>OW052217.1:25000-5725000 GCA_932527185.1 Ecliptopera silaceata | reverse complement strand
TCAGTTCACCCAACATAGCTCGTGTTTTTACACGTTTTCTTAGATTTTATTCACATTTTGCTAATTTTAGTAGTTTTCAGTCGATTTTTAATAATTTTCAGTCGTTTTCTCTGGGTTTTCCTGCTGAAACACGTCCGCCTGGTGCGCCCGCTCGTACCTGCAACATAAAAACACAAGAATTAGCACTTTAAAAATTAAAAATCGATTTTTGCTTGAGAAAAGTCTTCATACCCAGCGCGATTTTCATACATTTTACAAACAACTATTTTAATTTCGCGTCAAATATTTTTTGTTTGTCGTGAAACAATTGTCTTTCAGTGCCCCTATTGATAATAAGTAGTTATAATGTCAGTTCACCCAACATAGCTCGTGTTTTTACACGTTTTCTTAGATTTTATTCACATTTTGCTAATTTTAGTAGTTTTCAGTCGATTTTTAATAATTTTCAGTCGTTTTCTCTGGGTTTTCCTGCTGAAACACGTCCGCCTGGTGCGCCCGCTCGTACCTGCAACATAAAAACACAAGAATTAGCACTTTAAAAATTAAAAATCGATTTTTGCTTGAGAAAAGTCTTCATACCCAGCGCGATTTTCATACATTTTACAAACAACTATTTTAATTTCGCGTCAAATATTTTTTGTTTGTCGTGAAACAATTGTCTTTCAGTGCCCCTATTGATAATAAGTAGTTATAATGTCAGTTCACCCAACATAGCTCGTGTTTTTACACGTTTTCTTAGATTTTATTCACATTTTGCTAATTTTAGTAGTTTTCAGTCGATTTTTAATAATTTTCAGTCGTTTTCCTCTGGGTTTTCCTGCTGAAACACGTCCGCCTGGTGCGCCCGCTCGTACCTGCAACATAAAAACACAAGAATTAGCACTTTAAAAATTAAAAATCGATTTTTGCTTGAGAAAAGTCTTCATACCCAGCGCGATTTTCATACATTTTACAAACAACTATTTTAATTTCGCGTCAAATATTTTTTGTTTGTCGTGAAACAATTGTCTTTCAGTGCCCCTATTGATAATAAGTAGTTATAATGTCAGTTCACCCAACATAGCTCGTGTTTTTACACGTTTTCTTAGATTTTATTCACATTTTGCTAATTTTAGTAGTTTTCAGTCGATTTTTAATAATTTTCAGTCGTTTTCTCTGGGTTTTCCTGCTGAAACACGTCCGCCTGGTGCGCCCGCTCGTACCTGCAACATAAAAACACAAGAATTAGCACTTTAAAAATTAAAAATCGATTTTTGCTTGAGAAAAGTCTTCATACCCAGCGCGATTTTCATACATTTTACAAACAACTATTTTAATTTCGCGTCAAATATTTTTTGTTTGTCGTGAAACAATTGTCTTTCAGTGCCCCTATTGATAATAAGTAGTTATAATGTCAGTTCACCCAACATAGCTCGTGTTTTTACACGTTTTCTTAGATTTTATTCACATTTTGCTAATTTTAGTAGTTTTCAGTCGATTTTTAATAATTTTCAGTCGTTTTCTCTGGGTTTTCCTGCTGAAACACGTCCGCCTGGTGCGCCCGCTCGTACCTGCAACATAAAAACACAAGAATTAGCACTTTAAAAATTAAAAATCGATTTTTGCTTGAGAAAAGTCTTCATACCCAGCGCGATTTTCATACATTTTACAAACAACTATTTTAATTTCGCGTCAAATATTTTTTGTTTGTCGTGAAACAATTGTCTTTCAGTGCCCCTATTGATAATAAGTAGTTATAATGTCAGTTCACCCAACATAGCTCGTGTTTTTACACGTTTTCTTAGATTTTATTCACATTTTGCTAATTTTAGTAGTTTTCAGTCGATTTTTAATAATTTTCAGTCGTTTTCTCTGGGTTTTCCTGCTGAAACACGTCCGCCTGGTGCGCCCGCTCGTACCTGCAACATAAAAACACAAGAATTAGCACTTTAAAAATTAAAAATCGATTTTTGCTTGAGAAAAGTCTTCATACCCAGCGCGATTTTCATACATTTTACAAACAACTATTTTAATTTCGCGTCAAATATTTTTTGTTTGTCGTGAAACAATTGTCTTTCAGTGCCCCTATTGATAATAAGTAGTTATAATGTCAGTTCACCCAACATAGCTCGTGTTTTTACACGTTTTCTTAGATTTTATTCACATTTTGCTAATTTTAGTAGTTTTCAGTCGATTTTTAATAATTTTCAGTCGTTTTCTCTGGGTTTTCCTGCTGAAACACGTCCGCCTGGTGCGCCCGCTCGTACCTGCAACATAAAAACACAAGAATTAGCACTTTAAAAATTAAAAATCGATTTTTGCTTGAGAAAAGTCTTCATACCCAGCGCGATTTTCATACATTTTACAAACAACTATTTTAATTTCGCGTCAAATATTTTTTGTTTGTCGTGAAACAATTGTCTTTCAGTGCCCCTATTGATAATAAGTAGTTATAATGTCAGTTCACCCAACATAGCTCGTGTTTTTACACGTTTTCTTAGATTTTATTCACATTTTGCTAATTTTAGTAGTTTTCAGTCGATTTTTAATAATTTTCAGTCGTTTTCTCTGGGTTTTCCTGCTGAAACACGTCCGCCTGGTGCGCCCGCTCGTACCTGCAACATAAAAACACAAGAATTAGCACTTTAAAAATTAAAAATCGATTTTTGCTTGAGAAAAGTCTTCATACCCAGCGCGATTTTCATACATTTTACAAACAACTATTTTAATTTCGCGTCAAATATTTTTTGTTTGTCGTGAAACAATTGTCTTTCAGTGCCCCTATTGATAATAAGTAGTTATAATGTCAGTTCACCCAACATAGCTCGTGTTTTTACACGTTTTCTTAGATTTTATTCACATTTTGCTAATTTTAGTAGTTTTCAGTCGATTTTTAATAATTTTCAGTCGTTTTCTCTGGGTTTTCCTGCTGAAACACGTCCGCCTGGTGCGCCCGCTCGTACCTGCAACATAAAAACACAAGAATTAGCACTTTAAAAATTAAAAATCGATTTTTGCTTGAGAAAAGTCTTCATACCCAGCGCGATTTTCATACATTTTACAAACAACTATTTTAATTTCGCGTCAAATATTTTTTGTTTGTCGTGAAACAATTGTCTTTCAGTGCCCCTATTGATAATAAGTAGTTATAATGTCAGTTCACCCAACATAGCTCGTGTTTTTACACGTTTTCTTAGATTTTATTCACATTTTGCTAATTTTAGTAGTTTTCAGTCGATTTTTAATAATTTTCAGTCGTTTTCTCTGGGTTTTCCTGCTGAAACACGTCCGCCTGGTGCGCCCCGCTCGTACCTGCAACATAAAAACACAAGAATTAGCACTTTAAAAATTAAAAATCGATTTTTGCTTGAGAAAAGTCTTCATACCCAGCGCGATTTTCATACATTTTACAAACACCTATTTTAATTTCGCGTCAAATATTTTTTGTTTGTCGTGAAACAATTGTCTTTCAGTGCCCCTATTGATAATAAGTAGTTATAATGTCAGTTCACCCAACATAGCTCGTGTTTTTACACGTTTTCTTAGATTTTATTCACATTTTGCTAATTTTAGTAGTTTTCAGTCGATTTTTAATAATTTTCAGTCGTTTTCTCTGGGTTTTCCTGCTGAAACACGTCCGCCTGGTGCGCCCGCTCGTACCTGCAACATAAAAACACAAGAATTAGCACTTTAAAAATTAAAAATCGATTTTTGCTTGAGAAAAGTCTTCATACCCAGCGCGATTTTCATACATTTTACAAACAACTATTTTAATTTCGCGTCAAATATTTTTTGTTTGTCGTGAAACAATTGTCTTTCAGTGCCCCTATTGATAATAAGTAGTTATAATGTCAGTTCACCCAACATAGCTCGTGTTTTTACACGTTTTCTTAGATTTTATTCACATTTTGCTAATTTTAGTAGTTTTCAGTCGATTTTTAATAATTTTCAGTCGTTTTCTCTGGGTTTTCCTGCTGAAACACGTCCGCCTGGTGCGCCCGCTCGTACCTGCAACATAAAAACACAAGAATTAGCACTTTAAAAATTAAAAATCGATTTTTGCTTGAGAAAAGTCTTCATACCCAGCGCGATTTTCATACATTTTACAAACAACTATTTTAATTTCGCGTCAAATATTTTTTGTTTGTCGTGAAACAATTGTCTTTCAGTGCCCCTATTGATAATAAGTAGTTATAATGTCAGTTCACCCAACATAGCTCGTGTTTTTACACGTTTTCTTAGATTTTATTCACATTTTGCTAATTTTAGTAGTTTTCAGTCGATTTTTAATAATTTTCAGTCGTTTTCTCTGGGTTTTCCTGCTGAAACACGTCCGCCTGGTGCGCCCGCTCGTACCTGCAACATAAAAACACAAGAATTAGCACTTTAAAAATTAAAAATCGATTTTTGCTTGAGAAAAGTCTTCATACCCAGCGCGATTTTCATACATTTTACAAACAACTATTTTAATTTCGCGTCAAATATTTTTTGTTTGTCGTGAAACAATTGTCTTTCAGTGCCCCTATTGATAATAAGTAGTTATAATGTCAGTTCACCCAACATAGCTCGTGTTTTTACACGTTTTCTTAGATTTTATTCACATTTTGCTAATTTTAGTAGTTTTCAGTCGATTTTTAATAATTTTCAGTCGTTTTCTCTGGGTTTTCCTGCTGAAACACGTCCGCCTGGTGCGCCCGCTCGTACCTGCAACATAAAAACACAAGAATTAGCACTTTAAAAATTAAAAAATCGCCCTCCCACCCACCCGGTCCGCATTTACTATGTAAAATTGGGTCAAATTCAGCACTGAGTTCGAACAAAACTTCTGTAAATAAGCCAGAACAGTGCGGTTTTGACTGTATTGGTGATTGACTAGGTAGAACACACCACAAAATGCTATCTGCGATAGCCCCGTCGACTCTGGCGGCCATAGACGCGGCTTCGAGGCCCGTTTTCACTGAATCGGACAGTGAAGACTATTGCGACGCTGTTTCCAGCCCCGCACAGCCTCTAGGCATCTCCGGAGTGATGGCACACATACTGGCCGATGCTGCCTCCATCATTTCAGCAGTCACGGAAGGCAAGAGCGTCACGAGCGCCAACAAGAGGAGGATAGTCGACTTGGCAAAATCGATTATGGATTCAACCAAGACACTATCTTCCTCTCGTCATGCAGCTCCCGTCTGCCCGCCTTCTGAGGCCAGCGTTGATGTGTCCAGTCTTCGTGATGAGATTGGCAAAGTCATCAAGGAGGAAATCGGCAAGGCTCTCATGGACAGGCCCATATCATCGGGGCCTATAACATCTTACGCCGAGACTGTAAAGTCCGCACCAGCGAAACCTGCCGAACGCCCTGTGAGCAAGCCAGCTCTCATCGTGTCAGCGAAGGAGAACCTCAACTCCAAGGAGGAGATGCTCCAAGTTTGGCGCAAGAGCATTACGTATAGGAACTCCAATTACGCCCCGGCCAAGATCCAGCATGTCTCGAATAATAAGATAAGGGTTGAGTTTGATTGCGCCGAACACCAGGCTGATACTCTCAACCGTCTTAACGAGCCCAACAGCCAAGTCATGGCTGAACCTGCCAAACGCTTACAGCCCATGGTGGAGCTGAAAGGCATTTATTCGGAGACTCCGATCAACGACTTGATCAACGTGATCAAGCAGCAGAATCAATCAATTAAATTGTTGTCGACTTGCGACAGCGATATTATCTTTAAATTTCAACGTCGTAACAAGAACCCGGCTATGTACAACGCCATATTAATGGTGACGCCGCTTATCTGGCACGAAATGATGAAACTGGGAGCCGTCAACGTCGACCATCAGCGCGTCCACGCGTGCGAGTTCGTCCCTCTGCTCCAGTGCTACAAGTGTCTCCAGTTTGGGCACACCCAGAAGAGGTGCACCAACGAGCAGACGGCTTGCTCACACTGCGGCGGCAACGACCACAGCTTCTCTAAATGTGCTCAGAAAGAGAAGAAGACCCCGACGTGCTTCAACTGCACCGAGCACAACCACAAGTATGGCACCAGCAAGCGTGTCGATCACGGAGCCACATCCCAATTCTGCCCAATACACACATCAATGAAAAACAAATTAACCTTGAGGATCGATTATGGATTACAATAGCCAGAATCACCCCAATCAATTCACTCATAGCCACCTCAAAATACTTCAAATCAATCTAGGCAGAGGCTTTAATGCCCAACATGAATTTTTGGAATACTTTACCAAAAACAAATACGACATAGCACTAATTTCTGAGCCCTACGTGGGCAAACACAACTCCGTCAAAGGCGCGCCGGGCCTTCTACTTTATCAGTTCCCTGGCGCTGATAGGACAAAGGCCTGTATCTTTGTAAGAAGTGGCCTAGGTGCCACCCTAGGGATTGCTCACTACTCGAGTCCTAACCTATGCGTTGTCCAGCTAACTTTAACTTCTCACCGCTTGTATTTATCTTCAGTGTACATCGAGCCTGATGTAGATGACGATAGTACATTAAACCGGATGGAGAGCTTTCTACAAGCCAATAAAAATTCTTACCATGTCGTTGGGGGTGACTTCAACGGATGGCACCCGCTTTGGGGATCTAATCGTACAAATAAAAGAGGCCAAGAAATTGCCGCGTTTGCTACCACCAATGACCTTAGCGTCTGTAACGTTGGCACTACACCTACCTTTGAAACAGTCTCCCACGGTGTATGTCGTTCTTCCATCATCGATCTTACATTAGCTTCGGAAAATTTTGCAAGCAAAGTTGATAACTGGCATGTCAACCACGATGCCGTCACTACATCAGAACATAACGCAATAGATTTTACACTCTCACTATCCAAAAAACTCCTACACAAAAATAAAAGCCAGTCTACATATAAATACAACACTAAAAAAGTTAACTGGGATAATTTCAAAACCAAACTAGAACACAACATGCAAAATAAAAATCTCCATAATAGCAACATTTCGGTAATGGACAACGAGCAACTTGAGAAATATATTTCTGACATAACTAATACGATACAAAAAACATGCGATGATACCTTACCGTCAAAGCGTGCACCTCAAAATAAAAATCCGTGGTGGAACGACGAACTCGAAAACCTCAAAAAAGGAGTCATTCGACATCATCATAAAATTCGCGATCTGAAAAAGAAAGGTATGCCACTGGAGGACGCAATCTCTGAAAGAGATTTGCTGAAGGCTAAGTACCTGGCAGCTCTAAGTAAAGAATCTACAGAGAGCTTCCGAACGTTTTGCACTCGACAGGGTAAAGAAGATGTTTGGTCACTAACTAACAGATTGCTCAAGAGCGGACCACAACGCCAACCCCCAGCCACACTTCGTATTAACGGCAACCAGCACACGAACTCAAGTCGTGAAACGGCGGCAGCGCTGCTTCAAAAATTTTATCCTGATGATACGCCAGACGTGACGGAGGAACAGGCAAATATAAGAACCAAGTCAAATATTATCCCGGATACCACAGATGAACCGCCGTTCACAACTGATGAAGTTCTTGAGTGTCTCAAGACCATGAACTCTAGCAAAGCGCCAGGCCCTGATCATCTTACGGCAGATATCTGTTATAGATTCGGTCAGTATTACTCTGAAATTCTGACCGGAATTATGAACAGATGTCTGTCAAACGCATATTTTCCCGTTGCCTGGAAAGTTGCGTTCGTGAAAACTCTCCCAAAGCCCAGCAAAGATGACTACACTGATCTGTCGTCATACCGCCCCATAGGTCTTATAAATGTTTTGGGAAAACTGCTCGAAAAACTGATTATAACCAGACTCAATTATCACATGTACCAAACCAATAGCCACAGCCAACGCCAATTCGGATTCAAAGAGCAAACTTCTACCGTTGCTGCGTTAAAAACAGCTACTGATAAAATTAGGGAATTTAAACGTCAAGGCAATCTCGTTGCTGCAGTATCTTTAGATATTGCATCAGCCTTTGACAACGCGTGGTGGCCCGCACTTCTTTTGAAGCTCCAATCAATTGAATGTCCCCGGAATATCTACTCAATTATAAAAAGCTACCTTCATGACCGAACTGTTACACTTAACTATTCCGACGCAACAGAATCCAAAACAACATCTAGGGGCTGCGTACAGGGTTCTGTCTGCGGTCCAACTTTTTGGAATATTATCCTCGACGAGCTGCTGGAGATCGGCTTACCGGAAGGGTGTCATATCCAGGCCTTTGCTGACGACGTTCTTCTCGTCATCGGTGCGAGAAATGCGACTGCACTCCAGAACATCGCTGACGCAGCTCTCGAGACTGTTTACAACTGGGGTCAGAAAGTTAAGTTAAACTTCGGGCCATCCAAGACCCAGTTAATAGCTTTCTCGCCTGGGGCAAAGAAAGCCAACATTACCATGGAAGGAGTCAACTTGCAGTTTGTAGATCAGATAAAAGTATTAGGGGTAATCATAGATTCTAAACTCAAATTTATTCAACATGCAAAATACGCCATCAACAAAGCCACTAAAATTTACAATAGATTATCCATTTTTGTTAGACCCACTTGGGGTGTTAGTTCTGATAACGTCAAGATTATTTACCTACACGTGATAGAACCTATAGTTTTGTATGCCGCTGGCATATGGGGTTCTTCCGCTGCAAACTTCAAATGCGTACAAGATGCTCTCAGATCATTCCAACGCAGCTTTGCCATAAAATCGATTCGTGGATTTAGAACAGTCTCCGCCACTGCCGCTATAGCTCTGGCAGGATTTACCCCGTTACATCTGAAACTGGAGGAACGAGCGGAGATTGAGCAAGCCCGACTCGAAGGACGCACAAAATACCTGCCTGATGACGTCTTTCTCGAAAAATCTGCAAGACCAGCCGACCTGCTTCACCCCTCACTTAGGAAGCCCATAGTAGTGGACTTCGACTCTTCACTTGATGATGTCGAAGATCTTGGTGGAAATACTGACATTGTTAGCATTTACACTGATGGTAGTAAAACTGAAGACAGGAACGTAGGAGCTGCTTTTGTCGTTTACCTACCATCGGGGGGCATCATCAGGAAGAAGTTCAAACTGCATGACTCTTGCTCAGTTTTTCAGGCGGAACTGCTGGCCATTCAAAGAGCTTGTTCCTGGATGGCTGACAGTGTAGCCAAACTAAACATCCACAATGTAAATATTTACTCCGATTCCATGTCCAGTCTTTATGAAATACAAAACCCTAACTCCATTAACTTATTTGCATCCAAAATCCAAAAACTTGTCCATAACCATAACGGAACCATCAAATTTGTGTGGGTGCGGTCACACGTGGGTCTCATCGGAAACGAAGAGGCTGATAAAGCAGCTAAAGAGGCGGGACAATCCCACAAAATTCCAGATCACTGTCAATTCCCGATAAGTCACGTAAGGGCGAAGGTTAGAGCGGACTCAATGGTGCAAAGTGATCGGCTGTACCAGACCAGCCAAACGGGTTCCCAGACTCGCGCGTGGTGCCCGGACCTGGCCAGTGTGAGATTTCTTCTCTCCAAAGTCAGGCTCGGGTTCGCATTAACGCAAGTACTGACTGGGCATGGCTGGCACCGAGAATATTTACATCGATTCAAAGTAAGCCAGACTGACCTTTGCCCTTGTGACAATACAAGCGTGCAGAGCATGACCCACCTTCTCAAGCAGTGTCCTCGGTTTGCGAAGCCAAGGTTCGACCACACTCAAATGTGCAATAATCTCAGGATCGACCCGTTCCACCTTGAGTCGATTCTGGCTAAAGAGAGCTGCACGGAATCTTTTGTAAAATTTGTAAATCATATAATTAATAATGTTAAGGAGTTTAACAAATGTTAAGCCTTGTAAATACTATTCTCTATTTCTTTATCTGTTAAGTTTTCTTTGTAAATACTATCTTCAATGTACAATATACTCATAATAATTTAATTTAGCTGCTGCCGATCGAGTCGATAGACCAAATCTTAAGATTTGTATCAGTGTAGACTCGATCGGCAGTGGTACACATTTTCCTTTATTGTCTCGTTACGTAATTAATGTTTCTCACAAAAAAGAAAAAAAAAAAAAAAAAAAAAAAAAAAAAAAAAACCTCTATTTGTTTATCTGTCAAGCTTTCTTTGTAAATACTATCTTCAATGTACAATATACTCATAATAATTTAATTTAGCTGCTGCCGATCGAGTCGATAGACCAAATCTTAAGATTTGTATCAGTGTAGACTCGATCGGCAGTGGTACACATTTTCCTTTATTGTCTCGTTATGTAATTAATGTTTCTCACAATAAATATAGTCATAGTCTTTACGTTTTCTCTATGTATAAATATAAATAAATTCTGGTTATTTCATGTGAACATCTCTTCTTCGTATTCTTTAATAAAAATTTCTTCTGGCGATCGGGTCGATAGACCAAATCTTACGATTTGCATCAGTGTAGACCCGATCGACAATCAATTCTACGTTCTCTACACAATTACATCTCCATACACTATTTTTAAATCAACTGCCAAAATCTGTATATATTACTAACACTTTTTAATAAATCCTATTTTAACAATTGTCTAATAAAAACAAATATATCGCCTGTATAAAATCGCGGGCTTAAACATCAACTTGGCAGTTGATCCAAAAAAAAAAAAAAAAACCTAACCTAACCTAACCTAACCTAACTTTTTATACAAAAACCTAACCTAACTTTTTTTTACAAAAACCTAACCAAACTTTTTTTACTAAAACCTAACCTAAAGTTAGGTTAGGTTAGGGTAGGTTTTTGTAAAAAAAGTTAGGTTTGGTAAGGGTAGGTTTTTGTAAAAAAAGTTAGGTTAGGTTTGGTTCTTGTGGAAAAAAAATAAAAAAAAGTTAGGTTAGGTTAGGTTTTAGTAAAAAAGTTAGGTTATGTTAGGTTTTAGTAAAAAAGTTAGGTTAGGTTAGGTTTTAGTAAAAGGTCGCCATCCTCACACTACCTTTCCGCGTTCCCTCAAAACGCGGGAAGGTGTCTGTGTGCAGATTTCCCCTCGACAACAAAAAAAAAAAAAAAAAAAGGTTTTAGTAAAAAAGTTAGGTTAGGTTAGGTTTTGTAAAAAAAGTTAGGTTAGGTTAGGTTTTAGTAAAAAAGTTAGGTTAGGTTAGGTTTTTGTAAAAAAAGTTAGGTTAGGTTAGGTTTTAGTAAAAAAGTAAGGTTAGGTTAGGTTAGGTTATTGTGGGGTACGATGGCAGGCAACCTTCTCGAGCGCTTGTTGAACTGTTGATCCTTGCGGGATACTCGGGCGGACGCTTCGGCGTTCTGGTGCCTTCGGGCGACTTTGCTCCTGGGGGTGAGACAGTTCAACAAGACGGTGTACCCTGTTACGTCCGAGATTGATTTAGAATTGATGGGGCCACGAACATCAGTTCAAAAATCCATCTCGGACAACCAATAGCCTGCCGGGGAGGAGGTTTCTCCGCGCGTCCATCTGATTAGCGGATGGCGCAGTGGATGAAACGGGACGTGCTCGGCGTGCACTCACACTGCCACCGAGTAGGCACTGGAGGGGGACTCCTTTGCCAACGTCCAGAGCTCGGAAACCCGCATGTTCACTCATGCGGGACTGAGGGCCTTGGCTTAGCCGCCCGGGCTGCGAGGAAGAAAACCTCTCTAAAAAATTACCCGCGGCGTAACCTCGGGGGCGATGGGGCGGTCGTTGTGTAGCCCTCACTGCATAACGCCGCCTTCGCAGCCTCCGGGTCACGGGGGAGCGATGGGGTGGTGGTATATGGGATATACCACTGCCCTCGCAGCTCCCCATTCGGACGACATGCTGGCTGGGTGTTTCCAACGTGTTTTTGAGGGGCACGTGAGATCACCTGGCTACCGCATACTGTCGGAAGGCCGCAGGGCGCATCGGTTGGACCGTTGCGCCCGGGATGGAGGCGACGGGGGGTCGCTGTTTACAGTTGCCCTGCGCCGCCTGCCCCGAGAGGGGGCGAGTGGTAGCTCCTGCCAAACAGGAGCCTTTTCGGATCTGCGATCGTCTGGAGTTAGGGCTTCAGTCGACCTTTACGCAGATCTCGGGAGGGCGGCGACACCTGGTGGCAGGTGTCGTCGTGAGCACGAGGGTGCCAATGGGTGGTATTCTCGGGATGTGCTCAGGCAAACTGCGATAGGGGCACCGGCGTAAGTCTTATAGAGGACCCGGAGCTCCTTGACATGCAGAGAGGCCGGCCACCGGGGTGGTTTTAGTGAGTCGACGACCAGTGGTCGTCATGCTCACACTACCTTGCCGCGCTCCCTAAAAGCACGGTAAGGTGTCTGTGTGCAGATTTCCCCCCGACAACAAAAAAAAAAAAAAAAGGTTTTAGTTGAAAAAGAGTTATGTTAGGTTAAGTTTTAGTAGAATCTTTTTTAAAAAAAGTTAGGTTAGCTTAGGTTTTAGTAAAAAAAATTAGGGTTGGTTAGGTTTTAGTAGAAAAAAAATTTAAAAAAAGTTAGGTTAGGTTAGGTTTTTTTTTTCATTTAATTTAGGTTAGTTTATAGTAAAAACGTTAGGTTAAAAATATTTTTTGTCGCGAATTAATAATATTTTTGTTCATTGGTTCCCATAGTGATAATTAGTAGTAATAATAAGCGGTCACCTAACATTATTCGTGTTATAACACGATTTTCAAAATTAATTGTAGGTTTTATTAGATATTTTGCAATTTTCAGTGCATTTTTCTGCTTCTTTCTGCTGGAACACGATCGCCTGGGGCGCCCCCTTGGTTCTGCAAAAGAAAAACACTGAAATTAGCACATTAAAAATCAAAAAATCGCCCTTCCACCCACCCGGTCCGCATTTACTATGTAAAATTGGGTCAAATTCTGTACTGGGCTTGAACAAAACTTTTAGAAATAAGCTAGAACAGTGCGGTTTTTGGGTGTATTATTGTTTGTCGTGTTAGAATACACCACTAAATGCTATCTGCGATAGCAATGTCGAACCTGGCGGCCATAGAGGCGACTTCGAGGCCCGTTTTTACTGATTCCGTCAGTTAAGATTATTGTGACGCTGTTGCCTCCAGCCCGCACAGCCTCTTGGCATCTCTGGAGTGATGGCTAGCATAATGGCTGATGCTGCCTCAATAATTTGAGTAGTCACAGATCGTCACAGAGGATGCGAGGATGCCGAGGAGCGCTGTAGCGACGCCGAAGCATCCTCACTCTGCGGGCGACGGAGGAACACCCCAGGTTTTTAGTTCGGGTATACGCTTCGGCGGGAGTCCCACATAACATAAGGTTTTCCTGGGTACCAAAAAAAAAAAGGTTAAGTAGGTACTTATAGAAAAAAAAAAAAGAATAGGATAGGGTCTTTTAAAAAACAGTTTTAATGGTATTCCTTGATTGAGTGGCTATTTATTTAGCCATTTTACGCTTGGAAACGTGATTTTGCCTAAGACGAATATCGAAAATATCTTTCGTGACTCCATCTTTGTGATGCTGCATCTTTGACCATAGCTATGCGATACACTATTAGAACCGGCTCGCCGCTCCCTATGCGAGAGACATGCATTTGGGCATCTCTCATCGAAGAAATTTCGAGGACTGGATTTCTTGATTTTTCCAGTACATTTTGGTTGATTTTGATCATCTGACGTGTTTTCGCAAATCCCATGGCTGGTTTACCTTTGCCCGACGTCCACGCACGTATCTGTAAAAGCGCACCTGCAGCAGTTCAAACAACAGAACTGGCCGAACACCTCCAACCCATCACCACAAGGTTGGAAGTGGTATCGTCGGAGCTAAGGACGATACGAGAGCAAAGGCAGCGCACACCTCCGCCAGAGCGCAGCCGGAGTCACAACGCGAAAGCCAAAACCTCCAACTTTCGCCCAAATCAATCAATCAATGATACTTGTTGGAAGAGGAATTCGGTAGGTTATCAAATCGACAAATAGTTTTCTATGCTCCAAACTCAAGATATACAAGATATTTATTTTTCCAAAATAAGTGTTACAAACGTCTTAAAAATTAGGGAGGCACTTATAAGCTTATTCACCTTTTCCAGGTATCGCGAAAAAAGGGGGGCGCTTAAACATTATATTATATAGATACTACAAATGCATATATTATTATTTATACAGGGTGTAACAAATGAGGTGGACCAAAAGCAAAAGGGCGATAGTGTATCATGCCATATTCTCCTCGTAGATATGCAGAAATGTATTATTGTCATGTTGTAGCTCAAAAAAACGTTCGAGAGGCTGCTAGAATATACCAAGAGCAATTGATTAGAAGGGGTGGCATACAATCTGAGCCTTGCCCGGACCATCGTGTTGGTCGATTGAACCGTCGATTTCAGCACTTTTACAACACATGAGTTCACTTTTTAACATGATCCTTCTGTACTAGCCTTATGAAATTTTCAGGGTAACTTCTCCATAAATGGAGGAAGTTTTTAAGATAAGTTGTGGAAAAAAATATTCAGCAAGTTTTTTTTTTTAATTGCTCCTAAAGTTTTTCGCGGAAGTTCAGGTTTCGGATTTTTCTGCAAAGATTATTTTTTATTTGGAAATCAATCAAATAACGACTCAAACTGGTATTGCAGTACGAAAGGTCTACTATTAAGCTACAAGGTGTAAAAAAATTACGGTTGTAGCCTTGATAGTTTGGGTATACTTGGGAAATCTAACCTAAAATATGTTAATGAAAAAAAAAAACATAAAAGTGGGAATAACTTTTGAATGACTGAATATCGCTGAACATACATGGGGGTTCTATGGATAGCCACTCAGCTCCCCTATCGCCCTTTTGCTTTTGGTCCACCTCATTTGTTACACCCTGTATACTTAGAACTATAGTTAACATTTTAGGTACTTATTAGGCTCTTAATGTATTAGTTAAATAAGTCTAAGTTTTGGTAAGTATTACAATTATAATTAGTTGGATGTCATTTCTCGAAATATTCTTCTCACACTCCTGAGTGGCCGCGCTTTTTTTAAACCCTGACGCAAAAATAAAAAACGCAAAAACTACGAAAAGGAAGAACATACATGGGGGTTACATCGATGGGCATTGAGCTCTCCCATCGCCCTGTTGCTTTTGGTCTACCCCACCTGTTACACCCTGTATAGGTACAATATGTAAGTTGACTTGAGAACCACCAAAGGTTTTTTCATTTAAAAAAATAAACGATTCAGGAGTTCACAATCGCCCCAAACACGACTGTGAATTTGATATGACATTACACTGTGATCGAAGTGAACATTATGATCGAGTGACTCTTTACTCGATTACTCGATAGGTACTCCATGTTGTGTCCATCTATTGTAGATTAATAGGTGGAATATCGTTATTTACTTCTATCGGTCGTTTGTTTTAATAATAATGAAATTCCTAAAATAAGAAAATATTTCTAATTCCGATTCTGACATTTTATCCGCATTAAATTTTCCGGTTAATTAGCGCCAAGTTTTTAAAGGATAAACGTTTTTCTAAATAGATTAGTCAGTTTTTTAGAGCTAGCCTTATTGTCATCTATTAGTTGTTACTAAATATCCAAAGTTTCATAATTTTTTTATCGATTAACGATTTGTAGTAACTATTTATTTCAATGATCAATCAGATTTTCATCGTTTTGCTTCGCGCCTGCGCCTGTGTGTGTGTGTGTTTGTTTTGTGGTGGTGCAGTGTTTGTTTGTGTCTAGTTATTTTTTTTTACTAAAAACCAGCATTAACAATAATTAAAGTATTTCCGTAAAATTCTGATATTTGGGCGCTTATCTTTTCATTTCACTAAGTATACTTTTTCGAAAAAATATCTGGTAATGTGCCGCATTTAAAGGTGTTACCGAGCGTAGAGCTGCTTTGTTGTGCACCTGATGCTGTGCCGATAGCGGATTGTTCGTTCGCGCTGCGCATGCTGTGATCGAGACGAGAGACCGTCCTCATCAGTCGCCTCGTAGCGGTGGTGCGCCGCCAGCCCGCGCCCACCATGGAACCCGACGCAGCGGACGATGTGAGATACTAAGTTTTTCCATACCTACGTCTAATACTTACCTACATCTAAATACGACCCATTTGTTTAATTTTATATATTTTTATTCAGTACAATGATGCGGATCACTTCGACTTGTATACTGGAAGATTGTAGGTATTCTCCTGAAACCGGGGTAGAGTTTACAAGTAGAAGAGTATGTTTGATTGTTATGAATGGGTACACAACATTGTAGCAACAATATGCAGGTTATTACAGCATAGTAATAATTGAGGTAAAACATATTACTTACATTCTTCAGCTAAAAATATGAAGTAATATATTCTGTTGAGTTTAACTTCGTAATCCGGCCCTAGATCCTGGAGGTGATCGGTTTTTAGATTTTCTAGCAGTTGGCCTGAGTTGACAAGAGGAACGGGATATAATTGAGCATCATCAGTGGCACGGCGAGGGAGACATTGACACAAAGGAACCAAATACTCCAGTCTCTTCGTAACGTGCTTGCTTGAGCATTTGTAAAATGCTCCAAAATGAAGTCTGGATATTAAAAGCCACATTAAAAGCTACCCATCTACCCATAGTGCCCCAATCCAGTATTATGGAGCACTGAGCCCTGGAGTACTCCAATCAATGCCTGTTATTGTTGTGACAGGGAATATCCATTTGAACTTGGATAGTTTTGTCTGTGAGATGCTGGCTAGCTATGTATTTTTTTTATAGATGGAGTTACTTTATCTGAGGCTCTTTTTCAAATGTTTCGTCATTAAATGAGTAAATAATTACATTCTTGGTATAAATAAATACTGCATTTACTTACAAAGAGCAAATTATGATCTATTCATTAGTTTTGTCAAAGCCGAATCCAGGATCTTCACTCACTCTATAATAATAGGCAGTCCGTAGGGGCTACGAGAAAACTGTATTCTATTTAAATACAATTTATTTATTTATAATTTTAATTTTGAACCGTTGTCTTAAAGCAAAGTTAACATGCAGTGATTTGTTTTCTATTTGAGGATATTTATTATTATTATTTATTGAATCAACTAAAATGAATACAGTTACTTGAAATAAAACAATCATATAAATAGGGTCCTCCCTATTGTCGGATGTGATGTGGTTCGTTTGTTGCAGCCGACGGACACGGACTACGCGGAGGAGGGTCGCGGGGGCGGCGGAGGCGGCAGGGGGGCGAGGCTGTGGCGGGGCGCCTACCTGCGCCGGTTCACCGCGCTGCTGGCCGCCGAGCCCGCGCTGCTGCAGCGCGACCACTCCGCACACGTAACGTCACCGTCCTCTCGCGCGTGCTGTACTGCAGCGCTTGGATTGAACTACTAGGGATGCACTCGCTCGTTGGTTGCAGGAGCGCAAGCAGCGCGCGCTGGAGCGCATGCGCGCGGAGCTCGGCATGGACTCCGTGGAGCAGGTGCGCAAACGCATTCAAGTCTTCAAGAAGTTCGCGGCCAATAAGGTAACCCACTTCCAGCTACATTGTTCACGGCTTATTCTGATCATTACGGCGACTGTAGCGATGTGCCCATGTGGACAGGCGCGGCAGCTGGCGGGGGCGGGGGGCGCGCCGCGCTGGCTGCGCGACCTGCAGCCGCATCTCAACCTGCGGACCACCAGCACCAGTGTAACGCACATACTTATTTAACATTGTTTCATGTTTTTTTTTTTTTTTTTGTTATGTTACAATCGCATTGCCACTAGTCAGTAGAAACTGATAAGAGGCGGGGGAACTGGATAAAAGTAGGACAAGTAGTCTGTTGAAAATTTTGGGTATAATTTAGCTCATTTCATTTATTAATTTTATTTTACTTTATTATATTTTATTTTTATTTTATTTTAGCCAAAACAGAAAATTTTGTGAAATATCAATCCCAATTACCCATCTGATGTTTTTAAATTAAAAAGCGAAAAGTTAGTTCAAACATATGCGGCCCACGTGATCATAATGTTCAAGATGAATTTATTTTACCGCGTCGCTACCGGCATCCGTCGATCAGGTGCCTCGGAAGAATACGCTGCAAGCGAGCACCGCGGCCGAGCACCGCGCCGCGCCGCAGCGGAGCGCGGTACGTATGTGTGTGTGTGTGCCGCACGCACACCCCCGCGAGGGGGGCGCGGGGCCGTGCTGACGGGCGTGTTGCTGCAGGAGCTGGGGGCGCGTGGGGCGCGCCCGAGAGGCGCCGCGTGGGTGTCGGCGGCGCTGATCGAGCGCGCGCGCGCGCTGCGCACGCTGAAGGCGCGCCACGTGTGCCGCGACGTGGACGTGCCGCCCGGCAAGCGGGACGACCTGCAGTACGTCTGGTGAGCGCATCCCCCGATCTCCGCCGATCGATACCTTCTTCCGCGTTCGGAGAGCAGATGCAATCTTCGGCAGGTGGCGGCTGCTGGACGTGGTGCGCCAGAAGCTGAGCATCCAGCGCGACGCGGGCGTGGGCGCGGGGGGCGTCGGCGCGGGGGGCGCGGGCGAGGTGGGCGCGCGCCTCTCGCCCACCGAGGAGGCGCTCGCGGACCTCGTGCTGCTGCTCGACGACTCCGTGGCCACGCTCGGCGAGAGCGCGGACTACGACTCGCTGCAGGAGCAGGTGGCGCTGTTCCACCTGGCGCAGGCGCAGGGGCTGGAGACGCGCGGCGCGGGCGCGGCGGCGCGTTGGCGGCGCGCGCTGCGCCTGCACCGCGCGCGACATCACAACATCAGGTGACGCCGCGCGCCTTCTCCGCTCTGACGCCGCCGATCGACTGTCCACGTTCACGACCAGATAAATGTTCCGCAGCGGTCTCTACTCGTCCATAATCCTGCTGCAGCGGCGCTGGCACGAGCTGAAGGCCGGCGCGCGGGCCGCCTTCGCGGCGTACGCGCGGCCTCGCGCGCCCGACGAGCGCAAGATGCCCAGCGCGCTGCACGCCGCCATCGTGAAGCGGTAGGTGCCCCCCTCCCCCCCCGCCCCCCCGCCCCCGCGGCCGGCGCGCGGCGAGTAACGCTCGGCTCTTGCGCAGGTTCCCGCACGTGGTGACGGCGGAGGCGCGCTCGTGGCGCCAGCTGGTGGACGCGGGGCTCGTCGTCGAGGACGAGGGCGACGAGGTAACTCCCTATGCATTCAACAAGTTCGATTTCTATTTATCTCATTTCCACTGAAATTTGTACGTACGGCGCGTCGCACTCTGTTCGCAGTCCGGAGACAACGCGGCCGGCCCCCCGGCGCCCGCCCCCGCGACGTCGCGCGCCCCCCCCGGCGGCCCCCCATGTGAGAGCTACCAGACGTTCGCGCTGAGACACCTCCGTCTGGGCGAGGACTTGCAGCGTTCGTATCTCATTGCGACCCGACGGCGCCCGCCCGCCGGAGAGATTTCACTTCTTACTATTCGATCTACTTCAGCTTCTATCATTCGAACGAGAATAGCTTGGAGGAGCTTTCCGATCGGTTTCGCTCATAGAAAGGTCACGCGAGCCGTTCCCGGATCAATGGGGCCATCGGTTTTCAGCTCGAGACGAGGAGGGGCTCGACGACGAGGAAGACGACCTGATAGTGGTGGAGAAGGAGATCGAGACGATCGACCTGATCGGCGCCGCGGACGAGGGCGCGCCGCCGAGCGCCGCCCGCGACCTGCCGCGCCAGGTACCGACCCGCGCGCCCGCTCGCTCTCGGCGCGCTGCGACTGTCACAGGCGGCCACTTCAACTCGACTTTCCTTCGCGCAGCTCGGCAGCGAGCGGCACGACTTGGCGGCGGAGCTCGAGACGGAGCTCGACAGACAACTGCAACTGATGTCGGAGGCTGGCGAGGGGGACGAGGGGGGCGCGGAGGGGCAGAGCGTGATGGCACTGTTCGAGTCGGAGGCGCCGCACGCGCCGCAGCTCTTCATGTACGAGAGCGACGACGAGCTGCAGTGCAGCGAGGACAGGTGACTTGTGCGCTGCGCCGCGACACGCGCTCGGGAACCTACCATCGTATCCCTAGCAGCGGAGAGCTAGGAGTACGAGAGAGCAGGCTCCGAGGCATACCCGTTCTTTGACGTCGTATCGACACCCCACTAAGAATTATAAAGAGGCTCGCTCGAGGCTTTATTTAAAGCGCTACTTTTTGGCACACTTCATATTTCATATTTCATATATTTATTCATTAACAATTATTCACAATTGTATTTGAAATCTTATAAATAAATCAAGCAAATCATATAATTAAATTATTAAATATTAATGAATTGAAATATAATTACTTAACACTAAAACTCGTCTGGAAATCTTCCACGGAATAAAAAACTCCTTGGAGCAACAATTCCCTGATTTTTCTCTTAAATACAAGGGGACTCTCCACAATTTTCAAATCAGTAGGCAGAGAGTTGAAAATTTTAACTGCCTGATACCTTGAGCCATGCTTAGAAACATTTAATTGAGGCCATAAAGGTGCTTCAAGATCCTTACGCCGTGTGAGTAACCTTTCTGTTTTTTGTGCCGCAGTCTCATACTTCATTGGGTTTTTAACAATGTCCTGCAGTAGAACAAGTATGTATAAGCTGGGGACAGTCAGAATATTAAGTTTCTTGAAATGTTCTCTGCAGGATTCCCACTGAGGTATACGTAATATAGTCCGAATTGCCCGTTTTTGAACTATGAATGCCTTTTTCATGTTATAGTCATAACTATTACCCCAGAACTTAACGCTATACCTGAGTTTAGACTCTACCAAAGCAAAATATATCATTTTGAGCTGAGACAAACTGACCTCGTCTCGTAGGCTTCTCACTTGACCCTAAACCTCGTCATAATCTCGATATTAATTACAGAAACCAAAACATAGAGTCGATAGCGTCCCAGCTCGCTTCGGAGGGCTCCGTCGAGCCGAGCGCGCCAGTCAAGACGGAGCCCCGCGCGCGCACCCTCGGCGAGGGGGCCGGCCGCGAGGGGGCTAGCGGCGAGGGGGGCGCTAGCGACGCTGAAAACAGCGAAGATGACTGCGTTATCGGTGTGGTACTTTTACTTACTCGGTAACTGATAAGAAATATAGATGATGCTCATGCGAGGTGTCACATTCGCCAGACGAGAAGCTCCTGATGGTGACGCGCATTCGTCTGCAGCGCGTCGACAGCACGCCGGCGTGGCGGCGGCACGCCAGCCCGCGCGGCTCCATCCGCGTCGGCCTGCTGCCCGCCGGCCCGCCGCCCGCCGGCCCGCCGCCCGCCGGCCCGCCGCCCGCCGCCAAGCGCGCCCGCTGCTCTCCCGACCCATCCAGTAGCACCACGGATCCACTCGTCAAAGTCAAAGTGGAGAAAGACGACAGGTTCGGCCAACCACTTCTATATTTGAAACGAAGTTCTCTTGTCCGCGCGTTCGGCCGATGCGATGCTAAATTGGACATCATATCTTTCATCCCTTATCTCGAAAGCAATATTTTAGGTCGCGTCGGCGCAAAAGTCTTTTTATTCTCTAGTCTAGAGGGTGACGTTAATTTATGTTTTAAATAATTACAATTAACCTCCGACAGTTTATCGGAATGCGAGTCGGGCGAGCGGCGCGGCAAGCTGCGCGCCCGCCAGCGCATCGCGGAGATCCTGCGCGACGACGCCCCCGCGGCCCCCCGCGCGCCCCCCGCGGCCCCCCGCCGGCCCCCCGGCCCTCTCTCGCCCGCCGACGACGACGCCGCCGCTAGACTCACCAAGAAGGTAAGCGGTCGTGCAGGGAATGTCACTCATCGTACGACGAGGTACCATCCAGGGCGCTGGATCCTCGGCTCCATGCGACGATAATCACGAGCGATGTCTTCGTTCACTTTCAGGTGCAGCTACCGAACATCGAGGAGGTTCGAAAGAATAATTTGAGCATGCTCACGGCGCAGGTGGCCCCCCTCCCCAGCGACGAGGGGGGGGATGCGGAAGGGGGGAGGAGGCCCCCCAGGTTATCCGCAAGTTAGTACTTTCGCTCCATAAACCTGTATGTTAAAGTAGCGTCTGTCGGGTCGCGTGGAGCCGGAGCTATGATTTCCCGCTGTCGGTAGATTCGTCGGACGAGCTGCACATCGACGAGTCCGCGCACGATGACGTCACGGCGCGCCGCGACCTCGCCGCCAGGGCGCACGATGACGTCACACTGTCCAGAACCGAACTCGATGAAGTGCTGAAGCAACTGGCCGATGAGGTTCGTATTTGTTTTTCGTGCTAGGAACACTCGTCGGACGTGACGTTAAATTATACATCGGAGAAATACATCACGTTTTCGGACGGAACTCCGAAAAAGGTGGAAACTAACCCTAATGCCTTGATCGCACGTACCGACAAAACCGGCGAGACAGTGATGTATTTGAGATACACTGCGCGTCGACATCAGTTTTACTGTTGAACGTTGCAGCGTTAGCGCGCAGTGTATCTTAAATACGTCACCGTCTCGCCGGTTCACTCGGTAGGTGTGAGCAAGGCATAACATGGTGTGTGTGTGTGTGTGTGTGCGTGCAGCGCGCGGCTCGCAGTGCGGCGAGTGCGGCGAGTGCGGGCAGCGCGCCGGTGCACTGCTGCGCGGCGCGGCGCCAGCACGCCGTCAACGCGGCGCGCCGGCGCATCGCCGCGCGCGCCAACCGCCCCGCGCCCGCGCCGCTCGACCTGCACTCGTGAGTACCTACCGCCCCCCTCCCCCTCCCCCCGCGTGTGTACCTACACTAACGGTGCGCGTGTGTGTGTGCTTGTGTGCAGAAGCAGCGCGTGCGTGCGCGGCGGCGGCGCGTGCGCGTGCTGCTGCGCGCGGCTGCTGTCGGGCGCGGGCGAGGCGCGGCTGCAGCGCGCCGCGGACGCCGTGCTCCTCGGCCTCGCGCGCATCGCCGTCAGTACACCTTGCATTTCTAACACATCTATTTACTTATGGTGACTGGAACGATCCTAACGGCCGAATATATTGATGTTATTTCGCAGGGCACGAGCACCACGCCCGGCACGAGCACCACGCCCGGCACCGTCGCACGTGAGTAGTGAGCTCGTTGTTTGTTCGATTACGATTGTCTAATATGTTTATTTATATATGGAAATCCAACAGCAAAAAAGTAGATTTATACAAAAATTAAGCATGAGAAACAGAAAGCCAATTACAGGTCTTCACGTGTATAGAGTAGGATAATTACAATAAGCGTGCACACAGCCCGAAAGAAAAAGTAAAAGGTATTAATAGTAAGCGACGTCCGCAGTTAAGCCCGGCTACAAGAAGTCGTCGCACCCCAAGAGGAAGCCGACCCCTCCCCCGTCCCCCCCGGCGGACCCCTTCGAGGAGTGGATCCGGCAGAAGAACCTCAACCGGCAGTACTTCAACCTCAACCTGAAAGCCATGCCGCGCTCGGCGCCGAGCCCCGCGCCCGCCGCGCCCCCCGCCACGCCCCCCGCGCCCCCCGCGCCCCCCGCGCCGGCCCCGCCACAGGAGCTGCGCAAGTTCCTGCTGGTGCCGACGTCGGGCGACTCGTCGGCTCAGCCACGCGTGGTGTACTCGCTGCGGCCCCCTCTCGCCGCGGGGCCCGGCGCGGTGCATCCTCGCGCGCCTGCTCCCTCACCCCGCGCGCCAGCTCTCGCGGTTCGGGCGCGGGCCCCCTCGCCCCGCGCGCCGGGGGCCCCCTCGCCCCGCGCGCCGGGGGCCCCCTCGCCCCGCGCGCCGGGGGCCCCCTCGCCCCGCGCGCCGGGCGCCGCGCCCCGATCGCGCAACTCGGCGCCGATCAAGGTGACGTCGTCGGGCGGCGCGGGCCCGCTCGTGCGACTGAACAGCGCGTACAGCCTCATCTCGTCGCCCTCGCTGCAGGTGCCGGGCGGCCGGCTCGTCAAGATCGGCGCCATCCCCGCGGCCCCCGCCCCCGCCGCGCCCCCCGCCCCCCCCGCGCGCCCCAAGCCCCCCGCCGTGGTGAAGGTGAACAGGAGCGATATAATAAGGACGACTTCAATGCTGCACTTCGCCGCAATCGCGCCCAAGCCGAGCGCCCCCGCGCCCGCCCCCGCCCCCGCCCCCGCGCCCGCAGCTGCCCCCGCGCCTGCGCCCGCTCCCGCCTCCGCCCCCTCCAAGCAGTTATTGGACAATGTACGCGGGACCGGCATGAAGGTAATATTGGCGGACATGATGTCCCGCTCCGCACATGTACTCGGGAGGCTTCCTGTGACCGCGCGTGTGTTCCCGCAGGTGATCAAGATATCCAGCTCTCCGGAGAGCCGCAGCCTCCTGAAGGGCAGCTGCCGCGCGCCGCAAGCAGGTCTCCCGCACACTCCTACTGTCGGGGCCCGAGGGGTGCCGACCTAACTTGTATTTTAATATGTATCTCTGTAATGTATAGTATTAAGTATGTCAGTCTTCTAGTACCCATAACACAAACTCTGCTTAATTAGGGGCTAGATGATGTTGTGTGGATTGTCCAGCATTATTTATTTATTTGTGCTACCTTATATGTATATTTTGTTAGTATGTTCAAGTGGTGTGATTAAGTGCAGAACTAACTTTGCATCGGTCACCAGGCGCCCCGCCAGCGGCGACACCCGCGCTCTCGGGAACCCCTCTCGCCTCGCCCTCCGCGAAGGTGTCCGCCCCCCCGGTGACGGTGTCCCCCCCCAAGGCCGGAGGGCAACGCGTCATCAACAGTCTTCTCGGAGACCGGGCCTTCGCGGGGCCACTGCTCAGTAAGTATAATAATAGCCTGTCGCATCCAACGAGGATCGGTCACCACAAGCTTCTGTCTGCCGGTACCGACAGTGTATGCCGTACACGTACGTGTGTGGGTGTATGTGTGTGTGTGTGTGCGTGCAGGCGGCGGCGCCTTGCTGACGAAGCTGGCGTACGACGCGCTCGACGAGCCCGCACCGACCGACACGTCGCCCGACACGCCGGACTGCACGCCGGACGACACGGCGGACAGCGCGCCGGACAGCACGCCGGACGAACGCGTCGACCTCCATCACTTATTTCAACCAGGTTATTGCTCAGCCGACGTCCCATTGCACTTCGTCCATGCCCGGTCGGACCCCGATATGGGATCGCTGCACTCGCGCAATCGACCGGCCTATCGAAACGTCGGTCCGGTCTCATTTTCAACCGATCTTATCATGGGTTCGCGAGGTCTGCCCGCCCTCCTAACAATTTCTATCACATTTACTTGAGAACTACCATCGGACACTCGACGTCAGAGAGACGGCCGGGAAACCGAGATTTCGGTAAAGAGCAATCACAAAAGAATCCACAATTGATTCGGTGCGTCAGATCGCGTGGTGCTGGGCGGCGCGCTGCAGTGCGCGGACGGCTCGGCGCCCACGCTGCAGTGCGTGGCGCCCGGCGCGCCGCTGCTGGCGCTGCGCGGACACTACGTGCTCAGCGAGCGGCGCCTGCCCTGCGCGCGCCCCGTCTACTGGACCATGGGGCCCGAGCCGCACAGGTATACCGAGCGCGACCTCCACCCCACGCCCCGCGCCCGCGCGCACCCTCCACATCGGACCTTCCTCTTTCATATTCGCAGGGTCCTGGTGGACGAGAGGAGCGAGATCATCGTGGCGAACGGCCCCCCCGCCGAGGGGGCCGGGGGGGGCAGGGCGGAGGGCGACGGCAAGATCGCGTTCATCAAGCTGAGCCGCGAGCCGCTGCTCTACGCGCGGGTACGTACTTGCGAGTGCGAGTGCGCCGCCTTGTGTCCGGTGCATGACGCTGTGTGTGTGTGTGTGCGCAGGTGTTGTTCGGCGTGCGCTCGGCGGCGCAGTGCCGCGCGCTTCTGGCGGCGGGCGCGGCGCTGCAGCTGGTGCGCGCGCGCGACGGCGCTGCCGAGCCGCTCGTGCTGCGCCCGCCGTGCGCGCCGCCCGCCCCGCGTGCGCCGCTGCACGTCGCGCACACCGACACGCGACTCGCGCAGGTACTACCATACTAAACATCCGTAACAGAAATAATACGTAACAACATTTTATATGGTTAATTTATAATGAAAGCTTGCTAGGAGTCCAATAAACTTACATGAATGATCCTTGCGATCGAACGGAGTGAAGCATGTATGAGTATTATCGCCCTTCGTTATGCAGACGCTGGCGGACATGCTGAACGCGCTGCCCCCCCTGCCGTGGTCGCTCGCGGCGGGGGGCACGGGGGGGCCGGGGGGGCGCCCCCCGCTGCCGCTGCGCGCCGACGTGAACGCGCGCGCGCACTCGGTGCTGTCGCAGAACAACGAGTGCCGCAAGCCCATCGAGCTGGTGTACGTGGACAGCGACGACGAGGACCCCCCCGCGCCCCCCGCGCCCCCCGCGCCCCCCGGCCCCCTGCGCCGCTCCTACAACGGACTCGAGGTGTTCGAGCAACTCGAGGACTTTGAATTATGACGCGACTCGCGACTGCGACCAGCTCGATTCACCACTTAGTGGCGCCATCTCGGTTGGAATTGAGAAGTTGTGTTGAAGTTGAGACGCGACTCTAAGTGAGATCGCGTAGGTTAGTTCCTGCATTAGAGTGCGCCTGCAATGATGTTCTACATGAACGAGACCAAAGCATCAACAGTATAGTCAGCGCACTCCTCGTACGTAGCTATAGATAGGGTATAGGGTAGTGTACGTGTCCTTGTGTGCTATGTCTGCAATTAGAAAATTATACCAAGATTGTTGCTATATTTTATAAGGGTTTAAATTTTGTTTACTGCTGATATAAAATGGCCAATCTGTTAGAAGGATTATACAAAAAACGGTGGAACTAGGCCGTAATTTCTTGACCGTTCTCCTAGGCTCGCGTGGAACTGGCACCTAGAATCATCTACCCCCTTTCTTATAAAAAGTTAGCGTTGACTTCATGTCATCATTACGTATGGTAATCAATACATCAAGTATGCGCTAACTTTTTATAAGATAGACCGCTAGTATATAGGACATTATTTAATGATTTAATTAATTGCGTGAGTTTACTGAATAAAGAATATTTGAGTTATATATTTGAGTGTTGGGTCACACACACTACTATCTTTATAAAAGTATAGGTTAATACAAAATGTTAGTTTATTTCAAGCACTGAAATACTTATAGATACACCATATTGAATATGGGTAATTGACTTAGTAAAATTACTTGCGTAATTTCAACATTGTTCTAGACTTTGAGATTGGTAGCTACCGTGTGTGATTCTTGAGGAAATTAGGATAAAAATAATGAGTGGTGTTACATTATAAAGATTTAGTTTAGTTAAGAGCTGGTTCAGACACGGCGGAAACCGCGCGGTTTCAAACCGCGCGGGTCAACCGCGTAGGTCTTATTTACATTAGCGCCTATTCATTCGTTCACACCTGTCCGCGCGGATTCCGGCGGATTCTGGCAGATTTCCGCGCGGAATCTGCCTTGTCTGAACCAGCTCTAATTCGACATGTGTTATTGTTATTGTATTTCAAAATAACGTATTTTATAGAAAAAAACATTTATTATTACTAAAATTAAAGTGTACTAGATGTGTGTTTCGGTGTTAGGTAGCATTTACACAGTCATAAGTACGACAGTACCGACCGAGTGCGGACGCGTTACCGCGCAGTGTGACTACCAAACTCGTAACTATATATGACTGTGGCTTCGATCATCTATGAACTAGATACACAATCAGCGACAAAAAACGTCCTCACCAAAAGGATGACCAAATCGAGATTTGGTCATCATTTTAGTTTAGTACTGTTCAAACGCTCGGAACGTAAACATGCCTCCGTAAAAGTGCAAAAATCACTCTTCTAGGACGGGAAAAAAGAATGGAATTTCATTTTTTCGGTAAGTACTAATATTACCAATATATAACTACTATTACTGTATTATAAATACTGATATTTCGTCAAGAAATCGCCGTAAAACATTTATTTTTAAATTGTCCAAATTATCAGCAGAGTTTATAAAGCACTTCAATTGAAAAGACTTTTACTAAACGTACAATTCATATTGTCGCACAGCTACTTAATTTATTCGGGTAACATGTGTTGATCCTGTTCCATTTGGTGGAGACGCTATTGTTTTTTTTTTTTGTTAAAATAAATATTTTTATTGTTCAATTAAAACATCACGCATGTAATTCCCGGAGGATTAGGCAGAGTATTGGCACCACTATAGTAACTTTTGTTTAAATAAATTTCTTTATTATAAACATAATTTTATATGTTATACGATATAGAAGATTTGAGTGTAGTTTTGTTTTTTTTTAGCTTTCCTCGAGATCCTTTGCGGTGTGGAAAATGGATAGCTGCTGTAGCGCGTGAAAGAGCTGAAGAATTCTTTAAGCCAACCCAAGGAAGCGTGATATGTTCAAAAATAAATAATTTTGATTGCGTATAAATTTGTTTCATTGAATTATATTATATACTTACATTCAGGAGATTACAATTATGTTCATTAATCATAATTACATACACCCAAAAAATATTAAAAGATCATTTATAAATAACTGTATAAAAATATCTAGTTCGACTCCACTCATTCTATGTTCTAGTGCCGAGCTACGGTCGTAAAATTTAATGTGTTTTTTTTTGTCCGTTGTAAATCCGACTGTAATTCATTGGAGTAAGGTTTATTTTGTTTTGGTATATATTGGCCACTCATGTTTCGTTATTTTTTCTTTCTCTTTCTATTTTACGTACCTTCTTGAGGACAGTTTTAAGTTCGTTTTTGCACGGGATTGTGTATCTAGTTCTTTTATGATCGAAGGACTGTGGTTAATTTTAAACGTGACTTATTTTTCGATTTCTTATTAGTTTATAATTATTAATTATGGTATTCATTTCGACATTATAGCATTCATTAGGAAATATATGTTTTTTTTTCAACTGTTTAGTTAAGTAAGTCATAAACGTTACTTGTAATTGAGTACGAATTAATTACTTACCTACGTAGGTACTTATAATAAAGTGTTACTGCATTATTATACACGTCTTTAATTATTGTACCTTAAAAAAACTTCATTTTAAAGGTTTTTTTGGTAAACCATCCCTTTCAATAAATTAGGTTCGCTTATTGTTAGCCATTTAGTGCACAGCTATGTGAAAATCTAGGTACCTATAAAAAAAACACCAAAGTTAAAAAAACTGTGTGTAAGCTAGGCACATGGGTCCTCCACCTGTATAGAATTAGATTGGTGCCTAAAGTGCCAAGAACTTCAGACTTCTCTACCGAATAGTTACAGGTTAGGCCAAACGGCTGAATGTACTTATATATTAATACCTACAGTAGTGTTGCTTTATGATTCTAGATTCTGTACCTCAGATGTTAGGCACCAATCAGGTACCTACCAACATTTTCATTGTTATAGGCCCCGCGGTTTCAAAGTTATTTGCGAAAAACAGTAACCGTCAAAAAACAAAATATTGAGTGAACCCCGAATACCCCGATCCGTGCGTAACGTTGCCGTTTAGTGCGGTACACTGTCGCAATTGACTTTGAGCTCTATTCTCACTGGTTGAAGAATTAATTATTATTAAGCTTGTGATTAAAAATTTGTCAGTTTTTACTAGACCAAGAGCTGGCGTATAAACACCGTAATGTAACGTTTAAACAGATTTACAAAGACTGATTTACTCGAAAATAAATTGAAGCCTTGGGCTTTGATAATTTTCGGTCGATTTTTACTTAATATGGACAGAACTTGCCTACATTTTTGAGTGCTCATACATAATAGGTATCTATATATTATAGAAACACCACAAAAGTGTGCAGATTACACAGCTGTTTTATTTTACGTGCATTTTAGAGAAAAGTAATGGCTAATACTCGTGTATTTGTACTTAAATATGTTGTAAATATGCCTACGCTGAAATTGGCCGCTCTCTCCTCCTGTACCAGCGTTGTTTCCTTCTCGAGCAGTGCCTTTGAGAGCGTCCTCACATTTAAATAATAATGTGTCGGGATGAGGTCTAGCGCCGCGGGCGACGTCACTTCCTCGCTTCTATCGTCCTGAGAAAACCACGAGCTGCATTCTTAGCGCGAAACAAAAA
Source organism: Ecliptopera silaceata (assembly GCA_932527185.1). Lineage (NCBI taxonomy): Eukaryota > Metazoa > Arthropoda > Insecta > Lepidoptera > Geometridae > Ecliptopera > Ecliptopera silaceata. The sequence goes on along the minus strand of OW052217.1, from coordinate 5,695,155 downwards.
TCAGATAATATAGCTGGTATATCGAAATGTTACACCTAGTATGGACTTATTTTATGATTGTGACGTAGGTACGTGTGGTTCGCATCGGGCCGGTGATCCGTCTCCGTGACGCATGGGCGCGCCAACTCGACGCGACTTACAATAATGAACGCCGAGTGAAAGGGCACTCATTCACACTAAAGTAATATCTACCATCCCTAAATAATCTATTAGACTCTTACCTACACAGCTGCACTGCGAAACTGGAGGAGTGAGAGAACCTATATAATTTGACATAAGGTCAGTGTGGGTAAGTTCGTCTAGGCCCTAAGTCCGTCTAGTGGCAATAACTTCCGTTTTTGAATAGCTAGAGCCATATAACTCGGTTGGTAAAACAGTATCATTGAGTTACTTCGAACTAGGAATAATAGATGTCGCTAACATCTTAATGTTGGAAAAAAATTGACAACCAATTTTTTCCGCGAATTTAACTTGAAGTTGAAGTTTGACGTCTCGTCGAAAAATGAAAAAAAAGGTGTGAAATCTAACGAGTTTTCTGAATATCTGTGATAAAGTAGGTCATTTACAGATTCGGGAATGTATAACTGGTGTCCGATTCAAAAATAACGCATTAGTTTTGTAATTATAACAAATAGAAAAAATCCAACCTTCGAATGTTATAGTTGGGAAGTCCGTCTACTATACATAAGGCAAGTCCGTCATATGCCGGTCTTGCCTTAATTCCAGATATTGTAAACCTTTTTAGTAGTTCAAATTTTATAATTATTTTAAACTGTTTATTCAACTTGTAAGTATTATTCGCCTGTCTACGAAAGTGAACTCTTTTCAGGGTTAAGCTTGCCTCTGTAAATCTAATCTATTTAAGTTTCTTTTTCTGTATTTACTTTGTGTATAATAAATAATTAAGTGAAAGATGTACTGGTATTTTTGCAAGAGGACTAGCATCACCTATAAGTATTCTTTAAAAGTTTATAAATTGTGAATACATATTTTGAAAGCATGGAACTATCCAACCTTTTTTTTAGTTTCTGATTTTTTATACCTGACTGGCATGTAGCATGGCACATCATGTCGGACTTTGTGAACATTTATCGTTTTAACAAAGATCTGGTTTAGAAAATTATCCCATACTCATTTATTTCGTACTGGCAGAAAGTGTTATAAATGTAGCTACAGATCTGGCAATAGTTTGCCACACCATTTCTAAATTCATACATTACATTATTAACGATTACTTGTTTCAAAATAAAGATTCTTGTGTATTGATTTGTATGTTATTGACAAAAAAAATCGTAAGTGGGTACTTTGTGAAAATGTTTACAACCACTGAAAGTACATCATCAGCAAAGATATGCCGGACTTGCCCTTGATTTTAATAATCTTATTTTTCTTTAAAAGTATACCTTATAGTCACACGTTTAAAACACTTATTTCAACGGCAGCTTTTCATCATTTATCGATAAAGTTTTCATACATATTGGCTCACTAGTTACGATTTTATTGCTACTAGACGGACTTGCCTCAAACTGGTTGGGAAGTCCGTCTAAATGCCTACTTTACAAAAAAATGCTATAAATCTAAAGACAATCACAATTAACCCTACTTTTAGATAGATATAGAAAGATAAATGTAATACCAATATTTTCCGACTACTTAAAGTAACTAATAAATTTTATTTCGATTTTTAAAGTTAAATTGAAATTCAATTTAAAAAAACTATGCCGGACTTGCCCACACTGACCTTAATTTGATGTTATGACTATGGATGGGCGCCGGGTATATACCCAATCTACCCATTTGGGTAAATACCCGGGTAATTGGGTATATACCGGGTATATACCCGTATGCACCCATTTGGGTGGGTGCATGCAATTTTGATTTTCAAGAAAAAAATTGTTATAAACAAAGTATGCAAATCTGTTCTAACCATTATTTCCTACGAAAAGTACCTGATAACATTTTTTGATTAAACGTATATTTTCAAAGTTATTACAGATTTAGTATTTTTTTTGTATGGAAATCAATGTTTAAGTAGCTTTGTATTTGAATATTGAACTTTTTATGACTGGTAAAATAGTTTTTCTTTAAATGGCACTTTGAATCATTTAAATTTGAGGAGAATTGATATCGTCCAAGCACGCAACGATCTAATATGATCGTTCATCCGGATTTTCGTTTTATACAATAGGATAATAACCACCACAGCTAATCACTGTTGCTGAAATGACTCTCGAAGTTGTGTAAGATCTTTCTACCTCGCACAGTGTGCTAAATGACCCTAAAATCAGACATCGCTTATTTATTTTCTTAATCGAATGTATAAGCCATTTTGAATGCTATAGTAGAACTCCTAAAACTCAATTCGTTTCTGATTTTCTGAGATTTCTCGAGCTATGATTTTTGTTTTTTTCCATGATTTTATAGAATTCCCTAATGAATGTTACTTTTACGGAAATAAAGTTTTTAAGTTTCTATAAAACCAACTAACTGCTATTTTCGAAATCATATGACAAGTTTATCAATGTATTCTGCCCATACTCACCTATGGATCCGAGAGATGGCCGCTCACAAAGGAATACATGCATAAGATCAGAGTCGCGCAACGGGCAACGGAGCGAGCCATGCATGTAATATCTTCTTGGACACATAGCTACCGAATACAGAAATCCGACGTCGCACAAAAGTTGTGGTCGTAGGTTCGCGAATCGAAAAGCTGAAGTGCTGAGTAGAGAGATAGGCGGGCCACTTAGCAAGAAGAGACGATGAAAGTTGAAGAATGGCGATAACGAAATGGTGGCCAAGGGAAGCTCGTAGAGCAAGAGGCAGACCTACAGCTCGATGGTCCTAAAACATTTCAGAACAAGCCGGGTATCAGTGGATGAGAGTCGCAACGCAAGGGACCGTAAAGAATGGAATGGCATAGTAAAGAGGAGGCCTAAACTCAGCAGTGGGTGCCAACGAGCTGAAATGATGATGTCTGATTTTTGAGTCGTTTAGCACACTGTGCTTCGGTCAGATGCTGCAACTAGGTAGACACAACTTTGAGTAATAGGTTAGCCAGAGAATTCAGCTGGGCTGTACTGCGTTTCGAAACTTCGTCAAGTTTTCTTGTCACCCATTCGTCAGTGTTTGAAATGAAAGTTTTATGTTGACGCGTAATGATTTTCAAATACGTTATGTGTCGATACGTTTACGTCACATTTAATCGTGCTTGAACGTTTGTTGCTGAAACGTGAACACTGACAGTAGGATTCACAAGCTAAAAGTTGCTCAACGCACTAAATCCGAAATAAAGTTATTCGACAGAAGACCAAGGTACTCACAGCTGTTTTATTTCATACTAGCTGAACCCGCCGCGACTTCGTCCGCGTGCCGTTTTAAGATATTTTGCGATAACCCATTACCATTACTATCTTCTTATGAAAGAAATTGACGGTAAAGTGCAGTCTAAGAAGGAAAACTTAGTACATATTGGTACTTATTCTTAAAACCGGGCAAGTGCGCACGAAGATTTTCGTACCGTATCTATGGCCCGTTGCCCTTATCAATATCGAATAAATAAAATTTACGTTTATATATAAGCCCCCTTGAAGAGAAGGGGGGGGAAGCTAGAGTAAGGCCAGGCGAGCTGCTACCGAGGTGACAGTGGTTGCTCACAAATGCCTAATCTACTTCAGGCCATCTGCTGTGTCACTGGCGGGACACTTACCATCTTAGCAGAGCTCTAGCCAGTCCGCGCGATCCACGTCCACAGTCGTCTCCCCTGGGACCTTCTGTAGCCATGCTTTGCATGACCGCCTACTGTACTTCGTCCGCGGTAGGGGTCTGCGCCACGGCTATGCGTCCCCCCTCACCTATACCTAGTATAGCGTGCGGGGGGCGCGTAGTCGTGGTGGTGACCCTACGTGGGGGAACTACAGAGCTACAGATGCTGAGTGATCCAGGGCAAAAGGCGAATATTCTGCGCCTGGGTGTTGGGGTCCTTTCTGCGTTTTGTGGGCCGGTGTGTCGGGTGACCTGATTCTTCTCTTCGGGGAAGCTGTCGGGTCTTCCGATGCCCCGGCGCGCTGGATGTGGGGCGGACCAAAACACAATCAGAATCAAATCACCAGGGAGAAAACCCGAAACAAAATCGCGGCGACCCAGCACCGCAGTATTGAGTAGGGAGGGTGGGAGGATTACTCTCGGGTTACTTCCCATCACCCTCTTCATACTTAAAGTTGGGGGGATGTCGCTCGGGCAACGGCATCTACTAAGCTTTGCTTGTGCCCCGCTAACCTCTTTCTGTTCTCAGATAAAACAAACCCCAACATGAACAAGCTGAATAAAGAAATAGAGATGCCATGCGACCCGGCCAGCACCCGGCGCTCTCTGGTTCCCGGGCCGGAGGGTGTGAAGTTGGCCACCGAAGGCGGTGGCGGGGTGGGTCTCCAGGCCCCGCCTCCCGCAACTGTTACTGGAGCCACCAGCGAGGACGCGACGACCACCACCACATCCTCGGAGCTGCACCTGACTGGGCCAGTGCAGAAGAGGAAGCCGAACAAAAAGCAGAGGAATGCGGCGAAGAGGGCGGCTCAAGCGTCGGGACGAGGCGCAGCGACTCCAGCGGACGTTGGTAACGCTGTGTTGGGGAAAAACACGGGACGCAGTGCCTCGGGCACTGCGCCCGCAGGTAAGATCCCCCTAGACGGCCCAGAGCGCCGGAAAGCTCTACGTAAGGAGCGCCGAATACTCGATGCCGCCTTGGTAAACGAGATCAAACAACGACAGCTGGAGGGCTCGCTGTATCCGACCAATGTCTCGGCCATCGCGCCGTCCGTTGGGATGGTTATGGCGCGCCCGGCAGCCATCGACGGTGGGACTCGCCCTCCAGTGGTGGAACAGAGATCAGGTCCGAATAGTCTGCTCCATGCCATGGAAATGGGCGGCGTCGGAACGATCGGGGGAACGCTGCAGGGGGGCGCCCACCAGTCGACTCCACAAAAACCTGGGTCAAACCAGGAAAACCAAACAATACCAGGGTTGGCTGGAAAAGCGACAGGCACGGAACTGGAGGTCGAAAACCCAGAGACCTTCTCCGAACCTCGACCCGTAAAAGGGAAGGGGATTGGTAAGGGTCGTAGCGGCAAAGGACCCGGCGACGACCTGGCCGCTGATCCGACCGACCCCGGAAACACAACGAGTGGCTGCAGCCGGAGCACAAAGCGGCAGAGGAGCTCGGACTTTGTCTCACCTTCGTCGGCAGCAGCTGACAAGAAGGTGCGCTTAGGGGGCAGCTCCCCTGCAATGACTGCGGCGAAGGTTGCGGGCCAACAGGCTGGAAATGGTGGTCCGGAGGGAGTCATGTCATACGCCAGGGCGTCAGCGTCGCACCTCAGGGTTGTGGTGCTAGACAAATCAGGCGTCCACATGGATGACCTTCGGGCCACCACACTCAGAAAAAGCTTGGAGGAGGAAACGATGACGTACTTCCTCCAAAACTGCCAAAATTGGGAGTGCGCAAAACCGACTTTTGTCGCCATGCCCAGGCCGGCGCACGGGGGTCTGAGGGTCGAGGCTGAGGACGACTTTTCGTTGTCGTGGTTGACCTCGACCATCAGTAATCTCCCCTGTCTATGGTCGGGTTCGGGGGGCCTCACAATAGTTCCGGAGAGCGCACTGCCCAAGTACCATAAGGGTGTGGTGATTGTGCCGGACTTTGAAGGCGACGGAGAGCTCATTAGAACCTTTCTGGCGTTTTTCAACACACGTCTGCGCATCAACACCTGGCCTATATTCGCTCATCGCATCCAACGGGACAAGAACACGACGAACAACGTCATGGTGTTCGGTGTCCCGGTGGATGAAATCGAGGTTCTCGAATCAATCAAGAACAGGTTGAAATACAAGATGGCGACGGTGTACGTCCTTATACGAAAATCAAGAGCGGGGGACGTTAAAATCCCGATCGTGGCTCCCGCCCCGGGTGCGCCCTGCACAAGCAGTGGTGGATCGGGGGAGGGTGTCACGGCCGGGAACCCCAACTCTGAAATTGGCGAGGGGGAGTTTTCGCAGGACGAGATAGACCTGCTTCTGAGCGACGCGGGAAGGGAGATTGCGGGGGACATTTCATGTCTAAACCTCCTCTCACCTGCGCTGTCTTCGGAAGCGGACGGCTCTGCATCGTCTTGCGGAAACTCCACTTCGGACCATCCACAGTAGGATAGTCGGCAGCGACCATCCCACAATCCCCCCTAAAAACCATCCACTCACCATCAATAACCATGATGATGCTTAACAAGGTAACTTCACTCAATCAACATAACTCTAAAGCCCCAACTCCTTCGGCGAATTGTAGCAAATCAAACGACAGGTCGAGCATAACCAGGTATAACCAGCTTAAGATTGTTCAGGCCAACATCCAACACAGCGTTACTGGGTTCGCCGCGCTAAGAAGAACCCTAGATGAGCAACCACAAACAATAGCACTGGTCCAGGAACCCTACATTGTCCGCGGAAAAGTAAGCTTTAACGCCCTCAGAGGCAATGTATTCTCTCCTCCTTTGCAAAATAAAACCCGTACACTAATTTACGTTCCTAACATAATCAAAGCCTCGATGGTGACACACCTATGCACCGACGACCTGACTGTAGTAAAAATTGAAACTGGCTTAGAGGGCAACCTCAGTACTCTAATCCTAGCATCTGTATACATGGATGGTGGGGCGCAAGCACCACCTCCTGAACTAGAAAACTTATTGAACCACTGCAAACGTCTCAAATTAGAATGCATACTAGGGTGTGATGCCAACGCACACAGCACCGTCTGGGGATGTCAAGATACGAATGAAAGAGGCAGAGACCTCCTTGACTTCGTCTTAAGACACAACCTCAACATTCTGAATAGAGGATCGGAACCAACGTTTGTGACATCATGGGCTAGGACCATAGTAGATGTCACACTGGCTACAGACACTATCGCAGAACTGATAAACGACTGGCACGTTGCTACCTATGAGGCATCGTGTGCTGACCATATGCGGATCAGATTCAGCCTGAAGACAGGCGATATGATTCCCCGCAAGTACAGGAATCCTAAAAAAACAGATTCAAATCTCTTTGTCGAAACCATGAATAAAGCCTTATCGGAGCTAGAAGAAACCGAACCGACGGCGACTCTAACACCACAGGAAATAGAAACCACACTCACATCACTGGTTAACAGCATGATTACTGGCTATGAAAAAGCTTGCCCACTGATAACGGAGAGCAACAAAATAGCACACAGCAAAGACAGATGGTGGAATAAAACCCTAACCAAACTTAGAAAACAGGTTCGCCATCACTTTAACAGGGCGATGAACACCAATAATGAAAATGACTGGGCAGATTATAAAATAATAAGACAGAAACTGAAGCTTGAAATCAAACAGAGTCGCAATAACTCATGGCGTAAGTACAGTAGCTCTATCGCATCACAAAGCGAAACGGCGCGTCTGAGCAAAATACTATCAAGTGATACCAAAATTAAACTAGGCACTCTCAAGAGGCCTGATGGCACTTACACAACAACAGATAAAGAACAATTCGAGCTTCTGCTGAAAACGCACTTTCCGGATTGCAACCTAACAGAGAACACCAGTTGGGAAGCTAATCACGCAGGTCACGTCCCCAAAAAAGAGGATTGGGACTTAGCCGAAGCCATTGTCACAACGGAAGCACTGTCGTGGGCTATCCGGACATTTGAGCCGTATAAAGCGGCTGGCATAGACGGCATTTTTCCAGCGCTTCTACAATGGAATCTCAACAGAATTGAGCCAAAGCTCACGGCAATCTTCAGGAGTTGTATCGCCTGGAAATACATCCCGCACAGTTGGAGGGAAGTAAAAGTAGTCTTTCTTCCGAAGCCCGGAAAGTCTGATTACACTCAGCCCAAATCGTTTCGGCCTATAAGTCTAAGCTCTTTTCTACTAAAGACTTTAGAGAGACTATGCGACCGTCACATACGGAGTGGACCATTGGTCAAAAATCCCGTAAACAATAATCAACATGCCTACCAATCAGGCAAATCAACAGAAACAGCGTTGCACCACGTAGTACACAAAATTGAAAGCGCTTTAGAATGCAAGCAATCATGCCTGGTAGCTTTTATTGACATAGAAGGTGCTTTTGACAAAACAACCTTCTCAAGCATCGACAGCAGCCTGAGAAAACAAGGTGTCGAAGACAATTTAAGTGAATGGATCAATAAAATGCTGTCAAACAGAGCAGCTCTCATAGAAAGTTCAAATGCCACAAGATGCCTCGTAACTAAAGGCTGCCCACAAGGCGGAGTCCTGTCTCCTCTACTGTGGGTACTTGTTGCTAACGAACTACTAGAATCCCTCAACAAGAATGGACTACAAACCATCGGTTACGCTGACGATTTGGCAATCATGATATCGGGGCTCTTCGAGACAACTCTATGTGAGAAAATGCAGGGAGCGCTCCGAGTTGTGGAGTCATGGTGCCATACTCACAGCCTAACAGTGAACCCAACCAAAACAGAACTCGTTCTCTTCACTAGAAAACTGAAGCTACCAAAGTTAAACCTACCATCACTGTTTGGTACTAAACTGACGCTCAGCAAAGAGGTCAAATACCTCGGGATTTGGTTAGACAGTAAACTCCTATGGGGTAAACAACTAGAACACACAACAACGAAAGCCACAAACGTGCTATGGCAGTGCAGACGTGTCGTCGGCAAGGACTGGGGTCTCAAACCCAAACTTTGCTTATGGCTGTACACTGTTATGGTAAGACCGGTACTAACATACGGTGCCGTTGTGTGGTGGCCGAGAACAAACTTAGTAACAGCTATCAACAAGCTGCAACAAGTACAGCGGCTCGCATGCTCCCTGATCAGCGGCTGCGCAAAATCTACTCCATCAGCGGCGTTGGATATAATACTAAACCTAACGCCACTCCACTTACACATACAGCAAGAGGCGATGGCTGCGGCTCTAAGGATAAAATCCACGAATCAGTGGAAAGGCAGTGGTAAACCAACAAATCACAGCAAGATTCTGGACAAAGCCACGCGGGTCATCCCGGAGGCCCTAAATGGCACCGACAGAATAGCGACAACATACATATCGAGCAAAAAGTACCAAGTAGAAAGTCAAGAGATGGCGGGAGATTCCACTTCCAATGTCTTTCATATCTACACGGATGGTGCCAAACAAAAAGCAGGAGCGGGATGCGGCTTCTACTGCCCTGAACTAGGGCTATCCCAAGCGCAACCCCTCAACAATTCAACAACTGTTTTCCAGGCAGAAACTATCGGGCTTTACCTGGCAGCGACACATATGCTAACGTGCACAACGCCAGCACCGCGGGCAGGCACTGATGATAATCCCGCAGAATTAATATTCATAACAGACAGCGCAGCTGTCTTGCATGCCCTCAAGAGATCTGACACAAGGTCAGAGTCCACTGCAAAATGCCATGCAGCGCTTCAGAGTCTGTCCGACAACCATATTGTCAAAATAAGATGGACCAAAAGCCACGGTTCATGCTCAGGCAACAAAATGGCAGATTCTTTAGCGAAAGCAGGAACAAAACTAACACCAAACTCAAACGACATACTTCTCTGCAAACCGTCATCGGCAGAGATAAGAAACAGACTAAAGCTGCACTCCCAACAGGAACATCAGAAACTGTGGGAGCGCAGACCGGACTGCAAACACACAAGAACAATGCTTCCAACAATGAACAGGCACACGACATCAACACTGCTTAAACTAAGACGTGAAGATTTGAGAATGATTGTGGGCATCATCACAGGCCACTGTGATCTTAACCGCCATCTCCTTAAAATCGGAGCGACAGACAGTGACCTCTGTCGGGGTTGCCTTCAAGAAAAAGAAACTGTAGAGCATGTGCTACTGCATTGCACTGCTACAAATGAAGTGAGGTCCAAAACTGGACTACAGGAACTAATCGGGTCTTTTATACCACCATCACCATCAACCACAACATCGGGGATACTAGAACAATGCTGCCACCAACCCAAAGTCCTTCTCCGCTACTTTAAGGAGTTGGGCTGGCTGGGGTGAGGTTAGCAGGGGGATAATGCACAATACACCCCATTGCGGGACGTCAGTGCAGATCTTATTCCCCCAACAAGAATTAGAATTAGAATTAGAAGCCCCCTTGAATATTAATTATGCGTGATAGTTAGAGAATTTAAAATAGACAGAAATTAAACACTCAGTAATACGATCTAGTTTTACCCTTTGGTTACCGAACCCTAAAAACCCAATAACGTAAACTACTAAAACATAAGTAATCAAAACTCACTAAATTACCGTTACCGTAAGTAAATAAATCAGGCCAAGTGCGACTCGGACTCGCCCGCTATAAGTTCCGTGCCATACCTATGTAAACGATTAAGAAAAAAAACATGTTTTTGTACCTATGCGAACCCTCTAAGCATGTTCTGTTTTTAGTATTTGATATCTATGCCGGACTAAAATATAATAACTATGTCCGGTTAATGTACAACCATGGAAAGCACGACCCGGAATGTACGACCACGGAAAGCACAGCCAGGAATACGCAACCAGGAATTCTCAGCCAAAATGTACATGAAATCCGGGCTGCGCATTCTCGACATGTGTTAGGAATGTCCAACCACGGAATGTAGAGCCGTGGAAAATACAACCATGGAATTGGCGTCTATTGCTCTGATTGGTCGAAATCAATTGGAATGAATTGGGTGCATGGAAAGAGCCTCCTCGTGGCACACACCGGTAACAGCTAGGCACGGTAAAGCAGTGTCTAGTCTGGCTAATCTTTCCAATACGATGCTACAACAAAATACAGTTGTAGCATCGACACGATAAGAAGAAGAAGATTGGTCGAAAGCCTAGCCTATGCTTCGTTTAGATGAAACCAAAGATTAAAATGTTACTATCCCATTTTGATAAAGATAGACTGCACAGATTATAATATGAAAAGAAAACAATTCAATTCAATAATTGTTATCTGGCAAATGGTTCAACGCATGTAGGTTCTGGCGCGGTTTTCTATATCAAACTAACGCTCGTCGCTTCGCTCCTCGCACCTACTGTGACGCATCACACATGAAAAAAAATCAGTTTAAAAATAATATTTTGACAGTGGCATAGTTAGCTACTTGTACATGATCGGCTAAACGAAAAATTCGAGTAAGCGCAAACGAAGCATATGCTATGACGTCATTTGGCATCAAATTCCCAACACGTGTCGGGAATGTACAACCATGTAATACACAGCCACGGAATGCACAGCCCGGAATTGGATGCCAAAATGGTCACCGATTCCGGGCTGTACATTCCGTGGCCGTGTCATTATCCGATAGGGCGTTCGATGGTACCGCCAGCATATCAGTGTCGGCTCCGATATCCGATATCGAGACGGACAATATGAAAGACAGGTACATTTTTCATACATTTTAGTTACCCGGATATCGGATCAGCGTCCGACACCGATATCGGATCGGATAATGTGAAAACGCTCTGACTCTCAAACTTGATTGAAATCGTTCATAAAAAACGCTACTACAAACTTCCTTTTTGCAATATTTGGTGTAAAATCAAGTCATTAATGTGCGTCTCAATTTTCATTGACTTTCGTCTATAAATAACGTTACAGAAAACTTCCCTCATTTTATTGCATTCATTAGAGTAAAATTGTCACAAAGCGCCTCTTAATAATTTGATTAAAATTCGTCGATTTTTATCGTTACAACACACTTGCCCCCTTTCCCACGGAGGAATTTTAAAATATTATTATGAAAATAGTTATATATTTTATAAAATATTATTATATTAAAAAAACAAACCATCTAAGTAAATTATGTCTTTGTATGAGACTATAAGCGCCCCTTGATTATTTAACATTTTGTTTTTAAATATTTATTCGTCATTAGCGGTAATTGGGTACGCAACCCTAGATAACTTAGCAAAATAACTCGATTCAACGAAAATATTGCTAATACCGATCGACTTACCTATAACACATTGCCAAAACGCACCGATAGCGCGTTCTAGGATTACGCCACGCATGACAGCGCCATCTATACTCGAAATCGTATACTAAATCGTATACGATCGAAATTTTAAACTTAGGGAAATTTTTACAGGGAATTTTTTCTAGAGAAATTTTTACATTTAGCAAAATCATCCCCAGATGATTTTGCTAAATGTAAAAATGCAGATCTATTTTATTTTGTGTCAACATTATGTGTATCAAGTTTCAAGTCAATCGGTTCACAATAAAGATAAACTGCACAGATTATAATATGAAAAGAAAACAATCCGATTCAATAATTGTTGTCTGGCAAATGGTTAAACGCATGTAGGTTCTGGCGCGGTTGTCTATATCAAACTAACGCTCGTCGCTTCGCTCCTCGCACCTACTGTGACGCATCACACGTGAAAAAAAATAAGTTAAAAAATAATATTTTGACAGTGGCATAGTTAGCGAAAAATTCGAGTAAGTGAGTATGACGTCATTTGGCATCAAATTCCCAACACGTGTCGGGAATGTACAACCATGGAAAACACAGCCACGGAATGCACAGCCCGGAATAGGATGCCAAAATGGTCACCGATTCCGGGCTGTACATTCCGTGGCTGTGTTTTCCTTGGTCGTGTAATCACGGCACCCATGATTGTGGTGATTTCCATACTCTTTACCTTAGGTTAAAAGAAGACCCAATCAGTTTTTTTTTAATTACCTACTTAAGAATGCCTAGAGAATGTTTCTTCGAATTACTGGAATTAGATAGATATAGTAAGTATTTCAATTTCATTTATAAAATCCTCCACATTTATATCAATAAATGACTCCTCCACATTTATATCATCCATTATAAATTACCGTTTAGAAATTTGCCTCCTTCTTGTCACCGCACTATGAACGCACTGAACTGAACACGTGGGGTTGCGACACGACGTTGCCGTCCTGCTGTCGAACGCTCGCGGTACGGACGCCGCACTGTTTCCGCACCGTGCATTTTGTATGAAAACATACGACCGTCCGTCCTTACGCCGAACGACGAACGCACCGCTTCGGCACTGCAACGGTCCGATACGAAACGCATAAATTGAAAGAGCCCTAAGAGCGTTTTCACATTATCCGATCCGATATCGGTGTCGGACGCTGATCCGATATCGGGGTAAGTAAAATTTATCAAATATGTCCGGCCCGATATCGGATATCGGAGGTACATATTTCATACATCTTACTTACCCCAATATCGGATCAGCGTCCGACACCGATATCGGATCGGATAATGTGAAAACGCTCTGACTCTCAAACTTGATTGAAAGCGTTATCTCATTATCCGATAGGGCGTCCGATGGTACCGCCAGCATATCGGTGCCGGCTCCGATATCCGATCTTTATCTTTATCTTTATCTTTATCTTTATCTTTATCTTTATCTTTATCTTTATCTTTATCTTTATCTTTATCTTTATCTTTATCTTTATCTTTATCTTTATCTTTATCTTTATCTTTATCTTTATCTTTATCTTTATCTTTATCTTTATCTTTATCTTTATCTTTATCTTTATCTTTATCTTTATCTTTATCTTTATCTTTATCTTTATCTTTATCTTTATCTTTATCTTTATCTTTATCTTTATCTTTATCTTTATCTTTATCTTTATCTTTATCTTTATCTTTATCTTTATCTTTATCTTTATCTTTATCTTTATCTTTATCTTTATCTTTATCTTTATCTTTATCTTTATCTTTATCTTTATCTTTATCTTTATCTTTATCTTTATCTTTATCTTTATCTTTATCTTTATCTTTATCTTTATCTTTATCTTTATCTTTATCTTTATCTTTATCTTTATCTTTATCTTTATCTTTATCTTTATCTTTATCTTTATCTTTATCTTTATCTTTATCTTTATCTTTATCTTTATCTTTATCTTTATCTTTATCTTTATCTTTATCTTTATCTTTATCTTTATCTTTATCTTTATCTTTATCTTTATCTTTATCTTTATCTTTATCTTTATCTTTATCTTTATCTTTATCTTTATCTTTATCTTTATCTTTATCTTTATCTTTATCTTTATCTTTATCTTTATCTTTATCTTTATCTTTATCTTTATCTTTATCTTTATCTTTATCTTTATCTTTATCTTTATCTTTATCTTTATCTTTATCTTTAATAATTTGATTAAAATTCATCGATTAATAACGTTACAAAACACTTGCCCCTTTCCCATGGAGGAATTTTAAAATATTATTATGTAAATATATATATGTACATAAATAAAAAATATTTATTTATTTATTATACAGGGTGTAAAAAGACGTCTACCGAATACGAAAGGGGGTGATACAGCACCCCAACACATAACCAAATCCAAAAGGATTTTCCTTAAAAAAAATTATAACCGGAGAAAACAGCGTTTAAAGATTTTCATTAATTTCGTCAGCCAGCAATGTACGCATTCACGCAATATGTTTCGAAGTGCCTACTAACGCATGTTGTAGTGGTGTAATAAGTTGAACTGAACATTGATAGGGAGGTACCTAGGTACTTACCTAGTTTCTCTGTAGCCTCGGCCGCACCAGATATGGTTCAAATTGAGCTCCTCCTCGTTCACGGCACAGCTGAGTTCGCCTTAACGTGGACCGATGGACGCGATCCAGAAATGTAGGATCCTCGGCACTTCTAGTATTCAGATCCACGAATACTGATGTGATACGGCGTTTCATCTCTTCAGCCGTATCACACTCCCGATCGAACACTCTTTCTTTGACATGACCCCACAGAAAAAAATCCAGTGGAGTCAAGTCAGGGGACCGCGGAGGCCATGCACGAGGTCCAAAACGTCCGATCCATCGATCCGGGAACTCCTGGTCGAGCTGATCCCGCACAGACCTGACTATGTGCGGTGGTGCGCCATCGTGCTGAAACCACATGTTTCTTTGCTGGGCAAGGGGGAGGTCGTCCAGATACGAGGTGATTGGTCCTGTTATTAATTCGAGGTATGCCACTCCGTTCATCCTCGAAGGCAAGAATACGGGCCCGACGACTTTCCCCTGGTGGATCCCTGCCCAAACGTTAACCGACCACCGTATCTGGTGTCCTGTCTCTTGGAAGACATGTGGATTTGTCTCCGACCAATAGTGGGAATTCCGTCGGTTCCACATGCCATTCCGCGTGAAGGTGGACTCGTCCGTCCATAAAACATTTCTAACAAATTCGATAGGGCTGCCTTGATTCAAAACCCACTGACAAAATTCAAGGCGCCTCGTCTTGTCGGCAGGGAGTAGAGCCTGTACTTTGTGAATTTTGTAAGGCTTTTTGTTATTCTTCCGAATAATTTTATGCACGGTTTTGTGAGACACTACTGTCCCACGGCCCCTTAGAAACTTCGCTGCCGTTCTTGTTCCTACCCGAGGGTTCCTCGCAACGAGATCTAGGACCTGAGTTTCTACTCTCTGATCTACCTCTCTGCCACCCCCTTGCCTTTGAGGTGTTATCCGCTCATCATTGAGAATCCTCTGATAAGCCGCAGTAAGCACTCGTGCATCCGACGGGTGATTTAGGTCCGGATACCTATCGCGATAAATACGCAACGCTCGTGACGCATTTCCACGAGCTTCACCATAGCACATGAGCATTTGCCCGTACTCTCTCGCACTAAACATTGTTAATCACAAATACACAGTTACACAATCACTGATTTTGAATAAATCTAACCTACCTATTACCAACACTACACTAAAAGTAACAATTTTACACTTGAATAAAAAAAGCAGTAATTAAACTAATTAAGTATCTAATAAACTAGGAAAATAAAAGAACTAGGTACTAAAAAAAATAACGCAAAACAAAACAAAAAAACTCGAAACTATTTCGCGAAAGAAAACTTAGAAATTGCGCAAGCATCCGTCCAGTACGAATATTGAACACGGACTAAACAATAAATAATAATTAGAGTACCTAATTTCGATTAATAAGGGTTGTTTCACACGTATTACTAGTGGTGGTCCACAAACAACCCACAACGATATTTGTGCGAATTGCAAAGTAAAGGTGTTAATTGACGTCATTTCAACGATGTGTGGGTGATAACGAACGACCACTTCGCAACCACAACACAAACCGCGTGAACTACTCATTTCTAGTTTGTAGACATTTTGTGATTACCACAAATGTAAGTATTGTAATAGTAGGTATGCCTCTAAATAACCCCTTAGAAATCTTCAATACATAAAAAAAGATCTGAGAAAATGTCTACTGCGCTTTGGGGATACAGTCGTATTAGTCCTGTTTTTTTTGTTACCTACCACAAATCATAACTCAATAATAATTGCAATTATTGTAGTTAGCTACAACGACACTATTTACACGTAGCTTAGCTAACCATCACTAGGTACTCCACCACTTAATGTAGGCCGCTCACACGTACGTCATCGTCACCACCAACACCACGGTGGTACCTACATGTGAACCTACCCTAAGTCTTACTTGACAAAGCCGACAAAGACGCCGCAACTCGCAAGTCTCTACTAGACGAGTCGGCGCCGGCGCCGACAGACGCGGCATTTTCAAAGGGATTTATCTTAAAAGATCTTATTCCTTTGAGATAAGGTTCAAATTTCTACTTCGCAACATTTTATTTGGCTAAATGCCGCACAAATCTAATTAGGTAGGTATACCTACTTATCGGTCGCGAGGAATCGGTGTAATTTGACGTGTCTAATTGATTCTTGTAATCCTAACAGAAATAAATGAATTGACTTTTGACTTTTGAAATCATTGTGTTCACAAAAAAAACAGGACCACTAGTTCGCGCCGATGACTGTATCACCAAGGCGCAGTAGACATTTTATCTTTTCTAAGACC
Organism: Ecliptopera silaceata; assembly: GCA_932527185.1. Lineage (NCBI taxonomy): Eukaryota > Metazoa > Arthropoda > Insecta > Lepidoptera > Geometridae > Ecliptopera > Ecliptopera silaceata. The sequence continues at coordinate 5,678,269 of OW052217.1, read as the reverse complement.
GCAATAAAACTCAAAATCGTCTGAAATAACTAACTAAATAATTTTGTGCGGTCACAAAGAGGATGGGTTACCGCCGGTCGTCGGCCGCGCGTACTTCGACCTCGGTCAGCTGGCCGGCGCGCGGCGCGTTGTACAACGTACATTGCTGGTTTTTTAATTTTATTGTTTTTTTTCTTTTAAAAATGAAATTATTAGGTAGGTATGGTCTTATTATGTTGTACTAGTAGTACATAACTAGAAAATAAAATAAAATGACATACCTAAGTAAAAATTTTTTTTGCGTTTTTTTTTCGCTAAATATGTTCAGAATCATGGTCTGATTGCAACCCCTCAGTTTTCGGTAGTAGTCTTTTTACACCCTGTATATATACATACATATTTAATAAAATATTATTATATTAAAAAAACAAACCATCTAAGTAAATTATGTTTTTGTATGAGAAGACTATAAGCGCCCCTTGATTATTTAACATTTTGTTTTTAGTTTTTAAATATTTATTCTATTCGTCATTAGCGGTAATTGGGTAGGTACGCAACTATAAATAACTAATCAAAATAACTCGATTCAACGAAAATATTGCTAATAGGTACCGATCGACTTACCTATAACACATTGCCAAAACGCACCGATAGCGCGTTCTAGGATTACGCCACGCGTGACAGCGCCATCTATACTCGAAATCGTATACTAAATCGTATACGATCGAAATTTTAAACTTTACTTACTCAATTTTAGGGAAATGGGGATGATTTTGCAAAATCTAAAAATGCAGATCCATTTTATTTCGCGTCAACATTATGCGTATCAAGTTTCAAGTCAATCGGTTCAAGGGATAAGAGAAAATGAGACAGCGCCATCTATACTCGAAATCGTATACTAAATCGTATACTAAATCGTATACGATCGAAATTTTAAACTTTACATACTCAATTTTAGGGAAATGGGGATGATTTTGCAAAATCTAAAAATGCAGATCCATTTTATTTCGCGTCAGCATTATGCGTACCAAGTTTCAAGTCAATCGGTTCACGGGATAAGATTCTGCATACAAACTTCAAAGCCTTATTTTAGGGCTCCGGAGCGTTATTTCCAAAATTCCTGCCTTAGTACGCCACACAGTCACTCCAGGAACACGCCTTCCAAATTTCAAGTCTCTAGGACCAGCGGTTTGGGCTGTGGCTCGTACGTCAGCCGTCAGTCAGTCAGGACTTTGATTCTTATTAATGAGAAGATGCATCTTAAATTGCAAATTTACGCGTTTGTGACAAAAAATCTACACCTGAAAATGTGTTTGACCAACAAACGCAGTAAACTTTAATTTTTTCACACTCAGTGAAATACGACGCATCATCCATCGCAAGTCGTTCCATTTTGCCAAAGGACGTCCTACAATTACCTTGTCTTTTATTTTTTACATGTGACAATTCTATCTTTGTTACCTACTGCTTGTTAAAATATTAGGTTATGTGAGACTTAAACCGAGTAATTTTATAAAATAATCTTAAAAAACCTATGTCCAGCTTCTTCTTCTTCTATCGTGTCAATGGATAACACAAACAACTTCACACCAAGTTTGAGTAGAATTTCGCCACTGTAATTCCATCCTCTGTGGCGTTAACGAGGTCAACCCTTGTGCAGGTGGTAGGGCACAAGGGACAGACGAGCAAGTGAGACATCGTTTGGATGGGGTTTCCACAATTGCATTGACTAAGCGAGGGGTCACGGAAGCCCCACTTGCACATGTTCTCCCTGCTACGGCCAACCTGAGTCCGGAGTCGGTTGATCGACTTCCACACTGGCCACGGAAAAATACGTCCTGGAGGCAGATGTTCCCTCATGGTGAAATCAGGTGGAGCTGGTAGTTTTTGCTTCTAAAGCGAGACCCTAAGTGTGGTTGGGCAATCTTCAGTAGCTGTTGTAGAGCGCAGAAAACTTTATGTCCAGCAGTGGAATGGTTTACATTGATGAGGATAATTTCAAACTGGTGACTGTAGGAGGCACTCAGGTATTGTTGCCCATAATCAAAACTTCAAATCGCCTTCAAGATTACAGTTACAAGATCCTCAAATTTGATTTAGTACTGCGAACTACTATTTCTGACACTTTTGATGGTTGGTCGATAACAATTCTCCTCAAACTTTAATGATTCAAAGTGTTATTTAAAGAAAAACTATTTTACAAGTCATAAAAAGTTCAATGTTTGAATACAAAGCTACATAAACATTGATTTCCATACTAAAAAAATACTAAATCTATAATAACTTTGAAAATATACGTTTAATCAAAAAATGTTATAAGGTACTTTTCGTAGGAAATGATGGTTAGAACAGATTTGCATACTTTGTTTATAACAATTTTTTTCTTGAAAATCAAAATTGAATGCACCCAGCAAACGGGTGCATACGGGTATATACCGGGTGCATAAATGGGTATATACCCACTAGTGGGTAAATACCCGGGTGCGTGCCCATCCATAGTTATGACCAATTAGAATACATAATGTTTACGACGATACAACCACAATCGCACAGATGTTTTTTTGTACCCTATTATCACACACACACCCTCACACCCTCTCTCACTACAGTACGTAATAAATTCTTGCTACCCTTATCAATACTAAGTTATACAACAGATAAATAGCATAATTAGATGTTCGAGTTAAATGTTATGTTATTATAACGATGTTTATAATAAGTTTATGTTTGCGAGGCGGCCCCCGAACCGACAACTCTGAAACGCGCCCCCGAGCAGAGTCCTCTCGGTGCGGCAGTACCTACCTACCTACTGCGAGATTGTTACTTTACGAACTCCTAATGTTGTCAGCCGATTCAAATGATATATAATCGGGGTTATTGAACCTTTCCCTCCAGGTAAAGCCATGTAAGTACTTATCTACTCCTAAATTCCTAATAAGTAACCATGTTGCTTTTATGTTTTATTCAGCCCACTTAAAATAAAGATAACCAAAATAATAATATAAATGGAACACGAGATAAAGATATTTTTTTTATTTTTGTCTAGTTTTCTATTACCTATATGTTTCGATTTGGCTCAAACTCAATCTCACTCAAATCATGTTAGGTAGGTATAAGTACAAAACAATTCAACCTGTGGTCTTCGAAAGTATTCCTTCGAACCAATCTAAATATGTACCTATAGGATGTAGTAATATGTGCCGTAGTAGGTAAGGTAGTAGTATGGCACGCACGAGCCGCAACTATCTCTCGTCAAGATATCGCGACAGGCGGCAGGAGCGGGACATGTGTTAATCAGTGTCCGACAGCGCGCCACGAGTGCGTACACATACAGTACCTACAGTAGACCTATCTATTAATTACACCTACCTATCTAGCACACTACAGTACCTACCTACAGGCTACACTAAATACGTATGTCACAGTTATCTTTACAACGGTTCTTGTTGTTTTTGCGATACAGCAGGCACCTACTTATACATGAGCTCAAAATAAAATACATAGGTACCTATTAGTACCTAAATAAATAAAGGTTAATACTTCTTAAGTACAGTAGGTACCTACTACCTATATTTAGATATTTAATAAGATTTTTGTTTGTGTAGATAAGTAGAATGTTGTGTCAACACCCTAAGTCTATTTAAGTAATTACTTACAAATTGTGTACTTAATAGTTTCTTCAATTTATTTTCGTCTTACAAAAATAAATGATAGTCTCTGTGCGAGGGCGGGGCTGGCTACATTGGCGATCAGAAGGTAGTAAAGGAGAGCCATGGAGCACCACACTCAACGAAATGAACGGACTACAATAAATTTGGACGATGGACTTGTTCGGTACTTTAGTTCTGTGTAGGAATCGAACCCGCATACTAGAGCGCAGAAGGCGGGCAGGGCCGCGCTATGCCGAGTGCGCTGTGCCTCCGGCGTCCGGCCGGACTGTTGTGTTGTGTTGGTCCAACAACAACACAACCTCCGGAGACAACGCCTTTATTTACTCACTAGATGTTCATTCAATAAGCTTTTTGCAAGAGCGATACAAATATTACAGTGTAAGCAATCTACTTAATTCTTAGAAAATGTGTTGATATTGATAGCTAGTTTACCCTTCAGGCAATTTAGCAAGAAATCGGTTATTATTTGTGTAATAAATTACTTGAAAAAAATATTTTCTCTGATTTTTCGTTTTCATATAAAGTAGTAATAGTAATTCTTCTTAGTCTTTAAAGTCTAAAAAATAAATAAATAATGCTGGACAATCCACACAACATCATCTAGTCCCAAGCAACATTTATCCCAAGGCGGGAATCGAAACCGCAACCTCCGCGTCGCAAGCGGACCTTCGCCCACCGCGCCACATCGGTCGTCAATACTGACACTTAGTAAAGTATTATTATTTTCATTTAACCCAGTGCACTGTAAGAAGCAATACGCACAATCCTTGGAACTAAAAGTATGTCATTATCCATAAACAGCTTATGATTCCAAGATTCGACTCCCACGCGGCGTCCATATCCTCTCTATTAAAATAGAGACTAGCTCTTGGAAAAAGCTTCCAAGTTTTAGATTTACCTTTGTGACATAGCGTCGATACGGCTCCTTACATTCCTTATCTAATTTCCTTGTTAAAATCATGGGGTTTTAAGACTAACCCCTTTGTCAAAGTTTTTTTGACCCTCACTCCTAACATCAAAAATTGTAGCATTTCGTAGTAAGTTGTAGCATCTCGTAAGCGTCCCTATTTGTAACTCTACGAGCGTCGGTCGCTCGGTCGGGGCTACGAACTACTAAGTTCCATATGGTAAGGTAAAGGTAGGTATAGCTAAATGCGTGTTTTTGCGGATAGTTTCTGAAGAAATTATTGCATGTGGAGTTGTGAAACTTATAATTTCCTATAACACATAATGATATATTTTAGTAGTATGGAGCGGCTCAAAATGTTTGCTGTTGAATATAGTTTACTTGTAATTGTGCTGAGCCACGACGCGACGCCAGCTGACCGGTATTGGTAACGCCACAGAACATTGGTCTGTGGGTAACGCTTTGATTAGACGCAGCTCGTTCGCACAAAGTAGGATCTCGAGAAGCTATCGTTATTTATTGTATTTAAAATTAAGATTATGCTTAATCATATAATCATTTTATTTACTATCTACCTACGTTGTTAGTTTTTGTGTACCATTTGTTTGTGGTATATCCATGAACCGAGTGAATCCGCGTGGGACGTTAGTGGGACTGTTAATAAAGAAGTCGTATCAGTTCCAACTTCAGTGTAATTATCTCGAGTTAATGAATACAATTCAGTTAACAATAACATTATACTTACTTAAGTAATAATTACAATGCTTACTCATCTACTTAGCTTAGCTCAATAAATAATTAGATGAACTTGATCAACCAGGCACGTTTCAGTTGGCTTCTAGTTTGGATCAGTTGGGATATCTTTAGATGGCATGCAACGGTCTGCAGATCACCCAACTGTTACATGCGTACTTATTTTGTAAGTGTCTAAGTGCAGTAATAGCTCATTTTGTGTGTTATCATAGACGAATTATAAATATTTTTCTATGGTGTTATGTAAAAACATTTTATAAGCATAATTCCGTTGCTCAAGTACCTATACACAATCACTCTCTAGTTTCCCTATAAAACGATGCATAGAATAGTGTTGACATACATCAATATAGAGCTTCTAATCGCACGACATATATAAAACCCGCTGAAAAATTAAAAAAGAGGAATAACTGAAACGATTCGATTCGATTATGTACTTAATATTTTAAAAGTATTAGCACAAGTGTTTTAAAATTCCCAAGCATGCAGTGTTAGCATCCAGTGCGTGTCTGGGCCTGGCGACCAAGTCCTGGCCGTGAGGAGCAGACGTCGTGACGACACCCAGCCTGCACGCCACGAGGCCTCTTCCACTACGTACGTGGTACAGACTTACATACATAATGCTAAATATTGTACAAACATTATTACAAAATGTCGATATGCTAACGGGATCCAGACGCACCCGCTCTTGTAAAGGAGGACATTTATCAATCGTTTGTAAATGCTCAATTAAAAATGGTACAAGTTTGTATGTAACGAATAGAGTCGGCGTAGCGGTGCGATGGTCACTGCGGACAGGGAGTAGGGGGTAGCGGGTTCAGTCAGTTGATTCCTCGTCGCGCGGCTCGGGCTCGGGGTCGCTCCTGTTAATTATAAACATATTTGATTTATCTGTAAATGTTCTTTGACATCAAGTAAGTGGTATCAAACTGTCCGGGGACGGTCAACAGAAACACTTGATAGCGTCGTGGCGGCGCCGTACTCACCGGGGTATCCTCTCCGGCCACGTCCTCCGTACTCACCGGGGTATCCTCTCCGGCCACGTCCTCCGTACTCACCGGGGTATCCTCTCCGGCCACGTCCTCCGTACTCACCGGGGTATCCTCTCCGGCCACGTCCTCCGTACTCACCGGGGTATCCTCTCCGGCCACGTCCTCCGTACTCACCGGGGTATCCTCTCCGGCCACGTCCTCCGTACTCACCGGGGTATCCTCTCCGGCCACGTCCTCCGTACTCACCGGGGTATCCTCTCCGGCCACGTCCTCCGTACTCACCGGGGTATCCTCTCCGGCCACGTCCTCCGTACTCACCGGGGTATCCTCTCCGGCCACGTCCTCCGTACTCACCGGGGTATCCTCTCCGGCCACGTCCTCCGTACTCACCGGGGTATCCTCTCCGGCCACGTCCTCCGTACTCACCGGGGTATCCTCTCCGGCCACGTCCTCCGTACTCACCGGGGTATCCTCTCCGGCCACGTCCTCCGTACTCACCGGGGTATCCTCTCCGGCCACGTCCTCCGTACTCACCGGGGTATCCTCTCCGGCCACATCCTCCGTACTCACCGGGGTATCCTCTCCGGCCACGTCCTCCGTACTCACCGGGGTATCCTCTCCGGCCACGTCCTCCGTACTCACCGGGGTATCCTCTCCGGCCACGTCCTCCGTACTCACCGGGGTATTCTCTCCGGCCACGTCCTCCGTACTCACCGGGGTATTCTCTCCGGCCACGTCCTCCGTACTCACCGGGGTATTCTCTCCGGCCACGTCCTCCGTACTCACCGGGGTATTCTCTCCGGCCACGTCCTCGTGCACCGGTACAAGGCCAGCACTCCCGTGTACACGCACGACACCATGTGGGACCCCTCATCGAGACCGGGGGGGTCGCGGAGGGATGGGGACCGCTCTCTCAGGTCGGGGGGGTCGCGGAGAATAGGAGGCCCCGCCTGCGTCGGGGGATCCTCCTCCATCGTGAATGGTTCTGATCGCTTCCCATATCTAGTAGTTATCATCCACCTGTAACACGCAACACTTGGTGCCCACGGTACGTGCAAGCTCTCTGCGACACAAGACGGCCAACTTAGAGCGTAGGAGGATGATTATTTGGAGCGTTTTGCTCCTCCCTCGTCCCTAAGCACTCGAATAAAACCTTTTAAATACGTCTAAATCTAAAGTCTAAGTTTAGCATGAATACAATATTTCTTTGGAAACAATGCTTAAGTGCGCCTCTTGTACAAGACGGTGAGGCAAAGCATACCTACATAACATAGATTTTTGTTATTATTACACTTTAGGTTACGATGGGGCTGGCATACCATGTTTGGCAAAAGCCCCAAATTAAAATTGAATAATAAAAAAAAAAAAAAAAAACATAGATTTGACCAAGTTGTACATCATCATAACTAAGATGTTAGGGTGTGTGTGTGTATGTATGTACGTATAGGGTGTGTGTGTGTGTGTTACCTGCTGCTCCTGGGCGAGATGAGGCGGTCGGGCGACCGGCCGTAGCGGCCGTTGAAGGTGAATGGCGCGGCTGACACTACGACACACCATGCATACCGAAATAATGCCTTTAAATTCATGAGATCACACAGCGCAGTGAGAGAAAGTGATAAAACCTGACATAGGACCCTACTTTACTTGAATAAATAGTTCATCGATCGTCTAAATATGTGATTGCGAGGTACCTATGAGCGAGTCGGTGTCGGCTCGCACGGCGGCCAGCGCGGCCAGCGCGGCCAGCGCGGCCGCCAGCACCGCCAGCGCCGCGCGCGCCCCGTCTGCTCGCGCACGCACCATGCTCCGCCAACTGCACACAATCACACATCCCTATCTCTACATCTCATCTTGTCACAGCCATTTATAAAATACACACGAAACAGAGCAATCCGTTGCAAATCATCTATAGATAGCTGTACATTTTGTAAATACTGTAATACTTATTCGTGAGTTTTTCTTATGCGAATCACTAAAAATACTGTACCCGAGTTAAGAATCTTCGAGCAGCATTCGAGTACGTAATGTGCGCATAGTTTTGTACGACTACGCAATCTAAGTTTAAAGTATTAAATGGAACGTTATTGGCCCACTAACTAAAGTAATAAGTGTAAGCCGATGATTATTTATGAGATGAATCCGAGCGCGCCTCTCTAAACAAGCGCCAACTTTTAGCACAATAAACATGACGTTGTTATCGTTGAGCCTAATAAAAGATTTATTGTTATTTTAGTTTAAACAGATAACAATTACTTTGGATAAAACTAAAAGCTTGCATCGTTATAGACACTTCTGTGCCGCGGCAGGATGTCTACCGTGCCGGTGGTGGTACGAGGTGGTGGAATCGAACCAAGATCTCGTAGCAATGAACTTCATTTATAAATTAAAACTCTGGATGTGACTAGCTATACCTATCATTGACAGGACAGGCGCCGCACCTGAGTCGGTACATCCATAATTTACCTGCCATAGTACGAGCTTTGCTTAGCTTAGGACTAATTAAAAGAAACGCATGTTGATTGTATGTCCATAAATTATCATTATTGATGTAAATATATAAGTATTTATATATTCTTGATAATATAGAGCCGCATCGAGTGTTGCGGATCAGGTATCGCGTCTGTTGTATTTGTCGAGTCCGTCTGTAAAAATAACGGGTTATTTCCGATTCGTAAATGACAGCCCTAGGGCTCCGCGCTCCGCGCTCCGCGCTCCGGGGCTTCCGGTGCCAAACACCGGACGGAAGCAAGCAACTATTCCTTCAGGGGATGTACTCAAGGTATAGTAAATAGAAATAAGAGTACCTATACATATACGTAAGATCCTTGCATCAAATTAGCGTAGGATTAGGATATTTTTTACAAGTCAGTAAATAAAAAAATCTATGATATTCAGACTAAAAAAAGAATAGTAAGATTGTTTATATTGTGTGCTTGTCCACTGTTTTGTGTAGCAGGGGTTTTAGTTCGAAAAATGTTGATCTAAATTATTTTTATTCATCTACTTACTTAAGTATATGAATATCGAAGCAGCCTAAAAATACATTCTTAAACCGCAGCATTAAATCATTATAAAATTTGTTGAATTGTATCACAGAACCAAAGGTTGTTTTAGTTAACATATGAAATAGATTGTCAATAATACTTAGTATTAAAATAAATTATATGTAGGTACATGTTTTTATTTGTAAAAGTTATTGTCGGCAGGTAAGTGACTTACATATTGACATTATTCAGGTACCTATCGATTACTATCGAGGCGCGACGCGACACGTACTCAAACTGTACTGATTGCTCAAAGAATATTCAATTGATAATAACGAGAAAGTACAATCGAGTTGGGACTATTCTATCTCACCGCTTTATTCTCACTTAACTTTCAAACATTATTTTTGTATTCGGTAGCAACAAGGCTATGTCCGTCACGCATATGTATAATATATACTATATATACATATATACTCGAGTCCCCCTCAAGTCGCCGCTCTCTTATTTAATTAAATAAAATCAATCAAAATAACTTTTAAGTGTGCAGTGAGCGCGGGCGCCATTACAAACTGCAATAAAAATGTTCGTCAAACCTTGATTGATTACAAATCGTTTTCTATTTCAGGAATGTATTCAGGAGTTTTTTATAGACATCCATTACAATGAAAATTGTTGCAAAGATTATGATTGAATTTGAAACGTCAAAATTCGTATGAAATTATTCTAAATCGATATATATACATTTATAGGTTACTTCTTATTTTAGTTGCACACTTTTAGTTCTATTTAGACGAAAATCCATCGTAATCTATTAATTGGTTGAAAATGTATGGGATTGTTTAATTACTCTTACCTATTTAAACTAATGTTAAAAAAAATCTTGGGAACGAATAAACTACATACCTATAATGTTCACCAAACAGGTGTCATCTCTGCACATTACTTATCTTAAAAATTATAAAAATAAAATATAAGTAAGTGAATCTTGTTCCTTATCACCCACATCTTATCTAAACTTATCCAGACTGCCGCCGACTTTTAAAGCTCTTTCATTCTAAATGATCACATTTTTTTTTAATTTTCTATCGATGTCGGTTGAAGAACACGGTTTTCTTCGTCCTCTTTTTTTGTACAATTCATTCATAAGTAGTAGGTAGATTATTAGATATTTCGTAGACCAAGAGGCAGAACACCAGCCCGATCCAAAGAGATGTCGGAACGAGCCGGGAATCAGTGGATGAGAGTCGCATCGCAAGGGACCGTAAAGAATGGCATAGTAAAGAGGAGGCCTATACTCAGCAGTGGAGTGTCAACTTGAAATGATGATGATGATAAGTAGTATAGATAAAGTATTATTATTAGTCACTTACCACTTGGTATTGTCCGCGTCGCGTCCGTGGGTACCCGGCGCGCGGCGTACAAAAGAGCTCAACGCGCGCGCACATAATTACAATTATATTTTTGTGAATAAACACACAAACCGACACGTTTTTAATATTAAAACAGATTTGCACAAGTTTAATTATTATCATAAGTATTTTTTATGTTCAGCAACTTTTGGGAACCTACTTTATTATTCAACTTATAAGGATTACACGTACCTATTAAGTAGGTATTTAAATGTTTGCAGATCCGGCAGGGTTATAATTCGTTCACAATTTAAAAATATAAGAAGTAAAATGTAGTTACAAAAATTATTATTCAGTAATTTCATATAAATGATTGATTTTTTAAAAAATGTTTTTCAAGATCCGTTAAAAAATACGTAAAGTTCTAATCGTCTAACGATGAATCGTCGGTGGAGTGCGATGTGTACTCACCTGTCTCCGGGCGGCGTTGCGGCTGCACTGCCGGCGGCGCCGCCCGCCCTGCCTTATATCCCGCCCGCCCACAGCCGCGCTTCCCCTCATCCACACTGTGAGATTCGGCTGCAACAATCCCACCTCAGCCATACATCATGATAAACAAACAAACATCTTGTATCGTGAGTTGGGAATAAAATGAGATTTTGAGAAGCGTGTTCACATAAAACGTGAAGAAAAACAACGCGCAGCTTATCTACGCTTAGCTGTTGACTGTTAGAGTCCCCGCAAACTGCAGACTTTTTATCGGCCGATAGTTTGGTCGACTTCTTAATCAGTATGAAGATGTTTGCAGATGCGCACATTACAGTGATTCAGTCTTCATACCTACCTACTGATTAAGAAGCCGACCAAACTATCGGCCGATAAAAAGTCTGCAGTCGGCGGGGACTCTTATTGTTATTGTTATGACAAGTACCTAAGGAAGCTCGTCCGAATACTGTGCCTACTCCTGCGGCCAGGCCGCGCTGCAGCTACATGAAAACCCATTATTTTTGCATCTCAGAGGACGCAGGGTACAGAGGGACACCTCATAAGGCACTTGCTCATATCTTGCTGCAGAGATTACCTATTTATCCTAGTTATTTCATCATTTATTCTCTCAATTATTGTTTTCTCTGTGTATAATGCGACAGAGCAACAGTGCCTGTGCGATGTTTTACACTACTATACTTACTACACTTATTGAGTAGGTATATTTAAAACACCAAGCACAGTTCCTGCTCTACCGTGCCTCGGCGTAACTAAACAATTTGTACCAAATACTAAGTATACCTACCTACTCGTACGTATAAGTTAAATAAATCATAGAGATATTTTTTTGTAACTAACCCTGATTCGAATCGTGTGGCTGTGATCAGGAGTCTACGCGAGGCGTGAATCGGTTCAGTTCAGTGCGACATTATACTTTTGATACATTTAGATACCTGTTTTCCTTTAGAATATTATAAACTTAAGAGTTTTAGTGAATCTCTTATAGATTATCTCTACTTGATAAAACTGAGAAAAACTGTGTATTTTGTGATTGATACTAGATATCACTTCACAATATTTATGTACCTACTGCTGTGTTGTTGACCTGCTCACGACGATATTACACGAATTCGCAGAACTTGAAGTGAACTCCGATTAGGGTTACCAGATGCAAATTTCAAAAGTCCTGACAAAATTCCTGAGTTTCGGCCGAAATTCCTGACATGAGTTCAATTGGGTTTTTGAATATATATTTTTTTTGTGGTAAATGGAAAGATTATGTATATGTTTTATAACAAAACTATTTTTTTCTATTTTTCCGCAATAATTCAAGTTATTTAAAAAAAAAAATGTAAATAATAATAATAAATGAATCCAGTACGTGTAATATTATATGTCAATGTTGATTTTTTGATGTCAAAATCGTAAAAAGTTAATTACGTTTAATGACAATTTCCTTTTTGTTATTGTGACTAAAAATAATAGTTTGTAGTGTATAAAAAAATATTGTTTCATTTATTTGCCGAGAAATTCCTGACATTTCCCTTTTCCGGCCGCATTCCTGACATATGTCTAAAATTCCTGACATGTCAGGAAAATTCCTGACATCTGGTCACCCTAACTCCGATCAATGTGCGATTTAGAACGGTCGCTCTTGTCGTGTGAGCATAACTTACGAAACACCGCGAATAAATAAACTAAATAAGTGGTAAAAACTTAACAGATTGAACTGAACTTAGTATCAAATTGAAGCAGAACTAAAACGCTACCGAACTGTGTAATCAAAGTGTATAAAAAACAATCAAGTGTCTAAATATTACAAAATTAAGTTCGAAGTTTTTGTGTAAAAAAAATACGCTACCCGCGTACAGCGGTGCGGTGACTTATCGTGCGCACAGCTGATCACCGGTCGGCCCACCTCGTTCAAATTAGTGACCATTCTAAAACGAAGATGATTTGCGCGGCATGTAAGAAGCAAATATCACGAGGAGAACTGCTCCCCTGTACTCAATGCAACAACACGTTTCATTATCGATGCCTAAACATAACGACGGCCTACTTTATAGAGAAAAAACATCTATTTGAAACTTCATGGAGATGCCCCGAATGTGAAATGGCCCAAAAACGAGTAAGAAATGACACTACGCCAATACGAAAGGCACACGACACGACGATGTCGATAGATGACTTCATCCAGGCCGATAAGAGTTTGATGGGAAACACACTCATCTCAACAGGCACACAACCAGAACCAAACCTAAACATAAACACAGGAACAATCACCTTGGACCAGTTTAGCCACATACTAGATATAAAACTAGAAGAAAAACTACAAAAACAAAAGTACTCAATTATTACAGAAATAAAAACGGCTTTTCAGGCAGAAATAAATAACTTAAAACAAGAATTTACAACTAAAACAAATACTTTACACACAGAGCAAGTTACCATAAAAGAAGATATAAACTATTTGGATGAGAAAATCGAAAAACTGGACACGGAAAATAAAAAATTACAAAAGGAAATACAGCAACTTCAAAAAACCTGTGAAAAAGATGTGCAGATAGACAGCGGCTACAATAGGAAAATAGTAATATACGGGTTAACTGAAAACCGTTACGAAACTGAAGCAGATATTGAAGAGCGAATTATATATATGTTTAGGGATGTTATGAATATTGACCTAACAGGATGTATTGAAGAAATAATTCGCATCGGAAAACACGGGCGTCGGCGACCAATCCTATTAGAGATCATAAGCAAGAGGATGACCAAATATATCCTAAACAATGTAAGACTATTTAAGGCAACAGGGGTGTATGTGTCAGAATACCTGACCGGAAAAGCCCTACAAGAAAAGAGAAAGTCCGACGAAGATAAATATTCTATGAGACAAAGAAAAACCAACCAAACCTCCGACACGAGAGTAAGTCTAATGACACAAACACAGAAGACCCCTCAGGCAAATAATAACCATAAAACCCCACTACAACCACCCAGAACAAATACACTGCAAAAAGTAGGTGGGACATTTCGTTTTCAAAATGCTAGTCCAGAATATACAAAGTATGAACAATAAAATACCTATCTTCCAAGCCCTAGTCGACGATAAAAAGTTCCAGATAATATGTCTAAACGAAACCTGGATTCGTGACAACACACACGACTTGATACAAATAAACGGGTATGACTTTGCAGCGACCTTTAGCCGCAGAAAACACAGAGGAGGTGGTGTCGCTATCCTCACACAAACCGGACTAGACTACAGAGAGCTACCAGACTTCGCCCGCCTGTCAGTGGAGTACTATATCGAATGTTGTGCTGTGGAGATTAAATGTGAAAATTTGTTACTCATAACTACATATAGACTTGATCGAGGCATTGAAATTTTCTATGACTTTTTAGATAAAATGTTAATATTAATTCGAAAAAAAACTCAAACGAAAAGACATGTAATAATCACTGGCGATTTTAATATAGATAAGTTAAGTAAACCAAGAGAACATAAAAGATTAACGGATAAAATGCTTGAATATAATTTACACCAAGTTGTTAAATCCCCCACCCGAATCACAAGTACTACATCGTCATGTATAGATTTCTTGTTCACGAACCATAAAAACTTCACTCTATCTGTAGAAAAAAATGGTTTGAGTGATCACCATAGCTTAGTCTATGAACACCAAACAACCAACACACAAAACAGACAACATTACACGTACATAACAAAACGAATATTTAGCGAGATTAACATGGAAAGTTTCAAAAACGCATTAAATGACATAAACTTGAGTATCACTAGTTTGGAAACAGCAAATATAAACAAAAATTATGAAACATTTGAAAAAACTATTTTAAAAGTACTTGACGAAACAATACCTAGAAAAAAAATTAAAGTGATGACAAAAACCAAACCATCCTATTTAACAAAAGGACTAAGACAGTCATGTAAAAATAAAAGACTACTTAAAATACTCACTAGCGAAACCAATGACAAAACCCTAAAAACATTCTATAAAACCTACGAAAAAATACTAAAAAAATGTATTAAAAAATCTAAAAAAATGTCCTACATTAAAACAATGACCAATTCAAATAATAAAATTAAAACAATGTGGAATACGATAAAAAACTTAACTAACCCGGCAAATAAAATAAACACTCCGAAAAACATTTCACTGCACTTGCCAAATACAAACAATGAGTCATCCATATCAGTAGCGAATGCTTTTAATAATTACTTTGCGACCGTCGGACAGCCTGCCCCGGATGCCAGTGGAGGCACAAGTGCACCGAGCGGCCGCCCGGTGCACACGCCGTCAATCAATTCTATGTTTCTAAGACCGGTTTCAGAGCGAGAAATACAAAATATTATGCAATCTATGAGCAGCAAAAGTAGCTACGGCGCTGACGAAATCCCCCCGATACTTATAAAAAAATGCATTCCTGTACTAACGCCACCAATAACAAAGTTAATTAATCAATCATTCCGGGAAGGGATCTTCCCAGAACGGTTAAAACAAACCAAAATACGACCTATTCTTAAAAAGGGTTGCGATCCAACAAACCCTAGTAGCTACCGACCTATAGCATTATTACCTACCATATCAAAAATATTTGAGCGCGCAATGACTAACCGAGTAAATACATTCTTAGAAAAATATGACCTATTAGACAACTCGCAGTACGGATTTAGGAAAAATCGTTCGACAGCACACGCAACCTATAACTTCACACAAAAAATTTATGATTATATAAACAAAAAGAAATATGCCATCGGTTTATTCCTCGACATGACAAAAGCATACGATAAAGTTAATCATAACATACTACTCCAAAAACTATACGGCTCAGGAATGCGTGGAGCTACCTACAACTGGTTTAAATCCTACCTACGAGATAGAAAACAATTCGTACAACTAGACCACTACAACGACAAAACTAAAGAAATCGAAAGTGTACAATCCGAACTTTTAACCATAAACACATCCATACCACAGGGAAGTGTGGTTGGGTGTACCTTATTTTTATTATATATAAACGACCTACCTAAATCAATTAACACTACCTGCGTGCTATTTGCCGATGATATATCATTACTTTTTGACAGTAGTACCCCTTCTATAGAAAATAAAATCGTATCAACCCTCCAAGACTGCAAACACTGGCTTAGTGATCATAATTTAGAAATCAATTACAAAAAGACTAAAATTGTACAATTTAAAACCTACAAGAAAAATCAAATAAATCTGAGTTCGTTAACAAAAACCTTAAACATAGAAGAACAAGACAGTTTTAAATTGCTTGGCTTAACAATTGACACACACTTAAATTGGAAAAAACATGTAGATAATATAGGGACAAAGCTATCACGATTCACATACGCACTAAGTATATTAAAATCAAACACAAACTATGCCACAGCAATCTCTGCATATTACGCTCAAGCCTACTCTATATTAAATTATTCCATAGTAATGTGGGGCGAAAGTGTTGACTTCGACAAACTCTTTATTTTACAAAAGAAATGCATACGAATTTTAGTTAATATTAGAAACAGACAAAGCTGTAGGCCGCACTTTATTAGTAGAGAAATTTTGACCCTACCTTGTATATATATTCTTCAAGCATCCATATTTGTTAGGAAACACAAGGAGTACTTCAAATCAAAATTAGACTCAAATCTAAACTATAACAGACGCAACAAAAATAAGTTACTGATACCACCTACGACCCTACAAATATTCGCCAAAAGTCCGTATTTTAGACTAATAAGACTGTATAATAAGCTTCCAGAAGAATTAAAATCTGAAATAAAAGACTCACTATTTATAAAAAAATTAAAATGTATTCTGACAAAAAAAGCCTACTACTCCATTGACGAATTCATAGCAGACAATATTTTAAGCTAGTTATTGTATATTATATTATGTGAACGAATATTGTGTAAATAGTTATCCTTGTATTTTTGACATAGCAATTCTAAACAATTTTTAATGACTATAGATTTAACTTGACATTTTTATTATTGTAATTTTTTCTAGTACTCTTGACATTTATATCACATCCTTATTTATCTATTTGACATGTATTTAATCAATGTAGCAAACTTAGTAAATAAACATACATTGCAGTGCCCTTGCAGGGTGCATGTACACACTTATAGCTACTAATAGACCTAAGCTAAAATAAAAAATGTACATGTAGGCAATAAATAAATAAATAAATAAATAAATAAATTTTCCAAATGGCTTTTAAAAAAAAAAAATAGTTCAAAAATAGTCGATAGATGGCAGAAGACAAATAGTGTATCAAAATCCCTCTCTTTTTTATCTGTATAATCTATTGGTAGCTCTGTCGTGTAGCTGTCATTATCATCCTGTCACGTCCGTTTCGGTGTATTCAGCGTTTTGATAAATTATGTTTGCTTTTATTTTAGCATTCGTGTACCTTCTTGTGGATTTTACTCAGACTGTATACTGGTTTCTGATTTCTGCCACGATTGAAGACTTTTAGCTTTTGTCAAACAGTTTTGAATTTTTTCTAGGACAAAAATTTCACACCACAGATAAAATATGAAAACTTTTTGTGTTGACAATTGACATTGAAATGCATTTGACGTTGAGCGCCATCTATCGTGTATTATAAGAACACTCCCTGGAAAATCGCTCATTGCAAAAACGGCAATTAAGTACCTTAGCTGAGAACTAATCAAAATATTGGAAGACAGGACAGACCGACCACCGGGAGAGTACGATCGTTGATAAGGCTACACGCGCACCTTCCTTAGAAGGTAATTTATATAATTATCTTGGTAAATCGTAAATCAATTACCAAAACGGCTTATGAAAACTGATTTGAGTAGACATTAGGCATTAGTCATTACATGAAGACTAATGCTTCAAATATAGCTTGTCAGTTTGCGGCCTTAGACGTTTGTGAGACGGTCCGGTGCGTGGTGCGTGGCGCCTGGTAGTGCGCTCGCAGCTTAAATGAATACATACGAATGCAGGTACGTAGGTACGTAAGTAATTGATAGTTTGATCTTTATTTCTCGGATATCCTCGTTTGAATGGAGCAACGTTCCGGCCTTTCGCCATCACCAAGATGGCGGAAGGACGTTGTAAATAAAATACGAAAGAAAAAAAATCACAAAAATACCGTCCAACGTTGCCCATAAACTTAAAATACGAAAAAAAAGAAAAAAAATTAACAATTTACCGTCCAACGTTGCCCACAAACATAAACAAGCCTTGCAACGTGACATTGGCGAAATTGGCTAACCCCCAGACGCCATTAAATAAAAATTGAATTGAATTGAGCAACGTTCCTTTGACTTGGATGCAATTTGTATGATTGTGTTCCTGGAATATTTGTGATTGATACCTCGGTACTTAGTTCTTGAGAATTAATAACTTTTGCATTTAATAAACATATTTGTAAGGTAACTTGTACTTATGTTAGACCCCCACCGCGACTAATATCTCGAGACTCGGTCCATCAACACCCGAGAAACCTTTCTATGATTGTACTTAAAGGATACTCGTTGAGTGCCTACCTACCTAATTGTCCACTCAGAAAAATAAAGTTTTTTTGTCAATGAGGCAAATCATTGACAAAAAAACTTTATTTTAAGTAGCGTAACCTCCTCAAATTCTCAAGAAGATTTTTTGATGATATGTATCCAAATCCATCGCAGAGGGAGTGATCCAAAATTTCGGTTCAAATGAGTTCCCTACCTCCTTCATCTTGTAATTGTTACTCGTAAGTGAATGAGCCAATCAGCGGCGAGTACGTGACGTGCATGTGTGGGTGTGGGCTCGTTACACACGGCTTGCTGCTGTGTGGGTCCCGGCCCACGCGAGACGCGACACATGTTAACATCTACAATTAAGTTCAAGAGTAAATGTCTCCTTCGGCCTAGCGGAAGGTTGAATGGCATTTCCACTGACAGGAACTTAGTTAATAGACTGAATTTTTCAAAACAATAAATATTTCTTATCGTTCACCAAATAAATAGGTACCTACCTACAGAAACTAGCACTAACAATGATTATTGTCATAGATAAATTTATAAAGTGGGTTGAAAATGAGTGAAATAAAACAATTAAATTCAATAAATACAAGTATATTTGCATGTACAGTCGGCGGCGCCGGTTCGTGTTCGTCACGCGCGGTAGGTACAGGCAGGTACAGGCAGGACGCTAACTATGTACATCCACCAATAGTTTTGTTACGACAGTTTTGACGCGAAACATAAACTTTTACATATTCGATTCTACTAACAATCATTTTTCGACTTGAACTCTACTTAGAATTTTATCATTTTAACTAAAATACATTTGATAGTCGAAGACTCCAGCGCCGCTTGCTACTTCATTATTATCTCATTAATAAGAATCAATCTCATTAATAAGAATCAAAGTCCTGACTGACTGACGGCTGACGTACGAGCCACAGCCCAAACCGCTGGTCCTAGAGACTTGAAATTTGGAAGGCGTGTTCCTGGAGTGACTGTGTGGCGTACTAAGGCAGGAATTTTGGAAATAACGCTCCGGAGCCCTAAAATAAGGCTTTGAAGTTTGTATGCAGAATCTTATCCCGTGAACCGATTGACTTGAAACTTGGTACGCATAATGCTGACGCGAAATAAAATGGATCTGCATTTTTAGATTTTGCAAAATCATCCCCATTTCCCTAAAATTGAGTATGTAAAGTTTAAAATTTCGATCGTATACGATTTAGTATACGATTTCGAGTATAGATGGCGCTGTCTCATTTTCTCTTATCCCTTGAACCGATTGACTTGAAACTTGATACGCATAATGTTGACGCGAAATAAAATGGATCTGCATTTTTAGATTTTGCAAAATCATCCCCATTTCCCTAAAATTGAGTAAGTAAAGTTTAAAATTTCGATCGTATACGATTTAGTATACGATTTCGAGTATAGATGGCGCTGTCACGCGTGGCGTAATCCTAGAACGCGCTATCGGTGCGTTTTGGCAATGTGTTATAGGTAAGTCGATCGGTACCTATTAGCAATATTTTCGTTGAATCGAGTTATTTTGATTAGTTATTTATAGTTGCGTACCTACCCAATTACCGCTAATGACGAATAGAATAAATATTTAAAAACTAAAAACAAAATGTTAAATAATCAAGGGGCGCTTATAGTCTTCTCATACAAAAACATAATTTACTTAGATGGTTTGTTTTTTTAATATAATAATATTTTATTAAATATGTATGTATATATATAATAAATAAATAAATATTTTTTATTTATGTACATATATATATTTACATAATAATATTTTAAAATTCCTCCATGGGAAAGGGGCAAGTGTTTTGTAACGTTATTAATCGATGAATTTTAATCAAATTATTAAAGATAAAGATAAAGATAAAGATAAAGATAAAGATAAAGATAAAGATAAAGATAAAGATAAAGATAAAGATAAAGATAAAGATAAAGATAAAGATAAAGATAAAGATAAAGATAAAGATAAAGATAAAGATAAAGATAAAGATAAAGATAAAGATAAAGATAAAGATAAAGATAAAGATAAAGATAAAGATAAAGATAAAGATAAAGATAAAGATAAAGATAAAGATAAAGATAAAGATAAAGATAAAGATAATAAAGATAAAGATAAAGATAAAGATAAAGATAAAGATAAAGATAAAGATAAAGATAAAGATAAAGATAAAGATAAAGATAAAGATAAAGATAAAGATAAAGATAAAGATAAAGATAAAGATCGGATATCGGAGCCGGCACCGATATGCTGGCGGTACCATCGGACGCCCTATCGGATAATGAGATAACGCTTTCAATCAAGTTTGAGAGTCAGAGCGTTTTCACATTATCCGATCCGATATCGGTGTCGGACGCTGATCCGATATTGGGGTAAGTAAGATGTATGAAATATGTACCTCCGATATCCGATATCGGGCCGGACATATTTGATAAATTTTACTTACCCCGATATCGGATCAGCGTCCGACACCGATATCGGATCGGATAATGTGAAAACGCTCTTAGGGCTCTTTCAATTTATGCGTTTCGTATCGGACCGCTGCAGTGCCGAAGCGGTGCGTTCGTCGTTCGGCGTAAGGACGGACGGTCGTATGTTTTCATACAAAATGCACGGTGCGGAAACAGTGCGGCGTCCGTACCGCGAGCGTTCGACAGCAGGACGGCAACGTCGTGTCGCAACCCCACGTGTTCAGTTCAGTGCGTTCATAGTGCGGTGACAAGAAGGAGGCAAATTTCTAAACGGTAATTTATAATGGATGATATAAATGTGGAGGAGTCATTTATTGATATAAATGTGGAGGATTTTATAAATGAAATTGAAATACTTACTATATCTATCTAATTCCAGTAATTCGAAGAAACATTCTCTAGGCATTCTTAAGTAGGTAATTAAAAAAAAACTGATTGGGTCTTCTTTTAACCTAAGGTAAAGAGTATGGAAATCACCACAATCATGGGTGCCGTGATTACACGACCAAGGAAAACACAGCCACGGAATGTACAGCCCGGAATCGGTGACCATTTTGGCATCCTATTCCGGGCTGTGCATTCCGTGGCTGTGTTTTCCATGGTTGTACATTCCCGACACGTGTTGGGAATTTGATGCCAAATGACGTCATACTCACTTACTCGAATTTTTCGCTAACTATGCCACTGTCAAAATATTATTTTTTAACTTATTTTTTTTCACGTGTGATGCGTCACAGTAGGTGCCAACCGCGCCAGAACCTACATGCGTTTAACCATTTGCCAGACAACAATTATTGAATCGGATTGTTTTCTTTTCATATTATAATCTGTGCAGTTTATCTTTATTGTGAACCGATTGACTTGAAACTTGATACACATAATGTTGACACAAAATAAAATAGATCTGCATTTTTACATTTAGCAAAATCATCTGGGGATGATTTTGCTAAATGTAAAAATTTCTCTAGAAAAAATTCCCTGTAAAAATTTCCCTAAGTTTAAAATTTCGATCGTATACGATTTAGTATACGATTTCGAGTATAGATGGCGCTGTCATGCGTGGCGTAATCCTAGAACGCGCTATCGGTGCGTTTTGGCAATGTGTTATAGGTAAGTCGATCGGTATTAGCAATATTTTCGTTGAATCGAGTTATTTTGCTAAGTTATCTAGGGTTGCGTACCCAATTACCGCTAATGACGAATAAATATTTAAAAACAAAATGTTAAATAATCAAGGGGCGCTTATAGTCTCATACAAAGACATAATTTACTTAGATGGTTTGTTTTTTTAATATAATAATATTTTATAAAATATATAACTATTTTCATAATAATATTTTAAAATTCCTCCGTGGGAAAGGGGGCAAGTGTGTTGTAACGATAAAAATCGACGAATTTTAATCAAATTATTAAGAGGCGCTTTGTGACAATTTTACTCTAATGAATGCAATAAAATGAGGGAAGTTTTCTGTAACGTTATTTATAGACGAAAGTCAATGAAAATTGAGACGCACATTAATGACTTGATTTTACACCAAATATTGCAAAAAGGAAGTTTGTAGTAGCGTTTTTTATGAACGATTTCAATCAAGTTTGAGAGTCAGAGCGTTTTCACATTATCCGATCCGATATCGGTGTCGGACGCTGATCCGATATCCGGGTAACTAAAATGTATGAAAAATGTACCTGTCTTTCATATTGTCCGTCTCGATATCGGATATCGGAGCCGACACTGATATGCTGGCGGTACCATCGAACGCCCTATCGGATAATGACACGGCCACGGAATGTACAGCCCGGAATCGGTGACCATTTTGGCATCCAATTCCGGGCTGTGCATTCCGTGGCTGTGTATTACATGGTTGTACATTCCCGACACGTGTTGGGAATTTGATGCCAAATGACGTCATAGCATATGCTTCGTTTGCGCTTACTCGAATTTTTCGTTTAGCCGATCATGTACAAGTAGCTAACTATGCCACTGTCAAAATATTATTTTTAAACTGATTTTTTTTCATGTGTGATGCGTCACAGTAGGTGCGAGGAGCGAAGCGACGAGCGTTAGTTTGATATAGAAAACCGCGCCAGAACCTACATGCGTTGAACCATTTGCCAGATAACAATTATTGAATTGAATTGTTTTCTTTTCATATTATAATCTGTGCAGTCTATCTTTATCAAAATGGGATAGTAACATTTTAATCTTTGGTTTCATCTAAACGAAGCATAGGCTAGGCTTTCGACCAATCTTCTTCTTCTTATCGTGTCGATGCTACAACTGTATTTTGTTGTAGCATCGTATTGGAAAGATTAGCCAGACTAGACACTGCTTTACCGTGCCTAGCTGTTACCGGTGTGTGCCACGAGGAGGCTCTTTCCATGCACCCAATTCATTCCAATTGATTTCGACCAATCAGAGCAATAGACGCCAATTCCATGGTTGTATTTTCCACGGCTCTACATTCCGTGGTTGGACATTCCTAACACATGTCGAGAATGCGCAGCCCGGATTTCATGTACATTTTGGCTGAGAATTCCTGGTTGCGTATTCCTGGCTGTGCTTTCCGTGGTCGTACATTCCGGGTCGTGCTTTCCATGGTTGTACATTAACCGGACATAGTTATTATATTTTAGTCCGGCATAGATATCAAATACTAAAAACAGAACATGCTTAGAGGGTTCGCATAGGTACAAAAACATGTTTTTTTTCTTAATCGTTTACATAGGTATGGCACGGAACTTATAGCGGGCGAGTCCGAGTCGCACTTGGCCTGATTTATTTACTTACGGT
Source organism: Ecliptopera silaceata (assembly GCA_932527185.1). Taxonomy (NCBI): domain Eukaryota; kingdom Metazoa; phylum Arthropoda; class Insecta; order Lepidoptera; family Geometridae; genus Ecliptopera; species Ecliptopera silaceata. Next base: position 5,654,342 of record OW052217.1, on the reverse strand, counting down.
AACGGTAATTTAGTGAGTTTTGATTACTTATGTTTTAGTAGTTTACGTTATTGGGTTTTTAGGGTTCGGTAACCAAAGGGTAAAACTAGATCGTATTACTGAGTGTTTAATTTCTGTCTATTTTAAATTCTCTAACTATCACGCATAATTAATATTCAAGGGGGCTTATATATAAACGTAAATTTTATTTATTCGATATTGATAAGGGCAACGGGCCATAGATACGGTACGAAAATCTTCGTGCGCACTTGCCCGGTTTTAAGAATAAGTACCAATATGTACTAAGTTTTCCTTCTTAGACTGCACTTTACCGTCAATTTCTTTCATAAGAAGATAGTAATGGTAATGGGTTATCGCAAAATATCTTAAAACGGCACGCGGACGAAGTCGCGGCGGGTTCAGCTAGTATGTACATATAATTTGAATCCCACATCCATTGACAAGCTAATTATTATCGCTTCGCTTTAGAATAGTTTATCTTCCGCGCCAATTAATTAAATAAAAATCTGAAAATCTTTTACAGATACAAAATCTACTTTACACATAATATAAAATTTCAAATAAATATAGGAGCCAGTCTCCAGTAGGCGTACACCCTATTCACAAACAACACTAATCATCAAAAAAGTGTAATATGTGCCAAGTTATACCTAATCTTGATAAAATTTTGTTTTCTTCAGGTTAGTATTTTTCTAGAATACGAACGACAGAATAACTGTATCATCGAATAGAATAAATAATACAATTATTGTACAAATAATGAGATTCAACCAAAGTATATTCGCGTCGGATCTCTCGGAATGTAATCAAACATTGCAAATTAATTCATTAATAATATTTTAAAAGTTTCTGCATAAATGACTAATAACATTTGATAAGACCTCGTTGAAGAAACCACCGCGTTGCCTCGCCATAGGAAACTGGACTCTAACGCACACATTATAAGTAAACAAATTCAATTAAATCAGTCTAACAGTTCCACCTAAAAACTAATCAAAATGAGTACAGAAGCGCTGACGCACGCGACTATGCGTTGCTACGTCGAGATAAGGTTCAAAATAACATTTATTTTATTTGGAGGACAACGTTTCAATACAGGGAAGATGTAAAGGTGCGGTCATAGTGCAAGAGAGTCACATTACTATAATATTTTAAATCTCTATTTAAGGACACTGGAATTTGGAGATTTTATCATTTACTTAATTTATTTAAATTTATTTGTGACAAGATCGCCTGCACTGCGACCCCACCTCGACGCGTGACTTTCAAATGTAGTGCAATTCCTTGTATAGTGTCTTTTAAGTTTAATTACATTATAATTACAAAATTAGGAATATTTACATTGGAGTCTTATTAGTTTGTAAATTGTGCATATATTTATAACAAATAATTCAAAATATTAAATAAAATTTCATAAGAATTATTCAAAAAAGTTACTTAATAAATGCAATATTATACATTTTACAGTTTTATAATCGCATCGTTACTTCGATATCAGGCGAATAAAGTGTTTTGTTGTTTAAATAAATAAACGTTTCTAAGAAGTGGATCGATTATAAAACTGTTAAATAAATGTCAATAAAGTAAGCGGTTCCGCTACATCGTATCAAAATGTTTAATTTCTTATTAATAATTACAAATACGTGAAAAATTGTGGCTTAATTTTATAAATAGTAATTTTAACTATGAAATTGTGACGCCGCGCGCCGGGCGCGTTCTTACAATTGTGACGCCGCGCGCCGGGCGCGTTCTTACAATTGTGACGCCGCGCGCCGGGCGCGTTCTTACAATTGTGACGCCGCGCGCCGGGCGCGTTCTTACAATTGTGACGCCGCGCGCCGGGCGCGTTCTTACAATTGTGACGCCGCGCGCCGGGCGCGTTCTTACAATTGTGACGCCGCGCGCCGGGCGCGTTCTTACAATTGTGACGCCGCGCGCCGGGCGCGTTCTTACAATTGTGACGCCGCGCGCCGGGCGCGTTCTTACAATTGTTTTGTCACATCTTTGTTCAAGAATACAGTCGATAGTGCAACACTTTGACTCGGACCAACTTTAATTTGTCAAATAAAACTATAAACTTACCCCCTATCTTATAAAAAGTTAGCGTTGACTTTAAGTCATCATTACGTATGGTAATGAGTACTTCAAGTCTTCGCTAACTTTTTATAAGATAGATTTACTCAGTTTTATCAAATGTTTTGGAACGAAGTTCCTTATCGCGAGTTGCGAAATGGGGTCTAGACAGAAAAATTAAGACCAAAAGTTATGAGGGTAGATTTGCGGAGCAAGTATGGTGTAAACAGATTAGATGTTGGTGCTATTCACCTTCTCTTGTCCGCGCCAATGAGTGACGCAGCCAACACATTGTATAAATTAGTATATGATATTTTAAGATGTTAGATATGTAATTTTGGCTTAACGAGGCTGACATAGTCAAACTGTGACTCAAAGTCTCATAAATAAATTATAATAATAAAAAAAAAAAAAAAAAAAAAAAAAAAGTTGTAACGATACTTTTTGCTACAGTCGTAAGCCGTGCGGCGTGCGTGTGTTTCTCTGTCTCGTCTCTCGCTCTCATAGAAAGCAAGCCAGTTTCGCATTGAACCGTATGGTGTCGCGACGATTATTTTTGTTGAGTGTATACAGGTTTTTTGTATATAATAAATATTAAATCTAATTAATCGAAAGGAACTTCGTTCCATCCGGGTGTCCGTGTTTTTGAAGTGAAAACTTCTTTAGCGGCGCTGGGTGGGTAAAAACTTTCAAACTCGCGTCAGGGTCACGTGACGTCGAAAAAGCGTAAGATCTTATTTAATTTTTATACATTGCTCGTAAAACAAGAGACGACAAAAGAACACACTTGCGGTCACGCGACGTATGACTCAAACAATTAAATAGTGTTGTGGCGACATCGTACAAGGCGAGTACAAGGCGCTGCCAACACGCGGTGCGGTGCGGAGCGCGGGGGCGGAGGACCGAGGAGCGGCACTCGCGCGCCGGCAGCCGACAGACGCTCTGAGCACCCTCGCACGGGAAACACGTATCGCTCGCCGCGCGCGCATAACCAGATAGACGCTATTATATCGTACGAATCGTTTCGCCTAACTTGTATTTAACTGTATCGCTTCCATCTTATTGAAGTGAAAACTCAGTCAGGGTCACGTGACTCGTGACGTTCATCGAACGTGACGTTCATCATTCGTTGTCTTCGTCGTTGTGTCAATGTCAATGACATGACACAATCACTCAATCAATCAAGTCATTGTCATTGTCGTTGTGTGGACATGACACAATCACACTGACACAGACACATTCGCGCTTGCGCGAATGTGTCTGTGTCAGTGTGTCTTCGTTGTCTTCGTCGTTGTGTCACATTCGCGCTTGCGCGAATGTGACACAATGACATGACACAATCACAATGACACAGACACATTCGCGCTTGCGCGAATGTGTCTGTGTCATTGTGATTGTCATTGTCATTATGACGACTGTGGTTATATTTTTGAAGTGAAAACTTAAAAGTGAAAACACAGACACATTCGCGCTTGCGCGAATGTGTCATTGTCATTGTCGTTGTGTCGACATGACACAATCACACACAGACACACTGACACAGACACATTCGCGCAAGCGCGAATGTGTCTGTGTCAGTGTGTCTTCGTTGTCTTCGTCGTTGTGTCACATTCGCGCTTGCGCGAATGTTACACAATGACATGACACAATCACAATGACACAGACACATTCGCGCTTGCGCGAATGTGTCTGTGTCATTGTGATTGTCATTGTCATTATGACGACTGTGGTTATATTTTTGAAGTGAAAACTTAAAAGTGAAAACACATTCGCGCTTGCGCGAATGTGTCTGTGTCATTGTGATTGTCATTGTCATTATGACGACTGTGGTTATATTTTTGAAGTGAAAACTTAAAAGTGAAAACACAACGTTAATATTGAAGTTTTCACTTCTGCCGGCACTCCCGGAGTGCTACCATTTTTTTTTTATTTGACAAGTACAAGTTGGGACGCGCGCCCTTACAGTTTACTTATTTACAAAGTCCTAGGTACACGTATGCACACGCAACATTGTTGACTAGGTCTCTACTCTTTACATAAATCTTATCAAATCGTGTTTTATTAACATTAGGCAAGGAGTACATCCTCGAAAATATGAGCCGCACTAGACCTATTGCGATGCGGTTTGAGCTACCTGATAGGCCGAGGAAGTAGCCCATTGAGCGAGACATTTACCCTAAATTAATTAGTAAAACGAATATCGAAAAGTGTCTTATACTTAAGCTTACATTTATTTACAGGATATATTCTACATTTAATATAAGGATCACATGTACACGCAGGGAATACATACAACGGATATACATTAGGACACAACGACACAACGACACAACGACACAACGACACAACGACACAACGACACAACGACTCAACGACACAACGACACAACGACACAACGACACAACGACACAACGACACAACGACACAACGACTCCACACCGGAATACTCAACTTTACAAAATGCTATTTGGTGTTTATCGAAATCATGTTTTTTGGGGTCATGGTCGTATGGGATTCTAAAAGGTATCGTTTCGATGTTTGTTCCTTTAGAAATGCGATATTTTTTATTTTAAATCTAGTATTTCAGTGTTGCAGTTATCATTTTATTTTTGTTATTTTGAATCGTCAGCCAATCTATCATGGCTGGAACTTTTGACAATTTAGAATATCTCTGATTCGTATAATTTATAATCAAATCAGTTTGATATCTCAAGCTGCAAATATCAAATGCAGTCAGAGCGGTAGGCGACACACAGGCTAAAAGATGGACTTCAAGAATGATAATGCAGTATGCCGAGCGAACGACTGAATGAATGAACTGAAGTCGCTATACGCTTCTGTGTTACGGCATCTTTTTCGTTCAGAGAGAGTTAAAGAATGCCCAAATTTATTAACATATAAAAAGACCCGCCACACAAACACAGTTTCATTATTGATGTTACAAACTCGATTTAACTATTTATTTTCGTGTCGTTTAACATTTTCTTTGTTCTAGTGATACAACTAAAAAGCGGCGACTCTCCATTGCTCACTTTAAGTTACAACCGAGCGTATGAACAACATCACATGCATTGGGTTACAGCAGACAGATCGTAATGCCTTGATCACACGTACCGAGTAAACCGGCGAGAAAGTGACGTATTTAAGATACACTGCGCGCTAACGCTGCAACGTTCAACAGTAAAACTGATGTCGACGCGCAGTGTATCTCAAATACGTCACTGTCTCGCCGGTTTACTCGGTACGTGTGATCAAGGTATCAGTCTCGTCGCCCTTCCGAACGAACGACCGAATGAATGACTTCACACATGCTCTGCATTAGAACGACATGTCTGTATGTCGAGACTTGTGTTCTGTGGCGCCGCGTGCGCGTGTGTGTGCGCGTGCGTGCTAGCAGTGGAACTGGTGCTGCGTGATGGCGGAGAGGTCCTTCATGAGTCCCTCCAGGTTCTGCATCTCGCGGTGCAGCCGCTCCGTGGAGCGCGACGGCGTCAGCGGCTCCAGCTCCTCGCCGCACTGCGACATGCCCGACACGCCCGACATGCCGCCTGACACACATAAATAAAAATAAAATAAAAAAGCTTTTATACATGATATTTATTTTGCCAAAATAAGTGTGACAAACGTCTTAAATAGTAGTATTGCTACTGCTTAGCTTACGTCAATATATACCTAAAACTAGTTAACTTACATTATTCTACTCTACTTATATCTAACTTATGTCTAATTCCTTAACTATAGCAGTAGTCGCCTCGGCGCGGCGGCGTAGACCTGACACACACACGCTACTGTATTATCATTACACAAAGATATATAGATACGAGTATTTACCAGCTATTGTCTGTTCTACACGAAGACACAAAGTGACACGACTTTTAAGTTTGATTTACTATCGGAGTTTGCTGTCACAGAACTAATATCTAGCTGTTTTTTACGAATAAATTGGTTTTTGTCATTAATGCTCATTAATAAAGAACGGCTGGATCTATCGCTCAAATAGTGAATAAATTTGCCAGACGCATGCATTTTTAATGAATTGTGTCTACATCTGTTTGTGATATCGAACTCAATCTCAAAACTAGTTTATCATGAGTTAATTGGTACATTACATTGGAGCAGTTACTTACCGAGTTGCAATCGGTTTGGCACGTGTCCGGGACTCGAACTGGCGCTTTTCTTATAAGGAGATGTTTCCCGCACGCTCCCTGCGACAAAATGCATTTGTTTTACAATTAAATTACAGACTCTCTTTACACACACGATGTCTTTCAGAAAAAGATTGTTCATGTACATTACATATTGGATTTAATTGTAAGGAAACCTTGAACTGTCAAACAGCTCAATGGTCTGACGTCGATCGTTCGGTTCAATAAGTTCGCAGGTTTCAGGTGCTAGTAGTAATGTCTGACCTCTGGTGTGCGAGTGCGCGTGCGAGTGGTCGGGCGTGCTGTGCGCGGAGCCCGACTCCAGCGCGAAGCTGTGCAGCGGCGCCGCGCAGCCCCCCGCGCCCCCCGCGCCCCCCGCGACCCCCACGCGCCGCGGCAGGGACCCCGCCGCGGGCCCCCCGCCCCCCGTCTCACTGCTCACCGACTCACGGCTGGGGAGGAGAGTTTTCACATCTTATTAACATAATTATACAACAATCCTAGACACAATGGAAGTTAATACAGGCTCTGCAATCTGCGAATGTCATAGCCCATGTCAACGGCGGATCTAGAGGGGGTCATGGGGTCATGACCTCCCCCCTGACGCCAAAGCTGGATCCGCCCTTGGCCCATGTGTTATTCTGATGTATAAGCTATATAACTGTATAGTTTCATTTCAATCCATTTAGTAGTTTTGTGTGAAAGAGTAACAACCATCCATCCACACATGCATCCAAACTTTTATGTTTATAATATGATTAGTGTAGCGAGTCCTCACTGCGTGTAGTGTCCGAGCGGCTCGTAGGCCACGTAGTGTCCCCTCTCGCGCGCGGCGCATGCGTAGATGTCCCCCCCCGCGGGCACGCCCCCCGGGGGCAGGGGGGGGCCCGTGCACGCCGACCCCAGCGGACACGTGCCCGAACCACCTGGAGGAAAGGGGGGATTACTATCAGTGGTAAAAACGCAGGAAAAAAAATGTTATTAAGCATGTTTTAGACAGTAACACGATACAGAAATAACCTATCTTAATGTTTATTTAGGTATTTGTTTAAGAAAAACAAACAGCTGTACAATCTTGATAAAAAAAAGAGGAGAGTTAATAGGTTCTATCTAGGCAAGCGAGTTGCACCGCATCATCATTTGACATTACATGTGATGCAGTCAAGCGTTTATCCATAACGAGTAAATAACAAAAAAACCTTGTGTGTAAAAACAGAAAGTCAAAAGGGAGTAAAATATGTCCAAATATCATAATATTCATTGTTATAACTTGTACTTTCCTCTTTACTTCAACGACATTATGGTTATGTAAGGGGGTGTGTGTGTGTGTGTGTGTACTGACAGGGCGCGGGGGGCGGCGCGTGCGCTCGGGGGGGGGCCACGGCCGGGGGGGGCGGCGCGGGGGGGTGCAGCGAGCCCAGCGACGACACCGGCGAGCACAGCGGGTTCACGGCCGACAGCAGCGGCGTGCTCTGCACAGTTAGATACACCGTTCTATGTACTCTAATACTACCTGCAGCTCAACACAACCCCCTAGCTTATACAAAGTTAGCGTTCATTACGTACGGTAATCAATACTTGATGTATTGTCTGTCTGCGCTAACTTTTCATAAGATAAACCGGAAGTCTATATACTTACATTTAGGGAAGAATTCACCAAATTAGGCCTCATAATTGATCTGTTTAGTTTGGAATATTTCATTTAATTTTAAGGCGATGATTCGCCCCAAATGCGTGTTCTCGGGGATGATTTCTGAAGAAGTCCATAACATGTGGAGTTGTGAAACTTATTATTTCTTAGAACACATATATTGAACTAGTGAGTTGTAAAACAAAATGTGTGCTCTTGGATATAGTTTACTCTAAAATATAAGTTTAGTACCAACACCTTTTGCAGAAGTGTGGATTCAAGATTCCATTTTTTATAGGTTTGGCAGATTTGTTTGGTACCAAACTCAGCACAGCTATTCTTATGGTTCGTATCTTGTGATTTCAAAGAAAACATTTCTAATATAAGGTGTTATAAGAACAATTTGAGTAGCACCTTACGAATTATAAGTAGTGATATGTAATAGTGATTGCTGTGTGCTCGCAAATATTCATCAGGCGATATAATAAACTGACGAAGCGTGAAGTTCGCGCATAGTTCGTCAAGCACGCATTGCCTGACGCATATTCAAGTATTGTTTTGTTTTGGATAAAGTGCTAAAAAATAAAATGGGAAATAAACAGAAACTATCAAATAGCAGATGTGTAGACGAAAAGCCCGTCATGTGTGTGCTGTAAAAAAACAAAAAGCCGTGAGAGTGATAAAAAAACAAACAGTGAGTGATTGAGAGACTGTCGCGCGTAACGTGTAAACTATTATTATTGTATTGTTGTACCTTTTTATTGTCTTGTTTGCTTGTAAATTACTCTGAATATTATATTTCTAAAGTGTTTATCTTCGATTCGAACCCCCCCAAAGAACTTAGTACAAACAATATGATGATAGTAAGAATATACAATAGGTTATATAGCCAGAAGGCTATATTACCTAGGGAGGCAGCTGGTCAGATCTAACAACTTCAAGTTTTGCTGGACAGCAAATGGTAGTGTCTACATGCGGAAAAGTGAAGGATCCCCGGTCACTCTCATCAAAGATGAAGCACAGTTTGAGCTAGTAATCCAAAGGACTGACTTGTGTTTTGTGGAATAGTTTCTCTCATCCTCTTAACGGGTCTTAATAGAAAAAGAAATAGGTAACTCAGGTAACCTACTATCTATATCAACCTTTACAGCAAATCTGGTTTTCTATTGCCACGGTAGCATTAGTGTATATTTAGATATAGTGATTCATACATGGTACTATTAAATATAATTTAAATCAGCCTTATATAATTATAATTGCTGGATGTGTCACTGTACTTATTGACTATATATCTATTATCTATATGTAAAAAAATTCTATAACAATGAATCTTACAGCCTACTTGTAAACTGCATTGATGTGTTGAAGTTCCCTCTAATTGTTCTGGTGATAATTTAATGCCAATTTTATGCACTAAACTAAAAATATAGGTACATACCTCAATTTATGTCATAGATACATACTTGCTTATAATTTCATGTCATGTCAAACTTTTTTTGCTGTGTACTCCCCAAATCTGCAAGATATTACTTTTGGAAAACTGATCGATTCAATGTTTTTGATAATTTTTAATGGCACTTTGTCGCTAGGTATTGATTTCACTTCATACTACATAAATGGACTAGTTGGTCGCTTCTTTGTACAACCTCAGTTATATGACACTTTATCCCACTATTCTCAGGACATGATAGTCTATTACAAAAATAATAAAAAATAATACGTTAAAATAGAAAATACTATATTTTTACTCCGGCACATAGGCACAACAGCATATTATTTAACCTCACTAAACAAATAATTGAATATATTGACTTCTATGTTGTTCTCTCTAATTATACTGTATACAGTTTACATATATGTACACATAAAATATATTAAGTATATTTCTTTTTAGGATTTTATGGATTCAACAGCAAATTTCCAAACAGACACATTTATTTTATAAACCAAAAAAAAAGCCTACTTTAAACACCCAATATCTTATTTATTCTCATGTACTCAGTTGCAATAAATACGATAGGTTGCGGGTTCGATTCCCGCCTTGGGATAAATGTTTGTACGATCTGCAAATATTTATTCCGGGTGTTCTGGGTATTTTATATGTATAATAAAAATATCTATCTATGTAATGTATGTCAGTCTTCTAGTATCCATAACACAAGCTCTGCTTAGCTTGGGGCTAGATGATGTTGTGTGGATTGTCTAGTATTATTTATTTATTTATTTATAATAACTAATTTTCCTTTAATTTCTGTATAACATACTTAGCTAAGAATTAAGCTTAGTTTAGTTTTGTATACATTATAACTTTGATGTACTTATGTAACCTACTTATTTGATTACTTAATGAATAAATCATAATTATTATTATTATTACAATAACAATGCCAAATACGCGCCGACAATCGCGTTGTCAATCCACGGATTCCGCGCCCGCATCGCTGGCGCCGACGCCGCTGCCGAACTTCACCGCCGACGCAGTGGCGTCCATCATTTCATTGCGAATATTGCGATTGACGCTACAGCAATCGCAAACTACAGTATTTGAACGGCTTCTCGACCGGGTGCTCTCACATGAGACTCGTCGCAAAAGATTCAGCGGAGCGCCCGGCGGAGACTCACTCGATGACTTCATAGATGCTGTGGAAGCTTTCAAGGACTGTGCCTACGTAGGAGACGACAACGCCCTACGAGGATCGTCATTGATTGTATTATTGATTGTACCTATTTCCTTTTTATTGTCTGTTTGCTTGTAAATTACCTACTCTGATTATTAAATTTCAAAAGTGTTTATCCATTTATCATTTCGAACCCCCCTAAGAACTTAGTAGCCAGCCAGGCAAATATTTAAAATATAGGTAGGTAAGCTATATAAAATGGATATTACGTCTGGTTGTTTAGGCACATACCTAGGTATAAACTATTCATCAGATTCGTAAAATAAATTGAAGTTTTCACTAGTCATTCTCGTTGCAAAATAATGTAGAGTAGTGACAATACAGATACATCTTGGTATCAGGGAAATATTTATGAATAATATAATGTCTTGTTTGATCCAATGGTAGGTATTCGCTTTTGTAAAAAGATAAAGTAGCCTATAGCATAGTAATATTTTCTAGGCAACTAGTTATAGGTATTGCCGATTGCAGTAGCTGGAGACACAAACTCTAATACTTAGAGAAGACCCAGTGTGGTCACAGAAACAACATACAATCTGTAAGTCACTTGTTTTTTTTTAGTTGAGTGTAATTTTGTAATTCGATTTTAATATTTTTTTTATTTTATTCTATCTGCTCCGAATCATTCGGTAAAAGATAATATAAATGACACTTATAATAATGTACCTACAAAATCAATGTGGTGGTGGGTTCCCAACCAGTCACACCAAATCCAGTCACACTGTGACTCGTTGGGAAAAAAATTCCCAACGACTCACACTGTTACGAAAGTGCGACTGGTTAGGAAATCTTCTTCAAAAAAAAAGGGTGAGTTCCCAACCAGTCACACCAAATCCAGTCACACTGTGACTCGTTGGGAAAAAAATTCCCAACGAGTCACACTGTAACTCGTTGCAACTTTATTTTAAAAAAAAGTTCCCAACCATTTACACTTTTGTAACAGTGTGACTTGTTGGGAAAAAAAATCCCAACGAGTCACACCAATTAATATTTTCAAAAATGAAAATGACTTTTCACTTAAAACTATGTGTATGTTATTTTAGTTATTTTTATCAAAAATGGCAGATATAGTGTATTGGTAGAAAAAAGTGCTTTGCAGAAAAAGATTACATCCGATATTTAATACTACTAACTGCCTCTATAGTTAAAAAAAAGACGTGTGGCACTCGGGGACTGCCGCGGTAAAGCTATTGCAAAGCATTTTTTGCTGGATTACGCATGCAGTGTTAGGTTATTTCGTTACGGAAGAAGAAGTACATCGCTCAAATATATTATAAAATGTAAGTACTCATATAAAACAAACAGCAAAAAATGTTTTTTTTTTGTTATTTTATTTTAGTTATTTTTATCAAAAATGGCAGATATAGTGTATTGGTAGAAAAAAAGTGCCGATTTTTAATACTGCTCACTGCCTCTATAGTAAAAAAAAGACGTGTGGCACTCGGGGACTGCCGCGGTAAAGCTATTGTATAGCATTTTTTGCTGGATTACGCATGCACAGTGTTAGGTTATTTCTTTACGGAATTTCTGGATTCGATCTCCACGCTCAAGGCCCGCGATAAGTTGGAGTGATTAGAATACTAATAGATTACAGAATTTTTTTTTAAAACGGTGGTGATAGCCAAGTCCGTAGCCACAAAAGTTTGAGAAAAGATATGAATGGGGTCATGCACATGCCTTCGGCTTACAAAATACCAATAACTGCATCGTATTTTCATAAATAGCTTGACCGCGGCAGTCCCCGAGTGCCACACGTTTTTTTATTATTATGTACATATTTATTTAAAATCTTAGCAAAAAGTTTTTTACAATATACATGATTTCTAAAAACAAAAATACATATATTATAAAAAACTTAAAACTAGGTTGCCGCCGGCAGCGGGGCAAGGCCCAAGCTACCGGTGGTTAGGGCTACAAATTGAGGAACCTCCGGACAATGCGTGCCGTGTCGAGGATCACTGCCTTCTGCATCTGCCTCTTGAGCCAACCTTCTAGCGAGAGCCTCTTTAGATGTTGGTCGAGGCTCTTCGCTATCAGACCGTTCGCCGAAACGACTATCGGAACAATGATCGTAGAGTCAACATCCCACATGGCGGTCACCTCGAAGGCCAAGTCAAGGTACTTGCTAAGCTTTTCCTTCTCGGCCTTTACGAGGTTTTCGTCATGTGGGATGGTGATGTCTACGAGCATTGCCTTACGTTGGGACCGGTCTATCACCACGATATCAGTTTTTATTATTATTATTATGATGATTAAAAAAGACATTTTAAAACAAAAAAAATACCGCAGCGCGATAAGTGGCAGAAAAAAAATTCCTTATGAGCAACAAATCCATTAATTCTCTAATACAGTTACCTACTTTAGTTTTAATACAGTTTATTGTTTTTTCTTCAAGTCAATATGGTTCTATATTTTGCAAAACTTTTTTATTTTTTCGTAATTATAAATAAACATAATAATTTAACGAAATATTTTTTTTTGGTTCATTACACGATATTTACCATTTGTGATACTTATAGTATTAAAAAAGTAAAAAAAAGCATACAGTATGTGAAAAAATCATTTTCATTTATAAAAATATAAATAGGTGTGACTCGTTGGGATTTTTTTTCCAACGAGTTACACTGTAACTCGTTGCAACTTTTTTTTGAAGAAGATTTTCCAACCAGTTACACCTTCGTAACAGTGTGACTCGTTGGGAATTTTTTTCCCAACGAGTCACAGTGTGACTGGATTTGGTGTGACTGGTTGGGAAATCACCCTCGTTGGAATGTTTTTTTTCCTAACGAGTCACACTGTTACACAAGTGTAACTGGTTGGGAACTTTTTTTAAAAATAAAGTTGCAACGAGTTACAGTGTGACTCGTTGGGAATTTTTTTCCCAACGAGTCACAGTGTGACTGGATTTGGTGTGACTGGTTGGGAACCCACCAGTTTGGGACTAGATTGTGATGTGTGAATTGTCCGTGAATATTTATTTATTGAAAATAGTACTTTTTTTCATATCAAATACATATTTCTACACCATTTTAAAATCAAAAAGTGCATGTACTTAGTATAAACAAAACTAGCGGTAGTAAAATATATGAACCATCTTCCGAGAGATGAGTATGTACCTACCTAATATAAATCTAATACTACGCTATCCGCTAGCCGCTCTACGCTATCCGCTCTAATACTCACAATTTGAAATTATCTATCATGCCAAAATTCTAAGTTTGTTGTCAGCTCTCCAGCCGTAGAAAAAGAAACAAGATTATAGCTGTCTCTTTTTTTCTTGAAAATGTTACGTTGCCATACTTTCCACTCTGTGGTCTGTTATCTAAACTAATATTCTAGAAAGGAAAGGATTTGTCTGTTTGTGAGTTATATAGTAAAAAAACTAACTCAAAAGTACACGATCTATCTTAAAAATTCTTTCAATATTAAAATGAGTAACATAGGCTGTATTGAGTACAAATTACTTTTTATGTGAAATACAGTACAAGAATGCAAAGACTATCAAACGTAACGCTGCCGAGTCGAAATAGGCAACACGTACCAAGTCACGTCTAACTGCTAGTTCAAAATATTTGGTTGTAAAAGTGTGGCCAACATAATTACTTGCTTGCAAACATTATCAAACAGTTTGTTTTTTAATGTTCTGTAATGATCAAGTAATCAAAATAAAAGAACTTACTTTGCTATAAAAATAATATTTATTAGTAAGTACACAAAGACCTGTAGTTAGTCGTATCGGATCCTGCAAGTTTTAGTCAAAACTCAAGCAAAATTACAAATCTTCAAATAAATCCATACTAAAATGGGTAAACTAAACCAATGTATGGCAACATCACTGACATAATTGTCAACGTTTGCTCTGTCTGTCATTTTTGCGTAATTGTTTGGGATGAAATTCTTTCTAATAAATTGTGCTCATTGTGATAACAAAGAAGATGCAAAGAAGCATGCGTGCGTGGTGAACGAGGCGTGCACGCTACTTCGCATCCTTCGCATTAGTGGTGGTGTAGTTGTAGACTTTTATAGGTACATATCTCATAATTTGTTTCATGATTTTTTCTACAGGAACTCGGATCTATCGGCTCAAAGCGGGGCCAAGGGGGCCACTGCAGGTATGACTTGGATAAATGGGGATAGGTACTCCGATTTAGCAATATAATGTGACTGCCCCACAAACAATGTATCACCTTCTGGACAAGACAATGCACGAACAGATGCACTTGAAGAATCTTAGCGACGCCACAAAAAATTACATAAACGTAGCCCGTATTTGGGCAAAACATATTCATGTGTTTTATTTGATGAGTTTTTATATTTTTATGGTAATTATTTCATAATAATACTAAAAATATTTCGGAACATGTTAGCAGTTTTATTAGAAGGTAATTTATGGAGGTACTCTATTTATAGCATCTACATAAGTAAAAACCATTTTTAAATAAAGTAGGTTTTATAAGACAGTAGATATTGTTCAAAGCAGAGGTAAAACTAAAAAATAAATTTTCTTGAGCCAGGCAATTGACCAAGGTAATCAATTATTTCTTCCTCAAAATTGTAAAATTGATAAAATACCGATACGTATTGAGTGTTTGACGAAGTTTGATTTGCCTGACTGAACGATTAAAGTATGAACGTTTATGCCGCCATCATTCCGACGTTGCGTACATTTTAGTGCGCTAGTTGTCGTATAGAGGGCAGTTATTGCAATATTCTCAAGGTCATTTGCTAAAAATATTTCACCCCACTCGTCACCTTAAGTAAGTAATTAATGTACCAGAAAGTTGCCTTAGAAGCAATAATATTGTAATGATCCACTAGGTATAATAAGTGAGTAGCAAATGGCTTCGCACTAGTGATCAAATAGCGGAGCTATTCATATTGCTAGTAAACGTAAGGAGTTATGGCCACAGTGGTCCACAGTGGTCCACAGTGCGCCACAGTGGTCCACAGTGGTCCACAGTGGTCCACAGTGCGCCACAGTGCGCCACCCGTACCTGGTCGGCGAGGTGTCGGTGCGCGCGCCGCTCGCACGTGTTGGCACAGCCCGGCATCATGCCCATGCCGGTCATCGCTGCAACACAACACAACACAACGCAACGTGCATTATCATGTGCAGACAGGAGTGGTATCTCCTACGACAAGGGAAGATCTTCCACGCATTTCATTTCATTTATTTCGCCATAACTATCACAATAAATGTCATACAAGGCATGTCAAATTTTATACAGTTCATTTAGTAATAACTATAATCGATTATACATATTCCAAAAAATTATCAGTAAAATAGTAGTGCGTGGTTCCATAACAAATATATACTAAATAATTTAAATAAAAAACGCCGAGCGACCTTTGTCTCGGGGTCGCTCGGACCGATGGATAGTCATCGGTTCTATTACTAATGTTCAAACTCCGTGATAACTTCGTTTGCGCGATCTAGAATTTTGTCGCCATCTGTTGGTCTGTTGCGTACACTACGATGTAGTTCATCATGTAGCGATATAGATGTCGCTACAATCATATTATTTATTCACTAAAACCACTAGGACCTGAACTAACTGAGATTAGCTCTTTTAAATTATAACACGGTTAATTGATATGGTACTGTTATGTCAAATAAGTTAAATATTTTGTTATTTAATAAAAATAAAATTATAATTAAAAACCAGAAATAAAAATAATAGCAAAAACAGAACAAAAAATACACCTACATTTGTAGTTATAGTCGTCGCACCGGCAGGACGTGCAGGGCAGGAGGGGGGCGAGGGGGGAGGGGGACAGAGAGGGGGAGGGACGCAGGGGGGCCGTGTCGTCGCTCCCGCTGCCCGCTAGCGATGACGCGCGGTAATCTAGGGGGGGAGAGATAGTAACAAATAAATCGAACAAAATAAAATAAAGTAACAAAAACTAATATGCAACATAAAATAAATAAAAAACATAATGAGTTAGAAATATGTATATAACTTACCAACATAAGTGGGTACATAGTGCCTGCGGTCGAGACTAGCGGGGGGGTGCGGGGGGGGCTCGTAGTCCGCGGGCGGGGGGCCCCCCCGGCCCAGGGTCAGGGTGGACGACATGAGCCCCCCTTCCACGCTGCCACCTGAAACTACGCATCACTTAGTCCTACACATACTAACTGCGAGGTATACTAGCACTTCTATCCAATGTACGCCGCTACAGACTACACATTACACTTAGAGAGATAAAGATAGACGGATAACACATCATCAAACAAATAAAATTATAAAATATTTGGCACTAATTTACCTAGAATGACGAATTTTAGAATAAAAATTAATATTTGTATTTTTGTGAGTTGTGCATAGTACAAAATATAAGTAAAACGCCATCCATAAATGACGTCACATGTCCATCAAGTGACGTTGTGTGATATTTTGTAGAATCACTTTTTTTTAGCCAGTGTCTTGGGTACGCTTCCGATTGGTACTGATTTGGATCAGTTGAACTATCTATAGATCGTTTGCAACGGTCTGTAGATAGCTCAGCTGTTTCTTATGTATTTTATATGTAAATGTACATTTTGTAAATACTGTATAGTCGTAAGTTTGTTTGTGAATAAAGTTTTTAGAGTTCTTTTGTTTTAAATATAGTTTTTTATATCCAAATATACATTTAAAAACTAAAATAGCAGTTATGTGACACCACACTAAGTAGGGTCTCCAAAATGTGAAAAAGGGGGTAAATAATGATGCCATTCTTGCGAGGTACTGAACGCAAGGCGTGTAAGAGAGTAGTGAGAGGGAGCACGTACTCTTGCTGGCGGAGCTGTGCATGCCCTTGTCGAGATGTTTGAGCTCCATCTGGTCGTGGTGGATCCACAGGTCGGGCGGCTTGATGCCCGCCGAAGCAGACGCCTTCTGGTACGTGCTGCTCACCATGCCGCTGCAAGACCCACAGGGGGGAGGGGGGGGGGTTAGCACTCAATACATCACTTTATAATACAATACATGGATCATTAAATATAAAATGAAAACTCCCGTAACCTGTGATACCACATTAAAGTTGTGTGGGAGTTCCCATTTTGGGTTATTTTGCTTTATTCGGAAAGTAAACAGTGTTAAAATCTGTTCTTATTACATGTTTGCAGTGTTATTGACACCAGTTGGTCAGAAGTAGGGTTCCTGGTGTCGTCAGGGGGGTACCAGGTGTTGTTAGGAGAGTACCTGGTGTCGGTAGGGTGGTAGGGGGGACCTGGTGTCGTCAGGGGGGGTACCAGGCGTCGTCAGGGAGGGGTACCAGGTGTTGTTAGTAGGGGGACACCTGGTGTCGGTAGGGGGTAGGACGGTACCTGGTGTCAGGCGGCACGCTGCGGCGGCAGCACAGCGAGAGCGCGAGCGCGGCCGCCAGCGCGAGCACTGCGCACGCGCCGCCCGCCGACGTGGGGGTAGGGGGGTAGGACGGTACCTGGTGTCAGGCGGCACGCTGCGGCGACAGCACAGCGAGAGCGCGAGCGCGGCCGCCAGCGCGAGCACTGCGCACGCGCCGCCCGCCGACGTGGGGGTAGGGGGGTAGGACGGTACCTGGTGTCAGGCGGCACGCTGCGGCGACAGCACAGCGAGAGCGCGAGCGCGGCCGCCAGCGCGAGCACTGCGCACGCGCCGCCCGCCGACGTGGGGGTAGGGGGGTAGGACGGTACCTGGTGTCAGGCGGCACGCTGCGGCGACAGCACAGCGAGAGCGCGAGCGCGGCCGCCAGCGCGAGCACTGCGCACGCGCCGCCCGCCGACGTGGGGGTAGGGGGGTAGGACGGTACCTGGTGTCTGGCGGCACGCTGCGGCGACAGCACAGCGAGAGCGCGAGCGCGGCCGCCAGCGCGAGCACTGCGCACGCGCCGCCCGCCGACGTGGGGGTAGGGGGGTAGGACGGTACCTGGTGTCAGGCGGCACGCTGCGGCGACAGCACAGCGAGAGCGCGAGCGCGGCCGCCAGCGCGAGCACTGCGCACGCGCCGCCCGCCGACGTGGGGGTAGGGGGGTAGGACGGTACCTGGTGTCAGGCGGCACGCTGCGGCGACAGCACAGCGAGAGCGCGAGCGCGGCCGCCAGCGCGAGCACTGCGCACGCGCCGCCCGCCGACGTGGGGGTAGGGGGGTAGGACGGTACCTGGTGTCAGGCGGCACGCTGCGGCGACAGCACAGCGAGAGCGCGAGCGCGGCCGCCAGCGCGAGCACTGCGCACGCGCCGCCCGCCGACGTGGGGGTAGGGGGGTAGGACGGTACCTGGTGTCAGGCGGCACGCTGCGGCGACAGCACAGCGAGAGCGCGAGCGCGGCCGCCAGCGCGAGCACTGCGCACGCGCCGCCCGCCGACGTGGGGGTAGGGGGGTAGGACGGTACCTGGTGTCAGGCGGCACGCTGCGGCGACAGCACAGCGAGAGCGCGAGCGCGGCCGCCAGCGCGAGCACTGCGCACGCGCCGCCCGCCGACGTGGGGGTAGGGGGGTAGGACGGTACCTGGTGTCAGGCGGCACGCTGCGGCGACAGCACAGCGAGAGCGCGAGCGCGGCCGCCAGCGCGAGCACTGCGCACGCGCCGCCCGCCGACGTGGGGGTAGGGGGGTAGGACGGTACCTGGTGTCAGGCGGCACGCTGCGGCGACAGCACAGCGAGAGCGCGAGCGCGGCCGCCAGCGCGAGCACTGCGCACGCGCCGCCCGCCGACGTGGGGGTAGGGGGGTAGGACGGTACCTGGTGTCAGGCGGCACGCTGCGGCGACAGCACAGCGAGAGCGCGAGCGCGGCCGCCAGCGCGAGCACTGCGCACGCGCCGCCCGCCGACGTGGGGGTAGGGGGGTAGGACGGTACCTGGTGTCAGGCGGCACGCTGCGGCGACAGCACAGCGAGAGCGCGAGCGCGGCCGCCAGCGCGAGCACTGCGCACGCGCCGCCCGCCGACGTGGGGGTAGGGGGGTAGGACGGTACCTGGTGTCAGGCGGCACGCTGCGGCGACAGCACAGCGAGAGCGCGAGCGCGGCCGCCAGCGCGAGCACTGCGCACGCGCCGCCCGCCGACGTGGGGGTAGGGGGGGTAGGACGGTACCTGGTGTCAGGCGGCACGCTGCGGCGACAGCACAGCGAGAGCGCGAGCGCGGCCGCCAGCGCGAGCACTGCGCACGCGCCGCCCGCCGACGTGGGGGTAGGGGGGTAGGACGGTACCTGGTGTCAGGCGGCACGCTGCGGCGACAGCACAGCGAGAGCGCGAGCGCGGCCGCCAGCGCGAGCACTGCGCACGCGCCGCCCGCCGACGTGGGGGTAGGGGGGTAGGACGGTACCTGGTGTCAGGCGGCACGCTGCGGCGACAGCACAGCGAGAGCGCGAGCGCGGCCGCCAGCGCGAGCACTGCGCACGCGCCGCCCGCCGACGTGGGGGTAGGGGGGTAGGACGGTACCTGGTGTCAGGCGGCACGCTGCGGCGACAGCACAGCGAGAGCGCGAGCGCGGCCGCCAGCGCGAGCACTGCGCACGCGCCGCCCGCCGACGTGGGGGTAGGGGGGTAGGACGGTACCTGGTGTCAGGCGGCACGCTGCGGCGACAGCACAGCGAGAGCGCGAGCGCGGCCGCCAGCGCGAGCACTGCGCACGCGCCGCCCGCCGACGTGGGGGTTGGGGGGGTAGGACGGTACCTGGTGTCAGGCGGCACGCTGCGGCGACAGCACAGCGAGAGCGCGAGCGCGGCCGCCAGCGCGAGCACTGCGCACGCGCCGCCCGCCGACGTGGGGGTAGGGGGGTAGGACGGTACCTGGTGTCAGGCGGCACGCTGCGGCGACAGCACAGCGAGAGCGCGAGCGCGGCCGCCAGCGCGAGCACTGCGCACGCGCCGCCCGCCGACGTGGGGGTAGGGGGGTAGGACGGTACCTGGTGTCAGGCGGCACGCTGCGGCGACAGCACAGCGAGAGCGCGAGCGCGGCCGCCAGCGCGAGCACTGCGCACGCGCCGCCCGCCGACGTGGGGGTAGGGGGGTAGGACGGTACCTGGTGTCAGGCGGCACGCTGCGGCGACAGCACAGCGAGAGCGCGAGCGCGGCCGCCAGCGCGAGCACTGCGCACGCGCCGCCCGCCGACGTGGGGGTAGGGGGGTAGGACGGTACCTGGTGTCAGGCGGCACGCTGCGGCGACAGCACAGCGAGAGCGCGAGCGCGGCCGCCAGCGCGAGCACTGCGCACGCGCCGCCCGCCGACGTGGGGGTAGGGGGGTAGGACGGTACCTGGTGTCAGGCGGCACGCTGCGGCGACAGCACAGCGAGAGCGCGAGCGCGGCCGCCAGCGCGAGCACTGCGCACGCGCCGCCCGCCGACGTGGGGGTAGGGGGGTAGGACGGTACCTGGTGTCAGGCGGCACGCTGCGGCGACAGCACAGCGAGAGCGCGAGCGCGGCCGCCAGCGCGAGCACTGCGCACGCGCCGCCCGCCGACGTGGGGGTAGGGGGGTAGGACGGTACCTGGTGTCAGGCGGCACGCTGCGGCGACAGCACAGCGAGAGCGCGAGCGCGGCCGCCAGCGCGAGCACTGCGCACGCGCCGCCCGCCGACGTGGGGGTAGGGGGGTAGGACGGTACCTGGTGTCAGGCGGCACGCTGCGGCGACAGCACAGCGAGAGCGCGAGCGCGGCCGCCAGCGCGAGCACTGCGCACGCGCCGCCCGCCGACGTGGGGGTAGGGGGGTAGGACGGTACCTGGTGTCAGGCGGCACGCTGCGGCGACAGCACAGCGAGAGCGCGAGCGCGGCCGCCAGCGCGAGCACTGCGCACGCGCCGCCCGCCGACGTGGGGGGTAGGGGGGTAGGACGGTACCTGGTGTCAGGCGGCACGCTGCGGCGACAGCACAGCGAGAGCGCGAGCGCGGCCGCCAGCGCGAGCACTGCGCACGCGCCGCCCGCCGACGTGGGGGTAGGGGGGTAGGACGGTACCTGGTGTCAGGCGGCACGCTGCGGCGACAGCACAGCGAGAGCGCGAGCGCGGCCGCCAGCGCGAGCACTGCGCACGCGCCGCCCGCCGACGTGGGGGTAGGGGGGTAGGACGGTACCTGGTGTCAGGCGGCACGCTGCGGCGACAGCACAGCGAGAGCGCGAGCGCGGCCGCCAGCGCGAGCACTGCGCACGCGCCGCCCGCCGACGTGGGGGTAGGGGGGTAGGACGGTACCTGGTGTCAGGCGGCACGCTGCGGCGACAGCACAGCGAGAGCGCGAGCGCGGCCGCCAGCGCGAGCACTGCGCACGCGCCGCCCGCCGACGTGGGGGTAGGGGGGTAGGACGGTACCTGGTGTCAGGCGGCACGCTGCGGCGACAGCACAGCGAGAGCGCGAGCGCGGCCGCCAGCGCGAGCACTGCGCACGCGCCGCCCGCCGACGTGGGGGTAGGGGGGTAGGACGGTACCTGGTGTCAGGCGGCACGCTGCGGCGACAGCACAGCGAGAGCGCGAGCGCGGCCGCCAGCGCGAGCACTGCGCACGCGCCGCCCGCCGACGTGGGGGTAGGGGGGTAGGACGGTACCTGGTGTCAGGCGGCACGCTGCGGCGACAGCACAGCGAGAGCGCGAGCGCGGCCGCCAGCGCGAGCACTGCGCACGCGCCGCCCGCCGACGTGGGGGTAGGGGGGTAGGACGGTACCTGGTGTCAGGCGGCACGCTGCGGCGACAGCACAGCGAGAGCGCGAGCGCGGCCGCCAGCGCGAGCACTGCGCACGCGCCGCCCGCCGACGTGGGGGTAGGGGGGTAGGACGGTACCTGGTGTCAGGCGGCACGCTGCGGCGACAGCACAGCGAGAGCGCGAGCGCGGCCGCCAGCGCGAGCACTGCGCACGCGCCGCCCGCCGACGTGGGGGTAGGGGGGTAGGACGGTACCTGGTGTCAGGCGGCACGCTGCGGCGACAGCACAGCGAGAGCGCGAGCGCGGCCGCCAGCGCGAGCACTGCGCACGCGCCGCCCGCCGACGTGGGGGTAGGGGGGTAGGACGGTACCTGGTGTCAGGCGGCACGCTGCGGCGACAGCACAGCGAGAGCGCGAGCGCGGCCGCCAGCGCGAGCACTGCGCACGCGCCGCCCGCCGACGTGGGGGTAGGGGGGTAGGACGGTACCTGGTGTCAGGCGGCACGCTGCGGCGACAGCACAGCGAGAGCGCGAGCGCGGCCGCCAGCGCGAGCACTGCGCACGCGCCGCCCGCCGACGTGGGGGTAGGGGGGTAGGACGGTACCTGGTGTCAGGCGGCACGCTGCGGCGACAGCACAGCGAGAGCGCGAGCGCGGCCGCCAGCGCGA
This sequence comes from Ecliptopera silaceata, assembly GCA_932527185.1. Lineage (NCBI taxonomy): Eukaryota > Metazoa > Arthropoda > Insecta > Lepidoptera > Geometridae > Ecliptopera > Ecliptopera silaceata. The sequence continues at coordinate 5,631,568 of OW052217.1, read as the reverse complement.
GCACTGCGCACGCGCCGCCCGCCGACGTGGGGGTAGGGGGGTAGGACGGTACCTGGTGTCAGGCGGCACGCTGCGGCGACAGCACAGCGAGAGCGCGAGCGCGGCCGCCAGCGCGAGCACTGCGCACGCGCCGCCCGCCGACGTGGGGGTAGGGGGGTAGGACGGTACCTGGTGTCAGGCGGCACGCTGCGGCGACAGCACAGCGAGAGCGCGAGCGCGGCCGCCAGCGCGAGCACTGCGCACGCGCCGCCCGCCGACGTGGGGGTAGGGGGGTAGGACGGTACCTGGTGTCAGGCGGCACGCTGCGGCGACAGCACAGCGAGAGCGCGAGCGCGGCCGCCAGCGCGAGCACTGCGCACGCGCCGCCCGCCGACGTGGGGGTAGGGGGGTAGGACGGTACCTGGTGTCAGGCGGCACGCTGCGGCGACAGCACAGCGAGAGCGCGAGCGCGGCCGCCAGCGCGAGCACTGCGCACGCGCCGCCCGCCGACGTGGGGGTAGGGGGGGTAGGACGGTACCTGGTGTCAGGCGGCACGCTGCGGCGACAGCACAGCGAGAGCGCGAGCGCGGCCGCCAGCGCGAGCACTGCGCACGCGCCGCCCGCCGACGTGGGGGTAGGGGGGTAGGACGGTACCTGGTGTCAGGCGGCACGCTGCGGCGACAGCACAGCGAGAGCGCGAGCGCGGCCGCCAGCGCGAGCACTGCGCACGCGCCGCCCGCCGACGTGGGGGTAGGGGGGTAGGACGGTACCTGGTGTCAGGCGGCACGCTGCGGCGACAGCACAGCGAGAGCGCGAGCGCGGCCGCCAGCGCGAGCACTGCGCACGCGCCGCCCGCCGACGTGGGGGTAGGGGGGTAGGACGGTACCTGGTGTCAGGCGGCACGCTGCGGCGACAGCACAGCGAGAGCGCGAGCGCGGCCGCCAGCGCGAGCACTGCGCACGCGCCGCCCGCCGACGTGGGGGTAGGGGGGTAGGACGGTACCTGGTGTCAGGCGGCACGCTGCGGCGACAGCACAGCGAGAGCGCGAGCGCGGCCGCCAGCGCGAGCACTGCGCACGCGCCGCCCGCCGACGTGGGGGTAGGGGGGTAGGACGGTACCTGGTGTCAGGCGGCACGCTGCGGCGACAGCACAGCGAGAGCGCGAGCGCGGCCGCCAGCGCGAGCACTGCGCACGCGCCGCCCGCCGACGCCCACAGCCACGCGGACGTGGCACTGGCTAGCCCCCCGCCCTCGCCGCTCTCTACCAACACAACAACATGTCAACTATATGTATCCGGCTCCCTTGGGAAACATGGCACCCGATTTATATTGTAAAAAAGGCATCTCTGGGCATTGGTTTTGTCATCTTGCCATGTTACTCGTACCTTTAATAAAAGAATGTCTGGATCAGTCGGCCGACAAGTGCGTTAGAGGATGTTCTACGGTGAGTCTCACCCATGGGCGTGGTGTAGGTGATGGGCGCGCAGACGGGCCCCATGCCCTTGGAGTTCTTGGCCTGCAGCTTCAAGTGGTAGGTGGTGCGCGGGCGCAGGCGGTCGACGCGCGCGCGGGTTCGGTCCCCGGCCACGGACAGCGTGGTCCACTCCTCGCTGCCGGTGAGCCCCGACGAGCCGCCGCGTTGCACCGCGTACATCACCAGGTAACCTAGCAAATATACGCATTTGGTTTTAACTTATAAAACCAAATAAATTACTTGTAGCGCCATTCATCTTGTACATGATAAACTGCATCGTAGTGTACGCAACAGACCAACAGATGGCAGATACAAGCCCGATAATTAACGACGTATAATTGCCTCCGCATCTATACTCTTCCAAACGAAACATAATTTAACATCAATGCTCGATGTAGAAATAGGTAGTTCACATAAGCTCCTTCACAAAAAAATCTACTACTACTAAATCAAATCAAAATTGATTCAATAAAATCACAAGAGGATCACTTTGAAACGTCTTATATACTACATACAAGCCGCTTATTGTATTTGTACTTATATCAAAGTTAAGTTGTTGAGTTCCTACATGTTTAAATTTAAGTATTTCCTATCTATCTATACTACATACTATACATATAGCACACAGTTTACATAGCATGTGTATGTACTCACTAGTAATGAGTCCGTTGGGCTTGGCGGGGGGGTGCCAGATGAGTTCGAGCGCGCGCGCGGGGGGGGAGGCGGGCGCGGCGCGCAGCTCGCGCGGGGGGGACGCGGGGGGGGACTCCAGCGTGCGGTTCCACACCAGCATCGACCACGCACTCTCGCGACCTCCTGACACAACGCATACACATACATTACAAAACTAGTATTCAAGTTATTAGTTAATTAGGCACAAAAAATGCTTAAATAACGGTGTGACGAATGGCAGAACAGAATTGTAAGGCTAGTTAATAAGCTATTTATTATAAAAATATGAAACTTTGGGGGTTCAAAATACGTTATTAAGAATAAATATTACAATCGTAAAGTAAAATAATGCAAATTAACGCAATTTTTCCAGGACTAGGGTTGTTTTGCCAAAGTTTACTGGCTTAAAAAGCACCCGTGTATTATATTCACCTTTAATAAGTTTAACGCTGAACTCGTACTGCGTGTAAGGCTTCAGCTCGTCGAGCATGCAGTTGAGATCCGTCGCGTTGAAGTAGCGCACGCGGCCCCCCGCGCCCCCGCCGGGCCCCCCCGCGCCCCCTCCCCCCCCGGGGGCCGCCTCGGGGGCCGACACCGCCCAGCGGACCACGTACCGACGACCGTCAGCCACCGGCTGGAAATATAGTTTACATAAATTAGCACGATCATAAAAACGTTGTAAGTTTACTTTAAGGAAGACATCATTATGTAGTGTCGTCTCACCTGCCCTTTAGGTAGCGTGGGGTCGGTCCAGTACACGACAGCGGTGGTCCCACTCAACATTATTGCCTGGAAACAGATACAGAATGATAATGATGGTTTTTGGGGAAGTAAGACGAGTTTTCAGGAGTAATACAGAAACTTTATTTCGGAGCGCACGCACAGCCATGACAGTCATAGACAGAGAAGGAAGAACAGACATCTTCTTCTAACATTACAAGTGACATTAACAAACTTTGACAGATGAAGTTTACATATTATATCATAATGTTCCAACACTACCCCATAAACTTAATCTTATATGCTAATTAATTCTTAGGCATAAAATATTAACATTTAATCTTATTGCCTAATTACATTAAACTGAAATACACTTGAAAAACACAGAAACAAATCTTACATGCTTTTCCCTAGTTAATGGTTTAGTTAACACATCTGCAATCATTTTATCAGTAGGAACAAAACCTATGCTAACAATTTTTTTCATTAACCAATTGTCTTACAAAATGATGCCTAATATCAATGTGTTTGGTTCTTGCATGACAAATTGAATTTACACACAATTTCTGTGCTGACTGACTGTCATTCCACAGAGTTACATTACAATTTATGTTTACACATTCAGATAAAAATGTACGTAGAAAAACCGCCTCTTTACACGCATCAGAGATTGCCATGTATTCTGCCTCAGCGCTGGAGAGAGCCACAGTTCTCTGCTTACGACTTTCCCACGAAACCAATGAGTTACCAATATGGAACACATACCCGGTATAGGAGCGCCGATCTACTTCATTTGCAGCCCAATCCGCGTCCGCGTAGCCAGTAATCTGCATGTCGCCTTTCTCGAACGTGAGACCATACTCTACTGTACCCTTTAAATACCGTACTACTCTTTTAGCAGCCTTCCAATGCTCCTCAGAGAAGCAGTCGTTGAACTGACTCAAGTAGCTCACTGCAAAGCTGATATCTGGCCTGGAACAAACTGATAAATACATTAAACACCCAATTAAATTCCTATAATCAAGCTTGCAGTTTTTATTCTCAGATTTCTTGAGTTTCAATCCAGTTTCCATGGGAGTTGGTGCTGGATTACACTCAGACATGTGAAATCTCTCTAATATTTTCCTGGTATAGCCTGCCTGGTCCAGTGTAATTTTATTTTCATTCCTGGTAATTCTCATACCCAAGATATGACTGGCCTGATCCATATCTTTCATCTTAAATTCTTCTTTGAGATTATTCTTGATCTCCTCCTTCTTGTTCACCAAAGACCGAGAAGAAAACAACATTATATCATCAACATACAAAGCAATAATTATATATCCCCCTTTATGATGATATACATATACACAAGGCTCTGAAGATAATTTTTTAAATTTTAATTTCTTGACTAAAACTCCATTTATCTTCTCATACCATGACTTTGCTGCCTGTTTTAGACCATAAATTGCTTTATTCAGTCTGTATACTTTGTTTTCGCTTCTTTCCTTAATGAAACCTTCTGGCTGTTCCATGAACACAATCTCTTCTAGATCACCATTTAAAAATGCAGTTTTCACATCTAGATGTTCCATTTCTAAGTCATTTTGTGCAGCCAGAGCTAGTAATATTCTAATTGTTGAATATCTTACTACAGGAGAAAAAGTTTCAGAGTAATCTATTCCAAATTGCTGGGAATAGCCTTTTGCTACAAGACGGGCTTTATATCTCAATAACTCCTCGTTTAGCCCTCTTTTCTTTGTAAAAATCCATTTACATTTAACCGGCTTCTTGCCTTTTGGTAAATCAACCAGGGTCCAGCATTGATTAGTAATAAATGAATCATACTCATCTTGCATTGCTGCCCTCCAGTGCTTGCTTTCACAGCTGTTCAGTGCTTCCTGCACTGTCTCTGGAACGTCTATTTCGTCTTGTAACATGCCAGCCAGCTGTGCGTACTCGTGTACATCTTGAAACTCCAGCTCCGAGTCCTCATCTGAAGAACCTGGAACGTAAGTTGGATCCGAAGAGTCATCTGTTTCAACTACCCCTGTTTCATCACTAAGTTCTGAATTATTAAGCCTAAATATGGCTTGTCTTCGCCTTCTATGGACTATGTCATCAGAAACATGATTTATATCAGGAGATTCCTGTGAAGCAGGACTGTTCTCTGGCAACCTACTATCAGAGCTATTTAAATCAATTGGACATTCATATATATCAGCTGAAATGTCTTTGTTATCATCATGTGACATATTCCCCTTAACAAATACATTTTCCAAGAAAGTTACATGTCTTGCTTTGATGCATTTCTTAGGACATGATGGATCAATCAGCCTATACCCTTTACTGTCCTCACAGTAACCCACGAATATGCATTTCCTGCTCTTGGAGTCTAGCTTTTTCCGATTTTCCTCCAAAGCATATGCAACGCACCCAAAAACTCGAATATGTTTGACGTCTACCTTTTTCGAAGTCCACTTTTCCTCTGGAACAACGCCCATGACCGCCTTAGTAGGCGAGCGGTTCTTCAGATAGACAGCTGCATTCACGGCCTCCGCCCAGAACTTCTTTTCCAAGCCCGCATCCTGGAGCATTGACCGAGCCTTCTCCATTATTGTCCGGTTGGCTCTCTCCGCTACCCCATTCTGGGAACTGCATCGCGGTACCGTAGTCTGGTGACGGATTCCGCTGGCTTCCAAAAAGTTCTGAAATGCACGGTTAACATACTCAGTTCCATTGTCACTTCTCAAACATTTTATTTTCCTATCAGTTTCATTTTCTACTAGGACCTTGAAGCTCTTGAATATATTGAAGACCTCATCTTTAGTTTTCAGAAAATAAACCCACGTTTTCCTAGAAAAATCATCAATGAATGTGACAAAATACCTTGCACCACTGAGCGATGCTGTCTGCAACGGACCACAAACATCCGTGTGCACAAGGCCTAAAAGAACCTTAGACCTACTTTTAGATTTCTTGGGAAAAGGCAACCTAGACTGTTTACCTTCAATACAAGCTACACATTTGTTGTAATTAATATCATCAAAATGCATACCTGTAACCATCCCATTTTTCATTAGGTTCATACTCCTGGAGTTGAGGTGACCTAACCTCTTATGCCAAACTTCCTGTGTCACCTTGTCCGCAGCACGTCCTATGCATACTTCCTGTGACTCCTCAGGCTCCACCCTAGAACTCATGGCAATCCCTGACTCCCCAATAGTGTCTAGTTTATAGATCCCATTGTTGTATGATGCTGTAGCGACTATCTCATTACCTTTACGCAATATTTTACATTGTTTATTATCAAATTTAACTGTAAAACCCTTCCTAGTCAATTCACTTACTGACAAAAGATTAGTACTTAAATTAGGTACATAATAAACATTGCTAATCAATTTATCACAGTCTTTTAACCTAACTGTCACACTTCCTAGACCGGCTGTTGCTAACTTTGCCCCGTTGGCAACATGCACTTCTAGAGGTTGAACCGCAACGCACTCACTCATTATGTCTTTTCGGTTACACATATGGTTTGTAGCTCCAGAGTCAAGATACCACTGATTGTCTTTCACGTTCACCGCAAGCGCCGTCAGCATTGCCTCCTTGGTGGAATCCTTCCCCTTGGTGCTGGTGTTCCTCGCCTTGCTGGTGTTGGTCGGGCAATCTTTCTTGTAGTGGCCAGGTTTCTTACACTTGAAACATCTCACCGCTTTCCTCACTGTCAAAGCCGATGCTTCTGGTGCCTCAACGTTGTCCTCTCGCCTCTGTGTCTCTTGGAGCAATCTTGACTTTACTCGGTCGGAAGTCAATTGTACATTTGAATTTTCCAAAGCCATGATGAGGGGATCGTAATCTTTAGTGAGCCCACTCAACATGATTACAGCTATAAATTCATCATCCAATGGTGAGTCGATTTCTCGCAGTTGTTGTGCTAGTTCAGTGATCTTGGTAATGTATTTTTCCATGCTGTCCGTCTCCTTAAGTTTCAAGCCAAATAGTGATCGCAGCAAGCCAAGCCGCCTGCTCAATCCACGATCTTCATAAGCTTTTTGCAAATTGTTCCACGCTTCAAATGCAGAAGAAGCATTGCGCACATGCGGTAACACCTCCGCACTCACCGACAAGCAAATTTTTGCAAAAGCCTTCTGCTGCTTCTTCGCGTCCTTACATGCATCAGCCGAAGATACACAGTCGTACATATCTTCATGCATCAGATACATTTTCATAAGAAATTTCCACGTATTGAAGTCTTGCAATCCTTTCAGTTTTTCAATCGGAATTGATCCGCCCGTCGTCATGCTCGAAGCCATGGTTTTGTGTAGAAATCACACCGTCCAGTATTTGGGAAATCCCTGGGCCCATAACCTGATGGTTTTTGGGGAAGTAAGACGAGTTTTCAGGAGTAATACAGAAACTTTATTTCGGAGCGCACGCACAGCCATGACAGTCATAGACAGAGAAGGAAGAACAGACATCTTCTTCTAACATTACAAGTGACATTAACAAACTTTGACAGATGAAGTTTACATATTATATCATAATGTTCCAACAGATAATGACATGCATTACGATTCTTCCATCTTTTACTCTTAGGGGGGCTCCTCACCTTGACCCCGACGGGCGGGATGAGCGGCGCGAGCTCCCCCTCGCCGTCGTCCATGTCGTCCATGTCCCCCTCGTCGTCCCCCGGCTCGTCCAGCTCGTCCCCCTCCCCCCCCGAGGGGGGCCGCGTGCGCACCGTGCCGTACACGGCGGGCCCCAGGCCGCGGGAGTTGCTCGCGCGCAAAGATATCACGTACTCCGCGTTCGATTCTACAAACAAAACTTAATAAGCAACTGTTCAAGTTTATCGTAGCTTATTCGCGTAAATACATTACTATGTCCCCCCCTCCCCCCCCCACTCACCGAGCCCGCGGATGACGTGCGAGTGCACGTGCGCGGGCAGCGTGCGCGAGGTGTCGTCGGGCACGCCGAGCCCCCAGCCCAGCACGAACCCCCGGCCGGCGCCCCCCGCGCCCCCCGACCCCCCCGCCGCGTCCTCCGCCCACCACACGGAGATCCAGTCGCGTCCGGCGCGCGCTGCAACAGACACACACACATACATACAGGCACGCTGCGGGCGGGGCGGGGCGGCGCGGTGTACATACTGGTGAGCGGCGGCGGCTGCGGCGGCACGCTGGTGTCGGAGCGCGAGGTGGCGTGCGTCGTCGCCGACACCCACTCGCTGAACGGACCCGAGCCGTTCGCGTTTATTGCGGACACGCGGATCTAGACACAACGCAACATGCGTTACTACATTTCACCTTAACACAAATTCAATTTTTTGAAAAAATTACCTCATCAGGTTAACAATGATTTACACAATTAATAATGACTAACAAAGATTAGTAAGTAATGAATTATTCAAATTTAAACGATAAAAAAATGATATGTTGTAGTAATGTTACCTGATATGTAGTGGCGGTATCTAGTTCAGTGAGTTCGGCGCGTCGTGTGTTAGCGGGGGTCGTCAGCGAGTCGGCCTTGCGGCGCGCGGGGGCGGGGGCGGGGGGCGCGGCGCCGGCGGGGGGCGCGGGGGGCGCGGCGCGGTACCGCACCTTGTAGCCCGTGAGGGGGCCCCCGTGCGAGCGGGCCGGCGGGGCCTCCCATCGGACTATTATCGACTGCCGGTGTATACAAACTGCTATAAGAATATGCGGAAGAAACGTATACCTACAAGAAGCCTTGGGAATACAGGAGGCTCCTATAAAGTACATAAAAAAAAATACTAGTTGTATGTGTAAAATTGATTGTGTAGGGATGATTTTGGAATTTAATTTCGACGTATATTTTGCAGCATAAGTCCCAAGCTACCGCACCCCTTCACATCCTTTACAGTGTCTCATTCAGTGTCATAAATTGTCACCAGAAGGGGGAATGGGATATCTGTAAAAACCTAGGTTGTAGTACTGACCGTGGCGCCGGCGGGCGTGGCGCTGAGGTTGGCGGGGGGCGCGGCGGGGGGCGCGCTAGCGGTGCGCACCCCCACGGAGGCCGCGCCCCCCGCCGTCGCGCCCCCCTCGCCCCCCGGGGACGCACTCACGCCCACAGTGTACATGGTGGCCGCGCGCAGACCTGATATACTGGAATAAAGAAAACACATCAATACTTTGCAACATAACTTTAAAACAGTTTGTTTTGTAATCATATAAACTAAAAAAAACACTACTCTTCATAAATACAGGATGGTTTTTAAGAAAGAGGGTGATGGTTAAGTCAGAAGCCACGTATATAACTTACGTGTGAGATATAACCTCGAGTGAAGGGTCCACTTCCACTTGCTGAAACTGCTCTCTGCCGCTTTCAACCTGAAGTTATACAAATTGATTAAAAACTTTATTTCAAATATATCTCACATATTACAAAAGTTGATATCAAATCATGAGATAGATATGTCGAAAAATGAATTTATTTGGAAAATACAACACATGTTCGTTGAAATGAGAATTAATAATTTGCATGTTGCATATTTATCGGTAGTAAAGCGGATGATAAAAAAGGGGGGCTGATATACCTCCGCATAGTGCACGGTGTATGTGGTGGGGGGCGGGGCGGGCGGCGCGGGGGGCACGGGGGGGGACCACGAGACGCGCACGGCGTGGGGGCCCAGCGCCTCCGCGTGCACGTGCCGCGGGGGGGCGTGCGGCGCCTCCTCCGGGGGGGTGTGCACCTCCAGCACCTGGGGGGAGCCAGCTGTCAACTCACATGGCGATAGCACAGACAGGCGGCACAGCTCAGTTGGGAGGAGCTCTGCCTTCCATGCTTCCATGTTTGGGGGTTCGATCCCCGAGCAAATGTTTTTGTGATGAACATAATTATTTGTTCCGTGTCTGGGTGTCACTATATGTATTCTACGTATGTATGTATTTACAAAAAAAATATCAGCAATCTAGTTCCCATAGTACAAGCTTTGCTTAGTTTGTGACTAGAGTGTGACGTGTGAACTGTCCGTGTATATATGTATATTAATGTAAGGGTGTGTGTGTGTGTGTGTGTGCGCGTACCTCTGTGCGCGGCGACACGTGCGTGTGCGTGGCGGCCAGCACCTGGAACAGGTAGGCGGTGGCAGGCTGCAGCGCCGCCACCGTCATCTCGTGCCGCGCCGCCGCGCCGCGGGACACGCGCTCGCTGCACCACCACACAACACAACAATCTGAATATCGTCTATATAGCGGTAAGGCAAGGTTTTAACCTCCGACATAATAAATGGTATAAGTTTGAGGTATCCGACTGTGGCATTGTAGCTCGCGAACGGATTAATCGATCCAGATTTCGTTTCTTTTGTTTGTAAGGTGAAGTAGGCGTGTTCTTAGCCATGTTTGATGAAAATCGATCCAAGATGGCCGTCGCTACAAAATGGCGGATTACATAATTCATCACAACTCTCGATATGAGCACCAAATGGTTTGACGAGTACAGCCCTATGGACTATGACAAAGGAGAATGGGCACTTTTGTATGGAGCGTGGGCCACGAAAAAAATTATGTCCCTCAGGGTTGCCACATAATACGTTTGAAAGAGCTTCAAAAGGCCTACGTTTCACTATATTTACGAAAAAAATCCGTCCTGTGGAAATTGAAATATATTGAAAAAACTGTTTTTTACTTAATATTGAATTGCCACGAATTCTGACAGTCCTCACAAATGACTAAGGTGTCGTTTGAAAGGACATTTAAAGGACTTCATTTGGTTCTAGAAGTGTCAAAAAATCCAACCTGTGGAAATAGAGTTATTCCTGATAAACATGATTTTTTATAAAACTGACGTTTGGCTCACATCCAGCATTACCACAAATATGGCCGATACGGCATTTAAAAGAGCGTATGAAGGACATTTTTTTAAGGCATGTCAATCAAAAATCCATCCTGTAAAAATAAAGTTATAGTGGAAACACTTTTGAATTTATACTATTCGATTTTGCTTGGTTCTCTGAAACCCCACATCAATTAAATGTAATACGTTTGAAAGAACATTTACAGGATATCATTTGGTTCTAGAAGTGTCAAAAAATCCAACCTGTGGAAATAGAGTTATTCCTGATAAACATGATTTTTTATAAAACTGACGTTTGGCTCACATCCAGCGTTACCACAAATATGACCGATACAGCATTTAAAAGAGCGTATGAAGGACATTTTTTTAAGGCATATCAATCAAAAATCCATCCTATAAAAATAAAGTTATAGTGGAAACACTTTTGAATTAATACTATTCGATTTTGCTTGGTTCTCTGAAACCCCACATCAATTAGATATAATACGTTTGAAAGAGCATTAACAGGGCATCATTTGGTTCTAGAAGTGTCAAAAAATCCAACCTGTGGAAATAGAGTTATTCCTGATAAACATGTATTTTTTTTATAAAACTGACGTTTGGCTCACATCCAGCGTTACCACAAATATGGCCGATACGGCATTTGAAAGAGCATATAAAGCAATTAATATTTTATTGTTACAAAAATCAAAAATCCATCCTATAAATATAAGTAATAATAATAAAATAATATTTATTTGTTTCAGACCTTAGTTCATATTTGTTTGTATCATAAGAGCTTACTGACTAATGTTTGTTATTGATAATGATATTTCTTTATTTACAATCTGGTGTGCTGCTCCATCCAATAATTAAGAATCGAGCAGTCCCATCTGTTTGACAATGCGCTCAAGATGATATTCCCGTTATGACCTATGATTCTGAAACGTGGACACAGACACGTTTCAGAAACACACACAGTGGGGTTGGTCCACAAGCTGAAAGTCGCTTAGCGCGCTATGGAGCTATGCTCGGAATTTCTTTGCGTGACAGAATCCGCAACGAAGTTTTTCGTCAGAAAACCAAAGTGTTCGACACAGCTCAAAGAATTAGCAAGCTGAAGTGGCAGTGGGCCGGCCAAGTTTGCCAAAGAACCGACAACCGTTGGAGCAAACGGATACTGTAGTGGAGACCGCGTTTAGGCAAGCGTAGTGTAGGACGCCCTCCGGCGAGATGGAGCGACGATCTGCGTAGTGTAGCTGGCAAACACTGGATGAGAAGAGCCGAAGACCGGGCTCAGTGGCGCGTCTTGGGAGAGACCTACGTCCAGCGGTGGACTGAAATAGGTTGATGATGATGATGATGATGATGATGATGATGATGCTGTTCGGGCTGCCACGAATCCGTAATGATGCGCATCTCTTGTGCATGATGGCATGAAAGCCGTCGACTCTACTTTCAGCAAACATGCCAGATGCGCTGCAGAAACATGGCAGCCCCATCAACACCCTGAACGCATTATTATACTGAACCCGTAGAGCGCTGTATGCCTTTCGAGTGGACCTGCTCCAGAGGCTGCAGGTGTAGAAGGACTCACAATACTTCTCTTATAATTCTCTTTTAACAAACCTGATATGGCGCAACACGTGCCCTGATATTTTATGATGCTACGCGGCAATTATTAATAAGTTCTTTAGATAGAGTATATCTTCGCTGTGAATAGACTGACCTACAGCAAAGCAGACACACTTCACCTGCAGATGGGCGAAACATTTCGATAAAATGTAAAAAGCGGTATAAAATTGTCAAAAGTGTTTCAACTATAACTTTATTTTTATAGGATGGATTTTTGATTTTTGTAACAATAAAAAAATTAATTGTTTTATATGCTCTTTCAAATGCCGTATTGGCCATATTTGTGGTAACGCTGGATGTGAGCCAAACGTCAGTTTTATAAAAAATCATGTTTATCAGGAATAACTCTTTTTCCACAGGTTGGATTTTTTGACACTTCTAGAACCAAATGATGCCCTGTTAATGTTCTTTCAAACGTATTATATCTAATTGATGTGGGGTTTCAGAGAACAAAGCAAAATCGAATAGTATTAATTCAAAAGTGTTTCCACTATAACTTTATTTTTATAGGATGGATTTTTGATTGATATGCCTTAAAAAAATGTCCTTCATACGCTCTTTTAAATGCTGTATCGGTCATATTTGTGGTAACGCTGGATGTGAGCCAAACGTCAGTTTTATAAAAAATCATGTTTATCAGGAATAACTCTATTTCCACAGGTTGGATTTTTTGACACTTCTAGAACCAAATGATATCCTGTAAATGTTATTTCAAACGTATTACATTTAATTGATGTGGGGTTTTAGAGAACCAAGCAAAATCGAATAGTATAAATTCAAAAGTGTTTCCACTATAACTTTATTTTCACAGGATGGATTTTTAATTGACATGCTTAAAAAAATGTCCTTCATACGCTCTTTTAAATGCCGTATCGGCCATATTTGTGGTAATGCTGGATGTGAGCCAAACGTCAGTTTTTTTTACAAAATCATGTTTATCAGGAATAACTCTATTTCCACAGGTTGGATTTTTTGACACTTCTAGAACCAAATGAAGTCCTTTAAATGTCCTTTCAAACGACACCTTAGTCATTTGTGAGGACTGTCAGAATTCGTGGCAATTCAATATTAAGTAAAAAACAGTTTTTTCAATATATTTCAATTTCCACAGGACGGATTTTTTTCGTAAATATAGTGAAACGTAGGCCTTTTGAAGCTCTTTCAAACGTATTATGTGGCAACCCTGAGGGGCGTCTTTTAAAGTCGTGGCCCAAAATGCCCATTCTCCTTTGAAAGTCGAGGATACTTTTAAATTTGGACGTGTTGTATAATAATAAAAAAGTATGTAAATTTATTGTCCTAGTACTAGAATAGAGAGTAGGTCGGCTCACCGTTCGCTGCCCTTGACTTTGTAGATGACGGCGTACCCCGAGACCTCGCCGGCGCCTAGGGCCGGCTCCTCCCAGCTGAGCGTCACGAAGCGATGCTTCACGATGACCGCCCGCAGCTCCCGCGGCGCGGACACCACGCTCGCGTTCACGCGGTGCACGTCTAATCCTTCGGCGGCGTGAAAATAATCATAGTCTGAGTCGAAGTAGTCTCCCCCGTCGCTGTACGCGGACGACGTCTCGCCGAGGAAGTCTGGATCCTCGAGCGACGGCTCCAGGGTCGACTCTCCCGCGAGCGACTTCAAGATGTCGTGCGCCGATTGGTTCCCTGCGGCGCCGAGTCCTGGTCGGTGGAACGCAAATTATAATGAAAGCGAAACAAAAAATAATAAATACATTAGTTTCTCCGAAGCTGTAACGAACATCATTAGCGAATACACTGGAGAAGGCTGCTGCGGGACGAAATGGTTCCAAAAAGTTTTAGTCCGAATTTACAATAAAATGATTTAGGTTAAATTGTTATTTTTAAAGTGTTTTATAAGTACCTATTATCATTAGGCCTTAAGTATTTCCGGCTTATTTTATATTTACCGCACTATGATGTTTCTGAATCATTTGAATTTTTGGTAACTTAAGTAATAATCTTTTATCTCTATGAAGTCTTTCAGATGTTTCAAACGGAAACAGCATCTTCAAGTCTATCTACTTTGATGGCACTTCAGTTTCTTCTTTCTTACCTAGTTACAGTAGTGTATCTCTGTGTTACTGGGGGTGTGCATGCAGGGGGTGAGAGGGTGTGTGTTTGTGTGTGTGTGTGTATAGTTACCGTCAGCGGGCGGCAGCAGATGCAGCCGCAGCGTGCCGGCGGCGCTGCCGGCGGGCGAGGTGGCCATGCACTGGAACATGCCGGCGTCCTCGCGCAGCACGCCCTGGATGCGCAGCGACGACCTGACGACACACCTCATTACAACACACCTCACTATATGAGGACACACCTCATTACATGACGATACACCTCACTACATGAGGACACACCTCGCTACATGAGAACACACACGTTACTACACATCGGACATTGAAGCATTTTTTCCCCTAACCTATCTCGTCCCGCTGTTAGGCAAAGGTCTCCCCCAAATCCTTTTACTCATTCTTGCTCTCCGCTTTCGTCCACCAATCCCACCTTGAAGCATGTACAGTATTTATGATAATGAGTCACACGTTCACGCGGTCTGAGCCCTTAGTCTGAAGGTGCATTTTAGAACTCTCTCGAGCCGACAGTCGTCTCTCGGATAGCCATACAAAAATGTATGGACATCCGAGAGACGACTGTCGGCTCGAGAGTAGGGATTTTTAAAATGCGTCTTAGGACTAAGGGCTCGGACCTGGGGCCTGGCACTGACCCGTCGACGATGGCGAGCTCGCGATGGTTGGGCGCGAGCAGGTCGCCGTCCTTGAGCCACAGCGGCGCGGGCGCGGGCCGGCCGCGCACGCTGCAGCGCAGCACGGCGTCCCCGCGCGCGCGCGCCGCCACCACGCCGCCCGCGCCCTCCACTACCACGCGCGGCGCCGTCTGCAAACACCGACATACTATTGCACACCGACCATTTGCCACCATCCGATCCGGCGCCTTTATTATATCCATCGAACACGTATTGACAGGCGTCACAGCTCAGTTGATAGTAGCTTCCATGTATGGTCGAGGGGTTCGATTCCCACCCCCAGCGAAGGTTTGTATGATGAACATAAATATTTGTTCCATGTCCGGGTGTTACTATGAATTCTATGGATGCACTTATACATAAACAAAAAAATATATAAGTATTCTATCAGCAATCTAGTTCCCATAGTACAATCTTTGCTTAGTTTCGGTGACGTGTGAAATCGTGAATATTTATTGATTGAATGTAAAGCTGTAAAGTGACCTGCACGTGCAGCAGCGTGGTGTGGTCCGTGGAGTCGAGGCGGCTGTGCGCGCGGCACGTGTAGGCGCCCGCGTCCAGCGCGCGCGCCCACTGCACGCGCAGCGAGCCCGAGCCCGCCAGGAAGAACCGCGAGTCCAGGTCGCTGCGGCAAACATACATCAGCAACGGAATCGGAACTAGAGTGGACCCTTGTGGGACTCTACATCCGGATTTCGTACACTTTTCTTTTTCGTGCTCTGTATTGTTTGCATTTATCTATTCGTATGTAAATATTTGTGTAATTATCTATTCGTGTAGAAATAACACAAAAAACTGATTCGATTAAATATACATTTTAATAATTTTACCAATGGGATACGCAATGAATATTGCATATCCTATTTATCTTATTGCATAACATAATTACTTGATAAAATCAATTCACAATACTAAAACCAAAAATAATTTGTATAGAAAGCTTTAGACAAATATAATTACATAGCATGATTTTGTACCGCTTACCTTAGATCGATAGCAACACCGTTATTGAGCCACGTGATTTCCGGTTTGGGGTTGCCAGTGGCCGCGCAGTCGAATGTTACCGACGCACCTGGAAATCATATTTTTACATTTAAATAATGAAATGAAATGAAATGAAATGAAATGAAATATTTATTTGCCTGAAACATGGTAGGTATATGGTCTTATTCTAAATAGTGTCTCACATTTCACCAATTATAGGTATGCAAATTTTTAGATTATTATAATAGAATTAATTAAATGTCACATAAAAAAAATCATAATGAAGTCACTTATACACACACAAAAACAAATTAAATTATTAGTCACTGTTTAATACATACGTAATAATACATACGTTTGACTTTACTTACCCAAATCAAAGTGTTATTCTTTAAATAAATTTATTTATTTATTTAAAGAATAACATTTTCAATTTAGGCAGTTAATGAGCTGCACACGTTTTGATAATATACCTGTAACTACAACCCAATAAGATTATAAAAAATCTAGTGAATTGGAGCGTAAATTTATGCGATGACGATATTTTTTTTTTATTATTTTTTTACGCATTATAGGCTAACGCTTGGCCGCAATCACATCTGATGTTAAATGATGATGCGGCCTACGGTATAACGCGCTTGCCTAGATAGAACCTATTCACTCTCCTCTTGAAAACGTTCAAATTATATTAAACAGATGCAACGCCATATTGATGTTTAAAGTATATTAAAAGCGTACCTTCCATGATAGTGACGGGCTGCGGCGTGGCGATGAACCGCGGCGGCGACTCCACGTTCGCTACCTCGGTGTTCACTTTTAGCTCGATCTCTTCTCCGTCTCTGAAATATTCCTACACATTGTTTTTCGATTCGTAGAATCTGTTTTCATATTCTTGTCACATTCTGAAAGTTATTTAGGAAACCTTCATCTACTTTTTAGTTTCAGGATAGTTGTAAACGTGAACCTTGTGATTTTATTGAATACATAATAAGTAATACAAGTTTCTTGCCCGTTCTTTTAGGCTCTGGTCGCGTGGAACTGGCACCTAGAATCACCTAGTATGTAAGACTAAGATTCTAAATGATCCTTGTGATTTTATTGAATAAAGAAATATTTGACTTGACTTTGACTTGACATGTTCTTCTTCGTCGTGTCGATGATCAAACAGTGTCTTCCCAAAATTTGGCCACCTCTATGGCGTTATCAGTGGCAACGCACAAATCGGCCAAGGAACAGGTTTTGGGCACAGCGGACAAGACATGTTGACTTGAGTCGATGTAAGACTGACTTGTATATGTGCGGGTCGTGGTGCAGTGCCACCCGACAGCGGTAGAGTGCGGCGTCGTGCGGCTGCAGCGGGTCCAGCTCCAGCGCGCCGCTCGGCGTCAGCGCCACGCGCGCGCCCGCCGCGCGCACCGGGGAACCGTTCTTGAGCCACGTCACCTGCACACAACGACACTCGTCATTGCTGCTCTTAGGGCAAGAAGAAGAAGGGCTATTTTTCACCAGGACACCACACCACGGTGGCGCAACCGGTTGCGCAACCGTGGTGTCCGTAAGCTATCAAACTAGACACCATAACGATATCAGAGTCGCCACACCACACTGAGTAGTATACCAACCAGTAACATTCTGTGCAAGTTACTGTCCGAGTCGGTCGCGTCGCCAAATTGGTTGCGCAACCAAACGGACATCAAGTGAGTAACGCTCTATAGAGCTGTATACATGTTGGTCGCAGCGACTGGTTGCGCCACCATGCGGGACACCATGAAACACATTAAAACTAAAAACCGGTACTTTAGCAGCCACATACAAAGGGTACCAGTGTAAAAGGACCTATACTTAGAGGAGTTTCAAATGAAATGCAAATCCAGTAATAGTTCAAAGGTACTTTATTGAACCGAACCAGAAGAGGAATACACAATGTAATAGCCGCAACACCAACATATCGCGTGTGTTTTCGTCAGCGCGTTCTAGCCTTCAAAAAACTTTACTAGCGCCATCTAGTTGTGTTTTCGGAACTAACACTTTTTTACTTATTAATAATTATTAGAACCTAACTTAGACATACCGCCCACCAAGAACAACTGTTTTGTTCTTAACTAGAGAACTAAATACACTATAAACACAACACACTTGGGCTAATTTACATTGACTGCTTCAATAGCTTATAACAAATATACACTAAGTGGACTGTAAATATAAAAACAACATCAGCTTTAACAAAAATAACTCAACCAAAACAAAAACTCTACTTACATGCTAACCAAAAGAACTCATAACATTGTGAGTGAAACAACTTAAACTAAAACTAATTAGTCACAGGCAAAACACATAGCCTGGACACAGGACGTTTACATAATGTGCCATTGCACTTCAGAGTTACAACTCGTGTAATTTTGTCCAAACCAGAGTGTTTCTCGACAACTCTACCTAACAACCATCGAGCAGGAGGCACATTGTCCTCTTTGACTAAAACTACATCTCCGATATTTGGCTCTGGAACGAGCTTGTTCCATTTGTATCTCTGCAGCAAGTGAACCAAATATTCATCAGACCATCGCCGCCAAAATTCTTGCAGTAAACGTTGAGAAAACTGCCAACGTTTCAAAGAACTCAAATTACTATTTTCGTAATTGCGATCAGGCACCGTTATCAGAGGCTCGCCTATAAGAAAATGACCTGGTGTTAAAGGAGTAGGGTCGTTGGGGCTGTCAGGCATCATAGACAACGGACGTGAATTGAGACATGCCTCGACTTGAATCAACACTGTACACATCTCTTCGAACGTAAGAGTCGAGCTGCCTATCACCCGTTTCAGGTGAAACTTAGTGGACTTTACTCCCGCCTCCCATAACCCACCGAAATTCGGAGCATGAGGTGGGATGAAGTGCCACTTCGTACCGTTGTGGCCTAACCACTCTCTGATGTCTGCAGCCACAGATGACTTTTCTGCAGCGACCAAGTGTACTAGCTCTTTGGAGGCACCAACGAAGTTAGTGCCATTGTCGCTCCAGATGTCGCTAACTAAACCTCTGCGTCCTACAAACCTCCTAAACCCTGCGATGAAGCCTTGAGCCGACAAATCGCTGATGACTTCCAGGTGTATGGCTTTGGAAACCATACAAACGAACAGGCAGATATATCCCTTATAGGATTGATGACCTCTGCCCTTTGACGTCCTAATGTTAATCGGGCCTGCAAAGTCGACTCCGCTGTGCCTAAATGGTCTGGCTGGTGTCACTCGACTTGACGGTAACTGACCCATCAACTGGGTTTGAGCAGCTACAGAGTACCGTCTACAAGTGACACATTTACGTACAAATGATTTAACTACTGTTTTGGCTGAAATAACCCAAAACTTGGTACGCAAATGATTTAAGACCAGTGTTGGGCCTCCGTGTAGAGTCTTCTTGTGAGAATCACTAATCACCAGATTAGTGAAGTGACTGGTCTGTGGTAGAATGATGGGATGCTTTGTATTTTCATCCAACCTTGCGTTCTGAATACGGCCACTAACGCGCAAAATCCCATCACTATCTATCAGTGGGCAAAGAGACTTCAGTTTACTCTTAGCTTTGACTGCTCCTGTTTTTCTCACGTCTTTCACTTCTTCTTTGAACTCTTGCCCTTGAACCTGTCTAATACACACTTTTGTTGCTTCTTCTATTTCATCTGTTGTTAAATAAGTTTCATACCTTTTGCGATCATCACTCTGCTTCTTCCATTTCAAAACCCTTCGGCAATAGGCTACTACTCTCACTAGTTTCGACAATGTTGAATATTTCGTCCACAAGGGATCGTCTGGCGTGTTCTCAGTCACAACATGAGCCTTGACCGATCTTTGTTCCATATTTGTGGATATGGCCTTCGGTCTGGTGTATTCTACGATCTCGTTTCGTAGCCACGGTGGCCCCTGAGACCACAGAACATTGCACGAAAGTTCGTGTGGAGTCAACCCTCTCGAAGCAATATCTGCTGGGTTGTGAGAGGACTGGACATGAGCCCAGTGTGAATTTTCAAATTGCGAGAGAATAGCAGAAACCCTGTTCGCAACAAAAGTTGTCCAGCGGCTTGGATGGCTGCTCAGCCATGCTAAAACCACGGATGAATCGGTCCAAGCGTGTACATGAGTCCGTGGGATCTTCATTACTTCCGACACTTCAGACATCAAGTCTGCTAATAATGCCGCTCCCATCAATTCAAGCCTCGGAATCGACTGCTGCTTAACTGGAGATACCTTGGTACGTGCAGTGATCAAACTGGTGGTAATGGCATTGTTCGCCTTGATTACACGGACATACACGACTGCAGCATAAGCAGCAACAGAGGCATCTGAGAACCCATGCAATTCTACACACAGGTTATCAGTTGATGTATCAACCCATCTCGGAATGCTGAACTTACGCGTCTCTACGAGATTGTCACGGTAAGTTTGCCACTCTGCCAATAACTCTATTGGTAGCTCCTCATCCCAACCTATTCCCGAAAGCCAAAGCTTTTGAGTAAACATCTTCGATGTGACAACACACGGTGCTGCCCATCCCAGCGGGTCGAATAGGCGGGCGATGTCCGAAATGACTCGTCGCTTTGTAATAGGAGTCGACTGTGAAGAAAGTTTCACTGAGTACTTGAACTCATCACAATCCCGATCCCATGATATTCCTAAAATCTTCATAACATCATCCATCTTGATATCCTTTTCCTTTATTCCTTGATCCTTACTCACTTCATCTTTGCAATTCTTTCCATCCTCCATCATTATTTCATTAAGTTTTTTACAGCTACTGATCCATTTTTGCAACTCAAAACCACCTTTGGTAAGTACTTCTGTCATTTTTTTCTTTATCATTAATCCTTCATCTACTGTTTGACAACCAGTCATCAAGTCATCAACATAAAACTCATTTTTTATTTTTTCAGCTATTTCAGGATCATCTGAGCACTCATCGGCCGCTGCCTGCTGCAATGTCTTCACTGCGAGGTACGGAGCTGCCGACGTTCCAAAGGTAACTCTCAACATGCGAAACTCTTCGATTTCGTCCATGGGATCATCGCGCCACACTACTCTCTGGAAATCTGCGTGTTCAGGTAAGACTTTCACTTGTCTGTACATTTTGATAATGTCAGCACATATGCTTATCGGGTGCATTCTCCACTTCATGATAATGTGCCGCAGTGGTGGTTGCAGTGTAGGACCAACCATAAGGTCGTTGTTCAAAGAGACCTTGTTCAACCCCTTCATAGAAGCGTCGAACACAATTCGAACCTTGGTGGTCGACTTGTCCTCGCGTACAACAGCGTGATGTGGTAAGTAAACCGCTGTAGATCTTCGGGTATCACCAACTGGTACGCGTTCGATATGACCAAGGTCCATGTATTCGTGGAACACCTCGGAGTATCTTTTCTTCACTTCTGGCTGCTTCTTGAACTTGTTTTCAAGAAGCTGAAATCTCTTTACTGCCAGGTCTCTGGAACTGCCATACTGACACTGCGGGTCATCGCGAAATGGAAGGTGAACGACGTATCTACCACTTTCATCCCTTGAAGTGGTTTGAGAGTAGATGTCTTCGCATCGCTGCTCGTCTTCGGAAAGGATCTTTGGAGATCCAGGAATGATGGACTCGATCTCCCAGAACTGCTTTAGCAGTTCGTTGTCATCAACCTGATCTGGCGTGCTAATAATGGTATGATGACAATGAATGTTCGAGTCCGACTTTGATGGAACCTGACCAGACAAAATCCACCCTAAGGCTGTGTTTTGAGCTACAGGAAAGCCTTGGGGACCTTGGGTCACTCCCTCTCTCAGTACCTGGCCATACACTTCAGCGCCAAGCAAGATGTCAATCTTGTTTGGTGTATGATATTCTGGGTCAGCTAAAGTGAGCTGTATCTCAGGCCAGTTGAATTCGGCAAGTTTCTCAGAAGGTAAGAGCGACGTTATGGTACCTAGCACGAATGCTTCTACTTGGACACTAAACTTGGGATCAAAGCGTGAGTGAATAGTCACTGAGACTGTAAACCTAGAAGCAAAACTGCTCTGCTCACCGCCTATCCCTGAAACGACCGTTCTGGCCGCTGACTTCTTTAATCCAAGCAGCTGTACTGTTGATTCGGTTATGAATGATGCCTGGGATCCCTGATCCAATAACACCCTCAACAGTTGCGTAGACCCGTATCTTGTCTGTGCTTCGACAAGAGCTGTGGCCAACAAAACTTGTGTAGGTATTGACCTCTGAGAAAAATGTGACGCTACATTTGACGAAGAAGATTCGCCCCCTGATAACGCTGTCTGAATAGCAGACACCGTTGATTTGACTTCAGCCGTTGAATTTGAGTTCACTTGAGAAACAGCTGAGTTTGAAACTGATTTGGGATGCAACAGCGAATGATGTCTTCGCTTGCAAACGTGACAACAAGAACTTTGACGGCAAAACTTGATGGAGTGGCCTAAACCTAAGCAGTTAAAACATAAACCGTTGGTTTGAACAAAATCATGACGAGATTCATAACTCTGTTTGGCAAATTGCTTACAATTTGCAATCTTGTGGCTACCCTTACAAAAGGGACATGAAATGTTGACATTGGCATTGTTGTCGGTGCTAACTACATGATGAACCTTCGGCTTATTCAAGGGCGGTCTAGGTCTGCTATGGTTGGAATCTAAGAACTCAAGTGCCCGTGATCTGGCTTCTAAAAAGTCTCTAAATTCCGCGAGTGTGGGCAGTTGATCGTGTGAGCTTATTTTGGTTTCCCACTGTTTTCGGGATTCAACATCTAATTTTAAGCTCACAATGTGTATCACTATGATATCCCACGACTTGACCTCTACGCCTATATTTTTTAGACCGTTTAAACACTCCATTGTAGTGTCTAAGAGACCTTTGATCGCGCTTGAATTTTCCGCTACAGTTGGTTGGCTCATCAACCTCTTTAATAAACAATTTGAGATAAACCGCTTATTATCAAATCTACTACTAAGAATTGACCAACATTCATCATAATTAGCTGCCGTGATAGGAATATTCCGGACTAGCTGTTCAGCTTCGCCCGACAACAAGCCCTTCAGGTAGTGCATTCTTTGTACATTATCTAAACAATCATTTTGATGAATTAATGACACAAACAAATCTTTGAAAGTAGGCCATTGGGTATAATTACCCGTAAATGTGGGAATTGATATTTTCGGTAGCTTAATACTATCAGTTTTACATTTTACAATATTTTCGGACACTGCTGTAGCCGTAGCTTGTTTCTCAAACCTTGGCATGACTTCTTTTAACTCACATTTATAAGTTGTGTACAATTCTTCGGATGCTTCATATAATTCATTTTTAAAATACTTATCATCTTTATTTAATTCTGTTACTCCTTGCACAATTTTTTCATGAACTTTTTCAAAACTATCCCAAGCCTTTTCTAGCGACTCTAATCTAACCTCAACGTATGAACGAGTAACGCGTTCTTTAGGCGATTTTTTAAAGTTATTTCTAGCTTTCTCTATACGAAGCTTGGTATCGTTTTGCAATTTGTACAAGTCCTCCATTATGAAATTAAATTAAAATAAACAAAAATATTCTAAGTCCAAAAAATTTCTTGAAAATTTTACAAGTGTTTGAGAAATGAAATAAAAATTTAAAATTTCGGCATAGGCTCCCCGTCTCAACAGAGTTTGAATTTCTTACAACTAACATGCACACAAAAATTACAAGTCCAAAATTTTAAATTATTCTAAGTCCATAAAATATTATAAGTCCAGAAACTCTACCTCTATCTTCTTTCTCTATATTTCACCACACAGCTCTACACTTCAAGTATGTAAACAAATGTACTCACAATTGCACAGCACAAACCACACCAATTAGCTCCATCCAGTATTGCCAGAATTGTCTCCAACGGCAGTGGCGCCCTCTGGCGTCTCCTTAGTGCTCCTACCAGACTGATCTTTCAGTCCGCGTATCCACCGACACGCGATTCCCACCTCAGTGGGATGGGAGGTAAAGGCACAGTGGCAATCCACCACTTGTTCCAGTGCCGGTTGAAGGCAAAAAGTTCTTTTTTGAAACTCCCTCCAAAATAGGGGCTAGTTAAATCCGCTCGTAAGGACCATGTAAAAGGACCTATACTTAGAGGAGTTTCAAATGAAATGCAAATCCAGTAATAGTTCAAAGGTACTTTATTGAACCGAACCAGAAGAGGAATACACAATGTAATAGCCGCAACACCAACATATCGCGTGTGTTTTCGTCAGCGCGTTCTAGCCTTCAAAAAACTTTACTAGCGCCATCTAGTTGTGTTTTCGGAACTAACACTTTTTTACTTATTAATAATTATTAGAACCTAACTTAGACAACCAGTAAATTCACGCTTCCAAAACTGTCACAACACAACACGATCAATAGGAAACTAATAATTTTAAAAATAGGATGATTTTTGGCGTATCTTTCATAACCACAAATAAGTGACTCTGCTATATGTTGAGAGGAACTTACATTAAGTTTAAGTATAGGCGGAGACTGGTGGACCCGCGCCGCGCCGTACACCCTGCGGTCCGGCGTGGAGGCCGGCGCGACCCGCAGCGCGACGCGCGGCGACGCACGCATGCCGCACGGCAGCAACGCGACACTGCCCGCCACGCCCAGCACCGATCGCGTGCTGGACACCAGTTCTGGCACCTCTGGAAATTGAAGCAATCGACTGATTTATCTTATTTCTGAACGTGCAAGACCTGACAGGTTGAAGTCCAGACAAGTCGAGTAGTGCTCACCGGCTAGAAAGACGGTCGCTATTCGCGACACGATGGTGCCGACGCCGTCCACGGTCACCACGCACTGGTACTGGCCCGCCAGCGACGCAGACATGCTCTCTATCACGAGCGAGCCGTTCGGCAGCTGTTTTCTGAAAAATTGACAAGTGTGTCTCTTAATGATATGAATAGATTCTGGTGTACGTTGTATAAGGGGAATTTTGGTGGCAGTTAAGAACCAAATACGGGCATATAATATGAATATTTATTGAATTCTGAAAACAACAATAATAATCATGCTCATTTATTGTTTGTTAATCTAGGTCTAAGAAAATACATTCAAAACTTATAAAATTTGTCATGTTGGTACTCAGTTGTTTGCTTGTGAGTGTATCATAAGGTATCACTAGATGCAGCCATTAGGCATGCAAAATATCAAAATAAAAATATGTACTTACATTTGTAATTTAGTCGTAAGTTTGTTTGTGAATACTAGCAATAGTTGGAACATCCCTGACCTGTACTTGTCGTCGGCGGAGAGCGCGTGTTCTCTGGTGGGCATGGCGCCCACGCTGTGCCGCCAGGCGAGCCGGCTGGCGTGGCGGGTGAGCGCCGCGCACGGCAGCAGCACGGGCCCGCCCGGCGCGCCCACCGCGTCGCCCGGCTCCAGCGAGAACCGCACGCCAGGGTCTAACTGCTCCTCGCCGCCTGGAAACCACTCTGCACTTGGTATCCTGCCTTTGTTCGGGTGTTCTGGGTATTATACGTATAATAAAAAATATCTATCTATGTAATGTATTGTATTAAGTATGTCAGTCTTCTAGTACCCATAACGCAAGCTCTGCATAGCTTGGGGCTAGATGATGTTGTGTGGATTGTCCAGCATTATTTATTTATTTGTTACTTCTTGAACCAGGCCGTAAGTTTCTTGCCCGTTCGTCTAGGCTCTGGTCGCGTGGAACTGGCACCTAGAATCACCTAGTATGTAAGACGATTCTAAACGATCCGCGTGATTTTACTGAATAAAGTAATTTTGACTTTGACTTGGATTGTGAACTATATGATCGTAATATAGCAGTTTGTATGGATGGATGTATGTTTGTTCCGCTTTGACGCAAAAACTACTGAATTCATTTTAATGAAACTTGACAGCTAAATTGCTTATCGGAATAACACATAGGTTATATTTAATAATAATTTTGTGTATATTCTACACAATATAACGATGATAAGACGGAGACACGGGCACCAGCTATTATATGCTGTGCATAGTGTTATAGTATATAGTGCTGCCATAAAGATTACGCCTCTTGAACGTAATGACACTACACGTGGCATCGTGCTCCTGAACCAATGAGAGATATCGACCTGCATTGCTACATAAACTTTATCTTAATACATTCTGTCGTCTGAGATTTATTTGAACGCGTTTTAACGCAACGCTAAAACGCACATTTTGTGGAGAAATTTAGTTTGGTTCAAGTAAGGATTCGACAAATTAAATAATCGGATAGATAAGATAACACAAACTCATAGAATTGGTAATATGGAAAATATTGAACTCAATAATCGACCCCCAGTCGCGAACCGCTTGCTGAGCCACCAAGTACGCGTGTAAGTTTAATTATTTCGGTTTTTTTTATAGCTTGAATAAAACCACATAAAACATACTGGTAACGAAGCCCTCCCTCGGCCCTCCCTCGGCTCGTTCGAAGCCTTTCCAAGTGAGTGCGACGAATACCTTTCATTAATCTCAAAAACATCCAAACCCACTTAAATCACGTCTCAATATCCCTGCTTTTGTGTTTTTATCCTTATACGTATGTTGAGCCAGAGTGTCTGTAATACCGACACCGCTTTTACAAAATCTGCCTCTCATAAAGCATACAAGGACTACTAAATGATTCTTGTGATTCTATACTCTTAAACACATTGAATTTTACATTAATTTTAAAAAGAAAAGAAAATTTTAGCTTAAATGCGCGAATTTGTCAACGTCTATTGATTTAGAACGTTTATACAAGTAACAAACGAATATATTGCAAATTTCATCATAACCAAACTTGTAGTTAAGTACAACGCTATTGAGGAAGAAATACATAGGTACTTAATCACAAAACTTTCTCATTTTACAGAAAATGAATTTTAAATGCTTGACTTTCGAGTTTTCAAGCACCATCGAATGATGACCGCCATAAAGCGGCGTCGCTGTTACAGCGACCACCATCCTCAACAATAAACCGTAATACAACCTTTTGTAAATTAAGCCTCTACAGACCTAAAGGCTACAGAACCAACATTTTATAACATCCAGCTCATTCAATTATCAACTTTATTCCCCCGAGATACGCGCCACGTAAACCGATTCCTTTTATCCATTCACGAATCCTTATAAAAGTTTGAGACGTTACCGTTCGTACGATCCATTTTAAAGCTTATCTCGATGGAATAAGCAATATTTTGGCTAAATCGGTGCCGGAAATCTACACATGCAAATTAAATTGTTTGACTGTGATTTAGAATTATTTATTTTTCAAATCCCTTTACGTATAAAAAGAACTAGCATTATACCTGTCTGTTTGTCCTTATTGCTTGTACATTAAGTAAGCTGAGCCAAATTCGATAAGATTAGATCGTTTTCATTTTCATTTGATTATGATCTTGTTTAAGTTACGCAAAACTGGAAAGTCGTCAGGTTCAATCTAACATACAACGGCCTCATGAAGAAATACAGATCCATCATGCCAAGCAATTACAAGCTTTAACACTTTGGCATACGGTTCGACACGAGCACCAACTTTATCGATATGTGAATGGGACTTTGAATTTGAAGTTTCGGCGGAACAAGAATAAGGTTGTCTAAAAAAGGTTTGAGATCACGAAGATTCTCAGTACTTACATACATACCTACCTACATACATAGTGAAACGTCTGATTCTTTAAACTTCCCCCGACGAGCTCTCTCACAAAATTTTACTACTATAGTACAGAAAATGTTTATTTACACTATATAAGACACATTTACAAACAAATTATGTGACAGGCGTCACAGCTTAGTTGGTAGTAGCTCATTAATTACCGTATGACGACCGACTCCTTCGACCGGGAATGGGCCGAGATAGCCAGGGATAGGAGAAAGTGAAGAGATCTCTAATTTTTTCTCCACCTTTGCCCAGCAGTGGGATAGTAAGAAAAATAAAAGAAAAATCATAAAATATCGTAATTGGCATACTTAGAATTAATGTAAAAATAAATACTTAAACACATTCTAGTATTTAGAAAAGTAGAAACAATAAAATAGCAGACTTTGTAGGTGTTTATAGTTAATAACTTTAATTGTGCGCACAATAATTATCGCTCCGTTCAATATTGAATTTCTACTTTCGTATTTCCACTTAAACTGTACAATTTCCAGCACAAATAAACTCCAGCTGTTATTGCAACTTGTTTCAAATATTAATAGCTTTATAATGACTGACCGGTTTTATAAATCATCACCATTTATTACTGAGATACCTAATTTGTTGAATTTAATGTAGCATACAATTTATATCTCACTCCGGGAGTGCCGGCAGAAGTGAAAACTTCAATATTAACGTTGTGTTTAATTATAAGTATAAAAGTACTATCATTTATGAGGTAGAATACAATGTTTATGTTTTTATTTTTTATTATTTTTTATTTTTCGCCCTGTGCCGCCTAAACAGAGCAGCACACTCAGGCACAGTAGAAAGAGTAGGAGATACTAGTTCCTCTCCCTTCCCCTCGATCTTACGCTTTTTCGATCAGCATCACGTGACCCTGACGCGAGTTTGAAAGTTTTTACCCACCCAGCGCCGCTAAAGAAGTTTTCACTTCAAAAATCGATAAGTAATCTTAAATGTTGTAAGCAATGGCTCGATTCGGAATTTGAAATATGTTAGTAACGTTAGTTGATTAGCGTATAAACGCGATTCAATGAGCTAACTTTAGCATTCAATAAATTCGACATTTATGGACAGAGTTCATCGCCACAAGATTTTACAGATTCCTTACGTTTATTATACCGAAACGACACATGACTCGATTGTCAAAGTTAAATGAATACTCTATATTTGTCGGATTTGTGTCGAGTGTCAGCCCTCGCCTCACAATAGGTCCCGAAGCGCGACAAACGAGCATCGATTGACAGCCGGCGCGCGTACGGACACAGCTAACGACGAAGCAGCTGCGACACTCACTGTTACCTGATTCACCGAGCGAGAGAAGCGAGAATCGTTTCACTTTCATGATTGGTTAAAGTTTTTTGGTCGATCACGATTTGGTTTTGGGGGAAAAGAGATTTGTTGTGAGAACACTAAGGGCCTGCGCAGACCGGGACGGCATGGCAAGGGATTTTCATTTTTACTAATGGACATTCAACCGTACTGTTACAGAAATACGACATAAATTGCTATGCTTTAAAATGATGCCGTGGCATTGAACGTGAACGGAACGGCATCATTTTAAAGCAAAGCAATTTATGTATTTAAGCAAAACACTACACGACGATTGCAAAATCTGCTTTCGCAGAACCGCTGACTTTGAGCGCCGCCGCGAAGCATCAATTATTTAAAGAAGTATCAAGCGTAAAGAAAACACTTGAAAATAAGTTTTAAAGCTATTGTTTCAATTTAAAATGCTGCATACCATGGACGCCGCAAGAACTTTCACAACAATGTGTTATGGAAACTAAAACACTAACAAACTCTATATATAACGAGTGAAGCAGCAGTTGTACTATAAGCTGTGTGCTTCGAGGCTGAGTAAGTTATATCTGAGAGACGGGAGTGCAGAGAGTGTCATCAGCTCTCGCTGCACTGCCGCACACTATTCGTAACCAGACCTAGTTGCAGAGATATGATTTCTGGACTATATCGATAGCTTATTATAGTAGTAAGTAGGTACATATTATAAATGTGAAAGTTTGATATTTGGTCGCACCACAATCATTGTGATCACGTCGTAACGGATTTGAATGAATCTTGATGGGTAAGTGAGCGGTAAAAGTGACGGATACATTCATTTCCATGTCAGAAGTCTGATTTTTATTCGTCGGTAATAAATAATTCGAAAAGTGAGATCTAACAACTTGCTAGTTATCTTCAAATCGAAATCTTTGCAATTCGAACTCATTTTACGAGAATCACAATAAGCTCACGACTACGGGTTCCGAGTAAACCAAACACCAGCACATTTCATGACAAGTCTACCTAATTGTACGGCATGATGCGGGGCGGCGGCGTGACAGACGGACACACATTTATTATAATTTATAGATGTGCATTG
The DNA here is from genome assembly GCA_932527185.1 of Ecliptopera silaceata. Lineage (NCBI taxonomy): Eukaryota > Metazoa > Arthropoda > Insecta > Lepidoptera > Geometridae > Ecliptopera > Ecliptopera silaceata. Next base: position 5,601,509 of record OW052217.1, on the reverse strand, counting down.
TGATCGAATCTCCGCCAGAGCAGGGATGTCGGGGCATCAGCTATTGATAACATCACGTACGTTGATCTGTGAGTCAAGAGCCTTGTTTGGGCAGTTTTTACTCAAATTAGGCGACTGTGCTTAGACGGGCATGGAATTATCAGTCGGTTATTTTCAAAACTCTACCTTCTGTGCTGATCGCTTCTCGATACTTTGCAGTTAAACAGCCTAAGGGAATATTTTCCATCCATGATTCGTTGAACGAGAGACGATGCTGAAATATTTTTAGATAGAGCAAGCTTGCCCATCATTTTTTTTTACAAGTAATGGGCAAGCGTTTGACCGCGTTCTCACTTAATGTTAAGTGACGATGCGGTCTACGATGTAGCACATTTGCCTAGAAGATACCTATTGACTCGTCTCTTAAAATATCCAAATTATACAACTCATAAGAATAAGAATAAGAATAAGAATCATTTATTGTAAAACTGTGTATAAAGATCTTATAATATACAGGGTGTTTGGAAGGGAGCTGTACATACGCCTAGGGTAGAAACTAGGGATAGTCTGCTACCTACCCCCGCCCATTATATTGACCTTGGCCTCAAGGTTTTTTTTTAATTTATTATTATTTTTTATTTGACTTTTTTATGATTTTTTGACTAAAACTACCTGTAGCTCAAAATCTATCCATGGGACCGGTCGGCTAATGGTCTTGTTTTAATCGTTAGAGTCTTAGGGTCCTGCAAAAAATTATTTTACACCAGAAAATTGTGGAGAAGAAAAGTTATGGGGCCTGAAGTACCGTAGTAAGGTAAAGAAATAATTTTAAGGGCAACTTTCTATGGGGTTTAAAAAAAAACTAACAGGGTTGGAGTTCTTCTGATTTTTTTAAAACATCCTCAGTCCATGCCCTTTCTAACGATATGCTAAAAGTGTATTTATCACTTTTAGTTTTAAAGTTATTAATTAATTTCCGCAACTAGGGCACTTCAAGCAAAAATTTCAACTAATGAAAATTAAATGTGTTCGATCGTAAAAGGATGGCAAATGAAACAAAAAATTTGGTAATGACTAATGTCATTAAATTACAAATTTTAATTAATTACTAATTTTAATTAATTACAAATTTTGTTCAAATTGATGACATGTTTACAGGTCAATGGTCATCAATTTGAACAAAATTAGTAATTAATTAAAATTAGTAATTAATTAAAATTTGTAATTTAATGACATTAGTCATTACCAAATTTTTTGTTTCATTTGCCATCCTTTTACGATCGAACACATTTAATTTTCATTAGTTGAAATTTTTGCTTGAAGTGCCCTAGTTGCGGAAATTAATTAATAACTTTAAAACTAAAAGTGATAAATACACTTTTAGCATATCGTTAGAAAGGGCATGGACTGAGGATGTTTTAAAAAAATCAGAAGAACTCCAACCCTGTTAGTTTTTTTTTAAACCCCATAGAAAGTTGCCCTTAAAATTATTTCTTTACCTTACTACGGTACTTCAGGCCCCATAACTTTTCTTCTCCACAATTTTCTGGTGTAAAATAATTTTTTGCAGGACCCTAAGACTCTAACGATTAAAACAAGACCATTAGCCGACCGGTCCCATGGATAGATTTTGAGCTACAGGTAGTTTTAGTCAAAAAATCATAAAAAAGTCAAATAAAAAATAATAATAAATTAAAAAAAAACCTTGAGGCCAAGGTCAATATAATGGGCGGGGGTAGGTAGCAGACTATCCCTAGTTTCTACCCTAGGCGTATGTACAGCTCCCTTCCAAACACCCTGTATAAATGTTTCAACAGCCTACCCATTTCGGGCGTACAATATTTTAATTTAAATTTAGGGACTTACATTACAATTATTACTTAGTATTAGTTACATTAAAATATTATTTTATTATATTATAACCACTATTATCTAATTACAGCCCAAAACTTAATAATTATCACTGAGCATCATAATATTCTGCTAAATTATAATGTACTTTATTTATAAGCCATTTTTTTAATCTATATTTAAATATGTTTCCGTTTAGTTCTTTTAAATCTGTTGGTAAATTGTTATATATTTTTATAGCTGTATAATAAGTACTTTTGTAGAATGTTGTGTTATTTATTTGTGGAATACAAATATTATATCTGTGCTTATTGCGTAGAGATTCAGACCGACTAGATTTTGTGCTAAAGTAAGATGAATTATTCTTAACAAAAAGACAAATTTCTAATATGAATATTCCTGTTAAAGTGAGTATATTGTTTTCTTTAAAGATAGTTCTAAGAGAATCAGTATAATAATTATACTTATAATTATATCTACCATTGTCTCAGCCTAGTCATTCACATAGTCCATCCATGGGATAGAATGGGCAGGTAACTAACCTGCACATATTTTACCTTACTTAATGTTATATTTTTAAAACCGTTTTATTGAGTTGTAAGCTGCTTCCAATTCAACCAGCAAAAAATAAATAACATTTAAAAATAAAAATTTGAATTAGTATATTTGAAATTAAATATTTTTAATAAAAATAATCGAACGAATATGCACACAAATATCAGTAAGAATCCCTAACTCTACGGATAACGAGAAGCCAGTGCAGTAAGTTCGTCAGTGGTTAACTAATTGACCTAAATGCGAGTCATCACATCAGTGCTCTCGTTGTAGACCCTAGCTCTAGGGTTGCTACGGCGACAAGCATGGAACGGAATAATCCGACCAAAATCTGCGGAGTCCCGGCCCTCGATGGTGATGTTCAAGCCAGTGGGACGTCAATGGATTACTAATTGACCTAAATACGTCGACTCATCATTGCATTCTGCTTGTGGGACGCTCCTTCGAATACTTCTACAGTATGTTTTTTTAAAACGTCCGTGCGAAGGATAGTCTATTGCGAGGGCCATTATGTTAGTAATTTTCTTTTCTGATTTAATGCAAACATGTTTCTGGTAGATGAATGAAGAGATATGTATTTGTCTTCAAGATTGCTAATTTTTCTGTATAATTTATATAATCATCATTTACAGTTTGAACTTCATATCTTTAGCCTAGATTTTGCCAAGTTTATATCTTTCTCATTCTTTGTATTATTTTATTTGAAAAGATTAAAGCACAGAAATATGCCAAATATTTAAATTAATTCCTAAAAGTTATCTTATCAGTGTAGAACACAAATTACTCAATTAAAAGCCAAATCATTGTTGTGTGATGCGATGGGTTTGCCGCTAATTAATAATTAAAATCACATCGTTCCAACTGACAGCCATTATTAAAATTCAGGACATTTCTGGTTTGACACACTAATTATTATTGACGTTTGTGCGCGGTCCACTCACCACATTGGTTATTTTCTGCCACCGACACGATACTTTGGACGATATCGGTGAACATTTAATCACATACGATTTACTTAAAATAGCCTTTCAAGTTCTGCTACCGTTTATATTAGTTCGATCTTGTTTCAATATCGTGATCGTGCAATCTGATGAATATTACTAACCTCAGTAATATATTGTCACACTAATGTACGAATTCTGAATGTTATCTTAGTCGGTTATTTGACCCTTTGTTCTCAAGGGTCCCAACTTAACGACATACTAGTACCTACTTGTATTGTCAGACCTTAAATGGTCGTGTCGTGTGTCATTGGAATAATATCTAGATATATATTGAGTTTTATGTAGCTGATATAAAGATTAAAGTTACATGAAGAAAATGTATCAAGAAAGTGACTATCAACAAAAAGGGTAATATGGTAACTTATTTTTAAGCATCTATGGAAAAATACTAATTGACATTTATGTAAGGACCCGGTACATATTATTCATTAATCTGTTTCCAAAGTACTAGGGAGGCAGGAGAGCCCAGAAGCAAACAAAAGCGCGCTCTTAATGTGATTGTCGAACAAAACATTATTGTTTGATAATGTTCCATAATGCTTCACACGTAATAAACACTGTTCACTTCGATAATTGAACGTTAAATTGTGCGAAATCCTACGACTTTTATTTTAAACCCGATTCACCGCTGTCACCATGTAGTAAAACACAGCTTGTAGATTGAACACTGATTTATTTACATTCGTAGGTAGGTAACTCACAATTCCATAAATAAGTACCCGCACGATAGGATACTAATTACTACACACACTATTGCTCTTCAGCACTATACAAGCCAAATTGAACTCTCTGTCAATCACCTACAGGAGAATTTAAAGTACCCAATGTCATGTTCTCCCCATTCATATGCATTCAATTCTAATCCGTACGTGCAAGTCTCAAGATGCGTTTTTCAAATATAACTTTAACACCGACGCACCGTTGTATATGAAACGTTATTTTCTGGTTAGTAAAGTAGGTTATTGAATGGAGGTTCGCTTACAAGGGTAGTCTCGGGGGAAATACTGCAGTAATGGTTAGCAAATATTGTCCTTCCTTGAATCGTGATAGTAAACATGTAGACCTATGGCCCGGGGTTTGTATTAATTCATTATTGTGTCCAATTATAATGAATACAAATTGTTGTTTAGCCACACTGTCCTCCAGATTGACACATTATGTGTGGGATGGATATCTTTTTTCAATTAATCAATGAATTTAATTATTTTACATTTCCTCTAAAATAACAAGAAAGCGACCAAAAAACATGTTATAAAATTAATAATAATCTATTCTACCAAATTCATATAATAAATATTATTAAAATTGCCAAACTTCTGAAGAAACTTCAACAATTTACCAATGACAAAGCTACATAGATATCAAATGCTGTCGTAAACCGCTTTAAGTCACATCAAAATATATCAACGAAAAATGTCTTCATGATCGAAAGCTTTCGTTTTACAAAAGCAGTATCATAATAAAACAGCGATCGTTTATCAAATATTCATTATATTTTAAGTTAAAGTTACACGTTAGCTGCCAATAGACGTACTCATGATAATAATAAATTGACAGAGTAATAAGAGTATTTTAATTACTTTATCAAATTAATTAAGTTCATTTTCATTAGGTACATGTATTGTGAGAACATACAGAGAATAGTCTAAAATATTATAAACCTTTGTCCCGTGTTGGGCGCCAATCTTGAGTACCATCTAATGGTAAAACCATGCCAAGATATACCTAGCTGCACAGATAATAATTACTAACTAATACAATTAACGTCTAAGCCACGTGTCTCGTGTCAGAAACAGGGTCGGCTTGAGCAATTTTCGTCGCTGATTGTGACGTTTCGGATATATCAAATTTATTTCATGAACTTTCACACACTAAAATGGCAAATTTACTCATCCATATGAGATCTATTCTTCGAGTTCTCGCAAATCATAAATGTGACAAGCTCAGTCTTAACATGGCCAGTACGCGGGTACCTGGAGGTAAGCACGATTAAAAGCATTCTCGCTATCGTATCTGTAGCTTATCCGCGTTACATTGCGCTGCAACGTCAACACGATTTCGGAAATTGCCACGTGAGCAAGCAGTGTATCTTGGCTATGCCACTGGTTCGAAATGTTAGCTTACTCCTTTGTTTTCTATTAATAAAACATGTCACCGTTAAACCTCGCATAAAACCCGATACGAGCCCAATCGCGGCCACTCAATCCTCTCTATTATTCACACGGAACACTCAACTCGTAAAACTCCGACTAGGGTAATACTGTTAAGATGTTTATTGTTATCGAAGACACTGCACTATGCCAGCTCTTCCTTTGGTTGTACAGGTTTAAAGCTCGTACATTTAGTGCTTCCTTGGTGGGATTCGAGCCCAACAGTGGTGTAGGTAAATCAAACTAGTAGGACCTTCACTTAAATGTAATTCAATTTGTTTTTACTAAATAGTTATATATAAACATTTTACCGTCTTGTCTTAAACAGAATACCTACCCAAAAAACTCAAGTCAGAAAGATAGATATAAAAATCACGATAAGTCTTTACTACCAATGACAATGCTACAAAGAAATAAAATAAATGAATCGCTAGACTGGACACAATCACTCCGTTCGTGTGTACTACCTTCATTACAACAGCCAGGACTTTTACCTATAAATACTTTTTTCTACTTGAGTAGACTCACTATTCTAGCATCTCTCGAGAAAACGGTTTGTATAGGTATAGACGAACGTAATATGCGAACTTACAATTCTTAGCCGTTGGTTTATTCAAATATAAAGTTCAGGTTAAAATAATGAGAGGAACCTACTATTAATATTACCTCTGTGCTATTAGAAAATATACAGACGCCAGTTAATCAGCCTGTCAAGCTACAAATTGCTATACTTAATGTAAATGAGACTAAGTGCTTTCGGTTATTTTTGCTGTAAAGAAGTGTTGGAACAAGTAGATGAGACCAAACCTGGCCATATGAAAAGACAATTAGATACAGGACGCCTCGTTTGAGCTATCACGCTGCATCCATCACGAAGAAAAGAAGAAGAAAAGTTAAGTCTCATGTACATGCACTCGCATTGGGACTCATACACAGCAAAGCATTACTACTTAGCACATGTAGTTACAGAATACCTCGTCAGGCAAAATAAAACCTAGTGAGGTACTATATTTCCTGATGATGACTTAATCTTACAATTAATCCCATTACGGACGTAATAAAGCGGCGTTTACTTCCCGAACGCATTTAGAAAAATAGACTATGATATCGCTAGACGTAATAACGAGACGACGAGCCTGCTTTGTTGCCCAACGGCTAGTATTGTCGAGAAAAGTATTTTATTGCAAGTGCTTATGCTGGATGGCAAGTTCTATTGCTATAACAGTTTCGTATAACAAGTAACTTGTGATTTCTCTGCTTATTTTATGTATCTGCCCAAAAAAAGGTTAATGAAAAGTATAATATATTATTTGGCATTGTCTTGTTCGCAAAAAAAGTAATTCGTTCTGTGTAATTCGGGCAAACCCATTTCTGTTTTTGTTATACAAAGACGTAATGGTTTAGTAGCCTCAGAACCACCATATAAGGTAACAGGATAATGGCGCCCAACGTGGGGCAGCGAAACGTTCTATTACTCCCTGAGGACACCTGACCCTACCATAACCCAATGTGTTTTTATTGCCTTTCTTTAGGTTTGCACACTATCCCATCTCTACATAATATCAATCAACCAACTCTCGTGTTTGTCTGTTGGGAATTATTTTTCTGCAAAACTTATGTGAGTGGGACGACGACGAAATGATAACTTGCTGTTCATTCCATCAACAATAGGCCACACAATCGAGTGTAATTTTGCATACTTCTAGCACTTAACTTTATTGAATGAAGCAATTTGCGGAGCGGTTAGGCACATTGAACCATAAAGTTTCAATTTCTTCAGTTGTAAAACTTTGAATGTGTGCTCGAGCATAGCCGCGAACAATCGCTAGTAGTAAGTAACGTTGAGCTTCCTTTGTTTGGGATGGCGCACGGTTGGCTGAGTATTGCGGTGGGCACGGCGGCGAGTGGGAAATGATTTTCAGCTTTCGGAAGGAAAATATTGATGCCAAGTCCTCGCTTGTATTATTGTACTAAAATGTATGAAAAAAAAAGGTACTTATTAAAAAATCTTTTGTAAAAACATGCCTTATAATTTAACATATTTTTTTTTACTGTTGGAGTTGTTATCATTTTAGTGCTTCTATCTAATGGGTCTATCTAACGCTCACACAGGAAACTGTTTACAAAATGAGAGTCGCACAACGAACGATGGAGCGTGCCATGCTCGGTATCTCTCTGATAGATCGAGTACGAAATACGGAAATCCGGCGAAGGACCAAAGTGGTGGATATCGGGGACCGTATAGCGAAACTCAAATGGAGCTGGGCAGGACACTTGGCAAGATTTGCTGATGGCAGGTGGAGTAAGGCCTTGACGGAATGGTGGCCTAGAGGACATACAAGAGGCCTTGGCAGACCAACAGCCAGATGGATGGACGATATCGTTGCCGTACAGGGTAGGACCTGGATGCAAAAGGCCCAATTAAGAAAAGAGTGGCGTTTGAGGGAGGAGGCTTATACCCAGCAGTGGGCTAGTACGGGCTGCCGATGATGATGATCTAATGGGTGATGAAGTACTCACAGCTAGTGATTTTTCTGCATTTATTTCTATCAGCATGTCCGCTCTTAGCTTTTTCAAAACATCATTTTAATAATCATATTTTGATTTACTTCTACAGTATACTTTCCAAAATGCAACAAAACAATGTTAAATAATGAAAAATAAGGCCAAAAATGAACCAGTGACGCTAAACTATTACCGCGTGGACATTCGAAATGCCGACGTGTACATTGGGGTCGCAGATCACTCCCATGGGCCCCGCTGTGGGGGATTGTAGCTGCCCCGTGTTTGGGCGCCATTAACAGCAAATGTTTGGATCTTAACGTTTTAGAATTGTTTCACTAGTTTGTTTGTTGTTTCTTATCATTGTATCAACCCTCTGATAAAATATATATATATTGAAAACTTTATGGTTTGCTCAGTTTGCCTATAATATAATAATTTACTTAATTGGAAAAATCGGAAACCTCTGTGTAATAATTGTGTCATGTCCATTATAAGAACGCGGCCGGCCTGTAGCAAGATAAACAGTTCAAAGATAGTCAATGCAAGTGCATAGCGCTGTTACAACAGCAGGTATAGGCGGCCAAGAAATTGGTTTACCACTCTAAGGCTGAATATCATTTGCACGTACAAAACATCAAGGGCTATTTTCGCTTGACAGATTAATAACTGCTACGTCAGAATCTGTCAATCTGTAATCCTTAGCGAATAATTATGTTACTGGGAGATGTTATCAAAAGTGGTAAACCAATTTCTTGGTCGCCTATACTTCGATGACTGCACGCTAAACTTCAACAAGTCAAACATAAATTATGACCTAAAAAAAAATATTTTTTTCGTTCAGTTAGAAGTTTTATGATGGCATTAAGAGTAGAAATGTGATATACTTATGTACCTGTATGTATACTTTGTAATGATTATTCTGCCAGTAGCTGACGACGGCCGAAATGCGACATAAAACGACTTGTAATTTTGTTTGTCTACGACACGGCGCCCTCCAGGCTCCGCCCATCAAATTATAGCAGTTTGTTGACCTTTTTACTACCACCATGAGGCAGAAGAATTTACGCTATTCTACAAAATATTATGAGCTTTGAGAGTTTTTCGAGTTATCACCAACACGTATACCTATGTAAAACTTAAACCTTTATTTTGCCTATGCAATTGTTTCCACAAATCGCTGTTTCGAAATGAAATCAAACCTCTAAGCTTATAAATTATTGGTTTTTTAAAAGATCGACCCACTGACTGCATAACCCTTTTATTCTCCAACTTCAAAGTGATCTTGCAAGAAAGAGTTGTTACCTCTAGCTGTGCGCGACGCAAAGTTTTTAGAATGTTATCGATATTTCTGAAATATAACAAAGTTTGAGCGACTGGGTCACGTAAATTAGTTGGAAATTATTACGGAAGTTCTCGTTCCTTCAGGTATTTGCATTGTTATTCGTAGAGAAAAAGATAGTAAGTTTGTAAGACACGAAGCCGGCAAGGTAAATGAACTAGAAGTTTTGCTTCGGAAAATCAGGGAAACTTATAATTGTGTAAAGAAAAGAAATGAGTTTTAATGGTTGGAATCCAAAAAAAAATATGAACAAAACAAAAATCCATGATTATTACATAATATAGGAATAATTTCGATAAAGGCCTTAAACTTCTTTAGATAATTAGTGTTGCAAAACAAATACATATAATTTGTGATATTATATGATTTTTTTATGAAGCAAGCGGCTCTGCGGGCGCAAGCTACTAAATAAAGCAGCTATCTCGATATCCTCGCACCACAAAACCATAACTACATTGTTTGGCTACGTCGTTATGGCTGGCGCAATTTGACAAGCGTGATTGCGGGTAGGCAAAAAATAAACAACGAATCTCCAAAATACGTTTTCGATATAAAATCGAATGACACGGGTCGACGCGGCGCGGAGGCTTTACATTGTCTATTTTCACGTTCTGCTTTTTTGTCGAACGCGTTTTTTAGTAGATTTGTATATGGTAGGTTGATTTTGATTGTATTTCGTGATAGTCGTGCTAGTATTTTCGTATTCGCTACAAACTTTTCGGTGTGCTGTAAACGAAATGGTAAACTTTTGTAATCTTATTCCGGTTTATTGAAACGATTATGTGTCTATTCCTTGAATGTTCTTGATATTATATAAAAACTTCTTGATACCACAATCCTTGTAATTTTGGAAAATAAATAAATAAAATATAGAGCAATGTTTAGCGAAGTAATTATTTAGATAAAGTCCTTTTTTTAAACTTTAACTGAGTGAATTTATCATTTACTTAATAATATGTAAATTAAACTTTAATTCATCATACCTACTATTTGCTTTATTTTTTTTATATTTTATACCTAATCCTATTACTTTGTTATGGAAGTAAAAATTATTGAGCAATTTGTAATATCCACGAAGATGGATAAATCCAAAAACTCAATTGTTTCACTCCAAGAACGATGCTCCGCAAACAAGTTCTGATTCATTTATAAAGCTTTAAAATATGGATATCAGAGAACAGTACAAAATCGAATAGTAACTAACCAAGTGATAAAATAAAATAAATATTCACGGACATTTCCCAAATCACACTATAGTCCCAAAGTAAGCAAAGCTTGTACTATGGGAACTAGACTGCTGATAGAGTACTTATACATATTTTTAGGGAATACATACAATAGAATATATAGAAACACCCAGACACATAACAAATATTTACGTTCATCACACAAACATTTGCTCTGGATCGAATCCACGACTCACAGCATGGAAAGTAGAGCTACTAAAAACTGAGCTGTGACGCCTGTTAAAATAAATATTCGCGGACATTTCACACGCCCTAGCCCCCAACTATTAATTATATCCTATGAAGTACCAGTAGCGTTCTAACAACTAGAAAACGAGTATTATGAAAACAGCCATGTATGAACAGCAAATAGCATGTGATGAATTCGCCAAACCCTTATTACACTTCTGTAGCGATAGAGATTCGTAATACGTTGCCCCATCGACACGTCACGTACTTATTTTCGTAAAAACTGCTCATCTTGGTGCAACACAAAATTAAAATACCTTGTTTGCTTAAACCAACGTTTTAGCAAACAATTCTGAGTGAGAATAAGAGCACGTCTCAGCTTAGATGAATAAGCTTTAAAACGATAGAACCTCCAAGCCATCAATATAGTTCATAAAACATGGCTCTGCGCCATAAAAATAATAACGCAAAGGAAAATAAGCGGAAGTTTGTTTATTCAGCGCGGTCATTAGTTTATTGTCGAGTCAGCGATACGGTCGATAACTTGCAAACAAATAATGGAAGAGCTTTTAGCTTTAAAACAAGAATAACTTGGCTATTTTAATAATTGCTCCTTTTTGTTCTCGTCCCAAAGTTATTCCTAGTTTAATGTACTTAAATAATTACAGTTATATAAATATCGAATGTAGAGGTAAGATCATTGTCTACTTGTAGTGCCATAAAAATGGGTACACTGTCCTAGTTTAGATAACCAATATCGCAGTTGTAAAGAATACGATTTTATTGAGCAGAATAATGAAGGTTCTTTAAATATGTAGATTCTTTAATAATGCAGATAAAATGTTTAAAAAGGTAAAACAAGAAGGTAGGTAAGGTAAGTCAAGAGTTACATTGCACATCGAACGGCAGCTCGACTGTCGAACGTTGCAGACTTACTGCGCAGTGTATCGCGAATACGCTTCCGTTACGATACCGTTTACCATTGTCACATTTGTTGACCGCTGTGCCTTAATTTTATGTTGCAAATAATAGAACCAAGTATGTCGGTAACTTCATACGATTCCAATTGACCTCAAGTTTACATTCCTAAATAAATGAACTAGAGCCACTTAATCTTCAGATCTGCTTTAATTAGTTTCCAGAACAATTCCAAAACTTTTAGAATTCGTGACGGCGTTTTCGATCTGCTGTGAAATTTTGAACAATATACTTTTCGTGAGAAATATTTCGAATGGGATAACTTTTTTGTACATTGAATTATTAATTTACATTCCAGAAAGGCTAAATCATTATATATTTAGGAGTGATTCCATAAAGTTTACTAAGGTGTTTCTTTGATAGATTTATTGGTATGAATTATATAATATTACTTTAGCAGTCTGGTAAACAAACACTCTCACAACATCATATTTTACCATCAATGTGTGAGCTCCCCCGGGCGCTTTCCATTTTAAACATTTTCATGCAAAATACGAAACGGAATAAGTTCACGACTCACGTCATGATTACCTCCATCCATAATGTTGGCGCCCACCCGGGGCACCCGGGGCACTCGGGGCACTCGGGGCAATCAATCTTACCGCAACACGCGTGAGAAAAAACAATTTGGGTTCTTCATCAACGCCTTTCGAGCTTTTTATTCAGTTTCTCTTTGCTTTACACCGTATCATGTATTACATTTTTGTCTTCATCATCATCATCATCAACCTATATCAGTCCACTGCTGGACGTAGGTCTCTCTGCAGACGCGCCACTGAGCCTGGTCTTCGGCTCTTCTCATCCAGTGTTTGCCAGCTACACTCCGCAGATCGTCGCTCCATCTCGTTGGAGGGTAGGAGAGAGATTTTTGTTAGCTTAGTACTTATTATAAAATAGCTACGACGCGTACGTGTGAAACTGACAAAAGTACTTAGAGTGTCTCAAGAAAAATACAAATAACACAAAATATATATAAAAACATGTTTGATGTATATTTGCATCAAGATTGCTTCCATACATTATGTTGACGCACAACGTGGGGCATCGCTCATAGTCGGTCGGGAGTCGATGACTGATTGTGTACTTTACAGTTTCATTAAAATCTCCCTCAAAATTATTCTTTCGGTACAAAAAAAAGTAATATGTTTACGACAATGTTTACGGTCACAGATTATACGAAAATATATTTGATTTTTTAAAAGAAACCAACTTGACTGTCAAAAATATTAAAAGAGCTGATGGAATACCTGATATTCAACCCTGCCTATAGTGACTCGTAGTTTTACATAGACCATGATATAGGTCATAGCCTCAAAGGCTAATACAGTACCAGGGCAGTCAACACCCGATAATATCTATCGCATCGTTCAGTCACCTGTTGTTTTGACAGATTACGTGCCATTCCGTCTAAGCGAGCTCTCGTGGCTCGTAAACATTTGCTTTTGAATATTTCAGCGATGATCATGGCCCAGAAAGGTTCTGATGCGTGTTTGTACTTCGTAACGAGCTGGTTTACGACCTGCGGGAACCAAGGCGACAAGAACTTGCACTAGGGCTGTTAGTTTACTACTTGTTTTTAAGGCTTGGTTGCGTGGACTGGTTTAGAATCACTTAGTTGATAATAATATGCCGACGTAAAATTGTTTGATTAAAATCATTTCCGTACTTAGCTTATTTCAGTACCTTCTTTTTCAAATTATCTTGCTTAGATATTAGCAAGTAATGTTATTAGATTTTAGATTTATAAACCATAAAACCTATATAATCCTTAAACACCTTAAACACATATACACAGTATAGAATCGAAGTAGAATATAATTCAATTATTTAATTTATGTTGGCGCCCAACGCGGGGCGCATCACTCGCTGTCAAAGCTCACGCGCCCCGCACGTGGCCTAGATTACTTTTCTTATTAAAACGCTTTGAAGCATTGTCAATATTTCTGTTGCATTAGTGGAAAACAATGTTTTGATATAATAAGCTTAATAATACCAATGTTTTGTTTAGTTTGGAAGCCAATATCAAACATTTGGGGGAGCATCAAAAAGAGTCTTGTTATTTTTGCTTCTTCAGAAATAAAATAATAAGTTGGTTCTAACTCAAAGTAATCAAACTTGCAGACATTGTAAATATTTTAACCAAATGTATAGAAAATAGAAAACACAAATATTTTTTTTATTTAATTTATTTTTTTTAAGATACGCAAAGAGTCTGCACATTTTAAAATATGATTTAGCAAGCGAAAGTTTCAGTTAGAGTTTCGGCAAATGAATCGGCATTACTACGCTATCTCAGTGCACAGACTGGAGAGGTATTCTCCAGCGGACTTAGGAACTTGACACTAAGACTGCCAAAAGGCGATAGTTGCACATTTGCCTATCGGAACCGACTCTCTGCACTCGAAGACGTTCAACTCCACTGAGCGCAGAGATTGCCAAATTAACGTGCACTGTGGTTTGTTACGGGTTTACGTATTCTACTGCCGTCACATGACGCTGCAAAGAAACACCAGAGGGCTTAGTCCGAGCTTGCATTTTAAAACACCCTACTCTCGAGCCGAGAGTCGTCTCTCGGATGTCCTTATATTTTTGTATTGATGTCCGAGAGAGGACTCTCGACTCGAGAGTGGGGAGTTTTAGAATGCAAGCTCGGACTAAGCCCTCTGGATACTCAAACTTGTTCAGAACTTATAGAATTATAGCATAAACTAACCCCTATTTTTCCAGTTAGCATTATTACTCAGTAAAACAAAAAGAAAAATAAACAATCGGAAAACAACGCAGAGAGAGGTTTTTTACAAATGATTTTCATGCCGGATTGGTTAAGAGAAACTGGCGCTTTAAAATCATCCACTACTATTATTTTTATATTGTATTTATCACGATAAATATACGATTATTTCATAAACATTATCACCGAATACGTATCAACCTATCCACTGCTACACGTGTCTCAACTTGTTATTAAATATATTTGACCAGCCCCTATTTGATCCACTTCTCCGTTACATAACATCTGTTTCGGCCACCGCCGTTCTTTCAGAGACTCCGTTTTAACAGCGATTGGATTTGCCTGCGGCGTGCCATTCATTTGTGCTACGAATGTTCTCAAATATTGAATATCGATTTTGAGGTTATATACACTTAGATTATGTACATATATGGTACTTGCTAATAGAAGCGCCGGCACTCTTCGTCAAAGTCAATTCTTCATCGATACCCACACCCTTCAAATATCCAAAACATAGTACGCTTTGCGAGAGTATAGAAAAATATCGCAAGATAGAAACAAAATAGTTTCAAAGATTCTTCTTGCCTATTATATGCCAGCTATGACAAAAAAATATCCCAACCCTTATGGCTACAAAAAGGTTGCCAACTTTGAGATTATATGTAGTCCTTTTCGATGTATTAGATACTATTGTTTGTGGCCCCAATTTCCGGTGGCGAGGCTTCAATACGTATGTACGGGTACTTTTAAAAGAAAGACCATCAGTTATATTTAGAGAAGATAAGAAAGGATTAGGGTAGAAAACTTTCGTGATAATCTATGAAAAACTCGACTCACTAGAAAATATACACAATAACAAACATCATCTGCATAATATATTTTAAAATAAAACATTTGAAATCCTCAAAATATCTGTACAACAGAATATCAGAGTCCATACGAGGCAATTATAAAAAGGCTGCACGTGCGCAGTAACGAGACTGGAACCCGCGACCCTACCGCCTCGGGTCCATTTTGAACCCTACTAGGGTCACAAGCGGCCCGGACTCCGCTAAATATTTTGTACATTTTACAATTTTGCAGTTTAGAACATTATCTTACATACAATTTCTAGAGCTGACCCGAGTTCGTCTAGTGAGATAATTCGCCTTTAATGAAGAGGCGAATTATCTCACTAGACGAACTCGGGTCAGCTCTAGAAATTGTATATTACACACGTAATATGAAAAAGAACAGACGCGTCGAGTTTTCGGCCGCTTGGTGCGCAACTAGCTTACCATAGTTGCAACTCGAAGGGCGCCTGACTTCATCAACATAAAATTGCATTTCGGGATGACATCATATTAATGGCACGCGCAAGTGAGACTGTGCCACTGTGCTATTGGGGTACTGTAGTGCAATAAATGCAGTTACATTAGTGAACGATTCAATACGCATTTTTGAGAAATAGTGTAATTGTATTGTCAATAGGTATTTATGAATCGATAAGCAACTAATGATTGTGGATATACTTAGATTAGGTTCAAAATGCAACTCGTCAGTCGCCGACGCACGGCGGTAAAATCATTGTTGAGAGCAGAAACATGCTCTTAACAATGATTTTACCGCCAACAGGTCCTCCTGTTCTTAAATCGGTTCGGAAGCAATCCGCTCATCTTTGTCGTACTAAATTGGCTGTACTTTCAACATGTTCTACTGTCTTCAAAACTGTGTCAGCGCCGCAGGCACACTGTGGACCACACCCCTAAATATAATGAATGAATGAATATGAGGGGTACAAGTGCACCCTTGCAATGTCAAGTTTTATTGTAATGCGTCGTCTGCCGCTCCCATTGTAACGTGGACAGTCGATCAATAGTTTTGGTGTTAGGGTAGGTCGGTCTACGCATGTGTTTTGTTTCATTTAAAGATTGTCTAACAGCTCAAGAAAAATGCTTGCCTTTATCTCGCAGTACTTTACAGAGCACAGTATGCCGTGTGAGCTTTACTCTGGTTTCCTTACGGACTCAAAGAATAAAAGTATATCAGGTCTCACTTTTACCAATAGGTACTCCTATAACTAGGCTGTACTGGGGCACGTTATTGTATCTATGTGTACCATTTACTCAGTCTAGTCACACATACATACGCCTACACAAAATAACTTAATTTACCTAAATATACGAAAGATCTATTGTACGCACATTGAGTGAAGTAAATTATGGGAATGATTAAGTATCCATCATTTTTGAAATAACTTCCTACTTTTAGTAATCTTGACATAATTCCCGAATTCTCGAGATAAAGAGTAGCTGTCATCTGTCAGATTGACAGGCGGGCAGGCATCATTACAGCGAGCGGCCATGAACCGAGACAAATTACATCCAGAGCTTACGCGAGACAAGGCTTATAACGAATCAGCTGATTCAGTCACTACAGCTTACACTAGAAGGTTATTTGCGATGATCTACGTGGCCCTTAGAGTTCAACGCCCATGACAATCGTAAACGTATCGCTATATGTACTAACCTAATCGAGTTACACGGCGCGGAGACGCGGTATCACTCCTGTGGAGTTGTCAGTGACACACATTGTTCCTCCGATTTATTTATCCCGTGCTTAACCCCTAAACGTGTCTTTCGGTTTATAAGTTCGCGTGGTTATTTGTAATTTGATATGGAACAGCCCTGCGCCCTAAAAACAAGGTACAATAGATTTTTTACCATCGCTCTGTAATTATTTTTCGATTATAGAGACCGCTGTTTAAGGGCACTAGTATACTTCATAAGAATACATAGAAGTGGGCCAACCGCTTTTTTTCTGCTCTGTGTTAAAGTCAGTCATCAATCTTGAACCGTCTTGAACGCGTAAACGAAAAAATAACACCTTAATTTGCGTACTAATGATCGCAACTTAACACATTAAAAGCAACTCTATTCCGAACACCACAAAGGCGATTTTATTCCACACACAAAAATACGATTTTGCAAATTTAAAATGATGTAAGTAAATTAAAACTGCTTTATTGTGCCGTAGTAAGATTGTTTTTTCAATGGCAAATAGTTGACAAGAATCATTAGGATCGAAGGTAGAGCAATGAGAAATAATACGTACCTAAGTTTTTTATGAAAACTTTGAATTATGGAAAGAAAACGTAAGAGAATTCAACATCAAAAACTTTTCCAAATTATACAGTCATGTTCCTGTAATTTCTCCAACATTTTCCCAAATATCAGTATTCAGAATTTAGCAAGTTGTGAAAGCCTGGGGCAAGTCCCGTTAAGCGACTTTGCTCCCTGGTAATGAGGATTTATGGTCGAAACTCGCGTGATCTAACATGAGAGACACGTGCGCCATTATTGGGCCTCAGTTTGGAAAATTGGGTTTTATTATATTTCTTTTCGAGATTGATCTGTTTTGTAAAGTGTGTTGAATGTGACTAGCATCAGTTTATGTAATTCAAGCATTATTTAAAGTAAACCCTTTTGAACCCGTCAGTAACAAACCACAGCGAGTAGTGCCAGAAGTCTCGGAAGTCCCGGAAGCGACCGGAAGCGGCACTCTCGGACCGGAAGGCCGCGCGACGAGGAAATTGACCGCGTGATGTCGCCACTAAACGCTTCCCGGTACAACATGTTTGTACTGCACAACGGAACGCAGACATTGTAACTATAATAGCCACGTGTTAGATATATTTTAAACCTGACAAGAGAATGGAAGATAAAGATGAAATGTGATAGAAGTTGAGGAGGAGCATGTAATAAGCGGGGATAAGCTGAAATCTTTACCCTATACTACCTAGGATAGAACGATGTGACGGTACCAGCAGAGGAAAAAGGGCGACTTTTCAGAATATTTCCATAAAAAACACGCCTAACTAGGGGTCCCACGCTATGAGGGGTCGGTACAACAAGTCTGCTAATAGCAACTTTACACGTAAAATAGGCATGCAGCTTTATGTCCAGGGATCACTGGTAGAGTTCTGATGTCAATCAGAATAATAAGCTTTACCAGTTCAGTTTCCAAGCCGCCTACAACGCATTTAGAGGTTCAGTGACGAGGTAGCAGCAGCGTACAATAGTCCGTCTAGACGGCACCAGATGGAACCTAATTGCAGACTAAATGCGGGCGAGCTGGGGACCTATTTATATCTCTGTAAGCCAGGCTATACGGTAACCAGTAGATAAATATAGAAGTAGGGACAACACACCCTGATAAATTAACTTATTCTTTGAAACAGCTCAAGAATAAGATAAATAAATAAACTAGACGCGACATTCTTTTGAAGAAGCAGATACGAAACTTATATAAACTTCCAAAAATAATAGGTCAATAACTACTAGAAATGATAGGTAAGGTTCTGAAATGTTTTTGTTTTTTCCCTCTCTTGTTATAAAATAGATGAAGCTCGTAGTGAAACAGTAAACCGATGGTAAGCGACTACAGGTCAGACAGAGTGATCCACTTCGAATAGGAACAGATTTCGTATTCCCACCCATGCAATCACACTTTACTGATATCAACACTGACTTGAGAAATGACAGAATGTGCGCAAAGGTCGGAAGTGTCGGAAATAAAGCGGTCGGAGGTCCCAATGGGTACATTCGACCCCTATATACAATGAAGGGTTAACATGCCTTCTAATATTTTCTGGTATTTATCGTGTTACCTTCTGCGCTAAAACGAGCCACGAAATATCATATTTACGACGGTACAACGTTTCTGAACTAAGTTTCTTATTAGCTTTGAGGATTTTAATTATAATTTTTTTTTACCAAACCCTACCGTAACCGCACCAAATATTTATAAATTAAACAAAATCAAGAGAATAAATGAGACACCGATAAGTCTGTTCAAAAGTATTTTTATGAATCGTATCTAATTATAAAATATTCTATTATAATTAAAATCAAAACCACAACGAGTAGCGACCACAAAGCCACAAAGAGATTTATCCAATTGAACTGACATCAGTACCCCAAGTACGAGTTTGTAAACACACGGATCGCAGAGACGCAATCGCCGAGCGCCACCGATTTTGTATGGAGACCCAAGCAGCGCCCCTTGTAGACTTTTTGAGAAGCTTGGGTTTCCATACAAAATCGGTGGCGCTCGGCGATTGCGTCTCTGCGATCCGTGTTTGTACAAACTCGTACTTGGGGTACAGTTCGTACTGGCTACTGGCTGTAGGTAGGTAATGGAGCCCGCGTCGATACCCGCCGTCAGCACCAGCTGGTCCGCGTCTAACTAAATTAAAATGGCGCTCGGAGCCTTATTTAATTTGTGCTCCATTTGTCACTTCCGTGCTTCACTTGCAAATTAATGGAATAACTCTTGTTATTGCCCTTTAGGTCACGTAGATACACTCTATCGTTCGGTAGCGCTGTTAGAGTGGATGACCACCATTTTGCCTAAAGAAAATAAAACATTGACATAATGGAGGGCTGAAACGAGTTCTACCAGAGCAACAATTTTGTAAATGGATACTGTTACCACGCATAATACGATCTGACATGTGTGGACTAAATACAATGTATGGACTAAAAACAATGTAGAAAATACTAATAAAAACCAGATGATAATCTTTAAACGGTACCTAATCTTTTCTATGTACGCTGGCATTATTCCCCAGACGATATGGTTAAAGGTCTGCATTTAATATTTAGTTTTCAGTTCACTTTAGAGTTTTCAATATAACCCACGTTTCCACTCAGCTCTGGATAAATCGCGAGTTTCATACTCCCACATTGATTTCCAAACTAGGTCGCTAAGTCTCCAAGTCTCCAAGTCGACAAATTAGGATAAGCTGTCCTGCCGTGTCGACTAAATCCAACTTCGACACAAGTTTTAAAACCATGAATACTTGAGAAGTACGTGGATTACCAGGGTTTTGAGTTAGTTGTACACGTAGCTTATACTTAGCTTTTAATTTAAAGCAGCATCTAGTAGAACTCTGCAATTTCATTAAAAGGACTGCACTAATCAATCAATTGATGAGAACCAGAAAGAATTTTGAGGTCATATCTTTCAGTCTACATTCAGTTCACAGCCACCTTGCATCAGATTAATTCTAGAGTGAAAAGAAAATCTATTTGCTAACGTCAAAATGCACTGAGCCATCAGCTTGAACTGCACCCGTGTGAGTGATTGCGCTCCATTGACGCCACTCGGAGCGCCGTGCCGACGTGTTCGACGCCACTCCGAGCGCCGTGCCGACGTGTTCGACGCCACTCCGAGCGCCGTGCCGACGTGTTCGACGCCACTCCGAGCGCCGTGCCGACGTGTTCGACGCCGAGCTGACGACGACAGGCGTTCGCTTTTATTGAAACGCGATCGGGGCTTAGCTGACACTACTAACAAAAGATAGTACTCATAAAAGAACGATTTTAAGTCTGTGCTTTTGGATTGCTGGGAAAAATGCTTTAACGTTTTTTGATTAAAAAATGATGGCAGTTTTTTGTTTGCGACTTTTAACTCTCTCTATGTAACTTTAAGAAATTTTTAAGACCGCGTGATAGACAAAGTGACATCGAAAATAACCGTTATTATTCAGAAAAGCAATACGACTTGCTTTTTTGAATAATAACGGTTATTTTCGTCTTTATAAAATAAAAAAAAAATCTTCAGTACCAACCATACTTCAATGAAACTAAAATATCACTATAACAATCTCACCTAGCTTAGCTATCTATGGAATAATACCTCGTCCCTTTTTGGTATTTCTTTCAAGTTTATGTCCACAGTCTGGTAGCTTCTAAAGATAACATTCATTGGAGCGGAAGCAGCAAGACCTTTAAAAACTAAAGCTCTTGTCATCAACCCGAAACGCTTCTCATTCCGCTCCATATCGCCGCCATTTTGCAATCAGAGCGCGGGAACTTTGACAGGTCCGTTCCTTTTTGAATCGGCATTGTGGCCGGTGGCTTGTGACATACATCCTTTGTGGAGGTTTTGTTCCCGGAGGAGTTTGCTTTTAAATCCAGGTGAGGTTTTAATCTGGACCGAGATTGAGTTGGACGAGCGAACGCTTTGTTATAATAACTTTTTGTAAGTTTTTAAGAAATTCCTACGGGATTGAAAAATATTTTTTAAAAATAGTATTTTGAGTATTTTTATCAGCTACACAACGCTGAAATCAGTTTTAACTAATCACGATTGCTTCATTTAGTAAATATTATTTAGATTTAACCAATGAATTAAAAACCAGCGTTTAGCAGTGGGACGATACAGGTTGATAATATTAATGATGATGCTAAGTGAATTGCATGTCAGTCAGCCATTAACCATATTCATAAATGTGTTTACTTAATCCCCAACAAAGCATAACTCCCTACACCACAATTAGACCAGGCTCGATAGGTTTTAAAAACAAAGAAATTAATAGCAGGATGAAACCCATTAGAAAAGGAAGAGAATATTATAAAAACATAAGGAAAAATAATTTACGGGCGATCTGAGTTCGGGAAGGGGGTGGGGGTGGGCTTTTAAGGGTAAAAAACGCTTTTTCTCGATTTCCGGCAAAACTAAAAGTCCTATGGAAAAAAGTCAAATGGCAAAGTTGTAGGTAATTAAAAGATCTAAAACTTTTGCATACACACTTTTTTCACATAACTCAAGATGTATGTGAAAAATTCAAAAAACCAAGTTTTTGGTTTTTTATTAATATCTTTTACAAACAATTATATTTTTTCACTAAATTTGGTGAAAACTTACCTCTTTATGTTCCAAATACGCTGTAATTTATTCGATTAGAAATATATATTTTTTTCACCTTATTTTGATAAAATATCGAAAAAATATCCTTATTTTCAATCGAAAATTCATCCGTCAAAATATCAGCTTTCTTCAAAAAGTTGATATGTTTTCTGTTCGTTGAAATATCTTCTTTTCGATAGTGAAAAAATATATATATGTTACCATAGAAAATCTTCTCAGAAAATGCAAAAAAAAAAGTTAGTGAAAAAAAAAATTGTGAGATGAAACCCATTAGAAAAGGAAGAGAATATTATAAAAATATAAGGAAAAATAATTTACGGGCGATCTGAGTTCAGGAAGGGGGTGGGGGTGGTCTTTTAAGGGTAAAAAACGTTTTTTCTCGATTTCCGGCAAAACTAAAAGTCCTATGGAAAAAAGTGAAATGGCAAAATTGTAGGTAATTAAAAGATCTAAACCTTTTATATGCACACTTTTTTCACATAACCTCAAGACGTATGTGAAAAATTCAAAAAACCAAGTTTTTGATTTTTTATTAATATCTTTTAAAAATCTGATTTTATATAAATAAAAATGTAACTAATCAAATAAACTACAGCGTATTTGGGACGTAAAGAGGTAAGTATTCACCAAATTTCTTGAAAAAATCCCAAAACTTGGTTTTTTGAATTTTTCACATCAATTTTGAGGTTATGTGAAAAAAGTGTGCATACAAAAGGTTTAGATCTTTTAATTACCTACAATTTTGCTATTTGACTTTTTTTCATAGGACTTTTAGTTTTGCCGGAAATCGAGAAAAATGTTTTTATAATATTCTCTTCCTTTTCTAATGGGTTTCATCCTGCTATTAATTTCTTTATCTTTTTGTCATTTTTCAAGCTATCTACCCCGGACTAAATAGAGTAACTTTGCTTTCAAAGATTCGATTCAGGCTATAACCAAACTCCCAACTAGGCCGCATCTATTATTCCATTGTCCTAGGCATACATAGTCTATGACACGTGCCGCGAGCGACAATCTACTGTAACGTTTAATATTTAAAGTCTAGTCTCGAGTGACAAGTCCCTGCGGGATGATTGAGGTGTGGTCGGAGTGGCGGCGAAGTTTTGATTAAAAATTATTAATTGGACAACCTTGGTCGCTAGTTTAATTAGCAGCTGCGGAATGTATACTGTCGAGACTACGTTATTACTACGTTATTAAATTTAGAACTAATAGTTAGGTTTAGAACAGCAGCCTCTGTCTAATTACCAGGCCTGTGATAAAAGCTTTATTAGATAACATTTTCAATTGAAAACATAGGCATTGTAAATATAGATTATTACTTACATTATTTTCAAAAATAAACCACGATATAAATAAGTATAAGTAATTCAATATATTTGATGATAAAGCTCTACCTCTGCCTTCTACCCACAGTGCGGCAACGCCCGCCGCCCCCGCGCTTTAAGAAGCAATTAAGTGTACATTAGAATAGTCTCCTTTGAACTACTACAGTCAAAGTATAAAAACGTTTATAAAGTGGTTTGAAAGGAACGTGATTTTAATACTGCTTGAATAACCCAGTAGCGATAAGATCCCATGTTATTTCCTTATTGTCAGTTATATCAGGATTTTATATTCTAGAGTGTCCACCACGCTATCTCGCGGTTTTATTGAGTCAGCAAGCATGCAACCCCCTTTATGTGAAGTGGTAACATCTGCTTATAATTACTCTAACATTAATCTGAGACAATGATGGATGTCAAGTCTAAACGTTTGTGCAACCATTGATTTTTCTTACAACTTTAATAAATTTTAGAATCGTGGCGAGTAGTGTGGCGTAAGCTTGATCAGAGAGAGCGTGATGTCACAACGCCGCGCCGGTACCTACGAGTTAAATTAGCATTCTAGTGATATCCTAAGTGGTTCAAAGTGATTTTAGTGCCAGTGCAATTCTCTTATCGACGCTACACAGAGCTTGCTGTGCTAAAACCAACCGTATTCATAAGTCTTTATAAAAGCTATTTGTTTGTGTCTTTAGTTTGAATTGCAAATAGTTCTCAAGCTTTAGTAAATGAATAGAAATTGACGAAGTACGAGTACGACAGTATTTTGCTGAACGATCAAATAGGTTTGAAGTTTTCTCTACGAATATTCTTTAACAATACTTTGTAACATAGATAAAGTTTCAATCTCGAAGCACCCCAAATAGTACCTGTAACAAACAAAAACGCAAAATAAGAGCACAGACAAAACATGACATAAATAAGCAACTACCCGCAAACCGGAAAGTTGGCGCAACGCCAACCATTCGCGCGCCAACCACCGCGCCGAGCGGACGTCCCTTCTCCCGAAATACGGACGAACACTGCGAGTAATCGTTCTGTCTGATGGGGTGATTAAACTAATGAGTCTGATATAGTTAAACTTTAGCTTTAAGATGGGATGATTAAGTTCTTCATTTTTTAGGGTTTTTCTTAACAGATTTAAGATTTTTTACGAACAAAATAAAAGCCACAAGTGGCATATTGCAATTATTAGGAGAATTGCTAAATGTATTAAAGTAATATGTACTTAAGTACATAATTACCTAAAACATAGGTAGTATTTAAGTTGAAAACCTATATTATAGATTGTTTCAAAATATTTATAAAATTCCTAAATCGGACTGACTGCATAAAGTAGAAAATGGTGTACCGTAGAGCCATCCACAGAATAGCCGAATGCACAGTATTGCCTAGTCTGGCTTATCCTACCTACTGGATCGTTAAAGCTTTGAGTTCGCATTTTAAAGAAAATATTTTTTGAATACTTTATTTATTTAAATAGAAACTGTTTTGCTGTGGATAGCATAAATATTTGAAAACAATTTATGCTAAGTAGAGCAATGCACTTTTAGTACATTGAAAAAAACCAATCTTAGTAATTTATTGAAAAACAACATAGGTATCTTCGATCATTCAATTAATTGAAAAATCTTAGTTTTTTAATAAAAATACTAAAAGTAATTACTTGAGTATTAAAAAGTGAGTAAAAAATTACAGCTACGAACTAAAAAGCGAAGTTAAAACAACTTTTTTGAAAATTGTGACAAGTTTATGCATGAACATCCATACTTCAATATATTATGATGATAGCAGGGGAATAGATTACATAAGACCTCTAATTCCACACAATGTTTTCCATCACCGTTTGAGAGCACAAGCTACAATGTAGCACGTAATCCGACAGACGTGTTACACAAATACCTCAGAAGAATCTACAGACAGACAGACAGACAGATGATTGACGCGTAACGCTATCGGCTTACACCGCATTAGCGAGGTGCGGGGGAATTACAATTAGGCTGTAACCACATATGGGGTTATGCTCTCAGTGTTGCCACATCTACGGATTTTCCTGTTTGTGTGTACAATAAAAAGTTTTCTATCTATCTATCTAATGACTTTTATATAGTAGTAGTAGAGCTTCCTGTGAAAAAGCTTAATTGCTACATTTAAGCAGTTACGCTCACATTGCTGTTTTCCAGTTAGGGTATGGGTGTTGGTTAATTTCTCTGCGGCGCCCGCACGTTGCAGAGTAATGGACGCAGTAGAATACCTCTAAGGACACGTCCTTATTGTACGCAGTGACGCAAAGAATTGTTATACATAGTGACTACCTCACGTAAAATCAAAAGCAAGTGACAAAGCACATTTTTTTATCTAAAGTAGAAAATATTATAAAATACTTATTAAGTTATTCACACAAGTATAGTTTACTCCTAAAACGGGATATGTATCATAAAGTTTGAACTCCATATTGAATTTCCAAAAATGCCACACGATCGTAAAATGGCATTTGTTCACACATTCTATTCTCTATTACTCACCCGATCAATTATCCACTTGTGCTGTACCCCAAGTACGAGTTTGTGCACACACGGATCGCAGAGACGCAATCGCCGAGCGCCAACGATTTTGCATGGAGATCCAAGCTTCTCAAGAAATTGGCTAGGGGCGCTGCTTGGATCTCCATACAAAATCGGTGGCGCACGGCGATTGTGTCTCTGCGATCCGTGTGTGCACAAACTCGTACTTGGGGTACAGTTATGTGTACACACCTTACATTCGAGGATCAAAACACGCAGCTTTAACCTAGTAGTACTTACAATATATATTATCTACTCGAGATATGATAAGCTCCCTCTCGCCTTTGCTTTGTAAGGTAAGCTTTTCAGCCTATGATACGTATATCGGATGAAATTCTTTGAATTATTGAGTAAGATTCACTAGATAAACGATGGTAGTTTCTTAATATTCGCACTTATTTAACAAATATGTTAAATCTCGGGTTTTTAAGAGACATTACCTGAGCGGCGATGCGCTTTAACATAATCTTAACACCTATAAAGACTGGTAGATAGCTTCGTATCAGTTTCTAAACAAATATACAAGCTTAAATGCCTGGGTCATTTAATACATGAAGGAAGCATTCCCAGCGCTATTCTACCAGTTTGATAATAAAAGTAATGATCTAAGTATCTATTACAAGTATTACATTGACAGCCGTAGTACAGTGTATATAGGTAGTACATATATACAATAGGTAGTTGCAACGTCGCCTTTCACACAGGTCCGCCCACGCTTTCCATCATATTCCTCAATTCCAGTACCTGATTCTTGAGACCTGACTGCGATTACTAACCACTACTAGGCGCCTAGCGCGACGAACTGGCACTTACTAACTGTAAGATGATCGGCGTCATTGAAATCAATAAAATACTATAAATTTTGGGTACGCTTCCGATTGGTACTGATTTGGATCAGTTGAACTATCTATAGATCGTTTGCAACGGCCTGTAGATAGCTCAACTGATTCTTATGTATTTTATATGACAATGTACATTTTGTAAATACTGTATAGTACGTAAGTTTGTTTGTGAAATAAACATTCATTAGTTTATTAATTTTCATTTCTACCTGCACAGAAGTGTTGTTTCTTAATGTTGTAATTGTTGACATGCCAATGTTATGTATGTAACTAAATGGTTTAAATATCTGAATTAATTGGACAATAATATTACGTTTATAAAAAGGCGATATTATAACCTTAAATAGAGCTTTCTTCCAGCAAACCTAGAGAACAGACCGAGCTGATTGTAGAGGTGAGTAGTGTACATAGGCATATAAGAAAAAAAAATAGATATTGTATTTTTATCTTTATTCACAAACAAAGTAACGACTATTATTTGTTTTAACAAAAGGTTATTGTGTGTATAAATTACATGAAAAACAGTTGACATATCTACAGACCGTTGCAAACGATCTATAGATAGCTCAATTGATCTGTATCTTGTATTTTAAGTTTATCAGTACTATTGTAACAATGTGACGTATAGTTTTGCGCAGATTAACTCCTAGTATGTCGAAGTTCGTCGATATCGTGTAGTGGTAATTCATGCGCTAATCTCGACACCGTGATTTATGAGAGCGCCCTCTAGGGGGATTAAATGGCGACTGATGAGACGCTTTCCACGCTGCAGAGGTTTACTGTAATTTAAATAAATAGGTGTTTTAAAGCTGAAGTGTACTTTAAACCTGGTGAAGGTAGAGGCTTAAGTTTAAGTTAGAATAAGACTCGCGATATTACTTTCATTATTAGATCTGTGGGTCTCCAGCGCGCTTATAAAAAAAAAGTATTAGCAACGACAGAGAGGTTTTTCTTTCGCGATAAATACAATCTTCCATTCAATATTTATCAGACAGTCGAAGCCAAGCGAAACAGCTTGTCTAATAATAACCCAAAAATAATCCCGAGGTATTAGAGATCAATCGAACCACGGCCGAGCGTAACTCATCCGCTAATCTGAACACCGGTGATTTATGTTATCAGAGGGACGGGGGATACAGGGGGATCCGGGGGGATTGGGGGGATCAGGGGAGATAATGGGGGATGTTCCGGGATGTGGCTGGATTAACCCGACAGGACGAGAAAGGGCTGTTCTCAAATTTGAGGCGTTAATGTTATGCTACTAATTTTCATTTCGGTTTTCCCAAAAGTTCGATCAATTCAAGGCCAATATAAATAGGTGTTTTCTAGACCATCCTGCTCCATCGTCGGCTTCATCCCATCAGGCCAAAGGATGATCTATAGATTATTAAAAAAAAAATGTTGGTAAAAGAATAAAGATGTTGATGTAACAAGACAGCATCATATCATGTGTTTAGATGCGGCCGGCGTGGGCACTCGACAGTCGACAGGCGAGCGGCATCGATTCTGGCACCAGAATGCAGTTTATGGATACCTATTGTGCCTAGTAGCAGTAGGGTATTGTTATTCACCGGCTGGATGCACACAGCTTTAATACATCTGATGTTATAACGCTAGAATTTTTTATCCTCAATTCAAATAAAATCACTTGAACTTTATAAATAGTAAAATAACCTTCAACAAAAAAGCTTTCATATAGGACAACTAAAATCAGAACTTTTTTTTTATGCATTATATGTAAACGCTTGGCCGCAATCACATCTGATGTTAAATGATGATGTCACCTACGGTGTAACGCGTTTGCCTAGATAGAACCTATTCACTCTCAAGTTTGAACATCCTACTTATCTAGCGGCCTATCCTAGACTAGATTTAAAACCTGGCAGGTCTTGAGAGGCTAGGACAGACCTACCTACTGTATTTTGAACCAGATATAACCCGAAAAGGTAAAAATAAGGCAGGTGCACACCGGTCCGATTGCCGGTGAGCAGACAGCTGACACGTACATCCGTCACGCGTCAATGTCAGTTAGCTCTCTGACAGCTGATATGAGATGTGGATATTGGACACTATATGGAAGAGCTGACGGTATTTTGTACACAAATTTACATTTATTTGCGCAGATGAGCTTTCGAGAATAATACTTATAGCACATTACAAATAAACTCGCGAAAAAATATGTTAAGTGTGTTGCGAAAGAGGCTAAGAGTAAGAAGTTTAGCAGTAGTAGGGCTTTTTGGGAAATAAATCGTACGGGAAAGTATTATGTTTAAATAGTATGGTTACTGGACATACGTCCTGACGTCTCAGTTTAATGTCTAACCGATCACGTCTTCAACGGACCGATGAGACAATGCATTGCTGTCTTGTCTAGCAATTTCCCAAAAAGTCCTACTACTATAACAAAACGTTATGTTATCGGAAGATATTACCGTATAACATAACGTTTGCGATAATCTTGATTTATTCGAATAAAAAAAAAAACATCAAATAAACATTGAGAAAATCACCAAATAAAACCAATAAACTGTACACGACATCAATAAATCGTCGCGCGACGTATACGACAGGCGTCCATCGATCATGCGCGCGCGCCGCACGTGGTCGCCAGGTGTGCGCCGCATATGTTTGTGTGCGCCGGTCCTTATGATAGAGTGCTCGACTGTTTGACATTTGAAAGTATCTATTCTTTCCTAACTTGGTAAACAGACCTTACATATATTGTAGACTTCGTTTCTCTTCAAATATGACGTCACAAAGACCAATACAAAAATACGATTCCTGTTGGCCTGTACCTTTGTAAGATTTGTTAGTTAAAAGCTCTATCAACCTGGGGTTTTCACCACCATTTTTAAAAACTCTTAAGCTATGTATTTATCTCTTTAAACTGTAAAAAGTAACATATTTTTTTTATTTACAGGAAAACCAACAGCACAAATTATAAAGAATAAGACAGAACAAAATAGAATCCATAAGGCCAATAAAAGTAAATTCTTCTTCTTGTTATCGTGTCGATGCTACAACTGCATTTTGTTGTAGCATCGTGTTGTAAAGATTAGCCAGACTAGACACTGCTTTACCGTGCCTAGCTGTTACCGGTAAAAGTAAGTTATTCCGAATAGATTTGCATGAAAAATTCTGTTGAACAGAACCTAGATACCAGCCCTTACATTATAGTTATTAAAGATGTAGTACCCCCTAGTGCTATGGATGATATGACGCGGCCATGTTGTGAGAGCGCGCACTATTTATGCAGATGGCCCATTGTCCGACGCACACGAACTAGCACTAACTGAGTAATTATGAAAATACGGAATACCATGTCGCAATAATAGTCGCTTCCCAACTATAACATACTTTTAATACACATTGTATCACACGTCTGCTAAGAACTATTCAACGAAAACTAAGCACGTATTTCTCATTGTAATCGCAATTCTTAAGCTCTTGTCGCAAGGAACTGGCACCTAGAATCACCTAGTAAATGGTTATGGTTAGAATTATTTATTTCTCATAAAATTACATATAATTACTTACTGAGAAATATTTATTTTCTTAAGTTAACTATATAATTGCAGCGAGCACAAACACGGAAGGCATTATACAATAAATCGATTCTAAACGAGGGCTGGTGTATATCTGGCCCAGCGTATCAGTGCGACAATGCAACCAGTATCTTAGGTACGATTGGTAATGATTTGGATCAGTTGAGCTATCTGCAGATCGTTTGCAACGGTCTGTATTATACCTATGTACATTTTGTAAATACTGTAATATGTAGTTGTAATTTTTTTTGTGAATAAATAAGTTTCTAAAAGATATACGTGACTTTACTGAAAAAAGTATACGAGTGATATCTAAGCCTGATCCGAGTGTATCGTAATGTTTGATAACATTCGTGATCAGATCGCCCGGGGCGGTTCCGGCGCTCATTAGCATACTGTGTAGCAACCGCCCCGACCGGGGTACTTTGTGGAGCTGACTTACTTACAACTTAACATTGTGCCCGCGTTAACAACTGAGTCGTCAGGCTGTTAACAACAATAATGTTTTGCGTGAGTTACAATGTTATATTCGATATCTTAATATCGAATATGCCGTCATGTAAATTATTATTCAAAGAAACTCATGATCGATAGCTAAAGTTTTGTACGTAGATTTCCAGAACAGATTCCCAAATACTAACCAAAATCAAAAAAAAATTAAAATCACCTCCTTTATTAAAAGTTACTCATACGACTTATTAAATTATTTATTATTCTGATTTCACGTTTGAAGCATCCAAATATTTAAAAAATAAAAAGCTCATTCCATATTTTCTGCCGAAGCATCTCCCGTTATGAGTCATAGAATAAATAACAGTACACCGCCCACAGTGTCGATAGCAGTGGGTGCTATAATAGCTACGCCGTAGTCACGTAGCAGGCGCTACGCCGTGCTACGCCGTGCTACGCGCTACGACCCGACTCGCGTGTTCGTTTTGTCATAGAACATGTTTGAAATGCAGAAATAACGCGGTAAAAATTATTACGACTTCGAAGAAATTGTGAGTAAATTTATTCTTGAGAAAATACATCTCGAAGTGAGATGCAGTGATCTCAATGTACGTACATGCCAATGTTCGTCACGACGTAAGGAACAGTCCAAAGATTAAATGAATAAAAGCGCTTTAAATGTAGTACGTAAATAAATAAATATTAATGGACATTTCACACATCACACTCTAGTCCCAAACTAAGCAAAACTTGTGCTATGGAAACTAGATTGCTGATAGAATACTTACATATATATTTTTTGTAAATGGGCCATTATCCACTAACTGGAAAATCATGGTCCCAGCTTTTTTTTTTTTACTTTGGCTATAATAATGCATAATTTTATTTATCTAAACACATAATATATAACCTGTTTTTTGAGGAGCCAAGCTTAATCAATAATAAGAATCACAATCATTTCATAAATTCGGTCTAAACGCCACTATAAACAGTCCTCTGCTTGTCCTAATTACGGATCAAGTATGGTAGTAGGTTCGGTTTTTATTACTTGTATTTAAAAATGTAAAATCTTTTAACCCTATGAACATAAAGAATATTAAATCCATGTGAACAAAAAACAATTATAATTTTAGAGAATGTTTTACTACTAAAAACTGGTGTTCGAATTTTGTCCATACATTTTTTGAACAGTCCTCTGTCACAATTTGATTATCGTGCCAAAAAAATATTAAACACTATTGTGGCCTCATTTCGCGTTAAACGTGACGTTAACAGTATAAAGTTTACTTGGTCGCCATGCTAAACAAGTCACCGCAATTTTGCGCATTAACAACTCATCGTCTGTGTGGGAGCCACATCTCTGAATGTTAAGTGAACATTCCTCTGGTAAGTATATTTTACGGTGTTTTATGTTTTATAATTATATTTATTTAACAAAAACATTGCTCAGTGTGATACATTTAAAGCTGTTTTTGTGTTATGAAGTAATATTTAAACTGATACGTGGTATGACATTTTTTACGTAAAAATAACAGTCCTCTGTGCAACAGTCCTCTGGAAATGTATATACCAAATTGCCTACTATTCGAAAAAAATCGAAAATTACAAAAGTTTCTTGTTTATATGCATTTATAATATAACTATCTATCGATTTGACATATAATATTTTTAATTTTCGAGAAAATTGGGGTTCGGACAACTTTCCTTAGACAAGTTTCCAGTTAGTGGATAATGGCCCAAATACATACATACATTCATAGTAACACCCGGACACAGAAAAGCTTTCTAATCAGTGGTTGCAGTTTGTTTAGAAGATATTTTAAAATTTAACTTTTATTTATTAAGTATATTTTTATTTGTACTTTAAACCCAAGGAAAGGCCGCCATTGTTACCTACATGTCATTATAAAGTGACAGTAATACGCGACACAAATTCGTTTAATTAGCGATTACGCTTGTCATCATTTAATGGTCATTCGGACACGCGGGAATCCGGTAATCACCCGTCATCGTGACATGACACGTGACATATGCGGGCCATTAGGGATGATTTGAACTTTTTTTTAAATTTAACAATCTATATTAGAATTTCTTAAAGCACCACCCCCTATCTACACGAAGCGCTTCGGCAACACATTAATAACATTATTATACTTATTATACTATTAACATACTATTTAAATAATAAGTATTTTTGTATCTGTATTTTGTCTATACTAATATTATAAAGAGGTAAAGTTTGTGTGTTTGTTCAATTGTAAGGGGTAATCTCGGGAACTACTGAACCGATTTTAAAAATTCTTTCACCAATAGAAAGCCTCATTATTGCTGAGTGTCATAGGTTATATAAAAAAACAAAAAATAAAAAGGGTTCTAGGTGGTAGTCCGTTTTGCAAAATGAATCGGAGAAAAAACGCTGTTGGGCACGGATCAGCTAGTATTTAATAAATTACTTTGCTTTAATAATAAAATGTATTGCGAACTGCCAAGGAGTGGAACTCGTTGCCGGCTTGTCTTTCCCAATCACTATAATCTTAGTCTCTTCAAGGCACGAGTGAACAGGTGTCTCATAGATCGTCCTGTTCCATCGTCTGCCACAACATCACTTTCTATCAAGAAAGAAAGAAAAAACTTTATTTTGTGTCACACATGAAATAAAAAATAATAAAAAAAATCACTTAAAATCACTTCACACATTCACAATCACTCAGCATGTGTTGTAGTAGTACAGTACTTAAGTACTTCTACAACGCTGATCTTCCGTGATGCCCATGCGTATCAGTAGGTCTACCATGAGCTGTCACAGTAAAATCGCCTGACTTTACTACAGTAGTTACGTCAATATTAGTATGACGAATTTTAGTACCCAACTATCCGCTAGAGGCGCTGTACAAATTATCATACATTTTTTTTTACTACAGACGCTAGCGAGTATAGTAAATATAGTATAGTAAAAACTCATGGTAGAGCTACAGATGAGTTTGTGGCCAAAAGACGACCAATTTGTAAAAAAAAAGAATGAAAAAACATAATCTTAACTATCGAAGTTTTCAGATAGTTTTGGATAAAATTTAATTATCATAGTTATTTATGTGATTGAGAATTAAGAATTAGAAAAAATCTTCTAGTTATTAAACTTACTTTTAAATATATCGTAAAATCTATTCTTGATTGACTGTTTTAGATTTGAGTGTTATTTCAGGATACGACTCTTAACGTTGGTTTAGTTAATGTTTAATCTGGTAATAATAAGGAAGAGAATTCTTGGAATTCCTCTTCTAGGAAATTTCATCAATTTGAAGCGAAGGATTTAGACGAATTTGTATTTAAGTGAGATACAAACAGCGTTATTGAAAGGTTCTTTGATTGTAAATCTTTACTTTTATAACGGGAAACGTGCCAAAAAGCATTACTGTTGTGCATTCTATCGAAAACTCCATTAAAATGGGACGAGCCGTGAAATCACTTTTGGAAAACATTCACATCGGATCCCGTTAAAAATTATACAAAATTGAGTTAAATTCATTGAAAGAACATCCGTTATTTCAGAAATGAATTTCTTGCTAAAGTATCTCCAAAATTTACATATACTCGTGGAATGGTCCTAATGCGAGTCCTGACCGCCCACGCGCTGTCGTTACAATCTCAAACGTATTACTGTGAATATAAAGACCTAATTCCTGTAACTCAATTTGTTCCTTTGAACTTGATGTCAGTAATTTGTTTATGGGAAATGGGACTTAATGCTGTTAAAGATAAAGCTTGAATGCGTTTAATGTGCGGTTCGATGTCATTTTTAAGGAAATATTTTTGAATTTGGGTTTTGATTTGCCCACGCCTGTCCGCTCACATTGTTTACTTTTTAATTTTATTGCTGCTTTTAAAACTGAGGAGTTTTATATGTTGAATATGTACTTAGTATCTCAGAAAAGTGGAGTAAGGCCTTGACAGAATGGTGGCCTAGAGGACATACAAGAGGCCTTGGCAGACCAACAGCCAGATGGATGGACGATATCGTTGCCGTACAGGACCTGGATGAAAAAGGCCCAATTAAGAAAAGAGTGGCGTTTGAGGGAGGAGGCTTATACCCAGCAGTGGGCTAGAGCCTATGATGATGATTATGGTAATCTCAGAAGTCATCAAAATATTCACAGACATTTCTCACAACAGCAGAAGCAAAGGCAGGTATAGCAAGACACTGAGCTCCGTGTGTGTGCACGTCACCATACTCGCAATATGAATATTTTTCATAAACTCCGCTCACGTGCTTCACAGAATTTTGCACAATATTATAAAAAGGTGCACAAAAACAGATGCTGAAAACGAAAGCCGAACAATATGTACAGTGAGCTATGTGAAAAGCACGTTCGGGGCTCTACTACCACCGTACCTATTTCGGCCGCAAAGCAAGTTTGTTCGCTTTGCTGTGTTCCGGTCTAAAGGGATGTTATGGATATTATATGGATATGGATGTTAGTTGGCTCAATGAGACAATGCATCGCTATAGGTAGTTGTCCGATTTGGATGACATTTGGAATGTTATTTGTTATCTGAATTGAACACATAATATGCTACTTTTATACCAAGAAATAGAAGACGATCGCAAACAAAGTCACGGGCGATGAGTAATTTCCACATTGTACAATTTGAAAATGAAAAACTAATGTTGTTTTTACTTATTTTCACTTCATACAATGGTTCGAATGCCGTGAATATTTCGAGAGTACTCCTTAGTCCCCCTGTATAATATATTCACTATTGTATATTCGTGTGTGGTGTAATAATGGAGCATATTATAACAATTTCGGAGAGAACGCAGTCTTGTGAGCTAGACGTGGCCTTATTACATATTCTTAGAAGATTACAAAAACATACTGTCACTGAAAAATATCAGACCCTACAGAAACAAGATTTCTACGGAGTTGAGATCTGATCGCTCATAAAATACTATTGTAGAAGAGGTAGTGAAAGCCTTTGCTAGATAAAAAACAGAATCATAAAAATTGTTTCACCTCGAAATAAAAACAGAAGTAAAACATATCTAATAAAAAAAGGTGAAATCTATCGAATTGAGAACTAAGTTATTTTAGTTAGTAGGTTATAATTATTCATATTTATTATTTTATTAATTTGAAATCGAGTTTACCTCTTTGTTTTTTCCAAGTCGGTTAAATAAGCACGCTACGCTAGCTGACCTAACGCTCTTAGTCTAAGATCCGGCTGCAGGATTACTGCGCTCATCTGTTTTTTGCTGAAAACCAAATTTTTATGTATATTTTTTGAATCTTCATATAAATTTCCATGATGTAGACGTTGTTTTATTTAAAAAACAAGTGAACGATATTTTTTCCCAAAAAACAAAAAAAAATAATTTAATTTAACATACTGGCGGCCAAATTTTGCTAGGCAACCTGATAAATATATATTCTCCTAATTATAAATATACATAAAAAATCGGTTTCCAGCAAAAAACAGATGAGCGCAGTAATCCTGCAGCCGGATCTCGTACTATCTGCTATCATTTATTTATTTGCATTTATTTAGATATTGTAACGCTATATCTCCAAGACACAGTGTCGGTAACCCAATACACTTATGGACATTCCCATGGCACTCACGGAGTCGCATTGCATCGCTACCTGACACTGACATACTAATAAATCTATTACATATTCGGAACTGGTAGTATTTTCATCTTCCGAAGACAGCGTTCAACCAACAAACTTGTTAGTAATGATATTAGCAATATTATACGATTGTGAAACTGTGAAACACAATACTCTAAATCTTATTCTAAAAACCCGGGTCTGTCGCTCCGTTATCAGTCAACCAATATCAGTCCACTGCTGGACGTAACTCTCTTAAGACGCTCCACTGAGCCCGATCTTCGGCTCTTCTCATCCGGTTGCTCCATCTACTCAATTCAATACTACAAGTTAATCAACAACATAACCTCAAACTTGTGAGCGCCTAACATTATTAGGTCAAGCCACTTCGCGAGTGGAGAGTCGATGAGCATGGCATTAGTTATAACAGTGTGGTGAGTGGGTGTCGATGGGAGTGGGTGCGGCACGGAGGGCGCGGCGGGTGCCAGCGTAAACTACTTCTAAACTATTAGGGCTATATTTCACCGGGACACCGTGGCGGCGCAACCAGTCGCCGCTACCAACAAAATGTACGTTTGGTTGCGCAACCAAACGGACACCAGGTGAGTAACTCTCTATAGAGCTGTATACATTTTGTTGGTGGCGGCGACTGGTTGCGCCGCCATGGCGTCCCGGTGAAATATAGCCCTTAGGAACTACGCAAATATCCACACCACAGCAATCGTTTAAAATTATTTGTTTAGATTAATTAATAAATGACGGCAGTTTTGACAGATGTAGCTGCAATAAGATAGCCACTATCTACTGTGAGAGTTTGGAAGTACATTGGAAGATAATTCTTTTAAGGGTTAAGTAGTAATACCTATAGAAGATGTTCTTACATGTATGTATATATTTTGTGTGTCCCTATGGTACGCGAAACGTCAAAATCTATATACTTTGAAATGGATTGCTAAAATGACACATCGTGTCAATCTATTAACCTAAGGATTGTCAAAAAACATATCTTTTGTACTGAAAGTAGTTAATTTAAACTGAAATCATTTAGAGGTTTATTCATAAAACTAATTAGAACTCGAAACTGGAGCCCGATATAATATCCTAAATACGTTATTATATTACAAAGTAACTTTTTAATTAACTTCTAACTTTACCTTTCAATTTAGTCATAAAACAATACCTTTACAATTTATATAAATCGAATTATATTTTCAATGGTTTTATTAAAACTGTTGGCGCGTCACGTAGAAATATTTTAAACTAATTTGATTTATAGATATTTCATACTACGCCATCAAGCCCCACATTAATCAACACTTGTACTATATAAACTAGATTTAATATTCATCATCATGTCGAACAACGGTAGGTAGAGGCACGTCCAACTCTACAAAGAAAATAATGCTGTACAATCCACAACAACATCATCTAGCCCCAAGCTAAGCAGAGCTTGTGTTATGGGTACTAGAAGACTGACATACTTAATATAATGCATTACATAGATAGATATTTTTTATTATTCATATAAACACCCAGAACACCTGGAATAAATATTTGCAGATCGTACAAACATTTATCCCAAGGCGGGAATCGAACCCGCAACCTCCGCGTCGCAGGCGGACCATCGCCCACCGCGCCACATAAGTCGTCAAAGATATAATAAGACACCATAAGTAGTCTAAAAGTAATGTGACTAGCAAGAACCTCATAAAAATAATTAATTCTATAACTTAACGAGAGCAGACACATGGACACTCAACAAGATCATTAAACTTAAGGTGACGGGTATAGCCAAATGCGTGTTTTTGGGAGTGTTTTCTGAAGAAGTCATAGCATGTGGAGTTGTGAAACTTATTATTTCCTATAACACATATATTGAACTAGTCAGGTAGGGAACAAAATGTGTGCTTTTGGTTATAGTTTACTTTAAAATGTAAGTTTAGTACCAACACCTTTTGCAAAAGTGTGATTTTTGATCCCATTTTTTA
This sequence comes from Ecliptopera silaceata, assembly GCA_932527185.1. NCBI lineage: Eukaryota > Metazoa > Arthropoda > Insecta > Lepidoptera > Geometridae > Ecliptopera > Ecliptopera silaceata. The sequence continues at coordinate 5,562,987 of OW052217.1, read as the reverse complement.
TGGGTTTGGCAGATTTGTTTGGTACCAAACTCAGCACAGCTATTCTTATGGTTGATATCTATACAGCCAAGGAAAAACAAATTCTACATTAAGGTGTTTAAAGAAGAAGAAGAGTAGCGCCTTAGGAACTATAAGTGTTCCATTGCTGTGTGCTCGCAAATATTCATAAGGCGCTGCTTAAGAGTTTGACAATCCAAACTGTGCGCGGCTCACTATGTGTTTTGCGTCGTTTTCAGCATTCTTACTGCAGTTGAAAATGCGACGTTACCACGCTGACTATCTAGAGTTTAAACACTGCGGCAAAAACTATGCCGTGTTACAAGTTTAACGTGTGTGTAGATACAATAAATAAATAATAAAGTTGGAAGTTATTGTCATTTTTATTTATTATGAAAAATTTCACCCTACCCGTCACCTTAACGACTCTTTTAACACGTTTCTTAATTACTTGTTTCCCATAAGAAGTCTCAATATTTACAAAGGAACCCTAAAAATGCTCATCACACAAATAACCATTCTATTTACTTGGAATACGTATTATAATCCTACGCGAGTGTCAAAAAGATCATAAAATTCTTCGTTAAAATAACAATCACTACTAATTCTTAAGAACTAAGGTTCAATTTCGAATGTATTATTATATTATAAAATTATTTTATTATTTGAAATTCTATGATATGACGACATAGACATGTCTTAATATTATGTAAATAAGGTCTAGAATAGATTAAATACAAAACATGTTTATCGGGAGGGGAGTGCTTGCTTCATTACTCTTTACATACATTGCGAGTTAGTTAAGAAGGGAAATCTTTATTACACCACTACACTGTTGGACTAGTGGTAGGAAGCCCGTCATTCGATCCAAAGTACGTGTGTTCAACGCGCGATGATGATGTAAAAATGTGATATTTAGGCATGGATGCAAACGCCATGATTACAGGCAACTGTGCCATACTATTCAATCATGGTAAATATCGCGATTTAAAAGATAACTGTAATCGTATCAACTATTATAAGTAAAACTTATGGCACATTGAGTCAGTGTTGTCAGTTTCATCCAAATCAAGACATGATTGATACACAAACAAAAAAATGTGTATATAAAAGTATTCTATCAGCAATCTAGTCCCCATAGTACAAGCTCTGCTTAGCTTGGGACTACTGTGTGATGTGTGAAATTGAATATTAATATAATATATCGTACAAGTAGTAGATGCAACATTGTCTGCATTAACAAGGTCGAGCTGAAGGCACCCACACGCCGGGTTGCCTCTCGAGACTTCAAAGCTACCAGGAGGGTAGTTCACAAACTGTCGGCTCGTACACCCGTAACTTACACGCTAATGTCACATAAAATGCACACAGTTTCATATTTAAATGTTTTATGTTTGGGCTTTACACAGATATGTTTTGTAAGCTATTTTAACACAACTTTAGGAACCAGGCCTTAGTTTCTTGCCCGTTCTTCTAGGCTCTAGACACGTGAAAATAAAACCCATTTGATGTTAAGTATCTACATTGCTTCACTGAGCACGTCCAATACGGACGGAAAGTAGAAGAAGAGTATGTAAAGAAGGAAATATGACAAAAAAAACTATATAAACTCAGTTAAAAAAAATTTGTATAAGTTGTAGTTGTTAATTTTATCTGTTTTGTAATAAAATAATCCATTAACGAGTATATTAAGAAACACTGATTAATTCATTCAATAATAATCTTTTGACAAATAAAGAAAGTAAAGCTCATGCCCAAAGAGCCCGATAAACTAAATAACATAAAATAAAGTAATCACATATTTGTGCAAAAAATAAGATAATTCGCAAAAAGCAAGAAAAGCTTTTAGAGATGTTGATAAGAGTCCTTTCCTGCTGACTTAATTAATTGTCGCTAGGATATTGTATGTCACTTAATTATGGAGTTTTATGTCGACAAACATATCGAGTATTCAGTTATATGTAAAGGCATGGTAGACATCCTTTGAGGAACATGGGTGTATGAATACGAATATATTTTTTATACCCAGGCAGGGTATATCAAATATATTCGTATCAAAAAACTAAGTAATATTTAATTTACGCCGAAAAAAACATGTCTACCATTAAATGGTACAATATTGATTCGTATCTAAATGATGATATTAAATAAGATATTAAAATAAATAGAATAAATAGATTAAATAAACTGTGTAACAAAAACAGATATGGTGGTAGTACTTCTTCGGGTGAGCTCTCTCACATAATTCTTTGTAAGAAGATAAAAAAAACGGTAGGAACCAGGCCGTAAGTTTCTTGCACGTTCTTCTAGGCTCTGGTCGCGTGGTGCTGGCACCTAAAATCACCAACGGCCGGTTTCTCGAACGATGATCAACGAAAAAATCAAAAAATTACTATGTGTCAAACTCGGATCAATCGTGATTTGGGTTTCCAGAAACCGGCCGCTAGTATGTAAGACGATTCTAAATAATCCTTGTGATTTTATTGAATAAATAAATATTTGATTTGATTTTGATTTGATTTAGAGCTCTACCACTACTAAACTATTAAAATTATAAGAGCAACTCATCTGCAGTTCTTATCCACAAATCTTTACAAAACTGATCGATGATTTAGTGAATGGTATTTGTATGCTCACGGAGGCGCGTCGGATGCGCCTGATGCAGAGCGGAACCGCTCCTCAATGCACTCTAATTATAGCGGCTAATGGATCCAACACAAACGTACATCGATTTAAAATAACAACATGTGTGCTGTCGACAACCATCGGTATAGAACACGGTGCGTACTGGGAACTGATTTCTTCTTCTAGAAGAAGTTTCTAGACAATAATATAATAATTAGATACAAATATAAGTTAGCAACATCATAGATGTGTAAAAACGTTGTCCACGAGGCTTCTCACAAGAGAATGCTGACGTACCCGTTATGGTGTTCACCACCAAGGAGTAAACGAATAGATATTCTTAGATATTGCCGGCGTCTGTGTTTCCAGAGTCCTATAATTTGGATATTTTTAAGAGACGGGTGAATAGGTATCTTCTAGGCAAGTGTACTACATCGTAGACCGCATCACTTAACATCAGATGAGATCGCGGTCAAACGCTTGCCTATAACTTGTAAAAACAAAAGGTCCCAGACTCCTCGTTATATGAACCTATGGCAGGAAAATTAGTACAAGCAAGTCAGAGGCATCTTTGAGTCTAGTATAACAAAAATACTCCAATACATTCCCTCCCGCCCTCCCGATCCTCCCCGGAGGCGCGTCCGTGAATGGCGCTCTAATTAAACGTAATGCGCTCATTGTGACCGGATCCTCCGATACATGCACTCTTGTTCGATATAAATAACCTGAACTCATTCAGTATTGATGTACGGCTGCTTTGGGAACTAAGTTTAGTCGCGTTGTTTATTATAGTTTTGTAGATTTTAATTCTATTAGATGCCGTGGTGTCCTGTCTGGCGAAATAACTATTCATTGTAAAACCTGAAAATTACTAACCTGAGTATGGTTGATAAAGTCAACCACTTTAAAAAAACATACATGTAACAGTAGCACTACAAGTTACAAAAAAAATATTTTTATTATCTTTAGTATCTTCTGTCCACTGTACTTTATTAAACCGCCTCCTGTCTATCTTTGTTTAACACTTCGGTTTGAAGGAAGTTCGCTTTGAGTGATAAGGCCGCCCATTGTGTAACCATTATTAATGTTCTCTGTAATTGATTAGTGTGGTGTACCTTTAAGAGTTATTAATCTATCTATTCGCAAGATTAAATGTAGCTTTTTTCAGTCTTCTTCTTCTTCTTATCGTGTCGATGCTACAACTGCATTATGTTGTAGCATCGTGTTGGAAAGATTAGCCAGACTAGACACTGCTTTACCGTGCCTAGCTGTTACCGGTGTGCGCCACGAGGAGGCTCTTTCCATGCACCCCTTTATGCTTTTATGCTTTATGCTTTTTTCAGAAATGTTGACACTGACGGGCCTCTGAATACCCCCCTATATACTCCCAAGATATGTTAAATCGGTGGACTGGAGAGATAAGGGCTGAAAGAAGAAGACCAAATAATCCGAGATGTTACTTAACTGGGGATAAAATCGTCATTTTTTTTATTCGTAGCTGTAAGAAACAGAGTAGTTTAAAAAAGACATCGTGTCTTCATTTGACCCCTTAAAAAGCCCGCCGGCTCATCACCGTCCAACTTGTGATTCTGTGTAACTTCAAACCCTCATTTCGTGAATGCGGTAAAAGTTAATTTCTAAAGATTTTCTCATTAACTTCAAAGTAAGCCTTTACTTAATTAAGTGGTCTCAAACTTGGCAGCCGAAAGGGATGTAAGTGGCGCCTATCTACCTAGGTGTCTGTGTCTGATGTTACTTGGTTTTTACTTGGTTTTTGAAGTGAAAACTTCTTTAGCGGCGCTGGGTGGGTAAAAACTTTCAAACTCGCGTCAGGGTCACGTGACGTCGAAAAAGCGTAAGATCTTATTTAATTTTTATACATTGCTCGTAAAACAAGAGACGACAAAAGAACACACTTGCGGTCACGCGACGTATGACTCAAACAATTAAATAGTGTTGTGGCGACATGACGTGACGATGACGTGGCGACATGACGTGACGTGACGATGACGACGAAGCCAACGAAGACACAGACACATTCGCGCTTGCGCGAATGTGTCTGTGTCTTCGTTGGCTTCGTCGTTGTGTCACATTCGCGCTTGCGCGAATGTGACACAACGACATGACACAATCACAATGACACAGACACATTCGCGCTTGCGCGAATGTGTCTGTGTCAGTGTGTCTTCGTTGTCTTCGTCGTTGTGTCACATTCGCGCTTGCGCGAATGTGACACAATGACATGACACAATCACGACTGTGGTTATATTTTTGAAGTGAAAACTTAAAAGTGAAAACACAACGTTAATATTGAAGTTTTCACTTCTGCCGGCACTCCCGGAGTGCTAGCTTTTTTTTTATCTAGTTTTATGTTTCTACGTGGCAACTGTCTAATGTAAATAAATAAGGAATCTATATATTTACAATATCTTAGTCATCGTTAGATGACGTAATAAATGATTTTATATCTTGATATTTCCCTATTTATCTATTTCCCATGGCACTACTTTCCTTAGTTTGAGACTAGAGCGTGGTGTGTGAAATGTTCGTGAATATTTATTTGATCATATCTCATCTAAGTTTAATAGTATTAGATTTATGAAAAAAAAACTATCACTATATTGTGGCTAATCATACATCGGTATCGCGGTCCGTGGACAGTTTCAATTCGAGCCCGAGCCGACAACATCTGATATTCCATCTGACATCGCAGACACTTTCATGAAAGTGACAATCTCGCAAGCAATACTTCACCGTCGCCACGTGCGACTGCTAGCGAGTGTTCTCCGCGCCATTTGTCATGCGTGGGGTGTGGCGCGAGTGCTGGCGGAAGTATCTGTCACAGGTAAAAGGAACTGTGAGATACGCTGTCTCGTCACACATTTATCATTCTAGCATACAGGGTATGGCGCGAGTGCTAGCGACAGCACTCAACAATTTATTTGTAGAAAAAAATTATAACCTTGGTCGAGCTTTATTTCAAGGACTTCTACTAATGTTTCCCTAGTCGTTTTATACAATACAAAGTCAAATCGCGTGGAATGCCAGGAACAGAGAGGCCTCTACTCAGTTTGAGGTCAATTCGGGCTGCGGCTGATGATGATACATTTGGCGGGTGTGTATTATAAAGTCCCCCACACTACCCTGTCTATTTCAGGATCATGCACAGACAGAACAGATTAAAACGCTTCGTTACAAGATACCCTGAGTCAAAGGGTTCCATAAATAAAGGTGACACACGCCTGCAATCAAAGACCAGCAGCTGATTGCGATCGGAACGCACAAGTCGTTCCAGATCACTATCATTAGTTACCGTATCCTCTTATGATCTTCGAGGTAATGATTTTATTTTATTTAATTAGAACACCCAACACGGGTTTACGCAACCAAACATATACATATACATAGACAGGCGTCACAGCTGCTGTGGGTCGTGGGTTCGATTTCCACCCAGAGCAAATGTTTGTGTGATGAGCATAAATATTTGTTCAGCCTAGTGTTCCCATAATTATAGGGCATCACAGCTTGCGCAGAGAAATTACCAACTATGTAGATAAAATAGAGATCACGTAAAAATAATGATACTGATGAACTTTAGGTACAGATTGTCTATCTTCTTCTTTTCATAAATATGATCGTTATGTGATACCGCTGTTAGTTGCACCCCACATCTATATTTACCCCTTAGCACACGTGGGGTTAATCCCGAATTAACCCCAGTCTACGGATTCAATTTTAAATTACGGGAGCAGTGCTCTCTATCATATGATTACGCATTTTAGTAGAAAACTCTACATATGCAGTGAAAATCATTTAAAAAGCTCTTTCAAGTACACAAGTTTGCAGAAAACTAGAATGATAAAGATAGATCCATTATCAAGATATTAAAATAAGAAAGAAAGTTCATCCAATTAATTGCCTCTAAAATAATAATATCATAACAGAAGAATTAATTGGAAAGTCTAATACACTAGGGGATTGTAAGTGGCGGTTCCTAATCATCATCAACCCATAACAGTCCACTGCTAGAGTATTTTAGATTCCCATCATCGGTGATTGGCAATACGACTATTCCTATCGCCAATCAGTGATGAGGAACCCACCGATTTTGGACATAACGGAAGCCATCTCAACATAAAAACCTCACTAATTGACGAGGGTAGCACATCAAACGTAACGCGATCAGACAGATTTAATGTTATGGCGCTTGTTGCTGCTCGAAATAAATTGTAGAAACGCCCAAAACTCACATTCATCCTTCAGCGATTGCTAGTTCAATAAATATAACGACTAACTATTCACATACATAGTAAATACTATTAAACCGAAGTTTGTTCTATGGAAACTACGATATAGAGTGACTTAACATTAGTATCAAGAAGAAGCTTATTGTCACGTATCATCACATCAGGTGAGATCGCGGTCAAACGCTTGCCTATAACTTGTAAAAAAAAAGAAGCTTCAAATCACTTTGAGGGACAGCCGAGTAACATTCAGATTTTTTTCGTTGATTTTTACGTTATTTTCAGATGACTGATATGGTTCTAGGCGTCAAATATTAGGTTATACATATTAGTAAAGATACGTGGCTATTTGGTACAAGTGTAAACCTATCTGATGAAAAAACATTCGGTACCAAAAAGTACCTAATTTACCAAAAGTAACGTTATTTTTAATCAAGCTAAAATACAGCATGGAACACAACTGAGCTGTGCCTTTTCAACCTCTGCTTAGAACTGACGAAACCTTCTTAATAGAGGCTTAGAGCGAGTGCCTTTTAGCACTTAAAATCTGCATCGCCAAAAGTACCTGCAACAACCACACAAAGAGTTAACCCAATCGCGCACCACTTATCACCTTTCACATTTAGCATCCACTTAGCACGGCTCGCGAGCGAATCCGTGTGAACACTGACTAACTTACAATGTATCCGTTATTTGCTGTCACTACTACTAACGTCACTTATTATTCTTCTTCTTTTTTGTATGACTTCTGCCCGTCAATACAACGGAAAATTCAGCCAATGTCAAGTGTTTGAAAATAATTATCAGTCAAGTAAGTCAATCGTCAGCCTGTCTTTATAATGTAACTACGTGTGAATGGTATTGATATGACACCTTAGAATATAAAACGGCACTTAAAATATAAGATTAAGATATCAATATAATCCAAAGGATAATTTTGAATCAGCTTGTAAACGCCATAAACTGAAGTCCATTAAGCGATGAACTGACAACCGTACGAAGTAGGCCACTAAACATAAATAAAACTCGGCTGCTACACCAGCAACAATAGAATACGGCAATATAAACTATTTTAGACGACAACGGATTTATAAAACTAACAGATTTTATTGGTTTCCTTGTGGTTTCAATGATCTCTTAATCTTACTGTTAAGTGGTCGACTGCCAGTCAACGCCTTGCCTTCCAACGTTCAACTAATTAAAAACCGTTTTAAAAATAACGATGTCTCAGTTAAATTAGCCATATTATACGCACAACACATACATAGTGGTATTACCCAGTAACAGTCCACCATCTTAATTTAGACAGCGCTAATTAAAACAACTTTCTTTACGAGCAATATCCAAAAAAGCTAAGCCCTATTGCGTAATTTATGTACCATTATATATACACCTGAAGGTCCAAAAGGCGATCTCCTAAATAATTAAGTTGGTATTACTTAAAAGGGTCGAGCTCAGAGTAACAAGAGCACAGGAGTCTTTCAAAGTTCGTTACTTTTTAAAAGCGTCTCTCGGTTCTAAACAGGACATTTCAGAAGATGAATTTCTACGGCATGTGCATGGTGACATAAAAAGTTATTAATGTTATAGTGACACCTGGGTTTATTATTAAACAAATAGGAAGATAGTGTAGTGTAGAACGCCCTGCGGCGAGATGGAGTGACTATCTGCGGATTGTAGCTCGTAAACACTGGATGGGAAGAGCTGAAGACTGGTCTCAGTGGCGCGTCTACATCTACGTACAGCAGTGAACTGATAAAGGTTGACGATAAAGAAACCGACAAGAGGTCCACGTGTGAACCTTTTCTAGGTAACAATGCAACATCTTCCACAGCACGTCCATTGACGACATTACTGGAAGTATTTCTCAGAGTACTCGTTTTAGGTTTCGAAGCACGAGATGACTATGCGGTCTCCGGAACGTTTTAGCTTGGTGCGTATCACCTCTTAGCGAGACTCCATTTAATCTTGAGAGCTAAAGATTTGTATTTTTCCTAACTTTTTACAAGATATCTAATTAATTAAGGTTGTATGAAATGCAAATGTTTTTTTGGTTTTAATGTGTTTAATTAACAGTAGGTATATAAAACTAGATAAAAAGAAAGTGCACCAATATATTTCTCATTGTTTTTAAAATCAATGCCAGGTCTCTCAAATAATAAAGAAAAACATCGAAGAAAATACTACCGACTTTTTTTTTTACTAGTTATAGGCAAGCGTTTGATCGCGTTCTCACTTTGTCCGCACACATGTTAATCTTTTGTATAGATAAGGCGACTAGTATGAGAGGATGGTGTGCATCTATAACATGTCCCAGACATTTCTGAGTCTTTACCTCGAGCACCAGTGAAAAAGTGGCCCCTGAAGCTGAATAAATAAATCTAGATTAGATGTATTTAGCATATTCAATGTGTGAGTATCGAGGTCGCATTGTATATTTTTAACTGATCAAAAAATCAGATCGAGAGAATGTAGGCACGTGAGCTGGCATTTACGGCAATTAGGAATAGATTTTGATGATTATTTTTGTTTTGTAGTTCATACTTCAGAAGTGGTTCTATATAAATCTGATCATAATATTTTTCAAAAATAAAGCAGCCCGTATCTTGGGTACGCTTCCGATTGGTACTGATTTGGATCAGTTGAGCTATCTATAGATTGTTTGCAACGGTCTATACCACCTTGGTGCGATACCACCCCGAAAACGTCTTACTAGCCGCCACAGTTTTTTGGAATGTACAAACCCCCTAACTGACGTCAACCACATCGAGGCCCGTCGAGAACTGTGGATCCGGAAAAAACCCCCTCCAGATGGCTACATCACCCCTGCCGAGGAGCTTCCTGCAGGACATAAACTTCCATGGCCTACTTGGAAGTCCCTTAACAGACTACGGACCCAAGTGGGTCGCTGCAGGTCCAACCTGAGCAGGTGGGGGTATACTGAGATGTCGGGGTGCGATTGCGGTGTGGATCCTCAGACCATGTCCCACCTATTGACTTGCCCGCTGTGTCCAAGAACTTGTTCTTTGGCCGATTTGTACGTTGCCACTGATAACGCCATAGAGGTGGCTAAATTTTGGGAAGATACTGTTTGAACATCGACACGACGAAGAAGAAGAACGGTCTATAGATAACTCAACTGTTTCATGTACCTATTTTATATATTCCTATGTACATTTTGTAAATACTATTCAAAAATTGTATTTACCTAAGAAGTTATATATGTCGATGGCGATTTGAATTTCTCCATTTTTGTAATCTTTAAATCTAGCAAGCAATGTAAGTAATTTTATAAGTAGACAAGAGTCGGAACCTTTTCGATATGTTAGTATTAAACGAAGCTAAATCGGAGCTCAACTCGATCCGATTATAGAATCTTTTGTCAGATATTATCTTAACAACTGCCTTCCATTTTATACTTTATACAATGCAGATAAAGCTGAGAATTGTGTAGCTATTAAGATACTGGAAATAAGACCAAGTGTAAGTTAGTGTATTTAAGTTTAAAACATTATTTTAGCAGGTGGCGGCCGTATGTAACGTTTATCACCACACTGGTTCATTTCCACATATTGTCTTTTTCTTCGAACGTCCGTAAAATGAACAATGAAGAAGTTTCTGGAACAAAATAATACTAATTGGGTCCAGTTTGTATGGACTTGCAAAAAGTATATAATTTGTATGAAACAAGATAGTTAATGATGGTATTGTTTAAGAATTTATTATTTTCAGATCTTAACTTTTTTTTTGGTAAAGTCTGAAGAACAAAGATGCCGCGATCGTATGATGATTTAACATAATCAAACATCACAATCAATATGACTTTAGAAGACCTTTATGTAGAATTGTGTGTATAAACATAGATAAAAACATCCAAATACTACCGATTTCTACTCGTAGATCGCGCTGACGAAAACTCGCGGCATCATATTTCTATAAGAAACACAGATCACCAAAAACTGTGAGCACTGTAAGAGTCGTCTGACTAACACCAGCACAGTCCATTCGATAGAAAAATCAAGAAAACTAATTTCAATCTACATTATCGATCGATTCTTTACGACGTAAACTCAACTGGAGAAACGTAGAAAAAAATAATTAAACATGCGCTAAAAAGACATATCTCAAAGTCAAAGTCAAAGTCAAAAATTACTTTATTCAGTAAAATCACAAGGATCATTTAGAATCGTCTTACATACTAGGTGATTCTAGGTGCCAGTTCCACGCGACCAGAGCCTAGAAGAACGGGCAAGAAACTTACGGCCTGGTTCCTACCGTTTTTTTATATGATCCTTCTTACAAAGAATTACAATTAAACTAAATTAAGTACTGAAGTTTCATACATATCTTATAAAAAGTTAGCGTTGAATTTAAGTCGTCATTACGTATGATAATCAATATTTCAAGAGAGGGGGTATCTATGTAGGTATATGAATAAACACGCTTCATTTTCCGTACCGTGGTCTTTCTAGAACCTTCCGCAGAGGTACTAAGTTATGATGTAATATAAATAAAATAAAACTGTACAAACATATAAATAAAATTCCAAACAAATTCGCTATAAGCCGTACAATAACCGATTCGCAACCCTAACGAGGGTACTGACAGGAAGTATTGGTTAAGGAAGTTTCTTTAAAACGCAAACGGTTCCGCATATCGGGAACTAATCAAACATTCGGTATCAAGTTTGAAACGTGTGTCGTGACGTGAGTATAACAATAAGAAATAAGTATATGAAAAAAAAAGGTAGCACTGCGGGAGTGCCGGCAGAAGTGAAAACTTCAATATTAACGTTGTGTTTAATTATAAGTATAAAAGTACTATCATTTATGAGGTACAATGTTTATGTTTTTATTTTTTATTTTTCGCCCTGTGCCGCCTAAACACAGTAGCACACTCAGGCACGGTAGAAAGAGTGGGAGATACTAGTTCCTCTCCCTTCCCCTCGATCTTACGCTTTTTCGATCAGCATCACGTGACCCTGACGCGAGTTTGAAAGTTTTTACCCACCCAGCGCCGCTAAAGAAGTTTTCACTTCAAAAAAACATAAATTTAATATAATAATGTATTTAAAACGTAATACTATGTTGATACTTACTAAATTGTTTACACCTGTAATGGTATATCACATGGTCCTAGATTGTAACAAATATATTGTGTATATTGTTATGTGAATATGCTGTTGGTGTAACCAGGCCGTAAGTTTGTTGCCCGTTCTTCTAAGCTCTGGTCGCGTGGAACTGGCACCTAGAATCACCTAGTATGTAAGACGATTCTAAATGATCCTTACGATTTTACTGAATCAACTATTTAAGAATTCGTTTATTTGAATTTTATTTGTTTTTGTTACGCTTATTTACGTGTCATAAGATCAAATAAATAATAAATATCTGCTACAGCAATACATTAGGTGTTAGTTAAGTATGTCCTTTGAAGACGTGTGTGTATGAGGCAACCACACCTTATATTACTCTGTGACGTAAGGATATGTCATCTAAACTTCTAAACTAATATTATAAAGAGGAAAGATTTGATTGTTTGTTTGTTTACATCGAATAGGCTCCGAAACTACTGGACCGATTTCAAAAATTCTTTCATTGTTGTGAAGCTACATTATCTGCGCTGAACATAGGCTATATTATAATGATATTTTTTATACAGGCTATCCGTGCGAAGCCGGGGCGTACTACTAGTATTATACAAACGACAAGGTGCTGCGCGATACCGTTTACTCGTTACTCTAGCGGAGCCCTAACTGTTGAGATTCGCTGTATTAATTAAGTAACATCAAACGGATGCCCGCGGCTCGCGGAACCCTAATATTTAGCAAATCATTTCGATGGTACAGTCGTAAACACAACTGTACAAAAATCTAAATCTTGAAAAATCATAGGTCAGTAATACTAGTTCGATTTGGATGAAACTTGATGGAGACGAATCATCAAAATCGCGGGCAAGCTACTTAGGTAGTATGTCTAAATCACATAGATTAATACATGTTTTTACCTACTTACTAATAACCTACCTACCGGTTTTATGTAGAGCTAAACGCTTGCATACTTAAATCTAAACGAATTATATCGATAACCGTGAATAAAATAATTAAACTAGGTAATACAAACTTAAGAAACATCCAAAATAAGAGTCCTTCTGTCCTTTGGCCGATAACAGTACTTTTGTGTGCGACTGTACTTGTACGTACGTTGGAAGTGTACGTATACATAAATATGTATGAAATACGGATTCAGGTTTTTAATTAAACTTTGTATTGGCGAGAATCGAACCTATACCGGTGGGGTCGGCTAATAAATGACGGTCCAAATCGTATCGGTACTAAACTACTGATATTATATTTTAATTACTTTTTAGTCATTTTCATATTTTTTACAAATAAATAAGTTTGACTTATTTATCCGAGATACACTGCGCGGTGACTCTGCAACATTCCGCATTCGACCTTGCATTGACGCGCAGTGTGACTCGATAAAAACTAAACTTAAAAAGATATTTAACTCAATGTGTGGTCTCTTAGTGCCGAAAATAACAATTTAGAACCTCCAAATCGTCTTTTATTTTTATTAAGGTTTGAGAAATTTAAAATAAAAATATTTAATACATTTTTATAAAATATACATTTATGTCGTCATTTAGCACAACGCCATTATAGTCTGTAAAATAATATCCGAATTCAGCCAAAGTTGAGGGTAGTTTTACTTTTAAAAATATCTACTTGAACAAGCAAAAACTAACGACACATGAATAAATGCGAGAGACATATTTGCAAATAATTAAGCAAAAACATAATGTTGCCGTCAAATCCACCCCGAGGCGATGCAGACCTTTACCCTTTAGAGTGTTCTTTATTATTCAAGCCATTTTCAACTCTCTCCCTTTGAGATACGCTGCATACTACAACTAAACTGTCATAGGAATTTATCGTTTGTCACCTGAACGCAAAGCTCATTTCAGCTTGGAGATACACCATCCACAAAACTTTATATCATTGCCGTGGGACTTGCAACTTTATCGGTGAGAAACAAAAGTACAATTTGGTTTGCATAGTAATAAAGTTTTCGTATAATATTCTGCCATTTACGTGTCAGGTTAAATTCAACTTTATTTTTCAGTTGATTAAGCATGAATTTGCTTGCATCATTGACCTGGGCTGAAGCTGAGATGCTCAAACTTTATCTCAATGTTATAAATGGAGGAGTGAGTTTTCCGTTTAAAATTCATAGGTTAATTAGCAATGCAAACCCATAACCCCACTTGCACCCACCACTAGAGGGCCTTTCAGCAGCGTCGTTGGCTTGTGGAAGTTTCTGGAATATTTCGTGTTGTTCACAATGCCTCCATAAAAATATAGATAAAAACTTTATTGGACACTAGTAGTACGCCCCGGCTTCGCACGCGTAGCCTATATAAAAAATATCATTATAATATAGCCTATGTTCAGCGCAGATAATGTAGCTTCACAACAGTGAAAGAATTTTTGAAATCGGTCCAGTAGTTTCGGAGCCTATTCGATGCAAACAAACAAACAATCAAATCTTTCCTCTTTATAATATTAGTTTAGACAAAAGAAACAATTTTACAGTACAATGGGCGGCCTTAAAGCGATCTCTTCCAAGCTTCGTTAAAAACTTTCTCTACTGTTTTATTCCTGCAATTTACCGACGACAATTTATCATCGCTCTCGGTCTAGCAGGACAAACGGACTTTACAATTTGTTTAATCGTTCCTAAGCGTCGAGCATTTAGCGCGAACATGTATAATATTTATGTAGGCCTATTTACGCTAAATACCACTAAAAGTTCTATAAGTATAAATACAGCATACCTAGCTAGAAATATGCTTACTGCGTACAACTTTCGTTGTCAGGTTAAGTTAATCCAATGTTATTTCGTTTGACGCAGGTGGGGAGGCAAGATGGCGACGACAACGTTGAATTTCAATTTTAGAAGATGCATTATTGATAAGTCCTTTAATCTATGGTGTTCGATGCGATGTACCGAGGAACGATCACATGAACGAAAGAGAGCGAAGACTTTCCCTCTCGCTTACACATCTGTGGACGTATAGTGAAAATAGTTGTTCTTATTTCAGACGTTCGATGTTTTGTTCTACTAGAACAGTACGATGCTACTTCAAAAAGCTTTGAAAGTTTGATCGTGTTGGGACCTCTACAAAAGCTAACCTAGCTGCTACGTAGTTTCGTACGATATATTTACATTATTTTATAACAATAATCGTGATAACAAAAACACATCACGTAGTCTAACCTCTAAAATTCAAAACAAAATCTCTAGAGACGTCAAATTCAATTTCCCGCCACGCAAATGTCACTGTCAAAGGAAAACGTGGCAAAGTGAGGCTTCATTATACAGCCGAGTTCTACAAACGGCATTAGGCGTTTGTACACTATCACACGATACGACACCGATCAGACAAATATTGGTGTCAGTGGCAACACCACGCAAAAAAGCATACTTACTAAAAAAGTTTCAGTGAAGATCGTATTTCTGTACTTTAGTTGCATAATAGGAAGTTTAGTTAATTAAAATATAGAGTGATTAGCTTATCACTGATATCGTGTAAGTGTCGTGTGGGTGGCTGTGAGGGACCCGCCATTGATGAGGGAATTCCTGTCGCCGAGGCTATTGGGGTCCGGGACACGTACTGTCCAGTGGGTAGCTGAATAATCATATTATTTATACTTTGTCAAATATTACAGAATAAGCGTGCTATATAAAACGGATAATGGTAGCGACATTGATAGGTGTCCGTGTTATCTCAGAACTGTACATAGCCTTGCCTGTGCATAATTGTGCCGTATTATTTGACAGCAAGACCATTGTAAAATGTCACCCTATTTTTCATACAAACCTATTTTTTTAAGGTTACAAAAGGTGTTATTTAAACCCTTAGCGAACTGTTACTGGCAAATACTATTTTAAAAAAAATAGGCATAGTTTATCTTCATAATTCCTTCAGCCATTTGAAAGTGAAGTTGAAAGTCCGTCCACGTCTGTCCGGTGGGCGAACGGGAGCTTTTAAATACACCTACTTGGCGCAGGATCGTGCCTTCACCAACTAATAGGCGCTCACTCAGCTAGATAGACATCAAATTAGGGTAAGTAGCTTGAATTATATACATCTTGTTTGTTATTGCATGCCATGATTTAATTTAGAATGACCACATTTTTATTTATCAAATAAATAATGCTAGACAATCCACACAACATCATCTAGCCCCAAGCTCAGCAGAGCTTGTGTTATGGGTACTAAGTTAGAAGACTGACATACTTAATACATAGAAAGATATTTTTTATTATACATATAAAATACCCAGAACACCCGGAATAAATATTTGCAGATCGTATAAACATTTATCCCAAGGTGGGAATCGAACCCGCAACCTCCACGTCGCAGGCGGACCTTCGCCCACCGCGCCACATCGGTCGTCGTCATCGGTTTAGAAGGAAGAACAGAATACACATGTGCATTTTAAACCATTTATCAAATATCCGATTATACACAGATATGCGGCCACCGGGGGACCACACCGAAATACTATCCCGGTTAAGAGAAGGGTAAATCCCGTGACCAGATCTAATCCCAGAGTTAAAGCTGACAGCATAAAACGTGAGCGAGTTATTCCATTTTGTTCGGCAACATCCTCGTCAGCTGGTAATAGCCGCCATCTTGTATGTGAAAGCAGTTAATGACAGGTAATGAAGTGGTAACGACTGCCATGCCAATTAGAAGCTCCGTTATACAGGGTGTCAATTAACTCTGTATGTAGTGGGACGTTTAAGAAGTACGCTATTATGTGTGTAAGTATCGTTTACGAGATAAATGAATATTCATGGATACTTCATAAAACGCCATAACACTAAGCGAAGCCTGTTCTATGGGAACTAGCTGATAACTGCAAATAAACATTAATGATTTATAGCAAAAATGTTTTTTTCTTGATGAGGAATGACAACTAACAGTTCATTAGTTATTCAATAAAATCATGAGTTTATTTTATGGATTTCAAGATGATTTTAAGACTGAGCAGAGGTTACAAGAACTTTCAACAAACTCACAACCATTTTACATGCTCACTCCATCCTTTAGATACGTATAAATACGTGCAAGAACTATAGGTTCTAGACTAGAACTATAGGGAACTATAGGGAACCTATGGGGTCCGTAGCGCTGAAAACTAATAGCGCTGTGAAATGTAAAGTGTATATAATTTTAGTGAACTAGAGTACTAATCTAAGAAACCAATTTAGTGTCGGCCTGTTGTAGCTTTTCTAAATTTCTACCTCTTGAGCCTGTCTTGGTAATAAAGGAGTGAGAAAGAGAGAGGTCCCGCTGTGTTAATAACATTAAAATTAATACAGATTTAACTTGTTGGAAGGTAAGGTGATACATGTGCTAGGATCGTGTACTAAGTTGCATCAGTGGTTCAGTTATTCAGTTAGTATGCGGCGCGCGGCACTGATAAACATGTCAACACGAGATAATGACTTCGACTGATTGCTATCTAATTAGACTGACGGAGATATGAACCAGCGGTGTGCTGGAGGCAAAGGTGCCGTCGCAAGACCAATCCACCAGGATACCCTGCTCGTGTATACTTGTGAAAGTTTACGTTTGTATACTTGGTCCTCAGTCATATTCTTGATAACCCATAGATTGTCTGGAAGAATTCGCTCATATAGGTAGCTCATTTTACATAAATATTCACGTATGTAATTACATGGATATTTGGTACCATGTAGAGCTTGTGTTATGGGAACTAGATTGCTGATAGAATACATTGTACCGAAATAAAACAAACCTTAGTATTTGTTAACACACAAATGTTTGTTCTTAGTGGGTATCAAACCCACAACTCACAGCACAGGAGGTAGAGGAATCCGACAGCTGTTTCGCATATCAAATCATGTGTATGTTTATAAATATAAAATAGTTGTAGAAGTTTTATTAGTTTTAAAGTTACCTGTCGTTTACGCTATTGCCATTCAAGAAGAAGATGCATGCGATATACGGAAAGGGTGAACAAGTAAAGTGCCTCCTATAAGACCAAGTTTGTAACAATTATTTTGGCAAAATAAACATCTTGTATCTTGAAGAAGCAAGTTCAATGTGTGTATGTATAACTGCATATTCGCCTCTAGTGTAGCGCGTTTTCCTAACTCCTTGTCTTAAGCGGACCGCACCGGATGGCGAAGACAAGTGTAGGTTAATTAAACTACTTGCTTTAAGGGGGTAGGCAGGGGGGACAGGGGGGACAGGGGGGGGTAACTTTATGTTAATCAATTATTCTGTGTGACTTCGTCCCTGCAAATGGATTAACTAAGGTAGTGGAGTAAGGGTTAGGTGGTCTTAAGTTCGTGGGTTCGAAGGTGCTGCATTTATTTGTTAGGTTTATTTGCATAGATCGGATTAGATTTAGACATAAAAAAAATATTTGGGCTACTTATATTTTTAGCAACATCGCGAGGTCTTAGTTCTTATCACTAAGTTTGTACGTAAATACTACTGAACACCATCCATTGGTCCTCGGAGCCCGAGACAAAGGGCTTTCTGCACGGAAGATCTTCCCTTTTCGTAGGAAATGAGTAAGATGAAGGTCCCTGGTTCTTAGCTCCGATAACATTAAGTTGCGAGTCACGTGCTCGGCACGTCGATGTGGCATTTCTAATAATAACTGCATACCGCAATAACCGTACTATGGCATTCTTTACTCTCTCAAATCTCTGGCATTTTTCAAATATAAAGTACGATTCACGATGTACAGAATGCACCATAACATTCCTATAAACTGTATATACTGACCCCCTAACTTATAAAAAGTTAGCGTTGACTTAATGTCATCATTACGTATGGTAATCAATACTTCAAGTCAACGCTAACTTTTTATAAGATAGACCGTGAGACCCTTTGCTGCTGTATGTAGCACACACTTACCAGCTTACTATGTACCTACTTTTATTTTGTCTCGTTTTTTTTATATTTGTTAGTTTTAGTTTTGTAAGTAGGTACTTTGTGTGTTATTGTTTTGCAAATAAATATATTATGTCTATGTCTATAGATATATTCTTCTCGTGTATGTCGAAGAAACATTAGAATTTACCTTTGCCCAGCAGTGGGACAACATAGGTGAATAAAAAAAAATTAAATGAATAGGTAATAGCGGTGGACACGCTTTAAAAATTTTAGGTTGCGCTAGGGTGAGTGGTAGTGTACTAACAAGCTACCTACGCAAAGTAAACAAACAGGTCAAACAAGTGGGCAGGTAGGAACATATTATTATTTTACTTTCATAAATTGCTTACTACTAAAGAATTCAAAGAAGCTTTTGCCCGGACTTACGGATGTAAACGGTTTTTAAATTTTTTTTTTTTTATACAATGATGATTTAACAAATCTATATCTACACTAATATAATAAAGAGGAAACATTTGAATTTTTGTGTGTGTGTATGTATATTTGCAATGAATAAACTCAAAAACTACTGCACCAATTTAAAAAAATATTTTATCATTAGAAAACTACATTCACCCATAGTAACATAAACAAATAATCTTATGTCCACCCGTGCAAAGCCGGGACGGGCCGCTAGTTACCTATAAATACCCTTTCAAGTAATACCCAATAGTAATACCCAATCACACATGAGCTAGGAAACCACAAATGGATGCCATGTAGTGTGAGCGCGCACTTCAAAGACGAGAGGATGCTACACAGTGAGGGCGAGCCCTTTGAGCTTATTTTGGGGTTCAATCACCGAGAGCCGAACTAATGCGATTGTCTCTGTCCGTCGCGGCTCTTTGAATACATCGTGTTCATCTGAGACCTGATGCGAACTGACGTACCTTTGTTTATTTGTATTCATTTGCATAACTTTTGGTAACAATAAAAGTTCATCGAGTTCACCACAGCTTAGGCGATATAGCACGCTGTGGGTTGTAGGTTCGATCCGCATCAAGAACAACTTGTGTGGACACAAACGATGATTTATTGGTCTGTGTATGGGTGTCACTACCTACTTGTATCAATCTTTTCTTAGTCTACTACTAGAGGGCGTTGATTGTAATACCAAGTATTTCTATGCTATTGCATAGCTTCTATCGCGGGCCTTGAGCGTGGAGACCGAATTTGGAAATTTCGTAATGATAAAATCTAACGAAATAATCTAACACTGCGCATGCGTAATCCAGAAAAAAATGCTATGCAATAGCTTTACCGCGGCAGTCCCCGAGTGCCACACGTCTTTTTTTTACTATTCTTCGAATATGTAACACGGAAAGGAATGTCGAATGAAGTTCCGATGGCTATTCGGTCAAAAAAACTAGGTGTATTTTTAAATAGACACTTAAGTAAATGCACCCTAGAGACCGCGTCCCCAGGTGGCGGATAGGGGAATGCTCACCGGGGGAGCTTCTGCTTCCTCGGAGGGTAGGAGGGAAATAAAATACCTCCCGTGGACCAACAAGGCCGGAGAAGGACACTCCGTTAGAAAACCCCTGCCGCAGGCTGCTTTGAGATATGGCGAAGTTAAGGCTGCGGACAGTGCTGTGCGTTCAGGCTGGAGCGTACAGAAGGCACGGCGGCGGAAGAACTCCTAGAGGGTCAACGGCGGCGTCCCGGTCTTGAGAAGACTACAGCCTTGGCGTCAGGTGGCAACCGGCCGTAAAAAATTTAAAGCCAACCTCCAATCTCCTTGTTTTAATGAAAGTACAACATAAGAAAAGAGATATAACGGCTAGGGCGTCCCCCTTAAGCGACGGTCAGTGGTCTACCAGGGCGAATAATGATAGGGCGTCCCCCTCAAGCGACGGTCAGAGAGCTATCAGGGCGAATAATGATAGGGCGTCCCCTGCAAGCGACGAATTTCGACGCAACGCTACCAACATGCGTATAGCAACTTGGAATATAGGTTCCCTGACCGGACGTGGCCAAGAACTGGCCGAGGTACTAAAAAGACGAAACATAAACATCTGTACTTTACAAGAAATCAAATGGAAGGGGTCAAAGTCAAGGGAATTAGGGTATGGCTACCAACTACTATATCACGGATCGTCGAGCGCAAGAAACGGTGTAGGGGTGATTTTAGACGAGAATTTGAAACATAGAATTATAAAGGTCGACAGGCACAGTGACAGACTGATGTGTGTCAAGCTAGCTATGGATGGTCAACCATGCCTAAATATAATATCAGCTTATGCTCCTCAAATCGGATCTCCTAAACAAGATAAATTAGAGTTTTGGGACAATATCCAAGATATACTCCAAAACATCCCTGTAAACGAAAATAAAATTATTGCAGGAGACTTAAATGGCCACGTCGGTAAAAATGCGCCAAATAACAGCATTATCCACGGCAATCATGGTTTCGGAGAAGTAAATGACCAAGGTGAAGACATCCTGGAGCTTGCCAATATCTTCGACATGCCAATAGTCAATACATTTTTGAGAAAAAAGATGAGCACCTTATTACTTATAAAAGTGGTAGATCCGCTACACAAATTGACTATTTTCTGTGTAATAGAAATATGCGAAAGTTCTGCAAGGATTGTAAGGTTATCCCTGGGGAACCGCTTACTACTCAACACCGAATGCTTGTCACTTGTCTGAAAATGCCTCAATGGAACGGTAACCGCGTAGAGAAAACTGCCCCTCGCATCAAATGGTTCAATTTACAGAAAGCCCAAGGAAGGAATGTCATAGCGGAAGTAACAGAGCATCTGAAATTAGAAACAGAAAAACCATCCGTATCAGCTAACACTGCATGGCAAAACTTCCACGAGAATACCATCGCATTGGCAAAAATAGGCTTAGGTGTGAGTAAGGGCAAACTGAAGACTCAAAAAGATCCTAGTTGGTGGGGAGACGAAGTGAAACAACAACTAGCAGAAAAGAAGAACGATTTCAAAGCTTGGCAGAAATCTAAACTGGAAGAAGATAGAGTGAAGTATACGCACTCCAAAAAATCGGCCAAAAGTACAGTTGCCCGAGCTAGAGCTGACGCGGAGAATAACCTTTACACTGATCTCGGAAATGCAAAAACGGAAAAGGACATCTTCAAACTTGCAAAACACAGAAATAAGCAATCGCAAGATATAAAAACTAATAAATATATAAAAAACCCCGCAGGCCAACTGTTAACTTCGAATAAAGACATCAACCAAAGATGGCACGATTACTACAAAGAACTCTTGAACGAAGAGTTCCCACAAGAATCATCTTTAGACTGTCCATCTGTACCCGGTCCTATTGAATGTGTTACTCTAACCGAAGTACAACAAGCCTTAAGCAACATGAAGAATGGTAAATCCACCGGGCCAGATGAAGTTCCAGTAGAACTATGGAAAAAATGCGGGACCACAGGTGCCTTATGGCTCACAAACTTGTTCAACGACATAGTTATGAAAGCAAAAATGCCAGATATGTGGCGGCAAAGTAACTTGATACCATTTTATAAAAATAAAGGCGATGTCGCAAACTGTGGAAACTATCGTGCCATCAAGCTCACCTCTCACACCCTAAAAATATGGGAAAAAGTATTAGCAAACCGACTTGGAAAACTCGTTCAAATTACCCCGAACCAGTGTGGTTTTACTAGTGGCGCAGGCACTATAGATGCTATACATACCGTAAAAATTCTAATGGAAAAATACAAATCCCAGAAAAAAGATCTTCATCTCGTATTTATAGATCTCGAAAAAGCATTCGACCGGGTCCCACGAAAATTAATTTGGGATGCGTTACGCGCGCAATTGGTCCCAGAATATTACATCGTACTGTTAAAAGATATGTACGAGTCCATAAAGACCAAAGTCGTCAGCCCCGCTGGCGTTAGCGCTGAATTTGAGGTCAAAGTGGGAGTGCATCAGGGATCTACTCTGAGTCCACTGTTGTTCAATCTCGTAATGAATTATGTCACCGAACACTTACAAAAACCAGCGCCATGGACACTTTTATACGCTGACGATATAGTTCTTATTGAAGAAAATGCTGACGACATCCAAAAAGAACTCGATGTATGGTGCACAGCACTAGAGCAAAGAGGCCTCAGAGTTAGTAGACAGAAGACTGAATATATGCATTGCAACTTCTCAGGCTCTAAGGACGTAGCGCATTTACGAGTTCCTCACATCGATAACACGCCCATAAAACAAGTAGATGCCTTTAAATATCTAGGGTCTATGATTACGGATTCCGCCAGTATTGATAAAGACATTACAAACAGAACCAAAACAGGCTGGATGAAATGGCGAGCACTGTCTGGTGTACTCTGTGACGTAAGAATGCCTGTCCAAATCAAGGGAAATGTGTACAAACGGGCAGTGAGACCAGCACTTCTGTATGGATCTGAGTGCTGGGCCATGCGCAAAGCCGACGAACAACCTTTGCACGTCGCGGAGATGCGCATGTTGCGCTGGGCTGGGGGAGTTACCATGCTTGACAAAATCAGAAACGAATTAATACGAGGTACATTTAAAGTAGCGCCCATTCAAGAAAAGATCCAAGAAAACCGTTTGCGCTGGTATGGCCATGTCATGCGTAGAGACGAAACTCATATGACCCGGAAAGTCCTCACAGCGGAACCAACTAAAAGGAAACCAGGCAGACCCCTGACTACTTGGATCGGTACGGTCCAAAAAGATTTGAAGACGATGGGCTTAGACCCAGATACGACGCAAAAACGCTCTGTATGGCGTATGAAAACAAGGAGGGCCGACCCCAAAAGAAATGGGACATAAGGCCAGGACAAAGAAGAAGAAGAAGACTTAAGTAAATGCACCTAGTAATTCCACCATCATTACTAGAATACCAACTACCCCCTAATGTTTTCCTTCACCGTTTGATGGTGCTCATGATCGTAAAGCGCTGATGTCTCCGGATGTACGGAACACCTACTACAGATAGACATCCCCCCTTCCCCTCCCCTTCATAGTATTATGTACTGAGTAAAAACGCGTAAAACGAAACGCACCGGATGCGTCAGGCGCGAACCGCCATTAGAGGGAAAAAAGAAAATGTTTTTGACAATATTTTTAGCGCCATTGAAATACAGATTTGGGTTTTGTGGAGAGCTGTTTTTAACACGGTTTTTGGTGAAATTTCGTATGAGTTGCACTACAATACATTTTACTGTAGAGACAGCATATTGTGTGTTATTTTGTATTGTATGTATTATTTACAAAACAAATGTTAGTACTTATTTATGTATTTTATCAGCACTCTAGTCCAGGAAGATTTTTACCTACGCATATTTAGTTTTTCCGTTGACACAAATCAAATCTCAAGTTAGTCTAAACACCCTAAACTTTCAAAATATCAAATGACTTTCGTCGACCTAGTCGCTCTTATACAATGCTGACCCTGACTGTACTTACCTTAGATTGCGGACTACATGTAGCAGTCGGCGACTCAAATTCAGATTTGAGTTTTACGTTTCAGTCGTAAAAGTAACAAATAAAACAAACCACACCTCACGGAATGGGCTCCACAACACGACAGGTTCCGACTTTAGAACCGGGAAAGTACTTACCTACTTAAGCCAATTTCAGAATTGTAGCAATATTTTGTAGTGGTAGAGCTTTTACCTGGTACCTAGTGTTTGTGAAAGAGATCCTTCGAAACGATGTACATATTTGTGAAACAACGTATTATTTTAGGTAGAGTTTAAAAAGGCATAAACTGACTTTTAAAAGTTTAAACTCGTACAAAATCAGCGTAGAGCGCGCGCGTATCTAAGTAAACCCGAACATCGAAGTCGTTACCTTACATTGTAAAGCGCGTAGTCTAGTTTTATTCGTTTTGATCGAAAAGTGACATTACAGAACACTGAATAATGAAATTTTGTAAAAGAAAAACTAAATTGCTTTTTTTATTCGGTTTCATTTTAGAAAAGTGAGATCTCCTCTCCTACTAATATTATAAGCGTGAAAGTTTGTATGGATTGATGGATGGACGAACGAATGTGTGGATGTATGTTTGTTACTCTTTCACTCAAAAACTACTGAATAGATTTTAATAAAACTTTACAATAATGTTGTTTATACATCAGGCTATAATTTACAAAGATATTAAGGCATCACCTAGTTTTTTATAAGTAAAATAAAACTTGGGTGTAACTTCGCAGCAGATTTCGAGAATTAAATTGAACTATCGACTAAGTTCTGTTTTATTTTTCGTTCGGAATTATTAACACATGTAGGTACTAGTACCATAGAGGCTGCCCTGGAAAGAAACAAATGGCGTGACTCGCATCAATTACGCTGACAAGAGCGTAGCTCTTAAATAAGTAGTAGTACATAGTAACATAAAGTACACATAAATCGTGTTATAGCTATAAATATAAGATGTCACATGAAGCGTGGTCAACAGTAACGCTTGTCTGTGAACTGTGGTCTTCGGGTCAACTTGCTGATTACATACGACAACATCTTTTATAACTATGCCGATAACTAGTACAGTCAACGACAAAAGTTGGTAAAAACCAACACTTATTTCTTTTATAATATTCTATAATTTGTTTGTTGATGTGTCTATTTTTTAATTCTTCAAATTTTATGTATACTTTTACATGTCGGTCTCCGACGAAGTGTGAGACATATAATACTCTAATTACCATATTTTTAACCATAGGTACTTCAGGCAAATAAAGAAATTTCATTTTATAAAACAAATAAGATAAGTAATCAATAGTTTTGATATATTTTAAAAAATATTTATGCAATTCCTGCGATGTATAGATTACACAACGATACGATAACTAATCACACAACACCGACATCGCATTAGTGGTTCGACCAAAATAGTGTAGATCAGTCGACAAAAATATCGTTATCGTCGTCATGTTAACAGTCTTAATGCGATTAGCTTCACGATATCGTGTAAGTTATTGTCGTGTCTTGTGAAACTTACCTACGGGCGAGAACAATATCAATTTTTGACGATTACTGTACATTGGGAAGATTTATACTTTTATAATAATATGTGTTTAGGTAACGTATACACACGGAGAGGTTTTTTTATTGTGTTGTGTATAGTGTGATAAGAATATCGGAATTTAGCAAGTAAACATTAAATATAATCTCAAGACACCGCGGCACGTAAAGTGATGTGGGTTCGAATCGAAGCCATAGAAATTACGATTTTGAAACCTTAGATCAAAAGTTATTTCCAAAAAATACGACGATTGCGATTTTTTTGTTCAAATACATTAATTGATTCTACTAGAAAAATGTTACAAATATGCGATCTTGAAGTTGTTTGACTGTACTTAACTAGATAGAAACTAGCATACCTAGAATACCTACTAAATCCTTGTATGGTAGGTATAATATCAACCCGCTTTTTTGCATACAATCTCTAGGTTTTTATTCTACAAGTATCTCGCACTAAAAACCAAGAATGCGATTATTATCTTGCGTATCTTGTAAGCATTTCTAGTTATCCATAACAGTGGATCTATACGATATATACCTTAGTATTAAGGTTATATGGAATTGGAAAGTACGGGTCAAGCGGGATATACAGGCATGCCTCATCGCACCAAAGTGGGATTAAAACTAGACAGGTTTTGTATGGAGGATTTTCGGAAATCAAAATGAATTAAACTCACGAAAGCTCGACAAGAGTTTACAATTGTCGCCTAAAAGCAAGACAAGAGTTCACGACTGTCACCGCGTTAGAAAAACTTTAGGTTTTACACTGCGCGTCAACGCCAGCTCGACTGCCGTTCCTTGAATCGTTATCGCGCAGTGTAGTGTATCTTGGATACGTTACGTTGTTTCTTTATTAAACAATTGTAATAAGGATCATAATCCAGGTCTAGTTAGTTGCCAGTTCTTCTAGACTAGACTCTGCTCGCAACGAACTGGCGCCTAGAATCATCTAGTATGTAAGCCGTTTCAAAGTGATCCTTGTGATTTTATTGAATTAATTTTAAAGTTTGTTGACGATGGTCCTATTCAATCGCCTGTTTTTACTATTTTGCTCTATATTGCCATGAAGTCTTACAAAACCTGTCTTTCTACGGCAGGTAATGCTGAATCGCGAGTTAATATCTAGCGCGCCCAACACCCACAGCACGGAAGGTAACTCGGACGCCTGCAAATAGAATTCATCTAAAACATTAAAAAAACTAGCTGCAGACAACATGCCATCCGTCTAGTTCTTGCTACGTCTTGACATAATGCAGTAAGAAATGCTCTCAGAGCCATTACACGTACCTACAACGAATATTATAAAATAATCTTTCAAATTGTCCTTTTTATTCCTAAAATTCATAAAAAGACGTTAAATAAAAATTTAGATAAATTATAATTAAAATAATTTTTATCCTCGCAATTGTCGAATGATCGTCGTAACATCAAGATAGTAGGTTAAAAATTCACGGTAATTCATTTTTATTTAATGTATGTAAATTAAACGTTAAAAGATCGTAAAAGTTTTGCGATAAAACTTGTAGTTCCAAAAAGTTTCACAATATAATTATAAAACAATTTAACACAATATTATTTGTTGGACAAAAAGCTTGTAGTTTTATCCAACAATAGTACATTGTTCACCGAGAGGAGAAAGTGACCGATTACCGTCGAGGGTGTCGTTTGAAGCCCGAGCCGCAGGCGAGGGCTTTAAAACACCCGAGATCGGGATCGGACCTATGAGGAAAATAAAAAACTAAAATTTTCACATGTTCTTTTTTCAAATTGTTTGACACCATCCAACACACAGCTAGTGGCCAGTGTCATTTTGCGAACTTGGAGATAAAAACTCACTGTAAAAACTTTTTGGCTTTTGATATTTAGGTTACCAGCGCATAGTCTTACCCAAAATTAAAAAAGAAAAACCACGTAAGAAATGGATTTTCATACACTTTTCTCTCCCGCTCAGATGCGTTTTCTCGCCGCATATTTGTTCGATATGCAATGACGTACTTTCTACCGTAAATTTGATAAAGTATCAAGGTACTTTCCGAGCAGGTGTAGTATAAATAATATTGTAGATACTCAAACAAAAGAGGTATGAACAAGGAGTATGAACTATATGCCTTCACTCTTACTCCTGCTAAACTTTATTACTCCGAGACAGCAGGCCTTAAGTAGGTATTTTAATTAAGGCACATCCAGCACATTAATTATCACTAACTACATCGGGGGATAGTTAGTACATACTTGGAATGGTTCCAGATTTTAAAGAAAAATGGTACAAACTATGCTTTAAACTATGAACCTTGCTGAGAAAAATGAGTTTTAATAGTAGAGTTATTATTATTAATTTGCTTTGGCTGGTGGGAAAACACTAGCTTATGGTTGGAATTCTTTAAGCTTGTATTGAAAAAGAAAAAAAAAGAAGTCTACCTTATAAATTCTGCTCTGTGGTTTTATTTGGCATAATATTAAAATTTAAAAAGGAATACCCAGTTTGTTCTAAGTTATGAAATCCATTAATTACTTATATGAAATTTTATTTAAGAGGTTTAAAAAGACAGTAGTCTTTTTGTGGAAATTTTTTAAGTAGAATCTTTTGGACTTTTAAAAGCTATAAAACTATAAATATTTCATCAGTTCCGGTGACTTCACTCCAGTTAAATAAATAAGAGTGAATCTTTAGTTTATGCATATTCAAAAATAATTGGTTATCTGAAGATTAAATTCTGTGTTGATTATGGGAACGAAAGTAGGTAAATCTAGATAACAGATTATTGAAATTTGTGGGAGAATGTTATGTGTTTGACCTTGTTATAGTATCATGACATCATCATCATCATTAACATGATCAGTTAGAGGGTATTAGATATCGTTTTTTATGTAAAAAAATACTGTATAGGTACCTAAACTTAACACAGGACTTTGGGTTTCAACAGTGTTAAGTCTAGAACTCTAAAGATAAAAAACAAATAGGTACCTATTGGAATGGAAATGTTAGAAAAGATAATTCAGTTGGTGCCTTATTTAGAAAATACTTCTTAGTAATTAGTTTAGATCGACCAATCTCAATTAAACGAATTCTAGTGTAAATCATGGTCGTGTGGCCCCAATAAACTCCCTCAAGTAACTGCCAGCGCCAATGCAAGGTAGTAAAATAGCAGTAAATTGCAATAAATCCCACAATGCACCGATTTCCAGGGCAGGGACAGCTTAAAACGCACTCAACGTAAATAAGTTTCTAAATACGTCCCACGCACAATAAATAAAAGAATACGATCAATGCACCGGGTCGGAGGCATTTAAATTCTTCCAAGACCACTACAATTTGCATCAAATTAAAACACTCCAATTATAAAAGCTAGTCCGCTCTCACGATCGATAAACAACGTTATTTACAACAAGATTACCTTGAGCGTATGTAAACAATTGCAGCGACACCAACAAGAAAATCCAGTTTTGGACGCCGAAACGGCACATCCCTGTCCGGCACATACTGCAACGCACTAATAAAACACTGCTGTATATTTTTTAATTCATCGTTGTCACATTTTCACATAAAAATGAGGATTTTGCGCGAATATTTCACTCAGCTTTTGAAAGCGATGTTAGACGATCCGCCATTTTTATAGACGAGAACCGGCGCGCACAGAAAATACTGCTCAAAAGTGAAAGGGCAATGCCCGCATTTAAGTACAAGCTGAAGCTAGCTGCAAGTTGCGAAGCTGTCAAATGTCAAACAACCGGAAATATAAATTAGTTGCCTGTATAAAATATACCTTTCTGACATGATAATGACAGCAAACTGGCATTCTGCCTGTCAACTCTGGAACAAAACTAACTATCACTCAAATTCTTATCTTTCTTCTTCTTTTTCTATATCTCGCTTGATTTATGTTGTGTTGTGTTTGTTTACATTTTCGATTGGATTTCCAGCCAATATCATCTTTATTCTGGTTCTTTATAAACATAGTTATCAATTCATTAACGATTACGCTTCGCAATAATGGAGTTGATTTATTCCATGAGACGAAAACCGCTGAAATGCGAGCCACCCCGATACGACAGGTACTTATCGCCTTGTTTCTGGAATAATAGCTGAAACAGTTCAGAATTCACCCTGTTTTGGTAGAGCACCTATTGCCAAACTAACTTTTGTTGTAACTTCATTGTGTTTTAAATGAATTTCGAAATTTTCTAGCCCAACAGATACAGAGACAGTGCGTCCCATCTGTACCATTTCTAACGCTAATATAATCGCGTTCTCGTCGCCCACCGAGCTATCTGACGTAGACGGTGACACCTGGGGCGGACATGTGTACGTGTGCGATCTAGATACCCCCTGGGACAGTCACAAAGTGGCCAGCACTTCTCATCCTGTAAGTATTTACCTGTTAAATGTCCACGGAGCTAAACCTATGATTAAGAATGGGCAGAAAATAACAGAAAATTTTCATCAAATTACTTCTACGTCTTTCCTCACTCTTATGTCTGTTCTCATGTGTCTGGTTCTCCAGGTGTCAGCCTTGGAGTGGGACCTGGAAGGCAATAAGCTGCTGATAGCCACCACCGTGGGAGACGTCTCCGTGCACGGACAGAAGGACCATCTGCTCAATGAATGGCAGACTCTATACAGTGCTAGTTTTCCCGGTAACTATTTCATAACTTTTGTCTATACTCAATACTTTTGTAATTTTGTGTGTGTAATTGTTAATTGTATTTTCAAACTGATCTATTCCATGTGACATTCAAACGCCTGTAAAGGCAGATTTTAGTGAATTTATTAATGTTTTTTAACACCTTTACAAACCTGAAATTTTTTTAATAAATGATTATAATTTTATTACTTTCACATATCTTAACATCCTATTATACTTATACTACTAATATTATAAATGTGAAAGTTTGTGTGGATCACGGAGCACATAACGTTTTTGTGCTCTGGTTTTGTGCTCCGTGGTGTGGATGGATGGATGGATGTATGTATGTATGTTACTCTTTCACGCAAAAACTATGAAATGAATATTAATGAAACTGTACAATAATGTACTTTATACATCAGAATAATACATAGGCTTTAATTAACTAAGTTGCTAATTGAAAAAAATATCACAATAGCAAGATGATACACACACCAGCTATATAAATATATATATCTCAACATATCTCTTATTCCAGGTGAGCGTATAGTTAAGGCTGCATTTTTCCACACGGGCCGGCGAATTGTCATCGCTGAGAGGAAACCTGACGCTCCCATCACCGACAGGATACAAGCTCTCAAATGCACTCCGACGCTCAAGGGGTTCGGGTTAGTACCAGTATAAGATATTTTAAATGATCCTTGTTGTATGGCATAAACATGAATTTAACAATTACTATTAAGGTGATACCTCTCGCACACTGTACACCACAATCATACTCTGCAATCCGTGTGTGCACAAACTCGTACTTGGGGTACAGATACCGTGAGGGCACAATGGAACTGGCACAGTCGGCCACCGACTTAACTAACACAATCATAGACCGATTACTGTGTTCCTAGCAGCATTAAGCTGAGGCAGGACCTATTTAGTTGCACTTGCGAGACCAGTGAATGCCCAGACCTACCCCGTAGCTGGGTATAGTGTTTAGTTTTATTTAATTTTATACTATTTTTAATGTTAGTTTTGTATGTAAGCTTTGTCTTGTGTGTTTTATAAATAAATCCATATCTATATAATATGTGAAACTATCATGGTTTTGAACATAGTTTTAAATAATCAAACTCACAGATCATGAGAAATATCCCGTTTATAATGAAAATCTTTATCTATGTATCTTCCAGCGGGTTGCCATTAGAAGGGGCGTGCGTGGTGACGGGCACGGGCCTGGTGGGGTCTGTGCAGCCTTCCGACACGGGCGCGAGCAGCACGGCCGACTGCCTGCGACCCACACGGGACCACGTTACCGCCGCTACCATCGCATACAAAAGTAACCACACGATTCTCTACTTACAGCCCTCTCCGATAATATCGGCGGCTATAGCGCTATAGCGGCAACTCAGGAGTCTGAATTTGATTTACAAAGAAAGAAAAAAAAACTGGTTTATTGACGTTTATTGAATGTACAAGCTTTGCAACTGCCTCTAGCCATGATGCACTAATTGCAAAGCTATTATATATTACTAGTTTCTGCTAGAGGGTTCGATCCCGGGATCCCGATCATATTTTAGTTCCGAAATTTTCGGGACTTATATATACATATATAAATAAACTAATATTATAAAGAGGTGAAGTTTGTGTATTTGTTAAATTGTAGGGGGTAATCTCGGGATCTACTGAAAATGTTTTCTACCAATAGAAAGCCACATTATTGCCGAGTGTCATAGGTTATAAAAATAAAAATGCTTTTACGTGGTAGTCCGTTTTGCAAAGTGAACCGGAGAAAAAACGGTCGAATGAAAGCGTTTCATACGAACATTATTCCCAACGAAGTGGGCACGGGTCAGCTAGTAATAAATAAGTGTTGTTTGCAGACGGGAACCTGCTGATAGCGGCGCTATGCGGCGGGCCGGCGGGCTGCGTGCGTGTGTATCTGTGCACGGTGCACAAGGCGGGCGTCACCGCGCAGCCGCTGCCAGCCGTCTACTTGCTGCATAATGCACTGCCCAGTGAGTGTTTATATATACATTAATAATGCTGGATACTGGAGTGGAGACCGCGTTTAGGCAAGCGTAGTG
The DNA here is from genome assembly GCA_932527185.1 of Ecliptopera silaceata. NCBI lineage: Eukaryota > Metazoa > Arthropoda > Insecta > Lepidoptera > Geometridae > Ecliptopera > Ecliptopera silaceata. Next base: position 5,530,456 of record OW052217.1, on the reverse strand, counting down.
TAGGACGCCCTCCGGCGAGATGGAGCGACGATCTACGGAGTGTAGCTGGCAATAACTGGATGAGAAGAGCCGAAAACCGGGCTCAGTAGTGCGTCTTGGGAGAGACCTACGACCAGCAGTGGACTGATATAGGTTGATGATGATGATGATGAATGCTGGACAATCCACAACATCTAGCCTCAAGCTGAGCAGAGCTTGTGTTATGGGTACTAGAAGACTGATATTTAATGCAAAACATTACATAGATAGATATTTTTTATTATACAATAAAATACCCAGAACACTCGGAATATATATTTGCAGATTTAATGTGGAAATGTATTGATGGATGGATGTATGTTGGTTACTCTTCAACTCAAAAATTGGAATGTATTTTAATGAAACTTTGCAATAATGTAGTTCGATTCGGTACTTTGCATGAAAAAGTAACAAATATACACCCATGCATACAAACTTTTGCGCGAATAATATTAATAGGCTTCAAAATGATTTGAACAGGTTTCGAACCGCATTATCAATTTGTATCACTTGGGAATGTGAAAATAATAGTGATTATTTTTTATGAAATTATTTTAGCATAGTCTGTAATGTCTTTGTGTTATTTGATGTAAGTAATGTGTAGTATAAATAACAGATAAAAACATTTTTATTGTATTTAATTTATAGCGACGCTAACGTGGTGCCAACGCGAAGAACCAGACTCTTTACTTATAGGGGGTGCTACTCTCACGCTGTGGAAATGCACAGAACGGGCACACCCTGTACATAAACTACTGTCTAAAGGTACCCCAGCATTTCATATATGATTTTATAAAGTGGTTGTCATGTAACATAAAGATATTTCCATCATGTATCTGCAATCAAAACAAAATCTTAAACCTATTGGTTTAATTAAATCAATAAAAAAATCATAAATTAAATTAGAAAATGGCTAATATGAGCCCATTATATTAGCTGTTTGCATTTCATCTTTATTATATTTGAAGTCAGATGACGTTGTATGAAAGGTCCGTGAATATATATTTATTTACAGGGCCGTTGCAAGGTAGCACTACTCCGGGGGGCGGACAGAAACCAGCTACGGAAACTTTCAACACTGTCGTAAGTATACTATCATTACATTAATTCTCTGTGTATTACAAATGTTTAGAAAAATTATCATTGTTTTAAATAGAAAAATTACGAAATAAATTTTATTTTAAAATTTACTGCAGACGGCAACATATTGTTTTACAAGATCGATATTAAAACGAAGACAAATTGCGTGAATGTCAAACATATAGGAATACAGATAGAAATTTGTTGAAAAGTACATATTATTTATTTGGTTTTATTATGGTGGTCAGGTGTGGCAAAAAGCCGGATCGTGGTCGGGCACCGAGGCGGCGGGCCGTGCCGTGTGCGTCAGCACGGCGCGCTGTGCCGCCTGCTCCGTGCACGTCGCGCTCGCGCAGCCCGCCAGTCTGTCGCTGCACGCGCGGGACTCGCTGCACGTGGTGAGTACACACGTGCCGTGCCGTGTGCGTCAGCACGGCGCGCTGTGCCGCCTGCTCCGTGCACGTCGCGCTCGCGCAGCCCGCCAGTCTGTCGCTGCACGCGCGGGACTCGCTGCACGTGGTGAGTACACACGTGCCGTGCCGTGTGCGTCAGCACGGCGCGCTGTGCCGCCTGCTCCGTGCACGTCGCGCTCGCGCAGCCCGCCAGTCTGTCGCTGCACGCGCGGGACTCGCTGCACGTGGTGAGTACACACGTGCCGTGCCGTGTGCGTCAGCACGGCGCGCTGTGCCGCCTGCTCCGTGCACGTCGCGCTCGCGCAGCCCGCCAGTCTGTCGCTGCACGCGCGGGACTCGCTGCACGTGGTGAGTACACACGTGCCGTGCCGTGTGCGTCAGCACGGCGCGCTGTGCCGCCTGCTCCGTGCACGTGCCGTGCCGATAGACGTCAAAGCATTGAGGACTAACCTCTAAATTGCAAGCCTCTCGAGCCACACTCACTGGCTTGAAACTTGGAGGTGACTGTGCAGTTTGTTGACTGACGTTGTCTGTTATCTTAACTATTAGTAAGGGCATTGATTGTTATATTTATATATTATTATTTAAAAGTAGATTGCTAATGCTAAAAAAAAATATTATACCTTCTAGATATCTAGTCGGCCGGTAGTGACGAGTGGAACCCCCGGGCTGGCCCCGGAGGCGCCCCCGTCCTCCGCATCGCCCCCTAAAAAGCCTAAGTACGGCCCTGGTGTACTTCCGGTAAGTTATTTTACACTAGTTTTTCATATATTTGTATGGTCACCTATGAAACTTTATGACATTTATTAACTTTTTATACATATATGTATTGTTATATTTATTTTGAAATAATGATTTTGTTACATTAAATTTTTGTTATATTAAGTTGAATATTTTTTTATGAAGTTTTTAACCAAAAGCAAATATTATGGAGGCTCTCAATTCGATTGTATTTTTTTGATCTTTATTTCTTATCAAGCATTATATTCCTCATTATTTTTTTTATCATTAAGTTGTACATATAGTTGTAATGTGCAGACGGGCGCTCGTAGTGCGACGGTGTGCCACATAGAGATGTCGGCGCTGGGCGGCGTGTGTGTGTGTATCGACACACACTCACAGCTGCACGTATACAAGCTGCCCACGCCCACGCCCGCCGGACTCACGCCCACACTCAAAGAAATACGTAAGTATGAGTACAATAGTCTAATGCAGTCAATCTTGCTACTTGCTACAATGAACCCGTGCCCACTTCGTTGGGCATAATTCGACCGTTTTTTCTCCGATTCACATTGCAAAACGGACTACCACGTAAAAGCCTTTTTATTTTTCGGTTCTTTTATAACCTATGACACTCTACAATAATGTGGCTATCTATTGGGAATTTTTTAAAATCGGTTTAGTAGATTCCGAGAATACCCCTTACAATTAAACAAACACACATACTTTAATTCTTTATAATATTAGTAAAGAAATTAACGATATCGTTGCCGTACAGCGTAGCCCCATTTAAGAAAAGAGTTTCGTTTGAGGAAGGAGGCTTATACCCAGCAGTGGGCTAGTGGGCCTATGATGTATATTGTATTGTGTTGTGTTCCAGCTGTGTCGATAAGCGTGCAGCAGGCGCTATCGGTACTGGAATGGGCGGCGGTGTCGGCCGTCGACTGTCTCGACGTGCTGCTCGCGCTCAAACCCAACGTCGTCGAACCGCTCTACGAGAGGTATAGATGTTCTATGTCACGAAGTCCGTTTGGCTTGAATGTTGTCAAGCGTGCACATGCTAATTAAACCAAATAAAACCAAAATTTTATTTAGATTATTAAATCTCGACTTGAATATATATATTCAAGTCGAGATTTAATAATCTAGCATATAATATTAGCAAAAAAACTGATATATATATCAGTTTTTTTTGCTAATGTTACCTACTTTTACACACACAAGCGCGCTTGTCGGGATACGTCACTACTACAATCAAAGCCGAACGGACTTCGTGAAATAGAACTACTATAATATAATCTATGTAATCTATATAATCTAAAAATATAACCCGTTTTACATTGTCACGACATAGCATGAAAACGGCTTGACCGATTTGGCTGATTTTTTTTGTAGTTTTCTAATACATACTCTGTACAAGGATCTTAAGAAAATCTCTCAGAAAAAAAAACTCTCTAAGGCAGTACGAAGTTCGCCGGGACAGCTAGTAGTATTATATATTCACGGACATTTTACACAACACACTCTAACAAACTAAGCAACTAAAATTATAAGAACTAGACTTAACTAACCTAAGTATATAAAAACAACAAAATTACAACAGAAAATGGATTTGATGGATTAGATTTAATTTATCTTCACAATTTTTTTACAATATAAATACAAGTCCACCAGTTCTACAAGAGACTGATGCCTGGTCGGGTCTATAAGTAAAATGTGTGACAAAATAATTGATATAAGTAATGCATTGTGTTTAGGTTTACAGAATCGTTCCAAAGACAGCCGGCGGCTTTCCAGCAGTATTACTTCCACAGCTGGCTCAAACTCAGGATAGCTCTCTGCAGGTATTTATTGCAATACATTTTAGAATAAAAGAATCTATAGCGTGTGCCAAAAGCCTTAGGCCAGCCCGCTCTATAAAGATACCTCTACAAAGGTTCCTGAACGAATATAGCGAGACTGGTCTATGCGATAGAGGAGAGAGCATGACACTATGGTTTTGGTCATTCGTGTCGATGGTAGAGAGAGTTTTACAAAAAATAATGTCTTTTATGTTTTTTTTAATATCCAAGTTTTTCTGCAGTGTCTTTTGAAAATCACAATAATAAACTTCATTAAAACCCTAAGAACAACTTTTCCCGGTTACGTTTCTACGCGAAAAATAGTATACGTTATTTCAGTACTTTACTTAATGCTAGACCATATAAATAGTAGTTTGTCTGGAAGAAATCGCCGTCTGCGATAAGACTGTTCAAGGAAAATGTTATTACTATCTTGGAATAAAAAAATAAGTTAAATAATAATAAATATTCACGGCCAATTCCCACTTCACACCCTAGTCTCAAACTAAGCAAAACTTGTACTATGGGAACTAGATTACTGATAGAAGACTTACCTATACTTTTTTTGTAAATACATTTATAGGATACATTGTAACAAAATTACTTTATTCAGTAAAATCACGCGGATCATTTAGAATCGTCTTACATACTAGGTGATTCTAGGTGCCAGTTCCACGCGACCAGAGCCTAGAAGAACGGGCAACAAACTTTGTGTGTTAACACTTTTGTGTGATAGTTTATTGCCCGTTCTTCCAGGCTCTGGTCGCGTGGAACTGGCACCTAGAATCACCTAGTATGTAAGACGATTCTAAATGATCCGCGTGATTTTATTGATTAATTTTTTTTTTACTTTACTTCAGTACTACTTATGTATTGTTGTGTAGAATGAGCCCCGGCCTGCAGACGAGTGCGTCGTCTCTGACGTGCATACAGATGTGCTACGCGGTGCTGGCCGCGTGCTCGGCCGCGCTCAGGCCGGACTTGGCACTGCCTATCCTCGACGATGACACAGACAAGGTAACTGTGCTCCAACTTTTATTTTACAAGTTATTGGCAAGTGGCCATGTTTGGAGCAAACGGATACTGGAGTGGAGATCGCGTTTAGGCATTGTGTAGTGTGGACGCACCCATAGAGATGGAGCGACGATACAAGGAGCGCAAACACAACATGAGAAGAGACGAAGACCGGGCTCAGTGGCGCGTCTGCAGAGACCTACGTCCAGCAGTGGACTGATATAGGTTGATGATGATGATGATGAGGCAAGCGTTTGACCGCGATTTCACCTGATGTAAAATCACGATGTAACACGCTTAAGCTAAGATCAGATGATAATTTCCCGTTAATTCGGACTGGGAATTAAAAATACATTTTTTTCATATATTTTTTTAGTCGTGGCCAAAAGTGCCCATTCTCCTTTATGTTTCTTTTTATGCAAATTTAACATAAAATAAACTAAATACGAACTCTTGCTAATAAAAACAACTAAGAATCTTGACAAAGTAATAGTTTTTTTTGTGCCAACGCAACAAAAATTAAAAGACATCTCAAAGCAAACGTTTATTTGAAATATCCATAATATCATAAAATATCTTACCATTATTATCTAAATTTCGCCATCAAAAATACTTTATGTATTAATATTATCGCATCTTATTAGTTTTTGATATTTTTTGAACCATATTTAATTTATTTTGAAATATCCCAGAGTGTAGCAACCCTAGAGGCCAAGCCAGAGTTAATAGCAGACCCCGCGCCGCTGTCGGCGCTGCGTCTCGGCCTGCAGCGTGCTTTAGATGTAGCGATCACGGCCGTCGCACAACAACCGCGCTCGCCGATGCAAACCCACGGGTAATATATTTTTTATCACATCTATTCAAAAAGAGCTAGTTTATTCCTACAACAGTACCTCTACCATGAGTTGTCACAGTAAAATCGCGTGACTTTACTACAGTAGTTACGACGATATTAGTATTACGAATTTTAGTACCCTATTATCCGCTAGAGGCGCTGTACAAATCTTCATACATTTTTTTAACTACAGACGCTAGCGAGTGTAGTAAATATAGTATAGTAAAAACTTATGGTAGAGCTACAGGGAACAAAATTTGAAAGGTGGATATTGTTAGTAAATGTTTCAATCAGCAAAGAGGTGAATCACAAACCATGCGGTAACAATGTATTGAATATGTGACGCTGAAAAACTGCGAGCGCGCCAATTTTAAAAAAGTTAATGATAAATAAACAACGCGCGAAATTAAATGCATTCTGCTTTCATTCGTAGTTTACATATTACTATTATGCATTTTTCTAAATATTATGTTATATTATTTCCTTTACCTTAGTAAGGTAAGAAAAGGATTATCAAAAACTTAACATTGATTTCGGCTCACCTCAAACACGAGGCCTGTCTGTATAGACTCCCGCTCGGTGTCCGATTGTTTATTCTGTGTCTGTAATGTTGGAACATTCTCAAGGATTCTCGACTTACTGCCAAAACGCAACGATAGCGCGTTCTAGGATTTGTATCATTGTACCAGCGCCATCTAGTTGTGAATTTTGAACTAAAATATTTTTTTTATTTCCTTCCGTTTTTAGAGCATATTATTATTTTTAAACTATGTACTATGCATTGGCAGCTTAAAAATGGAACGGTAAAATTGTGCTTTTTGAATTTAAGCACACTTCTTTTTATTTCTACTGTAATAAGTACTTATTGAAGATTCTATCTGACAAGAAATTATTCATATTATTTGATTTAACGATTCAACAACCCACCCTGAGCAAATGTTTGTGTAATGAACATAAATATTTGTTGTGTTTGGGAGTTACTATGTATTTTTTATATAAAAAAAAAATATAAGTATTAAGAATATCAGCAATCTAGTTCCCATAGTACAAGCGCCGCTTAGTTTGGGACTAGAGTGTGATGTGTGAATACGTCGAAGAATATTTATTTATTTTATTTAAAGTTGTGGAATGTATTGACGACCGATGTGGCGCGGTGGGCGATGGTCCGCCTGCGACGCGCAAGGTTGCGGGTTCGATTCCCGCCTTGCGATAAATGTTTGTACGATCTGCAAATATTTATTCCGGGTGCTCTGGGTATTTTATATGTATTATAAAAAATATATCTTTTATACTACACCTGCTCGGAAAGTACCTTGATACTTTATCAAATTTACGGTAGAAAGTACGTCATTGCATATCGAACAAATATGCGGCGAGAAAACGCATCTGAGCGGGAGAGAAAAGTGTATGAAAATCCATTTCTTACGTGGTTTTTCTTTTTTAATTTTGGGTAAGACTATGCGCTGGTAACCTAAATATCAAAAGCCAAAAAGTTTTTACAGTGAGTTTTTATCTCCAAGTTCGCAAAATGACACTGGCCACTAGCTGTGTGTTGGATGGTGTCAAACAATTTGAAAAAAGAACATGTGAAAATTTTAGTTTTTTATTTTCCTCGTAGGTGTAGTATAAAGCACTATGTATCACTCAAGAGAAAGTGCGATTCCCGATCTCGGGTGTTTTAAAACGACACCCTCGACGGTAATCGGTCACTTTCTCCTCTCGGTGAACAATGTACTATTTTTTTTGAGGTTGTATCTGCGATCAGTCCTCAGCCTATGAGCAGGTGTGTTGCAGGTAGTCGGACTTGTTGGGTCAGAGCTCCAACGAGCACTTATCCCTTTTTTTAAGCATCATGATTCAATTCAATGATGTGTTGTCTGCGTAGCCTCTTGGGGTAGCTGATAGTAGTAAGCTGTGCCGCCAAGTGGCTTGGGTGTGAGGTCAATCGATCCATGTATTTTCTTGAGTTTAGTTTGATTTCGTCATTGACTGTGTTGACGTTCAGTTCTTCATGTAGCTCCGAGTTCATAAGAAACCAAGGGGCATTTGAGAGGTTTCTTAAAATGCTGTTCTGTGCGCGTTGTATAATCATTCTGTTTGAGCTGCAGGTTGATCCCCATAGCTGCATGCCATATGACCAGATAGGTTTTAGGACCACGTTATAAATTAAGAGCTTATTGTCGATGCTCAGAACTGAGCTCCTGCCCAATAACCAATACAGGTTGCGGTATTTTAGGTTAAGTTCGTCTCTCTTTTTTTTATATGTGTTCTCCAGGTCAGTCTTCGATCCAGGTGCATTCCCAGGTATTTAACAGAATTGTTGTGAAGAAGTTGATTTGTACCAAGGCTAATAGGTGGGCAGTCTCCTTTTCGGAGTGTAAATGTTGCGTGAATCGATTTTGAGGCGCTGACCTTAATCTTCCATTTAGTTAACCATTGCTCAATTTTGTCCAATTCAACCTGGAGGTTTTGGGATGCTTCATTAGAGTCCTGCTGCTCACTAAAACAGCCGTATCATCAGCAAAAGTGGCAGTAACGACCCCTGGAGTCTCTGGAAGGTCTGAGGTAAATATGGTGTACAAGACGGGGCCAAGTACTGATCCTTGCGGTACTCCTGCTCTGATGTCGTGGAAGTGCGAGGAGTATTCGCCATCCTTGACTTGGAATAGTCTTTCCGAAAGATATGACTCCAACAATCCAAAAAAGGAGTGTGGCAATAAACTCTTTGTCTTGAAGAGGAGTCCTCTATACCAGACCTTATCGAATGCCTGTTGTATGTCTAGAAAGGCAGCTGAGTAATACTCTTTTAGCTCTAGAGATTTTCTTATTCGGTCGACAACTCTGTGAACTTGTTCGACTGTACCATGTTCTTGTCTAAATTCGAATTGGTGGTCTGGGATTATCGCTTTTTCAGCTAGTATTTTCAACATGCGAGTAAGTAGGACTTTTTCAAATAATTTGGAGATGACTGGCAACAGACTTATTGGACGATAAGATCCTACTTCAGTGGTAGGTTTCCCATCTTTGTGGATCATTATAATTTGAGAGATCTTCCATATACCGGGATAGTGCCGACTCTTAATATTCCGTTGAAAAGTGTTGTGAGAAATACCATAGCCTTTCTTGGAAGCTGGATTAAGATTTATTTTCTTATTTGATCGAATCCTGGTGCTTTTTTGTTTTCTTGTTTTAATATAAGTCTATTAATTTCTCGAGGGCTGGTTGGTTGTATGTATTTGTTTATCTAGTTCGAAGTCTTGTTTTAGGATGAGGTCAATATCTGGGTCCTCGTGGTCCAAAATGTCATTAGGTTTGAAAACTTCAGCCAAATGGCTCGCAAATGCCTCTACTCTTTCTTGGGCTGTTCTAGCCCATTTGGAGCTAGCTAGTTTTAAAGGAGGTCGAGTGCTCTTCGGTTGGTTGTAGGTCGTCGTGGCTATATATAGGGAGTAGTTGGTTGCTTTAGTCGCTGTTAGTGAGTCTAAGTATTGAGTTAATGCGGCATCTTTAGCGTTGCTTAGAAGGCCCTTAAGCTCGGCTATTGCTTTGTTCAGAGCCTTTTTATCCTCATCGTGTCGGCTGCAGTGCCACACTCTGCGAAGTCTTATCATATCTATCTATGTATGTAATGTATTAGGTATGTCAGTCTTCTAGTACCCATAACACAAGCTCTGCTTAGCTTGGGGCAAGATGATGTTGTGTGGATAGTCCAGCATGTTTATGTAAGGGCGTTTTTTATTGATCTATCTGTTTATGTATTTGTATGTGTGTGTGCAGATACGAGATGTGGACGGACCCGAACGCGCTGAGCGTGATCCGGCGCCTGGTGGTGGCGTGGCGCGCGTGCGGGCGCGGCGCCGACGCGCTGTCGCGTCTGCTCGCGCGCCTCGCCGCCGCGCACCAACACCATCACAAGCAGGACCTTATCGGTAACTACACGTGATCCGGCGCCTGGTGGTGGCGCGAAATCACGCAACGGCGGATCCAGGGAGTTCTTGACTTGACCACGACTATGTGACAACCCCCCCCCCCCCCTTCGAAATCTTATTAAACCAATTAATTACAGATGAGTGCACGACCCTGGCGGCCCAGTCCACTTCGCCGAGAGTTTGGGAATCCTTACCGCGATGCTGTGTCTCATCGCCTCACGGGAAACCGCTCCCACTCTACGTAAGTTTACTTCATCCAAAACACTTTCGTAAATAGGAAACACCTGCGTCGAATTAAATAAAATTAGGCACAATGTGGAGAGAAAATTCATTTCAACATTTTGCGTTTTATAACATTCAAAACTTTTCATAAATTCCCGCCTTTTTTGTCCCAGAATTATTCGAATTCATTCGCATCGCATGGACATCGCATCTCTTTCGGACGTATGGTTGTTCGTATGGCGCATTTCAGTCTGTCTCGTTGTCATGCTCTAAATATCAGGGTGTTTCTTGGAACAATGTATTGATTGACGTTTCTCAAAAACTCACTAGTGTTGGGAGCGTGTACTTTTGTCGATGTAACTACATCGATTGAATAGTAAGTTACTATTACGATAGTTACTATCAGTAACTATATATAATATGAATAGTAGTAGGTTATTATTAAGAAAATATGAACTGATGTATGCGTTTGACAGTTTGAGTATGGAGTGGAGCCGGAAGCGCTGCGTTACACTCCCGAAGCGCCCGCGTACGCACAGTGCGAAACTACACCATCGCTTGCGATGGACTCTATCAGGTTTGAATGTTTTACATATTGGTATTTTATAAATTAGACCAAGTCCGAGAATTTCAACAGAAAAGAGATAGTTTAAGTTGTTAATTTCAACTTATTTTAAAAATAAAGCTGGTAAATACAGAATTTAGGGCACAGTGGGCAAACTATTTTGAATGCTAGAGTAGAACTCCCAGCTACTCTAGGATACAAAATAGTTTTATGTACCTTCGATTTTCGTTCACTCGTTTAGCACACTGTGCGTTGCAGCGTTAGTGCGCAGTGTGTCTTAAATAGGTGACGTGTATGTAATGTTACATTACTAATGTATTAATTAATAGTTGGATTTCTGTTTTTTATGCTTAATTTTTGTATAAATCTACTACCGCTGTTGGTTTTCCTTAAATAAATAAATGCATGTGACGTGTAGATACATGTACCTGGGCGGCGGCTTGCGGCCGGCGCGGTGGCGCGCGTGCCCGCGCTGCGGCTCGCGCGCGCTGCCCGCCGCCGTCACGGCGCGCCATCCGCTGCAGAAGGCCTACGACGCGAGGTTCCTCTCCAACTGCAGGTATACATCACTCCATGATCTTCTTCTTGCGTGTCAATTGAACACAACAACAATTTCATACTAAGTTAACGTAGAACTTTGCCACATGTATCCCCTTATCTGTAGTTAAAGTTAAGTAAACTTATTTCCGCAAAAGAACAAAGATGATTTAGAATCGTGTTTGGTGCTTAAGGGGCAAACGAGCATGTGGGACATTGATTGTATGGGGCCCACACACAGTCACAATGCTTCACAGCTTTAAATATAATGAAATATTTATTTGCCTTAGAGAAGAATTGTGATACTTTACATACAGCATATATGTACGGTGTTTTTATTTATTGTTAACATGAGTTGTTAAAAGTATTCATTTTATTTTCAGATGTGGTGGAAGATGGACCTTGTGCACGAATATTTGAAGATCTAAGAAAATAGTTTTATGTGTTATCTCAATCTTTTTTATGTTTAAGAATAAGAATCATTTATTGTAATTGTAAAACTGTTATTTGACTAAAATCATGTAAATAAACAAATAATTTAACATTCAAAAGTATTTTTTTGTAACATATTACGTACACACAATCTGTAGGTCTTTCTTTAATAAAAAATAAATAAACACATACAGAACACTAATTTGATGAAAATTCCGATTTCAAAGTTGGGAGGACCAAGTCAACTATACAATAATCAGTGACGTCATAGACTTGTAAATTAGGCCATATTGTTTACATACAAAATGTATGGAACAAGGTGATGATCGATATTTGGTATAGTTCAAATGTGTTACATACAGCCTTAATACTGACCTTTCATTCTGGGTCGCAAAACCAAGCTGGAGTATATATTGGCTAAGAAGGGCTAGTAGCTACTCCGAAATGAAACTCTTGAATAGCCGAACTTTGATGATGATTTCTAATTAATCATGCAAATTTCTTTAAATAATATAAGAATTAATATACATTGCCAAATTAGTAGTACTAGAATCGATTCTTAATCGATTGCTAACTGTCACTCATGCATGCTATGTCATGTCCGCTCACATCACATCACTTACATCGAGCGAGAGTCGTACGAAATCGCGTTTTGCTGCAATTGTATTGTTGCATTCTTGTGAAATTGTTTAAATCGTTTTCAAATTCGATAAATACTCTCGTTTTTATCATAAAAACATTATAAGTTATCTAGATGGCAGACAAAAAAGGTATTTACTCAATTTATTAGCAATTTCTTTGTTCATTTTCGTCCTGTGAGTTGACATGTGTAACGTCGTTTTACGGCCTTGAATCGGGGTTTTTCATTGTGATATTTTGAACATTCGGCATTAAAAATGTAATTCAGACGTTAAAATCTGCAATTTCTAGCCGAAATCATAGAATTTTCACATTGCAAAGTACGCAGCTATCGATCGATTTCAGAATTTCCAAGATGGTTGCTACAACTTGAAAAGATGGGCCGGGCCTGAAGGCGCGACGCGATCCTGTAATTCGATTTATGCATAATCATTGATAAAATGGAATAATCCTCTCCCTAAGTTAGCTTTTTGGCCAAAATTGTGGGGTACCTCTATCTTTCTAAAATCTTACTTTTTTTATAAATCTATGAGCTAATTATGAGCCCTGTCTTCTGCTCAAACTAATTTCAATAGCTTTTTGAATTTGAAAGCAAAATCTCAAATGAGGTCAACCTATTTTACTTGCAAAATGGCCATCTGTTATACATCACACATTAATATTAATGGCTTGAAGAACAGCTGCTTTGGCTACAACTACACACACTTTACAATAGCTGTGCAATGTCATGACTTGGTCTCGGAACTTGGAGTATGGTTTAATCTTCAATTAACATTATACATAAATAAATATTCTTGTACATGTCACACTCTAGTCCCAAATTAAGCAGAGCTAGTACTATGGGAACTAGCTACATAAATAAGTATACTATCAGCAATCAAGTGATGACAAATATAGTATACTATTTTTGTAATTATTATTAGCACACATCTTAATTAATCATCGTGGGCTCAGAGTGACCTCACATCACTAATTACTGACATTCCTTGATTTTTTCATGATGTGAGTAATAAGTATAAATGTGAAAATTTTGATTTAGATCAATTGCATTACTACTATTGGTCACACAAGGATGAAAATTGAAAATTAAAGTACTTTGTTACTTGTTACATTTTATCAAATGCATATAACGTTGGGGGCGGAAGCTAGATAATAAACAAATTTAACATTATACATTTTTGATATACCTAAAGCAATTGTACTATCATATTTAAAGTAATGAAGTTAATTCCACTTTTAAGTAATTTGATTTGCTCAAGATTAACCGACAATTAAATTCCCACAGAGCCTAGTTATATTCAAACCCTACTTATTATTCAACCTTGACGCTACACATGTCAACTCGGTTATTGATTATAATTTCTAAGACTTAATAATAAATTCAGCTTATTAGGACTTTTGTAAATGCCTAAGATGCAAAAAACTGCCCCAGTATTCACCGTTTAGTGGTTTTATAACCACTGGTCTGTTTGGGCTCCATGCTTTTATAATTATATGTTAAACAGACATTTTATTGAACAGTAAGGTTATAACATGGGGCCAAAATTATAATTTATTGTGTTGTGTGTTGGCTCCGTAATCATATTATTATGTATTCCTCTCCATGATATAAACTACATATTATAAAAAACACTACATTTAACTTCTACCAAATTAGAACAAAGTAGATAAGATAAAAAACAAAAAAAAACAATGTTGCTCAAGCAAACATACCTAAAAACAGCTGTTTGCTTATCCTGCAAAAAACTGAATATAAAAATTTCAATATGGATATTATTCTTATTTCTTATATTATACTTCACCACAGTTGCAAGCTTAGATTTATACCAAATGAGTTAGTTTAAAGGGAGCCAACACGGACACTGGTGCGTCAACAAATTATAACGCCCCCCTCCCACCTCCCAGATTCCCCACAGAAGGAGCCATCGCGAGCCACAGCGGTCGACATCATGTAATCATTAGATTTTATCTTTGGATAGAAAGACTTTGATATGTGCGTAACAGAGTGGACGTATGTTGGAGGATTGTAACCCCGAGATGAATTGATTGCTATATGAAGCTCATTATACTTGTTTCAATTATTATTTTACCAATCGATGGAGACAAATGATTATCCTAATAAGTAGCTAATCAATTTAAGACGAAAAATTGCAAATATAGGGTGACCATAGTTTCGAATATTCATGGACAAGCGATATGATAGCAATCAAATCATTATTTTTTTACGAAAATCTATGGAGTGTTTGTGTTTTAATCAATTTGGTTTCATTTTTTATTGATTTATTTTAGTTTTTTTTTGCTCTGCAAGGAGATTTTGCAAAGGCTATATGGTTGGCTGTACAGTAGTTGTTTTTGGCTTGAAATTGTATAGTAATAAAAAAATTCTTGCAGATTTGAAAATGAACCTAAACACTCCATCGGTCCTTAGATAACCACTTAAAAAATAAGTTGTTCTAAGATTTAAAGATCTGCCTCTTTGTTTAAAGATATTATCAAAGAGGCAGCACTTTTCTAAGTCAATGTTTAATACTGCTACAGTTATTTAAATTATTTTATTTCAATATTTAGTTCACAGCTTATTTTTTTTTTATCCTTTTTAACACTTTAATTTATAAGAGAAAAAAATAAGTGCTGATCGGTTTTGGGTAATGATTTAGATTTGTGAGTTTTGATGATCAGCAATTATTTTTATATCTAGAGTTATTGCACCTGAAGGATCAACGAGACTGACAAATGAACTACTTCCGTGCTAGTAACAGTAAACTGAAACAAAAAAAATGTTTGGTTCAGTCTCCTTGAACTGAAGTGACCCTGTTTTTTTGGTTACAAAATAGGGACAACTTTCGTTTGAATTGTTTTCCTTACTATAAATAAATATAAATTAAATCATTAGAATTACACAAAATATACGACATTATAAGATAAATTATTATCATTTTACGAATTATAAAAACAAATAAAGCAGTAATGTCATGTATTTTATTTCCAGTACTAATTCAGTATTTAATAACGACACAAAATAGTTATGGGTAGAAATATTTTGTGTCTCATTTGCAACTTTTCAAAGGTAGCAATTACCTTAAATTAAGGTACCTTTGAAATGTCGCTCTACTGTAAGTGTGTGTATTGCTAACAGTGAAAACAAAACAATATCTCTAAATAGATGAAAAATTATTAAATATTTAATAGTCTGAAGACAATGCTAAGGTTCTGTTTTGTTTTTTTTTTCTAACCATACATTCCATGGTAATTATATCGTAAGGTGAAGGTGAAAGTTAACACTTAAGACCTACATTATAAACCTAACCAAAGTTTAAAGCTCCATTCATAAGTACATGTCGTAATTGTTAACTTTCAATCTGTATGTTTAATGTATTCATATATATTATTTATGTATCACGTTTTGTATTGGATTGATTTATTTCAATTCCATATGAATCAAATGACGCAAACTTTTTAACCAACTTCTTTGTTTCTTTATGTTCTACATAAATTGCTTGACAATAAAATTGAAAAGTTTGTGTCAAAATGGTGAAAAGATAAGAGGAATGACAATGTTAGAATGTGTGTGATTATATATAAATAAATAAACACAGGTTGTAAACATGACAGTTTATATATATTTATGTCGAGTACATTTTGGAATACAAGCTGTGTTTGTTCAGCAATGTCTATGGTTTATTGAAGTGAAAACTTCTTTAGCGGCGCTGGGTGGGTAAAAACTTTCAAACTCGCGTCAGGGTCACGTGACGTTGATAAAAAGCGTAAGATCGAGGGAAAGGGAGAGGAACTAGTATCTCCCACTCTTTCTACCGTGCCTGAGTGTGCTCTGTTTAGGCGGCACACAGACACATTCACGCTTGCGCGAATGTGTCTGTGTCATTGTGATTGTCATTGTCATTATGACGTCTGTGGTTATATTTTTGAAGTGAAAACTTAAAAGTGAAAACACAACGTTAATATTGAAGTTTTCACTTCTGCCGGCACTCCCGGAGTGCTACCTTTTTTTTTTATTCCAGTTCCTTCCATAGACATTGTCGCATGTTATTTTAGCTTCGGAGGGAAGTATGCCAGTTGTGACATTCTAAGGGTTCTAGGACACTTGGTTCGCTCGTACACCATCTTCTAGGATCCACATATTTCGTCACAAATATTTTTCGTATTACACGTCTCTTTCAGGGATCCAGCATTTCTGTATTTGTGATTTGATTCCTAAAGTTTATTGTTATAGTATGATTTTTACTATAACACTGAACTAGCTTTGCAGATATAATAAACAGCTTTAAGTTGTTTGACGATTGTCGGATATTTTGGCATAGTCATGGTTTAATTGACGTAGCTATAAAGTATAGTTGGTGGAGACAGTATATACCAGGATTTTTGTGGTTAGAACTCGAGAAGTTCATATTAAATTTTGCTGTTTTCTGCAGCTCTTTATATGATTTGATTCTATAACTGGCATGTTTTGAGTAGATTCGTGTTCCGTTGCTAGCTCGGTTACGCTTGTTTCAAAGTAGGTATTAAATAAGTTTTTGTAGGAGTTTCTCAAAAGCATGACTTTTATTTTTAAGTGTTTTTATTTGTGACGTTGCACTGCATGTTTCTGTGTCCTTCAAAACTGCACTCATATCATTGTTTTTCTTTTTATCGCTTTTTCGCATTCAGCTTCTAGACTTGAACAGCAAAATATCATATGACGATTGAAAATTCTAGAAGGTTTACATTAAAATCTTGGTACACGTGTTGTTAGATTTGGATAGATTATTACGTTTTGTTTAAAGGAATGTTCACATGTACACACGTTGGCTGCCGCCGCCTGGCGGTGCTTCTTATACTGGTTATGAACTTAAGACTCTAAATTTACGTTTCAAATAAACCTAAAACACTATAGACCTATAGTAGTATATTTTAGCTTAAATTCATGACCAACTTATGATTACAAATTAATAAATTAATGTTTTTTCAGGAGGTTATCGTGTGATGATTGTTATATTTAAAGACATTTTTGATATATAATGGTCACACCAACTTTTTCACACTGCACAATGCTTTACTAAAACCAGACTGTTTTTATGTTTTATATAAACTCATAAAAGCAGTCGTAAGTTGGTGTGGCCATTGTTGAATGCTCTGTATATAAAACCATTTGGTAGGACTCAGCACCCTCACACCGTGTTGATTTTAACTACCTACCAAATCTGTGTATTTTCCTCTTTGGACCTTAGAAAAGGAGGTTTCAATACGTCTTTTTTTGTGGTCTGAAGTGCTGTCGACCTATTTGGAGTTGTTTAGTTACTTAGAGCGACTCGAAATGGCGACGCATTGTATGGACGCTTGTCGTTAACACTGGCGTGTGTGGACGGGATATTTTCTAAATTTTCTGCTTTCTTATTGGCGTTTTTCGTATTTCGTCCACACTGGCTACACTAAAACGTTTGCTAGAGTTTACAAAAAGGTATCTGAAGTTTGCGTTCATATTATTAATCGTAATTAAATGATTAGCTCTAGTAACACATTTAGTGTGGTATAACAGCGCCAAGCGTGAATGCTCGGGCTTGGGTTGCGGCGCGCACGGCGCTCGAGACTCAGACTGGCGATGTGATGTGGCCTATTTTGTATGGAGACATTATTAAAGTCATCAGTCTAAAACAGTGTTCATTGCGATTTTATTGAATCATTCATTATGGACTTTGGATTGTCCTCAAAAAACCGAATCCATGTTCACCCTAGTAAAAATACTTTGCCGACAATTTTTTTGTATGAAAATATCTTTTACGTACTTGCGCAACGTTATTTCACGAATACCTGATATTTTTAAACACTAAAGAAACAGACAGAATGTCGCTGCCTGAACCAATCAACTACAAAAACATAGTTTCCCAATAAAATCGCATAAATCACTTCGCAATCAGCTATAAACAGCTAGTAAAGTCCCATCAGTGCAAACTAGCCACAGCAGGTCGCGTTGAGTCGGTGTCGCTCCGCGCCGGCCGCTGTAACGCGCAGTTGTTGCAGTGACGCCGCCTCTCGGCGCCTACCCGCAGCCGCAGCCGCCGCAAGGGCCGTTCCTACCCGCACCGCCGCACCCGCCCGCGCCGCAGTATGGAGGTAAACGGAAGAAGAGGTAGTCGGAAATCACGATTGCTTCTTGCGAGTGGATAAACGACAACTTAGACAAGTTCGAATAGAACTTGGCTACTTCTATTTTCTATTCGATTATATAATTGTTCTATTCGAACTTGGCGTTAGAAGTTCGAATAGAACTAGGCTACTTCTATTCCCTCGTTTGTGGCGTTGATGAGATCGGAGTATTGACTGTGTTTGATTTTAGAATTTAAAATGTATTGAGTATGTACTTTCAAATGCTCCATGTGCGTTAGTTATTCTCATTATTGAACGAATGAAAACGAACATTTTACAATAGATGTTCTTTGTCTGTTAAAACTGTCATCATTAATTTTGGGTAGAGCCTTATTGTATTAATTGAGGGTAGTTTCTAATTTTGGTGCAATGGGTAGTAATGGGTAAGTAGTCAAGGATTGGTCTAATAAATAATTTTGTAATTTTTAGTGTCGAGTCAGGCATTGCAGCTACAGAGGTCATTCTTACCGTCGCCTGAGTACGGAGGTGAGAGCTTTCATATAATTTATTTTATTAATATTTATTTTATTTGTAAAAAAAACAACGTCCACAATGCACAGGTTTTTATTTGTCCTACATTACGATTTAATATAACAAACATTTGATCTGGATGGGAATCGTACGCACGACCCACAAGATGGAAGGCAGAGCTACTACCAACTGAGCTGTGACATCTGTCAGAAATAGGTCCACTTGAACGTCTCTGAACAGACTTTGGAGCTAGGTGGGCATCAAAGCAGTCATCAACATGGGTTTTTTTAGCCTGTATTGAAAGGGAAGTTAGTACCTCTACCATGAGTTGTCACAGTTAAATCGCCTGACTTTGCTAAAGTAGTTACGTAAATATTAGTACATATTACGAATTTTAGTTAGTACCCAACTATCCGCTAGAGGCGCTGTACAAATCTTCGTACATTTTTTTTAACTACAGACGCTAGCAAGTATAGATTGTAAAAACTCATGGTAGAGCTACTGGCCAGTTTGTATTATAACTAAATTAAATTGACACCGCACTGGAACTTCAGTACTTAATTTAGTTTAATAGTAATTCTTTGTAAGAAGGATCATATAAAAAAACGGTAGGAACCAGGCCGTAAGTTTCTTGCTCGTTCTTCTAGGCTCTGGTCGCGTGGAACTGGCACCTAGAATCACCTAGTATGTAAGACGATTCTAAATGATCCTTGTGATTTTACTGAATAAAGCAGTTTTGACTTTGACATTTGAATGCAAGGTGTGTTTCCAGTGGCGGGGGGCTCTCCGTACGGCGTGACGTTTGGGGGCGCGGGCGCGGGCGCGGGGGGGGTGTACGCGCCGCCCCCCTACGAGCAGCTGCAGCACCACCAGGCCATCCCCGCGCTCAGCCAGCAGCTACCGGTCAGTACACGTGCTAGGGGGCCGTTCGCGATACTTTTATCATTTATCAGCCCCAACGGCGGATCCAGCTCAGGGGGTCATCACCCCCCCTGAGCTGGTTCCAGGACTTAGGTGGACCACTATTTAAACATAAAATTATAAGTTCTTGACTTGACCATGACTATGTGACTTCCTGGCAACAAAGCTGGATCCGCCCTTGCCTCAGCCTCCCACGTATCATCCCTTGGTGGTAACTGCTGTGGTTTAAGAATCATAAGATAAAGATAAATTAATTACCAAAAATTTGTAACATAACGTCTTTGTAAGGGTTACCAGGATTTGAACCATCATTTTTTGTACGAACCTAAATAAGTTTTCAATGTTATTGGTGTTTGAACCAGCCATTGCTCATCATTCATCAACAATGTGCAAAATATAGATAATCGTAAAAATTTAATGGGTACTTTAGTTAGACCCTAAACCTATCCACCGAATATTATAAAATCATACATAATGTAAATTATACCTGAAATATTTACTTGTTTATCTTTTTTTATTTTCAATCAAAAAACTAAAATGTAACATCAGACTAAGCACTCAGTACATCATTAATTGTACCTACAGTAGTTACAATTAACGATGTACAAATGTACAAGTCGTTTTCCAGCAAATGTACAGTCCGGCGGCGGCGATGTACGCGGCGGCGGCGGCCGGCTACCCCGGGTACATCGGCTACCCCGTGCAGTACTACCCCTACTACCAGGCTGCCGTGCAGCCCTCCATTCAGCAGCTGCGCCCCACCATCATGATCCCGGTGAGGGAACCCCCAAAACCCCCCCCCCCCCCCCCCACTTAACTTCTTATCTCTAGTACTGTAGCTCTACCATGTGTTTTTACTATACTATATTATACAATACTCGCTAGCGTCTGTAGTTAAAAATGTATGAAGTTTTGTACAGCGCCTTTAGCGGATAGTTGGGTACTAAAATTCGTAATATGTACTAATATTTACGTAACTACTGTAGTAAAGTCAGACGATTTTACTGTGACAACTCATGGTAGAGGTACTGTTCCTATGTGTTTTTACTTACTTTGGTAACTTTTGTTCACATAGTTCAAGCATTGCTTAGTTTGGGACTAGAATGTGAAATGTCCGTGAATATTTATTATTAATTAAGTTACTATGCGTCTACTTCCCAAATTGTCACTCCCTGACTTCGTATGTCACTAGCGGACCTTTACTTTTCAGTTTCTACTTAAAACTAAATAGTTTTATTGAAGGTACTATAAAGTCTTTTTATATGTGTTAATGTGTATGTTTTGTTGTGTATCAGCAAGGCGGGTTCGAGCCGGGCGGCCGGTTCGAGGGGCTGGCGCAGACACTGCTGCCGCCCGCGCCGGCCGGCGTGCCGCCCTCGCCCGCGCACCTCGCCGCGCTACAGCCGCACCAAGTGCTGTAAGTCATATACACCACACGCTACACTACACTATACCATACGCTACACTTCACATACCACACGCTACACTACACACTACACTTTACCATTCGCTACACTACACATACCACACGCTATACTACACACTACACATACCACACGCTACACTACACCCTACACTACACAGTCCACACGCTACACTACACAATACACTACACATACTACACACTACACTACACTACACACTACATACACTACACACTACACTTTACCATACGCTACACTACACATACCACACGATACACTACACGTTACACCACACATTACACCACACATTACACACTGCACTGTACTAACATCATTATACTGTCCCACTGAAACAGGAAGCAGAACTTTCGGTGGGACAAATTAATAAATACACATGAAACAGTTGAACTAATGACTCAAGTCATTTGAGATCAGTCATTAAATACGTACAGATGTTTTTTTACTCCCATGCAACTATTTCAACCGTTTACAAATAACGGAGTAATGTTGTTTACAATTCCACCAAAATTAGACAGCAAAACATTAAAAAATCTATTAAAATAAAATGCTGTAATGAAATGATACTATAACCTGACCCCTACTCTCCCGTCCAGATGGCGTTAACATAGAGCGGCTTGGCAGACACCGGCATCCACGCGCACCGCACCGCATCCATACTGCGCTTACCACAGGCATTACTGAACCGTACGGATATGTAGAGGATCGACCATTCCACTAACAACTTGTAATTTACCATAAACTGCATAGAAGTCTAGCCTCCAAACTCGTGTAGACTTTTGTAGGTCGTTGGTTCGATCCAACGAAGGGTGAGCATGAATAAATGTAACGCACGTAAATATATCGTAACGTTGCACACGACGTTGCGCGGTGACGCTGCATCGTTCGGCGGTCCAGCTGCAACGCGTAGTGCATACACAAGCGTGCTACGGTTGTTATATTTATTCGCGCTCAGGCCTAGAACTATTCGGCAAAACGTAGATAGTTGGGGGCGTTCATAAATTACGTGAGATGTTTAAGGGGGGGAGGGGTCGATTCAAATCTCATCTAATTTTACGTTTTGTACTATAATTGTACTATTTTGGTCCATATAATATATTTTTTTCTTTTAACAATAACAATCCGACGCGTTTACGTAAGAAACCCACATTTTAAGAAAACTCACGTGAGATTGGGGGATGGGGGTTGAATAAAATCTCACCAGGGGGGATAGAGTGACAGAAATTTGGAAAAAACACCTTACGTTATTTATGAACGCCCCCTTGTTTGTTTATAGTAATGCAACAATGAACGGTCTTTCCGTCTGTCAGTCGTCATAATCCGTATAAAGTTCGTATTTATATCAACATTCTCTCAAATAACTAGATCTCTGAAAAATCGTGTCAAAAAAACTTTTTTTTTTTCAAAGTTTTTGACCGCGATATTCTATTTTCGCATTTCTATGTATAAAATACTGTATGAATTAAAAGAATTTTGAATGAAAAATTGACAAAATAATGGAAATCAAACAGCGAATATTTTCCAAAATATTTCCAAAAAACTATAAAGAGTATTATAATGAAATTACAGCCTTTAAAAATATCATTTTAAAAATATTGTTACATATTTTTCATAAAGCAGAGACAATCGATGCCAGTGTGTGTAACTTAGCCCTATTATTGACTGTGATGTCTAATTATTGTCGGATTAGTGTTTACAGTATGGCAACATTATTTGTAAAAAATCTTGCCATGAAAAATTACAAAAAGTTTTCTTGCCTGCCCGGGGTTTGAACCTGCCATGGCCGATACATATTATGTATTTTCTTATGTACATATAAAAACATGTAATTATGACTGATGACTATGTTTTTGGATAAAAACATACGTACAGCTCTCTATTTCAGTAAATAAGCATAATCGTGTAGATTAAGTGAATAAAATATAATTAAAAGATAGGCGTAGCGAAGATTTTGATTGTGTATTAAAACATAATATTTTATATCTTAGAATAAGATATGAAATAAGAACTATTAATATTGGAAAACTATCACAAAATGAATTCTAGATTTATTCTACTCATTATTTAAACTGAAGTTTATCTGGCTAAACTTTTAAACAGTAAAATCTAAAATATCAATACATGTATCGTAAGATCTATTACTGCACACTTTAATGATTAATTTAGAAATTTAAATAAATCTACCGTCAAAGGGTATCTACCGTGCGTAGGTTTAACGTAGCGTTAAAAGTCTATGTTAACTGCACCTGGGGTCGTGGGTATGTCTACCGTGCCTGTCTAATTCCCTAAATTATATATTATGTAAACACTAATCTGGCCGGCGCTGTGCGCTCTAGTATTATAGTCTGCGGGCCTTTCGCCAACCGTAAGACTAGTTTTTATGTACGGAAGCGTTTTACTGTCTCTCTGGTACATTAATCTTTCATATAGCCTTCTCGGAAGTGTTCGATAAATTACATTTTAATGGATTTCATTATTATTAACGTACCTATTACCTAGGGTCCTAGGGGGTAATACGTTAATAATAAAAATTGTAAAGAACCGAAGTCCGGGCTCAGTGTCGCGTCTAGAGAGAGACCTAAATCTTAAGGGTCTATCTTATAAAAAGTTAGCGTTACTTTAAGTCATCATTACGTATGATGATTAGTACTTCAAGTCTGCGCTAACTTTTTATAAGATAGACCGTTAAGATTTAGGTCTCTCTCTAGACGCGCCACTGAGCCCGGACTTCGGTTCTTTACAATTTTGCAATATTTTTCTATCAGAACCATCGAACTAATTGACAAACGATTTCAGTTTGACTGGTATGATATCTTTTAATTGTATTTTTCGAACGCTTCCCCTAAAAATTCCAATATAAATAAAGCATAGTGAAATCAAGTATTTAAATTGTATGAGACATTAAAAAGACAGTAAAAACGAACGTACTTTAGTTATATAATTATTATAATTATAAAAAATATTTATAGGTTGTGCGTGACGCGAGCGAGGCAACGAATGAGTGAGCGAAAGAGTGAATGTTATCTTTTGCTATGAATTGAATGAACGTTATACATGGTGTTTCACAAAAAAATCATATCGATGGGCGATTTAACCCTCGAAATTGTCGAGATTCACTCACCCTGTATAGGATGTCGTATTATAACTTTGGCTTAGGTTAAAATCTCAATTTACTACTGCATACATTGTTCATGTGTCAAATATGTTTCGGACGTGCCTCTGACTACTCCAGTTATATTGTAACTGTATTAAATATCAAGAATTTTATTGGGCATATACAAAATAACCATATTTTTTTTGTAAACTTTAATTAACCTATAGTCAAAATCACGAATCTCAGTATCAATAATTACGTGAAAAATACTAAGCTTTGTTTAGCATTTATATTTCGGTAAGAATCAGTAAATTTCCAGTGTTTTTTTTTAATAATTGTAATGGAAAAACATGAACTTAGTGTTCGTAGATATTGTTTGACAAAAGTATATGAGCTATTTATAATGAATAGTTTATTTAATATCATATCATAGTAAATTATTTTACCAATGATATTATTAAAACAAAAAACTTCATTGTTGATTCGAAATGAAGTTTTCTGTCAAAAGTCACAAACTGACAGGAACGTCAAGTGTTTTGTGTAACATTTTGTTATGAAATATAGCCGCTAACTTATGAATTTCTGAAAATAAAAATACATATTCAATGACTAAATTATTTTATATAAACTGACTTGTCTTGGTGATTGTATCTGAATTTTCTACCAATTTGGTAGCTTTCATAAGTTAGCGGGCAACATTTTTTTGAATGGTAGGTTTTCTACTATATTTTAAGTTTTTTTTTTTATTTGCATTTTGTTAAATGAAATCATGTTCTTGGGGAAGTATTATTTTGGAGATTCTATATTAGTTGTTTTTATTACAAAAATAATACCTTTAATGTCCGTGCACTAACTAATACAAGCAAGACATTTAAATCCTGTTACATGTATGTGATATTTCTTAAATAAAGTCCTTTTTGGTTAGTGCAATCGAACAAGACCTCATTTACGCTTGGTAGAAGTTAAATTTATATAAAAATATGCTGAATATCTGTCTGCCATTTTGAAATGTTTCCAATCAAATTTAATTTCTACCATTTGCGTAAATTAGTAGAAAATGTGAACAACGAATTGATAAATTAACATTTTCTTCTCAAATGGTATCGGGACCATTGTATTGTTTTGTACAAAACCCATACTTCAGTGAATTTTTAAGCATTTAATTTTATAGCAGAACACAATATTTTGTAAACTTCAAGTAATATATAATGTAAAAACTTAAAAATTCAAGTTGATTTTATGTGCAAGTTCCTCGCGACCAGAGCCTACAAGATCTATATTAACAATATATATGTTAGTATTATTCTTTGGAATCTCATGTTTGTTAAATAGTCAAAATAATCAATTTAGTAGTTTATCAGAAATGGTAATGTAATATGAATCTCAAGAAGTAACTCAAAAAATAATTTTGTTTCAAAAATCCTAACTGTACTTGTACAAATCCTCTCAGTTTTATGTTAGTACATAATAGAGTTTATCGGTCTATCTTTTAAAAAGTTAGCGCAGACTTGATGTCTTGATTACCATGCGTAATGATGACATAATGTCAACGCTAACGTATTATAAGATAGGGGGTATGTATTTAGCTGCTAACTTTAGTACTTTGAGGAACTAAATACAGAAACTGCAAACGTCTATACTAAAGGCGATACGCGCATTAATTTGTATGTATAACTTCATTTAGATTCTTTCACACAGAGGTTCAATTTTAATTGTTTAATAACAGGATCGGATTATTGTAAGTAAAAATGGGTTTTGCTCAAGAGTGGATGAAGTCACGTGCAATATTATAGCATAATTATTATTTTGTTTCCAATAAAAGTATTGAAAATCTGATTTTTTGAATTTGATTTAATTATTCTAATTCTTCATTTATTTAGGTACCTACCTACACAGGAATTTTATATGTAGGTAAATAGTAATATTTAGGAAAATAAGTAAAATTTGTTGAACATCTCTTCTCTAAAAATGTATAGAATTATCTTATAAAAAGTTAGCGCTGACTTGAAGTCTTAATTACCATACGTACATAATGATGACAATGTCATTTTCAGGCATCCTACACTGAGGGAATACTTTGGCATGAACAATGTGAATGAAAGGAAAATGGGGGGTATAGTCCAGTCAAAATAGACATTCCAGTTTGCATTAATTCCCAACAAGCTGGATTTTTGTTGTACAGGCCTTGAATACGTCATTTTCAAATATATCGATATTATCATCCAAGAAGAATCGATATTTTGATATATCGATATTTTTAGCCCATCCCTGCGCTACGCTAGGGGCTGGCGCTGCTCCCGGGAAAAGCTGCTGGGAAAACCCGAGAGCATCTGCCTGAACAGTTTTTTTTAGGTATAATGTTTTTATACAAGGCTTATTTATCATCCTATAGCCTAAAATCTAGTCTTCACTGCAGTATTATTAGAACAATTGAAGGAATAAGTGGTCAACTTGAGTTTACCCCTAGAGGTTGTATGAAACGGGATAATACGAATAAAACGCCAATGAACTAACAACATTACCATTTATTTGGTTATAGGTTTTTACATATAGCAACAATAATTTGGCTATTCACCATACAATTGATGACAAGAATTGTTAATATTCCTCTAAATAAGTACATCAACACTAACAGGGAATAAATACATTTAGGTGTACCTATAGAACACAAAAATGTTCAGAATATCTTTTGGAAGACAATTTTATTTAGCATTTTGACATTGAAAATATTTTTCTTACTTCTAATTTTAAATGGAAGCACTCGATAAATGTTTTATTTATAAATATAATGCAAACATCGTGCACAATATATATATATATATATATACCTATATATAATCTGTGGAAGCCCTTGTAGCTCAGTGCTGCCATATATTTACCTAACTTCAAAGCTAAATTCCTAGAGGCATCGCTTTTCCAAATTTTTGATTGCGTATTCAAACTGCAATATTATTGGCATGTTCTATGAACCAAATCGTATTATTAGTAAATATTTTCCAATGCAATATTATATTGCGCAAAACTATAGCATCATTTGTTACATTACAACACACATACAATTACTTATTCATAATTTGACACATAGTTTTCTTATTCTAACATCAACAAATATACATCAAGAAAACAATAAACATACCTATAATATCCAAGTACCTAAAAGTGCGGGCAAGAATTTAATTGTGCAAGTTACCCCTACTCGATACTAGATGGCGTTTATTAAGAACCGATATTAAAAGGATACCAGTTATCGGTAGCCGTAAAACAACTAAGTACAAGTTGAATCATATTACACATTACGTTATTTGAAGTTACATTGAGAAGATACACTCAAAAACTAATATATTAATATTTTTAAATTAATATTTTAACATTGACACATTCACACAATCCTATAATTAAAATTATTCTACATTTTATTGTCATTGTCACATCGCGATTTTTATATACAATACCTTATTACCTACTTAGTAACGAGACGTATAATAAATACTATTAATACTTAACAGGGACTAGTAATATACTTATACTTAATAGAAAAAGTATACAAATAATATAACCAAGTAATTTAAACGACACAGTAGTGAAGAAAGCTAATAACATTAACGCTTACTTTAAAAGTAATCAACAAAATAAAAGTAGAAAATATATAGAGATTTCACTTCTAAAGAAATAATATCATAGTTATAATTAATTTAGTTTCTAAAATCTATCATAACAACTAATCACGTAGGAATTTTGTAAATTATCGGCAAGTTTAGAGCTTAATGTGGTTAAGAGCCACACAAATGCATTTACGCACTTTTTTATTACAATTATTGTGAATTTGACAGCGACATCTAATTATTTAAATATATTAGAAAATATGACGAAGTACTTTATTTACATTAGTTTGATGTGCTATTTCAATTCTAAAAGCAGAGCTTGCAACCGGTTTTAAGATTTTTGTGTTATATGTAGGTAAGTATGTTATTGTTGTATTCAAGTACATTATACGTTATTTATATGTTATTGTTGTATTATACATATTAGTAGGTACTTACCGATAATTTATTTTGATTCTTGCAAGTTTGCAACTCGACTGACTCGTTCATGCATGTTAACTGCTATTTTAATATCGAATTTGAAGCGAGCGGATATTAAGTATCGGTTTACAAGTCACACCGATACAAAATAAATATCGATACCGCGTCAATGTCCATTGAACGGTATATATAGCAGTCCGGTTATTTAGGTTGCATTAGCTAAAACTAAGTACAAAAAACTTGTTAATTCAATTGCCAAGGCTGAGCCATTGTACACAAAACTACGCCACAATAAAACCGTCTCAAAGACTAGTTTCTTTCTATAAAGCGCCTCCTAATTTGAGTTTACAACACAATTAATAACAATTTCATACTTTTTAATTGGCAAAACGGGAGATATGTTTAATTTAATGTGAATTTTCATTATAGATAACCGTAATTTTATTCTTAATTAATTTTTACGCCTAATTTTATAGTTATTTACTAATTCAAAATTATAGAAACTTAATATAATCCAGAGTTAAAAAGTAAAACCTATCCACAGAGAGATAAACAAAACTAAATTATAAATAAAAAAATCTTAACAAAAGAAAATCACATCACATAAATAAAATAACACACATATTTATGCTACTTATGACTACCTAATACCTAAACATCAATCACTAAGAAGAAACGTTCACAGATAACTAATCTTAGACATTCATTCATTCACTCATTCATTTGAAACAAAGCATATTATTACATCGTTTGAAATATATTTTCATTGTCAAACTACTGCATAGTTTTTTTACTTTTAAGTTTATAGACGGTAGGTACATCTTATTTTTTATTTGATAGATAGAGACACAGATTTGATAACCATTTCGGATAATTTTAAAAGAATTGTCATAAAATATTTATGAAAAACAATGTAACAAAATAAGTCGTTGTTCAGTTTTATTAAACCTAAATAATACCTAAGTATATTTAGTAAAATAATAAATATATATTTTAATAACTAAATAATCTTAAGGGTTCTCAACTTTCGAAACATTAAAAACCTAGTTACGCTACTCATCAATAGATGGCGTTGGTTGAAGCGTTTATAAAAGTTATCAATAGATTTTGCTATAAGTAGTATATTTACCAAGAGGTCTAAAACAGAAACACTAGTTCTAAACTACGATACACATTGCAACGATAGGTAGTAATGCCACGACAAATATAACTTTAAGTTGACTTATGATGTCCTAAATAGACTCAAAATGTTCCAAGTTGTCTTAGAAGTGCAGTTTGAGTCAAGGTATTTAGTCCACAACAATGTCGTGACCCAGGCGGTCCATTTCAGACAGGAGGAAGTCCACATCTTTCTCAGTCACTGCGGCTGAGGAAATGATATTCCTGGAAAAAAAACAGAAATCATTATAACCTATAAAATATTAATTGCAACAACGTAAGTATGTAAGATGAAGGTGACATCTCCATCACCATCTATTTAAAAGCTGTACAAAAGTAATTTACTCATCGTCTCACCTGAAGAAGTTAGGATGACGGTCATCAGGCTGGTAGCCCACCATCAGAGTCCCGGACTGCATCATCTTACCCTTCAGTTTGGCGCAAACCTGGGAATCATACCAAATCTTGACCTCTCCCCTGAGTATAAAATTTTAGCCGAATATTCAGTGGTTATTGACAAATTAATAGATAAATGTAAGAAAAATCCTTAGAGTTGGGAGTCTATCATATTTATATGATCCTTAACGTGATACTAAAGAACACGCTAACTGCTAAAGCTCGCAATAGTTAAACAACACTTCCTTGTACGATTTAAGCTATTTTTATAAGATATACCGGATGTTTATAGTATAATTTAATATACTTAGGTAAAATAATTTCATTAGCAAATTAATCCTCGTGATTAATTTTGTTTAAATTAAAATTTCTGTTATGTATCTAAAAGTAGCCTTAAATTAAAAGCAATAATATTGTGGCCCCAGCGGGGTCATGTCTGACTCTAATCTTAATTTAAATTATTAAAAAAACCTATAATTGTAACCATCATATGAGATATAATTGTAAAATGCAATAAATGAATCTATCTAAAACAAACAATTCGTACTCTTACAACGCCATCTAGTAACAGGCAACAACGTTTTTAGTTGTCCCTTATTGTGACGGAGCCATCTAGCGGCGAGTAGCTTGAACTTCAAGTGAAACTGCCGAATACCGGGGCTAGAGTTTTTTTTTATAATTTAGTTAAAAGTATCAAACCTTTCCAAGCTGGACCTCCTTGTTTCTGTCATGAGTGACGTCACGCAGCTGCTTCGGCAAATACCTGCAAGGATTTGTGTTAATACTTATTACAATTAAATAATAAATAATCACGGACATTTCACACATCACACTCTAGTCCCAAACTATGCAAAACTATGGGAACTAGATTGCTCATAAATTACATATAATTATAAATAAAAAAATTGTACATACATACCTACATAGTAACACCTTAGACACTGAACAAATATTTACGTTCGTCAAATTTGCTCTGGGTGGGAATCGAACCCACGACCCAAATGGAAAGCAGAGCTACTACCAACTGAGCTGTGACGTCTGTCAAAACTTTATCATAATAATAGTGTAGATATTTTTTTTATTTTTTTTTTATTTGACTTCATTCATGTGTTTAGTGTGCTTCGTACAAAAACATAGTATAACACTTAGACACTGAACAAATACTTACGTTCGTCAAACATTTGCTCTGGGTGAGAATCGAACCCAAGACCCACATGAAATACTACTGAGCTGTGACTTCTGTCAAACCTCTATAATATTAGTGTAGGTATATAATTGTTTTTTTCATTTAATCGTGTAGTCACTATAAACATCGTACCAGAAAGACACGTTGACCATCTCGGGCTCCAGCACCAGGCGGAACCTCTCGGGCTGCTCCTTGATGCGGCGCACCATGTACTCCGAGAGCTCCATCAGCCGGTCCATCAGACGCTCGAAGCCCGACGTACCCTGCACGTCACAGGCATGGTAAAAATGAACTCAACTTATAAGACTTAGGTGAATAGGCGACGACGACTGTGTTTAGGCGAGAATTAACAAAAAAAAAATGGTTGTCTGTTAAGTCGGTTCACTGACGATAGTTGAACGTGACAACGTCACTTCATGGAATGCCTCAGAACGCCTCAGAACACCTCATGAGTCATGTTTTTTCGTGCGTGCAGCCGGCTCTATCGAATTATAAGACGTTGTCACGTCAAAATATTGACACGACCTACTACACAAGTAGCTATAAATAACTTCACAATTTTCAAATAAATATAAATAAATAATGCTGGACAATCCACACAACATCATCTAGCCCCAAGCTAAGCAGAGCTTGTGTTATGGGTACTAGAAGACTGACATACTTAATACATACTTGGCATGGGGTTAGATGATGTTGTGTGGATTGTCCAGCATTATTTATATTTATTTACTAGCTGACACGTGCCCACTTCGTTGGGGATAATTTTTATTAATTAAAAAAGTAAGACATATGCTGTCGTTGACTTATGGCTATTTTGTAGGCATTATTAAGCTCCACATCTTTTCTCTAGAACACTTCTTTCATAGTTAAGGCAGCGTTCGTAAGAAACGCTTTCATTCGACCGTATTTTCTCCGATTCATTTTGCAAAACGGACTACCACGTAAAAGCCTTTTTATTTTTTAGCAATAATGTCACTTTCTATTGGTTAAAGAATTTTTAAAATCGATTCAGTAGATTCCGAGATTACCCCTTACAATTTAACAAATACACAAACTTTACCTCTTTATAATATTAGTATAGATTAAGTAAGTATATTATATATATATATTTTTCCTAACCTATCTCGTCCAACTGCTGGGCAAAGGTCTCCCCCAAATCCTCTGCTTTCCGCTTTCGTCCACCGAAAGCATCGAGGTCGTCCCGCCATCGCCTTTTTGGTCGGCCTCTACGCCGCCTTCCGTCTTCAGGCTGCCACGGTGTCTCGATTTTGGACCATTTCTCTGGGTCCATCCTGCTAATAGGTATGACCTGCCCAGTCCCACTTAAGCCTCGCGGTTTTATTGCCTACATCTGCAATACCAGTGAGCAAACGCAGCGTAGTGTTTCGCACTCGATCAATGCGCTTGAAACCAAAGATGCTACGTTCCATTGCTCTTTGGCAAATCTTGAGTCTGGATTTCTGTGCTTCAGTCAGTGACCATGTCTGCGCACCGTAGGTTAGGACGGGCAGGATGCACATGTCGATGAGTTGGCATTTAAGCATAAGTGGAAGGTCGCCTTTCATGTGTTCCTTCATGGACCAGTAGCTCTTCCAGGCGTTCTCGATGCGGCGATCGATCTCCTTATCCTGCCTGTTTTCGAAGCTCGCTAATTGGCCCAAGTAAATGTACTCATCAACAACAATATAATTTTTATAAAATATTATATAATTATAAAAAAAACAAGCAAAGAAAGAAAGAGCACCCCCTTGAATATTTAATATTTTGTTTTTAAATATTTATTCGTCATTAAAGCAGTAATCGGATACGCAACCCTAAATAACTTATCAAGATAACTCATTATGATAAATAAGATAAATCAACTCAACCGACCGACTTATAACACATTGCCAAAACGCAACGATAGCGCGATCTAGGATTTGTGCACAGTAACGCCATCTAGTGGTAAACACAACAAATTTCAAACTTTACTCGATTTGAGTATTCAAGTGCGACGGCGCGATGGCTTATTTCATGAATAAGTTTGGTGTTTCTATACCGATTCTATGATTTTTTTTTTATTGAATAGGTAATAATGTTAACTTTTTTTAAATTTGGGATGACTGAGAGTCTTATAAACGTAAGAGTAAACAAATATAATCAGAATGCTCCGAACTGCTAAGCTATCAGGAGTTACACGTGTTATTGTGAGTCAACCTTATAAGATAGACATATGCTGTTCAGGGATATTTTTTAGACAATTTAATGTAGAATATTTCCGTCATACATGATTTCTATGTAACTTTAACCATTAAGGCTGCACACGCGACGGAAGCTTAAAAAACGGAGTAACTTCTCCCGTTTTCCCAACATTTCCCTTCACTACTCTGCTCCTATTGATTGTAGCGTGATGAAAAGTATCCTATAACCTGCCCAGAAGTATGAAGAATAATTGTACCAAGTTTCGTTAAAATCCGTCAAGTAGTTTTTGTTTCTATAAGGAACATACAGACAGACAGACAGACAAAAATTTTACTGATTGCATTTTTGGCATCAGTATCGATCACTAATCACCCCCTGATAGTTTTTTTTAAAATATATTTCATGTACAGAATTGACCTCTCTACAGTTTTATTATAAGTATAGAAGATAGATATAGATAGAAGATAGATTTAAGTGTCTGTTGGTGTGTCAAGTGTCTGCTGCTGGGTGTAAGGTCTCACCTTGCCGCGCCACTGCAGCCACAGCTTGAAGATGTCGTTGTGTCGTCCGCACTGGATGACCTTGTCACCGGTGTCGAAGCGCGGGTCGTAGATCTTGTCCGTCATGAACAGATACTCCGCGGACATCGCGTTACAGCTCAGGAGGATACCCTGGAGACAGGAGTTTAAAGGTCTATTTTATAAAAAGTTAGCGCACACTTGAAGTACTGATTACCATTCGTAATGATCCCCCTATCCTATAAAAAGTTAGCGTTGACTTTAAGTCATCATTACGTATTTAAAGAAGATTTCAATGTAATCAATACTTCAAGTCTGCGCTAACTTTTTATAAAATAGACCGTTAGTATTTTACAATAGAATAATATAATATAATAGGTGTTAATATTAATATTCCATGTATGTATTTACCAAAAATATATGTATATCAGTATCCAATTAATAGTATTTAACTAGTATTTTAATAAACGATTGAAATGCCCCACGTGTCTACAGAGTCCCTAAAGTCACAAAAACTAACCTCAGCCATCCAGTTAATATGCTAATTCCTAAACTTGTGCTAACACCGATAACCACCCTTTCTACCCCAGGCTAAGCCAACAGTCGGTTATCGTGCGGTGCACTGTTGACTTTAGTTTAAAATGCATTAATATCAAACAAATTTGTTTATAATGTTTGTTAAAACTATCTTTTTTTTTGCTTTGTTTGTATTGTTTCGTAAGTGGTCTGTATTTTCGTATTTAGCAAAAAAGGAGTTATGATAAGATGCCTAGCACTTTTTATTTTAATTAACACAAGAAATAAAATTGATAATTATTTAAAGAAGATTTCAATGATTTGATAAATAAATGGTGTGCGCATAAGATGCACATAAGACTTGACACTTGTATGTCTCAGAGTGACTGACGCATTGCATTGCAATGCTTTACAGGGCACGTCCACTGGACGTGCTGTATGAATCAATCGTTACAGGTAGTTATCATTTAACATCAGATGGACCATCAGAAATCAGAATCATCGGTTGATTCAGTTGTAAAAAGATCTTATTTTTACCAAGTTATAATGTACGTGCCAGGTCGCCCACTTACATTTAGGTATAAGAATTTTGGTGTTTTCCCTCACCAACAAACATAAAATTTAAATTATTCAGTCCACTGCTTCAAATCAATTACATGCCATTCAAATTCCAACATCTATTAGCATTCTCAACCCGCATACTCTAAAACAAACATTTATTGCGCGAAAAGCACCCCTATTTCTGTACCCATAAGGTCCACAATACGGGTTGAAATGATAAGGGATTGTAGGCTGTATATGAAAGGGATAAGGTATAGGATAATAGATAAAATCACTAAGTAAATGTCAGTACAATATGCTTCGTAATAAATTCGAGCGCTCCGCCTCCGTGGAGGTTTAGGAGTAGAGATGGGAATGTATTATATCGATAAAATATACTTTGACCTGAAATTATTTATCGATAAAGGTTTTGAAATATCGAAAAATGGTTACGACAACATTAATTAAGCAAAATAAGATAAATGCATGTTGTATGTAGGTGTAGGATTCAAAAATTGTACGCAGAAACATGATTTGTTTAGATTTGACATAAAATTTTGCACGCCTTGACGAGGCAGAATGTACGAAGAATTAATTAATTTATGAATAATAACTATTGTATCTACATTGTATGCAAATAAATAAATGATTACGATTATTATGATTTTATTAATAACGATAATTATTAATTCATGTGATTTTACTTAACATAATGTATTATGAAGAGACTTAAATAAAATAAATCCGGATAAAAAAATTGTACATTGTACATTATTTGCCATTTATTTTGGTCTTATAAGTAGAAGGCACTTCTAAAATATACTGGTTTTAGTGAAATTTAGAAGCCAAACAAAAAAAAATAACATTACATACATTTCTTACTCTAACTCAAACATTGATAAAAAAACCATCGACACTGTATGTACTTATATACATTTCTTCTTCTCAAACATCGATAAAAAATCATCGACACTGTCCCATCTCTACTCCTTTGTCGGCACGTGCCACATTTAATTAAATTCCTCTTCCCGACACTTTGAAACATATGTTGCCAATTTACCCCTATTCACTATCATCCCTCTCAAAACCCACCCTTATTACTATAGTCATAACCACCAAAATCGCCTGCATATTTACAAGTTTCGAAGTAACTTTTGTGTAAGGGAAAATAGGTTTTATGTAGTAGCATTAAAGTTTAAAGTAATATATTGTATAAAAGTCGTTAGTTGCAGGTTCGCGATGGTGTTTTTATGGTGGATTATGAAGCTAATTTTATTCGGGGTATTTTGATATATTTTCTAAGTCTTAAGAAATATACTCTGCCTTTTTTCGTCTTAGAACTAACTATGTAGCAAACTAGCAGTGACGTCACATAGTCTATGTGTCAAGATACGTCTTTTGACATTTCATTTGTCAAAATATGTTGAATGGTTTATGAGCTACATGAAACGGGTAAAACATATAAAAAGGGTATAGTTGTATTTTGTGTTGTATTCTAAAAAATACATATTTGTTTCAAAGTTAATTACATTTATGTTTGTTTTATTTGGTTTGAGTATCGAACCCACAACCTACAGAAGGCTGAGAGTAAAACGAAAGAGAAAAAGAAGAGATAGAAAAGGAAGAAAGAAAGTAAAAAGAGAGAAGACTGAAAAGAGACGATAGTGAAAGAGAAGGAATAAAGAGAATGAAGACCGAAAAGAGAGGGAAATGAAAGAAAATGAAGTCAAAGTTAAAGTTACTTAATGAAATAAAATCACAAGGATCATTTAGAAGAAAGAAAGAAGGCTGAAAAGAGAATAAAGAAAGAGAGAAGGATAAAAAGATAAAATGAGAGAGGTAAGAGAGTTTACAGTTGAGAGACACATACCTCGTACTTGAAGTGCACAGTGGAGCACTGCAGCAGGGTGCCCATCAGCTTGTGCGGGTTCCATGTCACCGAGTCGGCTCTGTAACATAAAGAAATAAATAAATAAATAATGCTGGTCAATCCACACAACATCATCTAGCACCAAGCTAAGTAGAGCTTGTGTTATCGGTACTAGAAGACTGACATACTTAATACAATACAATACATAGATAGATATTTTTTATTATACATATCAAATACCCAGAACACCCGGAATAAATATTTGCAGATCGTACAAACATTTATCCCAAGGCGGGAATCGAACCCGCAACCTTCCGCATCGCAGGCGGACCATCGCCCACCGCGCCACATCGGTCGTCAGATGTGATGAGTCAAAGTCAAAGTCAAAGTCAAAAATTACTTTATTCAGTAAAATCACAAGGATCATTTAGAATCGTCTTACATACTAGGTGATTCTAGGTGCCAGTTCCACGCGACCAGAGCCTAGAAGAACGGGCAACAAACTTACGGCCTGGTTCCTACCGTTTTTTTATATGATCCTTCTTACAAAGAATTACAATTAAACTAAATTAAGTACTGAAGTTTCAGTGCGGTGTCAATTTAACTTAGTGAGTTGTCTATTTATTATATTTATTTATAGTGATAGAACTTGAGGGAATTACTGGAATAAAAGTATTGTATAGAGAAGTTATCCTGTACATGTGAGTTGTACGCTATTGACTCAGTTGCGTACGTTTTAAGTAATCCCGGATTTGTAGGGGATGCGGCTGCATTTACACCGAGACTCTAGTAAACTTTAAGTAGACTTTACTTAAATAAATATAAATTTAGAAAAAAAATAGAGCTAATTACATCAAACGAAACATTTGTTTGCGTTATAATTTAATTGATGAATTAATTGTTTTTGTTGTGTGTTTATTTTGTTTTTGTGATATTTTTTTTTTTGTAGTGGTGTACGTTAAATAAATAAATAATTCAATTAGTTTATTACTAAACAAAAAATAACTTGAACTAATGTTTATCAGTATAAAATGGGTGAAGTGAATATTTTTTTTTATATTTTCATATGCTACATTTAAGTTCGATCAAGATTTGTCAGTTATCGTTAATAATGCGTATTTAATATTACTTTTAACCTCCGATGCAAAAAACGACGGGGTGTTATAAGTTTGAGGTGTCTTTGTGTGATTTTTTTAATTTTGATTATATACTTGTTGATTTTATTTTACAGCTAAGGTTCCAAAGCGATAATGAAATTACTTAGTTAATTACACATAAAATTCATGTCAAAGTTGGATTTTTATTAGTAAAAATATGAGTAATGTTCAACTGCTCGCTACGTTGTGAGTTGGGCCACAGTTTAAACACTCCAGAATGATAAATGCACAGTACGACAGCTGACAGACGTGTCACAGCTCTACACTACCAGTAGGATACCTTCCGATAATATTTAACAATATTTAATTTAACTTAACATACATATTGATGAATAAATAAATGAATAAATGATATTAATACATAAATATTCACGGACATTTATTCAATGTATCAGCATTGCTATTCAGCGCGGCAATGCAGCCAGTGTCTTGTGTATGCTTCCGATTGGTAGTGATTTAGACCAGTTGAGCTATCTATAGATCGTTTGCAACGGTCTGTAGATAGCTCAACTGTTTCTTATGTATTTTATATGCTTGTGTACATTGTGTAAATACTATAATAGTCGTAAGTTTGTTTGTGAATAAAGTACTAAAAAAAAATGTTTACAGAAATAAGGCTTCAATCATAAAAATTTTGTCCATTCAAAGGTTGTCTGGAAGAGATTGCTTATAGCAATAAGACCTCCCATTGTCCCTTACTCTATATTGTTATTTATAATATAGAGTAAGGGATTAATATTCTATTCTATTCTTTTAATTTAATTTAAAGCAACTAAATAGTATAGTTAGTAAAGCTTGGTATTTTAAGAGTCTTCTTTACAAATAGAGCCTAGACAAAACGAGTGCGAAAAATTTCAAGTATTTATTTATAGCTTTATCGATGTCCTACTGATATTATGTCACGCTGTGGTCTAAGTGCGTAGGAATGTACGTTTTTTGCAGTTTTTTGTTTGGAGGGTCTAATTAATCGTCAGATGCGGGCTTTGTGCCCTCCGAGCGCCCTCTGAGGCCCTCTCTAGGCCCTCCCGAGGCCCTTAGTTAAACTCAGCTTAGGGAGGATTAGTTGAGGGCAGAGTAAGATTGTTTTGTAAACCTTCATTAATTTGGGAAATTTGGGGACCGTGGGATCTTAGAGTCAACATTTTTATACGATAGTGTTATCTGCATTCAAAAATATCTATAATTTTTTTTAATGCATTTTAATTATTATTTTTTAATTATTTGTCCTATGTATTACGTATTTGGATCTGATACTGACTAACCTTTATAGATAAAGAGTAAAAAAAAAAGGTAGCACTCCGGGAGTGCCGGCAGAAGTGAAAACTTCAATATTAACATTGTGTTTTCACTTTTAAGTTTTCACTTCAAAAATATAACCACAGACGTCATAATGACAATGACAATCACAATGACACAGACACATTCGCGCAAGCGCGAATGTGTCTGTGTGCCGCCTAAACAGAGCACACTCAGGCACGGTAGAAAGAGTGGGAGATACTAGTTCCTCTCCCTTTCCCTCGATCTTACGCTTTTTATCAACGTCACGTGACCCTGACGCGAGTTTGAAAGTTTTTACCCACCCAGCGCCGCTAAAGAAGTTTTCACTTCAAAAACAAAACTATTTTATATTATCAATGAAACTACAATTATCATTATCCTAAAATCAATAATAATCTCAATATTACATTTTTCTCATATAAATACTGCAGTGTAGTGTATACCTACCTACGTACGAATAGCTACGAGCGCGCTACGAGTGCTACGCCGTAGCACTTTGCTACGCGAACTAATCCTTGACGTCACCGCTTAGGGTTGTCATGTCACACATAATAATGTCTGTAAATTATATTATTTATATTTTGTAATTAAAATTCATCAAATTTCATTTAAATTATGGCTACTCACCTGATGCTAAGCGGTAACCTATATCTATGAATATGATTTTGTGTTTGATGTAATTATGTAGAAAATAGTTTAATTTTTTTTTTTTTTTTTTTTTTTTTTTTTAATTTAGCTTATCTTAAATAAAGCTTTATTATATAAAAAATGATCATTATGAAAAAAAAACGTGTGGCACTCGGGGACTGCCGCGGTAAAGCTATTGCATAGAATTTTTAGCTGGATTACGCATGCGCAGTGTTAGGTTATTTTCGTTCGGTATTTTCGTTACGGAATTTCTGGATTCGGTCTCCACGCTCAAGGCCCGCGATAGAAGCTATGCAATAGCTTAAAATCGCGAAGAACTAGCAGCTAGAATCACCAGGTCGTATTTATAAAACATGATTCTAAATGATCTTTGTGATTTACTGAATAAATTAATTTTGTTTTGTGTGTAGTAGACAGCCCTGTAGTGACGTCACTCGGTTCATCGCGCGCACAGGATTTGCCGCGCGAGGGCGTTTAGCGAGATGGATGGACGGTAATGGCGGATTACTGAGTTTTAACTGTTTATTTTAGATATAATCATTATATATAATAATGTTTGCAACGGTCTGGAGATAGGTAGTAGCTCAACTGTTTCTTATGTAAGTAAAAAATCACAAGGATCATTTAGAATCGTCTTACATACTAGGTGATTCTAGGTGCCAGTTCCACGCGACCAGAGCCTAGAAGAACGGGCAACAAACTTACGGCCTGGTTCCTACCGTTTTTGAAGTGAAAACTTCTTTAGCGGCGCTGAGCACTTTTTTTTGTATGGGTAAAAACTTTCAAACTCGCGTCAGGGTCATCGAAAAAGCGTAAGATCGAGGGGAAGGGAGAGGAACTAGTATCTCCCACTCTTTCTACCGTGCCTGAGTGTGCTGCTCTGTTTAGGCGACACAGGGCGAAAAATAAAAAATAATAAAAAATAAAAACATAAACATTGTATTCTACCTCATAAATGATAGTACTTTTATACTTATAATTAAACACAACGTTAATATTGAAGTTTTCACTTCTGCCGGCACTCCCGGAGTGCTACCTTTTTTTTTATATGATCCTTCTTACAAAGATATACAATTTAATTTAATTAAGTACTGAAGTTCCAGTGCGGTGTCAATTTAACTTAGTAATAATACACATAGTATAGTAATGTGTATTATTACTATGAGAGTAATATACAGATAGGTAGTAGCTCAACTTTTCTTATGCATTTTACACTTATGTACATTTTGTAAATACTGCAAGTCGTTATATTGTTAATAATAATTAAAGTTTAAATAACACAATAGATAAAAGAATATTATCATAGTGTATTTACAAAAAAAAATGTTTTTAAGTAAGTTTTTTATCAGCTTTCTAGCACCCATAGTACAAGCTTTGCTTTGTTTGGGTGTGTTTGAGTGTGAGGTGTGATTTTGTCCGTGAATATTTTAATTTTTATTTAATAGTTGTATAGTACTGGAAGGGTAGGGGGAGACCTTTGCCCAGCAGTGGGAAAGTATATAATAAAAATAAAAAGTTGTATAGTTACCTCTCGATGCCGGTGAGACGCGGATGGCGGTATTTCTTGGAGAAGAGAAGGCCGCCTCCCCAAGCAGCCTGAAATAAACCAACTGCTTTTACAAAAGAACCAAAGTCTTCAAAGAATCTTTCGTGCGCTTCTGGTTTTTTTATCATCAAGAATCAGCATAGTGCTGATTCTTCGCATTCTTTTGCAATCTTCAATTCTAGGTTCATATTTTTCAATTCTACTCGATATAAATAAACTATTCGCATTTGGAACAGGTTTTAAATCAACATAAACTATTTATTTTCGGCGAGGTAGAGCGACTATCTGCGGAGTGCAGCTGGCAAACACAACATGAGAAGAGACGAAGACCGGACTCAGTGGCGCGTCTGCAGAGACCTACGTCCGGTGTCATACAGGTTGATTATGATGAAGGCGGTTATGATGTTGATGTTGATACTGGTGTTGATGATGATGGTGGTGGTGGTGACGATGGTAGTAGTAATGATGCTGATGTTGTTGATGATTTTGATGCTGATAATGATGTTGATGATGACGATGACAATGAAATAAACGATATAATGTACAATACTCACATCGACGTGCATCCACATGTCGTATTTGTGACAGATGTCGGCGATAGCGGTGAGCGGGTCGAACGCGCCCAGCACCGTGGTGCCCGACGTCGCGTTCACGAAAAATGGCACCTAGCAACAATACCCATTGTACAAACAATTATAAGTAAATACATAATGCTGGACAATCCACACAACATCATCTAGCCCCAAGCTAAGCAGAGCTTGTGTTATGGGTACTAGAAGACTGACATACATTACATACTTGGATATTATTTTATTATACATATAAAATACCCAGAACACCCGGAATAAATATTTGCAGAGCGTACAAACATCATGGATACTGGACTATTCGTGCTCAGCCCTCCTAGAAGAAATGAAGTTTTATATACTGACATTGCCCCTGTCCTTATGGTATCGCACGAGACGCTCGAGTTCCTGCGGGATCATCTTGCCGTGCTCGTCGGAGGGTACTGCCACGCAGTAGTCAGTGCCAAGTCCGCACACCGACGCGCACGACTTCACTGAGTAATGGCACTACAACATCATCTAACATTAGTATCTGTTTTATCATTATTAAAATCGTGCTAATGTATCATCATTATTTGCAGTTTTTAATAGTCCACTGCTGGGGATAAGTGTCCCGAGCAGCGTCCTCCCATCAATCACTATTCTTTTCTGTTTTGGGCCTTTTGCATCCAGGTCTTC
Source organism: Ecliptopera silaceata (assembly GCA_932527185.1). Taxonomy (NCBI): domain Eukaryota; kingdom Metazoa; phylum Arthropoda; class Insecta; order Lepidoptera; family Geometridae; genus Ecliptopera; species Ecliptopera silaceata. The sequence goes on along the minus strand of OW052217.1, from coordinate 5,487,882 downwards.
CCCTGTATGGCAACTAGGTTATCCATCTATCTGCCTTATGGTCTACCAAGACCTGCTATAATCAGGCTTTGTTAATGCTGAGCCTGTCTTTTTAATTATTTATTATGAATTACAAAACAGGTCTTGGTAGACCATCAGACAGATAGATTGCTATTCAGTGCGGCAATGCACCCATTATCTTGGAATAGCTTTAAAGTCGATCTCTTTACAAAAAAAGCTCATATCCTACTGTCCAAGCCCGTCATAAAAAACATGAGTATTTACTACGAAATAATGTTGAAATTTTCTTGAAGATTGTTCAGTATTAGGTACTCAGTGATAAGATAAATCAAAAGAGAAGATCAAGACGAGACGAAGGACCTAGCAAAACAGAAGAAGAATGAGCTGAACATTACCTGATCCGAAGTGAACATGACGAGGTGTCCCTGGATGCTGGAGAGCCCCTTCTCCTTGTACTCCGGGAACTTGTGGTGGCGCGCCGCCAGGAATGCGTACAGGTTCGACACCGAACCACCTGGAGGAGAAAGATACAGTATCTTCCTCTCATTATTGTTCTGGTATATATCCTAGCTTTGCTTAGTTTACTATCTATTAAAATGTGATTCATAAAGTATGTAGTTCGATTTACAGACATGCTACTTATAACATATTATATGTATCTCTCATTCTCTACCTTTAGTAAAACCAAAGGCTCAAAAATTATACTACTAGGATCCAGGACTAGTTTTTTGCCTGCTCTTCTAGAGTCTGGCCGCGACGAACTGGCGCCTAAAATCTCCTAGCATTTAAGACGTTTCAAAGTCATCCTTGTGATTTTACGAAAATATTTTTATTTGTTTTTGGTTTCCCAGTTTCTAGTATTATTCTTACCCGGAGCTAAGATACTGTCTCCAGTGGTCCATCCGATCATGTTCCTCATCTTCTCCAGAACCACGTTCTCCATGAGGATGAAGACGGGCGCTATCTCGTAGGTGAACATGTTGGTGTTAGCGGCGGCCGTCAGCCACTCGCCGGCGAGGGAGATCACGTCCAGCCCACAGGACAACTGGTTGAAGAAGTGGGGGTGACCTGGAAAGAACAAGTATTATAGACAAGAACGTAAAGTCATAGTTGTTTATTCAAAATTCATAATATTATACGAGACATTTGAATTTATAATTAAAAAAAACTAATTCAAATAAAATATAGGTAGTAGGTATAGTAAAGGAAGTCCATTAAGGGGGTGCCCTTGTGAGATATAAATCTATGAGAAAATGATTAATATGCATATTGTTAGATATCTTCGAGTGGATAAAATTGTCTTTAAAACGGGTCAAATTGTCAAATTAATCACAATTTGGAGATTATTTCCATAATAATAAAAGCTGAGATTCTATTCATCGTAAAAATCCTAGGTTATATGTTTATGCATATCTTATATTTTATCATGACATGACGTTTGGTAAAGCTCTATTGGCGCAATAGTTTGTATTCTATACTTGTCAAGTTGCAAGCCCTTTGCCTCATAAAATAGCTTTTAAAAATAAGCTAGACCCTCCATCAAGCCACTGTGATCAGTATGTCCTCTTCAACCCCTTGCCAAATCCCTATTTATTGAGTCATTTCGCTATAAAGTCAGCCATCTTGCTCGTTTGCGCGGGAATCGCCATTTTGTGTCGGAAAGTACTTTTTATCATAAAATAAATCATAATAGGTAGTTTCTTTTTTAAACGTAGGTTATTTTATCTGCGATTTATTATATTTGTTTATATTACATTTCGTTTAAATTTAGATACAAATCATAGGTTTATATTAAGCCTAAGTTTATCACAAGGCAGCAAAATAAAATAATACAACAAAATAAAAAGACGAAATAAATACTTATATCACAATAACATATGCTAAACATTACGAATCAAATCTACGATTATCAACTAAGCTGTGTAGCTAGACGGCACCACTACGCCAAAGATCTTTTATCGAGCAAAATGTATTTTTTCAGATATAAAACGATATCGCATTTGGGAAGCAATAGCACGCGCCATTGCACCCCTATTTCCGGTTTGGACGTCGCCGGATATGCTATCTGTGGCTACAGACGTGTTATCTGATATTTACAATCTTACATACAACTATTTGATTTGATTTACGTTTTTTTTTACTTCTTTGTGATGTATGTAAGCATGCATGATGTTTGTAAGCCTCAGGTTGAACTAGAGATATGAATAATAAATTAAGACCAATGTAATTACCTAGTTTCTACGAACAATAAATATCATTTATCATTTGTGTTTAGATATACGCGTCGTATAAAAAATGTTTCTAAATAAAACGAAGAAGGTCTTTGAAGAACGGGTTTATGTTGAAAACTATAGTTTTTTTAACATACAGATATTCCATTAGTTTTGGGAGCTGTAGGTATCGACTATGGCAACACAATGGGGTCCACTCACCCCAGCTAATATAAATATGAGGAATTTAATATAATCCTCACAGCTGAGACGAGCCAAGTCAGGTGCGTTATGTATGTGCGATCTGTGAGGGTATAGTGGTATTTTAGAAATTTAATTTGTAAATATTAAAAAAACAATTATATGGGCAACGTCTTTTACTATGTTTAATAGTTTTAATACTGATAGTTACATTAGTCACAATAAATTGTAAGTTGTTTGAATGTAGCGAACTTGTATTTTGTTAAGTATTCTGTTTAGTGTCTATAATCTGCGATTTTCACAATTCAAATCTATACTATAATTAAGTGATTTATTAATTGATTTTGCTAGCATAATACAAAAACCAGTATTACCATATTAATAACCTCAAATTCCCGAAAAGCAAACCACTCTGCGCCATCATGACAAAGACCTAATTCAAATTCCCACAAAGGTTTTGATTTAATTTTGTTTACTACCCCTGCCTACCCCTAAACGTTGAATAACATCTGCGGGGCGCGATAAACCAGCCCCTGGGACGGGGGTGGACTCTGGTATATCAATTGACACTTTTTTATCTGTGGATATGTCTTTGTGTATTTTATCTGTACATTTCTTTGTGGGAATCCCAAGAGACGCGTGTTTTTGATATTGATGTGTTTTGATGAATCTGTGGTGTGATTTTCATTTACAGTGTTTTTATCAAGAAAATATACTTACTTACTGATTTTTTTTTCTGGCTCTCACTTTTTGTGCATTTTGTGTTGTTTAGGTTTTCAAGAAATTAAAGACTACATTTTTTTCCATAATGGTAGAGAACATTCTTGTGAGAAAAAGGAAAATAAATATTTTTCCACAAAAAAACCTTTCACCAAACTATAACATTATTTAGATTTTTTTTTGTATGTATGATTCTACTAACCTATTTTCAGTTTTTAATTAAGTACTTAGATAGAACTCTAAATACAAATAAAGATTATTTCACCTAACCTAACCTAAGTCCACTTATTTTTATATATTTTTTTCTATTCATTCATTCATTCTCGCGATAAAAACTCATCTCCTATCATTTTGGCGGGAAAAATAGTTGTTCAATATTTTTTTTGACACTTAGGGATGCATCCCTTGGGATAAGGGTGATAAGTGGACTGCTAGTGACGGCACAGATAAACATTTTATAGTTCTTTGTATATACAACAATAGCTTATAGATAGCGGCACTGAAAACCAACGTTATAAGATTATATTTCTAGTAAGTATTTTGGTATAAATAATTTAAAAGCCTTATCATTTATAGTAATAGAACTGGGCGAGTAAACTCCGATCTAGACTTTGAACTTACAAAAAACTAAAAATAGTTTAAAACAATTCTTGAAATACTTTTCAAAGTATTGCTGCTTTTTTTGGTAGAATGCGAGTCCCGCTTTTGCATCGCATTATAATGTCATTGATGTTTTTTGGCTGGCTCGCACATTTTGTGAATTTGCCATTTTTATTGACGTTTGGCCACAATCTAAACTAATATAATAAATAGGAAAGATTTGATTGTTTGTTTGTTTATTTGCATCGAATAGGCTCCGAAACTATTGGACCGATTTCAAAAATTCTTTCACTGTTGTGAAGCTACATTATCTGCGCTGAACATAGGCTATATTATAATGATATTTTTTATATAGGCTACCCGTGCGAAGCCGGGGCGTACTACTAGTGCTATATAAAATTAAAAACTAAATTGGTAAGAATAAACCAATTTGTCCATGATACAGTATCCCGATCACGTCTGAACTGATTGAGTTGAGTGCGATGTCAAACTCCACTTGATTGCAGCATTCAACCTATAAGTTTGTTACTGGTGTGGCGGGAATATTTCGCACGGATTTGTGGTTATTGTGTGTTATTTGGAGGATGTATATATTTTTAACCGAGTTAAATAAAGAAGAGTTCTTAATTTGTTTGTAATTCTTTCATTTCGGTTGTTTTTAAGTCGTTTTTCTAATATTTTATTTGTATGTAAGTATTCTATTTAACTAAAAACATACGGAGATGTAAAAGTCATATGTTTTATCAATAGAATATTTGAAAACGTTTTTTTTTCATGATGTTGCCACAATAAAATGATCCATCTGATAACGATATTGGTACTGGCCTGGCCATCACGACCACCTTAAGCACACCCATTATTAAAAAGGTGTACACTGTATCGCATTAACCGTATTATTAAAAACAAAAAAATGTAATAAATTAAAAAAAAAATACACAAACTTATAAAAATGTTCCGTCGAGGACCTCGAACCCCACATTCCCTCATCCCGTAATCCCGCACTCCATAAAATCAATCCATAACAGTGGGTAATCCAAATGCAACGGACAGACAGGGGGATGATCCATCAAACTATGTTAATACGGACCTCAATGGAAGCTTCTAGAGGGTGGATTGGAGTGACTATCTTATATTTTATACTGGATATTTGTTTAAGAGATTATGTTAGATGTAACAAAGCTGTAGTTTCCTCTGATTATAACAAAATAAAGTCAAAATTACTCTAGGCCCCGGTGGCGAGGAACTAGGACCTAGAATCACCTAGTTTGTAAGACAATTGTTGTGATTCTACAGAATCTTTAGCCCACTTAAAAATAAACGCAAAAGTATATCAGTCTGAGACGTAAAGTCACATATGCTGTAATTTTGGATTTCTTTTGATAAATACCAATTACAAAACGATTTTTTCGTAAAAAATATTCCTTTGAATTTTACCTAAATTATAATTATATTTCATAGTATTTTTTCATACTCCCCTAAATTTCGGCAGATTTGTGGATCCTGGTCACCCTACCCACTGCGGTGTCTAAATCCAATAATTTGCGTGTTATTAGGGCCATTCCACAGGCTCTTGTAAATCAACTGGGCTTTATAACGCGACTTTACAATTTTATTTATTGTTTGTTTTACGAGGGGAGTAATAAGATTTTAAATTAAAAAGTTTCTTTAGGAATTAGCTGAAAAATATGAAGTTAATGAATTTATTCTTGTCAAAAGTAACGAAAATAATTTTCTAATATTATAAAACAAATGACAGCCGACTTGCTTGATGACTGACTGGGTTTACTGTATCAAATATTTTATGCCAAATTGCTAAGTTCGTAAACTAATGTTATTAATTTTGAGTCAGTGCCATATTACGAGAATTAACTAAATCGGCCTAAAAATTTATGAGAGATCAAACATGAAAAAAATACGTTGATTTGAAAACCTCCTCGTTTTTTTAGGTTGGATGCACACATGAACGCAATTTCAAATTATTGTTATTTTTTAAACAACTTTGATTTTGAGAATAGAATCACCTAGTATGTAAGACGATTCTAAATGATCCTTGTGTTTTTATTGAATAAACTAATATTTGATTTGATTTGATTTAGAAATAAAACGAATGATCCCGTTTTGTAGCTCAAAATGGCGTTTTTCGAACCTTCTTGAAGCACGTATATTTTTCAACGCCGCAGACCGTTGAGATTCTTTCATCATTTGAAAGATGATGTATCACAGACAATGATCCTCGCAATCCCGGTGCATTCTATCCATCAGTTGCAGAGAACAAGCGATTATCACGGCAGGCCGCGCGCGCGCGCCAAATGTCACGGAAAATTGTTTGACTACCCTCATGGGGGAGACGTTTCATTGAAGTACGAACTTTTTTGTTTTTTTTTCTGTACAACTAAGAACTGGTTCTCACTTGTCGGGTGTCGGATCCGAATATTAATCGGAGGTTCTTATATTTTTGTATGGATATCCGAGAGACGACTCTCGGCTCGAGAGTAGGGAGTTTTGCAAATGCAACCTCGGAATAAGCCCTCTGAGCATTTTATATGAAGCTATTCACACTTATCGGAAACCGATTTTGCTGAAATGCTCTGCTACTAGAACCTCCGATTAATATTCGGATCCGACACCCGAGAAGTGGGAACCAGCTCTAAGGGATTTTTTGGCATCTAAATCCTACGCTCAAATTGACGTAGGAACAGATAACAGAAAGTTTTGTAAATAAATATGTACATAGATAAGTTCCCAAAATAAAATTGTCAAGTTCCCGCTTCAATTTGGCAATTTTATTTTGGGAACTTATCTATGTACATATTTATTTACAAAACTCCGATGCTAAGTGATGCTATAACATTATCTAACTAAACACGTCCACTGAGGTCGTATTCCGCGCCCATCATTCTCAGACTTAATAGAAGTCTTTTATGCGTATTTAAGCACCGGCATCCATACTCTTCAAACACAGCAATAAAAAATTCTGGTACAATTCACACATCACTCTCTAGTCCCAAACTAAGATAAGCTTGTAGGTACTGTGAGAACTAGATGGCTGACAACTTATATACGTACATTTTTTGTAAATACGTACCTACATATAATACATAGTAACACCCAGGCACAGAACAAATATTAATGTTCATCACACAAACATATGCTCTGGGTGGGAATCGAACCCACGGCATGAAAGGCAAGAGCTACTACCAACTGAGCTGTGAAACCTGTCAAATAATATTATTGTAGTTACGATATTTCCAAGCTCTCTATGAATATCTAACTAAAAATTCTTATTTGACAAGTAAATGTCACAATGACAGATGGACTGATGGTTCCTTTTTGTAAAGGATTTTTCTATCAAACACATCCCCACGTCAAACAATTCAATTACATCCGGCAATGGCCCGGAATGATGGGCGATACTCGCGCTTGGCCGACTGGAAACACGGCTATTGTGCTGTGGTGAGCTTTAAGTGTAATTCAACCGATTTCAATAGAACCGACAGTCATTTCTTGCAGTAACTATGAGGGAGCTTGGATCGTATATTTGAAGAATTTTCTCGAGTATTTTTTTTTATGTTACGATGTTTAGCGTAAGATTAAAAACTTTTTTTTTTTTTGCAAAATGGTTTTCGGCTACCTTTAGAATAGATATTGAACTATTTGGTCGTCAACAATTTTTTGTGTATCTTTAATAAAATCTGGCAAAAATTAAAAGAAATTGAATATGATAACAATTTATCTCCAAGTACAAAAGACCGATGTCTTTTATTTAAAAAGTTGAAAATTTTCTTGGTACATTGTAAATAAATTAAAAATATATAAATATTATAGAGTTCGAATTCAGATCTTTAAGGAACACATCATTTCAAATTATAAATAAACTCTATAAAAAAATATAAATATCAGAAAATTCGATTCAGATCTTCAAGGACCACATCATCCCCTCAAGCCACTTTAGTTAAGGTAACAGCATCACTCACCAGTCTTGACCTGGTACTTGAGAGTAGTCTTGCAGTCCTCCAGCAGTTGCTTCAGTGGGAGAGGCTCGTCGCGCAGCTCCAGGTCTAGCAACTTCTGCATCTCGTCCGGCATCTTGAACTCCAGGATCTGATGGAAGAGAGTACATAAATCTGATTGACAGTTCTAAAAATAATCTAGTTCCGTTCTTCTCGGCTCTGTCGCGTGGAACACCTAGAATCAGCTGATCTAACAACGATTCTAAATGATTTTTGTTATTTCACTGAATATAGTTTAATAGATTTTGATTATCTCTTTCTCAGACCAGATGGCAGAGACAAATCCTAGATCGCGCAAACGAAGTTATCACGGAGTTTGAACATAAGTAATACGACCGATGATTATCCATCGGTCCGAGCGACCCCGAGACAAAGGTCGCTCGGCGTGGAAGATCTTCCCTTTTTGTTGGAGACACACATATCTCCACAGTGGTGACGTGATCCAGCTGTCCTATCTCGTCAGTACCTTCTCGTTCCGGTCGTTGACCTGCTGCACGAAATCCAGCAGCACGTCAACAACCCGCGAGAGGAACTCGCGCGTCTGCGGCGCCGCATCCTCGCGGTACGGCAGGATCGCTGCAACGAACACAAAGGACAGGGATTATAGTGCTGCTTTAGATATGCGCATTCTCGGATTTAATCTATTTATCAAATACTCCTTGGGTTACATGATTGAAGTTTTCATAAGGATCCCTAATTTTTTTGAAAATATAATATAGCCTATGACACTCAGCAATAATTTGGCTTTCTGTGAGTTTTTTAAACAAATAAATACACGTCTATCTTACAAAAAGTTAGCGCAGACTTAAGGTATTGATTACCATACGTAATCATGACATAAAGTTAACGCTAACTTTTTATAAGATAGGTGGTTATTGTTTATCTATATCCAAAACTACTCATCTGTTTTGAATACCCCTAGAGCCGCGTGGTCTAAACGACCCTTGATTAAAACTAGCGAGCTACCCTCGAAATATTGTGCAGGAATGTGTGTGATTACCGAGGGCGGCCTTATTGTTAGTTTGCGAGTATTTGCGGAAAACTGTTTGGGAAAAAACATGAAATATGTTGTACCGTATTTTCATGATATTAGATTTGTATTTTTTTGTAGATTTATTGTGATTATGATTAGAAATGTTTTGTAATAATTTGAAAATAATAGTACATAAGTATTGCTTAAAAATATAACGATGTTAGTTAATAAATATACTCAAAAGTATGAAATCGAGCAAAAACTCAATGTCACTCTATGTTAATTATATTCTAATAAGTTATTTATTTATTTATTTACAAACAAACAATTCGAACGGTTTGCAAAACCAATTACTTACACAAATTAGTTATGTTAATTCTAAGATTTTTTTTGTAATTTCTGTTGTCTAATTTTTATTTCTCCCGAGCATTTTTTTTCTAAACGAAAGCTTCTCAATAACATACTCTTTTTAAATACTCGATTCACCCCATATGATTAAAAAGTTTCTCGTCAGTCAAAAAAGTTTTCTAGCTATTATTTTCTTTTTTCTTTTAATTTCCAAGCCAAGGATCATTTTGAATGCGTATTGTCAGACCCTTCTCGCGAAAAGGGCAAACAATCATTCACACAGACAAAAACTGACTGATCAACGAACATTATGAAACACAACAATACATAGAGGATTTTAAAGTTTTTATTTTGAAAATAAGGTTCAGAATAATCTAAAACTCCTTGCTTGAAAAAATACAGTACGAAATTGCTTTTAATTGTCTGTCTATTTTGAACCGTATGCGACTGAGATACGGTTGATATTGTGTTGGAAATATGATTTGTAGGTTATTTTGTAATTTGGTATGAAAATCATAGACATCTGTGCGCGGAAGTCGGTGCAATCTGGTGTTTTTCTTCATTCCTTGATGGATAATTAAAAAAGTGAGCAAGAAAGCTCCCGTTTGCGATGTTGTATACTAGATTACTGCCATTGATAAAAACCTTGTCATAAACAACCTTTTTTGATTTTATAAATACACTCGAGAGCAATGAATCCGGGTCACTTAAAGAATCCTAAAAATCTCGGAAACTAAAAATGCTAGGTTAATGCAATAAATTGTATTTAATAGACAATGTAATACTCCTTAAATGAAGGTATTAAAACTTTTAGTTATTGTAAAGTTATATCATAAAAAAAAATGGTAGCACTCCGGGAGTGCCGGCAGAAGTGAAAACTTCAATATTAACGTTGTGTTTTCACTTTTAAGTTTTCACTTCAAAAATATAACCACAGTCGTCATAATGACAATGACAATCACAATGACACAGACACATTCGCGCAAGCGCGAATGTGTTTTCACTTTTAAGTTTTCACTTCAAAAATATAACCACAGTCGTCATAATGACAATGACAATCACAATGACACAGACACATTCGCGCAAGCGCGAATGTGTTGACGAAGACAACGAAGACACACTGACACAGACACATTCGCGCAAGCGCGAATGTGTCTGTGTCAGTGTGATTGTGTCATGTCGACACAACGACAATGACAATGACAATGACACATTCGCGCAAGCGCGAATGTGTCTGTGTTTTCACTTTTAAGTTTTCACTTCAAAAATATAACCACAGTCGTCATAATGACGTCATAAAGACACATTCGCGCAAGCGCGAATGTGTCTGTGTCATTGTGATTGTGTCATGTCATTGACATTGACACAACGACGAAGACAACGAATGATGAACGTCACGTTCGATGAACGTCACGAGTCACGTGACCCTGACTGAGTTTTCACTTCAATAAGATGGAAGCGATACAGTTAAATACAAGTTAGGCGAAACGATTCGTACGATATAATAGCGTCTATCTGGTTATGCGCGCGCGGCGAGCGATACGTGTTTCCCGTGCGAGGGTGCTCAGAGCGTCTGTCGGCTGCCGGCGCGCGAGTGCCGCTCCTCGGTCCTCCGCCCCCGCGCTCCGCACCGCACCGCGTGTTGGCAGCGCCTTGTACTCGCCTTGTACGATGTCGCCACAACACTATTTAATTGTTTGAGTCATACGTCGCGTGACCGCAAGTGTGTTCTTTTGTCGTCTCTTGTTTTACGAGCAATGTATAAAAATTAAATAAGATCTTACGCTTTTTCGACGTCACGTGACCCTGACGCGAGTTTGAAAGTTTTTACCCACCCAGCGCCGCTAAAGAAGTTTTCACTTCAAAAACAAATTTGAAAAAGGGCCACTTTCGAAGATGGAACTACGAAATTACAGCATTTGGTTTTGCTTTTGTTTGTAATCCGTCATTTATGTGGGTACATAAACCATGTTGATAGTGCTCTATATTCATTATTCAAGCTGAAATTATGTCGCTTACGCCTGAAGAATGCACCAGAATACTTACAATGCTGGAAACCGGCCGGAGTCAGTGCGATACAGCCAGGACTGTCGGTGTGTCGCTGTCAACAGTACAAAGAGTTCTCCGACGTTACGAAGAAACTGGTTCTAACCTACGCAGACCAGGAACAGACCAGAACCAGGTGTACCACAGCACGAGAAGACCGATACTTGGTGAACACCATGCTTCGAAATCGCTTTCTCACAGGAACTGAACTCACCAATCAGTTTCGACGCCTCGGAGGAAGTAACCCAAGTGCATGGACAGTAAGACGTCGGCTTGCTGAATCTAACTTAAAACCCCTTAGACCTGCAAACGGCCCTAAACTGGAGCGTGGGCATCGTATTTCGAGACTAAGATATGCCCAGAGCCACGTAAATTGGAGTATTGAAGATTGGTCAAAAGTTATGTTCTCCGACGAATCAAAATTTATGCTCTACAAGCACGATGGAAGACACAGAGTGTATCGAAGACCAGGGGAAAGATTCAAGCAAGCATGCATCGAAGAAAAAGTAGCCTACGGTGGTGGGTCTGTACTTGTGTGGGCCGGAATTTCTTCTGAAAGTCGCACAGAGCTGGTGATCATAGAAAACGGCTCTTTAACTAGCGTAAGATATGTGGAAGAAATCCTCAATGATCACGTTGGTCCATTTATGGTCAATTTAGGTGAGGATGCTATATTTATGCATGACAATGCCCGACCTCATACAGGTAGGATTGTGAATGACTACCTTCAAGAGATGAACATTACTCGTATGGAGTGGCCAGCGCGCAGCCCGGATATCAACCCGATCGAGCATGCTTGGGACGAGCTAGGCAGATGCGTAAAACAACGAAACCCTCCCCCAATCACGCTTCGTGAGCTCAAAATTGCTCTCACAGAGGAATGGGAGAATATTCCCCAAAATCGTATAAGGAACTTGGTGTACAGCATGCCAAACCGCGTAAACGCAGTAATGGAAGCACGAGGAGGCAATACGAAGTATTAAAATTCAAGAAAATCGGAATAAAGTTCAAAAATTTCATGTTTCCTATTTTTGTTTTAAGGAGAGATCAGCAGTTTTTTTCTTTATGTAATTTTGTGTTAATAAAATGTATGGTGACTCATATTTTTTTTACTTTCATTTAAGGAGTATTACATTGTCTATTAAATACAATTTATTGCATTAACCTATCATTTTTAGTTTCCGAGATTTTTAACATTCTTTAAGGCGACGGGTAGGGTGAAATTTTTCATAATAAATAAAAATGTCAATAACTTCCAACTTTATTATTTATTTATTATATCTACACACATGTTAAACTTGTAACACGGCATAGTTTTTGCTGCAGTGGTTAAACTCTAGATAGTCAGCGTGGCAACGTCGCATTTTCAACTTCAGTAAGAATGCTGAAAACGACGCAAAACACATAGTGAGCCGCGCACAGTTTGGATTGTCAAACTCTTAAGCAGCGCCTTATGAATATTTGCGAGCACACAGCAATGGAACACTTATAGTTCCTAAGGCGCTACTCTTCTTCTTCTTTAAACACCTTAATGTAGAATTTTTTTTCCTTGGATGTATAGATATCAACCATAAGAATAGCTGTGCTGAGTTTGGTACCAAACAAATCTGCCAAACCCATAAAAAATGGGATCAAAAATCACACTTTTGCAAAAGGTGTTGGTACTAAACTTACATTTTAAAGTAAACTATAAACAAGAGCACACATTTTGTTCCCTACCTGACTAGTTCGATATATGTGTTATAGGAAATAATAAGTTGCACAACTCCACATGCTATGACTTCTTCAGAAAACACTCCCAAAAACACGCATTTGGCTATACCCGTCACCTTAAGTGACCGGGATTCATTGCTCTCGAGTGTAGTTTGAAAAGTTTTCTTATAATGTTCAGACACTAGTCGATGATGTACCTACAGTGCCACAAACTGGTTTCTGGAAACCCAAATCATGATTGATCCGAGTTTGACACATAGTAATTACATATATGATTTTTTCGTTGATCATCGTTCGAGAAACCGGCCGTTAGCTGTTCAGGTGAACAAAATTCGAATTACATTCCGCTGTCATTTTCTGTGTAGTGTAAGATTCATAGTGAAAAGTAAGAATAAAATGCCGAAATCTCTCAAAAGTGATGCGCGGGAAGTTATTTTAATAGATTTATCTTATGAAAAAGATTGATCTTATATGAAAGAAGCAACACTAGCGACGCTGTCAACTGAACAGATAAGATGGTGGGACTGTATATTACTGTTTAACTACAATGTGCAAACATTATTAAGGACTCTACCTATGTTTGATTTCCAATAAAACGTATTAATTGACTAAAATAAGGAAGGCAGGGTGCCGTGGGAAGCAACACGCGCGAACATCAGAATTCACTTAACCCTACAACGCGCAGTGGCTCGTGCAGACCGGCCGTAATCCGGTGACAGCTGTCAGTCGCATGTGACATCTTCAAACGTCAATATATCTAACACTTAAATCTATAGTTCCTAGAGAACAATCTCACTAAATGTGAAAGTGTTTAGGTATATTTGAGTTTTAACCAGGACACCGATTTGTCCATTTTTGTTTATTTAAACATCCTGATGGAGATTTATATTTTAAAATAGGACGCGAATACAATTGCAGAAAATGCTAAGTTATAAATACTTATTGAAACAGTTTGAAAAGTTTTTTACCACGTATTCAAGAATATTGTAATACCTATAATTCTAGAATCTGGTCAGGTTTAAAGTAACTTTCTTGGTAAATGTTTTTGAAGTGAAAACTTCTTTAGCGGCGCTGGGTGGGTAAAAACTTTCAAACTCGCGTCAGGGTCACGTGACGTTGATCGAAAAAGCGTAAGATCGAGGGGAAGGGAGAGGAACTAGTATCTCCCACTTTTTCTACCGTGCCTGAGTGTGCTGCTCTGTTTAGGCGGCACAGGGCGAAAAATAATAAAAAATAAAAACATAAACATTGTATTCTACCTCATAAATGATAGTACTTTTATACTTATAATTAAACACAACGTTAATATTGAAGTGTTCACTTCTGCCGGCACTCCCGGAGTGCTACCTTTTTTGAAGTGAAAACTTCTTTAGCGGCGCTGGGTGGGTAAAAACTTTCAAACTCGCGTCAGGGTCACGTGACGTCGAAAAAGCGTAAGATCTTATTTAATTTTCATACATTGCTCGTAAAACAAGAGACGACAAAAGAACACACTTGCGGTCACGCGACGTATGACTCAAACAATTAAATAGTGTTGTGTAAGTTAAGAAATAGTGTAAGTTCGTTGTCTTCGTCGTTGTGTCACATTCGCGCTTGCGCGAATGTGACACAATGACATGACACAATCACAATCACAATTGTCATTATGACGACTGTGGTTATATTTTTGAAGTGAAAACACAACGTTAATATTGAAGTTTTCACTTCTGCCGGCACTCCCGGAGTGCTACCATTTTTTTTCATAACCTCTTTAATCTGTTTTTAATCCTGCTCTCTAGAAAAATAACATTCTGCATCAAACCCAAAGCAATAACAACCTTATTCCACATAACCTAAGATATATTTTTGCCTGGGCAAAGTACAGAGCAAATAGTGTAAAGAGCCTTTCGCAGATCCATTTATTTGTCAAGCATTACATCACATTCCTGATGTTACGTCAGCAAATATATCTTGAGCTATTTGGCAATTGAATTTGAACTCTATGCTGGTAGATATAAGAGTCAGTGTTTTTGTGTAAGTATAGTGATGGGCAAAGATTTGTGTGAACTTATGTTTTTGATGTCATAAGCCGATTGTCCATGAATTGCGCATTTGGGGGAGTTTCGGGAGATTTTGTTTAGTTTGGGATTATTTACGTGTTAGAATTTCACTTAGAGTTGAAAGAATTCATGTTTTGTATAATCTTGATTGATTTAATGGCTTCTTTACATTTTTGATTAGAAACTTCTTGACAAGAAGTGAAATAAGTATCTAATTATTTATTTTTTATTAGTATTATATTATTATCCTATACTATATTGTGTAGTATTGTTTTCACATCCAATTTTTTACTATGATAGCTTTAAAAAAAAACACATTTTTATATTTCAACATCAAAAATAGCTTTCAGATATAATGTGTGTTGGCTATATAATTCATATAAACTCCAAGTTTCTGTTCAGATATTTTTCATTTAACCCTGCACCCTCCACGCTCGGCTCTACTTAGAGGCACCCCTGGCTGATTTGTTACACTTCACCGCGTCTGCGCTTAATGCAGGGCTGTCGCGCGTCACTCTTTGACAGCTCGCGTTGATTAATATTTTTGACGTATGGCGCCTTGATGGTTGACAGTGCGTTGCTTGTACTTTGAGTTAAAGATCATTAATATCAGAATCTTAAATAAAACCAAGACTCTTTTTTTTTATTTTATATTACCAGAAAAAGTATGCGTGATAATTAGTACTGTGCAGATTAGCATTAAACTCGCATGTGTAGCCGTTTTACTAGTGTAATAAAAAGTTAGAACAATATGAATACTTCATTGGAAATATGCAATTATTGTTTTAATTACTTATACAAAACCAAGGCAAAAGTCATCAAAGAATCGAAAGTCTTCATTATAAACGGGATATTTACCATGATTTGTGAGTTTGATTATTTCCCGCTAATTCGGCACAGCATGCGCCATAATCACGGGTCGAACTGAATGTTAAATATGTTTAAAAAAAAACTATGTTCAAAACCGTGATAGTTTCAAATATTAAATCGAAAGTCATACAAAAATCTTGAATCGCAAAACATTAGTCAAAGTCAAAACTGCTTTATTCAGTAAAATCACGCGGATCATTTAGAATCGTCTTACATACTAGGTGATTCTAGGTGTCAGTTCCACGCGTCCAGCACCATTATTTCAAAACTTTAGCTATCTATAAGTTTTCGCCACCCCTAACTGCGCGTCCGCGGCACAACAAACAAACAAATAACGCAGCTGCATTTTAGGGTTGACGCGTGTCGGGATTTTAATTAAAATACCTTCTGCACTCCGCCTGCAGATAATGTGCTCGTAAAAGCAGTGACCTTATGACTTTTTTCGGTGAATTGTCTTAGTTATTTGTTGTTATAATTGTACATAGGATAGTAAATACTTTAATGAATTTTAGTGATGATACAACATTGCTATTTTCGTTCTTACGACACAAAAAATAAGTACATAGTTATCGCACATGCAACATTTTTATCATAATTTCCTAAAATACTACAATAAAATCATAATTATAATCATAAATACTTTATTTACTTCAATGTGGTTTATTTACACTCGCACATATTCCCCAGCAAGGTTGCAAACAGTAAAAAACACTACTCTGAAGTCTTTTCTGCGCACCAACTAAATAAACAAAGAATCTAGAAGTATTCAAACGTAATAAAACTGACAGTTCCATCAAGCACTGAGGGCTGGTAATCCTGGGCCACATCTTTAGTTAAACCACCGAATCCCGAGTGGCCCATCTCATTCCCGTCCTGTTCTATTCACATCTGCAACCATTTTTCACGATTTATCCAGTCAGTGTTTCACTGTACTGTGTTGCCAACATAACATGTAACTTTTATATATTATAGGCAAACGCTTGATCGCAATCTCACATAGGTACTAGTAGATTTTTAAAACAATTTGAATTTTGCGGAATATTACATTTATTATTACACAAATAACTCATCCTATTCATTAAAAGGATAATTTTATAATTAATCCTCCTTATCATTAAATATCATTAGTTTTTAAATCGATCATTTATAATCTTCTAACATTTTCATGTATGATTGTTTTCATACATGAAAACATTGCTCATATTTGACGTTAAAACTTACAATAAAATAAGTGATAATATATTATTTAAAAAACTGTAACAAGTTTTGGAGCTTTTTAAAAACCTTGCGTTAGCGAAAAATACATGTATAAAAAAATAATTGGTAAGGTATTATTAAAACTTTCGTTGGCAACACTGCATTCAGTCAGTATCTCTCAATTTTTCCGAGCATTAACTACAGTTGATAGAGTGCAGGCTTAAAGGATTCTTGTGTGGAATTGAATGTTTTTTATCTGTTTGGGGCGATGAGATGGATTGTTTGGCTTTTTAGACGAACAGAAATTCTTAAAAAATAAAAACAAATTGTCTAAAAACATTTGATTGATTAAATTTTAGAGTATATTTGCAAATTTTTAACTTCCAGTCTTATAGAAAGTACTAAGTTAAAATTCATTATTTTGTAAATTAGCATAATTATCTAGCATATTTTTGGTGAACTGGTATTTATAAAGAGTAAGTAAGAAATAGTTAATTGCCATTATTTTTATACGTCAAATTGTTGCATTTTTTTGCGAAATCCCAGTTCCGTATTGATCCCTACAGTCTCCCTCACAAATAAGGGATCAGTGCGAATCTCCAGTCGTTACCGCGAATATCCCCACTAGTCCAACTGACGGATCAACTTGTCTCGTCTATGGGTATTTATGACGCCGCGCAGTTTAGGGTTAGCTCATTTGTAGTTTATTAATTACAAAGACTTTATAGGTTTATACACCAATATTTTATAACTACCAAAAAAAAACCCTACACTCAGTGTTAACTAGCTGATGCCGCGACTTTGACTTACTATTATTGTAATAGTTTTAATATTTTGCACAATATCTTTATATTATAGCCTATATGTTATTCTGATGTATAAAGTACATTAATGATAAGTGTTAAAATCCATTCGGTAGTTTTTACGTGAAACAGTCATAAACATCCACACATTTATCCATCCATACAAACTTTCGCGTAAGAATTATGGTGAGACGAAGAAATAGGATATGTTGTATTGAATCATGGTTCTACTTTTGTATTTTTTTCCTCACAATGATATTCAGTCCCAACTGACGCAAAGCTACTTCTATGACAGTTTTAGGTACATTTATTTAAAGTAATTTTTATTTTTGTTTATATTTAAAGAGCCTTCTCGTGGCGCACACCGGTAACAGCTAGGCACGGTAACGCAGTGTCTAGTCTGGCTAATCTTTCCAACACGATGCTACAACAAAATACAGTTGTAGCATGGACACGATAAGAAGAAGAATTATTTTTTATGACCATTTTTGGCACTAAAGGGTTAATACGAGTATTCTCCACCACATCCATTATAGACTTCAATAAATTATAAACTTTTTAAATTTAAATCAATTAAGCTTAGGGCGACATTTTCGCACCCTTAGCACAATTTTCTAACGTTACCAAGGCGGTACGAGATTCAAAAAGTAACATACGATCAGTGACTCTATAGTAGTAGTTTTTTAATTTTTTATTCAATAATTGCTAATTTTAATAACCGCACTATTAAATGGTCAAAAAGCCACAATACTGTCAAAGTTTAAAATCTGATAGTTTGTTGGAGTATAGTGCTAACGGCACCGAACCCCGACCCCAGCGGTGAGGATTAGCGGAAGTGGGATTTCGTGTTTTAGCTAATTGATAGGTTTTATTGTGGAATTTTACGTTTTTTATTTTTATTTTATTTTATTTTATTTTATAAGATAGGATACCCAACACAGGTTAACACTTTACAATTTTAAAGTAGTATGCTTAGAAGTATGACAAGAGTGTTCCCATAATTATAGGGTACCACAGCAAGTGCAATAGAACAGACAACAAATTATTTTAAAGAAGCCTAGTGGCATAGAAACAAACAAGAGTAGTAATACAACAAGGATTAATAATAATAACTTAAGCTAAGAGTAATTATTGCAGTACTTAAACAAAAATACAAAACTTAAAATTAATGGTTAGGTAGGTAAGATATAAATCGTTGTTTCAATAACTTTATCTATAGATCGCTTGCAACGGTCTGTAGATAGCACAACTTTACCTACTTTAATAGTCGTCACTTTCTTCATGGCTGTTTTTTATAATTGACAAAAAAAATATGTTTAGTTTATTTGTAATTCTTTGTAAGAATAATCATATAAAAAAACGGTAGGAACCAGGCCGTAAGTTTGTTGCCCGTTTTTCTAGGCTCTGGTCGCGTGGAACTGGCACCTAGAATCATCTAGTACGTAAGACGATTCGAAATGATCCTTATGATTTTATTGAATAAATAATTTTTAATGAAAACTCTATAATTTTGAATCATTGATCTTTTTCTCTCTCTGTTCAGGTTGTGCCGATCCATGGTCTTTGTTCTCCCACAGAATTATATATATAATACACTATTTATCTATAGATTTTACATTAAAAATACTTCAAACTGTATCTAATCAAGAAGACACAGATTAACTAAACACGCGTCTCTTATCAGCCACTTCCGGTGACATTTCCCACTTCCGGCGGAAATGGCGCCCTACATTAAACGCAGATACGATTTGTATGACTATCATATTACATGTTAGTGAGAGATCATGAGAGAGAGAGAATAATCAGAATAATCAGAATAATCAGAATAATCAATTTATTTGTAAAGTTCTTTTACAGGTCAGGTAA
Source organism: Ecliptopera silaceata (assembly GCA_932527185.1). Lineage (NCBI taxonomy): Eukaryota > Metazoa > Arthropoda > Insecta > Lepidoptera > Geometridae > Ecliptopera > Ecliptopera silaceata. Next base: position 5,468,286 of record OW052217.1, on the reverse strand, counting down.
GTAATATTAAAAAATAATTAAAAAATACTTACATTTATAACATAAAAATTATTATCATCATTAAATATTATTATCAAATAAATTATTATAATTAAATATATTTACATGTCTCCTACTTTATTTTGTTTACTAGCTCTTCTACGTTGTAGAACGCCTTCTCGATGAGCCATGACTTGACATGAGAGAGATTTATTTAAAGTACAGATCGACAGGCGTCACAGCTCAGTTGGTAGTGACTCTACCTTCCATGTTGTGTGTCGTGGGTTCGTTTCCCACCTAGAACAAATGTTTGTGTAATGAACATAAAACATTTGTTCTGTTTCTGGGTGTTACAATGTATGTATGAATTTACAAAAAAAAAATTAAGTATACATATAAGTGTTCTATCAGCAATCTAGTTTCCATAGTACAAGCTTTGCTTAGTTTGTGACTAGAGTGTGATGTGTGAAATGTCCGTGAATATTTATTTATTCGTCTGACACTTCGGAACTCAAATCCTTTTGTTAAATGCACTTTGTTAAGTAATTAATCACGTATATACGAAAGGCATAGATTAATTAGTGTTGTGACTTGCCAATTGTAGTGATTACAGATTTTGAAAGGGGTGTTTTTGACATTACATTATTTAGAACTGATGTGACAGCTTAGTTACAAATGGACATGACTCTGACTAGCTGTTGGGCAGTAAATAATGTATTTAAGTATCTATAATGAATTTAAGTATCACTATGCAGGTCTCGACAGGGCAAACATATTTATTCAGTGAAGTTCTAACAGTGCGGAAGTCAGTTTTGGGCGGTTTTGACAATTGAATGCTATTTGACGGAGAATGACGGTGCGGCTCGTTTAAACCAATCTCCTGTAAATTGGTCATTTTTAACTTATGCACTGTTAGAACTTCACTGACGATTTGCTCCTTTTGGGGTCGAGACGGCGTTTTCAAAATTATTTCTGGGCGTCTAGTCGAAGCGACGCGTGACCCGAGGGCTGGTGAGTATCTGGCCCAGCGTATCATCATTGCTATTCAGCGCGGCAATGCAGCCAATGTCTTGGGTACGCTTCCGATTGGTACTGATTTGGATCAGTTGAACTATCTATAGATCGTTTGCAACGGTCTGTAGATAGCTCAACTGTTTCTTATGTATTTTATATGACATTGTACATTTTGTAAATACTGTATAGTCGTAAGTTTGTTTGTAAATAAAGTATAAAGTATCACTTACAATCATAGTAGAGGTTTCCAACTCCTGAAGTCAGCTTGGGGGTGCCTTGCCCGGAGATGGACGCCATTCTTTCACCCTGGGACAGAAGAGAAAGACATTGAAGAGCTGGAACTGTTATGACCTCTTAAGCTTGTTTTTTTTGTTGTTTGACCTACCATTGATGTAGTTTTTAGGACTGTTATTTTGCAAAAAGTAACTAAAACTGTTTTAATTTGATTCCGTTTTATTCATTACATTTTTTGCTAGAGAAATCTATTTCGCGGCTTCTTAAACGGTGAAGGAAATCATCGTGGGAAAATCCGCAGCTTAGTGAACTTCGCACGTATCGAGCTTGTTTCTTTTATGGGTAAGGCCGACTAAGCAGTACCCTAAGTACGTTGTGCACACACGATCGTAGGAACGCAATCGCCGAGCGCCATTGATTTTGTATGGAAATCCAAGCAGCGCCTCTAGCAGATTTCTTGAGTAGTTGGATTTCCATACAAAATCAATGGCGCTCGGCGATTGCGTCTCTACGATCCGTGTGTGCACTAACTCGTACTTGGGTTACAGATAGGCGCTACAACCTTTCAAGCGCAAAGTGACCTTTATTCAACTTAATATGATTTTAAGTATATTTATTTCATTACAAAAAAAATACGATTTGTACTATATTTACCACTTAAGGTTTGTGTAGGTGAATTTTAATTAACTAAGTAGGCTAATGAGATTACATTAAAACCTATACATTCGAACCTCAAATCTTCGTAAGTCATATTGAGGTCAAACTCTGAAAGAAGTTTCTGCGCATGCGTGTCTTTATCGATTTCATTGGGAAAGGTCAGCGCCCAAATGACATAAGAGCTCTAGGTTCAAGCTAACCAATTTTAGACCTAATTATCAGGGAATAAGGTTGAGAACATTGTACGTGTATAAATTCTGAAATGTATTAAAAGTGTTTGTAACTTTTTTACGGTCAAGTGCTTGTACCTTTTCTAATAGAGAATCTAATAATTTGTAACATTTAACACGACAGAAAAAGAATAGAGAATGAGTTTGACGGATAAATTCTAGAACTTAGTTCATAAAAATTCTAGAACTGGGAGACAACTAGTTTATAAAAATTCTAGAACTGGGAGACAATACGTTAAAAAACATTTATTTCATTTTAAGAATATTTTCAAAAGGGGTTTTGAAACTAACTCTTAGTTTATATGATTTCAATAGTAAATACATAAAACGTACATTTAAATAAAACATAGCACACACGACTAGAAGGACTAGCTACTTAAAGATAGTAAAAGTAAAAATGAATTTACTAAACAGTTTAAGCGGATAGTAAAAGTTGAGAAAAAGTATTTTAAGCAATCTACAGGTAATGAGGCAAATTACGTTTCATTAAAAAGCATTTTTAATGATAAAGCCAAAATGTTCCGAAAGTCTAGAACAAAGGATGACGCAATCAAGATGGCGGCTATGAAAATGAACTAACCAATTGTATATGTTCGGCAATTTGTTTGCAGTACGAAAAAAAACCGTCCAGAGTTAGCTTAGACATTTGCTAAACTCTAAATTTCTGTGAACAGAAAGAAAATATGTATTAATAGCACTGATATTACCTACGCCAGTTAGAAACACTGGCTCATCAGTGGGAAGTGCAAATATTTGTATGAATTGAAATTTTGCGATGGATAATATCGATTTTCTAATAAATAAGAATTTGAATTGAAAATTCTAAAATGATAATGAATGATACCTACCACATTCATTTAAGGAATTACTTAATATTTACCTTAAAAATTTCTGCTACGACGAAACTAATAAATTTAGGTTAAATCACTATTTGTAGGATATATTTTTGGTTGAAAAGCAAATTAGGATATGTCGCAGAGGATCAAATATGAAGTTATATATGAAAAGGGTGTGACTCCTTAACTTGGAGGTTTTATATATGTTTTTCATATATGAAGAAAATTTGAGAGAAATTTATGGATTCTTGTGCTGGTGGTAGCCAGCAGGGTTGGACGTAGACTGGAGGTTTTAGCTCAGGGATCCAGGGGTAGGTTTCGCGGCTGCGCAGACCGAAAGGTTATAGGTAAGGGGAGGGTCAGTGGGAATCAGGTCATCCCCCCTTGTCCGCCATTGATTTTGTGTCCGCTGAAATAGAGGTTATATCATACGTCTTAATAGCTATTGTTTTAGTGTCTTTACTATTTAGTTAATCAAAAATATTCAGAAAATTCTACGTCATCTAGTGTTAAACCATGCAAAGCTACTATGGGCACTAGTATTTTTTTGGAAATATACAGGATGGTTCTTTGAGATGGATGATGATGGCCAAGTACAAAACCACCAGGGTTATAGAATAGTATTAACAGATATCCAGCATTTAAAAAATATCAAATAGCTGTAAGTATATTTAGTTTCTTCTTGATCTTATTTTCAAAGGCAATTGAACATAGTTAGTTAAAAAAATCAACCTGCATTATGAAACAAATGGATGATCATATTGCAAATAAGTGTTTTTGCGAAAAAACTATATTTAAAAAAAAATAGAAAATTTTGGATAATCTCTACGGTTAAGCCTACGACGTAGAGCCTCTACGCCGTAGATGGTCTACAAAATTTGCCCTAAGTTTATTTATAATATATTAATTCTTGTTATATCTCTTCATCTTCAAATGATTCTGAGATGTAATACATTTAAAATGCATAGTCTTCTTCTTCTTCCTTTCTTAGTGGCTTTTCGCAGGCTAGGGTTGCCATGATTTTGCCAATGTCGGAGTTTATGGTGATTTATGTTTACTAATCTTTTAACAAAAAGGCGGAGATCTGAGTGTTCAAAAATGACCGGTAATGGAGGAAATGCATAGTCTTAATAATATTCTCCTGTTTGAAATCTGTTAAAAAGTCATTTTAATTCACCGTCAAAATGTTGCTCAAACTAAGCGACCAAGCAAACGATGATGTAGGTTCTTGATGAACTTTACCCTTTAGTGACCTTTTAAGTTTACGTGGGCGTGTGACCTTTAGCATTTGGAGATGTAAAGGTCATTTGCATATGTGGGCGAAGAGATATGTACTTATATATTTTTAAATGAAGAAAACAGACTAAAAATACACATTTGATGTACTTAGCGTAATATTTCGGCACAGCATGCGCCGTTTATAAAGAAAACTATGTGCAAAACCTGATGTTCAGTGGTAGGTATGATATTAAAACTTTATTTGATGAAAATATATATTCCAAGCTTGTTCGATTTTTTCCCGTTTCTTATATATTTAAATAGCTATTCCAAAATCTTCTAATTGTTTCGATTGGGAGGATTCAACATTTGTGTAATTGCAAACATTAATTTTTACAATTATCTTAAATTAATACAAAGAGATAAGTACAATAGACAATTTTTATTTACACCATACATACAAAAAGTAAAAAAAAAATTAACTGAAAGTAATGGCTGGTACAAAGTAAATATAAAATAGGCTATTTACAAAATATGTAAAAACCAAAAAAAGTTTTAGGGACTTAGGTTATATAGCGCTAGTTTAAAATCCAAAAAATAGATTTATCACTAACTTAAATCAAATTATCTTCAATATTAAGACCTTATTTAATCCCCAGCCATCAAAACCAGACACCCCCGCACCCGGGGGGGTCACCCCTTATGGGCGTATGACGTCAGCAGCCACGCCCTGTGGGATGGGGGGGAAGGGGGGGAAGAGGGGGAGGTTAAGTTGAGGTAGTGAAGTATTGGATTGTGTGATAGCAATTTCAAAGATTTTTAATATCTTAGTCTTAAAACTAATAATCAAGAATATTTTTGTTATGTTTTACTACGTACTTATAAAAATATTGATTTAAGTATTTAATACGCATTAAATAATTTAGTTTTTATAGTACAAGCTGTGTTGCTTAGAAGCATTTTGTTTTTTTTTTTAATTTTCTTATTTACTTAATTATATTTTTTTAACTAACCTTTGAAGCTACCCTTAGCGACAAATACTAATACAAACTATTTTATTATATGTATAGAATTTTTATATTTTTTTAATTCTTTCCAAATTTCAAGTTATTTAAAGACCTGGCAACACCTGGTATAAAACATTGTAAATAGAATATAAAAAAGCACAATTTACTGACTAGTCAAATCAGTAACTATGGCTTACCTTATATTCATGTTTTTTTAAAGTTTCAAAAATAAGTCCATCAAAACAATGCTAAAAGCAAGATAAGAGTGCTTTTATCGAAAGCTATTTTCCTAAAAAGCTTTTAACGGATAATGATAAAGTTGAAGTGAAAAATTATAGAGTTTAATGAAAGTCAGAGAATACATTATTTTAAACGTGATTTAACTAACTAATAATAGGGGTCGAGACTCAAGGTCCGTGGGGTACCGAGGCCCTCCGGGTTTTCATAAATATTTCTTGGCGTCTAGTGTTGTCGACGCGTGACCCGAAGTATCTGGCCCAGCGTATCAGCATTGCTATTCAGCGTGGCAATGCAGCCAGTATCTTGGGTACGCGACGATTGCTACTGAATTGGATCAGTTGAACTATCTATAGATCGTTTGCAACGGTCTGTAGATAGCTCAACTGTTTCTTATGTATTTTATATGCCAATGTACATTTTATATTCATTGTTTCGTAAAGATAGCTATTTTCGGCACGAAACTTCATATGTCAAATCTTCCTGTCATTTCCCTACCCCATCCTTCCTAAAAAGCCTGTGGGTAGAAGAAGAAAATATAGTCAACGTATCATCGCGGTCGAGTTGAGTCGAGTTCCCGTATCTCCTCACGAAAACCCAAGAAAATCATCTCATAGTACAATCAGCGCCTTTAGTAAAGGCCACCTTCAGCGCCTTCCGCCACAATCATCGAATCAACGGAGTGAAAGATCTAACAAGGGACTTGCAGAACAGCAGACGTGTCTCCAACCACCTTGACGCGTAATTAACTGAAGAACCCAGGTAATCCCAACAACTCTTTTCCCTAATTTCACTCCATTAATTGGTCCTTCCGAGCCCTATTCCTTTATCATCTCTAAAATCATCCTAATTTTTCTTATGTCAAATTATTTTCTTGCATCATCATTGTCGTTGTAACTTTCCCTCCATTTTTATTTCTTTCGCCGTTTCGTTCATATCATTCAGTAAGATTTATAATCTGTGCAATCAAATACAGTCAATCAGCCATTCGCTAAGATTTATAATCTGTGCAATCAAACACAATCAATCAGCCGTATCAATCAAACAAAATAAGGTTGTTTTGTTTCGAGTTTTTGAGTTTATTTTTCGTGAATAATCTAATAAGATGTCAGACGTAAAGGTTTTGTTAGTGAAATATGACTTATGTCTTAGACACATTAAACATGTTTATGATTCGGCGCAGGAGTTAAGCCATACGAAGGAGGTAGGTTCGATGGCTAAGAAGCAATTTCTCGCACGTTATCGCGATTTGGAGCGTCACCGGACGCAGATTGACGATATTTACGCTACTATTATTGCTTGTGAGCCTACAGAAGAGAAGCGAGCGACAATAGACGAGTCTTATAGCGAGTGTATGGATATGTACTATAGCACTCAGATCGTATACGATATAATAGCATCACCTGACGTTTCATCTATTTCAAATTCAACAAAGGCTCATAAAGAGAATAACGTCGAATTTCACTTACCTAAAATTCAACTCACACATTTCTCAGGTACGCATATAGAATGGCCTAACTTTATTTCAATATTCAATAGTGTTATTCATGAAAATCAGCGACTTACTTCTGTCCAAAAAATGCACTATTTACTAAGTGTTTTAGACAAGGAACCTCTTTCTTTGATAAAGCACTTAGTTATTGCTGAAGCCAACTATATTGTGGCCTATGAGATATTGGCCGAGCGGTATGAAAACAAAAGGTTAATAGCAGATAAGTATGTTGAGGCTATACTTAATTTACCTAACCTTACGCAGGTAAATTTCAAGTCACTAAATAAATTCATCGGTACAATCAAAGAAAACATCCAAGCGTTAATTGCATTAAAATTTGATGTTGAAGCTTGGAGCTTTCTCCTGCTCCATATCATTTTAAAAAAGCTTAATACAGAGCTTCGTACAAAATTTGAGTCAGTAGTGGACCCGAAATGTATCCCATCATTCAGGCAGCTGTCCATGTTTCTGGAAAAACATCTTCGCGTAATTGAAAATGTGGCCGGTTCCACACTCCAGGCGCCTCCAAAGACTGTGAGTGTGGTCAATACGGCGCAAAAATCTAATTCGCATTCGTGCATTTGCTGCGGTGAGGAGCATGCCATCTACTATTGCTCGAGGTTTGAAGCGATGTCACCCGAAAAAAGAAAAGATTTTGTAACGCAACATAAATTGTGCTTCAACTGTCTTCGGACTCATCATGTATCAAAATGTGCTTCTCGGAGTGTGTGTCAAGTATGTCGTGGGAGACACCATACAAAGCTGCACATACCACACGAGTCAAGCAGTTCAGCACCCGACAGTAAACCAAATGAAGTTGCTGTGGCGAACTTAAGTTCCACAGTCCAACCGACATCCTTGCATGGCATCAACAGTAGGTTTACCATGATTTTAGGTACGGCTTTTGTCAGGGTTCAAGATTTCAAGGGACACTATCACCTAGCTCGTGCATTGATAGATAGTGGATCTCAAGTGTCAATTATAACTGAAAATTTAGCACAAAAACTTAAACTTCCACGAACAATGTCTGGGACCATTATAGGAATAGGTGATTCAGCTGCTCAGTCAACTCGTGGTATTTCAACTTGCAATATTTCTCCGATGAGAGACTCTGCTGTGATTCTGTCAACAGAATGTGTGATCATGAAGCAGATTACAGGGAATCTTCCTTCGGTGCCAGTAAATCAATCAGTTATACAACTTTGTCAAAATTTAGTCCTAGCTGATAATAACTTTACAGCTCCAGGTCAAATCGACATGCTCATGGGTGTTGACCTTTATGACCAAATCTTGGACGGTAGGAAGTTCAGTCTAGGTGACAATATGCCTACTGCCTACTCCTCAGTTTTTGGCTGGATCATAATGGGCAAAGCGCCTACTTCATCTCAAGTCGTAGTCAGCGTCAAGTCCATGACTTGCACCGTCGATTTAAATCGTGCTCTCACTCGTTTTTGGGAAATTGAAGAGCCGCCAAGGCAATCCATTCCAGATCCCGAAGATGTCAAGTGTGAGAAACATTTCGTCGAAACACATAGTCGAAATTCTCAGGGTCGATTTATAGTTCAGCTTCCTTTCAAAGTCAACAACACGCTAGGCGAAACTTACACTGTAGCTCTCAAGAGATTTTATAATCTAGAACGTCGTCTTTTAAAGGACTCGCACCTTCGCGAGCTTTACATTGAGTTCATGCGAGATTATCTTGAGGCAGGTCATATGCGCGAAGTAAAGTCTCCAAATTCCTACGGGCGATACTATATTCCACATCATGGAGTGCTGCGCGAACACAGCAGCACAACGAAGCTTCGGGCCGTTTTCGACGCTTCAACGGCAAGTTCCACTGGTGTATCTCTCAATCAAGTTCTCATGTCCGGACCTAAATTGCAAAAAAACATCGAGGACATCATCTTGCGGTTTAGGATCCATAGGGTAGTCTTCACATGCGACATCAAACAGATGTACCGTCAAATTGAAATGGATGCCGCACACCGTAGATACCAAACCATTTTCTGGCGCGAGTCACCTGACGAAAAAATCCGTCAGTACGAACTCACTACTGTAACCTATGGTGTCACCAGTTCGGCTTTTCAAGCTATTCGTGTAATCCACGAGCTAGCTCATCTCAATGCAGCTGAGTATCCGGAAGCTTCTCGCGTTTTATTAGAAGACACGTTCGTAGACGACGTCGTGAGTGGATCACATGATCTAGAGTCCGTTTCAGCGTTACAACAAGAAATCGTTAACATTCTTGCCAGTGGTGGATTTGTCGTGCGTAAGTGGTCCAGCAACTCCAAAACTTTCCTAGATAAGCAGTCTGTTGGCCACTGCGAGCAACCCTATCGGTTCGAGAATGACGGTGACAACGTTTTCAAAATTTTGGGCATGGAGTGGAAGTCAGTAAGTGACAGCTTCATCTATCACGTCTCTACTATGAGCAACATCATGACTAAGCGTGGCGTTCTTTCCAATATCGCAAGGCTTTACGACCCTTGTGGTTTTCTCGCCCCTATCACTTTTTATGCGAAGCAAATCATGCAGCGGCTCTGGTCTATCGAGTGTGGTTGGGATGAAGCTCTTCCGTCCGACATTCAGGACTTGTGGACTAATTTTGTGTCCGAATTCCATCAACTAGACAAAGTTTCCATTCCCCGATGGTTGCTTACTGATCAACCAATGGAGTGCCAGCTCCACGGTTTCAGTGACGCATCGGAACGTGGGTACGCAGCATGCGTCTACCTACGTGTCGAAGGGCTCCACGGTTGCACATCCGTCAAACTTCTCTCGGCGAAGTCACGTGTGGCTCCCCTAAAACAAAAGCTAACAATTCCCAAGCTGGAATTGAGCGGCGCACATTTGCTTGCTCTCTTGCTCGAGCATGTATTTGGGACGCTCCAAGGCAAAATTCAAATCAGCAGCATAACGGCCTGGACTGACTCCAGCGTTGTACTCTCTTGGCTCAAGACTTCTCCTCATAAGTTGCAGACCTATGAAGGGAATCGTGTGTCCCAAATCCAAGCCTTAGTTCCAAATGCAAGATGGAAGCATGTGCCGTCTGCACTCAATCCTGCGGATTCGGCAAGTCGAGGTCTTACTCCTTCTGAATTGGTGGATCATTCGTTGTGGTGGTCCCCGCCATGGCTTGAGGCTGATGCATCAACATGGCCACAGGATTTACCTTTCATCAATGAAACCGATTTACCTGGAATAAAGGTGTCGCCGATATTGTCCAATGTGTCCGAGCTTGACAATGAACCATCTTTTCTCACAAAATTTAGTTCTTGGTCCAAATTGCAATCTGTAATAGGCTGGTGCAAGCGATTCAGCTTTAACTCTCGTTGTCCAACTCAACGCCGTACAGGTCCTCTGTCCGTTGCAGAGCTCCGCGAGAGTCTACTTCTCATCATCAAGCAGGTTCAACACACGGAATTCTCAGAAGAAATAAATCTATTAGGTCAAGACAAGCCTTTGAAAGGTGGTTTAAGGCGATTAAACCCTTTTTTGGATTCGCGGGGTCTGCTGCGGGTAGGCGGTCGTCTCGTCAAGTCGGCATTGAGTTATGACGCTAAGCATCCGTTTCTACTTCCGAAATCTCACCACGTCACAGAACTGATCATCAACCATTACCATCGGGTTTACTTGCACCCTGGTCTAATGGCTCTGATGAATTTGCTTCAAGGTAAATTCTGGATTCTGTCTGCGCGAAGGGTGATACGCCATCAAATTTTTCGCTGTCAGCAATGCTACAGACTTCGTCCAAAATCAATTGAACCCTTCATGGGTGATCTTCCTTCACATCGTGTCACGCCGTGTCGGCCTTTTCAGAAGGTTGGCATCGATTTCGCAGGGCCTTTCATGTTAAAGGCTTCTCGCATTCGTAACGCTAAATCGTTCAAGTCCTACTTATGCCTCTTTGTCTGCTTTACCACCAAATGTGTGCATTTGGAAATTGTCTCGGAACTCTCAACCGAAGCCTTCTTGGCTTGTTTCGATCGATTCGTTTCTCGTCGTGGTCTTCCCACCGATGTGTTCAGCGACTGTGGTACCAATTTTGTCGGCGCTCGCAACTATCTCAAAGACGTTTACCAGCATATTAAAAATAGTGACGCTGAGATTCAAAAATCTTTGACTGATCGACAGGTCGTTTGGCATTTGAACAGTCCTTCGAATCCACACATGGGTGGCTTGTGGGAAAGCGCAATCAAATCGGCAAAGCTCATCTTGGCTCGTGTGGTAGGTGATCGCGCACTTTTGTTCGAGGAACTCGCTACAATCTTCGCAAAAGTAGAGGCAGCTCTGAATTCTCGGCCCTTGTGTCCTATAAAAAATGATCCTAACGATTTCGAAGTTCTAACGCCCGGTCATTTTCTCATAGGTCAACCTCTTCAAGCGCTACCTGAACACGATCTAAGCGAGGTTAATGGCAATTTACTGAAACGTTGGCAATTGCTTCGTCAAATAAATCAGCATTTTTGGAAGCGTTGGCAGTCTGAGTACTTGCATACCCTGCAACAACGTCCAAAATGGCTAAACAAAGTTACCAACCTTCAAGTAGGCGATTTAGTGCTCATAAAGGATGCAAATTTACCCCCTTTTCAATGGAAAAGAGCAAGAGTGTCAAAGGTGTGTCCTGGCACTGACGGCACCGTTAGAGTTGTAGAGCTTAAAACTTCTAGCGGTCCGCTTCTCAGGCCTGTAGTGAAACTCTGTCCTTTACTACCGTGCCTCGCCTAGCTTCGTTAACTTCTCTTTTGTCAAATCAACTTAGAATCAATTTTACTATATATTTTTTTTTATTCAACTTAACTTCATCTTATGGCTCATCAACATCAACATTTTATCGTTAACATTAAAGTATTATTTGCGAAAATCATCTCAAAACTCAACCTTTTCAATGTTAAATGTAAAAATTTCCTGTTTCACCTTTTGAATCAGATCTATAACTTTTTTCATCATTTTTTAGCGCTTCTAAAGAGCCTAGCAGCTCTTTCGGGGCCAGTATGTTTCGTAAAGATAGCTATTTTCGGCACGAAACTTCATATGTCAAATCTTCCTGTCATTTCCCTACCCCATCCTTCCTAAAAAGCCTGTGGGTAGAAGAAGAAAATATAGTCAACGTATCATCGCGGTCGAGTTGAGTCGAGTTCCCGTATCTCCTCACGAAAACCCAAGAAAATCATCTCATAGTACAATCAGCGCCTTTAGTAAAGGCCACCTTCAGCGCCTTCCGCCACAATCATCGAATCAACGGAGTGAAAGATCTAACAAGGGACTTGCAGAACAGCAGACGTGTCTCCAACCACCTTGACGCGTAATTAACTGAAGAACCCAGGTAATCCCAACAACTCTTTTCCCTAATTTCACTCCATTCATTATAGAGCGAGCCGGGAATCAGTGGATGAGAGTCGCAAGGGACCGTAAAGAATGGCATAATAAAGAGGAGGCCTATACTCAGCAGTGGGTGCCAACGGACGGGCTGAAATGATGATGATGATGATGAATGTACATTTTGTAAATACTGAATAGTTGTAAGTTAGTTTGTGAATAAATACTAACTAAGTAATATCTATTTAACGATTCCTAGTTAAATGGCATGTACATGATTATTTTTTTTATAATCTATAGACCATCCTTTGGCTTCAATCGCGCTTGATGAGAAGCGCCGATGGAGTCGTCGTTGGAGCAGATTATAAAAGATGGCTTCCGTATTTACAGGCGAATAATATTTTTATATATTTATTTTTTTCCTTGGCTCGCAAATGTTATCAAGTGTTATTTTTCATCGAAACTTATATTTTAATTAAAAAAACAAATTGAAATCTCTATACACACTATACTCTATGTATCATATCCGATAGACAGTAGCAACACTCTAGATAAAACAAACACTGCCTACTGGATATGCCTGTCATAATGTGACCAGACCCCATCAGCACAGGACCTGGTGAGTTCAAAATGATCACACATGAGTCACACTGGAACTTCAGTACTTAATTTAGTTTAATAGTAATTCTTTGTAAGAAGAATCATATAAAAAAACGGTAGGAACCAGGCCGTAAGTTTCTTGCCCGTTCTTCTAGGCTCTGGTCGCGTGGAACTGGCACCTAGAATCACCTAGTATGTAAGACGATTCTAAATGATCCGCGTGGTTTTATTGAATAAAGAAATATTTGATTGATTGATTGATTGACTACGCAGCGACGCTGCAACGTTCGCCAGTCGAGGTATACGAATCCAGTCGAATAGGTACGACTCCGTACAGTACCCCAAGTACGAGTTTGTGATACTATCTCTACGTCCACATGGTTTCAAACCTTAGGTTCCAATGGGAATTTGAAGACAAAACGTCGAAAAATCGCCTTAAGGTGATACGTCTCGCTCTAGCGGGAAATTTAATTTTTTTAGGGTTTTCTTTTTTATTGCGGCTGAACTGTTATATCTTTCACTAGTTTAAGCTATTTTGCGAACACAAACAATAATTTTCTGTGTAACCCTGAATCAATTTTTGAGATTGGTTCTTTATATTTGCTGGGAAAGTGCAGAAACTGTACAGAAACTGTTGATAACTGTTGAGTTTGATAAGCTCCCTAGTTTTGGTTTTCAGAAGTTGTTTTTTTACACACTCTAGTCTGAGTGCTTTGACTAAAGCTCTATACAATATTTATCCAAATATCAAATCAAATATTTCTTTATTCAATAAAATCACAAGGATCATTTAGAATCGTCTTACATACTAGGTGATTCTAGGTGCCAGTTCCACGCGACCAGAGCCTAGAAGAACGGGCAATATGTTCCCAGATAAATATGTACCCAGTATCTGAAAATACCGTAATTTTATATTTAGTTGTATCTTTATAGTCTAACCACACTAAATCTACATATTAGGTATAGCAGACTTTTAAAAAGCTTACTTTAGTAGCTTAGCTTTTAAAATATGTAGTCTTTACTTCGAATGTCATTTGACCACGAAAATTGGTATATTATCTACTTACCATGTACAGTCAGTTATACAAGTTGATAAATGATTTAATATTAATAGTTTTGGGAGCTTATTACAATTTTTTTTATCGACTTGTATGTACCTAACACACAATTTTTTTTGTTTAAAATTAATTTTGTTATGACTCTTTTTTTTTTGTTTTGTCAATATACGACCGATGTGGCGCGGCGGGCGAAGGTCCACCTGCGACGCGGAAGGTTGCGGGTTCGATTCCCGCCTTGGGATAAATATTTGTATGATCTGCAAATATTTATTCCGGGTGTTCTGGGTATTTTATATTTATAATAAAAAATATTTATCTATGTAATGTATTGTATTAAGTATGTCAGTCTTCTAGTACCCATAACACAAGCTCTGCTTATCTTGGAGCTAGATGATATTGTGTGGATTGTCCAGCATTATTTATTATTATTCCAATGCATACTCAACGTAGTCAGACCTTATTATACCTCTGTTGGTAGATTTTGATTCTTCCTCCCTCCCCACCCCCTTTCAACCTTTAGAAAGAGTCAGCAAATGTGCGAGTGAGACGGAGCTTCGTATTGATCGGCCTTATTATGTAACAGTTAGGTTATGTACCTAGAAAAGCTATGCTACGTACAGAGTCATTTATTCAGTAAAATCACACAGATCATTTAGAATCGTCTTATATACTAGGTGATTCTAGGTGCCAGTTCCACGCGACCAGAGCCTAGAAGAACAGACAAGAAACTACGGCCTGGTTTCTACCATTTTTTTGTATGATCCTTCTTACAAAGAATTTAAAACAAATTCTGAAGTTCCAGTATAATGTCAATTGTATGACATACCAAGAGATAGGACTATGCTATACATTTTATGATCGTGTTAGTTTTTACCCTGACTACGAACATAGGTTATGTGACGTCAATGTTTGTTTGCTATGATGGAAAATCCAGGCATATTTTTCAGCTGAAAATACAAAAAAAAGACTTTCCCCTAGTATTGTGTTTGGTATCAAATGAAAGGGCTTGAATTGTATATTCTAAAATTTCTAAATCAATATGAAAAGTATATATTTAGTTGATTTTACGTTATTTGTTTTTAGTTTTTTAACTTGTAAGTACTTAGGTACTTAGAATAGTAGAAGCTTTGTAAAATAGCTCGTCCAAGGAAGAACTTCGTCATTTTTTAGTTGCAACAGTTTGCAGTAGCAACGAGTGTACATCACACAACTTTACCGCGAAATGAGGAGGTCTTCAAAATTGGATAAATCCGAAAAAAAAGTACTTAACAAAAAGCTAGCTAAGTTCCTATTAAAGGAGGTCGTATTACATATACAAGAGACGTTAAAAAAACGCAGTGCCATCACGGATGTGTTATCTACAAGTGATTTGACATAACGTATCGATAAAACTATGTATAAATCGGTGTACGGTAATCGGTGTTTTACTTTGAATTATCGATTTTTCCTTGGCCGTTTTATCGAAAGTTTTGTCAAATTATAATAAGACCGAAGGACTTATATATCTCAATACAGTGATTTGAATTGATTTATGTTACAAGTTTAATCTAAATTGTTTGAGTGATGTCCTCTGCCTACAAGAATTTAAAAATGTAAAAAACCTGTTACACGTATTTCTTTGTTTTGTTAAATACTTCTCTTTAATAATAAGGTAGACACTCAAGCGTAGAGTTTCTTTTAGCAACAAAAATCAAGGCCTTACTTTAAAAAGAAATCTACATTTTACTTTTTAATTATCTCAAAGAACCTTGTTGTTTCAGAAAATGAAAACTCTAACCCTCATCGTGGGCGTTACTTTAGGGGTAGTTGTATTTGCGTCAGCGATAACCGACCAATCAGAGCTCTCCATCCCCGAAGAGCAGCCAATAGCAGAGCTGGAAAATGAGGGAAAGAGACGCATGGAGGCTCCCGAAGTCGTTTTGCAGCTGAAATATGATGAAGGGGAACTGAAAAGGATATATTTGGCGCAGTTTCGGAAACCAGCGAAAGCTTGGAGCCCGTCAGTTGCCGATCGTTCGAACCTGTGCGCGGACCTATGTCACGCAGGTTTTTTTTTTATTCCTGAATAGGTCGCGGTTGTAGTTGGTGTCAAAATGTAGCGCGCTGTCAGATTGTTTTTTTGTTTTGTGTTTTGTTGTGTTTGTGTTGTGAAACGTGAAAAATTGTTGCACTTTGTAAGTAATAAAGAAAATTAAAGCTTTTGTTTTTTATACTTATTATAATATTTTTAACACTTTCTTTTCGTAAAATCTTACCAAATACTGCATTTATTTGCGGTGTTTTACCTACAGTTTTTACTATACAGTGCTTTTTTAATTAAATTTAGTTTCACCAGCAAAAATATATACATATACTTTTACAGAAGACAAAATTAATTAATGTTATGTATGACAGCTTTTAATTTAAGTTATTTTGTCGTATGTTCTTACTTAAATCTTTTATAATCAACATCCTGAAAGAATTTAAACCTGACTTGGGTTTATAATTAGTGTTAAAATGATTGCCAAGACGTTACATTACTTGTTTCATATTTTTTTGTTCATTTAGCTTCCGCCCACGATATTGTCCGCGTTTTTTTTGTCAATTACATATAAGTAGGTAAGTTTTATAAGTACTTACTTATGTTTTTATTATAATTACATATTAATTATGACACTCGATAAATAACTGTGCCCTAATTAAATAAATCGATTTTCATGGGGAATTTTTTATTCTCAAAAAATTAGGGAGAAATTTAAAACAAGTAATATTTAAAACAAGTAACTTTATTACTTAAGTTTTTGTTAATATTTATTCATAAACATATGGATTAGAGCCGTCTTTTAACCGACTTAAAGAAGGAAAAGCTTCAAAATTAATTTCAATGTAATTTTTGAACGTATTTTACGCTATTATGAATCGAGAGAGACAGAAACACGCGCACGCCACGACTTACAACTATAGCAAAAAGTGTCGTTACAACTTTGGGTCTTAATTTTTCCGTCTAGCCCCCTTTCGCGCGCGATAATCAAATCAAATCAAATATTTCTTTATTCAATAAAATGACGCAGATCATTTAGAATTATAGGTGGTTTAAGGTGCCAGTTCCACGCGACCAGAGCCTAGAAGAACGGGCAAGAAACTTATAAGAACTTTCGTTCCAACGTTTATTTAAAAAAAAATGGTTGTCTGTAAAGTCGGTTTACTGACGATAGTTGAACGTGACAACGAACGCAAAGGCCGATTGTGCTTCTTTGTCGCTCGTTCCGCGCTCTCGCTTGCACTTCATGGAACGCCTCAAACGAGGTAACGCCGCATGAGTCTCTGAGCGAGGTAACGCCGCATGAGTCGTGTTTTTTCGTGCGTGCAGCCGGCTCTATCGAATTATAAAACGTTGTCACGTCAAAAAATGATTGAAGGATGTGCCTCCAGGTCTCGGAGGCCGTGCTTGCGGGAAGACCTGTGCCCAGCTGATGCCCATGGGGCTGCACTCCGCGCTGCACGACGACAGCCACAACTCCACAGAAGACACCTTGTTTGGACAGCCGAGGGTCGCCGTGTGTCCTACTTTATGTGATAACTTCATGGGTATGCTATTAGTAGAAGAAAATATGGAAGAAAACGACAATGTACAAAGGGCGGTCTTATCGCTGAATGTGTAGCGATAGAACCACCCGTTACATTCTATTGTTGTTTAATCTGTTATTTTCTTGATTTTTTTAGATAAGATACTCATTTATTATATGTAATCGTTATAAGCGCGACGTGTGATATGTCCGTGAATATTTATTTATTGATATTTATTACTGAGCAAATTACATTAAATAAAAAATAAAGTGTGCAATACAGAATTTTCAATAGTCAAAAAAAAAAAGTCAAAAATTATTTTATTCAGTAAAATCACAAGGATCATTTAGAAGTCTTACATAGGTGATTCTAGGTGCCAGTAATTTACCAATAATTTATACATAATCTTTTTTAAATACAGTAAAAAGGTATTTCTAATACCATAAAATGGTATCGATATGTCCATCTTATCCATCTTAAACCAGGTACGCCGCTCTGCCAATGCCAAAAGCAAGAGAAGGGCTACCGAGTGGACTGGGAGGCCATCTGCGAGGCTTTCTGTGAGGATGGGTACACTCTGGGAGGTAACTATTTAGTCACAGGTCAAAGTCAAAGTCAAAGTCAAAAATTACTTTATTCAGTAAAATCACAAGGATCATTTAGAATCGTCTTACATACTAGGTGATTCTAGGTGCCAGGTCTATCTATAAATAAATAATGCTGGACAATCCACACAACATCATCTAGCTAGCCCCAAGCTAAGAGCTTGTGTTATGGGTACTAGAAGACTGACATACTTAATACAATACATTACATAGATATATATTTTTTATTATACTTATAAAATACCCAGAACACCCAGAATAACTTGCAGATCGTGCAAACATTTATCCCAAGACGGGAATTGAACCTCCACGTCGTCTATCTTTCTAATCTATGATTCTTTTGTTGGGTATAGGCCTCTTTAGAGAGATGGATATCCGAGAGACGACTCTCGGCTCCAGAAGGGAGTTTTAAAATGCAACCTCGGACTAAGCCCTCTGTAATTTTGACAGGATGTCCAACCTGCGAAGCCTCCTCATCTCCAGCGCAGAGCCTGATGAGGACGGGTCAGCGCGCGCTGGGCACCGTGGAAGGCTGGGCGGCGTGGTGCGACGTACAATGCCGACAAGGACACGGCGGCGCTGCTTGTAACTGCGATCGGACGCCATTTTGAATCCGAAGCTGAGCCGACAAGAACCGAAGTTTGACGTTTTTGACGTACACTGGCTTGAATTTTTTTTGGCAACTTTGACATAGTTTTTTTTATTATGTAGTACTTAAATGATTTTTTAATTAGATATAAGTTAATTGTGCAATATTTTACAAATCTTTTTAGTTTATTATTGTTAAAAATATACCGCTTAGTTAGTAACTTCTTAAATAAGAATTAGAAGTTTAATAATAAGTCTTGATTAAGTACATGGCTCTAGATAAGATAGTTTTTGTTTTAATTTTATAAAATATATCCATAAATAATTGTTTATTAAATTAGAAACTAAATGTAGATAATAATGGAAAATAAGCAAAAAAAATGTATAATTTGGTACTTATTGTTTAATTATATTTTAATTTTAATTTTCTTTTATATTTTTTTTTTAAACCTTCCAAAACCTACCTGTCAATTACAAATTGATTTGACTCCCTAAATTTTTCAATTTTAGTGCACAATATTGGTGTTTTGTATGAGTAGAAATAGATTTAAAAATATATCTCTTAGATCAGAATATATTATATTATGTAATATATTATACATGTATATGTTATAAGAAAGATTTAGTGACATAATATTAGTCTATCTGTCAATGTTAGAAACTACGAAACCCTAAAAAAGAAGCGGAAGTTGTATTCCACCAAAAAAAATCGTCTAACTACTTCACTTCGGTTTTAATATCACAACACTATTTTCTGAATCATTTACTTTACAAGATTCAATTAACAATCATTTTTTTTAACACACTAAGTATTAGTAGTATACATAAAGTATGTATGTATAATTATGCAAAAATCTTTTGAGTTTCTCCAAACCAACAAAACCTTTAAAATTTTATTTGTTTTTAAAGAATATTAATTATAAACTCTTTTAAAATCTTACCGTAAATCCTTGTCAATTCACATTGAAGTATTTATTGAAATCTGTAAATTCCAAAAAGTTTTTTTTTCACTTTTTTTTAAACAAGTTTTGTTTTATTTTATCTCGCACTTGTCAACGTCACAAGAACATACAGAGAACTAATTAATGACATGTGATCGAACTAACCACGTTCAATAATGGTGTCAGTACCTCTACCATGAGATGTCACAGTAAAATCGCCTGACTTTACTACAGTAGTTACGTCAATATTAGTATGAAGAATTTTAGTACCCAACTATCCGCTAGAGGCGCTGTACAAATCTTCATACATTTTTTTAACTACAGACGCTAGCGAGTATAGTAAATATAGTATAGTAAAAACTCATGGTAGAGCCACAGATTAATCAATTAAATTCGTCTACAAATCTTTTCAAGGTTTGATTAATTACTTTTAGAGACGTCACTCACAGATATACTTTTATATAGTTCCTAGTCTTATACTTACGGTCTATCTTATAAAAAGTTAGCGCAGACTTGATGTTTTGATTACCATACGTAATGGTGACATAATGTCAACGCTAACTTTTTATAAGATAGGGGTTAATCATTACATGGTTTCAAAAGTCTTGTATCTTGTACCTATTAACAGAAAACATTATAAAACATGTCAAATTAAATCCGCATTGAAAATAAGTTGTGTATATCCTCCTATCTTACAAAAAGTTAGCGTTGACTTTAAGTGATCATTACGTATGGTAATCAGTACTTCAAGTCTGCGCTAACTTTTTATAAGATAGACCGTTAGAGTTTAAGGGGTCTTTGTGGGTGTGGGAGAGGGTGTGTGTGTGTGTGTATGTGTGTGTGTGGAAAGAATATATCAAAACATAATATTAAGGGCCCATACCACGTCTAGTAGCTTCCTCAATAAAGACTAACTTATAAAAGAAATTAAAGCTAATTAGCTGCAATTGCTATGATCTTTTAGGCATTTAAAGATAATATTTATTTATCTATCGTGTCGAGTGTATGGTTAGGTATTTTTTTTCTAAAGTTTAAGTAATACATATAATGTATTTAAAACGAAAGTTATTTTTGTCAGCTGTTATACACGAATCCACTTATAATATTTTACTTAATATAAGTAGGTACTTTTTTTATTAGTTAATAACGTTCTACAAACATTGCTTTGAATTAAAGTCAAATGTTTTTTATATCAATCTTTAATGAAGGTGCCACTAGACATGAATGTTAGTTTAAGTTTAGTAATAAAACAACCAAGAATTATCGTAATAAACAATATCACGAAAGTCTTCCATTAGCTAAGTGATTTAATGTAAATAGATATCTTAAATAAGTGACATATGTCAACCATATCCTAGGTAAGAACTAACTATAAGTATTAAGTATATAATTATTTATTAATTTTATTTGTTTGTTTATTACATGCGTTGTTTCAATTTTATAGACTTAGGTATGTGGTGTATTAAAGTTTATCGGTCTATCTTATAAAAAGTTAGCGCAGACTTGATGTTTTGATTACCATACGCAATGATGACATAAAGTCAACGATAACTTTTTATAAGATAGGGAGTATATATTTATAGTAGATACAAAATAAATAAATAAATAAATAAATAATGCTGGACAATCCACACAACATCATCTAGCCCCAAGCTAAGCAGAGCTTGTGTTATGGGTACTAGAAGACTGACATACTTAATATAATACATTACATAGATAGATATTTTTTTTTATTATACATATAACACCCAGAACACCCGGAATAAATATTTGCAGAACATACAAACATTTATCCCGAGGCGGGAATCGAACCCGCAACCTTCCGCGTCGCAGGCGGACCATCGCCCACCGCGCCACATCGGTCGTCAAATAAAATAAATTACATGGGAATGTATCGTATACCTTTTTGAACAAACGATAGAAAGGTAACAAAAAGGTATACGAAAAATATCATTGTGTTTTATTATGAGATATCGAGGATGATTTAGATTTTGTTATTTTCTGTGTATGTGGATGTGTGCATTATTTATTATGCTTAATTTATATACCTAAATATAGTGTACTTATGTGAGTATAGTATATTTTATTGATATTTTTCTAAAATAACATATCTATATTATTATCTACAATGTAATATAACTTGGGCTTTAGACTTTAAATTGTAATTCGTATTGGACATTGAATAATCATTGGTTTTAATGTAAATAAAACGTTTTATAGTAATTTGAAAAACGTTGTAGCGCGCGCTTTATTTGTACTTTTTGAAAATATTACGCACAAGTCTTCATAGTAAAGTCTAATTTCTAAATTATTTTAATATTTATTGTTAATAAGTAACATGTTGTGATGGAAATGGTGTGTGTGTGTAATACGGTGTGTAAGTAAGATTAATGAAAGAAATTGATCCAGTTCTTAGTTTGTAACTATATTAAGTGTCATGCTGTTGGTTTTCCTTAAATAAATAAATAAATAAAATAAATAAATAAATAAATAGAAAGTAAGTTTTTAATACTTTAATTGTTAAATAATATAATAATATTATTAAATATTAATTAATTAATATTAATAATTGTTGTTTTACGTATTTTATGTATTTGTTTACAAAAAAAACATAAGTAATCTATCAGCAGTCTAGTTTCTATAGTACAAGCTTTGCTTAGTTTGGGACTAGAGTGTGATGTGTGAAATGTCCAAGAATATTCATTTATTTATTTTGAAAATGAATTATTTAATGTGTTATTCATTACAAAAGTATTTTTTATCGTTATTTGTTTATAAATGTTAGTTTTAGCAGACTAGTATAAACACTTGTTTATACTAGTCTCTGGTTTTAGTTAGTTACTATTTTGAGTTGTCAAAAAATGTCTAAAAATATTAATTTATGTTCGTTTAATATTAATATTTATATACTTAGTAGGTAAGTAAATATGTATAGCGGAGTGTTTTAGTTTTATTAATTAACTCTCTTCATTTATATTTTGTTTTAACTAATTTTCGTTATTGTATTTATTACCTAACACATAAATAAATATAGTTTTTAAATTAGTAAGTGTTTATAATAAGATACTTTGCATTGCGTTTAGTCGTTACCATATCATAATTATTTTGTATAGTATATGTAAGCATATTTATTATATTTATTATACAGGGTGTAACAGGAGGGGTGGACCAAAAGTGGCAGAGCGATAAATGACTTTGTAGGCTACCAATTATTTATTTCTAGATTATTTCCTATTACTACAATATCTACATACTTACCTTATACCTAGTCCTACCTAAGCTTCAATGCCTATATATGTATAACTATGTCAGCGATATTTAGTAGTTCAAAAGTTATAAGAGAACATTGAGATCCACTATCGCTCCACCATTTTTGGTCCACCCCTCCTGTTACACCCTGTATATAATTAGTTATATGTAGAATTCAATATGAATAGTACATATAACTTATTTAAAGTTATTTAAGTATAAGTACGTAAATTTAAAAAACTGTTGTAGAGACAATAATAATTATTCTAGATTTTGAAGAAATAAGATATACTTAGATGACTGTGTATTAGGGTGGTTGTGGTTACTATGTATTCTATATGTATTTATTAAATGTATACATATAAGAATGCTTAGTTTGGGATTACATAACGTTGCTTGAAATATCCATGAATATTTATTTATATGTTAATATATTTTTATATTAATGTATTTTTATGCTAATATGTATTTCAAAATTTTAGCTTAAAACATAATACTTAAATAAAAAAATATGTTAAGTATATTGTGTTGGTAGAAACCTATACTTACCTATGTTGTTAAGTATAACCGTAGAAACTCAAGTATAAATATGTTAGATATTATGTTATAAAACCATTTTTTATTAACTATTATAGCTTATTGAGAGTTAAATATCTGTTGCAATCTCTTTAGATAATAATACCTATATAAAGCCTAGTAATACTAAACCTCAGTTTTATGTGTCTTTCCATAGAGCAAAGCTTTATTTTCATTCTTATTTTTTTTCTTATGTTGTTTTGTAGATTTAAAAATAAATGATTATTTATTTAAATAGTGTTTCATTTCATATTGCCAGCCTTAAAGGCTGTGGTTGTCACAACATCACAATATCCGGAATTAGTCAGTTTATATAATTATTTAAGTGCCGTCAACACAATATACACCAATGATTACAAGTACATTTTTAACAGAAATAAACTCAAGTGTTATTATTTTTAGAGACGACAGACTGCATGCAATTATTATATAAGGCCGAGCGAGTATATTATAGAGAGTTTAGGTAGCTAAAATGAATATAAAACCTTTGTATGTGCGCTACACACTAGTGTATTTCCAACAAAGGAGGAAATCGTCATAAGATTTGGTGATCAGACAATGTAGCGCCATCTAGATAAAGATCACGCGAACCAGTTAAAATCACGAACGCCATTTATGTGGCGAGAAGTGCCTAGTAAGTGTAAGTAAGTGGGAAATCCCACAACAGTAGAAATGACTAGGGATCCAAAATACGTATTGGTTCGCACTCCAACTACTAGATGGCGCTTTTAAAACTTTTACACTTAATTATACTAAAACAAAGATGGCACTACAAAGAACTTTAAAAATATTTAAGACTATAACCAAAAGTTGCGTGATTAATGTCAGCTAGCCATATTATTATCACTGCGGCCTAGGTGGCCTTTCTAATCGTAACAAGGACAATAGATAAACCAAGGAAGGATTACAGGAATGGATAAACACTTGGTTCCTACCCTCATCTCTCAGACGTCAGAAACATTCATTATAGAAAAAACAAAAACAAACAATGCTATGTCAAAAACAGCTGATAATCGATCTTCTAGTTGTATTTTACTTCTCCTAAATTTTATTATTAGAAATTATTTAAATATCGCTTGTAAATACTCTAAATCGCCATGTCAACAACTAGAATATACTGCCGTTTGTGTGCTGAAAAGAAGCCATATGCCGACATAACGCCGGTGACATTGCAAACAAGTCTGAAATCCACTATAGAAAAACTTACAAGCTTCGGGTTGTTTTTCATAGATTTTTCAAATAAAATGCTCCCTGACTCAGTGTGTACCACCTGCTATGACCTTCTTGTAGTTTCCTACGAGTTCTTAGTGAAGGTCAAGAGGTCTCAAGTTATTTTGAGTGAGATATATGGGTTGAAAGTGATGCCTGAAATTGTGCTGGACGCGCTATCAAATAATGAACCAGTGAAGTTGGAAAGGGTTGATAGTGAGAGAGACTTTCAAGGTTAGTTATTTATTTATTTTATAAATTATATAAAAAAAAATCATAGTTTAATGTCTAAACTCATTAATATTCTTTATTCCGTAAAATCACGCGGATCATTTAGAATCGCCATATAAACTAGGTGAATCTTGGTGCCAGTTCCACGCGACTAGAGCTTAGAAGAACCTAAACTGGCCTTTTTCACTGTTACTCCCAAAAATTCAGTCTCCGAGTCATTTTAAGATTGAGTAGGTATTCATTTATTTATTAATTACCAATTAGTTACTACTGTATTTGAAAGCTTATAAATAAAACATGCAATTAAAAATAATTAATTAAAATATAATTACATAATACTAAAACCAACAACAATATTCTGTCTCTCTAGACTTTATTCGGATAAAAATCAATACAGATGTATTTGACTGCCCCTGGTTAGTTATAGTAAGAAGATTGCTGATTATATGAAAAACCGCTAGAATTTTCCTGGTTTCTTGCCTGTTCCTCTCCTCCAGACTCTGGTTGCATCAGACCCCTAGAATCACCTAGTATGTAAGATCAAAGTGATCCTTGTGATTTTATTGAATAAAGTTTCTTGCAAGCTGTTTATTTGAGTTTTATTAACACTAAACAAACTCAACAATCATCTAACACGCACTGTGACAGCTCTTTGTTCACAGATTCACTATTTACACCATATTTTGAAGATATACCAACTTCTGTAAAGGAGGAAAAATATGAGAAAACATATATTATAAATGGTAAGTATGTATTATGTATATGAGCCTTAAAACAATATAAAGGAGAATGGGCAATTCTCTATGGTGCATGGGCTAGTCATCGGAAATTTGGCAATCTCACAAACAAAGAATAAACCTATCTTTAATAAAATATAAATAAAATAAAAATCATTTATTTCAGACAACAAAATCAATACACAAAACATTAATTTAAAATAAACTTATAATTAAAATACGCTGAGGTCAGTAGGCAATCAATGAAGGCACAGAATACTTTCATTGATCATCCACCGCACTAAGTTCTTCCACAGTTTAAATGTATCTATTTTTTCCCAGATACAAAATCCGAAGAATTACCACTCAAAGAACATCAAACAGAACACCCCATAAAAAACACATGGAACACTTACCCATGGCAATGCGCTCTATGTTAATAACAAACTATGAAATTCCGGTAATCACTGGTTTAGATTTTTGGGTCTTTCTTTATAATTAATTTAAAAGCAGGACGTACGCGTAACTCGTGTGCCGATCGATATTGCAGTGTGTGGGCGCCGCGGTAGCGACTGCGACGCGTCGCTCCCTTCCTTCCCCTCGTCCCGCACCTACCCCTCCCCCGTCCTAACACTGAGCGTAGACATCCTCCCGGGCCTTGAAAGCTTGTGGTGCTTTCAAGGAATCAATGCCATCTAAATCAACAGGTGCAGTCTCTGGCGCGTTAGAATCTTCTGGAGTTCCGTCGCCAGTGATTGTATCCTTCAAATCTTCATTAGTAGGTATCAGGCAAAATTTATGGATTCCTCTTCTCATTATGCCCTTTGTAGTGAGGATATCGGCAACACGGCTTATTCCGTCAGTGCCAGGATATAGTTTACTGATGCGAGCTAGTCGCCATTGTAGTGGAGGAAGGTTTTCTTCTTTGAGTATAACTAGGTCACCGACCCGCAGCTCACGCTGTCTAGTTCTCCATTTAGTCCTTTGCTGAAGCTCCGCCACGAATTCCCGGCGCCACCTCTCCCAGAAGTGTTGCCTTATTTGCTCGATGAGCTGGTATCTATTGGGGCGCTTCGCTGTGATAGGTAGCGAGGGCACTGCAGTGAGAGGTCGACCAATCAGAAAGTGCCCTGGAGTCAAAGGAGAAGGATCATTTGGGACGGAGGACAATGGGGATAGAGGACGAGAATTTAAAATCGCTTCAATCTGAGCGAACAGCGTGGCCAGTTCCTCAAACGTTAAGGAAGCATTACCAGCTACACGCCGTAAATGATGTTTGGCTGACTTTACGCCAGCCTCCCAAATACCTCCAAAATGAGGTGAATAGGGTGGGCTAAATACAAATTTAATGCCTTCATTAGAGGTAAAGTTATACACCGAGTCGCGGCCGGATTTGAGTATTCTATCTAGTTCACTGTTAGCACCCTTAAAATTAGAACCGTTATCACAAAAAATGGTTTTAGGTTTGCCTCTCCTAGATATAAATCTTCGCAAAGACAAAATGAATGCTTCGGTACTCATATCGCTAACTACCTCTAAATGAACCGCCTTAGTAGCTAGACATATAAATAAACATAAATAACATTTTGAGATTCTATTGCCCTTTCCCTTTCTGCTAGAAATCATAAAAGGTCCGGCAAAATCAACACCGCACGAGTAGAAAGGAAACGATGAGTAGCTCCTTTCGGCAGGTAAGTTGCCCATTAAGGGCTGCAATGTTTGACCTCGTAGTCGGATACAAATCATGCACTGCTTAGGCGTACTACGTGCTAAATGCCTACCACCTATAGGCCAAAACTTTTCTCTTATAGAGGCCAAAAGGTGTTGTGGACCTGCGTGGAACAGTCGTTCATGTTCAGACTTAAACACTAATTTAGTAAAATGATGCTTAGCATCTAGAATCATAGGGTGTTTCTTATCATAATCAAAGTCTGAGTTTTGAATACGACCTCCAGTTCTTAGTAAACCATCGGAATCTATAAAACAATTTAATGAAATTAATTTCGATTTACGATTTAGACTTTTCTTATCTTTTAACAATTTAATTTCTTCACTAAAACTTTCTAACTGACTTCTTTTAACTAAAATTAATAAAGACTTATTTAACTCTTCAGCCTCTAAAGGTTCGGTGACCTTAGAGTTTTTGTTTTTACAGTTAGATATAAAACGTAGCACATAGGCGTAAATTCTTTTTAATTTGTTTAGGTTAGAATATCGTTCAAATATAATAGTATCATTTGACACAGTAACGTTACAAATAGTTGTGTTTTTAACTTCAGGTAGGATAGTAGAAGTGTGTATTTGTTTAGGCCAACCAGATGGATCAATCGCGAGGAACGAAGGCCCTCCCCACCAAAGAAGAGAAGACTGAAGCTGTCTAGGACTTACACCTCGAGAAGCCATATCTGCGGGGTTTTGATCTGTGGGAACATGTCGAAACGTAAACCCACTAGTAAGTTCATTAATTTCATTCACACGATTACACACAAAAACCTTTAAATCCTTAGGTGGAGTCTTCACCCATCCTAACACAACCGTTGAATCAGTCCATAAGACTTTTCGACTTATTTCACATCTTAGCGACTTTAAAACTTTAGAACATAAACGAGCACCTAAAAGAGCGCCACATAACTCCAACCGGGGTATAGTCGTTGGGTTCAAGGGCGCGACTCGTGCTTTAGCGCACAGTAACCTGACAGTGATACTTTGGTCCTGATTTTCAGAACGCAAATACACGCAAGCCGCGTAGGCTTGTTGGGAAGCGTCAACGAAACAGTGAAGTTCTATGTTCTTCGGGTTTTCACACAGCACACGTCGAGGTATCTGTATTAGAGATAAACTTGAAAATTCTTTCAATAGACCTGACCAGTTTTTGCAGAACTCCATGGGGACAGGATCATCCCAGTCAAGTTTAGACGACCACAACTCTTGTAATAGTATTTTAGCAACGACGATGCAAGGACATAGCAACCCTAAAGGATCGAAAACCTTAGAGGTGGTCGATATAACAGACCTCTTTGTGATTTGAGCAGAAGGCTCCAAATCTGTGGAAAACTGTAAAGAGTCACTCTTCGGTGACCAGTTCAAACCTAGAACTGAAGATTCTTTATAAAAATCTATTGATGATGAATCTATTTCATCACTGAATAATTGATGACAATTTGTTCGAAATTTTCGAAGTGGTAAGCATGCAGAATTGAGAACATCTACAACATTTTTATAAATGTATTTTAAACCACTAACCGTATCAGCACCGGTATTCAAATCGTCAGCGTAAAAATCGCTTTTAATAATATTAGCAATAGATTTATCCTCACATTCATTTGCTAGCTGCAAGAGACACCGCGAACTTAGAAATGGCGCTGAAGCCGTGCCATAAGTCACAGTATTTAATTGTAAGACATCGATAGGTTTATGCCTTTCTTCACGCCACAGAATAAGCTGTAGATGACGCTGAGAAGGCGAAATCTCCGTCTGACGAAATTGTTTTTCAATGTCTCCTGTAAGGATATACTTATGTAACCGAAAACGAAACAATATCGAAATTAAGTCACTTTGCACGACAGGGCCGACCAGTTGAATATCATTAAGTGATTTTCCTGTGTGTGTTTTCGACGATGCATTAAACACAACTCTTAGCTTTGTAGTTTCACTTTTTTCACGAATTACTGCATGATGTGGCATGAAATATCCAAAATCTGGCCTATCAATTTTAGTAAGGTGCCCTAAACGTGCATATTCATCTATAAATTCTTTATAGCTTGATTTTAATGAAGGAAATTTAATAAACTTTTTCTCAAGACTTTCTAAACATTTTTTAGCAATAAAATAAGAGTCACCGAGTGCTTTCTCAGGTACTTCTTTAAAAGGCATTTTAACAGAAAATCTGCCGCTCGGCAGGCGTACAACATTCTCAACAAAATGATTTTCACAGAGTTGCTCTTCAACAGAATAGGTCTTTGTTAGTGGTAGATCATCAATATTCCAAAATTTTTCTAAGGAATCTTTAATTTCTTGTGAGAAGTTACAATGAACCTCTGGGATTGACTGACCTATTATTATGGGACCACCTACAAGCCATCCGAGCTTAGACTCTTGAAGAACCGGCTTATTAGAACCGAGTCTTATTATATTTGTGTCGATTATGTTCCAAAATACATCCGCTCCTAAGAGGATGTCCACCTCCGCAGGGGAAAAATATTTAGGATCAGCAAGTTCAATATTAGAAGGTAATTTTAAGTACTCCGTGTCAATAGCTGAGTTAGGTAAAATACCTGTGATGCGTGGTACTACTAAGCATTTAACATTAATGGCAAACGGCATCACTCTTGACTTTATTTTTACATTACACATTTGAGAAACATTACATACCACATCATTGATTCCACAAACATTTATCGGATGAGAACTATCAATTGACAAGCCTATCCGTTCCTTCAGCTTTTCAGTAATGAACGAGGACTGACTTCCCGAATCCAGTAGTGCACGAGCAAGGTAAGTTTTCTTATTTAATTCAATATTTACTAGAGCCGTACACAATAACACTTGACCGGTAGACGAAGAAGAAGTCATAGCAACTGACAACGAAGAAGAAGTTGAAGGCTGCGGATCATCAGACGTAGGGTAAGTTTTATGAAGAAGAGTATTATGTTTCTTCTTACATGTTAGACACATACTTTTAAGTTTACATTGAAAGGAGTTATGACCACTGCGCAGACAATTTTTACACAGTTTTAATTTAGATGCTTCATTGAAGCGGTCATCGACATCCATACCTTTAAACTTTGGGCACTCATACAGCTGGTGCCCATCATTGCACAGAACACAACGATTTTTATCTTTCTTTTCAAAAGAACTAACTACAAAACTCTTGGATTGAGCCGTAGGTTTAGGTTTATTATCAGCTGATTTATCATAGTACCTATTGTTATTATTACTGTATGCAGTCTCGAGTATGTCGGCTCGGCTACGCAAGAATGAATGAAACTCACTCAACAAAGGTAAGTCAGATAAGCTGCACTTATATTCTTCCCACTTTCTACTCGTGTTGATATCTAATTTTGCCGAAACCATAAATATAATTAAAGCATCCCACTTATCTGTAGGCTGGCCAAGAGTATCAAGTGCACGCAGATGCTTTGATACATGATCAACAATAAACCGCAATGATTTAAAAGATTCCGTACGCAAGGGTTCGATGCTAAACAAAGCTTTTAAATGATTATTAATCAGTATATTTTTATTATCAAATCTCTCGCATAAAAGATCCCATGCTAATTTATAATTTTTAGCACTAAATTCTATGGATTTTATTACCACAGATGCACTTCCTTCAAGCGAAGAACGTAAATAATGGAATTTATTTATTGCTGGGATCCCTTCATTGCTATGTATCACCGACTCAAATGTATCCTTGAACTCCAACCACAGTAGGTAGCTTCCATCAAATGTAGGTAATTTAATAGTAGGCAACTTAATAGAATTGTTATGTGTATGGGAATGACAACTACTAAAATCTTCCTCGGGGTTTTTTAAACCTTCACTTTTACGAGGACGATTATCTAAAAGTTCTTGACAATTAGATATTATACTCAAAAACAAGTTTTCTAAAACATCTCTTTCTTTGATCTGTTCGCTAGAATCACTATGTAATAAATCAATCTTATCTTGGAGGGCATCATAATCATTCAGTAATAATTGACATTTATTTAATTTTAACTCTAATTCTTTGTACTTTACAGAAGTAATTTCTTTTAAACTTTGTATATTAGTAATGTACTCAGAAAACTTAGTTAATCTGCCTTTAATTATGCCTCTTTGTTTAATTAAATTGCTTAAATCAAGCTTATCCTGGGTAGAAGGCGTAGTACTAGCTTTTGATTCCGTAACACTCATTTTGTCAGACAAAAACAGTTATATAACTGGGCAAGCTAACAGTAAAATAAATAAAACGTGCACTCAAACCTTTACAAGGGAGAAGAGCAGCTCCAGATCCAGTCGCGTCAAATACCTCGGTGTTCGGGCAGAGAAGTTTGCTACGGCTGAGCACACAGCACGGGCCAGCGCGCAGACACAGCTTAGAAGCCGCGCGGAACCAGGCGCACGGGCGCGAAAGCGAGCGCAGCGGTTTACCGCAGCGCTTTTAGCAAAGCGCGCTTTGGGAGCTAGAATTATTTAGCAAAAAACGCTTTAAAAAAAACACTATTTTTTGTTGTGGGTAGGAATGTTCCTAGAAGGACGTGGAAGATTCTAGAATCCGTTATAGCGAATTTCTGTTATTTAGCTTGAAATGACACAGTGCATTATATAACGGGAAATAGCAGGATAGCTTTGTAAAAATTATTATTTAGGCAAAAGAAATAATTTGATGCAAAAGATTGTTGGAATGTATAGAAATGTGAACATGAAACGTAACTTTGGCTATATACTTATCGCATAGAAAATTATGAGCGTGCCATATACCTAAGCTTATTAAGCCTATTATTAAGCACTTATATACCTAGCGCTTGAGAAATAAGGCGGCCGCTGCTCACACAAACAAAAGCGATATTGAATCGAAGGAATTTCAGGTTATGAACGGTCAGAGTGGATGAATAAAGTTAGGAACGGGCTTACTTTCATGGAATAGACCTTGCAGATATGCTCATAGGCTCCGGAAGCAGCTTCCTTGATCTCCTTGGCTCCAACACGTAGCTCCAAACGTATCCAAATTCAAATTTTTCAAAAGCCGTTTGTTCAAATGACGCTGCTTTTTTGAATACGACGACACGACGATTTTATAAAATTATTGTTATTTCGCACAGTCCTGTCACGGTCGCCACTTTTGTTAATAACAAACTATGAAATTCCGGTAATCACTGGTTTAGATTTTTGGGTCTTTCTTTATAATTAATTTAAAAGCAGGACGTACGCGTAACTCGTGTGCCGATCGATATTGCAGTGTGTGGGCGCCGCGGTAGCGACTGCGACGCGTCGCTCCCTTCCTTCCCCTCGTCCCGCACCTACCCCTCCCCCGTCCTAACACTGAGCGTAGACACTCTATGTGATACGAAAATGGATTCTCTAAGCAACTTAAGAGCTCACTGCCAGACTGACCATCTTAAATGCTTTGCGTTTAAATGTGGGGATTGTGATGATAAGTTACACAGCTTTAAAGAATTTGTTGCGCATGCCAGGAGTCATAGGGATTATTTAAGGTATATTTTTATCCTATATTATCCTTCCTACTAATTTATTTATTTATTAATAAGAGTATCCAAAAAAGAGCACAAAAATGAACTTATGTGCTCCCACACAAAACCGCGAATTCGCATCGCCTCGCGTTGTGGTTTTATGTGGGAGCGCTATCATATCAGTCAAAATGATTTGAATAAATAAATATTTACGGACATTTCACACATCTCTAGTCCCAACCTAAGCAAAGCTTGAGCTATGGCAACTAGATAGCTGACATTTTTTTTGTAATTTTTTTTGTAACAACCAAACTAGAACAAATATTTATTTTCATCACACAAAAATTTGCTCCGGGTGGGGATCGAACCCACGATGCACAGCATG
Source organism: Ecliptopera silaceata (assembly GCA_932527185.1). Classification (NCBI taxonomy): domain Eukaryota; kingdom Metazoa; phylum Arthropoda; class Insecta; order Lepidoptera; family Geometridae; genus Ecliptopera; species Ecliptopera silaceata. The sequence continues at coordinate 5,435,187 of OW052217.1, read as the reverse complement.
AAAGGCAGAGCTACTACCAACTGAGCTGTGACGCCTGTCTACTAACGAAGTGGTTATTGCGCCTATCACTTTGACACAAAATGGTGTACAAATTGCATGTGCACCAAGCAGCAATGCACACAGTGCATCATAAACATGAATAAACCTTACTTTTCTAACTTACAGAAATTATTGTGAGTACTGCAATATACAGATACAAGATATCACCCACACACACTCACATATGACAGAAAAATCTTGTAATTTCTGTGGGGAATTATTCAAGGATGAAATGTCCTTAAACTTCCACTTAAAACAATACTCAGTTCAACCAGGACCATTCAAGTTTGATGTGGATATTATAGAACATGTAGAGATACGCAACTGGACAGAATACCCATCTATATGTCAGTTTTGTCATCTAAAAGTTGCAAATAAAGAGGTCCTAAGCAAGCATTGTACTGAAGCTCATAAAAAATGTTTTGGCAATCAATGTGTAGACTGTGATGGTAGAGTTACCTGTTTTAAGAACTTTCTGGAACATGTGAAGAAGCATCGACCCAATCTGAGGTAAGAAATTAAGTCGTGGCTGTGGAGTTCCGCAAGGCTCGATTTTGGGGTCAATGTTGTTTATTATTTATCATAATGAGAACGTAGATTATACCAACGCATTTAAATTAGTATCATCGACACATTTTATATTATTTCATGATAAGAAATTAATTCATAACAACATAAATCTACGAAGAAAGCGATAGCTAGCTTTTAAGTCAATTGTCTAAAATCGCTATGCGCAATAACTAACTATTTGTCCATATTATATACAATGTTACTCAATTACTCAATAATGTTATAGAATGTTATATATTATATACATGTAAATCCGGTCTAATAAATTGTAACTATGTCGATCTCTTGCCCTATGTATAGGTAAAAGCTTATTTATCTATCTATGATTTCAGAAATATATGTCCATATTGTAACATCGATATGGGGTACGAAAACATCAGTCATATAGAAGAACACAAGATGTATCTCCACCCTTGCACGAACTGCGGCCAAATCTTCCAAAACAAAAGTCAATTACGTACACACCAATCAATCCAGCCTTCTCCAAGAAAGAAACGTAAAAGAGGGTACATAGAAAACAACTCAACATGTGGTGTATGCGGTATGATCATGAAAACGCCGGCCACAATGAAAAATCATCTAAAAATGCATACAGACAGACAACGGGACTACACTTGCGATAGATGTGGAAAAGCATACTACACCAAGGGACAGTTGGACCAACACTACAAAATACATGACAAAATAACACAAGAGGCTTGTAAAATCTGCCAGAAAACATTCCTAACGATATCTAGATTGAAGAAACACGTAAAAACTCATAATTTAGATATGCCGTATCAGTGTGATGCGTGTAAAAGACTGTTTAGCTCGAAGGACAGATTGAGAGAGCATGTGAAAGTGCATATGGATGTAATGCCGTTTACATGCCAGTATTGCTCCAAAAAGTTTCGACATAAAAGTATAATGAAGACGCATGAAAACCAGCATACTGGTATGAATCCTTGTTTAAATACTTTTAAGAATCTTTCATTCTTCATGTCAGTCTTCTAGTACCCATAAAACAAGCTCTGCTTAGCTTGGGGCTAGATGATGTTGTGTGGATTGTCCAGCATTATTTATTTATTTATTCTCTGAGTTGTTGCTCTACCTTCTAAGCTGTTTTATTATTAATAGTTTGATCCTCACTCACCAGTCATAAACATTATTTCTTGCACAAAGAGGTAAGTTGGATATTTCATATTAATCTGTCTATTATCATTTATTTTGTTTTTGTCCAGACGCGTGTACCTATACATGGGACTTTGTTTCGATTGTTAATGAAAAAAAAAATACGACTTAAAATGACTCTTCTTTTTAAATTATTTTTACACTGAATTAATTAATTGGTAGCAAGAATTTATCATTCATTTTAATCAACATGAAGGCGTCACAGCTCAGTTGGTAGTAGCTCTGTCTTACATGGTCGTGGGTTCGATTCCCACCCAGAGCAAATTTTTGTCTGATGAACTAGGTAAATGTTTGTGTGTGTTTCTATGTATTCTATGTATGTATTTACAAAAAAAAGTATATAATATGTATTCTATCAGCAGTCTAGTTCCCATAGTACAAGGTTGCTTATATTGGGTCTAGAGTGTGATGTGTGAAATGTCCGTGAATATTTATTTATTTATTTAAACCGCGAAGCTTTGTCAGTTACCGCGCAATGTACCTAACTTTTGTAATTATTTCCCAGGTGCAAGACCCTACAGTTGCAACATATGTTGCATGGAGTTCGCGAACTGGTCGAACTGCAACAAACATATGAAGAGAAAGCATGGGACAACATTAGCCAAGAATGTGATGACTCCGTACGGAAAGCTGGCTTTGAATCCCAACACTGGGAAACCAGATCAGCTGATCATGGATAGCGTGGTGAAGGAATGGTCGGAGCAAATGTTGATGGGTCGAGAGAAAGGAAAGAAAAATGATATTGTGTGATATATGTACAGATACGGAGGACCTTTGTAGTAATCTGAAAGAAGTTCAATTTTAGGGTTCCCTATTACTAACAATTAAGAATCTGCTGTCCGTCTGTCTGTCGACAGACTTGTATCTCATGATAGTTAGAACCGTGAACCGTGATAGTTAGTGTTAATATTTTCACAACAATGTATATTGCCGTTATAACAAATACTGAAAAACAGAATAAAATAAATATTTAAGGGACTCTCATACAAAAACGTGATCTTTTCATACAAAGGCGCGCACAAGGCGGTGCAAGTTTTGGTGCAAGAAAAATCTATGTTTTGAAAATGTACCTAGCAACTAGAAGTAGGTACTTATTCAAATTCAATCTTAATCTTCAATTACTCACCAGGTTTTTTGTATTAGGTACATACTTATTTATTTATGCTCTTAAGTAGTCATGTAGGTAATCTATATTCTATCAACTATAGGTAGGTACTTATCTCAAACCCGAAAATAAAAAGAAAGTTTTGCACAAATACACTCATCTTTATTCAATTTCAATAATTCGTACACGTTTCAATTTTAATATCTTAAAACACACATATTCAACAAAATTGTTAATAACTACCTACTTAATACACAACATAGGTACTTTTAAAATGTATCTAATTTTGCAGCATTTATGCCAAATTCGTTTATAGATTAAACTACACACTTATCAATTAAAAGGAAGATACTTATGATCAGAAAGACTACTTTTAAAAATACATGTGTCCCTAAAATACTTCATCATTACTGATCAGTGATCACCATCTGTCCAGAGGACTGACATAAGACATGTCAATAGCCCATGATTTATTTTAATTGATTTTATATTTTACAAATAATATACTAGTTGAGCTATCTATAGATCGTTTGCAACGGTCTGTAGATAGCTCAACTATTTCTTATGTATTTTATATGCCAATGTACATTTTGTAAATAAAGTTTGTTTGTGAATAAAGTCTTAATTATTTAAATATGTACATACATTGATAGTTTTAAACAAAATAGCCCATGATTTTTTCTAATTGATTTTATATTATACAAATAATTAATATTATAAAAACGTTGATAATTTTAAACAACTTGCATTTCATTTATAGCATACTTCCTATTTTATGTGACATTGTTATAATGTATTGTATACCTATTTTTGTTAATACCAATAAAGTCATTGAAATATAGTGATAGTTTTAAACAAGTAGCCCATGCCAAGCCAAACAAAAAGTAGCCCATGATTTATTTTAATTGATTTCATATTTTACAAATAAATAATAGTTTAAATACATTGATATTTTAAACACATTTCATTTTAAGCATATTTCCTATTTTATGTGACATTGTTATAATGTATTGTATACCTATTTTTGTTAATACCAATAAATATTAATATTACTATGTATATGCAATCCCCTAAAAACTGGGATATTGGGTTGATCTAAGAAAAGGGATATTTCTATCCTGTCGAGTTGATATTCTTATAACTTAATAGTTGAATAGATTTCTACTAAACATATCTAAAATCTATCAGCAAAAAATAGTTTAAAACAGATCATTTCTGAGGAAAACAAAGTCCATGATAAATCTCAAAAGTAAACCAATTATAGGTTTTCGCAAATTGAAACAATATTGAGCTTAATAGAAAAAAACTTAAATTAACTTAATTAACTATAAAAAAAACACGATTAGATAAAAAAAATAGTCAAAAATTGTGAAGCTTAAAATACTGATTAGTTTGATTACCCGACTATTTCTATAACATATCCTGCACATTGATTTCGGTGACACTTTCAAGCTTAGTTTATTCGCTTAATTTCTATAATACTGATTTTAATAGTCATTTGACTAGAATCTGTTCTTAATATTAGACTTATTTGTATTAGACAGCTTTTGTTCCGGAGATTATCAAGAATATCGCAAAAATAGTAATATTTTCATTAGACATACAAATCTATTAACATCTACGGGCTTTGTTTGACTTCCACAAGGTAAATTATAGAGATACAATATGAAATATGTCTGGGAATAAAGAAATCTGAAAATCTACTATGACATGCTTAAAGTTACAACCATTTTTTTTAAGTGACTCACATGAAGCTAGGTACAACCATTGAATTACTAGGTAGTTGTCATTCCATGCTCTGCATCCATTAGTTTGAGATATTGCTTTAAAATAAACCAAGATGGTTCCTCCACAGTACTTTTAAACCCTAATAAGTGCTCGCTGGAGCTGTGACCCAACAAGCCCGACTACCTGCAACACAACAGTACCCCAAGTACGAGTTTGTGCACACGCGGATCGCAGAGACGCAATCGCCGAGCGCCACCGATTTTGTATGGAAATCCAAGCCTCTCAATAAATCCGCTAGGGGCGCTGCTTCGATCTCCATACAAAATCGGTGCCGCTCGGCGATTGCGTCGCTGCGATCCGTGTGTGCACAAACTCGTACTTGGGGTACTGCTCATAGTCAGAGGACTGATCGCAGATACAATCACAAAAAAAAAACGTTTAAACCCTTTTAGGTAGTTTCCGCTCCATCATTTGTTTTTTCCATTTATGAGTTTCTTTACTACCCAGCAGAAGAGGTCTGCGCGGCTTCGCATTTGCAAGATTATGCATTTTCATCGTATGGACATCTAACATCGACTTGTACCGGAATTTTTCGTCGCAAACCGGACACGAATAGGGCAATTCTCCAGTGTGAATTAGTAAGTGTCTTTGTAACGTATTTTTCGTTCTGAAACACTTTTTGCAAAAGGTACATTCAAATGGTAGTACATCTGAGTGGACTACTTGATGGTTTCTAAGCAGCTTCTCCAGACGGAAAGTCTTCTTACATTTACCACAAGGGAATGGTTTATCGTTGTGTACCCAAACATGTTCTTTTAATACGTTCATTCTTTGGAAGCCAAGATTGCAGATCTTACATTTGAAGGGACGGTCATCACTGTGGGTCTCCATATGATATGTGAGATGATTCTTCTCAAAGTATTTCTTTCCGCAAATCTCACAGACGTGATCACGTTTCCTCCCTGTGTGCATGGGAATATGTTTTCGCAGCGCATTTATTGAGTTGAAAGTTTTGTCGCAAATCGTGCATGTCAATCTATCTTCCCCTATATGTGGATTTTTGTGCCTCTTCATATACTTCAATTTCAAGTACTCATCTTTGTGTGTTTTGAGCTCTTTCTTATTTTTAAAAGTGATGTTGCAACCGGGACAGTTCATCTTATTAAAATGGATCCTACTATGCCTCTGGACTGACAGCACATCTTCAAAAGTGTCCGGGCATTTGAAGCAACTTAATTTAAGTTTGTACATGTGTGATCTTAAGTGTTTGAGAAAAGGTTTTAAGCATTGCTTGCGGAGTTTGCATCGTTTACAACGGTAAGGGTTGCAGCTACTGTGAGCTTTCATGGAATGTTCTCTGAGCTCATCTATAGTTGGGAATATTGTCTCACAGAAGTTACACAGCCAGTTGTAACTTTCCCATGTTTCATCTAGTTCGTCTATCGGGATTTTATCGACTGTATCTTTCTTCTTAACAGTGTCGGGTGCCTCATCGCTTTCATTGGAGCTGTCCGAGTCTGATTCATTTGTTTCTGAACCATTTACAGAAGAAACGGCTTTGGAGCGTGCGTTGGAGCGTGCTTTAGTACTAGACCGAGTAACTTTCAGAGGTTTATCGTCGGAGCTATTACTGATATCTATATCTGAATCATTTATCACAAACTTTCTTTTAAGATTTTTGGCTTTGGGCTTGCTTTTAGTACTAGATACCGGTACTGGTTCTTCATCAGAGCCACTAGGGTCCAAGGTATTATCCAAGTCAAGCTCTACATTCTCAGGGATTGCTGCTTCAGTATTTGTATCGGGAGTGGCTTGTTCAGGTTCAAATTCCGGGATACTGCTCGGTTCCTCATTGTTTAGTTCTATTGTTGCATCAGAATGAGCTTCAGAGCTATCATAAGACAAAGTATCTATGTGTAAATCAGACGGCTTAGGTTCTAATGTACTTATATCCAAAACTTTAGCAGGAATGATGCTGTCATAATCAGTTTCTATATTAGGGGGGTATTCAGTAGGCTCTTCAAAATTAATGCTAGAGTCTGGATTATTTACAACTAGGTCTCTTGAAGTATCATCGGCATATGTTTGACTATTTACTACAAGATCCCTTGAAACATCATCAGGATAGACATCATTATTTACTACATGATCCCTTGAAGTATCATTGGTATATGCTTGATCATTTATTACTAGATCGCCTGAAACATCATCAGGATAAACTTCATTAATTACTAAAAGATCCCTTGCAACATCATTGGAATCAGCTTGATCAATGATTACTAGATCCCTTGAAATATCATCAGAATAGGTTTGTTGTATCTCAGATCTCGTCGATATAACTGAAGGTTGATCCGAACAAACACTTGAGTCTGGGTGGTTTGTAACGGAATCAGTGAGAGATAGTAGGTCATCTTCAGTGTTAGGAGTTACGGCGTCTTGAGATTCATTGGAGTAATCGCTCTCCGGCTCAGTTACAAAATCGCAGTCATCCAAACCAGCCCGTTCGAAGATAATTTCATCGTCAGAGAGAGGAATTATTGTTGGCGTCCGTAAGTAGAATAAATTATGTAGAACCTTCTGCGAGCTATCTACGTTGTCTAAGAAGGTGTAGCATCTATCTAGAGTGCAAATACAGTCCAAACAAACCGTGTTTGGAAGTTTAATATCGTTAAAATCAATAATTGTATGAAGTCTAGCCAAATGTTGAATTACCTCGTCTCGTTTTATGATGTCGAATTCGAGATCCACTTGTGTGTATTTGTGCTTCGACTCCGCGCAAAGCCTGCAAATAACTATGCCGGAACTCATGGCTATCTACCCAAAATTTAACGACTCCACACGTAAATAAACAAAACATTTCCATTCCAAAAATCTAAAATATTACAAAAAAACAGCAGCTGATTAACTAAACTAACAGTGACAGTAAGACAATCATAGACAAGTTTATGCGTTTTTGACACGTGACATTACAGATTTTTGACATATTGTATCTGGTTTTGAAAACACAAATATAATTGTCTATGACACGCTTTTTCATTTCGGTTTCTGAGTGGCTACGAACTATTTATTTATATTTCTAAAAAACTCAAATAATGCACCTATCGTTATGAATTCAGGTGATAACATATACTGCCGCTTCTGCGCGGAGCCCAGAAGCTCCGAAAAGCTGTTAAACTTGCAAACAGATGTGCGTAAACAGGATGAGATAGTTGCAAAGTTAACTTTACTGAATGCGATGTTCATCGATATCTCGCACCGCGATTTCCTTCCAAAGACCATTTGTTTCGTGTGCTACGACTCGTTAAACAAAGCTTACGACTTCTTCGAAGGTGTGAAGCGCGCCCAGAGTGTTCTAACTACTATATTCACCCAGAACGAGCGCGGTAAAGGCAACGCATCTGATGACGAACCTTACGATGATTTTCTGTGCTCGGATGCCGTTGAAGATGTGTCTCCGGTACCGGTTAAGGTCGAGAAAGGTCCCGAGGGCGTGGACGTCAAGCAAGAGCCTAAAGAAGAGAAGGAACTTGACGATTACGGCATTTCTCTGAATGTTGATGATATCTTGGGAGCGGCGTTTTGCAGTTCCCTCACATCAAACCTGAAGATTTATGCTAAAGAGGTTGCTAATGTCACTGAAGTGGCCAAAAAGAGTATACTATCGTGGGCTGATTATCCGTGGATCTGTGCGTATTGCAGCATTGAGTTTATGAGTTTAGATATGTTAAGGTAAGAGCTTTTGAATAATATTTTTCTTGGCTAATAAACAATACAGAGGTTTTCATTACCTGCATATTTACTAATAAGATTTGTACTAATACTCAACAAACTCGGACAAGAACACTTCTGAAAGTCAAATTAATCAATATTTTGATGTTTCTATGTATGTAATATAGGTTTTGAAATGCAACCTTGGCCTAAACCCTCAGTTGGTAGTAGCTCTGCCTTCCATTCTGTGGGTTGTGGGTTCAATTCCCACCCAGAGCAACTGTTTGTGTGATGAACATAAATATTTGTTCTGGTTCTGGGTGTTACTATGCATTCCATGTATTAGTTACAAAAAAAAAACATTTATTTTAGTATTTTATCAGCAATCTAGTTCCCATAGTACAAGCTTTGCTAAGTTTGCGACTAGTGTGTGAAATGTCCATGAAATTTAATGTCCAGGTCTCACACGGAACTGGTCCACGGCAAGTGCTCTGCATTCTTCTGCGTGGATTGCAAGCAAGCCAAGAAGGATGATTTCAGCAGCTTCATAAAGCATGTCAGGAAACATCGGAAATGCTTGAGGTTTGTACAAAGACTGTTAAAACTACTGCGCCAGTATCCATTAAAATAGTTTCAAAAATGAGATTCATTGATGAGAACAGACATCTGACAAAATATTTTTTGGGCAATTATAAATCAGACGCCTAGCTCAGCCTAAATAAAACTAATTTTACTATGCTTTTCAACACTCTTACATTATACCTTAGGTGCAAAAACATTATATACCTAAGTAAAATTACAGTCTCAAAATATCTTATTTCAGGAATTACTGCTACTACTGCAACCTACATATGGAAAATACTTCAGAACTAAAAGCGCACACAAAACAACACCACATCAAGCCACAGAAACCCTGCCCCCTCTGCGGAGACATCCAGAAAGATGAAGAGGAACTACAGCTTCATATCCACCAGTACAGCTCTACCAAAACAAAACGCAGACCGAGAAGGAAACCTGGCACTCCGATAACCGTTGAAGAATTAACCTGCGAGCTATGCAAGAAGGTATACAAAAACCCCAACAGCCTTCGAGACCACATGAAACTTCACACCATAGATAGAAAAAGGGATTACACATGTGAACGCTGCGGCAAGATGTTCTACAACAAAGGTACCCTCACATCCCACATAATGTCCCATGATAAAGTCCGACCACATGTCTGCAGAATCTGCAATAAATCATTCCTCTTCCCAAACATGCTACGAAGGCATGTGGAGATGCATTCCGGGGTCAAGCCATACTCATGCGAACAATGTGGACGATGCTTCCGCTTGCAGTACCAACTGAATGCACACAAAATAGTCCACACAGACTCCATGCCTTACATCTGTCAGTACTGCAACAAAGCGTTCCGATTCAAGCAGATCCTGAAGAACCATGAGAGACAGCACACCGGGGCCAAGCCTTACTGCTGTCAGAACTGCGGCATGGAGTTTACAAATTGGTCGAACTACAACAAGCATATGAAAAGACGGCATAACACAGACACTTCTAAAAAGAAAATTACACCTGAAGGTGTTTTTCCTATTAACCCGGAGACGGGGCAGATTATCCAGCTGGTAGATCCGGTTGGAGCTGCGGAATGGAGAAGTAAAATAATGGTGCCGGCTAAGAGAGGGAAGAAGAAACTTATAAAGGAGGAGAATATTTCGGTTTGATCGGCCATCTTGGATTTTGTTTATGAAAACAAAATGGCGGCAATTATTTTGGAACACGAACGTTAATGCTAATGACACAAAGTAGATCTATTAACATTTCACGGGATTGTCATATTTCAATAGAAAACCGGCGGAAAACATTTTTGATCTAAACATCTCGAATTCGTTAAAAACTATGGTATCTTCACGTGGTTATACTCGGCAAATAATAATATAGTATAACTAAAAGCTATACAGTTGTATTAAAAGTAACATATTTGAGTTTGTCTTACACTGCGGGGTGTAACAGCTCGACTATTGAGCGTTATCTTATGAACGCGCAATGTAACTAAACAAATCATTTATCATCATATCTTTTCACATGATTGTATAAAACTTGTGGTAAAAAGCACCTATCAGTATTAAAATTATCTTTCACGGTTTTTATATAACTTTAATCTAATTTATGTTGAATTCTGAGCCATTTTAAGTTATTTATATAAAGGTGCCATTAAAGGAGTGTTGTATAAACAGAAGTGTGCCTTAGAAGTTATTTATATTTTATTGTATTTCGTTAGACTGGTCACAAATTGGTTTGCTGCAATAAATTTAGTATAAGTACATTATATAAGATTGTAAGTATTAATAAAGTACACTATAATTATTAAAAAAGTTTTTTTTAAGCCCAATACCCATTCTATTCCCAAATCAGCAATCGACCGAGTGACTTCTAATGTAGCCACTACCATTGTTTAAAGTGAGGCATTATTTATTTATCTACTAGCTGCTGCCCGTAACTTCGTCTTATTATCGTTATATTTTGGATAATCAACGCAATATTTGTATATATTGTAACATGTTATTCTGATGTATAAACTACATTATTGTAAAGTTTCATTAGTCTTTGGGTGCAAGAGTAACAATCATACATCCATCCATACAAATTTTCGCGTTTATAATATTAGTAGGAGCATAGAGTAACTTATATAAGTAGGAGTAGGATAGGATCCATTGTTCATTTAAACATACTTAGGTAATTTGTCTAGAATAGAAGACAGAAAAAAACTAGATTTATATAATTGTATTTTTAATAACGTCCAAAATAAATCTAATTACAAATATCGTATAATATACAAAAACAATACATTAGATCTATTTTGTTTATTTACACATATTAAAACATTTTTTAGATTTACAATAAAAATAAGTACCTAAGCTCACTAAAGAAAATAAACGTAGGTACCTTCTGCGTCATAATTTTAATACTTAGGTACCCACACTACCTACCTAGATTGCACTAAAATATATGATATTGCTCATTTCTCTCTTTAGTCGTTTGCCGCTGCTAGATGTGCATGAAGATCTGGAAATTCCAGCTTAGGTATGTTCAAAAAATATATAAAATAAGTACCTATGTAGGTACTTATTTTTTAACTTACTGGGTCTATTCTATTCGTTATAAAAATCGTCAAATAAAAATATAATTCTTAATAGAAAACCACCGTCTATGGAAAACAAAATTTAATTTTTATATTACATTTATTTTGCACCTTTTTGATATAGATTTTCAGATTTCACTAATTATGCATTAATTGTATAATCTCACATGCACATCTCTTGGTTTGAGCTTAAAAAAATACAATTTCAGTGTTATTCTATAATTAAATATTTATTGATAAATATAGCTAAATTAACCTAATAGTCCCCATTTAGTTTTCTATACTATATTTTAGCAATATCTAATTAATTAAATTATAAATATATTAGGTAGAACTCTCTATACGATTCTCAGATTTAATAGTATTCTGGTCCATAGACTGATTGTTTTTTTTTTGTTTCGCCCTCCTGCCTAGCATTACAGTCTTTTTCCATTCTAGAACTTGTGTTGTCTCTGGTTGGATGATAACTTCGCCTGTGTTTGGATCTATGGGGTAAACCCCCTCGGGAGTATGTTTTTTTTTCGAGGTATCATGATTATGTTTCCTCTTCATATGCTTATTATAATTCGACCAGTTTGCGAAGTCTCGTTGACAAGCGTCACAGGAATAAGGCTTCACCCCTGTGTGCAACCGTACATGGTTGTTTAGTATTGATTTGAATCGGAAACGTTTTTCACAGTGCGGACACTCGTATGGCAGTGAATCTGTATGGATAATGCTATGGTTCTTAAGTTGTTTTAACAGCCTGAAACAGCGGCCACATTGGTCACAGGAGAATGGTTTATCGTTGTTATGTACTCCTATGTGATGTCTTAAACGGGTGCCAGTCTTGAAGCCGAGCTTGCATATTTGACATTTGAACGGGCGATCGTCACTGTGCATTAACATATGACAGGCTAAATTATGCTTTTGGAAGAAGCATTTACCACATATTTCACAGATATGTTCTCGTTTTCTTTCCGTGTGTGTGAGGACATGTATATTGAGGTTGCTGCGGTTTTTAAATGTTTTTGAGCATTCCATGCAAGTCAACTCTTTTTCTGTCAATTGCGGCAAATCTCTCGGATACTTCACTTTGAAATATGTATCTTTGTGCTGTTGTAGCTCATCGCTGGTCTTAAAACTCGAACTGCATCCCGGACAATTGAATTCAGAATTAAAATGCTTTTTGCTGTGTTCTCGCGTCAAATGCATGGTCTTGAACTCTTTTAAACATTTAAAACAGGAGTATTTGAGATGATGACTATGTTTTTGTACATGCATTAGGAATTTGAAGAGGCTTTCTTTGCGGATTTTGCAATCCGTACATCGGTAAGGGTTGCAGCTACTGTGGACAGTCATGGAGTGTGAGAGCAGTTCTTCAACAGTTGGAAACATGGTTTCACAGTAGGTGCACAACCAGCTATAGTTTTCCCAGGTCTGTTTTAGTTGGGAGAGGGGAATGGAATCAAGCGACCCACTTTTCCTGACTTTACCTGCAACTTTTGTTTTTACTTTTTTTGACTCTGAAGCACATTTTAGCACGGCGGCATCGGTTTCTGTTTTGATGGGAATATCCGGTTCACCGTCTCCAAAGGAGCCGTCATCGTCCGAGCACACAGAGCGGACTTCTTGCTTGAACTTTGGCAGGTAGAATAGATCGCTCAGGACGTTTTGCGCGCACTCGATGCTCACCACGAAGTCGAAGCATTTATTTAGTGAGCAGAGACACTCCAGACACACCGTGCTCGGGAGCTTACTGTCGATAAATTCTGTTGGAGTGTTCAATCGTCCTAATTTTTCGATTACCTCGCTATACTTCTCAGGGTCGCACTGTAGATCTACTTGTTTGTTGGTAGGCTTCAGTTCCGCGCATAGACGGCAGAAGACATTGCCGGAATTCATTGCAGATATCCCAAAGATAGAGAAATAGTGATAATCAGAAAACACACGTAAACATCTCAATAATCTAGTACAGTACAGATGCGATATTATGTTCCTGTGGATGCAAATCACGAAATGAACGAAACGAACGAAGTAAAAGTAAACTGGTGCTGCCATAACAAAATAAGCATTAAGTTGAGCAAATGATAAGTTTTATATTTATATCATTATACCACTATATGATATAGCCAATATCTCATCTCGTAAGTTTTTCAAAATTCAAAATATTTTAGCTGGAGGGGTTCTGTAATTTTAGATTATAACTCCTGAGAAAACATCATTTTATTGTGAGCTGGCAGCACATGCTCCATTTATTTATAGTACTACAGTATACTCTGTTCAGGATCCCTGCTTGCACACTCATTCATTATTTTTATTAAGTTGTCTAGTGTGTTATCCTGTCACTTTGTTTTCTTTGATATGTTTGCAATTTGCGAATTAGTTAGTGCAGTTTAAAATAATAATACTGTTTTGCACTCCAACAAAACAGTTATTATGTGTGTGAGAAACACACAGCATTGTTAATATATATGAAGAAGCAATTTCTAAGATCTTACCTTATATCAAGCGTTTAGTGTGTAAATTCTTATCAAACCTCGTTCCTTCTTTGCTCTTTCATTCTCTATGGACTGCTGTTGACAACACTCCCTTCGCTGTCCATGGTCATAGTCTTCTTCCAAACACCAGCAAGGATCTTGCTCCAATGCTGTGTGTTTCTCACACACATAATAACTGTTTTGTTGGAGTGCAAAACAGTATTATTATATGTGTTTCTAAACACACAGCATTGTTAATATATATGAAGACCTGTTTGTTATCTGCTGGTGAAAGAGTAAGGAAACGCTATGTGAAATAAATTTAAAAATAACATATCTGTATTTTTAAAATTAAATTAAATTCTGCTGCTATATTACAGTACAATAAATTTGTAAAATAAAAATTTAAAAAACTTTGGGATCCAAAAATAATATTGAACTAAAAATGGCATCAAACTAAACAGAAAACTTATCCTATAAATAGGACCTTCAATCAAAATCAGTCCCAAGAATAAATAAATAATGTAGCTTTCAGCTTAGTCAAACTCCAACTCTGTGTATTAACCCATGTCAGACTTCCTTGAATACAATCAAATGTGATCAACTAATTATTGAAATGAGAATTTATTCTGTGTCTGATTCTTACCAATGGTAAATGATTAACATTTAAGTAAGTTAATTTCTGCTAAATGACAGAAAAAATGTTTGGGTACTTCTCCAATTATATCTACATGAAATATCTTAATATAGACCTCTAGTTATTCCTACAATTATATGTATATATATATATATTATTTTTCATTTTAAATAAAACATTGTAAGGCAAATTCTGATTTTATACTGCCCTAGCTAGGTACTAAGTCGTACATTTAGATCCATATGCAAATTGAATTTATCCAATTAGCTATCATTGTACAGGTAACTGGTCTGGACTTTCAAGAGACTAATATTAATAAATTAGTTATCTCAACTTCATCAGAACTTATTTATCAGTGATTCATAATAATGTCTTTATTATTACCTGTTCAACAAGAAACTGTCTTGTTTTGAGTCAACTTAAAGCCACAGCAATATTTCATTCTGTTTCTCATTAATTTTTAATCTATCTGCAGATTGATACAAGAGTGTTAGGTCTTGAATACAACCAGACCAGACTCGACAAATAATATTAAAGAATTGTTATTCTTCTAGCTGCATCAAATCTGTATTTGAAAATGGAGTATTTTTTGGGCCAGTAGACAGTATAGTTAGTACCCCTAGAGAACACCTGTATAACAATATGTTTTTAGAAAATATACATAATAGCAACAAAGAAATTCTTTGACATCTTTGCAGTTTAAATACTTGAGTATGTGCAAACTTATGTAAGAGTTCCAAATAGTATAATGGAAATAAATGTTGTCTCTACTCGCAAGTTTGTCTCTAAGGTTGTTACAGCTAGGCCAGGAATCTAGCTACATTATTACTCTGGTTGCGTGGAACTGGCACCTAGAATCACCTAGCATGCAAGACGATTCTAAATGATTCTTGTGATTTTACTGAACAAAGTAATTTTGACTTTGACTCTGCATAGTTCTAAGTTTCAAACTTGTATTCTCACACCGTAAAATATAGCTCCCAATTGGGGCTGTATGTGTTGAGAGCGTTGACTTTGTCAACCCCAAGAGATATTTTTCTATTAACATCAAAAATCAATGCCTGATCACCCCCCCCCCCCCACCCTTTTCTATGCTACAAGCTCTAGCTTTATCACTTGGGCAGAGGTGAGGTCTGTTAGGTTGTTGTTCAGGCTTTTTATTGGCAGTGGTGGGCTAGACCCGCGCCTTCAAGTCTGCTAGCTAGAAACGTTCTGTCCACTGACATGACTTTTATCACTATGGATATATTCCTTGACGAATCTAGATAGTGTAGAAGCTGCTGAATCAGGTTTACTGGTGGGAACACCCAAGCCAGTTTGAAATTCCAAGGATGACTGAATGCGTTCAAAATTTTAGCTGATCTGTCTCTCGAGCCCCATGTCACGTAGAGGTTACAACAGCAGTTTTCTCGACGCGAACCAGTCTATATATATGGAGCGCCTCAGATTTTGAATACGGCCTCCGAAGCCGGGGGCAGCAAGTACCATACCGGTACTAGATGATTGCTGAACAGGCTACGACATCAGCTATTCTCTATATAGAGTACCCCAGATTTTGAATATAGGCCTCCGAGGCCGGGGGTAGCAATGGATGATTTCTGAACAGGTCAAGCCAGCAACCTTTCTCTATGTTTGGAGTACCCCATTCTGAATATGGCCAGTGAGGCCGGGGGGAGCAAGTACTTTTACAGTACTGGTTGACTCCTTTCTTGGAGTAAATCAGTCATATTAGGTGGAGCGCCCCAGATTCTGAACACAGCCTCCGAGGCCGGGGGCAACAAGTACCATTCCGGTACTGGATGATTGTTGAACAGGCGGTTGGCTATACCTCCCCGGGAGATAGGCCGCCGAAAGAGTGATATTCAATCATTCGCTTAGCTCCAGTATTGTCATCAGTTCGAGTAGGGTTAACGATCTAGATCCACTTATCGTTTCTTTTCCTTGCTACGAGTGTTCTGTTATCAGATTATACCTGACTGTGTCTCTTCCGCAGAGAACTACTGTGGCAACTTATGGCTCTATGCACTGTATACAACTCCTTGCATCTGAGTGTCAAAATCAATGGCGTACAACCCGCCTGTAAGGTACCTCTCGCGAGGGTAAGCGCCCCAGCCAGCATCCGCTGCGCTGAGGTCTTGCTTATTGTGCCAAACCACTCTTTATGTAGCTTTGTATGTTGTGGTCCACTGCGTTGCACTGTTGTACTGAGCAGGGCAAAAATAGTTTTAATCTTGTCTTGTATTAATTAAACTTGCTTAAAAACCCTGTTGTTTGATGTCTTCTCATTTGAGTGGTAAGGTTTGACAAGTTAGGTGGCCCTTATAAGCTCTGTATTTCTCTTAGAGTATAAAAACTTTTGAAAATACGCCTCTTTATGTAAGTAGGTGTTGAGTTTGAGTCGGTGCTGACTAATTAAGATAATTGGTGGACCAGTCCAAGTACTACAAAGTTCCTACAGTCTCAGAGACCAGAGTTGCGATTAAACGCTGCCTTGACTTTTAGTCAATGCTTTGACTGGCCATATGGCGCTGTGTTATCTTGTTATTTGATACTTCTTGACTTGTCTCTTCTTCTTATTCGTGTCACTCTTGACAAAGTGCGGTCTTCATGAATTAATATTCTTGTCCGGACTTGTAATGATACAATAATCTAGATATGAGTATATGTACTAAGGGTTGCACTACCCTGGCTCATAGAACCTCTGCAACGGCGGAAAGGTTTTGTTGGCCAATAAGAAGATGATTTGGTTGTTCTTATACACCTTTAGGAAGAAGAAATGAGACAATAAAAAATAAGCTCGTTGGATGTCTATCTTTGTCATCCAATCACTATCTAGTAGCTACATCTGTCCATCCAAAATAGGATGTATATGCACCTCTTTTTTAAGAACTTTTGGGAAAGAAAACTGGAGTCCAAGATTGTAGGTTTTACTTTTATATCTATTTTATAAGTACTGAATTACAGCTGTCATCTCCGGTGAAACTTTTGTGTAAAAATTCTTTAACAAATTTGGTGAAGGTATAGAAGATATATATACCTATATATCATTCAGAATGAAATGTGTCCTACTTATTTAATTTCATTACAAATAAAATATTTTTTACCAAACTAAATCACCCATTGAAAGAGTTGCTTCGCTGCAAACAGTCAATCTAGTTTATCCGTACTAAAGTATTGCTGTGTATCAGCTGAAAATGCAATTGTTTAGTTTTATTACCTTTGCAAATGCACTCATTCAAGTTAGCGTATGGACTATACTTTTATATTGTTAGTAACCTGAACTAGACCTGATCGTTTGGCTCCTTATCGTTCATCAACTTTTATGTAAGTATACTTGGTCTTTCCAGTTATTGAATAACTGCCCGGCTGTAAAGTTTGCCAAGTAAAAAGGTGCTAACACAAGAGGATAACTCTCTTAAAATATTTATATAACTTTCATTAAACTGGTTATCATATTCTATGCCATATAGTCCTGTTATAATTTTATATTCTTTTTTATTATTGGACAAAACCTTCCACATTTTACAAAGGAATGCTATTTACTTTTAAAACTTATCAACCTTTTCAAGCCTTCCATAAATAAATTATCTTGTTTTTCGTTTAATTTTGTGTTTTTAAATATGTTATTAGAAATAAGATCGTTCTAGACTACTAGGGTCAAAACGGCTGTGTCTGTTGCGACATCAATTATGTCAGGCGGACCTGATCATGGTATCTGGATAGATACAGCTAATGTATCATATATTTCTATGTATGAAATTAGCAAATAGCCAATCTACTGATGACGTCTAGTGTGCCTTGTGTACTTACGGCGATTATTAGCCTGCTTCATCTTCTGAAGTTCATCTTGCGCTTGCGGCACTGCGTGAGCGTCACACGAACAATTGAAATTCGTTGATTTGACCATACTTACGATCTTGATTGGCACTTATTCTTATCTAAGCTATTTCTTGCTACTAATAGCACACTTTTCACTCACAAAAACAGAAAATAAAACACTATATTTTCACAAATAATAATTTTGAGAGATTTTAACGTCCTTTGATTCGGTAAAATCGAAACGCTATGACCATGGACAGCGAAGGGAGTGTTGTCAACAGCAGTCCATAGAGAATGAAAGAGCAAAGAAGGAACGAGGTTTGATAAGAATTTACACACTAAACGCTTGATATAAGGTAAGATCTTAGAAATTGCTTCTTCATATATATTAACAATGCTGTGTGTTTAGAAACACATATAATACTGTTTTGCACTCCAACAAAACAGTTATTATGTGTGTGAGAAACACACAGCATTGTTAATATATATGAAGAAGAAGCATTTCTAAGATCTTACCTTATATCAAGCGTTTAGTGTGTAAATTCTTATCAAACCTCGTTCGTTCTTTGCTCTTTCATCCTCTATGGACTGCTGTTGACATCACTCCCTTCGCTGTCCATGGTCATAGTCTTCTTCCAAACACCAGCAAGGATCTTGCTCCAATGCTGTGTGTTTCTCACACACATAATAACTGTTTTGTTGGAGTGCAAAACAGTATTATTATATGTGTTTCTAAACACACAGCATTGTTAATATATATGAAGACCTGTTTGTTATCTGCTGGTGAAAGAGTAAGGAAACGCTATGTGAAATAAATTTAAAAATAACTTAACTGTATTTTTAAAATTAAATTAAATTCTGCTGCTATATTACAGTACAATAAATTTGTAAAATAAAAATTTAAAAATCTTTGGGATCCAAACATAATATTGAACTAAAAATGGCATCAAATTAAACAGAAAACTTATCCTATAAATAGGACCTTCAACCAAAATCAGTCCCAAGAATAAATAAATAATGAAGCTTTCAGCTTAGTCAAACTCCAACTCTGTGTATTAACCCATGTCAGACTTCCTTGAATACAATCAAATGTGATCAACTAATTATTGAAATGAGAATTTATTCTGTGTCTGATTCTTACCAATGGTAAATGATTAACATTTAAGTAAGTTAATTTCTGCTAAATGACAGAAAAAATGTTTGGGTACTTCTCCAATTATATCTACATGAAATATCTTAATATAGACCTCTAGTTATTCCTACAATTATATGTATATATATATATATATATTATTTTTCATTTTAAATAAAACATTGTAAGGCAAATTCTGATTTTATACTGCCCTAGCTAGGTACTAAGTCGTACATTTAGATCCATATGCAAATTGAATTTATCCAATTAGCTATCATTGTACAGGTAACTGGTCTGGACTTTCAAGAGACTAATATTAATAAATTAGTTATCTCAACTTCATCAGAACTTATTTATCAGTGATTCATAATAATGTCTTTATTATTACCTGTTCAACAAGAAACTGTCTTGTTTTGAGTCAACTTAAAGCCACAGCAATATTTCATTCTGTTTCTCATTAATTTTTAATCTATCTGCAGATTGATACAAATGTGTTAGGTCTTGAATACAACCAGACCAGACTCGATAAATAATATTAAAGAATTGTTATTCTTCTAGCTGCATCAAATCTGTATTTGAAAATGGAGTATTTTTTGGGCCAGTTGAAAAGTAAGACAGTATAGTTAGTACCCCTAGAGAACACCTGTATAACAATATGTTTTTAGAAAATATACATAATAGCAACAAAGAAATTCTTTGACATCTTTGCAGTTTAAATACTTGAGTATGTGCAAACTTATGTAAGAGTCCCAAATAGTATAATGGAAATAAATGTTGTCTCTACTCGCAAGTTTGTCTCTAAGGTTGTTACAGCTAGGCCAGGAATCTAGCTACATTATTACTCTGGTTGCGTGGAACTGGCACCTAGAATCACCTAGCATGCAACACGATTCTAAATGATTCTTGTGATTTTACTGAACAAAGTAATTTTGACTTTGACTTTGACTCTGCAGAGTTCTAAGTTTCAAACTTGTATTCTCACACCGTAAAATATAGCTCCCAATTGGGGCTGTATGTGTTGAGAGCGTTGACTTTGTCAACCCCAAGAGATATTTTTCTATTAACATCAAAAATCAATGCCTGATCCCCCCCCCCCCCCCCCCCCCTTTTCTATGCTACAAGCTCTAGCTTTATCACTTGGGCAGAGGTGAGGTCTGTTAGGTTGTTGTTCAGGCTTTTTATTGGCAGTGGTGGGCTAGACCCGCGCCTTCAAGTCTGCTAGCTAGAAACGTTCTGTCCACTGACATGACTTTTATCACTATGGATATATTCCTTGACGAATCTAGATAGTGTAGAAGCTGCTGAATCAGGTTTACTGGTGGGAACACCCAAGCCAGTTTGAAATTCCAAGGATGACTGAATGCGTTCAAAATTTTGGCTGATCTGTCTCTCGAGCTCGAGCCCCATGTCACGTAGAGGTTACAACAGCAGTTTTCTCGACGCGAACCAGTCTATATATATGGAGCGCCTCAGATTTTGAATACGGCCTCCGAAGCCGGGGGCAGCAAGTACCATACCGGTACTAGATGATTGCTGAACAGGCTACGACATCAGCTATTCTCTATATAGAGTACCCCAGATTTTGAATATAGGCCTCCGAGGCCGGGGGTAGCAATGGATGATTTCTGAACAGGTCAAGCCAGCAACCTTTCTCTATGTTTGGAGTACCCCATACTGAATATGGCCAGTGAGGCCGGGGGGAGCAAGTACTTTTACAGTACTGGTTGACTCCTTTCTTGGAGTAAATCAGTCATATTAGGTGGAGCGCCCCAGATTCTGAACACAGCCTCCGAGGCCGGGGGCAACAAGTACCATTCCGGTACTGGTTGACTACTGAACAGGTAACGACAACAGCTTTTCTTTCTTGGAGTAAATCAGTCATATTAGGTGGAGCGCCCCAGATTCTGAATACAGCCTCCGAGGCCGGGGGCAACAAGTACCATTCCGGTACTGGATGATTGTTGAACAGGCGGTTGGCTATACCTCCCCGGGAGATAGGCCGCCGAAAGAATGATATTCAATCATTCGCTTAGCTCCAGTATTGTCATCAGTTCAAGTAGGGTTAACGATCTAGATCCACTTATCGTTTCTTTTCCTTGCTACGAGTGTTCTGTTATCAGATTATACCTGACTGTGTCTCTTCCGCAGAGAACTACTGTGGCAACTTATGGCTCTATGCACTGTATACAACTCCTTGCATCTGAGTGTCAAAATCAATGGCGTACAACCCGCCTGTAAGGTACCTCTCGCGAGGGTAAGCGCCCCAGCCAGCATCCGCTGCGCTGAGGTCTTGCTTATTGTGCCAAACCACTCTTTATGTAGCTTTGTATGTTGTGGTCCACTGCGTTGCACTGTTGTACTGAGCAGGGCAAAAATAGTTTTAATCTTGTCTTGTATTAATTAAACTTGCTTAAAAACCCTGTTGTTTGATGTCTTCTCATTTGAGTGGTAAGGTTTGACAAGTTAGGTGGCCCTTATAAGCTCTGTATTTCTCTTAGAGTATAAAAACTTTTGAAAATACGCCTCTTTATGTAAGTAGGTGTTGAGTTTGAGTCGGTGCTGACTAATTAAGATAATTGGTGGACCAGTCCAAGTACTACAAAGTTCCTACAGTCTCAGAGACCAGAGTTGCGATTAAACGCTGCCTTGACTTTTAGTCAATGCTTTGACTGGCCATATGGCGCTGTGTTATCTTGTTATTTGATACTTCTTGACTTGTCTCTTCTTCTTATTCGTGTCACTCTTGACAAAGTGCGGTCTTCATGAATTAATATTCTTGTCCGGACTTGTAATGATACAATAATCTAGATATGAGTATATGTACTAAGGGTTGCACTACCCTGGCTCATAGAACCTCTGCAACGGCGGAAAGGTTTTGTTGGCCAATAAGAAGATGATTTGGTTGTTCTTATACACCTTTAGGAAGAAGAAATGAGACAATAAAAAATAAGCTCGTTGGATGTCTATCTTTGTCATCCAATCACTATCTAGTAGCTACATCTGTCAAAGACATCAATTGAAAATGTTAATAAATACCATCCAAAATAGGATGTATATGCACCTCTTTTTAAGAACTTTTGGGAAAGAAAACTGGAGTCCAAGATTGTAGGTTTTACTATTATATCTATTTTTTAAGTACTGAATTACAGCTGTCATCTCCGGTGAAACTTTTGTGTAAAAATTCTTTAACAAATTTGGTGAAGGTATAGAAGATATATATACCTATATATCATTCAGAATGAAATGTGTTTCCTACTTATTTAATTTCATTACAAATAAAATAATTTTTACCAAACTAAATCACCCATTGAAAGAGTTGCTTCGCTGCAAACAGTCAATCTAGTTTATCCGTACTAAAGTATTGCTGTGTATCAGCTGAAAATGCAATTGTTTAGTTTTATTACCTTTGCAAATGCACTCATTCAAGTTAGCGTATGGACTATACTTTTATATTGTTAGTAACCTGAACTAGACCTGATCGTTTGGCTCCTTATCGTTCATCAACTTTTATGTAAGTATACTTGGTCTTTCCAGTTATTGAATAACTGCCCGGCTGTAAAGTTTGCCAACTAAAAAGGTGCTAACACAAGAGGGTAACTCTCTTAAAATATTTATATAACTTTCATTAAACTGGTTATCATATTCTATGCCATATAGTCCTGTTATAATTTTATATTCTTTTTTATTATTGGACAAAACCTTCCACATTTTACAAAGGAATGCTATTTACTTTTAAAACTTATCAACCTTTTCAAGCCTTCCATAAATAAATTATCTTGTTTTTCGTTTAATTTTGTGTTTTTAAATATGTTATTAGAAATAAGATCGTTCTAGACTACTAGGGTCAAAACGGCTGTGTCTGTTGTGACATCAATTATGTCAGGCGGACCTGATCATGGTATCTGGATAGATACAGCTAATGTATCATATATTTCTATGTATGAAATTAGCAAATAGCCAATCTACTGATCACGTCTAGTGTGCCTTGTGTACTTACGGCGATTATTAGCCTGCTTCATCTTCTGAAGTTCATCTTGCGCTTGCGGCACTGCGTGAGCGTCACACGAACAATTGAAATTCGTTGATTTGACCATACTTACGATCTTGATTGGCACTTATTCTTATCTAAGCTATTTCTTGCTACTAATAGCACACTTTTCACACACAAAAACAGAAAATAAAACACTATATTTTCACAAATAATAATTTTGAGAGATTTTAACGTGCCTTGATTCGGTAAAATCGAAACGCTATGACCATGGACAGCGAAGGGAGTGATGTCAACAGCAGTCCATAGAGGATGAAAGAGCAAAGAACGAACGAGGTTTGATAAGAATTTACACACTAAACGCTTGATATAAGGTAAGATCTTAGAAATGCTTCTTCTTCATATATATTAACAATGCTGTGTGTTTAGAAACACATATAATGTGTTGATATTATGTTCCTTGGTTGTGTTTGAGCTTTGTTGTGTTAATTAGATGAACTTTACGAAACTTTATTCAATGTTTTAAATCCTACGCTGAAAAAATGTACTGCCAACTCTGTGCTGCATTGAAGCCCATCGAGGAACAAGTGGATCTTCACAGCGGCACCGAGAAACGTAACGATATAATTCAAAAACTACTGAGAATAAATGTCCCTATAGACTTCGTGCACTACAGATCACCAGCTATGGTCTGTCTGCAGTGTTTAGACTCTTTATCGGATGCCTATGACTTCGTAGTTAGTGTTGAGAACGCTCAGAAATTACTTAGTGATATTTTAAACCCAGGGCTCACGGTAAAAATGGAAATTGAAGAAAACTACAGTGAATCTCACGAGGGACCTCTTAACTCTCCGTCGAGTGAAGACGAGGAAACGAGCATAGCTAGAGAGCTTACCAGGGAGAAGAAGAAGACCTTGCTTGAACTGCCTTTGGAGCAGCAAACACAGAAATGGGTAGAATTTATTTGGCACTGTTCCTACTGCCAGTCTACTTTCCCGCTCCTAGACGAGCTCCAAGCCCACGCTATGACTGAGCACAGCTGCTGCAACGCTTACCATTGCACCAACTGCAACTTCCAATCTGGTATCTTAGACAAATTCCTGGATCACATCAAAAAACACCATCTACTCCTACCTTACTCATGCTACAGATGTTTTGACAAGTTTACAACGATAAAAGATGAAAGAAAGCATGAAAAAATACACATAGATAGTGAGTACTACTGCCCGGGCTGCAATAAAACCTTCTCCGACAAAGAGGAACTGAACACACACCAACAAGCATACTTCAAAGTCAAAGCAAAAAGTTCTATGCCAAAATACAAGGAGTATAAATGTGATATCTGCTCAAAAGTGCTCAAACGTCCCAAAGGTCTGATAGCTCATAAACTGCTCCATATGAGAGGTGAGGCCTCTTACAAATGTGAAGTTTGCGGGAAAGGTTTCTTCGATCGTTACAAGCTAGCTAGACATGGTATCGCTCACAGTAATCACCGACCTTACAAATGTGAAAAGTGTGATAGTTGTTTTAAAACGAACCCGCAGCTACTAAAGCATGCCACTAAGCATAGTGATGTGAAACCGTTTTCATGTGATGAGTGCGGCCACCGCTTTAGAAATTCTAATTTGCTGTCGGCACATAAAAAGGTGCACACAGACGTTAAGCTAAATAAATGCCTACATTGTGGAAAGTGCTTTAAGTATCGCAGGGCTTTGAATGTACATATTGGTACTCATAAGGAATTAAAACAATATATATTGCCGATAGAACCAGAGGTTACTATTAATGAAGATAGCGGGTAACTTGTCAAATATCTTAAGACTAACCATTAGGTTCAAAAATATCAAATGTTATTATTTTAATTTGAGAAATTGTTTTTTAAATAGTCATATTTTTATTCACATTCTAAAAGTTGCTTATTTAGTGCAATATTTTTATTAAATCATGGTTTATCAAATTTATTCAAGAGAGTGTTAAGTACATACAAATAAATAGGTAGGTACTTTAGGTACCTACCTTTTTATATTTGTATGTACTAGCGTACCTGCCTAGTAATCAATTATATGCTAAAAAAACTATAATTTTATTGTAATCGCTAATCTATGAATTAAGCGCGCTAAACGTTTTTGGAATGATTTACAAAATGTTAGGCGCACACTTAAACAAAGTCTAAAGGTGTTCACACACACCTGACACATAATGTATATCTCATCCTATAAGAATCAAGTACAGTATACAAAATAATTGTTTTCTGCAGTTTTTTATTGGTGGATATAATAAGCGATCAAAACGAAGGAAAAATTTAAGAATGCGTCGTAATGAAGTAGATTTTTTTATGCCAAAATTTGTTATTTCTTGTTTATGTGATCCGCGAATATATTGAACTAAATAAATATCCTATTTCGGGGTAAATTGTATACATATGGCAAATCCAGAGAGAAATCGATGCTTTTCGAAGACACAAATACTAGGAAAGTTGAAGAGCTTTCTGCTTGTCATGTGTCTGTTTTTGATGTCGTTTTTAAACTTATAATACTGATACATATTTTTAAATTTCCGCTGTTTGAGTGCCATATCCGATGTTTATATAAAATACATAATGATATTATATTAATGATATATATTGTTATATTTAAGTAAAAAAGACTGCTCTATTATTTAGGTAGCTAACCTATCCAGCTAAGTTTTTTGAGTTTTG
This sequence comes from Ecliptopera silaceata, assembly GCA_932527185.1. Lineage (NCBI taxonomy): Eukaryota > Metazoa > Arthropoda > Insecta > Lepidoptera > Geometridae > Ecliptopera > Ecliptopera silaceata. Next base: position 5,408,998 of record OW052217.1, on the reverse strand, counting down.
ATAGCAATAAATAAAAATACAATTGTACAATTGGTGCCCTTATCCATAAAAGGCAAAGAATTTTTATTATAAACTCTCATGAAATAAAACACTTGTAATTAACTAATTATATATTTTTATTTATAAGCCACTAGTGCTAACGCTCTTGGAGAAATGGTATCGTCTAAAATTTTCTTATATCCACATTTTTCTATTCCATTTTCTCTTAAAAACATTAATCGATCGTATAAGATCAAGTTTTCCACCAAATCTTGAATATAGTTCTGTAAATAGATAAAAATTCCCGCCTTTTTTACCGCCACAGAGTCTGTTATTTGCTGCCAAGTGAGTCGCAGCTCATCCAACTCAAATTGCACATTTTCTTCAAGGACAGATGGATTATTTCTGATTATTGTAAACCCTTCACGTACGTTTTGTAAGTAATTTTCAAAGCTATTCTCCATTGCTTTAGTTTTTACCGCTTTTCTTTTATTTCGCTTGATTTTGCAATTATCTGGAAAATAATATTACTTATGTTAGATCACACATCGCGAGCAAAGTGAGCCGTCAGTTTCAAAGATTTTAAATTTTCGTATTTGTCGACCGAATCGCAAACTAACTAGATACCTACATAGTGAAAATTTAATAACTTGGGTTTCAAAGAAAGTAAAATACTTACGCGTATGTGCGTACAACTGTAGCACAGCTCGCGAAAGCAGATTGAAGACCAAATTCTCCAAGCTTTCGCCGACGTTCTTCGGTTGTGCGCCCAATCGCAGAAAAGGCACAGACATAAACTCCCACGCTTCATGCTTTTCGAAAGCACCTCTCATGCAGTTGCTTAGAGGAAAGTTTTTAAATCTTCCATTAACTTCTTGCATTTTGTGATAGCAGCAAGGCATTAGGATCAGAGCTTTTGCATCTTCCATTTTGAGGAAAATATTGAGGGCATCTATTGTTAAATCTGCGCAGGAATGAAGACCTGTGATGCAGAAGTCCCCATCCCCAAACTTATCTTCCAAATAACTCTTTATATTCGAATGGGATTCCTTAGTAATGGTGTGTTTGATGAATTTCACGTTTTCTAAAGAGTTTTCATGGTACTTCCTTTGTCGTTTTTTCGCAGTGATGTAATGTTTTTCATTGCATTCTAGTCCTAACACTTTGAAGGATGTCGTTTCAAAAATTCGCTGGTCCAAATACCCCTGAAAAAACAGAATTAGGTAAAGTGTTATTGTTACTTAGCCTCTCGGTAATAGTTGTATTGTATTGTATCTACTTAAGTAATCATTCCACGAGCTCAATCCTTCAAATAAAAAATTACTTAAGTAGGTCATTATCGTTACATAGAAAAGTTCATTTCAGCAGTCTAAATAATCGAGTTTGTAACCTAATCGGAGACACAATACAGTTGACGAGAGATTAAACTTACCAAACCAGATCCAAAATCCACAACAGTGCTGCATCTTACTTTATTACATAAATCCTTTATTTCTTTGGCTAAATATACTATCTCATGTTTCTTCTTAGGGCCAAGAGGAACGTTATTTATATTATTATTCTCTAACACGTCATTTCTTTCATAAGCTTCGCAATGAGAATTAATCTTGCTCTCTTTGCGATAAAATTCATGCAAAAACCGATCATCATTTGCTAGATCTCTCAAATCTTTCTCAAATATGTTAATGTTTTCCAAATTTTCTACGTGTATTTTATCAAGAACATTATTAAGCAGAACATCGGTGTTAGGAAAGTTGTATAAAAATTGATATTGTTTGAAAAATTCGATGCTCGTTTCGAAATATTCCTCTGCGGTTGTGAAGGATTTTGGTAGACTCATTTTCTATATTGCTTGGTTGGTGTCTGAAAATAAATAAAATTACATGTTGTTGATGCGTTTTTGTCAATAGCTTCGGTACATAATTATTGTCCAACTTATTCAAACGAACTAAGTACGAATTAGTTTACGAGGCCGAATCGACATCGTATCGTATTAGAAAATCAGTGTGCGACCATCCTTACAACCAAAATGTAACTTTTTTAAGCTAAAATTAAAAAGCTTAAACTTTCTAAGTAAGAAAACATACTTCAAAGGTTTCTAAGCAGAGTTTAATATGAGACTTCGAATTTAAAAATTAACTTGGCGTTATGTAGGAAACTAAAATAACTCTTCCAGAGAGACCTACCTACCTACTTAGTATTCTGCCCGTGAAAGGTTGCAAGCTTGTCGCCGCTGCTTGAATATTAACTAGAGAATAGATACTCTTTCGAATTTCAATTCGAAAGTACATAACCCTACTACCTACAAACTCTGACTGACTTGTATTATGTAAGCAAACATTGCGAATACTCGCGAAATATACCATTTCCTACTTTCTAAGTCTTTTTAGGTATGATAATTTTCAATGATATGAATAAAAATGTAAATACAAAAGAAACAAGATTCCATTCCACTAAAAAAATTAAGTACTTATACTTGCAAAAAAAAATTTCTTTTAAACTCATTTATGCATAGGTACTTTGTTCGTTTCTAAAGATATTATGAATGTGAGAATAGAATCGGAGAATAATGATGATATTCGTTTTGCGAAAGCTAGGGAAGAGAATTTTAAGCTGAGCCCCTAGTCCGAAGGTGCATTTTAGAACTCCCTACTCTCGAGCCGACAGTCGTCTCTAAAAATGTATGGACATTCGAGAGACGACTGTCGGCTTGAGAGTAGGGAGTTTTAAAATGCACCTTCGGACTAAGGGCTCTGAGAAGTCCTTTTACGAAGCCAGACGAAAAAAAAGATTATTTATTTTCATTCTAGGACTAGAAGTACTTATCTGAGGGCTTAGTCCGAGCCTGCATTTTAAAACTCCCTACTCTCGAGCCGAGAGTCGTCTCTCGGATGTCCTTATATTTTTGTACGAAGTAGAGAGAGAGATCCGAGAGACGACTCTCGGCTCGAGAGTAGGGAGTTTTAAAATGCAAGCTCGGACTAAGCCCTCTGCGGACCCAACGTCCTCGATCGAGGACGAGCGAGGTATGCAGTTATGTCGCACGAGTTGTATACCTACCAACACCTGTTTAAAACCTCAATGGCTTAAAGATTATTAAACTACGCCCTCAGAAAGATCTACCTATCAAACCCATGCCTCGACATTAGATGAACAGAGATGCTCATTTACAGTCTAAAAAATAAAAAATCCAGTAGAATAAAATAATGTTTATTCATAACAGTCTCAAACATACAACTCTGAAATAAATACACAACAGGGTCTACTGTGTAGCTTAATTTATAAACAAACAATAGCAGAGGGAAAATGTGTCAATCTTAATCGTATCGAAACTGACGTATTTGAGATACATTGCGCGTCAACATCAGCTTTACTGCGGAACGTTGCAGCGGTAGCGCGCAGTGTATCTTAAATACGTTACGTTTACGATAGTCACATTTTTTCGTGCTCAGAGGGCTTAGTCCGAGGTTGCATTTTAAAACTGTAGTCTCTCGGATTTCCATACAAAAATATAAGGACATCCGAGAGACGACTGTCGGCTCGAGAGTAAGGAGTTTTAAAATGCAACCTCGGACTAAGCCCTCAGCCCTCTGAACTTATTACATTTCATATTGAAGACAATTCTTTTCAACCAATTTGCACTAAAAACTGGTATTCAATTAAGTTTTATGACAATGGTATAGGATTAGATTTCATGAAACATCAGACGTTCTTATTCCCAAATATCTGTTATCAAAATGCAATAGAAATCCGATATCGCAACGATAAGAGATCACTCATTAACAAAGGCTAATCAAAACAAGCTTTAATTTTGTCTCCATATCGCAATTATTGCCTTGTCAACGTAGACTAACAGATATGCTCAACTTGCAAGATATTACAGGACAGACATTTAGATACTGATATAACCTAATAAAAGCTTGAAATCAATAAATATATGAGAAGTCACCTTAAAAATCAGTATACGCTACAGTGACGCTACTCTCGAATTATATCTAATTAAACAGCCTAAAGAAATGTCAGGCTCGCTTCGCTCGCAGACAGCATATCATTTCCTACACATTCCAGTAATAATCAAATAGCTTAAACCGTGTCATGGATCACTGCTGAGGTCCGCTTATCTTCTCCCAAACTTCGCCTCCTTTCTTCAACTCCTGGCCTTTTCCTTCCCCAATAACACACTTTCCCGCCCATTTGTCACTCGACAAGTATTTCTGACACACTTCTAACAGATCCTCTTTTTTGACAGCTAACACTCTTTCTCTCTGCGTCTTCCAAATATCGTACGAGAGTCCGTAAAGGAACAAATCAACGCCTTTCATGTATTCTGCGATAGGCTGGTCCATCTGTTGTAGGATGGATAGCTTCGCTTCGAAGAGATTTTGATCGTCGACTAGGCTCGCGTTTTGGGCCATCCAGTTAGCAGTTTCGTCGAACACGTCCAAAGTTACGCGGGAGTTGGGGTCTCTGTACGAGTAGAAGTTGAAGATTCCGTCTAGAGTGAGCATTGCGCCTCCTCCGTACGCTCCGTTTTGCTCACGGACTATCGGGTGGAAGTATTTCGACGTCAGGAATCTCGACAGTACCCTGAGTTTGGGATAATCGGGGTCTGTATACGGCACTGCGGGGATGACCTTTGCGCAAAAATTAACGGGAATATTCATAGCAATCTGTAAGCCACGACTTTCCTTTGACATTTTCTCGTTATCAGTCCAGTTGATCCTATTCATTTCCTTATTCTCGTCCCCTTTGCATAGTTCCTTGCAGAGCAAGTCTACAAAACCGTGGATGTCTTTATTAGTGTTGCTGTAGTGGAAAGTAGCTCGTAAGTTGCTGCCAGTTAAGATCTGTTTTCCGATTCCTCGAACGATCGATGTGACTTGGTCTGTGTTGTAGTTCTTCTGGACATCTTGCATGTTCATCACGTGATGTAATCCAAGAAGATTTTCTTTGCAGTTATCGACTGAGGAGATGAGAGATCGGGCTGCTTGCATGGCGTATGTATGTCCACTATCGATAACTCCGTTGGTTAGGGATGAGCAATAGTTGTTCAAAAGCATTGTCATCCTTTCTTTGTTGCTGAAATTGGGTTTGCTGAATATTTCGGTCCAGATATCAAGCATTTTTGGCAAATTTTCGTCGAGACAGTGACTGGCGATCAATATTCCCTGTTCGTACTGCCCCTGTTGATCGATATGCTCAGTTACGTGCGTTATAACGGTGAGTCCAGATGTGGTTTTACTGACGTGCTTGTCAAAATCTCTGTAGTTGAAAGACTTTGTATCAAACTTGTCAAGAATGTAGTTGAAGAAGGGTAGGAGCTGTCGTTGCTTGTCGTCCAAACTCTCTGTGCCGAGGATGCCTTTGAAATACGTCACCCCGTTGGTGTTAGCCTCGCACAACTGTAGAGGTATAGTTTCGGACACGGTGTGTTTCAGTGGTGGGGCAGTTTTGTTCAGAGTAATTTCGTCGATTTTTAGACAAGGCAAAGACTCTAGATTTTCCACTTTCTTCTGGGCTTTGGACAGTTCTAGACCGTCTTGGTATATTGCTTCCCTTTGCTGAGGACTCAGGGCACTCGTTTTAGATTTCAATAGCTTGGCTTCTGCCTCGTTGAAGGCTTCATCAAACTTCAGATCGGGTTTCATGGTCATGATCAACTTATGGTTGTTTTTTATGAAGTACTTCTCAATGGCTTCTTTAACGTAACTCGGATTCATAAGATTTCCTTTCAGCTGGCTGAGTAGATCATTCACCTTCAGTGCGTTAAGGATCGGTCCATTGTGGTTCCACAGTGGCATGAGATTGAAGAGTAAGTTCAACCCGAATTTTGGCGACTGGTGTTTTATTGACAGCTCAAAGCCATGTAAAACGCTTTCGATATGGTCTTTCTCAAAGCCCTTTTTGAAAATCTCTTCAATTGTCTGATTTGCAATGTTTTCTACTGTTGTAAATTTAGACTCTTCAATATCTCTTAGTCCAACAACAAAAAGAGTGTCCCTAATCTGGTTATCGTACCCGGTCAGTGAGTTGTATCCTCCAGAGATATTTTTTTCTATTAGACTCTTGTAGAAAGCAGAATTTGGACCGATAATCATCAGTTCAGCTAAAGCCATCATCATAAATGTCTCATAAATGTTAGTAATGTCTGACATAACATAACCTATGGCTATTTGATTTTGTTTCTCAATTGGGCCACCATACTGATCAAGTCTGCAAGAGATTTGAGCTCTTTTTGGAGCCTTCCATCTTTCCTGCTCTGACACAATAGTGTTAGTGGGGTCTAGGAACTGATACTGACTTAAATAAGCTTCATTAACAAACTTTAAGTTTGCTTCTAATGGAAAGTTTCCGTAAGAGTATATTCTAGCATTACTCGGGTGATAGTATGTGGCATGGAAGTTCTTCAAATAGTTGTGGGTCAGTTGAGGGATATGTAATGGGTCTCCACCGGAGACATACCCATAGGTGCCCTGAGGGAGGATGTTGTTTATGAACTTCTGGCCGAACAGTGAACTAGTCTCGGAAAATGCCCCCTTCATTTCATTGTAAACAACACCTTTGAAGCACAAATCCGACTTCCTATCTTCTAAATTACTATGTTCTAATCTCCAGCCTTCTTGCAAGAAATCTAGCCTTGATATATTAGGTTTGAACACTGCATCTAAGTAGACCCTTTGTAGATTTCGGTAATCAACCTCATTCTGAGATGAGAACGGGTAGAATGTGTAGTCAGGACCTGTTAATGCATTCATAAAAGTAGCTAATGATCGATTCAGCATTTTGAAGAATGGATCTCTAACTGGGTACTTTTCGGAGCCGCATAGCACTGTGTGCTCTAGGATATGTGGAGTTCCCATAGAATCTAGAGGTGTGGTGCGAAATCCTACAGAAAATACATTGTTGGAGTCATCTCTTTCTAAATGCAAGTACTCTGTTTTGGTTTTCTCATGTGTGAGAAAGTATGCTGTCATGTTGTATTCTTTAATGTGTTCGACCTCCGTGCACATGAATCCGTGGATAGTTTTACCCGGCTGTATAATCTTGGCTACATTTTCTTTCTTTTTCAGTATCCCGTTGCTGTAGCTCCTATGTCCGATTCGGTGGTGAATCCCCGTCCATAGACAATTGAATCTTGAATACATTTTCTATTTTTGTATTGTTCCACTTTTATCCTGTAACGATACACACCACTTTTCACTAATTTGCACAATGTTTTTCAAGTGTTACCAAGACGTTTCACGAGCGATCGCGAAAAATTAATTTATATGTAATGAAAAAACAAGTGAAAAACATAGTAAATAAAATGATGCAATCAAAGGAAACTTACATAAAATGTCGAGTTATAGTAACGAATGTTTCAGCGGAATTAAAACTGCTTATTTCTGCACGGAATGTTGTGGTTTCAGTCCATTATTTATCTGGTTTCAGGAAAAATAATTTTATAACCTCGACAGACAACCGGCCATCGGCAGTCGGTCGGCCATTAATTTGTGACATTGACTGATTTGACGATTGCCCGCCTATATTGACAAACAGTCGTTCAAAGATTTTATGTTGCCCTTTCAAAATAGTTTTATTTCTTCCAATACGTGATAGGACACACTGTAATAATAATACACGATTTACAAGAAACGATAAAACCTAATAATTATTTTTTGAATGCAATAGTTTTTGTCTAATTAAAAAACCAAAATAAATTCTCTAGTCCTTATTGTTTTGGCTTAGCTAGCAATTTATTATAGCTAGCAATAACTAAGCATGCGTTCCGAAATGTTATCAAACAAAAACTAGTGCGTGAAGAAGAAAAGAACTAGTGATTGTACTAACTTATATTTGAACTAAGTTTGATTGAATTTTATAACATTTGCGTATCAATATTTGTTCTCAAATTTGTATTCTAATAATTAATAAATACAATTTTCGTTTTTATTCAAAACATTTTCTGTCCGACTAATTGTCATATAATTCTACAAAGCTTTCATAACGCGTTTGTAATGACATTTATTTCTTTTTAAAAACACGTGTTTACGTGTGGAGCTCGCACGAGCTCAATTTAACAATAAATGCGTAATAAATAACGCAAAATGAGTTTATACAACTTCAAGAAGATCGCTGTGGTCCCCACAGCCAAGGTTAGTACATAGAAATATCATATAAAATATAAATCCCTAAGATATATTATCATATGTGTTTGTAACCTCTAACAAGCGTATTACGTCTTATTTCAGGACTTTATAGACATAATTTTGTCTAAAACTCAACGGAAAACACCTACAGTAGTGCACAAACACTATAAAATATCAAGGATACGTGCGTTTTATATGAGAAAAGTTAAATATACGCAACAAAACTTTCACGACCGATTGTCGAGGATTATTCAGGTAATTACGATATATTCACTATTAAGTCCCTCATGCATCTCATTGTGCCTTAGTCCGGATCCTATAGATGAACCTACCACTGTTCGCAACATAGTGTCAGGCAGTTATCATATCCTATATCAATAAATTAATTAATCATACAGCCATGCACCACAAACACTCTTACATTACATTTTAATACCACAGCAATGTATATTAGCGCAATCTAATAACACATTATGGTACCTAGTACATTCATTGACAACATAAACAAACAATTGTAGATTACATAAGTAACTTTTATTTAATACCTACCATGATTGCATAATATATGAAATTAATATAATTCTAAACTTTAATACACTAGTCCCATATAAGTTCTAAACAAATATCTAAATATTATATAAAATATATTATAATATTTATACAATCTGCAATCCAGTTCCAATAAAATAAGCAAGAGCAAACTCTTGCTTATTTTGGAAATAGATAGTATTGCATAAAATGTTTATAAATATTTATTATGTTTCTTCCAGGAATTCCCCAAACTAGATGATGTACATCCGTTCTATGCCGACCTGATGAATGTCCTCTACGATAAGGATCACTACAAACTCGGTCTGGGACAGTTGAACACTGCTAGGCATCTTATTGACAAGTAAGTTTAATTCTTTACAGCTATTTTATTCCGTTATTCTTTATTGTACTACACACAAAACATAAAAAGAAAAAAACTTAAATATACCACATGTACATACAGGCACGCTTAACCTTAAAGACTTCCATACATTAAATTGTCTTCCTGTTTATTTTATTTGTTCCTCTGTGTCTTCCCAAAAGCTTGGTTTGGGACTAGAGTATGATGTGTGAATTGTCCATGAATACTTATAATTTACTTACTTAAAATGTTTTTTTACTGTATGTGTTGTGGACTGCAACATCACTTAACATCACAGGATGGTTAGATCGCAGTCTAACGCTTGCCTATAATTTGTAAAGAATCTCTCAAAAACAAGTAGTGATAATTAACACCAAATTAATTCTACTTGTAGTGTGGCGAAGGATTACTGCCGACTCCTGAAGTATGGTGACTCGTTGTACCGCTGCAAGCAACTCAAACGCGCAGCCCTAGGTCGCATGGCCACCATCATGAAGCGCCAGGCCGCCAACCTGACTTATCTGGAACAGGTATGACTTTTTGACGTGACAACGTCTTATGATTTGATAGAGCCGGCACGCACGAAAAAACATGACTCATGCGGCGTTACCTCGCTCTGAGACTCATGCGGCGTTACCTCGCTCTGAGGCGTTCCATGAAGTGCAAGCGAGAGCGCGGAACGAGCGACTAAGAAGCACAATCGGCCTTTGCGTTCGTTGTCACGTTCAACTATCGTCAGTAAACTTTACAAACAACCATTTTTTTTCTGGCTCGCACTTGTGGATCTCTAGACATACAAAACGACGTCGTGGAAGACCCAGGATGAGATGGCGGGACGAGTTGTGCCGCTTTATTTTCGTCTGCGTCCGCGTTATCTAAATGCAATTCTGGTTCAGATACTTATATTCTATCTTCTCATTATTCTACTAATAACAACGTGTTTAGGTAAAGATTCGTAAGCTGTGTTACGCACTAGTGTGGAGCACAGCTGCAGTTTCGGTCCGTATAACCGTAAGGTTGGAAGGACCATGGGTTGGATGGAGGGATGTTCTACTAATAACAGTAACCACTTCTTTATTTTTAAGTTTAAGTAATATTTTTTTAAGAAATAGAAATGTTAGTGAAAATTAATTTGTATGCAGGTTCGCCAACATCTATCACGTCTGCCGTCCATCGACCCCTACACACGCACCATCATCATCTGCGGGTTCCCAAATGTGGGCAAGTCCAGCTTTATTAATAAGGTAACTATTTTTTATTAAGCCAATGTATTTCAGATGTTATATTAAAAATAAAATAATATTCACGAAAATAATTTCGAAATGAAGTCTTATAAAAATACAAAACACTTGATAAAATCACAAGAATGATTTTAAATCGTCCTTATCCTGTTGTCTGTCCGATCTCGCCTACAGGTCGCATTTTTCAATCTATTTTAACAAACTTTGGTACATACTTAATTTTGGTTTCTAATTTTTTTTCACCCTCTATTTTCTCTTCGCTATTTCACTGCGAAAATACGCGATTTACGATTTTTTTTAAATTAACTTCATAGTTTTCAATTTTACTCGCTTGTATTTAACTCAATAAATGTTTTTAGCGGTTCTTATAATGGTACCGGTTCCTGCTTCGGTACCAGTACCATTTCATGAAAATTCAAAGTCTAAGTAGAAATTACTATATTCACTAAAATCACCACGCGGATCACTTTGAAACGTCTTACATACTAGATGATTCTAGGCGCCAGTTCGTCGCGACCAGAGTCTAGAAGAACTGGCAAGCAACTAGACCTAGCGTTTTTTTATATGATCCTTATAATTGTTTAATAAAGAAGTTGGAGCTAGTTCGTCCCTATCTTGCTTGTCTTCTAAATAAAGAGATATTTTATACAATTCTGTACTTTTAAATCCTCAATGTGTTGTAATTTCAGATAACTCGCGCTGACGTCGAGGTCCAGCCTTACGCGTTCACAACAAAAAGCCTCTACGTGGGACACACTGACTACAAGTATCTGAGGTGGCAGGTACGAAATAATATCCTACTAATATTATACGACTTAAATAATAATCATTAAAATATTATTACTAACATTGTCCTACTATATACAGGCGAAAGATTGTGTGGATGTATAATATAATAATATAAATAAATAATGCTGGACAATCCACACACCATCATCTAGCCCCAAGCTAAGCAGAGCTTGTGCTATGGGTACTAAAAGACTGACATACTTAATACAATACATTACATAGATAGATATTTTTAAATTATACATATAAAATACCCAGAACACCCGGAATAAATATTTGCAGATCGTACAAACATTTATCCCAAGGCGGGAATCGAATCCGCAACCTCCGCGTCGCAGGCGGTCCATCGCCCGCCGCGCCACATTGGTCGTCGTATGTTTGTTACTTTCACGCAAAAACTACTGAATGGATTTTAATGAATTTTCAGTAATGTAGTTTATAAATAAGAATAACACGAGCGTAAATGCGTGCCTATATTTATATATATATAAAGATATTGTGTCAGTTATCCAAAATATAACGATAATTACACAATGTCGCAGGCACCAGATAATATCTAATACAAGCTAAAAAATACTAAAGTACTATAATAAAATACTATAATACTAAACTACGTCTTATGTTCCAGGTAATAGATACTCCAGGTATCCTAGACCATCCCCTAGAGGAGCGCAACGTTATTGAAATGCAAGCCGTCACTGCACTAGCGCATCTAAGGGCAGCCATCTTGTACTTTATAGATATCTCTGAACAATGCGGACATTCTATTGAAGAACAGGTATGAACAAATACATAATGCTGGACAATCCACACAACATCATCTAGCCCCAAGCTAAGCAGAGCTTGTGTTATGGGTACTAGAAGACTGATATATTTAACACAATACATTACACAGATATTTTTTATTATACATATAAAATACCCAAAACACCCGGAATAAATATTTGCAGATCGTAACATTTATCCCAGGGCGGGAATCGAACCCGCAACCTCCGCGTTGCAGGCGGACCTTCGTTCGCCGCGCCACATCGGTCGTCATCTGCGTCGGGCAATCACTGTTTAGTTGGTAGCTCTGCCTTCCATGCTGTGTATCGTGGGTTCGATTCACCTAGAGCAAATGTTTGTGTAATTTATTCATTATTTGTTGTATGTCTGGGTGTTTATTTTATGCCTTAGTTTTTAGGAGGTAGGCGTTGTTAGCTACGACACAGTAGATAATACTATTGTAGCTATCATCGTATATAAGACTAGCTGACCCGTGCCCACTTCGTTGAGCATCATTTGACCGTTTTTGACGTGACAACGTCTTATAATTCGATAGAGCCGGCTGCACGCACGAAAAAACATGACTCATGAAGCGTTCCGGCGTTCCGGCGTTCTGAGGCGTTACCGTATACCGTTCGTTGACGTTGTCACGTTCAACTATCGTCAGTAAACCGACTTTACAGACAACCATTTTTTTTTCTCCGATTCACTTTGCAAAACTGAGTAAAACGTAAAAGCCTTTTTATTTTTCGGTTTTTTATATAGCCTATGACACTCAGCAATAATGTGGCTTTCTATTGGTGAAAGAATTTTTAAAATCGGTTCAGTAGATCCCGAGATTACCCCTTACAATTTAACAAATATACAAACACAAACTTTACCTCTTTATAATATTAGTATAGATTTGTTACTGTATTATTATCCTCATGTTATGAAATAAAAAAAAAATGGTTGTCTGTAAAGTCGGTTTACTGACGATAGTTGAACGTGACAACGAACGCAAAGGCCGATTGTGCTTCTTTGTCGCTCGTTCCGCGCTCTCGCTTGCACTTCATGGAACGCCTCCAGAACGCTTCATGAGTCATGTTTTTTTGTTCAGCCGGCTCTATCGAATTATAAGACGTTGTCACGTCAAAAAAATGTTTTTTTTTGATTGATTTGATAACACCTGTCTATTGTTCCAGATATCTCTATTCGACAGCATCAAACCACTGTTTGCCAACAAGCCGCTGATAGTGGTACTCAATAAAATGGATGTTATGACCCCGGAGGACCTCATCCCGAGCAAACGAGCCCTCATTGATAAGCTAGAACAGGATTGCACTAAGGGGAATCTTGTCAAGTAAGTTATTTTAAGATTATTATTTTGGGACTAGAAGTCAACACAGTTAATGATGAAATAAAACTAATAAAGTCGAAATTATTTTATTTTATTGAGGTTGCGGGTTCGATTCCCGCCTTGGGATAAATGTTTGTACTCAGCAAATATTTATTCCAGGTTTTGGGTATTATTTATTATATTATACGTATAATAAAAAATATCTATCTATGTAATGTATTGTATTAAGTATGTCAGTCTTACCCATAATACCCATAATATAAGCTCTGCTTAGTTTGTGGCTAGACGATGTTGTGTGGATTGTCCAGCATTATTATTATTTTTTTATATACATAGAATACATAGTAACACCCAGACACAACAAATATTTATCATACAAACATTAGCTCTGGGTATCAAACCTACGACCCACAGTATGGAAGGCTGAGCTACTACCAACTGATCTGTGACGCCTATCAAAAGTTGATGTTACTTTGCAGTGCGGAAGGTAATTCCGGTCTGAGCGTGGTGCCTGTGATGCGAACCTCGACTATAACGGAGGAAGGCGTGCAGGAGGTCAAGATACAAGCGTGTGAGACGTTACTCGGAGCCAGGGTCACTGACAAGATGAGGACCAAGAAGGTAACAACTTATAGGCAAAGCTGCATTAAGCTGAGGCTGGACTGGACCTTTTTGGCTCACGTCGGCACTGGTCAGCATCCACATATTCTACCTACCTACCTTTGTATGTTTTATATGTTAATGTACTTTGTTTAATGTATATCTTACTCTCCAGGTGGACGGGATCTTGAATCGTTTGCACGTGGCCCTTCCGTCCCCCCGCGACGGTAAGGCGCGTCCCCCCTGCATTCCCCCCGCCATACTCGCCAAGAAACAAGTCCTGGCGCAAAGGGAGACTCGGAAACGGAAGCTGGAGAGAGAGATTGAAGTCGAAGAAGGAGATGATTATGTACTCGGTGAGTATTCTTAGAGTTAGAGTATTCTTAGAGCTAGAGTATTCTTAGAGCTTTATAGATATCTCAGCTATTGACAGGCGTCACAGCTCAGTTGGTAGTAGCTCTGCCTTCCATGCTGTGGGTTGTAGGTTCGATTTCCATCCCGAGCGAATTTGTGTGATGAAGAGAAATATTTGTTCTGTGTCTGGGTATAATAATAATAATTTATTCACAAAAAATCAAGCATTCCATATTTAGTTAAGTTTTACATAATGTAGGTTTTTACAATTTTAAAATTAATGAATTTGGCTTGAGTGTTATATTATGTTGTGTGCGGTATCTACACTAAGTGCTAGACTTGTGTTGTAAATACCGCAAATGGTATTCTATGTATGAATGTATAGGCGACAAAGAAATTGGTTTACCACTTTTGATGACATCTCCCAGTAACATAATTATTCGCTAAGGATTACAGATTGACAGATTCTGAGGTAGCAGTTATTAATCTGTCAAGCGAAAATACCCTTGATGTTTTGTACGTGCAAATGATATTCAGCCTTAGAGTGGTCAACCAATTTCTTGGTCGCCTATACAAAAAGGAATGTATGTAGTATTTATATCACCAATCTAGTTCCCATACTACAAGCTTTGCTTAGTTTGGGACTGGAGTGTGATGTTTCCATGAATATTTATTATATTCACTAATAATTTCCAGATTTGCAGAAGAACTATGCAGATATACCAGAAGAAGAGAGACACGATCCGATCCCAGAGTTCTGGGAAGGACATAATGTTGCAGATTACATCGATCCAGACATATTTGATGTGAGTTTTTCACTTAGTATATGCTAATTAGACATTGACATGTATTAAACAATATTATCATCAACCTATATTTTATTTTTATATAATAATGCTGGACAATCCACACAACATTATCTAGCCCCAAGCTAAGCAGAGCTTGTGTTATGGGTACTTGAAGACTGACATATAATTACATAATATATATATGTACTAAGTGTGTCTATGGGTTGTTGTTTATAGTTTGATGATAATGATTTCAAGGTTTACTCAAATAAAAATGAATATGTTACAGAAACTGTCTGAACTAGAGAAGGAGGAAGAGTTACGAGAGGCTGGCGGCACGTACGCCGTGCCCAAGATAGAATACGACGAGACCATGCGCGAGATACGAGAACTAGCCGTGCAGATACGGTAATATACTTTATTTTATTAATTACTTCTTTTCTTAGTGCTTTTTTTTACACTTAGCAAAATCGGCAGCGTACCGACAACGCCTCTGGTGTTGCAAGTGTCCATGAGCGGCGGTGACCACTTCCCATCAGGTGGCCCGCAAGCTCGTCTTGCCAGCTATGGCATAAGAAAAATCTCAAAAAATAATACACATCCCAATAGTTAGCCAAGCAAGATCCGAATTTTCGACCTTTCCCTTGATACGTGTATTGTATTCAATAGAAAATACTCATAAAATACTCATTTATATCATAAATTTTGAATTTTTTATAATGTACAATTTTAAACATTTAAAATTTGAATTGCAGCAACAAAAAGGCGATCCTTAAGGACGAGTCGCGCCTCACGAAGCAATCCACGAAGCCCGTCATCCCGCGCAACTCGCGCGCGCGCGCTAAAGATCGCACCACCGACAAACTCAGGGACGAGATGGAGAAACTTGGTCAGTACTAGCATTTATTAATAACTAGCTGACCTTCCGACGTAAACGACGGGGTGTTATAAGTTTGGGGTGTTAGGGTTTGTGTCTGTTTGTACTGTAGACTGACTGTAGCTCCCGAACGGATGAACAGATTTCGATTTTTTAGTTTGGGGGTAGTTGAACTCCCGACAACTACCCCCAAAGTAAAAAATCTAAATCGAGTCGTTGTTGTTTGTGTGAGTGATGTTTCATGAAAATCGGGCCTAGATGGCCGCCGCTACAAAATGGCGGAATACTTTTTTTTGTTTTTCGCGATTTCTTTAATATGGCTATCAAATAAGAGTTTTATTTGTAGAATCCTATAAACACTATGACAAATTTAACGTCAGGTGTATTTAACTTTTTTTATTTTATATCTGTTTATTTTTAAATCACGGCGTAAAACGTAGCTCTGCACCAATCATCAAAGCATGTAATAACATTGTATATGTAATATTCCAGGTGTGGACATGTCTGACAGTAAGGAGGCTCACTTCACTCGCTCGCGCCCGCGGTCGCGCTCGCGTTCGCAATCGCACTCCGCGCTCGCTAAGAAGCCGCGTCTGGACGTGTCACGTTCGCGGTCTGTGTCGCGACCCGCGAGAGACGAGCAAGGAGTCAAGGATGTCGCTGTAAGTATACTTTATATTTTAACCTGTGCTTTCCCACTGCTGGACAAAGGTCTCCCCCATTTTCCTCCATTGTTTCCTATCAGCCGCCGCTTCCCACCCGGCTCCGTCGTAAGTACAACGGCGGATCCAGGGGGGGGGTCATGGGGGTCATGACCCCCCCTGAGCTGGTTCGAGGACTTAGGTGGACCACTAATTGAACATAAAATTATAAGTTCTTGACTTGACCACGACTATGTGACCCCCCCTGGCGCCAAAGCTAGATCCGCCCTTGCATAAGTATCCAAGTCGTCACGCCAACGTTTTCTTGTTCTGCCTCGGTTTCGTCGTCCATCCGTAGGCACCTATTGTGTGACGACTGTGGCCCATCTATCCTCATGCATACGGCTTATATCTATAAGTATCTCTCTGTGGTCGGCACTTCATGACTGAAGATCGTGATCACTAATGGATGTCTGTGTCGTCGTCATGGAGTGAACGGTCTGCCTCCAGCGGTTTCTGTCTGTGGCCATTCTAACTACGTCGCAGAACTTTCGTCCACCCTCTTTTAATTGGTCAGTCCATCTGGTTGGAGATCTACCGCGCGATCGTTTTCCCTCGACGTTACCAACGATTACTAGCTTCTCCAAGTTTTGGTCGCCGCGTCTGGCAATATGGCTGAAGTAAGAGAGTATACGGCGGTGACAAATTGTGGATAACCTATCTTTCACTTTTAACTGCGTAAGAATTGACACGTTGGTGCGCTTAGCTGTCCACGATATTCGCAGCATACGCCTCCAGCACCACTAAAGTATACTTACGGTCTAAAAATGTTAAGTATTACATAGGCGTCACAGCTCAGTTGGTAGCTCTGCCTTCCATGCTGTGGGTTGTAGGCTCGATTCCCACCCAGAGCAAATTTGTGTGATGAACGTAAATATTTGTTCTGTGTCTGGGCATTACTATGTATTCTATGTATGTATTTACAAAAAAAAAGTGGCACTCAGGAACTGCCGCGGTGAGGCTATTGCATAGAATTTTTGCCGCCGGTCGGTGTGTTAGGTTATTTCGTTACGGAATTTCTGGATTCGGTCTCTACGCTCAAGGCCCGCGATAGTTTCCATAAAAATGAATAGTGCCCATAGTAGTACAGTCACGAGTTTTAATTTGGGACCCACCTAAGGTTGAATATCGTGTGGCAAACTGACGTTATTTAGTGCTAATATTCTAACGTATGTCATACGTCATACTGAAGTTTCGACCTTATTGCATTATGAATGTTCTAACAACATTTAATGGAAAAGGGTCCCAAATTAAAGCTCGTGACTGTACAAGCTTTGCTTAGTTTGGGACTAGAGTGTGATGTGTGAAATGTACATGAATATTATTATTTATTTATAATTTCCAGATGCAAAAACGTGCGAAGAATATGGCTCACGTGGCGATCGCTCGCAAGACGAAGAAGATGGGTCTCAAGGGCGAGGCGGATCGATTCATCGGGACTAAGATGCCCAAACATCTGTTCGCGGGAAAACGCGGCGTGGGGAAAACAGACCGACGGTAGTCTTGTTAGAACTAATGATTGTATATGTATCTATAGTGATAAGGTGTATCACAATAAACAATATTTAATATTGAAATTGATTTTTATTTTATCTTGTTTTGAAATACCCGACAGAGTATTCATAGAGCCTGCCATACACAGAAAATGAAGGCACAGTAGACATACATCAGAAACTTTAGGGCCCTCGCAAACTGCAGACTTTTTATCGGCCGATAGTTTGGTCGGCTACTATTCAAATCCATGTTGTAGAGGTTTTGGCTAGTATTTTTTATGAGTGAGTGGAGGAAAAGAACATGTTGTGCCGACCCCACGTAACGTGGGATAAGGGCAGCAGGTGAATGATGAGTTTGGTCGGCTACTAAAAAAAATGTATGAAGATTTGTACAGCGCCTCTAGCGGATAGTTGGGTACTAAAATTCGTAATACTAATATTTACGTAACTACTGTAGTAAAGTCAGGCGATTTTACTGTGACAAGACAACTCATGGTAGAGTCAAAGAAAATGTATGCAGATGCGCACATTACAGTGATTCAGTCTTCATACTGATTAAAAAGCCGACCAAACTATCGGTCGATAAAAAGTCTGCAGTTTACGGGGGTCCTTATATGTATTGCATTAGTCCTGATTATACCTACTATACCCCTGTTCATGTACTAAAAAGTTCAGGATGTCAATAAAAAACTATTATAGATTTGATTAGAAAAATATTTATTGCATAAAATAGAATAGTACGCGAGCAGTAAAATTGCAGTTACGAACAGATTTTGACTATGCCTAATAATTTAAAGTTAGATTTGAAGTCATTATTATTATATTCGCCATTTCATTACTCATTGATAAGAGATTTAAAAATATTAGCATAATCTTAAAATGTCTCTGAATATGAAAAAAAACTAGTGAAAAAGAAATATTACTCAAAATAAAACTCTCTTTCCGTCGCAGTCGGGTAATAAAACGATAAAATATAGGAATTTTACTTATTTTTATTTCAATAAAGTAAATTTACATTTTTTTATTGCGGCCTGCAAAATTTTCAAGACACTAATATAACCTATGTTTTGCACTGATTGCTCCGTACGGGTCTATCTTCATTATAATATCTCTATCAATAGCTGTATCTCCAATTTTAACCTGAAAATAAAAAAAATTATATAAAAAATATTCATGGACATATTTACAGTAACTTATGAAACCACTTCGCTTAGTAAGTCGTGAATGTGAACGGGCAAGAAACTACGGCCTGGTTCCTACAGTTTTTAATATGATATTCTGTACCCCAAGTACGAGTTTGTGCACATACGGATCGTAGAGACGCAATCGCCGAGCGCCACCGATTTTGTATGGAGATCCAAGCAGCGCCCCTAGCGGATTTCTTGAGAAGCTTGGATCTTCATACAAAATCGGTGGCGCTCGGCGATTGCGTCTCTACGATCCGTGTGTGCACAAAATCGTACTTGGGGTACTGGTTCCTACCGTTTTTAACATGATATTCCATTGTCTGACATAAGATTTACCTAATTGTGTCTAAGCAGGCTGTGGTTGAGGCGCCGCCCCAAGGCGCGGGGCGGTGGGGGCAGTGGGGGCGGAGGCCGGGGCGGTTGCCCCCGCGGGGTCTCTGTGCGCGCGCCCCGCGCGGTCCAGCTTTAACTTCTCGCCCGACATTATTGCTTGGATGTCTTCCGCGTCTAGGGTTTCGTATCTAAAATATATTAAAATTAATGTTATAGATAAATATTAAAATTAAAGATATTTAAAATAATGTTAAAGATTATCCCCCTATCTTATAAAAATTAAAATAATGTTAAAGATTATCCCCATATCTTATAAAAAGTTAGCGTTGACTTTAAGTCATCATTACGTATGGTAATCAGTACTTCAAGTCTGCGCTAAGTTTTTATAAGCTATACCGTCAGGAAATACTATAAATATATTCATAGACATTTCACACATGACACTCTAGTCCCAAACTAAACAAAGTTTGTACTATGGAAATAAGATTGCTGATAGAATACTTTTATACATATTTTTTTGTAGCAAATATTTGTATGATGAATATATGTAAATAAATATGTCTTCTGTGCCTAGCGTTACTATGTGTATTCAAAAATTTGTTAAAAAAATGTGTACAAGTATTCTATCAGCAATTTAGTTCCCATAGTACAAGCTCTGCTTAGTTTGGGACTAGAGTGAAATGTCCATGAATATTTATTTATTTTTAGTATTTTAACGCAAAAATCCATGAAAACAAGGGTCATACATACTTAAGTAATGCTTCAGCCAACGCCTTGTGTTCCTTAGCGTGCGTACGTAGGATCACTTTAGCGCGCTCGTAGCTATCCGATAGTATCTTCTTTATTTCGCCATCCACCTACAAAAACAAATTATATAGTTATTATTTTACAAAAATTAACAAAACCTACTCCAATCATGCTAAAAACATATTTAGAAATATGTAATTAATAAAATACTAGTCTTATCTTAATTAATTCTATATAAATACCCAGAACACCCAGAATAAATATTTGCAGATAATACAAACATTTATTCCAAGGCGGGAATCGAACCCGCAACCTTCCGCGTCGCAGGCGGACCTTCGCCAGCCGCGCCACATCGGTCGTCAATACATATATATACAGTCTAAGTCATAGGCGGAAGTGATTAGATGAACTTACCAATTCGTTGGTGTATGGTCCAAGTTGCTCTCCTTGTCCGAGTGAATTCTTAGACTGCTCTAGAGCACGTAATCCAACCTAATAAAAAATATATTAATTAATATGTATAACAAAATAAACAAAAAGTACTAAATAACTAAACAGTATAATAAGTACTCTCTACAATCTAAGATCTATAGATCGTTTTCAACGGTCTGTAGATAGCTCAACTGTTTCTTATGTATTTTATATGTAAATGTATTTATATGTACATTTTGTAAATACTGTATAGTCTAAATAACTGTATTTATTAAAGAAAATTTTATGCTAAACAAGACAGACCAATAGAAAATCCAATAAATAATAATCAGATCTTTGACAGATAATTGTAGTTATTTCACGAAAATCGATCGATAGTCAGATAAATAAAATCAAGAAGTTAATTAAATCAAATTAGCGAATGTTAAACAAAACTAATCCAAGAATTTGATAACGAAACGAGATCATTTGATAATTGACAGGCGTCACAGCTCAGTTGGTAGTAGCTCAGCCTATGCTATGGGTCGTAGGTTCGATTCCCACCGAAAACCAACATTTTGCGCAATGAGCACTGATGTTTGGCGTCACAGCTCAGTTGGTAGTAGCTCTGCCTATGCTATGGGTCGTAGGTTCGATTCCTACCGAGAACCAACATTTTGCGCAATGAGCACTGATGTTTTTTCTGTCTGGGTGTTACTATGTATTCTATGTATTTATTTACATAAAAATATGTATAGGCGACAAAGAAATTGGTTTACCAATTTTGATGACATCTCCCAGTAACATAATTATTCGCTAAGGATTACAGATTGACAGATTCTGACGTAGCAGTTATTAATCTGTCAAGCGAAAATACCCTTGATGTTTTGTACGTGCAAATGATATTCAGCCTTAGAGTGGTCAACCAATTTCTTTGTCGCCTATACATACGTATTCTATCAACAATCTAGTTCCCACAGTACAAGCTTTGCTTAGTTTGGGACTAGAGTGTGATGTGTGAAATGTCCATTAGTATTTATTATTATTATTTATTAAAATAGTACAAGCTTTGCTTAGTTTGCGATTAGAGTGTGATGTGTGCTTAAAAATATGTATGTACCTTTTCGCTCATTCCCCATTCTCGCACCATATGACACGCTATCGACGTAGCTTGTTTTAAATCTGACGACGCGCCTGATAATAAACAAATATATTTATAAAGCAGGGAAAATAAGATTAATACTATCATGACATTAGGGGGCGTCCACAAATTACGTGAGGTGTTTTTTCAAATTTTCTGTCACTTTCCCACTGGTGAGATGTTGTGAGATTTTATTAAACCCCTCCCCCATACCTCAATTTCACGTGAGATTTCTCAAAATGTGGGTTTCTTACGTAAACGCGTTGGACTGTTATTGTTAAAAGAAAAAAAAAGATATATGGACCAAAATAGTATAGTTATTTTTTGTTTTAATCAGAAAAAAATTGCGTGATATTTGCCGAGACCCCCCCTCTCTCCAACGTAAGATTAGATGAGATTTGAATCGACCCCTCCCCCCTTTAAACATATCACGTAATTTATGGACGCCCCCTTATCTCTAGGCACGGTAGACATCTTTCTAGGACCGATGGATAGTAATCGATTCTATTACTTATGTTCAAACTCCGTGATAACTTCGTTTGCGCGATCTAGGATTTGTCGCCATCTGTTGGTCTGTTGCGGGAACTACGATGCAGTTCATGTAGCGAGATAGATGGCGCTACAAGTAGGATTTATTTGGGTTCGATTCCCGTCTTGGTATAAATGTTTGTACGATCTGCAAATATTCCGGGTGATCTGGGTATATGATATGTATAATAAAAAATATCTATCTATGTAATGTATTGTATTAAGTACTACAGTCTTCTAGTACCCATAACGCAAGCTCTGCTTAGCTTGGGGCTAGATGATGTTGTGTGGATTGTCCAGCATTATTTATTTATTTATTGTGTACCTGATGTGATCTTGTCGGGTCCGAAGATAAGTTCTTCAGCCGCTCGCCCTCCCATCATGGTATCCATCATGGCAAGGAGTTGCTGCTTTGTCACGTGGTATCTATAACCAAATATTTTATTCAAGTCTCATCTAATCTTCCATTTTGGACACAGATCAGATAAGTTAAACAGATATAAATATTTTAGGTATTTATTTATTTAGAACAAATGCATACAAAACTAACAGTCTAAGCCAGAACGTTTTCTATGCTATTTTATTGGTAATTTGATAAAATTACATGTCACAAATTTAATTTAAGCAGTCTTTATTCAAATTATATTGTCCAGCATTATTTATATATTACGATAATAGAGGATTGATTTTGATATTGTGATGTAATACTTTTCAAAAATTGAGTAATTAATTTCAATATCTTATTTTAATTTTATCAAAGGTGAGGTGATTATATGGCGTTTTTAGAATTCCGTACCCAAAGGATATAACGGAACCTATTAGTGAGATTCTATCTGTCTGTCTGTCTGCATTTCATTTCCACAGACGATGTATTTCTGTAGCCGATATAACAAATACATATTAAAATACTTATTAAAATAAATATTTAAAATGCTCTCATACAAAATCGTGATTTATTTGTGTGAAACCCTTTGTGTGCGGTTCCGATTCAGTAAATGATTTAGTAAAGATTAGTGTGAATATTTCATCTGTGCGAGGTTCGAACCCAGGACCCCGTAGAAAGCAGTATTACCGTTCTTTAGCCGGTATGTACGCGGTGTGGCCTAGCGAAGGCCCTCGCGGCATTATCGTCACTTTGTGAAGCGGGTGCGAGTCCTGAAACAAATATATTTATTTATTTATTTTATGGATAAAAGTAGTGGTTCAATTGTATGAAAGATGATTAATATATGTATCTGTAGCTACACCGCGGGCATGACATACCCGACTCGGACGACGAGGGATACGTGCAGGTAACTACACTCCGGGCACCACATACCCGACTCGGACGACGAGGGATACGTGCAGGTAACTACACCCCGGGCACCACATACCCGACTCGGACGACGAGGGATACGTGCAGGTAACTACACCCCGGGCACCACATACCCGACTCGGACGACGAGGGATACGTGCAGGTAACTACACCCCGGGCACCACATACCCGACTCGGACGACGAGGAATACGTGCAGGTAACTACACCCCGGGCACCACATACCCGACTCGGACGACGAGGGATACGTGCAGGTAACTACACCCCGGGCACCACATACCCGACTCGGACGACGAGGGATACGTGCAGGTAACTACACCGCGGGCATGACATACCCGACTCGGACGACGAGAGATACGTGCAGGTAACTACACCGCGGGCATGACATACCCGACTCGGACGACGAGGGATACGTGCAGGTAACTACACCCCGGGCACCACATACCCGACTCGGACGACGAGGGATACGTGCAGGTAACTACACCCCGGGCACCACATACCCGACTCGGACGACGAGGGATACGTGCAGGTAACTACACCGCGGGCACCACATACCCGACTCGGACGACGAGGGATACGTGCAGGTAACTACACCGCGGGCATGACATACCCGACTCGGATGACGAGGGATACGTGCAGGTAACTACACCGCGCGCACCACATACCCGACTCGGACGACGAGGGATACGTGCAGGTAACTACACCCCGGGCACCACATACCCGACTCGGACGACGAGGGATACGTGCAGGTAACTACACCCCGGGCACCACATACCCGACTCGGACGACGAGGGATACGTGCAGGTAACTACACCCCGGGCACCACATACCCGACTCGGACGACGAGGGATACGTGCAGGTAACTACACCGCGGGCATGACATACCCGACTCGGACGACGAGGGATACGTGCAGGTAACTACACCGCGGGCACCACATACCCGACTCGGACGACGAGGGATACGTGCAGGTATTAATATATGTATCTGTAGCTACACCGCGGGTATGACATACCCGACTCGGACGACGAGGGATACGTGCAGGTATTAATATATGTATCTGTAGCTACACCGCGGGCATGACATACCCGACTCGGACGACGAGGGATACGTGCAGGTAACTACACCCCGGGCACCACATACCCGACTCGGACGACGAGGGATACGTGCAGGTAACTCACCCCGGGCATGACATACCCGACTCGGACGACGAGGAATACGTGCAGGTAACTACAGCCCGGGCACCACATACCCGACTCGGACGACGAGGGATACGTGCAGGTAACTACACCCCGGGCACCACATACCCGACTCGGACGACGAGGGATACGTGCAGGTAACTACACCCCGGGCACCACATACCCGACTCGGACGACGAGGGATACGTGCAGGTAACTACACCGCGGGCATGACATACCCGACTCGGACGACGAGGGATACGTGCAGGTAACTACACCGCGGGCATGACATACCCGACTCGGACGACGAGGGATACGTGCAGGTAACTACACCCCGGGCACCACATACCCGACTCGGACGACGAGGGATACGTGCAGGTAACTACACCCCGGGCACCACATACCCGACTCGGACGACGAGGGATACGTGCAGGTAACTACACCGCGGGCACCACATACCCGACTCGGACGACGAGGGATACGTGCAGGTAACTACACCGCGGGCATGACATACCCGACTCGGACGACGAGGGATACGTCCAGGTAACTACACCGCGGGCACCACATACCCGACTCGGACGACGAGGGATACGTGCAGGTAACTACACCCCGGGCACCACATACCCGACTCGGACGACGAGGGATACGTGCAGGTAACTACACCCCGGGCACCACATACCCGACTCGGACGACGAGGGATACGTGCAGGTAACTACACCCCGGGCACCACATACCCGACTCGGACGACGAGGGATACGTGCAGGTAACTACACCCCGGGCACCACATACCCGACTCGGACGACGAGGGATACGTGCAGGTAACTACACCGCGGGCACCACATACCCGACTCGGACGACGAGGGATACGTGCAGGTAACTTCTTGCCGTCACTCAAATAAATGACAGTCTAAGTAACTTTTTAGCTAACGGCAACGGCGTGGCCCCCTGATGACGACCGCGTGTGGCCCCCTGATGATGATGATGATACCTTCTTGCCATTACTCAAATAACTCACATTCTAAGCAACTATTCTGTAGAATAGTTGCTTAGAATGTGAGTTATTTGAGTAATGGCAAGAACGGCCACACGGGGGGTTACCTTGTTGTAGTATGCGATTGGGTGGCCTCCATAAGCTATGATGATACCTTCTTGCCGTCACTTAAATAAATGACATTCTAAGAAACTTTTCTGAAATGAGTGTTAGTTTACCTTGTTGTAGTATGCGATTGGGTGGCCTCCATAAGCTATGATGATACCTTCCTGCCGTCACTCAAATAACTCACATTCTAAGCAACTTTTCTGTAATGAGTGTTAGTTTACCTTGGTGTAATACGCCACGACGGCGTGGCCCCCCTCATGGTAAGCGGTTATGGTGTTGGCCTCCTCGTCAGGCAGCCGCGAGCGCCGCTCCGGGCCCATCAGCACTTTGTCGCGAGCGTCTTCAAGATACTTCATTGTTACCACTTTGGCGCCGTCTATTGCAGCTCTGGAATGTTAACAAAGTTGATATTTTCTGTTCTTTTACGGATCAATAAGCTTTTTCCTTCATCTTCCGGGCTTTTAGTGGGATTTTGGAAAACTATATTTGATATTTTTTGTATTAATTGTTTATTTCATAATCTAGTCATAAGCTTAGGATATCACAGGAAAGTACCTCAGAACTGATTTTATTTAATGTTTAGAAATATGTAATTCAGTTTTTTGGACCAATAGAATAGGACCAAAGGGATATCTAATGACATCAACCTTGGATTAGTTTTACAAGATACGTGAAAGTGAAACATTACCCAAGGGGTTGGCCCTTGGGTAATGTTTCACTTTCACGTTTACTAAACATTCCGGAACACCTCAAGGCACCACCCTCGGCCCAATTCTCTACAATAAAATGTCTGTCTGTACTAACTTGAGCGCGGCCTGGTTGACCATGCTCTCGAGGTCCGCGCCGGTGAAGCCCGTGGTGCCGCGCGCCAACAGCTCGACGTCGACGGCGTCGTGCCGCACGCGCGACAAATACAGCAACAGGATGTCGCGCCGCCCGCCGTAGTCCGGCGTGGGGACCGTCACCTGGGGGGAATTATAAATAAATAAATAATGCTGGACAATCCACACAACATCATCTAGCCCCAAGCTAAGCAGAGCTTGTGTTATGGGTACTAGAAGACTGACATACTTAATACAATATAATACATAGATAGATATTTTTTATTATACATATAATACCCAGAACACCCGTAATAAATATTTGCAGAACATACAAACATTTATCCCGAGGCGGGAATCGAACCCGCAACCTTCCGCGTCGCAGGCGGACCATCGCCCACCGCGCCCTCATGAAAATGGTAGAGAACAGAAGGGGGAAGACGATTGGCCATCTTATACGACACGACAACCTCATCAATAACATCATAGAAGGGAAGGTAGAAGAGGAAGAGGAAGGCCGAGGATACACTACATGAGCCAAGTAAAGATGAAGGTTGCCCTCGTGTCGTATAGGGAGGGCAAGGAGGTTCTGGAAAGAAATATATGGCGTGACGTGCACTCATTACGCGGACAAGAGCGAAGCTCTTAAGTAAGAAGATAAAAAAAGAGTAACTAAAAGGCAAGCAGCGGCTGATAGAAAAGAATGGAGGAGACCTTTGCCCAGCTGTGGGACAGTATAGGTTAATTAAAAAATAAAATAAAAAAAGTAACTAAAAGGCGGTGTAACGCCATCTATATCGCTACATGATAAACTACGCCGTAGTCTACGCAACAGAGTAGTAGAGGCGATGTTATTATTTGGTATTGTTATACTGTCCGTGATTTAATAGCTTAGAGGCGCTAACTCACTTGTTTGCTCCCCCCCTATCTCAATTTTTAATAATTGATTAATTGTATATAATTATGTGCCTAGAAACGTAAGAACCTACTAATTACCTACCTAATTATATTTTTGTATTTGATTTTTAGTGTTAAGAACCTTTTTATATTGTTGTGACCTTTGTTTTCCTACTTGTTTATCTTAGTTTTAATTTAGTATAAGTTACTGCTTGATCTTTTATGCATGCTGTGGTACCCTTTAATTATGGGAGCACTTAGTTTTTTATTATTGTTGATGCTCTTTTAAATGTACAGTGTAAAACCGTGTTGGGTATCCAATCTCTTAAAAACAAATAAAAAAAATAACAGACCAACAGATGGCGACAAATCCTAGATTTCGCAAACGAAATTATCACGGAATTTGAACATAAGTAGTCGAACCGATGACTATAAATTGATTTTGGACCCCGAGCCAAAGGTCGCTCGGCGTGGAAGATCTTCCCTTTTCGTAGGAGATACCACACCTATCTCCTCAACGGTTATAACAACCAATTACATTAATGAATACTAGCATACAACACATATTTAAGATAAACTTATAAAATTTACAATCTAAATAAAAATACAATTTAGTAGGAATATTTACCTCAACATCAAATCTGCCCGGCCTGAGCAAAGCTTGGTCCAGATCGTCTCTCCTGTTAGTAGCTCCGAGCACTATCACACCCTCGTTCTGGTGGAATCCATCCATCTCTGATAGCAACTGATTTATTGTCTGTAAACAAATAATAAATAATGCTGGACAATCCACACAACATCATCTAGCCCCAAGCTAAGCAGAGCTTGTGTTATGGGTACTAGAAGACTGACATACTTAATACAATACATTACCTACATAGATAGTTTTTATTATACATATTAAATAGCAAAATAATAGCTAATTGCTAAAATACTGCAAATATTTATCCCAAGGCGGGAATCGAACCCGCTACCTCCGCGTCGCAAGCGGACCTTCGCCCGCCGCGCCACATCGATCGTCACACATTATTGTTATATTTCATTAAAATTCATTCAGTAGTTTTTGCGTGAAAGAGAATCAAACATCCATCCATACAAACTTTCGTCTTATAAACTTACTAGTAGTACGCCCCGGCTTCGCACGGGTAGCATATATAAAAAATATCATTATAATATAGCCTATGTTCAGCGCAGATAATGTAGCTTCACAACAGTGAAAGAATTTTTGAAATCGGTCCAGTAGTTTCAGAGCCTATTCGATGCAAACAAACAATCAAATCTTTCCTCTTTATAATATTAGTTTTGATTATATTAAGTAGTATTATAGGTTAGCTGGTAGAGAATGCTATTTGTAGCATTAAGTTCGCCTGTATACACTACTTAAGTGCAATAAAGAATTTTCTATCTATCTATTATATCTATCACTGATTATATATAGACGACTCAGTTGCTAGCGCGCACTGTACCTGATTGGCGTAGGGATGTAGAACGCTGTTGGTTCGTTTGGCTCCGACGGAATCTATTTCGTCTATGAAGATAACACAGGGCGCTCGTTCTTTGGCCGCTTCTAAAACAATACACACTGAATTACAAAAAAAATAAAATACCTTGACTTTTTCATTTGTATTATAGTATTACATATATAGTATTCTACAAGTGAAGCCCTTTCATTTGAAACCAATATTGAGAAAATAGCAAAAAACAAACTTGTAATGCGCCATTTAGTAGCGGCGGCCATCTTGGATCGATTTTCTCATGAAAATTCTTAGTCAAATCAGTCAAAAAAAAGAAAAACAAACTTTCAAAGTTATCATAAGTTGATTCGATTTTATTTTTTTCATTTAATTTGAATGCAAGACGTAGGTACGTGTATTTGTTTGTGTGCCGAATGTGCCGATCGATTTCGTAGTGTGCTCCCACTTTGACTTCCCTCTTCCCGTCGTCCCACGCTTACTCCCCTCCGTCCTAACATTGAGCGTAGACACATAAAAATAAGGAACTCACTGAATAGATCCCGCACCCGCCTAGCCCCCTGCCCCACTAGTATCTCGTCGAACTCGGGCCCCGCGGCGTGGTAGAACGGAACCCGCGCCTCGCCCGCCACAGCCCGCGCCAGCAGCGTCTTGCCGGTGCCGGGGGGGCCCACTAGCAGCACCCCCTTGGGCAGCTTGCCCCCCAGGGTCGCGAACTTCTCGGGGTCCTTTAGGAATTCTACCTGGAATTAGATTATTACGACTTTAAGCTTAGTTTAGATAGATAGATAGATAACAACTTTATTGTACACACAAATTAGAAAAATACAATGCAGAAAACAAAAAAAAAATTACACAGAACTTATAGGTACAATGGGCGGCCTTATCGCTAAAAGCGATCTCTTCCAGACAACCTTTGGATGGACAGGAATTAAAGAATAGTAAGACGGCAGTGTACATTGTTTACTATACCATAATAAAATATGGTGATGATATGTTTTAAGATAATTCAGCCCTCTTCGACTATTGGCCCACTCTATTCCCCTCCTATTGACTGACAATACTCTTCAGCTAATTAAACCTAATTTTGATTACATCATGTTACAACTCCTCCTCGCTGACTACCAGCCCCTCTGTTTAAGCCTACCATTGACTCACAAAATCCTACAACTATTCTGATTACACCTTAATTTAAAAAAACCCCCCCTCACTGACTACCAGCTTCTTGTGTTTAAGCTAATTATTAAGTTATTTTAAATGCTACATATTTTTTTAAAACCTGTATCCAATTTGAAATTCTTAAGTGCAATATTGTAAATGCCTGCCCGTTTCTTGCCCGTTCTTCTAGGCTCTGATCGCGTGGAACTGGCACCTAGAATCACCTAGTATGTAAGACGATTCTAAATGATCCTTGTGATTTTATTGAATAAAGAAATATTTGATTTGCCCCCAGCCCCCCACTGACTCACAATATCCTTAAGCTCCTGCTTGGCCTCGTCAGCCCCCTTGACGTCGTCGAATGTGACGGCGATGTCTTCAGGGTCCACCTCGGTCTGGTTGCCGAGCTGAATCCTGCGCATGTTGGTATACTTTACTATTAAATCTTCCGAATAATACACACAAATTTAAATAAAAAGGGGTGGAAATAAGTCAGCCGTAAGACTTATAACAAATTAATAAATATTCATGGATTACACACGCTGTAGTCCCAAACTAAGCAAAGCTTGTACTATGGGATTCAGATTCCTGATATGATAAGATACTAATATATATTTTTCAGTGACCGTCTATAGTATTTGTCGGATTATAGTACCTACTGCATAATAAAACTAATGTTAATTCTGGGCTATAGTTTGTGGTTCGATTCCTGTCAAGAACAGAAACTTATTTAAATAAATGTGATAACACATTTTAAGTGTGATTTCCCGGTTTTTGAGCGTTTTACTAAAATGGATAAGAGCTCGACAAATTTTGATGCAATTTAAACCAATAGATAAAAGACTAAAAGAGCATTCTGGGTAGTGGTTCGATTCCCAGAAAGAACAAACATTTATTTTATAAACATAACATATTTTAGTTGAAATTTTCCTGCTTCTAAACATATTACTGAAAAAAATATAAAAAGCTTGACACATTTTGATGCAATTTAAACCAATAGATAGTTACCTGAACACGCTTCCGCTGACCGACGCCATGAGACTGATGAAAATGGCTAAGAACAAAACTATTGTTAGTAATTGTTGCACCAACTTTAGATATTTCGATGCTTTGGTGCCGCGCGCATTTTCGGGATGTGAACCTGCGAAATAAACAGTAAAATATATTAAAAGTATTTTATATGATATCGCATGTAACTGGCACCTAGATCTAGAATCACCTTGTATTTAAGACGATTCTAAATGATCCGCGTGATTTTATTAAATAAAGTAATTTTGACTCTGACTTGACTTTGACATAAGGAAGAGCCTAAGGGCTTGGACATTGAACGTAAACTGACTAAGTGCGACTCGGACTCGAGCAAAAAGGGGTTCCATAAAGCGTTTTATTTATTATATTTTACTAAGAATTTGTTGTTACAGCGTAACAGTAATATACCATCTATTACAATTTTAGTTTAACTATCACTGTTCATGAGATACAGACCGAGTGAAGTCTCAGTAATATTTATTTTATTATTTACATGTATTATAAAAAAAATAAAATACATATATTATAAAAAACTTAAAACTGGGTTGCCGCCGGGATCGGGGCAAGGCCCACGCTACCGGTGGTTAGAGCTACGGATTTTTAAGCTATTGCATAGCTTCTATCGCGGGCCTTGAGCGTGGGGACCGAATCCAGAAATTCCGTAACTAAAATACCGAACGAAAATAACCTAACACTGCGCATGCTTAATCCAGCAAAAAATGCTATGCAATAGCTTTACCGCGGCAGTCCCCGAGTGCCAACCTTTTTTTTATTATTTATTGTTTTACAAATAAAATAAAAGAGTAATAGGCTACCATTTTATTTAACCTTTAGGTATAAAGCACTTATACATAATTCAAAATTATATACCTCTAAATCTCCCTTTTTAGTTTTATAAACTTACCAGCGAGGTATCCCTCAGCGAATGCAATCTTGATCTTATCCTTCTGTTGATGAGTGAGATGAGACGCCTCTTCCCCAAGCAGTCTCTCCAGCCGTGGGGCTGCTTCACTGTTCAGTGGAGTCTGCTTGTCCGAACTCTCTGCGCTGAGGCCTGGAATCCACATATTGCAAATATTTTTTAATCTCCTTAAATCTTACAATCTTGCCTATAAATAAATAATGCTGGACAATCCACACAACATCATCTAGCCCCAAGCTAAGCACAGCTATTATATTTATTTATTTTAGACTAGCAGACCCATGCCCACTTTGTTGGGCATAACATAATTTGACCGTTTTTTCTCCAATTCACTTTGCAACACGGACTACCACATAAAAGCCATTTTATTTCTCAATTTTTTATATAACCTATGACACTAAGCAGTAATGTGGCTTTCTAATGAGGAAAGAATTTTTAAAATCGGTTTAATAGATCCCGAGATTACCCCTTACAATTGAACAAATATACAAACATACAAACTTTACCTCTTTATAATATTAGTATAGATATGTATAGATAGTATGTATAATAAAAACTATCTATCTATGTAATGTATTGTATTAAGTATGTCAGTCTTCTAGTACATAACACAAGCTCTGCTTAGTTTGGGGCTAGATGATGTTGTGTGGATTGTCCAGCATTATTATTTATTTTATTAATTTTTAATTTAGATAGCTGGATGCACAAGTACACAAAGCTACTACATACTAACCAAAGAACTTACGGAGTCGGTTCATGATGTTGGGGTTCCTCTTAAGGTCAGCGTGGATGCTCCGCTCCGTCTTGAACCCTCGGACCTGGATGTTGTATTTGAAGGAGCTTGCTTGGAGATTGTTCGCAAGTAGACCGACAAAGTTGTCTGTAAAACTTAGCCTGAAACAAGAATATAAATAAAAATTAAGATTTGTGGGCCATTTACAAAACACTAAGAATTGTACTATGGGAATTAGATTGCTCATAAAATTACAACAGAATACAGAACAAAATCAACTGTTTATACTAAAAAATTTTGTGTAATTTATTTATTTTTATGTATTCTTAGGTATTTTATTTTTATTGTAGTAGGATTAGGTATTATATTTAGGTAAGTACATCTTGGTTTTTTTTTTCTATATAACACGCCTCACCATCTTTCTGCACATCCAGAAAGACTGGCAGACAATGCTCTTAGCATTAAGTCCTCCTAGCACTAAGCTTTGAGTGAAATTTTAAAAAAAATAAATAAATAAATAAAAATATTTGCCACACGAATGTTTGTTTTAGGTAGGGATTGAATTTAAATCAACAGCATAGAAGGCAGAGCTAGTACCAGCTTCTCAATATACCTACTTTAATAAATTTCATTACAAGTAATATTTCAAACATGCAGAAAAAATTTCATCATAGCATAATTTTCATAAATCTGTGAGATGATATCAAATATCTTACTGATAACATGCTTTTCTAATATAATCAGTCAATCACCTCTACATAAACAAAGTGTTTACTTGGTACTTACTTCTTTTTTAATTACAAACATTAACTAAATGTTTTGACCTTGACCCCAAAGGTTAATGACCAGAAAATCATTCTTTATAGGTCAAAAATATATAGGTACTTTTGTGATATAACTAGTTTAGGGTATAAGAGTTACCTGGTGTTTTTCTTGCGGAAATCAACAGTGACGGTGGGAGTATCAGTCCACCCATTCTTATTCTTTTCGAAGGAATCGGAAGACAGATATGACACTTTCCTCGCCGACGAGAGCTCCGCCAGTCGGCCGAGAGGTCGCCGCGACGCCGCCGGGAGCGACACCAGGCTCCTCAAATCAATAGCGCGCATCTCAGCTAGGACATTCTTATCAAAATTTCGTAAACTCTCTTCTAAACTTTCGCGACAGACTGCCGCTTCGTGAGACCCCGCAGAACCTTCCTTTCCCCTCACATTGCTGCTCTTCCCACCACTGTGCTTTCTTTGCTTGAATAAACTCGAATATCTCGCAGATAATTGACTAAAACTAACTAAAATCTGCAATGACACAAAGGTTATGTTGAATGACGATTCACAATTCCGATAGTCTAATATGGAACGCGAATTAAATACGTTTGTATTATTTGTTACCTGGTTTTGAGTGTTTATAGAGTTCAATGAGAACATGTTACATGTAGATGACCTGTGTTTTTATTGTATTTGATGTGCACTCGAAAATTTTGTAGGCTCTTAAGTCAAACTTATTTTTCGTAGAAAGAAAAATATCTGACAGATCTAGTGTTGTGCTAAAATGTATGTGACATTTTGCTGATGATATAGCATTATAAATAAATCGATTTGTTAGTGATGTTTATGTGAATTAAAGCAAAAATAATACATGGTTTAGTTAACAATTGGCACTGTTTTGATTAGTTGAGCTTTCCATAGCCTGTTTGAGATCCGCAAATAGTTCGAATAGTTAGAATATAGGTACTTATTAGTAAATGAGTGCTTAGTTTTTCTTTTCATTAGTCACTCGCTGAGTCATGCCCACTGTCCTTTTACATCTTTATAGAGAACTTTGTGTTATAGGTGCCATTTGTGCTAAAGTTTTTACGTTGGTTGTTACACGATGAATCAGGTCACAGGCGACATATAGGCTAGCAAACCTTTTTATAGCCCATAGTCAATTTATAACTGTGACATAGCATAGTCACCAAAAAAACACTTTAATGAGTAAAGAATATTATTAAATGATCGGTATCTTTTGTTTGCTATCGATTTTTAGCATATTCGTATTATTCTGCGCTAGTTATTGTGGAACCGCACTAGTAAACTAACTAAACAAAAATAACAAGCGCTATGGTTTAGTGCACTCAGTACCATTGTTATGAATCATCCACTTAGATATTTAATACTGAAACAGTATGATGATGTGATTTTTGATAAGTTTAATAAAGTTTTTATGACGATTGCTTATTGTTGTAATTTTGTATCATGAATTTGCTTCTATATTTATTATAACTGGCCTTCAAAAACTAATTTTAAAAATGCCTTGTTCTGTTTAAATTAACCAGAACATAGTTTCCGAGCACATCCAGACGAGTTTTGATTTCTATATTGTCTATGCTTATTTGGACAGTAAAATCCAAAATGGCGACGAGCGATGACGAGCCTATGCATTTATATGAAGTTTTTCAAAACTGTTTCAATAAAATAGCAAATAAACAACAAGGTGAGTGAGAAAATGCATACCGTGGCCCGTCTCGCGTTCCTCGAACGAACTATCGCGGTGTGGTGAAGTGTTTCATTGTGAAAATCGACCAAAGTGTTTGCGTGTTATGCCATTCCACTGTGTAAAGCAACAGCATTTTTTATAATTACGCCCAAATTATTCGCCCTACGTGTAATATTTGCATGTAAACGACTTATATGAAGTCCACCGCATGTGTTTTGTTTGTAAGAACGTACGTATTACCAGCCAAATAGCGTAAAAAGGCTATGTTTTGATCGGGCAGCAGAGATCAATGTGGTTTTACCATTGTGCTGTGAATACGATGCGATACTGAATTGTTTCATTGGATTTATTTACTTTGACGTCCTCACTGACACTGTAATCAGGTAATCCGATCGGCAGCTGAAAATTGAACATTTTATCACATTTACGTACCTATACATAGTTGTATGTGTGGTTGAAATTACTAAATTTATTTTTCAGTGTTTATATAATTGTCCGTAGGTTTATTCTTTAGCCTACCTAAATCTAGTAAAAGCTAAACGATATAATAACTACTCAACGTTTTACGTTGTTTTAGTGTCCATGTATACAGATATTTGTTTATTTACACTATCTAGCTGACCATGCAAAGTTGATACATATACTCCATCTAATTCTTTACTAAAATAAGCTATTAATATTATTCATTCATGTCTGAAATTCCTGAAATGTCTACCTTATGTTATGGTATAATGAATCATTATTTAAATCAACTTTTGGAAGATCCTTTGTTTATTAAAATAGGTTATAAGCCATGTTGTTAACCATTAAACCTTATAATTAACACCAGTTTACATATTTTAGGATATTACAATTCAGACAACATCTCTTGTTACTTGTATATCTTGTCGGGTTTGTAGATATTTTTTTTTCATTTGTAGTAACATTATCAAGGTTATAACAAAAATCTTTAATCCTCTATCTATAATACACTTTATGGCATGTCTAAGCATTGTTCATCAATTGACATTCTTACCATATGACAGATAGCAAAGTGTTACGGTGTTTTTGTTCATTGTTTGATGTTTTTCGCAAACAATAGGAAGATACATTTTTGGATCAGCGTTGTATCACCTTAGTGATGTTAATAAAAATAATGTTGCCATTTAATAATAGTAAAATCTATAATAATATGTGGCTGTAATATTTTGAATAATCTATTTATAAAAGAAAGTTGTGTTAGTTACATTATTTATAACTCAAGAATGGCTGTACCGATATGGCTGAAAATTGGTGGGTAGCTTAGAGCCAGGAGACGGACATAGGATAATATATAATATGTATGTAAGAGTGTATGTATGTATTTTCTAACGAGGAACAGAGTTTTCAGGTACATCTAGTATAAATTTACATAAAAATCAAAATCTAAAATAATTACCTAGGTAAGTACTTAGGTAATTAAATCTTATTCCATAAAATCACAAAGATCACTTCGATTCATACATGTAGGTGATTCTAGGATTAGTTATTTTAAAATCAAACTGCTATCATATAATCCATACATAGAATAATGTCTCCATTTAAACAAGGCCATGCAATTGGATATAAATTGTGGACAACACAATAAGTTGTATTGATTGACTGCTAGCATCTTTAATTCAACCTAGTTTGTGCTCTTAATCTACTGTAGTTAGGTTTAATTTGCTTTGGCTTAGCTACAGTTTTTTTGAGTCCTAATTTTTTTATTCCTCATCATCCTAGATTGGCTACTTAACTATAATCAAGTCTGTTGGTTGTTGGTTACCATTGTGACATCATTTCTTGATAGACCAATCTATGTTTTTTTGGTCCAGGTCAAGTATATGTAAATGTAAGTATATACTTCTAATAAATGTGAAAGTTCGATTCCTCCGTTTCGTTTGTATTCATGATCTGAATAATGGCTTTTTATCCCTATATGTGGGGTGAAGTAGTGGCATTTAATTTTTTAGATGGCTTATTTAGTACATGTGCCTTGTACCTACATTTTTTTAGATTGAGTAGGCTTGCTCTGTTCAGCCTAGGCGGCTTTAACCAGAGGAAAGGCAAGGTCAAAACATGTGAAAGTATATGTCCCGATGTTTACCTTCACCAATTCAAGTAATTAAAAGTGAATTTAAAATCATTACGCTTGTAAATTTTACTGAATAGATATATCCTATGGTACCTAAGTTACAGATAGTAGTATAGTAAGTTATAGTATGATTTTTATAACTGCCTAGGTAGTTTTTTTTTTCTCCGCATCTAGACGCTAGGGTGGTCCATTATGCGTGAGGGGCTGATCTGGCTACGCGCGTAGCCTAACTCCTCCCAAAAACACAGAAGCTTCCTGGGGGCTTCACAGGCTTGGAGGAGTGACCTCTGCCTAGGTAGTTAACAGGACTTGAAATAGTATTTCCAAAAAAACAAACTACGTTACCAACCATTTACGTACGTTGTATATTTACGTTATTAAAATATTTACACAAGTGTCTCGGTCTCAGCTAATGTAATGTAAAGCTACTGGAATTCTACGGCTTTGTTCGTGGGAGATCTTGTTTAAGTCATCGATTCAGCTTCTCTTTATCTCGTCTCTCTTTCTCTTTTTCTCCTCTTCGGCTCAGGCTTTCTCCTCAGCTTAGTTGATATTACTTTGCCATCCTCAGTGGGTTGATGTTGAACCACATCCAATCCTCATCAAGGACAAACAATAATTGTATAGGCGACCAAGAAATTGGTTTACCACTTTCGATGACATCTCCCAGTAACATAATTATTCGCTATGGATTACAGATTGACAGATTCTGACGTAGCAGTTATTAATCTGTCAAGCGAAAATAGCCCTTGATGTTTTGTACGTGCAAATGATATTCAGCCTTAGAGGGGTAAACCAATTTCTTGGTCGCCTATGATTATGATCTACTTACTGTGTTATGAACAAAAAATTGAATTCGATTTTAAGTAACCCCTCAAACTTACTAAATAAAAGAACACTCGGGACCGATTAAACAAAATTAAAATTTGTTCGTAAGTTACGATTCCACAGACAGACACAGATACGGAAAACTTATAACACGCCGTCGTTTTTGTGTCAGCGGTTAAAATTTCGTGTAACACACACGACCATTTTGTATGAAAAAATGTTTTGCGTAAAATCACACTCATTTACAACCGGGCTCAGTGGCGCGTCTTGGGAGAGACTTACGTGACAGTGACTGATATAGGTTGATGATGATGATGACGCTAATTTAGAATACGTTTTACAAACAATAAATGATTTTGATTTGATTTGAAGGTTTCTAGGTGCCAGTTTTTCGCGAACAGAGCTTATAAAATCTGCCGACTTCGTATGTATTAAGTCAAAAAGTCAAAGTCAAAATTACTTTATTCAGTAAAATCACTCGGATCATTTAGAATCATGGGAATATTTAGAATTATGGGAACTAGATTGCTAATATAATACTTTTATTCAGAGCTATGACGTCTAAGATCATTTATATATTTATAATGTAGGTAGGTAGTAACAAATAGTTTTAACGGGTTACAATTTTACGTTAGGCAATATCGTAAAAGTTGATTTATTAGCTATAGACGCGATTGTCTATTTTAAGCTGTGGTAATTACTGACATACCTGATTTGCTGTATAATTTACGATGTCGATAGCATTGATTTATGGATTAAAAATAAAAAAAAAACATTAACATTTTATTTTTAAATTTTCGCTATCAAAAACAACTAGCATTTAAGATATCTTAACTATTAAGCTTAAGAAGACTAGTCTAGAAAAATCCTAATCTTTTTTATCTAATAGTGAATGGTCACAGCATAAACCTATATAAACCAACTCCAAAAAATAAGGTTGTGAATGTTGTTTTTTTTTTGTATGGATATAACGTAAATATTCACGGATATTTCATACTAGTCCCAAACTAAGCAAAGCTTGTACTGTGGGAACAAGACTGCTGATAGAATATTTATAAACATTTTTTTTACTTTACATCGCTCTTGCTCCACATTAGATGAACCTCGAACCCACTATAAAAAGAAGAATATCCTGTCCTTGATTCATACGGTTGCGATAACATGCTACTTTTACCAAACACCCTGCTCGACCATATACGGCTAAGCAGGATCGTATATACAGGGTGTAAGAAAATAATTATGGATATTTCACACTCTTGTCCCAAACTATGCAAAGCTTGTACTATGCGAACTGATTGCTGATAGAATACTTATTTTTTTGTAACTACTTTTAATACTTAGCACCACTTTATATCAGGGGGCTCGTTTGCTTGTCTTTTTTATGCCAGCTTTGACAAAAAAAAAACAAAACGCGTTTTCTGTAAGTAATGTTTTCAAAAGTTATATACATTATTTTCTTGAATTTTTTGTCTAAAAGTCGCGAAAAGTTCAAAGCGTTTCATTTGCCAGTTATACCTAATGTATAGTTTTTTTTTGCACCTTGTACAGTAAGTATGTGTCATTTGATGATGACTGCGATAAATAATCTTGAAAGTAGGACAACTTAGCTTATTTTTTAAAAAGTTTAACTTCTTAATACTGCATTGTGACAGATAATAATGATAAATCCCACTAAAACAAAAAAAAACAACATAAATGACCATTTTCCATTCTATTAGTATTAGTGTATGCCATCTCTCATGACCAACACTGGAACTTCAGTACTTAATTTAGTTTAATTGTAATTCTTTGTAAGAAGGATCATATAAAAAAACGGAAGGAACCAGGCCGTAAGTTTCTTGCCCGTTCTTCTACGACGATTCCAAATGATAGTTGTGATTTTATTGAATAAAGAATTTTTTTACTTACTTTTACTTAAATATCTTATTTAAAGAACAAACTAACTGCATCAAGTAATATTATAAACGCTTTATAAGGGTACCTCAAAAACAAACGGTCAGATCTTCATGTAATTTAAATTCACATGAGAAGCCCCAAAACTATCAAAATTAGTTAAAAAATACAATCCAATGGAGAACCTCTTTAACTTCGATTCCCAAACTTTTTAAGCTATTGCATAGCTTCTATCGCGGGCCTTGAGCGTGGAGACCGAATCCAGAAATTTCGTAACAAAAATACCGAACGAAAATAACCTAACACTGCGCATGCGTAATCCAGCAAAAAATGCTATGCAATAGCTTTACCGCGGCAGTCCCCGAATGCCACACGTCTTTTTTTCAAGAGTTTCATCAAAATCGGGCCGTAAGTAGTTTAGCCGGGATAAACATTCAAAAATCTAACCTGTTATATTAACAACACTATTCGTAGACTTATCGTAGTTTTATCCTTTAATATCGATTGCGCGCCCTTGTACGCATTTTTTATAACTTGTTCGCTAGAATTCTAGATATTATCGCATATTAGTGCTAAATAAAACACATTATAATCACAGAAACACTATTTTATTTAGCGTTACAAGCCTTGCTAGGTTCGATATACCAATTTAATA
Source organism: Ecliptopera silaceata (assembly GCA_932527185.1). Classification (NCBI taxonomy): domain Eukaryota; kingdom Metazoa; phylum Arthropoda; class Insecta; order Lepidoptera; family Geometridae; genus Ecliptopera; species Ecliptopera silaceata. The sequence goes on along the minus strand of OW052217.1, from coordinate 5,368,141 downwards.
TCTTAATAGTGAAATGAAGGTCACGTGGCCCACAAGGCATCATAGAACAATAAAAATAGTATAAGTACTTTATTCAGTAAAATCACAAAGATCATTAAGAATCATCAGCACCGCACGTATTTGTCGTTTTTTGTGGATAAGGCTGACTAGGTTCATCTAGACTAGACAGCATTACTAAAAATAAAAAATTCAAAATACGGGTTTTGCACACATCTCTCTATAGGCCCAAACTTGCCAAGCCTGTACTATGAGTAATAAATACATATTTATTAGGTATATATATATGTTTATTCACAAACAAACTTACGACTATACAGTATTTACAAAATTTACATAGGCATATAAAATACATAACAGTTAAGCTATCTACAGACCGTTGCAAACGATCTATAGATAGCTCAACTGATCCAAATCAGTACCAACCGGTAGCGTACCCAAGATACTGGCTGCATTGCCGCGCTGAATAGCAAATAAATAAATATGTAGTATGTATAAACAAAATTAAGAGAAAAGTCACGCAAACATTTAATTATCTGACCAACATTACTGTGATAGTGTTATCGGTGTAAATAATTTAATAAATTAATTGTTATTACAACAATTTATTATAAATTGAAACGTAACACCGACTCGTGGAGAGATTGTGTGACTTTTGACTTTTTACAAACCATCTGCCGCACTCAGAGACATCACTTAAACATAAGTAATTAAATGCCCTGATATTTCCGCTTGTAACTCCACTTTCGGTTTATATTGTAACTAATTAAATTAATTAATGTAATAAGGCTATTGATATTACACGCACTTGAAAGGCTATTGATATTACACGCTATTAACATACTTACGCTTCATAGTGATTGACGTTTCCTCACAGGGCACGTCCCATACCCTTTAATTAAAATCATAGAAATACGAGCTCAAGCTTATTAACTTACTTAATCCTAAAACTGTTTTAAACACTTTTATAATTTAGTAAGTTAATATAAAGAACCAATCTCAAAAATTGATACAGGGTTACACAGAAAATTATTGTTTATGTTCGCAAAGTAGCTTAAACTAGTAAAAGATTAACAATTCAGCCACAATAAAAAAACTCTAAAAAATTTGAATTTTCCGCTAGAGCGAGACGTATCACCTTAAATGCTATCATAATCATAATCATTTATTTGCATTAAATGTAAGTACAAAAATGCTAGTTTATTGCTACCAGAAGCCCGAGCACGAATAAAACGCACGCAAACATAACTGCACGGTGTCGCATGAGAGTGACACTACGCGTTGCGGCTCGGCTGGCGAACGTTGCAGCGTCACCGCGCAGTGTGTCATGTACCGTTACGATACGTTTACGTGCGTCGCTTTTATTCGTGCTCACCCCACAAAGCGTAGAAAAGCGACCAAGAAACTTACACTGGCACTTGCCTGGTTCCACCTTGTTTGTTACAAATCAATCTCCCGGCAAGCAAATACATATTTACACTGCTACTACTTGCTACTAAACTACTTATTTAAGTACCTACTTGCACACGTCAGTAAAACAACGTCGTTTATATCAGAACGACATAAGTAATGTAGAAATCTGTCAGTTTACTATACTAATTAAGTACCTAATTACAGTACGCGACGTTGTACTACGCATATTAATTCAAATGTGATCAATATCTACACTAATATTATAAAAAGGAAGGATTTGTATTTTAATGTGTATGTTTGTACTTTGTAATGAATATACTCAATAAATTCTGCGCCTCTTTTGAAAATTCTTTCACCATTAGAAAGCTACATTCACCTTGACTAACATAGATTATAATTATTGCTAAAAAAGATTGGGGATGCTTACTAAAACATAAGTAACCCAATGCCCACTCGTGCGAAGCCGGGACGGGCCGCTAGAATTACTATCCAATCGGTCCTCGGACCCCAAGCCAAAGGTCGCTCGGCGCGGAAGATCTTCTCTTTACGTAGGAATCGTAGGAGATACCACACCAATCTCCTTCACACGCATCCCACTCATTTTTCAATTAACAATAATTAAAAAAGAATGCGAAATGATTACGGGTCGAACAGAAATATCGGGAAATAATCAAACTCACAAATCATAGTGAATATCCCGTTTATAAAGAACACTATGTTCAAAACCAATGTTATATTAAAAAAAATGGTTGTCTGTAAAGTCGGTTTACTGACGATAGTTGAACGTGACAACGTCACTTCATGGAACGCCTCAGAACGCCTCATGAGTCATGTTTTTTCGTGCGTGCAGCCGGCTCTATCGAATTATAAGACGTTGTCACGTCAAAAATAAATCTCTCAATGGCGGAATGAATTGCCGCGTACTGTATTCCTGATAACATATGCCCTAACATCAGTTATAGCGTAGTAACCTATAGGTTATCTGCTTTTTAGTACTTGTAGTATTCTAGAGTAAACAATCTACAATTATTTTGTAAATTATTAGACTTACAATTACTTATTTCTTGTTTAGTTTAAAGATTTAAATATGATAAGAAAATATTAAACAAGTATAGGCGACCAAGAAATTGGTTTACCAAATTGGCTGAATATCATTTGCACTTATTTTTTTATACCTACTTAATTCCAATGATTTTTTAAATTAATGTACATACTGACTATTAATGTTTACTCATATTCTTGTTTTTTTTTGAAGATTTAAACATGATAAGTGAATATAAGCAAGTACTTAAATAAACTTTTTTATTTTTTAATAAGTTTATGAAATCCTTGCTCTACTTACCACTTTGTTTACTGAATGAAAAATTGTAGATTTTTCATAAATGTTTCCCTAAACTACATTAAGTAGTGTACGTGTAAGTATTTCCATATCGATTGTAAGTGAAATTATTTGATCAGCTGCGCGCGCGCGCCCCCATTGGTGGTGTCTGCACCAATCGGGTACCGATAAAGTTTGGAAATTCAAAACTTTGTTTACGTATATGAAACTTCAGATTAATTAGGGCGAGTTTTCAGAGGTTTTATCAAAAGATAAATTTATTTAAAATCATATTTTAGTCATATTGATATTAATTAATGATACACTTTATTCAATCACGCAGATCATTTAGAATCGTGATCATGATTCACGGCAATCACAGAGTTCCAACGAATTAAGTATCTAAAAGAAAATTAATTAAGAAACGACAATGATTTTTAAAAAAAATAGTTTTATCATTGTAGATTTAAAAAAATGTACATACTATTTTGCCTGATAACAGTTTTCACAGTAAAAAACTATAGTGATATATTTTGTGTACGTTGTTGTCATTACATTATCGACTTACGAGTATGTACTACGTTTTTATTTAATAAATCAACCCCTCATAAATATCTGTAAACAAAACGCTCATGTCAACAACAGGTTAGGTTAAATCAGGTATGACGTCATTACTGTCACAGGGGGAGGTCTATATCCACCACCAATCTCACTGTCACATATCTATTTGTTATCTAATTAAGTTAATACATTTAAATATATGATGGGAATGAAGCCATATAATATTATAGAATCAAATTAAAAAATCGCTGTAACTCTTGCCCGTTCTTCTAGGCTCTGGTCGCGAAGAACTGACTCCTAGAATCACTTGCGAGCTATATTACTGATTGAATACTATTATTTTTGGAAATATCAGTATTAACATGGAACACGCATTCACCTTCACACAAATGTTTGTTCTCAGCGGGGATCGAACCCACTACCCACAACACGGAAGACAGAGCCTACAAAACTGTGACACCTGTCATTAAATACCTAATTAAATCAGTTTTAACATTATACTGTTAATTTGTTCACTCAGTTGGCGGTCTTTTAATGATCAACTTAAAAAAAACACTTTACCTTGGTTATCTACAGTTATATAAAAAAAAACTGTTTTATGTCACCTGAGGATTTACCAAGAATTTTGAATATACTGACCTGATATAATCAGCGAATGAAGCGTCTCAGTTTTGAAAAAACAATGCTTTTTACTATCCTTCCTTCTGCCTGTCTGTTATAGTTATGCAGAGGAGTTATCGCGAATAATTGTGAAAATCAAAAACTAATTGTAACGCCGCACGGCTTACAACTATAACAAAAAGTATCGTAACGACTTTTGGTCAAATCAAATCATTTATTTGCTTAAATGTGGTTTTACAGTTGTCGTCATAATTGTATAGATCAGCACATTACTATAACTAGCATGCAAATTATATTATATCATGTCACATTAAATTAAAAATAATTACATACAGTTCAAGACCAAATAATACAAATATAAAATTACACATCTTTATACCAAAATTGTAATACCCAATGGTCTTAATTTATTCCGTCTAGCCCCCGCAACGCACAATAAGAAACTTCGTAAAAAAAAAAAAAAGGAACATTTCACACATCACAATATAGTCCCAAACTAAGCAAAGCTTGTACTATGTAAATTAGACTGCAGATAGAATACTTATAATAAAATAAATAAACGTTAAAAAAAACGTATAACCAACTAGTAGTACGCCCCGGCTTCGCACGGGTAGCCTATATAAAAAATATCATTATAATATACCCTATGTTCAGCGCAGATAATGTAGCTTCACAACAGTGAAATAATTTTTGAAATCGGTCCAGTAGTTTCGGAGCCTATTCGATGCAAACAAACACACAAACAATCAAATCTTTCCTCTTTATAATATTAGTTTAGATAGAAACATACTCAGTAAACGCTAAAATAGCAAGCACGCGTCCACACAACAATATTGACGCCGCAAACATAGCTTAGCGGCTGTTTGTCCTAACCAAACAGGGGGTTCGAAGCTCGGCTGCGGGTAATTGAGTGGACAGGACACTCAGCTTTATTCTAGAGCTACTAGACTTAGCTGAAAGCTAAATACTATATACAACTATCTGCATCTAACTGCTAGTTAGATGACCAATTAAAAACGTACCTTAGATGGGTAAGTTTGTAATTGGTACTAATTTGGATTAGTTTAGCTATGTGTAGATCGTTTGCAACAGTCTGCAGATAGCTCTACTGTGTCTTGTATTTTATATAATAAATATGTACATTTAATAAATACTGTTATATATATTGTTGTAAAATAAATAAATCAACCAAAAACTGAAGTAAACCTTTTACTTGCCCGTTCTTGTAGGCTCTGGTCGCGTGGAACTGGCACCTAGAATCACCTAGTATGTAAGACGATTCTAAATGATCCGCGTGATTTTATTGAATAAAGAAAATTAAATATTTGATTTGTTGATAGACTCAGTTTGCTCCTAATTTCTGAAATCCACTTCTCTTCAAAATAGTACAATAATGATCGTAATCTCCCTCCAATAACTGAAGTACAGTCGAGCGCAAAAATGGCCCCTCGAAACGCATTGCCGCGTTTAATTCTACCCGATTTATCGTAATATATTGTGCGCGTGACTGTCTTGTCGTATGTATAGTTTTTATTTTAATACAAGGAACAGATATTTATTTGATTAGAAGATACACGAAGTAGTTATTAAAGAAATAAGTAAGTAGATTGTAAAGTATAGTGCACTTATTAAAAAAAAACTGAAAGATTATTCGAGGGGTTTCAATTCTATTTAAAAGAAAATACAACCCTAGATCTTATCAGAAGTTTTATAGTTAGTAAGTAATTTAATTTATTTTTCTTTTATGTTTGAAGTATATTTGTAAACCACGTGTGTGTATTTGTTTTTCATTTTAACGATTTTAACATCTTTCTTTTTGATGCCGGTTCAAAATAAGACAAGTAATAAAATGTCAGACTATAAATACGGCTCCCCACCCTCAATAATCACTTCACGGTAGACAATATTTGTAACATTAACGGCAAATTCGTCTCACCCTCTTCACCCCTCTCTTTCGCACCCCCCACAAGACCCTGAGATTAGACAGAGACGGAGATAAAGCCAGTGTTCGCAAGCGTGTAATCAAGATTGGCATTAACTTGTATATGTATGGTTATATTTTTGAAGTAATTTTAGGGTAGGTTATGTGCGATTACTGTTAAAACTTGTTTTCCAACACGTGTCCATCCTATAGTATGAAACTATAGTATTAGAGCTTTTTGACGTGACAACGTCTTATAATTCGATAGAGCCGGCTGCACGCTCGAAAGAACATGACTCATGAGGCGTTCTGAGGCGTTCTGAGGCGTTCTGAGGCGTTCCATGAAGTGCAAGCGAGAGCGCGGAACGAGCGACAAAGAAGCACAATCGGCCTTTGCGTTTGTTGTCACGTTCAACTATCCTCAGTAAACCGACTTTACAGACAACCATTTTTTTTCTAAAATAATTCGTTTTGAAGTACCTACTACCACCGTACCTATTGTGCATCGCAGGACATGTCTTTGGTGGACTTGCTTCATTGAGGATGTGCGTCCCAAAATATCTTTATAAATTATATTATTAATTTATTTACATAAAGATCTGGTCGTAAAATAAAAATAATAGAAATTAAACGAATTAATTTACCAAATTATTATCAAAATAAAACCAGCCAACCATACAATAATGATTGCTCAAAACACTTTCAGCATGTGCCATATTTCGGTCGCATGATAATCAAAACCAAAAAAATATATCATAACACAATACCACCCTATTATGAATTAAAACCCAATTGAAATCAGTGCAGCGGATACTATCAAGAAGCTTAACAATTCATCCCCCTATCAAACGTACGTACAACCCTCAACTGACATAGATGTTTAAAATAACTAGTAGTTCGCCCCGAATTTTCGGCATATTCCCAAAAGATAAGAAAATATAGCGTTGACATTATGTTCCCAATAGGTATGGTAATCAAGACATCAAGTAAGCGCTAACTTTTAATAAGATAGACCGGTAATATTCACCATCTTTGTGCCCCTCCAAGTAGTTTAGATAAAGATCTTAGCGTTTGTCCTAGCAATATGTATTATAGTGCGAAATTTGACAATAAACTATAAAACGGAAGAGAAAATCAAACCAAATAAAATCACAAAGCATCGAGTAAACCAAACCTATTAGCCAAAACACTAATAACAAAATCTGACACGGCACCGGTCGCGTGTCTGCCACGCGACTTCGAGTGCTCGATGAACAAATGGCTCCAAATCAATGGTACCGTCACATGCTACAATTTCACGGCGAGGTATGGTAATCGTGCGAATAGATCTGTTTGTTTAGCTGGTGGCTTTTGAGGTTTTTTTTGGCTGGGAAAATGTTGAGGATGAGGATGCTACTTTTCATATCGATTTGAGTATCCCTTTACGTACAGTAATCAAGACATCAAGTCTGCGCTAACATATAAGATAGACGAGAAGTTTCAATAAAACCCATTTAGCAGTTTTTGCGTTAAAGAGTTACAAACATACATCCATTATCTTTTCATGTGGCAAGCGTTTGACCGCGATCTCACTCGAGGGTCGACGATGTAGCACGCTTAGCATATACCCATCCATCCATCCATCGATACATACATCCATCCATACAAACATTCGCATACCTAAGTAGGTTATGTTTGTTCCATCACTTGTTCTAACAAAATGTAGATACTATGGCTTCATAATACTTATATCCTTGTATCAATTAATTTCTACACAAAACAAGTTCCTTAAACCTTATTGTTTTTAAACCCCATAATTGCTCACGCTGATGACAGGGTAGTCCTGTAATAAAGACGTTAATTCCACAACCCTTTAAAGTTCTTTAATTCTTCGTTATATTTTCTATCGATTTTTTCCGTTTATAGCACGAGCGAAAGCGGTTACTACTATCAGAAATGTTTTAGGAAAAGATTTTCACATACAGAAGAAAATATAACATATTTATTTACACCATAAGATACAATATAAGATATGAATACTGATAGAAGATATTGGATGAAAATGTAATAGAAGATTCACGCTCGCTCTTGTCTGCGTAATGAGTGCAAGTCACGCCATCTATTTCTTTCCAGAGCCGCTTCCTTGACTTCCTTATACGACACGAGGGCAACCTTCATCTTTACTTGGCTCATGTAGTTTATCCTCGGCCTTCCTCTTCTGCCTTTCCTTCTCAGATGTTACTGATGAGGTTGTCGTGTCGTATAAGATGGCCAATCATCTTCCATTTTAGTTGATAAAATAAAAATGGCTGGTGTTTCTCCCATGCCTTGCACCGTTCCTAATGAGCCTATTACCGTGTCATTGTTTCAGTCTGTAATTTATAGATAGGTACTCCAGTTTATGGTTTACCATTTAACAAATCAATTGTCCTTCGGAATGATTGCCTCTTTATGAATTGTTTTTGTATTATTTTATGTTTTTATAAACGATCTATCGGTTTTCGATAATTGAGCGATATGAACGTTAAGGTTTGGGTCGATACTGAGTTTAACAGTTTTTGGATAAGAATCAATGTACAAATAATACGAAAAAATACAAAAATGTTTTGCCAAAAAGATTGTATTTCGTCTGGATTTGAACTCGCAACCTTAGGATCGGATAGATCTCTCCCGCTGAACCACCAGTACGCATTATGTAAATTAATTTCCTAATTGTCACAGCGCCGCCATTGTTGCTCCAAACAGCGTACATTTATTTGTAGATGCTTTTAAAATGGAGTCTGGAGCCGCTTTTGTTTGTTTATGTGAATTTTAAGGAGTTAACTGGATTAATTGAGATGAATTAAGATAAAGGGTTGAATTATAACGAGCTTGTGGTATAATGTAACTGCTCTCGGGGATACAACAGAATTATATTAGACAAACTTCCGCACGCGACTTGGCGCACATTATTACACTATGCTAGATGCAATACGCTTGATTGGCTTGTTAGATCAGCGTGGTGTCATCGTCATCAACCTATATCAGTCCACAGCTGGACGTAGGTCTCTCGCGTCGCGTCACAGAGTCCGGAGTTTGAATCTGAATTATGTCAATTCAGAAGTTGATCATATTAAAATCTATTTTTTGAAAGATTTTTGTATGTATGTCAGGAGTTCTACTAATTGTACTTTTAGTAGTACTTACTAGTGACACGGAGCGTGAAAATCGAAGCTTATGACGACATCCACTAGCCAACCCTCAAATGGTGGCGTATAATTCGAATTAGTGCATCGCGTGAGGGGTGCCTTGTGACAATACATCCCTCCGACTAAACAGGGGGTGAAAAAACAACTCTCTGATGTTATCTTTTCAATTCAATAAAAAAAACATACTAAATAAAAATTTCGAATAAACTACACCATATATTGTTAAACTTAAAATAATTTGTACTATTATTGTGGGGATATAGATGAAGCACGTTTAAAATACATAGTTACAGAACAAATTTGTTTTGCCAACACATAAATCTAATTGATGTTACAGATTTTTTGATAACTGTTTGTTGAATTTAAGCCTCATATTGATTTTGATTTTGTACCTATTAAAATGCGGATTTCGGATTGACAATTTTTTTTTTTGATTCGCTAAATCTTTTTCATATGTTTTTGAATAGATAGTAATTCAAAATAGGTACAGTTATAACTGTGTGTATATAAATATATAATGCTAATTATGTTACGTGTTCTTTCTATGTCAATACAATATTATTCTATGTATGTCCAACTTATTAATGAAGTTGTAGGTAATTCGATAGTAATTTTGTTACAACTTATACAATCTGTAGCAACAAAATAAGGATTTTAAACGCGACGCGTCGGGAATAATTAAAATAATGCTTTGTCATTTTGGCGTTTTAATTTTTTATTAGGATTATTTTGAACCCGTTGGTTTAGGGACTGGTGTAGTTGAGGTCAATTGTTTATTTTTTATTTGGTTATTTTGTGTGTGTTTATGAGGAAACTATGATGTTTAGAGTAAAATAATAAGTACATATTAGTTGGTTTATCTTTATTTAGTTTGGTTCTGCTAAGATTACATGAAATAACTCGCAAATTTTGTATAGAGATAATTTATTAATTTGTTCACGTCTTGAATGTGACTCAAAATCTATATATTATGCTCGCAAAGAATATATTAAAAAAACCAAAATTAAGTATAAATAATATTCCGGGACATTTTCACACATCACACTCTAGTCCCCAAACTAAGCAGAACTTGTACAATGGGAATAATTAATTATAATGATAAATAATTATATTTTTTTTATTGTACTAAATACATTACATAGTAACACCCAGACACAGAACAAATATTTTTGTTCATCACACAAACATTCGAAACTATCGGCTCTAGTCTAAAAGCAAAATAAAAAAAAAATGTATACCAAATGAGATATTGGAGAATCACCCACCCACCCACCCTCAACCCTGCACTGTATGATTAGGATTCGCTTTGTGACTGACATGCGTGAAGCAGAGCTTCTAATTATTGTAATTTGAATGAGACTAGGTAAGTATAATTTAAATTCATTACTTCGATATATAACAATTTTAATTACGATTATTTTGGTATTTTTTATTTAATAAAGTGCATATTGCATCAATTTCAATGCGTTTATTTGTTATTTGTGTTCACGACTAGAAAGTACCACGTTGGGCGCCAATATTGAATTATCTTACCTTATTAAAATAGAAATAAGTTTTATTTACGTACAGTTTCGTATAAAAGTGAAAAATTAAGCATTATTTACTGTTATTTAAATGATTATATGTTGTTTTTCCGTGACATGATTTATTCAAGATCTAGAATATCTAGATCATCTCTCGTTGTGAATAATATTTTTATAATGATTAGTTACTAAAATGTATTTATTTTGTGAATGGCATAACACGTTTTTGGTCAATTTTCTGGAACCTTCGTTCGAGGATCGCTACAGGGTGTTAAAAATTTCAAGTGATATTTTTTTGATACATTTTTAGATGTGTTTTTAATTTTGTATATTTTTTCTTTCAGTAACAGAAAAGGCTGGATACCAATCACCATATGGAGGAATGGATAATGGAATGGTGAGTTTTTTTTAATTTTGTTTTGTGTTTTAGATGACTTACAAATATTTGACCATTGTGTTTTAGATGAATGTTATTGTGTAATTTTATTTAATACCTGAAAAAATGAGGAGTAACAGGTTGGCGTGGTATGGACATGTTATGAGAAGAGAAGAATGTCATGTGACGAAAAGAGTGCTAGGTATGAATGTGGATGGACATAGAGGAAGAGGTAGGCCTAAGAAAAGATGGATGAATTGTGTGAAAAATGATATGGATGTGAAATAAAGTGAATACTGAGATGACGGATGATAGAGGAGAATGGAAGAAGAGAACATGTTGTGCCGACCCCACCTAGTGGGATAAGGGCAGGAAGAAGAAGAAGTTGTAAGTAGCTATCTGATGTATGTCAATAAAAAAAATATTGAATTAATACATACGTAATCTACTTTGTAGTCATCATCATCTTCCTACCCTTGTCCCACATTATGTGGGGTCGGTACATCACGTCTTCTTCTTCCACTCTCCTCTATGAGACGTCATCTCAATGCTCACACCTTTCTTACACATGTCATCATAGTTTGTAGTTTCGACTGATATTTTAGCAAGCTTTTAATTGAAGTAGCTATATGTTTCACTGTTAGTTACATAGTAGGACACAAGATGGCAGTACTTACACAATATTTTATTTTTATCTAAAAAACTTTTATATTATTTTATTTTACTTGTATATATTTCTTTCTGAATAAATTTCCTACGTTACTTTTAAAAACAAATATCTAAAAATGAATGTAATATTTAAGCTGACCAGTCAAAAAATGGTGTACCGCAAAAGAATGGAAATAACAAAACACCATAAGGATAGGGTAGGTTCGCGGCCCGTCAGCATTTTTTATGTTTTATTTTATATGATCTAGGAAAAACCGACCTTTTTATAAAACTTATAAATCATACTTTTGTTATTGGATTTTACATTATTTTCGACATTTTGTATAGCGGACTTTGTTTTAGAGCTTTGGAAATAAACCATTGTAAGTGTGCTTGAAAAAGCTTGTGCCGACCTAGTTCTTATAATACAAGCTTTTTTTTATTAGTTTGGGACTAGAGTGTAATGTGTGAAGTGTCCGATATTTATTTATTTAAAATGTACGCTCACACTTATTTCATTCCATTTATGTTTTGTGATAAAAAATGTAAACGCGTGCGAAGTCGAAACAAGGCTGGTTGAGCACGAATAAATGTAACAATCGTAAACGTATCGAAACAGTTAAGTATTTGAGATACACTGCGCGTTGACATCAGCTTTACTGTCGAACGTTGCAGCGGTAGCGCGCAGTGTGTCTTAAATACGTTACGTTTACGATTGTCACATTTATTCGTGCTCCGCCCTAAGTAGGTAATGTTAAAAGAAGCGTAGTAATCTATTTATAAACACATAATAAACATGTCATTTATGTACGTCTCTAATCGATCGTTTCACGTTCACCAGTTACTTGGTTTTCTGTCAGACGCGACTTTTAGTCGCGATTTGAGGCGACTCGCATTTTTCAAAGTTCGAAGTCGTCTTAAAGTCTTCAGTTAATATTCAGTACAATTATTTAGTAAAGTCATGTGGTATTAGAGGTGATTCTAGGTGCTAGTTCCACGCGAACGTTGTCAAAGCTTTTGTCTTAGTTGCTCGCTTGATAGTTAATTGGGTCAAGTTTTTTACATGTCAAATAAATGTGACGCACGGAAACCTATCGGAACGGTATCGGTAGCACATTCAAGACACTACGCGGTGACGCTGCAACGTTCGACAGTCGAGCGTCAACGCGTAGTGTCAATCAAATACAACACCGTGCAGATACGTTTGGCCAGCTCCTTGTACCAACGGACCCACAGAGGCCCACACAACGCCACTGATAGGCTCAACTGCGAATCAGGGCCATACCCCTTGACTCGGAGACAGTGCTCTCCGAAGTAGAAGCCAGATAAAAGAACGCAAGTTCGAATCTTACCCTCATCTCTTTAAACCAAGAATTAGGTAGAGCAAAGTAGAGATGCAGATGACCCTCATGTGAGATACGTTTGTAATTGTCACATTTGTTTGTGCGCGGGCCTCAATAAAAGTCGCTAAACCGTATGAGCGCTCCGTGCGTGTTGCGGTGAGGCGCGGCTTGTAAGGTCCGGAGGCCTGTGCAACACATGTAGCGGAGCGGGCTGCTGGATCGAGGAGTGCGAGCCAAATAATATACTCGAAGATCTGCCAGTACTTATACTTTTATTTAATTTCGCTTAATTGTCGGGAGGTGCTCTTCATTCGCACTGTACTTGACGAGGTTCTCTACTAGACTACAATATTTTGAGCAAATGCTCCCGCTTTTATACAAATTGTAGGTAACTATTATCCTTCGGGGTTCACACGGTTTTGGTGATTCCTTAATTGCTCTATTCAAAAATACAAAAGATGTAGGTAAACAATAACAAAAAGTAGGTGTAAACAAAGGATTAACGAGCGCTTTGTCAATAGCACCGTCATAAAATTTAACGTCCTATTGTTACATCATTAGTGCGAATACCTATCTTCCCACGATTTCTAATTTTCAAAACAAATACAAACAAAACATTGCGAGTTATACCTATCTTAAACAATAATAATTCTAAAGACAATATGGTCGTTGCTAACAGTCTCCCCGCCAGTGCACGACGCTCCGTGCACTCCAACCATCGGCAGCAACGACTCCTTCTTTATCGCGTGGACGAGTCTTGGTTCCTGGGTCCTTCCGTCGAATCCTGGGAATGCTTCCTCGATTACTCCATATGGCCATGTCATGCGCGGGAGCGAGGAGTCTGCGATGATCTCGACGTCGCCCTTCTGGAACTACTGTGTTTTCCTCTTCAGATTCAATGCGTCGTTCTGACTCGTTTCCAAGCTTCTTCAGATTCTTTTTGTCTACTTTATCCTTGTGCCATCTTCTGGTTTTAAGCTGGCTGCATTGTTCCATTTTACTCCAGTCCATCATGAATCCTTTGTGATTCTTCCTTGTGATAGGGACTGGAGCTATAACATGCATTGATTCGTATGCTGTTTTCACGGAACTTGTTATATCTCTATTCATTGGGGCTCGGGTTTTCATATCTGCGTTGCTGAGCCTCATTCTCTTTGGAGCTTCTTTCATTTTCACTTTAGCCGGAGCCTCTGCTCTGTTGTTCACATTGCTTGCCCCTTGACCAATTTCTTGTAATTCTTTCAGGGCTTTCTCATCGCTGCCGTTGCTAGGTCGTCCCTGCTGAATGTCGATGGAGTGGCGTTTGACCGTCTCCACAATTTTTTCCTTTTCGTTTATTGCTGAGCAGTGGTTTACATAGTTCACTGGACCAGCGGCTTCTGAGTAGTATCCGTGAAGCACCCATCCCAAGCTGGTAAGTGATGCTACAGGTTCATTTCGTTTTCCGCTCAGAATCTTCCGTGTGACAATGAGGTCCCAGTTATCTTGACCGATGAGCAGGGCTGGCCGTTCTTTTTCGTACAGAAGCTCGTTCAGTTTGTTCTTCAAATGGCTGCATTCCTCTACTACTTTCTTGTTTACATATTGAGGTAACAGCTTCAAATTTTTCACGGTGCATACGCCTCGTAGAGTCCGCTTGTCTTTTCTGTGTGCCCCTTTGATTTTCAGATCAATTTTCTGAGAATTCTTTTTCTCGATGATTCCACTGGCGGTCTTGAGTATCAATGATTCTTTTTTGCCAGTGGCTCCAATGCGATTAGCTATGCTAGCATCCAACAATGATGTCGTCGAACCTTCATCGAGCAGTGCAAGGATGCGAGCGGATCCTTTTGGACCATATACTTCTACCGAAACCATCTTCAGGTAGACTTTGGCTCCATGTGCTGTCGCGTAAACGGATTTCATCGTGTCTTTTGTATCTTCGAATTCTCGCATGTGATGGCATGACACAGTCGAGGGTTCTTCATGCTGCGTGGCTGGTGCTGGTTCTTGCACAACTGGCTCCGAGTGCAGCATGGTGTGATGCGGTTTCTCACATTTCTTGCAGGGTTGGCTCCTGCAGTTCATTTTCTGGTGGCGTCGATGCAAGCATCTAAAACAAAGTCGTTTTCGTTTCGCTATTTCCCATCTTTCGTTCGTAGTAGCTTCTACAAATGTTCTACACTCGGTGAGCCTGTGTTTTCCTCCGCATTGAACGCAGAACTCTTCATTCCCTTCTGAGGACGTGGCAGTAGGCTCCATCCATTCCTCTTTTTCGTTCTCGTGCGTTGCGTGCACCGGATGTGGGTTTTCCCATTTCCTTTTCACACTTTCCGGTGGCACAATTCTTCCGCTCAGTTCTGCCTCTGCTTCAAGGAATTTCTTTATCTTCATTAATTCTGGCTCTTCATCACCGGTGCTTGCGCTGAAGTCCAGCCACCGATACCGAAGTATGGGCGATAATTTTTCCACAATGTTCGTGCTCATCTCCGGCGAATACAGGTACTGTGGCTTCTTCAGGGCGCTGATTGTCATAACAGCATTACTCACGCGGCTCGCAAAAATACAAATATCTCTTGGATTATCTCCGACTCGTGGTAAATCCTTTATCTTCTGAAGTTCTGTCATTACTAGCTGTTCTGGTCTGCCGAATCTTCGCTCAAGCGCAGCGATTACTTCCTCGGGGTCCGATGCTACATAAAGCAAACTTCTGACTGCTTCTCTCGCAGTACCTTGGATTACGTTTCTGAGTCGAGCCATGTTGTGCACGTCGGTGCACAGTGCCGAGCTATCTTGATAAGCCCTCTTAAAAGGCAACCACTCTTCATATGCCCCTTTAAATTCTGGCAAATCCCAAATCTTTTTCAGTGAAGTCGTGGTTGGCTGACTGGCCATTCTAGCAGCACTGATAATAGCGTCGGCAAGTTCCTTCATCTCGGACTTCCGCTCTTCTTTGTCTTCCGGTTGCTTCGGTGCTTCCAGGTTGGCAGCTGTCTGTTCCACCCAATTTTCCACCTGAGTTGGTCTGTCGAACTCGAGATCCTCATCTGCTTCCGACTCGCAAAGTGAAAGCTCTAACTCCGTTTCGGCTAAAGCGGCGGCTGCCTGGGCGACTTCCAACTTTCTTTTCTGTAGTTCTCGAAGAGCTTCAAGTCTCAAAATTTTGCTTGTACTCGTACTTGTGTTCCGCTGTACCAATGTTTTCGAAGGCGCGAACGGTGGAATAGTATTGTTTCCACCAATGTTCTCCGGAACGCTCGAATGAGATGGCATGAGTGCGATCTCAGTCGGTACGGTGTGCGGCGCAATCTGTGTCGTCCGGGTCGGAGCAACCACCGTCTCGGTTGAAAATGACGTCGCGGGTCGCAGGGGAAGCGCGGATGTTGCAGCGGCTGCTGCCGTTGCACGAGTTGTCCTCCTATGCGTTCGTGCGGCGGGCCCTTGGGCGGCGCTAGCAGCGGTAGGGCGGGCGGTGAAGGTCCCAGTGGATGTTGACGCAGTTGCTTCTTCGGTCTCTGTCAATATCGGTGTTCTCAGAGACGATTCGGTAGTAGTAGCGCCCGTCGAATCTCCCTCCTCCGATCTGGAGGTTACCGGCGATCTAACAATCGGCATCTTCACTCTTCTATCCGGTTCGAAGGACCATTAAACCGTATGAGCGCTCCGTGCGTGTTGCGGTGAGGCGCGGCTTGTAAGGTCCGGAGGCCTTTGCAACACACGTAGCGGAGCGGGCTGCTGGATCGAGGAGTGCGAGCCAAATAATATACTCGAAGATCTGCCAGTACTTATACTTTTATTTAATTTCGCTTAATTGTCGGGAGGTGCTCTTCATTCGCACTGTACTTGACGAGGTTCTCTACTAGACTACAATATTTTGAGCAAATGCTCCCGCTTTTATACAAATTGTAGGTAACTATTATCCTTCGGGGTTCACACGGTTTTGGTGATTCCTTAATTGCTCTATTCAAAAATACAAAAGATGTAGGTAAACAATAACAAAAAGTAGGTGTAAACAAAGGATTAACGAGCGCTTTGTCAATAGCACCGTCATAAAATTTAACGTCCTATTGTTACATCATTAGTGCGAATACCTATCTTCCCACGATTTCTAATTTTCAAAACAAATACAAACAAAACATTGCGAGTTATACCTATCTTAAACAATAATAATTCTAAAGACAATATGGTCGTTGCTAACAGTCGCATAGTTTTATTAATGAAAAAGTCGCGTTAAAGAGTCGCGTCTTTACAAATCCATATGTCGTGTTCTATAATAAGTTTGAAGTTAACCAGTTAGTCTGGTCTCCTGACATAGTGATGGACAGGTGCTGAGGGATAGTTACATCTTAGTGCGATGCCTCCGATTATTTAAATAAGGGGTTATGTTAGTTCATATGAAGCGATCCGACCGGACATTGTAGAAATAGCCAGATGTTGAGAGATAGATAATTATTTATTTGGTGACACAATGAAATAAAATGAAATTTTTAATTGCTCGAATACAGGTAGAGGATAGTACATAAATGATTAAATAAGTTTCACTGTATTCGACTAGTCAGTCGTGCAAATATTAGAATACATAGTCATATAAATTATTAATTAGAATTTAGTACAATTGAAAAATAATATTGGTGTTAACAATGTTGGTGGTTAAATAAATAATGCTGGACAATCCACACAACATCATCTAGCCCCAAGCTAAGCAGAGCTTGTGTTATGGGTACTAGAAGACTGACATACTTAATACAATACATAGATTGATATTTTTTTATTATACACATAAAATACCTAAAACACCCGGAATAAATATTTGCAGATTGTACAAACATTTATCCCAAGGCGGGAATCGAATCCGCAACCTCTGAGTCGCAGGCAGACCTTCGCCCGCCGCGCCACATCGGTCGTCAAAGGTTAAAGGTTTTTAAGTGTTCTTCCTGTATTAACTCATCAGTGGAACTGGAGGGACCAGCTTGTTTCAACTAATGAACTTATTGTATTAAGTATGTCAGTCTTCTAGTGCCCGTAACACAAGCTCTGCTTAGCTTGGGGCTAGATGATGTTGTGTGGATTGTCCAGCATTATTTATTTATAAGAACCTAACTGATCTTTTCCTAAGGACGCGTCAAGGTTGGATAATTACATTACAATGAACAATAGAACCTGTCCTTAGAATGTTGCGGCAGATGTCCAAGTTACCCGACTGCTAGGTCCGGGGTTGTTTAGCATTCTTTTTGTACTTTGGAATTCAAAGACTTTAGCCTAGGCATGGTGGATATCTTTAGTCTCTTGAGCTTATCAGATTTTGTTGAACTTAGATTCGTAGATAGGTAACATAGCTTGTAGATCTCTTGTTTTATCAGATTGTTTAGGCTATCTATGTTCGTACGGGCTCAAACTCAAATAAAATCACTTTAAAACGTCTGATTCTAGGCGCCAGCGTCGTGACCTAAAGTCTTAAAGAATAGGCAAGAATCTAGCGTTATTGTTACCTGGATGCTAGCGTTATTTTTTTTATGAGCTGGTCCTCTATTTTGTAAACATTCTGGATTCTTACCATCTTTCCTGGCCACGTGGCCTAATTCCAGGACTGACAGTTATGTAGACTCTCAGAAAAAACCCGTAAGATATAAATAGTCGAATCTCGTTGAATAAGGGGTTGGGATGCAGGGGGGGAGGAGGACAGATAGGGGGTACAAGTTGCTTTAATTCGCAACATTGCCTTTGTTGCCTCTTAACTGTACAGGTGGAGACTAAAGTTACAAAGCAAAGAAAGTGCTCCCTATTTTTTTCTATCGTGATACGCAAAACGCTTCGATACGCGCGATCTAGGAATCTGCAAGATAGTACAGCGACATCTAGTTGTGAAATTGGAACTAAATATACCTAGTCACGTTTGAAGTCGATTTTGTTAATATTTGACTAAAAATGTAATTTTTACCGTATCTCGTTTTGTCCTAATCATGCTCGTATTGTGTTATTATGTATTTTTATTTATTAAAATATTACGAATGTTTATTTAAAGTGATCCGTGAGGTTTTAGTTTATATTTATCAGCAACCTAGTTCCCATAATGCTAGCTTTGCTTAGTTTGGGACTAGATATTGTGTGTTATGTCCATATTTATTATAAATTTCAACTTATCTCCTCGCCTGTACACAAAGACAGTCAGATAGCCATAAAACTTGAGACGCGAGCCAGCGAAGCGGGTAAAGCGTTGTCTGCGCCACTGTACCCACTGTACTCTATACGTATTTGTACAGATTTGTACAACAAGCTCTCATTTGTCTTTCAATGTTACCTTTGCGAGTTCTGCGACATTTTATTCGTTTGAAATGCATTTGTCTTGCTCGTTTTGAACTGAGTCGTCATCGGTAGGCCGTAAGTCTATAAGTATTCACGGACATTTAAACAACGCGTTCTAGTCCCAAAGTAAGTAAGTAAATCTAGTGTTTTAAGAATAATACCCAGACACAACAATCAATATGCGTTTTTTTAAGCTCGATTATGTGGATCGTATGCCCTCGATCCGATCTTAGAATAGATCGGATCTTAGCATCAAGAAACCATCAATGCCGTCACACAGATGCCTAACCTTAGTAGGGGATCGAACCCATGACCCAAAGCCGTCCAAATCGAAAAATAAATACAACAAGGAAAACTCCCACAATTAATACACTCTCCGTAACTACCGACTTCGCTAAAAGCTAGTAATTGCGTTACCGAAGGTCACTGACCGTCCCTTTTTATTTTCTCCGCCATTTACTTAAGTGGTCCTTTCGGAGGTCCAAAGGTGTAGGGCGCGACCTGGGTACTGCGACCAAAATCAACGTCCTAGGCATCACATCATGCTAGATAACTTATATTGCTGGACTAGGTGTTGTGGTCTATTTTGCCAAACTAAACCTAGCCTTAACTAAATCAGCCTCAAATATATTAATAGATATTTCACACATTTCGCTCTAGTCCCAAACTAAGCAATGCTTGTACTATGGGAACTAGATTGCTGATAAACTTACTTAAAATACTTGTAAACATTTATTTTTGTAAAAACATAGTTACACCAAGACCAGAACAAATATTTATTTTCATCTCACAAACGTTTGCTCTGGGTGGGAATCGAACCCACGACCCACAGCATGAAAGGCTGAGCAACTATCAACTGAGCTATGACGCCTGTCAAATTTTGGTGAATAATTCGCTCACAAACTTCATATAAATACTTTTGACGTGACAACGTCTTATATAATCGATAGAGCCGGCTGCACGCGCGAAAAAACATGACTCATGCTGCGTTACCTGGCTCTGAGGCGTTCCATGACTTTACAGACAACATTTTTTTTTTAAAACAAGCAAGTCGCGATCGTTTTTCTGGGTCGCGTCTTAGGAACGCCACCTTGAGGAGGACTTTTACTGCGATAGCTGGCGATAAGTTGCGGATGTCGAGAGGACCCTATACCGTTGATACTTTGATCCATCTATCTAAACGGTGGACGAAAACATCGTGGTAACCTCGACAAGGTCTCTCAACGTGTATTGCGCAAGCTTGGATGCTATCCTGTAAAAATAAATCGTACGAATCTGAACTAAAGTCAAAAACACTCCTACAAAACGTCAAGTGATGCTTGCAATGTTGTGTTTCGGTTAAACCTGCGGTACTCCTTGTACACAAACTTCTTAACGAAGAAATTATGTGGCATTGAGTATCACAGATTTACAACAGTAGTTACGTAAATATTAGTACCCAACTATCCGCTAGAGGCGCTGTACAAATCTTCATACATTTTTTTAACTACAGACGCTAGCGAGTGTAATAAATATAGTACCTACAGTAAAAACTCATGGTAGAGCTACTGTCATCCACTTAGAAGTAGTAGTAGTACGTGAAGTAATGTGTTATCACCTTTGACTTCATACATCGCTCCATAACTAAAGTCCTCTCATACACTAAGACTTCATACATTGCTCCATAATTAAAGTCCTCTCATACACTTAGTAGTAGTAGTAGTAGTAGTACGTGAAGTAATGTGTTATGATGTGGCAGTACGGCGTCGCGGCGACGTCGTGCTCGGCCGCGCACTCGCACCACCAGGACCGGAGGCACCACCACCACCATCACCACCAGCACGCGGACGTGCCGCCGCAATGGGTGAGCGGCGATGTCTTGTATCTTGTATATGTCATGTGTTGTTGTTTATGTCATGTGTTTTGTTGTCTTTTGTTGTTTATGTGATGTGTTTTGTTATTTATGTGATGTGTTTTGTTGTTTATGTTATGTGTTTTGTTGGTTTTTGTTGTTTATGTGATGTGTTTTGTTGGTTTTTGTCGTTCATGTTATGTGTTTTGTCGTTTATGTGATGTGTTTTGTTGTCTTTTGTTGTTTATGTGATGTGTTTTGTTGGTTTTTGTCGTTAATGCTATGTGTTTTGTTGTTTATGTTATGTGTTTTGTTGTTTTTGTGACGTGTTTTTCTACTGTAGTGTTGTCTTTTGTAATGTTTATTAATGTATTTGTGTTGTTTTTTGTTGCACAGTGTTTTCATTCGTTATTAACACCTATCGCTATTGTAGACTTGATGTGTTTTATTCATTATTTGCACTTATCACCACATTTATTTAATTAAATGTAATTATTCTGTGCTTTTGTAGACCTGTTTATGTATAGTCAACATTTTTGTTGTAGTGTGTTGTTTTACATTATGATTATCACCATCATCATTCTGTTGTTGTCTGTTGTTGAGTTCTGTTTTTGTGACGACTTGTTACGAGTCCGTGTTGTATTGTATGTGATTGCTCTAGTTGTGTGATTTTCCTAATATTTTTGGGCTCAAAGTTTTAGTACACAATTGTTGTAGTTTTACTCCTATCATTACTTATTTAGCAATTAGTATTTAATTAGAGTGTACATTTCCGTGCCGAAGCAGCATTATTTATTTTTAGAATGTTTTAGATGTGTGCACTTACTTAGTTTTCGCACTTCGTATATACTTTATCTTAGCTTTCACTTAATGCACCGATTAATATACTTTCTAATAGATATTTGAGGTTATCTGTGTTGCCAACTACAGATTGATTTTGACAATTTGGACTAAATGTATTTTAAGCACTTGCAGAAACCGATTTTTTCCCGCTACTACTCACGTTCTTCGTCTCTTCTCATGTTATTTTAAGCTAGTTATTCTATAGTTCTTTTACACCCTGTACAATGTCTATAGCCTTGAATCCAGTGCTGAGATTGTCATTAAGTTTCCATTCGTTTTAGTACGTGATGTATCTACATAGTACGGTTGCGACATAGCGATAGCGGGTTCGATTCTTAATACGCATGCACTCGATGATAGTTATTGTTTTTTTATTGTGGTTTGATTGGAAATAAAACGGCTTGAGATAGTAGAATAGATGTGATTCGTAGTCAAAGTTCAAAAATTCTAAAATACTTTATTCAATAAAATCGCGCATATCATTTAGAATCGTCTTACATACTAGATGATTCTAGGTGCCAGTTCCACGCGACCAGAGCCTAGAAAAACGGCCAAGAAACATTAAGTCTTATCTTAAGAATTTCAAAATATTATTCTATACACTTTATCATAAGAAATTAATTGAAATATTGCATTTAGTTACAATCCAGCTAGTTTTCTATAAAATATCCCGATAACCATCTACGGTACTTGTCATGTACCTACCTACCTGCGGGGTGAGGCACGGGCCATTTATTTTTTGCTGCAATAGGGATGGGGGGGTTGTCGATAATCTGTATTTATACATCGTTGTCGATATACCGACACATTGATCTACGAAAATGATCGGAAAGAAAATTGTTAGTAGATATAGTATAGAGTCGATTAAATTAGACTAGATAAACATAAACAATTACATATAGAAGAGACTTTGGTTTGTTGTTACAAAAAGGTTTGGTCTTTGTGGGGATCGAACTCACAACCAAGGAAGTCCGACCTATGCCAACTGAGCTGTGACCACTCTATATGATAAATCAAGCAATAAATAAAACTCAATTATCATGAACATAAATAAGATAGAGCGCATAAGAAATCCCAAAATAATTGTTAAAAACCTCACAACAATGTAGCAGACGTATTTATACTTAAACCCAAAACGTTAAAAGGTAAATTAATAACAAAATGATAAATAATAATGATTCTATGCGTTTTTTTTAAACATACCAAGAACTTCAAGTGTCTTAAGCAAATTATTATTCTTCTTCTTCTTGCATGTCAACAAACAACAGCCTTACACTCTTAAATTATTATTGAAGTAAGTATTTATTTATTGTTCTAGCATTAAGTTTTTATAATAACTGAAATAAAGTACTTATATTCTATTCTATTCATAAAATTTCCCATAAATCTTTCTCCTGGTCAAAGTCAAAGTCAAAATTATTCAGTAAAATCACGCGGATCATTTAGAATCGTCTTACATACTAGGTGGTTCTCGAGACATGTCTTTTCAACGTTATCTTGTAAAAACATTCAAAAAGATTTATTGTATAACCTAAAATAGGAGCACATTACAATAAATAAACTCAGTTTTAATTGTAAAAAAGTATCGTGTAGTGAATTTTAATGAATTTGGGAGCACACGTACTGGCGACATTAAGTGCTTGCTTTTTGTCGACATCACAATTTAAAATCATGCAAATTACTTGTACATTGACACTTTATACTGTTGATATTTTATTTGTATAAAGTATATATTTATTTACAAATAAACTTACGACTATTACAGTATTTACAAAATGTACATAGGCATATAAAATACATAACAAACAGTTGAGCTATCTACAGATCGCAAAAGATCTATAGATAGCTCAACTGGTCCAAATCAGTACCAATCGGAAGCGTATACCCAAGATACTGGCTGCAAGACAATGGATAAAAATTGGTGGATTAAGGCGGCGGTTACTACTAGGCTGAGAGGGCATGAGTTGGGCAAGTCTCAGCAACATCATAATCATCCCAACCTCAGTCCACTGCTGGACGTAGGTCGCTTCTAAGCCACTGAGTCCGGACTTCTCTCGGCTCGGTTCTTCTTGTCCAGTGGCCCGCTTCATTCCGTATAGCCATCTTATACAAAAACTATCGATCCTCTAAACGTCATCTTTAATAACGTCCGTCGATAGTACTAGTACTAGTCTATAAATTGAATAGAATGTAACTATATTATCCGTTCTTGTAAGCTCTCTAAGGAATTGGCACCTAGAATCACCTATACGACGATTGTAAATGATCCTTGTGATTTTACTATAAAAAAATTGACACTTGGACAGTTGTAATATCGAAAATTCTATCGATAGTACCTAGTAAATTACCCATCCCTATCCCCCGTGGTTCCCGAGGGTGCGCGGGAGTTGAACACCTGGCCCGCGGCTCCAATCGCGTGCGCGCGCCGCTACGTCGGGAGTTTGAAGTTGGATTTTGATATCCTATAAGTTCGGTACTGGGTTTATTTTCTTGAAATCAAATTTATCTTTTACTGCTCGCGACTTCGGCTTATTACCGTTATATTTTTGAACAATTCAATCAATATAAATGATAGCCTATCGGCCGGTTTCTGGAAACCCAAAACACGATTGATCCGAGTTTGACACATACTTAGTAATTGTTTGTTTTTTTCGTTGATCATCGTTCGAGAAACCGGCGGCGGTATGTGTTATTCTGATGTATGCTATGTATGTTCTTCGTTGTTACTCTGTCACGCAAAAACTACTGAGAGGATTTTAATGAAACTTTACTATAATGTAGTTTATACATCAGAATAACATAGGCTATAAATTTAAAAAATATATTGTGCGAATTGTCGAAAATATAACGAAACCAAAACGAAGGGCACTAGCTATTTATATGTATTTGTCTGTCTTCTGATCTGTAGCTAGGATAGTAGTCTGTCTAAGATGAATAAAAAAATATGTTTATAAGTAATCTAATTTTGAATACAAAATATTAATAAATTACCCTTTAAAAATATAACTGGTTTTCTCAATCTAATCCAACAAGTGATTTTAAATAAAGCTTACACCTCGAGTGAGGGAGACAACTGTATACTGACGTATTACCAAGTGCGAAAGAGAAAAGAGATATTGGGGTGCGCGGGCGCCCCCTTTTTTGACCCCAAGTAACGCACATGGGGTGGATACGTCTTGGGTACTTATGAAATAGCTTTTGTTGGTCAATATTGATGTTTGATTTTATGAGTTTTTACTATCTCGTATAATCTTTGATAGAAAATTATATATACATACTTATAATAAATTAATTTAAATAATTAATCTGTATTATAAATGTCGTTAAATGAAAAAACAAGAGTCAAATTACATTATTTTCTACAATAATAACACTTCCGTTTCAAAGTAAGGGATATGGTATTACTTCACAAAGCACGTCCTCAATGGTCTAATACTTCGTAGTATTGAGGATGTGCCTTGCGAAGTAGTGCACCGCGTCCATCACTCTGAAATGTGAGTATAAGTTTCATAGCAATAGTATCAATGTTCTTTACAACATAAGTGTGCTGTATGAAATAGGTACGGTGCTAGTACTTCCCCGAACTATCTATCATCCCATATCAGATAATATGTATATGTATTTAATCTCTAAATCCTAGCGTACTTACTATATTGATGTTTAACGGCTGAACCGATTTGAATAAAACTTTGTATGTATAATAGAAAGCGCGGGGAAGTTTTTTTTAATCTATTACCTATCTTCTCTCTATGATCATTGCACATTTTTCAGAATGACATCTTTAAATATTGCCAAGTAAAAATAGACTTTATTCCTACTGAAATCTTCACATTTCGCTCCAAACTTTCTCAAACTTACCAAACCTTTGTCATGCGATACTACCCCTTATTTCCTCCCCCTAAAGCTCACACCAATACAGCACTTGCAAAATTCAGGTTGGGAACAAGTTCTATCTACCTGCTTTGTGCGTTAGAAGGAGACGGATTATCCGAATTGGCAGAGTGTGACAGAGAGGGCCTACTGACAGATGTTCTGAAAGTATGTGGCGCCTTTATATGCGGGTGACTTTTTTTGAAGTCAACTGAATCGTGGGCGGAGTGGGAGCGGATAGCGGAGAGTTTTAAGAGATGGGTGTCTAGCGTTTTTAAGCATGGTGTTGGCTGATCA
The DNA here is from genome assembly GCA_932527185.1 of Ecliptopera silaceata. Taxonomy (NCBI): domain Eukaryota; kingdom Metazoa; phylum Arthropoda; class Insecta; order Lepidoptera; family Geometridae; genus Ecliptopera; species Ecliptopera silaceata. The sequence continues at coordinate 5,342,130 of OW052217.1, read as the reverse complement.
GCTGAAAGTATTGTATACCTGTTCTAGACCGTAATCTAGAACGGGTATACCTGTTCTAGACCGTAGTCTAGAACGGGTATACAGTAAAAGTTTCTCGCACAGTTCCTGGCAGGACGTATCCTGCCAGGAACAGTGCGAGCTCCTTCTAAAAGCCTTATTAGATCCATCATGAACATTTCTTCACCGTAAGACCCAGGCGTGCATACCACGTGTTGCTCACACGTGCTGCCGCCATGGCAATCTGGATTTCGCAAGCTCTATCACACCCGAAAACGTGACTGAAGTAATTATTTGAAGTCCTGGGTCACGTGAATGGATTCACGTTGACTCACACGTGGTAGACCCCTTTTCTGTACGCGTGATATTGGTTCCGTTGCTTGGCTTCGAAAATGTTGAAGACGATGATGAAAATGAAATGTAAATTTCTCAACTGGCTGTGATTTGTATAAATGTATCAATAAATTTCCCATTAAAGTTAAATGATCAAGCGAGCGAATATTAGTCTTTTGTCTGTCTCTTCTCGCCTACAGCTTATATAGCATTTTTTCTGTTAATTGTAACTGAAATTTACTTGTTTTTATTTCATTGCTATCGTCATTTTCCACCTGTTATATGTTTTGTTTTACTGACGCAGAACAAGGCATTACCAAGATGACTTCTTCTTATCGTGTCGATGCTACTATCGTATTTTGTTGTAGCATCGTGTTGGAATTTTCAATTAATGCAGGACAATGCCCGACCCCACACAGCAGCGGTAGTTTGGCGGTTTCTTCAAGAGGTTGAAATTGACGTTTTGCCGTGGCCAGCATGCTCGCCAGACTTAAACCTCATCGAACATATTTATGACAAGATCGGAAAACAAAAAAAACAGCGGGATCCATCACCAAGAAACATAGGAGATCTCAAAAGAGCACTGGAAGAAACATGGAACCAAGTACCACAAGATGACATTGATAACTTAATGAAAAGCATGCCGAGAAGATTGCTGGAAGTTTTAACGGCTAGAGAGGGTACCACTAAATACTGAATGTGCCCAAACACTCGACAAAAAGTCCCCATAATGGCATAAAACCCTGGTATTTTCAATGTGATGATTGAAGGGTAAATTCTTCAAAACATAATTTTTGTGATTTCTATTGATTAATCTTGTGTTTTTTTACTGAAGTTAGTTTTATTTTCATTGAAAATATTAAAATGAATAAAGTGCTTAATAAAATGTATAAACTTCATACAAAAAAAAATTTTTTACGTCTGATCTGTCTCTTTTTTGTACCGTTCCTCTAATTTTGTCCATGAGTGTAGATCGGTCACATCCTTCAAGTTTGATAATATCTGTTGTAAGAACACGCTTGTCAAGCGAGCACGTACGAAATGATAAGATACGTTCATCTCATCATTTCGCCATTAAACGATTTCACAGTTTTCGTCAACTTCTAATCATTATTTTACAAGCACCAAGAAATATCCACCATATGATCTAGACTAGTGTTCTCAACCTTTTTCATGACACGACTCTCCTAGTATGATAATCTTACGGCCCCCGTTTCCCGTTATTTTGATAGATAGATAGATAGAAAATTCTTTATTGCACTTTAAGTAGTGTATACAATACAGGCGAACTTAATGCTATAAATAGCATTCTCTACTAGCTAACCTTTGGGTAGTGGGAATAACAATTTTGGGTAGTGCGCAAACATAATAATCATGTATTTTATGTTACAAATATATTGTAAGGTAAGGACTAAATACTTGCAACATATTTATGCATAATAAAGTTTCGAATAAATATAGAATTAATTAATTAATACATTTTATTTTACTGAGGTACCTACGCTACCACTAGCAATCCTTGTACGGAGGCTTCACAGGTTGAAAAAATCTAGATTTCATATTCCAACGGCTATTGATATCTAATCGCTTACACTCCGACCACGCCCCCCATCCTCTATTGCCCTGCTTCCTGTCCACCCGTGGGAAGTAGCAGTAAGACGATGACACCACCGCTTATTTACATTTTTCGCACCTTTTCTTTGTTTACCAATTCTTTGCTGTTAAAACAATTGCATTTATGAAAGTTAATTTCTTTACTGAGTCCATTAAATCATCTCAGTTTTTGTTGAATTTTTTGTTAAAGCAGACAATATTGATAAAAAATACATGGTATACACTACTTAAATTAGAAATTTTAAATGTTTATTGCCAAATTTTTGAAATTCGGATGAAACTTGCAATTAACGTGTAGATCGTGACCCGTAATAGCCAATAAACGAAGTAAGAATAAGAATAATTTATTGTAAAACTGTGTACATGAGATCTTACATTATTAGGAATACCTACTTATGGTGGGTACACACGTACGTACATGTGCGATGAGCATGTTTCATTCGAGCATGACTATCTACAAACATGCTCGATCCTGCGTCTACACGTAAAAGCTTGCTCGAAGAACATGTTCAGTGTGCGTTGAAACTCTTCGAGCAATGGACGATTCGTTGTTGTGTTTGGTGGGCATCGCCTGCTACATTTACAGTCAGGGAAAAACTACGCGAAGAAGGCGTCGTCGTCGCTGGGTTAGGCCAATGTTGCATGCAAAGAAGAGAACGTCACAGTCATGTTAATTTGATAAAAGAGTTTCGTAACTATTATAATTAAAAATAAAAATTAAAAATAAAACTATTATATTAAATTGTTACACAAAATCCCGAGAAAATGAACGAAAGTCCGACATTTTAACAGCGCACTCCCTCCCTCTTCACAAAAGTATCAATCACGACTAACATGCTCGACCTCGCGGCTACATGTACAAACATGTTTGCATCGAACATCGAGCAAGAATTATGGACGTTTGAATCTTGTTCGAATCGAACATTTTGGTTGGCTTCGAACATTTGTCTTGAGACTTGCATGGTACACACGTTCGTACTTGCTCGAGATCGAGCAAGTTTATCGAGCAAGTACGTACGTGTGTACCTACCATTAGATTGAACAGTTTACCCATTTTGGGTGTACAATATTTTTACTTAATATAGTAATCATACCTATTATTTATGTATTAGAATCTATCTTAAGATAACATATACACATAGGAACTACTACCATTACATAGTATAATCTGAACCAGAATTATAGTATTCATTTAGATTATAGTGCACATTTTTTACAAGGTATTTTTTCAGTCTAAGTTTAAATAAGTCCATTAAGTTCTTTCAGTAAGAGAGAGTGAATAATGAAGGCTACTTTTTATATCAAGTAAAGAAAAACGTATTAGCCAAGCGTTAACGGTAAATTTATTTATTTACATAGAGGCTAAAATGTTGTTTTCATTTGGTTTTATATACCATGTAAGGTTTATGATGGAAACCAAGCGCAGGGTCACAAAAATGATCACTGCCCACGTGGAGAATCAAATAGCATCAACACACTCAAGAAAGAAGCCTCAGTTTGATGAGAGCAAGGATGTAGAGTACATATACGATTGAAAGACTCTTCCTAAGATTATGACTTCCGGACTCAATATCTCAGATATCAATGCACTATACTACTTTCGAAAGCTTTTTAAAAATCTATAATTTTCGGCTTTGCTAAACAGTTTTTACATCACAAATAAATATTCAAAACACGTAAGCCTATTAAAAACAAAACCGCCAGTAATCCATGCAACAAATCCCAATTTTTCATTTCCGAAACGCTTTAACATGCGTCCGCGCATACAATTTAGATTTTTTGCTGCTCCTCTCTCTAGGGTGCTTTGTCGTCTCCCTCTCGCCTGCTACACAGCTATATCTCTCTCCCACTCGCCGGGGTGGTTACGGGGGTGTAAAACACCAGATGTTCCGATGATCGTCTGTGTTTTTTTTTCCTTTTTCGTTCGATTCGGTCTCGATACGTACAATGGCGCAAGATTTACGTTTGAAAGCATATGGTCAGACGCAGGTACGAACGATTCTTGGGCTAATGCGAATTTGAAAGATGCGAATTGGGATAGTTACTTCTTTGGATGGTTATTGATTACTTGACGGTTTACTTAGATGTTACAAACTATCAGTTTTAAACGTAGTTTTATTAAAAGAACGGCATATTTACTATGATTTGTTAGTTGTATTATTTTTCGATATTGTTGCACAGTTGCATGCACCTTGATCACGTATCTGTATCCAATTTTTCTTAGTGATATAGTTTCTTGTAGATAACATTTATTTTTGTAATTTATTTAGCTTCAGCATACTTCTAACCTTTATAATAGAATAGAATAATAGTTTATTTGCAACACAGAAGTAAACAGTACGGTACAGTACAAAGGTTATATAATATAATTTATTATACAATTTATACATTGTTTGGTTGATGAGTAAGATTCTTTGCTTATATTTTTCTTTATTTATCAGCATGTTTTGAATTATAACGATCATAAAACATAAAATTGTTTACCTATTTATTACTCAGAAGATGGCCTTTATGATAACCCAAATTGATAAATAAATAGACTATTTATGTATTTAATCTTTACAGTGTCTGAGGCTACTTTTACATAAGTACTTATATTCTATGGGGACAATGATTTCGATTCAACATCCCACATGGCGGTCACCTCGTAGGCCAGGTATTTGCTAAGCTCTTCCTCTCGGCCTTGACGAGGTTTTCGTCATGTGGGATGGTTATGTCTCCAAGCATTGCCTTGCATTGGGACCGGTCTACCACCACGATATCAGGCTTATTGCAAACAATAGTCCTGTCCGTGATGATGGAGTGGTCCCAATAGAGAAAAGCACGACTATTTTCGAAAACTGGCATCAGTGCACTGTTACTGTACCAGGTTTCTTTAGCTTATGCGGAGTGGCCTTTTTACACTTTTTTTAATGTTTTATTTCATACTAGTAGTACGCCCCGGCTCCGCACGGGTAGCCTTTATAAAAAATATCATTATAATATAGCCTATGTTCAGCGCAGATAATGCAGCTTCACAACAGTGAAAGAATTTTTGAAATCGGTCCAGTAGTTTCGGAGCCTATTCGATGCAAACAAAAAAAAAACAATCAAATCTTTCCTCTTTATAATATTAGTTTAGTATGTAAAGTCATGGTGTAAATAAATATTTCTTTCTTTCTTCACTGTTAATACGACATCTCAGACTCAAAAAGGCCATATTAGAGCACGTTTCTTTTATAACTATAAATGTTTATTCATATTTAGTTTGTAAACTTGCTAACCTAATTCTTTCTGCATTACAGGTAAGTCGAAATACAAGGGTACCGTATCATTAAGCTGCGTGTAGGATGCGAAACGCGATCACAGGACGCATCCGGTGAGTCTAAGTTATGAGCGGTAGCGATTTGAAAAAAAACCCGCTGAAATACTGACAAAATCACGTAATTAGTAGTAAACAAAATCTTTAGAATATTATAAGCATTTTAATTCGAAAAATAATATGTTTAGTAGTGCCATCGCGTAGGGCTAAGATAATGACTGATAAGGGATATAGGAAATCTTAAAACATACTTAAACCATTGAGAGAAGATTCTAAGACCATTATTTAATATTATCTTCCAAATATAACTAAAACTATTCTCGTTATGTATATTAGTTGTAATAATAAGAACTTTAATATGCATTAGATCCAAGCCTTTGGGGGTAATTAATTACGTGAATCAATTGACCATCCCTTCTCCGTGGGATGTTGTGAGATCTTGCTTGATCCATGTGAGATTTGGTAAGATTTATATATACCCCCCCCCTCCCCTCCTAAAATCCTCACGTTATTGGGTGCCCCCTAAAAGGGGCATAGCAACACACAACATTCTTAAATGTAATGGAAAATTAATTCTTTACACTATTTAGTTTTTAACGGCTTAATCACTATAACAAGACTAAGCTTTTTATCCCACAACTTATTCCCTCATTGCCTTCGGCAATATAACGCGTTCGATTCCCGTGTCGGAAATAGCACGGTCAAGCACCCGCGCGAAATGACCGCTTTCATACAAATTTGTACCTTATTCGGTTGCTTTAAGGACTGTTTTTGAATAAACTATAGACCGTATTTTGATGTGTAGAACTTGTAGAAGACATTTTATTTTGCACTTTAAGTTTATCAATTTAAGGGCTCATTTAGAACCTTATTGCCACAGTTATTGACTAAAATGATCAGTGCAAAATGTACCACCTTATGTTAAGGTGGTAAGAGTTAATTTAGAATGACTAGTTACGCTTTTCTTATGCAAATTCAAAGTGCACTTTATATATCATTATTGTTAGGGTTAATATCATTTGATGAGATAATATTTTTAGTGCTATATGTAATTCATTATTTCACTCTATAATCTATATTATCGTAGTAGCGGCTTGTTTATAACATTTTTGGTGTATTTACAAATGGCTCGTATAGCGGTTATAAGATTAATATAATTTAACATTATCTGAGACAATATACTTCAAAGAAACTGCATATTGCATTAACTTATAATTTAGCCCTTACTAATAAATAATTTATAAGATACTTTGCCCAGCAGTGGGACAATTTAGGATAGAGAAAAAAAAAGTTACTTTTTTTAAACTCTCATTGAAGCATGAATATTTGTTCTGTGTCTGGGTGTTACTATGTATTCTAAGTATGTATTTACAAAAAAAAATGTATGTAAGTATACTATTAGCAATCTAGTTCCCATAGTACTTTGTGTAGCTTTGTTTAGTTTGGGACTAGAGTGTGATGTGTGAATTGTCCGTGAATGATTTATTTTTTAAAGTGCTAATAGTTTAAATATAAAAACTTATTTAACATTTTTCGTATCTATTGTGCGTAAAACTAGCTTGAATGAAATGCGTACATTAACATCGATTCCGCGAAATATCTCCTATTTTGCCAGATGGTAATTCCAACAGGTGGACGATTTTTTTATCCAAAATCTATATTTATTTCAACAAACCATCCTGAGGTCACGGTGACCCTGACCTTTGACATTCGACAATTGTTTTATACGTATTTAATTGACTAATTTCACGAATTAAACGATTAATAAAAATAGGGTTGTCTAATCTCGGAAGATTATCGATTTATTGATCGATCATATTTTCCCAACTCTGTCAGAGTGCGACCAGAGGTTGACACATGGCTTGACAAACTTCTTAGCTTTAGCTTGACTGTCTTGACACTGGCAATATGACAGGAAGAGCTATTCACTGTTATGGTTAAGAATATCTTTCAGTCATACTTTGGATCAAAAGCGTCTAAAAGACGAGCTTAGGATCCAGCTTTAAACAAGAAAGGCCTTAATAAATGGTACTTAAGATTGCTTCCGTAAGAAGACATGGTACTTCGTCTCTTTTCTTTGTTTTCCAAATGACATATTCTAATAGTTCAAATCTACTCTTTCGTAGGGTCTAGACCGCTGCTCTTAGGTATGGTAGCTCCTTCTTACTTAATCTTGGACCATTGACAACTTCCATAGAAGAAAGGGCAAGAAACTTACGGCCTGGTTCCTACCGTTTTTTTATATGATCCTTCTTACAAAGAATCACAATTAAACTAAATTATTACACAATTCACTAGGTACTCTTTCGTAAGGGGCTAGACCGCTGCATTTTGCTGGTAGCTCCTTCTTACTCTATCCTGGACCATTATCAACTTCCTTGGTCTAAAGAGGCCGTGATCTTGGCTCTTTAGGTCACCCGGCAACCCTAAGGTTCCTGCTAGCTGGTAACCCAACACCCGCCGTCTGCGAGACCGTATGGCATACAAACGAGTACATTAAGTTGTAGGATCGCATAAATTAATAGTTGGACTCATCTCTAAATGGTACTAGCGGTTCTCGATCGATTGACATTATGTTATCGATCTATTTATCAAAGATTAGTGATGTACCTGGTAGTTTGTATTTCCATAGTCAATTTCCACTGTTTGCAGTTATTATTGAGTCTCATTTGCCCATATAATTGTTGTTGAATGGTTAACAGCTATGGTATTTTGTGTTTCGTTCTTTACATCTGAACCTAAGAGGCCGTCGGCCATTACAAATTCTAGATCAGTATCCTGACAGTACACAGCTGGACTTTGCCTTGGCTGGATCTTAGCAGAATTCTCGGAAGACAGTCTTCTGCTCTTTCTTACTTTCCTTCTAGTTATCTCCATGTTTTGTTGAATATGTCTCCATTTCCCAGTTGTCAAATTCTCCCAATAGCTTTCGTTTCTCAACAAAAGCAAGTTCAGGTCCACTTGTTGTCAAGATATTCTACACTAGTACACTCTTAACTTCTCTTTTGTGGTATCTTCAAAGAAGCACTCCAGCATACAACTTGCTCCAAGTCGATCAGATTTGAGATACAGTTTCATAATCTCGATCGTGATAGACACCAGTTTGACAAGATATTGACGACCCGTGGTACCAGATCGGTAAAGCACCGATATATGCAAATGTGACCAGGTGTCCACTGGCCAGTATATTGACTTTAGCTGACCCCCGCCGAGGCCCCAACTAGTCGATAGTGTTGCTAACTGGGTTACATTTTAGATAGATCTAGCTGTTAACGGGTCAATTTTTTTTACATGGAATTCGTGTTTACAGTTTTTTTCAATTGCCCCTTAGAAAACAAATACGGTTATAAAAAACGTACAGAATAGTTCAGTTAATTTAATATCAAACAAAATATAATTAACAAAACTACAGCAAACTAGATTCAGTAAACATTAGTCGACTTCATGAAACGTCAGGATTTAATTTTTTATTTATGACAGCTCTAGCAAAGCATTCTTATCCAAGCTGGCAACACTGTCGCAATTATAACATAATTCGATGAAAAATAATATAAAATTGAGTCATCTGATCGCAAATCTTGTTTTTGTAGTTGGTTTTTTATCACAGGGTGACCGTCTGCCACCTGTTGCGTGAGAATCTAGATGTCTAGAATATCATAATGGAGATTAATACATTGCATAAATCTGTCTATTCAGATATATCTTTCTCTATAACAATGCAATTGCAATTACTTCACATATAACGTTCTTAATGGACGTGCTAGTGGAAGCAATGCATTGTATCCATCACTCTGACTACAGTCATAAGTTCTTTATTCAGTAAAAATCACAAGTATAATTTAGAATAGTCTTAGCTACTACGAGATTATAGTGTATAAAGTCTTAGGTCTATGTTTAATAGTACACACAAACCATACAAAGGGGTGAGCACGAATAAATGTGACAATCGTAAAGTTAACGTAACGAAGCGCATTCGATTCGCACTGCGCGATGACGCAGCAACGTTCGGCGGACGAGCTAGCATTTGAAACTCTATGTAAATCGAATACACTGCATTTACGATTGTCAAATTAATTCGCCCATCAGAACACAATGGCTAGCTTAACTATTTGCAATTTGCAACTCAAAAAAAGCAGTACTACTACAAGAGGTTACTCCCTAAGGACATTGACGTAGATTGTGACTATATGCCACTTAATCCAGTTATTAATGGGCTATTATCAAAGTACATCTTAATCATAGAACTGACATCTGCCGACAACATTTTATCCAGAAATAACGCTAGTCGTAGTAATTCCAAGTTGACTGATCTAATCGGTAGAATTTCTGGCTACTATCCGGTAGACTGGTCTTCTCATTAGGTAATTGGTACTGTAAACCCTTTGGCTAAGCTAACGTTGATCTGCTCTCGAAAACCAAGTCTCAACGGCTGGATATCTGAGCTTTATGTTCCTCTCGTTGTTTTCTTTGGTTTGTATAAAAATATTGCGGATTCATACTATGGTCACTAGTCATCCATTGAAACTGATACGTATGAAACGTTCTCCTTTTACAAGTGTCATCGAGCATACCGCTGAATAGTCACTTGTGAACTGGAGTAGCAAGTTCGGGAGATCCAAATCAAAAGTCCTGGATTAAGATTCCGGCGGAAGGAATAACTACAAGACGTCGCCAGAGAGACCACTACATATCCAATTAATGATCGCCAGCTGAAGCCCACAGCCAGTTCCTGCGTATTCATCAGACGAACCAATTACTCGTTTACACCATAAATGATATTTACAACAGCCGTAAACTCGCTCGTTGATTGCTAGTCATTTTACGGGTTATTCGAACGTAATTGGTGAGGTTAGAACGTAGCTATCATCAGGTGTGACAAACATTGGCTTGGGGTTTTATTTGCACGCTGGACTTGGAAGTTAGAGTCTGATATTTATTTATTAAGTTCCAATACCTCTTGTCATTATCACTTCAGTCAATAAGCCCAATGCACATCTTGCTAGTTTTCCAAAAACGATTCTAAGCCTTCTTTATCCACAGCTTTCCTGAAATGTTTACTCGTTAAACAAGTAGGGGCGGTCTTGCTTCGGAGATTTTTCAAACCCCTTTGCTCTTTCCATGGCTGCCACCTTCAGCAAAAGCTGAGAAATATCTATTCCTGGCGAAACGGTCAGCTGGACTTGTCTTTTGAATGATTTTCCTAACAAATATGCTGAATCAGCGTGTCGATGTAGAGTTCAAGAGAATTACAAAAGTTCACACGAGCACGAGCGTTTCAAAGGGGTGAGGCGGCGGGAGGGGTGGTATGCGCCCACGCATGCCACTGCTACGCAATCTGTGACAACGGCAGGTGGTAGCTAACGGAATGCCGCGGAGTAAGGATTTTAAGTTTTTCTGTTGGGAGACATTTTTGCTGTCAAAATTATGACGCTGTTACCGTTGGGGATAAAAATAGACTTTAGACCTGACCTGTTCTCAGCTTAGTAGAGTAATTTTAGATAAGTATTCCAGGAGCTTTGATGCAGTACCTGTAAATGTAGGCACGTGTCAAAGTTTTTGTACGTACCACATACTCAAAGGCATCCAGAAATCTCATATTTGTTTGACGAGTATTGCTTCTACTAGCGACTTTGTCTCCGTTTGTTTTATCTACTGCTTATTTTAGGTATAAAGTCGCCTATCCTTTCGTCTGCAAATCGTCTGCGCGCGAAAACGGCGGATGTGCGACATGCGTTTTTTTGTGGTCGGCGCGCGCACGCCGCTTGGTAAATGATGGATGATTGTACTTTATTTTACTACTGTTAATATGTATTATTATACCTTTTTGAAATCAGCTTGAAATACTCTAACTACTTGAACAATCATTATTACTTATTTACAAACGTACATTTTGCTACTCGAAGTCAAAGATTTAGTAAAGGGAAAAATTACAAGTTCATGTACGAAAACCTCTAAATAATTCAAATAAGAAGTTTTTTAAATCTAATAAGAATTTGATTTAAAAGTTTATGCACCATTATATGATATAAATTCAACAGAAACAACATTTCAATACATTTTTGACAAAAAAAAACAATCACAAAAAAGGTTCGTTATCGGCAATCTTAGCGCACAGCTGTAAAGAGTTCCACTTTCAAAGATTGTTTATAAATTCCACGAACTTCAAGTGGCCCTTTTAATGGCTTAAGCCACTAGAGTGGTTCATAAACTCTGTTTTAAACAAAGAATCTCACATCTCAAGCATATTATTTACGATCTGTGAAATAAATACCAGACCTATTAAAAATCACCACCAAATACACACTTTCAATTTGCGCGATGTAGTACAAAGTAGGTTCAATAAGTTAGACAAAATCATTAGTATCCAAAAACTGTAATATATTTACAATAGATTCTTGATAAAATAATCACCTGTTACCATACAAAAACATTTAGAAATAAAACAATCAAATCTTTAAAAAACTTGACATTTTTTATGATTACAGTGCCAAGGATCAACCAATGAAACTGGATGTGGCATTTTAGTATGTATGGTCAATTCGTTTTCGTTCATACTGTACGAGTTTGGCTATTGAACAAAAAAAAGTACTTAACAAGAAATCAATAATAATTAAGAAAAACATTAAGAAAAACATTAAGAAAAAATAATAAACATTAAAATCGGAATGATGATGATGATTATCCGAAGGAATAGGTAATAACGTAGTACATACCTACTCAGTTACTTATTTATCTAATAATAAAACATTAAAATCGAAATTATGATGATGGATGACATACTGAAATGCCACTTCCATTCCTATTTAGATCCGGCAAAATGGTCGGTACGTTGACCTTTGAGCGCGTGTATCGGGCTGTCCGTCGGTCAGCTCCTGATTCATGCGTGGAGTGCTTGTATTTATTTCCCTATTTTGAAGAAATACAATTACATTCTAACAATATAACACCGAAATAACATAAAAATATGTATTGTTGACCTATTTCATTCGTTTTTTTAGTAAAAACAGTTAGATATTAGGTTAAAACAAAGGGATTTTGTTAGAGTACTTCGCAAAAAAAAATTGGGTGTCTGTAGAAATTAGCAAGATTTTATATCTAAAAGTTATCAAAACCGAAACCAATGAATGAAAAAACATTAAAAACTTATCTGTTCATCGTTATTTATGCGCCAACAACAATAACATTCACTTTTCACACTGAAATACCACAACAAAACACACACTTGACACACGACAACCGGCCGCGACAGCGCGCGCATTTCGACTGGCCATGTGAACTTTTTCTCCTTTGGTCGTAACTGTTTATACTAATGTTACCTGTCTCTGTTTCACTACGAAGCTAGGGAATAAGTTAGAGAAGTGCAGCTATCTGTTTCTACCCTTAATTTTGTACTTAAAACTGAGACTGCGGGATCGGTCAGGAGCTGATCACGCGACAGATTTGCGAGTTTTGATCGTGATCAGGACCTGTGTTTTCGACAGTCGAAGGGCTATGTGAGCTATGTGTTCTATATAAATAAGTTTCATTATATACATCGAAACCTTCATATTCCTAAGTAGGAAAGGATTTTGAATGGCCCTCAATTTTTGGTGTTGATTTCATACAAAAGCTGTCACTCAATAAAAACTAAATAAAACGAACTTTTACCTAAAGTAAATGTCTCTCATCAGGCATTACCATCAAACCAGTATAATGCTAATTTCCATTCAGTCACTTGACAAAAGAAATTGAATAATCCTTTATTTCCTACGCAATAAAGTTCAAAATCCAATAGCATATTTGTGCAAAAAGAAATTACCGCTAAACTTTATTCCGGTGGTTATAGAGTTCAAAATAAAACGGCATTATATTTTAATATTCGATTCTCTCCCTACTTTAAGTGCGCAGTAATAAAATAATCTAAGTGATTTTATAAAAGGCTATCGAATTCGAGTTTATTTTTAATAGCTTGGGTTCCGTAGCTTTTAAACGTGATCTGCCTCTGGACAAAGAATGGATTACTGAACACGTCCACTAGGGACGTGTACTGTAAGGTCTGAGTCCACCACAGATACATGAATATACTAACCCCATATCTTATAAAAAGTTGGCGTTGACTTTTTATTAGAAAGACCGTAACCCCCTATCTTATAAAAAGTTAGCGTTGTCATTATGTCACCATTACGTATGGTAATCAAGACATCAAGTCATCGCTAACTTTTATAAGATAGACCGGCTCTATATCTGTGACATGACTAGCAAAATGATTATACTATTTTGGTCCAAATATTTTTTTTTTTTTCTTTTATTTTAACAAAAACAGTCCAACGCGTTTACTCACGTGAGATTGGGAAATGGGGTTAAATAAAATCTCACAACATCTCACCGGGGGGGGGAGTGACTGAAAATTGGAAAAAATACCTCACGTAATTTATGGACGCCCCCCTACTAACTGTATTTTGAGAAAAATCTGATCGTATGCAAGAGTAATTTGAGAGAACTGTTTACGTATTCCAAAAACCCATTTAACCCTAACATGGTCCCGTCAACGTGACAAGTTGAATGACCGCATCAGAAAGAAAGCATAGCCTCAATGCAACCCTGCTCCCTATTCAAAGAACCCCTTAAGGCGACGGGTAGGGTGAAATTTTTCATAATAAATAAAAATGTCAATAACTTCCAACTTTATTATTTATTTATTATATCTACACACATGTTAAACTTGTAACACGGCATAGTTTTTGCTGCAGTGGTTAAACTCTAGATAGTCAGCGTGGCAACGTCGCATTTTCAACTTCAGTAAGAATGCTGAAAACGACGCAAAACACATACCTAGTGAGCCGCGCACAGTTTGGATTGTCAAACTCTTAAGCAGCGCCTTATGAATATTTGCGAGCACACAGCAATGGAACACTTATAGTTCCTAAGGCGCTACTCTTCTTCTTCTTTAAACACCTTAATGTAGATTTTTTTTTCCTTGGATGTATAGATATCAACCATAAGAATAGCTGTGCTGAGTTTGGTACCAAACAAATCTGCCAAACCCATAAAAAATGGGATCAAAAATCACACTTTTGCAAAAGGTGTTGGTACTAAACTTACATTTTAAAGTAAACTATAAACAAGAGCACACATTTTGTTCCCTACCTGACTAGTTCGATATATGTGTTATAGGAAATAATAAGTTGCACAACTCCACATGCTATGACTTCTTCAGAAAACACTCCCAAAAACACGCATTTGGCTATACCCGTCACCTTAAGGCCTTGCGCACGCGTTCTTACAGTGGTTATCATTATTTGGTTCTTAAAACCCAAATGTCGGCTTTTGATCAACATTTTTGGTGGATTTATTCACCACATATAAAACACTAGCTGACTCGTGTCCACTTCGTTGGGCATAATTCGACCGTAAAAGCCTTTTTATTTTTCGGTTTTTTATATAACCTATGACACTCAGCAATAATGTGGCTTTTATTGGTGAAAGAATTTTTAAAATCGGTTCAGTAGATCCCGAGATTACCCCTTCCAATTAAATAATATACAAACACGCAAACTTTACTTCTTTATAAGGTTAGTATAGATGACATAGATATGCTTGTAGACAGAGGAAAGTTAATTTGAGCTGTGGGCAATTGGTTGGTCTGGCCAGTGGGCAATCCATCTGGACAGTGAGCAATCTATCTGGGCAGTGGGCAATCCATCTGGACAGTGAGCAGATTGCTCACTGTCCAGATGGATCTAGGCTAGTCAGTGTGCAATCTATCTGGACAGCGTGCAATCTATCTGGGTCATTGGCAATCCGCCTGGGCAGAGAGCAATCCATATAGTCAGTAAGCAATCCGAAATTTTAGGTCAGTGGTGCGTTTTTGTAGAGACTTACGTCCAGCATTGGACCGGTATAGGCTGATAGTTTTAATTGTGGCCGAAGAAAGTGATATTTTTCGGTAAAATCGGTAATATCCGTAATTCCACTCCTTGACACGCATTTTACACAAGCTGATGGAAAGTCAATGGACTTCATATCGTGTACATTGCTTGCTATAGTCTTACCCCCTATCTTATAAAAAGTTAGCGTTGACTTTAAGTCATCATTACGTATGGTAATCAATACTTCAAGTCTACGCTAACTTTTTATAAGAAAGACCGTTAGTATATGAACATCGTCCCACTAACCGTGCAATCATTTCAAAATGCACATCGAGCTGTAATGTAATTGTAAGGCTGAAGCGCACCGGTTAACAACTGGTTAAGTTAGCCATATAACCTCACTTGCAGTTTACTGACTGTGGTTTTGCGTTGTCGTTAGTCAGGACTTATATGAAGGTTCCGCAGAGCAATCTCGATCTGTCAAATTGTTTTGATAGTATTTTAACCATTTAAAACTATTTCAATACCTTATCGGCAGCCAGATTTTGACCATAACTGAGAAAAAAAAATTATACCAGAGAAAAGCGATCTTAGTACTTAACTAAAAAATCATAGGTCTCTCCTTTTTGTGCCACTCCACTTATTATTGTTTAGTTAATTGTAATAATTCTTCGTATCTATACATTAATTTATATTTTTTTAGTTTTTCTTGTTTATTTTTCGTTAATATTTTTGTAGCTTTGTCATCCTATTGTTCTTGGGTTTACGCCTCCCAGGAGGTTTTAGCCCTCTCGGTGAGCCTCGGGCCTTCCTCTACAATTCCACATTCACCCTGTAATCAAGCATTATAGGAAATTTTCTATGAATTTGCCATCGCACATGCTACCGATAGTAGTAGTAGTGCTCGTAAATGTTATCGACACGGTTGTACAAGAAATAGGCTGTATGTAATATTTATGAATTACATAGTTCTTAAGGGTGATATTAGTATGAAACATCGTCAAAATGTAGGTTATAGTTTTGAAATATCTTTATTTCATGAAAAGTTTATATACAGGGTGTCACAGAATGTTCTGAGATATCCGATAAAGATTCGACCACGTGTTTTCGTTTAATTTTAAATAAATCTTGTCTATATCGATTAAAATCGGGAATACCTTTTTCTAAAAATATTTTTTTTTATTTTATACCTTACCTACATGAAAGATATTATAAGATGTTTATTTGTCTGAAGTCATTACTTCTACTTTCAAGTCAAATCTTGTACTAAACATTTTTTATTTTTCAGAAAAAAAAACTGTATTCACTTATTTTTACAATTTAAACTATAGAAAAACTTAAAAGATGTAACAAAATAGCTATTTCAGTGCTAATTCCGATTTCATAACGAACGATATCGTATAATTGGTGGCTCGTTGGTAATTAGATGTTGAATCATTTAGCGGCGTGCACCGACGATTAGTTGGTTGGTGACCTTTATGCGTTCCAGATATTGATATCAATAGTATCTTGGTTGTTTCTAAATCGAAATTAATAGATATATGAATTTTGTAGTTTAGTAACAGCTAGGTCCAAAATATAATACCTATGTATTGATATATAAACTACATTATTGTAAATGTCATTAGTTTTTGCGTAAAAGCGTCTCAAACATCCATCATTTTGTATAAACATGTGCGTTTATAATTGCGGCTCACGGCCGGTTTCTGGAAACCCAAATCACGATTGATCCGAGTTTGACACACAGTAATTATTTGATTTTTTCGTTGATCATCGTTCGAGAAACCGGGCGTAATTCACACATCGCGCTCTAGTCCCATACTAAGCAAAGCTTGTTGTTGCTATGGAAATAAAATTGTAGATATACTTCGGAAATAAATATTATGTATTAATTTAAGTTTGCTGAATTGTTACTAGTTACCTAATAATTAATATACTAAGTGATCCCAGGACATTTGACCATGATCTTTCATTGCATTGACTGTAACCAGAATTTAGGCCATAGCGTGCCCTTCGAGCAAACACTTCATACCCCTTTGTTCAAGTCAAAAGCTCATATAACTACCGAGTCGGTACCACGCAAGGCTCAATTCTAGACCCCCTCTTAATAAAAGCCTTTCAAAACCCGAGCCGCTCCGGACGCGGCCGATGATGACCGAAGGGAAACATCTGTCGTGGCGGCGGCGCGTGCGTCTTTATATTATAAAATTGGAGGATGTGAGAGTTGGGTGTTGTGTTGAAGGTTCCGTAGATTTTATAATATGTGTGTGATGCAATTAATATGTTTGTTATCTTAACAAAAACAATATTTTAATCCAGCGGCTGCTGAAACAAAATGTAAGTACAAAAAAATGTAAAATGAGGTAAAAACAAAATGGTTTAAAAACTAAATAACTAAGGGTTAGTCAAGCTAAAACATAAGCTAGGCTTACAAATCAACTACAAGGCTGGTAATCTAGCATCTTGTGGGTTTTTTTCCATCACTTTTGCGCATTAAGAAACACTTAGAACTCGCGTCTCATTAAAAGGGCTGCGTTTCGTCTCGGGTCTCTGATTTTCACATAAAGAGATTTCTTAATCGTCGCATCTCTGATTTTTACATGAAATACATGGATGGATTAGTCCTGTCCACAACTGAACCCCAAAAACCTGTACACAGACGTACCTTTAGCATCGTGTGCGCGATATAAAGATTTGTACAGGTGGTGGTCGACTAGGAGGGTAGATAGCGGGTAGCCTGATTGTTTGTTTGTTTGTGAGTCGACGACCTTAGAGGTTATCATGGTACTGCAAATATGCGGGCTATGACCATTGTAATCTGGGCAATTGGGGGTCACAGACCATGTAGAAGTCCATGGTGGGCATGGGCATTTAATTCAAGACTTTCAATTGTCTAATTCTAATTAGGGGAATAAGATCTGAACTGACGTCCTGAAATGGGGTGTATTGTGCATTGTGCTGCTAACCTCACCCCAGCCCCAACTCCTTAAAGTAACGGAGAGAGACTTTGGGTGGCAGCAGTGTTCTAGCATCCCCGATGTTGTGGTGGACTTTCAGCCTTCTTGGAGTACCGGTCTCCTACGATCCCATGAATAACCAAATTACAAAATTCCATTTTAAAGAGATTTTTTGTGAGAATAACTTTGACGCATATTGTATGGTGATCGGGATAATGAGACATGACAACCCTTCAAAATCAGAGCCGTCACGCGTGCAGTTGATTCTTTAAAACACAAAAACCCATACACCATTCTATAGGGAAACCTTAAATCACCATTCCACAGTGTGTGCCCAAGGAAAGTTTAAAATGTCATGTTCAGCCTGGCTCCAAGGCGTGATAATAAACTTCGATTTAACCCTTAGTAAAAAAAATGGCATCTAATATCAATTAGAGCACATTCTACCTACTAAAATACATCCCCTAATTCTCAAGATACTGATATACCGCATCAGCTCAGTTAGCTCGTAAATCGAGGTGGAAGCCTGGCGGGGACGCGGGCCATTGTTCCGTGATCTACGGGCCTTCGCATAATGACGGGGCAGGGCGGGCTGATTCATTCGGCCGTGACGCTTGTACTTTCTTGAACACCCTGAGCATATCTAGCATTCCACCATGCTATGGATACAGGCTGTAGAATAGATTTTTTGACGTGACAACGTCTTATAATTCGATAGAGCCGGCTGCACGCACGAAAAAACATGACTCATGAGGCGTTCTGAGGCGTTCCATGAAGTGCAAGCGAGAGCGCGGAACGAGCGACAAAGAAGCACAATCGGCCTTTGCGTTTGTTGTCACGTTCAACTATCGTCAGTAAACCGACTTTACAGACAACCATTTTTTATTATAGAAAGTATAAGAATAGATAGGGTAGGTATTGTAGTGCCCGATAATGGCTGATTACAATTTATTAATCGAATGTTTGTTCTAGTTTGGAGTCACGCTACTTTATGGAATCTTTCGATATTTCTTTTGACGGCACGAACTTCGAATTAAATGATGATGTGTTATACAGAGTGTTCCAATAAATAGTGTTAAGAGAAAGTTTGAAAACTGGTATTTGAATCATCCTTTATATCAATTTTTGTGGGTTTGATCAGGAATATTTGAAGCTTTTTCAGCCGTTTTATCGACAAGTTCATAAAGCAGCGCATTGAAGAATGTCCAATTTCAAATAGCATTTTTGTCAAATCTTAACTGAGACGCTTCGCTCGCTCGGTGATTGTAGAGGCTTTGTTTAATTAAGTGTTAAAAAACAAATTGAACACTTGATAATCAAAATATAATAAATACTTTTGTTACCAACCTGGTTTGTAAATTGGTAATTTATTGAATTTAGTAAGTATTCTTATTTTTTTCATTTATTGTTTTTTAATATGTACTAAGATGCAACGGCATTCAGCGTTGCTTTAATTTAGAATTGGTGACCGCTAGTGCCTTCGGGGAAAAAAATATGTTTCTCCTTGTGTAATATGTTTTGTGTACAATCAATAGTACCACTTTATAAATAAATATTCACAGACATTTCAGACATCACACTCTAGTCCTAAACTAAGCAAAGCTTGTACTCTGGACAGAGCTGAAGGCAGAGCTACTACCAACTGAGCTGTGACGCCTGTCGATGTATTATAATATAACTGATATTCTCATAGTTATTCAACTTTATTTCATTATTATCTATCTATGTATTGTATTGTATTAAGTATGTCAGTCTTCTAGTACCCATAACACAAGCTCTGCTTAGCTTGGGGCTAGATGATGTTGTGTGGATTGTCCAGCATTATTATTATTATTATTGTGTAGGCCGCGTACAAAAATTACGTTACGACCTAACATAAACTTACAAATAAGATATTTTCAAATAAATATATCTTAGTACAATTTGTGTAAGCTTGACTTACAAATACTCCGAATAAAAGACGACCGTAGCTTTGTAAAAGCATTTTTTCATTCACTCTTTACATGTAGTAACGATGCTCCCTTATCGGCTATCTCGCTCTGTTTATATCGCCGTCTCGCTCTAACTCGAGGGGGGCGCGAGCTGGCAGCGCCGCGTTATCCAACTCATTACGAAGTTAGTTTGAATTCGCAATTTGTTTCATATAACTCGCATTTTAAATCTGCCGGATTATAATTTTTATAGATGACGTGTTTTCTTTTTTTTTCTAAGAAACGGGAATGTTTGATTTGTTGGAAAGTTTGTAAGTGGAAAAGTTTGAAAGATCCTGAAAGTTTGTATTGTTTTCTGTAGTTTGATAAGATACTTTGTTGGTGTTTTACTTATTATTGACCTATTTTCTAGGACGAATGACTTTACAAAATATACTTTTAAGTAGCATTTGTTACAGAGTTTATAAATATAAAGAAATCAGAAATCAGAAATCAGAAATCAGAAACGTTTATTTGCTAAATGTAAGTAAAACAACATTGGTCTTAAATGTACTTAAAAATAAAGGTCAGTTACATTTTACCAGTTACAGTCCTGGTGTGCAAATATATCATAAATTTTACATGTCAATATAATTACAAAATGTCAATAATTTAAATAATAATTTCATTGATACAAAATACCTACATAAACAAAATGTCACCTATTAAAATATTCATCAACTGAGTAAAAACAATTTGACAGCAACCACTTAGTGAGTCTACGTTTAAATAAAGATAGTGGTAAATCTTTCAATTCATTGGGCAATTTATTAAATAATTTTACAGCCATACAAAAAGCGTTTTTACTATAGAATGTCGAATGATGTTCAGGTAAATAAATTCTATTTTTATGTCTAGTATGTCTTGTTAGCATTCTTTCATGTGTAGTAAAGTAATTAGGATATTGCTTAACAAAAACACAAATTTCCTTAATGTACATGCATGGCAAGGGCAGTACTTTAGTTTTTTTAAACAGTGGCTTGCAACTATCTAAGAACCAAGCTCCGCAGACCGCTCGAATACATTTTTTTTGGACTTTGAATGCTTTGATTAAATCTACCGAATTGCCCCATAGTGGTAACCCGTATAGTAACACCGAAGACACATAACCATGATACGCAGCTAAGGAAGCTTTCTGAGAGACAGTTTTTCTGACCCTCTTTAGCGCATAAACAAATCGATTTAATTTGCTACACACGAGACTAATATGCGGTTTCCAACTAAGGTGTTGATCGATCATAATACCCAAAGAAAGGGCTGATTCTACTGTTTCTATTTTGTTTAATTGATATTTAATATTTAATGTCAAGGGATCCATTTTATAATTTCGAAATTGAATGAGTTTAGTTTTATTTATATTAATCATTAATTTATTTTCGTTTAACCAAGTCACAATTTCATTAATTGCACTATTTATCTCATACTCATATGATTCAGGATTAGTACATTTTAATACTAGAGTTGTGTCATCAGCAAATAACAAACATTTGTGTTGAGTCACACTATAAGATTATTAGCTCATATTTAAAGCTATGTATCACGGTTTTGAACATAATTTTCATTATAATCGGGATATTTGATGATTTGTGAGTTTTACCATGACATGCGCCATGATCTTGGATCGAACTAGTCTTTCGGTCTATCTTATAAAAAGTTAGCGCAGACTTGATGTGTTGATTACCATACGTAATGGTGACATAATGTCAACGCTAACTTTTATAAGATAAGGACCTCCCTATCTTATAAAAAGTTAGCGTTGACTTCATGTCATCATTACGTATGGTAATCAACACATCAAGTCTGCGCTAACTTTTTATAAGATAGACCGTAAAAGTTTAGTCTAACTATAGTCTTAAGATATTTCGGTATCCCATCTGTAAATACCAGAGGGCTAAGCACGAATAGATGTGACAATCGTAAACGTAACGCATTTTAGATACACTTGTCGCTAACGCTGCAACGTTCGACAGTAAAGCTGATGTTGACGCGCAGTGTATCTCAAATACGTCACTGTTTCGAATCGTTTAAGATTATCACATTTATTTGTACTCAGTATCTCTACCATGAGTTGTTTCAGTAAAATCGCCTGACTTTTCTACAGTAGTTACGTAAATATTAGTGTTATGAATTTTAGTACCCAACTATCCGCTAGAGGCGCTGTACAGATCTTCATACATTTTTTTTACTACAGAAGCTAGCGAGTACAGATTGTAAAAACTCATGGTAGAGCTACTGGATAGGGAACGTTCAGTCTATTCTCTATATATATGGTATCTTATTACTAATATCAAAAGCCTTCTAATGACGCAATAATATAAAAACTAGAAGCAGTGTTTAAAAACAACATTCTCTTGTCTTACTCGATAGCACATCCCGTTTAAATACAATAACATTGCGTAATTCATATCATTGTCGTTATAGTATTTCACATTCTTACACAATTCCCGATGTAAGGTGTCTTCAGCTTTTGAAAAATAATATCAGTAGGTCTACCATGAGTTTTACTATATGTACTATATTTACTATACTCGCTAGCGTCTGTAGTTAAAAAAATGTATTGTTAGTTGGGTACTAAAATTCGTCATACTAATATTGACGTACCTACTGTAGTAAAGTCAGGCGATTTTACTGTGACAACTCATGGTAGAGGTACAGCAGTCTAGGCACGGTAAAGCAGTGTCTAGTCTGGCTAATCTTTCCAACACGATGATGCTACAACAAAATACAGTTGTAGCATCGACACGATAAGAAGAAGAAGCAGTCTAGTTCCCATAGTACAAGCTTTGCTTAGTTTGGGACTACATAGTCCAGTCAAATTACGAAATAAATAAACATGAGCGAATACAGTTTGGGGACTTTGAGGATCGATAGGGCGGTGTATTCTGAGCATACATTCCAATTTGAGGGGTTGTACTGAGGTCAGCTCAAGGTCATTTCGATGAAAACGCGTTTCATTCGACATCTCGAGAATGGTTAGAGTTAGGCGAAAAATTGTTGAGATCTTTTCTTTTCAAAACAAAATTTACAAACTTTTTTAATTGAAACTTTTTTTTATAACATTAATATTTTTCAACTTATTACTCCCGCAAGGCAAAAATTTTACTTTTTTTCCATTTTTCGTCGTTTTCTCCCCAACCATTCAATTTTATTAAATTTTACCGATCATCAAAGTGTAGATCTTTTAATTATGAACAGTTTTGTCCTTAAACTTTTTTCCGTAGTGCCAATACCTTCGGAGTTATATATTACTTTACCGAGCGAAATCCGCGCCACTGTCGCAATATAAAAAGGTCAATCGAATAAACTATTTAAAAATTAAGTATTTAATTTGGGTAAATTTTTGGGTTAATTTGGGTAAGAAGTAAATTAACAATTAAAACTGTTTTACACATTTATTGATAGAAAAATAATTTATAAAAATAATAATACATCGGTAAAGTAATATATAACTCCGAAGGTATTGGCACTACGGAAAAAAGTTTAAAAACAAAACTGTTTATAATTAAAAGATCTACACTTTGATGATCGGTAAAATTTAATAAAATTGAATGGTTGGGGAGAAAACGACGACAAATGGAAAAAAAAGTAAAATTTTTGCCTTGCGGGAGTAATAAGTTGAAAAATATTAATGTTATAAAAAAAAGTTTCAAATAAAAAAGTTTGTAAATTTTGTTTGAAAAAGAAAAGGTCTCAACAATTTTTCGCCTAACACCAACCATTCTCGAGATATCGAATGAAACGCGTTTCCATCGAAATGACATTGAGCTGACCTCAGTACAACCCCTCAAATTGGAATGTATGCTCAGAATACACCCCCCTATCGATCCTCAAAGTCCCCAAACTGTGTTCGCTCATGTTTATTTAACTCGTTTTTAGCCATAATTTGACTGGACTATACAGTGTGATGTGTGAAATGTCCGTGAATATTTATTTTATTTATTTAATATCAAAAAAAGGATAGTAACCAAGCTGCTGTAAGTGCCTTTCTAGGCACTGGTCGCGAGGAACTGGCACTTAAAATCTAGCTCTATGCTGAGTTTTTCCCATTGCTGGGCAAAGGTGTTGGACTTCTCCATATATACTTATATATTTTTTTTAACCGATTTCACTTTTTTTGTTGTGTTTGTTAAAGTCAGCAGAAAGTGCTTATTATGAAAGAAAAAAAAATTGTGCGAAAATAGAAAATTTAAGAACACTTACGGTTTGTCTTATAAAAAGTTAACGCAAACTTGAAGTATTGATTACCATACGTAATGATGACATAAAGTCAACGCTAACTTTTTAAAAGAGGTTTATCGTTAAGATAGGACAACGTCTGGATCAGCTAGTTATTTTATAAATTTGAATTACTATTATAACTATAGTATTGCAAGTGTATAGCGTTTCTTGTGTGTAATATATTCCGAGAGCGAATACATAATAGTTGATTTATAGGCCAAACACTTCACTTGAGCCGTGATGCTGTCGATAAATCCTGAAATTCACCACTTTTCTTGTGATGAATCTGTTCTGAATATATAAAGATTGTACAACTGACTGGCACACAACAAAGACAGAAGTGTACGTACTAATTATGCTGAGCTAGGATCTATTTTGCAGCACAGTAGATTGTTTTGTCCATAAAAAAAAAAAAAAATGCTGGAAAATCCACACAATATCATCTGGAGCCTATGGATTCAATAACCTTGTAAACAACATTATGCCAATAAACGATTTTGTATTTGTATTTGTATCTAGCCCCAAGCTAAGCAGAGCTTGTGTTATGGGTACTAGAAGACTGACATACTAATACAATACATTACATAGATAGATATTTTTTTATCATACATATAATACCCAGAACACCCGGAATAAATATTTGCAGATCGTACAAACATTTATCCCAAGGCGGGAATCGAACCCTCATCCTCCGCGTCGCAGGCGGACCTTCGCCCGCCGCGCCACATCGATCGTCAGATTATCGGCCGATTTCTCGAACGATGATCAACGAAAAAATCTAAAAAATTACTATGTGTCAAACTCGGATCAATCGTGATTTGGGTTTCCAGAAATCTGGCTGTATTATATCTACAGAAGCAAAGTCGAGGGATACTCCTTAATGTTCATAAATGTGATTTATTATGAAACTTCTTGCGGGATGTTGTAAATATTTGCTTTAGTATTGTCTACGAGAACGGAAAGTTTGTTTCTTGCTTGTTGCTAAGTTATTTACAGGAAATGGATATTGTTGGTTGGTTACTTAATATTAAATATATTCACGGACAATTCACACAGCACACTCTAGTCCCAAACTAAACAAAGCTTGCACTATGGGAACTAGATTGCATATAGAATATTTTTAACTTTTTTAAGCTATTGCATAGATTAGCGGGCCTTGAGCGTGGAGACCGAATCTAGAAATTCCGTAATGAAAAAAACTAACGAAAATAACCTAACACTGCGCATGCGTAAAAATGCTATGCAATCTATATATACAATATATGCTCTACCGCGGCAGTCCCCGAGTGCCATACGTCTTTTTTTTGTAAATACATACCTACATAGAATACATAGTTACACCCAGACAATTTACAGGAAATTGATATGGTTGGTTGGTATTTTACTTAAACATAACTTTTAAGTAACCCGCATAAGGACAGTAGCTAAGGAAGCAGAATTAGTCAGTGGTCAGAGACGTACCTCGTTTAATAAAATAAAATAATAAAAATAAAATAATTTTGGAATCCCATATATTGATGTTCAGTTCGTACCTCGGTATGCCGGCCATACACACTACGGTCTACCGGAGAGGTCTTTTAACTTAAACTTTATGACATAAAAGCTTTTAATTTTATTTTTATTTAACCTACCTATCTACAATCAAATACTGATTAAAATAAAAAGTAGTTATGTATCCCTTTTATTTGCTAATATGTATTAGCTATCGATATAATTGATGAATAAACGGCCTTATTAAATGCAATGAACGCAATTATATTAGTTTTAATAATATTCAGTTTCAGTAGTAGTAAAAAATGAGGACTGATTTACTGATAGTAAAATAAAAAATAAAAATCGGACTACTTGAACACGCATAAAAAAATATATACACGTTGACTTGAGAACCTTCTCCGTTTTTTGTCGGTTAAAACATGATGTGTTGACCCCACGTGTAGCATGAAAGAAGGATAGGATGAAGAAGAATCAGTATCCATCGTTCAAACATTACCACCTAATTTCTTTTTCATATTTTTTTACCCCATTGTGTCCCACTGTAGGGCAAAGGTCTCCCCCAAACTCTTCCATTTATCTCGATCTCCTGCGTCCATCCACCACTCCGTCGCTATTCCACCTATATTAGTTTACAAAAACCTGAAAGAAAACCCATGAACATAACAAAAGCTCCTTAAATAAACCAAGTGCTATAAAACTGGAAGTTGCCCACTAATTGCCGCTTTATCTAACTCCTTAGCATAAAATTAAAAAATAAATAATAAAGTTGGGTTCGGTAACTTTAACCTCATTATTTGTTACGAGTCGGTCCGCCCCCCTCGCGGCGAGCTGGCAACGTCGCTTTCCGTAGGGCTGCCAGCGCGTACGGAGCTTTCGATGCACACTTATCGGGCAAATTAGTTACGGAATACTCTAGTAGTCAATAACTGAAGCTTAGTTTTGGAACGAAGTTCCTTATTGATGCAAAAAGGGCTAGATGGAAAAAATTAGGACTAAAAGTGGTGACGACACTTTTTGCTGTAGTTGTAAGCCGTGGGGCGTGCGCGTGTTTCTCTCTCATAGAAAGCCAGTTTCGCATTGTACCGTGTGGTGTCGCGACTATTATTTTTGTTGAGTGTATACAGGTTTTGAGCACATAATAAATATAAATACTATTTAATCGAAAGGAACTTCGTTCCATCCGGGTGTCCTCAAGTTTTTTTTATTTATTTTAATATTGATAACGTAAAGATTTTGACGTCGCTTTTCGTCAGATGCCCAGCGCGTTCAAAGCTTTAGATGCACACCTATCGGGAACATTTGTTACTAAATACTCTTCTAGTTTCAGTGTGAAGCTTAGTTTCTATTTGAATATTGATAGCGTAAGAATTTTGAACATGTAGTGCCGACCCCACCTAGCGTGGGACAAGAGCAGAGGAATAATGATGAACGTAAAGATTTTGAATGATTTATAAAAATTGATTATCAAGCAAGTTATGTTCTATTGTTCTACTGATAAGATTTAAAAATAAAAGTTTTACGTGAAAATTGATTTTCTCTTTTTTGCCTTAATTATATCACGTACGAAATCTCTTGAGAAGTAAAACCACATACACATATTGTTATAAGTAAGTATACAGACTTTTCAATCTCAATTCTTTTAAAGTTGATACATGGTTTTTTCATACTCAGTTGATAGAGCTAATTTTGTAGAGTTTGCCGTTATCTTTTGTAACGTAGTATTCATGAATTTACTCGTAAGTTTATCTCTACTAGTGGTTATAATCTCCCAACATTAGGCAAATCGGTGGTTCGAGCATTGCAACACTGCTCCCCAAGTGAGCGGCGCTCGGCCATGGTGCTTCAGTAGGTCGGCCGCTCTCGCCGCGCGCGGTTGTACGTAACGCTACGTGCTAACTAGACGTGTGAAGTTGTTATAGTGCAAGTTGCAGTGCTATCTGGATTGTTTTGGACTTGTGTCTTATTGTGTTTGCGTTTTGATTTATTTCTGTTTTTGCGGTAAGAGTGTGGAATATGGCGGCGATTGTTTTGGAGAAATATTCGCCTTTAATGCAACTAAACGCAGCGGAAATTTTGATATAATTTTATCAATACATATTTAAATTTTATACATTTGTAGTACCTACCTACCTAAATATTTCAAAAGTCATTTTTTTAATTGTTTTATTGAACTAAACAATTAAAAATTAAATTAATCAAATTAAACTACACTGCACTTAATCTAAGAAATATGACACATAAAACAATACAACTATTTTAATAAATACTTACTTACTTTTTAAACTTTCAATCATGTATTCAATTTTTTTTTACAATAAATTAAATAATATTTATCGATAAATATATTCTAATAGTTTAAACATATAAATTATAAAGGAGCCATAGTTAGAATAAATATATCCAGAAACATTATTACATACAATGTCATTATCTAAGCAAAGATTGTACTTCGGGAACTAACTTGATGGTAGAATAGTTAAATACATTTAAAAAAGCATACATTATAGTTACAATATTTTTATTGAAGTAGACCGTATTTACCAAATTTTTATAAAAAAAATTATAATAAAACCTACATAAGTACTCCAAGTATACTTTGTATAGAAAGTCGATGCTTTTACCTTTTTCTTCTTCTTCTTCATCACCATATAAAATCCTCTTCCCGTCAATACGACAGGCAATTTTGCCAATTTGAAGATAATCATCAGTCAAGTCGGTCAATCGTCAAATCGTCTGTCTTTTGTTTTAAAGAAAAAATGGTAGAGCATTTTACCATAACCTATGGGAACCGAATTCTATAAAATCCCGATATCACATGATACACTTTTATTTCAATGGTTTATTTACCTTCTGCTTCTTCTTATTTATATATATCCTCTGCCCGTAGACAATTGCTTCAATTATTAATTTTAACTATAAAAAAAAATAGTATGACACGTGTCTGAGACATCGCCTTGTGTCAGTCATATCAGTCAATGCAAAACATCTACTTAGCAACCCATCATTCAAATGAATATCTAGATATTCAGTGAATTATAGACTGTTTTCGTGAGGTCTAGAATATTTAGGCAAATTTTTATCTAGATTTTATATGGATCGTCCATAATGGACCATCTTGAGTCTAAATGCGGAAACAGGAGTCTATTTCAATATACAGGATTGTTTGAAATACATTTTGTGGGGACTTTCGTCTTTTTTTTTTCCCAAAAAAAAACTTCGACCTACTAGATCTCTAGACTCTTTATTTTTTATTATAAAAATAATTTATTATTACTAGAGGTCCCAGCACTAATAATTGACGCAAGCAAACGTATCTGCACGGTATTGGAGTGACACTACGCGTTGCAGCTCGACCGGCGAACGTTGAAGCGTCACCGCGCAGTGTCTTGCATAATTATGCTAACGTTTCGATACGTTTACGTGCGTCTAGGGTTACCAGATGCAAATTTCAAAAGTCCTGACAAAATTCCTGATTTTCGGCCAAAATTCCTGATATCATGTTTAAATTTTATAACAAAACTAATTTTATTCTATTTTTCCGCAATAATTCAAAAGTTATTTCAAAATATAAATTAATTATTGAATCCAGTACGTTTAATATTATATGTCAATGTTGATTGTTTGATGTCAAGATCGTAAAAAGTTAATTACGATTAATGACAATTTCCTTTTTGTTATTGTGACTAAAAATAAAAGCTTATAGTGTAAAAAAAATATTGTTTCATTTATTTGCCGAGAAATTCCTGACATTTCCCTTTTCCGGCCGCATTCCTGACATATGTCTAAAATTCCTGACATGTCAGGAAAATTCCTGACATCTGGTCACCCTACGTGCGTCACAGTTATTCGTGCTCATCCCCAAGTAGAGGCTGACGATAGTAAACTTATTAAAACTAGCTTCAAGTAATTTATAATATGTGCCTTTCGTACTTTTGGAAATTCTTTCTCAATAAAAAAATTCTCTAAATAAATGAATGAGTAAATATAACAGAATTAAAAATAACTACGTTAACTTGAGAACCTTCTCCGTTTATTTTCGTCGGTCATCGGTTAAAAAGTAGGTAAGTACTTATATCTGATGTAGGTACTTATTAAGATAAGATAAATGCTAATTACTTGTAATTTTGTCAAATTTAAAAAGTTCACACTTATAACAGATAAGATATGATACAGCACGTTCTCTTATGATGCCACTTCATATCAGGTGGGCCATGTGCTTGTTACATTAGTAGCATTAAAAAATTGCCTGTCTATCAGATGTTAGAATAGAATATATTATCTTTATTGTACACCAGTTTTTTTTAACCTATATCGTCCCACTGTTGGGCAAAGGTCTCCCCCAAATATTAATAAACACAATAAATAACAGGGTAAGGTGCACTGGGCGGTCTTATCGCTTTAAGCGATGCTGTTACATTTTTATCACCCTGTATAATCGTATTCTCACATCTGTAGCATCTCCAAATAAAATGATGTATTCATCTATTCAGAACGCATCAATCACCTTGCAACACGGCATGTCCAGGATCCAAGGACAGTTACACCAACCGCTAACCGACCGGTTAACGAACCCACGGAATAATGAATAGATACATACTCTACATTTCACCCAACGCTACATCTACTTAGTCTAAACTAAGCATCGCTCGGGAACTTGATTGTTGGAACTGACGGAATAATGAATAAATAAATAGTCACGGACACTTCTTTCTGTACTATAGGAACAAAATTGTTGTAATATTTGTGTTTTTTTGTGGAGTGAGGATAGAATCCACGACTCTTGAAGGACATACCCAATACTAAGCTTTGACACTTACTATTAAATGGTTAATAATAGGTTTTCAAATAAAATGTGACACAAGTAAAATACAATTAGAATATAACTTTATTTCGGTTATCATAACACGAATAGAAGAAAATACACTGAGAAGATAAAACTTCATGATAATACGCATGGAAATAATTCGTATGTTATAATTCCCAAAAATGCTCATCACTTTTGTGTTGGTAAAGCAGTCTTTATACTCTTCGTGTGACTTTAATTAAAGTGTTTCCAAAAAGACCAACCTTGAAGCCTTAATGAAAAGTTATAAATCTATCCCGCAGTTTTCAACAAAATCATAATCTAACGGCTGGTTATAAAATTGGTGAACTTTATTCAACAAGTATCGCAGATTTGAATTCATTTCACTTTGTGATCTGAAAATGTTTTGTCATAATATATCTTTGGTGTGACCATCTGTTACTTCCAGATGCAATTGACTTGAAACCTAGTTCAATAAATATATTATTAAAATTTTCTCGTCCCACTGCTGGGCAAAGGTCTCCCCCAAATCCTTACACTCATCTCTGCTTTCCTTTAAGGCGGCGTAGAGGCCGACCAAAAAGGCGATGACGGGACGATCTCGATGCTTTCAAAAAAATTATGGACATTTCACACATCGTGCTCTAGTACAAAACTAAGCGAATAAAATAAATTAATAAATATTCATTAAAATTTCACACATCACACTCTAGTCACTAAGTAGAGCTTGTACTATGGGAACTAGGTTGCTGATAGGATACTTTATATTTTTTTTGTAAAATATACAATAATTACTTAACAACCATAACTGATATATTATTTGAAAACGGCAATGAAACAGTTTTATTTAATTGCCGTATAAGTATAGAGTAGTTGAACAATTTTAAAATCGATTTTTCTATGCACCGTTTCAATATATTATTCACAGTAATTTGTACTTCGACTTGGCGCTGACGTGGCTTTAAAAGAGGGGTCTCACTGAGCACAGTTATTTTTGAGGCGATTTACACTGCTTAAAGACAGTCAAGTAGCTAGTGGGGTGCAGTCAACATCGTTAGTAAATGGAATATATGTTGACTTATTGACAACATCGATCACAAACTTTTATAATCGTTCGATAAACAAAACAACAACGTTTTCGAATCACACTGCGCGTCAACGCCAGTTCGACAGCTACGCCGCAAACAATTGTATGTACATGTCACAAAGAGAAACATTAAAGATATTGAGTACAATGAGCTGTCTTATCGCTAAAAGCGCAGTGTAACTCTACACTACATATCTCTGTGTAAACAGTGCTTTAAACGCATTCATGCAGAACTTACCGGAACAGAGATAATATCGACCTATCCTCCAGTTGGAGAAGACATCCTGTGGGACATGCACATCCGCCATCCATGTAGGTATTTTCTATAATTTAGTTCACCTATTTATTTATGCACAAGAGGAGAGTGGATAGGTTTCAGGTGAGATGCGCGGTTAAGCTTTGGCGTTAATGTATAAGAATTTAAAAGCCTATAGGTTAATCTTGGTGGTTTTATGTAAGTACTTAATACTTTATTACCAAAACAAAGAGGTAGAACATATTGAACTCAGTTTTCACTAGTTCATGTAGCGTGCTAGATGGCGCTATAAAATAAATTTACAAAAAATGAAAGATCCTAAGATTTGTTTAACTAAAAAATGGTTGTCTGTAAAGTCGGTTTACCGACGATAGTTGAACGTGACAACGAACGCGAAGGCCGATTGTGCTTCTTTGTCGCTCGTTCCGCGCTCTCGCTTGCACTTCAAGCCTTACATGGAACGCCTCAGAGCGAGGTAACGCCGCATGAGTTATGTTTTTTCGTGCGTGCAGTCGGCTCTATCGAATTATAAGACTTTGTCACGTTAAAAAGTTGGTCGTAATCTTCAGTTTTTACGGTTCCGGAACTGCGTATTGTGTAGGTTGGTCAATGTATTTAGGGTCACTAATATATGCCGGTATTCAGATGTAGGTTGTGGCCTCAGTGATCAGATCAGCCCACGAGCTGAGCAATGATCAAAAATACAAATAAAACTGTGTATTTCCGATATTCACAATAAAACTGCATTCTTTGCAAGTACAATAAAATCAAATTCACTGAAATAAACTGAAAATAAAAGATTATCCGTTAAAATCACGCAGATCATTTAGAATCGTGTTATGTACTAGGTGATTCTAGGTGCCAGTATCACGCGACCAGAGCCTAGAAGAACGGGCAAAAATGTATTACAATTGTTTATTGAATATGTTTCTTTCATCATAAGAGACAGGCGTGTAACGTCTCAGTTGGATCTGCCTCACCTGTGAGTCCTGGGTTCGATTCTCACTAAGAACAATAGTTTTTTTATCATGACAAAGACAGACTGTTAAAGATCTGTGTCTACATGTTACTAATGTTGATACATTTATATTATAAGATTTTTATTCACAATTTACAATACATAAGTCTTATTTCTTATTCTTATAATTATACTATTTATTTGATAGAAAATATTCTTCTTATTTATTTACAAAAAAATAAAAGTTAGCTAAACAACCAAGTTCCCATACTACAAGCTTTACTTAATTTAGGACTAGCGTAGTGTACCTACTTCTATAAATATTTATTTCTCCGCTAATATCCATACGAATTCCGCATTGTTGACTTAATAACATTATCGATATTACGAGCGGATGCTAGTAAATAAAACACCATATTGACTTGTCACTG
Source organism: Ecliptopera silaceata (assembly GCA_932527185.1). Classification (NCBI taxonomy): domain Eukaryota; kingdom Metazoa; phylum Arthropoda; class Insecta; order Lepidoptera; family Geometridae; genus Ecliptopera; species Ecliptopera silaceata. The sequence continues at coordinate 5,308,862 of OW052217.1, read as the reverse complement.
TAAACAAAGGGTTGAATGGGGTGTAATCACTTAATAACAAGTTACCGCTCAAACTTGTACTAGGTAATTTATCGGTAATATCGAGCTAATTATTGACTAGTTTCCGCGACTTCCTTCGTATTCTATACAGGTTTTTTTTTTGCGATAAAAAGTAGACTCTTTAATGCAGGGTATTAAATATTCTAAGTTCAATCAAAATCCGTTTATTAATTTTTCTATATCTATATTTTTTTTTATTTGATTAATTACTGAATTGATTGCAGATAGTTTAATTATGCAAAATAAAGATATTTGTTTTATAGAGTAAATGCAAGCATACTTACGTCTGATTAGGTAAAAAAATATGATTAAAACAAAAAAAAACATAAGTTAAAAAGCTATTATTACAAAAAACATCAAATGAAATGTTTTGTTGCTTCTACTACTACTTTTCTTAGTTTACGTTACGTTTTAGTGAGGTATATAGGTAAGTTGAGGTATACTCTTGAGTTATCTACAAATATTTATTGAATGGGGTTGATATAACGTACAAAACGGGGATGAATTATAAATAAAGTAAAAACGAGGGTAAAACAAAACGACACGTCAGAAGTCAAAATCTGGAACAACAGACATAAGTGGACTACAACGTATATAAAACATTTATCCCAAGGCGGGAATCGAACCCGCAACCTCTGCGTCGCAGGCGGACCTCCGCCCGCCGCGGTATTCTATCAGCAATCTAGTTTCCATAGTACAAGCTTTGCTAAGGGCGTGATGTGTGAAATGTCCATGAATATTTATTTATTTAGTAAAACCACTACGATCATATACTAGATGTAACCTAAGTACGAGTTAGTCTAATGAGTATATTAATTATTCTAAATGTATTGTCCTAAGAGTATATTTCCATTACACGCATGCTCACATATCTGCATATATTATTTTAAAACAAGCTATTTTCAACCCTATTCCATCAACATACGACACAATAAATTAATCATTCGAAACACGACCAAGACCTATCGATGCTCAACGATGCTATTTTGATCTTTATCACAAAGCAGTAAGATACTGACATTAACGCAAGTTGCCGAGCGATTTTGAACCTTATATCAATGTAGGAAGGACCATGGTATGCTAGACTGCTGGTCGCCTGATCGTGACGTTTTTATTGTTTAAAACAATGTATAGTTCTGCGACTCATTTGATGAGTTTACTTTGTATGTCAAAATAATTGAACTATTTGTATTACTAGTTGCACAAAGGACGAACCGCGAAGCTTACACCGGACAGTGTATATGCTATTGAATGGATATACATATTTATCTTAAACAATTGTAAGAAGGATATAAAAAAACGCTAGGTTCCAGGTCTAGTTTCTTGCCAGTTCTTCTAAACTCTGGTCGCGGCGAACTGACGCTTAGAATCATCTAGTAGAGGGTGCATGGAAAGAGCCTCCTCGTGGCGCACACCGGTAACAGCTAGGCACAGTAAAGCAGTGTCTAGTCTGGCTAATCTTTCCAACACGATGCTACAACAAAGTACAGTTGTAGCATCGACACGATAAGAAGAATCTAGTAGACGTTTCCAAGTGATCCTTGTGATTTTATTGAATAGTGTAATTTTAAGTTTTGACTTACATTAATATTATAACGAGGAGAGATTTTTGTGATGAATAAACTCAAAAAATACTGCGCCGATTTCAGAAATTCTTTCAGGTTGCTACATTCACTCTGAGTAACATAGGTTATAAAAATATTAAAACAATCTTATGTCCTGCTAGTGCAGAATAAAACATTAATAAATGCAGAGGTAAGACATCCCTCATCATTCAGCGCGGCAATGCAGCCAGTGTTTTGGGTACGCTTCCGATTGGTACTGATTTGGATCAGTTGAACATCTATAGATCGTTTGCAACGGTCTGTAGATAGCTCAACTGTTTCTTTTGTAATAAATATTCACAGATAAAGCCAAAACATTTTTTTTAATTAAATCGTTTGAAGCTATTAGCTTTTAAGCTTAAATAATTACAAAAAAATAATTCTTTTTTACATCGATTTATAAAAAAGAAACTGATTTTTTTTTAAATATTTGTAATAGTAATTAATTATCGCGATGTTTTCCATCACCACCGGTTCCCAGCACTCCCAACCCTGACATATTGCGTCACGGATCTGATACACATTGCAATCGCAACAACCAGCTGTGTTGTAGTCAACTCGAACCTGTTTATTGGTCGCTTTATTTCAACTTATACACCTCTCTGATGCTGTCTAGATACGGACTTACCACTGACTACACATTTTAGATCTTTACCTTCATCCACAAATTATTTACCCTTTGTTTTCAGATTAATATACTTTATTCAGGAACGTTGCAAGGATACTTTAGGATCGTTTTTAATTTATGTGATTTAAGCGTAACTTGTGCTTTAAACTAGCGCTTTTTCGTCTGTATTCTAATTTTATCTAAAACCTCGACAAATACCGCTTCAAATGCTGATTATATATCTATAATAAAAATAATTAATAATACCTAAATAATTAAATGTATGCAAACTTGTCCCTGAAATAACCCAAAGCATTTTAAACACATTCCAATGTGTCAAATCTTGACAGACGTCAAAACTCCGCTGCTCTGCCAAGAATAAAGTACTAGGGTAATAGAAATTACATAGAGGTATTTGAAAAGCTCAAACGAGGTTCCACTCATCGGACCTTCCTTTGGAGCTTTTGAAATGCCTCTACGTTGATTCTGTTGTCCTGGTACTTTTGGTCTTGGCTCAGGACTTTTATTGACAGTACTCAAGAGATTTAAAATAATGATTACAAAAATTATTCCACATAGATAAAAAAATAAGCTTTTTAGTTTTTAGTCTGTATGTCTAAGCCTAGGTTTAAGTCTGAACTACTTTTTGCTGAAAACATAGAATTCGTATACATGACCTTGCAAAAAAGATGGTTGACTGACACTAAATGACAGACTGACGTTGCTGAATGAATTGACCAGTAAGATGTTCTTGGCATTGACTGAAAGCTTGATGTCCATTTTTCATGTTCTAGCGTTATCTACATGACAAAGAAATATTTTAACTATGGCGTTCCTAATATTGGCTAGATATACCATTAGATTAAGTACTACTTATCTTGAAACATACAACTGTGAGTGCGGCAGTTACATAGTATAGCAATAATCGTATACAATGCACACGCGAGTCAAAATCACCTGCCGCGCATCTGCCGACCGGTTCGGTTCCCGGCCCCGCCTATACCTCTGTGACCCGGATAGGTTCTTTTCGGAACGTTTTCTAAAATACCGCCGGTTACGTGGAAATTTTATTTAAATTAATAACTCAATCAAAAATTTGGATTTTCTCGCATTCTGAAACTATTGTCAAACTATTCATTATTTCGTATGATCACAAGGATCATTGAGTTAGAAACCGTGTTGTTAAACTCCGAGCTATTTCCTCATGTTCTCTGCATCCCTAGTACTTTGTTCCTAATACTGATTGCTATTATAGTACTTTACGTTGTAGTAGGGCATTTTTCATCATTAGTTTTTTATTCTTTCTTCTTGGCTCTTGCTACTGGCATCACCTATAAATATAATTTTGTATCTAAACTAATATTATAAAGAGGAAATATTTGGTTGTTTGTTTGTTTGTTTGCATCGAATAGGCTCCGAAACTACTGGACCGATTTCAAAAATTCTTTCACTGTTGTGAAGCTACATTATCTGCGCTGAACATAGGCTAATGATATTTTTTATATAGGCTACCCGTGCGAAGCAGGGGCGTACTACTAGTGTTTAATTCAGAAATACTACCATTATTACTTCGTAGAGTCATAGAATAAATAATATCTACATAAAGTCCAATTTTCTTTATATCGACGTGTTAAAGAAAAAAACATGTAACCTAAATACCGATAAAAATGTTTACGTTACAATTCTACATGTAAAACATAGTTATTTTCCGTTCATATTTAATTCGTTTAATATTTAATAGTGAGCGTTTCTTAGAAAAAATATAAAAACCATAAAACTATTGTTCCGATGAAATAAATTAGGTATTTTAGTCGACGTGACAACATAAATCGTTATTTTATCGAATCTACATTCTGAAAGCACGTCTGAGGTTTGAATGACATTGACTTGACAGTTCGTTGACTTGACAACTATGAGATTTAAATGTCAGAAATCTAGAACGTGCTTAATATGAATTAAATGATCTCTAGCTGCAAGAAAATATCTCTGAAACATATGTGACGTTTAAACGAACGAATAGCTTACATAAGTTGTCATAAAATAAGATGTTCTTAAAGTAGACTTAACTCTATCGGGCTTTCTCTTATTTCATTTATTTTTTATTGTACATAGCCTATGTTCAGCGCAGATAGTGTAGCTTCACAACGGTAAAAGAATTTTTTAAATCGGTCCAGTTGTTTCAGAGCCTATTCGATGCAAACAAACAAACAAATCAGGAAAGACTTTATAATATTAGTTTAGACAAAGACATGTACAAAACCTAAATATATAACATACACAATAGCGTGCTTGACCCTAAGAAGAGTTTCTTTCAGCAGACCTTTGAGGCTAGAAAGACGTAACTATAAAAATGAAATCGAAATCAATTACACTTTATTCAGTAAAATAACAAATCAAATCATTTAGAATCGTCTTAAATGATCCCCGCCACCAGAGCCTAGAAGATCGGGCAAGAATCTCTCGGCCTGGTTCCTACCAGGTTTAAATACAAGTTGAGTAACCAGGTTTTTTTTTATCTAAACACTCACCCCGTTTGCCAAATGACTTGAGCGCTAAGGCTTCCTATCTTGAGTCACCCGATCCGAGATAGCGGGTCAGCGATGCGGGCGTGTGAATCGACGATCGCTGATCCGCCGACTCGGGTTACCGACGTCGGTGGCCGACCACCCTTGCTGGTTGGGGGTTAGGACTTGGTGGACCTGCTTTGGACACTAACGGTTCATCCATAACTTAGCGCAGATATGTCTCGATTATTTTTACACAATTTTTTGCTCTGGAAGGGAATCGAACCCACTAGTTATGTCTATTGATGTGGAAGTAATATGATATCCTACATTAGTACGTGGTGCGTTTATATGTAGTATATTTAGCTTTTCAATAAAAATTCAATTATTCGATACTCACTGCATTAATTACCGTCACAGCTCATAGCTCTGTACGTCTACCATGAGCTGTCACAGTAAAATCGCCTGACTTTACTACAGTAGTTACGTCAATATTAGTATGAAGAATTTTAGTACCCAACTATCCGCTAGAGGCGCTGTACAAATCTTCATACATTTTTTTAACTACAGACGCTAGCGAGTATAGTAAATATAGTATAGTAAAAACTTATGGTAGACCTACTGTACCTCTACCATGAGATGTCACAGTAAAATCGCCTGGCTTTACTACAGTAGTTACGTCAATATTAGTATGACGAATTTTAGTACCCAACTATCCGCTAGAGGCGCTGTACAAATCTTCATACATTTTTTAACTACAGACGCTAGCGAGTATAGTAAATATAGTATAGTAAAAACTCATGGTAGAGCTACTGTAGGTCTACCATAAGTTTTTACTATAGTATATTTACTATACTCGCTAGCGTCTGTAGTTAAAAAAATGTATGAAGATTTGTACAGCGCCTCTAGCGGATAGTTGGGTACTAAAATTCTTCATACTAATATTGACGTAACTACTGTAGTAAAGTCAGGCGATTTTACTGTGACAACTCATGGTAGACGTAAGGAGCACGACAAAATGTGACAATAGTAAACGTAACGTATTTAAAATACACTGCCTGCTAACGCTGCAACCTCCAACAGTAAAGCTGATGCTGACGCGCAATGTATCTCAAATACGTCACTGTTTCGATACGTTAACGATTGCACATTTATTCGTGCTCATCCCCAAGTTGGTATGTTATGTCTGCATTAGATGTCCACTACAACACTTTTACATTTTGTTCAGAAAATAAATATTTACCAAAAAAAGTTTTTCTATTAGCATTTTGTATGGTTTCCATAAAGCTTGGTGCAAATATGTGTGAGAGAGAAAAAACCACGTGTGTACTGTGTAATGATTCACCAAAAAGCTGACACCTGGGACCTCGCTATATTTAAACCTAACTGCGTTCCCACAGAGCAGAGGCAGGGTGTCGAACCCGCGACCTTGCACCGCATCTGCCCCGCCCACCTGTCAGATGGCACTGTTTACAAACTAACACAGTTGGTTTGTAACCTGCCATGTGCAAGTTGCCCAGCTCATTGATAGTGATTTTTAGTGGCTTCTGTTGTTGATATTCTGCTAGGTTCTGGTCTCCTGGTACTCGTATTTATTTACTTAGCATTTTCTATTATATGTATTCCTTATATTTTGCCGTTTTAGTCTCAAACTAGCTTGTACTATGGGAACTAGATTAAATAGCCATCCATCAATTCCAATCATTTATCCAGAAACAATTAAATAATCGTATTTGAAATTAAAACTGTAAGTAACACATGAAAAATAAATAATAACTAAATAAAATTAGGACGTTGGTCTGCCAAGGCCTCTCTTGGCCCCCTAGGCCACCATTTCTGTCAGGGCCTTACTCCACTTAATGTGTGTTGGTTCTATTTAAATCTATTTTGCGGTATATAACTCAACAAAGTCATTATTTTGACGTAAACATTATGTTAACACGATAATCGACCTTGGTAACACAGTATCTGTCTAAATTCTTCTATCTGTTTCAATAAAATGTCTATTAATAATTACTATTCTCTCTTCATTTTTTAATTAAACTTATTCCAAATTATTGTAATTATAAGTGAATTGTAAAGAATAGTTACATTATTGCAAGTTTAGAAAAGAAATGGGACATGGATGTTTGTATGGATGGATGGGCCATCATGGGTCGTGGGCCAAATTGTATGGAACGTTACGTCCCATTTTGTCCCATCAATACAAATTTTCGCGTTTATAATGTAGAATGTTGTAGACGCGAAAGTTTGTATGGATGGATGGATGGATGTATGTTTGTACTTTTTCACGCAAAAACTATTGAATGGATTTTGATGAAACTTGACAATAAAATAGTTTATACATCAGAATAACGTATAGGCTATAATTTAATAACATATTGTGTAAATTATTCAAAATATAACGAAATCGCGGGTACCAGCTAGTTTTTGTATAAAACAAAACGAAATTTCGGTCTACGAGCTTCGTGATATCGTTTTATACAACAGTTCTCGAGTAGAAATGCAAATATAAAAATAATTTTGTTCTGTGTTAAATAATTCGGATCTGATCGTTTTGCGTGGGAAGTTTTAAGAATTCACAATCAAAGTCAATACTTATTTATTTAAATCACAAGAATCATTGTAAAACGTTTTATAAACATTTACAGAGGTTATATAAACGTAACCTAAATCTAGTACTGGCCAAGTGGTCTTGGTTTTTTTTTTTAATGTATAACAAAACAAATTAAAATTGATTTTTTTATCATACTAGCTGATGCCTACGACTTCGTCTTATTATCTTTATATTTTTGTCAATTCATACAATATCTATATAAATCATAGCCTTTGTGTTATTCTGATGTATAAGCTACATAATTGTTAAGTTTCATTAAAACCATTCAGTAGTTTTTGCTCGTCTTGCTTATCGTTCTCAGAAGAACATACATACATTATTTAAATATAAATCATTTAAACTAAGTATTGATCTACAAAAGGAACAATTTATTTGATACTGATTCGATTCTATTGAATTGTCCGATATATGTTATTAAAAATCACATGTCATAATCAAAATTACATATAGTTCTTACTATTTCACCCTCACAACACGTCAAAATCATACACATTAATAGGACAATGTGAAACTGATGACCTTATACACCATATCTTAACACAGCAACTGCCAATCATATGACAATAATGACAATAATGACAGTAATGACAGCTCAAAAACGTCACGGGAACACCACTTTCAGAACCTGACACCTTTCTACCTGCTTTCACATCCCATTTCTATAAATAAAGGGTTTGGGACTTGGGCCTCTTTCCCATGAGACGCAAGGTGTTTTTCAATGCGCTACCAATACGCATGATTTGATATTGACGGCTTATTTCGCCTTTAGTTTTCGCTAGTCTTTGTTTGTGGATTTTTTTGGTTAGGCCGTTTTTGCGGTCAACGGTCGATGCGGTGGTCCTTCATATATTTTGTAAATAAAAAAATCTTAATGTATGTATAGAAACGTCATGTTTTGTTGCATTTTTGGCGGTATTACTGATAACTACAATGTCATAATTGATTACATTCGCAATTATAATCAGTTGTTATCAGCCTGGATTAAAAACTTATGTTTCAAAGCCAAATAACTTGGTAACCAAAAAGCAATCAGTTTCGACTTAAGCTACACTTTATCCTTGAAAAACAAAATAAGAATGTATTTCTTAAATTAAAGTAAATCGAAACGCAAACACAATCTGACCCTCAATTCTTAAAATGACAGTGAAAAGTGATGTGTCGACGATGCAAAAAGTTCAAATTCAAATGACGGGTGGCCTTCCGGTATGACGTCATGGAATCCAGCTTCCTCCCAGCGGACACGCCCCCCATCATGGACTACCAGAAGGCAGACCTCGCCTCCGAGTACTTCAACACGTTCAGCCAAATCTGCGACAACTACCGAGATTCAGACGTCAACCTTCGTCAAACTTCGGACACGCTTCGGCTATCCTCGGAAATACTCGATGGCGTACGCTCCGAATACGTCAGCACGGACTTTAACCCTAAACAGTACAAGGAACCCGAATTTAACCCTAAAGCGTATAAAGAGTTCAACTCTAAGGACAATGAGTATAACTCTAAGCCGTACGCTCGCGACGAGTATAACTCTAACACTAAAGTGTACAAAGACTATAGTGATTTAAGTGATAAAGTGTTCTTAGGGAAGGACGAACAGATATTCCAATTCGGACAGCCTGATGCTTCGGCGCTGCTCAGGCACAGGGCGAGGAGACGGTATAACGAGGAGCACGGCATCCAGCCACCACCGGTCACCAGTCAAGAAAGTGGGGTAAGAAAACATGAAACCCGGTTCAAGGGTATACCAACAGGAAAATAAATAGTTTTATAAATAGCTACACATATTTATATTTGTTCGAGTTAAGAGACGTCTTGTTATTAGCGTTTATTTTTTGACTCTACCTTTAAAGCCTACTAGCTGTAATAATGGTGTCCTGATAATTCAGATGTCTTTTTATTTATTTTAAAGCTTTAATCGGAGACATAGCTACAATTTTCGTTGGATACATCTTAACTTGTATGTAAATTATATTTGTTTAGCTGTTCCAAGCTTTTTATAATATAGTACACAATATGAATGCCTATCAGAAATAGACGTACATTATAACGATTTAATAAAGTCATGTAATTTCGTGTATTTTGATGACAGTCCACAATTAATAAATAAAACTTGTAAAACAAAAAGCAACGCAGGTTTTACATTAGTCTTATTTGCCTAACATGCTGATATAAAATATTAGACTCATTTGCCTAATACTAGCCAGTATCACAAAATGTCCGTATGTCACCGCCCACATGTTTCTCTAATGACTAAGACCAATTACATACTCTCGTAAATATACCGCGGATCTTAGGAGGCAGAATAAACATGATGGTGAATTTCAGTGAGGCGTATGAACTGAAACTAGCTCTTGATGTCTTGATAGCGATTTTTACTTAGAACTTAGAAGAAGCTTACTTTAAATCGTTCTACTGACAGAGCTACGAGACCACAGACATACAAAACACTAAATACATAGATAAAAAATCTAGGCAACATGTCCAGCCAAGTTCAAGGAACTGGGGGGTTATTACGAATAATTAATGTAACAATCTCTAATGAACTCTATGTATTCAATCAACTAAACCGATCTAACAATTTTTTTTTCTCCTAAATTACTTTCAAATCCATGCTATCTAGCAAAGTCAGCTTTCGATCCTTTTGAATCCTTCTTGAGCTTCCTTATGAATTTCCACTCTAAGCTATGAATGTTATGCATCTAAAAATAAAGAGACTAGCATCGCGTAGCGTTCCAATCTCCCAATACCACGTTTTAGTGTATTTATATAATGTTTGTTGTCGATTTCCTCGCCTTTATGTCGTCTATTAAGTGGTGCGTTTATTTTGAACTGAGGTCACTGTGATGGGCCTCTGGTAAGACAGGGAATGTTGCTCTTAATATCATAATCATCGTATACATTTTAGGTCAATAAACGCTTGGCAGCCCACTGTTAAGACAGACCTATTGGTCTTCTCCGTAAATATTCATAGCAAGTGATCATAGACGTCCATCCACTGACTTTCCGTAATTTTTATCGGTCTATGCCTAATAAGGCAAAAAAAAATATTATATCTTTTGCTATCTACTTCGTGGTCGCCATTTTAGAATCTTTGCTACCTCAGTGTTTCAGATTTGCAACACACTCGCCCACTTAATCACTAAGTAATATCGACATAATGTTCTTATCAACTAACTTATTACTATCAGGCTTAATGTCTCTTGGTCTATATGCACTTTAAACTTAAGAATGTCGAATGCTTTATGCCCAAGCTTATTGAGCACTTTGCCACCATTTACAATTCCCAAATATATATTGAGAGTTTGAGATCGATGAGTAAACCGATACTATTTTGAGTGGAGCAGTTTTGACAATGCCTAATGGATTTTGCAATTGGATACGGCGTGAGATCCGCCCCCTTTTGGAAGTCAACGGCCGGTTATAGTCGTGCGCAGTCTCCTGATGTGTTCAATTTATTCGCATTAGTTTATTTTTGGCTACCTTGTTAAGTTAGTGCCTTTTTTTCGATTAAATTATTTACAATAATAATACATTTATTTAAGTACCTATACAAAAGATATCAATTTAGACACAAAAATTACTAATGGTTTGTACGTATAGTTTTTATTTTATAATTTGTATTGTAATTAAATTGTAATGACACTGAAACATGTGTGAATTGCATTTTGTCGAAGCAATTTTAGTAATAAACTGTTAATTCCTTCACGGTTATGTAAATGTGTCACCACTGTATAGCATATTAAGAATGAGGCCAAAAATGCTTCCTTGTGAAACGCCATTATAGCAATGCTACACTAAGTGCCTAAGAGACTGCCACAAAGAACGAATGATAAAATACGTGGTGTTATGTATCTTAACTACCAGCTTTTATATATCATCTATATCCAACAGACACCACCGTTAATAAACCCTTTTTTTTATGTCGATCGCCCTCAAAGCCTGAGTCGAATATTGATGGGTTGTGTTACATGTCGGTATTTCCGTTTCATTGAAAAAGTTACTTGCACTTCCTGCGAGACGCTGAGATTTATTACATCTTGAACAATTATGTTTTATTTACTTTTATATTTCTGATGGATTGACAGTTGTGAGAATTTATTGATAGTTATGTCGATAATAGTCACTAAATTGTTGATGATAAAACCAAGTAAGGTGGAGAAGTGTTTAAAATGTTGAGGAAATTATGTATATTGCAGAAAATGAATTATAATAATTTATGTGGGTATTAAATAAACGTCCAGCATGTAAAGTAGAATACAACAACACGGCTATATTGATAGGTGATTCTAATTCTAAGTACCATTTCCCCGCGAAGAAACCTAGAAAAACGAGTAACATACTTACGAAAACATGAAATAGATGTTTCATTGTGATGTCATTGAAACTTCAACTCTAGTATTCTTTCAGTAAAATCACGTGGATCATTTAGAATCGTCGATACTAGGTGCCAGTTCCATAACTAAGTATCATATAAAGAATTCTTTAAACTTGATTCTTGACTTATATTGTAGTTTTCTTTAACACCGTTTGTGATTTTTGATTATTTTCCTATATTTCGGCACAGTTGCATAGTACTTAGTTCGACCCGTGATCATGGCGCATACAACTGTGCCGACATATTGGGAAATAATATAATCAAAATCACTAATCATGGTAAATATCCCGTTTATAAAGAATACTATGTTCAAAACAGTGACAGTTTCAAATATTATACGTACCTATGTGTTTATGGAGCGAGCCGGGAATCAGTGGATGAGAGTCGCGAGGGACCGAAAAGAATGGCATAATAAAGAGGATGCCTATACTCAGCAATGGGTGCCAACGGGCTGAAATGATGATGATGATGTGTTTATCTATACTTATAATAAAACTGTAGAGAGGTCAATTCTGTACATGAAATATATTAAAAAAAAAACTATCAGGGGGTGATTAGTGATCGATACTGATGCCAAAAATGCAATCAGTAAAATTTTTGTCTGTCTGTCTGTCTGTCTGTCTGTCTGTCTGTATGTTCCTTATAGAAACAAAAACTACTCGACGGATTTTAACGAAACTTGGTACGATTATTCTTCATACTTCTGGGCAGGTTATAGGATACTTTTCATCACGCTACAATCAATAGGAGCAGAGTAGTCAAGGGAAAACGGGAGAAGTTACTCTATTTTTTAAGCTTCCGTCGCGTGTGCAGCCTTAATGGTTGAAGTTACATAGAAATCATGTATGACAGAAATATTCTACATAAAGTTGTCTAAAAAATATCCCACAACAGCATATTTCTATCTTTTATGGTTGACTCACAATAACACGTGTAACTTTCGATAGCTTAGCAGTTCGGAGCATTCTGATTATATGTCTTTACTCTTACGTTTATAATACTCTCACTCATTCCTAATTTAAAAAAGTTATTATTATTACCTATTCAATAAAAAAAGAATCATAGAAATCGGTATAGAAACACCAAACTTATACATGAAATAAGCCATCGCGCCGTCGCACTTGAATACTCAAATCGAGTAAAGTTTGAAATTTGTTGTGTTTACCACTAGATGGCGTTACTGTGCACAAATCCTAGATCGCGCTATCGGTGCGTTTTGGCAATGTGTTATAAGTCGGTCGGTATTTAGCAATAGTTCCGTTAAATTGAGTCATCTTGATAAGTTATAGGGTTGCGTATCCGATTACCGCTTTAATGACGAATAAATATTTAAAAATAAAATATTTAATATTTAAGAGGGTGCTCATAATCTCATACAAAACATAATTTACTTAGATGGTTTGTTTTTTATATATAATATTTTATAAAAAAATATATTGTTGTTGATGAGTAGATACATTTACTTGGGCCAATTAGCGAGCTTCGAAAACAGGCAGGATAAGGAGATCGATCGCCGCATCGAGAACGCCTGGAAGAGCTACTGGTCCATGAAGGAACACATGACAGGCGACCTTCCACTTACGCTTAAACGTCAACTCATCGACATGTGCATGTACGGTGCGCACACATGGTCACTGACACAAACCGAAAAATAAAAAGGCTTTTACTTGGTAGTCCGTTTTGCAAAGTGAATCTGAGAAAAAACGGTCGAATTATGCCCAACAAAGTGGGCACGGGTCAGCTAGTCGGAACTATGAGGTCATCCAGTGCAAAGGTTACAATTACAAAATATGTGTTCCATGCATTCCGTTATGCGAACGGTCAGATAACCCCACGATTGCAGATAGGTGATAGCACAATCAAAGTAATCGCGTGACTGAGTCACTCACACGCATGTGTGATACATATATTTGATGTGTGATATCGATAAAAATATTTACGATTTGTAATAGTTTCGTAAGTGGATTTATGAAACTACTAGCTGAAACCAGCGGCGTTCGGACGCGTGAACGTTACGTTACGTTACTTAAGTTTTAGTAAGGATCCCTAATCTTTACAAGCAATAAATATAGTCTATGTTACTCAGGCTGAATGTAGCTTTCTAATGATGAAAGAATTTTTGAAATCGACGCAGTAGTTTTTGAGTTTATTCATTACGAACATACACACACCCTCACCCACAATAACTAATTTTTATAATTCCTTTCAATATTTGTGTAGAAGAATGTCTGGATCTGTCGGCCATCTAGTCAAAGTCAAAATTACTTTATTCAGTAAAATCACGCGGATCATTTAGAATCGTCTTACATACTAGGTGATTCTAGGTGCCAGTTCCATTAGTGCATTAAAGAGCCGAATTGCTTTATCTGTAATACGGCTTAAGTATAAACCTGTCCTCATTTCCACAGCGTGGCTTCGCCTAAATACAATAATTGCACAAAGGTCCACATGACCATACCGGAGTTGTGCTGTAGTGACCGATTTGGAGCTATTGCACGACCTGATTGAGCCTATTCTTATGAGTACCGTTACTTGTTGATCACATCAACTTTTTATACATTGTATTATTAAAAAAAAAAAAAAAAAATATATGTTTTTATTTTCTCACACAAAGTAGGTAACAGTTCATAACACAACAGTACAAGTTTAGTTACATACAACTAACTTTATTACATTATACATTATACTGTCACATCTATACTAATATTATAAAGAGGTAAAGTTTGCATATTTGTTCAAATGTAAGGAGTAATCTCGGGATCTACGGAACCGATTTTAAAAATTCTTTCACCAATAGAAAGCCACATTATTGCTGAGTGTCATAGGCTATATTATGCCCGACAAAGTGGGCACGGGTCAGCTAGTATCTTATAAAAATAAATAAATGTTCACGGACATTGGACACTTTGGTCCCAAACTAAGTCAAGCTTGTACGGAAACCACATTGCATTTTCTTTTAATAATTCTTACATAGAAAACATAATAATACCAAGACACAGAACGAATATTTATGTTCACTGCACAAACATTTGCTCGTAGTGGGGATCGAACCCACGACTCATGCTTGCATGGAAGGCGGAGCATCAATGCAAGCTCTGCTTTGTTTTGGGACTAAAGCGTGATGTGCGAAATATCCGTAGGTCTACCATAAGTTTTTACTATACTATATTTACTATACTCGCTAGCGTCTGTAGTTAAAAAAATGTATGAAGATTTGTACAGCGCCTCTAGCGGATAGTTGGGTACTAAAATTCTTCATACTAATATTGACGTAACTACTGTAGTAAAGTCAGGCGATTTTACTGTGACAACTCATGGTAGAGGTACCGTCAATATGTATGTATCTATCTAATATTTGATAGATAAATAGTAGAACATACATAATGTTTTATTTTATGTTAAGAGTTTATATTTAAATGTATATATGTAGTATGATTTATGTTTCAAAATGATAAAAATTATCTTTCATGCTTGATTGCATGTATTTTGGGAAGCAAATTACTGATAGTTTTTTTAATCGATTTATCAATCGACTTTTTTACTGTTGCCTTTTGACGCTATCTTTCATTCCTACTGCCGGTTTCTGGAAACCCAAATCACGATTGATCCGAGTTTGACACATAGTAATTATTTGATTTTTTCGTTGATCATCGTTCGAGAAACCGGCCGCTAGTCTATCTAGTGTTAGTCAAAAACACATGTTCACTTGATACGTGACAGGTATCAAACCCACATACCGCCTTTGTGTTAATACAAAACCGAATCAGCTCTTTTTAATGTTTTTGTTCAACAAACTTTGTATTCTTTCATTAATAAGTCACAATGTTCAGATAAGCTATGTTTTGAGCCATTGTTCACCGCATTAGGTGGTGTATTGCTAGATGTGAAAAAAGATGGCCTCATTGCTTGCGTGATTGCAGGCTGGAGCCATATTTGTGCGTCCATTGATTGTCGCGATGATGTGTAAGGGTAACGAAGATTAAAAACATCTATGCTGAATTGACGACCGATGTGGCGCGGCGGGCAAAGATCCGCCTGCGACGCGGAAGGTTCGATTCCCGCCTTGTGATAAATGTTTGTACGATCTGCAAATGTTTATTCCAGGTGTTCTGGGTGTTTTATATGCATAATTAAAAATATCTATCTATGTAATGTATTGTATTAAGTATGTCAGTCTTCTAGTACCCATAACACAAGCTCTGCTTAGTTTGGGGCTAGATAATGTTGTGTGGATTGTCCTGCATTATTCATTATTCATTCATATTCATTATTAAAAAAAACTATGTTGATTTTAGCTTCGTGGAGGGGGAGAAATAAAATGCTTAATTTATTCTCTTAGATTAATTATATTACGGTGGCCGATAGTAATGCAAATAAGTTGTTTGAAACTGAATTACAGGGGACAGCAATATCAACTTCAGAATATTATTGCAATATAAAAAACAAATTAAGTTAATTATTTTGATGTTTTTAAAGTTACTTACAGTTTTACTCGGAAAATGAAGTTGAGAGTGTTTCAAAGGATCTTTAAACATATGCATATCGGTAACAAAATGAGATTAAACATAGTCTGACCCTCTATCTTATAAAAAGTTAGCGTTAACTTTAAGTCATCATTACGTATGGTAATCAGTACTTCAAGTCTGCGCTAACTTTTTATAAGATAGACCGTTATAAGACTATTAGTTTTTAAAAGAAAAATTAAGAATTCTTAATCTATTAATATTTTATATCAGAGACCGATGTAGACTAACTAATCGAATACGCACACTTCCGCAGATCCAAATATAAAAACAATGAAAACTGAATGGAGGATGAGTCACAGGTTCACATTCTTCAAGTCTGTTGCAAAAACATTAGGATTACATTAATGACGGAGCGTGAACTGTAGCTCTACCATGAGTTTTTACTATACACGCTAGCGTCTGTAGTTAAAAAAATGTATGTATGAAAATTTGTACAGCGCCTCTAGCGGATAGTTGGGTACTAAAATTCGTAATACTATTATTGACGTAACTACTGTAGTAAAGTCAGGCGATTTTACTGTGACAACTCATGGTAGATACACTGGACCAAAGAGCACCATGTAGAGTGAGTGAGTGTTGAATGAGTTGTCACAGTAAAATCGCCTGACTTTACTACAGTAGTTACGTAAATATTACTATTACGAATTTTAGTACCCAACTATCCGCTAGAGGCGTTGTACAAATCTTCATACATTTTTCAGACGCTAGCGAGTATAGATTGTAAAAACTCATGGTAGAGCTACAGAGCGCGTAAATGTGACAATCGTAAACGTAACGTAAGACACTGCGCGCTAACGCTGCAACGTTCGGCAGTAAAGCTGATGTTAGTGTTTAACCCCTGGAGCGTTGAGTGTACCTATTATTAAATTATTTAAAATATGTTTTATTTTTTAACATGTATATTTTTCTTTTTTAAAAGGTACAGTAGGAACGCTATAAAAAGTTATTTATCTTGTTTTCGAGATTTAGTTTCTAAGCTTGAGTTTAACGTGGGGGCTACGTTATACGATAATTTAAGATGCGTAAAAGTCTATATTTAACCAACAATCCCAGAAGCTCATTACATTTTCGATGAAGTGGGCTGAATCATAGCGATGCTACAAACATCCTGTAACGCGTCCTGACGTCCTGGGTGAGCTGAGGGCTTAGTCCGAGGTTGCTTTTTAAAATTCCCTACTCTCGAGCCTACATTCGTCTCTCGGATGTCCTTATATTTTTGTAAGGACATCCGAGAGATGACTCGGCTCGAGAGTAGGGAGTTTAAAATGCAACCTCGGACTAAGCCCTCAGCTCACCCAGGACGTCAGGACGCGTTACAGGATGTTTGTAGCATCGCTATGATTCAGCCCACTTCATCGAAAATGTAATGAGCTTCTGGGATTGTTGGTTAAATATAGACTTTTACGCATCTTAAATTATCGTATAACGTAGCCCCCACGTTAAACTCAAGCTTAGAAACTAAATCTCGAAAACAAGATAAATAACTTTTTATAGCGTTCCTACTGTACCTTTTAAAAAAGAAAAATATACATGTTAAAAAATAAAACATATTTTAAATAATTTAATAATAGGTACACTCAACGCTCCAGGGGTTAAACACTAACATCAGCTTTACTGCCGAACGTTGCAGCGTTAGCGCGCAGTGTCTTACGTTACGTTTACGATTGTCACATTTACGCGCTCTGTAGCTCTACCATGAGTTTTTACAATCTATACTCGCTAGCGTCTGAAAAATGTATGAAGATTTGTACAACGCCTCTAGCGGATAGTTGGGTACTAAAATTCGTAATAGTAATATTTACGTAACTACTGTAGTAAAGTCAGGCGATTTTACTGTGACAACTCATGGTAGATACACTGGACCAACTAAGGACATCCGAGAGATGACTCGGCTCGAGAGTAGGGAGTTTAAAATGCAACCTCGGACTAAGCCCACTGCACAGTGTCGGAGTGACACTACGTGTTGACAGCTCGACTGGCGAACGTTGCAGCGTCACCCACCGCGCAGTGTCTTGAATGATTAACGTTACGATAAACGTATCGTATGCGCACATCGACGATGTGAACTGTCGCTTTCGTCGGCCAATCAGAGCGCAGCGATCGCTGCCGTGATTTGGCGGAATTTTTGTCTACACAAATAATATAACATTTCGTCTCTACTAGGTATAGTAGTAGTAGTACATATAACTACTCGATGCACCCACATGATTACCTCGCACTCTTAAGGGGCCATGGACAATATCCGTCGGTTCGAGTTTAGGTATTTAAAGACGCGCGACGCGGCTCACAGCGCTCGCGACTCGCGAACGTACCGTCCACGCGATATTCAAAGACTTACGAATTTGATATTTTTACACTACTTCATTACTTCCAACATTAAATATCAATGATATTATTCATCGGTATTTAATCTTGGAAGTATGAAATTATGTGTTTAATTGGTTTGCTATATCGTATCAAGAAACAAATATTAAAAAAAAGATAAGATTTCTAAATAGTTTGTACTATTTTCTATCACCTACAAAAGTGTGACTTGTAGCCTCGAAACTAATATTAGATTTCTAAGTAGGAATATTTGTGAATTTGAAAACAATTGCTAAAACATATCCGTGCGCGCTACTGTTCTTGCTAGAGTGTTTGCCTTAGTTCTAACTTATTTATTACTTTAGCGTATCAGCACTGCTATTCAGCGCGTTGTGTTACGCACTTCTCAATATATTTTTTTTGTGCTGAAAATACAAGACGAAGGTTTATTGATGAATTTAAAATATTTTCCTTAGTTCTAAACATGGCTTCAAAACATTATTTCATTGCCAAAAATAAAATGAAAATTCAGATTTAGTTAGACAATGATTGAGAGAGTCGATTACCAGTTTCAAAATCCTCAGTTTTTATTTTTACTACTTCACCAAGATTATTTTATAATATTTATTTTATTTTTATTCATTTATTATTCCTTGCACTGTTTTCATCACATACATTATATGTATCAGTACCATGCATGGTGCATGGTACTGAAGCCAGTTTTGGTAGGGAATGAGTCTAAAACGGACCTACATGCATAGGCTAAAAGCGACGGCGTGAAGTTTTACCATTTTGAAATCCAAGATGGCGCGCACAAGTTTTAGTCAAATTAGCGATATGGGTGTCATTTTCGGGGTTTTTTGGGATGCTGATTACGAATATGGCAACCATTTTGGAATCCAAGATGGCGCGCACAAGTTTTGATCAAATTAGCGATATGGGTGTCATTTTCGGGGTTTTTTGGGATATGGGTATCATTTTCGGGGTTTTTTGGGATGCTGATTACGAATATGGCAACCATTTTGGAATCCAAGATAGCGCGCCCAAGTTTTGGTCAAATTAGCGATATGGGTGTCATTTTCGGGGTTTTTTGGGATGCTGATTACGAATATGGCAACCATTTTGGAATCCAAGATGGCGCGCACAAGTTTTGATCAAATTAGCGATATGGGTGTCATTTTCGGGGTTTTTTGGGATGCTGATTACAAATATGGCAACCATTTTGGAATCCAAGATGGCGCGCACAAGTTTTGGTCAAATTAGCGATATGGGTGTCATTTTCGGGGTCTTTTGGGATGCTGATTACGAATGTGGCAACCATTTTGGAATCCAAGATGGCGCGCACAAGTTTTGGTCAAATTAGCGATATGGGTGTCATTTTCAGGGTTTTTTGGGATGTTGATTACGAATATGGCAACCATTTTGGAATCCAAGATGGCGCGCACAAGTTTTGGTCAAATTAGCGATATGGGTGTCATTTTCAGGGTCTTTTGGGATGCTGATTACGAACATGGCAACCATTTTGGAATCCAAGATGGCGCGCACAAGTTTTGGTCAAATTAGCGATATGGGTGTCATTTTCGGGGTTTTTTGGGATGCTGATTACGAATATGGCAACTATTTTGGAATCCAAGATGGCGCGCACAAGTTTTGGTCAAATTAGCGATATGGGTGTCATTTTCGGGGTTTTTTGGGATGCTGATTACGAATATGGCAACCATTTTGGAATCCAAAATGGCGCGCACAAGTTTTGGTCAGATTAGCGATATGGGTGTCATTTTCGGGGTCTTTTGGGATGCTGATTACGAATATGGCAACAATTTTGGAATCCAAGATGGCGCGCACAAGTTTTGGTCAAATTAGCGATATGGGTGTCATTTTCAGGGTTTTTTAGGATGTTGATTACGAATATGGCAACCATTTTGGAATCCAAGATGGCGCGCACAAGTTTTGGTCAAATTAGCGATATGGGTGTCATTTTCAGGGTCTTTTGGGATGCTGATTACGAACATGGCAACCATTTTGGAATCCAAGATGGGGCGCACAAGTTTTGGTCAAATTAGCGATATGGGTGTCATTAATTTCGTCCCAAAAGACCCCGAAAATGACACCCATATCGCTAATTTGACCAAAACTTGTGCGCGCCATCTTGGATTCCAAAATGATGGCCATATTCGTAATCAGCATCCCAAAACACCCCGAAAATGACACCCATATCGCTAATTTGACCAAAACTTGTGCGCGCCATCTTGGATTCCAAAATGGTTGCCATATTCGTAATCAGCATCCCAAAAGACCCCGAAAATGACACCCATATCGCTAATTTGACCAAAACTTGTGCGCGCCATCTTGGATTCCAAAATGGTTGCCATATTCGTAATCAGCATCCCAAAAGACCCCGAAAATGACACCCATATCGCTAATCTGACCAAAACTTGTGCGCGCCATTTTGGATTCCAAAATGGTTGCCATATTCGTAATCAGCATCCCAAAAAACCCCGAAAATGACACCCATATCGCTAATTTGACCAAAACTTGTGCGCGCCATCTTGGATTCCAAAATGGTTGCCATATTCGTAATCAGCATCCCAAAAAACCCCGAAAATGACACCCATATCGCTAATTTGACCAAAACTTGTGCGCGCCATATTGGATTCCAAAATGGTTGCCATATTCGTAATCAGCATCCCAAAAGACCCCGAAAATGACACCCATATCGCTAATTTGACCAAAACTTGTGCGCGCGATCTTGGATTCCAAAATGGTTGCCATATTCGTAATCAGCATCCCAAAAAACCCCGAAAATGACACCCATATCGCTAATTTGACCAAAACTTGTGCGCGCCATCTTGGATTCCAAAATGGTTGCCATATTCGTAATCAGCATCCCAAAAGACCCCGAAAATGACACCCATATCGCTAATTTGACCAAAACTTGTGCGCGCGATCTTGGATTCCAAAATGGTTGCCATATTCGTAATCAGCATCCCAAAAAACCCCGAAAATGACACCCATATCGCTAATTTGACCAAAACTTGTGCGCGCCATCTTGGATTCCAAAATGGTTGCCATATTCGAATCAGCATCCCAAAAAACCCCGAAAATGACACCCATATCGCTAATTTGGCTAAAACTTGTGCGCGCCATCTTGGATTCCAAAATGGTTGCCATATTCGTAATCAACATCCCAAAAAACCCTGAAAATGACACCCATATCGCTAATTTGACCAAAACTTGTGCGCGCCATCTTGGATTCCAAAATGGTTGCCATATTCGTAATCAGCATCCCAAAAGACCCCGAAAATGACACCCATATCGCTAATTTGACCAAAACTTGTGCGCGCCATCTTGGATTCCAAAATGGTTGCCATATTCGTAATCAGCATCCCAAAAGACCCCGAAAATGTCACCCATATCACTAATCTGACCAAAACTTGTGCGCGCCATTTTGGATTCCAAAATGGTTGCCATATTCGTAATCAGCATCCCAAAAAACCCCGAAAATGACACCCATATCGCTAATCTGACCAAAACTTGAGCGCGCCATTTTGGATTCCAAAATGGTTGCCATATTCGTAATCAGCATCCCAATAAACCCCGAAAAGGACACCCATATCGCTAAATTGACCAAAACCAGTGAGCGCCATCTTGTATTTCAAAGTGGATATCCAATTGGAATATTTATATCCGTATGATCATAAGTATAGAAAAATTCTAAAATCATTTTTGATTTCACAAAGACTCAAATCTATAAAAGTTGCCTTTCAAAGGTTGTTATGAAGAGAACGCTCGTAGCGAAAAGGCCGCCCAATTGTCTGTTACTAACAATAATATGAACTTTGTTCAATACGGAACGTCATTGTGGTATCAATAAAAAAAAACGTTTTTATACTTAGGATCAAAACCACACGGTCCCACTATATTTGATGTCGATTTTGGTTTTATAATTATTTACGTAATATTTGAAGATCGCGACGAAGACCGACATGACCGCTCTCTCTGACCGCTCGAGGCGGACTGATTTACGACGCGGTGCGCTCCTCGATTTATAGGTTGTTTTCAAAAAATTGTATAAAAATAAGTAATAGCTACAAGCTTCCAATTTTTTTTTATTATTATCAGAAAAGCCTGAATTTTTATATAGTTGGTATATTTCAGCTGTAGTCTCTATAATCTTCGTAGAAATAACAGTTATATTGAAGGGTAAAATTTTATAATATGCTTTTTTTCATACCGTCTTTTCAATATGACATTGTATGAACGTATGTTAGTTTTTTTTGTAGCTTCTACTCACGGCAAAGTGTTCTTTCATATTTCATTTTTTATATTACTTCCTTATTATTATTTTGATCACAATGACCATCGAAAGTACGCTATTTTTGCTAATTTTCGAAAACCTTGTCTACAAATTAATTAATTTCTCAGTTGTTAATTAATAAATCATTTTTTTTTTCAATACATTCTACTTTCGAAGAATCATTCTTTGATATGCATATCTTTTTATAACCGTGAAAAGTTTCAGTTCATAAAAACCTTATTCGAAACCTCACCAATTTCACAGAGCTCAATGAAGGGACCCTTAACACTTGCCTTTACACGCATCCTGTATAAGAGTAAATGATCCATATGATTTTACAGAATCAATAAATGACTCATCCGATAGCTCGGATCTCAGCTCATCACTGATGTACTATGCCCTTGTTTAGTTTCAGATTGCTAATTTAATATGCATTTATTTATCCCATTTTCCTCGGTATTCTAACTTATATTATTAAGAAATAAGTACATACAACGTTATCTAGTCCCAAACTGAGCAAAGCTTGTACTATGGGAATGTAGTCTATAGGAAATAACTCGGCAAGAGCGATAAATACCATTATCCAAATAAATAATCCGAGAATGGTTGTTCTAATTACTCCATTGCTATATTGTAGTTCAGTTAGACTACACTGGCCTGCAAAACTCAGTATCACACTTTTAGAATTTATTTTTCTTCTAAACTATACAAGTTAGAGATTTCAAATAAAAAATGTTTTATAGAAAATTTTATCAGCTTTTTTAAAGCATACATTAGTAACATTTTTAACTTCAAAAAAATGATAAACCATAAAATAGCCATTTTTAACTTAGTGTCTAAAAACTCATCTAACATTTTCTAAGTATGTTTTACATGTTATTTCATTTTTAATAACTGGTATTGCCTCCTCGGACTTTGATTAGAGCTTCAAGCCGGCTTGGCATACTGAACACGAGGATTCGGAGCCGATTTTGGGGATCCATGCTCCTCTATCAGGGCCCTTTTTAGTGACCTGAGGGTGGTAGATGGTGGTCTGCGGCTTCTGAATAGCCTTCCTAGCTCGTCCCAGGCGTGCTCATTTGGGTTGGTATCAAAGTATATCTTGTTTACTTAAAAAGTTATTGCAATTTAAAAAGTGTGATACTTAGTTTTGCAGGCCAGTGTAGTTGGTGCCCGCCACTTCGTCTTGCTATCGGACAATATCTTTGTAAATAATAGCCGATGTATAAACTATAATATTGTGTGTGTATTATTTGTTATTATATACTTAATATAACATTATTAGTGTTATTATTAATGGAGGATATCTCCTTGAACAAAAAACCTTATGATATATCCATGAATATTTATTATTAATTTATTTTACTATTAACTTTCGACGTAGTATTGTAATGTTAGTAAATACAATTTATCCTTATTTTTTCCTGTTGTTTTTAAATATTGCGCAGTGTATGAGACGTTATCGTACATAACTTTTAGCATGAGGTGGGATTCTGCGAATATCTCACAGCTCAATATTTATAAGTAAGTATGTAATGTATAGGTATTCTGTAGCCATACTATTTTTCATAATGCATTATTGCCCGTTCTAGGCTCTGGTCGCGAGGAACTGTCACTATCTAATATGGAAACTAGATAGCTGATACTAAAATACAATTTTTAGTAAATATGTACGTACACATAGACACAGAATAAATATTTATGTTCATTACTCAAACATTTGCTCTCGGTGGGGATTGAATCCACGACCCACAGCATGGTACACAGATCTACTACCAAATCAGCTGTAACGCCTGTCTAAATCTATACTTATACTATTAATAATATTATAAAGAGGTAAAGTTTGTGTGTTTGTATATTTGTCCAATTGTAAGAGGTAATCTCCGGATCTACTGAACCTATTTTAAAAATTCTTTCACCAATAGAAAGCCACATTATTGCTGAGTGTCATAGGTTATATAAAAAATAGAAAAATAAAAAGGGTATTACGTGGTAGTCCGTTTGCAACGTGAATCGGAGAAAAAACGGTCGAATTATGCCCAACGAAGTGGGCACGGGTCAGCTAGTGAAGAAATAAAAGTATTTTTCTAACAGTATATTCTGCTCTTTTCAGTATGGTAGCGACGAATTCGGCCATGACTCACCCAGCAGATACGCGTCGCCGAAGGGTGCGGGCGCGGGGGGATCCTACCAGGAGCCCTACTACGGTGGCGGGGAGTGGGGCGCGCCGGGGTACTACCAGCCCCCACCGCCATATCAGCATGACCCCTATGCCACTTCGCCAGGTGAGAGAATACCCCAATTATCCCCCAGAGCCATTCGCCAGGTGAGAGAATACCCCAATTATCCCCCCAGAGCCATTCGCCAGGTGAGAGAATACCCCTCTAGAGCAATAGAAGGCTAGGAAGCTATTGGTCTGTTTATCCAATACCCCCACAGTCTGCAGCGGTGAGTAAGTCTGATGAGGTTATTGCTGTCAATCAAGTCTGATACCCCCCCTAGAGCAATAGAAGGTTAGAACGCTATTGGCCCAATTATCCCCCAGCCCTAAAAGGCTAACGAATAGAACGCTATTGGTCTGTTAATCCAATACCTCCTCAGTCTGCAGCTGTGAGTAAGATCTGATGAGGTTATTGTTGTCAATCAAGTCTGAGCCTAACTAGTATATCCTTAAAGCCATAGATACAACCGAAATACAGTCAAATTATAGTTAAGAGTGGGACGTTAGAGCCATTTACAACCAGAGGGCTTAGTCCGAAGTTGCATTTGCAAAACTCCCTACTCTCGAGCCGAGAGTCGTCTCTCGGATATCCATACAAAAATATAAGGACATCCGAGAGACGACTCTTGGCTCGACAGTAGGGAGTTTTAAAATGCAAGCTCGGACTAAGCCCTCAGCTTTTACCATTATAACACTCCCTTTTTTCCGTCCGTCGGACATTTCTGCCATAGAACACCAGTGCGCGCTTGCATTCTACCGCGATCAACCTATAACACCCCCTAAAGCTTTACCTTAATAAATAAGACGAAGCTATGTATTTGCCAATCCGATGACAAATGAACCATTGTAGATAGATAGATAGATAACTCTTTATTGTTACGCAAGAAAAATTACAAATATAAAAATCAAAAAACATTTAAAATGGTTACACAATGGCCGGCCTTATCGCTGAAATACAGGTCAATAGCCTTTAAGGAGCTTCACTACGTGGATTATAAGTAGGACGTTAGAGCCATATGCTACCAGCTTTTACCATTATAACACTCACTTTTTTCCGTCCGTTAGACCTCTTCCAGGCAACCGAAGTGAGATAAAGAAAGATAGACAGGATGGCGGTGTAATTAGGTACAGTTCTTTCTGTTGTTAATGTTACTAATTGTATTCCAGGCATAGCGGGCGCGCCCGTGGCGGAGTCGACGGGGGGCGGTGCAGAGCTTCCCCTGCCGCCCATGTCCTCGTTCCGAGCCGCCGCGCCGCACCACTCGCCCACAGACCCCATGGTCGTCGCCAAACCTCCACTGCAGCCCGTAAGTTATTCCTATAAGTGTTTACTGAACAGATTGCCGCACCACTCGCCCACAGACCCCATGCCTGTAAGACATACCTATAGGAGACTGAACAGATTGTTTACATTGGATAATAATACTCCTCCTGACCGAATTCGGCTACGGCGACACCATTACTGCTCGATGCATTCTAAGATGGCTTGAGTAGCCACCTTTGTTTTTAAATGTTCTTGCACATATCGTACATAGGATATGCCCAGTATAACATGGTCTTTTGGGTCAACCTGCACCTATCTTGTGCGTCTTCTTCAAAGCAACCCATCTACTTAAACATAATAATTCTAAATCTTGTAATACAAATTTAGTTAGCAATGAGCCCTTCGGAACTTTCCAATGCGGAATTCTCGTCATTTTGATAGTTTTTGAGGCATAGGTGCCCTGATACTTTGATCTTGGAAGTCGCCGAAAGTGTATCAAGAGGAAGCTCACGTTAGATTGGTTCCCCAGATGTACGGTGGTTCAGCGACGCCGCGCGTGCCCGGCGAGGCGGGGAGCCTGTCCTCGTACGGCTCGTCCCCCTCCACGCCGGTGCACTCGCCCCCCCCGCTGCACGCGCGCCTCTACCCCCCCCTCGAGCACTCGCCCGCGCTACACAGGCTCGCGCCGCATCAGCATCAGGTAACATATTGTAGCGCCATCTATATT
This sequence comes from Ecliptopera silaceata, assembly GCA_932527185.1. Taxonomy (NCBI): domain Eukaryota; kingdom Metazoa; phylum Arthropoda; class Insecta; order Lepidoptera; family Geometridae; genus Ecliptopera; species Ecliptopera silaceata. The sequence goes on along the minus strand of OW052217.1, from coordinate 5,281,777 downwards.
GCTACATGGTGAACTTAACAGACCAACAGATGGCGACAAAATCCTAGATCGCGCTTACGAACTTATCACGGAATTTGAATATAAGTAATAGAACCGATGACTATCCATCGGTCCTCGGACCCCGAGCCAAAGGTCGCTCGGCGTGGAAGAGCTTCACTTTTCGTAGGAGATACCATATCCTATCTCCACAATATCAAACTTACATGTGAGAAGTGGCAACATTTTAGGAGGCATCATATCCAGGTGCAATAACTCCCGAGCACACATACATAACATTCTTAGCAAGAAGCTGTGACAACATTCATCTAACTGGGTACCACCAGTATCTTTTCACTAAAGCAAGCATCTGCCAGCTATGGTTGCTAATGACAAGACCCTGGCACATACAAATATCAGCCAGGTGGGGTCTCGTATTTCAAGAAGCTGTATTATTTTTTTGAAAGACTGATCCTTAACCGCCTAACACCGTTGATTGACCCCGAGCTGATACCCGAACAAGCTGGGTTTCGACCAGGGAAGTGCTGCTCTAGCCAAATTCTCAGGCTCACACAATATATTGAGAATGGCTTTGAGGCAAATAAGGTTACGGGTCTTGTTTTGGTGGATTTGTCAGCAGCCTACGACACAGTGAACGTTGGACGACTCCTTAACAAAGTGGAATCTATCACCAACGACGTAGGTTTCACCCGAATCCTTGGAGAACTCTTACGCAATCGTCGTTTCCAAGTTCATCTTCTCGCTGGAAAAAGCAGATGGCGCGATTTAAAAAATGGCCTCCCCCAAGGAAGTGTACTGGCACCGACATTGTTTAATATATACACCAACGACCAACCTAACCCCCCATCCACCGAACGGTTTCTTTACGCGGACGATTTGGCCCTTGCCACTCAAACAACAACGTTTGAAGAGGCTGAGGAAAACTTGGAGAAGGGTTTGAACCAACTTAGCACTTTTTACAAAGAGAATAGTCTTAAACCTAACCCCACAAAAACCCAGGTTTGCGTATTCCACCTGCGTAATGGCCAAGCAAATCGTACTCTAAATGTGCACTGGCAGGGTACCCTCATCGAGCATTGCGCTTATCCAAAGTACCTCGGTGTTACATTGGATAGGACCTTGAGCTTTAAAACTCACTGTCTTAAAACCAAAGCCAAGGTCAGCTCGCGTAATGGTTTGCTCCGTCGCCTGACCACCACTGGCTGGGGAGCGACCCCGGATGTTCTGCGCACTACCGGGATGGCGCTGTGTTTTTCGGCTGGTGAGTTTGCGAGCCCTGTTTGGCATCGCTCTGCTCATGCTAAGCAAGTTGACGTGGCGCTCAACGATACTTGCCGCATGATAACTGGATGCCTTAAGCCTACTCCACTGAATATGCTTCATCCACTTTCAGGCGTTGCTCCTCCCTATGTAAGACGGGATGTTGCTTGCTCATTAGAAAAGTCCAAGCAGGAGCAGGACCACCGGCATCCGCTTTATGGACAGCAGCCTCCAAGAGCGCGTTTGAAGAGCCGGAAAAGTTTTTTGCGCTCTACAACAGCTACTGAGAATCACCCAGCCACACTTAGGGTCTCGCTTTGGAAAAATGAACTACCAGCTCCACCCGATTTTATAATGAGAGAACATCTGCCTCCGGGACGTAATCTTCCATGGCCAGTGTGGAAGTCGATCAACCGTCTCCGGACTCAAGTTGGCCGTAGCAGGGAGAACATGTGCAAATGGGGCTTCCGTGACCCCTCGCTTACTCATTGCAACTGTGGAGAACCCATCCAAACAATGTCTCACTTGCTCGTTTGCCCCTTGTGTCCTACCACCTGCACAAGGCTTGACCTCGTTAACGCCACAGAGAAGGGAATTAAAGTAGCGGAATTCTACTCGAATTTGGTGTAGAGTTCTTTGTGTTGACCATTGACACGCAAGAAGAAGAAGAAGAAGAAGCTGTATTAAAGACTCCCTTAGCTTAACCATCCCCTGTCCAACAGCCATCAAACTGGGTAGCATCAGGCGTGTCGTCCCCCCCCCACGCGTCCACCCCGCACGGCAACGTGGCCACGCTCGCCAGTGCGAACCAGGCCGTGCTGCAGAACGGACACCACCACGTCGTGTTCTCACAGGGTGGCATGGTGAGTACAACATCATTATCATGTGATACAAATTTAGTTGTAGCAATGTGGTGGAACTTTTCGATGCGGATGATCGCGATGAAACATTTACACCGTCATTTTGATAATCTTTGAGGCATAGTTGTCCTGATACTCTGAACTTGTAAGTCATTGAAAGGGTCACAGGGTGGCATGGTGAGTACATCGTTATCATTCAACTTTGTTGTGTTTTGATAGAAAGGCTGGTGTTGAGCTAAAATTCGCTACCAGCATCTGTACTTTTGACAGCTGGCAATATCTGATGAACACTTAACGATAAACTGAGATATTCAACGCTCCAATCGTTAATAGGGGGTAGAGGATTATTTATACCGAGAGGAGTTAAATAATAGGGGGTTGGTTTGGCTTTAAAAATCAGAGTTCGAAGTTTCAAGGGTGTATTTAAAAAATGGGAAGTTTAGTTTAAAAGGTCTGGTATTAAAAAGTCTGAACAACTTTAGGGTTTGATTGTAAATAATAAAATGTAATAACACCAAATAGAAATAGTTTAGGAGACTTTAGATTTTGGGCATGTATTTTAGCATGTATTGTAACTAATTCGATTTTATTTTGTGTTTAATTTTCCGATTTTTCTTGTATTTAATAAAGTATATTTCTTTGAGTTGTTTGATGAATGTGGCATCGATATAATTACTAATGTTACAAACCAGTGTGGTCAAAGACTTAACTTTATTTTTTGACTATCTTATGTACATACATAGTTATTATTTTATAACATTATTAAAATAATGAGTCGTAACTTGCATAATGGTCTTTCAATTGTATCAATCCCACATTTTTGTATTTGTAAATATAATTTTGTGTTTATTTTTTTTAAAAGCGTGCAGTGTTGATCTTGTTGCCTTTTTCTAGAATTTGAAGTGGTTTTTTGTATTTATAGCATGTATTTATTAGATATTTTGTAGATAGCCCATTTCAGATCCAAATAAAATATGTGCCCCTTCTATTCTTTTTAAAATCACCCAACCAGCGTACTACGCGACCTTTATTCTCTCTCGAACTTGCCCACGACGTTGACTCTCTCTAGTCTATAACTATCTAGTCTATCTTTCTCTCACCACTGTCCACATTAAACGATTCACTAATGGACTACACAATATTTATACTTTCTTGAACTATCCCATTATCGCCACTGACATACTAAACGAACTTCAATCTCTCGTAAAAATCCCCTGTCACCGCGACTCATTCTCTTGTTAGCTATCCCCCTGTCACTGCGACCAACTCTCATTCTCTTGTTACCTATCCCCTATAACCACGACCTACATTCTCTAAATAACTATACCCTTGTTTCCACGATTCTCATTGTGTTGTAAACCATCCCCCTGTCACCACGACCTTTCTCTTGTTAACAATCTTTCTGTCACTACGACCTACATTATCTATATAGCTATGCTCTTGTTTCCACGATTCTCATTCTATCGTTAACCGTCCCCCTGTCACCACGACCTTTCTCTTGTTAACAATCTTTCTGTCACTACGACCTACATTATCTATATAACTATGCCCTAGTACCACGATTCTCATTCTGTCGTTAATCGTCCCCTCATCACCACGACCTTCTCTCGTTAACTACCCGGCAACGGGGTCACCACTGGCGCGGTACATAACGTATGGTAACACTAGGGCGCGCCGGAGCAGAGACAACTCGACGAGGCTATGGTGTTTCTCAGGGAGCACAGCGATGTCGTGGTATGTGTAGCTTTACCCATGAATTTGGGGATTGTGGGGCAATCTGTATTTATGTTATACTAGCAGAAACCAGCACTATACGATGATTCTTAGAGCGTATGGTTCTTCTTCTTTCGTGTCAACATCCTTTCAAATTGAATCCGCTCATAAGGTTGCAACCGCTATCTTAGTGGATCTGCATTTGCTTTTTTCATATCTTAGACAGATCCATAGATCACATACACTATAGATTTTTATTTGACCATAAAGACACTTAGTTCAATCATTTGAGATTATTTTTTAAATTCTGAGATAGCTCAATAATTTGATTTCGTATTGCACCACGATCCTCATTATTTGTATCGATTTGTATTATTAGTACATGCATGATTATAATAAAAAGCTTTGAAAATATTGCTTATTTTATCCTGCATAGAAAATGGGCTTACTAACCCTCAGCATGGTATAAGTGCGTCTAGATTACATTTCTTTCGTAAATTAAATATATTTAAAAAGGGTGTCACTGTTATACTAACATTTGTGATGCTAATGAGCTGAATACATCTGCCGAGTAATAACAGTAAAAATCATGTTTTCAAATACTATTTCATTGTAAGAAAGATCATACAAAAAATGGTACGAACATGGGAGTAAGCTGAGGTCAAACGTATCTGACCGGTGTCGTATTGCAGTAGACACTACGCGTTGCAACTCGACTGGCGAACGTTGCAGCGTCACCGCGCAGTGTATTGAATGTGCTAACGAGATGAGCATGAATAACGTGAACGTATCGTAAATACGTTCACGTTATTCATGCTCATCCTTTCTCTTTCTCTGTCACCAGGAACTGGCATACAATACTTTTAATTGTTTATCTATTCTATCTCTAGTGAGACAATAAAGATTTTTATACGTCACTTGGTACGTGTAATCAGTTCGCTTCTATCAAAAGACACCATCTAATTTATATTTAATTTGATATATTTGTTGTAATTAATTAGGTGTTGTCTCAGGGTGCTCGGATGGAGGAGCGTTTGGACGACGCCATCAATGTGCTGCGCAACCACGCGGAGGCACCGGATCTGTACCCTCAGGAGTTACATCCTCATCAGGCACCACCAGGTAACTACTAACGTCTACTTTTAAACAGATCTCATCTGACATCACTCATTGACGAGTTTTTAACATTTTAATTATATTATTCTTTAGCATGACTTCTAATAAGTTTACAGATTATGATTTCTGTTCATTGTTGTTTAGTTTCAAATAGTACAACATAATAGTTTCTATGATTCGTCAAACTCATTTTTTTTCCTTAACCTATATTGTCCCACTGCTGGGCAAAGATCTCACCCAAAGTCTTCCACTCATCCCGGTCCTTGGCGACATTCCACCAATCTTTTTCGTGGGCGAAATAAAAAAATAATCTTATTATTAATAAAACTTATAACTTGCAGTGTCCCGGTTAGGAGTGGGCCCCACCTTACCACACCTTCACACGGAACCTCCTGTCAAAATGGAAAGACAATTACTGCCAAATACTAGTGAGTATTCACTTCTTGATCAATCTTGTATATTGTTAATAGTAATGGTCCTAGAGGCGATCCCTGTGGAACTCCTAACATTAATACACAAAAAAAACTTTTTTCAATGAATCATTTTTACTGTGATGTTTAATTTGCGTTATTATTAACTGTATAAAACATTTATTTGTCGTATTAATTATTATAGATAACAATTCATTATAGTTTATTATTAGTTACGCAGTCGAAAGTCATTTATAAATCCAATTATGTCAATATGATATCAATTCTGGCTTTTGCTTTACAAACTTTTGCTTCTACAGCCTACTAGTTACTTTATATCCCAAATAATGTGTTAAAAACTATAGATTTATCAATTCTTACTAAATTTGTCCAATCTTACAAACTTGTCTGATCCGAAAACATTATTGCATATATAATAATGTGATAGCAATTAATGGCATAATATAGAGGAGGCCTATACTCAGCAGTGGATGCCAACGGGCTGAAACGATGATGATAATGATGTTGATGTTGATGATGATGGTGATTATGACGATGGTGATTATGACGATGGTGATGATGATGATGATGACGGTGACGAAGAATAATGTAATGTATTAGAACCCCGTATACTGAACTCTCCGTACTGAAATTGCAGAGAAGCGCAAAGAGCCCCCGGACTCGGGTCTGGACTCCAAACCCTCGTCTTCCGGCTCAGATCCACTCGCCAAGCCGCCCGGCTCCAAGCGGTCGCGCAGATAGTAAGTATTACTGGCGATAAGGCCGTACATTCTGTTACTTATTGTTCTTAAAAATAATCGCGGACAATTCACACATCACACTCTAGGCCCAAACAAAGCAGAGCTTGTACTATGGGTCAAAGTCAAAGTCAAAATTACTTTATTCAGTAAAATCACAAGGATCATTTAGAATCGTCTTACATACATGGGAACCAGATTGCTGATAGAATACATGTATACATTTTTTTTTGTAAATACATACATATAATACATAGAAACACCCAGACACAGAACAAATATTTATGTTCATCACACAAACATTTGCTCTGGGTGAGGGTCGAACCCACGACCCAAGGCTTTGCCTTTCATGCTGTGCATGGAAGGCAGAGCCACCAATGTTTGTACGATCTGCAAATATTTATTCCGGGTGTTCTGGGTATTTTATATGTATAATAAAAAAATATCTATATAAGTAATGTATTGTATTAAGTATGTCAGTCTTCTAGTACATAACACAAGCTCTGCTTAGCTTGGGGCTAGATGATGTTGTGTGGATTGTCCAGCATTATTTATATTTATATATTATTTATTTAGCATTATTATTTGCTGCGAAGTGTAAAACACAATTTAAAAGTTTATACATAATAGCAATGTAATATTTAAAAAAACACAGAATTAGTTTTATCACCATAATAAGTATTTACGAAGTAATAATACCTCGGATTCTTATTATGTTTTTATTATAATGATAATTAATATTATATAATCGTAAATACTTGTTATTGACTCTGCATTTTGTTTCAGTAATCCTTCAAACGTCCCGAGGTGAGAAAATTAATGAATAACTACTATTTTTGAATAAGCCAAACTAATAATTATTGTTTTTATATCGAGTTTTTGTTATAAACTCCGTCCCTAAAGATTAATTAAAAAACTCAAAGATTTTCCTTCGAAATCTGTATCAATGCAAATCTTCCAGATAAAGGAGAATGGGCAATTTTCTTTAAAGCGTAGGAAACGACTAAAAAAACCCCTCAGGGTTGCCTTTAGTCGTGGCAAAATGCCCATTCTCCTTTAGTTTTATTTAGTTAGATGTTTAATTAAATAATGAACGACAAGCGTTACAGCTATGTTGGTATATCTCTTCCGTACAGGGTAGTGGGTTTGATCCTTACCAGGCACACACATTAGTCCACTACCTTCAGCATAGAATGCAGAGCCAACACCAACTGAGCTGTAACGCCTGTCATACTATAGTGCACGCGTCAACTCACATCAACTGAGTCGTCGGGCATAAACCGTTGTAACCATTCCATTTGACTTTATTCCCTAGACTATGACAAACATTTCAAAACTACAGCATGCATACAAACTTTCCTTTTATGTTACAATATTTATAACATTTGTACACGTGTACACATAGTTTGATGAACAGCGGCAGTGGGTTCAGCTGTTCGTCTGCAGACGAAGACGACGTGGACCCACACACCAAGGCCGCCCGGGAGAAGGAGCGGAGACAGGCCAATAACGTCAGAGAGAGGTGCGTATACTTAGCATTCACATTTTATAACCAATAACGTCAGAGAGAGGTGCGTATACTTAGCATTCACATTTTATAACCAATAACGTCAGAGAGAGGTGCGTATACTTAGCATTCACATTTTATAACCAATAACGTCAGAGAGAGGTGCGTATACTTAGCATTCACATTTTATAACCAATAACGTCAGAGAGAGGTGCGTATACTTAGCATTCATATTTTATAACCAATAACGTCAGAGAGAGGTGCGTGTACTTAGCATTCACATTTTATAACCAATAGCGTTAGAGAGAGGTGCGTATACTTAGCATTCACATTTTATAACCAATAGCGTCAGAGAGAGGTGCGTATACTTAGCATTCACATTTTATAACCAATAGCGTCAGAGAGAGGTGCGTGTACTTAGCATTCACATTTTATAACCAATAGCGTTAGAGAGAGGTGCGTATACTTAGCATTCACATTTTATAACCAATAGCGTCAGAGAGAGGTGCGTGTACTTAGCATTCACATTTTATAACCAATAGCGTCAGAGAGAGGTGCGTGTACTTAGCATTCACATTTTATAACCAATAGCGTTAGAGAGAGGTGCGTATACTTAGCATTCACATTTTATAACCAATAGCGTTAGAGAGAGGTGCGTGTACTTAGCATTCACATTTTATAACCAATAACGTCAGAGAGAGGTGCGTGTACTTAGCATTCACATTTTATAACCAATAGCGTCAGAGAGAGGTGCGTGTACTTAGCATTCACATTTTATAACCAATAACGTCAGAGAGAGGTGCGTGTACTTAGCATTCACATTTTATAACCAATAGCGTCAGAGAGAGGTGCGTGTACTTAGCATTCACATTTTATAACCAATAGCGTCAGAGAGAGGTGCTTATGTGAATGCTAAGTCATTCACATTTTATAACCAATAGCGTCAGAGAGAGGTGCGTGTACTTAGCATTCACATTTTATAACCAATAACGTCAGAGAGAGGTGCGTGTACTTAGCATTCACATTTTATAACCAATAGCGTCAGAGAGAGGTGCGTGTACTTAGCATTCACATTTTATAACCAATAGCGTCAGAGAGAGGTGCTTATGTGAATGCTAAGTCATTCACATTTTATAACCAATAGCGTCAGAGAGAGGTGCGTGTACTTAGCATTCACATTTTATAACCAATAACGTCAGAGAGAGGTGCGTGTACTTAGCATTCACATTTTATAACCAATAGCGTCAGAGAGAGGTGCGTGTACTTAGCATTCACATTTTATAACCAATAGCGTCAGAGAGAGGTGCTTATGTGAATGCTAAGTCATTCACATTTTATAACTAGTCTGTTCTTTGGTCGGTTTGTACATAAAACGTCAAAGAAGTGGCCAAGTTTTGGGAAAATAGCAGTCTAAACTTTTGCAGGAATGGGTTTAACTGATAGAGGAAAGTGGAAAGAGGAGGGAGGTCTTTGCCGTTGGATAAAGTTTGTAATAAAAGAATAAACTATAGTCTAGCCAGCAATTTTTTATCTCAAAAGTCATCAAATGTAATATAAAGAACGCAGTCCTATAATTATTATATTATATTATTAAACGTGGCATTGAACGTGAACGGAACGGCATCATTAATTTATGTCGTATATCTGTAACAGTACGGTTGAATGTCCATTAGTAAAAATTAAAATCCCTTGACATGCCGTCCCGGTCTGCGCAGGCCCTTATGGCCCTTAATTTAATATTTATATACATAAAAGTACTTGTATTTAATGATGTATCTCGTTGGTACAGGATACGGATAAGGGATATAAACGAGGCGCTGAAGGAGCTCGGCCGGATGTGCATGACGCACCTAAAGAGTGACAAGCCGCAGACCAAACTGGGCATCCTCAACATGGCCGTCGAAGTCATCATGACGCTCGAGCAGCAAGTCAGAGGTAACTTTTTTATTCTACAGCAGAACCTCGATAAAACTGAAACCTCGGTTTTCAAATAACGGCTATTTTTCAGTTAAACCCCGGATCTTTAATTGGAGACGACCAAATTTATAATACCATTGTAACAGCTCATGCTTTCATTATAATTTTTTTTATAGTTATACCAATCATAATTGGAGGATTTGGTAATTGACTAGTACCTCTAATACTAGGGGCTCCTGATATAGCTTTCCCACGAATAAACAATATAAGATTCTGATTACTCCCAGAAGGTAATGCAATAAAAATTAAAGTAATTGCTGGTAAAATAGTTCAAATTAATTCAATTATTTGTCATTCTAATAAAAATCGGTTAATATATTTATTAAATAATAAATTAATTATTAAATAACCTACTAAAATAGTAATTATTACTAAAATAATTAAAGTATGATCATGAAAAAAAATAATTTGTTCTACTAAAGGAGATGCTCCATTTTGTAAATTTAAATTAGATCATTTTGCCATTTCTAAAAAAAGGATAATCCTTTTTAAATGATTTATTTATTTGACTTATTTCAGAACGCAATCTAAATCCAAAAGCGGCCTGCCTAAAGCGGCGTGAAGAAGAAAAAGCAGAAGAAGCGCCCAAATTGCTCGCGGCGCCATTACAGCACTACCAACCTATGCCGGTTAGAATCATTGCAGTTTAAGTTTTATTACACTCATCATTCCCCTGTCCTTATCCCACGCTATCCACATGTTTATTTCATCATTCCCCTGCCCTTATCCCACGTTATCCACATGTTTATTTCATCATTCCCCTGCCCTTATCCCACGTTATCCACATGTTTATTTCATCATTCCCCTGCCCTTATCCCACGCTATCCACATGTTTATTTCATCATTCCCCTGCCCTTATCCCACGTTATCCACATGTTCATTCCATCATTCCCCTGCCCTTATCCCACGTTATCCACATGTTTATTTCATCATTCCCCTGTCCTTATCCCACGTTATCCACATGTTCATTTCATCATTCCCCTGCCCTTATCCCACGTTATCCACATGTTTATTTCATCATTCCCCTGTCCTTATCCCACGTTATCCACATGTTTATTTCATCATTCCCCTGCCCTTATCCCACGCTATCTACAACATGTTTTGTTCTTCCACTCACTTCTATCATTCGTCAGTTCTGATTCTACTACTTTCACATTCATATCCCCTTTCACACAATCCAACTATTGCCCGGTTGTATTGTAATCCCTGTTTTATTATTTATTTAATTATTATACACCTATTAGTAACACTAGTTTGCGAGTACAATACCCATCAATGCAATTATTTTATGTATTTTTTTTCTTTCTTCATCATTATTTACATATTTTTACCATCACTCTGTAGATAATCATCATTAATAGTTTTTTATTTTAATTTCTAATTAATTTCTATATCATCCGCACTATATATCATCATCATTCATATTTAACTTTTTTGTTTGAACCCTACTTATTTGCTAAACTTTAGGATAGATCTATGCTAACTATAGATATTTCAACAGGGTATGAGCCAACTCCCCAATCAACCTTCGGGGCCCCCGCCGCAATAGCGAACCGTCCGAGACACACTGCGATATCCCCCTTTCTGCTATGAAGTCGGATAAATCCCCCCTTCTGCTATGAAGTCGGAAAAATCCCCCTCTGCTATGAAGTCGGATAAATCACCCCTTCTGCTAAGAAGTCGGATAAATCACCCCTTCTGCTAAGAAGTCGGATAAATCACCCAGTCTGGTACGAAGTCGGGTAAATCCTCCCATCTGCCACGAAGCCGGATAAATCCTCCTTCTCACTACGAACATGGATATAGCGACGAAGTTTGGTAACAATTTACAATGTTTAGTAAACAGGTGTCATAAAAGTCAGATGGATTGATCAATCAGGAAGAATTCTGCTAGCTTTTACAATGGAGTTGGATATGATTGGTATAGCTGTTACCTCCTAGGAAGTTGGATTTCTGTGAAGTCTAGTATAATAATCCTATAAAGCCATAAACAGGATATAACGGCTATGTTACGGTAGATGAGGTCAGGAAATCCCCCTTTCCACTACGAAGTTGGATAAATCCCTCTTTTACCACGTATTTTGTTTAGTTTTAGAAAGTTTCATCAAAATATTATTAAAATTGGTTTAGATTCGCTCGTCGTTTGGCTGGCTATGGAGTTTTATGGCGTTGTTTTGCTGATATTTAATTTCATAACTGAAGTAAGCTAGGACAATGTAGTACATATTAAAAAAATACATAATATATGGTGCTATATAAACTAATGTTTGATTTTGAGTACATCGTAGAAATAGTTTTTTTTATTATTATTGTCACATCGAAATATGCAGTTATGAAGTTAAATATTCGCGAAATGGGTTATAATATTTGACAGGTAACATGACATGTTTTTTTTTTTTTAGTTTTTATTTGACATGTATGTAATGTGTTTTATGAACTGACTTTAAGATGGTCAAAAATTATTTAGTTTTTAAGATTAATTATAAAATACCCGTTGACCGGGGAGTGGGACTTGACTATTTCTTCCCATTTAAAAAAAGCCATAATATTACATTTATTTTTTATTTCATACAAAAGTATTTGATTTTTTTACAAAATGTATGTGATTATTGTTGACCATCTTATATTTTGATCGGAATAAACTATCCGCAGATAGGCGAAAGTATCTGTGGATTGTGTGAACTCATAGCTAGCCTTGAATGGATTTTACTTTTTTGTGATTTGAAAAATAATAATAAATACAGTGAAAAATACCAGTGGAAATATTGAGACGCTTGAATTTTACAAATTTTCTATTTATGAACAATATATTATGTATTTTATTTACTTATCAACTAGATTTTTTGTTAAAAAACTTTACAGTATTGCAAAATTATCTCTGTTATTATTTTATACTGTTATTCATTATAAAGTATTAATTATGTATCTGGTTTAAATATATGTACTAATTTAAACGTCTCAAAATTTTAAAAATCGATAAATTATCCGAAAGAAAGTAATAAATAAAAAGCAGTGTGTAGTGTCATGTAATTCGGACTTACAATATTAGTTGTAAGCGTGTATTATATTAGTTATAGGAAATAGTTTTCTATAACAACTAGGAACGCGAGAGAAATTAAAAAAAAAACCGAGATTTTTCCGAAAAAAATGCTGGATGTCTTAATCCAAAGACACTCCACTGTAAAATATTAGAATAGTAATAAAATTATATATAGGAATAGTTATATGAAAGAATATTTTTAACTACCGATTTTTTTTTTATTTTTAAAAATCTTATCGCTGCCATAAGCGTAGTTTTTAAGTATTTGGAGTCCATTTCGAGATATCGGGAGGAAGAGTACTATTACAGTTATTGACTCTGGCAGTACTTTTTTTCTTTTTTTATCCCTGCCACGATTTTTTCACATTCTTTTTTATTTACACATAAACACAAGCTTGACAATAAAATGTAAAAATGGACTTCAAATAAGATGACGCATATTGTGATTATGTTATGAAGTGTATGGTATGGAAATGATTAAAACGATTATCGTTTTTTTGTCTCTTGTGAATTTGTTTTAAAAATATTTTTAGGTTCTGTCTCATATTAAAATAAATTTTGCTCTTAATTCTGACTACTACATATTGAAAAGCATCATATTTTAAGTATATTATGTAATTTTTATCATTTCCTAGTTCTAATTTCTATTGATTGACAAAATTATTTTATTATGAAAAAAATTTAAAACAAATTCACAAAAGATGTGCAATGTAAGTATGTAAGTGTTAAGTAAATGGCTGCTAACTTAAGGACGTACTTAAGTGTATTTTTTTTCTTTTTTTTTTGTACCAAAACTCCAGTGAATTGTTTAATTTAAAGAAAAATGTTAGATACGAATGATCTTTGACATTAATTAGTATTATTTTTTTATACATTTAATATTGGTAGCTAAACAGTGAGCTTCTGTGAAAATACAATTAAATTATGAATTTTTAAATGATAATATTTTGTATTTAATTTTAAAAATACTTGAAAATCTACTTTTGGTTCAATTTAAATGAATTTAATGATTATCTCAAATGTCTTAAAAATCATAATATTTTAATTATATTCAGCATAATTATCTGTGTAAATAAATAATCGATATTTAATTTAAAAGCTCAATTGATTTTGTCATGTAAAATCTTAATTTTTGGCTGATTTATGTTTAATAAATTATTTTTGATTAATTTTCAGTTACGTACTTTTGTACTGGAATCGACTACATACTGTACTAGAAGTTGTACCGCAATGAGTAAAGTATGGTAAAAGTAGTCGATTCACTAAAAATGCTAAATCGATTCTGAAGTTTTAGAAATTTTCAATTTTTCTAAAAAAATCGGGAAATTAAAAATTGAAAATGTCTAATAAAATGGGATGTTTCCGATAGGTTACTTTTTAACTAAAGTATATTTGTATTATATAATTTTAAGATTACTTTTTGTATTTTGAAACAGTTACAAGATCATTTACATTATGTATTGATTCGATGCATGATTTATTATTTTCTGTGAGCTATTTTGAAATTGACACATTGAATTTCCATATATTTTGTTATCACAACCCTCCTTTAGGCGTTGTAGTTGGGTAAAATCGTCGTGTCGGGCACGTACGTTATAAATACACTAAAATTCACGCCTTTAAGGAGTAGGCAGGTTAAAGAATACCATTTTAAAAATATATTGTTAGTCGTAAGTCATTCGAGAACTTTAGTTTAGCTTAGTTGACTTTCTCTTCCATTTTAGTGTTGATTTAAGATTTTTTTAATTATTATCTATAATTTGTTGTCTATGCGTATTTTAAGATAATTATTACGCAACAATACTGCGTTTCTAATGAGAAAAAGACTTTTTGAGAGGAAAACTCGCCATTATACACCCCTCTCGCTCATTTGTTACGAGTCAGAGAGGGACGACAAACAAGATGGCGTCCCGAGTCTGTTTCTCGTTTGAGACGCACTGAGTAATTTATTTGGCAATATATAAACAGATGTTTATGAATGGTCCCAAACACATAAAATCCTGGAGATTTTAGAGGCTTTTTTGTTATTTTTTCTTTGTTTTAAAAGCGGCCATCGGCGAAACTGCACCATACAGCATTTCGATATTTCCTGTTCAAATGCATAGTATAAATAAAATATAGTTACAAGAAAGGTCTAATTATAAAAATGAATAATATTAATTAAATATAACTGTGCCATTCATTTTGCTAATTTTGTGTTTTATTTACACCTCATTTTAAGTTTAAGATAAACCCATATCATTTTGAACATCTATGTTGTCTCAATAGGCACGTCCAGTGGTAATGTAGATAAATCAAAATCAAAATTTGCCAAAATGTGCCTTCAAACTGGAACACTAATGATAATTTTCTAGCGTGGGTATCATCATAGTAAATACATACGGCACTCCATATTGTTATAAGTACTTACCTGGTTATACCATTATCTCACCTTTTCTACATAGGTAAACCTCAATACACAAATTTAGGTATAAAATCTAGACCAAAGAGGTAACTAGACTTTATTATACTGACAAATCCTGAACTTAAACTTTACCAGATTACAATATACGACTCTCATTACAAAAAAGTACAGTACAATTTAACACAACAGGACCGAGGTGAATAGTGTGACAGCCTGACAGGCGTCACAGCTCAGTTGGTATTAGCTCTACCTTCCAACCTGTGAGTGGGTTCGATGCCCATGTCAAACATTCACATTCGACGACCGATGTGGCGCGGCGGGCGAAGGTCCGCCTGCGACGCGGAAGGTTGCGGGTTCGATTCCCGCCTTGGAATAAATGTTTGTATGATCTGCAAATATTTATTCCGGGTGTTCTGGGTATTTATATGTATATAATAAAAAATATCTATCTATGTAATGTTATTGTATTAAGTATGTCAGTCTTCTAGTACCCATAATACAAGCTCTGCTTAGCTTCGGGCTAGATAATGTTGTGTGAATTGTCCAGCATTATTTATTTATTTATTTGTATGATATCTAAACTTCTTTCTGAGAGACTGATTGATGACAGTCAACATAGATTAGTAATATTTACAGAATAAAAATGATAACCTTTGTTTGCCGACGATCTAAATTACAAGGCAATCAATAAAAGTGCATTATGCATTATTATTCAGTAATGCAGCAAGTATCTTCCGATCGCTACTTACCTATTTGGATCATTTGAGCTATCATTAGATTGTTCACAGCTTTTGCAGATCACCTAGATCCATCTAGTACTTATATAGGATAGATAAAAAATTCTTTATTGCACTTTAAGTAGTGTATAGAGGCGAACTTAATGCTACAAATAGCATTCTCTACCAGCTAACCTTTGGGTAGTGGGAATAACAATATAAGACTAAATCGTCGTGATCGTCGAACAAAGACGGATGTGAAAAACGCTAGGTTTACAGGAGAGCAGTTTAAAGTTTTTTCATTACATTTTATGTCATAACTTTAAAACGGTTACTCCTATCATCATGAAAATTGGACAAGTTGCTATGTGTATAGGCTTTTACAAAATAGCATACAAAATAAATTCCTAAGATGCCTAAATTTTCTAAAAAGTCAGATGCGTCATTGTTTTGCGCACACAAATTTGACGTATCTATATATATATACGACGTTATTCTTCGGACAATTTTAGCAGAATACGTGGCGCATCGTATTATACGCCGTTGTTCTTGGTGATTTGTATGAAACTAATTGACGCATGTTAGAATATTGATTAAAAACAGCGTTAGTATTTTATAAAATAATTTATTTTATTGGAAAAATTAAGGTACACAGACATTGTTTTTATCCTAATAACACATAGGTAATGTAAATATAATAAAAAACTTACAAAAATGGGTGGGTCAATAAGAAAATTATATAATTAGGTAGTTATAGTTTTTTATATCATTATCATCACCATCATCATCAACATATATCAGTCCACTGCTGGACGTAGGTCTCTCCCAAGACGCGCAACTGAGCCCGATCTTCGGCTCTTCTCTTTCAGTGTTTGCCAGCTTCACTCCGTAGATCGTCGCTCCATCTCGCCGGAGGGCGTCCTAAGTTCACTACGCTTACCTGAATACGGTCTCCACTCCAGTATCCGTTTTCTCCAACGGTTGTCGGTTCTTCGGCAAACATGGCCGGCCCACTGCTACTTTAGCTTGCTAATTCTTTGAGCTATGTCGAACACCTTTGTTTTCGGGCGAATAACTTCGTTCCGGATTCTATCTCGCAAAAAAATTTCGAGCATAGCGCTGAGCGACTTTCAGCTTGTGGTCCAACCCCACTGTCAGTGTCCACGTTTCAGCAGCATAGGTCATAACGGGGAGGACGCACTGGTTGAAAACTTTCGTTCTCAGACGTTAAGGGATGGATGACGATAAGACTTGACGAAGTTTCCCAATCGCAGCCCAGCCCCGCTGAATTCTCGGGTCTAGGTCTTTCTCGAAGTTGTGTCTACCAAGCCGCAGTGTCTGTCTGAGGTAAACATACTCCTGCATAAATTCAAGAGGCATTCCGGCAACGGTTATTGGCTCTGGGTTAATACGATCATTAACCATGATCTTCGTTTTATCCAAGTTCATGCCCAAACCAATCCGTCGTGAGGCTTCAGCTAAACTGTTCAGCAACTGAATCATCTCAATTCATCTAATAGATTTTAGTATATTTGTATGTGGACGCTTCGCTCCACTGTGCTGTCTTTTTAATTTACGTATAGCTTTCTTATTCTATTTTTTCTATTTTTTAAATCATTAACATGTCCCTGACATGACTGTATATTATTTGTATTATAACTAAGTTAAATTGACACCGCACTGGAACTTCAGTACAAAAAGTTTAATAGTAATTCTTTGTATGAAGGATCATATAAAAAAACGGTAGGAACCAGGCCGTAAGTTTCATGCCCGTTCTCCTAGGCTCTGGTCGCGTGGAACTGGCACCTAGAATCACCTAGTATGTATGACGATTCTAAATGATCCTTGTGATTTTACTGACGTGAATTTTGACTTCTGACTTTTTTGACTTCTGTTGTAAATCCTGCAACGATTCCGCTAATATGACGATATCGTCAGCAAATCGCAAGTGTGAGATATATTCGCCATTGATGTTAATTGCCCATTCAAATGACATCTTCTTGTCTTACTCCGCGGCGCATTTGGATAGGTTCAGACTGCTGGTTCTGGCAAGTTTATCCATTGTAAAGGCATCTCACACTTCGATGTAGGTATCGTCAATCCACCTGGCATCGTTGCAGAGACTGTAGAACAGCCAAGGTTTCAATAGAGTCAAAGGCTTTCTCATAGTCCACAAACGCTAAGCACAGTGGCTGATTATACTCTTCGGACTTCTGTAGGTATAATCTGCCGCACTGTGTGAATGTGGTCTATGGTGCCAAATCCTCTGAAAACCCTGCCTGCTCTGGGGTTAGGAACTCATTAAGTCTTCGCGCGAGACTTTTCAAAATAACCCTGGAAAACAGTTTGTAAACATGGCTCAAGAGTGAAATCGGTCTGTAGTTTTTCAGTAAAGCCTTGTTGCCTTTCTTGAAAAACATCACAACCACACTTTTGCAAAACATGAAAAATTTTCATCGGAAACTGGGGTATCCACATATCTCGCATATTTCGCTTACATATAAAACGGTAACGGCGAAAAACCTTGTTCCTTTGAAAAAAATAATAAATAGGTAGGCTAGGTATTTATATATGGCAATGATAATCAAAAATTAATACTATACAACAAAAAAAATATATCTAAAACTAATTTTAATCGGGTTAATTTAAAGCAAAAACGGCGTATTTGAAAATTAGTCCGAAGAGTAACGTCGGTTTGGTACATCCGACATCCGTTTATCCGTAAAACACCGACGGATTGTAACAACCGTCTTCAATCAGTGCATAGAACAACCACGCACTGTGTGATCCGTCACCAAATAATACATCAAACTAAAATCACTCTTTCATCACTGTATAAACTTAAAATGTAATTCCAATTATAGTTACGGCCTAATCGAGACTCGGGAAACTAACAATTTTAAATAACCAAGAACAACGACGGATCTGACAGACCGTCGTTGTTCCACCGACTAGCCATCTAGAGCAATTTAACTTGTTAAAATACACAATAATATAAAATTAATTTAGTATAAAACATACAATGATTTTTCGCAACCTTGTAATACGCTGCCTAGAACACAGACGGATTGAACGATACGTCACGCGCGAGAGGGTTGCGGGGGGCAGAGTAAAGCGCCGAACAACGTCGGATCTACACATAAGTCGTTGTACTACGCTCATAAAATCAAATGCGCCTATGTTCAACTGCGTATTTCGATAACTATTAGGAAAAATGAAAAAAATGTTTCACTATTCGACGTAGTACAAAATTGTAAATAAATTAACGAAATAAAAAAAAAATGACGTAAAGTCACATAAGTCTTTGTTCGACGATCACGACGAAATGATTCTTCTGATTTTACGGAAGAATCTTTGAGTTCGAGTATAGGTAAGTATTTATAAAATAAAACCAACAAATTATATACAAACAAAAAATATATTTTCTTTACACATTAAAACTATCGAGGCGAGTACTTGGGGTCGGGGGCGTATGTTATACTTCTAAGTTCATAAAAATTGGAGCTGTCGTAGCCTCGCTCGCTTTGCTCGGCGTCGGCGGAGCCTCCAAACACTCTGTTAGGTGCGTTGTCTCTTTTCTCATCATTTTCGTTAGAAATGGGTCTGAGTAGAGCCGCCGCCGTGTCGAGGTCGGCCTTTCGAGATACAATGAGGCGGATATCCGTATGTAGATACAATTTTCCCGATTTTGATGTCATGAATCTGCGGAGGAAACGGGTGATTATTATTTTATGATTACAACATATTTGGTAAAATAGTTACCGGTCTATCTTATAAAAAGTTTGCGTTGACTTTAAGTCATCATTACGTATGGGTAAACAGTACTTCAAGTCTGCGCTAACTTTTAATAAGATAGACCGTTACTCTCTTGTTCGAAATCAAATAAGTTTATGATTAGGCGATGTAGTTTAAATTATTAATTTATTATGTCCTAGTAATCACTAAAGATGGTGCGCGGCGACAGTTATAATGATGGCCCACCTGAGATGTATGTTGTCTAAACTAATATTATAAAGAAGTAAAGTTTGTGTGTTTGTTAAATTATAAGGGGTAATCTCGGGATCTACTGAACCGATTTTAAAAATTATTTTACCAATAGAAAGCCACTTTATTGTTGAGTGTAATAGGGTATATAAAACACCGAAAAATAAAAAGGCTTTTACGTGGTAGTCCGTTTTGCAAAGATAATCCGAGAAAAAACTAATTATGCCCAACGAAGTGGGCACGAGTCAGTTAGTATTTTATATTCAGATATTCATTTATTTAGTTACATTCATAACATTTGGCATGTCAACAATTACAATTAGTCCTTATTCTAACTTAAGTACCTATTACTGTGTTGGTATGTTTGCAAATAAGCTAATGAATAAGCTCATGAACTCACTAATGCAATAAAACGGGTGGCATTCAAAAAAACATCTTTTAAATTCATTTAAAGATAGTTTTGAGTTTTGTAGTGAGTGTATACATTAGTTATAACGATGACCCACCTGAGATGGATGAGATACCGCAGTCTCGTGGCTTGCGGTGCGCGTGCCAATGTACGTTGTCGCAGGAATGTGCGCGCGGCGGGCGGCATGCGCGTTAAGTCGTACAGCACCACGAACATGTAGACGAGCGAGCCGAGCGGGTTGAATAGAGACAGTTGTACCGAGCCCGCGCGGGACACGCGGTAGCCGCCCGGACCCAGCGCTATGTGACCCTGGGGGATACACAAACAAATATAATATGTTAATGTTTTGTCAAGTGACGTGTTGAACAAAAGTAAAAAATTGATTTCATGAATGAAAAATACAAAAAAATGAAAAGTCGTAGAACAAATGTTGTTCGCAATGACGTATACTATACCTCCCTTTCGGGTTTATAGGCATATTTTGTTACACGCTGTATAGTAAGAAGGATCATATAAAAAACGGTAGGAACCAGGGGCATTATTCTCTATTGTATTGCTAACCACGCGCGTTACTTGGCTTAGGCAAGACAAGAGCGTGTAATCTGAAAAAACTGTATGGCGTAAGCCTTAGTTGTCATTCCCCACCGCGACACGTTACGTTTTGGCCACAATTTGAACTGTCAACTAATCGGGCCGACGTCTGCCGTGTTATGAAAACTATTCGTTTCAAAACGTGTCATGCGCGATTCGAATAATTTATATACAAATCAATCATTTTTGAAGTTTGCGTTTTGGAACGCGTTGTGACGTAGCACGTTTGGGGAAGGAATCTCCTATGTCATAGAGAATAAGGCCCCAGGCCGTAAGTTTCTTGCCCGTTCTTCTAGGCTCTGGTCGCGTGGAACTGGCACCTAGAATCACCTAGTATGTAAGACGATTCTAAATAATCCGCGTGATTTTACTGAATAAAGTAATTTTGACTTTATAAAAAACTTGAGAGATGTCATTATGTGGCCCTATCTATAGATCGTTTGCAACGGTCTGTACATAGCTCAATTGTTTCTTATGTATTTTATATGACAATGTACATTTTGTAAATACTGTATAGTCGTAAATTTGTTTTGTTTGTGAATAAAGTTCCTTGTAAAATGAAATAAATAAAATAAATAAAATAAATAAAATAAATAAAATAAATAAAATAAATAAAATAAATAAAATAAATAAAATAAATAAAATAAATAAAATAAATAAAATAAATAAAATAAATAAAATAAATAAAATAAATAAAATAAATAAAATAAATAAAATTCATAAAATAAATAACTATATAATATACAATAGTTACCATGTAGGGCGCGGCGGTGCCCCCCGGCGCGTAGAAGGAGACGGCGACGGGCAGGCGGCGGTGCGGGGGGCAGAAGGCGCCGGACGCCCCCAGCTCGGCCGTGAACCCCGCCACGCGCGCCACCGCCTGCAGCCGGCCCTGGAGTACGCACTCCTCGAAACTGCCTGCAACACAACAACAGGTATAAAACACTGTTTTGAAAAGCTGACATTATGTCACCCAAGGGCGAATCAAGCTTTGGCGCCAGGGGGGTCACGATCAAGCTTTGGCGCCAGGGCGGGGGTCACATAGTCGTGGTTAAGTCAAGAACTTATAATTTCATTTTGATAATGTAATTCCCAAACGTTTGCCATCATACAAAGTTATTATCTTAAATTAACTAAATATTGGAGGTATGTTGGTATGTAGTTACATTAAATCTGTATGGTGACAAAAAAAAATCTATTGAATCATCATCATCATCTTCCTACCCTAGTCCCACATTATGTGGGGTCGGTACAACACGTCTTCTTCTTCCACTCTCCTCTATCAGACGTCATCTCAATGCTCACACCTTTCTTACACATGTCATCATTCACACAGTCCATCCATCTTTTCTTTGGCCTCCCTCTACTTCTACATCCATTCATATTCATAATATGTATGAATATTCATATTATTGAATATGTAATGAAAAACTGACATTTATTTTATGCTAATTTTAATTTTAATTTTGACATTAAGGCGACGGGTAGGGTGAAATTTTTCATAATAAATAAAAATGTCAATAACTTCCAACTTTATTATTTATTTATTATATCTACACACATGTTAAACTTGTAACACGGCATAGTTTTTGCTGCAGTGGTTAAACTCTAGATAGTCAGCGTGGCAACGTCGCATTTTCAACTTCAGTAAGAATGCTGAAAACGACGCAAAACACATAGTGAGCCGCGCACAGTTTGGATTGTCAAACTCTTAAGCAGCGCCTTATGAATATTTGCGAGCACAAAGCAATGGAACACTTATAGTTCCTAAGGCGCTACTCTTCTTCTTCTTTAAACACCTTAATGTAGAATTTTTTTTCCTTGGATGTATAGATATCAACCATAAGAATAGCTGTGCTGAGTTTGGTACCAAACAAATCTGCCAAACCCATAAAAAATGGGATCAAAAATCACACTTTTGCAAAAGGTGTTGGTACTAAACTTACATTTTAAAGTAAACTATAAACAAGAGCACACATTTTGTTCCCTACCTGACTAGTTCGATATATGTGTTATAGGAAATAATAAGTTGCACAACTCCACATGCTATGACTTCTTCAGAAAACACTCCCAAAAACACGCATTTGGCTATACCCGTCACCTTAATATTGCGATACCCTTGAAGAGGGTTCATGTGTGAAACTAACATTAACAATATTTGTAACCTGACATGTACCATTATGAATGCAATAAATATATTGAGTATTGAGTATTAATTTCTAGTAACTTTAAACAAAACTATCTAAGTAATAACTTACCGAGTAATCCAGAACTGGATCCCTTCTTCCCCTCCCGGCGGGGGAGCCTGGGGGCAGGGGGGACAGGTGGCGCAGGGGGGACAGGGGATATCGGCTGGAACAAGGCACTGGAACAAAACAATACAATATTAGAAAATATTTTTATGTTTACATTATTATAGACAAAAGATCTAAATCGACTTCAATTAATTAATGCCACATAAATAGGTATTTTATCAGGTAGTAGTAAATCTTAATTAAGAAAGAAAGAAATGAGAAATGAGAAATATTTATTGGGCACAAAAAAATATTTTAACAGTTAAATATTGAATCCATAGGTTCCCGAACTAGTTGAAACTGTGTTTCGGGAACCAGTGGCTTCTCACAAATGGGTTCTTATTATAATTTTTTCATGGTCTAAAAAGGGATATAAACTGAATTTTCAAACTTAGACTAACATGCGATTATAATTATATTAACAATTTGATCAATTTCGAAATATGTATATAATTATTTTTTTACAATAATGTCCATTATCGACTTATATTGTCATCAACAAAAGTATTAGTCAGAACTTAATCAAACTTAAGCAAGATTTTCAAGAAAAAAATCCGACTTTTTTTAATAAATATGTAATTTTTTTATATTATATGGGACTCTAAAGAATGATCTACTCTACTAGAAATACACACCTTTTGATCCCAGGAATTCCATTAATAGAATCATCAAAATCAAAACAGCTGTTTCCCCTTCTCAATGGGGCCGGACTACTAGTCAAAGGCAGTCCAGTCTTAGAATGAAACGCCATGGACGCTGCGGGATCAAAACGCCATCGAAAACGGTCCATCTCTGTGTTTTTGGGATCGGTGAATACGAATTCATCTTTAGATGATTCTAGATTCTGTCCGTTCGTCTCGTTGTGATTCGGATTTGAGAATTTGAAGTCTGTATGCTCTTCTTTTGGGGATTCAACCTAGAAAATTAAGTATTAATTAAATATAATCGATCAAGTCAAAGTCAAAGTCAAAACTGCTTTATTCAGTAAAATCACGCAGATCATTTCGAATCGTCTTATATAGGTACTAGGTGATTCTAGGTGCCAGTTCCACGCGACCAGAGCCTAGAACGGGCAAGAAACTTACGGTCTATCTTATAAAAAGTTAGCGCAGACTTGAAGTATTGACTACGTAATGATGACATAAAGTCAACGCTAACTTTTTATAAGATAGGAGGTATATGTTAGTAATGGGGCGTCTAAACGGGCCATATTTTACGGCAATTTGTGGCTGCAATTATTGGCAAACATTGCCCAGCCATCAATAAAACATTTTAGTGCATTTTATGGCTGAGCAATTAATTGCAGACAACATGTTGAAATATGGCTGCAATAGTATAGCAATTCTACGGTATTTAGCGACTGGAGATTCTTTCAAGAGTTTAATGTACCTTTTCAGGGTATCCGCTTATTCAATTTCGAGAAAGGGACGCGAATATACAGTAAAACAGAACAACAATATAGATGGCCCAGACATATTGCAGTATTTTCGATTGCGAGGCGATCGTTCGGCCACACGCTGGCTACACATAAAAACATTTTGACATATCAAAAAATATGTGGCTATAATGCCGGGCCATCCTTAAAATATTGCATAGTGTGGCTGGTATTGGTAGTAATGTTGCCGGCCACAGTATTGCAGCCACAAATTGCCGTAAAATATTGCCCGTTTAGACGCCCCATAATGCTGGACAATTCATATATAACGTTATCTAGTCCCAACCGAAGCAATGCTTGTAATAACTGTAACTAGATTACTGATAGAATACTTCTATACATTTTTTTTGTACATACATACATAGAATACATAGTAACACCCAGACAGAACAAATATTTATGTTCATCACACAAACATTTGCTCTGAATGGAAATCGAACCCACGACCCACAGCATGGAAGGCAGAGCCACTACCAACTGAGCTGTGACGCCTGTCGTTTAATTCTAATTAATTAATCTTACCTCATGCCTGTCTATAGTCCCATAATCACATTTTTCATAAATAACTGAATCATCGTCACTGATAGAGAATGTTTTCTGTCGCTTTGATTCTTTTTCAACTGATTCTTTTGTTTGAGAATCACTGTCATGCTTTGATTCAGATGAAAAATGATCGTTGTATAGAGTTTTTGATGGTAGCGAGTATCCGTTAGTTTCTATAGCTGTATTTAGTTTTTTTGAACCATGCCCGTTAATCATGTCTCTGTCTGTCAGTTCTTTGTATATATATTTATTTTTAAATTCGTTATACATAGATCTAATAGATTCTGTATGTATTGATTGATTTTTGAATATTTTGTCTCCAAATTCTGTGTTTTTAGACTTATTTTTTAATTCGTCAACAGATCCTTTGCAATTTGTGTATATGGACTCAATTTTGAATTCTTTGTCAATAGATCCATTTAATTCTTTGTGTATTGACTTATTTTTGAATTCTTTGTCAATAGATCCGGTACATTCTTGGTTTATTGATTGATTTGGACGTTCTTTGTCAATAGATCCGGTAGATTCTTGGTGTATTGATTGATTTGGATTTTCTTTGTCAATAGATCCAGTAGATTCTTGGTGTATTGATTGATTTGGATTTTCTTTGTCAATAGATCCGGTAGATTCTAAGTGTATTGATTGATTTGGATTTTCTTTGTCAATAGATCCAGTAGATTCTTGGTGTATTGATTGATTTTGTTGTTCTTTGTCAATAGATCCAGTAGATTCTTGGTGTATTGATTGATTTGGATGTTCTTTGTCAATAGATCCGGTAGTTTCTTGGTGTATTGATTGATGTTCTTTGTCTGTATCGTTTTGTTTAGTAAACTCTTTAGTTTTAGCTGTAGAAAACACAGAGTCTTGTGTATCTAGCAATAAGTCTTTAATATCTTTCTCTGTGTTATGATTCCTATCAATAACAATTTTCTCTAATCTATCATTAATCGGAAATCGCCTCAGTCTAGGCTTTTTAACAATATCATTAAAACTATGTACACTATCAATATTATCACATTTTTGCTTTTTCAAAGACTTGTCGTGGGTTTCATCTAGCTTTCTTCTGACCCCGTACTCTTGAAGTGATGATAGATTGTAGTTCCCTTCGGAGCGCACCATCTTGCAGTTATCACACTTCAATTCCAGGGGGCAGCCGCAGGGACAGTTGAAATCAGTCTGCGTCGCCACTGTGTTAGTCTTTTCAGGCGGAGTTATACTTGTCGTGTTAATAAAAGGGGATTTAGTTTCGACTTTGCTCGCTGGCAGGGTGAGATAAGTCTGGTTTCTGTAGCAGCCGATCGCTCGGAATCTGTCGAATCTAGACGCTTGTAATATCGGTATGGAAGTTGTCTCTCGTTTCTCACCCTCTGAGGACGTGCTATCACAGATTTTCTTCTCTTTTCTGATTCTACGTTTATATTTAGCTATATCTTTCAATCTTCGCTCGTCTTTCGGTTGGCTCTTGTCTTTGCTATCGGATTCTTCATCGCAGCTACATTTATGTTTGCCGTTTTCGCTGCAAGGTGTATGCATTCTGTCGTCAACTAGCTTGTCTTTGTCGACTGTGAACAGATACTCCGTGGAGCCAGGGTTGGATATGATGGAGAGTCTCCGGGCAGGTGTTCCTATGTTAGAGTTTATAGCACCGTCGTATTTTCTAGAACCTGTTGATAGAAAAATTATGTTATGAATTTTATAGGGAGCTTATGGATTAGTGGAAGAATTGAATGTGAATTGTATCTACGTAGTATTGGCAATAAGAAGTAATAATAAAGATCTATAATTTGAGATCCACCAATCTTATGTATGGAATTTAGGTACAAACATTTTAATGTCTAAAAGAAGATCGAAGTCTTTTACTGAAGATCTTATTATTATTATTATGCAGATACAGATCAGATAATATATTAATAAAAAAAAAATATTCTGGGACATTTCACACATCACACTCTAGTCTCAAACTAAGCAGAGCTTGTAACTATGGAAACTAGATTGCTGATAGAATACTTGTATACATTTTTTTTTAATTACATTCATAGAATACACAGTAACACCCAGAACAAATATTTATGTTCATCACACAAACATTTGTTCTGGAAATCAAACCCACGTTCACAGCATGGAAGGCAGAGCTACTACCAACTGAGCTGTGCCTGTCAACTCACCTATACTGAGATCATTTAGCCTGCCAACGAGTTCGTCCGCATTGTTTCTGTTACAAGCGCACTTAACATCCGGGATGTCCTCTAGTCGTGGTAGACTTTCCAACACCACTTTCAAGAACCTGCCCCCTTGCAGGTCAGCGAGAGGGAAGGTATGGCTGCCGGGGGGCTGAGCGAAGGGTGCGGTGCATTCGTTCGGGGTTTTAATTGAGTAGACGACGTTCAGTTTGCGTTCATCGATGGTCGATTCGAGTTGCTTGATGTTTGTTTCGCGACTTAGTTTTCTTCTGGAAATTAATATAGACGGTCTATTTATAAAAAGTTAGCGCAGACTTGATGTTTTGGTTTCGTATGGTATACGTAATGATGACATAAAGTCAACGCTAACTTTTTATAAGATAGGGGGTAAATATTTAGGTATGTTTTATACATCGCTTTTATACATAGGTTTTTAATTGCATTTTATGCCATTTTTATTTATTGTTTTATTTATTTACCATTTAAAAAGTTTACGTACCTAAATAAAAACCTGTCATGTCTATGATGGTGAGGGTGTGTGTGTATGTTACCTGCGCTCGTGTGAGTGCGGTGCGGGTACGGGAAGCGAACGCGCACGCCACGCCGCCAGCTGAGAGAAATGCAGCTGCGAGCGCACCGCGTTCAACAACCATGGAGGACTTATCGCTGCCGGACTCTCACTCCTACACGAAATACACTAGTTAATGTAAAGTACACAAGTTAATGCGAAATACACAAGTTAATGCAAAATACACAAGTTAATGCAAAATACACAAGTTAATACAAGATACACTAGTTACAGTAAAATACATACGTTAATAATAACGGTCAATAAAACACTCATAAATAAAAAGTACACAAATTCAGGCTACACAAGTTAATCATTGAAACTAATATTATAATGAAAAAAGGTTCATTTAACTAGCGTACTTTGTATTAACAATTTAATTCAAACACTACATGACATGACCGATTTAAAAAAAAAAATTGTTTCTTTACCGATTAACAAAGTTAATATTATTTATACAAAAACACTATAAATACAACAAACGCCAAGTCTATCAAAAAAAAATGCTAGAAAAGATTACTGTTTCGTTACTAAAGTTGTAGTACGAACCTTGTTAACTAAAACTTAAGAAACGAAACCTCTCATTAGGTTTCGTTTTGGGTCGAGCTGCTAGTAATTAATAAATATGTGACTAACTTGTCCAGCACAGCGCTCATGGTCCACCGCTCCAGCAGAAGTCCGGGCAGGGGGTAGGCGCCCTCGTCAGCGCCGGCCATCGTGGCGAAGCACTCCGAGCACGCGGGGCCTAGGACCACCTGCCATCAGGATTATAGATGAAGAATTAAATCATAAATCATCATTTATTCATATTTTTTATACACGTCAATTTAAATTCTAGTTTTTAATAAAATAATAGTATTAATTAATAATGTCAATAACAATAATAATTACACTCAACTTATACGAATATTGAGTAACAACAGTCTGTGAGTGTCTCAGCCGCCTCATATATTTTATATAAGTACATATTATATTTTATATATTTAGAATTAAGGAATGAATGGACCACCTGCAGTCAGGAAACCAGCTCAGCAACCAGGTTATAGACGAAGAGTTGAAGACAAATCAAATCAAATATTTCTTCATTCAATAAAATCACGCAGATCATTTAGAATCGTCTTACATACTAGGTGATTCTAGGTGCCAGTTCCACGCGACCAGAGGCTATGGATGGAAAGTTGGTTCTCTAAAATTGGAAGATCGTTCACACCGAGCGTTCTTAGGCTCGTCGAAGACCGATAGATGGAAATCATTGTAACTACACAGTATTTCGCACTGCGAAAACTAAGTTCAAGTGGTCTGTTATATTTATGAACACATAAGTACCTAGAATCACCTAGTATGTGAGATTCTAAATGATCTTTGTGATTTTATTGAATAAAGATATGAATGGAGGAATTTGGGGAGACCTTTGCCCTGCAGTGGGACACAATAGGTAAAAAAAAAAAGATATATTTGATTGAATTATAAAACGCCGTGTTTTAGAACATCCAAAAGGCATCTTGGATGGTTTCATGCTAACTAGATGGACATACCTCAACACAGATCGGTACGTGATCTGTCCACAGCGCATTGATGTGGTTCTGGAATGTGTCTTCGAGTCTCGCGTCCTCATCGTCCACCTTCGGCTGCGTCTGAATCAGAACCTGGAAGAACATAGTTGGTTCACGGTCTACTGCTGTATTTAGAAGGTGATAGGATAAGGAAGGTGTATGCACGTTGACCTCACCTCGTGCAGAATAAGGGCATTCTTTAATAAATAATAGTGTGCAAAATACCCTGGTTATAAAGGATCTTTAATAAAGTGTTCTATTCTATTTTTTTATTCTAAAACAGTTGTAGCATCGACACGATCTTCTTCTTCTTGTTCTTGCGTGTCAATCGAACACAACATTTTCAAACATAATTCATGCAGACATAAGACTTCTCCATATCTACACGATAAGGGGGCGACCATAAATTACGTGAGATGTTTAAGGGGGAGGGGGTCGATTTAAATCTCATCTAATCTTACGTTGGAGAGAGGGGGGGTCTCGGCAAATATCACGCAATATTTCTGATTGAAATAAAAAATAATTATACTATTTTGGTCAATATAATCATTTTTTTTTGTTTTTACAATAACACTCCAACATGTTTACGTAAGAAACCTACATTTTGAAAAATCTCACGTGAGATTGGGTGATGGGGGAGCGGGTTGAATAAAATCTCACGACATCTCACCAGGGGGGGAGGGAGTGACAGAAAATTGGAAAAACACCTCACGTAATGTGAAGTAAGAAGAAGTTTATAGAACCTAGCTATGTTTCACCTGGTGACTAGTGCCGGGGCGCTGCTTGGGCGGCGCGGGGCTCGCGGTGCGCGCGCGCAGGATCAGTCTCCCAAGCTGCAGCAATATTCCCCCGCCCATCGCTCCACCACTCTCCCCGCCGAGCATCTGGAAGAAACATATTATATTAAGAAGTGGGAAAGAAAAAGATGACCATCCTACTAATATAAACGCGAAAGTTTGTATGGATGGATGAATGCTTAACTTTCCACGCAAAAACTACTTAATTTTAATAAAAAAAAACATCTAGTTTCTTGCCAGTTCTTCTAGACTCTGGTCGCGACTAACTGGCGCCTAGAATCATTTAGTATGTAAGAAGATCTAAATGATCCTTGTGGTTTTATTGAATAAATATTTTTTTACTATAGGAACCAGACTATCTAAGAACGGGCAAGAAACTTAAGGTTACGATCCTACCTTTTTTTGTAAGATCCTTATAAAATATTGAAAGTATCCTATTGATCAATGTCAGTTGTTTCTTTGTGTCCAGTCAGGGGCTACGTAAGGTACACTGCACATTGTCATTTGAAACTGGGTCGGAGTGTCATGTCGGAGGGCTGCAGTGTGGTAACTGGGTCACCAGGTCAAGGGGCGACCTGGTTTGTTGCTATGCACAGACTTGTGTTTATTTGGAACTTTCATGTATAAGGCAATGGATAATGAATAATGCTGGACAATCCACACAACATCATCTAGCCCCAAGCTAAGAGCTTGTGTTATGTGTACTAAAAGACTGACATACTTGCAATACATTACATAGATAGATATTTTTTATTATACATATAAATTGCACTGAAGCTTAGAGACAAAGGTGATTTTCTAGACAGATTTTCTCTTTATTTTACGTTTACATTTTTTTTTATTGAATGAGTGGAAGACCGAAAAATAAATAGTTGGAATGTGTGTAAGATGAATGTGTGTGAGAGAAGTAGATTCAGAGTTGACGAATGTTAGGAGTGGAAGAAAAAAAACGTGTGGCACTCGGGGACTGCCGCGGTAAAGCTATTGCATAGTATTTTTTGCTGGACGCATGCGCAGTGTTAGGTTATTTTCGTTAGGTAATTCCGTTACGGAATTTCTGGATTCGGTCTCCACGCTCAAGGCCCGCGATAGAAGCTATGCAATAGCTTAAAAACATGTTGTGGCGACCCACCTAGCGTGGAATATGGGCAGGGGAATGATAAATAAAGTTAACAAACTATTTACTAACATAAAATAAACAGGACAGCCTTAAGCAATCCATTGCTCAATAAAACTAATAACAAACTTGTATCTAGTTTAAATAATAAACATAGTTTCCACACATATTGGAGCGATGCCAGTGAACCGATGGGAAAATAAACACGGTGTCGCATTCTCTTCCTGAGACAGGCGTCACAGCTTAGTTGGTACCTAGTAGCTCTGCCTTCCATGCTTGTCGTGGGTTTGATTCCCACCGAGAGAAAATGTTTATACGATGCACATAAATATTTGTTCTGTGGCTGGGTGTTACTTACTATGTTTTTTATGTATGCATTTACAAAGTAAGTATGTAAGTATTCTATCAGTAATCTAGTTTCCATAGTACAAGCTTTGTTTAGTTTGGGACTAGAGTGGTGTGCGAAATATCCGTGAATATTTATATAAACTCGTCAGGAAACCAGAACTAAAATCCCAATTCATGATAGAATTGCAATAACATAACCTAAAAGCCATCGAGATAGCGATAAGTGTTATCAGCAGCTGATAACCAAGGCCATTAGGTACGTTATCAGCATTTTTTTGTGTTTGCTGATTTTTACTATCGATTTCAATGGTTTTCTGTTTTTCTATGACATATGGTAAAACCCCAAGTGAATAACTAAATAAAATAAAAGCGTTGGGGACTAGACGGCGTTAGATTTTTTGTTAGATAACGGCCGGTTTCTGGAAACCCAAATCACGATTGATCCTAGTTTGACACATAGTAATTACTTGATTTTTTTCGTTGATCATCGTTCGAGAAACCGGCCGTTAGTCTTTTCATTTTAATTATGTTTCTATACTAAAATAAAACTGTAAAACCATTAAGTGTCAAGCTGTTGGTTTTCCTTAAATAAATAAATAAATAATTCAAAATAAATTTTAGAAAAAGTAAATATGCAGATCCACTATGTAAACGATTCTGAATCCAAAAATCGAGTTTGTTTGTTTGTTAGAGCATCACGCCAAAACCACTGGACAGATTTAGACGAAACTTATACAATTTAAAAACATGTTTTCGTAATAAAACATGGGCTAGGTCTTATTGCAATCAAGTAGTTAAATTCTTACATACAGCTTGATCTCACTAACAGCAGCCATGCGCTACAAGGATCATCTTAAAATGGTGACAGATATTTGGGCTTACCTAGTTATTACATAATATACAATATTACTTTGTATTTAGGTAGATTGATAAGATAGTATTGTGCAATATGCAGTACATAGGTATTACCTACTGATAACAGGAAGGAAACTAATCAAGTAGCACAAACTTGTGCCAAATACATACAAATCAGTCTTTGTTAGTAACTGTAGCGTTTAATTGCCTAATTGGTCTGATTTCAGGAAACCATTGGGCGTACATCAGGCTAAATAGCCTGAGAGCGGTCGAATTTCTAGTGTTGGCGGTATTTTTGACGACCGATGTGGCGCGGCGGGCGAAGGTCCGCCTGCGACGCGGAAGGTTGCGGGTTCGATTCCCGCCTTGGAATAAATGTTTGTATGATCTGCAAATATTTATTCTGGGTGTTCTGGGTTTTCATATGTATAATAAAAAATATCTATCTATGTAATGTTATTGTATTAAGTATGTCAGTCTTCTAGTACCCATAACACAAGCTCTGCTTAGCTTGGGGCTAGATGATGTTGTGTGGATGGTCCAGCATTATTTATTTTATTTATTTATTTTTAACTAATGCGTTGATCACACGTACCGAGTAAACTGGCGAGACAGTGACGTATTTAAAATACACTGCGCGCTAACGCTGCAACGTTCAACAGTAAAACTGATGTCGACGCGCAGTGTATCTCAAATACGTCACTGTCTCGCCGGTTTACTCGGTACGTGTGATCAAGGCATTAGTCTCAATACAGAGGGCTTGGCCCGAATAAATGTGACACTCGTAAACGTAACGTATTTAAGATACACTGCGCGCTAACGCTGCAACGTTCGACAGTAAAGCTGATGTTGACGCGCAGTGTATCTCAAATACGTCACTATTTCGATATGTTCATTCGTTACCCCGAGGCTGGTAGCCTGGCTTGTGATTAAAACAAAAAACTAAAATAATGACTCAAAGTGTAAGATTGATTAAATAAGTAGAGGTGACTAAGCACCGGTTTTCCCCACTATGTTTTATCAAAGAATTATTAAAAACAAATTTCAGGATGTAGAGCATTATTATTATATTCATATTTTATTTTATTTTACTTTATTTTATTCGGAATATGTGAATAATGTTATTCTTATTGTATGATAAATATTATTTAATTATAATGTATCATGTTTCTCAAATGATTTATTTTATAAATTATATAATAACGAAAATATTTGAAATACAATGCGCGGTAACTTTGCAAAGTTCGATAGTAAAGTTAATGTTGACGGGCAGTGTATGTCAAATATTGTTTCGATACGTTTACGATTGTCCCCTTAGATGTTACTTAGGTCTGCTGATATGTCTACCGTGCCACGTCACTAGATAAAAAAATCATTAAAACAAAAACATAAGCCGAACATGATTTCACAAATCTACAGATAAACGCGACGCCATCATTGTTTTGGTTAGAGCGAGACACCAACACGTGTGCGGGTTAGAGCGAGACGGAGCAATGTTTGTCAACATTGGATCATTATAAATTTGGAACGCGGTTATCTTCCGCATTCGAAATTCTAAGATATTTCTGCATTTTGTGACACGAGGAGTGAATTATTTTTGTTATTTTATTAAACAAAAGTGACGGCCGGGTATTGAGCTCAGTATAAAACAAAGTAAAATAAATAAATATTCATGGACATTTTACATATCACACTCTAATCTAGCCTCAAATTAAGCTAAGCTCGTACTATAGGAACTAAATAACTGATAGAATGTATTTTTTTAATACCCAAACACAAATCAACCATCATTGTTCATCACGATAATGTTTGGTCGGTCTCGGTGGGTATCGAACTTCGAACCCACGACATATTTCCACCATATTCTTAAATGTTGGCATCAACAATATTTAAAAAAAAAATAGCTAATGACGTCATAGTAATTGCGCAACACAGTTGATGCGATGCGTAAAAAGTACTAGGAAACCAGGAAGGGCTAGGAGTTGATTGATGTTCTCATTTCATTTATACATTACATACAATCTGATATACGAATATGGATTCTAAGCTCATTGAAATACAATCGAAAACCGCTTGAAATCGATTGAATTATTTGCATGAATATTTGTTAGGATCTTATATGAATGGGATTAAGGTTGAAATTAGTATGATTAGAATTCCTTAGCATATTATTGTTAGTTTATACATGGTAATGGATTTTTTAAACATTGCAAATTAATTCAAATCAGACGTACATATATGCTTAGTTCTAAGTATTAGCTCTAAGTACCATTGTTTTCATTTATATTAAGCCTATTTGAACAATAAAAACATTTATTATTATTATTATTATTATATTTTCTTAGTAATAATACTCCTATGTTTTAGATTTATCATCTCAAAATACTTTTCATTGCACCTTGGCTATAAAATCATTAAAAAGTTTAATAAGGTTTCAATGTTTTTGTATATGTATGTTACGCGATTACTCCGCCAATTGTATACCGATTTTGATGATTCTTTTTTTGATCGGTAGGCTATACTTCAGACGTGGTCCCATATAAATTTCATGCAGATCGGATCGGTACTTTTTGAGTAATCTTTGTTTCAATAGTGATACGTAAAACGCTTTATTTTAAGTTATAGAGGTTTTAAGGAATTAGAGGTTTTGGGCTCTGATTTGAAGGGAACACATTATTTTTTGATGTTATAGAGGTTTTTAAGTTACCGAGGTTTAAGTTATCAAGGTTCTACTGTATATAATTATTTCTATGCAATATCGATGATTTTAAATAACAATAATCAATTTCCTCTAAAGGCTATACCAAATTAACAATCTCACATATCGTCTATGCCACATCTTTGAATTTAGGACGATTTGCCCTATATTATTCTGCCCTTCATTTCAACCCACACAAAAATAGATCAAAAACTCCACATCAAAATGAATCTTACACAACCTTAGAATTAGATTCAATTCACCATGTTGCTAAGCAATAAAAAAAATAACCTTCGTTTTATGCCAACTGAATAATCAAGCCAAATCAACCTTATATTAATGACATTAAAATCTATATTAGTATCGCGATTTACGACCTTTGGTCTTTGAGAGGTAACAAGGTAATCTTTCTGTCTATGATTATGGACTTTAAAGTCATGGAAATAGAGACTAGATTGTCTGTGCAGTAGATAGTGCAGTGTGACGTCATACGGCCTCGATGCCCTTATGACCTAAATTATTGTCGTCAGGCGGAATAGTGCCTAGACTACCTAGATAGACAAAACACCTAGAAACTCGTGTTGGATTAATATTTTGATATTAATTTGTTTATTTTAACATAGCATAATATAGGCACTGAAATGTTAAGCGATAATCAGCGCGGTCATTTTTTTGGATGGGTGACCGCTGCATAATTTTAAATTTTTAACTATGATACTTTTGATCTTTTTAGGATAAAATATTGAAAGAGAGATTAAGAAACTTGTTAGTTACTCTCGGTCTATCTTTTAAAAAGTTAGCGCAGACTTGAAGTATTGATTACCATACGTAATGATGAAATAAAGTCAACGCTAACTTTTTATAAGATAGGGGGTCTATTTTTACAGTTTTTTACATAATACTTATTTATAATTGATAAGAGAAAGATCTACATATTTGGTAGTACAAAAACAATTGAAAATAGGTAGCGTTCAGAAACGTGATCAAAGCCGAACGGTGCCAAGGCCCAAGTATTGCGATGTTGTATACCTATACAGTACGGCATGAACAAATCACAGGTAGCAGACTAATCATATGATTTAGGTAATTATACGATTCTGTATTTTTGTCATTATCTGCTACTAATTGGTAAGTACATTTTGTTTTGTAAAATTCATAATTCTAATTCTCATTTGGAATGTGAAAACAGACTTTAGTCGTTAAGGAAACACATTTAAGAGGTATGTAACTCAAAGAGTATTTGTCAGCTTTTTAAGTATCTTCAAAATTTTATGAGCTTTGTACAAGCTTTGCTTAGTTTGAGACTAGAGCGTGATATGCGCAATATATATATTTATTTTTGGCCATAGAATCTTAAATCATTACTTCGTAAATGATGCACAATGCACAAGTGTAGCAGTGATAAATAATTTCATATGATTATTCATATAGCAATATCTCATATCTAGTAGGTACTGTATTCTGTAGACTTGGCGACGCCCGAGTTATATATAAACTAACGTAATCAGACATACAGTATTTGCAAAAATATATAAATATCTACAGGTAGGTATCATATAAAAAAAAACGGTAGTAACCAGGCCGTTAGTTTCTTGAGTGCCCGTTCTTCTAGGCTCTGGTCGCGTGGAACTGGCACCTAGAATCACCTAGTATGTAGGACGATTCTAAATTATCTGCGTGATATTATTGAATAAAGTAATTTTTGACTTTTAATTTGATTTTATGTATTCACGGACATTTCACACATCACGCTCTAGTCCCAAAGCTTGTGCTATGGGAACAAAATTGGTGATAGAATACTCATAAACATGTTTTTTTGAATACATTATAACATCCAGATACAGAACAATTATTTATTTTCTGTTAGTTAATGGTGAGGATCGAATCCACGACCCACAGCATGGAAGGCAGAGCTACTATCAACTGAGCTGTGACCCCTGTCTATAATTATGAAGTTCGTGTTGAACCTTTAGGATTGAAAACTAGGTCGTACGATTGGCTGGCATGGCGGGCAATAGTGAAAGTAAAACGCAACTCCAGGGCCTTTTACTAAACTTAATACAACTGACATTAATCCTACAATTATAAACGCGAAAGTTTGTATGGATGCATGTATGGTTATTACATTATTACTTTTTCACGCATTAAATTTATTAGAGACAGACAATTTAGTTTTATTTATTACTCATTAGCCCATGTTGTGGCTAGATCGTAATCATTATTAGGGTACATAATTAGGAATTAATTAATATGCACTAGTTACTAAAAAAAACTCTTTCACGCAAAAACTACCGAATGGATTTTAATGAAATTTTACAATAATGTAGTTTATATATCGGACTAACATATAGGCTATAATTTACATAGATATTGACAAAAATATCACGATATCGCGAGCACCAGCTAGTAGAGTTATAACTGAGATATGTTTAAGATAAATACTACAATAATTGCTTCGTAGAAAAAATAAGGACTTCCCTTATGGTCCTGGAGTCAGGAGAACCCTGGTCTACATACCTCCATCTCAAGAGCTGACTCCGTACCCTCGTCTCCACATAACTGAAGTACATTGACACACTTACCTGTAACAAAAGAATAAACAAATGAATGCTGTAGACATTGTCTACGAGCTTTTTATAATTATTATTTAGATTGTTTTAAACTATGTAGTAATTTAAGAGCAACGGCGGATACATGGGGGTGGGGTCACGGGGGTCATGACCCCCCCTGAGCTGGTTCCAGGACTTAGGTGGACCACTAATTGAACATAAGATTATAAGTTCTTGACTTGACCACGACTATGTGACCCCCCCTGGCGCCAAAGCTAGATCCGCCTTTGTTTAAGAGAGATGTGATCCAGAATAAAATCTGGCAAAAATACAAAGGCGTTCGAAATAGCTCAAAGAATTAGCAAGCTGAAGTGGCAGTCATGTTTACCAAAGAACCGACAATAGTTGGAGCAAACGGATACTGGAGTGAAGACCGCGTTTAGGCATTGTGTAGTGTAGGACGCACCCATAGAGATGGAGCGACAATCTGCGACATGTAGTTGGCAAACACTGGGAAGAGACGAAGGCCGGGCTCAGTGGCACGTTTTCGAAGAGACATACGCCCAGCAGTGGACTGATATAGGTTGATGATGATGAATTACTGTATTCAGTAAAATCATAAAAATCATTTAAAATCGTCTTACCACAAATTGATCTAGTAGTCCCAAACAGCAAAACTTGTTCTACAGATTTCTATTTTTTTATGACATAGTAAAAACCAAAACAGAAAAAAAAAATCTGTGTCAAACAAGAATCCATCAAATAAGAATTTGTTCTTGATTAGAATCGAACCCACAGCATGGAAAGCAAAGCTGATTAGATGGTTTCCAAGAATGGCGGATGTAAAATTGTTCTCAGAAACCTCCAACCCTCCCTTAAATTCCAATAATTTCGTTCTAAGGGTGGCTGAAGTCTAGACCTACCCCAAACAGATCTGAGGTTTAAGTCTAGACTGTCCCGACCTAGGTCAACGTTCAGACTACAAAGAGGACGGGTACGTTCACCTGATTTAGAATATATTCATACTGGTGGTTTAGTGGTGCGAAGCTCGCCTTCTGTTCCTAAGGTCATGGGTTCAAAGTTGAAGACTTTTTAATAAAAATGCGATGATGCTCTTGAAATAAGATCGTGAAAAAAGATTTTTCAAATATTAATGTTACTTATAAGTAAATATACTCAAACAGATTCAGTACCATCAATTTAAGGTTCGCGAAACTAAGCATGTACTTTGTAGTAAAATCTTATAATATAATATAGTCTGAATATCATCCTAACGCACTTGTTAAACTACGTAATTTATTCCAAAAATTCCCTGAAAATGTACTAAGGTCACACAGACTCAAGAGTCAAACAGACTTTTTTTGGCGTTTTTCTGACAATGGAGGATTATATTGTAGCCAATATTTAGCAATAAATATATCTCTACCTCCTTAAAAATATCCTATCCCCCCCCCCCTTTTAGAGCCTCACATGAAAAGTGGACGACCCCACGCACTGACAAGCGACTATCATATACTGCACGTTATTATGGGCCGTTTCAAAGGTGAACGCTTCATACCGAAAAGGGCTCCAATGAATACATGAATGAAAATAATATTTATTCCAAAATTATCTATCCTTGAATCTTGTCTGGTCCCCCATAACTTAATATTTCCCGTGTGTATTGAATTTTGGTAGAAATCTTAATCATAATCGTTTTTGAGGTAGGATAAATCATCCAAAAACTGTAGGAACCAGGCCCTAGTTTCTTGCCCGTTCTTCTAGGCTCTGGTCACGCGGAACTGTCTCCTACAATCACCTAGTATATAACACAGATTCTAAATGATCGTGATTTTACAGAATAAAGATTAATTGACTTTGACTACAGCTAGCACCTGGACTTTTAACAGCTGTCAAACCATTTAGGCTGAGGGCTTAAAGGTTTACTGATATTAGGACCTATTGAACTATCCAACGCTCCTGTCTAATAAAAAACTGTAGGAAACAGGCCGTAAGGTTTTGATCGTTCTTATAGGCTTTGTTCACGAAACCTAATCGCAGTATTATCAATTCATAGTTGCTACATCCAATCGCTGCGATTCTAGCGTTTGGTACACTCATTCATGCTCTGATAAGATATGCGTGAACTCTATGGGCATGGTGTGTTTTGATTATGAGGTTTTTATGTCCCAAGCGAGGAAGTTCTTAGTTAGGCCTCTAGCAGTTACCAAGAAGACCGTGCAAGGTTCTTGTAGCTTAACGTCTAGATCTACATTAAACCCGAAGTTAAGTTAAGATGC
Organism: Ecliptopera silaceata; assembly: GCA_932527185.1. Classification (NCBI taxonomy): domain Eukaryota; kingdom Metazoa; phylum Arthropoda; class Insecta; order Lepidoptera; family Geometridae; genus Ecliptopera; species Ecliptopera silaceata. Next base: position 5,241,819 of record OW052217.1, on the reverse strand, counting down.
TACCTAGTTTGGACGAGTCTGGATCTCTATACGTGTATACAATCGCGAATTCAAAACATGGCAATCATCAACTGAATCTCAGTAAATATGTCAAACACAAAACAATGAATAGTAAACAAACAATCGTAATCACAGCAATTACAACTCTTAACTTTGTTTACTAAATACTTACTAGGACCGAATAAACAAAACATTATTAATTATCACAGTAATAATGATATCACAGTTATTATTGCGTTTATATTACAATACAATCTAAAAAATTACAAAAATGGCACTGTTGGAATATTAGCAATCATTTTAGTTAGAACGCGGACGTCCGCTCGCTTCCGCGGTCGGACACCAACTGAGCGAAAACTGTGCGAGACTACAGGTTTTTTTTTCGGCTACCCCAAGTCTAGTCTAGACGGTCGAGGGGGTGCAAAGTTCAAATTTACAATACATATCAGACTTTAAGGTCTATGCACTTTGGTTTTCAATAAACATGACAGTATGTAAATTGTGCGCTTTTGTTCGCTTTTAAGGGTTCTCAGACTAAGTCTGAGAACGATTCAATAAAATATATATTACATACGTTTTTATACAGACAATTACATATATTACAATAGGCATCTTGTTAACTAACAGAAAAGTTGTCAAAACTTTGGTTATGACTGGGAATCGAACCATCCTACCGGCAAATCAAATAATTAATCAACAGTGTCACAAATTAACACTGAGATTCGAACCTACAACTGACAGGACAAAGCCAACTGAGCTGTGACATGCTTCCAAACCGTAAATAAATGTAAATTTAGCAAAAAAAAAATTTAAAAAATCAGGATATGAACAAAAAAATATAAAATACATAGTTTATTCAGTAAAATCACAAGGATCATTTAGAATCGTTTTATTATATTATACGAAAAAAATGACTATTCAAACTGACCCATAAAGATTTTATTGAATAAACCAATTTTAAGTTTACCGTTTTCATTCTATCACAAAAGAACCCTAAACAGCGAGTACGAAGTGCGAGTCACTCGCGGACAAAGGCGGGTTCAAACACCTTTTATTGAAGACTTTGTTGACTACTTTACACCTAGGCTAGGTGTAAAGTAAAAGTTGATTCAGTAAAATCACAAGGATCATTTAGAATCGTCTTATATACTAGGTGATTCTAGGTGCCAGTTCCACGCGACTAAACATCGTCTCCCCACTAATTACACGTAAGATTTCTAAAAATGCATATATTGCGTAAAAATTACGTGATATTTATTGATACCACCTTCTCCGTGAGAGATTGGATGAGATTTGGCTCACCCACTCGAGTACACACAAAAAGAAACATGCAATCAAAGGAGATAAAGATAATTTATTTGCAAAAAGACGTCTAAATAAGATGAGAACAAAGAAGGAGAATAGAGCGCGATTCTTTATGGAGCGTGGGCCTCGACGAAAAAACTCGTCCCTTAGGGCTGCCACATACGTTTTAAAGGGGTCTACAGGCCTACCTTTGAATATTTTTACGAAAAAAATTCGTCCCATGGAAATCAAAATATTTTAAAAATACTGTTTTATATGTTAACGTCGTATAACTCCGATTGTGAATGGCCACAAATATGTATGTCTGCTTGCGTTTAAAGGGCATGAAACAGGCTTTATTTGTTTCTCGGATCCTTTAAAAACCAACCTATTTTGTCGGCCTTCAGAATCCTTCTCCTTTAGAACATCCTTGTTGTTGTAGTCACTTGAAAAATGAAAAAAAAATGACAAGTCCATGTAATACTCTGTGTGGGCAGAATATTAGGTACCTAGTCTACCAAACCCGTAGCTACGTTTACGTACGTAATTAGAAACGGCAAAAAACTTGTTGTAAAAACATGACCGTCGTGACAGTCCGTCAACCCCGCCACGAACTAATTTAAAACATTTTCATATGTCCCACTGGAAATTCTGTTAAAACGTGGATTATGTCTATCGGTCAATCTTATAAAAAGTTAGCGTAGACTTATTGATTACCATACGTAATGATGACATAACTTTTTATAAGATAGGGGGTATGTATTTAAAATGACTGTACTTATACATATATATAAGTAAGTAACCTTATTGCAATACCCTTATTTATGGTTCATTGGTGATACTAACATTACCAACAATTGTAACACCTGATTGATATATGTACCATATGAGCAATAAATATTGAGTATTGAGTGTTCTTTTTTTTGTACCATAGCTGGCAGACGATCTTGCGGGCCACCTGATGGTAAGTGGTCACCGTCTATCACCGAATGGTTCCCTTCCTCAATATAATAGAAATACTTAAACCTAAAATAATTTTAATAAACTAAAATTAACAAAACAAACTTTAATAGTCATCGAAAAGTAATACTTTTTTGAAAATTAGTCAGTATTACACAAATTAATTGCGTAAGATGCATAACCACACAAAGCATACTACGAAGTAAATGAACCGTCGAATCGATAACCTCTTTTTTTTAAGTCGGTTAAATATCTTTACTAGCTGGAGCCCGCAACTTCGTCTTTTATCATTATATTTTAAACAATTCACACAATATCTATATAAATCCTAGCCTTTGTGTTATTCTGATATATAAATAACATTATTGTACAGTTTCATTAAAATCCATTCAGTAAATTTGCGTGAAAGAGTGACAAACATACATCCGCATTCATAATACTTAAATAATAAATAATATAATATAAATAAAATAAAATATTCACGGTCTTTTTACACATCACACTCTAGTCCCAAACTAAGCATAGCTACTATGGGAACTAGACTGTTAAATACTTATATACATTTTTTTTGTAAATACATACATATACACTGGGTAAGTGGAATACGTCTATAAGTGAAACGACATTGCAGGTCCCTTGATGTCTCACTTAACCAGGTTTCACTGTAATACATAATAACACCCATATATTGCTAGTAGAATTAATATTATGATAATAAAACAATATACGTTTCACTTTATTATACACGTGTAATACAATATACATATACTTACTTATATAGTGTGTTAATATCACCTAGAATACCTACCAATATCTAATGACATTACATAATTATGTACATAATACATAGCTATTTAATGTACATAGTAGTGTACATATTTTATTCAACGCACGTATTATTGCATTTATGTGCCACCTGTTAGGCCATTTATGGTGAAATTCTAATTAATGATAGTCTTGGTAGAGCATTACAGTATTAAGTGAAAATTTTTGTAACATGCAAATGGCGACCTTCATGCCTTTTACTGCTCCGATTTGGATGAAACTTAGAAATATATACGTTACGGAACCTGAACACATGGACAATTTTTTTATCAATATTTAAGTACATACTTAGTTAAATATTGATAAAAAAATATAAGAGATAAAAAAAAAATATTGGCTACTTGAATTATTCTTATTCGTACTACTTAACCAACTTCGAAAATAGGAGGTTCTCAACTCAATACGAGCCTCTTTTGTTTTTGTTTATTGAACCGATTTTTATGTAAGTACCTAAGTAGGTAGGTAATTTTCTTTTATTTGAAAGTTGGTCCTTTATGTTGCATTCTTTGTTTTATCTTTCGACCTGATTCTTAAAAATGCGTATTTATTTATGACATAGATCATCGATCGAAGGTTTTTTTTGTTAAAATTTCGACTAGTTCTTGGTAAGAGACGAGGGCAACGCGAACAAAGTCGATTACGGAAACTAATTACTAAAAAGGCAATTTTGATTTGCGAAATTGTGCAACACAATTTTAATCTGCGGCAGGACACAGGTTGATTGACCTCCAATGAGGTCACAGAACAGACAGGTTTAAACACGAACAAAAAACTCCATTCGCTATTTTTGAACTGCATAGCCGCCATTTTGGAATTGGTCAGTGATGTTTGACAAGAGGAACAGAACTCTTCGGGATCTGTTTCTCTGGATTCAAAATTAAAAGAAAAGAACAGAAAAAAGTGCCGGGCGAATGTTTAGAGAAAAGAGTTTCACACATTTTCATAATACTTACAACCTTTTTATTTATGTTTATGTACTAAGTTAAATTGTCAGCGCACTGGAACTATAGTATTTAGTTGTAAGTAATTCTTTGTAAAAAGGATCATATAAAAAACGGTTACAGGCCGTAAGTTTCTTGCCCGTTCTTCTAGGCTCTCGCGTGGAACTGGCACCTAGAACCACCTAGTTTGTAAGACGATTCTAAATTATCCTTGTGATTTTATTGAATAAAGTAATCTTGACTTTTTTTGACTTAGTAGACTCAAAATTTAAAAAAAAATAACGTAAAAATTACTGTTAGGAGAAATGAGTTTCACACATAATGAAACCTTATTATTTAGTCAATATTGGTAGAATAGAATGGGAATACCACTTCGTCTCTTCTTACTACTTCTCTCTTCTGAGTTCATCCCTTGCCTAATGAGGTGAAAAAAATATCTAAATGGAGCTTAGTCCATTGGACATTGGACCCTAGCGAGATTTCAAGTTACGCTATTTCATCATCGCGAGAAACAGGATAACAAGACTAAACACTGTTCATTCCTGTTGATTCTACTAGTAACTTCCCGTTAGTCCCATCAACATCAGACGAACCTAAAAATTAAAAAATAAACGAAAAAAAAACAGTTTTACGCTAACTGTACCAAGAGAGTTGACTGTACATTTACAAGCAGGTCGTCTTGAGGGTTTAAAAACCCTACCATTGAGTTCAAAAGCCCTGCGCCTTACATTTTTATTTGTATTTTTCGTTTTAGGGATGTGCAATAGTCGATAAAATGTTATCGATATATATTTACGGATGATTATAACGGTAGTTTTAGATTTATGGTGTAAGTATTAAATTGTTTAAGAATTTAAAAGCAAATAATGGTAAGTAATTAAACATTTTCAAAAGAGGAGGTTCTCAATTTGACTTAAAAAAACTTAAAACATGATTTTTACGCTTAGTGAACCGATTTTTCTTTAATATTTTTTTTGTCGATGGATACTTCAAGAGGTGTTCCCATATAAGTTTCATTAAGATCTGACAAGTACTTTTAAAGTAATTTTAAAAGATTTGTTTGTCGTATCTCTTGTCGATGACGATTGTAGTTAGTTTTGTTCATTTTAGTAAAAACATAATGATTAGGGTATACGATTACGAGCCCACGACGTTCCGGACCTGTTATGGTGCATTGTCTGTTCGTTTGTCCATTTTTTTTTATTAACCTGTTCTGTCCCACTGCTGGGCACAGGTCTCCCCCCTTTTGTCCATTATAAAACTGATAATTTTTGTGAGCTGATATTTGCTTATAATATTATTTACCAGCACGCAGGTATAGAAAGCGAATATTTAATGACAAAGTTGCAAAATACATCGAATGTTTCGTAACGATTTTAAATGATCTACTAATCCATGCAGTCAATTCCAAGGTCAGCTTTGATAAAAATATTTATGAACCCAAACAGCTGTGCATAAACCACTAGCTTTTGTCTGATACGCGTAAATGTTCTATAAATAAACAATAATATCATCTTCCTAGTATTTTTAACGCGAAAGTTTTTATGGATGGATGTACTTATAAAAATACGAACAAAGTAACATCCACACACAAAACAAACATGTATGTTCATCACACGAACAATTGCTCTGGGTGGGAATGGAACCCACGACCCACAGCATGGAAGGTAGATGTACCAACTGATCTGTGACGCCTGTCAAAATGTAAATATTCATGTAAAATGCTAAAATATAACAATGCCAAATGTCACACGTAAAGTTATTAATATAAAACCATCTGACCTTAGTGGTTAATCTGCGCCGATCGGATTCTGTAGCGACACGTGTCTAACAGGTATTTTTATAACTAGAACGCAGTTTAGATAATACTTGTATCTTGGTCACCTACACATTGTCACGATTACAAATTGTACGTTTTAATAGAATATAATTAAACTAAAAAAAAAAAAGGTTGTCTGTAAAGTCTGTTTACCGACGATAGTTGAACGTGACAACGAACGCAAAGGCCGATTGTGCTTCTTTGTCGCTTGTTCCGCGCTCTCGCTTGCACTGCACGGAACGCCTCAGAGCGAGGTAACGTCGCATGAGTCATGTTTTTTCGTTCGTGCAGCCGGCTCTATCGAATTATAAGACGTTGTCACGTCAAAAAACAAATTAATTGAAACTTAATGCTACATGTGAATCAAAACGACAGGAGTCACAGCTCAGTTGGTAGCTCTGCCTTCCATGCTGTGGGTCTTATTTTCCTACGAAAAGGGAAGATTTTCCGCATGGTTACGAATGATCACTTAGCGTAGAAGATCTATTTTTCGTTCTAGGGATGTGCAATAGTCGATGAAAAGTTATCGATAATTATTTACGGATGATAACGGTAGTAACAGATGTTTTAAGATGTAAGTTTAAAAAACAATTGTTTAATTGTTTCAAAATTTGACTGCAATTAATAGTAATTTCATCCTTTTTGTAGAAGTACAAACAGTATTACCTTGTAAAGGAATTAGACGGATTCTTAATTCGTTAACGACATAATACGATCGAATGAAACAACAAAGTTGTTCGTCATGTCGGATGTGACGTCACTAACAAAACAGGCGTGTCAGTCAACCGATGACATTATATGAATATGACACTTTATACGCTATTACAGCACTTATGCCTTGATCACACGTACCGAGTAAACCGGCGAGACAGTTACGTATTTGTGATACACTGCGCGTCGACATCAGTTTTACTGTTGAACGTTGCAGCGTTAGCGCGCAGTGTATCTTAAATACGTCACTGTCTCGCCGGTTTACTCGGTACGTGTGATCAAGGCATAAGTATGGCATACTGTACCTCTACCATGAGTTGTCACAGTAAAATCGCCTGACTTTACTACAGTAGTTACGTCAATACTAGTATTAGGAATTTTAGTACCCAACTATCCGCTAGAGGCGCTGTACAAATCTTCATACATTTTTTTAACTACAGTCGCTAGCGAGTATAGTAAATATAGTATAGTAAAAACTCATGGTAGAGCTACAGGGGTGTGAGTATGAGAATGGAAGAAACGAACATGTTGTGCCGACCCCACCTAGTGGGATAAGGGCAGGAAGAAGAAGAATCGTAAACATATCGAAGCAGTGACGTATTTGATATACACTGCGTGTCAACATCGACTCTACTATCGAACGTAGCAAAATCACCGCGCAGTCTATTTTAAAATCTACGTAAACTGCACAGAATCACGGGCAAGATGCGTGCAAATTAGTTATAGTAAAAAAGTTTCTCAACAAAAACTGACCGTAAACTACACCAATGTCAAGTGTATATATCCGGATTTGTTTTTTATTTTTAGATGAAACCTAGCTTGTGTCTTTGAGACGTTCTTGAGATGTTTGTACTAGCTGGTACCCAATTACCTATTACTTTATACATCAGAATAACATACAGGCTATAATTTCAGTACTTAATTTAGTTTAATTGAAGCGACGCGTGACCCGAGGGCTGGTGAGTATCTGGCCCAACGTATCAGCATTGCTATTCAGCGCGGCAATGCAGCCAGTGTCTTGGGTACGCTTCCGATTGGAACTGATTTGGATCAGTTGAACTATCTATAGATCGTTTGCAACGGTCTGTAGATAGCTCAACTGTTTCTTATGTATTTTATATGACTATGTACATTTTGTAAATAGTTTAATTGTAATTCTTTGTAAGAAGGATCATATAAAAAAACGGTAGGAACCAGGCCGTAAGTTTCTTGCCCGTTCTTCTAGGCTCTGGTCGCGTGGAACTGGCACCTAGAATCACCTAGTATGTAAGACGATTCTAAATGATCCTTGTGATTTTATTGAATAAAGAAATATTTGATTTGATTTATAAAGATACTAGCTGGTCCCCGTGACTGTTCTGCTATCGTTATATTTTTGACAAATCGCACAATATGTTTGTAAATTATAGCCTAAGTGTTATTCCGATGTTTAAATTATTAATGTAAAGTATCATTAAAATCCATTCCAACTTTTGCATTAATAATATTAGTATGATAATATTTTGTGTACGATCTCATTTAATTTTTTTTTTATTTGCACCTTCGTAATACATAGTTTTTATAAGTTACAGTAAGTATATTTTAACATAATATAATATTATGGCTTAAAAGGTAAGTAAAAGTATGTTATTTAAGTGAAAACAACTAGTACCTAAACTAAGATAATTGAATATCCTGTAAGATAGGTACCAGTGCCCACCCTCATAGGCTGTATCTAATATTTTAAGCTAAGAGTACATTTTAATCTATATAAAAGAATAGGTATCTATAAAAAAGATGTGGATGTAGTTTAAGTAGTTGTAGTAGTTGAAATACATTAAATAAAAGGTAAAGGTGTGGGTATTGGAATGTCTGTTGTAGTAAGTATGTGTGATCATTAGAACAATATTTTTAATTATTCTTGGGAAACGTATAATCTAACCGTTATACTCTCATAACAATATTATTTGAAGCCGTAAGTCAGATAAACAATACGGCATAATTATAAACATAACGATATTATTAGTTCAACGTCAAGAGGATACTACATAAATAAAACCGGCCAAGTGCGAGTTGGACTTCGCGCACGAAGAGTTTCACATCAAACATGTTTTATTTATACTTTATTGTACACAATAAGAGACACAAACATACTTACACAAATAAACAAAGCCCTAGCTTAACCCTAAAACGAGCTATTGACCCCTTAAATATTTATTTTAGTTTTTTTGTATTCGTTGTTATTAGAAAACGATATCGTCAATACCGTGGGCCGCAGATGGTTGAGAACAGCTCAGAACCTTGCGGAATGGAAGGAGCAAAGAGAGGCCTATACCCAGCAGTGGGACAAGTCAGGCTCTGGATGATGAAGGTAACAGAATTACATCATCTGTAAAAACTTTAACTTTCTAACTATCACTGTTCATGAGATACACCCTGTAGCTCTACCATGAGTTTTTACTATACTATATATATTATATACTAAACTCGCTAGCGTCTGTAGTTAAAAAAATGTATGAAGATTTGTACAGCGCCTCTAGCGGATAGTTGGGTACTAAAATTCGTAATACTAATGTTGACGTAACTACTGTAGTAAAGTCAGGCGATTTTACTGTGTCAACTCATGGTAGAGGTACTGATGACAGACGGACAGAAAATAGCGGAGTCTCAGTAATAAGGTCCCGTTTTACCCTTTAGTTACGGAACCCTAAAAAACAGCTAACCTTTGATCGTATACTTATTTATATAAAATACAAGCTGACTCATACCGATACACTAAATAATTCCTCGAACTATAGTTACCAGTGTCTGGTGAAACACAGGAAATTCCCAAAAAAATACTTTTTAGGTTTTGGGAATTTTAGAGATAAGCGTATTCAGGAACCTCTGTATAATAGTTATTTGTAATGATCCTTGTGATTTTATTGAATAAAGTAATTTTGACTTTGACTTAACTATATTGGGGTCACAGCTCAGTTGGTAGTGATTTTAGTTCTGCTCGCTCTGGAGTTCACAGTTAAGTTACACAGGTTTGACGATGTTAAAAGTATTATACTTAAGTTAATCACTTTTATTAACCTAATAGGCTTAAGTTACAATCATCTAATTAGGCAATAGATTATAATAATGACGATTTTAATCACGCTAGTTTTAACGAGAATGTGATATCTTAATGAACCAACAACCTACTACTTAATTTCAGAGTAAGTCGGAGAAATTGATAGTGTTATCAGTATTTTGCAGGCTTGGGTTATTTTGATAACTTTCTGTGGTTTTGGCCTATATTTTGATACCTATTTGAACGTATGATTTATTGCTTATCAAATGTAGCTAGGGCTAATGTTTCTTGCCCGTTCTTCTAGGCTCTGGTCGCGTGGAACTGGCACCTAGAATCACCTTGTATGTAAGACGATTCTAAATGATCCGCGTGATTTTACTGAATAAAGTAGTTTTAACTTTGACATTTCTCCGTCAATTTATGATTCGATATTGATGATTCTTTTTTTGATCGGTAAGACGTACTTTAGAGGTGGTTCGTGGTTCCATAAAACAATTATGAAGATCGATCAAGTACTTTTTGAGTAATCTTTGTTTTTAGTCATAACTTCGACACGCTATAGCACGATATAATAATATAATCGATAGTAATCGATAAGATGCCGACAAATTGGTGCAGCGACATCTAGTTGTAAAATTAGAACTAAATATACCTTCAGTTTTGTTTATTTTTGCAAAAAAAAATAATTATTTAAATCATCATCATCAACCTATATCAGTCTGCTAGATGTAGGTCAAAAGATGGTAGAGTAAGAAAATAGCAATATTTAATTAAAAATAGATTAAACAATTTAACAAACTCAATTTGAGTCAGAACTTCTTTTGTTTCTAATTATATTTAAATACCAAGCTAATTGGTTGACGTAGTCGTTAACAGTTTATTTTTTAAAATAACTACAAAGTTAACTTTTAAAACAGTAATAAAATCGAATCTAAAAGTCTATTAACTGTTTAAACTCGTACAAATCTGCATATTGTTAGGGTTAACAGCCTGAGTAACATAACTGAGACGCAAATAGAAAACATCGATAAGTGGTTTAATGCATTCATCGACATCGATAGTCGTCCTACTCCCATCACTTTTAACGTAGAATAGTTTTTTGGAGCGAAGTTCCTTATCGCGCGTTGCGAAAGAGGGCTAGATGGATAAATTAAGACCAAAAGTGGTGACGACACTTTTTGCTATAGTTGTAAACCGTGCGGCGTGCGTGTGTTTCTCAGTCTGTCTCTTTCATAGAAAGCAAGTCAGTTTCGCATTGAACCGTGTGGTGTCGCGACGATTATTTTTGTCGAGTGTATACAGGTTTTTAGTACATAATAAATATTAATACTAATTAATCGAAAGGAATTACGTTCTATCCGGGTGTCCCTTGATACCTTAAGTTATTTTTCAGATTGTTTAGATTATGATTACGCGAACTGGCACCTAGAATTACCTAGTATATAAAACTCTCCTTACCTAAAAAATACTAGGTTTCCTTGCATAAGTTTAAAAACTAAGAAAAAAGGATAGAATAAAACAAAGTACATATATTATTTTTAAAAAATTTTTTGGCGTTTAAATTTTTATGTTAAAATGTTTTAAAGTCAGTTGAAAATGCCTTTGTTTAAAATGTACATTGTCATATAAAATACATAAGAAACAGTTGAGCTATCTACAGACCGTTGCAAGCCATCTATAGATAGTTCAACTGATCAAAATCAGTACCAATCGGAAGCGTGCCCAAGATACTGGCTGCATTGCCTTTGTTTAAATTAGTTTTATGTTACTGTATTGTATTATCTGCCGTAATTACAATAAACCAGTCCCTTCCTATCTATTGTTCTTTGACAAAGGTTGTAAGCCCTACCTATCTCATTTACAATGTGACGTCACAGAAACCGTATGTTGTATGTACATGATACTAACAACCGGTTTCTGGAAACCCAAATCACGATTGATCCGAGTTTGACACATAGTAATTATTTGTTTTTTTCGTTGATCATCGTTCAAGAAACCGACCGTAAAGGTGATACCTCTCGCTCTAGCGGGATATTTAGTAAAAGATGTAACAGTTCAGCCGCAATAAATAAAAATCCTAAAAAAAATGAATTTCATGCTGCGAATACCTTAAAGAGACATAAATATATAATAAGAAATTTGTTAAATAAATAAATCTACATACAATCAGTAACCATAGTTGGTTACTGATTGTATGTAGATTTATTTAACTAGATTTATTAAACTTGTTAGTACAAGTTAAGTTGATTGATAATTATCGATGTGTTTAATAACGGGACACGTTTTAGCTTTTGAGTATAAAGAATACTAAAAATCATTAAACTAAACGGAAAAAAATTATTATATTCTTCTTTGTGTTTTATGTTTCAATTCAATTCAATTTTTATTTAATGGCGTCTGGGGGTTAGCCAATTTCGCCAATGTCACGTTGCAAGGCTTGTTTATGTTTGTGGGCAACGTTGGACGGTAAATTGTTAATTTTTTTTCTATTTTTTCGTATTTTAAGTTTATGGGCAACGTTGGACGGTATTTTTGTTATTTTTTTTCTTTCGTATTTTATTTACAACGTCCTTCCGCCATCTTGGTGATGGCGAAAGGCCTGTTTTATGTTTTATAATATCCATACAGAAGAAATTATCAGAATTGACAGTTATGACAGTTAAAACACGCAAGAAGAAGAGTCGAGCTCAAATAAAGCAAGTGACACATCAATGAGGAAATAGATCCCGCTATACGAAATGTAGGTCAACTTAATTCGGGATCATAAAACTCAAACCATCACGTTTATAATGAGTTCAAAGAACTTATTATCACTTATACCTAACACCGAATAAAATTAGATTGACCTTCGGACCAAGAGGGTCACAAATTACAACCAGCGGTCTCAACCTGAATTCAAGGAACTATTGTATCGGGACTCAACCACAATACCACCAACAACAAAGATTTTATAATAATACTAGCTGACCCGTGCCCACTTCGTTGGGCATAATTCGACCGTTTTTTCTCCGATTCACTTTGCAAAACGGACTACCACGTAAAAGCCTTTTTATTTTTCGGTTTTGTATATAGCCTATGACACTCAGCAATAATGTGGCTTTGTAATGGTGAAATAATTTTCAAAATCGGTTTAGTAGATCCCGAGATTGCCCTTACAATTTACCAAATAAACAAAGGACAATGCCCAATGGGCTATGGGAATCTGTACTACCTTGCATCAATTTGAATTTACTCTCAAAGCCCTAATTTTTATTTACCGTTTCGCTACCAACAATATTTTTTTCAATGTTTAACCGCATTTCAAAATATTTAAAAATGTATTTTATTTTATATCATGTTTGCCTTCTCAGCTAAAGTTTACTTGGCAAACAAGATTTTTATGCTCAATGTCCACTCACGAAAATAGGTGACAGCTGGGATCGGAACAAAATAGTTGACGTGCGGAAGGAAGGCTTAGTCCGAGCTTGCATTTTAAAACTCCCTACTCTCGAGCCGACAGTCGTCTCTCGGATGTCCTTGTATTTTTGTATGGATATCCGAAAAACGACTCTCGACTCGAGATTAGGGAGTTTTAAAATGCAAGCTCGGACTAAGCACTCGGAAGTATGAAATTGATAATCATGTTATGTATAATTAATTTTAATTTTCTAAACCCGGTTAAAAAAGACGGTTAAAAATTAACAAAGTACACGTATAAACAAAATATTAATTTTGATGATAATTAGCTTTTGATGCAATCTGGTACAGGGTTTGGGCATGATTCTTTACTTCTATAGTATAGATTTTACTAAATATGAGTTTAACATTATGTATACTGTTAAACTCATAACTCTCCTTTTGGATCCACGTAACTAAACAATAGCATATACGCCCGTGACCGGCACCTGCATTATTCCGCTTGACATTTTTCTAATACTTACATTTTTGAACTCGTGATATCTTTTGAATGGAATGTCCAAATTGAATAATTTAAAAAGACATATAAAGGTATTGAAACAATCTTAATTATGTAGTAATTTATTTAGATAAGGATTAATACCAAAGCACAAATAAAGAACGTTTTCTAGCGGCGTCATTTTAATTATATTTTTTCGATATTAAAACACTTATAGTGACATATCTGTAATAGTTAGACATATGCTGTCGCTGACTTTTTTGTGGATGATGATGTGTTCTACAAAATTGTAGTACATAATTTCTTTCTATCATCATTAGTTTTCGCAGCGCACGCGATGTAAGGAATTTCTTAGGTATTTTGTTTACACCTTGGGTTACATAATCGAAGTTTTAGTAAGGATCCCTATTTTTTTTGAAAATATAATATAGCCTATGACACTCAGCAATAATGTGGCTTTTTATTAGTGAAAGAGTTTTTAAAATCGGTTCAGTAGATCCTGAGATTACCCCTTACAATTGAACAAATATACAAACATACAAACTTTACCTCTTTATAATATTAGTATAGATGTAAAAATATTCATGGACAATTCACATATCACACTCTAGTCCCAAACTAAGCAAATCTTGTATTATAGGAGCTAGATTGTTGAAATAATACTTATAATGCATTTTTTTAAATACATACATAGTGACAACAAGACACAGAACATATATTTATGTTCATCACACAAACATTTGCTCTGGGTGGGAATCGAACCCACGACCCACAGCATAGAAGGCAGAGCTACTACCAAATGAACTGTGACGCCTGTCACAGTTCAGTTTATTGTCAGGGAACCTCGCTAGTATCAGATTGCATTCAATTGATTACTTCAAGTACCGTTCATTATCTAGTAATTTCCATAACATGACCAGTAATGCCAGTATCGATCGTACAGAATGAACGAAGGTTTTCACAATAAACTATTTATATTTGACGACCGATGTGGCGCGGCGGGCGATGGTCCGCCTGCAACGCGGAGGTTGCGGGCTCGATTCCCGCCTTGGGATAAATGTTTGTACGATCTGCAAATATTTATTTCGGGTGTTCTGGGTATTTTATATATATATATATATAATACAAATTATCTATCTATGTAATGTATGGTATTAAGTATGTCAGTCTTCTAGTACCCATAACACAAGCTCTGCTTAGCTTGGGGCTAGATGATGTTGTGTGGATTGTCTAGAATTATTTATTTATTTATATATAGTGCACATCATACACGCATCAAATTCTAATGTGTACCATAAATCTATGAAAGAAACGAAATCGCTAGTTTTTCTCGTCACGGATTGCGAACCTGCACCTACCGCGTTCTAGTGAAGCAATCAACCGGCAATCCAGATATGTTTCCTGGTATTTTTAGGGTTCTTCTTCTAAGCTCTGGTCGCGTAGAACTGGCACCTAGAATCACCTAGTATGTAAGACGATTCTAAATGATACGCGTGATTTTACTGAATAAAGCAATTTTGACTTTGACTTTGTTCCGTACCCAGAGTAGAGTACAAGGCTGTATCTCAGGAACCGTGGCAGTTAAATTCAGTTTTGCTGTTGCATAATGCTGTTATAACAACAATTACTAAAAAACAACAAAATAAATAAAGGGGCTCATACGGAAATGTTTTTTGTTACGGAAAACGGAAACATGTTACGGAACCCTTCGTGCGCGAGTACAAATCACACTTGGCCGTATTTTGGAAATTAGCGTCACACCAATACACCAATATTCGCTTAAAAAAAGTAACAAAACACAAAACACTTAACGAATTGTTTATCAATTAGTAAGTGAAACTGTATATTGTACGAAGTGAGCACGAATATGACAATCGTAGACGTATCGAAATAATAACGTATTTGAGATACACTGCACGTCAACATCCGCTTTACTGTCGAACGTTGCAGCGTTAGCGCGCAGTGTGTCTTAAATACGTTACGTTTACGATTGTCACATTTATTCGTGCTTAGCCTTATATTTACTTTGTAATGTATATACCTCGTGTTCATTTTTACGACCTTAAACCGGAAAATTTAAAGAGAAGGGCATTTAACATCGATACCTCACGATTATATCGATGAATCTTTATAAGGTCGTAAGTAGGTTATTCCAAGTTTCCTTTGTTATCGATAAAAATCGATAAATCGTTTACGTTGCGGTTCACGTTATAAAAATAGAAAACTTTATGATCGTTATGGACTTTAAATTATATAAATATACATAAACCTAGTCTTTTCAAGGCTATTTACTCACAGAACAGAAAACTAAGAAAACAAAATATTACAATAAAGAAAATATACAGTAAATACTTTGTTTCATTTACTGTAGGTATGTTTTCTAGATCTTATCGAATGCATCGTCACGTAAGATGAACTAATAAATAATTAAACTTTCATCATTCACGACTAGCGAATTCAATAGATATTTACAAAATACAATCATTTGAAAGGATTTTGTGAGCCTATATAATCAACTTTATCATCATTCGTAGGCTGATTGGACCCACGTGTGGGCATATGCCTTTCTTTGCTCCTAGGAAGATAGAAACCTCAAATTACGTGGACTAAACGCGCAAATGTCCCTAAGATCATCTTTTCATTTACGTTTAAATACGAGAAATCGCTGTTATACCGTTACTTTCGTATTAATTGGTTTAGTTGCATTAACAAGGTCAAATAAATATTAGCAAAAATGTCATGAGTAGGTAAAATTTCAATTATTACACGTCCTTGCCTGTTCTTTTAGCTTGGTCGCGTGGAACTGGCACATAGATTCACCTACTTAAAAAGTATCACGCTACACTTTCTAGCATTAAAAATAACTAATATGTATAAGTTTTACTTCTTTAAGTAAGTACTTCTCGCAAAGGCTCAGTGTTTCTATTTATCAAATATTTTGTCAACTTCCGTAAAAAACCGCAACTAGTTACAAAGTTTCCGTAACTATCGATAACAACCGCAGACCGCGCATCACTAGCAACCAGTTTCAAGGGCCTAAAGTAGGTGCATCTACCTGCAGGCCCGTTATAAGCTTACAAAGGGCAAAAAATCGCAGCCTCTTCGCCACAAAGGCCCTTTACCATTGTTGAAGTAATACACTATTATTCTCAATCCTAACAGCTGTTTTTTTATCGCCATTTTTATTTGTGCACGGAAATTTTGAACAGCTGATTTTTGTTTAGACGTGGCATTTTTCGCGTAGAAACTGCTTCTCGGATGTTAAGTATGTGAGGTGGGTATTTACGCAATCAAAAAAAAGTAGCAGTTGTATTTACACCGTTCGGAATAAAAAGACACTTTCTATGAACTAACACGCGTAGTCTGCAGTTCCAACTCACGATAGCAGAGTTATACTTAGCTGAACCCGTCAATTAACTTTCTAATTTACAGGATATGTGCAGAACATGAATATTACACAGCATACGTTTTGTAACGCACTAAATAGCAAACATATTGTACCTATATCTTACCTTTTTTTAAACGTTCTGTCGTCACTCCCGAAAGAAATCACCTGGGCTATAATATCACACTCCGATATACGTTTCTTTTTCTCTTAAAATGCATTATTACACTCAAACAATATGTCCGGACGCTAAAAGCAGTCCAAAATTGATATTTCAAAAGGATTACTAGTCGCGATAAAGCGAGCGTCTAGATCCCGCTCGCTACAACCACACACTGAGAAGTCAAGTCAGCTGTCTCCGCTTTGTTCTCATTGGTAAATCGATTGGAACCTGTACAGCACACATGCAGTTTTTCATCTTTCTCTTTCTTTTTTTCGACTATCTCGCTCTTAGTTTAATGACCTTGATTAGGTTTTTCATCAATATCTTCGTCTATTTCGACCTACAAAAGATACCATAATCATTTTGAGGGTCATATTTTCCATACTGACGTTGTGTTTTAGTCAAAATCGACGTGGATTTCTCAAATTGGATGTTCTAGGAAACAAAGCAGTGTCAACAAGTATGTGTGTGTTGGTGAGGGAACAAAGAAAACAGATCATATTGACACACCAACGAGTGGCTGTGATTCGCTGAATTCCAGCTGTTTTTGACATGGCTTTAGCCTTGTTACTGTTTGAGCCTAACGCCACTAGATGGCGTAACTATTCGTCCAACAATAGCATATTCCGTCTATTATTTTCTATGAAATACAATCTATAAATCAATATTATTTTTATCCTTTACAAAACCGTTTTCAAATATTGATTTTTTACATTAATAGACAATAGACTACATAAAGTTTTTATTATGACTTATTTTTGATATTATTAGACAGTCGCTTGACCGTCAACGCCCCGTTACCATAGCAACAATATTTTGTATATACTATAACCCCACTAAATCAAAAAGTTCCTAGTTAGGGCGTATTTGGCATATATTATTGACTTTCTCATTTTATTCTTCATGTTTTGGTTTTAACGTCAAAAACAAGTTTGATCGAAGTTTTTAGACTTAAAAAACGGAAAAATATATAAAAAATGGAAGCAATAGATCTTCTAGCTCGTGAAGATGAATTCAAAAGACTTAATAAACAACTTGAAAAGAAAACCGAGAGTTTAATGCGTGAAATCGAACATGTAATGGTAAGTTATAAAAAATCAAAAAAACTTTACTTTTTCATTAATATTGTTCATTATTAATAAATAATAATAAGTATATATGTATTCTCTCAGCAATCTAGTTCAAAAAGCACAAGCTCTGCTAAGTTTGGGACTAGAGTGTGATGTGTGAAATGTCTATAAATATTTGTTTATTATTCAAAGATTCGGGAATAAAACAGTATTTTTATTTGAAAAAAAGGCAAACACCATGTTGAGATGTGTTGATTATTAAATCAAGTATTTATTTATTTATTAGGTCTACCAACAGCTACTTCATTATTTAAATTTATTTTTACTTATTTATGATAGTATGTCAGTCTTCTAGTACCCATAACACAAGCTCTGCTTAGCTTGGGGCTAGATGATGTTGTGTGGAATGTCCAGCATTATTTATTTATGTATTTATGTATGAGAAACCAATAATATGCTTGCACCAAAATTAAACATAGCATAGCATAGTGGGTTTAAGTTTATTTTTAGCAGTAACTAGGTTAAAGTATATAAGTTTGCTTTTAGTTTTTGCTTTAAGTACATAACAATAAATATGTACTTACATACTTAATACACCTAAGTTATGGATTCAATTTGTATCACCACTAATAAAAACTAAATCAATATTACAGCAAAAACAAGACTTCTTTTCTGAATTCTCTCCCTCCCTGAGTCCACACCATCAGAAAATAAAAAAACATTGTTGCACACCGCCATCCGAGCCACTCACACCGATACGGAGACCAATCAGAAAGAAGAGTTTGAACTTAGAATCTAAACGACCAACCAAATTGCATTCTGAATTTGAAATGCAAACACAGAATGCATATGACCCACAGAATGCATATAACCCACAGAATGCACATGACCCACAGAATGCATATGACCCACAGAATGCATATGACCCACAGAATGCATATAACCCACAGAATGTACATGACCCACAGAATGCATATGACCCACAGAACGATAAAAGAAGAGTTGTTTGTGATTGTTGTCCTGTTAAAGATAAAAATAGTGATATGGAGTTTTTGTATGCATTTGTATCCGTTAATGTTAAGGATAAAGTACTGCCACCATCGTTTTCTAAAGGTAAGTTACACACAAAAGTTATATAAAAAATAATACTACTAGTATAGAAACACAATCCTAGCTTAGGATTTTTTTTTCATGTTTTATTCACTTAGTTATGAATTCACAGTAATTAATGTTGCATAATCCTTTTTATATATTTACATAATTTGATTTAATATTAATTTATATTTTGTAGTCTTAAAACAATCTAGAAACTAATAAAAGACAAACTCGATTTGTTTCTGAATAAATTTAATTATTAAATAAATAAATATTTTTTCATATGTACAAATTCACAAAATTCAGGCTTTTCTTGGGTTTGTACAAATTTTCACACTATAAATAAAGTTTGCCTAACTGCATTTATGTGCATTTCGTGGGTTCGTTTCCCACCCAGAGCAAATGTTTGTGTAATGAACATAAATATTTGTTGTGTCTGGGTGTTACTATGTATTCTATGATACAAAAAAATATGTGAGTATTCTATCAACAATATAGTTCGCATAGTACAAGCTTTGCTCAGTTTGGGACTAGAGTGTGATGTAATAAGGTAATAAGCATTTATTGGTAATAAATATTACAGGTCCAATATTGTACCTAGATACATTTGTTCATGTATATTAATTTAAGTATTATGTCAATGTGAAATCTAAAAAGTAAATAATATATTGTATTTTAATACTAAATGAATTATATGAATTATATAAAATTATCTACATACATACCTACCTATGTGTGAAATGTTCAGATTATTTTAATTATTTTAATTTACAGATAGAGTGTCAGTGGAGAGTGTATGCAAATTTCTATCATCAAAAATCAAGTTAATGCAGGAACAAATAGATAAACTACAGAATATTATAGACAGAAAGGTTAGTTTACTGATATTTACGCTTTGCCTTCCATGCTGTGGGTCATGGGTTCATTCCCCACTGAGAACAAATGCTTGTGTATGAGTATGAACATAAATATTTGTATTGCATCTGGATGTTACTAAGTATTCTATTGATTTGAAAATACTTTATTGCACAAAAAATAAATTGTACATAGGCGAGCTTAGTGCTAAAAAGCATTTTGTTCCAGCCAACCTTTGTGTAGTAATTCTATGTATGTATGTATTTAGAAAAAATAATGTTAGCCAATATCTTGTATGCGACGATTGCTACTGATATCGATCAGTTAAGTTACTATAGATCATTTGCAACGGTCTGTAGTTAGCTCAACTGTTTCTTATGTATTTTATATACACCTTACATAGGTGTAAATATATTGTAAATACTGTATTAGTCGTATTTACAATATGTAAATATTTAATGTAAGTTTATTTTTGAATAAGATACTAATATAAAAAATATATAAGTAATTGTTATTATTTATAAGTATTTGTTCGAGAGGGACTGGTGGACGAAAGCAGAGAGCAGGGATGAGTGGAAGGATTTGGGGGAGACCTTTGCCCAGCAGTGGGACGAGATAGGTTAAGAAAAAAAAATGGTTGTCTGTAAAGTCGGTTTACTGACGATAGTTGAACGTGACAACGAACACAAAGACCAATTGTGCATCTTTGTCGCTCGTTCCGCACTCGCTTGCACTTCATGGAACGCCTCAGAGCGAGGTAACGCCGCATGAGTCTCAGAGCGAGGTAACGCCGCATGAGTCATGTTTTTTCGTGCGTGCAGCCGGCTCTATCGAATTATAAGACGTTGTCACGTCAAAAAATAAAAGAATAAAGTAATTGTAAAGTTATCTATTATACTGTTTTTATTTCAGGCTTCACAATGTGAGAGTCATTTGACCCAACTAGCAGAGTTTGAAAGTGAAAGACTCACGCTATTGAACCGGTCAAACACCATGAAATCTAGCACAGCCGATATGAGAGTTAAATGTATGGCTTTGCAGAAACGACTTGAGGTGATATAGATTTATTTTTATCTAGAAATTTTATTAAAATGACATGTCAACCTCGATTTAGGATTTTAATAGATAAATTTAATAATAAGCTTGTACTGTGGAAACTAAATTGCTGATAGACTACTTAAGTAGACACATGTTTTATTTTGTAAAAACAGACATAGAATACATAGTAACACTCAGACACAACAAATATTTATGTTCATCACACAAACGTTTGCTCTGGGTGGGAATTGAACTTACGACCCACAGCATGGAAGGCAGAGCTACTACCAACTGAGCTGTGACGCCTGTCAAAACTTATTATTTGTATTTAAATAAAACTATTTTCTTGATTTTACTTTATTTTACTCTATTTTAGTATTCTATCACCAATCTAGTTCCCACAAACTTGTCTTGCTTACCACTAGATGGCGTTGTCTTAATTTCATGAATAATTCTAATTTTCAGGACAAAGACAGACAATACAAGGAACTGCGAAGCGAATCAGATAAACTAACAGCGGAACTAAAAAGGGCTTCCACACGGCTCACCGCGGCCGAGGCGAGATGCGGCTTGCAAGAACAAACTGTAGAAACCCTCAGACATCAACTGGACACATGGAAAAGAAACGAAAAGGTAGATATAATAAAGAAATAACTAGCGTGGGTTCAATTCTCATCTAGAGCAAATGTTTGTGTAATTAACATAAACATTTGTTCTGTGTCTGGGTGTTTCTATGTATTCTATGCATGTATTTACAAAAAAATACGTATATAAGTATTCTATCAGTACCTACCTACCCCAAGTGCGAGTTTGTTCACACACGGATCGCAGAGACGCAATCGCCAAACGCCACCGATTTTGTATGAAGATCCAAGCTTCTCGAGAAATCCGCTAGAGGCACTGCTTGGATCTCCATACAAAATCGGTGGCGCTCGGCGATTGCGTCTCTACGATCCGTGTGTGAACAAACTCGCACTTGGGATAATGGTATTTCTGCAAAAGCCTTTTTAAACGTACTATGTGGCAACCCTCAGGGAAGAGTTTTTTTGTCATGGTCCACGCTCCATAGAGAATAGCCCATCCAGTATCTTTATAGTCGTCATTATGTACACATTCAGGTCTATAAAGTACATAATGCACCCAAGTTTGGGTGTAGCGATAATTATACTTGGAGAGCGGATCGAATATTCTCTTTTCCTTCAACGTATTAGTGTTTATGTCTACCGTGTCTCCTAAAACATGTATCTATTCCAGGAACTTCGTGATTCAACGCGTACATTATCAACATCTCATCAAAGCGCCATCTCTCGGTTAGAATCGCAAACTAAAGCTCTAACAGCGCGGATCGACAAGCAAACGGCGCTTATCGACAACTTGCGGAAACAAAACCTATTGTTGGCAACAGATGGCGCTGTTAAATGCTTGGAGAGAGATTATTGTAACTTTTTGAACCAAGATTTGTAATATATACTGAGATAATAGAATTGTCTTTTTTTTAACACGATTGTTAAGGGTTGAAACAAAAAAAATACAAAAATTCTTTAATCAATATATGATTTGTTAAAATTTTCAAGATAAGGTAACAAAAAAATGATATAACTATAAAATAAATACTTTATTGAGTAAGTATATTAGATTGATTACATCGGCACATTTTACTAATAGTAAGTATAGGTACAATACTAGCTTAGGAATCTATTACTATGTAGCGTTGTATAAAATCTATGAATATTTATTACTGTTTACGCAAATCAGTCAGTTTTGAGCAAATGTTTAAGTAAAAATAGCCTTGGTAGCACATTCTGTAAAACTGTGAGCCTAGTACGAGTTTTGGTGTGAGACCGATCTAGCCTAACAAGACACCTAGAACGAAAATGACCGCAAAATTAAATTATTATGTAGTTCATTACTTGACCACGACTATGTGACCCCCCCTGGCGCCAAAGCTGGATCGTGACCCCCCCCCGGCGCCAAAGCTGAATCGTGACCCCCTTGGCGTCAAAGTTGGATCGTGACCCCCCCTGGCACCAAAGCTGGATCGTGACCCCCCCTGACGCCAAAGCTGGATCGTGACCCTCCTGGCACCAAAGCTGGATCGTGACCCCCCCTGGCACCAAAGCTGGATCGTGACCCCCCCTGGCGCCAAAGCTGGATCGTGACCCCCCCTGGCGCCAAAGCTGGATCGTGACCCCCCCTGGCACCAAAGCTGGATCGTGACCCCCTTGGCGCCAAAGCTGGATCCGCCCTTAAGCAGCCCTTGGGTAGATCCAGCCCTGACAGTACCAATCTAGTATTGTTCATTCACGTATATTCCTATATCGTAGCTAATGCCACGTCCTCGTTCGGACTTGAGTCTCAGGTTGACGAAGGGATGGCCGATCCCGCCCGCCGTTATGTTGATAGAAGCTCTCGAATGTAGGGTGTCTAAGGCTTGGATGCCCTGGAATTAAAAAAATATAATTTAGTAAGTAGGTACTATTGTTTTTTAACCGACGAAAAAAACGAAGGAGGATCTCGAGTCAACGTGTATAGATTATTATTATTTTTTCATTTTATTTATACATAGGTAGATACTTTATTGTAGGAACATACAGACAGACAGACAGACAAAAAATTTACTGATTGCATTTTTGGCATCAGTATCGATCACTAATCACCCCCTGATAGTTATTTTGAAAATATATTTCATGTACAGAATTGACCTCTCTACAGATTTATTTTAAGTAAGTACCTATAGATGAGACATAATCTTCAGAGAAAATAATCATCAAAATCGATTCAGGTGTCACAGCTTTGTTGGTAGTAGCTGCCTTCCATGCTGTGGGTCGTGGGTTCGATTCCCACCCAGAGCGAATGATTGTGTGTTGAACATAAGTATTTGTTGTAAATAAATGCATAGAATTCATAGTAACACCCAGACACAGAACAAATATTTATGTTCATCACACAAACATTTGCTCTGAGTGAGAATCGAACCCACGATCCACAGCGTGGAAGGCAAAGCTACTACCAACTGAGCTGTGGAGCCTGCCAAAAATAAACACATTATTATGCTAAAAAGTTAGTCTAACTAAAGCTACCTAAAGTCTAGAATTTAGATTGGGAAATAACCGAACGAACATTCTAGGAAATAAGAGGTCAAGATGGTTCAAATTATCTTATCAAAGCACTGATACATAACTACACTGTATAGTTTGAATATACTTAGTTTATTTAATTACAAATACCTACGTAATGTTAAAATTTCTTGTGTATCGAGTTTTGGTAAAAAACTTGCTGTTGAACGTATTATTGTTCTTCTAGACAATCCACACATCACACTCTAGTCCCAAACTAAGCAAAGCTTGTATTATGAACTATGTGTTTATGTATTGCTAATAGAATACCTATATTAAATACATAGTAATAGTAGAATACTTGTATAGGTAAGTACATTTTTTTTGTAAATACGTACATAGTTACACAGCTCAGTTGGTCTCTCTGCCTTCCATACTGTAGGTCGGTCGTGGGTTCGATTCCCACCCAGAGCAAATGTTTGTGTGATAAACATAAATATTTGTTTTGTCTCTAGGTAGTATTAATATTCTATGAATGAATTTACAAAAAAAATGTATGTAAGTAGTCTATCACCAATCTAGTTCCCATAGAAGCTTTGCTTAGTTTGGGACTAAAGTGTGATGTGTGAATTGTCCGTGAATATTTTTATTGAATAAGACGAAATGATGGCAGGTGGAGTAAGGCCTTGACATAATGGTGGCCTAGGGGACATACAAGAGGCCTTGGCAGACCAACAGACAGATGGATCGACGATATCGTTGCCGTACAGGGTACCTACCTGGATGCAAAAGGCCCAAGGAAAGAGTGGCGTTTGAGGGAGGAGGCTTATACCCAGCAGTGGGCTAGTACGGGCTGCCTATGATGATGATAATGAAGACGAAGTCGGGCACCAATAATAAAAAATATCTATCTATGTAATGTATTGTATTAAGTTTGTCAGTCTTCTAGTACCCATAACACAAGCTCTGCTTAGCTTGGGGCTAGATGATGTTGTGTGAATTGTCCAGCATTATTTATTTATTTAATTAGTATTATAAAAATATATACTCACAGCAATAACTTTCCCTTGATTTGGTATCGAGTAAAAGTATTGTTTCACACGCTTCATGAACGGAAAAGCGTTATATTCTACTCTCTCATGTTGTACCAGAGTTACTCTGTTCGCCACATTTCCGATCACAAAGTTATCAGACGCCACATTTGATAACGTGATCGTGATCACAAGGATTAAGAATAAAACCTTCATTTTTGAACAAACTATTTATATGTATTTAATTTATCAAACTATTTTAATTAAATTATTAAACGCGACTGTTATGTAACGAATCAAATAATAAACTAAATTACTTTGCTAAGGTCGCGTTATCGTCATCGGTTAGTGGTCATTGGTTTTAGGGTTCCGTTGCGTATAAATGAAATAAATATAAATAAATATTCAGGGACAATTCACACATCACACTCTAGTCCCAAACTAAGCAAAGCTTGTGTTATGGGTACTAGATTGCTGATAGAATGCTTAAATATTTATTTTTGTACATACATAATATGGAATACCTACTTAGTGACACCCAGACACAGAACAAATATTAATGTTCATCACACAAACATTTGCTCTGGGTGAGAATCGATTCCACGACCCACAGCATGGAAGGCAGAGCTACTACCAACTGAGCTGTGACGTCTGTCTATGAAGCCTGAGCCTGAGCTATGGCATGGTTATTATATTAGTTTAGTTTATGATATTATCTATACTAATATTATAAAGAAGTAAAGTTTGTGTGTTTGTTAAATTGTAAGGGGTAATCTCGGGATCTACAGAACCGATTTTAAAAATTCTTTCACCAATAGTAAGCCACATTATTGCTGAGTGTCATAGGTTATATAAAAAACCGAAAAATAAAAAGACTTTTACGTGGTAGTCCGTTTTGCAAAGTGAATCAGTGAAACGGTCGAATTATGCCCAACGAAGTGGGCACGGGTCAGCTAGTGATATTATAAATTGTGAGGACAGAGGACCTTCGATATATTTGTCCAACACACGCTTGTCAAATGTTTTCCTTAGGATGATGTCACGGTTTTGCGTAGATTGAGTAAACTAGGACCATACCTAGAACCATTTGTAGTGTGTGGTGATTCATTGGGTTTCTTTGTTCAAGGTACAATTAAAGCATTCATATTGATTAAGCGTCGATCGAGGTGACATATCTTATAATTACTCAATGGCACCTAGAATCACCTAGTACGTAAGACGTTTCAATGTGATCCTTTTGATTTTATTATTTTGATTAATAAATAAATAATGCTGGACAATCCACACAACATCATCTAGCCCCAAGCTAAGCAGAGCTTGTGTTATGGTTACTAGAAGACTGACATACTTAATACAATACATTACAAATATAGATAATTTTTATTATAAGTACATATAAAACACCCAGAACACCCAGAATAAATATTTGCATATCGTACAAACATTTATCCCAAGGATAGAATCGAAGCAACCTCCGCGTTGCAGGCGGACCTTCGCCCGCCGCGCCACATCGGTCGTCACATCGGATTATTATTTTTTATTTTTTGGTGAACTAAACGAATTTTGCACTTAAATAACTATTAGATGGAGTTCATTATGATTCATTTCTGATTATTCATTATTCTTTCTGATAGAAATTTTATTTCACACAACAACATCTTACTTCTTACTAAAATTATAAACGCGAAGTTTGTATGGATGGATGTGTGGATGTATGTTTGAAACAGTTGGCTATCTACAGACCGTTGCAAACGATCAATAGATAGTTCAACTGATCCAAATCAGTACCAATCGGAAGCATACCCAAGATACTGGCTGCATTGCCGCGCTGAATAGCAATGCTGATACGATGCGCCAGATACTCACCAGCCCTCGTAGCCCAGTCATATTAGGGCTTTCACCTCGGAATGAAAGATAATAAGCTGCAAATTGGTATGAACCTTCATTTTGTCATTCTAAATGTTGTCTCAAAAGTCACAATCGTTATCGTGTCCGCGTCTCAAGATATTCAAGGTCAAAGGTCACAAAAATCGGTTTTTCGCGAATATCTGGCTTCCTATCGGTTAAATGAGATTTGCATTTATTATAAAAGTTGTAGGCTATAAAATTCCCTACAACTTTTGTTTAAACTTTTTTTTCATACGACCAACCGTTTTGAAGGTAGAGCGCGAAGTGCACATCGCGTCTCTGGAAGTGTTTCTGTGTGGTTGTACTGTGTTTATGGTGGTGTTACGCGCGATTAATTGAAACAGATACCTATGTACTACAAATCAAACTGTGGGAGCCTGTTTACCGTGACTGTGAAACTACTACGAAGGTGGAGAAGATAAAAAACGGATGGTTGGATGCCTACTAAAATGAAGAACGTGGGGAAAAGCGCCAAGCAAGTAATGGAAGATCAAGAAGTATGCAGAAAATACGCAAGAACAAGGTAAGACTGCTTCAGGCTTTAATACATTCATGTAGGCGTGTTGGACCAGTGCAGTCCACACTGATCCTATAGAAGTAAGCTAAGTTAGGTAGATATTTGGCACGCCAATAGTAGCTTCTTGAGTTTGCGTTTGAAAGTGCCAACTATTCTTAAAGTACGAATTGGTGGTGGCAAGTCGTTCCAACACCGAGACGCCGCAAACCTGAAAGAACCACGGAACGCTGCAGTCTTGTGTCTCGGTGATACAAACACATGAGTACACTCTCTCTTCCCGAAGCGAGAATACTCCTTCGCCCATTTCAACTTATGAAAAAGATAAGAAGGCTTCTCGTAATTCACCACACCGAAAAGCAGGGTCGCTAGGTGAAGGTTTCTACGAGCTTTCATCTTTAACAGACTTTTGCTATTAAGGTAGGGAGTAATGTGTGTGCGTGCAGGAATATAAAAACAGAACCTTGCGCAAGCATTCTGGACACGTTGAATTAATTTTTCTGTTTTTACTAGAAGACAAGGTTTTTACTAGGATACTATAGAACATCTGTCCCGGCAATGAATAGAAAAGGGCATAGGGTAGGGACAAGTATTTCCAGGTATATAAGTATTGAGAAATTTACGCGTTTTAAAGAAAAGATATATAATGTCGTGTTAACTTAAAATAAAACTAAAATATATAATCCAGAATTAATAATATTTTATACTTAAATAGTTAAATATGAATAATTATATATAAATAATCAAGTTACTTACTTTAATTAAATATAAATAATTAATAGTTAGTACATAAATAATAGGCATTGTTTAATAATTATAATTTCCAAGTAAATAATTGACTTTATAACGTACTGATAACCATAACTCACGCTTGACCTTGCATTAGGCCGTATATGACTGTACGATGTGCACTTCGCGCTCTACTTTCAAAACGGTTGGTCGTATGAAAAAAAAGTTTAAACAAAAGTTGTAGGGAATTTTATAGCCTACAACTTTTATAATAAATGCAAATCTCATTTAACCGATAGGAAGCCAGATATTCGCGAAAAACCGATTTTTGTGACCTTTGACCTTGAATATCTTGAGACGCGGACACGATAACGATTGTGACTTTTGAGACAACATTTAGAATGACAAAACAAAGGTTCATACCAATTTGCAGCTTATTATCTTTCATTCCGAGGTTGACCCCTTTTTTTACCTAATATGACTGGGCTATCGGGTCACGCGTCGACAAGACTAGACGCCCCGAGATAATTTTGAAAACCCGGAGGGCCTCGGGTATAGTGTTTAAGCATTCAGTCAAAACAACGTAATAGTTATAATTAGAATTTACTTACATAAAACTAGGTTTAGGTATTGTTATTAACAATGATTTCAAATTGTTACAGGAAAACAATAAGGAAATTAGGAAAAAAGGTATTATTTTAAGCATATTTAATTAGGCTTGCAATCATGTTATTACATATTATTATAAAAAGACGTGTGGCACTCGGGGACTGCCGCGGTAAAGCTATTGCATAGCATTTTTTGCTGGATTACGCATGCGCAGTGTTAGGTTATTTTCGTTAGGTTTTTCATTACGGAATTTCTGGATTCGGTTTCCACGCTTAAGGCCCGCGATAGAAGCTATGCTATAGCTTAAAAAATATATATGAAGATTCCATCCCATTGTCTGTACCATTGATGAGGTCATCCCTTGTGCAGGTATTAGGGCACAAGGGGCAAACGGTCAATCTTTTTTAATAAACTCCTTACAAAAACCTCTGTCACTTTTTTCTTCTACACGTCAAAATACATAATGACACTGTCAAAAGCAGAGATATTTATCAAAATATTTGAAAAATTGTTAATAATATTTATAGCAAGTTTTACTTGAGTTTTTAATACATATCTTTGGCAATGGTTGGATTTATATTTAAGTTTTTATGGTGAGTTATCACAATACTTATAAAGTTAGTGAGTCTGAAAGTTTATAAAGTAGGACTCGTAGGCAAATACTTGACCGCGATCTCACCTGATGTTAGTGATGATAGATAAATAAATAATGCTGAACAATCCACACAACATCATCTAACCCCAAGCTAAGCAGAGCTTGTGTTATGGGTACTAGAAGACTGACATACAATACATAGATCATACTATAGGTACTCTGAGTACTGTATCAGTCTTATATTTGGCCAGTGTTCATATATTCAAGGGGAGGGTAGTTTACTTAATTTTGAATAAGTATCTCCTAGTTTTACAATCAGTCAAATAGTCTCTAAACAGGAATTGTTCAATCTTACTCTTAAACCTTATTAAATTTATATTTCAGCGTATTTTATGTAGCCGTGGTAGTAAATACCAAAACATTAAACAGTAAAGAAAACTATGAAAAATTTAATGATATATTCAGCTTTTTAAGTAAAAGAGATACAGACAGAAAGAATGATAGAAGAGAAGAGAAGTACAACGAAATGAACAAAATTCTAGCGAATGTCACAGAGAAAGTTAATACTTTGAAAGAAAAGTACGGAAAAGATAAATATGCAACACTATTACCGAAGTTAGACAAAATTATATACGAATATAACGCACCTAAGACTACTCCTACTACCACTAAGATGACCACAGCTGCATCGACAGAAGACGTTGATTTCCTAGGCACAGAACAGATCGAAGCACTGCTTAATGATATAAAGGCTAGAGCCATAGAAATGGTGGCAGAACAAAGCCCATCTGTCACAGATATTATATCAAACACAGTAACTGAAGCTACCTTCGAAGCAGACCCAATACTGACACATCTAGAAATGAGCAGTCCAGGTTTTGCACTAACTACTTTTGTATGTCTGAATAACATTGAAAACCTGAACATAGAAAGTAAAAGAACAGTAAACGACTCGAATACAATCCTGATTTCAAACAACAATGATAAACATAATGTATCTGTTAGATCAGTGAAAGAAGACGCGTATACAATAGCTCAAAACGTGGAAGATATGCTGCAGAAAGAACTAAAAAGCATTTACAAGAAGGTAAAAAGCAAGGTGTCTAAAGATTTTAATAAAGAAGTGAAGACAGCAAAGTCAACGCTTAAATGTGAATCTTCTAAAGTCATTGATAAAGTATCAAAAACAATATCAGGAAAAAAAACACCTATAACTAGTACTAATCGTAAAACACCGTCTGCACCAAGACACAATCGTGAGTTTAAAACAACTAAAGCGATGACTAAGGCCACAGCTCAGCCCGATACTACTACTACAGCTCCTACTGTAGATGACTTCGCGATGCTTACGCTCTATGAGCAGATACTGGCCAAAACTCACGAGAACAATGTTATGAAGATGTTAACAACAAACAATAAAAGGAAAATAGACGAAGCCAGACTTTCTAAACGTAATCCAGAGACATTAACTGATTTAACTCTGAAAGAAGATATAAAAAGAATGAATGAAGACGATGAGAACATACCGGATTTAGATTACAATAATGATATAATACTTTCTAGTGATTACCCTATAGATTTGGACACATTAATGCCTAAATCCAAAATTGATCAAACTGCTAAATCGAATGATGTCACTTTAACAACTGAACCAGCGCCAATGGAAGACACAAGTTACGAAGGACTACGCGAAAAAATAGCATACAAAGATTACGTCAACGGTTACAAAAGTTATCTCAACTTTCAAAAAGACCAAGCGAATCAAAATTTTTCCGCTCTTGTAAAATATCAAGCACACAAACATCATAGTGTAGATGATATAGGTAAATTCATACTAAACAAAATTCCACAAATACCGCAAAGACAAAAAAGATACTTTTTCGATGACTCTGATATGGACGAACAGGATATATCTACAAAAAGTGACGATTCGTGGTTCAAGAAACATTTTTACATGTTTATTGATAATGGAGCACAAAAGAAATATCACACTTCAGAGACAGTTGAGTTTCGAGATGTAACAGAAGCAAGAGGTTATCTTGTAGACAGTACTGAAAAGCCAAGCTTAAAGTATACGGTTAGTTCAGAAGTAGACAGCACGAGTGAAGGAAACGACCAAACAGTTGAAATCAATTTAGATGAACTGTCTAAATCCCTGGATGATTCTAGGGCACCTGGTGTTTCTATATTAAACAGTAAGTTTATATTAGTAGTCATAGTCAAATACTTTAATCAAAAACACAAGGAATATTTAGAATCGTTTTATATACTAGGTGATTCTATATGCGACTCCTAAGCGACCAGAGCCTAGAAAGACAGGCAACAAACTTACGGCCTGGTTTCTACCGCTTTTTGTATGATACTTCTAACAAAGAAAATAGTTGAATGTGTGATCATGACGAATATTTTGGTTAAAAATGAATTTATTTTTACAGACGCTGATAACGTGGCAAATCCAGTACCTGATCAAATGAAATCAGTCGAACCAATAGATAATAGTACGTTTCAGCAATAACTTTTTGTAATTAGTTAAGCTTATGGATTCAACTTTTATCTCTATCCATATCGATAAAAACACGTCTCTACTCCTTACTGTAAAATGTTATTTTAGGAAAGTTGGCAATTATTAATGATTGATATGATTAATTGTATATTTTGCAGGTCATGATAACGTTATAACTTCAGAATCAAGTAAATACAAAGTTGAAGATGGTGGCATTACATTTCAAGTGCTAGCACCGAATATCATCAGCAAATTCTTCGGGAAAGGGCGCAGAAATCCAGTAAAGGACAAAACAATGTACGTAGATAATAATCACAAATACGAGGAAGAAAACTTTTTGTTTAACAGTGATCTAGATAGATTCAGAAGAAACGCTAAAAAACAAGTTAAATCTAATAAAGAAGAAGGTATAAATCTTTCAACAACTACATTGTTCAAGCAAGAAAAGAAACTTGATAAAACAAAAAGTAATGAGAAAGTTGGTTATGTAAGCATTGTGACACAACCTACTGCAATAGTAAACCTCCATAGATCAAACGTGAAAGGAAGTAAAATTAAAAAGCTTTTAAGTAAATTACATTTATACAAAAACAGAAAGAATAAGAAAGAAAAGCGACACTGTACAAGAGTGCAACGTTTTAATCCAATTAAAAAACTGCGAGACATGTTTAAGTCAAGACAGGATGGCAGAGCTGTGGATCCTAATAATGAAGAGATTGCAGATTATGATATGATCACATCTCACATAGATACCTTCAAAGCCGTTAAATACGATAAAATCCCAAGTGTGGATGAACTAAGAAACCAAGTGCCAAATATTTCGGGGAATTTTGCAACGAACCTTCCTGAGAAAGCAGTTGTTGATAAACCAAAAACTGACAGTTATAATTCTAAGAAGATTAATAATATGTTATCGGATATAGATGATAATCTACTGACGAAGAGCCATTCAGTAACTTTACCAAGTAAGTGTTTAACTTTGTGTAGTATTGATGTATATTTGCGAATGTACCTTATAGAATAGTACCTTTTCTTTTCTAGGCTCTTTTACGACACCTAAAATACAATCAAATGTAAAAAGACCATACAAAGAGAACGTGCCTGCTGGTCTTACACTGAAAGATATTCCGATGACTGATAATATTCTCAATATCAATGTCAAAACATTACCCAGATTCGATAAACTATTTACACCTGTTACGCTAGAAAATATCAGAAATGAAATAACTAAGATTCAAACAAAACTGTCTACAGAAGACGAATTGAATGACTACTCGACTACTCCTAAACCTAATGTCAAAGAAAAACCCTATAAACACTACGACAAATCTTATACAGAGTACGATAAAGATTTGAACGATGATATAACAATAAAAGCTAAACTAACACGAATAGCTAAGTATCCAATGATCTCTAAACAGAAATATAAACATAATTTTACTGATTTTGTACCGGTAGGCGATAATCCAAATATATATGAATTTGTCGACAATAACAGTTATCTGAACGTTCATGAAAATGACAAAAACGTAAACCTGGAATCCCACCATGGTCAAAACGATCCGTTTTTCGATATTCGATACTCAACTTTAGGTAAAACTAATTTGGTAACGGCAACTCCTCAAAAAGAAGCAATTTGGAAAAACTTAGACAGCCTCAAAGATCTACATTCAAAATTGAGTGATAACATAAGTAAATACAAAACGTATCCTGACTACTTCCATGATTTAGTGATGTGGAATAGTGACATTTTAAATTACGATAAAGTATCAAACCCTACATGGCAAGACCTATTGAAAAATATAGATAGTGACCAAGACTTCACTACACCGGACATAAAGAACATACAGAGAGAACTAAACGAGATGAAAGAATTATTTGGAAGTCTCAATCTAAAAGACAAAGGAGATGCGAAGATAGAATCAACTACAGAAACTTCTCAAGAGTTATCTAGTCCTCGATATGTCGCAAAAGCTGGAAATATAAAGGTAGCAGTCGCAAGTCAAACAATGAAAAAACAACCGTATGATCTGTTTGAAGAACCTTACAAAATACCTAAAAATGAACCTGTAAAATATACAAACGTCAAGTCTCAAGATATTATCGATGTTTTGGATAAACTATACAACCAAAAATCTAATACGGAAAGCAACTGGAGAAATAATGAAGGTATTGTAGATTTTTAAACTACATTTATTTGATATTTGTGTGAAAGAGGATATGAATGTGAGAGGAGCAGATTCAGAACTGACGAATGAGTGAGTGGAGAAAGAAAACATGTTGTGCCGACCACACTTAACGTGAGATAAGAGCAGACGATGATGATTTATTTGATACTACAACATATATAATGAACATTATTTATTTCAAAGGACCGCTTAGAAGTACTTTGAGCCCAAAAATGGCTGATTTGGATACTACACTTAGCCCTTATGCTGACGATATAAACTTTGCCAACGATATCTGGTTCCCGATGAAAATATGTGAGTATTCTCATAAAAAGTAAAAATAAAATAATCGTTTATTTTCGCCCTCAAAAACTTAAATCAAAATTATCAATAAGTAATAGGTAGGTATACAAAAACATCCAGGCATAATAAAATACAGAAAAATGCTTTAACTTTTCTGTAATAGTTGTTTGAAGCATTTAATATTTTTAAAATAAAGAAATAAAATAAATTTACTTTTTACTTAACAACGTACAGAAACATAAGTTATAAGTACGCAAAGTTAATAACATAAAACTTATAATAAATTTCATTTTAGCCAAGAACTCACTTCGAAGTTTTAATCAGAAGAATCAAGAATCACATGTAAGTAAACAGCAGTACATTTTTAAATACTATGTTGTGATCGGTCGATCTGCTAACACAGTTTTGTAAAGATCGCGGATATCACTGGTATAAGGAATACTGTGTATGTGAATATTATTCAATAGCATAAGAGACTGATAACTGACGTTAATGATGAGGAAGATGATGATTTTATTTTGTTTGTAGCCAATATCAAAAGCAAACCAGCAGCCAAAACAGTACTACAACACACCGTTACCCATGAGAAACGAGCTCTTCGAGAAGTTTCTAAAAGAAAACCAACTAGATGTTGAGTCAGTCACCTTACCAATGATTGAAATACCTACGATCACTGAATCTTGGCACTCTAAACCACGAACTAAAACCATAAATTTAGATGAAAATATAAAAACTGTAGCTAAAGATAAAGCTGAAATAAATAACAACAAAGAAACAACCACTGTTGAGTATAAAAATGGTGTTAAGGATGAAATGGTTGATAAGTCCTATCCAGACAATCAAATCGAATATCTAAATAATCTTGAAAAAGACCTCCTTAATGATTATAGAGATGATGTCAATGTAAGACTAAAACGGTCGAGTGCGAGTGACAAAAAAATCACAAATACCTTGAATAATATGTTTGATAAGAGTCTTGAAGTTTCTACAGATATAATGAATTTGAATTCTGTGAGTAGTCCCGATGAGAATGAAGTTGAAATTACTATCATAAATTTTGACGATGCAGATAAGAAACTCGAAATCCACCAACCAGTTACAAATCCTGAGAATATATTGATAAAAGTTAATTCTACCAAAGCTAAAGATAAAACTTCAACGCGCTTAACTACATCAGATTCTACGTATACACAAGCAAAGTCTGACACAAAAAGTGACAAACAGATTTACGATAGAAACTTTGAAAGCAAAGATGACGAAACTGAAACAAATGTTGATAACGACACACAAACAAATATAAAAGCAGACTCAGGAATAAAAGATATAACATCTATGGATCTAAATCAATTACCTAATGACATGAGCGTGGATCGCAAAGATAAGCAAGGTCATCTGCCAAAGAGAGTTCAAATCAGTAGCCAAAGTTACAAATACGATGTTTTGTATAATATTCCTGATAATAAAGCAAACGCACCTGATGAAGCAGATAGTAACGATATAGATGTCAAAGGTATGAAAATTGATGTAGACCAAAATATATATAAATAGTATTAAAAGCTAATTAGTAATTATATAATAATATTGTTGCAGAAGTGACCACTGCAGCGTACAGCTCATATACAAAAAGAGATGGCGATTATACTGAAAAAGAAAGCACTAACAGTGAGTAAGTTGAAGATATTATTATACAGGACTTTCATGAAATTTAAAGTAACAATTTTCAAGTTTTTCAGCTTGTTAGTAAGCCGTTAAGTTAAAATCAACTTCAACAGAATTCACCAAATCATGATAGTAGTAGACGTCGTCAAAGCTGTTAATGATTTCACAAGACCAAACACTGTTTTACGCGTAGACTTACCAACATACTATGCTCCTAACCCTGAGGTAGATACTACAGAGCTTCTACCAGCTAGTTTGAAAACCTCTTGGACAGATTTGGTCCTCAAATATGTATCTGGGATAGCACTGATTGAAATGCTTAACAAACTTGGTGTTCTGAAAGGTGGTCTTAACTTGACAGATGGTTTAGATGTCACACTTGATCGTAATCAAGTTTTTAGCATCGATGGCGTGATAGCCGATATTGAAAACATGAGAGTTGAACGAGCAGGTAACTATAATAGTTTAGTCAGTAAAGTTGATTGATCCTGAACTCAATATAAAGATGATAAATCATGTTTTAGCTAAAACAACGAAGAGACATACATTCAGCCAGACGATACATTTCACACAAGATATGAAAAGACAGAGAAATAAACGACTATTTAAGATATTACCAGGTAAGTAGAAACTAAGTAATGGTACCGATGATAACTTAGTTTTTCATAATTAAGCGCTCTCTACTTTCAGTCATAAAAGAAAAGCTGAAGCTACTAGCAAAGCACAAAAGCACTACATTAATGATGACTCCGACAACAATAAAAGAGTTATCGACTAAGAGTTTGAAGGAAATCGGTAAGTGGAGAAGACACTAAGAATACTTAAATTAATATAACAATAAAACAAAATACAGATAATATTGCATTTAACAGCTGCTGATAAGAAGTTGACGACAGCTGACTTAACTTCTGAATTAACTAAAAGAAACGAAAGAAACTTCAAAACTGATATAAGTTACGATATATTTGATTATAAAGGTGACATAAATGATGAAAATAAAAAGGTAAAACTATATGTTTAAAATAATATGCTTATAGATAGATTAAAATCTCTTATCTTTAAGGACCGTTTACTTTGAAGTTGTTGCAGGCTGCTGAAACAACTTTACATCCTATATTTATAATAACAAATAAACAATTGGATAAAACCAAAACTAAACCCAAAATAAAACCTATCGATGACGAAGGTGTTTACATAGAAGAGTATGATGACCGAGTAAGTAATATGATATTTATATCAAAGATAATTTTTTAATTTAAACAATATCGACTCTATAACAACGTTTTTATAGGTTTACTACGAAACAGGAAGCAAACCAAGTAAAACTGCAAAGAAAACTAAGAGCAGAAATTATCAAAATGAAAAAGAAAATAATAAAAAAGTTACCAACTTTAACAGTAAACTCAAGAGAGATGTAAGTCCAGAAACATTCACCGCTAAAAATGTTGCAGCTCTTGAAGTAATAGTAGATCTTATGAAGAACACACCCAGCTTTGAGGATAAGAACCTTTTTAAAATGGTATCTAAAAATAATATCTTATCAACTCATCGAACAAAACCAAGAAAAAATACTAATGAAACGATGGAGCACATAACTAACTCTATACAAGTACACATAGCGATACCTTATGACGTACCAGATAAGAAAAGATCGTTAGACCCTCTTAAGGTCAGAAAAGTCTTCTCAGCTAAAATGGCGACTCCAGTTGATTTAGAATATCAAATACATTCGATAGAGGACAATGTTGCTACATCTTCTGTGAGTCCCGAATTAGATTATGGATTTTCGCCCGGAATGTATTTATTAGTTGAAGATGAAAATACATTGAAAAATAGTTTTACACTCAAACCTATACAAGATTCGTCAATACAAATAAGACATGTTGATGAAGTTACTAAAAACGTTGAAACTACAGCAAAGATACAAACTGAATCAGTGAAATTGAGTAAAGAGTTTATCGCTGCAGTCAATAAACACTTGATTGAACTATATAAGAATATGACAGCAACGAATGAAGAAAAAAACAAAACAAAACATACAGTTAAACGAAGAGAAACAAGTTGGAATAAAATCAAAAAACTCTTTGGACACGATCGAGTTTGCAACTGCAAATGTAAAGTAAACAAAACTATGTGCAGAGCTTGTGCAGCAAGCGATGCTGTTATAAAAGAACTAACGTTTGAATTCGATAACTTAGCGAAATACATGAGCGATCATTGCACAGAGATTCAAACGTTCTTCTGGATGAACCCGACAGGAGGCAGAAAGCTAAGAGACGCTGTACACAGGATAGATAAATCTTTAAACGATTATTATAAAAGAATTAAAGGAAAATGTCAAGGGCGGACCTGTAAAACTTTTGCTACTTACATAGACAAACGGGATTTCGATAAAAATAAGAAAACCCCTAAAAACTACATCGGGGAACCTTTACTCGATGATTTGGAATCATTGAATACAATTTTCAGTTTATCATCAAACTTCATTCCTTATGATGAGACTTTAAAAAATAAAGGAGCTGCGTTTGTTAAGACTGCAACCGATTGTATTACATTAAAACCTATTAGTAAAAGATCAAGCATCGATAAGATACAACAAAAGGATGATAAAGATGTGTACACGCTGGATAATATCAGTGTCAACATAATTTGTAGCCCAGAAGGATCAAGCGTATCGACCCACACACATCCAGAAAGTTTAGTTGATTCTACGAGCACTGAGAAAGAGAATAGTAATATACTTCTAGACTATGATTTAAATAAAAGAAATTGTAAAAAATATAATATCAAAAACCTGTTTAGAAGAAAAAATAAGATTAAATTGGACAAACTGTTCACTTATTATGACACACAAGTAACAGCTAAAGATAGTTTTAAAAGAGAAGCAATATACGAACAGATTGAGTCTCCCATCATAGCAGATACAGGTGGATCGTTCTGGCACGATTACTTAAACAAAGGTAATATTGATGTCAGTAACGATAATAGTAAACCCAATGTCGAAATTTCGGTTGTGCAAACAAACATAGCAAAAACACCAGTTACACAAGCCAGTGTAAAAGATTCAGACTCTATCAAAGACAAACTAAAAAGTATATACAAGAATAAAAATAAGGCTACAGTAACAACAACGGCAAAAGATCAAGTAACAGACGCATTGACAGATTCACTGAGCTACAACATGAATGAACTCTTCAAACTGATTGGCACAATTCAAGATGTCGAAGATGCTAAAAACACGTTTACTGATCCAACTATCACAGCTCAGTACGATACGACTAAACACAAAACCAAGAAAACTAAAACTAAGAAACATAAGAAAGTTCACAAAACATCTAAATCTAAAATACATCATAAAAATAAATCTAAAAAAACTAAAATGACGACTGATATAAACAATACGCCTACAGATACTTACAACACAACTTATGGAAATACTAGCATGAGTAGTGCAGATAACATAACCGCAATCAAATCTACAACAGTACCCAAAGTAGATACAATTGATGTACTAGATGTAGTAACTCCATCATTAAAAGAAACAAGAACCAATGAGAAACAATCAACAACAACCAAAAAGAATTTATTCAACAAAATCAAGATGGCGACGCTCGGATTTCTGAGCAAATTAGGTAAAGGAAACCGCGTGGTTGATTCTTCAACTGCAAACTCATTGATTGACGAAAACAGTCCAAAGACTAACACTAAAGCTTTATCAATAAATGATAAGCCTCAAAATCAAAATGTTATATCAGAAGTTACAACAAAATTATATCCTACTATTCTTATAATCAATGAAGATAGCACACACGCATATAACATAAAAGAAAAATCAAAATACAAAAATATATTACTCTCATTGATTAACTATGAAAGCGGGAAGTTGGATAAAGAGAGAAGGAGTATCGATAGAGAATTTGAGAAAGAGGTTGTGAATTTAGTAGATAATAATTCACAGGGAGATATTGACGATATTGAGCATACGCTTTTGGATCTGAAATCTTCGGGAATGTTAGTAAATTAAATAAATTATAATAGTAAATATAAGGGAGGATTGAGCTTTATTGAACAAGTACTAATATATTAAATTAGTACTGTCATAAAATAAAACTATTCAATGTTTGCGAGATAACACATTATGAATGATTGATGAATATCAGCAATCTAAGTCCCATAGTGCAAGCTTTGCTTAGCTTGGCAATAGATTGTGTTGTGTGAAATGTCCGTGAATATTTATACTTATGTATTTAAATCATTTGGTAGAAAACAATGTCCCTACATCATCCTAAAACTTATTTATAAAAAAAAACAAATACCAAGTAGCTTGTCAAATTCAAAATGGTGAATAAGTCCGAGATTAAAAGGTTTTTTTTTTATTCTTCAGGCGTACAAAACCCTCACATCATAGCGATATTCTCCAAACCCTGAAGACCATAGGACCTCGGCTGGAGATACCAGCACCACCTGGCTTGCAGTATCAGCCAGGGTTGCTAGAGAAGGTGGCTCACAAGTTTGGCATCAAAGTCATTAGTGAAAAGGTATTTTCCGTAGATTTAAAATGAAAATTATTTATTTGATAACACAAAAAGAACATACAAAAGACAACATTATTAAAATTGTGTCTTTTGCAAAGGAAGCCGCGAAGTCAAATTTCAAGTCCATGAAAAATGACTACACAGTGACAAATAAAATCAAAGGTAGCGGAAAATGGAATAACTTTGAAGGTAAACGTTAGAATCATAATTTTATTAGTTTGAGATATTTTATGGAATATAATTGTAGGTCCAGGTCCAATAGTATTTTAGGTAATTTAAAAGGAAGTTAACGATAAATATGTATTGTAAGTATTGGTGAATGTACACCATTGATGGAATGCACAGGATATTGTAGTTCAAATGTGACAGCCCAAGTAGTCAAGTAGCAGTCTTTAAAATTAAACCAGGGTTTTGCTTTGTCTAAGACAAAAAAAAAAGGTAGCACTCCGGGAGTGCCGGCAGAAGTGAAAACTTCAATTAATTATAAGTATAAAAGTACTATCATTTATGAGGTAGAATACAATGTTTATGTTTTTATTTTTTATTATTTTTTATTTTATATTTTTCGCCCTGTGCCGCCTAAACAGAGCAGCACACTCAGGCGCGGTAGAAAGAGTGGGAGATACTAGTTCCTCTCCCTTCCCCTCGATCTTACGCTTTTTCGATCAGCATCACGTGACCCTGACGCGAGTTTGAAAGTTTTTACCCACCCAGCGCCGCTAAAGAAGTTTTCACTTCAAAAGTTTTCACTTCAAAAGTAGTAAAGTAAATAGTTTTTAATGTATAGAAGTTTAACACAAGCCCTTTGTTTCAAGAGGCTGATCCAATCAAAATCTCTACTATCGGTGTTCACAATAATAGACGGTCTATTGACCTAACTCTCCAAAGAGGCAGAAACCCGCGAAAAAGGTCAAATTCATTCACACCTAAAATACGGAAAATAGAAAAATCTAGCTCAAAAGAAAACACACAAGAGTCTCAAGATGTTTTTCGTAAGTTTTTTCGGAAAACTACAACAAAATATAGAAATACGATGCGGATAACAGAATTTGACAGTTTCGTGCGTCAAGACAATGGTATCTACAGATTAAAAAGAAACACAGAACAGATACATAATACTAAGCTCATAGAAACACGAAACGAGGTTTTTGTTACTAGCTCGTTGCGGAACCCTAAAACTGTTGGATATTTGAAGAAAGACCGAAGAAAACTCAAAAGATCGTCCAATGGTGAAAGAATAAGAAGTAATAGACGTTTATCTATGGTAATATTATCATGATATTTATTTAGACCTTTTTATATAATCTTATATTATGTACAGACAGCACAACTGAGTTTTCAACAGGCGTCACAGCTCAGTTGGTAGTAGCTCTGTCTTCGATGTGGGTCGTGGGTTCGATTCTCACCCAGAGCAATGTTTGTGTTATGATTATGAACATAAATATTTGTTCTGTGTCTGGGTGTTTCTTTATACTATGTATTTGTTATGTTTCTGTGCATTTTGAAAATGGATTATTTATAGACTACTTAGATAGCTTGACTTAGAAAATTTAGGTACCTATATTAAGTATACATATTTGAAACAACGCCTGAAAATGTCTTACGATTAATTAAATAAATAAATAAAATACTTACATAGCAATCACAAGATAAAATAAATTTATTTTGCCTAAATAAGTGTACCAAGGTAATGAAAACGGGAATGGGCAGAGTTTAGCCAGGGATAGAAAAAATGGAAAGAAATGGGGGAGACCTTTGCCCAGCTGTGGGACAGTATAGGTTGATAAAAAAAAGTGTTACGAAGTTGGTCTTATAACTTCAACCATTTTTTCAGTGGATGCAACATAACACTGGTTTCTTCCTGGCCACTGCAACTTGTCTCTACATCGTGTTTGCGTTATTCGCGTCTGTGGTCAACTGGCTATTACGAAAATAGGATTATTTGGAGAGAAAATCTTTAAGTGATAAGTGTGTTAGTCAGTCCGGTGTTTTTAATTCTAGTTTTGGAAATAGTTCATGTCCCCCCTAGGGGAGCAATAAGTTTGTTAGTTAAAGTCTTTCTTGTTTTGCAAATAGTGAGAGACTAAAAGTTATGATGTATCCAGTTTGCTCCCCTAGGGGGACCTAGGGGAGCCAATGCCAATGCAGCCATATACTTGCATTAAAAATTTTTACTAAATAGTAATAACTGTATTATTTAGATATAATGTACCTAGTTGTCAGTTTTTAATTTGGATTAGACAATTGTAGAGAGAATTTTAAACTGTATTCAAGTTGAGGTTTTTCATAAAATATTAGGCTTATATTCGAACGAAGTTAATGTTTGTACATGCGTGGCACGCCGTTCGGCACACCGTTTGTGGATCTGAGTATGTAGAACTATAATGTGATTTTAAAATACAAAAGTGTAACTCTCATTGATATTTAAAGTGTATAAAAAAAAGTTATTTTCTATAGATGTATTTTGTATCTAAGTGTTATTATTATTTTACGATATTTGCTAAGTGTCACTTTGTTGTTAGTGTATTTTAATAAATTAATTAAGTATTTTTGTATGGTTTTATTATGTGCAAAGACTAGTCTTCATGGGAGCCAAAACTGTCCCCCTTCTCTTGGAGGAGACAAATACATTAGTCTTCTTGTCTCCGCCAGGGGAGCAACCGAGTGGTACTATACCCCCCAAGAGAGCAAACAGAGGAGACAAGACCTCTAAACCAAATAAAATCTATTTTAATCAATTAGCCCATTCTTCTTCTTCTTCTTATCGTGTCGATGCTACAACTGTAGGTATTCTGTTGTAGCATCGTGTTAGCCCATTCATTTAGTTTCATTTAGAAATATAGAAATTAGAAAAAAAAACCTTTTTTGATTATGATTTTATTACAAAAAATTGGATAACATACATTTGGTATAACATTAAAAACACTATTTTACCTAATAGTACCGTAAATAAGTACCAACACCGTATTCACTAACGCTTTATAAAACTATGCTAGATATAAGACATAAGCATTTTATAATTAGCTATAAGTTTTAAGAACATTTATATAAAAAAAAACGATATATCTAAGGATTATAAAGCGTTTATGTATACGGCCGTAAGGTTATAACATAGCATTATGTATTAAACTACTAAACCATATATCTAAAGACCGATTTACACACGGAGTGTTTAGCGCAGCTGATTAGTAGTGTAGTGTAATCTAGTACTAAACTAAGCAAGCTTGTACAGTCACGAGCTTTAATTTGGGACCCTTTTCCATTAAATGTTGTTAGAACATTCATAATGCAATAAGGTCGAAACTTCAGTATGACGTATGACATACGTTAGAATATTAGCACTAAATAACGTCAGTTTGCCACACGATATTCAACCTTAGGTGGGTCCCAAATTAAAACTCGTGACTGTATTATGAATTAGATTGCTGATAGATATTTTTCTTAACATCCAGGAATAAAATAAATATTAAAGTTTGACATGAGACAAATGTTTGTTCTTGAATGGAATCGAACCTACGAACCACAGCACTTTAAAATTGTTCTATGTCTGGGTGTTACTATGTATGTGTTTACAAAATCAAGTATATATATGTATTTTATCAGCAATCTAGTTCCCATAGTACAAGCTTTGCTTAGTTTGGATCTATTTGTGATGTGTGAAATGTCCGTAATATTTATTTAAATATAAAAAAATGTACAATCCAATGGGTTTACACAACTACTTCGCTAAACACTTGATACAGTGTAGATCGGCCTTAACATCAAAAACTAAATAGACCAAAAAAAAAGAAATAGGAATGTTTTTTTATTCATAAAGGAGTAATTAATAGATTTTTATCAAAATCTTATATTATTGAACACTGTTATTTAAACATTTTTAGACGAAAAAAGATTAATTGTGTATATTTCATGAGTAACTAGCTAGTTAAACAAGCAAGCAATATATCTAGTACATTATTTTACATGTCAAGTATTTTAATTAAAAAAATAAAACCGGTCAAGTGCGAGTAGGACAGGTGCACGTAGAGTATTAAAAAAAAACTTGAGAGGTGTCAACTGACTACCCGGACTTAACGAAGTTCCTTTCGATTAATTAGTATTAGTACTAGTGTTGTCAACGCGTGACCCGAGGGCTGGTGAGTATCTGGCCCAGCGTATCAGCATTGCTATTCAGCGCGGCAATGCAGCCTGTACTTGTACGCGAAGATTGCTACTTTAGATCAGTTGAACTATCTATAGATCGTTTGCAACGGT
The DNA here is from genome assembly GCA_932527185.1 of Ecliptopera silaceata. Classification (NCBI taxonomy): domain Eukaryota; kingdom Metazoa; phylum Arthropoda; class Insecta; order Lepidoptera; family Geometridae; genus Ecliptopera; species Ecliptopera silaceata. Next base: position 5,196,877 of record OW052217.1, on the reverse strand, counting down.
CTGTAGATAGCTCAACTGTTTCTTATGTATTTTATATGCCAATGCACATTTTGTAAATATGTACTGTAATAGTCATTAGTACTTATACAAAAAACCTGTATACACTCAACAAAATAATCGTCGCGACACCACACGGTTCAATGCGAAACTGGCTTGCTTTCTATGAAAGAGACAGACAGACAGAGAAACACGCGCACGCCGCACGGCTTACATAGCAAAGTGTCGTTACAACTTTTGGTCTTAATTTTTTCCGTCCAGCCTCCTTTCGCACTATAAGGAACTTCGTTTCAAAATCACGTTTTTGTGAGCCATCTTATTTATTTTATTTAGATTTTGTATTTGTTGTAACGTCAACAAAAATACATGATCAATAAAAAAATCAACTTTCTATCACGGTTTATGAGATACAGACTTTTCAATGATAGCTTTAAAACCAGCGCCATCTAGCAACTATTAATATAACTGCAATAAGTCCTTTTTTTGTTTTTAGAATAAGTTATTAGTTTTTCGGCACAAACCCCATAAGAAATAATATTAAATTTATATCTAAGTACAAAATCTATATACAATTTAACTATATAAATCGATTTCAATCAATTTTTGAACCCCCGACTAAAAAGCAAAGCGGTTTTACAATTTTATGTAAACATACAAATACTATACTTTATATTATGTGATAAAACAAATATATATCACGGTAGAGATAAAGTTCTAAAAATCGCTCAGTAGCTCTATCATGAGTTTTTACAATCTATACTCGCTAGCGTCTGTAGTTAAAAAATGTATGAAGATTTGTACAGCGCCTCTAGCGGATAGTTGGGTAATAAATTCGTAATACTAATATTGACGTAACTACTGTAGTAAAGTCAGGCGATTTTACTGAAACAACTCATGGTAGAGGTAATGGTCGCGTGGAACTGGCACCTAGAATCACCTAGTATGTAAGACGATTCTAAATGATCCGCGTGATTTTATTGAATAAAGTAATTTTGACTTTAATACAATACAAATAAATTGGTTTTTGTTCATTGTTCAGCCATCTTGACACGATTAATTAAATGGCTGGATTTGTCGGCCAACTAGTGAATTAAAAAGTCTAACAATAATTTTTAAAATGGTGAATCTTTATCATTGTCTAATTGAGCACTTTTAAGGACGTGCCTTAAGACTACACTCATCACTAAAACTTCAGGATGTTAAGTTTAATATGTCTGTAATGCACGGGCATCCATACCCTTGAATTTTTTGCTGTAAAATGTAAAGTTTTGAGTCTCCCCTAAGGGAGCAAAGGGATCTAAAGTTGCACTGTCTCCCCTAGGGGAGTCAAGTTCACTATAGTTGCACTGTCTCCCCTAGGGGAACCAAGCGTACATACGTTTCCGTGTCTCCCCTAGGAAAGCCAATAACACTAAAAACTTTTGCTCCCCTAGTCTGATTAGTTATTTTAACAGCAGCAGATCTAATTATTTGTATCATACAAATGATCCGTGATAAGTGATGTGATAAACAAATAATCATATGACAAATGATCGTACTTGTAACAGTAGCATATGTGACAATTAATTAAATCATATGATTAATCATACGATTAGTAATATGCACTAACTATATCCGCAATATACATAAAAGTTCGCAAAGAACGCGGGGGAGCCATTCTCACTCCTCCTCGGGGGGATCGGGGGGAGCTTCAGGCTCTTCGTCGCGGGGGGCGCGGGGACCTTCCAGTTCTGGAAGAAAAATATATTACAATTAATACTAAGTGGGTTTTGAACCCGCTACCTGTGACGTCACATGTCCTGGTTCCTACCGTTTTTTGTATGATCCTTCTGATAAAGAATTACAATTAAATACTGCAGATCGTACAAACATTTATCCCAAGGCGGGAATAGAACCCGCAACCTCCGCGTCACATCGATCGTCCGTAATTATTATTTATCTATACTTCTATCTTCTATACTAATATTATAAAGAGGTAAAGTTTGTGTATTTGTTAAATTGTAAGGGGTAATCTCAGGATCTACTGAACCGATTTTAAAAATTCTTTCGCCAATAGAAAGCCACATTATTGCTGAGTGTTATAGGTTATATAAAAAACCGAAAAAAAGGCTTTTACGTGGAAGTCCGTTTTGCAAAGTGAATCGGAGAAAAAACGGTCGAATGAAAGCGTTTCTTACGCTGCCTTAACTATGAAAGATATATTTTTGTGTTCTAGAGAAAAGATGTGGAGCTTGAAAATGCCTACAAAAATGTCAACGACAGCATATGTCTAACTTTTATATTTAATACAAATTATGCCCAACGAAGTGGGCATGGGCAGAGACTAGTATAAACAAGAAGACTGCTAACCTCATACAAAAAAACGTGACTCGGAAAAAGGTGAAATTCCGAGAGTTATACCTGGTTTATTCCTAGATGGCGCTGTATTCCGATCAAACCTATGGTATAAATAATTGTTTACGATCACATTTTTCACACCTAAAAATAAAATAAAAAATTTGGTGTGCACTAACACAGAAATAATACAGATTTCTTGGCTTTTAGTGCTGTTAGGATAATATTACGGCTATGTGGCAGCGCCATCTAGGAATAATCTGGGTATAACCCGCGGAATTTCACTTTTTTCCGAGTCACGTTTTTTTGTATGAGATTGGCAGTCTATTTATACCTAGTCTCTGGCATGGGTCAGCTAGTTTATAATATTTATTCTTCTACTAACCAGTCGGGGCCGGTGGATCAGCTGTCGCAGCGGCTAAGTTGGTGACAGACTTAGACTTAAAGCACTGGAAGTCTACATGACGACTCTTCGCTTCTTCTTTCTCCCAGGACATGTGGATGAAAGGACGTTGTACGTAGTTGTAGATCACCTGGAAAATTTAATTATTTATTAAATTAAATATTCATTGACATTTCACACATCACACTCTAGTCCCAAATTAAGCAGAGCTTGTACTATGGGAACTAGATTACTGATAAGAATACTTTTTTTTTGTAAATACATACATAGAATACATAGTAACACCCAGACAAATATTTATAATCATCATACAAAAATTTTATACAGCTCAGTTGGTAGTAGCTCTGCCTTACATTCTGTGGGTCGTGGGTACTATTCCCACCCAGAGCATATATGTTTGTGCGATAAACATATATATTTATTCTGTGTCGAGGTGTTACTATGTATACTATCTAAGTAATTCCAAAAAAGTTACTATGTATACCATCTAAGTAATTCCAAAAATAAATACTTATATGTACTTATAATATATTCTATCAGCAATCTAGTTCCCACAGTACAAGCTTTGCTTAGTTTGGGGCTAGAGTGTGATGTTGAAAAGTGTTTATTTATTTATTAGTATGTATATTTACCTCAGCTCTGCCCCCAGGTCGTTTTCGTACTTTCTCCTTGTAAGTGGGGTAACCTTCTACCCCTAGGCGTATTTTCTTCAACCCCCGCTCTTTCATTACTTGCTTGGCTACGTCTCTGGAAAAAGTCATATGCAGGATGTCTTTTTTAAAAGAACGGAGTATTTATGAACCGATTTTGATGATTTTGTTGTTTGATAGTTCATACTTCACACGTAAAAAGTTCGGTTGGGCGCTTAAACATTATATTATATCATATATAATATATTATAAAAGTGCATATAATTTATATGCACTTTTTGAATTATCTTCGAAAATGTGTTTTTACTATTGTCGATGACGATTGGAGTCAGTTTTGTCAATCTAAAAAATATATAAATATAATTATTCATGTAGCAAGTTACCCGGCAGATCAATTATTTTGTTTATTAGTTATAGTTTTATCGATTCATTTATATTTACCTGTAGCCCCTGTGAGGGACTTTGGTATGGTTTAGGTAATAAAATTCAATAATTTCGACGAACACGTTTACTTCAGTTTTTACAAAACAAGATGGAAGGACAGTTAAAGTGCATTGCGCGCGAAGATTTAAACCTAAAAATTACCTGTTCTCAATATACTTGAAGAATCTATACAGCGGAGTGGAAAGTACGGTTTGACTGTACTCATCACCCATTTGCGGGGGATATTGTTCGTCCCATTCTACTGAGTCGTCGTCTAGTAGGACCACGACATGGCATTCTCTGGAAGGTCAAAGGTCAAATATTAGTAGGCGAAAGATCTAAGGTCAAGTATTAGTAGGGGAAAGATCAAAGGTCAAGTAAGTATTTGTATCATGTGCAAGTTCAAAAGTCAATTCATTTAAACTTATCAAGGGCAAATATGAATATCAATCAAGTTCAATGGTCAACTTTTTGGTTTTTGGATTACAATTCATCACAGAAGTTAAGACTACTAAGAAAAAGATTTTTAGTCACTAATTATGTCAGGCAGGTTCAAATTTAAAGGTCAAAAATATGTCCTTTAAATAGTTTGAGGTTGAACCACTGACGAAATAAATGAATGAAAACTATATGGCATGCTTTCAAAGGTGAAAAGGTCAACTATTAGTGATCAAGTTTAAAGTCATAGTCAATAAGACGAATTAATTTCATTAATACATATAATAATTGTATGCTAAGTCTAAGCTAAATGTGAACCTACTTTCTGATGTTATACATCTGTAAATTGACCACATTTTAAGCAATAAATAAATTTCATTTCATTTCATAAATTCAATATTAATCAAATAAATGGGTGGGTATTTTATATGTATAATAAAAAAATATCTATTTATGTAATGTATTGTATTAAAGTATGTCAGTCTTCTAGTACCCATAACACAAGCTCTGCTTAGCTTGGGGCTAGATGATGTTGTGTGGATTGTCCAGCATTTTTTTTTTAAATTCTTACCTATCACCACGTCTCGCAGACTCTACCATTAACGGTAGAATGAGTTGTTCCAAAAATGACTCGAATTGACGACGAGCGCCTTCGTTTGACAACTCGTGTAGAAGTCCCCGGAGATTCTGAAGAAATATCATTTTATATCTAACAAATGAATGAAAATTCTTGATTGTAAGCTTTAAAAGTAATAAAAAGACAAGAAAATATTAGATGAAAAATAGATTTTTGGCGGTCTTATCGTTAAGGTGAGGATTTCTTCAAAAAGGAGGAGGTTCTCAAATCCATTGCATGTTTTAAAAAGAAGTTCCTTATCGCGCGTTGCGAAAGGGGGCTAGACGGAAAATATTAAGACCAAAAGTTGTAACGACACTTTTGCTATAGTTGTAAGCCGTGCGGCGTGCGTGTGTTTCTCTGTCTGTCTGTCTCTCTATCCCTCTCTCATAGAAAGCAAGCCAGTTATTAAATTAAGATTTTTTTCCATTCGGGTGTTTCGTGACACCTCTCAAGTTTTTATGTTACTTTTGATGATTCTTTATTTAATCAGAAGGACATACATTAAGAGGTGGTCCCATCAAAAAAAATCAAGGAACATGTGTACCAAATTTAGTTGAGATTGGTTTAATAAAGCGACTTATAGGCGAGAACAGACAGACATAAGTCAAAATTTCAGTTTTTACTAGGTGCTCCTCGCCCCACTTGCACTCATACAACATATCCGGTGTCGCGCTGGAGCGTGTCACACAAATCCGGGATTTAGGTATAACCTTGGATCGCGAACTTACCTTTAATCAACACGTATCAGAAACGACTAACAGAGCTTACAAATCGTTGGGTTTCGTTATGCGGCAGTCTTCTAGGTTTAAGGATAGAAACGCAATTACATCTATGTTTTATGCATTCGTTAGATCAAAACTAGAATATAACGCTATAATCTGGGACCCCCACGAGATAAAGTATAAATTGATGATAGAGCGGGTACAGAAAAAATTTGGTAGATATCTGTACAAGAAATTGTATGGGTACTATCCATTCTTGTATCCGTCCTTGTTTGTGGGTGGTATGTTGGGACTCCATACGTTGGAGCTTCGCCGAAAATGTGCTAGGATGACCCATTATTTTCAAATGTTACGGGGAAGTATTGATAATCCCATAGCTCTATCAGAGTGCGCGCTTTACGTTCCGGACCAGTATTTGCGTGGCCGCGCGCGTCGTTTGTTCTCGCCGCCCGCGTTCCGCACCGACACCGCGCGGTATGCTCCGACGGCGAACGCACTTACGCTTATCAACGCTTTGATTGCTCAGAACCCTGAAGTGGATGTGTTCAACATGAACCTTCATCTTTTTATAAATATGTGTATTCGTTTCCTTAGTTAATTTTTTATTGTATATAGTTTATTTGTTAATTTGTAGGTATTCTTTTTCATGATTATTTTTGTTTTTATCTATTTGTTAATGTTAATGTGTGTGTAAAATAGCTCGTAAATGTTTTGGCCCAGGCTGTCAGTTTGTGAGTACTTAAATAAATAAATAAATAAATAAATAAATAAAAGATTCATTGCTTTAGGGGGACTTATACACGAAAACAGACAGACAGAAGAACATAAGCATTTTTGCCTGATGTTGATTAGATGCTTTGCTCGCTAGGTCAATGATCTATTGCAGTCTTTCCCAAAGTGGGCGATAACGCCCCCTTGTGGGCGCTGCAGGTCTCAAGGGGGGCGGTAAGAGACCCAGAAAGAAAATGTAGGCGTTGTGTAGTGGGAGTGATTTGTAATTTTATTTAGCTAGGAGGCCTCTAATAAACAACGACTGCAAGAGCTCTCGACTCTCAATAACAACTTGTGAACATCAAATAATATGAATTAAAAGATTGCTCAAACTCAAATTAATTAATTTAATTTGAAGTTATAGTGGTTTTTAAATAGGTGAAAAAATGGGGGCGCTAAAAAAATATTTATTCTCAAAGTGGGCAGTAGACAAACGAAGTTTGGGAACCACTGATCTATTGTACCAACCTGGCATCTCACAGTGTTAGCATCAAACGGCACCAGCAGATAATCGCAGGCCTCCCTCAGCTCCTGCACGGAGACAGTCGGAGGACATCTGATGGTGCCTCCTCGGTAGTACTCCAGGATTGCTCGGAACACAGTCGCTGATATACCTTCAGCCACCTCGTACTCTCCTCTTTCATTTGGATGCGTGAATTCTATACCTGGATATAGGAATTATAAGTCAAAAAGTACTTTATTCAGTAAAATCACGCGGATCATATAGAATCGTCTTACATACTAGGTGATTCTAGGTGCCAGTTCCACGCGACCAGAGCCTAGAAGAACGGGCAAGAAACTTACGGCCTGGTTCCTACTGTTTTTTTATATGATCCTTCTTACAAAGAATTACAATTAAACTAAATTAATTACTGAAGTTTCAGTGCGGTGTCAATTTAACTTAGTAATGATACACTAATGAGTCAAAAAAAAAAAGAAGAATAATAAAGCTATACGTAAATCAAAAAGACAGCACACGCTTCGCTTCAGAAACAAATATACTACAAAGTACATAAGCAAGGCAAGAGAACATTACTAACATCTAAATATATATATAAATAAAAAATATAAATAATGAATTAATAAAATACCTAAGACTAATACATTAAATAAAAATTACAGAGTTTTTCTTTATCCCATGTGTTCTGGGTATTTTATATGTATAATATCTATGTAATGTATTAAGTATATCAGTCTTCTAGTACCCATAACACAAGCTTGGGGCTAGATGATGTTGTGTGGATTGTCAAGCATTATTTATTTATTTTATTATTTAGAATAAAAAGATCTTTCTCAATATTATGTATATTTACAAAATATTGTAAGATCTTTCTAGATAATTCCATATAATTAATCTGATAACAAGATTCTTAGCATTTAGTTCGTTAGTAAATTAGACTATTATGATATGAATGCAATAAATAAGATTGATTTTAATAAACATATTATGGTGTTTCTTGCACACAAAATGTGAAAACATAGACTTGATTATCACTTCCCCCATATCAAAGGGAAGGTCACGGGTTCAAATTCTAATCAACACAATAATTAGTTTCAATATTACTTTCAATATTTCAAATGAGTATTCTATCAGCAATTTAGTTCCCATATAACAAGCTTTGCTTAGTTTGGGACTACAGTGTGACGTGTGAAATGTCCATGAATATTATTTAATCAGTCATTTATTTGCATAAAAAGATCTAGATCTTGTAAAAGATCATAGATAATTTGCAACAGTCTATAGATAGCTCAACTGTTCTATAGTCTAGAATGCTTAACTGTTTTATGTATTTTATATATACTTATGTACATTTAGAAGATAGATAATAAATAAAATAGATTTCATAATAGGTATGTAAGTTATTAGAATGTACAACATACTTTACTGAGGAAATATTAGTCATAGCAAACAAAGAAAATACCTGAACTGAACATCCGACCTAACATAGTGTTAGGGTGCGCCGTAAACTGAGCTGGATCCACCACAAACCTGGTGTTATCGACCACCAGGGTGATTCTATCGTCACTCAGATTCATCTTCGCATTCCTCGGTTGGTCTGCAGTGGATGTGGACGGGGTAGGTTTAGGCGGCATGGCGCAGACCCTGGGCCGGATGCCAGGCCCGTTGCGTTTGGAGAGTCTCTTCCTTCGTTCTTCGTCCAGCCTGTAGCTCTTCTCGTCCGAGTCACTGCTGCTATCGGGGTAGAAAAACGATCTTCTTTCAGTCATGGCCTCTTGGCCATCTGCTTGGGAGTCGGACATGTGAGCGCGCTCGACTCGAGCCCTCACATCACGGTCTACGCTGCTACTCCTCCTTTCTTTCCGCAATGGTGATTTCGTGGAAATTTCTATTTTGCTTGGGAGATTGCGCGTCCGTCCGTCAAAATCACCCTTTGCGTTTTTTGATTTTGACATTTTAAATTGGGGTTGGCAGCTGCAAATTTACAATTACACTATTTGAAGTTGCCAGTACTATGTCAACCTTTTTTATTTCTTAATCGATTAATCGAATCGATTGATTGTCATTGACGTATTTTAACTGTTGCGTTTTATACGAGTAGATAATCTACATCTGACGTCTGTTACATCCTGTGATTCATAGCCTCACAGGCAACTAAAGGGATAAGGGAACCATTTCGGAATACTACTACGGATCGTCCCTATGTCAATCCCGCTAATGAAGGGAATCAAGAGACTGTTTCAGTTGGCTTTTATACTCCGTGCCGCGCTCAGTGGACGTATTCTATAATATTAGATGCATTGACCCTGGTGGATTTTTTCAAGTAGGTACATACCCCAAACGTATATGTAGTGTAGTAACTAATTGTTTGGTGACAGTGAGTGATAAAAGACAAGACACTACTAACAAAAAAAAGTTAGAACAATAGCAAAAGCGAGTGAGTGAGCAAAGCGAAAAGCAAGCTAGTGTCAAACACGAATTTTGGCTAATTTTTTGATTGTTTTTTGATAAATTTCTAAAAACAAGAAACCCACTTATTGGCGCTGTGAATAAATGTGATAAAATTACTAATACCAAAGTGCCCGACTGTAGTAAATAAGTGTACAAAACTTTAGTAAAACTAGTGGTTTTGGCCAGACGCTAAAGGGCGTCGTTCGTTTGTAAGAGTAAAAATAGCTGTAGAATGGATCAATTAGAAGAATACCACGATCCGGACTACCCGGAGGCTCCTGTGTGTGTCAAGGAGGAGCCACCAAGTTTGTCTGAAGAGGAGAAAGTCGATAAAATCAAATCGATAATTTGCCGGGAATTTACGAATGAGCTGGAGGCCCGTCAAAGCGAAGTTAAGCTCATTGATCAACGGTAAGCTGTACTTTCGATCTCCAAAAAGCTATTTCTTCATCCTTCCGCAGTATTAGTCCACCGGACTTTGAAAAAATTCATAAAAACATCGCCATGTGTCGGTTTTTTTTGGCGTTTTAATGTTGTTATTTTTGGCACTTTGTTTTCATTTCATATATAATTTTCTATCATTATTTCTAACTCATTTGTATAGTAAACTTAAAGACTACATATTTCTTCACGTTTTGACCTATAAACTTTAATATTAATGCTATTTATTGTGCCGAGGTCTAATATAACCTTAAAAATGCCCTTAAACTTAACAACATAGGTTCATAATTCAATAACCTAACCAAATAAATCAGTAGATTCTTCAACACTGTCAAGAAACTACTTAAATGCTGACAGCTACCATGTAAACAGTTGGTTAACTCAAAAAAAAAACACTTACGGCAGGTTTCTGGAAACCCAAATCACGATTGATCCAAGCTTGACACATAGTAATTGTTTGATTTTTTGGTTGATCATCATTCGAGAAACCGGCCGTTAGATTTGAATTATACAAAATAAAACGACAATAAGATGAACTTAATATTTTAAACTATCACAGTTTTGAATATAGTTTTAAATATCGAGAAATAATCAAACTCACAAATAATAAGACGAAGTTGAGGGCATCACCTAGTCCAGTTATGTTTTGACATTTCTTTAAAAGTTTGATTTCTGTACATAGTTTGGTTGAGTTTTAATTATTTGCATGTTGTGGTGTCCTATAATTGGAGAAACACTAGATTTAAGTCCTTTGTTTGTATTTTGATGTGTTTTTTCCGTTGGATACCCTTAAATAAATAAATAGATTTTTGATAGCTATAAATAGCTGCATCTAAAATCAATTTCAATATAACTATCCTCAAGAGTAACTATATCAATAAATATTGATTTCAGAATGGTATCATCCCGTCGGTTGCTGCACCGTCTCCGTTACTCCATCGTGAGTCGATACTACCAGGATCAGAACCTGCAGATCACATCAGCTCAGATACAGGATGAGATAGCAGCTCAGAGAGATCCGAGAGCTAAGGCTGAGGTAAGTGTGCAATGAATGCAATGTAATATATTGAATGTTTTAATGTAATGAATTGAATACTACAGATTCTATAAACATATTGATTTGTCTCAAGTAATTATTGAAAAATTAGTATTTTACTTTTCAATTTAAGTACTTACTAAATACTGTAATCTAAACTTCTAAACTAATATTATAAAGAGGAAAGATTTGATTGTTTGTTTGTTTGTTTGTTTGCATCAAATAGGCTCCGAAACTACTGGACCGATTTCAAAAATTCTTTCACTGTTGTGAAGCTACATTATCTGCGCTGAACATAGGCTATATTATAATGATATTTTTTATATAGGCTACCCGTGCGAAGCCGGGGTGTACTACTAGTGTTTAATAATGTACCTACCTAATAAACATTTTGTTTGGCGGAGGGTATTGATATGCCCTAACACAGGGTAATCCTAGTTTGGGTACCAATGTTGTCCAACCAGGAAATGATTCATACCCATTTTTAATTGCACCCTATTATAATTGTATGTATTTGTAATGTATGTAATAGCTTAATAAAAATTTCCTTTCATTTCAAGTATTTTTTTTTATTTATTGTTTATCTGCCACTAAGACATGCTTGCATTATCCCATTATCCCAGGGCGAATCCGCAACCTTCCGCGTCACAGGCGGACCTTCACCGCGCCACATCGGTCGTCATTTTGTCTTATTTTATTTTAATATTGCTATACAGATTAGCTGTACTCTTCGAGATGGTCAACGTCACATCCACCCGTCTCTGCGCAAGTTGCTGGGCAAGCGGACTGTGGACATAGACGAGATATTCAAATCTAGAGGACCTAGGAACAAGACTAGAAAGAACTATTCCGTAAGATTTTTAAATGTTTGTTGTATGTGCTTGGTGTTGCTTGATAATAAATAAATGATTTCCTTCCCTCTTTGTTTCTTTCTCGGAGGCGTGACAGCTTAGTACCCCAAGTACGAATTTGTGCACACACGGATCGTAGTCGCAATCGTCGAGCGCCACCGATTTTGTATGGAGATCCAAGCAGCGCCTCTAGCAGATTTCTTGAGAAGCTTGGATTTCCATACAAAGTCGGTGGCGCTCGGCGATTGTGTCTCTACGATCGGTGTGTGCACTCGTACTAGGGGTACAGTTCAGGTCTACAGCTCTGCCTTCCATGCTGTGGGTTGTGGGTTCGATTCCCACCCAGTCCAAATATTTGTGTGATGAACATACATTTTTGTTCTGTGTCTGGGTGTTACTATGTATTGTATGTACATATTCACAAATTTTATTTGTAATTATAATTGAATACTTATTTATCTTACAGGCAATGCTCCAAAAACGTAACTACACAATATCAGCGGACTCTACAAAGTCTCTTCGACCTGATGACGCGGACCCTTGTACCAGTCAACCACTTCCGAAGAAGATACCACGCCATATAGAGCCAAAAGCTACCAATGTGGTCACATTGGATGAAGCTACTCGGAACCAGATGAAACATAGATATAGGTTTATTATTGGTAAGTTTATTGAACACCGGTGGTCTAGTGGTAGTAACCTCGCCTTGCGATCTGGAGGTGGTGGGTTCAAATCCGTCCAATACAACAGATAATTATCTTGAGATTTAACTTAAAAAAAATCAGTTAATAATAGTAAAGTTAAATATGTACCACAATCGAGAGTTTCGTACAGAAAATTGTTGGGGGTCTCAAAATAAAGCTACACACGGAAAATTTGCTTGATAGTAATAAAAGTGCAAATAAAATAAAAATATTGGAATAGTATTTATTTTTATAAAAAAATGGTTGTCTGTAAAGTCGGTTTACTGACGATAGTTGAACGTGACAACGTCACTTCATGGAACGCCTCAGAACGCCTCATGAGTCATGTTTTTTCGTGCGTGCAGCCGGCTCTATCGAATTATAAGACGTTGTCACGTCAAAAATTTAGTTAATTTTTGACGTGACAACGTCTTTATAGACAACCATTTTTTTTTGGAAATATAAACAGACATGTTCATTCATTGCCATAATAACATAGTTAAATTATTATTTTAAGGTAATACATCAAAATACGTGCCAGCGGCGTCTCGGTTAGACCGCTCGACGCACAAATGGCTGGTTTACATCAGGGGGGCGCCGCACGCACCGGATCCAACGCCGCTACTGACCGGTGCTGACGTCACGCTACACCACTCGTACGCACCGCATCATAGGGTGCATCTAGAGTGAGTTATATTTATCAAAATGGTAAATAGGTAGGTTTTGGGTAAATGTTGGTCAGCTTTGGACAAAAGTTGGTCAGTATTGGGTAAATGTTGGTCAGTTCTGGGTAAATGTTGGTCAGTTTTGGACAAAAGTTGGTCAGTTTTTGGTAAAAGTTGGTCAGTTTTGGACAAAAGTTGGTCAGTTTTGGGTAAATGTTGGCTAGTTTTGGGAAAGGATTGTCAAATAATTTGGGATATGTGTCTAATCTTTAAACTCTAGTTACATAGTTTCAGTAAGTATGCACCGCATACGAGTCCAAGGTTACATTGAAAAAAAAAGTACAATTTCAAAGAGTATTTAGCAGACTTTTGCAGATGTTTCATTCGGTAGTTTTTGCGTGAAAGAGTCAGAAACATACATCCATACAAACTTTTGCGTTTATTTATTTATTAAAAATTTCACACTAAGAGCATTGTCTGCCAGTCTTCCTGGGTGTGCAGAAAAATGGTGTATAATATTATTGATTACTAGCTGTCCCGGCGTCTATCCCGGCAACTTCGTACCGCCTTAGAGAGATTTTTTTTTCTTAAAAGTTTTTTAAATTTTTTGAAGTGAAAACTTCTTTAGCGGCGCTGAGCACTTTTTTTTGTATGGGTAAAAACTTTCAAACTCGCGTCAGGGTCACGTGATGCTGATCGAAAAAGCGTAAGATCGAGGGGAAGGGAGAGGAACTAGTATCTCCCACTCTTTCTACCGTGCCTGAGTGTGCTGCTCTGTTTAGGCGGCACAGGGCGAAAAATAAAAAATAATAAAAAATAAAAACATAAACATTGTATTCTACCTCATAAATGATAGTACTTTTATACTTATAATTAAACACAACGTTAATATTGAAGTTTTCACTTCTGCCGGCACTCCCGGAGTGCTACCTTTTTTTTTTCTGTAATAACCTTGTACAGAGAATTAGAAAACTACAAAAAAAAACAGCCAAATCGGTCAAGCCGTTTTCATGCTACATCGTGACAACGGAAAACGGATTTTATTTTTAGAAAGATTATATTTTTAATTATAAAATGTATTATTCCAGCAAGCACCCGTTCCACATAAGCAGACGAGGTTGGGGCGAGTTTCCAGTTAAAATAGAACTTCAGTTCGCATTACCCGAACGGAATCGACCCGCCACCATCGAGCACAACATCAAACTGGACCGGAATTACACCGGAATGCAGACTTTAGGTACGTCAGACGTGTGGCACTCGAGGACTGCCGCGGTAAAGCTATTGCACAGCATTTTTTGCTGGACGCATGCGCAGTGTTAGGTTATTTCGTTACGGAATTTCTGGATTCGGTCTTCACGCTCAATAACCGATAAAAGCTATGCAATAGCTTATAAAGAAAGAAGAATGGTAGAATGTAATAAAGAAATATATACATTCATTTATTCATACATTCATTCGTATTAGACAGGCGTCACAGATCTGTTGATAGTAACTCTGCCTTCGACGCTGTGGGTAGTGCGTTCGATTCCCATTCAGAGCAAATGCTTGTGTGATGAACATAAATATTTGTTCTGTGTCTGGGTGTTACTATGTATTCTATTTATGTATGTACAAAAAAAATGTATATAAGTATTGTATCAGTAATATAGCTCCCATAGTACAAGCTTTGCTTAGTTTGGGACTAGAGTGTGAAGTATGAAATATCCATGAATATTTATTTATTTATAGACTTATTATTTCTGGGCGTCTAGTCGAAGCGACGCGTGACCCGAGGGCTGGTGAGTATCTGGCCCAACGTATCAGCATTGCTATTCAGCGCGGCAATGTAGCCAGTGTCTTGGGTACGCTTCCGATTGGTAGGGTTAGTCTCATAATCCCCATTGAACAATCCCCATCATGGGGATTGTGAGACTTTGAGTCTCATAATCCCCATGATTTTGAAATATTAAAATCATGGGGATTATGAGACTCAAAATCTCACAATCCCCATTGAGGCCCATTTACACCGTAATAGCGAAGTAAATCTTCATATCATTAGAGGCCTTATTACCTATTACTTATTCCTTTCAAAATCTCATATTCTCATATACTAAAGGCGTGTAGAATAAAAAATTAATAAATTATCTAAAAATAATTGAATGTGCAATTTCGAAAAGGGCACAAGTCGGATATTTTGTCAAATACGTTTTTTTCATGTCATTGCGTTCTAAATACTTGTATGCATCTATTAAGTTCGTAAAAGGCATATCTTCTATATTCGTTGTAAGTTAGATGTTATGGCGCGTACAGAAATAATTTCAAAAAGGTCGAAAAAAATAATTTCGAATTTATTGCTTAGACATAAGACCGTTAAGCGCCCTTATGACTCTGTCTCTTTTGACAGAACTATTATACACAGCTGTGGGTCTATGAATTCTGTATTCATAGCATGAAAACTGGCAAAGGAACGTTTTATTCTTATCATGAAGGACAAGCATTGAGAGGCTCCATAAGTTTGTCATCCCAATCAATCTTGATTTTTTTGGGATTTTTAATGGCATTATCTGTACAAAGAAATGTGATGATCCATCTATATTCTTCAGTACGCGGACACTCTTTTAATGACTGTGACAGACTATTTTCAGTCGTGAAACGGAAAATCAGATGCGAAAATCGTGCATCAACAATATCTTATAAAACAATCCGAAAAAGGCACATCTCATAAATTTATAATATCGAAATAAATATATTTAATAACGTTAAAATCTAAATATTTCTGCAACTTTCAAGAGTTAATATGCCCCAAAATGTAACTCAAAAAAATTTTTGCTAAATATTTTACTTAATTACAAAATCATCAGTTATTTTCATTTCCTGGTAAGTTGCCCCTTTCGAAATTGCACATTCAATTAGTCTTTATACCACCACGACGGCTTTGTATAGGCGACCAAGAAATTGGTTTACCACTCTAAGGCTGAATATCATTTGCACGTGCAAAACATCAAGGGCTATTTTCGCTTGACAGATTAATAACTGCTACGTCAGAATCTGTCAATCTGTAATCCTTAGCGAATAATTATGTTACTGGGAGATGTCATCAAAAGTGGTAAACCAATTTCTTTGTCGCCTATACTAAACAAAATAAATGTTAATAATATAAAAAAAAGGATTAAGGATTTTCAATAAATTAATCAAGTTATAGCAACTCATCTGTATTGTCACAGAACCAGTACATTTGAGTTATTTTCTGCTTGAACACTCCCATAAAACTGCACCACTTTTATACTTCATTTTATCGAAAACCTTCCTTCAAAAGTAATGTTGCACTTAGTTTCTTAATAAATTCAAATCTACTATCATCAGAACTTCCGGCCATCGCCGCTAATTTATTTTTTATTCTACACGCCTTTAGTATATGAGAATATGAGATTTTGAAAGGAATAAGTAATGGGTATTAAGGCCTCAAATGATATGAAGATTTACTTAGCTATTACGGTGTAAATGGGCCTCAATGGGGATTTTTCAATGGGGATTATGAGACTAACCCGATTGGTACTGATTTGGATCAGTTGAACTATCTATAGATCGTTTGCAACGGTCTGCAGATAGTTCAACTGTTTCTTATGTATTTTATATGACTATGTACATTTTGTAAATACTGTATAGTCGTAAGTTTGTTTGTAAATAAACTATAGACTTATTTATTTACTTAATTAATTGTTTTATCGTTTTCAGGTTCAGAAACAATAGTAGATGTTTGGTTATATAGCACACCAGAAATGCTTAAATACGAGTACATAGAGGACGATCACACACTGACAGACATACAAGCAACCACACCCGCAGACACACAGACAAACACGCTGACAAACACAAAGGAAGACACCAAAATCAAAGAAGAGGAAGTCACTGACACAGAAACTAATTGGATGGACTTTTTCAAAACACCCACAGAGCTGGACGTAGATGAAATGTTTATAAAACCAATAAAAAATGATGAAATCATTAAAACAAATGATAATTCAATAATAGAGGATAATAATATATTTAAATCCATTAAAATAGAAAGTTATTCATTAAAACCACATAAAGAACAAGAAATGTTCAAAAATCACGACGAAAAACCTAAAAAAGACAAAAACGAACTCAAATCCAAAAAAGAAGAAGTATTCAAAACGGTCACGGTCAAACAGGAAATTGTTGAAACTGATTTCGAAGAACAAATTGATACGGATATCAAAAATCTACAAAATATACTACAAGTGCCCACAGAAATATTAAACCAGCCGGCATCAGTTAAAAAACGGATTGTTAAATACATAGATCCGACAACAGGAAAGATTTACTATTTAGAAATGGACCGAGAACTCGATCTTACCAAAGTACAAGAAATCATTATCAATAATACAACAACAAAAATCAGTCCGATCAAATCAAACGGTCTCAAAAATGTTAGAAAACGAAAAGGGGTGTCTCTACTCAAGCCGGAAGTAAAAGATCAATTAAAAGCGGAGAATTCCATCAAAATTG
This sequence comes from Ecliptopera silaceata, assembly GCA_932527185.1. NCBI lineage: Eukaryota > Metazoa > Arthropoda > Insecta > Lepidoptera > Geometridae > Ecliptopera > Ecliptopera silaceata. The sequence continues at coordinate 5,179,424 of OW052217.1, read as the reverse complement.
ATAGAATTAAACAAAATTTTCCTCATCTAGAAAATGATCATTGTTACTTATCAAATCCTAAACTCAAAAATGATGTTCAAAACGAAGTTAAGAAGGAACGGAATTTGTATGACAGTCTGGTGTCTGTTATGCCTAGGTAAGTAATTAAACCGATTTAAGCTAAACTGGGACATACATTGTCTGTAAAATCAATCGGATCATTTAGAACCGTTTTATATACTAACGGCCGGTTTCTCGAACGATGATCAAAGAAAAAATCTAATAATTACTATGTGTTAAACTCGGATCAATCGTGATTTGGGTTTCCAGAAACCGGCCGTAAGTAATTCTAGGTGCCAGTTCCACGCGACCATAGCCATAGAATGGGCAAGAAACTACGGCATGGTTCCTACCATACTCTTACTTTTCTTCTTAAGTTTCTTGCCCGTTCTTCTAGGCTCTGGTCGCGCGCGTGGAACTGGCACCTAGAATCACCTAGTATGTAAGACGATTCTAAATGATCCGCGTGATTTTATTGAATAAAGAAGAATAAACTTTTTTTACTTTACTTTATTCTCAGTACCTCTGCCATGAGATGTCACAGTAAAATCGCCTGACTTTACTACAGTAGTTACGTAAATATTTGTATGACAAATTTTAGTACCCAACTATCCGCTAGAGGCGCTGTACAAATTTTCATACATTTTTTTAACTACAGACGCTAGCGAGTATAGTAAAAACTCATGGTAGAGCTACTGTAATAGGGTCCCGTTTTTACCCTTTAGTTACAGAACCCTAAAAATATATATTGATTTCAGGTTTAATGATATACGGAATGCAGTGAACTACCTAGTTAGAAGAATACCCATAATATCTTCAGAGGTTCGCGATCCAGATTTTCAGAGAATCTTCCCTTTTGTAGTTGAAGATAGTGAGAAGTATTGGAAGTTAGACTACACTAAGAGAAGAAATATTGAGGTACATAATACATAAACACTTTATTATACACTAGCGGACCGTCCCGGCTTCGCACGTATAAATCAAATAAATAAATATAAATAATGCTAAACAATCCACACAACATCATCTAGCCCCAAGCTAAGCAGAGCTTGTGTTATGGGTACTAGAAGACTGACATACTTAATACAATACATTACATAGATAAATATTTTTTATTATACATATAAAATATCCAGAACACCTGAAATAAATATTTGCAGATCGTACAAACATTTATCCCAAGGCGGGAATCGAACCCGCAACCTCCGCGTCGCAGGCGGACCTTCGCCCGCCGCGCCACATCGGTCGTCAAATAATTAATATTAGTTTAGACAAAAAACATTGCATTAGAATATAGATTTTTTTGTCATATTAATGTTATCAGCATTTTTTCTTACCTTTTCAGTGGTCCCGAGCAAAATTAATAAATAAATTACTGACAGAATATTTCCCACACGGACCAATATGGCGGACGAAGCAAATACTCCTATTTATAAGACTGCACGGACATTATCCCATACGAAAAAATCCCATCTTGAAAGCAGAAATCTATAATAATACAGAAACAGAATCTAGCATACGAAATATATACCCCAAACCTACTGACATAACCTCGCTGTCAATCTTCAAGTTTGACATTGACAGATCTATAAACGACACCATCGAGCTGTCAGACGACGAAGAAATCGACGTGCTGTCAGAAACTGTCAAAGTCAACGTCAAAAAGGAGGTTGAGGCGACGAATCTGCAAATTCTACCGGTGGCTGATGATGATGATAGAATGAGGTTTATGTATGTAGAGAAGAAATGTGCGGATATTGGCATCGAACTGCGAAATGAGAATATAGGGGATGGATACTCGTATAGGTGAGACTTGTTACCACTAATCCTAGGGAGCCACATGACACACAGCTCAGTTTTAATAAATAAATAATAACTTTATTCAGTAAGGTCTTACAAAACATGTAACATCTTAAATGTACCAAATTATGTGGACTTATTGTGGACTTATAGTTGGTAGTTGCTCTGCCTTCCATGCTGTGGGTCGTGGGTTCGATTCCCAGAAATATTTGTGTGATGAACATGAAATATCAATTAAATCTAATGAATACTTCATTTTCTAGCGCTGTGCACGCAGTTTTATTATCCGCTATGAAGAGTTTTGCTGAAGAAATGTTGAGAAGCGCCCTGGTAGAGAAACGAAAACAGGAAAACCCCCAAAACACGCCTAGCGTATGGACGGGGTATGTATTCTACAAGATTATATGTATTTAGCGCCATCTATATCGCTACATGGTAAACTACATCGTAGTGTACGCAACAGACCAACAGATGGCGACAAATCCTAGATCGCGCAAACGAAGTTATCGCGGAGTTTGAACATAAGTAATAGAACCGATGACTATCCATCGGTCCGAGCGACCCCGAGACAAAGGTCGCTCGGCGTGGAAGATCTTCCCTTCGAAGGAGATACCACACCTAACTCCACATATACATAGTCATTTTTATATGTATTTTATTCAGTAAAATCACGCGGATCATTCAGAATCATGTATTTTATATATCACCGGGTCTAAAAAACCCGCTATTTTATAAAACGACTCGCCTCGAATTTGATTAACCGTCGAAATATCATGAAACGATTACTTGTTGTAGAATATTACATGGACAGGCGTCACATCACAGCTCAGTTGGTAGTAGTTCTGCCTTTCATGCTGTGGGTCGTGGGTTCGATTCCCACCCAGGCAAGTGTTTGTGTGATGAACATAAATGTTCTTTCTGTGTATGGGTGTTAGGTACTATTCTATGTATTGTATGTAGCTATGTAGGTATTTACAAAAAATATGTATATAAGTATTCTATCAGCAATCTGTACCCCAAGTAGGTAAGAGTTTGTGCACACACGGATCGCAGAGACGCAATCGCCGAGCGCCACCGATTTTATATGGAGATCCAAGCAGTCCCTAGCAGATTTTTTGAGAAGCTTGGATTTTCATACAAAATCGGTGGCGCTCGGCGATCGCGTCTCTACGATCCGTGTGTGCACAAACTCGTACTTAGGGTACTAGTTCCCATAGTACAAACTTTAGTGTTATGTGTGAAATATCGGTGAATATTTATTTAATTGTAAATAATATATAATCTTTTTAGATCGACATCATCGCAGACGTCAGTGTTCCTTAACCACGTGTATTCCGGTGCGAAGCGCGGCCGACTGCGCGCGCTATGTAATGCAGACACCGCCGCCCTTGCCACTGACTACTACGCTATTTAATATAACATCTCTATTATTATGTCTTTTTATTTAACCTTGGTCATAGAATTATTTGGAAAGTTGATAGAGTCTAGGAAAGAAAAGAGATTCAGATGCTTAGAGAGAGAGTTATAAATAGGGATTTATTTAACACTTAACATTGTCATAAACTAGAAATGTAAATGAAAAAAGAGATTTAGTTGATCTGCTGTCTGTATGGTAGTTGTGGGTTCGATCCCTACCAAGAACAAAAATTGTTTGTCATACACATGATACATAGCTGCAAGTATTTGTTTGTCATACATATTATTATGATACATATTATTATGTAGCTGTCTTCCTTGCTAGTGGGTTCGATGCCCGTCAAGTAACAAATGTAATCGCTCAGGGGGGCCAACGACACTAAAGTTTATATGTCCCCCCTGGGGAGATAACAGGGGAGCCCAAACCATAAGCCATATTATCGTGTCGTGTCATAGTTATAACGACACAAATGTTTATGCAAAAATGTATGTTTAGTATTCTATTAGCAATCTAGTACCCATAGTACAAGCTTTGCTTAGTTTGGGACTAGAGTGTGATAAATAAATTTATTTATTTCATAAAAAAAAAGAAAACACACTTAAAAAAAAAAAAAAAACTATAATTATACAAAGTTCTTATTAATGATGTGTGAAATGTCCGCGAATATAGGTATATTTACTAAATAAAGTATTATTTACGAATGTATAAAGAAAGGACAGCTGCTACATCATCATCATCATCATCATCGACCTATATCAGTCCACTGCTGGACGTAGGTCTCTCCCAAGACGCGCCACTGAGCCCGGTCTTCGACTCCTCTCATCCAGTGTTTGCCAGCTACACTCCGCAGATCGTCGCTCCATCTCGCCGGAGCTGCTACAGATCAGTTGCAATTAGCCCTGCCATTCATGCTAGTCGGGGGTTCGATTCCTATCTAGAATAAACATTTGTGTGGCACTTAATTCAATAAAATACCAGTAGAGTCCAGTGGCGTAGCTAGGTAACCAAGGGCCCTGGGGCAAATTAAAAAATGGGGCCCCACTGCTATGTAAACTGATTTAGACTAGTCAACAAGTTCAAAAACTTAAAAATATGAGCGATGAATCACCTATAGAAAAATGTTTTTGGTGCAGGTTAAAAATTGCAATAGTTATTAACAAAATAAGATTTAAAAAAAATGATATACCATTTTTTGTTAATAACTTGAAAAATATGAACATTTAAGCAATTTTGCTCGTTAAAGAAGAGGAAATTTCCAATAAAAAAGTCATAACTTTTCAAAGTCAAAGTCAAAGTCAGACGTTGAAAATAGAGCTCCGCGCGGCTGTTACAGCAAGCCGCTAAAGAGAGTTCAGCAATAAAAATAATATTTTATTACATAAAATGTAATTTTAAAAATTTGAAAAAAATCTTGTATCTTCTTAACACTTGAAAGAACCGAGCCCTGAAGAAAAAAAAGCTTAATCATCATTTTTCAAAAAGTTATTCAATTTTTAACTGACAATTTGTTTCGTAATTTCCATTGGTTTAAACAATGGAATTAAAGGTATAAATAATTGGTAAATTTTCATAAAAGTTAATTAACTTGTTAATTATGATTTTTTATAACTATTGAAAAATTATAACTATTGAAAATAAAACGGTTGAAATGAAAAAAAAAAACGCAGCATCTTCGACGATTTTTCTGCGGTCTAAAGTCACGATATCTCGAAAGCGATGCTTTGTAGAAGAAAAGTGTTTCTATATTTTTGTAGACAATTTTACGATCTACAAGCTTTGTCTGAATCATTTTTCTTTTTTTCGTTAGCTCTCGTTGTTTAAGAGATATACGCAAAAAACGCAAATGTATGACCTTTGATCTCGAATAAAAAACAACGCACAAGCGTGATCGATGGGGATTTTTGGCATATCGTTTGTAATGACGTATTCAAGGCCTGCACAAAAATCCAGCTTGTTGGTTGGGAATTAATGCAAACTGGAATGTCTATTTTGACTGGACTGTCACTTCTGCAGCAGCTAAAAGATCATTTAAGAAATGGTATGGGCCAAACCGACTCCGACATTTATCGCTAATAGCAATTGAAAACAAAACCGCATCAAACCTGGATTTTAACGAAGTTATTGCAAAAACTAAAGCTAGGAAAAAATTGTAAATTTAATTGTTATTTGGTCAGTTGGTAGGCCCGACCTTTATACAATAAACCCTTAAATCTTCTTTTTTAACAGGCCAATATTTTACTATATTTACGGAAAAAATCCGTCCCATGTAAATCGAGATATAAAGTACGCTTAATTTTTCACGCGAGAAATTTTTCAAATTTTTCGATTTAATGGGACCGATTTTATTATAAAAATAGTAAGAAATAGGCCTGTAAAAGCCCTTTAATATGTATTATGTGGCAACCTTGAGGGACGAGTTTTTAAGTCGTGGCCCACGCTCCGTAGAGGATTGCCCTATCTCCTTTCCAAAAGTTCAGTTCGATCGAGATTTCTAGTAATAGAGCTCAGGGGGCCCCCCTGAGCTCGAGGGCCCCGGGGCACTGCCCCGCCTCGCCCCTTGGTAGCTACGCCACTGGTAGAGTCGTCTTATACAGGATGGAGTTATAACTTATAATACCTGCCTTGTCTTATAACTTATAAGACAAGGCAGGTATTCTTACATTATATTATCAACTGTATACCATTTAAGTACATATGTATTGTTAACTATTAAGTGACATTGTGGCTCGGCGACTCAGTTCATAACGAGTCACTTTAGTAAATCATTTATGTTTAATGTGATAAACCAAGCTAGCCTAAATAAGCTAGCTTGACAAAAATGTAGATTTAGGTTCCAAAAAAAAAGTCAATATATACAAAAATAATTTATTAAATAAATAAATAATTAACAATCAACATTCACACAAATAACTTATTCAGTAGGTAGGTAGTAGATTTCTTATTATTTTTATGATATTTTCTTTATTGCACCCCAGCCGATCCTCCATACCTTAGATTCTTCTCCATCCAAAGGTTGTCTGGAAGAAATCGCTTACTTAGCGATAAGGCCGCCCATTGTACATTAAGTTTATTCAGTTTTGTAATCTGTTGTTTTCATTTAGTATTTAAGGTGTACAATAAAGAATTTTCATTCATTCATTCATTCAACTTACAAACATGCGTATGGCCTCAACTTAAACTAATTTGTCAATAAATTAAAATACTTTAATAACATCTACATACATTAAACATATTTTGGCCCAAATATTTCTAGATTCTAAACAATATCTAGATTCACACTTCATTAAAAATAAATTAATAATCTTCTAATAAATTAATTAGTAAGTCTGTAATGTTGCCATTTAAAAATAAATTTACTTAGGTTACCGTAAAAATATATTTTGAGGCAGTGGACTATAATATTAACATAATATAAATAAATAAATATTACGCCACTGGTCTAGTATATGGTGTATTTCGGACCTGTCCTCTATATGGTGAATTTTGGAGATCTACGTCTAATTCCACATCCGTTTCCTGGAAAAAAGATCAATTAAAATTTGAAATAAATTTTATGAACAATAATACGTTTTTTTTTAAATTAATTAAACACATAGAAAGATATTTTTTATTATAAGTACTTATAGGTACGTAGTATTTTCCAAGGCGGGAATCGAACCCGGAAACTCCGCGTCGCAGGCGGACCTTCGCCCGCCGCGCCACATCGGTCGTAAATTGTCCGCTATACTTACATGCTTTTTTTTAGGACTAGGCTAGGTCTAGACTGACACGGGCCTTGAGCGTGAAGACCGAATCCAGAAATTCCGTAACGAAAATAACCTAACACTGCGCATGCGTAATCCAGCAAAAAATGCTATGCAATAGCTTTACCGCGGCAGTCCCCGAGTGCCACACGTCTTTTTGACGTGACAACGTCTTATAATTCGATAGAGCAGCACGTACGAAAAAACATGACTCATGCGGCATTACCTCGCTCTGAGACTCATGCGGCGTTACCTCGCTCTGAGGCATTCCATGAAGTGCAAGCGAGAGCGCGGAACGAGCGGCAAAGAAGCACAATCGGCCTTTGCGTTCGTTGTCACGTTCAACTATCGTCAGTAAACCGACTTTACAGACAACAATTTTTTTGTACTCACCTCTGGCTCCATACTCCTGGACCACGGACCCCAGCCGTGGGATTCGTGCTCGTCTTCATGATCGTAATGGTGCTGATGTTGGGCGTGCTCGTAATATATCACCTGGGACAAACATACTCTCATAACTAAATAATATAAATAATGCTGGACAATCCACACATCATCATCTAGCCCCAAGCTAAGCAGAGCTTGTGTTATGGGTACTAGAAGACTGACATACTTAATACAATACATTACAATTTTTTTTTTATTATAACTACATATAAAATACCCAGAACACCCGGAATAAATACTCTGTGTACTCTACACTGATAAATACTCTACACTCTGAGTGGGAATCGAACCCACGACCCACAGCATGGAAGGCAGTACTACTAGCTGTAATGCCTGTCAGTTCAGTATAGTGACGACCGATGTGGCGCGGCGGGCGAAGGTCCGCCTGCAACGCGTAGGTTGCGGGTTCGATTCCCGATGGGATAAATGTTTGTACGATCTGTAAATATTTATTCCGGGTGTTCTGGGTATTTTATATGTATAATAAAAAATATCTATCTATGCAATGTATTGTATTAAGTATGTCAGTCTTCTAGTACCCATAACACAAGCTCTGCTTAGTTTGGGGCTAGATGTTGTGTGGATTGTCCAGCATTATTTATTTATTTTATTAATATAATCAACAAAAACAAAGGGCATTGAGTAGAGATTTCCCTAACGCATTCCGAGTAAGGTCAACGACTTAGGTCACTGTATAAATAGCGGCTCCGGGTCGCAGTGAAAGTACAAGGATCGTGAATAATCGTGATGGGTGGATAGAAAGTATTATTGCAAAATTCCATCTTGCAATTTCATTGACATATTTTAAAAATAAAAACTTGTTTTTGACTGGATCTGTCTTTAATAAAGATTAAGTTTTTCTGTTCCAACTTTGGACAAAACTGGAATAAGATTTTCCGTGATTTTCCTGAACTATGTTTCATCATAACTGCAGGACTACTCCGCCAATTATGAACCGATTTTAATGATTCTTTTGTCGTTTAGTAGATATTACTTCAAAGATAGTCCCATATTAATTTCATTTAGTTCACACCAGTACTTTTTTAATTATCCTTAAAAGTGTCGATGACTTATCGATATGTTAACTTATCGATGACGATCGAAGTCGAATTTCTACATATTTCTTAAAAATAATTTGTCATGTACTGTAAAGACTCAAGATGACTAGTTATCTGATATTTTGTGGTCTCATCATGAATCAATAATCAGTTTGCAGCAAACACATTACCCTCCTTATTTGTAAGTCGGTCACACTCCTATTTAAGTATGTATAAAAACTACTTTCTTATTGACTGGTTTTATCAAGAAATTTGCAGTTAAGATGGGTTTTATAATAGGACAGGCGTCACAGCGCAGTTGGTGTTTCTGCCTAGGGTCGTGCGTTCAAGTCTTAGCAAGGGAAGTCTTTGTGTGATGGCAAACGTTGATGTTTTATCCAGATTATTATGTATAAAAACGAGAGAGTTTCAAGATATACCAAAGCTTTGTGTCTGTCTGTTCTCGCCTACAGGTCGCATTTTTGAACGAATTGGTACACAAGATTCATACCTCCTATCTTACAAAAAGTTAGCGTTGACTTTATGTCATCATTACATATGGTAATCAATACTTCAAGTCTGCGTTAACTTTTTATAAGATAGACCGATCTACATATTACATTTAGATTTTAATTTATGGCAAGTGTCACAGTCACAGCTCAAATGGTAGCTCTGGCGTACATGCTGTGGGTTGTGGGTTCGATTCTCACAGAGCAAATGTTTGTATCTGAAATTTCCGTGAATATGAATAAATAAATAATGCTAGACAATCCACACAACATCATCTAGCCCCAAGCTAAGCAGAGCTTGTGTTATGGGTACTAGAAGACTGACATACTTAATACAATACATTACATAGATAGATATTTTTTACACATAAAATACCCAGAACACCCGGAATAAATATTTGCAGATCGTACAAACATTTATTCCAAGGCGGGAATCGAACTCGCAAACTTCCGTGTCGCGGACCTTCGCCCGCCGCGCCACACTGGTCGTCAATATCTGTACCTCTACCATGAGTTGTCACAGTAAAATCGCCAGACTTTACTACAGTAGTTACGTCAATATTAGTATTACGAATTTTAGTACCAACTATCCGCTAGAGGCGCTGTACAAATCTTCATACATTTTTTTAACTACAGACGCTAGCGAGTGTAGTATATATAGTATAGTAAAAACTCATGGTAGAGCTACTTATCTAGATGCCAGAAACTTGTTGAAAGCGAGCGAAGTCAGATGAAAGACTAGTATAAGCAGCTTGTTTTAATGTGGGCTTTGAGGACAGTTTCACCCGACGCATGACAACTCCGTATTTGTTAACACAAGCTTTTTCTTTGCATTCTTGGAGTAGTTTGTCGTAGGTTCAGGGCTGGTCTAGGTTGTATTTTAACTCAGAGGTTTTCAATTCAAATGTAGTCTTACGGTCAAATGTTAATTATTTTTAAGCTATTGCATAGCTTCTATCGCGGGCCTTGAGCTTGGAGACAGAATCCAGAAATTCAGTAACGAATAAACCTAACACTACACATGCGTAATCCAGCAAAAAATGCTATGCAATAGCTTTACCGCGGCAGTCCCCGAGTGCCACACGTCTTTTTTTTGTTTTAATTATAAGTGGGTCGTGGGTTCGACCTCCATCGAGTAGGTACAAATCTTTGTTGTGTCTGGGTGTTATGTATTTACATAAAAGTATATACCTACTTAGGTAAGTATTATATCAGCAATCTGGTTCCCATAGTACAAGCTTTGCTTAGTTTGGGACTAGAATGTGATGTGTGAAAAGTCCGTGAATATTTAAATATTTATTATATATTAGGTATCTTGGTTGTGAACTTGACTTCCGCATGTAAAACTGATACCCTCCTTTCCGCAAGCCGGTTAAACAAGACCCTTCTACTTTCTTTGGTATTTTCTCTTATTCGCAGTAATATTAATTACTGTACAAAGTTGTGGCTACTTATTTAACATTTTGTTCCATTCTAATCTACTCTTAAAATAATATCAGATTTTATAATTATAGGTACTTACCTAATCTTCTAGCAACAAAAAATGAATGGATGTCCGTTTTTTTTAATTAATCATATCTTAAAATAAGTAATAAATCAAATGTCAAAATTAAAAAGCATTTGTTATCAAATAGAAATTATCATACAAATGATTGACAACTTAAATAAAAAATAGTTAAGGTAAGCGGTCACCTACTTGCTACGTATACTTACTAATGCTAAGTCACGTCATTTTTTTAAAAATTTCACCATGACATAGCACTTTGAAATAGAACATTTATATTTTTATCTAGACTAAGATTTATGTGAGTAATGTATTAGATATAAAAAAAAGTTCAAATAAAAACAATGACTGCTTAGATATAGTAGTAAAAAGTTCTAATAAATAAATAATGCTGGACAATCCACACAACATCATCTAGCCCCAAGCTAAGCAGAGCTTGTGTTATGGGTATCTAGAAGACTGACATACTTACACATTACATATAGATAGATTTTTTTAAATTATACTTACATTAATATAAAATACCCAGAACACCCGGAATAAATATTTGCAGATCGTACAAACATTTATCCCATGGCGGGAATCGAACCCGCAACCTCCGCGTTTCGCGTGATGATAATGATGATGATGAAATATACTATTTTAGTTAAAATAACTTACTTTCTGTGGTTGATGGTTGTGCTTGTTCTTCAAGTCTATCCATAACCTCGCCAGGTTGATGGCCAGTCCCAACACTGCGACTATGAAGAATTTTACCTGAAACACAACATAATAATAAGTATATCTATTTTAACTTTTTTTTATTTGCTTTTTGCGGCTTTGGTATCACTGCGGCTTTGATAGCCTATTGCAGGGGTCACCAATTAGTGTCGCTCGAGGTCCATTTTAAGAAATGAAAAGACCACCGCGGTCCGCACATTTTATAAAAAAAAATATTGAACAAAGGTAATTACGGAAATTAAAAAGGTATTATTATTTACATATCAATGAGAAAAATGTAATTTTTTATTGTTGATTTATCTGTCTGAAGTTTGGAGTGGAATTGGTACAAACTATTGACATTACACGTTCCTTTGCCCGGAAATTTTCGAATTAACGTCAGCAAAAATACTGCGTGTGATATATTTTTTCGGTCCGCACACAATGGGTCGGCGGTCCGAATGCGGGCCGCGGTCCGCCATTTGGTAACCCCGGGCCTATTGTGATCCCTATATGTATATATACATCTGTATATATATATCTGTATCTATATATTACGTATATAAAAGAAAGTCGTGTTAATTACACTATTTATAACTCAAAAACGGATGTACCCGATATGGCTCGAAATTGAAGTAAAAAAATAAATAAATAATATTTATTATAAAAAATATCTTACCTGTAGTTTAAAAGATAAAATTTGTAATAAAGTTCCAATTTTAGCTTTCAAAACGGCGCCGAGAATAAGTAGCTTCAATATTGCCTTCTTTTTCTTCTTCTTCTTGCCTCTTTGCTCTAAAAAAATATAATATTAAAAAAAAAAGCATATTATTTCCTGTTGTGATTTAAAAACATGCAAAATATCAACCTTTTAAATTAATTATATAACCAATAACGTAAATTGATGATTAATGTATTTTTTTACAACAATTTTTGTATATTAAATATCATTAACACTTAAAATGTGACAATTTATTAATATACAATATCAATGTATCTAGAAAAGTTGATATTAAAATTGAATTGTAATATAAAAGGTTGATATTTAAGCCCAAATAAAATAAAGGTCCACGCGCACTATACCGCTACGGACTCAAAAACATGCCTATTCATGCTACAGTACATTTCAATTCAAAACGAGCTTAAAATCATTCAAAACAGGCAATTCTAAACAAAAATCATTCAAAATGCTCATGCTTTTTTTACCAAAACTTTTGAAGTAAGGTTCATATCTGAAAATGTCTAAATGATATTATTGTGATATACAATAGAAGTAATTTTTTTAAATTGTCTTTGTGTTTTTTGATGTAAATAAATAAAATTGGATAATCCACACAACATCATCTAGCCCCAAGCTAAGCAGAGCTTGTGTTATGGGTACTAGAAGACTGACATACTTAATACTACATTGTCATTAGGTTACATTAAAAAGGTCTGACAAGATTTGTATTATTGCACCTTGAACAAGAAAAAAACTATTCTTGTTTTGCTAAATCGCTCGCAATAATATTTAATAATATGAATTTTCTATAAACACTCTTTAATATTTTATTTGTCATAAATTTCAATTGTTTTTGTTTGCTTGGCAAAGGTCTTCCCTAAATTCGTACATAAAAATCCATTGATTTTTCTATTATAATAATTTCTGTAAGTATTTTGATGATATTTTTCTTTGCATAATATCAAATAATGATTATTTTAACTATAAACAACTAAATAGAACCATCACCTTCAAAACTGCTTTTATCCTGCACCCCATTCTCCTTATACTCGGCCTCCAGCGCTGATTCAGCCAACACATCCAGAGCATCAGTCCCCATGCCCCATAGATCAGCTAAAACCCCCCTAGGTTCCCCCCTCACTACATCTCTTGACCCAACATTCACTGACCCTTCATCCCTTGACCCTACACCCCTTGACCCTACATCCCTGGACCCTACATCCCTTGACCTGACACTCCTTGACCCTACATTCCATGACCCAACATCCCTTGACCCTACATCCATTGATCCTACATCCCGTGACCCTACATCCCTTTTCTCCCGTTTAACCTCCTCGACCCGTTCTTTCCCGTCTTCAGGTCTGGTCACGCGTGCATCTTCAAGACCAAAAGACTCCATGTTTCCGATGACCCACGATTGTCTTCCGTTGGGGAAGTTCCGACCTTTCTGTTCTTTTGGTTTGTGATGCATCATGACGGGATGGACTAGGTGGATCTTGGGGGGTTTTTGCTTCTTCTTTTTCTTCTTGGTCTTCTCGCCACCGGCTGATATTGTTATGCTGTCGATGCCGCCGCCGCTGTCGTGTTTCCTCGATTGAAGTGCTCTGTGGAGAGGTTTTTTGGTCAATGAAATGAAATATATTTCTTTGCTAACACATAGTACTGAACATAAACAAGACAACATAAGACAATACAAATACAGTAAAAGAACGTAAGAATTAACAAGATAGGTTGTCAAAAAGGCTCAGTCTCAGTTTGTTTGCTGCCCCGAGTAGAGGCTGTTTCTCAGACTGAGCCACAAAATACGGGTGACTTCAATGATATGTCCATGAATATTAATTTAAATAATATTGAATTTTGTACCAATTTTATGTTTTAAATCTTGCTCTATATCGCTTGAAACACGCCATCTTTGTTCTTAAAAGCTGTTTATTACCAAACTTTACCCGCGTTTAATGTAGAAGTAAGTAATTAGTTAATACTTTCAACTGCTCGAGCTGTGGCTCCGAACCACTCAATTAATCCATAACATGTCGGTCACATGTGAAAGTGATGCGCACTTTCGATTTTGGTGCAGGATTTCCATCGATTGGACATGATGCTTCTTGAATTAAGTATATTATACACTAGCTGACCCGTGCCCACTTCGTTGCGCATAATTCGACCGTTTTTGAAGTGAAAACTTCTTTAGCGGCGCTGGGTGGGTAAAAACTTTCAAACTCGCGTCAGGGTCACGTGACGTTGATCGAAAGCGTAAGATCGAGGGAAAGGGAGAGGAACTAGTATCTCCCACTCTTTCTACCGTGCCTGAGTGTGCTGACTCTGTTTAGGCGGCACAGGGCGCTTGCGCGAATGTGTCTGTGTCATTGTGATTGTCATTGTCATTATGACGTCTGTGGTTATATTTTTATGTGAAAACTTAGAAGTGAAAACACAACGTTAATATTGAAGTTTTCACTTCTGCCGGCACTCCCGGAGTGCTACCTTTTTTTTCTCCGATTCACTTTGCAAAACGGACTACCACGTAAAAGCCCATAAGCCATAACACAAGCTCTGCTTAGCTTGGGGCTAGATGATGTTGTGTGGATTGTCCAGCATTATTTATTGTTACATCTGTAGATTACTAAAATTAATTTTAATTGTTTTTTTCTGATTTAGCGTTATACTTAGTTGTTTTTTTAATTGATTAGCTTATTATTGTTTTGACTAAATAGTTTTTGGGGGTCGCTATCACTTCCCATCAGGTGACCCACATGATCATCTCTTTTATCATTAAGACTTTAAAAAAACACACCAATTTTAGATAGAAAACGCGCTTTTATATAGAAATTCACACGGTTTCTAACTAGCACTGAGTTCACTCTTAACGGAGTATTGTGTGATGTGATAATACTAGATGTTTTTTTGGCGAGTGGAACTTTTTTGCAACGGTCTGTAGATAGCTCAACTGTTTCTTATGTATTTTATATCATCATCATCAACCTTTACCAGTCCACTGCTGGACGTAGGTCTCTGCAGACGCGCCACTGTGCCCGGTCTTCGTCTCTTCTCATGTTGTGTTTGCGCTACACTCGTTGTATCGTCGCTCCATCTCTATGGGTGCGTCCTACACTACACAATGCCTAAACGCAGTCTCCACTCCAGAGCCTTTAGTCCGAAGGTGCATTTAAGAACTCTCTACTCTCGAGCCGACAGTCGTCTCTCGGATAGCCATACAAAAATGTATGGACATCCGAGAGACGACTGTCGGCTCGAGAGTAGGGAGTTTTAAAATGCGTCTTCGGACTAAGGGCTCTGTATCCGTTTGCTCCAACGGTTGTCGGTTCTTCGGCAAACATGGCCGGCCCACTGCCACTTCATCTTGCTAATTCTTTGAGCTATGTCGAACATTTTAGTTTTCTGACGAATAACTTCGTTACGGATTCTATCTCGCAAAGAAATTCCGAGCATAGCTCTTTTATACGCCTATGTACATTTTATAAATACACTCGAGAGCAATGAATCCGGGTCACTTAAAGAATCCTAAAAATCTCGGAAACTAAAAATGCTAGGTTAATGCAATAAATTGTATTTAATAGACAATGTAATACTCCTTAAATGAAGGTATTAAAACTTCTTAGTTATTGTAAAGTTATATCATAAAAAAATCAAATATGAAACAGGGCCACTTTCGAAGATGGAACTACGAAATTACAGCATTTGGTTTTGCTTTTGTTTGTAATCTGTCATTTATGTGGGTACATAAACCATGTTGATAGTGCTCTATATTCATTATTCAAGCTGAAATTATGTCGCTTACGCCTGAAGAATGCACCAGAATACTTACAATGCTGGAAACCGGCCGGAGTCAGCGCGATACAGCCAGGACTGTCGGTGTGTCGCTGTCAACAGTACAAAGAGTTCTCCGACGTTACGAAGAAACTGGTTCTAACCTACGCAGACCAGGAACGGGCAGAACCAGGTGTACCACAGCACGAGAAGACCGATACTTGGTGAACACCATGCTTCGAAATCGCTTTCTCACAGGAACTGAACTAACCAATCAGTTTCGACGCCTCGGAGGAAGTAACCCAAGTGCATGGACAGTAAGACGTCGGCTTGCTGAATCTAACTTAAAACCCCTTAGACCTGCAAACGGCCCTAAACTGGAGCGTGGGCATCGTATTTCGAGACTAAGATATGCCCAGAGCCACGAAAATTGGAGTATTGAAGATTGGTCAAAAGTTATGTTCTCCGACGAATCAAAATTTATGCTCTACAAGCACGATGGAAGACACAGAGTGTATCGAAGACCAGGGGAAAGATTCAAGCAAGCATGCATCGAAGAAAAAGTAGCCTACGGTGGTGGGTCTGTACTTGTGTGGGCCGGAATTTCTTCTGAAAGTCGCACAGAGCTGGTGATCATAGAAAACGGCTCTTTAACTAGCGTAAGATATGTGGAAGAAATCCTCAATGATCACGTTGGTCCATTTATGGTCAATTTAGGTGAGGATGCTATATTTATGCATGACAATGCCCGACCTCATACAGGTAGGATTGTGAATGACTACCTTCAAGAGATGAACATTACTCGTATGGAGTGGCCAGCGCGCAGCCCGGATATCAACCCGATCGAGCATGCTTGGGACGAGCTAGGCAGATGCGTAAAACAACGAAACCCTCCCCCAATCACGCTTCGTGAGCTCAAAATTGCTCTCACAGAGGAATGGGAGAATATTCCCCAAAATCGTATAAAGAACTTGGTGTACAGCATGCCAAACCGCGTAAACGCAGTAATGGAAGCACGAGGAGGCAATACGAAGTATTAAAATTCAAGAAAATCGTAATAAAGTTCAAAAATTTCATGTTTCCTATTTTTGTTTTAAGGAGAGATCAGCAGTTTTTTTCTTTATGTAATTTTGTGTTAATAAAATGTATGGTGACTCATATTTTTTTTACTTTCATTTAAGGAGTATTACATTGTCTATTAAATACAATTTATTGCATTAACCTATCATTTTTAGTTTCCGAGATTTTTAACATTCTTTAAGTGACCGGGATTCATTGCTCTCGAGTGTACTTTAATAGTCGTAAGTTTGTTTGTGAATAAAGTGGTTCTAGCTACATAAAGACTAACATACATTTATAAAAATATAAGTAGTAGAGTGAAAATACAGAATATTATAAGATTTTCGACGTATGACGCATTCGTTCCGGTTCAGTGCGCGTGCACCTTAACAATTCTAGGTCATGTTTATAGAAGTTAAGAAAGTCACATAGGTTTGTGTAATGGTTTCACTTGGACGTGCGGAATTGATAGTTAAATATTAGATACGAGCGAAAATATAATTTTGTTTGGTTAAAATATCTACAGGTGGTTTTTCTCACGACATTATTTGTGAAAGACTAAATTAATAAGATTCTAGTTTTTAAGCTATTGCATAGCTTCTATCGCGGGCCTTGAGCGTGGAGACCGAATCCAGAAATTCCGTAACGAAAATAACCTAACACTGCGCATGCGTCCAGCAAAAAATGCTATGCTTTACCGCGGCAGTCCCCGAGTGCCACACTTTTTTTTATGATTATCCCGCGTATTATGAACCGATTCTGATGATTATTTTTATGTTTAGAAGTTCATATTTAAGAGGTGGTCCCATATCCTTTTAAATAGATAAGATTTGCCAAGTAAGTACTTTTTAAGATAACTTTTTTTATATATTATTTATTTAAAGATCCTTAATATGGTGTATTTAGTATTACTTGTCAATTTTATGTTGATTTAAATAAACAAATAAATTCTTTATTGAGGATTTATAAATTAAATTAAAACTCTTACGGTCCATCTTATAAAAAGTTGAAACAGACTTGAAGTACAGATTACCATACGTAATGATGACATAAAGTCAACGCTAACTTTTTATAAGATAGGAGGTTGCATTTAAAGTAAAATTAACCCTACAATAGGCGGTCTTATCGCGCAAAGCTATTTCTACCAGACATAATTTGGCGCAATCGCTCTTTAAACACTTCTTTTAATTTTAATTGTTGCAGCCCTACTGGGTTTGCCTATATCATTGCTGACTTACCGTGGTCAGACTTTAAATCGAAAGTCTACTTTTATGGTAATTTATTTACGTGTACTTACAAGACTATAATATGAATGTAGATAGAATCGAAAGAAAATAATGATTATTTCTTAGAAAACGCTATTAAGTTAAAATTAACTTAAGGTTTACTAGTGATAGTTAAATGTGAGAAGTATAAACAGGTATTTGATAGGGATCTTAAGGTTGTGGGTTTGATTCTCGAAAAAAATCTAAATATTCACGGACATTTCACACATCACACTCTAGTCTCAAACTAAGCAAAGCTTGTATTATGGAAACTAGATTACTGATAGAATACTTCTATGCATTTTTTTTGTAAATACATAGGGACATAGAAAACACCCACACACAGAACAAATATTTGTGTTCATCACACAAACATTTACTCTCGGTGGAAATCGAACCCACGACCAACAGCATGGAAGGCACAGCTACTACCAACTGATCTGTGACGCCTGATTATAATCAAACACTTGACATTAGCAGTACCTATTGCACCCTATACAGACCGTCAAACTCATAACCCTCCATAGTCGGGTAAAAATGGTTGTCTGTAAAGTCGGTTTACTGACGATAGTTGAACGTGACAACGAACGCAAAGGCTGATTGTGCTTCTTTGTCGCTCGTTCCGCGCTCTCGCTTGCACTTCAAGCTTTACATGGAACGCCTAGCGAGGGAACGCCGCGTGAGTCATGTGTTTTCGTGCGTGCAGCCGGCTCTATCGAATTATAAGACGTTATCACAACAAAAGTTAAAAACCTTTAGAAAGTCAAGAAAAATATAAAATCAAGGAACTTCTTGGAATTACTAATCTACTAACCTCACAACACCATGATGAAAGATCTCTACCAGGTTATTCAAAGAACCTTCCACTTCCTCTCCAAGCTTCGAAGGAAGCTCCTCGAAGGCCCTTCCTGATGATGAGACCTCAGAATCAGCCGCCTCTGCAAAAACAATAGCAGTTAATAACAGGTTAATAAAACGGTAGGAACCAGGCCGTAAGTTTGTTGCCCGTTCTTCTAGGCTCTGGTCGCGTGGAACTGGCACCTAGAATAACCTAGTATGTAAGACGATTCTAAATGATCCGCGTGATTTTACTGAATAAAGTAATTTTTGACTTGACTTTCACTTTAATAACAAACATATCCGAGGGTGGATCCAGCTTTGGCGCCAGGGGGGGGGGTCACATAGTCGTGGTCAAGCCAAGAACTTATACTTAATTTAATTTTGATAATGTGATTCCTAAACGTTTGCCATCATGCAAAGTTATTATATTTTAGTGGTCCACCTAAGTCCTGGAACCAGCTTAGGGGAGGGGGGATCATGAACCCCATGACCCCCTGGATCCGCCGTTGAACATATCATTGATCACGAATAAATGTGACGACCGATGTGGCGCGGCGGGCGAAGGTCCGCCTGCGACGCGGAGGTTGCGTCGATTCTATCCTTGGGATAAATGTTTATACGATCTGGAAATTTATTCCGGGTGTTCTGGGTATTTTATATGTATAATAAAAAATATCTATGTAATGTATTGTATTAAGTATGTCAGTCTTCTAGTACCCATAACACAAGCTCTGCTTAGCTTGGGGCTAGATGATGTTGTGTGGATTGTCCAGCATTATCTATTTATTAATAGTTAACGTATTTCAGACACATTGTATTAATAAGTTAAATTGACACCGCACTAGAACTTACTTAATTAATTACTTACTTAATTTAGTTTAATTGTAATTCTTTGTAAGAAAGATCATATAAACGGTAAGAAACAGGCCGTAAGTTTCTTGCCCGTTCTTTGGCAAACAGAAACTTATTTTGGCAATATACCAAAATATCTTGTATCTTCTAGGCTCTGTCTATTTTTTGTCTCGGATTTCTCAACAAAAGCCGTATAAAATAGCCAATTATAGTGTAATTTTAATAAAGATTTTAGTTTTTTGTTTTTTGATTCAGTTTTCTCAAGAGAAGTCGTATGAATCAGCAAGTTGTAGTAACACGGATACGGTGACAATGGTGTTAATATAATTTCAACCTTTCTAGACACGAGATGGCAGATAACCACGACCGCACCACACCGTATGTACACTCAGCACCACAATTTGATGATATTAATAAATAAATAATGCTGGACAATCCACACAACATCATCTAGCCCCAAGCTAAGCAGAGCTTGTGTTATGGGTACTAGAAGACTGACATACTTATACAATACATTACATAGATATTTTTTATTATACATATAAAATACCCAGAACACCCGGAATAAATATTTGCAGATCGTACAAACATTTATCCCAAGGCGGGAATCGACGCAACCTCCGCGTCGCAGGCGGACCTTCGCCCACCGCGCCACATCGGTCGTAAAATGTGTGGACTATTCACACATCACGCTCTAGACTCAAACTGAGCAGTTTGTACTATGAGAACTAGCTGTCTATCTATCTAGCTGACATAATACTTATGTAGGTATGAAAAAAGCTTTTAACTCCTCCATATTGGACTCTAATAAAAATCAAGCTTGACTATAAAAAAAACAATAAATCAAGGAACATGACATGTGTGCCAATTTATGGTTAAAATCGGTTGAAAATTGCGACCTGTAGTTGAGAACAAGCAGACAGATGATCAGTTTTTAAATAAATGTTTATTAAAAATGACATTTATTACATCTTGGACCAGTTGAACTATCTATAGATCGTTTGCAATGTGCTGTAGATAGCTCAACTGTTTCTTATGTATTTTATATGCCTATGTACATTTTGTAAATACTGTAATAGTCGAAAGTTTGTGAATAAATAAATTTTATTACAAAAATATAGTATAGATCAAAAAGATTTTCTGTACCAATTTCAAGCAACTTTTGAAAATGGACTAGGTTTGTTTGTCGCTGACTGTACCTCGTAAAGTGGGATAACTGGTAAGCAACAACATTTAATGGATATACTAAGCTATCAATATCCAGTTGGTATCCGCTTTTGTGTCGTGGGTTCGATTCCTACTCAGAGCTATCACTGTGGTGGAGTCTGGGTGCCTATGTATTATATTTACTTATGTATTTTTGAGAAGAATATAAGTGATAGATAGATTTTGTTATATTCACTAGGCTGGTATCTTTACCATCCTCTCAGCCTAGTCGGCCTAATCCAAAGGAAAACTATACCCCAGGTTTCATCTCGATGTTTTCCATCACCGTTTGAAAGCAACTAAAATCGAATGAGCTAAAAAAAAGACGTGGCACTCGGGGACTTTTGCTTGATTACCTACGCATGCGCAGAGTTAGATTATTTTCGTTACGGAATTTCTGGTTCCATAGAACTGAACTATTTGAAGACATACGAACGGATTTAAAGCCTAGCCTTTTAGTCTTCTTCTTCTTCGTGTTGATGATGGTCTTAAACAGTGTTTTCCCAAAACTTGGCCACTACTATGGCGTTTTCTGTGACATTATGTATGGTATCTATATTAATCTAGTGGTTGTCTGGAAGAAATCGCTCACCTAGCGACAAGACCGCCTATTGTACATTTTATTCTATTTTTTATTTGTCTTGTATTTCAATTAGTCATAACGTGTGCTATAAAAAGAATCATTTATTCATTAATCAGCTATCAAGAGTGTTTCTTCACGCAAACAACTTACACTTTCCCTTTGGACATTTTCGTCATCTTTTCAAAGTATGTTTAATTTTGCATCAAGAATGATTTTAATGTTTACTTTCTATGCTAAACACGGGCAGTTTGACACTTTAAGTATTTTTTTTAATGACATAGTTGGCAGAGGAGCCTGTACCCCAAGTACGAGTTTGTGCACACACGGTTCTTAGAGATGCAATCGCCGAGCGCCACCGATTTTGTATTTAAATCCAAGCTTCTCAAGAAATCTAGGGGCGCTGCTTTGATTTCCATACACGATTGCGTCTTTCAAAGTGATCCTTGTGATTTTATTGAAGAAAGATTGAAGTTTGAAGTATTATCAAACTAATCCAAGCTTGTACTATGGGAACTGGGAACTAGTCCCAGTTCCCATAGTACAAGCTTCGATTAGTTTAAGTTAGAAGCGCTGTGTGAAAGGTCCGTGCTAAAAGTATTTCTGCGAACCGTGTGTGCACAAACTCGTACTTGGGGTACTGCTTTTGTAATGATGTAGATACATAATGTGCTTGCTACTCAACTCATTTCACGGGGTCTTACCAGCATGATGGCATGTATTTATATAAATTATTCTATTAGCATCTAGTTTTCATAGCTTTGTTTATGACTAGGGCGTGACGTGTGAAATGTCTGTGATCAGTGATCATATACATAAATCCTAACTTACTAATTCCTACTATAATATTCTATCCTACTAAAACGCGAAAGTTTGTATGGATGTGTGGACGTATGTTTGTTACTCTTTCAAGCAAAAACTACCGAATGGATTTTAATGAAACTTTACAATAATGTAGTTTATACATCAGAATAATACATAGGCTATAATTTATAAAGATATCGTGTGAATTATCCAAAATATAACGATAATAAGACGAAGTTCCGGGCACCAGCTAGTAAATAAACACTTATGGATCTTTCACACAGCGCTTACAAAACTAAACCAAGCTTGTACTATGGGAACAAGATTGATAAAAAATTTCAAACTTTACAAACTTAAATCTTTCTTCAATAAAATCACGCGGATCACTTTGAAACGTCTTACATACTAGATGATTCTAGGCGCCAGTTCGTCGCGACCAGAGTCTAGAAGAACTGGCAAGAAAATATAATAAGTAAAATAATACGTCAATGTATTTTTTAGTACCTAAACAAATGGGTGGATTTTTTCCAATAAATTACTGATACGCTGCTTCGATTCCCGCGTGGAATAATTTTTTTGAAAGTGTAAACTTTTTTTCACAAACAACTAACGACTGTTACAGTATTTACAAAATGTACATTGTCATATAAAATACATAAGAAACAGTTGAGCTATCTACAGACCGTTGCAAACGATCTATAGATAGTTCAACTGTTCCAAATCAGTTGAAAGTTAGACAAGCGAGTAATATAATTTTTAAATATTCATAAGAACTATTATAAATTTCTAGAATGTGTGAGTTAAAGCATGTTTGAATTAATTAGTAGTTTAAGCGCAGTAAATTGACTTTATAATGTAGTAGACATATAATTAATCATATTAACTCGAGAGTCATTAGATTATCTTGAGATTAAATGTGTATCCGTGTTTTATTTAATCTGTATAATTTAGTTTTTTTTTCATATATTTGAGCTTTCATGTTTCGTATTATTTTTAATAACTTTGTTATTTTCAATCACAGGTTTAAAATTAAAATAAAAAGAAATATTCATTGATTGGCTGATAGAGGCCGATAATTATTGATAAAATGTCAATTAATTTAAGTTTAGCATTATTATTAACGCTATTTTTATCTTATAAGTAAATCTTTTCTTACCTATTACAAATAAAAAAAAATTACATCAATTAAAACGGACTCCTCAGAAACAACTATTTTATACAAAATTATTAACTATTACAAAAAAAAAGGTTTTAACAACGAAGTTTTGTAAAATACTTTTTACATTAGGTACCGTAAGAACCAGTATCTACATTTCGTACAAATAAACAACTTACCTTGCCAACTCCTTCGTTCGCTTTCCACTTTTTCCCCCCATCCGTCCAGAATCTTGCCAGCCTTTTCTCTAGCGCAAGACCACGCCTGTTCCTCCCCGAAACATTCCCACAACGAAAGAAGACTAGGCGCTATACTTTTACCGAAATTTATAACATATTCGTACGAACTTTCCATTAACGTTGCACTTTCGACTTGGGCAAGGTACAAAAATAAGAGCGGGAATAAATACTTCTTCCCCGCCATTCTTTATTCAAATTTTGACATTGATTGAAACTAAGCAGGATTTTGTTTTTTTTTTTTTGGTTTTGTGGCTAATGTAATGAAGAACAGAGTATGAATATTTTGGTGTGCGATTTTATAAACTTTTTTTTATCGCGGCTTTCTTGTGAAAGGTCTTAATCCACCAGCGATCGAAGACTCACTGAGTGTGGTGGCAGTGTCAATGAATAGCGTAAAAAAACTACTTTCTTTTAACCGGTTTTGTCTTTGGGCAATTATAGGTATGTGATGGAAGGCAGGTGAAAATTAGTTTTCATTTCGAATCCGGGTGAGGTTTGTGCAAATCACTGTCGAAGGTTAAGTATGTTAAATACTTACTGATTAATTCATTTTATTCATATTTCTATTGTTGAATACATTAAGTATATAATTTAACAGTTTATAGAGTTATGGGTAGAGAGAGGTGGAAAGAGAGGTGGAGACCATTGCCCAGCAGTGGAACAGCGTAGGTTGATAAAAAAAAACTGTTGTTTTCAAGTATTTATATTAATTGCTGTTTTTATTTTGAAATAAATCATTTTACTAAAAGCTAGTTTTTAATAAAGTTTTTGAAAAAAAAAAGATGATATACGATTAGTAAGTACCTAATATCATTGAAGGAAAGGTTGAAGGAACGAAGAAGAAGGCCGAGGATAAGTTAGGTATATGAGACAATTAATAACTAAGGTTGCCCTCAAGTCGTTTAAAGAGGTCAAGGAGGTCAAGGAAGTTCTGTAGCGGAACACATAGAATTGCATTTATTACGATGACGCTGACAAAGTCTTAAATAAGGAAGAAAATAAATAACAAAAAGTACGAAGACAAGGAGGCTTTATTGTGTTATTTATTACGCCTGCGCAAAAGTTCGAGCAATTTGTCTGTGAATTGCTATGATCATAATTCAGGCTCCAAAGTTTAATTCTAAAATACTAATAAATAGGTTAGATAAATACATCGACGACCGATTTGGCGCGGCGGGCGAAGGTCCGCCTGCGACGCAGAGGTTGCGGGTTCGATTTCCGCCTTAGGATAAATGTTTGTACGATCTGCAAATATTTATTCCGGGTGTTCTGGGTATTTGATATGTATAATAAAATATATCTATCTATGTAATGTATTGTGTTAAGTATGTCAGTCTTCTAGTACACAAGCTCTGCTTAGCTTAGGGCTAGATGTTGTTGTGTGAATTGTCCAGCGTTATTTATTTATTATTATTTATATTGTATACTTCCCTATATATAGGTTGTTGTGTTGTTGAAACGCAAGAAGAAGAAGACTTCCCTAATACATTTAATACCCTTGAATTACTTGAACAAAAAAAACATTTGGACAAAAGAACAATAAAATAAAAGTCTAAAATTCAATCACGTAAAATAATATCTAGTTTGATGATAATTTATTACTTATATCGAATATTTTTCCGGCAATTTGAGCCTTGGATTCGAATCCGCGAATTCTAACAGGAAGTATAGATATTATATTTGTTTTAATATTGTATCTAATAAAAATAACCTTCAGTTAAAAGATCAAGATCAAAAATAAATACGAAATAAATCGCTTTTGTCCCAAATTAATTTATTTAGGACAACCAACAAAGAAAACACAAGAAAATAATGAAAATTAGAATCAACAAAAATAAATACGAAATAAATCAGTTTTTTACCAAATTACTTTATTTTATTTATTTACGGCAACCAACAAAGAAAACACAAGAAAAAAATATAAAAATTAGAATCTTAAAGTTATGTGTTCCTTATATTATAGGGTGCCACGGCATTAGTCAAAAAAATATATTAATTATTAAGCTATGGGAACTAGATTGCTGATAGAATATCTACTTACATTTTTTGTAAATACAAATAAAACATAGTAACACCCAGACACAGAACAAACATTTATGTTCATCACACAAACATTTGCTTTGTGTGGGAATCGAACGCACGACACAACATGGAAGGCAGATCTACTACCAACTGATCTGTAAAGTCTTTCTAAATTCGACTTTATTTTTAGGTATCAAATATAAAAAACTTATTTAAAA
This sequence comes from Ecliptopera silaceata, assembly GCA_932527185.1. NCBI lineage: Eukaryota > Metazoa > Arthropoda > Insecta > Lepidoptera > Geometridae > Ecliptopera > Ecliptopera silaceata. Next base: position 5,153,499 of record OW052217.1, on the reverse strand, counting down.
AAAATAGAAATATGTTACCTGTTTCTTCTGATTCTTGGTTGGTTACAATAAAACCTGTTTTTTTTATTGCAGAAATAAACTTGAACAAGTGTGTGGCGCACGCGTTCGAATGGTTCCGTAGTATTTAATGATTTATTTATCTATTTATAATTATTTATTTTTACGGTATCTGAGCAGAATACTCTAATACTTACATGTATTTGTATAATGTTTCAAAATTAACGACTTAATTCATCAAATATGAAAAAATCATCCGTAAAAATTTAACTAAAAACGAATAACATACTGCAAAAAAACTCAAAATAATTAAAAAAATATTATGAAAAGTTATCAAAATATCAGCTATTATTTTTACATGCCTCTAAAGCAATTTTTTTTAACCTATACAAAATGCCACCCCCTATCTTATAAAAATTTAGCGTTGACGTTTTGTCACCATTATCTACGTATTAGCAAGAAACATGTCTGCGCCAACTTTTTATAAGATATATTTCCGCGCTGACATTTTATAAGGTAGACCGGACTGCGTCGGCAGTCTAAATAATATAAAAAAAATCAAAGGCTATGTGGCTAAGGTTTTATTAACTTTCAGGGACGAGAATGAACTCTGAAACTACGCATCACTTAACCTGGCATATTGTAATATAATGATATAGTTGTCCAACCTCTTTGGCAACGGTCGTCGCGTTCCACGGTGCTACAATTTAATAACAAACAATAACATTGTATTGACGTAAAAATAACCTATAAAAATCGCTGATACAAAAATCATTGATGTTTCGTGTCAAAAAGTGCTGATAATTCAAATACCTGGTTTACTGGGTAAATGACAATGCGGTATTGTGTTATAAAAAAATAATAAAGTGACTGAAAGTGGCGTAATTAAATCAATGTTTATGTATTAGAATAACACAATATTTCGTGTATATTTAAATAAGTGCATTTAAATTGTTGATTAAAAAAGTATTGTGTTTGACTTTTGAACGGATGACATTTGAAAAGATCTGTTTTCTTAATTCTTTGTTTCTAAACTCAGTTTTGAAATAAAATATTAAATATGTGTGAAGTGTCTATACCGATTTCCCGCGAAAAAAAGAATGAATGCAAAACAAGATTAGTCTTTAGAACTTTAATGCATACAATATATGTTTTAATAAACTTTAGTGTCTCTCTGTATGGAGGTTACATATCCTTTACTTTGCCGAAGGACGTTGCTGAAATACCTTTGATAAAGGATATGCGGAATTTCCTCCTATTTTTTCTAACAAATTGGAACTATGTAAGTATTTTTTAACCATTGAATAATAATAGGTAAGAATAACAATCATTGTAAAACTGTTTATAGAAATCTTACATAAAGTTTATTATCTTATGATATAAATGTTTCAACAGCCTACCCATTTCGGGCGTACCTACATTATTTTAACTTTTTAGGGACTTACAACTATTATAAATAAGTAATCTTAAATAAAGTTTATTTTATTTATTATTTTTATTAGATATCTTATGATATAAATGTTTCAACAGCCTACCCATGTCGGGCGTACATTATTTTAACTTTTTAGGGACTTACAACTATTATAAATAAGTAATCTTAAATAAAGTTTATTTTATTTATTATTTTTATTAGATATCTTATGATATAAATGTTTCAACAGCCTACCCATGTCGGGCGTACATTATTTTAACTTTTTAGGGACTTACAACTATTATTTTGAGTAACATTAATATATATTTTTTTGGTAATTGACTGAGCGAGCGAAGCGACTCGTTGGTGAAATTGTTTTTGTAATTTGTGTATTCTCGCCTACAGGTCGCATTTTTGCAGATTTTAACGAAAATTCGTACACAAGTTCTATGATTTATGTTTTTTTAAGTCGATTGCGATTTTCGATTAGAAAATAAGGGGAAAGGGGGGGAAATAAAAGGAGAAAGAGAGTATGTTTGCAGTATTGTTATTTATCAACGGATTTAAATCCAATATGCGGGGCACACTAATATAATATTATTATAATATTCTACTGAAAATAATGCTGGACAATCCACACAACATCATCTAGCACCAAGTTAAGCAGAGCTTGTGTTATGGGTACTAGAAGGCTGACATACTTAATACATTACATAGATAGATATTTTTACTATATATAAAATACCCAGAACACCCGAAATAAATGATAGCAGATCGTACAAATATTTATCCCAAGGCGGAAATCGTACCCGCAACCTCCGCGTCGCAGGCGGACCCTTGCCCGCCGCGCCACATCGGTCGTCTAAATGTTTGATGAGATCTGTTATTCTCACAGAATCACTAGTTTTTTTTTAATGCGTTCTTGTCTTAATGCATATTTCCGCTCATCATGGCCGTTTGTTTGTTCCGTCATTTTGTCAATAAAAAACAAATTGACCTCACAATAGATTTTACAATAATTACTGGTATAATTAACTTGATTGCAAATGTTTGTAAAACAGTTTTACAATCAGTTACTTAAATGATATACACCCCGCACTCAGAGACGTACGTTTTTTTATTCATCATTTTTTTATTCATGAAAAATACTTATCATCATTTTTATCCATTAAAAACACTTAAATACGTTACGTTTACGATTGTCACATTTATTCGAGCCATGCCCTCTGGATAGGGACCTTTATGTCTATAGATCTGACAGCTGTCAAAAATTCAAGTGCTGTCAAGAATTTTAGCGCGAAAACGTTCAACATAGTCCGGTTTTTATAATTAGCAATGAACTAAATAACTCGTAGCTATGTCAATGAAAATCAGCCGTGTCATTCTTATACATATGTATGACCAGGCGTCACAGTTCAGTTGGTAGTAGCGCTGCCTTCCATGCTGTGGGTCATGGGTTCGCAACCAAGAACAAACATTTGCATCATGACAAATATTGAACTATTCAGTGTATTTATGTATATATTTAGAAATAATTATACTTTTGACAAAAAATTATCAAAAGTAGGTACTTCCTATTTAAATCGTTATCGACTCGATATAAAATACAAAAACCTTTTTTTTTATTACTCAAAATGTATTAGTCAAATATTAATGAAATCTATATAAAACCATCTCTGAAGTATTATCTATAAAATAAAAAAAAATCATCATTATCGGCTTATAATTTCCAGAGTAAACACGTAACATAGGTACATATAAAAAAACAGTCTAATTAAGAACCTCCTTTTTTGATGCTGGTTAAAAATATGCTAAAACTAACTTATTAAGATAACAAAATGGTTTTAACAAGTTTTATAAAAGCAGATATCCTTGGTTTTATAATCATTATAATCACGAACTTGTAGGTACAGGCAGCACTGCGATTTGATTACTACTCATAATAAATTGACAGGTGTCACAGTCATACAATCATGGAATAAGAAAGATCTAATAAATGTTATTATAATGTTAAATTAAATTTAACTAAATGTACATTTATTCACAATCAAACTTACGACTATGACAGTATTTACAAAATGTACATTGGCATATAAAATACATAAGAAACAGTTGAGCTATCTACAGACCGTTGCAAACGATCTATAGATAGTTCAACTGATCCAAAACAGTACCAATCGTCGCGTACATGATACTGGCTGCATTGCCGCGCTGAATAGCAATGCTGATACGCTGGGCCAGATACTCACCAGCCCTCGGGTCACGCGTCGACAACACTAGACGCCCAGAAATAATTTTGAAAACCCGGAGGGCTTCGGTACCCCACGGACCTAAGGTCTCGACCCCAAGAGGAGCGAAATGTTATGTTTCTTAATCATTATTAATAGTCCTTATTATGTAGACATGATATTGTACGTCTGAAACGGATAAAATATTGGTTCTAACCTAGTTTTATAACATGTTTGTACACAGTTATACAATAAACACATTCTTATTTATATAAAAAAAACGGTAGGAACCAGACCGTAGTTTCTTGCCCGTTCTTCTAGGCTCTGGTCGCGTGGAACTGGCACCTAGAATTACCTGGTACAACTATATAAGACGATTCTAAATGATCCGCGTGATTTTACTTAATAAAGTTTAATTGATTTTGTTTTCTTTTACGTTTATTTGACGTAACTTCTCGATAAAAAAGCAAATCAAGGTAAAACTCTGTTTTATTCATAGGTACGGTAATAAATATTCATGGACATTTCACTTATCACACTCAAGGCCCAACCTAGCAGAGCTTAAAAAAATTATGCATATTCTATTCTTCTCGTCTTTTATTGGGTATGGCTCTGTTCATTACCCTCTTATTGTACGTTCGGATTGGACAAACTGTATAAACTTGTATTTAAAATTAAGATCTTTTATGTACAACAGTTAAACAATAAAAATAAATATTTCTGATTCTGATTAGCAATCTAGTTTCCAACAGGTTAAGTTTGGTTAAATGTCAAAAAATATGAAACAAATTATCACGGTGAGTGTACTAGACAATAAAAAGCACAGCAAAATACCGAAATGACTTCCGTCAACACTTTATGTTAAAATAACAAATATTTTACTTGCTTTAGAGCTCATATTCTTCTTCTTTTATGTGACATCTGTCCGTCAATACGACTGGCAATTCTGCCAATGTCAAGAGTTTGAATATACTGGTGATACCTCTGCAGAAACTGTATAGAAACTGTTTTGTACAGTTTCTGTACCTTTACAGCAAATATAAAGAACCAATCTCAAAAATTGATACAGGGTTACACAGAAAATTATTGTTTATGTTCGCAAAATAGCTTAAACTGGTAAAAGATATAACAGTTCAGTCGCAATAAAAAAGAAAACCCTAAAAAAATTGAATTTCCCGCTAGAGCGAGAGGTGTCACCTTAAGTCAGTCAATCATACCAGGCGGCTGTCAATTGTTTACAAAGAGCGGCCGAGTGCGAGTAACTCGCACAGGAATTCTCGTGCTACCTTTAGTGCGAGAATCAGACGCACTAATTTTTTGACAATTCGCACAATATCTTGATATTCTGATGTGTAAACTACATTATTGTAAAGTTTCATTAAAATTCATCTAAACTAATACACTCGAGAGCAATGAATCCGGGTCACTTAAAGAATCCTAAAAATCTCGGAAACTAAAAATGCTAGGTTAATGCAATAAATTGTATTTAATAGACAATGTAATACTCCTTAAATGAAGGTATTAAAACTTCTTAGTTATTGTAAAGTTATATCATAAAAAAATCAAATTTGAAAAAGGGCCACTTTCGAAGATGGAACTACGAAATTACAGCATTTGGTTTTGCTTTTGTTTGTAATCTGTCATTTATGTGGGTACATAAACCATGTTGATAGTGCTCTATATTCATTATTCAAGCTGAAATTATGTCGCTTACGCCTGAAGAATGCACCAGAATACTTACAATGCTGGAAACCGGCCGGAGTCAGCGCGATACAGCCAGGACTGTCGGTGTGTCGCTGTCAACAGTACAAAGAGTTCTCCGACGTTACGAAGAAACTGGTTCTAACCTACGCAGACCAGGAACGGGCAGAACCAGGTGTACCACAGCACGAGAAGACCGATACTTGGTGAACACCATGCTTCGAAATCGCTTTCTCACAGGAACTGAACTCACCAATCAGTTTCGATGCCTCGGAGGAAGTAACCCAAGTGCATGGACAGTAAGACGTCGGCTTGCTGAATCTAACTTAAAACCCCTTAGACCTGCAAACGGCCCTAAACTGGAGCGTGGGCATCGTATTTCGAGACTAAGATATGCCCAGAGCCACGTAAATTGGAGTATTGAAGATTGGTCAAAAGTTATGTTCTCCGACGAATCAAAATTTATGCTCTACAAGCACGATGGAAGACACAGAGTGTATCGAAGACCAGGGGAAAGATTCAAGCAAGCATGCATCGAAGAAAAAGTAGCCTACGGTGGTGGGTCTGTACTTGTGTGGGCCGGAATTTCTTCTGAAAGTCGCACAGAGCTGGTGATCATAGAAAACGGCTCTTTAACTAGCGTAAGATATGTGGAAGAAATCCTCAATGATCACGTTGGTCCATTTATGGTCAATTTAGGTGAGGATGCTATATTTATGCATGACAATGCCCGACCTCATACAGGTAGGATTGTGAATGACTACCTTCAAGAGATGAACATTACTCGTATGGAGTGGCCAGCGCGCAGCCCGGATATCAACCCGATCGAGCATGCTTGGGACGAGCTAGGCAGATGCGTAAAACAACGAAACCCTCCCCCAATCACGCTTCGTGAGCTCAAAATTGCTCTCACAGAGGAATGGGAGAATATTCCCCAAAATCGTATAAGGAACTTGGTGTACAGCATGCCAAACCGCGTAAACGCAGTAATGGAAGCACGAGGAGGCAATACGAAGTATTAAAATTCAAGAAAATCGTAATAAAGTTCAAAAATTTCATGTTTCCTATTTTTGTTTTAAGGAGAGATCAGCAGTTTTTTTCTTTATGTAATTTTGTGTTAATAAAATGTATGGTGACTCATATTTTTTTTACTTTCATTTAAGGAGTATTACATTGTCTATTAAATACAATTTATTGCATTAACCTATCATTTTTAGTTTCCGAGATTTTTAACATTCTTTAAGTGACCCGGATTCATTGCTCTCGAGTGTATTATAAAGAGGAAAGATTTGATTGTTTGTTTGTTTGCATCGAATAGGCTCCGAAACTACTGGACCGATTTCAAAAATTCATTCACCGTTGTGTAGCTACACTATCTGCGCTGAACATAGGCTATATTATATTTTCAAAATAATTAAGGATCCTTACTAAAACTTTAATTATGTAACCCAAGGTGTAAAAAAACTACATAAGAAATTCCTTACCCGCTACCCGTGCGGAGCCGGGGCGTACTACTAGTTCAGTATATTTTCCGTGAAAGAGTACCTACCAAACATACATCCATCCATACAAACTTTCGCGTTTATAATATTAGTAGATAGGATAGGGTAATATTGTAATATTGTAATAAATATGATTGTGTTAAAGTCATATAAAATATGCAAAAAATCAAAGTATACGGTTGTAGTACCATCTCGAGTTCAATGCCCTTAAGAAATGCAAGGCTCTTGAAACCAGACAAGTTCCAGCATTTTACTTAAACGAACTTTCGTACTATTTGACGTACACTGCGCGGTGTAGTAGAAAACTTTTACAGCAGAGGCTAAGAAACGCGCAGTGTATATTGCAATTATTAACTATCGCGGGATACTTTACTTATAAAAACACGATGTTAGTCTCAAACTAAGCAAGGCTTGTACTATGGGAACTAGATTGCTGATAGAATACTTATATTTTTAATTTAAGCAAATACAGTTTCAGACACAGAATAAATGTTTTTAACTCGCGGTGGGGATCGAACCCACGACCCACAGCATAGAAAACAAAGCTACTAACAACTGAGCTGTCGTCTTTATCAAAAATGTTGACCAAAACAAAATGCAAATTGCACGCGGAAAAGTACTTAAATTGTTTTGTAAAAAAATAATGGTTGGTACAAAAACATCTGTATTTTTTACATTAAGTAGGTATTAAACATAAAAATAACAAGTTTGAGCGTAATTTAGACCTAAGGTTCCGTATGAAAGATAAGATTACTTTTTAAGAAATATTCACGGACATTTCACACATCACTCTCTAGTCCAAACTTAGCAAAGCTTGTACTATGGGAAATACACTGCTGATATAATACTTATATATTACATTTTTATTGTGTAAATCCTGTCCCACTGCATGTATGTTTGTAACTCTTTCACGCAATAACTACTGAATGGATTTTAATGAAACTTAACAATAATGTAGTTTATATATCAGAATAACACATACAGTGTATCTACCATGAGTTGTCACAGTAAAATCGCCTGACTTTACTACAGTAGTTACGTCAATATTAGTATGACGAATTTTAGTACCCAACTATCCGCTAGAGGCGCTGTACAAATCTTCATACATTTTTTTAACTATAGACGCTAGCGAGTATAGTAAATATAGTATAGTAAAAACTCATGGTAGAGCTACAGTCTATCTTATAAAAAGTTAGACCGTAAGTGTTATTCTGATGTAAATCTTATAAAAAGTTAGCGCAGACTTGAAGTATTGATTACCATACGTAATGATGACATAAAGTGAAGGCTATCTTTTTATAAGGTAGGGGGATAGGCTATAATTTGAAAAGATATTAATCATAATCATAATCATTTATTCAATAATTTCAGGTTCTTACAGGTGTTAACAGATATTAATGATTCACTAAAATCTGCCTTTACCGCCTGTAAAATGTCACATAGAATACAATTAACAATTACACACACAAAATTACAAATTAATATTAAGAATATCAAATAAAATGTCAAACTATATTGTGCAAATTAATTAAAAATAACGATAATAAGATGTCTTGGGTTAGTTTTTTATATTTATATCGAGATACAGAACTCTAAAAAGTTATTTTTAGCAGACTAGATGTAAAAATAGTTTGTTTGGCAGAGGGACTTTGGGTTTGCGGTTTTTTTGGGTTTTGGTATTTGTCCGATTTTATTTTTTAATTTATTTAGGTTAATAAGGTCAATGCAATGATCTTTTCAATAACATCCTCTAACTAAATGGTCGGGGTTGACGAAACGTAGGTATGGTTTTTATTGTGTATGTGCACTTGAGAAAATCTCAAATATTAAACAAATATTAACACATTTTACATCTTTTAATCGTTTTGATCATGTTTTTACGATAAGTTACAATAATAAATAAATACTTAATAATAAATAATGCTGGACCATCCACACAACATCATCTAGCCCCAAAGTAAGCAGAGCTTGTGTTATGGGTATAGAAGACTGACATACTTAATACAATACATTACATAGATAGATATTTACACATACATATAAAATACCCAGAACACCCAGAATAAATCTTAGCAGATTTATTCCAAAACGGGAATCGAACCCGCAACCACCGCATCGAAGGCGGACACATGGTAATAATAAAAATAAAACAATCAATTAAACTTTATTCCATAAAATCACGCGGATCATTTAGAATCGTCTTACATACTAGGTGATTCTAGGTGCCAGTTCCACGCGACCAGAGCCTACAAGAACGGGCAACAAACTTACGGCCTGGTTCCTACTATTTTAGTATTTGCTATAGTGGCAACATACATCATCTGTGCCCTTCTGACAGACAGATAGATAAACATCACAACGAACAGCGAAGTCTTAGTAATAAGGTCCCGTTTTACCGTTTAGGCACGGAACCCCAAAAAATAATTGCTGAAATGCGCGTATGAATACAAATTAAAGAAAAATGTGTTTATATGAGACTTTGTCCATACTTTAATAAAAACTTCTATACTAAACTTTTAATTATGTTTCCATGTAGGTAAATGAAAAAAATATATCTTTAAAAAACTTGTAATAGCTGCAATTAATTCTTAATCATAATAAAAAATGTGCATCTAATAAAGTACATAAGGATTTGTTATATTAGGAAATATTCGTTTATTTGTAACAATTTTACTAAAAAACTACTCAACCGATTTTCAAAATTCTTTCGCCAATCAAAACCTAGTTTACCGAGTAACATAAACTATATTTAAATTATATTTTTTTATATAATCTACCCGTGCTCTCTCCAGCCCTTCGGCAAGATGGAGCGCCGATCTGCGGAGTGTAGCTGGCAAACGCAACATGAGAAGAGACTAAGACCGGGCTCAGTGGCGCGTCTGCAGAGACCTACGTCCAGCAGTGGACTGTTGATGATGATGATAACCCGTGCTAAAACGAACCGCTAGTTTATAATATATGTAGTAGGAAGTAACTGTGGTTATAATAGCTATAAATAGATGAAATTACTTACAATGATGAGGTTGTATCTTAGTAATAACTTATTATTCTGCATGAAATGGATTTCCCATTGACGTATGTGATTTAAACGTATCTAGATTGAAGTGTAATGGCAGACGGACTTCATGGACAAAAAGAAAACAAAACGACTTCATAGATACAGACAGACGCCACAGCTAGGTTGATAATTAGGTCTGTTTTCTGGAAAAGAAATATGATACAGGTGGATTTATATGTCTAAATGTCAATATTAATAGTCATAATTAGTCAAAGCACTAGTTTCGTTTACAATCAAGGTTACAGTTAGATTTATTTATGAATGGAATAAAGTGACTTATTAAGGAGGACTATTGAGTAAACAAATAATAAATAAAACAAACGGGGTGAGCTAAGTAAAACCGTTTAAAAAAAATGGTTGTCTGTAAAGTCGGTTTACTGACGATAGTTGAACGTGACAACGTCACTTCATGGAACGCCTCAGAACGCCTAAGAACACCTCAGAACGCCTCATGAGTCATGTTTTTTCGTGCGTGCAGCCGGTTCCATCGAATTATAACACGTTGTCACGTCAAAAAATGAAAATTATAGCTTTAAAATGCACACTGCAAGTATAAAGTCTGTTCGTAAAGATTGTATGTATTGTATTGATTCCCACCCAGAGCAAATGTTTGTGTGATGAACATAAATATTTGTTCTGTGTCAAGGTGTCGGTATGTGTTTATAAAAAAAAATGATATAAGTATTAAATCAGCAATCTAGCTCCCATAATACAAGCTTTGCTCAGTTTGGGACTAGAGTGTGATGTGTGAATTGTCCGTGAATATTTATTATGCAGCTTACATGACCGTGAAGTCCGTCTGTACACTACCTTATGTGTTGATCTTTAATCTTTTACGATCAAACCTTTTTTAACTCACATTTCTGTACTCGTACTCGTTTTTTATTTGAGTGGATTCAATAAAAACTACCAGCCTCACAGCTTCTTCATCATCATCATCAACCTGTGTCAGTCCACTGCTGGACGTAGGTCTCTCCCAAAACGCGCCACTGAGCCCGGTCTTCGGCTCTTCTCATCCAGCTCAGTTTAGTTAGTCCTCACAGCTTAGTTGGTATAAACTACGCTGTGCGCTCTGTGGGTTGTGGGTTCGATCCTCGACAACAACAAACTTTTTTTTTTTTTTTTCATTTCTGCCAATTTGTATTTGTATTTATTCAACAAACAACAACAACATTCAAACATAACATAAATAACATAATATCTACTTACAGCTAAGGTTTTGTGCATTTCGTTTTTTCGATGACAAAATACGATGTGCTTTAGCCGCCGTACTAGGTCGAGCCTGTGTTACGGACTGCTAATATCCCTCACCAGAAGTTTACAAATTTCTCAAGGTGTTACAATTGTTTAGTTAGGTACAATCTAACCTCTGCTAATCACACAACACAAACACAAATAACACCGAACGACGACACCTCAAATGAGGGTAGAAAACTTTTGTGTGACATAGATGTTTGTTTTTAATTTCTATAACATTGTCCTAATATCTATTCTCATATTAAAGCGAAAGCTTGTATGAATGTAAGTACCTATGTTTGTTACTCTTTCACGCAAGAACTACTGAATGTATTTCAATGAAATATATAATAATATATAAACTTACGACTAAGTACTTATACAGTATTTACAAAATGTACATAGTCATATAAAATACATAAGAAACAGTTGAACTATCTACAGACCGTTGCAAACGATCTATAGATAGTTCAACTGATCCAAATCAGTACCAATCGGAAGCGTACCCAAGACACTGGCTGCATTGCCGCGCTGAATAGCAATGCTGATACGATATATATATATATATATAAATATCTTTATATATTATAGCCTGTATCTAATATATATATATATATATTATATATATTTATTTTATTTTATTCGGAAAACAAACAGTGTACAAACTATAATAAAAAAAACAACTTAAAAAACTAAACACCAATTATATGCTTTCATATGTATGATTCTAAATACATACCGTACTTAACTTGTATCAAAAGTGATACAAGTTAGTGAAAATACACTAAAAAATTTAAAAATATTCTGTGAATTGTCCTTAATTAACGATAATAATAAAATAACGCACTAGCTAGTTGTAGTACCTATTAAAAGCAAAAATTGCAGAAGTTAACCACTTAGCATCAGGTAGGTACCACTTAACAGCCATTGTCATAGTTCACTTAAAAAAAACGAATAAGTCCTCAGAGATTAAAAACTCCAGTATAATTAAATGAAGCCTTTAACACCATCGATTTTATAAGTAGGTGAATGAACTACTGTCATATGGTTTCTAATTCCCGTTGGTTCAACTTTACTAAGTACCTACTCAGTTGAAAAAAGTAAATAAATAATAATGCTGGACAATCCACACAACATCATCTAGCCCAGAGCTTGTGTTATGGGTACTAGAAGACTAACATACTTAATACAATACATTACATAGAATTATATTTTTTATTATACATATAAAATACCCAGAACACCCGGAATAAATATTTGCAGATCATACAAACATTTATCCCAAGGCAGGAATCGAACCAGTAACCTCCGCGTCGCAGGCGGACCTTCGCCCACCGCGCCACATCGGTAGTCAAAAGTAGTAGGTTTATAATCCAAAAAATGATAAAACTAATGTATTTTTAATAATTAATGATGATGATGCATGGTAGGCAGAGCACCAACTCGGGGGGGTATCCTGACAACTGAAATGTTTTTGAACTGTTATTTGATCAAATTGCAGTTCAGTTTTCTTCTTCGTCTTTTATTGATATTTTGAATGATCGATTTTCATACCGTTTGATAGAATTAACGAAAAATCAGGTAGGTCATGCTCGAATCAGGTAGGTCATGCTTAAATCAGGTAGGTCATGCTCAAATCGTGCTAAACCGCGGCATTGCCGTCATTTTTAACAGCTCAGTCATAATTTTATAAAGCTCAGTCACGTCAGTCCACAAAAATGTCACGGAATACTGACGAGTTACAATAGTAAAATCATCGAAAACTGAACTGCAACTGAAAGGATATTCGGTCACGCAAGTTTCCCCTTGCTGGATAGTTCTGAGCTGTGATGATGATGATGATGATGATGATGCGTGGGCGCACCTGCTATCACCTTTTTCGTATCGACCATGAAGCCTCCTTACATTGAAAACTGCTTTAAACAATATTTAACCCTGGTTTTGAACATATTTAAATTAATTTGCACAATGTTTTATATTACCGCACCTGACAGACGTCATTTTGTTTTAAAAACAAAAATGTTTAAAATTAAAAGTAAAAATGTTTTTTTGATAGTGTATTCTTTGTACCATGTTGTGACATTTGCAGTGTATGTATTTGTGTCGAAATATGGTGTCAATTTACTTTTTAGTTTGACAGATGACAATTTGAAAATACCACAGTTATATTTACTAAGGAATTATTATTATGCGTATCTGACGCATTGGAGTTATGTAAGTTTTTTTATTTTTATTTTAATAAATAAATAAATAATGCTGGACAATCCACACAACATCATCTAGCCCCAAGCTAAGCAGAGCTTGTGTTATGGGCACTAGAAGACTTCTTCTTCTTAAGAAGAAGAAGACTAGAAAACTGACATACTTAATACAATACATAGATAGATATTTTTTATTACTTATACATTTAAATACCCAGAACACCCGGAATTAATATTTGCAGATCGTACAAGCATTTATCCCAAGGCGGGAATCGAACCCGCAACATCCGCGTCGCAAGCGGACCTTCGCCCGCCGCGCCACATCGGTCGTCGTCGTTTTTATTATTAACTAATAAAAAATAAAATAATAAATACGTTATCTTGCCTATTAATTTATTTAATAAAATCACAAGGATCACTTTAAATCACAACTGAGCTGTGACAGGCGGTCACAACTTGAGAACGCTTGTCGCGATCCCAAAGTGTCTATAACGTATGTGGAGCAGCTTCGTTTGTAGTTAGAAAATTAGCGCAATCAGGCGCCTGACCTATTGAGGTTTTGTAAAATCTCTTTTCTGCAGAAGAGTTAGTCATAATCATTTTCATAGTAAAATCACGCGGATCATTTAGAATCGTGTTATACACTAGGTAATTAGGTGCCAGTTCCACGCGACCAGAGCCTAGAAAAGGTTAAGAGCTACCATCAAACTTAGGGCTAGCTTCCTACCGTTTATAAGGATTTGTCCGACTTGTCTTGACAAGGGGGTTGGGGGTTTTTACAGTTTGTATTAAACGCCTGATCGATTTTGTATAGCAATAAAAATCAGAATTTGTATTTATTTAAGTACGAATTTTAATCAAATATATATTTTTATACTTTTTAGTTGAGTAGGATTCAAACCCGCGAAAATTATTAATACGTTGCTTAAATTGGGATATTAAATTAACTAAATATTGAAGGTCTGTAGTTACATTAAATCTGTATGGTGACAAAATATATAAATAAAATAATTATGTTCAATGAGTGGTCCACCTTAGTTCTGGAACCAGCTCAGGGGGGGTCATGACCCCCATGACCCCCCCCTGGATCCGCCGTTGCAAAAACTGGATAAAATCAAGTTACTAATTATACAGTAAACAATAGAGGTTGAAAAATATTTGTTGTCATTATAATATGTAGCTATCTAAGTTCACCACTTCGATAATCAGCCGGTTAACCCTGGTTTAACCTTAAAAAATAAACGATAAGTATTTTTTTATGAAGACGTATTACAATCAGTGTCATGGGTATCTAAACTAATATTATAAAGAGGAAAGATTTGAATTATTTAAATTATTTAATTCGGACATTCTATTCGAAAGATATCACGAGTTCAAAAATGTAAGTAGGTACTAGAAAAAAGTCAGCGGGCGCCGCGCCGCTGCCGGTCACGGGAGTTTACGCGGGGGGTTAAATAATATAGGTTCTTTATTTTTTATCATTTGGAAAATACATTTATACTGAGTATCATAGGCTATATTATAATGATATTTTTTATATAGGCTACCCGTGCGAAGCCGGGGCTAGTATAGTATAAATGTAAACACTTACTAAGATCTGTTGGATATAATTTCCTTCTACTTGACTTTTAAATTATGAATCTTTACCACCTGTTAAAATAATAAACACTAACATTTCACGCATCATGCTCTAGTACAAGAACTGAGCAAAGTTTGTACTATGAAAACTAGATAGTCGACCTACGACCCACAGCATGGAAGGCAGAGCTACTACCAACTGAGCTACATAACCTGTTGTTTTATTCCAAGTATTGTTTTGGTGAACTTTGGTCTACTAAACAGGTTTTTAATTGTTCTAATTAAGTCAAAGAATATTGAATGATACCTAGTTATATTAAACTAGCGTTTCCGTGCAGTCTTAATGTTTCTTACGCGTTTATTATTATAAAAAATATATTTATAATAAATCTTATTAACTGAGAGTTATAACAATTCACATTCTGTCAATTTTAAGTGAATTTTAATAACTTTATCTAAAGTATTGCGATTTTAGCTAAAGATTTTGTGACAATAATAATTAATTTTCTTTCATTCAAATAAAATTCAGTGTTTTAAAGTGTTTCAAATGCATACAGCGATTTTATAGTTTTCAAAACTAGATATATACCTATCATATAAAAAAACAAAATGGAAGATAGCCAGACAGTTATGACGTCAAAAAACAGAACTATTTTAAAATGTCGAATAATATTTCATACAGTATATTGTTTGTGTAATTATATAGTGAATTTATATGGAATTTTAATTATTAATTCCGCTTATAACCACAAAGATGTAATTATAGGACAGATCTGGACGTGTGCGTATGGTTATGGGACTAATTGGAATTATGTAAGTTTTTAAAACAATAAATAAATAATACGCTTTGTAAGAAGGTTCATATAAAAAAAACGGTAGGAACCAGGTCGTAAGTTTGTTGCCCGTTTTTCTAGGCTCTGGTCGCGTGGAACTGGCACCTAGAATCACCTAGGTAAGTCGTTTTAAAGTGATCCTTGTGATTTTATTGAATAAATTTTGTTTAAGTTTGAGTTTGAGACATACAAATATAGGAATCGAACCCACGACCAACTGATCTGTGATTTCTAGATTGATGATAAGTTAATCTTCGTTTTCACACTGCAGTTCACGTTAAACCTATCACACTTCACTGAAAGAGTCTTACGTAGTTTTTTGATTTTATTTATACGAGAATAATAAATAATGCTGGACAATCCACACAACATCATCTAGCCCCAAGCTAAGCAGAGCTTGTGTTATGGGTACTAGAAGACTGACATACTTAATACAATACATTGCATAGATAGATATTTTTTATTATACATATAATACCCAGAACACCCGGAATAAATATTTGCAGAACATACAAACATTTATCCCAAGGTGGGAATCGAACCCGCAACCTTCCGCGTCGCAGGCGGACCATCGCCCACCGCGCCACATCGATCGTCAAATAAAATCGATGGCACCTAGATGCCTACCTGGTTATAAGAATAAGAATGTATTTATTGTTAGATGTCTACATAAAACTATCGTGCTAACGTTAGGCACTGACACTTACCAAAACTCATACTAGACTCAGGAACTGTATCGTTTCCGAACTCTGTCTAAGCATTATTTTATTTAAATGCAACTCGGTTATGTTAATTAATTAGTCTTATCTTAAGTTAACTTAACTCGATATATCATGTGCAGTGTTGCAACTCGCAACAAACTCCCCGATTTTTAGGGAGAATGGGAAACAAAAATACAGTTATTATGTTTATATATTTTTGTTTTTTTATTAATCTATATGTATTGCAAAAAGTTTTAATAACATATTTGGTATGTAAATTAACTTCCGCCCGTTATATATTAAAATAACGAAATATCAAATAGATTTAACATATTTTAAGGTTTTCCGGGTTGTTTATTTATATTTATTCGTATTTTAATGTGAACTGTCCATCTGCTACATAGATGAATCGTTTTATACATGTTTATTATTACAATGATACATAATAATTTAACTTAACAAACTTAATAATTTAAGTTATCTATTGTTTGAACAAACTTTATTAAGGGTTTTTTCCTAAAAAATGTACGAAAAGAAGTAATTAATAAAACGTATGACTTTATTTTTATTTAAAGGAGTTTTTTTTGTTTAACCTATTGTGTACCACTGCAGGGCCAAAGGTCCATAATAAAAGGTCTAAAAGGTCTTAAAGGAGGAATACAAAAATTGCTAATAAACAGCAATTTTCTTTTGTAAACGTTGATATTTAAAGCTAACATTTTTTAAAACGTTTTGGACATTTATTAATTTATACATATAGAATTAATGTTATCTAATTATGAAATAATTTATACGACAAAATAGATTCTTTGAGTTAGATATTAAAGTTGGTAAATATGCTATCTTTTCTTTTCGGTTGCCTGGACGAGATCGCTCTCAGCGATAAGCCTCTTTTTATTTATTAATTAAGATATTTTTTTGTATTTGTGGTGCTATAAAGAGTTCTACATATGTTCTATATACATACATATTGTTCTATATATCAGTCTATATGTACTTAGTTGAAAAATTTTAACCATTAAAAATGGGGAGTATTTTAATTGTTGGCAACACAATCCGATAATAAACATTGAGGGTAGAATACATCGTTATCATTTAGTCGCCCAAATATATCTGTGAAGAGGGCGTCTTATTTATAATAGTTATTTAATTTTAAAATTTAATAAAATAAAAATACATATATCATAAAAAAAACTAATCCCTTTTTGGGATTGGTTTGGTTAATTCAGTGTCAGTTTTTTTGAAATTTTTAAAATGGACGTCGTGTGGAAAGATTACAACATATATTATAATATTTTGTGTTTTTTAATAACGGAAAACGAGAAGTTTTTTGATAAAAATGATGCTAAATTGTACTGGACGACAGTTATTCACCTTTTTGCTACATTACACCATTATTATATAGCTAATTTTGCGTCTAGCATCGATTTGGGTCCGAGCGAACATTTGCATTTGGATAATCTGTACAGATTTAACATCGCTTATTTAACTGGATGGAATTTTGTGAGTATTTTTGATATAATATGTAATGTATTGTATTAAGTATGTCAGTCTTCTAGTACCCATAACACAAGCTCTGCTTAGCTTGGGGCTAGATGATGTTGTGTGGATTGTCCAGCATTATTTATTTATGTAGAATTTTGTCAGTATTTTTTGTATATTAATTTAAATTTCTAAAATTTTTGGTACTTATGTTTGTTACAATTTTGAATGTATTTTTGAATTTTAAATGTTTTGGTATTTTGTTTGACTTTTGAATGAGAATTTCAAATGTGTTATCGTATTTCTTAAAATATTGCCTGTATTTTGATTAATCGTATAATGAAAGAAAATTTTATTTTATTCAAAATATTCGTTATTTTATTCACAAACAAACTTACGACTATACATACAGTATTTACAAAATGTACATAGACATATAAAATACATAGAAAACAGCTGAGCTATCTACAGACCGTTGCAAACGATCTATAGATAGTTCAACTGATCCAAATCAGTACCAATCGGAAGCGTACCCAAGACTGGTTATTTTAGTTGGTAAGAATAAGAATATTAATTTATTAATTAAAACCACAAAAAAAAATTGTTTATGAAAGAAAGTGTGAATATAATAGTTGTTTAAAATTATATATTAACAAGTAATTATGAGCACGTATTTAATTAGTGATCTAAAGTCCAATTATTATTATTATCTATGAACTAAATTTTCCAGACATACACGAACTAAATTACGCAAGAAATATTAGTTTCTGAACCTTCAACGTGTCGATAAGATTAAGTAATTCATTGCCCAGTTTTGTCTAGTATATAGTCTACAAATGATAATAAATAAATAATGCTGGACAATCCACACAACATCATCTAGCCCCAAGCTAAGCAGAGCTTGTGTTATGTACTAGAAGACTGACATACTTAATACAATACATTACATTATAACTTCAGTCGTGGTACGGCTGTAGTAGTAGGGCTTTTAGTCGACTTTAAAATGGAGACGTTTCTCAATTGGGTTGTATGTTTCATTCTATAATAATAAATACTAAAATAAATAAATTATCATGGACATTTAGTTGATAGTAAATCCATGCCTTCCATGCTGTGGGTCGTGGGTTCGATTCCCACCCAGGGCAAAAGTTTGTGTGATGAACATAAATATTTATTCTGTGTCTGGGTATTATTATGTATGTAGTATAAAAGTATTCTATCAGCATTTTAGTTAACATGGTACAAGCTTTGCTTAGTTTTGAAGTAGGGAGTGATGTGTGAATTGTCCATGAATATTTATTTATTTTATTTATCTAAAACCACTAAGATTGTACTATTATGAGTTTACAAAACTAATAGCTTGAACATATTTTTTTAAGCTAAGTAACAAACGCTGTGAGTTCAAAATAATGTTGTTCGAGTAAATTTATAATTTCTAGGTGTAAAACTATTGCGTATATTAGGTTACAAGGGTCGTTGCCTAATTAACACGGAACGTAACGGATATAATAATAAAATAGAACATTGATAGTGTATCGCCGGAATATAATGAACTCTGTCACGTGTAACATGCATTGATGGTGTGGACGGGCTCTTCCGCTTACGTTATTCGTTTTATCTACACTTCTACACTAGATTTAAAAGATTTAGTGTGTGAATAAATAAATAAATAAATAATGCTGGATTGTCCAGCATTATTTATTTATTTATTACCACACAACATCATCTAGCCCCAAGCTAAGCAGAGCTTGTGATATGGGTACTAGAAGACTGACATACTTAATACAATACATTACATAGATGGATATGTTTTATTATACATATAAAAAACCCAGAACACCCGGAATAAATATTTGCAGATCGTACAAACATTTATCCCAAGGCGGGAATCGACCTCCACGTCGCAGACGGACCTTCGACAATCGCGCCACATCGGTCGTCGAATGTTTGTAATGAATTAACTCAAAAACTACTGCGCCGATTTAAAAGATTCTTTCACCATTAGAAAGCTACATTCACCCTGAGTAACATAGGCTATATTTATTGTTGGAAAATATTAGGGATCCTTACTAAAACTTTAGTAACGTAACCCAAGGTGTAAAATGTCCACCCGTGCGAACGTGGACCGCTGCTAATATATGATATTTTTTTTAATGTACCTAACTATTGCTAGATTATAAAATGTTTGATAATTATCAACAATTAGTTAAACTATCTAGTTGTTTAGTAACTATTTATTATTTTCAATTTAATAATTGCTATAAAACAATATAGTTTCCCACATTCAAGACCCTGCATGGTGACCCTGCAACGTTCGCCAGTCGGGCTTTCAAGACTGAGGTGACGCTGCAACGTTCACCAGTCGATCTTTCAAGACTGCGGTGACGCTGCAACGTTCGCCAGTCGAGCTGCGTCAACGCGTAGTGTCACTCCAAACATCGTTTCAATGCTTTTGTGATTGTCACATTTGATCGTGTTCGGGTCTCTGATAACTCTTGTCTACTTATCGTATATATCAGTAGGTCGTGACCTATCATTTCATTCATCATTAATGATTATCCGATGCACTTTAGATTTATTCTACAATGAGAGAAAAACGAATCATAAATACCTACTCATTATTGTGCTACAAATGAAACGAGGTCCAAAACAGGACAGCGGGAGCTGATCGGATCTTACTTTCACCATCCACAACACCATCGGGGATGCTAGAACACTGCTGCCACCCAAAGTCCTTCTCCGTTACTTTAAGGAGTTGGTGCTGGGGTTAGGTTAGCAGGGGGACAATGCACAATACACCCCATTGCGGGACGTCAGTGCAGATCTTATTCCCCCAACCAGAATTAGAATTAGACTCATTATTAGGTACTACAAACAGAAAACAATTCTACCTGTCATCTATACTAATATTATAAAGAGGTAAAGTTTGTATATTTGTTCAATTGTAAGGGGTAATCTCGGGATCTACTGAACCGATTTTAAAAATTCTTTCACCAATAGAAAGCCACATTATTGCTGAGTGGCATAGGCTATATAATACACCGACAAATAAAAAGGCTTTTACGTGGTAGTCCGTTTCGCAAAGTGAATCGGCGAAAAAACGGTCGAATTATGCCCAACGAAGTGGGCACGGGTCAGCTAGTTTGCTATAATCCAAATAATAACCTATTTTTCTCTCTTTCCAGCTCTTCCAAACAGTATTCCTGTCTTTCTCGCTCCTATACGACGTGCTGGAGTGGCTGGATAAGCACCAAACAGATATCGGGAAAAAACTGATGTACTATAGAGATGTAATGTTCTCAGGCATGGTCGTTCCATTCACATTGGTAAGTTATAAAACGAGTAAAATAATAGATATCATTAACACTACACATCATTTTCACAAGGTCTATTGGCTGATGGTCTTGGAATAACAGCGCCTAGCTGCCTTTAGGCGGTGAGGCTTGTATGATGACTTAAACTCAACGCTAACTTTTTATAAGATAGGGGGTATGGAAATTGCTAATTGTTATCCGCCATTTTGTGGCAGCGGCCATCTTGAATCTAGTTTTCTACTTTTATTCTATCAATTTATTCGTTTGATTCCAGTTCATCTCCACCATGTTCTGGACGGTCTACTTCATAGACCGAGAGCTGGTCTTCCCCGTGGTCTACGACCAGGTGGTTCCATGGTGGTTTAACCACTGCGTCCACACAAACATCACCGTGATGCTCCTGGTAGAAACCCTGCTGCAGTCGCGAAGATATCCCACTGATAAGAAGCTGGAGCTCGGACTTATTGGGGGGATTGGGGTGCTGTATGCTATCGTGTAAGTGTCTTGATAGGAGATTTTTGGAAACTCTTTTTGGGAAGAAATAAATAAATAATGCTGGACAATCCACACAACATCATCTAGCCCCAAGCTAAGCAGAGCTTGTGTTATGGGCACTAGAAGACTGACATACAATACAACAATTATTACAACAATTACATAGATAGTTTTTTTTATTATGCATATAAAATACCCAGAACACGCGGAATAAACATCTGCAGATCGTACAAACATTTCTCCCAAGGCGGGAATCGAAACCGCAACCTCCGCGTCGCAGGCGGACCTTCGCTGGCCGCGCCACATCGGTCGTCACAACACAATTATTTTAGGTTACAACTTTGATATCACTTACGCAAATTAATAATAATAAAAGAATTCTATCAGCAATTTAGTTCCCATAGTACAAACCTAAGCTTAGTTTGGGACTACAGCGTAGGTATATGAAATGTCCATGAATATTTATTTATCTTATTCCAGTTACTACTCAATCTACTTCATCACCGGCCGCTGGTTGTACGCTGTCTTCGGCATCATGTCCTGGTGGCAGATCTGTATCTACCAGCTCTGCATCTGGGGTTCCACCTTCGTCTTCTACTACCTTCATTTTCCCATCAACAGGATCTTCCATAGAGAGCCAGTTGAGGAGAAGCTTCAGACCAGATTTGATCGTGATGAGTGGACTTTGAAGAATGAGAAGGGACAGGTGGAAAACTCGCATTTGTGATTGTAGCGACATCTATATCGCTAATGATGAACTAGATCGTAGTGTACGCAACATACCAACAGATGGCGACAAATCCTAGATCGCGCAAACGAAGTTATCACGATTTGAACATAAGTAGAACCGATGACTATCCATCGGTCCTCGGACCCCGAGACAAAGGTCGCTCGGCGTGGAAGATCTTCCCTTTTCGTAGGAGATACCACACCAATCTCCACAGTGATATTCTGTAGATTAATTTCATCTATATTGTGATACACTTATCTACAGTACGAATGAATGTGACAATCTAAAAATGTATTTAATGGTTCAAGATATTTATTCGTAAACGTATCGAAACGGTGACGTTTGAGTTACACTGCGCGTTACAGATTTACTGTCGAACGTAACGTAAGCGCGCAGTGTTTTAAATACCTACGTTACGTTTACGATTGACATATTTATTCGTTCTTAATCTCTTGGTAACTTTTGTAAATGTGAATATCTACAAGCAGTTTTTCAACTATATTCTGTACGCAATATGATCTATTTATTGCCTTTTTCTTATATTGTGGACTTTGTGATTTTCTATGAGCAAGTTATTACAATACTGTGATTGCTTATACATTCAACTTATCATCCATATTATTAGAGATAATAATTGTTCTATATCATTTTTTATGTATAATTTATTTTATATATCAGTAATTTGTTTCGCCGAAGTAATCAGTAATAACGCCATCTAGTTGCAAACTAAGTAAACCGTACAGGTTTGCTTAGTTTGCGAGTAGATGTCGCTGTGTGAAATATTTAACTTTGTATGAATTTAATTAAATATTATTATTATTTAGAAATCGCTGTCCCACTGCAGGGCAAAGATAATATAAATAAACTTACTTAATTCTTTTTATATAATTATGTCGTCAAAAACTTGCCTGTTATTTAAAAATAATGGAACAATACTATTGATTTTATTTAAATTTTTATTTTGAGATTTGA
This sequence comes from Ecliptopera silaceata, assembly GCA_932527185.1. NCBI lineage: Eukaryota > Metazoa > Arthropoda > Insecta > Lepidoptera > Geometridae > Ecliptopera > Ecliptopera silaceata. The sequence continues at coordinate 5,130,060 of OW052217.1, read as the reverse complement.
TGTATTATTTTAGATTTTTAATTTAAGTGGAGAGGTGAATTCCAAAGTAATTATATTTTAAGTTATTTAATTAAGAATTGTGGTACTACGCTAGTTTATCTTAGGAATCAATTATTAAGAATAAATGTTTTATACCTACGTATTTAATTTTTATTATAGTGAGAGGGAAATAATACGACATAGTTCTTTAATTATATTTTTATTTTATACAAATCTTAATTAAGTACCTAATTTATACATCAATGTTTTTTTGACACTTATTTTGATAGGAAATATCAGCATTTTGAAATATGACCTGTATTTTAACTAATTAATTTAATTTCATTGCACTTATAGGTAACCTTTGCGAGAATAACTTAAAATAAGGTAACTAAAGAGTATTATAATAAAAAATACAAAATTTCCTATAAATATAAATTGGCAGTGACGCTAGACGTAATTTTTTAATTACATATTATATTTGATCAATAATATTTACGAAAACCTGTAGTATGCATATAAGCCAACATTACTAATATTACAATTTTCTAATTTTATACATATTTTTAAGCTATTGCATAGCTTCTATCGCGGGCCTTGAGCGTGGAGACCGAATCCAGAAATTCCGTAATGAAATAACCTAACACTGCGCATGCGTAATCCAGCAAATGCTATGCAATAGCTTTACCGCGGCAGTCCCCGAGTGCCACACGTCTTTTTTTTAATTCAAAATCAGCACACTACAGGTTTTCATACAACAAAGGTTACCAAAACATCACAATTAAAAGACTTAAAAATATTCAGGTCTATACAAATGTCTTGGAAATCTGTGCGTGTCTTCAAACATCATTCTCTGCGGCTGAATAAAGAAAGAATTCGGCGTTCTTAGACTAACAGCTGGTTGGCGTTTTCTGACCTGGAAATTGCTGATTTCTGATGCTGCAAATTGGGGATCTGGAACTATATTCCTGAATCTAGCGAATGTATAATCTCTATCAGGTACTGAGAATCCTGTAGGGATCCTAGGTAAGTATTTAGGAGCTAAAGCTTCATTTATCCTAACATCGTAGTCACTATCTATAGAATCTGCTAGATTTTGTTTGATAAATAGATTATCTTTGAGGAAAGGTTTGCCGGTTGCAGTGTACGGTTTTGATATTTCTGGATGCGGTTGGACTTTAGGTCTAAATTCGTTTACAGGTTTCGGTGTAGCTATGTATGGTTTAACATAGTCTACTGGAGGGTGCGTAGATTCTAATGTATCCCTTATTGCTTCGTAGTTTTCATTATAAACACGTAGTACTTTAGTTGCTAATTGCTTAGCTTTTTGTTCCGGCGTTGTGTTGACTGTTGTTGTTTCTGGTCTTGGTGTTGTTGTTTTTGTTGTTGTTATGACTGTTGGCGGAGGCGTTGTTGTTCTCAAATATGTTGTTGTTTCTGTTTTTGTAGTGGTTTCGACTTGTGTTGTCGATTCTTTCTTATCATCATCTACATCTTCTTCGTAATATTCGTATTCCTCTTCAGGTTTTAATTCTGTTGTTGTTTGTTCTGTAGTGACTGTTGGCTTTGTTGTAGCTATTGTTGTTGTTTGTGTTGTCGGTGCTTCCGTTGTTGTTGTTGTTGTTGTAGTTGTCGTAGTAGAAGTAGTGGTAGTAGGAGGGTTGGTAATAGGTTCTGGAGTGGTAGGAGGAGAAGTGGTGATTCTGGGGGTGGTATTAATAGGAGATGTCAAATCTCTGCCTGCGATTGGTTTTAAGCCTCGCGGCAAATATGGACTACCACCCCTAGACGGTAAAAAAGGCCTCTTAACCACCCTTACACTCGTTTTCATCCCTTTTACTCTAGTGTCTATGCTGTCTTTCGTTCTTCTTCTATCTTGTCTATCGTCGTACTCTTCGTAATAATCGTCTAGTCTTGGTCTAGTTTTTGTTTCTTTTATCTTCTGTATTTTCGGTGGTGGCTCATCGTAGTACTCGTCATCATAATCAATAGGTTTCCTGTTAGATTTGTTACCTAAATGTGCTCTGGCTGGTTTGAATTTTTCTTTTTCCACAGGAACAGGACTAGGTCTTTTCTGAACTGTACTACTTTTGCCGGATGATGATGGTCTTCTGGTATCCTCTTCATCATAGTCCTCGTATTCATCGTCGTAAAGCTTTGGGGCTGCAGTTGTGGTAATTATAGGAACATATTCGAATTTCTCTTTAGCATTGATGGGAACTGGACGTTTGATTTTCGGTGGCATTCTGGGTTGTGCAAATATGCCGTGTCCTACAGGTTTGACTAAACCTGCCACGGCTGCGGTTGTCTCTTTCTTTTCCGCTCTATCGTCATCGTAGTTTCTCTCTCTAAACGGTCTTGGAACATCATCTTTAGGTTTATTTTCTCTTACTGGACGACCTTCGTATCGCCTGCCTTTTGATTGGTATCTGTCTTCACCTCTTAATCTTGGTCCGTCTTCTTCTGCATCGTATGGTTTGCGTTCGTTTCTGGGTCTGAAATTGTGGGGTCTTGGTTCTGATCGAGGTTCTTCCCTTGCGCTGGGTCTAGGCTCATCCCTTGGCCTTATTTCGTCTTTTGGTCTGATTTCATCTCTAGGTCTTATTTCATCTCTTGGTCTAATTTCATCCCGATCTCTTACTTTCTCTTCTACGTCTAGATCTTCATCTACATCAGCCACAACAGGTCTATCGTTTCTTGGTCTGTACTCTTTTCTTGGCTTGTTGTAATCAACTTTCCGTAATGGTCTAAGTTCTTCAACTTCAGGATCATCAACAGGTTTTCTTCGTGAATCTACAGATATATCTTCGATAGGTCTTTTTGGTCTGACATCATCATCTACAGGTCTTTTTGGCCTCACATCGTCATCAACCGGTCTTCTGGGTCGCAAATCATCACTATTTACAGGTCTTTTGGGCCTCACGTCATCCTCGGTAGGTCTTTTGGGTCTTACTTCATCATCATCATCAACCGGTCTTCTTGGTCTTACATCATCTCGGTCTTCTCTGTCAGTATCTCTCGCAGTTGGTCTTTCGTCTTCGTATCTGTCTTCATCATCGTCGCGAGGTCTCGGTCTTCTGGACCCGCTTCTGTACGGTCTTCTGTCTTCGTCTTCGTCGTAAGGTCTTCTATCGTATGGTCTTTTGGTAGGTCGGCCCCTTGCTGTCCCAGGACGGCGGCGGTCGTACCTGAAAATTAATTTGAAGTTATTAGTATGTGCTTTTATATGTGACAATGGTGACTGAAAACACTGTGATATAAAAAAAGTAAGTATTTTAGAACATTATACATAACATTATGTGGTTTTATGACTAAAAGCGATATTATCCAAGCAACCTATTGGATTAGACTTAACAAATAACTTGACTCTTGTACACAAATTAAAATGATTCTTAATAATATCAAAAGTATACCTGTCATCATCATAATCATCAACTGGTCTTTTCTTAGCTGATGGTCTACTTTGAGGTCTTTGTCGTCTTCTTGGCCTGGAAAGAACAAAAATCAACTAAATTGATAGATTTGGATCTAGATTTAAACCTAAATTCAGAAAAAAATGTATTTGTCCTTCTATCTGTTCTAGTAGTTTTGAACCAAACTAAGCAAAGCTTGTACTAAGGGAACTAGATTGCTGATAGAATACTTTTGTAAATTTATGGATGTATCATAGAACATAGTAACACCCCGACAAAGAACCAATATATTCAACACACAAAAAAAAATATCTGGGAAGCAAACCCACAACCCACATTATGGAAGGCAGAGCTACCAACTGAGGTGTAACGCCTGTTAATAATTTTTTTTCAAAATTATTTCTGGGCGTCTAGTCGAAGCGACGCTTGACCCGAGGGCTGGTGAGTATGTGGCCCAGCGTATCAGCATTGCTATTCAGCGCGGCAATGCAGCCAGTATTTTGGGTACGCTTCCGATTGCTACTGATTTGGACCAATTGAGCTATCTGTAGATCGTTTGCAACGGTCTGTAGATAGCTCAACTGTTATGTATTTTATATGTACCTAAATGTACATTTTGTAAATACTGTATAGTCGTAAATTGTGAATAAATGATATGTGTTATAAAACGTTGACAAGGATGTACAGAGTACAAACCTCTCTTCATACTCATAGTCATCCCTCCCGTAGTAGTCGTCATCGTAGTAATCATCGTAGTAGGGGCGGCGCCGGCGCAGAGGGCGCGGGGGGCGAGCGGTTGTAGTCGTCGTCGTCGTGGTGGTAGGGGGAGGGGGGGTGGGTTTCGCGGTCGTCGCCTTGTATAGAGCATCGTTTCTGGAAAAAGAAAATTGGTTATACGTATACTGCTTGGTACAAACCATGATATAATAAATAAATAAAATAAATAATGCTGGACAATCCACACAGCATCATCTGGCCCCAAGCTAAGCAGAGCTTGTGTAATGGGTACTAGAAGACTGACATACTTAATACAATACAATACATAGATAGATACTTTTTATTATTCATATAAAACACCCAGAGCACCCGGGATAAATATTTGCAGATCGTACAAACATTTATCCCAAGGCGGGAATCGAACACGCAACCTTCCGCGTCGCAGGCGGACCATCGCCCACCGCGCCACATCGGTCGTCATCATACATAATATTACTTATGTTCAAATTCAATGATATTATAGTAGTAATCATGGTGGACGGATGAGACTACCCACAACACAGGTTTTACTTAAGATAGGAGATAGTGTTCTATTACGATTAAAAAATGTACATAGCTTAAGATCTAACACAAACTGTAAACAAAATTGTAAAAACTAACCAAACTCTTGAGAAATAAATGATTTATTAATAGAACTTCGTTGGCGCGATCTAGGATTTGCCAGCGCTATCTGTTGGTCTGTTGCGTAGACTACGGTACAATGATTTCAGCTAATCATTTATTTATTTATTTTATTTATTTATTTATTTATTTAGGACAACCAACAAAGAAATCACAATCAGAATTAAAAATTAAAGTAAGTGGGCTTATAGAGCTATGTGTTTCTCCAATTATAGGGTGCCACGGCATGCATTAAAATCGAGACCCAATTAGACAAAAATATATACAAACAAAATGGTTCAACTTTCTGAATAACAAAAATATAACTTTAAATTAAACTATAAATTAAAATTACTGAAAACAAGAATGAAATGAGATAACATCTGAGAAGGCAGAAGATTGACAAGGAGATCTAGGTAAAAAGTAACTTAAATCTACATCCTAAAGAGCCATTTATTTACAATTCATCAATCATGTAGATAGATGGCGCTACAAACGCAATAAAATCCCGTATCACATGTAGAAATGTTTTAAATCCAGCTTAATTAATAACAACTCACCGGTTCCAGAACTTGGGTGAGTTCTCGCAGTCAACCTCTGACACGAACTGACATATAAACGTCCTCTGATCGAATGCGGTGTAGTTGGCGCATAAGAAGTCATATCGCGTCTTATAGAGACAGTGGTGGTACACCTGTAACATTTTTCATGAATTAAAACACCTAAGCTTAGCTTTGACACATTTAATGAGTCCTGGGCTATCCAGCAAAAAACTGTTCCATGATATAACCGCTATATAAATCAACATCAATCATCAATCTCATCATCAACAACAAGAGAATTTTATTAAACCAATTAAGTAATATTACTTTATTCACAAACAAACTTACGACTACACAGTATTTACAAAATGTACATTGTCATATAAAATACATAAGAAACAGTTGAGCTATCTACAGACCGTTGCAAACGATCTATAGATAGTTCAACTGGTCAAAATCAGTACCAATCGGAATAAATAAAGATGTATTTAATTTTGTACTTTGACATCTGTCACTTACCTGACATTTATGAGCAATGGACGCGTAGAAGCCGTCGTGCAGTCCCTCGCATTTGAAGTCTATGTTTTCCAGCTTTGGTACTGTCGCGTAGAAGGGGTAGTCAGAGAGGTTGTACCCGTTCAGTTCCCGGGGCAGGTTGGGATCGTAGACGTAGTCCACTTGTGGGATTCCAGTTAGCTTCCTCGTAGAATTGGTTTCTTCGCCATCCATTTCTGACTGAAAGTACAATTAAAATTACATTTGATTGCAATAAATAAATAAATCTGGACAATCGTTGGCGTATAATTTTTACAAATTACTAATAAAATGTTTATACGTGTTTATACCCCCATCTCCGCCTTTAAGAAGAAGAAGGCGGCAAAAATAGCTCTTTCACAAAGAACATAATTATATTAACTAAGTATATTAACTATTTAAGACCAAAGTGTCAACATTCTGGCGAAACGATGTTAAAATGGCTATATTCGTAAAAGCTGGTTCATGATGTAACGGATTGCCGGCACATTCTTGCATAATATTATTGTTACGGTATTTTTGACAAACTTCACCGATTTTTCCAAGTTTTGATTAATTTTGAAATGCCTGGAAGAAATCGTAGGTTCGATCCCCACCGAGAACAAATATTTGTGTGATAAGTACTAATGTTTCTTCAGTGGCTGGATGTTAAATTGGCTACCTATAACACCTGAGCTGTATTTTAAAAACATGTATGCAATAAATAAATGAAATCTACAGACCGTTGCAAACGATCTATAGATAGCTCAACTAAGTCACTAATAATTGCTATTTTATCTGTCAAAGTTTACACGTGATTAAACTATAAACTATTTTTTTTTTTTTTTTTTTTTTAATAATCTGAATATTTCAAGCTAATAACCATAACAAGATTTTTTTGTACCTTATGTAGTAATTGTAGGGTGTTCTGGGTATTTTATATGTATAATGAAAAATATTTATCTATGTAATGTATTGTATTAAGTATGTCAGTCTTCTAGTACCCATAACACAAGCTCTGCTTCTAGATGATGTTGTGTGGATTGTCTAGCATTATTTATTTAAAAATATTTGATGCAAAAAGCAATAGCAACATTATATTGTAATAAAGTTTATTTTCACCATTTGTAAAATCACATAGTTAGACCTATTTAGTAACTAAGACAGATAAATAATAGCTAAAGATGGTTTTATTTAATTAGCGGTGTCTTTTATAACGCAATCTAGAAAGTTTGATTTATAACAAGATTTATGGTTTATTATCAGAATATAAAAGGCGATGGTGAAAATTACTTAATAGTTTTGTCAACTCAAATAAATATTTCGCAGATTAAAGTTTTAATGAGCTATAAACTAAACAAAACAGGCTAATATTATTAATATTATAAGTATAGATAAATATAAAAATATACACGGACAACTCAAACATTACACTCTAATCCTAAACTAAGCAAAGCTTGTGTACTATGGGATTGCTGATAGAATACTTATGTACAATTTGTTTTAAAATACCCGGAATACAAATTAAATATAAATATAAATAATGCTGGACAATCCACACAACAACATCTAGCCCCAAGCTAAGCAGAGCTTGTGTTTATTTATTTATTTATTTATTTAGGACAACCAACAAAGAAATCACAAAAGTAAGTTAAAAATTAAAGTAAGTGGGCTTATTAGCTATGTGTTCCTTCAGTTATAGGGTGCCACGGCATGCGTTAAAATCGAGACCCAATTAGACAAAAATATATACAAACAAAATGGTTCAACTTTCTATGTGTTATGGGTACTAGAAGACTGACATACTTAATACAATACATTACATAGATAGATATTTTTTATTATGCATATAAAATACCCAGAACACCTGGAATAAATATTTGCAGATCGTACAAACATTTATCCCATCGGGAATCGACGCAACCTCCGCATCGCAGGCGGACCTTCACCCGCCGCGCCACATCGGTCGTCAAATAACTATTTATAGTCCGGTCAATTTAGACATAAAAATAGTGATCAAATAAAGAAAATTCCGACAGAGCCAAATTTTCGTAGAGACCTTAGATTTACCACAAGGAATAAAGTGTCAAAAGTCCCCATCAGTCCCATGTGAGCTTAGGGACTTATTCGGGGCCCAACGTACAAAATTTTAGGTTTTTTTGGATTTTTCTCGAAAACTGTAAGTTTTATAGACAAAAAGTACCTTAGAGCAATGTTGTAGATCTTAAAATTCTCTATAAAATCCCAATGATTTTTTCTCTATTATTAGTATTTACCTCATCGTCTGCCATCGGTTCCTCCTCAGGCGCGGCTGTTGTGGTTGTCTTCGCGAAGATCAGCGACGTAGCCTTCAGGGCTGATGTGGAAGGCAGCTCAGTAGACAGCAACACGAGGGTCAGACCTGGAAAACGGTAGAAATATTGCGTTATGTTCAGGGAAGCAGAAAAAAATACGAGTTACTGTGTGTATATTTACAAAATAATTACGTATTAGAGTCCCCGCAGAACTACTATAAAGGTTCATCACACAAACATTTGCTCTGAGTGGGGATCGAACCCACGACCCACAGCATGGAAGGCAGAGCTACTACCAAATGAGCTGTGACGCCAGTATATTACGTGTGTTTTTTTTTGTAAATATGTACTTCCATAGACAGGGCCTCCGTAGACTGCAGACTTCTTATCGGCCGATAGTTTGGTCGGCATCTTAATCAGTATGAAGATTGAATCACTGTAATGTGCGCATCTGCATACATCTTCATACTGATTAAGAAGCCGACCAAACTATCGGCCGATAAAAAGCAGTTTACGGGGGCCCTTACTGTGGAAGTACATATTTACAAAAAAAAACACACGTAATATACTAGCGTCACAGCTCAGTTGGTAGTAGCTCTGCCTTCCATGCTGTGGGTAGTGGGTTTGATTTCCACCCAGAGCAAATGTTTGTGTGATGAACATAAATATTTGTTCTGTGTTTGGGTTGTACATAAATAGTAGTTCTTTGGGTGTTAGGTACTATGTAGTCTATGTATGTATGTATATATAAAATATTTAAAGTATTATATCAGCAATCTAGTTCCCATAGTACAAGCTTAGAGTTTGGGACTAGAGTGTGATGTATGAAATGTAAAATCTCAAATAATAAAAATAATGAAAAAATGAATATTTTATTATTTTGTTTATATACCTACCAACCTATCTTGTTAGTTTATTAATAAATATTTATGATATTTCTTAGCATGTCTAATAGGTATGTGTTACTGTAAATTACTTAATCGAATGTTGTTGACCTTCGGTTTCGGAATATAAGCACCCAAATATTTTCCTCAAGACGACAGAAGAATTCGAAGAAACGAGGCCTTACCGCCAAGTTCACAAAGTTACATCAAAAACACTTTTTCCCGCGACATAAGCTCAACTGATGTATAGGTTACTTATGCAGATTACTCAAAAAGTACGGGTAATTTTTTAATTTATATAAATAAAATTCATATGAGAATACTTTTAACCTTCCAAACAAAAAAATAATCATCAAAATCGGTTCATAATTTGCGGAGTAATTGCGATAAAAAAACAACAAAGTCGAATTGGGAAGCTCTGCAGTAATCAGTCTTTAATTAAACTTGGTGGTCATAGTTTGGTACATACTTACAAAGTTTTTACCAAAACTTTTTACTGTTATAAATGTATTTTAGACGATGTACAGGTTTTAAAAAAAAAGCGAGTGTAGCAGTTTTTTTGCACTCTTTTCATCGCCCTGCCTTTACACCTAAATAAAATAAATATTCACGGACAATTCACACATCACACTCTAGTCCCAAACTAAGCAAAGCTTGTACTATGGGAACTAGATTGCTGATAGAATCCTTACATACCTTTTTTATTTTGTAAATACATACATACAAGTGTTCTGGGTATTTTATATGTATAATAAAAATATCTATCTATGTAATGTATTGTATTAAGTATGTCAGTCTTCTAGTACCCATAACACAAGCTCTTGGGGCTTAGCTTGGGGCTAGATGATGTTGTGTGGATTGTCCAGCATTAATTATTATTTGTTTTATTTATAAGTAGTAACACCAAGACACAGAACAAATATTTATGTTCACACAAACATTTGCTCTGATAATTAAGACTGTTATTGAAACAGCCGTGGTTCAAATATCTGTCTCAATCTTGTCTTGTCTCATACACGCCGTGACATTTGCGCATGCATACTTATGAGACGATGTACCATCCTTGAACTATAAGACGCATCTCTACCTAGAGTTCTGAGTTTTTAGTGTCAGCCATATTGAAATGTAGCCTACAGAAACTTAATATCAAATAATGTGATAGCGAAACAGAATACACATTTTTAACCGACTACCTACAAAATATTCTCAATTCGATTGTGTTTTTTTTGTATGTAGGTACCTTTAATAATTGTCGGATAAATCGTTATGTAACACGATTTCAATTCATAACCGAGATCAATTTTAATGATTTTCGGCCTATATTATAAAAAGTTAGCGCAGACTTGAAGTATTGATTACCTACCATACGTACTGATGACATAATGTCAACGCTAATAAATAATTTATTTACTGCACTTCTTGTTCAGAATTAAAGCAATAATAATCACGGTTTTGAACATAGTTTTCTTTATAAATATTACCTTGATTGTGAGTTTGATTTTATTTGCCGATATTTCGGCACAGCATGCGCCATGATCTCGGGTCGAACTTATCCAACTCACAAATCATTGTAAAAAACCCGTTTATAAAGTCAAAGTCACTTTATTCTTTAATAAAATCACATGGATCATTTAGAATCGTCTTATTTAGATGCCAGTTCTGGTTAAATCAATCTAAAGTCCATATTTATTTATGTATTTGAATATATAGCGACGTGTGTCAAAGTATATTTATATACATAAGCATAGACATGTTTCTAAAGATATGAAAATCGTGGGTGGGTGGTAACATTGCAGACATGATTTCGTCACACTTTACCTCAGAATGGGCAATCTAAAGTAATGGTCCATTGAATCGTTATGCTTCAATACACCATTTTGAGCAAATGGTCGATTTTACGACCATTTGACTAGCTCTTAGACCAAGGTCTCGAAGTCTTTGACCAAAGTTTTGAATTGAAGATCTCAATTAATTACTAAATTCGTTCAAATGTTTATTTTTAATATTAAATGCCTTGATTCACATACACACTTATGACTATTACAGTAATTACAAAATGTACATAGCATATAAAATACATAAGAAACAGTTGAGCTATCTACAGACCGTTGCAAACGATCTATAGATAGTATTAATATATGATCTATAACTGATCCAAATCATATAAATATTAATGTAATTGGTTATTATCTACAACAGTTTAAGTTAATTTATATAAATAAATACTTACAAAACAGGGTCAGCCCCAACCATCGATGCCGGGATCTTTTCATTGTGATCTTTTTACCTGAAAAAAAAAAAAAAAAAAAATGTGTTAATTAGCTATACTAATGCTCAAAAAAATAGCGCAAAGTAATTAATTAATCGATAAAATGAATCAAAAATAAAAGGAGAATGGGCAATTCTGTATTGGATTTTCAAACAATTTAAAATTCAACTGAATTCTTTATTAAACGTAATATAAATTAAATAATCATAGTCAAACACATTAAATACAGTCAATAACATAAGGCTGTATCTATTTTTACTTTTAATTTTTGTTTATACATGTACATAAATAAATAAATAAATAACTTAATGCTGGACAATCCACGCAACATCATCTAGCCCCAAGCTAAGCAGAGCTTGTGTTATGGGTACTAGAAGACTGACATACTTAATACAATATTATATACATAGATAGATATTTTTTATTATACATATAAAATACCCAGAACCCCCGGAATAAATATTTGCAGATCGTACATTTATCCCAAGGCGGGAATCGAACCCGCAAACTCTGCGTCGCTGCATAAAAGTAGATAGCGATTTCAGTGTATACCCCCTTGATTCAATATCATTTTGTCCTTTGTATTGTAATTCCCAGCGTTCAATAAAACATTTTACAAAAACATCTATGGTATTATATACCTTAAAGTGTAGTAAATAAGGTGGACATTACACTATGGTATTATAGATTGTAGTCGTAAGACCTTGCTTTGTCTTGTGGTGTGGTGAAGGGGTTTAAGAACTGATATAATTTATTATGATTCTAATGTATGGCTTTATTTAATATCATACTTATTGGATCAGTTGAACTATCTATAGATCGTTTGCAACGGTCTGTAGATAACTCAACTGTTTCTTATGTATTTTATATGACTATGTACATTTTGTGAATACTGTATAGTCGTAAGTTTGTTTGTGAATAAAGTAAGTCAAACTTATAGTATCACAGTATTCATCAATAAATATTCACGGACATTTCACACATCACACTCTAGTCCTAAGCAAAGCTTGTACTATGGGAACTAGATTGTTGATAGAGTACTTAGTTCGTCTGAGAATGTATTTAGTTTTATATTTTTAAATACAAATTGATGACAAGCGTCACAGCTCAGTTGGTACCTAGTAGCTGCCTTCCATGCGTCGTAGTGAGTCGTAGTTTCGATTGCCATCCAGAGCAAATGTTTGTGTGATGAACATAAATATTTGTTCTGTATCCGGGTGTACTATTTTGTTCTATGTATATTTACAAAAAAATATATATAAGTATTTTATCAGCAATCTACTTCCCAAAGTACAAGCTCTGCTTAGTTTGGGACTAGAGTGTGATGTGTGAAATGTCCAAAAATGTTTGTTTGTTTAACAATATAAATCATGAATTTCCTAATAATTTAAAGTAGTTTAAAATGGTGTGAATACTATTGGAATGACGTTTTTTTATTCATTAGTAGGAATAGCACTAGCGAATGTTGCAGTGAAAGTGGGCACCGGTGCGGAAAGCAGTCGACACGCACTATGTACAGTTTTTCACTTTATTAGTAACATACAATTCTTATTACTTATCAATTTGATTAATAATCTACTTTATTTACAAAGTAACAACTATTTTGTATTGATTTCGTAAGTATTGACAAAATGTAGGTATATACAAACAGAACTTATTTATTCACAAACAAACTTACGACTATTCAGTATTTACAAAATGTACATTGTCATATAAAATACATAAGAAACATTTGAGCTATCTACAGACCGTTGCAAACGATCTATACATAGTTCAACTGATCCAAATTAGTACCATTACCATAAAGTTTTTCTAATAAATTTTGATCAGCATTTTAACTAATTTGTTGAATTTCTTTAATTATTTTTAGCCGAAGACCGCCTGTTTTACTAATCAATTGATTTTTGTGATTTCGGAATAAAGATTGTTTGAGTTAGATTTTTAAGCTATTGCATCGGTTCTATCGCGGGCCTTGAGCGTGGAAACCGAATCCAAAAATCCGTAACGAAATAACCTAACACTGCGCATGCGCAATCCAGCAAAAAATGGTATTCTATGCTATGCTAATGCAATGCTATGCTTTAATTTGACTTAATCTAGTAGGTACCTACCGCTGTTAGTTTTACTTAAATAAATAAACTACATGTCAATACATAATACATGTATATAACTAATATAATCGCAATAAATAATATTTCCATACCACGTACAGTTATGTAACTACCTACAGACAGACGTGATGCGCAGACGCAATATAGTTATATATAGGACCTAGATTATATAGATAGATTGCAAAACAAATTTCTATAGTAAAAAGGTCAATTATGTGACCGAAAAATAAAAGAACGTTTGTTCCAAATTAGTGACAGGCGTCACAGCTCGGTTGGTAGCTCTGCCTTCCATGGGTTGTAGGTTTGATTCCCACCGAGAACAAATATAAGGCAGAGCTACTAAAATACAAGTAGGTGCAAAACAAGTGACAGACGTCACAGGCACAGCTCAGTTGGTAGCTCTGCCTTCCATGGGTCGTGGGTTTGATTCCCGCCGAGACCAAATGGAAGGCAGAGCTAATAAAATAAAAGAATGTAGTTTCCACACAAGTGACAGATGTCACAGATCAGTTGGTAGCTCTGCTTTCCATGCTGTGTGTAGGTTCGATTCCCACCGAGAACAAATGGAAGGTAGAGCTACTAAAATACAAGTAGGTGCAAAACAAATGGTAGGCGTCACAGCTCAAAGCTCAGTTGGTAGCTATGTCTTCCATGGGTCGTTGGTTTGATTCCCACCGAGAACTAAATGCATGGAAGGGAGAGAGACTGTTGTAAACTTTCTTAAGTTTTTATAAGTCCAAGGTTAATAGTAACAAAACCATAAGTACCTGTAGGTTACTGTGTTACCAACTGCTCAGAAAAGGAGCGTTATGTTACTTAATCCTTTTATGTACTGACGTGTCGTGCAGTGAATATTAATAACATAACTGTTAAATTGTATTTCCTGTATTTTAAGTTGGCACTCATTTTCTCTTAAGATTTTTACGGTCTATCTTATAAAAAGTTAGCGTAGACTTGATGTATTGATTACCATACCGCACAGGAACTTCAATACTTAATTTAGTTTAATTGTAATTCTTTATAAGAAAGATCATTTAAAAAAAACGGTAGGAACCAGGCCGTAAGTTTCTTGCCCGTTCTTCTAGGCTCTGGTCGCGTGGAACTGGCACCTAGATTCACCTAGTATGTAAGACGATTTTAAATGATCCTTGTGATTTTACTGAATAAAGTAATTTTGACTTTGACTTTGGCCTGATCAACGCTGACCGCCTTGGGATAAATGTTTGTACGATCTGCAAATATTTATTCCAGTTGTTCTGGATATTTTATATTTATAATAATAAATATCTATCTATGTAATGTATTGTATTAAGTATGTCAGTCTTCTAGTACCCATAACACAAGCTCTGCTTAGTTTGGGGCTAGATGATGTTGTGTGGATTGTCCAGCATTATTTATTTATCAGCCGGCTTTGTACTAAAGCTCGATCCACACTGCAAAGGTTAAAGATACGGGTGTAACTGCAACTGCAAATAAGGAGGGTGAGGTTTTTATAAGTGTCATTGTACTTGGTTTTTTGTTTAAAGTATTTATTACTGTTTACAACTGTATACCCATGAGAGAGGCATATTATAAAATATCTGATTATTTAGAAGACAAGCAAGCTTGGGACGAACTAGCTCCAACTTTATTAAACAATTGTAAGAAGGATCATATAAAAAACGCTAGAATCCAGGTCTAGTTTCTTGCCAGTTCTTCTAGACTCAGGTCGCGACGAACTAGCGCCTAGAATCATCTACGGCCGGTTTCTGGAAACCCAAATCACGATTGATCCGAGTTTGACACATAGTAATTATGTATTAGATGTTTTCGTTGATCATCGTTCCAGAAACCGGCCGCTAGTATGTAAGACGTTTCAAAGTGATCCTTGTGATTTTATTGAATAAATGCAATTGAAGTTTGAAGAGAAACTTGAGAAATCTTTTTAAATAAGTAAATATCAATATTTATAGGTACTTATTTTATAATGTATGTGTGTGGTTACTAAGTATTTATTTATTTATCCGATTGGTACAGATTTGGATCAGTTGAACTATCTATAGATCGTTTGCATCGGTCTCTAGATAGCTCTGTTTCTTATGTATTTTATATGCCAATGTACATTTTGTAAATACTGTAATAGTATTTATATGTGTGAAGATACTAGGTCTAGTACAAAAGATATAAACGCGCTCGCTCATTAAAATAATTTTGTTTTACTATTAAAATTAAGGTAAAAAAAAAAATTTTTCAATAAAATCACAAGGATCATTTAGAATCGTCTTACATACTAGGTGATTCTAGGTGCCAGTTCCACGCGACCAGAGCCTAGACGGGCAAGAAACTTGTACTATGTATGTAGAAAAGGAATTTAGTTCCCATAGCTTTGCTTATTTACCATGAAGTTTACCATGTAGTTTGAATATTTTCCGTGATACATGATCATGGCGCATGCTGTGTCGAAATATTGAGAAATAATTAGACTCACAAATCATGGTAAATATCCCGTTTATAAAGAAAACTATGTTCAAAACCGTTTCAATTATTATAAGTTTTGCTTAGTTTGGGACTAGAGTGTGATGTGTGGTATGTCCATGAATATTATTAATTATTTAATGTATGTTCGTAGTTATTGCGAACGTGCTCTGTGAGGTAAATACATAAGTTAACACAAGATATCATATTATTATTCAGGTCTCGAAACCTCTCACCACACAAAAACAAATTGCATTAAAACAATATGGCGATTGGAAAATAAAATAAAATGAATTCTGTGAATCTTTAACAAAGAAACGAAGCCCTTTTTAACGTGAGTTGAATTTATAATCCGTATTTATTTACTGAATACTGAGTAAATAGGTACTTACGTTTATAAATATATGAAATAATGTTTATATTTAAAATAAATAAATGGGTAAACACAATATACTGTATTCAATTGTCTTTAAAAATATGTCAAGAACTTTAATCGACTGTTTTGTCATTATTTTCTTTATTCAATAGAATCACGCGGTTTATTTAGAATCATGTTACATACTAGGTGATTCTAGGTGCCAGTTCCACGCGACCAGAGCCTAGAAGAACGAACTAGAATGGTTCTTTCGGTTATTTTGTATGATTTTTTTTAATCTCCCATAGAATGGAAGGCAGAACTACTACCAACTGAGCTGTGACACCTGTCAAATGTCTTTATAATATTAGTAGGATTTGGATATAAATTATCACACTTATGTTAATAAATTAAAAATGCTTAAATATGCAATCAGTAAATAACCCATAGTTCCCTTAAAACCTTAATTATTTTAGCTATTACTGTTGCTAAAACCAAAGCCATTAAAAATAGATTAAAATGTCAGCAATAAAATTAAAGTTGAATTTGTAAGAAACTAATCACGAATTGTAGTTTGTTTCCATTGTCGCACGATATTAGTTAAAGACTTACGGGTTTACTAAAAATCGTATCAATACATTTTATATGGCTAGTTAATGATAACTTTTGTTGCAATAAACCATCCATATTTCTAACTTACATTATAAAGGCGAAAGTTTGTAGGTACAGATAGATAAATTTTTACTCTCTTTTAAAAACTATTGAATAAAGCTCACATAAGTTTTTATTAAAAAAAAACCGGTGAAAACTAGGCCGTAGTTTTTTGCCTGTAGGCTCAGGTCGTGTGGAACTGGCACCTAGAATCACGTAGTATATCAGATGATTCTAAATGATCCGTGTGATTTTACAGAGTAAAAATTATTTGAATTTGAAGTAGTTAAGTTTATAAAGCGAAAATGTTTATTTTTTATTATGAAATTAAGCATTTTCATTCTTTATTGGTAAAACAAATTATCATAAAAAAATGAATAAATACTTGGATTTTATTTTATGTCATTTATCATATTATCACATATTTTATAATATTTATTTGAATATCGTCGGTGAAGTTCTAACAGTGCGTAAGTCAAAAATGTCCATTTTACAGGAGATTAGTGTAAACGAGCCGCGCCGTCATTCTCCGTCAAATAGCATTCAATAGTCAAAACCGCCCAAAACTGACTTCCGCACTGTTATGCTTCGGCTACATTAGCGGGCGAATATTCGTATCGTTTTGGCGCGACAAAACGTGTTCGGGTATAGGCGATATTCTTGTATGTATAAGTACTACGCGATGACACGATGTACCCGGCCACATACATCGCGTTAACACGAATATTCGCCGTAGCCCGCTAATGTGGCCCCAGCATTAGAACTTCACTGACGATATACTATTTTGTCGTATGTCAATGGAAAAGTACCCAACTTGCGCAACGTCCAGTGAAGTGGAACCGGTTAGAACCGGGTGCAAGCGCTAGTTGCAACACTGCACTGAATTGAGCAGACATAGCTATTGAAATAACTTACCGTTTCAAACGGTGAAGGAAAACACTGATGATGTTTTTCTTTAAATAATTAATTTTCAAAGCTTGTATAGGCGTCCAAGAAATTGGTTTACCACTCTAAGGCTGAATATCATTTGCACGTACAAAACATCAAGGGCTATTTACGCTTGACAGATTAATAACTGCTACGTCAGAATCTGTCAATGTGTAATCCATAACTATGTTACTGGGAGATGTGATCAAAATTGGTATTGGCCTATACTTGTAATGAAATGAAATATTTAATTGCTCGAATACAGGTAGAGGATAGGTACATAAATGATTAAATAAGTTTCACTGTATTCGACTAGTCACTTGTACAAATATTAGAATACATCTATACTAATCTATGTGTGTTTGTTAAATTGTAAGGGGTAATCTCGGGATCTACTGAACCGATTTTTAAAATTATTTCACCAATAGAAAGCCACATTATTGCTGAATGTCATAGGTTATATAAAAAACCGAAAAATAAAAAGGCTTTTACGTGGTAGTCCGTTTTGCAAAGTGAATCGGTGAAAAAATGGTTGAATTATGCCCAGCGAAGTGGGCACGGGTCAGAAATAAACATTTCAGTGAAATAAACACACTTTTTATTTTTACTTTACTTATATTATTGTAAACTATTATTTCTGGGCGTCTAGTGTTGTCAACGCGTGGCGTGACCCGAAGGGTGACTGGCCCAGCGTATCAGCATTGCAATGCAGCCAGTATCTTGTACGCGACGATTGCTACTGATTTGGATTAGTTGAGCTATCTATAGATCGTTTGCGGTCTGCAGATAACTCAACTGTTTCTTATATATTTTATATGCATATGTACATTTTGTAAATACTGTCTGTCTATCTATGTAATATGGATATTTTTACAGCGTCAATAAGCTTGCGACCCGTCACGTATATAAAACAGAGTCAATTGACCGCAACATCATTTGACCGACTTTGCACAAAGAGGTGTTATGCAATCCGTGTAACAATTCAACAATGTTAGATGCATCTACACTTCCGCAGATGTAATACTGTACTACTGTAGAAATACACTTCTAAGCACTACTACTACTTATAAGTAGTAGTACCTACTTTTAGTCATTTATTTATGACTTATTTAATTAGGACTTTGAACCATTTACACTAATATTTTCTTAAAATAACAATTGTTTTTGATTATTCTAATAAAATCTTATAGTATGTGACTTCTTATAGTATTATCTATCAAATTAAGAAAGAATTATCGAAATCGGTTCCTTATTAGCGGAGTAACCGCGTAATATTACATTAAAAAAAACTTACACTGTTTTTCAAACAAATTATTTGATTATTAGTTTTTATTTGAAAACTAAGTTTTTTATTATGTGTTTTTTGCGTATAATATAAGCATTATTTATGTCAAAACTATGGTTTTGTAAAAAATAACTTGATTTAAGGTGATGCCTAGAGGGAAATTCAAATTTTTTAGGGTTTTTTTTTATTGCGGCTCAATTGTTATATCTTTTACTAGTTTATGCTATTTTGCGAACATAAACAATAATTTTCTGTGTAACCCTGTATCAATTTTTGAGATTTGTATGCGAGAGGTATCACCTTAAGTCACAAAATCTATTAACACACTGTTTAGTTATTTAATTAGCTTGACATATTTGTGTGAGTAAAACCAACTGGCATTGAACAAAATCCAAGATGGCGGATTCGTATTGTCTATACAACGGAAGGTTAATATTTAACAAGCTTATTCATGTTTAAATTAAAAATCTTTGCTTTATCCTCTATCTAGTTAAAATAAAGCTTTTTGTACATATTTTGTAATTAATCGGGCCTAACATTTTATAGGTTATAATTCGAGAGTAAATAAAAATTGGCGGGAATTTCATACACCGCCATCTTGTAATATTGCGGAAGTCAAATAAAATACTTTTTTATTAATAGCCACTATAAAATTCAAAAGTACTTACTTATCTAATACTTATTTATCCCTATTTAGAATATATAATATTTTTATTACTTATCTGTTAATCACCATCTGTTAATAAATGATTTTTTTTTATTCTGAGAACAAAGTTCTGTACTATGACCGTTCTAACCAACCAAATAAATAAACAAAATAGTCACTTATATTCATGCAAAGAGGTTTATTGATTTTCGCAACTTGAGTGATAAAAACTTAGTAAAAAGGTCAATTGTATTTATGTAACTACTTATTTACACTTTGATGCAATAACTAGATAGTAAATAACACTAGGACCTTATTATTAAGATAAAGACCCACTTTGTTCAAGACAGGCGTCACAGCTCAGGTAGTAGCTCTGAGTTCCATGCTGTGGGTTCGATTCTGACCCAGAGCAAACTTTTGTGTGTTGAACATAAAGATTTGTTCTGCGTTTGTTACTATGTATCAAATAACATGTAAGTATAAGTACATATTCTATCAGCAATCTAGTTCCTATAAAGCTTTGCTTAGTTTGGGTCTAGAGTGTGATGTGTGAAATGTCCGTAAATATTTATTTACGGACTGATTTCAATACTGTATTAACAAAAAAACATGAATAAAAGTATTCTATCAGCAATCTAGTTCCTGTACAAACCTTCCTTATTGGGTCTAGAGTGTGATGTGTGAAATGTCCGTAAATATTTATTAATTGACTGATTTCAACACTATAGTAACAAAAAAACATGAATAAAAATGTGTGTTTGTTACTATGTATTAACAAAAAACATGAATCTAAGTATTCTATCAGCAATCTAGTTCCTATACATTGGAACTAGATTGCTTAGTTTGGGTCTAGAGTGTGATGTGTGAAATGTCCGCAAATATATTACGGACTGATTTCAATACTGTTTATAAGGGCTCGCAAGATAGAACCACTGTATAATAATGTGAACAGGTTGGTACCTTGGCCATCCAAGGTTGGCCAGTTCATGTTGAAATAAAAACTTGTTACGAGATAGCTGCTACTTTCTGTAACTACACTTTCGAGTTCTAGACTTGATCTACTAATAGCGTATTATTTCAACCAACTTTAAGAAAATATTGATAAACTATATATATAAATCTTTATCTTGAATTTATCTATCTTTTGATGTTAATTGTATAAAAATCTGTTAAGTAGTTTTTGAGTTAATCGTGTACGAACTTTGTTGTTCTTTTTCGTTCATAGCTTTTCGCTAAACTTATGGACTATTTTATAAAAAGTATTATAGCATTGTTTAGCAGCATATGATATAGAAATAAAATGCTGCTAAAAACTATGCACTAATATTCTATACATTATGGAAATCTAACATAAGTCTGACATTTAAGAATTGTGACATTTAGATTTGACATTTTGTTGATTAAACTGCAAAAAAGGTTGAGTATCATCAAAAACTTCTTTTAAATTGATTGACTAACCAAAACTTCTGTTGGGTGTTCTGGGTATTTTATATGTATAATAGAAAATATCAATCTATGTAATGATGTCAGTCTTCTAGTACTCAACACAAGCTCTGCTTAGCTTGGGGCTAGATGATGTTGTGTGGATTGTCCAGCATTATTTATTTATTTATTATATTACAAAAAGTGGCTTGTGTGTCTGGCACCTAGAATCACCTAGTATGTAAGACAATTCTAAATGATCCGCGTGATTTTATTGAATAAAGTAGATAATTTTAAATTTATTTATGAAAAAAAGCATGCAGTCCAATTAAGAACCGCATCGTAAAGTTTTTTGAGTCAGTTAAAATCCAAAATAACAAAGTGCACGACCGGATTCGAACCTCCAACCAGTTTTAAACAAACGGTAGTCTGATGTAAGAGGTCACGGCGCGAGAATTAATTGATTTCGACGATTTGATTCGTATTTTTTGATTCGTAACTTTCGATTTGTTGATTGCTTTATTTTTGCATTATTTCATGCCCCTTATTCATAAATTTTAGAATTAATTGTCTTTATTAAAAAATTTGCATATAAAATACATAATGGAATAGCCGTTTTCTCTGTAGACCATTACAAACGATCTATAGATAGCTCAACTGATCCAAATAATTATTTATTTATTTATTTTATTTTATTTAAAAAATTGTTATTTAACTAATAAAATTGACAGGCGTCACAGGCGTGGGACGTGGGTTCGATTCCCACCCAGAGCAAATGTTTTTGTTATGAACATAATCAGTTGTTCTGTGTTTGGGTAACAACAAAAAAATGTATATAAGCTAAAAATGTCACAATAAGCGGTTTTTTTTAGAAAAAGTTATCTGTGTCGCATACTCAGTGTAATATATATATTTTACATATTGGATGATTTTGGATGAGAAACATTGGATGAGAAGAGCCGAAGACCGGGCTCAGTGGCACGTCTTGGGAGAGACCTACGTCCAGCAGTGGACTAATATAGGTTGATGATGATGATGATGATATTATCTCCATTTTTCTAATTAACTCCCGATTAGAATCCATAAAACAATTGTCGTTTGAGTAATGACTTGTATTAATTAACTTAAGCAATATAAAACTGGCCAAACTGGTTTAATTTGTTAATAGTTGAAATATCGATTTCAAGGTGAGTATAATGCAACTATATATATAAAATAATGTTACGTGTTCGACTGATTGCGATCGCTCTAAATATACGTCCTTGAAGTAGGAAAGAGTTTTAATATTATAAAATAATTATTAATCAGAACACAAGATAATCTGGCAATAATAAAATACTAAAACAGATTCTTTTTATTAAAAAACAAAGGTTTTTAATTTGACTGTTTTAGATAGATAGATAACTCTTCATTAAAATAAAATTTATTTAACGAAATAACTTAAAATAGTAATAATATTTGTTCTGTGTCCGGTTGTTTCTATGTATTCTATGTATTTACAAAAATATGCATTCTATAGTAATTATAGTATTCTATCAGCAATCTGGTTTCCATAGTACAAGCATTGATTAGTTTGGGACTAGAGTGTGATGTGTGAATTGTTCGTGAATATTTACACAGTAAAATTATTTTTTATTGTGAGAATGGTGGTTTCAAGAAAACATGTTAATCTGAGTCATATACAAATATCAATGTGATATTCACACTCTGGTTTCCGAAATATAAAATAATACTTAGTTTTGAAACCAAAGAACCAATGTTATTATTTTTATGTGACAGGCGTCACAGCTTAGTTGGTAGTGGCTCTACCTTCCATTCTGTGGGTCGTGGGTTCGATACCCACTCAGAGCAACGGTTTGTGTTTGTATTCTATGTATGTATTTACAAAAAAATGTATATAAGTATTCTATCAGCACTCTAGTTCCCATAGTACAAGCTTCGCTTAGTTTGGGACTAGAGTGTGATGTGTGAAATGTCCGTGAATATTTATTTATCTATTTATTAAACCAATACGAAAGGTAAACATGTAGGGATAATAATCGTAGTGGATTCCAATTTAAATGTAATGGCCATGATATACATCCTGTATTTACGCTATTAATGAAAGTATGGCATGTGTAGGTAAGTAGGAAGTGTTTTTTTTCTGATACATTATTATACATAAATAAATATTCACGGACATTTCACACATCACACTCTAGTCCCAAAGCAAATCTTGTACTATGGGAACTAGATTGCTGATAAAATACTTATATAGGTACTTTTTTGTAAATACATACATAGAATACATAGTAACACCCAGACACAGAACAAATATTTATGTTCATCACAAAAATTTTTGCTCTGGGTGGGAATCGAACCCACGACCTACATGGAAGGCAGAGCTATTATAAACTGAGCTGTGACGCCTGTCATATTATTCATGTATTATCATTTTTATTTTGATTCAATAGTAGATAACTCAACCTAAAAATCGCGCCTCCATCGCGGTAACACTCACATCACATCACAGGAGGAAGAAGAAGTACTTATCTTTTATCCCACTAGGTGGGGTGCGGACCCCACCTAGTGGGAAGTAAAATCTAGTTCAAAATAGATTTTTTCTAATATTTTTAATTAAAAATGTTTTTGTTGTATTTAGTCTATTGAAAGTTGAAATGTCTATAAAAATAAACTTACCGAAAATCCTCAGCGTATTGCTAAAAATAGTCCAAAAAAATGTCTCTTAAAATGCACTTCACTTCCTTCACATCACAAAATTTCAAAATCACCCAAAATAATATTCGTAGATTGAGAACAATGAGTATATGGCCACAGCGTATAAAGCGAATTTAAAATATAAATAAAAAAAGTCTTTGAAAAAACTCCAAATAGTGTAAGTAACACTGTTTTTGATATCAACAGGGGGATTTTGCATTTATCGCAATAATATCGAATCTGAAACAAAACAAAAAAATAAATAAAAAAAACAAAAAATATCCTGATTTAAACATGAACCTTGGACACAATACTTCAGTGTGTTTTTATTTTAAAAAAAGTGGAAACTAAGTATAAATGTAAATAAAACTACTAATAAAACTGAATAGATCAAAAAACCATAAAAATTTACAACAAAAAATAAAAAAAACGTAAAAATAGCTTTAAGCACTTATACAATTGACAACGCTACTCAAAAGTTGCACTCTTAAAAGTCAATATACAAAATGACATAACAACTGACACACTATAACCACCTCACATAAAAAAAAAACGCACAATTACATCACTGACTTATAAAAATACCAAAAACCAACAGCAGTTAAAATAAATACCTGGATGGAACTAAAATCAACTCCCGCGCACTTTCATACAAGCTGACGTCCGCGAGTGAACTGACTTGTGCGACGTAGAGTGACCATACTGCACGCTGTCTCAGGATTAGAACGTACAAGGCCGATGGCCAGTGACGTTGACAGAAGACATTTTCGAGAGGTCAAGATTTTAGTGATTTTTTTGACGCGACAATCTATACTCAGTAGCTCTACCATGAGTTTTTACTATACTATATATACTATACTCGCTAGCGTCTGTAGTTAAAGAAATGTATGAAGATTTGTACAGCGCCTCTAGCGGATAGTTGGGTACTAAAATTCGCAATACTAATATTGACGTAACTACTGTAATAAAGTCAGGCGATTTTACTGTGACTACTCATGGTAGAGGTACAGTACTCAATTCATTTGTTGCTTTGATATGGTGATGTGATGTTGTTACAATCACTAATACACATTGTCGTTATACTAATCAATTTATAAAAAATAGGACAATTCCCACATCACACTCTAGCCCCAAAACTAAGCAAAGCTTGTACGGAACTAGATTGCTGATAGAATACTTATGTACTTTATTTTTTGTAAATACATACATAGAATACATTTTAATATTATTGATATATTCTTATTATTATACTTTGAAAATCATTTGAAGAAGAGGACGTGTTGTACCGACCCCACATAATGTGGGACAAGGGTAGGAAGATGATGATGATACTTTGAAAATCATGGTTTTAATATTTACTGAGGTTTTTTGTTTAGTATGATAACACTTTACTCTGTGGGTAATACTCTAATACTATACAATCAGACTTGTAGTTACGTTTTGTTTATTAAAACAATGTAGGTTAGGGTAACATAATCTAAATACAATCATTTTATACCGCAAAACTGAAATGAACGTTCATCATTCATCTCAGTATAAACTGACAATCATTATAATTATTTCCTCAAATATCCCACAAACACTTGAAACCACAGTCACCGCACAGTATTGCGTGCGCGCAGTATTATACTATGTAGGGTGACCATGGATTTCAAAGTTACTGGGATATTTGCTCGCGGTGTTTTTTAGACTAAGTAATTGTTTTTTTTCTTGTCTCATTTAGTGGCTATTGTGCTGTCTTTTTGATTTACGTATAGCTTTTTTTTAATTTTTAAGAAGAAGAACTCATTAATATGTACCTGACATGACTGTATATTATGTGTATTATTACGTCGTACCTACTTGGAGTACTGAGCCTAGAAGAACGGGCCAAAAACTTACGGCTTGGTTCCTACCGTTTTTTTATAAGACCCTTCTTACAAAGAATTACTAATAAACTTACTAAACTTTAATTACTTTAATAAAACTTAGCAATAAATGATTAAGTACTAAGTTAAATTGACACGGCACTGGATAATTTAGTTTGCCGTGTCAAGCCTGGGCTCAGTACCCCAAGTACGAGTTTGTGAGAGACGCGATCGCCGTGCGCCACCGATTTAGTATGGAGATCAAAGCAACGGTCCTAGTGGATTTCTTGAGAAGCTTGGATCTCCATACAAAACCGGTGGCGCTCGGCAATCCGTGTGTGCACAAACTCGTACTTGGGGTACTGATGTTAAATGATGATGCGGCCTACGGTGTAAGTTACTGAAATATTTGCTTGCATTGTTTTATAAAATAATTGTTTTTAATATTAGTCTCATTTAGTGGTTATTAAGTAACATAAGTAAAGACTAATTAATAATGAATAATATTCACGGACATTTCACACATCACACTCTAGTCCCAAACTAAGAAAAGCTTGTACTATGGGAACTAGATAGCTGATAGAATATTTATATACATTTTTTTAATACTTTAATAATCAGTTTTAATAATTATTATTTTGTTACGGTCTATCTTATAAAAAGTTAGCGCAAACTTGAAGTATTGATTACCATACGTAATGATGACATAAATTCAACGCTAACTTTTTATAAGATAGGGAGTTATCCCTTAGGATAATCTTAGGATAGTTAGGTAATCCTAGATGCCAGGTGATGCATGGTCAACCTACTAGCAGATCGACTCTTGCGCAGCTAGTACGTGAAATCGGCCAGCTCAATAGAAGTTAAAATTCTATACTTGCTTGCGCCGACGACTTACTTCATTAAAACGTGACTTGGATAATTATAATAGAATTAGTTTTAACAATATATAGAGTCAAACATTTTAAAATATTTATAATTATTTTTATTCTGTTGTGTATTCAACCGACTTCAAAAGAGGAGGTTGGATAAGTTTCTTCTGATAATAATAAATTAAATAAAATAAAAATCACTCTACTTGCGTAACAAGAAAAACATGGGATGTAATAGAATGTTCTCGAAAACACCAACAAGTGTTTGCTTTTTATTTGAACTAATCTGTCTTATGATTTTTTAATAGATGTCTTGATCAGAAATCCTCAGTTCTTAGCGCCATCTTGTGACAAAAAGTATTTGTCATAAGATCCTCATTTTTCGCCGAAGTTTCTAGAAAAATAATGACTGTTACGTAATAATTTGGAAAAAATATATTAATTGTTCTATCAGTAATCTAGTTTCCATAGCAAGGTTTGCTTAGTTTGGGACTAGAGTGTGTGAAATGTAAGTGAAGATTTATTTATTTAAGATACATAGATAGAATAAGCTTTCTTGTATTTGGTTTTTCAAACCATTCTAATTGTTTGTAAATAAATAATTAATAAATTGTACACCAACACAGAAAAAGAAACAAAAACATCGAAATACCTAAGGTGGTAATTAAAGTAAGTTAGTTTGTACAATGGGCGGCCTTATTGCCAAAAGCAATCTCTTCCAGGCAACCTTTAATCACAATAAGATGGGGAAAAACTCTCATCTGGCAAGAGGCTGAATTTAGAGCAAAATGAAAACTGTCAGCTATGTCAAGCGATATTTATGTCAATGTCAAAAATGACAGTTAAGTAGGTTTTGTTGGAAATTAGTCGCGTATGACTTAAGCAGTCGACCGTTACGTAGTTAGAAATGTGAAATCAATATGTGCTGCCGACTGGATCCAACATTTGCCTACACTTATAACCTAAATGTTTAGTAAAGAACTCTAGAACATCATCATCATCATCAATCTAAAAGAAGATAGTGCTTCCCCAAAGCACTATTTGTGACCTATGTTTACCTATATTTGTGGCTGGTCTGTAGCTGGTCTGCTAGTCTGTATCTGGCCCAGCGTATCAGCATTGCGGCAATGCAGCCCGTATCTTGTACGCGACGATTGCTACTGATTTGGCCGAGCGCAACCGATTTTGTATAGAAATCCATTCTTCTCAAAATCCGCTAGGGGCGCTTTTTGGATCTCCATACAAAATCAGTGGCGCTCGACGATCGCGTCTCTACGATCCGTGTGTGCACAAACTCGTACTTGGGGTACAGTTGAGCTATAGATCGTTTGCAACGGTCTGTAGATAGCTCAACTGTTTCTTATGTATTTTATATATTCCTTCGTACATTTTGTAAATACTGTTATATAAGTTTTCTTTATTTTTTATTGTACACAAAATAAGACATAAAAAAGACAGAAATAGATGACATGTACAAAGGCGAGCTTAACCCTAAGAAGAGTTCTCTTCCAGCAAACTTTTGAGGCTAGGTTTTCTTTTAAAAGCCTTAAATAAACCGTTAATGTTACATAAACAATACCATTTCCGATAACTCAGGAAACACAAGAGGAAGTTACTATAAACGCGAACGGAAATCATGGTTAGTTAATTTGATATACCGGCCAATGCACGCATTAGGATTTACATGCAATAGGTAATCGATAGGTAATCGTAGTTTAACATCATTTAAAAATTAAAATAGTAGACCCCCGGTAATCCGACAAAAAGTTTGCAGGGCAGTGTCGGATTAGCGAGTTTGTCGGATTATAGAGCACTGCTTTAGATCCCCTATAGTCCGGATTTTTTTTACGAAAGAGTACCTATCCCAATTACGAGTTAGTGCAAACACGGATCGTAAAGACGCAATCGCCGAGCGCCATCGATTTTGTATGGAGATCCAAGCAGCGCCCCTAGCAGATTTCTTGAGAAGTTTGGATCTCCATACAAAATCAGTGGCGGTCGCCGATGGCGTCTCTACGATCCGTGTGTGTACTAACTCGTACTTGGGGTACTCTGGAGTGGAGACCGCGTTTAGGCAAGCGTAGTGTAGGACGCCCTCCGGCGAGATGGAGCGACGATCTGCGGAGTGTAGCGCAAACACAACATGAGAAGAGACGAAGACCGGGCTCAGTGGCGCGTCTGCAAAGACCTACGTCCAGCACTGGACTGATATAGGTTGCATGATGACGATATATGAATAAAACAAATTTAATTGGATATAATTGATAAAAAGATCATCATCATCATCAATTTATATCAGTCCACTGCTGGACGTAGGTCTCTCCCAAGACGCGCCACTGAGCCCGGTCTTCAGCTTCTCTCATCCAGTGTTTGCCAGATACACTCCGTAGATCGTCGCTCCATCTCGCCAGAGGGCGTCCTACACTACGCTTAAAAAGATACCTATGCTTAAGTAATATCGTAGCGATAAAAAAATACCGAATTGAGAACCTCTTTTTTTTAAGTTGGTTAAAATTACTATTATTTCCTAAGGTAATTAAACCACTTAGTTAGAACCAGATAGAATCAAAGTAGGAAGGAAAGCTTTTGTTTTAACAGACAATAAAATAATGGCGCCTATTACTTAGTTGGCAAAACTTGTATCAAATATTTAAGTAGGTATAACAATTATAATTATAATTAAATAAAAAAATAAAAAAAATGGTAGCACTCCGGGAGTGCCGGCAGAAGTGAAAACTTCAATATTAACGTTGTGTTTTCACTTTTAAGTTTTCACTTCAAAAATATAACCACAGTCGTCATAATGACAATGACAATCACAATGACACAGACACATTCGCGCAAGCGCGAATGTGTTTTCACTTTTAAGTTTTCACTTCAAAAATATAACCACAGTCGTCATAATGACAATGACAATCACAATGACACAGACACATTCGCGCAAGCGCGAATGTGTCTGTGTCATTGTGATTGTGTCATGTCATTGTGTAACATTCGCGCAAGCGCGAATGTGACACAACGACGAAGACAACGAAGACACACTGACACAGACACATTCGCGCAAGTGCGAATGTGTCTGTGTCAGTGTGATTGTGTCATGTCGACACAACGACAATGACAATGACACATTCGCGCAAGCGCGAATGTGTCTGTGTTTTCACTTTTAAGTTTTCACTTCAAAAATATAACCACAGTCGTCATAATGACAATGACAATCACAATGACACAGACACATTCGCGCAAGCGCGAATGTGTCTGTGTCATTGTGATTGTGTCATGTCATTGTGTCACGACAACGACAACGACGAAGACAACGAAGACACACTGACACAGACACATTCGCGCAAGCGCGAATGTGTCTGTGTCAGTGTGATTGTGTCATGTCGACACAACGACAATGACAATGACAATCACAATGACACAGACACATTCGCGCAAGCGCGAATGTGTCTGTGCCATTGTGATTGTGTCATGTCATTGACATTGACACAACGACGAAGACAACGAATGATGAACGTCACGTTCGATGAACGTCACGAGTCACGTGACCCTGACTGAGTTTTCACTTCAATAAGATGGAAGCGATACAGTTAAATACAAGTTAGGCGAAACGATTCGTACGATATAATAGCGTCTATCTGGTTATGCGCGCGCGGCGAGCGATACGTGTTTCCCGTGCGAGGGTGCTCAGAGCGTCTGTCGGCTGCCGGCGCGCGAGTGCCGCTCCTCGGTCCTCCGCCCCCGCGCTCCGCACCGCACCGCGTGTTGGCAGCGCCTTGTACTCGCCTTGTACGATGTCGCCACAACACTATTTAATTGTTTGAGTCACACGTCGCGTGACCGCAAGTGTGTTCTTTTGTCGTCTCTTGTTTTACGAGCAATGTATAAAAATTAAATAAGATCTTACGCTTTTTCGACGTCACGTGACCCTGACGCGAGTTTGAAAGTTTTTACCCACCCAGCGCCGCTAAAGAAGTTTTCACTTCAAAAAATAAAATTATTTCTGGGCGTCTAGTCGAAGCGACGCGTGACCCGAGGGCTGGTGAGTATCTGGCCCAACGTATCAGCATTGCTATTCAGCGCGGCAATGCAGCCAGTGTCTTGGGTACGCTTCCGATTGGTACTGATTTGGATCAGTTGAACTATCTCTAGCTATATAGCTCAACTGTTTCTTATGTATTTTATATTAAATTATATTATTATAATCATAATTATAATAATATAATAGTATAAATCTTGTATAATACTTAGTTACATGGTGTGTGGCTATAAACTGTATTTTATTTTATGTTTTGTCCCACCTGATGTTAAGTGAACATGATGCATTGTTTGGGTGTTACTATGTATTCTATGTATTTAATAAAAAGTGTTAAGTATTCTGTCAGCAGTCTAGTTCCCATAAAATACAAACAAAAATAAACATTCAATAATTTACAGAATGTTGATGATTTCTTTTTTTGGGCTCTATTTAGGGATCCATCTATACACCAGGCCGTTAGTTTGTTGCCCGTTCTTCTAGGCTCTGGTCGCGTGGAACTGGCACCTAGAATCACCTAGTATGTAAGACGATTCTAAATGATCATATAAAAAACGGTAGGAACCAGGCCGTAAGTTTGTTGCCCGTTCTTCTAGGCTCTGGTCGCGTGGAACTGGCACCTAGAATCACCTAGTATGTAAGACGATTATGATCCGCGTGATTTTACTGAATAAAGCAATTTTGACTTTTGACACAAAGTATAAAACGGGACCCTATCACAGTTAAATTGAAGTTGTAAAAACGAATTTGAACCCACGACCTATAGATTCTGATGTCATTCAATATTAATAATATAGAATCATAAAATAAATTTAACTTTCATATTTTATAAATATTTATATATTTACCTTGATATATTTTATAAATTTCTTATTCTGAAAATTGATTATTCTAAGTTCTAACTAAATTGTGGGAATAAAATATATTTTATTCATAGTTCAGTAGCTCTACCATGAGTTTTTACTATACTATATATACTATACTCGCTAGCGTCTGTAGGTAAAAAAATGTGTGAAGATTTGTACAGCGCCTCTAGCGGATAGTTAGGTACTAAAATTCGCCATACTAATATTGACGTAACTACTGTAGTAAAGTCAGGCGATTTTACTGTGACAACTCATGGTAGAGGTACAGATAAATTCATAATTTAACTATCTACATTTCGAATAGACGAATTTTTATAATTGCCTTATTAAGGTTTCGTACCCAAAGGGACCCTATTACTAAATATGTTGATGTTCCGGATGTTCTGGGTATTTTATATGTATAAAAAAAAAATATCTATGTAATGTTATAATGTAATGTATTAAGTATGTCAGTCTTCTAGTACCCATAACACAAGCTCTGCTTAGCTTGGGGCTAGATGATGTTGTGTGGATTGTCCAGCATTATTTTGGCTTAGCTCAGTTTGGGACTAGGACTAGAGTGTGAGTGATGTGTGATAATGAAAATATCCGTGAATATTATATTTTATTTTAATGATACTTTAAAATAGTACCACATTCAAAAATTAATTATTTGGATATAATTATTGATAATTTGAATTATCAAAAGCAAAGAATAATGTAAAATAACTTCAAACCCGGTGCGCGGTCCAAAACGCTTCGATAGCGCGTTCTAGCCTCAAATATTTTTACTAGCGCCATCTAGTTGTGGATTTTGTACTATTTTCGCACTCTTAAGGTTGATTTTTTTCTACAAAATTTGCGTTGATCCAATGTAAAAATAATCATCGAATTCGGACTCAGGGCTTAGTCCGAGGTTGCATTTGCAAAACTCTCTACTCTCGAGTCGAGAGTCGTCTCTCGGCATATACATAAATATAAGGACATCCGAGAGACGACTGTCATGGCGGCTCGAGAGTAGGGTGTTTTAAAATGCAACCTCGCCTCGGACTAATCTATGGCCTCAGCTCTGTTAAAAGTTATACGTCGTTATACATTAAAATCAGTGTGTCAATCAAATATTTATTCACAAACAAACTTACGACTATACAGTATTTACAAAATTTATGTAAATTGTCAAAATACTTATGAAACAGTTGAGCTCAATACTCAATTTATTTATTGTTTCATATGTTAAGACTAGGCTGTTACAGTAAGTAAGTACATTTATTTGGTTACAACATATGAACCCTGTTTGAGGGCACTACAATATACAGGATGGTAGGCAGACCGAGGTTTGTTTATTATTATTGATTAAATTAGATTAGGTATGTCGTCAAAAATAGAAATTATTATATTATAATTAAAAGCAAATGTCAATTGAATTCCTATATATATAGTCACTTAAAGTTAATTGGTAATTGTTCAGCTGAGCTATCTACAGACCGTTGCAAACGATCTATAGATAGTTCAACTGATCCAAATCAAATTAGCAATAGATATAAGCACATTAAACTACGTGCACCATTATTTTATATATTTGTGACAGGTGTCACAGCTAAGTTGGTTCAGCTCTGCCTTCAATGCTTTGTGTCGTGGGTTCGATTCCCATCCAAAGTAAATGTTTGTGTGATGAACATTAATTGTTGTATCTGGGTGTAACTATGAATTCTTTTCATGTGTTTACAAAAATGTAATGTAAATGTAAGTACTTATAGTATTCTATCCATCAGCAGTCTAGTTCCCGTACCTAGTACAAGACAAGCTTTGCTTAGTTTGGGACTAGATATTGGGATAAGTAAATGAAAATGTCCGCGAATATTATTTTATATTTTATAATATACAATTTTAATTCATATCCACAATACAAATATAATCTAGTGTGGGTATCATAGTACATATATACATTCCGACTGCCTACGGCACTCCATATTGTTATAAGTACTTACCTTACCATTACCTCACCTTCTCTACATAAGTATTGTTTAATTTTGCCACCCCTGCTTGTGTAATTTCCTCAATATCTGTTGTATCTATTTGTTAATATGGTGTTTAAGGTGACGGGTATAGCCAAATGCGTGTTTTTGGGGAAACCGAAAACCGTTTTCAGAAAAAGTGATAGCATGTGGAGTTGTGAAACTTATTATTTCCTATAACACATATATTGAACTAGTGTATTGTTACTCAAAATTTGTGCTCTTGGATATAGTTTACTTTTAAATGTAAGTTTAGTACCAACACCTTTTGCAAAAGTGTGGTTTAAGATCCCATTTTTTATGGGTTTGGCAAATTTGTTTGGTACCAAACTCAGCACAGCTATTCTTATGGTTCGTATCTTGTGACTCTAAAGAAAACATTTCTACATTAAGGTGTTTAAAGAAGAAGAAGAGTAGCGCCTTAGGAATTATAAGTGTTTGATTGCTGTGTGCTCGCAAATATACATAAGGCACTGCTTTAGAGTTTGACTATCCGAACTGTGCGCGGCTCATTATGTGTTTTGCGCCGTTGTCAGCATTTTTGTTGAAATTGAAATTGTGACGTTGCCACGCTGACTGTCTAGAGTTTAACCACCACGGCAAAAACTATGCCGTGTTACAAGTTTAACGTGTGTATAGATATAATAAATAAATAATAAACTTGGAAGTTATTGACATTTTTATTTATTATGAAAAATTTCACCCTACCCGTCGCCTTAATAAATATTTTTTAATTTTTTTTTTTCAATGGTACTGTATAAGCAGTACCATAGTCAAAAATTAATTTTTTGTTAATACATTTTATTATTACATTGAAAGCAGTTAAATAACTTTAAGCCCCGTGCGCGGTCCAAAACGCTTCGATAGCGCGTTCTAGCCTAAAATATTTTTACTAGCGCCATCTAGTCGTTGTTTTTGTACTATTTTCGCACCCTTAGGGTTGGTTTTTATGCTCCAAAATTTGCGTGGGATCAATGTATATCCAATGTAAAAATAATCATCGAATTCGGACTGCTCTGTAAAAAGTTATACGCCGTTATACATTAGAATCAGTGTGTCAACAATCAATTTTCCTACACTTGGGGTTGGATTTAGTTTAAATATGGTACCTTTCTCGGAGTAAATTCTTGAAATAAAATATAAGTATTCTATCAGCAATCTAGTTCCCATAGTACAAGATTAGCTTAGTTTGGGACTAGAGTGTGATGTGTAACAACCCGTGTCCACTTCGTTGGGCATAATTCGACCGTTTTTTCTCCGATTCACTTTGCAAAACGGACTACCACGTAAAAGCCTTTTTATTTTTCGATTTTTTTATATAGCCTATGACACTCCGCGATAATGTGGCTTTCTATAGGTGAAATAATTTTTAAAATCAGTTCAGTAGATCCCGAGATTACCCCTTACAATTTAACAAATATGCAAACACACAAACTTTACCTCTTTATAATATTAGTATAGATAGATATTTAATAATATAGTATCATATTGTCATGTTATAAAATAATTAGCAATAGATATTATACATTAAACTAGTGCTCCATTATTTTATCTACATAGTTGGCCGCATCATCATTTAATGATACTTCAAAGCAGTACCACATTCAAAAATTAATGTATTTTGTATAATTAATCGTGTTTTGAAAAATTTAAAGCTGTAAGAATAGCGTAAAATAACTTCAAACCCGGTGCGCGGTCCAAAACGCTTCGATAGCGCGTTCTAGCCTCAAATATTTTTACTAGCGCCATCTAGTTGTTGATTTTGTACTATTTTTGCAC
Organism: Ecliptopera silaceata; assembly: GCA_932527185.1. Lineage (NCBI taxonomy): Eukaryota > Metazoa > Arthropoda > Insecta > Lepidoptera > Geometridae > Ecliptopera > Ecliptopera silaceata. The sequence goes on along the minus strand of OW052217.1, from coordinate 5,094,847 downwards.
CCTTATGGTTGGTTTTTTTTCTACAAAATTTGCGCTGTTCCAATGTAAAAATAATCATCGAATTCGGACTCAGGGCTTAGTCCGAGGTTGCATTTGCCAAAACTCTCTACTCTCGAGCCGAGAGTCGTCTCTCGGATATCCATACATAAATATAAGGACATCCGAGAGACGACTGTCGGCTCGAGAGTAGGGAGTTTTAAAATGCGACCTCGAACTAATATAAGCCCTCAGCCCTGTAAAAAGTTATACGTCGTTATACATTAAAATCAGTGTGTCAACAATCAATCAAGCCCTGTTTTCTTACTTAGGGTTGGATTTAGTTCAAATTTATATAGTAGGTACCCTTTTCGGAGAATATTTTTGAAATAAAAAAAAGAATTATCAAAATCGGGCTACTCGGTCAAAAGCTCTGCGTGATCATACAAAAAAATAATTACCAAATACATATAAAAAAAATATTATAATCTATATTTAATCGATAAGAATACATAAATGATACTATGATATTATTACTAATAATAAATTGTCCTATAAAATACATAAGAAACAGTTAAGCTATCTACAGACCGTTGCAAACGATCTATAGATAGTTCAACTGATCCAAATCAAATTAGCAATAGTTATAAGCACATTAAACTAGTGCACCATTATTTTATGCTCTGGGTCGTGGGTTCGATTCCCATCCAGAGCAACTGTTTGTGTGATGAACATTATTTGTTGTGTCTGGGTGTAACTATGAATGCTATGCATTTGTTTACGAAAAAAATATAAGTATTCTAATAGCAGTCTAGTTCCCGTAGTACAAGCTTGGCTCAGTTTGGGACTAGAGCAAGGAACATAATATCTGGACTAGAGTGTGATGTGTGATAATAAAAATATCCGTGTATATTATATTTTATTTACTGATTTAATATATTAATATTAATGATACTTTAAAGCAGTATCACATTCAAAGATTAAATAATTAATTATAATTATTTGTAATTTGAATTAATAAATGTCACAACACAAGCATAAAATAACTTGAAACCCGGTGCGCGGTCCAAAACGCTTCGATAGCGCGTTCTAGCCTCAAATATTTTAACTAGCGCCATCTAGTTGTGGATTTGGAACTACAAACTTTGCAGAAGAGAATTTGGAAATAATATCATGTAATTCTATTTAAATAGACGTGCTTAGTAGTAATGAATCTTAATAAGATTTTATTACATCAGGTGGGCATCGGTATGTCCCATAAAAATTGTTTTAAAACTTTTTATAATAAAATCTAAAATATGTTTAGGTATCATCTAAATGAATATTTTTATTTACAAAACTAATGCAAATAAATCGATACAAATAAACTATTTTAATACGTATTTAAAAAAATGCAAATAAATCTATACATACAAATATTGATTAATTTTATCATGATTTTAAAACAATTTTGCAAAGACCTCAATTCTCAAAGCATGTCCCCAAATACGAAGGTCACGTTATAAAAGCTAGTTTGCGTAACAGTGACAGTAGATCACCGTTATAATTAGAACCCGATTTGCGAGTATTTTGCTTAGACTTAGAGGTCGCCGTCTAGTGGTTACGACATCCATTTCACCAAGAGCTGTGTTTTGGTCTTAATTGCAGGGTGAGAGGGGTCTAAGTATTTTGGTTATGTTTTGAAACACTTTCTCTATTATTTGAACAAACTGAATAACTTTTATGTGCAATACTTTATTCAATGAAGTAATGTTAGTACTGAAGTTAGATTAATGAAATCTCTACTCTCTTGCGCAGGAAATAACGCACAATTTTGCACAACGTAAGATTTTTTTATGATAGCTCAGCAAGGCAGAGGTTGTGAGTTCGATTCCAACCGAGAAGGAAGCATTTGTTTGAAACGAGACACTTTGACAGTTTTGAGGAGAATTGGTGGATAAAAGTGGGCTTAGGGGAGACCTTTGCCCAGCAGTGGGACGAGATAGATTAGAACACAAGTTTAAAAATAAAAATACTCCCAACTTTGTCATACAAGTAAACACTTTCATTACCCATATCAAGAAAATTGCGTAAAAAGAAACATAGACACTCCAAACTTATAACACCTAATTATTTTGCGTCAGGGGTTAAAAATGGCGGTCTTGTCATACTAGGTTTAAAAACACCAAACATTAAGGACCATATACAGGGTGTAACAGGAGTGGTGGACCGCCCTGCCACTTGTCCATCCCTTTTGTTACGCCCTGTATATTTGTTTTAATTCTATAAAACCGCTACTACTTTCTCTATTACGCATATAACGGCTTGCTCGCATTTAAAACAATGTACTTAATGTAACAAGAGTAAATGTAACAATCGTAAACGTATCGAAACAGTGATGTATTTGAGATACACTGCGCGTCGACATCAGCTTTACTGTCGAACGTTGCAGCGATAGCGCGCAGTGTGTATCAAATACTTTACGTTTACGATTCATTCATTCTTGCTCAGCCCTCTAAATACTTCGTTATATAATAATTAGAGTAATATTCTTATTAGTCTTGTCACGTGACCCGAGGGCTGGTGAGTATCTGGCCCAGCGTATCAGCATTGCTATTCGTGGCAATGCAGCCAGTGTCTTGTACGCGACGATTGCTACTGATTTGCATTAGTTGAGCTATCTATAGATCTTTTGCAACGGTCTGTAGATAGCTCAACTGTTTCTTATGTATTTTATATGTAAATGTACATTTTGTAAATACTGTATAGTCGTAAGTCTGTTTGTGAATAAATCATTTTTATTATTTGTGCTTACTTAGTAAGTTTATGTATCTAGACTTGGCTGTTAGTGTTACCTAAGAGGTAGCTAGGACTTGCAATACTTGGGTTACTCAACAAATAGATAATAGTGTTTTGAAATACAGTAGAACCTCGATAATTTAAAGTCCAAGGGAAACACATTTTTATAAGTTATAGAGGTTTTAAGTTATCAAGAGCAGAGGTTTTGGACTCTGATGGGAAGGGAACACATTATTTTTGACGTGACAACGTCTTATAATTCGATAGAGCCGGCTGCACGCACGAAAAAACATGACTCATGAGGCGTTCTGAGGCGTTCTGAGGCGTTCCATGAAGTGACGTTGTCACGTTCAACTATCGTCAGTAAACCAACTTTACAAACAACCATTTTTTTGATGTTATAGAGGTTTTAAAGTTACGAGGTTTGATTTATCGAGGTTCTACTGTATAAACACTGCTGCCAACCCAAAGAAAACCCAAAAAAAACCCTTCTCCGTTACATTAAGGGGTTGTACTGGGGTGAGGTTAGCAGGGGGACAATGCACAATACACCCCATTGCGGGACGTCAGTGCAGATTTTATTCCCCCAATTAGAATTAGATAAATACAAGTTCTACCTCCGGCGAGATGGAGCGACGATACAACGAGTGTAGCTGGCAAACACAACATGAGAAGAGACGAAGACCGGGCTCAGTGGCGCGTCTGCAGAGCATACAATACCATGTGGCCTCAAACTGCGATTAGTTTGGGGCTTTTGCATTGTTATATATTGTTAAGTAGTTACATAGTGTTATTGTATTAATCTATGGTATAGAATGATGCTTATTATGTAATGTAGTCGAGAACCCAAATATTTGTTATCGGTGGGCATCAAACCCGCGACACATTTATGTATTAAGCAACGTCATAAAAGATCAGATAATTTACTAATTCTATATAATAAATGTAAAAGGTAAAGAAAATTTATATGTACCTAATGATTATTTTACAGAATAGTTGCGTAAATTAATAAAATTACATTTATATTTTTATCGTAAAACTGTTTGTGCAAAACAATTCTTTAGTTTATTTTGTAAAATCAACAACTAGTATGATTAAGTATGATTATGTTTTAAAGGAATTGCATATTGTTATAATGTTCTTTGTTATCTGAAATATAAATTTGTAATATGAATACTGTTTTTTTATAATACAGCGCCAGCGTAGATATTATTACCCATTTCCGCCGATAGGCAGTGAACGCTGCTCATTGGTCGAATGCTCGAGCCCCGGAAACACGTCACAAAATATAAACCACTTTTGTAGTATGGCCTTGGTCTTCTTTCCTTTAGGATATTATGTTCCTTGCTGCAGAGACCTACGTCCAGCAGTGGACTGACATAGGTTGATGATGATTGAAGTCTGATTTTTATTTGTAAAAAGTATACCTTTAATATTTCTAGGATTTTGTTTAGTCTTTCATAGCGGCAACCGTTTTTTGGCAAACTGAATCAAGTGAATCAGTGCATATCTCCTAAACGCATAAATTACTTAGTTAACTATTACTAAATTACTTTTTAAAAGACCTTACGTCATTTATTCAAAATTAATGCACATTAGTACATTCTTCTTAATTATGTAACAAAAACTTCAGAAAAAGAAATTCTCAATTGGATTGTGTTGTATTTTTTTGTAGGTATGTTACTCCGCCAATTATGTATACACCGATTTAGATGATTATTTTTTTGGGCCAAACATATCTAACAACGGGGAACATCGACACGAAGAAGAAGAAGAAGATGATTATTTATTGTTTGATGGATCACAAGGCTCACTTTTTAAATCGTGTTTTTATTGTCGGGGATTGAGCTACACTCTGCAGATCTTGACAGGCGTCACAGCTCAGTTGGTAGTAGCTCTGCCTTCCATGCTGTGGGTCGTGGGTTCGATACCCACCCAGAACAATTTTTTGTGTGATGAACATAAATAAATTGCTCTGTGTCTGGGTGTTACTATGTAATATATGTATGTATTTACAAAAGCTTATAAGTATTCTATCACCAATCAAGATCCCATAGTACAAGCTTTGCTTAGTTGGGACTAGAGTGTGATGTGTGAATTGTTCGTGAATACATTTAGTCGAATTTGTGTAAGTACCTTGTTTTGAAAGCCAATATGTCAAATATACAAAGATAGCTCGTTTAATTAGTTATATAACTAAATCTTTTTTATTTATTGACCCTACTCAAAACGAATGATCACTCGACCACATTTGTTCTGCTTGTCAAAAATTAAATTGATTTCCAATAAATAATAAATGATCGCTTTTAATATATTACCGATTAGTAGACAGGCGTCACATCTCAGCTCAGCTTTGCCTTCCATGCATGCATGGTCGTGGGTTCGATTCCCACTCAGAGCAAATGTTTGTGTGATGAGCAATAATTGTTCTGTGTCTGGGTGTTACTATGTATTCTTTGTATGTATTTACAAAAAAAAAATGTATATTACTATTCAATCTAGTTCCCATAGTATAGGTACCTACATAGCTTTGTTTGGGACTAGAGTGTGATGTGTGAAATGTCCTTGAATTAAATAAAAAACCAGCATTATTTCACTTTCAAGCCCGACTTTTTACTGAATACCTACTATCGGTCTATCTTATAAAAAGTTAGCGCAGACTTGAAATACTAATTACCATACGTAATGATGACTTAAAGTCAACGCTAAGTTTTTATAAGGAGGTACCTATATCCGTTTACTCCCACCTGTTTTGTTGAGTAGTTCTGTTGACAGAACTAATGGGAATTTTTCCCCCATTAGTTCCGTCCACAAAACAAATGGGAATGCAATGGTCACCTGGTCTGTTGAGTAGTTCTGTTGACAGAACTACTGGGATTTTGTCCCCCTAACTAAAAGTTATCAATCACTCATACCTACCAAATAGTCAGCTTTTTTTTTGGCACTCATGTTCATTTCTAGGTTATGTTAAATGTCATAACACAGCTGACATAATATGTAATAATACAATAAGAAGAAGCAAGTGACCCGAATCGCGAACAAGTTCCGACCGGGTCAAGAGCGTGTTGGGTCTAACGGGTTCTGTACATTGAATTTAGTAGGTAAAACATATTATTATTATGTAAGTACTTATTTAGAAAAAAATGTGCAGCTTTTGACATACTTATGCATGGTAAAGGTATGGTATTTCATTAGTTATACTTATGTAAATATATTTCACGTAGCGCCATTTACTAATATTATATCTTATTATTGCTAAGGAAAAATTAGTTCCAATTTTTTTATAAATTATAGTCGAAATACATTGACAGGCATCACAGCTCAGTTGGTAGTCTGCCTTCCATGCTGTGGGTCGTGGGTTTGATTCCCACCCAGAGCAAATGTTTGTTTGATGAACATATTTGTCTGTGTCTGGGTGTTTAATGTATTCTTTACATATAAATGACACTTATTTTAAATAAATAATATCAATCATGTGTCGATTTAAGATAATCTGAAGATTTTATTTCATAAACAATTTTTAATTATAATTTTGAGTTCCAAACTAATGAGAATGCATAAGAACTATTTGTAACAAATTGTATAGTGTAAAGCTCGCTTTAGGTAACAGGTATATAACTACAATGAATGATAATCAGTCTTAAATTAAGTATAATTTTGTAACACAATAACAACGTAATCGTAGTAAATGCTTTGAGATCGCTACTCTCATTTGGAAAGTAATGTGACGTCACCTCTCAGTTGGTTCTCAACAATACAATCTTGTTTACGATTGCCTAAAAGAAATTGCCATCAGCGATAAGACCGCCTATTGTACTAAATTGATGAGATGGCGGGCAATCGCTTGCCTACAACTAATAAAAAAAAAAAAAGTTAGTTGACAGGCGCCACAGTTCAGTTGGTAGAAGCTCTGCCTTCCATGCTGTGGGTCGTCGGTTCGATCCACATTGAGAACAAATGTTTGTGTGATGAACACTGATGTTTGCTCTGTGTTATTGTTACTATGAATTTTAAATGTACTTAAAAAAAATATATAAGTAATCAACAATCTAGTTCCCATAGTAAAAGCTTTGCTTAGTTTAGAACTAGAGTGTGATGTGTAAAATGTCCGTGAATATTTATTTAATCAGGAATAAACTTTCCTTCCTTTCCTGTGGGCTGGCCATGTTATCCGAAGAACCGACAATCGTTGGAGCAAACGGATACTGGAGTGGAGACCGCGTTTAGGAAAGCGTAGTGTAGGACGCCCTCTGGCGAGATGGAGCGACGATCTACGGAGTGTAGCTGGCAAACACTGGATGAGAAGAGCCGAAGACCGGGCTCAGTGGCGCGTCTGCAGAGAGACCTACGTCCAGCGGTGGACTGATATAGGTTGATGATGATGAAGATGAAACTTTCCTTCTACGATTGTGGTCTTCATTTAAAAGCAAAAGTATTTTGATATAACAGACTTAGTTGAGTAAGCATGTAATTGTTCTAGAAAGTTTTTTGTGAGAAATGGCTCTTAACTCTTAACTAGTTGCATTACTTTGACAATACCATGCTTTTCAAGTTTTCACATAGTTAAATAAAATCTGTATACTTAATAGTCAAATCTTTTACTGATAACTTCACTATCCAATCATGTTTGAATTTAATGACTGTAATTATATGCTAGAATGTTGTGTGAATATGTTTTTACTGTCTCAGTCTAGTCGGTCTTATCAATAGGAGTCTTTCCTATAGGTCAATTGACAGATGAGATTGCTGTCAAGTGTTTACCGTTAATGTATAAAAAAAACATGCGGAGTTGATTGGATTTTTTTGTTATTTTTTTCATCGTTTGGGAGCTAACACTGCATCAAGAAGGCCATACCTACTTATATACGACCTTAAGCAAAGGCATGTCTAACTACCACTAAAAAGTGGCTAACTACCACTAGACTACCATTATTAAAAAAAAAAAAAAGATCCGGATATTATTTATAAAAAAAGTTTTTTTTTATATGCTAAACGAATATGGTCGTTAGCGAAAGTTTTATAGTTTTGTTAAGTCAGTTTTACTTATTTTAATAATTGTAAAATGATGTGGAGTTTCTTCTTTTTTAAACTTTCACGAAAATATAATGCAAGTTAGTTATTAGCGTAACTAAACAGGAAATTACTTACAAGGCACGCGATAAACTTAAATTACATATCTTTTGATTTCATACCATATTGCGTTAAAAAATAGCACAAGAACCACACGGTACCCTAAAAAACTTGCGAAAACATTACGCAATAAAAAGCAGTACAGCTTACACACAGACAAAAAAATGGCGCCTACCGTTTATGTCACTTTCAAACGTCACTTCACTTTGACAGATCAACCGCGGCTATTTTTTTTTAAATACACTCCGTCCGACGTCTGTCGATGGTAATCACGGACTGAATGTAGTCGAATACGGTAGAAGAGGGGAAAGAGTGGTAAACACGAATAAATGTCACGTATCGAAACAGTGACGTATTTGAGATACACTGCGCGTCAACATTAGATTTACTGTCGAACGTTGCAGCGATAGCGCGCAATGTATCTTAAATATGTTGCGTTTACGATTGTCGTATTTATTCGTGATAAGCTTTAAGTAAAGATTAGTGCAGATTGATGGTTTTTGGTTTTAGTTAATAAAATATTGAATGCTTATATGTTATTGTATTTATATTCATACTCCCTAAATATAGATAATTGCGAAATCATAGTAAGTAATTTAAACTAATTTAAACAAATTAGTAGGTACACTATAAAGGATTCAAAACCATTATTTTTTCCTAAATACTTATAATAAGTTCTGTAAAACTCTAATGATTTGCGATCGAGCTAAGCGAGAGCAAGAGAAAGCGAAGCATGAATGAAGCGTGAGCGTTGAGAGAGCGAAGCGAAACGCTGCTCGCTACTCTTTTACGTAGCACGTTCAATTCACCTTGCTTCATTAATAGAATAATTTATTGCCAAAAAAGAACAAAGGGTAACATAATGTTTTAACAAAAACACAAAGGTACCTATATCTAATCACAATGATAAAACAACGAGGCCCAAACTAGGCAAAAAGCCTGTATCTTGGGTCTCAGGAGTACGAATTACTATTTAGTAATTTACACTTAAGTTTCTTGCCCGTTCTTCTAGGCGTGGAACTGGCACCTAGAATCACCTAGTATGTAAGACGATTCTAAATGATCCTTGTGATTTTACTGAATAAAGTAATTTTTTGACTTTTGACTTTGACTTAATTTACCCATTCCAATTTTATAACATATTACACTAAATACGTAATTTTAATTAATTATTTAAATTAGCATAAATAAATACCTATTCATGGACACGGATATGTAAGATGCGTTCATAGTAAATTTTCATGATCTGTGGGTGCCCAAAATATTGTGAATGCTCAAAAACTGCTACATCGATATCAAAAATTCTTTCACCATTAGAAAGCTACATTCATCCTGAGTAACATAGGCTATATCTATTACTAGAAAAGATTAGGGATCCACCCGTGCGAAGCCGGAACGGGCCACTAGTAGGCAATAGGTATATCAGCCGCCATATTGTTTTGACGTTGCCACAATGTAACCTCACCTTTTTGCTAATTCAGCAACACACAAACATACCACATTGCAAATATATGCTTGTGTGAGTGATGCATCGTATATAACTAAACCTTTACCTATACTGTTATTTATTTATTAGTAAACCGGTTTCTTCATTTAGACATATTAAAATGTATATAAGTATTCTATCAGCAGTGTAGTTCCCATAGTACAAGCTTTGCTTAGTTTGGGACTAGACTGTGCTGTATGAAATAAATATTCATGAACATTTCACACATCACACTAAGCAAAGCTTGTACCTACTATGGGAACTAGACAGCTTATAGATCTTTGTGTCATTTTTTTTTGTAAATACATATATACAATACATAGCAACTCCCAGACACAGAACAAATATTTATGTTCATCGCACAAACATTTGCTCTGGGTGGGAATCGTAACCACGACCCACAGCATGGAAGGCAGAGCTACTACCAACTGAGCTGTGACTCCTGTGTTATAAATAAATAAATTGTTATCTTGTATTCTTCCACCACACCATCGAGGATGCTAGAACAATGCTGCCACCCAAAGTCCTTCTCCGTTACTTTAAGGATTTGGGGCTGGGGTGAGGTTAGCCGGGGGACAATGCACAATACACCCCATTGCGGGACGTCAGTGCAGTAGGTACCTCTATGAGTTGTCACATCAGTAAAATCGCCTGACTTTACTACAGTAGTTACGTAAACATTAGTATTACGAATTTTAGTACCCAACTATCCGCTAGAGGCGCTGTACAAATCTTCATACATTTTTTTAACTACAGACGCTAGAGAGTATAGTATACATAGTATAGTAAAAACTCATGGTAGAGCTACAGATCTTATTCCCCCAATTAGAATTAGAATTGTTTTCATCTAAAACTCAATACATGTAAGAGTTTAATAAACAAAAGAATATCTTTAAGATCTAGATTATCTTACGTCATTATTAAGTAATATTATTGCAACAAAAAAGACCCTTAGAGGCCTTTCTCTTGTTATTTCAACTTCCGTATAAAAATAATATTACAATGTGATTTGAGCAAGAATTTGTTTTTAGTGATATTATTTTGGAAGTATGTATTTACAAACAAATAATGTAATTCCACACTACACAAGGGTTAGCTGGAAGAAAATGCTTTTTAGCATTAAGCTCGCCTCTGTACATTTGTTTTAATATGTGCAATAAAGAATTTTCAAATCAAAATCAAATCAAATGTATTTTATTTATACAGGGTGGTATAAAAACCACCCTTTTCAAAAAACGATCCTGTAGGTATATGTAATAATGTATTTTTCAAAATTAAATGTGTTTGGTAAATAATGTACCAAATAAAAATTAAATAAAAAAAATATAAAAAAGGGTTCTCAATTGGATTGCATTTTCCGCGATCATTCCAAAATTTATTGAAATCAACGAATTTTTAATAAATAATGTTATTATATTTTGTTTGGTAAACGTTTTTCTGTAACTTAAAAATTTGCTAAAGCAATATTATTACTTAATAAAAGTTTAATAATTAACAAAAACACAGAGTTATTTATAAAATACTTTATTATAAAAGTAAAATAAAAACGTATTTACATTTTTGACTTCAATGCTGGCAAAATAATGGCATTTTAATAAACATTTATCAAATATCAATAATTAATACAATACAATTCTATAAATAAATAAAAATAAAATTGTGATGTTATAAAATATATGATAATATTATTATACTAACAATCGTATTAATATGATGTTATGATATTATTATAAGTTTAAGTCAAAATAAACTTTCATAATCAAAAGTAATAATCGAAAATCGTGTCATAATTTTGATATTAAAATGTCATTTTACGCAATTTTCTGTCAAATCTGTCAGTAGATTTAGTTTTTCTAATGTTTTGTTGTCGTTTTCTTCTAGCTGTCAAACGTCGTCGGTCATATTCGCTATTGTATGAATTACCCCTGTAATATAATATAAATAAATAAATATAATATGTTAGTAATAAAATAATATATGATACATAAAATACTAAAAATATGTTTTTATATTTTATATCTATTATAAAAACTTTTTTGCTAAGATTTTAAATTTAATGTGTGTACTAAAATAAAAAAAACGAAGAAGATATTAAAAAATATTTTAAATTACCAATCATGGTTTTTTGTTTTAAATGTGAAATAATACTTAATAAACGAAATCGATGTTAGTATAATTATTATACGTAAAAATATCACAATACTTTTATATCACGAATTGAAATCTTAAATTATATTTATTTTAATTATGCATTAACTTATATATACACTAGATGGAAGTTATTGTTAGCGATTGTACTTTCTATATTTAATACACTAAACAATTAAAAGTAATTTTAACATAAAAAAATACTTATTAATGAATTTTATGTATAATGGTAACTATTTTGTAATCAATACAGGGTGTACAAAAACAACTTCTAAACACAAAGATAAAATAACCCAAAGCTCAGAGAGTTTTGTAACATCCTGTATTTTAACTAAATATTTTGTACGTAAAATTAATATTTTTAAAATAAACTACTTTTTTCCATTAATATAGTTCCCTTGCTCGTCCTTGTACAAATCTTCATTGACTGCATAGTATGCTTGGGAACTAGCGCAGTCCACCTGGAAACAGAAAAAAAAATGAGCGCTGAACGTGATTTAAGACCAGTACCCCAAGCACGAGTTTGGTCACACACGGATCGTAGAGACGCAATCGCCGAGCGCCACCGATTTTGTATAGAGATCCGTGTGTGCACAAACTCATACTTGGGGTACTGGCAGGTTTTGAGAGGCTAGGATAGGCCGGCATGCATGTAAACTGACATGAAAAAAGAAAGATGTGCTCATTTCGACTTTATTGTAAAGTTAGAAAAATTATATTTATTGTATTAATGAATAGTTTTGTTATTCACTTTTATTTTGGGACTTTTGCCAAACATGCTATGCCAGCCCCATCGTAACCTAAAACCTAAAAACAGATAAGTACTTTTTGAGTAAACTTCAAAAATGAGTTTTTAAAGATTGAAGTCTACATAATTTAGAACCTAACACTAGGATAATGAATTCTAGCTCGTACCTTGTAGAAATAGTCGCAGACTCTGGTTCTCTGACTGAAGACAGTTCCAGGAGCGCAGATGAAGGAGTACTTCTCATTTCCACCTATGCTGGGCACACACCAGTGCCACACCTGGAATACGAAAAATTAAAATTATAATATATTATTATTGTTTTTTTATCACCCTATATTGAGCCACTGCTGGGCAAAGGTTACATTCCACCAATCTTTTTCCTGGTTATTATTTATTATTATACTTAAAAATGTGTCCTTTTTTTGCTATATTTGTTTTAATACGCAGCGAAGCGACGCGTGACCCGAAGGCTGGTGAGTATCTGGCCCAGCGTATCAGCATTGCTATTCAATGCGGCAATACAGCCAGTGTCTTGTACGCGACGATTGCTACTGATTTGGATCAGTTGAACTATCTATAGATCGTAAGCAACGGTCTGCAGAATAGACAACTGTTTCTTATTAATTTCATATATATTTTTCAATACTGTAATTATCTAATAAATGAATAAAACCATTAAATAAGCCTTAAAGTCGGGAAAAAGTGCCTATAAAACAGAGCCTACAATATTTTTATATGTTTGCCATGAAGATATACAAAGGCGTTGAACTATTTATAACATACATATTTTTATAGTTATACGCCGTAGGTATAGATTTAGATATATATTGATTTTACTTTTTACTATAATTATTAAAGTAAATCATTAAGAATCGTGTTATATGCTACGTGATTATAGGTGCCAGTTCCAAGCGACCGGTACCCCAAGTACGAGTTTGTGCATACACGGATCGTAGAGACGCAATCGCCGAGCGCCACCGATTTTGTATGGAGATCCAAGCAGCGCCCCTAGCAGATTTTTTGAGAAGCTTGGATTTCCATACAAAATCGGTGGCGCTCGGCGATCACGTCTCTGCGATCCGTGTATGCACAAACTCGTACTTGGAGTACAGAGCCTACGAAAACGGGCAAAAAAACACTTGAATACATAAAAGAAGAAGACAATTTTTGACACTTACTTGACATCTAGTCTCAGGGTCCGCGTAGTACCCTGGTATCTTATCATCACAAGTGAACGAGAGCCCTAAAGGAACCTCGGTGTAGATCGGGTAGTCTTGATCCGGTATATAGCTATCTAGTTGCTGTAAAAAAATAATTTTGATATTTGATAGATAGATACCTAACTCTTTACTGTTCACCACACACAAATAAAAACAAAGAACCTAAACAAGTAGTAATACACGGCATCACAATGGGCGGCCTTAGCTGAGAGCGATCTCTTCCAGACAACCAGCAATATGTAAAGATTATTTAGAAACGACTTAGGTTATGTATTTTTTTTTGTAACTTAAATGTATGTTTGTTTTATTAATTACTTTGTACGATTTAATACTTTAATCCAATAAACTTTTTATTAATTTGTATATTAACTAGCCAGATCACAGCTCAGTTGGTAGTAGCACTGACTTCCATGCTGGGTTGTGGGTTCGTCTCCCACCCATAGAAAATTTATGTGTGATGATATTTTGTTCTGTGTCTGGGTGTTTCTATGTACTCTAGGTATGAATGTAAGTTTTTTTTTTTTTTTTTTTTTATGTATTATAGGCAAACGCTTGGCCGCAATCACATCTGATGTTAAATGATGATGCGGCCTACGGTGTAACGCGTTTGCCTAAGTAAGTAATTATTATTTTTTGTAAGTATTCTATCTAGAGTCTAGTTCCCAAAGTACAAGCTTTGCTTAGTTAGACTAGAATGTGATGTGTGAAATGTCCGTTAACATTTCATTTTATATTTCAGATACTTACTGCAAGAGACTTGTCCAGTAGATGCAATAACACAGCTATCACTCCCACGGAACCCGGTAGCGAGACGCGTCTTGACTGTGTCATTGTGAAATACGGTACCCTGATTTTGACGGATACTCTGAAACAGAAAAAAGTTTTTAATAATTTTTAATATCTGCGAAATACCTATTTAACAACAGTTCAGATGACAAGCAATGAGCAACCCAAATCACGATTGATCCGAGTTTAGACACATTGTTATTTGATTTTTTCGTTGATCATCGTACGAGAAACCGGCCGTTAGTATATCAAAGAAGCGAATACATAGAAAAAAAAACAATAAAATATCTGTGTACAGCTTTTGTTCTCGGTTGGAATCAAACCCACATCATGGAAATAGAGCTACTACCGAGCTGTGACAGTGACACCTGTCAAAGCAATAATTCTCATGTCATATGCATAATTGTTTTCGGTTAATTAGTATTACATTTGTAATTATAGTTTTTGTTGTTATTCGATTGTGTATGGTTCTCATATGTCCGAAATAAAACCTTTGTTTGTAACAAGTCTGACAAGATTAATTCCTGAGAGAGTATTTGTAAGTTTATATCTATAGACAGGCGTCACAGCTCAGTTGGTAGTAGTCTTCCATGCTGTGGGTCGTGGGTAAGATTCCCACCCAGAGCAAATGTTTGTGTGATGAACATAAATATTTATTCTGTAACTGGTTGTTACTATGTATTCCATATTTACAAAATATATATATATATATATATATATACAAGCTCACTTTAGATTAGGACTAGAATGTGATGTGTGAATTGTCCATGAATATTTATAATTTAAAAATGATCAAAATATGCGCCGCCGTCTATAAGCACAATTTTACTATCCCATTATCAAGTCTCCAATCACAAGTCCGTTGTATAAAAATATCATCGATATCAAAATTTCCCTTCAATTTGAATGAATGTTCAATATAATTACATTTCCCACGTTTGAGGAAACAGTAGTGGTAGTGCCTATGTGTAACTTCCACATTGTAGGCTTTTTGTTTCTTTGATAGCTTGACTGGCTCTGTGACTTGCCTGTTTTATATATTTGCCCTTGAATTAATATAAGTATAGTATTTATTTAAGTATTTAAGCAGAAAATCTCATTTTTCCTAATTGGTTTGAAATCACGTATTTATTTAAAGTAATATATTTTTAAAACAAACATAGATACTTATTACATTTTTTTAGGTTAAATATTGTGAAAATTTAAAATGATTTTTAAAGTATAAATAAACCATTTATTTATACTTAGTTTAACTTTACAGATAAGCTTATCTAGTAGATACGTTAAATACCATAAATCAGGAATGGTAAATCGATGTAAATAATATACTTATTATAAATGAATTTTCTAATAATAATACTGATAGAATGCATTTTGTTAATACATAAGTACCTACATAGAATACATAGAAACATCCAGAACAAATACCTACTAGACTACATTTACTATAGATATATAATATTCATTTACTATATATATATTTTTTTATAAATAAATATACATAATAGAATACGTTGCTTATATATTTTTTCTTCGTTTGGAACTAGAGTGTGATTATGTCCGTGAATATTTATTTATTTATCTTAGACTATAACCTTAAATTAAAAACACTTAAAAATGAATTTACTTTCGAAATATTCGAGTTTATTCGTGATGCAGCGACATTCCATTAGCATCTTGAAATGATTTTACGCAACATTGTATTCTGAAATAATAATTGTTGTAAAATGTCTTCTGCAAGGTTCATTTAAGTACTTATTACTGTGAAATCGTGAAACCAACATTCAAAATTACATGTAACTAGTAGTACGCCCCGGCTTCGCACGGGTAGCCTATATAAAAAATATCACTATAATATAGCCTATGTTCAGCGCAGATAATGTAGCTTCACAACAGTGAAAAAATTTTTGAAATCGGTCCAGTTGTTTCGGAGCCTATTCGATGCAAACAAACAATCAAATCTTTCCTCTTTATAATATTAGTTTAGATAAACTCACAGACATTTCACACATCACACTCTAGTCCCAAACTAAGCAAAGCTTGTACTATGGGAACTAGATAGCTGATATATGTAAGTGTACATTTTATTTTGTAAATACATACATAGAGTACATAGTAACACCCAGACACAGAACAAATATTTATGTTCATCACACAAACATTTGCTATGGGTGGAAATCGAACGACCACAGCGTAGAAAGGCAGAGCTACTACCAACTGAGCTGTGACCCCTGTCGAAATAAAGTTTTAATATCTAAGAATAAAGTTTGGGGAGGTTCTCAAATCGATTGTATGTAATTTTTTATTAAATTTATTATGTTTAAACAAAGTGTGAATTCAAAAATTACTGCATAAGCGTTCTACATAGTTAATTTAGTTTGCAAACTTCGTGTGAAAAAAGATACCATCTTTGAGTATTCTACATACTTATAATAAAGTTTGGCAACAACTAATGGTCGGTTTCAAAACGTCTATGAGAACTGCAGATTTTGATCAAAATGATCAACGTTATTTTTTTGATGTTAGTAAGTAGATTAGTTACAACAAAAAAACTTTAAGCAATATAGAACTTCCTTTTTACCCGACTACACGACGCAAAAGAAGGGTTATGAGTTTAACAGTCTATGAATGAATGAATGAAAATTCTTTATTGTACCTACACCTTGAATACAAATATACAGATTAGAAAATTAATAAACTAAGTGTACAATGGGCGGCCTTATCGCTAAGAAAGCGATTCCTTCCAGACTTTTTTTTATTTATTTGATTATATATAATAAAGACTTTAACAATAATGACAGGCGTCACAGCTCAGTTGGTAGTAGCTCTGCCTTCCATGCTGTGGGTTGTGGGTTCGATTCCCACCAGGAGGTGGGATTCGAACCACGACCTACACATATGCTACATACACATATGCATAAATGCATATGTTCACATAGTACACATATGCATATGTGTACCTACTATGTGAATACATTATTGACAGTAGGTATATGCAGGTCAAACTGTCAATGTCAGTATCGAGAACTGTCAGTGATACTTGTGGGACATATCATTTCTTAATACCTGTGGTTTTAAAACTGCTTCCTAGTTTTACTAGTCATAAGTAATTCGATTTGCGTTTAATTATGCTAATAATATTAAAACACCAAAGTTTGTATGAATGGATGTATGTTTTTTTTTTACAAGTTATCCCACCTGATATTAAGTGACGATGCGGTCTACGATGTAACACACTTATACTTACTGAATGGATTTTAATGAAACTTTACAATAATGTAGTTTATACATCAGAATAACACATAGGCTGTAATTTATAAAGATATTGTGCGAATTGTCAAAAATATAAAAGTAAGAAGATGTCACGGGCACTAGCTAATTCTAAGTAATTTAAATTAAAAAAAAAGTTTGGTAAGTTGTCTATCACCATCTAGTTCTCATAGTACAAGCTTTGCTTAGTTTGGGACTAGAGATGTGTATGTCCGTGAATATTTATTTATCAAATACGATTCCTATTTGGTAGAGTTCTTGTGTTAAAATAAATACACATTCCTCACACAAACGTAAAAAAGGCGGTCTTACAGCTAAACGCGATCTCTTTCATTGTATAACTACCAAATTATATTTTACTGAAACAAATTACATACTAGGTAAACATTAATCAATCCAATAATACAAAAACCTACGCACGCGCAGAACGAAGTAAGGAAGTTAAAATATAAAAAAAGTGGTTCCGATACTATGTACATGTGTTATTAATGTAATTTAGTTGTTCATTTTGACAGCTAAAGATTTATAAGTCATGTTGAGCTGTCTTTTTTAGACGTATGATACCATTTACATTTTAATTGTTATTGTTTGTAATGCTTCGGCTACATTAGCGGGCGAATATTCGTATCGTGTTGGCGCGACAAAAACATCGTGTTCTATATAGGCGATGTTCTTGTCTAAATACTGCGCGATGACACGATGTACCCGGCCACATACATCGCGTTAACACGAATATTCGCCGTAGCCCGCTAATGTGGCCCCAGCATAAAAACTTTAAATTTAAGGTAATACCTCTCGCTTTAGCGGGAATTTCAAATTTTTATTGCGGTTTCTTCTTCTTATCATGTCGATGCTACAACTGTATTTTGTTGTTTGCGGCTGAACTGTTATATCTATTGCTTTTCAAGCTATTTTGCGAACATAAACAATAATTTTCTGTGTAACCCTGTATCAATAGTAAGTGCATGGAAAGAGCCTCCTCGTGGCGCACACCGGTAACAGCTAGGCACGGTAAAGCAGTGTCTTGTCTAGTCTGGCTAATCTTTCCAACACGATGCTACAACGAAATACAGTTGTAGCATCGAAACGATAAGAAGAAGAAGAATAGTAAGTTAATATCAAAGAACCAATCTCAAAATTTATACAGGTTACTAGATCCCGCTAGAGCGAGATGGTCTAAATACAAACTGTAGGAAGCAGGCCGGTTATTGTAAGCTCTGCTCGCAAGGAACAAGCATCTACTTAGAATTATCTAGTACCTACTAGTTAAATTCATACAATATCTTTATAAATTACTAGCTGACCCGTGTCCACTTCGTTGGGCATAATTGAAGTTTAAGTAAGGATCCCTACTTTTTTGAAAATATAATATAGCCTATGACACTCAGCAATAATGTGGCTTTCTATTGGTAAAAGAATTTGTAAAATCGGTTCAGTAGATCCCGAGATTACCCCTTACAATTGAACAAATATACAAACTTTACCTCTTTATAATATTATTAGTATAGTTTTTTTTTTAACCTACATAATAAGAGAAGCTTAATTTTTTAATGCTACGATTGTTCTCAATTCGATTAATGTCTTTTGAAAATCTAAATAAATAAATAATGCTGGACAATCCACACAACATCATCTAGCCCCAAACTAAGCAGAGCTTGTGTTATGGGTACTAGAAGATATGTTTATGATATGTTTTTTTGAAGATTTTTAGTTCAAAAATTATCTGTCTTCTTATAGAGACAGTTAATCAGAAACTTAATTAAAAATTATGTAACTTGAATTAATTAAAGTACGATATATAACGACTTTACTTTCATACAAAGTATCGTACCTAATTAAAAACATTACCATTTTAAGTAGCTTACCTAAACTTTATTTATTCATGATAACCCATTTTTTACGGTATTCTTACGATTTAAATATCATTTTTATCTGAATTTTGAAAACTTATTGCGTAAGGCTAACTTATTAATTAGTTGGGTGCATTGCATGGAAAGAGCCTCCTCGTGGCGCACACCGGTAACAGCTAGGCACGGCAAAGCTGTGTCTAGTCTGGCTAATCTTTCCAACACGATGCTACAACGAAATACAATTGTAGCATCGACACGATAAGAAGAAGATTAATTAGTTTTTTAAGCCTTAGTTTATTTTTAAGGTGAAAATTATTATAAACTAGCTGACCCGTGCCCACTTCGTTGAGCATAATTCGACCGTTTTTTCTCCGATTCACTTTGCAAAACGATTACCACGTAAAAGACTTTTTATTTTTCGGTTTTTATATAACTATGATTTAAAAAAAATTGTTAGTTGGGTTAATAATCTAATATCATAAAATTAAAAACATACCTGTATAATCAAGGTTAAAAAATAAATAAGTACAAAGGCATGTGTTCTATGTATTTTCAAAAAATAATATATTAAGTAATCTAGTTCCCATAGCTTTGCTTAGTTTAAGGCACTCCACGAATATTTATATATTGTTTTTTATACTGGCACTGATTCAGATCAGTGTAACTATCTATAGATCGTTTGCAACGGTCTGTAGATAGCTCAACTGATTCTTATGTATGTTATATGCCAATGTACATATTGTAAATACTGTAATAGTAGAGCTTTTACAAGTGGAACTAGATTGTTGATAGAATATCTACTTATGTAATATTTTTTTTTATAAATACATACATAGAATACATAGTAACACCCAGACACAGAACAAATATTTATGTTCATAACACATAAATATAGGTATAAACAATAAAATATATTCGTTATATGGTCGCGTGGAACTGGCACCTAGAATCACCTAGTATGTAAGACGATTCTAAATGATCCTTGTGATTTTATTGAATAAATAAATATTTGATTTGATTTGATTATTAATTAATAACAAGTACATAATTAGGTACATACCGACACAAACACTCGGCAGAACAACACACAAACGACTGAAGCGAGAATGTAGGTGAACTGTCGTTATATATCAGAGGTTGGTTTGTTGTGGATACTCCTGCGCAGCTTTTTTATTAACCTAGACAAGCGTCACAGCTCATTGAATAGTGTATTAACCTAGCTAGACAGTGACAAGCGTCACAGCTCAGTAGCTCTGCCTTCTGTACTCTGGGTCGTAGATTCGATTCCCACCCAGAGCAAGGATTCTAAGTTTGGATTTACAAAACAAATGTTAGTATTTATGTATTGTATCAGCAATCTAGTTAACATACTACAAGCTTTGTTATTTTGAGACTAAATAAGCAACGGATGAATGTAGAAGTAGAGGGAGGCCAAAGAAAAGATGGATGGACTGTGTGAATGATGACATGTGTAAGAAAGGTGTGAGCGAGATGACGTCTGATAGAGGAGAGTGGAAGAAGAGGACGTGTTGTACCGACCCCACATGTGGGACAAGGGTAGGAACATGATGATGATGATGCCGCCCATTGTAATGCCATGCATTACTACTTGTTTAAGTTCTTTGTTTTTATTTGTGTGAACAATAAAAAGTTATCTATCTATCTTATCTATAAATGATGGTTGATCGTATGGTCGGTTCAACGAAGTGGGCATACCTTACCGATAACGATTAATTGTTTTACTGAATAAAATAACTTTTAATTTTGATCTTATACGACACGACAACCTCATCAGTAACATCATAGAAGGAAAGGTAGAAAGAAGGAGAGGAAGAGGAAGGCCGAGGATAAACTACATGAGCCAAGTAAAGATGAAGGTTGCCCTCGTGTCGTATAAGTCAAGGAGGCGGCCCTGGAAAGGAAAAAATGGCGTGGCTTGCATTAACTACGCAGACAAGAGCGTAGCTCTTTAATAAGAAGAGAGAGAATAGTTAGTCGGATGCAACCTGAGAAGGGGGCG
This sequence comes from Ecliptopera silaceata, assembly GCA_932527185.1. Classification (NCBI taxonomy): domain Eukaryota; kingdom Metazoa; phylum Arthropoda; class Insecta; order Lepidoptera; family Geometridae; genus Ecliptopera; species Ecliptopera silaceata. The sequence continues at coordinate 5,073,435 of OW052217.1, read as the reverse complement.
AGAATAGTGACTTCTTGGGTGCCCGAGAATATGAGGCGACGACCGGGCCGACGAAGACGTTGGAGAGACGATCTAGACTCATACGCGGCGGAGTGGTGGATGGACGCAGGAGATCGGGATGAATGGAAGAGTTTGGGGGAGACCTTTGTCCTGCAGTGGGATACAATAGGTTAAAAAAAAATATAGTGTCGTATCCACACTAATACAGCGTAGTTCCCACGATGCCGGTCACTACAGCTACAAGCAAAGCTCAGACAATTAAATTGATGTTTTTATATCGCTGGAATATCTCAACATATTTGTTATTAGATTATGAATTTAGTTGACATTTACTTGGAAATATTTATAAGGTATGAATGTGGGGTAGGCCGAAGAAAAGATGGATGGATTTGTGTGAAAAATGATATGGATGTGAAAGAAGTGAATACTGAGATGACGGATGATAGAGGAGAATGGAAGAAGAGAACATGTTGTGCCGACACCACCTAGTGGGATAAGGGCAGGAAGAAGAAGAAGAAGATTTATACTTAAAATCATATTTTCTAATCACATCACACTCTAGTCCCAAACTAAGCAACGCTTGTATAAGAACTAGATTGCTGATAGAATACTTATACTTTTTTACACAGAATACATAGTAACAGCAAGATTTTTTTTGACGTCTTATAATTCGATAGAGCCGGCAGCACGCACGAAAAAACATGACTCATGAGGCGTTCTGAGGCGTTCCATGAAGTGACGTTGTCACGTTCAACTATCGTCAGTAAACCGACTTTACAGACAACCATTTTTACATTTCTTTTTTAACACAGAATACATAGTAACACCAAGACACAACAAACATCAGTGCTTACACAAATGTTTGTTCTGAGTGGGAATCGAACCCACGACCCACACCATGAAAAGCAGAGCAGACTGCGCTGTGACGATGTGAGTTTTAAGTGAATGGTACATTCTCTGGCCGTCTCTTTGACATTTAGACCTAAGGGCACTTATATCTAGATTTAGGTCACCGAATGTATTACCTTTAAGTCCTAACCTTGGAAAGAGTTTAAGATACTTAAAACTCATCAATTTTTCTCAATTAACGAGCATTACATTTATTCTGGGTGTTCTGGGTATTATATGTATAATAAAAAAATATCTATCTATGTAATGTTATAGTATTAAGTATGTCAGTCTTCTAGTACCCATAACACAAGCTCTGCTTAGCTTGGAGCTAGATGATGTTGTGTGGATTGTACAGCATTATTTATTTATTTTATTACAAAACAAAGACGACCGATGTGGCGCGGCGGGCGAAGGTCCGCCTGCGACGCGGAGGCTGCGGGTTCGATTCCCGACTTGGGAAAAATGTTTGCGGATAGCTCATCGGTTTCTTACGTATTTTATAAATACTTACCTATGTTAATTTTGTAAATAAATAATAAAAAAATTATGCTGTACAACATAACATAACATCCACACAACATCATCTAGCCCCAAGCTAAGCAGAGCTTGTGTTATGGGTACCTACTAGAAGACTGACATACTTAATACAATACATTACATAGATAGATATTTTTTCACTCCGTGGGTCTCATGTAGGGAAGCTTTCAAGAAATTGAACATTTTGACCCTGCCTAGTCTCTATATACTAGTACCTACTATTGACTGATATACACAAACATAGACATAAATATGAAACCGAAGAACAGATGTTAAAACGGTTAGACACCAGAAGGATGGATCTAGAGGCACCATTCTGTCCTAGGTTGAACGTGGCGTTACACTGCAGTAGATACCAAGCTGTCAGACTGTTTAATGCACTACCTACTGAACTAAAAGCATCTAAGAACATAAATAAATTCAAATCAGATTTAAAACAACTGTTGCTGAAGGAATCGTTCTACTCAATTGAAGACTTTTTGATTTTTAATAAATGAATCAACTATTGACATTTTAAGCATTGTCATTTTGTATAATTATGAAGTATTATTATTTTTAATGTATTTTTATTATTTTTATTTATTTTGAATTTTATGTAATGTATCATTATTGTAACATATTTCAAACACAATTGTAAAATTGTTTGTGAATAAATTGAATTGAATTGAATTGAATTGAATTGAATTTTATATTGTATGTAGGTACATATAAAATACATAGAACATACGGAATATTTGCAGATCGTACATCCATTGATCACATTAATACTTTAATAGTCGTATAAGTTTGTTTTTAAATAAAGTTTATTAATTACTTACAATACCTATAATTTACCTACCCAATGTCAGTTGTGTCAACACTTTCTTAATGGGAATATCATCTATCAAATTCCGTGGGAACAAAAATGACCCTAAATAATGGTTTGTTATGCTTCGTGACCAAATAAATGCCTTTGGCTTAAAACAATTATCGAAATTAAATCAAAAGGTCAAATTCTGTACCATCCTTTTACTTTTGAGGTCGATAAACAAACATTGTTCCTAGATTTAATTAATTAAATAATTTACAGAAATTACGGAAATCGACGTTATAATATTTAATTACATAATCTTCATAGATGATTCGAACTAAATATAGGTACTTTTAGACCTAGTTAATAAATAATATATTTTATTCAAAATAATATAAAAAGTCCGATCTTCAAAATAAAAACAATTATCAAAATCGGTTCGAAATTGGCGGAGGAAAAAAACGTACAATCAAATTGAGAACGTCCTTTTTTTAAGTTGGTTTAAAAGTAAACAGGTGTCCCACGACCTAATCCCTCAGGGAGATTCCCGCCATCTTCAAGATGGCGGGAAGACGTTGTAAATAAAATAATAAAGAAAATAAACTAATTTAAGAGAAAAACATTTACTGTAACAAACTAACTTATGAGAAAAGCATAACTGTGAAGTGAGTGCATGAAATACTGAAGAAAACAAATTAACTTAAGAGAAAAACATAACGTACGAAAAATAAGTGGAAAAACATATCTAAGTGTAAAGTGAATGCTGGATAGTCAGATAGAAGTGTAAAGTGAACGGGAAGACGTTGTAAATAAAATAATAAAGAAAATAAACTAATTTAAGAGAAAAACATTTACGTAAGACTAGGCGGTATGGTTCTAAAACTTTAGCCTGCTCGGAGGAGCAAATAAATAAAAAAAAAAAAAAAAAAAAAAACTTATCCCTCAGCTGGGAAAGGCTTTCTTGTAGGCTCTGGTCGCGTGGAACTGGCACCTAGAATCACCTAGTATGTAAGACGATTCTAAATGATCCGCGTGATTTTAAAGAATTAGCATTACTTCTTCTTATCTTTCGTACCTTGTGGTTTTCCTTAATGCCATATTTATATTATTTATACACGTATATTATAAAACTGCACTATATGCTATCACTTTAGTCTAACCTAACCACAATTATACTTTTAACATGGTATCACTATTTCACGACTATGACTTGACTGTTCGAAGGCATAAAGAGAACTCCCCGGTACAGCCACCTCATTATTTTTATATCACCGCATAAGCGTAAACAACAAGATGGCGGCGGCGTGCCGGATGTGACGTTTATTCTTTTCTAGAATCATCACAAATATCTTCATTAAAATAGCAAACAATATTTTATAATTCTTAAATAGATTTACCAAACTATTATATTATACAATTTTAGAATAATATTTTGGAAATCATGACATTCGGCCATCCGACAATGTGTCGCCTCCCGGCACACACAACATAAAAAACAATATATAGCAATACGATTAAAGTTAATATGTACATTGTAACACCGATATAATATTCAATTATAACAATATAAGGACCTTGAAACAATAAATCATGACATTCGGTAATTATTGTAGGTGGTGTTATACATATATACATAAGTATATAAAATCTAGCCTTTCCATTTTTACATTAAATTGACAAAACCACTATTGGTTCAACGCTTGGGGTATTCCGATCTGGTAGTTCAACGCTTCTGAGAACAGGTAATATAAATAAAAGTGAATAATACATTAAGCAATTGTAAATCATATTTCTGAATTCTGCTCCAGAAAAACAAATCGTTGCGGCACTTCACTTCACTTTGAGCTGTAATCAGATTATAATTATTATAAAAATAATGATTAAATGCATCTCCTTCAAATTTTAGCATTAAATAATAATTATAGAAAGTTTACAAATTATAGCATAAAAAGTTAATAATCATTGAAAAATTTAAACATCAAATAATAAATTACAGAGAGTCTTTAAGCTCAACATTAAATAATAACACGCCCGAAATGAGCGGGCTGCTAAAACACGATTAAAGATTTTATACACAGTTCCACTACAAATGACTCATATTCTTAAAGATTTTATCAAACTTTCCAAGTAGGGAAAGATAACAGAAAACATTACCAGTTCTACTTTCCTGTTTCTTACGAAACATCAAAACATCATACTCCAGCCTCAAGATGTGTCAGATGATGCGTACTGACCGAACCATACGACACAGGCATTTCACTTGAAAAGACGATTCGGTAGCCGTATCGGTACCCACCAATTCAACTATTTATTTAAAATCCTTAAAGTTGCCAAAGAGATTGCGTTACAGGTACTGAAATAACATAATAACATAAATAAAACAATACTTCTAATGTAAAAGAAGTAAATATCAGTTCATAGTTTGTGAACCGTATGTTCGTCTACCACAACACCAAAACTTAAAAGTTGGTATGATCAGAATGTTAACAATTTGTGAATGTCAAAGCTTTCCAAATCATCTGCAGTTCTAGACTGGTTGACGTAAAATTAGAAACTTTAAAATTGTATTTCATAATTTTCATAACACTATGTTAATGATGTATGAACTCTAAATACTTTGAAAATAAAACAGTGCACGCTGACGAAGCCGCGCGTTCAAGCTTATCATATAAAAAAAAATAAATTAATATACACATACGTCGAAGTTAATCTAGTATACCAACATAGTCCAGTCAATCCAGTAGACCAACATAGTCCAGTCAATCCAGTCCAACAGTCACTCAATCCAGTCAGCAAACATAGCAAACTCAATCCAGTCAGCAAACATAGCTAACTCAATCCAGTCAGCAAACATAGCTAACTCCATCCAGTTAGCAAACATAGCTAACTCCATCCAGTCAGCAAACATAGCTAACTCCATCCAGTCAGCAAACATAGCCAACTCAATCCAGTCAGCAAACATAGCCAACTCAATCCAGTCAGCAAACATAGCTAACTCCATCCAGTTAGCAAACATAGCTAACTCCATCCAGTCAGCAAACATAGCAAACTCAATCCAGTCAGCAAACATAGCTAACTCCATCCAGTCAGCAAACATAGCTAACTCAATCCAGTCAGCAAACATAGCTAACTCCATCCAGTCAGCAAACATAGCTAACTCAATCCAGTCAGCAAACATAGCCAACTCAATCCAGTCAGCAAACATAGCCAACCCAATCCAGTCAGCAATCATAGCAGACTCAATCCAGCTAGCAAACATAGCTAGTTCAAAACATGAAATATCCAGTAGACCAACATAGTCTACTTAATCCAATTAGCAAACATATCTAATTCAAGCCAGTTATCAAAATAAAAAAAAAATAAACAGAATCTAAAGTTACAACACTACAAAACAGAAAGTTCTTTAATATCCAATGAACAACTAAAGTTCGCTCGTTAACTTAAATTATCATAGATTAAGCGGTTAAACCAAATAACCTTAAAAAAAATGGGAAAAAACCATTTAACCACCACAAATTGATTTTCTCAATAAGAAATTAATTATACTCTTCATGTATACGCTTTCCTGTCTTGAAAAGTCAAGCGAGGGTATGTTCGCTGATTTTTACATATTAATTTTCTTGTTCTAAAATCTTTCATTACATAGACATTTATTTATTAACCACATGTAGCACACAAAACAGAAACAAAAGAAACAATAAAAATTACAACAGGATCATTTCTGTGTGCTACAGTAGCAAAAAGCCCAGCGTTAGTATAATGCCTAGTCACTTGTGGCTAGTTACCTACAAGTGACCATGTAAGCGCTGGTATTCTGACAAAACTTTTAGATCAATAGGCTTTGTGATAAACAAGTATACCTTCGTTGCAAAATGAAACCAATCTAAATCAAATAAGTATACAATACATCATAATACATAACAAGTTATTAAACATGTAACCAAAAATAAAATAAAATTAAGAAATGTTTACTTTAAAGGTACGCCAAGGATTGTATCATATATCATGTGAATCAGAAATTAGCCCGGATTTATCACGAACATTTTGCATCATCAAAGAGTAGCCTTGACATAATACGTCGTACAAACTCCATTGCGCCATACTATGCACATTATATATAAACAAAACTATATCAGATGCTATCAGGGTGTAGCCCTGATCAAGCACCGACAAGTTAAGTTGGAATGCAAAAATTCGCCGTAAAATACTACCAGAGGGTTGCCCCGGCCAAGTACTAAACGACACATCAGTACAGAAACTTACGCATCACATTGTCAGAGAGTAGCCCTGACCTTATGTTAGCGTACATACCATGATATATTGTATATAATGCATAAATCTTTAAAATTAAATATGAGCGTAAAATGAGGGTAGTCAGAAAAATAAATAATAATTATTATGAATCATTCATCATCACATAACAGGTATATAAACAAAACTATATCAGATGCTATCAGAGTGTGGCCCTGATCAAGCACAGACAAGTTAAGTCGGAATGCAAAAATGTGCCGTAAAATACTACCGGAGGGTTGCCCCGGCCAAGTACTAAACGACACATCAGTACAGAATCATACGCATCACATCGTCAGAGAGTAGCCCTGACTTTATGTTAGCACACATACCATTATATCCTGCATATAATGCATAAATATTCAAAATTGAACATGGGCGTAAAATGACGGTTGTCAGAAAAATAAATAAAATTTAAAATATTAATTATCCATCATTCAGTTCAGTTCATAATTAGCTTTCCATCATTTTGACTTGTAAGTAAGAAAATATAAAACCATACCATTTCCTTTTGGTTCATCCAACTTCTGAAATATTATAAAACTGCACTATATGCTATCACTTTAGTCTAACCTAACCACAATTATACTTTTAACATGGTATCACTATTTCACGACTATGACTTGACTGTTCGAAGGCATAAAGAGAACTCCCCGGTACAGCCACCTCATTATTTTTATATCACCGCATAAGCGTAAACAACAAGATGGCGGCGGCGTGCCGGATGTGACGTTTATTCTTTTCTAGAATCATCACAAATATCTTCATTAAAATAGCAAACAATATTTTATAATTCTTAAATAGATTTACCAAACTATTATATTATACAATTTTAGAATAATATTTTGGAAATCATGACACGTAATTATGTAAATTTTAAAATGGTAAAAGAAAACGGAATAAAAAATTGATTTTGATTTTGAAAGTATTCCCGGAAATATTAGTTTCCTAATACAAGGTCAATTGCCCAAACATTCGGATTTCGGTTTTTAGTTCCCACAATTTAGTTCGCAGTAGAACGATGGGTTTACAGCGCATTGAATATGTTTTGATACTTTAGAAAGTATCCCATATAATAATAAATAAATAAATACCACATCGGTCGTCATAATAAAACATAAAATATAAAAAGACGTGTGGCACTCGGGGACTGCCGCGGTAAAGCTATTGCATAGCATTTTTTGCCGCCGGTCGGAGTGTTAGGTTATTTCGTTATGGAATTTCTGGTCTCCACGCTCTGCCACACGTCTTAGTTCTCAAAATATTTAATATTGTTATTGTAGATGAAAGTATCAAGAATATAAATCCACAATCAGATTGTAATGTCTGCGCAGATTGTCTCAACATTTCAACATTTAATAAGTATTGTGAATGTTTGCAATATTGTAATGAGGTTTTTTCTTGTGTGATCTTTTTAGGCTGTTTTATATCCCACTGATACGACCACAGAACATAAAAAACTTAGCTTAACTTTATGTTCTGTGGATACGACCATAGATATCAGAAATCAGAAATATTTTATTGTATTAATGTTGTACATAAAAGATCTTATGGTGATACCTCTCGCTCTAGCGGGAAATTAAATTTTTTAGGGTTTTTTTTTATTGCGGTTGAACTGTTATATCTTTTACTAGTTTAAGCTATTTTGCGAACATAAACAATAATTTTCTGTGTAACCCTGTATGTTTTGAGATTGGTTTTCTATGTTAAGTTACTTAATTATTTAACTGTTTTGTACAGTAATTTAATAAATAATTTAGTTTAGATTATAAAAGATATTTTTAAAGCTAGGAGGATGTTTCTCTCCCTCTTTAAAAATCCAATAATACGTATTATCAATACTAGTTATTGTTGGATTAGTAACCAATTAAAGTAATTAACAACTGTCATTAAAATAATAGCAATAAGATGATTTTCAGAATAATAGTAATTACCGTGAGAATTTTTTCATATTCCCTTTGATTGTATTTATTTATTATGTATTTGTTTATTAGTTCTCGTACATAAGAATAATCTTATTAGCTTTAAACCGACTTTAAAAACGGAGGGTGTCAATTCGACTCATATTTTTATGCGCGATTTCGGCCAAATTCGGTACTTTATCTGCCACTAGGCGGCGCTTCGTAAACGGCAAATCCAAACATCTGTCAAATAGCACAGAGTCGTAGGTAATAATATAAATTATTGAAAAAATGAAAGGAATGATTTTAAGAATAAATAAACCAAAAAAATATATAGAAAATTACAATTCGCGTATGTATTTTGACAGTCCATTGGACCTGACGCTACAGTCCTGCCATCTCACGGAGATCATTTCAGAAAACCCTCATTATGAATCGATTTAAATGATTTTTCCTTTGTTTGAAAGCTCATATTTTAAATAAAGTCCCATATAGTATAATTTAGATCTAACCAGTACTTTTTGAGTTATCGGAGGATTCGGTCAAGCGTAAAATAGGCTCAAATTTCTCGTAAGGAACTCTAAAACTAGATCTAATTCAATAGACAATTCATTGTCACAGACACGTGTATCACTATAATTAGTGACAAATGTCACATGCCCATTGTTTCTTAATTTTTTACTTTTTACTGTTTAGATTGACACATTTTATTGATTTGATTGGTTGTAATTACAATCACATTGATGCTTTTTCTTCTGTGCAATTATACACTTTGACAGTGACATATCATGACATTCGTTTGTTATATTTGGCGCCAAAATAAAGCACAGACTATATACTTTTTCTTCTGTGCAATTATACACTTTGACAGTGACATATCATAACATTCGTTTGTTATATTTGGCGCCAAAATAAAACACAGACAATAATGTTAGAAGGTCTCTATAGCGTGAAATCTTTTGATATAAAAACTCAGTGTTTTATGTGCATTGAGGCAGGTAAAGTTAAGAAAACTATGTAATTAAATTACTTTATATGTGATCCTTTATGAATTTGCTTCAAAGTGTTTTGAAAAGTGACTTATAAAAGATATATAAGTACTTTAAAAAAACCATACTTTTTGCCAACCAGTTAAAAATAGCTTAATTTTATATTTTTATAGCTCAACATAATTGTTTTTTTTATTATGTAAGTCTACTTTTACAGGTTGATATGATAATATTATTTAATGTAAAATTTATTTGTTAGTTATTTTCTACGGTCGGTTACTTTAATTAAAATATTTATTTTATTAATAAAAATGATTAAATGACTTAAGTCATAAAACTCACCAAATATACTAAATTGACGACCGGTGTGGCGCAGCGGGCGAAGGTCGGCCTGCGTCGCGAAGGTTGCGGGTTCGATTCCCGCGATTCAACAAAACGGTAGGAACCAGGCCGTAAGTTTCTTGCCCGTTCTTTTAGCCTCTCGCGTGGAACTGGCACCTAGAATCACCTAGTTTGTAAGACGATTCTAAATGATCCGCGTGATTTTATTGAATAAAGTATATTTGATATTTTTAGGCTATTGCATAGCTTCTATCGCGAGCCTTGAGCGTGGAGACCGAATCCAGAAATTCCGTAACGATAATACCGAACGAAAATATCCTAACACTGCGCATGCGTAATTCAGCAAAAAATGCTAAGCAAAATAGCTTTACCGCGGCAGTCCCCGAGTGCCACACGTCTTTTTTTTTCATCTATCCATATAAACTTTCGCGTTTATAATATCTATATATATATATATATCTTAGTAAGATAGACATTAAACATGACAACATAAAAACTTCATTGGAACATCCATGGGAACTTAGTAAAATGTCATCAGCCACCCTTTAGGACTCAAGGGGTGCTATGGTTCACCGAGTGCCTTATTGCAACCCCTATACGACAAAATATTTATTGTTTTACAAGAAAACCGATTTTTTATTCGCATTATTAAGGAACTTAAAAGACCGGCATATAGCAGCATTTAATAATATACAGGATGTATTATTTTTTATTTAACTCTAAACAAATAGATTTATGAAAAAACTAAGTAGGTATGCAGTTTTTTTTTTATTAATCGAGGGTTCCTTTCACGAAATTTCTCTTAACTCTCGTCTCTTCGGACATGGCCATATCCGCCCTTTTTACAAAAAACTCCCTGTATACTCCCAGCCTCACAATATATGTTTATATTTATCACACAAACATTTGTTGTAAGTGGGGATCGAACCCACGACCCACACGGAAGGCAGAGCTACTACCAACTGAGCTGTGACGCCTGTTTTTATTGCCAACCTTTTAACATCAGGTGGGCAATTTAGCTGTAAAGGGTATGTGAGCCATGTCGAGGTCTTCGGTACTTTATTAGCAAAACGTACAAAACCGGGCATCGAACTTGTGATCACTGAACCGTGCAGTCGAATGTAATGCGCCAAAAGACTTCATGCGTGCAGTCGGGTGACGTGAAGTATGCTCTACTTATTAGTTTAAAAAAAAACCTCTAAGTATATATATAAAAATGTTAAATAAAACTTCTTATATGACAGTCAAAATCTTTAAATAAATAAATATTCATGGAAAATTCACACATCACACTCCAGTCCCAAACTAAGCAAAGCTTGTTCTATGGGAACTAGGCTGCTGATTTACACTTTCATACATTTTTTTGTCAATACATACATAGTAACACACACAGAACTTTTTTTTAATTACAATAATTTTTCTAATTTTTATGTAGAAATTGCTTTAATTTTCCCAATTATAAAATTATGTTCATCACACAAACATTTGCCCTAGGCGGGAATCGAACCCGACCAATGACCCACAGCATGGAAGACAGAGCTACTACCAACTGAGCTGTGACGCCTGTCAGTATATATTAAATGGCAATAATACGTAGTAGAGCTACATTCACATCGGTCACGCGTGACACCACACACTCACAGATCCACAGCACAGGTGATCACGCACACATGCATAACTATATACAGGGTGTGGTATTTACCAACTTTATTTAATATCGCGTGGAACTTCCACCTAGAATCACCTAATGTATAAGATTCTAAATGATATTATGTAGATACGTACATATTATAAAAATAAATAAATAAATAATGCTGGACAATCCACACAACATCATCTAGCCCCAAGCAGAGCAGAGCTTGTGTTATGTGTACTAGAAGACTGACATACTTAACACAATACATTACATAGATATACATTTTTTATTATACATCTAAAATACCCAGAACACCCGTAATAAATATTTGCAGATCGTACAAACATTTATCCCAAGGCGGGAATCGAACCCGCAACCTTCCGCGTCGCAGGCGGACCATCGCCCACCGCGCCACATCGGTCGTCTAATTCATATAAAGTAAAGTTCTCAAAATAACACCCTGTACACCTTATCACTACTTCACCTTATTGTGTGATAATCTACACACATACTTAAACAATCATTCAACTCTACTTTAAACCTTAAAATCTACAAAATAAGGAACAAATCATCATATCTAGATTACCACGTAACTTTGTATTAACGTGCATACAACCAGTATAGTTTGAACCTCGCGTGATATTACAAAGTTGGTTTGTAGAGAAATCGGAATATCATCTGTAGAATATGCGGTCATTCATTACGTCAGTTTTTTTTTTCTATCTCGCACAATAACGTCAGTTATGTAATCAAAATGACAGCGCTTTAAAAAACTCTGATTTCAAATGTTAAACTTCCGCGGATATAAAACCTTCTTAGAAATTGATAATAGAAATGATACGAATTTGTGACAGAATAAAAAAGTTTTTTTGTTATAGATAGAATAACTTGAAGTAAATAATGATAGTTTATTTGAAAAGTTTGTGCATTTCAAAATAAAAATCAAAATATTTATTATTTTAAACAAGTTGTGTTACCTAAATTGGGTTGGGAACTCTTCTAATTTTATTTATTTTACGCATTTAGAAAAATTATAAAATATGAAGTATAAAAATCTTCCTGATTTATAAAAATATTTAATAAGACACTTATGCATAGAACTTAGAACATAATTAATATAAAAATGAAAAAATTAATAAAATTAAGTAAAGACAAAGCTCTAGAAAATATAATTTGACAATAACATGAATTATTTTTATTGTTGTAATACCTACCTATTTATTGATTGATTAAGTAAATAACTATTCATTGTAAATATTATCGAATAATACCGTTTTTAATGAGTGCCATACGACTTACGACAGTCCAACTTATAATGGTCGTATTACGTTCCGAGTTTTAAAAGTTTAGTATTCACATTCGCGCCTTGCCCCGGTTCGGACGCGCGGCCATTTTGTTTTTATATTTTATTTTCGTGTTTGTTTTATATAATTACGTTTTGTTTGGTTTTGTGTTGAAGTGTGTGTAAATATTACTGTTATTGGTGAGTTTTTAATACGTCATTGGTATGTAAACCTTTTGGATCAAAACAATGTTTTTACAGCATTTTCTTTAGTAATACCTACAAGAATTATTTTGTACTTATCGTGTTATACTTATACTAGGTGATTCTAATGTCAGCGGGCTGAGATGAAATAAATTATATCGTAAACATAACCATTACGTATGGTAATCAACACATCAAGTCTGCGCTAACTTTTTATAAGATACCGATTGTATTTTAGATACACTGCCTTCCATGCTGTCGTGGGTTCGACTCCCACCGAGAACACACATTTGAGTTTTTTGTCAAAAATTTGAGTATCAGCAAATTCCCATAGTACTTACAAGCTTTGCTTAGTTTGGGACTAGTGAAATGTGTGAAATGTCCGTAAATATTAGTATTAGCAATCTAGTTCCCATAGTACAAGCTTTGCTCAGTTTGGGACTAGAGTGTGATGTGTGAAATGTCCATGAATATTTTATGAATAGGCCTTTGTATCTAATCTAAATCCATTATTGCATTTTGTTATTTCTTAATTATAACTTTGACATTTTAAATGAATTCGTATCTAATTTAATTCGTTATTAGAATGTTGTTTTATTGGCATTGATGACAAAGTTTATCGCAAATCAGTTTTTTCTAATATTTGCTTATCTTAATATGTGATAAACATAGGCTAATTGTCGTCGTTCTGGGTATTTTATAATTAAAATATCTAGTATGTCAGTTCTAGTAGGTACCCATAACACAAGCTCTGCTTAGCTTGGGGCAAGATGATGTTGTGTGGATTGTCCAGCATTATTTATTGTATCTATAGACCGTTGAAAACGATCTATAGATGTTGAAATTCAGTCTAGCTATCTTAGCTAACATTTTCATGAAAATTTCCTCGAACATTACAAGTCACGTTATCACTGATAACATTATCAGTGGTCTGATAACAATGTACTGAATGACGCTAAGTTTGAAATATATTTTTTACTTTACTTTGTACTATGGGAACTAGATTGCTTATAGAATACAACTACTTACCTACTTATAATTTTTTATTGTTATCACACACATGTTTGTTCTCGGGAGGGAGATAGAACCCACGACCCACAGGAAGGCAGAGCTACTGAGGTCAAGCTGTATTTATGAATTCAAATCCTTGATTGGAATAAATAAATAAATAATGCTGGACAATCCACACAACATCATCTAGCCCCAAGCTAAGTAGAGCTTGTGTTATGGGTACTAGAAGACTGACATACTTAATACAATACATTACATAGATATATTTTTTATTATACACATATACCCAGAACACCCGGAATAAATATTTGCAGATCGTAAACATTTATCCCAAGGCGGGAAACGAACCCGCAACCTCCAATATGAAAATTGTATATAACGGTACGATGAAAGACATATTAACAAGAAGAGTGTTAGATATGAATGTGGATGGATGTAGAAGTAGAGGGAGGCCAAAGAAAAGATGGATGGACTGTGTGAATGATGACATGTGTAAGAAAGGTGTGAGCATTGAGATGACGTCTGATAGAGGAGAGTGGAAGAAGAGGACGTGTTGTACCGACCCCACGTAATGTGGGACAAGGGTAGGAAGATGATGATGATGTATATATCGGTACGAAGAATAGCAATGCTGATACGCTGGGCCAGATACTCACCAGCCCTCGGGTCACGCGTTATATTTTGATAATACTTTGGCACCTGTCCTAACGGACGTCACAGATGGTACACAACTTGAGGGGCGAATCCATACAGGTGGGCTTTTGTCGGTATTGTATGGCTTGGGTACGCTGGTACGCATGAATTTTAGTGTAGAGGCGTCACAGTCAAAGTCAAAGTCAAAGTCAAAACTGCTTTATTCAGTAAAATCATTTAGAATCGTCCTGGGCTCGATCCCAATTCCCAACACATGCACAAGAGACTACGACTAGTGGTTGTCACAGCAGAGCCTTTACAACCAGCCATTGTACTTAATTTAGTTTAATAGTAATTCTTTGTAAGAAGGATCATATAAAAAACGGTAGGAACCAGGCCGTAAGTTTCTTGTCCGATCTTCTAGGCTCTGGTCGCGTGGAACTGGCACCTAGAATCACCTAGTATGTAAGACCATTCTAAATGATCCGCGTGATTTTATTGAATAAATTAATATTTGACTTTGACTTTATAACCATCCAATAACCGATCCTTTAGCAAAGTTTTGTGTAAAATGATGTCCTCAAAATGTGTACCGAATTTCGTTATTATATAGTAGACGAGAACAGACAGTCAGAGGGATTTTTGCCTAACATTCTGCCATCCGTACAAACTTTTACGTTTATTAGATCACAGATCACTTTTAGAAGTAATATTTCAAAATATGTGTTTAGTTTTAATTGCGAATAAAGTCTGTTTTGTTAATTTTTGTTAAAAATATATTTATTTGTCAAAACAGTAATGTTTATCATATTTTTTTCCTTATTCTTTTTTTTCTGAATGTCCCATTGGATATAGTTCTTTTATAATTATTTAATTTTTATCACTAAGATATTTAGCTAATGAACGAAATATGTTTGTAAATTAATGTAATAAATATCAAGTAATATAGTAATAAAAGAAATTAGTTTTATCTTAAAAGATTATCGTAAAGATAATAATTATCTATGATACTACAATGAACATGAATAGTTAGCGAAAATTCGGCGTTTTTTTTATACTCTATCCGATAAAAATCTCTGATTTAGGGGTAGTCACAGTCAAGGCAAGTCAAATCTATGTAAATTGTAGTTAGAAAGTCGTAGGTTTGATAGTATAGTTTGTGTAGGCTCTGGTTGCGTGGAATCTAGAATCTAGTGGCACCTAGAATCACCTAGTGTACAAACAATTTCTGTAAATCTTTTATGTATAGGGGTAGTCACAGTCAAGGCAAGGCCATATCTATGGTCGCGTGGAACTGGCACTTAGAATCACCTAGTATGTAAGACGATTCTAAATGATCCGTGTGATTTTACTAAATAAAGTATAATTGACTGTTTATTTACAAGTTATACATAAATTCCACAATTCCTTCCAAAACTAGACAGCAAAACTCAGCATAAGATTAGAAAAAGAAATGTTTTTATCTGCAAATGACAGAACTCTGATAAAATATTGCTTCACTTTATGTGACCCAAATAATCATGACATAATCTTGTTTCAGATAAAATGCTTCAAAATCTGTGTGAAAGAAATCAAAGATAGCTAATCCAACATGGCGGAGAATAATGAAGGACCAGTGACAGTTGAAGATCTACCTATCACATTTCAGGTAGGTTCTTCTCACTATAATACATATTTCTTTCGGAATGAAGTTATTCGTCAGAAAACCAAGGTGTTCGACATAGCTCAAAGAATTAGCAAGCTGAAGTGGCAGTGGGCCGGCCATGTTTGCCGAAGAACCGACAACCGTTGGAGCAAACGGATACTGGAGTTGAGACCGCGTTTAGGCATTGTGTAGGACGCCCTCCGGCGAGATGGAGCGAGAGTGTAGCTGGCAAACACTGGATGAGAAGAGCCGAAGACCGGGCTCAGTGGCGCGGCTTGGGAGAGACCTACGTCCAGCAGTGGACTGATATAGGTTGATGATGATGATGATGACACAGGAATATATAAAATACATAGAAAACAGTTGAGCTATCTACAGACCGTTGCAAACGATCTATAGATTCAACTGATCCAAAAAGTTTTTAAAGTGAGTTATTAATAATATAATCTGTGTACTAAGAGAATAACAGTATAATTGACTAACGGCCGGTTTCTGGAAACCCAAATCACGATTGATCCGAGTTTGACACATAGTAATTATTTGATTTTTTCGTTGATCATCGTTCGAGAAACCGGCCGTAAGTAGTGTCAAGTGGTTTGACCTTAAGCGTCATTTTGAGATGGTCGCCTCACAATATTAAAGCTAGTTTTCATGAACTGTGTTCGCTATTTTTGTTGTGTCCATTTGACACAAAGAGGATTTTTTTTTTAAAGTTAAGTTTAATATTAAGGGCTAAATATCAATATCACATAGAATCAAGTAAACAACGATTCTCAATGATCCTTTTGATTTTATTGAATTAAACACGTAAGTACTAATAACAATAACATCCAAAAAATAGACTCTACATGTACCTACCTACCCATAGTTTTTTTTTCTGTAACCTAAACCCACTGCTGGGCAAAGGCCTTTCCCAAACCCCACTTATCCCGGTCCTTGGCAGTGTTCCACCTACACATAGTTATTACAAAAAATATTTCAAAGTAAAACGCTATTTAGAATTTTGGTATTATACAAATTGAGATCACCCGAAACACAAAACATAAAAACTTGTGAATAAAACCTCATTTCGTCGGAAGTACCTACATATTCCGTTTCTGTCTACTGCACATAATTAACGTTCCATTCTACGTACAATGCTATAAACTAATTATATGTTTTGCATATAGATTTGAAACTCATAATCATCATCTTCCTACCCTTGTCCCACATTATGTGGGGTCGGTACTACAACATGTCTTCTTCTTCCACTCTCCTCTATCAGACGTCATCTCGCTCACACCTTTCTTATACTTACATGTCATCATGCACACAGATCATCCATCTTTTCTTTGGCTCCCTCTACTTCTACATCCATCCACATTCATATCTAACATTGTATCGAAGACATTGTATCGCCATCTAGCGGGCTACATTAAAACTTTTTAAAACTGCCATCAACAGATGGCGTTAATTCTTCTTAACCTATTCTAAGGAAAATAAAAATAAATAAATAAAAATCGTCTCACACAACGCAATCTACACTGGCCTGCAAAAGTAAGTATCACACTTTTAGAATCATTATTTTTTCTAAACTATACAAGTTAGAGATTTCAAATAAAAAATGTTTTATAGCAAATTTTATCAGCTTTCTTTAAAACATACATTAGTAACATTTTTGACTTTAAAAAATGATAAACAATAAAATAACCATTTTTAGCTTAGTGTCTAAAAACTCATCTAACATTTTTTAAGTAAGTTTTACATGTTATTTCATTTTTAATAACTGGTATTGCCACCTCGGGCTCTGATTAGAGCTTCAAACCGGTTTGGCATACTGAACACGAGATTTCGGAGCCGATTTTGGGGACCCATTCTCTTTCTATGAGGGCCTGTTTTAGTGCCCTGAGGGTGGTAGGTGGTGGTCTGCGGCTTCTGAATAGCCTTCCTAGCTCGTCCCAGGCGTGCTCAATTGGTTTGAGATCAAAGTATATCATGTTTACTTAAAAAGTTATTGAAATTTAAAAAATGTGATATATAGTTTTGCAGGAAAGTGTAGTTCCTACCTAAGTAAAGCTTATACGAACTAGATTGCTGATAGAAAACTTACACATTGTAGGAAAATTGTTTTCGATTGTCCTAGAAAACAAAGCTATACGAGTTTTTTCTGTTTCACTTCTATGCGTCAAAATGATTATTTATTTTCAACAGCGCATTATAAGTACTCACGTATTTATATAACTATATAGCGTAACTATTCAGTACAATATAATGATATTTCTATAGCTACTATTAGTCATGGATTATATGAGAATTCTATAGAAAATCACTGACATACATTATTATATACCTACGTGTTATAATAGTATACATTCTCCTGTGCTGTGGGTCATAGGTTCAATTCTTACTAACGAACATTTATGTAATGGAAAAATATTTAGATTCTAGTAGTAAGGAGGAAGTACAATAATAAATATTCATGGACATTTCACACATCGCGCTCTAGTCCCAAAGTAATCAAAGCTTGTACTATGGGAACTAGATTGCTGATACTTATATACTTACATTGGTATAATTTCATACATTATAGTAAGACCCAGACACAGAACAAATATTTATATTCATCACTCAAACATTTTGCTTTCGGTGGGAATCGAACCCACGACCCACGGGACAAGCAACTTATCTTATTCTGTATCTTATCTTTCCAGGTCAAATACCTCGGACAGAGCGATGCTAGAGGTCTGTGGGGCATCAAACACACCAGGAAACCAGTGGACCTCATGGTGGCTGCAGCCAAAGCTTTACCTCCAGGTATTCAAAGTCAAATACTTTACCTCCAGGTATTCTAGGTCAAACACTTTACCTCCAGGTATTCTAGGTCAAATACTTTACCTCCAGGTATTCTAGGTCAAATACTTTACCACCAGGTATTCAAAGTCAAATACTTTACCTTCAGGTATTCAAGACAAACCCCCTATCTTATAAAAAGTTAGCGATGACTTTATGTCATCATTACGTATTGTGATTACCATACGTAATGATGACTTGAAGTCTACGCTAACTTTTTATAAGATGGGGGGATAGTCATCTTTATGGCAGACAGGCGTCACAGCTCAGTTGGTAGTAGCTCTGCCTTCCATACTGTCGGGTCGTGGGTTCGACTCCCACCCAGAGTAAATGTTTGTGTGATGAACATTAATAAATGTATTAATAAAAAATGTATATAAGTATTCTATTAGCAATCTAGTTCCTCATAGTTTGGAACTGGCACCTAGAATCACCTAGTATGTAAGACGATTCTTAATGATCCTTGTGGTTTTATTTAATCAAGTAAATAATTTTGATTTTGACTTTGACCAAAGCGCGATGTGTGAAGTGTCCGTGAGTAAGTATATTTATTTATTTTGAATATTTTTATAATGATTTTTATCTAAAATTCCAGGTCAAATCCTACCAATAGTTAAATTAAAAATAACAGTCGACGGGGTTCACCTAGAGACAATCAACCAGGGCACAAAACGAGAGGAGTTTGAACATATGGCGGTGTTTTTCAACATCGAATCCATTTCCTATGGGGTTCAGGACTTGGTGTATACAAGGGTGTTCTCAATGATCATTGTCAAGGAAAATGCGGATTCAAAAGGACTGAATCCTTTTGAATGTCATGCATTTGTTTGTGAATCTAGGTAAGAATCTAGTATAAATCTTTAGGTTAGAAACTAGTATAAAAAAAACTTTAATTTTTAATTTATTTTATACGTTACTAGCTGCCCGCGACTTTGTCTTATTATTATTGTAGATTGACAGGCGTCACAGCTCAGTTGGTAGTAGCTCTGCCTTGCATGCTGTGTGTTCGATTCCCACCTAGAGCAAATGTTTGTGTGATGAACGTAAATATTTGTTCTGTGTCTGGGTGTTACCATGTATGCTATGCATATGTACATTTAAAATACATTTTTAAGTTACTCTTTCGTTAAGTTCGGTAAGTATTTTTTTGATTTAAAACGTTTTGATAAATTATTTTTTCTTTTTTTCAGGAATGCAGCTAGAAGATTAACCTACTCCCTAGCAGCTGCTTTTCAAGACTATTCTAGAAGAGTCAAAGAAATGCAAACAACAGGTATTGAAAACATATTATTTCAGCATTTGTAGGCCAAAACTATTTAAATACATTTCACACAATAGCAAAGTAAGCAAAGCTTGTATACTTTGGAAACTAAATTGCAATAAAATACTTGATTTTTTTTTATACATAACAAAATATCAAAAAATCATCCAGACATAGAACAAACATCAATGTTATTCACACAAGCATTTGTTCTCGGTGGAAATCGATCCTACGACCTACAATACGGAAGGCAGAGCTAACTAACTGAGCTGTCACTCGTCAAGATGTCTATTCTTGGTGAGAATCGAACCCACGACTCACAGCACGGAAGGCAGCGCTTCTACCAACTAAGTTGTGACACTCGTCGAAATGTCTATTCTTGTTGGAAATCGAACCCACGACCTACAACACGGAAGGCAGAGCTAACCAACTGAGCTGTTCACAGCGCCACCGATTTTGTATGGAGATCCAAGCAGCGCCCCTAGCGGATTTCTTGAGTAACTTGGATCTCCATACAAAATCGGTGGCGCTCGGCGATTGCGTCTCTACGATCCGTGTGTGCACAAACTCTTACTTGGGGTACAGAACTTATACCCACGAACTACGATGTAGACAGAAGTGTTAGAAGTCTTCTATTTAAGTCATGGGTTCGATTCCCACCAAGAATAAACATTTGGAACGGAACGTGTAACAGCTCAGTTGGTTTGCTCTACCTTCTGTTTTGTGGGTCGTGGGTTCGATTTCCACCAAGAATAGACATTTCAACGAGTGTTACAGCTCAGTTGGTTAGCTCTGCCTTCCGTGTTGTAGGTCGTGGGTTCGTTTCCCACCAAGAAAAAACATTTTGAAATGTGTCACAGTTCAGTTGGTAGTAGCTCTGCCTTCGGTGCTGTGAGTCGTGGGTTCGATTCACATGGTATTTCATCCAGTTAGAAGTCTTCTATGTAGGTTATGGGTTCGATTCCCACCAAGAATAAACATTTGGAACGTGTAACAGCTCAGTTGGTAGTAGCTGGGTTCTGAGCCCAAAATAATTTGAACAGGTCTTTCAGAGCTGGACGAAAGACCACCTACTATGAAGAAAAGGTTTGCAATAGACCTCCGGACACCGGAAGAAATTGAAGCAGATCTGGAGACTGAAGCTTAACCAAATAAACATCATCTTTGACGACCGATGGTCCGCCTGCGACGCGGAAGGTTGCGGGTTCGATTCCCGCCGTGGGATAAATGCTAGTACGATCTGCAAATATTTATTCCGGGTGTTCTGGGTATTTTATATGTATAATACAAAATATCTATCTATGTAATGTATTGTATTATTTATGTCAGTCTTCTAGCATAACACAAGCTCTGCTTAACTTGGGTCTTAAAATGTTATTGAGTCTATAATAATATAGACAATAAACTTATTTATCAGTTAAAAACAAAAGATGTTCAGAATCACTCTCAGACCGTTGACTAACGTTGTGAGACCTAAGGTCTTAATATGTTATAGACAACTTATTTATGTTTCAGTATCAGTATTAAACTTATGTATCAGTTAAAAACAAAATCTTTTGTTTTTAACTGAGACCCTAAGGTCATAAAATGTTATAGGCAACTTATTTATCAGTGAAAAACAGCGACTTTAATAAACATACGATGTTTGTTAAGCTCATAGGTCTTAAAGTGTTATAACAAAAACAAACATTTATTATAATTCTTAATTATATGTATGTATATAAAGTGTAGGGACCAGAATTTTGTACTGTGAACTTAAAAATACATCGTATGATTTATAACATTTTGCTATAAGTTATAACTTGATTATAAAAAAATTATAAGTATACCTAACTTCGCAATAAAATGCATTCCAAAGTATTTTATTTTATTATATCAAAGCTTTTTTATTTTATAGGTTATTGGTTAATTAAAAAACATAAGAATGCAAGAAAAATATTTATATGAATAAATAAGTACATTCAAATAGGTACATTGTTTATTTAATTAAAAGCTTTTAAGTAATTATTTATTTCCACTATTTTAAGTAATAATTAGTTATTATTACTAAATATTATTTGTTTGTTTTATTTTAAATTTAAGGTAATTTTATGTGTGATTTAGATTAGTTTTTGTTAAGAATTAAGTTATTTTAAAACTGCTACTATTTAAAATCAAAGAATTACCAAAATAGAAGTCATTATCAACATAAAATTAATTTCGTAGTACCAAATTACTTAAATAACCAATATTTTGTGATTTAGCTATTTATAAGAAAAATAATTATAAAAGTTAACTTTAAGATGTAATCAATAAAAAAATTAAAAATTTATTTTTTATTTTATTTCATTAAAATTTCTTAAATATTTTATTT
The DNA here is from genome assembly GCA_932527185.1 of Ecliptopera silaceata. Lineage (NCBI taxonomy): Eukaryota > Metazoa > Arthropoda > Insecta > Lepidoptera > Geometridae > Ecliptopera > Ecliptopera silaceata. The sequence goes on along the minus strand of OW052217.1, from coordinate 5,050,841 downwards.
AAATTTTAATTCGTCAATAACTTTCAATATAAATTTAAACTCAGTTTTCGCTCTTTCTACTTCTTTCCCATTCTTCATCACATAAGTAAGAAAATCATCTTCTACACCATTTTTAGCACTGTCTTCTATTAAATCTAGAAGTCTAGTTGTAGATAAATGTAGTAGCATTTCTAGAAGTTTCTTTTTTGTAGTATCTATGTAGAGTTCTTTAAGATTTTCGAACCATCTTTGAGCACTGAATTTTGTTATATCTGCTATCTGTTGGACGGCTGTATGTAACTGAAATATTTAAAAAATTAAAAATTATAATTTCGAAAATATTTGGCTTCAAACGAGGCATTTATATCTTTAAATCATCATCATTATAGGCCCACTGAAATATCAAAATCAATTAATCTTAATTCTGTAAATTCAAAGATTATTTAGCATCGACTTATATACTACGTGATTCTAGGTGCCAGTTCCACGCGACCAGAGCCTAGAACGGGCAAGAAACTACGGCCTGGTTCCTACCGTTTTTTAGTATGATCCTTCTTACAAATAATTACAATTAACATAAGTTCCATTGAGATGTCAATTTTACTTAGTAACGTTTAAATGCATTGAAGTTATGATAAGTGACGTCAGGGACATACTAATAAGTAAAAAAGGTAAGGCACTTTTGCAATAAGTTAATCTTAAATATTAATACTTACATCATACAAATAATACTGCAAATTATTCAAAAACTCGTTAAAATCATTCAAATCTCCTTTTGTTATAACTTTTTCGTGATCAACACCCAACATTCTGTATAACCATTGTCGATTCATAAGTCCACTTTGTGTTATAATACCCTTCTTCTTCCTCCTGTTTCTAGGTAAAAGCAATTTCTTTTTTCTGAAATCTTTGACTTGGGATGATTTTGCAGACTTGTGCAGATATATAGTGTATTTTAGCAGTTGTAAATCTGGTTGGGGTATAGTTATATTGTTGTTTAAATCATCTCTGAAAATATGTAATATATTTATTGTAAGATATATCTGTAAGATAATCTATGCTTATATAAAAAGTATCTATCTATGTAATGTCATATGTAATGTATTAAGTATGTCAGTCTTCTAGTACCCATAACACAAGCTCTACTTAGCTTGGGGCTAGATAATGTTGTGTACATGGTTCAGCATTATTTAATTTATTTGTTTATTTATGTATAGGCTTATGTTTGTTAATCTTTCACGCAAAAACTATTTCACTTACGTAATATCGACCAACTTAACAAACGCCGCTTGTAAATCAACTGCAGTTTGCAACCAGTCGTATTGTTTCAGCGCTTTTGCGTCATTCTTAACCATATCGCCCAGAACTATCAAAAATGGCTCCAAATTCACTTCATCAGTACTTCTTGTTGTTAGATTTAGTTTTAGTAATGTATCTAATGTTGGTATTAAGTCGTTTTCATCAGTAATGCTTAGTATCTTTTTGATTTGATCAAAATCTGTGTGTAGTTTTTCCTCATTTCGCTTTTTTTTTGCTCGTAACGGACGTGTTTTTGTGTATTCACGTTCATTATAAGTTGGTGTAGCTGGTTTTATCTCATTATCTTTATCTTTCTCTATATAATTATCTCTTGGTTTATATCTATTAGTGTTATAGTTTAAACTATCTTTATTTGCGTTACTATTGTATATGACTTCGTATATATTTTTGTAATTGTTATTTAATCGTGTTTTGTGTCTGTCTTTTTTAATAGAATCTTTTGTGTATAGAATTTCATTCGAGTATTTATGGTTAATATTTCCGTCATTATATTTATTAATTGCTGGATTTTCTTCGTAATAGTCTTCACTAGCAGGTTTAGGCTCAACTTTTTTTCTGTTTTTCTTTCTTTCTTTCTCTTCTCGACTTCTAGTTTCTAAATCTTCGTTCATTCGACCAAAAAAGTAGTCCATAGCGATGTTTTTATCGTTACCTTTGTTGGTACTTTTGCTTTTAGGTGTTTTAGATCTCAAATACAGTTTTGTTTTGTTTAAAACTTCTTGGCTTTCGGAAGTGGTGTTCAGTTCGGGTATATAACCAAAATGTTTTTGTCTGAATAGTAGCTGCCTCACGGCTCTCATGTGATCTTTTAGATTTCTCTCAGAATTAATTGTATTGTATGGATGATCTTCTTCTGAAGAATCAGGAAAAACGTTTCCTTTCTTTTTTTTTAATTCACATCTTTTATGAGGCTTATGGAATGTTCTACCGTAGTAATAATCAATATCTGAATAATCGTTGGGATTCAAAATGATATCAGTAAATTTAGGATACTGTACTACAACGGGTAGGTTCAGTTTGTACGGTTTTATTTGACTAAGCTTTTTCTTGGAATCCCCGAAACGGAATTTTCTAGTTTTCTTGTAGTTTTTATACCTTCTTACAAAATCATCAACATCCTTATCTCTGGTTTTATCATAGCTTGCTCTAACCATTTCATCGCTACCCAAATCTTCTCTGTCATCTCTGTCAGCTCTGTCACTCTCATTTGAATCAGTATCTTTTCTTTCATTATCACTTAATTCTTTTACGATGTTTTCATCATCACCATTGGGTCCTAGACGATTGTTAGGGTTGTAATAAGCGTGGTCGGGAGAGTAGTTGTAAATAGGTACGTAGTAGGGGTTTTCTTTATTAGCCATTTCTTGTTCTTTTTGTACAAACGGTTGCTTACCTTCTGCTGGGAAAATATTTCACTTTATTATTAGATTAATTGTTTTAAAACTGTAAGTAAACAAATCTACGTATGACGAAAATAAACGTATGTAATATGTACTTTCAAAAAAGGCTTTGAGAGATCTAAAGTAGTTTTTTGTACTAGATGATTAAGTAATTCATGCTAACTTTATTACTTATTTTAATTCTTAATCTATTTCAATGTTTAAACAATAACAAGATACTTACCAACTGCATACACTTTGTACTCAGTAGGTTTCGTAGCTTCATACAAAGCCCGCAAACCTTTGAAGTTATTTTCATCAGAATTTGATTCTGGTCTTATTTCTGTTCTCAATGCTTTTATCATGTCGTTCGCCAAATTGTAGACTTTTTGATCTGATTTTGCTTGAGTTATAACCGACTCCTCTTGTTTCCCTTTATTTTTTACATCATCTTTATCAACCGTATTGTTATTAAGGCCCTCGGAAACTAAATTATTTATGTTTGTTTCATTTGTGTTGCTAGTATGTGTTGGAGGTATATCTAAACTGGTATTTTTTTCCACTTTTACCTCTCTCATCTCATTTTCAAGGTCTTTTCCGTCAGTTCTTAATGACGCTAAGGTAAGACTTTCAGTCTTTATGGTCGTAGTGACAAAATCTTTACTCTTTTCTGTTGCATGTTCTCTAATTATACTAGAAGGAATATTTACTTCCGTGACAATCACAACAGGATTATCAATTTCTGCATTTTTGTTTGATTTTGTTTCTGTTTCCATATCATCAACTATTGCCACTGAAACCAGTGTGGCTTTAGTTTCTTTAGAATTATCTGGTGTTTTCTCTTCAATATCTTTTAAATCCCTTTTGTTATTTACTGTATCTATTTCTACCGTATATGATTTTAAGATACGAACATTAGGTTTGACATTTTGGTTTTCTAATGAATAATTTTCACCCGATAGTTTTTCAGTTATTATTTGTACTGGCACTTTAATTTCAGGCTCTGTAAATTCACTTGGTGTTGTACCTCCATTAGCATCAAGAACTGCATCTTCTTTATTTGAATCTTTTTCGCTATCATTATGTTCCAAAGATTCAAAAATCTTTTGTGTTGAACCATATTTGATGTTTTCGGAACTACCTTTGTCATTGGAAGTTTTTTCGTCGGGTAATTGATTTTCTGGTGGTGGCCCATCAGCATTATTTTCAAAAGTGTTGACAATTTCTTTTGAAGTGGTTTGCACCGCTTCTTTTGTATCAGCTTGTTCTTCCTGCTCAAAATCAACCATTTGGGTTATCTGTGAATTGCTCCTGTCAGTGGTCGTCTCTAATGTATTTGTTGGATTACGTCTAAAGTTTTTTATTTGAATATCTTTCACGTCAGATTCATCTTCCGTTAATGAAGGTATATTCAGTAAATCATTTTCTTGGTCTGCAATATCAGTTTCATCATTACCACTTACATGTATAATTTTAGAATCTTCATTTGTTTTTGCCAAGCTATTTCTTTTATTTCGTTTGCTATCACGTAACGTTAAATCAACTAAACCGACGGCATCACCGTTTTCTCTATTCAAATCCTCATCTTTGATGACTTTATCTTCTTTGTTAAGTTCAGAATCAACGTTGTCAGATTTTTTACTGTCATCAGCAGCCCCATTTTTTCTCATATTCAAAGATTCCTCTTCTAGAATCTGCTTGACGTACGCATCATGTACATCTAAGTCTGCGTCTGACACCTCACCACTGACTGCATCTCTATTGTCTTTCGACTGGACTTCATCGAATATCCTTCTTGCTATCCTTTCTAAGAAATCCTCCTTCTCTTTCTCTGGCAATAAGTCTATGTATTTGGTCTCGTCACTAGAGTCTTCAGCGCTAACAATTGTTTTCGCCAAAAGTATTGCTAGAATAACGTACATTTTACTCATATCATTTTGTTTAAAGAACGTTAGTTTTTTATTGAGAGTCGGTATAGGAATGTATTAATGATTTTTCATGCGTGAAAGAATTAATCGGTTTCTGATAAGAAGTCGTGTTTTATGACTAGTAAATGTTGAAATCATTATTGATTATACCTGTGCATTGAAAATGATGGTAGTTCTATCTACCGAACCGAAAATACCTTTTAAATTACTCGTGGCATATAGGAGGCCACAATTTGACACACAGATTACTTTGGTAAACCTAGACCATCACTTGAAGTGAATACATCTTACTTACTTTTGATATCATGTATCTCTTCAACGATATCTTCAAGGCATCGTATCGGTGACACTAAAAATATAACCCTACTCAATAAGATACAGACGTCAAGATAACCTTACTAGCTTAACATAAAATAAAAAATCCTCTCGTTATTACATTTTATTTGTTTTAATAACTATTTACAATTGGCCACTTGAGAATTAAAACAAAACTTATTTAAACATCAGCTATAAATCTAAATGCACCTCTGTTTAGATATCGTCCCATACTCCTTTCTAAGATCATTCTGTCTCCCATTTCTTCTTTCTCTTTCTCATTCTCATATGTATTTAAATCTGGCTCATTGGCATCAACAATTTCATCACTTATAACAATCCTGTCTTTATTTTCTATACCATCTGAATCAGTTACACCTGAAACTACAGGAAAAACTTCGTCAATATCTTGTGTAAAATCTACAGTTTGTAACTTATCTTTCATTTCTTCATCGACTATATCCTTTATTAGTTGTTGGATTATGTAGTTTTGTTTAACTGGTCTCATAGGGTTCCTAGAAGGGAAAACTTGTTGTTTTTTGTCTTTTGGTGGAGTTTTATCGACTTTAGTGTTAATGAGTTCTATATTGCTTTCAATATTGTTGTCGTTTTCAGCGTTTTCAACTATTCTTGTTTTGTTTGGTTCTTTGCCGATTTCTTTGTTCAGATCGTAGTATTCGGGAGAATCTTTGCAGTCGATAGAATCTTCTGGTCTGGTGCAGACGAGGACTTCCTGGAATGTTAAATAAATATTATAAACGCGAGAGTTTGTATGGACGGTGTGACTCTTTCACGCAAAAACTAATGTAAGGATTTTAATGAAACTTTACAATAATGTAGTTTGAACATCAGAATAAGACATAGACTATAATTTATAAGGATTTTGTGTAAATTATCCAAAATATAAGGATAGTAAAACGAAGCGATTAACACTGATTTAGATCAGTTGAGCTATGTATAGATTGCTTGCAGCGGTCTGCAGATAGCCCAACTGTTTTTTATGTATTTTGATAATAATGTATATATAATAATGTATAATAAAATATGTAATAATGTAAATACTGTAATAATCGTAAGAATATTTTAAAAATGTACTCAAATATTAAATACATAACTAAAAGCTATCTGCAGACCGTTGCAAACGATCTATAGATAGCTTAACTGATCCGTTTACCTGGTTGAAGATAGTTTCGTTAGGACAGATAAAGCTCCATCGATAAGTAACGTTCCTCCCTCTAGCACTCTGGGAGGGAAGACAGACGTGGAAGATCTGACAATCATTGTCCACGTCTGCGTAGTAGCCGTAGGTTCGATTCTCGCAGCTGTTGTGAACAAAACAATAATGTTAAAGTTTAACTTGTAGCGCCATCTATCTCGCTATATGATAAACTTCGCTTAAGTCTGCGCAACAGACCAACAGATGGCGCTGACAAATCTATACTTCTATACTCTATACTAATATTATAAAGAAGTAAAGTTTGTGTGTTTGTTAAATTGTAAGGGGTAATCTCGGGATCTACTGAACCGATTTTAAAAATTCTTTCACCAATAGAAAGCCACGTTATTGCTGAGTTTCATAGGTTATATAAAAAACCGAAAAGTAAAAAGGCTTTTACGTGGTAGTTCGTTTTGCAAAGTGAATCGGAGTAACGGTTGAATTATGCCCAACGAAGTGGGCACGGGTCAGCTAGTTATTTATAAAGATATTGTGCGAATTGTACAAAATATAACGATAGATAAATGGAGTTGCAGGCACCAGCTAGTGAATGATAACATTACTTAAGTACCTGAAAGTGTCCGTAATATTTTCTCTGATGGATGAAGCGTTTGCTGGAAGATTGAGAGAATCTGCTGCCGTCTGGTTTGCCATATCCTGAAAAGAAGAGTTATTTTAACACTCTTTCTATAAATTAACTTCCTAAATTATAAAACTGTTTTAGGATTAAATAAGATAATATGTATAAAGAACCAAACTCAAAAATAAATACAAGGTTACACAGAAAATTATTGTTTATGTTCGGAAAATAACTAGTAGGTAAAAGATATCTATAAGTTTAGTCGCAATAAAAAAAAACTATTTTTTTTTAAACGACTGAGGTACACATATTTTAGTTTACAAATCTGAAAATTATTTTATTTAATTAGGATACTTACCCTCAACATTTTGATCATCAGTCCACTTTGCACTTCTAAGTCTATTTCATCGGCTTGTCCATTTACAAATAGCAAACATAGAATCAAACTACGCAGGAACAGTAGCCGCTTCATTGTGTTCTGAAAGTTAATAGATATTATTTAAAAAATGGTTGTCTGTAAAGTCGGTTTACTGACGATAGTTGAACGTGACAACGAACGCAAAGGCCGGTTGTGCTTCTTTGTCGCTCGTTCCGCGCTCTCGCTTGCACTTCATGGAACGCCTCAGAGCGAGGTAACGTCGCATAAGTCATGTGTTTTCGTGCGTGCAGCCGGCTCTATCGAATTATAAGACGTTGTCACGTCAAAAAAAAATATTCATAGATATTTCACACATCACACTCTAGTTCCAAACTAAGCAAAGCTTTTAAGGGAACTAAACTGCTGATAGAATACTTATATACTTTTTTTTTGTAAATACGTAAGTACATAAAATACATAGTTTGACAGGCATCACAGCTCAGTTGGTAGTAGCTCTGCCTTCATGCTGTGGGTCGTGGGTTCGATCCCCACCCAGAGCAAATGTTTGTGTAATGAACATAAATATCTGTTTTGTTTGGGTGTTACTATGTATTCTATGTAGGTATGTATGTAAAAAACGTAAGTAAGTAGGTATATAAATATTCTTTCACCTATCTCCCATAACAATATGTAAGTAAGTAGGTAAGTATAGATAATATTTCTTTATTGACAATAAAAAAATATATTAAAATCACTCACTACGTTATAATTAAATCCACCCAAAACACACTTTTCAATTTCCCGCTAAAAAGCACTTTTTTTTTTAATTTCGCACTAATGCCGTCACGGATCGCAAAACACTGGAGAATGCGAAAATTTCGATTTATTTCGTCCTTTTATAAACGTGTTGAGCTCGGAGAATTTGCAATGAGGGATTAGGTACCGTTGGCAAAAAAAATGGTTGTCTGTAAAGTCGGTTTACTGACGATAGTTGAACTTGAACGTGACAACGAACGCAAAGGCCGATTGTGCTTCTTTGTCGCTTGTTCCGCGCTCTCCCTTGCACTTCATGGAACGCCTCAGAGCGAGGTAACGCCACATGAGTCTCAGAGCGAGGTAACGCCGCATGAGTCAAGTTTTTTCGAGCGTGCAGCCGTCTCTATCAAATTATAAGACTTTGTCACGTCAAAAAAAACTTGAGAGGTGTCAAGGGACACCCGGATGGAACGAAGTTCTTAATTTAATAACTGGCTTGCTTATTATGAGAGACAGACAGACAGAGAAACACGCGCATCTATACTACTATAGCAAAAAGTATCGTTAGAACTTTTGGTCTTAATTTTTCCGTCTAGACCCCTTCCGCAACGCGAAATAATCAACTTTGTTCCAAAAGCTAACTAATTTGCATCTTCACAACCGCAAAATTACAGTAAAAAAGTTACAATTTAAATCGAAAATACCATTAGTTGCAACACTACGTCAGCTCAAATTTCAAACTTCAAAATGTATGAAACTAATTTCAAATTATGAACATCCGTTTCATATATTGCATCATATTCTAATTTCGTTCCGAAATTGAAAACATTACTACGAAATTCAAAATTCAATTGTATTAAGGATCAAGTTCTTCTAGACTCTAGTCGCGACGAACTGGCCTACAATCATCTAGTATGTAAGATGTTTCAAAGTGATCCTTGTGATTTTATTGAATAATTTTATTTTGTCTTTGACTTTGAAAAGAAATAAAACTACCAAAACCACTATACACAATCCGAGTACAATAATTACAATTTCAAACGTCAAAATCAATATAAAAATAGCGCGCAATAACATAAAACTTCTTTTTTTGCAAACACTACCGCGAAGCTCTTGGCTCTCCTCCATGTGACATGAAATTCTAATGTCGCTAAAAATTAAAAAAAAACTGTAAACAGATCAATTGACGCGCCTGCACGTAGAAGTAACAGATAATGCAGATAATATACTTACTGTTAATATTATGAGACATGTGGGAATTAGACTACATTGGAAAGAAATTCAAGAAGAAGAAAATGCTTATGTCAATGGATCATGCAAAAAAATAGGAAGCAGTAAGTTTCTTTCCCAGTGTAAGTTTTTACGAAGAAACTAAGCACTTATGAGTATAATTTGATAAATTAGAGTAGAGCTTTTTGTAAAAGAGCTACGAAGAGGTAGATTACAAAAAGCTTTGCTGCAGATTTTTTTATTTACATAAGAAGTTTTGTTGACTTATTTAGCCTAATATCAGGAAAACCTGAAGCGTTGATCAGGCCAAATGACCTGTCTAAAGTTCAAATGCTGGCCGTAGATCTGTCAAAATAGTCCAGTCAAATTACGAAATAAATAAACATGAGCGAATACAGTTTGGGGACTTTGAGGATCGATAGGGCGGTGTATTCTGAGCATAAATTCCAATTTGAGGGGTTGTACTGAGGTCAGCTCAAGGTCATTTCGATGGAAACGCGTTTCATTCAATATCTCGAGAATGGTTAGAGTTAGGCGAAAAATTGTTGAGACCTTTTCTTTTCCAAACAAAATTTACAAACTTTTTTATTTGAAACTTTTTTTTATAACATTAATATTTTTCAACTTATTACTCCCGCAAGTCAAAAATTTTACTTTTTTTCCATTTTTCGTCGTTTTCTCCCCAACCATTCAATTTTATTAAATTTTACCGATCATCAAAGTGTAGATCTTTTAATTATGAACAGTTTTGTCCTTAAACTTTTTTCCGTAGTGCCAATACCTTCAGAGTTATATATTACTTTACCGAGCGAAATCCGCGCCACTGTCGCAATATAAAAAGGTCAATCGATTAAACTATTTAAAAATTAAGTATTTAATTTGGGTAAATTTTTGGGTTAATTTGGGTAAGAAGTAAATTAACAATTAAAACTGTTTTACACATTTATTGATAGAAAAATAATTTATAAAAATAATAATATATCGGTAAAGTAATATATAACTCCGAAGGTATTGGCACTACGGAAAAAAGTTTAAGGACAAAACTGTTCATAATTAAAAGATCTACGCTTTGATGATCGGTAAAATTTAATAAAATTGAATGGTTGGGGAGAAAACGACTAAAAATGGAAAAAAAAGTAAAATTTTTGCCTTGCGGGAGTAATAAGTTGAAAAATATTAATGTTATAAAAAAAAGTTTCAAATAAAAAAGTTTGAAAAAGAAAAGGTCTCAACAATTTTTCGCCTAACACCAACCATTCTCGAGATATCGAATGAAACGCGTTTCCATCGAAATGACCTTGAGCTGACCTCAGTACAACCCCTCAAATTGGAATGTATGCTCAGAATACACCCCCCTATCGATCCTCAAAGTCCCCAAACTGTGTTCGCTCATGTTTATTTAACTCGTTTTTAGCCATAATTTGACTGGACTAAAATCATTCAACATTAGTAGGTTAGAAAATCTGGACAATCCCGGAAAAGGTGATATTAAAATGTCCTAATCTGGAAACCATTTTGGGTTTTTTATTGTTACATTCACGGATAAGTTATTCAAATCACGATCCGTGTATATTTTCGGGTCAGTACGGTATAACCTTCAAACAGTTAGATTGTTGAGGATGTATTTCACCTCTTTTCAACAAACTTTATTAAAGGAGGTTTTCAGTTCGTTTGTAAGTTTTTTTTTATAAGTACGATTGTTACGCGATTTCCCGCCAATAATTAATCGATGTTAGTGTACCTACCTATTTGAACCGACGAAAAAACCGGAGATGATTCTAAAGTTAATGTATTCTAAAGTTAACCTACCTATATTTTTTTGTACTAGATTTTGTGTCAGTTTTATTCTTGCGTAGTAGAAAAAAATAATGTTATGTTGGTAGCACTACTTACTTGTGTTTCGAAAATTAATTACCTCAAATTAATCATTTCTAAAAACTGTTTTTTTTTATCTAAAAATACAACATTTTACACAATTTTTTAAAATACTAATTTGTCAAAAGTTCATCGCTCCCAAAACACGCAGATAAACAATATGTCTAAAATAACATGACTTTGTACGTGATTCGGGTTTATTTTTAAAACTTTAGATGGTCTCTAGACTAGATAAAATGAAGACTAGAATACCTAAATATATCTATGACTCATGCCATAGTCGTTCACACTTAGCTCAAATTATTAAGGCGCTTGATTAGCAAATCCTGAATTAGCTTTGTTCATCAATCTTGTTTCATCATCTTTCGTTTATGACGACAAATGTGGCGCGGCGCGCGAAGGTCCGCCTGCAACGCGGAGGTTGCGGGTTCGATTCCCGCCTTGTGATAAATGTTTGTACGAATAATATTTATTCCGGGTGTAAAAAATATATATCTATGTAATGTATTGTATGAAGTATAGTCCGGGGTAGATAGCTTGAAAAATGACAAAAAGATAAAGAAATTAATAGTAGGATGAAAAAGTTTTACTTAGATCTTTTAATTACCTACAACTTTGCTATTTGACTTTTGCCATAGGACTTTTAGTTTTGCCGGAAATCGAGAAAAAGCGTTTTTTACCCTTAAAAGCTCACCCCCATCCTCTTCCCGAACTCAGATCGCCCGTAAATTATTTTTCCTTATGTTTTTATAATATTCTCTTCCCTTTCTAATGGGTTTCACCCTACTATTAATTTCTTTGGTTTTAAAACCTATCGAGCCTGGTCTTGTATGTCAGTCATCTAGTACCCATAACACAAGCTCTGTCTGCTTAGCTTGGGGCTAGATGATGTGTGGATTGTCCAGCATTATTTATTTATTTCATTTCATTCAATTCTTGGTCATTTTAATTACTTCTTCGAATTTCGTGAAAGTATGCCACATGATCTATCAAAGCTTGGACATAACTATTTGATAAATTATATGTAAAGTACGATAGTTTTAAAGGATTGAATCTAATTCAATTTTATATTCTACATAGAAAATAACGATGTAAAGATGTACAAAAAACGCCGCTTTTCTTACAAAAAAAACTACCAAAACAAAATATTTTTTAGACTGGCAACCCTAAAAAAAGGCAGAAAATAAAAATAAAAAAAAAAATAAAATAAATAATGATGGACAATCCACACAACATCATCTAGCCCCAAGCTAAGCAGAGCTTGTGTTATGGGTACTAGAAGACTGACATACTTAATATAATACATTACATAGATAGATATTTTTATTATACATATAATACCCAGAACACCCGGAATAAATATTTGCAGAACATACAAACATTTATCCCGGGGCGGGAATCGAACCCGCAACCTTCCGCGTCGCAGGCGGACCATCGCCCACCGCGCCACATCGGTCGTCAAGAAGATCGCACAGATTCTACAATCTACCATCTGGAACGTTATCAATCTATCTATTTATATGCGAAGTTTAGTGTCTACCAACAGAATTACAATTTAGTTGTAAACGCTGTGAATACTAATTTTATCCTTAGATGCCAATGACCCAGGTAGTTTACGCATATCGGTTATTTGAAGTTGGTGACCATTGTTTATTTACTAGGAAAATGCTTTTACATGGTATCAATGAATTGGATTTAAATCATTATTAAGTATAGATTTTTTAATGCTTACTGTTTAAAACAGTTTCATAATTATATTTTTTTATTTAACCTATTGTGTCCCACGGCAGGACAAAGGTCTCCCCCAAACTCTTTATAAATAAGTAAGTAAATATAAAGAACCAATCTCAAAAATTGATACACAGAAAATTATTGTTTATGTTCGCAAAATAGTTTAAACTAGTAAAAGATATAACAGTTCAGCCGCAATAAAAAAAAACCTAAAGAAGAGCGAGATGTATCAACCTTAGCAAATAAATGTAGCTGAATTAAAAACAGAGCTATTGGATAATTTAATTATACTTACATAAAAAATACCTTTAGTTAGTAGGTAAGTTTCGTCGTTATCTTCGTTTACATTAAAATACATGATTAATTAGATATAATTAATTATAAACAAAACACAGTACCAAACCGTTGTGGTTTTTCAAACACATAAGTTCTTAGTCATAAATAGTAACTGGATATATCTGTTTTTTTGTGAGAGATTGATTTATAATGCCGCTTCGCCGTTATTTGTAGAAACATCCAACTTATAATCAGATCACGTGTGCCACAGCCACGCAAAAAAACATCTGGACTTATTTTAAAATTGCATGTACCCTGACTTTCCTATAGGATTAATGTGTGAATGTTACTAAGGTACCTACTGCGTACATGTTCACGCTGATTTATGGGGTAAATACTTCAAAAACATTCAAAAAAAATAAAGTAGTGGTTCTGTGAGCACAGACTTCGCAAAAATGCAAGAATGTAGTCCTAGTGCTTTTCAAAGATTGATATCTAACGATAAATTCAACTACGCTAACGATATATATGTACTTACGTCAAACTTATCCCCATTGCACATCCCTTTTTTTGTTTTATTTTTGCAATATCTTGTGCGTAATCAAGTTAAATTATGTCGGTAAACGGACGTTACTGCAAACTACTCAGCGATTTTTTTATTAATTTTTGAATAGATTACCGCGAAGGACTACTTATTATTAATAATTTCATTTTTGGCCATTGTTGATACATAAAAGCATCGCTCGCTTCGCTCGCTTAACCATATTCATGGGTATTTCACACTTTGTCATTATATTTAAAACTAATATCGAAGCCTCGAAAATAGATGCGACTTGTTAAATTCATTTTCAATCATTAAGGCTTTGTCAACATAAAGTTTGTTATTATCACGCTAGCGCTATATAATGGTGTGGGAATGATGCTTAGGTCCCATTATCCCATTAGAATTTACAAGCGGGAAAGTAAATCGATTACTGATGTATCCGCATTCCTGTCTCCTGCCATTACTTTTATAGACAAACTACTTAGTTTTACAAACATAGATTACATTACAGAACAATTTTCTAGTAGTTCTTTAATTTAATTATTAATTCATACCTAACTAACTAAAAATATGTTACAATAGGACTTAAAAAACGAATTAGCTACCACGGAAAACATTTTGAATAGTAGAATTCAACAATTATGTCATGGCAACACCGGAGCGTCTTGTCAAAAATGTCAAATCAAAGTTGTCTTGTCAAACAAAATTCATCATTGTTATTCGTCGAAATTCGTAAACTTGCATTTCCGTGAAAATATATCGATTTCCCATTCAATGGTGTCCAAATTCAGCTGACTATTACAATGTCTGACACTGAAGAGACTTACTGCCGGCTTTGCGCTGAGCTGACGAAGAAAGATAACATGATATCACCGACTGAAGATGTCGGTGTAAGCTCAAAGATCGTAACAAAAATGCAGTGGATTAATGTTGACATTTCTCCCGAAGATATCTTACCTATCAGTATCTGCTATGCTTGTTTCGATCTACTAGAACGTACTTGGAGATTTCTACATGCTGTGCGCACCGCGCAAGCAAAACTACATATGATATTCGGTAAGATAGAAGAGACGATAGATCTGGTTAACGACATCGCAAAACCAGTAAACAAAGACTGGGAGAACTTCCAGGAACCGAAACCTGAGGTTAAAAAAGAGACTGATGTACAAGAAATCGTTGTAGACCCCGATGCGTATGTAGACTTTAATATTAATGCAGTAAAAGTTGAAAGGGTAGAAATAAACTCTGATAATGACTTCCAGACCTTCAAATCTAGTGACGAAGACGAGCCTCTAGTGTCAGTGGTGAAGAAACGAAAGAAAAAGTTCAAATTACTTGAAAACATAACCTCTGATGGACTAAACTCTACCTTACCTTTCCCGATTCTAACTTGGAACGACTATACATGGAGATGTGGCAACTGTGACGCCTTATTCGAGAATATTCAGTCCTTAAGACTTCATTCTGTGCAGATCCACTCAATCTGCTGTAACTTTAAATGCAACGACTGCACTAAAACATACCCTAATTACCGAACCTTCATCAAACATGTCCGAGAACACAAGAAACTTTTAAGATACAGCTGCGAATACTGTAGCAAACGATTCAACCGAGACCGCTATCTTAAAAAACACTATGCGTTCCACAAAAACGACATGTACCTAATGTGTGAAAACTGCGGCTCAACTTTTGAAACTCCGGATCAACTCCAAAACCATGTAGTCCTGTACTCAAAAGGGTATAAAAGAAAGCCGTTGAAGAACGAGCTGCTAGAACTTAAATGCACTATTTGCGATAAAGAGTTTAAGACCAGAAGTAATCTACAACAGCATAAGTTGGTCCACACAGAACGTAGCCGAGACTTCTCATGTCATATTTGTGGAAAAATGTTCTTCACAAAAGGTACATTAAGCACACATATGACAACCCACGAGGAAGTCAAGCCGTTTAAGTGTGAACATTGCTCGATGTCTTTCCGGGCTCGAGGAAATCTTCAAGCTCATTTAAGCTTGCACTCCGGTTCAAAGCCGTTCGTCTGCGAGCATTGCGGGAAAAGTTTCAGAGTAAAACGCCTTTTAAAATCACATTACATAATCCATACGGATCTCATGCCGTTTGTTTGTGAGTACTGCAACAAGACGTTCCGTTTTAAGACCCGTTTAAACCTCCACTTAAGACAGCACACCGGAGCCAAGCCGTATCATTGCGTATATTGTGAACGGGACTTTACAAACGGCTCAAATTACAAAAAACATATGAAACGCAGACATAATATTGATACATCAAGAAAGAAATACAACTCAGTTAATCAAGAGAATACTGCTACTGAGATAAGTAATCAATTATGATTACAAATTTATACAATGTTACAAAGATTTATACAAATAAAAGTACATATTTATTTATTCAATTGCTTTCGGCTTAGGAAAATTATTATCATGGTAAAATCAACAGCTTTGGGACTTTCCCATTACATTATAACGGTCTATCTTATATAAAGTTAGTTTATTTTAAATTTTTAAAAATTGGGTTTTATTTTAAATTATTTAAAATGTTAAGTTATATTATTTTTTAATAATATCACTACACTCTACTTAAGAGTGTTTTCTTGATAGCATCTGTAGTAGCTAGCATCAAACAGTTATTTATACAATTTTCTTTTTAATTATAATTATACAATTTTATATTAATTTATATTAATATACACATTCTTAATTTATCAATTTTATACAATAATCTATTTCAATTTAGTTTACTCATTATAATTTATAAATATATAATTAATATGTAAATAAATTATATGAATTGTTTAATTAGATAAATTCAAATTACTTATGTATTAAATAAAATATTTATATTATATTTTTATTTAGATAAGTTATGTTGGCATCTGCCAAATATGTTTGGATGTGTCTCAGACTACCCCACTTAGACGCACTTATATTAATGATCCATGTTATTTTACAGTTAAGTTTTTATTCAAAAATATTGTTCCAATAGTAGTTTTAATCAGTTTGGGACTAGATGGCGTTGCGTGAAATGTCCATAAATATTTATTAATTTCATTTTGACTTAGATAATAATATCTTGTGTAGGCAGTACATAATAACTTGTGAGGATATCTACCGTGCCTGGAGGTAGTCTTGAAAAATAACAAAAACTAAATAAAACTAAAATCTCTATTTTATTTTCTGTTGTATATCTAATATTGAGCAATCTAATATATTACAATAAACTTTCAAATTGTAAAAAAATGTAAATACATATTTTTAATACAAGAAAACCTTTTGTTTTAATTATTCATTTATCTTTGCTTAAAAGTACCTACCTACAATTTCTTAAGTTTTTGAAATATTAGGCTCTTAAAACCATTTGAATCAAACATATTTAGTGCCCTATTATGTAGACCTAAGATTCAAATTAAAAGTACGCTGACTTAGCTACTTCAGAAAGAAGAGACGATACGACAATCTAACTTATTCGAAACACATTGCTCGTTCAAACCAGCTTCTCTACTGAATGTTGCATCGCCAACGCGCAGTGTATCTCTAAAACTATATATTTACGATTCTTTATACATGCAGTAGACGAAATGCCTAGTTAGTTCTTTAGTAACTTATCTGGTTTCCACACAATGCAACATTCGGAGCATATCGGATTTAGTTTCCAATTGTTCGTCAAATAAAGATGGCGGATGCCGCCATTGCCGCCATTTTGAATTTTACTACCTGTTTCGTAAGGATTATAGATCTAAATACTAGAGAAAGCATTTTAGATCTGAATAAATAATGTTAGATACATAGAACAGTCAAACACTTATATATAAGTACTAAGAAATAGTTTTTAGGCTACTGCATGCATGTTTGCTTCCCATAGAGTATTATTTAGTAAGATACAAGTAGGTATTTACTACTTGTAAGTAGTTGCAATACAACCTACTTGCATTAGGATAGAAAATCTGGGTACTTATGTCTATACATATATGTAGTTGTACTGGTTAGGTACTCCTTAAAGGTACAAAATGAAAATTACATAACTATAGCATAGCTTCTATCACGGGCCTTGAGCGTGGAGACCGAATCCAGAAATTCCGTAACGAAAATAACCTAACACTGCACATGCGTAATCCAGCAAATAATGCTATGAAATAGCTTAACCACGGCAGTCCCCGAGTGCCACACGTCTTTTTTTGTTAATGATTCTAGTGATCTTACGCAATGGCCGAAGGACATGTACATGAGACAACGTCGGTTATTCTCAAAGTGTTGGACGCAGTGTAATGCCTCACAGGGCACGTCCATAACGGACTTGCTTCGCCCGTTCGGCAATGCATTGTTATTGGCAGAGATTACCAACTAGCACGTAGATACCCAAAACAACATTCTAACCTAGGTACTTACCTACTTATTTACCTATCTACTAGAAATCATAATGATACTAAGTACCTACCTACTTACCTAAGTAAGTATGTGTGTTTTAACCAAAGTCTAAAAAATATAGGTAGGTACTTAATACCTACTTAATTAGAAAAATATAAAAAAAAGACGTTTGGCACTCTGCTATTGCATAGCATTTTTTGCTGGATTACGCATGCGCAGTGTCAGGTCATTTCGTTACGGAATTTCTGGATTCGGTCTCCACGCTCAAGGCCCTGCTTATAAGATCATACTAGTAATGTAGTACCTACAAAAATCAAGAGAAACCACGGTCCAGACTAGTCTCTCAGGACAGCATTGTACGCCGCACCCATGCATACCTACCGTCCGTGCTCATCAAACCATGCCGAAAACAAAAGCAACGGAAATATTACTCCAGTTGGTGACAAGAAAGCCCACAAGACAGTTTTCTGTGTTCAACAACTCAAAACTATGTAAAAAAATTATAATAATAAAAATTATAAACTCAAAAAGTTCTTTAAAAAGTTTGCTGTCATTTGCGGTTGTGAAAGCGCGGGAAAGTAATGTAGAGTTTAGTAAGTTTTGGTAGATTTCAAAGGATCAAACATAAATGTAAAGAAAAGGAAAAGTGTTTTTTTTATAATGAAAGGCAACAGATGTATGCTGCATTCTGCATTTATTGCTTTCTTCATACATAATGTGTGCAGCCAAGATTTCTTTAGGAGGGTAAGTGGCATGATGAACAGATTATTTGAATTTTGGAAACTATTGGACAAACAAACTATTGGAATTTTCTATTTCTTTTTTAAGAATAAGAATCATTTATTGTAAAACTGTGTTTATAGAGTTTTTATTACCTACTAAGCAAGGTAATTATGGTCGGAAAATGAGTTTTTCTTGTTTAGGATAATGAAACCAGAAAATTCTTGATTTAGATGAATTTAAAAATAGATACCGAACGTCGAACGATGTCTGACCCAATTTCCTCGTTTAGAGGTTACCTCTGCCTATAAAACTGCATTTGACAGGCGTCACAGCTCAGTTGGTAGTAGCTCTGCCTTTCATTCTGTGGGTCGTGGGTTCGATTCCCATCCGAGCAAATGTTCGTGTGATACACATATATTTTGTTCTGTGTCTATGTATTCTATGTACCTATGTAATTTCAAAAAATAATAATTACTTAGATACTTTTATAAGTAAGTATTTTATCAACAATCTAGTTCCCATAGTACAAGCTTTGCTTAGTTTAGGACTAGAGTGTGATGTGTGAGATGTCCATGAATATTTATTTATTGCTTTATCGAGCACGTCCAACCTAAATGACTTTGCGCTGCGTCCATCTACAAGTTGACCTAGGAACACAGTGATCCTATCATCCGACGACCGATGTGGCGCGGCGGGCGAAGGTCCGCCTGCGACGCAGAGGTTTGGGGGTTCGATTCCCGCCTTGGGGTAAATGTTTGTACGATCTGCAAATATTAATTCCGGGTGTTCTGGGTATTTTATATGTATAATAAAAATATCTATCTATGTAATGTATTGTATTAAATATGTCAGTCTTCTAGTACCCATAACACAAGCTCTGCTTAGCTTGGGGCTAGATGATGATGTGTGGATGGATTGTCCAGCATTATTTATTTTATTTTATTTATTTCTGTTTGACAACCGAAATTGGTCCTATTATTTTCCCAAGCTCTATCAAAGCCTTAATAACATAATATAATAGACAAAGAGATATTTATTTGACAAACAACACAGGTAACCTCACATTCCTATATAGATTAACTGGAAAGCCAGCTTAGCTGGTTCGATTCCCGGACAGCAACAACCTGATTAGCATTTTTTGACTTAGAAAAAGTCTAAGTAGTTTTATTCTAGTATTTTTTTTTATTTTGTCCATGACACACTCATATAAGTTACCTAAACAAAATATATGTACTTATAAAAAAAAAAAGTCATATCTATCCGTTTTCTTGCGTCTAAATTTGAGCGTCTATTTTTATGTTTTAAGTGCAAACAAAACAATGTAAAAAACTCCTTCATAAATGTTTTTGTGACATGGTCATGTCATGGTGCACACACATGACAATGGCGTCTCCAACCTTCATGGTGTTAGACATGATGCAAATAGCGTGATATGAGAGCAATCTTCAGAATTAGATATTTCCGTCAGCTGTAAAAAGTATATTCAAAGAAAAGTAGAAAAGTGGTGTCGTCAGCTCATCTATAAGCGTATCTAAATCTGTACCTCTACCATGAGTTGTCACAGTAAAATCGCCTGACTTTACTACAGTAGTTGCGTAAATATTAGTATTACGAATTTTAGTGCCCAACTATCCGCTAGAGGCGCTGTACAAATCTTCGTACATTTTTTTAACTACAGCTCGACAACCGAACGATGTTGCGTGATCGTGCAATGTATCTGTCATTCCAGCGAGGTACGCAGTTACGTCGTACGTGTTGTAGAGCACGCATAAAATGAGAAGAATCGAAGACCGGGCTCAGTGGCGCGTCTTGGGAGAGACCAGAGACCTATATTATTCCAGCAGTGGACTGATATAGGTTGATGATGATGATGATGCTTGTTTTTATGTTTTAAACAAACTAGAAGGACAAGAAGACAATTATAATTAAATGAATCATACCGTATCAAAATAATAACTTAAAAATGAAATCACGTACAGAACACAACGCGTGACATTTTCAATTATTTTTGAAGGTTGCGTCTTGCATCCTGTTTATAAGGTTGATAATAAATAAATACCTAAATGTTCACGGACATTTCACACATCACGCTCTAGTCCCAAACTAAGCAAAGCTTGTACTAAGGGAACTAGATTGCTGATAGAATACATATATACATTTGTTTTGTAAATACATATAGTAGTAGGGGAGCCCACGATGCTAAGTGTGGATTTACTCGAGCGTCATGGAGACCTATTGGGTTGCAAAGCTTAGATGTTAAGAAGAAAAAAATGTTATATAACATATATCTTTCATCGGTGGGGGAAGCGGCTATAGATTTATAAATATGTAAAAAAAAACTGCCGCATGGACATTCTCGAGCGTAGCAAAATTTTTTTTTATTTATATGCGCTCCCCTTTCTTTTCGTCACTTCCAAATTGTCAGATTAGTGGAATATACACTTTTTAGCATGTAATTAACCTACCCTATCTTTATCTGACGCGCTCGAGAATGTCAGATGATCAATTTTTTTTTACTAATCTGATCCTTTATAATTCACGCGCGGCCATACATAGGAAGCTCATATTTGGTAGAGGTACTTAACCGGGTACAAGGTACCCCCTGTATGTTAATCTGCCGCGCTCGAGTAAATCCCGAAATCCCCTCTTGGGCTCCCCTACTATAGGTACGAAATAGATAGTTTCACCAAGACATAATTAATGTTTATGTTCATCACTGAAACATTTGCTCTGGGTGGGAATCGAACGCACGACCCACAGCATGGAAGGCAGAGCTACTACCAACTGAGCTGTGACGCCTGTCGTTCATGCTTTGTTCATGTTCTTTGTTGTTGTTTGTCATTCATGTATTCTGTTTATCAAACAGATATTTTCTTATAAGTAGGTATAAAAAAATATTCATATATTTGACGATGTGGCTCATGCAGGCGAAGGTCCGCCTGCGACGCGGAAGGTGTCAGGTTCGATTCCCGCCTTGGGATAAATGTTTGTACGATCAGCAAATATTTATTTCGGGTGTTCTGGGTATTTTATATGTATAATAAAAAATATCTATTTGTAGATAATGTATTGTATTAAGTATATCAGTCTTCTAGTACCCATAACACAAGCTCTGCTTGGCTTGGGGCTAGATGATGTTGTGTGGATTGTCCAGCATTATTTATTTATTTAGCTAAAGTTTTCTTTCCCCTTAGGGCTCCAACACGAATGCCATGGAGGCTTCACAGTTCCTCAGGGAGTACGATCGTGAAGCATCAGGGATGTGTTACAGGTATGACGTTGACAGGTGTCACGTGTCACTGTCACAGCTGGTTTGC
Source organism: Ecliptopera silaceata (assembly GCA_932527185.1). Taxonomy (NCBI): domain Eukaryota; kingdom Metazoa; phylum Arthropoda; class Insecta; order Lepidoptera; family Geometridae; genus Ecliptopera; species Ecliptopera silaceata. The sequence continues at coordinate 5,028,935 of OW052217.1, read as the reverse complement.
TCTGGGTGGGAATCGAACCCACAGCATGGAAGGCAGAGCTACTACCAACTGAGCTGTGACGTTTTGCGTGTCACGATTGAAGGTATGAAAAATGCTTATTCGATCTTTGAGTTTATATAGATGCAAGTATTTATTATATATTTATAAAGCTTTGGGATCTTTTATAATATAATTACTATAATGTACCTTTCTTTTCCTATTAAAAAATCAGACACCTATAATCAGTTATAAAATATCTGGTTATTCAGAAGACAAGCATGCTTGGGACGAACTAGCTCCAACTTCTTTAATAAACTATTATTAAAAGGATCATTAAAAAAAAACGCTAGAATCCAGGTCTAGTTTCTTGCCAGTTCTTCTAGACTCTGGTCGCGACGAACTGGCGCCTAGAATCATCTAGTATGTAAAACGTTTCAAAATGATCCTTGTGATTTTATTGAATACTAGTAGTACGCCCCGGCTTCGCACGGGTAGCCTATATAAAAAATATCATTATAATATAGTCTGTGTTCAGCGCAGATAATGTAGCTTCACAACAGTGAAAGATTTTGAAATCGGTCCAGTAGTTTCGGAGCCTATTCGATGCAAACAAACAAACAATCAAATATCTTTATAATATTAATAAGTTTAGAAATGTAATTGAAGTTTGAAGGTACAACCGATTGCTGTAATAAATATATTACAGAGTAACAATGGCGCAGTGGAAGTTCGTCACAAACATAACAGACTACAACCGTCGGCGCATGACAGAGGAACTGACCCTCAGCTCCAAGTTCGAGAGACTATCCTGGAGGAAGGCGGCTGCATTCGACGGCTCCAGGCTGTCGGACCCTCAGAGCAGACGGCAGCTGATGAAGATTGTACAATCCAGCAGAGCTGCGTTGGCTGATGATAAGTTTACTGAAGTAAGTTGAAGATATAATTCGTCCCATGGTGTACCAAGGTTTTTCCATTTCTCCTGCCTAAGCTTTACTGTTGCTATTATATTGCAACAACATTGATTAGGTATATTTTATTACGTAGGTAATTCTATTGATTTCTGGGTGCTTTGTAAATCAGTCCGCTGCAACACCCTTATTAATTATATACATGTTCAGTTTTGACATCTGTCAATATCGTTTTGACATGCGTGACTTCGATCCATCATCTAACGTGTAGGTGACTGACCCCAATACAGTTCATTCACCCAACGGCAATTTTTGTATTTCGTAAATTATCGTTACCTTTTGACCTTTTCGACATTGTATCGCGAATATTCGTAACATACACACAGCTTTCGTTAAAACCTTTTACTATTGTTCTGTCGTTTATCGGAGAATAGAGTTATTTTCGTATCGAAACTCTTCTCAAATCATAGTTTAGTTTTAACTACAAAGCGGACCACAAATTGCCTCCCTTGTATTTGAGTACGTGTAGATCGTTCTCACGCCGCATCCAGTGTGTCTAGCCCCGGCCTACAGGATCCTCGAAGGTGTAACCAGAGAAACCTAGCTAGGGAGTATCTATCCAGGACGGACCTAAGAGACCTGGACCCCGAGAGCAAAGGCCAGCGCGAACCATCGCCCCAGGACTACCAGGTACGTGGGAACTGTATGTGCACCCTTGAATGCAAGGACTAAGGCGTAATTTGTAAGGTCATTTATCGCTATCGTTTTCGATAAGATTCGTTGTCAACCTATATTACAGTCCACTTAATTATCGTGTCGTTCTCGTACATTTTGGTCCTTCGAGCCGGATTCTTGGAACCTTGTAAACTTAGTTCGTCTTAGAGCCCACGGTTTTAGTCGTTATAGCAACTTATGTATATTTAGGGTCATACAAATTGTATTTCGTTGAGATACCTAATAACATTTTGTTCCATACACTACACCGTTTTGTTTGTCGTATAAACTTAGGTAGGTACATTTAGCACATTGCGTTAGGTAATCCCACATAACACTTTCTCGTCGTTTTTCGTTTGATTGTAGAGTGCGGAACATTTTTCATAACTCATAATTACGTGTCGTTTTATTAACATTTCAATCTTGTCGTGTCGGAAATTTAATAAAAGCGTAGGGTATATTTGAAAAAAATAGTTCGTAACAGTCACTTTTACTTTCGTGTTTTTTTTTTATATTATTGTTAGGTTGGTAGTTGTCTGTCAGTTTTTCGTTTTGTAACTGTCAGTGTCACGTGACTGACGGTTTGACAGACACTACTGACACTAGCAAATTAGTCGTTCATTTCGTTCGTTCTTGTTCGTAAAAATAGTAAATTTAATCTGTATATGTTCATTCTATCTATGAAATAAACTTGTTTACTTTTCTTGTTTTCGTTTCGTAAGTTAGCAAGTTTGTTTTGTACTAAATTAAAAATGCCTAAAGAATCGCCGTTGGTTGTTGAAACTTTGTTGGGCGATACAGACCGAATCACACGCGATTATGCGAAGATGAGGATTGAGTTGTTGGAGTCATCGGACTTAATCGGCGTATGTGAAGAAGATGTTAGACCTATTGTCGAAGAGTTTCACACAGCACAAAAGGTGATTTTGGCTAAGGTGTCGAAATTAGAGCAAGGAACCGAATGTGCTCATACTATTGACTTTGACAGCAAAGTACGCGGTATTATGAGCCGTCTACGAAAACCTCATATAAAACCAACCTGTAGTAGTTTAGCTAAGTTGCCTAAAATTAGTATTAAACCATTTGACGGTAAGTTAGAGAATTGGGTGTCGTTCAAGGATCTTTATGATTCTCTAATTCACAAAAGAGATTTACCTGATGTGGAGAAACTTCACTACTTGTTGTCAAGCGTGCAGGGTTTTGCATATGATCTCATTAAAAGTTACCCATTGTCGGATCAAAGTTATATGTTAGCATATCAAGCTCTTACTCAATACTATGATAGGAAGAGGAACATTGCAGTGAGTTTCTATGACAAGCTATTAAATTGTGATAGCATTAAAAATAAAAGTAGTTCAGAACTACAAAGAGTTCATCGGACATTTGTTGAAAATCTTGCCATCTTATCGAAGTATGATTTACCTAATCAGGATTTCATGCTGTTTCAGTTAGTTTGGTCGAAACTAGATGCAGCTTCTCGGGAGGCCTTTGAACTGCAGTTGGACTCGGATGTTGACATACCACAGTATGATCACATAATGGCTTTCATAGACAAGCGGTCTCGTGCATTGGAGAATTGTCATGTCCAGTCTGTACAAAAGCCCCATCTTGCTGTACCAACTAATAAAGTAGCTCTTGTTGTAGCTTCAAAAGAGGAATGTGTTGTTTGTGCTGAGGTAGGGCACAAAATAAACAGTTGTTCGAGTTTTTTGAAACGGTCGGCTACTGACAGGTTTCAATTAGTCAAGGAGAAGCAGCTGTGTATACTTTGTTTAGGCCGATCTCATTCTCTTAAGAGCTGTTTGTCGAAAATCAAATGTGATCGGTGCAACAATAGTCATCATACGCTGCTGCACTTTAATGAAACCTTGTCAGAAGTCGTGCCAGAACCACCGCCCTCAGAAACTCAAGTCGCATTAGCCGCTTACACCTCGAATACGGCAAGTATATTTTCGACGGCTATCGTTTTCGTTAAAAATAAATATAATAAATTTGTTAGGGTTCGCATGCTACTAGACAGTGGCAGTGCCTGTAATTTCGTTACTCAGGCTTGCGCTCGCCGCCTAGGACTGAAAGTTAAGTATCGTGCCCAGTCGGTCAATGGTATCGGTCGAGTATCGACTGGCGTCCTAGGATCGGCCCACTGTCAAATAGCGCCGCGCAGTAGGAACTCTACAAATGTTTTGTCGCTGGAAGCTTCTGTGCTTCCAACAATTTGCTCGGAGATGCCAGCCGGGGAAATTGATGTTTCGTCGTGGCATCATATTCGTGGGTTAGATCTCGCTGACCCTAGTTTTAGCACACCAGGACCGATTGACATGTTGGTGAGTGTCAACGTTCTCGCCTCAGCCATGCTACCTGGCTTAGTCAAGGGTAGTACTGGTCAACCCATCGCTATCCCCACTATTTTCGGGTGGATATTGATGGGAGAGTGCACGGTTCCTGCTGGAAATTCTCGTTCGCACTACAGTTCTGGAACTAATCAACCAAACTGTCTTTTCGTTCCAAGCTTGACTCGAGATATGTCGACTAAGAGGAGCTGGGAGTTGGATATTGTCGATCCGCCCAATCCTGTAGCTTTGTCCAAAGAGGAGTTGCCCTGTGAAAATACTACAGGGTTTACTTGTCGTCGAACTCCTCCTTTGGATAGGCTAGTTGGACCTCTGACGTCGGGTGATTCTCAGAGCAAGCCCAAATCGACTTCTCGAGAAATGGCTATAAAACCATTTCAAAATTTAGAAAATAAATTTCGTAATATTCCTCCTAGGTGTCTGCGACCTGATACCACGTCATTTCGAAGGGATTTCGATGCTAACGTCTCGGGTGAGGAACGCCGGCCTTCGAATGACGTGTCATTGCTTAATAGTCAGTCGCAGATGCATATTTTTTATCGTTTTGCTCGTTTGTTTTGTAAATTTAAAATTAAATTGTCGTTGTTGTTATTTCGTAGAATGTTTAAACCTTTCGCTTATTTGATATTTAGCGGTGTTGGTAGCGCTTCCGCTGTCAGCGCGCATTTGGCCCGGCCTATAACATGGTGGTCGGGTTCGACGGGGCTGTCGCATCCCTTGTCGCAACGGTCGCGTTGGACGTATGAATCCGTGTTGGAAGAAAAAGAGGTTTTAAGCCTATGTGCGGCTATTCTTGTCGCTTTTGTCGATGGCTTTGTAAACCGATTCCCTTGCCAGCGGATTGTCATCGTTCCCGTGTTGAACCTTCATTTGGATCCGGGTGGTTTATCCAGGGTGGTCGGCCGACTTTCCCGCATCCATTTGACCTGCAAACAAATGGGTTCTGTGCTGTTCCGACCCAGACTTTATCGTCGTATGTTCCACTACCATAGCAGTAAAGTTGAGACCTTGTTCGAACTTACATCATTCCATTTACGAACCGCTACGAGTGGCTGTGACTGGTCTATTGTGAAACTCTGCATGCTTCTGTCGTCGTCTTCAACCGAGTACGCATCTTCGGAACTTTAGGCTAAATAACACCCCTCTAGCTTATCGTTAAATGTGTTCGTAAATTATAATAAATTATTTGTCGTATCGTATTTATTTTATTTAAGTATATTAATTATTTCATCGTATTTTCGTACAATATATATATAAATTTTATCGTATCGTATCGCATGTAGCAAATTATATTCTTTTTCGGATTTGCTATATGATTAATTTCTCGTTGTTTTCGTATTATATTTGGTTGGTGAAAATACTGTGTATTTTGGTGGTCGGAATGTTCAGTTTTGACATCTGTCAATATCGTTTTGACATGCGTGACTTCGATCCATCATCTAACGTGTAGGTGACTGACCCCAATACAGTTCATTCACCCAACGGCAATTTTTGTATTTCGTAAATTATCGTTACCTTTTGACCTTTTCGACATTGTATCGCGAATATTCGTAACATACACACAGCTTTCGTTAAAACCTTTTACTATTGTTCTGTCGTTTATCGGAGAATAGAGTTATTTTCGTATCGAAACTCTTCTCAAATCATAGTTTAGTTTTAACTACAAAGCGGACCACAAATTGCCTCCCTTGTATTTGAGTACGTGTAGATCGTTCTCACGCCGCATCCAGTGTGTCTAGCCCCGGCCTACAGGATCCTCGAAGGTGTAACCAGAGAAACCTAGCTAGGGAGTATCTATCCAGGACGGACCTAAGAGACCTGGACCCCGAGAGCAAAGGCCAGCGCGAACCATCGCCCCAGGACTACCAGGTACGTGGGAACTGTATGTGCACCCTTGAATGCAAGGACTAAGGCGTAATTTGTAAGGTCATTTATCGCTATCGTTTTCGATAAGATTCGTTGTCAACCTATATTACAGTCCACTTAATTATCGTGTCGTTCTCGTACAATACATTATTAATATGTACCTACTTACTAATTAAATAGTAGTAATAGTCCTAAGATCAGGCAATGTAATGTATTGTATTAAATATGTCAGTCTTCTAGTAAGTATTTAAACAGCTGAGTATTTAAATGAAATACCTACTCATAAAATCCACTTCTAATTCCAGCTCCAGCAATTAATATCAGAAATGAAGGAAATCTACAACTCCGCTAAGATCTGCCCTTACAGTCAGAAGCCCTACGACCCTCATATCCCTCGGATGTCGTACCCGGAGCCCCAGGAGCCGATGTATCAGACCTACCATCTCGCGAGCCAGCCTTATCAGCATTATCAGCCTTATACCGAGGGTAGGAAGGTTTACTATGAATTAGTAGGCTGAAGTATTAGGAAGAAATTCTTTATCGTTGCGAAAGAGGGCTAGACGGAAAAATTAAGACCAAAAGTTGTAACGACACTTTTGCTATAGTTGTAAGCCGTAGCGTACGCGTGTTTCTCTGTCTCTCTCATAGAAAGCAAGTTAATTTCGCATTGAACCGTGTGGTGTCGCGACGATTATTTTTGAATCGAACCCACGATCGACATGGAAGGCAGATCTAATACCAACTGAGCTGTGGATGCCTGTCGGAAGCATGAAACACTATTGTGAAAAATGCAATCGAATTTGAAAATCGACGCTGACGACGAACTGATAACCTCCTCCTTTTTTGTAGGTTATTAAAAGGTTCATCTGGAGAAGAGTTCTGACACAAAATCTTATCTAACATATTTATATTAGATTAGTATATATTTTATTAGGTACTTATATTAATCTAACTTGACTTTATCAAAAAAGTAATAAAGTTCTAACATAACTACTTCATATAATATGTTCCAGGCACAGACAGCTCAAACTACTGCGACATGCAGCTCGATCCAGAAATATCCCGGATCCTAGCTCACTCCAGGATAGAAAGCGAACTGTTGTACGTGTGGCGCAGCTTCAGATACAAGACAGGACCCAAGCTCAAGAACCGCTTCATGAGATACGTGCAGCTCGCCAATCAAGCTGCTCAGCAGACAGGTACAGCCAAGTCAGGGTGCCTTAAGTCAGCTTAAGTCGTCTTAAGTTAACTATAGTCGACTTAAGTCAGCTCAAGTCGCCTTAAGTCAACCCCAAGTAGCCTTAAGTCAGCTCTAATCGTCTTAAGTTGATTATAGCCGTCTTAAGTTGACTCTAGTCGTCTTAAGTTGACTCTAGTCGTCTTAAGTTGACTCTAGTCGTCTTAAGTTGACTCTAGTCGCCTTAAGTCAACCCAAGTCGCCTTAAGTCAATCCAAGTAGCCTTAAGTCAGCGCTAATCGTCTTAAGTTGACTCTAGTCATCTTAAGTTAATTCTAGTCGTCATAAGTTGGCTCTAGTCGTCTTAAGTTAACTATAGCCGTCTTAAGTTGACTCTAGTCGTCTTAAGTTAACTCTAGTCGTCTAAAGTCTGAGAGTCAATGTTAAGTTACCTTTAAATCGACTTTAAACCCTTTACGTAAACTAGAATCATATTATGTTCAAACTTATTTAGTTAGTTAGACTTTCTGACATGAGATCTAATTTACAATAAATAAATATAATAATTAATTTAAAATTATGATAGATTATTTTTGTACTATAAGATTGTAAGCATTTTGTATCTACCTATATATTTTTTCCGTAAAAACTTGATGTAACAAATTGTAATTTATTGATTTATTTACTTAGTATGATTTAGTAATAAAAACCATTTAGTAAACATCTAATTGGTGATTAGTTTTTTAAGTTGCTTTTATTGTTTGTTTTCCGAATAAAATAAAATAATAAATTTCTGAAATTGACAACGCAAATAATAATGTTGGATTATTATGATCAGGCTTATTATCAGGTTTCAGAGACGCAGGTGAACAGATGAGGGCAGCATACGAAGACCAGTCTTTCAGAGCAAGCACGGAAGAAATGTATAACCAGGTAAAATATTAATAAAATTCAATTTAATTAAAAGGATACGCTTCCGATTGGTACTGATTTGGATCAGTTGAACTATCTATTGATCGTTAGCAACGGTCTGTAGATAGCTTAACTGTTTCTTATGTATTTTATATGACAATGTACATTTGTAAATACTGTATACTTAGTCGTAAGTTTGTTTGTGATTAAACTTCATTAAAAGGATTAATCGTTTCACCTATAAACAAGTTGTAACATACATAGACCTACCTCCTTTTCTTTACTTTGACTTTCCTCTATCTTCTTTAGTGTCAAAATTTTTCATCATCATCATCATCCACAGCCTGACTTGCCCCACTGCTGGTTAAGCCTCTCTTTGCTCTTTCCATTCCGCACGGAACACGGTGGACTGACGATATCGTCAATACCGTGGGCCGTAGATGGTTGAGAACAGCTCGAAATGTTTATGTTAATTTATTTATTAAACAAAATCCACAGCTCTTAATAAACTATTTACAAAACTTATAAAAAACACATAAAGCCAATTATGGATTTACATTTTATAATAGACATTAAAAGACATAAATTAACATTTTCTATTTATTTATTCTTCAGGTGGCACCACTGTACAAACAACTCTTCACTTACGTGAGAAGACGGTTGGTCCAGCGCTATGGAGAGACCACTCTAAGAAGTGATGGGCCGATACCAGCACATCTATTGGGTAATTTAATTAAATTTTACTAAATATACACGGACAATTCACACATCACAGTCCCAAACTAAGCAAGGCTTGTACTATGGGAACTAGATTGCTGATAGAATATAAGTAAGTACCTACATTTTATTTTGTTAATACATACATAGAATACATAGTGACACCCAGTTATTTATGTTCATTACACGAACTTGGGCTCTGGGTGGGAATCGAACCCACGACCCACAGCATGGAAGGCTGAGCTACTACCAACTGAGCTGTGACGCCTGTTATTAGCTTACGCATTTTATGTAGCAAGATGATTAGTTAAATTTGGTTTAAAATGCGACTTGTGGGTGAAATCAAAGAAAAACTGGATCGCTTCGCTCGCTCTACTAGATTTTTCAGAAATCAGATTTTATTTATTGTTTAACTGTTGTACATAAAAGATCTTAATGTTAAGTACTTAGTACAAGTTTATACAGTTTATCCAGTCCGGACGTACAATAGGGTAATGAACAGTACCCCAAGTACGAGTTTGTGCACACACGGTCGCGTGGAACTGGCACCTAGAATCACCTAGTATCTATGTAAGACGATTCTAAATGATTCTTGTGATTTTACTGAATAAAGCAATTTTGACTTTGACTTTGACTTTGACACGGATCGCTGAGATGCAATCGCCGAGCGCCACCAATTTTAGCTCCGAGATCCAAGCTTCCCAATAAATTTGCTAGCGGTGCTTGGATCGCCATATCAATAAAAGACGAAGCTCATTTTGAGGTTATCTTTGTGTTTCCAGGTAATATGTGGGCTCAGAACTGGAAGTCCATCATGGACCTCGTGATGCCGTTCCCTCAGTCTCCCAACGTCGACGTCACTGCTGAGATGCTTCGCCAAGGATTTACTCCACTCAGGTAAATCAATATTTTGAAATATTAATATTTCAAATATTACAGGCGTCAGCTGAGATAACATTTATTTATTTATATTAACTAAAATGGTTACATTAATTAAATTAACAAACTTACGACTATTACAGTATTTACAATATGTACATCGTCATATAAAATACATAAGAAACAGTTGAGCTATCTACAGACCGTTGCAAACGATCTATAGATAGTTCAATTGATCCAAATCGGTACCAATCGGAAGCGTACCCAAGACAATGGCTGCATTGCCGCGCTGAATAGCAATGCTGATACGCTGGGCCAGATACTCACCAGCCCTCGGGTCACGCGTCGACAACACTAGACCAGAAATAATTAACATATAAAACACATAACATAAAATATCCATGGAAAATATACTTTACCATTATTTGGGTCAAGTTTTGGGAACATAATTTTTAAAAGCATCATCGACACGCAGAAGTAAAAGAAGACCTGAGTTTTTACGCACGCAGTTTGGATTTGTTCAATACAATTTTTATACAAAATGAACAAAAAAATATACCCGTCTGATTCCATCTTACCAGAAATAATGTTTTTTTTTTGTATTATCTAGGTTGCTTAGCGTCAAATTAAACACACGCTCTTTATTATTTAAGAATGTTCCAAATGGCGGACGAGTTCTACACATCAATGGGCTTGAAGCCGGTCCCTCCTGAGTTCTGGCGCGGGTCCCTCCTGGCGCGGCCCTCCCAGCGCAGCGTGCAGTGCACCGCCAGCGCGTGGGACTTCTGCAACAGAATCGACTACCGGTAACTTGCTAACCTACCACTGGAAGAGATCGCTCGAATCAAATCATTTTTTAGAATAGTTGTATAAGAATATTATATAATATTCCGTCCCGTCCCATCCCATCCCATTCCTTCCCGTCCCATCCCATCCCATTATATGCAACTGAATTAGTCTCCACATCCCATCCCATTCTATCCAATATTCAACAGATCTGTAACGCCTGTAATAGGTGACCAGTACCCCAAGTACGAGTTTGTGCACACACGGATTGTATAGACACAATCGCCGAGCGTCACCGATTTTGTATGGAGATCCAAGCAGCGCCCCTAGCGGATTTCTTGAGAAGCTTGGATCAAAATCACCATACAAAATCGGTGGCGCTCGGCGATCTGTGTATAAACTCGTACTTGGGGTACAGTTCCAGTTATATTCACATAAAATAATCATATATTTTTTATATGTTCTATGCATTAAATTTTATGATATCTAAAAAAATGTATTCCGCTCCGTTCTAGCGGTTCATTTCCATTCCATTCCACCCCACTCCACCCCATCCCACTTCGCTCCACCCCGCTCCGCTCCACCCCGCTCCACTCCACTCTACTACACTCCATTCAATCCCATCCCATCCCATTCCATCCAACTGATCTATAACGCCTGTAATTCCTCCCCAGCATCAAGCAGTGCACGGAGGTGTCGATGGGTGACTTGGTGTCTGCGCACCACGAAATGGCGCACGTGCAGTACTACCTGCAGTACGCGGACCAACCGCAGCTGTTCAGAGATGGTGCCAACCCGGGTGAGGATATACATGGACATTCCACACATCACACTCTTTTTTGGCGTGACAACGTCTTATAATTCGATAGAGCCGGCTGCACGCACGAAAAAACATGACTCATGAGGCGTTCTGAGGCGTTCTGAAGCGTTCCATGAAGTGACGTTGTCACGTTCAACTATCGTCAGTAAACCGACTTTACAGACAACCATTTTTGACGTGACAACGTCTTATAATTCGATAGAGCCGGCTGCACGCACGAAAGAACATGACTCATGAAGCGTTCCGGCGTTCCGGCGTTCTGAGGCGTTACCGTATACCGTTCGTTGACGTTGTCACGTTCAACTCTCGTCAGTAAACCGACTTTACAGACAACCATTTTTTTGTTGGTCTTTAAGAATGTTTCAAATGGCCCAAGACTTTTACAAAGGGCCTGAATCTAAAGCCAGTTCTTCCAGACCCGCGACTCGTTCTTTAATTGTACGCTGAACAACTGCAGCTGTTCAGAGACGGCGCCCGGGTGAGGACAGACACGGACATTCCACACATCACACTCTAGTCCCAAACTATGCAAAGCTTGTACTATGGGAACTAGACTGCTGAACATATAAGACGACCGATGTGGCGCGGCGGGCGATGGTCTGCCTGCGAGGTTCGATTCCCGCCTTGGGATAAATGTTTGATCTGCAAATATTTATATATAACAAATCAAATCTATTTACTCTTTTAAAATAAACCTAAAAAAACTATTATTGGAATCACAAAAAAATATCATCAAAAGGTAGCCGTCCTGTGCCCATTTCTTGTTAGATTTATGTACTTACATAATGACTATACTAGTGTTTTATGTTTTTGTTTGTCATTTAGTTTTGTTGTTACAATTTTATAATGTACTTATTTGATTTTAATTTTAATTTTATTTCACAAATTGTATTATGTATATATTTTGATATAAGTAATTGATTAATGTTAAGTTATAACACATCATTTAATATATTAATGTGCAATGTCTGCGTATGCTACTCCCCCACCTTCTCCATCTTTTGGCATTACTGAAAACCAGCGCTGGTGTAGAGCCCAATGGTTCTACACCAGCACAAGCTGAGTAATGACCTTTTTCAGTTATTTTTACTTATAATAATTATATCGTTTAAGTGTTCTAGCATTAAGTTTTTATAATAACTGAAATAAAGTACTTATTCTATTCTATTCTATTCTATTTATTCCAGGTGTTTTGGGTATTGTATTATGTGTGTTTTCTAGTACCCATAACACAAGTTCTGCTTAGTTTGGGGTTAGATGATGTTGTGTGGATTGTCCAGCATTATTTATTTATTCATGGACATTTCACACATCACACTCTAGTTCCAAACTAAGCAAAGCTTGTACTATGTGAACTAGACTGCTGATAGAATACTTATATACATTTTATGTAAATATATACATTGAATACATAACGGAAACACAGAACAAATAATTATGTTCATCACACATTTGCTCTGGGGAATCAAACCCACAGCATTAAGGGCAGAGCTACTACCAATTGAGCTGTGGCGCCTGTCACATACTAACTGCTGGTTTCTGGAAACCCAAATCACGATTGATCCGAGTTTGACACATAGTAATTATTTGATTTTTTCGTTGATCATCGTTCGAGAAACCGGCCGATAGAGTAATAAAAATTTAATTCAAATCTTTTTTCCAGCATTTCACGAAGCAGTGGCGAATGCAGCTGCATTATCTGTCAACAATCTGCAGCATTTACAGAGAGTTGGACTTTACCAGAACAAGTTTGTATTACTACTCTTTTCTTATTTAAGACTAGCTGACCCGTGCCCACAGCGTTGTGCATAATTCGACCGTTTTTTCTCCGATTCACTTTGCAAAACGGACTACCACGTAAAAGCCTTTTTATTTTTCGGTTTGTTATATAACCTATGACACTCAGCAATAATGTGGCTTTCTATTGGTGAAAGAATTTTTTAAAATCGGTTCAGTAGACACCGAGATTACCCCTTACAATTTAACAAATATACAAACACACAAACTTTACTTCTTTATAATATTAGTGTTTATAAGAAGTATAGATTTATCTGCAATCAGTCTTCGGACTAAGCAGGATTTCAGATTTTCATATTTTCTTCAAGATTGTTTTATTTTTAGCGATTTTGTTTTATTTTTAGAACCCACGACCCTTATGAAGTGAGCATGAACTTTCTGATGTCGATGGCTTTAGAGAAGGTGGCCTACCTTCCATTTTCTTTCATGGTCGATCAGGTAGGATATTCAAACATACTTTATTCACTCAAAAACAACGCGGATCATTTAGAATCGTCTTACATACTAGGTGATTCTAGGTGCCAGTTCCACGCGACCAGGGGCCCTATCCAGAAGGGGCAAACTTGCGTGACGGAATATCCTTTCAGTTGCAGGTCAGTTTTGTAGGCATTTTTTGTGGATTGACGTGGCTGAGCTGTTCAAAATATGACTGAAATGTTTTAAATAATGACTGAAATGTTTTAGATATGACTGAACTGTTAAAAATGACGTCAACGAGCTGGCGCATGCATCTCGCTCGCACTTGCAACGGGGCTTCGCGGGCGCATATTTCTGTACCGCTCTAACATGTCTTCATACTTGTTCGTTTTAGGGGTGTCCATTTTGAAAAATCATCGTTGTTTTTTTAGATTCGATAAATCAGAACTAACATCGATGTCGTCCAATTGAGTTTAAGAGCTCACACAAAGATGAGATTTTATTGTAATGAGTTGGTATATAAATATAATATAATTATACAATACACAATCTACTTCAATTTTATTTCGTCCACAAAACCAAAATATGTTATTCACAATTCGTTGTTTGTAAACATTGAAGCCCGCCATTTTTTTAGTACACATATTTACATATTTACAGACAATATTTTTATTATATTGTCAGTCCAATAATAAACTTTTCATTTTTAAATAATCAAATAGGAAAAAAATTAGTAAAATTATAATGTTCAAACTGGAATTTTTATGAAATTATTTGGATATAATTATTGACTCGATGTTTTTCTACTAAAAACTGAAAAAACATCGATATTTCGAGTATATCAAAAGCATTTCAAAACATCGGATCGATTCGATGTAGGTATCGCATTGTAAATATCGATGTTTTCGATGCATCGAAGTTTATCGAATATTCCGTCCCTATAGTTTGTTTACATTTATTATTTATAACCTAAAGATTTTGCATTTTCATTGTAACTTTCGTGATTGTTGTATCATAATATTGTTATGTGCCATCATAATATTGCTGGCTGCCTTGGACTCGATTGAGCGAAGAGCCTTCAGGATAATAGGTAATACGCTGCCTGCGTCTGTTTTTCCCAATCATTACAACCTAGATCAATTCAAGGCCAATAGGTGTCTTCTAGACCATCCTGCTCCATCGTCGGCTTCATCGGCGCTTTCCATCAGGCGAGATTGAAGCCAAAGGATTATAAAAAAAAAAATATGTGAGTATGTGAAAGTTTTAATACATACATAATTGAGAAAATGGTGAAATCTTTGTAAGTATTTCACGGAGAATAAAAACCTCAGCTTTGGCAAACCTACACCGGATTTGCGCATTTCGCAAACAAGTATGTTATTGAAAAGTGAATAAATCAGTGTACTACCTAATTATGGAAGATTTTAATGTCAAATCTAATCATAAACATGAAACGTATGTCGGGCTTGTCCTGTTTTTCAATACTAGGAGACTGACATACTTAATACAATACATTACTTATATAGATAGGTATTTTTTATTTTACCTACATATAAAATAACCAGAGCACCCGGAATAAATATTTGCAGATCGTACAAACATTTATTTCAAGGCGGTCATCGAACCCACAACCTCCGCGTCGGAGGTGGACATCTGTTGCAGAGTTTCTAACATGTTTGGTCACCACTTATTCATGTTTCAGATGCACACAAGATGCTGGTGCCCAGTATGGGTTAGCAGATCAGAAATCAGAACACAACAATTTAAGACTAAGACATGAATCATTCTATTTAATCGTCCAGGTAGTTGATTACTTCACTTGATAGGTTCATAAATATACCTATAACAAACTAAATCAATCATTGCAATAGGCATCACAGCTCATTTGGTACTAGTTCTGTCTTCTCTGTGGGTTCCATCCCCACCAAGAATAAATATTTTTTAAAAGTTCAATAAGTCTTTATTGGTAAAACATTTTTTTATTACTATTAGTAAATATTAATGTATGTTCTGCTTTTGGGTGTCAACATGTTACATATCTATGAATTTATTCATAAAACAGTATATGAGTATTCTAGTTGCCATACAAGCTTTGTGAAATGTTCATAAACATTTTTTTAACTTGTTTAAGTGTAATGAAATAAAAGAAAATGATTTATGTTCAGATTTCAAGACTGTAAAATATTTTAGTATTGAACTCTATGCGTATTAACTCTATTTACAATACACTTCATTTTATTTCAGGTATATCTGGGATGTGACACGAGCAAATTTCGGTTGCCAGGAAGAGATCTCTCTCAGCGATAAGGCCACCCATTCTGATGCCTATTACTACTTGTTTAAGCTCTTTGTTTTTATTTATGTGTGATGAACAATAAAGAGTTATCTATCTATTTAGAAATGTTTTAATAAAATAATACTGAAACATGGTTTTATTGAATTACTATATTATTTCACAAATGAAAACAAAGATTAGTTTAATAGTCATAAACAGATTAGGATAGTGAAGTAGTACCATCATGGTAATTTGCATATTCTGAAACAAAATAATATATACTTAATAATATATATATCTCAGCTCAGTATTGGCATTAGTTCTGGCATCTATGCTAGGATGGTGGGTTCAATCCCCACCACAAACAAACATTTATGTGATTACTTGTCATTGGTAAAATATTTATTTATTACTATTTGTGAACATAAATATGTGTTCTGCAATTGGGTGTTAATATGTACTAATTTTTAGAATACTTACTTATAATAGTATTCAAGCAATCTATTTCCCATACAAGTTTTGTTTAGTTTGGTTCAAGTGCATGCCTTGGGAAATAAATAAATATTTTTGGACAATTCACACTTCACACTCTAGTCCCAAACTAAGCAAAGCTCTTTATGTATGGGAACTAGATTGCTGATAGAATACTTACATACTTACATTTTTTTTGTAAACACATTCATAGAAACACCCAGATTCAGAAAAAATATTTATATTCATCACACAAACATTAAAATTTGCTCTGGGTGTGAATCGAACCCACAACCCACAGCATGGAAGGCAGAGCTTACTACCAAATACTTACTGTCAAATGTTCATGAATACTTGTTCAAGTCTAATGAAATAAAGGAAAAAAAATTTAGATTATGTACAGATTTTAATATCATATTATAAACTATGTAATCATTCTTTACCACATATATAAGATATAATAATAATAAAGAATCAAAATGGTTTTATTCCTTGAATTCTAGTCATTTTACAAATTACAACTTGCAGATTAATTTTATATAGTCTTATACTGTCTACTACACAAGTAGAAACTTCATGGTAATCTGCATAGTATTCTGAAACAAAATAATAGGTAAGAAAGTTTTGTAGGTATGTACTATGTGAATGATGACGTGTAAGAAAGGTGTGAACATTGAGATGACGTCTGATAGAAGTGAGTGGAAGAAGAGGACATGTTGTACCGACCCACATAATGTGGGACAAGGGTAGGAAGATGATGATGTACTATATTCTTATCTTATGTTATTGTACCTACATTTTAGATGTAACTTTATGCTACTAATCTCAATGATGGTTTATCTTAGCAAAAATTTATTTCAGGATAGGTACTGAAATTATGTTGTCTCTATATAAATTTGCCATAAATATTTTAAATATGATGAGACTAATAGGATTTATAACTACGATTACATACAACTAGTTAGGCATTTATGTTCCTTGTTGTCTTAGACTATTTAAAAACAAGTGTTAAGTAAGAACTAAAAGGATGAAGCGATGATATTACTTTGAAGTTATCTTGCCCATACCTACTTAGGTTTTTTTCAGAAAATGTGTAGATGGTAGTCCTGAAAACCTATAAAAATTCACAGGTCAGCATTGAAATCGCAGCTAATTGCGTTTTAATTTTAAAACTACTTTGAAATTGTCACAAAACATTATAATTTTCGTGTTTGTATGAATCCATGAATTCTGCAAAATGAAACCAAAACAAACTTCGGCATGTCACAATTCTGTCAAAGTTAATTTACAGTCAAAATATCAATAAAAGACGAAGAAGAAAACTGAAATGTTATTTGATCAAATAAAAGCTCAAAAACATTTCAGCGGTCTGGATAGGCCCCCAGAGCCTAGAAGAATGAATGATTTGTCAAAGTGTTAGTTTATTTATAATTAATCTTAATTTCTAAATCAATCCGTTTATTTGTTCATAATGCGTTTGCTTTTTTTGTATGTTTAGATTCTTTTTCATTTTCTCCAACGATTTTTACGTGTGTGTAATGGGGCGTCTAAACGGGCAATATTTTACGGCAATTTGTGGCTGCAATTATTGGCAAACATTGCCCAGCCATCAATAAAACATTTTTATGGCTGAGCAATCAATTGCAGGCAACATGTTGCAATATGGCAGCAATAGCCTTTGCCCTTTGATTCAGAACCCTTTTTCAGTTAACTGGGTGTGGTGTGGATCAACATACTGTTGTGGTGGAGACTGATAAGGAGCGGTATATTCTTGAGTCATAGGCTGCCGAGTATTTTGTCGTACACATAAAAACATTTTGACATATCAAAAAATCCCGTTTAGACGCCCCATAACAATTAATTGTGGAAACTTTATTGGATTATGCCTTAGTAATTAGTTTTTGTCATGTAAGCACCATTGTTCTGTTTGTTTTCCAAATAAAATAAAATAATGGATATTTGCTTGCTTGATAAATAATTTTCATAATATAATTTTTCCAGTGGCGATGGTCAGTGTTTGAGGATGGCGTCCACAACATGAACACAAAATGGTGGAAGATGAAGCTTCGTTTCCAAGGAGTCATTCCCCCTATATCCAGGTCTGAAGCCGACTTCGACCCTGGATCTAAATACCACATTATATCCGATCAGGTAATAACTGCTCCACACTATTCACCCGTGCCCACTTCGTTGGGCATAAATCAACCGTTTTTTCACCGATTCACTTTGCAAAACGGACTTCCACGTAAAAGCCTTATTATTTTTCTATTATTTAAATAACCTATGACACTCAGCAATAACGTGGCTTTCTATTAGTGAAAGAATTTTTAAAATCAGTTCAGTAGATCCCGAGATTACCCCTTACAATTTAACAAACACACAAACTTTACTTCTTTATAATATTAGTATAGATTTGTAATTAATTCCACGAAACTACGCTAATAACATTAGCACATACTTATTTTATTGTAATTAGTATTCAATACATGTATTTATCAACAGGAATACATAAAATACTTCCTCGCAACGATCCTAGAATTCCAGATCTATGACCAGCTCTGCACAGCATCAGGACATATGGGACATTTACACGAATGCGATATATACAGGAGCAGAGATGCTGGGAGGGTATTGACGTAAGAATCTATCATAGTTATATACTTCTGACGATGTGATGTGTGGTGACGACCGAAGTGGCGCGGTGGGCGATGGTCCGCCTGCGACACGCAGGGTTGCGGGTTCGATTCCCGCCTTGGGATAAATGTTTGTACGATCTGCATATATTTATCCCGGGTGCTCTGTTTGGGTGTTATGTTTTATATGTATAATAAAAAGTATCTATCTATGTAATGTATTGTATTAAGTATGTCAGTCTTCTAGTACCCATAACACAAGCTCTGCTTAGCTTGGGGCTAGATGATGTTGTGTGGATTGTCCAGCATTATTTATTTTATTTATTTAGATATTATTTATTTAATCTAATTCTGGTTGGGGGAATAAGATCTGCACTGACGTTTCGCAATGGGGTGTATTGTGCATTGTCCCCCTGCTAACCTCACCCCAGCACCAACTCCTTAAAGTAACGGAGAAGGACTTTGTGTTGGCAGCATTGTTCTAGCATCCCCGATGGTGGATGGCGATAGAGATGAACAAGACCCGATCAGTTCCTGCAGTCCTGTTTTGGACCTCGCCTCGTTTCATTTGTAGCAGTCTATTCTATCATACTTATATACTTTTTAAAGTGGTTCCTTGGAGAATATCCTAAATAAATGGCGTCACAGCTCAGTTGGTAATAGCTCTGCTTTCTATGTTGTGGATCGTGGGATCGATTCCCACCCAGAGCAAATGTTTGTTTGATGAACATAAATATTTGTTTTGTGTCTGGATGTTATGATGTATTCTATGTATTTACTACATACGACAAAAGATATATATTTTTTCAGTGAAATCATGCAGGCGGGGTCTTCCAAGACTGCTTCAGACCTCATCAGGACCATGTCTAAGGGAAAGACTAATAGGATATCTCCAGAATCTCTTGTTAAGTAAGTATTTCCACAATATCAATAATGTGTATTTTTTTATCTTCTATATGTAGGTATATATATTATAAAGAAGTAAAGTTTGTGTGTTTGTATATTTGTTAAATTGTATGGGGTAATCTCTGGATCTACTGAACCGATTTTAAACATTCTTTCACCAATAAAAAGCCACATTATTGCTGAGTGTCATAGGTTATATAAAAAACCGAAATATAAAAAGGCTTTTACGTGGTAGTCCGTTTTGCAAAGTGAATCGGAGAAAAAACGGTCGAATTATGCCCAACGAGGCAACGAGGTGAGCACGGGTCAGCTAGTCATGAATATCTATGGACATTTCACACAAACTGAGCAAAGCTTCTCTACGGGAACTAGAATACTGATAGAATGCTTTTTTTTCAATATTTTCAGATATTTCCGACCTCTAGAACTTTGGTTGCGGGTTCAGAACCGAGATGAGCACCTCATTGGATGGAATTCTAACTACCATGACGTAGCACTCTTCACATCGCGCGGACAAAGCCAGAAGATTATCACTAGTGTTAGCTTACTTATAATATGTATTATATGTGTGATTGTTTCTTAAGTCTTCATGGGCCCAATCGCCTTAAATTGTAACGTCAACGGTCCGTTTCAGTAGCAGCTACGGTTCACTAACGTACATTTTGGCATCGCGATAAGCGTCTAGCCGAAACCGAAACGTTAGTGAACCGAAGTTGGTGCCATAACCGCTGTCAAAGAGAAAAAAGATGAGCGGTTAGACGTTTACAGCGATACGAATTTGCACACGCTACGTACACGTTAGTGAACCGAAGCTGCTACTGATACGAACCGTTTACGTTACAATTTAAGGCGATTGGGCCCCATGTCTCTTCACAACCTAATTAATAAATAAATGATTTTAAGTCAAAATCCACCTTGGCGTTTTTAAACAGTTTTTGTAATACTTTAGTTTGGATTTCTGAAGGCTGTAGCTCTACCATGAGTTTTTACTATACTATATATACTATACTCGCTAGCGTCTGTAGTTAAAAAAATGTATGAAGATTTGTACAGCGCCTCTAGCGGATAGTTGGTACTAAAATTCGTAATACTAATATTGACGTAACTACTGTAGTAAAGTCAGGCGATTTTACTGTGACAACTCATGCTAGAGGTACAGTACCTCTACCATGAGTTGTCACAGTAAAATCGCCTGACTTTCCTACAGTAGTTACGTCAATATTAGTATTACGAATTTTAGTACCCAACTATCCGCTAGAGGCGCTGTACAAATCTTCATACATTTTTTAACTACAGACGCTAGCGACTGTAGTAAATATAGTAAAGTAAAAACTCACGGTAGAGCTACAGAACTATGATATAGTACGCTCGTATTTGTCAAAATGCTACAAACATACTAAATAAACAAATTGTGCTCAACGTTCAAGTCTATTTATTTTACGTTATAAGTACCTATCTCCTATAAACGAAAAGGGGGATTTTACCAAACACGTATTGTTTAACAAATATAAAGGTTGATTATTATAGTTTTTTTTTATTCTATATAAATTACCATTGAATACAAGGTGGTTCTGGCACCTAGAATCACCTAGTATGTCATACGATTCTTAATGATCCTTGTGATTTTACTGAATAAACTATTTTTGATTAGATATCATTTCATCATGAAAATTTTAATTTGTCATTTAAAGTTATACCGTTGCTAATTGTTTTCAACATAAAAGCTTATACCAGTTTTTCTTAGTTAGGCTAAATACTGTTGTGTGAAATGTCCATGTATTTAAGTATCTATTAAAATGATACTATACACTTAAAATCACATCTTAGTGTTACTTTTACTTAATTTCATAGCGGATATAATTATCTTCACAAAAAGTAGGCCTCAAAACTAGGTGATTAAATATCTAGGTTTTCTAATGTCTAGACCGCATTATGTTACGAATAAAAAGTATTTTAGAGTCATTTGAGATGTGGTTTCGAATTTACTTATTTTTAGGGTTCTGTACCACATCCCAAATGACTTTAAAATACTTTTTATTCCTAACATAATTCGGTCTAGACATTCTAAAACCTAGATATTTAATCACCTAGTTTTGATGTCTACCTTTTATGAACATAAATGTTTGCTGTCGGTGAATATTGAACCCACGACCCACAGCATGGTTCAAAAAGAAAAGTACACCCAGGTTTGTTTTTTTTTACAAGTTATAGGCAAGCGTTTGACCGCGATCTCACCTGATGTTAAGTGACGATGCGGTCTACGATAGTCTAGGTGTTACTATGTATACTATGTTCTATATACGTATTTACACAAAAAAGGAGCTTATTAGGTTGTAATACTGTGTATATTTCAAATTTAATCAAAATTGGTTCATCATAACATGTAAATACAGAGTAAATAAAGGTTTAACGCCTTTTAAATAAATATATAGTTATAAAATATCTTCAAAATTATAATGAGGCCGTGGGATCCACAATACATCACCAAAACACCATACAAAATGGTCCAGCCATTAAAAAGTACTCAAAGTACAGTCGGTACCAAATATTGGTCTTTGTATGTATTTACAAAAAAACATGTAAGAAACAGTTGAGCTATCTAGGCCATTGCAAACGATCTATAGATAGCTCAACTGATCCAAATGCGTACAAATCTTTAGTGTATTCTAATATAAATAGTATTCTATCGGTAATCTAGATCCTATAATACAAGTTTTGCTAACAAACTTACGACTATACAGTATTTACAAAATGTACATATAAAATACATAAGAAACAGCTGAGCTATCTACAGACCGTTGCAAACGATCTATAGATAGCTCAACTGATCCAAATCAGTACCAATCGGAAGCGTACCCAAGACACTGGCTGCATTGCCGCGCTGAATAGCAATGCTGATACGTTGGGCCAGATACTCACCAGCCCTCGGGTCACGCGTCGCTTCGACTAGATGCCCAGAAATAATTTTGAAAACGCGGTGGGCCTCGGTACCCCACGGACCTAGAGTCTCGACCCCAAGAGGAGCAAATATGTACGCCCTGTCGAGACCTGCATATTTGGTTAGTTTATATATTTATATTATTATTATTATTTTATATCATAGTTTTGCTTAGTTTACGTCTAGATTTCGTTCTGAACCGATAAATAACTGCAAATTAATTAAAATCTAGTAACTAAAAACGGTAGAAGCGTGCGTGCCACTAATGTGCTGAGTAGCGGTTCAGAAACTGAACAGTTTGAATCTACTTGATGCTGAAACGGGATTTGTATGAAATTTGACCCGAGTGAACCCTACTTTATTAGAGTCCCCGCGGACTGCAGACTTCTTATCGGCCGATAGTTTGGTCGGCTTCTTAATCAGTATGAAGACTGAATCACTGTAATGTGCGCATCTGCATACATCTTCATACTGATTAAGAAGCCGACCAAACTATCGGCCGATAAGAAGTCTGCAGTCTGCGGGGACTCTAAGAAAGTAGGGTTTAATCGCTCGGGTCAAATTTCATACAAATCCCGTTTCAGCATCAAGTTGATTCAAACTGTTCAGTTTTTGAACCGCTACTCAGCACATTAGTGGCACGCACGCTTCTACCGTTTTTAGTTACTAGATTTTAATTAATTTGCAGTTATTTATCGATTCAGAACGAAATCTGTTGTGTTCATTTGACACGCAAGAAGAAGAGTAATATAAATGCGATAGTTTGTAAGGATGTATGATTGTTACTCTTTCACGCAAAAACTACTGAATGGATTTTAATGAAATATAACAATAATGTAGTTTATACATGATAATAACTTAGAGGCTAATTTATAATAATATTGTGCGAATTATCA
Source organism: Ecliptopera silaceata (assembly GCA_932527185.1). Lineage (NCBI taxonomy): Eukaryota > Metazoa > Arthropoda > Insecta > Lepidoptera > Geometridae > Ecliptopera > Ecliptopera silaceata. The sequence continues at coordinate 5,005,493 of OW052217.1, read as the reverse complement.
AAAATATAACGGAGGGTATGGTTTTGTAACCTTATTTTAAGTTATTATGTTTCTCACATTATGTAATTTAGTGATTATGGTTACAAAGGCTTTGTACATGTTTTTTCTGAAAATAAATTTATCTTTATCTTTATAACGATAGTAAGACGAAGTCGTGCAGGTAGTGAGTCTACATTCAATGAAAATTCGTCAATGGCGTCATCGTTTATAATAATATATAATTTAGTGTAGTTATATCTTAAATCGCGTTTTAAATATGTATAATTGTGTTTTATCCTTAAAAATGATATTAATGTTTGATAAGTTTTAATTGACACAAATAAATAAAAAAAACTTATAAGTAACTAATATTTATCCCTTTTTGTCGTTGACTGTACTTAATGATATTGAATATAAACACTATAAGTGATCAGATAAAATACTAAACTCGGAAAACGGTATTTATTTGTCTTTAAGTGTCCTATATCCATTATATTTCCGTTAAATGGGGGTATACCCTGAAAATCAAGAATAAATAAAAAAATAAATAATGCTGGACAATCCACACAACATCATCTAGCCTCAAGCTAAGCAGAGCTTGTGTTATGGGTACTAGAAGACTGACATACTTAATACAATACATTACATAGATAGATATTTTTTTATTATAAATATGAAATACCCAGAACACCCGGAATAAATATTTGCAGTTCGTAAAAACATTTATCCCAAGCCGGGAATCGAACCCGCAACCTCCGCGTCGCAGGCGGACCTTCGCCCGCCGCGCCACATCGGTCGTCATTTTTAAACCAACTTTATAAATAGGAGATTCTCAATTCGATTGTATGTATTTTTTTTACCGGACCGTTTTTATTATTACCGGAACCCAGAACAAATGTTTGTGTGATAAACATAAACATCTGTTCTGTTAAAATGTATTCTATGTATGTTTTTACAAAAAAAGCTGTATATTATATTCTATCAGCAATGTAGTTTCTATAGTATCTATGTAATGTATTGTATTAAGTATGTCAGTCTTCTAGTACCCATAACACAAGCTCTGCTTAGCTTGGGGCTAGATGATGTTGTGTGGATTGTCCAGCATTATTTATTTATTTATAGTACAAGCTTTGCTTAGTTTGGGGCTAGAGTGTGATGTGTGAAATGTCCGTGAATGCTTATTTATTCCTAGATACGCTTAGTTTATTCTATCTATGGTTAAAATAACCTACTTATACCACACGCTTCCGTTCAACAAAAAAAAAAACAAACCAAAAAAGTTGAATCAATTTTGATAGAGTTTTAAGTGGCGTGAAGTATTGTGGCTTTATCATAGGTTTTTTAGTTGTAAATGATAGGTAACAAAAAATACTCACGGGCGTTCCACTAGGGGTTTCAAATGGTTCCTAAATACCGGTTCCGAATTGAGGTTCTAGCGTAAGAAAGTATTTTAAACTATGAGCTTAAAGTCTTAGACTAAATCTTAATAATTTAAGTCATATTAGTTGAATTTGATGTTTGAGTTTTGATGTTTAAACTTTTTTAAATACCTAGGGCGTGGACATGGGCTTAGGTTTAGGCTTAGGCTTGGGCGTTTGCGTGGGCGTGGGCGTGGGCGTGGGCTTGGGCGCAGGCGTGGGCGTGGGCGAAGGCATGAAGGGCATCTATGCGCGAACGCCCACGCCACTACAGTAACCTTTGTGAGAACCTTCTCAGCGGGGATCAAACCCACGACCCACCGCATGTCAAGCCGAACCAACCACTGAGCTGTGACGTCTATCAGAATATAATTTTATATCTCCTAATCTGTGTTCAAAAACATATGTTTAATAATTAATTATACAAGAAAATTGTAAATATTCATTACTAATTAGGTTTTTCAAAACGAGATTAATAGGTAGAACAAATTATAATTTTTTTTATTGCTTTATGTAGTACAACTGTAACTAACTGTCATAGTGTGACCACACTAACTCTGCACTTAACAGTTGGTTGGTAATTGAAAACTTTTTTGAAAAAAAAAAACCATTTATAACAACAAAATGTTTCAAAATTTTGTCATTTCACAAATTGTTGACTGAATTTGATTAAAGTTGGTAATATATTTAAAATTCAATTATAATTTGACGACTGATGTGACGCGGCGGGCGAAGGTCCGCCTGCGACGCGGAGGTTGCGGGTTCTATTCCCGCCTTGGGATAAATGTTTGTACGATCTGCAAATATTTATTCCAGGTGTCTGGGCATATTAAGTATACATATAAATGCATACTTAATAAAAAATATCTATCTATGTAATGTATTGTATTAAGTATGTCAGTCTTCTAGTACCCATAACACAAGCTCTGCTTAGCTTGGGGCTAGATGATGTTGTGTGGATTGTCCAGTAATAAAAATTGTCCAGCCATTGCAGATGAAGCGTGGTCACACTATACTGCTAATATATCCGTATAATAAGTCAAAAAAGTAGCACCTACTTCGGTATCATTTATGTTATCTTAACAATTTATCTAAAAATGTTTGATGCCTATACTTATTATAGAGCTGGACCTATAATTTTTATTTTTAGACCTATTTTGAATGTATAGTAAACTATTATATCGACCTACTTCAAAAAAGGAGGTTCTCAATTCAACTTCATGTTGTGTACTGATTTTGATGATTTAATGAATAATAAATATAATAATTATGTAACAAAAACAAATAAATTAAATATAAATATAATAAAAATTCATATGAATGAAATTTATATGGTAACTTATAAAGATCTATCTAACAAAAAAGATTCATGAAAATCGGTTCATTATTGGTGGAGTTTTTACAAAAAAAAACTATTGAGAACCTCCTTTTATGAAGAATATTAATAGATAAAAACTAAAAACTATGTAGAAGATTTTACACACAAGAAACATTAACGGTCTATCTTATAAAAAGTTAGCGCAGACTTGAAGTATTGATTATCATACGTAATGATGACATAAAGTCAACGCTTACTTTTTATAAGATACGGGGTAAATCTACAGCACAATGGGTGAACTTATCGTTAAGAGCGATCTCTTCCAGGCAATCTTTGATGGACGGATTGTAAAAAAAATGTGTTTATATATTAATCTAAGTACATCACACTTAGGCCGTTTGTCCACCGCCACCGTCACCGGCACGTCACCGAGAACGAGATGCCGGCGCCGAAGTAGCGGTTCATACATTTACATACATTTACTTAAGCCGCGTGTCCACCGCACATCCGTCACCCGAGCGCCGCGCCGTCATCCCGGCCGCCATACTAAACTCGGCCCGAAATAATCTCGTTCTCGGTGACGTGACGGTGACGGCGGCGGTGGACAAACGGCCATAAGCTGTCAAAAATTGGTAAATAATGGCTTCGCGTCAACTATAGACTATTTTTTGCTGAAAACTTAATATTATGATCATAAAAACTAATCTTGTATTATGTAGAACATAAAGCTGAGATACAAAGACGAATGCACTACTAGACAGGCGTCACAGCTCAGTTGGTAGTAGCTCTGCCTTCCATGCTGTGGGTTGTGGGTTCGATTCCCACAGCAAATGTTTATGTGATGAACATTTTGTTCTGTGTCTGGGTGTTTTATGGGTACTAGAAGACTGACATACTTAATACAATACATTACATAGATAGATACTTTTTATTATACATATAAAATACCCAGAACACCGGGATAAATATTTGCAGATCGTACAAACATTAACTGCCTACTTTTTTTTTGTTTAAAATATAGATACCTATGTATTAATGTGTGTTTTGTAATTTTTGTGTCTTACTTTTTCTTGATTTCTGTATTTGTGTACCTATCGGCCGGTTTCTCGAACGATGATCAACGAAAAAATCAAATTATTACTATGTGTCAAACTCGGGTCAATCGTGATTTGGGTTTCCAGAAACCGGCCGTTGTTGTGTGTTAAATAAATGTTTCTCTTTCTCTTTCTCTCTCATGCCTTGATCACACGTACCGAGTAAACCGGCGATACAGTGACGTATTTGAGATACACTGCGCGTCGACATCAGTTTTACTGTTGAACGTTGCAGCGTTAGCGCGCAGTGTATCTTAAATACGTCACTGTCTCGCCGGTTTACTCGGTACGTGTGATCAAGGCATCATTTCGAGCCTCGCTTTTCGTCTATGTATTTCAGCTTAATGTAATTTCAAAAGCGTGGTACAACTCGCGTGCAAACCACAACTCAACATCATCAAAAATACTGACCACTTGAGATTTTGAGCGCGAACCGAACGTGCGTATCCCAAAATCAAATAAAAAAAATGCAGTTACTATTTCTTTTTCTATTCTTCGCGTCTGTAATGAGTTTGGAAGAAAAAGTTTTTATAGAAAATAGCTTGCAAAAATTTTGTGATGCTACTACGTTTTTAGCGGAATTTTTAGAAGATTTTAATGATAGACATTTGGGGAAAAGTGAATGGGGGAAGGTGCTGGGATATGAAGAAATCAAACCTACTATCAAGGATGTTGAAACCAGTAAGTTTCCTACTAATATTATAAACGCGAAAGTTTGTATGGATGGATGTATGTTACTCTTTCACGCAAAAACTACCGAATGGATTTTAATAAAACTTTGCAATAATGTAGTTTATACATCAGAATAACACATAGGCTATAATTTATCAAAATATTGTTTAAATTATCCAAAATCTAACAATAATTAAGTCAAAGTCGAAACCAGATAGAAAAAATCCGTCACGTGGAAATCGAGATATTCCAACGAAACTATATTTTGAAGATTTTTTTATTTATGGCCCCACTTAGCGTGGGATAAGACCAGGGGAATGATGATGTTCCATATTGAATTGCCCATTCTTCTTTGCAATTGATAAATAAATAATGCTGGACAATCCACACAACATCATCTAGCCCCAAGTTAAGTAGAGCTTGTGTTATGGGTACTAGAAGACTGACGTACTTTATTTATACCATTTAAGCAGAAACAAACTGTAGGTACTTATTTCTTATCCTACTTGCCAGAAGCTGTAATGCCTTGATCACACGTACCGAGTACACTGCGCGCTAACGCTGCAACGTTCAACAGTAAAACTGATGTCGACGCGCAGTGTATCTCAAATACGTCACTGTCTCGCCGGTTTACTCGGTACGTGTGATCAAGGCATTTACAGAGTGGGGCCTGGTGACCTATAATATAGATTTTAATTAATCTACATCAGGCACCAGTCTTACACAAAGTTAGTCTCAAGCTCTTTCTTGTAATATAGTGCTGGAACTGTTTTAACTTTGTGGTGAAAAAATAAATGACTTTTTATTTTTATTTTATTTATTTAATAAAATACATTACATAGAAAGATATTTTTGATTATACATATGATATCATATTACAAAGAAAGTTATGTGAGCGTGGCTGGGTATGCGAGTAGAGGAAGGCCGAAAAAAAGTGGTTGGATTGTGTGAAAGAGGATATGAATGTGAAAGGAGTGGACTCTGATTTAACGAATGATAGGAGTAAGTGGAAGAAAAAGACATGTTGTGCCGACCCCACTTAACGTGGGATAAGGACAGGGGAATGATGATGGATTTTCAAATGATCTAAGAAATAAATAAAGCCCGATTAATTGTATTTTATACGTCACCCCAACCATTTTTGTGGGCCCTCAGAATTCTAATATACATAAAATGATATTAAATTAATATTTTTTTTCGGAATTTCTCGAAATCCATAGGACAGATTATTTTAAGATATTCTGAAATAAACTTAATTAACTTTAATTATTTTTCAACAAGATATTCTGATATTATATATCTTTGAACATTTTTTATTATTTTTTCGTGACCCACGCTCAATAGTTAATAGCCCATTCTCCTTTGCAATTGATGATGGTTTTATGTGTCTCCAGGTCGTGGTGTCAAGAAGATGTCGATGGCGATGATGCCGCTGGTGTTCCACGTCGGAGCCACCTCCACCTGGATGATACTCACCTCCATCATGGCGGTGAAGAGTGTCGTCATTGGAATGATACTCCTGGTCTTCAAGATTGCTGTCAGTTCTGCTAAGGTGAGCCCATAATGTATTAGCGTTCCGTACCCAAAGATTTTGTTAATTTGTAATTAATAAACTTCAGTATTCAATTTAATTAATTAATAAATGTTCACGGACATTTCACACATCACACTCTAGTCTCAAACTAAGCAACGGTTGTACTAAGGGTACTACACTGGTGATAGAATACATAAATACATATTTTATGTTGTAAATACTTGTTATTTGTAATTGTAATATTTTTTGTTGATGCTTAAAGATTATCTTTAACAACATACAAAAACGGTAGGAACCAGGCCGTAGTTTTTTGCCCGTTCTTCTAGGCTCTGGTCGCGTGGAACTGGCACCTAGAATCACCTACATATACAGGGTGTCCCGAAACTCAACGATAACCTGGTACCGGGCGATAGGCCAATGTATATCAGTTACGAATAAAATAAGAAAAAAAATCCATACCACTTAGTGAAGCGATAAAAGATTTTTTTCTAAAAAGTTAAAAATTTTACACCTTCAATGGCTTTTTTAAGTGCCGTGATCACAATTTTCACAATTTTATAGTGATTTTTTAAATAATGTAATGTCCAATAACAGTGTTATTAATCGCAACCACAAATCAAAGTTATATCATTCTTTCACTAAGTAAAATAAATTAAGTTTTGACGAGTTTTGGTTCAAAAAATTATTGTCACCAAACTTTGACACTCCATGTTGAAAAAAAAATGTACCACACTACCCTTGGCAAGTTTTTTTAAAAGATGGCCCATTTTGTGTAGATTTCAAAATGGTATTACACTTGACAGTTTTCTTGCCAATGAAAGTACTATTTCGTATTTTTAGTGAAGGGATCCCACATTTCAATAAAAATACCTGATACTCTTTTCTTTCAAAAGGTGGGCGTCTCCATTGTTTGACCATTTAGAATCGTCTTATATATATAAGACGATTCTAAATGGTCCTTCTGATTTTATTGAATAAACTTTTAAGAATAAAGTTTAACCTTAATTTCAATGCAAAACTTTTTTTTTTTATACAAGTTATAGGCAAGCGTTTGACCGCGATCTCATCTGATGTTAAGTGACGATGCGGTCTACGATGTAGCACACTTGCCTAGAAGATACCTATTCACTCGTCTCTTAAAAATATCCAAATTATAGGACTCTAGAAACACAGACGCCGGCAACGAGATAACTTTTTTATTTATTTTAGTTTTTACGTATTTATCTACTAAAATGAGCATGTGAAATGTCCATGAATTAAGTATTTTTATTAGATTTTTTAACAAAAAATATATAAAAGTTGACGCGTAGCCATTATTTACCAATTTTTACAACTTATAGAATAGATTTCACATTGGCGTAATGTTTTAAGATTAAAATATAATATCGTTCATCTTTTTCTAGCAATTACAAACACTGATATTAGAAATTAGAAATTATCTTATTATCAACAAAAAAGCTATAATTGAGTTTCCAACTTTCAACATACTCTAAAAAACTATTTATTACGTCGAAATAAAAACTATTGATAGGCCTAAGTGAGAATACTTTTTTGACTTATGCTCCAAATATACTTTTGACGTCTGTAAAAAAAGGTTCTATCGTTCACTTTCTTTTTTATTCAATTACTAGCTGACCCATGCCCACTTCGTTGGGCATAATTCGACCGTTTTTTCTGCGATTCACTTTGCAAAACGGGCGTAAAAGCCTTTTTATTTTTTGGTTTTTATATAACCTATGACACTCAGCATTAATGTGGCTTTCTATTGGTGAAAGAATTTTTAAAATCGGTTCAGTAGATCCCGAGATTACCCCTTACAATATAACAAACACACAAACTTTACTTCTTTATAATATTAGTATAGATACGTCTGTCCAAAGTCCAACTTCGTCTTGCTATCGTTATATTTTAGATAATTCGTACAATATCTTTATAAATTATAGCCTATGTGTTATTCTAATGTATAAACTACATTATTGTAAAGTTTCATTAAAATCCATTCAGTAATTTATGCGTGAAAGAGTATCAAACATACATCCATACAAACTTTCGCGTTTATAATAATAGTAGGAGAGGATGTGACGTCTGTAAAAAAAAGGTTCAATCATTCACTTTCTTTTATATTCAATTACTTTTTCGGAGTGAACGTTGATGGAGTGTAAGTAGATCACGCACATTTTTTATTTAGCTTTTTTTATACAGTTTTTTTAATAGCATAAAATAACTAACAGATCTTGCAAAATAGGAAAAATAAGAAGTACCAACTTTCAAATAAATAATCTAGTAGGTACCTATATGTTACAAAGAACGGTAGGAACCAGGCCGTAGTTTCTTGCCCGTTCTAGGCTCTAGTCGCGTGGAACTGGCTCCTAGAATCACCTAGACAACACGATTCAAAATGATTCATGTGATTTTACTTAATATACTTTTATTGATTATGATTTCTTTACTTTTGTGACTAAAACTGATTAAAAGAACACATAGTACTAATGGTATACCTACTTTAGTTAGATATTTATTATTGGAACGGATTTCCTTATCACGCGTTGTGAAAGGGGGCTAGACGGAAAAAAATTAAGACCAAAAGTTGTAACGACACTTTTTGCAGTTGTAAGCCGTGTGCGTGTTTCTCTGTCTCCCTCTCATATAAAGCAAGCCAGTTATTACATTAAGAGCTTCTTTTGGTGTTCTGGGTATATTATATGTATAATAAAAAATATGTAATGTATTGTATTAAGTATGTCAGTCTTCTAGTACCCATAACACAAGCTCTGCTTAGCTTGGGGCTAGATGATGTTGTGTGGATTGTCCAGCATTATTTAAGTATTTATTTTTATTTTTTTGTTCAGCTCGCGTCATTCTTCACACTGCTGAAGTCAAAGCACGCGGAGCATCATCATGAATACGCCTGGACCCCTCATGGTAAATAAAACTGACCTCATTTTGTACTAAACCTTTTTACACTGAATACAGTACCTCTACCATGAGATGTCACAGTAAAATCGCCTGACTTTACTACAGTAGTTACGTCAATATTAGTATGACGAATTTTAGTACCCAACTATCCGCTAGAGGCGCTGTACAAATCTTCATACATTTTTTTAACTACAAACGCTAGCGACTATAGTAAATATAGTATAGTAAAAACTCATGGTAGAGCTACAGGTAACTCGTTTGAAACGTCCTGTTGTAATGTAATGACAATCTAACTTATTCGGAACTATGTACCAAAAAGTTGCCTAAGGTGATACCTCTCGCTCTAGCGAAAAATTAAAATTTTTAGGGTTTTTTATTTATTGCGGCTGAACTGCTATATCTTTTTCTAGTTTAAGTTATATAACAGTTCAGCCGCAATAAAAAAAAACCCTAAAATAATTGAATTTCCCGCTAGAGCGAGAGGTATCACCTTAGTGCCCCACCGGACATGACCATGTTCGTATACCTAATCTTAATTTAAGACCTATAATTGGTCTATCAATCTATGATAGATTTATCAATAAATAAATCTATCATCTAACTCATCTAAATTCAAACGAAAAAACCTGGCTGTGAATGCGAATGAGAATGTGCGAGTCAGAAAAAAAATGTGAATCACAGCTTTCCATTTTGAATGCATGTTATAATTTTGAAAAACAAAATCTTGTTTAAAAATGCTTGACTTTTGTTTACAGGTCATGTTAGCGATAGAATGTTTTAAGGTAAGTATATTAAAACTTAATTAAATACAATTAAGTAAATATTACTAATAGCAATTAAATAAATAGCAATTAAATAAGATTTTGTTATACTTTAATAACAACACAGTATATAAATATTTGAAAAGTTTTCGAATAACGTACAAAAAACGTACGACCTATTACCTATAGCATTGACATAGACCTATTAGGACTGGATTCGAAGTCTGAAATAGGTCGTACGTTTTTTGTAAGTACTTTCGTTTCTAAGTATGTGTTAAGATTCTGCATGTTTTAAAACAAAGCGTAGTTATAAGTACATAATGTTGTAGGTAAGTCTTGTCAGACAGATTGGTAAACCACAAAAAACTATTTTTCGTTTGCCAATTATAGGAATGCTAAGGAAGATTCCGTGCTGACTTATAGTCGCGTCTTATTTTTTTTCTACAATTCAAGACAAGAAAAGTAATGAAATGTTTTGGATAATATTCATTGTATTTTACAGAAATTCCGACCCATGGTGATTGGAACTCGTATGAACCAGAATGGAGTCATAGCGAACCGCATACAGGTAAGATTTATAAATAATAATAATACTGGACAATCCACACAACATCATCTAGCCCTAGCAAGCTAAGCAGAGCTTGTGTTATGGGTACTAGAAGACTGACATACTTAATACAATACAATACATTACATAGATAGATATTTTTTTTTATACATATTAAATATCCAGAACACCCAGAATAAATATTTGCAGATCGTACAAACATTTATCCCAAGGCGGGAATCGAACCAGCAACCTTCCGCGTCGCAGGCGGACCTTCGCCCACCGCGCCACATCGGTCGTCCAAATAGTTTTAATTTTTAACCAAAGAGATTCGCTAGCTCTAGTAAAAACTGACTCATTTTCAATCACAAGCTTTACAACCCACTTATTACGTACCTACTTATTACGTTTAAATAAAATAATGTAGGTATAATTACACTTAATATAATTGTTATGTTGATGTACTTACAAGTTTTTTTGCTAATGAACTGTATTGGAGCTTTGTTGGAACGAAGTTTCTTATTAGGGGAACCTGTTGTACCTAGGACAGTTTTTTGAATTTTGATTTTTAATTAAATAATGGTGCTAGCTATATCTGTCCAGTGTATGTGTATGTAAAAACCATGAAATTACCTACATAATTAATTCATAAAACTATGTATTTTCCCAAAAACCTGTGACCACTACCTATTTGAAAAAAAAAGTCAAAACTGTCCAAGGTACAACATACCAGATGTACCTTGGACAGTGCATGTTGTACCTTGGCCAGTGTAGGTTCAAATTGAGATCAAAAATATTTTTAGCTGTAGTTTATTTAGTTTTTGTTGAAATAATAATTATTCAAACATATTTGCATTAGCAATTAACAAAAGTTACAGGTATTAACAACTATATATAGGTAAAAGGTTGTTTTTGTAAAAAACTTCGCCAATTGATTTATAGCAAATTTTTGATGACATTATTTTGGTCTCTAATCACGTAATTTTAACTTGCAACCTAATTATTTCATTATTTTCTTATCATTTAACATAAGTTTTACCATTTCTGCAATTAATTAGCACTCAAAAAAAAAATGCATATAAATGCCGACCAAATGATGGTGGCCAAGGTACAACGTAACTTGGATGGCCAAGGTACAACATCGCGACTACTTTACTTCACAAGCTTTGTACACCCACTTGTGATTAGAGGTAGGATCTGAGACATATGTTGTCCAATAGCTATATATACTAAAATTAGGTTTTAAATAAAACCGTTTTTTAAACATGCATCGTTTTGAAAAAAATAGCAAAAACAAAAGTCTAAAAAACTGACTTTTTAATTGAAAAAAACGAAATTATTTTTTTTCTCTGTAACCATTAGCGCTGGCAAACCACAACTGATTTGGCGTAATTGCTGACCAATGATGATTCAAATACTATAGACGACGGTTCCTAAAACCAACGCATTTTTTTTAAAAACACGATTGTCCTAGGTACAACTCTGTCCAAGGTACAACAGGTTCCCCTATACTTATATCGCGCATTGCGAAAGGGGGCTCGACGGAAAAAATAAGACCAAAAGTTGTTGCGTGTCGTTACCACTTTTGGTCTTAATTTAAGTATATTCGGCGGCGTGCGCGTGTTCCTCTCTCTCTCATAGAAAGCAAGCCAGTTATTAAATTAAGGTGATACCTCTCGCTCTAGCGGGAAATTCAAATTTTTTAGGGTTTTTTTTTATTGCGGCTGAACTGTTATATCATTTTTTAGTTTAAGCTATTTTGCGAACATAAACAATAATTTTCTGTGTAACCCTGTATCAATTTTTGAGATTGGTTCTTTATATTAACCTACTTAATTATAAAACTGTTTTAAACAGTTATTAAGTAATTAACCCTAAAAAAATTGAATTTCCCGCTAGAGCGAGACGAATCATCTGAACTTCGTTCCATCCATAAACAACTTTCTATTTTTCTTTCAGGATATAAATCTATACCCAGTTACAAGGAGAATCACATAAACTACGCAAACCTTGATTATGATGAGAAAATAAGTGCTGATAAAAAAATTGGATAAATTCTTACGATTTTAATTAAAAATAATGCAAGTCACAATTAATTTATATGACAAAATTATGAGAACCAATTTCAAACATATTTTTGAATGTATATAGTAATTAATATAATAATTTTAATCATTTCAGAATAAGTTTACCTAATTATCGAATAAAATATGAATAAGTCTTTAATTTTATATTTTACTTACCTATCCTAGGTAGGAATATTAATTTATTTAAAATTATTAATTAATATTTAATAACTAGAATGCCAATAGATTTGACAAGTATAATATAGAACTCATCAGACAAAATCTTTGTTCTAAGTGAAAATCGAACCCACGACTCGACTGCACTTTTACTGAGCTGACTTTAATTAAATTATTTTTAATTAAATTTCAAATAAAAATGCATTTACTAGTGTATAAAGTAAATATTTATTGTAGAAAGTATAATAAAGTTATACAAAAATGGACGGATTTTATTTACCCTTACAATCTTAATACTATAGATTTGTAGAATACATAACATTATATAAAATGGACGGTTTTTATTTACCCTTAAAATCTTTATAGATTAACCCCCTATCTTATAAAGTTAGTGTTGACATTATGTCACCATTACGTATGGTAATCAATACATCAAGTCTGCGCTAACTTTTTATAAGATAGACCGATAACAATATATATTATTATATACGGTAACAGGTACATATATAATATCAACAGTTATAATAGACGGAATATATATTGTGACAATACTTAGGTAACTTTTTTATATAACTTATAATTATAATTAAAATATAAAAAGATTTAATCAGACTATGTTGCTACATCTTTAGCTATTGGTTAAATGGAATTAAAATTCTATAACGCATGGTCGCAGGTTCAAATCCCTGACTCATATCCATTTTTAAGATGTTATATTACGAAAATATGTCATGATATAATTTTCAAAATGCAATGTAATACATAGATAAATAGAAAACTCGATTGATAACTATTTCTAATACATTATACACATAAGAATATAAATATACAATGGTCGGCCTTATCGCTAACAACGATCTCTACCAGACAACCTTTGGTCGGACAGGACTGAACATAAAAAGGAAAATGTATATAAAATGTTATATTGAAGCACCTTGTTATATAAAGCACCATTAATTAAAATTATAAAAAATATATCTGAAGTATTAGTTTAAATATTATTTTGCAAAAAAATCCTCTTTTTAACTTTCATATACAGTACCTCTACCATGAGCTGTCACAGTAAAATCGCGTGACTTTACTACAGTAGTTACGTCAATATTAGTTTTACGAATTTTAGTACCCAACTATCCGCTAGAGGCGCTGTACAAATCTTCATACATTTTTGAAGTGAAAACTTCTTTAGCGGCGCTGGGTGGGTAAAAACTTTCAAACTCGCGTCAGGGTCACGTGACGTCGAAAAAGCGTAAGATCTTATTTAATTTTTATACATTGCTCGTAAAACAAGAGACGACAAAAGAACACACTTGCGGTCACGCGACGTATGACTCAAACAATTAAATAGTGTTGTGGCGACATGACGTGACGATGACGTGGCGACATGACGTGACGTGACGATGACGACGAAGCCAACGAAGACACAGACACATTCGCGCTTGCGCGAATGTGTCTGTGTCTCAACTGTGTCACAACGACATGACACAATCACAATGACACAGACACATTCGCGCTTGCGCGAATGTGTCTGTGTCAGTGTGTCTTCGTTGTCTTCGTCGTTGTGTCACATTCGCGCTTGCGCGAATGTGACACAATGACATGACACAATCACGACTGTGGTTATATTTTTGAAGTGAAAACTTAAAAGTGAAAACACATCGTTAATATTGAAGTTTTCACTTCTGCCGGCACTCCCGGAGTGCTAGCTTTTTTTTTAACTACAGACGCTAGCGAGTGTAGTAAATATGGTATAGTAAAAACTCATGTTAGAGCTACTGTAATTGATAATAACTTCTAACAATGAAGGAAAAATTTCTTAATTTTCATTTTGAAAGGTTCTAGTTAGATTCGAATCTTCATGACACTGGTCCTTTCCTCATCGGTTACTTAAATCCAGAATAGGTCAGTGACCTTAGCAAGGTACCAAAAATTACCAAAATTGTACCTATCTACCCAAATCACTGAATTCTGTTACTTTGAGACAAACGCCTAGGAATATACACAAAGTTATCAAAATCGAATCATTGACCAATCCCAAAACGCTGTTAGAAAACCATGTATATTTAACCTTCTTCTTCGTCAACCTCCGCTTGTCAACTGTCAGTTTCTTCGGCCAGTTGTCAAAGTCATCTGTCACTTTCTGACATTGGCTCGGATGCCATTTTTTTGGCGCGTTTGTTGACGCTCGCGCTTGAATACAGACTTCAAAACTCCCGCCATTTTTGAATGACGTTTGTAGATCCTTGTCTATGGTTATTGTGAGTGAACGAAGGTTGTATGCAATATCGTTTGTGTATATAATATTGTTTATGGCATCTTTTATGTATATTATGAAATCTGCTACGTCTTCTGATGTTAGGACGAACCAGTGAGCGTATATTGATGTTTGAGCACTGAAATAAAATAATACATTATATATTAGAATATATATATATATATTACAATTATATATATATTAACACACTATAGAAGAAGAAGAATTAATACATAATAATAATCTATACTGAATAGATAATAAATAGAAAAAAAAGTTGCCAATAAACCGATGACAGCTTAAGCTAAGGACTTGAATAAATAAATATTCAAGTCAAAGTCAAAGTCAAAAATTACTTTATTCAGTAAAATCACGCGGATCATTTAGAATCGTCTTACATACTAGGTGATTCTAGGTGCCAGTTCCACGCGACCAGAGCCTAGAAGAACGGGCAACAAACTTACGGCCTGGTTCCTACCGTTATTCACGGACATTTCACACATCACACTCTAGTCCCAAACTAAGCAAAGCTTGTACTATGGGACATGCTGAAAGAATACCTATATACTTTTGTAAATACAAACATCGAATACATAGTAACACCCAGATACAGAACAAATATTTATGTTCACCACACAAACATTTGCTCTGAGTGGGAATCAAACCCACGACCCACAGCATGGAAGGCAGAGCTACTACCAACTGAGCTGTGATGCCTGTCTAATTCTCAATTTAATTTATCAATGATATACATTTAGAAATACAGCCACCATAAAAAAAAGACTTGTGGCACTCGGGGACTGCCGCGGTAAAGCTATTGCATAGCATTTTTTGCTGGATTACGCATGCGCAGTGTTAGGTTATTTCGTTACGGAATTTCTTCTGTCTCCACGCTCAAATCCCGCGATAGAAGCTATACCTACAATATCTTAAAAACTTACTATTGTATATCCCTAAACGCCAAATCAGGTTCCCTAATATAATCAAATACCCCGTCTTCTCTCGTTATATTACTTTCCGAGCACAATAACCTATCTTCATCGATATTCAGTAGATTTTCATTCGCTAAGTTCCCAGGCTCGTTGCAAATCAGATTGTTGTATTTAGTGTCAGTTTTGAAACTAGATGGCGTTAGTCTGTTGAGGTAATGTTTTAGGGGGCGGGTGTAGCAGTTACATTTCAGTTTATTTCCTGAAAAAAAAACATAAAAAATGTGGTAAATCTGTAATTTTTATAGATTGTAGGTATATTTTGTTAGTTATACTTATTTAGATATTAACATTTTTTTTTATCTGAGCTCTTTTTCATAAATTTCCTTATATACATATTTTATTTCCTTATAATAATAAAACAAATTAATGAGAGGGCTAACTAAAAGTCATGTTTACCAAAATATGCTCTAAAATGAATTAATTAAGAAACTTTTAGTAATGATTATTGTCTCAAATGTCATAAAAATATAATATCAAACAATAATACAACCAAACCAAAAGTCTCTCCAAAGACCATCTGAAAGAAATCGCTCTTAGCGATAAGACGGCCGATTATATTGTTGATTAAAACAAAAAACGTGAATTTAAACTAAAAAAAAAGTCACATGAAAAAGCCAACTTACCTTCAAAATACACTTGCAAATTTTCTTTTATAATTTTTTTAACAATTTTTGTATCAAATGCTGTCATTTCATTATTTCTTATATCTAGTATCTTCAATTGTGTAGCGTTTGTAATACTTTCTGTTGGTATATCTGTTATTATATTATTTTGTAAATAAATTTCTGTTATATTTTCCGGTAAATATAATTTTGCTTCAGCTAAAAAATAAATAAAATTAATTATAAATTTATTTCACGTATAAATTTTAGTGTTAAATTTTAATTATTTTAATACATTTGTATATTATTTTAAATTTTATTTATTATTTTGAAATTTTGAGGTGATTGTGGCGTAGTTGGCACCTCCGTAGGATAAGGTCGTGGGTTCGAACCCTGTTCGACTAAATAACGTTTGGGATTTAAAAATCTTTGATACCCTTATTATAGTAAGTAACTATTATTTTTGTGTTATGTTAGTCGAAATAATGTTTTATTCTAAATATCTGCATAGAATTATTTGAGATTTTGTGTATTACCATGTTTTTGTGCTTAATATAAATAACATAATAAGTAATTCTATCATTTATTTAGTTAATAATTAGTTTAATAACTTACTGGTTTTAGATATCAATCCTGCTAAATTGTTATTAGACAAATCTAGTACTCTTAATGAAGTTAGATTGCCTAGGACATCTAAAACACAAAAAAAAAGTATTAATAATCAATAAATATGTATTAACAAAGTTACAAGTATTTAGAAAAGCTTTGTAAATAGGGAATTTAAATAAACATTTACGATATTAAATTAAAAAATTGTCTCATAATTGTATAAAATTCTCATTCTAGGTCATAATTATTGACCTATGTTGAACTTTAAGTCTCACATAACCCATAGCAAATTATGAGCTGAATTTATGCAATTTTATACAACTTATGTAAAATATTTTCAACCTAGGTCAAAAATATTGACCTAAGTTGAACTTTAAGTCTCACATAGGTCAAAAATACTTACGATTTCTAATATCATTGATAACATTTCCCGACATATTAAGTTTTTTCAATGTTTTTGATCCGTAAGTTAAATCAAACGTCAACACTGGTATAGAATTATGACTCAAATCAACTTCCTGAAGTCTGTACGGGATCCAAGGACTTGATGGAAACATTTTCTTTGTTAGAAATCCTATATTGTTGTGGCTTAGGTTTATCTGAAAAATAAATAAATAATGCTGGACAATCCACACAACATCATCTAGCCCCAAGCTAAGCAGAGCTTGTGTTATGGGTACTAGAAGACTGATATACTTAATACAATACGTAACATAGATAGATATTTTTTATTACTTATACATATTAAATACCCAGAACACCCGGAATAAATATTTACAGCTCGTACAAACCCAAGGCGGGAATCAAACCCGCAACCTCCGCCGGCGGACCTTCGCCCGCCGCGCCACATCGGTCGTCTATTTCGTAATATTAGACATATCTATATACTTTATTAATAAGTATTTACGGACATTTCACACATCACACTCTAGTCCCAAACTAAACAAAGCTTGTACTATGGGAACTAGATTGTTGATAGAATACTTACATACATATTTTTTTGTAAATAAATACATAGAATAAATAGTAACACCCAGACACAGAACAAATATTTATGTTTATCACACAAACTTTTGCCCTGGGAATCGAACCCACGACCCACAGCACGGAGAGCAGAGCTACTACCAACTGAGCTGTGACGCCTGTCACATTAGTATATAAAACTTACCATTTCTAACGACAAGCAATCGTCTAGTAGACCATTTGTTTTGTTGTCGATTTTTTCTAAAAGATTATGGGAAAGATCTAGTCTCCTGGAAAAAAATATCTATTTAGATATAAACTAATCAAAATAAGTTTTAATGAAAACTTAAATATTTTTCATTTAAAGATGTAATTTTATTAAATTTTACTCTTAAGATTCTATTATTTAAACTTACAAAAAATATATTTTAAAAAATAACATACTTACATAAATACAAACTACCTACCAAGTACCTACCTTTCACAGGTAAAAAGGTACAAACAAGGTAAAAGGTACAAAGTAATTAAAGGTACACATTAATTTAAATGTATAAGCAAATCAAAACATACAAACAAGATAAGAGTACAAGCTAATTAAAAAGGTACAAACGAATTAAAAACGTACATACAAACGATTTAAAAATGTTTTTTTTTTATCTTACCTCAATGCAACTAATCCTTTAAACGCCTCGTTCGGTATATTTTCAAGTCCATTCCCTTTTAAAGATAAATCCAATAATTGTTGTAAACCCGTAAAGGATTGTTTTGAAACCTCTGTTATACTGTTCTGAGACAAGTCCAGTTGAAAGAGGGTAGGTAGGTTACCGAATGAAGACTTGCTGAGTGCAGTTAGGTTATTATTCTGAAATATAAGGTATTTTTTTTAAATAATATCTACTACCTATATAAAAATAAGTCGGGTTTTCCTTCCTGACGATATAACTCCAGAACGCACGAACCGATCTTCACGGTTTTGCATTCGTTGGAAAGGTCTCGGGCTCCGTGAGGTTTATAGCAAAGAACATTCTGGAAAAAATCAACAGAAAAGCGGGAAAGCGGTATTTTATATATTTCTCACACATCACAGTGAACAAAGCTTTTACTATGGGAGCTAGATTGCAGATTGCTGATAGAATACTCATCTACTTTTCCGTTCCGGCGTTCCGGCGAGATACGATTGACGTTGTCACGTTCAACTATCGTAAGTAAACCGACTTTACAGACAACCATTTTTTTGTTATAAATACATACATAGAATACAGTAACACCCAGACACAGAACAAATATTTATGTTCATCACACAAATATTAGCTCTCGGTGGGGATCGAACCCACGACCCACAGTATGGAAGGCTACTACTACTACCAACTGACTATATTCGATATTGATTTATATTTAAACTAGCTGCTGCCCGCGGCTTCGTCTTATTATCGTTATATTTTGAACAATTCGCATAATATCTTAACAAATTACAGCCTATGCGTTATTCTGATTTGTCATTTTTTGTTGTTGTTGTCAATTTTTGCTGGATTACTCATGCGCAGTGTTAGGTTATTTTTGTTACGGAATTTCTGAATTCGGTCTCCACTCAAAGCCCGCGATAGAAGCTATGTAAAGCTGCAAATAAATGTCTGTCTATGTCTGTCTAATAGCTTAAAAACTTTTGTAATATTAGTAGTATTAAATTAACAAAAATACCTGCATATATAAGTATTGTAAGCTACTTAATCCACTCAGAGCTTGCCAAGGTGGTGAAGTCAGTCCATTGTCACTTAAATCTAGACTTTGTAATGTTAGCAAACTGCTGAACGAGCTGTCGGACAACCGGTCGGACAACTGGTTGGCCGACAAGTTGAGTCGGAGCAGAGAATTCATCATTGGCCAGGAATTAGGTTTGATTTCTGTTAGATTGTTGTTTGCTAGGTTTAGGGAACTGAAAAAAAAGGATATTAATAAATATTCACGGACATTTCACACATCACACTCTAGTCCCAAACTAAGCAAAGCTCGTACTATGGGAACTAGATTGCTGATATAATACTTGTCTAAATAGTTTATTCACAAACAAACTTACGACTATACAGTATTTACAAAATGTACATTGTTATATAAAATACATAAGAAACAGTTGAGCTATCTACAGACCGTTGCAAACGATCTATAGATAGTTCAACTGATCCAAATCAGTACCAATCGTCGCGTACCCAAGACACTGGCTGCATTGCCGCGCTGAATAGCAATGCTGATACGTTGGGCCAGATACTCACCAGCCCTCGGGTCACGCGTCGCTTCGACTAGACGCCCAGAAATAATTTTGAAAACGCGGTGGGCCTCGGTACCCCACGGACCTAGAGTCTCGACCCTAAGAGGAGCAAATATGTATGCCCTGTCGAGACCTGCATATTTGCGTCTCATATTTAACTTGTCTTGTATACTTACATGTTTTTTTATATACAAGTAAGTACATAGTAACACCCAGACACCACAAATATTTAAGTTCATCACACAAACATTTGCTCTGGGTGGGAATCGAACCCACGACCCACAGCAAGGAAGGCAGAGCTACTACCAACTAAGCTGTGGGGCCTGTCAAATGGTTATCTCACATATTCAATTAAAAAAATGCTCATATATATATAATTTAGTTGTGGGTCAAATACAGCCCACATGGGTCAGAATCGACCCGAAATAGATAGATAGAAAATACATTATTGCACACCACAATTTAAAAATAAACATGTAAAAAATTTACTTAAACTGGAGTATGACACACATTGGGCAAGAATGCATGAAATTTGTATTATTCTTTAATTATTTAATTTTTTTAACAATTATACTACACAATGCTTGCAGTACTGTGAGCTTAATAGAATAAGGAATATGTGTTAATTCAATTGTTGTTTTTGTATTTATCTGTTTTGCTTATTAATTTGACTTTTATTGTATTTTTTTTTGTATTTAATTGATTTGTAACTTGAAATTTTAATAATTAGTGTAATCGGTTTTGCAAACCGTTCTAATTGTTTGTTTATTTATTTATTGTGTAACAAATTCCACAGCTCTTAGATGAATATGAAAATAAACTAATCTATACTAATATTATAAAGAGGTAAAGTTTGTATATTTGTTCAATTGTAAGGGGTAATCTCGGAATCTACTGAACCGATTTTAAAAATTCTTTCACCAATAGAAAGCCACATTATTGCTGAGTGTCATAGGCTATATTATATTTTCAAAAAAGTAGGGATCCTTACTAAAACTTCAATTACCTATGCCCAACGAAGTGGGCACGGGTCAGCTAGTTTAAAATACAGCCAATAACGTAAAAAAATAAATAAATACTTACGCTAACGCAGCGGGTATTTGAAAGATACTACCAATATAATTAAAAGATACTACTTATAAAAACATACTTACGCTAACGCATCAGGTATTTGAAAGATACTATCAATATAATTATAAGACACTACTTATAATTTATAAAAATATACTTACGCTAACGCAGCGGGTATTTGAAAGATACTATCAATATAATTGTAAGATAGATCCATTTCGCGACAACTTTGCAACTTTGCAAGACTACCGCGCGACACAGAACTCAACTTGTTGTGCGACAAATCCACCGACAGCAAAGTGGGTAGTGTACCGAATGTACTCGGCTTAATGGCCTGTAGGGAGTTGTGCGAGAGGTATATGTATCTGAAATATGTATTAAGAATAAATAATAAATAAATAATGCTGGACAATCCACACAACATCATCTAGCCCCAAGCTAAGCAGATCTTGTGTTATGGGTACTAGACTGACATACTTAATACAATACTTTACATAGATAGATATTTTGAACAATGATTGATTTTATTGTAATATACCTATCCTAAGTTAATTGACATAAGTAAATAAAAATAACTGACTTTGAAAGTTAAATAAAAATATTCTCAGGATTGCAATATACATATAGTACACTTAAAATGGCTTTTACAGGCATACATTTTTATATATTAACGGAATAAATCCGTTATATGTATAGGCGACCAAGAAATTGGTTTACCACTTTTGATGACATCTCCCAGTAACATAATTATTCGCTAAGGATTACAGATTGACAGATTCTGACGTAGCAGTTATTAATCTGTCAAGCGAAAATAGCCCTTGATGTTTTGTACGTGCAAATGATATTCAGCCTTAGAGTGGTAAACCAATTTCCTGGTCGCCTACACATTTATATATTCTGAAAACTATTTCACATCATATTACTCAGACAAAATAAGCTGTAGTTGCGTTCAAAAGAGTTTCATGACCATTTATTCAGTTGTTTTTAGTTTGAAAATCCGCCATTTTGTAGCGACGGCCATCTTGGAACGATTTTCATGAAACATAGCTAAGAACTCTCCCGACTACTTCACCTTTCAAACTAAAAAACAAAATCGAAATCGGTTCATCCGTTCGGGAGCTAAGATACCCAACACGTCAAACTTATAACACCCCGTCGTTTTTGCGTCAGGGGGTAAAAATAACACTTTTTTGCCAGTTCTTCTAGGCTCTGGTCGCGACGAACTGGCGCCTAGAATCATCTAGTATGTAAGACGATTCAAAGTGATCCTTGTGATTCTATTGAATCATTTTTTTCGACTTTGACTTACCGTAAAGAAAACAAAGTTTGAAACACAGCGTTAAATATTTCTTCCACATTGTTATGAGACACGTCCACTGTATGTAGTTCATATAATTTTGGAAATGAATTCTTGGGAATAACCCTTATATCGTTGTATGAAGCATTTATTATTCTTAAACCAGACATATTTTGTATTGGTAGCTGAAATATAAAAAAAAATAATTAAAAAATATTTATATAAGTACTTACTTAGTATTTTATTGTGAATTTTATTTGTAGTTTAAGTGATAGCCATAATGTAAAATAAATAAATATTTAGATACATTTCACACATCATGCTCAATTACCAATCTAAGCAAAGTATACAAAGTTTATAATATTAATTAATTATCATTTATAAATAATAAATATATAAATAATGCTGGACAATCCACACAACATCATCTAGCCCCAAGCTAAGCAGAGCTTGTGTTATGGGTACTAGAAGACTGACATACTTAATACAATACATTACATAGATTGATATTTTTTATTATACTTACATATAAAATACCCAGAACACCCCGGAATAAATATTTGCAGATCGTACAAACTTTTATCCCAAGGCGAGAATCGAACCCGCAACCTTCCGCGCCGCAGACGGACCATCGTCCGTCCGCGCCACATCAGTCGTCAATTAATTTCTTTTTTTTATTTGTATTTATCTTAATTATTTTTAATATTATAAACTATTATGTACGTAATAAATTTTAATAATAATAAAAATTTAATTAATTATTATTTAATATAACTTACCTGACTAAAATCAGTTAAACCATTATATGCAACATTAAATTCAAATGGATATGTATTCTCATCGAATGCCTTTTTATTTATTTCTGTCAAGTTATTATGACTAAAGTCTAGAACTGTCAAATTAAGACAGTTTTGAAAAGCGCCATTTTCTATAGTAGTTAATTGATTATAAGATATGTTAACCACAGCTGCGTAGAGATCTGTAAACGCTTGACTTTCTATTTTGGTTATATTATTTTCGGCTAGATTTAATACCTGGAAATAAATAAAATAAAAATAATAAATAAAATGAATAATGCTGGACAATCCACACAACATCATCTAGCCCCAAGCTAAGCAGAGCTTGTGTTATAGGTACTAGAAGAAAATATCTATCTATATATAGATATTTTTTATTATACATACATATAAAATACCCAGAACACCCGGAATAAATATTTGCAGATCGTACAAACATTTATCCCAAGGCGGGAATCGAACCCGCAACCTCCGCGTCGCAGGCGGACCATCGCCCACCGCGCCACATCGGTCGTCATTATGTAAGATGTCAAAATTAATTAGGACATGAGATACACTAACTTTAAAATAATGAATCTAAATATTTAGAATACATAGTAACATCTAAAAAAAACATCAGTGTTCATCACACAAACGTTTGAGTTGGGAATCGAACCCACGACCCACAAAGCAGAGCTACTAACAACTGCTATGACTACTAATATAAATAAAGCATCACGGATATTTCACACATCACATTCTAGTCCCAAACTAAGCAAAGCTTGTACTATGGGAACTAGATTGTTGATAAAATACTTATATACATTTTTTTGTATATACTTACATAGAAACACCCAGACACAAAAAATATTTATGTTCATCACACGAAACATTTGCTTTGGGTGGGAATCGAACCCACGACCCACAGCATGGGAGGCAGAGCTACTACCAACTGAGCTGTGACGCCTGTCATAATTTCAGTTACTAGTAGTACGCCCCGGCTTCGCACGGGTAGCGGGTATACATAATTGAAGTTTTAGTAAGGAGGATTTTTTTTAAATATAATATAGCATATGTTCAGCGCAGATAGTGTAGCTTCACAACGGTGAAAGAATTTTTGAAATCGGTCCAGTAGTTTCGGAGCCTATTCGATGCAAACAAACAAACAATCAAATCTTTCCTCTTTATAATATTAGTTTAGACTAGTAATATAAATGTACTTACTTCAGCAAATTTAGATGTTTGGAACATTTGATAATCGACTTTATTGATTTTATTTCTGGCTAGATCTATTGTGCCTATTCTAGTCACAGATGAGAAGGTACCTCGTCCTATATCAGATATTTGATTGTCTTGGAGGAAGAGTCGTCTGAAAAAGTAATTAAATCAATATCAATAACAGTTTATTCAGTAAAATCACAAGGATCATTTAGAATCGTCTTATATACCAACGGTCTTTCTTATAAAAAGTTAGCGCAGACTTGAAGTACTGATTACGATACGTAATGATGACTTGAAGTCAACGCTAACTTTTTATAAGATAGAGGATTTATAAGAAGAGGTAGGTGATTCTTTCTTATTTTTATTAAAGGTCTTAAAAATTGAAGTGAACGATAACCCGAAATGAGAAGATGGATGTAAAGTGGGAAGTTCTTAGGAAGTGTGGGAAGTGGGAAGTTGGAAGTAAAAAGGGAATTAAGAAAGTAATAACTTGGTAGAAAAGTAAGGAGTTGGAAGTAAAGTAGGAAGTTGGTAGTAAGGTGGTACAGTGTTAAGTTGATGGTAAAGTAGGAAGTTGGTAGTAAAGTAGAAAGTTTGTAGTAAAGTGGGAGGTGGTACAGTGGGAAGTTGATGGTAAAGTGGGAAGTTGGTAGTAAAGTGGGAGGTGGTACAGTGGGAAGTTGATGGTAAAGTGGGAAGTTGGTAGTAAAGTGGGAGGTGGTACAGTGGGAAGTTGATGGTAAAGTGGGAAGTTGGTAGTAAAGTGGGAGGTGGTACAGTGGGAAGTTGGTATTAAACTGGGCAGTTGGTAGTATTTACCTTAAAAATCTCATTCCCTTGAAGCTATTGGTGTCAAGTTTCTTTAATTTGTTATTATCTAGATGTAAGACTTTCAGTAAATTGTTTCTTCCGAACATACCTCTGAAATAAACAAATACATACTCTCTGTTAGATGTAGGGTTAGAGATCGAACCCACGACCCACAGCATGGAACAGCTATAACCAACTGAGCTGTGACTCTGGATATTTATATAATTACTTTGGGACTAGATCGTGATATGTGAAATGTCCTTGAACTTTGTTTTTAATGTACATGTAGCGCCATCTATATCGCTACATGGTAAACTACATCGTAGTGTACGCAACAGACCAACAGATGGCGACAAATCCTAGATCGCGCAAACGAAGTTATCGCGGAGTTTGAACATAAGTAATAGAACCGATGACTATCCATCGGTCCGAGCGACCCCGAGACAAAGGTCGCTCGGCGTGGAAGATCTTCCCTTTTCGTAAGAGATACCACACCTATCTCCTCATACCTATATTATGTAAGTAATTATAATTACCTAGGTATATCCGCGATGTTATTATGGCTGACATTACACCAACCCATTTTGACAAGATCACCCAAATGACTTCCATCCAGTTTAGCTATATTATTGTAGCTGCAAACAAACAGAAATATTTATTTAAATTAAAGTACTTATATATATATTTATGTGTTTACAAAATAGATAGATAGATAGATAAAAGCATTTATTTGAAACACAGTAACACACAAATTACAATAAAATTAAAAAGAAGTAAGGAAACGGAATGGTACTTAAACCTAAATATATAAAAATAGACTTAACATAAACACCATCCACAACTGAAACATACAAGAAATTCTGTGTGTTGCGGTACTTCAAAAGGGCATAATTAAAAGCTCAGCATAATTTTGCTCAAGAGCAAACACTGATTTTCAGCTAATACCCTCCGAGACGACAAGTTGAGCGAGGCAACATCAGGTTAGGTACAAACTGGAAATTCCTGTCACATACCCATGAAATATATATAAAATGAAATGTGTAAGAAAGTATATATGTATGTAATATGAAGAATGTATGTAATGATAATAGATACATAATAAGAAATAGTCTAAGATCCGGCTGCAGGATTACTTCGCTCATCTGTTTTTTGCTGAAAACCGATTTTTTATGAATATTTATAATTAGGAGAATATATATTTATCAGGTTGTCTAGCAAAATTTGGCCGCCAGTATTTTTAATTAAATTATTTTTAATAGATTTTTGGAAAAAAATAAAGTTCACTTGTTTTTTAAATAAAATAACGTCTACATCATGGCAATATAAATGAAGATTATCATTTTGTGTGTTTGTATATTTGTTAAATTGTAAGGGGTAATCTCGGGATCTACTGAACCGATTTTAAAAATTCTTTCGCCAATAGAAAGCCACATTATTGCTGAGTGTCATAGGTTATATAAAAAACCGAAAAATAAAAAAGGCTTTTACGTGGTAGTCCGTTTTGCAGAGTGAATCGGAGAAAAAACGGTCGAATTACCTATGACCAACGAAGTGGGCACGGGTCACGGGGTCAGCTAGTATAATATAAATTAGAAAAATAAGGTAAGTAACTTATAAAAATATAAATAAAAATATCAAGATACCTTAGATCCAATACTTCGACGTCGCGGAGACCTTTGAATTGATTTCTTTTTAAAACAGATAAATTGTTACCGTGGAGGTCCAAGGTCTTCAATTTTCTTAAATTCTGAAAAATATAAATTTATTTATATTAATTATAAAATAATTTCACTCAGCGCTATTTAAACGTTTTAACAAAAAATTAAACCGCCAAAAAAACCTGTAAATCAAAATCTAATATCTATTTTATTGTATTTTAAGGCCTATTTTATGCCGTTCCGTTCACGTTCAATGCCACGGCATCATTTTAAAGCATAGCAATTTATGTCGTAACAGTACGGTTCTATGTCCATTTGTAAAAAAATAAAATTCTTGCCATGCCGTCCCGGTCTGCGCAGGCCCTAAGTTCTTAAATTTATGTAAGTAGAATCAACTAGGGGGCGTCCATAAAATACGTGAGATGTTTAAAAGGAGGTGGGGGTCGATTCAAATCTCATCTAATCTTACGTTGAAGAGAGAGGGGTCTCGGCAAATATCACGCATTTTTTTTTATTCAACAAAAAATAATTATTCTCTTTGGTCCGTATAATAATATCTTTTAACAATAGCAGTCTAACGCGTTTACGTAAGAAACCCACATTTTGAGAAATTTCACGTGAGATTGCGGGATGGGGGAGGGGGTTGAATAAAATCTTACAACATCTCACCAGGGCCCCTCCCTGGTGAGATGTTGTAAGATTTTGTGACAGAAAATTTGAAAAAACACCTCACGTAATTTATGGACGCCCCCTAGTATACAACACGATTCTAAATGATTCTTGTGATTTTACTGAATAAAGTTTAATTGTTTTTATGATTATTTTGATTAATATTACCTGAAAAGCTTCTACAGGGATATCCGATATATTTCCATTACTTAAATGAAATCTTTCTAATCTGCCCAAAGCTTGACTTCCTGCAAATATGTCCTTAGCTAGTTTCGTCATGAGATGACCGTTTATTGATAGTTTTGTTAGATTACTTAAGATCTGGAAAATAACAAGAAAACATATATTATTTAATAATAAATATTCATAGACATATTACACATCACACTCTAGTCCCAAACTAAGCAAAGCTTCTACTATGAGAACTAGATTGCTGATATAATACTTATATACATTTTTTCTGTAAATTTATACATAGAATACATAGTAATAGCTCTGCTTTCCGTGCCGTGGGTGGTGGGTTCGATTCCAACCCAAAGCAAATGGTTGTGCGATGAACATAAATATTTGTCCTGGGTGTTTCTATGTATTCTATGTATGTATTTACAAAAACAAAATGTAAGTACCTTTATAAGTATTCTATCAGCAACCTAGTTCCCATAGTACAAGCTTCGCTTAGTTTGAGACTAAAGTGTGATGTGTGAAATGTCCATGCATTTATTAACTTATAAGTTGATTATTTATTAAATATTATTAAACCAGGTTTTAGCTACAAATATAATCATATAAATACAAAATAAAAACTTATTTTTTCTTAGGTTCAATTCTAAATGATCCTTGTGATTTTAATAAGGAATATTTTATTATTATATCTATATACTTACTATATTTTATTATTATAGATATAATCATTTATTAACTTATGTATATATAATGTATACATAAGTTATAATATATATATAATAGGTTAGATAGGTTTAGGTTAGATATTATATAATATATATATAATACCTAACCTAACCTTAAAAGTAGTCAAAATACCTTAAAAGCCTCCTTAGGAAACTCCTCGATCTTAGTATTCGTCATAAACAACTCTTGAAGCGTCCTATTTACTCCCGCAAAAGTGTAAGCTTCCACTGACTTTATAGGAGTATCCTCAAACTCCATCACTCGTATTGTAGAACGATGGAATAAGGAACCGAATAGACGTGCTGAAATTTATAAATATATGTTAAAAAAATGGTTGTCTGTAAAGTCGGTTTACTGACGATAGTTGAACGTGACAACGTCAACGAACGGGATTGTAAGCGGTTCTGCAAAATAATCCGCGCTTTCGCTTGCACTTCATGGAACACCTCAGAACGCCTCAGAACGCCTCATGAGTCATGTTTTTTCGTGCGTGCAGCCGGCTCTATCGAATTATAAGACGTTGTCACGTCAAAATGAAATATATTAACGGCCGGTTTCTGGAAACCCATATCACGATTGATCCGAGTTTGACACATAGTAATTATTTGATTTTTTCGTTGATCATCGTTCGAGAAACCGGCCGTTAGTTGTTAACATACATTACAATTAAATAAATAATGGTGGACAATCCACACAACATCATCTAGCCCCAAGCTAAGCAGAGCTTGTGTTATGGGTAGGTACTAGAAGACTGACGTACTCAATACAATACATTACATAGATAGATATTTTTTATTATACATATAAATTACCCAGAACACCCGGTATAAATATTTGCAGATTACTCAAACATTTATCCCAAGGCGGGAATCGAACCCGCAACGTCCGCGTCGCAGGCGGATCTCGCCCGCCGCGCGCGTTGTGATTATACGTAATTTAGCAATGGGTTCGATTCTCACTAATTTTTTTTCTTTTTTTTCAAAGGATCTATCTACCCTGGCCTAGACTTTACAATGGGCGGTCTTATCTATAAAAGCGATCTCTTCCAAACAACCTTTAATTAGATACTTACAAATCTTGCATTCTGTAAGGCGCAGTCTTTCTATCGGGAGCCCCAAACCCGCTATATTACCGATGCCTACACTCAACGCCGCTAGGCCAGCGCCGGTACATCTGAAAACATTAAACCTGGTTTGAGGTACAAATACTTATAATCATATACTTACTTAGGTAAGTACTTATGTAAAAACAAATTAAAAACATTTTTTTCATAGGTTCAATTCTAAATGTTGTGATTTTACTAAGGAATTTATGTCTACTAATTATTTAACTGTTTCGTACAGTAATATAATTAAGTAAGTTAATATAAAGAACCAATCTCAAAAATTGATACAGAGTTACACAGAAAATTATTGTTTATGTTCGCAAAATAGCTTATACTAGTATAAAAGGGGTATATAACAGTTCAGCTGCAATAAAAAAAACCCAAAAAAAATTGAATTTCCCACTTGAGCGAGAGGTACCTTATATAAAGTCCTGCATCTGTCCCGTTCTCGCACACGCAAGGGTGCAGTAAGGCCGCATCTGTCCCTTTCGGACAATTGTAGGCGGGACCAGGCGGAATATACTCTGCGCTGATGAGTGGAGTTGCCAGGATAATCAAAAGGATGATCATTTGGGGAAGTTTAAGATCTGGGGAAAAACGTATTTTGTTTGACTGTGAAAACCTTAATTAATAATACCTTAATTACATGTGTATTTACGTGTGTATGATTCATATGCAGAATCTAAAGTA
Source organism: Ecliptopera silaceata (assembly GCA_932527185.1). Lineage (NCBI taxonomy): Eukaryota > Metazoa > Arthropoda > Insecta > Lepidoptera > Geometridae > Ecliptopera > Ecliptopera silaceata. Next base: position 4,975,125 of record OW052217.1, on the reverse strand, counting down.
GAGTATGTTGGTTTCATATAAAAAATCAGAAAAATATGTAATTTTATGACGTAAATAAATGAATTAAATTGAATTTCTTAACTCAGCCTGAAGTTTTTTTATTTATTAATACGTATAGATTTGAAAAGGCATACCTAGTAGAATTCGAATTTTTTTTTTTTATTATAATTGTGAGAATAGGTATTACTATTAGATAGTTTTAATTCTTTAGCAGTTACTGTGCATAATAAAGAAAATGATGAAATAATGTAGCAAAATTAACAATAAATACGCACTATAAGTAAACATATAGGAAGGTAGTAGCAGTGTTTAAAAGCAAAAAATTTTCCAAGGTTTTTATAAACTAGTTTCATTGCGCGGACAGTAAAGCAAAAGGTCAAAAAACTAGTTATTCTTCGACAAAACTGTCAACTACTGCTAATTAAACTCTCTAATCGTTTACTGTGATTGATTATTAATAACATTGCCAATTAAATGCAGTTAATATTCGATTATAAGTTTGCTAAAACTTTGTCACGTAAAACTTTCACTTCACAAAACAATAGTTACAAGAACTCACCTGCCATTTTTTGATAACTCGTCGTTTATTAAAGCAAATCCTCTAGCGCATGAGTAAGTTTTTAAGATGTTCACATAATAATTACGCGAAAAGACACGCAATTCTTTTTCCTAGGAACTTTGCGCAACCTTCCCCTGCATGATCAACACGGAACTGACGAACTGACCATAGATAACAGAGAATATTGAATTTGACATTGACACTTGCTTGACTTGAATAAATGGTAAAAAAACTTATCAAGGATGTGTCAAGTTTAGGGTAGCCACATCAAAATTTATAGTATCTACCAAAGCTCAAGCAAAAGCTTTGCTCTACACTACAAGCAAATTAACCAAAGTACCTACCTTACCAATGTGTAATACTTTAGGACCTCTATTATCTAGTTTATCTAGCTGTGCTACATATAAATTACCTATAGTTTTATATAGATTAGTAATTAAGGCAGTTTTTAGTTGATATAAAAACTACCTACTACAAATACCTATAACTTGCTAACCAAATGCAAATATTATGTTAGATATCATCTGAGAGTATAATGTTTATTGGTTCAAATATAAATCAAATACAAAAATATCTACTAAAGTTAGAAACACATTTAAAACTGGTGTATTTTTAAGTACCACAGATGCACTACTTGGATAAGAGGTATCGAATATTTCTCCTTTCCTGAAACAATATCTTCTAAAGGAGAGTCGAGTAATGTTTGGACTAGAAGAAGGAGCGCTTCCATCTTCCTCATCCTCCATCAGTGTTTTATAGCACGATACAAAAAACGGAATAAAAACAGATCTTCCGAACCACACCCACAGCATCACAAAGAATACTGTAAGTAATATAACTTGGCAGAACATATAGAAGTAGTATGGGAATATTATAGGATCTGGCGTTGTTATTTTTGTGATCTTGCAGACGACCCATTGTATCATCAGCCAGTAAACGAGGCATTGGTTGGCGCCGGAGCATAACGAAGCACAGCAGTCCCATACTCGCGAGCAAAGAATATAGGGAAAGCAAAATATTTCCCACCAGTTGAACCTGAAGACATCTTCAGGAATTGCAAAAAACCTTTCCCCTTGTACTTCGTCACATTTGAACTTCTCTTCTGGCTTCTTCTTTTTCTTTTTCGGTGGCATCTTTTATTTTTTTTATATCGGTATTATATTCATAAAATCAATACACAGATCGTGTGTTTTATGTTATAGTATGAAGTTCAGGGGATTAAACGAATGAGTAAAGGACACAAAACATTGTTATAGGATTTGATCATACAATTTGTCAGTTGTCACATAATATCACAACATTGGTAGATATAGGTAGACTATGGTAGAAAAGTTCTAAAATTACTTACAATCTCTTTCCACCGCGCCGGCTTTCTTTCAAAATCTGTGCGGCCAGCATAATAAAATTGTATTTAATCAGACATAATGTTATGTTTCCATCACAAATAAAAACAGTAATATTTTACATTTTGTCAGATTGATTTCGGATTTTTAACCTTTTGTGTTATTTTACTAGCGCCGTACGTGCTCATTGATGGCATCACTGTCTCCACAACTGTCAAATATGCCAAAATGGCGAAGAATGTGATGATGTGAGGACCTCCTCAGAATACTTTTTATTTTCAAGTATTCCAATCCGTACAAATATATATATTAGTTTCACATAAACTCAGTGCAAAAAATAAATATCTAAATAAAATACAGGTGAGCTATACTTACGTAAGTACATACATGCTGATGTAAATCTCGTCTCTCGACAAAAAATCATTGTTGAATACCAGAATTTAAATAATAAAGAGAAATTGTGTGATTGTTTTCAAGATATTTCCGTGCGTAACTTACCTACACAATCGCGTCTAAATATAGTTTGTATTGTTTAGCGTTAAACTAGTCTACAGGTCATGGTAATGTAGTGCGTGAATAAGTACGTCTTTTCCGCTAATATCTCTTAAATTAAAGTGCATACAGTACTTCAAATTAAAATCAAGGTAAGTTCGATTCTTATACATTAATACAGTAAATATTTTTAATTAAAAAACTTCTTGAAAGTTATATTTTTGAGAGAAAAGAAAATCTTAGTGTGACCTCCTTTTAAACACTTTCTAATTCTGTTTATTTATGCCACACTATTGCTTTGATTTTGTATTAGTTTGGTTTTTACTGGTGGCATTTTAAAAGTTTTCTTCAACCGAGCTTAAGAAACCAATTTTTTTACCAGAGCATATAAAGAATCAGACAGGCATCATTCTACATTTTTAAGAACTGATTTTAATACAGGACATAAAAAAAAATTATATGTATGTACATTCATAATTTTTTTTGTGTCATATAAAAATATAATCACCTAAAAAAAACTTGTGTTTGCCAATCAGTATAACTAGTATCATTAAAAAAAGTATGTCAATGTTAAAAATTAAATTTATTTAGTAATGATATATTGAACTAAAATAAAACGTATCATTGGAGTAAAAAAGTATTAGACAACACAAAAAAAAATATGACAAACATATTCATGTTATTAAATCTTCTCCAAAGCAGAAATAAATAAAAAACTTAAAAGAAAATATATATATTGAAAAAAAAATATACTTACAGCTTTTTTAACGGTACCACAGCCCGTTATTTTAATTTAAAGTTATATTTTTGTTATTCAGAAAGTTGAACCATTTTGTTTGTATATATTTTTGTCTAATTGGGTCTCGATTTTAACGCACGCCGTGGCACCCTATAATTGAAGAAACACATAGCTATAAGCCCACTTACTTTAATTTTTAATTCTGATTGTGATTTCTTTGTTGGTTGTCCTAAATAAATAAATAAATAAATATTTATTTAATATATAAATATTTTAATAAGAATAACGCCTGACATACGATTAAATAAATTTCAACATTTTGAAATATGAATAATAACGCTACAACGAGCTTGCACCCTTCCCCCGTCCTTATGCCCCAATCATAAATCGCGCTAGACAATGTTTTTTTAAATAAATGAAGGAACATCTGTACTTACATACTTTCATTGAAATCGGTTGAAAAATGCGACTTACAGGCAAAAACAGACAAGACGAATGCCAAAACTGAGATGCTTCTTTAACTTCGCTCGCTCGTTCGATTAATCCTAATTAAATAAACAGAAAAATTTAGCCCATAACTTTTTTAATCTTAGATTTGTTGACTTATCTATGTAATGTATTTGTGTTAAGTATGTCAGTATTCTAGTACCCATAACACAAGCTCTGCTTAGCTTGGGGCTAGATGATGTTGTGTGGATTGTCCAGCATTATTTATACTACAAACGAAACAGATACTAAAATATTTTAAATTTTCATTATTCTACTCAGTGCAGGAGGCAGCATAACATTATGTAAATCTATGTGCATTCTATATTGACTGATGATGTTTAATGTTTTCAAAATTATTTTTCTTATCTTGATAGGGGAATCATGTCTTACAAACACATACATACAAATGCACAAATCCAACTAATTGTGTGTTTAGAACTAAACTATAAAATAAAGATCATTTATTTGCATAACAGGTGTAAATTAAGCTAAAAAAACAATATGATTTACCTTAAAGTGTGCAAATTGAGATAAATAAATAATGCTGGACAATCCACACATCATCTTGCCCCAAGCTAAGCAGAGCTTAGTAGCCTAAACTATGATTTTGATAAGTATCAATCTTTAAGAGAATTTCTTATAAAAATAAATATTGCGCACAAAACAATATGACATTTATTCATGCTCATTCCCCTGAGAGCTGAGCATGAATAAATGTGGCGCACGTAAACGTAACGTATTTCAGATACACTGCGCGCTAACGCTGCAACGTTCGACAGTAAAGCGGATGTTGACGCGTGATGTATAAACACGTCCTGTTTCAATACGTTTACGATTGTCACATTTATCCGCGCTTCATAAAGATCACATGTCACTCGGCAAGTTACAGTGCCTAAAGTAGATTACACATTCAAGAAACTAGTTACGTCTGTATGTGCTTTGTGTACATGATGCTTACATCGGTATTCTTACACCCGGGAAAAACCGAAGTTCCAAGTTTTTATTATATATTTTTATTATTTTTATTGGCGTGACGACTTGGACACGTTTCACGTAGACTGGTGGGAAGCGACGGCTGACCGGAAGTACTGAAAGAGTATGGGGAGACCTTTGTCCAGCTGTGGGAAAGTAGGTTAATAAAAAAAATATATTGTAGCAAAAGAAAGAGAGAAATGGAGGAATTTGGGGGAGACCTTTGCCCAGCAGTGGGAAAGTATAGGTTAATAAAAAAAGATATTGTACTGCATCCTATACTGTTATCCTAACTAGCTGATGCTCGCGACTCAAGGTGTTTACGCACTTGGTCGTCGGTCGCCCTATTGGTTTTGGTCGCCGAGCGACCGAGTCGCCGGCATCACCCGCCATCATCATTATATCATATTTACAAACATCGAGACACAGAACAAATATTTGTGTTCATCGCACAAACATTTGCTCTGAGCGGGAATCGAGCCCACGACCCACAGCGTGGAAGGCAGAGCTACTACCACTTATTATTAAGCAGTTATTCTTCTAGGTCAGCGAGAAAATTTTCGTATATTTTCAATAGATTTGTTAAAAGGACACTATTGACCAACAATCATTAGCGTACCTATATAAGTAGGTTAGATTGCTAAATTAACCGGTTTTGGCTCTAAATAAAAACCTTATTCTACTGAGATAAAGCTCAATTTAGTTTACAACTTATAACTTAAGAAATGACGATATAACACGTTGACCTTGACCAAACGAAACGAGATTTTTATAAAAGTTTGTATGAATTTTCTTATACAGAGAGCGTCTAAATACGTACTATATTGACTATTTTTAGCCTGACAAATTTATATACTTAGTTAAGAATGCGTTTTTAGTAGTAGCAATACTAAAAACGCATTTTTAGAGAATCCTCAAAAAGTACTAGTCAGATCTTATTGATAAAACATGTTAGTAGGTTATCTCTGCAGTGTAATGATCTATCAAACATAAATAATCATCACTTCGGTTCACAATTTGCGGAAACATACTTACAAAAAAAACACAATCGCATTGAGAACCATTTCAATAGTCAGTTAAAAATATATAAATTAAAAATTAACGTTACCAAAACACCAATAAATACAATAACAGTACATTTTTCCTGTTTGCAAAAATAAGTTTTGTTGTTGACCTCAGATCGACTTCCGCTTTCTTTCACTGACCTTCATTCTTTATTTAAAAGTTAAGGTGATACGTCTCGCTCTAGCGGGAAATTTAAATTTTTTAGGGTTTTTTTTATTGTGGCTGAACTGTTATTATATATTTTACTAGTTTAAGCTACTTTGCGAACATAAACAATCATTTTCTGTGTAACCCTGTATCAATTTTTGAGATTGGTTCTTTAAATTAACTTACTAAATTATAAAAGTGTTTTAAATAGTTTTAGGATTAAGTAAGTTAATATAAAAAAACTAATCTCAAATATTGATACAGAGTTACACAGAAAATTATTGTTTATGTTCGCAAAGTAGCTTAAACTAGTAAAAGATGTAACAGTTCAGCCACAATAAAAAAAAACCCTAAAAAAAATTGAATTTCCCGCTAGAGCGAGACGTATCACCTTAAAACTAAACTTTAATAATTGGTTGAAGTTGAACATATTATTCTACCCTCTAAAGGTCAAATTAAGCGTCAAAATATTTTTTTGAGGAAATGAGTTTTGTTGCTATGGAAACCGGTATACGATGTTTCGCGGCGGGCGAAGGTCCGCCTGCGACGCGGAGGTTGCGGGTTCGATTCCCGCCTTGGGATAAATATATAATAAAAAAAAATGGTAGCACTCCGGGAGTGCCGGCAGAAGTGAAAACTTCAATATTAACGTTGTGTTTTCACTTTTAAGTTTTCACTTCAAAAATATAACCACAGTCGTGATTGTGTCATGTCATTGTGTCACATTCGCGCAAGCGCGACACAACGACGAAGACAACGAAGACACACTGACACAGACACATTCGCGCAAGCGCGAATGTGTCTGTGTCATTGTGATTGTGTCATGTCTTCGTTGGCTTCGTCGTCATCGTCACGTCACGTCATGTCGCCACGTCATCGTCACGTCATGTCGCCACGTCATCGTCACGTCATGTCGCCACAACACTATTTAATTGTTTACACACACAGACACATTCGCGCAAGCGCGAATGTGTCGCGAATGTGTCGCGAATGAACGTCATGTCGCCACAACACTATTTAATTGTTTGAGTCATACGTCGCGTGACCGCAAGTGTGTTCTTTTGTCGTCTCTTGTTTTACGAGCAATGTATAAAAATTAAATAAGATCTTACGCTTTTTCGACGTCACGTGACCCTGACGCGAGTTTGAAAGTTTTTACCCACCCAGCGCCGCTAAAGAAGTTTTCACTTCAAAAATATATCTATGTAATGTATTATATTAAGTACGTCAGTCTTCTAGTAGCTATAACAAGAGCTTAGCTTGGGGCTAGATGATGTTGTGTGGATTGTCCAGCAAAAAAAATATTATCATTACTACTAGCCTGCAGACGACGTCCATCGAATACGTCAGACTACCTTAAATAGTCAGAATAGACGTCAGTGTTCACGCACGCCTTTCTGGTTGGAAAACGATTCCTCTTTAGTACCTATGTATAACGGTGTTGTTTAAATTAACCGGCCAAGAGTCGGTCTCGCGCATGGACGGTCCACAAAATCGTTTCTGTATATGAGCCCCCTATAAATATAGATTTTATTCTGTTTTTTGGTATTTGTTGTTATAGTTACAGAAATACATCAGATGAAAGAAATAAATCGTTGAGATCGTACAACTCGATAATTTTGTATATATTTGGAGAAACATAGTTTCAAATTATCTCCAAGTCGATAAGTAATTAACTGGCGAGTTCTATCTCTAACAAATAAAAAAATCAAGACTAAAGGCTTTAAAAATATCGTAAGAACCCTAACATATGATCTGACGACACACATTTGACATATTTTTTTATTTATAATAATTAAAGTTTGAACAAAACAATACACAAATAGTTATATTATGTATAACATCTAAAAACCACTAAGGTTTAACACGGTGCTATACAATAGACATACATTTATTTGCAACATTAGCACACACACAGTAATTAAAATTAGTCCTTAAAAATAAACATGGTAAGTACAATAGTAATAAAAAGGAATAACATAATAATATGATGATAGATGAAAGAGAAACATAAATAAATAAATAAAAACAATGGTAAACACACAGAACAAAAAATACAGTAGAAGTAGTATGGGGGCGGGGTGCGCGTACCCCGAGTTTAGCGTAGATTCGCAAACTGTCTCCGCCACGCCTATTTCACGCACGTCAGTCTAGATCGAACCGTCACAGTGATAATAGCTTTAGAAAAATTACAAAAATGCCTTATTGCGCTGTTCTAGAGTGTAAAAACGACAGCAGAACTAAAAATGTTTCAAATGGTGGTATATCATATCATCAGTTAGTCTTGATTTACTTAATTTCGATGAAAATTGTAAAAACATTATTTTATTGTACAAGACAAGTACAAATAGACTTTATTGTTTATTCTATAGGGTCTACTTTCTTTTAAAGTCAACCATTTATTCTCGAAGATTCCAACTACTGACATGTCACAGTCCGCTACTCAATTAGGTATTGACGTTATCGATAATGAGTTATCGATATTTTAAACTTACAATGTTCTATGATATATCGGCAAAAAATTAACCCTATAATGCATTTTTTTTATGATTCTGTATAGTAATGAGCGATTTTCCAGGGAGTGTTCTTAGAATACACGATAGATGGCGCTCAACGTCAAATGCATTTCAATGTCAATTGTCAACACAAAAAGTTTTCATATTTTATCTGTGGTGTGAAATTTTTGTTCTAGAAAAATTCAAAACTGTTTGACGAAAGTTAAAAGTCTTCAATCGTGGCAGAAATCAGAAACCAGTATACAGTCTGTTGTCGTCAAAAGTAAAATCCACAAGAAGGTACACGAATGCTAAAATAAAAGCAAACAAAATCTAACAAAACGCTGAATACACCGAAACGGACATGACAGGATGCTAATGACAGCTACACGACAGAGCTGCCAATAGATTATACAGATAAAAAAGAGAGGGATTTTGATACACTATGTGTCTACTGCCATCTATCGACTATTTTTGAACTATTTTTTTTTTTAAAAGCTATTTGGAAAATCGCTCATTGTAGTAGTAGGTACTTCCATGACTTGTTCAAACCGTTTTTTTTTATTTATCTTATTAAGGTTTATTAATTAGTTAATCTTATTTATAAGTTTTTAAAAGGTGGATATGGGGGAATCTATTAGTAATATTCAAATTGAGAAAGGTTTCTCAACCTTATGTCATTCATAATTTGTATTTTTTAGTATGTAGATGTTTTATTAATGTAAGTAGTTCATTAATAAAACCAGTGTTTTAATTTTATTTGTATTAATTACTTCCATTATTATATACATTTTTATATTAGTATACATTTATAAACACAATGATTTCAAACATAAAAATGAGTAAGGTACTTAATTCATTTTGAAATGTAAAATATATTTATCGACTTTAATTTTAGTTGAAAATAAAACGCATTGTCGATATATAAAGTAATGGCAGCAGTACAACCCTAGAAATGGACGAATAGTACAAAAATAGTAAAGAGCTCGTTACGGAAATATGAATCTTATCTCAAAAGTAATAAAGGTTTATTAAATGCATTTGGTGTAGTGACATCTAGCGGCGAGTAGCAGAACTTGGTAGTGAAAGTATTCCGTATGACGTAATACGTAAATAGATTAGATAATAAACCACTCTATCGTCATATGATTATTGTTAATTTTCAAATGAACGAAGACTAATGTATTACTTACTTTCATTCAACCAATCACACGACGCTTTTCTTAGTGTGACGAAATACAATTAACCTGTGTCAGTGTAAGTTAGGGTACGGTGGTTCCGGTGCTAAAAAAGGACCATGCTCCTTCTACTGTATTTTTTGTTCTGTGGGTAAACACAATTGTAGTAAAACAAATGAAATTTGAAAAACATTAATAACATAAAAGTAGTGTGTGCTACTGCAGCAAATAGGTTCCAGCTCAGCATTATGCTTTGCCACCTATCCTATTGGCAACTCAGCGCTGTTACTATACTGAGTTTACAAAATAATAGTTCCCTGCAGATTTATTTATGTTTTAACATAGAAGCGAGTAACTACATATAACTTCACACGTTCTTAAATATCTTCTCTTCTTTCCAGAAAGCTCTCAAAATGAGGGTCTGGGGAGCACACGGTGAGTTCTGCGCGCGCCACCAATGGGAAGTCATAGTCGCAACCTTAGCGTTACTGGCCTGCGCCGCCAGCGTCGAACGGCAAAGCGGGAGCAGGTCTGAAAGTTGTGCTGGCTGGGCAGCCGCCTGTCCAGGTCTAGAAGCAGAGTATCAAGCAGCAGATGCTGTTATCATGACCTTCGTGAGATGCGCCGCCTTACTCTACGCTTACTACCAGATCTCTAATCTCCATAAAATCGCATCAAAATACCTCCTCATCATTGCAGGAGTTTTTTCTACTTTCGCCAGCTTTATTTTCACATCTGCGGTGGCTAGTCTGTTCTGGAGCGAACTGGCGAGCATAAAGGATGCTCCGTTTTTGTTTCTGCTGGTTGCTGATGTTGCTAGAGGTGCCAGAATGGCTAAAGCAGGGTGGTCGGCCGGTGAAGATCAGGAGAAAAGAGTTGGAAGAGCTTTGGCTCTGCTCGGACCAACGGCTACCTTGGATACCTTACTAGCGGTGTTGTTGGTTGGAGTAGGAGCATTAACTGGGGTACCTAGGCTGGAACACATGTGTACGTTTGCATGTTTGGCCTTGCTCGTTGACTACCTAGTGTTTGTGACCTTCTACCCTGCTTGTTTATCTCTGGTCGCTGATTTTGCGTCAGGGAGGAAAGAAATGGTACCGGACAGTCCGTTTTCGGAAGAAGATTTGAAGCCAAACCCAGTTGTGCATAGAGTTAAGATGATTATGGCTGTGGGGCTGCTGTGCGTTCATCTGACGAGCAGGTGGACTTTCAGTGAGAGTGGTGGTATTATTGAAGGACCTTCCGATCATCTGATGCAGAATAAACACGACAATGTCTTCCTACACTCGTATGTGAAATGGTTTTCAGTCAGCGCTGATTACATCGTCATAGCGACTTTGTTATGCGCGCTGATTATCAAGTTCGTCTTCTTTGAAGAGCAGAGGAACTGGGTTATCGATATGAACGACATGAGAGTCAAGGAGGTCATACAAAAAGACTTGGATATGCCAAGAGATGGTAAACCTAAGTTCTGCGTAGGAGACGACTCGAACTCTGAAGTGTCCACTCAAACCGATGACTCTGTGAACTGCGATGATTTAGAATGGCCTGTGCTTTCTCCTAGTTCTTCAGCAGCCAAACTGAACGCGAAGAAGCGACCGATGGCAGAGTGCTTAGAGATCTATAGATCTGAGGGCGCTTGTACGTCGCTGAGCGACGAAGAAGTGACTATGCTGGTTGAACAGTCGCACATACCGTTGCATAGACTGGAGATAGTACTAGGAGATCCTTTGAGAGGTGTGCGACTGAGACGGAGAGTCATCGCCTCTCGGTTCCAAACTGAATCTGCTATCAAACAGTTGCCCTACCTCAACTATGACTACAGTAAAGTGTTGAACGCCTGCTGCGAGAACGTCATAGGCTTTGTAGGAATCCCTGTTGGATACGCAGGACCATTGTACGTCGATGGAAAAGCTTATATGATTCCAATGGCGACCACTGAAGGTGCATTGGTTGCTTCGACTAATAGAGGAGCTAAAGCGATAGGCACGAGGGGTGTGATAAGCGTGGTCGAAGACGTCGGCATGACTAGAGCACCAGCTGTCAAGTTTACCAACGTGGTGCGCGCCCATGAATGCAGGCAATGGATGGACGTTCCAGGAAACTATGCTATGATCAAAGAGGCTTTTGATTCGACTTCGAGATTCGCGAGGTTGCAAGAAGTCCACATAGGAGTGGATGGAGCAACATTGTACCTTAGATTCCGAGCGACGACAGGAGACGCTATGGGCATGAACATGGTATCAAAAGGCGCCGAAAACGCTCTTAAACTCCTCAAAAACTACTTTCCAGACATGGAAGTTATCAGCTTATCTGGAAACTACTGTTCGGATAAAAAAGCTGCCGCTATCAACTGGGTCAAAGGGCGAGGAAAGCGTGTGGTCTGCGAAACAACTATAACGAGCGAGAGTCTGCGAAATGTTTTCAAAACTGATGCGAGGACTTTGGCAAGATGCAACAAGGTGAAGAATCTATCTGGTTCGGCTTTAGCTGGGTCTATTGGAGGCAATAACGCTCATGCAGCAAACATGGTTACAGCTATCTTTATAGCCACAGGGCAAGACCCCGCTCAGAACGTAACGAGCAGCAATTGCTCGACCAGCATGGAAGTTTGTGGGGAAAACAGGGAAGATCTGTACGTGACTTGCACCATGCCCTCTTTAGAAGTCGGTACTGTGGGCGGCGGTACAGTTTTGACGGGCCAAGGGGCTTGTTTGGAGATTTTAGGAGTGAAAGGGGCTGGGGTTACCCCGGCTGAGAATTCTGCTCGACTGGCTTCGTTGATCTGCGCTACAGTTTTGGCTGGAGAGCTCAGTTTGATGGCAGCTCTGGTGAACTCTGACCTGGTCAAGTCACATATGAGACATAATAGATCTGCTGTCAATGTGCCAGCCACCGCTTTGACAGTAGATGTCAAATCTAATGCGCTGAAAGTGCCTTCTTAGTTGTACTTAGATTTAAGAGTTGAAATCTCGAATATTGAGGCTTATTAAATGTTATGAGTTTTTATCAGTTGAAATGTAACTTTACTTGCAATAAGTGGTGAGAGAAGCGATGTCGATCGCTTTGCTTTATTTACGCCTTACATTGAGGGAGAGAGAAGGGTGCAGTTTACACGTCTTTAAATAACATTAACTGCCAAATGAAAACGGCTGTAAATATACTGTATACAAAAGCGAAGAATAAATACAAATAAAAAATATCTAACTTATAGCCATTAAAATGGAATCAAATATCAGTGTCCGATGTATATCTATGTTGAATTATGTTTTGTTATTGTTATATACAAAAATCTTTATATATATAGTTATATAATTAACAATATTCTTATGTGCATGGCCTTGAATAAGTTTAGGTTAGATTAGGTACTTAATGTACGTAGACTAGACTTACGTGCGACTTTACTGCGTACCTCGCTGGTATGCATTCCCGCTCGCTCGCCTGCTTGCACGAGGGCGAGCGAGTCGTCACACGATGACGTCACGTGGAGTACGCAGTTAAGTCACACGGGTCTCTTTATTATTATATATTATCTGTATTATTTATGTGACCTCAAACTAAAAACTAGTGACCCGTATTTTTTTTCTACATTACATAGTAAGTAGGTAGATGTATTAAACATTTATGTGTTATATTTAATGCCGGATTTCTGTAGATTTCTGCTGTAAAGATTGTCCGTTGATTTTTAAATTTTAATTTTGTTTTTTTTTATTCTTGTATTCTATTTGCGCTGATGTGTGTACCTGACTTAGGTCCCAGCAACTGCCGAAAAGTAAACTGCGTATATTTGTTTTATTTTGGCAGGCATTATTTATTTTTATATGTTAGTTTGTGCATATACTTCATTAATTTTTCTTTATACAAATTGTTTAATTATACATTCCCGGTTTGGCGATCAGCTGATAGGGGAAATCAAGATAGTTACGCATTCACAATGAAAGGTTATTGATATTTAGATTGACGGGATCACAAAATATTGTTATTATTATGGCCTAAGATAAATTATTATTATAAGATACTTTATGTTCTTGTTGTGTATGGGTGCCGGTATTATATTTCTTTTCATTTCTTCAATCTAGTCACTTTACTTTCCATTTTCTTTACGCAGTGAATAAATATATCTGTATTTAAATGTTATTTTATTTATAGTATAGTACTAGCTGACCCAGCAGACTTCGTACTGCCTCAATCGATAAATAAAGTTCAAATTGACTCTACATTCAATTTAGAAAAAGTTTGTACAAGAAATAGGCTATTTTGAGGGTTTTCCCGGCAGTTATTCGAATTTTTCCACCTCCACGTGCATTTCAAGACCAAGATAAAATAAATCCGAGTTTTAGCGAGACTAACGAACAGCAATTCATTATACAACATACAGCTTTTTCATATAATGCTGTTATGATGCTCTCCGGCGAGATAAAGTGACGATCTGCGGAAAGTTGTGGGTAAACACTGGATGAGAAGAGCCGAAGACCGGGATCAGCGGCCCGTCTCGGGAGAGACTTACATCCAGCAGTGGACTAACAAAGGTTAATAAATAAATATTCTTGGACATTTCACACATCACACCCTAGTCCTAAACTAAGCAAAGCTTGCACTATGGGAACTAGATTGCTGATATAATACTTTTTTACCTACATTTTTTTTCTTGTAAAAACATAGGTACGTAGTTACACCCAGACAATAAATATTTGTTTATCACACAAACATAATCTCTCTCTGGGTGGGAATCGAACCCACGACCCACAGCATGGAAGACAGCTGTCATTGCCAAACATATGCCATTTTTCTGACCTATTACATTTTGTAAGGTAAGGTACGATAAATAAAACAACCTAACTATAAATATAATAATATATTTATTCCTTGACAAGTCATTTACAAATAAACAAGATTGGTTCTTCAACAACTAATCTAGACCACCGGCACACTTCTACTATTTACAATATGTACTTCACAGAGATCTGTTTACCGACTGAACCGATTTTGATAGTATTCAATAAATAAACCCGTCTATCACTATTTATCTATCAAAATCGGCTTAGCAGAATAATCGTCGAAACGGATCTTAACATTTTATGGTATATTTTACTGTCAAGTTCGTACCTTGACATAAATAAATAAATTATGACAATGCCTTCGTCGAAGATAGAATCACTTGAATCACTTTACAGATATATTCCACACGTGACACTAACAGAATTGTCTGGGCCCCGATCGTGCTAAATTGTAACGTAAACGGTTCGTATAACCAGCAGCTACGGTTCACCCACGTAACGTGTACGTAGCGAGTGCAACTTCGTCTTATTGACAGGCTGACAAAAAAGAAAGAGTTTATGCTACAACATTACCGGTAATTTTTCAACACTCAGATCTCCGCCTTTTTGCTATAAACAGACAGACAGACAGACAGACGTAAGGAAACGTTAATAAAAATATCTAAATAAGAACAATTTAGAAGTTTTTTATTGAAATAGCGTATAGTAGAGCCAAGTCAAGAAATAAGACAATGAATAGGATTATTTTCAACTGTCAATCATGTGCATTTAAAGACAGTTCAGTTTATATATTTTAGGGCTAAAAAACGTCTATGTTTCAACTGTCGTTGACCACATCTTTTTTGAGCTTATATAGATTATGTTACACCCTGTATACATCCTAACACGATAAATATGGTCATTATATCCATAGCCGTAACAAGAAATGATATTTTGGCATTGTCACATTTTTATTTAATAATGTCCACAAAAAAGGTAGAACTTTAGTGTAAAATATACTTACCCAAATTTACAAAGAAAAATATGCCACTAAAACGTGACAATATTTATTTATATAGATATATTGAGATTTCATTTGAAGAAATGCATTACCGATGATGTCATTTTACTTATTAAAACAAAATTAATTATAATGGAATACTTTGACACAAAATATACGACGAATTACAGGTTTACACACAAAACATTTTTTTTATACTTTGTGTGGAGCACAAATTTTAATTAACTCATATTTGTTTCAAAACTATTTTTTTTTATAATTATTTTTTTTTCCAAAATGTCACACGTCAAGATAAAGTGTGCAGTTAAAATTTATCTCCCTGTATTTCGTTTTAATATGTACAAGATTTGAAAATTTTGATAAATCTTCAAATGACACCAACAACACTAACCTAGGTATTTATATTCAAAACATTTCAAGACTGTACTTGATAAGATTTCATCTTAAAATTACACGCTCGGAATGAGAATATTGCTATAGAATCACCAAAATCGGCTCAGTATTTTGCACTCCAACAATGTTCTCACGTGGGCATTGATAAATTCAAAAAAAGTGGAGTTATTTTTATATTTAAAAGTACATTTTCGGTGTTATTTACCAAAACTTTATTACAAATTATATTATTTAAGTCTGACAATGCTAAGACTGCAACTTAAGATTTGCATGTTTCTATAATAAATTCCTTAGTACATCATCAATGGACAAGCTATAAAAAAAAATACAGTAAATTAATGCATATAGCATGGTCAGACTTTCACCCAGTACTAATCAGATATCTTAAGAATTTCAACTGTACATATTATAGGCCAATAAAAATAAAATTGAAAAATCACAATATGCAAGCGAAAATCACCTTTTTATAAAGCGAATATGGTATACATCTCATTACCAGTCTCAAAGGTAGACGGACTTGTCCTTACCTAACAGGATAATTCTTAAGAAACTTTAAAAGTTTCCAATTACTAATGACGCTTTTAAAAGATATACAGATTTTATTTTGATGGTGTTTATAAATATGTATAAGTATTCACGGACATTTCACACATTCTTTTCTTTTTGCCCGTTCTTCTAGGCTCTGGTCGCGTGGAACTGGCACCTAAAATCACCTAGTATGTAAGACGATTCTAAATGATCCGCGTGATTTTATTGAATAAAGTAATTTTTGAGTTTGACTTTTTCTTTCAATGATTGAACATAAATATTTAGACAACCGATTTGGCGCAGCGGACGCAGGTCCGCCTGCGACGCGGAAGGTTGCGAGTTAGATTCCCGCCTTGGGATAAATGTTTGTACGATCTGCAAATATTTATTCCGGGTGTTCATGTCTAATAAAAGTATCTATCTATGTAATGTATTGTATATTATGTCAGTCTTCTAGTACCCATAACACAAGCTCTGCTTAGTTTGGGGCTAGATGATGTTGTGTGGATTGTCCAGCATTATTTAATGTATTCTATTGTATGTATTTACAATTTTTTTTTATAATTCTAGCAACAGTCTAGTTCCCATAGTACAAGCTTTGCTTAGTTTGGGATTAAAACGTGATGTGTAAAATGTCCGTGAATTTATTTGTCTTTTTAACTGCCAAATGTTCATTATAAGGTAACACTAAACCTAATGTCCGTGTTCGTTTCTCTCATTATTTTTCGGTAATGTTTAGTTTTTATTAATATTGCTGAGTTTCAAGTATATTTTATTGTAACCAAAGATTTTTATATAATTAGAGTTGCTATATAGTTACAAAAAAGTACTCTGTAATCTTCTCTACTTAGTTTGGGAATATTGTATGAAATGTCTGTGAAATATTTATTTATACCAGATAACCAAATTGTTTTAATGTATCGCAAAGTATATGGGCCTGTATAGTGTCATTATTTCCAAGTTCATATTTGTGCGTTATTTTGAGTTATTTATATTGTTTATCATTTATTCTCTATAAAAAGTTGAAACATTTACGATTTGCAACCTACTATGTATTTACTTTGGAGCTCTGAAAATGAAATATTTATATTGTAAATAATTTATTCACTACAAAAAGTTGAAACATTTTTTACAACTTGTATTTGCTTTGGAGCTCTGAAAATGGAACATTCAAACTGTGCATATTTGCATAAGTTGCATATATTTGGTTATAAATGATAATTTTGACTTTTTTTCGGCAGTTGTAGTCAATAGTTTGTCTAGATTTTTATTATACCTGTCTAGTTTCAACAGTTCGCCTTATAAAACTTGTAGTTTATGTCTGGATCAAGTAACATGTTTGATGGTAGTAGTAGTTTGTTTATAGATCAAGTTACTCTTAAGTTTGATGGTAGCTGTCAATATTTTGTCGGGATTATGTCCGATGTCGGTCCTGGATTATGTCCGATGTCGGTCCTGGATTATGTCCAATGTCGGTCCTGGATTATGTGCACTGTCGGTCCTGGATTATGTCCAATGTCGGTCCTGGATTATGTCCGATGTCGGTCCTGAAGCCAAGCTCTGAACTTTTCCCTCCTGGCAGCGTGCAGACGAGCATGAGACGCCCTGGCGGCCGATAGAGCACCGGCTTGGTAAAGTGATAGCTCGCGGAATGCGACGGCTCGGGATCTGAAAAGATAAATATATTTTTCATTAATTTTATTCACAAACTTTTCCGGGTGTTCTGGGTATTTTATATGTATAATAAAAATATCTATCTATGTAATGTATGGTATTAGTTCAGTCTTCTAGTATTCATAACACAAGCTCTGCTTAGCTCGGGGCTAGATGATGTTGTGTGGATTGTCCAGCATTATTTACTACTTATTACCTGTACAATCACTTAGGGTGCATGTTACATATGGAGTTGTAGATTGTGTTGCCTGTAGAATCATCATTTGTATATCGCCGTGTGTGTGTGCGTTATTACGTAGTTGTAAGTCAGTCAAAATTGCTTTATTCAGTAAAATCACATACTAGGCGATTCTAGGTGCCAGTTCCACGGAACAGAGCCTAGAAGAACGTAGATGTAGACTAACCTAAGACTAAAGTTATATACATAGTTGTACACTAACCTGTACTGCGGCGTGATGCTACACTCCTCGGTGTCGTGCAGGCGGGGCGGGGGCTTGCGGCGCGCGCGCGGGGCGTGGGGCGCGGGCGCGGCGGGCGCGCCGTATATAGAGTTGTACACTAACCTGTACTGCGGCGTGATGCTACACTCCTCCGTGTCGTGCAGGCGGGGCGGGGGCTTGCGGCGCGCGCGCGGGGCGTGGGGCGCGGGCGCGGCGGGCGCGCCGTATATAGAGTTGTACACTAACCTGTACTGCGGCGTGATGCTACACTCCTCCGTGTCGTGCAGGCGGGGCGGGGGCTTGCGGCGCGCGCGCGGGGCGTGGGGCGCGGGCGCGGCGGGCGCGCCGTATATAGAGTTGTACACTAACCTGTACTGCGGCGTGATGCTACACTCCTCCGTGTCGTGCAGGCGGGGCGGGGGCTTGCGGCGCGCGCGCGGGGCGTGGGGCGCGGGCGCGGCGGGCGCGCCGTATATAGAGTTGCGCGCGCGCGTGCCGCTGCGCAGACGCGCGTTGCGCGACAGGAACACGGGCTTGCAGCGCGCGCCGCTCGGCGCCGGCAGCGCGTACCGGTCCGTGTATAACGACCACGCCGCCAGGCGGGACACGGCGGACCCGTTCTGACCTCCCGACTGGAACAAACGCAACATGGTTATGGATTGATAGCTTTTGGAATTAAACAAATAATGCATCAGGTCTATAACCTCCTGACTGAAACAAATGCATCACGATATAAATAAATATACACTCTCTAATCCCATACTAAGCAAAGTTTGGACTATAGTAACACCCAGACACAGAACAAATATTTATTTTCATCACACAAACATTTGCTCTGGGTGGGAATCGAACATTCTAAAAGTCTACACTATTACTATTACTATAATTTCTATCACAAATCCGTTGATAGGATCCGTAGTACCTACCAATATTTCTGATAGAAATTACTGGAAAAAATCATTATCAGCGACAAGGCCCATTGCTAAATTAAGTAAATTCTATTTTTTAGTATTTTCCATTGTGCAATAAAGAATTATCTATATTGTTTCTATTAATGTATTATGTATGTTGGTCAAAAATAAATTTCATTTTAATCCATTATCTGTTTTTTTTTTTATACAAGTTATAGGCAAGCGTTTGACCGCGATCTCACCTGATGTTAAGTGACGATGCGGTCTACGATGTAGCACACTTGCCTAGAAGATACCCATTCACTCGTCTCTTAAAAATATCCAAATTATAGGACTCAGGAAACACAGACGCCGGCAATGAGTTCCATTTATTCTTTTAGAATGTTCGATTCCCACCCAGAGCAAATGTTTATTACCATAAATGTTTTTAATAATATATGTATGTAGTTGACATGGGTAATGCACTACACGTATGATTAAACGCGCGTGCGACCATATGCCAACGTCACTGTTGGCCTCGTTATGACTGGTCAAAACAATATTAGTTTTGATCAGCTTCGAACGGGCCTATACAATATTCAAATTAAAAATATTTCGTACAAATTAGCTAGTTTTCAGAAGTTGTCCTTATTTAGTTTAATTATAATTCTTTGTAAGAAGGATCATATGAAAAAACGGTAGGCCGTATTTCTTTATTCAATAAAATCACAAGGATCACTTTGAAACGTCTTACATACTAGATGATTCTAGGCGCCAGTTCGTCGCGACCAGAGTCTAGTAGAACTGGCAAGGAACTAGACTTGGATTCTAGCTTTTTTTTTCATATGAACCTTCTTACAATTGTTTAATAGAGTTGGAGCTAGTTCGTCCCAAGCTTGCTTGTCTTCTAAATAGTCAGATATTTTATAATATGCCTTTGATAAGAGTTTTCGTTTTATTACGTTTTTGAACTTGCCAATCGGCAATTGACAAACATCGCTTGGGACTATGTTATAGAAGCGCATAGCAACATATTACTATAGTTTTTTTGCAAGAATCCTACTAATATTATAAACGCAAAAGTTTGTATGGCTGCATGTGTGGATGTGTATGACTCTTTCACACAAAACAACTGTTTTACAAACACTACAATTTTTTGAAGTGAAAACTTCTTTAGCGGCGCTGGGTGGGTAAAAACTTTCAAACTCGCGTCAGGGTCACGTGACGTTGATCGAAAGCGTAAGATCGAGGGAAAGGGAGAGGAACTAGTATCTCCCACTCTTTCTACCGTGCCTGAGTGTGCTGACTCTGTTTAGGCGGCACAGGGCGCTTGCGCGAATGTGTCTGTGTCATTGTGATTGTCATTGTCATTATGACGTCTGTGGTTATATTTTTATGTGAAAACTTAGAAGTGAAAACACAACGTTAATATTGAAGTTTTCACTTCTGCCGACACTTTTTTTTTTTTTTTTTTTGTTGTTATTTTGTTTGCCCTAAAATCGGCTACACCAAAAGACACGTGTCTGTGCCTTCGCAAAGATCTATTTTAAAGTAATTTTAGTATTTACCTGGTTAGTGGGCGATAATCTCGAGGTGTCGTTATTCTGGTTGGGCGAAGTGCGTCCCTCTCCGCCGCCGTTGCCTTCCAGTAACTCGTAAGACACCTTGCATTCGTCGCCGCCGTACTATAACAATTATTTATTACATATTTATAATAAAATATTGGAAAAAACATCGAATATAATATATTTTCTAATAAAAATACATTTAAAAATTATGAGTATACAAATTTGCGGTGTTTTATATCCCTAGAATTGCTTTTAGAATACAAAATGTGGTTGAAAAAAGGTGCTTGAAATTGACTTTGTTGGATTGGAGTATATTAGAGACATCAGTAGGAAGGCAGCATGCTGGTATCAACACAGAAAATCTGTTGTTTGCACATCGCATGTGGTATCATCATTGTCTCTATATAACTAACCACACGGGTTTCTATCACTAACCAAATGAGTTATAGCACTAACCGAATGAGTTCTAGCACTAACCGGTCATACTATAGCACTAACCAAATGGGTTTGATCATTAACCGGTCGTGTTATAGCACTAACTGAATGGTTATGCAATGTATTGTATTAAGTATGTCAGTCTTCTAGTACATAACACAAGCTCTGCTTAGCTTGGGGCTAGATGATGTTGTGTGGATTGTCCAGCATCTATACATATATATAAAAATGAAACCTGTTTTCCGTTGTCACTATGTAGCATGAAAACGGCTTGACCGATTTGGCTGTATTTTTTGTAGTTTTCTAATTCTCTGTACAAGGTTCGTACGAAAAAAATGTTAAGAAAATCTCTCAGTAAAAAAAATCTCTCTAAGGCGGTCTCCGAAGTGCGCCGGGACAGCTAGTTATTTATATATAACTTACAAATTTGATGAGGAAGGAGGCGTGCAGCAGCCTATATTATCAAAGTGTATCCTAGAGTTATCTCTTTATGTTTTTGACATTGTATAGCTACTTTTATAATTACAACAGTTTCTACACATATAACTTACAAATTTGATGAGGAAGGAGGCGTGCAGCGGTCGGAAGGTGCGGCGCGCGCGGCGCACGTAGGCGCGGTCGCCGCGCATGCCGCCGCGCGCCGCGAGCTCGGCCGCGCGCACCGACCACGGCTCCGACACGCAGTGCTGCAACTGCACACAACAACATTTATACATATTAAAAAAATTAAATAATAATAACGGCGAACGGTCTGATAGCGAAGAGCCTCGACCAACATCTGGCGAGGCTCTCGCTAGCGCGGTTGGCTCAAGGGGCAGATGCAGAAGGCAGTGATCCTCGACACGGCACGCATTGTCCGGAGGTTCCTCAATCTGTAGCCCTAACCACCGGTCGGGATATTTCCTATGCGAGTTTGATATGCCGTTTATAATGAAAACTATGTTCAAAACCGGTAACAGCTAGGCACGGTAAAGCAGTGTCTAGTCTGGCTAATCTTTCCAATACGATGCTACAACAAAATACAGTTGTAGCATCGACACGATAAGAAGAAGAAGAATAAAAACTATGTTCAAAACCGTGATAGTTTCAAATTTAACGTAATTTTCAAATTTTTACCTGTCTAACGGCAGTGATGACGAGTTTGTCCAGGGTGTAGGCCGGGTATGCCTTGATGCCCAACATCTCTCGTGTCGCGTCCTCGTAGGCCGACGCCTCTACGTTCCCGTCCAGCACGCCGCGAACTAACTCGAGCAGCGCGCTGTAGTACTGAGACGGAGATGACGCGCTCGCGGGGAGATCTGTTATATAATTACATATTTACATTAATATTCATAGACAAATCACGCTTTAGTAACATAAACTAAGCAAAACTTGTAAATGGTAACTAGATTGCCGATAGAATATTTATAGTCTTGTAAATACATAGTAAAACTCAGATACAACAAGCATTAAGATTGAACCCACAACCAAGTCTAACGGCCGGTTTCTCGAAGGATGATCAACGAAAAAATCAAATAATTACTATGTGTCAAACTAGGATCAATCGTGATTTGGGTTTCCAGAAACTGGCCGTAAGAGTTTTTTTAATGTCCGTCTTTTGGTCTAATTAAAGCGGCACTGAGCGGCTTTTTAGCGTAATGGGCGTTTTTAAAAAACATTTTTTATTTCTATTAGTATTAGATTATAAGTCTATTTGTTTAGCTTAGCTTCTCTAGCCTTAAGCCAATATTCATTGTATATCCATACTGTCTAAATGATCCTTGTGATTTTATTGATTTGTGTTTATGACGTAAATACTGTAATGTTCAATGAAACACGGACTATCGCAAACTGATTTATTGTAGGTAAGGTTGAGTAAAGCAAACATTTCTACCCTCAACATGCCAAACATTACAAATATTCATATATTTATTCATTAACAATTGTATTTGAAAGCTTATAAATAAATGCAATTAAATAAATACTGTTTGGTTTAAAAAGAGCGGACAAACGTTTTCTGTACCTCTACCATGAATTGTCACAGTAAAATCGCCTGACTTCACTACAGTAGTTACGTCAATGTTAGTATGACGCATTTCAGTACCCAACTATCCGCTAGAGGCGCTGTACAAATCTTCATACATTTTTTTCAACTACAGACGCTAGCGAGTGTAGATTGTAAAAACTCATGAGCTAGAGCTACAGACTGTGTGGTTTCTGATTTCTGCTACAATTGAAGACTTTGCTACACACCTACCGGATTTTGATTTTGCCCTCGCTATTTGGACTTGACGATTTAGCGATGAGTATTGACATTGACAGGAACTATTCCATGGTCATGGGGTCATGACCCCCCCCTGAGCTGGTTCCAGGACTTAGGTGGACCACTAATTCAATATAATAATTTCGTATGATGGCAAACGTTTGGGAATTACATTATCAAAATTAAATAATAAGTTCTTGACTTGACCACGACTATGTGACCCCCCCCCCCCACCCTGGCGCCAAAGCTGGATCGTGACCCCCCCCCCTGGCGCCAAAGCTGGATCGTGACCCCCCCTCTGGCGCCAAAGCTGGTTCCGCCCTTGAACTATTCGTGAGCGCCATCTATCGTGTATTCTAAGAACACTCCCTGGAAAATCGCTCATTGACACGCAAGAAGATGAAGAAGTGTGTATACGTACTGTTAGGTTTGAGCCGCAGCGCAGATGCAGCACTGGGCAGTTTGTCCCGCGCGAGATGTGCTGCATGCCGCCGTGCAGCACCGAGCCGGCTGCACAGCGCCGCGTGGATCCGCAGGAACAGATACCACGACATCGAACACACGAACCGAGCCTCCTAAACATAACATATCACATCCATTAATACATATATTTGTCTAATTGGGTCTCGATTTTAAGGCATGCCGTAGCATCCTATAATTGAAGAAACACATAGCTCTATAAGCCCATTTAATTTAATTTATGTGATTTCTTTGTTTTTGAAGTCTGTTAAAAATCAATTTTGGCTAATCAGTGGCGGTCAGTAACATAATTAAACTCAACAACTGGCTACAAAATTTTGCTTAAAAAGTGACTTTATATTAGAGACATCAGTAGGAAGGCAGCATGCTGGTATCAACACAGAAAATCTGTTGTTTGCACATCGCATGTGGTATCATCATTGTCTCTATATAACTAACCAAACGGGTTCTATCACTAACCAAATGAGTTATAGCACTAACCGAATGGGTTCTATCACTAACCGAAAAAGTTCTAGCACTAACAGAATAGGTTTATCATTAACCGGTCGTGCTATAGCACTAACCGAATAAGTTTATCATTAACCGGTCGTGTTATAGCACTAACTGAATGGAGATCTATTATTAACCGTTCGTGTTATAACATTAACCGAATGGATTCTATTATTAACCGGTCGTGTTATAGCACTAACCGAATGGGTTTTATCATTAACAGAAAAAAATCCTAAAAATAATACATCACTAACATAAAAAGTTCTAGCACTAACCGAATGGGTTCTATCATTAACCAGTCGTGTTATAGCACTAACCGATTGGATTGTTTAACTAAATAAGTTATTGAATGACGTTAATATTAAGAAAAATGTGTATAAGTTTTATTAAAAAAAAATATGTACTCACATTAGGTGGATGATCTTTCATATCATCATCCATTTCAGCGGTTTCCGACTTGACGTCAGATTTAACAGAAGACTGTTCTTCGTTGCTGTTGCTACGTTTCACCGAGTTCGCCGCGTTTGACGAATCTAGAAAAAAAAACACGTACATTACACTTCAATAACTAAATTAACATTCATAAATATTTATAGTCATTTCACACATCACGCTCTAGACTACTAGTCCCAAACTAAGTAAAGCTTGTACTATGGGAACTAGACTGCTGATAGAATACTTATATACATTTATTTCTTTGTAAATACATACATAGAATGCATAGTAACACCCAGACACAGAAAACATCAATGCTTATCACACAATGTTTGTTCCCGGCGGGGATCGAACCCACGACCCACAGCATGGAAGGCAGAGCTACTACCAACTGAGCTGTGACGCCTGTCTATTGCTGTAGATATATCTTACCTTTGCTGTCTGTATTGTTGTTTTTCGGTTTATTTTCTTTATTATTCTTGCTTGTTTTTCCGCTTTTCTCGGAAGCATTATCGGATTCTGATGACTGTGGACAAAATTCCATTTTATTATTACTACTTTTTTTTTTTTAACTTATTTCGTCCCACTGCTGGGCAAACGTCTCCCAAATTCCTCCATTTCTCTCCTTCTTTTGCTTCTTCCCACCATTTCTTATTACTACTAACTAACTAACTTCTTTTACCGATACCGACCCGTAAAGTATAAAACAAACACTTGATCCGCGATAATGGACTTTTAAAACATAGACTTAAAACATCTGAATAATTATAATTAGTTATTTAAATCGTATTATTATTGTAAAATAGTATTTATTGCTAATGTAATTAAGTAGATAATAGTTAAGAGACATCAGTAGGAAGGCAGCATGCTGGTATCAACACAGAAAATCTGTTGTTTGCACATCGCATGTGGTATCATCATTGTCTCTATGTAACCACTAATCAAAGTTCTAGCACTAACCGAATGGGTTCTAGCACTAACCGAATGGGTTCTAGCACTAACCGAATGGGTTCTATCACTAACCGAATGGGTTCTAGCACTAACCGAATGGGTTCTATCACTAACCGAATGGGTTCTAGCACTAACCGATTGGATTCTACTAGTATATTTAACTGAATCCCTTAAGAAAACTAGTGAATTAAGTAATATGTATATAAGTTAATCATAACAAAGAAACAGGAAGAGAAGCACAAATAAATGTAACAATCGAAAACGTATCGAAACAGTTAAGTACGAGCAGCCCACTGATTTTTTCTCATAATTAAAAAAATAAATAATGCAGGACAATCCACACACCATCATTTAGCCCCAAGCTAAGCAGAGCTTGTGTTATGGGTACTAGAAGACTGACATACTTAATACAATACATTACATAGATAGATATTTTTTATTATACATATAATACCCAGAACATTTATCCCAAGGCGGGAATCGAACCCGCAACCTCCGCGTCGCAGCGGACCTTCGCCCGCCGCGCCACATCGGTCGTCAAATTAAACAATGTTACAAGTGAAAGGATAAAGTATATTTGTTTTATTATATATTTAAATAAATATTTAGGTTGCATTATGTAGTCTTACCTCCTGTTTAATCTCCATTTTGACTCCGCTTGAAGTTTTATCATCCGGTGAAGGATCGGATGTACTATCCGGACTTGGCGGGTCTTCTTTCTCTTCTGAAGGAATGACAAATTGAATGAATGAATGAAAATAATGTTTTGTACATTCATACCTTACAACTAATATGTGATAAGAATTAAAAGATTTAAAAAATCATCTGTTGGAATTATAGAATAAAATATTTAATTCAATTATGACACAAACACATTTATAATAACTTTATGGTACGTTAAATTTAACTATTACGTTTAAATTTTACACATAATAAAATATTTTATTTTATTACAACAAAATAACCTGATAGCAAATAATTATTATTATTTTTGCCTTTATTGCAGTCTTATGTAAGCCTTAAGTTATCTATAGAACATTTGCAACTATCTGCATATAGCTTGTTCTTTGTGCAAGACAAAAGGGTAAATTGTGATATAACATAAAAGTTGATAATATTTTAAGAGACATCAGTAGGAAGGCAGCATGCTGGTATCAACACAGAAAATCTGTTGTTTGCACATCGCATGTGGTATCATCATTGTCTTTATATAACTAACCACACGGGTTCTATCACTAACCGAATGGGTTCTAGCATTAACTGAATGAGTTTTAGCACTAACCGAATGGTTTATTACTAATCTATCATGTTTTTTTGTTACTATCGACGGTC
This sequence comes from Ecliptopera silaceata, assembly GCA_932527185.1. Taxonomy (NCBI): domain Eukaryota; kingdom Metazoa; phylum Arthropoda; class Insecta; order Lepidoptera; family Geometridae; genus Ecliptopera; species Ecliptopera silaceata. The sequence continues at coordinate 4,948,011 of OW052217.1, read as the reverse complement.
GTTTTTTAACCTTAGATATAAAATGTAGATTAGACTATGTTAAGATTATTTATTAAAAAAATGTAAGTATAAAAATCCGGTATCATCGGACCTAGTTTCTTGCCTGTTCAAATAATTGTGTAAGAATTAAATAACCTACCTTCGTCCCTCTCATCATCAGACAAAGGTTGACGCGGATGGTTGAAGAGATCTGGTAGAAAGTGTCTCAGTAATTGCTTGATGCGACGCTTTTCAGCTTTCTGAATGCTTGTCTGACGGCGCGCGTGATGTATTAACAATTCTGCCGTATCTCGAACTATTTTGATAGCTGCAATAGATAAGAATATATTAATCATAGTAAATATGTATGGGTTTATGTGAAATGTATGTAATGGAATTAAAGAAATCAGTAGGAAGGCAGCATGCTGGTATCAACACAGAAAATCTGTTGTTTGCACATCGCATGTGGTATCATCATTGTCTCTATATAACTAACCAAACGGGTTCTATCACTAACTGAATAGGTTCTAGCATTAACAGAGTGAGTTTTAGCACTAACCAAATGGTTTATCACTAATCTAACACATATTTTGTACCAAGTTTATAAATATTTATTTATTATTATTTTTGTCGGAGCACTCATTTTTTTTGGATGTATTTTATGTTTGGCTGTTTTAATAATTAGGATACAATATAGTACATAGTAAGTAATTTAGTGTATAAGCGCCTAAACTCTTTTTGCGATACCTGGATAGTGCAGGCAGAAAATGCTTTCATAAAATCCCATATTTGTATGCATGAATACTTATCTATACTTAATATTATAAAGAAGTAAAGTTTGTGTGTTTGTTAAATTGTAAGGGGTAATCTCGGGATCTACTGAACCGATTATTAAAAGTTCTTTCACTAATAGAAAGCCACATTATTGCTGAGTGTCATAGGTTATACAAAAAACCGAAAAATAAAAAGGCTTTTACGTGGTAGTCCGTTTTGCAAAATGAATCAAAGAAAAAACGGTCGAATTATGCCCAACGAAGTGGTCACGGGTCTGCTGGTATTATATAAGATCAACATTTTTACACATATTTTGGTAAGATAAATAAGCTTGTATTCTTACCTTCTTGCCGGCTCTGCATACAGTAATCAGTAACTAGATGCGGTCCGGGTTTGCGCGCGTTGTAAGCGCCTTCCAGTTCGCTGTAAAGTGCTTTAGAGCGCATCGACTTGAGATCGCTCTGCTTGAAGCTAATGCCTTGGTGATCGAGCGATTTCAGATAGTATTTCTCGTTCTGTTCCCGCCATTGTTTGTTGAAGCCCTGGAGAATTAAGAAATTTTGATAAATAATATAAATAAATATACACGGACATTTCACACATTATTTATGATTGAAATGTAACCCCTGGTCCATTCTACAAATGTTTTGCCTTCTACAAAAGTGTCGTCTATCGAATTTGTCGTATTATTACTGCATTACTTTACATACATAGAACAAATATATTATTATATAATAAGTATATAAAACCATAATCTGAAGATTTGTTTCAATTTGTGTTTTTTCGTCCTATTTATAAATAATAATATTTATGTTCAAAACACATACATTTGCTCTGGGTGAGAATCGAACCCACAACCCACAGCATGGAAGGCAGAATTACTACCAATTGAGCTGAAAAATATTTATATTCATCACACAAACATTTTCTCTGAGTGGGAATCGAACCCACAACCCACAGTATGGAAGGCGGAACTACTACCAACTGAACTGTGACGGCTGTCCATTACACGGGTCGTAGATACATAAATGGTTATTTACTGTTTATTTTCTAAATGAATACCCCCTATCTTATAAAAAAGTTAGTGTTGACATTATGTCACCATTACGTATGGTAATCAACACATCAAGTCTGCGCTAACTTTTTATAAGATAGACTGTAACTAAATATACCTTCTGAGCCTCTCTCCATTCTTCTTCTTTAGCTTTGAGTCGTCGTAGTACGACGGGAACTGCTACTACTGGATTTTTCTTCAACCCAGCGATTATATCTACGGCCTGGGGACAAATATACACAGTAAGTATTGATATTATTTATATTATATAAATAATAAGATATGGTAAAAGAAAATATTAAAATAAAAAACGAAAGTATTACAAAAAATTGAATTTAAAATATCAAATAAATGCTTATTTCAAAGAAATGTACAAATTTAAATGTGATATGAATCAACAAATTGACTGTTAATATGTAAAAATGAATAACAGGAGTGAATGTCATTTTGTACAAAAGATTGCAGTAGAGTACAAAATTAATTATATGACGTCACGACAAATGAGTGCGTGCAAACAAATTAATGCGTTATAATTAATGACATGTTAAAATAATAGAATTTCGTGCTTTTTCGTACCACCATATTGTAAACAAATGAGTTATTAGCAGATGAGTTAATAAATGAAATTATGTGGTGTGTATACCACCTTGCCACCGTAGATGCGTTCAAATGAATGAGTTATTACAAATGATATGTTTTAAATTATGAAATGATGTGCGTGTGCGTACAAACTTGTCTCCATTGAGTGTACAAATGAATAATTAAGTACACAAATGAGTTAATAATGAAATTATGTGCATATTCGTACCACCATATTGCACACATATGAATGAGTTATTACAGATGACATGTTAATAATGAAATGATGTGCGCATTCGTACCACCTTGTCTCCGTAGATGCGTACAAATGAATAAATGATATGTCACACTTGAACTCAGTAGATGCGTACAAATGAATGAGTTATTACAGTTATTAGAAATGAGTTAATAAATGAAATTTTGTGCTATTTCGTACCATGTTACAAGTGAATAGTTTAATACATGTTATGATTATGAGTTAATAATGAAATGATATGCGCATTCGTACCACCTTGTCTCCGTAGATGCGTACAAATGAATGCGTTGTTACAATAATTACAAATGAATTGTTTAATACATGATTATGAGTTAATAATGAAATGATATGCGCATTCGTACCACCTTGTCTCCGTAGATGCGTTTGAGCGCGCGTTGGTGCACGGTGGGCGAGGCGCCGCCCAGACACTCGTCCAGTCGGAAACGGCTCGCCTCGTCCGCCGCCATGCGCGATAACTTCTTCTGAACGCCTTCCAGCACACGAATTGTGGACGCGTTCGTTTCTATCACCACGTCCAGCTGTGTATATGCATTGATTAGTATCTGAATGACACATCTGAACACAATATGGAACATTAGATTAGAGCCGAATGAATTCATTAGTGAATCAAAACAGTGTTGGATCGTTTCATTTCAAGTTTCTTGCCCATTCTTCTAGGCTCTGGTCGCGTGGAACTAGCACCTAGAATCACCTAGTATGTAAGACGATTCTAAATGATCCGCGTGATTTTATTGAATAAAGAAATATTTGATAAGTCCTTCTATATATAGATTGCCTGACAAAATTAAACTAGATGCAACTTCTACAGCAACTTTTAAAGCCAGATTGTGCAGGTGGCTCTTCAAGCACTCATTTTATTCGCTCAATGAATTTTACGAATTACAAATAGTATTATTTATATAATGGAATTACATATAATTCACATATGAAAACTTACTTTTTAGGGTAAACTAATTGCCTTGTAACTTGGCGTAATGAATAAATGATTGTATTGTATTTAGATTGATTTTGATTTTTCGATACCTGAATAAAAAAAAAAGTTTGCGATATACGCCCGTATCTTCCTATGTGTATTTGTTCATTTATTTATCAGATCTCACCTCAAATCTTTCATCTTCACATCGGTAGATATACTCTTCGTATTGAGTCTTGCGCGACGTCACAAATGTTGAATCCTCGCTCCAAGTCGGGAACGAAACCCATGTATCGTTTAGTACCTGACAACAACACAGTATTAGATTATTACAAATATCTGTATAGTTAAATATGATTCAAAAATCTTTGGACCATACAACAGGTTTCTAGATGAGCCATAACAAAAGTTATAAAACTTACTTTTATAACTTTTTTTATGGCGCTAACCTGTTATACGATCCAAAAATTTTTAAATAATTATGCTAATATTTTTTATGCCAAAGACAAAGTTCTTTTATTTGCTAGAATTAAGTGTGTACTTAGATGACAAGAGATTCATATTGTTCTTATATATGGCATATGGTTAAACAATACTATTTTATAAACAAACCTCTGTCTGGTTGGTCTGGTGGTGGTATGCCTACCATCCTGTTATATTGAATTGCCCTCAAACAGGGTTCATATGTCCAAACTTTATTGTAACAACATAGTTTTAGCCATATGAGTACAATAAATGAATTGAGTATTTTATTATCATTTCCGGTTTCATTAGTTAGATGGATTTTATTTTATAAAGATCAAATTTATGGACGTCTTTTTATGAATTATAGTGTAAGTATCTAATTCTGATTGGGGGAATAAGATCTGCACTGACGTCCCGCAATGGGGTGTATTGTGCATTGTTCCCCTGCTAACCTCACCCCAGCACAACTCCTTAAAGTAATTATAGTGTATATAACTTTATTCACAAACAAACTTACGACTATACAGTATTTACAAAATGTACATTGTCATATAAAATACATAAGAAACAGTTGAGCTATCTACAGACCGTAGCAAACGTTCTATAGATAGTTCAACTGATCCAAATCAGTACCAATCGGAAGCGTACCCAAGACACTGGCTGCATTGCCACGCTGAATAGCAATGCTGATACGCTGGGCCAGATACTCACCAGCCCTCGGGTCACGCGTCGCTTCGACTAGACGCCCAAAAGTGTATATTATATAGAGTTGTAATTACCTCCTTGCACAACGCCGTGCGGCCCGAGCAGCGTCTGGCGGCCGCGTCGCGCGGCAACGCGCAGTATGACGTGCCCAGACGTTTGCACGTCGTCAGATCTGTACAAACAATATTATATACAATAACTTATATAAACACACTTTAAAATACTATTCAATACGTATATAACAAACTACTACTACACTTCTTTATATTAACTTACTAAATTATAAGTGTTTTAAACAGTTTTAGGATTAAGTAAGTTAATATAGAACCAATCTAAAATATTGATACAGGGTTACACAGAAAATTAATGTTTATGGTCGCAAAGTAGCTTAAACTAGTAAAATATACAACAGTTCAGCCACAATTTAAAAAACCCTAAAATTTGAATTTCTCGCTAGAGCGAGACGTATCACCTTAAGTTTCATGTCACTTTTATTACTCTACCACAGCGTATACCTACGCTACTTACACTACGATGTTAGGTCTATAAATCTATCGTTTACTCCCACCTGTTCTGTTGAGTAGTTCTGTTGACAGAACTACTGGGATTTTTTCCCCCATTAGTTCTGTCCACAAAACAAATGGGAATACAATGCTCACTTGTTCTGTTGGTAAATCAATGTTTCTGGATTTTACGCAAGAGCTCTTTTACGCGAAGACAAAATATTTTTTTCAGAGCATTGTATTCCCATTTGCTTTGTGGACAGAACTTATCACAAAAAAAAAACCCAGTAGTGTTATTATTAGTACAGATAAAAGTCAGGTGTAAAGCGTAGTCTTTTAAGTCACAGAACTAATGGGGAAAAAAATCCCAGTAGTTCTGTCAACAGAACTAATCAACAGAACAGGTGGGAGTAAACGAAATCTACGTTTACTCCCACCTGTTCTGTTGAGTAGTTCTGTTGACAGAACTACTGGGATTTTTTCCCCCATTAGTTCTGTCCACAAAACAAATGGGAATACAATGCTCACTTGTTCTGTTGGTAAATCAATGTTTCTGGATTTTACGCAAGAGCTCTTTTACGCGAAGACAAAATATTTTTTTCAGAGCATTGTATTCCCATTTGCTTTGTGGACAGAACTTATCACAAAAAAAAAACCCAGTAGTGTTATTATTAGTACAGATAAAAGTCAGGTGTAAAGCGTAGTCTTTTAAGTCACAGAACTAATGGGGAAAAAAATCCCAGTAGTTCTGTCAACAGAACTAATCAACAGAACAGGTGGGAGTAAACGAAATCTATATGATTGATAATATGATTACATAAAAGTATTAGTAATGTAAATGTGCGTTAGTTACATACCTAGCTTACCAACATCCATGGCGGGTGAGGGATCGGTTCTCTCGAGTCGCGGCTGCCCGATCGGTTCCAATCTCACACTCGACGCGCTCGCGATCCGTTCGCGTTCCCGTTCCCGTTCTCGAGATCGTGCGCGCTCGAATAGCTGCTCACTGCTTGTGTATTGAGATGTATAGCCTGGTGGATATTTACGTGGTAAGTTTTACTTATTTATTAAATAAATTATTATAAGTATAGATAAATAGTAATGTTAAATAAATAAAACGAACACTCCACTTAACCCCATAAGTGAAGTGGAGGGGTTTGGGAGAGGCCTTTGCCCAGCAGTGGGACGATTTAGGTTAGAGAAAAAAAAATGAATACGGATTCATTCATACACATGGCACACATAGAAACACTAAAATAAATCAATAAATTATTAACGTCATAGCCTAGTGGGAAGCGGCGGCAGACTGGAAGAGTAGGAAGGAGACCATTGCCCAGCAGTGGGAAAGTTTAAAAAAAATGGTTACCGGTGTGAATGGTAGCGCTGGGCGTGTGACTGGAAGAGTAGGGGGGAGTAGGTAAAGGAAACCTTTGCCCAGCAGTGGGAAAGTTTGGTAGTAGTTACCGGTGTGAATAGTAGCGGTGGGCGTGTGACTGGAAGTCAAAGTCAAAGTCAAAATTACTTTATTCAGTAAAATCACAAGGATCATTTAGAAGAGTAGGGGGGAGTAGGTAAAGGAGATCTTTGCCCAGCAGTGGGAAAGTTTAGTAGTAGTTACCGGTGTGAATGGTGGCGGTGGGCGCGTGATTGGAAGAGTAGGGGGGAGTAGGTAAAGGAGACCTGTGCCCAGCAGTGGGAAAGTTTAGTAGTAGTTACCGGTGTGAATGGTAGCGGTGGGCGTGTGGGGCGGCGACGGAGGCCCAACGAAGTCCTGCAGCCACTTCTGCAGTTCAGGATGGCGGCACAGGAACGGCGCCGTCACCGACAGTAACTCCGACGATGAGATTATCTCGTTCGTGAACAGGAGGAGGCATCTACAACAATATATCACAAATATATCATCATTCCCTATTATTTATTATTTATTCTAGGTGTTCTGGGTATTTATATGTATATAATAAAAAATATCTATCTATGTAATGTTATTGTATTAAGTATGTCAGTCTTCTAGTATCCATAACACAAGCTCTGCTTAGCTTGGGGCTAGATGATGTTGTGTGGATTGTCCAGCATTATTTATTATTATTATTATCCGTGCGGAATGGAAAGAGCAAAGGGAGGCCTATACCCAGCAGTGCGTCAAGTCAGGTTGTGGATGATGATGATGATGATGATTATTATTATTCTCCTGTCCTTATCCCGCACTAAGTGCAGTCGGCACATGTTTTTTTCCTCCACTCACTCCTATCATTCGTCAACTCTGAGTTTACTCCTTTCACATTCATATCCTCTTTCACACAATCCAGCCACTTCTTTTACGGTCTTCCTCTACTTGCATACTCAGTCACGCTCACATTCATAACTATTTTTGTAATATGATTTTCATTTACATGTCCATACCACGCTAATCTTGCACTTATCATTTTTTCAATTGGATTATATCCTCCTCTCGAATTAAAATCGTTTATAAATAAGAGTATTGTCCAGCGCCTTGTAAAAGCAGACAGACAATAATATCTGAATCTTCTGCTCGTCGCCGATATGATATCCCCTAGTGATTTATACATCAATATTACAGTAATATTGACATTGTTACATCATTAGGGTTGTAAAACTAACATGTTTATAATGAAAATGATATATAATTATTTAATTAGGGATCTAATCTAAGATTTTTTAGTTACTTCCTTCAAAAAAGTTACATAAACTTAAATCTGGTACATATAAATAAATAATGCTGGCCAATCCACACAACATCATCTAGCCCCAAGCTAAGCAGAGATTGTGTTATGGGTACAAAAGACTGATATACTTAACATAGATAGATATTTTTTATTATACAATCTATGTAATGTATTGTATTTAGTATGTCAGTCTTCTAGTACCCATAACACAAGCTCGGCTTAGCTTGGGGCTAGATGATGTTGTGTGGATTGGCCAGCATTATTTATTTATTATAACATACCTGAGCAGGTTGTCATATACATGGTGATGTCTGAGCGCGCGGCGCGCTAGTGAGAAGAAGCTGAGATCGTGCACGGTGGCGAGTTTGGCCGCCTCGGCGTAAGACACGTCTCGCGCGCATGAAGCCTCGTTCGCGCGCGCCTTCTTGCACGGCGGCGCGCCGATAGCTATGAGAGACATACACACATTACTTATATTCTCCTAGATAGATAGATAATTCTTTATTGTTTACCACACATAAATAGGACAAAGAACTTACATCACATACATTACAAGCGAGAGAGTATGTTAGATACTCTTTCACACAAAAATAAACTATTGAATGGATTTTAATAAAACTTTACAATAAAGTAGTTCATACATTAGAATAGTTCAGATGTAGTTGTAGTTAGAGCAGACGTAGTTCATATATCAGGTTATAATTTACAGAGAATTCACTAAAATATTATAATGTTAAGTCAAAGTTTCGGACACTAACCAATACAATAATTTATCAATCATATATATTTTTTTTAATTTTTAGGGGTATTGTTGGAAAAAAAGCAGAGAATAGGGAGACCTTTGCCCAGCAGTGGGACGAGATAAGTTAGAGGAAAAAAAAATTTTTTTTTTTAACTTTCTGGCTTCTACGGTTTTTTTATGTCATAGCTGGTCAGACTAGCATGCGATTCATCTGGTAGAAAGAGCAGAGCAGATTCTCGAATCAAATTCAAATCAAATTGTTTTTAAATAAGAGTATTGTCCAGCGCCTTGTAAAAGCAGACAGACAATAATATCTGAATCTTCTGCTCGTCGCCGATATGATATCCCCTAGTGATTTATATATCAATATCACAGTAATATTGATATTGTTACATCATTAGGGTTGTAAAATTAACATGTTATTATTTATATTTATTTCTTATTTATCAAAAACGATATCCCTTGTTCATATACACAACACTTATTGATATTTTATTTATTCTATAGAAGTATTTATTAATCATAACATAAAAAAATATTCACTGACATCTCACACATTACATGCTAGTCCCAAACTAAGCAAAGCTATGGTAACTAGACTGCTGATATAATACTTTTATATAACATTTTTTTTGTAAATACATACGCTTTGGTTGGGAATCGAACTCACGACCAAAGAAGGCAGAGCTACTACCTACTGAGCTGTAACGCCTGTCATATACCTATACTATAAGCATTATGTGACATAGTTTTTCTTTATAAACGAGATATTGACCATGATTTGTGAATTAGATTAGGAATTATAGACATCTTCTAATGCACATTAATTTATTTGTAATAATTATTTTAAAAATTATATGAATTATATTTCTATATTCCAAATTGACGTATATGTATTAAATATGAATAAATGATGATTTATGATTTATGTCAGCTATCTAGTTTCCATAGCTTTGCTTAGTTTGGGACTAGAGTGTGATGTGTGAAATGTCTGTGAATATAATATTAATCATTATAAATACTTACATAGCTGATTGGAGGATGAGAAGGTTGGTGACCGCTTCAAATGATGTTGAGGCGGTGGAATGGGCACACTGGAAGATACAACTGCCGGGTGCTTTGCCATCTGCTGAGAATTACATACATTATTAAAACAATCATATATTTTTATACACATCTGTACTCAGAAAATTTTATGCATAGAATAAAGTTATTGTCACATATCAAAAAGTTAAAAATTATTTCTGGGCGTCTAGTCGAAGCGACGCGTGACCCGAGGGCTGGTGAGTATCTGGCCCAGCGTATCAGTATTGCTATTCAGCGCGGCAATGCAGCCAGTGTCTTGGGCACGCTTCCGATTGGTACTGATTTGGATCAGTTGAATTAAGTATCTATAGATCGTTTGCAACGGTCTGTAGATAGCTCAACTGTTTCTTATGTATTTTATATGACAATGTACATTTTGTAAATACTGTATAGTCGTAAGTTTGTTTGTGAATAAATTTATCAAAAAGTTGGAATGATGGAAGGTGGACAAAGGCGATAACGGTGGTGTAAAAATGGTGGCCAAGGGATGCTCGTAGACCAAGAGGCAGACCACCAGCCCGATGGTCCTAAGACATTAATGATTTCTATTTATATTGTTTGACTTTATTTGTTTGTTAATTTCTGTTTTTGACTTAAAATATTATAATTTTATATTCATTGTGCTAAATTATATAGTTGACATTGTACATAATTATTTTTCAATTCAAGATGTTGCATCCCAGCTATGGGGAATGTGTGCCACTTACCTACTCTAGTTTAAGATCTAAAATGTACCACATTGAGGCAAATAAAGTATTTATGATTTATTTATTTATGATTCATTTCAGAACGAGCCGGGATAACTGAATGAAAGTCACAAGGGACCGAAAAGAATGGCACAGGAAAGAGGAGGCATATACTCAGCAGTCAACAGTGAAATGATGATCAAAAAGTTGGTGAATCTTACAATAAAACATGGAAAAAATAGCAGCATAATAATAAAAGATAGTAATTGTCTCATTGCACAATAATATTATAAACTAGTTAAAAATATCCGGCGAGATGGAGCGACGATCTGCGGAGTGTAGCTGGCAAACACAACATGAGAAGAGCCGAAGACCGGGCTCAGTGGCGCGTCTGCAGAGACCTACGTCCAGCAGTGGACTGATATAGATTGATGATGATGAAGTTCATGTTATATTATAATACCTGCGTGTGATGAGTGGGCGCGTGATGCGTCACGACGGGTGGAAATCTCTCCGGCGACGCCTCGCGCTCCGCCCGCGCCGGCACTATCACATTCTCATTCTAAAACAAATGTAATAATTATAAATAATGCTGGACAATCCACACAACATCATCTAGCCCAAGGTAAGCAGAGCTTGTGTTATGGGTACTAGAAGACTGACATACTTAATACAATACATTACATAGATCGATATTTTTATTAATGCACATATAAAATGCCCAGGATTAAATATTTGCAAGATGTTTGTACGCGGGAAATCGAACCCGCAACCTCGTCGCAGGCGGACCTTCGCCCGCGCCACATCGGTCATCATCATTATATCAGCAATGTAGCTCCCATATTACAATGCTAAGTTTGGTACTGATTGTATGAATTGTCCGTGAATACTACCAACTGAGCTGTGACGCCTGTCAAGTATACAAAGTCAAATCATTCAAATGAGATGTCTTTCAGTTACCTGAGGAGTAGGCATAGGGTAATGCTCTTCCGGTGGCTTCGTGACCGCCTTAGCATCAGGTAAGAACTGACCGAACTCCGTCAACAGATCCTCCTGGTTCTCAAACAGCTTTGCGACCTGAAAGTACACAACTTTGTAGTGTTTGTTGGCATTTAGAGCGGAAATAATAGTGATTTGATGATCAGAAATTAAAACAAAGCATATTTTTTAATATCACAGATATCAGTATAAGTTTTTCATCATAATCCATAGTGGTAGTAGTATTTGTGGTAAATTCGTCTTGGGAAGTACTGCCACCATACCTATTTCTGCAGTTTAACAGTGATGATAGCATTATTATGTTGAAATTTAAAAAGCACAATTTATATATATTTTTTAAATGATCTTAGATTTTTTATGCAATATAACCTAAAATCATCATCAACCTTTACTAGTCCACTGCTGGACGTAGGTCTCTCTGCAGACGCGATATGGGTATGGGTGCCCGGTCTGCCCGGTCTTCGGCTCTTCCCATGTTGTGTTTGCCAGCTACACTACGGCCTACAATGTAACGCGTTTGCCTAGATAGAACCTATTTACTCTCCCAATGTACGTATACATGTAATTTTGATCTGTTTAACACTACTTAGCGTCCGAACATAACATTTCACAAAAACTATCATAGACCTACTGACCCGACTACCTGGAACACACCTGCTCATAGTCTGAGAACTGATCTTTGTAAGAAGGATCATATAAAAAAACGGTAGGAACCAGGCCGTAAGTTTCTTGCCCGTTCTTCTAGGCTCTGGTCGCGTGGAACTGGCACCTAGAATCACCTAGTATGTAGGACGATTCTAAATGATCCTTGTGATTTTACTGAATAAAGTAATTTTGACTTTGACTTTGATCGCAGATAATATCACATATTTTTTTTTTCCTATTTTGTCTGCGATTAGTTGGGGATACTATGAACAGATGTTTCGTTGTTAATAGCGTGCAAAGCACCCTTCTGTATTGAGGGGTGATCTACTTTATAATTGGTCATACAAACGCATGACATCCTTTCTGTTGAGTCGCCTCATGTAAGTAGGCCTGGTGAGGTTTTGTGCCAGTTCATTGGGATGGTTTTTTTAATTTGTCTTGGAAGACTTGAGCAGTGCTCCTGATTTCTTCTGATACTGTTTTTCTGAGGATGTCATGCAACTCTGCAAGTTTTTATGAACCAGGGAGCATTGGAGACGTTTTTTAAGACACCAAAACAAAAAAAAAATTGAGCTACAAATAATGAGATGGACCTTACTCGCTTCATTACCTGTGAGTAGACCTCTTGTTCAGTTTGTTGTTTCGCTTGCGGTTCCTTCAAATCTCGATGTCCGCGCTGATAAGCGTGCAGAATCTCCAAAAATCTCTTGTACTTGTCCGGCTGGCGGGAGAATCTCGACTGAAAATGTGGGTAGTGTTAAAACAATGTTTATGTTGTGAAGGATGTTTTGATGTAGGTGTGATTCAGAACTTATAAAAGCAGCCAATATTTATATCAGGTGTCAAACGGTAATTTGTTTCATCATTTGTTTTTGTAATATCCATGGACTTGTCACATAGCGCCAGTTACTCTATCAATAATTATAGGAGAGTAGACGACCGATGTGGAGCGGCGGGCGAAGGTCCGCCTGCGACGCGAAGGTTTCGGGTTCCCGCCTTGGGATGAATGTTGATACGAATATTCGCATAGCAAAAAAACATTTTTAAGCTATTGCATAGCTTCTATCGCGTGCCCTGAGCATGGAGACCGAATCCAAAAAATCCGTAACGAAATAACCTAACACTGCGCATGCGTAATCCAGCAAAAAATGCTATGCAATAGCTTTACCGCGGCAGTCCCCGAGGGCCACACGTCTATCTCTTCTCGTTTCTTTTTTTTTGATAAAAAAAAAACTCAAAACATAAAAATGGTGGGAAGAAGCAAAAGAAAGAGAAATGGAGGAATTTGGGGGAGACCTATGTCCAGCAGTGGGACGAAATAGGTAAAAAAAAAATGGTTGTCTGTAAAGTCTGTTTAATGACGATAGTTGAACGTGACAACGAACGCAAAGACCGATTGTGCTTCTTTGTCGCTCGTTCCGCGCTCTCGCTTGCACTTCAAGCCTTACATGGAACGCCTCAGAGCGAGGTAACGCCGCATGAGTCATGTTTTTTCGTGCGTGCAGCCGGCTCTATCGAATTATAAGACGTCACGTCAAAAAAAACTCACCTTAATCTTATTAACATATTCAATAGCGTGGTTGAACTCGACCGGTTGTCCCGCCGCCGCGGGCGTAGCATGCCCCGTCGGCGGGGTTCCACCGCTACCTACAAACAATTACATTATAAAGTTCTTTCGAGAACAGTGGTAGTGGTAGATATGAAAATGTGTTCAGAACTTATAAAAGCAGCCGATAGTTATATCATGTTGTCAAACGGTAATTTGTTTCATCATTTTCAAGTTATATTACACACTTTTGTAAATCTGTGAGGCTAAGCAAACCTATGATGCTAAAGGTGATCACTAGTTTAAGTGTTATCATATTATTGTGTTCGTGAAGTCACCTAAAATCTCTAAAAACACATAAATATCAAATCAATAAAAGAATTGATTCAGTAATCACAAAGATCATTTATTCTTATAAATGAATGGACAAGAAACTAGGAACTATATTAAGTAATATCTGTTCGCAAGTTATTTTGAAATTTCGTGATGTGCCTACACCTTTTCTAAATATAGATGTTTGTTTAACTTTCACTAAATCAAGGCCGAGTTTCGTTTATTTAATATATGTAATGTATTATATTAAGTATGTCAGTCTTCTAGTACCCATAACACAAGCTCTGCTTAGCTTGGGGCTAGATGATGTTGTGTGGATTGTCCAGCATTATTTATTTATTTTATTTATATTTATTTATTTATTTTGTAATTTTAGTACAGATCTAAATAATACAGCGTGTGTTACATTATACAATTTGTAGATTGCTGGGTGACCTAGTGTGCTTTTTTAGGGTTCTGTACCTAAAGGGTAAAACGGGACTATATACGAGACTCCGTCGTCTGCCTGTATGTCTGTTTGTTCGTCTGTCACCAGCCTATATCTCATGAACTGTGTGTGATAGTTAGAGAGGACATTTTCACAGATTCCTGTTTCTGCTATAACTGTCTGACTGTTGATTGAAAATAAATATTTAAGGGGACTCTAATACAAAAACGCTTTTTTTTTGTACGGAATCCTTCATGTCTGATTATTTGTTAAAGCGGCAACAGAAACACATCATCTGCGAAAGTTTCAACTTTACCGTTTTACCTTTTGGATATTGAACCCTAAATTTACATTATACATAAAAACTACACATAAAGCTTACCTGGTGCATGATGTATCGCCGCAGCTTCGATCTGCTGATGCGCCTGCGATATCTGATGCAGCGTGTTCGTAGGTGTAGTGTTCACCGATAGATTGTGGACTATGGTGCTTGACCTGCGTAAAACACACTCATGTAGGCACATATGAGGTACTGAGTCAATGTGTGGGGTGTGGGGGGTAACTCAGAAATTAAAACAAAGCATAATTTTCAAAATCATGGTGGTCATTGATGGTTTTTTCATCAGGATTGAGGTAGAAAAGTTCGAGGTATACAACAAAAAATAAAAAAAAAATTATATATTAATTTTAACGGCAATTACGATTTGTGGATGTATGATATGTAGTACTGAATAGATTTTAATGAAACTTTACAATAATGTAGTCTATACATCAGTACAACATATAGGATATAATTTGTAAAGATATTGTGTCGTAATTTTTAAACGCTGTATTAAACGGAGTGTGTGAAACCAGACATTAATATTAGGGCCGGTTTCTCGAACGATGATCAACGAAAAAATCAAATAACAATGTGTCAAAACTCGGATCAATCGTGATTTGGGTTGTTCATTGCTTGTCATCTGCGAAATACCTATTTAACAACAGTTCAGATGAAAAGCAATGAACAACCCAAATCACGATTGATCCGAGTTTTGACACATTGTTATTTGATTTTTTCGTTGATCATCGTTCGAGAAACCGGCCGTTAAACATCTACATATGTACTACACTTCTAACTCATAAAACTACTAAAATAAATCATTTCAATTGCTCAAAATACATATACCGTTATTAAGACGAAGTTGCTAGTTATTATTTAATTAAATAATAAAATACTTACGCTGGTACAGGTAAAAGATGCATTTGTTGAGTTTGATTGTGGTGTATGTTCGGTAATAGAACCCCACTCGTACCTCCCATGCCGGTCGGCGATGGCATCGAGACAGAAACCTAAACAAAATCATTATTAGTAGAGAATTAGTTGTGTGTAGTGTAGAATTATAGGGTGATCATTTTTGATCAGAACTTTATAAAAGCAGCCTGTAGTACTATCATGTAGTCAAACGGTAATTATTGTCATCATGTTATTTTTAATTGGTTGAGTGAAAGATTAAAAAATCCCATATCAATTGATATGTTAAAGTAGCGTTGTAACAACATACTTCGGTATCACATATATGTCCAAAGGGCTGGGGGCTTAGTCAGAGTGTGCATTTTTAAACTCCCTACTCTCGAGCCGAGAGTCGTCTCTCGGATATCCTCTTATTTTTGTATGGATATCCGAGAGACGACTCTCGGCTCGAGAGTAGGGAGTTTTAAAATGCGCACTCGGACTAAGCCATCTGAGCACGAATAAATGTGACAATCGTAAACGTAACGAATAAGATACACTGCAAAGTTCGACAGTAAAGCTGATGTCGACACGCTGTATATATGTAAGACGATTCTAAATGACCCTTGTGATTTTACTGAATAAAGTAATTTTGACTTTGACTTTGACTATGTTATACCCCTTATCTGAGTATGTGCACTTAGTTTTATTTAATTTTTAAGGTCTATTTTATATGTATGTTTTGTGTTGTGTGTTTTCCAAATAAATCATAATCTCTATGTATCTCAAATACGTCACTGTTTTCATTTACCACAGTCACATTTTAATTTAAAAAAATATTAGTTTTTAAATTATAATTTATTTATAAACTAAAGATTTCTTTTTTTAAATAAAATGTGTCTGTTTAATCGTGCTCTTTCGTTATTCGTTCCTGTTAATAATAATAAGCGATTATCACATTTATTCGTGTTCACTCCAGTTTTAAAAGAACTTTTACAAGCAAACTGATTGTAAAAATATACACTAACCTGTCCATTACTCTGCACTTCTATCTTGTACCCTGGAGGCAGGAACGTGTTAAATCCAACGATAAGCTCTGGATGTCCTTTGAACAGGTTCGATACCCGCGTGATGACACCGGGCGTGTCGATACTGTAATTCGAACTAACATATAGTATGGTAAGGTATCAGTTATTTGTTTAAAACGATTTCTTTATCAGAAATTAAAACAAAGCATTTTTTTACAATCACGGTTGTCAATGTAAGTTTTTTCATCATATAGTGGTTTTACAAATAAAGTGTTACTATTTTCATAAATAAATGTATTTAAGTATTCTATCAGCCTAGTGCCCATAGTACAAGCTTTGCTTAGTTTGGGAATGAACCGCGATGTTTGAAATGTGCGAATTTTTTATCTATTTATAAGATAATTAAATTGATAGCTGTAACTGCTCTTGGCTACATCTGCTCTGCCTTCGATCGTGGGTTCGATTCACGTCAAGAACATTTTCATTTCAAAATGATTAGTTCCAAAAAACATTTGTGTAATTGTGTTTATGTTTTTTAAGTATGTATTTACAAAATAGTGTTCTATCAACAATCTAGTTTCCATAGTAGGTACATACTAACTTTGCTCTTGACTAGATACATTATGCGATTATTCATAAGTATAATAGCATAGAGCTATCATTAGTCCTAATTTGTCTCAAATATTGTAAAATAAATATGTGTAATATGTTTTAATCTTATACCAATGTGCCCAAGTTTTGACGATAACAATCCCCTTAAAAAGTGTGTCGTTACAAAAACAGCGAATTTTCCTTGAAAACTAATTAATATGGAAACACTAGTATTATAAATGTCAAATTTCCTTTAAAGGGTATTGATAAAGATAAACAAATTTATAGAATGTCGTATTCCATCAACATAAACTTAGTAACGCTGGTACTTTGAATACCAGATATTCAAAGTACCAGCGTTACTAAGTTTAGAACTACTATGTTCACTACGAGTTAAAGTCTTCATCGACAAGTAATATTAAAAACGCATTATTAAAAACAATTCAAACACTACTTAGAAACTTAGATAATATGCTTTACAACGTACCAAGCTATACAAGTTTTACTAGGTCAACCGCTAAGTCATTGACCTTGTTGTATAAAATCCTTGAATTGTTATTATTTTTAGTGGAACAAACAGATGAATATCATGTAAGTATATGATGTGGTAGATAGATAGATTAACGGCCGGTTTCTAGAACGATGATCAACGAAAAAATCAAATAATTACTATGTGTTAAACTCGGATCGATCGTGATTTGGGTTTCCAGAAACCGGCCGTAACTAAATTATATAATGTATACTCATGGACATTTTACATCACACTCTAGTCCCTAAGCAAATCTTGTACTATTGGAACTAGATTGCTGATTTAATACTATATTTAATACGTATGGAGTAACCTACAACAAACATCGGTGATTATTGAACAAACATTTGATCTCAATAGATGAAGTTTATTACTGAATATATATTTTTTGTTATTTATTCAACCTATGCTGTCCCACTGCTGGGCAAAAATCTCCCTTCTCTTTCCATCTTTCTCTATCCCTGGCTAACGCTGCTAATTTCCGGTCGAAGGAGTCTAGTACCCCAAGTAAGAGTTTGTGCACACACGGATCGCAGAGACGCGATCGCCGAGCGCCACCGATTTTGTATGGAAATCCAAGAAATCTGCTAGGGGCGCTGCTTAGATTTCCATACAAAATCGGCGGCGCTCGGCGATCGCGTCTCTGCGATCCGTGTGTGCACAAACTCTTACTTGGGGTACAGGTCACCAACACTTCTATTTTATTTTAAAATACATATTAAAAATATTACAAATCTAATTAAATTTTATTACTTACGTCTGGCTCTTAAACTCCTTCATAATATCCAAAAAGTCGTTATAAACTTGGGGCTGAGTATTGAATTTGTATTTGACTTGGTCGAGGTAAGACAATGCATCTTCAACTTTCAGCCGCTGAAACTGCTGCTGAGGCTGCGCACAGGATTGCGAAGGTGGTTGCGGCGCCGGCGACTGCCTTCCAAGTGATGGTAGCGGCGCCAAGTTAGGCTGCGGAAGAAACTAGGAATTAAAAGAGGTTTTTGTTGAAAGAGTTTTTGTTTGGGAAGTGTTTTGTCAGATGCAATAATGCAGCCAATAGTGATATCATGGTTTTCAAACGGTAATTTGTATCATCATGTACGTAGGTTTTATTCAAGAGTGCTATCAAGAGACTTCTAATACTAATTCTGATTGGGGGAATAAGATCTGCACTGACGTCCCGCAATGGGATGTAACGTCCCGCAATGGGGTGTCAAGAGACATTAATTAATTGATGTTTGTTTATTTATTAAAATGGAAAACAGATACAAATGAAATCTTAAGGTCAAGGTTTTCTATATTTGTTTCAATTAAAGAATGCCACGTTTGATATCATTGTAAGTAAACTTTTTGTTTTTATGATAAAACTGTCTATAAACCTAAATTATAATTATTAAAAACTAAAGTGTTATTTATTCACAAACAAACTTACGACTATACAGTATTTACAAAATGTACATTTACATATAAAATACATAAGAAACAGCTGAGCTATCTACAGACCGTTGCAAACGATCTATAGATAGTTCAACTGATCCAAATCAGTACCAATCGGAAGCGTACCCAAGACACTGGCTGCATTGCCGCGCTGAATAGCAATGCTGATACGTTGGGCCAGATACTTAAAAACTTATTATTCATTTAGTTAACTATTTATTTAGATTGTTAAAAAATATTTAAAAGTTTGTTCTACAAAAGTCAAAGTCAAATATTTCTTTATTCAATAAAATCACGCAGATCATTCAGAATCGTCTTACATACTAGGTGATTCTAGGTGCCAGTTCCACGCGACCAGAGCCTAGAAGAACGGGCAAGAAAAAACTACTGGTTGGACAAGTAGACTTGTAGATATTAAAATATGTTATTACCTTGATCCGAGCCGGTACTTGGGGAGGTTTAGGTGCGTATTGCACTGTACCGGGTTTTAGATAATTGATGACGGCGGGCGCGGGCGCCCTGGCTCCGGCACGGAACCCCGACCCGCCCACCGCGAGCATTCCCGATGATCCTATGGAGACACAACAAACATTCACAGATCACACTCTAACTAAGCATAGCTTGTACTATGGGAAGTTAATGCTGATCGAATATATACATATATATATGTATGTAATTTTTTTTGTAAATACGTATACAAGTAACACCGAAACATAAGTGTTTATAGTATTCATTATAAACGGGATATTTACCATGATTTTTGAGTTTGATTATTTCCCGATATTTTGATTATCATGAAAACTAAAATGTTTTATGTTCAAAACCGTGATAGTTTCAAATATTATATCAGTATTCACGTTTCTTCTTGTTGGAAACAGAGCTTGTGTTATGGGTGCTAGAAGACTGATATACTTAATACAATACATTACATAGATAGATATTTAAGACAGCTATATTAAACTTACCAAGAATTTGCGGCTGTGCCGACTGTGCCAAGGTATGCATATTGCTGGACCCCGGTTGTTGTATCTGTAACAAAGAAAATTTTCTTTAAAATATCACTTTAATTTATAGAATAGAATACTTTATTTCAGTCTTTACTTAGTCTATACTTATATATACTTATACTTATTACTTATTACTTATCTATACTAATATTAAAAAGAGGTAAAGTTTGTATATTTGTTCAATTGTAAGGGGTAATCTCGGGATCTACTGAACCGATTTTAAAAATTATTTCACCAATAGAAAGCCACATTATTGCTGAGTGTCATAGGCTATATTATATTTTCAAAAAAAATAGGGATCCTTACTAAAACTTCAATTATGCCCAACGAAGTGGGCACGGGTCAGCTAGTAATATTCTAAAGAAGTAAAGTTTGTGTGTTTGTATATTTGTTAAATTGTAAGGGGTAATCTCGGGATCTACTGAACCGATTTTAAAAACTCTTTCAGCAATAGAAAGCCAAATTATTGCTGAGTGTCATAGGTTATATAAAAAAACGAAAAATAATAAGGCTTTTACGTGGTAATCCGTTTTGAAAAGTGAATCGGAGAAAAACGGTTGAATTAGTCAGCTAGTCCTGTATAATTTCTTAGTTTGGGACTAGATTGATTTGTGCGATGTCCATGTTTATTTATTTACCCACACCCTGTATAACATCTTTTTATAATCTTACTAGTATTTACAGCGATTCTATTCTTACCACGTGCTAGCGTAGTTGGTGTCACATAAAAATAGCTTCGACTGAGTCAGAGCGGGCGCGAATCGCATGTTTTGTTGCTGATAAAAAAACAGTGTACTATTTTAGGAAACTACTAAATAAAGTTAATAATATTATTGCAATGTGGGAGTTGTTGTTATTTCCGAATATCTGAGATTTTTTGTGATAACTAAAATTTGAATAAATAATTATTCACGGACAAATCACACATCACACTCTAGTCCCTAGCTAAGCGAAGCTTGTACTATGGGAACTAGATTGCTGATATAATACTTATATACATTTTTTAATAGATTTAAGATGATGTACATATGCTGTTTCTTGGTTTTCTATACTTATTTATAAAAAAAATATATGGTATTCTATCAATTAATAATCTTGCTCCCACAAAAGCTTACCTTGTGTGGCACGAGATAACTTGTGAAATGTTTATATATATGTAGTTATTTGAGTAAACATAAGAGTTGACGAATGATAGGAGCGAGTGGAAGAAAAAACATGTTGTGCCGACCCCACTTAACGTGGGATAAGGGCAAGGGAATGATAATGATTTGAGTATACATAAGAAAATAACAACACTACTAGATCATCATCATCATCAACCTATATCAGTCCACTGCTAGACGTAGGTCTCTCCCAATACGCGCCACTGAGCCCGGTCTTCGGCTCTTCTCATCCAGTTTTTGCCAGCTACACTCCTTAGTTAGATCGTCGCTCCATCTCGCCGGAGGGCGTCCTACACTACTAGATACTAAAGAACTACTACTACTAACTATCCCAGCGCAGTTAAAGAGCTCTCACAGTGCGGAAGGCAGAGCTTATATCAACTTAACTGCGACGCTTGTGGTCGATATGATAAATTATTTATTTATATATATTTTATATATATATATATTTTCTGCGTCTTTAGGCTGTAAAATTACGCTAATATACTCACAAATCGACGCTTACAACTATTTCTTGAAGATACCGAGTATTTCTGTTGATAATAAGTAAACTTTTGAATAAAATATTGAACGTCTCTTCGTCTTCATAAAGATACAAAGGCATAGCCTTCTAGATAGTCGAGTTCTTTGACCGGACACAGCTGGTAAGAACAAGGTTGCATACAGTATTTTTTTATACAAATATATGACAACTAGTAGTACGCCCCGGCTTCGCACGGGTAGCCTGTATAAAAAATATCATTATAATATAGCCTATGTTCAGCGCAGATAATGTAGCTTCACAACAGTGAAATAATTTATGAAATCGGTCCAGTAGTTTCGGAGCCTATTCGATGCAAACAAACAAACAATCAAATCTTTCCTCTTTATAATATTAGTTTAGATAAGTCAAAAATCCACGTGGGTATTGTGTATTGTAATTATATTTTACAAAAATAAACAAAACAGACTTCAATCGTGACACGCAACAATTTGATAACGCTAAACGCTAAATATTTCGCTAAAGATCCGTATCTATTCACGTACCTACTATTCAATTATCAAACTTCAAACGAATGTTTTCGATAAAATAACAAGGATCACTTTGAAACGTCTTACATACTAGATGATTCTAGGCGCCAGTTCGTCGCGACCAGAGTCTAAATCTAGAAGAACTGAAAGAACTTTTTTTTTTTTAACACTGTCCCACAGCTGGGCAAAGGTCTCCCCCAAAGCCTTCCACTTATCCCGGAAGAACTATATTTTAGAAAAAAGCCGTACGCGTGTACGAAATACGTAACATAAAATTAATTATTACATTAAATTAATAAAAAACATTAATAATAACAGCTAGTATCAGTATCAACAATATCAACATGAATAGCACAATGTAACTTAAAACTTCAATACAAAACATACATCCAAGCCGGCCCCTACAACAAACGCGCTGCTTCGTAGTAAAAACAAGACAGAATATCGATGTGCGCGCGCAATCTCTTTGAGAATGCCGGCTGTAATTCACTATTAGCTTGATATCTTTGAGTAGGTGATAGATAGACTATATAAACTTTACTAACGTCACGGCACGGGTGGCCATTGTTTTTACACCTTGAGGTTACGTTACTAAAGTTTTAGTAAGGATCATCTGTAATTCACTATTAGCTTGATATCTTTGAGTAGGTGATAGATAGACTATATGTACATATTTATACTTTACTAAAGTCACGGCACGGGTGGCCATTGTTTTTACACCTTGAGGTTACGTTACTAAAGTTTTAGTAAGGATCATCTGTAATTCACTATTAGCTTGATATCTTTGAGTAGGTGATAGATAGACTATATGTACATATTTATACTTTACTAAAGTCACGGCACGGGTGGCCATTGTTTTTACACCTTGAGGTTACGTTACTAAAGTTTAAGTAAGGATCATCTGTAATTCACTATTAGCTTGATATCTTTGAGTAGGTGATAGATAGACTATATGTACATATTTATACTTTACTAAAGTCACGGCACGGGTGGACATTGTTTTTACACCTTGGGTTACGTTACTAAAGTTTTATTAAGGATCCCTAATCTTTTCAAGCAATACTATCATATATTTGACGACCGATGTGACGCGGCGGGCGAAGGTTCGCCTACGGCGCGGAAGGTTGCGCGTTCGATTCCCGCCTTGGGATAAATGTTTGTACGATTTGCAAATATTTATTCCGGGTATTTTGTATGTATAATAAAAAAATATCCATCTATGTAATGTGTGTATTAAATTGTTATCTTAAATACGTTAAAGTCGTTTTAGTTTTTTTATAAATACAAAATAGGAGTCACAGATTAACAGAAGTAATTAGCTCTTCCGGGTCGTTGTGGGTTCTATACTCGTCAAGAACCCAATCAGTGAGATGGCAAATCGTTTCTATTCTTTTGTTTTTGCAAATAGTCGTCTTTTTTCTACTACTTTACTAACCATGAAAACCTTTTATTGACCTTCCTCCCTTCTTTGTATTTTATTTTATTCTGTATTCATTCATTCGTCGTATCAATGGTTCATCCCCAAACTATTCTACTCTAGTGAGTGGCAACTTCAATGGCCTTATCGGATGCCCTCATAAGATCAGCTTTAGTGCATTTGGTCGTATATTCTGTATAGAAGAATACGTTGTAAAATGTCCGCCAATAGATAGACATCCTCGTATTTTAGCTTCAATAACGCAATAAAACGAAAACTTGTCAAAGCATGTCTATTGCTAAAGTATTGACGCCATAAGGGAGGTAACCTCCCTCCAGGGAGGGAGAGTTTCCCTCCCCGGACCTACCCCAAGCGGCATTTACAGCGTTGCAGCCAATCGATAGGCGATGTATGTCGGATATTAATACATTATTTGAATCGATATTAACGTTGTAACTATGAAGGAAAACTTTTTAGGAAAAGACAAGGGTTAGTAAGCTTAGACATTGCATTTCCTGAGGAAAAGGCCGAATAGGCATAGTGAATAAATAAATAAATAATGCTGGACAATCCACACAACATCATCTAGCCCCAAGCTAAGCAGAGCTTGTGGTATGGGTAATAGAAGACTGACATACTTAATACAATACATTACATAGATAAATATTTTTTATAATACATATAAAAAACCCAGAACACCTGGAATAAACATTTGTAGATCGTACAAACATTTATTCAATGGCAGGAATCGAACCCGCAACCTGTGCGTCGCAGGCGGACCTTCGCCCGCCGCGCCACATCATTTCTACCTGCTCGGTATAGAAGGAAAAAAGTCCACTATTTCCTCCAAACAAAAGCAGACTGGTTCATTGACTGATTTGACTGTGAATTATTTTCAAACACTTAACATCGCAGAAATTGCCTGCCGTATTGATGGGCATAAGTGTCCAAGTGTACATATAATTGTATCTTTGTGGAACAAAAATAAATTGAATTGATAAAAAAGAAGATATATGTACCTCATTTGATAGGTTAGAGCCCAAGTTGTCAAACAGGGTGAATCCTTGCAGCACTTGCTCATTTGACTTTGTGTGGTACTGGAACAAACAGAAACAATGTTAGGTGTACAATATATAGGTATACCAAAATAAATACTTTTATATAATTTTTATTCACAAACAAACTTACGACTATACAGTATTTACAAAATGTACATTATCATATAAAATACATAAGAAACAGTTAAATAAATACTTAAACATCTATACTTATATTTATGTATTATAAAGAAGTAAAGTTTGTAAGTATATTTGTTAAATTGTAAGGGATCTACTGAACCGATTTAAAAAATTCTTTCACCAATAGAAAGCCACATTATTGCTGAGTGTCATAGGTTATATAAAAAACCGAAAAATAAAAAGGCTTTTACAAAAAACGGTCGAATTATGCCCAACGAAGTGGGCACGGTCAGCTAGTCTTGCTATAAAATGCAAAAGTTTGATATGTATGGATGTTTAAATAAATAAATATTCACAGACATTTCTACATGATCCTCTAGTCCCAAACTAAGCAAAGCTTGTTCTATGGGAACTAGATTGCTGATAGAACATTATTTTAAATACATATAGAATACATAGTAAAAAAAAAAGTAAAAAAGTAAAAAATATTTATTTCAGAGAAAAAAGACCTTAGTAGTAACACCCAGACACAGAACAAATATTTATGTTCATCACACAAACATTTGCTCTCGGTGGGAATTAACTCCCGACCCACAGCATGGAAGGCAGAGCTACTACCAACAGTGCAACAGGACATACTAATAAACTACAGTAGAACCTCGATAAGTTAAAGTCCAAGGGAAACACAAAATACTTTTACTTATAGAGGTTTTAAGTTATCAAGAGTAGAGGTTTTGGGCTCTGATGGGAAGGGAACACATTATTTTTTGAGGTTTGAGTTATCGGGGTTCTACTGTATATTTAAATTAATTTGGATAAAAGAGATCCCGGCAGCTCTGCTAGTCCGAGCCAAGGTAGCTGGCAAAAACTGATGAGAAGAGCCAAATACAGGGCTCAGTGGCGCGTCTTGGGAGAGACCTACGTCCAGCAGTGGACTGATATAGGTTGATGATGATGGATAAAGGAAAGGTTGTGACTTATATATATACATATCACTAATTAACTAAAAATAACAATTTAATAATATTACTTATATAAATTAAATTTTAAATATAATTATATCATTTAAAAATTTAATATTATTTACCTGGTTTGGGTTCTGCTGCATGGGTGGCTCATCTGGCCCGAGACGGGGGACCCCCGAGCGTTTCATCATCTCTGCGATCAGCCAGAGCCCATCAGATCACCTGGAATACACACTAATTGTTAGACTTGACTTTAAATCTGTATAGAAAGAACTCAAAAATATCTTAATGCTAGGACCATTTGTTTCAAGGAGGAAGTATAAACATTGTAATGGTAGGTAAAAACACAGTAATACTTTGCTCAAGTCTGGTCTTCAGACAAAGGTTTTAATAATAGATTCTTGTTGGATAATATAAAAAAACTTGTTATGACTTGGACTCTCAAGTATTTCAGTATAATCTCTAAACATCTGTTCAATCTAGAGATCTGAGTAATTATACAAACATATTTTAAAAGCTAATGAAAGATTCGTTCGAGGGAATTTTTGCTTACTTGCAGAACACATCTCTATTATCTGATAAATAGGACTATATTAGGTTTAAGGTATCTTTTTAAAGAATCGTACAAAACTTATTCTTTATGATATTAGGACCAGAGTCAGATTACAGATAATCTGAGTCACCGGACGGACTTATACAAGTGAATAATAATACCTAAGTGAAGTTGAGGTTATAGCACATGGTAATAAATACCACATGACGCTGCTCAATTCTAACATTGCGGTAAATGGATTATTTTAGGGATAAGTTTTATTGAATGCTACGATTTATAAAGTTTCTTACAGCTAAATAAATCAGCTGTGTTCGAGAATAAAACAAATCACAGTTCACAGCACACTCACAATTACAAATCGAAGATATGTTCTATTGATAATTATAATCAAAGAACACGATTTAACGAATTTAGAAATTCCTTTTTTCCATTAAAAACAGCACGCAATTTGATGGTTACAGATATAACTTGTTTGTTGTGGATTAGTTTTAAAAATTACGAGAAATATGGCGGCCATGCAATGAATGAAGTGAAGGAAGGGTAGGATTGGCCGGACTGAGACAGGAAGTACTTGTTTTCGGGCGGGATGGCGGGAAGGAAAAGGATTTTTTTTTTTTTTGGCTCGCTCTTTTTGTGCATTTGCCGGAAAAGGAATTAAAAAAGTCAAATCAAAACTGGAAAACGGAAACGGAAACGTTTGCAAATGCACGCAAAAATCAGCGTCAAAATAAAAATCGGTTAATAAATCAAATTGGTGTCTCGGATTTTTTTTTAACATTGGATAATAAACACTAAATTAAATATTTAAATTTAATAAAAGTGTGGAAATTAAAACAAGATTTTACCTTGCTTAAAAGACAGTTTTAATCTAAAATCTCCTACCTATATAGATTTGTGCGTATGCGGTGATAGTATTTTGAGGGTTGACCGGTGGAAATAGAAAAATGAAAAAACAAAACACCTTGTAAAATTATTTTATTTATTAGTGCCTAACTAGTACACATTTAAATTTTAACTTTCTACGGATGATACGTCTTCACAGCTTTTAACGAACTAGAGTGAGCGTGTAATTTAATCATTACGCAATCGATAACATTGCAGGTACTCAACTAACACAGAGAAGGTTTTAAGTAAAACACATTTCAAATTGGAATTTCGAATCTCCGGTCACGACACCCACACAGGTTTCGTTCATAAACCGGTTCAGTAGGAGGGTACAGACCAGAGACGATGACAAAACTCGTGCTTATTTAAAGCGGAAAACGTATACAAATCGATATCAGTCAGGCTAGATGCACGGGCGGCGGGCGGCAAAACGCGCAATCAATTTCCTATCACGAATGTTGTTTGCACCGACAATGTTGGGCTAAACATGATCAAATTCCCGCCATTTTACGTGCATTATGAAACTATCATCTCCGAGGTGGGCTTTCACGAAAGGTACAGTCGCAAACAAAAATGTGATTAGTTTTCCACAATGAATCATAGCGCGCGGTTCTTATTTGAAGAAAAAGTTAACTCCTACTAATGATAACCATCTTTCGGAATAGAGCGGTAAAGCCCATTTTGCAGTGGGTTGAGGTAACGAGGACGGCGCAGTGGTATTCGTCACCCGACGTAGAAAATGGCGACTAAATACCAACAATTACATCGCGCGACTGACTGATCAATCCGAATCAATGTTAATCGAAGGGGATTTGTTAACCTACTTTACACTTAAGCGAGATGGTACTTCACTTTTATCTTAAGAAGATAGCTCTTGCCCTCAGATAGCGGTATCAAACTTTGTAAAAAATGGGTACTTACCAACAAATTCTAGCTTGAAAAGCTGTATTATCTTCGTTAACACATAAAACACGTTGGTTATTACTAAAAAAACTGTTATTATTCATGAAAATATAATAACGCGTCACGACATGCCCCGCGCGGTTACATTCGTGCGCCTCCAAATAGCGCAACGGCGCAACTTTTTCGAGCGCGGCGTCAACACGGTCAGGTGGGAGAGGTTGCGACATCGCTATAATGCTGTCTCACTCTTTCGCAAAATGTTTCGTCTCTATCGCACTTGTAGCAATGCCGAACTAGGACAACAAAGAAACGTACGGAGTTCTGCACAGACAAACGTCGCGCACCGAGCTGCGCGGCTGACTGACTGACTGGACTGCTCGCTCGTAGCGCCACCAACTATCTATCCGCGGTGAGCTCCGATCGGCCGATCGCATAATCAAGCCGAACCCAGATGCAGAGCGGCAACCTCGCCACCGAATAATAGCTAGCGAGCGACAGACGTGCCTTTACATGAAATGCCACGAACCTTCACAGCGGAGGTGGTTGGTGGACCAAAACAAATCTCCTTTCTCTAAAATTATACAACGGTTGCAATTGAGAGCAGGGGCCGTAAAACGCGATGTATATACAGCGTTTAATAGATCCGACTAGTCGGAACAATCTGAGTTTAAAGAAGGTGGATCACACATACGATGCAAGCAAAAACGTCTCAGATATCAAGACATTGAACAAAACCCTGAACATTTTTATTGCCAAAACCGGGTGTGATTGTGCGTGAGATCGACTCGTCGCCACACACAGTTGCCTTAGCAACGATGTCCTGGTTATGGTAGGAGAGTCACAAAAGAGACTAAAAAAGTAGCAGTGGTAATGGGAAACATTTGCACTGCACCAAATCGGTTAACAATATCTTTATAATTATAACAAATTTCATCAAAATTTGCAACCTGGCGTGGTTTCTGTGACATTAACAGTAGCTTCAAAAATAAAATACGATGCTTATTACAGCCTAATGAAGTATATTAAACGAGCCTTTTTATCTTAACTGGATGAAAACAAAATAACAGTAAACAATAACAATAATTTATTTGCAAGAAGTAATGAAAGTAATATCATAACTATTAAAGTATTATTTTAAAGATAATTTCAACCCAAAGCAATTCAAGAAAATGACAAGCATGTTTACTAACTACAAAAATCAGACTACAGATACATACTTTAAGTCTACTACTTCTCTGCAACTTTAGCTCGAGAGCTTTAATATCTTTAGAGGTTTATAATTTTGTAGGTTAAGTGATTTTATTCCAATATAATCATATATTTCATGTTACGATTATCGTAGTATATTTCCTGCGAGTTATTTGTTATATTAATTACATATGATAATAATTTCGTATTTTTGTTATGAAAGCACATTATACACGCAATTTATACGTTCAACAATGTTCTAAACAAAACCATTCTGCAGCCAACATTTTACAAAAGGTAAATTGATATTTTTGTAGTACATATATGATTGAGTATGTACCTAATTAAAACAATTTTATCATAAGAAACCTTTGGGTATGAGTTATATAAAAGGTTAAGGACAGGTAAGAAACACGTTTTAATAATACTTCAGGTTACTGCCCAGCTTAAAGAAAGAAGAGAACAATTGTTTACCTCAATAGAAGCATATTATTATAAAATATATAGTAATGTGATGCATTATATTATTATGAAAAAACTTAATGATTACTTTTAATACGCTGGTATGATCTTATTAAAACGTAAAATAGGCTTATCGCAGATATTACAATTCCATTGTTATGGGTGTAGGATACAAAAATGTATAGCCTTGAAACCTCTTATCGAACAAGTGACTTGACTACTCGCAATTACCTACCATACCAACATCGAGGTGCGGCGCGGCGTTGCCAACATTCAGCGCGCAATACTGCGTCTCAATTTAATAAATGCTGCCGCCATTTTGTATTTATTTTATTATTGAGATGCAGTATAACCTAGCAAGACTAATGAAGCATCTCACATTTATTTAACTAAAATGCACCCTAAATATATCTCCGTAACACGGAATCATAATAAAATAACACTAAATATTTTTAAGAGTATGATTAATGTATATGATTACGTAACACCTGAAAAATTAAAGCATTCTGTACAAAATTAGATTCGCACAGTAACTATCAAACGTTCTGAGCAAAAATGGAATATCAATATATGTCAATTGTAGTTATGTCTAGATCTCAGCGATCACAAACGTGCCATACTGATACCTATAGGCTAGGCAGCTACATAAGTGGAGGACAGTGTCGGCGCAATATGGTTGAGATACGTACATCTATCGAGCGGTCTGTGAGCTGGTGCCGGGTGCGGAGTTCAACCCCCATGGTTCCAGGGTAACTCTCGAACCCACCCACAACCGAATATATCACAAATTCGGACATTTTTAACGCAAATACCACAGTATCGATCACGCACAGACGCCATTTTGAACCGACACTGAGTGAGATTGGGCGCGCGACGTTGCCACGTCGCACGTTTCCAATCCGCACTTCTATTTCTGGCTCCCTCCCCTCGCGCCCGCTATGACGACGACGAGCGGAGGTCGGCTAACAGAACTCGACAAAACATTCAACAACTTATATCTACCATACCGCGCGAGTTCTTATTTGAAACGCTTGAGTGTGATCGAGTATGCTATCAAGTGTGGTAAGGAGGTAGGGGGGTGTTACATTCGAAACGATAAGATAATAGTCATAGAATAATGGAGATGTACAGAATAGTAATGCATAAACGTCGGGCAAGCGCCCGGCTTTCACCAAAGAGCGGAGATAGACGAGGCGCGGCCGTGCGCAGGTCCACACCGACATGTGCCATTGGCCACTGCAGAGATCGATAGGCAAACAGCGACGAGGACAGGCTAGGCACAAGCAAATCTGAGCCTTATGTTTTCGCTAATAGAATATCTTCCACATAGACATCTACTATAAACAAACTACCTCACGACTACACTGACGTCCTCCACGTAGATACGCACGAACACAGCCGTTGTGAAAACGACGCGAACGGACGGTGGATTGCCCCGACCTAGCGATGTATATCATCATTGTATTATGCCACTTTTCTAGAGTCGAAATTCCTCTACCCCGGCGCGCCCAGTACTCCTTACCGAAGGACAAAGGGGAGATTTCTCGTGGAAAACAAAGGCATATGCCGGTCTATAGACAATAACATGTTTGATTCGAAAATTAACTTTATAGCAAGTTTTTGCTGTGCAGCGTTGCCAAGTCTCCTTGTCATGGAGAGCGCGCGCGATGTCATTATGAAATTAAGATTTCAATGCACATGACGCGGTACAATTGTTACGAGGTTTTTTTAAGATGCATAGTAATATATGCCCCCTAATGCTAAATTAAGACTGAACGGGTCAAAATAGGACACTGATGGACGAAACGAGCAATACAATATGGCACTACTCAGTATGTTTCTAGGTACATTGAATACAGATTTCACTACGAAAAGCAATTTTATTTCACAAAATGTGATGATAGTAAGCTTGGAATAAGAAAGACGCAATCTGACAACCAGTCACTCACCTGTATTTTTTATTGAAATTGAGTTATTTCTTCACAAAACTCACTGGGACGTCACTTCTCGACGAAATAACGATGATTTCTAAGGTATTTTAAGATTTCTTAACAGTTTAAGTTGCATAGAAAAATTAAACATTCCGTTGGACAAAGGTCTTGCGCGCATAGAGGCTAAACGCGAACTGTTGGTTTTGGTTTGGTTGGGTCGTTGATTGGAGGGAGACGAGGCACGGGAGGTGGCGGCGGCGGGCGAGCGGGCGGCGGCGCGGCGGGCGGAACTCCGGAGAGCGGCCAACCGAGGGAAAACTCACTAAACTAGAGAGCTAGTTATGAATTGAAAAAAACATAACAAGTTTTCATTACAAAAATCACAATGATTAGATAAAATAATAAATCATTTATTTATTAAGTATATCCCTAGAAAATAATATTTTTTTGATAAAAAGATGTTGTCATGATACATACAACAATTTCACTCGTTGGCTCAATATTGTTACTTTCGAAAAAGCGCCATCTGTGATAATGTATCCTTACTAGAATCGACACCCAACGTATTTATTTACAGTCTCTAATATTATATAAAAAAACGTATCGCATTCAATAAACTACAAATTACTATTCAATTTGTTAAAATACGAGCATCTTCAAAATTATCGAAATGACGCTATTCAGTGTATACCGGCATGTTGACCTAAAATGTATTTTACAAACCTACTTCGAGTTATATTTATTACTTTGAGAAAGGACGAAAATACTTCATGATCATGACAATATTTGACATACGTGCTAATGACAGTAGTAAGACAGTAGATCAGTCATTGAAATTGCCAAATTAAAAAGTCACCTACATTGAACGTCCATGTTGTAAATTTGTTTTTTTTTAATTTGGTAGGCTTATAGCTTTGATTAGCGTCACATATAATCCCGAACAGCCAATCAGCAATCAGTTCGTGTTTTTTGGTATTGTCAAATAGATAAACAACTTGCCTGCGTTGAGTTTGTGAGGTTTTCAGCATTTATTCGCTGAATCTAGTGCTTGTGTGACTAAATATTTATCTATTAGTACAAACCATGCGGGTGGAACTAGTTCTAACAGTTTTCGCAATTTTCTTTGCTGTAGTTTCAGCAAGAATAGACCCTAAAAATTTGAGATGTCTTGGTGGGTATTTTGACTATTTTTTGTAATTTCTGATTTTGTTATGCTATTTCTTTATTTAATTTGTTTTTTTTTCAGTGTGCCGTACTACTTTTGAGGAGCTTGACGATGCGATAAAGAAGATAGATAAATGGAAAAAAGTTGATGTAAGTTTTGGAGAAATAAATAAAGTATGGAGTTGTAGATTGTTCAAACGGCACCTTATAAATTTCTTATCTTAAATCGATAAGCTCAATAGTAAAGTCGGAATCGGTAAAGTTAATTTCAATTTAATTTAATTTGTGGAGCTCATGCTTATTATATGTATAATTACATTATCCAAATTATATATTTAACATTTTACATACAATAGATCTTACACCTAAGTATCCTATGTATCCTGCTTTTATAGCGATACTAGTAGTACGCCCCGGC
The DNA here is from genome assembly GCA_932527185.1 of Ecliptopera silaceata. Taxonomy (NCBI): domain Eukaryota; kingdom Metazoa; phylum Arthropoda; class Insecta; order Lepidoptera; family Geometridae; genus Ecliptopera; species Ecliptopera silaceata. The sequence goes on along the minus strand of OW052217.1, from coordinate 4,914,574 downwards.
TTCGCACGGGTAGCCTATGTAAAAAATATCATTATAATATAGCCTATGTTCAGCGCAGATAATGTAGCTTCACAACAGTGAAAGAATTTTTGAAATCGGTCCAGTAGTTTCGGAGCCTATTCGATGCAAACAAACAAACAATCAAAACTTTCCTCTTTATAATATTATAGTTCAGATTAGTTAAATGAGTATAAAAAATGGACAGATGAGATCGCGGTCAAACGCTTGCCTATAGCTTGAAAGAAAAAAAGAGTTTTTTTTGTGTTTCTGTCTCACACTTTCCTCGAACTGAATCAAAGTATTCATGGTATCTTGTTTGTCAAATAATGACAGGTGTCTTACATTCATTTGTTTTTGTTTGTAAACATGATCATCGGTAGCATATAGCATATAGCTGCACATACACGCAAATTATCCTTGTGATTATATACTTCTTTATTAAACAATTGTAATTGATAGCTCAACTGTTTCTTATGTATTTTATATGACAAAGTACATTTTGTAAATACTGTGTAGTCGTAAGTTTGTTTGTGAATAAAGTCCTTTCTTGTATTCTAGTAAATATATAAAATAATCTATACTAATATTATAAAGAGGTAAAGTTTGTATATTTGTTCAATTGTAAGGGGTAATCTCGGGATCTACTGAACCGATTTTAAAAATTCTTTCACAAATAGAAAGCCACATTATTGCTGAGTGTCATAGGCTACATTATATTTTCAAAAAAAATAGGGATCCTTACTAAAAACGGTCGAATTATGCCCAACAAAGTGGGCACGGGTCAGCTAGTAAACAATAAAAGGTTTGTTCATTGTAATATGGATCATATTAAAACTGCTAGGCTAGAAAGTTCTTCTAGGCTCTGGTCGCATGGAACTGGCACCTAGAATCATATATATTAGACTATTCTAAATGATCTTTGTGATATTGACAAGAATGATTGTTTATTTTGACCTGTTGTTTCCAGGTGGGCAATTTCAGAATGGATCCGAGCGGCAACACCATGCAAGACAAGATACCAGCTCACAGATCCTCGGTCTACATCTCCGAGATGATTGACAGCATCTGTGAGTTGTTCTATTATATTATTTTTTGCCAATCAGGGCCATACCCCATGACTCGGAGACAGTGCTCTCCCAAATGGAAGATAGAGAAAAGATTGCAAGTTCCACTCCTACTCTCATCTGTATAAACCAAGATGTAGAACTTCAAACTCCTCAAACTTCAAACTTCAAATTCATTTATTCAATAAAATCACAAGGATCACTTTGAAACGTCTTACATACTAGATGATTCTAGGCGCCAGTTCGTCGCGACCAGTGTCTAGAAGAACTGGCAAGAAACTAGACCTGGATTCTAACGTTTTTTTCATATGATCCTTCTTACAATTGTTTAACAAAGTTGGAGCTAGTTCGTCCCAAGCTTGCTTGTCTTCTAAATAGTCAGATATTTTATAATATGCTTTTGATAAGAGTTTTCGTTTTATTACGTTTTTGAACTTGCCAATCGGCAATTGACAAACATAGCTTGGGACTATGTTATAGAAGAGCAAAGTAGAGATGCAGATGACCCTCAACATACATAATATTATTTGACAGGGGTCACAGCTCAGTTGGTAGTAGCTCTGCCTTACATGCTGTGGGTGATTCTCATCCAGAGCAAATGTTTGTGTGATGAACATAAATTTTGTTCTGTGTCTGGGTGTAACTAGTATTCTATGTATGTATTGACAAAAAAATGTATATTAAGTATTCTATCAGCAATCTTGTTCCCATAGTACAAGGTTTGCTTAGTTTGGGACTAGAGCATGATTTGTGAAATGTCTGTGATTATTATAAAAATGAAACCCGTTTTCCGTTGTCACTATGTAGCATGAAAACGGCTTGACCGATTTGGCTGATTTTTTTTTTGTAGTTTTCTAATACTCTGTACAAGGTTCTTACGGAAAAAAAATTAAGAAAATCTATCAAAAAAAAAAAACTCTCTAAGGCGGTACGAAGTTCGCCGGGGCAGCTAGTTATTAATAAATATAATATTTTTTTTCAGGTAAAAAAATGGATGACTACGTCCGAGTATACTACAAAGCAACGGGCAAACTCGCTATAATGCAGCTCATTACTAAAGATGGCGGCATGAACCCCGACTTCTCCAAAACCAAGTTTGTCACTGACGATGATTTAAACAAGAGTCTGGAGTATTATGTAAGTCAATTAATCAGTTGAGCTACCTATAGATCGTTTGTAACAGTCTGTAGATAGCTCAACTGTTTCTTATGTATTTTGATATACCTATGTACATTTTATAAATACTGTAATAGTTGTAAGTTTGTAAGTCAATTAATAATTATATTAAAAATGACAAAGATTAGAAAATCCCAAAAGTTGAATTCGACCAGGATTTGAACCGCGACCATTTTTTAGAAACGGGGGTGCGATAACTAACTATAAAATCCTACTAATACATCAACCTATACTGTCCCACAGCTGGGCAAAGGTCTCCCTCCTCTCTTTCCACCTCTCTCTATTCCTAGCTAACTCTGCCTAATATGTACATACTTATTATAAACGAAAAAGTTTGTATGGATGTATGTTTGTTACTTTTTCACGCGTTTTTAGGACCCATTTCGGGTAAAGGAAAAAAAAATACTACACAATAATTAAACAAATAAACAATATAAATTGAAATACTTAAAAAAAAAATAAGGATTTTAATTTATGTTATGAATAAGTATAAATAATTTTTGATCCTGTATTAACTAAAATTAAAATGCATGAAAAGTTTAAAATGTTAACTACATTATAGAATAAGTAAGCATTTTTTTAAAATTATTTTATTATTTATTAATCACATGCATCAGCTAGTTATTTACCCATAACACAAGCTCTGCTCAACTTGGTCCAAGATGATGTTGTGTGGATTGTCCAGAATTATTTATTTATATTATTTTTACAATCCGACGACCGATTTGGCGCAGCGGGCGAAGGTCCGCCTGCGACGCGGAGGTTGCGGGTTTGATTCCCGCCTTGGGATAAATGTTTGTATGATCTGCAAATATTTATTCCGGGTGTTCTGGGTATTATATGTATAAAAAAAATATATATCTATGTAATATATTGTATTAAGTATGTCAGTCTTCTAGTACCCATAACACAAGCTCTGCTTAGCTTGGGGCTAGATGATGTTGTGTGGATTGTCCAGCATTATTTAATTATTTATGTATGTATTTACTATTCTCTCAGTAGTCTAGTTCCTACAAGCTAACTAGTTTGGGACTACAAGGGTAGGAAGATGATGATGATGATGATGATTTATTTATTTATTTATTTACAATTAATTTAATTATTTCAGTGTGAACGCATGTTTGAAGACAATGAAGATGAAATCACAGATCTGTATAAGAACAGGCCGCATGATGATGTCATGCCCAATGCTGAACAGGAAGTAAGTATCTTGGATTACATATAATTAATTTTTTTAACCTATCTCGTCCCACTGCTGGGCAAAAGTCTCCCCCAAATCCTTCCACTCATCCCTGCTCTCCGCTTTGGTCCACCAATCCCTCTCGAAAGCATCGAGGTCGTCCCGCCATCGCCTTTTTGGTCGGCCTCTACGCCGCCTTCCGTCTTCAGGCAGCCACGGTGTTACTATTTTAGCCCATTTCTCTGGGTCCATCCGGCTTATATGAACTGCCCAGTCCCACTTAAGTTTCGCGGTTTTATTTAGAGTTACGTTTTATTTATTTTTGTATATATTTATAGATCTGCTTCAAACACGCTAAATACTGCGAGGATTGGATGATCCCTGATGAAGAAGACACAACCTGGACTCCTGAAATGGAAGCCGAATACGCAAAGGTATTATTTATTAACAAAAACTTAATAATTGACGAGAATATAAGGGGGCGTCCATAAATTACGTGAGGTTATTTTTTTTAATTTTCTGTCACTCCCTCCTTGCCTGATGAGATGTCGTGAGATATTATTCAGCCCCCTCATCCATATCCCAATCTCGTGAGATTTTTCAAAATGTGAGTTGCTTACGTAAACGCGTTGGATTGTTATAGCAAAAAGAAATAAAAAATGATTATATGGACCAAAATAGTGTAATAATTAATATTAATAAGAAACAGTTGAGCTATCTACAGACCGTTGTAAACGATCTATAGATAGTTCAGCCGATCCAATCGTGACCGCTCGATGATAATTTGACACCATGTAGGTAGGAGTAAATGGGGTAGACGACCGATGTGGCGCGGCGGGGGAAGGTCCGCCTGCGACGCGGAGGTTGCGGGTTCGATTTCCGCCTTGGGATAAATGTTTGTACTATCTGCAAATATATATTCCAGTCGTTCTGGGTATTTTATATGTATAATAAAAAATATCTATCTATGTAATGTGTTGTATTAAGTATGTCAGTCTTCTAGTGCCCATAACACAAGCTCTGCTTAGCTTGGGGCTAGATGATGTTGTGTGGATTGTCCAGCATTATTTATTTATGTATATTTGCAGGTGCACGGACCCGATCCGTATGGTTTCGGCGGATTGCCAACGATGCCAGATCCAACAGAAATGCCCGATCTGTCCGAAGATTACAGCGACGGTGATGATATGAGAGAAGAATTGTAATTAATAACCCCCTATAATATAAAAAGTTAGCGTTGACATTATTACACCATTACGTATGGTAATGTCAAAGTCAAAGTCAAAACTACTTTATTCAGTAAAATCATTTAGAATCGTCTTACATACTAGGTGATTCTAGGTGCCAGTTCCACGCGACCAGAGCCTAGGAGAACGGGCAACAAACTTACGGCCTGGTTCCTACCGTTTTTTTATATGATCCTTCTTACAAAGAATTACAATTAATCAATACAAGTCGGCGCTAACTTTTTATAAGACCGTAATTATTTAATATTTTATTTATTGAATGGACCAACAGATGTATATTATAAGTATGTAAGTATTGTATTGTATTGACTTGACAGGCGTCACAGCTCAGTTGGTAGTAGCTCTGCCTTCCATGCTGTGGGTCGTGGGCTCAATTCCCACCCAGAGCAAATGTTAGTGTGATGAACATTAATATTTGTTCTGTTGGTGTTTCTATGTATTCTATGTCTGTATTTACAAATAAAAATGTATGTAAGTATTCTATCAGCAGTCTAGTTCCCATAGTAAAAGCTTTGCTTAGTTTGGGACTAGAGTGTGATGTGTGAAATGTCCGTGAATATTTATTTATATAAATTAGACCTAAAATAATATAGATATTTCTGTAAAACTGCCAATTATAGGTCCTTCTAAGTACAGTCCTATCTTAAAAGGCTTTGAAAAAAAACATGTATTAAAAAAATTGATAAGGATTTCAATTAAAAATGTCAATTCGTCGCTAAGTTTATAGTAGTTTGACTCTGATTCAGTTTTCAAAACTGCCAAAATATCTGTGCTTATTGTAATGTATAATAATAATAATTTTTTATAATGATTTCTTCGATTTTGTAGTTCAAAGGTCACAAACAATAGAATTACTATATATTTTACAAACAATTGAAGAAAATTGTATATGTACACACATTTTTGAGTATAACTCAAAAAGTACTGGTCAGAGCTAAATCAAATTTATATGGTTAATCAAATTATCATCAATCAAGTTTATAAAAAAAAATACCTTATAAGTATGATCTATCAAAAGGAAATGAATCATCAAAATCGATTCATTGGTAAAATTATCGCGCAGCATACAAAAAACATTGAGTCAAATTAAAAACTTCTTGTTTTTTTTTAAAGTATGTATAAATATCAAAACAATATTAATAATTGATATAAATGCATTCCATGTACTTAGCTTATAAATACGTATTTACAGGTAAAAAAAATATTATTATTTAAGTTTTTTTATATTTAAAATTTTAAAATGTATTGGTTTGGTATGAATTTAAATTTAAATATTATTAAGATCAGTATTTTCTAATACTACAGGGAAATAAACTATGTAATTACAAATAGGGACAATTTCACACACGGTAGACATTCACTCCGATCTACCTTGTACTTACTAAAGATATTTAATATTTATATTAAAATTATATAATGTTATTTCGCAAAGTGCTAAAAGGTCTTAATGCTAAGAGCATTGTCTTCCAGTCTTCCTAAACATGTAAAAACAAAATATATCTGAATACATTTATAATGCATTTAGATTTCAACATATGTTTAGATATTTATTTATTTATATTCCTTTTATTTATTGGTATATTAATATTGTTATTTTGTAGTATCCGTCCTAAAAGGCAGTACTATACTTATATAGTCTGACCAAACTATGTTTGCAATGTTATAAGCAGTCTCAAATCTTTGATCAAGTTTACTTATATAAGTATTTCTTATTTATATATTGACATATCTAAGAGCATGGTACATGTGTAAAGACAAATAAATATGAATGTTAATTATAAGTATTTATGTTCGGTGGTAGTAGATGCTTTATTAAGACCCTACTACTACAAAACTTTCTTATACTTACATAAGTTTTTCAAATTATATATTTATAAATTCTGTCATGTTAATCATGAAAAATAGGTTGGTTGGACTCTGTGTTGTGAAAAGTAACGTGTGGTATTGTTAATAAAATGGTGATAAAAATATGTATGTTTCATTTAATAAAATCTTTTATTTACTGAGGATTGCCAATAAAAGATACACATAACTCTTAGATCTAGATTTAGATATTTGCTATGAATACAGATTATATCTATATTTGTTTTAATTAAAAACAACCACAACATGAATTATACTAAGTATTTTGCAAGAAATAAGCAAACAATTTATCGTATCGTATGTAACTTTGAGAATATATAGGTAAGTAGAAAACTTAGAAAAGTGACATCTAGCGTTAAGTAAAGGAATACTATTAACTTGTTTATGAAATCAGAGATGACGTTGTAACGCAATGCCATCTAGTGTGGAGTAAACGAATACTATTAACTCATTTAAGAAATCAGAGATGGCGTTGTAACAATGCCATCTAGTGTGGAGTAAATGAATACTATTAACTCGTTTAGGAAATCATAGATGGCGTTGTAACTATGCCATCTAGTGTCGAATAGTTGTACCATTTGATAAACTACATGACTACGTAAACTCAGATGGCGCTTAAATAAAACGAGTAGTTATGTTATTGTATGTATAGAGGGCGCTAGTCCTAAGCTAACAATACAAGAACCAACTTGATACTATCAAAAAATTCTGCAGTTTTTTTCAAATTTTCTATGTATATGTATTTACAAAAAAAATGTACACAAGTATTCTATCAGCAGTCTAGTTCCCATAGTACAAGCTTTGCTTAGTTTGGGACTAGAGTGTGATGTGTGAAATGTCCGTGGATATTTTTTATTATTAAAAGCTTAGAATAGCTATTTTTCCATTCCCATGGGTCTAAATCATAAGGAATCATAACACAAAGTCAAGAAAACCACAGTTCCAGTAACACATAACAATAGTAGGTACAGTACATAACAGTAGGTGCGAGGCGCGATTCAAACAATTAGCGCGGAATGCTAGCTATAGCGTTTTTATGTGCTCCAACTTATAAGCGACTAGCGTTTATGAATAATTGAATTGTTTTCTGGGTATTTTATATGTAAGTATAGTAAAAATATCTATCTATGTAATGTATCGTATTAAGTAAGTATAGTATGTCAGTCTTCAAGTACCCATAACACAAGCTCTGCTTAGCTTGGGGCAAGATGATGTTGTGTGGATTGTCCAGCATTATTTATTTATTTAATTTTCTGAAAATTATTTATTTTCTGTACCTAAGTAGATTTTTTCATTTATTGATATTTTATGCTATTTTCATGATTTTAACTGACTTCTAAAGTGGAGGTTCTTAACCCGACGTTTTTTTTAGTATCTTTCTTAGGGGTGAACTGATTTTGAAAGTATTTTATTTTAAAATTTTGCTTTTTGTTTATAAGACGATACTTAATTGACACATTGACAGGCGTCACAGCTCAGTTAGTAGTAGCTCTGCATTCCATTCTATGGGTGAGTGAGTAAGTTGAGTGCCGAATAACAGTGAGTTCGATTCCCACCCAGAGCAAATGTTTGTGTGATGAACGAACATAAATATTTCTTCTGTGTCTGAGAAGTACCAGAGACTAGTATAAACAAGGTAGTACTAAGTATGTATTCTTATATAGTATTTACAAAAAAAATACATATTATGAGTATTCTATCAACAATCTAGTTCCCATAATAAAAGCCTTGCTTAGTTTGGGGCTAGAATGTGATAGTGAATCGCCCATGAATATATATTTATTTAAATGATTAGCGTGGTTTTTGACTCTGACTTTTGTCTATAAGTAGGTACGTTTATTTATTAATATGTGACGTTGTGTCCCCGCCCCAGCCTACCCCTTGTTCCCCCGGGGGGGCAAGGGGAGCCGGCGTGGGTAATTTGTCGGGTAATAGCTCCCCAGCATATCTTTAATCTGATCACTAATTGGATGGGGAACAGGGCCGGACTCGGTTTTAATAGTGATACAGTTTTTTTTTTTTTCATCGGTTATGTTAAGTTTATTATAGTTGTTGTTAGTTTTTGTTACGCACTTTTTGATTTAAAAAATGGTTTAAAAGTGTTTTGTTTTGTATCGAAATAAAATATATTACCGACATGTTCTCATCTATATCTACTAATATTATAAAGAAGTAAAGTTTGTATATTTGTTAAATTGTAAGGGGTAATCTCTGGATCTACTGAACCGAGTTTAAAAATTCTTTCACCAATAGAAAGCGACATTATTGTTCAGTGTCATAGGTTATAAAAAACCGAAAAATAAAAAGGCTTTTACGTGGTAGTCCGTTTTGCAAAGTGAATCGGAGAAAAAACGGTCGAATTATGCACAACAAATACATAATTATTTTACTAATATAATATTGGGTTTTCCCAGTAGGTAAATAAATAGATATTCACGGACAATTCATATCATACCTACTCTAGTGCTAAACTAAGCAAAGCTTGTACTATGGGAACTAGATTGCTGATAGAATACTTATACACATTTTTTGTATATACATAGAATACATGGTAACATCCAGACACAGAACAAATATTTATGTTCATCACACAAACATTTGCTCTGGGTGGGGAATCTAACCCACGACCCACAGCATGGAAGGCAGAGCTACTACCAACTGAGCTATGACGCCTGTCTAAAACACAAGCTGCCGAAGATAGGTAAGTAATATAAAGTGCCTAAATACATCTTAAAAGTACTTGACTTTGAGCGTTTCTGTAAATATTGCAATGAGAGCCATTTTCGCTAATTATTGTAATTAGCGAGAGATACCTACTTAGGAGGCTGTGAGGTTTGTATTCCGAGAGTTTGCGGGAGTTTTTTTGAAGTGAAAACTTCTTTAGCGGCGCTGAGCACTTTTTTTTGTATGGGTAAAAACTTTCAAACTCGCGTCAGGGTCACGTGATGCTGATCGAAAAAGCGTAAGATCGAGGGGAAGGGAGAGGAACTAGTATCTCCCACTCTTTCTACCGTGCCTGAGTGTGCTGCTCTGTTTAGGCGGCACAGGGCGAAAAATAAAAAATAATAAAAAATAAAAACATAAACATTGTATTCTACCTCATAAATTATAGTACTTTTATACTTATAATAATTAAACACAACGTTAATATTGAAGTTTTCACTTCTGCCGGCACTCCCGGAGTGCTACCTTTTTTTTACATCATTTCCTATTGATTATTTGTTTATATTAATGACATTGTATTATTTTTGTGTGCTTGTTTGGTAAATAAATATATTTCTATCATTATTTGTCGATTTTTGTAATGTTTATATTATACCTTAACTTTATATTTGATCCTAATTTATTTATTGAATCTGAGGAAGACACAGAAGAAATATTTATGTGCATCACACAAACATTTGCACTGGGTAGGAATCGAACCCACGACCCACAGCATGAAAGGCAGAGCTACTACCAACTGAGCTGTGCTGTCTGTCACAGCTCAAATAAACACAAAAAAATGAAGTTAAATTATTTTAAGATGTTTGTTCTACATATCGATAGACGTTTTGAACGGCCTGATAGCGAAGAGTCTCTGTATTTACAAAAAAAAAATGTTTATATGTATTCTATCAGAAATCTAGTTCCCATACACACTTTGCTTAGTTTGAGACTAGAGTTTGATGTGTGAAATGTCCGTGAATATTTACTTATTATTATTGCACCGTCTAAAACGCCTGTATGACGTATAATTCCACACCCCAGCTCCTAGACCACACGCCGCGGGCACAGAAACGAACAAATTAAAGACGAAGAGAAACGAAACGCTTACACTGATCACTGCTGCCTAGGATTAGTGGTGACTTGTAATTTAGGTTCGGGTTCGATTAAGTCATGTCTGACAGGCGTCACAGCTCAGTAGCTCTGCCTTCTATCCTGTGGGTCGTGGGTTCGATTCCCTCCCAAAGCAAAAGTTTTGTGTGATGCACATAAATATTTAGTCTGTGTCTGGGTGTTAGGTAGGTACTTCGTATTCTATGTATGTATTTACGAAAAAAAAATTATATACTTATCTACCTTAGTAGATATTCTTTTAGAAATCTAGTTCCCTCCCATAGTACAAGCTTTGCTTAGTTTAGTACTAGATTGTGGTTTGTGAATTGTCCAAGAATAATTATTTATATAAATAAAATGAATTAATCTCTCATAGTCAAAAAATCTTTATTTACTTAGTAGACACAAAACAAAAATCGATGTTTTCATCACACTTATGTTTGTACAATATTGTAATGGGAATCGAACTCACTACTCACATTATGATTTTTAACTAAGTTATTTTTGTACTTACAAAAGTTTAAATTGGGAATCGAACCCACTACTCACATTATGATTTTTAACTAAGTTATTTTATTAGTATTTTATATACAAAAGTTTTGCCTTAATATTTATTTTATATATGTACTTACAAAAAGTTATACAACAAAATATATTTTTTTCTTGCGTATAGAGTGAAACTACCGAGTAGTGCGAGTGAGACAGACGATGTGCGAGTGAGACGGCTGCAGTGGCCGCGTTAATCAACTCGACTGTTGTTCCAATGAGTGCTCAGGGGTGGATTAGGGAATACGATCATAAATAAATATAAATAAAAATAAAATAATGCTGGACAATCCACACAACATTGTCTAGCCCCAAGCTACGTACTGAAACTTCAGTATTTAATTTAGTTTAATTGTAATTCTTTGTAAGAAGGATCATATAAAAAAACGGTAGGAACCAGGCCGTAAGTTTGTTGCCCGTTCTTCTAGGCTCTGGTCGCGTGGAACTGGCACCTAGAATCACCTAGTATGTAAGACGATTCTAAATGATCCGCATGATTTTACTGAATAAAGTAATTTTTGACTTTTGACTTTGCTAAGCAGAGCTTGCGTCCTTGCGTTATGGGATGGGTACTAGAAGACTAACATACTTAATACAATACATTACATAGATAGATATTTTTTATTATATAAATAGTAATAAATACCCAGAACACCCAGAATAAATATTTGCTGATCGTACAAACATTTATCCCAAGGCGGGAATCGAACCCGCAACCTTCCGCGTCGCAGGCGGACTTTCGTCCACCGCGCCAAATCGGTCGTCAAATAATAAAAAAACTAATGTTTGCTCTAGATGGGTATTGAACCCACGACTACAGCATACAAGACAGAACTACTAAGCTTTGACATTTGTGTGATGTATGTTCTGTATCTGGGCGTAACTATGTACTTAATTTATGTACGTTTACACAATAAGTATAGGTATTAGTATTATTTTTTCTCTGTCCTGGGCCACATTCATCCATTGTTTCCCAGCTGTATCAATGATGTCATCTGTCCACCGTTTTCTAGGGCGACCTGTTCTTCTCTTACCATTTGGCCCAGTCCACCTGGTCGCTTTTATGGTCCATCTCTTGTCCTTGTAGCGTGCCAAGTGTCCTGCCCATTGCCATTTGAGTTTGAGCGCATGGTGAAGAGCATCGCTTACTTTTGTCTGCATAAACTGGAGGAGGCCTATACCCAAAGAGGGGTTCCTAACCATAAGGAAAATATTTAGCGATATATTTATTTTCAAATACCGTGTAAACAGTGTATACTTATATGTAATATATTTAAAATGTAAAATTAGTTGGTAAGGAAATAGAAAGGCTTATTATTATTATTATTAGTATTATATCAGCAATCTAGTTCCCATACTATTTACATACTTACATATTTGCTTAGTTTGGGACTAGGTTTTGTGAAATGTCCGTATTAGAATATTTAGCATTTTTTTATTTAGGTATCATTTAAAAAGTTACCTGTCACCAGTTTTAGAAATTTTATTATTTATTAATAATAAATTTTTCCATAAAATAATGTGTCCAATCTTAATTCTCAATAAAAAATAATAATAATCAAATGTATTTTTTTTCCATAGTGTTGTTAACAAGCTAACTAACACACAGATAAGGATTAAAAGCCGGTAGCTGTAATGTATATTATCGATGTTTTTATATTATCTAGTGGATGACGACCCTATATGCATGTATCCAATCACTTAAACATTATAATTATAATTTTAAAGTGAAAATCGAGGCAATCCTACTTCCTACTAATATTATATAAATATATGTTCACGGACATTTCACACATCACACTCTAAGCCCAATAGGTATAAGCAAAGCTTGTACTATGGGAACTAGACTGCTGATAGAATACTTATATCCATTTTTTAATACATATACATACATAGAAAACATAGAAACACTCAGACATAGAACAAATATTTATGTTCATCACAAAAACATTTGCTCTGAGTGGGAATCGAACCCACAGCATGGAAGGCAGAGCTATTACCAACTGAGTGACGGCTGTCAATCATTTACACTAATATGCTTCGGCTACATTAGCGGGCGAATATTCGTATCGTGTTGGCGCGACAAAAACATCGTGTTCGGGTATAGGCGATCTTCTTGTCTAAATACTACGCGATGACACGATGTACCCGGCCACATACATCGCGTTAACACGAATATTCGCCGTAGCCCGCTAATTTGGCCCCAGCATAAATGATTAGGTAATGAATACACTACGGTACGGGCTGACCCTACAATCTACTTGCTATCTAGTAGCTAAATAGACAGTAAGTGACTTTAAGTGAACGCAAACAATACTGAATATATCAAATATTATAATATGTTGCAGAGAGAAAGAGAAACTTGACATTATTCAATATAATCGTGACTCTAGGTCCGTGGGGTACCGAGGCCCACCGCGTTTCCAAAATCATTTCTGGGCGTCTAGTCGAAGCGACGCGTGACCCGAGGGCTGGTGAGTATCTGGCCCAGCGTATCAGCATTGCTATTCAGCGCGGCAATGCAGCCAGTATCTTGTACGCAACGATTGGTACTGATTTGGATCAGTTGAACTATCTATAGATCGTTTGCAACGGTCTGTTAGTGTTATTCTGATGTATAAACTACATTATTGTAAAGTTTCATTAAAATCCATTCAGTAGTTTTTGCGTGAAAGAGTAACAAACATACATCCATACATCCACTGAAACTTTTGCGTTTATGACAGGCGTCACAGCTCAGTTGGTAGTAGCTCTGCTTTCCTTGCTGTGGGTCGTGGGTACGATTCCCACCCAGAGCAAATGTTTGTGTGATGAACATATTTATTCTGTGTCTGGGTGTTTCTATTAATTCTATGTATGTATTTACAAACAAAAAGGATTGACGGACATTTCACACATCACACTCTAGTCCTAAACTAAGCAAAGCTTGTACTATGGGAACTAGATTGCTGATAAAATACTTATTTCTAACAGCAATCTAGTTCCCATAGTACAAGCCTTGCTTAGTTTGGGACTAGAGTGTGAAATGTCCGTGAATATTTATTTATATTATCTAATATTAGAAATATTACTTAGTATTAGTGGAAAGTAGGATTTTTTACTTTAACCGCGACATATTTTTGATTTAGCGTGAAATAAGTACTTTTTATCTGTACTTATTGAGTAAGTACCTATGTGCTTATTTGATTACAATATTGTTTTACTTTAGATAATAAATAAACTAATGCAAACATTTGGATATTCGGATCAATGAAATATTGGTTAAACATTTTGAAATAAATGTACCTACTTACGTAAAAAAATATCTATGTATTATATTGTATTAAGTATGTCAGTTTTCTAGTACCCATAACACAAGCTCTGCTTAGCTTGGGGCTAGATGATGTTGTGTGGATTGTCCAGTATTATTTATTTATTTACGTATAACGTTATATTTAAAAATTAAAACAAAAAAATGATAAAATTTACTTCAAAAAGGAGGTTTTTTAATATTATTGTTTTTTTTAAGTTACATTAGAACTATTACGTGAACTCGTATTTGAATTTTAAAAAGTTTTTCTAAAAAAAAAAACTATATTTTATCATGATTAGATACCATAAATTATCTAAGTATAGTATTAGTTGTAGCTCTGCCTTCCATGCTGTGGGTCGTGGGTTCGATTCCCACCCAGAGCAAATGTTAGTATGATGATAGTTTTGTGTCTGGGTGTTACCAAGTATTCTATGTATGTATTTACAAAAAAAAAATGTATTGAAGTAGATATTCTATCACCAGTCTAGTTCCCATAGTACAAGCTTTGCTTAGTTTGGGACTAGAGTGTGATGTGTGAAATGTCCGTGAGTATTTTTATAAAAAGTCAACAAGTAATCGTCTAAAATGGTGTCAATCACATATCGTAAATAATCGATATCTCGATTCTTGACAAACATTTCACTAAAAACCAAATAATTCATACTAAAGTGACGTTATCTGACAGATGTCACATTGTGACATATCATGGTGACCATTCATCAAACAAATATTTATAAAAAAAGTTTGTTATTTTTAAAAAAACTTAAAAAAAAAATCTTCAAATGATGTTTTAAAGATGTTTTTTTAGATATTCTATGTATGTATTTACAAAAATATTATATAATTCCATCAGCAGTCTCAGTCTAGTTCCTATAGTATGTATTTACAGAAAAAAAAATTGTATAAGTATTCTATCAGGAATCTAGTTCGTATAGTACAAGCTTTGCTTAGTTTGGGACTAGAGTGTGATGTGTGAAATGTCCGTGAATATTTATTTATTTATTGTTTATTTCATTTAGACGATTGATTTTTATTTTTATTTTTTTTAATTACTTAAATGACTATTTTGTTCACTTTGGTAAAAAAAACATATTTATTGTTATATTATGTAAAAAGTAGATACATTTTTAAGCTATTGCATAGCTTCTATTGCGGGCCTTGAGCGTGGAGACCGAATCCAGAAATTCCGTAACGAAAATACCCTAACACTGCGCATGCGTAATCCAACAAAAATGCTATGCAATAGCTTTACCGCGGCAGTCCCCGAGTGCCACACGTCTTTTATTAATAAACAAGCGGCCCGTCCCGGCTTCGCACGGGATATATTCCCGCTTTCCCGCTTTTCTGTTGAATTTTTTCCAGAATTTTCTTTGCTATAAACCTCACGGAGCCCGAGACTTTTCCAACGAATGCAAAATCGGTTCGTGCGTTCCGGAGTTATATCGTCAGGAAGGAAAACCCGACTTATTTTTATATAGTAGATATTTTTATTTATTGTTAAATTACTGCGTTTTATTTTACGTATTTTTTGGTCACCCTGACTGTCAAGTGCCAAATGGCCCAGAAATTACAGTGTGATTTTGACAGGAGATGTACTTATCTAGTACCTAAATCTTTTGATAAAAAACTGATATATTTTCTTATTTTATCTTAATATTGTGTAGTTTTGTGAATCATGGCCTGTAAAGCATAGATATTTAATTTAAGAGAGAAAAATATTAGTAAAAATACATATAATATTGACAAGCGTCACTGCTCAGTTGGTAGCTCTGCCTTCCATGCTGTGGGTCTTGGGTTCGATTCCCACCCTGAGCAAAAGTTTGTGAGATGAACATAAATATTTGTTCTGTGTCTGGGTGTCACTATGTATTCTATGTATGTATTTACAAAAAAAACAAATGTATATAAAAGAAGGTATTCTATCAGCAATTTAGTTCCCATAGTACAAGCTTTGCTTCGCTTGCTAAGTTTGTTGTCCGTTCTTCTAGGCTCTGGTCGCGTGGAACTGGCACCTAGAATCACCTAGTATGTAAGACGATTCTAAATGATCCGCGTGATTTTACTCAAAATCAAAATCAAAATCATTTTATTGTTTGTGAGTCCAGGTACATTCATAGATGGAGGGTGTGTTGTGTGTTAGGTAGCTTCTCTAGATCCTGCTAATTAGCATACAAACATTTCAAATTGACTGAATAAAGTAATTTTTGACTTTGACTTTGGGACTAAAGTGTGATAGTCCGTGAATATTTATTTATACATATCGAACAAAATATTGTCAAATAGGTTGATAAACCACGGTATTTTTAAATACAATTTTATAAATATTTATTCCGAATGTTCTGGGTATTTAGACAAATCAAATTTAAATGTAAAATAAAAAATTATCTATCTATGTAATGTATTGTATTAAGTATGTCAGTCTTCTAGTACCCACAACACAAGCTCTGCTTAGCTTGGGGCTAGATGATGTTGTGTGGATTGTCCTGCATTATTTATTTTATTATTAATTGATGAACTTAGTGTAGCCACACTCAACCTGCTAAATGTCCAATAGTTGCACAAAACATTTTGGTTAGTGCGGCCGCGTTATCGAACAAACAAACAAACAAACATTATTACTTGATAAGCCAGCGTGGGAAGTACTTGCACCTAATTGTTAGTCTGTGGGAAAGTGTTAATAATCTGTCATGTTTATTTTAATGTCAAAATCCGATAAGAACTAGCACTTACATCTTTGAAAAAGGTTGGATAGTAATGTGGACGTAGCATTTTTTATAATTAATTTTATTGATTTTATGAAAAATTACAGATAATTTTTAGTCTAGTGTTTAGGTATAGGTAGGTACTTAACGGTGTCATTTTCTGTAGTAAAATTTCAAAATGTTAGTAATAAAAAAGGGTTGCTAAAACTGGACCTCGAACCTGCCTCACATGGTATTTTTAACCGACTTCAAAAAAGGAGGCTTACCTAACACGACTTATTTTGAATGTAATAAGTGAGAAGATGTTACGCGATTACTCCGCTAATTATGAACCGATTTTAATGATTCTTTTTTATTTAATAATCCATTTTCTTTTGGTAGATATAAGAGAGTAGGTACGGAGATTTCAGAGGTCCCAAAAAATTTAATTAGGATTTGACCAATATTTTTTGTAGGTAATCTTCTAAAATGTAATTTTTGTATATTATATTGAAGATTAGGTAAAAGTCAGTTTAGTTTATTTTCATAAAAAAACAAATTCGTGTTGTAAATCCTTCTATACAAAACCGTCTGCAATTATAAAAACAAGATGGCGAACGATATGAAGCCTCTTTGTTTCAGTCTCATCCGATTATAAGTTATGGTTTGGGGGACTTAGCGAGGGGACTAATGAGACTCTGTGGGGCTTTCCATCTTGAAGGATAACTCTATGATACTGTAGGACGTGCCTCTGATTAGCCACTAAAACTATCGTCATGACTTTGAATTCTTTTATCTACGGCTTGATGGCAAAATTACAAGATGTGAGAGCCAGGAAAAAAAATCTATGGCTAGACTTTTGACACCTGTCAGATTTGATCAAAATCAGATTTGATGAGCCGGGAATCGAACCCGCATCCTTCGCGTCGCAGGCGGACCTTCACCCACCGCGCCACATCAGTCGTCAACTCTTTGACAATTACATAGTACCAACGTGTAATTAAGTGCAGTAAACTTCAAACTTCAAACTTCAAATTCATTTATTCAATAAAATCACAAGGATCACTTTGAAACGTCTTACATACTAGATGATTCTAGGCGCCAGTTCGTAAGAATAAGTAAGTACTTAGGTATACATTTATAGTCACAGACTAATATGCCCAATTTAGCTGTCAAATCAAAACATTACGAGTAACTTATTACAAAAGTATCTTTCCGAAAACGTGACACTTTTCCAAAATCCACCAATTTGCGAATTAGAGCTGGTTCAGACACGGCGGAAACCGCGCGGTTTCAAACCGCGCGGGTCAACCGCGTAGGTCTTATTTACATTAGCGCCTATTCATTCGTTCACACATGTCCGCGCGGATTCCGGCGGATTTTGGCAGATTTCCGCGCGGAAACCGCCTTGTCTGAACCAGCTCTTAATCCTGTGAAACATGTACTTAAGTGCTTCAATTTGGACGCATAAAACCGCCATCTAATTTCTCATAAGGAGAATTCCGTCTCTTTCACACCTATGGGTTTGATCACCTATCTCTGTCTCGCATGCATGTTATTGGCTGGAAATCTTACCGCCCTTCTTTCAGAGACAAAGGGAAAAGAAAGGAAAAGATTCTTGTTGTCTCGTTCGGTTTTGTTCGGGCATGTTCGGGAGATACGAATAGACGAAGTATGAATTTGTGTGTAATTAAGATGGGTGGTTTGAATATACTTACGCTGTTTTGGTTTCGGCTTTATTTTTACAATCTTTTTTGGATTTGAAGTGAATTTTCCTGATTTAAAAGAACTATGGTAAACAATTACTTACTTAGTTATATTTAGTATGAAAAATGGATAATAAAAGAATCGTCTTATAAAAATACAAATTATATTTTTCTCAAAAGCTTTTTTTTTCTTATTACCATATTTTAAGTAAACTTGAATGTTTCGAAGCACAGATTTAATCCAATAATTTGGTATTACTCATTAAGTACTAATTAAAAATGATCTTTGAGATTTTACAGATAAATAAATAAATATTCACGGACAATTCACATCACACTTAGTCCTAAACTAAGAAAAGCTTGTACTATGGGAACTAGATTGCTGATAGAAAACTTATGTAAGTACATTTTTCTTTGTAAATACATAAGTACTTAGAATACATAGAAACACTCAGACACAGAACAAAAAATTATGTTCATAATACAAACAATTTACTCTGGATGGGCAGAGCTACTACCAACTGAGTTGTATAAGGTTTAATTGATTTTTATTTTTAATTTCACTATTTTTACATGGTGATGTTACAAAAGTTAAATAACTTTTATTTAGGCCAACTTATTTAGGTCATTTTTACAAGTAATGTGTAGTTTTATCTTATTGTTAAGATAACATATATATCGTATATATATCTATACTTAATAATATCTTTGGCAGAGACAAAATTCGACATCCATTCGCACCAAAAAAAAGACGTGTGGCACTCGGAGACTGCCGCGGTAAAGCTATTGCATAGCATTTTTGCTGGATTACGCATGCGCAGTGTTAGGTTATTTCGTTACGGAATGTCTGGAATCGGTCTCCACGCTCAAGGCCGCGAAAAGCTATGCAATAGCTTAAAAACTTAGCAATAAAAACACTATAAAAGTCAAAAACTTATTAATACAAGTCTAAGGTGCCTTTTATCTAAATAATAAACAATATAAGTTATAAATCTAGACAAATCAAATTGCTAATTAAACAAAATAAATAAAAACAAAGAGTAAGATAATTAAGCGTAAAAGCTGCACCAAAAATACCTTGTCAAACAAAAATAGACGGACGGCGCAAACATTAAAATCTAGTAGCAGTGGTCAAAACGGACTTACAGAGAGACAATTACTTTAGAAAGAGAAACAATACGAGACAAAAGATGGGTGGGACAGAGACAAAACCACTTTTCATAGAACCGTATGATTCTACAATTCACAAGCGTAGAAGGATCTACCTAAGTTGGTTTCACACAGCCAGTTTACACAGAACTTGCATTATTAACCAGTTTTTAAGCGTGGAAGGATCTACGTAAATTGGTTTTGGTAACGCCCATTGGGTGACATATGGGATATCAACGCAGTAATAAAATAAGTCAGTCGGATGTTACGAAGGACCGCGAACGGTTCCGAACGGTTCTACGAAGTTTTTTTTTAATCTAATTATTTTTTCTAATGTGGTCGTGATATTTTTATATTAATAATTATGAAAAGTGAAAATTGTGCAGTGTTATTGTTGTAAAAGTGTTGTTTAGATTTAAGTGACAAAAAGGTGAGAAAACTTAAAAAAAAAATGATTATCTATTTAAATATTTCTACAAACCTAACATATACACAAAACATTGAAAATCAATATGAAGTAGCATCAAATAAAAAATAAATTAACGCCTTACGCTAAACTTACTTAGATTAATTATTGTATTTTACTTAGGGATACAGCATGTTGGAATAACATTGTGGTTTACCTACTTACAATAATTTAAGTTTTCATCTATTCAAAGGCTGTCTGGAAGAGATCGCACAGCGATAAGGCCCACTGTTTAACATTAATACTATTGTATTAATTTAAATCTTTGAGGTACACAATAATATGTTTTCTGTCTAAAAAGCTATACAAAAGATTTCAACGCGTTTCTCATGAAATCAGACTTTTTTTATTGTTTATTTTATTTCATGAAATAATTGATACAACCAGATAACAAAACTGATCTAAGCCGGTAATTTCTGATTATAACAATGCCTTACTGAGCACGTTCTTAAAAAACACAATAAACGTATCGAAACAGTGACGTATTCGAGATACACTGCGCGTCAACATCAGCTTTACTGTCGAACGTTGCAGCGTTAGCGCGCAGTGTGTCTTAAATACGTTGCGTTTACGATTGTCACAATTATTGTTGCCCTCTGTTACAAGTCTATCCTTTTGAGATGTAAGTAAATATAAGTCTAATTAAATAAATAATGCTAGACAATCCACACAACATCATCTCAATCCACACAACAGCCCCAAGCTAAGCAGAGCTTGTGTTATGGGTACTAGAAGACTGACATACTTAAAACAATACATTACATAGATAGATATTTTTTATTATACATATGAAATAACTAGAACACCCGGAATAAATATTAGCAGAACGTGACCCGTGCCCACTTCGTTGGGCATAACTCTCTTTTTCTCCGATTCACTTTGCAAATCGGACTACCACGTAAAAGCCTTTTTATTTTTCGGTTTTTTATACAACCTATGACACTCAGCAATAATGTGGCTCTTTATTGGTGAAAGATTTTTTAAAATCGGTTCAGTAGATCCTGAGATTACCCAACAATTACAATTTAACAAATACACAAAATTTACTTCTAAAATATTAATATAGAAGTATAGATTAGCACTAGTAGGAAATAAGTAGGATGAGAGAGGAAGTAAACAAATACATACATAACAAATATTCATGGACATTTCACACATCACACTCCAGTCCCAAACTAAGGAAAGCTTGTACTATGAGAACTATTTGCTGATAGAATACTAATATACATTTTTTTTGTAAACTAGCTGTCCCGGCGAACTTCGTACCGCCTTAGAGATTTTTTTTTCTGAGAGATTTTCTTATTTTTTTGTCCGTAAGAACCTTCTCCTAATAATAACAAATACAACAAAAAAAGAATTAGTGAAATCGGTCCAGCCATTCACGCGTGCGTGATGCCGTGACCAAGGAAAACGGGTTTCATTTTTATATATATAGATATAGATACTTATATAACACCCAGCCACATAACAAATATTTATATTCATTACACAAACATTTGTTCTCAGTCGAACCCAAGACCCACAAAAGGCAGAGCTACCTACTACCAACTGAGCTGTGACGCCTGTCGTTTATATTCAAAGTGTTAAGTAACTATCGAAAACCAATGAACAAATAAACAAACATGTGGCTTACACGAGCTTCGACCATATTTGCACTAATGCTTCCACATCAAACTTCAAACTTCAATAAAATCACAAGGATCACTTAGAAACGTAACATACTAAATTATTCTAGGCGCCAGTTCGTCGCGACCAGATCTGGGGGGGTATCCTGACAACTGAAATGTTTTTGAACTGTTATTTGATCAAATTGGAGTTCAGTTTTCTTCTTCGTCTTTTATTTATATTTGGAATAATCTATTTTCATACCGTTTGATAGAATTATCGAAAAATCAGGTAGGCCGTGCTCAAATCAGGTAGGTCATGCTTAAATCAGGTAGGCCGTGCTCAAATCAGGTAGGTCATGCTTAAATCAGGTAGACCTTGCTCAAATCAGCTAAACCGCGGCATTCACGTCATTTTTAATAGCTCAGTCATAATTTTATAAAGCTCAGTCACGTCAGTCCACAAAAAATGCCGAAAGGAAACCGAATCCAGAAATTCCATAACGAAAATAAACTAACACTGCGTACGCGTAATCCAGCAAAAAATGCTTTACCGCGGCAGTCCCAGAGTGCCACACGTCATTCTTATTTATTTATTTATATACATACAAACTTTCACGTTTATAATATTAGTACTTATAGTATAATGAAGCACTCCATTATACTTAATTATATTTAGAAGTGTGCCCGTCACGCGTTATTTTATCTATTTGATAACATGCTTTTAATAAAGAGATAATCTATTTAATAAATGTAATTTGAGCTTTTAATATGGAGATATCGTAAAATTGAATATAAGTTATCGATAAACATTTTTATTGTGCGAAGCAAGCGACATTTTATACGTTCTATTTTCAAGCCAAGCAAAGCTTTGGCATAAAAAATTTTCAAGCCAAGCAAAGCTTTGGCATAAAAAAAAAGCTTGTAAGTACTTACCCTTACAAGCTTTTTTTTATGCCAAAGCTTTGCTTGGCTTGAAAATAGAACGTATAAAATGCTTACCTAAATTACTAATATACATTATTTTATTTATTAATTTAATCACAAACAAACCTACGATTATTACAGTATTTAACAAATGTACATAAATAGGTATGCTTCCGATTGGTAGGTACTGATTTGGATCAGAACCAGATGGAAAAAACAGTTAGGTATATAGATAGCTCAACTGATTCGTATGTATTTTATATATACCTATGTATGTACATTTTATAATAACCTTTATAAATCATCATCATCAAATCAGTCCGTTGTCATCCACTGCTGAGTATAGGCCTCTTTCCTATGCCATTCTTTACGGTCCCTTGCGACTCTCATCCACCGATTCCCGGCTCGCTCCATAATGTTTTTGGACCATTGGGTCTAAAGTTTATAAATTAACTGAATGTATTTCCCTTACAGATAATGTAAGATGTCATCCCAAATCCAGACCATGTATCGTAGGGAGTCATCAGAAAAGCCGCTAGAAATCGACCAGGACTCGAACCCCGACCGTTCCACCAGCCCCAAGTACTACGAAGAGAAAACCTGCATCAACCAGACCAAGAAATCCTTCTGCATCGACGCCCTGCTTTCTAAACAGCTGGAACCAGACACAACTCTTCAAGAACGGTTGAATCAACAGAAGTACATCACCCTTCTCCAGAATAAGAATTACATACCTAGATATCAAGAGAACTATGAGAGTACGATAGAACAGAACACGATAAATAAGTTTGGTGAAGACAGAGATGGCAGTAGGTCTGGGAACAGCAGTCCTAGGAGCGGGAGTCCAGGGTCTGATGATGGGAACGGCTCAGGGTACAGTCCGCCCATCTCTCCAGGTGTTGAAGGGGGGAATGAAGAGTATGAGAGCTATAGACCTGGTGAGTTGGAGTCTTTTATGCATAGGCAGACGCTTGACCGCAATCGAATCTGATGTTATGCGACCTAACGGTGTAGATTTGTTTGTTTGTTTAGATAGAACCTAGTTGAAGATGATATTGCTTACATATCTTGCCCGATTTGTCATCATCATCATCAACCTATATCAGTCCACTGCTGGATGTAAGCCTCTCTGCAGACGCACCACTGAGCCCGGTCTTCGTCTCTTCTCATGTTGTGTTTACCAGCTACACTCCGCAGATCGTCCCTGCATCTCACCTTAGGGATTAGTACTTATTTGGTTCCAAATATTGGAGATTAAATAGCTAAGTAAGATGGATTCCGATTGGTAGGTACAGATTGAATCTAAAGATCGCTTTTTTCTTTTAGTAACGTAAATTAAAAGGCCAAAAATAACATTTTTTTTATTCTATCCTTTTTACTAAAGTTCTTAAACTAATGTAAACCTAGTCAATCTAAGACGGCTCCGTATTAGGTTGATACGTGATAATCCGTTTTTTTTCGTCGGTTAAAAGGAAAACTTTATTTGAGATACAAAATCACAAAATAAGACTTGAAGAATTGATTATCATAAGTAACGATGACATAAAGTCAACGCTAACTTTTTATAAGATAGGGGGTTAGCTTTAGACCCTTATAAGTGCCTGGCTTCGTAACACGACAACTGCATCAAATAGTCCCAGATCTAAACATTAATCATCAATATTCCTCCAGGTATAATCCCCAAGCCGGGCCTCCTGCCTCAAAATCCAGCTCTAGTGGCTGCCCAGTCAGCTGCTCTCTTCAACTACCCTCAAATGCCGGTGGGGGGCGGGCCCCTACCCTCGGCCTTCCACCACCCCGGAGACAGGGTCCTCCATCATATGCAGCTGGAGTGGCTCGCGAGGACTGGCATGTTTTACCATCGGATACCTGAACTGGGCGGTAAGTTGTTTTTACCCTAAACACGGTTTACCTGAACTAGGCCGTAAGTCTCTTTTAGACAGGTGTCACAGCTCAGTTGATAGTTATTAGCCTTCCTCTCCCTAAACTCAAAAGTTTACCTGAACTAGGTAAGTATATTTTTACCCGACTACACAAAGGTTGTAAAATTAACAGTTTACGTATGTCTGATGTGTTTTTTACCCGACTACGCAAATGTTGTGAGTTTAATTATGTGGCAGGTTTATTTGCATTTAAATCGAAATGTTGTTAAAAATTACTTCTAAAAATCCCAATTGCTTAAAAACCTTTACTTCATAAAACCTAACATGCTTACCTATTTATTCATTGTATGTCTGATGTGTTTTTTACCCGACTACGCAAATGTTGTGAGTTTAATTATGTGGCAGGTTTATTTGCATTTAAATCGAAATGTTGTTAAAAATTACTTCTAAAAATCCCAATTGCTTAAAAACCTTTACTTCATAAAACCTAACATGCTTACCTATTTATTCATTGTATATATATGGTAGGTATTTACAACATATGCTTAACTAGAATTTTTTTACATCATACATTTTTACTAACTATGTCGCTAATTAGGAACCAGGCCGTAAGTTTCTTGCCCGTTGTTCTAGGCTCTGGTCGCGTGGAACTGGCACCTAATATGTAAGACGATTCTAAATGATCCTTGTGATTTTATTGAATAAATAATTTTTTACTCTACTATTTATTGGTCAACGGTGGTCTGACCATAAATAAATATGTTTCTATTTATCTCTACATTAGAACAATTCATCATCCAACTCATATTATCTTATCTTAAAAACAATTTATTTAAAAAAACATGTAATCGAGATCTGTCAAAGATAATAAGTAATCGATCATATTTTAATCGGGAAAAATGTCTAAATTTTCCTGTGATTGTCATGTTTTGAAAGAAAAGCGTTTTTTTGAAATAAATAGAGATTTTTGACAGCACCAGTGATGATCGTCTATCCTCTACTGTTAATAGCCTAATAGCCTCTCAATGCTTGAGAGTTTAATTAAATTAATCCGATTGGATTATTCAACTTATGTCACTAAATATTTTTTAAGGTTCTGTACCCAAAGGGTAAATCGAGACCTTATTCCCACTCCGCCGGCCTATTATTTCCTACTTTTGACAGGCGTCACAGCTCAGTTCGTTGTAGCACTGCCTTCCATGCTGTCGATCGTGGGTTCGATTCCCACCCTTAGCAAATGTTTGTGTGATGAAAATAAATATTAGTTCTGTGTCTGGGTGTTACAATGTATTCTATGTATGTATTTACAAATGAAAATTATGTAAGTATTCTATCAACAATCTAGTGCCCATAGTACAAGCTTGGCTTGTTTTGGGGCTAGAGTGTGATGTGTGAGATGTTCGTGAATATATTTTTATTTCCTACTAAAATTCTCAAAAGTAAGTTAAATGTAGTAAAATAGTTTTTCATCAAAAAAACTTGCAAAAGATTAATCTGTATTGATTATAAGTTAAACACGAAATAGTGACATATGCGTTAAACATGATTAGGACACCCCTTATAATTTATTAGGGTAAATAAAATAATTTATTGGGGTGGCAATGTGGAGCAAATAAAATTAGTTAAAGTTGCTAGTGTTAAGTAGGGTGATTTCACGGTTTTTTATTTTAAGGGGGATGATTTTGTTTTATTGACCCTTTTGTGTTATATCACTTAAAAACTCTTTTAGTATCTAATAAACTTACAGTATTTACAAAAGTCAAAGTAAATATTTCTTTATTCAATAAAATCACGCGGATCATTTAGAATCGTCTTACATACTAGGTGATTCTAGGTGCCAGTTCCACGCGACCAGAGCCTAGAAGAACGGGCAACAAACTTACGGCCTGGTTCCTACCGTTTTTTATATCATACTTCTTACACTTTTATAAAATATATTTTCAAAATTTATAACATTGAACTAATTAGTGGGATAAGGGTATAAAGAAGAATATGTGGTGTGTAATAAAGAAGTATTCTACTAATATCAAATAAATAAAAAAAAACAGTTTGTCCAAACTAGTGCCAGTTACCGACTGATAAATAAACATTCCCCTGTCACCTGTCGCTACCCTGCCGCATACAGGGTGCCCAAAGATAAAAAAATATTTATATTGAATTTTACACGAATCAGAACATTTTATGTGAATTTTTGTTTTATGAGTTATCTATAGATCGTTTGCAAGTTTGCGGTCTGTAGATAGCTCAACTGTTTATTATGTACTTATATTTTGTGAATACTGTAACAGTCGTAAGTTTGTTTGTGAATAAAGATAACTTTATAATAACTCTCCCATTCTACCTTTATCCCACTAGGTGTGAATAATCTAAATAAATAAATAATGCTGGACAATCCATAGAACATCATCTAGCCCCAAGCTAAGCAGAGCTTGTGTTATAAGTAATAAAAGACTAACATACTTAATACAATACATTACATAGATAGATATTTTTATTATATGTACATATAAAATACCCAGAACACCCGGAATAAATATTTGCAGATCGTACAAACATTTATCCTAAGGCGGGAATCGAACCCGTAACCTCACATCTCACATCGGTCGTCAAATCATAAAGCAACACATGCAATTTGCTTTTATAATTCGCTAATAATTACTTTATTTGCATGACATATGGACTAAGTATCGAATAAAAACTAAAATTAGGGTGACTTAATAGCTGCATTAAAACTAATCGTGCGCAAAATATTTTGTGGTATTTTTTATGTAAAAAATAAATATTCACGGACATTGTACTATTAGAACTAGACTGTGTATATATTACATACATTATTTTTTAACAAAATATACAAGCTAATATCGTATTTATAATAAAAAATCATCGTGTTGATGCATGCAGGTATGCTACAATACTCTAATTAGTAATTAGAGTATTGTAATTAGTAATTATAATAACTATCAGATTAAAAAAATATTGCCAATTTCTATATTTCTAGATAATAAACGAAATAATTTATTAAAAAAAGTAAGTAAATAATTTAAAAAATCTTTAGTAACTTTAGTATCTTAACCTACCTTTTGCTATATTTTTTTCATTATTTTTGATTATCTAGAAAACTAAAAGTTCGAAATAAATAAAACACAAAGATGCAAGCAGGTTACGAACCCACTACCTGGATTCAGGTTCATTGAGCCAGTAAGGTTGAACTAATTAAATAATTACTTAAATCTAACGTTCACATTTAAACTTAATTAAAAAATCAACTGTGCTTTCTACTTTAACTGTACTTATAAGGGCGTGGTCTGACTGCGAGCGTGCTGACGAATTAAAAACATATACCTATTATTCTTAATTTTAAAGTCAAATTTTGGCTTAAAATTCGTCAAAAAATTATTCGATTATGATAGTATCGATAACATTATTTGAAATAACTTCTTGATAAAACGTGTCTATCATATTTGTGATCGCACAGCAAATCTTCAAAATAGCTTCAGTAGGTAGGGACGTAGTATATTCAATTCAATACATTTATTTACTCAAAAACTGACAGCCTGGGTCAAAACATTTATGAGCTATTTTACACACATAAGAATAAAGTGATTAACAAACAGTAACATTAACAAATAGATAACAACAAAAATAATCCTGAAAAAGAATTTATTCACAAATAAACTATATACATAAACAAGTGGTTAAAACAAAAAGTTGAAAGAATACCTTGCGATTCGTAGTTAGCCAGGTATATAAGTATTTGAAAGGGCAATTTGTTCGTTTCTATAACAAAGTCCTAAGAGATTTGTCTTAATTGTCGATTAGCAAAATAAAATCGTAATAGCACGAAAAATCGTTTTAAGGGCATATTATAGAATATCTGATTATATGAAGTACCTACCTACTTCTATAATTAAAATTGTAATAAGGATCATATAAAAACCGATAGAATCCAGGCCTAGTTTCTTGCCTGTTCTTCTAGACTCTAATTACGATGAACTGACCATTAGAATCACCTAGTATGTAAGATGTTTCAAAGTGATTCTTATGATTTTATTGAATAAATAATCATTTACATGAGTTGAGGTCGTCGTGTTTGAAACCTATCACTCTTATAACTACGTATTCACTTGCTCTCTGTACGCTACCCCCTCGTCCTTTCTACACACGCTCACCGCCCCCGCCCGCCGCTACCCGCTCCCTCTCAGCGCACCGCTCCCCGCTCGCACTGCGGCTGCACTAATCCCGCGGGACGTAAGCCAATTATCAGGCAGCAATTTGTTCGCACAAACAAAGGGCCGGCCCTTTACAAATTAGATCCCCGTGCTAGGGATGGGGTGTCAGTGTCAAACATCGATATATATAACTTTTGACGATTTTAAAGTTTTTTTTACTATTTTTAATTAATAGTTCATCCCATTTTTTTTTGGATATTATTATTTGCAAGAAAGAAGATGAATGGTAAATCTAGCGATGTTTTTGAAAATGGTTCTTTCGGTGATTTTAGGTATTTTTATTTAAGTACTTGTAGTTATTTACGCGTATCTTTATTTATGCGAAAGTCATTTTTCTTGAACATTATAAGTAAAGTAAAAGTATAAAAATTCTTTAGGTATTCAATAAAATGACAAGGATCATTTAGAATCGTAGTTACATACTAGGTGATTCTAGGTGCCAGTTCCACGCGACCAGAGCCTAGAAGAACGGGCAAAAAACTTACGGCCTGGTTCCTACCGTTTTTTTTATATGATCCTTCTTACAAAGAATTACAATTAAACTAAATTAAATAAGAATAAGAATAAGAATTTATTTATTTGACAACACAACTAAATTATACAGACTAAAAAACTTTCACTAATCTAAACTAACTCTAATCACTTAAAAAATAAATAGCTCCTATACCATGTGAACCTACCTAGGTAGATCCCATGGCAAGGAGCAAGAACACATTTGAAAAATAAAAAACGTGAAAAATAACAATGTAAGTGTGCTGTCAAACAGGTCCAGTCTCAGCTTAATGCCACTTCCACAGGTGTGGAAGCAGCGCTGGTTTTCAGACAGGACCTCAGAAGGTTAACATCACGAGCGCAACCATACACAATTGGCGTACACAAAAAATAACATAAATACAAAAAAAGGAACACAAATAAATACAAATTACACATCAATAAATAAAAAATAACAGAATGACACTTAACTGAACAACAGAGAACACTTTTAAGATAAGCACATATTTTACAATTATGTTCTGTGGCTTATATGGTAGGAATAACATGTAAACAAAATGCTACTAAAGACTCAAAGGAACATACATTTTACTGTTAATTAGATAAATTTAGCACAAAAATAGCGTAGAGAGAATAATAAATAAATACATATTGAAAAGTTCAGTCCACAACTCCTACAATATGAACATAAACAAAACAATAGACTAAGACAATCATGAATAGGAACAAAAATGAGAAAGGTATGAATCGAGGATGTATCTACTAAATACTGAAGTTCCAGTGCGGTGTCAATTTCGCGGTGTTAATATTACTTCTTATTGTGTCGATGCTACAACTGTATTTTGTTGTAGCATCGTGTTGGAAAGATTAGCCAGACTAGACACTGCTTTACCGTGCCTAGCTGTTACCGGTGTGCGCCACGAGGAGGCTCTTTCCATGCACCCCTATTATTAATATTACTAGGATATATCGATAGTTTATCGATGTCTAATCCCATCTCTACGGTAAAAACAAGTGTACTGAGGATTGTGGGTTTACAGTTAAGAATCTATTTATATAGAAAATTGACTATAATATAAAGTAATAGATTCCAATAGTCCTAGGGGCATTATTACACACTTGAAAATAATATATCTAGCTTAGATAAATGTTTATGGGACATATCACACACCACACTAGTCCCAAACTAAGTAAAATTGTTTTTTATATATAAAATTTTGTTTAAGTTACATTTTATTTTATTTCGTTAAAATTTCACTTGTTTTCATAATGTGTAGGTACTTTGTTCTTTTTTAGGCAAATAAATCACTCTACGTCAAAGTTTTACATTTTAAATTTGATCAAAAAAAAAATCCACAAATTATGTTAAATTCGCAAAAATCCTAATCACTTAACATACAATAAAACGATAACTACCCGCCACCCTTCGATTTGTTAAATTGTAACAGGGCAATCATATGTCGCCACTTACAGCACACCCTATAAAACTCCCCCTTATTTAAGGCGCCGTGTTATAAAACAAGCTGTGTAAAGGTGCATTTAGACGGTGCGAGTTACTTGCTTGATGTAAAAAAGTAATGGCAAAAAAAAAAAAAATCACACTCTAGTCCCAAACTAAGCAAAGCTTGTACTATGGGAACTAGACTGCTGATACTTAAATACATGTTTTTTTGTAAATACATAGGTACTTACTAAGAATACATAGTATCACCCAGACACAGAACAAATATTTATGTTCATCACTCAAACATTTGGAAAAGGTGGGAACTGAACCCACGAGCATGGAAGGCAGAGCTACCAACTTAGCTGTGACGCCTGTCAATGTGATTTTAAATAAGTAACCTTTTGCAAATAAAATGGAAATCATTTGCAACCAGCGTTTTTATGTTACGTTACGATATTTCTTATTACGTTTACTTTATTACGATTATATTTTTACATTCAAGTAACTTGCATCGTATGAATGCACCTTTATCAATTTCAACATTCGCGTCAGTGAGCCTCGCCCTTAACCGCCAAACTTAAGGGCAGTTTAATATTTATAAGGATGATTAGCTCAGCTATAAATAGGGACGATATATTTATTGTTAATTTGTTTGTTTATAGTTTGTAGGGCGTTTAATGAATGGTCCACATTTGGCACGGTTTTGAGTCCATTAGTTATATAGACATGGGACATTTTAATTATATTAATACATTTAAATCGTCTGATATAATTAGTACTTACCTAGTTTTATTTTAACATTAAATAGTATGAGTTTAATAAAATTAATTTTATTCAACTTATACTTATTTATTAAATGTATTTTGTGACGTTATTATTGATACGGTAGGAACCAGGCCGTAAGTTTCTTGCCCGTTCTTCTAGGCTCTGGTCGCGTGGAACTGGCACCTAGAATCATCTAGTATGTGTGACGATTCTAAATTGTCCTTGTGATTTTATTGAATAAAGTGTTTTTTTATAGGATTAAATACTACAGCTTAATCATCATATCAGTCCACCAGAAATGCCACAGAATACCGATGAGTTATAGAAACTGAACGTGATGACCAGGCAAGTCAAGACCTGCCTAGTCATCACGTTCAGTTTCTTCAGTTCAGTTACTGTTTTTTTCATTTTTGTAAAAGTAGTGTTTTGTGTTTGCTAAGATCGTTCCTACTCCCTAAAATGTAAGCTTTCTTATAGTAGTTCTTCTGTGAGAATTGGTATTTAAGTAAGCTGGCCTCAAGCCAGAGCTTTGGCCTCTTCTTTGAAATTTCCAGTGACGCGGTAACGTACTTTTTGATAGCAGCGTTTTACCTGAAATAAAACGTTTATTAAAAATACTTACCTAACTGGAAGCTTACTTTTATCTCTGCCTGGTGAAACTAAGCCAATGAGTCCAACATGCCGCGACTCATTTTACGAAGCAAAATAGCGCGCAGCCGCCAGGTGGCGCCACTTGTGCCGGAAACTCATGGGTAAAAAGTATGAAAACTGGTAGGAAATCGACGAAAACTGAACTCTTGTGACGTTCTTTTGCCGCGCTGTCAAATGTCAAATCACGAAAAGGTATCTTTTATGAATTTAGTAACTTTATCAAAAATACTCGCTATTCACCCTGTAGCCGTACGAAACTGTCCTGTGAGGGAGAGAATTGAATTACATTGATTGCAGAACTGTGCTAAGCGAGGCGGCTAACGTTATTGTCTGTGTGGACAAGACGCTGCGCGGCAGCCATCTTGGATATTTTAGGCGGGAGATTGATCAACGTGGAAAGAAAACAAAATTCTTTATAATAACTTTTATTCAACAAAATTAAAGAAAATAGTAAGTATATCTTTCTAAAAAGGATCATACAAACAGATAAATAAATGTTTTTTTATACAACTAAATGCTAGTTCTTCTAATGTTATGCGATTTATCACTGTATCTATCGATACATTGTCACACTGAGTACGTCCACTGAGAACGTACTTAGTGCAACGTGCCCATCACTTTGAGATCTAAAAATAAGTTTCTTACAACATAATTATTTTTCATTACTATATTTACAAAACAAAAAACAGTTTTTTTGCGAATTTTTTTAGCAAGTTTGCTAAAGAAGATTATACTTACAAAACAATAAAACCTATTTAGAACAGTGTGACAAGTGTTTCGTATGTCCCCGACTGACACAATAGCCAAAATGGGCCAAACCACACCATTTGTAATACGTGTCACCCTAATTCAGACCCATGCTGGTACTATAAATAAAATTATTTGGTTATAATTTTATATTATCAGGTAACCAGTGTTAGATAACAAAACACAAGTGATATAAAAAAATACCTATTTACTTACAAAAAAAACATTTCAACTTTTATTAAAAAATATATTTACAATTGAAAATCATATTTAGAGAACCTACATTTCATAGCATACACTAGATCATTCTTATAAATAAAACGTTCCGTATCTCAAATATCGATAAGCAATAAACTATTGAATCAATCAGAATCATCCTAAAATCCGATAAGGCACGATAAAAACATTAATAAAATAACAACATGGCGTCACTTAACGAAATTACCGCAATAATAATTTTATCAAAGCGCCGCTGAGCCAATAAAAATGATAATTATCAATTAGGATAGAGCTAACGGGATTGCGCGACATTTGGCCGTGTTTGTGTAAGTGATAACCGCGGCGCGTGGAACGGAACGCATCTGTCACTTTTTGGCGGGAGGGGACTTGTCACTTTTTGGCGCGGACCTTGCTAAATAAATGTCATATTTTTTTGAGAATTTTACAGATTTTACCTGTACACACACAGTAGGTTATTTCTTCTTCTAAGCCTGTACTACAAGTGTAATTCGTTTTATTTTAATGTTTACACATAGAACTATTGAAAATCAAATTAATAATAGATAAGCGAAATATGTTTCCATAAGATATTTTAGCGTGCGTTTTGAATTGACTTTGTGACTTAAAGAAGCGGAACTTCCATTCCACCAAATATTTTTTTTCCATGCATAATTTTTTCAAGAGTTCTAAATATCTACTCGCCTATAATTATACCTACTCGTATTATACATACCCTAGACAATTAATGATTATGCGTCATAGTTTTTTTTTTTTATTTGCTCTTCAGAGCAGGCTAAAGTTTTAGAACCATACCGCCTAGTCTTACGTATGTTTTTCTCTTAAATTAGTTTATTTTCTTTATTATTTTATTTACAACGTCTTCCCGCCCTCCTTATGTGTCTTAGTACCTTACTGCATATCAGCATCCAATGGCGTTGTATGAAGCCTACGTTATTTAAACCTCTTTGTTTCCCACCCTCCACAGTGGTACAGTAAACGTCAAAGGATATTTATTCTGTAAGTTGAATTAGTACTATTACGATGTAGAAGAAATAAATGTTGCTCTACTGAGTTCAAAACTATTTTTTTTTCATTTGGGGATGTTTTTTTTCTACATTAATAATAGGAGATTTTGAATACAACTATATTTTTTATACTTGCAAATCTTTTACAGACAATAGAAGAAAAAGGTATTTTCTGTGTTTATTCTCTGTAGTGAAGTGAAGTGTCAGTTTTTTATTTATTTTAACTCTGCGTAAGAAGTATCATACAAAAAATCCTAGGAACAAGGCCGTAAGTTTCTTGCCCGTTCTTTTACTGGTTGCGCGAAACTGGCACCTAGAATCTAGTTTAAACACAATTCTAAATGATCCGCGTGATTTTGCTGAATAAATAATATACTTAATGCTATATTTTGTCTATGGTCCAGTATAAAATTCATTCATTCAACTGCCAAAAACAAAGCAATTACGGAACCCTGCATCGCAGTTCAATCGAGGAAGAACGAAATAGCCTCGATTTACGAAAGTAGAGCAACATCCAATACGTTAAGTGGGAGGGGGGAAAGATTTATACGACGGGGGATACAAGCATCGCATTAGCATTCTTTAATCTCCCCGGGATTTATCGATCTCGAGAATTTACAGATTTCTAAGGAAAATGGTCACGAATTACGTATATTTTGTAAATTCTTTTTGTACGAGTATAATTCATTGTAATAATCATTTATTGTAAAACTATTAGAAATAAAAAGTTTTGTAGAAGCTATGTAAATAAATAGACTTCATTAATTAGGTTCAGTAGGTGTGTACTATTAATAACTCTGTCAAGTCATACTTAAGACGAACTTCCATAATATGTCTTTTATAAGATCTGACTTTGTATCTCTGACTGAATACTTTTTGAATAATCTTTGTTGTGTTTTTTGATTATTTTATTTTTATTTTATAAGTTTTGGGAAAACTAACAGCTAGGTAGTTACATAGTAAAAAAATAAGTAAATCTGAAGGCCAATTCAAAGTTTCCACATACAAATTTTAACACAATTTAAACAAAACAGTTCAAAAAGTAGACGACAAAAGCCAAAGCATGCACATACAGACAAATGGGTAGTAGGTACTAATCATTTAGAAATTTAGAAATTAATAAAGCCGTGTTAGTAGTAATGTAAATTTTTGTACTTATATTTATATCAACATCATTCATTGCACTACAGGCATGCTCAGCTATTTATAAAGCAAATAGGTTGGCAAGTACTGGTACTTATTTCATTCGTTCATTCTAAATTTAAATAGTGAATGAACGCTCCCACGAACCGATCAGCAATTTCCAAGTATTTTAAAACAAACATCGTTACAACTATATTACCAATTTATTTACACACATTTACTGATTCCTAACGAAAAGTCACGTACAGCAAACTTTTTTTTTAAATGACCATGCACAGAATGCATATATTTTTATTGATTTTCGATGTCAAATTGGCCCCTTGAGCACGGAGGATTGTTTGGTTGTTTGACTTCGTAAAAGCAGTTGGTAATTTATTTTTAAATGTAAATGTATGGCTTTTGAATGGGATGACTTCGCGGTTGGTATTTAAGATCAATGAGTTAAACCTGCTTCTTTAACCTGTTTTGAGACGCAAGTTTAAAAAAAATGAATAAAACTTGTTCTAAAACTAACAGCGGTAGCGGACATTCATCATCATCATCATCATCTTCCTACCCTTGTCCCACATTATGTGGGGTCGGTTTTTTTTTTTACTTTTACATCCGTCCACATTCATAACTAACACTCTTCTTGTGATATGTCTTTCTTCCCTCCGCATGACATGCCCATACCACGCTAAACTACCTTCAACTTGTCCGTTATGAGCGCAACTTACAAACTTCCGCTTGTGTACTTCATTTCTAATTTTAGTTAAGTCGGGAAAAATAAAAATATTAGTTAAGCGATCAAATCCCGTATAACCCCTATCTTATAAAAAGTTAGCGTTGACGGTAGCGTAGCGTATGGTAATCAATACTTCAAGTCTACGCTAACTTTTTATAAGATAGGGGGTTATACGGGATTTTATATGTATATCTTTACAAAGTTCCCATAGTACCCACTAGTGTTGCCCAAATTCAGTCTTGGTCTTGCAGTCTTGGTCTTGTTCTTGCGTTTTTGCAAGACCAAGACCAAGAACAAGACCGCGTATTTTTAGCAAGACCAAGACCAAGACTGACCGTGCAAGACTTGAGCAAGAACAAGACATAGCCTGCAAGACTCTTGCGTCTTGCAGCTAGGACTTAGCGCTATTTCACGTGTAGGGAATCAGGTGATGAAATGTAAAACTCGAGGATAATAACTTTTCACACTTGTATTTAACAAATTGAACAACCTATCTACACTATGGCTCGATCCAGACTGCCCGTCCATTCGCTCGCCATCTTGCCTTTCTCTTTACAAAAATGATAATATTTCTAGATCTTAAATTAAATATTAAAAATAATATTAATTATGTAATACAGTATTAAAAATAAATTAGTAATTTTAACATGTATAGAATATAGTATTTAAAAATAAACAAGTATTTCCTTCCGTGAACTAAAAATGATAAAACGACTTATGTTTCAATACTTTTAAAATAAAACTATGTTTATAAAACTATGATAGCAAGCAGCAAACTGTAATTAAATGACAATCATGATTTATCACTACAAAATAAGTTATCATTCTAACATTCGGCCTTTCCTGACCTTAAGTTTGTCCTCAAACTTAGAGCGATGCTTTGATAGTAAAATAATCTTAGATATAAATTCAGTCAATGGATCTATCAACATTACACTGCCCACCAAACAATTACAATAAAACTTCAGTCAATGGATCTTTCAAAATTAGACTGTCATCCAAATAAATACAACTTAATCTACTACTGCTCCAGCTGAAGGCAGCAGGCACGAACTGTAGGCACGAACTGCAGGCATGAACTGCAGGCACGAACTGCAGGGATGGCTCCATCACGCGGTTGACTGAGGCACCTTTCATCAAGGGTGACTGGAACAAACTGGGATGAACCAACAGGATGTTCCTCAACTGAAACAGAAAATACAGTTAGGACTATTCCATTATCCTAACCAAGATATACAGACAACCTGGATATCGTTTGACAACAGACAGAGGCATCAACATTAGGCTGCCATCCAAATAAATAAATAAAACATAAGTTCAGTCAATGGATCTATCAATATTAGACTGCCATCCCAATAAATACAACATAAATTCAGTCAATGGATCTATCAACATTAGACTGCCATCCAAATAAATAAATCATAAATTCAGTCAATGGATCTATCAACATTAGACTGCCATCCAAATAAATACAACATAAATTCAGTCAATGGATCTATCAACATTAGACTGCCATCCAAATAAATAAATAAATAAATCATAAATTCAGTCAATGGATCTATCAACATTAGACTGCCATCCAAATAAATACAACATAAATTCAGTCAATGGATCTATCAACATTAGACTGCCATCCTTTTTTTTCTTATTTTTTTTTTTTTTTTATAAATAAATAAATAAAACATAAATTCAGTCAATGGATCTATCAACATTAGACTGCCATCCAAATAAATAAATAAATAAATCATAAATTCAGTCAATGGATCTATCAACATTAGACTGCCATCCTTTTTTTTTTATTTTATTTTTTTATAAATAAATAAATAAAACATAAATTCAGTCAATGGATCTATCAACATTAGACTGCCATCCAAATAAATAAATAAATAAATCATAAATTCAGTCAATGGATCTATCAACATTAGACTGCCAGCCAAATAACAATATATATATATATATATATATTTTTTTTTTTTTTTTTTTTTTTTTTTACTTTGAAATAAAATACAAGTAAATAACTTTATTCACAAACAAACTAACGACTTTACATTATTTACAAAATGTACATTCAACCGTCATAAATTGATTATCTCAATAAGAAATTCATTATAACAAAAACCATGAATGTCAGAATTAACAACTCTAAACCCATTTGGGCATAGTAACAGCCTATTTTTACTCGTTGGACAATACTGGAGAGGTCCTATTTATACTCTTTTCGTTTTTAAAAAGTCAACCGAGGTTATTTTTGCTGATCCGGCCATACTGCTGATCTGGTAGCCTCTACCAGACTTAATCTACTACTGCTCCAGCTGAAGGCAGCAGGCACGAACTGTAGGCACGAACTGCAGGCACGAACTGCAGGGACGGCTACATCACGCGGTTGACTGAGGCACCTCTCATCAAGGGTGCAAGTAAATGACCAGTCTCCGCACCAAGCAACCATTGTTCAGTCGCAAAGACAGTAGAGCCAATTACCATTGTGTACTTCATTATGCAATGTCAAATCCTTTACATCTAACATCTCCATTGAAAACCTGTACAAAATTGTAATAATAATTAGTTTCATTTATTTCATCATACCAGATTAGTTTACTAGTCCGCTAGTAACAGAGCGTCAAAATAACAAGCGCTGGCTCGTAAGTATTTGACTACACTCAAACCATGTAGTTTGTTCAAATAATAATAAAAGTATCCGTTAACAAAGGTATTCGCCAAAACCACTGTCAGATCTATTTACGATTGTTGACTCAAAAAGCCAGTAAAATCTTTGACACTACTCTCGCTCGGTCTAACCTGCAAAACATACAAAATCTTGTCAACATTTCGAATATTTTACATGTACTCAAATACTTTCTTTACTAAGAAACTATTGTCAGACTCGATGTCAAAAATTGTCAACAACATTTGACTCGAAAGAACTTTCTTTCACATTTCGAAACGGGAACGGCAAAACAAAGCTCAATCACACCTTTTAGTTGTACCTGCAACTGTTCGATCATAAAACCTTATGAAAACACTAGCAGAGTGGGAGTGTCTCACTGCAATGCACGACTGCTTCACTGCAAACACTACACACTACTAAACAACGTTGAAGTTAAAACAAAACTTTAGTAAACCGTAAAAACTCGAATACAAAGAGAGTTGGAACATCGTGATGTCACTTTTTCTTACAACAAAATTCGGACATAAAGTATACAACTTTGAATTTGTTATAAGTGAAACCACACACACACCTTTATGTTCAAAACAAACATCGTCAAGTCCACACTTTACGATTGACTGACGTGACTTGAGAATTATTTCAATAAGACACATGGCATAAGTACAGTTGTCATAGAACTCCTATGTATGACCGATACATAAAATCAAATGACTATCAGCGGGTAAATCATAAAACCATTCTTTCTCCTTTCAACTTATAAAACTCGAAACTCATGTAGTAGGAAATTAAATTAACGCTTTCGTCTATCATATCTCATGGTAAAAATATTATTCGACCAGCTTATTATGCGACCTCAATACGTAAACTTACACATTCGAAGTAAACAATTTCCACGATTGTATATCCAAATCAAAACAAAAATATTTGGTTTCAACGTCAATTAGTTGTGAAGTTACTTTTATCTGTAACCTGGTATTGTAAACCTAAGTAAAACGTCACGCACGTTAACTAGTGCTTTGTCTAAAAAAAAACGCTAACGCCAACACAATAACAAAAGACCAAAGATACTTCAGACTCTTGACACACAACCTCACAGACTCGTAACCAACACTGGCTAACATGAAATATATTTTTTTTTTCAACTCGTCAACACAATATAAATTTTTGCAAAGTACCAACAAAAACTAAAACGAAAATTACAAGTCTCTGTTTATCATGCGTATTTTCACTCAATCATGACTTATGGTATTCTAGCTTGGGGAAACGCCTCTGACTCATCTAGGATATTCATACTCCAAAAGAATGCAATACGTTCTATTTTATTTATGAAGAACATAGAATCTTGTAGAGATAAGTTTAAGCAGCTAGGAATAATGACAATAGTAGGCGAGTATATTTATCAGAATTTAATGTATGTAAAATTGAATTATGGAAAGTTCAAATTAATTGGTGACTCTCACTCTTATGATACGAGAAATAAAAATAAAATATCGAACCCTAAACATAGACTTGCTAAAGTAGGTAGAAGCGTTCTATGCATAGGCATTAAATTGTTCAATAAGCTCCCTCAAGGTTTACAAAACTCAAACAATAATCACTTTAGTAGCACAGTGAGAAACTTTTTGACAAACAAATCATACTACAATCTTGACGAAGCTTTTGCTGACGAATTTAATAGTTTATAATGTCATTAATTGATTTATTTTGTTCATTAACGTTATTATTCTAATCTAATATATAAGATAAATTACATAGTGATATGTAGAAATAATATAGGAAATAAATTGTAACATTTTTTTTTGACTTTTCCAAGTGTACATATAATTGTATCTTTGTGGAACAAAAATAAATTGAATTGAATTGAATTCTCGATTTCTAAGCGGTATGATTGGGTTGACCAGCACCACAACACGCTGTTGATCATACCGTTATCTAGAAGCTATGTACTGTTCACTCTTTGCATTAATAAACACACAACTGTATGTATGTACCAGCTAGTCTACCTTATGTATCCAGGTCTAAAATTTTTGGATCTAAAAACAAACGGATATCTGGACTAAATTAACTAACAATTATCCAGGTACGTCGAATATGCGGATTGCAAACCTCTTACACACACTCTTGGACACTTAAATACTTTTGACGGACGACAAATACTTCAACACCTTTAAAAACTGTAACTTAAATACTTTTTGACGGACGATAAATAATTCAACACCTTTAAAAACTGTAACTAACGGTCTCACTCGATGATTTAGTTACCTAGGTATCAACAACCTCGCTAAACTTGATAAGAACATTTCTTGCTAACGAAATGTTTACTAGACTTAGAATAACTAATTACGTCCGCTGTCTACCCTACCGGATAGATTGGAAGTATGCTCTAAAGAGATAAAACGATTACTTCGCCATCAAATATATTTTCGAAATTTTTCTACAAAAAGAATATTGCACGTTTCACCATTTTAAGATAGGTACCCTCAACGAAAAGAATGCGAGATTCGACGCAGTTCTCTTATCTCTTAACGAAAATGACGTCACTTGTTTTAGACAGAAAAAAAAAATGTTCTTTCGATGTTATAACAAGCAGAACTAACGAAACCTAAATCTGTCTCATTGCACATTGCTAGAAATGAACATACACTTAGCCTTTAGCGCAAAACTTTATCACACTTAACGGATAACGGGTAGTTTTCGATCGGACAAAATAATCTAAAAAGATCTTATAGAAACGACTTGAAGCGATAGTCGTTATTTCTTTTTTGCATTTTACTAACAAAAAGTTCAAAAAAAAAAATCTATCGGGCTGCAAATAACAGGGGCTCATACTAATGAGTTACCTTTATCACACACTAAACCACACCAATAGTCTACTAAACTCAACAAAGGCGCAAAATAAAACACCTAGCACAATCTACATATGTGGTATGGCTATAAATGCATATTTTACTGAAAGTTTACGAAATCGATTATGTTACTACCGTATAACATGTGCTCAACTCATTTTGAACTAGTGTGGGTCATTGACTACTCGCTCGAAGTCGACTACAAGCATCGCCCTTCAAGAATCGAACTGTCCGGGACCAGCATTTGCTTGTCTTAGACCAGCATTTACTTTAACGCGTTCGTTTTACCTACTACCCACACTAAAAAAAATCGATATCTTGCGAACTAGAATTGATGTACAGAATCAAAGTAAATGATTGGATCTGACCTTGCATAACGCGCTCATCACTACAATGAGGCGTTCAGTGGTAGTTGTCCAATAAGTAAGCACCCTCAAGGGGCTCACACACGTACTAATGCACTTCTCCGATGTCTCGATCTTTGCTGTCGATGCGACTCATGTTCGTGGCGTTGGCGACGACGTCTTTTTCTTCTGTTCTTAGAAGAGTTTTTTTTTTTGAATCTGAAAAACTGTTCTCCAAACTGGTGCTACGATATCGGCGTTTCTTTCGGTGTCGAGATCGAGAGCTCATACCCTCACGCTCTTCTTCATTTTCGTGCACCATACCATGGTCCTTTTGCCACTTCTGATGTAGGGAATCAGGTGATGAAATGTAAAACTCGAGGATAATAACTTTTCACACTTGTATTTAACAAATTGAACAACCTATCTACACTATGGCTCGATCCAGACTGCCCGTCCATTCGCTCGCCATCTTGCCTTTCTCTTTACAAAAATGATAATATTTCTAGATCTTAAATTAAATATTAAAAATAATATTAATTATGTAATACAGTATTAAAAATAAATTAGTAATTTTAACATGTATAGAATATAGTATTTAAAAATAAACAAGTATTTCCTTCCGTGAACTAAAAATGATAAAACGACTTATGTTTCAATACTTTTAAAATAAAACTATGTTTATAAAACTATGATAGCAAGCAGCAAACTGTAATTAAATGACAATCATGATTTATCACTACAAAATAAGTTATCATTCTAACACACGGAGTAGTTAGGTGTAACAGTTCGGTGTATAGGTAGGTAGGTACGCTTAGGAATTCTATGAGACGCAAAAAACTATATCAAAGAATATGAAAAACTGAACCTATGCGCATTACGACTAATACCATAAACATAGCGAATAAAAAAATATCTATTAAAATCAAACTGAGTGCATGCATAGTTATGTTTTAACCATCGGCACTTTGATAATGCGGCATCAAAGGTTTTGTACTTACTTCTCAAAGAAATTTGCCGCTTCAAATTTCGGAAGTACATGGTTATGATACACGCGCCGGCGGCTTCTTTTGAAATCTAAAACAATCGTTGCCGCCGCGCCGAAATCATAACATTTGACACTATTCATGCAAAATAATTTTGAATTTTAAGAGTACCTACAGGTGTTCCAAAGAATAAATAAGTTTCAGAGTGCTTAGAATGAAAATGAATACATTATACTGATCACGCAAGTAGTATTATGATTAGGATAAAATGGTAAGGATAGGTAGTAGATGTCATAATAATTCATTCTAGTAAGTAATTTGTTTTTTTACATGTTTTAGCAAATGTAAGCTTATAAATCATAAATGTTTATTAAGAAACAGTTACTTCCATGGAAAACGACATATAGGTCAGTTGATTTTTCGAATTTCTTATCAAATCTTCAGTTATTTATTAATCTGCTTGATCTTTACTATGGCTATGTTAATTCAAGCTCACAATGTTCCAATTCTAATACGTTTTTCTAAGATTTAAAGTAAACTTTAATAAATAGTAATAGACTAATAGGTAATTGCAAGACTTGCAAGACTCTTGCTGCAAGACCAAGACCAAGACCAAGACTGGGAGCGCAAGACCAAGACCAAGACCAAGACCAGGTGTATTGGCGCAAGACCAAGACCAAGACTGGCTAAGTCTCGTCTTGTTCTTGCATTTGGGCAACACTAGTACCCACAAGCTTTGTATAGTTTAGAACTAGAGTGTGATAGGAATCGTCCGTGAATATTTATTGAACGTGTCCTAATTTGTATCCCCCGTGTCCCCCCAGGTTCCCCCCACGCGCTGCTGGGCAAGACTCGACGTCCGCGCACCGCCTTCACGTCCCAGCAGCTGCTAGAGCTGGAGAAGCAGTTCCGCATGAACAAGTACCTATCAAGGCCTAAGCGGTTCGAAGTCGCGACCAGCTTGATGCTTACTGAAACACAGGTATATAGAATTAACTTTTTTTTTTGTTTTATCTGTGACACAAATTTTTTTTTCTATTTGTATTATATAGATAGGATACGAAAATTAGTCGTAGATCCTCTTAAGGTGATACCTCTCGCTCTAGCGGGAAATTCAAATTTTTTAGAATTTTTTTTATTGCTGCTGAACTGTTATATATTTTACTAGTTAAATCTATTTTGCGAACATAAACAATAATTTTCTGTGTAACCCTGTCAATTTTTGAGATTGGTTCTTTATATTAACTTACTTAATTAAATTAAGTACTGTACAAAACAGTTAAATAATTAAGTAAGTTAATATAAAGAACCAATCTCAAAGATTTATACAATAAAAAAAACCCAAAAAAATTTGAATTTCCCGCTAGAGCGAGAGGTATCACCTTAAGAGTATCTACGACTATTTTTTGTATCCTGTCTAAAGAATAGAAATAGAAAAAAAAATATTTGTGTCACAGATAAAACAAAAATGCAAAAAAATCTTGAGAGGTGTCAAGGGATACCAGGATGGAACGAAGTTCCTCTCGATTAATTAGTATCTATTAATAAAAAAATTAAGTAAATCAAAATTCTTTATTTACCAATCAACACAGGATATTAATAAAACTAGTATTACTAAATACAGGCTTTTAAAAATGGTTTGTCAGCGAAGACCAAACTAAGTTTTAAGCTTGTATTTTGGACTTTAAGAGTGCAGTTACTGGAAAATTGAGGTACCTTACAAAGTTTAGGGGGGTAATATTTATTATTTTATAATTTGTGATGTTTTTTTAACTTCTATTGTCACTTCCGTTTGCCTCTAAAAACATATCTACTTAAAAAAAAAGTATAGTACATGACTAGTTACACATCAACACAAAACAGCTAAAGTACTCGATAAATAACCGACCCTTCCCTCAAACATGCCATTTGACACTTGCGAAATGGCGGGAAAGCACCTGTCATGTTGAAGGATACCCGGATTTGAGTGTAAAGATATTATACGGGGTCGGGATGTGCCGTAAATGTTATTGCTTGGGGTGTGGATTAACCTTCAGTGTTTTCAAGGGGTTGGTAGTCATATCTTGGGA
Organism: Ecliptopera silaceata; assembly: GCA_932527185.1. Classification (NCBI taxonomy): domain Eukaryota; kingdom Metazoa; phylum Arthropoda; class Insecta; order Lepidoptera; family Geometridae; genus Ecliptopera; species Ecliptopera silaceata. The sequence continues at coordinate 4,869,625 of OW052217.1, read as the reverse complement.
TTTTCAGTGATTTTACGATGTTATATTGAAGTGCCCAAAACCATTCACATATAACCATATGTTGTATTTTTATTTTTGTATGACACAAAATAAACACTTCTTGTTTCTATTACACGAAAAATATAATATTGAACTTTTTTCATGATTTGAACGATTTGAACTACAGTTCACGACAGCTAGCGTTTGAATTTTTGACAACTGTCACTTAACGTGGCAATTTCGGTTTATCAACATTTGAAAGTTTCCTGAAATTAGGCCTATTTGTGCTTTATAAAGCTCCTGTATTTAAGTGATTAATAAAACTATAATTTGTACTTGTCTACAGGTAAAAATCTGGTTCCAAAATCGTAGAATGAAATGGAAACGTTCGAAAAAAGCGCAACAGGACTCAAAAAAAGAACCTTCGTCGCACGCCGAAGAGAAAAAAAAAGAACAGCCACCGGAAGAGAAGCCACCACAATTGGCGGGAGATTTGACAGCTGTCAAACCGCCGCCATTATTAGACAGGGATAGAATTATAGCGTTAGAGCGAGAGAGAGCTATGGCGGCCGCGAACTTTAATTCTAATTTGGAAAACAGACGCGGGATGGTTTTATCGCAAGATGGCGGACGACCTATGGATATGTTTAGGCCGTATGTGGTATGAAAGTGAGTTATTTTTGTTTTCTAATGAGTTTTAAGTAAAAACAATAAGCATTTTCGAATATTTCTACCTTTTTGTGACCTTTCTACTTTTAGTTATATACAAGAAAGCAATAAATTCGGAAGCTACGCTAGCTTTTTGTAACAGCATTTTTATTTCATAAGAATACTTAGTATGTTTTATGTTTGAAAAGTAAAGTTTAACACATTTAATGTACATAAAATCAATGTTTTCATGAAAAAAGGTTGATAATACATTGTAAATATTTAATATAAATATAATACTTAGGTTTGTGGGTATTTATCTAGTCAAAGTTGTAAAATACTTAGAGCCAACAGATTTTAAATTAAGACAAAGTTTGAGACCATTTTTTCATGACCTTATGTAATATGCAATAGTTTTTTTTTTAATCAAATTTTTAATTTTATTATTTTTTTTTCAAAAACTTGATACTTATGTAAGGTCAGTGTGGGCAAGTCCGGCATAGTTTTCTTAAATTGAATTTCAATTTAACTTTAAAAATCGAAATAAATTTTTTTAGTTACTTTAAGTAGTCTGAAAATATTGGTATTACATTTATCTTTCTATATCTATCTAAAAGTAGGGTTAATTGTAATTGTCTTCAGATTTATAGCATTTTTTTGTAAAGTAGGCATTTAGACGGACTTCCCAACCAGTTTGAGGCAAGTCCGTCTAGTAGCAATAAAATCGTAACTAGTGAGCCAATATGTATGAAAACCTTATCGATAAATGATGAAAAGCTGCCGTTGAAATAAGTGTTTTAAACGTGTGATTATAAGGTATACTTTTAAAGAAAAATAATATTATTAAAATCAAGGGCAAGTCCGGCATATCTTTGCTGATGATGTACTTTCAGTGGTTGTAAACATTTTCACAAAGTACCCACTTACGATTTTTTTTTCAATAACATACAAATCAATACACAAGAATCTTTATTTGTAAACAAGTAATCGTTAATAATGTAATGTATGAATTTAGAAATGGTGTGGCAAACTCCTCCATCCCTCAATGTCTGAAAACGAAAGTTTTCAACCAGTGTGTCCTACCTGTTATGACCTATGCTGCTGAAACGTGGACGCTGACAGTGGGGCTGGTCCACAAGCTGAAAGTCGCTCAGCGCGCTATGGAGAGAGCTATGCTCGGAATTTCCTTGAGAGATCGAATCCGGAATGATGTAATAACATCATTCCGGACGAATACGTCAGAAAACTAAGGTGTTCGACATAGCTCAAAGGATTAGCAAGCTGAAGTGGCAGTGGGCCGGCCATGTTTGCCGAAGAACCGACAACCGTTGGAGCAAACGGATACTGGAGTGGAGACCGCGTTTAGGCAAGCGTAGTGTAGGACGCCCTCCGGCAAGATGGAGCGACGATCTACGGAGTGTAGCTGGCAAAAACTGGATGAGAAGAGCCGAAGACCGGGCTCAGTGGCGCGTCTTGGGAGAGACCTACGTCCAGCAGTGGACTGATATAGGTTGATGATGATGATGATGATGTGGCAAACTATTGCCGGATCTGTAGCTACATTTATAACACTTTCTGCCAGTACGAAATAAGTGAGTATGGGATAATTTTCTAAACCAGATCTTTGTTAAAACGATAAATGTTCACAAAGTCCGACATGATGTGCCATGCTACATGAGTCAGGTATAAAAAATCAGAAATTAAAAAAAAGGTTGGATAGTTCCATGCTTTCAAAATATGTATTCACAATTTATAAACTTTTAAAGAATACTTATAGGTGATGCTAGTCCTCTTGCAAACATACCAGTGCATCTTTCACTTAATTATTTTCATTATTATACACAAAGTAAATACAGAAAAATAAACGTAAATAGATTAGATTTACAGAGGCAAGCTTAACCCTGAAAAGAGTTCACTGTCGTAGACAGGCGAATAATACTTACAAGTTGAATAAACAGTATAACATAATTATAAAATTTGAACTACTAAAAAGTTTGACAACATCTGGAATTAAGGCAAGACCGGCATATGACGGACTTGCCTTATGTATAGTAGACGGACTTCCCAACTATAACATTCGAAGCTTGGATTTTTTCTATTTGTTATAATTACGAAACTAATGCGTTATTTTTGAATCGGACACCAGATATACATTCCCGAATCTGTAAATGGCCTACGTTATCACAGATACTCAGAAAACTCCTTAGATTTCACACCTTTTTTTTTCATTTTTCGACGAGACGTCAATCTTCAACTTCAAGTTAAATTCGCGGAAAAAATTGGTTGTCAATTTTTTTCCAACATTAAGATGTTAGCGACATCTATTATCACTAGTTCGAACAAACTCAATGATACTGTTTTACCAACCGAGTTAGATGGCTCTAGCTATTCAAAAACGGAAGTTATTGCCACTAGACGGACTTAGGGCCTAGACGGACTTACCCACACTGACCTTATTAATAGTTATGTACTTACTTATTTTATTTGAATATAATTTTTATGTTATATGTAAGAGTATTTTTAGGATATTTTAATAAGTATGTAAATGTTCCTGTAATCTATATAAGAATAGAATAGATAATAATTTTAATAATAAGGATCGGAAGACATCTTTAAAAACAGTATTATTTCTTGCATTTATTTAATTTAAGTAAAGTCATAATTTAAGTTAAATTATATAAGTTATGTTATACCTAATTATATTAAAAGTTGTAAAATTAATTTGTCTTTAAAATATAATAAAAAACAACTTATTTGAAATCAAAATAAAATCAGTATTTAATACGAGTAAGTCTCGGTCAAAAATCTATAAAATATCCGTGAATATTTTTTTATTTATAAAGTTCATAATGAAGTCTAAAAATGTACTTATATTTATTAAACATTTTATTGTAATAAAGTACTTATGTAAGTTTTATTTGTGTTTTAATTATGCACTAAATATAATTATGCAATAAATACTTAAAATGAAATCATATAAGAAATTAATTTTTCACCTACTTAGACATTCTTTTTGTAGATATTGTTTTGTCACCAATAAATATATTAACGTATACTACTAGCTATAAATATGTAAGTTATTTTATAAATACTATTAAATGTGAAAATAAAATAATGCAATAAAATATAGTTGATAAAAAATACTTTTTTAATCTATCCCAGTTTTTTTTACAATTATTTTTATAGTAAACTAGCTGTCCCGGCGAACTCTGTTCCGCCCTAAAGGCAATAAAAAGCAAATTTATACATACATACATAATATATATCCTATGTCCGTCTTCCGGCTCTAAGCTACCTACACACCAATATTCAGCCATATCGGTACAGCCGTTCTTGAGTTATAAATAGTGTAACTAACACAACTTTCTTTTATATATTAAGATTATTCTTTCCTACTAAAGTAGTCCATGCATTAAAAATCCTACTAATATTATAAATGCGAAAGTTTGTATGAATGTAAGTTTGTTACTCTTTCACGCAAAAACTACTGAATGGATTTTAATGAAACTTTACAATAATGTAGTTTATACATCGGAATAACACATAGGCTGTAATTTATAAAGATATTATGCGAATTGTCAAAAATATAGACGAAGTCGCGAGCACAACCTAGTAGTTATATAAAAATCACAAGAATCACTTAGAATCACCTTATTTAGGATTCCTCTTTCTATAATATTATAAAGTTTGTACCTATGGATGTGCAACATGTACCTATTAGTATTGAGCTATCTGCAGACTATTGCAATCGATCTATAGATAGCTCAAATGATCCAGATTTGTACCAATCAGTAAGTACTTTTAGAATTATAAAATGTCATAAACCCTTGTTTGACTGTAGGTAGGTACAGTCTTAGGTAGGTAGGTACCTAGAATGATTCAAATGATTTAACGAATAGTCATCGATTACCTTCGCTAACTGTACTTAGCATGATATCTTTTTAAAAATAAATTCTTTAAAATTTTGAAATTATGTATTGACAGCTGAATGTAACTATGATATATAATTATGACCGTACTTTACATAACTTAGGTTGCATACATAATTTAGGTTAAATACTTCCAAAAATCAGAAAAAGCCATCAATGACTTCTGTTGACTGTACTTAGTATTAATTATAAGGTACTTATTAAAAGGTAAGAATTCTGAAAAAGTTATTAATTACTTACCCTGACTGTACTTAGCATTATACTTATTAAAGGCTAAATTATTAAAAAATCTAAAAAAGTCACCAATTGCTTACGCCGACTGTACTAGCATGATACATAAGGTTGGGTAAAAACATTTAAGAATCTTCCCCAAAACTCGGTAACGTATCGGAACAGTACTAAATTAGGGGGAAATACAGGGTGACCACACTTCACACCCTGTATAAGTAAATATTTAGGGACATTTCACACATCACACTCTAGTCCCAAACTAAGCAAAGCTTGTACTATGGAGTACAAGCTTTGCTTAGTTTGGGACTGACAGACGTCACAGCTCAGTTGTTAGTAGCTCTGCTTTCCTTGCCGTGTGCCGTTGGTTCGATTCCCACCCAGAGCAAATGTTTGTGTGATGAACATAAATATTTGTGAACGACTAACAAATTAACGAATTACGTATACATCCATTCATCCATACAAAATGCGTTAATAATAGAACAAATAAATAAATAAATAATGCTGGACAATCCACACAAAATCATCCAGCCCCAAGCTAAGCAGAGCTTGTGTTATGGATACTAGAAGACTGACATACTTAATACAATACATTACATAGATAGATATTTTTTATTATACATATAAAATACCTAGAACACCCGGAATAAATATTTGCAGACCTTACAAACATTTATCCCAAGGCGGGAATCGAACCCGTGACGTTCCGCGTAGCAGGCGGACCTTCGCCCGCCGTGCCACATCGGTCGTCGATATTCAATAAATAAATAAATAATTATAATATTGGTAGAATTTACTTAAACATGGCCACCCTATTTCTTGAGCCATAGATTGTTGTGGAAAACACTCATTTGATATTCCAAGCCCGTATGTTAGAGCGAGATAGCAGTAACTCTCTCTCTGTCTTTGCGACTTTTCATCTTGCCGTATTTATAGGCGAGAAAGGTTTTGTTTTTAATAAAAAAATCAAAAATTACTGGTCTGCAAATAACTCAACTATTTATGTATTTATAAAATTACTAGCTGTCCCGGTGAACTCTGCCTTCCGCCTTAATTTTTTTTTCATACATAGATATAATATATTATTCTATGTCTCCCGGCTCTTATGGGGCGTCTAAACGGGCTATATTTTACGGCAATTTGTGGCTGCAATACTGTGGCCGGCAACATTGCTACCAATACCAGCCACACTATGCAATATTTTAAGGATGGCCCGGCATTATAGCCACATATGTTTTGATATGTCAAAATGTTTTTTATATGTAGCCACGACAAAATACAACATATTGCAACATGTTGCCTGCAATTAATTGCTCAGCCATAAAATGTACTAAAATGTTTTATTGATGGCTGGGCAATGTTTGCCAATAATTGCAACCACAAATTGCCGTAAAATATTGCCCGTTTAGACGCCCAATTAGCTACGTACTCACCAATTTTCAGTCATATCGGTACAGCCGTTCTTGAGTTATAAATAGTGTAACTAACACAACTTTCTTTTATATACATAGTTTGTTAATAAAATTATTAGATTTTGATAAAGTAGTCGTTCGAACGATAAAAAAATAAAGTTGTCATCAAACATATAAATAATTGTGCACGGACATTTCACACATCACACTCTAGTCCCAAATCAGTATGGGAACTAAATTGCTGATATAATACTTATAAACCTTTTATTTAAAAAAGTCATTAGTAAGAGAGACTAGCTGATTTTAATTAAGTAAGTGAGTCAATTATTTTAAAAGATTCCAAGTAAATAAACTTTACGACACATCGTAGCTAAATGCTACGGCGTAGCACTCGTAGCAAAATGTAGCTCCCATATCCATCCCGTTCAGTAGATCCCGAGATTACCCCTTACAATTTAACAAACACACAAACTTTACTTCTTTATAATATTAGTATAGATTAACTATAAATACGACTAGGGGCGGGACCTTAAGTGATGGATATCTTTTGTTTAAATAACTTTAGAGAAGCGAGACTCGTCCTTAACGAGGCATTATATCGACATTGTCGATGCTAGTGTTGTACTTTGTAATCGATTCGGAGATAATCGATAAATTAGAGATGTTTCTTTCTGTGGTCGAAATAATGAGACCCACACTGATTCTGTTTTAGTTAATAGTTTTTTTAATTAATTTTAACATTATTTACGTTTTATCAGCATTACTATTCAGCGCGGCAATGCAGCCAGTATCTTGGGTACGCTTCCGATTGGTAGTGATTTGGATCAGTTGAACTATCTATAGATTGTTTGCAACGGTTTGTATAGCTATCGCTCTACTGATTCTTATGTAGATATTTTATACGCCAATGTACATTTTGTAGATACTATAATAGTCGTAAGTTTGTTTGTGAATTTATTAAAAGTTCAGAAAAATCATCTGATTTTTTTAATTAACTGCGTAATTTAAGTATAAAACAATATTTAGTACTTATAAATATGTGTAATACGTTATTGTATTTAAAACTAAGTATTTATAAACATAAACTTAATTAATAAAATAATAATATGCGATCTTATAAACTAAAAAAAAGTTGATTATCCAATCTAAGGCAATCTTATGGTTGCCTGGAAGAAATCACTATCAGCGATAAGGCCGCCCATTGTACTATTTTAAGTTAGTTCTAAGATGTTTTTTTGTATTTTCCGTTGTGCAATAAAGTATTATACTATCTATCTAAATAAACCAATCCACAGCGTCCAAAAAATTGACAAATTAAAAAAAAAAGAAGCTATAGTCTATGGCTCCTCAGTTGATACGGATTACGGACTCAAAACAGAACAATCAATCTTGAAGGCAATCTTACAAAGTAAACTACCACTTTGGCAGAGGTTTTACTATGAGAGGAGGCCTTAGCACGAGTTTATACGTTTTCATTGTACAAAAAGAATGGGCATTTTGGCAAACTGGATCCAACTTCTTAATTAAACAATTGTAAGAAGGATCATATATAAAAGCTAGAATCCACGTCTAGATTCTTGCCAGTTCTTCTAGACTGGTCGCCTAGAATCATCTAGTATGTAAGACGTTTCAAAGTGATCCTTGTGATTTTATTGAATTAATGCAATTGTAGTTTGACGTTTTGAAGTTCTTCCCTCAGAGTTGCCACGTAAAAGGTACGGTAAAAAATGGTTGTCTGTAAAGTCTGTTTACTGACGATAGTTGAACGTGACAACGAACGCAAAGGCCGATTGTGCTTCTTTGTCGCTCGTTCCGCGCTCTCGCTTCCACTTCAAGCCTTACATGGAACGCCTCAGAACGAGGTAACGCCGCATGAGTCATGTTTTTTCGTGCGTGCAGCCGGCTCTATCGAATTATAAGACGTTGTCACGTCAAAAAAGTAACTGGGCCACTAATAAATATGACAATCGTAAACATATCGGAACAGTGACGAGATACACTGCGCATCAACATCAGTTTTACTGTCGAACGTTGCAGCGTTAGCGCGCAGTGTAACTTAAATACGTTACGTTTACGTACAAACAGTTATCCTAAGCGGGAATCGAACCCGCAACCTCTGCGTCGCAGGCAGACCTTCGCCCGCCGCGCCACATCGGTCGTTATAATAATATGGCTTTCTTCTATTCTTTTTTTTTCTGACGTTTGCGCTATCGATTCAATAAAATACAGACTAGTGCTACAGTTCGTCTGAAAACTGACGCGCTCAGTGCAAATAGTATCTCGCACCTCAAACAGAATACAAAATCGAGGGAATATCAATATTTGATATTTGGTTTTGTAACGAAACCCGGCGGCCTTGTTGCCGCGCTTTTTCACGATTGACATTATTTTGACATTTATATCTTTTCCTTGAGGTTTTTTTTTTTTGGGCTCGCACTTTCCTTGAGGTTATGGTGTGGTGGGGTTATTTTTTTGCATTTTTCCAGCCAGTAGTGAAGATATATTTTTTAAACTGCAATATTTGATAACGAATTTAATGGATTGAATATTTGGTTTTGATAAGGTGTTTATTTTCGGATTATGATTAAGTAGATATAAATTTTGATTATAAGTAAATGAAATTTGATGAGTTTTTGATTATACGCCTGCTTTATGATATTTTACAATCATATTACTGTCAATTTTTTTCAACAATTTTTTTCGAATTGCTTTGTAGTATTTTACGGAATATATTATTTTAAATATGTCTACACATTCAGGCTTCAATAGCAGAATATTTACGAACATATTTTTATAAAGTAGCATAAAAGCATCTCTTTATTACACTTACCCTCTCTTGTCTCTACTTTTTATAAAAAAAAACAAATTTAGACAATCATAACCGAATATTTCCGAAAAACAAGCAAACAATTCCATTTTTAAATTCGCCTGTCACGTCCGCGCCGGAAGGCGGGAAGACGCCGCCGTTGATTGGTGCAAATCGAATTTGGAATCAAGAACGCGGGGGCGGGTGTGTCGCGATCGCTCACTGATTGCCCGTTTGCGGTGCGATAGGATAGTGAGGATACGACTTGATCATAACTGACTTTGCTAAAATCATGATCAGAAACTGGACATGAAACCCACCCAAAGACAGACGTCACCACTCAGTAACTCTGCCTTCCACGCTGTGGGTCGTAGTTTCGATCATCACTTAGAAGAAAAAAACCTGTGGCACTCGGGGACTGCCGCGGTAAAGCTATTGCGTAACATTTTTTGCTGGATTACGCATGCGCAGTGTTAGGTTATTTCGTTACGGAATTTCTGGATTCGGTCTCCACGCTCAAGGCCCGCGATAGAAGCTATGCAATAGCTTAAAGCCGCGTACAGACATCGCGAGACGTGCGATACGAATGGTTCGTCTCGCATGCCTCGGGCTGTGTAGACGTGTGTGCTCACAGTGAGCATTCGCGTCATACGATCGTTGCGAACGCCGCCTCAGTACGAGCCGCGCGCTCCGTGTGGACGAAGGGGCGATGTTTGCGTTGCGCGCTGACGAACACCGTGCGTGGTGATTTGCTTGCTCAGCTTGAGCATGTGTCGTTCAGGACGCACGTATAAATGTACCGACGTATGCCTCGGGTTGAGGCATGCGAGACGAACCATTCGCGTCGCACGCCTCGCGATGTCTGTACGCGGCTTAAAAAACATGTGTTAAATATTTCATAGTCTTATCCACAATATGCCATTTATCCCGATGGCTTGTCAGCTGAGGGCGGACACCGCATTGTGCCACTCAACCAACAATTTGTTCGCGCCACTGCGCGAGTGGCGGGAACTATGAATACATAGTCTGTGGAGTGTGGACTATCCTTTGTTGTTTTAATCTTTGACGTTCGAGAATGACAATTATATTTTGATCGTTTTGTTTTATGTATATATAAGGTGATACCTCTCGCTCTAGCGGAAAATTGTTTAAAACAGTTTTATGTTAAAGTAAGTATTAAACGAACCAACCGAAGTAAGAACCAATCTCAAAAATTGATACAGGGTTACAGGGAAAATTATTGTTTATGTTCGCAAAATAGCTTAAACTAGTAAAAGATGTAACAGTTCAGCCGCAATAAAAAAAAACCCTAATAATTTGAATTTCCCGCTAGAGCGAGAGATTTCACCTTAAACGCAAAGTCATTTCCCCGTAAAAAGGCAATCGTCGAATCAAATCACTACTAGCGCCATCTTGCGGATCTCATGAATACAACATGCGCGGATAGATGGCGCATGAGATTTACTGTCATTCATAAACATTACAAAAGTTGTGTTTTTTTTTAATAGCCGGATTTTAAGCTATTGCATAGCTTTTATCGCGGGCCTTGAGCGTGCAGAACGAATCCAGAAATTCAGTAACGAAATAACCTAACACTCCGACCGGCGGCAAAAAATGCTATGCAATAGCTTTACCGCGGCAGTCCCCGAGTGCCACACTTCTTTTTTTTCTTTTCCTAGAGTACTATGAATTAATATTAGATGTGACAAGCGTCACACACAGCTCAGTCGGTAGTAGCTCTGTCTTCCATGCTGCGGGTTATGGGTTCGGTCCCCAGATATTTGTGTGATGAACATAAATACCTACATAAGTATTTGTTCTGTGTCTGGGTGTTACTATGTTTTCTATGTATGTATTTACATAAAGAAATGTATTTATGTAAGTATTCTATCAGCGATCTAGTTCCCATAGTACAAGCTTTGCTTAGTTTGGGACTAGAGTGTGATGTGTGAAATGTCCAAAAATATTTGTTTATTATTTGTATAAATAAGACAAAATAAAAAAGACGTGTGGCACTCGGGGACTGCCGCGGTAAAGCTATTGCATAGCATTTTTTGCTGGATTACATGCGCAGCGTTAGATTATTTCGTTACGGAATTTCTGGATTCTGTCTCCACGCTCAAGGCTCGCGATAGAAACTATGCAATAGCTTAAAAACGTTAGCCTGACACAAAATTACTTATTTTTCCTAGAACTAGCATTTTTCGTAATATTTATTTATTTATTTTAAAATTTCACACATAGCGTTAGTGCTAGGACGACTTAATGTTAAGAGCATTGTCTTCCAGTCTTCCGTAATATAATTCCGGCTATTCCGGAAAGTCTAAAAGCCGGATAAGTAAGTACATCTCTACTCACATTTATTGTAACGACCTATTTGTAAGTTGCGAAGCTTTTAGCAAAATTAGTATCATTACTTACTTAGCGATAACTTATGTCTGTTTGTGGATAAGTAGGTAGGCAGGGGAGTTATATTTAACTTAGAATAGAACAGAGTAGGAATACGTTTCTTGACATAAAAAAAATTACGTGTGACGGGGACTGACGCGGTAAAGCTATTGCATAGCATTTTTTGCCGCCGGTCGGATTGTTAGGTTATTTCGTTACGGAATTTCTGGATTCGGTCTCCACGCTCAAGGCCCGCGATAGAAATCTTGTATCTTGTATCGTGAATCGGAGATAAAACGGTCGAATTATGCCCAACGAAGTGGGCACGGGTCTACGTATTTATAACATCTAAACAAAAACAGTCAGAATATAGGTATCCCGAGAAATATTATCTTCGCAACGATCGATCATCAAAATGATGATCTACTTAATAGCCCATAACTTAAGCTCATCTTATTACAATCACTATAAAAGTTGCCATAACTGCATAGTATAAACTCGCCTATAATAATTTAATAGTCCTATCAAACTTAGAAAGAAGTACGGTTAAATACTTTTTTTATTGGAACGTAGTTCAATATCGCGCGTTGCGAAAGGGGGCTAGACGGAAAAAATTAAGACCAAAAGTTGTAACGACACTTTTTGCAGTTGTAAGCCGTGCGCGTGTTTCTTTGTCTCTCTCTCTCATAGCAAGCAAGCCAGTTATTAAATAAGATGTCCCTTGTAAAACTAACAAATTATCTGTGCACATCCCAGCCATTAAAATTATAGTAGGTTACGTTGAGAAAAAAGGTTTCATATCATCATGATAGTAATTCGATCTCCTTCGTGTGTCCTCTTTAGAACTGTATGTTTTGTAATGACATCTGCCGTTGAGTAGCAGTACTTCACATCAGTTTTAAGTTGCACTGATGCAAAAAAGATGTCGCTAGTAGGAGCAAAATATAAACCAACTAATGAAAAATATATAAAAAATCATAACAATACCGGTTGATTCGTAGTTTATTGTCTATTTTAGATTTGGTCGCATATCATATAATCAGTTAGATACAAAGCCGAGTGAAAGTACGTCGTATTTTGTATTTTTATTAGAAAAATACAGTTTTTACATCAAAAAACAATGTAACAAAGCTATAAGCTACTTGTGCTGTGATTTTTATTATAATTAGGTGATAAAATGAAGGTGATCGAGGCCAAAATAGTAGTTTTAGGCTCACAAGGTAAGGAACCACTGATGATTTCATACATAAAAAACTCGTTTCGATTGCATAAAGTTTAACAGGAAACTAGTTATGTTACTATCTAGATAAAGAAATGATCTATAACATTCAGAATGTAGGTGTAACTTACCTCTGTAAAACGGTGTACTTACATATAACTTGTTGATATTTGCTAAGTAATTATTGCACAGATGAGAATGAAACTAGATACGCCTGTATTAAAAAAAAATAATCTACGTTTAATTGTTTTGTATTGGTTAGATATGTAATCCATTGCATAACAAATAATATATAATAGATAGAATAAATAGACGCCCGAAATGGGTAGGCTGTTGAAACATTTATAGGTACTTATTTTATACACAGTTTTACAATAGATGATTCTTATTCTTATAGATAGACATATCATGCATAAGTCCCAAACTAAGCAAAGCTTGTACTATGGGAACTAGATTGCTGATAGAATACTTATATTATACATTTTTTTGTAAACACATACTTGGAATACATTGTTACAGACACAGAACAAATATTTATGTTCATCACAAACATTTGCTCTGGGTGGGAATCGAACCCACAACCCACAGCATGGAAGGCAGAGCTACTACCAACTGACCTATGACGCCTGTCTATAAAACTTTTAACCAGCGTAGTAGGTATATAGTTATCTTTAGGATCTTGAATTACTTGCGCTAGGTGTATATAACATCCTTGACATCATTTTGGGACTGAACAAAGCCTTTTGTTTGCTTAGTTTGGGACTAGAGTGTGATATGTCATCATCATCATTATCATCATCATCATCATTATTATCATCAACCTATATCAGTCCACTGCTGGAGGTAGGTCTCTCTGCAGACGCGCCACTGAGCCCGGTCTTTGGCTCTTCTCATGTTGTGTTTGCCAGCTACACTCCTTGTATCGTCGCTCCATATCCATCCGTGTCAAATGTCCGGATATATAATACATAAATGTCAATATATTTATTTAATTATTGATTGTGGTTTTGGACACCATACTTCTCATAAAATCACCATATATAATGATTCTAAATGATATTTGTGATTTATATAAAATCTATTTAGTATTATATGTATAATAAAAAATATCTATCTATGTAATGTATTGTATTAAGTACGTCAGTCTTCTAGATACCCATAACACAAGCTCTGCTTAGCTAGGGGCTAGATGATGTTGTGTGGATTGTCCAGCATTATCATTATTTATTATTTATTCTTATTATTTTTACTAACATTATTATATTATGTTGTTTGTAGGTGTGGGCAAGACTAGTTTAGTGGTGCGATACATTGGCAAAATGTTCTCAAAACATATCTCACCAACGATCGGAGCATCATTCTTCACATGCAATATCAACGTGGATAATTCTAGAGTTAAACTACAGGTAAACTTCTTACATAAAAGTTAATTCATCCCTTTTCAGTCTGTGGTGTCCCACTGGAGGGCAAAGGCCTCCCTTCCTTTTTTCCTTATTTAACTAATATATTAAGAGCCTATTAAGTACCTAAAATGTTAACTAGTTATATAAATAATAATATAAGCATAACATAGTTCCTATATAGTACCTATATAATATAATGTCTAAGCGCCCAACACCCTTTTTTGCGATACCTGGAAAAGGTGAATAAGTTTTTAAGTGCCTCACTAATTTTAAGATGTTTGTAACACTTATTTTGGCAAAATAAATATCTTGTAAATCTTCTTTCCAATCTTCTTTCCAGTTCACTCTGTCCTGGGCTATTGTGGATCAATCTTTAAACCAAACTTAAAAGTTATTAAAAAAATGGTTGTCTGTAAAGTCGGTTTACTGACGATAGTTGAACGTGACAACGTCACTTCATAGAACGCCTCAGAACACCTCATGAGTCATGTTTTTTATTGCGTGCAGCCGGCTCTATCGAATTATAAGACGTTGTCACGTCAAAAAATGGAAGTTATATATTATTATAAGCATCATAGCTCAGTTGGTAGTATATTTAAAAGAAAGAAAATATTTGATGACCGATGTGATCATTTGTTTATTTAATTGTGGATTATTTATTTTAATTTCAGGTGTGGGACACAGCGGGTCAAGAGAGGTTTAGATCTATGGCTCCAATGTACTACAGGAATGCTAACGCAGCACTCCTAGTATTTGATATCACAAGCATGCCTAGTTTTCAAGCTATAAAAAGCTGGATAAAGGAGCTACAAAGGTAGTAACACTATAAAATAAATAAATAAATAATGCTGGACAATCCACACAACATCATCTAACCCCAAGCTAAGCAGAGCTTGTGTTATGGGTACTAAACTGACATACTTAATACAATACATTACATGGATAGATATTTTATTGCACATATAAAATACCCAGAACACCCGGAATAAATATTAACATTTATCCTAAGGCGGGAATCGAACCCGCAACCTCCGCGTCGCAGGCGGACCTTCGCCCGCTGTGCCACATCGGTCGATTTCATTTTATTTTGATTTGAAAAAAGCTGTTATATTTTCAAGTTTTTATGAAATAAATAAAGAATTTAGATGGATTATATTTTGGTTTTCCATTATGTTGTTTCCAACTTGTTTGTATGTATGTATATCCATGCTGTGGGTCGTGGGTTCGATATCCGCCCAGAGCAAATGTTTGAGCTTAACATATATTTATTCTGTGTTCATTCATACAAGCTTTGCTTAGTTTACAGCTAGATTCTGATGTATGTTATTTCCGTGAATATTTATGAGCTATCTACAGATCGTTGCAAACGATCTATAGATTGCTCAACAGATAGCTATCTACAGATCGTTGCAAATTATCTATAGATAGCTCAACTGATCCAAATTTTTTTTTAGCAACGTACCTGAACCCATGATACTATCCGTAGTGGGCAATAAGAGCGATCTCAACGCCATGCGAGCCGTTCCGAAAAATGAAGCCGCGATGTATGCATCTACTATCGGAGCTGCTTATTGCGAAACCTCAGCTTTGCATGATCAGGTAATAAATATTCACACATCTAAGTAGTCCCAAACTAAGCATAACTTAAATAAATAATAAATAAATAATGCCGGACAATCCACACAACATCATGACGACCGATGTGGGCGATGGTCCGCCTGCGACGCGGATGGTTGCGGGTTCGATTCCCGCCTTGGGATAAATGTTTGTATGTTCTGCAAATATTTATTCCGGGTGTTCTGGGTATTATATGTATAAAATATCAGAATAACACATATAATTTATAAAGATATGTGATAAAATTGTGAATAATTATTAAAAAATTAATTAATATAAAAAAAAATTAATATAAAAAAATAATTACCAAAAATGTCACTATAGCCAGCTGATAATCAGCTGGCTATAGTGACATTTTTAATTATATTTTTTTATTATTAATTAATTTTTTAATAATTATTAAATGAAATCTAAACTAATATTTATTATAAATAAGCTCCGAAACTACTGGACCGATTTCAAAAATTCTTTCACTGTTGTGAAGCTACATTATCTGCGCTGAACATAGGCTATATTATAATGATATTTTTTATATAGGCTACCCGTGCGAAGCCGGGGCGTACTACTAGTATGTAAATAAAATGCTATTTTGGTTATTCCAGGGTATAGACCAAGTGTTCCTGGACACAGCGTCATCACTTCTCACCCTGTCTACTTCTAACCTGGTGTCGTCTCTCAGGTCCTATGACTCCAACGATGACACGGACAAATTGCCTACAGGTATGTTAAATAAAAAAATACAGCATTTTATTTATACATATCTTTTTGTAGGAGAACATAGTGCCTAGACAAACTTAACATAGGCTTAAAGGCACTAATTTAACAAATATTATGTATGTAAAACTAAATAGATAAATAATAAATAGATATAATTTATTTATTTATTCACAAACTCACGGCTATTACATTTACATTTACATTTACATAGGTATTCTTAAAATACATACATATGTACATTTCACGAAAAGTGTCACTTTTCGTTGTTATTTTATAACTCAAGAACGGGCTCACCTATCCAAACCAAATTTTGAGGCTTTATTCGGACTTATTAGCAGATAGTTTATGTGAAGTTTGCTTATAATCTGTCGAGTGGTTCTTCATTTATCACATTTTCTGTAGTATATATAAGTATATAAAAGAAATACACTATATATAACTCAAGAACGGCTTCAGTTTCGGCCGAAACCGAAACCTAAAACAGAAATTTCGATAAAAAGTTAGCGTTGACTTGAAGTCATCATTACGTATGGTAATCAGTACTTCAAGTCTGCGTTAACTTTTTATAAGATAGACCGTAAACCTAACACATGCACAATTAGTATATTGAAATAAGAACAGTGTTTACAGGCAGTCAGACCGACGCCGAGGCGACGCACACCGGCTCGGTAGAACTGCCCGCGTGGGCCCACAATATAGCGCACGGAGAGTCGCAGAAGAATATGTGCTGTTAGTATTTATATAAATACCCCCTAACTTATAAAAAGATAGCGTTGACTTCATGTCATCATTACGTACGGTAATCAATACTTCAAGTCTGCGCTAACTTTTTATAAGATAGACCGTTAATATTCAAGGACATCTCACACATCACGCTCTAGACTAGACCTTACAAAGCTTGTATTATGGGAACTAGATTGCTGATGTAATATTTTTTTTTATTTAATCGTATGACATATTCAAACAGGCGTAATACAAACAAAATTATTATAAATATAAAATCTGTCAACTTAGGGCTAACTTAATAAAATTAGGCATTACAAAATAAATTATAATAAATTATCATAAAATAGAAATTAGTCAGTCAAAATTATATACTTAAAACTATTCTTAAACTAAATTGTGTAAGCAGGGGTCCAAAAACGTCCACAAAACTGTCACAGGTCAATATTTAGATTCCCAAGCCAAGTTATTGCATCAGAAGGAAGGTCCATTAAATCACTCCAAGGTCCCGAGTATGAGTGTTTGGGGCAGCGCTGTACGATGATGTACGGCTGATGTAATAAATAAATATACACGGACTTTTACATTCCAAAATAAGCAAAGTTAGAATAAATAAATATTCACGGACATTTCACACATCACACTCTAGTCCCAAACTAAGCAAAGCTTGTACTATGGGAACTAGACTGCTGATAGAATACTTATGTAAGTTTTTTTTGTAAATCTTCTACTACTAATATTATAAATGCGAAAGTTTGTATAGATGGATGAATGTTTGTATGAATGGATTTTAATGAAACTTTACAATAATGTAGTTTATATATCAGAATAATTTATAATGATATTGAGTGTGTAAAAAATATAACGATAGCAAGACGAAGTCGGAGGCATCAGCTAGTACCTACATAGAATACATAGTAACACAGAACAAACATCAAACAAATTTCATCACACAAATGTTTGTTCTCGTTGGGAATCGAACCTACGACCCACAGCATGGAAAGCAGAGCTACAACCAAGCTTTGCTTAGTTCGAGACTAGAGTGTGATGTGTGAAATGTCCGTGAATATAATACTTAATTATATATTTTAGAAAAGAAAAAATTATACAAAAAATCGTCCTTATTCTTAGCTCAAATATTTTTAATAAGATTTATACAATTTGTATAAACATTTTAATAATTCCAGTTGTTTTTATGAGACTTCAATTATACGTATAAAATATTAATTAAGATATTATTATGTAATATTCCGGAATTTGTTACAGTAATGATCCTAATGCACTTTTTATCATATAAAAAAATATGAAAAAAAATAATTAAAGAATTACATTATCTAGTTGACTTCTGTACATGTTTGTTTATTAAATACTCTACCAGTGTACCGATTTTGATAAAATTTTGAATAAATATAATTCGTGAAAGTTTACAGACTATGATTGAAAAACTACTATTAATTAGTTATAAGATTGACCAATTATTATTAAATATAGTTATATAATGTTATTTAGATATTATAAGAAGAATTTATGAGTATTATTAAGATTTTTAATTACTTTATAAATAAATAAGTACATAACTTACTGAAACACTGAATTCAATTTTATCATATTTTTTCTGTCTTAATTTTTTTTATTATACTGAACAAAATTTGTATTTTTCGAGCGAAAAATAATATTTTTGAAATCTTGCCTTATAATGTGATAATTTTTGACTTGTTTATAGTTTATGAATAAAATATGATTATTACTATACATATGTTTTATTTTGCTAACTTTTTATGGTATCTTGTACGTAGCAGATATAAGTACGGTGGTAGTTCTTTATAAGAGCTCTATCATTCGTACTACTACGAACAAAAAGTACGAGTGTGTGCACACACGGATCGTAGAGACGCAATCGCCGAACGCCACCGTTTTTGTATGGAGATCCAAACAGCGCCCCTAGTGGATTTCTTGAGTAACTTGGATTTCCATACAAAAACGGTGGCGTTCGGCGATTGCGTCTCTACGATCCGTGTGTGCACAAACTCGTACTTGGGGTACAGCTAACATAATAGATTTTGTCTTATAAACTACTGGGTCTAAGTCTGAATTTTTTGATGTCCCAGGCACCAAATATAATTAAATCTAGAGTTACAATTAAATGCTGTACCTACTATCAGCCGTTTGGCGTAATCAGTGTATGCTGAGGACTCATGTGTCTGGCCTTCAGTCTTAGGCCTATAACTTCGATGTTTATTGGTACCTAAATTTTGATCTAAATTTTCAGATTGCACCTATTATAACTGCAGCCAAAATCAAGAATCTTGTAGTGTTTGCTGGGGACATGTAAATGAGAGACCTACGTTCAGCAGTGGACTGTACCCCAAGTACGAGTTTGTGCACACACGGATTGAAGCGCCACCGATTTTGTATGGAGATCGAAGCAACGCCCCTAGCAGATTTCCTGAGAAGCTTGAATCTCCATACAAATTCGGTGGCGCTCGGCGATTGCGTCTCTACGATCCGTGTGTGCACAAACTCGTACTTGGGGTATTGTACTGATATAGGTTGATGAGGGTATTTATAAATAAAACAATACATAGGCTAAAATCTTTATTACATATTAACAATGATATAATCTACATTACAATAAACTTTATAAATAAAACACACTACTTACATTTAATTATTTCGACATTACAACCTACATTATGACTAATTACTAAAAGTCCGCGAAAAGTGACAGCTACCCCCCCTTTTGTCACGTTCAATAATGATCCTTATTGAAACGGTCTATCTTATAAAAAGTTAGCGCAGACTTGAAGTACTGATTACCATACGTAATGACATAAAGTCAACGCTAACTTTTTCTAAGATAGACCGATAGTGTTATGTAACATTTTATCTAAGAGCGTGCAAAATGAAAAACTGACAGTTCGTCTTCTTCTTTTCATCCGTTAATAAATAATAGTCCTTGTAGACATAGAAATAAGGGTGAATCTTCTTTGTATGGGGCATATTACTTTTTGTAAATACTATATGACCAATATTCAATCTAAAGTCCGGTCGCGGAGCAGAAGGAAATTCGTACATTAACCTGTTAATACCTGTCTCTGTGACTCTCGCGTAAATATGATGCGTCTCGCTCGCACAGATCCAATGACCGCGGCACTCAGCGAGCGAGACGCATCATATTTACGCGAGAGTCACAGAGACAGGTATTAACAGGTTAATGTACGAATTTCCTTCTGCTCCGCGACCGGACTTTATAAACTTTCTAAGAGTTTGTGTCTTTTTAGTGATATGAAATAGGATATACCCAGGCATGGTAGGTATTGTTATTTTGAAATAAGCATTAACATAGTATTATCAACTTATTTGACGACCGATGTGGCGCGGTGGGCGAAGGTCCGCCTGCGACGCGGGAGGTTGCGGGTTCGATTCCCGCCTTGGGATAAATGTCTGTACGATCTGCAAATATTTATTCCGGGTATTTATATGTATAATAAAACATATCTATAATGTATTGTATTAAGTATGTCAGTCTTCTAATACCCATAACACAAGCTCTGCTTAGCTTGGGGCTAGATGATGTTGTGTGGATTGTCCAGCATTATTTATTTATTTATTAAAAAAAAACTTGATAAGTTTTGTATGTATTTTAGAGGGTGATATAAAATAGTGTTTATCGTGAGGCACGGTAGATATAGTTATTTCTCAATACTCTATAGATAGGTTTTTAGAGGGTGTTATAAATATCGCGTACACTTATACCGAGGCACGGTAGACAGTCCTTTAAAAATATTAATTATATAAACTTATAAATGATTTAAAACAGAACTTTATTAGAAAAAACTTATTTTAATTATCATTTTAGATAAATAGAAAAGTTAATTCTAAATTTTCAAAACACTTCATTAAGTACTTGTATTTAACTCTGATATCTTTATATACTACTGTGATTTATCACAACAAATATTTATGCTCATCACACAACAAACAAACGTTTGTTCTGGGTGGGGATCGAACCCACGACCTATAGCATGGAAGGCAGAGCCTACCAACTGAGCTGTGACCCCTTAGTAAGACTTAGATTGAATATTGGTTTGTACAAGATGACTGGTATACATCGCTCTAAGCAATAGGCCTCCTTTTAAGACATATTTGAAAACAATCTCTACATACAAAACAAAGCCGCTTCCGTCTGTATGTATTCTTTAAAACTACGCAACGGATTTTGATGCTGTTTTTAAAATAGATAGTTATTCAAGAGATAGGTGTGTATGTATAAATACATGCACGTATATAAACCCGTGCAAAGTCGGGGCGGATCGATAGTTATAAATAAATAGAAGTATCGTATATATAAGTGTAACATAATCGGTCTTATATAAACTTAGCGCAGACTTGATGTATTGATTACTTAATATAGTTTAATAGTAATTCTTTGTAAGAAGGATCATGAAAAACGGTAGGAATCAGGCCGTAAGTTTGTTGCCCGTTCTTCTAGGCTCTGGTCGCGTGGAACTGGCACCTAGAATCACCTGGTATGTAAGACGATTCTAAATGATCCGCGTAATTTTACTGAATAAAGATATTTGATGTATTGATTACCATACGTAATGATGACATAAAGTCAACGCTAACTTTTTATAAGATAGGGGGTATATCTATATACTACTAATATTATAAACGCAAAAGTTTGTATGACTGGATGCCTGCGATTTTGTCATATCGTTATATTTTTGACAATTCTCACAATATATTTATAAATTACAGCTTGTGTTATTACGATGTATAAACTACATTATTGTAAAGTTTCATTAAAATCCATTCAGTAGTTTTTGCGTGATAGACTAACATACATCCATACAAATTTTCGCGTTTATAATAATAATAAGATTTATACAGGGTTACATGGAAAGTCGTGCTAGATCCGTTAAGGGCGTAGAGTACCCATCATTTCTGACTTATTTTACTAAGAAACACCGCACCCTAAACTTAATCCATGTCGAGATATTCGACTTTTAAATTTTTATTAAAAATTGCAGATTTTTAGGCTACCAAATTAATTTTTGTTTTTTCTGTGCATCTTATTATTATTATTTTTGCATTTTTACATGGGTAATAAGATGCTTTAGGACGTCAATCATTAAAATAGTGCATAAGTTAATTGAATAGATCGTAGTAGAGAAGTGAAACTTATGAAATAAAAAAATATTTTAGAAGGTTTGTTTTTCTCTAAGGGATATCTAAAAAAAATATTATGGCACTTGTTCGGCGGATGTTATAATAAATATCTACGTTTCAACAGCTATCTAACGACGTATAATAATCCAGGGTTTGTATTACATTTCGTGGAAAAAAAGTAGTTGGGACGCTCCAGGTTGCAGTTCTAACGGTCCCGCGCGAGCAAGACAAGTGAAGATTTAGGTAGATGCGAATGAAAGAAAAAATGTGTAGAGACCGGCTAGGGCTGGGAATACAACAGGGGAAATTGTTTTGGTTGTCAGTTTGCATAGTGAATGTAATATCGTTTTGCTCTTTTTCTCAACTTGGCTGTGATTCTGAACTATTTCTTCTGATTTTGACTACTGTGCTCGTTAACCGGACTCTGATTTGTACCTGTGATACAGAAGTGTTGAAAATGACGTCCTACACATCTAAATAATATGCTGATATGCTTATTTGACTTGCTTTGCTTTATTTGCAGACACACAATCGCAGTATCCGTAACAAATAAGCATATCAGCATATTTTTCAGATGTTTAGGAGAAGAGCAAAACGATATCACATTCACTATGTACGAAGCACAAAAGCAGACTGACAACCAAAACAATTTCCCCTGTTGTATTCCCAGCCCTAGCCGGTCTCTACACATTTTTTCTTTCATTCGCATCTACCTAAATCTTCACTTGTCCTGCTCGCGCGGGACCGTTAGAACTGCAACCTGGAGCGTCCCAACTACTTTTTTTCCACGAAATGTAATACAAACCCTAGATTATTATACGTCGTTAGATAGCTGTTGAAACGTAGATATTTATTATAACATCCGCCGAACAAGTGCCATAAAATTTTTTTTAGATATCCCTTAGAGAAAAACAAACCTTCTAAAATATTTTTTTATTTCATAAGTTTCACTTCTCTACTACGATCTATTCAATTAACTTATGCACTATTTTAATGATTGACGTCCTAAAGCATCTTATTACCCATGTAAAAATGCAAAAATAATAATAATAAGATGCACAGAAAAAACAAAAATAAATTTAGTAGCCAAAAAATCTGCAATTTTTAATAAAAATTTAAAAGTCGAATATCTCGAAATGGGTTAAGTTTAGGGTGGGGTGTTTCTTAGTAAAATAAGTCAGAAATGATGGATACTCCACGCCCTTAACGGATCTAGCACGACTTTCCATGTAACCCTGTATATTGATATTATGTTACACTATGTCATATTTAGTTGTAACTTAAATGACAAACTTAACAAAAACTTAATCAACTTAAACTTAAAATAAAAGGACTCAGAATAAAAAATTTTAGTAACTTTTATTAATAATTCCTTTTAATTTAAATAATGTTTTAATCACTTATAAGAATAGTTTTGTCTTGGACAGGCGTCACAGCTTAGTTGGTAGTAGCTTTGCCGTCTATGCTGGGTCGCGGGTTCGATGCCCACGGAGATAAAAAAATTGTGTGATGAAATGAACCCTGATGTTTCTGTGTCTGGGTGTTAATATGTATTCTTTGTATTTACAAACGAAAATATGTATTCTATCAGCAATCTAGTTCCCATAGTACAAGCTTTGTTTGGGACTAGAGCGGAATAAATGAAATGCCCAAATACTTTTTTTTTAGTAAATACTATGTATTTACTACAAATACTTACTATGTATTTAATACAAATACTTTTTTTTTAGTAAATACTATGTATTTACTAAAAAAAAAAAGTATTAGTTAAAAGTATTTATTTAGACAGAAAACAAAAATAAATAAATAATGCTGGACAATCCACACAACATCATCTAGCCCCAAGCTAAGCAGAGCTTGTGTTATGTTAAATCAGTGTTCAGCACACAAACATTTACTCTCAGTGGGGATCGAACCCGCGACCCACATAGAGATACTACCAACTAAGCTGTGACGCCTGTCAACAGATTGAATAAGGAATTATTAATAATTAAGTTAATAGCTAAACTACGCCACGTATTATAAAATGACTAGGTCGAGATTGTGAGATCTTTTCTGTACATCCTTGTTTTAAATCAAGTGTGCTAAGATCAGTCAAGATCTTCAAACCGATTCAAGTTTTTTTTAATATTTGTACAGGCAAATAATGTAAATCTATACTAATATTATAAAGAGGTAAAGTTTGTGTATTTGTTAAATTGTAAGGGGTTATCTCGGGATCTACTGAACCGATTTTAAAAATTCTTTCACCAATAGAAAGCCACATTATTGCTGAGTGTCATAGGTTATATAAAAACCCGAAAAATAAAAATGCTTTTACGTGGTAGTATTGCAAAGTGAATCGGAGAAATAACGGACGAATTATGCCCAACGAAGTGGGCATGGGTCAGCATTGTACTATTTTCACAAAAAAATACAAGATTATTATAAACATACATAATAATATCTAATTTTTTGAATTGACGTTTAGTTACTTCAAAAATCAACTTCATTATATAAATCATATTTGATACATGTGATACAAATATGAAATAGACTTTGAGAAAATCAAATATTAGTTAAATTAGATTAATCTTGTTTTTGACATTTACTTACAATATTAAAAATACCCCATATATAATAATCTATTAAATGTATTCTATTTTCTATGGTATTATAATAATAATAAACAATTTCAGAAATTATTTTTTCTAAATTTGGATTGTAAATTATATTTTCAAAGTACAGTTGCATTCACAAGTGTTTATCGGATACTTTTGTTAGTGATTGTATTTTTGTATGTTTTAATGTACTTATGTTTGTTTGTTTGTTTGTTTGTTAATATCGACGTCCGCTGCGATTCTCTGGGTAAGGACGTCTTGGGTGAGGTAATCCTGAAATTAAATCAAAATATAAATAAATATAGAAAAAAAAATGTTAACCTGTATTCTTTTTCAAATCATTAATTGTCAATAATTTATTCTTAATTATATAGTTATTTGCAGCACGTAACATAATCATTTAAAGTAAATAAATATTCACGAACATTGCACACATCACACTCTAGTCCCAAACTAAGCAAAGCTTGTACTATGGGAACTAGATTGCTGATACAATACTTATATTATTATTTTTTCCAAATTATGTTCATCACACAAACATTTGCTGTGTGGGTATCGAACCCACGACCCACAGCATGGAAAGCATAACTACTACCAACTGAGCTGTGACGCCTGTCAAATTACAAAAAAAATGTTTATAAGTATTCTAGCAATCTAGTTCCCATAGTACAAGCTTTGCTTAGCTTGGGGCTAGATGATGTTGTGTGGATTGTCCAGCATTATTTATTTATTATATTATTTAAGTACTTACTAATACTTATTTAATTACCTGGATGTACCGGCGCCGGTGATCTTCTACACCAATTAGTTGGAGCCATCTGTAGATAATTAAAAAAAAAGTTATATTTTTAAAGTACACATACATTAATACACAAGAAAAAGAAAACGAGCCAAGTGCGAGTCAGATTAGCGCAAAAAGGATCTCAAAAAATCTCCTTCTTATAACAATAATATATAAAATAATTAACAATAAAATATATATCTAGCTAGATCATATGATTTAAATATCTATTTTATTGTTTTTTTAGTATTTGTTATAGCGGCAACAATATTAATGAAATACATCATCCATCAGTGAAAATTACAACTTTCTAACTATCACGGTTCATGAGACAGACGGACAGACACACAGACAAGAGATGGATAGTTTCGTTTCGATTTGTATTATTTTGTATTTATATTCATTTATCATGAATGAATGAATGAATGAATGAATGAAAATACTTTATTGTACACCATGAAACAAAACTTAAAACTAGAAACTATGCGGTAAACAGTATGGTACAATGGGCGGCCTTATCGCTGAAAGCGATCTCTTCCAGGCAACCTTAGGATGGAGAGGATCGTACAATAATGGAAGATTGGTCGGGGGTGTACAAAAAACCTTACACTAATATAATAATACATAAATATAACATATACATACACATTACATACTAATATATGAACAGCTTAATATATTATATATATAAATATACATACACAATATTACATTATAGTAAACTGCATGTTTTTAAACTGCTGCATAACATGTTGGTATTATTAAAATTTATCTAATCAAATCATTTTATTTGTAAACAGGTGAAATAGTGATGGTCAATAGCCGGTATGTGCACTGTGATTTGCGCTAAGGCGTACAAAGTTCCTACAAATTAATACAATTTTAATAAAATTAAAAAATGATTTAGTACTTGTTCCTAAAAAATAAAATAAAAAAGCTAGCACTCCGGGAGTGCCGGCAGAAGTGAAAACTTCAATATTAACGTTGTGTTTTCACTTTTAAGTTTTCACTTCAAAAATATAACCACAGACGTCATAATGACAATGACAATCACAATGACACAGACACATTCGCGCAAGCGCCCTGTGCCGCCTAAACAGAGCACACTCAGGCACGGTAGAAAGAGTGGGAGATACTAGTTCCTCTCCCTTTCCCTCGATCTTACGCTTTTTATCAACGTCACGTGACCCTGACGCGAGTTTGAAAGTTTTTACCCACCCAGCGCCGCTAAAGAAGTTTTCACTTCAAAATTGCAAAATGAAAATAATGTCAGTAGTAAAATATTAGTTCTTATAATTATTTTTAGTCTGGGCTCTGTTTTACCATTAGGGTAGGGGACCCTAAAAATAAAAGAACTATACCTGTCTTAACAAATACGGCGGTCTATATTGATATTGTCCCGGGTTCAATGACCGGGGCCCGAATTTCCGTTCCTGCCACGGTCTGTCTTGCCCCTGACCACCCCTGTCCTGGTAACTCCTGTCGTGGTAGTTGCGATTGTCGTGGTAGTTACGATTCTCCTGGTAGTTACGACTGTCTTGGTAACTGCCCCTGTCTTGGTAGTTACGAGGCTCTTGGCTTCTGAAAAAGTTGAAAAACTTTAATGGAAATTCTAAATAATGAATAAATAAATAAATAATGCTGGACAATCCACACAACATCATCTAGCCCCAAGCTAAGCAGAGCTTGTGTTATGGGTACTAGAAGACTGACATACTTAATACAATACATTACACATTACATTATACATAATGAAACAAATATTAAATAATTGTCAAATGTATCTATTATTAGTGTAAGAATAACATTTGACACATACTACGGGAACTAGATTGCTGATAGAATACTAAATTGTAAATTAACAAAAAAATTTATTTAAATAATAATTACAGCACTTTTAATTTTAAATGATATTAAAAAAACTTTTTTTAATCGTGTGAATTTATTTGACAGTTTAATAATATGTATACCTATAAATAAAAAAAACTTACCTGTCATGTGTCCTGTCTGTAACGTTATTTTGTGTTCTGTCTTGAATGTTACTTTGTGTCCTGTCTTGAATGTTACTTTGTGTCCTGTCTTGAATGTTACTTTGGACCCTGTCTTGAATGTTACTTTGGACCCTGTCTTGAATGTTACTTTGGACCCTGTCTTGAATGTTACTTTGAGTCCTGTCTGCTGAGTTACATAGTGACCTGTCTTGAATGTTACTTTGGACCCTGTCTTGAATATTAATTTGTGTCCTGTCTGCTGTGTTACATTGTGACCTGTCTTGAATGTTATTTTGTGTCCTGTCTTGAATGTTACTTTGAGTCTTGTCTGCTGAGTTACATTGTGACCTGTCTTGAATGTTGCTTTGTGTCCTGTCTTGAATGTAACTTTGTGTCCTGTCTTGAATGTTACTTCGAGTCCTGTCTGCTGTGTTACTTTGGGTCCTGTCTTGAATGTTACTTTGAGTCCTGTCTGCGGTGTTACTATTTCTATCTGGACCGTTATTTTGTGTCCTATCCACTGCATTACATTGAGATCTGTCCGGGACGTGACTTTGAGTTCTGTCCGGGACGTGACTTTGAGTTCTGTCCGCTGCGTTACTCTGAATCCTGTCCGCTGAGTTACTTTGAATTCTTTCCGCTGCGTTACTTTGTGTTCTGTCTGCGTTACATTGATTTTTGCCCGCAATGTTACATTGATTTCTGTTCTGGACGTGACTTTGAGTCCATTCAGGAACATTACATCTCTCTTGTACGTAACTTTGAATAGTTTTTTCTTGAATTTGTACTTGATTTTGATTTCTGTCTTGCACTGTTCTTTCTTGAACAGTTTGTGTTCTGTCGTGAACGTAATTAGCTCTTTCTGGAACAGTATTTGGAGTTCTGTCCGTGTTACTTTGATTTGTCCTTTTTTGAATACTATGAACTGTTCTGTCTTGGACGTGACATTGCGCTCTATCCGGAACAGTATTTTGAATTCTGTCTTTAACGTTACTTTGTGCGCTTTGTGTTCTGTCCTGAACGTGACTATTCCTGTCCAGAACATTCTGTGTTCTGTCCTGCATGTTACTTTGGAGTGTTCTTTCCTGCACTACATTTTGTGTTCTATCAACAGTATTCTCAACTTCTTCTTGTAAACTATATTTATTCTGCGCTACATTTTCTGTATGACTTTTGTCCTGCATGTTACTTTTGTCCTGCATGTTACTATTATCTTGGTAACTATTCGTATTGCCTACATTATCGCGGGCCTCTTTATCTTGATAGCTTTTATACTGAGTAGCAGTTGTATTTCTGTTTTGATTGTTACTATTTCTGTCCTGAGTGTTACCATTTCTGTCAGAATTGTTACTATTTTTGTCCTGAGTGTTACTTATGTCTGAGTTGTTACTGTTTTTATCTTGTTCCTTGTTACCATCACCTTTTCCGTTAACATCGTCTCGATCGTATCGACGATAATTGCGATCGTAATTTCGCTGATAATTATAATCGTATCTCCTTTCTTGATGATCTATTTATAGAAATTAACAAATATCATATTAACATACATTATTATTTATAATAAATTACAAAAATAATTATTTAGATTATTATTTATTTAGATTATTATTATTAGATACTTTTTGATACAGTGTTGATTGAGATAGATAAAAAAATTCTTTATTAATTACTTTGCAAAAAATATAGCAATTCATCATCAAGCTATATGGCGACGGATGGCGCGGCCGGCGAAGGTCGACGCGGAGGTTGCGGGTTCGATTCCCGCCTTGGGTTTTTGCCAGCTACACTCCGTAGATCGTCTACAATTCGTCTATAATTTCGTCTATAGCAATTAATACATAATTAATACAATTGATTAATAATTATATTACTCACACGTATTTCTAGCTTGTAGATGTCGAAGCGAATCGACTATGGCCCGCGCAGTTGGTGTTAAATGAACTTTATCTGTTGCTCTGTAAATATACAATTATATTATTGTATGTGTGTATTAATTGAAAAAAAAAATTGTAATTGGCCCTTAGCACATATTTATAACCAACATATTAAACTAATTAATGTCCATAGCTGCAAGTTTTCTGAAAATAAATAAAATAAAAATTAAATTAATGTGTCAAGCGTCACAGCACAGTTGGTGGCTCTGCCTTTTATGCTGTGGGTCGTGGGTTCGATTCCCACAGAGAACAAATGTTTGTGTGATGAACACAATTTGTACTGTTTACGTAAAAAGTGTGTTTATTTCATACTAGCTGACCTGTGCCCACTTCGTTGGGCATAATTCGGCCGTTTTTCCCCGATTCACTTTGCAAAACGGACTACCACGTAAAAGCCTTTTTATTTTTCGGTTATTTATATAACCTATGACACTCGGCAATAATGTGGCTTTTTATTGGTGAAAGAATTTTAAAATCGGTTCAGTAGATCCCGATATTACTCCTAACAATTTAACAAACACACAAACTTTATTTCTTTATAATATTAAGTACATATAGATTAGTAATTAGTATAAGTATCAGTATAGAAGTATATAGATATCTATTTACCCAGATATCCGTCCATTATAGTTATTAATAGGATAACTGCCCAATATCCCGTTCCCACTGTTCCTCCTCCATTCCTCTCTCCTCTTGAGTCCCTCCCGTTGAATCAATCCCTCTTTGATTTGGTTGATTCTCGCCGCGATTTCAGAGTTTTGTCTGTCGAATTTTTCGTACGTTTTCTCTTCGGGCGTTATTGGTGTGATGCGATTACTGTGAATATAATTAAAATTAAATCATAAATAATGCTGGACAATCCACACAATATCATCTAGCCCAAAGCTAAGCAGGGCTTGTGTTATGGGTACTAGAAGACTGACATACTTAATGACGACCGATGTGGCGCGGCGGGCGAAGGTCCGCCTGCGACGCGGAGGTTGAGGGTTCGATTCCCGCCGGAATAAATGTTTGTACGATCTGCAAATATTTATTCCCGGTGTTCTGGGTTTTTATATGCATAATAAAAAATATCTATGTAATGTACTGTATTAAGTATGTCAGTCTTCTAGTACCCATAACACAAGCTCTGCTTAGCTTGGGGCTAGATGATGTTGTGTGGATTGTCCAGCATTATTTATTTATTATGTTTATTTAGAGTGTGATGTGTGAAATATTTATAATATTACTAAGTTTTTTACCTTGAAGGTAGAGAGTTGCGTTTTCTTCTGTTGTCCAATACGGAATATACAGGTTGACATATTGGGTAGGGTTGAGGTACTACCTGAAAAATAGAAATAAACATATATTTTTTTTTATTTATATACTATTTTGGCGTGTTTATTTATTATAGATGGAAGGCTTTGGGGGAGACCTTTGCCCAGCAGTGGGACAGAGTAGGTTAAATAAATAATAATACTATTTTGAAAGTCACACATTATAATAGCATTGACGAAAACCACAAAGATTATTAATGCTAATTAAATTTCACAAAATCCTTGTGACGTGACAACGTCTTATAATTCGATAATTCGATCCGGCTGCACGCACGAAAAAACATGACTCATGAGGCGTTCTGAGGCGTTCCGAGGCGTTCCATGAAGTGACGTTGTCACGTTCAACTATCGTCAGTAAACCGACTTTACAGACAACAATTTTTTTTTGTGTGGAAAAAAAGATATATAATAAATGCTAACTTAATTTTTTTCATATACATATTATGCTAAAACTTTGTTATTGCGAGCATATTCAACTTTGTACAGCATTATATTTACACTCAAAAAAAAAAATGTTGTTGAATCAATACCCTGCCGTAACACAGTTTAATTCTACCACAACCAATTACCAATTCTACCACGGAGGGTATGGTTTTGTAACCTTATTTTTTAGTTTTTATGTTTCTCACACTTTGTAATTTAGTGATTATGGTTACAAAGGGATGTTACATGTTTTTTGTGAAAATAAATTTATCTTTATCTTTGACTAGCTGACCCGTACCCACTTCGTTGGGCATAATTGAAGTTTTAGTAAGGATCCCTATTTTTTTTGAAAATATAATATAGCCTATGACACTCAGCAATAATGTGGCTTTCTATTGGTAAAAGAATTTTTAAAATCGGTTCAGTAGATCCCGAGATTACCTCTTACAATTGAACAAATATACAAACTTTACCTCTTTATAATATTAGTATTTAATTTAAGTATAAAAGTATAGACTACGGGGTCTACGTTGAAAAGTGACGTAACGTCAAAAAGTTACCACAAACCAAACTAGATGTCGCTACTGGAAAAATTAGAACGCGCTATCGTTGCGTTTCGGTTTTTCCGTTGGACTGAGTTTGTGATATAACTGACAGAACTAAATCAGAAAAATTTTTAAAGTTATACTTTTTGAAATCACTAAGCAGTTGATACTGTGAAAGTGTTTAAAGGAGAATGGGCACTTTGGGCCACGAGCACGACTAAAAAAAATCGTCCCTGAAAGATGCTACATAGTATGTATAAAAGGGCTATTACAGGCCAATATTTTACTATACTTACGGAATAAATACGTCCCACGGAAATCGATATATTTTGAAAAACTGATTTTTAATTTAACGTCGTATTACTCCGAATTCTGAAGGCCCACAAAAATGCCTGTAGTGGTTAGGTTATTTTGTAACGGAATTTCTGGATTCGGTTTCCACGCTCAAGGCCCGCGATAGAAGCTATGCAATAGCTTAAAAAATCTGCTCCCACAGCCCTTTTTTGTTTGTGTTAAACACTAACACAAACAAATTATATATATATATATATATATATAGTGACACGTGACCCGAGGGCTGGTGAGTATCTGGCCCAGCGTATCAGCATTGCTATTCAGCGCGGCAATGCAGCCAGTGTCTTGGGTACGCGACGATTGCTACTGATTTGGATCAGTTAAGCTATCTATAGATCGTTTGCAACGGTCTGTAGATAGCTCAACTGTTTCTTATGTATTTTATATGACAATGTACATTTTGTAAATACTGTATAGTCGTAAGTTTGTTTGTGAATAAAGTTTATTAAAATATATAATTATATATGTTATATTATTTACCTGCGGGTACATGATGTTGTAGTGTGCGTAATGCTGTGGGTACACTACAGGACACATGGGCTGGGTTTGAACCGGCGCCCATTGCACTGCGTCTTGATATTGCACCTACAAACCATTTATTCGTTATTTTTTTATACAGTAAAGTAAAAAAAACATTATTCAGTAAAATTACGCGGATCATTTAGAATCGTCTTACATACTAGGTGATTCTAGGTGCCAGTTCCACGCGACCAGAGCCTAGAAGAACGGGCAACTAACTTAAATAAAATTATAAATAAATGATTAGGCATATAAATATAATTTTTAATTTATACGACATCAATTTGCCATTAAATATTTTTCATAACACAAATGTTTGTCTGAAATCGAACCCACAACCCACAGCTCCAAAGGCTGAGCCTAATCTGATAAATATTTAAAGAAATATTTGATTTGATTTAATAGTTTTATATGTATTCTGATTTCGTTTCTTTTTCTTGACCAAAAAATAAAGAAAAAAGAATATGTTTGTATAAATAAATAATATATTACCGGGTATTGTATAAGTTGCGGCTGGATGACATTGCCTAGTGGGTAGACGGCCGGCATTGACGCTTGCATTGTGGGGATCTCGGCCGGATTGTAAGGCACGCTGTAGCTACATTCAAAATATTATTTTAAAATAAGTTTACGCCATTTTAACAAAAAAAACAGCTCTTATTATTTTTATACTTCATTTTTGCTAACCCTATTGTGACCTAAAATTCCGTTTTGTTAATACTTTACCGTTTATGTCAAATAATTTATTTATAGAAACAAATTTTATTGTATCAATAAACTATATTGATTTTTGATTTTGAAATCTAAACATATTAAATGAAAACGAAACAAAAAAGTTGATTTATACTTTTTTTTGAGTTGCTTTATACTTAATTTTAATATTTTTCAAGTTAATTAAAAACACTAATTATTGCTTACCTCCGCTGCGGCTGAGTTTGGTTTGGTGTATTATCGACGCATGCGCCGTATGTTCCTGTATAATCCACAGTAGCGTATGGGTAACTTGGATCTGTAAATTATAATTATATTCTTGCACTGTAATATATAATATAAATGGGTATATATCGTCGAGGAAAGTTTGATATACTAGGATATAATATATTTTGGAAACATGATTGAGAAACGACTTTAAAAATAAAATAAAGAAGTTGATTCATTTACTTGCACACCAATGATGGTAAAGCATGTTGTCTCATACATTATTGTTTGTCATCTTAATTAACACACAAATAAATAATGCAACTCGCAACCTCCGCGGCGCAGACGGACCTTAGCCCACCGCGCCACATCTTTAAAGAAATTTCGGACTTTGAATGTCAAAATATTTGTTCTATATATAAGTTTCTAATAAGTTTTTATATGCTATTCAGCGCGGCAATGCAGCCAGTGTCTTGGGTACGCTTCCGATTGGTACTGATTTGGATCAGTTGAACTAGCTATAGATCGTTTGCAACGGTCTGTAGATAGCTCAACTGTTTCTTATGTATTTTATACTAGTAGTACGCCCCGGCTTCGCACGGGTAGCCTATATAAAAAATATCATTATAATATAGCCTATGTTCAGCGCAGATAATGTAGCTTCACAACAGTGAAAGAATTTTTGAAATCGGTCCAGTAGTTTCGGAGCCTATTCGATGCAAACAAACAAACAATCAAATCTTTCCTCTTTATAATACTAGTTTATATGACAATGTACATTTTGTAAATAATTTAAATTGTTTTTTAGTTTCTAATGTTTCAATATCTTACCAATTCTAAATGTATTATCTTGTACTTGCGGTGGTGTTGGGAGTTTTTGCTCGTCAATTTGTTGCTGCAACATTGTAGGCTGGTATCTTATTAATTGTTGTTGTATCGATTCCTGAAATATTAAATATAATAAATATTTATGGACATTGTACACATCACACTCTAGTCCCAAACTAAGAAAAGCTTGTGCTATCGCTCTCAGCGATAAGGCCACTAAACAATAAAGAAATATTAATAATGCTATGGGAACCGGATTGAAAATGGTTGAGAACAGTAGAGGGAAGATGATTGGCCATCTTATACGACACGACAACCTCATCAATAACATCATAGAAGGGAAGGTAAAAGGTAGGAGAGGAAGAGGAAGGCCGAGGATAAACTACATGAGCCAAGTAAAGATGAAGGTTGCCCTCGTGTCGTATAGGGACGTCAAGGAGGCTGCCCTGGATAAAATGGCGTCGATTGCATTGATTACGCAGACAAGAGCGTAACTCTTTAATAATAAGAAGAACCGGATTGCTGATAGAATAGCAGAAATCTTTATTACTACTACTTTTGTTTATTTTATGCACACCTCAGCTTCGCACGTTAATATAACTACGTATATAAGTATTATAACAGCAATCTAGTTCCCAAAGTACAAGCGTTAATTATTTTGGAACTAGAGTGTGATGTGTGAAAAATGACCAAGAATTATTATTTATAATATTAGTGTATATATACCATTCGACATTGCGCAGGATTCGGTATATATTGATACCCTGGTTGTATATTTGTTGGGTAAATAACATTTGTTAACGCCATCGAACCTGGAATAAAAAAACAAATATGTTTAATATATATTACAAATAATTACAATGGGTGAGTCGAGTGATAGTATAGTTCTAGATGGGTGAGTTGCACAATACTTAAGTTTAGATAGATTAGGTAACAAGTTTTTTTCTATACCCATGGGCGTGTTATTAAATGGGTGAGTCGCGCAACGGTCAAGTTGGGTGACTTGCGCAATTGTGAAATTTAGTCGAGATTTCTTAATTTAGTTTTTATAGTAACATAAGTACCTACCTATATTCAGTTTTCGTAAATAGCAACTTAGGTCAGCCTTAAGTTGAATTTTACAATAGTTAGTTTTGTGTGGGAATCGAACCCACACATCAGTTATCGTAAATAGCAACTTAGGTTAGCCATATGTCGAATTTTACAATAGTTAGTTTTGTGTGGGAATCGAACCCACACATCATGTAACATACCTAATAATCAGTTATCGTAGCCATATGTCGAATTTTACAATAATTAGTTTTGTATGGGAATCAAACCCCACATAAGGCAGAGCTAGTAAACTTACGTATATTAGGGTCCTGTAGTATTGGAGTTACTTTCGCTTGTGGTATCATATTCTGCATATTTATATTTAAATCCGGTTGGATGTATTGTGTTATCTGTGGTGGTTGTGCCTGAAAAATATATAAAATAAATAATAATAAATAATGCTGGACAATCCACACAACATCATCTAGCCCCAAACTAAGCAGAGCTTGTGTTATGGGTACTAGAAGACTGACATACTTAATACAATATAATACATAGATAGATATTTTTTATTATACATATAATACCCAGAACACCCGGAATAAATATTTGCAGAACATACAAACATTTATCCCGAGGCGGGAATCGAACCCGCAACCTTCCGCGTCGCAGGCGGACCATCGCCCACCGCGCCACATCGGTCGTCTATATATATATACAGAATGTTACATTGTCTCTAAATTATATGTCTGGAAGAGATCGCTCATAGTGATAAGACCGCCCATTGTATATCTCGATTTCGTTAAATTCTTTGTTCAATTTGTATTTTTAAGTGGTGTGCAATAAAGTGTTATCTATCCTCTAT
This sequence comes from Ecliptopera silaceata, assembly GCA_932527185.1. Lineage (NCBI taxonomy): Eukaryota > Metazoa > Arthropoda > Insecta > Lepidoptera > Geometridae > Ecliptopera > Ecliptopera silaceata. Next base: position 4,833,275 of record OW052217.1, on the reverse strand, counting down.
CTATCTATTCTTTATTCTTTATTGTACACACACAAACTTATACAGAAAATATAAACTTAAATAAATTAGATGTACAGAGGCGAGCTTAACCCTAAAAAGAGTTCTCTTCCAGCAAACCTTTGGCGAGAGTGAGATGTACATAGGAGAAGTAGAGGGGATGTGTACAAAGAAAAATGTTGAAAATAAATTGGTTAACTAGCTAATATTAATAGAACATTATACTTACTACTAACAAATATATAAATAATAATATAACTATACATAAAATACACATAAATAAATCATACATATAATATCACATATCTATATGCAGAAGGGTTACTAATTAGTTTCGCTCGGGGTCCATTTTAAGAAATGAAATGACCAAATCATACAAAAACGTGATTCTTAGATTCTGACTCGCACTTGGCCGGTTTTTTAGAACTTATAGCATTTTTTTTTTCAACCTCTTCTGTCCCTCTAACCGATCTCACCTAGTGGGTTAAGGGCAGGAAGAAGAAGAAGCCGTCACACTGCTGGGCAAAGGTCTATTTACTAACATTATAAAATCAACGAAAAAAAACCTTAATTAAGGGTCCCTTCATTGCGTTCTGTGAAATTGGCGAGGTTTCGAATAAGGTTTTTATTAACTGAAAAGTTTCACGGTTATAAAAAGATATGCATATCAAAGAATGATTCTTCAAAAGTTGTATGTAGGAAGCAAAATTTTGATTTATTAATTAACAACTGAGAAATTAATTAATTTGTAGACAAGGTTTTCGAAAATGAGCAAAAATAGCGTACTTTCGATCGTGATTGTGGTCAAAATAATAATAAGAAAGTAATATAAAAAATGAGGTATGAAAGAACACTTTGCCGTGAGTAGAAAGTACAAAAAAAAATATCATACGTTCATACAATGTCATATTGAAAAGACGGTATGAAAATAAGCATATTATAAAATTTTACCCTTCAATATAACCGTTATTTCTACGAAGATTATAGAGACTACAGCTGAAATATAACAACTATATAAAAATTCAGGCTTTTCTGATAATAATAAAAAAAAATTGGAAGCTTGTAGCTATTACTTATTTTCATACAATTTTTTGAAAACAACCTATAAATCGAGGAGCGCACCGCGTCGTAAATCAGTCCGCCTCGAGCGGTCAGAGAGAGCGGTCATGTCGGTCTTCGTCGCGAGCTACAAGTATTACGTAAATAATTATAAAACCAAAATCGACTTCAAATATAGTGGGACCGTGTGGTTTTGATCCTTAGTACATAAACGATTTTTTTTATTGATGCCACAATGACGTTCCGTATTGAACAAAGTTCATATTATTGTTAGTAACAGACAATTGGGCGGCCTTTTCGCTACGAGCGTTCTCTTCGTAACCACCTTTGAAGGGCAACTTTTATAGATTTGAGTCTTTGTGAAATCAAAAATGATTTTAGATTTTTTCTATACTTAGGATCATACGGATATAAATATTCCTATTGTATATCCACTTTGATTTGAAATCCAAGATGTCGCGCACTAGTTTTGGTCAAATTAGCAATATGGGTGTCATTTTCGGGGTTTTTTGGGATGCTGATTACGAATTTGGCAACCATTTTCAAATCCAAGATGGCGCGCACTGGTTTTGGTCAATTTAGCGATATGGGTGTCATTTTCGGGGTTTTTTGGGATGCTGATTACGAATATGGCAACCATTTTGGAATCCAAGATGGCGCGCACTAGTTTTGGTCAATTTAGCGATATGGGTGTCATTCTCGGGGTTTTTCAGGATGCTGTTTACGAATATGGCAACCATTTTGGAATCCAAGATGGCGCGCACTAGTTTTGGTCAAATTAGCAATATGGGTGTCATTTTCGGGGTTTTTTGGGATGCTGATTACGAATATGGAAACCATTTTGGAATCCAACATGGCGCACACTGGTTTTGGTCAATTTAGCGATATGGGTGTCATTTTCGGGGTTTTTTGGGATGCTGATTACGAATATGGCAACCATTTTGGGATCCAAGATGGCGCGCACTAGTTTTGGTCAATTTAGCGATATGGGTGTCATTTTCGGGTTTTTTTGGGATGCTGATTACGAATATGGCAACCATTTTGGAATCCAAGATGGCGCACACTGGTTTTGGTCAATTTAGCGATATGGGTGTCATTTTCGGGGTTTTTTGGGATGCTGATTACGAATATGGCAACCATTTTGGAATCCAAGATGGCGCACACTGGTTTTGGTCAATTTAGCGATATGGGTGTCATTTTCGGGGTTTTTGGGGATGCTGATTACGAATATAGCAACCATTCTGGAATCCAAGATGGCGCGCACTGGTTTTGGTCAATTTAGCGATATGGGTGTCATTTTCGGGGTTTTTTGGGATGCTGATTACGAATATGGCAACCATTTTGGAATCTAAGATGGCGCGCACTAGTTTTGGTCAATTTAGCGATATGGGTGTCATTTTCGGGGTTTTTTGGGATGCTGATTACGAATATGGCAACCATTTTGGAATCCAAGATGGCGCGCACTAGTTTTGGTCAATTTAGCGATATGGGTGTCATTTTCGGGGTTTTTAGGGATGCTGATTACGAATATAGCAACCATTTTGGAATCAAAGACGGCGCACACTAGTTTTGGTCAAAATAGAGATATGGGTATCATTTTTGGGGTTTTTTTGAATGCTGATTACGAATATGGCAACCATTTTGCATCAACCATCTTGGATTTCAAAATGGTTGCCATATTCATAATCAGCATCCCAAAAAACCACGAAAATGACACCCATATCGCTAAATTGACAAAAACTAGTGCGCGCCATCTTGGATTCCAGAATGGTTGCTATATTCGTAATCAGCATCCCCAAAAACCCCGAAAATGACACCCATATCGCTAAATTGACCAAAACCAGTGTGCGCCATCTTGGATTCCAAAATGGTTGCCATATTCGTAATCAGCATCCCAAAAAACCCCGAAAATGACACCCATATCGCTAAATTGACCAAAACTAGTGCGCGCCATCTTGGATTCCAAAATGGTTGCCATATTCGTAATCAGCATCCCAAAAAACCCCGAAAATGACACCCATATCGCTAAATTTACCAAAACTAGTGCGCGCCATCTTGGATTCCAAAATGGTTGCCATATTCGTAATCAGCATCCCAAAAAACCCCGAAAATGACACCCATATCGCTAAATTGACCAAAACTAGTGCGCGCCATCTTAGATTCCAAAATGGTTGCCATATTCGTAATCAGCATCCCAAAAAACCCCGAAAATGACACCCATATCGCTAAATTGACCAAAACTAGTGTGCGCCATCTTAGATTCCAAAATGGTTGCCATATTCGTAATCAGCATCCCAAAAAACCCCGATAATGACACCCATATCGCTAAATTGACCAAAACTAGTGCGCGCCATCTTGGATCCCAAAATGGTTGCCATATTCGTAATCAGCATCCCAAAAAACCCCGAAAATGACACCCATATCGCTAAATTGACCAAAACCAGTGTGCGCCATGTTGGATTCCAAAATGGTTTCCATATTCGTAATCAGCATCCCAAAAAACCCCGAAAATGACACCCATATTGCTAATTTGACCAAAACTAGTGCGCGCCATCTTGGATTCCAAAATGGTTGCCATATTCGTAATCAGCATCCTGAAAAACCCCGAAAATGACACCCATATCGCTAATTTGACCAAAACTAGTGCGCGCCATCTTGGATTCCAAAATGGTAAAACTTCACGGCTTCGTTTTTAGCCTATGCATGAAGGTAAGTTTTAGATTCATTACCTACCAAAACTGGCTTACATGCTGCATGGTAAATATGTACTTATACATACCTATACGGTCTATCTTATAAAAAGTTAGCGCAGACTTGAAGTATTGATTACCATACGTAATGATGACATAAAGTCAACGTTAACTTTTTATAAGATAGGGGGTCAATGTATGTGATGGAAACAATGCAAGGAATAATAAATAAATAAAAATAAAATAAATCTTATAAAATAATCTTGGTGAAGTAGTAAAAATAAAAACTGAGGATTGGGAAACTGGTAATCGACTCGTTCAATCATAGTTTATCTAACTGAATTTCGTCTTGTATTTTCAGCACAAAAAAAACGATTTATTGAGAAGTGCGTTATACACAACGCGCTCAATAGCAATGCTGATACGCTAAAGTAATAAATAAGTTAGAACTAAGGCAAACACTCTAGCAAGAACAGTAGCGCGCGGAATTGTTTGAGCATTTTTTTTCATATTCACGAATATTCCTACTTAGAAATATAATATTAGTTTCGAGGCTACAAGTCACACTTTTGTAGGTGATAGAAAATATGTAGTACAAACTATTTAGAAATCTCATCTTCTTTTTAATATTTGTTTCTTGATACGATATAACAAACCAATTAAACACATAATTTCATACTTCCAAGATTAAATATCGATGAATAATATCATTGATATTTAATGTTGGAAGTAATGAAGTAATGTAAAAATATCAAATTCGTAAGTCTTTGAATATCGCGTGGACGGTACGTTCGCGAGTCGCGAGCGCTGTGAGTCGCGTCGCGTGTCGATAAATACCTAAACTCGAACCGCCGTTGATTCTTCACGGGGCCTTAAATAATAAATAATGCTGGACAATCCACACAAAATCATCTAGCCCCAAGCTAAGCAGAGCTTGTGTTATGGGTACTAGAAGACTGACATACTTAATACAATACATTACATAGATAGATATTTTTTATTATACATATATCTATGTAATGTATTATATTAAGTATGTCAGTCTTCTAGTACCCATAACACAAGCTCTGCTTAGCTTGGGGCTAGATGATGTTGTGTGGATTGTCCAGCATTATTTATTTATTTATTTATTAATACCCAGAACACCCGGAATAAATATTTGCAGAACATACAAACATTTATCCCGAGGCGGGAATCGAACCCGCAACCTTCCGCGCCGCAGGCGGACCATCGCCCACCGCGCCACATCGGTCGTCAATTATATATATCCTTTCCAATAAAACTATATTTTTTTATTTTAAATAACAATATAAATAAGGGTACCTCTTCACTATAAGGCTGTTGATTCAAACTAGCATAAGGGCCGTAATACACGGTGTCCTGATAACTCCCCGCCTTCACTTCTTTATTAGAATGCATCTGATTGGCTGATTCTGTTGATTCTGGCTGCTGATTGGTCGGTTCTTTTATATCTTGTTGTATGTATTTTGTTGGAGTCACTGGTTTTGAAGTCACCTGCAAAAAATTATAAAAAAACTAGTAGTACGCCCCGGCTTCGCACGGGTAGCCTATATAAAAAATATCATTATAATATAGCCTATGTTCAGCGCAGATAATGTAGCTTCACAACAGTGAAAGAATTTTTGAAATCGGTCCAGTAGTTTCGGAGCCTATTCGATGCAAACAAACAATCAAATCTTTCCTCTGTATAATATTAGTTTAGATATATATTCTTAGACATTTCACACATCAAACTCGCCCGCAACTAAGTAAAGCTTGTACTATGAGAACTAGTTTGGTGATAGAATGTTTTTTTTTAATTCATACATAGTAGTCCAAATACAAAACAAACATCAGTGTTCATCACGAATATTTGCTCTGGGTGGGAATCGAACCCACAGCATGGAAGGCAGAGCTACTACCAATTGAGCTGTGACGCCTATCAGACTAAATTATTGAATTTGTTGGCTATTTATATTAAATGTTCTGACTTTGGCTATTTATATTAAATGTTCTGACTTTGGCTATTTATATTAAAAAGGGTGCTAGCTTACTTTTTCCGTCGGATTCTCTTGTGGTTCGTGTATATCGTATTCGTAATTATATTGTTCAACTTGCTGGCATTCTGCTTCTGTAAGAAAAATAAACAATAATTAAATAAATACTGATTCTTTATAAGAAAAAGAATTATAAGAATGAGTTCATTAAAAAAAAGAGTTTTGAAACATGTATATAAAAATAATAAGTAAAATAGAATTTAGAAAATTCTTTTTTGAAGTCTGTTAAAATAAAATATATAAACAGTTTAAAATGTGCCAAGCAAGACCTTTTTCTATAAAACATCACTTAACTATGTCATTACATTTTTATTTTTGGTATTAACTTCTAAAATAATTTTTACATTTTTATATCACTGAAAGGTTGTCTGGAAGAAATCACATTATGCATAAGACCATCCTTGAAGATTTAAATAATAATGTTTCTGTTTTTTTTTTATGCTTCGTTATTTATTACACAATAAAAAAACAGAAATAAGTTATGTAGGTACATTACAACAACTACATCTTACCAATATTTTTTTTTTCGAAAATCCCATTGCCCTAAATAAACAAACTCACCATGATCTATGAAGGAGTGTTGTTTTTCTAAACGACCTCGTCTTTTCTCATTGTTTTGATCATTTATCTGCAAATATATAAATATTCAAATAAAAACATTAACGGCCGGTTTCTGGAAACCCAAATCACGATTGATCCGAGTTTGACACATAGTAATTGTTTGATTTTTTCGTTGATCATCGTTCGAGAAACCGGCCGTAAATGTTATTTCAATCTGCTGAGCTATTAATTTTATTTATTTTTTACAAAAATCACGAAAACACAAATAGATTAAAAAATCAGTGATCAGTAAATCAGTATCTCACAATTTAAGAACTCATTTTGAAAAACATCTAACCTCTTAATTAGGATAAGGATCGTTTGCAACGATCTGCAGATAGATCAACTGTTTCTTATGTATTTTATATACGTATACTTATGTAAATTTCGTAGCTACTGTAATAGTCTGAAGTTTTAAAGTACATACAAATCTATATATATAAAAGAATGTCGTGTTAGTTACACTATTTATGACTCAAGAACGGCTGTACCGATATGGGTGTAAATTGGTGGGTAGGTAGCTTAGAGCCAGGAGACGGACATAGGATAATATAATATGTATAAAAGTATGTATGTATAAAAACTTAATAAATTCAAAAATCTGTTTATTTATTGCCTCTAAGGCGGAACAGAGTTCGCCAGGACAGCAAGTTAATTATAAATAATTTTGTAATCAAGCAAGCTTACTGTTAAAGTATTTATAAATTATACATAGGTATTTATAAAGTACATTAGAAACATCTATCTGCAGATGATCTAGAGATAGCTCAACTGATCCAAATCAGTATCAATTGGAAGTGTAATGAGTTTAAAACGTTGATAGTCTGAATAGAAATGTTTACCTTAGGTTGTTCAACTTCTTCGAATTCCCCTGGATCGTACAATATGGGGGGGTTGTTTGGATCGAAATGGTATATACTGCCATCGGGATTGGTTAGCGGTCTTAGCGTCTGGAATGGAAAAATAATTAGTTTATACTAATTAGCAAATAAATAAATATTCACGGACATTTCACACATCACACTCTAGTCCTAAACTAAGCAAAGCTTGTTATATAGGAACTAGATTGCTGATAGAATACTTATATACATTTTTTTTATAAATATGTACATACATAGTAACACCCAGACACAGAACAAATATTTATGTTCTTCACACAAACATTTGCTCTGCACATATTATGGAGATAGGTGTGGTATCTCCTTTGAAAAGGTAAGATCTTCCACGCCGAGCGACCTTTGTCTCGGGGTCGCTCGGACCGATGGATAGTCATCGGTTCTATTACTTATGTTCAATCTGCAAGATAACTTCGTTTGCGCGATCTAGGACTTGTTTCTGCCATCTGAGGGCCTAGTACGAGTTTTGCACATGTATACGAACGTATCGCCTTCGTATCGCAAGCTACCAATTTTGTATGGAAATCCAAGCTTCTCAAGAAATCTGCTAGGGGCGCTGTTTGGATCTCCATACAAAATCGGTGGCGCTCGGCGATTGCGTCTCTACGATTCGTGTGTGCACAAACTCGTACTTGGGGTACTGTTGTTCTGTTGCGTACATTACGATGTAGTTTATCATGTAGCGATGTAGATGGCGCTACATATATAGAGTGTAACAGGAGGGATGGACCAGTAACAAGGCAATGGGGGAGCCATCTAACTAAAAATCTGATTTTGAGCAAAATTTCATAAAAGTGCAAATAACTTTTGAACGACTGAATATCGCTGAACATACATGGCGGTTATATCGAGAGGCAATTTGATAATTTATTTATTTATTTAACTTATGTAAGTAATTTAATTAACACAAGTACAACAAAATATATGAATTAAAATAAGTAAGTAATAATAGAAACAATTTAAAATTAAAAAAACACATTATACAATAAGAACGGAAAAGATAAATACTTAAATAAATGAATAATAATCACAGAATAGAGTCATTTGACTACATTGATAAAATTAAAAACGGCATTGAGCTCTCCCATTGCCATGATGCTTTTGGTCCGCCCCTGTTACACCCTGTATACTTAAATAATAATAATTTCTTTATTTCTCAAAACATAGGCACACATAAAAATATATATACAAATAAAATTCACAATAAGTGTAGGGCACTCAAATTTTACATATTTTGTATTTGTTATTGAGAACCTACACTAAGATTAGAATCTTGTGTTGTAGGTTCTACAATCCCTAATATAATAACAGTGAATCAGTCGGGCGGAGACAACATGACCAAAGGTAAGTAAATTTATTTTGATTTTAATATTTGAAAGTAGTTACTTATATCTATTTGTAATAAATACAGCATGCAATTGTGTGTGTGAGTAGTAATATGTAATAATGTTTATAAATGTGATTGTGAGGGTGTGTTTGAATATATGTTGAATGATCATTACCTGCGGATGTAAGACCGCCGCTCCCGGCGGGACGCAAGCCATGTCTGTGACTGCCCACACGACGCCGGAATATAAAGCGGATGATGACTGACTCGTCGGCTCTGGTGTACCCCCGCCTTTATAAATAAATAGTTTAGTTAGACTTTGGTTTAGCATCGCCTTTATTTGATAACAAACATTTATTGTATCATGTTATATGTATTTAATCGATATAACCGATTTTAATAAGGTTTGAAAGATTTAGCAGTCGTAAGCTATGTTTTATGGAAATCTGTCCAAAATGGCCGCCGCTACAAAATGGCGGAGATGGGTTTCACTAGTAGAATACTAATACATATTTGTATTTTTACAATAATTGTAACTGTCATTCCCGACTACTTACATTTTTCATAAAAATACGAATAAAAGTAGTTTTTTCTGTTCGGGAGCTACGATGCAACGCATACGTCCAACTTATAACACCCTACGTTTTTGCGCCAAGGGTAAATAAATTATTAATGAAATAAAATGTATATATTAAGTTACCAGTAGGCGAAGGTGTGACAGAATCAGTGCTTCTCAAACTGAGGGTTTTGTATCCGGAAGATGATGGAGACAGCCTCCAGCTGCTAGATGCCAGGTCACCTGGAATTATACAGAAGATCGGATCTGTCAAACTAGTGTAAGAACAGGGGCGTTATTCTCTATTATAAGAGATTCCTTGCCAAAAACGTGTTTCGTCACAACGCGTTCCAAAACTCAAACGCGATTAGTATTATTATAGTAGGTAATAGATGCATTGAATGATTAGCTTGCACCTAACTTACAATATTTTAATGTGATTTAAAAATTTCGAGCCCAAAACGAATGATTTGTATCTATTTATCATTCGAATCACGCACAGGAAATTAATTAAGTACCTACATAATTTATTAATTCACTGGAAATTTTTAAATTAATATTTATATACTTATTCAAAAAAACTTAATAGGTATCAAGGGTATCAACTTGATATATACACACCCGGATGCAACGAAGTTCTTAATTTAATAACTGGCTTGCTTTCTATGAGTGAGAGAGAAACACGCGCACGCTGCACGACTTACAACTATAGAACAAAGTGTCGTTACAACTAGCGATAGATGGCGCTACAATATGAATCTTATAAAATAAATAAATAATGCTGGACAATCCACACAACATCATCTAGCCCCAAGCTAAGCAGAGCTTGTGTTATGGGTACTAGAAGACTGACATACTTAACAGTATTTATATTTTGTAATGACATACCTAGTGATTAATCATTATTTTTATGGAATTGAATTACTTTTGTATATTTGGCATTTTAATAAATACATTTTTTTTTATTATTTTTAATTTTTTGTTTATGTTTAAAATTTAATTTTAATTTATTCAGCAATTAAAATTAAATCAATACCATGCTTTATCACCTTAGAATTCTTGTCTATAACAATGGGTGCCTGAGAGGTAAGTTACCTTGTCTGCTGAGAGTCCTAGTAGTTTGCGGTTCCCCATACCCTCCGAAGCTGTGACTTTTGGATACGGGGCCGGTTCGACCCCGCCAGTTGTGAGCCGGACCCGAAGACTCCAAGGATTGGACCTGTTGTAACCACTTGTGATCAGTATTTATTAATATACTACAACAGCAAAATGCGAACAAAAATTAGACTCGCATTTTGCTGATTTCTTTGTATAAGCGCGAGTCCGATTCGCACTTCGGCCATTTTTTAGTCTATATAGTTGCAATGGCAACAAAAAAAATTAAAAAAATCAACTCTCTTGTTCATTAGATACAGTTTGGTGACAGATGTACACACATATTTGAATATTGAATTACATACAGGTTAAAATATATTAAAAACTATTATAAAATACAAAAACTAACTTTCAATAGTTTATTCCTGCCCGGCTCCGGGGCTAGCAATTTGACAGGACCAGCATTCAGCCAGGGCCATTGAGATTCATCTTGACTGCAGTTATCCTGCAAATTAGATATTAACATATTTTTTATCACATCTATTAAAAAAAGCTAGTTTAATTCCTCTTAAACAGGGAGCGAAATAGCTCTCTCGCAGCGCTCAGGATTAAAAAAAACAGTTTCGCCTTTAAAATAGTTCTCTGCTCCCTAGCAGAGACTAGTAATATAGATAGACTGCCAATCTCATACAAAAAAACGTGACTCGTAAAAAGGTGAAATCCGAGAGTTGTAGTGGCTTATTTCTAGATGGCGCTGTATTCCGATCAAACCTATGGTATAAATCATTGTTTACGATCACCTAAAAATAAAATAAAAATGTTGGTGTGCACTAACACAGAAATAATACAGATTTTTTGGCTTTTAGTGCTGTTAGGATAATTTTTACGATAATTTTTCAGCGCCATCTAGAAATAAGCCACTACAACTCTCGGATTTCACCTTTTTCCGAGTCACGTTTTTTTGTATGAGATTGGCAGTCTATTTATATTACTAGTAGTCCAGTCAAAATAGACTAAAATTATGACTTCAGTTTGCATTAATTCCCAACAAGCTAGATTTTTGTGCAGGCCTTGAATACGTCATTACAAATGATATGTCAAAAGTCCCCATCGATCCCGCTTGTGCGTTGTTTTTTATTCGAGGTCAAAGGTCATAAATTTGCATTTTTTGCGTATATCTCTGAAACAACGAAAGCTATCGAAAAGTGGTTCAGGCAAAGTTTGTACATCGTAAAATTGTCTACAAAAATATCTCAACATTTTTCTTCTACAAAGCATCGTTTTCGAGATATAGTGACTTTAGACTGCAGGAAAATCGTCGAAGATGCTGCATTTTTTTCATTTCAGCCGTTTTATCTGCTTCATTGCCACAGAACAAACAGTATTTTTTGAAATTTACTGAAAGGGGTGATGGGTTCGATGGGTTAGTCCTCCTCCAAGGTAATGATTCGTCTTTTTGTTTCAAGAAATACTGTTCGTTCTATGGCAATGAAGCAGATAAAACGGCTGAAATGAAAAAAACGCAGCATTTTAGTAGATTTTCCTGCGGTCTAAAGTCACTATATCTCGAAAGCGATGCTTTGTAGAAGAAAAGTGTTGAAATATTTTTGTAGACAATTTTACGTTCTACAAACTTTGCCTAAAGCATTTTTCGATAGCTCTCGTTGTTTCAGAGATCTATGCGAAAAACGCAAATACCCAGGTTAAAGTCATAAATTTGCGTTTAAAAGTCATAAACGAGAGCTATCAAAAAATAGTTCCGACAAAGTTTGTAGATCGTAAAATTGTCTACAAGAATATTTCAACACTTTTCTTCTACAAAGCATCGCTTTTGAGATATAGTGACTTTAGATCGCAGGAAAATCTACTCAAATGCTGCGTTTTTTTCATTTCAGCCGTTTTATCTGCTTCATTGCCATAGAACGAACAGTATTTCTTGAAACAAAATGACGAATCATTACCTTGGAGGAGGACTAACCCATCGAACCCATCACCCCTTTCAGTAAATTTCAAGAAATACTGTTTGTTCTGTGGCAATGAAGCAGATAAAACGGCTGAAATGAAAAAAACGCAGCATCTTCGACGATTTTCCTGCAGTCTAAAGTCACTATATCTCGAAAACGATGCTTTGTAGAAGAAAAGTGTTGAGATATTTTTGTAGACAATTTTACGATGTACAAACTTTGCCTGAACCACTTTTCGATAGCTTTCGTTGTTTCAGAGATATACGCAAAAAATGCAAATTTATGACCTTTGACCTCGAATAAAAAACAACGCACAAGCGGGATCGATGGGGACTTTTGACATATCATTTGTAATGACTTATTTAAGGCCTGTACAAAAATCCAGCTTGTTGGGAATTAATGCAAACTGGAATGTCTATTTTGACTGGACTATAGTCTCTGTCCCTAGGTAAACAATCTACTATTTGTGTCTGTTTTTGATTGAATAAAATAATTTTCTTTCTTTCTTTTTCTTTCATAATATATACACATTTTACTTTAAAATACAAAAATTCACAAAAGTCGTCAGATTTGAACAAGCATCCATTTATTTATTAATTCAATTAATACGGTTTACACCAATTACATTTAGGTATTAATAAATTACTATTAATATTCAAACACATAGTCAAAAACACAAGTCACAATAAAATTTTAAATAGGATTAGGTAGTACAATAAAATTAAAAGAATAATAATTAATAATTATTAATAATAATAATTCGTATCATAAGATTACGAAGCGGGTTCTCTACGACTCGACCATCCTTGATTTAATAATTCTGCTGAAATTAAGAATGTACTATACCGTGCTGAATATCCTGCGTCTCACTCGTTCATATTCCTTCTCCCTCTGCTCGAGAGATTTGCTTCGGTTCATAGCGAGAGCGGCCGAAGAGGGCTCGTCCAACGAATGTGTGTCGCGTTTCAATATTGATCTGTAAATATATTATTATATCTCTTAGAGCGTTTTCACATTATCCCATCCGATATCGGTGTCGGACGCCGATCCGATATCGGGGTAAGTAAAATGTATCAAATATGTACCTCCGATATCCGATATCGGGCCGGACAATATGAAAGACAGGTCCATATTTCATACATTTTACTTACCCCGATATTGGATCGGCGTCCGACATCGATATCGGATCGGATAATGTGAAAACGCTCTTAGGGCTCCCGCAAACTGTAGACTTTTTATCGGCCGATAGTTTGGTCGGCATCTTAATCAGTATGAAGATGTATGCAGATGCGCACATTACAGTGATTCAGTCTTCATACTGATTAGAAGCCGACCAAACTATCGGCCGATAAAAATTCTACAGTCTGCGGGGACTCTTACAGCTATTAAAAGCTTAATAAGACTTAATAGATAAAACATGCTAAGTATAAATATTATTTTATATTATATTCATGGACGCATTGCAGACGTCGGCAACAAAACTGCGAAACTTAAATGGGACTGGGCAGACTCATATTAGCGATGGACCCTAAGAAATGTGATGTGACCGATGTGGCGCGGTGGGCGATGGTCCGCCTGCGACGCGGAAGGTTGCGGGTTCGATTCCCGCCCCGGGATAAATGTTTGTATGTTCTGCAAATATTTATTCCGGGTGTTCTGGGTATTATATGTATAATAAAAATATCTATCTATGTAATGTATTATATTAAGTATGTCAGTCTTCTAGTACCCATAACACAAGCTCTGTTTAGCTTGAGGCTAGATGATGTTGTGTGGATTGTCCAGCATTATTTATTTATTTATTATTTATTTATTTAATGGGCTAAAATAGTTACACCGTGCCTGCCAGAAGACGGAAGACGGCGGCAGGGTCGACCAAAAATTCTTTCACCAATAGAAAGCCACGTTATTACTGAGTGTCATAGGTTATATAAAAAAATGGTTGTCTGTAAAGTCGGTTTACTGACGATAGTTGAACGTGACAACGAAAGCAAAGGCCGATTGTGCTTCTTTGTCGCTCGTTCCGCGCTCTCGCTTGCACTTCATGGAACGCCTCAGAGCGAGGTAACGCCGCATGAGTCATGTTTGTTCGTGCGTGCAGCCGGCTCTATCGAATTATAAGACGTTGTCACGTCAAAAACCGAAAAATAAAAAGGCTTTTACGTGGTAGTCCGTTTTGCAAAGTGAATCGGAGAAAAAACGGTCGAATTATGCCCAACGAAGTGGGCACGGGTCAGATAATAAATTATAAATAGTAATAACTTGGTGTTGGCTCCCTCGACGGTGTCCGGGGGAGCTCGCTGCGGGCTGGGGGGAGGGAAGGCAGTGACGCACCACGTCTTGAAGTTAGTGCAGGGGATCCTACCGCCACTTGTACCTGCAACATTTATTTGACGCTTAAAATGATAAAAAAATGGTTGTCTGTAAAGTCGGTTTACCGACGATAGTTGAACGGGACAACGAACGCAAAGGCCGATTGTGCTTCTTTGTCGCTCGTTCCGCGCTCTCGTTTGCACTTCATGGAACGCCTCAGAACGCCTCGGAACGCTTCATGAGTCATGTTTTTACGTACGTGCAGCCGGCTCTATCGAATTATAAGACGTTGTCACGTCAAAAAGGTAGTTACTGACTTTTTTTTAGAAAATGTTCCTTTTTATTTCACACAAACGTTTGTTCTTGGTGCACACGAAAAGTGATCTGCTGGCCCCGGAGCCGGGCAAGAATAAACTATTGAAAGTTAGTTTGTATTTATAATAATTAATTTTTAATATTTTTTATGGATCTAACTAGTTGAAATCAGGGATTGACAATATTTATTATAAAGGGTTTGATCGATTGACTTGATATTGCTTGAAGCTTTGACTGAGGCTATATCAACCAATTTCATAACTAAATCGTAAACAAAATGGTCAGATGACCAAACTAGTGTGACCTGTACTAACCGCTTTTGGACACGATAACGCAGTTCTTGTTAGAGTGGTCGAGATGATGCGACAGTTGGAATAATGCAGCACATCTATGTACTAGCATGCGACCGTATGACGTCATCACTGGGAATTTTACTATGCAGCGTCTGAAATATACAAAAATATAAATTAATAATTAATATATTAATACATATTCTAGGATAACACAGCGCTATACAGACTGAGCTATACCAACTGAGCTATTTTTTTAGCTCAATTGGTATACAACTGAGCTAATAAATGAGCTATATAATAGAGCGGTGCCGGCTAACTTATACAAATTGAGTGCAGAACACAACCTAAACTAAAAAAACCGAGCTATACAGACTTATACAAACTAAGCTATTAAAACTGAGCTTTTGTTAGTTATACCTACTGAGCTATACCCTATACTATACTGTGTAAATCGAGCTAAAAAATTACAAACTGAGCTAATTGAGCTTACAAACTCATCCCTAAGCTATAGCGATAAACCCGATCTATAATTGAGCTGAAAAACTGAGCTGTAGCTCTACCATGAGTTTTTACTATACTATATTTACTATACTCGCTAGCGTCTGTAGTTAAAAAAATGTATGAAGATTTGTACAGCGCCTCTAGCGGATAGTTGGGTACTAAAATTCGTAATATGTACTAATATTTACGTAACTACTGTAGTAAAGACAGGCGATTTTACTGTGACAACTCTTGCTAGAGGTACTGTACAAAACTGAGCTATAAAACTGAGCTGTCACGTACCCCGTGTCATTGACAAGAGAATGCAGTTCCTTCTCGACTTTGAGCAGCGTCATTCGATCCTTGCCACTTTTGTTAAGTGTCTCCTTTATAAAGTACACCAACTCTGGACCTGTGGGCTCTGATTTATCATCTGTAATTATAAATTTGAAAATATATGAAAATTATTCATTCTACAAGTCCCTTTTCATTTGATGATTAAGGAAATTGCGAGAAAATAATTGTTATCCGTTCTGTGTGTCCATTTTGTTGTGGCGGCCATCTTGAATTTGAAATGTTTTATAGTGTATCGTATTCTACTAGTCAAGCCCTTGACATTGATACCTATATTGAGGAAATTGTGAAAAATATGACAATCGCCATTTTGTAACGGCGGCCATCTTGGATATTTCAAACAAAAAATTACAAATCGATTCATCTGTTGTACATTTGAAAAGAAATAAATAAATAATGCTGGACAATCCACACAACATCATCTAGCCCCAAGCTAAGCAGAGCTTGTGTTATGGGTACTAGAAGACTGACATACTATATATAATAAATAAATAAATAAATTACTTAATACAATATATTACATAGATAGATATTATTATAGAAACCTTTCATTGATTTTATGTATTTTGTTTGAAGTCATTTTTATGTACAATAAAGTTAATTTAATTTATTAATCCGTTCTGGAACTACGATGCTACAGACAGACAAACACACAGGCACCATGCCAGTGTCTGTGTTTCCCAATACCTATAATTTGGAAGTCTTCAAGAAGAGAGTGAATAGGTTCTATCGCGTTACACCGTAGGCCGCATCATCATTTAACATCGGGTGTGATTGCGGTCAAGCGTTTGGCTATTTTGTTTAACCTATTGACGTGACAACGTCTTATAATTCGATAGAGCCGTCTGCACGCACGAAAAAACATGACTCATGAGGCGTTCTGAGGCGTTCCATGAAGTGACGTTGTCACGTTCAACTATCGTCAGTAAACCGACTTTACAGACAACAATTTTTTTTGTCCCACAGCTGGGCAAAGGTCTCCCCCAAATTCCTCCATTTCTCTATTTCTTTTTTCTTCCCACCATCTCTTTTCAAAGCCATCTAAATCATCTAAAAAAAAACACTCCAAACTTATAACACCCTGTTGTTTTTGCATCGTTGGTACAAACCTGAATCAGTTCTGCTTAACACACTCTTTGGTTTATCCCTTCTTTCCGGACATCTGAAAAAAAAACAATATCACACAACGCCATCTAGTCCCAAACTAAGCAAAACTTGTACTATGTAAACTAGATTGCTGATAACATTTCTGTAGATACAAGAAAAAAATATGTGATTAAACATTTTTTTTTATTTCCATTTACTTAGTTGGCAAATCAATTTACAAATATAAAATTTAATTAAAAAAATAAATATTCATTTACATATCTCACATCACACTCAGAATAATTAACTTCAGACCCATTATTACATTGTAAAGATCAATAAAAATTAATAATAAAAATTCAAACCCACTACCATCGGGTTTGAAAGGTAAATTACCACTACACAAAAACAATAATTGAATAAATATAATCACCTGCAGTAATATTGTTCGTCCACATCTAGACTACTGGATTTCCTTGTCTCGTTATTTACACCTGATAATAAAATAAAAAACATTAATTTTGACCACAAACTTCATATAATCTCCTTCTTCTATACTAATAATATAATCTAAACTAATATTATAAAGAGGAAAGATTTGATTGTTTGTTTGTTTGCATCGAATAGGCTTCGAAACTACTGGACCGATTTCAAAAATTCTTTCACTGTTTTGAAGCTACATTATCTGCGCTGAACATAGGCTATATTATAATGATATTTTTTATATAGGCTACCCGTGCGAAGCCGGGGCGTACTACTAGTACATATTATAAAGAAGTAAAGTTTGTGTATTTGTAAGGGGTAATCTCAGAATCTACTGAACCGATTTAAAAAAATCATTCACCAATAGATCATAGGTTAGGTTTGTGAGTTTCATAGGTTATATAAAAACCCGAAAAATAAAAAGGCTTTTACGTGGTAGTCCGTTTTGTAAAGTGAATCGGAGAAAAAACGGTCGAATGAAAGCGTTTCTTACGAACGCTGCCTTAACTATGAAAGATATATTTTTGTGTTCTAGAGAAAAGATGTGGAGCTTAAAAATGCCTACAAAAAAGTCAACGACAGCATATGTCTAACTTTTATATTTAATAATAATTATGCCCAACGAATTGGGCACGGGTCAGCTAGTTTATTATAAACGCGAAAGTTTGTATGGATGGATGTGTGGATGATAGATAGATAAACTCTTTATTGTACACAAAGAATCACATGATACACATAAAATGATTTTGATTTAACTCACCATTGCCTTCAGTGTCGGAACAATCTGCACAATCGTCCGCTCCTATCCCAGAGTCTTGTTTTATAGTGCAAATGTGTCTGCGGCGGCGCCCCCTACAACATAACCAAAGTTATTAATATAAGTATATGTATAAACAGGTATAAAATAGTCAAATAAATAAATATGTTAATAATAAATATAAAATATTCCTAAGAAACGTCTATGTAAGTACTTCATTAAATGAAAAAAAAAACATTTTTTTTTCTTTAAGGGCGGCCTTATCGCTGAAAGCGATCTTTGTGTAATTTGTTATATTTAAGCAAATAAATGTATGTTTGTATATAAATACCTGCATTGAGGACAAGCGGCGCAAGCTCCACAAACGCACGCAACCCGTGGATTGTTGGACAGCAGGTCGCGAGTCGAGTCCCGCGTCGTGTCACTCAGCCAACGCTTCGTGCGACCTCGGTTCTCGTACGGAGGGTTCTCGTCCCAAGTGCCTTGGGTTATCTGAAGATGTACAAAAAAGTCAAAGTCAAAGTCAAAAATTACTTTATTCAATACTAGTAGTACGCCCCGGCTTCGCACGGGTAGCCTATATAAAAAGTATCATTATAATATAGCCTATGTTCAGCGCAGATAATGTAGCTACACAACAGTGAAATAATTTTTGAAATCGGTCCAGTAGTTTCGGAGCCTACGATGCAAACAAACAAACAAACAATCAAATCTTTCCTCTTTATAATATTAGTTTAGATAGTTTAGAAAATAACAAGGATCATTATGAATCGTCTTACATACTAGGTGATTCTAGGTGCCAGTTCTGCACGACCAGAACTTAGAAGAACGGAAAGAGAAAGCATGGAAGGCAGAGCTACTACCAACTGAGCTGTGACGCCTGTCATTTATTTATTAAATTGATTTTATCATCACATGAAATAGATTTAATAAACAAATACTGATAAAGAAGACGCGCGGCACTCGGGGACTGCCGCGGTAAAGCTATTGCATAGCATTTTATGCTGGATTACGCATGCGCAGTGTTAGGTTATTTTCGTTACGGAATTTCTGGATTCGGTCTCCACGCTCAAGGCCTGCGATAGATGCTATGCAATAGCTTTAGAGTCCCCGCAGACTGCAGACTTTTTATCGGCCGATAGTTTGGTCGGCTTCTAATCAGTATGAAAACTGAATCACTGTAATGTGCGCATCTGCATACATCGTCATACTGTAGCTCTACCATGAGTTTTTACTATACTATATTTACTATAATCGCTAGCGTCTGTAGTTAAAAAAATGTATTAAGATTTGTACAGCGCCTCTAGCGGATAGTTGGGTACTAAAATTCGTCATACTAATATTTATGTAATACTGTAGTAAAGTCAGGCGATTTTACTGTGACAACTCATGGTAGAGGTACTGATTAAAAAGCCGATCAAACTATCGGCCGATAAAAAGTCTGCAGTTTACGGGGGCCCTAAAAAACTGTCAGCCACCTGTATTTCGACTGGTTTCCTCCGATCCTTCCGTTCACTATAACTATAGGCATCACTGTCATGACTAGAATCGCTGACGGTCCTTTCGACTGCGGTAACTTTGACGTTCACTTTGTTGACGGTCTTCGGTAGTTCTTCATTCCGGACTGAGGGAGAGACGGTCCGAGGGGGCGATGTCGATTCTCGAATAGCCTGGCTTCTGACTAGCTGTTTCGTTTTGAAGCTCTGAAATGCAACAGAAATATAAATATTCACGGACAATTTACATATCAGACAAAGCTAAGCTTGTACTATGGGAACTAGACTATTTTTTATAAATAGATACATAGAATACATAGTTACACCCAGACGCAAACCAAATATTTATGTTCATCACAAACATTTGCTCTGGAAATCGATCCCACGACCCACAGCATGGAAGGTTGAGCTACTGAGCTGTGATGAATAGATAATCCCCTGGCACGAATATTCCGTAATGCATTAGATCTATAAGTTTTTAGAATCTAAGATTTTAGAGGATCTAATCTAATCTAAAACGATCTAAAACTTAAATAGTAATGAATAGTAATCTAACTTATGGTATTTTATTAAATGTACTTTACGAAACCATTAAAAGATAGTGGGTATTTTAGAGATTGGCTATAAAAGCTTGGCAGCTCTGGCGATTTTAGTCAACTTAGGTAAAGCTTTTGATACGATGTAGTAGGTTATGATAAAATTCAGTATGCATATATATGCATTGATATCGAAATAAATAGTTAGCAGTTCAAGTGATATATAAAGAATAGGAATATTGCATTATCGATCAAAGAAGTAACTTTTCTAAAGGTACTTCTTTTCAATCTTAATCACATTATTTGGATAGCACAAGGCTCCATACTGGGTCCAATAGTCTTTATCTTATATACTTAGGACAGATATTGAAACATGGCGTTATTACCCTGTTTCTATTCGAGTGACTTCCTTCCTCAGCCGCTGCACAATTATCCACTTCTTGCTTATCCATATTTTCTGATGTAAACCTAAAAATTCATATTGTTTTATTTATACCGAAATTAAAAAAAAGAATTGACATGCTTAGTTTTTTGTTAAGCTTACCTTACTAAGCCTCCAGGGAAAAATACTTCCAAAACATTTATTTTACAACAAGGAAAATGATTTTACAATAGATATAGAAGAATTTGGACCAACCACGGTTACTACAACTACGAATAAGAAGGCAACTATTAATTTATAATACTACTTTTTAAATAATCTCTCATCCAAAAAATATGAAAGCCTCATTCGTAAACCGAATTAAAAAGTATTTTATTTTAAATTCCGCAGGGGGGAATTTAAATTTGACGTTTTAACACATGAAAGTGTTGGTAAGCTCGATGTTTTTCTTTTTAATTTTTAGGTTTTTTATTGTGTTCGGTTTTGTATTTGTGCGTGGACGGCGACTGACGGAGTGCATTTTTTTTTATTTGTCTTTAGTCCAAGATGGCTGAACGAAGGGTTTAGAGGGGCAAAGATGTATGAAACTTCTTTACTATGTTGGGCGCCATTAATCTGAAACAAAATAAATTTATTTAGGTTTAACAACAGTTAATACACAAGACATCTTAAAAACTTATATTATAGGTCTAATTCTATGTGTACAAGCATCTCAAGCATCTATTTATTCATACAATAAAAACTATTTTGTTTTTTTTTACTGACTTTTCTGACCAAATAATATGTGACTCTGACTGCGTACAATGGGGTGTTATAACAGTAAGAGTCCCCGCAGACTGCAGACTTTTTATCGGCCGATAGTTTGATCGGCTTCTTAATCAGTATGAAGACTGAATCACTAATGTGCGCATCTGCATACATCTTCATACTGATTAAGAAGCCGACCAAACTATCGGCCGGTAAAAAGTCTGCAGTCTGCGGGGGCCCTAATAGGGCGCTGCCATGACCTTTAAGGCCTCTGAGTCAACTGCGGACCCTCAGGTAAGTGGTGACATAGTTGACCTACAAGGTTTCAATAGAGGAATATTGGAACAAGACTAACGGCCGGTTTCTCGAACGATGATCAACGAAAAAAACAAATAATTACTATGTGTCAAACTCGGATCAATCGTGATTTGGTTTTCCAGAAACATAATATTTAATAAATAAATCAAAATATGAAGTTTTAAACATCGCGCACTAGTTCCGAAAATAAATAAACAAACAAAATACTAAGTAAGAACGTACTTTTTATTTTTAACCAACGAAAAATATCGAAGGAGGTTTTCAATTTAACGTGTACATATATATTTTTTTTATGTGTGTTCAAACATAACTTTTTTAAATACATAGATACGGACAGAAAAGACGATGTTTGACATCACACAAAATGCTTGTTTTGTTGGAGATCGAACCCACGACCTTTGTTATGGTATATGTAAGGCATTGTTCAAATTAACTCAATATACTATGTTACTTTAAGAATCAAAGAATTAGCAAGCTGAAGTGGCAGTGGGCCGGCCATGTTTGCCGAAGAACCGACAACCGTTGGAGCAAACGGATACTGGAGTGGAGACCGCGTTTAGGCATTGTGTTAGGACGCACCCATAGAGATGGAGCGACGATACAACGAGTGTAGCTGGCAAACACAACATGAGAAGAGACGAAGACCGGGCTCAGTGGCGCGTCTGCAGAGAAACCTACGTCTAGCATTGGACTGATATAGGTTGATGATGATGACGATGTTACTTTATAACTGCATAACTTTATCTCAAGGTTCGCGATACAAGTTGAAGGTTTATGGTCTGCCAAGCGATCTAGCGATAGACTAATGCGATCGGCTGATAAGCTGAGGAACTGCCAAGGCCTATCACATCCTGAAGGTTGTTTGTATATGGGGGAAATTACACTTCAGTGCAATTAATTGGAATCACTAATCACTTGTTATTTATTTATTATTTTGATTTTGTTGAATAAACATTAATTAATTGAATAAACTTAAATAATTCATTATGATTTTTTTGTTTGATTTACCCAGTAAGTATATTATATGACAGTATAGTAGTTTTTTTTACCGAAAGCTTTTTATTCATTTAAACGGTATCTAATAAAGTCAAATTTAAAGCTATTTTATTACATACAGCATTATTTTTCATAAATTTTTCATGTATGTCTTGATTACAGGTAGGAGGGTATGGTTTTGTAACCTTATTTTAAGTTATTATGTTTCTCACATTATGTAATTTAGTGATTATGGTTACAAAGGCCCTTATGTTACATGTTTTTTTCTGAAAATAAATTTAGCTTTATCTTTATTACCCGAATTAAATGCTATGAAGTGTACAGGGGGTGAAAATGGTAACCTACCAGTCAAGGTGAGACCAAATTGAAGTAAAATACAGGTCTAGCTATGATTCATTTGTACACCCTCTTAGTTTTTATAATGACAAACCTTGAGTGTCTGGAATAAATCGCTTTAAGCGATAAGGATGCCCATTGTACTTAGAATGATGTTTTTTTATCTAATTGATGTGTACAATATTAACAATATTTGACGACCGATGTGGCGCGGCGGGCGAAGGTCCGCCTGCGACGCGGAAGGTTGCGGGTTCGATTCCCGCCTTGGAATAAATGTTTGTACGATCTGCAAATATTTATTCCGGGTGTTCTGGGTATTTTATATGTATAATAAAAATATCTATCTATGTAATGTGTTGTATTAAGTATGTCAGTCATCTAGTACCCATAACACAAGCTCTGCTTAGCTTGGGGCTAGATGATGTTGTGTGGATTGTCCAGCATTATTTATTTATTAATATTAACATTATTATTAATAAAGCAAACGCGTGAAACTGGCAACCTCTTCTTCTTTATATGACACGATTCTAAATGACCAGCGTGATATATTTGATTGTACTCTGTTTTGTCAAGGCATAAATAAATATACAGGGTGTAACAAATGAGGTGGACCAAAAGCAAAAGGGCGATAGGGGAGCTCAATGGCTATCCATATAACTCCCATGTATGTTCAGCGATATTCAGTCGTTCAAAAGTTATTCCCACTTTTATGTTTTTTTTTTCATTAACATATTTTAGGTTAGATTTCCCAAGTATACCCAAACTATCAAGGCTACAACCGTAATTTTTTTACACCTTGTAGTTTAATAGTAGACCTTTCGTACTGCAATATCAGTTTGAGTCGTTATTTGATTGATTTCCAAATAAAAAATAATCTTTGCAGAAAAATCCGAAACCTGAACTTCCGCGAAAAACTTTCGGAGCAATTTAAAAAAAAAACTTGCAGAATATTTTTTTCTACAACCTATCTTAAAAACTTCCTCCATCTAAGGAAAAGTTACCCTGAAAATTTCATAAGGCTAGTACGAAAGCATCATGTTGAAATGTGAACTCAAGTGTTGTAAAAGTGCTGAAATCGACGGTTCAATCGACCAACACGATCGTCCGGGCAAGTCTCAGATTGTTTACTACCCCTTCTAATCAATTGCTCTTGGTATATTCTAGCAGCCTCTCGAACGTTTTCTTGAGCTACAACATGACAATAATACATTTCTGCATATCTACGAGGAGAATATGGCATGATACACTAATCGCAAAGTTTGTACAGTCTGTAAACGCGCAGTTTTCGTTAAAGTAAATTAATCCAAATTCAGACTCCTGAGTGGCCGCACTTTTCACAACCTGACTCCGTAATAAAGATTTAAAAACTAAAACCCGACTACGAAAAGCTAGGTAACAAGTTTAACTTTTTTAGATTTCACTCCTAATCCACTGTTTGTTTCTTGATTTATTTTACTTCATCACGGGTTTAGTCGGATGCTTAATTTTATGTAATTTAACATAACTAGCATCCGACTACAATCATGTTAAGTAAAAAAATCTGTTTTAAGTAAAAAAACCAAATTCTGTTTAGAAAAATTTTAAAGTAATACTTACTTCCTAGCTTTTCGTAGTCGGGTTTTAGTTTTTAAATCTTTATTACGGAGTCAGGTTGTGAAAAGTGCGGCCACTCAGGAGTCTGAATTTGGATTAATTTACTTTAACGAAAACTGCGCGTTTACGGACTGTACAAACTTTGCGATTAGTGTATCATGCCATATTCTCCTCGTAGATATGCAGGAATGTATTATTGTCATGTTGTAGCTCAAGAAAACGTTCGAGAGGCTGCTAGAATATACCAAGAGCAATTGATTAGAAGGGGTGGTAAACAATCTGAGACTTGCCCGGACCAACGTGTTGGTCGATTGAACCGTCGATTTCAGCACTTTTACAACACTTGAGTTCACATTTCAACATTATGCTTTCGTACTAGCCTTATGAAATTTTCAGGGTAACTTCTCCTTAGATGGAGGAAGTTTTTAAGATAGGTTTTAGAAAAAAATATTCAGCAAGTTTTTTTTTTAAATTGCTCCGAAAGTTTTTCGCGGAAGTTCAGGTTTCGGATTTTTCTGCAAAGATTATTTTTTATTTGGAAATCAATCAAATAACGACTCAAATTGATATTGCAGTACGAAAAGTCTACTATTAAGCTACAAGGTGTAAAAAAATTACGGTTGTAGCCTTGATAGTTTGGGTATACTTGGAAAATCTAACCTAAAATATGTTAATGAAAAAAAAAAACATAAAAGTGGGAATAACTTCTGAACGACTGAATATCGCTGAACATACATTGGGGTTATATGGATAGCCATTGAGCTCCCCTATCGCCCTTTTGCTTTTGGTCCACCTCATTTGTTACACCCTGTATAGTAGCACCCAGACCAGAACATACATTTATTTTCAACACACAAACAGTTGCATCGAACCCACGACCCACAGCATGGAAGGCAGAGCTACTACCAACTGAGCTGTGACTTGCTCTCACATTTGCTCTCGGAGATAATTTATCACCGAGAGCAAATGTGAGAGCAAATATGTGGGTCGTGGGTTTTTTTATCACTGATAAACAAACCCACGACCCAGAGGCAGAGCCACTACCAACTGAGCTGTGACTTGCTCTCACATTTGCTCTCGGTGGGAACCAAACCCACGACCCACAGCATGGACGGCAGAGCTACTACCAACTGAGCTGTGACTTTCTCTTACATGCTCTTGGTGGGAACCAAACCTACTACCCACAGCATGGAAAGCAGAGCTACTACCAACTGAGCTGTGACGCCTGTCTTTGCTCGAGATTCATATAACATTGAAACAAAAACAAGATAGCCGCACAAATTATACTTAAAATCAATACCTGCTCTCGATATAGTTCAGTGGGTCATACAGAATCCCCTATCCCGGCCGGGGTGAACGACCTCTCGTGACCTCGTATATAGGTCACCTAGTTGCATACCCCGCCCTGCAGTGAGCCAGTTTTTTTACGCATCTTTATTATAGTACCAACTTGATAATACTGTATTTTTTTTCCTTAACCTATATTGTCCCACTGCTGGGCAAAGGTCTCCCCCAAAGTCTTCCACTCATCCCGGTCCTTCGACATTCCACCAATCTTTTTCTTGATACGGTCTATCTTATAAAAAGTTAGCGCAGACTTGAAGTATTGATTACCATACGTCATCATCCTCATCATTCCCCTGCCCTTATCCCACGTTAAGTGGGGTCGGCACATGTCTTTTTCTTCCACTCACTCCTATCATTCGTCAAATCCGAGTCCACTCTATTATTATTATTACTATTGATTACCATACGTAATGATGACATAAAGACAAACTATGCTGGACAATCCACACAACATCATCTAGCCTCAAGCTAAGCAGAGCTTGTGTTATGGGTACTAGAAGACTGACATACTTAATACAATACATTACATAGATAGATTTTTATTTTTACTCATATAAAATACCCAGAACACCCGGAATAAATATTTGCAGATCGTACAAACATTTATCCCAAGGCGGGAATCGAACCTGCAACCTCCGCGTCGCAGGCGGAACTTCGCCCGCCGCGCCACATCGGTCGTCTCGAAGTTCTGAGTCATATTTTTTAGGTTCCTTATTAAAAAGTGTATTTAGTAATTTAGTATGACTTGTCGATTAAACTGTTTTTTTTAATTAAGTAAGTAATTATTATTAGATAGAAAAAGGCGGAAAGAAATCGGACATAACTTAATCCAGATAGATGGCAGCTCTAGCGATGACTCACTATTTACTTGAAACTAACAAAATCGCGCTTTTTATGGCCTATCTCAGGGGTCACCAAATGGCGGACCGCGGACCCATTGTATGCGGACCGAAAAAATATATCCCACGCAGTATTTTTGTTGACGTTAATTCGAAAAATTCCGAGCGAAGTAACGAGTAATGTCAATAGTTTGCACCAATTCCAATCCAAACTTCAGACAGATAAATCAACAATAAAAAATTACACTTTTCTCATTCATATGTAAATAATAATACCATTGGGATTTCCGTAATTACCTTTGTTCAATATTTTTTTGCTTCTTATAAAATGTGTGGACCGTGGCGGTCATTTTATTTCTTAAAATGGACCCCGAGCGAAACTAATTGGTGATACCTGGCCTATAACATAAGGTGCATATTGGCTTGGCGTAATCAAATTATTGGAAAACTAGCAATTTGATCGTTATCTCGATTAGATAAGGTTACAAATTGAATGTATTAAGTTGATTAAGCTTTGCAGAGAATTGGACATTACGTATCCAATAAAAACTGGTTAAATAAAAAGTTTTATTATTTTTATCGTAAACCTTGTATTCCGAAACAAAAATTATTAAGTACCTACTTAAATAAAATTAATAAGTAGATAAATAATGCTGGACAATCCGCACAACATCATCTACCCTCAAGCTAAGCAGAGCTTGTACTATGGCAACTAGATTGCTGATAGAATTCTTAACTACTTATTTTGTAATTAAGTATACATATAATTGTTTGCGATGTGTGATATGCCCATGAATATGTTTTTTTATAATCATTCAGTAAAATAAGAGGGTAGGCTCGCGAAGCCACGTCCGGACGTCCGGAAGCCAGGGCAAGGGCAAGGCCGTGTGACTCACGGCTAGATCCAAGGGCGTGAGACTACGTATTACCTAGATTTATACCTTCCCATCATTGCATAACACTGCGCTGTGTCACTAGTACTACTAAACTGTACAACTGGTAGTAAAGATAACACGATGCTACAACACTGGATGAGAAGGGCCAAAGACCGGGCTCAGTGGCGCGTCTTGGGAGAGACCTACGTCCAGAAGTGGACTAATATAGGTTGATGATGATGATGCTACAACAAAATACAGTTGTAGCATCGACACGATAAGAAGAAGAAGAAGTAAAGATAAATAAATATTCACGGACATTTTAACTATCACACTCTAACCCCAACCCAAGCTAAACAAAGCTTGTAGGTACTATGGGAACTAGACTGCTGATAGAATATAATGTGTGATAGAATGTGATGTGTGAATTGTCCGTGAGTATTTACCTATTTATTTATAATATTGTTGGATTTCGAGTACTATCACTTATATTTTATTTGACGACCGATTAGTCCAGTCAAAATAGACTAAAATTATGACTTCAGTTTGCATTAATTCCCAACAAGCTGGATTTTTGTGCAGGCCTTGAATACGTCATTACAAATGATATGTCAAAAGTCCCCATCGATCCCGCTTGTGCGTTGTTTTTTATTCGAGGTCAAAGGTCATAAATTTGCATTTTTTGCGTATATCTCTGAAACAACAAAAGCTATCGAAAAGTGGTTCAGGCAAAGTTTGTACATCATAAAATTGTCTACAAAAATACCTCAACACTTTTCTTCTACAAAGCATCGTTTTCGAGATATAGTGACTTTAGACCGCAGGAAAATCGTCGAAAATGCTGCGTTTTTTTCATTTCAGCCGTTTTATCTGCTTCATTGCCACAGAACAAACAGTATTTCTTGAAATTTACTGAAAGGGGTGATGGGTTCGATGGGTTAGTCCTCCTCCGAGGTAATGAATCGTCTTTTTGTTTCAAGAAATACTGTTCGTTCTATGGCAATGAAGCAGATAAAACGGCTGAAATGAAAAAAACGCAGCATTTTAGTAGATTTTCCTGCGGTTTAAAGTCACTATATCTCGAAAGCGATGCTTTGTAAAAGAAAAGTGTTGAGATATTTTTGTAGACAACTTTACGATCTACAAACTTTGTCGGAACTGTTTTTCGATAGCTCTCGTTGTTTCAGAGATACACGCGAAAAACGCAAATACCCAGGTTAAAGTCATAAATTTGCGTTTAAAAGTCATAAACGAGAGCTATCGAAAAATGGTTCAGGCAAAGTTTGTAGATCGTAAAATTTTCTACAAAAATGTCTCAACACTTCTTTTCTACAAAGCATCGCTTTTGAGATATAGTGACTTTAAACCGCAGGAAAATCTACTAAAATGCTGCGTTTTTTTCATTTCAGCCGTTTTATCTGCTTCATTGCCATAGAATGAACAGTATTTCTTGAAACAAAAAGACGATTCATTACCTCGGAGGAGAACTAACCCATCGAACCCATCACCTCTTTCAGTAAATTTCAAGAAATACTGTTTGTTCTGTGGCAATGAAGCGGATAAATCGGCTGAAATGAAAAAAACGCAGCATCTTCGACGATTTTCCTGCGGTCTAAAGTCACTATATCTCAAAAACGATGCTTTGTAGAAGAAAAGTGTTGAGGTATTTTTGTAGACAATTTTATGATGTACAAACTTTGCCTGAACCACTTTTCAATAGCTTTCGTTGTTTCAGAGATATACGCAAAAAATGCAAATTTATGACCTTTGACCTCGAATAAAAAACAACGCACAAGCGGGATCGATGGGGACTTTTGACATATCATTTGTAATGACGTATTCAAGGCCTGTACAAAAATCCAGCTTGTTGGGAATTAATGCAAACTGGAATGTCTATTTTGACTGGACTAGATGTGGCGCGGTGGGCGATGGTCCGCCTGCGACGCGGAAGGTTGCGGGTTCGATTCCCGCCTTGGGATAAATGTTTGTATTTTCTGCAAACATTTATTCCGGGTGTTCTGGGTATTATATGTATAATAAAAAATATCTATAAGTATATGTAATGTATTGTATTAAGTATGTCAATTTTCTAGTACCCATAACACAAGCTCTGCTTAGCTTGGGGCTAGATGATGTTGTGTTTACTGTCCAGCATTATTTATTACTTATATTATTGAGTGAATAGGTGTCTCATAGATCGTCCTGCTCCATCGTAGCCTCGTAGGCCACAACATCACTTACCACCAGGTGTGTTTGTGGCCAAAGGATGACCTATTAATTGTAAAAAAGAAAAAAAAACTATCATAAAATAGGTCCTACCCCCGTTATCGGGTCAGTGGGACATATGCGCAGCCCTCGGGAATCTGCTCTTATCAATGGCGATTCATCCCAAAAATTTTACTAACTTTTCTCATTGATGACGAGATTTCTTCGGATTAAGAGTAAATGTCTGAACGATTCTTTGTTTATATTAATTAACATCCACTAAGTTTCTTGGCCGTTCTTCTAGGCTCTGGTCGCGTGGAACTGGTACCTAGAATCACCTAGTATGTAAAAAATGATCCTTGTGATTTTATTGAATAAAGTAAGTTTGACTTTGACTAAATTAGTTGAAAGTTGGAACATTAAATTTTTGTGAATTTTACGCAATTAAGAATATGTATATACTATTAATAGTTCTACAATCTGCAAAATTCCAGCTCAAAAACGTACAAAATCAGAAGGCTAAGCACGAAGAAATGTGAAAACACGTATTTGAGTCACACTGCGCGCTAACGCCTCAACGTTCGACAGTAAAGCTGATATCGACGCGCAGTGTATCTCAAATACGTCACTATACGCTTACGCTTGTTACCTTTCTTCGTGTTACCGGTCGTTTTTCGTATCGAAACATGACAAAGGGACCCGAAAGATCCCGAGGGATGCGCCTGTGCGATGGCCCACTGACCGACATAACCCGATGCGTTGTCGGAGAAACCCGAACATTGCCGATCTTAGCCGAACGCATGCTAGATAACTAGACTAGATAGGGAGTTGAGCACATATAAATGTAACAATCGTAAACGTATCGTAACATTGACGTATTTGAGATACACTGCGCGTCAACATCAGCTTTACTGTCGAACGTTGCAGCGTTAGCGCGCAATAAGTCTCAAATACGTTACGTTTACGATTGACACATTTAATTCGTGCTCAGCCCTCAGATACATATCAACATTAATATTATTAGGGTATTCTGGGTATTTTATATGTATAATAAAAAATATCTATCTATGTAATGTATTGTATTAAGTGTGTCAATCTTCTAGTACCCATAACACAAGCTCTGCTTAGCTTGGGGCTAGATGATGTTGTGTGGGTTGTCCAGCGTTATTTATTTATTTATAAAGAGAAGATTTGTGTTTTCGCGTATTCGATTCACACTGCGCGATGATGCAGCAACGTTCGCATTTTGGCATGCAACGGCGGTTCCAGGGGGGGGTCATGGGGTCATGACCCCCCCTTCAGTAGGTTATTACATATATATTTTGTCATCATACAGAATGAATGTAACTACATATGTAATACGTTGTATGATGGCAAACGTTTGGGCTATCGAAAAACAGTTCCGACAAAGTTTGTAGATCGTAAAGTTGTCTACAAAAATATCTCAACACTTTTCTTTTACAAAGCATCGCTTTTGAGATATAGTGACTTTAAACCGCAGGAAAATCTACTAAAATGCTGCGTTTTTTTCATTTCAGCCGTTTTATCTGCTTCATTGCCATAGAATGAACAGTATTTCTTGAAACAAAAAGACGATTCATTACCTCGGAGGAGAACTAACCCATCGAACCCATCACCTCTTTCAGTAAATTTCAAGAAATACTGTTTGTTCTGTGGCAATGAAGCGGATAAATCGGCTGAAATGAAAAAAACGCAGCATCTTCGACGATTTTCCTGCGGTCTAAAGTCACTATATCTCAAAAACGATGCTTTGTAGAAGAAAAGTGTTGAGGTATTTTTGTAGACAATTTTATGATGTACAAACTTTGCCTGAACCACTTTTCAATAGCTTTCGTTGTTTCAGAGATATACGCAAAAAATGCAAATTTATGACCTTTGACCTCGAATAAAAAACAACGCACAAGCGGGATCGATGGGGACTTTTGACATATCATTTGTAATGACGTATTCAAGGCCTGTACAAAAATCCAGCTTGTTGGGAATTAATGCAAACTGGAATGTCTATTTTGACTGGACTAGATGTGGCGCGGTGGGCGATGGTCCGCCTGCGACGCGGAAGGTTGCGGGTTCGATTCCCGCCTTGGGATAAATGTTTGTATTTTCTGCAAACATTTATTCCGGGTGTTCTGGGTATTATATGTATAATAAAAAATATCTATAAGTATATGTAATGTATTGTATTAAGTATGTCAATTTTCTAGTACCCATAACACAAGCTCTGCTTAGCTTGGGGCTAGATGATGTTGTGTTTACTGTCCAGCATTATTTATTACTTATATTATTGAGTGAATAGGTGTCTCATAGATCGTCCTGCTCCATCGTAGCCTCGTAGGCCACAACATCACTTACCACCAGGTGTGTTTGTGGCCAAAGGATGACCTATTAATTGTAAAAAAGAAAAAAAAACTATCACAAAATAGGTCCTACCCCCGTTATCGGGTCAGTGGGACATATGCGCAGCCCTCGGGAATCTGCTCTTATCAATGGCGATTCATCCCAAAAATTTTACTAACTTTTCTCATTGATGACGAGATTTCTTCGGATTAAGAGTAAATGTCTGAACGATTCTTTGTTTATATTAATTAACATCCACTAAGTTTCTTGGCCGTTCTTCTAGGCTCTGGTCGCGTGGAACTGGTACCTAGAATCACCTAGTATGTAAAAAATGATCCTTGTGATTTTATTGAATAAAGTAAGTTTGACTTTGACTAAATTAGTTGAAAGTTGGAACATTAAATTTTTGTGAATTTTACGCAATTAAGAATATGTATATACTATTAATAGTTCTACAATCTGCAAAATTCCAGCTCAAAAACGTACAAAATCAGAAGGCTAAGCACGAAGAAATGTGAAAACACGTATTTGAGTCACACTGCGCGCTAACGCCTCAACGTTCGACAGTAAAGCTGATATCGACGCGCAGTGTATCTCAAATACGTCACTATACGCTTACGCTTGTTACCTTTCTTCGTGTTACCGGTCGTTTTTCGTATCGAAACATGACAAAGGGACCCGAAAGATCCCGAGGGATGCGCCTGTGCGATGGCCCACTGACCGACATAACCCGATGCGTTGTCGGAGAAACCCGAACATTGCCGATCTTAGCCGAACGCATGCTAGATAACTAGACTAGATAGGGAGTTGAGCACATATAAATGTAACAATCGTAAACGTATCGTAACATTGACGTATTTGAGATACACTGCGCGTCAACATCAGCTTTACTGTCGAACGTTGCAGCGTTAGCGCGCAATAAGTCTCAAATACGTTACGTTTACGATTGACACATTTAATTCGTGCTCAGCCCTCAGATACATATCAACATTAATATTATTAGGGTATTCTGGGTATTTTATATGTATAATAAAAAATATCTATCTATGTAATGTATTGTATTAAGTGTGTCAATCTTCTAGTACCCATAACACAAGCTCTGCTTAGCTTGGGGCTAGATGATGTTGTGTGGGTTGTCCAGCGTTATTTATTTATTTATAAAGAGAAGATTTGTGTTTTCGCGTATTCGATTCACACTGCGCGATGATGCAGCAACGTTCGCATTTTGGCATGCAACGGCGGTTCCAGGGGGGGGTCATGGGGTCATGACCCCCCCTTCAGTAGGTTATTACATATATATTTTGTCATCATACAGAATGAATGTAACTACATATGTAATACGTTGTATGATGGCAAACGTTTGGGAGTTCTTGACTTGACCACGACTATGTGACCCCCTGGCGGCGCCAAAGCTGGATCCGCCCTTGTTGGCATGTGAGTGTAACCGCGATGGCGGCGCGTTCAATTTCAGAATGGTTTTAAAACCCCATGTAATGTATATATACTATTGTTTATAAACTACGGACCAAGAGCTTTAGTTTCCACGTCATACATCTGACGCGATATTTCCTGCGCGCGCGCAGAATACAATTCACATTTCGGAATGCAATGACTACTACCAACATGTTTACATAAACTCTAATATTACTTCCTTTGAAGCAAGCTTTTATTGAGTGGGCTAGTTGGTTCATTAAAACGCTTTTAATAATTTTATTCTTCCTAGAGTTATTTCAGATATTAAACCGACCAAATGCTAGTTGCGCACGAAGACGCACCTCCTCTTTTATTGAAATCGGTTAAAAAATGTCATGTAACGGCCGGTTTCTGGAAACCCAAATCACGATTGATCCTAGTTTGACACATAGTAATTATTTGATTTTTTCGTTGATCATCGTTCGAGAAACCGGCCTGTCTGTTACAATATTACGCTTATACACGGATAGTTAATAAAACAACGAATTTTTATACGTAATATTCTAGAGAGATTAATAGTTAGACTTTTCGGGTTCGCCATTTTATTATAAAAAAATAGGTTTTCTTAAAACTCAGCGACATATTTTTTCCGAGTTTTAAGAAAATCCGCTGTTTTATAAAACGGCTAATAAGATGGCTATAAAAATGTCAAATCACAGTAAATGCGTTTTGCGCAAAATGCACATTTTATTGACTTATTCAAAAATGTACAATACCGAAAATCCCGGGAACAATTAAATTTGCGATCAAACTAAAACTGTATTTACAATTTATTTATTTTTACCAAAAGTCGAATTATCTAAACACAACGTACGTGACAGGTGGCAAGTCCATAGCCACCGCTAAAACATTAACCGACGGTAATCAAAGATGGTAAATATAGAAAACCAGCATCGATCGAGATTCTAAAGCTACTACAATACAAAACCGACGCGATTATAAAAAGTAGGATTAAAAATTCACGGACATTTCACACATCACACTCTAGTCCCAAACTAAGCAAACCTTATACAATGGGAATAAGATTGCTGATACAATACTTACATACTTACATTTTTAAGCTATTGCATAGCTTCTATCGCGGGCCTTGAGCGTGGAGACTGAAGCCAGAAATTCCGTAACGAAATAACCTAACACTGCGCATGCATAATCCAGCAAAAAATGCTATGCAATAGCTTTATCACGGCAGACACAGAACAAATATTATTGTTCATCACACTAACATTCGCTCTGGGTGGGAATCGAACCCACGACCCACAGCATGGAAAGCTACTACCAACTGAGCAGTGACGCCTGTCAAATGCTTTTGTATATGTATATGTTTAAGTTCTTATAAATAAATAAAATATAAAATAAAATAAATTAATTTTAAAATCAGTTGAACGTCGGTTATCACGCAGCTTAAGAATCGTATGAAGCCATCAATCTACAGGCTACGTGTGACGTCACCGGCTATAAATAAAGCACGCTGCCCATTGAAGCGCTCGTGCCAAAACACGGTTCAACTCCGCAGGGAATATCAGAAGAATTTCGCTTGCTTTTATGACGGGACACTTCTGTCGCGGTTGTCTTCAAGAAAAAGAAACCGTAGAGCATGTGCTACTGCAGGGGTCACCAAATGGCGGACCGCCGACCCATTGTATGCGGACCGAAAAATATATCCCACGCTGTATTTTTGTTGACGTTAATTCGAAAAATTCCGGGCGAAGTAACGAGTAATGTCAATTGTTTGCACCAATTCCACCCCAAACATCAAACAGATAATCAACAATTATAAATTACACTTTTCTCATTGATGTGTAAATAATAATACCTTTGTTTTCCGTAATTACCTATGTTCAATAAATTTTTATAAAATGTGCGGATCGCGAAGGTCATTTCATTTCTTAAAATGGACTCTGAGCGAAACTAATTGGTGACCCCTGTGCTACTGCATTGCTCTGCTACAAATGAAGCGAGGTCCAAAACGGGACTGCAGGAACTGATCGGGTCCTGTTCATCTCTATCGCCATCCACCACAACACCGGGGATGCTGGAACAATGCTGCGACCAACCCAGGGTCCTTCTCCGTTACTGTAAGGAGTTGTGCTGGGGTGAGGTTAGCAGGGGGACAATGCACAATACACCCCATTGCGGGATGTCAGTGCAGATCTTATTCCCTCAACCAGAATTAGAATTAGATGACGGGACACTTAGCAAGAGACGATGGAAGGTGGACAAAGGCGATTACGGAATGGTGGCCAAGGGATGCTCGTAGACCAAGAGGCAGACCACCAGCCCGATGGTCCAAAGACCGAAACGAGCCGGAAATCAGTGGATGAGAGTCGCAAGGGACCGAAAAGAATGGCATAATTTTATTTCTATTTTTTATTTTTATGTTACATGGAATACAAACAGCTTTTACAAATTAGGGAGTAATAGAGTGAATGTAGCACAAATAAGCTTTAAATAGTATTCACTTATAGTAAATTTATGAGAATAATAAAGAGGAGGCCTATACTCAGCAGTGGGTGCCAACGGGCTGAAATGATGATGATTTATGACGTGCTGACCTTAGTCTGGTCAGGTCAGCCTGTGCGATTTAAGTGCGGACTATACTTTGTAGTTTGTGTAACTCTGCATTTATCGATCCCACCCAAGAACAAGTATTTCTGTCACGGTCCAAAACTCCGCAACGGTAATATCATGCGAAAAACGAATTTTCCGATAGTACAAGCTTTGCTTAGTTTGGTATTTAATATTTATTTAAGTAGCTAGTGCCCGCGATTATGTTTCATTATCGTTATATTTTTTCAATTTGCACAATATCTATAAAGATTTTGTGCAAATTATAGCCTGTGTGTAATTCTGATGTATAAACTACACTATTGTAAAGTTTTATTAAAATCCATTCAGTAACAAATATACATCCACACATCCATTCAAACTATCTTGTTTATAATAGGTACTAGTAGAAATATTATTTCATTTACCTAATGATCCTATACCCCCTCCCCCCCTCTTTAGATCTCCTTTCCCCCCTAAAATAACCTTCACAGTACACCAA
Organism: Ecliptopera silaceata; assembly: GCA_932527185.1. NCBI lineage: Eukaryota > Metazoa > Arthropoda > Insecta > Lepidoptera > Geometridae > Ecliptopera > Ecliptopera silaceata. The sequence continues at coordinate 4,796,409 of OW052217.1, read as the reverse complement.
AAACCCATAACTTTTCCTTTCGACAGGAATACAGACATGTGTCGATAGAAATATGCTTTTTACTCGCTATTTCCGCCATTTTATGTGTATAGTGATGTGATCGATGCAACATAACTTATCGATAAACAAAATATTATGGTGACAGGCAGAACTATGTTTTACTACTGACATTATTATCATTCTTAACTTTATTTATATTAATTTGTAGGAACTTTGTACGCCTTAGCGTAAATCACAGTGCACATACCTGCTATTGACCATCACTATTTCACCTGTATACAAATAAATGATTTGATTTGACATACTCATGCCTTGATCACCTAGTAAACCGGCGAGACAGTGACGTATTTAAGATACACTGCGCGCTAACGCTGCAACGTTCAACAGTAAAACTGATGTCGACGCGCAGTGTATCTCAAATACGTCACTGTCTCGCCGGTTTACTCGGTACGTGTGATCAAGGCAATATGGCTGCTATCCGTCCGGGTTTCCCCGGATTTGTCCTAGTTTGGAAGACGTCCGGGGAGCGTATGGGGTTTAGATTGTAGTCCGGGTTACTTAATTAATATTTCTTTAGAATATTACTAATTGGAACGAATTTCCTTATCGCGCGTTGTGAAAGGGGGCTAAACGGAAAAAAAAAGACCGAAAGTGGTGACGACACTTTTTAGTAAAAAGTGGTGACGACACTTTTTAGTAAAAAGTGTCGTCTACACTTTTGGTCTTCACGGCTTACAACTATAGTAAAAAGTTTTTACTATAGTTGTAAGCCGTGCGCGTGCGCGTGTTTCTCAGTCTGTCTCTCTCATAGAAAGCAAGCCAGAATCGCATTGAACCGTGTGGTGTCGCGACGATTATATTTGTTGAGTGTATACAGGTTTTTTGTATAGGCGACAAAGAAATTGGTTTACCACTTTTGATGACATCTCCCAGTAACAAAATTATTCGCTAGGGATTATAGATTGACAGATTCTGACGTAGCAGTTATTAATCTGTCAAGCGAAAATAGCCCTTGACGTTTTGTACGTGCAAATGATATTCAGCCGAGTGGTAAACCAATATCTTTGTCGCCTATACATAATAAATATTAATATTTATCGAAAGGAACTTCGTTCCATCCCTTGAAACCTCTCAAGTTTTTTATGATACCAATCATTCAGGATAACGTATATTATCATCGATTTTTTCAGCTGTTCATAAAAAAACAATATTCGTATTTCCTCTTTAATATTTGAAAATATTACTTTAAAGCTTTTTAACAATCATAATATATTTTTGACATAATGCCAGCGCTAACATTGCATTTCTCTCGATAATTTCGCGCCAACAAATCATCGATATGTCACTCGTCGCCCCAACACTAGTGACTGACATTGACCGCTAGTGATGTAATACGGATATTCGGTTCCTAATGAATATTTATATTTAAATTATGATATACTATCTCAAAACCTCATCGATATATTTAAGCGCAAAATACCTAAAAACACATTATATTTCTAAACTGTTTTTTTTATAATTAAGGAAACTACCCAAAGACCATTTTATCTCATTGAAGCATTTTTTAACTTAATTAGTTTTTTTGCGAAAAATTTATCGTTAAGCACAAATCAATAAGATACACTGCGCGCTAACGCCGCAACGTTCGACAGTAAAGCTGATGTTGACGCGCAGTGTATATCAAAAAAGTTTATGTATTTACAAAAAAAACTACTTGTATTCTACCAGCAATCTAGTTCTCATAGTACAAGCTTTGCTTAGTTTGGGACTAGAGTGTGATGTGTGAATTTTCTATGAATATTTATTATCATTTTTTTTTATTATTACAAAAACTAGCAACCAATTTCTATAGAACAGAGTATTATTTTTATTATTGCACAAGCGGCCCGTCCCGGCTTCGCACGGAATATTTTCCCTCTTTCCCGCTTTTCTGTTGAAATTTTTCCAGAATTCTCTTTGCTATAATCCTCACGGAGCCGGAGACCTTTCCTACGAATGCAAAACCGTGGAAATCGGTTCGTGCGTTCTGGAGTTATATCGTCAAGATGGAAAACCTGACTTATTTTTATGTAGATGTTTAATAATAAACTTTTCTCATATATAAAAAAAAAGCTTTTGAAATAAGCTAATAACTAAAGGTATGGAAAAAGTAAACATGCAGATCCACTAAGTAAACAATTTCGAATGCAAAAATCAAGTCAGTCTGTTCATACATCATATATTTTGAAACACTGACCTATAAACAACAATGGCTAAATGTCAAGGTCGATTGAGTCACAGTGTTGGTGAATCATGGTGTGGGTGTATGGTGGTCATTTATGGGCACCATGGTAGATTATATCTAAATAAATAAATAAATAACTGTGTTCCCCTCAGAACCAGTCTAATCAAATCTAATCTAATTAAATAAATTTAACCTGAGAATCTCCTCCATTTTTGATGATCCACAAAAATGGAGGAGGTTCTAAGGTCAATGATAAATAAATAATGCTGGACAATCCACACAACATCATCTAGCCCCAAGCTAAGCAGAGCTTGTGTTATGGGTACTAGAAGACTGACATACTTAATACAATACATTACATAGATAGATATTTTTTAATTATACATATAAAATACCCAGAACACCCGGAATAAATATTTGTTTATCATACAAACATTTATCCCAAGGCGGGAATCAAACCCGCAACCATCCGCGCCACATCGGTCGTCGAATGGATCAATTATCATAATATGAGCATGTGCAGGTATTAAGGGTTTGTCTGGTCAGAGCTTCAACAAGCATTTCTTTTTATGCCATAGCTCGCAGACGAGCTTGAGACCACCTGATGGAAAGTGGTCACCGCCGCACACCAGAGGCACTGTTGGTGCCTGCATGACATAGTCAAAGTCAAATTATTATTCAATAACATCACAAGGATCATTTAGAATCGTCTTACATACTAGGTGATTCTAGGTGCCAGTTCCACGCGACCAGAGCCTAGAAGAACGGGCAAGAAACTTACGGCCTGGTTCCTGCAGTTTTTTTATATGATCCTTCTTACAACGAATTATAATTAAATTAAATTGAGTACTGAAGTTCCAGAGCGGTGTCAAATTAACTTAGTTATAATAATACACAGTCATGTCTGGGACATACTAATGAGTTAATAACTATATATCAAAATCATAAATAGTTTATTTAGTAAGTAAAATCACAAAGATCATTCAGAATTGTCTTATATACTAGGTGATTGTAGTTGCCAGTTCCATGCAATATTTCATGCTAAAATTGATATTTTGCAGTACATAATATTTAGTTTTGTTTTAATGCGATTTTTATAGCACTGTGATCTACAAATAAAATGTATCCTGTTTCAATGAATTCATTAATAAAATTCAACAAGAATTATAGATATTTATAGAAATTCAGTAATTTCACATTATTATTATTTTTTAGAATTTTCTAAAATTTTCTATTTTGGCGGCAACAATGTCGACTTTGTAGGTAATATTCACACTATTTGTAGGTAGATAAATAATGCATCAACAATTCACATTTAGAATTTTACTTACGCAATTATATAGTCTTCCGTTTGCAATTCAAATGAAGCACTCGATCAATGCAGTCCGAACTATGGGAACCGAGAAATTCACTTTTTAGAGCTTCGTAATCGCATCACAGGACATTCAAAACAAAACACAAGAGACACCACTGGAGAGGGAAAACTGATGGAATAGCTGAAATAGACTTTCAGGAACCCAGTTTCTACAATATTTAATGTTATTGTCTGTTGAAGGCATTAGTAAACTATCACAACAGCCTGCAACGGGGACCCTGCCCGCTGCCACCGCGTCGCGAATATTTTCACAAATTCCTCAAAATAAAATAGAATGATGTGTAAATGACAAGTATTTTTGACATGCGCACTGCTGTTTACGTCTTGTGTGGTGTGAGCGCCATCTATTATTATTCCAAATCAACATGTTGTATTAAACTCTTGTGATTAGTTACGTAATACAGTAAAAATTGCACAGATGTCACTGTTAAATTAGTACTACTACTTGATACTAGATGTCACTACTTCGAAATATCCAAGGAGGTTTTCCAGTTTCACACAAGTCTTGAAGGCAAGGAGTTTTTAATAAGTACGCAAACACACGTACTACTTGACGCTAGATGGCAAAATATTTCTAAGTATAGAATCAAATGAGGGCGTTATAACATCGGTCTTACTTTATGTACATAATGGTAAACGTACGTAAAACTAATACATGGATGTACTTGTACATAGGCCAGAGGCCGCTAAGTATTTATTTACTGTCCAATTGACTCACGGACGGTATTTTATGGTTATTTAGATTTTGTCTCAAAAATACGAATGACCAAAACGTGCGTGGATGTATAACATAGAGCAAAGAAACGGTTGATGTGGCATTCTCTAAAATATCTAGCAGAAAACTTCAGAGAAAATATCTTTTTTATTGTACTTATATATTTTTTCTTAAATTTATACATATTTAAGTCTTATTTTATTGTTGCAAACAGATGTTTTATAATAACCTATTATAATGGAAGGTTTTAGGGGAAGACCGTTGATGGCAGTCTTACCACGAGAGTTAGAGAAATGTCGTGGAAGGAACCATGCCTTCGATTTATAAGTGAGTAAGTAAACAATAAATAAATATTCTTGGACATTTCACACATCACACTCTAATCCCAAACTAAGTAAATCTTGTACTATGGGAACTAAACTGCTGATAGATTACTTATATACTTTTTTTTTGTAAATACACATAGAATACACAGTAACACCCAGACCCAGAACAAATATTTATGTTCATCACACAAACATTTGCTCTAAGCGCGAATCGAACTAACATCCCACAGTATGGAAGGCAAAGCTCTAAGAATCTAAGAACTTAGTCAAAACTATATAAAAATACTCATCTATCTTGATTTCTACATTAATGAGAGGTCCTTCTAGGAAAATATTCAGGTACTAATGTCGTCATCGCATCAAACTGGCTTGAATGCTAAGCGAGTGAGCTAACATCTAGATAGAATAGGTAGAGGCCATTCTGACAGACGTCACGGCTCTGATGGTAACTCTGCCTGTGGGTCGTGGAGTCGATTCCCACTCAGAGCAAATGTGTGATGAGCATAAATATTTGTTTTGTGTTTTGTGCTTTGGGTAGGAATCGAACCTACGACAGCATGGAAGGTAGAGCCACTACCAACTGAGCTATGCCTGCGTGTGGCTAATATAAAAAAACTAAAAGCATATTATTATTAAATTAATCTATTAAACCAAACGTCCGTTATTCGTCTTGTCATTACATAACACAGGTTTAGGTACCTATACTACCTACTAGTCACCTAGTGTAGGTATATCTACTAATGCTAGGCGCTGGCGTCGAGTTTTTTCTTAAACGTACACGCGACTAGTTCTAGAGACAATCGTACACTTTGCACATCAATCACTCAAGCATGGAGCTGCATGATCTCATCCCACCATCTCCCTTCCATCAACGGACAAGCAGACGCACCGCGCAGTACCACCCCTACCTGGTTTCCATACCGCCGATCCACACAAAGCGCTTCGGTAACGCATTTATTATGCGAACCGCCAAGGAGTGGAACTCGTTGCCGGCTTCTGTCTTTCCCGAACAATACAATCTTGGTCTCTTCAAGGCACACACCCATAGATCGTCCTGCTCCATCGTCGGCCACAACATCACTTTCCATCAGGTGAGTTTGTGGTCAAAGGACGAACTATACTTAGTAAAAAAAAAAAAAAATGGTCAGTCAGGAGACAGCCGTATACTTTGCACAACAGTCAATCAGTCATGGTCGTCAGTATTTTATAACTTCATGGAAGCTCAACGCCATCTTGTGAAACTTATAGTTCATTTATTCATAATAAAGGTTACATGTCAAATTAATAAATAAATCGGGTACAAGCTTCAATTATTAGGACTTAAATATAAAAATAAAACAAATAATCTTAATATAAAATTAAAAATTTAAGTGTCACCTACATAATTTAGGACAATAAATTCGTCAACATCATAAAACGACTGGCTGATGAGCCAATCTTTGAATCTGTATTTGAAGGATTGCGTTGATGGTGCATCAGTGAACTAAGTTGCTGATGACTTATATGAAGTTTTTATTCTTTTCTATATTAACATACCTACATGGTTTAAAGCCCTATAAGTATTGAAACTTGTAATCTGCATTATTGCATGTTTAATAATAAACTTTTTAGTAACAAAAAGCTTTTGAAATAAGCTTTGGTCTTCACTTTGATAAAAATATATAAAAAAAACGCCTGCCCTAAATAAATATATCTTTATCGGTTTTTTTGAACACACTACGCATAAAACTGACAGGCTGTATCGTGACGCAGCTTGATGTAGATGGCTTGATGTAGTAAATACACCGTAAGCTCCGGCTCTACAAGATCCGGGTCGTGCTACCTATACATATGCATGAAGCGTCAATCCAATCAGCTGTTAGACTTAGCATTTGGCATATATCTATCCTAAATACGGCCTTAGTCATATTAAGTTACAAGTTTCATTAAATAAGTTCTAGGCTCAGTGGAACTGGCACCTAGAATCACCTAGTATGTAAGACGATTCTAAATGTTCCTTGTGATTTTATTGAATAAAGTAATTTTCGCCGGGAATCAGTGGATGAGAGTCGCAAGGAACCGTAAAGAATGGCATAATAAAGAGGAGGCCTATACTCAGCAGTGGGTGCCAACGGGCTGAAATGATGATGATGAAGTAATTTTGACTTTTGAAAAAAGTATTTTTATTTTTACAAAATGAGTAAAATACCTGCCTTGGAAGGAAGAAAAAGAACTGTGAAAAAAAAATATATAAAAAATAATCAATCAATCGTTAAATTTAAAAGTAAAAGGCCCGGAAGATACGGCTCTTAGTGATAAGGCCCTTAATGCTATAGATTAAATTTTTCTTGTGTGTACAAAGTCGCGTGCAGATAGTTATTGATAAATTTACCATATAAGAAATTAATGTAATAGAATTTATAAAATACTCTTGTATGATATTTTATAAATATTGTATTGGATGTATGGCATTGATAAATTTACCAAATTTTATAAGAAACTAATGTCATACATTTTCAAAAATACCTTTGATATTTTAAAAATATTATATTGGATGTATAGTGTGGTGTATTTGTATATTTATATAGTTGCCTGTATAGTCACCCACGCGTGGCCTAAACGACCTAGTGTGTACTAACAAGTGACCTTTAAATTAGTATTGTACCAACACGTTTAGTTTTGTAAATGTATTTCTACACGTTCCTACATATAACCCAGACATATAACATTAGGCATAGAATCTTTGATAAGCATATTTTTAACTAGCTGACCCGTGCCCACTTCGTTGGGCTTAATGTTTGTAAGAAACGCTTTCATGCGACCGTTTTTTCCGATTCACTTTGCAAAACGGACTACCACGTTTTTATTTTTCGGTTTTATATAACCTAGACACTCAGCAATAATATCATCTAGCCCCAAGCTAAGCAGAGCTTGTGATAAGGGTATTAGAAGACTGACATACTTAATACAATACATTACATAGAAATATATTTTTTATTATACATATAAAATATCCAGAACACCCGGAATAAATATTTGCAGATCGAAACATTCATCCCAAGGCGGGAATCGAACCTCTCTCTCTCATTCATATTCTCACACAATCTTCTCTTTTTCGGTCTTCCCCTACTTGCATACTCTACGCTCGTTTTATCCCAAACCTCGTGTCAAAAACCCACTATACCCAGAATGTAGCTCGTCTGGTTTTAGCCAAATATTGTGAGATCATTAAAATGCCGGGTTCGTAGGCGACGAGCAAAAAACACGGCCAAGAACGAATCGACATTGATTAAAAGAGTTTCACATTATATATAACCATTTTGACAAGCGTCACAGCTCGGTTGGTAGTAGCTATGCCTTCTCGCTACTGCTTCTTCTTCTTTCGTGTCAACATTCCTTCAAATTGAGTCCGCCCAGAAGGTTGCAACCGCTATGGCAGATGCCGTAGCGGAGATCAAGTCGGCCTCAGTACAAGTAGAAGGGCAGGTGCTGCTTCTACTTTCTGCCATGCTCGGTCGTAGGTTCGATTCTAACCCAGAGCAAATGTTTGTGTGATGAACATAATATATTTGTTCTGTGTCTGGGTGTTAAGTATTCTATGTTTGTATTTACAAAAAAAACTTATTTATTAGTTACGTATTATATGTTCCCGTAGTACAAAGTTCCCGTAGTGCAAGTTTAGTACAAGAGCGTGATGTATGAATTTTCCGTGATTATTTATTTATTTTATACTGTACCTGTACTATAATATAAAGCCTACAAGTTCATTTTTAGGAACCCTAATAAATGCAGAGTTTCGGTATGTGGCCGCATCCGTTGAAAGAGGGGCGCTTCGGGCATTCCAAATCAAAGTTTGTCTATGCCTAGAACGTCGCTTGTCACATAACACAACAGATAATATAATAAGATATTATCTGTTGTGTTATGTTATGTGACATTAATAAGATACTACTTTATTCACAAACTTACGACTATTACAGTACTTTTAAAATGTACATTGGCATATAAAATACACAAGAAACAGTTGAGCTACAGACCGTTGCAAACGATCTATAGATAGTTCAACTGATCCAAATCAGTAGCAATCGTCGCGTACAAGATACTGGCTGCATTGCCGCACTGCTGATACACTACACTGGGCCTGATACTAGCCCTCGGGTCACGAGTTGACAAAAATAGACGCCCGGAAATAATTTTGATATTATAATTATAATCATATAATTTCTATATTTCGGTTTTTAAATACATCCATAATAACCTAGTATGTAAGACCATTCTAAATGATCCTTGTGATTTTATTAAATAAAATATTTTTTGACTTTGACTTTGACTTTGAAAATATTTAGTAGGTGTATGTTTGTTCTGTGTATGGATGATTCATCACACAAACGTTTGTTCTCGATTTAGATCAAACTCACGACCCACAGCATGGAAGGCAGAGCTACTACCAACTGAGCTGTGACGCCTGTCAATACTTGGATTATTATACTAGGTCAATATAGTATTTATGATCAAGGCGTTTTGACAAATCATCTTCAACCTCTATCCGAGGTTACCTATTATTGATATAATTACTAGTTAATTGAAATAAAACTGGTTTTATAGTGCGAATAACCCTGGTTTTATGAAATTCTTAATAAATGATGAAATATCACCAAGGGGAAGGTCGCTTAGCAATGTCACACTAAGAACGTCCTTGGTACAACACAAAAATTGTTATAAGCTACAGAATTGGGTAAATTTAGTTAACTGGTAATATTAAAAAAGACGTGTGGCACTCGGGCACTGCCGCGGTAAATCTATTGCATAGCATTTTTTGCTGGATTACGCATGCGCAGTGTTAGGTTATTTTCGTTACGGAATTTCTGGATTCGGTCTCCACGCTTCAGGTCCGCGATAGGAACTATGCAATAGCTTAATAATATCTAAAAACATTAATAAAAATCCATCACTTTCTACATACTACATACATAATCACAACGTCTAAATAAAATCGCTCGGTTTTAAAAAAAAAGTTGTATAAACCCTGACAACTAATGATGCACGAAAATAAAGAAAATGTAACTCTACAACGATAAATGGACGTCACTAAATTTCAAAATAACGTTCTTTTTTAGAAAAACATTTGACAGCTGCAAATTTTATTGTCTTGATGATAGAAGTCATAAAAAAATAAAAAAGAATAGACAAATAGAGTTTAAAAACGTTCGATTCAAACGTCAAAACGATTTGAAACTAGAACGATTGGCCCCTAACGCATACATTGTCAATCCTTGTATACATAATATTATGGCGTCTGAACAAGATCTAAGTATTCGAGCTATGTATGTGTGGGTAGCATGTATTTGTATGAAATCACCTTTATTTGTACTTTACTCAGCATTATAATAATACATAAATAAGGTACATTTATTATGTTAAAACAATAAGTTGATCTTCATGCATTATTTTTACAAGTGTTTCGAAATAGGTAAATAACTAGGTAAGTAAGTATTCAATAATATAAAAAAAGACGTGAGGCACTGCCGCGGTAAAGCTATTGCATAGCATTTTTTGCTGGATTACGCATGCGCAGTGTTAGGTTATTTTCGTTACGGAATTTCTGGATTCGGTTTCCACGCTCAAGGCCCGCTAAAGAAGCTGTGCAATAGCTTAAAAACATCAGCCTATATTTTTTGTAACATTTTGCATTAAACTTAGGTAACATAATAAGTAAATATAGATTATAAAGTTTCTACATAAATGATGATTTATAACTATAAAAACACGAACATTTTTTCATAATATTTTTTTTCATAAAAGAAAGGTGGTACTTTCTAAGTACTTAAAATAGTTATAAGAATTATACAATCATAATTTATATCTTCAAACGTTTTTAGATAAATAAGTATGTAAACGATTCACATTGATATACAAAATGTTATACTTGTTTGACATTTGCGTAGTGTCACTGCAACCTTGACCGTTGACATTCAAGAGAAGGGGTTTAGAGTTCCGTAGGTGGATTGCTAAACCACTGACAATACATAATAGGTAAATTACATAATCTATAATTTATACTAAATAATTTGATGTTATCTGTGCTTTTAAGTTATCTGAGCTTTTAAAATAATAGAGACTAAAGTTGTATTCTGTATAGTCTGTATAGCATGCTAAAGTTTACATTCTTTTATTGGGTATGGCTCTGTTCGTTACCCTCTTATTGTACGTCCGGATTGGACAAACTGTATAAACTTGTACTATTTAAAATTAAGATCTTTTTGTACAACAGTTAAACAATAAAATATTTCTGATTTCTGATTTCTTTATGTTATCTGTGCTTTTGTGTTATCTGTTGGGTTTTCTAGTCATAGACAAACTTTGATTTGAAATGGCGGCAGCGCCCCTTTTTCAACGGATTCGGGCACATACCGAAACCCTACGTATTTATAAAAAACGAATCTTAAAGTATGAGTTAGTTTTAAATTCTCTAATGAATATGATTGGTGAAAAGAGCTAGACATATTTTTACTTACAAACAATTTATAATTTTATTATCAGCTAGTTCAAATAATCAAAATCTAAGAGTTAATTGGTGCTAAAAATATTTTTTTAAATAAGTTTCATGTGAAATTGCATGCATTTATACAATTACTTCAGGGGAGTGAGCACGAACAAATGCGACAATCGTAAACGTATCGATACAGTGACGTGTTTAAGATACCTTGCGCGTCAACATCAGCTTTACTGTCGAACGTTGCAGCGTTAGCGCGCAGTGTGTCTTAAATACATTACGTTGAAAATCGACACATTTATTCGTGCCCTTAACAATGCAAACATTTTGAAACACCCTGTATAGTGTTATTAACTTTTAATTTGACGTGGAAATTGATGAATGAAGTAAATTAGATGTAAATATGTACTTTAATTGCTAAAGCAACAAGTTTTTTCAATCAATCAAATCTTCATAGTGAAACTCTTAAACAACTAACAATCTTAGAGTACGTGTGATTACTTCCATTCAAGGTTATCTGGTAGAGATTCCTGTTTAAGGGCGCCAATTTTATAATAGGGCTACCTTTAATACATTGTCGCAGCTCAGTTGGTAGAAATGTGTCTTCTTCTCAAAATCTGTCTTCTATGCTGTGGGTCGTGGGTTCGATTCCCACCCAAAGCATGTTTGTGTGATGAGCATAAATATTTGTTCTGTGTCTGGGTGTTTCTATGTATTCTATTTATGTATTTACAAAGAAATGTACCTATATAAGTAGGTATTATATCAGCTATCTAGTTCCCATCAGATATCATCATCACTACAGCCCGTTGGCACCCAACGGGCTGAAGTGATTATTATAATGATGATAAAATGATGATTAAAATCACAAGGATCATTTAGAATCGTCTTCTATACTAGGTGTTAATGCCAGTTTAGGTGATTCTAGGTGCCATTTCCACGCGACTAGAGCCTACCTAGAAGAACGGGCAAGAATCTATATTACCTCAAAATCGTTCAAAACCAGCCTATTTAACTTGATGTAATATGTACTTAGTACAAGGAAGAGATTTCATTGCGTTCAATTCTGTTACTATGCAGAACCCTATCGCAAAAAAAGCCCGCCAAAAATTACCCGCCGCATACCATAGAGCAACTGATCTTTTTTTTTCAAATCCGCCAACGGTCTAACGTCTGGCGCGCGTCTTCAAACATGGAGTCCGAATACCTGTTTCTGACAATTTTGTATTATTATACTTTATCGAGGACATAGTTATTGATAGTCAGACTAGTCTCATCGGCAAAGATTACAAATTAGATTCAGTTTGAATCCAGTGACTGTGAAAATAGGACGTGTGATGTATTTTTTATTTGATCATTGTGTTGGAATACAGGTAAGTGTTTTTATTAAACAAGCTAAAACAAGTCTTTGTGAGAAATGTGTCATCTATTTTTTTTTTTTAATTTAGTTTAAATGTTGAAATCATGTCTCAGCCTAACATATCAAGTTTGTGAGTCATGATAGGTTATATTAGAAAAAAATATATATATTTATGAAATTATTTAGGTTAAGTACTTAAATAATTTCATAAATATTTTTTTTTTCTAATATAACCTATAATAAGTATTTTATTTATACTTTATTAAGTATATAATTTTATAACGGAAATAAACAACAAATCTTAGTGCTATCTTAAATTAATAAATGCGGCCTTATCGCTGATAGCGATTTCTCCCAGGCAACCATATAATTATTTTCTCGCCGCATCATTTCCAATTTAAAAGTGTTAAATTTTATATTTAAGTGTTTTATGAATAATAATTTAAATTTTCTGTAACATTTTGTCCTTGAAACCAATCTATCCATAAAAAAAATAGCACGAGTTTTTAAAAGTTCCGGCAAGTGTGACGTCATCATTTTTATTAGAAAATTTTATGATTAGCTCTAATGTATATTCAAATTAGTTGTTACTAGGTATATAAATACTTAGTCATAAATATAATTTTACGGAAGATTTTGTGTTTAGATAGTGAGCATCAAAGATTGTAAATTTTGAAAAATATTGTCAATTTGTTTAACTACTTAGCTTGATTCTATACGGTCTATTTTATTAAAAGTTAGCGCAGACTTGAAGTATTGACTACCGCACCGTACGTAATGATGACATAAAGTCAACGCTAACTTTTTATAAGATAGAGGGTTAATATATATTCGCGAATATTTAAGAATAAGAATCATTTATTGTAAAACTATGTACTTATAGGTAAAGATCTTATAATTTCACTTATCAATTTAGTCTCAAACTAAGTAAAGCTTGTACTATGGGAATTATATTGCTGATAAAATACTTATACCTATTTGATTACGAAATATATACATAGTAACACCCAGACAACCATTTTTTTTATACAACCTATGACACTCAGCAATAATGTGGCTTTCTATAGGTGAAAGAATTTTTAAAATCAGTTCAGTAGATCCCGAGTTTACTCCTTACAATTTAACAAATATACAAACACACAAACTTTACTTCTTTAATTATATTAGTATAGATTAGTATAGAAGATGACTATAGTAAGTATGTATAATTGTTTAAAAACTTCACATATATGTATCATCTTGAATTATGACAAAACGTCATATTTCAAAGGTTAACCGTTTTATTAGTGACATTTTTATCTTTGCATAATAAACGAATTAGTAATTAGACAATATTAAGTACAGATATATTTTTTTAGTTTACACTCTCAATAGTCTTGTTAAAACTGAATATACCTATGTATAAAAACTTTAATCCAAATATACTATAATATACTATGAAATACTTAATACTAATTCTATTTGCTCAATAAATAAAAACAATTTGAAGTTATTTTACGATTTCATAAAGTTACTATATTCCAACTCCAAATGTAGAGTCTGTCATAAGACAACTTAAGGCGACGGGTAGGGTGAAATTTTTCATAATAAATAAAAATGTCAATAACTTCCAAGTTTATTATTTATTTATTATATCTATACACACGTTAAACTTGTAACACGGCATAGTTTTTGCCGTGGTGGTTAAACTCTAGACAGTCAGCGTGGCAACGTCACAATTTCAATTTCAACAAAAATGCTGACAACGGCGCAAAACACATAATGAGCCGCGCACAGTTCGGATAGTCAAACTCTAAAGCAGTGCCTTATGTATATTTGCGAGCACACAGCAATCAAACACTTATAATTCCTAAGGCGCTACTCTTCTTCTTCTTTAAACACCTTAATGTAGAAATGTTTTCTTTAGAGTCACAAGATACGAACCATAAGAATAGCTGTGCTGAGTTTGGTACCAAACAAATCTGCCAAACCCATAAAAAATGGGATCTTAAACCACACTTTTGCAAAAGGTGTTGGTACTAAACTTACATTTAAAAGTAAACTATATCCAAGAGCACAAATTTTGAGTAACAATACACTAGTTCAATATATGTGTTATAGGAAATAATAAGTTTCACAACTCCACATGTGTTAGAATTATAACTTATTTTGTAGTGATAAATCATGATTGTCATTTAATTACAGTTTGCTGCTTGCTATCATAGTTTTATAAACATAGTTTTATTTTAAAAGTATTGAAACATAAGTCGTTTTATCATTTTTAGTTCACGGAAGGAAATACTTGTTTATTTTTAAATACTATATTATATACATGTTAAAATTACTAATTTATTTTTAATACTGTATTACATAATTAATATTATTTTTAATATTTAATTTAAGATCTAGAAATATTATCATTTTTGTAAAGAGAAAGGCAAGATGGCGAGCGAATGGACGGGCAGTCTGGATCGAGCCATAGTGTAGATAGGTTGTTCAATTTGTTAAATACAAGTGTGAAAAGTTATTATCCTCGAGTTTTACATTTCATCACCTGATTCCCTACACATGCTATCACTTTTTCTGAAAACAGTTTTCGGTTTCCCCAAAAACACGCATTTGGCTATACCCGTCACCTTAAAAACTCTTTCGAAATTTGAATTGGTTAGACCAATGGTGTCGTTTGATAACCATAGACAATTTTGCTAAACTTTTTGTTTAACTCCAAATGTGGACTCTGTGGACGCGTTTGTTCACATAAAAGTTTTAAAAATTCTAATACGTAGTGATTTTATAACAAGAATAAAAAAAACCTCTTAGAATGGAAAAACACTTAACCTTGGATAGTTGCTAAGATAGAAACGGACAAACCAGTATAAATTAGACTTTACAAAAAGAACAAGTCCAAGGAAACTTGTTCTACCCAAATGCCAGGTTAAAATGGCTGGCATTATAAATGCTAATTCGACAATTTAGAGTCGAAGACGCAACATTTATTAAAAATTGTGAATTCTCGCGTTTATGATAGTGCTAAAACAATTTACTTAGCAATTTGATTTTAGTGACATCTAGTGAGGAGTAGCGTAACAAAAGTTTGAGATTTCCCGCCCCTTTTCAAAATGGAGTTTTCTGTTTTTTGACGAGTGGGCTAAAGAGGTTTTGTAGATAACATTTTTAGATCCCAAAAATGCTTAGTTTGTTCTCAAAATCCTAGATATTAAATATATTTATGTGTAGATCTACTAAACGGTAATTGAGTGTGAAGAGTGTAAATGATAAAACCTAACATTTCGTCCACATCTACTTAAGTAAATATTACGCCATCTTTTGTAGACGTAAGTTTACCTTACTTTACAATATATATATATTATAGATAGATAGAAAATTCTTTATTGCACTTTTAAAGTAGTGTATACAGGCGAACTTAATGCTACAAATAGCATTCTCTACCAGCTAACCTTTGGGTAGTGAGATTAAAGGGTAGAGTATTATAGGTTAATTAATTAAATAACAAAATGGCGATTTGATGAACCGATTCAAAATTATAATTTTATGTATGTACTTACAAAAATGTACAAAAGCGGCTTCAATCACATGTATACTAACGGTCTATCTTATAAAAAGTTAGCGCAGACTTGAAATATTGACTACCGTACGTAATTATGACTTCCACCTAGTGTGTCCTAGTATAAGTCAGACAAAAAACCAAGAAAAATTTAAAAGTAAGACCTTACGGTACCGGTAAAGTCGTATGACTTTAGCCCTAGGGGGTGACTTTGACCCTAAATTGGTAATAGTTTGAAATACGCGCCACACCTCTCCTACAGCCTGTTACAAAAAAGTACGCGTAAAAATCAATTAAGGGCAGCACATATAGTCGGTAAAACAGTGTTTCGAGCTTGTGGTCTTTTCTCTGATTGGTTGATCTAGCTGTTTTCGAAAAGTTTGTTTATTGAGCAAAATTTTGTAGTGCAAACTTTCGTCTATAACATAAAATTAAGGTGAGTTTGCATTTGTTAACATAAGTATAAAAATATTTAACTAATATTAAAAAAAAAGTTACTAGTAGGTGTGTAGTTTTGTATTTTTTCATCAGTAGATATATTTTTTGGAGTTTAGTTTGTCTCAACATCAACAACCTTGCGATTTCAGAACAAGAAAATGAGCAGGCCAAAGTCCCGCAAGCCCTAGGGACACTTTGGCCCGAAGTTTGACAAAAAAAAATATACTAAATCTTTTAAATGGCTACCAAATATTTATGTGTATAGTTTCCTTATATCCCCAACAATGCAACTAATTCAATAAAATATAAATATAGAGAAACCCCTTTCAACTGTAAGGTGAAAATGAAAAATTGCTGAATATTGGGTCAAAGTCATACAACTCTACGGTACTTTTTTTTTTCTTAAATTTTTTTTAAAACGAAATATGTATGTAGTTTCCTGTCCTCTAAGTAGTTTTTTATGTACATATGCAATTAAAAACTAAAAGTACGTTTTTGACCTCTAGAGTCGTTGACCGTTAAAATGACTTTGTGTTTTTTGCTAGTTTAACTAATATACTTTAGTAAATAAATATTTAATGTACTTGATAGTTTTTTTTGCTTGGTACTAATGCCACAGATGTGTAATAGTTTTATCATCTGGCTGTTACGAAAAAAACTTATATTCTAATTATTTCTAAACCTACTAGAACTGACAACCGTTGGAGCAAACGGATACTGGAGTGGAGACCGCGTTTAGGCATTGTGTAGTGTAGGGCGCCCTCCGGCGAGATGGAGCGACGATACAAGGAGTGTAGCGCAAACACAACATGAGAAGAGACGAAGGTCGGGATCAGTGGCGCGTCTGCAGAGACCTACGTCCAGCAATGGACTGACATAGGTTGATGATGATGATGAATTATTTCTGGATCTTGTCGACGTGCCCCGAGGGCTGGGATATTGAGCAACGACGGGATATCCATCTACAACATGTGATATTGAACAACGACTTTGGATATTCATCTGTAACCTGGGATATTGAGCAACGACTTTGGATATTCATCTGTGATATTGAGGAACGACGACGTCTTTGACATGACAACAACAACTTCGGATATTCATTTGTGACATGGGATATTGAGCAACAACAGGATATTCAACTACAACTTGTGATTGATCAACGACTATGGATATTCACCTGTGATATTGAGCAACGACCCGGGATATTGAGCAACGACCTGGGATATTGACCTAGCCTCTCCTTGGCTTTGTCTGTATTTACAACATTTCAGACATAGCCTGATAGAGGTTACGTTTTTTCCCATTTTATTTCTACAAAAGACTTCAATGGCGACAGAAGAATTTTATGTAATTTATATAAAGTTATTAATAATTAGTATGTAGGTAATTAGTGTGTATTAAAAACCTATGTATTTACTTATGTAAATGAATATTATCTTATCTTTATCTTGATTATAGAAGAAGTATTTAGTTATGATTAAGTAATCTTGGTAAAATATAGTTTGTACGAAAATAAAATAAATAGTTACAGACAATTCGCATACCACGCTCTCCCAAACTAAGCAAAGCTTGTACTATGGGAACTAGATTGCTGATAGAATACTTATATACTTACATTTTTTTTGTAAATACATACATAGAATACATAGAATGCTTAGTTTGGGACTAACTGGCGTTGTATGAAGTACCTACGAATATATTTATTTAGTTAGTTTAATAAATTTAATTCAAGCTAAACTTGTTGCCCTTGGTATATCACACAAAAATTTGCTCTGGATGATATATCAATAGTACAAGTTGTGCTTAGTTTGGGGCTAAATGACGTTGTATGAAGTAGGTACCTACGAATATATTTAGTTAGTTTAATAAATTTAAGTTTAAACTTGTTGCCCTTGGTATATCAAGATAAGTCACATATTTTATTCATATTAATGATGTAATAAAAATGCGGTCCGGTACCGAAATATATTTTGTTATATATTAAAATAACTTATTATTCACAGACAAGTCACACTCTAGTCCCAAATTATGCATAGCTTGTACTATATACGTTTTTTTTACTTTTTTTAATTGACTTCTGTCAATACGACAGGTAATTCTACCAATGTCAAGTGTTTGAATATAATTCACATCAATCGTCAAATCGGCTGTCTATGGTTTTAAAATAAAATGGCGGAAAATTTCCCTCCATAACCTATCGGAAACGAGTTCCATCCAATCCCGATCTCACTTAATTTCGACGATTTCGATTTCAACGATTTATACATTATGCTACGATCTCAAGTGTTATATCTTAGAACTAACTTAATTTAGTACAATGAGCGGCCTTATTGCTGATAGCGATTTCTTCCAGGGAACCGAAAATTTTCAATATAAAACAACAAAACTAAACATAACATTAGAAAAACAATTAAAACTTTATTCACAAACTTACGACTATTACAGTATTTACAAAATGTATATACATTGGCATATAAAATACATAAGAAACAATTGAGCTATCTACAGACTGTTGCATTGATCTATAGATCTATAGAAGCGTACCGAAGATACTGGCTATCATCATCATTATCTTCCTACCCTTGTCCCACATTACGTGGTGTCGGTACAACTCGTCCTCTTCTTCCACTCTCCTCTATCAGACGTCATCTCGCTCACTCCTTTCTTACACATGTCATCATTCACACAGTCCATCCATCTTTTCTTTGGCTTCCCTCTACTTCTACATCCATCCACATTCATATCTAACACATAGAATATAACCCAAGATACTGCTATACTAAAATTAATATAAAAATGTTATGTTTTATCAAAAAATTCATATCCGCATTCAAAAAATCTATGATTCCAATAAATATTTATCTATGAGCAATAAGTATATTTCATTATTTGACCTTAGTCCGTGGTCGTTTGAAGGTTTTTCAAAGTTATATTATACAGGTAGGTAATAAGTAATTTTATTGAAATAAGGCGATCAATATTTCTATTTGACAGGCGTCACAGCTCAGTTGGTAGTAGCTCTGCCTTCCATGCTGTGTCGTGGGTATGATCGCCACCCAGAGAAAAAAGATTCACTTTGCAAAACGGACTACCACGTAAAATCTTTTTTATTTTTCGGGTTTTTATATAACCTATGACACTCAGCAATAATGTAGCTTTCTATTGGTGAAAGAATTTTTAAAATCGGTTTTGTAGATCCCGAGATTACAATTGAACAAACACACAAACTTTACTTCGTTATAATATTAGTATATATAGATTAAAAACCTAAAAATTAAAATTGTAAATATGCAGATCCTTTTAGATCGTTCGTTTTGTCATTTGCTCATGATGAATTTGTAAAAACTAATACGATAATAAGACGAAGTGTAGACTATTTAGCTGACTAGAATCTGAGGGCTTAGTCCGAGGTTGCATTTTAAAACTCCCTACTCTTGAGCACTCTGACTAGAATCTGTCTTAGCTAGAATCTAGGTGAGTGACGTCATCCGACAGACACCGGTCACCCTTGACATAAACCAAACGCGCTATAGTCTGTAGATATATAGACATAGATAATTAATAACTGAGGTCGGATTCTAACCTCAAAACCTGGCAGGTTTTAAGTCACGTTCCGTTTCTATATTTTGACTATTAAAAGGTCTTCTTTACATATTTTCTGCCTTTTTTCAAACTAGACTGTAATTATAGTAATATTAAGACCTAAAGCAATTTGACAGACGTCACAACTCGGTTACATATCCATGCTGTGGGTCGTGGGTTCGATTCCCACTCAGAGCAAATGTTCGTCAGATGAACATTTGCTTTGTGTCTGAGAGTTACTATGTGTTTACAAAAAAATGTGTATAAGTATTCTATCAGCAATCTAGTTCCCATAGTACAAGCTTTGCTTAATTTGGGACTAGTGTGTTATGTGTGATTTGTCCAGTCCATATTTATAGTAATTTTTGGTATTCTGTGGGCTTTCTTGTAGACTGATGTAACTGTGACGTTATTGATAGGATTAAAGCTCAGTCACATCATGGTTCAGTCAGACGGACAGACAGACAGACAAACGGACAGACAGACAGACGGACAGTAAAGTTTAAATAATGGGAACCCGTTTTAACTTTTTATACGGAACCCTAAAACATCTAAGCGCATAGAGCGCACAGTTTATAAGAATATGTATTAGGATATAAAAACAACCACCGAATTCAAGCGTAGGACGGACCGATGGACCGATGAAATTGAGAAGGGCAAAGAAAAAAAACAAGTGTATAGTTTATTAATTTATTAAATAAAACATTGCCTAATCTATGAAAATTCTTAAATCGGTAACAAACTCTAGTTCTGCTACTCACCGGTAGATGGCAGTATAAAACCAAAGTTTAATAATAAATAATATATATTAAAGAATTTGCTTTACAATACTAAGCTTATGTACTAAGTAATACAGTCTGAAATGGCATAGCATAGTTATTTGCGCTTTAAGACGATCGGCGCGGGCAAGGCAGATTGAACCTTAACATAGTTACCATATGGGGTACTTATAGTAGGCGGTCCATCTGAATTAGTATCTAAAACGTTGATATTTTTTGTATCTGTAGTTGTAACTCCATTTCTGTTCCATCCCGCTGAAACAAAAATAATAATAAATATTGCTGGACAATCCATACATCATCTAGCCCCACTAACTGACATACGTAGAAAAAAATTGGTTATAGCGACATCTATTATTGTTTTATGTAAGTTATCAACGCCATCTATATTTTTCTTGTAGTACTAAGTTATTCTACTCGTTTCTAGATAACAGCAAACGTGTTTTGAAATTATTTCAAGAGATGGCAGCACATACCAAACAATGTTTGGAATTACAAAATTGTATAAATCTAGTCTGTTTTATGAATTCAAAGTGAAATATTGCATAAAACCATTGCAATTAGGATAATTTTAAATAGATATGAAAGAAATACAGGTGTTTTAAAAGAAATACAGTTTTGTTAAGCTAAAATAAGCCTTATTCCCTTACAATAAGCTGTATGTTCTTCATGTCCGGGAATCGCTTGACCATTGTGTATGTGGAGATGGATTTCCTTCTGAGGGGGTTGCCAGGAGTGGTGAGGGGCTTCCCAACCGTGGGATTGGTGACCTTTGTGACTAAATAGGGCGCCGAGCTGAAGAAAAAACGAATATTTCAAGTAATATTCATGGATATATCACACTCTAGTCCCAAACTAAGCAAAGCTTGTACTATGGGAACTAGATTGCTGATAGAATAATTAATTATATAAGTACACCTTTTTTTGTAAATACATAGTAACACCCAGAGAGAACAAAAAATTATGTTCATAACACAAACATTTGCTCTGTGTAGTAATCGAACCCACGACCCACAGCATGGAAGGTAGAGCTACTACTACGCGAGAAACACGCGCACGCCGCACGGCTTACAACTGTAGCAAAGAGTGTC
The DNA here is from genome assembly GCA_932527185.1 of Ecliptopera silaceata. NCBI lineage: Eukaryota > Metazoa > Arthropoda > Insecta > Lepidoptera > Geometridae > Ecliptopera > Ecliptopera silaceata. The sequence continues at coordinate 4,774,503 of OW052217.1, read as the reverse complement.
GTTACAACTTTTGGTCTTAATTTTTTCCGTCTAGCTCCATACGCGCGTTAGGTAACTTCGTTCCAATAAAGTAAGGTTATAAATTGATCTCATTTTATTATTTTTATGTTTGTAAGTAAATACATAATTTTAAATAGAATAACGTATTAGATATATCTGCATCTGTAATGTTATTTATTTTATTTTTGTAACTACGTAAACAACTATTTGAATAGCCCTTTCGCGGGTAAAATGCTTCCTCTATATCTGTCTCCCTCACACATACCGCTAATATGATGTCGTCCTGTTCACACACTTTCACTAGTCAAAAAATTAAAAAAACTTTAATTGTCTATTAAAGAAAGTTACAGACTATACAATTCAAAATTTGATAAAAAAAATAGTTGGTTACGTTTGACTGACATCAACATGTAAGTATTACATGTTTTTTATTATTTGTATTTATGTTTCGTCATTCACGGACCGATAGTCGACTTTCTTTCTTGAAGTATGCGCTAGAATTTTTCATGGCACGAAAAAATACGTAGAAATGTGTGTAGTAATTAATTAAATACTTAGTATATGTTTTTTGACGTGACAACGTCTTATAATTCGATAGAGCCGGCTGCACGCACGAAAAAACATGACTCATGAAGCGTTCCGGCGTTCCGGCGTTCTGAGGCGTTCCTAAAATTTTCTTTTGAAAAATTCTACCATTCCATCAGTATTTTCTTAACACGTTGTCACGTTCAACTATCGTCAGTAAACCGACTTTACAAACAACCATTTTTTTCTGAGCTTTTACTGTCTTTCAAATTCTTTGTTGCCTGTGGTCTGGAAGCAATCGCTCTTAGTGATAAGCGTCCATTAAACTTTGCTAGTGTTTCAATATAAAAAAACCAATAATTGGTTGAAAGTTTTCCACAGTCGTCACAGCTCAGTTGGTAGTAGCTCTGCTTTCCATGCTGTGGGTCGTGGGTTCGATTTCCACACAGAGCAAATGTTTGTATGATGAATATAAAAATATTTGTTCTGTGTCAGCGTGTTTCTATGTAAGTATGTATGTATTTACAAAAAAAAGTAAGTAGGTACTTATATAAAGTATTCTATCAGCAATCTAGTTCCCATAGTACAAGCTTAGTTTACTTTGGGACTCGAGCGTGATGTGTGAAATGTCCTAAACATTTACCCCCTATCTTATAAAAAGTTAGCGTTGATAAGTCATCATTACGTATGATAATAATCAATGCTTCAAGTCTGCACTAACTTTTTATAAGATAGACCGTTATAATATTATAGAACTTTCTAGTATACCTTCACAGCTCCCGCCAGCAACAAGATCTTCAGAATAAATAACGTGACGGCCAGCGTCTTGACCCCGACCAGCGCGGCCAGCACGGCCCATGTGGAGGCGGCTCCGAGCTGGAAGATTATCGGCAGGAGACCAGCCACCATCTTCTTGAATGGACGGCCGAAGGTTCTGCCTGCAACATATAAATAAAAAATAATAAATTAACGTTTTATTGTTGGGGTTTTATCTGATGCCATTAAAACCCACACTAAAGTTCTAAAAACTCCCAATCGGAAAATGATTCTTAAACCGTGGATCACTAAAGGCCTCTTACGGTGCCTGAAAAACAGGGACAATCTACACAAGAAATTGAAGAGGGACCCTGTAAATGAGGTATTAAAGACTACTTATAAAAGATACCGGAATTTTTGTTGTGGCCAAATAAGAAAAGCAAAACGTGCATATGATAGACAGGAATTGGTTAACGCAAGAGATAATAAAAAGAAATTGTGGGAAGTTATAAGAGACATCAGTGGACAGAGGAAGGCCTTGGATCATTCTCCCTCTTTGCTGGCTACAACCGACAAGCTGGATGCTGTGAATGAGGTTAACCGCTACTTTTCAAACATCGGAAAAACACTCGCAGAAGGCGTGTGCCCAGTAAGCTCGGATCCCTCTGTTGACCTTACCCATCGTCACTATCCTCGCAATTCTCTAGTTATGCTCCCTACTGACGTTCAGGAGGTCAATCAACTGATTCTAGGGCTGAAAAGTAAATGTGCCGTAGGGCTTGATAGTATCTCTGGGGTTATCGTAAAACGTTACTCTCACTTTATTGCGATTCCATTGACCCATATCTTTAACTTGGCGTTCTCCAAGGGTGTATTCCCTAGTGCTTTTAAGTCTGCTCTTATTAAGCCTATTCATAAGGGTGGGAAAAAGGACCTTGTCGAGAATTATAGACCCATCTCCATCTTGCCCACCCTATCAAAGATTTTGGAAAGACTTATGAACAGGCGCCTCACTTGTTTTCTGGAGTCCAACAACCTCCTTTCGTCCTCACAATTTGGATTCCGTTCCAAACTGTCAACCAATGATGCAGTCCATGAATTGACTGATGCTATTGTGACAAATCTGGATCAGAAGAGAAGGTGTCTGGTTGTATTCTTAGACCTTGCTAAGGCCTTCGACACGGTCTCGATTCCCATCCTTGTGTCTAGGCTTGAGGAGTTTGGTGTTAGGGGTCTTCCGCTCAAACTCTTCGAGAACTACCTGACCAACAGAACACATCGAGTGGGGATTGATCGGTTCGTCAGCGATGCTCAATCAGTGAGTTACGGCGTGCCGCAAGGTAGCATACTGGGGCCCACTCTCTTTCTCACCTATATTAACAGTCTGTGCGACATGAGACTGGAGAGTGGTAGGATTCTTACCTTTGCAGACGATACAGCGCTCCTTTTTACTGGTTCTTCCTGGGAGCAAGTATATGACTCTGCACAGAGGGGAATTAACAAGGTTTGTCTCTGGCTTAGAGCTAACGTCCTGACGCTTAACGTCTCCAAAACAAAGTACACAGCTTTTGCCCTTAGAACCAATCTTTTGCCACCATCATCCCTTTCTATCACCATTCATACTTGCTCCCCCTGTCCTACCTCCTCTATTTGCCTGTGCCCAAAACTCGAACAGACCGACAGTGCTAAGTATCTAGGTGTTTTCATTGATCAGACTCTCACTTTTAAACGACAAATCGAACACTTGGTTTCCAGACTCAGAAAGTTAATTTACATCTTCAAAGCACTCAAGAACGTTGCCGACAGAGATACCATAAGAATGGTCTACTTTACTTTGTGTCAGTCAATCATGGGGTACTGTATTTCTTCTTGGGGTGGTGCGGCCAAAACACACCTTATTGAGGCCGAAAGAGCACAGAGAGTAATTCTTAAGGTGGCCGCTGGTCTTCCTTATCGTTCGCCAACTACTGAACTATATGCTACTTGGAACGTTCTGACCGTCAGGCAGTTCTTCATATTACAAATTGTCCTTAAAAAGCATTCTTGCCTTGCCTACAACCCGGAGTTGACGAAAGGTAAACGGCGTAAGGGGAAGGTCTGTAGTGCTTCCTCATTTCGTACCAGTCTTTCTCACAATTTCAGTTGCTTCCTGGGCCCGTTCATCTACAATAGGATTAACAATATTCTATCCATATACCCCATCTCAAGATACAAATGCAAGGCAATCGTTACTGAGTGGCTAAAGTCCCTAAACTATCAACAAACTGAAGAGTTCTTAACCCCGGGATCTTAAACATCTGGCACACTCTCTTTTTATCTTGAACTTACCTGTACCTCATATCTCAGATGCTGGTTTGCCTCATATTACGTTCTAGATTGAGGCTTGATTCGTATGTATTTGTGTTTTACAGTTGTATATATTTGTATCACTACCTACCTACACATTACACTTCTAAATCACACTCACACCCTCTCATTACACTCACATCACATTACGCTACCTACACATTACACTTCTAATCACATTCTCACCCTCGTCTCACTCTCACCTTCACACACTTACACACTTTCGTACAAATTACCTACTTTTTCAATCAATCTACCCGAATTCTACAATTTAAATTACACGACATGGCTGTAGTAAGATAGTATTAATTTAGTTTTAGTTTCTATATACCTAGGACTGATTATGTCCCCTCATTGTATAACTTGTGTTTTTTTGTTTTATTTTAAATGGCTAATTACTCTGTGTCACTCATATCTTTGTTCCCATGTTAATCTGGTCCTAATTAACCGTGGAGTGGGAGCACTGGTGACCCGTAATACAGGTTTTTCAACCTATCTCGGGCACCAGTCTCTCGCAATACAGGTTTCTTTGATCCATGTAAACTGTTCAACCTACATCTAATTATTTTTAAGGAACCTTTTGTGTAGAGAGAAATAAATGTCTTATTATTATCTTATTATTGTTCAAATAGGCTTAAGATAAAGGAAAACAATGGTACTTAGACCTAAGACTTAGTACTAAGCATTATCACATTAACAGTGAGCTAAGTAAATAAATACAAAAATACAAAATGTTTTTATTGTTCCATAAGTAATATCATAGCTTTGGAGATCTCCTTTTAAGTAAACAATACTTGTGTTAGGATATCCCACTCTTCTCTCTCATAAATAATGCTGGACAATCCACACAACATCATCTAGCCCCAAGCTAAGCAGAGCTTGTGTTATGTACTAAAAGACTAGACATACTTAATACAATACATTTCATAGATATTTTTTATTATAGATATCAAATATCTGGGTATTTGATATCTACACACGGAATAAATTTTTGCCGCAAGGCGGGAATCGAACTCAAAATCTCCGCGACGCAGACGGACCTTCGCCCGCCGCGCCACATCGGTCGTTAAAATGTTAGGCACCTAGAATAAATAAATAACTTAGATAAGATAATTATTTACTTAGATATCTTTTACCTACTCAGTAAGTAAATTAAAAGTTAAGTGGTAATTTCGTGTAGTGTAAAATAGTTTATAAAAACAGGAGCGTTGATGAACTAGAATGATTTCAGTAACCCGTCAAACGTCGATCAGTCCAAACGGCCTGACAGATGCCAAAGTTCTTTTTCTGTCAAAACATGACAATAATGGGAAAGGTGGCCACTGCAAATTCTTCGATCAACATAATCCATGACTCTAGGTCCGTGGGGTACCGAGGCCCTCCGAGTATTCAAAATTATTTCTGGGCGTCTAGTGTTGTCGACGCGTGACCCGAGGGCTGGTAAGTATCTGGCCCAGCGTATCAGCATTACTATTCAGCGCGGCAATGCAGCCAATATCTTGTACGCTACGATTGCTACTGAATTGGATCAGTTGAGCTATCTATAGTTCGTTTGCAACAGTTTGTAGATAGCACAACTATTTCTTATCTAAGTATTTTATAAAAACCTATGTACATTTTGTAAATACTGTAATAGTCGTAAGTTTGTTTGTGAATAAAGGTATGTACATTATCCATAGATTAAATAACAGTTAGTTTGACAGATATGTGAAAGTACTTACTAGGAAACCGGCTGACACACTTTGTGTATGACTAAATAATGATACCTGTAAGTATTCTACCAGCAATCGTTATATAGTACAAGCTTTGCTTAGTTTGGGACTAGAGCGTGATGTGTAAAATGTTTATATTGGAACGAAGTTCCTTATCACGCGTTGCGAAAGGGGGCTAGACGGATAAAAATAAGACCTAAAGTTGTAACGACACTTTTTGCTATAGTTGTAAGCCGTGCGGCGTGCGCGTGTTTCTCTGTCTGTCTCTCTCTCTCACAGAAATCAAGCCTTTTTAAATTATAAACCTGTTTTAAACAGTAATTTAATTAAGTTAGTTAATATAAAGAACCAATCTCAAAAATTGATACAGGGTTACACAGAAAATTATTATTTATGTTCGCAAAATAGCTTAAACTAGTAAAAGATCGCGTAAGAGCCGCAATAAAAAAAAACCCTAAAGATTTGAATTTCCTTAATTTTGTTTTTATTCTGATCATTCAGATTTATTAAACTTCACTTACGTCTATCGGAAGTGGTCAAGAACTTTCTTCGGACTTCATTTCCATTCACAGAGCTATAAGAAAATGTAGTGACCTTAATGACAGAAGCTTTGGCCCAATTCGTCTGATATCAGGAAACAAAGGTGACCAAAGAGCAAACACCTCACAGATATAATATAAATAAATAATGCTGGACAATCCACACAACATCATCTAGCCCCAAGCTAAGCAGAGCTTGTGTTATGGGTACTAGAAGACTGACATACGTAATACAATACATTACATAGATAGATATTTTTTATTATTCATATAAAATACCCGGAATAAATATTTGAAGATCGTACAAACATTTATCCCAAGGCGGGAATCAAACACGCAACTTTCCGTGTCGCAGGCGGACCTTCGCCCACTGCGCCACATCGGTCGTCATATACCTATTACATCAGACAATAATATATTCGGCATGTCGTCACAGCTCAGTTGGTAGTAGCTCTGCCTTCCATGCAGGTCGTGGGTTCTTAACTTCTTATTACATATTAGTAGGGCCTTAATACATAAAACAGCTAATTTGTAGATCATCAAACGGATGCAAACCGCTTATGTTATTTTAAGATTCATGATTATTGCATAATTATGTAAATATATTTAAACTAGATTTATATTACGTAACTATGTGACATATGAATTTAATACATAAAATTATTTACTTGTTCAATAAAAACTGTTTTCAACCAACTTCAAAAAAGGAGGTTCTCAATTCGACCGTACTTTGTATAATATGTGCCAATAGTGAACCGATTTTGATGATTATTCTTTTGTTTGATAGATACATATAATAATCTCTACCTAAATATTAGTTTTTATTTTCATATTTACGAAAGATAATCTACAAATTACTTGTCAATCTTTTTTTCTCTTAACTTTTATGTTTTCATCTTAGTTTTTTTAAATACATAGAAACACCCAGACACAGAACAAATATTTATGTTCATCCCCCAACATCTCTGGATGGGAATCGAACCCAAGTCCCACAGCATGGAAGGCAGATCTACTACCAACTGAGCTGTGCGTGACACCTGTCAATTATCACTATAACATTATAAAAATTCCGTTATCACATTGATTCTAGCTTCTCGATACCATTGTTATATGTAATTCACTTTCTTTTTTTATCTATAGTATGTACTTACATTGTTACGTATTATCGTCACGCGAACGTGTGAACGAAGCGTAACTGTCAGGTTCATTTACCGCTATGTTACGACGACCCAAGACGTTGCTATCGTTATATTTTTAACAATTCGCACAATATCTTGAAAATAACTAGCTGACCCGTGCCCACTTCGTTGGGCATAATTCGACCGTTTTTTCTCCGATTCACTTTGCAAAACCGACTACCACGTAAAAGCCCTTTTTTTATCGGTTTAATGTGCAGCAGTAATGTGGCTTTCTATAGGCGAAAGAATTTTTTAAATCGGTTCAGTAGATCCCGAGATTACCCCTTACAATTTAACAAATATACAAACACACAAACTACTTCTTTATAATATTGGTATAGATAGCCTATGTGTTATTCTGATGTATAAGCTATGCAGTTGTAAAGTTTTATTAAAATCTTTTGAGTAGCTTTTGCGTGAAAGTGTAACAAACACATCCACACATCTATACAAACTTTCGCGTTTGTAATATTAGTATGATTAGGAAGCCCGAGCATGAATAAATGTGACGCACGCAAATGTATCTGCAGTGTCATATTCGAGTGACACTACGCGTTGACGTCAGCTCAACCGTCGAGCGTTGCACCGTCACCGCGCAATGTGTCTAAAATACGTTACATTTACGATTGTCACATTTATTCGTGAACGCTTCTCTAAAGCTTGTGGAAAAAAAGGAAATGTGAAATGAGAATAACTTCCGCGCTGACTTTGACGAACTTTAGATATTTAAGCATTATATGAATAAAGTAGGTAACTAATACAGAACACGAATAAATGAATATATTTAAACCTACTTAGCTTAATTTTTGTTGAGTGTGAATCGATATGTGATGATATAATATAATTCATAATAAATCATGGCCCTTGTGTAACATATCTACTTCCTTCCGTTTGTGTAAAAGCAATAAATTATATTTTTAAGTATGTAGCTACTTACTTAACTGTTGGATAAATAGAACTAATCTTTATTTATTGAATTTAAAATATTATAGGTAATTGTTTTTATTATTAAAAAAAATATAGTAAGTAATTCATTGGTGGAGTGTTGCTAAAGACCGGGATGAGTGGAAGGCTTTGGAAGAGACCTTTGCCCAGCTGTGGGACAGTATAGGTTAAAAAAAAATAAGTTATTGAAAATAAATATCTTTGTATGATGGAATGTGGCACTCGGGGACTGCCGCGGTAAAGCTATTGCATAGCATTTTTTGTCACCGGTCGGAGTATTAGTTTATTTCGTTACGGAATTCCTGGTTTCAGTCTCCACGCTCAAGGCCCGCGATAGAAGCTATGCAATAGCTTACAAACAAAAATAAATAAACATGAATATAACCAACAAGTTTTTTTTAATAAGATTTGAAAATAATTGCTATCTTTTCACAAAGAAGATACATTCAATTACTTTTGTAGGTTACGATTTGAATTAGAAAATATTTGTAACACATTTAGACCTACTTCTCTTTAAATTAAATTTCTCTTGTTATCTCAAATTGTAGGCTTTTTACGAACACAATTATCATCATTAATATGCGAGGCATTATTTGATTTTTATTTTTTATTTAATTATGCACTGCAATGTCTGTAATATGTAGTACAAACCACTATCTTTTTATGATCTGCAAATATCTATTTATTCCGGGTGTTCTGGGTATTTTATATGTACTTATAATAAAAAATGTCTATCTATGTCATCATCATCATCATCATTTCAGCCCGTTGGCACCCACTGCTGAGTATAGGCCTCCTCTTTGTTATGATCTATCTATGTAATGAAAAAAAAATCTTTTGATTTAAAACCGATGAACATGTTTCAGTTAAAATTTATGTCGGTTTGTTTTATACTTACTTACTTTTGTCAGGTGTCGGGCCATTTGGCCTGATCAACGCTTTGAGGGTTAAAGCGGTCCGACCTTAATTAAATAAAGTTAGTTATGTAAAAAAAATGCGTACCCGAGATAAAATGTAAGTAGTTTAGTTGAGGAATAAAGATATTATTATACTAATTTTATTTTATTTAGGTAAGTATATGTATACGGAACAGTACATAAGTACGTAACTTCCTATCACGTCATACACAAAACTGTTAATCGTTTTCTGTTTTTTTAGTGAAAGTGAGTTGAACACGGAAGGAAGTGTATATTTCTACGAAGAAAGAACAATGTTCGACTTTGGACTTTTAAATAGTCACCCAATTTGGCTGTTAAAATAAAATAAATAAATAAATCTTCAAGTTAATCAGCCTAATTGGCCCAACAAATGATACATAAGCTATCTATGGTCTGCAAGTTAAACTGTTAAGATTTCGTATTAATCTACTAAAAATAACGAAATAGGTTTAGTCACTAAGAAATACCTAGGTCTAGGTCCATCAATACTAATAAATCAATAATCTTGGACATTTCACACATCACACTCTAGTCACAAACTAAGCAAAGCTTGTACCTACAATGGGAACTATGTAGATTGTTGGTAGAATACCTACTTACATACACTTTTTTGTAAATACATACATAGAATACATAGTAACACCCAGACACAGAACAAATATTTATGTTCTATCACACAAACATTTGCTCTGGGTGGGAATCGAACCCACGACCCACAGCATGGAAAGCAGAGCCACGACCAACAGATTCGTGACGCCTGTCATTAAGTAGGTCAACAGGCTGGTTGTATTGTACCAAGTAAATATAAAAAGAAACTTACCTTCAACTAAATCCCTGGATCCATCCAACTCCATCTTATTTGATATAATATCACTTTGGTTATTTATATAACTTATTTTACCTACATTTTTGGTTTGACCTTGTATAATACTATCACTCTCCGTAGCGTGTCCGGGGCACAAATTAAAAAGTAAAAACAAACAAACGAAAGTCATTCGAGTGTTCCTATTTATTAATAAAACTAGTAATAAATGAAAACATGGTATAAACCATTTGATAATTTCCCTCAAATCCATAATTATTTATGTTTTATCGTAGAAATGAATATAATTTTACACGCGAAGAATTAAAAAGTAGAGAATCGAACGTCATCGCGCGCCGATTCCGAGTTCAAAACTGGCGAGCCCGCGCCATTTCTTCTTTCACTTGAAGACGCTACACACGGTTTAAATATTTAAAGATCTCGATGATTCAAATACTTTCATCGCATTGGTATGCATCCTGTCCTGACCGATTTCCATTAGAGTTTGTTTAAAGGGCAAACTGCAGATATTTTATCGGCCGATAGTTTGGTCGGCTTCCTAATCAGTATGAAGATGTATGCAGATGCGCACATTACAGTGATTTAGTTTTCATACTGATTAAGAAGTAAAACTATCGGCCGATAAAAAGTCTGCAGTCTGCGGGGACTCTTGAGTTTGTTTAACAAGCATTGTTTTAGAAAATTAGAAAGTTTCGTTACCATAACAATTAGGTTTTGTTTAATATTTGTTTGCTTTTAATATCCGTGAATAGTCAAAAAAGTTTTAATGCTAATTTTGACAGCTCACTAAAGAAACACGTAAATCCTTTACTTTTGTATTAAAGCTGTCAATCAAAAAAAGTGTATTCTTATTGTAATGTTTACTTTTAGTCACTTTTTTTGTATTTTTAACATCCGGTTCGAAGACATGTTATTTCGGAAATTACTTATTAGGTACTGTAACTGAAGTTTTAGATTCCTATTTATTTATTAATAAGATAACATTATAAATATTGTACAAGGATATCTAAGTACATCTAAAGTGTTACTTTTAGTTTAATTTACTCCATTCAATTAACATGAACACACATAATAAACAAAACAATAGTAGACTAATTAAAAATATTTTTTTTCTAGCCCATATCGCCCCACAGCTGGGCAAAGGCCTCCCCACAAAAGATATATCCTGGGATATTATGTCTCGGCATTAAGACTCCGTGTGTACCTAACAACTTTGCAATAATAACGGTTTGCCAATCCCAGTCAGATGACCAACATTTCAAAAGATTTAATTTACTGAATATCTAGAACTGATTACTTTAACTATTATATATCGGTATTAAATAATAAGATTTCCCACATAATGTTGTAGTATTATGAATAAATAAATAAATAATGCTGGACAATCCACACAACATCATCTAGCCCCAAGCTAAGCAGAGCTTGTGTTATGGGTACTAGAAGACTGACATAGGTACTTAATACAATACATTACAATAGATATTTTTTATACATATAAAATACCCAGAACATCCGGAATAAATATTTGCAGGTCGCACAAACATTTATCCCAAGGCGGGAATCGAACCCGCAACCTCCGCGTCGCAGGCGGACCTTCACCCACCGCGCCACATCGGTCGTCGAATAACGATGTTATTATTAAGTTACGCGTGCATTGACGTTTTTTTTTTAATATTCACGGACATTTCACACATCACACTCTAGTCCCAAACTAATCAAAGCTTGTACTATGGGAACTAGACTGCTGATAAAATACTAATATACTTACTTAATTTTTTTTGCTACTTACATATGTACCTTTTTATATAATGACATGTCTGGGTGTCAGAACAAATAATTATGTTCATCACACAAACATTCGCTCTGGGTGGGAGTCGAACCCACGATCCACAGCATGGAAGGCACAGTTGACCAACTGAGCTGACGCTCGTCAAATAAAATGTTTAAATAAAAAAAAATACAAAAATAAAATATAATTATTTATTACCAAATTTCCATTTCATTTACACATTTTCGATATAGTTTATAACTATCCTAGAAAACTAATTATAATAACTATTAATTGAATTATATAAATAAAAATCGTCTGCTATATTATATATTGCTATACATATATATAGAAAAATTAGTTGTCGTCACAGTTATCTGACGTAAGTTCAAAAACGGCTGAACCAATTTTGATGGGAATGTGACGCCAGACCAAAAATAATAGATATTTAATTCTATAAATTTACAGATAAATATTTATCTTTTTATATTTAACATAGTATTTTTGTGATTTTGTATTAAATATAATATGTAATTAATGAAATAAATATTTCGATGTATTGCATGAATATAACAGATTTACGCATTTCAACTTTATTATTAACTTTTTTATATAAGTAAATTCAAAAATAATTGCCAAAATTATTTACATAATATGTACACTTGTAGTTATTTCAGTGCAAAATCGTAATTAAAAATAACATAATTAAAAATATGTATTTTAAATATTAAATCTAGATATATGATTAGTTAACATTGAAACCCCTATTTTTTTTATTTATGTTTAAAATATGAACAGTTTTAAAATAATAGGTTCTTATGAATCGAAAATTTGCTAGAACATTATTTATTTTGCTAACTAAAATAATGTAATAAAAGGGTCACTGAGTTGTAGGGTGAGTAGGGTGTAAACTAGGATTTAAGTATTGTAAAAGTAGGGTTACAATAAAAAAGGTGTAGAAAAGAGTTACTTAGTTGTAAGGGATGCAAAAAAGTGTTACACACTTGCATGGGGATGTAAAAGCATGGTTACAATGTTATAAGATATCTAAAAACAGGGTTACAGTGCTGTAAGAGTCACCTACACAGGGTTAAAGTGCTGTAAGGTTGTATAAAACAGTGTTGTGTCTTAAAAATAGGGTAACAGTTTTAAGTGTAAAAAGGGTTATAGCGTGGTAGGTGTGTGTTAAAACAGGGTTACAGTTATGTGTGAACAGGGTTAGCGTTGTAAGTGTGTGTAAAAATAGAGTTAGTGTTGTTTGTGTAAAACAGGGTTACAGCGCTGTAAAACAGGGTTAAAACGCTGTAAAATAGGGTTATAGCGATGTAAAACAGGGTAACAGTGCTATAAAACAGGGTTACCGCGCTGTAAAACAGGGTTACAGTGCCTTAAAATAGGGTTATAACGTAAATAAGCCCGCTACATCTGTTGTGTGGAGTTTCCGTTCCACGTATTGTTATCATCATCATTAGCAGCGTCGCCCGGAAGACGGTGGATGTTCGTTCTACGACGCGGCAGTGGACCGGCTCTGCATAATAACATGTTTGTTAGATTCGGTGATGTAAAACAACAATTAAAGAAAACTTTGAAAACAAAGCAATATCACTATTTTTTTTTAATTAAAGATATGAATCTACTTATCGGTGTCATAGTTACACTTTTTATATTATAATAATTTATTTTGTTTATATATGTATACTAGAAAGCTTCTTAAAACAAAGCATTTATAATGAAATTACCAACTTATTGGTGTCAAAGTTTTTAAATAATTTATTTTACTAAAATATTGTTTTAAGCAAATACATATTTTGAAAGTAAATTATTTCTTCATTCAATAAAATCACAAGGATATGGGTTTTTATATTAATAGGAAAATATTTTTCTCACATCACTGGGTTGCAAATATGTGAAGCTTATATGAAAAAAAATATAAATACAATTTAAGCAAAGCTTGTACTATGGGAACTAGATTGCTGATAGAATACTTATAAAAAAAATAACATACCTGGGTACGGGTCCAGTGGAGGGGCCCGTAGGGGGTCCAGGGGGGGCGGGGGGACGGGGGGACACGGCCGGAGGGGGGAACAATCTTGTCCGAAGCCACGTGTACAGAGCTAGCGACGGCTGGTACAGCAATGTTGTTAGCAGTTGGGATATAAATGCTGAAACAAAAAATGGTTGCCTGTAAAGTCGGTTTACTGACGATAGTTGAACGTGACAACGTCAAGGCCGATTGTGCTTCTTTGTCGCTCGTTCCGCGCTCTCGCTTGCACTTCATGGAACGCCTCAGAGCGAGGTAACGCCGCATGAGTCATGTTTTTTCGTGCGTGCAGCCGGCTCTATCGAATTATAAGACGTTGTCACGTCAATTATTAAAATCATATTTTATTGAGTGGGCCCTATTTTGTTTTGAGTAGTATATTTATTGCTCTCATATAGTACATGTCAGGTTACAAATGCTGTGTTGTTAGCCTCCACTTGACCCCCTTTCTCAACCCTCTATTACACCCCCTTGGCCCCACTTGACCCCCCTTTATCAACCCACGTATACATTTTACTCCTTCTATATACCCCTTAGCCCACACTTTATATTAATCCACAATTACATGTAACCTCACTTTACATATAACCCCCTTTACATGTAACCCCTCTTATCATGTAACCTCCCTTTACATGTAACCCCTCTTATCATGTAACCTCCCTTTACATGTAACCCCTCTATACATGTAACCCCACTTTAAATATAACCCCCCGTTACATGTAACCCCACTTTACATGTAACCCCCTCTCCACACCCCCTACATACCATACAGCCTGGCGGGTTGTTTGTTGACGTCAGGCGCGGCGGTAGTCCGGCGCGGTAGGACGAGAAGCGCGGCGGAAGGCGCGAGCGACAGTTCACGAAGTGTCGCGGTAGTTTCCGTCAGCTCGCGCCGGGGGAAGGCTGTCCAAAGTGCGAACGATGATGCCGATAACTGTAATTTAAATTAAATATATAAAATTAAGAAAACAAAGCAGACCACGATGGTCCAAAGACATTTTATATCCACATAATTTATTAAACAATTGTAATAAAAATCATACAAAAAAACGCTAGGATCCAGGTCTAGTTTCTTGCCAGTTCTAGACTCTGGTCGCGACGAACTGGCGGCTAGAATCATCTAGTATGTAAGACGTTTCAAAGTGATTCTTGTAATTTTATTGAATAAATACAATTGAAGTTTGCGCCGGGAATCAGTGGATGTGAGTCGCAAGGGACCGGAAAGAATGGCATAATAAAGAGGCCTATAACTAGCAGTGGGTTCCAACGGGCTGAAATGATCGGTGATTAAATAAATAAAAATTTACGAACAATTCACACAACACACTCTAGTCCCATGAATATTTATTTACTTAATATCGTACGTATTTATTTGAAATCCGTTACCCGGCCAGATACTCGTTTCCTATCCGGTATTCGGCTTCAAAGTCGGATAGGCCGGATATAGGATAGTTACCGGATATCCGTTTCCTCTTTAGTTTTAATATCCTTTAGTGTATTTATATTTACCTGTAAGTTATCAGAGACATATCTCTGCACGTCGCCCAAAGTGCCCGTCGCGTCGAAATGCGCAGAATGTGAACTACCGTCCGGCAACTTGAACTGAACTCTAGCGCTCGTGCCTGCATCGCCTGACGCTAAAATAAAGATAAGATGAGATAATATGAGAAGAGATGAGATGAGATGAGAAGAGAAGAGGTGAGAAGAGATGAGAAGAGAAGAGGTGAGATGAGAAGAGATGAGATGAGGCATGAAGAGAAGAGATGAGAAGCTGATGCTAAAATAAAGATAAGATATGAAGAGAAGAGATGAGATACGATGAGAAGAGATGAGATACGATGAGAAGAGATGAGATGAGATGAGATGAGATCTTTACTAAACCAAACAAAAGCGAATTTACACTATCTTAGAAATAGTAGCTGAGTTATACATAAAAAAACTTAATAACTATAAGACAAATTACAAATAATGGAAGTATGTAATAGGTATTAGTTTAGGTTATTAGGTTAGCGCCATTTTTGTACAAGCTTTGCTTAGTTTGAGACTAGAGTGTGATGTGTGAAATGTGCGTTAATATTTATTTATTTAAGGAGTTTCTTAACTACCAAATATAAGGGTTAATTAGGTCCCGGAGTCAGCGTATGCTGAGTCTATGTGTTATTATAAATTACTGACTGCTGATAAAATACTTATATACATTTTATTGTAAATACATACATAGAAAACATAGAAACATCCAGACACAGAACAAAATATAAGTATATAAGTAATACAGAATACTATCCATCGGTCCGAGCGACCCCGAGACAAAGGTCACTCGGCAAACAACATCTTCCTTTTTCTAATAATATTAGTATTTACAAAATGCACATTGTCATATAAAATACATAAGAAACAGTTGAGCTATCTACAGACCGTTGCAAACGATCTATAGATAGTTCAACTGATCCAAATCAGTACTAATCGTAGCGTACAAGATACTGGCTGCATTGCCGCGCTGAATAGCAATGCTGATACGCTGGGCCAGATACTCACCAGCCCTCGGGGCACGCGTCGCTAATAATATTAGCATTATTTATAGTACTAATATAATAGTAGGATATACTCACTAGGTAGATGCGAGGTTTGTCCGGCAATAGGGGTAGTCAGCGGCACGGTAGTATCTCTCGCCTTCCTCTCGGCTCTGTCCTGAGCGATTTGCTCCAAGATACGTTGTCTCGCTAAGTTATTCTCTAATTTCTCGCGTTTACGGTCTTCCTGTTAAAATATATTATAAATAAATAGTCACAGACATTTCACACATCATTACATAAATAAATAAATAAAAAAAAAAATTTTGGACAATCCACACAACATCATCTAGCCCCAAGCTAAGCAGAGCTTGTGTTATGGGTACTAGAAGACTGACATACTTAATACAATACATTACATAGATAGATATTTTTTATTATAAATATAAAATACCCAGAACACCCGGAATAAATATTTGCAGATCAGCTTGGGGCTAGATGATGTTGTGTGGATTGTCCAGCATTTTTTATTTTATTTGCTCTCAGTGGGGATCAAACTCAAACCCACAGCATGGAAGTCAGAGCTACTACCAATTGAACTGTGACGCCTGTCAATAATAAATGAAATATACCTGTAATTGTTTCATTTCCTGATCCGCCTGCCATTTCTTAAGCTCTGCCACACCTTGCCCTGTGTTTCTACGCTCCAATTCCTTCTGTCTCTCCAGCTTAAAAATGTAATTAAACATTAATAAGTAATGAAATATAATTAATTAAACATTAATTACTTTTGGGTTCGATTCCCATTCAAAGCAAATATTTGTGTGATGAACATCAATATTTGTTCTGTGTCTGGGTGTTACTTACTATGTTTTCTATGTAAGTATTTATTAAAAAATAATATATATAGTATTCCATCAGTCTTTTTCCCATAGTACAAGCTTTGCTTAGTTTGGGTCTAATGTGTAATGTGTGAAATGTCCATAAATATTTGTATTTATATATTAATTTTCCGGTTTAAGACTTTTATTGTTTGGTAATTATCAAAGAAATAAATAAATATTTATGTTTTTCTAATGATAAGCTGAGTTTTGTATTATTTATTTATTTTATTAATAAAATTAGTATATTACCTCTTTCTCTTGTTCTATTTTTTCTTTCCGTTTTGCTTCTATAAGCTCCTTGGCTCGTTCGAGTTTCTCATCTACGCTAATTTCACTTGAAGATGATTCTGCTAATTGTGGCTGAAAAATATTATAAAAAAATATGCCAAAAATACTCAAAAAAATAAAATAAAATACTTAGTTTTGGC
Source organism: Ecliptopera silaceata (assembly GCA_932527185.1). NCBI lineage: Eukaryota > Metazoa > Arthropoda > Insecta > Lepidoptera > Geometridae > Ecliptopera > Ecliptopera silaceata. The sequence continues at coordinate 4,757,110 of OW052217.1, read as the reverse complement.
GACAACAAGCAACCAATTTAAAAAAATATCAATTAATATTTTTACAAACACTAATTTATTTGTAATTTTTTTTATATTTTATCCCATCAGCAATTTAGTTCTGATACAAGCTTTGCTTTGAGACTAGATGGCGTTGTATGAAATATTTAACTATATGTGGTTGAAGCTACTATTGTATATAATAAAAACTCACCACTCTCGCTGCAACATTAGTTCCCGGAATCACTGGTGCTGTTGGGGTCACTAATGGCACGGCTGGGGTCGCCAATGGCACAGTCGGGCCCGCCAATGGCACGGCTGGGGTCGCCAATGGCACTGTCGGGGTCGCCAATGGCACTGTCGGGGTCGCCAATGGCACTGTCGGGGTCGCCAATGGCACGGCTGGGGTCACCGCAGCAGCATGACTGGTAGAAGGTTGGTCACCATTCTTCGGCCTTCGCACACACACATCACCATCACAGACCACTTCGTAATCCTTGCCGGATGTTTGAGTCGTCTCCGGGTTTGAAGGTTTGGGGATTTTTGGTGGAGACGGTGCATCTGAAATTAAATAAAAATTTTATAGCGATTAAGAACTCAGATTCTAGTTTAAATCAATAATTTAATCTAAACTTATAATCAAAATAAATAAATAAATATACACAATTCAAACATAACTCTCTAGTCTTAAACTACGCAAAGATTAAACAAATACTAATTAATAATTTTAATAAAAAATAAATAATTTGTCTGGGTGTTACTATGTATTCTATTTACAGTAAAAAAAGGTATGTACATATATTTAGCAGTTCCCATAGTAGAAGCTTTGCTTAGTTTGGGACTAGAGTGTGATGTGTAATAATATATCCATAAATTGACGACCGATGTGGCGCGGTGGGCGATGGTCCGCCTGCGACGCGGAAGGTTGCGGGTTCGATTCCCGCCTCGGGATAAATGTTTGTATGTTCTGCAAATATTTATTCCGGGTGTTCTGGGTATTATATGTATAATAAAAAATATCTATCTATGTATTATATTGTATTAAGTATGTCAGTCTTCTAGTACCCATAACACAAGCTCTGCTTAGCTTGGGGCTAGATGATGTTGTGTGGATTGTCCAGCATTATTTATTTATTTATTTATTTTATAAATATTGACTTATTCTATAAAAATACTTTTCTGTAGTAGTTCTAATATAATGCATGTTGTGGTGTCCTATAATTAGGGAAACACTCACTCCCTAATGATGACAAAAGTTAGCGTTGACTTTATGTCATCATTACACATGGTATTCAACACATCAAGTTTGCGCTAAGTTTTTTTAAGATAGACTGTTAGATTTAAGTACATATAATGTACTTTGTTTGTATTTTTGTGTTTTCTCTGTTCCTTGCCATAAATAAATAAATAAAATAAATTGTACCTAATACATTGCTTGTTTTGTTAGCACCGGGTATAGTAATGGGAGTGCTAGCTTTTGCTTCAGACTGCAACATGCCGACTGTAGCGTTGATGCCTTGATTACTGGACGATGTTGATGGCTGGGGCAATGGCGGAGGTTTTTCACCATCTAGAATAGCAATAACAAAAAAAAACAAAATGAAATTAAAATACTAAAATCCGATTATAATTAAAATTGGGTGTGGATCGGACTAAGCTACACTTTACAAGCTCTGGTCGCGTGGAACTGGCACCTGGAATCACCTAGTATGTAAGACGATTCTAAATGATCTGCGTGTTTTACTGAATAAAGTAGTTTTGACTTTGACTTTCTGGTGATATGCTTACAAAAATATATTTTTTAAGAAGCATTGTATATAAAAAACACCAAGTGTGACCGAAAAAACCACGTTTTTTTTTGTGTGAGATACCTCTGAGTTATTTAATTCTATATTTGTTATTATAGCGGCAACAGAAATACATTATCTGTAAAAATTTCGACTTCTAACTATCACGGTTCATGAGATACAGACCGACAGCCTGACAGACAGACCGACAAACTGACCTTAAAACCAACAGGTAGACATACAGACAGACCGATATTCAGACAGACAGACCAATCTTTAGACAGACAGTCTGTCTGAATATCCGACCTTCAAACCAACCGTCAGTCATACAGATAGCAAAGTCTCAACAATACGGTTTACGGTTGACTATGGAGCCCTAACAATACACTTACGATGCTCAGCCAGGATCCTGTCTATCCTTGTAGCCAGGTTATCAGGCTGCACTCCGGCACAGACCACCTCGAGCGGTGTGCCATTCCGACCGATGAAGAATAGAGATGGCACGGGCACAAACTGATCTGTGTGCTGTTCAGGAATCTTATTTATTTAGGTTTACACCTTGGGTTACATTATTGATGTTTTGTGTTGTTTTTTTTTTTTTTTTTTTTTTTTTTTTTTATGCATTATAGGCTAACGCTTGGCCGCAATCACATCTGATGTTAAATGATGATGCGGCCTACGGTGTAACGCGTTTGCCTAGATAGAACCTATTCACTCTCCTCTTAAAAACGTCCAAATGTTGTTCAGGAATGTTCCGGTTTGTTATTCTAGATTCAGGGTTACACCTTGGGTGATATTATTTATTGATGATTTAGTGAGGATCCCAAATTTATTTGAAAATTTAATACAGATTTAGTTAACTGAGAGAGAGGGAAAATATTTTTGAGAGTGTTACAAGAAAAGGGAGGCCTATGCCCAGCTGTGGGCGAAATCTGACTGCAGATGATGATGATGATGTTAACTGAGGATAGTGTAGCTTTATAATGGTGAAAGATTTTTGAATATCAGTAAAATACAAAACAAACATTTGTTCTGAGTCTGGGTGTTACTATGTATTCTACATACATATGTATTTACAAAAAAAATTATAAGCAAAAGTATTCCATCCACAATCTAGTTACCATATTACAAGTTTTGCTTAGTTTGGGACTAGAGTGTGATGTATGATATCTGTGAATATTTATGTATTCTATCAGCAATCTAGTTATCATTCTAGAAGCTTTGCTTAGATACTTTAAAAACATTTGAGACTAGAATCACCTAGTATGTAAGTAATTTTTACTTTGACTTAATTTGGGACTAGAGTGGTGATATATCCGTGAAAATTTATGTATTTTTTAAATATTCTATCAACAATCTAGTTACCATAGCCCAAGCTTTGCTTAAACTCTTTAGAACCATTTTAAAAGGATACAAATCTGTGCAAAATGAGTATAGTTTGTAGTCCCACTCTTCAACTTAACAGCTAGGAAGTTTGCCTGGTTCGATAGTCGTGACACGACGGCTGCATCGTCTATAGTCGCTGACATTTCCACTGACAGGTCATTGTCACCTGCAAAAACACATAGGTATACTGGATAATACACTAGCTGACCCGTGCCCACTTCGTTGGGCATATTTCAACCGTTTTTTCTCCGATTCACTTTGCAAAACGGACTACCACGTAAAAGCATTTTGATTTTTCAGTTTTTTATATAGCCTATGACAGTTGGCAATAATGTGGCTTTCTATTGGTGAAAGAATTTTTAAAATCGGTTCAGTAGATCCCGAGATTACTCCTTACAATTTAACAAACACACAAACTTTACTTCTTTATAATATTAGTATAGATATCGATAGTATAGATAATAAGTAATAGTAATCTCAAGTATATCTACACCCACAGAAAATGTTTAATCAATCCAATAGGCCTTTTTTTTTTATTCTAATTTTTTAGGAACTTTAGTCGGTGGCAGACTATGAGCCGCCTATACAGTATTGCTAAAAAGCCCATATATGGACCGGTAGATCATGTTAGCCGCATCCGAGTTGGGTGCCGCTAACACGCTCTGTAAAACGCCCACATCGAGCCAATTCAATTTCTCACATTCTTTTAACTCTAGGAAGAGCAATACGTATAGTAAGTATGTGAGGTTACTTGTCAAACTTTATTAAAATAATGATGTTGGCTAAGTTGTGGGCAGATATTTTTCACTACTTGTATTTTCTACAGAGCTCAATAAACATATTTAATGAAAATCAAGTGTTTTCCTGGAAGTATTAAGTATCTAGGTCTTCTAGGCTCTGATTCTAGGAACTGGCACCCAGAATCACCTAGTATATAACATGATTCTAAATGATTCTTGCGATTTTAATAAATAAAGAATACATGACTGTCTATGCCGGTGAACTGAATGACATTGCATTAAGTATGACCTATTTTACCGCACATACCTAATTTTTAAACGAACATGCACCACTGTATAATTAATATATGTGTAAATAGTTCATATAAACGTTGTAGTGAAAGTAACGATAGTTTTGGACTATTATGTTGATGTACAAAGACGAAATTTCATCATAATATCGTAACGATTTTAGTCATGATTTTTTTGTGTAAAAACATGCGATAGGATGACTTAGCAGTTAGAAACGAATAGGGAATATATTTGTATGGTTTTGTAAGTAAAATTAGATACTACCTTCAACGAAAACGACGAAAATTGCATTTTTCTGTTTTGATAGAGTCACAGCTTCGGCGATGCTCCCGCCGTACCAATGCATGATGATGGCGAGGGAATCAGTTTTCCAGGCTAGTTACAAACTATTCGTGTGATATAAACTGTTTATTTAGGATTTTTCAATAGATTTTTCAATTTTTATTTCTTCCGACAACATGACACAACAGATTTTGACAGCTGACGTGTTTTTGTTTTTTTTTTGTCATAAAATGTGCGTTCCGAAACTTAACTTTTAGATTTAAATATAAAACGAAATAAAATATTTTTATGTATTTTTGATTTATTTCGTACAAAAAAATTAAAAACAAGTAACGATTGTTTCTTAAAAATGACAAAATAGTATCAAGTTGCACCGTTGTAGTTGTCTATATATCATTTAATACCAAAGTCGTTATGAGAGCGAAAGGGTTTCAGAACGTTTTCGTTAGTTTTTTGTAGGCGTACGACCAAATCGAGTGTATTTTTATTTTTCAATGTTTTTTTCACACAGCTGCAATTTACTGCTTCTTTTGTCTATGGTTTTATTACATGTGACCTTGTAAATTTCTACTCGACGCTAGATGGCAGCATGATAAAGTCTCAAATTAACTTTAGTCTATGCTACTCACTACTATATGTCTAATTTCGAAGTTCAATTCTTTGCTTACAATATTTTTTTTGAAATGTAATTTATTTATTGTACCAATCTACATCATACATTCATTAGTACATATTATAAAGTTAGTCATCATCATCATCATGTTTTGGTAATTATTTCATATTGCCACATAATTACAGTAATTTAGATTATTTTTTTAAAACATCTTCGTCCACTACTATTCACTTGTTCATCCATTATCTTATCATCAACCTTTTATGTGAAATATTGAATAGAGACTATACAGTATTTACAAAATGTACATTGTCATATAAAAGACATAAGAAACAATTGAGCTATCTACAGACCGTTGCAAACGATCTATAGATAGTTCAACTGATCCAAATCAGTACCAATCGGAAGCGTGCCCAAGATACTGGCTGCATTGCCGCGCTGAATAGCAATGCTGATACGCTGGGCCAGATACTCACCAGCCCTCGGGTCTCCTATTATGTTATTTCAGCTATATTTTACACTATTAGCAATTTTAGAAATCACTTGTGCACCGCACTAACCGTATAAGCTCAAACTATCGATGCAATGCCTCACTGAGCACGTCCACAGAGGACGTACTTTGCACTTTTACTTTGAGATAAGTACATTAAAAATATGTTAAAGTGATTAGTACTTAAAGGCGGGCCATATTGTTAAATCTGTCTGTGCTAATATATTTTTTTATTTATAACAATTTGCTGACAATGAAACAAACAATATGAAAACTTATTGGTAACACACGAAACATATTATGTAAATAACACATAAGCATAGGTCCATAGGTGTTCATTACTAATTACAAATATCAAAACTCACATAATATTAAATAAGTAATTGTTTATGATTTTATTATTTTTGTTTGTTACAAAACAGAAAATTACGAAAAATAGAGGTCGACCCGTGTTAATTATGTATCCAAACAAAATCTAAAATGGCGTCGACTTTGTCGGCACATTCGTCATTATAATAACGCGTCAACATCACGTCAAATCCCTAATTAGAATACGAACGAAACATCCTCTCATCGAGTTATTTATACACACAATTAACCAATTTGTAACTGGCAACTCACGCTCGAGTTGCGATATTTTATAGCTGGCAACATTCTAACGTCTTTGAGCTTTGAAAGTGGAACCGAAAATTGCGTTTTGTGATTGCAATGGGCCGCGAAATGCAACGCTTTCGCGCCTTTGGTGTCTAAATATGGCGGCTGTAGAGTAATATTGAGCAAGCTAATTGTCATTTTAACTTTGTCAACCTAGATATTTTTTTAACTAGCTAAATGCACTTAGCTAAAGCCTGCCTAGTTAGTACCTACCTACCTTATCTTGTACCATCTTGTAGGAGCAGATATGCAGGTATAGGCGACCAAGAAATTGGTTTACCACTTTTGATGACATCTCCCAGTAACATAATTATTCGCTAAGGATTACAGACTGACAGATTCTGACGTAGCAGTTATTAATCTGTCAAGCGAAAATAACCCTTGATGTTTTGTACGTGCAAATGATATTCAGCCTTAGAATGGTAAACGAATTTCTTTGTCGCCTATACATAACTAAATTAAGTAGGTACTTACTTATACTTATTCTAAGTTGAAGACTCAATTTAGCTTTAGGTACATCTACAAACCTTGTGGTTTTAATGCTATTTTATATTAAGTACTTAATTATGTTATCTTTTTAAATGATAAATAAAAAACTAGTGTTACTAGACAGGCGTCACAGCTCAGTTGGTAGTAGCTCTACCTTCCATGCTGTGATTTCAAAAAAGTAGGATATTCTCTATTCGACTGTATGTTTGTGTATAACTTATGTTACGCAATTACTCCGCCTATTGTGAACAGATTTTGATGATTATTTTATTTTATGATAGATCATAGGTACTTTACTTCTAAATATAAGTAAGTAAGTACAATTAATTTCGATCTGATTTGTACTTTTAGAATTTGTATCACATGTCGATGACAAAATTGACAAAGAAAGTCGTATTTTTGAGTAGGTATTTTTGTATTTTTACATTTTTGTAAAAATATAGATACTTACTTTTAATCTACAGCTAGTTTATTATTACTCTGTTGACACTTGTAACAGATGGATGGACGATTGAATTTAGTTGTTTTTATTCAATGATATTTTTGGTTTGGGAAATGTTTTTTAACTACCAAATATAGCATCTAAAATAGATACTTAGGTATGTCTTTAATTTATTAAAATAATAAGTTTGTTAAGTAATTATTGATATTATGAAAGAAACACACTTTTAAAAAAAACAATTGTAACCGGAAACTATTTTTAGATCATATCAGCGAATTTAAAATTAAAACGAACGGTCTTAATGTACAGTATCTTCCAGACAACCCTTGGTAAATAAATATTATGAATTATTATGTACCTAAGTACTTATGGTCAACTTAAAAAATCCTTTAAGTATATAAAATTAAAATCCTTTTCGATATATTGTTCCAGGTAATTTATAACCTTAAGTAAGTATTTAATTGTTATAATATCACACCGACAACAAAGTAACAGATTTTATTTTTAAATAACTTTTTTGTGACTGCGGCTCTTAACATTGTCATTCAGAGCCAAAGAATTCAAATTAAAATACCTATGACTAAATACCAATCAATTACATGTCACACAAACACTTTAAATCTAATTTGGGGCCGAATAATTAACAAAATCATCAAAGTATAACGAGACGGCAGCCATTTTGTAGATGAGACCAACTGTCACATTGACAGATGGGAATGGGCGGGAGTTTTGACGTTTGTTTTGCGCGGAAAGTGTTGATGCGTTCCGTTATACGTTTGGTTTGATTCGAGTTATTTTTGTCTGTGGTATTTTTGGATTTTAAATTCTTTTTTTGTTATTTAAAATATAAAAAAATCTTAAATTTGCCCAACAATGAAGATTTTTGTTGTTTTGTTGTGCGTGATATAATTATGATAAATGATATTTATTGTTCGTAGAAACTAGGTAATTACATTGGTCTTAATTTATTTTTCATATCTCTAGTTCAACCTGAGGCTTACAAACGTCATGCACAGATAATAATAATGAATTGATAGAATTTAATCTAAAGTGATTTCAAATTAATAATGTCAACAAACTAATGTCCAATAAAAAAAAATCAAAGGCCTTAGTTTTATATTTATTACAATATGTCATTTAATTTATTTGAATTTGTCATTTAAAAATTATGATAAGATTATGTTAGAACAATTTTATTTTTATGATACCAATCGATCAACGACTCAAAAACAAAGTATAAAATGACAGGTTACCGAGGCACCCTCAACATATCGCCATAGAGGTCGACGCGTAAGTATCTACTAATTCTATAGAATTTAGATCGAATTAGTGTTACAGAGCTAATTAAAAGACTAGAATAGACAGAATACATATTATAATTTTCAGATTTCACAGAAGGAGGGATCTTAATTCGACTGTCTAGGGCAATTGTTCCCAACCATTGGTCCGCAGAAGCCAAAATATGGTCCGCGAAAGATTTTAATTTTAAAGGTGAGCCGTTGGTGTTGACAAAAAGAAAATTTTGGTGAAACAAAAAAAAAATATTTCTCTGTACTTACTTACTTACTTATTTTCTTTATTTCATATTTATTTCATATTTTTAATAAGTAAATATTCCTTTTGTTTTTCTTATTCTTAACCTATACTGTCCCACTGCTGGGCAAAAGGTCTCCCCAAAAGCCTTCCACTTATCCCGGTCTTTGGCGACACTCCACTTGATTATTACCGTTTATTTTTATTACACCTAGATAGTGGTCCCTGCTAAGAAAAATTATGTAAAAGTGGTCCCTGACCAAGAAAACGTTGGGAACCCCTGGTCTAGGGTAAAACCTAGAACCTAGAAATAGAAAACCTAGTACTTAGACATACTTGTCCGTCTGTCTGTCTGTCAGTCACCAGGCTGCATCTCATAAGAGTGATAGACAGAGTTAAAATTTTCATCAAATGATGTGTTTCCGTTACCGCTATACACAAATACTAAAAATAAAATAATTATTTATGGTCTTTAACAAAAACGTGATTTGGTGCATTTTGTGTGCAAGTGCGACTCGGACTTGGCCAGTATTTGGTAAACACATTATGCAATAAAATGTAGGTATCTTTTCCGTATCTTTTCTGGGAAAAATATATCTTTCCCAGAAGATAAGATACGTATAACAAATAATTTTGTTGAACTCTATACTTAATAAAAATTTAATCAGAATTTCTATATTATTAGTAACTCTACATTAATACAAACATTTAATTAAATACCCTCAAATTAACGCAACCAATAATTTTCCTTTCGAAACTATATGGCAACATTTGAGGGTACTTTACAATATTTTCATTTATTGACAACCGATGTGGCGCGGCGGGCGAAGGTCCGCCTGCGACGTGAAGGTTGCGGGTTCGATCGTACAAACATTTATCCCAAGGCGGGACCTTGGGATAAATGTTTGTACGATCTGCAAATATTTATTCCGGGTGTTCTGAGTATTTGATATGTATATATGTATATACAAAATATCTATCTATGTAATGTATTGTATTAAGTACGTCAGTCTTCTAGTACCTACCCACAACACAAGCTCTGCTTAGCTTGGGGCAATTTTTGTGGATTGTTTATTATTTATTTATTTATTTATTAACCCACGTTACGTACACCCTTCACAAAATAAGTGACCATTAATAAATCAATATTAATTCGATAATTCGTAAGTAATGACTCTGTAATTAGGGTTTAAACTGTGTGTTTTGTAAATGAAAGGGTAGCCATGCCACCACCATGCTTACTGTGTTATTATACGCACGCCATGGAACATATTAAAACAGTATATTTTTATATTAATAGGGCATATTAAAGGGTAGGTATATTTTCCTGCATATAATTTTTTTTACAAGTTATAGGCAAGCGTTTGACTGCGATCTCACCTGATGTTAAGTGACGATGCGGTCTACGATGTAACACACTTGCCTAGAAGATACCCATTCACTCGTTTCTTAAAAATATCCAAATTATAGGACTCTGGAAACACATCATCATCATCATCATAGGCCCATATCAGCCCACTGCTGGGTATAAACCTCCCTCAAACGCCACTCTTTCCTTAATTGGGCGTTTTGCATCCAGGTCCTACCCTGTACGGCAACGATATCGTCCATCCATCTGGCTGTTGGTCCAAGGCCTCTTGTATGTCCTCTAGGCCACCATTCTGTCAAGGCCTTACTCCACCTGTCATAACTTCGCAATATAAACTTTACTAATTATAATATAATAAAAAGTGTACTGTCAAATACGTTTTTATTTAAGTATTAAATAAATTACAATTAGAAAAAAATATAATTCCACATTTTTGGTAAAATCTTGGTAAATGTGCATTAACGCATTTTGTACTTCATTTTAATTGAAATAAAGCGCAATTTTAACGCCCTCCGGCGAGATGGACCTACGATCTGCGGAGTGTAGCTGGCAAACACAACATGAGAAGAGACGAAGACCGGGCTCAGTGGTGCGTCTGCAGAGACCTACGTCCAGCAGTGGACTGATATAGGTTGATGATGATGATGATGATGATGCAGTTTTAAAACCACATGGACAATAATTTCTCACCATCTAACTTAAACATACAAATTTCTGGATTTAATTATTGTTCTACTTTTTAATCCTTCAAAACATAATACAGAATTTGGCCATTAAATTATTAAACATGGTACAAAGCAGTCTACAAGAATGACGTCAGAATATTCAATTTTCTAAAGCTCCACATATTATGACGTTTCGTTACACGCAGTAAATCTCGAGAGAATTAATTACGGCGCGGTTCGGTGGCCAGTGTATGTTGACCTGTGAGAGGATCCTTTCTTAATGCAATGACAGAAAGATCACCACGCTTAAGCGAGAGCTTATATAATATAAATAAATATTTATGGACATTTCACACAGCCATTCTAGTTCCAAACCAAGCAGAGCTTGTACTATATGGGAACTAGATTGCTGATAGAATACTTATATACTTTTTGCTTGCACCATGGGAACTAGATTGCTTATAGAATACCTACTTATATACCTACTTTTTTGTAAATACATTCATAGAATACATAGTAACACCCTTTTATGTTCATCATACATTTGCTCTGGGTGGGAATCGAAACCACTACCCATAGCATGGAAAGCAAAACTACTCCCAACTCCCAACTGAACTGTGACGCCTGACATTGAATCATATTATCCTTTTTATATCGAAAATTAACTAGATTCCTATAATTTAAATGAATCTAGTTTATTTCTGATAATTATCTAAACATAGTTCCAAAAAAATAGTATCAAAATCATCTCGACTGTACCCACTTCAAATCGAGGGTAGTTCAACATAAACTGGTTACTTAATCATATCGGCGCATTAGCGAAACGGAACGGAAGCCACGCCCCTTCCGGCGGACTGTCACCGTGACAGCGCGCCAAATTGTTACCACAGATTATTTATTGCGGAAAATGCTTTTGGGAAGCTATTGAAAAATATTCTATTGACAATTTGTATTATAAATCGCTAGTTTTATCCCAAAATAGTAAATATCTTCTGTTAAAAGTACATAACATCTTCATTCACAAACAAACTTACGACTATACAGTATTTACAAAATGTACATTGTCATATAAATTGATAATGTTGAAGATTATGGAACCGAATGTCTAATAAGTAAGCACGAGTAATGAAATATCTGATTAAATAAAGTTCCTTAAAAATTAACCGACTTTTAAAACAAGAGAAGGTTCATATTTCGTCAGTTTTTATGGATGTTCATTGATTATACAAAGGGACTTGAACCGATTGGAAAATATGTTTTCTTGTTTCTGTTTTATTGTTTCATTTATTTATTTATTCAACTGAGAGGCATTACCATTTAAATACCTACACTAATTGACATACTTAACATTTCACAAACTAAGCAAAGCTTGTAAGTACGGTTATTTAAAAATATGTGAGTATTTTTAAACAGAAGCTTTTTTTCTTTGTAAGTATATTCAAATAAATAAAATGCACTTAAAATTAATATTTATGTTTAAAATTAACATGTCTCAAATCTCAAACCCTCAAAATGAATCCCTTCGTACAATAAAGTATCGAAGTGTGAAAGCAACTTTTCCCGCCATTGTCGACTTCTGTCAAATGACACTCATGGGACTGTCAAAAACGTCAAATAGAACGCTCCATTTTCAAACGGCAAATGATTTTGATTTGCGGCGCGAATTGTATGAAAGTTTGAAAGTGTATTGGAAAATGAACTTAATTTTTAGTTATATAAGAGTTGGTTTACGTAAAAGGTTATTAGTATTGTGAAATTGCTAGTGTTGTGTGTAGAATGCATACAGATTTTACAAAACTCGACTTTTTCTTTGATTGTCGCATGTTTCAATAGAAAGTCTAGAGATGTACGTTTTGTAGGTTACTTACATTCTTGACAGCAAGTACTTAAACTTTTGACAGTTATCAAGTGATTAAGCCTGCGCTTATGCGTTTCTTTTAATGCAAAAAATCGGGGTCTACGGTTTACTACGGCGTAGCAAACTATGGCCCAAATTTGACAACTGTCAGAATTTTAGGTGTTGGTCGAGAATTTAGGTCAAAAACGTCCTAAATAAGTCAAATTTTACAAAACCCGTTAAGTACTCGAAATTATAAATGATTACCTATTTAAGTAGGTATTTTCTGAGATTTTATTTTATTATAAAAACACGATACGAGAAGACGTTGGAGAGACGATCTCGACTTATACGCGACGGAGTGGTGGATGGACGCAGAAGATCGGGATGAATGGAAGAGTTTGGGGGAGACCTTTGCCCTGCAGTGGGACACAATAGGTTAAATAAAAAAAACAAAAATAAACACGATATGATATTAACGCGATGGTTATATTTAAGCACTTCACTAGCCGTTAGTCAAGGCGATAAGTGCACTCTACAGTAACTAGGGATGTGACATGACATGACATATCAACTCGAACGAATTTGAATTTATTATTTCAATCGTAAAGAATTTTTTATCAATATAATTTGGATAAAGATTTTTGGAAAGTTCCTTATCGCGCGTTGCAAAAGGGGGCTAGACGGAAAAAATAAGACCAAAAGTTGTAACGACACTTTTTGCTATAGTTGTAAGCCGTGCGGCGTCTCTCTCTCATAGAAAGCAAGCCAGTTATTAAATTAAGAACTTCGTTCCATCCGGGTGTCCCTTGACACCTCTCAAGTTTTTTTTTGTTAGTGGTAAATTATATTTGTGCATTTGTATTGAGATTGACTTAAATTATCATAATTGTATTTTTATTAGTTATATAAGAAAATCCTGATAGCCAACTTGATGTAAAACTGTAACTTCATAAAGTAAGGTCACACAGTACCTAATTCCGACAATTTTTATCATATTATTTATTTATTTATTCAATTAATACGGTTTACACCAATTAGGTACATTAATTGCAGTTAGGTAAGTACTAAAAATGAATAATTATATTCAAACACAGTCAAAAACACAAGTTTTATATAAGATTAGATACAATAAAATTTAAATTACATAACACACACATCAGTTCGCTCGCAGAAACGCATACGGCCGGTTTCTCGAACGATGATCAACGAAAAAATCAAATAATTACTATGTGTCAAACTCGGATCAATCGTGATTTGGGTTTCCAGAAACCGGTCGACACTCTCGCATACAACCTTTTTCCATCCATCAGCAAACAATGAATATGTAGTAGCAAAATAAACTAAAAACTATGCGTTTTTAACTTTATTAGAGAAAATAAACAAAGAAACTTTCAGTCTTAAAATATCGAAGCTCCGATCGCTAGCTTTTACATTGACTTCTGCGAACTTTGATCAAATCAACAAAATAACACCAATTAGATTATCCCACAATATTTAATAAACAAACAAATCCTGGCTGAATACGATTATACGACAGTCATTTGCCATAATGAAAGAAAAAAAAAACAAAATTCAAACGTCAAATTACAACCAATAAGAACCGCCAGACTTGATTGCTGGGCGTGACTGCTCTCATTACTCACTGAAACGAACCAACAAACATACACCCGACTCTTTCTAACACACAGAAACAAAAGGGAGGGAAGATGTTGAATTTGGCGCGGATACAGCATGATCTTATTTAATTTTATCGTTCATAATTATTAAGTTTACAGGATTTATGTGGGGGTGAGGTAATGGGCCGTTTACAATGGGGTATGGCCCGATGGCTTTGGGGCTAAATTGCTCGTTGGGACATTAGATTTTGCTGTAGTAATGTAATTTGATACGCGCTATTCGCGACTTTTGTTTGATTAAGTGTTTTAGTGGCGTGGGACGGATTTTAATTCTAGATGAGATTTTTTTGTAAACAATGTCTTCTATTTTAATTAATTATACTTACTTATGTAGTGTACCTACGTGATGTATATCTGTGGTTAAAAATAGATAATTAATGACTTTCAATAATAATGATTAATGTCTACGAAATATTAAATTTAAAAAAAAATATACAATGTTAAAAGTTTTCTCTTCATTTATTTAATAGCAATTATAATATCAATTTGTTTATTTTAACAGTATTGTTTTGTTTTATAACTTGATAATACTTTAGTACCTACTAAGAACTTTTCAATTCAACAATTAAATATAATTAAAACAATGTACCTGCCATAAAAACTAACACAAACTGTAACAAAGAAACTTTATAAGTAGCTAATTATCGCTTTTCATACAACGAAGTGCCAAAAAAGTATCTATTAGTATGAAGCGATGAAATAATTACAATACATTATAGTAACAATATATTCTTAAGCTTAAGAACATTAAATATTAATTCACAATACAAATTCGAGACGCGATGTTAAAATGCTGCACGAGACCTGACTTGACAAGGAGATCTGTCAAAGTGACAGAAGCTGTCGAATCTATTACCTCGCCCGCCGGCGTCTGATAGTAATCTATACTTATAATAAAACTGTAGAGAGGTCAATTCTGTACATTAAATATATTAAAAAAAAAACTATCAGGGGGTGATTAGTGATCGATACTGATGCCAAAAATGCAATCAGTAAAATTTTTGTCTGTCTGTCTGTCTGTCTGTCTGTCTGTCTGTATGTATGTTCCTTATAGAAACAAAAACTACTCGACGGATTTTAACGAAACTTGGTACAATTATTCTTCATACTCCTGAGCAACATATAGGATACTTTTCATCACGCTACAATCAATAGGAGCAGAGTAGTGAAAGGAAATGTTGGGAAAACGGGAGAAGTTACTGTTAGGAATAGATACTCCTTTAATATCTATCACCAACCTTAGATGTTACCATAGCAACCAAACGTTGTTGATTGTCATCAATGTCACTATCTACACTCTTGACTAAAAAATATTCTTTACAGTATACGTTAATAATATTCGTTTATTTATTGTAACTGGTTTTATTCGATCCTGCAGTACTTATATCTACTTTAACATGGTAGCAGAGTGTGGTTAAGGTACCCTGATGGTTCTATTTTACTGCATCCATCGTTCGCATATTGCAAAGGTTTGGCATGGAGAAATGTAAGCCAGTGCCAACACCAATTTTAAAAGCAAATAATGCTCAAGATGTTAATGAAGTTTCAATGAACTTCCCGTACCGTGAAGCTGTTGGATCACTAGCTTATTTGATGACAAGCACGAGGCCTGACATAGCCTTTGCTGTCAGTGTTGTATCTCGAAATTTAGATAAACCTACAAGGGAGAACATCATCAATATCAAGAGGACAATGCGTTACTTGAAAGGGACTATAGAAGAAGGCATCGTTTACAAGCCAGGAAATAGTCATAATTTAGAATGTTACAGTGAAGCTGACCACGGAGGTGATCATGAAACTGGAAGGTCTACCTCAGGCATTCTTTGCATGTATGCTGGAGGTCTAATATCCTGGAAAAGTAAACGCCAGAGCACAGTAGCGATTTTATCCACCGAGGCAGAAATAGTGGCAGCAAGTGAAACTGCTAGAGAAATTATTTGGCTTCGAAAGATCATGAAAGATATCATTGGTGAATGTCCAGCATGTGTTGATAACGAATCAGCAATTAAGATGGCTAAGAATCCGCCAGAATTCCACCAAAAGACCAAACACAAAAGGATACGATCATTCTTTATACGAGAATGTGTTCAAGATGGAAGCATTACGTTATTGGGTTTTTAGGGTTCGGAAACCAGAGGGTAAAACTAGATCTTATTATAGAGTCTTTGATTTCTGTCTATTTTCAATTCTATAACTATCACGAATAAATTAATATTAAAGAGGGCTTATACATAAACGTGATTTTTATTTATTCGATATTGATAAGGGCAACGGGAGATAGATACGGTACGGAACTCTTCGTGCGCACTTGCCCGGTTTTATTAATAAGTAGGTATAGATACTAAGTTTTCCGTCATAGACTGCTCTTTACCATCAATTTCCCTCATAAGAAGATAGTAATGGGTTATAGCAAAATCTCATAAAACGGCACGCGGACGAAGTCGCGGCGGGAACAGCTAGTACTAAATAAGTACTTAGTTTCACACAAACGACAGATAGCTTTTCCGTATTTAAATAAATAAGTAAATAAATAATGCTGGACAATCCACAGAACAGCATCTAGCCCCAAGCTAAGCAGAGCTTGTGTTATGGGTAGGTACTAGAAGACTGACATACATTACAATACATTACATACCTAGATAGATATTTTTTATTATACTTACATATAAAATACCCAGAACACCCAGAATAAATATTTGTAGATCAAATATAATCGTACAAATGTTTATCCCAAGGCGGGAATCGAACCCGCATATGATATTTATTGAGTTATCACAATAAAAACGTAAACAATAAATAGCTAAGTACATAGATGAAACAATACTTGCCAGACTTTTGACGTGACAACGTCTTATAATTCGATAGAGCCGGCTGCACGCACGAAAAAACATATGACTCATGAGGCGTTCTTAGGCGTTCTGAGGCGTTCCATGAAGTGCAAGCGAGAGCGCGGAACGAGCGACAAAGAAGCACAATCGGCCTCTGCGTTCGTTGTCACGTTCAACTATCGTCAGTAAACCGACTTAACAGACAACCATTTTTTATTAGCCATACAATATAGGTTAGTATTTCATGGATATAAAAATAAACTAGGTATATTTATTTCATATTACTTTCATTGGAACATCACAATAATAAAACTTCACGATCCTATAAGATTCCCGTCAAAAGCCAGAGAAATAAAGTAATTTATCCCAAAAATAAATCATTTCTAACCACAAGGATATAGCCATAATCAATTGATAGTGAAGTTGTGATGTAAACTGTGGCGAAGGGACCTAATGACCGTTGGACTGCCAAGAGTCGCAAGTCCGTTTACACGAGTATTTATTTACCTATTGGAACGAAGTTTTGGAACGAAGTTTTGGAACGTAGTTTTGGAACGAAGTTTTGGAACGAAGTTTTGGAACGAAGTTTTGGAACGAAGTTTTGGAACGAAGTTTTGGAACGAAGTTTTGGAACGAAGTTTTGGAACGAAGTTTTGGAACGTAGTTTTGGAACGAAGTTTTGGAACGAAGTTTTGGAACGAAGTTTTGGAACGAAGTTTTGGAACGTAGTTTTTGGACGAAGTTCTAACGCGCGTTGCGATAGGGGGCTGGACGGAAAAAAATAAGATTGAAAGTTGTTATGTGTTGTTACCACTTTTAGTCTCAATTTTTGAAGTGAAAACTTCTTTAGCGGCGCTGGGTGGGTAAAAACTTTCAAACTCGCGTCAGGGTCACGTGACGTTGATAAAAAGCGTAAGATCGAGGGAAAGGGAGAGGAACTAGTATCTCCCACTCTTTCTACCGTGCCTGAGTGTGCTCTGTTTAGGCGGCACACAGACACATTCGCGCTTGCGCGAATGTGTCTGTGTCATTGTGATTGTCATTGTCATTATGACGTCTGTGGTTATATTTTTGAAGTGAAAACTTAAAAGTGAAAACACAACGTTAATATTGAAGTTTTCACTTCTGCCGGCACTCCCGGAGTGCTACCTTTTTTTTTATGTAAGTATTTATTTTGAATTCTTTATTGCACAGAAAGATATACAATATGAGGACTTATTGCTAAAGCATTTTCCACCAGCCAACCCAAGGTAACAGAAAAGGGGTTGGCGTGCGACAATAAACAAATATATATCTAATAATAACTAAACTTCTCTTTAAAAATTAATAAATAAATAAATAAATAAATAAAAATAAAATAGAAAGCAAGCAAGTTATCTATTTAAGAACTTCGTTCCATCCGGGTGTCCCTTGACACCTCTCAAGTTAGTTTAATACTATGTAGATGATGCTTTATTATCGTTATATTTTGAATAATTTACTCAAAATCTTTATAAATTTTATCCTATCTAATACTCTAATGCATAAGTTATATTATTGTAAAGTTTCATTAAAATGTATTCTGTAGTTTTTGCATGAAAGAGTAACATCTATCTTGATACTGAATTGAATTTGAACTGAATTTAAACGATTTCAAAGAGACATCTTAGAAATTATACGTCAAAATTAACCAAATCCTCACTACACTTAGACAATACTATTATACTTTTAATTGTTTGAGTTATCACTATTACAAAAATATACAGGGTTACATGGAAAGTCGTGCTAGATCCGTTAAGGGCGTGGAGTACCCATCATTTCTGACTTATTTTACTAACAAACACCCCACCCTAAACTTAACCCATTTCGAGATATTCGACTTTTAAATTTTTATTGAAAATTGCTGATTTGTAGGCTACTATATTTTTTTTTGTTTTGTCTGTGCATCTTATTATTATTATTATTGCATTTTTACATGGGTAATAAGATGCTTTAGGGCGTCAATCATTAAAATAGTGCATAAATTAATTGAATAGATCGTAGTAGACAAGTGAAACTTATGAAATAAAAAAATATTTTATAAGGTTTATTTTTCTCTAAAGGATATCTAAAAAAAATATTATGGCACTCGTTCGGCGGATGTTATAATAAATATCTACGTTTCAACAGCTATCTAACGACGTATAATAATCTAGGGTTTGTTTTACATTTCGTGGAAAAAAAGTAGTTGGTACGCTCCAGGTTGCAGTTCTAAAGGTCCCGCGCTTACTGTCCTTCAAGTTAAGACGCACCGTGCGAGCGAGACATGTGAAGATTTATGTAGATGCGAATGATAGAAAAAATGTGTAGAGACCGACTAGGGCTGGGAGTACAACAGGAGATATTGTTTTGGTTGTCAGTCTGCTTTTGTGCTTCGTACATAGTGAATGTGATATCGTTTTACTCTTTTTCTCAACTTGGCTGTGATTCTGAACTATTTCTAGAGACAAATAAGCATATCAGCATATTCTTCAGGTGTGTAGGACGTCATTTTCAACAGTTCCGTATCACAGGTACAAATCTGGTTAACGAGCACAGTAGTCAAAAATAAGAAGAAATAGTTCAGAATCACAGCCAAGTTGAGAAAAAGAGCAAAACGATATCACATTCACTATTTAGGTACGAAGCACAAAAGCAGACTGACACCCTAAAAAAACAATATCCTCTGTTGTATTCCCAACCCTAGTCGGTCTCTACACATTTTTTCTATCATTCGCATCTACATAAATCTTCACATGTCTCGCTCGCACGGTGCGTCTTAACTTGAAGGACAGTAAGCGCGGGACCTTTAGAACTGCAACCTGGAGCGTACCAACTACTTTTTTTCCACGAAATGTAAAACAAACCCTAGATTATTATACGTCGTTAGATAGCTGTTGAAACGTAGATATTTATTATAACATCCGCCGAACGAGTGCCATAATATTTTTTTTAGATATCCTTTAGAGAAAAATAAACCTTATAAAATATTTTTTTATTTCATAAGTTTCACTTGTCTACTACGATCTATTCAATTAATTTATGCACTATTTTAATGATTGACGCCCTAAAGCATCTTATTACCCATGTAAAAATGCAATAATAATAATAATAAGATGCACAGACAAAACAAAAAAAAATATAGTAGCCTACAAATCAGCAATTTTCAATAAAAATTTAAAAGTCGAATATCTCGAAATGGGTTAAGTTTAGGGTGGGGTGTTTGTTAGTAAAATAAGTCAGAAATGATGAGTACTCCACGCCCTTAACGGATCTAGCACGACTTTCCATGTAACCCTGTATATTTTGCATAAAAAAAGTAAATCAAGCGACTAAACGAGGCACAAACCGATGAATTTATCCGGAGTGCTGACACTGCCAAAACATGATCACCACCAATTACCAGTGTACGCTCCGTCTACAAATATCACTATCTGCGTCTCTGTCTAACACAGCCTAACGACTTCTTGCTGTCTCGCTCTCACGCCTGAAAATTGGTCTTAATCATTTCCCGCTCAGTGTCAAAAGACCTTACATTCAAACCGGATTAGAGAAAACTGAATTTTATGTCTTGAAAATAAGGTTCTTATGCTGTATCATCTATGAATTGTGATCTGAAAGTAGAAGACATTTAAAATTCACCTCTATTGCTGCAAAATAAGGTTTTAAATGCGATAGTTTTGTGGTACCGATAAGGTTGTATAGCTCAAATGGTTCAGATAATCACTGTAGTATTATGTCAGTGGTAACAAGGCTTATATTCGCTCAGCCAAAAGGGGCTATTAATAAAATAAAATAACGTAAGTACACCCCGTATGGGCGTGACCAAGTGTTGTGTTGTGGCTAAAGAAGTGAGTACGACGCGAGAGAGTCGCGCGCGCTGACGTCTGCGCGCCAAAACTGACATTGACATTGACAGACAACTATTGTTTCATATAAATCAAATATTTTTGTAATCAATTAACATACTTTTATTTAAAAAACAAAACCTGTAGAGGTAAAAAAAGTGAGTGGATAAAAAAAGAGTGAAAAAAGTGATTGTGATGGAATCAGAAATAGTAGAAACTCAAAAGAAAACGCCTAAGCCATTTTCGATAGAATCCTTAATCGGCAACACAACGCGGAAATCACCGGAAATAGATATAGAAAACAATACAGATTCTAGAACTTCAGATGATGAAGATTTAAATAGAATGAGGTATTACTTCAATGCGCCGTTTTTGCAACAAAATGGAGGGTTTCCATTCCTCCTGGGATACCCTGAGCCGTGGCTGAGAATGCTGAACCCTGTGCAGAGGGGGGAGAGAGAGAGGGAAGAGAAGAGGGAGAGTCCTGTCAGTGTTGGCAGTGAGATGGAGAGTGATGGGGGAGAGGATAATACTCAAGGTAATTTGATTTAAATAAAAAAAACTTTATTCACAAACAAACTTACGACTATACAGTATTTACAAAATGTACATAGACATATAAAATACATAAGAAACAGCTGAGCTATCTACAGACCGTTGCAAACGATCTATAGATAGTTCAACTGATCCAAATCAGTACCAATCGGAAGCGTACCCAAGACACTGGCTGCATTGCCGCGCTGAATAGCAATGCTGATACGCTAATAAAAAATATATATAATTTTTAATTACGTAAGTCTTTGATAGAGAAGATTTTTTAGTTTTTAATCTATTCCCGTCATTCACCATTTTCAAAAGCCATATAATAATGTTATATTTGTCTTTAATAAATAAATATTCGTGGATATACCGAAAATATTTAGGTAAGTACCTACTTACTTACTTCATTTTATTTATTATTTTTAGCCGAAAAAAATACAACACCCGCTATAGCCCCAAACTAAGCAAAGCTCTCTTACACAAAAAAAGATGAAAAAAAAGTCATTAAGTTGATCTAAGGGTCATTGGCAGAAGTGAAAAGATTTATACATTTTAAATATAATAGTAATATGTACTTAGTATAATAGTATCTATAAAAGTAAAATCTAGTTTAGAAAGTAAGTACTTATACGATTGCCCTGAAAAATCAAAAGCCAACAAAAAAAAGAAACGAGATGACAAATGAAATCGCAGATTAACGGCCGGTTTCTGGAAACCCAAATCACGATTGATCCGAGTTTGACACATAGTAATTGTTTGATTTTTTCGTTGATCATCGTTCGAGAAACCGGCCGTAAAGGTTGTTATAAAATAAAACTTCGCTGATTAGAAACTATCGCTGACTAAAAATCTAACAATAAAATAATAAATAATAATTTAAAAAAATATATCTATAGATTTATCTCTTTCTTTACTAAGAGTTCGTAAAATCTTAAAAAAAACAATAAGTAGTTAAATACTAGTAAATATGAAATCACGGGTGAAAGTAAGTAGGTACCTACCTAAATATAAATACCTAATGTAAATTACATACTTACTAATTAAACCACGACATACAACGTAGGTAGGTATATATAGTAGCCGAAACGTCAAAATAAAATATGTAGTCATACCTACTTATTTAGTAAAATCACGCGGATCATTTAGAATCGTCTTACATACTAGGTGATTCTAGGTGCCAGTTCCACACGACCAGAGCCTAGAAGAACGGGCAACAAACTACAGCCTGGTTCTTACCGTTACTTAATATGCCAATGCGATACGATTTACTTTAACTTAAAACAATCTGATATACAAGACTTCGTCTTATTATCGTTATTTTTGGATAATTCACAAAGTATCTTTATAAATTATAGCCTATGTGTTTTATTTTTGATGTATTAATTTGTCTTTTTTTTTTTTGGATTGTCCAGCATTATTTAATGCTGGACAATCCACACAACATCATCTAGCCCCAAGCTAAGCAGAGCTTGTGTTATGGGTACTAGAAGACTGACATACTTAATATAATACATTACGTAGATAGATATTTTTTTTTTATTATACATATAATACCCAGAACACCCGGAATAAATATTTGCAGAACATATAAACATTTATCCCGAGGCGGAAATCGAACCCGCAACCTTCCGCGTCGCAGGCGGACCATCGCCCACCGCGCCACATCGGTCGTCAAATATCGGATGTATAAACTACATTATTGTTAAGTTTCATTAAAATCCAGTAGTTTTACGGCCGGTTTCTCGAACGATGATCAAATAATTACTACTTATGTGTCAAACTCGGATCAATCGTGATTTGGGTTTCCAGAAACCGGCCGTTAGAGTGAAAGAGTGACAACACATCCATCCATCCATACATACACACGCGTTTATAGTATTAGTAGGACTCAAAATCGAGCTAAAGGTTTTTTTTTATTATACTTTACTAGCTGAGCTGACCCGTGCCCACTTCGTTGGGCATAATTCGACCGTTGTTTCTCCAATTCACTTTGCAAAACGAACTACCACGTAAAAGCCTTTTTATTTTTAGGTTTTATATATAAACTATGACACTCAGCAATGATATGGCTTTCTATTGGTGAAAGAATTTTTAAAATCGGTTCTGTAGGTCCCGAGATTACCCCTTACAATTTAACAAACACACAAACTTTACTTCTTTATAATAATAGTATAAATAAATAGTATAAATTACACTCATCAATGATGTGGCTTTCTATTGGTGAAAGAATTTTTAAAATTGGTTCAGTAGATCCCGAGATTACCCCTTACAATTTAACAAACACACAAACTTTACTTCTTTATAATAATAGTATAATTAAATAGTATAAATGACACTCAGCAATGATGTGGCTTTCTATTGGTGAAAGAATTTTTAAAATTGGTTCAGTAGATCCCGAGATTACCCCTTACAATTTAACAAACACACAAACTTTACTTCTTTATAATAATAGTATAAATAAATAGTATAAATGACACTCAGCAATGATGTGGCTTTCTATTGGTGAAAGAATTTTTATAATCGGTTCAGTAGATCCCGAGATTACCCCTTATAATTTAACAAACACATAAACTTTACCTCTAATATTAATATATATAAATATATATGAGGTATAGATAGGCAAACGCTTGGCCGCAATCCCATCTGATGTTAAATGATGATGCGGCCTACGGTGTAACGCGTTTGCCTAGATAGAACCTATTCACTCTCTTCATCACATCCTCTAAAAACCTCTAAATTATAGTTATCTGGATACACAGACGCCGGCAAGGAATTCCACTCCTTGGCGGTTCTCAAAACGTAAAAAAACATAGGTACAGGCAAATCAAATAGATAAATTCATGGACATTTCACACATCACACTCTAGTTTTGGGACTAGAGTGTGATGTGCTATGCAAAGCTATGTACTATGTACTATGGGAAGTAGACTGCTGATAGAATACTTATATAATTTTTTTTTGTAAATACATACGAATAAGTACATAGTAACACCCAGATACCGAACAAATATAAGTTCATCACACAAAGATTTGCTCTAGGTGGGAATCGAACCCACGACCCAGTATGGCAGCAGCTTTTTTGACGTTGGTTGAAAGCTAAGCAGATGTCACAATAAATCTATTTCACGGTACAGATGCAGTAGTACCGTGAAATTGGCTCGCAACAACTTCTAATGTCAAAGAGCTGTGTCTAATTTGAAATTTGACGTCTGTCAAATTGGTACCTTAGTATCCCGTAGGTACCTAGTCGGAGTTTTACTCGAACGAATTTCGAAACGTAACGCAAAGCGATATTTAGAGACGTAAAACAATATTTCGACCCGATTTATCTGCAAATATTTATTGCGGGTACTCTGGCTATTTTGTATGTATAATAAAAAATATCTATCTAAGTAATGTATTGTATTAAGTATCTACTTATGTCAGTCTTCTAGTACCCATAACACAAGCTCTGCTTAGCTTGGGGCTAGATGATGTTGTGTGGATTTTCCAACATTATTTATTTATTTAAATACACCATCTTTGTTTAAAATTACAACTAATTCGATTTGTTATCGCTACAAATCTCAACAATCAAATTAGATCGGCTGCTTGACGTTGTAAGTTGTAATTGTAACGCGTTCAAATGCGTTCAAACGCGTCGCTAATGCGATTACATGCGACCACGATAATATGATCGGCTGAGGGGAAGGATCATATCCTTTTCTATACTAATATTATAAAGAAGTAAAGTTTGTGTGATTGTTAAATTGTAAGGAGAAATCTCAAAACTACTGAACTGATTTAAAAACTATTTTACCAATAGAAAGCCACATTATTGCGGAGTGTCATAGGTTATATAAAAAAGCGAAATAAAAAGGCTTTTTTAATACAGTTGCTCAAAAAGTGGCATATTGCAGGGACGTTTGGCGTTCGGGAAGTGGGCTATTACGCACTAGTGCTTTTTTTTTACCATTACCGCACTAGTGCTTTTTCTTTACCAACTGTCAAAATAATGTCGATTAAAAAGAAAAACCAACCATGAAGTTTTTACTAAAAAAAAATCAAAGAAGTTTTTATGATTCATGCAAATACGTATATTTCTAAAAAGAAGCTACTAATTTGTTTCATTATCAGATTTAATGATTTGATTGAATGAGTTAGGTTGGGTTTCATTTGATTTCATCTCATTAAATTTCATTTTCATTTCATATCAATAAAAAAATTCTACTGTAGACTTGGCTGTATGGGCATAGTTACCTTTGCCTACCAGAATGAATGAAAAAAAAAATCTCTTCTTATATTCTACGGCCATCTCCAAGATGGCGGGAAGACGTTGTAAATAAAATAATAATAAAGAAAATAAACTAATTTAAGAGAAAAACATTTACGTAAGACTAGGCGGTATGGTTCTAAAACTTTAGCCTGCTCCGAAGAGCAAATAAAAAAAAAATCTACGGTTGGCGTCATTTTGTAGAAATTTTCTTTGCGAGTTTAGTTGTTTTTATTATTATTTTATAAAATTACTTCATTTTTTCGCAACTGTATTAAAAATAGTCGTTCAGTACACGTTCGGAACCGTCATTGCAACTTGTTCCGACTGTCAACACTCGCCTTCGGCTGCGCCTCGGCTCGTGCAGACATTTGTCGGAACTCGTTGTAATGACAGCCTTTCCGAACTAGTAATGAAATATACTATTACGTGGTAGTCCGTTTTGCAAAGTGAATCGGAGAAAAAACGGTCGAATTAGGTATGCACAACAAAGTGGGCACGGTACTAGTTACTTATAAACGCGAAAGTTTGTCAAAATGATTGTCGAAATGAAAATAGTTTTTGGAACAAAGTTCCTTATGTGCTGTTGCGAAAGGGGGCTAGACGGAAAAAATTAAGACCAAAAGTTGTAACGACACTTTGTTCTATAGTTGTAAGCCGTGCGCGTGTCTCTCTCTCTCTCATAGAAAGCAAGTCAGTTATTAAATTAAGAACTTCGTTCTATCCGGGTTTCCATTGACACCTGTCGAGTTTTTGACGTGACAACGTCTTATAATTCGATAGAGCCGGCTGCACGCACGAAAAAACATGACTCATGCGGCGTTACCTCGCTCTGAGACTCGTGCGGCGTTACCTCGCTCTGAGGCGTTCCATGAAGTGCAAGCGAGAGCGCGGAACGAGCGACAAACAAGCACAATCGGCCTTTGCGTTCGTTGTCACGTTCAACTATCGTCAGTAAACCGATTTTACAGACAAACATTTTTTGAATGACTCAAACAATTAAATAGTGTTGTGGCGACATCGTACAAGGCGAGTACAAGGCGCTGCCAACACGCGGTGCGGTGCGGAGCGCGGGGGCGGAGGACCGAGGAGCGGCACTCGCGCGCCGGCAGCCGACAGACGCTCTGAGCACCCTCGCACGGGAAACACGTATCGCTCGCCGCGCGCGCATAACCAGATAGACGCTATTATATCGTACGAATCGTTTCGCCTAACTTGTATTTAACTGTATCGCTTCCATCTTATTGTAGTGAAAACTCAGTCAGGGTCACGTGACTCGTGACGTTCATCGAACGTGACGTTCATCATTCGTTGTCTTCGTCGTTGTGTCAATGTCAATGACATGACACAATCACAATGACACAGACACATTCGCGCTTGCGCGAATGTGTCTGTGTCAGTGTGTCTTCGTTGTCTTCGTCGTTGTGTCACATTCGCGCTTGCGCGAATGTGACACAATCACAATGACACAGACACATTCGCGCTTGCGCGAATGTGTCTGTGTCATTGTGATTGTCATTGTCATTGTCATTGTCGTTGTGTCGACATGACACAATCACACTGACACAGACACATTCGCGCTTGCGCGAATGTGTCTGTGTCAGTGTGTCTTCGTTGTCTTCGTCGTTGTGTCACATTCGCGCTTGCGCGAATGTGACACAATGACATGACACAATTGACATGACACACATTCGCGCTTGCGCGAATGTGTCTGTGTCATTGTGATTGTCATTGTCATTATGACGACTGTGGTTATATTTTTGAAGTGAAAACTTAAAAGTGAAAACACAGACACATTCGCGCTTGCGCGAATGTGTCATTGTCATTGTCATTGTCGTTGTGTCGACAAGACACAATCACACTGACACAGACACATTCGCGCTTGCGCGAATGTGTCTGTGTCAGTGTGTCTTCGTTGTCTTCGTCGTTGTGTCACATTCGCGCTTGCGCGAATGTGTCTGTGTCATTGTGATTGTCATTGATTACCTATGTTCATTATGTGGTTTATTCATGATGTTTTTTATGTACATAAGTACTTATATATTTGAGGTGACAGCTAGTAAGTTATAAACTGACATAAATGTATCAAAACACCTCAGAAAATATATCAATTAGGTAACAGCTAGTTAGTTATATAACGACATACATTATAACAAAATATCCCAGAAAACATATCAATAAAAAAATATCACATTTGAACGCTCAAGGAAAACTTGGTGTGAAAATTAAAACGATCCAAAACGTGATCGCCATTAATAGTGCTGTACATTTATCGATAAATATCGATATCGATAATGCATCGCGTCCACTCCATTTAACTTCGCCGCGCCAACAATTCGAATGCGTACCGAATTTGAAATTTTAAAATTCCTATCGTACTCTGTGCGTCTGCCATGTTTATTTTACCGTTGCCGCGCGAAAATGAACCTTAAACTTAGGGAATAAGGTTCAAGTATTTTTGTTCCATTACGTCTACCATGTTTATTTTTACAGTTGCCGCGCGAAAATGAACTTTAAGCTGAAGTAATAAGGTTCTAGTTATTTTTGTTCTGTTGGTGCTCTTTATATTCGTTTGGTGTAGTCGATAACTGTCAATCGAGGTTTGAGCGGCCATAAGAAATAAATGTACTAAGTATTTGCTAAAGGGATACTTTTATGGGTTTCTTGGAAGCTGTAATAGTGTATTGCCTCTTAATATCGCTATAATGGGTTGGATAAACGCCTAATGGGCATATCTGTATGTTATGGTATTGCTATGTGAAGACGGTTACAGGTCAGAGAAAAAAGTTTTTATTAATGAAGACGTTAGATTGTAGGTAGGTACTTATTTGTTGTTTAGATTTAAATTCTAGTACAGTATTATTATGTGTGAGTATTATTATTATATCTTCTTTAGACATGGCTAGTATCATTATTATGTCTTCATTAGACATGCCTGTTATTTAATAAATAATAAATAAATATTCATGGACATTTCACACATCACACTCTAGTCCCAAACTAAGCAAAGCTTGTGAATATTTTTTCATTTGTCGCTCTTAATAATGATTTCTTTTCAAATCTAGCAAATCTTATATACTTACTAAAATAAACAAAAAAATAATTATCTTCCTACCCTTGTCCCACGCTATGAAAAGTCAATAATAATAATATTAAATTATATTTTATTATGATTTTATTTATGAGTTCTGATTGCGAATGTTCATGTTTTCAGATAAGATATTTTAGTTAAATACATCTCGAAATATAAATAAAAACGGGAAAATTTACTTCCCACTACTGAGCACTACTTTTCTTAATTATGTTCTAATTTCTTAGCATAATCAATGTAACCTTCTGTTAACTTACCTATTCAAACTCAAATATTCATTATTTGACGACTGATGAGCCGCGGTGGGCGAAGGTCCACCTGCGACGAGGAGGTTGCGGGTTCGATTCCCGCCTTGGGACGATCTTGGGGTGGGATGAATGTTTGTACGATCTCCAAATATTTATTCCGGGTGTTCTGGGTATTTTATATGTATAATAAAAAATATCTATGTAATGTATTGTATTAAGTATGTCAGTCTTCTAGTACCCATAACACAAGCTCTGCTTAGCTTGGGGCTAGATGATGTTGTGTGGATTGTCAAGCATTATTTATTTATAACTAGCTTATAAGGAGCAGCGGTGCGAGAGGAGTGGTGGAAGGTTGTGAAGCGAGCCACTGCCCCCCATGACTCCATGACGGACGACTATGACCACTCTGCCAAGAGTGTTGCG
Organism: Ecliptopera silaceata; assembly: GCA_932527185.1. Classification (NCBI taxonomy): domain Eukaryota; kingdom Metazoa; phylum Arthropoda; class Insecta; order Lepidoptera; family Geometridae; genus Ecliptopera; species Ecliptopera silaceata. The sequence continues at coordinate 4,727,647 of OW052217.1, read as the reverse complement.
AATAAGAAGAAGAAAATGAACTAGTTATAAAAACTCTTCATTGAATTTCCCCTCAATTCCGGCCCCCATTTGTCAGTAAACGACGGTCCAGCAGTAAACAATATCGTCTGAACGAAGCTAAAACAGTCCCTTGACGTGTCTCGGATCAAAGTGTCGATAAAAAGTGATCGAGTCAGTGCTGTGTCAGTGCCCCGCCCTACTGCGGTCACTGGGAATGAAATGATTTGGGTTTGAAAGGAAATCACAGATTTTCTTTGTAAAAATAACAAAACAATTCTTTTTTTAGATGATTTAATTCAATACAAATACATTTATGTAATTCTAAAAAACTTTATTCACAAACAAACTTACGACTAAGTATACAGTATTTACAAAATGTACATTGTCATATAAAATACATAAGAAACAGTTGAGCTATCTACAGACCGTTGCAAAAGATCTATAGATAGTTCAACTGATCCAAATCAGTACCAATCGGAAGCGTAGGTACCCAAGACACTGGCTGCATTGCCGCGCTGAATAGCAATGCTGATACGTTGGGCCAGATACTCACCAGCCCTCGGGTCACGCGTCGCTTCGACTAGACGCCCAGAAATAATTTTGAATTCTTAATTGAGATTGAATATATTGACAATGTACATTTTGTAAATACTGTATAGTCGTAAGTTTGTTTGTGAATAAAGTATCTCACATATATTATTAGATACCTAACGTAGTCTACTTTTTACATAACAATATCTTTGTTTGTGATACCCTTTTCAGTAAGTCTCGCTCAATATTCATTTAAATTTTATTTCTTAAAACTTTTACTTATAAAATAAACAATAAAAAAAATGAAATTAGTTTCTTTGTGTGTTTTTAGAAGTTTCATACTTTGTATGTCGCCTACCAAAGTGTGTCACTTATATAAAACTAACTTTGTGCCCGCGACCTCGTCTTACAATCGTTATATTTTGCACAATTCTCAGAATATCTTTATAAATTATACCCTAATATGTTATTCTGACGTATAAACATTATTGTTAAGTTTCATACTAAACTATCATTTTTAGCGTCGCGTGACCCGAGGGCTGGTGAGTATCTGGCCCAGCGTATCAGCATTGCTATTCAGCGCGGTAATGCAGCCAGTGTCTTGGGTACGCTTCCGATTGGTACTGATTTGGATCAGTTGAACTATCTATAGATCGTTTGCAACGGTCTGTAGATAGCTCAACTGTTTCTTATGTATTTTATATGACAATGTACATTTTGTAAATACTGTATAGTCGTAAATTTGTCTGTGAATAAAGTCATGTTTCATTAAAATTAATTCAGTAATATTTGCGCGAAACTAACAAACACACATCCACAAGCTATCGCATTTATAACATTAAGTAGATACGATCGTTACATCCATTGATTCCTGTACTTTGCTATACAATACGTGGTCACTACGAGTGGAACAGATTAGTCTCAGTCCCTGTGGGTCAATCAATAACGTCATTGTGTCGGCTCCGTGCCGTCCGTCACGCAGTCTACCACGCCCCTTATTTGTTATTGAGGGAGCATTGGCTTGAGTGTGATTTTTATTTTGCTATAGGTTACTTTGCCTAGAAGGATGCTAGAAAGCGTTTTGCATCCATTAGGTTCATTCTTATATACTAACTTTAAGTCTAAGTTTAACTTTAAGTTAATAGACATTGCAGTAACGCGTCCTATTCTTTTAAAAAATAACATTCTTGAAAAGTTACAATAGTATCTACTAACCGTTTCTCATAAACTGTGTAAATTAACCACTATTGCTTAAAATAAGACATTTCACATACAGATCACACTCTAGTCCCAAACTAAGCAAAGCTTATACTAGGATTGCTAATAAAATTCTAATATATATTTTTATCACATCTATTCAAAAAGTGCTAGTTTATTCCTCGTAAACAGGCAAAATTGATTTGAATGGAATGTGGATATTGTTAGTAAATGTTTTAATCAGCAAAGAGGTACTTAAATCACAAACCACGCGGGAACAAGCAGTTTTTCAGCCAGTCACATATTCAATACAGAATATGTGACTGGCTGAAAAACTGCGAGCGCGCATTGAGCGCGCCAATTTAAAAAAAAATGATGAAGAATAAACAGCGCGCGAAATTAAATGCATTCTGCTTTCGTACGTAGTTGATTCATATTCAGATTTTAGAATTATAAAAAATGAGTGCGTCTTCCTCAAGTGAAAGTATTAAGTCTTATGGTTCCTAATTGTACGTACCTAAATAAATTCTTCTTCATAAGTTCCACTTACTTATTTTTTCGTAGAGGGTGATAAAAAGTAGAGTGTCCACCTCGGGAGCAACACTATTTCAAGCTCGAGTGACATACTTTTAATATCTCGCTGCGCTCAGGATTAAAAAAAACATTCTCGCCTTTAAAATAGTTGTTTGCTCCTTAGATAAACAATCTACTATTTTCTGTCCATAAATATTAATAAATTTCCATAAATATTGATTTTAAAACTTCTTCTAAACAGGCAACGACTCAGAGCCTGACCAGGATGACAGCGCGGACAACACACGGGAGTCGAAGGCGCGCCGGCGTCGCACCGCCTTCACCTCGGAACAGCTGCTAGAGCTTGAGAGAGAGTTCCACGCGAAGAAGTATCTCAGCCTCACAGAGAGATCGCAGATTGCAGCTGCTTTGAAGCTCAGCGAAGTACAGGTGGGCATTTTGTTTTTAGGAATTAGTATCAAAACATTTACATATTTAAGTACACTACACTCAAACTAATTAGGAGTGGAAGGAGGGAAAGGAGGCCTTTGCCCTGCGGTGGGACGACAATAGCTGAATAAAAAAAAATGGTAGCACTCCGGGAGTGCCGGCAGAAGTGAAAACTTCAATATTAACGTTGTGTTTTCACTTTTAAGTTTTCACTTCAAAAATATAACCACAGTCGTGATTGTGTCATGTCATTGTGTCACATTCGCGCAAGCGCGAATGTGACACAACGACGAAGACAACGAAGACACACTGACACAGACACATTCGCGCAAGCGCGAATGTGTCTGTGTCATTGTGATTGTGTCATGTCGTTGTGTCACATTCGCGCAAGCGCGAATGTGACACAACGACGAAGCCAACGAAGACACAGACACATTCGCGCAAGCGCGAATGTGTCATGTCGCCACAACACTATTTAATTGTTTGAGTCATACGTCGCGTGACCGCAAGTGTGTTCTTTTGTCGTCTCTTGTTTTACGAGCGATGTATAAAAATTAAATAAGATCTTACGCTTTTTCGACGTCACGTGACCCTGACGCGAGTTTGAAAGTTTTTACCCACCCAGCGCCGCTAAAGAAGTTTTCACTTCAAAAAAACTAAATACTTACTTGCTTAAATATTTCAGAAAAATTAGCAGAAGTTTCTGAATAATTTATGAAGCCTAAATAAAATCGGAAGTTGTGCGGAAGTTGCGAGTTCGATTCACGCCTGGGGATAAATGTTTGTACGATCTGCAAATATTTATTCTGGGTGTTCTGGGTATTTGATATGTGTAATAAAAAATATCTATCTATGTATCTAATGTATTGTATTAAGTAAGTATGTAGTTTTGTGTTAGTAAAGCTTGTGTTATGGGTACTAGACCCATAACACAAGCTCTGCTTAGCTTGGGGCTAGAAGATGTTGTGTGGATTGTCCAGCATTATTTATTTATATTTACACTACTCTAAATACTTACATATAAATTTCAGAATAATTAGCAGAAGTTTCTGAATGATTTATGAAGCCGAGACTAAATCCGATTTGCGCAATCTCACCCTAAATCAATTATTATAGGTTTAAAAACCTCAAAACCCAATCAAACGTTTCATAAACTGTTGCTTGGAAGAAAACGCTATCGTACTAAATTAATTAGGTTACTTCTAAGATTTTGGTATTTTCCGTTGTGCAATAAAGTGTTATTTATCTATCTATCTATCAAATCCCTTGTTTTCCAATCTCTATCAAGTAATACTAACACTTGTAATTCCTTCCAGGTCAAAATCTGGTTCCAAAACCGCCGAGCGAAATGGAAGCGCGTAAAAGCAGGTCTTGCATCCGGAAGTCACACAGGCAAAACCGGTTCTGGAACCAAAATCGTGGTTCCAATCCCAGTTCACGTGAACCGGTTCGCAGTCCGAACCCAACACCATCAGATGGAAAAACAAAATCTGCAATATCGACTCGATAGAACTCAACCATTAGCTGGTAGTTTGATGCAGTCTCAGACGTCAGCATTCCTAACAACATCAAAAATAAACGAAAATCGAGTTGTAGAATCGAGATTGAATCAAGATTTATCGATAAACAGTCGCAACACTATTTACGATATGCCCGGCAGGTTGGCAATGGGTCAGCCCAATGCTGCCAACTTGAGACTTTTTCAAAATCAAAATGGCCGACTGAGTTAAGTAAAGTATCTGTAAATATTTGTAAGTCCGTTAAATAATGTATAGTAGTAATGTATTTCTGTAATAAAATGTGTGATTATATTTGAGTTTATTTTATTTAATATCCCGTAAAATCAAAATTATATAGGATGTAACACAGCTAGGTACTTAAGATACCTCTCGCTCTAGCGGGAAATTCAATTTTTTAGGGTTTTTTTTATTGCGGCTGGGGCATTATTCTCTATTGTATTGCTAACCACGCGCGTTACTTAGCTTAGGCAAGACAAGAGCGTGTAATCTGAAAAAACCTGAACTGTTATATCTTTTACTAGTTTAAGCTATTTTGCGAACATAAACAATAATTTTCTGTGTAACCCTGTATCAATTTTTGAGATTGGTTCTTTATATTAACTTAATTATAAAACTGTTTTAAACAGTTTTATAATTTTATAAAAAAAAATGAATTTACCGCTAGAGCGAGAGGTACCTTAAGTATTTTCAAATTATAGACTTATCGAATCAGAGGCCTTTTAAAACCTGCTAGGTTTTAAATCACGTTCTGTTTCATTGTAACTCATTTTTGGCTCTTTTTAACCGACGAAATAAAACGGAGAAGGTTCTCAAATCGTGTATAACGACTTAAAATGATTAGATTTACTTAGGTACACTTACAACAAGTAACAATTACTAGATTTACAAAAGTTTAAGAACTTAGTAATTAGGATAGAATAAAAACAGATATTATTTTTAGCTTTGTTAAAAAGATTTGTAGGTAGGTACCTACTTAGTTTTAGTTATACAATTGAGATGGGTGTAAACTGACAAAGTTGCAATTAAATTTTTGTCTCCTCTCCATCCAACCAAAGGTTGTCTGGAAGAGATCGCTCTTAGCGATAAGACCGCCCATTGTACAAATCTATTGTTATGTCTTTCATTTGTTATTTTCTTTGTGTACAATAGAGTTTATCTATCTATATTTATTGGACTATAGCTGATCCCTCAGTGTAAACCTAATGGACAGTCAGTAGTTACACTGCGACAGCTGCAGATAATATCGTGCTAATCTGTGGGCGGAGTGGCGTGACAAAGTATGCGTGATGTGGGCGTGACCTTTATTGCCACTATAGCAGCGTTATAGTTATACTTATAGTTATATTTCTTTGTGAATCTGGCTGCAAACAAAAAAAAGGTAGCACTCCGGGAGTGCCGGCAGAAGTGAAAACTTCAATATGAACGTTGTGTTTAATTATAAGTATAAAAGTACTATCATTTATGGGGTAGAATACAATGTTTATGTTTTTATTTTTTATTATTTTTTATTTTTCGCCCTGTGCCGCCTAAACAGAGCAGCACACTCAGGCACGGTAGAAAGAGTGGGAGATACTAGTTCCTCTCCCTTCCCCTCGATCTTACGCTTTTTCGATCAGCATCACGTGACCCTGACGCGAGTTTGAAAGTTTTTACCCATACAAAAAAAGTGCTCAGCGCCGCTAAAGAAGTTTTCACTTCAAAAAACAATAAATCTGATCTAGCGGATCATTTAGAATCGTGATTTACGCTAGGTGATTTTAGCCAGTTCCACGCGACCAGAGCCTATGAAGAAACTATGGCCTGGTTCCTATCTTTTTTGTGTAAGTATGATCCTTCTTATTATATCGACCGATGTGGCGCGGGCGAAGGTCCGCCTACGACGCTGAGGTTGCGGGTTCGATTCCCGCATTGGGATAAATGTTTGTACAATCTGCAAATATTTTTTCCGGGTGTTCTTTTTTATATGAATGTATAATAAAAAATATCTATATACTTATGTAATGTATTGTATGTCAGTCTTCTAGTACCCATAACACAAGCGCTTAGCTTGCGGCTATGGGTACTAGATGGGGTATGATGTTGTGTTGATAGTCCAGCATTATCTATTTAATTATTTGATTGATTAAGAAACGTAGCCCAATCGGAAACCCTCAAGCGTTGCTCAGGCCAAATGGCCCGACACCTGTCAAATTTCAGGCGCTGGCCGTCGGGAATTTTATTTCAAAAACATCACACACACGGAAAAGGATGAGTATCATTATTTTGTTTTTACATATTATGAGATAGAAGCCCCTAAAAAGTTAGCTCAAACTTGAAGTACTGATTACAATACGTAATAATGACTTAGGGCGCCTTCAAATTAGCCGCAAATTGTCGCGCGGAGGCAGCGCGGCTGCAGCACTGCGGCCGCGCTGCTGTCTAAATCCATATAAATTAAAAACGCGCGACTGCAGCGCTGCGGCCGCGCATCAGTTCATCGATCGACTAGTGACGGTCCAAAATCCTTTTTCTTTTTAATAGTAACACTAACAGCAGTGTTTCTTCGTCAGAGTCCATCGTGAAACAATATACAACACTATGATTCTCGAACCAAGCTACAGCAGCGCGGCCGCAGCGCTGCAGCCGCGCTGCCTCCGCGCGACAATTTGCGGCTAATTTGAAGGCGCCCTTAAAGTCAACGCTAACTTTTTATAAGATAGGGGTTAAGTTATATCTACATTTATGAAATCTGTATGTAATAGTCGTACTGTTGTTATTAAAAGATATTAAAACAAATAAAAAAAAATAAGTGGCAAATAGACGTCTGTCTAATAACAATTTTGGATGACAGCTGCAGTTTTAATGACAGTTAATCTGAGGGCGGGATGACGTGTCAAACTACGCGTAAATGGGCGTGGAGCTTTAGCATTGTAGAGATTACCTTGTAATGCAACCGTATGTGAGCGTGTAGCTTTAGAAATATTATTTGTTATTTGTCGACTTGTGGGGTTCACAAAATGAACAATCTGTGACGACAATTATTTTTAAACTTTATAGATGAATCAAAAAATAATTTATCGTACATACTTATTAGGTTTAAGATATTATCGAAATTTAAAAATCTAAATTTCGTCTTTTTTCTTATAAAACTACGCGTGGTTTAAGTTTATTTTATGTTATTTTTGTTTTGGTTAAGTAAGTATACTTACTTATTAAGTTATATTTTTCAGTTTTTTTCCCAAAACCGTCTGGTATTGAAAAAATTTCTAGGAGCACTTTTACTACTGTTGGGCCATTCGGCCTGAACAAAGCATGACGGGTTCTTAAAATCAAAGCTTTGGGCCAACGCTTATTAATTTGACAAAGATGCTTTATATTAAAGGTTTCCTAATCTTATCTAGCAATATGTTTAACCTATGTTACTCAGGGTGATTGTAGCTTTCTATGGTAAAAGAATTTTGAAAATCGGCGCAGTAGATTTTGAGTTTATTAATTAAGTACAAACACACATACCTACTTACTCAAAAAAACAATCTTTTCTTTTTTTTAAGTAAGTATGTGAGTAGGTACTTACTTAATATGAGTGTAGTTTAAAACGTAAATCTTTATAAAACTACAATTATCTTCAAGCTCCCAATTCAACACATTAAAAACAAAAAGCTTAATTTATTTATGACAATTAATTCATTACGAAATCGCCAAACTTATTCGCTCAGTTTCATAAAAGACGAACTTATCATTCCATCTCTTTTTCTCTCAAGCATCTTGCTATCTTTTGTCTCAGTTTCGATGTTGGCGCCCTCTCATTCTCAACTGAATGCATAAATTGGCGGGAAATAACTTCCCCAAACCCTAAGCCACAGACTAGACGCTATTCATAGAGAGTAGAGTGATCCGCGTGTCGTTTTAAATCCATTTTCATGTATTTGTGATGCTAATGCGGAAAGCGTTTGACGTTGTAGGGATGGGATGGTGCATTTAGATAATAATTTTATCGATAGTTTTGACGTGACAACGTCTTATAATTCGATAGAGCCGGCTGCACGCACGAAAAAACATGACTCATGCGGCGTTACCTCGCTCTGAGACTGATGCGGCGTTAACTCGCTCTGAGGCGTTCCATGAAGTGCAAGCGAGAGCGCGGAACGAGCGACAAAGAAGCACAATCGGCGTTTGCGTTCGTTGTCACGTTCAACTCAGTAAACCGACTTTACAGACAACCATTTTTAGTTCGAACTTGGCAATCTGATTGAGATTTATCGTAATCGAGAATCGAATTTATATATCTCTTACTATGAGTATAAAATATGAGATCTTTACTATGAGTTCTGATGGGAAAAGTTTAAAAATTTCTAAAGATCTCATGAAAATTACAGAACACTACAAACTTAGTCTAGTATCAAGTGTGGAAACTAAATAACTTTAACAATATCTTGACTACTTAGTTCTGACTTTTAAAAACACAAATATTTCAGAACCAGGTACTGGTTTAATCTGCTTAATTTCCAGAAATCTTGGTGATGAACAATTTTTTATCGATATCGATAAACATCCCCTTATCCTATTCCCGTAACTAGCCGGAAAGCGAACATTTGACGCGCGAAATCCATGCTCCCCAGACATTCGAAATTCGAACGCAAATCTACTGACATGAATATTGTTTATCATAGCATTCATGTATTCAAATTGTGTATTCAAATTATTGAAATCGTTGTATCCGAACGCAATAAAACACTTTTGGGGATTTGGGGTCTGTATTTTGGTTGGCAGTGACGTCTGTGACTATAATAATAAACAATGCTGGACAATCCACACAACATCATCTAGCCCCAAGCTAAGCAGAGCTTGTGTTATGGGTACTAGAAGACTGATATAGGTAAGTACTTAATATAATACAACACATTACATAGAAAGATACTTATTTATTATTATGTACTTAAGTACATATAAAATACCCAGAACACCCGGAATAAATATTTGCAGATCGTACAAACATTTACTTATCCCAAGACGGGAATCGAACCCGTAACCTCCGCGTAACCCGCAGGCGGACCTTCGCCCGCCGCGCCACTTCGGTCGTTATAGTATAGTATAACAAATAATCAAGCTCAAACTAGGACAGATAGATACCTAGTGTGGTAGGTAATTGACTGAGAATTTTATTCGCGTGGAACTGGCACCTAGAATCAACTATTACATAAAACGATTCTAAATTATCTTTGTGATTTAACAGAGTAATGTTGATTTTGATTCGAAAATCTAAAAATCTAGTTTGATAGGTATTTGGTAAATCCCACGATTTAACAGAATAAAGTTTATTAGATTTTGATTCGAAAATCTAAAAAGTCTAGTTTAGATAATTTGGTAAATCTACCATGTTTTACAAAAAACGTATGGCGCCTCTTCCACGCATTCAGAATGACAATAAATAATACAAATAAATTAAATTTAATTCGTATTGTTAGTTTTTGTGAAGCAGCTTGGCGCCTTGTTCTATTTTTTATGTAAAAATTAATATTTATTAAGTTATTGTGTTTTTAGTAAATCCGCCGGAATTACGTTTTTTCGCTTTGGCGCCTTTTACTACGTGAATGAAATATAGTTTTTTTCAATTTAAATCTTGTTTCGTTAAGAAAAAATAATAAGTAAGTAAGTACATACTTACATATAAATAGGTAAGTACAAGTTTATTAGGCTGAAGTTATAAAAAAAAATTATCAAGGCATTATCTAATAAAATTCGATGCCTATCGATATAACCCCCATGTATGTTCAGCGATATTTAGTCGTTCCAAAGCTACCTACTCGCACTTTTATTTAATTTAGTGACAAATCTGATTTTAAATGTCCCATGTGCGTTTGGTCCACCCTTCCTGTTACACCCTGTATATTATATATAGAATATATTTGATAATTAAAAAAACTGTAAAAGTATGCTTATGATTATTTGTTATATGTACTTTTAAAATGGCTGCATAGATATAAAAGCAAGTGACTCAATCAAAATCACTCGATGCCCTGTCACGAGCTTAATCACAGATTATAAATTCAGTAAACAAAACTCTTTGTCGGCTTATAATCTATGCAAGGTACGTTGTCTATGGTCCTATTTCTTTTTAATTTCTTTACAATGCCGCGCTTCGTGGAAGTATTGGACATGAGTCGTGCGTGCATCGGTTCTGAAACTTGACGGTTTGAAGTACAATTTGCATTTATTTATATTAGACAAATTGACAGACGGATTGCCTGCTTATTTGTGTGTCAATAAACGTACTTATTCCTTTCTGCACGATCAACACAAGCTCTGCTTAGCTTGGGGCTAGATGATGTTGTGTGGATTGTCCAGCATTATTTATTTGGCACCCTATAACTGAAGAAACACATAGCTATAAGCCCACTTACTTTAATTTTTAACCCTGATTGTGATTTCTTTGTTGGTTGTCCTAAATAAAAAAATAAATATTTTTTTTTTTTTTTTCTGCGCGATCTGTACAATATTTGAATTGTTGAACCGGGTGTTCTGGGTATTTTAAATGTATAATAAAATATATCTATCTATGTAATGTATTGTATTAAGTATGTCAGTCTTCTAGTATCCATAACACAAGCTCTCCTTAGCTTGGGGCTAGATGATGTTGTGTAGATTGTCCAGCATTTATTTATTTATTTAAGCCATTGCATAGCTTCTATCGGGCCTTGAGCGTGGAGACCGAATCCAGAAATTCAGTAACGAAATAACCTAACACTGCGCATGCGTAATCCAGCAAAAAATGCTATGCAATAGCTTCACCGCGACAGTCCCCGATTGCCACACGTCTTTTTATTACTTAGTTTTACAATCGGTTGGTTTGCCGTCCATCGCATAACTAACATAAAATAAAAGTAAAAAACAATGTTTAATATTCACAAAGTAGCGCCTCAAATCATAACGTTAACCCAATCTACATGTCAAATAGATAAATGTAATGATTTTCTACTGATTTGTTTGATAATCAGTTTTGATGACATCCGTTTTTATCTGTCAAATAAAAGTAGCCGCAGTCTGTGGTTAACGGTCACTTTATTCGAACGTCGAATTTTTATGTTTAATATGACAGCTGAAGTGACGATTGACTTGACAAATATGCACTTGACACTGGTAGAATTTCCTCTCGTATTGACAGGTAGAGAGTGGTCATATGGAATGTCCCTCATTTTCTTCAGTATTTACAGCCGAATCTATTGCTATTTTAGAGGCTATATTATATTCTAAATCTCACAACCTCAATCAAACCGTCATATTTTCAGATTCTAAAAGTTGTCTCCAAGCTATCCAAAGCAACCCTTTCAGAGATAAATCTCGATTCCCTATTATATTAGAAATCCGTCAAGCCCTTTATCAATGTTCCCAACTTGGAATAAATGTAATTTTAGCCTGGATCCCAGGACATTCTGGAATACCTGGCAATGAAAACGCTGATTCCTGTGCCAAACATGCTATTCAAATGGGAACACTTGATCATTTTAAACTGTTCTGTCATGACATAGTCAATCTAGCAAAATTACATTTATCTAGCTCCTGGTGTAAAGAATGGGAAAAATCTAGGAACTTAAAAGGCAAACATTATGGTGAAATTCAACCAGAGATTCCAAATAAGCCCTGGTTTTTTAAATATCGATTAGCAAGTAAATCAACTACTTCTACTGTTTGTCGTCTTCGTCTTGGACACGCTTGCACCCCAGTATTCCTTGCCAAATTACGGATCAGGGATCATTCACTTTGTGAATGTGGACTTGATATAGGAACAGTTAATCATATATTCTTTAATTGTCATCCAACATCTTTATATGACTTTGTCCCTCCCGAATCTGGTATCCCCCGTCCGATTACCTTTAATTCCCTCCTCTCCCTTGTATATAGTCCATTTATAATTGTTTTATGTAAATATATAGATAAATATCACATTAAACTTTAACTCTTTCCCACATCCTATAATTTAATTTAAAAAGAAAAAAAAAAAAAAAAAAAAAAGTATTGTATATTATTGTTTGTGATGTCTGTAGTTAGTTTGTGCTGTCTTATTGTTACAGGTATTGGATAACTAACCGATTATTATTGCTTATTTGTCATATCAGTCCACCGGTTTAAACTACTCCTTCGTGTTAAGGCCTAACTTGCAACGTGACATTGGCGAAGTTGGCTAACCCCCATATGCCATTAAATAAAAATTGAATTGAATTGAAGATGAATTAGAATAAATATTTTACCGGTCATTTTTAAACACTCAGATGTCCGCCTTTTTGTTAAAAGATTAGTAAACATAAACCCCCATAAACTCCGACATTGGCAAAATCGTGGCAACCCTAGCCTGCGAAAAACCACTAAGAAAAGAAGAAGAATAACTCTTTCTATGCTAATTGTTTGCTACTCCACTAATGTATGTCATATTTATATGTTCTGTAAGAAATCGCTAGACCGTCCTTTGAGAAAGTTTGTATTGTAAAAAAAGTTCATTAAAATACTTATTTATTTATTTAATTAAATACTTAAGTATAAATGACAGGAGTGCTGGATTTTTAGGGCCTTGTTCGTGCTAAATTGTAACGTAAACGGTTCGTATAAGCAGCAGCTAAGGTTCACCAACGTAACGTGTACGTAGCGTGTGCTTCGTATCGCTGTAAACGCTAACCGCTCATCTTGTTTCCGTTCGTGTGACAGCGGTTATGTCACAATCTGCGGCTCACTGACGTTCGAATGTTGAACGTGTTTGGCTACACGCTATCGCGATCCCGAAATGTCTATACCTAACTTATGTGGAGCAGCTTCGTGTGTAGTTGGAAAATTTGCGCAAAACCGACAGCTGTCAAAGATTCAAGTGCCACCGAAATTAAAAGTAACCGCATTTGATTATGACTCATGCATACCACTTCTATAAACATAAAAAGTAATGACATTTAATTGATAGTAGCCTACTGTATCCTGTCACGGATGACTCACGCGCCCATTGATGGAATGCAAGCCATTAAATTGTTATAGGATATTTTAATGCTTCCGTAGTACCAGGCTGTCTACCATCTTTTAACCAAGTATATTGAACTAGGTAAGAGTAGAGTGAACCCAATTTCTCCATTTTCTGGGTTCCAAGTCCTCTCCTGCAAGCGGTGCTGAATAACGAACGAAAAAACCCGCCAACACGCAATGGATCAGCGCGGCGGGTTATATTCCAACCCCCAAATCATGGATAGAATTATTATAAACTAGTAGTACGCCCCGGCTTCGCACGGGTAGCCTATATGTATAAAAATATCATTATAATATAGCCTATGTTCAGCACAGATAATGTAGTTTCACAACAATGAAAGAATTTTGAAATCGGTCCAGTAGTTTCGGAGCCTATTTGATGCAAACAAACAAACAATCAAATCATTCCTCTTTATAATATTAGTTTAGAGTAGCTGACCCGTGCCCACTTCGTTGGGCATGATTCTATCGTTTTTTCTCCGATTCACTTTGCAGAACGGACTACGTAAAAGCCTTTTTATTTTTCGGTTTTTTATATAACCTATGACACTCAGCAATAATGTGGTTCTATTGGTGAAAGAATTTTTAAAATAGATTCTGTAGATCCCGAGATTACCCTTACAATATAACAAATATACACACAAACTTTACTTCTTTATAATATTAGTATAAGTATATAAATTAAAATAAATAAATACATGGTGACAAGGAGTTAGACCACTTTTATAAATAATACACTTTCAGCCAAAATAAAAGATTATGAAACCTGAAAACAAGAACTCGAATGTGCGATCCCAAGAAATAAATCAATAAATAATAAAAATAAATCAATAAATAGTTAAGTGGAAAGTGACAAAACAATATGTAAATAATATTATTTATCCTTAGTGCCTCGTCATCGAACCAATTTGTAGTTTGGTGCTCGTAGATTGATTGTTCTGAACAGAGAAATATGTAGAGTAGTACTTGCCTTAGACATTTTAAAAATAATAAATAAAAGACGTGTGGCACTCGGGGACTGCCGCGATAAAGCTATTGCATAGCATTTTTTGCTGGATTAAGCATGCGCAGTGTAAGGTTATTTTCGTTACGGAATTTCTGGATTCCGTAACGAAATTAAATATTCCTGATAGAATACTCTTTATTTTTATAAAAACATACATATAATACATGTAATTATATTCTATTGAAGATGCAAATAAAAAAAATAGTAATATTTCTAAAATAATCTAAGTTTATCTAAGCTATAATAAATAAATAATAATAAAAAAGGTAGCACTCCGGGAGTGCCGGCAGAAGTGAAAACTTCAATATTAACGTTGTGTTTAATTATAAGTATAAAAGTACTATCATTTATGAGGTAGAATACAATGTTTATGTTTTTTTTTTTATTATTTTTCGCCCTGTGCCGCCTAAACAGAGCAGCACACTCAGGCACGTTAGAAAGAGTGGGAGATACTAGTTCCTCTCCCTTCCCCTCGATCTTACGCTTTTTCGATCAACGTCACGTGACCCTGACGCGAGTTTGAAAGTTTTTACCCACCCAGCGCCGCTAAAGAAGTTTTCACGTCAAAAACTTTATTGAAATATTACAGACTTGGTACATGTCACGTTTATATAAAGTAATATTTATTCAAAAGGCGGTCTTATCGCATGGAGTGAGTACTTCAAAAAATCTAGACTAGGAACTAACAAAATACCTTACATATTTTAAGGAAAGTTTAAGAGCAGTCAAAGACGTTTGACTGTTTACGAGAATTGAGCGAGAAATATATACTTAACTAAATAGAAATTGTATTCACAAACAAACTTACGACTATTACAGGGCCCCGATCGTGCTCAATTCTAACGTAAACGGTTCGTCTAAGCAGCAGCTAATGTTCACCAACGTACGTATTTTGGGATCGCGATAAGCGTGTAGTCAAACACGTTCAACATTCGAACGTTAGTGAGCCGAAGATTGTGACATAACCGCTGTCACACGAAGGGAAAAAAGATGAGCGGTTAGCCGTTTACAGCAATACGAATTTGCCCACGCTACGTATACGTTACGTTAGACAACCGAAGCTGCTACTGATACAAACCGTTTACGTTACAATTTAGGGCGATTGGGCCCGTGAATTGTAACGTCAACGGTTCGTCTAAGCAGCAGTTAAGGTTAACCAACGTAACGTATACGTAGCGTGTGCAAATTCGTATCGCTGTAAACGTCTAACCGCTCATCTTTTTTCCCTTCGTGTGACAGCGGTTATGGCACCAACCTCGGTTCACTAACGTTTCGGTTTCGGCTAGACGCTTATCGCGACGCTTATCGCGATGATTGACGTTACAATTTAAGGCGATTGGGCCCCAGCACGATCGGGGCCAAGGTTCACCAACGTAACGTGTACTCCACAGCTTTTTTGTCTTCAATCTGCATTATGAAATTGGAGCTGCTCCATAGACAATAATGATGGTATCGTTTACCGTTTACCATAAACAAGACAGGTTTGGCAATGAATACTTAGAATACTTACACAAGCCTATTAACAATTCCATTGTTTTCACATTAGGTGCCTATACATTTACACCTACAGAATAAAATACATACATAGAATAATAGAATACATAGAAACACCCATACATAGCATAGAATACTTACATAGTAACACCCAGACACAGAACAAATATTTATGTTCATTACACAAACATTTGCTCTGGTGGGAATTGAACTCACGCCACAGCATGGAAGGCAGAGCTGCTACCAACTGAGCTGTGACGCCTGTCAATACAATCAGTAGATATAAGTATCTATCTTTTTCTAGCGTGTCAATTGAACTCTTTGAAACTAAGTTCATAAATGCGAGCCAAAAAAAAAACAAAGTTGATTCAAGCCCTTTCAAGTATTATTCTGAAGTATAAACTACATTATTGTAAAGTTTCATTAAAATCCATTCGGTAGTTTTTGCGTGAAAGAGTAACAAACATACATTCATACAAACTTTCACCTTTACAAAATTATTAGGATAAGTTTATTTAAAATGCATATTGTGCTTCGATGACGGGTCCGGAAATAGTTTTAATGTCTTCCAGCACCTGTTTGATAAGTATTTTAGGTATTTTATGACCTGTTGTTAAACAACAAAAAAGTATTCAAGTAAAGAAAGCCGACATGGAATACCATATTTTATGATCTGTGACTGTATACTGTCATATTTGACAGGTAGCAAATAAATGTTCATAGACATTTCACTCATCACAATAATAGTCCCAAACTAAGCAAAGCTTGTACTATGGGAACTAGATTGCTGATAGAATACTTATACTTTTTTTTGTAAATACATACATAGAATACCTAGTAACACCCAGACACACAACAAATATTTATGTTAATATTTATGGCGTCAAAGCTCAGTTGGTAGTAGCTCTGTCATGCTGTGGATCGTGGGTTCGATTCTCACCCAGAGCAAATGTTTGTGTGATGAACATAAATATTTATTTGTTTAAAAGTTCATGTCGGATATTTATTTTTGCAGTAAGTTTAGAATAGATATCCATGATTTATCCAAAGTACTTGGTAACTAATAAAACAAGAAATGTACTTATTCAATTTGTCGCTATTAAAAACCAATATCCCATCGTAAAATGTATATTTCTAGAATTCGATTACTAATCGATCACTTTATTCGTATGCAGACTTCGTGGGGACACAGTTTCTCAAACTTTTATCTGTCATTTGTCAATATCAATAAAAAAAATGCCTTCAACTGAACGTTGAACGATATATGAAAAAAAATGTTCAAAAATGATTGACGACCGATGTGGCGCGGCGGGCGAAGGCGACCTCAGCGACGCAGAGGTTGCGGGTTCGATTCCCGCCTTGGGATAAAAGTTTGTACGATCTGCAAATATTTATTCCGGGTGTTCTGGGTATTTTATAATGTACTTAGCTACCACTACCTTACCTTACCTTCTAATGTTTAATTGTATTAAGTATGTCAGTCGTCTAGTACCCATAACACAGGCTCTGCTTAGCTTGGGGCTAGATGATGTTGTGTGGATTGTCTAGCATTATTTATTTATTGACAAAATGTACAAAGGTATAAAATACAATATGATATCTAATAATATTTATTAGACCAAGTAGAGATAATTAAAAACTTTGAGATCCATTACAAATCAATCAATAAATGCACTCGTTAGCATACAATCGCTCATATTCGGCAGCGGCTGAAGTAATTGTCCGCCATATTTGATTCGTTTCGCGCCATCCAAGTCAGATTGTCTATGGTCTAATGTAGAACAATGGATTGAGCGACCAATTAATAAATTAATTAGCATTGTTTTAATTAGAATGGTGAAATTAATGGGGGAAATAGGGGGAAATTATTTTATTATTTATTGTGATATTAATGGCATCATATTGTTCATCATATTGATGTTCATGTCATAGTTCTGATCTGTTCTATTCTTTACATCAGACCGTGTACCGAGTGCAAGCAATGGAGCTTAAGTTCTTGTGTAGCTTCCTTACATTTCTTACACTGGATGAGAAGGGCCGAAGACCGGGCTCAGTAACGCGTCTTGGGACGGGAGTGACCTTAAGAAAGACGTTATTACAGACAAGTATTCTACATTCATTCTTTGTAAGAAGGATCATACAAAAAACAGTAGGAACCAGGCCGTAGTTTCTTGGCCGTTCTTCTAGGCTCTGGTCGCGTGGAACTGGCACCTAGAATCACGTAGTCTAGTGTAGGTATAACACGATTTTAAATGATCTTTGTGATTTAACTGAATATATTTTAATTGATTTTTATTTGTCATTATGATCATATAAACCGTAACTCCGTGACAAGATTAAAAAAAATCACAATCATATTAAGTCCTCATAAAAATGTTAGTCATCGATAATTCCTAATACAAATTCAATAATTTCCGTTTTCCTAAAACAATGGCCGCGGGCGCGGCGTATTAGCATAATAAATAGATTTATTCACGCGCAAGATATTGGACCGGACGCAAGCGCCAGCCACCGACAGCAACGTATATTTGAAGACGAAGACGCTATGAACCTGGGGCCCAATCGCCTTAAATTGTAACGTCAACGGTTCGTTACAGTAGCAGTAACGGTTCACTAACGTAACGTGTACGTAGCGTGTGCTTCGTATCGCTGTAAACGGCTAACCGCTCATCTTTTTTCCCTTCGTGTGTCAGCGGTTATGGCACCCACTTCGGTTCACTAACGTTTCGGTTTCGGCGAGACGCTTATCGCGATGCCAAAATACGTAAGTTAGTGAACCGTTGCTGCTACTGAAACGAACCGTTGACGTTACAATTTAAGGCGATTGGGCCCCTGAAGACGAAGCTTTGACTTTGACATATCATCTTTGTTATTTTGACAGACGTCACAGCTCAGTTGGAAGCAGCCCAGGGGTCTGATCGCGGTAATTTTCTTACTACACACGAAGCTGCTCCACATACGTTATTGACATTTTGGGATCACGATAAGCGTGTAGCCAAACACGTCCAACATTCGAACGTTAGTGAGCCGAAGATTGTGACACGAACGGAAACAAGATGAGCGGTTAGCCGTTTACAGCGATACGAAGCACACGCTACGTACACGTTACGTTGGTGAACCTTAGCTGCTGCTTATACGAACCGTTTACGTTACAATTGACACATCACACTCTAGTCCCATATTAAGCAAAGGTTGTACTATGGGAACTAGATTGCTGATAGCATACTTATAAACATTTTTTTGTCAATACTTACATAGAATACATAGAAACACCCAGACACAGAACAAATATTTATATTCATCACACAAACATTTGCTCTGGGTAATCGAGTCCACGACCCACAGCATAGAAGGCAGAGCTACTACCAACTGAGCTGTGACGCCTGTCAATTAAATATATTTTTAATGGGATCGTATTTATTTGCTGACCCTACCAAAATCGTGAAGGCACGTCGAAGTGTTGAAAAAAAAACAATTACTTATTACATTAGAACTTTATTGTAACACTTCAATGTTGGTATTATGTGCACTGATTACTTAGCAGGAGCGTTGGATAGCCCAAATGGCCTGATTTTCCTGACAGTCTTGCGTTGATCAGGCGAAATGGCCCGACAGCTGTCAAAAGTAAAAAGCTGTTGTTTAGCTTAAAAAGTATGTTGTTTATTTATTTTTCTTTTCCTATTTTATCCTCTTCAAGCACTATAAATATGTGTAAGTGGGGCTATCGCAATTCCTCTCTGGGCCAATGTGACTGTGGGGCCCCCATACAATCTATGTCCCACATGCTCGTTTGCCCCTTGTGCCCTAATACCTGCACAAGGGATGACCTCATCAATGCTACAGACAAGGGGATAAATGTGGCAAAGTTCTACATGAACTGCGTTTGAATGTTGTGTTCATTGACACGAAGAAGAAGACTACCATTAATTCCACACTACACAAGGGTTAGCTGGAAGAAAATGCCTTTTAGCATTAAGCTCGCCTATATTACATTTGTTTTATTATGTGCAGTAAAGTATTTTCAAATCAAATCGATAATCAATATAGATACTCTTTTTTGAAGTGAAAACTTCTTTAGCGGCGCTGGGTGGGTAAAAACTTTCAAACTCGCGTCAGGGTCACGTGACGTTGATCGAAAAAGCGTAAGATCGAGGGGAAGGGAGAGGAACTAGTATCTCCCACTCTTTCTACCGTGCCTGAGTGTTCTGCTCTGTTTAGGCGGCACAGGGCGAAAAATAATAAAAAATAAAAACATAAACATTGTATTCTACCTCATAAATGATAGTACTTTTATACTTATAATTAAACACAACGTTAATATTGAAGTTTTCACTTCTGCCGGCACTCCCGGAGTGCTACCTTTTTTTTTTAATAAAAGGATTTCCATTACTTTAGCAAAATTCTTTGGAAACACTAAAAACATTTTGATGAAAGTAATAATAACAATTCTTAATTGTATTTTTATTTTACCTCATACCTCGAGCTTAAATTTAATTACCCATTATTGATTTTCCCGCCATAAATACATTAAAATGGCGGCCGCGTCGCCTCTGTGTTGTTATGCTAATTGAATAATTGGAACTGTCCCTCTGTCGGCGCGACAAAGTGCAGTTTCGCGTCGAAATAAATCAAATTAATTTACACATCGCGTTTTATATGCATGGGAATATTTTGTTTGTGGTTTAAATACAAACTAATTGGTTAAAATACTTATAATACACCCTTTACTTAATGGTTAAAAACTGTAGATTTACCCAATTAAAGTTAAAATACTTATAATACACCCTTTACTTAATGGTTAAAAACTGTAGATTTACCCAATTAAAACGGATGAATATTGAGAATATTTCAAATTCTTTGGGTATTTTATATGTAGGTAGGTATAATAAAAAATATCTATCTATGTAATGTATTGTATTAAGTATGTCAGTCTTCTATAGAAGACTGACATACTAGTACCTACCCATAACACAAGCTCTGCTTAGCCTGGGGCTAGATGATGTTGTGTGGATTGTTCAACATTATTTATTATTTATTTATATAAGTATCTTTAAGATTCTCGATGTTAATTTATTCGGTTTTTGTATTGTTACGTTGGTGAACCTTAGGTGCTGCTTAGACGAACCGTTTACAATTTAGCACGATCGGGACCCAGTATATACTGTTTTCTTGTATGACGTCAGAGCCGAATACTGTCACGCCGTCATGACGACGGACAGCAAATCAATTAAATGCATTATAATGCAGAACGTCATGCAACGTCTTTGAAGGGCCGCGGGACGCGCGGGGCATACATGACAGACTGCAGCACTGATGACACAACATAATTATAACTTTTCTTACATTGTTACCGGTTTTTAGTAACAAAAACATACTTACTGCACTATATTACGACCGATGTGGCGCGGCGGGCGAAGGTCCGCCTGCGACGTGGAGGTTGCGGATTCGATTCCCGCCTTGGGATAAATGTTTGTACGATCTGATATTCATTCCGGGTGTTCTGGGTATTTTCTATGTATAATAAAAAATATCTTTCTATGTAGTGTAGTGTAGTTGTATTAAGTATGTCAGTCTTCTAGTACCCATAACACAAGCTCTGGCTTAGCTTGGAGCTAGATGATGTTGTGTGGATTGTCCAGCATTATTTATTATTTATTTATTTATACTTACTAACTTATTTATGTAATAAGGGATCCATCGGAAAAAAAATACATAAAAATGCAAACAAAGGACTTAAATCTAGTGTTTTCCCAATTCTAGCCTACATTGTCCCACTGCTGGGCAAAGGCCTCTCCCAAAATGTAAATTATGTAATTATTAGGGAACTAAATTATGTGAAACTAGATTAGGACTGCACTATATCAGAGAATAGAAGGTTTTGAACATAATATACATGTCGTTCCTACGACATGTATATTATGCATATTATGTATATTATGTATAATAAGCTATGCATTCGAAAGTTATCTCTGAAAATATTTGATAGTCTGTGTAGGTAGATAGGAACTTTTTTTTTGTATAAAAATCTTTATGGCTCTATCTGCTCTACCAAAATGTTGGAATTCTATACGTAAAAGTTAAATCAAACGCACCAACAAAATCGATATATGTCTATTTACCTTCTCAACAATTCTAAAGAGCTCCTTACAAGTTATACCCACTATATCACTTTATCATATGAGTTGTCACAATATTTGAATAAACTACAAATTTTTTATTGAACTCACTGCTACCGCCATCTGTCATCGAGTAGCAAAACTAAAAAGTCTATTTATAAAACTTAACCTTGTCTATGGCATTTTGGCAAGCGGTTGAGTGTGAGTGAGTCAAGTTCAGATTTGACAGTTGTAATGTAACAGCAGTGGTCATCTGAATTTTTTTACCTCCTTGCATTTTGATACCAAAATATTAGATATTCGTAAAGTGGTATTACGTGAACAAGATGAAAATAAGAGCCCACGCACTGAGAGGCAGGTGGAATGCGGTTCGCTAGCATCGGTAAGTATACATATATCCCGATTTTAGTAGCGTAATGCCCTGTATTTTTAACTGATTATAAAAACTGTAGTCAATTGGCTGTTAACCTTTTAACTAAAGCGGGAGACGCGTAATTTGACGCTCCGCCGTGTATAATTTTATTACTATTCGGTTGTCGCCGCATACATTATTCTGAGAGTTTAGACTTCGCTTGTTCCAACTGTTATTCGCCGATCTGTATATAAACTTAGTTGGATGTTAATCGGTATTATCTGTAATTGTTTTGTTATCAACATTAGTACAAAATTCATATTTAAACCCTTGATTGGGTGTAAACTGCTAGATAAAATAAACTGTGCATATTATCTATTGAATTGTTCAGAATTATTTTTGTTACTGACCGGTTGTGTTGTGATAAAAAAAAGTAAGTAAGCTCTATTGTTTGTGTGTTCTAATTTTAAAAACAATCTATTTATGAATGATTTGTATAATGCTGTACTTTCACAAAAATATTATGTATTTGAAAACTCTAAATATGATTTACTGCTTATTTAAATTAATTGTTAATACCTGCCTATTATCAACTAATTAGATAAATTGATCATAAAATACTTTTGTACTAAAACAAGATTAACTAGATCTTGGCAAGCTCCGCTACAAGATACATAAAAATACTGGTATTGGACTGAGAGCAAAAATGATTTAAGTATGTTAAGTCTATTTTAAACCCATAAAAACCTGTATTTTTTTGTTCTTGGATGTTTCTTTTTCAATAAGTTCCTTGATTTTCTATTCATACATTATAAATATTTCCAATAAGAATCTTGTTTGAATGTATCAAACAAAAATAATACTTCAAAAATGAGGGTTTTTTATTAATTGTAAGTAAATAAAGTTCTTATAAATATATTACGTTTGATATAAGAATATATTTCTACAGCTTATTTTAGTGTATACTACAAGTTTGTGGGTTTGAATCCCGCCAAGAACAAATATTTGTGTAAGTATCGGCAAACATTAATGTGTGTTTTGTATAGTGTTACTATATCTATGTATGTATTTATAAAAAAATTAAGTATTCTATCAGCAATCTAGTTCCCATAGTACAAGCTTTGCTTATTTTGGGACTAGAGTGTGATGTGTGATATGTCCATAAATATTTATTATTTATTTATTTATTAATGCAATATGTGTCTGCAAGGCTATGCAATATTCTTTTTAATATGGAGGGTAGTCTAAAGTTCTACATCTGTCCTTAATGCATACCAAGGTCAATAACCGACCATGAAATGAATTTCGGTTGCCTGGAAGAGATCGCTTTCAGCGATAAGGCTGCCCATTGTGTAACCATTTATGTTTCTTTGTTTTGTTACCTGCAATTTTATTTTTGGTGTACCAATAAAGAGTTTTCTATTCTATGAAATAAAGTGATGGGTAAAAAATTAATGTTATCTGTATTTTTTATGTAATGTAATACTTATATACTTGTTTTAAGTAGTATTATCTTTGATGGTTATCTGTGGAGTTATCTGAACATTGAACTTCAAATAATCTTTTTAAATTATGTAAATGCTACCTGGAACTAGTTAAGATGTTAGTAGAATTCATATGGTCTATCTTATAAAAAGTTAGCGCATACTTGAAGTATTGATTACCATACGTAATGATGACTTAAAGTCAACACTAACTTTTTATAAGATAGGGGGATAGACTTAATGGACTTTTCACACATCACACTCTAGTCCCAAACTAAGCAAAGCTTGTACTATAAGAACTAGATTGGTGTATACTTTTTAAGGTTAAAATAAATGAAAAATTCTTCATTCAATAAAATCACGCGGATCATTTAGAATCGTCTTACATACTAGGTGATTCTAGGTGCCAGTTCCACGCGACCAGAGCCTAGAAGAAAGGGCAACAAACTTACGGTCTGGTTCCTACTGTTTTTTTATATGATCCTTCTTATAACAAATTACAATTAAATTAAATACTGAAGTGCGGTCTCTAGTCCCAAACTGAGCAAAGCTTGTACTATGGGAACTAGATTGCTGATAGAATATGTCATATACTTTTTAAGGTTCTATACCTAAAAAGTAAAATAGACATTTTACGCCAACGCATTTGGTACTTGACCCGCGAATTGAACCCACGATCTCAATTTAACTGCTAGACTATTGAAGTTAATAATATTCAATAGTCTAGATAGACGAGTCTTACAGTACCTCTACCATGAGTTTTTACTATACTCGCTAGTCTGTAGTTACAAAAATGTATGAAGATTTGTACAGCGCCTCTAGCGAATAGTTGGGTACTAAAATTCGTAATACTAATTAATATTGACGTAACTACTGTAGTAAAGTCAGGCGATTTTACTGTGACAAATCATGGTAGAGGTACCGCTCATATAAATAAATATGACAATCGTAAACGTAATGTATTTAAGACACACTGCGCGCTAATGCTGCAACGATCGACAGTAAAAAGTTTATTCAGTAAAATCACGCGGATCATTTAGAATAGTCTTACACACTAGGTGATTCTAGGTGCCAGTTCCACGCGACCTGAGCCTAGATCTAGAAGAACGGGCAAGAAATTACGGCCGGGTTCCTACCGTTTTTTATGTATTAATTTAGATACTATTTGACAGGCGTCACAGCTCAGTTGGTAGTAGCTCTGCCTTCTATGCTGTTGGTCGTAGGTTCGATTTCCACCCAGAACAAATGTTTTTGCGATGAACATAAATATTTGTTCGGTTCTTCTTCTTCTTATCGTATCGTCGCTACAACTGTATTTGTTCGGTGTCTGGGTGTTACTATGTATGTATGTAATTACAAAAAAAAATGTAAGTATATAAGTATTCTATCAGCAATCTAGTTCCCATAGTACAAGCTTTGCTTAGTTTGAGACTAGAGTGTGATGTGTGAAATGTCCGTAAATATTTATTTATTATTAAATAAATAGTTATATGAAGTAAAATAGGTATTAAGTTCAGTTACTAGACAAACATGTCTATAAGTGTCAACCAGTTAATAGTCGATACAATTTGAAAGTAAGTTTACATAGTACAAGTTTAAATGTTAAAATAACTGGTTCTAGACAAGTTGAGTTATAAAATTTACATTTGAGCTTATTTAGAAAAAAACGTGTTGCTATTTTTATGCCGAAATGCTATTTCGGCAAAAACTTTCCCGAAATGTTACACTTCTTCGGCAATAACATTTTTTTTAACTGGTACAACGTTTTCGGCAAAAACCTACTTTATAGTTTATTGGTTTTAGATAAAAAATGTCATATAATTAACAATTTAGAACAATTCATATTCGTACCTAGTGATAAAAAAAAATGCGTATGGCACTCGGGGACTGCCGCGGTAAAGCTATTGCATAGCATTTTTTGCTGGATTACGCATGCGCAGTATTAGGTAATTTTCGTTAGGTTTTTTCATTGCGGAATTCCTGGATTCGGTCTCCACGCTCAAGGCCCGCGATAGAAGCTATGCAATAGCTTAATATTTATTTTTCTCATAAAAATCATTCTATAGATAGAACTAAGACATAAATGGTTGTCTGTAAAGTCGGTTTACTGACGATAGTTGAACGTGACAACGTCAACGAACGGTATTGTAAGCGGTTCTGCAAAATAAATCGTCGTTCGAAACATCTTGGAACGCCTCAGAACGCCGGAACGCTTCATGAGTCATGTTTTTTCGTGCGTGCAGCCGGCTCTATCGAATTATAAGACGTTGTCACGTCAAAAACAAGTTATACACTTATAAAACATACGTTATTTAGTAAAATCACGCGGGTAATTTAGAATCGTGTTATACTAGGTGATTCTAGGTGCCAGTTCCACGCGACCAGAGCCTAGAAGAACGGGCAAGAAACTACAGCCTGGTTCCTACCGTTTTTTATTTATTTATTTATTTAAACAATTAATACGGTTTACACCAATTACATTAATTACAGTTAGGTACTAAAAAAAATATAATTAAATCCAAACTATAGTCAAAAACACAAGTCATAATATAATTCTAAATAGGATTATGTATGATGTTTCTTACAATCAATGAATATAATGAAATGCGTATTTTGTTTCCACATATAACGTTATTGATGCCGAAATATATATTCGGCTTCGGCATTTAAACCGAATATTCTTCGCATCTCTACAAACAAGATATTTTAACTCGACATAAAGGTTGATTGCAAAAACGTTATTTAATTCAAAAATTCCATTTAGTTTAGATAAATGTTAAGTGCTTTTGAAAAGCTTTTAAATTTTAATATTATAAACGCGAAAGTTTGTATGTTACTCTCACGCAAAAACTACTCAATGGATTTTAAGGTGATACCTCTTTCTTTAGCGGGAAATTCAAATTTTTTAGGTTTTTAAAAATATCTATCTAGATAATGTATTGTATTAAGTATGTCAGTCTTCTAGTGCCCATAACACAAGCTCTGCTTAGCTTGGGGCTAGATGATGTTGTGTGGATTGTCCAGCATTATTTATTTCATACTAGTAGTACGCCCCGGCTTCGCACGGGTAGCCTATATAAAAAATATCATTATAATATAGTCTATGTTCAGCGCAGATAATGTAGCTTCACAACAGTGAAATAATTTTTGAAATCGGTCCAGTTGTTTCGGAGCCTATTCGATGCAAACAAACAAACAATCAAATCTTTCCTCTTTATAATATTAGTTTAGATTTTTCTTTGGCCTCCCTCTACTTCTACATCCATCCACATTCATATCTAACACTCTTTATATGGCTAGTAGATATACGTTTATTGACATAAAAAAAGAAATATACTTGTTCGTTTAAGATCGGGTAATAATACATGTTCACTGTTTGACATTTAATTCTAAACTATTAAGAATAACATTTAAAGCATAAACAAGTTCCAAATATCAACTGATACATTTTAGTGAAATTTTTAGGCAAAAACTAGCCAGTGCCCGCTATATAGAATATAAATAAATAATGCTGGACAATCCACACAACATCATCTACCCCCAAGCTAAGCCGAGCTTGTGTTATGGGTACTAGAAGACTGACATACTTAATACAATACATTACATAGATAGATATTTTTTATTATACATGTAAAATACATAGAACACCCGGAATAAATATTTGCAGATCGTACAAACATTCATTCCAAGGCGGGAATCGAACTCGCAACGTCCGCGTCGCAGGCGGACCTTCGCCCGCCGCGCCACATCGGTCGTCACGAATAGAATAAGTCGTAGAAGACGTATTACTTTCGTTATATATTTTACAATTCGCACAATATCTCTATAAATTATTGCCTTTGTGTTATTCTGATGTATAAACTACATTATTGTAAAGTTTCATTAAAATCCGTTCAGTAGATTTTGTATGAAAGAGTAAGAATTATATATATCCATACACATTTTTACATTTATAATATTATAATAAAATAAATAAATATTCATGGACAATTCACACATCACACTCTAGTCCCAAACTAAGCAAAGCTTGAACTATGGGAACTAGATCGTTGATACAATACCTATATACATTGTTTTTGTAAATACATACATACATAGTAAACACCCAGACATCTAACAAATATTTATTTTCATAACACAAACATTTACTCTGGTAATCGAACCCACCACCCACAGCATGGAAGGCAGAGCTACTACCAACTGAGCTGTGACGCCTGAAAACTAGATTTCGTATAAAAATAGTACACGTGAATTGAATTTCTTATTTTGAAATATTAAAAAATATCAGCAAATAGTTGTTCTATAAATAATTTGACTACATATCGCATTGATTATTTTAACCGGTCGCTAACATGTGCAAAATAACTGTCAAGCTATAAACCTGACCGGTTCTAAGGCCGGCTTTAAACGATCAATAATATCTATAGGCGAAAGCTACACGTCAATAAATATTGTGATAATTATCATATTTACTTATGTATCTACTTTATTCACAAACAAACTTACGACTATACAGTATTTACAAAATGTACATTTACATATAAAATACATAAGAAACAGCTGAGCTATCTACAGACCGTTGCAAACGATCTATAGATAGTTCAACTGATCCAAATCAGTACCAATCGGATGTATCTTGTGTATCTTGGTTTTTGTATGTAATGTATATTGTGATCCGTCAATACATCACCCTACACGTCAATAAATATTGTAATCCGATAGTATAAAATATATTGACGGATCACAATATGGATCTTGCGCGTAGCATTCGCCATAGATTTTTCTTAGTTATTGTCATTTTTTAAAATCTATAGTCCATTGCAAATTTTCCCAAAGCTTTGCACCTATCGGTGTTTAGCATATTCTATCAAAAATAATATTTATTCATTAACTTGCGACTGTAACAGTATTTACAAAATCTACAGACCGTTGCAAACGATCTATAGATCAACTAAAAATTAAAGATGTTATTTTAAATATTGAGGGACATAACACACATCGCGCTAGTCCCAAACTAAGCAAAGCTTGTTCTATGGGAACTAGATTGGTGATAATAATGTATTTACTAATATATATTTGTAAATACATACATACTATATTTTGTAACAGTACATATGATCATCACACAAACATTTGCTTTGGGTGGGAATCGAATCTACAACCCACAGCATCAAAGAGAAAAGTACCTACTGATCTGTGACACCTGTAAATAAATATTGATCGTGTAAAGTGCGCCTTAGTCCCAATTCTACATCCAATCAATACATAGAATTACTATGTACGTTCTATGTAAATATATACCGAGGTTGTTTAAGTATAAATTATAATTACTAATTGGTAATAAATACCAAAGGATTTGAACCGTTGTCATGTGACTTTTATTAAACTAGACTTTTAAATTAATACCGGTTTATGTCTTTCTTAAACTTTTTAGAACTAGAGTTATATTTATTTAAGAAAAAAAAAAAAAAAAGGATTTGCTGTTAAACACCAAATTATAAGAACTGCTGATAGATCGTTTGCAACGGTCTGTTGATAGCTCAACTGTTTCTTATATGTATTTTATATGCCAATGTACATTTTGTAAATACTGTATAGTCGTAAGTTTGTTTGTGAATAAATGCTGAAAAAAAACTGCTTAACATATTTGCGTAGTTAAATAAATTGGAATATCAATAAAACTATTTTATCTTATAGATGGTTTATGTAACAGAGCCATCTAGTCACAAATAAGCAAAGCTTGTACTATGGGAACTAGATTACTGATAGGTAGAATACTTTTTTGGGTTCCGTACTCAAAGTAAAACGGAACCCTATTAGTGACACAGTCCAAGCAGCGCCCCTAGCTGATTTCTTTAGAAGCTTGGATCTCCATACAAAATCGGTGGCGCTCGGCGATCGCGTCTCTGCGATGCGTGTGTGGCACAATCTCGTACTTGGAGTACAGGTCGCCAGTACCTCTACCATGAGCTGTCACAGTAAAATCGCCTGACTTTACTACAGTAGTTACGTAAATATTAGTATTACGAATTTTAGTACCCAACTATTCGCTAGAGGCGCTATACAAATATTCATACATTTTTTTAACTACAGACGCTAGCGAGTATAATATATATAGTATAGTAAAAACTCATGGTAGAGCTAGAAGCTTGGATCTCCATACAGAATCGGTACCGATCGCGTCTCTGCGATCCGTGTGTGCACAAACTCGTGCTTGGAGTACAGGTCACCAAGCTATCATAACGTATAGGATTGTCTGCAGACTGATATGTCAACACGCATCGGCGCTGGCATCCGCGCGCGTCGCGGCCACAAGGAGCGATCCAAGAACTTCACGGAGCTGGAGAAGAGGACCGTGCTCGAGCTCATCGCGCGGCACAGGGACGTGCTGCGACAGGGCCGCTCCAACAACGCCACCAACCGCAGCAAGCAGGTACGTAGACTACATTACACTACACTCTCCGATAGACAGGACTAGCCAACATCAGTCTCTCGAGCCTATATCAGTCAGGGCCGCTCCAACAACGCCACCAACCGCAGCAAGCAGGTACGTAGGCTACATTACACTACACTCTCCGATAGACAGGACTAGCCAACATCAGTCTCTCGAGCCTATATCAGTCAGGGCCGCTCCAACAACGCCACCAACCGCAGCAACCAGGTACGTAGACTACATTACACTACACTCTCCGATAGACAGGACTAGCCAACATCAGTCTCTCGAGCCTATATCAGTCAGGGCCGCTCCAACAACGCCACCAACCGCAGCAAGCAGGTACGTAGACTACATTACACTACACTCTCCGATAGACAGGACTAGCCAACATCAGTCTCTCGAGCCTATATCAGTCAGGGCCGCTCCAACAACGCCACCAACCGCAGCAAGCAGGTACGTAGGCTACATTACACTACACTCTCCGATAGACAGGACTAGCCAACATCAGTCTCTCGAGCCTATATCAGTCAGGGCCGCTCCAACAACGCCACCAACCGCAGCAACCAGGTACGTAGACTACATTACACTACACTCTCCGATAGACAGGACTAGCCAACATCAGTCTCTCGAGCCTATATCAGTCAGGGCCGCTCCAACAACGCCACCAACCGCAGCAAGCAGGTACGTAGACTACATTACACTACACTCTCCGATAGACAGGACTAGCCAACATCAGTCTCTCGAGCCTATATCAGTCAGGGCCGCTCCAACAACGCCACCAACCGCAGCAAGCAGGTACGTAGGCTACATTACACTACACTCTCCGATAGACAGGACTAGCCAACATCAGTCTCTCGAGCCTATATCAGTCAGGGCCGCTCCAACAACGCCACCAACCGCAGCAACCAGGTACGTAGACTACATTACACTACACTCTCCGATAGACAGGACTAGCCAACATCAGTCTCTCGAGCCTATATCAGTCAGGGCCGCTCCAACAACGCCACCAACCGCAGCAAGCAGGTACGTAGACTACATTACACTACACTCTCCGATAGACAGGACTAGCCAACATCAGTCTCTCGAGCCTATATCAGTCAGGGCCGCTCCAACAACGCCACCAACCGCAGCAAGCAGGTACGTAGACTACATTACACTACACTCTCCGATAGACAGGACTAGCCAACATCAGTCTCTCTAGCCTATATCAGTCAGGGCCGCTCCAACAACGCCACCAACCGCAGCAAGCAGGTACGTAGACTACATTACACTACACTCTCCGATAGACAGGACTAGCCAACATCAGTCTCTCTAGCCTATATCAGTCAGGGCCGCTCCAACAACGCTACCAACCGCAGCAAGCAGGTACATACACTACATCACTCATAACTACATAACTCACTCATCCATAGCCAATATCAGTCTCTCGCAGTCAGGGCCGCTCCAACAACGCTACCAACCGCAGCAAGCAGGTACATACACTACATCACTCATAACTACATAACTCACTCATCTATAGCCAACATCAGTCTCTCTAGGACTAGCCCACTTCAGTCGATTCGTGGCCAAGATATACCTACAATCATTACTTAGGGTCGCTCTAACAATGCCACCAATCGCAGCAAGCTTACGGCAAGAATACGTATATTTTTTTCGGTAAATACATACTTGTACATCACACAAACATTTGCTCTGGGTGGGAATCGAATCCACGACCCACACACAGCATAGAAGGAAGAGCTACTATCAAATGAGCTGTGACGCATGTCTTTGAAAAAAAAAAGATAAATAGGCAATGTACACAATACGTAGGCCACATTTTTATCCTTAGCCAATATCAGTCTCTCTAGCCAACAATAATCGCTTTGGGTATCATAGTACAAGTTTTGCTTAGTTTGGAACATGAGTTAATGTGTAATTTGTTTTTTCCAAACCTATCTCGTCCCACTGCTGGGCAAAGTCTCCCCCAAATCCTCCCACTCATCTCTGCTTTCCGCTTTCGTCCAATACCTCTCGATAGCATCTTAAATTTATTATAAAAATACTTCAGGAACTAGATTGTTATTTAATTAAGTAAGAATTAACTGTAGATATGTTATTCAGCTGATTAGATAACTCTATCTCTAGATAACCAAATAGTTAAACTTTAGAATGAGACAAATAAATAAGATTATATAAACTATTATACATAATATAATATATTTTATTAAAATAAAGATAATCAACTTCAATCAACAAGTAATCTAAATACACATTTTTAAGTATAACTAAAAGTACTATCACATCCCAAACTAAGCGAAGCTTGTACTATGGGAACTAGATTGCTGATAGAATACATGTTTTTTATTACACAGGTAGAATACGTTAGTATATTCTACGTGTGTAATTAAATAAATAAAATAGACAATCCACACAACATCATCTAGCCCCAAGCTAAGCAGAGCTTGTGTTATGGGTACTAGAAGACTGACATACTTAATACGATAGAATACCAGTGCCAGTGTCTTGGGTACGCTTCCGATTGGTACTGATTTGGATCAGTTGAACTATCTATAGATCGTTTGCAACGGTCTGTAGATAGCTCAGCTGTTTCTTATGTATTTTATATGTAAATGTACATTTTGTAAATACTGTATAGACCTTATTTATTATATTAACAAATAGAATACATAGATAGATATTTTTTATTATACATATAATACCCAAAACACCCGGAATAAATATTTGCAGAACATACAAACATTTATCCCGAGGCGGGAATCGAACCCGCAACCTTCCGCGACGCAGGCGGACCATCGCCCACCGCGCCACATCGGTCGTCAATTAAAAAAAACAAAGCAAATAGAAACGCTGTGTTAGGCTATCAATACCCCAATTAATGCGAACACCTTAATTATTTGTAAACTAATACATAGCTTCAAATTACGGTATGTAGAGATAGTCAGCAAATATTACATTATTGTTATTGTGTACATTGCCTATTTATAAATGTTCTGGGTATTTTATATGTGTAATAAAAAATATCTATGTAATGTATTGTATTAAGTATGTCAGTCTTCTAGTACCCATAACACAAGCTCTGCTTAGCTTGGGGCTAGATGATGTTGTGTGGATTGTCCAGCATTATTTATTTATATAAGTATATATTTTTTTCAAAGATATGCGTCACAGCTCAGTTGGTAGTAGCTCTGCCTTCCATGCTATGGGTAGTGGGTTCGATTCCCACCCGAATGTTTGTGTGATGTGTGTATGTATTTACAAAAAAATATATAGGTACGTATTCTATCAGCAATCTAGTTCCCATAGTAAAAGCTTTGATTAGTTTGGGACTACAGTGTGATGTATGAAATGTCCGTGAATATATTATATAGGTAGAGAATACAAAAGAACGTCAACCTTTTTTGAAGATGGTTAAAATGCAGCCAGTGTCTTGGGCACGCTTCCGATTGGTACTGATTTGGATCAGTTGAACTATCTATAGAACGTTTGCAACGGTCTGTAGATAGCTCAACTGTTTCTTATGTATTTTATATGACAATGTACATTTTGTAAATACTGTATAGTCGTAAGTTTGTTTGTGAATGAACTGAACATGTTTATCAGTTGGTGTGGGGCACAATTTGCGAGGAGGTAAACAAACGGTGCGGCGGCGACCGGCCGAGGACGCCTGCGCAAGTCAAGATGTGGTACGAGAACTACAAGAAGAAGTGTAAGATGCGCGCACATGACACGCAGCCGGTACCTACTATCTATATATTACAGTCGCTATATAATAATAAATAATGCTGGACAATCCACACAACATCGAACCCGCAACCTCCGCGTCGTAGTCGGACTTTCGCCCGCTGCGCCACATCGCGGAGGTTGCGGGTTCGATTCCCGCCTTGAGATAAATGTTATTACGATCTGCAAATATTTATTCCGGGTGTTCTGGGTATTTTATATATATAATAAAAAATATCTATCTATGTAATGTATTATATTAAGTATGTCAGTCTTCTAGTACCCATAACACAAGCTCTGCTTAGCTTGGGGTTAAATGATGTTGTGTGGATTGTCCAACATAATTATTATTATTTATTATAAATATTCTATTTTTGCTCTAATTACAACCGGATGTTGTCTGACTTCTAACTATTTTCGTGTCTGGATATCACAATGAATATTTTATGTATATACAAAAAAAAAAAGTATTCTAGCAATCTAGTTACCATATTACAAGCTTTGTTTAGTTTGGGACTAGAGTGTGATGTGTGAAATGTCCATGAATATTTATTGATGACTGGTTTGTTTTTTAAACCTATTCTGTCCCACTGCTGGGAAAAGGTCTCCCCCAAAGCCTTCCACTTATCCCGGTCCTTTGGCTTAATTTGATTTTGATAAATATAATAAATTTGATAAATAATATTTTGATTAATGAATTATTTTAATTACAGACCTCACACCCACAATCCGATACGCCAGGACTACTAGATGGTATGCTGTGGCAGAATGTACACCCTCTAGATGTCAAAGGTAAATAAAAAAAAACAAATTTGAAAAAAAAATATTTAGTAAAATCACAAGGATCATTTAGAATCGTCTTATATACTAGCCCCCTATCTTATAATAAGTTAACGTTGACATTATGTCACCATTACGTATGGTAATCAAAACATCAAGTCTGCGCTAGCTTTTTATAAGATAGACCGTGGGTCGTGGGTTCGATACCCACCAAGAACAAATGTTTGTGTATTGAACATAAATATGTATTCTATGTATGTATTTACAAAAAAGATGTATATGTATTATGTTTTCTGAGTATGTATTTCCTATCAGCAATCTACTTCCCATCATAATACATAAATATTCACGGACATTTCACACATCACACTCTAGTCCCAAACTAAGCAAAGCTTGTACAGTCACGAGCTTTAATTTGGGACCCTTTTCCATTAAATGTTGTTAGAACATTCATAATGCAATAAGGTCGAAACTTCAGTATGACGTATGACATACGTTAGAATATTAGCACTAAATAACGTCAGTTTGCCACACGATATTCAACCTTAGGTGGGTCCCAAATTAAAACTCGTGACTGTACTATAGGAACTAGACTGCTGATACTTTTTTTTTCTTTATATGACTATTGAAATTTTAAGTACATATTATAAAAATATGATATACATATAATTGTTATTTATTTCGTTGTTTCAGAGGAAGATAACGATGCGAATACGAGCACAGACGCCCACAGTTTAAAAGAAGAAGATTGTTTACCAGTCAATGTGAGTTTTGAAAGTAACAAAATATGAACCCTCTATCTTATAAAGTTAGCGTTGACTTTATGTCATCATTACGTATGGTAATCAATACATCAAGTCTGCGCTAACTTTTTATAAGACAGAGCGTAATAAAAACATATTTTATTCTTTAGCCTAAATCGTCCCACTGGCAATGAGCTGACTAGATATTTTTAACAATGATTCATTTATAATTATTTACCATTTTTCAAGTATTTAAACCACTGTACTCAGATGTCAAACGGACGCCTATCGAGCACGAACGACAGTGACCGTACTTTTTTTACAGTACATAAGTATTTAAAACTTCAATCTAAAATACTATTCATACCTATGTTATTTTCATATAATAATGAGGAATATTTAAACTCTTTTTTATTTTGTATATATATTTATAAATTTTTGTTAGTATTTTGCTTATATTTTTATGTGGTCTATGTGGTTTAACCAACGGCGGATCCAGGGGGGGGGGGGGTTAATGGGATCATGACCCCCCCCCCCCCCCTGGCGCCAAAGCTGGATCTCCCCTTGGTTTGACCCAGTACCTTTGTTCCCAGATGTCAAACGGACGTCAATCGAGTACGAACGACAACATTACCATACAATTAGGAATTTTTAATACACTATTTTGTATCTACTTATCAATTCTTGTCAATGTTTTGCTTATCATTTTTAATTTTTCAGGTGTTTGACCCACTATTTTTGTCCCCAGATGTCAAACGGACGTCAATCGAGCACGAACGACAGCGACTCTGCGTGCAACGTGCTGGAGCCGCACGTGCAGATCCACCCGCACTCGCCCGAACTCGCACACTCGCACACGCCGCCCGCTCGCATGCTGCATAACCCACTGCAGGCTATTGAACAGGTACATATAAATAATGCTGGACAATCCACACAACATCATCTAGCTCCAAGCTAAGCAGAGCTTGTGTTATGTGTGATATGTCCGTGAATATTTATTTAATTAATTATTTATTTAATTACAGGCCCGAATCCAACAGAATATACTACAGAAACTGAACGAGCTATCCAACACGCCGCTAAACCTCAGCAATTTGGACGAGCGAGACAACTCGCACGAGCCGACCGAGCGCGGGCGATCTCGCACGGACTTGCCCTACACCACGCAGGAGGAAAGGTCAATGTACTATCTGTCCTACTAATATATAAATATACTAGCTGACCCGTGCCCACTTCGTTAGGCATAATTCGACCGTTTTTTCTCCGATTCACTTTGCAAAACCGACTAACACGTAAAAGCCTTTTTATTTTTCGGTTTTTTATATAAACTTTGACACTCAGCAATAATGTGGCTTTCTATTGGTGAAATAATTTTTAAAATCGGTTCAGTAGATCCCGAGATTACCCCTTACAATTTATCATATACACCAATATTTTATAACTACCAAAAAAAAAACCCTACACTCACGGCCGGTTTCTGGAAACCCGAATCACGATTGATCCGAGTTTGACACATAGTAATTATTTGTTTTTTTCGTTGATCATCCTTCGAGAAACCGGCCGTCAGTGTCTGTTACTAATCACATTTCGACCGTTAAAAATTAAAATAATTAATTTAAAAAAATATCCTTACAAAAACCTAATATTGAGTTACCTTTTATTCGTACCGTCCTACTACATAGCTACTTATGTTTTCACGATAAAAATCCATTCATAAATAGCTTCCGTCTCACTCTTCGCTAAAGCCTTCTCGCCCGCCGCCCAACTATACAAACTACCCGGCGCGGCGGCGGCGGGTAGTTTGTGAGATGACAATCGTGTTGCGATGGCATTTCAATACACGTCGAAAGAGTATGTGCACATGTTACGCGCGTACTTTTTGTCAACACAATGAACATTGGTGGTCAACTCGGAACCCGAAACTTACAAAGCAGCATTCGTTCCAACATAGGTTTAGTGTAAATGTGTGGGCAGGAATACTCAATGATAAATTGATCGGACCATTTTTCATCGAAGGACGCCTCACAGGTGAATCGTACCTAAACCTGATGCGAACTATGGTGAATACAATGTTGGACGATATTCCATTAGCAGCCTTGCGCGAGCTAAGCAAGACGGCGGCGCGCCGCCGCACTATTCTCGTGCTGTGCGCGAGTACTTGACTGAGAAGTTTGGCAACCATTGGATCGGCCGCGGCGGCCCTGTTCCATGGCCCCCCCGCTCACCCGACCTGACACCCATGGACTTCTTTTTGTGGAGCGAAATAAAAAGACTAGTGTATGTGAGTGAGCCTACCAGTGCGCAGGAATTAAAACAGTGCATAATAGACGCATTTGATAAAGTTAAACGACAAGACGTAATTTTGCCGGTCCTAAGCCCGTAAAAGTATGAAGGGGAAGTTGCAATTGATTACAAATAAAATTATTTTAAAAACAAAATGTCTTTTTTTTCTGTAGGTACCTACATAACCCCTTGAATTAGTTAGACGAGCGAGAATAGAGTGAGACAGGGCGATGACGTAGTTAGGTAGGAAGGAGATGGAATGAGATCTTGAATGAAGTGCGTATGAGATAGGCTCGTGTAAATACTACGAGTAGTTTCTAGTATTGTGACCATAAATTTGTGCCAGTTTTCGGTTAAAAAGAAAGTACGATAACTTTGTGCTAGTGCAATAATAAATACTTTTGAAAGTGCCATTATCATTAGTAGCCTCTGCTGCAGCTATCATTAATTTTTTTTTGGTTATTAAAAAATAGTGGTGTATTTGTGAACTGTACCTATATATTTATTTTATATATTTGTGTGTGAACATATATTTAAACATCGTTAAAGGACAGCTGCATATTTGTATACTTAATTCTAAAATATTAAGTAAATTAAGTATTCTACATATATGTAATCTAGTTCCTTTAACGCAAGCGCTGCTTAGCTTGGGGCTAGATGATGTTGTGTGGATTGTCCAGCATTATTTATTTATTTATTATTCCTCAGATTATATTTCAACGCGAAACGTCAACACGCGGTATGGGAGCACGAAGCGAAAATGAAAATACTAAACATGGAGTTGCGACAGAAAGAAGAAATCTTCTCGTTGCAAAAACAATTGTTTCTCGTAGAGTTACGACTCAAAATGGACTTTCTGGAAAAAGCCGGCGCCAAGTGATAATGGTATGTAGCTCCTACATTACTGTAGCTCTACCATGAGTTTTAACTATACTATATATACTATACTCGCTAGCGTCTGTAGTTAAAAAAATGTATGAAGATTTGTACAGCGCCTCTAGCGGATAGTTGGGTACTAAAATGCGTCATACTAATATTGACGTAACTACTGTAGTGAAGTCAGGCGATTTTACTGTGACAACTCATGGTAGAGGTACTGTACTTCTTTGTATTTATTTATTTATTTACTTTAATTAAAACGGCTTGTAATGTATTGTATTAAGTATGTCAGCCTTCTAGTACCCATAACACAAGCTCTGCTTAGCTTGGGGCTAGATGATGTTGTGTGGATTGTCCAGCATTAATTATTATTATTATATTGTTCAACAGATGGCGCTGACATCCAGAAATCAATTGAAATACGGAGCTTAGCGACGTAGAAACGTGAACGTTATGTACGTGACGTAAATAGTTTCATTCTAGTTATATTGTGCCATCTTACACGTAGTTACCGAATTAATTCATTTTATTTCATAGAAATACTAATTTTTAGATCAAGATTTTAAACGCTTTATAAAGTTGTGTATAGCGCTATCTAGTGATACATTTTTGAACTAAGATCATTAAGACAGCTGTCACAGCTCAGTTGGTAGTTTTCTTTCCATGCTGTGGGTCGTGGGTTCGATCCTGACTGAGAACAAATTTGTGATGTTTGTTTTGTGTACTATTAACAAAAAAAGCACCAGCAATCTAGTTCCCATATTACAAGCTTTGCTTAGTTTGTGACTAGATGGCGTTGTATTTAATTTGGATGATTTTATTTAGTTTTGAGCAAATATTTACGCAATTTTATTATAGACATCAATATTATTATGATAATTAATTATAAATAGTAACTTTTGCCCGCGACTTTGTTTCAACTAATATTATAAATATTGAAGTAGATATTTGATCTTTCGAAAGATGAACAGATTTGGATTAAACTTTGAGTACTAAGTATTCTATCAGCAATCTAGTTCCCATAGTACAAGCTTTGCTTAGTTTGAGACTAGAGTGTGATGTGTGAAATGTCCATGAATATGTATTTTATTATTTTATCGATAATACTTCCTAATAGTACCTAGATTACAAAAATAGTAAAAAATTCTACTTTTGATTATGAAATAATCATTAACACAACATTTACCATCCTTTTTTTTTAAATTTCAAGTAACTTAGTACAAATAAAATTCAGTAAACATAGACTAGACTTAGACTAGATCTAGTTAGATTGAAATAAAATGAAATATTTATAAACAAAGTCGCGGGTTTAAGTATACAAATCTGCAGCTATCTTTTAACGATGTTTTAATATATATTCACACATAGATAAGATAATATATCTTAATATATCTTATCTCCAATTCAACCAATCAGTGATAAACAGTTGTAATAGTCATTCACAAAAAAAAACAATTTAAATCAGTAAAATCATGTGAATCTTAGAATCGTGTTATGCGTGATTCTAGGTGCCAGTTCAACTCGACATCTAGAAAAATAGGCAAAACACTTAAATACAAAAAAAAAACAATTTAAATCAGTAAAATCATGTGAATCATTTAGAATCGTGTTGTATAGGTGATTCTAGGTGCCAGTTCAACTCGACATCTAGAAGAATAGGCAAAATAACTAGGTCTAGATCTTAGCGGTTTCCTAGAATTTTATTTGATTGTAAAATCACGTGGATCATTTAGAATCGTCTTACACACTAGGTGATTCTAGGTGCCAGTTCCACGCGACCAGAGCCTAGAAGAACGGGCAACAAACTACAGCCTGGTTCCTACCGTTTTTTTATATGATTCTTCTTACAAAGAATTACATGATGGGTTCGATTCCCATCTAGAGCAAATGTTTGTGTGATGAACATAAATATTTGTTCTGTTTGGTTACTATGTATTCTAGGTATTTTATATTCTATCAGCAGTCTAGTTCCCATAGTACAAGCTTTGCTTAGTTTGGGACTGGAGTGTGATGTGTGAAATGTCCGTGATTATTTATTTATTTTGTTTAATAGTCGCTGATTGGTTGATGTATGGATTAAAATTTGTGTGAATTTTGATGACAATTTATAAAATTGTCTACAATAAGAATAAAATTCTACTTCATAGATTATAAAACGCAATTCATTATGTGATTAAAAAAACTTATTTTTGTATTCATTTTCGCTTATTTTGTTACTTTATGCGTCTTGGACGTGCGAGTAATTTTTATCGAAGTTATTTTTTTAGTATTATTTTCAGGCTGCTTCTTATTTTATGCCTTATATAATATATATATATTGTAGACAATATATCCATAGACAATTGTATATATATAGTCGATTTATGTCGATATATATATATATATATATTAATACAATTGTCTATGGTACATAAGTCAACTCTATGGTATTATAATAGCTTGATAAAGCTCGTGTTAATTAATCAAACGTTTAAAAACTTATGGAAAGTTACTTGAAAGTATTCTATCAGCAATCTAGTTCTAAGTTTGGCTTAGTTTGGGGCTAGATGGCGTAATGTATATATCATTTTTTTGAAGGATTCTATCAGCAATCTAGTTCTAAGTTTTGCTTAGTTTGGAGCTAGATGGCGTTATGTAAATGTCCAGAATATGTCAGGCCTTCTCGCAAATACGCAAATTGTCATAAATAAGTATTTTATCAGCAATCTGGTTTTGCTTAGTTTGGAGCTAGATGGCGTTAATGTTTCCAGAATTTATTTTTAATACAAAAATATGTTCTGGATATTTACACTGACAAATATTTTATTATATTAATAATTTTGTAAAAACGTGCAAATATTTTTATAATTTAATTATTTAGTTAATAATTAACGCTGTAAATAAAAACGTCTGATAATTAACTGAGCTTTATCAAATGTTTATAAAAAGTATACAACTAAGTAAATACTTATGGATTCAAAATTACTGCCAGAAATATAAAAATATAATATTACTTAGTACTTATAGGCCATAGGCCGTAGACAGATTAAAAAAAAACAGTTTTAGATATTCTATATAGCGTTGGTATAGCATATACACCAATGTATCTACATAAATTTAAAAAAA
The DNA here is from genome assembly GCA_932527185.1 of Ecliptopera silaceata. Taxonomy (NCBI): domain Eukaryota; kingdom Metazoa; phylum Arthropoda; class Insecta; order Lepidoptera; family Geometridae; genus Ecliptopera; species Ecliptopera silaceata. The sequence continues at coordinate 4,686,056 of OW052217.1, read as the reverse complement.
AATACGACATGAAAACACAAATAAATAAACATCTACGTTAAAGATTATATTAAAACATAAAAAAATAATTTATAACTAATAAAACCAAGCTTAAATTGCGTCATATTTCAAACGAACTAATAACTTCTTTGTCGGTCTATTTGATAATTAAGAAATAGATGCCACAGACATACATGTTAAACTCGACCATTAAATAAAATGTATATAAGTATTCTATCAGCAATCTAGTTCCCATAGTACAAGCTTTGCTTAGTTTGGGACTAGAGTGTGATGTGTGAAATGTCCGTGAATATTTATGCATCTAGGATTCTGTAAAGTAAATATCATAGATTGGTGTTTATTTACTATATCAACGCTAAACCGAATAAAATAAACAATATAAAGCTCGACTTACACAAGAATAGTAACTTGAAAACAAAATCATATTTATACATCCATTACTTATGACACAAGCTTATATATTAAAGTAGTACATATATGTTAACTACCTTCAATATCGATATATTCAATATATCAATATACTTAATAGATCGATCTATTCAATAAATCGATATATTCAATAAAACGATCTATTCAATAAATCAATATACTCAATAGATCGATTTATTCAATAGATCGATATATTCAATAAATCGATATATTCAATAGATCGATGTATTCAATAAATCGATATATTCAATAGATCGATGTATTCAATAAATCAATATATTCAATAACTTTCTTTGAGTTACTTTTCTAGTGTAAAACTTTAGACGGGTTTAATAAGTAAGCCAGTCAGTAACGAACTGCCTTTTAGAATATAGCGAAGTTTTTAATTAAAAAAAATAAACTGGCTTTTGTTAGAAATAGATGTTCGGGCGAGTTTTAAAATACGTGTATATGTATCGACTTTTTAAGCTATTGCATAGCTTCTATCGCGGGCCTCGAGCGTGGAGACCGAATCCAGAAATTCCGTAACGAAATAACCTAACACGCGCATGCGTAATTCAGCAAAAATGCTATACAATAGCCTTACCGCGGCAGTCCGAGTGCCACACGTCTTTTTTTTAATACAGCTAGAATTTGAAGGTTTGCTTTGTTTAGACAGAATTGACTGAGGAATTGACGAAATTGACATGTGCGGCCTATACCTGTCTCTTTTCTATGTCTTTGACAGCCGGTTTCTGGAAACCCAAATCACGATTGATCCGAGTTTTACACATAGTAATTATTTGATTTTTTCGTTGATCATCGTTCGAGAAACCGGCCGTAAGTCTATAGGAACAGACAAATACTAGCCGCACTATCGTATTGTCACTCTCTCGCTTTGCCGTATTTTTTCATATGAGAGAATACTCGGTCTATTGAATTAAACAGTTTGAATAGTATTCAATCTAAAGTATTGTTCAGAAATTATTTTATTAAAACATGTAAGTTAGTATAAGTACTGTGTTAGTGTTGTATGTACTGAGTTTAAAAAATACTTTTTAATGTACAAACTTTAAAAAAAATAAGGAATTTTCAATAATATACATTCAAAATGACTGAAAATTTGCAACATATTTCAAACTTGTATAAAGTACGAAAGAAATTAAAATAAAATTTATGTACATTTGATGATTTACTGTCTTCGTTTGAAATAAGCCTTATTTTATGTTAAAGTATATATTGCGTTTGATTTATATATCGGTAGGATATAGCTATTCTTAACGCAATGCTGAACAGTTTTTGATAAAACTCATTACATACAACACAAATCACTTCAGTCAGTTGTGCCAATAAAAAACATTATTTTAAAAATGAAAAATAATAATAGTTATTACATATATAAGCATATACATTTAAATTCTTTTTAGAGAATATAAAAATATACGTAAATTTAGACATTTTGAGATAATAATGAAACATGATATTATTAGTAATTTTAGATATTAATTACAAAATGTGAAAGATTTGACTTCAAACTGAATTTTAATTAAAATCTAATTAATTTTTAAACTCAGCCTCTTTTTAAGAGAATTATATAAATATAAGAATAATTTCGATATTACTTATTATTTTTACAATATTTTTTTCTACGATAAAACAGTATTTTACAACTATATGGCGTTGTATGTCTATAGATATTTAATTTAAAGAAAAAAAATTGTGACTTTCAGTATTTTTTATTAAAAGTTCTTCATAACCCCACACTTAGAGATATTACTTATATTTAAGTATTACTTAAAGTAAGCTCATTTTGCAGATATTTATAAATATGTATTGTCTCTGAGTGCTACAGATTATTTCTAATTTATAAAGAAAAAAAGTTTGTCTATGGATCTCTAAGTATCATAAAAAATCAGTTTGAAGTTACAATATAAAAATTAACAGTACAAAAGTTAGAAAAAAATTACCTCAGATACAGTGTATGTACATAATAAATATAAATAGTATTTAAACAATTTTTAGAAAGTTTTTATAATGGGTGAACTTACACCTTTACATAGTTTTCGTGTCAATTTATAAGCAAATTATGGAATATATTGTCTATAGGCAACATAAATATTATTTTGTATCTATGTAAGTATGTACATAATTTCATTTTTTTTTTCGTTCAATTGTTCGCTTTCTGTGGTTCGTTTCCCGCCAAAACGAATTATTGTAAACGTCAAAATCAACTTATGTACTAAAATAAATACTTTACATTTTATTCTCATTTTCAAACCGGCTTTTATTGGACTATTCCATAGTTTGCATATATTCATCAAGAATTTTAATTAATACATTTGCTCAAAACCTGGCAATATACAAGGTGTAAGAAACTCGATAATGGCAATACTTTAATAATAGCAATCTTTTTGTGATGTATTTTGACGATCTCATCCTACGAAATTGTATGTTTAAAATTTATTTCATCCGATGTCAACAATTGTGTATTCTTTTATTCCTTACAAGAATTAAGTTAATCTGATTAAATTGGATATTATTAATGAAATAAAGAATTTATTTTCTGTTAAAACCTGTTTTTTATTACATATCTTTCTATAAGCATATCCCCTGCAAACACAGGAAATATTATTTGTTGAGTATGCAGTCATTTCGACGACCGATGTGGCGTCTGCGACGCAGAGGTTGCGGGTTCGATTCCCGCCTTGGGATAAATGTTTGTACGATCTGCAAATATTTATTCCGGGTGTTCTGGGTATATTATGTATCATAAAAATATCTATCTATGTATTGTATTAAGTATGTCAGTCTTCTAGTACCCATAACACAAGCTCTGCTTAGCTTGGAGCTAGATGATGATGTGTGGATTGTCCAGCATTATTTATTTATTTAGTGCATAATAGATGCAATCTGAAAATCTAGATCAAAATTTAGGTACAAACACCGAAGCTATAAGCCGAAAACTGTATAAGCCAGGCTCCTCTTCCTCCTCCTCCATAGTCGGTCCCTCACTGATGAGGATCGTGACTCCTATCCAACGTCTTGTGTACAGCGGCTCTCCAATGAGGGTTTTCTATATTTTTTCTGCCACTAGGCGGCGCTACGTAGGCGTCAGGTCCAAACATCTGTCAAATAGCACAGAATCGTAGATACTGAACTTAAATTATTGAAAAAAAATAAAGTACTTAATGATTTTAAGAATAAATAAACCAAAAAATATATACTTAGAGAATTACAATGAGGGTTTTCTGAAATGATCTCCGTGAGATGGCAGGACTGTAGCGTCAGGTCCAATCTGTCTGGACTGTCAAAATACATACATATAAAAATTGTAGCGCTGCCTAGTGGCAGAAAATGTATAGAAAACCCTCATTGGAACGGTCGGTAGCTTGATGGAACGCTTCATGCACCGCCATTTGTAATTGCTCCGACACTTGGTCAGCCCATCGCTAAGGACTGCGCCCTCTCGGTCTCTTGCCCTCTAATTTGCCTGTCACAATTAGTCTCTCGACGTTATCGTCAAGCCAGGCACATGGGTCCATATTTGTCCCTAATTAGAGATACAGGCTTCACAGCTCAGTTGGTAGTAGCTCTGCCTTCCATGCTGTGGGGCGTGGGTTCGATACCCACCCAAAGCAAATGTTTAGTGTGATGAACATTAATATTTGTTCTGTGTGTGGGTGTTACTATGTATTCTATGTGTGTTTTAACAAAAGAACAATTTATCTATGTATTCTAACAGCAATCTAATTCACATACTTAGTACAAGCTTTGCTTAGTTTGGGACTAGTGATGTGTGAATTGTTGTCCATGAATAGATAAATATTAAAAAATATCTTAGATGTTGTGCAAGCCGTCGAGAATTTTAGCTCAAAAATATTGTTTTTTTACCAATAATCAAACATAATAAAAAATGCTAATTTATTGTAAAGAAACTTTTTTTTATTACTTTCGTAAAATATACGCCGACATGTTTAAAATATGAAACAAGTTAATATAATCAAACCATTATTTATTTTAAAAATATTTATTAAAACAATCAAATCAATACTTACGTTACGTTATTATTAACTTAAAAATAATTGTACTTATATTTATACAACAAATCAAAATCAAAGTCTTAGGGCCTCCGTAGACTGCAGACTTTTTATCGGCCGATAGTTTGGTCGGCTTCTTAATCAGTATGAAGACTGAATCACTGTAATGTGCGCATCTCATCTGCATACATGGGGTTGCGTTTTTTTGGTTTATTACGCCACATTTTTGATGGTTTATAATTAAAGTTTTGTATTTTAAGAAAAAAGTACTAGAAAATTAGTTTTTTTATATTAGTTTACTGTAAATATGTTAAGTTATTTGAATGTCTAGATTGAATACACTTAAACATGCTTTTTATAGCATCAAACCCACACTTATGTTGTAATGTATTAACAGGAAATGCGTCTAGGCTTTCGCACATACTATAATAACATGGAAAATTCATACTTTTTTCTTTTGCGCTGACTTTAGCGAAAATTCTAGATTGCTTTTTTGTCATTTCAATCTGCTTGAGGGTAGTTAGGTCCCAGTTATTTTGGCAAGCTACACAATCACACATTTGACGCGTTTGTAGATACACTAACGAGGCCCGGGAATATTGATTATTGTCGATCATCTTTGGGATAACTCCATCGTAGTAATGGCCACTGAAACAAGAAATTTCATTACATACATAAATAATGCTGGACAATCCACACAACATCTAGCCCCAAGCTAAGCAGAGCTTGTGTTATGTACTAGAAGACTGAAATACTTAATACAATACATTACATAGATAGATATTTTTTATTATACATATAAAATACCCAGAACACCCGGAATAAATATTTGGAGATCGTAAAAACATTTTTCACAAGGCGGGAATCGAACCCGCAACCTTCGTCGCAGGCGGACCTTCACCCGCCGCGCCACATCGGTCGTCATAGTGTGTCATAGTGAGATGTTACATGTTTAGTAAGACCTTCTTCTATACTAATATTATAAAGAGGTAAAGTTTGTGTATTTGTTATATTGTAAGGGGTAATCTCGGGATCTACTGAACCGATTTTAAATATTCTTTCACCAATAGAAAGCCACATTATTGCTGAGTGTCATAGTTTATATAAAAAACCGAAAAATAAAAAGGCTTTTACGTGGTAGTCCGTTTTGCAAAGTGAATCGGAGAATTCGGAGAAAAATGGTTGTCGTAAAGTCGGTTTACTGACGATAGTTGAACGTGACAACGTCACTTCATGGAACGCCTCAGAACGCCTCATGATGAGTCATGTTTTTTCGTGCGTACAGCCGGCTCTATCGAATTATAAGACGTTGTCACGTCAAAAACGGTCGAATTATGCCCAACGAAGTGGGCACGGGCTAGTTACTAAAGTTATTATTAAAGTAAATGTAACTTACTTGAACGCTATGGTGAGTTCTTCCCCTTTCTTGATGGTTCTTAATGCGATCAGCGCTATGGTGTCGTTCAGCCCCATAACGTATAGATTCGGTACGCACGAATGCTTCAACTTACTTGCCATCGAAAACCAACCGATAGCCGATTGACAACTGCTTTGGAAGCATTTTCTATAAATAAAAATAAATAAAAACTAAATAATAAATAAATAAATAATGCTGGACAATCCACACAACATCATCTAGCCCCAAGCTAAGCAGAGCTTGTGTTATGGGTACTAGATACTATACTTAATACAATACATAGATAGATATTTTGTATTATACATATGAACACCCGGAATAAATATTTGCAGATCGTACAAACATTTATCCCACAGCGGGAATCGAACCCGCAACCTCCGCGTCGCAGGCGGACCATCGCCCACCGCGCCACATCGGTCGTCTCAACTTGAGAGGTATATTATATTATAAAATATAAATCCTTGGCTTTATTTTTTAAGTTTTGTAAATTGTATATTAAGAGCTGTGGATTTTGTTTAATAAATAAATAAATAAAGGTGTCAACGGACACCCGAATGAAACGAAGTTCTTAATTTAATAACTGGCTTGCTTTCTATGAGAGAGAGAAGAGAGATAGAGGGAGAGAGAGAAGAGATATAGAGGGAGAGAGAGAAGAGATATAGAGGGAGAGAGAGAAGAGAGATAGAGGGAGAGAGAGAAGAGAGATAGAGGGAGAGAGAGAAGAGATATAGAGGGAGAGAGAGAAGAGATATAGAGGGAGAGAGAGAAGAGATATAGAGGGAGAGAGAGAAGAGATATAGAGGGAGAGAGAGAAGAGATATAGAGGGAGAGAGAGAAGAGATATAGAGGGAGAGAGAGAAGAGATATAGAGGGAGAGAGAGAAGAGATATAGAGGGAGAGAGAGAAGAGATATAGAGGGAGAGAGAGAAGAGATATAGAGGGAGAGAGAGAAGAGAGATAGAGGGAGAGAGAGAAGAGATATAGAGGGAGAGAGAGAAGAGATATAGAGGGAGAGAGAGAAGAGATATAGAGGGAGAGAGAGAAGAGATATAGAGGGAGAGAGAGAAGAGATATAGAGGGAGAGAGAGAAGAGATATAGAGGGAGAGAGAGAAGAGATATAGAGGGAGAGAGAGAAGAGATATAGAGGGAGAGAGAGAAGAGAGATAGAGGGAGAGAGAGAAGAGATATAGAGGGAGAGAGAGAAGAGATATAGAGGGAGAGAGAGAAGAGATATAGAGGGAGAGAGAGAAGAGATATAGAGGGAGAGAGAGAAGAGATATAGAGGGAGAGAGAGAAGAGATATAGAGGGAGAGAGAGAAGAGATATAGAGGGAGAGAGAGAAGAGATATAGAGGGAGAGAGAGAAGAGATATAGAGGGAGAGAGAGAAGAGATATAGAGAGGGGGGAGAGAGAGAGAGAGGGGGGCGAAGACCAAAAAAAAAAGTTGGTTATTTATGTATCTATATTATTCTAGAGAAGTTGATGCCTGTAAATAAACATTATACAGGCGTCACAGGTGTTGGTATTAGTTCTGCCCTCCATGCTGTGAGTCGTGGGTTCGATTCTCATCCTGAGCACATGTTTGTGATGAACATAAATATTGGTTCTATGCCTGGGTGTTACTATGTATTTTATGTATCTATTTACAAAAAATAAAAATATAAGTATTCTATCAGCAATCTAGTTCCCATAGTACAAGCTTTGCTTAGTTTGGGACTAGTGTGTGATGAAATGTTCTGGAATATTTATTCAAAGTCAAAGTCAAAATTACTTTATTCAGTAAAATCACGCGGATCATTTAGAATCGTCTTACATACTAGGTGATTCTAGGTGCCAGTTCCACGCGACCAGAGCCTAGAAGAACGGACAACAAACTTACTTATTATTTATCTAAACTAATATTATAAAGAGGAAAGATTTGATTGTTTGCATCGTAGGCTCCGAAACTACTGGACCGATTTCAAAAATTCTTTCACTGTTGTGAAGCTACATTATCTGCGCTGAACATAGGCTATATTATAATGATATTTTTCATATAGGCTACCCGTGCGAAGCCGGGGCGTACTACTAGTTTATTTAATAAAATAAAGTAACTAATTAGTTACCTGTTGAAATCATATGCTGAACTAACAATTGCTATTTTATTATCGAAAGTTACAAATAAATGCAGCATAATCCTCGCCATTGCGTCTATAACCGCAGTTCTTGTAGCTGGATCTAAAAAAAACAATATATTTTGACATGTAACACATAAATAATATAATAAATAATACTGGACAATCCACACAACATCATCTAGCCCCAAGCTAAGCAGAGCTTGTGTTATGGGTACTAGAAGACTGATATACTTAATACAATACATTACATAGATAGATATTTTTTATAATACATATTGTTATCGCCAAAGACCGGGATAAATGAAAGGCTTTGGGGGAGACCTTTGCCCAGCAGTGGGACAATATAGGTTAAAAAAGACGTCTGGCACTCGGGAACTGGCGCGGTAAAATTATTGCATAGCATTTTTTAACGCATGCGCGGTGTTAGGTTATTTCGTTACGGAATTTCTGAATTCGGTCTCCACGCTCAAGGCCCCGCGAAGCTTTTTTTTTTTTTTATTTGTGTCTCACTACAGGGCAAAGGTCTCCCCCAAATTCCTCCATTCATCCCGTGAAGCTTAAAAAAAAAAAAAAAAAATTATCATTATCCCTTACCTTTAGGATAGTAACCACCAACATAAGAAAGACATGTTATAACACAAGCGCAGACAATACTACCATTAAACATTTTCCCTTCAACAATTTCTTTAACATCATCATAAGTCAATATCGATTCAGCTTCTTCAGAATTAAACATCTGTCTAGTAGTAGCTGTTTTCATTCTAGACAGACCAATATTTTTTGAAGCACTTATAAAATCACTCCAAGACATTCGCAACGATAACTTTATAACAGCTCTGGTTGCTAGAATTATAGACTGATTTTCATACATCGATGACAGATGGCTCATAACTTGACATTCTATACAATGGTATGCGTGCATGCATGTATCTCTGCATATGTTATCACAGAACATGGCTCTAGTACAACCTTCGCATGGATGCAAGCATAGGTCCGGTCTGTTGCAGTAATAGCAGCATAGATATAAGTTTTCTGTCGGAGAACTGACAAAAGCTCGCTCGTAACCAATCAAAGTCCCTGGTTTAATCTCTCTATTGGCTGTAGCTCGCTTAGCTCCGAGGAGAGTTGAGAAAGCGACATCTGTTGATGCACTAGGCACATCACTGTGACTGTTGTATTCAAACTTCAAGAATGATGCAACAAATTCTGTGTTCGTCATCATTTGGATGAAGTACTCAATGCCTAGCTTTGGCGTCGCTTCGTTGAGTCTCTGAACGAGTTTCTTCTTGAGGTCTTCAGAACAGCCCATGTCGATGCAAATGTTGATATCAACAACACAAGCTCGGTAGTAACCAATGGTGAACGTAACCGCTGATCTGTTGCTGTAAGCTAGAATCATTTCTTCGGAGTGTTTCGGAGCGAATGCTAGGGCTTTGTTGTAGAACTCTATAGCTTGTCGATGCTTTCCGGCTTTGTAGTACTTGTTGCCTTGCAGACGGTATGAAGAGGACTCTGATTTTGATTTTGTGGTAGACGGATTAAACAGTTTGTTGAAACCGTTCGTACCCTTCATATGAAATGCGGTCATCGCAGCCCTGACTATTTCGGTCATGTTGTTTGTATCGATGGCTGCATATATCTGATTAATACCACTGCTGCCGAGTATTTTGAGGATATTCGGATCCATTTTAGTGGGTTCGCTGAAAGTATACAATGTTTAAGTCCAACATCATACTTATTTCTGGTACAACTAACCTATATACCTGTACCTACCTAGTTTTTAAAGTGGTACTTATAATACTACCAATAAGTACTACCAAATCAAAGCTAGGTATCCAATTTAAAACAGGAGCGTTGGATAACCTAATTGATCTAATATCAGGAAACCTTCATTCATCGGGCCATATGGACCAACAGCTGTCAAAGATAGGTCTTTCAAAGTCTCTAAAACGTGCAGCTCTATTCTGATCTATCAAAACACATGCTTAGGGTTGACATTAGCTAATCGTAGGATTACATTTTTTAAATAAGTTTGTGAAATACAATTTTAAAGATCCTACATGGCTTATCGAACCTAGCGGAAAGATTCACAGAGAAAGAATGAGAGATGGCTCAATGGATGTATCTCTCTGTCCAAGACAGTAAACCAGAGGATGTCTTAAGCCCGCATCTTGGAACATTGTTCCTGAACAGATTGCCAAGTAGCAGGATATAAAAAAAAAAAAAAGATCCTACATATATTAAGTTTGTACGGTAGTGTGGATGTATGTATTACTCTTTGCTGGTGTAGAGCCCAATGGTTCTACACCAGCACAAGCTGAGTAATGACCATTTTCAGTTATTTTAACATGTAATAATTATATATGTTCTAGTATTACGTTTTATATTAACTGAAATAAAGTGTTCTATTCTATTCAATGTCTTTTAAACATCAGAATAACACATAGGCTTTAATATACAAAGATATACCTACTTAGTGCGAATTTTCAAAAATATAACGATGACTAGACGAAGTCGCCGGTTCCAGCTAGTATAGTAATAATATCAGTCAGCAGAATTCCGTACGCCTCATATTAAATGTAGGAACCGTGCCATATTTAATAAATGCTTACTTGTCTTTAGTTTATGTTTTGAAACAACAAACTTACTTCAGAGTTTCCAAGTAAAGATTTTTAAAAATAAAATTGTTATTACTAAAATGTATGAAAATTTCGTAGTAAATACCTGTTTTCTGAATTTAAACTCGGGGCACGTTCACAGTTATTCTTTGTCGTTGGCCTGTTTAATAAAACACTAATTTATTAGCAAAAATGCAGTCAATAAAGTTCTGAAACTTGGCAAAACTTTTAGAACAATACAATGAGCAATGAACGAATGAAACTAACTGATTAAATTCAATCAATCAATGAATGAACGAAATGAACTTTATTGTGATACCAGTGATACCAACCATGTAGTAGAATTTTCCCCTAATCTCGCTAAAATAATTATACCCTAAATTGAACCTTATTACAGATTATTCATAAAAACCTCCATTATAGTGTGAAAAAAACGTGTTTCATATGTGAACTTGTTTAGTTTTATTGTGCTGTTGTATTATGATGTATTTATTATTCTTGTGTGTCAATAAAGCCAATTCTAACCAACCAACGTGAAATAAAGAAATGGTTCTATATGCAATCATATCTTTCTGCATCTATATTAGGTAAGTACATCATTGTATACAAATTACGAATACGAAATATATTACGAAAAAGCTGTGTAAAGCTAAGAAATAGTGCGATGGTAGGTTATTATATTAAGTAAATATTTGTAAATTTTTACTTTTCGCTTTGTCCGACATTGTAAGTGCATATAGCATCTTCTTTTTCTTATCTCATATTACTAAACTACTTGTTGTTTTAATCATTGTTTGTGTGTCTCGGTTTCATCTAGAAAACATAGTACAAATATAAAACTCTTAACCCTCAAGACAAATTACCTTACTTGCAGACAAATATTAAAATCTGGCAGCCCTGTAAAATAAAAACATTTTCCGGGGATCTCCTCCGTGCAACACAGATAACACGAGTAGAAGCAAAAAAAAAAAAAACACGAGTCTTTACTACTCATCGCTAGATGGCGTTAGGAGTAATAAAAAAAGGTTTTATTCATCTTAATTTATTTAAACTTGAAGAGGTCGTGATATAATGTATCAATCGCTACTTCATGTATTAGTTACTAATGAAATTTAGCACGTACAAAAATCATTTTCACAAGTTAATTAATGTTAATAATGACAAAAAAGAAACAATATATAAAAACAGAAGACGAAGCAGTATAACATTAGTGACAGAAAAAAAAGGATTTTAAGAAATTTTGAACTTAGAAAAGATAAGATTCCCGCCATCTCCAAGATGGCGGGAAGACGTTGTAAATAATTTAATAGAGAAAATAAACTTTTACGTAAGACTAGGCGGTATGGTTCTAAAACTTTAGCCTGCTCCGAAGAGCAAATAAAAAAAAATAATTAGAAAAGATAATTTCCCGCCAATTTTATAATGTAATGGGTTCTTCACTTGTGTGTTTGAACAAAAGTGGATTTTAATTTTTGTTGTTATTTCCCGATTTTAAAATACCTTAAATATTATTACATAGAACAAATAAATAAAACAAGATGAGTGTTAGAAAGCCACCAACTTTATATAAGTAAGTATTTATTTTATTAGTGTTTGATGAAGTAGCAACTGAAAACATCTAAGTACAGAAATTAGAAATATTTTATTGTTTAACTGTTGTAAATAAAAAATCTTGGTTAAGTAGTACAAGTTTATACAGTTTGTCCATTCCGGACGTACAATAGGGTAATGAATAAGGTGCACAAACTCGTACTTGGGGTACAGAGCATTTGCATATCTTTGATAAGTCTTTGCTTTTATATACATAATTATAGTTTTAATGCAGCTAGTTGTTTCTTCAAATCCAGTAAGATAGTAACTTCTGGTTGCCACACCGTCTTGTCCTTTGTACTCGCCTTCAGTTTCCTTACTTTTTCACCCTGAAACAAAAAAACATACAACTTAAGACGAGAGAGGTGGAGACCGAATCCAGATATCCCGTAACGAAATAACCTAACCCTGTGCATGCGTAATCCAGCAAAAATGCTATTCAATAGCTTTACCGCGGCAGTCCCCGAGTGCCACGCGTCTTTTTTTTCTTTTAATTTCTGTCTCAGATTTTTTTATTTGTGTCATATTAGGCTTGTATACATCTCATAGACGTGCCTCTGACTACCTCTAGTTTCATATGCTAATAGTTTGCATAAATACAATAACGAAGCCTTATATCAAGTTATTTAAAGAAATTAAAAATAATAATTGGAAGTCAATGTATTGAGTAAGAAATCTGTTTTTTTTTTATTAATACATATAATACGGATCGTTAGTTTGAACAATCTGAATATAAAAAAAATTTCGTGTAAAAAAAAATAAAAAAATGTATTAACATTTTCGGCACGTCATAGTACATATAGAACTTGACGCTTCCAATGCTAAATCATTATACCCCCGAAAGTACGCAGTTGGCTAAACCCATGTTAAAGTTCCCAACGGGCTGCGGGGGAAAAGTTATTGGTCGAGATTTGAACTCGCGACCTCTAAACGAATGTCATACGTTACAACCGCTAGGCTGGTATGTCATTTAAATAGATGCTCTAAATTATTCAACATCTTGGCATGGGGTGTCGTGGGATGTTAGCGACCTACTCTGCCAGCCGGCCTGCCTGACAGGCGGTAGAGTAGGGACTAAACTCGTTGACAACCCACAAACTCCCACCAGTGGCTCCTAGTAGCTGTCTTGCATGCAGCGGCCACACCCCGGTAACCACATCGGCTTGTGGGCTAAACCTGGTGGGGGGGGACTTACTGCTTTGGCAATAAGTCCTGACGGCTGACTCCCGTCTAGTGCAATTAACCTCGGCCTTTGGCAATCCACCCACGGTGGCGAGGCAAGTCGATGACAGAGTCTTTTAGCGGTCACCGACTACCACTTTAACAAGTATACCCAAGGAGGGTTGACGTCAGGCAGGCGGCCGGTCATAAAACTATTAGCCAAAACCTCTACAACATGAATTTGAACAGATATGGAATGCGCGATAATGTTAGGGCGTACCCCCCAGGCGACGCGCAGGTGCAGCACCCGGCGCCTGTGGGAAATGGACAAGGGTTGTCGTACCAGGGACGGGTGCGACGTAAGAAGCAAGTCCGGGAAGTAAGAATGAGGATGGCAAGTTGGAATATAGGAACGATGACTGGAAGAGGAAGAGAGCTAGCGGATGTTTTAGAAAGGAGACGGATAAATGTTGCATGTTTGCAAGAGACGAGATGGAAGGGGACGAAAGCAAGGGAAATTGGAGAGGGATATAAGTTCTTTTACTGTGGAGGTGATGGGAAGAAAAATGGAGTAGGAGTAGTTTTAGATAAAGATTTGAAAAAGTGTGTGACGGATGTTAACAGAGTGAATGATCGTATTATAGTAGTTAAAGTAATGTTAGATAGTTTAATTGTGAATATAATGAGTATATATGCGCCACAGGCTGGATGTATGGATGCAGTGAAAGAGAAGTTTTGGGAGGACTTAGATACGGTTTTAATGGGTATTCCGCAGAGTGAAGGTATTTATATTGGAGGGGATTTTAACGGGCATGTGGGAAGAATGAAAAGTGGGTTTGAAAGTGTGCATGGAGGGTGGGGCTATGGAAATCGGAACCCGGAGGGCGAAACACTATTGCAGGCTGCCATCGCATTTGACCTAGCAATCGCAAATACTTATTTTCAAAAACAAGACGAACACCTTATTACATACAAAAGTGGTAACCACAATACACAAATAGATTACTTTCTCTTAAGGAAAAGCAATATTTGCACTGTAAAAGACTGCAAAGTCATACCGGGTGAACCGCTAACATCTCAGCATAGGCTGCTGTTACTGGAGGTGAAGATGACCTTGCAAAAAGCCAGATTTAAGCCTAAGCCCCCACCAAAAGTAAAATGGTACATGCTAGAGAAAGGAGACTGTGCGGAAATTTTTCGAAAGAATATAGTTGATAAAATGATTGAGATGGATGTGAAAATTGAAGGAATGTCAGTGAATGATTGTTGGAATGAAATGGCTTCGTGTATAAGGAATGCTGCGAAGAACACTTTTGGTGAGACGAAAGGCAAGGGTAAAATTGATAGGGACACTTGGTGGTGGAATGAGGATGTGCAAAAGAGTTTGAAAGAAAAGAAGAATGCTTTTAAGGACTGGAAAGGCGTAAATGTTAGTGACTCAAGGTTGAAAGAGCAAAAAAAACAGGTGTATGATGTATGCAAGAAGAGAGCTAAGAAAGAGGTAGCTATAGCAAGAGGTAAGGTCCAGGACAAGCTGTATAAAAACCTAGACAGCCCCCAAGGACAAAAGGACCTATACCGTCTTGCTAAAACACGAGAGAAGAATGCTAGAGATATAACACATATGAAATGTATAAAAGACGATAATGGAAGGGTTTTAATGCAAGATGAAGAAATAAAAGTTCGCTGGAAGAGATATTTTGAAAGTTTAATGAATGAAGAGAATGTTTGGAGTGGAGAGCTAGGAAACGTACCAATAAATTCTGGTATGGTGGACGAGATAAGTGTGAATGAAGTTAAAATGGCTGTCCAGAGTATGAAAAATGGCAAGGCGATTGGTCCAGATGGTATACCAGTAGAAGTATGGAAGTTTCTGAAAGCGGATGGATGGAAGTGGCTGACTTTATTCTTCAACAAGTTGTTACAAGAAGAGGCGATCCCAAATGAGTGGTGCAGCAGCTCACTGGTGCCCATTTTCAAAAACAAGGGTGATGTACAAGACTGTAACAACTACCGAGGAATAAAGCTCATGTCACATAGCATGAAAGTTTGGGAAAAGGTTATTGATCGGAGAATGAGAGATGAATGCTTGATTAGTCAAAACCAATTTGGTTTTATGCCAGGACGGGGGACAACGGACGCAATATTCGCACTACGCCAGCTGTGCGAAAAATACCGACGTGCGCATAAGAACCTGCACCTGGTCTTCATTGACCTAGAAAAAGCGTACGATCGTGTCCCCCGGAAAGTCCTATGGTGGGCTTTGAAAGAAAAAGGAGTGCCAGGGAAGTATATAAGGCTTGTGAATGCGATGTATGCAGGAGCACGAACAAACGTCAGGTCCGAAGCCGGAATCACCGACGAGTTCAATGTGGCTGTAGGTCTGCATCAGGGATCGGCTTTAAGCCCCTATTTGTTCCTCCTGGTAATGGATGCTTTGACATCGGACATACAGGAGGAGGCACCCTGGTGCATGCTGTTCGCCGACGACATAGTTCTTGTCGGAGAGGAAGCCGCCGAGGTACAAAGTAGGCTGGGAAAATGGCAAGAGAAATTGGAGAGAGTAGGCCTCAAGATCAGCCGCACGAAAACCGAACATCTGTTTTGCGATTTTAGTGGCTCCTCCAATTTCTTTCCAATTGCCTTAGACGGTGTAACCCTACCAGTCTGCTCCGACTTTAAGTACCTTGGCTCGCTCCTCCAAAATGACGGCAATATTGACCGAGATGTAAGTAATAGAATGAATGCGGGATGGATGAAGTGGCGACAGGTCTCTGGGACAATATGCGACCCACGAATGCCCCTTAAGCTCAAGGGGAAAATTTACAAGACGGTCATCAGACCTGTCACCATGTATGGATCAGAATGTTGGGCAACAAAGAAGACGGATGAAAGAAGAGTGCATGCGACGGAGATGCGAATGTTAAGATGGATGTGTGGAGTGACGAAGCTAGATAGGATAAGGAACGAGTATATCAGAGGAAGTTTGAAAGTGGCGCCTGTTATTGAAAAAGTGAGGAGTGCAAGATTAGCGTGGTATGGACATGTTATGAGGAGGGATGAAAATCATATTACGAAGAAAGTTATGAATGTGAGCGTGGCTGGGTATGCGAATAGAGGAAGGCCGAAAAAAAAGTGGTTGGATTGTGTGAAAGAGGATATGAATGTGAAAGGAGTGGACTCTGATTTGACGAATGATAGGAGTGAGTGGAAGAAAAAGACATGTTGTGCCGACCCCACTTAACGTGGGATAAGGGCAGGGGAATGATGATGCTCTAAATTATTCAACATATGATATTTCTTTCAAAACATCTTATAAAGTGACTTTCGTCTTTTGATTGGTAAAAGCAAATAATAATAATTAATTTACATAACAATGACAAAATATATATATTCTTGGACATTTCACACATCACGTCCCAAACTAAGCATAGCTTGTACTATAGGAACTAGATTACTGTTAAAATACTTATTATGTATATATTTTTTTTTATTTGTAAATACATACATACTTCGTTAGCGCGATCTAGGATTTAACAACGCCATCTGTTGAGTTTTTGCATAATCTAGTTTTACATGTAGCAAGATAGATGGCGATATATATATCTAATAAATTAAAATTAAGTCCTAAGTAAGTTATTTTTATTAGTTTTTTAGTGGAATTTCGTTCCATCCGGGTGTCCCTTGACACCTCTCAAGTAATTTTATCTATCTATACTAATATTATAAAGAAGTAAAGTTTGTGAGTTTGTTAAATTATAAGGGGTAATCTCGGGATCTATTGAACCGATTTTAAAAATTCTTTCACCAATAGAAAGCCACATTATTGCTGAGTGTCATAGGATATATAAAAAACCGAAAAATAAAAAGGCTTTTACGTGGTAGTCCGTTTTGCAAAGTGAATCGGAGGCTCCTTACGCAGCGGACGTCCCCGCAATTTAATTTTTCACATTGGATTATTAACATTATGCCTAACGAAGTGGGCACGGGTCAGCTAGTATTAGTACATTTCAACGATTGTAGACAATTGACGTGCCCCACGGTTTTATTTTAGTCTAGTCTATGCATATGTTTATAATTCCCACGAAAATAATAAAATAGATGCACTATTTTATTATTTTTTGGTTTTTAGTAAGTACATTTATCTTAAACATTGCAATGTATGTTTAACATAAAACCGTTTAACTTAAAAAGTTTTTTTACCTATTTTTATTATATACCTAATTTAAGTTTTTATACATTAATAATTATTATTTATATACCTGTTCAGCGATAGATTTCTCCAAGTCCTCCGCAGAGTGCACTCCCGCATTCGGTTTCGGCTGCGCACTCTGCAGTTTCTTGAGAGCGAGCAGTTTGTCTATCTCGGGTTGCCAGACGGACTTGTCTTTGGTCGATGCTTTTATTTGACGGACTTTTTCGCCCTGAAATAGACAAAGGATTGTATAAACAAGAGATTTACGCAATTAATGTACTTATATATGTATATTATGATTATTACTAAGTTAAATTGACACCGCACTGGAACTTCAGTACTTAATTTAGTTTCATTGTAATTCTTTGTAAGAAGGATCATATAAAAAAACGGTAGGAACCAGGCCGTAAGTTTCTTGCCCGTTCTTCTAGGCTCTGGTCGCGTGGAACTGGCACCTAGAATCACCTAGTATGTAAGACGATTCTAAATGATCCTTGTGATTTTATTGAAAAAAGTAATTTTTGACTTTGATATAAAAGCTTAGTGTTTTTTAGATAAATAAGATTATATCTTGGTACTATATAACTTTAAGATAATTTGTGGATCACTAAGGGGCAATACATTAATAGAAAGAAATTAAAAACTCCCTAATTTGATAATATTTGTTAGTTAATCACTGTTTGCCACGATTCTAAATGATCCGAGTGATTTTACTGAATAAAGTATCATGACTATGACAAATTTTAAAAGTTCTTGGTAAGATTTGAACCCACAACTCTCTTTAAGTACATCTAAATAAAGATACTTGAGCAGTTCTTTAATGCACCTATTTCCAAGCATGTGGTGTTTACCTGTAATAGGTTTGTACACATAGAATAAACCTTTAATTTTAAGTTTTTTGATATATTGTGTATAAACTGTTGGTGAACCTAAATAAATAAATAAATATACCTGTTCAGCGATAGATTTCTCCAAGTCCTCCGCAGAGTGCACTCCCGCATTCGGTTTCGGCTGCGCGCTCTGCAGTTTCTTGAGAGCGAGCAGTTTGTCTATCTCGGGTTGCCAGACGGACTTGTCTTTGGTGGATGCTTTTATTTGACGGACTTTTTCGCCCTGAAATAGACAAAGGATTGTATGAACAAGAGATTTACGCAATTAATGTACTTATATATGTATATTATGTAAATTATTACTAAGTTAAATTGACACCGCACTGGAACTTCAGTATTTAATTTAGTTTAATTGTAATTCTTTGTAAGAAGGATCATATAAAAAAACGGTAGGAACCAGGCCGTAAGTTTCTTGCCCGTTCTTCTAGGCTCTGGTCGCGTGGAACTGGCACCTAGAATCACCTAGTATGTAAGACGATTATAAATGATCCTTGTGATTTTATTGAAAAAAGTAATTTTTGGCTTAGTGTTTTTTAGATAAATAAGATTATATCTTGGTACTATATAACTTTAAGATAATTTGTGGATCACTAAGGGGCAATACATTAATAGAAAGAAATTAAAAACTCCCTAATTGGATAATATTTGTTAGTTAATCACTGTTTGCCACGATTCTAAATGATCCGAGTGATTTTACTGAATAAAGTATCATGACCATGACAAATTTTAAAAGTTCTTGGTAAGATTCGAACCCACAACTCTAATATACCTGTTCGGCGATAGATTTCTCCAAGTCCTCTACAGAATGCACTCCCGCATTCGGTTTCGGCTGCGCACTCTGCAGTTTCTTGAGAGCGAGCAGTTTGTCTATCTCGGGTTGCCAGACGGACTTGTCTTTGGTCGATGCCTTTATTTGACGGACTTTTTCGCCCTGAAAAAGACAAAATAAATAAATAATGTTGGACAATCCACACAACATCATCTAGCCCCAAGCTAAGCAGAGCTTGTGTTATGGGTACTAGAAGACTGACATACTTAATACAATACATTACATAGATAGATATTTTTTATGATAGATAATAATATCCAGAACACCCGAAATAAATATTTGCAGATCGTACAAACATTTATCCCAAGGCGGGAATCGAACCCGCAACCTCTGCGTCGCAGGCGGATGGCGGAGGCTATGAGTAACAAATAATAAGTTAAATTTAATTAAGTTATTTGACAGGCGTCACAGCTCAGTTGGTAGTAGCTCTGCCTTCCAAGCTGTGGGTTCGATTCCGACCCAGAGCAAATGCTTGTGTGATGAACACAAATATTTGTTGTTTTAGGCTGTTACTATGTATTCTATGTATTTATTTACGAAAAAAATGTAAGTATATAAGTATTCTATCAGCAATCTAGTTCCCGTAGTACAAGCTTCGCTTAGTTTGGGACTAGAGTGTGATGTGAGAAATGTCCGTGAATATTTATTTATTTAATTATTATAATTATGATACATACTTGCTGTGCTATAGCTGCTTCTAAGTCTGCTATAGAAACGCCATCTTTTTCCTGAAACACATAATAATATAATTGAATTACTATTGCAAAACCCAGACACAGATTAAACATTTATCGCACATATGTTTGGTTTCGATGGGGATCGAACCTACGACCTACAGCATGGAAGGCAGAGGCTACTACCAACTGAGCTGTGGCGCCTGTCTAAATATGTATTAGTATCTTCCAGCACTTTTATAAACTACTACTAAATTAAATGTATTTTTTGTAAATTATGAACCGATTTTGATGATTCTATATTTGTTTGAAAGATCATACTTCAGACGTCACATATAAATTTCAAGATGTGGCTTCTTCTTTTTGAGTAAAAATATGTTTTTATTATTGACTTTTATTAAACTTTTATTAAAGTTGGTTTTGTTCATTTTGACGTGACAACGTCTTATAATTCGATAGAGCCGGCACTGCACGCACGAAAAAACATGACTCATGAGGCGTTCTGAGGCGTTCCGAGGCGTTCTGAGGCGTTCCATGAAGTGACGTTGTCACGTTCAACTATCGTCAGTAAACCGACTTTACAGACAACCATTTTTTTTGTGGCCAATATTATTATTTCAAAACTTGTGCTTCTTTCGTGTGCCATTCTGACAGTTTTTGAGTTATATATAATTTTGTAAAAGATATTAACATTATTATTAACTTAATTTTGTATAAGTACAAAAATAAACTGTGTGGAACTGGCACCTAGAATCACCTAGTATGTAAGACGATTCTAAATGATCCTTGTGATTTTATTGAATAAAAAAATATTTGATTTGATTTGAATTGTTTTAGTATATAATAAATAAATAAATAAAATAAAATAAATAGCCTTTATTGCTGTTAAAACACTTAGGGCGGCTTGCATAACGGTCTGATTTAAGTACATTTAGTTAAACACGTTTACCAGACTAAACACGATTAGCTTAAACATTACTCCAATCATCTTGCACAAGACTTTCTAAAGGGTCATTTAACAAACCATGTTTAGCGAGCAGGTAGAGGGATCGGATGCGTTTTTCTTTGCACGTATTCGTCAAACCACCGTCAAGCTTCGCTCAAACTGACTGTATTTGAAGCTTCATGTTTGCGTTGAATGGAAACGAACTGCCAGATGTTTTAATCTTTTGACAGATTTATTTCGTTTTGCTTGAAACCGAGCGAAATCTGAAGTAATTTCGTTGTGTATTTGTGTTTATAACTCAAGCCATATTGTTTCTGAAATACGTCTAAAAAAATCAACTACAATAAAATGAACAATGTCGGACCAAGAGCCCCGAACTTTACAAGGGAGGACCAATCATTGTTATTTAGGGCCATGGAGAGTTATTAGCATATTATCGAGAACAAAAAAACAGATCAAATTCGGCAATCTGAAAAAACTGCAGCATGGCGTTATGTTACTGAGGTTTTTACTTTTTAACTCGAATACCGCTGGAACTCCAAGAACGGTAGAGAACTTGGTCGCGTGTTACAGAAATGTAAAATCTAAATTTAAAAAAGACTTTTCAGAAGCAAAGATGCTCATAGTAGGTCATCTGAGAAATCCCACAAATCCATTTCTATCTCAACTAAACTCTACTATCACAAACTTTTCAAAATATACACAGCAGTGTGCTGGTTTGGTTGTACAATTGTAAATATGAATAACATCTGTTCATTCAAAATGGCGCTAAACGCGATTTGGATCCTTAAACAGCCATTTTTGGGTGTTTAATTTTGACAGTTCGCTAAACATGTTTAAGCGCTTAAACAGTCTTGTGCAAGACGCTAATCGTGATTAGCTGCCTAAATGCATTTAGGGGCTCCTTAATCACGTTTAAGGATCGTTATGCAAGCCGCCCTTACTGCCTAAATTAAATCTATAAACTTATTACTAATATCCTATATTACTAACCTAATCGGCAACACGGTTTTTGTTGTTTTCATTCTTGAAGTGAAAACTTCTTTAGCGGCGCTGAGCACTTTTTTTTGTATGGGTAAAAACTTTCAAACTCGCGTCAGGGTCACGTGATGCTGATCGAAAAAGCGTAAGATCGAGGGGAAGGGAGAGGAACTAGTATCTCCCACTCTTTCTACCGTGCCTGAGTGTGCTGCTCTGTTTAGGCGGCACAGGGCGAAAAATAATAAAAAATAAAAACATAAACATTGTATTCTACCTCATAAATGATAGTACTTTTATACTTATAATTAAACACAACGTTAATATTGAAGTTTTCACTTCTGCCGGCACTCCCGGAGTGCTACCTTTTTTTTTTTGTTACAGTTTGTCTTTCGACAAAGGCCTCCTCTAAAAGTTTCCATTGCTCCCTGTCTCTTGCACTTTGAGTCCATCCTGGGCCTGCTACTTTTTTAATATCATCTTCCCATCGTTTGTTCTGTCTACCTTTATTTTTTAGACGTGACAACGTCTTATAATTCGATAGAGCCGGCTGCACGCACGAAAAAACATGACTCATGAAGCGTTCCGGCGTTCCGGCGTTCTGAGGCGTTACCGTATACCGTTCGTTGACGTTGTCACGTTCAACTATCGTCAGTAAACCGACTTTACAGACAACTATTTTTTTTTACTATCTCTTGGATACCATTCTGTTATCTGTTTCGTCCATTTCTCCCTTCTCTCTCTCATCATATATAATATAATTTAATTACCTTATTAGCTCGTTCGCTCTGAGTGCCTGCATATTTAGCTCGTAATTCGTCCAAGGTCGCTTGCTCGATCTTTGTGAATAAGGGGGCAGGCTTGCCGATCACGTGACCAGACGGAAGATATTTCACGAAAGACGGTTTTCTGAAATATATAAGTATTATAAGAAATTTTATAAAATAATGATTTTTTAATGATTTCACCCATTACGCTCTAGTCACAAACTAAGTTTGACGACCGATGTGGCGCGGCGGGCAAAGGTCCGCCTGCGACGCGGACGTTGCGGGTTCGATTCCCGCCTTGGAATAAATGTTTGTACGATCTGCAAATATTTATTCCGGGTATTCTGGGTATTTTATATGTTTAATAAAAAAATATCTATATATGTAATGTATTGTATTAAGTATGTCAGTCTTCTAGTACCCATAACACAAGCTCTGCTTAGCTTGGGGCTAGATGATGTTGTGTGGATTGTCCAGCATTATTTATATTTATTTATGTATATACATACGTGGGATTAATCCTCAGCATTTCATTGGTGACGTTGAGTTGCTCCCTCAGTTTCCGACACGTGTCAGGTATGTACGGTGCTAGTAGGGCACACAGCAACGCTACTAATTGACAACACACCCCTATAGCTGTCGCGCCTTGGATTCTGAAATTTATTTGAATAAAATGAGTTAAAACATAAATTTTGAGCTAGATAGCACTCTAAAACATGTGTACACAGCACTATATAAGCAGTAGGTAAAGAACCACAAAATTATTAAAATATTGAAAAACTAGCAGTACGTTAATAGTTACAAAAAATTAAGTTAACGCGTTTACAGTTCACCCTTTGAGATTAAAAAACTCAAAGAGCAATATTCAGTTTAATAATTATATTAAATCAAATTATTATAAATTAATTTAGTAAGAATAACAATTAAATATTTGTTTTTACTGGAACTAAGGTGTCACGTGTATATTTTTTATGTTTGATCACACAGAACTTTTTACAGAGTCTGATTTTGATGATTCTTTTTTTATTGAAAAGTGTATACTGAGAGTGGTCATATAAATTTGCATAAACAAGAATGAATGAATGAAAATTATTTATTGTACACCAACTAAATGAAAATACAGATTTAAGAATAATTAAGAAAATGTACAATGGTCGGTCTTATCGCTAACTGAGCAAAAATCTCAAGTAATGTTACTTACTTGTCGTCATCAGACCCTTTAAGTAACACCCAAGGCTGTTCGCTTTGCATATGTTGATTACCACGTTTAGATATCGACAGGACTTGCCGCAATGCTTCCCGCAGCCTACCCCTTTCCATATGTTGGACGTAGGCTGGAATAAAAGATTTTTGCTTCTTTAGAATTCTGTATTAATCTATACTAATATTATAAAGAAGTAAAGTTTATGTTTGTATATTTGTTAAATTGTAAGGGGTAATCTCGGGATCGACTGAACCAATTTTAAAAATTCTTCATCAATAGAAAGCCACATTATTGCTGGGTGTCATAGTTTATACAAAAAACCGAAAAATAAAAAGTCTTTTACGTGGTAGTCATTTTTGCAAAGTGAATCGGAGAAAAAACGGTCGAATTATGCCCAACAAAGTGGGCACGGGTCAGCTAGTTCTTTATAAACCCGTATTTATGTACCAAAGAGTAATCTAGATTTAAGTTTATTGCATTTTAATTTCTAAATAAATAATGCTGGACAATCCACACAACATCATCTAGCTCCAAGCTAAGCAGAGCTTGTGTTATGGGTACTAGAAGACTGACATACTTAATACAATACATTACATAGATAGATATTTTTTTATGATACATATAAAATACCCAGTAGCTCTACCATGAGTTTTTACTATACTATATTTACTATACTCGCTAGCGTCTGTAGTTAAAAAAATGTATGAAGATTTGTACAGCGCCTCTAGCGGATAGTTGGGTATTAAAATTTGTAATACTAATTTTTACGTAACTACTGTAGTAAAGTCAGGCGATTTTACTGTGACAACTCATGGTAGAGGTACAGAACACCCGGAATATTTGCAGATCGTACAAACATTTATCCCGAGGCGGGAATCGAGCCCGCGCGCCACGTGCCTGATGACTTCTTATCAAGAGATAATTGAGAAATTGTTTCATTATATACTTACATTTACTTACATACTAGATATACATACCGATGACATCTCTGTTGACAAGTGCGAGGAGGTTATAATCGTTAGCTGTCAAAGTGACATCTGGCACGATGCCTTTGAATGCGCTCGCGCAGAAACTTAGCGAGCGATGACAGAAGTTACCGAGGTTGTTTAACAGTTCTGAATTATTTCTGAAAAAGAAAAAAAAAGTTGAAATATTATTTCTAAACAAAAACGTCAAAATTGATTTTGATTAAAAATATCTATAAGTAATAATAAATTTTACTCACAAACAAACTTACGACTTTACAGTAATTACAAAATGTACATTGGCATATAAAATACATCAGAAACAGTTGAGCTATCTACAGACATATAATAAATAATAAATTGAATTTGATTAAAATGTTTTTATTTACAAAATATAAATACAAGAACTTTAGGTCATCATTACGTATGGTAACCAATACTTCAAGTTTGCGCTAACTTTATATAAGATAGACCGTTAATCTATATTATAAATACAAAATTCGTCTGTCACCAAAAACAGAATAAGATAGAGATTGAAGGAGGCTCTCATACAAAACCAATATTTTTTTACACAGAACTTCAGTACCTACTTATTAAATAAAAAATACTTGAGAGGTGTCAAGGGACACGCGGATGGAACGAAGTTCTTAATTAAATAACTGGCTTGCTTTCTATGAGAGAGAGAGAAACACGCGCACGCGCACGACTTACAACTATAGCAAAAAGTGTCGTTACAACTTTAGGTCTTAATTTAGTCCGTCTAGCCCCCTTTTGCAAAGAAACTTCGTTCCAAAAACTTCGTTCCAAAAACCTACCTTGTCCCCAACTCGGTCCAACTAAAGCTCGAATCAGACGTCTCAGGTCGAATACTAGCTAAATAGAACCTCCACACGTCTGAAGGTATTCCTGTATCCTGAAAAAAAAACAAATATAATACTTATCAGACAACGCCATCTAGTACCAAACTAAGCAAAGCTAGTTATGGGAACTAGACTGCTAGTAATTTACACATTTTTTTATATACAGCTTTGGGTACGCTCCGATGGCTACAGATTTGGATCAGCTGAGCTATCTATAGATCGTCTGCAACAGTATAATAATATTCACAACTCTATCTAGTCCCAAACTAAGCAAAGCTGGTACTAGATTGTAAATACATACAGTAATATCCAGACACAGAACAAATATTTATGTTCAATACACAAACATTTGCTCTGGGTGGGAATCGAACCCACTACCCACAGCATGGAATGCAGAGCTACTAACCAACTGAGCTGTGACGCCTATCCAACTAATATTTTTACTTAGTCGGATTGAACCCACGACCTAGCATGGACAGAGGTCACACAACCAATAAGGCCTTTACCTGAGCATCAGTTCCAAAAACACCAACTCCTCTAGATTTTGAGAATTTCCCTTCCTCGTAATTTAAGTACTCTGAAAACCAAAAAAGAATATTATAATTATTGGCACTAAAATCACTACATATAATTTATTTTTCCAGGTATTCTGGGTATTTTATATGTATGATAAAAAATCTATGTAATGTATTGTATTAAGTATGTCAGTCTTCTAGTACCCATAACACAAGCTCTGCTTAGCTTGGGGCTAGATGATGTTGTGTGGATTGTCCAGCATTATTTATTCCCATAGTACAAGCTTTGCTTAGTTTGGGACTAGAGTGTGATGTGTGAAATGTCTATGCATTAATTTAATTACCTTTAAATTATCTAAGATACATACCTGTAGCAAATAAATGGTTGACCAAAGCATGACCTTCGTTGACCCCGAGAATAGTCGCCGGAAACATTATAACGTGGAACGGAACGTTATCTTTTGCCATAAATTGGTATAACTTCACCTAAAAAAACAAATTATATTACAAAAAAAAAGTGGCTTTCAAAATGAGTTATTGGTCAAAGCATTTTCAAAATCGGTTCTGCACATCCGGATATTTCAGACTCGCAAACTTAAACTTTTTTGTTTACTTTTGCAATGAAAACTCTTAACTAGACTTTTATTTTTTCGATATACAACAAAAATAAAATATTGGTAAGAAAACTTAGTATAGTAAAGAAATAAACTACCTACATGATTTATAATAATGAATAATAATGATATAAATATGAAAATATAAAAAAAAAATTTAGAGTGTTACAAGTGAAGCGTTTTCATTTGATACTTAAATTGAGGAAATGGCGAAAATGTATGACATTCGCCATTTTGTAGCGGCGGCCATCTTGGATCGATTTTTATGATCCAATTTTACTCCCGACAACTTTCCCATAAAAACAAAAAAAGACGTGTGGCACTCGGGGACTGCCGCGGTGAAGCTATTGCATAGCATATTTTTTGCTGGATTACGCATGCGCAGTTAGGTTATTTTCGTTACACAATTTCCGGATTCGGTCTCCACGCTCAAGGCCCGCGATAGAAGCTATATGCTTCAAAAAACAAAATCGAAATCGGCTCATCCGTTCTGGAGCTACGATACACACTGACACCCCAAACTTATAACACCCCGTCATTTTTGCGTTGGAGGTTAGTTAAAACTAACATAAAAAACTAGGCTCTGGTCGCGTCGAACTGGCACCTAGAATCACCTAGACTCACCTAGTATGATGATGACGATTCTAAATGATCCTTGTGATTTTACTGAATAAAGTAGTTTTGACTTTGACTTTGACTTTAGTGCGGTTTACTTACATCATGTTCTTTGTCGGGTTTCCACCATTGCTCAAAGTCTTTAGTGGCGTTTTGTGTGATGCTTAAGTATCCGATCGGAGCATCAAACCATACGTAGAATACCTAAATAATAAAATAACATTTTAATAGGAACATGAGGTTTAAAGCATTGGTTTTAAGTCACTTTTTCTATTAAATATAAATACATAGAAGTACTAGGCATCTATAAGTTATGAAAATGTTTTATATTTCTTGATACTTTTACCAATCAAAGTATTAAGAAAATACCAGGCAACCATGAGTTACGAGGAGGTTTTAAGCATTTTTTATCAATTATTTTTTCAACCAAAACATAAGCGAAAGTACCAGGCAAACATGAGATATGAAGAGTTTTAAAGCATTTTTTCTTCTATCAAACTTTCACAAAGTACATAACTGAGGTTTAAAGCATTTTTTTTATTTTATCAAACTTTTACATAGTACCAGGCAAACATGAGGTATGAAGAGTTTTAAAGCATTTTTCAATCAAACTTCTACAAATTACCAGGCAACTACAAGCTATGAGGAGGATTTAGGCATTTTTTTTTAATTTTCTCAATCAAAATACCAGGTCAACATGAGATATGAAGAAGTTTAAAGCATTTTTTCTATCAAACTTTTACAAAGTACCAGCAAAAAGGTTTTAAGCATATTTTTTTATTTTCTCAACCAAAATACCAGGTCAACATGAGATATGAAGAAGTTTAAAGCATTTTTTCTATCAAACTTTTACAAAGTACCAGCAAAAAGGTTTTAAGAAGTACCAGGCAACAATAAGTTAATAGAAGGTCACCTTATTCTGAAAGCCCTCTACGGGTACCGGGACGCCCCATTTAAGGTCCCTGGTGACCGCGCGCGCCCTTAAGGGCTCCTTCAGCCACGCGCGCGTCACGGCGCGGGCCGGGGCCGACCATTGTTGTTCGTTCGCGGCTATCCAAGTACGGATTGATGGCTCTAACTGAAACAAAAAAACAAAAATTCTAGAAAAATGCGGCAAATATCATATTTTTTTTCGTAAATACATATATGTATATAGTAAAACATATACTCCCTATATTTAGTATCCCCCCATATCCCCCCATATACTCCCTATTAAAGTTTTTCTATTCTATTCTATATAAAAAGTTAACGTTGACATTATGTCACCATTACGTACAGTAATCAAGACATCAAGTCTGCGCCAACTTTTAATAAAATAGACCGATAGTAGTATACGTATACATACAAGTATATAAAAAGTATAATTTGATCAGTCACATCAGCATTTCAACAGTTACATCAGTATTAAGTCAGTTACATCAGTATTTAGTCAGTTACATTAGTATTTACTATTTAGTCTCATTATTCCATAAGTTATACAATTGCCAATTCAAAAAATTAAATTACATAAACAAGCCTAGTTATCTACGAGTGGCTAGGCATTACGCTGAGTCCAATTTACTGCTGTAGAACACAAAAATGATCGTGCTGTTTAAATTGTATTGTTTTTTGGTGTTTCTGTTTTGTGAGCTATATGTAGTAAATAAATAAATGTCTATGTACAATTTAATCAGTCACATCAGTATTTAGTCAGTAACATCAGCATTTTATTAGTCATATCAGTCACATCAGTATTCCATCAGTTCACTCACCAATCCCAACTCAATAAACAGTTGCTCGCTAGGCTTGACGGTGGGTGTGCTTGAACAAACTTTGCATCTCGGCTTGATCAGTTCTATAGCGTTGATCAGTTTCCCACATTTATCGCACTGATCGCCGCGAGCACTGTCGTATAGACATCCGGGATGCGGGCATGTACCTTCTACGAATCTATAAATATGTATAATAAATAAATATTTACGGACAATTCACACATCACACTCTAGTCTTAAATTGCTTAGTTTAAGACTTGTATTATGGGAACTAGATTGCTGGGACTTATATACATTTTTTTTGTAAATACTTACATAGAATACAAATTAACACCCAGACACAGAACATATATTTGTAGCGCCATCTATATCGCTACATGATGAACTACATCATAGTCTACGCAACAGACCAACAGATGGCGACAAATCCTAGATCGCGCAAACGAAGTTATCACGGAGTTTGAACATAAGTAATAAAACCGATGACTATATATTCTCAGACCCCGAACCTAAGGGTGCTCAGCGTGGAAGATCTTCCCTTTTCGAAGGAGATACCACGCCTAGCTCCACATATTTTTGAAGTGAAAACTTCTTTAGCGGCGCTGGGTGGGTAAAAACTTTCAAACTCGCGTCAGGGTCACGTGACGTTGATAAAAAGCGTAAGATCGAGGGAAAGGGAGAGGAACTAGTATCTCCCACTCTTTCTACCGTGCCTGAGTGTGCTGCTCTGTTTAGGCGGCACAGGGCGCTTGCGCGAATGTGTCTGTGTCATTGTGATTGTCATTGTCATTATGACGTCTGTGGTTATATTTTTATGTGAAAACTTAGAAGTGAAAACACAACGTTAATATTGAAGTTTTCACTTCTGCCGGCACTCCCGGAGTGCTACCTTTTTTTTTTATCACACAACATTTGCTCTGGATGGGAATCGAACCCTCGTCAAAGTCAGTCAAAGTCAAAATTGCTTTATTCAGTAAAATCACAAGGATCATTTAGAATCGTCTTACGTCATTTGACCACAGCATGGAAGGCAGAGCTACTACCAACTGAGATGTAACGCCTGTCAAAAAATAAAGATCTTATTTTAATAATAATATACCTGTCTGCCAGGAATCTGTCACAGTTCTGACATAAAAGCTGGTCCACTGACTGAGAACTGACGAAACCGTTGTCTTTCAACTTTAAAAACATCTTCTGAGATATTCTACAACATAATTATAAGATTAATAATAAAATATCATGACATAAAGGAATATGTATAGGTATAAACTATATGTATGAATTGAGACGTTTATTCGCTTCGCTCGGTCGATATACTCACTCAGTTTGTTCCTTAGTACTGGTGCGTCCAAAATAATCGAATCCGATATTAAACCAACGGTAAACAGCGTTATGTATCTCATAGTACTTGTCACAAATCTGTTTTGGAGTTAATTTTTCTTCTAACGCCTGAAAAATAATAAATACTCACGGATATTTCAAACTCTAGTCCCAAACTAAGCAATGCTTATACACTAACGTAGCTTCCATAAGCAGAATTATTAAAATTAATTATTTGCATGCTAAAAGTCGGTCCGATCTCCAATAATAAGTATAACTAAAATCAGTAGAACTATCTATAGATCGTTTGCAACGGTCTGTAGATAGCTCAACTGTTGCTTATGTATTTTATATGACTATGTAGGTACATTTTGTAAATACTGTATAGTCGTAAGTTTGTTTGTGAATAAATACTTATTATTATAACTATAATTGCTACACCCAAGCTTGGGTACATTATGTTCTATTAAGACCTAGCTGTGTATAGGCGACAAAGAAATTGGTTTACCACTCTAAGGCTGAATATCATTTGCACGTACAAAACATCAAGGGTTATTTTCGCTTGACAGATTAATAACTGCTACGTCAGAATCTGTCAATCTGTAATCCTAAGCGAATAATTATGTTACTGGGAGATGTCATCAAAAGTGGTAAACCAATTTCTTTGTCGCCTATACCTAATGATGACAATAAAAATACTGAATACTGAATTTTCTACCTATCTATTTAGTTTTTTCTTATATTTTATTCTTACCTTAGTTTCAGTGGCTGTACCATATTCATCAGTGCCACAAATAAATAACGTATTGTAGTCACATATTCGACAATATCTGAAATAAATAATAAATTTATTAATGTTACACAAAAAATAAAATTAAATGTACCTAAATAATGCTGGACAATCCACACAGTATCATCTAGCCCCAAGCTAAGCAGAGCTTGTGTTGTGGGTACTAGAAGACTGACATACTTAATACAATACATTACATAGATAGATATTTTTTATCTCATTAATAAGAATCAAAGTCCTGACTGACTGACGGCTGACGTACGAGCCACAGCCCAAACCGCTGGTCCTAGAGACTTGAAATTTGGAAGGCGTGTTCCTGGAGTGACTGTGTGGCGTACTAAGGCAGGAATTTTGGAAATAACGCTCCGGAGCCCTAAAATAAGGCTTTGAAGTTTGTATGCAGAATCTTATCCCGTGAACCGATTGACTTGAAACTTGGTACGCATAATGCTGACGCGAAATAAAATGGATCTGCATTTTTAGATTTTGCAAAATCATCCCCATTTCCCTAAAATTGAGTATGTAAAGTTTAAAATTTCGATCGTATACGATTTAGTATACGATTTAGTATACGATTTCGAGTATAGATGGCGCTGTCTCATTTTCTCTTATCCCTTGAACCGATTGACTTGAAACTTGATACGCATAATGTTGACGCGAAATAAAATGGATCTGCATTTTTAGATTTTGCAAAATCATCCCCATTTCCCTAAAATTGAGTAAGTAAAGTTTAAAATTTCGATCGTATACGATTTAGTATACGATTTCGAGTATAGATGGCGCTGTCACGCGTGGCGTAATCCTAGAACGCGCTATCGGTGCGTTTTGGCAATGTGTTATAGGTAAGTCGATCGGTACCTATTAGCAATATTTTCGTTGAATCGAGTTATTTTGATTAGTTATTTATAGTTGCGTACCTACCCAATTACCGCTAATGACGAATAGAATAAATATTTAAAAACTAAAAACAAAATGTTAAATAATCAAG
The DNA here is from genome assembly GCA_932527185.1 of Ecliptopera silaceata. Lineage (NCBI taxonomy): Eukaryota > Metazoa > Arthropoda > Insecta > Lepidoptera > Geometridae > Ecliptopera > Ecliptopera silaceata. Next base: position 4,653,806 of record OW052217.1, on the reverse strand, counting down.
GGGCGCTTATAGTCTTCTCATACAAAAACATAATTTACTTAGATGGTTTGTTTTTTTAATATAATAATATTTTATTAAATATGTATGTATATATATAATAAATAAATAAATATTTTTTATTTATGTACATATATATATTTACATAATAATATTTTAAAATTCCTCCATGGGAAAGGGGCAAGTGTTTTGTAACGTTATTAATCGATGAATTTTAATCAAATTATTAAAGATAAAGATAAAGATAAAGATAAAGATAAAGATAAAGATAAAGATAAAGATAAAGATAAAGATAAAGATAAAGATAAAGATAAAGATAAAGATAAAGATAAAGATAAAGATAAAGATAAAGATAAAGATAAAGATAAAGATAAAGATAAAGATAAAGATAAAGATAAAGATAAAGATAAAGATAAAGATAAAGATAAAGATAAAGATAAAGATAAAGATAAAGATAAAGATAAAGATAAAGATAAAGATAAAGATAAAGATAAAGATAAAGATAAAGATAAAGATAAAGATAAAGATAAAGATAAAGATAAAGATAAAGATAAAGATAAAGATAAAGATAAAGATAAAGATAAAGATAAAGATAAAGATAAAGATAAAGATAAAGATAAAGATAAAGATAAAGATAAAGATAAAGATAAAGATAAAGATAAAGATAAAGATAAAGATAAAGATAAAGATAAAGATAAAGATAAAGATAAAGATAAAGATAAAGATAAAGATAAAGATAAAGATAAAGATAAAGATAAAGATAAAGATAAAGATAAAGATAAAGATAAAGATAAAGATAAAGATAAAGATAAAGATAAAGATAAAGATAAAGATAAAGATAAAGATAAAGATAAAGATAAAGATAAAGATAAAGATAAAGATAAAGATAAAGATAAAGATAAAGATAAAGATAAAGATAAAGATAAAGATAAAGATAAAGATAAAGATAAAGATAAAGATAAAGATAAAGATAAAGATAAAGATAAAGATAAAGATAAAGATAAAGATAAAGATAAAGATAAAGATAAAGATAAAGATAAAGATAAAGATAAAGATAAAGATAAAGATAAAGATAAAGATAAAGATAAAGATAAAGATAAAGATAAAGATAAAGATAAAGATAAAGATAAAGATAAAGATAAAGATAAAGATAAAGATAAAGATAAAGATAAAGATAAAGATAAAGATAAAGATAAAGATAAAGATAAAGATAAAGATAAAGATAAAGATAAAGATAAAGATAAAGATAAAGATAAAGATAAAGATAAAGATAAAGATAAAGATAAAGATAAAGATAAAGATAAAGATAAAGATAAAGATAAAGATAAAGATAAAGATAAAGATAAAGATAAAGATAAAGATAAAGATAAAGATAAAGATAAAGATAAAGATAAAGATAAAGATAAAGATAAAGATAAAGATAAAGATAAAGATAAAGATAAAGATAAAGATAAAGATAAAGATAAAGATAAAGATAAAGATAAAGATAAAGATAAAGATAAAGATAAAGATAAAGATAAAGATAAAGATAAAGATAAAGATAAAGATAAAGATAAAGATAAAGATAAAGATAAAGATAAAGATAAAGATAAAGATCGGATATCGGAGCCGGCACCGATATGCTGGCGGTACCATCGGACGCCCTATCGGATAATGAGATAACGCTTTCAATCAAGTTTGAGAGTCAGAGCGTTTTCACATTATCCGATCCGATATCGGTGTCGGACGCTGATCCGATATTGGGGTAAGTAAGATGTATGAAATATGTACCTCCGATATCCGATATCGGGCCGGACATATTTGATAAATTTTACTTACCCCGATATCGGATCAGCGTCCGACACCGATATCGGATCGGATAATGTGAAAACGCTCTTAGGGCTCTTTCAATTTATGCGTTTCGTATCGGACCGCTGCAGTGCCGAAGCGGTGCGTTCGTCGTTCGGCGTAAGGACGGACGGTCGTATGTTTTCATACAAAATGCACGGTGCGGAAACAGTGCGGCGTCCGTACCGCGAGCGTTCGACAGCAGGACGGCAACGTCGTGTCGCAACCCCACGTGTTCAGTTCAGTGCGTTCATAGTGCGGTGACAAGAAGGAGGCAAATTTCTAAACGGTAATTTATAATGGATGATATAAATGTGGAGGAGTCATTTATTGATATAAATGTGGAGGATTTTATAAATGAAATTGAAATACTTACTATATCTATCTAATTCCAGTAATTCGAAGAAACATTCTCTAGGCATTCTTAAGTAGGTAATTAAAAAAAAACTGATTGGGTCTTCTTTTAACCTAAGGTAAAGAGTATGGAAATCACCACAATCATGGGTGCCGTGATTACACGACCAAGGAAAACACAGCCACGGAATGTACAGCCCGGAATCGGTGACCATTTTGGCATCCTATTCCGGGCTGTGCATTCCGTGGCTGTGTTTTCCATGGTTGTACATTCCCGACACGTGTTGGGAATTTGATGCCAAATGACGTCATACTCACTTACTCGAATTTTTCGCTAACTATGCCACTGTCAAAATATTATTTTTTAACTTATTTTTTTTCACGTGTGATGCGTCACAGTAGGTGCGAGGAGCGAAGCGACGAGCGTTAGTTTGATATAGACAACCGCGCCAGAACCTACATGCGTTTAACCATTTGCCAGACAACAATTATTGAATCGGATTGTTTTCTTTTCATATTATAATCTGTGCAGTTTATCTTTATTGTGAACCGATTGACTTGAAACTTGATACACATAATGTTGACACAAAATAAAATAGATCTGCATTTTTACATTTAGCAAAATCATCTGGGGATGATTTTGCTAAATGTAAAAATTTCTCTAGAAAAAATTCCCTGTAAAAATTTCCCTAAGTTTAAAATTTCGATCGTATACGATTTAGTATACGATTTCGAGTATAGATGGCGCTGTCATGCGTGGCGTAATCCTAGAACGCGCTATCGGTGCGTTTTGGCAATGTGTTATAGGTAAGTCGATCGGTATTAGCAATATTTTCGTTGAATCGAGTTATTTTGCTAAGTTATCTAGGGTTGCGTACCCAATTACCGCTAATGACGAATAAATATTTAAAAACAAAATGTTAAATAATCAAGGGGCGCTTATAGTCTCATACAAAGACATAATTTACTTAGATGGTTTGTTTTTTTAATATAATAATATTTTATAAAATATATAACTATTTTCATAATAATATTTTAAAATTCCTCCGTGGGAAAGGGGGCAAGTGTGTTGTAACGATAAAAATCGACGAATTTTAATCAAATTATTAAGAGGCGCTTTGTGACAATTTTACTCTAATGAATGCAATAAAATGAGGGAAGTTTTCTGTAACGTTATTTATAGACGAAAGTCAATGAAAATTGAGACGCACATTAATGACTTGATTTTACACCAAATATTGCAAAAAGGAAGTTTGTAGTAGCGTTTTTTATGAACGATTTCAATCAAGTTTGAGAGTCAGAGCGTTTTCACATTATCCGATCCGATATCGGTGTCGGACGCTGATCCGATATCCGGGTAACTAAAATGTATGAAAAATGTACCTGTCTTTCATATTGTCCGTCTCGATATCGGATATCGGAGCCGACACTGATATGCTGGCGGTACCATCGAACGCCCTATCGGATAATGACACGGCCACGGAATGTACAGCCCGGAATCGGTGACCATTTTGGCATCCAATTCCGGGCTGTGCATTCCGTGGCTGTGTATTACATGGTTGTACATTCCCGACACGTGTTGGGAATTTGATGCCAAATGACGTCATAGCATATGCTTCGTTTGCGCTTACTCGAATTTTTCGTTTAGCCGATCATGTACAAGTAGCTAACTATGCCACTGTCAAAATATTATTTTTAAACTGATTTTTTTTCATGTGTGATGCGTCACAGTAGGTGCGAGGAGCGAAGCGACGAGCGTTAGTTTGATATAGAAAACCGCGCCAGAACCTACATGCGTTGAACCATTTGCCAGATAACAATTATTGAATTGAATTGTTTTCTTTTCATATTATAATCTGTGCAGTCTATCTTTATCAAAATGGGATAGTAACATTTTAATCTTTGGTTTCATCTAAACGAAGCATAGGCTAGGCTTTCGACCAATCTTCTTCTTCTTATCGTGTCGATGCTACAACTGTATTTTGTTGTAGCATCGTATTGGAAAGATTAGCCAGACTAGACACTGCTTTACCGTGCCTAGCTGTTACCGGTGTGTGCCACGAGGAGGCTCTTTCCATGCACCCAATTCATTCCAATTGATTTCGACCAATCAGAGCAATAGACGCCAATTCCATGGTTGTATTTTCCACGGCTCTACATTCCGTGGTTGGACATTCCTAACACATGTCGAGAATGCGCAGCCCGGATTTCATGTACATTTTGGCTGAGAATTCCTGGTTGCGTATTCCTGGCTGTGCTTTCCGTGGTCGTACATTCCGGGTCGTGCTTTCCATGGTTGTACATTAACCGGACATAGTTATTATATTTTAGTCCGGCATAGATATCAAATACTAAAAACAGAACATGCTTAGAGGGTTCGCATAGGTACAAAAACATGTTTTTTTTCTTAATCGTTTACATAGGTATGGCACGGAACTTATAGCGGGCGAGTCCGAGTCGCACTTGGCCTGATTTATTTACTTACGGTAACGGTAATTTAGTGAGTTTTGATTACTTATGTTTTAGTAGTTTACGTTATTGGGTTTTTAGGGTTCGGTAACCAAAGGGTAAAACTAGATCGTATTACTGAGTGTTTAATTTCTGTCTATTTTAAATTCTCTAACTATCACGCATAATTAATATTCAAGGGGGCTTATATATAAACGTAAATTTTATTTATTCGATATTGATAAGGGCAACGGGCCATAGATACGGTACGAAAATCTTCGTGCGCACTTGCCCGGTTTTAAGAATAAGTACCAATATGTACTAAGTTTTCCTTCTTAGACTGCACTTTACCGTCAATTTCTTTCATAAGAAGATAGTAATGGTAATGGGTTATCGCAAAATATCTTAAAACGGCACGCGGACGAAGTCGCGGCGGGTTCAGCTAGTTATACATATAAAAATAAGTCGGGTTTTCCTTCCTGACGATATAACTCCACAACGCACGAACCGATTTCCACGATTTTGCATTCGTAGGAAAGGTCTCGGGCTCCGTGAGGTTTATAGCAAAGAACATTCTGGAAAAATTTCAACAGAAAAGCGGGAAAGCGGGAAAATATCCCGTGCGAAGCCGGGACGGGCCGCTAGTTATACATAATAAAATACCCAGAACACCCAATATTTAAAAACTCACCTCGCAAATATATCAGCTGATAGCACACAACCAATAATATTACCCAAATGTGGTACATTATTAACATAAGGCAATGCAGATGTTATTAGTATATTCTTACGCCCTTTGACTGGTAATCTAAAAAAAAAAAAGAAAAATATTACATAATATAAATATTTACAAAGAAAATTAGTATTACAGTTTTTACGCGGTCAAGTTGACTATTATAAAATAAATAATATTTTTATATCTAAGTACACATTTTAAAAATACATAGAATACAATAATATTTGAAATCATGGTTTTAATAATCAAACTCACAAATCATGGTAAATATCCCGTTTACAATGAAAACTACATAGAATACACTCAGACACAGAACAAATTTTTATATCAAACAAACATTTGCTCTCAATGAGGATCGAACCCACGACCCACAGCATGGAAGGCAGAGTTACTACCAACTGAGCTGTGACTGTACTCACACAATCTTTCCTTGCTGTATCGGCGCTGGCAAATCTTTAAGGCCGTTCGCCCAACAATCTTTAGCATTTTGTATTTCTTCAGACGATGGACCAGTCTCCACACATTCATCAGGAGATCTGAAGACATAATTATTTATTACTAGCTGACCCGTGCCCACTTCGTTGGGCATAATTCGACCGTTTTTTCTCCGATTCACTTTGCAAAACGGACTACCACGTAAAAGCCTTTTTATTTTTCGGTTTTTTATATAACATATGACACTCGGCAATAATGTGGCTTTCTATTGGTGAAAGAATTTATAAAATCGGTTCAGTAGATCCCGAGATTACCCCTTACAATTGAACAAATACACAAACTAACAAAGTATAGATAGATGAAAGTACAATGTTTCTTAATTAGTGATGTTATAATATTTATATATAGATTTTTATTTATTCTTTACCTTTTTATTTAATTCATTTATATACTAAAATATACTTAAAAAGATAACTTACCCGATAGGAGAGACTATGGTGCTTAGTTGTGGGATTCCCAAAACAGAGGTCGCTCCAAAGGGACCCTCTATCGAACCTCCCCACTCTTTTATTGCCTCCTAAAAATATAGCAAATTCGTATCATTTACATACTAAATATTAAACTACTATACCAAGTTTGTTACACATTTTTTTTTAACCTATTTCGTCCCACAGCTGGGCAAAGGTCTCCCCCAAATTCCTCCATTTCTCTCTTTCTTTTGCTTCTTCCCACCATTTCTTTTCAAAGCCATCTAGATCGTCTCGCCAACGCTTCTTAGGCCGACCACGAGATCGACGTTATGTTACACATATTTTGACAAAATATTTTCATCAGTCTCTTCAGTCTTTCTCATCAGTTAAACTATCTATAGATTGTTTGCAACGGTCTGTAGATAGCTCAACTCTTTCTTATGTATTTTATATGACAATTTACATTTTCTAAATACTGTTCAGTCGTAAGTTTGTTTGTGCATAAATACTTTTTTTTATTAACTCATTATATGCACACAAAATACATAATATGACTTTACAAAATACTCTTACCTGTACAACAGTTGTATTGACCAATTCAGTCCATTTCAAGATATATTTAGTTTCGCCCAAATACTGTGTTTTGAGATCATCTTTGTAAACCAAAGGGTATAATGTTGCGAATACTGTTATATCAGCGGCTGATAATTTATCCTGAAATTAAAAATAAATATTCACGGACATTTCACACATCACACTCTAGTCCCAAACTAAGTACTTGTACTATGGGAACTAGATTGCTGATATAACCTTTAACCTGTGCTACCTTAGTTAGCCGCTAGTGTAGTATGTATCGTAAATTTTGTGTCTAATTAAATAAAAAAATAATACTGGACAATCCACACAACATCATCTAGCCCCAAGCTAAGCAGAGCTAGTGTTATGGGTACTAGAAGACTGACATACTTAACACAATACATTACATAGATAGATATTTTTTACTATACATATGAAACACCCAGAACACCCGGAATAAATATTTGCAGATCGTACAAATATTAATCCCAAGGCGGGAATCGTACCCGCAACCTCCGCGTCGAAGGCGCACCTTCGGCAGCCGCTCCACATCGGTCGTCAATTTTTAGTAATCTTTTTTTTAAGTAAACTCTATTAACGCATTCAAAAACAAACTCGACAACAGGCTACGAAAAAGTAAAACAGTACTCAAAAAAAGTGACTAAATGAACAGTGAACATTATTCTCCTATTTCAACACTGTGTGACGTAGACACATCTGCGAAAGCTGCTCGTCTATAAATAATAAATAATAATAAATAAATAAAATAATTGTATTTTTAGAGTAGACTTACCCCAAGAATGTATTTCTGTTTGCTCAAGATTGTGTCAATGTGATGAAGTAATGAGATCAGAGCTTGTTTCAGATCCGAGGATGACTTCCCGGCGAGGACAGCCGAAACCGCGGGCGAGAGTCTAGTCGCCTCCCACTCTTGGATCTGTTGACTGTATAAATAAATAATGCTGGACAATCCCCACAACATCATCTAGCCCCAAGCCAAGCAGAGCTTGTGTTATGGGTACTAGAAGACAGACATACATTTGGAATAAATATTTGCAGATCGTACAAACATTTATCCTTGTAATATATCCTTGTAATATTTATCATTGTAATACCTAGTCTGTAAGATATCTATGTGTACAATAAAGAATTAAGAAGAATTATCCAAGGCGGGAATCCAACCGGCAACGTTCCGCGTCGCAGGCAGACCTTCGCCCGCTGCGCCACATCGGTCGTCAAACATCCATACACATATCCATAAAAAGACGTGTGGCACTCGGGGACTGCCGCGGTAAAGCTATTGCATAGCATTTTTGCTGGATTACGCATGCGCAGTGTTACGTTATTTTCGTTCTGTATTTTCGTTACGGAATTTCTGGATTCGTTCTCCACGCTCAAGGCCCGCGATAGAAGCTATGCAATAGCTTAAAAACTTTTTATATGAATTGTTTTCTTTCTTATTTCTTTCAAAAAAACAAAACTCACACAAAAAAATCTAGTAGCGCTATCTATATCGCTACATGATGAACTACATCGTAGTGTACGCAACAGACCAACAGATGGCGGAAAGAAATCCTAGATCGCGCAAACAAAGTTATCACGGAGTTTGAACATAAGTAATAGAACTGATGACTATCCATCGGTCCGATCCGAGCCAAAGGTTGCTTGGTGTGGAAGATCTTCCCTTTTCGAAGGAGATACCACACCTATCTCCTCAGTCATTACTAATTAAAAAATAGTTACCATAGTCCATTCTCTGATAGATCCAAAACAGGCAATAGATACTGCGTGGCTGCATTACTGGAGAAAAATGTGAGCTGGTCGTCTACCGACAGGATCGGCAGCTGTCTTGGGCCGGAAAATACTTTGTCTGAAAAATAATAATAATATAAATAATGCTGGACAATCCACACAACATCATCCAGCCCCAAGTCCTGTTGAACTGAGGACTTTAATTAATGAGCTTTATTTATTTGAAGTCAGATAAGAATAGTGTTTTATTACTTTGATTTCAGGTGTTTTGTATTAGATGTATTATAAAAAATATCTATCTATATTATGTATTTTATTAAGTATATCAGTCTTCTAGTGCCCATAACACAAGCTCTGCTAAGCTTGGGGCTAGATGATGTTGTGTGGATTGTCCAGCATTATTTATTTATTTATAAAAGTGATGAAATAAGACAATTGTGTGAAATCACACTTAGTAATACCTCCATGGCAAAAACAGAACAATGCATTAAATAGTACATGATACGTAGATCAAGATTTTATTTGTAATAATAGTTTTAAACATTCATTTATGCTAGAATAGATTTTCTTGGTACTTGTTTAACTGCAAAATATTATGCTATTTGCCATAATGTAAATGTGTCTTAATAAATGACGGAAAAGCTTGTAACAAAAAGTACAGGAAAACGTATAATACAAGGAAAATCACGCAGAAAATAGGTGGAAATGAAAAAAATACCTTCAAAACTAGATTCGATAATATCAAGTTTTTTTCCAGCTAATTTTGCCGCTATGAGCAGTTTTAGCGTGGAAGTGTTGTTCTTGTTTGTATAGATCTTCATTTTGTACACTTTTCTATTAGAAATCTGCAAAAAATCTAATAAAATCGCACTTAACCAATAACCACAACACCGACAGCTGGCACAACTGCGTTCCAGACCACGAACTTAGTGCATTGTACTATCTCAAGCATTATTTTGTAATTTGTAAATAAGTAATTGATATCTTTGTATTGATTGGTGTTTAAACAGTTCTAAGCATTTGGTATTTAATAGAAAGAATATAATTTTAAATATTTTGGTGAGATAATGTACCTACTGTAGTAAAGTGATGATTAAATGTTACAAAATCTACTATTAAGCTCTAAATGGTAAATAAATAAAAAATAATTTGTGGAACATAACTGTCATTATATTTTCATTTATAAATGTCACTGTCACAAATAAACACGTCACACTGTCATGTCATCATCAGTTTTCCTGTCAGTTTATAATTTTAGTGCAAGTGCAATTTCTAAGTGATCAATAATTTCGTTAAAACAGCATTTAAGAATGTCCAATTGTATGAAATGAGGATATATTCGCACAAAGAATACTCGACGACGTTAATTACGTCCACAGCGGCTCGTTTCGTTCAGTAAAAAGTAGTATCTGACTACGCGACTCACCCTACTAATTACACGTATCGCGGTATCGGGGCCTTGTTATCTTATGTTTTAACGTTTGTATCATGCCTCTACGTTTGGAAATCAAGAGGAAGTTGACGGCGCGGTCGGACCGAGTGAAATGCGTCGACCAGCACCCCACGGAGCCATGGCTGCTCTGCTCTCTCTACAACGGTGACGTAAACATATGGAATTATGAGACACACGCTCAGATTAAGAGATTTGAGGTCTGCAACCTGCCGGTCAGAGCTGCGAAGTTCGTCCCGAGGAAGAACTGGGTTATAACTGGTTCTGATGACATGCACATTCGGGTGTTCAACTACAATACTTTAGAGAGAGTGCATGCGTTTGAGGCCCACTCGGACTATGTCCGTTGCATCGCTATCCACCCCACCCAGCCCTACATCCTCACTAGCAGCGATGATCTTCTCATCAAGCTGTGGAACTGGGAACGTAACTGGTCCTGCCAGCAAGTTTTCGAAGGCCACACTCACTTCGTAATGCAAATCGTTGTCAATCCTAAAGACAACAACACATTTGCCAGTGCAAGTTTGGATACCACAGTCAAGGTATGGCAGCTAGGGTCTTCAAACTCAAACTTTACTCTCGAAGGTCACGAGAAAGGAGTCAACTGTGTTGATTATTACCATGGAGGTGATAAGCCGTACCTCATCAGTGGAGCCGATGACAGAATGGTCAAGATATGGGACTATCAGAACAAGACCTGTGTCCAGACTTTAGAAGGCCATGCCCAGAACGTATCAGCAGTATCATTCCATCCCGAACTCCCGATCCTTCTCACCGGTTCCGAAGACGGAACTGTCAGATTCTGGCACGCAGGTACTTATCGTCTTGAATCATCATTGAACTACGGGTTCGAACGAGTCTGGACCATATCATCGGTACATGGATCAAACAATGTTGCTATCGGGTACGATGAAGGCACAATCATGATCGGAGTTGGTCGCGAGGAACCAGCCATATCAATGGATGTGCAAGGAGGCAAAATTATCTGGGCAAAGCACTCAGAAATGCAGCAAGTTAACTTAAAGGCATTCCCAGAAGGTACAGAGATCAAAGATGGCGAACGAATTCCGGTTGTCGCGAAAGAAATGGGCTCTTGCGAGATCTACCCTCAAACTATCGCACATAATCCAAATGGTAGATTTGTGGTTGTTTGTGGCGATGGGGAATACATCATTTATACCGCAATGGCTTTAAGGAACAAGGCATTTGGAAACGCTCAAGAATTCGTCTGGGCATCTGACAGCTCGGAGTACGCCACCCTAGAAAACTCCAGCACAATCAAAGTCTTCAAAAACTTCAAGGAGCGCAAGAGTTTCAAGCCAGAATACGGAGCAGAGGGCATTTTCGGGGGTCAGATGCTGGGGGTCAAATCTATCAGCGGAATGGCGTTCTCGTTCTACGATTGGGAACACCTGGAGTTAGTAAGACGCATCGAAATCCAGCCGCGTCACGTGTACTGGGCAGAGAGTGGGAACTTAGTGTGTCTTGCCACAGATGAAGCGTATTTCGTATTAAAATACAACGGTGCTGCAGTCACTCATGCGAGAGAAACTAACACAAACATCGGAGAAGACGGCATCGAAGAGGCGTTTGATGTTGTCGGCGAAGTTAATGAGACTGTCAAAACTGGTCTCTGGGTTGGCGATTGCTTCATTTACACCAACTCACTAAACAGAATAAACTACTACGTCGGCGGAGAGATAGTAACAATATCTCATCTCGATCACACGATGTATATCCTCGGATACGTCGCGAAGGAAAATCGACTGTATCTCAACGATAAAGAGCTGAATGTCGTCTCGTATTCCCTCCTCTTATCCGTCTTGGAGTATCAAACAGCAGTAATGCGAGGAGATTTCGAGACAGCCGATAGAGTGCTGCCTACAGTGCCAATGGACCATCGCACACGCGTGGCACACTTTTTAGAGAAGCAAGGGTTCAAGCAGCAAGCGTTGGCAGTTTCCACCGACCCTGAGCATAAGTTTGAGCTGTCTTTAGCGTTGGGAGAGCTTCGTCGGGCTTGCCAGTTGGCGGAAGAAGCAGCCGTGGCAGAAGGAGGGGCTTCGCGGACCGGTGCGGCGAGATGGTCGCGACTCGGTGCCGCCGCCGCAGCCGCCGCCGACACAAACCTAACAAAGACATGCTATCAAAACGCCCAAGACTACAGCGCTCTACTCCTATTCGCTTGCACGACAGGAGACAAGAAACTTCTAGAAGATGTGGCGAGGTTAGCTGCAGAAGCTGGCGAAAACAACATAGCATTCGTATCATACTTCACGCTGAACCGCCTCGATGACTGTCTGCAGCTTCTCCTCGCTAGAAACAAACTCCCAGAAGCGGCGTTCTTCGCCCGATCCTACATTCCATCTAAGATAAACGAAGTGGTTGGCCTCTGGCGCAACTCTCTCGGCAACAAGACTGGACAATCGCTCGCCGATCCTGAAAACTACGAAAATCTCTTCCCTGAATTCCAGGAATCTTTGGAGCTAGAAAGATATCAGACAGAGCTTGGATTCGCTAACAGCACCAATCTCGCGAACATCGCAGCGAACGCTCAGGTGTCCAATGTAGACCGGAACTTGGAAAAAGAAAGGGCCGAAGCGGGGGTGGTGCCTAAACCAGCTAGTATAACAGATGCGCCGGCGATAGTCCCAGAATCCAAACGCAAAGATTCTCTCGATTTAGACGAGATCGAGCGAGAGATTGACGATATTGCGCTCGATTCCAATCTCGACGACGATTTGGATGACGCTGATCTGTTGGATTGAAGCGTGGTGGACAGTGGTGGGCTAACGTGAATCTAGTTTATTGCTACATCATTCTAATTCAAGGGGCATATCTATACTGGCATAGCATTAGGGTTATATATTAACCTCACATAATGCCCGACTCCTATAAATAACGGAAAAGGGTGCAGGATAATAATGCAAATATTTTTGTGATTTTCTTTCTCTCAGGCGTTTTTAGTTAGCAATGAATTATCTACTACCATAACGTTTGGGAGATATAACTAACCTAACCATGCCGCTTACACAATAGGATCTAAATCTAATGGCGATAAGGGTGATATCAGTGCCAAGCTGATGTATTACATCAGCATCAGCATAAAGTTATACAGAAATCGGCTGTCAAAGAAGAGGCATAACAGACTACATAGACCTATCTATCAAAACTAGATTATGAACTAACCAAGAAGTTTCTTCAAACTTAGCAAGGAGTTTATACCCACCACTGAGATCCACCATGCCATAATTATACTTAGTTTTATCCTATAATAAATCATTATTACGGTCATAAATTGTATTTTCTATAACGTAAGTTATTAAATAATAGACTATTGAATATTCTTATGTGTTTTATTTGAAAAATTAACATTTGTTATAGGTAGGTAGTATAGTAGTTATTGGTTCTTTGTAAATAGCATTACACCTAATCCTACAATAAAATGTTGACCAGCGCCATCTAGTTGTAACTATGCTGATAATTACTTTCGCTACTCGGCAATAGATGGCAGGCTCATTTCATTTTATTTGTCTTCTATAGTCTTTTTAGAGTGTTCATTCGTCAAAATAAAAAAGTTTAAATGCCAAATGGATTGACCGCGGATTGTATTGTTTGTATTTTATGTTTTTAGTGTTTAAAACATTGTTAATTTAATAAAATGTAAAATAAATTTATATAAACATGGAACTGAGCGTGGAGAATTTCGATAAAATATGTAGGGCGTGTTTGTGCGAATCTTCAAACATGAAATCATTGTTTACAAAACTTGAAAACAATGATCGAAGTTTAATTGATTTATTTAGTTTGGCTGCTAATTTAAGCGCTAGAACTGAAGATGGCCTGCCTAAACAGGTATGCGATAATTGCGAAATGATAATAAACAAGGCAGAAGAGTTTAGAAGTCGTTGTTCAATCTCTGATACGTTGTTACGAAAAGTTTACGAAAACTCTACACAACATCAGTATTTCGATACAAATCACGCAGAAAATTATAAAAATGAGACCGAAAATAAATTATTTCTGGTTAAACTCGCCGATATTGAACTCCAAGCAGCTGATTCAGATAAAAAAGATGAGTTTACTCAATCATTTGGGTCTGATATTAAAAAATCAGAAAAAATGCTACAAGTAAAACAAGAGGTGAACTACGATAATTTTGATAGTAGCTTTGATGATAATGAGCCATTGTCATTACCAATAGAGTTTAAAACAGAAACAGAGGTGCAAACGCCAAAACCTACAAGTAAAATAAAAAAATCACAATGGAAAATCAAGAAAAAATCAAATAAAGACACCAACTACACATACTCATTCGATTTATGCTGTAAGACCTGTAATATAAACTTTGAAGACATAACTTCCTGGGAAAATCATCTATTCACTCATCCTATGCCATCAAATAATCATACTAAATCGATCGACAAAGACGAACGACTATACAAATGCTCATTATGTTTCCGACACTGCAAAACAAAAAAGACATTATCAAAACACATGAAACTACACGAAACAACTGACAACATAAAATACTCGTGCGACAAATGCAAACGAGAGTTCAAATACAAATCATTCCTCGAAAGTCATGTTATATCCGTCCATATGCATCGAGAATTCTCCTGCCACCTATGCTCAGAGAAGTTCCAACGTAAAGATACCTTGGAAACGCACATAGACAGTCATAAAGACAAGAAAAAACATGTATGTAATGTATGTAATAAAGCGTTTATAATGCTTTGTACATTAAAAGATCATATGAGAAAACACACCGGAGAGAAGCCGTTCCTTTGCTCAACGTGTGGGAAAGGATTCAGTCAGAAAACAAATTTGGCGCAGCACACAAGAAGGCATTTAGGTGTCAAGCCGTTTAAATGTAATATATGTACTAAGACGTAAGTGTTTTGTATTTATTTATTATCTGCAAATATTTATTCTGGGTGATCTGGGTATTTATATGTATAATAAAAAATATCTATCTATGTAATGTATAGTATTATGTATGTCAGTCTTCTAGTACCCATAACACAAGCTCTGCTTAGCTTGGGGCTAGATGATGTTGTGTGAATTGTCCAGCATTATTTATTTATTTATTACTAAGAAAATATATATTGAATTTTATGTATCCCATATTATTCCTGGATATAGAAAAATAGAATTTAAAATAATTTATGAAATAGAATTTTGTATTCTTAAAGGTAGCTTTACAAATACACTAAATTTCAATTATTTATCACTACAAAATTTAAAGTACTATTTTCTAAGTTTTGTAGACGGTCATCAAACATCCTAAGAATTGCATCCAGTGTAATGTTAATTTATTAACCCATTAGATAAAAATATACCCGAGTTTAATTTGGCTTCTAATGGATTAATATTAATCTTAATTCCAGCTTCGTCTCAAAAGGAGAACTCGAAGCTCATAACAGAAAACACAGCGGGGCTCATCCATTCATCTGCGATGACTGTGGCAACGGGTTCACAACGTCCAGTGCACTAGTCAAGCATCGGAGAACCCACACTGGAGAACGTCCCTATGCATGTGATCTATGTCCAATGCGTTTTGCTGCATCAGGCACATTGAAAAACCATCGAAGAATTCACACCAATGAACGACCGTTCCAATGCTCTTTATGTGAGAAAGCCTTCGTTCAACGAACTGATCTGATCAGTCATATCCGTTGTCACACCGGGGAACGTCCTTATATATGCAGTCAGTGCGGTCAAGCGTTCAGGAAAACTGCAGCGTTGAAGACTCATCTGAAAATGCATGGAAAAGAAATGAACGGGATGCAGGGAGTTAATGTTTTGTTGAACGGGTTGGATGGATAGTTGAACTAATACTCTATACTAATATTATAAAGAAGTAAAGTTTGTGTTTGTTAAATTGTAAGGGGTAATCTCGGGATCTACTACCGATTTTTAAAATTCAGTCACCAATATAAAGCCACATTAGAGTGTCATGGCTATATAGAATACCGAAAAATAAAAAGGCTTTTAGAAAATACGGTCGAATTATGCCCAAAGATTGGGCACGGGTCAGCTAGTAAGTAATAAACTTGCAGATAAAACATTAATGATAACTTCTATGAGTAACTTGGAAGCTCTACAAGAAAATAAACTTGGGCCTAGATTGACTTCAGTGGAACATAACCCGTTGGCTAGAGCACTAGTTGAAAGTCCCAGGAAAACAAGACAGTTGAAAAGAAGCCACATCTTGGACAATCTTATAAAATGAGAAGATGAACAATAAAATTAGGTCATATGCAAAGAATTACATCCAAATGATCTAGCCTAACATCTCATGCAAACGCCTAGCTAGTGCATTCAAGAGATTAAAGCGAAGAGGCCCACAAGATCTCTTATAGTTGGTGTTAGTTAAAATTTACGTGGAGACACTGCTGGGTGTTTACCATACATGCCGAATTCGACGAGAAACAGAAAACCAAACTCTAGCTCAATGCCCATAGGCAAATTGCTAAAGAAATATAAAATATATATATAAGTACTTAGTCTCAATAAGTTTATAAAACAAACCATGATAGTATATAACCAGTATTGAAGCAATAACACAGTATACATATAACCAGTATTGAAGCAATAACACAGTATATAACCAGTATTCAAAAACCGATAAAATACTCTTTGGGACCATTTTAAGGCCTGCGCAGACCGGGACGGCATGGCAAGGGATTCTAATTTTTACTAATGAACATTCAACCGTACTGTTACAGAAATACGACATAAATTGCTATGCAACGATGCCGTGGCATTGAACGTTTCCGTTCACGTTCAATGCCACGGCATCATTTTAAAGCATAGCAATTTATGTCGTATTTCTGTAACAGTACGGTTGAATGTCCATTAGTAAAAAAATAAAATCCCTTGCCATGCCGTCCCGGTCTGCGCAGGCCCTTTTTAGTATGTAATGTATTTGATAATTTGTAGCTTTTATTTTTTCGTGAATAATTTATTCATATACAAACTTAGTAAGTATATATAAGTATTATGTAACACAGTATTTACAAATGCTTTGTATTGTATTTTATATAATTGCATTTAGTCATATGTTGTGTGTCAATTAATTTAAGCGTGTAGTTTCAGTATTTTGTTTAAAATCAAACATTTTAATATAAGTTTTTTTAATAATAAACCAGTATTATGAATACACTTTTTTTTTAAACCCAAGTAACCTATCTACATAATCTATATATATAAAAATGAAACCCGTTTTCCGTTGTCACGACATAGCATGAAAACGGCTTGACCGATTTGGCTGATTTTTTTTTTGTAGTTTTCTAATATTCTGTACAAGGTTCTTACGGAAAAAATGTTTAAGAAAATCTCTCAGAAAAAAAAAATCTCTAAGGCGGTACGAAGTTCGTCCTAGTAGGTGTTAAATAAAAACACAAATGATTTCTAAAAAGTTTATTTTGTAAAATTAAATATTATAAAGCACAATCTAGATTAATTAATCTAGTATACAATCGCTACATCACGACATCAATTTTGGAATAATCTTAATAATAACAAAGAAAAAAAAATGCAAAATGAGTAAAAAATATTCACATACTTTAGGTACAAAATCTGACATACTTTTTGATACAATTATAAGTACAAAAACATGTATTTATTTGAGTATAATTTTAGGGTAACTTCAAAATTATTTGTACTAGAAAAAAACGCGCCAATTCTCAACTAGAGACTGACCATGGTTTTTTTTTTAATCTTGTCTTTAAATAGGCTGCCAGCAGATGTTTATATGACATCTTGACATTCTTTAACCACAGATATCTGTGGTTTTTGTCAAATCATGGTCAGACTTTAATTTTCAAAAGTAAAGAAAAAGATACAAAAATGCATTTACTCTTACAAAATGTTAGTCTATCAATTATTTGCAAACTTTGACATTTCACACTCGGCACAAATTAACAAATAAAAAAATTGAGAGGTGTCAAGGGACACCCGGATGGAACGAAGTTATTAATTTAATAACTGACTTGCTTTCTACGAGAGAGAGAGAAACACGCGCACGCCGGCTTACAACTATAGCAAAAAGTGTCGTTACAACTTTTGGTCTTAATTTTTTCCGTCTAGCCCTCTTTCGCAACACGCTATAAGGAACTTCGTTCCAAAACTCTTGGTTAGCAAAACGCTGTCTTTGATTTTATCTTATGTTATTTGATTCATTATATTTTGATCATTTCAATAACCTCACTTTTAATTCGTGAAAAAGGCGGCAAAATTATCTGTCAAAGTTTGCACATGATTATTACAGACTATACTTCAAAATTCTAGAACATAGACAACTTTGTTCTTAGCGTACTACGGTTGTACTTTGGATCTAATTTTAGTATTTCAATTAATTATGTACCTAATTCTAGTTGGGTTTTACAGAGATCGTATGTAACGTCAATTTTTTAATTTAATAATTATTTTATCTAAGTTTTTTTCTTATAAATTAAAATCAACAAAACACAGTCATACTGCCAAACTCTATCAACTAATGTATTGATATATTTTGTTTTAATACATCTTAAATCAATTTACACTAATTTTAATATCTTTCAGTCCTACAGCACTATGAATTTATAAAAAAAAGTTCTTGAAAAGTAGAAATATAACCTAAAAAAATAAATATTTTTGTTGAATACATAGATGTACTTACATAGATTGAATACATAGATGTTTTTTCTGTGTCTGGGTGTTTCTATGTATTTAAAAAAATACAGTTATCTAGTTTCCATAGCACAAGCTCTGCTTAGTTTATTACTAGTTAGTTTATTTCGAGGGCTAGTTTGTATACCCAGTTCCCATGGCATTAACTATACATATTTTATTTTATAAGTACGGTCGTCTGGAAGAAATCGTCTGCGATAAGACCGCCGATTGTAGGACAATTCCTTAATAAAACTTTTTATTATTTTTGTAAGCCTCATTGTGTTTTCAATAAAGTTTTATTTTTAATTATTTATTTTATGTGTGCAATTTCTGTGCATATTTATTTAATATTTTTATTCAAAACATATCTTTAACAATTATTTTTCTAATAAATTCATAATGCCAGCAAATATCAGTCCAGTTGGTTACAATTTAACTTCACTCACACTTAAACAAATATCACAAAATAATATATAAATTAATAACCCTAATCTAAATTGTACAGAGAAATCATTTTATTTAGCATTTATATGTGCAGTCAACTAAAAAGTTATTTTATGGTTAAATTGTAACCCCTATCTTATAAAGTTAGCGTTGACTTTAAGTCATCATTACGTATGGTAATACATCAAGTCTGCGCTAACTTTTTATAAGATAGACCGTAAGAGTATAATCTTTCTGGCTACTTTCTAAAGGGGATGAATGGGTGACTTTCTAATCTTTCTAGCTACTTTCTTTAGTTGATAAAAGAGTAACTTACTAATCTTTCTTGCTACTTTGGGAGATAAAAGGATAACTTTCTTATCTTTCTGGCTACTTTGAGTATGAGTGACTTTCTAATCTTTCTAGCTTCTTTGTTAAGGTTATAAAATAGTATTCTTGCATTAAACGGCGTGCATATGTTTTTAGAACTTAAAGTCTACATTATATGCTAGTTTTTGGAAGTTGAGTTCTAATACAATTTTACTGATATTTATTTAAAATGGATGAAATAGCGACTTCCTATTTCTTTTCGTCTCTTTCTAAAGACTTTCTAAAGAGGATGAAAAAAACTTTCTAATTTTACTCGGTTATTTCTAAAAACAATAAAAGAAGGTCTATTCTTGGATTGATTGATGTTCTATCAATGTTTTAGAACTTAGTCATAAATTTAACAAGTCTTAATCCAATTTTAATGATTTTTGTCTAAAAAGATAACTTTTTTATCTTACTGGCTACTTTTTAAAGGTAATTAAATATCTACTTTCTAATCTTTCTGTTTTCTTTCTAAAGGGGATCAAAAAGTGAATTTCTTATCTTTCTAGTTACTTTCTGAAGGGGATGAGAGGGGATACTTCCTAATCAAACTGACATCTATCTATATGGGATGAAAAGTTTACTACCTAATCTTACTAGCTACTTTCTAAAGATAAGAAAGACTTTCTAATCTTACTGACATTTATTTATGAGATGAAAGGATCATTTCCCAATCCTACAGAAATATATATGGGATGAAAGAGCCATCTTACAGAAATATCTATATGGGATGAAAGAGCCATCTTACAGAAATATCTATATGGGATGAAAGAGCCATCTAACAGAAATATATATATGGGGTGAAAGACTTTCTTATCTAACTGATATCTATTTATAACGTATGAAAGAGTCTGTAATCTTACAGAAATATCTATATGGGATGAAAGACAATTCATAATCTAACTACCATGTATAGGTCAACTTCCTAATCTTACAGAAATATATATATTGGATGAAAGAGTCTCTATTCTTACAGAAATATATATATGGAGTGAAAGACTAACGGCCGGTTTCTGGAAACCCAAACCACGATTGATCTGAGTTTGACACATAGTAATTATTTGATTTTTTCGTTGATCATCGTTCGAGAAACCGGCCGTGAGAATCTTTCTGGTACTTTTTATAAGATAGACCGTAAGAGTATAATATTATTGGCTACTTTCTAAACGGGATGAAAAGGTGACTTTCTGAATTGATCTTTCTAGTTACTTTCTATGGTTGATAAAAGAGTAACTTACTAATCTTTGTTTCTAAAGAACAAAAAATAACTTTCTAATCTTTCTGGCTTCTTTCTAGAGGGGATGAAAGTGTCACTCATCTTACAGAAATATCTATATTGGATGAACACTAATCTTACAGAAATATCTATATAGGGTGAAAGACTCTTACTGGCTTCTTTCTAGTGGGGATGAAAGAGTCACAAATCTTACAGAAATATCTATATAGGGTGAAAGACTCTTACAGGCTTCTTTCCAAAGGGGATGAAAGGGGTGATAATTTTTCCTTGTTCTTGCACTGACTGGAATTACTCCCTGTATTCAAAGAGCCGGACCAATCGCCTAGCTGTGAGACAGGTCGGTAGAACTTGGTTGAAGTTCTGTTGAAGATTGGTAGTAGCTCGTTCGCTTCATTTGTTAACGCCTGTGAAAGATATAAATATGATGAATATTTTACTCACTCTCTCTCTCAGTCGATTCCTCATTACTGAGGGTCGCGACCTCTCCTCATGACCTTTTCTTTGATCAGGTCTCTCCATTTCTTGTCCTCAGCAACATAAAAAGCTTGGTATTGTAATGCTATTATAATTTTCTTTGTTCTTTGTGTGCATCGAACCCACGACACACAGCAGAGGTACTAAACTGAACTGTAACGTCTGTCGAACTCGGACCAGACCTCATGCATTGCTCGTCTGACGCACTAAATGTGGCTAGCTATTGGTCAGGAGTGGTCTAACCTTGGTGATTTTTCAAAATGGTTTATCAACGACTCGAAGAAGAAGAAGACAAAAGTCCGTACCTCTACCATGAGTTGTCGCAGTAAAATCGCCTGACTTTACTACAGTAGTTACGTCAATATTAGTATTACGAATTTTAGTACCCAACTATCCGCTAGAGGCGCTGTACAAATCTTCATACATTTTTTTAACTACAGACGCTAGCGAGTATAGTTTATATAGTATAGTAAAAACTCATGGTAGAGCTACAGACCACATTTTGTAAATAAATAAAATACACAAAATAAAGTTTTTTCTTTCTTTTTTTCTTTCTAAATATGTACTGTAATAATTCCATGTTTGTTAAATTTATATAATTATGAATACATATAGACATACCTTTAGATAGATAACTGCGTCAGTGCCATGTCCTTCGCAAGACATCAGCATTAGATCTCCGTGGAAGTAGCGCGCGTACAGACGAGATATAGGCAATCCGTACCCGTAACCTATAACAAAACATTTATATACGTATTTACAAGCAATGTAAGTACATCAGAATTGTCCAAAATATAGCTAAATTAAAGTATACCAGGGACTAGTATAAACAAGAAGACTGCCAACCTCATACAAAAAAACGTGACTCGGAATACTCAGGCTATTCCCAGATGGCGCTGTATTCCGATCAAACCTATGGTATAAATCATTGTTTACGATCACATTTTTCACACCTAAAAATAAAATAAAATTATGGTGTGCACTAACACAGAAATAATACAGATTTCTTGGCTTTTAGTGCTGTTAGGATAATTTTACGGCTATGTGGCAGCGCCATCTGGGAATAATCTGGGTATAACCCGCGGAATTTCACCTTTTTCCGAGTCACGGTTTTTTGTATGAGATTGGCAGTCTATTGTTTATACTAGTCTCTGATATGACTAGTTTTTTTAAGGTTCAAAAACATCAAGATTTTTTTATGATAGATCCTTAGATTGTTTAATACTGTTTCTAGTATTTGTTGTTATAGCGGCAACAGATATACATAATCTGTGAAAATTTTAACGGTTCACGGTTCATGAGATATGGTTTGGTGACAGACAGACAAAAAGACAGACATCGAAGTCTCAAAGTCAAAGTCAAAAACTACTTTATTCAGTTAAATTACGCGGATCATTTAGAATCGTCTTACATACTAGGTGATTCTAGGTGCCAGTTCCACGCGACCAGAGCCTAGACGAACGGGCAAGAAACTTCTGTACTCAGTAACATGGTCCCCCGTTTGTCCTTCATAAGGTCTATTATATCTATCTGTAATGAGCTTTTCGTTGTGTGTTTACTAAATAATCATTTTTTTATTTAACTTATTCTCTATCTACTATTTATTTATGAAACAAAATCCACAACTCTTAAAACATATGCCAATGCAACTAATGCCAATTATTGGATTTACAGTCTACTAATATCTTATCTTGGTCTTATTTATATATGGTAGAGATCGCTGTTTAGCGATAAGGCTGCCCATTGGATGTCATAATCTAGTTTTAGTAAATTTTTACATGTTTATTTTTAAGTTGTGGTGTGCAATAAAGTATATTCTATCTTATCTTACTTAGGAACCCTAAAAACGTATTTTTATATATTTTTTTAAGGGTAACTTTCGTGGCCGTGTCCTACTCGCACTTGGCCATAAATTGTATAATAACTTACCGGCTAACGGGACCTTGGCCATTATTAATGGAATAATAACTTACCGGCTAATGGAACCGTGTGTGAGTCAGATTTAGAAGGCTGGGGCGCCGTACTGTACATATATTTGAACAGAAGATCCGACACACTGCGAGGTATACCGCCACCACGATCTGACAACTGAAAACATTATACATTAAACATTTGACGACCGATGTGGCGCGGTGGGCGATGGTCCGCCTGCGGCGCGGAAGGTTGCGGGTTCGATTCCCGCCTTGGGATAAATGTTTGTATGTTCTGCCAATATTTATTCCGGGTGTTCTGGGTATTATATGTATAATAAAAATATCTATCTATGTTATGTATATTATATTAAGTATGTCAGTTATCTAGTACCCATAACACAAGCTCTGCTTAGCTTGGGGCTAGATGATGTTGTGTGGATTGTCCAGCATTATTATAAACAAACTAGCTGACCCGTGCCCACTTCGTTGGGCATAATTCGACCGTTTTATCTCCGATTCACTTTGCAAAACGGACTACCACGTAAAAGCCTTTTTATTTTTCGGTTTTTTATATAACCTATGACACTCGGCAATAATGTGGCTTTCTATTGGTGAAAGAATTTATAAAATCGGTTCAGTAGATCCCGAGATTACCCCTTACAATTGAACAAATACACAAACATGACTTCTTTATAATAATGCCCTGTTTGAGAGCACTAAAATATTTCAGGATGGTAGGCAGACCGAGGTTTGTTTATAAAATATTATTGATTAAATTAGATGTATGTCGTCAAAAATAGAAATTATTAGGTATATTATAATAAAAGCAAATGTCATTTGAATTCCTTTATATAGCAGTCACTTAGGAGTTAATTGTTAATACCTACCTACACCTGTTTTAGATAAAATCCAATTAAATGTTAGTCCATTATATGTCAGTCGCTTAGAGTAAATTATTTGTACCTACCTATCTATCCCTATTTTCGATAAATATATCTATAGATATCTATACTAGTATTATAAAGAAGTAAATTAGTGTGTTTGTTAAAGTAAAGGGTAATCTCGGGATCTACTGAACCGATTTAAAAAATTCTTTCACCAATAGAAAGCCCCATTATTGCTGAGTGTCATAGGTTATATAAAAAACCGAAAAATAAAAAGGCTTTTACGTGGTAGTCTTAGTTTAGAAGTATAGATAACCTACCTTGACTGATACGTCTTCTCGACCGAGCACGAGATTGACAGTTATAGGCGGCGGCGAACTTTCGTGCGTCTCCATAACAGCGCGCATCGCGTTCTTAAACAACTCGAACAGCATGTGGTAGAGATGAGACGGCACGTATACTATGGGCATCGGACGCTCGCTTGGCACTGGGAAAGGAACAAAATAGATAAAAAACAAGTTTACTAGCTACATCTTGGTTTTGCTTTAACAATAACCTCTTACATGTTTTACCATACTCCCCTTATCTAACCCTGCCCCCACAAGCTCACCCCATCTTACCCTACTCTATGCACACACCCCATTTCCCTCTACACCCCCAAAAACTCACCCCATCGCCCCCTACTCCCTAAAAAAACTCACCCTCATCTTACCTTACCCTCCTCAAACACCCCATAAACTCGCCCCATCTCACTCTACGCCCCCAAACTCACCCGACCCCATCCCCCAAAAACTCACCCCCATTCTGCAGCAGCTCGAGTTCTGGTGCGGCCCAGTCGCAGAGGAACCCGGCGTGCGACGTCGCGGCCGTCGTTAGAGATCTTGCTCACCAGATAGTTAAACTAGTCATCAGTCTACTCTTTTATGTGTGTTAAATTGACCCACATCATCTCAAACACCCCACAAACTCACCCTACCCCTCAAAAACTCACCCTACCCCCCAAAAACTCACCCCAACTCACCCTACCCCCCACAAACTCACCCCAACTCACCCTACTCCCCACAAACTCACCCCAACTCACCCTACCCCCCGACAAACTCACCCCACTTCACCCACCCCGTCGCACGCCGGGTCGATAGAGATCTTGCTCACCAGATAGTTAGACTAGTCATCATTCTACTCTACTCTTTTATGTGTGTTAAATTGACCCCCATTTCACCATACTTTCTTACATCTGTCTTAAGCTCACTCCTATTTAACATTATCCCCCCACAAATGTCTTAAACTGACCCCCATTTCACCCTACCTCCTTACATCTGTCTTAAACTCACCCCGCTCTCCTAACTATTGTCTTAAACTCACCCCATTCTACTAACTCTCGCTTAAACTCACCCCATCCTACCAACTCTTGTCTTAAACTCACCCCACTCTCCTAACTATTGTCTTAAACTCACCCCATTCTACTAACTCTCGCTTAAACTCACCCCATCCTACCAACTCTTGTCTTAAACTCACCCCCATTCTGCAGCAGCTCAAGTTCTGGTGCGGCCAGGTAATACCGATCGCACAAGAACCTCGCGTTCTCGTAGGCGTCTCTAACGACGGCCGCGACGTCGCACGCCGGGTCTATGGAGCCGATGTGTCGGCCGCCGCTGCCCATGCCGTTTACAGACGCTTGACGACTGCCCAGAGCTTGCTCGCCGAATAGCAGCGCTGGGGGAGTTATATTGTTTGTACAGATTGTATAGCTAGAGTTTAAATTAACGGCGGTTCCAGGACTTAGGTGGACCACTAATTGAACATATTTTTTATTTTATTTATATAAGTTCTTGACTTGACCACGACTGTGTGACCCACCCCTGGCACCAAAACTTGATCGTGACCCCCCCCTGGCGCCAAAACTTGATCGTGACCCCCCCTGGCGCCAAAACTTGATCGTGACCCGCCCCTGGCGCCAAAACTTGATCGTGACCCCCCCCCCCCCTGGAGCCAAAGCTGGATCCGCCCTTGGTTTAAATGCACAAAACACATTTTAACCCGAACAGCATCGTGAGCGCATTATCGAACAGATGGGACTGCTCGATACTTCATTATTGGATGGAGCAGCACACACGATTATAATGTATAGAAATATCAATAACTAACATTAGTCAGTAAGCTCTTATGTTACTAACAAATATGGACTAAGGTCTGAAATAAATAAATATTATTATTTTATTAAACATAAAATAACAAAAAATACTAGTTATATTCTATAACCGAAATATATGTTATATTATTACCAGCTTGCCTATGATGCCCGTGGCTTCGTCTTCTTTTTATTTTTATCTTTATAAATTGTAGCCTAAATGTTATTGTGATGTATAAACTAAATGATTGTAAGGTTTCATTAAAATTCATTCAGTAGTTTTTGTGACGTGACAACGTCTTATAATTCGATAGAGCCGGCTGCACGCACGAAAAAACATGACTCATGAGGCGTTCTGAGGCGTTCCATAAAGTGACGTTGTCACGTTCAACTATCGTCAGTAAACCGACTTCACAGACAACCATTTTGACGTGACAACGTCTTATAATTCGATAGAGCCGGCTGCACGCACGAAAAAACATGACTCATGAGGCGTTCTGAGGCGTTCCATGAAGTGACGTTGTCACGTTCAACTATCGTCAGTAAACCGACTTTACAGACAAAATTGTTAAATTAGTAGGATTTATAGTAATAAATAACTCACTGTGTTGGTTAATAAGCATCCGTATAGATATTCTGCTCATGTAGAATCTGTCCAAGAAGTATTGTATGGAATTCTCGATGCCTGCATCTACCTGAAATATTATAATAATATTATATTATAAATACTTATTACAAACAGTTATACTAATGTTCCTCAAATCCTTCCACTCATCCTTGGTCTCTGCTTTCGTTCACCAGTCCCTCTCCCTTTGCCCAGCAGTGGGATGAGATAGGTTTGGGAAAAAAAAACTAAATTAGTCGCAATCGTAGAACAAAGACGGATGTGCAAACTGCAGGTTCACATTTTATGTCATAACTTTAAAACGGTTACGCCTATCAACGTGAAATTTAGACAAGTTGCTATATGTGAATAGGCCTTTACAATTTAATACAAATTTAAGTTGCATACAAAAAAAATAATAGGTTAATTAATTAAATAAAAAAATGGTCAAAAATCACATCCCTTTTTGTTCTACGATCATGTTATTGTTCAAATGAATTCTGTTTCTGTACAATCACCTCGTGAGACTCCTTTAGCTCTAGGACACCTTGCGCCATGGTCTGCACCACGTCAGCGTGGCGGTTCCTTATATGCACAAGCCTCTCGCAGAACCTGGAAATTACAAGGAATCTATCAGTACTCAATAATTTATTGCTAATGAGAAGGTTTTTAAACATTGTGATTTGTGTTTTATTGTTTTTATACAACATTTTTTATAAGTAAGTAGATAAAAATAGTTTCATAATATAGCTGGGAAACACAACATGAGAGACCTACGTCCAGCAGTGGCCTGGGTATAAGTCGAGGTCAAAGTCAATTAAACCACAAAGATCATTTAGAATCGTCTCATATACTATGTAATTTTAGATCCAGTTCCACGCGACCATAGCCTAGGAGATCGGCCAAGAGACTTCACGATCAGAGCCTAAAAGAACGGGCAAGAAACTTCGCGATAAGAGCTTACAAGAACGCGCAAGAAACTACGCGACAAGAGCCTAAAAGAACGGGCAAGAAACTTCGCGACAAGAGCTTACAAGAACGGGCAAGAAACTTCGCGATCAAAGCCTAAAAGAAAGGGCAAGAAACTTCACGATCAGAGCCTTAAAGAAAGGGCAAGATACTTCAAGATCAGAGCCTAAAAGAAAGGGCAAGAAACTTCACGATCAGAGCCTAGAAGAACGGGCAAGAAACTTCGCGACCAGAGCCTAGGAGAACGGGCAAGAAACTTCGCGACAAGAACCTACAAGAACAGGCAAGAAACTTCGCGATGAGAGCCTAGAAGAACGGGCAAGAAACTTCGCGGCAAGAGCCTACAAGAACGGGCAAGAAACTTCGTGGCAAGAGCTTACAAGAACGGGTAAGAAACTTCGCGATCAGAGTCTAGAAGAACGGGCTAGAAACTAGATGATGTATTGATACTCACTGGCATAGAACCGGCGGCTCCGGGTCCATCTGCTCGAACTGTATGATCTCCTCGAAGGAGCGCTCGTACCACTGGTTCACGAGGCCCACTGACGGCATCTGAAGAAGATTCTCCGGAAGCAGGGCGATCTCTTTCATTATGTTCGCCAGTCTGGAAATATTAAAACTATTTGACATTTATCTATACATACTTACTAATACATATTATAAAGAGGTAAAGTTTGTGTATCTCGGGATCTACTGAATCGAAATTCTTTCACCAATAGAAAGCCACATTATTGCTGAGTGTCATAGGCTATATAAAAAACCGAAAAATAAAAAGGCTTTTACGTGGTAGTCCGTTTTGCAAAGTGAATCGGAGAAAAAACGGCCCGAGATTACCCCTTACAAATATACAAACACACAAACTTTACTTTTTTATAATACATATTAGTATAGATTATAAAGAGGTCAAGTTTGTGTATTTGTTAAATTATAAGGGGTAATCTCGGGATCTACTGAACCGGTTAGTATAGATAAAAATTATGGCCAACGAAGTGGGCACGGGTCAGCTAGTTTATAATACAGGCGTCCCAGTTGGTAAATATCTCAAAAAGTACTTTATAGGAACGTTTTCCTATAACTACACTATAAAAAGCAACTTAGGTCGCGGCGACGCGTGACCCGAGGGCTGGTGAGTATCTGGCCCAGCGTATCAGCATTGCTATTCAGCGCGGCAATGCAGCCCGTATCTTGGGTACGCGACGATTGGTACTGATTTGGACCAGTTGAACTATCCATAGATCGTTTGCAACGGTCTGTAGATAGCTCAACTGTTTCTTATGTATTTTATATGCCAATGTACATTTTGTAAATAGTACTGTTAATAGTCGTATGTTTCTATTCCCATCAGTCTAGTTCCCATAGTACAAGCTTTGCTTAGTTTGGGACTAGTGTGTGATGTGTGAAATGTCCATGAATGTTTATTGTTTGTGTTTGTTTACCTAATTCAACGCCTTTATTCAATAATTTCATTCAATAAGTAGTTAGTTATATAATGGTACAAAACATCCTTATTATACACAGGATGTAATAATTATAACAATTGCCTGTTATGCTAATTGTTATTTGTTATGTGAATTAGTCTGTTATAGATAACTGGATACCTAGAGATCGTTGTCAGTGATAAGGCCGCATTGTTGCCTAGTGTTACTAATTTAAGATAATTTTTTTTATATGTGTGTGTGGTATGCAATAACTTAAGGTATATAGATATTCTCTTCTTATTATTAAAGAGCTACGCTATTGTCTGCGTAATCAATGCAATCCACGCCATTTTTTCTTTGCAGGGCCGCCTCCTTGACTTCCTTATACGACACGAGGGCAACCTTCATCTTTACTTGGCTCATGTAGTTTATCCTCGGCCTTCCTCTTCCTCTCCTTCTTTCTGCCTTTCCTTCTATGATGTTACTGATGAGGTTGTCGTGTCGTATAAGATGGCCAATCATCTTCTATATAGATATACATATATGTATTTTAACAATAATTAAAGGGGTTTGTATAGAATGGATGATCTATCTGGACCAAAGGAGAATGGGCCATTCTGTATGGAGCGTGGGCCACAGTTAAAAAGCCATTTTATACGTACTATGTGGCAACCCTGAGGAATATTTTTTTAGTCGTGGCCTAATGTACCCATTCTCCTTTCATTAATCATATTCACGTACATCATATTTTTTAAAGTTTAAAAAAAATGTAGTAATTAAATCAAGTTTAGTAATTATATCAAAACAATTAAGACAAAAATTCGACTACTGATAATATGATGATAATGTATCTATCCTCACGTGTTTAACTCGTCTCAAACGTAATCATAATAAAACTACCATTTTAAACTCATAATAAACAGCTGATAACAATGCTATAAAATCCTTATCAGTTGTTCTTTTCACGACCGCAAATTGGTTGTTTATTGTTTAGTGATATAAGATCTATAATACATTTATGTTGTTATATTATGCATAGTCAAACACATAGTCAAAACACAAGTCACAATAAATAATGCTGGACAATCCACACAACATCATCTAGCCCCAAGCTAAGCAGAGCTTGTGTTATGGGTACTAGAAGACTGACATGCTTAATACAATACATTACATATATATTTGTTATTATAAATATAAAATATCCAGAACACCCGGAATAAATATTTGCAGATCGTACAAACATTTATCCCAAGGCGGGAATCGAAGTCGCAGGCGGACCTTCGCCCACCGCGCGTTATCGGTCGTCGGAACTAGTATAAAACAATTTATCAAAAGTTCGAGTTGCATAAAATGACGCATTTTCGTTTGAATGTTGACGAGATCACTGAACCGCATTGAAAACAAAAACAAATGACTTTGTAAAACGCATAACTATACATATGGTAATGTATATAACATTGTATGTACATAAACGTATTCCTTTATCATATTTATCATACAAATATGAAATTACATTTCGTTTTCGCACTTTAAAACAAAACTTGCTAATAAAACAGGATGTATTTTAAGCCCGAGTACGGTTTTATTAAGTTTAGTCCAGTAAATATTTATTTATTTATTTAAACAATTAATACGGTTTACACTAATTACATTAACTACAATTAGGTACTAAAAATGTATAAATATGTTTGTTTTAGGGTTCCGTACCAAATCAGAGAGCTGGACCCTATCACTTTACTGTCTTGTCTGTCTGTCTTTACTGTCTTATCTGGTCGCCAGGCTCTCATGAACACTGATAGAGTTAAGTAATTTTTTTTTCGGATGATGTTGACGCTATAAATAAATACTAAGAACCCGGTCAAGAGCGAAACGGACGCGCAAACGATCCCTTTGACGAGGTTTGAGGTTTGAACGAGTCCGACTCTTACTTGAACGGTTATTTCTTCAATTTTGCTCGCCAGTTTTGTTGTCTGAGGGCTTAGTCCGAGGTTGCATTTTAAAACTCCCTACTCTCGAGCCGACAGTCGTCTCTCGGATGTCCTTATATTGGTTATATGTTATTCTTATTATATTAGAAGTCTACAATTATTATTATTTTTTTTAAACTTTTTATATTACTTTAGTTTACGTAGTCTAGTTGAGTTTTTATATTTGTGCATGCTGTGGCATTCTATAATTGAATAAACACGTAGATTTAAGACCTTAGGCATA
Organism: Ecliptopera silaceata; assembly: GCA_932527185.1. Lineage (NCBI taxonomy): Eukaryota > Metazoa > Arthropoda > Insecta > Lepidoptera > Geometridae > Ecliptopera > Ecliptopera silaceata. The sequence goes on along the minus strand of OW052217.1, from coordinate 4,622,470 downwards.
AGATTTGTTTCAATTTGTGTTTTCTTCGTTGAATGTCCTATTTAATAAATAAAAAAATTAAAAAAAATAAAATTGGACTGTTGTTACGACTCTCGGCTGCCTGGTAACAGACGGACAGACAGACAGACATACTGACAAAAGAGTCTCACTAATAATGTCTTATTTTGCCCTTGAAGTACGAAACTAAATGATTGATGTACAAAAGGTTTAAAAACTAGTTACTTACCGAACCGGCAGCTCTTTCCTGAGGAAAAGGAAGGATTTCCTCTCGCAGGCATTTAGTCCTAAAACAACACAAAATTACATATATGTAGTATATGTAGTACTAATATTATAAAGAAGTAAAGTTTGTATATTTGTTAAATTATAAGGGGTAATCTTGGGATCGATTTGAAAAATTCTTTCACCAATAGAAAGCCACATTATTGCTGAGTGTCATAGGTTATATAAAAAACCTAAAAATATAAAGACTTTTACGTGGTAGTCCGTTTTGCAAAGTGAATCGGAGAAAAAACGGTCGAATTATGGCCCAACGAAGTGGGCACGGGTCAGCAAGTTATTAATAACTCAAGTCTTTGAAAGAGCCAAATTGGGACAAAGAAAACGCGCAGTCATTACCGACACAATAGTTTGTGCTTTAAGAAATGTATTATTTTAAATCTACACTAATATTATACAGAGAAAAGATGGTTGTAATGAATAAAATGAAATAAATAAATATTTAGACCATAACACGATATGACACTCAATATACAAAAGGCGTCACAGCTCAGTTGGTAGTAGCTCTGCTTTCCATGCTGTGGGTCGTGGGTTCGATTCCCACCCAGAGCAAATGTTTGTGTGCTGAAGATAAGACATTTATTTCACAATCACAAAAGGTTCCTTAAAAATAATTAGATGTAGGTTGAATAGTTTACATGGATCGAAGAAACCTGTATTTGAAGATAAATATTTGTTGTGTCGTTGTGTCTGAGTGTCACCCAAAATACATAGAATTACTACCAGTTGAACTGGTCAGTAGTACTAGTGTCCTATAGCGTAATATTTGTTCTGGAATATTCGTTCTAGAATTTTTCATTCCAAGTGCCGAGTTCATACAACTGTATTTTCAATTGTATCAATAAAACAACTTGTCAATTGACACCTTGAAACGAAACGCAATCTGATTGCTAATCATAATAAAAATAAAAACAAGGCTGAATCTTCAAGTGTTTTTATCAATAGGGTTAAGTTATTATATTATTTATATACATATAAATAAACAAAAATCAACAAATACTTTTAAAACATACTTTTAGAGATTACTCAGAAGTCTCTACTTAATCAGAAGACACAAAATAAATCTCTTTTTGTTTGACAGAAAGAGAGACAAACATTTTTGATTTTATGTCATCATCATCGACCTTTATCAGTCCACTGCTGGACGTAGGTCTCTGCAGACGCGCCACTGAGCCCGGTCTTCGTCTCTTCTCATGTTGTGTTTACCAGCTACACTCCTTGTATCGTCGCTCCATCTCACCGGCGGGCGTCCTACACTACACAATGCCTAAACGCGGTCTCCACTCCAGTATCCGTTTACTCCAATGTATATATAAAACCGTTGGAGATAAAGATTATTATACATAGTATATTATACATGTTTTGTTAACTAAGACAACTTTTTGTTTACTAAAACAACGCTTTTTCTACGAAAGAGGCAAGAAAACTCGGTAAGTACTTATTTATTTCACAAAAAGACATTTTTGATTTTTATAGCATGAGCGAGCGCCCGCAGTCAGGCAACGTTTTTGTCAAGAGAGGTCACATCTCAACACCCTAGCGCCGCTTCATGCAAGACCACCCGAAAACCTTGGACCATGGCGACCACTCCCTCGCGATCTCCTTGTACCAACGGACCCACAGAGGCCCACACAACGCCACAGATAGGCTCAACTGCAAATCAGGGCCATACCCCTTGACTCGGAGACAGTGCTCTCCGAAGTGGTAGCCAGATAAAAGAACGCAAGTTCGAATCTTACCCTTATCTCTATAAACCAAGAAGGTAGAGCAAAGTAGAGATGCAGATGACCCTCATTCAAGAGAGAAGACAATAACCCCCTATCTTATAAAAAGTTAGCGTTGACATTATGTCACCATTACGTATGGTAATCAATTTCAAGTCTGCGCTTTTTATAAGATAGACCGTAAGAGTCCCCGCAGACTGCAGACTTTTTATCGGCCGATAGTTTGGTCGGCTTCTTAATCAGTATGAATACCGAATCACTGTAATGTGCGCATCTGCATACATCTTCATACTGATTAAGAAGCCGACCAAACTATCGGCCGATAAAAAGTCTGCAGTTAGCGGGGGCCCTAAGTCTCTTTCGTTTGACGGAAAAGAGACAAATTTTGTTTTTACTTTTATTAGAATTTTTATTTACACCCGTATTCACAAAGAGTACTTGCTTAAGTATAGCATCAACACTGTGCAAAGAATGCCATTTTGCAGTGCGTTCCTTTTGACAAGCCTTCAAACTAGCCCGTTTCCTTAGCTGTTCGTTCATTTTGACGGACGCATAGTGCGCTCTGACACTTAAGTATTGTTTCTGGATTGGTTTCGCCCTGTGCGCGCGTGCACACTATGAGACCTCACAGTAATGTTTGTGAATACGGGTGTTAATGTAGCCGAGATAAGTGTATACGTAATTTCAAGGAGAGTTTATTTACCGATAAGCGGTACGCTACGGACAAATATTATTGTTTGATTTGTTAAGTAAAGCTCATAGTTACATCTGTTACGTGGTTTACTAGTATTCTGCTTCTTTTAGATATAGCCAATATGATAGGCAATTCTAAGGTAGCCTAGAAAAGATTACGAGAGTTCTTTTTTATAGATATAGCCAATACGACGGGCAAGGTAGTCTAGAAGAGATCGCTCATAACGATAAGGTCGCCAATTGTATAGGCGACAAAGAAATTGGTTTACCACTTTTGATGACATCTCCCAGTAACATAATTATTCGCTAAGGATTACAGATTGACAGATTCTGACGTAGCAGTCATTAATCTGTCAAGCGAAAATAGCCCTTGATGTTTTGTACGTGCAAATGATATTCAACCTTAGAGTGGTAAACCAATTTCTTTGTCGCCTATACTTCACTTATTAGATAAATTTAGTTGAAATTATGATAAATGATGTATTGGAGTTCGGTAGGCGACGGCTGGGTCGGCCGAAAAGGCGTTGGAAGGATGATCTGGACACCCAGGAGAGGGATTGGTGGAGTGTCGCCAAAGACCGGGATAAGTGGAAGGCTTTGGGGGAGACCTTTGCCCAGCAGTATAGGTTAAATATATATATTATATCTCTCTGTGTGTGTGTGTGTGTACAATAAGGAGTTTTCTATCTATCTATCAATTCTGCCAGCGTCAAATGTTACTTGAAATATATCTGTCTAAAATCAGTCAGTCGTCAAGTCGCCTGTCATTTGTTTTAAAGATAATTTAATTGTTTTTAAACGGTTTTATTCTAATGTGGTTTCGTGTTAAGTTGACTAATTGTATACAACGGTGTTTAATGCATAAACTGTTGAAATAATATTGTATCAAGAGGCTGAAACCTCTTGATAACGGCTTGATGGAATTTGTTTTTTTTTCTATATATTTTGAAGTAAAATTGTCCACTATTTTTCCGTTTAAACAAAATACAGCCAGATTGACGATTGACTGACCCCATTGGCAGGATTGCCTGTCGTATTGACGGGCCCAAGCCACAATAATGCTTCGGCTACATTAGCGGGCGAATATTCGTATCGTGTTGGCGCGACAAAAACATCGTGTTCGGGTATAGGCGATCTTCTTGTCTAAATACTACGCGATGACACGATGTACCCGGCCACATACATCGCGTTAACACGAATATTCGCCGTAGCCCGCTAATGTGGCCCCAGCATAAAAAAGAATAAGATGAATTTATATTTGATATTCCCACGTCATTATCTGTATGTTTTGTTTCTGGATTGTGTATGTTTTATTCCTGCTTCCTGATCAGTGACCCTGATACTTGAGCACACAATACATATTGTTTTGAAATCTTTTTGTGTGAGATTATTTTATTGCATGAGATGAGTAGATAAGTTATACAAGTGAGTATTTGATTGTGATTCTTTGCAATAAGTATCATACAATATAACGATAGGATAGAAACCAGGCCGTAGTTTCTTGCCAGTTCTTCTAGGCTCTGGTCGCGTGGAACTGGCACCTAAAATCACCTAGTATGTAAGACGATTCTAAAGGATCCGCGTGATTTTACTAAATAAAGAATGTTTAGACTTTTTTCTTTGTCTGCTCGCACCAACGGTTATAGCAACGCAGTATTGGGGCTATATTTCACCGGGACGCCATGGCGGCGCAACCAGTCGCCGACACCAACAAAATGTACGTTTGGTTGCGCAACCAAACGGACGGGCGGCCACTGGTTGCGCCGCCATGGCGTCCCGGTGAAATATAGTCCTTAAAGTCGGGAAAATGTGAAAATAACAAGTGTTGTCTTATGAGTTGACCTTACAGTACTGGTAGAGATAAAGTAAAACAACCAAAACCCTTGAACTATGTAGCAGATTACTTCAAATAATAGACTAATCTAATACACGCAAAACGCATCGTTAGCGCGATTCAGGAATCGATACTCTGCGGTGGCGACATCTAGTAGTAAAATTGGAAACAATCCTAACAGCCCGTTCACACTAGTCGTAAGTCGCATATGACTAAAAGTCGAAAGTCTGATTTACCTGATGGCGTCTCATCCAATGTGAACAGAGCCCGTAGTCTAAAGGTGCATTTTAGAACTCTCTACTCTCGAGCCGAGAGTCGTCTCTCGGATGTCCTTATATTTTTGTAAGAAGTAGAGAGAGAGATCCGAGAGACGACTGTCGGCTCGAGAGTAGGGAGTTTTAAAATGCGTCTTCGGACTAAGGGCTCTGCTCCATATAAAATGTATGGTGACCAGAGCATACGACTAGTGTGAACCGGCTGTAATTCTACAAGTGTTCGATTCTACAAATATACGAGTAGTTTATTAATAGGAATGATTTCAAAAATTTAAACCATTTTCAATAGGTCATTCATCTTATTTCCGAGCACAAACAAAAATGACCTTGACAGATCTATTTTCATTGCCCTTGGCCGGTAGACAGTCAAAGATCGTAGACTTTGCTCTTTCACTAGACAGTTGATTTGTTTTAAGTAGATTAGTGTTTATTTATATTGCAATTCAACACGACGCGCGTCAGCGATGGCAAATAGATGACTTGAGCATTAGTACGCGTATGTATCCTAGGTACTTATCTAAACTAATATTATAAAGAGGAAAGATTTGATTGTTTGTTTGTTTGCATCGAATAGGCTGGGAAACTCACAACACACACTCACATTTTTTACTAGTTTATACCTTTTATTTTGTATTTTGTTAGTTTTACTTTTGTTTCCTTGCTAAAAAGAACTTAGCTTACGTATTTTTATACAATTGTTTATCTGGAGGGGGGCGTTGATGTCTGCGACACAGTTATTTTAACTTCTGCAGATGTCATCGTTTTCCATCATGTTTTTTGTTTTACTTTAAGTTATGGTTTCTAATAAACGCATTATTATTATTATTATTATTATTAGGTACCCCATAAAAAAAAAAAAAAAAAAAAAAAAAAAAAACTACTGGACCGATTTCAAAAATTCTTTCACTGTTGTGAAGCTACATTATCTGCGCTGAACATAGGCTATTATTATAATGATATTTCTTATATAGGCTACCCGTGCGAAGCCGGGGCGTACTACTAGTAATATTATAAAGGGGAGAATTTTTATGAATCTCTTTGACGCAAAATCTACTGGATGGATTTTAATGAAAATGTAAAAGTCATTTAGAATAGTCTTACGTACTAGGTGATTCTAGGTGCCAGTTCCACGCGACAAGAGCCTGGAAGAACGGGCAAGAAACTTTACAATAATGTCGTCTATACATCAGTTGCCCTGCAGTGGGACACAATAGGTTAAATGAAAATAAAAAAAACTTTATAAATTAAAGTACTTATGTGATATTCTGATGTATAAACAAACTACATTATTGTAAAGTATCATTAAAATTCGTTAGAAGTTTTTTGTGAAAGAATAACAAACAAATCCACACATCCATCCATACAAACTTTCGCGTTTATAATATTAGTAGGAAGTAGGATAAATAAATAAATTAATAAATAATGCTGGACAATCCACACAACATCATCTAGCCCCAAGCTAAGCAGAGCTTGTGTTATGGGTACTAGAAGACTGACATACTTAATACAATACGTTACATAGATAGATATTTTTTATTATACATATACCCAGAACACCCGGAATAAATATTTGCAGATCGTACAAACATTTATCTCAAGGCGGAAATCGAACCCGCAACCTCCGCGTCACAGTCGGACCTTCGCCCGCTGCGCCACATCGGTCGTCAATAAGATAGGATAAGATATAAAAAAATACGGATAATAACATATTTTTCTAACGTCAAATTGTAATCTTAACGAATTCCGTGAATAGCGGAAAGCGTAGTGGATCGATGCGAAACGCTTCTACAAAAAAAAAGTGTCATTTTTATCAAACATTTTCCATAATTTCAAGTTATAAATAAATATGTATATTTAAATATATTTATATACATACAATACATTCTATAATCTTCTTCTTCTTCTTCCTGCCCTTATCCCACTAGGTGGGTTCGACACAACATGTTCTTTTCTTCCATTCTCCTCTATCATCCATCATCTCAGTATTCACTCCTTTCACATCCATATCATTTTCTATTATGTTGTTATTATCTATTTATTGCTCTGATCGCGTGGAACTGGCACCTAGAATCACCTAGTATGTAAGACGATTCTAAATGATCCGCGTGATTTTACTGAATAAAGTAATTTTGACTTTGACTCTATGTATTCTATATGTATGTATATTAAAAACTCTATATTATATTTTCGTTCATTATTCTATATTATTCTGCAAAAGAACACTTAACCTCGCGGTTATCACTGATATGATGGTACACTCAGCTCCAGCAATATAGTACAAGATGTAAATATTTTTTCGCTGAATTCTATCAGTAGTAATAGTAATACTAGGTAAATATTATGTATAGGAAATGTAGTACAATATAAACCAAGTGCATACCATGTTTTTGGAGTTGACTGTACCAATCCACTATCGAAATTTCGATATTATATGAAGGTTTCAAGTTTTCAAGATAATTAAAAAAAAAATACATTTCCGGGTATGATATATAAGTTCATTTTTCGAAAACTTACTACAAAACGTTTCTATTACCAAAAAAAGTCAACTTTTAATATTTTTTTCTCCTAATATAGCTACATAAATTCCCTATAAATATGTATTTTTCTTCTAATACATACATTCCCATTTAAATTCACTTATAATCCTCTCCGTTCAAGGTTGTCTGGTAGAGATCGCTTTTTAGCGATAAGGCGGCCCATTATATACCATAGTTTAGGTGTTAAGTTCCTATACTTAAGTTGTGGTGTGCAATAGAGTATTTTCTATCTTCTATCTATATATAGTCTAGCCGCAGCGACGCGTGACCCGAGGGCTGGTGAGTATCTGGCCCAGCGTATCAGCATTGCTATTCAGCGCGGCAATGCAGCCAGTGTCTTGTACGCTACGATTGGTACTGATTTGGACCAGTTGAACTATCCATAAATCGTTTTCAACGGTCTGTAGAATTGTAGATAGCTCAACTGTTTCTTATGAATTTAACTATGTACATTTTGTAAATAGTGTAATAGTCGTAAGTTTGTTTGTGAATAAATAACTATGTATATCTATCTATGTACATACAACGAAATAAATACCCTGAGTCACGCAAAATAATCTATATCCCATCGTATCAAAACAAAGCTGATCTTTGGACCCAACACACAAACACTACGTTATGTAACACAAGTTGCTATTAAACCTGTTTAGATATGTGTGACGTGTGAGTGATTATAAGCAAATGGATATACCTACTTTATTGTACCGTACTTTTCATTTTAGTATCTAAATACTTTAGTTTTAAAAAATAAGTTGGACCTGTGTTGTTTGTTCTCTCTCTCTTTTATTGCACACCACAACTTAAAAATAAACATGAAGAAATAAGCAATAACTAGACCAGGGGTCACCAATTAGTTTCATTCGGGGTCCGTTTTAAGAAATGAAAAGACCACCGCTGTCCGCACATTTCATAAAAAAAAAATATTGAACAAAGGTAATTACGGAAATTACAAAGCTATTATTATTTACATATCAATGAGAAAAGTGTCATTTTTTATTGTTGATTTATCTGTTTGAAGTTTGGAGTGGAATTGGTGCAAACTATTGACATTACTCGTTACTTCGCCCGGAAATTTTTGAATTGACGTCAACAAAAATACTGCGTGGGATATATTTTTCGGTCCGCATTTCGGTCGGCGGTCCGCATGCGCACCGCGGTCCGCCATTTGGTGACCCCTGAACTAGACTATGACATAAGATTAATAAGACTGCCTTATAGCTAAACAACATAGTATTATAGTGAGCATAGTATTAACTACCTAGCTGTTACCTCAGTAAAAATCCTCATTGTGAGCGTATCATAATCGATCGAGCGAGCGAAGCGTCTCAGTTTCGATATTAGGTAAAAATGCTTTTGTTGTTTGTATTTCTTATAACTGTTATAATATAGGCTGTACTACCAGTGATTTAGGCGTGATGCTCTTACATTACAAATAAACAACCTCGATTTTTGGATTCAGAATCGTATACGTAGATCTGCACTACTTTTTTTTTATTTTGGCTCTTTTAAAGTTTTATAATACTTTAGATAGATAGAAGATATATAGTCCTTATACGATGTGACGTAGTTGTCTCAAACTTGCGTAATATGACGCTAAATTTAGCAAAACATGTTAATATTTGGCTGCACGGATTTTCCCCAAGACGTGACTAATAAAAATATCTTACACCTTGAAATACTGAGAAAGTATTATTTTTGATAGTTGAATAAACAACTGAAAAGTATAAGGAAATAAAATCGAAAAATGCTAACAGATAAGAACCTCCCACTTTGGCAGGTGAAACAGATAATAAATAAATATTCACGGACATTTCACACATCACACTCTAGTCCCAAACTAAGCAAAGCTTGTGTACTATGGGAACAAGATTGCTGATAAAATACATAATATACATATTTTTTTTGCAAATATATATACTTAGAATACATAGTAACACCCAGACCAGAACCAATATTTAAACTCATCACGCAAACATTTGTTCACGGCGGGGATCGAATCCACGACCCACAGCGTGGAAGGCAGAGCTACTACCAACTGAGCTGTGACGCCTGACTAATATATATACTAGATATATAGAAGCGGAAGGTTGCAGGTTCGATTGAGAATGAATGACATGAGAAGCATATTAAAAAATCTAATTCTTTCGTTTTTCTTCCATAAGAAAAACGTATAGCACCTTTTTATATAAATAGATGACAGGTATATAACCTATACTATATGTAACATAAACTATAACGTATATACGTCATAGAAGTTGGCAACTAGATCTAAAATGTCATAAATAACTTTATATTACTTCACACATGACGAGAATAGAAATGTTAGTAAACATGGTTTATGTATCCTTAGAAACAAGGAAATAACATATAATAGGTACTTACACCTAGCGATTGAATAAGTACATACATAAATAAATAATTATCCATAAACATATCACACCCTAACTCCAAACTATACATAACTACACTATGAAGTAAATAAGCTATAAAAAAACACTTTATTTTATATTTATGTAAGTAGAATAGAATTGAATAGAATAAGTACTTTATTTCAGTTATTATAAAAACTTAATGCTAGTACACTTAAACGATATAATTATTATATGTAAAAATAACTGAAAAAGGCCATTACTCAGCTTGTGCTGGTGTAGAACCATTGGGCTCTACACCAGCGCTGGTTTTCAGTGATGCCAAAAGATGGAGAAGGTGGGGGAGTAGCAAACGCAGACATTGCACATTAAGATATTAAATGATGTAACTTAACATTAATCAATTACATAAAAAAAATAATTAAAAGTATGTAATACAATACAGTTAGTACTTATTTTGTAAGTACTTATTTTTTTTTTACAATTATAGGCAAGCGTTTGACCGCGATCTCACCTGATGTTAAGTGACTAGCAGAGGTTAGTGACTTGTTATAATCATATCACAAATAAATACCATAATTGTAAATGTAACGAAACTGCAGTCTATTTACACTGCGCGTCAACGCCTGTGTGGCTTTTCTTTTTATTTCAACTTCCGTAAAAAAACACAGCTGTTTCAGATACTCAACTTTTTTAACGTTTACACATAATCGTTTGTTTTAGTGTTCTAAATATGTACATACATTTAAATATTCAAATGAACTGCTTATTAAGTATGCAGTTACTTAATACCTATTTCATTGATTATTAAAGAATAGCTGATGCCCGCGACTACGTCTTAATATCGTTATATTTTCATAATTCAACAACATATTTTTATAAATTATAGGCTGTGTTATTCTGATGTATAAACTCCATTATTGTACAGTTTTATTAAAATCCATTTACCTAGTAGTTTTTGCCTGAAAGAGTAAAAAACATACATCTCTCCATACAAAAACTATCGCATTTATAATTTTAAGTAGGAAATATGATAGGATATTTTATTAGTAGGACATTGTTGTAGAGCTAAATTAAAATCCATTGACGACCGATGTGGCGCGGTGGGCGATGGTCCGCCTGCTACGCGGAAGGTTGCGGGTTCGATTCCCGCCTCGGGATAAATGTTTGTATGTTCTGCAAATATTTATTCCGGTTGTTCTGGGTAGTATATGTATAATAAAAAATATCTATCTATGTAATGTATTATATTAAGTATGTCAGTCTTCTAGTACCCATAACACAAGCTCTGCTTAGCTTGGGGCTAGATGATGTTGTGTGGATTGTCCAGCATTATTTATTTATTTTATTTATTTATTTATTCAGTAGTTTTTGCGTGAAAGAGTAACAAACATTCCTCACATCCATACAAACTTTCGCGTTTATAATATTAGTGGGATATATAAGATATCAGCTACATAGTAATACACGTTTTACGATAATTTCATTGAGTGAAACTCGTAAACTTCACGAGATCAGCTGATGAGGCGGCGGCCATTTTGTTTTGCAAAGGTTAAACAAGGTCGAAGTGCAAAGGTCAAGGTTAAGAACTGAAGTAAGGTCGTTTCAGTTTCTTTATGGATACTATTATTTCTATTGCTAAAAGAAAACCCACGTAATAGTAGGTTACGTAAGTGATGCCAATTTTATTGAACTTTACTTTTGGCTATGATTTAGCGACAAAACGCAGAGGATTTAACTTTTAACGAGGAGTCTAGATAAAAGTAGAGAGAGGTAAAAATTGAGATCACGCATCTATTTCACAGTTGGTAATACCTCTGCTTTGGGTCGTGAGTTGGAACCCTGCAGAGAAGAAATATTAGGAATTTGTGTGCCAACTTTCGTTAAAATCGGTTGAATAATCTCCTGTAGGCGAGAACAGACCGAATGGCAATAGAGATGCTATTGTCCTTCTGTCTTTTCTAATGTCTTCTGTTATTTTTGAAGGATATTCTTCAACGAAATTTAACGAAAGTTAAACCAATTTTTAGCACACCATTTCCTAAAACGTTTGTTCCCGTGGGGATTTTGATTGTCCGAGCGAGCGAAGCGTCTCAGTTTCAATAGAATAGACATGTTTTTATTTGCGAAACAGTTACACACAAAGTACACTAACAAAACTAAAACTAACAATGACAAAATAAACGAGACAGATAATACAGGTAGGTACATAGTAAGCTGGTAGGTGTTTGTGTGCTACAGCAGCAAAAGGGTCTCGACTCAGCGTATGCCTCACCGCCTGAAGGCCGCTATAGGCGCTGTAATTCTGTCGAGACCATCAATAGAATGTCCTTTGTTAGAGACGAACTGAGACGCTTCGCTCGATAAGTAGGTTCAAGAGAGTCAAACGCCGAGTCATTCAAGATTAAGATGTTTCCGAACAATATTTCGTTCAATAATCAGTGTTTACAAACACTTCCCGGTGTATTTGGCTTCTATCCAATAATATGACTCTGTTTATCGAACTTCAGCACTTTATTTGAAGTCTTGATCACAGGTGCTTTTTAGAATATAACATAATATAGTACCTAATACCCAGACAGAACAAAAATATAGTTTTCATTATAAACGGGATATTTACCATGATTTAAATATCCCGTTTATAATGAAAACTATGTTCAAAACCATGATAGTTTCAAATATTATAGAACAAAAATAAGTCGCTATCACACAAATGTTCAAATATTCATGGAGGCATCACAATCTAGTCCCCTAAGCAAAGCTTGTAACTATTGGAATTAGGTTGTCGATAGAATATAAAAATATTTTTTGTAAATACACATTATAAGTAATACAGTAATAAGTGATGTGTAAAATGTCCGTGAATATATTTTTTAAGAGTTACGGCCGGTTTCTCTAACGATGATCAACGAATTAATCAAATAACGTGTCAAACACGGATCAATCGTGATTTGGGTTTCCAGAAACCGGCCGTTATACTTAAGAACGTATATCAGTCCATTTAAAAGCCTACAGTAAAGCCTACATTATTGATTTTCCTGTGTTCCCTTTGACCTTGTCTTCGTTGAGTTGAAGATAGCTGTTTCGTTAGAAATTCCTATTTCAGGAATTTTTAATATCCGAAGTACAGTCCATAACATAATATATATTCGCTTGAATTTACTAAATACATACAGTATAGTCTATAGTGAATAGTCTACAGTGTATACTTACTTAAGTATTCTATCAGCCATTTTCGATAGTAGGTACAAGCTTTGCTTAGTTTGGGACTTAAAATAACTAGGTAGGTAAAATTTAATTAACAAAATTACTTGCATAGTTCTTAAACTAATGTAACTTTGCAATTGAGATATTATTATGTAGAATATTTTTGACGTGACAACGTCATATAATTCGTTAGAGCAGGCTGCACGCACGACAAAACATGACTCATGAGGCGTTCTGAGGCGTTCAATGAAGTGACGTTGTCACGTTCGACTATCGTCAGTAAACCGACTTTACAGACAACCATTTTTTTTTATTATTTATTGATTTTCAGTTTTAGATTAAAGTTTTTTTTTCCATTTATTAATAATACCATAACAAACAAATAAAATACCAACAGTAATTCCACACATCTGGATTCTGTGTATCACGTGCGTGAACCAAATATGTACCTTCGTATGTAGGCCAAACTGAGTCACTGCTTCAATTTAGCAGAAGTTTCACAAGTGTATATAATTATCAAATTATTGAGGAAAATCTCAATGTCAAATTAATAACTTGGAAGAATATTGTATTTTAAAGATGTGTAGATTCTGATAAAGACAAAATCGGAATACTCTGTAAAACATTCTGCGCGATAAAAATATATATAAGTATATAATAATAATATAATATAATAATGCTGGACAATCCACACAACATCATCCAGCCCCAAGCTAAGCAGAGCTTGTGTTATGGGTACTAGAAGACTGACATACTTAATACAATACATTACATAGATATATATATTTTTTAAAATTATACATATCATTAGAACACCCGGAATAAATATTTGCAGATCGTACAAACATTTATCCCAAGGCGGGAATCGAACCCGCAACCTTCCGCGTCGCAGGCAGACCATCGCCCACCGCGCCACATCGGTCGTCGCCATATATATACGCACGTTGTCTTGAGATTTTGAGAACCTCCTCCGTTTTTCGTCGATTAAGAAGATAAAGAAAAAAATATGTAGGTAATAGCCCAGTCAAAATAGACTAAAATTATGACTTCAGTTTGCATTAATTCCCAACAAGCTGGATTTTTGTGCAGGCCTTGAATACGTCATTACAAATGATATGTCAAAAGTCCCCATCGATCCCGCTTGTGCGTTGTTTTTTATTCGAGGTCAAAGGTCATAAATATTCATTTTTTGCGTATATCTCTGAAACAACGAAAGCTATCGAAAAGTGGTTCAGGCAAAGTTTGTACATCGTAAAATTGTCTACAAAAATACCTCAACACTTTTCTTCTACAAAGCATCGTTTTCGAGATATAGTGACTTTAGACCGCAGGAAAATCGTCGAAGATGCTGCGGTTTTTTTCATTTCAGCCGTTTTATCTGCTTCATTGCCACATAACAAACAGTATTTCTTGAAATTTACTGAAAGGGGTGATGGGTTCGATGGGTTAGTCCTCCTCCGAGGTAATGAATCGTCTTTTTGTTTCAAGAAATACTGTTCGTTCTATGGCAATGAAGCAGATAAAACGGCTGAAATGAAAAAAACGCAGCATTTTAGTAGATTTTCCTGCGGTCTAAAGTCACTATATCTCGAAAACGATGCTTTGTAGAAGAAAAGTGTTGAGATATTTTTGTAGACAATATTAAGATCTACAAACTTTGTCGGAACTATTTTTCGATAGCTCTCATTTATGACTTTTAAACGCAAATTTATGACTTTAACCTGGGTATTTGCGTTTTTCGCGTATATCTCTGAAACAACGAGAGCTATCGAAAAATGGTTCAGGCAAAGTTTGTAGATCGTACAATTGTCTACAAAAATATCTCAACACTTTTCTTCTACAAAACAACGCTTTCGAGATATAGTGACTTTAGACCGCAGGAAAATCTACTAAAATGCTGCGTTTTTTTCATTTCAGCCGTTTAATCTGCTTCATTGCCATAGAACAAACAGTATTTCTTGAAACACAAAGACGATTCATTACCTCGGAGGAGGACTAACCCATCGAACCCATCACCACTTTCAGTAAATTTCAAAAAATACTGTTTGTTCTGTGGCAATGAAGCAGATAAAACGGCTGAAATGAAAAAAACGCAGCATCTTCGACGATTTTCCTGCGGTCTAAATTCACTATATCTCGAAAACGATGCTTTATAGAAGAAAAGTGTTGAGGTATTTTTGTAGACAATTTTACGATGTACAAACTTTGCCTGAACCACTTTTCGATAGTTCTCGTTGTTTCAGAGATATACGCAAAAAATGCAAATTTATGACCTTTGACCTCGAATAAAAAACAACGCACAAGCGGGATCGATGGGGACTTTTGACATATCATTTGTAATGACGTATTCAAGGCCTGTACAAAAATTCAGCTTGTTGGGAATTAATGCAAACTGGAATGTCTATTTTGACTGGACTATAAGTACTTATATAATGTAATCTATCGGCAAACTAGTTCCCATAGTACAAGCTTTGCTTAGTTTGGGACTAGAGCTCGATGTGTGAAATGTCCATGAATACATAAGTACATATTAGTTTTTGAGACTCTTTCGAAAAAACTCCGACTACGAGCTTTGCTAATTTAATTTTAGTGACTAGTGTCATACAACTATGATGTAGGTAGGACGTAGTTAGACACGCTAACAAGCCCTGAGGTCATATGACGGAAGGCAAGTACTAGGTACTTCTCATATTACTCTTCCGTGTAAAACGAGTACAACTCGTCCAGGTAGTTCTCAAGTTACTATTCTAGATAAATCTAGTGCATAACACAGTACTTAAGTAAGCTTTTAAATGAATAATCTTTTTAAAAATGTTGCTATTTTATTGAAAATCG
The DNA here is from genome assembly GCA_932527185.1 of Ecliptopera silaceata. Taxonomy (NCBI): domain Eukaryota; kingdom Metazoa; phylum Arthropoda; class Insecta; order Lepidoptera; family Geometridae; genus Ecliptopera; species Ecliptopera silaceata. Next base: position 4,606,717 of record OW052217.1, on the reverse strand, counting down.
GCCACCTAAGATAGTAATAGTAAGACAATTATTGTCTTAGTATTATCTTAGGTGCTCGTGCGCGTTACGTTTACGATTGTCTGAATCGTAAACGTAACGCGGCGTATTTGATTAGTTAGTTAGTTACTAAGTTCTTTATTCAATAAAATCACAAGGATCATTTAGAATCGTCTTACATACTAGGTGATTCTAGGTGCCGGTTTCACATTGAGTGTAACGCCAGCTCGAAAGCCTAACGTTGCAGTGTCATCGCGCTGTTTAAATCGAATAACAAAAAAAACAATCGATATGTAGCTAAATTCCATCATTCCATCTTTACAATAAATAATTACTATTTATTCACAAACAAACTTTACCACTATACAGCATTTACAAAATGTACATTTACATATAAAATACATAAGAAACAGTTGAGCTATCTACAGACCGTTGCAAACGATCTATAGATAGTTCAACTGATCCAAATCAGTACCAATCGGAAGCGTACCCAAGACACTGGCTGCATTGCCGCGCTGAATAGCAATGCTGATACGCTGGGCCAGATACTCACCAGCCCTCGGGTCACGCGACGCTTCGACTAAACGCCCAGAAATAATTTTCTGGTAGCCACTGTTACGAATTAAAAAAGAAAAGAAGTTAGACCTTACTGTTACGAATTAAAAAGATATAGAAGACCTACCTAAAGTGGCATGTTTAAATAAAATACTGGATCAATCAGTACATGTTATTTTATTTTATAAATTTCCTATTTTACAACTATAGGTACAGGTAAATACTTAATTATTACACACCCTATCAGACTACAACAATAAAACTTCCTATCAAACTACCATAATAAAACTTCCTATCAAAACCAACGGTATTTAACTATAGTATTTTACCTGACACAAAATGTTGAAATATGGATTATATAAGGTTAACGCTAAAGTAAATACATCATTTTTCTAAGTACATAAATTAAAGTTTGCCGACTCGCTCTATAGAGCTCTCTCTAGGGTACAAAGTATGTGGGAACGTCTTTCGGTGAGCAATGATTATCCTTCTACTACAGAAAACTTATATTTATTTACTAAATAACTTCCTCAATTATTCAACGTTAGGTAAAATAATTATGATCTACGTGGAACGTGCTTCAGATTAAAGTGGGCGCCAGGATTTACATCCGATAATAAAAATGGAACCCCGAAGGGTGTATAAATACCGACTTTTGATACGGAGGGGGCTAGTAATCGTGGCCGACCGGAGAGATGGCTGGCCACGTGGTGAGGACCGCAATCACAGCCTCACGCTTGGTCGACACGCGGCGGCACGGATTTGCGCCACGCGGCTGCTGGCACACTCAGCAGGCCTGCACGAGCTGGGCGCGTGGTCAGCGGCGGCACTAGGCACGCGGCAAGCGGAGCTGAGCGCTATACTGAGCAGGTGTAGCCCGTACCATGCAGGTGTCGCTCGTACCAAGCCTGTACTAAGCCGGTGTGGCCCGTACCAAGCAGTGTAGCTCGTACCAAGCAGTGTAGCTCGTACCAAGCAGTGTAGCTCGTACCAAGCACCTCCTGATTTTGGAGGTTAAACGAAGTATCTCCTTTTCAGAGATAATAGCGAAGCTATGTAAGCTTGAAAATGGCAGGCTGCAGGCGGCAGGCTTACGGCTTTTCTGCTGAACTCAGCGGTCCTCCAGCGACTTCGACTGCAACTTAGTCAGCCCGACAACGATGTACAACAGGAAAGAATGAGCCTCCGGCGAGGGCTTCTATTTATACCCTCTGCCTCTCCCACTGCTATGACCGTGATACGACCTCTAGAGTCCACAAATGTCCTTATTTGGGCATAAAATCAAATGTCCGAACAACTAAAAAAAACTCCATTGAAAATGTAAATGTTGAGGGTGTCCGATGACGTCAGACAAATCTGTAATGGCGGATTTACCATCGACAATTAAAAATGAATCATAGAATGAACGATAGACAATTTCTTCTACAAAAAAAAATGACGGATAGCGCCATCTAGTGAATCTCTGTAAAAATAAAGTAACAATAATATTGGTAAAATCGAGTTAGTTCCTGGAAAAGAAACTAGATCGAGCCACCAGTTGAGAAAAATCGTAACAGTATCTCCTTACTCCGCAGGATTTTACGTGGGACAAAAGTAAAATCCGGGCTGGCCCTCCAGCCCATAAACCTAACCAACAAAACCTGAAATTACTGAAAAGAAAATGCTATATCAACAATACACTAAACTTGTATCAAAAAAAAAAAATACTAAACTAACCAAAGTACCACTAAACGAATGTTTATCTAACAAGATGAGAAAGTTAAGCAGACCAGAAGTGGAGAAGATAAAAAAATGAAAAAAGGTTAATATAATAAACATACAAAGTAATTAGCAAAATAATAAGAAGAGGTGTGTGTGTAAATGTTTGTATTAGTGTAACTGTGTAGTGTGTACCGTCCTAATCGAACTAAGAGAATTCTGACTTCATAATGTCAGAAGCTCGAAGCCGAGCTTACGACTAAGGGTTCCAGTAACATGTGTATCCGGACCCAAGTGTCTATGTGTAGTGTACGTGAAGTGTGAAGTGTAACTGTAATATAAATATACATAAAATAAATTAAATTCTATCTCCACAACTGCTACTAACAATCTGTTAATAAGACACCTATACTACAAAAAAACCTTAAAATAATAAGTTACAGGGACGTGTTTAAGCAAGTGACATTATATATATAAACTATATGAACGACAGGAATAAATCGAGTTTCAGGTTAAGATCACATCAAAGGTGACGGAGTATCTCAGGCCGCTCCGAGGGAACACAGGGGTAAATAGGCTTTGGTACTCATTGTGATCCGTGAGGAGAAATAAGGCTTATTTTTTACCCAATGATAGAAACAGAACCCTAAAACAAGACGAAGAAAAACCACTGACTGCGAAGGAGTCGCCACCTGCTCCTCTACGAGTTTTGTTATTCTGTAAAGTTACAAAACGGCTAAAGCTTATTTTTTAAGCTAGAAAGGGTCAAATAAACATAAATACACTTACGATAGAAACAAAAGACAAGAATTCAAGTTATAGGTTTGCAACACGTCAGAGGTGACGGAGTATCTCAGGCCGCTCCGAGGGAACACAGGGGTAAATAGGCTTTGGTACTCATTGTGATCCGTGAGGAGAAATAAGGCTTATTTTTTACCCAATGACAGAAGCAAAACCTAAAACAAGATGAACAAAAACCACTGTCAGCGAAGGAGTCGCCACCTGCTCCTCTACGAGTTTTGTTATTCTGTAAAGTTACAAAACGGCTAAAGCTTATTTTTAAGCTAGACAGGGCCTGATAAACATAAATATACTAACGAAAGAAACAAAACATAGCCCACACTAAGTTTCCATAAGGAACACTGTCCATGAAAGGTTAGTTATGTATAATAAAACAATAAAAAAAACTAAAAATAAAACTACGACCTGTACTTAAAAATTATTATCCATCCTAAAGACACTTATCAATCCATGTTATATCCAGCACCCAGGACCGTTGTTATCAAACCAAAATATAACTCTACTGACCGGGGGATATGCTTTTCACCTGAAAAACAAACCCGCTAACAGAAAAAACATCAAAGTACAAAGTAAAAAAAAAAATATACACATCTCACATGGGAATCAAACCCACGAACAAAATCAACTTCAAACATCAAAACAATAAAACTTCTCACATGAGAATCGAACCCACTATCCAAAAAACTTCCAACTTTAAACTAAAAACAATATACACCTACATCCTACTATGAATTTACTAACTAAAAATATGACAACAACCTAAGTCTGTACAACATAACAAATAATAACTTTACACAATACCCTATACGAACTTATATCAAATGACGTAACAGTATTTCCGAAACTCGGGATCAGTTACAAAGAGAAAGCTTGAGGTTTCAGGTCTTTTATATGCCAAGCGCCCAGGTTCTTTTTAGTGTGAAAGTCCTCCAGCTCATATACCAATGAAGATATCTTCCGTAAAATGGTACACTTATCATACTTGGGAGCGAGCTTAGCCATGAAAAACTTAGACGCGTCACTCAAAGGGTAAGTCCTCTTCCACACAATATCACCCGCTGAAAACTGTAACGGTCTACGACTTGCGTCATAGTGCCGTGCGCTTTTAAGATGAGCTTTATCGATGGCCTGTTTAACAGAAGAAAAGGTACTCTGTAAAATACCTAACTTATCAGAATAATCAACCCTGGAAGCACAAAGCAAGTCTAACGTAGACACTGAAGAACAACCATAATACGAACCACATACGATAGCCTCCCTACCGTGAACAAGGTAGTAAGGGGTGAAACGAGTAGTCTCATTAGTTGAAATATTCATCGAAAACTGAATCTTAGGTATCGCCAGGTCCCATGTCCGGTGGTCCTTACCTACCAAAATAGACAACGCAGTAACAATGGTACGATTGTACCGCTCCACCGTATTGACCTGTGGACTATAACGAGGGGTTAAATGTATTTGAGGTATTTTATAGCGCTTAAATAGAGTTTTTAAGTCACTACCAGTGAATTGCGTCCCATTATCTGCAATCACTGTGCGTGGCACTCCATGCACCATGAACACCCCTTCTTCCAGCTTCCTGGAAATAATACTACCAACGGCTCTTCTTAGAGGGAAGATTAGACAGTATTTGCTGAAACAACAAACCACCACAAGTAAAAACGTATACCCAGCACGTGACCTAGGAAGTGGTCCGACTAAGTCCATACTTATGGTTTCGAAAGGCCTGGAACAGACTTTAGGAGACCCCATTAAACCTGGAATGGGTTTCTGCGAGTGTTTATAAGCCAAACACACCTCACATTTATTTACAAAATATACAATATCTTTATACATAGACGGCCAATAATACCTAAGTGACAATCTCTTATAAGTTTTAAAAATACCCATATGGGTGGCTAATAACCCACAGTGATGAGTTTTAATCAACTCCTCACGCCGATCGACTGGTACGACCTCCTTCCAATCAAATTCATCAGAACCTTTTTTATTCCTGGAATAACGATATAGCACATCATCCTGTATACTATAGTTTGGGCAAGAAGTAGGAAACTGTTTACACTTATTATAGATAGCCTGGTACCACGCGTTTCCCCGCGTAGTTTGTATAGGTAATACGGGAACAGAACGCGACAAAGCATCCGGTACAACATTATCTTTTCCCTTACGATGTACAATATCAAAATCATAAGAAGACAGACGACAACCCCAACGAGCTAATCGACCAGTAGGATTAGACAGGTTCATAAACCACTTCAAACTGGAATGATCTGTAATCACACGAAATCTCCTTCCCTCTATGTACGGTCGAAAGTGTTCTATAGAAAAAATTACTCCTAGAGCTTCCCTCTCAGTTGCAGAATAATTACGCTCTGCCCTATTCAAAGAACGACTAGCATAAGCGATGGGGTGTTCCTCGCCATTCTCCGATTCCTGTGTTAAAGTTCCTGCAATACCAAATCCAGAAGCGTCACAATGTAGCGAGAAAGGTTTCGAAAAATCGGGACAAGCAAGCACTGGTGCAGTAATCAGAGCAGACTTCAGCTCATTGAAAGCATATTCCTCCTCTTCACCCCACTTGAATGCGGGTGCATTCTTCTTATTACTTGTCAACGCGTTTAAAGGAGCTGCTATGGAACTAAAATTACGAATGAAACGACGGTAATAGGAAGCTGTACCTAAAAACATTTTAACCTCTTTCCGACTAGTAGGAGCTGGAAAATTAACCACTGCTTGAACCTTTGTGGGGTCAGTACGTAAACCCTTATCATCAACAATATATCCTAAGTACTTAAGCTCACGCCTAAAAAACTGAGACTTATCCAGATTTATAGTTAAATTAGCCTGTTTTAATTTTTCCATCACTCGGTCGAACAGAGAAATGTGTTCTGAAAAAGTAGAGCTAACCACAACGATGTCGTCTAAATAACAAAATACTTTCCCACCGAACTCTGGACCAAACAGTCTATCCATCAGCCTCTGCTGGGTGGCAGGTGCTCCTGTCAAGCCAAAACACATAACCTTAAAGTGAAAAAGACCCCGTCCTGGTACTGTAAAAGCAGTTTTCTCCCGAGAAGCAGGATCCAACTCAATCTGCCAAAACGCTGCTTTCAAATCAATTGATGATAAATAACGAGCATCCCTTAACTGATCAAGAATACCAGAAATATAAGGTAAAGGGTAAGCGTCATGCTTACTGACAGCGTTCAATTTCCTACTATCAATACAAAATCTCAACTCTCCATTGGCCTTCGGTGTAAGTAAGGTAGGGTTATTCCAAGCGCTAGAGCTGGGTTCTACCACGTCCAAGGCGATCATCTCGTCTAACTGTTTGTTTAATTCCTTCAACCTTTCCGGAGATAAACAATAGTATCGTTGCTTTATGGGTGCGGCGTCACCAGTATTGATGGTATGCTGTAACAGACGAGTACGACCTAAACCTCTACTTTCAAACGAGATTTGCTGAAAACCCGCGACTAATTTTTCCGCTTCCGCACGTTCTCCTTCCTCCAGCTGATCGAATGAAAACAAATGACGAATCCCTGAAACTAATGGACCGTCGTCACCACTTACAAACGGTAAACCACCAAATATCTGAGGAGCCAAGTTAAAAGCTTGCCAAACATCAACGCCGAAAATAATCCGCGTCGTGACGTGAGGTACAACAAAAAATCTAATAATTTTAGTAATGCCATTTAAAGTGACTGGTAAATTAATATATCCCTTAACTTCTGCCCTAGAATCATTAGCTGTAATAATATTTTTAATATTATACGACTCGTTCAACTGAAAACCAGCATCTAAAAAATAATCAGACGCATCTAAACCTAAAATAGAGATACTGGAACCTGAATCCAGCAAACCGACATAAATTTGTTCATATATAAGAACCTGTAAATAAGGACAACCACCCCGTTTATAAATAGCTCGAACCGATGCTGCCCTGTATGAAAAAAAGAAAACTTTTAAATATTGCAAATACTCCGACCACTCTGCAGGATCAGCATGGTTCGAGGAAATTAGTTTTTTCGACAAGACGGACAAGTCATCGCCGAAAAACCAGGCTTACCACAACGAAAACAGACCAAATTACGGGAGGTACAGTCACTGAGACAATGACTTTCTACTCGGCAACGAGGACAAAACTTTTTGCCTTCGATGGCAGAAACCTTCGGACTACGCAAAGGATGTTTATATGCCAAATCTGGAGCGACTAGATTAGGTGAGGACCTAGGCGGCTCTGCAAACATCTCTACTCGCTGTCGGGTATCCTCCAACAACCGGCACTTCCTCTTTAACTCCGTCCAAGTTTTAATTTCCTGTAACGCTAACCGAGCTGTGTAATAGGGTCTGATATTAAAATAGACAATGTCAAACTTCTCCTCTTCTGCTAATGGAACCAATAAACGACTAAAATAATTTTGCATGATACTAAGATAATTAACTATGTTCTCCTCTGGACCCTGGGTACGGCCTCTAATCTCTTTCAAAAGTCTACGCTCGTAGTCTACCGGCAAATATTCCTCTAACAATAAAGACCTGAGTTGTGTCCATGTTTTCACCTCCGTCTGGACTCCTCTAAACCAGAATAAAGCTTCTTCTGTAAAAATTTCAGCAGCGGAACGCAACAACCTCTCCTCAGAAATATTCCTAGAAGAACACAACTCCTCCAGCCGCTGAATGAAAGCCCTAACACAAGTCTTTCCATTGAATTTTATATTTAACGAATGTACCCACTGTCCCTTATCACAACTGACTTTGACTACCGGGGCAGTAGGTGTTTCAGGAACGGTATCGCAATCTGCATCCATCGGCTCAGAGTACCTGCTCTCAATACTGGACTTAAAGATGGAGAACATTCGATCTAATTTGACTAAAATTTTATTCAACCGCTCTGACAAGTCCGTATGCAACGTAGTGTCTGCCTCAGTGTCTGGTTCGATTCGAGTGAGCCTATGAAATAAGTGATTACCCAATGCTTCTATTCTATTCAAATTTTTCAAAGTAGGGGTACCCGACGCTGAGCACCATCCAGACAACTCCTTTAATTTTTCTGAAATGATTAACAACTCTACCCCAATCTCCCCTTCGAACAAAACGATCTGATCCGAAGGAACATCCTTAGATAAAAGTTTTATCTGTTTGCGGAGTGCAGCAACGTTGTCTTCTGGAGCAGCGTCCCTAATCCGTACTTCGTACACCAATTCGTCCTTTCTCAACAAATTAAAACAAATGGGCCTCTCCTCCATAATGAACAAAGCACCTAGTTAAAAGCGAACACAAAAAAAATAACGAGAGAGAGACAAACAAAAAAAAAAATTTATAAGTTTTAAAAAAAAATAATTAAAAATTTTAAAGTATCAGAGGAAAAAAAGAAGAACTTCCACGGACCTGTTTAAAGTAAGCTTTAGTGAAGCCAAATCACATTAAAAAAAAATATTTTTAAGTACACCCTGTATATATAAAAAAAATTAAAAAGTTTTCATTGCTCGCCGTATAACGATAAAATATAAAACACCCTACCTATATAACCCTTATTAAAGTTAAAAAACACTTTAAAAAAAATATCACTTAATACACCCTATATATTAAAAAAAATAAAACTAACAACCTAAACCTAACTAGACCTAATTAAAACTAACTAAAACTAACGTAAGCCTTGCCTGAACCTAACTTGCCTGCCAAAGTACAAAAGTATGAACGGTTTGTTCAATATTAAAATCCTACAAATAAAATCAAATTAAATATATCCTAACACAAAAACAAAGTTAAATAATTGAGGAAAAATCAGTAAATCATTGCTCTTCTGACATAGCAACAAAAGACATGTCAGTTACCTAAAAAAAGAAAAGCCCCTACGTTGGATGCCACTGTTAATAATTCCAATCTTACTTGAACAAGATAATTGAAAGACAGTAAAGCGACAAACCGATCGTAACCGCTCATAGAAAAATCAATAAATCCAGATAATAAAAAAATCAATAAATCCACTTCCACTTATAGCCACTTTATCAAATGTCTTCAGTGATGTACGATGATGGCTCAATCGGTTTAAAGTGCATCGTAATAACTGCAATTTGCCGAGCAAAGCGATCAATCTATATTTAGCTGACACAGTGACTGTGGCCTAGAACTAGAACTTGGGGCGAGAAAAAATAGGTTGCGAGTGTTGGCAGAAAAATAAATGGATATATACGTCATTTTTAGATAATTAAGTGGAACTCCACTGCCCAGCAAAGGCCAAACAACAGACCCAGAATATGACGACCAATGTGGCGCGGCGGGCGAAGGTCCGCCTGCGACGCGGAGGTTGCGGATTTCCCACCTTGGGATAAATGTTTATACGATCTGCAAATATTTATTCCGGGTGTTTTGGGTATTTTATATGTATAATAAAAAGTATATATCTATGTAACGTTTGTATTATGTCAGTCTTCTAGTACCCATAACTCAAGCTCTGCTTAGCTTGGGGCTAGTTGTTGTTGTGTGCATTGTCCAGTATTTATTTATTATTATTTATATTCGTGCTGAAAATAAGGCTGACTGAGATCATCTTTACCCTTGTAATATATTTATTTTTACCAAAATATACGAAATCGACTTCAATCGCTACTACTAAAACCACATTTTTAAAGATTACTTATCAGTACCTGTCAAATGAAATTGATATGGAACCACCTCTGAAGTAAATATTATCTATCAAACAAAAGAAATCATCGAAATTAGTTGACAATAATAATGGGCAGAGAAATAACGAAAAAATACACAAAAAAAAAAAAAAGACGTGTGGCACTCAAGGACTGCCGCGGTAAAGCTATTGCATAGCATTTTTAGCTGGATTACGCATGCGCAGTGTTAGGCTTCTGATTTTCTGTATTCGGTCTCCACGCTCAAGGCCCGCGATAGAAGCTATGCAATAGCTTAAAATCAAAAACATACAGTCGAATTTAAAACCTCTTGTTTTGAATCTGTTGAAAACGCTATTTTAACAAAAAATTAACAGTATCTCTACAAACTTGTCGACCAAAACCGCGAATGGGATTTTAAAACGACATAATTTTTATAGCGAAATGTCCTGAATATCAATGGCATGTCAGGAAACGCCATGTCCAAAATATACCATGATACCATTGACCTAGACCGCTAGATAATGGCAAATAGCCAGAAACTGCCGCCAAAATATTTAGGACATTTCTTCCATCGGTTTTACTCATTATCAGGTGGTAAAAGCATTATTTATATTTAATAACTAATTAGTTTTCAATGAGGTCACGATCGAAGACCTCCAATATATCCACTTATGAAAGCGTCCACTGACTACCCCTCTAAAACATCATAAAAGGATTTAAGTACCAGGCTAACATGAGTTTACAAGATATGCCAAATCTGACTGCAACAAGAACCTATCCGAAATGGACTTTATGTACTAGGCTGACATGAATTCTAGACTACTATATTTTACAATATGTCTATAATGTTATTAAAATTGTTGTTTGGTAAATAAAGAATTTATTCTTTGAGTACTAGGCTAACATGAGTATTAAAGAAATCTACTGCAGGAGATGACTTCAACCACTTTAATGAATCTATCTTTGATGATGTTACATTTTGAGTACTAGGCTAACATGAGTACTATGGAAATGTCTACCACACCTGGAGACTATATCATTATTATCTTTTATGCCTTATATATACTGTTAATAAATAAAATAAATAAATAATGCTGGACAATCCACACTACATCATCTAGCCCCAAGCTAAGCAGAGCTTGTGTTATGGGTACTAGAAGACTGACATACTTAATACAATACATTACATAGATAGATATTTTTATTATATTATTTATATAATATATAAATAATTTATATAATATATAAAATACCTAGAATACCCGGAATAAATATTTGCAGATCGTACAAACATTTATTCCAAGGCGGGAATCGAACCCGCAACCTTCCGTGTCGCAGGCGGACCTTCGCCACGCGCGCCACATCGGTCGTCATTTTAATGGTGTTACTCTTTAAGTCCCCAGTACACAATGGCCCATGCTGGCCCACGACAGGCCATCGCCATTGTGTACACGGGGCAATGGCGTATGATGGCGGACAATTGTCAACCGTGGCGCGCAATCGGAGAGTTGTCGGTTTTTTGAACACACTTCAAAGGAATCGTGGCGTAGCGTGGCCTGTGGTGTTCACACAATGGGCCATTGTTTAGTTTGTCGCCTACAACTTTCAAGTTTATTGATTTATAATAATTGTAGTATTTTAGGTACGATGTTTTTAGATGAATGATGCATTTAATCGTATAGTAGACTCCCTGAAAATACCTATTTAAAAAAAAGAGACATTTCTTCTACGTCCGTCGCAAGTGGATTGCCAGGCAGCAATGAGACATGCGCCATTGTGTGAACACCAAGTGATCGTGGCCTACAGTGGTGCATTGCAAAGCGTAGCCCAGCATACGCCACTGTGTACTGGAGCCTTTAGGTACTAGGCTAACATGAGTTATAGGGAGTTGTATGCCGACAGTAAAATGAAAACGAATTGGTAATGCATCATGCACTTTAGCAAAAATAGTGTTACCATGTGCAATCAATAAAAATCTAAATTAGAACAGGTTTAGGAAAATTACTGAAACTTTTGGCAGAAGTTTCGTCATTTAACGTAGTATCTATGCCAGAAAACTTTTCTTACAAAATACCTAGCATTCATTCACTTCTGTTCTAAATATTTTTAATCATTGATGTGAAAAAAACCAAAGTTTTTTCAAAAAAATATAACAACAAAATATACCATTCTAAAAATGCACTCGCCTCTACGTCTGTTACACTCCACATGCTTTATAATTATACTTTATACGTCTCCCATCTTCTATATTAATATAAAAGTGGGATTTCATAGTCAAGGATTGATGTGTGGATGTATTTATAACTTTTACACAAAAACTACTGAATGGATTGAAATGAAACTTTATAATAATGTAGTTTATACATCAGAATAATACATAGGCTATAATTTATAAAGATATTGTGAGGATTGTCTAAAATATAACTATATCGAGACCTGTGGCACCAGTTACCGGATTTTATAAATTAAGATTAGATTATTCTAGGCTCTGATTGCGTGGAACTGGCACCTAGAATCACCTAGTATGTAAGACGATTCTAAATGATCCTTGTGATTTTACTGAATAAAGTAATTTTTGACTTGACTTTGACTTTATCTTTTTATCAACTCAAGGTAGGTAGTCAAATTCGAAAATTTCTTTATTAAATAAACTCCACAAGGATCATTTAGAATCGTCTTACATACTAGGTGATTCTAGGTGCCAGTTCCACGCGACCAGAGCCTAGAAGAACGGGCAAAAAACTTAGTAGCAAGGATAACATCACATGCATGTGTTATGTTGCTGTATGAGAGACATGAATAGAATTTAAATTAGTAAATTAATACTTAAGCTGCAGTATGGTGTCATGGAAGAGCTAATGAGTTAATATATTTAATTGTCTTTGTCTTAAGGTTGAGTATGCTTAGGTTGATTTGCACAATACATGTTTACTAATTTGACAGGCGTCACAGCTCAGTTGATAGTAGCTCTGCCTTCAATGCTGTGGGTTGTGGGTTCGATTCCCGCCCAGAGCAAATGTTTGTGTGATGAACATAAATATTTGTTCTATGGGGTGTTTCATAGACATTTCACACATCACACTCTAGTCCCAAACTAATCAAAGCTTGTACTATGGGAACTAGACTGCTGATTGAAACTTAAAATATTTTGGTAAATACATACACAGAATATAATTATAGTTACATCCAGACGAGTACCTACAATAATTTAAATATATCATCACACAAACATTTGGTCTCACTTGGGTTTGTCCTCACGACCCACAGCATACATGGCAGAGCTACTACCAACTGAGCTGTGACGCCTGTCTACACATTACATCACTAAGATAAAACTACTTAACATGTTGTGTATTTACAATTACTGTTCAAAACAAAATAAGGTATAAAACTTTGCAAAACAACGCGTAGCTTGTTAGCCTTGACATGAAAACATACGCACTAGCTATAGCACTAAGCTTTGCCTGCGTTAGAGGTAGGTAAGTTACGTTTTTTATTTTTTTCATAACTGAGTTCAATGTCCTGTAATAATGTAACCAAAAAGGTTCATATCTTTCTTACAGCAGTACAAATCTAGGTCTTATTTTAATTAAACTATAATTACTTACCAAAGTCGATGAATTGCTTGATAGATAGAGGCGACGGATTGAATTGCGAGTAAAAATCTAGCATTTTTGTTACGTTAGAAAAAATAGCCCCGGCTAACCTCATCTTGAATATTTTTATGCACAGATACAAAGAATTAATTTAATAAGATATAAAAAGTTCACAGTCAGATACGATTGTAACACATGATTTAAGTGCACCAAATAAAAAATCACACTAAATACGTCTTTCCACGATAGCGCAAAATTCAACTGACTTAAAAAAAACTCGAAAATGATTATGAAGTGAGTGAATGAATGAACTGGTTTCTTGGTCAAAGTACACCCGCTACAGACTACACAGAATACAGATATTAAAATAAATCACGAGGCATCTTGACAAAAATAAAAGTCAGTATTGCCAAGAAATAGAATACAATGCTGTGTGTTTCGAAACACATAAAATAACAAGAACTGAATTGAGAATGCTATAACAATACATAATTGACTAAAAAAAACATACTAACATGAATAATATTGTTTTGCAAATGTTGCAACACTTGCAGCCAAACAGGGCGGGAAGTTTGGAATTCTAATCAAGCTAGATGGATACAGACACGATAAATATTTCACTGCAATGCACTCACTGCTATATCATGTGTGAATTTCATAGCCGTGATATTAATTCCCGATAGCCTATCGTATTATTTGACGTTTTGCAAGCTGTCAAATTATGATAAGTAGTAAAAATTATTGTCTTTTAAAATGTTCAGTGCAGCTAATAAGTAGTTACCTACCTAATTTAATTGATTATAAATAAGACATTGCTTTTTGACAAATTTAATATTCTTTTAATTTAATTAATAAAATTTATAAATTTAAATAAATTAATTGAATTAATAAATTCATAATTGATTGATTTATTAATAAGTAATGCCAACAGCTCACACATTTAACCTTTATAATAAATTTATCACTTACAGGCTAACATAATTATATTATATACATATTTATGTCAATTACATGATAATAATGAACTCAAACAACAGAAATCAAAAATGCTTACAAGAATTATGAATTATTTATTATTATTAATTACATAAGTACGCGAGTAAAAAGTACACGAATATACAATAATTACAAGTCTTAGTAGAATAGTAATGGCATAACATTAGTTTATAATTATCTACAATAAGCTTTATTGCTGTTCAAAAAGACCAATTCAGCGGTACGCTTTCTGCTAAGTAGTGATCTTTTATGTGTCATATAATTTCCAGCTTTTGTGAAAACTCGTTCACATTCCACGGACGTGACTACAATATGACAATGTTCGTAAAATATTTCAGCTAACGTCGGGTAGAAGCAAGCATGGGTCTTCCACCAGGTTACTGGACAAGACCCTCGTTCCGCAACGTCTTCGTTCAAGAACAGCTCTAACTCATTTGCAGCCTTCGCAGTGTCGTCAACAGAAGGCGTTATAGCAGCTATAGTTTTATTAAACTTGCCCCATACAGATAAACTCTCAGTGTCTTCTACAGTAGTTGTTGTAGGTGCCACAGCGAGTGGGTCGCTTGGTGCTCTATTTTCTTTCAACTTTGCTTGAATTAACTCTAGAACTTGTTCTTTTATTAGGTACGCGCGTTTTGTTCGCTGACTGGTCTCTTCAGAAGTAACTTCTTCAGCTGCTTGGTTTTGGTCAAGGAACGCATGGATCTTGAACCGAGGATCCAGAAATGTACATACACCGAGTAACATACTGTCTTCTATTTCCTTCTCAGGAAAGTAAAGATCTAATCCCTCTTCTAACTTTATAAGAAAGTCCTTTGCTATGCCAAAAAAGGGCTTGTCTTTCATTAGTGTTAAAACGTTTTTTAGCCCATCTATTATAACAATTGCAAGACTCGCGGGTAGGTAATGTGTGGTACTCATAACTCGAGTGATTTCTTCAAATGGCTTCAAAATGATGCACACTTGTCTTATTGCTTCCCATATCTCATTAGTTATAATAGGTAATTCTATCACTAAGGTTGGTATTACTGATTGTAAAGCCTCTTTTAGTTTGTAGAATCTTTCCAGCATGTAAAATGCAGTGTTCCATCTCGTTGGAACAGACTGAATCAACTTAAAAGCTTGAGATTTTGGCTTCATATCAGTTTGGTGTTTTAAAATCGCGTCAGTTGCTAAATCGTTTTTCTTGAAATAAGTCACAATTTGTTTAACTTTCTCCAAAATTATGTCAATAATTTCAAATGCTTTTTCCATGACTAAATTTAGTTTTTGGAGGTAGCAACCAAAAAAGTTCCAGCCAGTTTTTTGTATAGCACTAAGAAGGTTTTGTGCGTTATCGGATACAGCAAGAGATATTTTGTCATCAATTTTCCATAGTGATGCTATGTTTTTTAATACTACGGCTAAAGCATCGGCTGTGTGAGTATCACTCAAATGCTCACAGTGCAACAACACCGTTTTTAGCTCAAAGTCTGAAATAAAATGAGCATTGACAGCCATATATGAATCCATATTAACAGAGGTCCAACAATCTGTAGTAATACAAACTTTTTTAGCATTTTGCACCATTTTCATTATTTTATTTTTGCACTCTAAATATTGGCTCGGTATCAAAGTTTTTGATATTAATTTTTTATGTGGCAGCTCGTAATATGGGTTTAAAGCTTGAACAAAATTTTTAAATCCTTCATCGTTCACTATTGACATAGGTTGGTAACCCTGTGTGATCATTTCAAGTAATTTTTTATCTATGCAACTCTTACTTTGTCCAAATCTGTGAGGTTTTTTCAACATTTTTGGCAGCTTTCTACGAGGTTGCAATCTTATTAGATGCGTTGTTTCCATGGGCTCCGAGTCGTTGGTCTCCGACTCCAAAACATCTGACTCAAGTTCTTCAATTTCATCGTCTGATGGTACACTTTCAGTTTTAACTGCAACAGAGACATCTCTCATCTGCTCGCTTGAACTTAAAAAAAATTCATATGCAGTTGAATGCTTGGTATGTAAATGCTTTTTTAAATTAGTAATAGAGGTTTTATAAGAATATAGATTTTCACATAATAAACACCTTGCAACAGACTTATTTGGAATTTTTTCAAAATGTTCCCAAATTGATGCACCTAACACTTTTGATTGCCGCTTCAGCGGTTGAGATTTTACTGTTGATTGGATTGTTTCCTCAAGAACAGTTTGATCAAATTCTGATTGAACTATATCTGATTCCTTATAGGAGCCAAATGCTTCTTCTTGTTCATTGTCTGATAATTGTTCAATAACAGGACTCTCACTAGTGCGATTGCTTGAACTCACAATAGATTCATAAGCGCCAAAATGCTTACAGTTCAAATGTTTTTTTAAATTAGTGACAGAAGTCTTATAAGAGTATTCTTTTCTACACAACACACACTTAGCCGCAGACTTTTCTGGAACTTTCTCGAAAAGATTCCAAATGGAACTCATTATGAAACTCCTATGTAAAATATTAACACTAAATATAGAAAATTAGACTTTGGGTAGTTTAACTTATTCAAAAAATCACATTGCTATTTATTGTGTGTAGCTGATTATTTAAACTGTGATGTGATATGTGATTATCGCAGACGGAGTACTATCAACCTCATCCAGGCGGAAAACGTCATCATGGCTGGAAAGTGTGACCAGCCTCGCGCAACTCTCAAACTAGACTTACACATTCGAAACAAACATAATGTAGGAAACAGATTGTCAAAATTGAAATACATTTCATACAAACTACTTTGCAGTAAATTTTCTGGTGGCAATAAGAAAAACACTTTTATTTATTTTAGGTGTATCGTGTAAGTCAATGTCATCGTTCTTTTGCACGTCAGATATGTGTTCTGTGGTAGTATGTTGTCTGTCGTCAAGAGAGCGTAAGTTTTTGTTGTTTGTGTACAAAATGAGGTCAAAGTAATTTATTTGCACGAATGATACTCGGCTTATCGCAGATATTGGTTATCAGATGTTTTTATTCCTCCAGTAAAAACGTAAGTAGCTAGTGTTCTTTTGATTGTAGTGCATTATTAGTAGAGTTCTTGAAGTAGGTATTCTACTACCTTACCTACTATTCTATTGCTGCCATTAGATAACTACCTACCAGTGTTGCGCTTATTTTCGTTTTTGTTGGTATTTAGTTCAAAGGTAGCCGTTTAGTGTCTTATTATGTACCAGAATAATAAAATTATTGTTAATTAAAAAATTAAAATTAAATTCTTGCTTAATTCCTAGATGACCCACAAAGTATTTGTGTATGGTACACTGAAACGCAATGAACCAAACCACCACTGGCTCACAGACTCCAACAATGGCTCCGGCAAGTTTGTGGGGGAAGGTACAACGAAGAGTAGATATCCGTTGGTCATCGCAACCAAGTATAATATACCATTCCTGCTATACAGTCCTGGACATGGTAGTATTGTCAAAGGTAAAGATTTTTTTTGCACAGATTTTTATGACACTGAATTAAAATCTGACTGATTTAAGAAATGTGACCTGTAGACAGAAAACATCATTGGCTTAGAAGCTCTGCCTTCCATTCCGTGGGTTGTGGGTTCGATCCCAACTAAGAGCTGTGTATTCTATTTTTGTAACTATGTATTATATCAGCAATCTAGTTCCCATAGTACAAGTTTTGTTTAGTTCTGGACTAGAGCGGGATGTATGAAATGTCCATGAAATTTTACTTTATGTATTATTATATTTGTTTCAGGTGAAGTGTATGAAGTTGATGAGACAATGCTTAGCAAGCTGGATATACTAGAAGACCATCCAAATTACTATATTCGAGAAATTGATGATATTATTGTGAAGAAACCGTAAGTTATTTTTTTATTATTATAGTGTAGCACTTATTAATACCCATTACATTACTTTACTAAGAATGCGGTTGGTTGGTCCAAACCTTATATTCTTATTTCTTTAATTTCTTAATTTTGTCAGTATAACCCTATTTAAATTCTACTACTAGACCTACTCTATCTTAGACCTAGTAAACTAATTAGCCTACTAGTAAAGATTTAGAAACGCATAAACTACAGAATCATTTTTTTTTTCAAATTGATTCTTTTCTTTTCTAGATCTACAAATGAAATGGAAACTCAAAAATGTTGGGTGTATTTCCTAAAGACATTCAAACCGGATTTGCTGACACGACCTCATCTAGCTGATTACTCGTCAACGGGACCCCATGGCTTACCATACTTGGAAAGGTCTAAAAGAGATCCTACATATAATTTAAAAGCTGAGGTTAAAGATTAAATTGAACTAAAGATATTTGAAATCTTGATGCTATGATATGATTAAATATAATTATGTCTTGTTTATAGGATAATTTATAGTGTACTGTTTGAAACTATCACGGTTTTGAACATAGTTTTCATTACAAATCATGGTGAATATCCCGTACTAATATATATGTCATCTTAGAGATGATAGTAATATATTTATGTTTTAAATTATGAGGTTGTGGAGTGAATATTTTATAAAAACTTATTTTTTTAATCTTTTTCAGCTCTAATGAATCTACAATTGACGATTTGGATGATGTTGTACAGAAATAAATGTATGAAATATTTTTTTAATTTTGTAAGTAAATAAAGAAAATAAATTACAATCGATATTATAAAAAAAACTGTTTTTGAACGAACCCTACTTCAGTGATATAGTGATAATGACATCTGTCATCTTCATCTACCATGTGATTTTGACGTAAAGTTTTAATTTTAAGGTTATGTTGTTGTATTTTGTTATAACCATGTATCGCTAAAAATAAAGTTATTTTTACAATAAGCCATGGATTTTGCTCGCAAACAACTGGAAAAATACGGCTGGTCCGATGGTAAGTTCCGTTATGACATTTTTGATCAAGAAACTGTAAATTTAGTATAGTAAAGTATATATGTTTTTTTTAGGTAAAGGTCTAGGTAAGCATGAAAACGGTATAGCAGAAGCTCTGAAGCCTAAAATAAAACGCAGTGTGACAGGAGTAGGTCACGATCCAGCTTCGGAATTCAATGAGCATTGGTGGAGCGCATTGTATGACAAGGCTGCTAAGAATGTTGAGGTAAATTGTGAGGTTTTATTGTTATATTATTGATAATACATTATCATACAAGTATCTAAATAAAAGACGCAAAAATGTGAGTGATAAAATAGTTGATTGCAGAAACATTGCTAATAATCTAATTATAAAAACAAAGTACATACATTGAAACATTATTCGTTCACTAGACAAAAAATGATTATCTACTTTTGACACTTTATGTAAATCAAATAAATGATCAAATCAAAAAAAAATTAAAGTAGCTTTCACTAAGGGGGCATTTTTGAACATTTACTCCTTATTGCCTTTTTGCTATAAGATTAGTAAATGTTAATCACCATAAACTCCGACATTGGCAAAATCATGGCAACCCAAGCCTGCGAAAAGCCACTAAGAAAGAAGAAGAAGTTCATCATTATGTATTTAAAAGATACAAGATTAATCTAACTATACAAAATAAATAATGAAAAGTTGCATTTTAAATCAATTTAAGTTCCATTGCAGCCGAAATATCTATTTACTAAGTTCCTTTAATCCACAGGTTGAAGAGAAAAACGGCAAGACAAAGAAAATAAAAATAAAAGACAGTGAAAACTTTGTCATAACTAGTAGTAATTGGAAAATAAACAAAAAGCAATCTAAGAATACCGACGAGGCTCAATATTCTGAATACTTTGTACGTACCGCAGTACTGACTAATGATAAAGGAGGGAGGAAGACAGAAAATGTGAAAGAGAGTGAGTCGGAAAGTGACGGAGATGTTGATAGTAAGAATGTAATCAAAATGACAGATGAAGAACTATTCGCTGCTTGTGGAGGACGAACTGCACATAAGTAAGTGATTTGTATAAATTAAATAAATTCTAAGAATTTATTATTTCTAAATATCTAAATATAAAGTTAATCAATATTACACCTATTTTTCCTAGAATGACACTCTTGGTTTTAAACCTTGGAGATTGTTAGTGTTTGAAAAATTTATTTATAAATCCATATTTTACACAGTTATTAAGTACTTTGATAAATCAGATATTGTGAAATAATAAAAAGAAAATAAAAAAAAGTATATCTTAACTACTTATAATAATAATAAACAAATATTCACGGACAATTCACACATCACACTCTAGTTCCAATTAAAACTATTATCTAAACTACAAGCTGATTTGTTTGTCTGGAAGTGACTTGTGTAAAGAGATGCATATAACTTAAAAGAGGTATTTTTAGTTTTATATGACTTTGAAGCTATTGCATAGCTTCTATCGCGGGCCTTGAGCGTGGAGACCGAATCCAGGAATTCCGTAACGAAATATCCTAACACTGCGCATTCGTAATCCAGCAAAAAATGCTATGCAATAGCTTTACTGCGGCAGTCCCCACGTCTTTTTTAAATGAATGATTAAAATTGTACAATTATTTTACAGAGGCGCCCGACATGGTTTAAGAGCAATAGGTAAACTAGCAAGAATAGCTGAACAAGAAAGAAATCTGCTAACCCAACCGCAATATGAAGGATATTCACACGCCAAGAAGTTGAAACAAGAAGCAGATTACAGCATTGATCAAATGACTATAAAAGAAGATATGCCAGAAATTGTAAAAAAGAAAAAAAATAAAAGAAAACGCTGTAGTAGTAAAGAAGCTATACAGCTGGTAGAATCGGAAAGTTCTTTGCCAACAAAGAATAAATTAAAAAGTAAAAAGAATAGGGATGCCAGCGCAGACGAAAATGGTAGTAGTAATTCAGAGGAACAGATGATAGTATGCTCTGATGTGAATACAGACGTAAAGAAATCGAGAAAGAATAAACGGAAAAATGAAAATAATCAAGCAGACGATTCAGAAAACATAAATTCTAATGGCGAAGTGCCGGATTGTAAAAAAAAGAAAAAGAAAAAAAAAGATAAGTCTGAACAAATGGATTGTTGTTGATTCTATGCTACAGGTTTTTGAGAAGTGTACATAAGCTTTGTTTTAATATAAGGAATTAAAATAATGTCATGTTTCATTTGATATGTTAGAAAATAATGATTATAAATAATGAGCTTACGGTAAGATAAGAAACGCAATAGAATAAAAAAAAACCCTAAGGTATCATACGAAACGAAATATATAATGTAGGAAATATATGAAAAAATGCTATAGTGAGTGCCTGAATAGATTGCTTTTAAACCGGGTGTTTCCAGTGTGGATGACTATTTTGGTAGATTTTATAATTCTATAGTGGCATCACTAGGTCTCATAAAAACAGCTGGTTGTCAATGTCAACTTTTGTATCTGTCAGTCAATAATAATCAAAAAAATAATCTGCAAAATATTGCGACGAAAATTCACGAAAAATGTCTATAGCGAAGTATTTGGCGCTCGATAAAGTGGTAAACTTCTTCAATATTGTTCGCCAAAATGGCGGCATCACAGGATGTCTGTATAAATTGTACAGGTAAGAAATAAATTGGGTATGTATTATGTAATTTTATTAAGGTTATGTTTTGTGTTGATTATAAGCTAAAACCTTAGCCCTGGGTCGTACTGGCAGTAACTAGTAGATTTGGGAGTGTTTGTGCAGTATCTGTGAGTCGTCGGGTTTGATTCCCATCAAGAACAAACATGATGTGATGACAAATCGCACATCCGGTGCGATACTGGCACTTATGCAAAAAATGCAAAAATGAGTTAAATATGAGAAAATGATCATAAAGGTCTCAGCACACATATGGGATCGGAAAGGGATCGTAACCGTAACGCCTTTCGCCTCGCTGTCAACCAGGCGTCAACCTACCGTATGCACGTAACGAAAGCGTATCAGCAGCGCCTGTACGTCAACTCGGCTACGGCTAGGCGACACCGCGCTTACGCCTCGCCGCCCCCTGGCTGACCTGGTTGGCACCAGATCAGTTTGAATCCAAACGTTAAGTGTAGCGCACGGTTATGTCTTGGTTTACAATACGTGAGTTGGCTATCATAGCCATAGCACTTGATGGTGGACGAAGAGATGTGAGCTCGGGTACGGAGAGACGTAAGCGCGGGGACGGAGAAACGTAAGCGCGGGGACGATGAGCCGTAAGCGCGGGGACGATGAGCCGTAAGCGCGGGAATTCAAGTTCGGAGCCTGTTCCGAGGCGAGGCGATTACGTTATTATTCCGATTGGTGTGCGTTGCAGTAGGGAGTTTAATACAAACCATTCTGAACGGCTCGAGGCGATACGGTGACGATCCCTTTCCGATCCCATATGTGTGCTGAGACCCTAAAGCACCCCTTTACTTGGTGATATAACGCCATTTGTGTAGTACGCATAGTTTCCGTATGAGGACGTGAGTGTCTTTACTGTTATGGCGCAAATCATGCGTCGCTTGGAGCAACATTGTTATATTGGTCAGTTGTGCGCGGTCCTCCGCCACTTGAAATGCGTCTTGAAGCTATACTGTCACTAAGGTAATTGTGACACCATTTTTTTTTGATTCTGGAGCAATAGTGACCTAGGTACATATTATTTTTAACTGATTATGACACAACTACAGTTATAATTTTTCGTTAGAGCAACAACGTCACTTCTGAGGGGGTTGGAAGGCTTAAATAATAGTTTAGTATATTTTTTACATTATAAAGTGACTAATATTTCTCAAAAAGTAAAGATAAAAGTTGACGTTGTAGTATAAGCAGTTCATCTCATCTATATTCTCTTAAGTCATTGTTTTGTGAGGTGTCAAAGTTTTAAATGCTTCTCCTGAAAAACTACATTTTTGCATAAGTGCCAGTGTCGCACCGGATGTGCGAAATATTGATGTTTGTATGACTACTATCTCTACAATAAATAAAATCTATCTTCTAGTTCCCATAGTACAAACTCTGCTTAAGGAACTAGATGGTGATGTGTCAAAATACCCATACATAAATAATGCTGGACAATCCACACAACATCATCTAGCCCCAAGCTAAGCAGAGCTTGTGTTATGGGTACTAGAAGACTGACATACAATACATTACATACATAGATATTTTTTATTATACATATAAAACACCCATAACACCCGGAATAAATATTTGCAGATCATACAAACATTTATCCCAAGGCGGGAATCGAACCCGAAACCTCCACGTCGCAGGGGGACCTTCGCCCGCCGTGCCACATCGGTTGTCCCATAAATATTTATTGCTTTAAACTTTACAGCATGTAAATAAAACTATTTTCCTAACATACATTTTTCTCGGTTTCAGACAGGACGAGATCAAAGATGGAGTCCTAGTCGGTGAAGATAAATACGGTAACAAGTACTTTGAGAACCCGCGGTACTTCTACAGCCGGAATCGTTGGATTGAATACAACGAGAAGTATCATATGCAATATGATGGAAGCCAGGTTAAAATATGCAGTTACATATTGCATCCATAAAAAAATCTTTATTCACAAACTTACAACTATAAAAGTATTTACAAAAGGCACATAGGCATAACGAATGTCAATTTTTTAACATTCGTGAATGCGAATGCGGATACGAATATCTGTCGTCAATATTCGCGAATGCGAATGCGAATACGAATGTCGAGAAATATGCGAATATTCGCGAATGCGAATGTTCGTTACATCGACAAAAACTTCGTGTTCGGGTATAGGCGATGTTCTTGTCTAAATACTACGCGATGACACGATGCACCCGGCCACATCCCGGCCACATACATCGCGTTAACACGAATATTCGCCGTAGCCCGCTAATGTGGCCCCAGCATAATAGGCATATAAACAATATAAGAAACAGTTGAGCTATCTATAGACTGTTGCAAGCGATCTATAGATAGTTGGACGACTGATGTGGCGCGGTGGGCAATGGTCCGCCTGCGACGCGGAAGATTGCGGGTTCGATTCCCGCCTTGGGATAAAGTTTGTATACTCTGTAAATATTTATTCCGGGTGTTCTGGGTATTATATGTATAATAAAAAATATCTATCTATGTAATGTATTGTATTAAGTCAGTCTTCTAATACCCGTAACACAGGCTCTGCTTAGCTTGGGGCTAGATGATGTTGTGTGGATTGTCCAGCATTATTTATTTATTATTATTATAGTTCAACTGGTCCAAATCAGTACCATTAGGAAGCATACTCAAGATACTGGCTGCATTGCCGCGCTGAATAGCAATGCTGATACGCTGGGCCAGATACTCACCAGCCCTCGGGTCACGCGACGACAACATTAGAAATGTATTAATAAGTATTTTTATCCATTCCAGGTACCCGCTGAATGGTATGGATGGCTACACTACAAAACTGATCTGCCGCCCCACCATGTAAGCAACTACATTATCTTCTACCAATACATAAAAATATCTATCTATGTAATGTATTGTATTAAGTATGTCAGTCTTCTAGTACCCATAACACAAGCTCCGCTTAGCTTGGGGCTAGATGATATTGTGTGGATTGTCCAGCATTATTTATTATTTATTTATTTATACGATAGAAAGATGATACATAAACATATTTTAGATTTTATTATAAAAAGTTTTAAAACTATTTTTATGGGACATACAGATGGCCCACCAGATTTATTTAACATTTTATGAAGATCCATTACTTCTAAGCACGTCTATATAAATATAATTACTTGATATTATTTCGAAATTCTTACTAACTTTTTTGTAAAGTTTGTAGTACCAAATGAGCAACTAGATGGCGCTAGTAAGAATATTTTAGCCTAGAACGCGCTATCGAAGCGTTTTGGACCGCTCACGTCTTTTTAAGTTATTTTCTATCAGTCGATTTGCATTCTGCATTTACACTCAAATTTCGTAAAAATTACGAAAAATTTTTGAATTTGGTACTGCTTTACAGTAACATTTAAATTGTAAATCAGAAAATATGAAAATAAGAAATAATATACTTAGGGCCGGTTTCTCGTACGATGATCATCGAAAAAATCAAATTACAATGTGTCAAAACTCGGATCAATCGTGATTTGGGTTGTTCATTGCTTGTCATCTGAACTGTTGTTATATAGGTATTTCGCAGATGACAAGCGATGAACAACCCAAATCACGATTGATCCGAGTTTTGACACATTGTAATTTGATTTTTTCGTTGATCATCGTTTCAGAAACCGGCCGTTAACTTATTAAAATAATCACGGTCATTTTCACACATTACTCTATAGTAGGCATGGGCGTTTTCGGATTTTTTCACAAACCGATTTCAGATTTTGAAATCGATTTCAGTAGCGAATATCGGAGCGTAGTGAATTAGACCCTATCGCCTCGTCTTTAGTTTTCAATGTGCAATTCATAAAACCGTCTACAATTCAAAATCCATAACGATTCGCAAAGATTCGCTTCATCTGGAAGGTTGCGGGTTCGATTCCCGCCTTGGGATAAATGTTTGTACGATCTGCAAATATTTATTCCGGGTGTTCTGGGTATTTTATTTTATATGTATAATAAAAAATATCTATATAAGTAATGTATTGTATTAAGTATGTCAGTCTTCTAGTACCCATAACACAAGCTCTGCTTAGCTTGGGGCTAGATGATGTTGTGTGGATTGTCCAGCATTATTTATTTATTTATTTATTTCTTTCGCCCTTTCGACGGATCACTAAGTTACAAAGAAAAGGAAATGAAATTCGCTCTGTCTTATTCTAACTAAGTATTCGTACGGTAGAGTGGTAGAGAACGACAAATATCAAAACTATCGAAAACTTAAAACCTTAGATAGATTTCGTTTGCAGTTTGGTTTGCAAACTAAACTCACGGTTCGGTTTCGCTTTGTTATCGTGGTATTGCGTTTTCTAAAAACGGTTTTCTCATATTGGAATATCGATGCGATACGATTTCTGACTGCAAACCGATTCTGTTGTCGAACTCGAGCGTTTTTTTAAATTCTCAAATACCTCACTGAAACTAAACTAATTGTAATTCTGATAAGAAGGATCATACAAAAAAACGGTAGGAATCAGGCCGTAGTTTCTTGTCCGTTATATTTTCTGGTCGCGTGGAACTGGCACCTAGAATAAAATAAATAAATAAATAAATAAATAAATAATGCTGGACAATCCACACAACATCATCTAGCCCCAAGCTAAGCAGTGCTTGTGTTAAGAATCACCTAGTATATACGAAGATTCTAAATGATCTTTGTGATTTAATTGATACTCTTTTCAGGACACAAGCCGACCAAAATACAAATGGATGGCAGACTTCACCGAGAACATGTCTGGTACAACGGGACAATATACACCATACAGCACCACACGTCCTAAAATCGAGTCTTGGACTCCCCCTAAGAGGTCCTAACTTGGATTTTCTCTGACTACTCCTTTGCTGCAATATACTTTGATAAATCTAAGCTGCTTTAAAAAATTATCAATATTTTGCAGTAAAATTAGAAAACTGGAAATATCAGCATTAGTGTATGATACTATAAAGTAGAAAATTTAATTTAATTAATTTGAAGTATAGACTTTAAATTAATTAAAATTGAAATATAATATAATATTTAAATTAATTACAAGTGATTGTTTTGATAACTGGCTGTATAACGTTTTTGAGATAAATTTCCAGACAGTAGCTAACTTTAGACGGCTGTCGGGCCGTTTGTACTGATCAACGCTTTATAGTTTCCTGAAATCAGGCCGATTGGGCCATTTAGCTCCTGTTAATATCACTATCTGAAACGTTATTCCGATAGTTTTTGTTCTCAGTGTTTATAGCAAAGGTTGAAAAATGTATAAAATTGTTTTATTTTAAGTAGAAAGTGAATAAATAACTTATCAATGAAACAGTGTTTTTTTCATCCTACAATGATTAATCTAGCTAAGTAGAAGTTACATTATTTAAGATATAAAGTTTGATCTAAGCTTGTGTAAGTACACCGCGGGCATCACATACCCAACTACACCGCGGGCACCACATACCCAACTACACCGCGGGCACCACATACCCAACTACACCGCGGGCACCACATACCCTAGTACACCGCGGGCACCACATACCCAACTACACCGCGGGCACCACATACCCTAGTACACCGCGGGCACCACATACCCAACTACACCGTGGGCACCACATACCCAACTACACCGCGGGCACCACATACCCTAGTACACCGCGGGCACCACATACCCAACTACACCGCGGGCACCACATACCCAACTACACCGCGGGCACCACATACCCTAGTACACCGCGGGCACCACATACCCAACTACACCGCGGGCACCACATACCCTAGTACACCGCGGGCACCACATACCCAACTACACCGTGGGCACCACATACCCTAGTACACCGGTGGCATCACATACCCAACTACACCGCGGGCACCACATACCCTAGTACACCGCGGGCACCTTATACCCAACTACACCGTGGGCACCACATACCCTAGTACACCGCGGGCATCACATACCCTAGTACACCGCGGGCACCACATACCCAAGTACACTGCGGGCACCACATACCCTAGTACACCGTGGGCAACACATACCCAACTACACCGCGGGCACCACATACCCTAGTACACCGCGGGCACCACATACCCAACTACACCGTGGGCACCACATACCCTAGTACACCGCGGGCATCACATACCCTAGTACACCGCGGGCACCACATACCCTAGTACACCGTGGGCAACACATACCCAACTACACCGCGGGCACCACATACCCTAGTACACCGCGGGCACCACATACCCAACCACACCGTGGGCACCACATACCCTAGTATACCGCGGGCACCACATACCCTAGTACACCGCGGGCACCACATACCCAAGTACACTGCGGGCACCACATACCCAACTACACCGCGGGCATCACATACCCAACTACACCGCGGGCACCACATACCCTAGTACACCGCGGGCACCACATACCCAAGTACACTGCGGGCACCACATACCCAAGTACACTGCGGGCACCACATACCCAAGTACACTGCGGGCACCACATACCCTAGTACACCGCGGGCACACCATACCCAACTACACCGTGGGCACCACATACCCTAGTATACCGCGGGCACCACATACCCTAGTACACCGCGGGCACCACATACCCAACTACACCGCGGGCATCACATACCCAACTACACCGCGGGCACCACATACCCTAGAACACCGCGGGCACCACATACCCAACTACACCGTAGGCACCACATACCCTAGTATACCGCGGGCACCACATACCCTAGTACACCGCGGGCACCACATACCCTAGTACACTGCGGGCACCACATACCCAACTACACCGCGGGCATCACATACCCTGGTACACCGCGGGCACCACATACCCAACTACACCGTGGGAACCACATCACATACCCTAGTACACCGCGGGCACCACATACCCAACTACACCGCGGGCACCACATACCCTAGTATACCGCGGGCACCACATACCCTAGTACACCGCGGGCACCACATACCCAACTCCACCGTGGGCACCACATAGCCTGGTATACCGCGGGCACCACATACCCAAGTACACTGCGGGCACCACATACCCAACTACACCGCGGGCACCACATACCCAACTACACTGTGGGCACCACATACCCTAGTATACCGCGGGCACCACATACCCTAGTACACCGCGGGCACCACATACCCAACTACACCGTGGGCACCACATACCCTAGTATACCGCGGGCACCACATACCCAACTTCACCGTGGGCACCACATACCCTAGTACACCGCGGGCACCACATACCCAACTACACCGCGGGCAATACATACCCAAGTACACTGCGGGCACCACATACCCTAGTACACCGTGGGCACCACATACCCAACTACACCGCGGGCACTACATACCCTAGTACACCGCGGGCACCACATACTCAACTACACCGTGGGCACCACATACCCTAGTATACCGCGGGCACCACATACCCTAGTACACCGCGGGCACCACATACCCAACTACACCGTGGGCACCACATACCCTAGTATACCGCGGGCACCACATACCCAACTACACCGTAGGCACCACATACCCTAGTACACCGCGGGCACCACATACCCAAGTACACTGCGGGCACCACATACCCAAGTACACTGCGGGCACCACATACCCTAGTACACCGCGGGCACACCATACCCAACTACACCGTGGGCACCACATACCCTAGTATACCGCGGGCACCACATACCCTAGTACACCGCGGGCACCACATACCCAAGTACACTGCGGGCACCACATACCCAACTACACCGCGGGCATCACATACCCAACTACACCGCGGGCACCACATACCCTAGAACACCGCGGGCACCACATACCCAACTACACCGTAGGCACCACATACCCTAGTATACCGCGGGCACCACATACCCTAGTACACCGCGGGCACCACATACCTTAGTACACTGCGGGCACCACATACCCAACTACACCGCGGGCATCACATACCCTGGTACACCGCGGGCACTACATACCCAACTACACTGCAGGCACCACATCACATACCCTAGTACACCGCGGGCACCACATACCCTAGTATACCGCGGGCACCACATACCCTAGTACACCGCGGGCACCACATACCCAACTACACCGCGGGCACAACATACCCAAGTACACCGCGGGCACCACATACCCTAGTACACCGCGGGCATCACAAACCTGACTACACCGCGGGCACCACATACCCTAGTACACCGCGGGCATCACATACCTAACTACGCCGCAGGCACCACATACCCTAGTACACCGCGGGCATCACAAACCCGACTACACCGCGGGCATCACATACCCAACTACACCGCGGGCACCACATACCCTAGAACACCGCGGGCACCACATACCCAACTACACCGTAGGCACCACATACCCTAGTATACCGCGGGCACCACATACCCTAGTACACCGCGGGCACCACATACCTTAGTACACTGCGGGCACCACATACCCAACTACACCGCGGGCATCACATACCCTGGTACACCGCGGGCACTACATACCCAACTACACTGCAGGCACCACATCACATACCCTAGTACACCGCGGGCACCACATACCCTAGTATACCGCGGGCACCACATACCCTAGTACACCGCGGGCACCACATACCCAACTACACCGCGGGCACAACATACCCAAGTACACCGCGGGCACCACATACCCTAGTACACCGCGGGCATCACAAACCTGACTACACCGCGGGCACCACATACCCTAGTACACCGCGGGCATCACATACCTAACTACGCCGCAGGCACCACATACCCTAGTACACCGCGGGCATCACAAACCCGACTACACCGGGGGCACCACATACCCAAGTACACTGCGGGCACCACATACCCTAGTACACCGCGGGCTTCACAAACCCGACTACACCGCGGGCACCACATACCCAACTACACCGTGGGCTCCACATACCCAAGTACACCGCGGGCACCACATACCCAACTACACCGCGGGCACCACATACCCTAGTACACCGCGGGCATCACAAACCCGACTACACCGCGGGCACCACATACCCAAGTACACTGCGGGCACCACATACCCTAGTACACCGCGGGCATCACAAACCCGACTACACCGCGGGCACCACATACCCTAGTACACCGCGGGCACCACATACCCAACTACACCGTGGGCTCCACATACCCAAGTACACCGCGGGCACCACATACCCAACTACACCGCGGGCACCACATACCCTAGTACACCGCGGGCATCACAAACCCTAGTACACCGCGGGCACCACATACCCAACTCCACCGTGGGCACCACATAGCCTAGTATACCGCGGGCACCACATACCCAAGTACACTGCGGGCACCACATACCCAACTACACCACGGGCACCACATACCCAACTACACCGTGGGCACCACATACCCTAGTATACCGCGGGCACCACATACCCTAGTACACCGCGGGCACCACATACCCAACTACACCGTGGGCACCACATACCCTAGTATACCGCGGGCACCACATACCCAACTTCACCGTGGGCACCACATACCCTAGTACACCGCGGGCACCACATACCCAACTACACCGCGGACAATACATACCCAAGTACACTGCGGGCACCACATACCCTAGTACACCGTGGGCACCACATACCCAACTACACCGCGGGCACTACATACCCTAGTACACCGCGGGCACCACATACCCAACTACACCGTGGGCACCACATACCCTAGTATACCGCGGGCACCACATACCCTAGTACACTGCGGGCACCACATACCCAACCACACCGCGGGCACCACATACCCTGGTACACCGCGGGCACGACATACCCAACCACACCGCGGGCACCACATACCCAACTACACCGTGGGCACCACATACCCTAGTACACCGCGGGCACAACATACCCAAGTACACCGCGGGCACCACATACCCAAGTACACTGCGGGCACCACATACCCAAGTACACCGCGGGCACCACATACCCAAGTACACCGCGGGCATCACATACCCAACTACACCGCGGGCACCACATACCCTAGTACACCGCGGGCACCACATACCCAAGTACACTGCGGGCACCACATACCCTAGTACACCGTGGGCACCACATACCCAACTACACCGCGGGCACTACATACCCTAGTACACCGCGGGCACCACATACCCTAGAACACCGCGGGCACCACATACCCAACTACACCGTAGGCACCACATACCCTAGTATACCGCGGGCACCACATACCCTAGTACACTGCGGGCACCACATACCCAACTACACCGCGGGCACCACATACCCAAGTACAATATTAAATGTAAAAAGTAATAAAAAGTTTGTTGTAATAGCAATAATCTAGACCTCGTCTCATGCCTTCCTCATGAAATAGTTATCAAGCAAAAATAATACAGTGAATAAAGTTACAACAACATAATCGTTCGGTGATTGGAAACTTGTATACAAAACAAGTGGTACGAGTGTTTTGCAGTCGCAACTAAAACTGTATGTAATACCATAAACTCAGCAACACAACGCAGTAATCAAGTTGATAATTCTACATGTCAGACATCTCAAACAGTGACGATTTATTATGAGGGTTGACTCAAAACTACTTAGAGGACTGGTATCAGCTGTGTATACGGAAACTTACCAATAATTTCGAGCTCAACAGCAATTAACCGACTGGACAAACGGTGAAGCGGTCTGCCTTACAATCGTAACACACCCAGTTCAATACTGACATAAATATATTTTTGCACTCGATTTTTTTTTTTTATAAATAAAGTTTTTGACAAACAATGGATTCTTCGTTCAACTTTGACGTGGAAAATGTCACAGTCCGTAGAAGACGTAGCCGGTCTGGTACAAGTTTAAATTCATGCGTCAGCAGTGCCACCGGTTTATTTGGTTCTGCAAGTAGCTTGGCGGATAATTCAATAAATGAACAAGAAATCATTGGAAACCTAAAAAATGACAACGAAAAACTTCGTCTAGATTTAGAAGTTGCACAGCAAAAAATATCATGCCTAAGGCAAGAAAATAAAGGATTAAAATTAATGCTTCTAGAAAATAATACTAAAAATGAGTCACCTACACAAAAACTATCAAAGGATGCACAACCATTAAACACCACAAAGCAGAATGCGCTACATGATATGAATATAGATATAACTCACGACAAAGAACGGAATAACCAACCTAAAACTAATTTGATAAAACCTTCTTCAAATAAGGCCTCTACACTAACAAAAAATAAAGTGTGTGTAGTAAGCAGTCAGAAGAATAGCAACTATCAGTATAGCTCGGTAAATCGTGGTGAGCTCTTAAATGAACATAGTGTTTGCCACTATAGAACACCGGGGTGTGGAATTATGCCTCTCCTAAAAGGAATTGATAAGAAGTTGAAGAATTTCACAAAAAATGATTTCTGCATTATTATTCTTGGCGAAGAAGACTTCCTAAGTACCAATAATTACTTAGAGTTGGTGATTTATATTAGAGAAAAACTACAGCATTTAAACTTTACAAATGTAATTATTTGTTTACCAGCATTTAGATGTCATGAATATGCTTCGGTGTTTAACTGGCGAGTTGAAACTTTTAATAACCTACTGTATCTTGACACAGAAGCACACCAGTATGCTTATCTACTAGATACGAATCAAAACCTATCATATAATAATACAATGTTCTCCGAGCACCATCATGGAAGAGTAAATATGAAAGGTCAGCAGACCATTCTTCATGATCTGCAGGAACTGATGAAGTACATTAAATCAAGTGAAACAATTTCGGATACTGAGGCGTATGATGCTCAAAACGAAGAAAATCAAGAATCGCAGCTTTTTCTTGCATAATCACATCCATATATTACACCAAAACATTGCAGGACTTCTGGGAAAATCTGATATTTTGACCTTGAGCCTTAATGAAATCTGTGAAACTTGGAATATTGATATAGACATTCTTTGTATAACTGAGCATTTTATTGCGTCGGGACATGAAGATCTACTTTATATACCTAATTATACTTTAGCAGCATACTATTCCAGATCAAAAAATCGAGGAGGAGCTTGTATTCTGGTTCGAAACGGAATCCCTTACCACAGTTTGAATTATGTAGCTGAATTGAGTGTTGAAGGAATTTTCGAATGCTGTGCTATTGAGCTCAAACAATATAATATAATTTTAGTGTGTATATTATATAGATTGCCATGTCGTGAAAACCTTTGCACTTTTTATAATGTCTTGGAAAAAATTCTATTAAAAACTTGTAAATCTGGCAAGCAATTAGTTCTGTGTGGAGATTTTAACATAGACATACTAAAAAATAATAGTACATCTACAAATCTTGAAAACTTTTTAAAAGGTTTTAATTTATTGTTAGAATTGAGACAGCCTACTCGATTGTGCAGTAAAACATGTATTGATAATTTTGCCCATAGTTTAAAAAGAAATTGTAAGGGTCATGTCCTGGATCTTGGGCTGTCAGATCATACCGCGCAGTTGTTAAGATATCCTGTAAAAAAAACTTGCCTTATTAGTAATTGGAAGGTATATAAGAGAGATTTTTGCTCTGAAAACGTAGTTAAATTTAAATCATATATAGAAAATATTTCTTTTTCTGAAATATATAGGTGCGAGGATCCAAATAAAGCATACGATCAGTTTATTGATACTTTCAGGTTGTTCTACAATTTGTGTTTCCCTGTGGTAAAAGTTAATATTTTCCTGAATAAGAAACCAAAATGGATATCTCGAGGTATTAAACTATGTATTAAAAAGAAAAGGAAGCTTCTTTGGATCTATAAACATCAATCAAACGAAATTAATAAATCAAATTTGAAAATATATTCTAAACGCCTTAAGAAGATTATAAGGTTAACACAGTTATCTCAAAATAATCATGCAGTTAATAGCTCAACAAATAAATCTAAAGCAATTTGGCAAATAATAAACAAATCGAAGTTGAATATTCCAAAAGAAAATATTACCAACATATCATATAATGGACAGAAACTCAATAAGCCTCAGGATATTGCTGTTGCTTTTAATAATTTTTTTATTGATCAAATTAGGCCTGGTGTAATAAATTATAAAACTCAAATAAAATACTCTTCAGTAAACTCACTGTATATGGCACCTATTACACCTTATGAAGTTAATAAGGTTATTAAGTCATTAAAGAATAAAAAGAGTACGGGTTATGACGAAATTTCTACTAAAATAATTAAAGCTGTGAGTGAATCTATATCACATCACTTATGCTACATTATTAACTTAAGTATAACAGAAGGCGTATATCCTGACAGCTTAAAGACAGTTATTGTGAAACCTATTTACAAAAAGAAAGGGAGTGTAGAGGAAATGAAAAATTATAGGCCCATAGCATTAATTTCAATATTTTCAAAAATTTTTGAAAGGATTATATACGGCTCTCTTTATAAATATATGGAAAAACATAAGATACTAGTAAATGAACAAAATGGTTTTAGAAAGGATAAATCTATAAATATAGCTGTATATGATCTGATTAAAAACATACTAGGTAATGTTGATGAAAGGTCACCAATCTGTGCGGTATTTATGGATATGACAAAAGCATTTGATTATGTAGATCACAAATTGTTATTGGACAAACTTTTTCAATATGGCGTAAGAGGCAATGTTTTAAAACTCATAAAATCATATTTAAGTAATAGGCAGCAGTATACAGAAATTAGTAAGATATGTACAAATTTGAAAGAAGAAGTTAAATACCAATCCAATGGAAGAACTATCAGATATGGCGTCCCTCAGGGTAGTGTGCTAGGACCCTTACTGTTTTTAATTTATATTAATGACTTGCCTTTGAATGTACAATATCCAATGGTTCTTTTTGCGGATGATAGTACTGCCATAGTTAAATGTTCTAGTCTAGACACATATGAGAGTGATGTCAGTAAATCCATTTCTCAAATAATAAACTGGCTAGATAATAATAATTTAAAAGTAAATCTAGACAAAACGAAAATAATTCACTTTACACAACGGTGTTCAATACCGTCTTTTGATATTGTTTATGGAAACAAAAAAGTTGAAATGGCAATAACAACTAAATTTCTAGGTCTAGTGATTGATGACAAATTAAATTGGCATTCTCAAGCTGATAATCTTTGTAAGGCTATTACTAAATTTGCTTACATGCTTTTTAAGTTACGTAATGTAGTTAGTCTGGATATTCTCAAAACAGTCTATCACAGCTATGTATCTTCTAAGTTAAGATACGGTGTTATTTTTTGGGGTAATTGTGCTGAGAGAGAAACTATATTTAAAATACAAAAGAGATGTATAAGAGCAATGTATGGTCTAAAAATGACTGAAAGTTGTAAACCATATTTTTTAGCATTGAAATTATTGACACTACCATCACTATACATATATGAAATGGCTATTTTTGTCAAGACTAATCCTGATCTTTTTATAAAACCACACCATTCGCGTAGCAGGCGAGACATACACCATTTATGTTTACTAAAGAGTGGCACTAGTCTTGTTCAGAAGAGTGTTTGTGGTATGGCACCAAAGATTTTTAATAAAGTTCCCAATAATTTGAAAGATTTGAATTTAAATATGTTTAAAAATAAGCTGCATAAGTTGTTAGTCGAAAAATGTTATTATAATATAGATGAATTCTTAATGGATAGTGACATATAATGATTATTTTTGTTTTTAATTTAATATAGAATTTGACTTTCTTATAAATGAATTTTGACTTACAATGTTTAAATTATGTAGTATTGAATTGTTTGACTTATAATAATTATTGTTTTTTTTGTAACTTGTCATAATTTTCAGTTATGTAAGTATGTAATTACATTTGCATGCCTGATTTAGGTGAACCATGTTTGGAATTATGTATTATTTATTTATCATCTCTGTATACACATGATTGCAAATAAAATAAATGAAATGAAATGAAATGAAATGCGGGCACCACATACCCAACTACACCGCGGGCACCACATACCCAAGTACACCGCGGGCATCACATACCTAAGTACACTGCGGGCACCACTTCACAAACCCTAGTACACCGCGGGCACCACATACCCAACTACACCGTGGGCACCACATACCCTAGTACACCGCGGGCACCACATACCCAAGTACACCGCGGGCACCACATACCTAACTACACCGCGGGCATCACATACCCAACTACACCGCGGGCACCACATACCCAACTACACCGTGGGCACCACATACCCTAGTACACCGCGGGCATCACATACCTAAGTACACTGCGGGCACCACTTCACAAACCCTAGTACACCGCGGGCACCACATACCCAACTACACCGTGGGCACCACATACCCTAGTACACCGCGGGCACCACATACCCAAGTACACCGCGGGCACCACATACCTAACTACACCGCGGGCATCACATACCCAACTACACCGCGGGCACCACATACCCAACTACACCGTGGGCACCACATACCCTAGTACACCGCGGGCACCACATACCAAACTACACCGTGGGCACCACATACCCTAGTACACCGCGGGCACGACATACCTAACTACACCGCGGGCATCACATACCCAACTACACCGCGGGCACCACATACCCAACTACACCGTGGGCACCACATACCCTAGTACACCGCGGGCACCACATACCCAACTACACCGTGGGCACCACATACCCTAGTACACCGCGGGCACCACATACCCAACTACACCGTGGGCACCACATACCCTAGTATACCGCGGGCACCACATACCCAACTACACCGCGGGCACCACATACCCTAGTACACCGCGGGCACCACATACCCAACTACACCGTGGGCACCACATACCCTAGTATACCGCGGGCACCACATACCCTAGTATACCGCGGGCACCACATACACCGCGGGCACCACATACCCAACTACACCGTGGGCACCACATACCCTAGTATACCGCAGGCACCACATACCCTAGTATACCGCGGGCACCACATACCCTAGTACACCGCGGGCACCACATACCCAACTCCACCGTGGGCACCACATAGCCTAGTATACCGCGGGCACCACATACCCAAGTACACTGCGGGCACCACATACCCAACTACACCGCGGGCACCACATACCTAACTACACCGTGGGCACCACATACCCTAGTATACCGCGGGCACCACATACCCTAGTACACCGCGGGCACCACATACCCAACTACACCGTGGGCACCACATACCCTAGTATACCGCGGGCACCACATACCCAACTACACCGTGGGCACCACATACCCTAGTACACCGCGGGCACCACATACCCAACTACACCGCGGGCAATACATACCCAAGTACACTGCGGGCACCACATACCCTAGTACACCGTAGGCACCACATACCCTAGTATACCGCGGGCACCACATACCCTAGTACACCGCGGGCACCACATACCCAACTACACCGCGGGCACCACATACCCTAGTACACCGCGGGCACAACATACCCAAGTACACCGCGGGCACCACATACCCAAGTACACTGCGGGCACCACATACCCAACTACACCGCGGGCACCACATACCCAAGTACACCGCGGGCATCACATACCCAACTACACTGCGGGCACCACATACCCAACTACACCGCGGGCACCACATACCTTAGTACACCGCGGGCACCACAAACCCAACTACACCGTGAACACAATTTATATTTGCCTCTAGTGTTCACACCATGAACCTCACACTTTTTCAAAAAGCTATCTTTATTTTTATGAGTGTACAATAAGACTTCATAAATATATTGTGAAATTACTGTTAGAATACCAATCTCCCCAAACCGCTCCCTCAACGAATCCCGCGGTTTCATTTTATAAATGGCACGTATAGCCCTTTTTTGCAAAACAAATATAGTTTGTATATCAGCTGCTTTACCCCAGAGAAGTATACCATATGACATCACACTATGGAAGTAACTGAAATAAACCAACCTAGCTGTCGTTTCATCAGTGAGCCATCTTATCGTACGAACAGCATAAGCAGCTGAGCTCAGCCTACCAGCAAGCGTTCCAAAATGTGGAGCCCATTGCAATTTCGAATCAATATTTAGGCCTAAGAAGACAGTAGAATCAACAAGATTAAGTGACTCTCCATTCAATAAAATATTGGTTGGTCTTTGAACAACATTCGGCAGAATGAATTTCATGCATTTCGTTTTCTTAGCATTAAGTAACAGATTATTAACAGTAAACCAGTTAAGTACTTGCGAAAGAGATACATTTACGTCATCGTAGTCAGTCTTTTGTCTATCTACTTTAAAAATTAAGGAGGTGTCATCTGCAAACTGTACTATGTTACATAGCTTTTGAACATAAGACTACACTACCACATACCCAACTACACCGTGGGCACCACATACCCTAGTATACCGCGGGCACCACATACCCTAGTACACCGCGGGCACCACATACCCAAGTACACTGCGGGCACCACATACCCAACTACACCGCGGGCATCACATACCCAACTACACCGCGGGCACCACATACCCTAGTATACCGCGGGCACCACATACCCTAGTACACCGCGGGCACCACATACCCAAGTACACTGCGGGCACCACATACCCAACTACACCGCGGGCATCACATACCCAACTACACCGCGGGCACCACATACCCTAGAACACCGCGGGCACCACATACCCAACTACACCGTAGGCACCACATACCCTAGTATACCGCGGGCACCACATACCCTAGTACACCGCGGGCACCACATACCCTAGTACACTGCGGGCACCACATACCCAACTACACCGTGGGCACCACATACCCTAGTATACCGCGGGCACCACATACCCAACTACACCGCGGGCACCACATACCCTAGTACACCGCGGGCACCACATACCCTAGTATACCGCGGGCACCACATACCCTAGTACACCGCGGGCACCACATACCCAACTCCACCGTGGGCACCACATAGCCTAGTATACCGCGGGCACCACATACCCAAGTACACTGCGGGCACAACATACCCAACTACACCGCGGGCACCACATACCCAACTACACCGTGGGCACCACATACCCTAGTATACCGCGGGCACCACATACCCAACTACACCGTGGGCACCACATACCCTAGTATACCGCGGGCACCACATACCCTAGTACACCGCGGGCACCACATACCCAACTACACCGTGGGCACCACATACCCTAGTATACCGCGGGCACCACATACCCAACTTCACCGTGGGCACCACATACCCTAGTACACCGCGGGCACCACATACCCAACTACACCGCGGGCAATACATACCCAAGTACACTGCGGGCACCACATACCCTAGTACACCGTGGGCACCACATACCCAACTACACCGCGGGCACTACATACCCTAGTACACCGCGGGCACCACATACCCAACTACACCGTGGGCACCACATACCCTAGTATACCGCGGGCACCACATACCCTA
Source organism: Ecliptopera silaceata (assembly GCA_932527185.1). NCBI lineage: Eukaryota > Metazoa > Arthropoda > Insecta > Lepidoptera > Geometridae > Ecliptopera > Ecliptopera silaceata. The sequence goes on along the minus strand of OW052217.1, from coordinate 4,566,484 downwards.
GTACACTGCGGGCACCACATACCCAACCACACCGCGGGCACCACATACCCTGGTACACCGCGGGCACCACATACCCAAGTACACCGCGGGCACCACATACCCTAGTACACCGCGGGCACAACATACCCAACTACACCGTGGGCACCACATACCCTAGTATACCGCGGGCACCACATAAACTAGTACACCGCGGGCACCACATACCCAAGTACACTGCGGGCACCACATACCCTAGTACACCGCGGCCACCACATACCCAACTCCACCGTGGGCACCACATAGCCTAGTATACCGCGGGCACCACATACCCAAGTACACTGCGGGCACCACATACCCAACTACACCGCGGGCACCACATACCCAACTACACCGTGGGCACCACATACCCTAGTATACCGCGGGCACCACATACCCTAGTACACCGCGGGCACCACATACCCTAGTATACCGCGGGCACCACATACCCAACTTCACCGTGGGCACCACATACCCTAGTACACCGCGGGCACCACATACCCAACTACACCGCGGGCAATACATACCCAAGTACACTGCGGGCACCACATACCCTAGTACACCGTGGGCACCACATACCCAAATACACCGTGGGCACCACATACCCTAGTACACCGCGGGCACCACATACCCAACTACACCGCGGACAATACATACCCAAGTACACTGCGGGCACCACATACCCTAGTACACCGTGGGCACCACATACCCAACTACACCGCGGGCACTACATACCCTAGTACACCGCGGGCACCACATACCCAACTACACCGCGGACAATACATACCCAAGTACACTGCGGGCACCACATACCCTAGTACACCGTGGGCACCACATACCCAACTACACCGCGGGCACTACATACCCTAGTACACCGCGGGCACCACATACCCAACTACACCGTGGGCACCACATACCCTAGTATACCGCGGGCACCACATACCCTAGTACACTGCGGGCACCACATACCCAACCACACCGCGGGCACTACATACCCTAGTACACCGCGGGCACCACATACCCAACTACACCGTAGGCACCACATACCCTAGTATACCGCGGGCACCACATACCCAACTACACCGCGGGCACCACATACCCAAGTACATGCGGGCACCACATACCCAACTACACTGCGGGCATCACATACCCAACTACACCGCGGGCACCACATACCTAGTCCACCGCGGGCACCACATACCCAACTACACCGCGGGCACCACATACCCAAGTACACTGCGGGCACCACATACCCAACTACACCGCGGGCACCACATACCCAACTACACCGCGGGCACCACATACCCTAGTACACCGCGGGCACTACATACCCAAGTACACTGCGGTCACCACATACCCAAGTACACTGCGGGCACCACATACCCAACTACACCGCGGGCATCACATACCCAACTACACCGCGGGCACCACATACCCTAGTACACCGCGGGCACCACATACCCAACTACACCGTGGGCACCACATACCCTAGTATACCGCGGGCACCACATACCCTAGTATACCGCGGGCACCACATACCCTAGTACACCGCGGGCACCACATACCCAACTCCACCGTGGGCACCACATAGCCTAGTATACCGCGGGCACCACATACCCAAGTACACTGCGGGCACCACATACCCAACTACACCGCGGGCACCACATACCTAACTACACCGTGGGCACCACATACCCTAGTATACCGCGGGCACCACATACCCTAGTACACCGCGGGCACCACATACCCAACTACACCGTGGGCACCACATACCCTAGTATACCGCGGGCACCACATACCCAACTACACCGTGGGCACCACATACCCTAGTACACCGCGGGCACCACATACCCAACTACACCGCGGGCAATACATACCCAAGTACACTGCGGGCACCACATACCCTAGTACACCGTAGGCACCACATACCCTGGTACACCGCGGGCACCACATACCCAACCACACCGCGGGCACCACATACCCAACTACACCGTGGGCACCACATACCCTAGTACACCGCGGGCACAACATACCCAAGTACACCGCGGGCACCACATACCCAAGTACACTGCGGGCACCACATACCCAAGTACACCGCGGGCACCACATACCCAAGTACACCGCGGGCATCACATACCCAACTACACCGCGGGCACCACATACCCTAGTACACCGCGGGCACCACATACCCAAGTACACTGCGGGCACCACATACCCTAGTACACCGTGGGCACCACATACCCAACTACACCGCGGGCACTACATACCCTAGTACACCGCGGGCACCACATACCCTAGATCACCGCGGGCACCACATACCCAACTACACCGTAGGCACCACATACCCTAGTATACCGCGGGCACCACATACCCTAGTACACTGCGGGCACCACATACCCAACTACACCGCGGGCACCACATACCCAAGTACATGCGGGCACCACATACCCAACTACACCGCGGGCACCACATACCCAAGTACACCGCGGGCATCATATACCTAAGTACACTGCGGGCACCACTTCACAAACCCTAGTACACCGCGGGCACCACATACCCAACTACACCGTGGGCACCACATACCCTAGTACACCGCGGGCACCACATACCCAAGTACACCGCGGGCACCACATACCCAAGTACACCGCGGGCACCACATACCCAAGTACACCGCGGGCATCACATACCCAACTACACCGCGGGCACCACATACCCTAGTATACCGCGGGAACCACATACCCAACTACACCGCGGGCACCACATACCCAAGTACATGCGGGCACCACATACCCAACTACACCGCGGGCACCACATACCCAAGTACACCGCGGGCATCACATACCTAAGTACACTGCGGGCATTACTTCACAAACCCTAGTACACCGCGGGCACCACATACCCAACTACACCGTGGGCACCACATACCCTAGTACACCGCGGGCACCACATACCCAAGTACACCGCGGGCACCACATACCTAACTACACCGCGGGCATCACATACCCAACTACACCGCGGGCACCACATACCCAACTACACCGTGGGCACCACATACCCTAGTACACCGCGGGCACCACATACCCAACTACACCGTGGGCACCACATACCCTAGTACACCGCGGGCACCACATACCCAAGTACACCGCGGGCACGACATACCTAACTACACCGCGGGCATCACATACCCAACTACACCGCGGGCACCACATACCCAACTACACCGTGGGCACCACATACCCTAGTACACCGCGGGCACCACATACCCAACTACACCGTGGGCACCACATACCCTAGTATACCGCGGGCACCACATACCCTAGTACACCGCGGGCACCAAATACCCAAGTACACTGCGGGCACCACATACCCAACTACACCGCGGGCATCACATACCCAACTACACCGCGGGCATCACATACCCTAGTATACCGCGGACACCACATACCCTAGTACACCGCGGGCACCACATACCCAAGTACACTGCGGGCACCACATACCCAACTACACCGCGGGCATCACATACCCAACTACACCGCGGGCACCACATACCCTAGAACACCGCGGGCACCACATACCCAACTACACCGTAGGCACCACATACCCTAGTATACCGCGGGCACCAAATACCCAAGTACACCGCGGGCACCACATACCCTAGTACACTGCGGGCACCACATACCCAACTACACCGCGGGCATCACATACCCTAGTACACTGCGGGCACCACATACCCAACCACACCGCGGGCACCACATACCCTGGTACACCGCGGGCACCACATACCCAACTACACCGTGGGCACCACATACCCTAGTACACCGCGGGCACCACATACCCAACTACACCGTGGGCACCACATACCCTAGTACACCGCGGGCACCACATACCCAAGTACACCGCGGGCACGACATACCTAACTACACCGCGGGCATCACATACCCAACTACACCGCGGGCACCACATACCCAACTACACCGTGGGCACCACATACCCTAGTACACCGCGGGCACCACATACCCAACTACACCGCGGGCATCACATACCCAACTTCACCGCGGGCACCACATACCCTAGTATACCGCGGTCACCACATACCCTAGTACACCGCGGGCACCACATACCCAAGTACACTGCGGGCACCACATACCCAACTACACCGCGGGCATCACATACCCAACTACACCGCGGGCACCACATACCCAACTACACCGTGGGCACCACATACCCTAGTACACCGCGGGCACCACATACCCAACTACACCGTGGGCACCACATACCCTAGTATACCGCGGGCACCACATACCCTAGTACACCGCGGGCACCACATACCCAAGTACACTGCGGGCACCACATACCCAACTACACCGCGGGCATCACATACCCAACTACACCGCGGGCACCACATACCCTAGTATACCGCGGGCACCACATACCCTAGTACACCGCGGGCACCACATACCCAAGTACACTGCGGGCACCACATACCCAACTACACCGCGGGCATCACATACCCAACTACACCGCGGGCACCACATACCCTAGAACACCGCGGGCACCACATACCCAACTACACCGTAGGCACCACATACCCTAGTACACCGCGGGCACCACATACCCTAGTACACTGCGGGCACCACATACCCAACTACACCGCGGGCATCACATACCCTGGTACACCGCGGGCACCACATACCCAACTACACCGTGGGCACCACATACCCTAGTATACCGCGGGCACCACATACCCAAGTACACTGCTGGCATCACATACCCAACTACACCGCGGGCACAACATACCCAAGTACACTGCGGGCACCACATACCCAACTACACCGCGGGCATCACATACCCTAGTATACCGCGGGCACCACTTACCCTAGTACACCGCGGGCACCACATACCCTAGTACACCGCGGGCACCACATACCCAACTACACCGTGGGCACCACATACCCTAGTATACCGCGGGCACCACATACCCTAGTACACCGCGGGCACCACATGCCCAACTACACCGTGGGCACCACATACCCTAGTATACCGCGGGCACCACTTACCCTAGTACACCGCGGGCACCACATACCCTAGTACACCGCGGGCACCACATACCCAACTACACCGTGGGCACCACATACCCAACTCCACCGTGGGCACCACATAGCCTAGTATACCGCGGGCACCACATACCCAAGTACACTGCGGGCACCACATACCCAACTACACCGCGGGCGCCACATACCCAACTACACCGTGGGCACCACATACCCTAGTATACCGCGGGCACCACATACCCTAGTACACCGCGGGCACCACATACCCAACTACACCGTGGGCACCACATACCCTAGTATACCGCGGGCACCACATACCCTAGTACACCGTGGGCCCCACATACCCAACTACACCGTGAACACCACATACCCTAGTATACCGCGGGCATCACATACCCAACTACACCGCAGGCACGACATACCCAACTACACCGCGGGCACCACATACCCAAGTACAACGCGGGCATCACATACCTAAGTACACTGCGGGCACCAAATCACATACCCTAGTATACCGCGGGCACCACATACCCAACTACACCGCAGGCACCACATACCCTAGTACACCGCGGGCACCACATACCCTAGTACACCGCGGGCATCACAAACCCGACTACACCGGGGGCACCACATACCCAAGTACACTGCGGGCACCACATACCCTAGTACACCGCGGGCATCACAAACCCGACTACATTGCGGGCACCACATACCCTAGTACACCGCGGGCATCACATTCCCAACTACGCCGCAGGCACCACATACCCTAGTACACCGCGGGCATCACAAACCCGACTACACCGGGGGCACCACATACCCAAGTACACTGCGGGCACCACATACCCTAGTACACCGCGGGCATCACAAACCCGACTACACCGCGGGCACCACATACCCTAGTACACCGCGGGCACCACATACCCAACTACACCGTGGGCTCCACATACCCAAGTACACCGCGGGCACCACAAACCCAACTACACCGCGGGCACCACATACCCTAGTACACCGCGGGCATCACAAACCCGACTACACCACGGGCACCACATACCCAAGTACACTGCGGGCACCTCATACCCTAGTACACCGCGGGCATCACAAACCCGACTACACCGCGGGCACCACATACCCTAGTACACCGCGGGCATCACAAACCCAACTACACCGCGGGCACCACATACCCAAGTACACTGCGGGCACCACATACCCAACTACACCGCGGGCACCACATACCCAACTACACCGCGGGCACCACATACCCTAGAACACCGCGGGCACCACATACCCAACTACACCGTAGGCACCACATACCCTAGTATACCGCGGGCACCACATACCCTAGTACACCGCGGGCACTACATACCCAAGTACACTGCGGTCACCACATACCCAAGTACACTGCGGGCACCACATACCCAACTACACCGCGGGCATCACATACCCAACTACACCGCGGGCACCACATACCCAACTACACCGTAGGCACCACATACCCTAGTATACCGCGGGCACCACATACCCTAGTACACCGCGGGCACCACATACCCTAGTACACTGCGGGCACCACATACCCAACTACACCGCGGGCATCACATACCCTAGTACACTGCGGGCACCACATACCCAACCACACCGCGGGCACCACATACCCTGGTACACCGCGGGCACCACATACCCAACTACACCGTGGGCACCACATACCCTAGTATACCGCGGGCACCACATACCCTAGTACACTGCGGGCACCACATACCCAACCACACCGCGGGCACCACATACCCTGGTACACCGCGGGCACCACATACCCAACTACACCGTGGGCACCACATACCCTAGTATACCGCGGGCACCACATACCCTAGTACACCGCGGGCACCACATACCCAACTACACCGCGGGCACCACATACCCTAGTACACCGCGGGCACAACATACCCAAGTACACCGCGGGCACAACATACCTAAGTACACTGCGGGCACCACATACCCAAGTACACCGCGGGCACCACATACCCAAGTACACTGCGGGCACCACATACCCTAGTACACCGCGGGCACCACATACCCAAATACACCGTGGGCACCACATACCCTAGTATACCGTGGGCACCACATACCCAACTACACCGCGGGCACTACATACCCAAGTACACTGCGGGCACCACATACCCTAGTACACCGTGGGCACCACATACCCAACTACACCGCGGGCACTACATACCCTAGTACACCGCAGGCACCACATACCCTAGAACGGCGCGGGCAACAACAATACCCAACTACACCGTAGGCACCACATACCCTAGTATACCGCGGGCACCACATACCCAACTACACCGCGGGCACCACATACCCAAGTACATGCGGGCACCACATACCCAACTACACTGCGGGCATCACATACCCAACTACACCGCGGGCACCACATTCCTAGTACACCGCGGGCACCACATACCCAACTACACCGCGGGCACCACATACCCAAGTACACTGCGGGCACCACATACCCAACTACACCGCGGGCACCACATACCCAACTACACCGCGGGCACCACATACCCTAGTACACCGCGGGCACTACATACCCAAGTACACTGCGGTCACCACATACCCAAGTACACCGCGGGCACCACATACCCTAGTACACCGCGGGCACCACATACCCTAGAACACCGCGGGCACGACATACCCAACTACACCGTAGGCACCACATACCCTAGTATACCGCGGGCACCACATACCCTAGTACACCGCGGGCACCACATACCCAACTACACCGCGGGCACCACATACCCTAGTACACCGCGGGCACAACATACCCAAGTACACCGCGGGCACCACATACCTAAGTACACTGCGGGCACCACATACCCAAGTACACCGCGGGCACCACATACCCTAGTACACCGCGGGCACCACATTCCCTAGTACACCGCGGGCACCACATACCCTAGTACACCGCGGGCACCACATACCCAAATACACCGTGGGCACCGCATACCCTAGTACACCGCGGGCACCACATACCCAACAACACCGCGGGCACCACATACCCTGGTACACCGCGGGCACCACATACCCAACTACACCGTAGGCACCACATACCCTAGTATACCGCGGGCACCACATACCCTAGTACACCGCGGGCACCACATACCCAACTACACCGCGGGCACCACATACCCTAGTACACCGCGGGCACAACATACCCAAGTACACCGCGGGCACCACATACCCAAGTACTCTGCGGGCACCACATACCCAACTACACCGCGGGCACCACATACCCAAGTACACCGCGGGCATCACATACCCAACTACACTGCGGGCACCACATACCCAACTACACCGCGGGCACCACATACCTTAGTACACCGCGGGCACCACAAACCCAACTACACCGTGAACACCACATACCCTAGTACACCGCGGGCACCACATACCCAACTACACCGTGGGCACCACATACCCTAGTATACCGCGGGCACCACATCCACATACCCTAGTACACCGCGGGCACCACAAACCCAACTACACCGTAAGCACCACAAACCCTAGTATACCGCGGGCACCACAGACCCTAGTACACCGCGGGCACCACATACCCAACTACACCGTGGGCACCACATACCCTAGTATACCGCGGGCACCACATACCCTAGTACACCGCGGGCACCACATACCCTAGTACACCGCGGGCACCACATACCCAACTACACCACGGGCACCACATACCCAAGTACACTGCGGGCACCACATACCCTAGTACACCGTGGGCACCACATACCCAACTACACCGCGGGCACTACATACCCTAGTACACCGCGGGCACCACATACCCTAGAACACCGCGGGCACCACATACCCAACTTCACCGTAGGCACCACATACCCTAGTAAACCGCGGTCACCACATACCCAACTACACCGCGGGCACCACATACCCAACTACACTGCGGGCATCACATACCCAACTACACCGCGGGCACCACATACCTAGTACACCGCGGGCATCACATACCCAACTACACCGCGGGCACCACATACCCAAGTACACTGCGGGCACCACATACCCAACTACACCGCGGGCACCACATACCCAACTACACCGCGGGCACCACATACCCTAGTACACCGCGGGCACTACATACCCAAGTACACTGCGGTCACCACATACCCAAGTACACTGCGGGCACCACATACCCTAGTATACCGCGGGCACCACATACCCTAGTACACTGCGGGCACCACATACCCAACCACACCGCGGGCACCACATACCCTGGTACACCGCGGGCACCACATACCCAACTACACCGTGGGCACCACAAACCCTAGTACACCGCGGGCACAACATACACCGAGGGGAACCACATACCCAAGTACACTGCGGGCACCACATACCCTAGTACACCGCGGGCACCACATACCCAAGTACACCGCGGGCATCACATACCCAACTACACCGCGGGCACCACATACCCTAGTACACCGCGGGCACCACATACCCAACTACACCGTAAGCACCACATACCCTAGTATACCGCGGGCACCACAGACCCTAGTACACCGCGGGCACCACATACCCAACTACACCGTGGGCACCACATACCCTAGTATACCGCGGGCACCACATACCCTAGTACACCGCGGGCACCACATACCCTAGTACACCGCGGGCACCACATACCCAACTACACCGCGGGCACCACATACCCAAGTACACTGCGGGCACCACATACCCTAGTACACCGTGGGCACCACATACCCAACTACACCGCGGGCACTACATACCCTAGTACACCGCGGGCACCACATACCCTAGAACACCGCGGGCACCACATACCCAACTACACCGTAGGCACCACATACCCTAGTATACCGCGGGCACCACATACCCAACTACACCGCGGGTACCACATACCCAAGTACATGCGGGCACCACATACCCAACTACACCGCGGGCACCACATACCTAGTACACCGCGGGCACTACATACCCAAGTACACTGCGGTCACCACATACCCAAGTACACTGCGGGCACCACATACCCAACTACACCGCGGGCATCACATACCCAACTAAACCGCGGGCACCACATACCCTAGTACACCGCGGGCACCACATACCCAACTACACCGTGGGCACCACATACCCTAGTATACCGTGGGCAACACATACCCAACTACACCGCGGGCACCACATACCCAAGTACACTGCGGGCACCACATACCCAACTACACCGCGGGCACCACATACCCAACTACACCGCGGGCACCACATACCCTAGTACACCGCGGGCACTACATACCCAAGTACACTGCGGTCACCACATACCCAAGTACACTGCGGGCACCACATACCCAACTACACCGCGGGCATCACATACCCAACTAAACCGCGGGCACCACATACCCTAGTACACCGCGGGCACCACATACCCAACTACACCGTGGGCACCACATACCCTAGTATACCGCGGGCACCACATACCCTAGTATACCGCGGGCACCACATACCCTAGTACACCGCGGGCACCACATACCCTAGTACACCGCGGGCACTACATACCCAACTACACCGTGGGCACCACATACCCTAGTATACCGCGAGCACCACATACCCTAGTACACCGCGGGCACCACATACCCAACTACACCGTGGGCACCACATACCCTAGTATACCGCGGGCACCACATACCCAACTACACCGTGGGCACCACATACCCTAGTACACCGCGGGCACCACATACCCAACTACACCGCGGGCAATACATACCCAAGTACACTGCGGGCACCACATACCCTAGTACACCGTGGGCACCACATACCCAACTACACCGCGGGCACTACATACCCTAGTACACCGCGGGCACCACATACCCAACTACACCGTGGGCACCACATACCCTAGTATACCGCGGGCACCACATACCCTAGTACACTGCGGGCACCACATACCCAACCACACCGCGGGCACCACATACCCTGGTACACCGCGGGCACCACATACCCAACTACACCGTGGGCACCACATACCCTAGTACACCGCGGGCACAACATACCCAAGTACACCGAGGGGAACCACATACCCAAGTACACTGCGGGCACCACATACCCTAGTACACCGCGGGCACCACATACCCAAGTACACCGCGGGCATCACATACCCAACTACACCGCGGGCACCACATACCCTAGTACACCGCGGGCACCACATACCCAAGTACACTGCGGGCACCACATACCCTAGTACACCGCGGGCATCACAAACCCGACTACACCGCGGGCACCACATACCCTAGTACACCGCGGGCATCACAAACCCGACTACACCGCGGGCACCACATACCCTAGTACACCGCGGGCACCACATACCCAACTACACCGTGGGCTCCACATACCCAAGTACACCGCGGGCACCACATACCCAACTACACCGCGGGCAATACATACCCAAGTACACTGCGGGCACCACATACCCTAGTACACCGTGGGCACCACATACCCAACTACACCGCGGGCACTACATACCCTAGTACACCGCGGGCACCACATACCCAACTACACCGTGGGCACCACATACCCAACTACACCGCGGGCACCACATACCCAACTACACCGTGGGCACCACATACCTAACTACACCGCGGGCATCACATACCCAACTACACCGCGGGCACCACATACCCAACTACACCGTGGGCACCACATACCCTAGTACACCGCGGGCACCACATACCCAACTACACCGTGGGCACCACATACCCTAGTATACCGCGGGCACCACATACCCTAGTACACCGCGGGCACCACATACCCAAGTACACTGCGGGCACCACATACCCAACTACACCGCGGGCATCACATACCCAACTACACCGCGGGCACCACATACCCTAGTATACCGCGGGCACCACATACCCTAGTACACCGCGGGCACCACATACCCAAGTACACTGCGGGCACCACATACCCAACTACACCGCGGGCATCACATACCCAACTACACCGCGGGCACCACATACCCTAGAACACCGCGGGCACCACATACCCAACTACACCGTAGGCACCACATACCCTAGTACACCGCGGGCACCACATACCCTAGTACACTGCGGGCACCACATACCCAACTACACCGCGGGCATCACATACCCTGGTACACCGCGGGCACCACATACCCAACTACACCGTGGGCACCACATACCCAACTACACCGCGGGCACCACATACCCTAGTATACCGCGGGCACCACATACCCTAGGACACCGCGGGCACCACATACAAGTACACTGCGGGCACCACATACCCAACTACACCGCGGGCATCACATACCCAACTACACCGCGGGCACCACATACCCTAGTATACCGCGGGCACCACATACCCTAGTACACCGTGGGCACCACATACCCTAGTATACCGCGGGCACCACATACCCTAGTATACCGCGGGCACCACATACCCAACTACACCGTGGGCACCACATACCCTAGTACACCGCGGGCACCACATACCCAACTACACCGCGGGCATCACATACCCAACTACACCGCGGGCACCGCATACCCTAGTATACCGCGGGCACCACATACCCTAGTACACCGTGGGCACCACATACCCTAGTATACCGCGGGCACCACATACCCTAGTATACCGCGGGCACCACATACCCAACTACACCGTGGGCACCACATACCCTAGTACACCGCGGGCACCACATACCCAACTACACCGCGGGCAATACATACCCAAGTACACTGCGGGCACCACATACCCTAGTACACCGTGGGCACCACATACCCAACTACACCGCGGGCACTACATACCCTAGTACACCGCGGGCACCACATACCCAACTACACCGTGGGCACCACATACCCTAGTATACCGCGGGCACCACATACCCTAGTACACTGCGGGCACCACATACCCAACCACACCGCGGGCACCACATACCCTGGTACACCGCGGGCATCACATACCCAACTACACCGTGGGCACCACATACCCTAGTACACCGCGGGCACAACATACACCGAGGGGAACCACATACCCAAGTACACTGCGGGCACCACATACCCTAGTACACCGCGGGCACCACATACCCAAGTACACCGCGGGCATCACATACCCAACTACACCGCGGGCACCACATACCCTAGTACACCGCGGGCACCACATACCCAACTACACCGTAAGCACCACATACCCTAGTATACCGCGGGCACCACAGACCCTAGTACACCGCGGGCACCACATACCCAACTACACCGTGGGCACCACATACCCTAGTATACCGCGGGCACCACATACCCTAGTACACCGCGGGCACCACATACCCTAGTACACCGCGGGCACCACATACCCAACTACACCGCGGGCACCACATACCCAAGTACACTGCGGGCACCACATACCCTAGTACACCGTGGGCACCACATACCCAACTACACCGCGGGCACTACATACCCTAGTACACCGCGGGCACCACATACCCTAGAACACCGCGGGCACCACATACCCAACTACACCGTAGGCACCACATACCCTAGTATACCGCGGGCACCACATACCCAACTACACCGCGGGCACCACATACCCAAGTACATGCGGGCACCACATACCCAACTACACCGCGGGCACCACATACCTAGTACACCGCGGGCACTACATACCCAAGTACACTGCGGTCACCACATACCCAAGTACACTGCGGGCACCACATACCCAACTACACCGCGGGCACCACATACCCAACTACACCGTGGGCACCACATACCCTAGTATACCGTGGGCAACACATACCCAACTACACCGCGGGCACCACATACCCAAGTACACTGCGGGCACCACATACCCAACTACACCGCGGGCACCACATACCCAACTACACCGCGGGCACCACATACCCTAGTACACCGCGGGCGCCACATACCCAACTACACCGTGGGCACCACATACCCTAGTATACCGCGGGCACCACATACCCTAGTACACCGCGGGCACCACATACCCAACTACACCGTGGGCACCACATACCCTAGTATACCGCGGGCACCACATACCCTAGTACACCGTGGGCCCCACATACCCAACTACACCGCGGGCGCCACATACCCAACTACACCGTGGGCACCACATACCCTAGTATACCGCGGGCACCACATACCCTAGTACAACGTGGGCCCCACATACCCAACTACACCACGGGCGCCACATACCCAACTACACCGTGGGCACCACATACCCTAGTATACCGTGGGCAACACATACCCAACTACACCGCGGGCACCACATACCCAAGTACACTGCGGGCACCACATACCCAACTACACCGCGGGCACCACATACCCAACTACACCGCGGGCACCACATACCCAACTACACCGCGGGCAATACATACCCAAGTACACTGCGGGCACCACATACCCTAGTACACCGTGGGCACCACATACCCAACTACACCGCGGGCACTACATACCCTAGTACACCGCGGGCACCACATACCCAACTACACCGTGGGCACCACATACCCTAGTATACCGCGGGCACCACATACCCTAGTACACTGCGGGCACCACATACCCAACCACACCGCGGGCACCACATACCCTGGTACACCGCGGGCACCACATACCCAACTACACCGTGGGCACCACATACCCTAGTACACCGCGGGCACAACATACCCAAGTACACCGAGGGGAACCACAAACCCAAGTACACTGCGGGCACCACATACCCTAGTACACCGCGGGCACCACATACCCAAGTACACCGCGGGCATCACATACCCAACTACACCGCGGGCACCACATACCCTAGTACACCGCGGGCACCACATACCCAAGTACACTGCGGGCACCACATACCCTAGTACACCGTGGGCACCACATACCCAACTACACCGCGGGCACTACATACCCTAGTACACCGCGGGCACCACATACCCTAGAACACCGCGGGCACCACATACCCAACTACACCGTAGGCACCACATACCCTAGTATACCGCGGGCACCACATACCCTAGTACACTGCGGGCACCACATACCCTAGTACACTGCGGGCACCACATACCCAACTACACCGCGGGCACCACATACCCAAGTACATGCGGGCACCACATACCCAACTACACTGCGGGCACCACATACCCAAGTACACCGCGGGCATCACATACCTAAGTACACTGCGGGCAACACTTCACAAACCCTAGTACACCGCGGGCACCACATACCCAACTACACCGTGGGCACCACATACCCTAGTACACCGCGGGCACCACAGACCCTAGTACACCGCGGGCACCACATACCCAACTACACCGTGGGCACCACATACCCTAGTATACCGCGGGCACCACATACCCTAGTACACCGCGGGCACCACATACCCTAGTACACCGCGGGCACCACATACCCTAGTATACCGCGGGCACCACATACCCTAGTACACCGCGGGCACCACATACCCAACTACACCGTGGGCACCACATACCCTAGTACACCGTGGGCACCACATACCCAACTACACCGCGGGCACTACATACCCTAGAACACCGCGGGCACCACATACCCAACTACACCGTGGGCACCACATACCCTAGTATACCGCGGGCACCACATACCCTAGTACACTGCGGGCACCACATACCCAACCACACCGCGGGCACCACATACCCTGGTACACCGCGGGCACCACATACCCAACTACACCGTGGGCACCACATACCCTAGTACACCGCGGGCACAACATACACCGAGGGGAACCACATACCCAAGTACACTGCGGGCACCACATACCCTAGTACACCGCGGGCACCACATACCCAAGTACACCGCGGGCATCACATACCCAACTACACCGCGGGCACCACATACCCTAGTACACCGCGGGCACCACATACCCAACTACACCGTAAGCACCACATACCCTAGTATACCGCGGGCACCACATACCCTAGTACACCGCGGGCACCACATACCCTAGTACACCGCGGGCACCACATACCCAACTACACCGCGGGCACCACATACCCAAGTACACTGCGGGCACCACATACCCTAGTACACCGTGGGCACCACATACCCAACTACACCGCGGGCACTACATACCCTAGTACACCGCGGGCACCACATACCCTAGAACACCGCGGGCACCACATACCCAACTACACCGTAGGCACCACATACCCTAGTATACCGCGGGCACCACATACCCAACTACACCGCGGGCACCACATACCCAAGTACATGCGGGCACCACATACCCAACTACACCGCGGGCACCACATACCTAGTACACCGCGGGCACTACATACCCAAGTACACTGCGGTCACCACATACCCAAGTACACTGCGGGCACCACATACCCAACTACACCGCGGGCATCACATACCCAACTAAACCGCGGGCACCACATACCCTAGTACACCGCGGGCACCACATACCCAACTACACCGTGGGCACCACATACCCTAGTATACCGTGGGCAACACATACCCAACTACACCGCGGGCACCACATACCCAAGTACACTGCGGGCACCACATACCCAACTACACCGCGGGCACCACATACCCAACTACACCGCGGGCACCACATACCCTAGTACACCGCGGGCGCCACATACCCAACTACACCGTGGGCACCACATACCCTAGTATACCGCGGGCACCACATACCATAGTACACCGCGGGCACCACATACCCAACTACACCGTGGGCACCACATACCCTAATATACCGCGGGCACCACATACCCTAGTACACCGTGGGCCCCACATACCCAACTACACCGCGGGCGCCACATACCCAACTACACCGTGGGCACCACATACCCTAGTATACCGCGGGCACCACATACCCTAGTACACCGTGGGCCCCACATACCCAACTACACCACGGGCGCCACATACCCAACTACACCGTGGGCACCACATACCCTAGTATACCGTGGGCAACACATACCCAACTACACCGCGGGCACCACATACCCAAGTACACTGCGGGCACCACATACCCAACTACACCGCGGGCACCACATACCCAACTACACCGCGGGCACCACATACCCAACTACACCGCGGGCAATACATACCCAAGTACACTGCGGGCACCACATACCCTAGTACACCGTGGGCACCACATACCCAACTACACCGCGGGCACTACATACCCTAGTACACCGCGGGCACCACATACCCAACTACACCGTGGGCACCACATACCCTAGTATACCGCGGGCACCACATACCCTAGTACACTGCGGGCACCACATACCCAACCACACCGCGGGCACCACATACCCTGGTACACCGCGGGCACCACATACCCAACTACACCGTGGGCACCACATACCCTAGTACACCGCGGGCACAACATACCCAAGTACACCGAGGGGAACCACAAACCCAAGTACACTGCGGGCACCACATACCCTAGTACAC
Source organism: Ecliptopera silaceata (assembly GCA_932527185.1). Taxonomy (NCBI): domain Eukaryota; kingdom Metazoa; phylum Arthropoda; class Insecta; order Lepidoptera; family Geometridae; genus Ecliptopera; species Ecliptopera silaceata. The sequence continues at coordinate 4,548,960 of OW052217.1, read as the reverse complement.
CGCGGGCACCACATACCCAAGTACACCGCGGGCATCACATACCCAACTACACCGCGGGCACCACATACCCTAGTACACCGCGGGCACCACATACCCAAGTACACTGCGGGCACCACATACCCTAGTACACCGTGGGCACCACATACCCAACTACACCGCGGGCACTACATACCCTAGTACACCGCGGGCACCACATACCCTAGAACACCGCGGGCACCACATACCCAACTACACCGTAGGCACCACATACCCTAGTATACCGCGGGCACCACATACCCTAGTACACTGCGGGCACCACATACCCTAGTACACTGCGGGCACCACATACCCAACTACACCGCGGGCACCACATACCCAAGTACATGCGGGCACCACATACCCAACTACACTGCGGGCACCACATACCCAAGTACACCGCGGGCATCACATACCTAAGTACACTGCGGGCAACACTTCACAAACCCTAGTACACCGCGGGCACCACATACCCAACTACACCGTGGGCACCACATACCCTAGTACACCGCGGGCACCACATACCCAAGTACACCGCGGGCACGACATACCTAACTACACCGCGGGCATCACATACCCAACTACACCGCGGGCACCACATACCCAACTACACCGTGGGCACCACATACCCTAGTACACCGCGGGCACCACATACCCAACTACACCGTGGGCACCACATACCCTAGTATACCGCGGGCACCACATACCCAACTACACCGCGGGCACCACATACCCAAGTACATGCGGGCACCACATACCCAACTACACCGCGGGCACCACATACCTAGTACACCGCGGGCACTACATACCCAAGTACACTGCGGTCACCACATACCCAAGTACACTGCGGGCACCACATACCCAACTACACCGCGGGCATCACATACCCAACTAAACCGCGGGCACCACATACCCTAGTACACCGCGGGCACCACATACCCAACTACACCGTGGGCACCACATACCCTAGTATACCGTGGGCAACACATACCCAACTACACCGCGGGCACCACATACCCAAGTACACTGCGGGCACCACATACCCAACTACACCGCGGGCACCACATACCCAACTACACCGCGGGCACTACATACCCTAGTACACCGCGGGCACCACATACCCAACTACACCGTGGGCACCACATACCCTAGTATACCGCGGGCACCACATACCCTAGTACACTGCGGGCACCACATACCCAACCACACCGCGGGCACCACATACCCTGGTACACCGCGGGCACCACATACCCAACTACACCGTGGGCACCACATACCCTAGTACACCGCGGGCACAACATACCCAAGTACACCGAGGGGAACCACATACCCAAGTACACTGCGGGCACCACATACCCTAGTACACCGCGGGCACCACATACCCAAGTACACCGCGGGCATCACATACCCAACTACACCGCGGGCACCACATACCCTAGTACACCGCGGGCACCACATACCCAAGTACACTGCGGGCACCACATACCCTAGTACACCGTGGGCACCACATACCCAACTACACCGCGGGCACTACATACCCTAGTACACCGCGGGCACCACATACCCTAGAACACCGCGGGCACCACATACCCAACTACACCGTAGGCACCACATACCCTAGTATACCGCGGGCACCACATACCCTAGTACACTGCGGGCACCACATACCCTAGTACACTGCGGGCACCACATACCCAACTACACCGCGGGCACCACATACCCAAGTACATGCGGGCACCACATACCCAACTACACTGCGGGCACCACATACCCAAGTACACCGCGGGCATCACATACCTAAGTACACTGCGGGCAACACTTCACAAACCCTAGTACACCGCGGGCACCACATACCCAACTACACCGTGGGCACCACATACCCTAGTACACCGCGGGCACCACATACCCAAGTACACCGCGGGCACGACATACCTAACTACACCGCGGGCATCACATACCCAACTACACCGCGGGCATCACATACCCTGGTACACCGCGGGCACCACATACCCAACTACACCGTGGGCACCACATACCCTAGTATACCGCGGGCACCACATACCCAAGTACACTGCTGGCATCACATACCCAACTACACCGCGGGCACAACATACCCAAGTACACTGCGGGCACCACATACCCAACTACACCGCGGGCATCACATACCCTAGTACACCGCGGGCACCACATACCCAACTACACCGTGGGCTCCACATACCCTAGTATACCGCGGGCACCACATACCCTAGTACACCGCGGGCACCACATGCCCAACTACACCGTGGGCACCACATACCCTAGTATACCGCGGGCACCACTTACCCTAGTACACCGCGGGCACCACATACCCTAGTACACCGCGGGCACCACATACCCAACTACACCGTGGGCACCACATACCCAACTCCACCGTGGGCACCACATAGCCTAGTATACCGCGGGCACCACATACCCAAGTACACTGCGGGCACCACATACCCAACTACACCGCGGGCGCCACATACCCAACTACACCGTGGGCACCACATACCCTAGTATACCGCGGGCACCACATACCCTAGTACACCGCGGGCACCACATACCCAACTACACCGTGGGCACCACATACCCTAGTATACCGCGGGCACCACATACCCTAGTACACCGTGGGCCCCACATACCCAACTACACCGCGGGCGCCACATACCCAACTACACCGTGGGCACCACATACCCTAGTATACCGCGGGCACCACATACCCTAGTACACCGTGGGCCCCACATACCCAACTACACCACGGGCGCCACATACCCAACTACACCGTGGGCACCACATACCCTAGTATACCGCGGGCACCACATACCCTAGTACACCGCGGGCACTACATACCCAACTACACCGTGGGCACCACATACCCTAGTATACCGCGGGCACCACATACCCTAGTACACCGCGGGCATCACATACCAAACTACACCGCAGGCACGACATACCCAACTACACCGCGGGCACCACATACCCAAGTACAACGCGGGCATCACATACCTAAGTACACTGCGGGCATCACATCACATACCCTAGTACACCGCGGGCACCACATACCCAACTACACCGCAGGCACCACATACCCTAGTACACCGCGGGCACCACATACCCTAGTACACCGCGGGCATCACAAACCCGACTACATTGCGGGCACCACATACCCTAGTACACCGCGGGCATCACATACCTAACTACGCCGCAGGCACCACATACCCTAGTACACCGCGGGCATCACAAACCCGACTACACCGGGGGCACCACATACCCAAGTACACTGCGGGCACCACATACCCTAGTACACCGCGGGCATCACAAACCCGACTACACCGCGGGCACCACATACCCTAGTACACCGCGGGCATCACAAACCCGACTACACCGCGGGCACCACATACCCTAGTACACCGCGGGCACCACATACCCAACTACACCGTGGGCTCCACATACCCAAGTACACCGCGGGCACCACATACCCAACTACAACGCGGGCAATACATACCCAAGTACACTGCGGGCACCACATACCCTAGTACACCGTGGGCACCACATACCCAACTACACCGCGGGCACTACATACCCTTGTACACCGCGGGCACCACATACCCAACTACACCGTGGGCACCACATACCCTAGTATACCGCGGGCACCACATACCCTAGTACACTGCGGGCACCACATACCCAACCACACCGCGGGCACCACATACCCTGGTACACCGCGGGCACCACATACCCAACTACACCGTGGGCACCACATACCCTAGTACACCGCGGGCACAACATACCCAAGTACACCGCGGGCACCACATACCCAAGTACACTGCGGGCACCACATACCCAAGTACACCGCGGGCACCACATACCCAAGTACACCGCGGGCATCACATACCCAACTACACCGCGGGCACCACATACCCTAGTACACCGCGGGCACCACATACCCAAGTACACTGCGGGCACCACATACCCTAGTACACCGTGGGCACCACATACCCAACTACACCGCGGGCACTACATACCCTAGTACACCGCGGGCACCACATACCCTAGAACACCGCGGGCACCACATACCCAACTACACCGTAGGCACCACATACCCTAGTATACCGCGGGCACCACATACCCTAGTACACTGCGGGCACCACATACCCTAGTACACTGCGGGCACCACATACCCAACTACACCGCGGGCACCACATACCCAAGTACATGCGGGCACCACATACCCAACTACACCGCGGGCACCACATACCCAAGTACACCGCGGGCATCACATACCTAAGTACACTGCGGGCACCACTTCACAAACCCTAGTACACCGCGGGCACCACATACCCAACTACACCGTGGGCACCACATACCCTAGTACACCGCGGGCACCACATACCCAAGTACACCGCGGGCACCACATACCTAACTACACCGCGGGCATCACATACCCAACTACACCGCGGGCACCACATACCCAACTACACCGTGGGCACCACATACCTAACTACACCGCGGGCATCACATACCCAACTACACCGCGGGCACCACATACCCAACTACACCGTGGGCACCACATATCCTAGTACACCGCGGGCACCACATACCCAACTACACCGTGGGCACCACATACCCTAGTATACCGCGGGCACCACATACCCTAGTACACCGCGGGCACCACATACCCAAGTACACTGCGGGCACCACATACCCAACTACACCGCGGGCATCACATACCCAACTACACCGCGGGCACCACATACCCTAGTATACCGCGGGCACCACATACCCTAGTACACCGCGGGCACCACATACCCAAGTACACTGCGGGCACCACATACCCAACTACACCGCGGGCATCACATACCCAACTACACCGCGGGCACCACATACCCTAGAACACCGCGGGCACCACATACCCAACTACACCGTAGGCACCACATACCCTAGTACACCGCGGGCACCACATACCCTAGTACACTGCGGGCACCACATACCCAACTACACCGCGGGCATCACATACCCTGGTACACCGCGGGCACCACATACCCAACTACACCGTGGGCACCACATACCCTAGTATACCGCGGGCACCACATACCCAAGTACACTGCTGGCATCACATAAATAAATAAATAAATAAATAAATAAATACCACATACCCTAGTATACCGCGGGCACCACATACCCTAGTACACCGCGGGCACCACATGCCCAACTACACCGTGGGCACCACATACCCTAGTATACCGCGGGCACCACATACCCTAGTACACCGCGGGCACCACATGCCCAACTACACCGTGGGCACCACATTCCTCTTCCTCCCGGACCCCTGAGGTGATCAGACGTGTTCAACAAGAAACCTGTAACACTTTTTATTCAAATTTAAATAGAATTTGTAATCAATAAATCAAAATCAAAAAATAGGAGTGCATAGCGGAGCAGGAGGTCGGCACGGAGAACTGAGCGGTGTGTGCGTCATATCTTGTTTATGTGAGTCGCTCATACATTCTATACCCTACCACCACTACAAGTCGCTGTGTGAGTGCCGCATGAGCGATGCACTGACGCACACAACCTATCCTGCTCTTGCGCACGCTCCCCGCCATGCCTTGCTACTGTGACGTGACGACACGATACTGAAATTAAAGTAGTGTGAGTTATCGCGTAGCGTAAGCGTGTGTGAGTAACCACTACGAGACGACGACGTGCGTGCGAGTGAGACCCCGTGTTTTGCATCTTCTTCAGACTTGCAAGCACACCTCCCATTAACCTCCGCACAATTTCTGGGCGCCTGGTACTACGCCGTACTGTGTGCTAGACTTAAACGAACCCCAGGTCCTTATACACTTTCTTGCACTGCTTTGCTGCTAGTACTAATATAAGCAGATGTGGTCTTTGCTTGGAATATACAACTTACAGAACTGCTATTTTACTGTCGAATACCTCCTCTCTGTCCATGACAGCCTAGTACTTGTACTTACTATTTGATAAAAAAACACTATTGCAGTTAAGTTTGTGTGGCACTGCTACAAACCTCTAAGATCCTAGTACTTTGTCCTGTCTGTAACATAAAAATAGAAGCTTTAAAAAGAGAAAAGAGAGAGATAGAGAAAGAGAAAAATGAATACTCAACGTACCCCAAGTAAACAAGCAGCACTAGAGAGATTGCCTGCCACTCAGCGCGGTAAACGCCCTCGGCCTCTTTTCTCACCAGATAAAGACGAAGAAGAGAGTGGTAATCAAGATCAAGTGATGGCAATGCTACTAGCATGGAAGAGTGAGCAGGAGTCGGTCTTGGCAAAAATTATTTCCGAAGTTGCTGAAATAAAAACGGAAATAAAAGAAGTGAGTAAGACTAACAAGGATATAGAAAAAACACTGGAATTTGTATCAAAAAATTATGAAGATCTGAAATTGAGAGTGGAAAACTTAGAAAAAAAACGAGAAGAACGTGATACTCACATAGAAAAACTAGAAGACAAAATTGAGGAACTAGAGCGAAATGCTAGAAGCACTAGCATAGAAATAAGAGGAATCCCGACGAGGTCCAACGAATCAAAGGGAGACCTTTTGAGCATCGTAGATAACATACAAAACAAGCTGAAGCTGGAGGTAGAACGCGACTTTATTAGAAATATTTATCGCACAAAAGGTAAACCTAATGGAGATAGATCTATCGTGATAGATGTGACTACCCCCTTGAAAAAATACCAAATCCTAAAAGCAGTGAAAGAATATAATTACCACCACAGATGTGATAAATTAAATACAGCAGCTATTGGCATGGAAGGAGTTAAGACTGCTATTTATTTATCCGATTTTCTAACCCCAAAAGCTAAAAGGATTTACTATCTTGCCAGAGATGTAGCCAAAAACTACGGCTACAAGTACTGTTGGTGCACTAATGGGAAAGTGTTTCTGAGAAAATCCGATGGTTCGACGCCGGTGTCCATCTTTAATGAAGCGCAGCTCGAAGACCTGAAACAAACTAAATGACTAATTAGGTTTATCTTAGAATCTAAGTACTCTTACATAAAAATGTGCAAGGAAAATCTACAGACCTCCAGTCTGCAACTTACTCATGCATACAAAGAAATATTCAAACACTACAACATTTTCACTAAATACCCACACACAATTAATCAAACATACAATAGGCAACTTACACACCACGACAAATCAACCATCTCACAAATTAACACATACTTGAAAAAAAAACATTCATTCAGTAAAAACATTAACAATGGCGCTTGTATCATATCGGCTTATAATATTTTTCCCCTCACAGCATTAATACGACCTAACGCTGCTTTATTTTGTGACCAACTACAACAATGCCAGTATGGATGACAACATCTTACAAAATCAAATATTTAACCAAATTGATGATCTTGCACTTTCTAAAGTTCACGAATGTGACCCAGAATCATGCAAGTTATTTATAGATACAAATGGTAAATCATATAACATACTTACACAAAACATACGGAGCATATACAAGAATTTTAACTCTTTTGAACTGCTGCTTGCTAGGATGGGCTTCAAATGTGACATATTAATCTTAACAGAATGCTGGATCAATACAAAGAAACCATTTCCGCAGATAGCTAACTATAGTATAAAGCACACACAAAATTGTATCAATCAAAATGGTGGTATCGTGATATATTTTAAATCCTCCATTATTAACTGCACTATTGAGGAATCCCACTTTCAAGATTCTAACTGTCTTATTCTGCGGATAGGTAATAGCGTTGCGATCGTTGCTCTCTATAGATCACCATCGTTTGCAAATATTGACAATTTCTTGAACTCACTAGAAACCACTCTGAATACAGTTAAAAAATACCCTACAATAACATTGATGGGTGATATCAACATTGATATACAACCAGGAAATACCGATCGTTTTTCTTCTAGTTACCTAGAACTACTTGCATCACATGGACTACTACCTGCTCATATGTTGGTTACAAGAGGTGAAAAATGTCTCGATCATATAATTTTAAAAAGCAAAAAACAGTGTTCAACTGTTATTATGCAAACTTTTCTCACTGATCACTGTCCAGCACTAATAAGTATACAAAAAACAGGAAAAATTAACGCACCAAAAAAAGTTATTTCTAAGATGGATATGAGTATTGTTACAGAACAACTCAACACCACAGATCTATCACAAATTATGAACGTCATGGACGCTAATCAAGCAGCAGAACTCTTAGTAAATAAACTAATGAATATAGTTAAGGTGAGCACCCGAATTCTCAAAGTACCTCAAAATCAACGAATAATTAAACCTTGGATCACACCAGGTCTTCTTAGGTGTATGCGAACACGTGATAGAATGCATATGCAACTAAGACTTGAATAACATAACACGGTTCTCACCTTAACATACTCGAGATATAGAAATTTCTGTACTAAACTCTTAAAAAAAGTAAAAATTGAATACGAAAAAACTGAACTTGAAAAACATAAAAAAGATATTAAAAAGACCTGGCAAACAATACAAAATATCACAAACACATCAAAACCGAAAACAAACTGTGATCGCTTGCTTAAATTATCCACAAATGCTCAACAATCTGTAGATTCCGTTAATAATTACTTTGTGAATGTAGGTAAAAATATAGCAGATACGATGCCTCAAACTGACAGTGATCCAGCTAACAGAGCAAACGCCTCAAGTAGTTTGCCATCACAGAGTAACTCAATAGGAATGATAAGCGTTGATGAATCAGAAATTTTATCCATCTTAAATGGCCTTAAAAATGATTGTGCTGTTGGTTTTGACGGCATCTCAACCAAATTTCTTAAGTTCTGTAGCCCTGTACTAATTCCTCTAATAACACACGTTTGCAATGTTAGCATGACCACTGGAACATTTCCTAAGGTTTTCAAAACAGCGATTATCACACCTGTTCACAAGGGTGGAGATGGAGACAGTGTTACAAACTATAGGCCAATCTCGGTCTTGACTGCTCTTTCCAAGGTTTTGGAAAAAGTTATCTGCAAACGATTAACATCATATTTAGAATCGTATCACATACTTTCCCCTTCACAGTATGGATTTAGAGCTGGAAAATCGACAGAAAGAGCAGTCACAGACCTCGTTGACTTGATTACAGAAAAAATAGACAGGAAGAAGAAAGTTATAGGAATATTCCTTGATTTGGCGAAAGCGTTTGACACTGTCTCCATTCCCATCCTTACCAGAAAATTGGAACTCATAGGTTGTCGTGATAGCTCCCTTCAGCTACTGTCAGACTATCTAAAGGGTAGGACACAGAAAACTAAAATAGGGGAAATAATTAGTCAAGAACAAACTATAACTCACGGTGTCCCACAGGGTAGCGTTTTGGGCCCCAGCCTGTTCTTAGTTTATGTTAACGATTTGTGTAACTTAAAACTGCAAAATGGTAGGATATTTTCGTATGCAGATGACACCGCACTCATCTTCGAAGGCAATAATTGGGATGAGGTTAGGAATTCTGCCGAAGAGGGCTTAAAAATTGTAACTGAATGGCTGCAAAATAATTTACTATCACTTAATATAAGTAAAACCAAGCTCATGACATTTGCGAATCCACGTAGTAGAACTCCGTTACTAACAATCAAGGTACATAATGCAAAATGCGCACACGGTGCTTGTGATTGCTCAGAACTGGAACAGGTTCAACACATCAAATACTTAGGCGTTGTCATTGATAAAAAGCTCAGCTGGAAACAGCATATCAATGCCCTCTCAGGCCGTGTGCGCAAGTTAATTTATGTTTTTAAAAACTTAAGAGATGTTGCTGATCGAAAATTGCTTATTAACGTCTATAACTCACTATGCCGATCAATATTATCTTATTGTAACACTACTTGGGGAGGAGCTTGCGTCACATACATGCTACAGCTAGAGCGTGCACAGAGAGCTGTATTGAAAGTGGCTACGTTTAAGCCCTACCGATTCCCTACAGCAGATCTATATTTAGACTGTGAAGTATTGACTGTACGCCAACTTTTTATTTTTAACATTATTCTATCTCAACATAAAAAAGTAAACATCCACGAGAATATTTCTACCGGTAAACGCAGAAAAGATAGAATACTAGCTAAACCTTCAATACATACTGTTTTTGCTCAACGTCAAAGCAATTTCTTGGGCCCATTTTTGTATAATAAAGCGAATAGAGCAATAAAGGAATTAGTCCATCATAACCAAGTTAGGTGCAAGGAGGTCGTGATGGATTGGCTCCTCACACTTAATTATGAAAAAACGGAAGAATTATTGAAAATAATGTGCTAATAAGGGAAATAATAATATATAACATACTTAAATAGTCCACTATCTTCAAAACTTCACACACTCACACATTTATACACACAGCGTTCACAAACACCCTTCCACACACCATTACATCCTCACACCCACCCCCCCTCACACATTATATCCTACACAAATACAAATCTCATCTGCACACCGCTCTTTTGCTTATCTGTCTATCTACCCTATCACAACTACCAAACTCATCTGCACACCTCTCTTTCACTCATCTATCTACACTACACTATCATCACAACTACAAATCTCATGTGCACACCTCTCTCTCACTCATCTATCTACCCTATTATCATCACAACTACAAACTACATCTACACTCGAGAGCAATGAATCCGGGTCACTTAAAGAATGTTAAAAATCTCGGAAACTAAAACTGATAGGTTAATGCAATAAATTGTATTTAATAGACAATGTAATACTCCTTAAATGAAAGTAAAAAAAATATGCGTCACCATACATTTTATTAACACAAAATTACATAAAGAAAAAAACTGCTGATCTCTCCTTAAAACAAAAATAGGAAACATGAAATTTTTGAACTTTATTACGATTTTCTTGAATTTTAATACTTCGTATTGCCTCCTCGTGCTTCCATTACTGCGTTTACGCGGTTTGGCATGCTGTACACCAAGTTCCTTATACGATTTTGGGGAATATTCTCCCATTCCTCTGTGAGAGCAATTTTGAGCTCACGAAGCGTGATTGGGGGAGGGTTTCGTTGTTTTACGCATCTGCCTAGCTCGTCCCAAGCATGCTCGATCGGGTTGATATCCGGGCTGCGCGCTGGCCACTCCATACGAGTAATGTTCATCTCTTGAAGGTAGTCATTCACAATCCTACCTGTATGAGGTCGGGCATTGTCATGCATAAATATAGCATCCTCACCTAAATTGACCATAAATGGACCAACGTGATCATTGAGGATTTCTTCCACATATCTTACGCTAGTTAAAGAGCCGTTTTCTATGATCACCAGCTCTGTGCGACTTTCAGAAGAAATTCCGGCCCACACAAGTACAGACCCACCACCGTAGGCTACTTTTTCTTCGATGCATGCTTGCTTGAATCTTTCCCCTGGTCTTCGATACACTCTGTGTCTTCCATCGTGCTTGTAGAGCATAAATTTTGATTCGTCGGAGAACATAACTTTTGACCAATCTTCAATACTCCAATTTACGTGGCTCTGGGCATATCTTAGTCTCGAAATACGATGCCCACGCTCCAGTTTAGGGCCGTTTGCAGGTCTAAGGGGTTTTAAGTTAGATTCAGCAAGCCGACGTCTTACTGTCCATGCACTTGGGTTACTTCCTCCGAGGCGTCGAAACTGATTGGTGAGTTCAGTTCCTGTGAGAAAGCGATTTCGAAGCATGGTGTTCACCAAGTATCGGTCTTCTCGTGCTGTGGTACACCTGGTTCTGCCCGTTCCTGGTCTGCGTAGGTTAGAACCAGTTTCTTCGTAACGTCGGAGAACTCTTTGTACTGTTGACAGCGACACACCGACAGTCCTGGCTGTATCGCGCTGACTCCGGCCGGTTTCCAGCATTGTAAGTATTCTGGTGCATTCTTCAGGCGTAAGCGACATAATTTCAGCTTGAATAATGAATATAGAGCACTATCAACATGGTTTATGTACCCACATAAATGACGGATTACAAACAAAAGCAAAACCAAATGCTGTAATTTCGTAGTTCCATCTTCGAAAGTGGCCCTTTTTCAAATTTGATTTTTTTATGATATAACTTTACAATAACTAAGAAGTTTTAATACCTTCATTTAAGGAGTATTACATTGTCTATTAAATACAATTTATTGCATTAACCTAGCATTTTTAGTTTCCGAGATTTTTAGGATTCTTTAAGTGACCCGGATTCATTGCTCTCGAGTGTAGATACCTCTCTCTCACGCATCTATATACCCTAACATCAAATAACACACTTGCACTCGAACACAAAACACGCACACTAATGTTCGTATGATTGACACAAATACACCCTCACACTTTCATTGCCTACTCCAGTACTCACACATTTACAACGCTAATTAAACTGTGTTAATAATAGGATATTATTGCACATCATTATATCTATTTTATTTTTGTTTTTCCTTGCTTTTGGAGTTGATTTATTAGTTATTGATTATTGTTATGATTCGTCAGGTAGACCATAATTTATCAGAATTTAAAATAACAATGTTTTCTTTGCTGATTATTATTTGATTACTACTAAACCGCTTGTTTCATTATAAGTAGTGTTTATAAATTGTATTAAAATTGCACAGTAAAAAAAAAAAAATATTATAATAAATAAGTAGGTACTTACTGTAATTTTCCACTCCTTGTATAACCTCAACATGGCTTATCTAATAGCTCATCACTGGAAGACGCGGTATTTACAACACAAGTCTAGCACTTAGTGTAGATACCGCACACAACATAATATAACACTCAAGCCAAATTTAGTATGTAAAACTGTAAAACCTACATTATGTAATACTAACCTAAAATGTAATGCTTGATTTTTGTGAATAAATTATTATTATTATTATTATTATTATACCCTAGTATACCGCGGGCACCACTTACCCTAGTACACCGCGGGCACCACATACCCTAGTACACCGCGGGCACCACATACCCAACTACACCGTGGGCACCACATACCCAACTCCACCGTGGGCACCACATAGCCTAGTATACCGCGGGCACCACATACCCAAGTACACTGCGGGCACCACATACCCAACTACACCGCGGGCGCCACATACCCAACTACACCGTGGGCACCACATACCCTAGTATACCGCGGGCACCACATACCCTAGTACACCGCGGGCACCACATACCCAACTACACCGTGGGCACCACATACCCTAGTATACCGCGGGCACCACATACCCTAGTACACCGTGGGCCCCACATACCCAACTACACCGTGAACACCACATACCCTAGTATACCGCGGGCATCACATACCCAACTACACCGCAGGCACGACATACCCAACTACACCGCGGGCACCACATACCCAAGTACAACGCGGGCATCACATACCTAAGTACACTGCGGGCACCACATCACATACCCTAGTACACCGCGGGCACCACATACCCAACTACACCGCAGGCACCACATACCCTAGTACACCGCGGGCACCACATACCCTAGTACACCGCAGGCACCACATACCCTAGTACACCGCGGGCACCACATGCCCAACTACACCGTGGGCACCACATACCCTAGTATACCGCGGGCACCACTTACCCTAGTACACCGCGGGCACCACATACCCTAGTACACCGCGGGCACCACATACCCAACTACACCGTGGGCACCACATACCCAACTCCACCGTGGGCACCACATAGCCTAGTATACCGCGGGCACCACATACCCAAGTACACTGCGGGCACCACATACCCAACTACACCGCGGGCGCCACATACCCAACTACACCGTGGGCACCACATACCCTAGTATACCGCGGGCACCACATACCCTAGTACACCGCGGGCACCACATACCCAACTACACCGTGGGCACCACATACCCTAGTATACCGCGGGCACCACATACCCTAGTACACCGTGGGCCCCACATACCCAACTACACCGTGAACACCACATACCCTAGTATACCGCGGGCATCACATACCCAACTACACCGCAGGCACGACATACCCAACTACACCGCGGGCACCACATACCCAAGTACAACGCGGGCATCACATACCTAAGTACACTGCGGGCACCACATCACATACCCTAGTACACCGCGGGCACCACATACCCAACTACACCGCAGGCACCACATACCCTAGTACACCGCGGGCACCACATACCCTAGTACACCGCGGGCATCACAAACCCGACTACATTGCGGGCACCACATACCCTAGTACACCGCGGGCATCACATACCTAACTACGCCGCAGGCACCACATACCCTAGTACACCGCGGGCATCACAAACCCGACTACACCGGGGGCACCACATACCCAAGTACACTGCGGGCACCACATACCCTAGTACACCGCGGGCATCACAAACCCGACTACACCGCGGGCACCACATACCCTAGTACACCGCGGGCACCACATACCCAACTACACCGTGGGCTCCACATACCCAAGTACACCGCGGGCACCACATACCCAACTACACCGCGGGCACCACATACCCTAGTACACCGCGGGCATCACAAACCCGACTACACCGCGGGCACCACATACCCAAGTACACTGCGGGCACCACATACCCTAGTACACCGCGGGCATCACAAACCCGACTACACCGCGGGCACCACATACCCTAGTACACCGCGGGCACCACATACCCAAGTACACCGCGGGCACCACATACCCAACTACACCGCGGGCACCACATACCCTAGTACACCGCGGGCATCACAAACCCGACTACACCGCGGGCACCACATACCCAAGTACACTGCGGGCACCACATACCCTAGTACACCGCGGGCATCACAAACCCGACTACACCGCGGGCACCACATACCCTAGTACACCGCGGGCACCACATACCCAACTACACCGTGGGCTCCACATACCCAAGTACACCGCGGGCACCACATACCCAACTACACCGCGGGCACCAAATACCCTAGTACACCGCGGGCACCACATACCCAACTACACCGCGGGCACCACATACCCTAGTACACCGCGGGCATCACAAACCCGACTACACCGGGGGCACCACATACCCAAGTACACTGCGGGCACCACATACCCAACTACACCACGGGCACCACATACCCAACTACACCGTGGGCACCACATACCCTAGTATACCGCGGGCACCACATACCCTAGTACCACGCGGGCACCACATACCCAACTACACCGTGGGCACCACATACCCTAGTATACCGCGGGCACCACATACCCAACTTCACCGTGGGCACCACATACCCTAGTACACCGCGGGCACCACATACCCAACTACACCGCGGACAATACATACCCAAGTACACTGCGGGCACCACATACCCTAGTACACCGTGGGCACCACATACCCAACTACACCGCGGGCACTACATACCCTAGTACACCGCGGGCACCACATACCCAACTACACCGTGGGCACCACATACCCTAGTATACCGCGGGCACCACATACCCTAGTACACTGCGGGCACCACATACCCAACCACACCGCGGGCACCACATACCCTGGTACACCGCGGGCACCACATACCCAACTACACCGTGGGCACCACATACCCTAGTACACCGCGGGCACAACATACCCAAGTACACCGCGGGCACCACATACCCAAGTACACTGCGGGCACCACATACCCAAGTACACCGCGGGCACCACATACCCAAGTACACCGCGGGCATCACATACCCAACTACACCGCGGGCACCACATACCCTAGTACACAGCGGGCACCACATACCCTAGTACACCGCGGGCACCACATACCCAACTACACCGCGGGCACCACATACCCTAGTACACCGCGGGCACCACATACCCAACTACACCGTGGGCATCACATACCCAACTACACCGTAGGCACCACATACCCTAGTACACCGCGGGCACCACATACCCAAGTACACTGCGGGCGCCACATACCCAAGTACACTGCGGGCACCACATACCCTAGTACACCGCGGGCACACCATACCCAACTACACCGTGGGTACCACATACCCTAGTATACCGCAGGCACCACATACCCTAGTACACCGCGGGCACCACATACCCAAGTACACTGCGGGCACCACATACCCAACTACACCGCGGGCATCACAAACCCAACTACACCGCGGGCACCACATACCCTAGAACACCGCGGGCACCACATACCCAACTACACCGTAGGCACCACATACCCTAGTATACCGCGGGCACCACATACCCTAGTACACCGCGGGCACCACATACCCTAGTACACTGCGGGCACCACATACCCAACTACACCGCGGGCATCACATACCCTGGTACACCGCGGGCACCACACACCCAACTACACCGTGGGAACCACATCACATACCCTAGTACACCGCGGGCACCACATACCCAACTACACCGCAGGCACCACATACCCAACTACACCGCGGGCACCACATACCCAAGTACAACGCGGGCATCACATACCTAAGTACACTGCAGGCACCACATCACATACCCTAGTACACCGCGGGCACCACATACCCTAGTATACCGCGGGCACCACATACCCAACTACACCGTGGGCACCACATACCCTAGTACACCGCGGGCACAACATACCCAAGTACACCGCGGGCACCACATACCCAAGTACACTGCGGGCACCACATACCCAAGTACACCGCGGGCACCACATACCCAAGTACACCGCGGGCATCACATACCCAACTACACCGCGGGCACCACATACCCTAGTACACCGCGGGCACCACATACCCAAGTACACTGCGGGCACCACATACCCTAGTACACCGTGGGCACCACATATCCAACAACACCGCGGGCACTACATACCCTAGTACACCGCGGGCACCACATACCCTAGTACACCGCGGGCACCACATACCAAACTACACCGTGGGCACCACATACCCTAGTACACCGCGGGCACCACATACCCAAGTACACCGCGGGCACGACATACCTAACTACACCGCGGGCATCACATACCCAACTACACCGCGGGCACCACATACCCAACTACACCGTGGGCACCACATACCCTAGTACACCGCGGGCACCACATACCCAACTACACCGTGGGCACCACATACCCTAGTACACCGCGGGCACCACATACCCAACTACACCGTGGGCACCACATACCCAAGTACATGCGGGCACCACATACCCAACTACACCGCGGGCACCACATACCCAAGTACACCGCGGGCACCACATACCCTAGTATACCGCGGGCGCCACATACCCAACTACACCGCGGGCACCACATACCCTAGTACACCGCGGGCACCACATACCCAACTACACCGTGGGCACCACATACCCTAGTATACCGCGGGCACCACATACCCTAGTATACCGCGGGCACCACATACCCTAGTACACCGCGGGCACAACATACCCTAGTACACCGCGGGCACCACATACCCAACTCCACCGTGGGCACCACATAGCCTAGTATACCGCGGGCACCACATACCCAAGTACACTGCGGGCACCACATACCCAACTACACCGCGGGCACCACATACCCAACTACACCGTGGGCACCACATACCCTAGTATACCGCGGGCACCACATACCCTAGTACACCGCGGGCACCACATACCCAACTACACCGTGGGCACCACATACCCTAGTATACCGCGGGCACCACATACCCAACTACACCGTAGGCACCACATACCCTAGTACACCGCGGGCACCACATACCCAAGTACACTGCGGGCACCACATACCCAAGTACACTGCGGGCACCACATACCCTAGTACACCGCGGGCACACCATACCCAACTACACCGTGGGCACCACATACCCTAGTATACCGCGGGCACCACATACCCTAGTACACCGCGGGCACCACATACCCAACTACACCGCGGGCACCACATACCCAACTACACCGCGGGCATCACATACCCTAGTATACCGCGGGCACCACATACCCTAGTACACCGCGGGCATCACATACCTAACTACGCCGCAGGCACCACATACCCTAGTACACCGCGGGCATCACAAACCCGACTACACCGGGGGCACCACATACCCAAGTACACTGCGGGCACCACATACCCTAGTACACCGCGGGCTTCACAAACCCGACTACACCGCGGGCACCACATACCCAACTACACCGTGGGCTCCACATACCCAAGTACACCGCGGGCACCACATACCCAACTACACCGCGGGCACCACATACCCTAGTACACCGCGGGCATCACAAACCCTAGTACACCGCGGGCATCACAAACCCTAGTACACCGCGGGCACCACATACCCAACTCCACCGTGGGCACCACATTGCCTAGTATACCGCAGGCACCACATACCCAAGTACACTGCGGACAATACATACCCAAGTACACTGCGAGCACCACATACCCTAGTACACCGTGGGCACCACATACCCAACCACACCGCGGGCACCACATACCCTGGTACACCGCGGGCACCACATACCCAACTCCACCGTGGGCACCACATAGCCTAGTATACCGCGGGCACCACATACCCAAGTACACTGCGGGCACCACATACCCAACTACACCGCGGGCACCACATACCCAACTACACCGTGGGCACCACATACCCTAGTATACCGCGGGCACCACATACCCTAGTACACCGCGGGCACCACATACCCAACTACACCGTGGGCACCACATACCCTAGTATACCGCGGGCACCACATACCCAACTACACCGTAGGCACCACATACCCTAGTACACCGCGGGCACCACATACCCAAGTACACTGCGGGCACCACATACCCAAGTACACTGCGGGCACCACATACCCTAGTACACCGCGGGCACACCATACCCAACTACACCGTGGGCACCACATACCCTAGTATACCGCGGGCACCACATACCCTAGTACACCGCGGGCACCACATACCCAAGTACACTGCGGGCACCACATACCCAACTACACCGCGGGCATCACATACCCAACTACACCGCGGGCACCACATACCCTAGAACACCGCGGGCACCACATACCCAACTACACCGTAGGCACCACATACCCAACTACACCGCGGGCACCACATACCCTAGTTCACCGCGGGCATCACAAACCCTAGTACACCGCGGGCATCACAAACCCAACAACACTGCAGGCACCACATCACATACCCTAGTACACCGCGGGCACCACATACCCTAGTACACCGCGGGCACCACATACCCAAGTACACTGCGGGCACCACATACCCAAGTACACTGCGGGCACCACATACCCTAGTACACCGCGGGCACACCATACCCAACTACACCGTGGGCACCACATACCCTAGTATACCGCGGGCACCACATACCCTAGTACACCGCGGGCACCACATACCCAAGTACACTGCGGGCACCACATACCCAACTACACCGCGGGCATCACATACCCAACTACACCGCGGGCACCACATACCCTAGAACACCGCGGGCACCACATACCCAACTACACCGTAGGCACCACATACCCTAGTATACCGCGGGCACCACATACCCTAGTACACCGCGGGCACCACATACCTTAGTACACTGCGGGCACCACATACCCAACTTCACCGCGGGCATCACATACCCTGGTAAACCGCGGGCACTACATACCCAACTACACTGCAGGCACCACATCACATACCCTAGTACACCGCGGGCACCACATACCCTAGTATACCGCGGGCACCACATACCCTAGTACACCGCGGGCACCACATACCCAACTACACCGCGGGCACCACATACCCAAGTACACCGCGGGCACCACATACCCTAGTACACCGCGGGCATCACAAACCTGACTACACCGCGGGCACCACATACCCTAGTACACCGCGGGCATCACATACCTAACTACGCCGCAGGCACCACATACCCTAGTACACCGCGGGCATCACAAACCCGACTACACCGGGGGCACCACATACCCAAGTACACTGCGGGCACCACTAACCCTAGTACACCGCGGGCTTCACAAACCCGACTACACCGCGGGCACCACATACCCAACTACACCGTGGGCTCCACATACCCAAGTACACCGCGGGCACCACATACCCAACTACACCGCGGGCACCACATACCCTAGTACACCGCGGGCATCACAAACCCTAGTACACCGCGGGCATCACAAACCCTAGTACACCGCGGGCACCACATACCCAACTCCACCGTGGGCACCACATTGCCTAGTATACCGCAGGCACCACATACCCAAGTACACTGCGGGCACCACATACCCAAGTACACCACGGGCACCACATACCCAACTACACCGTGGGCACCACTAACCTAACTACGCCGCAGGCACCACATACCCAAGTACACTGCGGGCACCACATACCCAAGTACACCACGGGCACCACATACCCAACTACACCGTGGGCACCACATACCCTAGTATACCGCGGGCACCACATACCCTAGTACACCGCGGGCACCACATACCCAACTACACCGTGGGCACCACATACCCTAGTATACCGCGGGCACCACATACCCAACTTCACCGTGGGCACCACATACCCTAGTACACCGCGGGCACCACATACCCAACTACACCGCGGACAATACATACCCAAGTACACTGCGGGCACCACATACCCTAGTACACCGTGGGCACCACATACCCAACCACACCGCGGGCACCACATACCCTGGTACACCGCGGGCACCACATACCCAACTCCACCGTGGGCACCACATAGCCTAGTATACCGCGGGCACCACATACCCAAGTACACTGCGGGCACCACATACCCAACTACACCGCGGGCACCACATACCCAACTACACCGTGGGCACCACATACCCTAGTATACCGCGGGCACCACATACCCTAGTACACCGCGGGCACCACATAGCCAACTACACCGTGGGCACCACATACCCTAGTATACCGCGGGCACCACATACCCAACTACACCGTAGGCACCACATACCCTAGTACACCGCGGGCACCACATACCCAAGTACACTGCGGGCACCACATACCCAAGTACACTGCGGGCACCACATACCCTAGTACACCGCGGGCACACCATACCCAACTACACCGTGGGCACCACATACCCTAGTATACCGCGGGCACCACATACCCTAGTACACCGCGGGCACCACATAGCCAAGTACACTGCGGGCACCACATACCCAACTACACCGCGGGCATCACATACCCAACTACACCGCGGGCACCACATACCCTAGAACACCGCGGGCACCACATACCCAACTACACCGTAGGCACCACATACCCAACTACACCGCGGGCACCACATACCCTAGTACACCGCGGGCATCACAAACCCTAGTACACCGCGGGCATCACAAACCCAACTACACTGCAGGCACCACATCACATACCCTAGTACACCGCGGGCACCACATACCCTAGTATACCACGGGCACCACATACCCTAGTACACCGCGGGCACCACATACCCAACTACACCGCGGGCACCACATACCCAAGTACACCGCGGGCACCACATACCCTAGTACACCGCGGGCATCACAAACCTGACTACACCGCGGGCATCACATACCCTAGTACACCGCGGGCATCACATACCTAACTACGCCGCAGGCACCACATACCCTAGTACACCGCGGGCATCACAAACCCGACTACACCGGGGGCACAACATACCCAAGTACACTGCGGGCACCACATACCCTAGTACACCGCGGGCTTCACAAACCCGACTACACCGCGGGCACCACATACCCAACTACACCGTGGGCTCCACATACCCAAGTACACCACGGGCACCACATACCCAACTACACCGTGGGCACCACATACCCTAGTATACCGCGGGCACCACATACCCTAGTACACCGCGGGCACCACATACCCAACTACACCGTGGGCATCACATACCCTAGTATACCGCGGGCACCACATACCCAACTTCACCGTGGGCACCACATACCCTAGTACACCGCGGGCACCACATACCCAACTACACCGCGGACAATACATACCCAAGTACACTGCGGGCACCACATACCCTAGTACACCGTGGGCACCACATACCCAACCACACCGCGGGCACCACATACCCTGGTACACCGCGGGCACCACATACCCAACTACACCGTGGGCACCACATACCCTAGTACACCGCGGGCACAACATACCCTAGTACACCGCGGGCACCACATACCCAAGTACACTGCGGGCACCACATACCCAAGTACACCGCGGGCACCACATACCCAAGTACACCGCGGGCATCACATACCCAACTACACCGCGGGCACCACATACCCTAGTACACCGCGGGCACCACATACCCAAGTACACTGCGGGCACCACATACCCTAGTACACCGTGGGCACCACATACCCAACAACACCGCGGGCACTACATACCCTAGTACACCGCAGGCACCACATACCCTAGAACACCGCGGGCACCACATACCCAACTACACCGTAGGCACCACATACCCTAGTATACCGCGGGCACCACATACCCTAGTACACTGCGGGCACCACATACCCAACTACACCGCGGTTACCACATACCCAAGTACATGCGGGCACCACATACCCAACTACACCGCGGGCACCACATACCCAAGTACACCGCGGGCATCACATACCTAAGTACACTGCGGGCACCACTTCACAAACCCAAGTACCGCGCGGGCACCACATACCCAACTACACCGTGGGCACCACATACCCTAGTACACCGCGGGCACCACATACCCAAGTACACCGCGGGCACCACATACCTAACTACACCGCGGGCATCACATACCCAACTACACCGCGGGCACCACATACCCAACTACACCGTGGGCACCACATACCCTAGTACACCGCGGGCACCACATACCAAACTACACCGTGGGCACCACATACCCTAGTACACCGCGGGCACCACATACCCAAGTACACCGCGGGCACCACATACCTAACTACACCGCGGGCATCACATACCCAACTACACCGCGGGCACCACATACCCAACTACACCGTGGGCACCACATACCCTAGTACACCGCGGGCACCACATACCCAACTACACCGTGGGCACCACATACCCTAGTACACCGCGGGCACCACATACCCAACTACACCGTGGGCACCACATACCCTAGTATACCGCGGGCGCCACATACCCAACTACACCGCGGGCACCACATACCCTAGTACACCGCGGGCACCACATACCCAACTTCACCGTGGGCACCACATACCCTAGTATACCGCGGGCACCACATACCCTAGTATACCGCGGGCACCACATACCCGACTACACCGCGGGCACCACATACCCAACTACACCGTGGGCTCCACATACCCAACTACACCGTGGGCATCACATACCCTAGTATACCGCGGGCACCACATACCCTAGTACACCGCGGGCACCACATACCCAACTACACCGTGGGCATCACATACCCTAGTATACCGCGGGCACCACATACCCAACTTCACCGTGGGCACCACATACCCTAGTACACCGCGGGCACCACATACCCAACTACACCGCGGACAATACATACCCAAGTACACTGCGGGCACCACATACCCTAGTACACCGTGGGCACCACATACCCAACCACACCGCGGGCACCACATACCCTGGTACACCGCGGGCACCACATACCCAACTACACCGTGGGCACCACATACCCTAGTACACCGCGGGCACAACATACCCTAGTACACCGCGGGCACCACATACCCAAGTACACTGCGGGCACCACATACCCAAGTACACCGCGGGCACCACATACCCAAGTACACCGCGGGCATCACATACCCAACTACACCGCGGGCACCACATACCCTAGTACACCGCGGGCACCACATACCCAAGTACACTGCGGGCACCACATACCCTAGTACACCGTGGGCACCACATACCCAACAACACCGCGGGCACTACATACCCTAGTACACCGCAGGCACCACATACCCTAGAACACCGCGGGCACCACATACCCAACTACACCGTAGGCACCACATACCCTAGTATACCGCGGGCACCACATACCCTAGTACACTGCGGGCACCACATACCCAACTACACCGCGGTTACCACATACCCAAGTACATGCGGGCACCACATACCCAACTACACCGCGGGCACCACATACCCAAGTACACCGCGGGCATCACATACCTAAGTACACTGCGGGCACCACTTCACAAACCCAAGTACCGCGCGGGCACCACATACCCAACTACACCGTGGGCACCACATACCCTAGTACACCGCGGGCACCACATACCCAAGTACACCGCGGGCACCACATACCTAACTACACCGCGGGCATCACATACCCAACTACACCGCGGGCACCACATACCCAACTACACCGTGGGCACCACATACCCTAGTACACCGCGGGCACCACATACCAAACTACACCGTGGGCACCACATACCCTAGTACACCGCGGGCACCACATACCCAAGTACACCGCGGGCACGACATACCTAACTACACCGCGGGCATCACATACCCAACTACACCGCGGGCACCACATACCCAACTACACCGTGGGCACCACATACCCTAGTACACCGCGGGCACCACATACCCAACTACACCGTGGGCACCACATACCCTAGTACACCGCGGGCACCACATACCCAACTACACCGTGGGCACCACATACCCTAGTATACCGCGGGCGCCACATACCCAACTACACCGCGGGCACCACATACCCTAGTACACCGCGGGCACCACATACCCAACTTCACCGTGGGCACCACATACCCTAGTATACCGCGGGCACCACATACCCTAGTATACCGCGGGCACCACATACCCTAGTACACCGCGGGCACCACATACCCGACTACACCGCGGGCACCACATACCCAACTACACCGTGGGCTCCACATACCCAAGTACACCGCGGGCACCACATACCCAACTACACCGCGGGCACCACATACCCTAGTACACCGCGGGCATCACAAACCCGACTACACCGCGGGCACCACATACCCAAGTACACTGCGGGCACCACATACCCTAGTACACCGCGGGCATCACAAACCTGACTACACCGCGGGCACCACATACCCTAGTACACCGCGGGCACCACATACCCAACTACACCGTGGGCTCCACATACCCAAGTACACCGCGGGCACCACATATCCAACTACACCGCGGGCACCACATACCCTAGTACACCGCGGGCATCACAAACCCTAGTACACCGCGGGCACCACATACCCAACTCCACCGTGGGCACCACATAGCCTAGTATACCGCGGGCACCACATACCCAAGTACACTGCGGGCACCACATACCCAAGTACACCACGGGCACCACATACCCTAGTACACCGCGGGCACCACATACCCAACTACACCGTGGGCACCACATACCCTAGTATACCGCGGGCACCACATACCCAACTTCACCGTGGGCACCACATACCCTAGTACACCGCGGGCACCACATACCCAACTACACCGCGGACAATACATACCCAAGTACACTGCGGGCACCACATACCCTAGTACACCGTGGGCACCACATACCCAACTACACCGCGGGCACAACATACCCTAGTACACCGCGGGCACCACATACCCTAGTATACCGCGGGCACCACATACCCTAGTACACTGCGGGCACCACATACCCAACTACACCGCGGGCACCACATACCCAAGTACATGCGGGCACCACATACCCAACTACACCGCGGGCACCACATACCCAACCACACCGCGGGCACCACATACCCAACTACACCGTGGGCACCACATACCCTAGTACACCGCGGGCACAACATACCCAAGTACACCGCGGGCACCACATACCCAAGTACACTGCGGGCACCACATACCCAAGTACGCCGCGGGCACCACATACCCAAGTACACCGCGGGCATCACATACCCAACTACACCGCGGGCACCACATACCCTAGTACACCGCGGGCACCACATACCCAAGTTCACTGCGGGCACCACATACCCTAGTACACCGTGGGCACCACATACCCAACAACACCACGGGGACTACATACCCTAGTACAACGCGGGCACCACATACCCTAGAACACCGCGGGCACCACATACCCAACTACACCGTAGGCACCACATACCCTAGTATACCGCGGGCACCACATACCCTTGTACACTGCGGGCACCACATACCCAACTACACCGCGGGCACCACATACCCAAGTACATGCGGGCACCACATACCCAACTACACCGCGGGCACCACATACCCAAGTACACCGCGGGCATCACATACCTAAGTACACTGCGGGCACCACTTCACAAACCCTAGTACCGCTTGGGCACCACATACCCAACTACACCGTGGGCACCACATACCCTAGTACACCGCGGGCACCACATACCCAAGTACACCGCGGGCACCACATACCTAACTACACCGCGGGCATCACATACCCAACTACACCGCGGGCACCACATACCCAACTACACCGTGGGCACCACATACCCTAGTACACCGCGGGCACCACATACCAAACTACACCGTGGGCACCACATACCCTGGTACACCGCGGGCACCACATACCCAAGTACACCGCGGGCAGGACATACCTAACTACACCGCGGGCATCACATACCCAACTACACCGCGGGCACCACATACCCAACTACACCGTGGGCACCACATACCCTAGTATACCGCGGGCGCCACATACCCAACTACACCGCGGGCACCACATACCCTAGTACACCGCGGGCACCACATACCCAACTACACCGTGGGCACCACATACCCTAGTATACCGCGGGCACCACATACCCTAGTATACCGCGGGCACCACATACCCTAGTACACCGCGGGCACAACATACCCTAGTACACCGCGGGCACCACATACCCAACTCCACCGTGGGCACCACATAGCCTAGTATACCGCGGGCACCACATACCCAAGTACACTGCGGGCACCACATACCCAACTACACCGCGGGCACCACATACCCAACTACACCGTGGGCACCACATACCCTAGTATACCGCGGGCACCACATACCCTAGTACACCGCGGGCACCACATACCCAACTACACCGTGGGCACCACATACCCTAGTATACCGCGGGCACCACATACCCAACTACACCGTAGGCACCACATACCCTAGTACACCGCGGGCACCACATACCCAAGTACACTGCGGGCACCACATACCCAAGTACACTGCGGGCACCACATACCCTAGTACACCGCGGGCACACCATACCCAACTACACCGTGGGCACCACATACCCTAGTATACCGCGGGCACCACATACCCTAGTACACCGCGGGCACCACATACCCAAGTACACTGCGGGCACCACATACCCAACTACACCGCGGGCATCACATACCCAACTACACCGCGGGCACCACATACCCTAGAACACCGCGGGCACCACATACCCAACTACACCGTAGGCACCACATACCCTAGTATACCGCGGGCACCACATACCCTAGTACACCGCGGGCACCACATACCTTAGTACACTGCGGGCACCACATACCCAACTTCACCGCGGGCATCACATACCCAAGTACACCGCGGGCAGGACATACCTAACTACACCGCGGGCATCACATACCCAACTACACCGCGGGCACCACATACCCAACTACACCGTGGGCACCACATACCCTAGTATACCGCGGGCGCCACATACCCAACTACACCGCGGGCACCACATACCCTAGTACACCGCGGGCACCACATACCCAACTACACCGTGGGCACCACATACCCTAGTATACCGCGGGCACCACATACCCTAGTATACCGCGGGCACCACATACCCTAGTACACCGCGGGCACAACATACCCTAGTACACCGCGGGCACCACATACCCAACTCCACCGTGGGCACCACATAGCCTAGTATACCGCGGGCACCACATACCCAAGTACACTGCGGGCACCACATACCCAACTACACCGCGGGCACCACATACCCAACTACACCGTGGGCACCACATACCCTAGTATACCGCGGGCACCACATACCCTAGTACACCGCGGGCACCACATACCCAACTACACCGTGGGCACCACATACCCTAGTATACCGCGGGCACCACATACCCAACTACACCGTAGGCACCACATACCCTAGTACACCGCGGGCACCACATACCCAAGTACACTGCGGGCACCACATACCCAAGTACACTGCGGGCACCACATACCCTAGTACACCGCGGGCACACCATACCCAACTACACCGTGGGCACCACATACCCTAGTATACCGCGGGCACCACATACCCTAGTACACCGCGGGCACCACATACCCAAGTACACTGCGGGCACCACATACCCAACTACACCGCGGGCATCACATACCCAACTACACCGCGGGCACCACATACCCTAGAACACCGCGGGCACCACATACCCAACTACACCGTAGGCACCACATACCCTAGTATACCGCGGGCACCACATACCCTAGTACACCGCGGGCACCACATACCTTAGTACACTGCGGGCACCACATACCCAACTTCACCGCGGGCATCACATACCCTGGTACACCGCGGGCACTACATACCCAACTACACTGCAGGCACCACATCACATACCCTAGTACACCGCGGGCACCACATACCCTAGTATACCGCGGGCACCACATACCCTTGTACACCGCGGGCACCACATACCCAACTACACCGCGGGCACCACATACCCAAGTACACCGCGGGCACCACATACCCTAGTACACCGCGGGCATCACAAACCTGACTACACCGCGGGCACCACATACCCTAGTACACCGCGGGCATCACATACCTAACTACGCCGCAGGCACCACATACCCTAGTACACCGCGGGCATCACAAACCCGACTACACCGGGGGCACCACATACCCAAGTACACTGCGGGCACCACATACCCTAGTACACCGCGGGCTTCACAAACCCGACTACACCGCGGGCACCACATACCCAACTACACCGTGGGCTCCACATACCCAAGTACACCGCGGGCACCACATACCCAACTACACCGCGGGCACCACATACCCTAGTACACCGCGGGCATCACAAACCCTAGTACACCGCGGGCATCACAAACCCTAGTACACCGCGGGCACCACATACCCAACTCCACCGTGGGCACCACATAGCCTAGTATACCGCGGGCACCACATACCCAAGTACACTGCGGGCACCACATACCCAAGTACACCACGGGCACCACATACCCAACTACACCGTGGGCACCACTAACCTAACTACGCCGCAGGCACCACATACCCAAGTACACTGCGGGCACCACATACCCAAGTACACCACGGGCACCACATACCCAACTACACCGTGGGCACCACATACCCTAGTATACCGCGGGCACCACATACCCTAGTACACCGCGGGCACCACATACCCAACTACACCGTGGGCACCACATACCCTAGTATACCGCGGGCACCACATACCCAACTTCACCGTGGGCACCACATACCCTAGTACACCGCGGGCACCACATACCCAACTACACCGCGGACAATACATACCCAAGTACACTGCGGGCACCACATACCCTAGTACACCGTGGGCACCACATACCCAACCACACCGCGGGCACCACATACCCTGGTACACCGCGGGCACTACATACCCTAGTACACCGCGGGCACCACATACCCAACTACACCGTGGGCACCACATACCCTAGTATACCGCGGGCACCACATACCCTAGTACACTGCGGGCACCACATACCCAACCACACCGCGGGCACCACATACCCTGGTACACCGCGGGCACCACATACCCAACCACACCGCGGGCACCACATACCCAACTACACCGTGGGCACCACATACCCTAGTACACCGCGGGCACAACATACCCAAGTACACCGCGGGCACCACATACCCAAGTACACTGCGGGCACCACATACCCAAGTACACCGCGGGCACCACATACCCAAGTACACCGCGGGCATCACATACCCAACTACACCGCGGGCACCACATACCCTAGTACACCGCGGGCACCACATACCCAAGTACACTGCGGGCACCACATACCCTAGTACACCGTGGGCACCACATACCCAACAACACCGCGAACACTACATACCCTAGTACACCGCGGGCACCACATACCCTAGAACACCGCGGGCACCACATACCCAACTACACCGTAGGCACCACATACCCTAGTATACCGCGGGCACCACATACCCTAGTACACTGCGGGCACCACATACCCAACTACACCGCGGGCACCACATACCCAAGTACATGCGGGCACCACATACCCAACTACACCGCGGGCACCACATACCCAAGTACACCGCGGGCATCACATACCTAAGTACACTGCGGGCACCACTTCACAAACCCTAGTACCGCGCGGGCACCACATACCCAACTACACCGTGGGCACCACATACCCTAGTACACCGCGGGCACCACATACCCAAGTACACCGCGGGCACCACATACCTAACTACACCGCGGGCATCACATACCCAACTACACCGCGGGCACCACATACCCAACTACACCGTGGGCACCACATACCCTAGTACACCGCGGGCACCACATACCAAACTACACCGTGGGCACCACATACCCTAGTACACCGCGGGCACCACATACCCAAGTACACCGCGGGCACGACATACCTAACTACACCGCGGGCATCACATACCCAACTACACCGCGGGCACCACATACCCAACTACACCGTGGGCACCACATACCCTAGTACACCGCGGACACCACATACCCAACTACACCGTGGGCACCACATACCCTAGTAGATAGATAGATAGATAGATAATTATTTATTTGGCTAACACACAACACAAAGCCTTAAAAAATACAAAAAACATGGAAAAAAAAAACTTAAAAATACTAAAATTAAACTAATGTAGGTAGGTACATGTACCCAGCTAAGGGGTAGGTATGGGCACTGAATAATCTCGCTCTGTGTCGGATGCAACCAAACAGTACACCGCGGGCACCACATACCCAACTACACCGTGGGCACCACATACCCTAGTATACCGCGGGCGCCACATACCCAACTACACCGCGGGCACCACATACCCTAGTACACCGCGGGCACCACATACCCAACTACACCGTGGGCACCACATACCCTAGTATACCGCGGGCACCACATACCCTAGTATACCGCGGGCACCACATACCCTAGTACACCGCGGGCACCACATACCCTAGTACACCGCGGGCACCACATACCCAACTCCACCGTGGGCACCACATAGCCTAGTATACCGCGGGCACCACATACCCAAGTACACTGCGGGCACCACATACCCAACTACACCGCGGGCACCACATACCCAACTACACCGTGGGCACCACATACCCTAGTACACCGCGGGCACCACATACCCAACTACACCGTGGGCACCACATACCCTAGTATACCGCGGGCACCACATACCCTAGTATACCGCGGGCACCACATACCCTAGTACACCGCGGGCACCACATACCCTAGTACACCGCGGGCACCACATACCCAACTCCACCGTGGGCACCACATAGCCTAGTATACCGCGGGCACCACATACCCAAGTACACTGCGGGCACCACATACCCAACTACACCGCGGGCACCACATACCCAACTACACCGTGGGCACCACATACCCTAGTATACCGCGGGCACCACATACCCTAGTACACCGCGGGCACCACATACCCAACTACACCGTGGGCACCACATACCCTAGTATACCGCGGGCACCACATACCCAACTACACCGTAGGCACCACATACCCTAGTACATCGCGGGCACCACATACCCAAGTACACTGCGGGCAACACATACCCAAGTACACTGCGGGCACCACATACCCTAGTACACCGCGGGCACACCATACCCAACTACACCGTGGGCACCACATACCCTAGTATACCGCGGGCACCACATACCCTAGTACACCGCGGGCACCACATACCCAAGTACACTGCGGGCACCACATACCCAACTACACCGCGGGCATCACATACCCAACTACACCGCGGGCACCACATACCCTAGAACACCGCGGGCACCACATACCCAACTACACCGTAGGCACCACATACCCTAGTATACCGCGGGCACCACATACCCTAGTACACCGCGGGCACCACATACCTTAGTACACTGCGGGCACCACATACCCAACTACACCGCGGGCATCATATACCCTGGTACACCGCGGGCACTACATACCCAACTACACTGCAGGCACCACATCACATACCCTAGTACACCGCGGGCACCACATACCCTAGTACACCGCGGGCACCACATACCCAACTACACCGCGGGCACCACATACCCAAGTACACCGCGGGCACCACATACCCAACTACACCGTAGGCACCACATACCCTAGTATACCGCGGGCACCACATACCCTAGTACACTGCGGGCACCACATACCCAACTACACCGCGGGCACCACATACCCAAGTACATGCGGGCACCACATACCCAAGTACATGCGGGCACCACATACCCAACTACACCGCGGGCACCACATACCCTAGTATACCGCGGGCACCACATACCCTAGTACACCGCGGGCACCACATACCCAACTACACCGTGGGCACCACATACCCTAGTACACCGCGGGCACCACATACCTAACTACACCGTGGGCACCACATACCCTAGTACACCGCGGGCACGACATACCTAACTACACCGCGGGCATCACATACCCAACTACACCGCGGGCACCACATACCCAACTACACCGTGGGCACCACATACCCTAGTACACCGCGGGCACCTTATACCCAACTACACCGTGGGCACCACATACCCTAGTACACCGCGGGCACCACATACCCAAGTACACTGCGGGCACCACATACCCAACTACACCGCGGGCACCACATACCCAACTACACCGTGGGCACCACATACCCTAGTATACCGCGGGCACCACATACCCTAGTACACCGCGGGCACCACATACCCAACTACACCGTGGGCACCACATACCCTAGTATACCGCGGGCACCACATACCCTAGTACACCGCGGGCACTACATACCCAAGTACACTGCGGGCACCACATACCCAAGTACACTGCGGGCACCACATACCCAACTACACCGCGGGCATCACATACCCAACTACACCGCGGGCACCACATACCCAACTACACTGTGGGCACCACATACCCTAGTATACCGCGGGCACCACATACCCTAGTACACCGCGGGCACCACATACCCAACTACACCGTGGGCACCACATACCCTAGTATACCGCGGGCACCACATACCCAACTTCACCGTGGGCACCACATACCCTAGTACACCGCGGGCACCTTATACCCAACTACACCGCGGGCAATACATACCCAAGTACACTGCGGGCACCACAAACCCTAGTACACCGTGGGCACCACATACCCAACTTCACCGCGGGCACTACATACCCTAGTACACCGCGGGCACCACATACTCAACTACACCGTGGGCACCACATACCCTAGTATACCGCGGGCACCACATACCCTAGTACACCGCGGGCACCACATACCCAAGTACACTGCGGGCACCACATGCCCAAGTACACTGCGGGCACCACATACCCTAGTACACCGCGGGCACACCATACCCAACTACACCGTGGGCACCACATACCCTAGTATACCGCGGGCACCACATACCCTAGTACACCGCGGGCACCACATACCCAAGTACACTGCGGGCACCACATACCCAACTACACCGCGGGCATCACATACCCAACTACACCGCGGGCACCACATACCCTAGAACACCGCGGGCACCACATACCCAACTACACCGTAGGCACCACATACCCTAGTATACCGCGGGCACCACATACCCTAGTACACCGCGGGCACCACATACCTTAGTACACTGCGGGCACCACATACCCAACTTCACCACGGGCATCACATACCCTGGTACACCGCGGGCACTACATACCCAACTATACTGCAGGCACCACATCACATACCCTAGTACACCGCGGGCACCACATACCCTAGTATACCGCGGGCACCACATACCCTAGTACACCGCGGGCACCACATACCCAACTACACCGCGGGCACCACATACCCAAGTACACCGCGGGCACCACATACCCTAGTACACCGCGGGCATCACAAACCTGACTACACCGCGGGCACCACATACCCTAGTACACCGCGGGCATCACATACCTAACTACGCCGCAGGCACCACATACCCAAGTACACCGCGGGCATCACAAACCCGACTACACCGGGGGCACCACATACCCAAGTACACTGCGGGCACCACATACCCTAGTACACCGCGGGCTTCACAAACCCGACTACACCGCGGGCACCACATACCCAACTACACCGTGGGCACCACATACCCAAGTACACCGCGGGCACCACATACCCAACTACACCGCGGGCACCACATACCCTAGTACACCGCGGGCATCACAAACCCGACTACACCGCGGGCACCACATACCCAAGTACACTGCGGGCACCACATACCCTAGTACACCGCGGGCATCACAAACCCGACTACACCGCGGGCACCACATACCCTAGTACACCGCGGGCACCACATACCCAAGTACACCGCGGGCACCACATACCCTAGTACACCGCGGGCACAACATACCCAACTACTCCGTGGGCACCACATACCCTAGTATACCGCGGGCACCACATACCCTAGTATACCGCGGGCACCACATACCCAACTACACCGCGGGCACCACATACCCAAGTACACTGCGGGCACCACATACCCAACTACACCGCGGGCACCACATACCCAACTACACCGTAGGCACCACATACCCTAGTATACCGCGGGCACCACATACCCTAGTACACCGCGGGCACCACATACCTTAGTACACTGCGGGCACCACATACCCAACTACACCGCGGGCATCACATACCCTGGTACACCGCGGGCACTACATACCCAACTACACTGCAGGCACCACATCACATACCCTAGTACACCGCGGGCACCACATACCCTAGTATACCGCGGGCACCACATACCCTAGTACACCGCGGGCACCACATACCCAACTACACCGCGGGCACCACATACCCAAGTACACCGCGGGCACCACATACCCTAGTACACCGCGGGCATCACAAACCTGACTACACCGCGGGCACCACATACCCTAGTACACCGCGGGCATCACATACCTAACTACGCCGCAGGCACCACATACCCTAGTACACCGCAAGCATCACAAACCCGACTACACCGGGGGCACCACATACCCAAGTACACTGCGGGCACCACATACCCTAGTTACCCGCGGGCTTCACAAACCCGACTACACCGCGGGCACCACATACCCAACTACACCGTGGGCTCCACATTCCCAAGTACACCGCGGGCACCACATACCCAACTACACCGCGGGCACCACATACCCTAGTACACCGCGGGCATCACAAACCCGACTACACCGCGGGCACCACATACCCAAGTACACTGCGGGCACCACATACCCTAGTACACCGCGGGCATCACAAACCCGACTACACCGCGAGCACCACATACCCTAGTACACCGCGGGCACCACATACCCAACTACACCGTGGGCACCACATACCTAACTACACCGTGGGCACCACATACCCTAGTATACCGCGGGCACCACATACCCTAGTACACCGCGGGCACCACATACCCAACTACACCACGG
Source organism: Ecliptopera silaceata (assembly GCA_932527185.1). NCBI lineage: Eukaryota > Metazoa > Arthropoda > Insecta > Lepidoptera > Geometridae > Ecliptopera > Ecliptopera silaceata. The sequence goes on along the minus strand of OW052217.1, from coordinate 4,513,225 downwards.
GCACCACATACCCAACTACACCGTGGGCTCCACATACCCAAGTACACCGCGGGCACCACATACCCAACTACACCGCGGGCACCACATACCCTAGTACACCGCGGGCATCACAAACCCGACTACACCGCGGGCACCACATACCCAAGTACACTGCGGGCACCACATACCCTAGTACACCGCGGGCATCACAAACCCGACTACACCGCGGGCACCACATACCCTAGTACACCGCGGGCACCACATACCCAAGTACACCGCGGGCACCACATACCCTAGTACACCGCGGGCACAACATACCCAACTACTCCGTGGGCACCACATACCCTAGTATACCGCGGGCACCACATACCCTAGTATACCGCGGGCACCACATACCCAACTACACCGCGGGCACCACATACCCAAGTACACTGCGGGCACCACATACCCAACTACACCGCGGGCACCACATACCCAACTACACCGTAGGCACCACATACCCTAGTATACCGCGGGCACCACATACCCTAGTACACCGCGGGCACCACATACCCTAGTACACTGCGGGCACCACATACCCAACTACACCGCGGGCATCACATACCCTGGTACACCGCGGGCACTACATACCCAACTACACTGCAGGCACCACATCACATACCCTAGTACACCGCGGGCACCACATACCCTAGTATACCGCGGGCACCACATACCCTAGTACACCGCGGGCACCACATACCCAACTACACCGCGGGCACCACATACCCAAGTACACCGCGGGCACCACATACCCTAGTACACCGCGGGCATCACAAACCTGACTACACCGCGGGCACCACATACCCTAGTACACCGCGGGCATCACATACCTAACTACGCCGCAGGCACCACATACCCTAGTACACCGCAAGCATCACAAACCCGACTACACCGGGGGCACCACATACCCAAGTACACTGCGGGCACCACATACCCTAGTTACCCGCGGGCTTCACAAACCCGACTACACCGCGGGCACCACATACCCAACTACACCGTGGGCTCCACATTCCCAAGTACACCGCGGGCACCACATACCCAACTACACCGCGGGCACCACATACCCTAGTACACCGCGGGCATCACAAACCCGACTACACCGCGGGCACCACATACCCAAGTACACTGCGGGCACCACATACCCTAGTACACCGCGGGCATCACAAACCCGACTACACCGCGAGCACCACATACCCTAGTACACCGCGGGCACCACATACCCAACTACACCGTGGGCACCACATACCTAACTACACCGTGGGCACCACATACCCAACTACACCGTGGGCACCACATACCTAACTACACCGTGGGCACCACATACCCTAGTATACCGCGGGCACCACATACCCTAGTACACCGTGGGCACCACATACCCTAGTATACCGCGGGCACCACATACCCTAGTACACCGCGGGCACCACATACCCAACTACACCGTGGGCACCATATACCCTAGTATACCGCGGGCACCACATACCCAACTTCACCGTGGGCACCACATACCCTAATACACCGCGGGCACCACATACCCAACTACACCGCGGACAATACATACCCAAGTACACTGCGGGCACCACATACATTGGTACACCGTGGGCACCACATACCCAACTACACCGCGGGCACTACATACCCTAGTACACCGCGGGCACCACATACCCAACTACACCGTGGGCACCACATACCCTAGTATACCGCGGGCACCACATACCCTAGTACACTCCGGGCACCACATACCCAACCACACCGCGGGCACCACATACCCTGGTACACCGCGGGCACCACATACCCAACCACACCGCGGGCACCACATACCCAACTACACCGTGGGCACCACATACCCTAGTACACCGCGGGCACAACATACCCAAGTACACCGCGGGCACCACATACCCAAGTACACTGCGGGCACCACATACCCAAGTACACCGCGGGCACCACATACCCTAGTACACCGCGGGCACCACATACCCTAGTACACCGCGGGCACCAAATACCCAACTCCACCGTGGGCACCACATAGCCTAGTATACCGCGGGCACCACATACCCAAGTACACTGCGGGCACCACATACCCTAGTACACCGCGGGCACCAAATACCCAACTCCACCGTGGGCACCACATAGCCTAGTATACCGCGGGCACCACATACCCAAGTACACTGCGGGCACCACATACCCAACTACACCGCGGGCACCACATACCTAACTACACCGTGGGCACCACATACCCTTGTATACCGCGGGCACCACATACCCTAGTACACCGCGGGCACCACATACCCAACTACACCGTGGGCACCACATACCCTAGTATACCGCGGGCACCACATACCCAACTACACCGTGGGCACCACATACCCTAGTACACCGCGGGCACCACATACCCAACTACACCGCGGGCAATACATACCCAAGTACACTGCGGGCACCACATACCCTAGTACACCGTGGGCACCACATACCCAACTACACCGCGGGCACTACATACCCTAGTACACCGCGGGCACCACATACCCAACTACACCGTGGGCACCACATACCCTAGTATACCGCGGGCACCACATACTCTAGTACACTGCGGGCACCACATACCCAACCACACCGCGGGCACCACATACCCTGGTACACCGCGGGCACCACATACCCAACTACACCGTGGGCACCACATACCCTAGTACACCGCGGGCACAACATACCCAAGTACACCGCGGGCACCACATACCCAAGTACACTGCGGGCACCACATACCCAAGTACACCGCGGGCACCACATACCCAAGTACACCGCGGGCATCACATACCCAACTACACCGCGGTTACCACATACCCTAGTACACCGCGGGCACCACATACCCAAGTACACTGCGGGCACCACATACCCTAGTACACCGTGGGCACCACATACCCAACTACACCGCGGGCACTACATACCCTAGTACACCGCGGGCACCACATACCCTAGAACACCGCGGGCACCACATACCCAACTACACCGCGGGCACTACATACCCTAGTACACCGCGGGCACCACATACCCTAGTACACTGCGGGCACCACATACCCAACTACACCGCGGGCACCACATACCCAAGTACATGCGGGCACCACATACCCAAGTACACCGCGGGCACCACATACCCAACTACACCGTGGGCACCACATACCCTAGTACACCGCGGGCACAACATACCCAACTACTCCGTGGGCACCACATACCCTAGTATACCGCGGGCACCACATACCCTAGTATACCGCGGGCACCATATACCCAACTACACCGCGGGCACCACATACCCAAGTACACTGCGGGCACCACATACCCAACTACACCGCGGGCACCACATACCCAACTACACCGCAGGCACCACATACCCTAGTACACCGCGGGCACTACATACCCAACTACACCGCGGGCACCACATACCCAACTACACCGCGGGCACCACATACCCTAGTACACCGCGGGCACCACATACCCAAGTACACTGCGGTCACCACATACCCAAGTACACTGCGGGCACCACATACCCAACTACACCGCGGGCATCACATACCCAACTACACCGCGGGCACCACATACCCTAGTACACCGCGGGCACCACATACCCAACTACACCGTGGGCTCCACATACCCTAGTATACCGCGGGCACCACATACCCTAGTACACCGCGGGCACCACATACCCAACTACACCGCGGGCACTACATACCCTAGTACACCGCGGGCACCACATACTCAACTACACCGTGGGCACCACATACCCTAGTATACCGCGGGCACCACATACCCAAGTACACCGCGGGCACCACATACCCAAGTACACTGCGGGCACCACATGCCCAAGTACACTGCGGGCACCACATACCCTAGTACACCGCGGGCACACCATACCCAACTACACCGTGGGCACCACATACCCTAGTATACCGCGGGCACCACATACCCTAGTACACCGCGGGCACCACATACCCAAGTACACTGCGGGCACCACATACCCAACTACACCGCGGGCATCACATACCCAACTACACCGCGGGCACCACATACCCTAGAACACCGCGGGCACCACATACCCAACTACACCGTAGGCACCACATACCCTAGTATACCGCGGGCACCACATACCCTAGTACACCGCGGGCACCACATACCTTAGTACACTGCGGGCACCACATACCCAACTACACCACGGGCATCACATACCCTGGTACACCGCGGGCACTACATACCCAACTATACTGCAGGCACCACATCACATACCCTAGTACACCGCGGGCACCACATACCCTAGTATACCGCGGGCACCACATACCCTAGTACACCGCGGGCACCACATACCCAACTACACCGCGGGCACCACATACCCAAGTACACCGCGGGCACCACATACCCTAGTACACCGCGGGCATCACAAACCTGACTACACCGCGGGCACCACATACCCTAGTACACCGCGGGCATCACATACCTAACTACGCCGCAGGCACCACATACCCAAGTACACCGCGGGCATCACAAACCCGACTACACCGGGGGCACCACATACCCAAGTACACTGCGGGCACCACATACCCTAGTACACCGCGGGCTTCACAAACCCGACTACACCGCGGGCACCACATACCCAACTACACCGTGGGCTCCACATACCCAAGTACACCGCGGGCACCACATACCCAACTACACCGCGGGCACCACATACCCTAGTACACCGCGGGCATCACAAACCCGACTACACCGCGGGCACCACATACCCAAGTACACTGCGGGCACCACATACCCTAGTACACCGCGGGCATCACAAACCCGACTACACCGCGGGCACCACATACCCTAGTACACCGCGGGCACCACATACCCAAGTACACCGCGGGCACCACATACCCTAGTACACCGCGGGCACAACATACCCAACTACTCCGTGGGCACCACATACCCTAGTATACCGCGGGCACCACATACCCTAGTATACCGCGGGCACCATATACCCAACTACACCGCGGGCACCACATACCCAAGTACACTGCGGGCACCACATACCCAACTACACCGCGGGCACCACATACCCAACTACACCGTAGGCACCACATACCCTAGTATACCGCGGGCACCACATACCCTAGTACACCGCGGGCACCACATACCCAACTACACCGCGGGCACCACATACCCAAGTACACCGCAGGCACCACATACCCTAGTACACCGCGGGCATCACAAACCTGACTACACCGCGGGCACCACATACCCTAGTACACCGCGGGCATCACATACCTAACTACGCCGCAGGCATCACATACCCAAGTACACCGCGGGCATCACAAACCCGACTACACCGTGGGCACCACATACCCTAGTATACCGCGGGCACCACATACCCTAGTATACCGCAGGCACCATATACCCAACTACACCGCGGGCACCACATACTTAAGTACACTGCGGGCACCACATACCCAACTACACCGCGGGCACCACATACCCAACTACACCGTAGGCACCACATACCCTAGTATACCGCGGGCACCACATACCCTAGTACACCGCGGGCACCACATACCTTAGTACACTGCGGGCACCACATACCCAACTACACCGCGGGCATCACATACCCTGGTACACCGCGGGCACTACATACCCAACTACACTGCAGGCACCACATCACATACCCTAGTACACCGCGGGCACCACATACCCTAGTATACCGCGGGCACCACATACCCTAGTACACCGCGGGCACCACATACCCAACTACACCGCGGGCACCACATACCCAAGTACACCGCGGGCACCACATACCCTAGTACACCGCGGGCATCACAAACCTGACTACACCGCGGGCACCACATACCCTAGTACACCGCGGGCATCACATACCTAACTACGCCGCAGGCACCACATACCCTAGTACACCGCGGGCATCACAAACCCGACTACACCGGGGGCACCACATACCCAAGTACACTGCGGGCACCACATACCCTAGTACACCGCGGGCTTCACAAACCCGACTACACCGCGGGCACCACATTCCCAACTACACCGTGGGCTCCACATACCCAAGTACACCGCAGGCACCACATACCCAACTACACCGCGGGCACCACATACCCTAGTACACCGCGGGCATCACAAACCCGACTACACCGCGGGCACCACATACCCAAGTACACTGCGGGCACCACATACCCTAGTACACCGCGGGCATCACAAACCCGACTACACCGCGGGCACCACATACCCAACTACACCGTGGGCTCCACATACCCAAGTACACCGCGGGCACCACATACCCAACTACACCGCGGGCACCACATACCCTAGTACACCGCGGGCATCACAAACCCTAGTACACCGCGGGCACCACATACCCAACTCCACCGTGGGCACCACATAGCCTAGTATACCGCGGGCACCACATACCCAAGTACACTGCGGGCACCACATACCCAACTACACCACGGGCACCACATACCCAACTACACCGTGGGCACCACATACCCTAGTATACCGCGGGCACCACATACCCTAGTACACCGCGTTCACCACATACCCAACTACACCGTGGGCACCACATACCCTAGTATACCGCGGGCACCACATACCCAACTTCACCGTGGGCACCACATACCCTAGTACACCGCGGGCACCACATACCCAACTACACCGCGGACAATACATACCCAAGTACACTGCGGGCACCACATACCCTAGTACACCGTGGGCACCACATACCCAACTACACCGCGGGCACTACATACCCTAGTACACCGCGGGCACCACATACCCAACTACACCGTGGGCACCACGTACCCTAGTATACCGCGGGCACCACATACCCTTGTACACTGCGGGCACCACATACCCAACCACACCGCGGGCACCACATACCCTGGTACACCGCGGGCACCACATACCCAACCACACCGCGGGCACCACATACCCAACTACACCGTGGGCGCCACATACCCTAGTACACCGCGGGCACAACATACCCAAGTACACCGCGGGCACCACATACCCAAGTACACTGCGGGCACCACATACCCAAGTACACCGCGGGCACCACATACCCAAGTACACCGCGGGCATCACATACCCAACTACACCGCGGGCACTACATACCCTAGTACACCGCGGGCACCACATACCCAAGTACACTGCGGGCACCACATACCCTAGTACACCGTGGGCACCACATACCCAACTACACCGCGGGCACTACATACCCTAGTACACCGCGGGCACCACATACCCTAGAACACCGCGGGCACCACATACCCAACTACACCGTAGGCACCACATACCCTAGTATACCGCGGGCACCACATACCCTAGTACACTGCGGGCACCACATACCCAACTACACCGCGGGCACCACATACCCAAGTACATGCGGGCACCACATACCCAACTACACCGCGGGCACCACATACCCAAGTACACCGCGGGCATCACATACCTAAGTACACTGCGGGCACCACTTCACAAACCCTAGTATACCGCGGGCACCACATACCCAACTACACCGTGGGCACCACATACCCTAGTACACCGCGGGCACCACATACCCAAGTACACCGCGGGCACCACATACCTAACTACACCGCGGGCATCACATACCCAACTACACCGCGGGCACCACATACCCAACTACACCGTGGGCACCACATACCCTAGTACACCGCGGGCACCACATACCTAACTACACCGTGGGCACCACATACCCTAGTACACCGCGGGCACGACATACCTAACTACACCGCGGGCATCACATACCCAACTACACCGCGGGCACCACATACCCAACTACACCGTGGGCACCACATACCCTAGTACACCGCGGGCACCTTATACCCAACTACACCGTGGGCACCACATACCCTAGTACACCGCGGGCACCACATACCCAAGTACACTGCGGGCACCACATACCCAACTACACCGCGGGCACCACATACCCAACTACACCGTGGGCACCACATACCCTAGTATACCGCGGGCACCACATACCCTAGTAATATAAAACTGCACTATATGCTATCACTTTAGTCTATCCTAACCACAATTATACTTTTTAACACGGTATCACTATTTCACGACTATGACTTCACCGTTCGAAGGCTTAAAGAGGACTCCCTTGGTACAGCCACCTCTTTCTTTTTATATCACCGCATAAGCGTAAACAACAAGATGGCGGCGGCGTGCCGGATGTGACGTTTATTCTTTTCTAGAATCATCACAAATATCTTCATTTAAATAGCTAACAATGTTTTATAATTCTTAAATAGATTTACCAAACTAATATATTAAACAATTTTAGAATAATATTTTGGAAATCATGACATTCGGCCATCCGACAATGTGTCGCCTCCCGGCACACACAACATTAAAAACAATATATATCAATATTATTAAAGTTAATATGTACGTTGTAACACCGATATATATTCAATTTTAACAATATAAAGACCTTGAAACAATAAATCATGACATTCGGTAATTATTGTAGGTGGTTTTATACATATATACATAATGTATATAAAATCTAGCCTTTCAATTTTACATTAAATTGACAAAACTACTATTGGTTCAACGCTTGAGGTATTCCGATCTGGTAGTTCAACGCTTCTGTGAACATAAATATAAATAAAGTGAATAATACAATAAGCAATTGTAAATCATATTTCTGAATTCTGCTCCAGAAAAACAAATCATTGCGGCACTTCACTTCACTTGGAGCTGTAATCAGATTATAATTATTATTATAAAAATAATGATTAAATGCATCTCCTTCAAATTTTAGCATAAAATAATAATTATAGAAAGTCTTCAAATTATAGCATAAAAATTAATAATCATTGAAAGGTTTAAATTCAAACATAAAATAACAATTATAGAAAGTCTTTAAACTCAAGAATAAATATTACACGCCCGAAAAGAACAGGCTGCTAAAACACTTTCCATCAAAGACTTTATACACAGTTTCACAACAAATAACTCTTATTCTTGAAGATTTCATCAAACTTTCCAAGAAGGGAAAGATAACAGAAAACATTACCAGTGCTACCTTCCTGTTTCTTACGAAACATTGAAACATCATACTCCAGCCTCAAGATGATGCGTACTGACCGAACCATACGACACAGGCATTTCACTTGAAAAGACGATTCGATAGCCGTATCGGTACCCACCAATTCAACTATTTATTAAAATCCTTAAAGTTGCCAAAGAGATTGCGTTACAGGTACTGAAATAACATAATATCATAAATAAAACAATACTTCTTACGTAAAAAGAAGTAAATATTACCAAACACCAAAACTTAAGAGTTGGTATGATCAGAATGTTAACAATTTGTGAATGTCAAAGCTTTCACAATCATCTTCAGTTCTAGACTGGTTAACGTATAGAAACTTTAAAACTGTTGTTCATAATTTTCATAACACTATGTTAATGATTTATGAACTCTAAATACTTTGAAAATAAAACAGTGCACGCTGACGAAGCCGCGCGTTCAAGCTTATCATATATAAAAAAAATAATACACACATACGTCAAAGTTAATCCAGTAGACCAACATAGTCCAGTCAATCCAATAGACCAACATAGTCCAGTCAATCTAGTAGACCAACATAGTCCTCTCAATCCAGTAGACCAACATAGTCACTCAATCCAGTCAGCAAACATAGCTAACTCCATCCAGTCAGCAAACATAGCCAACTCTATCCAGTCAGCAAACATAGCTAACTCAATCCAGTCAGCAAACATAGCTAACTCCATCCAGTTAACAAACATAGCTAACTCCATCCAGTCAGCAAACATAGCCAACTCAATCCAGTCAGCAAACATAGCAAACTCATCCAGTCAGCAAACATAGCCAACTCCATCCAGTCAGCAAACATAGCCAACTCAATCCAGTCAGCAAACATAGCTAACTCCACTCAGTCAGCAAACATAGCTAACTCAATCCAGTTAGCAAACATAGCTAACTCATCCAGTCAGCAAACATAGCCAACTCAATCCAGTCAGCAAACATAGCCAACTCAATCCAGTCAGCAAACATAGCAAACTCATCCAGTCAGCAAACATAGCCAACTCAATCCAGTCAGCAAACATAGCCAACTCAATCCAGTCAGCAATCATAGCAGACTCAATCCACCTAGCAAACATAGCTAGCTCAAAACATGTAGACCAACATGTATATTTAAGCCAATTAGCAAACATAGCTAACTCAAAGCAGTTATCAAATAAAAAGGAAAATCAAAATCAAAAATTTCAAAAGTACAAAAATACAAAATAGATCGTCCTTTAATATCCAATGAACAACCAAAGTACGCTCGTTAACTAAAATTATCATAGATTAACCGGTTTTTATCAAATAACCTTAAAAAAATAGATAACCGCCACAAATTGATTTTCTCAATAAGAAATTAATTATACTCTTCATGTATACGCTTTTCGGTCTTGAAAAGTCAAGCGAGGGTATCTTTGCTGATTATAGTAAAATACAATATCCATAAAAAACCTTATGTAAAAATTAACCAAATTAGTTTCTTGTTATAAAATTTTTCATTACATAGACATTTATTTATTTACCACACGTAGCACACGAAAGTGGCTAGTTACCTACAAGTGACCAAGTAAGCGCTGCTATTCTGAAAAAACCTTTAGATCAATAGACTTTGTGATAAACAAGTATACCTTCGTTGCAAAAATGAAACCAATTTAAATCAAATATACCATACATCATAATACAATACATAACAAGTTATTAAACATGTAACATGTAACCAAAAATAAAAGAAAATTATGAAATGTTTACTTTAAAGGTACACCAAGGATTGTATCATGTATCATGTGAATCAGAGATTAGCCCGGATTTATCACGAACATTTTGTATCATCAAAGAGTAGCCTTGACATAATACGTCGTACAAACTCCATTGCACCATACTATGCACATTATTTAAATGTACAAGATAAAAAGAACGAGAGAACAATTAAAGTTAAGAATCATATAACAGGTATATAAACAAAACTATATCAGATGCTATCAGAGTGTAGCCCTGATCTAGCACTGACAAGTTAAGTTAAAATGCAAAAATGCGCCGTAAAATACCACCAGAGGGTTGCCCCGGCCAAGTACTAAACCACACATCAGTACAGAATCTTACGCATCACATCGTCAGAGAGTAGCCCTGACCTTATGTTAGCGTACATACCATGATATATTGCATCTAATGCATAAATATTTAAAATTAAATATGGGCGTAAAATGAGGGTAGTCAGAAAAATAAATAATAATTATAATGAATCATTCATCATCACATAACAGGTATATAAACAAAACTATATCAGATGCTATCAGAGTGTAGCCCTTATCAAGCACCGACAAGTTAAATTGGAATGCAAAAATGCGCCGTAAAATACTACCAGAGGGTTGCCCCGGCCAAGTACTAAACGACACATCAGTACAGAATCATACGCATCACATCGTCAGAGAGTAGCCCTGACCTTATGTTAGCGCACATACCATTATATCCTGCATATAATGCATAAATATTCAAAATTGAACATGGGCGTAAAATGACGGTTGTCAGAAAAAGAAATAAATTTTAAAAACATCATTCAGTTCAGTTCATAATTAGCTTTCCATCATTTTGATTGTAAATTAAAAAAATATAAGTACCATACCATTGCCTTTTGGTTCATCCAACTTCTGAAATAATATAAAACTGCACTATATGCTATCACTTTAGTCTATCCTAACCACAATTATACTTTTTAACACGGTATCACTATTTCACGACTATGACTTCACCGTTCGAAGGCTTAAAGAGGACTCCCTTGGTACAGCCACCTCTTTCTTTTTATATCACCGCATAAGCGTAAACAACAAGATGGCGGCGGCGTGCCGGATGTGACGTTTATTCTTTTCTAGAATCATCACAAATATCTTCATTTAAATAGCTAACAATGTTTTATAATTCTTAAATAGATTTACCAAACTAATATATTAAACAATTTTAGAATAATATTTTGGAAATCATGACACTAGTACACCGCGGGCACCACATACCCAACTACACCGTGGGCACCACATACCCTAGTATACCGCGGGCACCACATACCCAACTTCACCGTGGGCACCACATACCCTAGTACACCGCGGGCACCACATACCCAACTACACTGCGGGCAATACATACCCAAGTACACTGCGGGCACCACATACCCTAGTACACCGTGGGCACCACATACCTAACTACACCGCGGGCACTACATACCCTAGTACACCGCGGGCACCACATACCCAACTACACCGTGGGCACCACATACCCTAGTATACCGCGGGCACCACATACCCTAGTACACTGCGGGCACCACATACCCAACCACACCGCGGGCACCACATACCCTGGTACACCGCGGGCACCACATACCCAAGTACACCGCGGGCACCACATACCCTAGTACACCGCGGGCACAACATACCCAACTACACCGTGGGCACCACATACCCTAGTATACCGCGGGCACCACATAAACTAGTACACCGCGGGCACCACATACCCAAGTACACTGCGGGCACCACATACCCAACTACACCGCGGGCATCACATACCCAACTACACTGCGGGCACCACATACCCAACTACACCGCGGGCATCACATACCCAACTACACCGCGGGCACCACATACCCTATGTACGACTAGCGCACAGGTTACGCTTCCAAATAAGGTCGAGGATAGGAATCTCCCTTTTCAAAAAAACACTCGGATATGACTGAATCAATCACATTTAGAGATTTATTGAATAATCAAAATCCGGGTGTATACAAATTGCTTGCTTGTACCGCAGGTAAAGATGCATTAAAACTAATGTTTACTCGTAGAATGCCGTGAGTTTTCGTCAGCGCGTTTCAGCATTAGCGCTCACTGATCAGCGCCATCTAGTTAGTTTTTAGTTAAACATTCCGCCCACCAAGGACGAATGACGACACTTTGTCCTTAATAAATGGAACCGCCCACCATTGCGCTATGAATTCAAACAATCACAAGATAAAAACCAGACCAAAAAGAAAACAAGAAACTCCACGGCATACACGTTACAATCCCAAGTTAAGTTAAAAATATATAGTTCTAAATTGTTCCTTATGTTTAGGTAAATGTCCATCACTCGATCTTAAAATTAACACTGCACTGAAACTACTACAAAGAAAAAACTTATGATAAGACTATTTAGTTTACAGGTAGAACACACAATTTCGAAGTGGGTCTTTTTATGACATTGTTGTTTTTGGTGCGCAGAGATACAACCCTAGTTAGATTGTCAGCCCCTTGATGTTTTACAACCACACGACCAAGCAGCCATCGAGCAGGTGGAAGGTCTGCTTCTTTAATGAGCACTAAGTCTCCAATGTTTGGCTCTGGAGTCTGATTTGACCATTTATAACGATGCACTAAGGTCGTTAAGTATTCTTGTGACCAGCGCCTCCAAAACGTTTGCATCATACGTTGTGTTAATTGCCATCTACGTAAACTACCAATGTTTGATGATTCGAAATTGTAATCTGGGACAGTTAATAGAGATTCCCCCACTAGGAAATGTCCAGGGGTTAAAGCATTAAAACCCTCTGATTCGGTATCTGCCCGTGATAATGGCCGTGAATTTAAACACGCCTCGATTTGCCCCAGAATAGTTGATAACTCCTCGTAAGTTAATGTTGTTTCTCCGATTACTCTTTTTAAGTGAAATTTTACCGCCTTCACTCCGGCCTCCCACAATCCCCCAAAGTTTGGTGAAAGTGGAGGTATAAAGTGCCATGTCGTGCCTGAACTAGCTAAACCGTCAGCTATCTCTGTCGCTATCGCAGATTTTTCTGCGGAGAACATACTGGCTAGTTCCCTGGAAGCGCCCACAAAGTTAGTTCCATTATCGCTCCAGATATCTGTGCAAAAACCTCTGCAAGACACGAATCTCTTGAATGCGGCCAGAAAACCTTGAGTTGTTAGGTCACTAACCACTTCGATATGCACAGCTTTTGTTGACATACAGACAAACAGACATATGTAACCTTTGTAGGCGTGATGCCCACGACCCTTAGATGTCCGTATGTTGATTGGACCAGCATAATCCACTCCGCTACACTTAAAAGGTCTAGTTGGCGTAACTCTGGCAGTAGGAAGTTGTCCCATCAGTTGCGTAGATGAGACCGCGTTATACCGTGTGCACTTGACACACTTTCTGACATGAGCCTTCACTAGATCTTTAGCGCCAAGAATCCAGAATTTTGATCTCAAGTAGGTCAGCATGAGTTGAGGACCTCCGTGGAGTGTTTTCTCATGAGCGTCCGCTACCATCAAATGCGTCAACACTGACTTTTTTGGGATCAAAATCGGATGTTTCTGATCTTCAGTTAAAGACGACCTGTCTAGCCGTCCTCCTACCCTTAATATTTTGTTACTATCTAAGAATGGGTTTAATGATTTTAATGGACCCTTGAGCTTTGTTGATTTTCCATTATCCCTGTCCCCCAATCCTGATATCTCCTCGCTGAAATTTTCCTTCTGACATTGTCTTACACACACTTCTACTGTTTCTCTTAATTCTTTACTTGATAAAAACCCGTTTTCTCTGTATACTTTCCGCTTTAAAAATCTTCTGCAATATGCTAAAACCCGAATCATCCTACTCATGTTTGAAAACCTTTCCCAAAACGACTCTTGCTTTGTTACCAAATGAACTTTAATTTCTTCTATATCTGTCTCTTCGTTTGGTAATCTGTGATATGTGACGTTACTCTCATGCAAAATGTCTGGACCCTTGAACCATAATTTGTTATCTCCAAGTTCTGTTGCTTTCAGGCCTCGTGATGCACAATCCGCTGGATTCTGCTTTGATCTTATATGTGACCATTGCTGGGCGTCAATTGTTGTTAAGATTTCAGAGACTCTGTTGGCCACAAATGTCTGCCAACGACTCGGATGACTATTTAGCCATGCCAGCACTATCGTTGAGTCCGTCCAAGCGTGTATGTGGTCCCGTTCGATGTTCATCATTTCTGCTACTTCTACCAACAACCTCGTTACCAAGACAGCTCCACACAGCTCTAATCTTGGGATCGACACTTGTTTAATTGGTGCAACTTTCGTTTTCGCCGTGACTAAATTTACATGGATCTGCCCTTGCTCATCAACTACACGCATGTATACTGCTGCGGCATACGCTATCTTTGATGCATCCGAAAATCCATGCAGCTCCACCAGCCCATTCTTCTCAGACGTTTGGATCCAACGCGGTATGTGTAATGTTGATAAATTCGGTAAGTCTTTTCGGTAAGCCAACCACTCTTCTAATATTTTGCTTGGTACAACTTCATCCCATCCTGTTCCTGAAATCCAAAGCTTTTGTATGATAGCTTTTGCGACTATCACACAAGGTGCAACCCATCCTAAAGGATCAAATAATCGCGCAATGTCTGATACAATTTTTCTTTTTGTTACAGGTTCCTGCATCTCCGTCAACGTCACCGTGTACTGAAAGGCATCGATCGTCCGATTCCAGGTAAGCCCAAGTAGTTTCATCACTTCGTCCTCTTTTAGTTGTAATCCTTTTTCCTCTTCAATACCTTGTCCAGTTTGCTTTATCTTTTCTAACACCTCTTCACTATTGCTCGACCATTTCTGTAGCTTGAATCCTCCCTTAGCTAACAACTCATTCATCTCTCTGTAAATTTCCATTGCTGTTTTCACATTTTCGCAACCCGTGAGTAGATCATCCATATAGAAATCACTTTTTACTTTTGCAGCTGCAGCTGGGTACTCTGCTCCTTCGTCGTGTGCCACCTGCTGAAGTACTTTAACTGCCAAGTATGGTGCTGATGCCGTACCAAATGTTATTCTCAACAGACGAAGTTCTTCTGTTTTTATCGCCGCTTGATCAGTTTTCCACAGTATTCGCTGAAAATCCACATCTCTTGCTGCTACTTTTACCTGCCTATACATTTTTACAATGTCCGCCGACAAGCAAATACGATGTCTTCTCCAGTTGATCAACAGATGTCGGAGTTCCGGTTGTAAGGTAGGTCCTACCATTAGCAGATCGTTTAATGATACACCATTTTCTCCTTTACAGGACGCGTCAAAGACAATCCGCACTTTGGTTGTGTCTTTATCATTCCTGATGACAGCAAAATGAGCCAGGTACGTTGCTTTAGTATTTTTAGTTTCATCTCCTGGTATTCTTTCCATATGCCCTAGTTGTATGTATTCGTCAATGACTTCTTTGTACTTGACTTTCAACTCATTGTCTTTACTAAGCTTTGCTAACAGTAGATTTAACCTTCTATGTGCTATCCTTTTTGTGTTTTCTGCTTTCAGGTCCAGCTCTTCAGATTTAAACGGCAGCCGAACTATGTACCGCCCTTCTTCATCCCTCATAGTTGTTTCTGCGAAGAACTTTTCACATTGCTTTTCTTCTTCGGTAAGTATTGAATTTTTGTTCATCTTAGGCTCAGCTTCTATTTCCCAAAATCGCTTAAGTTGCATATCTTCCACGCATGTGTGCATAGATATTAGTTTCCCTTTCTCTTCGTTATTCGCTTGATCCGACACTATCCCAGATAGAATCCAACCGAGTGTGGTATTCTGTGCTAAAAGTGTCCCCATTAGATTTTTCTTTATTCCCGCTTGCACCACCTGACCATAAACTGCAGCACCGAGCAGTAAATCTATTTTGTTAGGTACATCATATTTAGGGTCAGCTAATGGAATGTTGCCTAAAATCCAGTCCGCCGCAACCACCTTCTTGCTTGGAAGAAGCGTAGTTATAGATTTCAACACATAGACGTTTAGATTTAGACTAACATCATTGTATAAAGATTTTATTGTTATGTTTACCATTGAATTAGAAGAAGTATTTGTGCCTCCTCCTAACCCTGAGATCACTCCCCGTATTGGAATCCTTTTCAGGCCCAAATATTGAGCAGTTGCTTCGGTGACAAAGGATGCTTGTGATCCTTGGTCCAACAACGCCCTGATGATACGAGTGTCTCCGTCGCTAGATTGTGCTCTTACGAGCGCCGTTGCTAATAGGACCTGGCTGCTAGGAGCCATTCCTCCTGATGCGAAACAAACTACTGGAGCAGCTGTTTCCCCTGATACATTTCCCGTGTTTGAACCTTCCCCTTCTATTTGGTGACTTTCTGACTCCGCGCTAGTAGGATGCAGGTACGTATGATGCCTACGTCGGCATTTACGACAACTCATAAAACTTCGACACTGCATGGCCCTATGGTTATCTCCCAAACAGTTGAAACATATTTGGTTCTTTTCAACGAAATCTCGCCTGGCTTGTACCTCTGCGCTCACAAAGTCCTTGCAATGAACTAGTTTATGTGGTCCCTTACAAAATTTACATGACACATTTGTGTTTGATTCCTCTGATACATGAAATGATTTTTGTGGATGTTGTGGTTTACTTTTGTTCCGGTTTGACCCCGAGTCTACGAACTCCAGAGCGCGGAAACGGTTAATTAAAAACTCTTCAAATGCTTTCCACGTCGGAAGAAGCGTTGTGTTTGCGCTTTGTAGTTCCCACTGCTTTCGAGACTCATGGTCTAACCTTAACGCTGTTATATAAACAATGATAGTGTCCCATCCAGATACATCCACCCCTAGACTAGTAAGACCACCTAAACATTCAGACGTGGTATCAAGTAGTTCCCTAATAGACTTAGAAGACTCAGTAGTCGAAGTAGGTTGAGCGAGCAATCTTTTAAGTATAGTGTTGCATAAGTACCTTTTGTTGTTATATCTCGCTTCTAACACCTCCCAACATCGCTGATAGTTATCTGCAGTAAGACTAATATGCCTAACCAGTTGTTCTGCCTCACCGCTCAATAAACCCTTCAAATACTGCATCTTCTGTACCTCTTCCATCTCTGAATTATGGACTAACGACACGAACAGGTCGCGAAACGCACTCCATTCCTGATAGGTTCCGGAGAACTTCGGAATAGTTATCTTTGGAAGTTTAGCATTTGTTCCCTTCTGAATACTATTGTTACTAGGGTTCGATTCGATGTTTCGTTTCGGTTCTTTAACAAATCTTGACAACGATTCTTTCAAGTCGCACTTATAATCGAGATAGATTTCCTCAGTTTCACTATACACATCTTTTTGCATATAAGAAGAATCCTTTAGTTCAGATGGAACTTCACATGATTTTATAATGTCGGAATGATTTTTTACAAACGACAACCACGACTCTTCTAGTGCATACAGTCTTGACTCGACATAATATTTAGTTACACGCTCTTTTGGCGACTTTTTAAAATTACTTCTAGATTTAGTTATACGTTCTTTAGTGTCTTCTTGAAGATACAGAAGTGATTCCATGTTTAAGACTTAACCAAAAAACAATGTTATAAATTTGAAAAAAAAGTGCAAAATTTTTCTAAGTGTTTGAAAAGTTACAAATACAAATTAAAATTTGGGCATAGGTTCCCCGTCTGAACGTTTTTCTTAAAATTATTCTAAGTCTATGGATTAGTGAATTTACAAATTACAAGTTAATTTAGTTAAGCAAATAGAGTTCAAAATAGCCAAGTTCATTCACTGTGTAAATAATAGTTCAAGTTTAACATCACCAAATTTCTGCGCTGATGATCCCTGCCTGCGGCTGTTTGAATGTGGTTCCTTTGCTGCTGGCTGCGTGTACCAAGCTGCCCTGAGCTTGGTCTAGGCTAGCCACCCTTCCTCCGTGTGCTGATGATGATGAGCCTAATTCCCTCCTGAATTAGCTCCCCTTGTCTCGATATGACGTCACACGTTCTTCCTTATTTGAAAACCCCGCCAAATAGATACGCTCGTCCGTTACGTCACACGATTGATGTGCGACAATATTCGACCGAACCCGACTCGAAGGACCAGAATGTACGACTAGCGCACAGGTTACGCTTCCAAATAAGGTCGAGGATAGGAATCTCCCTTTTCAAAAAAACACTCGGATATGACTGAATCAATCACATTTAGAGATTTATTGAATAATCAAAATCCGGGTGTATACAAATTGCTTGCTTGTACCGCAGGTAAAGATGCATTAAAACTAATGTTTACTCGTAGAATGCCGTGAGTTTTCGTCAGCGCGTTTCAGCATTAGCGCTCACTGATCAGCGCCATCTAGTTAGTTTTTAGTTAAACACCCTAGTACACCGCGGGCACTACATACCCAAGTACACTGCGGGCACCACATACCCAAGTACACTGCGGGCACCACATACCCAACTACACCGCGGGCATCACATACCCAAGTACACCGCGGGCACCACATACCCTAGTACACCGCGGGCACAACATACCCAACTACTCCGTGGGCACCACATACCCTAGTATACCGCGGGCACCACATACCCTAGTATACCGCGGGCACCATATACCCAACTACACCGCGGGCACCACATACCCAAGTACACTGCGGGCACCACATACCCAACTACACCGCGGGCACCACATACCCAACTACACCGCGGGCACCACATACCCTAGTACACCGCGGGCACTACATACCCAACTACACCGCGGGCACCACATACCCAACTACACCGCGGGCACCACATACCCTAGTACACCGCGGGCACCACATACCCAAGTACACTGCGGTCACCACATACCCAAGTACACTGCGGGCACCACATACCCAACTACACCGCGGGCATCACATACCCAACTACACCGCGGGCACCACATACCCTAGTACACCGCGGGCACCACATACCCAACTACACCGTGGGCACCACATACCCTAGTATACCGCGGGCACCACATACCCTAGTACACCGCGGGCACCACATACCCAACTCCACCGTGGGCACCACATAGCCTAGTACACCGCGGGCACCACATACCCAACTACACCGCGGGCACCACATACCCAACTACACCGCGGGCACCACATACCCTAGTATACCGCGGGCACCACATACCCTAGTACACCGCGGGCACCACATACCCAACTCCACCGTGGGCACCACATAGCCTAGTACACCGCGGGCACCACATACCCAACTACACCGCGGGCACCACATACCCAACTACACCGCGGGCACCACATACCCTAGTATACCGCGGGCACCACATACCCTAGTACACCGCGGGCACCACATACCCAACTCCACCGTGGGCACCACATAGCCTGGTATACCGCGGGCACCACATACCCAAGTACACTGCGGGCACCACATACCCAACTACACCGCGGGCACCACATACCCAACTACACTGTGGGCACCACATACCCTAGTATACCGCGGGCACCACATACCCTAGTACACCGCGGGCACCACATACCCAACTACACCGTGGGCACCACATACCCTAGTATACCGCGGGCACCACATACCCAACTTCACCGTGGGCACCACATACCCTAGTACACCGCGGGCACCTTATACCCAACTACACCGCGGGCAATACATACCCAAGTACACTGCGGGCACCACATACCCTAGTACACCGTGGGCACCACATACCCAACTACACCGCGGGCACTACATACCCTAGTACACCGCGGGCACCACATACTCAACTACACCGTGGGCACCACATACCCTAGTATACCGCGGGCACCACATACCCTAGTACACCGCGGGCACCACATACCCAAGTACACTGCGGGCACCACATGCCCAAGTACACTGCGGGCACCACATACCCTAGTACACCGCGGGCACACCATACCCAACTACACCGTGGGCACCACATACCCTAGTATACCGCGGGCACCACAAACCCTAGTACACCGCGGGCACCACATACCCAAGTACACTGCGGGCACCACATACCCAACTACACCGCGGGCATCACATACCCAACTACACCGCGGGCACCACATACCCTAGAACACCGCGGGCACCACATACCCAACTACACCGTAGGCACCACATACCCTAGTATACCGCGGGCACCACATACCCTAGTACACCGCGGGCACCACATACCTAAGTACACTGCGGGCACCACATACCCAACTACACCACGGGCATCACATACCCTGGTACACCGCGGGCACTACATACCCAACTATACTGCAGGCACCACATCACATACCCTAGTACACCGCGGGCACCACATACCCTAGTATACCGCGGGCACCACATACCCTAGTACACCGCGGGCACCACATACCCAACTACACCGCGGGCACCACATACCCAAGTACACCGCGGGCACCACATACCCTAGTACACCGCGGGCATCACAAACCTGACTACACCGCGGGCACCACATACCCTAGTACACCGCGGGCATCACATACCTAACTACGCCGCAGGCACCACATACCCAACTACACCGTGGGCATCACAAACCCGACTACACCGGGGGCACCACATACCCAAGTACACTGCGGGCACCACATACCCTAGTACACCGCGGGCACCACATACCCAACTCCACCGTGGGCACCACATAGCCTAGTATACCGCGGGCACCACATACCCAAGTACACTGCGGGCACCACATACCCAACTACACCGCGGGCACCACATACCTAACTACACCGTGGGCACCACATACCCTAGTATACCGCGGGCACCACATACCCTAGTACACCGCGGGCACCACATACCCAACTACACCGTGGGCACCACATACCCAAGTACACTGCGGGCACCACATACCCAACTACACCGCGGGCATCACATACCCAAGTACACCGCGGGCACCACATACCCTAGTACACCGCGGGCACAACATACCCAACTACTCCGTGGGCACCACATACCCTAGTATACCGCGGGCACCACATACCCTAGTATACCGCGGGCACCATATACCCAACTACACCGCGGGCACCACATACCCAAGTACACTGCGGGCACCACATACCCAACTACACCGCGGGCACCACATACCCAACTACACCGCGGGCACCACATACCCTAGTACACCGCGGGCACTACATACCCAACTACACCGCGGGCACCGCATACCCAACTACACCGCGGGCACCACATACCCTAGTACACCGCGGGCACCACATACCCAAGTACACTGCGGTCACCACATACCCAAGTACACTGCGGGCACCACATACCCAACTACACCGCGGGCATCACATACCCAACTACACCGCGGGCACCACATACCCTAGTACACCGCGGGCACCACATACCCAACTACACCGTGGGCACCACATACCCTAGTATACCGTGGGCACCACATACCCTAGTACACCGCGGGCACCACATACCCTAGTACACCGCGGGCACAACATACCCAACTACTACGTGGGCACCACATACCCTAGTATACCGCGGGCACCACATACCCTAGTATACCGCGGGCACCATATACCCAACTACACCGCGGGCACCACATACCCAAGTACACTGCGGGCACCACATACCCAACTACACCGCGGGCACCACATACCCAACTACACCGTAGGCACCACATACCCTAGTATACCGCGGGCACCACATACCCTAGTACACCGCGGGCACCACATTCCTTAGTACACTGCGGGCACCACATACCCAACTACACCGCGGGCATCACATACCCTGGTACACCGCGGGCACTACATACCCAACTACACTGCAGGCACCACATCACATACCCTAGTACACCGCGGGCACCACATACCCTAGTATACCGCGGGCACCACATACCCTAGTACACCGCGGGCACCACATACCCAACTACACCGCGGGCACCACATACCCAAGTACACCGCGGGCACCACATACCCTAGTACACCGCGGGCATCACAAACCTGACTACACCGCGGGCACCACATACCCTAGTACACCGCGGGCATCACATACCTAACTACGCCGCAGGCACCAAATACCCTAGTACACCGCGGGCATCACAAACCCGACTACACCGGGGGCACCACATACC
Source organism: Ecliptopera silaceata (assembly GCA_932527185.1). NCBI lineage: Eukaryota > Metazoa > Arthropoda > Insecta > Lepidoptera > Geometridae > Ecliptopera > Ecliptopera silaceata. The sequence goes on along the minus strand of OW052217.1, from coordinate 4,490,287 downwards.
CAAGTACACTGCGGGCACCACATACCCTACTACACCGCGGGCTTCACAAACCCGACTACACCGCGGGCACCACATACCCAACTACACCGTGGGCTCCACATACCCAAGTACACCGTGGGCACCTTATACCCAACTACACCGCGGGCACCACATACCCTAGTACACCGCGGGCATCACAAACCCGACTACACCGCGGGCACCACATACCCAAGTACACTGCGGGCACCAAATACCCTAGTACACCGTGGGCACCACATACCCAACTACACCGCGGGCACTACATACCCTAGTACACCGCGGGCACCACATACCCAACTACACCGTGGGCACCACATACCCTAGTATACCGCGGGCACCACATACCCTAGTACACTGCGGGCACCACATACCCAACCACACCGCGGGCACCACATACCCTGGTACACCGCGGGCACCACATACCCAACTACACCGTGGGCACCACATACCCTAGTACACCGCGGGCACAACATACCCAAGTACACCGCGGGCACCACATACCCAAGTACACTGCGGGCACCACATACCCAAGTACACCGCGGGCACCACATACCCAAGTACACCGCGGGCATCACATACCCAACTACACCGCGGTTACCACATACCCTAGTACACCGCGGGCACCACATACCCAAGTACACTGCGGGCACCACATACCCTAGTACACCGTGGGCACCACATACCCAACTACACCGCGGGCACTACATACCCTAGTACACCGCGGGCACCACATACCCTAGAACACCGCGGGCACCACATACCCAACTACACCGCGGGCACTACATACCCTAGTACACCGCGGGCACCACATACCCTAGTACACTGCGGGCACCACATACCCAACTACACCGCGGGCACCACATACCCTAGTACACTGCGGGCACCACATACCCAACCACACCGCGGGCACCACATACCCTGGTACACCGCGGGCACCACATACCCAACCACACCGCGGGCACCACATACCCAACTACACCGTGGGCACCACATACCCTAGTACACCGCGGGCACAACATACCCAAGTACACCGCGGGCACCACATACCCAAGTACACTGCGGGCACCACATACCCAAGTACACCGCGGGCACCACATACCCAAGTACACCGCGGGCATCACATACCCAACTACACCGCGGGCACCACATACCCTAGTACACCGCGGGCACCACATACCCAACTACACCGCGGGCACCACATACCCTAGTACACCGCGGGCACTATATACCCAAGTACACTGCGGTCACCACATACCCAAGTACACTGCGGGCACCACATACCCAACTACACCGCGGGCATCACATACCCAACTACACCGCGGGCACCACATACCCTAGTACACCGCGGGCACCACATACCCAACTACACCGTGGGCACCACATACCCTAGTATACCGCGGGCACCACATACCCTAGTATACCGCGGGCACCACATACCCTAGTACACCGCGGGCACCACATACCCTAGTACACCGCGGGCACCACATACCCAACTCCACCGTGGGCACCACATAGCCTAGTATACCGCGGGCACCACATACCCAAGTACACTGCGGGCACCACATACCCAACTACACCGCGGGCACCACATACCTAACTACACCGTGGGCACCACATACCCTAGTATACCGCGGGCACCACATACCCTAGTACACCGCGGGCACCACATACCCAACTACACCGTGGGCACCACATACCCTAGTATACCGCGGGCACCACATACCCAACTACACCGTGGGCACCACATACCCTAGTACACCGCGGGCACCACATACCCAACTACACCGCGGGCAATACATACCCAAGTACACTGCGGGCACCACATACCCTAGTACACCGTGGGCACCTTATACCCAACTACACCGCGGGCACTACATACCCTAGTACACCGCGGGCACCACATACCCAACTACACCGTGGGCACCACATACCCTAGTATACCGCGGGCACCACATACCCTAGTACACTGCGGGCACCACATACCCAACCACACCGCGGGCACCACATACCCTGGTACACCGCGGGCACCACATACCCAACTACACCGTGGGCACCACATACCCTAGTACACCGCGGGCACAACATACCCAAGTACACCGCGGGCACCACATACCCAAGTACACTGCGGGCACCACATACCCAAGTACACCGCGGGCACCACATACCCAAGTACACCGCGGGCATCACATACCCAACTACACCGCGGTTACCACATACCCTAGTACACCGCGGGCACCACATACCCAAGTACACTGCGGGCACCACATACCCTAGTACACCGTGGGCACCACATACCCAACTACACCGCGGGCACTACATACCCTAGTACACCGCGGGCACCACATACCCTAGAACACCGCGGGCACCACATACCCAACTACACCGCGGGCACTACATACCCTAGTACACCGCGGGCACCACATACCCTAGTACACTGCGGGCACCACATACCCAACTACACCGCGGGCACCACATACCCAAGTACATGCGGGCACCACATACCCAAGTACACCGCGGGCACCACATACCCAACTACACCGTGGGCACCACATACCCTAGTACACCGCGGGCACAACATACCCAACTACTCCGTGGGCACCACATACCCTAGTATACCGCGGGCACCACATACCCTAGTATACCGCGGGCATCACATACCCTGGTACACCGCGGGCACTACATACCCAACTACACTGCAGGCACCACATCACATACCCTAGTACACCGCGGGCACCACATACCCTAGTATACCGCGGGCACCACATACCCTAGTACACCGCGGGCACCACATACCCAACTACACCGCGGGCACCACATACCCAAGTACACCGCGGGCACCACATACCCTAGTACACCGCGGGCATCACAAACCTGACTACACCGCGGGCACCACATACCCTAGTACACCGCGGGCATCACATACCTAACTACGCCGCAGGCACCACATACCCTAGTACACCGCGGGCATCACAAACCCGACTACACCGGGGGCACCACATACCCAAGTACACTGCGGGCACCACATACCCTAGTACACCGCGGGCTTCACAAACCCGACTACACCGCGGGCACCACATACCCAACTACACCGTGGGCTCCACATACCCAAGTACACCGCGGGCACCACATACCCAACTACACCGCGGGCACCACATACCCAAGTACACTGCGGGCACCACATACCCAAGTACACCGCGGGCACCACATACCCAAGTACACCGCGGGCATCACATACCCAACTACACCGCGGGCACCACATACCCTAGTACACCGCGGGCACCACATACCCAACTACACCGCGGGCACCACATACCCTAGTACACCGCGGGCACTACATACCCAAGTACACTGCGGTCACCACATACCCAAGTACACTGCGGGCACCACATACCCAACTACACCGCGGGCATCACATACCCAACTACACCGCGGGCACCACATACCCTAGTACACCGCGGGCACCACATACCCAACTACACCGTGGGCACCACATACCCTAGTATACCGCGGGCACCACATACCCTAGTATACCGCGGGCACCACATACCCTAGTACACCGCGGGCACCACATACCCTAGTACACCGCGGGCACCACATACCCAACTCCACCGTGGGCACCACATAGCCTAGTATACCGCGGGCACCACATACCCAAGTACACTGCGGGCACCACATACCCAACTACACCGCGGGCACCACATACCTAACTACACCGTGGGCACCACATACCCTAGAATACCGCGGGCACCACATACCCTAGTGTAACCTTTTAGTTAAGATTCAACTTATAGTAGATAGGTGGTAGATAAAACACAGCGATTAATTAATGACAATTTATCTATACTTCTATACTAATATTATAAAGAGGTAAAGTTTGTATGTTTGTATATTTGTTCAATTGTAAGGGGTAATCTTGGGATCTACTAAACCGATTTTAAAAATTCTTTCACCAATAGAAAGCCACATTATTGCTGAGTGTCATAGGCTATATTATATTTTCATAAACATTAGGGATCTTTACTAAAACTTCAATTATGTAACCCAAGGTGTAAAAAAAATACCTAAGAAATTCCTTACATCGCGTGCGCTGCGAAAACTATTAATGATAGAAAGATATCATGTACTACAATTTTGTAGAACACATCATCATCCACAAAAAAGTCAGCGACAGCATATGTCTAACTATTACAGATATGTCACTATAAGTGTTTTAATATCGAAAAAATATAATTAAAATGACGCCCCTAGAAAAGGTTCTTTATTTGTGCTTTGGTATTAATCCTTATCTAAATAAATTTCTTCATAATTAAGTCTGTTTCAATACCTTAATATGACTTTTTAAATTATTCAATTTGGACATTCCATTCAAAAGATATCACGAGTTCAAAAATGTAAGTAATAGAAAAATGTCAAGCGGAATAATGTAGGTAAAATCTATACTTATGGGGCGTCTAAACGGGTAATGTTTTGCGGCGATTTGTGGCTGCAATTATTGGCAAACATTGCCCAGCCATCAATAAAACATTTTATGGCTGAACAATCAATTGCAGGCAACATGTTGCAATATGGCTGCAATAGTAGTATGCAATAGTAGTAGCCTTTGATTCAGAACCCTTTAATAAGCCACACAATTCAGCAACAATGGCCGACGAAATGTCAAAAAATATGTGGCTATAGTAATGCCGGGCCATCCTTAAAATATTGCATAGTGTGGCTGGTATTGGTAGCAATGTTGCCGGCCACAGTATTGCAGCCACAAATTGCCGTGAAGTGTGGCCCGTTTAGACGCCCCTTTATAGAAGTAAGGTTTGTTTATTTGTTAAATTGTAAGGGTAATCTCGGGATCTACTGAACCGATTTTAAAAATTCTTTCACCATTAGAAAACCACATTATTGCTGAGTGTCATAGGCTATATACAAAACTGATAAATAAAAAGGCTTTTACGTCCGTTTTGCAAAGCGAATCGGAGAAAAAACGGTCGAATTATGCCCAACGAAGTGGGCACGGGTCAGCTAGTTAGGTATAAAGTAGATAGGACGTAAGTAACACTGAGAGAGTTCAGGGGGGGGCTATTCGTTTCCGAGTCACGCTATGCTACGGTAGGTATAGTAAGCCACTGGCCTTAGCAAGGAAAGGGAGACGCGTTCGGCTGTAGAACAGCCCAAGGTGTAGCAGTCCGGTTCTTCTGCAGCTTGAAGGCCAAGGTAGTTCTTTGTCCGAGTAATAACGTCGGGCAGTGGTGGGCCGGAACCAAGAACCCTGGAACCCCCGACCAGACATTTCAGAAAAAGTCCATTTTTCTTGTTTGACTGCGACATCCCGTTTTCGTCAAGCAAAAGCGCAATGGCTACTAGCATGAAGTAGTGATCAGTGATGAGGCAGTCAAACAATGATTAAAACAGAAAGACAATGAAAATAATGAAAAAGCAGTAACAATTTGTACAGTAATAATGTTTTAGTATTCAGTAAGTTTGTGGTGAATGACGTGACAGTTTGTGTATTGTAATGCTGGTGATTGTAATAGTGTATCAAAGCGTAAAAAGCTAAAAGCTAATAGGCACTACAAAAAGATTAACTTTACAAAAAGACGAGGTCATTACACTTTGACCGTTACAAAGTACACTTATCTAAAAACACTCACCAGACATTGACTATCTACCACTAATTACAAATAACAATGCAACACTCACCCAATTTGGGGTTTTACACTGCACAGATTTTAATTTGATTTAAATAATAGTTAAAAATTCGTTTTTAGTTTTAACAGTGTAGCACAGCGGAGTACGTGCGTGCTCAATCGCAGTTTAGAATCGCCTGGCCACGTACGAGTCGCACGACCGTTAGAGCCGTTGGCGTGCCCCCGCTCCCCTCACACGTCATGTTGCCAACCAAACGAACCTGACGCTGTATATTTTAAATTGCGTGCGCGCATTTACGAAGTTAGCCTGAGATTTCGAAGGATTTGTTATAATGAAATATAAGAAAAATTAATAGATATTATAAAGAAAAATAAGATCTGTTACACTAGTACACCGCGGGCACCACATACCCAACTACACCGTGGGCACCACATACCCTAGTATACCGCGGGCACCACATACCCAACTACACCGTGGGCACCACATACCCTAGTACACCGCGGGCACCACATACCCAACTACACCGCGGGCAATACATACCCAAGTACACTGCGGGCACCACATACCCTAGTACACCGCGGGCGCCACATACCCAACTACACCGTGGGCACCACATACCCTAGTATACCGCGGGCACCACATACCCAACTTCACCGTGGGCACCACATACCCTAGTACACCGCGGGCACCACATACCCAACTACACCGCGGGCAATACATACCCAAGTACACTGCGGGCACCACATACCCTAGTACACCGTGGGCACCACATACCCAACTACACCGCGGGCACTACATACCCTAGTACACCGCGGGCACCACATACTCAACTACACCGTGGGCACCACATACCCTAGTATACTGCGGGCACCACATACCCTAGTACACCGCGGGCACCACATACCCAACTACACCGTGGGCACCACATACCCTAGTATACCGCGGGCACCACATACCCAACTACACCGTAGGCACCACATACCCTAGTACACCGCGGGCACCACATACCCAAGTACACTGCGGGCACCACATACCCAAGTACACTGCGGGCACCACATACCCTAGTACACCGCGGGCACACCATACCCAACTACACCGTGGGCACCACATACCCTAGTATACCGCGGGCACCACATACCCTAGTACACCGCGGGCACCACATACCCAAGTACGCTGCGGGCACCACATACCCAACTACACCGCGGGCATCACATACCCAACTACACCGCGGGCACCACATACCCTAGAACACCGCGGGCACCACATACCCAACTACACCGTAGGCACCACATACCCTAGTATACCGCGGGCACCACAAACCCTAGTACACTGCGGGCACCACATACCCAACTACACCGCGGGCACCACATACCCAAGTACATGCGGGCACCACATACCCAACTACACCGCGGGCACCACATACCCAAGTACACCGCGGGCATCACATACCTAAGTACACTGCGGGCACCACTTCACAAACCCTAGTACACTGCGGGCACCACATACCCAACTACACCGTGGGCACCACATACCCTAGTACACCGCGGGCACCACATACCCAAGTACACCGCGGGCACCACATACCTAACTACACCGCGGGCATCACATACCCAACTACAACGCGGGCACCACATGCCCAACTACACCGTGGGCACCACATATCCTAGTACACCGCGGGCACCACATACCAAACTACACCGTGGGCACCACATACCCTAGTACACCGCGGGCACGACATACCTAACTACACCGCGGGCATCACATACCCAACTACACCGCGGGCACCACATACCCAACTTGTTACGATTTTTTCAACTGGTAGTTCTATCTAGTGTCTTTTCCAGGAACTAACTCGATTTAACCAATATTATTGTTACATTATTTTTACAGAGATTCACTAGATGGCGCTATCCGTCAATTTTTTTTTTTTAGAAGAAATTGTCTATAGTTCATTCTATACTTGGATTTGATTGTCGATGGTAAATCCGCCATTACAGATTTGTCTGACGTCATCGGACACCCTCAACATTTACATTTTCATGGAGTTTTTTTTAGTTGTTCGGGCATTTGATTTTATGCCCAAATAAGGACATTTGTGCACTCTAGAGGTCGTATCACGGTCATAGCAGTGGGAGAGGCAGAGGGTATAAATAGAAGCCTTCGCTGGAGGCTCATTCTTTCTGTTTGGACATCGTTGTCGGGCTGACTAAGTTGCAGTCGAAGTCGCTGGAGGTACGCGCTATTCTAATTCGTCAGCGATTCTCTAGCCAGTGTCATCAAGTGCGGAATTATGTGATTTTCAGGACCGCTGAGTTCAGCAGAAAAGCCGTAAGCCTGCCGCCTGCAGCCTGCCATTTTCAAGCTTACATAGCTTCGCTATTATCTCTGAAAAGGAGATACTTCGTTTAACCTCCAAAATCAGGTACGTAAACGAAGCTTTCACTATATTTTGCAGGCTTTAAAATGTGTTATTTAGGAGTATAATTTCTGTGTACATTACCGTATAGGTTAACTATTGTGTGGAAGTTTGAACCAGCTACAGCGTGGCTGCGCGTTGCCACCTGGAGTGCTTTCTTTATTTGATCTTACGCTTACTGCTTTTGCTCACATGCGAATGGTGATTTCCAGGAGGTGCTTGGTACGAGCTACACTGCTTTGTACGGGCCACACCGGCTTAGTACATGCTTTGTACGGGCCACACAGGCTTAGTACAGGCTTGGTACAGGCTAGCCTACCTCCGCTTGCCGCGTGCCTAGCGCCGCCGCTGACCACGCGCCCAGCTCGTGCAGGCTTGCAGTGTGTGCCAGCAGCCGCGTGGCGCAAGTCCGTGCCGCCGCGTGTTGACCAAGCGTGAGGCTGCGCTTGCGGTCCTCACCACGTGGCCAGCCATCTCTCCGGTCGCACGATTACTAGCCCCCTCCGTATCAAAAGTCGGTATTTATACACCCTTCGGGGTTCCATTTTTATTATCGGATGTAAATCCTGGCGCCCACTTTAATCTGAAGCACGTTCCACGTAGATCATAATTGTTTTACCTAACGTTGAATAATTGAGGAAGTTATTTAGTAAATAAATATAAGTTTTCTGTGGTAGAAGGATAATCATTGCTCGCCGAAAGACGTCCCACATACTTTGTACCCTAGAGAAAGCTCTAGAGTTAGTCGGCAAATTTTAATTTATGTGCTTAGAAAAATGATGTATTTACTGTAGCGTTAACCTTATTTAAACTTATTTCAACATTTTGTGTCAGGTAAACTACTATAGTTAAATACCGTTGGTTTTGATTGGAAGTTTTATTATGGTAGTTTGATAGGAAGTTTATTTGTTGTAGTCTGATAGGGTGTGTAATAATTAAGTATTTACCTGTACCTGTAGTTGTAAGATAGGAAATTTATTAAATAAAATAACATGTACTGATTGATCCAGTATTTTATTTAAACATGCCACTTTAGGTAGGTCTAACTTCATTTCTTTTTAATTCGTAACAGTGGCGCCCAACGTGGGGCTTTTCTTTTTTTTAGGTAACTGACATGTCTTTTGTTGCTATGTCAGAAGAGCAATGATTAACTGATTTTTCCTCAATTATTTAACTTTGTTTTTGTGTTAGGATATATTTAATTTGATTTTATTTGTAGGATTTTAATATTGAACAAACCGTTCATACTTTTGTACTTTGGCAGGCAGGTTAGGTTCAGGCAAGGCTTACGTTAGTTTTAGTTAGGTTTAATTAGGTTTAGGTTGTTAGTTTTATTTTTTTTTTAATATATAGGGTGTAATAGGTAATATTTTTTTTAAAAGTGTTATATAACTTTACTAAAGGTTATATAAGTAGGGTGTTTTATATTTTATCGTTATACGGCGAGCAATGAAAACTTTTTAATTTTTTTTTTATATACAGGGTGTACCTAAAAATATTTTTTTTAATGTGATTTGGCTTCACTAAAGCTTACTTTAAACAGGTCCGTGGAAGTTCTTCTTTTTCTCCTCTGATACTTTAAAATTTTTTTAAAAATTTTAATTTTTTTTTTTAAAAACTTATAAAAATTTTTTTTTTTTTTTTGTTTGTCTCTCTCTCGTTATTTTTTTTGTGTTCGCTTTTAACTAGGTGCTTTGTTCATTATGGAGGAGAGGCCCATTTGTTTTAATTTGTTGAGAAAGGACGAATTGGTGTACGAAGTACGGATTAGGGACGCTGCTCCGGAAGACAACGTTGCTGCACTCCGCAAACAGATAAAACTTTTATCTAAGGATGTTCCTTCGGATCAGATCGTTTTGTTCGAAGGGGAGATTGGGGTAGAGTTGTTAATCATTTCAGAAAAATTAAAGGAGTTGTCTGGATGGTGCTCAGCGTCGGGTACCCCTACTTTGAAAAATTTGAATAGAATAGAAGCATTGGGTAATCATTTATTTCATAGGCTCACTCGAATCGAACCAGACACTGAGGCAGACACTACGTTGCATACGGACTTGTCAGAGCGGTTGAATAAAATTTTGGTCAAATTAGATCGAATGTTCTCTATCTTTAAGTCCAGTATTGAGAGCAGGTACTCAGAGCCGATGGATGCAGATTGCGATACCGTTCCTGAAACATCTACTGCACCGGTAGTCAAAGTCAGTTGTGATAAGGGACAGTGGGTACATTCGTTAAATATAAAATTCAATGGAAAGACTTGTGTTAGGGCTTTCATTCAGCGGCTGGAGGAGTTGTGTTCTTCTAGGAATATTTCTGAGGAGAGGTTGTTGCGTTCCGCTGCTGAAATTTTTACAGAGGAAGCTTTATTCTGGTTTAGAGGAGTCCAGACGGAGGTGAAAACATGGACTCAACTCAGGTCTTTATTGTTAGAGGAATATTTGCCGGTAGACTACGAGCGTAGACTTTTGAAAGAGATTAGAGGCCGTACCCAGGGTCCAGAGGAGAACATAGTTAATTATCTTAGTATCATGCAAAATTATTTTAGTCGTTTATTGGTTCCATTAGCAGAGGAGGAGAAGTTTGACATTGTCTATTTTAATATCAGACCCTATTACACAGCTCGGTTAGCGTTACAGGAAATTAAAACTTGGACGGAGTTAAAGAGGAAGTGCCGGTTGTTGGAGGACACCCGACAGCGGGTAGAGATGTTTGCAGAGCCGCCTAGGTCCTCACCTAATTTAGTCGCTCCCGATTTGGCATATAAACATCCTTTGCGTAGTCCGAAGGTTTCTGCAATCGAAGGCAAAAAGTTTTGTCCTCGTTGCCGAGTAGAAAGTCATTGTCTCAGTGACTGTACCTCCCGCAATTTGGTCTGTTTTCGTTGTGGTAAGCCTGGTTTTTCGGCGATGACTTGTCCGTCTTGTCGAAAAAACTAATTTCCTCGAACCATGCTGATCCTGCAGAGTGGTCGGAGTATTTGCAATATTTAAAAGTTTTCTTTTCTTCATACAGGGCAGCATCGGTTCGAGCTATTTATAAACGGGGTGGTTGTCCTTATTTACAGGTTCTTATATATGAACAAATTTATGTCGGTTTGCTGGATTCAGGTTCCAGTATCTCTATTTTAGGTTTAGATGCGTCTGATTATTTTTTAGATGCTGGTTTTCAGTTGAACGAGTCGTATAATATTAAAAATATTATTACAGCTAATGATTCTAGGGCAGAAGTTAAGGGATATATTAATTTACCAGTCACTTTAAATGGCATTACTAAAATTATTAGATTTTTTGTTGTACCTCACGTCACGACGCGGATTATTTTCGGCGTTGATGTTTGGCAAGCTTTTAACTTGGCTCCTCAGATATTTGGTGGTTTACCGTTTGTAAGTGGTGACGACGATTCATTAGTTTCAGGGATTCGTCATTTGTTTTCATTTGATCAGCTAGAGGAAGGAGAACGTGCGGAAGCGGAAAAATTAGTCGCGGGTTTTCAGCAAATCTCGTTTGAAAGTAGAGGTTTAGGTCGTACTCGTCTATTACAACATACCATCAATACTGGTGACGCCGCACCCATAAAGCAACGATACTATTGTTTATCTCCGGAAAGGTTGAAGGAATTAAACAAACAGTTAGACGAGATGATCGCCTTGGACGTGGTAGAACCCAGCTCTAGCGCTTGGAATAACCCTACCTTACTTACACCGAAGGCCAATGGAGAGTTGAGATTTTGTATTGATAGTAGGAAATTGAACGCTGTCAGTAAGCATGACGCTTACCCTTTACCTTATATTTCTGGTATTCTTGATCAGTTAAGGGATGCTCGTTATTTATCATCAATTGATTTGAAAGCAGCGTTTTGGCAGATTGAGTTGGATCCTGCTTCTCGGGAGAAAACTGCTTTTACAGTACCAGGACGGGGTCTTTTTCACTTTAAGGTTATGTGTTTTGGCTTGACAGGAGCACCTGCCACTCAGCAGAGGCTGATGGATAGACTGTTTGGTCCAGAGTTCGGTGGGAAAGTATTTTGTTATTTAGACGACATCGTTGTGGTTAGCTCTACTTTTTCAGAACACATTTCTCTGTTGGACCGAGTGATGGAAAAATTAAAACAGGCTAATTTAACTATAAATCTGGATAAGTGTCAGTTTTTTAGGCGTGAGCTTAAGTATTTAGGATATATTGTTGATGATAAGGGTTTACGTACTGACCCCACAAAGGTTCAAGCAGTGGTTAATTTTCCAGCTCCTACTAGTCGGAAAGAGGTTAAAATGTTTTTAGGTACAGCTTCATATTACCGTCGTTTCATTCGTAATTTTAGTTCCATAGCAGCTCCTTTAAACGCGTTGACAAGTAATAAGAAGAATGCACCCGCATTCAAGTGGGGTGAAGAGGAGGAATATGCTTTCAATGAGCTGAAGTCTGCTCTTATTACTGCACCTGTGCTTGCTTGTCCCGATTTTTCGAAACCTTTCTCGCTACATTGTGACGCTTCTGGATTTGGTATTGCAGGAACTTTAACACAGGAATCGGAGAATGGCGAGGAACATCCTATCGCTTATGCTAGTCGTTCTTTGAATAGGGCCGAGCGTAATTATTCTGCAACTGAGAGGGAAGCTCTAGGAGTAATTTTTTCTATAGAACACTTTCGACCGTACATAGAGGGAAGGAGATTTCGTGTGATTACAGATCATTCCAGTTTGAAATGGTTTATGAACCTGTCTAATCCTACTGGTCGATTAGCTCGTTGGGGTTGTCGTCTGTCTTCTTATGATTTTGATATTGTACATCGTAAGGGAAAAGATAATGTTGTACCGGATGCTTTGTCGCGTTCTGTTCCCGTATTACCTATACAAACTACGCGAGGAAACGCGTGGTATCAGGCTATCTATAATAAGTGTAAACAGTTTCCTACTTCTTGCCCAAACTATAGTATACAGGATGATGTGCTATATCGTTATTCCAGGAATAAAAAAGGTTCTGATGAATTTGATTGGAAGGAGGTCGTACCAGTCGATCGGCGTGAGGAGTTGATTAAAACTCATCACTGTGGGTTATTAGCCACCCATATGGGTATTTTTAAAACTTATAAGAGATTGTCACTTAGGTATTATTGGCCGTCTATGTATAAAGATATTGTATATTTTGTAAATAAATGTGAGGTGTGTTTGGCTTATAAGCACTCGCAGAAACCCATTCCAGGTTTAATGGGGTCTCCTAAAGTCTGTTCCAGGCCTTTCGAAACCATAAGTATGGACTTAGTCGGACCACTTCCTAGGTCACGTGCTGGGTATACGTTTTTACTTGTGGTGGTTTGTTGTTTCAGCAAATACTGTCTAATCTTCCCTCTAAGAAGAGCCGTTGGTAGTATTATTTCCAGGAAGCTGGAAGAAGGGGTGTTCATGGTGCATGGAGTGCCACGCACAGTGATTGCAGATAATGGGACGCAATTCACTGGTAGTGACTTAAAAACTCTATTTAAGCGCTATAAAATACCTCAAATACATTTAACCCCTCGTTATAGTCCACAGGTCAATACGGTGGAGCGGTACAATCGTACCATTGTTACTGCGTTGTCTATTTTGGTAGGTAAGGACCACCGGACATGGGATCTGGCGATACCTAAGATACAGTTTTCGATGAATATTTCAACTAATGAGACTACTCGTTTCACCCCTTACTACCTTGTTCACGGTAGGGAGGCTATCGTATGTGGTTCGTATTATGGTTGTTCTTCAGTGTCTACGTTAGACTTGCTTTGTGCTTCCAGGGTTGATTATTCTGATAAGTTAGGTATTTTACAGAGTACCTTTTCTTCTGTTAAACAGGCCATCGATAAAGCTCATCTTAAAAGCGCACGGCACTATGACGCAAGTCGTAGACCGTTACAGTTTGCAGCTGGTGATATTGTGTGGAAGAGGACTTACCCTTTGAGTGACGCGTCTAAATTTTTCATGGCTAAGCTCGCTCCCAAGTATGATAAGTGTACCGTTTTACGGAAGATATCTTCATTGGTATATGAGCTGGAGGACTTTCACACTAAAAAGAACCTGGGCGCTTGGCATATAAAAGACCTGAAACCTCAAGCTTTCTCTTTGTAACTGATCCCGAGTTTCGGAAATACTGTTACGTCATTTGATTATGTTATGTTGTACCGACTTAGGTTGTTGTCACATTTTTATTAGTTAGTTAACTCATAGTAGGATCTAGGTCTGTATTGTTCTGATGTTGGAAGTTTGTTTGATAGTAAAGTTTAGGTGTATATATTTTTTTTAGTTTGAAGTTGGAAGTTTATGTGATAGTGGGTTCGATTCTCATGTGAGAAACTTGTATATTTTTTTTTTGTTTTTTTTTGTACATACTTTGAAGTTTGATGTTTTTTTCTGTTAGCGGGTTTGTTTTTCAGGTGAAAAGCATATCCCCCGGTCAGTAGAGATATTTGGTTCGATGACAATAGTCCTGGGTGTTGGTTAATACATGGAATGAAGATTTTCGGTAGGATTGATAACAGCATATCCCCCGGTCAGTAGAGTTATATTTTGGTTTGATAACAACGGTCCTGGGTGCTGGTTATAACATGGATTGATAAGTGTCTTTAGGATGGATATTAATTTTTAAGTACAGGTCGTAGCTTTATTTTTAGTTTTTTTTATTGTTTTATTATACATAACTATCCTTTCATGGACAGTGTTCCTTATGGAAACTTAGTGTGGGCTATGTTTTGTTTCTTTCGTTAGTATATTTATGTTTATCAGGCCCTGTCTAGCTTAAAAATAAGCTTTAGCCGTTTTGTAACTTTACAGAATAACAAAACTCGTAGAGGAGCAGGTGGCGACTCCTTCGCAGACAGTGGTTTTTGTTCATCTTGTCTTAGGTTTTACTTCCGTCATTGGGTAAAAAATAAGCCTATTTCTCCTCACGGATCACAATGAGTACCAAAGCCTATTTACCCCTGTGTTCCCTCGGAGCGGCCTGAGATACTCCGTCACCTCTGACGTGTTGCAAACCTATAACTTGAATTCTTGCCTTTTGTTTCTATCGTAAGTGTGTTTATGTTTATTTGACCCTTTCTAGCTTAAAAAATAAGCTTTAGCCGTTTTGTAACTTTACAGAATAACAAAACTCGTAGAGGAGCAGGTGGCGACTCCTTCGCAGTCAGTGGTCTTTCTTCGTCTTGTTTTAGGGTTCTGTTTCTATCATTGGGTAAAAAATAAGCCTATTTCTCCTCACGGATCACAATGAGTACCAAAGCCTATTTACCCCTGTGTTCCCTCGGAGCGGCCTGAGATACTCCGTCACCTCTGATGTGATCTTAACCTGAAACTCGATTTATTCCTGTCGTTCATATAGTTTATATATATAATGTCACTTGCTTAAACACGTCCCTGTAACTTATTATTTTAAGGTTTTTTGTAGTATAGGTGTCTTATTAACAGATTGTTAGTAGCAGTTGTGGAGATAGAATTTAATTTATTTTATGTATATTTATATTACAGTTACACTTCACACTTCACGTACACTACACATAGACACTTGGGTCCGGATACACATGTTACTGGAACCCTTAGTCGTAAGTTCGGCTTCGAGCTTCTGACATTATGAAGTCAGAATTCTCTTAGTTCGATTAGGACGGTACACACTACACAGTTACACTAATACAAACATTTACACACACACCTCTTCTTATTATTTTGCTAATTACTTTGTATGTTTATTATATTAACCTTTTTTCATTTTTTTATCTTCTCCACTTCTGGGGCCCTATCCAGAAGGGGCAAACTTGCGTGACGGAATATCCTTTCAGTTGCAGGTCAGTTTTGTAGGCATTTTTTGTGGATTGACGTGGCTGAGCTGTTCAAAATATGACTGAAATGTTTTAAATAATGACTGAAATGTTTTAGATATGACTGAACTGTTAAAAATGACGTCAACGAGCTGGCGCATGCATCTCGCTCGCACTTGCAACGGGGCTTCGCGGGCGCATATTTCTGTACCGCTCTAACATGTCTTCATACTTGTTCGTTTTAGGGGTGTCCATTTTGAAAAATCATCGTTGTTTTTTTAGATTCGATAAATCAGAACTAACATCGATGTCGTCCAATTGAGTTTAAGAGCTCACACAAAGATGAGATTTTATTGTAATGAGTTGGTATATAAATATAATATAATTATACAATACACAATCTACTTCAATTTTATTTCGTCCACAAAACCAAATGTTATTCACAATTCGTTGTTTGTAAACATTGAAGCCCGCCATTTTTTTAGTACACATATTTACATATTTACAGACAATATTTTTATTATATTGTCAGTCCAATAATAAACTTTTCATTTTTAAATAATCAAATAGGAAAAAAATTAGTAAAATTATAATGTTCAAACTGGAATTTTTATGAAATTATTTGGATATAATTATTGACTCGATGTTTTTCTACTAAAAACTGAAAAAACATCGATATTTCGAGTATATCAAAAGCATTTCAAAACATCGGATCGATTCGATGTAGGTATCGCATTGTAAATATCGATGTTTTCGATGCATCGAAGTTTATCGAATATTCCGTCCCTATAGTTTGTTTACATTTATTATTTATAACCTAAAGATTTTGCATTTTCATTGTAACTTTCGTGATTGTTGTATCATAATATTGTTATGTGCCATCATAATATTGCTGGCTGCCTTGGACTCGATTGAGCGAAGAGCCTTCTTACAACCTAGATCAATTCAAGGCCAATATAAATAGGTGTCTTCTAGACCATCCTGCTCCATCGTCGGCTTCATCGGCGCTTTCCATCAGGCGAGATTGAAGCCAAAGGATTATAAAAAAAAAAATATGTGAGTATGTGAAAGTTTTAATACATACATAATTGAGAAAATGGTGAAATCTTTGTAAGTATTTCACGGAGAATAAAAACCTCAGCTTTGGCAAACCTACACCGGATTTGCGCATTTCGCAAACAAGTATGTTATTGAAAAGTGAATAAATCAGTGTACTACCTAATTATGGAAGATTTTAATGTCAAATCTAATCATAAACATGAAACGTATGTCGGGCTTGTCCTGTTTTTCAATACTAGGAGACTGACATACTTAATACAATACATTACTTATATAGATAGGTATTTTTTATTTACCTACATATAAAATAACCAGAGCACCCGGAATAAATATTTGCAGATCGTACAAACATTTATTTCAAGGCGGTCATCGAACCCACAACCTCCGCGTCGGAGGTGGACATCTGTTGCAGAGTTTCTAACATGTTTGGTCACCACTTATTCATGTTTCAGATGCACACAAGATGCTGGTGCCCAGTATGGGTTAGCAGATCAGAAATCAGAACACAACAATTTAATAAGTAGTAATTTAATAATTTAAGACTAAGACATGAATCATTCTATTTAATCGTCCAGGTAGTTGATTACTTCACTTGATAGGTTCATAAATATACCTATAACAAACTAAATCAATCATTGCAATAGGCATCACAGCTCATTTGGTACTAGTTCTGTCTTCTCTGTGGGTTCGATCCCCACCAAGAATAAATATTTTTTAAAAGTTCAATAAGTCTTTATTGGTAAAACATTTTTTTATTACTATTAGTAAATATTAATGTATGTTCTGCTTTTGGGTGTCAACATGTTACATATCTATGAATTTATTCATAAAACAGTATATGAGTATTCTAGTTGCCATACAAGCTTTGTGAAATGTTCATAAACATTTTTTTAACTTGTTTAAGTGTAATGAAATAAAAGAAAATGATTTATGTTCAGATTTCAAGACTGTAAAATATTTTAGTATTGAACTCTATGCGTATTAACTCTATTTACAATACACTTCATTTTATTTCAGGTATATCTGGGATGTGACACGAGCAAATTTCGGTTGCCAGGAAGAGATCTCTCTCAGCGATAAGGCCACCCATTCTGATGCCTATTACTACTTGTTTAAGCTCTTTGTTTTTATTTATGTGTGATGAACAATAAAGAGTTATCTATCTATTTAGAAATGTTTTAATAAAATAATACTGAAACATGGTTTTATTGAATTACTATATTATTTCACAAATGAAAACAAAGATTAGTTTAATAGTCATAAACAGATTAGGATAGTGAAGTAGTACCATCATGGTAATTTGCATATTCTGAAACAAAATAATATATACTTAATAATATACAGGGTTACATGGAAAGTCGTGCTAGATCCGTTAAGGGCGTAGAGTACCCATCATTTCTGACTTATTTTACTAAGAAACACCCCACCCTAAACTTAACCTATTTCGAGATATTCGACTTTTAAAGTTTTATTAAAAATTGCAGATTTTTAGGCTACTAAATTTATTTTTGTTTTTTCTGTGCATCTTATTATTATTATTTTTGCATTTTTACATGGGTAATAAGATGCTTTAGGACGTCAATCATTAAAATAGTGCATAAGTTAATTGATTAGATCGTAGTAAAGAAGTGAAAATTATGAAATAAAAAAATATTTTAGAAGGTTTGTTTTTCTCTAAGGGATATCTAAAAAAAATATTATGGCACTTGTTCGGCGGATGTTATAATAAATATCTACGTTTCAACAGCTATCTAACGACGTATAATAATGTAGGGTTTGTATTACATTTCGTGGAAAAAAAGTAGTTGGGACGCTCCAGGTTGCAGTTCTAACGGTCCCACGCGAGCAAGACAAGTGAAGATTTAGGTAGATGCGAATGAAAGAAAAAATGTGTAGAGACCGGCTAGGGCTGGGAATACAACAGGGGAAATTGTTTTGGTTGTCAGACTGCTTTTGTGCTTCGTACATAGTGAATGTGGTATCGTTTTGCTCTTCTCCTAAATATCTGAAGAATATGCTGATATGCTTATTTGTTACGGATACTGCGATTGTGTGCCTGCAAATAAAGCAAAGCAAGTCAAATAAGCATACCAGCATATTATTTAGATGTGTAGGACGTCATTTTCAAAACTTCCGTATCACAGGTACAAATCAGAGTCCGGTTAACGAGCACAGTAGTCAAAATCAGAAGAATTAGTTCAGAATGACAGCCAAGTTGAAAAAAAAGAGCAAAACGATATTACATTCACTATGCAGACTGACAACCAAAACAATTTCCCCTGTTGTATTCCCAGCCCTAGCCGGTCCCTACACATTTTTTCTTTCATTCGCATCTACCTAAATTGTCACTTGTCTTGCTCGCGTGGGACCGTTAGAACTGCAACTTGGAGCGCCCCAACTACTTTTTTTCCACGAAATGTAATACAAACCCTACATTATTATACGTCGTTAGATAGCTGTTGAAACGTAGATATTTATTATAACATCCGCCGAACAAGTGCCATAATATTTTTTTTAGATATCCCTTAGAGAAAAACAAACCTTCTAAAATATTTTTTTATTTAATAAGTTTCACTTCTCTACTACGATCTAATCAATTAACTTATGCACTATTTTAATGATTGACGTCCTAAAACATCTTATTCCCCATGTAAAAATGCAAAAATAATAATAATAAGATGCACAGAAAAAACAAAAATAAATTTAGTAGCCTAAAAATCGGCAATTTTCAATAAAAATTTAAAAGTCGAATATCTCGAAATGGGTTAAGTTTAGGGTGGGGTGTTTCTTAGTAAAATAAGTCAGAAATGATGGGTACTCTACGTCCTTAACGGATCTAGCACGACTTTCCATGTAACCCTGTATATATCTCAGCTCAGTATTGGCATTAGTTCTGGCATCTATGCTAGGATGGTGGGTTCAATCCCCACCACAAACAAACATTTATGTGATTACTTGTCATTGGTAAAATATTTATTTATTACTATTTGTGAACATAAATATGTGTTCTGCATTTGGGTGTTAATATGTATTAATTTTTAGAATACTTACTTATAATAGTATTCAAGCAATCTATTTCCCATACAAGTTTTGTTTAGTTTGGTTCAAGTGCATGCCTTGGGAAATAAATAAATATTTTTGGACAATTCACACTTCACACTCTAGTCCCAAACTAAGCAAAGCTCTATATGTATGGGAACTAGATTGCTGATAGAATACTTACATACTTACATTTTTTTTGTAAACACATTCATAGAAACACCCAGATTCAGAAAAAATATTTATATTCATCACACAAACATTAAAATTTGCTCTGGGTGTGAATCGAACCCACAACCCACAGCATGGAAGGCAGAGCTTACTACCAAATACTTACTGTCAAATGTTCATGAATACTTGTTCAAGTCTAATGAAATAAAGGAAAAAAAAATTAGATTATGTACAGATTTTAATATCATATTATAAACTATGTAATCATTCTTTACCACATATATAAGATATAATAATAATAAAGAATCAAAATGGTTTTATTCCTTGAATTCTAGTCATTTTACAAATTACAACTTGCAGATTAATTTTATATAGTCTTATACTGTCTACTACACAAGTAGAAACTTCATGGTAATCTGCATAGTATTCTGAAACAAAATAATAGGTAAGAAAGTTTTGTAGGTATGTACTATGTGAATGTGAATGATGACGTGTAAGAAAGGTGTGAACATTGAGATGACGTCTGATAGAAGTGAGTGGAAGAAGAGGACATGTTGTACCGACCCACATAATGTGGGACAAGGGTAGGAAGATGATGATGTACTATATTCTTATCTTATGTTATTGTACCTACATTTTAGATGTAACTTTATGCTACTAATCTCAATGATGGTTTATCTTAGCAAAAATTTATTTCAGGATAGGTACTGAAAAATTATGTTGTCTCTATATAAATTTGCCATAAATATTTTAAATATGATGAGACTAATAGGATTTATAACAGTTATAAATCCTATTAGTCTCCTATAAATGCCTAACTAGTTGTATGTAATCGTAGTTACTACGATTACATACAACTAGTTAGGCATTTATGTTCCTTGTTGTCTTAGACTATTTAAAAACAAGTGTTAAGTAAGAACTAAAAGGATGAAGCGATGATATTACTTTGAAGTTATCTTGCCCATACCTACTTAGGTTTTTTTCAGAAAATGTGTAGATGGTAGTCCTGAAAACCTATAAAAATTCACAGGTCAGCATTGAAATCGCAGCTAATTGCGTTTTAATTTTAAAACTACTTTGAAATTGTCACAAAACATTATAATTTTCGTGTTTGTATGAATCCATGAATTCTGCAAAATGAAACCAAAACAAACTTCGGCATGTCACAATTCTGTCAAAGTTAATTTACAGTCAAAATATCAATAAAAGACGAAGAAGAAAACTGAAATGTTATTTGATCAAATAAAAGCTCAAAAACATTTCAGCGGTCTGGATAGGCCCCCTGGTCTGCTTAACTTTCTCATCTTGTTAGGTATACATTCGTTTAGTGGTACTTTGGTTAGTTTAGTTTTTTTTTTGGTACATGTTTAGTGTATTGTTGATTTAGCATTTTCTTTTCAGTAATTTCAGGTTTTGTTGGTTAGGTTTATGGGCTGGAGGGCCAGCCCGGATTTTACTTTTGTCCCACGTAAAATCCTGCGGAGTAAGGAGATACTGTTACGATTTTTTCAACTGGTAGTTCTATCTAGTGTCTTTTCCAGGAACTAACTCGATTTAACCAATATTATTGTTACATTATTTTTACAGAGATTCACTAGATGGCGCTATCCGTCAATTTTTTTTTTTTAGAAGAAATTGTCTATAGTTCATTCTATACTTGGATTTGATTGTCGATGGTAAATCCGCCATTACAGATTTGTCTGACGTCATCGGACACCCTCAACATTTACATTTTCATGGAGTTTTTTTTAGTTGTTCGGGCATTTGATTTTATGCCCAAATAAGGACATTTGTGCACTCTAGAGGTCGTATCACGGTCATAGCAGTGGGAGAGGCAGAGGGTATAAATAGAAGCCTTCGCTGGAGGCTCATTCTTTCTGTTTGGACATCGTTGTCGGGCTGACTAAGTTGCAGTCGAAGTCGCTGGAGGTACGCGCTATTCTAATTCGTCAGCGATTCTCTAGCCAGTGTCATCAAGTGCGGAATTATGTGATTTTCAGGACCGCTGAGTTCAGCAGAAAAGCCGTAAGCCTGCCGCCTGCAGCCTGCCATTTTCAAGCTTACATAGCTTCGCTATTATCTCTGAAAAGGAGATACTTCGTTTAACCTCCAAAATCAGGTACGTAAACGAAGCTTTCACTATATTTTGCAGGCTTTAAAATGTGTTATTTAGGAGTATAATTTCTGTGTACATTACCGTATAGGTTAACTATTGTGTGGAAGTTTGAACCAGCTACAGCGTGGCTGCGCGTTGCCACCTGGAGTGCTTTCTTTATTTGATCTTACGCTTACTGCTTTTGCTCACATGCGAATGGTGATTTCCAGGAGGTGCTTGGTACGAGCTACACTGCTTTGTACGGGCCACACCGGCTTAGTACATGCTTTGTACGGGCCACACAGGCTTAGTACAGGCTTGGTACAGGCTAGCCTACCTCCGCTTGCCGCGTGCCTAGCGCCGCCGCTGACCACGCGCCCAGCTCGTGCAGGCTTGCAGTGTGTGCCAGCAGCCGCGTGGCGCAAGTCCGTGCCGCCGCGTGTTGACCAAGCGTGAGGCTGCGCTTGCGGTCCTCACCACGTGGCCAGCCATCTCTCCGGTCGCACGATTACTAGCCCCCTCCGTATCAAAAGTCGGTATTTATACACCCTTCGGGGTTCCATTTTTATTATCGGATGTAAATCCTGGCGCCCACTTTAATCTGAAGCACGTTCCACGTAGATCATAATTGTTTTACCTAACGTTGAATAATTGAGGAAGTTATTTAGTAAATAAATATAAGTTTTCTGTGGTAGAAGGATAATCATTGCTCGCCGAAAGACGTCCCACATACTTTGTACCCTAGAGAAAGCTCTAGAGTTAGTCGGCAAATTTTAATTTATGTGCTTAGAAAAATGATGTATTTACTGTAGCGTTAACCTTATTTAAACTTATTTCAACATTTTGTGTCAGGTAAACTACTATAGTTAAATACCGTTGGTTTTGATTGGAAGTTTTATTATGGTAGTTTGATAGGAAGTTTATTTGTTGTAGTCTGATAGGGTGTGTAATAATTAAGTATTTACCTGTACCTGTAGTTGTAAGATAGGAAATTTATTAAATAAAATAACATGTACTGATTGATCCAGTATTTTATTTAAACATGCCACTTTAGGTAGGTCTAACTTCATTTCTTTTTAATTCGTAACAAACTACACCGTGGGCACCACATACCCTAGTACACCGCGGGCACCACATACCCAACTACACCGTAAGCACCACATACCCTAGTACACCGCGGGCGCCACATACCCAACTACACCGTGGGCACCACATACCCTAGTATACCGCGGGCACCACATCCACATACCCTAGTACACCGCGGGCACCACAAACCCAACTACACCGTAAGCACCACATACCCTAGTATACCGCGGGCACCACAGACCCTAGTACACCGCGGGCACCACATACCCAACTACACCGGGGGCACCACATACCCAAGTACACTGCGGGCACCACATACCCAACCACACCGCGGGCACCACATACCCTGGTACACCGCGGGCACCACATACCCAAGTACACCGCGGGCACCACATACCCTAGTACACCGCGGGCACAACATACCCAACTACACCGTGGGCACCACATACCCTAGTATACCGCGGGCACCACATAAACTAGTACACCGCGGGCACCACATACCCAAGTACACTGCGGGCACCACATACCCAACTACACCGCGGGCATCACATACCCAACTACACCGCGGGCACCACATACCCTAGTATACCGCGGGCACCACATACCCAAGTACACTGCGGGCACCACATACCCAACTACACCGCGGGCACCACATACCCAACTACACCGTGGGCACCACATACCCTAGTATACCGCGGGCACCACATACCCTAGTACACCGCGGGCACCACATACCCAACTACACCGTGGGCACCACATACCCTAGTATACCGCGGGCACCACATACCCAACTTCACCGCGGGCACCACATACCCAACTACACCGCGGGCAATACATACCCAAGTACACTGCGGGCACCACATACCCTAGTACACCGTGGGCACCACATACCCAACTACACCGCGGGCACTACATACCCTAGTACACCGCGGGCACCACATACCCAACTACACCGTGGGCACCACATACCCTAGTATACCGCGGGCACCACATACCCTAGTACACTGCGGGCACCACATACCCAACCACACCGCGGGCACCACATACCCTGGTACACCGCAGGCACCACATACCCAAGTACACCGCGGGCACCACATACCCTAGTACACCGCGGGCACAACATACCCAACTACACCGTGGGCACCACATACCCTAGTATACCGCGGGCACCACATAAACTAGTACACCGCGGGCACCACATACCCAAGTACACTGCGGGCACCACATACCCAACTACACCGCGGGCATCACATACCCAACTACACCGCGGGCACCACATACCCTAGTACACCGCGGGCACTACATACCCAAGTACACTGCGGGCACCACATACCCAAGTACACTGCGGGCACCACATACCCAACTACACCGCGGGCATCACATACCCAAGTACACCGCGGGCACCACATACCCTAGTACACCGCGGGCACAACATACCCAACTACTCCGTGGGCACCACATACCCTAGTATACCGCGGGCACCACATACCCTAGTATACCGCGGGCACCATATACCCAACTATACCGCGGGCACCACATACCCAAGTACACTGCGGGCACCACATACCCAACTACACCGCGGGCACCACATACCCAACTACACCGCGGGCACCACATACCCTAGTACACCGCGGACACTACATACCCAACTACACCGCGGGCACCACATACCCAACTACACCACGGGCACCACATACCCTAGTACACCGCGGGCACCACATACCCAAGTACACTGCGGTCACCACATACCCAAGTACACTGCGGGCACCACATACCCAACTACACCGCGGGCATCACATACCCAACTACACCGCGGGCACCACATACCTTAGTACACCGCGGGCACCACATACCCAACTACACCGTGGGCACCACATACCCTAGTATACCGCGGGCACCACATACCCTAGTACACCGCGGGCACCACATACCCAACTCCACCGTGGGCACCACATAGCCTAGTACACCGCGGGCACCACATACCCAACTACACCGCGGGCACCACATACCCAACTACACCGCGGGCACCACATACCCTAGTATACCGCGGGCACCACATACCCTAGTACACCGCGGGCACCACAAACCCAACTCCACCGTGGGCACCACATAGCCTGGTATACCGCGGGCACCACATACCCAAGTACACTGCGGGCACCACATACCCAAGTACACTGCGGGCACCACATACCCAACTACACCGCGGGCACCACATACCCAACTACACTGTGGGCACCACATACCCTAGTATACCGCGGGCACCACATACCCTAGTACACCGCGGGCACCACATACCCAACTACACCGCGGGCAATACATACCCAAGTACACTGCGGGCACCACATACCCTAGTACACCGTGGGCACCACATACCCAACTACACCGTGGGCACTACATACCCTAGTACACCGCGGGCACCACATACCCAACTACACCGTGGGCACCACATACCCTAGTATACCGCGGGCACCACATACCCTAGTACACTGCGGGCACCACATACCCAACCACACCGCGGGCACCACATACCCTGGTACACCGCGGGCACCACATACCCAACTACACCGTGGGCACCACATACCCTAATACACCGCAGGCACAACATACCCAAGTACACCGCGGGCACCACATACCCAAGTACACTGCGGGCACCACATACCCAAGTACACCGCGGGCACCACATACCCAAGTACACCGCGGGCATCACATACCCAACTACACCGCGGGCACCACATACCCTAGTACACCGCGGGCACCACATACCCTAGTACACCGTGGGCACCACATACCCAACTACACCGCGGGCACTACATACCCTAGTACACCGCGGGCACCACATACCCTAGAACACCGCGGGCACCACATACCCAACTACACCGCGGGCACTACATACCCTAGTACACCGCGGGCACCACATACCCTAGTACACTGCGGGCACCACATACCCAACTACACCGCGGGCACCACATACCCAAGTACATGCGGGCACCACATACCCAACTACACCGCGGGCACCACATACCCAAGTACACCGCGGGCATCACATACCTAAGTACACTGCGGGCACCACTTCACAAACCCTAGTACACCGCGGGCACCACATACCCAACTACACCGTGGGCACCACATACCCTAGTACACCGCGGGCACCACATACCCAACTACACCGTAGGCACCACATACCCTAGTACACCGCGGGCACCACATACCCAAGTACACTGCGGGCACCACATACCCAAGTACACTGCGGGCACCACATACCCTAGTACACCGCGGGCACACCATACCCAACTACACCGTGGGCACCACATACCCTAGTATACCGCGGGCACCACATACCCTAGTACACCGCGGGCACCACATACCCAAGTACACTGCGGGCACCACATACCCAACTACACCGCGGGCATCACATACCCAACTACACCGCGGGCACCACATACCCTAGAACACCGCGGGCACCACATACCCAACTACACCGTAGGCACCACATACCCTAGTATACCGCGGGCACCACAAACCCTAGTACACTGCGGGCACCACATACCCAACTACACCGCGGGCACCACATACCCAAGTACATGCGGGCACCACATACCCAACTACACCGCGGGCACCACATACCCAAGTACACCGCGGGCATCACATACCTAAGTACACTGCGGGCACCACTTCACAAACCCTAGTACACTGCGGGCACCACATACCCAACTACACCGTGGGCACCACATACCCTAGTACACCGCGGGCACCACATACCCAAGTACACCGCGGGCACCACATACCTAACTACACCGCGGGCATCACATACCCAACTACAACGCGGGCACCACATGCCCAACTACACCGTGGGCACCACATATCCTAGTACACCGCGGGCACCACATACCAAACTACACCGTGGGCACCACATACCCTAGTACACCGCGGGCACGACATACCTAACTACACCGCGGGCATCACATACCCAACTACACCGCGGGCACCACATACCCAACTACACCGTGGGCACCACATACCCTAGTACACCGCGGGCACCACATACCCAACTACACCGTGGGCACCACATACCCTAGTACACCGCGGGCGCCACATACCCAACTACACCGTGGGCACCACATACCCTAGTATACCGCGGGCACCACATCCACATACCCTAGTACACCGCGGGCACCACAAACCCAACTACACCGTAAGCACCACATACCCTAGTATACCGCGGGCACCACAGACCCTAGTACACCGCGGGCACCACATACCCAACTACACCGGGGGCACCACATACCCAAGTACACTGCGGGCACCACATACCCAACCACACCGCGGGCACCACATACCCTGGTACACCGCGGGCACCACATACCCAAGTACACCGCGGGCACCACATACCCTAGTACACCGCGGGCACAACATACCCAACTACACCGTGGGCACCACATACCCTAGTATACCGCGGGCACCACATAAACTAGTACACCGCGGGCACCACATACCCAAGTACACTGCGGGCACCACATACCCAACTACACCGCGGGCATCACATACCCAACTACACCGCGGGCACCACATACCCTAGTATACCGCGGGCACCACATACCCAAGTACACTGCGGGCACCACATACCCAACTACACCGCGGGCACCACATACCCAACTACACCGTGGGCACCACATACCCTAGTATACCGCGGGCACCACATACCCTAGTACACCGCGGGCACCACATACCCAACTACACCGTGGGCACCACATACCCTAGTATACCGCGGGCACCACATACCCAACTTCACCGTGGGCACCACATACCCTAGTACACCGCGGGCACCACATACCCAACTACACCGCGGGCAATACATACCCAAGTACACTGCGGGCACCACATACCCTAGTACACCGTGGGCACCACATACCCAACTACACCGCGGGCACTACATACCCTAGTACACCGCGGGCACCACATACCCAACTACACCGTGGGCACCACATACCCTAGTATACCGCGGGCACCACATACCCTAGTACACTGCGGGCACCACATACCCAACCACACCGCGGGCACCACATACCCTGGTACACCGCGGGCACCACATACCCAAGTACACCGCGGGCACCACATACCCTAGTACACCGCGGGCACAACATACCCAACTACACCGTGGGCACCACATACCCTAGTATACCGCGGGCACCACATAAACTAGTACACCGCGGGCACCACATACCCAAGTACACTGCGGGCACCACATACCCAACTACACCGCGGGCATCACATACCCAACTACACCGCGGGCACCACATACCCTAGTACACCGCGGGCACTACATACCCAAGTACACTGCGGGCACCACATACCCAAGTACACTGCGGGCACCACATACCCAACTACACCGCGGGCATCACATACCCAAGTACACCGCGGGCACCACATACCCTAGTACACCGCGGGCACAACATACCCAACTACTCCGTGGGCACCACATACACTAGTATACCGCGGGCACCACATACCCTAGTATACCGCGGGCACCATATACCCAACTATACCGCGGGCACCACATACCCAAGTACACTGCGGGCACCACATACCCAACTACACCGCGGGCACCACATACCCAACTACACCGCGGGCACCACATACCCTAGTACACCGCGGACACTACATACCCAACTACACCGCGGGCACCACATACCCAACTACACCACGGGCACCACATACCCTAGTACACCGCGGGCACCACATACCCAAGTACACTGCGGTCACCACATACCCAAGTACACTGCGGGCACCACATACCCAACTACACCGCGGGCATCACATACCCAACTACACCGCGGGCACCACATACCTTAGTACACCGCGGGCACCACATACCCAACTACACCGTGGGCACCACATACCCTAGTATACCGCGGGCACCACATACCCTAGTACACCGCGGGCACCACATACCCAACTCCACCGTGGGCACCACATAGCCTAGTACACCGCGGGCACCACATACCCAACTACACCGCGGGCACCACATACCCAACTACACCGCGGGCACCACATACCCTAATATACCGCGGGCACCACATACCCTAGTACACCGCGGGCACCACAAACCCAACTCCACCGTGGGCACCACATAGCCTGGTATACCGCGGGCACCACATACCCAAGTACACTGCGGGCACCACATACCCAACTACACCGCGGGCACCACATACCCAACTACACTGTGGGCACCACATACCCTAGTATACCGCGGGCACCACATACCCTAGTACACCGCGGGCACCACATACCCAACTACACCGCGGGCAATACATACCCAAGTACACTGCGGGCACCACATACCCTAGTACACCGTGGGCACCACATACCCAACTACACCGCGGGCACTACATACCCTAGTACACCGCGGGCACCACATACCCAAGTACACCGCGGGCATCACATACCCAACTACACCGCGGGCACCACATACCCTAGTATACCGCGGGCACCACATACCCAAGTACACTGCGGGCACCACATACCCAACTACACCGCGGGCACCACATACCCTAGTACACCGCGGGCACTACATACCCAAGTACACTGCGGGCACCACATACCCAAGTACACTGCGGGCACCACATACCCAACTACACCGCGGGCATCACATACCCAAGTACACCGCGGGCACCACATACCCTAGTACACCGCGGGCACAACATACCCAACTACTCCGTGGGCACCACATACCCTAGTATACCGCGGGCACCACATACCCTAGTATACCGCGGGCACCATATACCCAACTATACCGCGGGCACCACATACCCAAGTACACTGCGGGCACCACATACCCAACTACACCGCGGGCACCACATACCCAACTACACCGCGGGCACCACATACCCTAGTACACCGCGGACACTACATACCCAACTACACCGCGGGCACCACATACCCAACTACACCACGGGCACCACATACCCTAGTACACCGCGGGCACCACATACCCAAGTACACTGCGGTCACCACATACCCAAGTACACTGCGGGCACCACATACCCAACTACACCGCGGGCATCACATACCCAACTACACCGCGGGCACCACATACCTTAGTAC
This sequence comes from Ecliptopera silaceata, assembly GCA_932527185.1. Classification (NCBI taxonomy): domain Eukaryota; kingdom Metazoa; phylum Arthropoda; class Insecta; order Lepidoptera; family Geometridae; genus Ecliptopera; species Ecliptopera silaceata. The sequence continues at coordinate 4,459,886 of OW052217.1, read as the reverse complement.
ACCGCGGGCACCACATACCCAACTACACCGTGGGCACCACATACCCTAGTATACCGCGGGCACCACATACCCTAGTACACCGCGGGCACCACATACCCAACTCCACCGTGGGCACCACATAGCCTAGTACACCGCGGGCACCACATACCCAACTACACCGCGGGCACCACATACCCAACTACACCGCGGGCACCACATACCCTAGTATACCGCGGGCACCACATACCCTAGTACACCGCGGGCACCACAAACCCAACTCCACCGTGGGCACCACATAGCCTGGTATACCGCGGGCACCACATACCCAAGTACACTGCGGGCACCACATACCCAACTACACCGCGGGCACCACATACCCAACTACACTGTGGGCACCACATACCCTAGTATACCGCGGGCACCACATACCCTAGTACACCGCGGGCACCACATACCCAACTACACCGCGGGCAATACATACCCAAGTACACTGCGGGCACCACATACCCTAGTACACCGTGGGCACCACATACCCAACTACACCGCGGGCACTACATACCCTAGTACACCGCGGGCACCACATACCCAAGTACACCGCGGGCATCACATACCTAAGTACACTGCGGGCACCACTTCACAAACCCTAGTACACCGCGGGCACCACATACCCAACTACACCGTGGGCACCACATACCCTAGTACACCGCGGGCACCACATACCCAACTACACCGTGGGCACCACATACCCTAGTATACCGCGGGCACCACATACCCAAGTACACCGCGGGCATCACATACCCAACTACACCGCGGGCACCACATACCCTAGTACACCGCGGGCACCACATACCCAAGTACACTGCGGGCACCACATACCCTAGTACACCGTGGGCACCACATACCCCACTACACCGTGGGCACTACATACCCTAGTACACCGCGGGCACCACATACCCTAGAACACCGCGGGCACCACATACCCAACTACACCGTAGGCACCACATACCCTAGTATACCGCGGGCACCACATACCCTAGTACACTGCGGGCACCACATACCCAACTACACCGCGGGCACCACATACCCAAGTACACCGCGGGCATCACATACCTAAGTACACCGCGGGCACCACATACCCTAGTACACCGCGGGCACTACATACCCAAGTACACTGCGGGCACCACATACCCAAGTACACTGCGGGCACCACATACCCAACTACACCGCGGGCATCACATACCCAAGTACACCGCGGGCACCACATACCCTAGTACACCGCGGGCACAACATACCCAACTACTCCGTGGGCACCACATACCCTAGTATACCGCGGGCACCACATACCCTAGTATACCGCGGGCACTACATACCCAACTACACCGCGGGCACTACATACCCAACTACACCGCGGGCACCACATACCCAACTACACCACGGGCACCACATACCCTAGTACACCGCGGGCACCACATACCCAAGTACACTGCGGTCACCACATACCCAAGTACACTGCGGGCACCACATACCCAACTACACCGCGGGCATCACATACCCAACTACACCGCGGGCACCACATACCTTAGTACACCGCGGGCACAACATACCCAACTACACCGTGGGCACCACATACCCTAGTATACCGCGGGCACCACATAAACTAGTACACCGCGGGCACCACATACCCAAGTACACTGCGGGCACCACATACCCAACTACACCGCGGGCACCACATACCCAACTACACTGTGGGCACCACATACCCTAGTATACCGCGGGCACCACATACCCTAGTACACCGCGGGCACCACATACCCAACTACACCGCGGGCAATACATACCCAAGTACACTGCGGGCACCACATACCCTAGTACACCGTGGGCACCACATACCCAACTACACCGCGGGCACTACATACCCTAGTACACCGCGGGCACCACATACCCAACTACACCGTGGGCATTACATACCCTAGTATACCGCGGGCACCACATACCCTAGTACACTGCGGGCACCACATACCCAACCACACCGCGGGCACCACATACCCAGGTACACCGCGGGCACCACATACCCAACTACACCGTGGGCACCACATACCCTAATACACCGCGGGCACAACATACCCAAGTACACCGCGGGCACAACATACCCAAGTACACTGCGGGCACCACATACCCAAGTACACCGCGGGCACCACATACCCAAGTACACCGCGGGCATCACATACCCAACTACACCGCGGGCACCACATACCCTAGTACACCGCGGGCACCACATACCCTAGTACACCGTGGGCACCACATACCCAACTACACCGCGGGCACTACATACCCTAGTACACCGCGGGCACCACATACCCTAGAACACCGCGGGCACCACATACCCAACTACACCGCGGGCACTACATACCCTAGTACACCGCGGGCACCACATACCCTAGTACACTGCGGGCACCACATACCCACCTACACCGCGGGCGCCACATACCCAAGTACATGCGGGCACCACATACCCAACTACACCGCGGGCACCACATACCCAAGTACACCGCGGGCATCACATACCTAAGTACACTGCGGGCACCACTTCACAAACCCTAGTACACCGCGGGCACCACATACCCAACTACACCGTGGGCACCACATACCCTAGTACACCGCGGGCACCACATACCCAACTACACCGCGGGCAATACATACCCAAGTACACTGCGGGCACCACATACCCTAGTACACCGTGGGCACCACATACCCAACTACACCGCGGGCACTACATACCCTAGTACACCGCGGGCACCACATACCCAACTACACCGTGGGCACCACATACCCTAGTATACCGCGGGCACCACATACCCTTGTACACTGCGGGCACCACATACCCAACCACACCGCGGGCACCACATACCCTGGTACACCGCGGGCACCACATACCCAACTACACCGTGGGCACCACATACCCTAGTACACCGCGGGCACAAACTTCAAACTTCAAACTTCAAAATCATTTATTCAATAAAATCACAAGGATCACTTTGAAACGTCTTACATACTAGATGATTCTAGGCGCCAGTTCGTCGCGACCAGTGTCTAGAAGAACTGGCAAGAAACTAGACCTGGATTCTAGCGTTTTTTTCATATGATCCTTCTTACAATCTCATTAATAAGAATCAAAGTCCTGACTGACTGACGGCTGACGTACGAGCCACAGCCCAAACCGCTGGTCCTAGAGACTTGAAATTTGGAAGGCGTGTTCCTGGAGTGACTGTGTGGCGTACTAAGGCAGGAATTTTGGAAATAACGCTCCGGAGCCCTAAAATAAGGCTTTGAAGTTTGTATGCAGAATCTTATCCCGTGAACCGATTGACTTGAAACTTGGTACGCATAATGCTGACGCGAAATAAAATGGATCTGCATTTTTAGATTTTGCAAAATCATCCCCATTTCCCTAAAATTGAGTATGTAAAGTTTAAAATTTCGATCGTATACGATTTAGTATACGATTTAGTATACGATTTCGAGTATAGATGGCGCTGTCTCATTTTCTCTTATCCCTTGAACCGATTGACTTGAAACTTGATACGCATAATGTTGACGCGAAATAAAATGGATCTGCATTTTTAGATTTTGCAAAATCATCCCCATTTCCCTAAAATTGAGTAAGTAAAGTTTAAAATTTCGATCGTATACGATTTAGTATACGATTTCGAGTATAGATGGCGCTGTCACGCGTGGCGTAATCCTAGAACGCGCTATCGGTGCGTTTTGGCAATGTGTTATAGGTAAGTCGATCGGTACCTATTAGCAATATTTTCGTTGAATCGAGTTATTTTGATTAGTTATTTATAGTTGCGTACCTACCCAATTACCGCTAATGACGAATAGAATAAATATTTAAAAACTAAAAACAAAATGTTAAATAATCAAGGGGCGCTTATAGTCTTCTCATACAAAAACATAATTTACTTAGATGGTTTGTTTTTTTAATATAATAATATTTTATTAAATATGTATGTATATATATAATAAATAAATAAATATTTTTTATTTATGTACATATATATATTTACATAATAATATTTTAAAATTCCTCCATGGGAAAGGGGCAAGTGTTTTGTAACGTTATTAATCGATGAATTTTAATCAAATTATTAAAGATAAAGATAAAGATAAAGATAAAGATAAAGATAAAGATAAAGATAAAGATAAAGATAAAGATAAAGATAAAGATAAAGATAAAGATAAAGATAAAGATAAAGATAAAGATAAAGATAAAGATAAAGATAAAGATAAAGATAAAGATAAAGATAAAGATAAAGATAAAGATAAAGATAAAGATAAAGATAAAGATAAAGATAAAGATAAAGATAAAGATAAAGATAAAGATAAAGATAAAGATAAAGATAAAGATAAAGATAAAGATAAAGATAAAGATAAAGATAAAGATAAAGATAAAGATAAAGATAAAGATAAAGATAAAGATAAAGATAAAGATAAAGATAAAGATAAAGATAAAGATAAAGATAAAGATAAAGATAAAGATAAAGATAAAGATAAAGATAAAGATAAAGATAAAGATAAAGATAAAGATAAAGATAAAGATAAAGATAAAGATAAAGATAAAGATAAAGATAAAGATAAAGATAAAGATAAAGATAAAGATAAAGATAAAGATAAAGATAAAGATAAAGATAAAGATAAAGATAAAGATAAAGATAAAGATAAAGATAAAGATAAAGATAAAGATAAAGATAAAGATAAAGATAAAGATAAAGATAAAGATAAAGATAAAGATAAAGATAAAGATAAAGATAAAGATAAAGATAAAGATAAAGATAAAGATAAAGATAAAGATAAAGATAAAGATAAAGATAAAGATAAAGATAAAGATAAAGATAAAGATAAAGATAAAGATAAAGATAAAGATAAAGATAAAGATAAAGATAAAGATAAAGATAAAGATAAAGATAAAGATAAAGATAAAGATAAAGATAAAGATAAAGATAAAGATAAAGATAAAGATAAAGATAAAGATAAAGATAAAGATAAAGATAAAGATAAAGATAAAGATAAAGATAAAGATAAAGATAAAGATAAAGATAAAGATAAAGATAAAGATAAAGATAAAGATAAAGATAAAGATAAAGATAAAGATAAAGATAAAGATAAAGATAAAGATAAAGATAAAGATAAAGATAAAGATAAAGATAAAGATAAAGATAAAGATAAAGATAAAGATAAAGATAAAGATAAAGATAAAGATAAAGATAAAGATAAAGATAAAGATAAAGATAAAGATAAAGATAAAGATAAAGATAAAGATAAAGATAAAGATAAAGATAAAGATAAAGATAAAGATAAAGATAAAGATAAAGATAAAGATAAAGATAAAGATAAAGATAAAGATAAAGATAAAGATAAAGATAAAGATAAAGATAAAGATAAAGATAAAGATAAAGATAAAGATAAAGATAAAGATAAAGATAAAGATAAAGATAAAGATAAAGATAAAGATAAAGATAAAGATAAAGATAAAGATAAAGATAAAGATAAAGATAAAGATAAAGATAAAGATAAAGATAAAGATAAAGATAAAGATAAAGATAAAGATAAAGATAAAGATAAAGATAAAGATAAAGATAAAGATAAAGATAAAGATAAAGATAAAGATAAAGATAAAGATAAAGATAAAGATAAAGATAAAGATAAAGATAAAGATAAAGATAAAGATAAAGATAAAGATAAAGATAAAGATAAAGATAAAGATAAAGATCGGATATCGGAGCCGGCACCGATATGCTGGCGGTACCATCGGACGCCCTATCGGATAATGAGATAACGCTTTCAATCAAGTTTGAGAGTCAGAGCGTTTTCACATTATCCGATCCGATATCGGTGTCGGACGCTGATCCGATATTGGGGTAAGTAAGATGTATGAAATATGTACCTCCGATATCCGATATCGGGCCGGACATATTTGATAAATTTTACTTACCCCGATATCGGATCAGCGTCCGACACCGATATCGGATCGGATAATGTGAAAACGCTCTTAGGGCTCTTTCAATTTATGCGTTTCGTATCGGACCGCTGCAGTGCCGAAGCGGTGCGTTCGTCGTTCGGCGTAAGGACGGACGGTCGTATGTTTTCATACAAAATGCACGGTGCGGAAACAGTGCGGCGTCCGTACCGCGAGCGTTCGACAGCAGGACGGCAACGTCGTGTCGCAACCCCACGTGTTCAGTTCAGTGCGTTCATAGTGCGGTGACAAGAAGGAGGCAAATTTCTAAACGGTAATTTATAATGGATGATATAAATGTGGAGGATTTTATAAATGAAATTGAAATACTTACTATATCTATCTAATTCCAGTAATTCGAAGAAACATTCTCTAGGCATTCTTAAGTAGGTAATTAAAAAAAAACTGATTGGGTCTTCTTTTAACCTAAGGTAAAGAGTATGGAAATCACCACAATCATGGGTGCCGTGATTACACGACCAAGGAAAACACAGCCACGGAATGTACAGCCCGGAATCGGTGACCATTTTGGCATCCTATTCCGGGCTGTGCATTCCGTGGCTGTGTTTTCCATGGTTGTACATTCCCGACACGTGTTGGGAATTTGATGCCAAATGACGTCATACTCACTTACTCGAATTTTTCGCTAACTATGCCACTGTCAAAATATTATTTTTTAACTTATTTTTTTTCACGTGTGATGCGTCACAGTAGGTGCGAGGAGCGAAGCGACGAGCGTTAGTTTGATATAGACAACCGCGCCAGAACCTACATGCGTTTAACCATTTGCCAGACAACAATTATTGAATCGGATTGTTTTCTTTTCATATTATAATCTGTGCAGTTTATCTTTATTGTGAACCGATTGACTTGAAACTTGATACACATAATGTTGACACAAAATAAAATAGATCTGCATTTTTACATTTAGCAAAATCATCTGGGGATGATTTTGCTAAATGTAAAAATTTCTCTAGAAAAAATTCCCTGTAAAAATTTCCCTAAGTTTAAAATTTCGATCGTATACGATTTAGTATACGATTTCGAGTATAGATGGCGCTGTCATGCGTGGCGTAATCCTAGAACGCGCTATCGGTGCGTTTTGGCAATGTGTTATAGGTAAGTCGATCGGTATTAGCAATATTTTCGTTGAATCGAGTTATTTTGCTAAGTTATCTAGGGTTGCGTACCCAATTACCGCTAATGACGAATAAATATTTAAAAACAAAATGTTAAATAATCAAGGGGCGCTTATAGTCTCATACAAAGACATAATTTACTTAGATGGTTTGTTTTTTTAATATAATAATATTTTATAAAATATATAACTATTTTCATAATAATATTTTAAAATTCCTCCGTGGGAAAGGGGGCAAGTGTGTTGTAACGATAAAAATCGACGAATTTTAATCAAATTATTAAGAGGCGCTTTGTGACAATTTTACTCTAATGAATGCAATAAAATGAGGGAAGTTTTCTGTAACGTTATTTATAGACGAAAGTCAATGAAAATTGAGACGCACATTAATGACTTGATTTTACACCAAATATTGCAAAAAGGAAGTTTGTAGTAGCGTTTTTTATGAACGATTTCAATCAAGTTTGAGAGTCAGAGCGTTTTCACATTATCCGATCCGATATCGGTGTCGGACGCTGATCCGATATCCGGGTAACTAAAATGTATGAAAAATGTACCTGTCTTTCATATTGTCCGTCTCGATATCGGATATCGGAGCCGACACTGATATGCTGGCGGTACCATCGAACGCCCTATCGGATAATGACACGGCCACGGAATGTACAGCCCGGAATCGGTGACCATTTTGGCATCCAATTCCGGGCTGTGCATTCCGTGGCTGTGTATTACATGGTTGTACATTCCCGACACGTGTTGGGAATTTGATGCCAAATGACGTCATAGCATATGCTTCGTTTGCGCTTACTCGAATTTTTCGTTTAGCCGATCATGTACAAGTAGCTAACTATGCCACTGTCAAAATATTATTTTTAAACTGATTTTTTTTCATGTGTGATGCGTCACACATGAAAAAAAATCCGTTTACATGCGTTGAACCATTTGCCAGATAACAATTATTGAATTGAATTGTTTTCTTTTCATATTATAATCTGTGCAGTCTATCTTTATCAAAATGGGATAGTAACATTTTAATCTTTGGTTTCATCTAAACGAAGCATAGGCTAGGCTTTCGACCAATCTTCTTCTTCTTATCGTGTCGATGCTACAACTGTATTTTGTTGTAGCATCGTATTGGAAAGATTAGCCAGACTAGACACTGCTTTACCGTGCCTAGCTGTTACCGGTGTGTGCCACGAGGAGGCTCTTTCCATGCACCCAATTCATTCCAATTGATTTCGACCAATCAGAGCAATAGACGCCAATTCCATGGTTGTATTTTCCACGGCTCTACATTCCGTGGTTGGACATTCCTAACACATGTCGAGAATGCGCAGCCCGGATTTCATGTACATTTTGGCTGAGAATTCCTGGTTGCGTATTCCTGGCTGTGCTTTCCGTGGTCGTACATTCCGGGTCGTGCTTTCCATGGTTGTACATTAACCGGACATAGTTATTATATTTTAGTCCGGCATAGATATCAAATACTAAAAACAGAACATGCTTAGAGGGTTCGCATAGGTACAAAAACATGTTTTTTTTCTTAATCGTTTACATAGGTATGGCACGGAACTTATAGCGGGCGAGTCCGAGTCGCACTTGGCCTGATTTATTTACTTACGGTAACGGTAATTTAGTGAGTTTTGATTACTTATGTTTTAGTAGTTTACGTTATTGGGTTTTTAGGGTTCGGTAACCAAAGGGTAAAACTAGATCGTATTACTGAGTGTTTAATTTCTGTCTATTTTAAATTCTCTAACTATCACGCATAATTAATATTCAAGGGGGCTTATATATAAACGTAAATTTTATTTATTCGATATTGATAAGGGCAACGGGCCATAGATACGGTACGAAAATCTTCGTGCGCACTTGCCCGGTTTTAAGAATAAGTACCAATATGTACTAAGTTTTCCTTCTTAGACTGCACTTTACCGTCAATTTCTTTCATAAGAAGATAGTAATGGTAATGGGTTATCGCAAAATATCTTAAAACGGCACGCGGACGAAGTCGCGGCGGGTTCAGCTAGTTGTTTAATATAGTTGGAGCTAGTTCGTCCCAAGCTTGCTTGTCTTCTAAATAGTCAGATATTTTATAATATGCTTTTGATAAGAGTTTTCGTTTTATTACGTTTTTGAACTTGCCAATCGGCAATTGACAAACATAGCTTGGGACTATGTTATAGAAGCGTACACATTGCCCTTTAAAAGATTTATTTACTTTGGTGAGCCTAGTAATGGGAACAGCGAGTTTATCCTTATTTCTTGTGTTAACATTATGATTGTCGCTTTTTTTAGCAAAAAGATTAATATTTTTTCGAACATACATTAAGTTTTCGTAAATGTACTGACAAGGCACTGTCATTATGTTTATTTCCTTAAATTTATTTCGTAGCGATTCTCTGGGACCCATGTTATAGATTGCACGAATAGCTCGCTTCTGCAACACAAATACGGTATTTACATCTGCAGCATTCCCCCACAACAAAATGCCGTATGACATAATGCTATGAAAGTAGCTGAAATAAACTACATAGTCTAGCTGTGTCCACGTCTGTAAGGAAGCGGATCTTTTTGACTGCATATGCTGCAGAACTAAGCTTTTTCGATAATTTGTCTATGTGTGGGCCCCATTGAAGTTTATTATTTAAGGTTGTGGCGGACAGAACAACCTTATTAAATTAGTTAAGATTATTAAATGTAATTTCTTTAGCTAGGGCCTAGATCGTTACTTTTAAATGTTTAAGCGACCATGTGTTTTACTACTTTTACAATGTTTTACGATAAGTTAGTAATAAATGCCAGCCAGGGCAGTTTAGAAAGCGCACATCTTTTGATGTATTGTAATTTTAGGGAAAACATTAAAGAACTTGTATTGTGTAGCTTTTTGAACGCGCAGCTGCCCTGAGCTTGCTAGGATCATAAAACAATTGAGTATGATTTGTAAAGAAGTAATAATTGTAAGATAGCCAACCATGGGAACTTAGGTTGGCTACATTTTGTGATTGTTGTTGTATTTGAGTATGGGCGGGGATGTTCGCCAGTCAGTCAGTCTAAGTCAATCCACAGTCGAGTGCAGTCGCGTGTTGAGAAAAGGAGTCTGTCAGTTGAGCTTGCCTCGAACGGTGCGAATGGCGAGCACCCCCGAACGAGAAGAAAAACATAAATAAATATACAGTTCACTGCTACACCACCGAGCGTCGTTTTAATGACCACAACCCCCTGTAGGTTTCATACCTCACAGTTTTGGTCCTTCTCAGCCGGATAAGAAGAATTCAAGCCGCCGGACGAATTCGGGAATCGCCATCCATCGCAATATCGCTGCTGTCTGTCGCAACGTCAAGCCTGCTGCCGCCGCCTGTAACCAGTAGTCCTGCGGAGTACTACCTTGTACGAGGTTGAACCGTGAAACCGCCGTCTACAAGCCAGAGCCGCTATTCAGCTATTCACCGCAGTACATTGTCAGAGACACGAGGATCACCTAAGGGTGTGACCGCTTCCTGTCGACACTACGAAGATCACCAAAGGGTGCGACCGCTTCCTGTCGACGCTGTGAAGATCACCGAATGGTGCGACCGCTTCCTGTCGACGCTGTGAAGATCACCCAACGGTGCGACCGCTTCGTGTCGACGCTGTGAAGATCACCCAACGGTGCGACCGCTCCGTGTCGACGCTGTGAAGATCACCCAACGGTGCGACCGCTCCGTGTCGACGCTGTGAAGATCACCCAACGGTGCGACCGCTTCGTGTTGACGCTGAGCGACCGCTTCGGGCCAGAGTACGAGTGCCACGTGTGGAGGATCCGTAAGCGGGTAACCGCAACTACTAGGTACGTTAGTTAGGTAGATTTAGCTAGGAAAGATAGGGTGGTAGGGCCGCTAGGGGCATCAAGAGCCATTTGTGTCACGACCGACCCGACCTCGATCGAACTTTCTGCGACCGAACCGCATAAATCTACCATAATGCCATCCACAACCGAAGCAGAGCCGACGTGCCACGCACTGATCGAACCAGCGCATGCGTCGGAACCCAGAACACGTGCTCGATCGATCCGTTCGCAGCGATCGAACGTTAGCGCCGCAGCCCGCATCAAGCAAGTAGAGTTTGAAGCAGAGGAACGACTTGCCGAGATCAAAAGGCAAGATCTGAATATTCAAACGAAGCTAATTAAGATGAAGCATAGCTGCGATCCACGAAGAGACCGATCGAGAGAGCATAGTTGCGGAAGAAACTGAAAATAGGGTCACCGATTGGCTTGCACAGGAGGAGATCAGAGCCGTAGACGCTACGGACTCAGATCATATGAAAGCGCGATATCAAGCCGTAAGAGAGACGACAGATGAACAGCAACACAGACTGAACAGAGGAGGAAAGTTTGACTCAACACAACGTCCGAGATCACCGACACCGACCCGGCCCAGGGAACGGGGGTTCGAACACTTAGCTGATGTCTTAGAGAAAATAGCGCTACGAAGACCGCCTTCAAGACAGACGACTGATCTACCTGTTTTTAGCGGTGCCTTAGAAGAATGGCTTCCCTTCAAAGCGACTATGGAAGAATCAACTAAGCTACACCGATTCTCGCCGGTCGAGAACATCGCAAGGCTACGAACGTGCCTGCGAGGTGAGGCTCGCCAAACTGTGTCAGCGCTATTATATACAGCGACCGATCCGTCTGTTATAATGCGCACTCTAGAACAATGCTACGGGCGTCCCGAAATGATCATAGACAACGCACTTGAGGATATAAAGAAGCTGCCGCGTCTTGGAACGTCCACCAGCGAATTGAACTCATTCGCTATCAAGCTACAAAATATAGTGACCACGATCTCATGTCTCGATGACCGAGGGTACCTGCAGAATCCCATGCTGACGAGACAAGTCACTGATAAGCTAAGCCCACACATCAAGTCAAAGTGGTGTGATTACGCCGAAGATTTCGCAAAACCTAGTGAAATAGAGATAGTTACGCTGTCTCGCTTCCTCATGAGAGAAGCGGATCGAGCGATGAGACACGCGTATACAACTCCGGCACAGAGGAGCGTTGTCGCCCCTCGACCTCAGGTACAACAGCCGCGGGTGAACGATCGCAGGAGCAAGGTCGTGTATGCTACAACAGAGGACAAGAAAACAAAATGCTTCTGTTGCGGAGCCGATCACACGACCACGGAATGTAAAAAGCTCAAAGCGATGCCCGTGGCAGAGAGGTGGGAATGGGCAAAGGAAACCCAGATATGTTTCCGATGTCTAGATAGCAAGCACAGAAGATTCCGCTGTAGGAAGAAATTGTGCGGCGTACAGGAATGTCGGCGTCCACATCACGCGCTTTTACACGCTGAGAGTCCAGACGCCGAAGAACCTACCCCGGTCGAAGAGTCCGTGGTATCGGCAAGTACGCATGAAACAGCGGAACGGAACAAAGTGCTTTTAAAAGTATGCCCAATCAGAGTGAAAGGCCAAAACGGAACAGAAATCGATACTTTCGCGTTATTGGATGAAGGATCCACGATTACTTTGATCGACGAATAGCTAGCAGCTATGATCGGAGCTCAGGGACCAAGAAAGGCGCTACACATCGTTGGCGTCACATCGAGTAACCGGGAACCTGAGAGCCAGCTGATCAGCTTGGAAGTACAAGGACTCGATCAGAAGAAATATCAGCCAATACGCGCACGCACTGTGAAGAATCTGAAATTAGCAAGGCAGTCCGTCGAAGCCGATCTACTTCGACAGCCGCATCTACATCAACTTAATCCGGAGCACGTCTGCTACGCGAACGCAAAACCTCGCATTCTTATTGGAGCCGACAACTGGCATCTTATCGTAACGCGGAAACTGCTAACTGGCAGAAAAAATCAGCCAGCAGCGTCGCTCACTCGTCTTGGGTGGATTCTACATGGTTCTACGCCCGTGAATACTTCAACAGGAAGAGACACGGTGTTGCATATGGCATGTCAGGACGAGCAAAGCGACGAGGACAGCAACTTGACTGAACTAGTCAAAGCACATTATGATATAGACGCGTTAGGAATAGCGATGAAAAGAAAACCAATAGCAACGAATGAACGCGCAAAAGAGATTTTTCAGCAGACAGCTAAGCGAGTTGATGGGAGATTTGAAGTGGGACTGCCATGGATCACAGATAACGTCGTATTAGCGCCAAGCTACGACATGGCCGTACGACGACTTCAGTCAATTGAGCGAAAGATGAACAAATCCGAAGATTTCAGAACCGCGTACTCTGATCAAATCAAGAAACTGTTGGACAAGGGTTACGCGGTAAAGTGTGAAGAGAACCACGATAGCAATGCGCGCTTATGGTATTTACCGCATTTTGCAGTTACAAACCCACACAAACCGAATAAGATCCGAGTGGTCTTCGATGCAGCAGCAACATCAAACGGTATGTGCCTGAACGATGCCCTCCTAGATGGACCAGATCTCTTGCAGTCTTTGTACGGCGTCCTGTTTCGATTCAGGAGAAAGCCAATCGCCGTAACAGCGGACATAAGAGAAATGTTTCTTCGGATAAGGATAAAACCCGAAGATAGGGCAGCACAACATTTCTTATGGCGAGAAGATAGGCAATCCAAACTACCGCAAAAGTACAAAATGACATCAATGATCTTTGGAGCCCGCAGTTCACCGTTCTTAGCACACAGTGTGAGAGATAGAAACGCGTCTGATTACAAGGACTCACATCCACTAGCTTTTGAAGCTATCACTCTGAACCATTACATGGACGATTGGGTAGAAAGCTTCGAGAATGAGGAAATAGCTGCACGTACAATTGCCGAGGTACGTGAAGTACACAGCAAAGCCGGTTTCGAGTTAGCCAGCTGGAGCTCTAACCGCGAACATTTGTTAGAGGACATTCCAGAAGAGGATCGGGCACATGCGCCTAAGGAACTAGCTGCGAACGCACATTTGTATGGCAAGACACTAGGCGTTTTGTGGATGCCGAAAACCGACCAGCTCGCATTTAATACGGCTATGCCACGCGTACCGGAAGATGTGAGATACGCGGCACGAACGCCAACCAAACGGGAAGCCCTCGGAGCGGTTATGTCTTTGTTTGATCCGCTAGGTCTGCTAAGTCCGTATACGATTACAGCCAAAATCATGCTTCAAGAACTATGGAAGAACAAGATAGGATGGGACGAACCTATACCTGCAGAACAAGCATCGATTTTCGAGGAATGGCTATCGGATCTTAGCTACATCAGCAACCTACGGCTGCCGCGATGTTACTACGCCAAAAACGATGTAGTTAGTCAACAGCTGCACGTGTTTTGCGATGCTAGCGAACAAGCTTTTGCCGCTGCTGCCTTCTGGCGATTTGACACCAAGAACGGCGTCAAGATTACGTTGGTCGCAGGAAAAGCTAAGGTGGCTCCGCTTAAGACGCAGAGCATCCCACGAATGGAGCTACAAGCCAGCCTTATAGGTGCAAGACTAGCGACCGAGATCGTTAAGGGACATCAACTGGAACCTGAAAAGGTGTTCTTTTGGAGCGATTCAAAGACAGTCCTTCATTGGATCAGAAAAGATTCGGCAAGATACACTCCATTCGTAGCGCATCGACTTAGCGAGATAGCAGAACTTACTCAGCCCGATCAATGGCGATGGGTACCAACAGCAATGAACGTAGCTGACGACGCCACTCGCTCGGGGAACACTCAGTTGCGGAGCACCGATCGATGGTTTTTGGGGCCAACATTCTTATATGAAGTGAAAGAGGCGTGGCCCAAAGAAGAACGTGAAACGAACCAAGAAGAGGTTTTAGTGACACACACTACTGAAAAGGCACCTCTAATCGACATTGAGCGTTTTTCCTCGTACGAACGTCTAGTAAGAGCGGTCTCTTACGTCTTATTATTTATAGACAAATGTCGACGCCGTGCCAAGGAGCTAGAGCTGATACATGTTACAGAGGCCGAACGTCTGCTCTTTAGGGAAGCGCAAAAAGAAAGCTTTCGTAGTGAACTACAGAGATTGGAGAATGGTAAAGGTGTTGATCGCACCAGCCGCCTTTATAAGCTGGATCCAATGTACGGAGACGATCGGATAATTCGTCTGAACAGTAGGATCAACGCAACGACCGTACCGGAGCATCTGAAGGATCCACCCATATTGGATGGCTCGCATATTCTAGCACGTCTTATGATTCGGCAAGAACATGAAAAGAGTAAGCACTTGGGCAGGGAACAGATTGTAAATAACATGCGACAGCGATACTGGATACTTCGCCTCCGAAGCACAGTTCGAGCTATATTGCACGACTGTACATGGTGTAAAGCAAAGAGAGCTAATCCCTTAGTGCCGGTAAAAGGTGATTTACCCAAGGCTCGACTCACCCCAAACATCCGTCCATTTGCTCACAGTGGAATAGATTGTTTTGGACCAATGTGGGTGACAATCGGACGCCGCAAAGAAAAACGATGGGGAATGCTATTTACGTGCCTTGTGACCAGAGCCATACACATAGAACTTATTGCAAGTCTAGGAACGGACTCGGCAATAATGGCCATCAGGAGAATGGCGGCGAGACGAGGAGCACCAGTTTTCATCGCGTCAGATAACGGAACGAACTTCCACGGATCTGACGTAGAACTTAACAGAGCATTCACCGAGTGGCTCCCGGCTCTTAAGGATTACGCGCTTACCAAGCGCATTGAGTGGAAATTCAATGACCCTGGCGCACCTAACCAGGGGGGAGCCTGGGAACGGATGATAAAGACGGTGAAGAACGCTCTTGCTGTGACTCTCAACGAACGAGCACCTAAAGAGGAAGTTTTAGGGACACTCATGACGGAAATCGAACATACCGTCAATTCGCGACCTCTCACACACGTTCCGGTAGATCCTGAGGATTTAGAAGCGTTGACACCGAATCACTTTTTATTAGGATCTGCGACGGGTTTACCATACGTCGGAGAATGTCATGTGGCAGATAAACGAACTTGGCGCGCTGCTCAGGCTCTAGCGAACTCTTTCTGGGCACGCTGGATCAAGGAATACCTACCGACGCTGGCGCCACGTAACGACGTAAGGAAGCATTCAGAGAACATAAAACCAGGCGATCTCGTCATTATCGCAGACGGTTTGCTACCCCGAAATGTGTGGCCTCGGGGCATAGTCGAACGAATCTACACAGGCCCTGATGGTGTGGTACGGAGTGCGGAAGTTCGGACGAAGGGAGGAACATTTAAGAGGCCGGTGAGAAGGTTAGTCGTCCTCCCGATTGATAAAGGCTACGAAGATCTGCGCCGGGGGGAGGATGTGGCGGACAGAACAACCTTATTAAATTAGTTAAGATTATTAAATGTAATTTCTTTAGCTAGGGCCTAGATCGTTACTTTTAAATGTTTAAGCGACCATGTGTTTTACTACTTTTACAATGTTTTACGATAAGTTAGTAATATATGTAATAGACAGGGCAGTTTAGAAAGCGCACATCTTTTGATGTATTGTAATTTTAGGGAAAACATTAAAGAACTTGTATTGTGTAGCTTTTTGAACGCGCAGCTGCCCTGAGCTTGCTAGGATCATAAAACAATTGAGTATGATTTGTAAAGAAGTAATAATTGTAAGATAGCCAACCATGGGAACTTAGGTTGGCTACATTTTGTGATTGTTGTTGTATTTGAGTATGGGCGGGGATGTTCGCCAGTCAGTCAGTCTAAGTCAATCCACAGTCGAGTGCAGTCGCGTGTTGAGAAAAGGAGTCTGTCAGTTGAGCTTGCCTCGAACGGTGCGAATGGCGAGCACCCCCGAACGAGAAGAAAAACATAAATAAATATACAGTCCACTGCTACACCACCGAGCGTCGTTTTAATGACCACAACCCCCTGTAGGTTTCATACCTCACAAAGGTTATTCCTAAAAACACTGTGGTGTCCACTAGATCTATGTTTACATCTTTAATTTTGACATTAGCTAGCGATTGTGTGACATTTGGTAAAACAAATCGTATACATTTAGTTTTTTTTTCGTTTAATAATAAGTTGTTTACATTGAACCAGTTTACAACTTTTGAGATTGTATTATTCACGTCGTCATAATTTGTTTGTCGTCGTTCCAATTTGAACAAAAGTGAAGTGTCATCTGCAAACAGTACAATCTCGTGATCATCTTTAACTACTAGTGGTAGATCATTGATGTAAACTAGAAACAAAAACGGTCCTAGTATTGATCCTTGTGGTACACCCATTTTCACCACAGATCCCGGAGAACGTTTCCCATTTACGTCAACTCTTTGAATTCTGTTGCTTAAATAAGAAGACAGAAGTTCCAGAGCAACACCCCTAACACCATAGTGGTTTAGTTTCCTGACCAACGTTTCATGATGCACACAATCAAACGCCTTGGATAAGTCACAAAATATACCCAAGGCGTCATTTGATTGCTCCCAGTTTTCAAAAATATGTTTTATCAACTCAATGCCTGCGTCGGTCGTTGAGCGTCCCTTCGTAAACCCGAATTGTTTTGTGTCAAGTAAATTGTTATTTTCAAAATGTCTTTGTAATTGTAGAAGCATAAGTTTTTCAAAGATTTTACTAAATGTTGGTAGTACTGAAATCGGTCGAAAGTTAGTAGGGTCTGAACGGTTACCTGATTTGAATAGCGGTGTTATTTTACTATGTTTCATTAAGTCAGGAAACTCACCACAATCGATGCTTTGGTTAAATATAAAGGCCAAATCTTGAGCGATAAGGTCAATCACGGGTTTTACGACGGCAACGGAGACGCCCCAGAGGTCCGTGGTTTTTTTTACATTGATCATTTTAAAAGCTTTGACAATATCTTTTGCATGCTGTTACCTATAAGAATCTAGACCTACCTATACATGGGATTTAAATAAAAAGCAGGCCTTTATTATATTATAAATTTTGTATTGTATTAAATTTAGAAAACAAATGGATTAATTACTTAAAACTAGGTACACAAGTTACACTAACTAAAAGGCAATTTAGAAATAATGCTCCGGCTAAGGGCTTAGGTCTTATAATTAAAGTTTGGGTTTCTCGGAATGAATTGCATACGGTGGTGTCAATATTTAAGTTTGAGTTATGTAGTTAAGTTGTTGAAGTAAAATTAAGTTGAGCGCCATCCACTTAGGTTTAAAGAATTTATTTTCATAAAGACATGTTGTCACTTACATGAAAAAAATATCTAATAGTAGGTAGGTTAGTATGTCGTTCCTTTAAAGTAGGTTAGTAAACAAGTATAATGTGAAAATTGTATAGTTAAGTAAATGATGTAAATAGGTACAGTAAGTTAACAATTCGATTTGTTTTTTAAAAGTAGTTTTCAATAATATGTTGTTGTAATTTTGATTTGAATACATTAAACGAGTCTATATTTTTTATAATTGAAGGTATTTTGTTATAAATTTGTGCGCCTTCAAAAGTGAACATTTTTTTGCCATAATTTGTGCGTACCCGCGGTAGCACCAGAAAGCTGGCACGACGAGTGCTACGTTTGGCTATTTGTCGCTTTGTAGTGAAGGCTAAGTTAGTATGGAGAGAGTGTTTCAATATTTTTCGAACAAGAATGCATGTGTTGTAAATATAAAGTTGTTTAATGGTCATTATCTTAGTTTCTTTGTAAATTTGTATAGTGGATGTTAAGTAGGGATATTGGAAAAGTAATTTAATAATTTTGTTTTGGATAATTTGTAGTTCCATTAATTTCGTTTTTGTTGCGCTGCCCCAAATTTCTATAAGATAAAGTAGATGTGATTTTACCAAGGAGTTATAGATGGTATAGCGTACTTGTCTCGGAATGCATCGAGCGATATTACGCAGTGATCCAACAAGTGAGGACAACTTGGATTTGATATGCTCGATATGCGCATGCCACGACAATCGGCTATCCATTCTCAGCCCGAGATATTTTTCGTTTGTTTTAAGTTGTATAGGTTCATTGTTAATGAATAGAGGATTGCAAGGATTTATTAATTTGTTTTTTGCTCTAAATATAATGTAACTTGTCTTCTCAATATTGATTGTTAGAAGGTTATGTTGAAACCAAGAATGTAATAGGTTTAAGTCTGTTTGTGCTTGCATGATCAAATCAGGAAGTGAACTTTCCACTTGAAAGTGGAAATAAAAAAATGAGTAATGTTTTCCCTACCTATCTGCTTAGGGTCTACCAACACAGGACACAGAAGCGCCTGTCCTTCGGTAAACAGAAGCCCCCTTGGCTTCGTCAGCAGAACCCTGTCTAACGCTGTGACACTATCTTACTTGTACAGCGGACAGAAGAATAGTTCCAAACCAGGTGAGCTCCAAACTCTCCGATGTGGGATGGTCGAGCTTTCAAACGCTGGTATGGTGTAAAATTATGTTTGTATGGCCTAAACCAAATAGTTGGCCTAAACAGACTGGTTGGCCCAAGCCAAACTCCCTGTAAAAAAAAGAAAATCTAGTAAAAAATCAAAGTATGAAACCGTCCAACGACGATGAATGACAACTTAAAATTGGATAAAAAATGAACTTTTACTGGTCGGACAGCTCTGAAATTTTGTAGGCATATAGGCTGCACATGGGGGAAACGTTTTACAAAGTATTTAGTTGAATTTACTAATAAAAATTATAATTTTGATAAATGTGCTAAGAAAAAATATGAGTTAGAAAGTTGAATTTTTTAACAGAAATTGTGTGCAGAACCCTAATCCACAGGAACAAATGCTTACCTGGGGTTTAAGTCCAGGGATTGCTTGGATTTACAACGATAAAAATCGGCAGCCGGCGTCGCGTCGATTGTAAAAAAACAAGTGTCGTGTACACCAAAATTCACCAATCTGAAAATATCCTTCTAATTACAATACTGCCATCGATCACTGATGCTAATTTAGCCACTATTTAATGTAAAACTTACAGTTTTAATAAAATAAGAAAGTTTGCGACGCTAGGCTAGCGGCGAATTCAGCCAAAATGAAAAATGTCGATTTGACAGATGAACGAACAAAAAAGCTTGATGGTGTTGCCAGCCGGAACTCTGAAATCCGCCAACAAAACTACAGACTAAAAAAAAAACCGAGTAATGCGAAATATAGTTGTTACAATGCACATAATCGAAGTTGAATAGTTTTTGAATTTTAGGTATATTTTCTATCAATAATGACTCCGCGATTATGTGGGAAGAGTTTAAGGATTTTGTAGTTGAGACAGGAATGTCAGTGAAAAATGTCTCGAATGCTTTGACCACATCAACATCCTGGTCAATGATGATGTCGTCAACCTTCAGTTTGGATATGGTGTTATGTTCTTTGACCCTCCCTGTCTCATTATTGATTATTTTCCACGTAGCTTTTATTTTATCATCACTAGTTTTAATTTTTGAACTTATATATTGAGACTTAGCAGTACGGCAAACACGTTTAAAAATTTTTGAGTAGTTTCTTATTTTTTCTTTAAACTCTTCACTAAAATTGTATTGCTTTTCACTATAAAGATTGTACAAGGTTTGTCTACTTTTGTGGATTCCCGCTGTTGCCCATTCACTGAAATTAATTCGATCAGAGACCATCATGGACTTGGATGTAAAAATAGTGTTAAATAAGTTATTAAACTCATTAAAAAAAAATATTATAGGAAATGTTTGAATTATAATTGTTGTAGGATAGTGTAGGAAGCTTCGAAATGAGGTTTATTTTTAGTTTATCCAGACGACTTATGGTCATTGGTACAAAAGTAATTTTTTTTGTTACATTAGTTTTTGTTTTGGCTTCTATTTGAATAAGTTGTCCTAGATGGTCTGAAGGAATCTGACTAATTAGATTTTTGTTAATTATTTTTACATTTGTAAATATATTATCTAGGCATGTAGCCGAAGTAGCTGTAATTCTAGTTGGTTCTAAAAATACATTATCCAGGTCAAATGATTTGAAAAGAGTTAAAAGTCTTGTATTTAATGAGCCTGGTACAAGTAAATTAACATTAAAATCACCGCAAATTATTATCTCTTTATTTGTGCTAGTTATTTTATACAAAATATCTTCCATTACTTTTTCAAAAATATCAAATGAGGCGGACGGTGGGCTGTAAGTGCTTAAAATAATGAACTGCTCCAACTCCACGCAAGCTACTTCAATGTGTCTTTCTACAGAGCGGTGGACAATGTCTTTGCGTTCTTTAAATGTTATTTGTTTATTTAATATTATTAGTGAACCACCTCGAATAAACCGTTCTCTGCAAAAAGCACTACCACACACTAAAAGCACAACATACCCAAGTACACCGCGGGCACCACATACCCAAGTACACTGCGGCCACCACATACCCAAGTACACCGCGGGCACCACATACCCAAGTACACCGCGGGCATCACATACCCAACTACACCGCGGGCACCACATACCCTAGTACACCGCGGGCACCACATACCCAAGTACACTGCGGGCACCACATACCCTAGTACACCGTGGGCACCACATACCCAACTACACCGCGGGCACTACATACCCTAGTACACCGCGGGCACCACATACCCTAGAACACCGCGGGCACCACATACCCAACTACACCGCGGGCACTACATACCCTAGTACACCGCGGGCACCACATACCCTAGTACACTGCGGGCACCACATACCCAACTACACCGCGGGCACCACATACCCAAGTACATGCGGGCACCACATACCCAACTACACCGCGGGCACCACATACCCAAGTACACCGCGGGCACTACATACCCTAGTACACCGTGGGCACCACATACCCAACTACACCGCGGGCACTACATACCCTAGTACACCGCGGGCACCACATACCCTAGAACACCGCGGGCACCACATACCCAACTACACCGTAGGCACCACATACCCTAGTATACCGCGGGCACCACATACCCTAGTACACTGCGGGCACCACATACCCTAGTACACTGCGGGCACCACATACCCAACTACACCGCGGGCACCACATACCCAAGTACATGCGGGCACCACATACCCAAGTACACCGCGGGCATCACATACCTAAGTACACTGCGGGCACCACTTCACAAACCCTAGTACACCGCGGGCACCACTTACCCAACTACACCGTGGGCACCACATACCCTAGTACACCGCGGGCACCACATACCCAAGTACACCGCGGGCACCACATACCTAACTACACCGCGGGCATCACATACCCAACTACACCGCGGGCAACACATACCCAACTACACCGTGGGCACCACATACCCTAGTACACCGCGGGCACCACATACCCAACTACACCGTGGGCACCACATACCCTAGTACACCGTGGGCACCACATACCTAAGTACACCGCGGGCACGACATACCTAACTACACCGCGGGCATCACATACCCAACTACACCGCGGGCACCACATACCCAACTACACCGTGGGCACCACATACCCTAGTACACCGCGGGCACGACATACCTAACTACACCGCGGGCATCACATACCCAACTACACCGCGGGCACCACATACCCAACTACACCGTGGGCACCACATACCCTAGTACACCGCGGGCACCACATACCCAACTACACCGTGGGCATCACAAACCCTAGTACACCGCGGGCACCACATACCCAACTCCACCGTGGGCACCACATAGCCTAGTATACCGCGGGCACCACATACCCAAGTACACTGCGGGCACCACATACCCAACTACACCACGGGCACCACATACCCAACTACACCGTGGGCACCACATACCCTAGTATACCGCGGGCACCACATACCCTAGTACACCGCGGGCACAACATACCCAACTACACCGTGGGCACCACATACCCTAGTATATAGCGGGCACCACATACCCAACTTCACCGTGGGCACCACATACCCTAGTACACCGCGGGCACCACATACCCAAGTACACCGCGGGCATCACATACCCAACTTCTTCTTCTTATCGTGTCGATGCTACAACTGTATTTTGTTGTAGCATCGTGTTGAAAAGATTAGCCAGACTAGACACTGCTTTACCGTGCCTAGCTGTTACCGGTGTGCGCCACGAGGAGGCTCTTTCACATACCCAACTACACCGCGGGCACCACATACCCTAGTACACCGCGGGCACCACATACCCAAGTACACTGCGGGCACCACATACCCTAGTACACCGTGGGCACCACATACCCAACTACACCGCGGGCACTACATACCCTAGTACACCGCGGGCACCACATACCCTAGAACACCGCGGGCACCACATACCCAACTACACCGTAGGCACCACATACCCTAGTATACCGCGGGCACCACATACCCTAGAACACTGCGGGCACCACATACCCTAGTACACTGCGGGCACCACATACCCAAGTACATGCGGGCACCACATACCCAAGTACACCGCGGGCATCACATACCTAAGTACACTGCGGGCACCACTTCACAAACCCTAGTACACCGCGGGCACCACTTACCCAACTACACCGTGGGCACCACATACCCTAGTACACCGCGGGCACCACATACCCAAGTACACCGCGGGCACCACATACCTAACTACACCGCGGGCATCACATACCCAACTACACCGCGGGCACCACATACCCAACTACACCGTGGGCACCACATACCCTAGTACACCGCGGGCACCACATACCCAACTACACCGTGGGCACCACATACCCTAGTACACCGTGGGCACCACATACCTAAGTACACCGCGGGCACGACATACCTAACTACACCGCGGGCATCACATACCCAACTACACCGCGGGCACCACATACCCAACTACACCGTGGGCACCACATACCCTAGT
Source organism: Ecliptopera silaceata (assembly GCA_932527185.1). NCBI lineage: Eukaryota > Metazoa > Arthropoda > Insecta > Lepidoptera > Geometridae > Ecliptopera > Ecliptopera silaceata. Next base: position 4,435,997 of record OW052217.1, on the reverse strand, counting down.
ACACCGCGGGCACGACATACCTAACTACACCGCGGGCATCACATACCCAACTACACCGCGGGCACCACATACCCTAGTACACCGCGGGCACCACATACCCAACTACACCGTGGGCATCACAAACCCTAGTACACCGCGGGCACCACATACCCAACTCCACCGTGGGCACCACATAGCCTAGTATACCGCGGGCACCACATACCCAAGTACACTGCGGGCACCACATACCCAACTACACCACGGGCACCACATACCCAACTACACCGTGGGCACCACATACCCTAGTATACCGCGGGCACCACATACCCTAGTACACCGCGGGCACCACATACCCAACTACACCGTGGGCACCACATACCCTAGTATATAGCGGGCACCACATACCCAACTTCACCGTGGGCACCACATACCCTAGTACACCGCGGGCACCACATACCCAACTACACCGCGGACAATACATACCCAAGTACACTGCGGGCACCACATACCCTAGTACACCGTGGGCACCACATACCCAACTACACCGCGGGCACTACATACCCTAGTACACCGCGGGCACCACATACCCAACTACACCGTGGGCACCACATACCCTAGTATACCGCGGGCACCACATACCCTAGTACACTGCGGGCACCACATACCCAACCACACCGCGGGCACCACATACCCTGGTACACCGCGGGCACCACATACCCAACCACACCGCGGGCACCACATACCCAACTACACTGTGGGCACCACATACCCTAGTACACCGCGGGCACAACATACCCAAGTACACCGCGGGCACCACATACCCAAGTACACTGCGGGCACCACATACCCAAGTACACCGCGGGCACCACATACCCAAGTACACCGCGGGCATCACATACCCAACTACACCGCGGGCACCACATACCCTAGTACACCGCGGGCACCACATACCCAAGTACACTGCGGGCACCACATACCCTAGTACACCGTGGGCACCACATACCCAACTACACCGTGGGCACTACATACCCTAGTACACCGCGGGCACCACATACCCTAGAACACCGCGGGCACCACATACCCAACTACACCGTAGGCACCACATACCCTAGTATACCGCGGGCACCACATACCCTAGTACACTGCGGGCACCACATACCCAACTACACCGCGGGCACCACATACCCAAGTACATGCGGGCACCACATACCCAACTACACCGCGGGCACCACATACCCAAGTACACCGCGGGCATCACATACCTAAGTACACTGCGGGCACCACTTCACAAACCCTAGTACACCGCGGGCACCACATACCCAACTACACCGTGGGCACCACATACCCTAGTACACCGCGGGCACCACATACCCAAGTACACCGCGGGCACCACATACCTAACTACACCGCGGGCATCACATACCCAACTACAACGCGGGCACCACATACCCAACTACACCGTGGGCACCACATATCCTAGTACACCGCGGACACCACATACCAAACTACACCGTGGGCACCACATACCCTAGTACACCGCGGGCACGACATACCTAACTACACCGCGGGCATCACATACCCAACTACACCGCGGGCACCACATACCCAACTACACCGTGGGCACCACATACCCTAGTACACCGCGGGCACCACATACCCAACTACACCGTGGGCACCACATACCCTAGTATACCGCGGGCACCATATACCCAACTACACCGCGGGCACCACATACCCAAGTACACTGCGGGCACCACATACCCAACTACACCGCGGGCACCACATACCCAACTACACCGCGGGCACCACATACCCTAGTACACCGCGGGCACTACATACCCAACTACACCGCGGGCACCACATACCCAACTACACCGCGAGCACCACATACCCTAGTACACCGCGGGCACCACATACCCAAGTACACTGCGGTCACCACATACCCAAGTAAACTGCGGGCACCACATACCCAACTACACCGCGGGCATCACATACCCAACTAACCGCGGGCACCACATACCCTAGTACACCGCGGGCACCACATACCCAACTCCACCGTGGGCACCACATAGCCTGGTATACCGCGGGCACCACATACCCAAGTACACTGCGGGCACCACATACCCAACTACACCGCGGGCACCACACACCCAACTACACTGTGGGCACCACATACCCTAGTATACCGCGGGCACCACATACCCTAGTACACCGCGGGCACCACATACCCAACTACACCGTGGGCACCACATACCCTAGTATACCGCGGGCACCACATACCCAACTTCACCGTGGGCACCACATACCCTAGTACACCGCGGGCACCACATACCCAACTACACCGCGGGCAATACATACCCAAGTACACTGCGGGCACCACATACCCTAGTACACCGTGGGCACCACATACCCTAGTACACCGTGGGCACCACATACCCAACTACACCGCGGGCACTACATACCCTAGTACACCGCGGGCACCACATACTCAACTACACCGTGGGCACCACATACCCTAGTATACCGCGGGCACCACATACCCTAGTACACTGCGGGCACCACATACCCAACCACACCGCGGGCACCACATACCCTGGTACACCGCGGGCACCACATACCCAACTACACCGTGGGCACCACATACCCTAGTACACCGCGGGCACAACATACCCAAGTACACCGCGGGCACCACATACCCAAGTACACTGCGGGCACCACATACCCAAGTACACCGCGGGCACCACATACCCAAGTACACCGCGGGCATCACATACCCAACTACACCGCGGGCACCACATACCCTAGTATACCGCGGGCACCACATACCCTAGTACACTGCGGGCACCACATACCCAACTACACCGCGGGCACCACATACCCAAGTACATGCGGGCACCACATACCCAACTACACCGCGGGCACCACATACCCAAGTACACCGCGGGCATCACATACCTAAGTACACTGCGGGCACCACTTCACAAACCCTAGTACACCGCGGGCACCACATACCCAACTACACCGTGGGCACCACATACCCTAGTACACCGCGGGCACCACATACCCAAGTACACCGCGGGCACCACATACCTAACTACACCGCGGGCATCACATACCCAACTACACCGCGGGCACCACATACCCAACTACACCGTGGGCACCACATACCCTAGTACACCGCGGGCACCACATACCCAACTACACCGTGGGCACCACATACCCTAGTACACCGTGGGCACCACATACCTAAGTACACCGCGGGCACGACATACCTAACTACACCGCGGGCATCACATACCCAACTACACCGCGGGCACCACATACCCAACTACACCGTGGGCACCACATACCCTAGTACACCGCGGGCACGACATACCTAACTACACCGCGGGCATCACATACCCAACTACACCGCGGGCACCACATACCCAACTACACCGTGGGCACCACATACCCTAGTACACCGCGGGCACCACATACCCAACTACACCGTGGGCATCACAAACCCTAGTACACCGCGGGCACCACATACCCAACTCCACCGTGGGCACCACATAGCCTAGTATACCGCGGGCACCACATACCCAAGTACACTGCGGGCACCACATACCCAACTACACCACGGGCACCACATACCCAACTACACCGTGGGCACCACATACCCTAGTATACCGCGGGCACCACATACCCTAGTACACCGCGGGCACCACATACCCAACTACACCGTGGGCACCACATACCCTAGTATATAGCGGGCACCACATACCCAACTTCACCGTGGGCACCACATACCCTAGTACACCGCGGGCACCACATACCCAACTACACCGCGGACAATACATACCCAAGTACACTGCGGGCACCACATACCCTAGTACACCGTGGGCACCACATACCCAACTACACCGCGGGCACTACATACCCTAGTACACCGCGGGCACCACATACCCAACTACACCGTGGGCACCACATACCCTAGTATACCGCGGGCACCAAATACCCTAGTACACTGCGGGCACCACATACCCAACCACACCGCGGGCACCACATACCCTGGTACACCGCGGGCACCACATACCCAACCACACCGCAGGCACCACATACCCAACTACACTGTGGGCACCACATACCCTAGTACACCGCGGGCACAACATACCCAAGTACACCGCGGGCACCACATACCCAAGTACACCGTGGGCACCACATACCCTAGTACACCGCGGGCACCTTATACCCAAGTACACCGCGGGCACGACATACCTAACTACACCGCGGGCATCACATACCCAACTACACCGCGGGCACCACATACCCAACTACACCGTGGGCACCACATACCCAACTACACCGTGGGCACCACATAGCCTGGTATACCGCGGGCACCACATACCCAAGTACACTGCGGGCACCACATACCCAACTACACCGCGGGCACTACATACCCTAGTACACCGCGGGCACCACATACTCAACTACACCGTGGGCACCACATACCCTAGTATACCGCGGGCACCACATACCCTAGTACACTGCGGGCACCACATACCCAACCACACCGCGGGCACCACATACCCTGGTACACCGCGGGCACCACATACCCAACTACACCGTGGGCACCACATACCCTAGTACACCGCGGACACAACATACCCAAGTACACCGCGGGCACCACATACCCAAGTACACTGCGGGCACCACATACCCAAGTACACCGCGGGCACCACATACCCAAGTACACCGCGGGCATCACATACCCAACTACACCGCGGGCACCACATACCCTAGTATACCGCGGGCACCACATACCCTAGTACACTGCGGGCACCACATACCCAACTACACCGCGGGCACCACATACCCAAGTACATGCGGGCACCACATACCCAACTACACCGCGGGCACCACATACCCAAGTACACCGCGGGCATCACATACCTAAGTACACTGCGGGCACCACTTCACAAACCCTAGTACACCGTGGGCACCACATACCCTAGTACACCGCGGGCACCACATACCCAAGTACACCGCGGGCACCACATACCTAACTACACCGCGGGCATCACATACCCAACTACACCGCGGGCACCACATACCCAACTACACCGTGGGCACCACATACCCTAGTACACCGCGGGCACCACATACCCAACTACACCGTGGGCACCACATACCCTAGTACACCGCGGGCACCACATACCTAACTACACCGCGGGCATCACATACCCAACTACACCGCGGGCACCACATACCCAACTACACCGTGGGCACCACATACCCTAGTACACCGCGGGCACCACATACCCAACTACACCGTGGGCACCACATACCCTAGTACACCGCGGGCACCTTATACCCAAGTACACCGCGGGCACGACATACCTAACTACACCGCGGGCATCACATACCCAACTACACCGCGGGCACCACATACCCAACTACACCGTGGGCACCACATACCCTAGTACACCGCGGGCACCACATACCCAACTACACCGTGGGCACCACATACCCTAGTATACCGCGGGCACCACATACCCTAGTACACCGCGGGCACCACATACCCAAGTACACTGCGGGCACCACATACCCAACTACACCGCGGGCATCACATACCCAATTACACCGCGGGCACCACATACCCTAGTATACCGCGGGCACCACATACCCTAGTACACCGCGGGCACCACATACCCAAGTACACTGCGGGCACCACATACCCAACTACACCGCGGGTATCACATTCCCAATTACACCGCGGGCACCACATACCCTAGAACACCGCGGGCACCACATACCCAACTACACCGTAGGCACCACATACCCTAGTATACCGCGGGCACCACATACCCTAGTACACCGCGGGCACCACATACCCTAGTATACCGCGGGCACCACATACCCTAGTACACCGCGGGCACCACATACCCAAGTACACTGCGGGCACCACATACCCAACTACACCGCGGGCATCACATACCCAATTACACCGCGGGCACCACATACCCTAGTATACCGCGGGCACCACATACCCTAGTACACCGCGGGCACCACATACCCAAGTACACTGCGGGCACCACATACCCAACTACACCGCGGGTATCACATTCCCAATTACACCGCGGGCACCACATACCCTAGAACACCGCGGGCACCACATACCCAACTACACCGTAGGCACCACATACCCTAGTATACCGCGGGCACCACATACCCTAGTACACCGCGGGCACCACATACCCTAGTACACTGCGGGCACCACATACCCAACTACACCGCGGGCATCACATAACCTAGTACACTGCGGGCACCACATACCCAACCACACCGCGGGCACCACATACCCTGGTACACCGCGGGCACCACATACCCAACTACACCGTGGGCACCACATACCCTAGTATACCGCGGGCACCACATACCCTAGTACACTGCGGGCACCACATACCCAACCACACCGCGGGCACCACATACCCTGGTACACCGCGGGCACCACATACCCAACTACACCGTGGGCACCACATACCCTAGTATACCGCGGGCACCACATACCCTAGTACACCGCGGGCACCACATACCCAACTACACCGCGGGCACCACATACCCTAGTACACCGCGGGCACAACATACCCAAGTACACCGCGGGCACCACATACCTAAGTACACTGCGGGCACCACATACCCAAGTACACCGCGGGCACCACATACCCAAGTACACCGCGGGCATCACATACCCAACTACACCGCGGGCACCACATACCCTAGTACACCGCGGGCACCACATACCCTAGTACACCGCGGGCACCACATACCCAAATACACCGTGGGCACCACATACCCTAGTATACCGCGGGCACCACATACCCAACTACACCGTGGGCACCGCATACCCTACAACTACACTGCGGGCACCTTATACCCAACTACACCGTGGGCACCACATACCTAAGTACACCTCGGGCACCACAAACCCAACTACACCGTGAACACCACATACCCTTGTACACCGCGGGCACCACATACCCAACTACAACGTGGGCACCACATACCCTAGTATACCGCGGGCACCACATCCACATACCCTAGTACACCGCGGGCACCACAAACCCAACTACACCGTAAGCACCACATACCCTAGTATACCGCGGGCACCACAGACCCTAGTACACCGCGGGCACCACATACCCAACTACACCGCGGGCACCACATACCCAACTACACCGCGGGCACCACATACCCTAGAACACCGCGGGCACCACATACCCAACTACACCGTAGGCACCACATACCCTAGTATACCGTGGGCACCACATACCCAACTACACCGCGGGCACCACATACCCAAGTACATGCGGGCACCACATACCCAACTACACTGCGGGCATCACATACCCAACTACACCGCGGGCACCACATACCTAGTACACCGCGGGCACCACATACCCAACTACACCGCGGGCACCACATACCCAAGTACACTGCGGGCACCACATACCCAACTACACCGCGGGCACCACATACCCAATTACACCGCGGGCACCACATACCCTAGTACACCGCGGGCACTACATACCCAAGTACACTGCGGTCACCACATACCCAAGTACACTGCGGGCACCACATACCCAACTACACCGCGGGCATCACATACCCAACTACACCGCGGGCACCACATACCCTAGTACACCGCGGGCACCCCATACCCAACTACACCGTGGGCACCACATACCCTAGTATACCGCGGGCACCACATACCCTAGTATACCGCGGGCACCACATACCCTAGTACACCGCGGGCACCACATACCTTATTACACCGCGGGCACCACATACCCAACTCCACCGTGAACACCACATAGCCTAGTATACCGCGGGCACCACATACCCAAGTACACTGCGGGCACCACATACCCAACTACACCGCGGGCACCACATACCTAACTACACCGTGGGCACCACATACCCTAGTATACCGCGGGCACCACATAATAAATAATAAATAAATAAATAATAATAAATAATGCTGGACAATCCACACAGCATCATCTAGCCCCAAGCTAAGCAGAGCTTGTGTTATGAGTACTAGAAGACTGACATACTTAATATTATACATTACATAGATAGATATTTTTTATTATACATATAATACCCAGAACACCCGGAATAAATATTTGCAGAACATACAAACATTTATTCCGAGGCGGGAATCGAACCCGCAACCTTCCGCGTCGCAGGCGGACCATCGCCCACCGCGCCACATCGGTCGTCATACCCTAGTACACCGCGGGCACCACATACCCAACTACACCGTGGGCACCACATACCCTAGTATACCGCGGGCACCACATACCCAACTACACCGTGGGCACCACATACCCTAGTACACCGCGGGCACCACATACCCAACTACACCGCGGGCAATACATACCCAAGTACACTGCGGGCACCACATACCCTAGTACACCGTGGGCACCACATACCCAACTACACCGCGGGCACCACATACCCTAGTATACCGCGGGCACCACATACCCTAGTACACTGCGGGCACCACATACCCAACTACACCGCGGGCACCACATACCCAAGTACATGCGGGCACCACATACCCAACTACACCGCGGGCACCACATACCCAAGTACACCGCGGGCATCACATACCTAAGTACACTGCGGGCACCACTTCACAAACCCTAGTACACCGCGGGCACCACATACCCAACTACACCGTGGGCACCACATACCCTAGTACACCGCGGGCACCACATACCCAAGTACACCGCGGGCACCACATACCTAACTACACCGCGGGCATCACATACCCAACTACACCGCGGGCACCACATACCCTAGTACACTGCGGGCACCACATACCCAACCACACCGCGGGCACCACATACCCTGGTACACCGCGGGCACCACATACCCAACTACACCGTGGGCACCACATACCCTAGTACACCGCGGGCACAACATACCCAAGTACACCGCGGGCACCACATACCCAAGTACACTGCGGGCACCACATACCCAAGTACACCGCGGGCACCACATACCCAAGTACACCGCGGGCACCACATACCCAACTACACCGCGGGCATCACATACCCAACTACACCGCGGGCACCACATACCCTAGTACACCGCGGGCACCACATACCCAAGTACACTGCGGGCACCACATACCCAACTACACCGCGGGCATCACATACCCAACTACACCGCGGGCACCACATACCCAACTACACCGTGGGCACCACATACCCTAGTATACCGCGGGCACCACATACCCTAGTATACCGCGGGCACCACATACCCTAGTACACCGCGGGCACCACATACCCTAGTACACCGCGGGCACCACATACCCAACTCCACCGTGAACACCACATAGCCTAGTATACCGCGGGCACCACATACCCAAGTACACTGCGGGCACCACATACCCAACTACACCGCGGGCACCACATACCTAACTACACCGTGGGCACCACATACCCTAGTATACCGCGGGCACCACATACCCTAGTACACCGCGGGCACCACATACCCAACTACACCGTGGGCACCACATACCCTAGTATACCGCGGGCACCACATACCCAACTACACCGTGGGCACCACATACCCTAGTACACCGCGGGCACCACATACCCAACTACACCGCGGGCAATACATACCCAAGTACACTGCGGGCACCACATACCCTAGTACACCGTGGGCACCACATACCCAACTACACCGCGGGCACCACATACCCTAGTATACCGCGGGCACCACATACCCTAGTACACTGCGGGCACCACATACCCAACTACACCGCGGGCACCACATACCCAAGTACATGCGGGCACCACATACCCAACTACACCGCGGGCACCACATACCCAAGTACACCGCGGGCATCACATACCTAAGTACACTGCGGGCACCACTTCACAAACCCTAGTACACCGCGGGCACCACATACCCAACTACACCGTGGGCACCACATACCCTAGTACACCGCGGGCACCACATACCCAAGTACACCGCGGGCACCACATACCTAACTACACCGCGGGCATCACATACCCAACTACACCGCGGGCACCACATACCCTAGTACACTGCGGGCACCACATACCCAACCACACCGCGGGCACCACATACCCTGGTACACCGCGGGCACCACATACCCAACTACACCGTGGGCACCACATACCCTAGTACACCGCGGGCACAACATACCCAAGTACACCGCGGGCACCACATACCCAAGTACACTGCGGGCACCACATACCCAAGTACACCGCGGGCACCACATACCCAAGTACACCGCGGGCACCACATACCCAACTACACCGCGGGCATCACATACCCAACTACACCGCGGGCACCACATACCCTAGTACACCGCGGGCACCACATACCCAAGTACACTGCGGGCACCACATACCCAACTACACCGCGGGCATCACATACCCAACTACACCGCGGGCACCACATACCCAAGTACACTGCGGGCACCACATACCCAAGTACACCGCGGGCACCACATAGCCTGGTATACCGCGGGCACCACATACCCAAGTACACTGCGGGCACCACATACCCAACTACACCGCGGGCACCACATACCCAACTACACTGTGGGCACCACATACCCTAGTATACCGCGGGCACCACATACCCTAGTACACCGCGGGCACCACATACCCAACTACACCGTGGGCACCACATACCCTAGTATACCGCGGGCACCACATACCCAACTTCACCGTGGGCACCACATACCCTAGTACACCGCGGGCACCACATACCCAACTACACCGCGGGCAATACATACCCAAGTACACTGCGGGCACCACATACCCTAGTACACCGTGGGCACCACATACCCTTGTACACCGTGGGCACCACATACCCAACTACACCGCGGGCACTACATACCCTAGTTCACCGCGGGCACCACATACTCAACTACACCGTGGGCACCACATACCCTAGTATACCGCGGGCACCACATACCCTAGTACACTGCGGGCACCACATACCCAACCACACCGCGGGCACCACATACCCTGGTACACCGCGGGCACCACATACCCAACTACACCGTGGGCACCACATACCCTAGTACACCGCGGGCACAACATACCCAAGTACACCGCGGGCAACACATACCCAAGTACACTGCGGGCACCACATACCCAAGTACACCGCGGGCACCACATACCCAAGTACACCGCGGGCACCACATACCCAACTACACCGCGGGCATCACATACCCAACTACACCGCGGGCACCACATACCCTAGTATACCGCGGGCACCACATACCCTAGTATACCGCGGGCACCACATACCCAACTACACCGTGGGCACCGCATACCCTACAACTACACTGCGGGCACCACATACCCAACTACACCGCGGGCACCACATACCTTAGTACACCGCGGGCACCACAAACCCAACTACACCGCGGGCACCACATACCCTAGTACACCGCGGGCACCACATACCCTAGAACACCGCGGGCACCACATACCCAACTACACCGTAGGCACCACATACCCTAGTATACCGCGGGCACCACATACCCAACTACACCGCGGGCACCACATACCCAAGTACATGCGGGCACCACATACCCAACTACACTGCGGGCATCACATACCCAACTACACCGCGGGCACCACATACCTAGTACACCGCGGGCACCACATACCCAACTACACCGCGGGCACCACATACCCAAGTACACTGCGGGCACCACATACCCAACTACACCGCGGGCACCACATACCCAACTACACCGCGGGCACCACATACCCTAGTACACCGCGGGCACTACATACCCAAGTACACTGCGGTCACCACATACCCAAGTACACTGCGGGCACCACATACCCAACTACACCGCGGGCATCACATACCCAACTACACCGCGGGCACCACATACCCTAGTACACCGCGGGCACCACATACCCAACTACACCGTGGGCACCACATACCCTAGTATACCGCGGGCACCACATACCCTAGTATACCGCGGGCACCACATACCCTAGTACACCGCGGGCACCACATACCCTAGTACACCGCGGGCACCACATACCCAACTCCACCGTGGGCACCACATAGCCTAGTATACCGCGGGCACCACATACCCAAGTACACTGCGGGCACCACATACCCAACTACACCGCGGGCACCACATACCTAACTACACCGTGGGCACCACATACCCTAGTATACCGCGGGCACCACATACCCTAGTACACCGCGGGCACCACATACCCAACTACACCGTGGGCACCACATACCCTAGTATACCGCGGGCACCACATACCCAACTACACCGTGGGCACCACATACCCTAGTACACCGCGGGCACCACATACCCAACTACACCGCGGGCAATACATACCCAAGTACACTGCGGGCACCACATACCCTAGTACACCGTGGGCACCACATACCCAACTACACCGCGGGCACCACATACCCTAGTACACCGCGGGCACCACATACCCAACTACACCGTGGGCACCACATACCCTAGTATACCGCGGGCACCACATACCCTAGTACACTGCGGGCACCACATACCCAACCACACCGCGGGCACCACATACCCTGGTACACCGCGGGCACCACATACCCAACTACACCGTGGGCACCACATACCCTAGTACACCGCGGGCACAACATACCCAAGTACACCGCGGGCACCACATACCCAAGTACACTGCGGGCACCACATACCCAAGTACACCGCGGGCACCACATACCCAAGTACACCGCGGGCATCACATACCCAACTACACCGCGGGCACCACATACCCTAGTACACCGCGGGCACCACATACCCAAGTACACTGCGGGCACCACATACCCTAGTACACCGTGGGCACCACATACCCAACTACACCGCGGGCACTACATACCCTAGTACACCGCGGGCACCACATACCCTAGAACACCGCGGGCACCACATACCCAACTACACCGCGGGCACTACATACCCTAGTACACCGCGGGCACCACATACCCTAGTACACTGCGGGCACCACATACCCAACTACACCGCGGGCACCACATACCCAAGTACATGCGGGCACCACATACCCAACTACACCGCGGGCACCACATACCCAAGTACACCGCGGGCATCACATACCTAAGTACACTGCGGGCACCACTTCACAAACCCTAGTACACCGCGGGCACCACATACCCAACTACACCGTGGGCACCACATACCCTAGTACACCGCGGGCACCACATACCCAACTACACCGTAAGCACCACTTACCCTAGTATACCGCGGGCACCACAGACCCTAGTACACCGCGGGCACCACATACCCAACTACACCGGGGGCACCACATACCCAAGTACACTGCGGGCACCACATACCCTAGTACACCGCGGGCATCACAAACCCGACTACACCGCGGGCACCACATACCCTAGTACACCGCGGGCACCACATACCCAACTACACCGTGGGCTGCACATACCCAAGTACACCGCGGGCACCACATACCCAACTACACCGCGGGCACCACATACCCTAGAACACCGCGGGCACCACATACCCAACTACACCGTAGGCACCACATACCCTAGTATACCGCGGGCACCACATACCCAACTACACCGCGGGCACCACATACCCAAGTACATGCGGGCACCACATACCCAACTACACTGCGGGCATCACATACCCAACTACACCGCGGGCACCACATACCTAGTACACCGCGGGCACCACATACCCAACTACACCGCGGGCACCACATACCCAAGTACACTGCGGGCACCACATACCCAACTACACCGCGGGCACCACATACCCAACTACACCGCGGGCACCACATACCCTAGTACACCGCGGGCACTACATACCCAAGTACACTGCGGTCACCACATACCCAAGTACACTGCGGGCACCACATACCCTAGTACACCGCGGGCACCACATACCCAACTCCACCGTGAACACCACATAGCCTAGTATACCGCGGGCACCACATACCCAAGTACACTGCGGGCACCACATACCCAACTACACCGCGGGCACCACATACCTAACTACACCGTGGGCACCACATACCCTAGTATACCGCGGGCACCACATACCCTAGTACACCGCGGGCACCACATACCCAACTACACCGTGGGCACCACATACCCTAGTATACCGCGGGCACCACATACCCAACTACACCGTGGGCACCACATACCCTAGTACACCGCGGGCACCACATACCCAACTACACCGCGGGCAATACATACCCAAGTACACTGCGGGCACCACATACCCTAGTACACCGTGGGCACCACATACCCAACTACACCGCGGGCACCACATACCCTAGTATACCGCGGGCACCACATACCCTAGTACACTGCGGGCACCACATACCCAACTACACCGCGGGCACCACATACCCAAGTACATGCGGGCACCACATACCCAACTACACCGCGGGCACCACATACCCAAGTACACCGCGGGCATCACATACCTAAGTACACTGCGGGCACCACTTCACAAACCCTAGTACACCGCGGGCACCACATACCCAACTACACCGTGGGCACCACATACCCTAGTACACCAAGGGCACCACATACCCAAGTACACCGCGGGCACCACATACCTAACTACACCGCGGGCATCACATACCCAACTACACCGCGGGCACCACATACCCTAGTACACTGCGGGCACCACATACCCAACCACACCGCGGGCACCACATACCCTGGTACACCGCGGGCACCACATACCCAACTACACCGTGGGCACCACATACCCTAGTACACCGCGGGCACAACATACCCAAGTACACCGCGGGCACCACATACCCAAGTACACTGCGGGCACCACATACCCAAGTACACCGCGGGCACCACATACCCAAGTACACCGCGGGCACCACATACCCAACTACACCGCGGGCATCACATACCCAACTACACCGCGGGCACCACATACCCTAGTACACCGCGGGCACCACATACCCAAGTACACTGCGGGCACCACATACCCAACTACACCGCGGGCATCACATACCCAACTACACCGCGGGCACCACATACCCAAGTACACTGCGGGCACCACATACCCAAATACACCGCGGGCACCACATAGCCTGGTATACCGCGGGCACCACATACCCAAGTACACTGCGGGCACCACATACCCAACTACACCGCGGGCACCACATACCCAACTACACTGTGGGCACCACATACCCTAGTATACCGCGGGCACCACATACCCTAGTACACCGCGGGCACCACATACCCAACTACACCGTGGGCACCACATACCCTAGTATACCGCGGGCACCACATACCCAACTTCACCGTGGGCACCACATACCCTAGTACACCGCGGGCACCACATACCCAACTACACCGCGGGCAATACATACCCAAGTACACTGCGGGCACCACATACCCTAGTACACCGTGGGCACCACATACCCTTGTACACCGTGGGCACCACATACCCAACTACACCGCGGGCACTACATACCCTAGTTCACCGCGGGCACCACATACTCAACTACACCGTGGGCACCACATACCCTAGTATACCGCGGGCACCACATACCCTAGTACACTGCGGGCACCACATACCCAACCACACCGCGGGCACCACATACCCTGGTACACCGCGGGCACCACATACCCAACTACACCGTGGGCACCACATACCCTAGTACACCGCGGGCACAACATACCCAAGTACACCGCGGGCACCACATACCCAAGTACACTGCGGGCACCACATACCCAAGTACACCGCGGGCACCACATACCCAAGTACACCGCGGGCACCACATACCCAACTACACCGCGGGCATCACATACCCAACTACACCGCGGGCACCACATACCCTAGTATACCGCGGGCACCACATACCCTAGTATACCGCGGGCACCACATACCCAACTACACCGTGGGCACCGCATACCCTACAACTACACTGCGGGCACCACATACCCAACTACACCGCGGGCACCACATACCTTAGTACACCGCGGGCACCACAAACCCAACTACACCGTGAACACCACATACCCTTGTACACCGCGGGCACCACATACCCAACTACACCGTGGGCACCACATACCCTAGTATACCGCGGGCACCACATCCACATACCCTAGTACACCGCGGGCACCACAAACCCAACTACACCGTAAGCACCACATACCCTAGTATACCGCGGGCACCACAGACCCTAGTACACCGCGGGCACCACATACCCAACTACACCGGGGGCACCACATACCCAAGTACACTGCGGGCACCACATACCCTAGTACACCGCGGGCATCACAAACCCGACTACACCGCGGGCACCACATACCCTAGTACACCGCGGGCACCACATACCCAACTACACCGTGGGCTCCACATACCCAAGTACACCGCGGGCACCACATACCCAACTACACCGCGGGCACCACATACCCTAGTACACCGCGGGCACCACATACCCTAGAACACCGCGGGCACCACATACCCAACTACACCGTAGGCACCACATACCCTAGTATACCGCGGGCACCACATACCCAACTACACCGCGGGCACCACATACCCAAGTACATGCGGGCACCACATACCCAACTACACTGCGGGCATCACATACCCAACTACACCGCGGGCACCACATACCTAGTACACCGCGGGCACCACATACCCTAGTACACCGCGGGCACCACATACCCAACTACACCGTGGGCACCACATACCCTAGTATACCGCGGGCACCACATACCCTAGTATACCGCGGGCACCACATACCCTAGTACACCGCGGGCACCACATACCCTAGTACACCGCGGGCACCACATACCCAACTCCACCGTGGGCACCACATAGCCTAGTATACCGCGGGCACCACATACCCAAGTACACTGCGGGCACCACATACCCAACTACACCGCGGGCACCACATACCTAACTACACCGTGGGCACCACATACCCTAGTATACCGCGGGCACCACATACCCTAGTACACCGCGGGCACCACATACCCAACTACACCGTGGGCACCACATACCCTAGTATACCGCGGGCACCACATACCCAACTACACCGTGGGCACCACATACCCTAGTACACCGCGGGCACCACATACCCAACTACACCGCGGGCAAAACATACCCAAGTACACTGCGGGCACCACATACCCTAGTACACCGTGGGCACCACATACCCAACTACACCGCGGGCACTACATACCCTAGTACACCGCGGGCACCACATACCCAACTACACCGTGGGCACCACATACCCTAGTATACCGCGGGCACCACATACCCTAGTACACTGCGGGCACCACATACCCAACCACACCGCGGGCACCACATACCCTGGTACACCGCGGGCACCACATACCCAACTACACCGTGGGCACCACATACCCTAGTACACCGCGGGCACAACATACCCAAGTACACCGCGGGCACCACATACCCAAGTACACTGCGGGCACCACATACCCAAGTACACCGCGGGCACCACATACCCAAGTACACCGCGGGCATCACATACCCAACTACACCGCGGGCACCACATACCCTAGTACACCGCGGGCACCACATACCCAAGTACACTGCGGGCACCACATACCCTAGTACACCGTGGGCACCACATACCCAACTACACCGCGGGCACTACATACCCTAGTACACCGCGGGCACCACATACCCTAGAACACCGCGGGCACCACATACCCAACTACACCGCGGGCACTACATACCCTAGTACACCGCGGGCACCACATACCCTAGTACACTGCGGGCACCACATACCCAACTACACCGCGGGCACCACATACCCAAGTACATGCGGGCACCACATACCCAACTACACCGCGGGCACCACATACCCAAGTACACCGCGGGCATCACATACCTAAGTACACTGCGGGCACCACTTCACAAACCCTAGTACACCGCGGGCACCACATACCCAACTACACCGTGGGCACCACATACCCTAGTACACCGCGGGCACCACATACCCAACTACACCGCGGGCAATACATACCCAAGTACACTGCGGGCACCACATACCCTAGTACACCGCGGGCACAACATACCCAAGTACACCGCGGGCACCACATACCCAAGTACACTGCGGGCACCACATACCCAAGTACACCGCGGGCACCACATACCCAAGTACACCGCGGGCACCACATACCCAACTACACCGCGGGCATCACATACCCAACTACACCGCGGGCACCACATACCCTAGTACACCGCGGGCACCACATACCCAAGTACACTGCGGGCACCACATACCCAACTACACCGCGGGCATCACATACCCAACTACACCGCGGGCACCACATACCCAAGTACACCGCGGGCACCACATACCCAAATACACCGCGGGCAGCACATAGCCTGGTATACCGCGGGCACCACATACCCAAGTACACTGCGGGCACCACATACCCAACTACACCGCGGGCACCACATACCCAACTACACTGTGGGCACCACATACCCTAGTATACCGCGGGCACCACATACCCTAGTACACCGCGGGCACCACATACCCAACTACACCGTGGGCACCACATACCCTAGTATACCGCGGGCACCACATACCCAACTTCACCGTGGGCACCACATACCCTAGTACACCGCGGGCACCACATACCCAACTACACCGCGGGCAATACATACCCAAGTACACTGCGGGCACCACATACCCTAGTACACCGTGGGCACCACATACCCTTGTACACCGTGGGCACCACATACCCAACTACACCGCGGGCACTACATACCCTAGTTCACCGCGGGCACCACATACTCAACTACACCGTGGGCACCACATACCCTAGTATACCGCGGGCACCACATACCCTAGTACACTGCGGGCACCACATACCCAACCACACCGCGGGCACCACATACCCTGGTACACCGCGGGCACCACATACCCAACTACACCGTGGGCACCACATACCCTAGTACACCGCGGGCACAACATACCCAAGTACACCGCGGGCACCACATACCCAAGTACACTGCGGGCACCACATACCCAAGTACACCGCGGGCACCACATACCCAAGTACACCGCGGGCACCACATACCCAACTACACCGCGGGCATCACATACCCAACTACACCGCGGGCACCACATACCCTAGTATACCGCGGGCACCACATACCCTAGTATACCGCGGGCACCACATACCCAACTACACCGTGGGCACCGCATACCCTACAACTACACTGCGGGCACCACATACCCAACTACACCGCGGGCATCACATACCTAAGTACACTGCGGGCACCACTTAACAAACCCTAGTACACCGCGGGCACCACATACCCAACTACACCGTGGGCACCACATACCCTAGTACACCGCGGGCACCACATACCCAACTACACCGCGGGCAATACATACCCAAGTACACTGCGGGCACCACATACCCTAGTACACCGCGGGCACAACATACCCAAGTACACCGCGGGCACCACATACCCAAGTACACTGCGGGCACCACATACCCAAGTACACCGCGGGCACCACATACCCAAGTACACCGCGGGCACCACATACCCAACTACACCGCGGGCATCACATACCCAACTACACCGCGGGCACCACATACCCTAGTACACCGCGGGCACCACATACCCAAGTACACTGCGGGCACCACATACCCAACTACACCGCGGGCATCACATACCCAACTACACCGCGGGCACCACATACCCAAGTACACTGCGGGCACCACATACCCAAATACACCGCGGGCAGCACATAGCCTGGTATACCGCGGGCACCACATACCCAAGTACACTGCGGGCACCACATACCCAACTACACCGCGGGCACCACATACCCAACTACACTGTGGGCACCACATACCCTAGTATACCGCGGGCACCACATACCCTAGTACACCGCGGGCACCACATACCCAACTACACCGTGGGCACCACATACCCTAGTATACCGCGGGCACCACATACCCAACTTCACCGTGGGCACCACATACCCTAGTACACCGCGGGCACCACATACCCAACTACACCGCGGGCAATACATACCCAAGTACACTGCGGGCACCACATACCCTAGTACACCGTGGGCACCACATACCCTTGTACACCGTGGGCACCACATACCCAACTACACCGCGGGCACTACATACCCTAGTTCACCGCGGGCACCACATACTCAACTACACCGTGGGCACCACATACCCTTGTATACCGCGGGCACCACATACCCTAGTACACTGCGGGCACCACATACCCAACCACACCGCGGGCACCACATACCCTGGTACACCGCGGGCACCACATACCCAACTACACCGTGGGCACCACATACCCTAGTACACCGCGGGCACAACATACCCAAGTACACCGCGGGCACCACATACCCAAGTACACTGCGGGCACCACATACCCAAGTACACCGCGGGCACCACATACCCAAGTACACCGCGGGCACCACATACCCAACTACACCGCGGGCATCACATACCCAACTACACCGCGGGCACCACATACCCTAGTATACCGCGGGCACCACATACCCTAGTATACCGCGGGCACCACATACCCAACTACACCGTGGGCACCGCATACCCTACAACTACACTGCGGGCACCACATACCCAACTACACCGCGGGCACCACATACCTTAGTACACCGCGGGCACCACAAACCCAACTACACCGTGAACACCACATACCCTTGTACACCGCGGGCACCACATACCCAACTACACCGTGGGCACCACATACCCTAGTATACCGCGGGCACCACATCCACATACCCTAGTACACCGCGGGCACCACAAACCCAACTACACCGTAAGCACCACATACCCTAGTATACCGCGGGCACCACAGACCCTAGTACACCGCGGGCACCACATACCCAACTACACCGGGGGCACCACATACCCAAGTACACTGCGGGCACCACATACCCTAGTACACCGCGGGCATCACAAACCCGACTACACCGCGGGCACCACATACCCTAGTACACCGCGGGCACCACATACCCAACTACACCGTGGGCTCCACATACCCAAGTACACCGCGGGCACCACATACCCAATTACACCGCGGGCACCACATACCCTAGTACACCGCGGGCACCACATACCCTAGAACACCGCGGGCACCACATACCCAACTACACCGTAGGCACCACATACCCTAGTATACCGCGGGCACCACATACCCAACTACACCGCGGGCACCACATACCCAAGTACATGCGGGCACCACATACCCAACTACACTGCGGGCATCACATACCCAACTACACCGCGGGCACCACATACCTAGTACACCGCGGGCACCACATACCCTAGTACACCGCGGGCACCACATACCCAACTACACCGTGGGCACCACATACCCTAGTATACCGCGGGCACCACATACCCTAGTATACCGCGGGCACCACATACCCTAGTACACCGCGGGCACCACATACCCTAGTACACCGCGGGCACCACATACCCAACTCCACCGTGGGCACCACATAGCCTAGTATACCGCGGGCACCACATACCCAAGTACACTGCGGGCACCACATACCCAACTACACCGCGGGCACCACATACCTAACTACACCGTGGGCACCACATACCCTAGTATACCGCGGGCACCACATACCCTAGTACACCGCGGGCACCACATACCCAACTACACCGTGGGCACCACATACCCTAGTATACCGCGGGCACCACATACCCAACTACACCGTGGGCACCACATACCCTAGTACACCGCGGGCACCACATACCCAACTACACCGCGGGCAATACATACCCAAGTACACTGCGGGCACCACATACCCTAGTACACCGTGGGCACCACATACCCAACTACACCGCGGGCACTACATACCCTAGTACACCGCGGGCACCACATACCCAACTACACCGTGGGCACCACATACCCTAGTATACCGCGGGCACCACATACCCTAGTACACTGCGGGCACCACATACCCAACCACACCGCGGGCACCACATACCCTGGTACACCGCGGGCACCACATACCCAACTACACCGTGGGCACCACATACCCTAGTACACCGCGGGCACAACATACCCAAGTACACCGCGGGCACCACATACCCAAGTACACTGCGGGCACCACATACCCAAGTACACCGCGGGCACCACATACCCAAGTACACCGCGGGCATCACATACCCAACTACACCGCGGGCACCACATACCCTAGTACACCGCGGGCACCACATACCCAAGTACACTGCGGGCACCACATACCCTAGTACACCGTGGGCACCACATACCCAACTACACCGCGGGCACTACATACCCTAGTACACCGCGGGCACCACATACCCTAGAACACCGCGGGCACCACATACCCAACTACACCGCGGGCACTACATACCCTAGTACATCGCGGGCACCACATACCCTAGTACACTGCGGGCACCACATACCCAACTACACCGCGGGCACCACATACCCAAGTACATGCGGGCACCACATACCCAACTACACCGCGGGCACCACATACCCAAGTACACCGCGGGCATCACATACCTAAGTACACTGCGGGCACCACTTCACAAACCCTAGTACACCGCGGGCACCACATACCCAACTACACCGTGGGCACCACATACCCTAGTACACTGCGGGCACCACATACCCAACTACACCGCGGGCAATACATACCCAAGTACACTGCGGGCACCACATACCCTAGTACACCGTGGGCACCACATACCCAACTACACCGCGGGCACTACATACCCTAGTACACCGCGGGCACCACATACCCAACTACACCGTGGGCACCACATACCCTAGTATACCGCGGGCACCACATACCCTTGTACACTGCGGGCACCACATACCCAACCACACCGCGGGCACCACATACCCTGGTACACCGCGGGCACCACATACCCAACTACACCGTGGGCACCACATACCCTAGTACACCGCGGGCACAAACTTCAAACTTCAAACTTCAAAATCATTTATTCAATAAAATCACAAGGATCACTTTGAAACGTCTTACATACTAGATGATTCTAGGCGCCAGTTCGTCGCGACCAGTGTCTAGAAGAACTGGCAAGAAACTAGACCTGGATTCTAGCGTTTTTTTCATATGATCCTTCTTACAATTGTTTAATATAGTTGGAGCTAGTTCGTCCCAAGCTTGCTTGTCTTCTAAATAGTCAGATATTTTATAATATGCTTTTGATAAGAGTTTTCGTTTTATTACGTTTTTGAACTTGCCAATCGGCAATTGACAAACATAGCTTGGGACTATGTTATAGAAGCGTACACATTGCCCTTTAAAAGATTTATTTACTTTGGTGAGCCTAGTAATGGGAACAGCGAGTTTATCCTTATTTCTTGTGTTAACATTATGATTGTCGCTTTTTTTAGCAAAAAGATTAATATTTTTTCGAACATACATTAAGTTTTCGTAAATGTACTGACAAGGCACTGTCATTATGTTTATTTCCTTAAATTTATTTCGTAGCGATTCTCTGGGACCCATGTTATAGATTGCACGAATAGCTCGCTTCTGCAACACAAATACGGTATTTACATCTGCAGCATTCCCCCACAACAAAATGCCGTATGACATAATGCTATGAAAGTAGCTGAAATAAACTAGTCTAGCTGTGTCCACGTCTGTAAGGAAGCGGATCTTTTTGACTGCATATGCTGCAGAACTAAGCTTTTTCGATAATTTGTCTATGTGTGGGCCCCATTGAAGTTTATTATCTAAGGTTATTCCTAAAAACACTGTGGTGTCCACTAGATCTATGTTTACATCTTTAATTTTGACATTAGCTAGCGATTGTGTGACATTTGGTAAAACAAATCGTATACATTTAGTTTTTTTTTCGTTTAATAATAAGTTGTTTACATTGAACCAGTTTACAACTTTTGAGATTGTATTATTCACGTCGTCATAATTTGTTTGTCGTCGTTCCAATTTGAACAAAAGTGAAGTGTCATCTGCAAACAGTACAATCTCGTGATCATCTTTAACTACTAGTGGTAGATCATTGATGTAAACTAGAAACAAAAACGGTCCTAGTATTGATCCTTGTGGTACACCCATTTTCACCACAGATCCCGGAGAACGTTTCCCATTTACGTCAACTCTTTGAATTCTGTTGCTTAAATAAGAAGACAGAAGTTCCAGAGCAACACCCCTAACACCATAGTGGTTTAGTTTCCTGACCAACGTTTCATGATGCACACAATCAAACGCCTTGGATAAGTCACAAAATATACCCAAGGCGTCATTTGATTGCTCCCAGTTTTCAAAAATATGTTTTATCAACTCAATGCCTGCGTCGGTCGTTGAGCGTCCCTTCGTAAACCCGAATTGTTTTGTGTCAAGTAAATTGTTATTTTCAAAATGTCTTTGTAATTGTAGAAGCATAAGTTTTTCAAAGATTTTACTAAATGTTGGTAGTACTGAAATCGGTCGAAAGTTAGTAGGGTCTGAACGGTTACCTGATTTGAATAGCGGTGTTATTTTACTATGTTTCATTAAGTCAGGAAACTCACCACAATCGATGCTTTGGTTAAATATAAAGGCCAAATCTTGAGCGATAAGGTCAATCACGGGTTTTACGACGGCAACGGAGACGCCCCAGAGGTCCGTGGTTTTTTTTACATTGATCATTTTAAAAGCTTTGACAATATCTTTTGCATGCTGTTACCTATAAGAATCTAGACCTACCTATACATGGGATTTAAATAAAAAGCAGGCCTTTATTATATTATAAATTTTGTATTGTATTAAATTTAGAAAACAAATGGATTAATTACTTAAAACTAGGTACACAAGTTACACTAACTAAAAGGCAATTTAGAAATAATGCTCCGGCTAAGGGCTTAGGTCTTATAATTAAAGTTTGGGTTTCTCGGAATGAATTGCATACGGTGGTGTCAATATTTAAGTTTGAGTTATGTAGTTAAGTTGTTGAAGTAAAATTAAGTTGAGCGCCATCCACTTAGGTTTAAAGAATTTATTTTCATAAAGACATGTTGTCACTTACATGAAAAAAATATCTAATAGTAGGTAGGTTAGTATGTCGTTCCTTTAAAGTAGGTTAGTAAACAAGTATAATGTGAAAATTGTATAGTTAAGTAAATGATGTAAATAGGTACAGTAAGTTAACAATTCGATTTGTTTTTTAAAAGTAGTTTTCAATAATATGTTGTTGTAATTTTGATTTGAATACATTAAACGAGTCTATATTTTTTATAATTGAAGGTATTTTGTTATAAATTTGTGCGCCTTCAAAAGTGAACATTTTTTTGCCATAATTTGTGCGTACCCGCGGTAGCACCAGAAAGCTGGCACGACGAGTGCTACGTTTGGCTATTTGTCGCTTTGTAGTGAAGGCTAAGTTAGTATGGAGAGAGTGTTTCAATATTTTTCGAACAAGAATGCATGTGTTGTAAATATAAAGTTGTTTAATGGTCATTATCTTAGTTTCTTTGTAAATTTGTATAGTGGATGTTAAGTAGGGATATTGGAAAAGTAATTTAATAATTTTGTTTTGGATAATTTGTAGTTCCATTAATTTCGTTTTTGTTGCGCTGCCCCAAATTTCTATAAGATAAAGTAGATGTGATTTTACCAAGGAGTTATAGATGGTATAGCGTACTTGTCTCGGAATGCATCGAGCGATATTACGCAGTGATCCAACAAGTGAGGACAACTTGGATTTGATATGCTCGATATGCGCATGCCACGACAATCGGCTATCCATTCTCAGCCCGAGATATTTTTCGTTTGTTTTAAGTTGTATAGGTTCATTGTTAATGAATAGAGGATTGCAAGGATTTATTAATTTGTTTTTTGCTCTAAATATAATGTAACTTGTCTTCTCAATATTGATTGTTAGAAGGTTATGTTGAAACCAAGAATGTAATAGGTTTAAGTCTGTTTGTGCTTGCATGATCAAATCAGGAAGTGAACTTTCCACTTGAAAGTGGAAATAAAAAAATGAGTAATGTTTTCCCTACCTATCTGCTTAGGGTCTACCAACACAGGACACAGAAGCGCCTGTCCTTCGGTAAACAGAAGCCCCCTTGGCTTCGTCAGCAGAACCCTGTCTAACGCTGTGACACTATCTTACTTGTACAGCGGACAGAAGAATAGTTCCAAACCAGGTGAGCTCCAAACTCTCCGATGTGGGATGGTCGAGCTTTCAAACGCTGGTATGGTGTAAAATTATGTTTGTATGGCCTAAACCAAATAGTTGGCCTAAACAGACTGGTTGGCCCAAGCCAAACTCCCTGTAAAAAAAAGAAAATCTAGTAAAAAATCAAAGTATGAAACCGTCCAACGACGATGAATGACAACTTAAAATTGGATAAAAAATGAACTTTTACTGGTCGGACAGCTCTGAAATTTTGTAGGCATATAGGCTGCACATGGGGGAAACGTTTTACAAAGTATTTAGTTGAATTTACTAATAAAAATTATAATTTTGATAAATGTGCTAAGAAAAAATATGAGTTAGAAAGTTGAATTTTTTAACAGAAATTGTGTGCAGAACCCTAATCCACAGGAACAAATGCTTACCTGGGGTTTAAGTCCAGGGATTGCTTGGATTTACAACGATAAAAATCGGCAGCCGGCGTCGCGTCGATTGTAAAAAAACAAGTGTCGTGTACACCAAAATTCACCAATCTGAAAATATCCTTCTAATTACAATACTGCCATCGATCACTGATGCTAATTTAGCCACTATTTAATGTAAAACTTACAGTTTTAATAAAATAAGAAAGTTTGCGACGCTAGGCTAGCGGCGAATTCAGCCAAAATGAAAAATGTCGATTTGACAGATGAACGAACAAAAAAGCTTGATGGTGTTGCCAGCCGGAACTCTGAAATCCGCCAACAAAACTACAGACTAAAAAAAAAACCGAGTAATGCGAAATATAGTTGTTACAATGCACATAATCGAAGTTGAATAGTTTTTGAATTTTAGGTATATTTTCTATCAATAATGACTCCGCGATTATGTGGGAAGAGTTTAAGGATTTTGTAGTTGAGACAGGAATGTCAGTGAAAAATGTCTCGAATGCTTTGACCACATCAACATCCTGGTCAATGATGATGTCGTCAACCTTCAGTTTGGATATGGTGTTATGTTCTTTGACCCTCCCTGTCTCATTATTGATTATTTTCCACGTAGCTTTTATTTTATCATCACTAGTTTTAATTTTTGAACTTATATATTGAGACTTAGCAGTACGGCAAACACGTTTAAAAATTTTTGAGTAGTTTCTTATTTTTTCTTTAAACTCTTCACTAAAATTGTATTGCTTTTCACTATAAAGATTGTACAAGGTTTGTCTACTTTTGTGGATTCCCGCTGTTGCCCATTCACTGAAATTAATTCGATCAGAGACCATCATGGACTTGGATGTAAAAATAGTGTTAAATAAGTTATTAAACTCATTAAAAAAAAATATTATAGGAAATGTTTGAATTATAATTGTTGTAGGATAGTGTAGGAAGCTTCGAAATGAGGTTTATTTTTAGTTTATCCAGACGACTTATGGTCATTGGTACAAAAGTAATTTTTTTTGTTACATTAGTTTTTGTTTTGGCTTCTATTTGAATAAGTTGTCCTAGATGGTCTGAAGGAATCTGACTAATTAGATTTTTGTTAATTATTTTTACATTTGTAAATATATTATCTAGGCATGTAGCCGAAGTAGCTGTAATTCTAGTTGGTTCTAAAAATACATTATCCAGGTCAAATGATTTGAAAAGAGTTAAAAGTCTTGTATTTAATGAGCCTGGTACAAGTAAATTAACATTAAAATCACCGCAAATTATTATCTCTTTATTTGTGCTAGTTATTTTATACAAAATATCTTCCATTACTTTTTCAAAAATATCAAATGAGGCGGACGGTGGGCTGTAAGTGCTTAAAATAATGAACTGCTCCAACTCCACGCAAGCTACTTCAATGTGTCTTTCTACAGAGCGGTGGACAATGTCTTTGCGTTCTTTAAATGTTATTTGTTTATTTAATATTATTAGTGAACCACCTCGAATAAACCGTTCTCTGCAAAAAGCACTACCACACACTAAAAGCACAACATACCCAAGTACACCGCGGGCACCACATACCCAAGTACACTGCGGCCACCACATACCCAAGTACACCGCGGGCACCACATACCCAAGTACACCGCGGGCATCACATACCCAACTACACCGCGGGCACCACATACCCTAGTACACCGCGGGCACCACATACCCAAGTACACTGCGGGCACCACATACCCTAGTACACCGTGGGCACCACATACCCAACTACACCGCGGGCACTACATACCCTAGTACACCGCGGGCACCACATACCCTAGAACACCGCGGGCACCACATACCCAACTACACCGCGGGCACTACATACCCTAGTACACCGCGGGCACCACATACCCTAGTACACTGCGGGCACCACATACCCAACTACACCACGGGCACCACATACCCAAGTACATGCGGGCACCACATACCCAACTACACCGCGGGCACCACATACCCAAGTACACCGCGGGCATCACATACCTAAGTACACTGCGGGCACCACTTCACAAACCCTAGTACACCGCGGGCACCACATACCCAACTACACCGTGGGCACCACATACCCTAGTACACCGCGGGCACCACATACCCAAGTACACCGCGGGCACCACATACCTAACTACACCGCGGGCATCACATACCCAACTACACCGCGGGCACCACATACCCAACTACACCGTGGGCACCACATACCCTAGTACACCGCGGGCACCACATACCCAAGTACACCGCGGGCACGACATACCTAACTACACCGCGGGCATCACATACCCAACTACACCGCGGGCACCACATACCCAACTACACCGTGGGCACCACATACCCTAGTACACCGCGGGCACCACATACCCTAGTATACCGCGGGCACCACATACCCTAGTACACCGCGGGCACCACATACCCAAGTACACCGCGGGCACCACATACCCAACTACACCGCAGGCACCACATACCCTAGTACACCGCGGGCACCACATACCCTAGTACACCGCGGGCATCACAAACCCGACTACATTGCGGGCACCACATACCCTAGTACACCGCGGGCATCACATACCTAACTACGCCGCAGGCACCACATACCCTAGTACACCGCGGGCATCACAAACCCGACTACACCGGGGGCACCACATAGCCAAGTACACTGCGGGCACCACATACCCTAGTACACCGCGGGCATCACAAACCCGACTACACCGCGGGCACCACATACCCTAGTACACCGCGGGCACCACATACCCAAGTACACCGTGGGCTCCACATACCCAAGTACACCGCGGGCACCACATACCCAACTACACCGCGGGCACCACATACCCTAGTACACCGCGGGCATCACAAACCCGACTACACCGCGGGCACCTAATACCCAAGTACACTGCGGGCACCACATACCCTAGTACACCGCGGGCATCACAAACCCGACTACACCGCGGGCACCACATACCCTAGTACACCGCGGGCATCACAAACCCAACTACACCGCGGGCACCACATACCCAAGTACACTGCGGGCACCACATACCCAACTACACCGCGGGCACCACATACCCAACTACACCGCGGGCACCACATACCCTAGTACACCGCGGGCACTACATACCCAAGTACACTGCGGTCACCACATACCCAAGTACACTGCGGGCACCACATACCCAACTACACCGCGGGCATCACATACCCAACTACACCGCGGGCACCACATACCCTAGAACACCGCGGGCACCACATACCCAACTACACCGTAGGCACCACATACCCTAGTATACCGCGGGCACCACATACCCTAGTACACCGCGGGCACCACATACCCTAGTACACTGCGGGCACCACATACCCAACTACACCGAGGGCATCACATACCCTAGTACACTGCGGGCACCACATACCCAACCACACCGCGGGCACCACATACCCTGGTACACCGCGGGCACCACATACCCAACTACACCGTGGGCACCACATACCCTAGTATACCGCGGGCACCACATACCCTAGTACACTGCGGGCACCACATACCCAACCACACCGCGGGCACCACATACCCTGGTACACCGCGGGCACCACATACCCAACTACACCGTGGGCTCCACATACCCAAGTACACCGCGGGCACCACATACCCAACTACACCGCGGGCACCACATACCCTAGTACACCGCGGGCATCACAAACCCGACTACACCGCGGGCACCTAATACCCAAGTACACTGCGGGCACCACATACCCTAGTACACCGCGGGCATCACAAACCCGACTACACCGCGGGCACCACATACCCTAGTACACCGCGGGCATCACAAACCCAACTACACCGTGGGCACCACATACCCAAGTACACTGCGGGCACCACATACCCAACTACACCGCGGGCACCACATACCCAACTACACCGCGGGCACCACATACCCTAGTACACCGCGGGCACTACATACCCAAGTACACTGCGGTCACCACATACCCAAGTACACTGCGGGCACCACATACCCAACTACACCGCGGGCATCACATACCCAACTACACCGCGGGCACCACATACCCTAGAACACCGCGGGCACCACATACCCAACTACACCGTAGGCACCACATACCCTAGTATACCGCGGGCACCACATACCCTAGTACACCGCGGGCACCACATACCCTAGTACACTGCGGGCACCACATACCCAACTACACCGAGGGCATCACATACCCTAGTACACTGCGGGCACCACATACCCAACCACACCGCGGGCACCACATACCCTGGTACACCGCGGGCACCACATACCCAACTACACCGTGGGCACCACATACCCTAGTATACCGCGGGCACCACATACCCTAGTACACTGCGGGCACCACATACCCAACCACACCGCGGGCACCACATACCCTGGTACACCGCGGGCACCACATACCCAACTACACCGTGGGCACAACATACCCAAGTACACCGCGGGCACCACATACCTAAGTACACTGCGGGCACCACATACCCTAGTACACCGCGGGCACAACATACCCAAGTACACCGCGGGCACCACATACCTAAGTACACTGCGGGCACCACATACCCAAGTACACCGCGGGCACCTTCAAACTTCAAACTTCAAACTTCAAAATCATTTATTCAATAAAATCACAAGGATCACTTTGAAACGTCTTACATACTAGATGATTCTAGGCGCCAGTTCGTCGCGACCAGTGTCTAGAAGAACTGGCAAGAAACTAGACCTGGATTCTAGCGTTTTTTTCATATGATCCTTCTTACAATTGTTTAACAAAGTTGGAGCTAGTTCGTCCCAAGCTTGCTTGTCTTCTAAATAGTCAGATATTTTATAATATGCTTTTGATAAAAGTTTTCGTTTTATTACGTTTTTGAACTTGCCAATCGGCAATTGACAAACATAGCTTGGGACTATGTTATAGAAGCGTACACATTGCCCTTTAAAATATTTATTTACTTTGGTGAGCCTAGTAATGGGAACAGCGAGTTTATCCTTATTTCTTGTGTTAACATTATGATTGTCGCTTTTTTTAGCAAAAAGATTAATATTTTTTCGAACATACATTAAGTTTTCGTAAATGTACTGACAAGGCACTGTCATTATGTTTATTTCCTTAAATTTATTTCGTAGCGATTCTCTGGGACCCATGTTATAGATTGCACGAATAGCTCGCTTCTGCAACACAAATACGGTATTTACATCTGCAGCATTCCCCCACAACAAAATGCCGTATGACATAATGCTATGAAAGTAGCTGAAATAAACTAGTCTAGCTGTGTCCACGTCTGTAAGGAAGCGGATCTTTTTGACTGCATATGCTGCAGAACTAAGCTTTTTCGATAATTTGTCTATGTGTGGGCCCCATTGAAGTTTATTATCTAAGGTTATTCCTAAAAACACTGTGGTGTCCACTAGATCTATGTTTACATCTTTAATTTTGACATTAGCTAGCGATTGTGTGACATTTGGTAAAACAAATCGTATACATTTAGTTTTTTTTTCGTTTAATAATAAGTTGTTTACATTGAACCAGTTTACAACTTTTGAGATTGTATTATTCACGTCGTCATAATTTGTTTGTCGTCGTTCCAATTTGAACAAAAGTGAAGTGTCATCTGCAAACAGTACAATCTCGTGATCATCTTTAACTACTAGTGGTAGATCATTGATGTAAACTAGAAACAAAAACGGTCCTAGTATTGATCCTTGTGGTACACCCATTTTCACCACAGATCCCGGAGAACGTTTCCCATTTACGTCAACTCTTTGAATTCTGTTGCTTAAATAAGAAGACAGAAGTTCCAGAGCAACACCCCTAACACCATAGTGGTTTAGTTTCCTGACCAACGTTTCATGATGCATACACCACATACCCAAGTACACCGCGGGCATCACATACCCAACTACACCGCGGGCACCACATACCCTAGTACACCGCGGGCACCACATACCCTAGTACACCGCGGGCACCACATACCCAAATACACCGTGGGCACCACATACCCTAGTATACCGCGGGCACCACATACCCAACTACACCGTGGGCACCGCATACCCTAGTACACCGCGGGCACCACATACCCAACAACACCGCGGGCACCACATACCCTGGTACACCGCGGGCACCACATACCCAACTACACCGTAGGCACCACATACCCTAGTATACCGCGGGCACCACATACCCTAGTACACCGCGGGCACCACATACCCAACTACACCGCGGGCACCACATACCCTAGTACACCGCGGGCACAACATACCCAAGTACACCGCGGGCACCACATACCCAAGTACACTGCGGGCACCACATACCCAACTACACCGCGGGCACCACATACCCAAGTACACCGCGGGCATCACATACCCAACTACACTGCGGGCACCACATACCCAACTACACCGCGGGCACCACATACCTTAGTACACCGCGGGCACCACAAACCCAACTACACCGTGAACACCACATACCCTAGTACACCGCGGGCACCACATACCCAACTACACCGTGGGCACCACATACCCTAGTATACCGCGGGCACCACATCCACATACCCTAGTACACCGCGGGCACCACAAACCCAACTACACCGTAAGCACCACATACCCTAGTATACCGCGGGCACCACAGACCCTAGTACACCGCGGGCACCACATACCCAACTACACCGTGGGCACCACATACCCTAGTATACCGCGGGCACCACATACCCTAGTACACCGCGGGCACCACATACCCTAGTACACCGCGGGCACCACATACCCAACTACACCGCGGGCACCACATACCCAAGTACACTGCGGGCACCACATACCCTAGTACACCGTGGGCACCACATACCCAACTACACCGCGGGCACTACATACCCTAGTACACCGCTAGTCTGCAGCGTCAACAAGATACAGGAAATAATAATACCCAAAGCTAGGAGAATGAAAAAACTAAAGCCAAACCAGGAACCATACCATTTTATTTTAAACCTAAATCAAACAAAAAAACTTACTCAGATAACAACACATCAAAAAGTTTAATCGAAGGAAATAATTCAAAATTTTTTCGTATCTAATGAGAATACCTCCTTAAATATTATGCACCTAAATGTACAAGGTATTAAATCCAAACTTGATCAACTAGAGATACATTTTAACGATCAAAAAGTTGACATTTGTGGGTTCAGTGAAACTTTCTTATCCAATATTGATTCTGATATAATAAACATAGATGGATATCAAAACGCAGCACACTTTACTAGAAAAACCAAATATAAAAAGAATTCAAATCGTGGAGGTGTTGCTATATATGTAAAAAATAACATAAACTTTAAAAAAATTGAATGGTTGCCAGACTTTTCAATAGAAAAACATTTTGAATGTTGCGGTATAATGCTGCCAGAAATAAATTATTCGATTGTATGCATATATAGAACTCCAGACAGTAATTTCAATCTATCTATAGCAACTTTAGAGTCATTACTACACAAACTAAAAATAACTAAAAATAACAGAAAAAAAGTAATTTTGATGGGAGATTTTAACACAAATATATTATTAAAAAATAAAAGAACTGAAAACTTTACAAATGTACTCAAAATGTTTAACATGTCTTTAACTATAAACACACCAACTAGAATTACTGAATCATCACAAACATGCATAGATAATATCATAACAAATGTCAAAAAATATGATGTTGAAGTACTAAACCTAGGGATTTCTGACCATACTGCACAAACAATAAAAATTAAGACTACATTAAGTTATCATGAAAAATACTGGTATGTTGAAAAAAGAAATATTGATTATTATCTAGACATTTTTATAAAATATTTATCTCAAACGAACTTCTCTGAAATTTATGAACATACAACTACAAATTCAGCATACAATTCATTTATAGAGCTATATGGTCTTATTTTTAATCTATGCATTCCAATAGAGAAAAAAATAGTAACACACAAAACGAATACTAATTGGAAAACGAAAGGAATAATTATTTCAAGTAAACATAAAAGAAAAAAATATGAACATTACATATTCAAAAAAAATAAAGAACATTTTGATGAATACACTAAATACTGCAAAACCATGAAAAATGTCATTAGAACATCCAAAAAACTGAATAATATTAAGTACATTAAAAATAGTACCAATAAAGTAAAAGCTACATGGGGTATCATTAAAAAATATACTACACCCAATAACTACATACGAACAACATTAAAAAATCTAAAAATAGATAGTAAAGAAATAAATAATCCAGTAGATATAGCAAATTCATTTAACAGTTACTTTATAAATTTAAATAATACAAGTTTAAAAGACACTACTGAGTTAATAAAACAAGATCCTCAAAAAAATTGTAATAGCATGTTTATGTCTCCTGTAGATGCAGCAGAAATAATACAAATAATAAAGAACATTAAAAACAAAAAGAGTTCTGGATATGACCAAATTCCAATTCAAATTGTCAAAGCAAGCTTAGAATATATAGTGCATCCTCTTGTATATATTATAAATCTATCTTTGGCAGAAGGTTGTTTTCCAGACAATTTAAAAAAAGGATTAATTAAACCACTTCATAAAAAAGGATCTAAAACTGAAATGGGTAATTATAGGCCCATTGCCCTACTTCCTAGCATTTCAAAAATATTTGAGAAAGTTATTTATAAGAGAATAATTTCATTTCTAAACTGTAATACAATATTAAGCTCCAACCAATTCGGGTTTCAAAAAGATAAAAATACAACATTAGCCATATTTAAAATGTTAAAGCAAGTCTGGGAAGAAATAAATAATAAATCATATGGAGTAGCTCTTTTCTTGGACTTGTCAAAAGCCTTTGACTGTGTTAAACATGAGATTTTATTAAGTAAATTAGAAGGGATTGGTATTAGAGGAGTTGCACTTTCACTTATTGCCTCCTACTTAGATGACAGAAGTCAATCTACAGTTATAGACAGCTACAACAAAAATACAAAAACAGTAGAAACAATACAATCAAAATTTGAAAAAGTAATCATTGGAGTACCACAAGGCAGTATCCTTGGGCCTTTATTATTTTTATTATACATCAATGATTTGCCTGAGGTCACTTCACATTTATGTGTAATGTTCGCTGATGACGCAACTATTTTTATCCCCCAAGGAAAACAATCTATATTAGACTTCGAAAGGGAAATAAATTTAACTCTAAGTTCTCTTGTAAATTGGCTTGAAAATATCAATCTTAAAGTAAATATAAATAAAACAAATATGTTACGTTTCCAAAATTATAAAACTCCTTCAATTAATATTAAAGTTCTAAATAGAGACAATGAAGTTAAAGAAATAAACAACACAAATTTTCTTGGTATAACAATAGATTCATATTTAAATTTGAAAGCTCATATATGTAAAATTAATACAAAAATCTCAAAATATTGCTATGCACTGGCTGTCCTTAGTTCTATTTCTTCTAAAAGCATCGCAAAACAGGCTTATTACGGATTTGTTTATCCTCAATTAAGCTATGGAATTATTTTCTGGGGTAACTCTGTAGATATCCAATCAACTTTCATTATGCAAAAAAAATGCCTGCGTTCTATCTATAATATGAAGAGCATAGAGTCTCTTCGTAGTATCTTTAAAAATGAGAATTTGTTAACTTTACCTAGCATTTATATATTGGAAATATGTTTATTTGTTAAGAAAAATTTTGAATATTTCTTTGAAACAAAATCTTTCAGGGCCGATTCCTTAAGAATAAAACACAAATATAATATATGTCTACCTCAAATTAATAACACCATGTATAAAAAAAGAACATACATTTCAGCCATTAAAATATATAATAGCTTACCTACAGATATTAAACCTCTTCAAGGTAATATTTTCAAAAATCGTTTGAGAAAATGGTTAATCTGTAATGTTTTTTATTCAATTCAAGAATATTTTGAAAGATAAATACCTAATAAAGACTAAATGTGTATAGCATGCTAAAGTTTACATTCCTGAAGTTGAGGACATATGTTGTGAGATTCTCATCATTCATTGGTATAGCCCTCATATTGTACGTCCGGATTGGACAAACTGTATAAACTTGTACCACTTATAATTAAGATCTTTTATGTACAACAGTTAAACAATAAATTGTTCTGATTTCTGATTTCTGATTTCTGATTACACTGCGGGCATCACATACCAAACTACACCGCGGGCACCACATACCTAGTACACCGCGGGCACCACATACCCAACTACACCGCGGGCACCACATACCCAAGTACACTGCGGGCACCACATACCCAACTACACCGCGGGCACCACATACCCAACTACACCGCGGGCACCACATACCCTAGTACACCGCGGGCACTACATACCCAAGTACACTGCGGTCACCACATACCCAAGTACACTGCGGGCACCACATACCCAACTACACCGCGGGCATCACATACCCAACTACACCGCGGGCACCACATACCCTAGTACACCGCGGGCACCACATACCCAACTACACCGTGGGCACCACATACCCTAGTATACCGCGGGCACCACATACCCTAGTATACCGCGGGCACCAAATACCCTAGTACACCGCGGGCACCACATACCCTAGTACACCGCGGGCACCACATACCCAACTACACCGTGGGCACCACATACCCTAGTATACCGCGGGCACCACATACCCTAGTACACCGCGGGCTACACATACCCAACTACACCGTGGGCACCACATACCCTAGTACACCGCGGGCACCACATACCCAACTACACCGTGGGCACCACATACCCTAGTATACCGCGGGCACCACATACCCTAGTATACCGCGGGCACCAAATACCCTAGTACACCGCGGGCACCACATACCCTAGTACACCGCGGGCACCACATACCCAACTACACCGTGGGCACCACATACCCTAGTATACCGCGGGCACCACATACCCTAGTACACCGCGGGCACCACATACCCAACTACACCGTGGGCACCACATACCCTAGTATACCGCGGGCACCACATACCCTAGTACACCGCGGGCACCACATACCCAACTACACCGTGGGCACCACATACCCTAGTATACCACGGGCACCACATACCCAACTACACCGTGGGCACCACATACCCTAGTACACCGCGGGCACCACATACCCAACTACACCGCGGGCAATACATACCCTAGTACACCGCGGGCACCACATACCCTAGAACACCGCGGGCACCACATACCCAACTACACCGTAGGCACCTCATACCCTAGTATACCGCGGGCACCACATACCCTAGTACACCGCGGGCACCACATACCCAACTACACCGTGGGCACCACATACCCTAGTACACCGCGGGCACCACATACCCAAGTACACCGCGGGCACCACATACCTAACTACACCGCGGGCATCACATACCCAACTACACCGCGGGCACCACATACCCAACTACACCGTGGGCACCACATACCCTAGTACACCGCGGGCACCACATACCCAACTACACCGTGGGCACCACATACCCCAGTACACCGCGGGCACCACATACCCAAGTACACCGCGGGCACGACATACCTAACTACACCGCGGGCATCACATACCCAACTACACCACGGGCACCACATACCCAACTACACCGTGGGCACCACATACCCTAGTACACCGCGGGCACCACATACCCAACTACACCGTGGGCACCACATACCCTAGTATACCGCGGGCACCACATACCCAAGTACACCGCGGGCACCACATACCCAAGTACACAGCGGGCACCACATACCCAACTACACCGCGGGCATCACATACCCAACTACACCGCGGGCACCACATACCCTAGTATACCGCGGGCACCACATACCCTAGTACACCGCGGGCACCACATACCCAAGTACACTGCGGGCACCACATACCCAACTACACCGCGGGCATCACATACCCAACTACACCGCGGGCACCACATACCCTAGAACACCGCGGGCACCACATACCCAACTACACCGTAGGCACCACATACCCTAGTATACCGCGGGCACCACATACCCTAGTACACCGCGGGCACCACATACCCTAGTACACTGCGGGCACCACATACCCAACTACACCGCGGGCATCACATACCCTGGTACACCGCGGGCACCACATACCCAACTACACCGTGGGCACCACATACCCTAGTATACCGCGGGCACCACATACCCAAGTACACTGCTGGCATCACATACCCAACTACACCGCGGGCACAACATACCCAAGTACACTGCGGGCACCACATACCCAACTACACCGCGGGCATCACATACCCTAGTATACCGCGGGCACCACTTACCCTAGTACACTGCGGGCACCACATACCCAACTACACCGCGGGCATCACATACCCTGGTACACCGCGGGCACCACATACCCAACTACACCGTGGGCACCACATACCCTAGTATACCGCGGGCACCACATACCCAAGTACACTGCTGGCATCACATACCCAACTACACCGCGGGCACAACATACCCAAGTACACTGCGGGCACCACATACCCAACTACACCGCGGGCATCACATACCCTAGTATACCGCGGGCACCACTTACCCTAGTACACCGCGGGCACCACATACCCTAGTACACCGCGGGCACCACATACCCAACTACACCGTGGGCACCACATACCCTAGTATACCGCGGGCACCACATACCCTAGTACACCGCGGGCACCACATACCCAACTACACCGTGGGCACCACATACCCTAGTATACCGCGGGCACCACTTACCCTAGTACACCGCGGGCACCACATACCCTAGTACACCGCGGGCACCACATACCCAACTACACCGTGGGCACCACATACCCAACTCCACCGTGGGCACCACATAGCCTAGTATACCGCGGGCACCACATACCCAAGTACACTGCGGGCACCACATACCCAAC
The DNA here is from genome assembly GCA_932527185.1 of Ecliptopera silaceata. Lineage (NCBI taxonomy): Eukaryota > Metazoa > Arthropoda > Insecta > Lepidoptera > Geometridae > Ecliptopera > Ecliptopera silaceata. Next base: position 4,396,442 of record OW052217.1, on the reverse strand, counting down.
TACACCGCGGGCGCCACATACCCAACTACACCGTGGGCACCACATACCCTAGTATACCGCGGGCACCACATACCCTAGTACACCGCGGGCACCACATACCCAACTACACCGTGGGCACCACATACCCTTGTATACCGCGGGCACCACATACCCTAGTACACCGTGGGCCCCACATACCCAACTACACCGTGAACACCACATACCCTAGTATACCGCGGGCATCACATACCCAACTACACCGCAGGCACGACATACCCAACTACACCGCGGGCACCACATACCCAAGTACAACGCGGGCATCACATACCTAAGTACACTGCGGGCACCACATCACATACCCTAGTACACCGCGGGCACCACATACCCAACTACACCGCAGGCACCACATACCCTAGTACACCGCGGGCACCACATACCCTAGTACACCGCGGGCATCACAAACTCGACTACATTGCGGGCACCACATACCCTAGTACACCGCGGGCATCACAAACCCGACTACACCGGGGGCACCACATACCCAAGTACACTGCGGGCACCACATACCCTAGTACACCGCGGGCATCACAAACCCGACTACACCGCGGGAACCACATACCCTAGTACACCGCGGGCATCACAAACCCGACTACACCGCGGGCACCACATACCTTAGTACACCGCGGGCACCACATACCCAACTACACCGTGGGCTCCACATACCCAAGTACACCGCGGGCACCACATACCCAACTACACCGCGGGCAATACATACCCAAGTACACTGCGGGCACCACATACCCTAGTACACCGTGGGCACCACATACCCAACTACACCGCGGGCACTACATACCCTAGTACACCGCGGGCACCACATACCCAACTACACCGTGGGCACCACATACCCTAGTATACCGCGGGCACCACATACCCTAGTACACTGCGGGCACCACATACCCAACCACACCGCGGGCACCACATACCCTGGTACACCGCGGGCACCACATACCCAACTACACCGTGGGCACCACATACCCTAGTACACCGCGGGCACAACATACCCAAGTACACCGCGGGCACCACATACCCAAGTACACTGCGGGCACCACATACCACATACCCTAGTATACCGCGGGCACCACATACCCTAGTACACCGCGGGCACCACATACCCAAGTACACTGCGGGCATCACATACCCAACTACACCGCGGGCACCACATACCCTAGTATACCGCGGGCACCACATACCCTAGTACACCGCGGGCACCACATACCCAAGTACACTGCGGGCACCACATACCCAACTACACCGCGGGCATCACATACCCAACTACACCGCGGGCACCACATACCCTAGTACACCGCGGGCACCACATACCCAAGTACACTGCGGGCACCACATACCCAACTACACCGCGGGCACCACATACCCAACTACACCGTGGGCACCACATACCCTAGTACACCGCGGGCACCACATACCCAAGTACACCGCGGGCACGACATACCTAACTACACCGCGGGCATCACATACCCAACTACACCGCGGGCACCACATACCCTAGTACACCGCGGGCACCACATACCCAAGTACACTGCGGGCACCACATACCCAACTACACCGTGGGCACCACATACCCAACTCCACCGTGGGCACCACATAGCCTAGTATACCGCGGGCACCACATACCCAAGTACACCGCGGGCGCCACATACCCAACTACACCGTGGGCACCACATACCCTAGTATACCGCGGGCACCACATACCCTAGTACACCGCGGGCATCACAAACCCGACTACATTGCGGGCACCACACACCCTAGTACAACGCATGCATCACATACCCAACTACGCCGCAGGCACCACATACCCTAGTACACCGCGGGCATCACAAACCCGACTACACCGGGGGCACCACATACCCAAGTACACTGCGGGCACCACATACCCTAGTACACCGCGGGCATCACAAACCCGACTACACCGCGGGCACCACATACCCTAGTACACCGCGGGCACCACATACCCAACTACACCATGGGCTCCACATACCCAAGTACACCGCGGGCACCACATACCCAACTACACCGCGGGCACCACATACCCTAGTACACCAAGGGCATCACAAACCCGACTACACCGGGGGCACCACATACCCAAGTACACTGCGGGCACCACATACCCTAGTACACCGCGGGCATCACAAACCCGACTACATTGCGGGCACCACACACCCTAGTACAACGCATGCATCACATACCCAACTACGCCGCAGGCACCACATACCCTAGTACACCGCGGGCACCACATACCCAACTACACCGTGGGCACCACATACCCTAGTATACCGCGGGCACCACATACCCTAGTACACTGCGGGCACCACATACCCAACCACACCGCGGGCACCACATACCCTGGTACACCGCGGGCACCACATACCCAACTACACCGTGGGCACCACATACCCTAGTACACCGCGGGCACAACATACCCAAGTACACCGCGGGCACCACATACCCAAGTACACTGCGGGCACCACATACCACATACCCTAGTATACCGCGGGCACCACATACCCTAGTACACCGCGGGCACCACATACCCAAGTACACTGCGGGCATCACATACCCAACTACACCGCGGGCACCACATACCCTAGTATACCGCGGGCACCACATACCCTAGTACACCGCGGGCACCACATACCCAAGTACACTGCGGGCACCACATACCCAACTACACCGCGGGCATCACATACCCAACTACACCGCGGGCACCACATACCCTAGTACACCGCGGGCACCACATACCCAAGTACACTGCGGGCACCACATACCCAACTACACCGCGGGCACCACATACCCAACTACACCGTGGGCACCACATACCCTAGTACACCGCGGGCACCACATACCCAAGTACACCGCGGGCACGACATACCTAACTACACCGCGGGCATCACATACCCAACTACACCGCGGGCACCACATACCCTAGTACACCGCGGGCACCACATACCCAAGTACACTGCGGGCACCACATACCCAACTACACCGTGGGCACCACATACCCAACTCCACCGTGGGCACCACATAGCCTAGTATACCGCGGGCACCACATACCCAAGTACACTGCGGGCACCACATTCCCAACTACACCGCGGGCGCCACATACCCAACTACACCGTGGGCACCACATACCCTAGTATACCGCGGGCACCACATACCCTAGTACACCGCGGGCACCACATACCCAACTACACCGTGGGCACCACATACCCTAGTATACCGCGGGCACCACATACCCTAGTACACCGTGGGCCCCACATACCCAACTACACCGTGAACACCACATACCCTAGTATACCGCGGGCATCACATACCCAACTACACCGCAGGCACGACATCCCCAACTACACCGCGGGCACCACATACCCAAGTACAACGCGGGCATCACATACCTAAGTACACTGCGGGCACCACATCACATATCCTAGTATACCGCGGGCACCACATACCCAACTACACCGCAGGCACCACATACCCTAGTACACCGCGGGCACCACATACCCTAGTACACCACGGGCATCACAAACCCGACTACACCGGGGGCACCACATACCCAAGTACACTGCGGGCACCACATACCCTAGTACACCGCGGGCATCACAAACCCGACTACACCGCGGGCACCACATACCCAACTACACCGCGGGCACCACATACCCAACTACACCGCGGGCACCACATACCCTAGAACACCGCGGGCACCACATACCCAACTACACCGTAGGCACCACATACCCTAGTATACCGCGGGCACCACATACCCTAGTACACCGCGGGCACTACATACCCAAGTACACTGCGGTCACCACATACCCAAGTACACTGCGGGCACCACATACCCAACTACACCGCGGGCATCACATACCCAACTACACCGTAGGCACCACATACCCTAGTATACCGCGGGCACCACATACCCTAGTACACCGCGGGCACCACATACCCTAGTACACTGCGGGCACCACATACCCAACTACACCGCGGGCATCACATACCCAACTACACCGCGGGCACCACATACCCAACCACACCGCGGGCACCACATACCCTGGTACACCGCGGGCACCACATACCCAACTACACCGTGGGCACCACATACCCTAGTATACCGCGGGCACCACATACCCTAGTACACTGCGGGCACCACATACCCAACCACACCGCGAGCACCACATACCCTGGTACACCGCGGGCACCACATACCCAACTACACCGTGGGCACCACATACCCTAGTATACCGCGGGCATCGCATACCCTAGTACACCGCGGGCACCACATACCCAACTACACCGCGGGCACCACATACCCTAGTACACCGCGGGCACAACATACATAAGTACACCGCGGGCACCACATACCTAAGTACACTGCGGGCACCACATACCCAAGTACACCGCGGGCACCACATACCCTAGTACACCGCGGGCACCACATACCCTAGTACACCGCGGGCACCACATACCCAAATACACCGTGGGCACCACATACCCTAGTATACCGCGGGCACCACATACCCAACTACACCGTGGGCACCGCATACCCTAGTACACCGCGGGCACCACATACCCAACAACACCGCGGGCACCACATACCCTGGTACACCGCGGGCACCACATACCCAACTACACCGTAGGCACCACATACCCTAGTATACCGCGGGCACCACATACCCTAGTACACCGCGGGCACCACATACCCAACTACACCGTGGGCACCACATACCCTAGTATACCGCGGGCACCACATACCCTAGTACACCGCGGGCACCACATACCCAACTACACCGTGGGCACCACATACCCTAGTATACCGCGGGCACCACATACCCAACTACACCGTGGGCACCACATACCCAACTACACCGCGGGCAATACATACCCTAGTACACCGCGGGCACCACATACCCTAGTATACCGCGGGCACCACATACCCTAGTACACCGCGGGCACCACATACCCAACTACACCGTGGGCACCACATACCCTAGTATACCGCGGGCACCACATACCCTAGTACACCGCGGGCACCACATACCCAACTACACCGTGGGCACCACATACCCTAGTATACCGCGGGCACCACATACCCAACTACACCGCGGGCACCACATACCCAACTACACCGCGGGCAATACATACCCTAGTACACCGCGGGCACCACATACCCTAGAACACCGCGGGCACCACATACCCAACTACACCGTAGGCACCACATACCCTAGTATACCGCGGGCACCACATACCCTAGTACACCGCGGGCACCACATACCCAACTACACCGTGGGCACCACATACCCTAGTACACCGCGGGCACCACATACCCAAGTACACCGCGGGCACCACATACCTAACTACACCGCGGGCATCACATACCCAACTACACCGCGGGCACCACATACCCAACTACACCGTGGGCACCACATACCCTAGTACACCGCGGGCACCACATACCCAACTACACCGTGGGCACCACATACCCTAGTACACCGCGGGCACCACATACCCAAGTACACCGCGGGCACGACATACCTAACTACACCGCGGGCATCACATACCCAACTACGCCGCGGGCACCACATACCCAACTACACCGTGGGCACCACATACCCTAGTACACCGCGGGCACCACATACCCAAGTACACCGCGGGCACGACATACCTAACTACACCGCGGGCATCACATACCCAACTACGCCGCGGGCACCACATACCCAACTACACCGTGGGCACCACATACCCTAGTACACCGCGGGCACCACATACCCAACTACACCGTGGGCACCACATACCCTAGTATACCGCGGGCACCACATACCCTAGTACACCGCGGGCACCACATACCCAAGTACACTGCGGGCACCACATACCCAACTACACCGCGGGCACCACATACCCTAGTATACCGCGGGCACCACATACCCTAGTACACCGCGGGCACCACATACCCAAGTACACTGCGGGCACCACATACCCAACTACACCGCGGGCATCACATACCCAACTACACCGCGGGCACCACATACCCTAGTACACCGCGGGCACCACATACCCAAGTACACTGCGGGCACCACATACCCAACTACACCGCGGGCATCACATACCCAACTACACCGCGGGCACCACATACCCTAGAACACCGCGGGCATCACAAACCCGACTACACCGCGGGCACCACATACCCTAGTACACCGCGGGCACCACATACCCAACTACACCGTGGGCTCCACATACCCAAGTACACCGCGGGCACCACATACCCAACTACACCGCGGGCACCACATACCCTAGTACACCGAGGGCATCACAAACCCGACTACACCGCGGGCACCACATACCCAAGTACACTGCGGGCACCACATACCCTAGTACACCGCGGGCATCACAAACCCGACTACACCGCGGGCACCACATACCCTAGTACACCGCGGGCATCACATACCCAACTACACCGCGGGCACCACATACCCAAGTACACTGCGGGCACCACATACCCAACTACACCGCGGGCACCACATACCCAACTACACCGCGGGCACCACATACCCTAGAACACCGCGGGCACCACATACCCAACTACACCGTAGGCACCACATACCCTAGTATACCGCGGGCACCACATACCCTAGTACACCGCGGGCACTACATACCCAAGTACACTGCGGTCACCACATACCCAAGTACACTGCGGGCACCACATACCCAACTACACCGCGGGCATCACAAACCCAACTACACCGCGGGCACCACATACTCTAGAACACCGCGGGCACCACATACCCAACTACACCGTAGGCACCACATACCCTAGTATACCGCGGGCACCACATACCCTAGTACACCGCGGGCACCACATACCCTAGTACACTGCGGGCACCACATACCCAACTACACCGCGGGCATCACATACCCTAGTACACTGCGGGCACCACATACCCAACCACACCGCGGGCACCACATACCCTGGTACACCGCGGGCACCACATACCCAACTACACCGTGGGCACCACATACCCTAGTATACCGCGGGCACCACATACCCTAGTACACCGCGGGCACCACATACCCAACCACACCGCGGGCACCACATACCCTGGTACACCGCGGGCACCACATACCCAACCACACCGCGGGCACCACATACCCTGGTACACCGCGGGCACCGCATACCCTAGTACACCGCGGGCACCACATACCCAACTACACCGCGGGCACCACATACCCTAGTACACCGCGGGCACAACATACATAAGTACACCGCGGGCACCACATACCTAAGTACACCGCGGGCACCACATACCCAAGTACACCGCGGGCACCACATACCCTAGTACACCGCGGGCACCACATACCCTAGTACACCGCGGGCACCACATACCCAAATACACCGTGGGCACCACATACCCTAGTATACCGCGGGCACCACATACCCAACTACACCGTGGGCACCGCATACCCTAGTACACCACGGGCACCACATACCCAACAACACCGCGGGCACCACATACCCTGGTACACCGCGGGCACCACATACCCAACTACACCGTAGGCACCACATACCCTAGTATACCGCGGGCACCACATACCCTAGTACACCGCGGGCACCACATACCCAACTACACCGTGGGCACCACATACCCTAGTATACCGCGGGCACCACATACCCTAGTACACCGCGGGCACCACATACCCAACTACACCGTGGGCACCACATACCCTAGTATACCGCGGGCACCACATACCCAAGTACACTGCTGGCATCACATACCCAACTACACCGCGGGCACAACATACCCAAGTACACTGCGGGCACCACATACCCAACTACACCGCGGGCATCACATACCCTAGTATACCGCGGGCACCACATACCCTAGTACACCGCGGGCACCACATACCCAACTACACCGTGGGCACCACATACCCTAGTATACCGCGGGCACCACATACCCAACTACACCGCGGGCACCACATACCCAACTACACCGCGGGCAATACATACCCTAGTACACCGCGGGCACCACATACCCTAGAACACCGCGGGCACCACATACCCAACTACACCGTAGGCACCACATACCCTAGTATACCGCGGGCACCACATACCCTAGTACACCGCGGGCACCACATACCCAACTACACCGTGGGCACCACATACCCTAGTACACCGCGGGCACCACATACCCAAGTACACCGCGGGCACCACATACCTAACTACACCGCGGGCATCACATACCCAACTACACCGCGGGCACCACATACCCAACTACACCGTGGGCACCACATACCCTAGTACACCGCGGGCACCACATACCCAACTACACCGTGGGCACCACATACCCTAGTACACCGCGGGCACCACATACCCAAGTACACCGCGGGCACGACATACCTAACTACACCGCGGGCATCACATACCCAACTACGCCGCGGGCACCACATACCCAACTACACCGTGGGCACCACATACCCTAGTACACCGCGGGCACCACATACCCAACTACACCGTGGGCACCACATACCCTAGTATACCGCGGGCACCACATACCCTAGTACACCGCGGGCACCACATACCCAAGTACACTGCGGGCACCACATACCCAACTACACCGCGGGCACCACATACCCTAGTATACCGCGGGCACCACATACCCTAGTACACCGCGGGCACCACATACCCAAGTACACTGCGGGCACCACATACCCAACTACACCGCGGGCATCACATACCCAACTACACCGCGGGCACCACATACCCTAGTACACCGCGGGCACCACATACCCAAGTACACTGCGGGCACCACATACCCAACTACACCGCGGGCATCACATACCCAACTACACCGCGGGCACCACATACCCTAGAACACCGCGGGCATCACAAACCCGACTACACCGCGGGCACCACATACCCTAGTACACCGCGGGCACCACATACCCAACTACACCGTGGGCTCCACATACCCAAGTACACCGCGGGCACCACATACCCAACTACACCGCGGGCACCACATACCCTAGTACACCGAGGGCATCACAAACCCGACTACACCGCGGGCACCACATACCCAAGTACACTGCGGGCACCACATACCCTAGTACACCGCGGGCATCACAAACCCGACTACACCGCGGGCACCACATACCCTAGTACACCGCGGGCATCACAAACCCAACTACACCGCGGGCACCACATACCCAAGTACACTGCGGGCACCACATACCCAACTACACCGCGGGCACCACATACCCAACTACACCGCGGGCACCACATACCCTAGAACACCGCGGGCACCACATACCCAACTACACCGTAGGCACCACATACCCTAGTATACCGCGGGCACCACATACCCTAGTACACCGCGGGCACTACATACCCAAGTACACTGCGGTCACCACATACCCAAGTACACTGCGGGCACCACATACCCAACTACACCGCGGGCATCACAAACCCAACTACACCGCGGGCACCACATACTCTAGAACACCGCGGGCACCACATACCCAACTACACCGTAGGCACCACATACCCTAGTATACCGCGGGCACCACATACCCTAGTACACCGCGGGCACCACATACCCTAGTACACCGCGGGCACCACATACCCAAGTACACCGCGGGCACCACATACCCTAGTACACTGCGGGCACCACATACCCAACCACACCGCGGGCACCACATACCCTGGTACACCGCGGGCACCACATACCCAACTACACCGTGGGCACCACATACCCTAGTATACCGCGGGCACCACATACCCTAGTACACTGCGGGCACCACATACCCAACCACACCGCGGGCACCACATACCCTGGTACACCGCGGGCACCACATACCCAACCACACCGCGGGCACCACATACCCTGGTACACCGCGGGCACCGCATACCCTAGTACACCGCGGGCACCACATACCCAACTACACCGCGGGCACCACATACCCTAGTACACCGCGGGCACAACATACATAAGTACACCGCGGGCACCACATACCTAAGTACACTGCGGGCACCACATACCCAAGTACACCGCGGGCACCACATACCCTAGTACACCGCGGGCACCACATACCCTAGTACACCGCGGGCACCACATACCCAAATACACCGTGGGCACCACATACCCTAGTACACCGCGGGCACCACATACCCAACTACACCGTGGGCACCGCATACCCTAGTACACCGCGGGCACCACATACCCAACAACACCGCGGGCACCACATACCCTGGTACACCGCGGGCACCACATACCCAACTACACCGTAGGCACCACATACCCTAGTATACCGCGGGCACCACATACCCTAGTACACCGCGGGCACCACATACCCAACTACACCGTGGGCACCACATACCCTAGTATACCGCGGGCACCACATACCCTAGTACACCGCGGGCACCACATACCCAACTACACCGTGGGCACCACATACCCTAGTATACCGCGGGCACCACATACCCAAGTACACTGCTGGCATCACATACCCAACTACACCGCGGGCACAACATACCCAAGTACACTGCGGGCACCACATACCCAACTACACCGCGGGCATCACATACCCTAGTATACCGCGGGCACCACTTACCCTAGTACACCGCGGGCACCACATACCCTAGTACACCGCGGGCACCACATACCCAACTACACCGTGGGCACCACATACCCTAGTATACCGCGGGCACCACATACCCTAGTACACCGCGGGCACCACATGCCCAACTACACCGTGGGCACCACATACCCTAGTATACCGCGGGCACCACATACCCTAGTACACCGCGGGCACCACATACCCAACTACACCGTGGGCACCACATACCCAACTCCACCGTGGGCACCACATAGCCTAGTATACCGCGGGCACCACATACCCAAGTACACTGCGGGCACCACATACCCAACTACACCGCGGGCGCCACATACCCAACTACACCGTGGGCACCACATACCCTAGTATACCGCGGGCACCACATACCCTAGTACACCGCGGGCACCACATACCCAACTACACCGTGGGCACCACATACCCTTGTATACCGCGGGCACCACATACCCTAGTACACCGTGGGCCCCACATACCCAACTACACCGTGAACACCACATACCCTAGTATACCGCGGGCATCACATACCCAACTACACCGCAGGCACGACATACCCAACTACACCGCGGGCACCACATACCCAAGTACAACGCGGGCATCACATACCCTAGTACACTGCGGGCACCACATCACATACCCTAGTACACCGCGGGCACCACATACCCAACTACACCGCAGGCACCACATACCCTAGTACACCGCGGGCACCACATACCCTAGTACACCGCGGGCATCACAAACCCGACTACATTGCGGGCACCACATACCCTAGTGCACCGCGGGCATCACAAACCCGACTACACCGGGGGCACCACATACCCAAGTACACTGCGGGCACCACATACCCTAGTACACCGCGGGCATCACAAACCCGACTACACCGCGGGCACCACATACCCTAGTACACCGCGGGCATCACAAACCCGACTACACCGCAGGCACCACATACCCTAGTACACCGCGGGCACCACATACCCAACTACACCGTGGGCTCCACATACCCAAGTACACCGCGGGCACCACATACCCAACTACACCGCGGGCAATACATACCCAAGTACACTGCGGGCACCACATACCCTAGTACACCGTGGGCACCACATACCCAACTACACCGCGGGCACTACATACCCTAGTACACCGCGGGCACCACATACCCAACTACACCGTGGGCACCACATACCCTAGTATACCGCGGGCACCACATACCCTAGTACACTGCGGGCACCACATACCCAACCACACCGCGGGCACCACATACCCTGGTACACCGCGGGCACCACATACCCAACTACACCGTGGGCACCACATACCCTAGTACACCGCGGGCACAACATACCCAAGTACACCGCGGGCACCACATACCCAAGTACACTGCGGGCACCACATACCACATACCCTAGTATACCGCGGGCACCACATACCCTAGTACACCGCGGGCACCACATACCCAACTACACCGTGGGCACCACATACCCTAGTATACCGCGGGCACCACATACCCTAGTACACTGCGGGCACCACATACCCAACTACACCGTGGGCACCACATACCCTAGTATACCGCGGGCACCACATACCCTAGTACACCGCGGGCACCACATACCCAACTACACCGTGGGCACCACATACCCTTGTATACCGCGGGCACCACATACCCTAGTACACCGTGGGCCCCACATACCCAACTACACCGTGAACACCACATACCCTAGTATACCGCGGGCATCACATACCCAACTACACCGCAGGCACGACATACCCAACTACACCGCGGGCACCACATACCCAAGTACAACGCGGGCATCACATACCTAAGTACACTGCGGGCACCACATCACATACCCTAGTACACCGCGGGCACCACATACCCAACTACACCGCAGGCACCACATACCCTAGTACACCGCGGGCACCACATACCCTAGTACACCGCGGGCATCACAAACCCGACTACATTGCGGGCACCACATACCCTAGTGCACCGCGGGCATCACAAACCCGACTACACCGGGGGCACCACATACCCAAGTACACTGCGGGCACCATATACCCTAGTACACCGCGGGCATCACAAACCCGACTACACCGCGGGCACCACATACCCTAGTACACCGCGGGCATCACAAACCCGACTACACCGCAGGCACCACATACCCTAGTACACCGCGGGCACCACATACCCAACTACACCGTGGGCTCCACATACCCAAGTACACCGCGGGCACCACATACCCAACTACACCGCGGGCAATACATACCCAAGTACACTGCGGGCACCACATACCCTAGTACACCGTGGGCACCACATACCCAACTACACCGCGGGCACTACATACCCTAGTACACCGCGGGCACCACATACCCAACTACACCGTGGGCACCACATACCCTAGTATACCGCGGGCACCACATACCCTAGTACACTGCGGGCACCACATACCCAACCACACCGCGGGCACCACATACCCTGGTACACCGCGGGCACCACATACCCAACAACACCGTGGGCACCAAATACCCTAGTACACCGCGGGCACAACATACCCAAGTACACCGCGGGCACCACATACCCAAGTACACTGCGGGCACCACATACCACATACCCTAGTATACCGCGGGCACCACATACCCTAGTACACCGCGGGCACCACATACCCAAGTACACTGCGGGCACCACATACCCAACTACACCGCGGGCATCACATACCCAACTACACCGCGGGCACCACATACCCTAGTATACCGCGGGCACCACATACCCTAGTACACCGCGGGCACCACATACCCAAGTACACCGCGGGCACCACATACCCAACTACACCGCGGGCATCACATACCCAACTACAACGCGGGCACCACATACCCTAGTACACCGCGGGCACCACATACCCAAGTACACCGCGGGCACCACATACCCAACTACACCGCGGGCACCACATACCCAACTACACCGTGGGCACCACATACCCTAGTACACCGCGGGCACCACATACCCAAGTACACCGCGGGCACGACATACCTAACTACACCGCGGGCATCACATACCTAAGTACACTGCGGGCACCACATCACATATCCTAGTATACCGCGGGCACCACATACCCAACTACACCGCAGGCACCACATACCCTAGTACACCGCGGGCACCACATACCCTAGTACACCGCGGGCATCACAAACCCGACTACACCGGGGGCACCACATACCCAAGTACACTGCGGGCACCACATACCCTAGTACACCGCGGGCATCACAAACCCGACTACATTGCGGGCACCACACACCCTAGTACACCGCGGGCATCACATACCCAACTACGCCGCAGGCACCACATACCCTAGTACACCGCGGGCATCACAAACCCGACTACACCGGGGGCACCACATACCCAAGTACACTGCGGGCACCACATACCCTAGTACACCGCGGGCATCACATACCCTAGTACACCGCGGGCATCACAAACCCGACTACATTGCGGGCACCACACACCCTAGTACACCGCGGGCATCACATACCCAACTACGCCGCAGGCACCACATACCCTAGTACACCGCGGGCATCACAAACCCGACTACACCGGGGGCACCACATACCCAAGTACACTGCGGGCACCACATACCCTAGTACACCGCGGGCATCACAAACCCGACTACACCGCGGGCACCACATACCCTAGTACACCGCGGGCACCACATACCCAACTACACCGTGGGCTCCACATACCCAAGTACACCGCGGGCACCACATACCCAACTACACCGCGGGCACCACATACCCTAGTACACCGCGGGCACCACATACCCAAGTACACTGCGGGCACCACATACCCAACTACACCGCGGGCACCACATACCCAACTACACCGCGGGCACCACATACCCTAGAACACCGCGGGCACCACATACCCAACTACACCGTAGGCACCACATACCCTAGTATACCGCGGGCACCACATACCCTAGTACACCGCGGGCACTACATACCCAAGTACACTGCGGTCACCACATACCCAAGTACACTGCGGGCACCACATACCCAACTACACCTCGGGCATCACATACCCAACTACACCGCGGGCACCACATACTCTAGAAAACCGCGGGCACCACATACCCAACTACACCGTAGGCACCACATACCCTAGTATACCGCGGTCACCACATACCCTAGTACACCGCGGGCACCACATACCCTAGTACACTGCGGGCACCACATACCCAACTACACCGCGGGCATCACATACCCTAGTACACTGCGGGCACCACATACCCAACCACACCGCGGGCACCACATACCCTGGTACACCGCGGGCACCACATACCCAACTACACCGTGGGCACCACATACCCTAGTATACCGCGGGCACCACATACCCTAGTACACTGCGGGCACCACATACCCAACCACACCGCGGGCACCACATACACTGGTACACCGCGGGCACCACATACCCAACTACACCGTGGGCACCACATACCCTAGTATACCGCGGGCACCGCATACCCTAGTACACCGCGGGCACCACATACCCAACTACACCGCGGGCACCACATACCCTAGTACACCGCGGGCACAACATACATAAGTACACCGCGGGCACCACATACCTAAGTACACTGCGGGCACCACATACCCAAGTACACCGCGGGCACCACATACCCTAGTACACCGCGGGCACCACATACCCTAGTACACCGCGGGCACCACATACCCAAATACACCGTGGGCACCACATACCCTAGTATACCGCGGGCACCACATACCCAACTACACCGTGGGCACCGCATACCCTAGTACACCGCGGGCACCACATACCCAACAACACCGCGGGCACCACATACCCTGGTACACCGCGGGCACCACATACCCAACTACACCGTAGAAACCACATACCCTAGTACACCGCGGGCACCACATACCCAACTACACCGCGGGCACCACATACCCTAGTACACCGTGGGCACCACATACCCAACTACACCGCGGGCACTACATACCCAAGTACACTGCGGGCACCACATACCCTAGTACACCGTGGGCACCACATACCCAACTACACCGCGGGCACTACATACCCTAGTACACCGCAGGCACCACATACCCTAGAACACCGCGGGCACCACATACCCAACTACACCGAAGGCACCACATACCCTAGTTTACCGCGGGCACCACATACCCAACTACACCGCGGGCACCACATACCCAAATACATGCGGGCACCACATACCCAACTACACTGCGGGCATCACATACCCAACTACACCGCGGGCACCACATACCTAGTACACCGCGGGCACCACATACCCAACTACACCGCGGGCACCACATACCCAAGTACACTCCGGGCACCACATACCGAACTACACCGCGGGCACCACATACCCTAGAACACCGCGGGCACCACATACCCAACTACACCGTAGGCACATACCCTAGTATACCGAGGGCACCACATACCCAACTACACCGCGGGCACCACATACCCAAGTACATGTGGGCACCACATACCCAACTACACTGCGGGCATCACATACCCAACTACACCGCGGGCACCACATACCTAGTACATAGCGGGCACCACATACCCAACTACACCGCGGGCATCACATACCCAACTACACCGCGGGCACCACATACCCTAGTACACCGCGGGCACCACATACCCAACTACACCGTGGGCACCACATACCCTAGTATACCGCGGGCACCACATACCCTAGTATACCGCGGGCACCAAATACCCTAGTACACCGCGGGCACCACATACCCTAGTACACCGCGGGCACCACATACCCAACTACACCGTGGGCACCACATACCCTAGTATACCGCGGGCACCACATACCCTAGTACACCGCGGGCTACACATACCCAACTACACCGTGGGCACCACATACCCTAGTACACCGCGGGCACCACATACCCAACTACACCGTGGGCACCACATACCCTAGTATACCGCGGGCACCACATACCCTAGTATACCGCGGGCACCAAATACCCTAGTACACCGCGGGCACCACATACCCTAGTACACCGCGGGCACCACATACCCAACTACACCGTGGGCACCACATACCCTAGTATACCGCGGGCACCACATACCCTAGTACACCGCGGGCACCACATACCCAACTACACCGTGGGCACCACATACCCTAGTATACCGCGGGCACCACATACCCTAGTACACCGCGGGCACCACATACCCAACTACACCGTGGGCACCACATACCCTAGTATACCACGGGCACCACATACCCAACTACACCGTGGGCACCACATACCCTAGTACACCGCGGGCACCACATACCCAACTACACCGCGGGCAATACATACCCTAGTACACCGCGGGCACCACATACCCTAGAACACCGCGGGCACCACATACCCAACTACACCGTAGGCACCTCATACCCTAGTATACCGCGGGCACCACATACCCTAGTACACCGCGGGCACCACATACCCAACTACACCGTGGGCACCACATACCCTAGTACACCGCGGGCACCACATACCCAAGTACACCGCGGGCACCACATACCTAACTACACCGCGGGCATCACATACCCAACTACACCGCGGGCACCACATACCCAACTACACCGTGGGCACCACATACCCTAGTACACCGCGGGCACCACATACCCAACTACACCGTGGGCACCACATACCCCAGTACACCGCGGGCACCACATACCCAAGTACACCGCGGGCACGACATACCTAACTACACCGCGGGCATCACATACCCAACTACACCACGGGCACCACATACCCAACTACACCGTGGGCACCACATACCCTAGTACACCGCGGGCACCACATACCCAACTACACCGTGGGCACCACATACCCTAGTATACCGCGGGCACCACATACCCAAGTACACCGCGGGCACCACATACCCAAGTACACAGCGGGCACCACATACCCAACTACACCGCGGGCATCACATACCCAACTACACCGCGGGCACCACATACCCTAGTATACCGCGGGCACCACATACCCTAGTACACCGCGGGCACCACATACCCAAGTACACTGCGGGCACCACATACCCAACTACACCGCGGGCATCACATACCCAACTACACCGCGGGCACCACATACCCTAGAACACCGCGGGCACCACATACCCAACTACACCGTAGGCACCACATTCCTAGTATACCGCGGGCACCACATACCCTAGTACACCGCGGGCACCACATACCCTAGTACACTGCGGGCACCACATACCCAACTACACCGCGGGCATCACATACCCTGGTACACCGCGGGCACCACATACCCAACTACACCGTGGGCACCACATACCCTAGTATACCGCGGGCACCACATACCCAAGTACACTGCTGGCATCACATACCCAACTACACCGCGGGCACAACATACCCAAGTACACTGCGGGCACCACATACCCAACTACACCGCGGGCATCACATACCCTAGTATACCGCGGGCACCACTTACCCTAGTACACTGCGGGCACCACATACCCAACTACACCGCGGGCATCACATACCCTGGTACACCGCGGGCACCACATACCCAACTACACCGTGGGCACCACATACCCTAGTATACCGCGGGCACCACATACCCAAGTACACTGCTGGCATCACATACCCAACTACACCGCGGGCACAACATACCCAAGTACACTGCGGGCACCACATACCCAACTACACCGCGGGCATCACATACCCTAGTATACCGCGGGCACCACTTACCCTAGTACACCGCGGGCACCACATACCCTAGTACACCGCGGGCACCACATACCCAACTACACCGTGGGCACCACATACCCTAGTATACCGCGGGCACCACATACCCTAGTACACCGCGGGCACCACATGCCCAACTACACCGTGGGCACCACATACCCTAGTATACCGCGGGCACCACTTACCCTAGTACACCGCGGGCACCACATACCCTAGTACACCGCGGGCACCACATACCCAACTACACCGTGGGCACCACATACCCAACTCCACCGTGGGCACCACATAGCCTAGTATACCGCGGGCACCACATACCCAAGTACACTGCGGGCACCACATACCCAACTACACCGCAGGCGCCACATACCCAACTACACCGTGGGCACCACATATCCTAGTATACCGCGGGCACCACATACCCTAGTACACCGCGGGCACCACATACCCAACTACACCGTGGGCACCACATACCCTTGTATACCGCGGGCACCACATACCCTAGTACACCGTGGGCCCCACATACCCAACTACACCGTGAACACCACATACCCTAGTATACCGCGGGCATCACATACCCAACTACACCGCAGGCACGACATACCCAACTACACCGCGGGCACCACATACCCAAGTACAACGCGGGCATCACATACCTAAGTACACTGCGGGCACCACATCACATACCCTAGTACACCGCGGGCACCACATACCCAACTACACCGCAGGCACCACATACCCTAGTACACCGCGGGCACCACATACCCTAGTACACCGCGGGCATCACAAACTCGACTACATTGCGGGCACCACATACCCTAGTACACCGCGGGCATCACAAACCCGACTACACCGGGGGCACCACATACCCAAGTACACTGCGGGCACCACATACCCTAGTACACCGCGGGCATCACAAACCCGACTACACCGCGGGAACCACATACCCTAGTACACCGCGGGCATCACAAACCCGACTACACCGCGGGCACCACATACCTTAGTACACCGCGGGCACCACATACCCAACTACACCGTGGGCTCCACATACCCAAGTACACCGCGGGCACCACATACCCAACTACACCGCGGGCAATACATACCCAAGTACACTGCGGGCACCACATACCCTAGTACACCGTGGGCACCACATACCCAACTACACCGCGGGCACTACATACCCTAGTACACCGCGGGCACCACATACCCAACTACACCGTGGGCACCACATACCCTAGTATACCGCGGGCACCACATACCCTAGTACACTGCGGGCACCACATACCCAACCACACCGCGGGCACCACATACCCTGGTACACCGCGGGCACCACATACCCAACTACACCGTGGGCACCACATACCCTAGTACACCGCGGGCACAACATACCCAAGTACACCGCGGGCACCACATACCCAAGTACACTGCGGGCACCACATACCACATACCCTAGTATACCGCGGGCACCACATACCCTAGTACACCGCGGGCACCACATACCCAAGTACACTGCGGGCATCACATACCCAACTACACCGCGGGCACCACATACCCTAGTATACCGCGGGCACCACATACCCTAGTACACCGCGGGCACCACATACCCAAGTACACTGCGGGCACCACATACCCAACTACACCGCGGGCATCACATACCCAACTACACCGCGGGCACCACATACCCTAGTACACCGCGGGCACCACATACCCAAGTACACTGCGGGCACCACATACCCAACTACACCGCGGGCACCACATACCCAACTACACCGTGGGCATCACATACCCAACTACACCGCGGGCACCACATACCCAAGTACACCGCGGGCACGACATACCTAACTACACCGCGGGCATCACATACCCAACTACACCGCGGGCACCACATACCCTAGTACACCGCGGGCACCACATACCCAAGTACACTGCGGGCACCACATACCCAACTACACCGTGGGCACCACATACCCAACTCCACCGTGGGCACCACATAGCCTAGTATACCGCGGGCACCACATACCCAAGTACACTGCGGGCACCACATTCCCAACTACACCGCGGGCGCCACATACCCAACTACACCGTGGGCACCACATACCCTAGTATACCGCGGGCACCACATACCCTAGTACACCGCGGGCACCACATACCCAACTACACCGTGGGCACCACATACCCTAGTATACCGCGGGCACCACATACCCTAGTACACCGTGGGCCCCACATACCCAACTACACCGTGAACACCACATACCCTAGTATACCGCGGGCATCACATAACCAACTACACCGCAGGCACGACATCCCCAACTACACCGCGGGCACCACATACCCAAGTACAACGCGGGCATCACATACCTAAGTACACTGCGGGCACCACATCACATATCCTAGTATACCGCGGGCACCACATACCCAACTACACCGCAGGCACCACATACCCTAGTACACCGCGGGCACCACATACCCTAGTACACCACGGGCATCACAAACCCGACTACACCGGGGGCACCACATACCCAAGTACACTGCGGGCACCACATACCCTAGTACACCGCGGGCATCACAAACCCGACTACATTGCGGGCACCACACACCCTAGTACAACGCATGCATCACATACCCAACTACGCCGCAGGCACCACATACCCTAGTACACCGCGGGCATCACAAACCCGACTACACCGGGGGCACCACATACCCAAGTACACTGCGGGCACCACATACCCTAGTACACCGCGGGCATCACAAACCCGACTACACCGCGGGCACCACATACCCTAGTACACCGCGGGCACCACATACCCAACTACACCGTGGGCTCCACATACCCAAGTACACCGCGGGCACCACATACCCAACTACACCGCGGGCACCACATACCCTAGTACACCGAGGGCATCACAAACCCGACTACACCGCGGGCACCACATACCCAAGTACACTGCGGGCACCACATACCCTAGTACACCGCGGGCATCACAAACCCGACTACACCGCGGGCACCACATACCCTAGTACACCGCGGGCATCACAAACCCAACTACACCGCGGGCACCACATACCCAAGTACACTGCGGGCACCACATACCCAACTACACCGCGGGCACCACATACCCAACTACACCGCGGGCACCACATACCCTAGAACACCGCGGGCACCACATACCCAACTACACCGTAGGCACCACATACCCTAGTATACCGCGGGCACCACATACCCTAGTACACCGCGGGCACTACATACCCAAGTACACTGCGGTCACCACATACCCAAGTACACTGCGGGCACCACATACCCAACTACACCGCGGGCATCACATACCCAACTACACCGTAGGCACCACATACCCTAGTATACCGCGGGCACCACATACCCTAGTACACCGCGGGCACCACATACCCTAGTACACTGCGGGCACCACATACCCAACTACACCGCGGGCATCACATACCCAACTACACCGCGGGCACCACATACCCAACCACACCGCGGGCACCACATACCCTGGTACACCGCGGGCACCACATACCCAACTACACCGTGGGCACCACATACCCTAGTATACCGCGGGCACCACATACCCTAGTACACTGCGGGCACCACATACCCAACCACACCGCGGGCACCACATACCCTGGTACACCGCGGGCACCACATACCCAACTACACCGTGGGCACCACATACCCTAGTATACCGCGGGCACCGCATACCCTAGTACACCGCGGGCACCACATACCCAACTACACCGCGGGCACCACATACCCTAGTACACCGCGGGCACAACATACATAAGTACACCGCGGGCACCACATACCTAAGTACACTGCGGGCACCACATACCCAAGTACACCGCGGGCACCACATACCCTAGTACACCGCGGGCACCACATACCCTAGTACACCGCGGGCACCACATACCCAAATACACCGTGGGCACCACATACCCTAGTATACCGCGGGCACCACATACCCAACTACACCGTGGGCACCGCATACCCTAGTACACCGCGGGCACCACATACCCAACAACACCGCGGGCACCACATACCCTGGTACACCGCGGGCACCACATACCCAACTACACCGTAGGCACCACATACCCTAGTATACCGCGGGCACCACATACCCTAGTACACCGCGGGCACCACATACCCAACTACACCGTGGGCACCACATACCCTAGTATACCGCGGGCACCACATACCCTAGTACACCGCGGGCACCACATACCCAACTACACCGTGGGCACCACATACCCTAGTATACCGCGGGCACCACATACCCAACTACACCGTGGGCACCACATACCCTAGTACACCGCGGGCACCACATACCCAACTACACCGCGGGCAATACATACCCTAGTACACCGCGGGCACCACATACCCTAGAACACCGCGGGCACCACATACCCAACTACACCGTAGGCACCACATACCCTAGTATACCGCGGGCACCACATACCCTAGTACACCGCGGGCACCACATACCCAACTACACCGTGGGCACCACATACCCTAGTACACCGCGGGCACCACATACCCAAGTACACCGCGGGCACCACATACCCAACTACACCGCGGGCATCACATACCCAACTACACCGCGGGCACCACATACCCAACTACACCGTGGGCACCACATACCCTAGTACACCGCGGGCACCACATACCCAACTACACCGTGGGCACCACATACCCTAGTACACCGCGGGCACCACATACCCAAGTACACCGCGGGCACGACATACCTAACTACACCGCGGGCATCACATACCCAACTACGCCGCGGGCACCACATACCCAACTACACCGTGGGCACCACATACCCTAGTACACCGCGGGCACCACATACCCAACTACACCGTGGGCACCACATACCCTAGTATACCGCGGGCACCACATACCCTAGTACACCGCGGGCACCACATACCCAAGTACACTGCGGGCACCACATACCCAACTACACCGCGGGCACCACATACCCTAGTATACCGCGGGCACCACATACCCTAGTACACCGCGGGCACCAGATACCCAAGTACACTGCGGGCACCACATACCCAACTACACCGCGGGCATCACATACCCAACTACACCGCGGGCACCACATACCCTAGTACACCGCGGGCACCACATACCCAAGTACACTGCGGGCACCACATACCCAACTACACCGCGGGCATCACATACCCAACTACACCGCGGGCACCACATACCCTAGAACACCGCGGGCATCACAAACCCGACTACACCGCGGGCACCACATACCCTAGTACACCGCGGGCACCACATACCCAACTACACCGTGGGCTCCACATACCCAAGTACACCGCGGGCACCACATACCCAACTGCACCGCGGGCACCACATACCCTAGTACACCGAGGGCATCACAAACCCGACTACACCGCGGGCACCACATACCCAAGTACACTGCGGGCACCACATACCCTAGTACACCGCGGGCATCACAAACCCGACTACACCGCGGGCACCACATACCCTAGTACACCGCGGGCATCACAAACCCAACTACACCGCGGGCACCACATACCCAAGTACACTGCGAGCACCACATACCCAACTACACCGCGGGCACCACATACCCAACTACACCGCGGGCACCACATACCCTAGAACACCGCGGGCACCACATACCCAACTACACCGTAGGCACCACATACCCTAGTATACCGCGGGCACCACATACCCTAGTACACCGCGGGCACTACATACCCAAGTACACTGCGGTCACCACATACCCAAGTACACTGCGGGCACCACATACCCAACTACACCGCGGGCATCACAAACCCAACTACACCGCGGGCACCACATACTCTAGAACACCGCGGGCACCACATACCCAACTACACCGTAGGCACCACATACCCTAGTATACCGCGGGCACCACATACCCTAGTACACCGCGGGCACCACATACCCTAGTACACTGCGGGCACCACATACCCAACTACACCGCGGGCATCACATACCCTAGTACACTGCGGGCACCACATACCCAACCACACCGCGGGCACCACATACCCTGGTACACCGCGGGCACCACATACCCAACTACACCGTGGGCACCACATACCCTAGTATACCGCGGGCACCACATACCCTAGTACACTGCGGGCACCACATACCCAACCACACCGCGGGCACCACATACCCTGGTACACCGCGGGCACCACATACCCAACCACACCGCGGGCACCACATACCCTGGTACACCGCGGGCACCGCATACCCTAGTACACCGCGGGCACCACATACCCAACTACACCGCGGGCACCACATACCCTAGTACACCGCGGGCACAACATACATAAGTACACCGCGGGCACCACATACCTAAGTACACTGCGGGCACCACATACCCAAGTACACCGCGGGCACCACATACCCTAGTACACCGCGGGCACCACATACCCTAGTACACCGCGGGCACCACATACCCAACTACACCGTGGGCACCACATACCCTAGTATACCGCGGGCACCACATACCCAACTACACCGTGGGCACCGCATACCCTAGTACACCGCGGGCACCACATACCCAACAACACCGCGGGCACCACATACCCTGGTACACCGCGGGCACCACATACCCAACTACACCGTAGGCACCACATACCCTAGTATACCGCGGGCACCACATACCCTAGTACACCGCGGGCACCACATACCCAACTACACCGTGGGCACCACATACCCTAGTATACCGCGGGCACCACATACCCTAGTACACCGCGGGCACCACATACCCAACTACACCGTGGGCACCACATACCCTAGTATACCGCGGGCACCACATACCCAAGTACACTGCTGGCATCACATACCCAACTACACCGCGGGCACAACATACCCAAGTACACTGCGGGCACCACATACCCAACTACACCGCGGGCATCACATACCCTAGTATACCGCGGGCACCACTTACCCTAGTACACCGCGGGCACCACATACCCTAGTACACCGCGGGCACCACATACCCAACTACACCGTGGGCACCACATACCCTAGTATACCGCGGGCACCACATACCCTAGTACACCGCGGGCACCACATGCCCAACTACACCGTGGGCACCACATACCCTAGTATACCGCGGGCACCACATACCCTAGTACACCGCGGGCACCACATACCCAACTACACCGTGGGCACCACATACCCAACTCCACCGTGGGCACCACATAGCCTAGTATACCGCGGGCACCACATACCCAAGTACACTGCGGGCACCACATACCCAACTACACCGCGGGCGCCACATACCCAACTACACCGTGGGCACCACATACCCTAGTATACCGCGGGCACCATATACCCTAGTACACCGCGGGCACCACATACCCAACTACACCGTGGGCACCACATACTCTTGTATACCGCGGGCACCACATACCCTAGTACACCGTGGGCCCCACATACCCAACTACACCGTGAACACCACATACCCTAGTATACCGCGGGCATCACATACCCAACTACACCGCAGGCACGACATACCCAACTACACCGCGGGCACCACATACCCAAGTACAACGCGGGCATCACATACCTAAGTACACTGCGGGCACCACATCACATACCCTAGTACACCGCGGGCACCACATACCCTAGTACACCGCGGGCACCACATACCCAACTACACCGTGGGCACCACATACTCTTGTATACCGCGGGCACCACATACCCTAGTACACCGTGGGCCCCACATACCCAACTACACCGTGAACACCACATACCCTAGTATACCGCGGGCATCACATACCCAACTACACCGCAGGCACGACATACCCAACTACACCGCGGGCACCACATACCCAAGTACAACGCGGGCATCACATACCTAAGTACACTGCGGGCACCACATCACATACCCTAGTACACCGCGGGCACCACATACCCAACTACACCGCAGGCACCACATACCCTAGTACACCGCGGGCACCACATACCCTAGTACACCGCGGGCATCACAAACCCGACTACATTGCGGGCACCACATACCCTAGTGCACCGCGGGCATCACAAACCCGACTACACCGGGGGCACCACATACCCAAGTACACTGCGGGCACCATATACCCTAGTACACCGCGGGCATCACAAACCCGACTACACCGCGGGCACCACATACCCTAGTACACCGCGGGCATCACAAACCCGACTACACCGCAGGCACCACATACCCTAGTACACCGCGGGCACCACATACCCAACTACACCGTGGGCTCCACATACCCAAGTACACCGCGGGCACCACATACCCAACTACACCGCGGGCAATACATACCCAAGTACACTGCGGGCACCACATACCCTAGTACACCGTGGGCACCACATACCCAACTACACCGCGGGCACTACATACCCTAGTACACCGCGGGCACCACATACCCAACTACACCGTGGGCACCACATACCCTAGTATACCGCGGGCACCACATACCCTAGTACACTGCGGGCACCACATACCCAACCACACCGCGGGCACCACATACCCTGGTACACCGCGGGCACCACATACCCAACTACACCGTTGGCACCACATACCCTAGTACACCGCGGGCACAACATACCCAAGTACACCACGGGCACCACATACCCAAGTACACTGCGGGCACCACATACCACATACCCTAGTATACCGCGGGCACCACATACCCTAGTACACCGCGGGCACCACATACCCAAGTACACTGCGGGCACCACATACCCAACTACACCGCGGGCATCACATACCCAACTACACCGCGGGCACCACATACCCTAGTATACCGCGGGCACCACATACCCTAGTACACCGCGGGCACCACATACCCAAGTACACTGCGGGCACCACATACCCAACTACACCGCGGGCATCACATACCCAACTACAACGCGGGCACCACATACCCTAGTACACCGCGGGCACCACATACCCAAGTACACTGCGGGCACCACATACCCAACTACACCGCGGGCACCACATACCCAACTACACCGTGGGCACCACATACCCTAGTACACCGCGGGCACCACATACCCAAGTACACCGCGGGCACGACATACCTAACTACACCGCGGGCATCACATACCTAAGTACACTGCGGGCACCACATCACATATCCTAGTATACCGCGGGCACCACATACCCAACTACACCGCAGGCACCACATACCCTAGTACACCGCGGGCACCACATACCCTAGTACACCGCGGGCATCACAAACCCGACTACACCGGGGGCACCACATACCCAAGTACACTGCGGGCACCACATACCCTAGTACACCGCGGGCATCACAAACCCGACTACATTGCGGGCACCACACACCCTAGTACACCGCGGGCATCACATACCCAACTACGCCGCAGGCACCACATACCCTAGTACACCGCGGGCATCACAAACCCGACTACACCGGGGGCACCACATACCCAAGTACACTGCGGGCACCACATACCCTAGTACACCGCGGGCATCACATACCCTAGTACACCGCGGGCATCACAAACCCGACTACATTGCGGGCACCACACACCCTAGTACACCGCGGGCATCACATACCCAACTACGCCGCAGGCACCACATACCCTAGTACACCGCGGGCATCACAAACCCGACTACACCGGGGGCACCACATACCCAAGTACACTGCGGGCACTACATACCCTAGTACACCGCGGGCATCACAAACCCGACTACACCGCGGGCACCACATACCCTAGTACACCGCGGGCACCACATACCCAACTACACCGTGGGCTCCACATACCCAAGTACACCGCGGGCACCACATACCCAACTACACCGCGGGCACCACATACCCTAGTACACCGCGGGCACCACATACCCAAGTACACTGCGGGCACCACATACCCAACTACACCGCGGGCACCACATACCCAACTACACCGCGGGCACCACATACCCTAGAACACCGCGGGCACCACATACCCAACTACACCGTAGGCACCACATACCCTAGTATACCGCGGGCACCACATACCCTAGTACACCGCGGGCACTACATACCCAAGTACACTGCGGTCACCACATACCCAAGTACACTGCGGGCACCACATACCCAACTACACCTCGGGCATCACATACCCAACTACACCGCGGGCACCACATACTCTAGAACACCGCGGGCACCACATACCCAACTACACCGTAGGCACCACATACCCTAGTATACCGCGGTCACCACATACCCTAGTACACCGCGGGCACCACATACCCTAGTACACTGCGGGCACCACATACCCAACTACACCGCGGGCATCACATACCCTAGTACACTGCGGGCACCACATACCCAACCACACCGCGGGCACCACATACACTGGTACACCGCGGGCACCACATACCCAACTACACCGTGGGCACCACATACCCTAGTATACCGCGGGCACCGCATACCCTAGTACACCGCGGGCACCACATACCCAACTACACCGCGGGCACCACATACCCTAGTACACCGCGGGCACAACATACATAAGTACACCGCGGGCACCACATACCTAAGTACACTGCGGGCACCACATACCCAAGTACACCGCGGGCACCACATACCCTAGTACACCGCGGGCACCACATACCCTAGTACACCGCGGGCACCACATACCCAAATACACCGTGGGCACCACATACCCTAGTATACCGCGGGCACCACATACCCAACTACACCGTGGGCACCGCATACCCTAGTACACCGCGGGCACCACATACCCAACAACACCGCGGGCACCACATACCCTGGTACACCGCGGGCACCACATACCCAACTACACCGTAGAAACCACATACCCTAGTACACCGCGGGCACCACATACCCAACTACACCGCGGGCACCACATACCCTAGTACACCGTGGGCACCACATACCCAACTACACCGCGGGCACTACATACCCAAGTACACTGCGGGCACCACATACCCTAGTACACCGTGGGCACCACATACCCAACTACACCGCGGGCACTACATACCCTAGTACACCGCAGGCACCACATACCCTAGAACACCGCGGGCACCACATACCCAACTACACCGAAGGCACCACATACCCTAGTTTACCGCGGGCACCACATACCCAACTACACCGCGGGCACCACATACCCAAATACATGCGGGCACCACATACCCAACTACACTGCGGGCATCACATACCCAACTACACCGCGGGCACCACATACCTAGTACACCGCGGGCACCACATACCCAACTACACCGCGGGCACCACATACCCAAGTACACTCCGGGCACCACATACCCAACTACACCGCGGGCACCACATACCCTAGAACACCGCGGGCACCACATACCCAACTACACCGTAGGCACATACCCTAGTATACCGAGGGCACCACATACCCAACTACACCGCGGGCACCACATACCCAAGTACATGTGGGCACCACATACCCAACTACACTGCGGGCATCACATACCCAACTACACCGCGGGCACCACATACCTAGTACACCGCGGGCACCACATACCCAACTACACCGCGGGCATAACATACCCAACTACACCGCGGGCACCACATACCCTAGTATACCGCGGGCACCACATACCCTAGTACACCGCGGGCACCACATACCCAAGTACACTGCGGGCACCACATACCCAACTACACCGCGGGCATCACATACCCAACTACATCGCGGGCACCACATACCCTAGTACACCACGGGCACCACATACCCAAGTACACTGCGGGCACCACATACCCAACTACACCGCGGGCACCACATACCCAACTACACCGTGGGCACCACATACCCTAGTACACTGCGGGCACCACATCACATACCCTAGTATACCGCGGGCACCACATACCCAACTACACCGCAGGCACCACATACCCTAGTACACCGCGGGCACCACATACCCTAGTACACCGCGGGCATCACAAACCCGACTACACCGGGGGCACCACATACCCAAGTACACTGCGGGCACCACATACCCTAGTACACCGCGGGCATCACAAACCCGAATACATTGCGGGCACCACACACCCTAGTACACCGCGGGCATCACATACCCAACTACGCCGCAGGCACCACATACCCTAGTACACCGCGAGCATCACAAACCCGACTACACCGGGGGCACCACATACCCAAGTACACTGCGGGCACCACATACCCTAGTACACCGCGGGCATCACAAACCCGACTACACCGCGGGCACCACATACCCTAGTACACCGCGGGCACCACATACCCAACTACACCGTGGGCTCCACATACCCAAGTACACCGCGGGCACCACATACCCAACTACACCGCGGGCACCACATACCCTAGTACACCGCGGGCATCACAAACCCGACTACACCGCGGGCACCACATACCCAAGTACACTGCGGGCACCACATACCCAACTACACCGCGGGCATCACATACCCAACTACACCGCGGGCACCACATACCCTAGTATACCGCGGGCACCACATACCCTAGTACACCGCGGGCACCACATACCCAAGTACACTGCGGGCACCACATACCCAACTACACCGCGGGCATCACATACCCAACTACACCGCGGGCACCACATACCCTAGTACACCGCGGGCACCACATACCCAAGTACACTGCGGGCACCACATACCCAACTACACCGCGGGCACCACATACCCAACTACACCGTGGGCACCACATACCCTAGTACACCGCGGGCACCACATACCCAAGTACACCGCGGGCACGACATACCTAACTACACCGCGGGCATCACATACCCAACTACACCGCGGGCACCACATACCCTAGTACACCGCGGGCACCACATACCCAAGTACACTGCGGGCACCACATACCCAACTACACCGTGGGCACCACATACCCAACTCCACCGTGGGCACCACATAGCCTAGTATACCGCGGGCACCACATACCCAAGTACACTGCGGGCACCACATACCCAACTACACCGCGGGCGCCACATACCCAACTACACCGTGGGCACCACATACCCTAGTATACCGCGGGCACCACATACCCTAGTACACCGCGGGCACCACATACCCAACTACACCGTGGGCACCACATACCCTGGTACACCGCGGGCACCACATACCCAACTACACCGTAGGCACCACATACCCTAGTATACCGCGGGCACCACATACCCTAGTACACCGCGGGCACCACATACCCAACTACACCGCGGGCACCACATACCCTAGTACACCACGGGCACCACATACCCAACTACACCGCAGGCACCACATACCCTAGTACACCGCGGGCACCACATACCCTAGTACACCGCGGGCATCACAAACCCGACTACACCGGGGGCACCACATACCCAAGTACACTGCGGGCACCACATACCCTAGTACACCGCGGGCATCACAAACCCGACTACATTGCGGGCACCACACACCCTAGTACACCGCGGGCATCACATACCCAACTACGCCGCAGGTACCACATACCCTAGTACACCGCGGGCATCACATACCCGACTACACCGGGGGCACCACATACCCAAGTACACTGCGGGCACCACATACCCTAGTACACCGCGGGCATCACAAACCCGACTACACCGCGGGCACCACATACCCTAGTACACCGCGGGCACCACATACCCAACTACACCGTGGGCTCCACATACCCAAGTACACCGCGGGCACCACATACCCAACTACACCGCGGGCACCACATACCCTAGTACACCGCGGGCATCACAAACCCGACTACACCGCGGGCACCACATACCCAAGTACACTGCGGGCACCACATACCCAAGTACACCACGGGCATCACAAACCCGACTACACCGCGGGCACCACATACCCTAGTACACCGCGGACATCACAAACCCAACTACACCGCGGGCACCACATACCCAAGTACACTGCGGGCACCACATACCCAACTACACCGCGGGCACCACATACCCAACTACACCGCGGGCACCACATACCCTAGAACACCGCGGGCACCACATACCCAACTACACCGTAGGCACCACATACCCTAGTATACCGCGGGCACCACATACCCTAGTACACCGCGGGCACTACATACCCAAGTACACTGCGGTCACCACATACCCAAGTACACTGCGGGCACCACATACCCAACTACACCGCGGGCATCACATACCCAACTACACCGCGGGCACCACATACCCTAGAACACCGCGGGCACCACATACCCAACTACACCGTAGGCACCACATACCCTAGTATACCGCGGGCACCACATACCCTAGTACACCGCGGGCACCACATACCCTAGTACACTGCGGGCACCACATACCCAACTACACCGCGGGCATCACATACCCTAGTACACTGCGGGCACCACATACCCAACCACACCGCGGGCACCACATACCCTGGTACACCGCGGGCACCACATACCCAACTACACCGTGGGCACCACATACCCTAGTATACCGCGGGCACCACATACCCTAGTACACTGCGGGCACCACATACCCAACCACACCGCGGGCACCACATACCCTGGTACACCGCGGGCACCACATACCCAACTACACCGCGGGCACCGCATACCCTAGTACACCGCGGGCACCACATACCCAACTACACCGCGGGCACCACATACCCTAGTACACCGCGGGCACAACATACATAAGTACACCGCGGGCACCACATACCTAAGTACACTGCGGGCACCACATACCCAAGTACACCGCGGGCACCACATACCCTAGTACACCGCGGGCACCACATACCCTAGTACACCGCGGGCACCACATACCCAAATACACCGTGGGCACCACATACCCTAGTATACCGCGGGCACCACATACCCAACTACACCGTGGGCACCGCATACCCTAGTACACCGCGGGCACCACATACCCGTGAACACCACATACCCTAGTATACCGCGGGCATCACATACCCAACTACACCGCAGGCACGACATACCCAACTACACCGCGGGCACCACATACCCAAGTACAACGCGGGCATCACATACCTAAGTACATTGCGGGCACCACATCACATACCCTAGTACACCGCGGGCACTACATACCCAAGTACACTGCGGTCACCACATACCCAAGTACACTGCGGGCACCACATACCCAACTACACCGCGGGCATCACATACCCAACTACACCGCGGGCACCACATACCCTAGAACACCGCGGGCACCACATACCCAACTACACCGTAGGCACCACATACCCTAGTATACCGCGGGCACCACATACCCTAGTACACCGCGGGCACCACATACCCTAGTACACTGCGGGCACCACATACCCAACTACACCGCGGGCATCACATACCCTAGTACACTGCGGGCACCACATACCCAACCACACCGCGGGCACCACATACCCAACTACACCGTGGGCACCACATACCCTAGTATACCGCGGGCACCACATACCCTAGTACACTGCGGGCACCACATACCCAACCACACCGCGGGCACCACATACCCTGGTACACCGCGGGCACCACATACCCAACTACACCGCGGGCACCGCATACCCTAGTACACCGCGGGCACCACATACCCAACTACACCGCGGGCACCACATACCCTAGTACACCGCGGGCACAACATACATAAGTACACCGCGGGCACCACATACCTAAGTACACTGCGGGCACCACATACCCAAGTACACCGCGGGCACCACATACCCTAGTACACCGCGGGCACCACATACCCTAGTACACCGCGGGCACCACATACCCAAATACACCGTGGGCACCACATACCCTAGTATACCGCGGGCACCACATACCCAACTACACCGTGGGCACCGCATACCCTAGTACACCGCGGGCACCACATACCCGTGAACACCACATACCCTAGTATACCGCGGGCATCACATACCCAACTACACCGCAGGCACGACATACCCAACTACACCGCGGGCACCACATACCCAAGTACAACGCGGGCATCACATACCTAAGTACACTGCGGGCACCACATCACATACCCTAGTACACCGCGGGCACCACATACCCAACTACACCGCAGGCACCACATACCCTAGTACACCGCGGGCACCACATACCCTAGTACACCGCAGGCACCACATACCCTAGTACACCGCGGGCACCACATGCCCTAGTACACCGCGGGCACCACATACCCAACTACACCGCGGGCACCACATACCCTAGTACACCGTGGGCACAACATACATAAGTACACCGCGGGCACCACATACCTAAGTACACTGCGGGCACCACATACCCAAGTACACCGCGGGCACCACATACCCTAGTACACCGCGGGCACCACATACCCTAGTACACCGCGGGCACCACATACCCAAATACACCGTGGGCACCACATACCCTAGTATACCGCGGGCACCACATACCCAACTACACCGTGGGCACCGCATACCCTAGTACACCGCGGGCACCACATACCCAACAACACCGCGGGCACCACATACCCTGGTACACCGCGGGCACCACATACCCAACTACACCGTAGGAACCACATACCCTAGTACACCGCGGGCACCACATACCCAACTACACCGCGGGCACCACATACCCTAGTACACCGTGGGCACCACATACCCAACTACACCGCGGGCACTACATACCCAAGTACACTGCGGGCACCACATACCCTAGTACACCGTGGGCACCACATACCCAACTACACCGCGGGCACTACATACCCTAGTACACCGCAGGCACCACATACCCTAGAACACCGCGGGCACCACATACCCAACTACACCGTAGGCACCACATACCCTAGTATACCGCGGGCACCACATACTTAACTACACCGCGGGCACCACATACCCAAGTACATGCGGGCACCACATACCCAACTACACTGCGGGCATCACATACCCAACTACACCGCGGGCACCACATACCTAGTACACCGCGGGCACCACATACCCAACTACACCGCGGGCACCACATACCCAAGTACACTGCGGGCACCACATACCCAACTACACCGCGGGCACCACATACCCAACTACACCGCGGGCACCACATACCCTAGTACACCGCGGGCACTACATACCCAAGTACACTGCGGTCACCACATACCCAAGTACACCGCGGGCACCACATACCCTAGTACACCGCGGGCACCACATACCCTAGAACACCGCGGGCACCACATACCCAACTACACCGTAGGCACCACATACCCTAGTATACCGCGGGCACCACATACCCTAGTACACCGCGGGCACCACATACCCAACTACACCGCGGGCACCACATACCCTAGTACACCGCGGGCACAACATACCCAAGTACACCGCGGGCACCACATACCCAAGTACACTGCGGGCACCACATACCCAACTACACCGCGGGCACCACATACCCAAGTACACCGCGGGCATCACATACCCAACTACACTGCGGGCACCACATACCCAACTACACCGCGGGCACCACATACCTTAGTACACCGCGGGCACC
The DNA here is from genome assembly GCA_932527185.1 of Ecliptopera silaceata. Taxonomy (NCBI): domain Eukaryota; kingdom Metazoa; phylum Arthropoda; class Insecta; order Lepidoptera; family Geometridae; genus Ecliptopera; species Ecliptopera silaceata. Next base: position 4,360,553 of record OW052217.1, on the reverse strand, counting down.
ACAAACCCAACTACACCGTGAACACCACATACCCTAGTACACCGCGGGCACCACATACCCAACTACACCGTGGGCACCACATACCCTAGTATACCGCGGGCACCACATCCACATACCCTAGTACACCGCGGGCACCACAAACCCAACTACACCGTAAGCACCACATACCCTAGTATACCGCGGGCACCACAGACCCTAGTACACCGCGGGCACCACATACCCAACTACACCGTGGGCACCACATACCCTAGTATACCGCGGGCACCACATACCCTAGTACACCGCGGGCACCACATACCCTAGTACACCGCGGGCACCACATACCCAACTACACCGCGGGCACCACATACCCAAGTACACTGCGGGCACCACATACCCTAGTACACCATGGGCACCACATACCCAACTACACCGCGGGCACTACATACCCTAGTACACCGCGGGCACCACATACCCTAGAACACCGCGGGCACCACATACCCAACTACACCGTAGGCACCACATACCCTAGTATACCGCGGGCACCACATACCCAACTACACCGCGGGCACCACATACCCAAGTACATGCGGGCACCACATACCCAACTACACTGCGGGCATCACATACCCAACTACACCGCGGGCACCACATACCTAGTACACCGCGGGCACCACATACCCAACTACACCGCGGGCACCACATACCCAAGTACACTGCGGGCACCACATACCCAACTACACCGCGGGCACCACATACCCAACTACACCGCGGGCACCACAGACCCTAGTACACCGCGGGCACTACATACCCAAGTACACTGCGGTCACCACATACCCAAGTACACTGCGGGCACCACATACCCAACTACACCGCGGGCACCACATACCCAACTACACCGCGGGCACCACATACCCTAGTATACCGCGGGCACCACATACCCTAGTATACCGCGGGCACCACATACCCTAGTACACCGCGGGCACCACATACCCAACTACACCGTGGGCACCACATACCCTAGTATACCGCGGGCACCACATACCCAACTACACCGTGGGCACCACATACCCTAGTACACCGCGGGCACCACATACCCAACTACACCGCGGGCAATACATACCCAAGTACACTGCGGGCACCACATACCCTAGTACACCGTGGGCACCACATACCCAACTACACCGCGGGCATCACATACCCAACTACACCGCGGGCACCACATACCCTTGTACACCGCGGGCACCACATACCCAACTACACCGTGGGCACCACATACCCTAGTATACCGCGGGCACCACATACCCTAGTATACCGCGGGCACCACATACCCTAGTACACCGCGGGCACCACATACCCAACTACACCGTGGGCACCACATACCCTAGTATACCGCGGGCACCACATACCCAACTACACCGTGGGCACCACATACCCTAGTACACCGCGGGCACCACATACCCAACTACACCGCGGGCAATACATACCCAAGTACACTGCGGGCACCACATACCCTAGTACACCGTGGGCACCACATACCCAACTACACCGCGGGCACTACATACCCTAGTACACCGTGGGCACCACATACCCAACTACACCGTGGGCACCACATACCCTAGTATACCGCGGGCACCACATACCCTAGTACACTGCGGGCACCACATACCCTGGTACACCGCGGGCACCACATACCCAACTACACCGTGGGCACCACATACCCTAGTACACCGCGGGCACAACATACCCAAGTACACCGAGGGGAACCACATACCCAAGTACACTGCGGGCACCACATACCCAAGTACACCGCGGGCACCACATACCCAAGTACACCGCGGGCATCACATACCCAACTACACCGCGGGCACCACATACCCTAGTACACCGCGGGCACCACATACCCAAGTACACTGCGGGCACCACATACCCTAGTACACCGTGGGCACCACATACCCAACTACACCGCGGGCACTACATACCCTAGTACACCGCGGGCACCACATACCCTAGAACACCGCGGGCACCACATACCCAACTACACCGTAGGCACCACATACCCTAGTATACCGCGGGCACCACATACCCTAGTATACCGCGGGCACCACATCCACATACCCTAGTACACCGCGGGCACCACAAACCCAACTACACCGTAAGCACCACATACCCTAGTATACCGCGGGCACCACAGACCCTAGTACACCGCGGGCACCACATACCCAACTACACCGTGGGCACCACATACCCTAGTATACCGCGGGCACCACATACCCTAGTACACCGCGGGCACCACATACCCTAGTACACCGCGGGCACCACATACCCAACTACACCGCGGGCACCACATACCCAAGTACACTGCGGGCACCACATACCCTAGTACACCGTGGGCACCACATACCCAACTACACCGCGGGCACTACATACCCTAGTACATCGCGGGCACCACATACCCTAGAACACCGCGGGCACCACATACCCAACTACACCGTAGGCACCACATACCCTAGTATACCGCGGGCACCACATACCCAACTTCACCGCGGGCACCACATACCCAAGTACATGCGGGCACCACATACCCAACTACACTGCGGGCATCACATACCCAACTACACCGCGGGCACCACATACCTAGTACACCGCGGGCACCACATACCCAACTACACCGCGGGCACCACATACCTCCCCCCGCGGCCGCCGTTCGTTTAGCAACACTTAGTAGTTGCTCCGTGAATTTAATTTGCAAATAGTTGTATTTTTTGAAAGTTCTCAACAGTGACTTATACAGTTGTGTGCACAGTGCAAAACTCTATCTAGTGACACCTAAATGGTTGCAATCGGTCCAGTAGTTTTGTAATAATAAGCAAAAACATTTTTAAACTTTTTTACTAACTGCTTATAACTGACCTACGGTAACCGGTGCAGCGTGCGCTTGCACTATCATCGGCCGAGCGCGAGGTGACTCATCATCGCCGCTGCCTATCGGAGCATCGAGTAACCTGTCGCCGAGTGTTCTACATCTAAATACCCTCGAGTACTACGGCAGGTTCGCAACATTTATTCATCACAATGAGTTGCGCCGCCTGTTGTTGTTCTTTTGAGGACAATGAAGATTTCCTACGTTGTATGGTAGAGTTGTGTGGTAAAACCTATCATATTCTATGCACGGGTGGAAAACATTTAACGAGCGAGGAACGAAAATGCTGGGTATGTCCGGAATGTCGGAATGCTATGAAGAGAGGAGGAGATAATAGCCTTACCCCTGTCGGACTGACCAAGAAAGTACGAGACCCGAACGTGACTTTTCGTAAAAAACTCCCACCACAAATGATGCAACAATCAGATGAGCCCAACGAGCTCTCTATAGAGATAATAAATTTGAGATCCGATATGGCTACGTTAAGAGACCAGCTCACCCATGCCGTTTCACTTATAGCAAGCTATGATGCTAAATTGGACAAATATGCGCAACAAGTTACCTCATTGAACACCAAACTAGAAGAATACGAAAAAAGGACCCCTCAAATGCGCCCAGTAACTTCACCTCTTTCGACGACACGTGATGCACCTGTACCTAAAATCCCTGAGCTGATGACCAAGCCATCCCGGCTAGATAAACCCAAGAGGCAATCCGGGCCTAATGTGCGTCGTTCTCCTCTGAATAAGGTGCCCCCATCTGTCGCACCAGATGCCGCGGTAGTAGCTGTAAAAGATGGGCATAGCTCCCTTAATGACCTTCCTTTCTAATCGGCGGTTAGGATGACTACTGACGGCAATGACTTGCCTATTCCTACAGATCAGCAGTGGACCGAAGTCAAAAGGCGGAGAAGCCGTGGGCCTACCTCATTGTGTGGCGCGGCTGGTCCGGCTATAACAACGCTAAGAGCGGTTGAACCAGTAAAATACTTACATCTGTGGAACATGGCGTCCAGTGCTGATGATATCCTTCAATACCTGAAAAAACTATGTCCGACTGGCTCTTGTACTGTTGAAGAGCTGTCACCAAGAGGGAGCTACAAATCATATAAGATCGGTGTTCCTGAGGCCCACTACGACGCATGCTACTCGATTGATGTCTGGCCTGTCAATGCTCGGATAAAGGTATGGATAAACTATAGGAAACCAACTGACCAGGTAAAAGTGAATGCTGCAGCGGCCACGACGAGTGACACTACGCGCCGGCAGCCCTTTCGTGGCACAAGCAGTGCGCAATAAATACTCCACTATAAAAGTATTTTATCAGAACGTACGAGGCTTAAAAACCAAGCTTCGTACGTTTCGTAATAACGTTGCACTGCTGGAACATGAACTTCTGACATTAACTGAAACTTTTCTTGACGCTTCTGTGGAAGATTCAGAACTGGCGTGCGCTGACTGGAATATTGTGCGACGAGACCGTAACACACCGTGTGGAGGTGTGCTGCTAGCAGCGCGGTCGCCAATCACTCTTCTCCGTCGGCGCGATCTTGAGACTATCAGCGGTGAGGACTTATGGGCTAGTTTTACATGGCGTGGCCGCTCTTATCATGTATGTGTTTTCTATATGAAACCAAGCGCTACCGACCAAGACTATATGCAATTATTCTGTAATATTGAAAGTTTCGTACATGATCTAAAAGGAAATGTAATCGTGGTAGGGGACTTGAATTTAAATAGTGCCTCACAAAACATTCCTAATTATTATTGTTATTTTTTATCATTTTGTAATTTAAAAGATATGAACTTTATTATGAATATGTATGGGGGTATATTGGACGTAGTTCTGGTGCGAGAGGGCTGTGAAATGTGCGAGGTATTAGTCTCGGGTACTGAATGCATAGTTCCTATGGATGCACACCATCCAGCATTAAACATTGAGTATAAGGTCGAAGTGGCACGTTCCTCAGATCTGATAGAGCCTAGTAATATTAATCCCACTAAGGACTGGAATTTTAATAAGTGTGACTATGAATTATTATATTTTCTACTGTCTGGTGTCTCTTGGGAACGTGTACTATTGTCAAATGATGTCATTACTGCCACAAACAACTTTTACGTGATAATTTACGAAATCTTTGATGTATGCATGCCTAAAAAAAGCCGTAAAACGAGAGTAGCTAAACGATATCCGGTATGGTTCACTTCTGATATAATTTATGATACTAAAGCCAAAATCAAGCTGCATTCCGTCTGGAAGCGTACTGGATCTGAGGATGCTTATAAGTTATTTTCTGCCCTAAGATGTTCATTAAAGTCTCGTGCGGCACTCGCTTATGCCCAACATATTAAAAACATTGAAGATCATTTAAAAGTGAACCCTCGTGAGTTTTGGCGTCACATATCAAGTCTAAGATCCAAGGGTGGTTTTGAACCAAATGTTACCTATGAAGGTCAAAGCCGCTCCGGAGTCGCGGCTGCTGAAGCGTTTGCTGATTTCTTTGCAAGCGTATTTCTTCCGGAAATACCAGCGCTTTGTGCCTCAGCCATTAATGGATCTGATAAGAGTCGCAATAGTAATTTTGTTAACATTGTAAAGTTTTTACCTTCTGATGTTATGTGCGGTATTCAAAAACTAAAAACCAGCAATTCTTTTGGCCCTGATGGTATCCCTTCAATTGTTTTCAAACGGATGAAAAAACATTTTGTAAGCCCGCTGTGCCATATATTTAACTTAGCGCTAGACTTAGGTTTTTATCCTTCCCAGTGGAAGATATCCAGAGTTACTCCTATTCCAAAAACATCTAACAAATTATTAGTCGAGGATTATCGACCCATCGCTATTTTATCGTCAGCCGCTAAAATTTTTGAAAATGTGCTGCATAAGCTTATTTACTCTCAAGTAGAGAAATATCTATGTAATGCACAACATGGGTTCAGGACTAAGAGATCTGTGAACACAAATTTGTTGACACTAGTAGAGTACGTCTCTACACAACTTGATAAAGGTCAACAAGTAGATGTCATATATTTTGACTTTCGCAAAGCGTTCGATAGGGTTAATAACGATGTACTGCTGGAAAAGCTGAGTGCCATAGGCTTTTCCCCGAAACTTCTAAAACTCATTGCCGATTACCTGCGCGACCGCCAACAGTATGTCAAGCTTGGAATATATGAGTCATCATCTTATCACACGCGATCAGGAGTAAGTCAAGGATCAGTGTTGGGGCCCTTATTGTTCCTGTTAATGATAAATGATGTGCCGGAAGTTCTCCGACGTTCTAATTGCCTTTTATATGCTGATGATCTGAAGCTCTACACAGTGATCCGGTCTTTGGATGATTGCTTGGCAGTTCAGCAAGATATTGACGCACTATATCTGTGGAGCGTCTCTAACAAAATGGAGTTCAATCTGTCAAAATGTTCGTGCATGACCTTTGCACGAGTATGGCGCCCAATATCGTATGACTACAATATTAATAGTCACACGATCAATAGATCGCCAGTCATGAAGGATCTGGGAGTTATATTTGACAGAAAGCTCACTTTCCACGACCACATTACCGCTGTTGCCAAGGAATCATTTAGAAGACTGGGTTTTGTTCTAAGAAATGCTCGGGACTTTCAGAATGACCAAGTCATAAGGCTTCTCTTTGGCTCTCTCGTACGTAGTAAACTTGAGTCTAGCTCTTGTGTCTGGAGCCCGCATGAGGTAACATACATTCTTCTTCTTGAAAAGGTACAGAAAGCTTTCCTTCGATACCTCTACAAACGAGTTGCAGGGTATTACCCTTTTATGTATCCAACAATGTTTCTCCTAGGCTACCTTGGATACAATTCACTCAAAACTAGGAGAGCATATGACCAGATGGTAGCAGTTTGCAAAATATTCCGCAGCATCATCGATGCCCCGGATCTGCTGAACGAGTTACTTCGCCTTTACGTTCCAAATCATTATTGCCGTAACAGAAGACATAAGTTATTTGCAGTTCCTGCATGCCGTAGTGTCGCGCGTTCAAACTCTCCCATACCTCGCACACTTAACGCCCTCAACAAGCTCCTGTCAGCCAACCCAGAATGTGATGTGTTTGCGGATGAATGGAAGAAATTTATTGTGGTATGCCTGAGGTTCTGTGAGAGTGAGGATTGAATTGCTTTTATTTTTATTTTTAATTTATTGTTGACATTAGTATCTATTATTGTTTTTTTGTTTATGTAATTTTATTTTTGACTTCTGTTTGACTTGTGTAATTAATTTGTGTAATTGGCTTTTTTTGCCGTTCAAATTAAATAAATAAATAAAATAAATAAATAAAATAAATAAATACCCAAGTACACTGCGGGCACCACATACCCAACTACACCGCGGGCACCACATACCCAACTACACCGCGGGCACCACATACCCTAGTACACCGCGGGCACTACATACCCAAGTACACTGCGGTCACCACATACCCAAGTACACCGAGGGGAACCACATACCCTAGTACACCGCGGGCACCACATGCCCAACTACACCGTCGGCACCACATACCCTAGTATACCGCGGGCACCACTTACCCTAGTACACCGCGGGCACCACATACCCTAGTACACCGCGGGCACCACATACCCAACTACACCGTGGGCACCACATACCCAACTCCACCGTGGGCACCACATAGCCTAGTATACCGCGGGCACCACATACCCAAGTACACTGCGGGCACCACATACCCAACTACACCGCGGGCGCCACATACCCAACTACACCGTGGGCACCACATACCCTAGTATACCGCGGGCACCACATACCCTAGTACACCGCGGGCACCACATACCCAACTACACCGTGGGCACCACATACCCTAGTATACCGCGGGCACCACATACCCTAGTACACCGTGGGCCCCACATACCCAACTACACCGCGGGCGCCACATACCCAACTACACCGTGGGCACCACATACCCTAGTATACCGCGGGCACCACATACCCTAGTACACCGTGGGCCCCACATACCCAACTACACCGCGGGCGCCACATACCCAACTACACCGTGGGCACCACATACCCTAGTATACCGCGGGCACCACATACCCTAGTACACCGCGGGCACCACATACCCAACTACACCGTGGGCACCACATACCCTAGTATACCGCGGGCACCACATACCCTAGTACACCGCGGGCATCACATACCCAACTACACCGCAGGCACGACATACCCAACTACACCGCGGGCACCACATACCCAAGTACAACGCGGGCATCACATACCTAAGTACACTGCGGGCACCACATCACATACCCTAGTACACCGCGGGCACCACATACCCAACTACACCGCAGGCACCACATACCCTAGTACACCGCGGGCACCACATACCCTAGTACACCGCGGGCATCACAAACCCGACTACATTGCGGGCACCACATACCCTAGTACACCGCGGGCATCACATACCTAACTACGCCGCAGGCACCACATACCCTAGTACACCGCGGGCATCACAAACCCGACTACACCGGGGGCACCACATACCCAAGTACACTGCGGGCACCACATACCCTAGTACACCGCGGGCATCACAAACCCGACTACACCGCGGGCACCACATACCCTAGTACACCGCGGGCATCACAAACCCGACTACACCGCGGGCACCACATACCCTAGTACACCGCGGGCACCACATACCCAACTACAACGTGGGCTCCACATACCCAAGTACACCGCGGGCACCACATACCCAACTACACCGCGGGCAATACATACCCAAGTACACTGCGGGCACCACATACCCTAGTACACCGTGGGCACCACATACCCAACTACACCGCGGGCACTACATACCCTAGTACACCGCGGGCACCACATACCCAACTACACCGTGGGCACCACATACCCTAGTATACCGCGGGCACCACATACCCTAGTACACTGCGGGCACCACATACCCAACCACACCGCGGGCACCACATACCCTGGTACACCGCGGGCACCACATACCCAACTACACCGTGGGCACCACATACCCTAGTACACCGCGGGCACAACATACCCAAGTACACCGCGGGCACCACATACCCAAGTACACTGCGGGCACCACATACCCTAGTACACCGCGGGCACCACATACCCAAGTACACCGCGGGCATCACATACCCAACCACACCGCGGGCACCACATACCCTAGTACACCGCGGGCACCACATACCCAAGTACACTGCGGGCACCACATACCCTAGTACACCGTGGGCACCACATACCCAACTACACCGCGGGCACTACATACCCTAGTACACCGCGGGCACCACATACCCTAGAACACCGCGGGCACCACATACCCAACTACACCGTAGATAGATAGATAGATAGAAAATACTTTATTGCACACCACAACTTAAAAATAAACATGTAAAAATTAACTAAAACTAGAGTATGACATACAATGGGCGGCCTTATCGCTAAACAGCGATCTCTACCAGACAACCTAGTGTACCGTAGGCACCACATACCCTAGTATACCGCGGGCACCACATACCCTAGTACACTGCGGGCACCACATACCCTAGTACACTGCGGGCACCACATACCCAACTACACCGCGGGCACCACATACCCAAGTACATGCGGGCACCACATACCCAACTACACCGCGGGCACCACATACCCTAGTACACCGCGGGCACCACATACCCAACTACACCGCGTGCACCACATACCCAAGTACACTGCGGGCACCACATACCCAACTACACCGTGGGCACCACATACCCTAGTACACCGCGGGCACCACATACCCAACTACACCGTGGGCACCACATACCCTAGTACACCGCGGGCACCACATACCCAAGTACACCGCGGGCACGACATACCTAACTACACCGCGGGCATCACATACCCAACTACACCGCGGGCACCACATACCCAACTACACCGTGGGCACCACATACCCTAGTACACCGCGGGCACCACATACCCAACTACACCGTGGGCACTACATACCCTAGTATACCGCGGGCACCACATACCCTAGTACACCGCGGGCACCACATACCCAAGTACACTGCGGGCACCACATACCCAACTACACCGCGGGCATCACATACCCAACTACACCGCGGGCACCACATACCCTAGTATACCGCGGGCACCACATACCCTAGTACACCGCGGGCACCACATACCCAACTACACCGTGGGCACCACATACCCTAGTACACCGCGGGCACCACATGCCCAACTACACCGTGGGCACCACATACCCTAGTATACCGCGGGCACCACTTACCCTAGTACACCGCGGGCACCACATACCCTAGTACACCGCGGGCACCACATACCCAACTACACCGTGGGCACCACATACCCAACTCCACCGTGGGCACCACATAGCCTAGTATACCGCGGGCACCACATACCCAAGTACACTGCGGGCACCACATACCCAACTACACCGCGGGCGCCACATACCCAACTACACCGTGGGCACCACATACCCTAGTATACCGCGGGCACCACATACCCTAGTACACCGCGGGCACCACATACCCAACTACACCGTGGGCACCACATACCCTAGTATACCGCGGGCACCACATACCCTAGTACACCGTGGGCCCCACATACCCAACTACACCGTGAACACCACATACCCTAGTATACCGCGGGCATCACATACCCAACTACACCGCAGGCACGACATACCCAACTACACCGCGGGCACCACATACCCAAGTACAACGCGGGCATCACATACCTAAGTACACTGCGGGCACCACATCACATACCCTAGTACACCGCGGGCACCACATACCCAACTACACCGCAGGCACCACATACCCTAGTACACCGCGGGCACCACATACCCTAGTACACCGCAGGCACCACATACCCTAGTACACCGCGGGCACCACATGCCCAACTACACCGTGGGCACCACATACCCTAGTATACCGCGGGCACCACTTACCCTAGTACACCGCGGGCACCACATACCCTAGTACACCGCGGGCACTACATACCCAACTACACCGTGGGCACCACATACCCAACTCCACCGTGGGCACCACATAGCCTAGTATACCGCGGGCACCACATACCCAAGTACACTGCGGGCACCACATACCCAACTACACCGCGGGCGCCACATACCCAACTACACCGTGGGCACCACATACCCTAGTATACCGCGGGCACCACATACCCTAGTACACCGCGGGCACCACATACCCAACTACACCGTGGGCACCACATACCCTAGTATACCGCGGGCACCACATACCCTAGTACACCGTGGGCCCCACATACCCAACTACACCGTGAACACCACATACCTTAGTATACCGCGGGCATCACATACCCAACTACACCGCAGGCATGACATACCCAACTACACCGCGGGCACCACATACCCAAGTACAACGCGGGCATCACATACCTAAGTACACTGCGGGCACCACATCACATACCCTAGTACACCGCGGGCACCACATACCCTAGTACACCGCGGGCATCACAAACCCGACTACATTGCGGGCACCACATACCCTAGTACACCGCGGGCATCACATACCTAACTACGCCGCAGGCACCACATACCCTAGTACACCGCGGGCATCACAAACCCGACTACACCGGGGGCACCACATACCCAAGTACACTGCGGGCACCACATACCCTAGTACACCGCGGGCATCACAAACCCGACTACACCGCGGGCACCACATACCCTAGTACACCGCGGGCACCACATACCCAACTACACCGTGGGCTCCACATACCCAAGTACACCGCGGGCACCACATACCCAACCCCCCCGACCCCCCCATGGATCCGCCGTTGCATACAAACTTTCGTTAAACTTTCTTTTTATTAGGCAGCAGGATAGTTCCTACTGGATACGATTGTGGCTATCCTCATCGTGATGTGTTCCTTCACCGTTTGAATGATATGATACCTACATTACCCACAGCACGATTAATTCTTAGCGCAGCCGTTATTATTTTGTACGTTCAAAACCAGTTCTGTGGCCCGGGACCATGTCAGAGGCACTCAACTTGGGGTCTGAATAAAATATAATGTGGACAATCTACACAACATCATTCAGCTCCAAGCTAAGCAGAGCTTGTGTTACGGGTGCTAGAAGACTGACATACTTAATACATTACATAGATAAGTATTTTACATATCAAATACACAGATCACCCGGGATAAATATTTGCAGATCGTACAAACATTTATCCCAAGGCGGGAATCAAACCCGCAACCTCCGCGTCGCAGGCGGACCTTCGCCCGCCGCGCCACATCGGTCGTGTCGCGAATATGAAATAAACTTTAACTTATTAATTCTATTTGTATATTTTTTGGTAAGAAAAAGATTGTTACATTTGCTCATATTTCGTAAACCTATTTTATTAATTAATATTTAATATATGCAGACCTATTTAATAATAATAACAGCGTATCAGCATTGCTATTGAGCGCGGCAATGCAGCCACTATCTTGTTGAACTATCTATAGATCGTTTGCAACGGTCTGTAGATAGCTCAACTGTTTCATATGTATTTTATATGTTATGTACATTTTGTAAATACTGTACTAGTCGTAAGTTTGGTTGTGAATAAAGATTATATTTTTTTTATACTTAATTAAAGAATTCGAATATAAATGTACAAATCAACAGCAGTAAAGTTTTAGAGCCACTGATTTTGACCAACTGCCCACAAATACATCTACAAGCGATGCTGAGCACAAGGAGCTTTTATATTAAAGTTAAAGAAAAAACAACCTTAAAACTACGAGCTAGGTTTCATATTTAATCCACACCATTCACAGCTACTATCACACTAATGCAACTGATACATTTTAAAAGAATATATGCTTTATTTCTGTCATGATAAGGTTTATAATAGATTGTGAGTTACTCTGTTCCATAGTGGAACAAAACTTTTTTTTTGCCAAGCCAGGTAAAAATATCTCGGGTCGTCTCAATCCAGTAAAAATGCGACGCGCCGCGAGCCAAACGTGCCTAAAATACAATTTAAATTAAAACTTTTTAACTAAAAACTTCTTTGAAAAGTATTGAACCTCTTTGGTTAGTGCAGTGAATGTTTGGCGTCGGTACGCATGTGTTCTAAGTATATTCAAAGTTTGTTGTAAAAAGTTTGTGCGTGCAAAAGTATACTGCCGATAACGAAAAGGATTTTGACATTTCTGATTTTATGGTAAGTTCGTTGTAATACATGTTACAATTTACAGTAAAGTTCTTTTGTAATTTCGTGAGAGGTCGACAGAACAAAGGCCAATCAAGATAAACTAGTTTTGAAAGTACGCGTCTTAAATTTTGTTACTTCATTGGAACAGGATGTGACGTCCCGTTTTTTGTTGCAAAAAGTTTGCTAGGCCCACCCCTAGTGAGGCGCGTCGAACGACTTATCGATAAAAATATATCGATTAAATTGATTAATGATACTTAAAATATCACCGTTTTAAATTGTATTGTAACCATTTATATCTGTACTAATCTAGGCAGGTATTCACTTAAACACTTTTGTATTTCCGTAGGTAACTGTTGTTTTTGTCATTAATTTTATGTGTTTTTATGTAAGTCATCAAAATATATTTCTTCTTTTAATTTTGTTATTAATTTATGGTGTAGTATATGGTATAATTATGATTTTATTGAATACCATAAGTTATACCTATTTGTGAGTTTCGGGAACTTTTGGATAAGTTACCAACTTACTACAACTAACTAATATCAACTATAGTAGGTACCAACCTGACACAACAACTACCAATATCTATGTAAGTCACGGTCTAGATCTACCTACCTACGTACAAATCACAAAAAGCTCAGAAGTAAGTAGGTATGTTCAAACAGCACCTATAACAAGGCTTCGATATAAACTAGTGTAGGTACCTTAGAGCATAAAGTGATCAAAACACAAGATAAATGCCACGTGAGTAGTGGCTTTAATCGTATGTATAATCTAAGTGTCGCATGCATTTCCATGAAAACTTTGTTACTTAATATACACATTAAAAAAAGTTAAAAGTTAAAGGTTTCTAAAGCTGCACAATTCATCTGGATCAGCATATTACTAAATACACTGTTTATTACTTATTATTATAACAATATTGTAACAATGCCTAAAAATGTCATACGATTAAATAAAAAAATAAATAACAATATTGTTTATATAGTTATATTTCGGAGGCCAAGACCCACTTTGGGGTTGATGCGCCAGAGCAGTATTAGGTAGTCTTCTTCTTATCGTGTCGATGCTACAACTGTTTTCTGATATGTTGTTGTAGCATCGTGTTGGAAAGATTAGCCAGACTAGACACTGTGTTACCGTGCCTAGCTGTTACCGGTGTGCGCCACGAGGAGGCTATTTCCATGCACCCCATGTAGTAGGTAGTAGTAATCTATCTACAAAAGTAAATGTAATATCAGCTTGCGGCATGCAAATTGGGAAACCAATAAACGTCTCAAAAGATTCGGTTTACTATCTGAATGGATACTAAAACAAATTGCATAAAGTAGGCTATGGTAGCTTTTAGTCACGGATCATACCTACCATCAACAGTTATTTTATTGTAACTGCGTGGGAACTGCCCGTTTAAAGTTTTCTAAAAGATATTTATTGCAGAAATCGTAAGTCATAAAGACAAAATAAGACTTATTACCAACATGAAGCAAATAAATAAATATATTTAAACAAAAGTCGTTGCATTAATGTTATGGTATTGCCCATAAAGGATGTAAAGATAAGGATTGATTGAAATAAGGATGCAAAGTAGATAAATAACTCTTTATTGCATTTCGCAAACAAATAACTTAAATTATTTTAATGTAGATGTTTAAAGTAATTGAATAAAACGACACTGTATTAAAATTGAATTAATAACAATATGTAACACAATGGATGGTCTTATCGCAGAAAGCGATCTCTTCTAAGCTACCGAAAGAGATATCTATATTTTTTACTAAACTACGGTTGCCTGGAAGGCAACCGTAGTTTAGTAAAAAATGTAGTAAAGTGTGCATCCTCTTGAATATTTAATTGGTAGGAACTGAAGATCTTGTAGACTTTTAATTGGAGACATCTATTAAAAAAGATCAGATCAGCCTAGATTTGTAGAAAAACATAAGTACATAGTTCTTAGTTTTTTATTGATCTCTAAAACTAAAAGATACCAGTATTCTTTTAACTTTATCATCACATTTCTAGCGTGTAATTTATACCATTTACAATAACCTCACACCGTCATCAAAAACCATTCAAAAACTACTGATTCAGTATAAAACCGAGGAATGTGTTTCACAGTAGTCATTCGCCATATCAAGTTGCTTATGAGGCCTCTGTCTACTAAGTTTACCTTAGAATAATCATATTTGATCAATCGCGAAGTTCTGTCAGTTCATACACTAACCTCTGTCAGTTCATACACTAACCTCTGTCACTTCATACACTAACCTCTGTCAGGTCATACACTAACCTCTGTCAGTTCATACACTAACCTTACAATTAATTTCATTTATGGTCCTTTACGAACTTTTTAAAATAAATTAAAAAAGTAACAAATGAAAAATAATTTCTTTTTATTACGAAAAACTCATCCTACAATACTAACCTCTGTCAGTTCATACACTAACCTCTGTCAGTACATACACTATCCTCTGTCAGTACATACACTAACCTCAAAACATCTATGCAACTTAACGCTTTGGTTGATATTGACCTTTAGATTCTTGCGTATTAGTGCAGTGGTAATTATCGATAGTTATCGATACTTCTAATCCATAGACTGTTAAGTTAGAAACATATTACAAATACATTAGTAATCTTTACGTGACGTTATCTTTAGTAACTTTTACGATCATTTCTTTTGGAATTTACCCAGTTGTAGTATCTGTTGGCTCAAAACCAAACTTGGTAAAAACCACAAAATCATTCTAGTTTTGATTTTGATTCTATTAATAGTAAGAAAAGCCACGGTCGAACATAAAGCTGGATCTGTAGCTTATCAAATTCGATGTTCTGTGGTAAGAGCTGAATGGGCATAGTTTGCTTTATAAACGGAATATTTACCATGATTTGCGAATTAGATTGTTTCCCGATATTTCGGTTGCATGCATCATGGTTACGGGTCGAACAGAAAAAAGGTAGCACTCCGGGAGTGCCGGCAGAAGTGAAAACTTCAATATTAACGTTGTGTTTAATTATAAGTATAAAAGTACTATCATTTATGAGGTAGAATACAATGTTTATGTTTTTATTTTTTATTATTTTTCGCCCTGTGCCGCCTAAACAGAGCAGCACACTCAGGCACGGTAGAAAGAGTGGGAGATACTAGTTCCTCTCCCTTCCCCTCGATCTTACGCTTTTTCGATCAACGTCACGTGACCCTGACGCGAGTTTGAAAGTTTTTACCCACCCAGCGCCGCTAAAGAAGTTTTCACTTCAAAATATCCCGTTTATAAAGAAAACTCTTCACAACCATGATTGTTTCAGACAAAAGCATAAAATAAGCCGGTATATTGCTGGGCTAGGTCACGCCCAATTCGCCCAACGCCAAATTCAAGGAACATTTTAGTAACGGGATGACATTAGGACATCCTACTAAAATGTTCCTTGAATAGGGTAAAATTCTTTGTAAGAAGGATCATATAAAAAAACGGTAGGAACCATGCCGTATGTTTCTTGCCCGTTTTTCTCGGCTCTTGTCGCGTGGAACTGGCACCTAGAATCACCTATTATGTAAGACGATTCTAAATGATCCTTGTGATTTTACTGAATAAAGTAATTTTGACTTTGACTTTGACTTAGAGAGTGAGCTACAGACAGAATTATCCTAACAGAAAAGTCGAGATAACAAAGCAATATCTACATAGACAGTTGCTGATTAGACGAAGAAGCTTATAATAATTAAGATAAGTCTAAAAACTCAAGCTCTCCCACAGATAATGGGGTCAACGGACGCAATAAATAAACTGACAGCGCAATTTCACCGATAACTTGTGTAATCCTTACGTAATAAAGCTCATTTTGCATTGCAAGCAGTACCCCAAGTACGAGTTTGTGCACACACGAATCGTAGAGACGCAATCGCCGAGCGCCACCGATTTTGTATGCGCACCAAACAGCGCCCCTAGCGGATTTCTCGAGAAGCTTGGATTTCCATACAAAATTAGTGGCTTGCGATACGAAGGCGATATGTTCGTATTCATGTGCAAAACTCGTACTAGGCCCTCTGGTTACAAGTGACAATGTCTTGTACAAGTGTATGCGTGACATAATTAAGCCAATTTAACAGGCTTGGACTGATTGACCTGTTAACAGTACAAAGTAGCTGGATAATGGATCTGTCTTAAAATTATCTCAAACGAAATTGAGTCTTAAGACAGTGTTGTTTATGAACTTAAATGCTTATCTCCTTACGACAATTTCTGGTCTAGATGACTCTGTTTTAAGTATCTGAAGCTAAATGATTACTCATGTGGGTTATAGTAAAGTTTGTAATATTTAAACGCTGAAGATTCTTCCTAACGTTTTGTTACAAAAAAAAGGTAGCACTCCGGGAGTGCCGGCAGAAGTGAAAACTTCAATATTAACGTTGTGTTTTCACTTCTAAGTTTTCACATAAAAATATAACCACAGACGTCATAATGACAATGACAATCACAATGACACAGACACATTCGCGCAAGCGCCCTGTGCCGCCTAAACAGAGTCAGCACACTCAGGCACGGTAGAAAGAGTGGGAGATACTAGTTCCTCTCCCTTTCCCTCGATCTTACGCTTTCGATCAACGTCACGTGACCCTGACGCGAGTTTGAAAGTTTTTACCCACCCAGCGCCGCTAAAGAAGTTTTCACTTCAAAAATACACAATAATCTCGCTGCTTATAAAATGATGTAAATATGTACTGTAGCATGAATAACAGTGTATTTTGTCCTTAAGCCAAAATTTTCATCAATTTTCGTACATACTAATTGAACTTCGCAGTGGGGTTTACACCTCTTTTTGCTATACGTAGTTGGGTATACACCACACCTATAATCACATAAGTCAACGGACGGCTTCCCCTTGGACTGGACACGGTAGAGCAAACTCGAGTAATTCTATAGAAAAAACTGTTTACCATATAATTTGGAGTATACTTCCATAAACATCACGTCATGATAATATGAGTAAACTACATTTAAAAATGTATCAAAAAGATTACTTAGTCATGAAGCTCTTTCATAGTCCTCTGTCAAGTCTCTGATAAAGAAATGAAATAAGCCAGAAATACTGAGTTCTTTGAAAAGGATAAACTAAACTACTAAACTAGCCAGTGGACATAGAAAACAGTAGTTTGAAATCATAATAAGTGTTTACATAAAGCCTCAAGATTAAAAATACTGTAGTTGTCAGTATGGATAAATAGAAGCCATAGGTGTGTCTTGGGAGAGACCTACGTCCAGCAGTGGACTGATATATCAACCCAAATCAAATATTTCTTCATTCAATAAAATCACAAGGACATTTAGAATCGCCTTAAATACTAGGTGATTCTAGGTGCCAGTTCCACGCGACCAGAGCCTAGAAGAACGGGCAAGAAACTTACGGCCTGGTTCCTACCTCTGGACCAATCTTATTCCTATCCTTTTTAGATTAGGTAGATGTTGTTTAATTATAATTTAGTGAAAGCAAATATGTTGTTCCCATGCTTGTGTAATGCTCTGAATGGCGCATACAGAGCCAGAGGTCAGTGAAAGTCTGTGAGCTTTTATGCATTGTTTTTTGTGCAATAGTAACACTAACACCTCTATTTTATTAAGCTATTGCATAGCTTCTATCGCGGGCCTTGAGCATGGAGACTGAATCCAGAAATTCCGTAACGAAATGACCTAACACTGCATGCGTAATCCAGCAAAAAATGCTATGCTATAGCTTTGCCGCGGCAGTCCCCGAGTGCCACACGTCTTTTTTTTTTATTTATTTATTAGATTGATCATCAACATAGTGCACATCATTACAATAAAAAAGAATAATAAAAAGCTAAAAAGAATTAATTAAATGCCTCCACAATTATGGGCGAAGACTGCATGCTTTAGTTTGAGCGAGTTACAGCAAAAAATAACTAACATTACAAGAAAAAACAATGGACATATTTACAAGAAAGAAGCTATACAAACTGTTATATAAAAGTTTACTCTTTCTACCGTGCCTGAGTGTGCTGACTCTGTTTAGGCGGCACAGGGCGCTTGCGCGAATGTGTCTGTGTCATTGTGATTGTCATTGTCATTATGACGTCTGTGGTTATATTTTTATGTGAAAACGAAGTAATGAAGTTTTCACTTCTGCCGGCACTCCCGGAGTGCTACCTTTTTTTATACTTTTTTTTCTGAATATCATCAATCAAATAGAAACTATCGATAAAAGTCAATCGATTGCATATCCCGTCACTAATCAAAGCTACCATATCTAGACCGATAATAAAATGGTAGATATCTTAATGGTTTTATAAATAATATAAATGTGTAAACTTTATTTTTACAAAGATACATTGGTTTATTCGCCGTAAAAGGTTTGAACTAGATTTTTTTTGCGGAATAGAATTGGAAAAGCGCATACAATTTGGCCACAAAAATGCCTATTACGGATGGTCCGTGTGTGAACTAAAAGATTTTGTATATCTGTCATTATCTTGAAAATGGAAATGGTTTATTTAATAGAACGTATGGGAAATGCAAATAAATAATAATATAAAAATATTATTAGGAAACCTGTTACAAATGTTGTTAAAGACCGGTCTCATTGCTCGCGATTTCTTCCAGCCATATTATTTACTTCTGTATGTTGTATTGTTAAGTATGTTGGTGGGACAAATTGGAAGGCACTTTAACTAGTGACCTTACTGTATAAAACTCAGTGGTGCAAACGGGAATGAGCGATAAAAGCAATATGTCAGTGTCAAATATTTACTTCAATTGTGTGTAAAATCTCAAATCTATAATTTCTATGGTCCTTTACTGAAATCTTCGTCCTTTATCTAAATCATCAAAACATTGAATACAAAATCTGCATTGTCCAAAGTCTGCAGTATTATACAGGTGCTTTTAAAAACCTTTTTTTTTATTTTACCTGGGTCCCACAATAACTGTCTTAAGTCGGTCTTTATGATCCCATGTTGTATTCTGTGGGTGTAGCAGGTAGTAAAGTTGATGGTATTGAGAAGAATAAAATTTATCTCTTTTGAAAGTGAGCGAATACCTCCTACATAGGAAGTTAAAATATTTGTGAATTGAGAATTACTTAAGTAAGTAACTCCTTATAATAATATTGTCAATAACACTTATAACAATATTGTCAATAACACATAAGTATAACAATATTTTATGCTATAAATATAGAGGTTCAGTTCAAACATTGAACCGCATTTGACAGTTCAAAGTTCTCAGAAATAGGTCGAAGTTTTGTACACAATTTAGAAGTAAGTACTAACTAATACGCAGATGATACTTAATATGGCATTACAACAACATCGCGTTTCAGAAAACCGATTTTTAAGAAAATAAGGCTACTATCGAAATAAATACTTATTAAATATTCACGGACAAATCAAAATCACACATCAAAAAAATAAAAAATCCTAAAGAATCCATTACGCATGGGATATATAATCTTAATCATCTTATCAGTTTAAACTACAATGATTTCCATTAATTCAATAATTACAACTTCAAAAGCCTTCAATAACTATCCTTGTTAAAATACTTCACAACGGTCAACCAACAGCGGCACAAATAAAAGGCGGGAAAAAATGTTGAAATCACGGACGTAGGTAGATAGTTATTGTTTATCTGTGGTCCGGATCACGATCTCATTTTTTTCATTCGTCGTTCCTCGTTTCGGTGCGTTTTGACCTCTTTGTAGTTTTGGAAATCTGAGAAATTAATCAGTAACGCACGAAGATTTTATTCTCAAAATAATATAAAACTTGTAGATAGGTATACACAAGTAACTGGAAATTTAATGAAATCTAAAATGCTTAGGTATCAGTTTTCAATGACATTTAAGTAACTGCTATGAAGTAAAAAATACTTATAAAATAAAAAACATTGACGTATATCGATAAAGTTTTCCCGCCATTTTTTGCAACTGCACATCACTACAATAAAGTTATTTTTTCAAATTAAAAAAAAAAACAGAAATGTCATGTTTGGCAGAGAAGCAGCTTCGAATTCTAAATTCTTAATTACGGTTCAGACAAACAGAACTCAAATCATTGTATGATTGAATGATTACGCGCGGTCGTTGACCTCGTACTGCTGTTTTTTTTTTCTTTACATCGCGCGTGGGAAGGTAAACGGTCATTTTGTTTTCATCTTTATGAGCTATTTTGAGTAATTTGTAACAATTTGTTTTCAAGTGCTAGATACTCGTCATGCTTTCACTATCATAGATGTATGAAACTATTCGTATAAACTTACTTACTTACATTTTTATTCACAAACTAACTTACGACTATTACATAAAGTATTTACAAAATGTATAGTCGACCAAGAAATTGGTTTACCACTTTTGATGACATCTCCCAGTAACATAACTATTCGATAAGGATTACAGATTGACAGATTCTGACGTAGCAGTTAATAATCTGTCAAGCGAAAATAGCCCTTGATGTTTTGTACGTGCAAATGATAGTCAGCCCTAAAGTGGTAAACCAATTTCATGGTCGCCTATACATAGGCATATACTTAAATAAAATACTAGAGAAACAATTGAGCTATCTATAGACCATTGCAATAGTTGTAGGTATATTGACTATACTAAAAATTAAATTGTTTTCATAGTTTTGGAAAATTGGAACACATAACCTACCATCCTTAGCATAACCAAACATTGGAAATCTAAATAATGTGCGGTCCTTTTATTTTTTTTAACTAAGCCTTTTTCGTTCCACAACTGGGCAAAAGCTTCTCAAACCATTCTACTTATATCGGACCTGTCATTAATTAAAAAAAAAATCTAAAGCCGGATGTTCAGTTGTTTAGGTATTTATTAGCACATGCTCCTTTTTCAAGTCATGTCAAGCAGCTGTCATGTCACCGGACGTTTGGTCAGCAGATGCATGACTTGTTTGCGATCCATACTCAATGGTTTAGTTTTTTCGAACCGTGGCTCTACCATGAGTTTTTACTATACCATATTTACTATACTCGCTAGCGTCTGTAGTTACAAAAATGTATGAAAATTTGTACAGCGCCTCTAGCGGATAGTTGGGTACTAAAATTTGTAATACTAATATTGACGTAACTACTGTAGTAAAGTCAGGCCAATTTACTGTGACATCTCATGGTAGAGGTACCGCATTCTATTTATGAACATGGAATGGATGTATAGTTGATACCTCTTTTGCCTGTTTTTCGTTTTAATAGGGATGGGATAATTCATTTACAGGTTAGTTTTATCGATTGTTTTTCGAACGAAGTTTTTTATCGCTAAGGGGGCTAGACGGAAATAAATAAGACCAAAAGTTGTAACGACACTTTTTGCTATAGTTGTAAGTCGTGCGCGTGCGCGTGTTTCTCTCTCTCTCATTGAAAGCAAGCCAGTTATTAAATTAAGAACTTCGTTCCATCCGGGGGTCCCTTGACACCTCTCAAGTTTTGTGTACCTACAATAAAGTATTCATACACCGACACGAACATTTCACATATCACACTCTAGTCCCAAACTAAGCAAAGCTTGTACTATGGGAACTAGATTGCTAATAAAGTATAAATAACCTAGTTCCGTACAGGGTAGGACCTACAAAAGGCCCAATTAAGAAAAGAGTGGCGTTTGAGGGAGGAGGCTTATACCCAGCAGTGGGCCAGTACGGGCTGCCGATTATGATGATGAACCTCGTTTCTCTTCCAGCAGGAGCCGTAGCCATGTCTCTGGCGGACGTGACGTCGGCTCGCAGTTCACCAACTCCTGAGAACTGCCCCGAGTGCGACGCCACGGCGTCCGTTACATCTGACTTACATAAGGTACGCAAATAAATAATGCTGGACAATCCACACAAGATCATCTAGCCCCAAGCTAAGCAGAGCTTGTGTTATGGGTACTAGAAGACGGACATACTTAATACAATACATTACATATATAGATATTTTTATTATACATATAAAACACCCAGAACACCCGGAATAAATATTTGCAGATCGTAGGTACAAACATTTAAGTACAAATAATTTGTTTTTCCTACTTTTATTACTTAATTTGTGTTTATTTTGATTAAATAAAAGTATTTTCTATCATCCTTTCTATTTTATTTTTATTCAAATTATAAATAGGTACTTCTTAAGCTATTGCATAGCTTGAGCGTGGAGACAGAATCCAGAAATTCCGTAACGAAATAACCTCACACTGCGCATGCGTAATCCAGCAAAAAATGCTATGCAATAGCTTTACCGCGGCAGTCCCCGATTGCCACGTTTTTTTTTTTGCAAAATGAAGTGTATAAATCCATGCGAGTCATTTGTAATTGATATATTTTTTTTCGCCTAGTTAGTCAGTTTCTGAGCTCGTTTAGCACCACCAAAAAAATGCCATAAGTTGACTTTTAAAAAAATATTTTACGCCTAAAAGTGTCATACGATTAAATAAATAATAATTGACGTCTTCTTTTTGCAAAATGAAATGTCATCTATCAATCCATGCAAGTCATTTTAGTACTTGAGTACTTAATTGATATATTTGTGTTTGCAGTACCAAGTAGCATGCACATGCAAGCCTGGCTCGGTGCAGTACGCATGCGCGGACGACCCAGGCCCCCCGCCCCCCGCGAAGACAGACACCCCCCCGGCCCTGCCCCCTCGCCCCCCGACCAGCGTCCTCGCCAGCAATAGAAGAACTAATGGTAAACAAAAAACTTATGGTAAACAAAAAACTAATGGTAAACAAAAAACTAATGGTAAACAAAAGACTTATGTTAAAATGTTGACATCTGGTTAGGGGGGTATCTTTTAATCAAGTGAAGCAATTTTCGTCCCCCTATCTGTAGGATTTTTGGGATGTGATTAGGATGATTATTGTGATTATTGCAAATGGGGATGCATATTTTAATGCTCATGTTCCGTAGTGGTTTTTTTCAGTTTTTCATATCAAAGTTGCTAAGACATCCTTAGTTAAGTTTATTGATTGTCGTGCTAAATGTAAACCATTTTTAAAGCTATCTATTTAAAAATGGTTTCGAAGTTTACACCTGAGTTAATTTAATTAATGTTTTTGTAAAAATAAATAAGTTTTTAATTCCTAGACAATTAACACATCAATAGACAATTTGGTCTATCGGCATTTTTCATAACAATAGCCAAAACACTGATAGATATTTGTCATCATGACAGGATAAAGACAAAAAAAAAATCACAAAGACGGGATAATGAGAATAGTTCATCATTTGTAATGGATGGGTTTCATGCAAAAAAATCCTGTAAACGAGTCTAAAAGCTCAACTGGACCGGAAAGCATAAATCCACACTCAAACCCAAAGTTTCATTGTTAAAATTCAATTTCACATACCTCAATAGAATAGCAAATTGCAAAAAATCTCATACAAAAATCACAATATCTTTTGTAATTGACCTTCCCACGCATCCATCCCGCAGTTCTCTATGAAATATCACAAAAAAACAATGAAATTTCATCTACCCGTGTAAAAAAAAATCAATACATTTACGCAAGTACAAAATGAAGTCAGTTTGTAAGGAATATAAGTTTAATTGATGGGTTTGCTACCTGTCCGTGTCCCGAAGTGCTCACTGCTTCTGCGCGGACTGCCATTGTCAAAATAACCTAGTCTCGCAATCGTTTTGAATGAGTAATGCAATTCAATTTAGATAAAATATAATTCAGTGTTTTATTAACAAAATACCATAATCTGACATAAAGTAATGAGTGCACATCTAATAAATAGTGTCCGAGTGTTCAGTTTCGTGTTTTTGTTGAAATAAACAAAATAAAGGAGGGAAAATAAGAACAAATGACATTTGAGTTTTCGAATTGAATTTAGAACAGTTATTTTTCATAAATTAAACGCGGTGTTAGTTGCCAGTGAATAGTTTGCTATTGTCATAGTAAATACTCATTGTTTATTTCAAAGAGGTCAACGTTCTTACCACGTAGGTTGTAAATATCGATTTTATGGAATTGGCGCGAGTTTCAAAGTCGTTTCGTCCTGTGATGTGATTTGATTTTAACTGTGTTATTCGTTATAAAGTTATTTCTAAATGATGTTAACAGTTCAAGTATTCAAATAAGTTTTGGATTAGTTACATAATAAACGCGCAAAATAAAGCTCAAAAACGTGTTGTAAAAATACAGTAATTTATCGATGAAAACGTAAACAAAATGATGCAAGTTCTTCAATACCAAGTATCGACACCGCAATCGACTATCGCAGCGGATGTGGCCCAGCACTATGTGCCACCACCTCCATATTTTGGTAATTTGAAAATAGAACAGTATTTTTTAAAACCGCTCTTAATAAAATTTGTCTATGGTCCGTCAATTTTATGGAATATTTAATTAAAAGGAGAAAGGGCATTTTGGGCCACGACTAAAAACACTCTTACCTCAGGGTTGCCACATAAGATGTTTAAATGGACTTTAGGCTTACATTTCACTACATTTACGGAAAAAATCCGAATAAAATCTATCTACATTTTATTCGGTTTTTTTTGTTGAAAAAAAAACCCATCATTATAATTAAGAATTCTGAAGGCCCACAAGTTTTAAACGCAACCTCAGCCATGATGACTAGCGTTTAAGCAACCCAAATCACGATTGATCCGAGTTTTGACACATTGTAATTTCAAATCAAATATTTCTTTATTCAATATTTTCTTTATTCAATAATTTGATTTGTTGGTTGATCAACGTTTCACAAACCGGTGTGTATTTCAATAAATAAAATAAATCGTGGCTCCCAAACGGATTTTGTATTGTTTTGTATAATTTGTCTTATCGAAATCTGAAAGCGATTTCTTCCAGACAACCTTTGGGTGGAGATTTGTATTGTATTGTATTGTATAATTTGTCTGTATTGTATTGTATAATATCTCCAGCATCAGCGGGCTGCAGCGCCGACACATCCTGCCGCCGCCGCAAGTACGCGTGGTGGTGCTGCGGCTGCGGTGCGTTGGCGGCCGCGCTGGGCGGGCTGCTCGCCGCGCAGCACATCCTCGTGCGAGCTTATACTGCTTCGCCGCACCATCTGGAAACAGTGCCTGCCGCCGTGCCTGCTGCTATGGTGAGTAATGGGGGAAAGGGAGGGAAGGAGGGGGGGAGGGGAAGGGGAAAGGTCAAAGTGAAAGGTCAACAGTTAAAATCAAAGTGTCAAAGTCAAAGTCAAATATTTCTTTATTCAATAAAATCACGCGGATCATTTAGAATCGTCTTACATACTAGGTGATTCTAGGTGCCAGTTCAACGCGACCAGAGCCTAGAAGAACGGGCAAGAAACTTACGGCCTGGTTCCTACCGTTTTTTTATATGATCCTTATTACAAATAATTACTATTAAACTTCTTTAACAATTAAGTGAAAGTCAAAGGTAGAAAAGGCTTAGGCGAGTCCATGTCTCGTCTGACACCATGGTGAGATGTTAGGAGCGTAGGTCATGTTAGATGCAGAACGATAGATGGAAGTGTCATTTGTAAAGTCGCGCTGGGCGGGCTGGGTCACATACTCGTACACAAAGGTCAAAGTCAAGGTTAAAGTAGAGTCAAAGGACAAAGTAAAAGATCATCAAAAATCAAAATCAATTTAACTTTATTCTCAAGTTAAGAAAAATAACAAGAATAAATAGGGGTGGCAACAGAAAAAAATATATCTACTTACGTGATTTTTTCCAGTTGGTGCTGACAGGAGTATGCATCATGAGCCTGGCACGGAGACGGAATCGGTACAGCTACATGGTAAGAAATTTAGAAAGTCGTTTTTTATTTTAAATCACCTAGTATGAAGACCTTAGAACCTTAGCTGCTGCTTAGACGAACCATTTACGGTACAATTTAGCACGATCAGGGCCGGGTTGTATTACCTACCTACATATGTTCAAACTCCTTGATAACTTCGTTTGTTAGCGCCATCTGTTGGTCTGTTGCGTAAACTACGTTGCAGTTTATCATGAAGCCAGATAGATGGCACTAAAATATGATTATTTACGAATGCCATGTATTGTTTTAGATAAAAGTGGTTGGAGCTTGCTGTCTGATGTGCGCATTGACTTGTGTGCTTGTCACAATAACAACCACAGTTATACATATGAACAAGTAAGTATAGATCCCTATTTTTTTTGAATATATAATATAGCCTATGTTCAGCGCAGATAATGTAGCTTCACAACAGTGAAAGAATTTTTGAAATCGGTCCAGTTGTTTCGGAGCCTATTCGATGCAAACAAACAGACAAACAATCAAATTTTTCCTCTTTTTAATATATATATTAGTTTAGATGTACAAAATGTATCTACATTTTGTAAATACTGTAATAGTTGTAAGTTTGTTTGTGAATAAATATATAATTTAGTAAAAGTTATACTTATATCTCAAAGACAGTGACAGGCGTCACAGCTCAGTTGGTAGCTCTGCCATACATGCTGTGGGTCGTGGGTTCGATTCCCACCCAGAGCAAAAGTTTGTGTGATGAATATAAATATATTATGTTCTGTGTCTGGGTGATTCGTTGTAAGTATTGTATTCTTTGTTTGAATAATTATTATACTATTTTTCCCATATTATTTTTATAATTTAATATTGTTATAAAAATATTTTTTATTATTTTATACAGTAAAGTTATTATTTAATTTGAATACTTAAATTAGATTATATTCTTTCTAGCGTTTTTTATTTTAAATAAATATTATGTTATTAATTATTCCTATCAATGATATAAGTATTATGAGAAATAAATATTCTTAAGCTTACATAATTGTATCTATTACAGGCTGCAAACGTTAAAATTCTGCGAGTACACAAAACTGACTCGAACCTGCACTTGTTTCTCGATGCCTCCAGACACCCAACACGCCGGAGAAGATGAGGGTAAGTTATTTACAATACAAATTAACTTGAAAAGAAGCGGTTTAAAAAACTTATCATTTAAGAAGTGTCGCGGTACTCGCGGTTGGTAGGTCTGCTGTGGGTCGTGGGTTCGATTCCCATCCCAGAGCATGTTTGTGTGATGAACATAAATGTTTGTTCTGTGTCTGGTTTTTATATAACCTATGACACGCAATAATGTGGCTTTCTATTGGTGAAATAATTTTTAAAATCGGTTTAGTAAATTCCGATATTACCCTTTACAATTTAACAAATATACACACAAACTTTACTTCTTTATAATATTATTATATATTATATTATAAAGTGTAATTATTCTTTATAACTATCTATAGAACGTTTGCAACGGTCTGTAGATAGCTCAACTGTTTCTTATGTATTTTATATGACAATGTACATTTTGTAAATACTGTATAGTCGTAAGTTTGTGAATAAATTTATTTCTTTATAATATAGATTATATTTTGTTGTTAGGTGTCCGTTGCGTGTTCGAAGGCGTGTCAGAATGCGGCGTGGTGCACGGCGCATTGTACTGGTGCTTGCGAGGAGTGTTCGCACTCTCTGTGAGTGCAGTCCTCGTCTGCATATTCAGCTGTATGCTGGCTTATCAACTGCTGAGGTTAGTACAAAACATGCATAATCTTGTTGCTTTGATATTTTTGCATTTTTGTCAATTAAAACATATAACATATGTATATTCATGTTTTTTTCAGATAAAATAACATTTTTTTAACTGACTAAATGAATTAAGTTTTTATTTCGTTCATAAAAAACGTATGATTAACGTACGCCGACTAAGGACGAAATTATCAGTGAAATAATATAGTTTTAGTTGATAATAAAATACAAAGCGAATTTTCTTTCAACACAGATTTAATATGCATTAGTCAAATTGGTTGTAATTTACAATAAAACATCTTTGAAATTTTATTTTTATTTGTATTGATATTACTTATTTATTTATCGTCTTGATTTTTAAAACCGTACATTTAGTATTGATTCTCTTTTATGAAACAGAATTTATCTACATTGAAAAGAAAATCGAAAGACTAAATTATTTTTCATACATTAAAAAAAACCACTGTAAATATATTTGTTTATTACTATTTTGCCTGACTTTAAAATGCATGTATTATATCGTTACTATGCGCACTACTTTTGACAGAAACGTAACAGAAATACATAAATCTGTGAAAATTTCAACTCCCTATCACAGTTCATAAGATACAGCCTGATGACTGACTGACAGACAGACAGACAGACAAACGGACAGACGGAGTCTTAGTACCTAATAAGGTTTTATTTTACCCTCCGGGTACGGAACCCTTAAAACAAAACCCTAGTTGTTCATAAACATAGTGTTCAGTTTCTTATTAAGCGAAGTCAGGGCTATCTGTTGTATGTGGACTCTGTTTTCCAAAATCTTGATGCTCCGCTCCAGTTCTGTCACTTCAGACTTGACGGTCACATAGTCCATTATATCTGGCACTTCGTACGCCATTCTTACCTAGGAAATAAAGTAAAATATATTCAAAAATCAATAAAACTTTCAGTAAAATCACAAAGATCACTTCTTCTTCTTTTCGTGTCGATGCTACAACTGTGTTATATACTTATATCTACATAAATATTTGGCCAACTCTACAGCACGACCAGTGGCTGCATTTAAGTCTTCTCTCGTGCAGGTGATAGGGCACGAGAGGCACACTAGGAGATGCTGCCTGGTCTGAATTACAGCTTACAAAGATCACTTAGAATCGTGTTATACTTATAGGTAATTCTATGAAATCAAATAAAAAACAAATTTATTCAATAAAATCACAATGATCATTTAAAATCGTCATAAACTAGGTGATTCTAGGTGCCAGTTCCACGCGACCAGAGAATAGAAGAACGGGCAAGAAACTACAGCCTGTGGTTCTTACGTTTTTTGATATGATCCTTCTTACAAAAATTACAATTAAACTAAATTAAATAATGAAGTTCCAGTGCGGTGTCAATTTAACTTAGTAACCGCCACATATGACATCCGCCATTTTGTAACGACAGCCATCTTGGATTTTCAAACACGCATGAGTTTTCACATGATTAAGTAAGTGTAGACATTATGTGGTATGACCCTATTTATCTTATTTTAAGAAGGATCATACAAAAAATCTGTAGGAACTAGGGCGTAAGTTTCTTGCCCGTTCTTCTATACTCTGGTCGCGTGGAACTGGCACCTAGAATCACCTAGTATGTAAGACGATTCTAAATAATCCTTGAAATTTTATTGAATAAAGTAATATTTGATTTTGATTTTTGCGGTGGGAGCAACGGTGGATCCAGGGGGGTCATGGGGGTCATAACCCCCCCAGAGCTGGTTCCAGGACTTAGGTGGACCACTAATTGAACATAATTATTTTATTTATATAAATTCTTGACTTGACCACGACTATGTGACCCCATAGGCCGAGAAATGATGATGGAACCCGAGGAACACTATAGGTTAGAAACTCACTTTTCTGACTTCGTCCAGCTTTTGAGCCAAGCTGTCAGCTTGCACCTGGATAATATCCCTCTCCTTGCCGAGTTCCACCATCTGTGTCTCCTTAGACTTGATCGTGTTCAGCACATTCGTTAGGTACGAGTTCTGCTCCATCATCGACTTCTTGTGGATGGTCAGGTTCAAGTTTGCATCACCTAAAATCAATAAATAAATAAATCTCTCTATATATACAGGACCGTGCGGAATGGAAAGAGCAAAGAGAGGCCTATACCCAGCAGTGGGTCAAGGCAGGCTGTGTTTGATGATGATAATGATATATACAGGGTGGTTTTTTGAGAAGGGCAGTGATGTCTAAGTCCGAAACCACGAGAGTTAGAGAAATGTAGTAAAGAACCATGCCCTTGATTTATCACCTGGAGAATCTTTGAGTTGAGTTGACGTAGAAGATCTAACATAATCTGTGTTACACTACGCAGCCATGCTCTGTATACTGCTGTCATGATTCATTCACTCATTTATTCATCATCATCATTATTTATGTTAAATATTGTCCGATGTTAGGACTATGTTAGGTGTACAATTAATTACATAATGTACCCCAATTAGGGTATTGCAACAGGTTGGAAAAGAGCTGACCATATCATGCTGTGTCTACGCAGTGTACCTTCACATGCTTACTGATTTCTCACCTGTCATTTTCTTCAACTCTTCAAGTTGCACCAACTTCTTATCGATCAGCGCAATGCATTCATTGTTCTCAATCTTCAGCTTATCAAAGTCCACAGGGCGTAGACTCTCACTCAATTCTGCTTTGACTCGTATCTGCCCTTTAAGTTTGCTGTACTGTGTGTTCAAAGTGCTGGTACGAAGCCGGAGCTTGCCAATCTGGCTGTCTGATATCTTAACCCATTCTGTCATGAACCTGATCCATATTTCAGCTGGGATACGCTGGGCTATTTTGTCCCAACCTGGAATTTAGACGCTGTGGTTGCAATTTCGACGCATCAGTCGGCACAATGATCGCATGGACGGTTCGTGGACGCATGGTACTAATATGCCTATCGCCGAGCGCCACCGATTTTATATGGAGATCCAAGCAGCCATACTAGCTCTTCAAACTTTTCATAACATCTGCTACGGAAGCTGCGTGGATCTCCATACAAAATCGGTGACGCTCGGCGACAGACATACGATACAAGATGTTTATTTTGCCAAAATAAGTACCTATTTAAAACTTTCGATTCATCGATTGACGATCTCGACCATCTTAGGGTACTGTAGCGGATAATCAGACTGGCTATCCACCGCAACTGGTTTCCCCTGTAACCATGGACCCTCCAAATATGTTTTGGAGAATTAGGGACGCAGAATCGGTTACCATAAGCTCAAACACACGTAATCTGTGATTATCCGATACATAATAAACAGAGAGTAAGGGGACTAAAACCACCAATTGGGTGTGCCTATGTTTAATTGCTCCAAAGATTGCTTAAACTTGACTAATTAAGCCTTTCCAACTATCTTATAAAAAGTTTGCGTTGACTTTAAGTTATTTTTAAGGTCTGTTTTGTATGCAAGCTTTGTGTTGTGTGTTTTCCAAATAAATCTTTATCTATATATCTATCATTACGTATGGTAATCAATTCTTCAAGTCTGCGCTAACTTTTTATAAGATAGACTGTTTGTTTGGCCTTCAACATATTTTGTAAAAAGTTACCTTCAACAATAACAGATTGATTGAACATTTCAACAGCCTTCTCAACTTCCACAACCCTGACTCCGATTTCCTCTAGCTGTGCTTTCAGAAGCGCGTGCTGCTTCGCCGCTTTGTTCCTTATCTTCTCCAAAGTCGCTATCAATATCTCCATCTCTGTGGAGACCAGCTCTGATCTCTCCAGAACGTTTATTCTTGGACCAGTTCCAAAGATTATTGTACCTGTAATTTCTTTAAGTTTTAGAGTCCTCCAATACCATATCCCCTAGGTCTAGGTCCCTTGGAACACTCTTAAAAGGTGTTCTTATAGCAGTCTGCAGAATGCCACTGCTGGAGATAGGGATTACATGATGGTTTGATTACAATTTTATTTGGATTATCACTATATCTCCTCCTCCTGATTAGAAAACAATATCTGAAAATGATGACATGACACCGAAGTTACCAGGTATTTAATCTTTGCAAAATTCAGGTTTAGGAGTCGGTGGTGTAGTTGGTTATCGCACCTTCTTATTAAGAATGTCGCTGTTTGAAATCCTGCTCAATTTAATAACTTTTGGGACCTACAATACTTGGTGAAGATTAGAATCTTGACCAGGTATTGTAAGATACTAGCAGAACTATTCCTCTACCTCCTAGTGAGAGTTATCATACCTCCAATCTTAGCAGACGATTCCACTCTCCTAGTGCTGACTTTCGAAGGACTGGTCAGCATTCTAGACGGGCTCATCATAGACTCCACCAGTCCAAAAGCTGAAGACCTGGATTTGACGAAACTGCCGACATTCAGCGAGGAACTGCTTTGCAGTTTGGTGGCATACTCCAAGGCTTGTTGGACGCCATGCATCAATGCTGGCTCTAACCGCATTATGGTCCTCTCAAAGATCTCATTTTCTAACTGTAAGACCTGTAAAAATGCAGGTGTTTGTTTTTTATGACAAACGGCACAGCTCAGTTGGTAGTTGCTGTTGGTAGTCGTGGGTTCAATCTCAAACAAACGTTTGTGCGATAAACGATTTTTCTATGTCTGGTGATGTTATGTACATGTATGATATACATGGTGTACCTTAATTTGCTGCTTGATATCATTAACTTGCTTGATCAGTTCAGCGTCAGTCAGCTCGTCAGTATCGTTCAGGAACTGACTGGCTGATCTGGAGTGTTGGCTGATGCTGCTTCTATGGCCGTGGCCGGACATGTCTTACCCTCAATGGTTTGCTAGAAAACCAATATTCTAAAGAAATAATTTACCCAAAGTCAACTTAGTAACGTAAACTTATAAACTTATGACAATGAAAAGATTATAACAACAAATAAAAATCAAATACTTATGTATATTATGAAACTAAGCTCTTATGTATCCACCTATATTAGTCAATTTATCAGCCTTTTTTAAATAAGCACTTACATTATAAACAATTCAGAACAAGATACACAAAATACTTACATTTTTATGATAAATCCGTGTAAAAATCGAAAAAAATAGGTGTTGACTAGCAATAAATTTGACGTCTAACACTTCATAAGCTGGAATAAGGTTCAAATTTCTTCATCATTTTGAAGACTGTCTCTATGGTGATCACAACTCCCTTAAGTTTATGGCCATAAAGTTGAAAATCGCAGGCGTTTTGAAAGGTGTTTGTAAGTGTCAACGAGGTGTTGCTATGGGGACTTTTTCGTGTTTTTGAAAAGAGGTTTACGATCTTCGTGCAACCTTCATGGTGTGAAGATTGTTTTGTGACCTCCTTACTTAACAATATAATCCATTCTAAAAATGCAGGCGCCTGCACCGTGGTTACACTCACATGAAATAAGTAGTAAAGATACAATACTAATGAATTGGTTTATTTCATTGATTGCTCATCGTATTTACACGTTACAGAGAATGGCTGGATCTATCAGCCAAGTGGTGCATTATTAAAAAGAAAGCGCGAGCATTTTTAAAAATGTCTAATAGACATAGATATTATTTTGATCTTTTTATTGTAGTCTCTTTGATTAGTAAAATAATCTTCAAAATGGGTCCAGTAGATTTATTTATAAATACATAGTGCTATATACATATGTATTACCTACTTAATTATGGCGTGCAGCTAATATATAAAATTAAAAGCTGGCTTATGTATCAGATTAATAAACAAATAATATATATAGTATTTTATTATATAGTATTAAGTGTTCAAATAAGGTAGTCAATTCACCTTAAATTAAATATATAAATGTATATGTTTGTTCACAGTCATGAACGTAAGAAGATGTACTGGGAACAGCTGGAGTTGAGATGCAGGTCTCTATACCGCCCACCTTCCGGCCAGCCCGCGCCCACTGCTGGGCGAGCCGTGCAGGTATGGACTTGACACTGACTACCTTGTGTTTGAGAGAGAGAGAGAGTGAGAGAGAGAGAGAGTGAGAGAGAGAGGAGGAGAGTGAGAGAGTGAGAGAGAGAGGAGGAGAGTGAGAGAGTGAGAGAGAGAGGAGGAGAGTGAGAGAGAGAGGAGGAGAGTGAGAGAGAGAGGAGGAGAGTGAGAGAGTGAGAGTGAGAGGAGGAGAGTGAGAGAGTGAGAGAGAGAGGAGGAGAGTGAGAGAGTGAGAGAGAGAGGAAGAGAGTGAGAGAGTGAGAGTGAGAGGAGGAGAGTGAGAGTGAGAGGAGGAGAGTGAGAGTGAGAGGAGGAGAGTGAGAGAGAGAGGAGGAGAGTGAGAGTGAGAGGAGGAGAGTGAGAGAGTGAGAGAGAGAGGAAGAGAGTGAGAGAGTGAGAGTGAGAGGAGGAGAGTGAGAGTGAGAGGAGGAGAGTGAGAGAGTGAGAGAGAGAGGAGGAGAGTGAGAGAGAGAGGAGGAGAGTGAGAGAGAGAGGAGGAGAGTGAGAGAGTGAGAGAGAGGGATAGAGCGGGAGAGGGAGAGAGAGAGGAAGAGAGAGAGCGAGAGAGGGAGAGAGAGAGGGCGAGAGAGAGGGAGAGAGAGAGAAGGAGAGAGCGAGAGTGGGGGGAGTGAGAGAGAGAGGGAAAGTGAGAGAGAGATGGAGAGAGAAGGGTAAATATATATAGGATAGAAAGGAGGAGAGAGACAGGTAGAGAGAGAGGGGTGTAGAAAGTGATAGAAAGATTAATTTTTACGCCAAAATTTTTCCCCCAACTTATATACCCCAATATTTACCACATTACCCAGAACACCTGCAGTTGTTGCACTGCATGCCACGGTCCTGCGGGCTGGGAGCTAGGCCTGCAGCCCCGGCTGTGGGCTCCGGGCCGCGCGGGCAACCTGTACTCGCCCAACCCGGGCGCCGCACGCAAGCATGGAGCCTGGAGCTGGTTCCCATGGCCCAGGAGTAATAGCCAGAAGTAAGTGGAATCTGCACAAGAGATGTCCTCATCAAGGGGGTAAATGTGGCAAGGTTCTACATGAACTGAGTCTGAAATTTTTGTTGTGTTCATTGACACGAAGGAGAAGAAGAAGAAGTGGAATCTAACTCCGAGAAGTAAGTTATTACACTTACATACTTGGTCGCGTGGAACTATTTAAGAAACTTACTGCACTATAGCAAACATAAGACGGTGGCATTTCGGGGGAGCTTTCGCTACCAGGCAACCAAGTGGCTAGGTATTATGCTGAGTCGGGGCCCTTTTGTTATTAGTCTTCTAAGCTCTGGTCTCGTGGAACTGGAGAATATCACCTAGTATGTAAGACGATTCTAAATGATCCGCGCGATTTTACTGAATAAAGTAATTTTGACTTTGACTTTGACTTTGAGTTTGAGTTTGACATACTAGGTGATTTTAGGTGCCAGACGAGCGATGTGGCGCGGCGGGCAAAGGCGGGCAAACGCGGAGGTTGCGGGTTCGATTCGAAAACGGGGCCTTGGGATAAATAAATAATGCTGGACAATCCACACGACATCATCTAGCCCCAAGCTAAGCAGAGCTGTATTAAGTATGTCAGTCTTCTAGTACATAACACAAGCTCTGCTTAGCTTGGGGCTAGATGATGTTGTGTGGATCCAGCATTATTTATTTATTTATATAATAGAGTATAACACCCAGACAGAAAAATTAGTTCTCGTGGATCGAATTCACGACCCACAGCTTGTAAAACATAGTTACTACCAACTAACGGCCGGTTTCTCGAACGATGATCAATGAAATCAAATAATTACTAAGTATGTGTCAAACTCGGATCAATCGTGATTAGGGTTTCCAGAAACCGGCCGTAAGACGCCTATTTATATACCAATTTATATACCTATTTATAGACACCGCACTGAAACTTCAGTACTTAATTTAGTTTAATTGTAGTTCTTTGTAACAAGGATCATATAAAAAAACGGTAGGAACCAGGCCGTAAGTTTGTTGCCCGTTCTTCTAGGCTCTGGTCGCGTGGAACTGGCACCTAGAATCACCTAGTATGTAAGACGTTTCAAAGTGATCCTTTTGATTTTATTGAATAAATGAATTTGAAGTTTGAATGTTTTTCCTTACAGTTCACGTTGTCAAATGGGGGTCCCCCAATCAGGCGACAGTGCATACGGCTTCTGCGACGAGACCCCCACAACCAACCCCCAGCCTTACGAAGACCGAGCCTACCCCCAAAACTACCCCCAAAACACGGCCCAAACCTACCCTTACCCAACTAACCAGAACTTTACCCCTGGTTTTCCTGTGAGCCAGGGTTTTGGACAGTACCCTGAAGGGTATCCAGAGTGTAGTGGTAGCTTTGACGCTCAGACGGGGGTTTGGGGTCCGCCACCACCTTATAGTCCGCAAGGGAGGAATGGGAGTCGGTAAGTTGTTTATTTATATAAAAAAAGACTCATTTTTCTACACATTCTTTATGCATAATAATACTAGTCATTTACACCATTGTGTTATTCCCGTTCTAACCTAACCGAAATGCTTCTGTTCATCCAAAGGGCTGGAAGATATGGTTTATAGCGATAAGACCACCCATTGGACCATACTCTTAGTTGTTATACTTACTTACTTACTGCTCTGGCGCATCAACCCCAAAGTGGGTCTTGGCCTCCGATACGATAGAACGCCACCGGTCTCTGTCTTGTGCCGCTTCTATCCAGTCCGGCACTTGGAGACTATGGAGATCTTTCACTACCTCGTCCCTCCACCGGTATCTGGGTCGTCCGACAGGTCGCCGGCCGACTGGCACTCCTAGCGGAGCTCTTTTGACTGCCCGATCCTCCTCCATTCGAAGCACATGTCCCAGCCAACGCAATCTATGAGCTTTAAATTCGCCAATGATGTTGGGCTCATCAAAAAGCTCCGCTGTCTGTTTTTTTTATTAATTGTGGTGTACAGTAAAGTTATTTTCTATTTTTATCTATTCTTTGGGGGCGTCCATAAATTACGTGAGATGTTTAAGGGGGGAGGGGGGTCGAGTCAAATCTCATCTAATCTTACGATGGAGAGAGGGGGTTTCGGAAAATATCACGCAATTTTTTTCTTTTAACGTTAGGCAATTTTTTTTACAAAAACCTCACGTTATTTATGGACGCCCCCTTAGTCACTGTTAAAGGTCTGTACCCACTACACCGTATCATACCATGACCGTGTCAGGCAAAAAAAGTATTCTTTGTATTGAAAAGTATGGGACTATGCTCACTAGACCGTTCCGTCACCAACCAACAACGTCGCGTTTCTCGATGAGAATATTTTGCCGGTCCTGACTATTTTGACGGTCATGGTATGATACGGTGTAGTGGTACAGACCTTAAACTATAATTATATATTTACTCTCCAGTCATCATCTTCACCAAGATCCAGCAACAGCCACGTTACTTCATCATCACCACATCGAGGTCCATCGCAATGATGATCATCACTCGTGTCGCAACTATCATGAACATGAACAGAATCCAATCAATCAGGAAAGAATCACTGACCGTATGAACCCTATGGTAGATAGACTCCAAGATCGTATGAATCAAGATCGTTTGAACCAAGATTGTCGGATGAACCAAATAGATTGTCGGATGAATCAAGACTCTCGATTGAACCAAATAAACCAAGAACGGTTAAATCCAGATTGCAGAATGAATCAAGATTCGCGTATGAACCAAGACTCGCGTATGACCCAATTAAACCAAGAGGTTCGTTTGAATCAGGAACGTATGAATCCGGATTGCAGAATGATTCAAGATCCCCGTTTGATTCAAGATTGTCGTATGAATCAAGATCGTAACCCAGATCATTTGAATCAAGATATACGTATGAAACAAGAATTGAGAGACGGTCGGATTATAAACCCAGAAATTTCTCGGATAAACCCAGAAATTTCTCGCATTAACCCAGAAATGAGTAGAATTAACCAAGAAATTACCAGAATTAACCCAGAAATGAGTAGAATTAACCCAGAAATGAGTAGAATTAACCCAGAAATTACCAGAATTAACCCAGAAATGAGCAGAATGAAGGCAGATCGGCTCGATATGGCTCACATGATGTACCCAGCTGATATGGAGATGACACAAATACAAGATGGGAGATTTAATACTTTAAGAGGACATTTGGTACCGTACAGGTAAATATATTATAATATCCATCTATATTATGACAGGCGTCACAGCTCAGTTGGTAGTAGCTCTGCCTTCCATGCTGTGGGTCGTGGGTTCGATTCCCGCCTTGGAATAAATGTTGGTACGATCTGCAAATATCTATTCCGGGTGTTCTGGGTATTTTATATGTATAAGAAAAATATCTATCTATGTAATGTATTGTATTAAGTATGTCAGTCTTCTAGTACATAACACAAGCTCTGCTTAGCTTGGGGCTAGATGATATTGTGTGGATTGTCCAGCATTATTTATTTATTATTATATATCAGTGATATTTTTTTCGCTTTTTTTTCCAGGTGTCAAAGAATGGATATGAGTGCCGCTAATATCCATAGAGATTGTAGAATTGAAGATCCGATGACTATCGAATGTTTGCACCAAAAGAGCGCTAGTAAAGGTTTGTATTATTGTAAATAGGTATTTTATGATTATAAGTAAATATCCATTATGTTTTTTAGGCTAGGTATATTTAGTAAATTAGTTAATTAGCTTATTTCAGTACCAATTGTGTTTGCGCACTACCCAAATTGTTATTCTCACTACCCAAAGGTTAGCTGGTAGAGAATGCTATTTGTAGCATTAAGTTCGCCATTATACACTACTTTCAATAGTGCAATAAAGAATTTTCTATCTATCTATCTATATTTGTAAATAACTTATACATAATTAAACCTCGATAAGTTAAATTCAAAAGAAACACAAAATATTTAAAGTTAGGTTTTAAGTTATCAAGGGTAGAGGTTTTGATCTGATGGGAAGGGAACACATTATTTTTTGATGTTATTGATGTTTTTAAGTTACCGAAGTTTGAGTTATCGAGGTTCTATTGTAGGTATGTTAAAAAATAACTTAAGAATTTAAAATGTTAAAGCTATTATGGATTTGAACCTGCGACTATTAATTTGATACGTCATGGTGTCACAGCTCAGTTGGCAGTAGCTCTGCTTTCCATCCTGTGGGTCGTGGGTTCGATCCCCACTGAGAGCAAAAAATTGTGTGATGAGCACTGATGTTTGTTATGATCAAACACAGAATAAGCATTAGTTTTCATCACACAAACATTTGTTCTCGGTGGGCATCGAACCCATGACCCAAAGCATAGAAAGCAAAACGACTATTAATTGAGCTGTGATTCTTATGAGAAGAATCTAATCAAAGATCGCAGGTTCAAATCCTACTCAAGAACTACTAAATATGTTTTTATTATATCAACATTATACTAATTATATTTCTAAGTAAAATTAGTTAATAAATTAATTAGTTTCAGATCAAAGCTCAGATTCTTGTCAGAAACAAGGAAAAGAAAATCTTGGATTCCAGAATGATAAACATTCGCCGATAAGGTATATTTAATAATAAATAAATATTTCCATACCCGAAACGGGATCCTATTACTTAGACGCCGCTGTCTGTCTATCTGTCTGTCTGCTTGTCTGTGTGTCATTCTGTCTGTCTGTCTGTCTATCTGTCTGTCTGCTTGTCTGTGTGTCTTTCTGTCTGTCTGTCTGTCTATCTGTCTGTCTGCTTGTCTGTGTGTCTTTCTGTCTGTCTGTCTGTCTATCTGTCTGTGTGTCTTTCTGTCTGTCTGTCTGTCTATCTGTCTGTCTGTCTATCTGTCTGCTTGTCTGTGTGTCTTTCTGTCTGTCTGTCTGTCTATCTGTCTGTCTGCTTGTCTGTGTGTGTCATTCTGTCTGTCTGTCTGTCTATCTGTCTGTCTGTTTGTATGTCTATCTGTCTGTCTGTCTGTATGGCAAAGATTCGAAAATCCCAAAGTTATTTAGTCTACCAGGATATGATCCTGCGACCTACTCGATAGAGGCTGCTGCACGCACGAAAAAACATGACTCATGCGGCGCTACCTCGCTCTGAGGCGTTCCATGTCCGACTTTACAGACAACCATTTTTTTTCATATTTTTTTTTAATAAAAAAATAATTTAATGGGAGTATCATAATTTGCAGGTCTTCAATGCAAGACTGTCCAGCTGTGAACCAGAATGCTGAATCCGAAGTCTATTTTGCAGATGTATCGAGTTGCTGCAATGTTTCTGTGAAGGTAAGAACTACCCACATTTTTATATATTTATGAGTGGATTTGGGGGAGACCTTTGCCCAGCCGTGGGACGAGATAGGTTAGGAAAAAAAAATATATTTACTCAACATTTATTTAAAATATTGCCAGACATCACAGCGCAGTTAGTAGTATGTGTTAGTGATAGCTTTGCCTTTCATGCTGTGGGTC
The DNA here is from genome assembly GCA_932527185.1 of Ecliptopera silaceata. Classification (NCBI taxonomy): domain Eukaryota; kingdom Metazoa; phylum Arthropoda; class Insecta; order Lepidoptera; family Geometridae; genus Ecliptopera; species Ecliptopera silaceata. The sequence continues at coordinate 4,319,548 of OW052217.1, read as the reverse complement.
GTGGATTCGATTCCCACCCAGAGCAAATGTTTGTGTGATGAATATAAATATTTGTTGTGTGTCTGGGTGTTACTATTTATTATGTATGTACTTATAAAAATATATTTATGTATACTATCAGCAATCTTGTTCCCATAGTACAAGCTTTGCTTAGTTTGGGACTAGAGCGTGATGTGTTTATGAATATTCATTATATTTTTATTGATTTACAGGCGGATTGCTGCATAAACCCAAATGTATCACTAGTCGGGACAATAGAGAATCATCCTGAATCTACATCAGAATCAGAATCAGGATCATTCACATTAACGCGCCAACAACGCCCACAACCTCAAGTTGGTTCAAAAAGACGACCAAATAAACATAAACCCGAAAAACGACAAAATAACTCGTTAAGATTAACTGAACATCAAATCGAACAGTTGAACTTAAGAATGAATGAACGGAACGATGGTAGAATGAACGATAGGTGCGAACGAGATAGGTTGAATGATTCGATTAGATTAAACGATTCGAGAGAGAGAATTGGGTCTAGAGATCGATTGAGCGATTCTAGGAATGAACTGGATAGAATGAATGATTCGCGGATCAGTGACCGAATGAATGAGACGAGGTTGAGCGAGCGGATCTGCGATAGAAATGATTGCAGGCTTGAGCGAATGAATGATTCCAGAATCAGCGAACGAATGAACGATTCCAGAATTGATCGCCTTAACGATTCTAGGTTAAATGATTCAAGAATCGAACGAATGAACGATTCGCGTATCAGCGATCGAATGAACGAACCGCGACACTGTGAACGCATGACCGATCCTAGATTGAATGACTCCAGAATCAGTCGAATCAGCGATTGTTTAAACGAACGAATGAACGAAACGCGTGACCGAGAACGAAAGACCGACTTAAACCCAAGCTTCAATGAGGGTAGTCCTAAAATTAGGACGCATATTAGTCCTTTACGCGTGCCATTGCCTAGAACCAGTCCTAAAAACCTACCTAAAGACCATCCTAGGCAGAATAGTTCAGATGGAACGAAACCAGACTTTTTTCTGCCTCCTCCTCCAGTAATTTCACCTTTATCTCCTAACACAGAAGAATCATTATTGTCTGATGATGACAGACAAGATATAGTATACTCGAATGATCCAGAATCTTCGAAATGTTTGGCACCCGATTCTCAGTATGAAGCGGTTAGGGATGATAAAGAGTTGAAGACAAATCACCATCATTGTTACAGTGACACTAACACTATGGATTCCGGGTGGCAAAGTGGCTCTGAGAAACAAGTTACTGATTAAAATTTCATTCATTCACTCATTCATACCTAAAAAAATTAGTTTGAATAAATTTTAAATAAGTAATTACAAATCTATAACAGATTTCTAATTCCTTTCATAAAAATTAAAAAGAACGTTTATTTAAAATTATACACAAACAATATAAATCTACTAAAATATTTTTTTACGTTACTTTTTTATTTACTTTATATAAAAGAATTTTGAAAACATAACACTGCCGACTACTTCACCTTACAATTTTTGAAGTGAAAACTTCTTTAGCGGCGCTGGGTGGGTAAAAACTTTCAAACTCGCGTCAGGGTCACGTGACGTTGATAAAAAGCGTAAGATCGAGGGAAAGGGAGAGGAACTAGTATCTCCCACTCTTTCTACCGTGCCTGAGTGTGCTCTGTTTAGGCGGCACACAGACACATTCGCGCTTGCGCGAATGTGTCTGTGTCATTGTGATTGTCATTGTCATTATGACGTCTGTGGTTATATTTTTGAAGTGAAAACTTAAAAGTGAAAACACAACGTTAATATTGAAGTTTTCACTTCTGCCGGCACTCCCGGAGTGCTACCTTTTTTTTTTCTACATTACTAATAACTAGCCTACATTGTCCCACTGCTGGGCAAAGGCCTCCCCCAAACATTTCCACTTCTCTATAACCAGTTTACAAGTAGAAAAACAAAATAGAAATAGGTTCATCCGTTCGGGAGCTACAGACACCCTAAACTTATAACACCCCGTCTTTTTTCCGTCGGTGGTTAAAAAGAAAAAAATTTGGTTGCCACTAAAAAGTGTTCCTACTATTTTCAATGAGGTTCGAATTTACGATTTCTAGATTCTTAATGTATAAATAATTCTTTATTAATAATTATAAACTAATTAGGTAAACTCTTTTACTAAGTATAACGTGTTTATTTTTATTGTAATAGTAGCATGTTGTGTAGAAATTTGTTTTAAAAGTTAAGTAGAACTATTAATAATTGAAATTCTTAATTATGGTTATAAGCGTTAAAAAAGATTGTGACAATTCATTTTTTTTATTATAGCTTTTTTGTACAGCTCTTATATCGTGCCAAGTAGATATTAAAATAATTAAGATTTAACATACAAATAATTAAAAAATTGTCATACAGAACTTATATTTAGTAGCGCAAAAAAACATTTTTTAAGTATCTTTTGAACCGTAGCCAGTTGTTTTATCTCTCAATGTAGTATTAAAAAGAAATTGTCGTGTCGGACTGTCAAAAATAAATGTATTAACGGCCGGTTTCTCGAACGATGATCAACGAAAAAATCAAACAATAACTATGTGTCAAACTCGGATCAATCGTGATTTGGGTTTCCAGAAACCGGCCGTGAGTCTGTCATAAATAAATCACAAATGAAAAATGTCTGTCGCTGTCATGTTTAAAGTAAGTTCATCCTCATCGTTCACTCATTCATTTCGCCATCGTTCACCGAATTATTATTGATTTCATTCATTCATTCACTCATCCGTCCATTTTGTATTTTTCTTGCCATTTACTTAAGTTTCATTTCGTACATTATTTCATATAACTTAAAAAAGGTACAGTCAACATTACAAGTAGATGATATTTAGAATTACACTACATTTTAAAATTATTTTTAAGTGCTTTGTCTTGAAATGTGTAATGAGGATTTTCAGGAAGTGATATATCGCGTTATCTGTGGTTTTTAATGCTTTTATTATATGTTGTAAGAATAAAACTTTTGACCTCATAATTATCTGGAAAAACATCAGTTTTTAAACAAATAAAAATATATACAAAAATTACTATTTTCTTAAAATTGTTTACTTAATAATTTTGACTCGTTCATTTACTAATGATGCTGTCTGTACCTTTCACTAATAGGTTTATGAATCTAAGTACTAGGTAATTTTTAGTTATAATATTTTATGTAATTAATAAAATAAATAAATTAAGGTCGTAGGAATTTACTCAAATAAAGCAATTAAACATTTTAGAAAAAAAAATAGGTTATTTTATTTCTTAGAATAATTATAATTAATAAATGATATAACTATGGAATTTAAATAACGTTTAGCTTCATGTACTTATATTGATTATCTATACTAATATTATAAAGAGGTAAAGTTTGTATATTTGTTCAATTGTAAGGGGTAAACTCGGGATCTACTGAACCGATTTTAAAAATTATTTCACCATTAGAAAGCCACATTATTGCTGAGTGTCATAGGCTATATACAAAACCGAAAAATAAAAAGGCTTTTACGTGGTAGTCCGTTTTGTAAAGCGAATCGGAGAAAAAACGTTCGAATTATGCTCAACGAAGTGGGCACGGGTCCGCTAGTTATAAATAAAGTAAAAATAAAACACTATTGATTATTAAATTATAATTTCAATTATAGTTATATTAAAGAATAGCAGATGCTCGCGATTTGACTTATTATTGCTATATGTTGAACAATTCGCACAATATCTTTATAAATTACAGCCTATGTGTTATTCTGATGTATAAACTACATTATTGTAAAGTTTTATTAAAATCCATTCAGTAGTTTTTGCGTGAAAGAGTAACAAACATACATCCATCCACACAAACTTTCGCGTTTATAATATTAAGTGCGCTCTACACTCGCTCGCGATTCTTTCTGTGAATGAGCGATTTTCCAAATAGCTTTTAAAAAAAAAATAGTTCAAAAAGAGTCAATAGATGGCGCTGGACACATAGTGCCTATCAAAATCCCTCTTTTTTTATCTGTATAATCTATTGGTAGCTCTGTCGTGTAGCTGTCATTATCATCTTGTCACGTCCGTTTCGGTTTATTCAGCGTTTTGATAAATTTTGATTGCTTTTCTTTTAGCATTCGTGTACCTTCTTGTAGATTTTACTTTTGACGACAACAGACTGTATACTGGTTTTTGATTTCTGCTACGATTGAAGACTTTTTGCTTTTCACACCACAGATAAAATATAAAAAAACATTGTTTTGACAATTGACAATGACATGCAAACTCGTCGTGTCAAATCTATCGTGTATTCTAAGAACACTCCCTGGAAAATCGCTCATTGACGCCGCGATTCGCGCCGTGCGCTTCGCGTTTAAATGTGTCTCTCCACACTCGCGAAGCCTCGCAGTCGTGAACCAAGCGAACCTTTGTAGCGAGACAAACAACAACGAACGGGGAACGGCGCGAAGCGTGAACGTGAACGCGCGAAACCATCTACACACGCGTTTCGCGGCTTTCGCGGCCTTTCGCGCCGCGTGTAGAGCGTGCATTAGTAGGATATTTTACAAAAAAAACTTGCTGGACTTTATAACTTTTGGGATTTATAATTTATATTCTTATTATAATTAATATTCTAATGAAAACTGCGTGTTATAACGTTAGACGTTTATTTTCATATTAATTGTTCCATCCATGACTTCTTTTTAACTTAAATTACTTTAAAAATGATTAATTTTAGTTGAAATTAAAATTTACTAATTATGTATAAAACATAGTTAAAATTCGAAAAAAATCTATATTGTTTAGTTATTAAGACCTCGTTGTAAATCAGAATTTCCATAATATTAAAGCATTTGTATGTATAATGTTTAATTTTTGTGATTACGTATTTATAGTTTTTAATAATTCTCTATTGTTAGTTTTTTTCATTATGGTTCTATTAAAAGACTGAAATTCTGAATATTTTTTTTATTTACTGTCCATTTCTCTGACTTATTTATAATTTGACAGGCGTCACAGTTTAGTTGGCAGCTCTGCCTTCCATGCTATGGGTCGTGGGTTCGATCCCCACCGAGAGCAAACGTTTAGCACCTACCTAATTGGTAGGTATTAATCATAGGATATTTTTTAAATCAAGAGTTTTTAGTACGAACGTCTAGGTATTTTAAATAAAACATCAAAATAATCAGTAAGTATTTAATATGAGGTTTTATTAATATCTATTGACAAACTTAAGCTTTATTTATTTATCTATTCATACAACGATTTTTAAATGGTCTAGTAGGTAAGTACATAGTTATATCTTAATAGTTTTCATTAATTTTTATACATATTTTTTTTCTTATATCTATTATAGATTATCGGATTGATTTCGAATGCATGTAGTTTAAAATCTTACTCATAAAAGTATTTTTAACCCAGAAACCTTAAATTTCAAAAGTTTTTATTTTAAGTATATTTGCCATAGTTCTAAATCTCATTAATAAGAATCAAAGTCCTGACTGACTGACGGCTGACGTACAAGCCACAGCCCAAACCGCTGGTCCTAGAGACTTGAAATTTGGAAGGCGTGTTCCTGGAGTGACTGTGTGGCGTACTAAGGCAGGAATTTTGGAAATAACGCTCCGGAGCCCTAAAAAAAGGCTTTGAAGTTTGTATGCAGAATCTTATCCCGTGAACCGATTGACTTGAAACTTGGTACGCATAATGGTGACGCGAAATAAAATGGATCTGCATTTTTAGATTTTGCAAAATCATCCCCATTTCCCTAAAATTGAGTAAGTAAAGTTTAAAATTTCGATTTAGTATACGATTTCGAGTAGAGATGGCGCTGTCACGCGTGGCGTAATCCTAGAACGCGCTATCGATGCGTTTTGGCAATGTGTTATAGGTAAGTCGATCGGTATTAGCAATAGTTTCGTTGGATCGAGTTATTTTGTTAGGTAATTTAGGGTTGCGTGCGTACCTAATTACCGCTGACGGTAATATATCGTATACGATTTAGTATAAGATTTCGAGTATAGATGGCGCTGTCACGCGTGGCGTAATCCTAGAACGCGCTATCGGTGCGTTTTGGCAATGTGTTTTAAGTCGATCGGTATTGGCGATTGTTTCGTTAAGTTATTTTGTTAGGTAAATTAGGGTTGCGTACCCAATTACCGTCAGCGGTAACTGCTGACGAATAAATATTTAAAAACAAAATGTTAAATAATCAAGGGGCGCTCAAAGTCACATACAAAAACATAATTTACTTAGATGGTTGGTTTTTTTGTTTTATTATTATTATTAAACGGTTTTACTTAGCTCACTCCGTTTGTTTTATTCTTGGGTCAAATTTAGTAATTCAAATTTCACCCTCTTCTTGTCAACCGATCAATCTGAAATTTTGTATACACTTTGGATTTTGATGACAATACAAGTATGTTTATTCATTATCATTACAAATTCAAGATGGCCGCCGCTACAAAATGGCGGATAAGTTATGTTTTATTAATCCCATCAATATGGGTATCAAATGAAAGGGCTCAACAAGCCGAATACAATATACTATAAAAAAATGAAATCCAAGATGGCGGCCGCTGCAAAATGGCGGATAACGTAGGTTTTATCAATCCCATCAATATGGGTATCAAATGAAAGGGGTCAACAAGCAGAATACAATATACTATAAAAAATTGAAATCCAAGATGGCGGATAACGCAGGTTTTATCAATCCCATCAATATGGGTATCAAATGAAAGGGCTCAACAAGCAGAATACAATATACTATAAAAAAATGAAATCCAAGATGGCGGCCGCTACAAAATGGCGGATAACGTAGGATTTATCAATCCCATCAATATGGGTATCAAATGAAAGGGCTCAACAAGCAGAATACAATATACTATAAAAAAATGAAATCCAAGATGGCGGCCGCTACAAAATGGCGGATAACGTAGGTTTTATCAATCCCATCAATATGGGTATCAAATGAAAGTGCTCAACTTTGGACTACGTATAGAGGAGTTGGACTGCAATAAACTAATGGGCAAGAAACCTTGCAATAATAAAGCACTAAATGAATTAAACAGAATGCGAAATAAAAACTAAAAATAAAAAAAGGTAAAAAAACTTTTTAAGTTAAACGGTTTTATGTTAAACATACATTGCAATGTTTAGGATAAATGTACTAAAAACCAAAAAATAATAAAATAGATACAGTCGTGGGAATTATAAACATATGCATAGACTAGACTAAAATAAAACCGTGGGGCACGTCAATTGTCTACAATCGTTGATTAAAATGTTTGTAGACAATATTTTAAAAATATTTTAAAATTCCTTCGTGGGAAAGGGGGCAAGTGTGTTGTAACGTTATTAATCGACGAATTTTAATCAAATTATTAAGAGGCGCTCTGTGACTTAATTTTACTCTAATGAATGCAATAAAATGAGGGAAGTTTTCTGTAGCGTTATTTATCGACGAAAGTGAAAAATTTGAAAAAAGGAAGTTTGTAGTAGCGTTTTTTATGGACGATTTCAATCAAGTTTGAGATTCAGAGCGTTTTCACATTATCCGATCCGATATCGGGGTGAGTAAAATGTATTGAAAATGTACCTGTCTTTCATATTGTCCGGCCCGATATCGGATATCGGAGCCGGCACCGATATGCTGGCGGTACCATCGGACGCCCTATCGGATAATGAGAAAACGCTCTCACTCTACGAGCGTTTTCACATTATTCGATCGGGATATCGGATCAGCGTCCGATCCGATATCGGGGTAAGTAAAATGTATGAAATATGTACCTCCGATATCCGATATCGGTGTCGGACGCCGATCCGATATCGGGGTAAGTAAAATTAAATTAAATAGGTAAATATTTCATACATTTTACCTACCCCGATATCGGATCGGCGTCCGACAACGATATCGGATCGGATAATATGAAAACGCTCTTAGGGCTCTTTCAATTTATGCGTTTCGTATCGGACCGCTGCAGTGCCGAAGCGGTGCGTTCGTCGTACGGCGTAAGGACGGACGGTCGTTTGATTTCATACAAAATGCACGGTGCGGAAACAGTGCGGCGTCCGTACCGCGAACGTTCGACAGCAGGACGGCAACGTTGCAACCCCACGTGTTCAGTTCAGTGCGTTCATAGTGCGGTGACAAGAAGGAGGCTAATTTCTAAACGGTAATTACCGTTTAGAAATTAGCCTCCTTCTTAATAATCTATCTTAATATTATATCTATCATCCATTATAAATTTATAATGGATAATGGAAATCACCACAATCATGGGTGCCGTGATTACACAACCAAGGAAAACACAGCCACGGAATGTACAGCCCGGAATCGGTGACCATTTTGGCATCCAATTCCGGGCTGTGCATTCCGTGGCTGTGTTTTCCTTGGTTGTACATTCCCGACACGTGTTGGGAATTTGATGCCAAATGACGTCATAGCATATGCTTCGTTTGCACTTACTCGAATTTTTCGTTTAGCCGATCATGTACAAGTAGCTAACTATGCCACTGTCAAAATATTATTTTTAAACTTATTTTTTTTCATGTGTGATGCGTCACAGTAGGTTACGGTTTTTTTTTTTTTTTCTGTAAGTATCCCTCCTTAAGTTACTGTTTATTTATATCTACATTTGTATTAAGTTAGCACGCCAACCATTTTCTCGACCTTTAAGGTCGGCAGGCAGAAAATGCTTATAGCATTAAGCCCACCTTTTGTACATTACATTTATTGTGCAATAAAGTGTTAAATAAATAAATAAATTATTGAATTGGATTGTTTTCTTTTCATATTATAATCTGTGCAGTTTATCTTTATCAAAATGGGATAGTAACATTTTAATCTTTGGTTTCATCTAAACGAAGCATAGACTAGGCTTTAGTTTAGACCAATCAGAGCAATGGTCGCCAATTCCATGGTCGTGTTTTCCACGGCTGTACATTCCGTGATTGGACATTCCCAACACATGTCGGGAATGCGCAGCCCGGATTTCATGTACATTTTGGCTGCGAATTCCTGGTTGCGTATTCCTGGCTGTGCTTTTCGTGGTCGTACATTCCGGGTCGTGCTTTCCATGGCTGTACATTAACCGGACCCTTGCAAAATCATCGGCTATGGCATAGTTATCAAATACTTAAAAACAGAACATGCTTAGAGGGTTCGCATAGGTACAAAAACATGTTTTTTTTCTTAATCGTTTACATAGGTATGGTAAGGAACTTATAGCGGGCGAGTCCGAGTCGCACTTGGCCTGATTAATTTACTTACGGTAACGGTAATTTAGTGAGTTTTGATTACTTATGTTTTAGTAGTTTACGTTATTGGGTTTTTAGGGTTCGGTAACCAAAGGGTAAAACTAGATCGTATTACTGAGTGTTAAATTTCTGTCTACTTATTTTAAATTCTCTATCACGCATAATTAATATTCAAGGGGGCTTATATATAAACGTAAATTTTATTTATTCGATATTGATAAGGGCAACGGGACATACGGTACGAAAATCTTCGTGCGCCCTTCCCGGTTTTAATAATATGTAAGTACCAATAAGTACTAAGTTTTCCATCTTAGACTGCACTTTACCGTCAATTTCTTTCATAAGAAGATAGTAATGGTAATGGGTTATCGCAAAATATCTTAAAACGGCACGCGGACGAAGTCGCGGCGGGTTCAGCTAGTTTACTATAAGACTAGTGGACTTAAATGCGCTAGCATTAATATGAGATTTTTATTAAAAGGTCTAAGCACACTGGTAGCTTCCACATTAATGTGCGTGCACCTTAAGCGTTATTTTGTTAGAAAACACTGGTTAACTAGTTTTAAGACTTAAGAATTAAAAGAGTATAAAATGGCAGTTAAGATTTCTCAAGAAATTGTAAGAAAACATTACAAATGAATAAAATACGTCAAATTTTGTTAATTATCTACTACCTATTTTTGTTATTAATTAATATAATATCTATTTATAACGTAACTATTTACTTCATAATACATTTTGTTCTCATCTGCAAATTAATTATTAATTCTTACAAAAAAAACACTTTTCAGCACCGTAAGATTTACACAAGGCTAATCTTAATTGGCTCAGTTGAGCTATCGATAGATGGTGTGCAACGATCTGTAGATAGCTGAACTGTTGTACCTATGTATATAACTGTAAGTACTGTAATATTCGTAAGCTTGTGAGTAAGGTCCATCATTAAATAGGTATCGTATTGCTTAAGGTGATACCTCTCGCTCTAGCGGTAAAATTCAATTTTTTTAGGGTTTTCTTTTTAATTGCTGCTGAACTGTTTAAATCCTTTACAGCAAATATAAAGAACCAATCTCAAAAAATCATACAGGGTTACACACAAAATTATTGTTTATGTTCGCAAAGTAGCTTAAACTAGTAAAAGATACTTATACCTACCTAACAGTTCAGCCACAATAAAAAAGAACCCTAAAATATTTGAATTTCCCACTAGAGCGAGAGGTATCACCTTAAACTAATATAATTTTATTTATATTATACATCAGCCAATCAGAGGCCTTCATGGTAAATGATCGTGATTTCTACAGTCTCTGATTGGTTGAACCTCGGAATATAAGTTATAAGCTTAGCCAAGTATAAACTCGTAAACTTTGAATTCAAAATACCCTCTTAGGTTTAAATTGGAACTGAGATCTTAAAATGATAAAAATAATGTTACATGATACATAATTATTAAAATTTTAGGATGATTTAGGACACATCTCATAAAAATCAAAGTAGAATCTTATTAAAACTTTTACATGTATGACCATTTTGCCCATTTTATCTGTGTGACCATTTTAACCATTTTATTTATCTAAATCAAAAACGTGTAACCAAATAATGGTTACACCGATATCTTATTTATTCAAACCTAAAACGTGTTTTTCTATCTATTCACTGAAATCCTAACTTTGTTATTTCATATTGAATTTTGGTAATGTTTACCAAATAGGTCTGGCATCTGATCGCGCGATCCCTTTAACGTAAAACTGATCACATATAATCTAATCGCGTGAACAGTACCTAGTACCTACCCCAAGTACGAGTTTGTTCACACACGGATCGCAGAGACGCTCGGCGATCGCGTCTCTGCGATCCGTGTGTGCACAAACTCGTATTTGGGGTACCTACTGATCACAGATCAGAAAGTTTTGTAATGTAATCGCGTGATCAGATTGCAAAAAATAGTATTTACATAGAAAACAGCGTAAAAATAACACTAGATAGCAATAAAACACTGTAAGTGACAAGGTTTGCTGCGCTATGTTGAATTGGTGATATTATCTCGTTCGTGACTTTGTGTTCTGTAACAGCTGCTGTTTCATCATCTTCAAGCCTCTGGTTAGCTACTTTCAGGTTTTTCAGAAGAGCTAAGACGTCTTCTGTAATATAAAACATAATTTTGATATTAAAACACTATCCTACTATTATTTTAATAATATTACACTCCATACCAACGAAGTACGTAAGTATTTAATCTAAGTATAATTCAAATTGAAAAGTGATTGATACCACACCATGGCCTCGATCGTGCTAAATTGTAACGAAAACGGTTCGTATAAGCAGCAGTTAAGGTTCACCAACGTAACGTGTACGTAGCGTGTGCTTCGTATCGCTGTAAACGGCTAACCGCTCATCTTGTTTCCGTTCGTGTGACAGCGGTTATGTCACAATCTTCGGCCCACTAACGTTCGAATGTTGAACGTGTTTGGCTACACGCTTATCGCTAGCACAAAATACGTACGTTGGTTAACCTTAGCTGCTGCTTAGACGAACTGTTTACGTTACAATTTAACTCAATTGGGGCCCAGATCTCCTTACATTCAAAAAAGACGTGTGGCACTCTGGGACGGCCGCGATAAAGCTATTGCATAGCATTTTTTGCTGGATTACGCATACGCAGTGTTAGGTTATTTTCGTTACAGAGTTTCTGGTTTCGGTCTCCACGCTCAAGGCTTGCGATAAGAGCTATGCAATAGCTTAAAAATCGGTGAAATTGAAAAAGACTGACCTGCTTCTCTATCCCCGTCCTTATAATCCACTTTGATAAAAGTAGTGAGTGACACTTCATACAACTTGTTGCCCTCTGCGGCCGCGATAGAGCGACGACGTCTGCCATAACCTATCACACCGTTACTGCATTGTATCTGGAAAATAACATAGATTTGCTTACCTCTATAGTTTTTTTAATTAAATAAATAATGCTGGACAATTCACACAACATCTAGCCCCAAGCTAAGCAGAGCTTGTGTTATGGGTACTAGACAACTGATATACTTAATACAATACATTACATAGATAGATATTTTTATTATACATATAAAATACCCAGAACACCCGGAATAAATATTTGCAGATCGCACAAACATTTATGCCAAGGCGGGAATCGAACCCGCAACCTCCGCGTCGGGAACCTTCGCGTACCGCCCTACATTGGTCGTCAAGATAGCGTTTTTTAAAATATTCTAACCCCCTAGCTTATAAAAAGTTTGCGTTGACATTACGTCACCATTACGTATGGTAATCAACACATCAAGTCTGCGCAACTCACCCCTTGACACTTGTCAAGACACACGGTAACAGTTCCTTTGAACTGCACGTACGTGCTGTCAGGGAACTTAAAAGCACGGAACTTTCCTGTCAAGACATCACCGTCCGCTGTTATGAAGTTTTCGAAAAGGTACGGGTCTACAGAACATCTGAAATTAAAAGTTGTTTATATAAATAAATAAATAAGTATTCATGATTGCACACATCTTAGAATACTTATGTTAATTTTTTTGTAAATACTACCTACATATTGACACCCAGACAAAGATCAAATATTTATGTTCATCACACAAACATTTGCTCAGGGTGGGAATGAAACCCACGACCCACATCATGGAACGCAGAGCTACTACCAACTGAGCTGTGACGCCTGTTCCAAAATTTACATTAAGAAAACAATCATGGATATTTGAAACTTCTCGTTCTAGTTTCATACTAAGTAAAGTTTTTACAATTAATTAATTAAAACACCCACATACAGAAACACAAACTTTTGTTTTTAGTGGAAATCGAACCCCACAGCATGGAACGCAGAGCCAACCAACTAAGCTGTGACGACTGTCTTTAGGTGAAACGATTTTAATGATTCTTTAATTTCAAAACTTAGTTCTCCTCAAGTTATCCCATTGTCGATGCAAGGTTAATTTTGTAAATTTTATCAAAAATAGCATACCCATTTAAAATGATAGTTTCTTGCTGGGTGCCAGTATCGGTCGCGTGCATATAATTCACCAAAAGTCCATACACCGGGGCGGACTTCTCGTTAAGGAAGATTTCCATCGATAGAGGAGTGCCGGGACTTACTGAGATTTCGCCTGATACTCTGAAATAAATAAAAAAGTAATAAATATGTATGAACATTTCACACATCACGCTCTAGTCCCAAACTAAGCAAAGCTTGTACTATGATAATTGAGATATTACCTATATAATACATATCTTTTTGTGAATACATAGTAGAATACAAAGTAACACCCAGACACAAAACATCACACAAACATTTTGTTCTCGATGGGGATCGAACCCACGACCCACAGCATGGGAATCAGAGCTACTATACTACCAACTGAGCTGTGACGCCAGTAATTTTATTCTTCTTCTTTTTCTTTATATGCCTCGGTGACCAGTGTTTTTAGTTGTCTTATAGTTTCATGTTTAGAATTATATATATAGTATGATTTGAATTTTTTGTTTAGTTAATTTTATGTGATATGAGACTGTGGCAGAAATACTTAGTAAGTACTTTCTAAGTTACATCTTTAACTTTATTAAACAATAGTAATAAGGATCACATAATAAAACGGTAGGAATCAGGCCGTAGTTTCTTGCCCGGTCTTCTAGGCTCTGATTGTGAGGAACTGGTAGGTACCTAGAATCACCTAGTATAAGACGATTCTAAATGATTCTAAATAAAGGATGTTTGACTTTGAATTGATATCAAAACTTACTGTTTTCCGTTCTGTTTGACCACAGCTCCGAGCACCGGTTCTGGAGCCTTGCCTTCTTCGTAACGAGTGATGTTCAGAACACTGCAATTAAAAAAAACATCCTTTAAAGAAAATTTAATAGTTAGCTCGTTTTTTCTCATCTACGTCGATTATACTCTCAAAAAATCCCTTTGGCTTAAAACTACATAGGTATTACAATATTTTATTTCATCATCATCATCGACCTATATCAGTCCACTGTTGGACGTAGGTCTCTGCAGACGCGCCACTGAGCCCGGTCTTCGTCTCTTCTCATATTTTTTGCCAGCTACACTCCTTGTATCGTCGCTCCATCTTTATGGGTGCGTCCTACACACTACACAATGCCTAAACGCGGTCTCCACTCCAGTATCCGTTTGCTCCAACGGTTGTCGGTTCTTCAGATAACATGACCGGCCCACTGCGACTTCAGCTTGCTAATCCTTAATATTTTATTTGCCTATGTACAATAGGCATATAAAATACATAAGAAACAGTTGAGCTATCTACAGACCGTTGCAAACGATCTATAGATAGTTCAACTGGTTTAGGCTTAAATGGATATCGATATTGATATGTATATTTTATTACTAATATAGTCTGTGTATAGTCGTAATTTTTTTACGTCTATTACAATAATATGTTATGTAAATTATTATTTTTTTATTCTTAATACTAACTCAGGTTCATCAAAGTCGTCTAAAGGGAAGGAGCTGACATCTCGAGTTATCCTCTGCTTGCCCGAGACCGAGCATCGAACCGACACCGTCTCGCGGTTACCGGCCACGTCCTCTATCACTATGTTCTTGTAAAACGTTCTTTTTCCCTGAAAAATAAAGTATTTATGTGTGAATACATAGATATTAAAAGTGTTTTTGACGTGACAACGTCTTATAATTCGATAGAGCCGGCTGCACGCACGAAAAAAAATGACTCATGAGGCGTTCTGAGGTGTTCCATGAAGTGCAAGCGAGAGCGCGGAACGAGCGACAAAGAAGCACAATCGGCCTTTGCGTTCGTTGTCACGTTCAACTATCGTTAGTAAACCGACTTTACAGACAACCATTTTTTTTACGTGTTATTCAGTAAATGACTGAAAAATATATACATTACAAAAAAAAATGAAATTAAATAAGTACTTATGTATTGTTTATTATATACTTATACGGTAAACAAAAATAAAAAATACTATGGGAAGTAGATTGCTTGTAAGATTCATGGACATATCACACATCACACTCTAGTCCAAACTAGGTAAAGCTTGTGCTATGGGAATTAGACTGCTGATAGAATACCTATATACATCTTTAGTAAATACATACATAGAATACTTAGTAACACCCAGACATAGAACAAATATTTATGTTCATCACACAAACATTTGCTCTCAGTGGGGATTGAACCAACGATACTAAAGCATGGAAGGCAGAGCTACTACCAACTGAGCTGTTGATGTCAATAATAAAAAATGCTGGACAATCCACACAACATCATCTAGCCCCAAGCTAAGCAGAGCTTGTGTTATGGGTACTAGAAGACTGACATACTTAATACAATACATTACATAGACAGGGGTTCCCAACGTTTTCTTGGTCAGGGACCACTTTTACATTATTTTTCTTAGCAGGGACCACTATCTAGGTGTAATAAAAATAAACGGTAATAATCAAGTGGATTGTCGCCAAAGACCGGGATAAGTGGAAGGCTTTGCGGACCATATTTTGACTTCTGCGGACCACTGGTTGGGAACCATTGAATAGATAGATATTTTTTATTATACATATTATAAACACCCAATGAGTGATAGATACTTACAGATATAGTGTTTAGGACTCTTGTTACTCCACAGTCAGAAAACTTCTGAAGATCCAACACGAAGAGGGCTGTGTTACCTTTGATTTCAGGCAAACACGGCTTGTAATCTGTAAAATATAAAACATAATTCTTTAAAATCACAAGGATCATTTAGAATCGTGCTATAGGTGATTCTAGGTGCCAGTTCCACGCGACCGGAGGCAGAACGGGCATGAAACTAAAACATTTCTAGTTTTAGTATTAATTTAGTTATAGTAAAGTTAAGTGAAGGGATAAGTGGTGGGGTTTGGGAGAAGCCTTTGCCCAGCAGTGGGATGATTTAGGTTAGCTATTTTTTATAATACATTAGATATAATTATACAAAAGTAACCCCCAGACACAGAACAAACATCAATGTTCATCACACAATATTATGTTCTCGATGGGAATCAAACCCACATCAAAGGCTGGAGCTGTGACTGTTGAAATAAAGCTGAAATTTTGTACCTTTGAGTTCTTCTATAAACGCTATTTTCCTGTCGCCGTCCATTGGAACAACGACTTTCATTATTTCTGGAGTACATTCTATCTGCGTATCGGATCCTGTAACAAACGTACATCAAATAAATAAATAATGCTGGACAATCCACACAACATCATCTAGCCCCAAGCTAAGCAGAGCTTGTGTTATGTACTAGAAGACTGACATACTTAATACAATACATTACATTTATAGATATTTTTACTACTTATGTATACATATAAAATACCCATACATAAATAAAATAAATAAATATTAAAGCACATTTAACATATCACACTCTAGTCCCAAACTAAGCAAAGCTTGTATGGGAACTAGACTGCTGATAGAATATGTACTTATATACATTATTTTTGTAAATACATAGAATACATAGAAACACCCAGTTATGTTCATCACACAATCATTTGCTCTAGAATACATAGAAACATCCAGACACAGACCAAATCTTTATGTTCATCACACAATAATTTGCAAACCAACAACCCACAGCATTGAAGGCAGAGCTACTACCAACTAAACTGTGACGCCTGTCACATTGTCATTTGTTTATTTATATACCTACTATACATATATTATATATACTACTTGATCAGAGATGCAAGAATCTTTCGATGATGTAAGTATGCGTCATTTAAATCCGGTTCTTCAAGTTTAAATACTGGTTAGAATTAGATGTTCACGGTCAAAGAAATGTTTTGTATAAAAATATTAACACAAAAGAATAATAAACAAGTATAAAACATGAGTTGAGCTATCTATAGATCGTTTGCAACGGCCTGTAGATATCTTAACTGTTTCTTATGTAATTTATAATAAACCAGGGCCCCGATCATGTTAAATTATAACGTAAACGGTTCGCATATGCAGCAGCTAAGGTTCACCAACGTAACGTGTTCGTATCGCTGTAAACGGCTAACCGCTCATCTTGTGTCCGTTCGCGTGTCAGCGGTTATGTCACAATCTTCGGCTCACTAACGGTCGAATGTTGAACGTGTCTGGCTACACGCTTATCGCGATCCCAAAATACGTACGTTGGTGAACCTTAGCTGCCGCTTAGACTAAATGTTTACGTTATAATTTAGCATGATCGGGGCACTGGTTAAATGTGTACGGTTCTTATAAGCAGCAGCTAAGCCAATTTAAAGGCACATTACAATTTAGCACGTACGGGCTCCAGGCCGTAAGTTTCTTGCCCGTTCTTCTAAACTCTGATCACGTGGAACTGGCCTAGAATCACCTATAGAAGATGATTCTAAATGAACTTTGTAATTTTACAGAAAGATTAATTGATTTGAAATAGCGTATCTAGTCCATGAAAATGTATTTTTGTTTTAAACTGTAGACTAGATGGCTTACGTTGCGTGTCAAAGATGATTAAAAGAGATATTCAAAATAACTTTTATCAGGATTGAGTTTGTGTTTACATTTGTTGAATTAAGAATTAATTAGTTATGATGTGTGAAATGTCCGTGAATATTTAGAGTCTAAATATTCACGGACATTTCACACATCACGCACTAGTCCTAGACTAAACAAAGCTTGTACTATGGGAACTAGATTGCTGATAGAATATTAAAAGGTATAGCTTTTGAGAAAATCCTGTGCTACTAAGTAATAGTAAACGCGAAAGTTTGTATGGATGTTCACGCTCTTGAATTTAATGAATTTTTTGGATTTTAATGAAACTTTAATACAAATATCTATTATCAGGGTATTACATCATCATCATCATTTCAGCCCGTTGGCACCCACTGCTGAGTATAGGCCTCCGCTTTATTATGCCATTCTTTACGGTCCCTTGCGACTCTCATCCACTGATTCCCGGCTCGCTCCATAATGTCTTTGGACCATCGGGCTGGTGTTTACATAGGCTAGAATTTATAGAGTTAAAAATGAGTGTACTTTTTAACCAATTCCAATAGAGGAGGTTCTCAATTCGACTTTCAGCAATCTAGCTCTATTAAAGCTTTGCCTACTTTGGACCTAGAGCTCAATGTCTGAAATGTTTGAAATGTCCGTGAATATTTATTTAACCATTTTATCAGTATTTTTAAAGATTTATCCCAAATTTCTCCAATATTATGGTCACCCTATCCGTCAGACGGTCCGGTTCGTCGCCCGTTCCGCTCGGTTGTGCGTCCCGCTCGCGTGTGAACCCGCCTTTATATTCCAATGCGTTTGATTAACACGGAAATAGATCTTTATCTCATACTAGCTGACCCGTGCCCACTTCGTTGGGCATAATTCGACCGTTTTTTCTCCGATTCACTTTGCAAAACGGACTAACACGTAAAAGCCTTTTTATTTTTCGTTTTTTTTATATAACCTATGACACTAAGCAATAATGTGGCTTTCTATTGGTGAAATAATTTTTAAAATCGGTTCCCGCGTAGATCCCGCGATTACCCCTTACAATTTAACAAACACACAAACTTTACTTCTTTATAAAATTAGTATAGATGTGTAGTTTAGTTTAGTTTCAAGTGAGATGGACAGCGGTCACGCCGGTCTTGTTATTTAGCATATTACTTATACAGGTTTTTTGACACGACCGATGTGGCGGGCGAAGGTCCTTCTGCGACACCGGTTCGATTCCCGCCTTGGGATAAATGTTTGTACGATCTGTGTATTTATTCCGGGTGTTCTGGGTATTTTATATGTATAATAAAAAATATATATCTATGTAATGTATTGTATTAAGTATGTCAGTCTTCTAGTACCCATATCACAAGCTCTGCTTAGCTTGGGGCTAGATGATGTTGTGTGGATTGTCCAGCATTAATTATTTATTTTTTGAGAAGGACGGTGATAATGATAATCCTTCATTCCCGATCGTTCTATTGTTTTTCGTTTCACTGGTAGGACAAACGAAAATTCCAAATTATTATTTTTGTTCCCGATAGCTGGTGTTTGTCAGCTACATTGATTATACTTACTTATTGTTCAAGCTATTTCAAGTATTTTGACAGGCGTCACAGCTCAGTTAGTTGTAGCTCTGCCTTCCATGCTTTGGGTTGTGGGTTCGATTCTCACCCAGAGCAATTGTTATGATGAACATAAATATGTATTTACAAAAAAAGTATAAGTACTTACATATAAGTATTCTATCAGCAATCTAGTTCCCATAGTACAAGCTTTGCTTAGTTGCGGACTAGACTATGATGTGTGAATTGTTCATGAATATTTTATTGTTCAGAAAAGTTATTTTTATACTTTTTCAATCTCCATAATAAAATACAACAACTAATATGCTATCAAAAAACGATTGCTTGATATTTTATTTATTGGATCAAATCCACATATGTTGCACTCTATTACTTAATACGCTTCCGATTGGTACTGATTTGGATCAGTTGAACTATCTATAGATCGTTTGCAACGGTCTGTAGATAGCTCAACTGTTTCTTATGTATTTTATATGACAATGTACATTTTGTAAATACTGTATAGTCGTAAGTTTGTTTGTGAATAAAGAATATTAACTTAATACTAAGGTCTATAATGAAATATCATATTTGCTTGACATAAGGTAGAAGACTAGATCCTTATTAGCTTGTAATAAGAGCTATATTTGATTTATATAAAATATGTGTAGACACGTAGAGACCGGATGCCGGGAACTGTGAATTTAGCGGGAATGAAACGGTGAAGGAAAACATTGATTTTGAAAACACTCAAACCCAATGATTTTTTGATTCAATAAAATCACAAGGATCACTTTGAAACGTCTAACAAACTAGGTGATTCTAGGCACTAGTTCGTCGCGACCGGAGTTTAGAAGAACTGGCAAGAAACTATACTTCAAATTCAAGTGGTTTTTATATGATCCTTATTAGAATTGTTTGTTTTAGAAGTTATAGTTACAACAGCTCAGTTGGTAGTAACTCTGCCTTCCATGCTGTGGGTTCGATTCCCAAACGTTCGTGTAATGAGCACTGGGGTGGTATCCAGACCACTGAACTGTATTTGAAATGTTATTTGCTCAAATAACATTTGAGTTTTCTTCTTCGTCTTTTATTGATATACCGTTTGATAGAATCAACGAAATCAGGTAGGCCATGCTCAAATCTGGTTGGTCATGCTTAAATCAGGTAGGCCATGCTCAAATCAGGTAGGCCACGCCCTAAACCGCGGCATTGACGTCATTTTTAACAGCTCAGTCACGTCAGTCCACCAAAATGCCACGGAATACTGATGAGTTACTATAGTAAAATCATCGAAAACTGAACTGCAACTGAAAGGATATTCGGTCACGCAAGTTTCCCCTTGCTGGATAGCCCTACTGATGTAAGTTCTGTGTCTGGATATTACTACGTATGTATTTACAGAAAAAAAAATATAAATATTCTATCAACAATCTAGTCCCCATAGCACAAGCTTTGCTTAGTTTGGAACTAGAGCATGCTGTGTGAAAGGTCCTTGAATATTTGTTTAACTATTTATCCTAGTAGTAAATAACAAAAACATAATAAAATAATAAATATATTGCTGTGGCCCACCCACAGGTAGTGGTAAGTGAGGTACTTTGAATCCACGACTTTAATATCGAAAGGCCGGCTTCCTACCACTAAGCCAAGGGAGCTCGTGAGGTCTAACAATGGCCATGCCTGGCGGCTGTAAATCTCCCCTTATGTGGTGCCCAATTAATAAGGAAGTGATAGGCTCGATGCACCCTTATTCACAAAGAAGACAGATGGGGGTATCCTGACAACTGAAATGTTTTTCGTCATTTTTATCGCCAGCGAAAAAAACGTGGTCACTCTACAACGCAGCGGCTGTGACTAACCACGCACTGACTTGTCTGTTAACACGGGGTTTATTTGACTGGCGCGGGGGTGCGCGGGTGGCGGGGGCGCCAACTGACTTTAAAGTATTCGTTTCCGAATATTCAAGTCAGCGCTGACTTCATAACTGTACTGGCTTCAAATCAGTATACACAGGGTTTTTTTCGGGTCAGCACTGACTTGCCTCGAATTTGTAGTCAGTTACTGACCCTGTATAAACCAGCCTTAATATTATAACGCGAAAGATTGTATGGATGTGGTTTACGTGAGTAACAAACAAACATCTATACATACAAACATTTGCGTTTATAATATTAGTAGCATTATACAATGTCACATAAATTGTACCAATTATTCCACTATAATATAAAAACACACTCAATAATTGTATATAAATATAACTCTGTCAAATAAATGTAAACTACGTAATAAATTGCATATGGTAATCAAATATACATAAGAATGGACTGCGTTCCCACTATCCAGGTATGCAGTAAATACGGTCAGAAAAGAGTGAGGAAGACAGAACTAACGTGCGGCCAGCAGTGGTCTCTTTCTATACCTACATATATAGGTGACTTACAGACCTCAGTACCTTTACCATGAGTTGTCACAGTAAAATCGCCTGACTTTACTACAGTAGTTACCTACGTCAATATTAGTATTACGAATTTTAGTACCCAAGTATCCGCTAGAGGCGCTGTACAAATCTTCATACATTTTTTTAACTACAGACGCTAGCGAGTATAGTATATATAGTATAGTAAAAACTCATGGTAGATCTACAGATTAATATATTATTTGCAAAAATGAACAAAACCAACTTATTAGGTCTACCAACAGCATCTTCATGATTACATACCAGACAGGCACCACAGCTCAGTTGGTAGTAGCTCTGCTTTCCATGCTGTGTGTCGTAGGTTCGATTCCCACCCAGAGCAAATGTTGTGATGAACATAAATATTTGTTCTGTGTCTGGGTGTCACTATGTATTCTATGTAAATATTTGTTTACTAAAAATAAAATGTACCTAAATAAGTATTATATCACCAATCTAGCTCCCATAATACAAGATTTGCTTAGTTCGTGACAAGAGTGTGATGTGTGAAAAGTTCGTTATTATATATATTCACAGACAAACTTACGACAATTGCAGCATTTGGAATACGTACATATTTATAAAATATGTACGTAAGAAATGGTTGAGCTATCTGCAGACCGTTGCAAACGATCTATAGATGGCTCAACTGATCTAAATCACTTAGATTAAATATGGAGTACTAGATTTAAACCTTTGGATTGTAAAGTCTGACGGACAAACTTATAATCATTATTTTTTTTGTTTGTCTGTTTGGTTGTCTTAAAAAATAAATTGTACATGTACCTATTTATTACATAAAAGGTGGACCACAGTTAAGAGGGGACTCTTTTAATATAGGTCTCACGACTTAAAAAAAGAGATCCCACACATTTTTGGGTTGGCTGGTAGAAAATGCTTTAGCATTAAGTTCGCCCTTTGTATAATTTTTGTAAAATTTTGTGCAATAAAGAATTAAATAAATAAATAAAATTAAGTCGACACTGTAATTTTGAAATAAAACATTTTGATTTTGATTTTTGATATTTATGTATACTTGGGGTAAGTCAATAAGCCATTGCCTTAATTATAAGAGACTCTCTATACTCACTATGTCTATGGGCAATATAAGCATATATTAAGCATTTTATAAGGCAGACCGTTACACGATAAAAAATAACATTTCAAATAGAATATTTAAATGCAATAAATAAAACAATAACTTTTCTTATTTAATTGCTATCAATATTTAATTGCATGAGGTTATGTTTTATTTTGCATTTAAATATGCATTTAAAGATGGTTTAGTAATAATATATTATTTATTATCATGAAGAAATTCGACTTTAATAGTCATCAAAAAGTAATAATATTTATTACTTTTTTTAGTATTAGAGTACTTATGGGTCAGATGCAAAAAATAAACGTAAAAAATTATATTTTATTGCGAGTAAATATTTAATTTAAATAATGAGTGGAATTATTATATTATATTTGAGTTTTTCAAATCAATTAATCTTTATTCAGTAAAATCACGCAGATTATTTAGAATCGTGTTACCTACTAGGTGATTCTAGATGCAAGTTCCATGCGACCAGAGCCTAGAAGAACGGACAAGAAACTTCTGCCATATAGGTACTCCTCTTACTGTTTTTTTTGTATGATCCTTCTTACACAGAATACAAAGAATTCTAGTAATTACTATTAGTAGTAAATACATACTGTATTTTTAATAGCTGCTATGTTAATTCACTATTCTACTGAATTAGGAGTCTAATAATTATATGTATATAAATTTCTACTAAGTCTATAGTTGTATAACTTCTGTTTTACTATAAAACATGCCAGAGGTTTTAACAGATTTATAGGGAACCCTAAAACTATAAATATAACCGGTCCGCGACCAGGTGCGATACAAACATACATACATACATATAGTATAGAGCTCATCTCCAGTTTACGATCGGCTGGTAAAAAGTAGCTTAGGGGTAACTGTCTTGTAGGGATGGGGTGGGGTTTGATAAAAAGTAGATATCGATGAAAATTATTTTATCGATATTTTTGAACATCATCTGTAGCTCTACCATGAGTTTTTACTATACTCGCTAGCGTCTGTAGTTAAAAAATGTATAAAGATTTGTACAGCGCCTCTAGCGGGTAGTTGGGTACTAAAATTCGTATTACTAATATTGACGTAACTACTGTAGTAAAGTCAGGCGATTTTACTGTGACAACTCATGGTAGAGGTACTGATCTAGTGGTTTCACGAGAACATTTCGCTAACATCGTGACAGGATGAATTCCATGGGCCTCAAATTCCAATGAATTTTCTAAGAGAAAATATGGAGTATTTATTTTGATGTGCATTTTTAATGGATTTTTTTAATCAACGCTATAGCAGTACAAGCCTTGCGGGAACGTAGAAACGTAGTTTACTGTAAGTACCGTTATTGCTTTCAATAAAATCTGCCAAAAACACTAATGATTCAATTCTCTTTCTCGAGATCTTGCGATTGCTGATCTCACAGAATCACTAGTTCGTAGTTTATAAATGTTTATAAATGTTTTTAGGTATTACTGTTTCATTTTACTCTTACTTGTATTTTATTTTATTTTAAACTGTGTATGGATCTTGTGTCTGAAATAAAGAACTATTATTATTATTATAAATAAAAATGTCATGTAATTTTATTACAATATGTAATAATAACCTTTCCTGGACAACGACAGTCATTTCCAAAACCAATATCATCATATACAGCTGTTCTTGAGATTTAGTGAGACAAACGAACAGCGATAGATTTTTTTTATACGTTGATTGATTTATTTATTTCTTTCTTTCTTTCTTTCTTTCTTTCTTTCTTTCTTTCTTTCTTTCTTTCTTTCTTTCTTTCTTTCTTTCTTTCTTTCTTTATTTCTTTATTTATTTCTTTCTTTTTATTTATTTATTTATTAACTATCGATAACACCGACGTTTCGTCCTTGACAGCCCATCCCTAGTCCTTATAAACGGAGTATAGCTTTCACAAAGTAACGTACTATTATACTTAAATAGGTTGGGTTCTTGCTAATTGGATTTTTTTATTCCATTAAGGATCCATTTATAGCGAAGTTATTTATAGAACTTTGAGTCTTTATAAGAAAATGTTTTATAAGAAATTATAAAAACTGATATTGCGCTACTAAGAGACTGGTAATATTTATATTATTATTGATACAAGTATTTATTTCTCAGGGTACGGTTGTCTGGAAGAAATTGCTATCAGCTATAAGACCGCCCATTGATTAAGTTAGTTCTAGGATCTTTTGTATTTTACCGTTGTACAACAAAGTAATCTTTATATCGCTTTTAGCGATAAGACCGCCTATTGTAAGGTTTATTGTAAATACTATAGTGTATTGTCCATGAATTCTATAAATCTTAATTTAAATATTTATAGAATATTTATTTACATAAGTACATAGTAACACATAACAAACATCAAAGTTCACCACACAAATATTTCTGTGTTGAGATCGAACCCACTACCAAGCAAGGATGGCAGAGCTACTAGCAACTGAGCTGTGAACATTGATCATTTATTTATGTCTTCCTGCCGTAGGAAAAACTAGCTATCCCTTCAATATCCGTCATACAAACCATTAACACACATAAAACCGGACCCATACTGACCCACAGGGCACTAGGGAGCTTAGCCCCTATACACACTGTAGGTCTACCATAAGTTTTTACTATACTATATTTACTATACTCGCTAGCGTCTGTAGTTAAAAAAATGTATGAAGATTTGTACAGCGCCTCTAGCGGATAGTTGGGTACTAAAATTCGTAATACTAATATTGACGTAACTACTGTAGTAAAGTCAGGCGATTTTACTGTGACAGCTCATGGTAGACGTACTGGACTCTAAACATATTTAACGACCATGACGCGGCGGGCGAAGGTCCGCCTGCGACGCGGATGTTTCGGGTTCGTTTCCCGCCTTGGGATAAATGTTTGTACGATCTGCAATTGTTCCGGGTGTTCTGGGTGTTTCATATGTATAATAAAAATATCTATCTGTAATGTATTGTATTAAGTATGTCAGTCTTCTAGTACCCTATATAAGTATACCCTATATAACTCTGCTTAGCTTGGGGCTAGATGATGTGTGGATTGTCCAGCATTATTTATTTAAGTATTATTATCTACACTTATAATAAAATAGGAAAGATTAGTATTTTTACCACTACAGTTAAAAAAATGACATGAAAGATATTATAAACTCGATAAAAAAACTACACAAATTAATAAAATAAAAAACAAAAGCAATTTAAAAATGAAAACCTCGTTCCCGCTTTTTCTCCTGTCAAACTAAATCAATTTCGAAAGTTGAGTCATATTCCCGCTGTTTCTATGGCACAGGCAAAGTCATATGGCACGTTCATATGACTTTGACAGGAAAAAAAGTGGGACTCAAGAAGGAGAGAGAATCACGTTCTCGCTTATACCTATTCCTGTCAAAATAAATCATTTTCGAAAGTTGTATGATATTCCCGCTCTTTTTCCTGTCAAAGTCATAAAAGATGGAGAGAGGATCACGTTCCCGCTTATTTTCCTGTCAAAATAAATCATTTTTGAAATTTTAAATATATTCCCGCTCTTTTTCCTGTCAAAGTCATATGGACGGGTCCTTAGGCTGGCGAATCGTGCGTTGGGCTTGAATTACGGGACCTCTGACCTGAACTAGTCTATGAATAAGTACAGCTCTAGGGCTTACAGTACAGATATCTATGGTCCTAGAACTTTTTAAAAGTTATTACGCTTATTTTAGTTTATGAAAGCACGTTTTTTACAATACACAAAAAAATGTACCTATATAAGTATTCTATGTAATGCATTGTATTAAGTATATCAGTCTTCTAGTACCCATAACACAAGCTCAGCTTAGCTCGGGGCTAGATGATGTTGTGTGGATTGTCCAGCATTATTTATATTTATTTATTTATTCTATCAGCAATCTAGTTGCCATAGTTCAAGCTTTGCTTAGATTGGGACTAGTGCGTGATGTTTGAAATATCCATGAATATTTATTTATTTAACTATTTGCTGATAGTCCAATAGTTTCATGTTTTTTTTTAAATATGTATACTGTAAGCGCGAAGTACTAAAAGGAGTATTTTTGCAATCCTATCGTTTTGCAAAAAGTTTATTATCGATACCGATACCCATAGTCAAACGTCAAGTCGCGTGACTCTACATAAGTAGCTCTACCATGAGTTTTTACAATCAATACTCGCCAGCGTCTGTAGTTATAAAAATGTATGAAGATTTGTACAGCGCCTCTAGCGGATAGTTGGGTACTAAAATTCGTAATACTTACGTAGCTACTGTAGTAAAGTCAGGCGATTTTACTGTGACAACTCATGGTAGAGGTAAAGACATTTGTTATCGGTGTGCGCTCTTACTAATACTCCCTTTCCATTGTTTCTAGTATGTTTTTTATTTTTAAAAACTAGTTTTCCCATCCCTAGCTAGAAATGGCGGTAATGGACGCAGACATAACATGTGATTCGAAACTGACAGACAAATTATGGAAAATAGGACTAGACCAGACCACTTACACTTATCTAGGTGAACTAATATATCTAACAATGACTGTAAGTAAGTACTCCAGCAGTCCGAAGTTCAACCAATCAGAGACTATAAAAAATACGATCATTTTCCAAGAAGGCCCCTGATTGGCTAAGCATAAATATTTATTATCTGTTGTGATTCACTTATAATAAGTAAATATTTAATCTGTTGTTTTTTTTATAAAAAAAGTAATAAGTCATTTATGACACAATGTTTTTAAATCAATTTCTGCTCGCATGTATATTCACAGCTCATTTATTTTCTCATACAAGAAAATACGATAAAAATACATCTTATGTATCGAGGTCGTGTGAAAGATAATATCATATATAATTACCTACTAATTTGTTATAATTATTAGAAAAACAATACTTAAGGCATTAAAGAAAATAGCGACAGTTAAAATACTGTTGTCAAAGAACCGACAATCGTTGGAGCAAACGGATACTGGAGTGGAGACCGCGTTTAGGCATTGTGTAGTGTAGGACGCACCCATAGA
Source organism: Ecliptopera silaceata (assembly GCA_932527185.1). Classification (NCBI taxonomy): domain Eukaryota; kingdom Metazoa; phylum Arthropoda; class Insecta; order Lepidoptera; family Geometridae; genus Ecliptopera; species Ecliptopera silaceata. The sequence continues at coordinate 4,291,698 of OW052217.1, read as the reverse complement.
GATGGAGCGACGATCTGAGAAGTGTAGCTGGCAAACACTGGATGAGAAAAGACGAAGACCGGGCTCAGTGGCGCGTCTGCAGAGACCTACGTCCAGCAGTGGACTGATTTAGATTGATGATGAAAGTAGGTACAGTATGCTGAAGCTTAGGTTAATAAGAAGAGGCTGAAGTTACTTAAAAAGTTTTGGAAGGAAGTTTGTTATCGCGGGTTGCGAAAGGGGGCTAGACGGAAAAATTATGACCAAAAGTTGTAACGACACTTTTTGCTATACTAAGTTATAAGTCTCTCTTACATTAATTCTTACTACAACTTATTTAATAAACTCGATTACAAAAACAATTATTATGACTAAAATATACAGGACGAGTATAATAAAAAAAAATACATTACTCTGTGTACAAAGCTCTAATTTAAAATATAGAACAGAAACTTATTCCCGCCAATTCCACAATGTTTTTTAAAACATTGTAAGCAAGGAGGTAACCACCGACTATTTTTGCAAAAACTTTTTCCAGTCTGTACTCATTAGCGAATATTTTGCTCGCTCTGACTCGACGTTCATGTTATTTACTAGTTTTTGCATACAGTTTTGTTTGCGAAAGATATTATGGCACACATTCTTGAGGATTAGTTCTACCTAGAGTGTTGGTAGTAATTTTTAGTACTATTTAGGGTGGTGGTATGGGGGAATGACACTCGATTTACAAAAGTGGATACTTCTAGAATAGTCTATTTAAGCTACTTTTATTGTAATATGTCGTACGGTGTATTGTTGTGGGGAGTGTTGCAGATATAATCATACAATAAAAAAAGTCAAAAGGAATACAATAAAGAATATTCTATTCTATTTGTGTTTTATTTTATTGAGATAGCTAAGAATCAGTAAAATTACAAAAAAAACAAGAAATTTATGTTTTTTTTAAAATAAAATTAGAATTGTTCAATTTTCTATTACATAAATATGAACGTACGTAATAAATGTGCTTAAAAATAGTCGTGCCTCGGGTACACGCATACATGCAGAATCGCAGTAAATTACGTGTCAAACATACAAACAGACAGACAAACATTTACACTTGTGAACCAAAGCTCTACAAGTTCACATTAATTATAGCTGGCAACAATAGACTTCTCAGAAATTTTGCATCGTTCATACAATTGTTGGTATAAAAAGCTCTTAGTTTAGAAAAAAAAAGTTTAACTCAATTTAGTAGAATGTACGTAGACTTTTTTGTTTTGTGTGTATGTTAAGGGTTAGCCGCCAACTATGTATGATGATGTTTTTTTTGTTTCGATCTTTTTACACCTGAGCAGTAAGTAAATACTTATAAAGTTAAAAAAATTTTTTATCACCTATTTTTGTTTATTTTTTTAATTTTATCACTTACTTTGACGTGATTAAAAAAACTTTGGCTTTCTTTATATTTGTAATAAATATTATTTTTGTAAATTGTAAACAAGATGGCACTATGCTTCCTACAATTTTAATTATGACTGGTTTGATTAGCCATGTTCATTCAATACTGTCAGTTTATGTCAGTCTCCTTCAATACAATCAATTGAAAAATATATATTTTTCTTAATTTTTAAAATAAAGAATATTGGTCAAAAAATACAACATAAAAATTACTACCGCCTTTAAGCCAAGTTAGGTTTGACTAGACACTAGCATATTCTCTGCACAGTACATAAAACCTTTTTGCTTATAAAACACGTAACCTATCATCATCTTCTTTAAAATGTCATCTATTTTTATCTATGACCTCAGCAACAGCAACAGATAAAAAAACCTGTGAATCAAAAAAGTGAATTCACAAAAATATGCCAGAAGCAAAATGAATGAATAAAAACAAAAAATCGTGAGAAATACGTACAAGTAATGTATGTATGTATATAATACCGCGAATTCGAGTCGACTTGCCGCGGTACATCAGTTCAGAAAAAAAGTAAAAATTGACGCGTGTTTAAAAATAGAATGCGCGTTTTGTTTTTTTATTTTGCTGACGACATTTTTTTCTGTGGCTAGTCGCTTCTTTACAGCGAGTTTTTAAGTAGGTAATTATCTATATAGATATTATAATTATATAGTATATAGAACCATTTTTCTTAACGAAGTTAATATTATGAGGCATTTTGTGTCTCTTTTGTAGCCTAGACAAGAAATATAGAGAAAAACTATTTAAATAAGTTTAAACTACACGTTGGAGTTATGTTAAATATATTAGATATCTATTTTGATTCTAGAAAAAAAGAAATGAATAACTTGATTTGAAGGTGACTCGAAAACTATTGCCGTACAAAATTTTCAAGCTTTTTAAGCTCAGTTTATGAGTCAATTGTTGATAGAAAAAATATCAGTTCAGACAACGAATTACTTACCTATATTTTTTATAAAATTAAATTCCCCTTGACAAGTTTGAAAATATTTTTGGAAATTAAGTACTCAAAAAGTATTTCTCAGAAATCTATCAAGCAAAAATATTATCACCGAAATTGGTTCACAATTGGCATAGAAATCGTATAACATACATAAAAATCAATAGTCTACTCAAGAACATACATTTTTTAAGTCAGTTGAAAATGAGTTCGAATTCTAAACCTATTACGGCCGGTTTCTGGAAACCCAAATCACGATTGATCCGAGTTTGACACACAGTAATTATTTGATTTTTTCGTTGATCATCGTTCGAGAAACCGGCCGTAAGTGTCTAAACTAGTATATAACATTAATGACTTTTCCGATTGTGTGAGAAAAAAGGCTCTATATTAGTATTAAAATGTAATTTATTTTGGATAAGATCTCTTTGTTCTTTATCGTGCTGTCGCATGACGAATGGTGGGAAAATTTTACATAGTTATATAATGACGCCATCTTTTTAGACGCCATCTTTTTTTTGCAGAAAAAAATGGCGTTTGTTTTAAGTTCATTTGACGTTTGATTTGATATTAATTGTATATTAAACTGTCAAATTAGGTTAGAAAAAAAATATTGCCATATTTTATAGTTTAAATATACCTACTTTATTTAATTTAGTAGAATTACAAAAATCATTTAGAATCGTCTGATATACTAGGACCAGAGCCCAGAGTAGGCAAGAAATGAGCAAGGAAAAATAATTATTAAAAATAAATAAATTCAAATAATGTTTTATATTTTACACTTTTAATTATAAAATTACGAACAGTATTCTTTGAGCTCGATGAATAATAAATTTTCTAACAAAATCTGAATATTTACTAGGGTCTAAATAATGCAATGTACAAATAAATAAATTTATAAGCAGCAATTAATGTAATTGAATTCTTCATAAGCTGGCAACATTAAGAATTTACATATTTTCCCACGAAGCTTTCTTCGCTCATAATATTAGAATAAATAAATAAATTGGGAAAAATTTATTCTCCTTATTTTCCGTGTCTTAGATTCATGATTTTTTTTATAGACAAAATGATAAAAAAACACCTTATGGGCAAGTGCACAAAAAGTGCGAGTCAGGAAAAAAAAATCTTGTAATCAAAGAAGTGTAAAATATTTTCAAAGATTTGTATTATTATTAGTAAGTTTTTTGTATCTACGTAATGATTACTTACTTAAATTAATATGTAATAATATGGGGTTTACAACCTACGATTACCATCTTAACATAATAAGGATCGCCATTTTCGCAATTTACCTGCGGATCTCTAGATCATTGTTTTGTATGCAAGCTGCGGTGTGAATTCCGATTGGAACACGACGAGACAACAATAACGCCGGCATACTTGGAAAGCTGCAAAAAGTCGCTAAAAAGTTGGAAATTCGACCAACCTTGCAACACTTTTTTATCGGCGATACATGTCGACGGCGAAAAAAGTTAACGTTCGAAATTCCAAATAGTGTCACATCAAAAGTTCTTTGATTCTGAAGTTTCGTAATTCAAAATAAGAGTTTCGATTCAAAGATGGCCGATTGAGTCTCATTTATAACCTTAAACTTTTTAGTTAATATTCTAGACTAGAGTCTTTGTGTATTTCCAATAATGTTTTCCATCACCATTTAACCGTAAAAGCACCGGAATAAACGCCAGCCATCTAAGAATGTCTGAATATGTAAACGAAGCCAACGCACGATCACGATTAGCGATTAGAATGAAGCGGTGATTTTATTGGCTGTCAGTTTTGACAGATATTGATACCTGTTCGATTGTGAACTGTCAGTGGCATAAGAAATGGATCTTGTAGCGTGCGATTTGTAATAGTTGAATATAAAATAATACAAAAGCTACTACAATCGTGACATGACTAAGTATATTTAGTTTTAATTTCACAACTAAGTATATGTCAAGCATAACTCAAAAATTATTAGCCAGATCTTAATTAAATTTTTATAGGACCACTTTTGAAGTAAGTATAATATACTAACCAAATAAAGGAACAGTAATAAACAGGATCAGTTGAACTATCTATAGATCGTTTGCAACGGTCTGTAGATAGCTCAGCTGTTTCTTATGTATTTTATATGTAAATGTACATTTTGTAAATACTGTATAGTCGTAAGTTTTTTTTATTTAAATAAAGGATCATCAAAATTTGTTCACTAATAGCGGAATATTCGATAAAGTGACATAAAAATAATAACAGTTAAAAAAAGCTCCTTTTTAATTGTGTTCTGGGTATTTTATGTGTTTAATAAAAAATATCTATCTATGTAATGTATTGTATTAAGTAGGTATGTCAGTCTTCTAGTACCCATAACACAAGCTCTGCTTAGCTTGGGGTTAGATTAGATGATGTTGTGTGGATTGTCCAGCATTATTATTTAAATATTTCTTTTACAGTTACCGGTTTTTTAAAAACATTTAATTTTTTTTCCCCAGCAGTTGTCCGGTTCACAAAACATGACAATCTCAGATTAAGGTCATATAATATCGTGTCGTTGGCTGTAAAAACCTACCGTACCGTTTTGTATGTAAAATATTCGTAACTAAATCGGTCCTTATGTTGTCTAATGGCAATAGATAGGTAATTAGTTACCCCGCCTAAGGGTAGAGGGTAGATTAATTAGGGAGTTGAATTAATTAAGCAAAGTTAATAGGAAGTGAGCATCGTGTAGGCAAAATGGGTTGGATATATGTATTTTATGTATTTAATTAATGTATTTTATAAGCTGAAGGTACAACCAACTTAATGTATTTTATGTCTGTTTAATAGGAATTAAAGGTTTTAGGGAAATACTGGTCAAACCTGGCAACATTATTCAACATTGAATATGTTTATTTAGATTTATTTACGCAGACGGCTACACGCCTATTGCGATCGTAAAATGTCTATAACGTATGTTGAGAAACTTCGTGTGTAGATAGAAAATTAGCGCAATCGGCCCCAAGTAAACTTTTTTTTTTGCACTAATTTCTCTTCCAAAATAAACGTCAAACACACGTCTCATTATTAGATGAAGGAATATCCTAATCTGTGCCATGTCCATATCACCAATCACGGGAAAGGTTATTTATTATGTTAACTCAAAACAAAGGTACCGACATGTATAAATACTCACAAACATTGACACACTTAGTAAAACCTACTCACGTCCTTTAACAACCAAAAAAAGGCGGCAACCAACATAACCTCAAAAAAGATCTTAGTCTGTAACACAATAGCGTAAGGTTGATTCTCGAATGACAGAATCCCGCTTGACAGCAAACGTCACTTTGTGTCTCCCACGTGAAAAACTCGCCCACGTAACAGCTTTATGACGTAATTTGCTGAGTTTTAGCAACGTTATTTTTTTTTAAACTTATCTACGTGTTTTCGTATTCAGTTCTGCACTACAAGTTAAAACTTTTGAAATACAGATGCTATGTGAAATATTGTGGTATTCGGGGACGATGTCACAGAATTATCAGATGCAAATTCTGTCTTCTCGTAAACGTCTTTGAAAAAATAAAGACGTGTGGTATTCGGGGACTGCCGCGGTAAAGCTATTGTATAGCATTTTTTGCTGGATTATGCATGCGCAATGTTAGGTCATTTCGTTACGGAATTTCTGGATTCGGTCTCCACGCTCAAGGCCCGCGATAGAAGCTATGCAATAGCTTAAAACTTTTAAAGTTGCCAGCTTAGATTTTAGGAATAAAATAGATTTAACCTTACCATTTCGAAAAAAAAATAACTGTTTAAAATATTACCTGTGTATATATTACCTATATAAATAAAATAAATATATTATCCTTTTCTGTTTGCTAGTAATTTATTCAGCGGATAAAAGACACTTATCAACTTTACAGAAATAAATTGTTCAAAATAATGAATTACTGCGTGGTCATGAATAGAGTTGATAAACGATCTTACATATCAGGTTGCATGTTTTTATGCACATTAATATTGATATATGATATAATAAACTATTTTATTGTTATTTTTCTAATATTCTGTTTATTGAAATAAAATGTAGGTACATTGATTTACGCTGCTTTCGATTTAATTAAGTATTATTTTTGTGAAAACATTACCTAGGTACGATAACTTTACGATTGTCACATGAAGTATATGTGAAAATCGTAAAGTTAACGTAACGCAGCGTATTCGATTTAGACTGCGCGATGACGCTGCAACTGTAAATTGTATTGGTATACGTTTACTTTGCGATAATTACATTTATTCGTGCTTATCTCTTTGAGCCTTTAACCACGGTTAGAAATCCGTAAAACTTTTGCAATCAGTCTAAACTTATAATTACTAAGTATAATAACTCATTAAACTTTATCTGCTGGCCGAGGCTTGGTTTGCTTTGAAGTTGATTGCGCAGTTGGATTTAACCAAAATAATAACAAAACTTTAACATAAAAAAATATAATCAAATTACTTTCATTCTTCTTCCCCGTCTAAATTATCTTCTTTAAAGTCAATTGACAGTTTCACATTTTGGATCATGTATATAAAAAATAATGCTGGACAATCCACACAACATCATCTAGCCCCAAGCTAAGCAGAGCTTGTGTTATGGGTACTAGGAGACTGACATACTTAATACAATACATTAAATAGATAGATATTTTTTATTACACATATAAATTACCCAGAACACCTGGAATAAATATTTGCGGATCGTACAAACATTTATCCCAAGGCGGGAATCGAACCCGCAACCTACGCATCGCAGGCGGACCTTCGCCCGCCGCGCCACATCGGTCGTCCAAAGACCAAAGTAACACTTTATTTGGCAAAATAACTGGCATTTACAAGCCAACCCGAGGTCAATACCACCAATACATATAAGTAGATACAGTTAGCTAGAGATCAATGCTGAGGTTATTGATCAATTTGGCACAGACTGAATAGCTTGACGGGATGAATAATCTGTGCGAACAAAAAACTAAAAAAGTTTGTCTATGGTCTTGGATTCAGTACTCCAAGTACGAGTTTGTGCACACACGGATCGCAGAGACGCAATCGCTGAGCGCCACCGGCTTTGTGTGCAGATCCAATCACCCCCCCTAGCGGATTTCTTGAGAAGCTTGGATTTCCATACAAAATCGGTGACGCTCGGCGATTGCGTCTCTGCGATCCGTGTGTAAGCAAACTCGTACTTGGGGTACAGATTAGAGTCGCAGTGACTCGTGTTATTTGCGTCACGCGACCATTTTGAAATGTCATTATTCCATCTTTGAAAGTTTGAAGGGACTTTTCGCGGCCATTTTTTATGTTGCAACTTGCAACTAATGACTAATGTATCACGTTTAGGATACTGCTAAAGTGCAAGTTATTAAATATATTGAGTATTGAGTATAAACATGAGAGAGAGAGGAGAAGAGAAGAGAGATATATTCATAGTCGTATAAACTCTAATTAGTAAGATCACGTGGATCATTTAGAATCATCTTTTTAACTACTTAGTTCATTCTAGGTGCTAGTTCCTCTCGCTTACGGATCATACGGATGTCTTTATATTTTTTTGTCATCATCAACCTAGGTATATTAGTCCACTGCTTGACGTAGGTCTCTCTACAGACGCGCCACTGAGTCCGGTCTTCGTCTCTTCTCATCCAGTGTTAGCGCTACATTCCTTGTATCGTCGCTCCATCTCGCTGAAAGGTGTTCTACACTACGCTTGCCTAAACGCGGTTTCTGCATTTTAGAACTCCCTACTCTCGAGCCGGGAGTAGTCTCTCGGATGTCCTCCTGTTTTTGTATGGATATTCGAGAGACGACTGTCGGCTCGAGAGTAGGGAGTTTTAAAATGCAACCTCGGACTAAGCCCTCTGTATCCGTTTGCTCCAACGATTGTCGGTTGTTCGGCAAACATGGCCAGCCCACTGCCATTTCATCTTTTTTTGTTAATAAAACGAAACTGTGAACAACCTTACCTCTTTGTGGTACGCCTTCATGCCATGACACATTGCCCCACGCCCAATTCAGCAAAACCTCATTATAAACAGTCCTTATATAGGTCTGCGCCCGCGCCGATGAACTGGCACCGTTAGACAATGAATCAGTTTGGGAAAATTACTTTTTTTTTTTAGTTTTTTCAAGCCCCTCATAATATTCATAAAACAATTATCAAAGGAGAACGGGCAATTTTCTAAGGAGCGTGGGCTACGACAATAAAATACTAGCTGGTGCTCACGACTTCGTCTTAAATAAATAAAATAAAAAATAATTATAAATAGTGATGATAATAATCAAATAACCTTTACAAAAGATAAGCTCAAAGATTAATAAATTAAATATGAATGCCGGTTTACGATGAGCTTTCATAAATAGGATTAAATCTCGCTTTAAGATACAATAAAGATTAATGTTATTATAATTTGCCAGAATAACCGTAAATAAAGCCAATGGATTATTATCCCTTAATATATTTGTTCAAGAATAATTATTGTAATATATTACTAACTAGCAGCACGCCCCGGCTTCGCTCGGGTACCAAGGACGTGTTATTATAAACATAATTTTGTAGCTGATGTAGAGCCCAATGGTTCTACACCAGCACAGGCTGAGTGACCACTTTCAGTGTTCTAACATTAAGTAAGTAATTGTATCTGTTTATACTCTAGCGGGAAATTCAAATTTTTAAGGGTTTTTTTTTATTGCGGCTGAACTGTTAGGTATATCTTTTACTAGTTTAAGCTATTTTGCGAACATAAACAATAATTTTCCGTGTAAGCCTGTATCAATTTTTGAGATTGGTATGGCTATTAACTTACTTAATTATTTAACTGTTTGTACAGTAAGTTAATTAAGTAAATTAATATAAAGAACCAACCCCAAATCCTGGAAATCCCGGAAAATTATTGTTAAACATTCTTGACATTGGCAAATTCGTGGCAGCCCTAGCCGCCAAATAAGAAAATAAAAAAGCCACTAATAAAAGAAGAAGAAAAATAGCACACTTGGGCTCAAAAATGATCTACTTGAGCGTAAAAAGATAAACGTTTTGTCTATATTTTTCGGTCTACATTCTGTGGAATCAAATTAAGGTCAATTTGACGCTTTCGTTGTTTTGAACGTGAAATTGGAATTGTATAGTTATACTAGCTTTTACTATGGCTTTGCTTGTATAATATAGAAACATTTTATTATTATTTTTTATTGAAGTGAAAACTTCTTTAGCGGCGCTGGGTGGGTAAAAACTTTCAAACTCGCGTCAGGGTCACGTGACGTCGAAAAAGCGTAAGATCTTATTTAATTTTTATACATTGCTCGTAAAACAAGAGACGACAAAAGAACACACTTGCGGTCACGCGACGTATGACTCAAACAATTAAATAGTGTTGTGGCGACATGACGTGACGATGACGTGGCGACATGACGTGACGTGACGATGACGACGAAGCCAACGAAGACACAGACACATTCGCGCTTGCGCGATGACGTGACGATGACGTGGCGACATGACGTGACGTGACGATGACGACGAAGCCAACGAAGACACAGACACATTCGCGCTTGCGCGAATGTGTCTGTGTCTTCGTTGGCTTCGTCGTTGTGTCACATTCGCGCTTGCGCGAATGTGACACAACGACATGACACAATCACAATGACACAGACACATTCGCGCTTGCGCGAATGTGTCTGTGTCTTCGTTGACACAACGACATGACACAATCACAATGACAGTGTGTCTTCGTTGTCTTCGTCGTTGTGTCACATTCGCGCTTGCGCGAATGTGACACAATGACATGACACAATCACGACTGTGGTTATATTTTTGAAGTGAAAACTTAAAAGTGAAAACACAACGTTAATATTGAAGTTTTCACTTCTGCCGGCACTCCCGGAGTGCTAGCTTTTTTTTTAAAATTATTTTGTTGCGATGCATTTTGACCCCCGATTCAAAAATACCGGGGTGTTAAAGTTTGGGGTGTAAGGGTGTATGTATGTATATGAGTGTCAAATGAAAGGACTTGACTAGTAGAATACGATAAACTATACCTAAATTTCAAATACAAGATGGCCGCCAGCACAAAATGGCGGATTACAATATTTTTTCGCATATTCCTTAATGTGGGTATCAAATGATAGGTTTTCTACTAGTAAAATAATATAAGAATAATATGGGTACTTATTTTAAAATTTCTACTTGTTATAATATAACTATAGAAAACAAAGTTATTAAAACACTTACCTCTAGCTAAAGCAGCATGTATGACGCTTAAACACAACAACCACCTCAGCGCGGCCATTTTGATTTATTTAATATTCTAGTTCACTAATCTGAAACAAAAGACAATAAATATGTAACATACTTAATAATATTTACAACACCTTGTTCTTATTTTAACCCTTTTTGAATGGTAGCGGGTTCAAATTCCGTTGTTCTCTTATCGATATTTAAAAAAAAACTTCTAAACGTTGGCTGGAAGCGGTCGCTCGTAGCAATAAGGGCGCTCATAGTGCCTTAAGTTTTATGTTTCTGTACAGTATTAAATGTTTTTATTTTTTGTAATAAAGTAGATACAATAAAGTTTTATAACTTTATTGCGCCATTGTATTATCATATCCAGAAACTGAACTTTGAACAACTGTCGGGTCATTTGTTCAGATCAACGCTTGAGGGTTTCCTGAAATCAGGCCAAATGGGCTATTCAACCTGCCATTAATATACCATTAATTACATGAACAATACCATTATAATTTCCGTTACATTTATAACATCATTATTTATTCAAAAAGCTCATGCGGACCCCTAAATACATAAACAAGAGTACCGTACGTGGTACGTCTGGATAAAACGCATCGCCGACTGCCCAACGGAGCGTGCGGGTTTGATTCCCGACCAGCGGTTAGTAATTAAAATAATTACGTGTGTTGAGATTTATTATGATTTTATGACTAGTGTTTGGACGCGGTTTCACCCGTGTGGAACTAAAGTACCTAAGAGATAATGAAATTGATTAAAATCTAACTGAACTTCCTAGATACAGATCGCATTTTTACAACCGCTTTTATAGAAAACTGAAACAGTTACTTAATTGATTTATTTAAATAAATACATAATGCTGGACAATCCACACAACATCATCTAGTCCTAAGCTAAGCAGAGCTTGTGTTATGGGTACTAGAGGACTGACATACTTAATACAATACATTACATAGATAGATATTTCTTATTATATAAAATCCAGAACACCCGGAATAAATATTTGCAGATCGTACAAACTTATCCCAAGGCGGGAAGCGAACCCGCCACCACCGCGTCGCAGGCGGACCTTCGCCTGCCGTTTCATCGGTCGTCAAATGTATACTAAGTAGATACTGACTATCGAGAATTTTGTTTAGGGCACAAATTAGGGTGAGAGCGAGTTGTTGTAGCGTTATTTATCTTTTCAATTAAAGATAAGACCTTATACTGCACAAAGTGGTTTTTCTGGGCTTAACTACACAAAGGTTTGCAAAGTCTGTTCTCACAGAACCAAGGTCCCAAAATACGTACGTTGGTGAACCTTACCTGTAACCCAAGTACGAGTTTGTGCACACACGAATCGTATAGACGCAATCGTATAGCGCCACCGTTTTTGTATGGAGATCAAAACAGCGCCCCTAGCAGATTTCTTGAGAAGCTTGGATTTCCATACAAAATTGGTGGCTTGCGATACGAAGGCGATACGTTCGTAGGCATGTGCAAAACTCGTACTGGGCCCTCTGCTGCTTAGACGAACTACGTTACAATTTAACACAATCGGGGCCTAGTGATTAAATTAACTTAAAACTAGTCATAAAATCAATAAAATAACCAATAAGAAAGTCATAATCATAAAACAGTATAATAAGGAAAATCTTTATGCAAAACAAAGAAGTTCGCATTGAAAAACAATTATTTGCATACAAACCAAGAATCTCAACCTTATGCAGTACTGAGAATATTGATGTCATCGTATTATTGACAGGTGTCACAGCTTACCAAAGATGTAGCCGGATTAAATTTTTATCTTGATAAAACCTAACATTTTATTTCAAAGTTTTTCTAATGTTATGTTGAGTTTGTTTTCTAATTTGTAAAAGTAAAGTAAGAAAAATAAAAGTATTTAATAGAATTGTATTGTAAAAAACAACATTCAGTCGTTTTTGAAGTTAAGTTTTTTTGTCGATTTGAATTAGGTTGAATATCTGCATATTTATCTGTCATCGACTTAAAAATACTTTATTATTCTAGAGTTATTAGTGAGTCATAACCAGTCACAACTTTATTGAGGTTATACATACGAAAATGGCATTGAAATTGTGTGACAATATTTATTATCTATATTTGTCAAATAGTCAAGTCTACTAGTGTTTCAAAGTCAATGACAGCCTTAATAAATAAATAATGCTGGACAATCCACACATCATCATCTAGTCCCAATCCAGAGCTTGTGTTATGGGTACTAGAAGACTGACATACCTACTTAATACAATGCATTATAATAATGTTACTATGGGATTATTTTAGGTAACTTCAGGATGTTTCAGGAAAAATGGCCCAACAGCTATCAAAAGTTCAGGTGCTGGCAGCAGACTTTATATTTAAAAAAAAGTTAAACAAACTAAAAAACATACGACACAGCTCAGTCGGTCGTAGCTCTGCCTTCCATGCCGTGGGTCGTGGGTTCGATCCCCACCCAGAGCAAATGTTTGTGTGATGATCATAAATATTTGTTGTGTCTGGGTGTTTCTATGTATTCTATGTTAAAATGTACAAAAAGGTGTATAAGTATACTATCAGCAATCTAGTTCCCATAGTACAAGCTTAGCTTAGTTCAGGACTAGAATGTGATGTGTGAAATGTCTGTGAATATTTATTTATATACAAAAATAATAAATGACCAACCAAACTCATCAAGAAGTTCAATTGGAATCCAATAAGAAATACTAATAAATAAAAGATTACTTACTTAGATCTAACTTAATTGTGTGACCTAACTTGACAAGTTGACAGTAATTTAGACTACCTACATATCAATGTTACGTTCTTAATTTCAATGATTACTTACTATGCTACTGAGTAACTAGGTGCGTGTGGACAGCCAATAACCTAACTTAAAAGCCTAAGTAACTCACTTACTTACAACTTAAAACAAAATTCAATCACAAACTCATCATTCTTAACCCAAAAAACATAAAAAAACTCACCTTAAAAACACAAAAACTATAACCTAATGACAGCTGATTAAACAAGATGGCGGCCGTCAGTGTGACATCACGACCGGCGCGGGCGGAGGCTTCGGAGCGACTGAGTGACTCGTGCGAGGTAAAGCTGCGTGTACGCAGGTGTTTGTTTACTTTGTAAGTTCAAACGAGGTTGTATTGTCTAGACTTTTACAGGGAACTCTACCGTTTAACTTTATGATAACTTTAAACTGTCAAAGGCAAGACTTAACATTTGACGACCAATGTAGCGTAGCGGGCGAAAGTCGGGCGATGCGGAGGTTGCGGGTTCGATTCCCGCCTTGGGATAAATGTTTGTACGATTTGCTAATATTTATTCCGGGTGCTACTACTGTAGTAAATGTATGTAGTAGTGTATGTCAGTCTTCTAGTATACATAACACAAGCTCTGCTTAGCTTGGGGCTAGATGATGTTGTGTGGATTGTCCAGCATTATTTATTTATTATTTGGTTAATATTATCGTGTGTTATGGTATAAAACCTGCTTTTGTTTTCAAATCGGTATTTCTTAAGAGACGGTTTAAATTAAATTTATGGACAAAGTCTTAGCACGTACTATTTAAACGTAAGAGAAATAAAAATTCTAAGTTTACTCACGACTGTAATCCCTAGGCACTGTCGACATTCTGTTCGTAGATACTTTGAAGTTCATTGACCTTATGTTAAGTTATATATTTGGACTTGTTTGTGAAGATTTTTTCCTTCAAAGCATGAAAAATATAAAGGTTCACCAACGTAACGTGTACGAAGCGTGTGCAACTTCGTATCGCTGTAAACGGCTAACCGCTCATCTTGTTTCCAAGCGATCCCAAAATGTCTTAAACGTGCTTCGCAGCTTCGTGTGTAGTGAAAATGAGCGCAATAACGCCCCTACTAGTATATTATTACTACTATATTATTGTAAAATGTGTTTGAAATTGACTGACAGACTTGATTTGAACTTGATTTGAAATCCTTCCATACAGCGCCATCTAGTTAGCATCGTGTCAAACTTCGCCGTCAAAAATATTACCAGTTTGAACACAAGTTTACAATAACACAAGCACATTGAGAGAGCCTTTGCTCGAAGGCTGTTAACACTTCATCATCATCACAAAACAACATAACCACACGCTATATTCATACAAAAACCGCTCTTATCTCTCAGTAATACAAACCATTTTTCTGTAACATATAGAGACGACAATTCTTAGATTGAATAAAGTCGTATGAACAAAGATTTTTGATGGTAAAGTAGGTTTTGTTTTGTAAAGAATAAGGTTGTTTTCAGAGTATTTCTTGGATTAATGATTGCATTATTACAGTGTGCTAATATTCTTTTTACTCGAGTTCAAAAAAGGAGGTTCTCAATTCGACTAGGATTTTTTGTATGTTTGTTACATACATCGCTAATAATGAAACGATTTTGATAATTGTTTTTGTTTGTGTATTCAAATGTGGTCTCAGATTTTCAGTAGGTAAGATCTGGAAAATATTTTTGAGTAATCTTTGAGGTTGATGAGGTTTTATGTCAGTTTTTTTTTTATAAAATAATAACCATTCACGGACATTTCTCACAAGCAAAGCTCGTACTATGGTAACTAGATTTCTGATAGAATACTTTTAGACACTACTAGCTGTCCCGGCGAACTCTGTTCCGCCTTAAAGGCATTAAATAAGCAGACTACAAAAAATGTGATAAATGAAGAACTACTCGACAGATTATATGCAAACTTCACATAAACCATCTGCTAATTAGTCCGAATAAAGCCTAAAAATTGGTTTGGATAGGAGAGCCCGTTCTTGAGTTATAAAATAACAACGAAAAGTGGCATTGATTTTTATATATATAGATATTATATACATATATATATACTGATAGAATACATAAGTAGATTCAAGCAAGCAAGCTTAAGTTATAGTGTCAACATGCAAGTTTATGTGGTCCATAGTTATAATTTTAGATTATAGCCTACATAAGACTGTTTTCTGTGGAAATAAAAATAAATACTTAAATAAATTAATACATTTTTTTTTGTAAATACATATAATACATAGTAACACCCAGAAAAGTAAGGTCATGTACTGTGGGCTGAGTCTGGACCACATTTGGCGGTCAGTGACCAAACTGGTTATCGAATATAAAACTTATTTTACGAAATCTTGTTTCATTATAGTCATCCAACTCAGTTGGCATCTTAGCTGGGAGTGGGTTTGATGCCCATCACGAAACATTGTCACTCAGTTGGTTCTTTGCTGGGAGTGGGTTCGGTGCCCATCACGAAAACATTGTCACTCAGTTGGTCATCGAACCAACTCACAGCAAAGTGTGAGTTGGTTCGATGCCCATATTTGTGTTTGTTGTGTTGATAAACGTTATCGATATGAAATAAATTTTGACAGCCGTCATAGCTCAGTTGGTTTGGTATTATATTAACTCTGTCTTTTATGCTGTAGGTCGTGGGTTCGATTTCCATCAAGAACAACGTCTGTATAAAAATTACTGATGTTAATTCTGTATTTATCACGAACGGTAGAGACTTCTAGATAATTACTCATATTTAATTCTTATAAATTATATAAATAAATAAATAAATGAAAATATTTACTAAGTGACAAAAAAAATCTTTATTATTCAATTCATTTATTTAGAACAATTACAATTCAATTGTGTTTGAAATTAATTACATACATAAGTATGTACAATTCGTTAAAAAATATGTACTTAAGTTAAAATGATTGTCAATCAATTTATAACATTAAAATAAAAAGTTAATAATATAACAAAACAACGAGCGACTAGTAACCAGTTGTTTTTCTTCATGCTTATTTTATTACAGTCTCACAGGAAAGAGACAGGTAATGGCCGCACGATCGCATCGTCTCTTTCTAGAGCGTGGTCAGTTCATTCTACGATGTAACGCTATTAAAAGCCTGCGTTTATTTTAATAGCAATCGATACGGGTTGCTCTATTCATAGTTGTAGTCATCAATTCTATAAATATTCACGTGGATCATTTATTTATTTCATTATCTATACTAATATTATAAAGAAGTAAAGTTTGTGTGTTTGTTAAATTGTCAGGGGTGATCGCGAGATCTAATGAACCGATATTAAAAATTCTTTCACCAATAGAAAGCCACATTATTGCTGAGTGTCATAGGTTATATAAAACACCGAAAAATAAAAGGCTTTTACGTGTTAGTCCGTTTTGCAAAGTGAATCGGAAAAAAAACGGTCGAATTATGCCCAACGAAGTGGGCATGGGTCAGCTCGTTCTTTATATATTCACGCGTGGTGCCAGTTCTACGAGACCAGAGCCAAGAAGAATGGGTAAGAAACTAGCCTGGTTTTTGAGATTTGTAAATAATTTCTTCCATGCAATTCCGGCAATTTTCCATGTGGAAGTGTCATTGACCTATAGAGTGACCAACAAAGGCACAGTAACGCAGGGCGTTGCCGATAGTGGGAAGTGGAGGGGGGAAGTTTTGCATCGATTCAGCGCACTGCAGATGCGTCATCGAGGGATGGGGTAAAACTATCGACAGTATATAATCGATGATATAATAATAAATTAATAATAAAAACGTTAATTTCGGAACAATTTTTTTTTAAACAATATAATTGAGAGAAACGATGGCAACTGCAGTAGTCGGCAGACTGTGTCGCAGCTACCAACGCCCGCCTTCCAAGCCAAAGTGCGGTTCCAAACAATATGTAAATGCCTTATCTTAAGTTAACATAAATATATTAAAAATATTCCTATAAAAAATCTGTAATCGCAAAGTCTAGTAGAGAAGAGTGAAAGAGTGTGAGGGTGTGTATATATAAATAAATAATAATAAATTCTTTATTTACCAATCAACACAGATATTTACAAAGAACATTAATAAAACTATTACTAAATACATGCTTTTTTAAAATGGTTTGTCAGCGAAGACCATACTAAGCTTTGAGCTTGTATTTTGGACTACAAGAGTCCAGTTACTAGAAAATTGAGGTAACTTACAAAGTTGAGAGGGGGTATATAACTATCGACATGCGTCACAGCTTAGCTCTGTTCTGCTGTGGGTCGTGTGTTCGATTCCCACCCCGAGAAAATGTTTGTGAGATGATCATATATTTTTGTTCTGTGTCTGGGTGTAAATATGTATTCTATGTATGTATTTACAAACAAAGAATGTGTATAAGTATTTTATCAGCAATCTACTTCCCATTGTAATCTTTTCTTAGTTTGGAACTACAGCGTAATGTAAAAATATTTAAAACATCGAAATCTTCAAGATTTAATGATTTTATAGAAGTAAGAGTTTACAAAAACATCGAAATCTTCAAGATTTAATGATTTTATAGAAGTAAGAGTTTACAAGAAATGTTTGGATATTTAATATCTTTTTATCGATTTCACTATTCTCACTACAAGGATTATTGTTTATTTATCAATAAGTATATGCAATGTTTTCTCAAGCATTGTTATACAAATTGTATTTTTGTTATTAAAAGTGAAATCTTTGATCATGTCATAATAGTTTTTTGACAAATAAGTACCATTGTTATGTATGTTTTACAAATACAATATGTTTTATCGATACATCGATTAATCGAAGTCCCATCACTACCCGTCCTGCTGACGTCATTCTAGTACTTGACCCGGCAGAATCTATTTTACTAAATGTTATTTGCAGTTCACGCACATATCACCTTTATGCCTTTGTAATAAAGACTAAAATCCTTTGCAGTGTTAAATTAATCTGTGATCTCTAGGGGATGCTCTGTTTTTATTAGGAAACTGTTCTACTGCAGTTAAAACTTAGGTGATTCTAGGAGATCTAGAATCTAGATTGCTTTTACGTGTTTACGTTACTTATTTTACTTAAGTATAATTAATAGGTTTATTAGCTGGCTAGCTAAAACTAAATGGTGCCCGCTACCTCGTCGCATTATTATTATATTTTAGAGAATTTTCACAATATCTTTTATATATTACCTATAGCCTATGTGCTATGCTACATTAGTGTAAAGTTTAATTAAAATCTATTCTATAAACATCCATCTAGTCTCAAACTTAGAAAAGCTTTTACAATGGGAACTAGATTGCTGAATACATTTTGAATACAAATCTATCTATCTGAGTATCTGGTCCAGCGACCCCAGCGTTTCAGCATTGCTAATCAGCGCGGCAATGCAGCCAGTAGATACCTACCTAGGGTACGCTTCCAATTGGTACTGATTTGGTTCAGTTGAACTATCTAAGATCGTTTGCAACGGTCTGTAGATAACTGAACTGTTTATTATGTATTTTATATGCCTACTAGTAGTACGCCCCGGCTTCGCACGGGTAGCCTATATAAAAAATATCATTATAATATAGCCTTTGTTCAGCGCAGATAATGTAGCTTCACAACGGTGAAATAATTTTTGAAATCGGTCCAGTAGTTTCGGAGCCTATTCGATGCAAATAAACAAACAATCAAATCTTTCCTCATTATAATATTAGTTTAGATGTATATTTTGTAAATATGTACTGTAATAGTTGTACCTAAGTTTGTTTGTGATTAATCTTAATTTAAGACCTATAATTCTAACCAACATGATGCAATAATTAAATCTATCAAACATTAGTAGGTATTCGTATTCATTCCACAAACGTTTGTTCTCAGTGGGGATCAAACCCACGACCCACAGCATGGAAGGCAGAGCTACTACCAACTGAGCTGTGACGCCTGTCAGAAGCTTAAGAGTCTCCGTAGACTGCAGACTTTTTATCGGCCGATAGTTTGTTCGGCTTCTTAATCAGTTCATACTGATATAGTGTGATCGCACATTACGGTGATTCAGTCTTCATAGACTGAATCACCGTAATGTGCGCATCTGCATACATCTTCATACTGATTAAGAAGCCGACCAAACTATCAGCCGATAAAAAGTCTGCTGTTTGCCCTTATATGTTCCACATAGTCAGGAGGTCAATCCCCACAGAAATCAAACATTTTTGTATAATAGCAAACATTAATGTTTATTCTATATGTATTATTTGACAATGAAAATACATAGATTTTGTTATGTAAAAAACTAGGGTCAGTAACCAAAAATGACATTTTACGCAGTTAAATATAGACTTGCTAAATATTTTGCGGTAATACCTATTTGCTAATTATTGGATCCATCGATATAAAAAGCGCGTATTATCAGCCATCACTCAAGATTTTTTTATAAGATTAATTTATTAAATAAATAATGCTGGACAATCCACACAACATTATCTAGCCCCAAGCTAAACAGAGCTTGTGTTATGGGTACTAGAAGACTGACATACTTAATACAATATATTACATAGATAGATATTTTTTTATTATACATATAATACCCAGAACAACCGGAATAAACATTTGCAGAACATAAGTACAAACATTTATCCCGAGGCGGGAATCGAACCCGCAACCTTCCGCGTCGCAGGCGGACCATCGCCCACCGCGCCACATCGGTCGTCAAAATACATAGACATAGATAGATATTATGTGGCAACCCTGAGGGAAGTTTTATAATTGTGGCCCACGCTCCATATAATTGCCCATTATCCTTTAATTAAACTTTGAGAAGAGAATACATACTATACATATAATATAGCTAACTAGCTGACCCGTGCCCACTTCGTTGGGCATAATTCGACCGTTTTTTCTCCGATTCACTTTGCGAAATGGACTACGTAAAAGCCTTTTTACTTTTCGGTTTTTTATATAACCTATGACACTAGGCAATAATGTGGCTTTCTATTGGTGAAAGAAATTTGAAAATCGGTTCAGTGTATTTCGAGATTACCCCTTACAATTTAACAAACACACAAACTTTACTTCTTTATAATATTAGTATAGAAGTATACATAGATAGTATAGATTATTTTAAAACACCGTTATTTGTAGCATTATTAGTAATGCTACAGCAGGTTTCTCGAACGATGATCAAAGAAAAAATCAAACAATTACCTACAATGTGTCAAACTCGGATCAATCGTGATTTGGGTTTCCAGAAACCGGCCGTTAGTATTCTAAAGTAATCTAGATGAGACTCAAGATTATAAATTAATTGAGACAAAGTTGAGTGATAAAAAGAATACTATAGGTAGAGCTACAAATATAGAGGTGATTCCCAAGTTATTAGCAAAGACATACTAAACGATATCGCAAATACCTACGCAGTACCAATACGTCATTATATTGATCTAATAAATAATACTTTACTTCTATCTAAAAGGATCTGCGGTTTTTCCTTGGAGCTATCCTGTACCCCAAGTACGAGTTTGAACACACACAGATCGCAGAAACGCGATCGCCGGGCGCCACCGATTATGTATGGAAATCGAAGCTTCTCAAGAAATCTGCTGGAGGCGCTGCTTGGATCTCCATACAAAATCGGTGGCGCTCGACGATCGCGTGTCTGCGATCCGTGTGTGCACAAACTCGTACTTGGGGTACTGGAATCTTGGATCCTTAGAAGACGTTAAGAAAGAAAGTTTCTTGCCTGTTCTTCTAGGCTCTTGTCGCGTGGAACTGGCACCTAGAATCACCTATTTATGTAGAAGATCTTAAATGATCCTTGTTATTTTTTGAATATAGAATTTTTTATTTTAATTTTTAACGCCATTGTCTCTGATGTCATTGGTGTTCATGTCCTGTTTTTTTTTCCAACAGTACGAATAAATGTGACAATCGTAAACGTAGCGTATTTAAGACACACTGCGCGCTAACGCTGCAACGTTCGACAGTAAAGCTGATGTTGACGCGCAGTGTATCTCAAATACGTCACTGTTTCTATACGCTTACGATTGTCTCATATATTTGAGGCCTCACCCAAGTACTGTCGTTGCAACGTTCGGCTGTCGAGCTAGCGTCAACGCGTAGTGTGTCTATCGAATATTCTCGTCTTTTCTTGGGTATGGCTCTGTTCATTACCATCTTATTGTACGTGCGGATAGGACAAACTGTAGAAACATATACTACTCACTTAAAGTTAAGATCTTTTATGTATAGGCGACCAAGAAATTGGTTTACCACTTTTGATGACATCTCCCTGTAACATAATTATTCGCTAAGGATTACAGATTGACAGATTCTGACGCAGCAGTTTTTAATCTGTCAAGCGAAAATAGCCCTTGATGTTTTGTACGTGCAAATGATATTCAGCCTTAGAGTGGTAAACCAATTTCTTGGTCGCCTAAACAACAGTTGAAAAATAAAACATTTCTGATTTCTGAATACGACACCATATCGATACGTTTCCGATTGTCCCATTCCTGCTCCGTCCTCTGCATCGTGTTTACACTGCGCGGTGACGCTGCAACGTTTGGCATTTGAGCAGGCGTTGACGTGCAATGTGACTCAAATACGATAGATTGACGCCAAATGTTTGATGTTCGTCATTATTGGAAAAACCAGTACTTAACACATTATTGTCAACTCAAACAAATCTGTAAATGTTAAAAACATATTTTCATACAAATCTAGACTCTACGCCATTGAAATAAGAATCAGAGCGATTTTTATATAAGTTTGTTTGAATGTAGTATAAAATAAAATTGTATTGAAGATTTTCAATCAGTTGTTATATGATTTCTTTGAGATAAAGTGATTTATATATCTTAAAATGGCTTCTGCAAGTTTGTTTGTGTTAGTGATTGTTGTAGTTATATTACAGGTTAGTTTTGCACATATTTAAATAAAATATATAAATAAATAATGCTGGACAATCCACACAACATCATCTAGCTCCAAGCTAAGCTATTTAAAAGCTATACTATTTAAGAAAGTTAAAAAAAAAGTTAAATTTTAAAATTTAACGTCTTCTAGTACCCATAACACAAGCTCTGCTTAGCTTGGGGCTAGATGATGTTGTGTGGATTGTCCAGCATTATTTATTTATTTATCTAAATGGTTATAAAGTGGACAAAGGTCCTCCCAAATGTTTATTTCAGCACTTGTACAACACTCATGTCCACTTTTTAACATGAAGCTTTGTTACTAGCCAAATGAAATTTTCAGGGCAACTTTTCCATTAATGGTTTTTTTTCCATTAATGGAAAAGTTGCCCTGTTCTAGTACCATTAAGGTACTAGAACTTCCAACGTCGTTGTTTCAGAGAAAGCTGAGAATAATTCTACTTAGCAAATGTTCTTAGCAAATGTTATTATAGGATTAATGAATTTATGTGCGATAACATGTTTTTAAGTTACTCATGGACATCATTTAGTTTATTATTTTGTATAAATTGCTTTTATAATTTAATTTAATTTTATAACATGTAATTCTTTATTTTTAATTTATATAATTCATGACATTCTTTTTCTTTCTTCATAATTAATAGATATTGTTTATTTTGCACACCGGTAACAGCTAGGCACGGTAAAGCAGTGTCTAGTCTGGCTAATCTTTCCAACACGATGCTACAACAAAATGCAGTTGTAGCATCGACACGATAAGAAGATATTGTTTTTAATTTTTTGCACACTCTAGAACAGTAGAATTACAATCATACATTCTTATACATATGACATCTTTTTACATGTAATTCTGCAAATAAATAAACTTCGACTTTGTCTCAAAGGTATTTCTGTGTTTCAGTGTGTCAGCAGTCACTGGATTGGTGGTTGGGGACCCGGTTTCGGTGGTTACGGTGGTCGGTTCGGTGGCTACCGCGTTGGTTTCGGCTACGGCGGTGGTTTCGGCTATGGTGGTGGTTTCGGCTATGGGGGTGGATACGGCGGTTTTGGAGGCCTTGGTGGTTTCTATCCCCCACCGCCACCGCCACCTCCACCGTTCTTCGGATAGACATCTTTGACGACCGATGTGGCGCGGCGGGCGAAGGTCCGCCTGCGACGCGGAAGGTTGCGGGTTAAATTCCCGCCTTGGGATAAATGTTTGTACGATCTGCAAATATTTATTCCGGGTGTTCTGGGTATTTCATATGTATAATTAAAACATCTATCTATGTAATGTATTGAATTAAGTATGTCAGTCTTCTAGTAGGTACCCATAACACAAGCTCTGCTTATACTTGGGGCTAGATGATGTTGTGTGGATTGTCCAGCATTATTTTTTTTATTTTAATTATTTAAGTAATAAATTAAGTCGTCGACTACAATTCAGTATAATACGTTATTTTAGGTTGCTTAGTAAAAGGAGTAAAAAAATGGATACCGATTTTGATAATTATTTCAGTTTAATAACAAAAAAGACCCACTTTTAAAGTATGATCAACCTACTTACATTAAAAGTGTTGTTTTTGATGATTGAAGACCTTTTGTTCTATTATAATATTCTAACAAAATACCTACGGTTGTAAAAAACTTCAAAATGTAATGTATGTATTTATAGAAATATTAAGATATTCTTTCGATCAGCAATCTAGTTTCAATAGCTTTCTAGCTTGGATCTAGATTTATATGAATACTAATTTTTTACGTGTGACTTAAAGTGATTATAGGATAATTAAGTAATGTTATTTTTGAGTTTATCGATAAAATAAAGTTTTATAAGTTTTAACAACTGTTTTTTTTAACCAAATTAATATATCTAGGCAAGAGGACGAGTGAGTCGATGAGTTACAGTAGAGTCCGCAGATAAGTCAAACAGGCTTAGGCTATAAATGAATAGATCATTCCTTATTGTACACCAATTAAATAAACACAATAAAACAATTTAAAATCAAGTTCTCTCTTCCAGGTAACCTTTGGATGGATATGATATAGTAAATAATAAATAAATAAATAATTAATATTCATGGACATTTCACACATCACACTCTAGTCCCAAACTAAGCAAAGCTTGTACTATGGGAACTAGACTGCTGATAGAATACTTATATAGATTTTTAATATATTTTAATAAACACCCAGACACGCAACAAATATGTTCATCACACAAACATTTGCTCTGTGTTGGAATCGAACCCACGACCCGCATGGAAGGCAGAGCTACTACCAACTGAGCTGTGATGCCTGTCATAGGATACAAATAAGTATTTCCCCGGAGCATTTTAGGAGAAGCACTGCTATGATGTTATAATAATTATAACATGAGTTATAATTAATATAATTTTATAAATCTACATAATTCTGTTGAAGAAGTGTTAATTGAATAGTTGGACTATGAACTGAGTAACATCTAGTTCACTCATTTTGTCAGGCGTCACAGCTCAGTTGGTAGTAGCTCTGCCTTTCGTGCTGTGGGTCGTGGGTTCGATCAAAGAACAATAATTTGCGTCCATCTTATTCCTCGTGTTGACAATCCTTCTTGTCAAATTTGTTTTGCCCAAAAACGGGTTACATAAAAAAAAACTTTATTTAATTACCAAACCAAACTCTTCTTCTTCTTCTTCCTGCCCTTATCCCACTAGGTGTGAATGGTGTGATACATCTCGGGATCTACAGAACCGATTTAAAAAAATCTTTCAGCAATAGAAAGCCACATTATTGCTGAGTGTCACAGGTTATATAAAAACTGAAAAATGCAAAAGGCTTTTACGTGGTAGTCCGTTTTGCAAAGTGAATCGGAGAAAAAACGGTCGAAAGCCCAACGAAGTGGGCACGGGTCAGCTAGTTCTTTATAATATTATATATAATATATAGAGCTTAAGATGTTAAATAAAACAACATTGCAGACATAATTTATATAATTATAACATTACATACATGTATCAATTGTATCTTACCTTCTACAAACAACATATAGAATGCAGGATCTAAGCCAATCTTATTAGGCCAAATGCAACAATTTTCAAAATAAATGCGTTTATATAGAAAAAATACAAGAAGATATTACATATCTTTAACAGCGTATAGTATTTGGCAGAAAATATATAGGTTTTTTCATATAATTTCAGAAAATAGTTTCACATCACAGTTTTTAGATAAATTTATAACGGAAGCTCCGTTATAAAAAGTTAAAATAAGTTATTAATTTATTAAATAATAATTAAAAGTGATATTATTAAATAAATTTATAAGAAATTGATATGTATTTACCTAGGCACCTATATTTTAAGAATCTATATGAAAAAAAGCAAACTATTTTACACTTATTCTACATTTAAGACTATATTTTATTAATGATATGTATTATTTAAAGTTAACATCAATATTTTAAACTAATATAAATGCCTCAGCCAGTAGGATATGTATTTGTTTCAATCGAAGACTTAATTATATTAATTACTAATTATAATTATAGATTAAACATTATAATTTTAATTATAAGATGCGATATTTCGCTTTAACTACTAGATATAATAACATTTATATGGATTATTTAATAAAACATTTATAGTGTACCTAGTTTTAATCTATTTCTACTTATTATTATATAAATTAAATAAATTATAAGATTTTCGCTCCGTTACTCTTTTTGTATTTTTCTTCTTTATTATGAAATAAAATTTGCCAATCGTTTTTCCGTTTTTCAAAGCAATGTGTCATCATAATTAGTAATTATTTTTGAAATTACGTTAATTAAAAAAAAAATAATCTAATAATTTAAATCAGCTATTCTACAAGCAAATATGAATCAAAACGCAATTTCAAAAATAACCAAATCAATATTACAAGTTCCTTAAAATTTCATTTTATTTTGAAGTTATTGGGCTCATTTTTTTTAATGTCGTTTATTTTAAGATACTTATAATAAAGATATTTTTTTCTCACAAAAATTACAATTCATAATTTTTATAAGCAAAAGAAGTAAAATAACCTAAAACCGCGTGAAAAGAGCTTTGAATAAATAAGATTTTAACATTCAACAGGAGTTATTAAATTAATATTTCAAATTAACCCCAAACTCTCTTTTACCCAAGAATTTAAAAAGATAATTAAATGGTAGAATGCAAAAGACGCGCTTAGTCAAAAAAAAGTAAACGTCACTGTCATTCGATTCACGCGGACAAGATGGCGCTTAGTGCAAGCGGTACACTCCAATCCGTTTTTCGCCGTTGGTGTGTTGGACGAATTCGCGAATCTGGTCGGTAGCCACTGGTCCGATGCAGACTAGAGGTTCCTTGAAGTATCCGCAACTCTAGAAAACAAATGATGAATTACTAAATATCTTTCAAATATCTGTAACAGAAAAACAAATAGGTAAATTGATGTCTTAAAAACACATGTGTTTAGGCCAGAAACACAGAGGTTCCTTTCCTTTTCGTTCTAATGCGAATTACCTATTCTTGTCTCTGTCCCACCTACCCCTCACCAATCTGCATCGGTGCATCGCTTCCTGCGACCTTGACCGACCAGTGGCAAATGGACGTTAACGAAGTGCGCGCACGCGAGACACTGAAATTAATTGTTTTTGGTGGTTTTTTATAAAATATTCCTGTGATTACGTTTGAGTGTTGTGGACTTCAAAATACACGCTCGACACGCCCATTTTTGGATTCCGAAGAATTTCAGCTTCAGCCTATCCCGATACGTGATCGATCGCAAAACGGTGGTGAGTTCCTTCATTTATTCCTGCATCCTTTCCGTCTCTGTGTTTTTTGGCAAAATAAAGGGATTAATCTTTTAACAAATATATTCTGAATCAGCGCGTAAACACATGTTTGTAAAGTACATACCTACTAGAAATGTTTAAATTACATGCAAATCTCAAAATACAGATTAAAAAATATGTTTGCAGTAGCAGTAATCTCATTCTACCAAAAAATACTGCAAAACTTTTTAACGCATTTAATACTTGTTTAATATCCATTTCATATCGTAGCAATGTGGTTCTCATAGTACAAACTGTGCTTAGTTTGGGACTAGGTGGAGTTATGTAAAAATGATTCCTAAATTTTTTTAAATTAAATTTTCTTTTGTGGCTTAACATTTTGCCTAAGGGCTACCCTACTTAGAGCAAACCCCTTGAATTATAAAAAAGGTTACTTTACTTTCAATGAGGCCGTCTTAAAACATTTTCTTTTGACCTTATCAAATAAAAGAATTGAAAAGAATAACATCTTGCAAAATGTTTAATAGAATTTTCTCGGCTTTTGTATTTAGGTTCATTATTTTTTTGTCAGAGATTCTTAACATTTTTATGAGGTACAAAAGATGTGCCTACTTAAGCTATTCATATTTAATGAAATCGTTATTTATTTGGAAATATAACCTTACTTATGATTTTGTGATGACATGACCTCTGATTCTTAAATAAATTCACCAAATTTTGTGTTTTTTTTTTACTAATTCGATTTGATTTCTTCAAATCGATAGGACTAGCACGCTGTTTATTTATGAGGAATACAGAAGTCTCGAACATTGGTTTCTTTGCTTTACCTCTACCATGAGATGTCACAGTAAAATCGCCTGACTTTACTACAGTAGTTACGTCAATATTAGTATTACGAATTTTAGTACCTAACTATCCGCTGGAGGCGCTGTACAAATCTTCATACATTTTTTTAACTACAGACGCTAGCGAGTGTAGTAAATATAGTATAGTAAAAACTCATGGTAGAGCTACTGATTTCTTCCAGTCAGCTAGTATACAAAAATCTAACACAACCAACACAACCAGGGTCATGACAGACCTTATAAGACTGGTTTTCCCTGTCGAACAACAAGTATACACAGAACCGTCACGCTAGTCGTAACCGAGGAACTAAAAGGTCTCGATGACTGGTTTCCTGCCTCACCAAAAAACCAGTATACACGGAGCCATCACGCTAGTCACAACCAAGAGAGCACAAGGTCTTGATGACTGGTTAACTGCCTCGCCAAATAACCAGTATACCTAGAGCCATCATGTTAAAGACAATTAAGGGAGCACAAGGTCTTGATGACTGGATAACTGCCATTCCAAATAACCAGTATAAATGGAACCATCACACTAGTCACAACCAGCGGGGCACAAGGTCTTGATGACTGGTTAACTGCCATTCCAAATATCCAGTATAAATGGAGCCATCACACTAGTCACAACCAGCGGGGCACAAGGTCTTGATGACTGGTTACCTGCCTCACCGAATAACCAGTATAAATGGAGCCATCAAGCTAGAGACAACCAAGGGAGCACAAGACATTGAAAACTGGTTAACTGCCTCGTGAATTAACCAGTATATGTATAGAGAGCCATCACGCTAGTCATAACCAAAGGAACAAAAGGTTTGGTTACCTACCTTGCCAAATGTCCAGTATACATAGAGCCATCAAGCTAGAGACAACCAAGGGAGCACCAGGTTACCTGCCTCACAACCAGTATAAGCAGAGCCATCATGCCAGTCATAACTAAGGAATTAAAAGGTCTTGTAAACTGGTTACCTTCCTCGCCTTCTGGCGGTGCCGACGCTGCATGATGCAGCAGAGTCCACGCGTGACGTCACACTCGCTGGACGTGCCGCAGTCCTCGTTGTATTGCTTGCGACCTGAAGACGGAGGGCGGCATACGTGCATCTCTCCTAATAACAAATATGGACATAAGTCTATGAATAAAATGATTTTGATCGCGTTGCTAGTGATGTGTGAATGCGTCTTGACTCCAAGAAGACTATCTTCTTGGAAATAAAAGAAACTCAAGACATCACTAGCTGCTACTAACTGAGCTGTGACATTTATATATTTTAGAGTATTAATTATTTTCCTGGTAACCAGATAGTCACCAGGACTATGAGTCTTGACTTTGTAGTATTTCCAAGAAGATAGTCTTCTTGGGAATACTAGAAAGTCAAGACTAGAAGAAGTTAGTCTTCTTGGGAATACTAGAAAGTCAAGACTCATAGTCCTAGTGACTTTCTAGTGTAGTGATGTCTTGACTTTCTAGTATTTCTCTTCTTCATACAGATTAGTTTTTTTTGTGTTGAGGAGTAGGTACATGAAATCTCCTACGAAAAGGAAAGATTTCTTACGCAGGCTTTGGCGCAGTTTTTAATAGCAAGTTAGATAGTTGAGTCTTTATTGAGTGTCCTAATACTTTGGTGTTAGTACAGACCTGGTACAACTTCCTCGCAGACAAGTCCAGCATCACATTGATTCTCTCTGTTGCACATTTCTCCCATCTTCCTGCCTCCGAAGGCAGGCAGGCAGCGACCTCCGTCCTCTGCAGACAAACCACTTGTTAAATAAATAATGCTGGACAATCCACACAACATCATCTAGCCCCAAGCTAAGCAGAGCTTGTGTTATGGGTACTAGAAGACTGACATAGGTACTTAATACATTACATAGATAGATATATTGTTTATTATACATATAAAATACCCAGAACACCCGGAATAATTAAGTATTTGCAGATCGTACAAAAATTTATCCCAAGGCGGGAATCGAACCCGCAACCTTCCGCGTCGCAGGCGGACCATCGCCTACCGTGCCACATCGGTCGTCATTTACAGATTATTACTTTGTTACCTAAGTCCAAGTTACTTGCTCACACTAACTTATTGTGGTAAAAGCACTTTCTCAAAAGGTCGATTTTATTGATTGATTACGTTGTCGATTACTTATACAATTAATTATATACTTTTCTAAGCAATAACAACTTCTAAAGAAAAGTTAAGTAAAAGCCAACAGCATTTTCCTTATCAAGACAAACTTTTACCGGGTTTTTCCGAAAAATTTTCCGGAAAGTTCCGTTGTAAAGTCTCTACGGAACCGGAAAATTTACCGAGAAAAGTTACACAAAGTACACAATTCATAAGGCCTGGTTGATGTTATTTACTTTATAAGTATATTTACTTGTACAGACCTCAAGGGCCCTTTTGAAGAGGTTTTCATAAATCTTATGAAAATACCTTTTTACCCTATTTCAAACGCATATTATGGGTTTCTTTTTGTGTGTTAACAAAACGGTAAATAAAGTACTTAATTTTCTTTCTTTGTAAAAATAATCTTTTAATAATAGGTACTTAGGTATATTTTTTGTCAAGTCGTATAATCGTTTCAATTACAAAATGTTTATATGGCATCGATCAAAAAAGAATCATCAAAATCGGTTCATAATTTGCGGAGAAATCGTGTATCCTACATAAAAAACATACTTAATCGAATTGAGAACCCTCGCCTTTTTTGAAGTCGGTTAAGTGCGAAAAGACCCTTTATACTACACCTGCTCAGAAAGTACCTTGATACTTTATCAAATTTACGGTAGAAAGTACGTCATTGCATATCGAACAAATATGCGGCGAGAAAACGCATCTGAGCGGGAGAGAAAAGTGTATGAAAATCCATTTCTTACGTGGTTTTTCTTTTTTAATTTTGGGTAAGACTATGCGCTGGTAACCTAAATATCAAAAGCCAAAAAGTTTTTACAGTGAGTTTTTATCTCCAAGTTCGCAAAATGACACTTGGATGGTGTCAAACAATTTGAAAAAAGAACATGTGAAAATTTTAGTTTTTTATTTTCCTCGTAGGTGTAGTATAAAGCACTATGTATCACTCAAGAGAAAGTGCGATTCCCGATCTCGGGTGTTTTAAAGCCCTCGCCTGCGGCTCGGGCTTCAAACGACACCCTCGACGGTAATCGGTCACTTTCTCCTCTCGGTGAACAATGTACTATTCCATCCCTTCAAAATTAATCTGGAAGGATTTTTAACGACATTTTTGTGGTTGATAATAAAAAACAAAACCAATTGTAGTCCGAATGTATGTATTTGTCTAAGAAAATCTTTATTTTGTGTGAACAAATTGTAAGCTAATGTCAATTTAGGAACGTATTACTGATGTTTGATATTACGATTATAATAGTACATTGTTCACCGAGAGGAGAAAGTGACCGATTACCGTCGAGGGTGTCGTTTGAAGCCCGAGCCGCAGGCGAGGGCTTTAAAACACCCGAGATCGGGAATCGCACTTTCTCTTGAGTGATACATAGTGCTTTATACTACACCTACGAGGAAAATAAAAAACTAAAATTTTCACATGTTCTTTTTTCAAATTGTTTGACACCATCCAAGTGTCATTTTGCGAACTTGGAGATAAAAACTCACTGTAAAAACTTTTTGGCTTTTGATATTTAGGTTACCAGCGCATAGTCTTACCCAAAATTAAAAAAGAAAAACCACGTAAGAAATGGATTTTCATACACTTTTCTCTCCCGCTCAGATGCGTTTTCTCGCCGCATATTTGTTCGATATGCAATGACGTACTTTCTACCGTAAATTTGATAAAGTATCAAGGTACTTTCCGAGCAGGTGTAGTATAAAACATAATTATAGGTATTGATTGTTTGTTAAAATTGTTGTATAAATCTATTTTTTTAATTTTATGATACTTATTATTAAGATCGATAATCGCTTTGAGCGGGCAACTTTGTATTATGTGGTATAAATGAAAAACACGTCAGGGCAACACTTGTTGAAAAATGGTTCGTTGGTTAGCAGTTTGTGTCACTAAATAAAAACACTATTTGAAATCTAAAAAATATAAAAACTAAACGAATTGTGAGTGAGTATACCCTAGTTTTGAAAATAAAACAAAAATACATAATTAAAAAACTTTATATTAACATTATTGACCACAAAACAGGCCATCACTCAGCATGTGTTGTAGTAGTACCTATGTACTGCTACAGTAGTAGTACCTACGTACTACTACAACGCTAATCTTCCGTGATACCCATGCGTACCCTGGCAGCAACAGCGGCACACACCTTATAAAAATAACTTTAACAAAACAACTTAATACTTATTGAAATTTTGACGACCGATGTGACGCGGCGGGCGAATGTCCGCCTGCGGAGGTTGCGGGTTCGATTCCCGCCTTGGGATAAACGTTTGTACGATCTGCAAATATTTATTCCGGGTGTTCTGAGTATTTTATATGTATAATAAAAAATATCTATCATATTTGCAAAATAAGTGTAACAAACTCGGTCTTATAAGCAGGAGGCACTTTAGAACTTATTCACCCTTTCCGGGTATCGTAAAAAGGTTTTGGGTGCATAAAAATAGCGCCCCGTAAATGTAAATGGGTAAAACTGCCCCGTAACGCTGAATAGTGCTCAGTATTTAATTGCAACTCTTTGTAAGAAGGATCATACAAAAAAACGGAACCACAGGCTGTCGTTTCTTGTCCGTTCTTCTAGACTCTGGTCGCGTGGAACTGGCACCTAGAATCACTTAGTAAGACGATTCTAAATGATCTTTGTGATTTTAGTGAATCATTTAATTGATATTTTTGAAGTGAAAACTTCTTTAGCGGCGCTGGGTGGGTAAAAACTTTCAAACTCGCGTCAGGGTCACGTGACGTCGAAAAAGCGTAAGATCTTATTTAATTTTTATACATTGCTCGTAAAACAAGAGACGACAAAAGAACACACTTGCGGTCACGCGACGTATGACTCAAACAATTAAATAGTGTTGTGGCGACATGACGTGCGATGACGTGGCGACATGACGTGACGTGACGATGACGACGAAGCCAACGAAGACACAGACACATTCGCGCTTGCGCGATGACGTGACGATGACGTGGCGACATGACGTGACGTGACGATGACGACGAAGCCAACGAAGACACAGACACATTCGCGCTTGCGCGAATGTGTCTGTGTCTTCGTTGGCTTCGTCGTTGTGTCACATTCGCGCTTGCGCGAATGTGACACAACGACATGACACAATCACAATGACACAGACACATTCGCGCTTGCGCGAATGTGTCTGTGTCAGTGTGTCTTCGTTGTCTTCGTCGTTGTGTCACATTCGCGCTTGCGCGAATGTGAAACAATGACATGACACAATCACGACTGTGGTTATATTTTTGAAGTGAAAACTTAAAAGTGAAAACACAACGTTAATATTGAAGTTTTCACTTCTGCCGGCACTCCCGGAGTGCTAGCTTTTTTTTTTTTTATAAATCATCTAGATGAGATGTAAAGGCCACATACATGTTACCTGTATTTTTTAAATAGAAATATTATTAAAATGAATACAACCCAACACACGTACATATCCAATAA
Source organism: Ecliptopera silaceata (assembly GCA_932527185.1). Classification (NCBI taxonomy): domain Eukaryota; kingdom Metazoa; phylum Arthropoda; class Insecta; order Lepidoptera; family Geometridae; genus Ecliptopera; species Ecliptopera silaceata. The sequence continues at coordinate 4,258,177 of OW052217.1, read as the reverse complement.
AAAAGGGGTGTATGTAGGGGTAAGGGGTACAAAGTGCTGCAATAAACTACCCCTCCCACCCCTTTTTATCCCTAATGGCTTACACGATACGGTTTCTTTGTTATGTGCTTTATTATTTTCTATTGTGTTGTTCTTTTAAAATTACGTTAACATAACTCCTATTGTGTACCTAACCATCGTTTACGTTTTATGTTCTCTGTAATTTATTTAAAGAGTTATCTATCTATTTTATATTATATGAGTAATCTATCTGCAATCTAGTTCCCATAGTACAAGCTTTGCTTAGTTTGGGACTAAATAACATGAGACATTTGCTTTCAAAGCTTTGGAATTAAATTGTTGAATAAAAAATAAAAAAAATACAGGTAAGTAGGCAAAGGTTTCCCCCAGGTACTTACACAATAAAAAAACAATTGGATTGAAACCTTTCTTTGCAAATAAAATCTTGATTAAAAATTTTAAAAAATGTGTTTTTTTTTTATTTAGACGTCAGCATACAAATGCCTTTGTCGCTGTGTAAATCTGGATTAGATGTAATGGTTTGACCATAACGTGGTTGTAAAACGTGACCCCATTAGAGGGACCAGAGTGTCGACGTGATAACGTAAAATCCTTGAGAGCTCAGAGCTCGTACTAACATTTACCTTAAAGGTTCACGGCACGCCCATATTAAGAACAAGCTGGGAATATTTAAGTTAGGTTTATCATGGATTCTGGGGGAGCACGAATAAATGTCACAATCGTTAACGTATCGAAACAGTGTCGTATGGAGGAGAACATGCTAGGAATATTTTGTCCTTTTTTAAGTGAGGAAATCTATTATGGATTCTGGGGGAGCATGAATAAACGTGAATCGCAAACGTAAGTATTTTTTATTTTAATTTATTTCAAAATTTCACATATAGGTATCATTAGTGTGTTAACGAAACAGTTACGTACTTATTTGAGATACACCGCGCGACATCAGTTTTACTGTCGAACATTGCAGCATTAGCGAAATTTATCTTAAATAAATGAACGATTGTCTCATTTAGTCGTGCCCACGCCCCAGTTAGTTATATAACGGATAACCGCTTTTATCAAATCAAATATTTCTTTTTCAATAAAATCACAAGGATCATTTAGAATCGTCTTACATACTAGGTGATTCTATGTGCCAGTTCCACGCGACCAGAGCCTAGAAGGACGGACAAGAAACTTACGGCCTGGTTCCTATCGTTTTTTATATGATCCTTTTTACAAAGAATTACTATTAAACTAAATTAAGTACTGAAGTTCCAGTGCGGTGTTAATTTAACTTAGAATAGAATAGAATAGAATAACTTTATTTCAGTACTTAAAGCTAGAACATAAAAAGATACAACATATAAAAAGATACTTAATGCTAAAATACTGAAAAAGGTAATCACTCAGCTTGTGCTGGTGTAGAACTATTGGGCTCTACACCAGCGCTGGTTTTCAGTGATGCCTTAACTTTGGAATCTTAAAACATCACTGATTTATTATTAGTAATAATACACATAATATACACTCAGACCAAACTTTAGCCAGACCAAACCCTCCATCACACTAACTAAAGTATTTTTCTTTACCTAAAATAAACATACCTAAATAAACACAAACAACTTCACAAGAATATGTAAACTTTGATGTACTTAAGAGTAAATTAATTTCAAAAGTACTTTGGGCATTGGAAATTCATCTATTTGTTAAAATTAAAAAAAAATACATTTATATTGTAATGTTTGATAGTTTTTAATGTAATCTAGGATATATATTTGTTTCTTAAGATGCTCTTAAAGCCTTGCTTTATTATTATTTGGTAAAAACTGCTCCACATTTGTTGGATATTGATAACAAGTGCTCCAAGTGTATCCGATGTTAGTAAAATGTATTAGATATTGGTAAAAACTGCCCCGAGTGTATTGACTGTTACTCTTCCCTATTCTATGACCGGATTAGTGTCAATAACCTTTTAAAGCCAGGTAGACACTAATATATTCTATGTCCGCTGTCGAGGCTTTTAATTCGCCCTGAGCTCCCTCGTCGCTTCTAATTTGATTAAAACACGTGCACGAACAAAGCCGACTTACGACTTTGTAAATTGGCTTGTACTGTCAGCGGTAGTAATTGATAAAATATAAAAGATTTAGAAAAACTGTTTTTTTTGTAGTTGTTAATGAAAGGTGAAGTTTTAACACGTTTGAACTCAGTTTAGTTCATTTATCTCTATTTATCTTTTGCTGTTAACTGTACTAACTTAACCGAAAAACAAATATTTATTTTACGCCTCAAAGTGTCATACGACTAAATATAATTTTATTTTAAAAATTTAAATATAATTATAAATTTAAATATAAATTTTATTTTAAATATAATTTCACTGTTACGTATGAGTGTGTTCTCCATGGCGCCTATCATTTATAACCATATTCCATTGTCAATTCGTACGGTCGACAATTTGAGTGCATTCAAGAAGTTACTGACTAAGCTATTGGAAGAAAAGGCATACTATTCAATTGACGAATTTTTAAATGACATATTCTAATAAATATAACACTAGCGCCTTTGATTATATATTTTTTTTATTTTTCATTGACATTATTAATTTGAAATCATTGTCCACGCACGGACACCTTGGGTTATTTAGTGAAACCCGAATTTGTTGTAAATTGATCTTTAATCAATATAAAATATAAAAATACAAAATTGTCACGTTGCACTCGCACGGAGCTAAGATGGGAGATTGTCTGTTGCCCGGGGTAGGGGGGGGTATCGTATTGCTGTCTAACGCCTTGTCGTTGTTGAGATGTCTTCAAAGGTTTTAATGTGTGTTGCTTCACATAATTTCGTAGGAGCGAGGTCAAGCCGCGACATATTCCGCCCCGTTGAAAGGATCCTTTCTTTCAACATAAAGGTGTTCAAGGTGTAACGGTGGAGTCAGCAGCACCAGTAGGTCTTGAGTACAGCCCACTGCAGTGTACAAGTCAGCTGTTCAGATGATTGATATGGAATATTTCCTTATGTCCTTATGCCTTCTCTGGCGTTCAGAAGATGTAGGTACGATTGTAGATATAATTTTTGGTGAAATTTCTTCTGGTTTCTTCTGCGTTTCAATCTCGTGTGGGTCGACATCATGTGGGGTCGCAGACAGGAACGTTGCCAGTGTTCTTCCGAAGAGACAGTGCCCTGAGGAGAGGGAGAAGATGGTGTGAGGAGTGGATAGTACGGGACACAAGGGATGACTGATGAGTTGCCTCCACTTGTGTAAATAAAGTATGAATTTAAGTGAATTTTAAAATTAAGTGATTGTGGCTTGTAATGCCACTCTGAATAAGTCAAATTAAATAATTTATGCGGGTTCAATTTAAGATTCCCAGATGCCTTCAAACCGAGGAGAGTTAGCTCAGACGGATAAACATTATGTATGTCCCTTCTGCAGCGAGAACAGAAAGAGAGTGGTGATTTTAGTTTACAAAACAAATAAATGTATGTTGCAGCGATTTAAAATGAATTTTGGTAAGTGTTATTAAACTAAATTTTACAAATTATTAATATTTTGAACATTTGAATACTCTTTGCAGGGAATAAATAAAAAATGTGAATTTATTTAATGTTTTGTTTTATTTTATTTAGGTTGTAAGTTCGATTTTAAGTGATTTAAGGTTTACCATAATGACCTTGCAGTAGGTACTCAGGTGAGTAATTTAGGGTTGTATTTACTTTTAGTGTATATTGGCTTATGATTATTTCTAGTGGATTCTGACGAATGGCATAAATCACCATATTTGTGAATAGGATTAGTGTATCGTTTATCAAGGTTGAGTGGGCATCTTGTGCCCTTAGTGGATGACTCACCTAAATTATTATAATTCTCAATGACAGGTAGGTCTACGTAGAACTTACCATCGCTTGGTTGAGAATGAGAAGTGTTGAATGAAACTGACTTACGCAGCTTTTCATTCATAAGTGGATTATTATTTAATCTAAGTGTATTGTCTAGCATATAACATTTTAATTTATTAAGTGTATAGTTTTCCGAGGGATTAATTAGTGTATTGTTTAAATAAGTGTTTTTTGTTTTGTTTAGTGGATGTTTTAAGCTATCGCTTAATTTGTTTAGTGAATAGTTAGGTGATTGAATAAATGAGTGATTACAGTGGATGCTCGTAGTTGAACCTGCACGGTTGGGTTCGCCGCAGCCGAGGAGCGCGTGCGCCTCCCCCGTCTTGCCGGAGGCTGGATTGGATTGATGTAAAATCGTATTGTGCCTTTTGTTGCATACCATGCAAGACCCTAATCTACACTTGGATAAGCTGTGTCCCTGTCTAAGACAATTAGTGCATAAATTATATTTTTTACAATCAGCCATTTTTTCATCATAGTTTTTATTTCTAAAAATAGGACACTGATAAATCTTGTGCGAGTCTGCACAAATAACGCATGATTGCATTCTTTGTGGATAGTGATTAGTACTGGCAAATGTTTTTACATAGGATTGCGGCCCATTGTTAGGATAATATTTGTTAGGTATTTTTGTGTGCTGTATTTGAGAACTGGGACGAGATAGTGGTTGTGTTTTAATAAGACAGTCGTACCTATTACTACTTAGCGCTTCTAATACATCAGCCCGATTTGTCAAGAACCTGTGAAACTGATCAAGTGTAGGTATGTCATCGAAAGTGTTACGTAATTCTTCCCACTGTCTTAGGCTATGGCTATCTAGTTTTGAGGATAAAATGAAAATTAATAAAATGTCCCACTTGTCTGTTGGCTGTCCCAAACTAGACAAAGCACGCAAGTTTTTAGTGACATGATCCACTAAATACCTAAGTGAATATTCTGACTCTTTAGTGATTTGAGTAATATTGAGTAAAGCGGATAAATGATAATTTATGAGTATTCTTGTGTTATCATAACGTTCACATAGCAACGACCAAGCAGTGTCATAATTTAAGGATGATATTTCTAGGTTTGATATAACTCGTGCGGCGTCTCCTTCTAGGTATGAGACTAGGTAGTGAAACTTGTGTATATCGGAAATTCTATCATTTTTATGAATTAGTGATAGAAACGTATCGCGGAATTCAAGCCATTTAAAACATGCGCCGTCAAACTTCGAAATGTGTATTTGTGGCAGCTTGAAACCTACATTATGATTGTGATGGCCCGTTGCTTGTGGTACCATCGACCTTCGACGAGTTTCTATCAGAATATTTGTATCTTCTATAGTTCTACTTGCTATCGCCTTGCAGTGAATAATATCGCTCTCAATGCTTTCCCTTTCATCAACTTCATTATCTAAGTTCTGATTATATAAAACCTCAATATCGCTTTGTATTTCATCGAATCTTTCAGATAACTGTTCTAACCGTTTTAGTTTTAAGGATAATTCGGCTAATTCGAAGTTAGTTAACTCATCATGTAAAGACTTCAAATAGTTCTTGAATTTACCTATCTGACCTTTTATCGAGTTACGTTTTATATTTAATTCTTTGAGCTTAGTGATTTTTTCTGCTTCTAGTGTCATTGCTAAAGATTAAATTATGAAATTGAAGTGTTTTAAAGATTATTAGTGTATTTTAGGTTTAATGATTAAATTGAATTTGTAATGTAAATATTTTAGACCGCTATTATCACTATATATTTAACGTATAATCGAATTCGTACCTACCTACCTACCTATCTATTTATTGATTAATTTATGAATTTATAATTAAATATTAATTTATGTATTTGTTTGAATAATATAATGTATGAATTCCTCTATTTACTTCTAATCAAATTTATTTAAAAATCTTGAATAAGCAAATCTACTTAGGATTATGAATTTAATTATATTTTGATTTATAAATGAATTTATTTACACCCTATAACTAGATAATGGCACAATTTATTATTTATAATTTAAAGTGTATTATGTTCCAAATATTGCTTACATGGATACTCACTGCAATGCCCTAGTCAATAAATATCGGGTACAAATGTTGTATGTCTAATTCAAATACAAATAGTATTCAATGAGTATGTACTTTCTATAAATTTAAATAAAATGAACTGTTTGTTAAACCAAAATCTTAACTATCTCTCTGACTTAGCTGCAGTAGGGTGAGATGAGAAGTGCGTCTCTCTCCTCGCTTTGATGACACCTTGCCGCGGGAAGGCAGCTCCCAGCAATCGCCCGAACAGCTGATGGCAGTAGGTAGCTGTGCAATGGTTCAATGACCGGGGCGCCCCGGGTACATCTGGAATGATCGGCAGGCTATGTTTTAATAAAAGAGACTGAAATATATGATTAAGTATCTAAGGACCTGAGAAGTGAATTTACTTATGTTTGTAGGTTTAAATCTAGGTAGGTTTTAATTAGGCAAATATAGTGAAATTGCGTTTGAAAGGGTAAGGAACTTCACATCGTAATGTTTTTTAGTGGATTAAATAATTAAGTGAATTGGGAAAGTGTAGTGCATCTAGTGTATAATTAAGTGACCGTTTTTGCTAAATAAAATATGAAATAGTTAAGTGGATAATAGGTAAATGAGTGGATATGAAAAACGATCACGTCAACGTTTCACGTTTGAATTTGTATTTATTTTCCATTAAATGCGAAAATATTATTACACTACACTTATAGATGCTTTATAACACTCCGTGGAGGCAAAACAAGTGACGAAAGATTGAGGATTAATAAGGATTGATGATATTTTGGTAAGGTACGTGGAGGTTATAGGAAGGGCACTTATCTTTTCATCTATGCTGTGGTCGTGGCGAAGTCTGACATCTGCTTCGCTGCCGGACCCTGATGTAGCCCAGTGTATTAAGTGTATTTCTTCACTTCATGAATAGGTATCCTCCTTGTAGTTGCGTATTTGGATCCAACGGCTTCAACTCGTTGCAATGGCGGTCGAACTCGTAGCCGGTTTAGATAAATTGCAGTGGATTTCGTTTCGTGTCCTGTCACGGTCGCCAAAAAAACTTATGTCCACGCACGGACACCTTGGGTTATTTAGTGAAACCCGAATTTGTTGTAAATTGATCTTTAATCAATATCTATATAATAAAAATGGATTGCTGTTCGTTAGTCTCGCTAAAACTCGAGAACGGCTGAACCGATTTGGCTAATTTTGGTCTTGAAATGTTCCTGGAGGTCCAGGGAAGGTTTAAAAGGTTTAAGAATAATGAAAAATGCTAGGGAATGTAAGAAAAACAAGAATTTAATTTTCCCATACAAAAAGATATTAGCTGTCATGAATGTGACATGACTAGGGGTACTGTAGACTCGATCGAAACCTTATATGAATAAAACAAAACATAAAAAAATATTGATTTTGAGTCGACAACATATATCCGGAAAATTCTAATTATGGAGCATTTAATTAAATTCCAATGGCTCTGACAAACAAACCGCTGTCGCCATCTTTTAATTGTCAGTCGTTGACGTTTCGCGAAAATATTGTTTTGACACTTCTTTATGTTAGACAAACTCTTTGTTATTTGTGTTTTTTCTTTAAACCTTTTTGGCCGATTATCGTTATAATCACCATAGAAAAAAGAATACTCTAAAAGTTGAAGGTTTAGTTCAAATGTCATTTAGTTTCGTAATTCATGTAATGGCCAAATATTTATAAGAAACTGCAAGCAAATGCAAATGTGCAGTCGATGTGTGGACTGGAACAACATTATACTCGGTAAGCGGCTCAATATATTTGACTTGACCACATGCATAGCCTGTGTTGAGTTGTCATGAACACGTACAGAAACAGACTCGATTTCTGTACCATTTTTCTTGATAATGGAATGGACCCCTTCATGCGCAAGTTCAACTAGAACTTGAGAATAACCACTTTCGAACCTTTTTCCAAAAAATCAAACTGCTCCTGCTACATCCCAAGATTTATTTGATGACTTTCAGGTAAGTTAATGGTGTAAGTAGGTTACTGAGTAAAGAAAAATGAAAAATAATGCTTATTACCAGATAGAGGTGGGAGGATATACCTACACCTACATACATTCACAATGCTTATTATTATTTGAATATTAGTCTAAAATATTTTCTTCTTTAAGGTGGATAAAGAGTTGACGCTAATCCAAGGTTCACTGATGACTGATGATGATTCTTCGGACAACGAGAAAAAACATCTGCTATCAGTCAGCAGTGAATTTATTTTTTAGAAGAAGAGGAGCAAGAAAACATATCAAATGGCGGGCAGACCCATCAGTACATTCAGTTGGTTATGAATGTGTTTAAAAATGGGTCAAGGCATTGGTAAAATGATAATATTGCCATCAACTTATGTGGGAAGTCCTCGGCGCATGATGCAAAATGAAGAGATAATTTACAAGGCCTTAGAAAAGAACATAGACCCGATTTAATTGCCAGAATTTTAAAACATAAATTGGAGGATTTTTTTAATAAGGAAACATATTTTTGGAATATCGAGTGCGTGGTTTTACACCATTGAATTTCAGAAACGTGGGCTTCCACATGTGCTTATCTACTGATCTACCTGTCAAAGTAGAGAAAAAACTGAGTGCTTAAAACAAATAGATTTACAGAGAGTAAACCTTAAAAATATGTTTTGTAAATTTGTCTTAGTTTATTTTGAATGTTGATTTTTAAAAAAAATAAATTGTGTAAAAAATTTTGCAGTTTTTGTCTACAATATAAAAATAAGTCAGGTTTTCCTGCCTGACGATGAAACTCCAGAACGCACGAACCGATTTCCACGGTTTTGCATTCGTTGGAAAGGTCTCCAACGAATCTAACGAAGTCTCTAACGAAGGTCGCGTTTAGGCAAGCGTAGATAGTGTAGGACGCCCTCCGGCGAGATGGAGCGACGATCTGCGGAGTGTAGCTGGCAAACACAACATGAGAAGAGCCGAAGACAGGGCTCAGCGGCGCGTCTTGGGAGAGACCTACGTCCAGCAGTGGACTGATATAGGTTGATGATGATGATGATGATGATGGAAAGGTCTCGGGCTCCGTGACAAAAATAAATAGAAAAGCGGGAAAGAGAGAAAATATCCCGTGCGAAGCCGGGACGGGCCGCTTGATGGATGTGTATAAGTTACTAATAAATTCAAAAATCTGCTTATTTATTGTCTTTAAGGTGAAACAGAGTTCACCAGGACAGCTAAAAAATTATATTAATAGGTATAATTATTAGTTCTAAGATGATGATGACATTGTTGAGTGACTGAAGTTCGGTTTTGAAAGCAGTGTTGTTTGACTCGCTTTTTCTGTTCCTTAGCCCTATTTAGTAATATTATTCGGCTCAAATTGTGACCGCACTTGACGCAAAACTTGAAAGTATCAGCGGTAATAGTGAAGCATTCGTCGCATCTTAACAATTGTTGTCTGCAACTAGGACAGGTATTACTGTTCTTCTCCCGTTCAATCCATTTCTTACAAAACGGGCAATGCATTTTAAAAGTTATTACTTCTGAAAAATAGTTTTGAAATAACAATTATAAGAACGGATATCTATCTACAGTTAGTGCAATCCAATACTTTTCAATACTTTTTTTTAATCAGGGAAGTGTCTATAATCTCATAACGTGACTTATGTGACATACAAAATAATTATGAACATTATTATGATGAACATGTGTAAGTGATTTAACCACTTTTTCCGCACACTATGGGGCCGATACTTAGACTATCTGAGTACCTAGCATGATAGGTTTTATGCACACGTTTTAAGTGACGTTTCAATACATTTTCGCCCTATGCTAGGTGCTCTGATAATGCCTTTATAAGGCTCTGAAATACATATGGTGATACGACGTTCACCGGGTCATCTAGTAAAATATAAAAATACAAAATTGTCACGTTGCACTCGCACGGAGCTAAGATGGGAGATTGTCTGTTGCCCGGGGTAGGGGGGGGTATCGTATTGCTGTCTAACGCCTTGTCGTTGTTGAGATGTCTTCAAAGGTTTTAATGTGTGTTGCTTCACATAATTTCGTAGGAGCGAGGTCAAGCCGCGACATCATTTTTATTGTATATTAAATTCATTGTTATTATTATCTGTGCATGACGTTTGTAAGCCTCAGGTTGAACTAGAGATATGAAGATTAATTTAAGACCAATGTAATTACCTAGTTTCTACAAACAATAAATATCATTTATCATTTATCATAAATAAACTATACTGAAAAAACCAGTATTAGCTGAAACTTTATGTAATTCAAACTAAAATGTAAATTATGCCAGAACAGTTGAAAGTTAGTTAAAAAAACTTATAATGTATTCGCAAAAGTAATGTTTTTTTAATTATAAAATAACCCTGAAACCTTGATAGTTTTCATGGGTCAAACAACAACAAAGCATGTTTCAGCACAACAAACAAATGTGAAAAAAAAATTAAAGTGACCCTTCACAGCGCGAGATAAAAAATATGAAAGTGATTAATTAAATTAATTAATGATTGTAAATAAATTAAATATTGTTTATTATACACTAATACAAGATAAGATAATAATTAAATTTCATATAAGTACATTCCACACATCACGCTCTAGTCCCAAACTAAGCAATGCTTATTAGAAACAAGATGTTAATAGAGATACTAATATACATTTTTTCAAACATTCATCACTCAAACCTTTGTTCTCGGTGGAGATAGATAAAGATAAGATAATATAAAGATATTTATTGTTTACTAGCTGACCCGTGCCCACTTCGTTGGGCATAATTCGACCGTTTTATCTCCAATTCACTTTGCAAAACGGACTACCACGTAAAAGCCTTTTTATATTTCGGTTTTTTATTTAATCTATGACACTCAACAATAATACGATCCGTGTGTGCACAAACTCGTACTTGGGGTACAGTTGATCCCGAGATTACTCCTTACAATTTAACAAATATACAAACACACAAACTTTACTTCTTTATAATATTATTAATTAATTAATTAATTAATTAATAAAGATAAAGATGATGAACCAGATCGACCAGCCTACAGCATGGCAGAGCTGCTGAGCTGTGACGCCTGTCATAGCTCAGTTATAATGATGTGTGTTTTAAATGTAGCTTGACCTTTCGCGTGTATTCATATAGTTTATTACGTAAACACTTTTGTTTTGCAATTCAGATTTAACTAAGAATTTCATGATTTGCTAATTTGTGTTTCTTGGAATTTAGATTTTGTAATTACATTTACAGTGTTAGCTAAAGCAAGTGATATTTGAACACGAACTATGGACGCTTTTTGACAACCACCGATACGATACCGACACGTTTTATTTTGTATAGGTTGGTAAATAAAGGAATTTATTCCTAAATAAATAGTTATCAATTTAGGGTTACATTGAAGTTTTAACCTTAACGAAGGGAGAGTTGAACCATTTGAGTTTTTACGTCTAGTCTGTCAAATGTCAAACCCAACCGCATAGCTGAGCCGTGACATCTGTCACCTCCAAGATCGTGCTGGGGTGGTATCCAGACAAGTGAAATGTTTTTGAGCTGTTATTTGATCAAATAACTTTTCAGTTTTCTTCTTCGTCTTTTATTAATATTTTGAATGGTCGATTTTCATACCGTTTGATAGAATTAACAAAAAATCAAGTAGGCCATGCTCAAATCTGGTTGGTCATGCTTAAATCAGGTAGGCCATGCTCAAATCAGTTAAGCCACGCCCTAAACCGCGGCATTGACGTCTTTTTAACAGCTCAGTCATAATTTTATAAAGCTCAGTCACATCAGTCCACAAAAATACCACGGAATACTGATGAGTTACTATAGTAAAATCATCGAAAACTGAACTGCAACTGAAAGGATATTCGATCACGCAAGTTTCCCCTTGCTGGATAGCCCTACTGATGTTTATTTGTTAGTCAAAACATTTATTTTCTTAGTTATTGTAAGGAGATAGGTGTGGGTGTGGTAGATCCGACGAAAAACTTCACCCACTTTTAAAATCAGCTCTCTCTATCCTCTAAAGTTTGCTGGAAGAAAACATTTTGAGGTTTAAGCTCCTCGCCTTTGTTTATATTTCCATTTGTATATTTGCCTCATTGTGTGTACAATAAAGTATAAATAAATAAATAAAGGAAAGAGATCTTCCACGTCGAGCGACCTCTGGCCCGGGTTCCAAGGCCTAGTAGTTGAGCTGTGGTGCATGTCAAAAGTCAAACACAATAGCACAGAAAGCTGAGCTAATAATTGAGCTGTAAATATCACTAACCTGTCTCAAGACAGCTCAGCGAGCGGCAGCAGTCTCCGTTGGAGACACAAGGTGAGCTGTAGCAGTGGACCGGTTCTTCTGCTGCTTCCTCGATGCGGTTGGACTCCAGGGCTTCGGCGTAGGCCTCCTCGGGCTCGACCTGGACAAACATAAATAAAAAAATGGTTGTCTGTAAAGTCGGTTTACTGACGATAGTTGAACGTGACAACGAACGCAAAGGCCGATTGTGCTTCTTTGTCGCTCGTTCCGTGCTCTCGCGTGCACTTCATGGAACGCCTCAGAGCGAGGTAACGCCGCATGAGTCTCAGAGCGTAACGCCGCACGAGTCATGTTTTTTCGCGCGTGCAGCCGGCTCTATCGAATTATAAGTCGTTGTCACGTCAATAATGCTGGACAATCCATAGATTTAAATCGATTTAAATCTATGGGACAATCCACACAACATCATCTAGCCCCAAGCTACGCAGAGCTTGTGTTATGGGTACTAGAAGACTGACTTAGATACAATACATTGCATAGATACCTATATAGTTTTATTATACATATAAAATACCAAGAACACCCGGAGTAAATATTTGCAGATCGTACAAACATTTATCCCAAGGCGGGAATCGAACCCGCAACCTCCGTGTCGCAGGCGGACTTTCACTCGCCGCACCACATCGGTCGTCGTTAAAAAAAATCAAAATTATGATGATAGACGAAGTTGCTAGTAGATACTTAATAGAACCTAGAGATCGTTAAAATAATAAAAAAAAGATCCCTTTTTGGTGAACGTGTTATCTTTTCTGAAAAACAAGACCGACGAGGTTAAAATAACTGATAGACAGATAAATTAATTATTATTACTCAGATAAATTTCAAAAGAAAACATATTGTTTCAAAGAAGTTCTTTACAGTATTTATATTGCTAAGTTCTTTCCCAAAACCCCAATAGATTTTTTAAATTTAAAAACTTTTTAAACTATTTAAACTATATCATAATAACTGACATTCATAAAGCCAAGAGTTCTAAAAGTATAAAAGAACAAGAAAAAATAACCCTTCATAAATAAACTTGTGAAATTGACCTTTGCCGAATGCGCAGTGACCTGTGACCTTTGCTGTTTGCATCAGGTCAATTCAGCCGATTATAGCTTAAACATTGACCGTATTCAAGCTATTAATATGTTGTGTTTATCACAACATTATTTATAAGTTATACGTGATACATTATTTATTTAATCGTATGACATTTTTAGGCGTTGTTACATATAAAATATAAATTTTCTAAGTCAACTTATGGTAAACTAATTAAACAAAACAAACACACAATAAAATATAATTAATTCTTCATGTCAAACTAATCCGTTTTATTATATTATTACAAATTATTCTATTCTAAAATTATATAAACAAAATGTCAATAAAATGAGTTACAAATCAATGTTCATAATACGTGATAGGTACATAAAATATATATACAGAATGGTTTTTTTGACTTCTGACTTGGTTATAACCGCCCTTGTTATAACCAAGTCAGAAAAAATGGTTAAAAACTTGGACGGCATCCATTCAGACATATTAAAGCTATTTTAAGGCGACGGGTAGGGTGAAATTTTTCATAATAAATAAAAATGTCAATAACTTCCAAGTTTATTATTTATTTATTATATCTATACACACGTTAAACTTGTAACACGGCATAGTTTTTGCCGTGGTGGTTAAACTCTAGACAGTCAGCGTGGCAACGTCACAATTTCAATTTCAACAAAAATGCTGACAACGGCGCAAAACACATAATGAGCCGCGCACAGTTCGGATAGTCAAACTCTAAAGCAGTGCCTTATGTATATTTGCGAGCACACAGCAATCAAACACTTATAATTCCTAAGGCGCTACTCTTCTTCTTCTTTAAACACCTTAATGTAGAAATGTTTTCTTTAGAGTCACAAGATACGAACCATAAGAATAGCTGTGCTGAGTTTGGTACCAAACAAATCTGCCAAACCCATAAAAAATGGGATCTTAAACCACACTTTTGCAAAAGGTGTTGGTACTAAACTTACATTTAAAAGTAAACTATATCCAAGAGCACAAATTTTGAGTAACAATACACTAGTTCAATATATGTGTTATAGGAAATAATAAGTTTCACAACTCCACATGCTATCACTTTTTCTGAAAACAGTTTTCAGTTTCCCCAAAGACACGCATTTGGCTATACCCGTCACCCGAAATGAAAACAGCAAACTCGGATCAATCGTGATTTGGAAACCCAAATCACGATTGATCCGAGTTTGACACATAGTAATTATTTCATATTTTCGTTGATCATCGTTCGAGAAACCGGCCATTAATCTATCAACCAACGTCACAAAATGTAGGCTGTGACGTCACAGGTGCTTCCCTTTTCCACAAGCTAATCCCTTTATAATTAACTAGCTGACCCGTGCCCACTTAGTTGGGCATAATTCGACCATTTTTTCTGCGATTCACTTTGCAAAACGGACTACCACGTAAAAGCCTTGTTATTTTTCAATTTTTATATAACCTATGACTCTCAGCAATAATGTGGGTTTCTATAGGTGATAGAATTTTTTAAATCGGATTACCTACTCCTTACAATTTAACAAATACACAAACTTTACTTCTTTATAATATTAGTAAGTATAGAAGTATAGATAATGGATACAATTAGCATAGATAACTTCATTGACAACATTAATCTATAATATTTTTATTGCATAGCTTCTATCGCGGGTCCTGAGCGTGGAGATCGAATCCAGAAATTCCGTAACGAAAAAACCTAACGTAAATAACCTAACAATGTGCATTCGTAATCCAGCAAATGCTATGCAATAGCTTTATCGCGGCAGTCCACGAGTGCCACACGTCTTTTTTTTTTAAATTACCTATTCTAAAATTATATAAATTAGATGCACACGACCTGAGCTAGAATCTAGTTAGAACATGTATTTTTAGCATGTACCTATACTAATTTGTAAGTTTACAGTCCTGAGGCTCGAAGCACGAACTAATGTTACAAACGTATCGAAACAGTGTCGCATACGAGTGACACTTACGCGTTGACGCCTCGATTGCCAAACGTTGCAGCGCGACCGCGCAGTATCTTGAATGTGTTAACATAACGATACGTTTACGATCATTACATTTAATCGTAAACACCCCTCTGTACTTAAGAGAGCATGTAAATTCGTCTCAGGTAAGTTGCAGAGGCCTCTGTAACTTGGCTACCTCGCTAAGCGTGGCCTCCATCAACAAGTTACAAAAGAACCACAGTTGCATTAGACGTAGATAACCTAACAGTAAATGCACCTGTCGGTAATGGTTGGAGAGGCCTTTCTACGCGTGGCCTTAAATACTAGTTACAGTAAGTCCACAATGGTGAATGTAGTAACCAATCTGTAAGTGCATCATTCTGTAATAGTTGCAGAGGCTTGTCTAGGCGTGGCCTTTCCGGATACATAAGTGTCACTAGTCTGCATTTTATATTCTTATATGACAAATGACTACAAAGCCGTTGGGTAGTATTGTTTCTGAATTGGATTCAAAGGCCTCTCCAAGCGTGGCCTCCAGCTATCAACAGCAAAAGTTAGACCTGGTAAGTATGTTTTTTTTAGCTACATTGCTAAAATGATTAACGAGATCTCTCTAGGTTTGGCCTCCAGCGATCGTTGACAGAAGCACCACGATGGTAATAAACATGGTAAGTAACTGTTGTACGTGTCTGTTAAGGTTGAAAAAGTATCTCTGATCTCTAGCGATAATATAAGAACCATAAAGGAATATACTAAGTATAACTGATCTATTTATATGTGTGATTGCCTTGGTCGTAGCCCGTTGAGTAGTATCGTCGCTGAATCGGTTTCAAAGGCCTCTCCAAGCGTGGCCTCCAGCTATCAGCAGCAATAGTTAAACCAGTACCCCAAGTACAAGCGTGGCCTCCAGCTATCAGCAGCAAAAGTTAAACCAGTACCCCAAGTACGAGTTTGTGCACACACGGATTGCAGAGACGCAATTTTAATTACCTGTCCATACGGATAGTGTCTGTAAGGTGAGCGGCCGTAGCCCAGGTTTGCCAGCATATCGTTGCTGAAGCGGTTGAAGAGGCCTCCCCAGGCGTGGCCTCCAGCAACCAGCGACAGCAGCACCACGGTGGCGATAGACATGGTAACACTGTGGACAAGGATGACATATTAGAAATGTTTTTTGACCGGTCTTCTGACCTCTCATTTCGAGTCAAGCTAAGCCACTCTATCTTCATAAAATCACAATAGAAATTTAAAAGATTAACCCCCTATCTAGAGTTAGAGTCATCATTACGTATGGTAATCATAACTTCAAGCCTGCGCTAAGTAGATATATTTGTAACTTTACAATATAAAGTTTTTCAACGCGCCCTATACAATTTCATTAGCAATTAGCTCAATAAAACATGGACGTTATATACGAAATATATTTTGTAATTCACTGATGGTTCTCCAAGCCAAGTCCATAAATGATACAAGGTCCTAAAATACGAATACCTTAATAAAAACATCAAATCGAATTGCTAAATTTCAAACCACTTTGTAGCTAAAATATAGGGGCTATTTCCGTTGAGTCACACCTTTCAGTAACACTGTTACACATTGGTAAAAAAATCCCGTTGAGTAAGACTGTTTGTTAATCAATGAAACTTAGTTCAATTACCTACTACAAGAACTGGGAATAGCACGCTTGGGAGGCAAAGCGCCTCAAATATTAATGTTGACAAATCCCCGCGGTGATTTAATTTAGGCTCACAAACTATTTTTTAGCTCATGTTTCTCAAAACTATATGAATTTGTACGAACACGTTTTGAAGGCAAAGCGCCTTAAAAATTAACAATAGCAATACTCCGCGCTGACTCACGGAATAGTCTAACGGCCGGTTTCTGGAAACCCAAATCACGATTGATCCGAGTTTGACACATTGTAATTATTTGATTTTTTCGTTGATCATCGTAAGTAGGATTTAGTCTTCGTTCTACTAACACTTCAAGCCTGAATCCTGCCCCGAAATCTTTTTACTGATTCATAAATATGTGATTATCCCGAGGGCTGGTGAGTATCTGGCCCAGCGTATCAGCATTGCTATTCAGCGTGGCAATGCAGCCAGTGTCTTGGGTACGCTTCCGATTGGTACTGATTTGGATCAGTTGAACTAGTCAACGGTCTGTAGATAGCTCAACTGTTTCTTATGTATTTTATATGACAATGTACATTTTGTAAATACTGTATAGTCTTAAGTACTTAAATATGTTATAATTTCAATATCTTTAGTGATTTTGCTGGTAGGTACTCACCGAGTCATGATGTCTGCTCGTTTGGATGCTCGCGGTGGAACTGGCGATCTATACACGGGGCTCCACTGCGCAGGTCCCACGGCACAGGGTCGGCTTGATTAAAGGCGCTTTTAGACTGTCAGTTTTTGGGTTTTATCGCTTTGGTCCCTGAGCTGTGTGTATCATTGTCATTTCAGATAGCGCCATCTAGTTTAGAATTTGGCATAATTACAATTACAAAAAATAGATGATGTTTAATTCTAAGTAGGTTTATTTTATTCTTGTAGGTTTCACATTCAGAAAATAATAAATTCTTTATTTACCTATCAACACAGGATATTAATAAAACTACTACTATGTATAGGCGACCAAGAAATTGGTTTACCACTCTAAGGCTGAATATCATTTGCACGTACAAAACATCAAGGGCTAAATAATAAAGGGATTAATAACTGCTGCGTCAGAATCTGTCAATCTGTAATCCTTAGCGAATAATTATGTTACTGGGAGATGTCATCAAAAGTGGTAAACCAATTTCTTGGTCGCATAAACACTCTTTTTCTGACAAAATATGTTTGTGTGACAAACATAAATAGGTTCTGAAAAATGTATTCTATCAGCAATCTAGTTCCTTTAGGCTTTGCTTTGTTTGGGACTAGAGCGTGATTTGTGTAATGTCCGTAAATATTTATTGAAACAATCGAAACTAATATAATATTATAAGGAGGAAAAATTTGTATGTTTGGATTTTAAAAATTCTTTACGATTGTAAAGCTACACTATTTGCGCTGAACATAGTCTATATTATATTTATCTATACTAATATTCTAAAGAGGTAAAGTTTGTATATTTGTTCAATTGTAAGGGGTAATCTCGGGATCTATTGAACCGATTTTAAAAATTCTTTCACCAATAGAAAGCCACATTATTGCTGAGTGTCATAGGCTATATTATATTTTCAAAAAACTTCAATTACTTACTAAAACTTCAATTATGCCCAACAAAGTGGGCACGGGTCAGCTAGTATTATACAGGGTGTAACAAATGAGGTGGACCAAAAGCAAAAGGGCGATAGGAGAGCTCAATGGCTATCCATATAACCCCCATGTATGTTCAGCGATATTCATTCGTTCAAAAGTTATTCCCACTTTTATGATTTTTTTTTTCATTAACAAATTTTAGGTTAGATTTCCCAAGTACACCCAAACTATTAGGGCTACAAGTGTAATTTTTTTACACCTTGTAGCTTAATAGTAGACCTTTTGTATTACAATACCAGTTTGAGTCGTTATTTGATTGATTTCCAAATAAAAAATAATCTTTACAGAAAAATCCGAAATCTAAACTTCCGGCAGAAACTTTAGGAGCGATTTAAAAAAAAAACTTGCAAAATATTTTTTTCTACAATCTATCTTAAAAACTTCCTCCATTTATGGAGCAGTTACCCTGAAAATTTCATAAGGCTAGTACAGAAGCATCATGTTAAAAGGTGAACTCAAGTGTTGTAAAAGTGCTGAAATCAACGGTTCAATCGACCAACACGATGGTCCGGGCAAGTCTCAGATTGTATGCCACTCCTTCTAATCAATTGCTCTTGGTATATTCTAGCAGCCTCTCGAGCGTTTCTTTGAGCTACACCATGACAATAATACATTTCTGCATATCTACGAGGAGAATATGGTATGATAGACTAATCGCAAAGTTTGTACAGTCCGTAAGCGCGCCGTTTTCGTTAAAGTACAGATAATCCAAATTCAGACTCCTGAGTGGCCGTACTTTTTTAACCTCCGACTCCAAAATAAGATTTAAAAACTAAAACCCGACTATGAAAAGCTAGGAAAGAACTTTAATTTTTTTTTTTTAAAACTTTTCTTCTTTAAAAACAGAATTTGTTTTTTTTACCTAAAACAGATATTTTTAATTAACATGGTTGTAGTCGGAGGCTAGTTATGTAAAAGTACATAATACTAAGCATCCGACTAAACCCGTGATGAAGTAAAATAAGTCAAGAAACCAACAGTAGATTAGGTGTGATATTTAAAAAGTTAAACTTGTTATCTAGCTTTTCGTAGTCGGGTTTTAGTTTATAATCATAATTTTGTATCAGGGGTTAAAAGAAGCGCGGCCAATCAGGGGTCTTAATTAGGATGATTTTTACTTTAACGAAAACTGCGCGCTTACGGACTATACAAACTTTGCGATTAGTGTATCATGCCATATTCTCCTCGTAGATATGCAGAAATGTGTTATTGTCATAGTGTAGCTCAAAGAAACGCTCGAGAGGCTGCTAGAATATACCAAGAGCAATTGATTAGAAGGAGTGGCATACAATCTGAGCCTTGCTCCATCCATCGTGTTGGTCGATTGAACCGTCGATTTTAGCACTTTTACAACACTTGAGTTCACCTTTTAACATGATGTACAGAAGCATCAGGCTTCATCTAGCCTTATGAAATTTTCAGGGTAACTGCTCCATAAATGGAGGAAGTTTTTAAGATAGATTGTAGAAAAAAATATTCAGCAAGTTTTTTTTTTAAATTGCTCCTAAAGTTTCTCGCGGAAGTTCAGATTTCGGATTTTTCTGTAAAGATTATTTTTTATTTGGAAATCCATCAAATAACGACTCAAACTGGTATTGTAATACGAAAGGTCTACTATTAAGCTACAAGGTGTAAAAAAATTACGCTTGTAGCCCTAATAGTTTGGGTGTACTTGGGAAATCTAACCTAAAATTTGTTAATGAAAAAAAAAAACATAAAAGTGGGAATAACTTTTGAACGACTGAATATCGCTGAACATACATGGGGGTTATATGGATAGCCATTGAGCTCCCCTATCGCCCTTTTGCTTTTGGTCCACCTCATTTGTTACACCCTGTATATTGAATAATATTAGTCGGATATAAACATAGTGCGACGTTTGAACACTCCTTTACCGACTGTGTCTGTGGGGTGGGTTATGGTTTATTTCCGGGTATTTTAACAACTGCCCTGTGACAACGGATTGTTAATAAATACATTTCGCTAATTAACAGGACCACCCTCGTTAATTATTGTTGAGTTATTCTTAAGAAATTAGGTAGATACCTAGGTATTTCAGACATTTTTTTAATAAATAATATATCATAATCTGTGTTTCTATTACAAAGTCAAAGTTCGACAGGCGTCACAGCTCAGTTGGTAGCTCTGCCTTCCATGCTGTGGGTCGTGGGTTCGATTCCCACCCAGAGTAAAGCTTTTTTATCGTGAATTGATATAAAATTTAATTAAACTAATTAAATCACAGTAGTTTCGTGTTAGAAAACTAAGTGAGTCTAGAAAAAGCAAAACTAATATAACTGTAGATTCTACCCAAAATTGAACTTATTTCCATTTATATGTGATAATAAAAATAAAATCACAGAAAACGAATCAAGGGATCCAGGAATCCAATAATTTTATTGGTAAAGTTTAATAAAAGCGTGCCTTCCATTTTTATCTAGAAAATTCATTGAATTACAAACATAGGACCTATCATTTCATTTTTTATAGAACAAAAATACCTGAAATAAAAAAAAATACTAAAAGTTACTCTAAATAACTTCAAACTTACGTATTTATGCTTGACTAGCTGACCCGTGCCACTTCGTTGAGCATACTTCGATCGTTTTTTCACTACCACGTAAAAGCCTTTTTATTTTTCGGTTTTTTATATAGATAGCCTATGACACTCAGCAATAATGTGGCATTCTATTGGTGAAAGAATTTTTAAAATCGGTTCAGTAGATCCCGAGATTACCCCTTACAATTGAATAATTATATCTATCTAAAACTATAAGTTTTGTCAATTCGCACAATATCATTATTTATAAGTACTAAATGTGGCCTAAAGGACATACAAGAGGCATTGGCAGACCAACAGCCAGATGAATGGACGATATCGTTGCCGTACAGGGTAGGACCTGGATGCAAAAGGCCCATTTAAGGACAGAGTTGCGTTTGAGGGAGGCTTATACCCAGCAGTGGGCTAGTACTGCCTATGTTGATGATGATGATGGAATGGATATTGATAAAAATGAACGATACATCACGATAACTTAATAACTATATACTGGTAAGCTATTTGTAAAGATGTTGTGTGATTTATCCAAAATATGACGGTAATAAGACGAAGTCGCGGACATCAGCTAGTTAATGTATTTTTAACCTATACTGTCCCACAGCTGGGCAAAGGTCTCCCCCAAAGCCTTCCACCTATCCCGGTCTTTGGCGATGCTCCACCAATCCCTAATTGTAAATAGTATAACTAGCAAATATGTTCACGGTATTATCTGAGCACAATTGTACGGTCCCATTTTCAGAGTGCTTATGTAAGGTCTGTTATATAAAATACTGTCAATAAAAAATCCAATAATAAAATTACATTGTAAAGTCTGGGTACTTTTCACATGCTGATAGAATATTATAAAAAACACACAATAAATATTTACCTAACCTTTGTTATTTCTGGGCTCTGGTTCATCATATCATATCATTTATTCAATAAACAATTATTACAAATCGTGTCTGAATGTTAATTAACACTAGCATGCAACTTTACAACAATAAATAATAAATAAAATAATGGTTGCGTGGAACTGGCGCCTAGAATCACCTACCCCTAAAAAGTTAGCGTTGACTTTATGTCATCATTACGTTTGGTAATTAATACATCAAGTATGCGCTAACTTTTTATAAGATAGACCGCTAAATGATCCACGTTCGTATTTCCCGCGGATTCCTATTTTTTTTTCATAATACCTACTAAGTTGATATTTTAAGAAACACATTTTTTATTCTACCTTTTATTATGTTGAATCGTTTATCTAATTATTATTATTAGTTTTTTTTTATTTTATCTTGGGTACTCTTCCGATTGGTACTGATCTGGATCAGTTGAAGTATCTATAGATCGTTTGCAACGGTCTGTAGATAGCTAACTGTTTCGTATTTTATATGCCTATGTACATTTGTAAATACTGTAATAGTCGTAAGTTTGTGAATAAATTATTATTTATTGAATCATTTTGAAAATATTACTGAATATTATTATACAAGTACATGTGAAAAGGCGTTGGCAGTAGAGTGGAATGAGAAGTACGTCATTCGCCGAACACTCCCTGTGACGTCACCGTTTAACCTTCAACTCTTGTTACGTAACCAATGACAGATTATTGAAATATTCTTCTTCTTTCGGGCCATTGCCCGTCAATGGTCGCGTGGAACTGGCACCTAGAATCATCTAGTATGTAAGACGATTCTAAATGATCCGCGTGATTTTACTGAATAAAGTAATTTTGACTTTGACTTTGACTAATATGACAAGCAATTTTGCCAGTGTTAAGTATTTATTAAAAAAATAGGCTTTTGTGGAAACATTGAAAAGATACCATGTACTTATTACATTATTTCCCTAATCTAAATCAATGCCACTTTTCGTTGTTATTTTATAACTCAAGAACTCACCTATCCAAACTAAATTTTTAGGCTTTATTCGGACTAATTAGCAGATAGTTTATGTGAAGTTTGCTTATAATCTAGGCTTAATCTTCCAAAGGTGACAAAATCAGCAAAAAAAACTACTAAGCTCTTATTTATCGTTTATTAAATACAACCTACAACAGTAAACTAAGCAGACATTGCACCACCATAACGACCAGTTTTAACAACCCTGGGAGAAGACCACCCCCAATGCCGATCAGCACATCATCAGCCAAGTCTGTGATGGAAGTGATCAGTGTCGCCAGCAGGGTTTGCAGGTTGGCGACTCCAGCTGGGGGAGTGTTGGGGTTTGCTCCGAACGCGTACTCTGGGAGAGACCTGGAATTAGAAACAGCTGGATTAATACCTAAGAATTGCAGAACATTTGTCTTCTAGTAAGGAAGACAGCCAACTAAGGAAATAAAAAATAAATAATGCTGGACAATCCACACAACATCATCTAGCCCGAAGCTAAGCAGAGCTTGTGTTATGGGTACTTGAAGACTAACATACTTAATACATTACATAAAAAGATATTTTTTACTATTCAAATAAAATACCCAGAACAACCGGAATAAATATTTGAAGATCACAAACATATATCCCAAGGCCGAATCGAACCCGCAACCTCCGCGACGCACACCTTCGCCCGCCGCACCACATCGGTCGTCATTAATGGTAAATTAATATGAATGGTGCTAGGATGGTAGTTTTAAGACTCACCTTAGGAAGTTGACAATCGCCAAAGCCTGGGAATACAGCTTCAGTAAAGACGTTTCCAGCGCTCCCAGGTCTACGGGAATCAAGCAGCTGACAGATGGAGGGAGAGTGTCGAAGATTGAGAGGAGAGAGAGGAGTAGGTTGTATACATTGTTTAGCAGTGGGAGGAGGATGTTGACTAGGGGATAGACTGCTGGCAGCTGGACTCCAGAGGCAGTCACTGGCGGCTGGAAAAAATTGTTTTATTAGATTATTCACAAAATTAAGACTATTACAGTGCTTAGAAAACGGACATAGGTTTATCATTCATACTATAAACATCTATATATATAAGTAAATGAAACCCGTTTTCCGTTGTCACGACATAGCATGAAAACGGCTTGACCGATATGGCTGATTTTTTTTTGTATTTTCTAATACTCTGTACAAGGTTCTTACGGAAAAAAAATAAGAAAATCTCTCAGAAAAAAAAAGTTCTCTAAGGCGGTACGAAATTCGCCGAGACAGCTAGTATTATATAACATAAGAAACAATTGAGCTATCTGAAGACTGTTGCAAACGATCTATAGATAGAGGCGGTCACTGGTGGCTGGAGAAATATGTTTTATTAGATTATTCACAAGTTCCGAATATTACAGTATTAACGAAATGTACATAGGTTTATAAGAGAAACAGTTGAGCTATCTGAAGACCGTTTCAAACGATCTATAGATAACTTAACTGATCTAAATCAGTGCCAATTGTCGCGTTGCTTATAAAATGAATCGTGTTGTTTATCTACAGACCGTTGCAAATGATCTATAGGTAGCTCAATTGATCCAAAGCGTCAATCGTCGCGTACCTACAAGATACTGGCTGCATTGCCGCGCTGAATAGCAATGCTGATACGCTGGGCCAGATACTCACCAGCCTTGTAAGTTTATAGGTTTTTACAATGTTGTGACAGTATGAAACATTTTTTTATGTATTTTAAGATAAAAGATAATTATATCATTTATAAAAAAAATTGTGTATAGTAGGTACTCAATGATACTTGTGATTTTACTGAATAAATCAGTTTTGACTTTGACTTTGTACTAAGTATACCTATATAAATGACATTGTGTGATTATGCTATTATCGGCTATGTACGATTTTATTCATGTAAGCGCTAATTTAAAGAAGACGGTGACGTTTGACACTAAACGTCACATTTTTAAATATAATTTTGACATACACTGTCACATCAACACAATCAACGTACACGCACAACTGCTGTAACCTTTTGTAATAAATTTTCCACATTTTATACGCTATTTGGAAGAAATCCAAGTCTTCGTTATTTACTGCACCACCAGAGGAATCCCAACAACAAGGAATTGCGCCTACACACTGTAAGCGATAAGGCCGCCCAATATACTTGTATTTATGTCTAAATATTCAATAATTTATCACATAATTTGATCATAATGATAAGTTTTCAGGAAATGTCAGTTATTTTTTTAAGCTTCTATCACGGGCCTTGAGCGTGGAGACCGAATCCAGAAATTCCGTAACGTAAATAACCTAACGCTGCGCATGCGTAATCCAGCAAAAAAATGCTATGCAATAGCTTTACTGCGGCAGTCCCCGAATGCCACACGTATTTTTTAAGTAAGTTTGTGTATTTATTTATATTCTTACCGTAAAAGAAAATACAGCTACAACACAAAGCGTGATTAAACTTAATTTTGACATTTTAAAATCATATAACAAAAAAAAACAACAAAACCTATTCTAATTCTGGCTAATTATCTATAAAAACACTTTTTATATATCAATAATTGCAAAATTACGTTACAATTTCGAAAATATGATAACATTTTGATTAACAAAATATGCGTTTACTAATAACACCTTATTTAAGTAATTTAGTTTATTAGTAATCTAGATTATGTCAAATAATTGCTCTACAAAACTAGAAAAATAAGATAAGTTGTATGACAAAATGTCACGTAGTTTAGTACGTAACTAGTTCGCAAAAAGATTAAAATTAATCTAGTTTCAAACTAAGCCTATATTTATATTATAAAATCATCTGCTTATAGACCTAATAAAAAAAACCTCTAAATTTAGTCTATATATTATCATCTAGAGATTACCTGGAAGAAATTGCTAGTGAGCGATAATTGCCGCCCATTGGGCATGAATTAATAATAAGATATAAGATATATATATACAAATGTAATCTTCTGTTTATTGTAATTATAATTAAAACACATAATGTTTAAATAATATTAAGTAAAAGTAATTAAGTTATAAAATTATTAGACTTTTTTAAATTTATTCATTAATTGGTTTATTCATAAGTTGGTCGCGTGTAGGGTGACCAGATGCAAATTTTAAAAGTCCTGACAAAATTCCTGATTTTCGGCCAAAATTCCTGACATCATGTTTTTAGACAATTGAAATGAAGAAAATTCCGACAGAGCCAAATCTTCGTAGAGACCTTAGGTTTACCACAAGGAATAAAGTGTCAAAAGTCCCCATCAATCCCATGTGAGCTTAGGGACTTATTCGGGGCCCCAAGATCAAAATTTTAGGTTTTTTGGATTTTTCTCGAAAACGGTAAGTTTTGTCGAAAAACTACCTGAGAGCAAGTTGTAGATCTTAAAATTCTCTATAAAAATGGTCCCAACAATTTTTTCTCTAAGACCCACTATTTCCCAGATATTGCGATTGAGATATTGTGATTTTATTGAATAAATGAATTTGAAGTTTGCGCTTGTAAGAATCAGACAATTTAAATAAAGAAAATCTGAAAGAGCCAAATCTTTGTAGAGACCTTAGGTTTATCACAAGGTATAAAGTGTCAAAAGTCCCCATCAGTCCCATGTGAGCTTAGGGACTTCTTCGGGGCCCAACGTTAAAATTTTAGGTTTATTGGATTTTTCTCGAAAACGGTAAGTTTTTATCGAAAAAGTACCCTAGAGCAAAGTTGTAGATCTTAAAATTCTCTATAAAAATGGTCCCAATGATTTTTTAGAAAAAAAAATGTTAAAAAAAATTCTTAGAGAAAAAATAATTGGGACCATTTTTAAAAAGAATTTTAAGATCTACAACATTGCTCTATGATACTTTGTTTTTTACTTTTGACACTTTATTCCTTGTGGTAAACCTAAGGTTTCTACGAAGATTTGGCTCTGTCGGAATTTTCTTTATTTGATCACTATTTTATGTCTAAATTGACCGAACTATTTCATTTATTTGCCGAGAAATTCCTGACATTTCCCTTTTCCGGCCGCATTCCTGACATATGTCTAAAATTCCTGACATGTCAGGAAAATTCCTGACATCTGGTCACCCTAGTCGCGTGGAACTGGCACCTAGAATCACCTAGTAGGTATGTAAGACGATTCTAAATGATCCTTGTGATTTTACTGAATAAAGCAGTTTTGACTTTGAATTTGAATTTGGTATTTCCGACTGATAAAACAAATCGTTATCGTGTCGTCATCTGTCGTATCGTCTAATGTGCAAACAGAGGTCTGGGTAAACAGTTATCCCGAACCACTTCAAATAATCTTGAATAAGCAAAGGCCATTGTTTATGGACCAAATGGTATTTTCCTTTTGTCCCTTTAAGCAATTTCAAAACTCTATCAAAATAGGTCGAGTAGTTCAATACTCTTAATTAAACTCTAGAATTAGAATTTTATTTAATTTAGTTAGCCATAAGTTGACAGATTTTATATGTATGATTATTTTATTTGTTTAGTTGCGCCTGTTTAAACTATGTCATACGATTAAATAAATTAAATTCTTAGAAGAGGAAATTATTATTGAACTTAATATAATAATTTAGATAATCATAACACACATGTCATTTTGACGACCGATGTCGTCCTTCGGTGGGAAGGTCCGCCTGCGACACGGAAGGTTGCGGGTTCGATTCCTGCCTTGGGATAAATGTTTGTACGATCTGCAAATATTTATTCCGGGTGTTCTGGGTATTTTATATGTATGATAAAAATAATTATCTATCTATGTAATGTATTGTATTAAGTATGTCAGTCTTCTAGTACCCATAACAAAAGCTCTGCTTAGCTTGGGGCTAGATGATGTTGTGTGGATTGTCCGGCATTATTTATTTATTTATAACATCTAGATAATATATCAGCGCGGCAATGCAGCCAGTATCTTGGGTATGCTTCCGATTGGTACTGATTTGCATCAGTTGAACTATCTATAGATCGTTTGCAACGGTCTGTAGATAGCTCAACTGTTTCTTATGTATTTTATATGCCAATGTACATTTTGTAAATACTGTATAGTAGTAAGTTTGTTTGTGAATATCTAGATAATAAAATAAAAAAATCATATCAACTTACATTATGCAGACAAATGTACGGTGGTAGTACATCAGCCGGCGAGGTTATTCTAATGCCTAATTTATTACATAGTCCGTTTATAACGGAAGTGGTTAACAAAGGTTTAATTAATTAATAGTTTTGGGTCATGCTAAAGGTTTAAGTTTATAAAGAGGAACAAAGCAAGAGTTATGAATAGAACTATGGCATATATTGTATTCATTTTTTTTTAATTTTGACATTTTTATTTTATTGTTATGTGAATGTTTATAATTTTGAATTGTTGAATAATAAATAATAATTAATTAAATAATTTAAATAACATATGATATAAAATTTTGCACGCCTTGACGAGGCAGAATGTACGGAGAATTAATTAACTTATGAATAAGACCTATTGTACCTACATTATATGCAAATAAATAAATGATTATGATTATTGGTTATTTTTCCTAAAAAACTCAAAGCCAAAACTTAAATTTAAGTATTAGGGCAACAGTAAAATACTAGTATAGGTTTTGGATTTTTTTCGTCTAATTTTAATATAGTTCTTGTTATTTTTGATGAATAAATTGAAATATGTAATCAAAAACTTCTATAGGTACCATATCAATAAATTTTGATTGATATTTTACATAATATCATCCAATCTCGAACTAAGCAAAGCTTGTACTATGGGAACTAAATTATTAAGAAACTAATATATATATATATTTTTTTACAAGTTATAGGCAAGCGTTATATATATTTATATATATTTTTGTAATAGATACATATATATTATGGTCATCACACAAACACTTCCGATTATATATTCTGGGTGGGAATCGAACCCTAGACCCACAGCGTAGAAGGCAGAGCTACTACCAACTAAGCTGTGACGCCTGTCAATAAGTGAAGTATAGATGGCATTGCTCTACTTTATGTGTGTAGTCAGCAGATTGTACAGAATGCTGACTTTGGTGCAGGTTCGAATCAGACGTGATGTTTTTTAGTTTATTGAAGGTTAGTAGGTCAATGTCAAGATTGCTCGTTCTATTCTACTTTGAAGACTCTTTTTGATAATATATATTTATTCGTTGTTAGTGAGCGTACGCTATAAATAAATAAATAAATAAATAAATATTGCTGGACAATCCACACAACATCATCTAGCCCAAGCTAAGCAGAGCTTGTGTTATGGGTACTAGAAGACTGACATACAATACAATACATTACATAGATAGATATTAATTATATATGTATGTATGTATTCTATGTGTGTGTTTAGCTTTTTTTTAGTTCAATTGGTAGTAGCTCTACCTTCTATGCTGTGGCTCGTGGTTTCGATTCCCTCCCAGGGCAAATGTTTGTGTGATGAACATAAATATTTGTTCTGTGTCTGGGCGTTTATAAGTCACCATTCTATAGGGATGTATTTACAAAAAAAAATGTCTTCTAGTATCAGCAATCTAGTTGCCAAATCGCAAGCTTTGCTTAGTTTGGGACTAGAGGGCGCTGCGTGAATTGTCCGTGAATATTTATTTACTTAATTAAGCAAGTAATTAGCAAGCTGAAGTGGCAGTGGGCTGGCCATGTTTGCCGAAGAACCGACAATCGTTGGAGCAATCGGATACTGGAGTGGAGACCGCGTTTAGACATTGTGTAGTGTAGGACGCACCCATAGAGATGGAGCGACGATACAAGGAGTGTAGCACAACATGAGAAGAGACGAAGACCGGGCTCAGTGGCGCGTCTTGGGAGAGACCTACGTCCAGCAGTGGACTGATATCGGTTGATGATGATGATGATGGTTGTGTATTTTAATCAGAAACATCAAAACTTACACACTGATAAATATTTAATCGTAGATTATCGTAACAACCCATATTTTCATAAGTAATAACGTAATACATTTCACATAGATAATTTTGTGTTTATAAAAAGGTATTAGTAAAAATACTGTTTAGTAATTTTTAGTTCACTAAGTCACCGCAAAATGAATTGTTATATTATTTTGTTCGCGTGCGCCATTGTTTTACTGGTTAGTATATTTTTGACAGTTCTAGAAAGTAGGTTATTACTTAGATTAAATATACTACGAAAATATATTTAGGTTAAAAAAAGTTTTAAATAGTTAAAAATGTGTAAAGTTTAACAAATAATGTTATTAAACTCTACAGGCTTTGACCACCACCACAGCTCAGTTGGCAGTAGCTTTGCCTTCCATGCTGTGGGTCGTGGGTTCGATTCCCACCCAGAGCACATGTTTGTGCGATGAACATAAATATTTGTTCTCTGTCTGGGTGCTACTATGACAAACAAAGAAAGCTTGTACTATGGCAACTAGATTGCTGATAGAAAACTTGTTTATTTTTTTGTAATTACATACATAATACATACACCATACATAGTAAAACCCAGACACAGAACAGATCACACAAACATTTTTCTCTGGGTGTGAATCGAACCCACGATCCACATGGAAGGCAGAGCTACTACCAACTGAGCTGTGACGCCTGTTATATGCCTGACGCCTAGTTTATTCATAATATCGTTTTCAACGATCTGTAGATAGCTCAATTGTTTCATATGTATTTTATGTACTTTATGTAAATATTTTATTGTTTTTTTTCCAGGTGCCAACAAGTGACGCGATGATACCAGCCTACTCAGTCTCCGCTCTCCGCCTGGCTTTCGACGAGATTTCCACAGTGTTGCCAGTCGCGAACCAACTCGCTTGCCTACTCCTACCATTCCTTATCAACTTAATTAACAATTTGAACAACTTGTCTAATATTGTGCAGAATCTAACACCTGCATTGTTGCCATACTTCGGCTGCACTTTACCATTGTTGTATGCGACTTTGACAGATCTTGCTTCGGTACTATTTTTGTATATAAGTGTACTTATTTCGTTGTTTAGGTCTAATGTTTTGGCGGCACCTGGGTTATTACTAGGCTTGGTATCAGCGGTATTGAATTTGGTGCTCAATTTGCTTAGTGGTTTGACGGACGGCAGTGGACTGTTGAGTAGTCTGATCAAGTTGATTACTAATGTTGTTGTGGAGCTGGAGAAGTTGCTTCTGTAATTATGAATAAATTAATGAATTGATTGTGAATTTTTTATTTTTTTATTTATTTGAATTATCAAAAGTATACAGAAACAGCCATGCAAACATCACTTAATGGCAGCGAAAAAAAATAAAATAATAATATTTGCTAGACAATCCACACAGTATCATCTAGCCCCAAGCTAAGCAGAGCTTGTGTTATGGGTACTAGAAGACTGACATACTTAATACAATACATTACATAGATAGATATGTTTTATTGTACGTATAAAATACCCAGAACTCCCGGAATAATGTTGGCAGATTGTACAAACATTTATCCCAAGACGGGAATCGAACCCGCAGGAGGACCTTCGCCCGCCGCGCCACATCGGTCGTCTATAATAAAGCTAGTACTTAGTAGGTACATACTACCTTGTAGTTTCATGCAATGTATGAGAGATATCGATAAACAAAATAGATAACAGGAATTCCTTCAAAAGGCGGTCTTATTATAGATATTTCTTCCAGACAAACCTTAAATCTAGACGAAAGTGATGTTTCTATTTTAACTTACGTCTCTAAGTATGGCTGTAACGTTTTAAGATTACATTCAACCTACGTCATACTTTGTAGACTGGAATATTGATTTTGAGAGCCCTCTACGGATTCCGTAGACCTTCGTAGAGGTGTTACGTAGCAGTGCTACGAGAGTTGTCTACAAATATGCATTTTCTAAGCAAACATTTTGCATATAGATATGCAATTATTTAGTGCATAATTCGTACAATTTTAAATAAAAAAAACATTTGATTTTAATACATGGTTGCTAAAAATACGAAGGCTTATAATTTTTAATTTGCCTCAAAATTCGTGCCTATGATTAGATATGATAAAAGGTAACCTAGAAGTCTATTTTTTTTCTCTAACTAAGCTATGAGGAGCTCAGTTTTGAGAGTAAAAAAACAGACTTCTGGAATATTTATGGACACACCACACTCTAGTCCCAAACTAAGCAAAGCTTGTACTATAGAAACTAGATTGCTGATAGAATACTTATATACATATTTTTTTTTGTAAACATATACAAAGAATACATAGTTAAACCCAGACACAGAACAAATATTCATATTCTTCACACAAACATTTGCTCTGGGTGGGAATCGAACCCACGGCGAACAGCATGTGTATATAATATTTTATTAATTTCTTTCTTTTTCTCTCCCATTGTTAGGTACATTGACGACCGATGTGGCGCGGCGGGCGATGGTCCGCCTGCGACGCGGAGGTTGCGGGTTCGATTTCCGCCGGTATAAATGTTTGTACGATCTGCAAATATTTATTCCAGGCGTTCTGGGTATATTATATGTATAACAAAACATATCTATGTATGTAATGTATTGTATTAAGTACTTTATTTACAAACAAACTTACGACTATACAAAATGTACATATAAAATACATAAGAAACAGTTGAACTATTGGGTTCGATTCCCGCCTCGGGATAAATGTTTGTACGATCTGCATATATTTATTCCGGGCGTTCTGGGTATTTTATATCTATAGCAAAAAATATCTATCTATGTAATGTATTGTATTAAGTATGTCAGTCTTCTAGTACCCATAACACAAGCTCTGCTTAGCTTGGGGTTAGATGATGTTGTGTGGATTGTCCAGCATTATTTATTTATTTATGATAACGCTGCAACGTTCGGCTGTCAAACTAGAGTTTGTCGCACACTGGGAATCGAATACGCTGCGCAATGCCTTGATCACACGTACCCAGTAAACCGGCGAGACAGTGACGTATTTAAGATACACTGCGCGCTAACGCTGCAACGTTCCACAGTAAAACTGATGTCGACGCGCAGTGTATCTCAAATACGTCACTGTCTCGTCTTTTTACTCGGTACGTGTGATCAAGGCATTACGTATACTTTACGATTGTCATATTTATTCGTTCCATCACTTATACAAATACAAATAAATTTAATATTACCAAATAAAATCTTCGTGCTTAATCAAGATTCAAAATTATCGCTGGAAAATTATGTAAGATTTTATCATTTTTAAACGTATTAAAAGAAGTATATTATATAATGGTCACGTATTTATATATAAGGTTTTGTTGGTCGTGTACAGATTTTTTTTATATAATGAATAATGTTTATAATAAAAAATGATGGCACCGTGTTTACTTTATTTATTCGCTGTCGTAATATCGGTATGTATAATATATTTTTGTATGTACCTATTGTGAGTTTAACGTATTTTTGAGTTCTACTTAATTCGCGAAGTATGTGAAACTTTACACTTGAACACTATCACCTGCGTATCACCATACTTCTCGCAAAATAAATGATTTCATTTATTAATATCAAGAACTAGTTATTATTATTTGGATCAGTTGAGCTATCTATAGATCGTTTGCAACGGTCTGTATATAGCTCAGCTGTTTCTTATGTATTTTATATGTCTATGTACATTTTGTAATTACTGTATAGTCGTAAGTTTGTTTGTGAATAAAGTGTATGTTAGTACTTATGTTTATTGAGTCAAATCATATTGAACTAATAGATAGGTAGGGGAGACCAAGGAGGGTTGTTACAATTTTCACTTAAAACCACATATCTCAATAAAGAAACATAGCACAGTTATCAACTTTATGTCTAAATATAGAGCAATCTTTCCTTTATCAAAAACAGTCATGACAATAAATGAAAGTTTTAAGGTTTCTGAGAAAATCTACCAAAACAGAAACAACTCAAAATGTAACAACTCTCCTAACACCGAGGTAAGTTGTGACAGGCACCAAGGTAAGTTGTTACAGCTGTTTATCAATACTATATTTGATAGATAGATGACTAATATAAGAATTATAAAACACACACCCTTTAAAAATACTTAAATTATCATTTGGCATAATTGTTGAGACTACAGACAATAAGATTATAAGAAATAAATATTTTTTAAGTAACTATGGCATCATGACAATATCACCCGCTATAAAATATGTCAAAAATCTTAATGGAATCCAATCTATTATGACAGACGTACAGCAGCTCACTCCTAGTGCCATTATCGACCAGCCTTTCCACTCCTGAACTGAAACCTTTTGATTGGATTGCTAATGACATAAAATTCAAAGCAAACAAACTAAAATAGGAGAGTTGTTACAGCGTGTCACAACTCTCCTAGGTGTCGAAAATTACGACCTGGTCAGAATAAACATTCATAATTTCACAACAACGTAAAGGATCATCAAAACAACGCCACTATTTGAAACTTCAAAAACCCTACAGTATACAAAAAAATAACATAACCACCGAAACTTAATGTGTCACGATATAAATACAACCAAAATTTTGACAAAAAAATTACTTTTCGGCTTTTTTTTCATGCAAACGTCGTACTCGGGCAACCATTTGCCTGGTGCCTGAGGCACTTTTTTCATCAAGAAGCGCATCTAAAAAGAATCAATTGAGTGGCATTGCCAGCTCACTAACGATCATAGGTTCCGAGAAATCGGCTTTGTAACAACTCTCCTCTGTAACAACTATCCTAGGTCTCCCCTACTGATTGTAATAATACAAAATAAATATATAGTTTTTTTCTATTACAGGTGTCTTCAAACCCACTAGGCCAATTAGTGCAGTCATCTAATGCGTATCAACCCACATCATACAGCAACACTCCCTCAATCCCAGTCGCTATCCAGCCAAGCAGTTCCAGCTCTTATTCTCAAGCCTCAACAGCTCAAGTTCCTGTAGCATATCCAGGTCCTTTAGGAGAAACTTTGAACCAAATCGTACTGAATAGGATTCTCACAAATCCATCATTACAGAAAATAATAGATCCTAACACTAAAATATACAATCAAAATGGCGATGAAGTACAAAGACAAGTCACCAACACAGGCAGTCCTAATGTTATAAATAACTATTTTATTGTACCACCGGAATTCTTTAATCTCAATGAAACAACTGTTAAAAGTGAGAACGATGATATTAATCTAGTAAAAAAACCTCGTCGACGAAAACTGAAGAAAAAAACAAAGAAAGTCAAAGAAAGCCCTGCTGAAGACGATGAAGTGGTTGTACCAAAAGAAACGGGGAAAAGACGGAAGAAAAGTAAACTTAAAAGAAACCGCATCAATAATGGAACCGAAAATGATGAATTAATCGATGAAGTTGATACATCAGAAGAAATAGTTACATCTAAAAATCAAGAACGAGAAACAAAGCCGAAACGACGACGAAAAAAGAAAAAGGAAAAAGTAGAACCAGCTTTTGATGATTCGGTTGAGGTTGAACTTCCTAAGGTTGAAGAAGTGAAAAATACACGGAAATCTAAATCAAAAAGTACTATAACTAATCAAGAATCGAATGAAGTAATACGTGAAGTATCAGAGCAAGAAAAAACTTCTTCAAAAACATCTAAAAAGAAAAAGCTCAAAACAGATCAGCGTAATGAATCTTCAGTCACAAATGGTGAGGACAATGTCTTGAGAAATATTGAACTACCAACTGATATTTCAAGTCGTATTGCACCAGAAAATAGACCAACAAGAGACTCAAAGAAGAAAGTACCAGAAGTGAAAAACAGGAACATACCTAAAAAGGAATCTGTGTCCAATATGACGCCATTTCCGGACGATGTTCTTAAAAACTTTTTTCCATACATGCCAATGGCCAACTTTAACAACCCTGATTCAAATTATCCCGCTAATTTTGACCATTATTATCGATATCTTGATCCTGTCAGAAATTCTAATGCCAGGAGAAGTAAGAAGAAACAAAAAAACCAAAACAGAACAAATAACGAAGCAAAGACCAATTCACACACCATTGAAATCAAACTCAAGCCAAAAAAGAAAGAAGATACAGCGGAAAAGTCTACAGAAGAACCTAAAGTGCAAGATATATTGGTCTCTATTGAGGTGGATAAGAGCACAGAATCGATTGAACAAATAACAGAAATCCCTATGGAGATGCCACAGAAAGTGTCGCCTTTTGTCAAAAATGAAGAGTCTGCTAGCGGAGAGAGCTATGAAACGTTCAGCAAACTAGAAGATCTACACGACTTAATCATGCCTGAGCTAGGGATGGAAGAACCAGTGCATCCTATGCCTGACAATTGTATTATCAACGATTACTATCCAGTCTTCGATAACGATGAGTATTACAGTCCTGACGTCGAAAAAATAAACAATATAGATGATCGATATTTCTATGAAACAGGAAACAAAGATGAAAGAAAAATGGACAGGTATGAAGACTCAAGAAACTCAAAACGAGATACTACTGAGAGAGACTTAGATATCACTGATGTTAAAACAAAAAAACATGATGAAGATATCAATAAATTCGACCATAACGAATATTTAGATCACATATCCAAGTTTTCAAACATAAACAGTTCAGAACATGATATAGTGAAATCGGACGATGATATAAGAAGAGTAAAAGTGCCTTCAAAGAACACAAGAGTTAAAACAGAAAATGTTGAAACAGTTTTTGCTGGATCTAAAGTAGCAAAGTATGGAGTGTCTCTAGATGAAGTCCGTGATGATTCTTCAAGCGTGAACATTGAAGAAAGTTCCTCGAGCGAAAGACCGGCGTATGTGGTTGCGAAGTCTATTGGACGTCCTGAAGACTATTGGTAGCTACGAATTTACACTGATGACTTTCGGCTTGCAATTTACACTTAGATAAATAAAGTTAAATAAATAAAAAACAATCAAAATTAAGGTTTTATTCTAGTGCTTTGGATATTCCTTAAGATAGGTTCAATAAAAAGTAATAAATAAATAAAGTGCGTTAAAATTATAAAGTTAGATAATTTATTTTTAATATTTAGCAGACACTATTTGTGCCATGATGACAATAATTGCATAATTAGTTTATTTTTATCCCTAAAATTAAAAAAGATTATTATTGGTTGATTTTAAAGGGATTTTCCCCCATTTTGCTATTAAAACAAATGACGGGCAATTTGACGATTGACTGACTTGATTGAAATATTTAAAATAAACACTCGACAGTCTCAAAATAGCCTGTAGTATTGATGGGCATAGGCTATGTGAAAAAGAAGATACGCCAGATTACATACTTACCTGGCGTATTGTTAAATAAGTACATACTTATTTAACACGTTTTTGTATGAGAGCCCTATGAAATATAGTAGTAACCATTTATGTTTCTTTGTTTTGTTACCTGTAATATTATTTTTGGTGCACCAATAAAGATAAAAATAAAATGGCGTGGATTGCATTGATTACGCAGACAAGAGCGTAGCTCTTTAATAATAAGAAGAGAAAAAGAAGAATATTAAAGAGTTTTCTATTCTATTCAAATTATATATTTTATTCTGTTTATTACATTATGACACCATTATGGTAA
This sequence comes from Ecliptopera silaceata, assembly GCA_932527185.1. Classification (NCBI taxonomy): domain Eukaryota; kingdom Metazoa; phylum Arthropoda; class Insecta; order Lepidoptera; family Geometridae; genus Ecliptopera; species Ecliptopera silaceata. The sequence continues at coordinate 4,220,702 of OW052217.1, read as the reverse complement.
TCAAGACATCAAGTCTGCGCTAACTTTTTATAGGACGACTGTATGTAATAGGGTCCCGTTTTACCCTTTGGGTACGGAACCCTAAAAACAGCTACAGATCCAATAAGTCATGAATCATGTCATGTTACTGTGATGTAGGGTAAAGGTCAAACTTGGGTCCCGAAAACCATTGATCATTATATTATGTCGAATGCCTTGTTAAGATATATTTTGTTTTCCATTTCCTTAACAATATAATCAGGAATTTCAGTTTTTTTATATTATATTCATGAACAATTCACACATCACGCTCTAATCCCAAACTAAGCAAATCTTAGTTTTCATTATAAACGGGATATTTACCATGATTTGTGAGTTTGATTATTTCACGATATTTCGGCACAGTTGCATGCGCCATGATCACGGGTCGAACTAATCATGGTAAATATCCCGTTTGTAATGAAAACTATGTTCAAAACCGTGCTAGTTTCAAATATTATAAGCAAATCTTGTACTATGGGAACTAGAGATTTACAATATATTGGTAGGTAAACATAAATATACGGACATTTCACACATCACACACTAGTGCCAAACTAAGCAAAGCTTGTACTACGGGATCTAGATTGCTGATAGAATACTTATATATATTTTTTGTAAATACATATATAGAATACATAGACCAAGTAACACCCAGACATAGAACAAATATTTTAGTTCATCACACAAACATTTGCTCTGGGTGGGAATCGAACCCACGACCCACAGCATGTAAGGCAGGGCTACTATTATCTAGCTGAGCAGTGACGCCTGTCAACTAGACGTTAGGTTCCAAAAAAACGATCAATTATAATTTAAATTGTGTTGGAACAACATCCCCCCCCCAATACGTAATCTTCAATGTAAGTTTGCTTTTAAAGCTAAATTTAAAACATTGATATTACTCAAACAAAAGGAGGGTATTCCTAAACACTTCGCTTGCCATTCGCATGTTTGGAATTACCAGTGACCATGGAAATGTCAACTTACCTACTAGTCCAGTCAAAATAGACATTCCAGCTTGCATTAATTCCCAACAAGCTGGATTTTTGTACAGGCCTTGAATACGTCATTACAAATGATATGTCAAAAGTCCCCATCGATCCCGCTTGTGCGTTGTTTTTTATTCCAGGTTATAAGTCATAAATTTGCGTTTTTTGCGTATATCTCTGAAACAACGAGAGCTATCGAAAAATGGTTTTGACAAAGTTTGTAGATCGTAAAATTGTCTACAAAAATATGTCAACACTTTTCTTCAACAAAGCATCGCTTTTGAGATATAGTAACTTTAGACCGCAGGAAAATCGTCGAAGATGCTGCGTTTTTTTTATTTCAGCCGTTTTATCTGTTTCATTGCCACAGAACAAACAGTATTTCTTGAAATTTACTGAAAGGGGTGATGGGCTCGATGGGTTAGTCCTCCTCCGAGGTAATGAATTGTCTTTTTGTTTCAAGAAATACTGTTCGTTCTGTGGCAATGAAGCAGATAAAACGGCTGAAATGAAAAAAACGCAGCATTTTAGTAGATTTTTCTGCGGTCTAAAGTCACTATATCTCGAAAGCGATGCTTTGTAGAAGAAAAGTGTTGAAATATTTTTGTAGATAATTTTACGATCTACAAACTTTGTCTGAACCATTTTTCGATAGCTATCGTTGTTTCAGAGATATATGCAAAAAACGCAAATTGATGACCTTTGACCTCGAATAAAAAACAACGCACAAGCGGGATCGATGGGGACTTTTGACATATCATTTGTAATGACGTATTCAAGGCCTGCACAAAAATCCAGCTTGTTGGGAATTAATGCAAACTGGAGTCATAATTTTAGTCTATTTTGACTGGACTATACGTAGATTTGTGATGTCCTAAGTTAACGCAATCTTTCACTATCTATCTATTTTCATTACATACATTTCTCATATTACATATATATAATATACTTACTTACACATTTAATATAATATATCTTTCATATTTAAACACATTTAATTTAATATACTTTTCATAGATAGGTATGTAACAAGAAACGTAGATATGTACAAAAAACAAACTTGCTCAATTTGTAATCGACGGGAACTAGCTAAATCCTACCTACCCAAAAAGTAGTTGAGTGAGTGCTGTTGGTTTAATTTTAAGTGTATCTACCTCTCCTTTCCTACTTATTCCCTACCTTGTCTACCTATATAACCTACCGCATTAAACCTACAAATTCGAACGACGAATCCCTACGTTCATTATTACTATAAACCTATCTACTACTGTTAAAATAGTTAAAAATAAACAGATACCTATTATTGTTAAATAACTATTGCATGTTAGTGATAATATTGTCTTTATGTGAATAAAACCTAAACGTACAGCTTGTACCTACTTGATGTTGCCTCGTTCAACTTGTCTCGGAAGGTATTAGCTGAAAATCAGTGTTTGCTCTTGAGCAAATGAATGCTGAGCCTTTTTGAAATACCGCAACACACAGAACCTTTATGCATGTTGTAGTTTTGTGTAAGAGTAATTGGATGGTGTGCCTGTTTTATTTTATAAGTTTATTTAATAGTTTTAGTTTTATCTACCATTCTTACTGTTTTATTGTAATTTGTGTGTTGTTGTAAATCAAGTAAATGTCTTATCTATCTATCTAATTTGTAAGTTACTTAATGACGCTCTAAAGAAAAATCAAAAATGTGATTTAATTTTATTTATTTTTAATAAGTTACTTAACATAATAATTAATAAACATAATTATAACCTAGACCAGGTGGGGCATACTCCACAGGGTAGCCAACAACATCTCTCGCTTGTGGCAATGTATTGCGCAACAAGTTGCTTACAACCAACAACTGTAATGCATTAGCCAAGTTGCTCGCGACTGTGTTATCTTCAACTACTGGTAAACCTTGCAACATAGTGGGTTGTGACTGTATGAGGGGAAGTGACTGTAAATTGGCTACTGACTGTATATTGGCTAGTGACTGTAAATTGGAAAGTGACTGTATATTGGGAAGTGACTGTATATTGGGAAGTGACTGCACATTGGGAAGTGGCTGTAAAACTTTAGTTATTTGCTGTAAAGGCTGGGGTTGTACGGGGTAGTTGGGTAGTAGCTCGAAGGGTAGGTCGTAGGGGAGGTAGTTCAACTGGTTTCCCAAAACCTCGATTGGAAGTCCGTTGAGACAGTTTGGCAGGATCCTGTTTATGGCTTGAGAGTGTGCCATCTGGAAAAATAAATAAATAAATAATGCTAGACAATCCACACAACATCATCTAGCCCCAAGCTAAGCAGAGCTTGTGTTATGGGTACTAGAAGACTGACATACTTAATACAATACATTATATAGATAGATATCTTTTATTATACATATAAAATACCCAGAATCCCCGGAATAAATACTTGCAGATCGTACAAACATTATCCCATGGCAGGAATCGAACCCGCAACCTTCGCGTCGCAGGCGGACCTTCGCCGGTCGTCAATGTCGTCAGATGTTCACAATCTTTATCATTGTACATAACTTTTTATTCTGCTTTTATATCAAACAAAAATTTGCAAATCTGCTTTAAGAAACATAGAATATTTTGTTTAGAGTTAGACATTCTACAAATCTATTTATTTTAATATTATAGTTTGTTTTGTGTATGGACTCTCAAAATTTGATTATTTGTGACTATAATTCCATCTTTCTCTTCAATAATATAATACTTTATTATAAATAAACAATAAAAAATGAAATTACTCACATTAATAATTGCAAACTGAACGAAAAGTAAAATTGCTCGCTTTAAAATCATGACTAAACCGTTTTTTATATAAATAAACAATTATTTGTCTGAAAACTAAAGTAATAAGAACCACACTATTACAAATATTAAGATAAAATGATCTAGACTCAGTGTACCTTTTTATAAATACAAATTACTATCTTTAAATTATGAAATTATTTATCTAATGCTTAGAAACGAAGTTTTGCAATTATAATAAGATAAAGATAAGTTAGTTGATAATTATTCACAGAAATGAAGAGAATTACAATTTTATCTTAATTAACGACAATCTTATGTTTAACAATCTATGTGTAGGTAGTAAGGTAGGGTGTTATTTCCTGCGAAAAGGGAAGATCTTCTACGCCGAGAGACCTTTGTCTCGGGGTCGCTCGGACCGATAGATAGTATTCGGTCGTGTTACTTATGTTCAAACTCCGTGATAACTTCGTTTGCGCGATCTAGGATTTGTCAGCGCTATCTGTTGGTCTGTTGCGTAGAATTCAATGTAGTTCATCATGTCAAGTATTCTATCAGCAATCTAGTTCCCATAGTAGTTTTGCTTAGTTTCGTACTGCAGCGTAATATGTGAAATGTCCATGAATATCATTTAATTTTAAGCTATTGCATAGCTTCTATCGCGAGGAGACCGAATCCAGAAACTCCGTAACAAAAATACCTAACGAAGATAACCTAACATTGCGCATGTGTAATCCAGCAATAAATGCTATGCAATAGCTTTACCGCGGCAGTCCCCGAGTGCCACACGTCTTTTTTATTTGTTTATATTATCAGCAATCTAGTTCCCGTTGTGTGAAATGCCTATAAATTAAACTTAAGTCAAATATTTCCGTTTCCGTGCACATTTATCACACGTCACAGATAACACATATCCCTAAAAGCCTTCGTGTCGTAAATCCGTACACAACTTTGATTTATAGATATCAAAGATGGCGGCTTTTTGTTTCGAGCCAGGAAAACTCTAAATATTTACTTTTACTACTAAATATAAGTATTTTGACAGTTTAAGAATAAAATCGTAAAAATATAAAACTGTAAATAAGATTACAGACACGTACGCAAAAATAATAAATTATTTAATAATTTATTTAAATTAATTAAGCCCAGGTTTTTAAATATGAAATTATTACTTCTGATTACAAGCCTTTTTATTTGAAACCCATAATGAGCGAGTTGTAAAAAAAATTAAAAATGTAATTTTGTAGCGGCGGCCATCTTGATTTAAAAAAAAACAAGACTAATCACATTGAACACTACCGAATTATAAGTCGCCTTTCAAACAAATACAAAATTAAATAGTTTCATGATTTCAGGAGCTACGAGTATGATGCCACAGACAGACAAACATTACCACCTCGTTGTTTTGCGTCGGTTATAAATATAAGTAAAATATTAATCTAAGTTAGTAAAAAAAATTAGTTAATATAAAAAGTGATAAGGATATGTGCGAGCGGGCGAGCGAGCGGGAACGCATTTCTACGAGGTACGCAGTTAAGTCGCACCAACACGAAACAATGAATAAATAAATATGAATAAAAAATAATGTGTAAGTATTACAATTTCTCGTGGTGCCAGCTCACGTTGAAAACCAGCATTTTTTATTATAAGTTGAGCTTTGGAGCTCGTGAAAAATGATGTGATTTATATCAATTTTTGCATGGAAATGAGACATTGTTTACAGTATTTCGAGAGAGGTTTTTGTCGAAAATAAAAAGATAAGATCGCACAAACATTTATCCCAAGGCGGGAATCGAACCCGCACGCAACCTTCGCGTCGCAGGCGGACCTTAACCCGCCGCGCCACATCGGTCGTCAAGTTTGTTTGGAAAGTTTTAAAAGTATATTATTTAGGGTTTGAATTTTCCTGGTCTTCTGGTCAATAGCTTATATTACAGCAATTATTTTATTTTAATTATAATAAAACATTATAAATTGACGCTATTGTACAATTACACGAGATAATTATAATTTTATGTACCTACTCGTAATGGGTAATCCTACCTCTTTAATGTTATTGACGTTAATAAATAATAATAATACACCATAGAGGATTAATATTGTTTTAATTTAACAGAAAAAAAAATTATTTTCACTTTTTTAGTGCTAATTTATTTTACTCTGTGTATAATATTCCTGTATTCATTTTAATACCTAACTTCATCATCATCTTCCTACCCTCGTCCCACATTACGTGGGGTCGGTACAACACGTCTTCTTCTTCTACTCTCCTCTATCAGACCAGACGTCATCTCAATGCTCACCTTTCTTACACATTCATTTTATACCTAACTTATCTTTATCTAATAAATATTACTAAGGCTAGCTTATTTAAAATTACATTAGTTTTCAAATAATTAATATTCTATAAGTGAAAACGATTAAATTCTTATTTGTACTACATTCACTCTATTATTCCCTAATTTTTAAAAGCTGTTTGTATTCCATGTAATATAAAAATAAAATAAAATAAAAACAAACAAGAACATAATAAATATTTTAATAAATAAATCAACAGTCTTTAAAATAAATCAGCCATAGAAAACAGGTCTTTAGATCCATCAGCTGCTAATATAGCAGCATACGGACTTTGGAAATCTTTTTTAGAATATGTACTCGGAAATGATGATAAAGGATCCGAAAAAGAACTAGTACCCAATGCATCATATGGAGACATTAGCGTCATACTAGACCTAGGATTAGGTCTAGCTGTACTAACCCCAGATCCAAAAATAGGGTCTGAAAATCCAGAAGAACCTAAAAAGTTTGCGTTCGGTAACGTTTTTGTCTCATAGTACAAACCGGGTTTGGATACAGGCGCTTGATAGTACAATTCAGGTTTCGATACAGGTGCTTGATAGTACAAATCAGGTTTGGCAACAGATTCATAAGAGTACAAACCAGGTTTTGTAGATATCACATCGTACAGACTAGGTTTAGGTTGTACGTCACGCAAAAGTATATTGGACTTTGATGGTACATCATACAGAGGTTTTGAGACATCGTATTGATAAGGACTTGTCTCTAAAGAGTACAAACTAGGTTTGGAGACTAATTGTTCCAGTACAGGCTGTATTTGATCATTCGGTATTTTCGATATTAGTTTATCAGGTTCTGAAGGTATGTTCATGATGTTGCTAACAATTAGCAGCTGGAGCGCAATAGCTAGATTGTTGAGTACATTTGAGTCCAAAGGACCCGTAACTTCGTTCTTAGGGCAAGGCTTTTGAGATACAGCTGTAGCTAAGTTAGTCAGAGCTAAGGGTATATTGGGTTTCTGTACGTTGGGTCTGTTGCTAATTTGTGAACTGCTGGAACTGGGTTGAGGGCCATTTGAGATTACGTACTGTATCGGCTGGAGTGATGAAACCTGTAGAATGAAGTCTTTATTATTATATACATAAGGTTTATATTCTGTACCTCTACCATGAGTTTTTACTATACTATATTTACTATACTCGCTAGCGTCTGTAGTTAAAAAAATGTATGAAGATTCTTACAGCGCCTCTAGCGGATAGTTGGGTACTAAAATTCGTAATACTAACATTTACGTAACTACTGTAGTAAAGTCAGGCGACTTTACTGTGACAACTCATGGTAGAGGTACTGATGTTTAGAAGTAAAGCTTTTGGAAAAAGAGCTGAGAAAATGCTACCACAATATTTTATACCGTCAATAGAACACGAATAAATGTTACAATCGTAAACGTATCAAAACAGTGACGTATTTGAGATACACTGCGCGTCAACATCAGCTTTACTGTCGAACGTTGCAGCGTTAGCGCGCAGTGTATCACTTTATCCTCTCAATTCTCTTCATCAAGAGATCCTAAGATGTCTTGATAAGAAGTAGTCAGAGACACGTCCAAAAAATTACCTGGTATATAACTGAAGAAATATAAAAAAACGTAAAACCTCTCGCAACGGAGCCCATGATTTAAATGACAAATTATAAGTTAGTTACTAAATAAATACTATTTTTATCTTAATTAATCATAAGATATCTTGTGCAAGTTTAAGATAATTTATCTAAATAATCGATTGTCATTATTATGTAATATCTTATCTTTTCAACTGTTGTTATATTACGACCGACGTGGCGCGGCGAGCGAAGGTCCGCCTGCGACGCATAGGTTGCGCGTTCGATTCCCGCCTTAGGATAAATGTTTGTACGATCTGCAAATATTTATTCCGGGTGTTCTGGGTATTTTATATGTATAATAAAAAATATATAGATATGTAAGTAATGTATTGTATTAAGTATGTCAGTCTTCTAGTACCCATAACACAAGCTCTGCTTAGCTTGGGGCTAGATGATGTTGTGTGGGTTGTCCAGCATTATTTATTTATTTATTCTACCCGTCAATACTGTAAATGCCAAGGTACGGTATTTCCCTGATTGACTCTACCTTCTCTAAAACCGTTTACTTTTTTTATCAACTTATGTCCCACTGCTGGGCAAAGGTCTCCCCTCTCTTTCCATTACACACATTTCAATTAATTTTATATGTCATCTATAATAAAATTAAGTAATTATATTTCGCAACACGGAAATTATTTTGCTACGTAATATCAGAGAAATCTTAGTCTTCATAAAATATTTATGATTAATCAGCTCTGGATGTTCGTGATACTTACATAAAATAATTATAACATCTCATAGATATGAAACTCCCATTAAAAAACTGCCAGGCTATCCTAGCCTCTCAAAACCTGCCAGGTTTTAAATCACGTACAGTTTCTATAGTAACTCATCGCTGTATGTGGCGCTTCGGGTGGACTGATGTAACTTTTGTCAATAATGTCACAGTCACATCAGTCCACAAGTAATGCCACAATTACCGATGAGTTTGACAAGCGTCATAGCTCAGTTGATGGTTGCTCTGCCTTCCATGCTGTGAGTCGTGGGTTCGATGCCCACCCAGAGCAAATGTTTGTCTGATGAACATATTTGTTCAGCGTCTGTTACTATGTATATATATACGAAAAAAGGAAATATATAAGTATTCTATCTACAATCTAGTTCCCATAGTACAAACTCTGCTTAGTTTGGGACTAGAGTGTATTGTGTGACATGTCCAGAAAGTTACTATAGAAACTGAACGTGATTTAAAATCTGGCAGGTTTTGAGAGCCTAGGATAGGCCTAAAGACATTTCACACATCGCGCTCTAGTCCTAAATTAAGCAAAGCTTTTACTATGGAAACTAGTTATTATAGAATACTTACCTATACACTATTTTTTTTTGGTTAGTACATAGTAACACCCAGACAGAACAAACTTTACTAATCATCACACAAACGTTAGTTCTATGTGGGGATCGAACCCACGACAGCATTGAAGGTAGAGCTACTACCAACTGAGCTGTGTGTGACGCCAGTCGTATGTCGTAAGGTTCAACATTTTAGTCTCTGCATAAGTTTCTCGTCACAAAGACTAGATGGCGTTGAATAGAATAGAATAGAATAGAATAGAATAGAAAAACTTTATTTCAGTACTTAAAGCTAGAACATATAAAAAGATACAACATTTATAAAGATACTTAATGCTAAAATACTGAAAAAGGTAATCACTCAGCTTGTGCTGGTGTAGAACCATTGGGCTCTACACCAGCGCTGGTTTTCAGTGATACCTGATAACTAACTTTAGAAATTTAAATTAACTAACTTAACTACTTAACTAGAAACTAACTTTAGAATCTTAACTTAATCAATTACTTAAGGCTATATATATAAACAACAATTTGTGAAATTCAATTAAAATTAGATACGTACATAAAACAAATACTACAGACAAAGTAAAACATAAAACACTAACAAGAAAGGGGCACAGAACGGCTGCTTTTTGATGAAGTTTTTTGTGAATCTAACAATTGTTTTTTAAGATTAATTTTAAAAGAATAAATAGACTTGATTTGTTTTATTGGCGGGGGCAAGTTATTCCAACATTTCGTGGCAGCATAACGAAAGCTGCCACGAAAAGCAGCCGTTTTGTACTGAGGGCATATTAATAAAGACGCATATCGTTGGGATCGGTTGGAGAAATTTAGTTTATTGTATAAATAAGGTGGATGTTGGGTTTTAATAACACCGAGCAAGGTGGCAAAGTGAAAGACTCTTCGTGATGACATATTCATGAAATTATATTTATTTATGTAAGGAGAAATGTGTGCTCGGTGCGGTATTGGAAAACAAAAACGTACGCAGGCATTCTGGATGCGCTGGATAAGCTTTTTCGATCTTGCTAACAAACACTCTCAAAACACAGCATCCGCGTAATTGAGTTTAGATAGAACTAGTGAATCACATAATTGTATTCTTATCTCAGTGCTAAGATATTCACGCATTCGATATAATACAGATAATCTGTAAAAACAGCTATTAACAGTTTGTATGATGTACTTTTCGAAATGCAGTGAGCCATCGATAAGAAGACCAAGATTACGTGCCTCGTCGACTCGATCGATAGGTACTTCGTCCACTCTAACTTTTAGATTTTGGGAAATTATAGCTGCTGTTTGATGCTTGGAGCCAAGTATCATACATTTAGATTTAGATGGGTTTAGTAGCAGATTATTTGCTTTGCACCAAGTAAATACACGATTTAGGTCTTCGTTCAATCGGTCTACGGCGGCGTCAATATGAGATGGCTTGGAGGAAATAAACAGTTGCAGATCGTCCGCGTACATGTGATACTTACAGTTTTTGACTACAGTTACAACATCAGTACAGTATAAAATAAATAGAATGGGGCCTAATATTGACCCTTGGGGGACTCCACGAGTTACGGGTAGGGTATTTGAGGTTAAATTTGAGCCATTTTCTTTTCGAATTTCAACTAATTGAGAACGTGCAGTAAGATAACTAGCAAACCATTTTGTTACCGAAGGATCAAAACCATAGTAAGAAAGTTTAGAGAGCAGGAGCGACGTGTCTATAGTATCAAATGCTCGTGAGAAATCCAGTAACGTCAACACAGTACCCTCACCTGAATCCTGGGCAGCTAGCACTTCATCAACAACATCCAGAAGAGCCGTTGCTGTACTGTGATTTCTTCTAAAGCCAGATTGTTTCTGCGGCAAGATGTTATTCACTTCTAGGTACTTAGTCATTTGTAAGCAAATGGCTTTTTCTGCTATCTTTGATAAAAATGGTAGTAAACTAATTGGTCGCAAATCTTTCAAATGAGTTGGATTTTCCATTTTTGGGATCGGTTTTACTAGAGCTGTCTTCCAGGATGAAGGAAATGTGGAAGTAGTAATGGATGTGTTGACTATAGCTGTTATTGTATGAAGTGTTAGAATTAGTTTCGTAATTTATAATAATATGACATAATTTATGAATAATTGTAAAGGCAGTATACGAGCAACTTCCGGTCCGATTTATTCTTGAAGAACATCCGGTTTGATTTATGTTTAAGAACTTCCGGTTTGATTTATTCTTGAAGACACTCTGTCGATGTTGTTTGTTCCGGTAAAAGGAGAGGAGGAACGGAGTTGCTCGTACACAGTCAGTTGTCGTGTGATTTTCAAGGAATTAAGATCAGTATACGTGTACCTTAGAATTATGAAGTGAATATTGTTAAAAGATTAATAAACTGCAGTTAAGTCTTCAAAACGGATTTATGTTTGACCCCATCGCTAACAAATCAGAAAGGTGGGATTAAACTGAGAAGGCGATCAAGTTGAAATGCCGCTCAGTGGATGGACTTACGCCCCTTTATAAGGTATGTGAACCCAAATTATATAATGCATAAGCATTTAAAGTAAACTGTTTAAAAAAATAATTATAAACAGCCTACCCACATCAAGCTTTTATATTTTTTTTTATTTGTGGTTGCTTTTATAATTGAAGCACCATATTATAATATTTTATTACTAAATAACTATATTATTTTAACTGAACGGTCTTTGTGGTCTAACGCATTTTATTCAATTCAAGAATATTTTGAAAGATACATACCTAATAAAGATTATAAGTGTATTGCATGCTAAAGTTTACATTCCTGAAGTTGAGGACATATGTTGTGAGCATCTCATCATTTATTGGGTATGGCTTTGTCCATTACCCGCTTATTGTACGTCCGGATTGGACAAACTGTATAAACTTGTACCACTTATAATTAAAATCTTTTATGTACAACAGTTAAACAATAAATATTTCTGATTTCTGATTTGAATACCTTTATAATAACATTTGTGTACAATTTACTACACGCACAATGCCAATCAAAATGATATCAGTATTTAGGACACCCACTTTTTGTACTTTTTCTCAGTTTCAGAGAAATGATGGAAGCGCCACAAAGCACGCAGACGAAGCCATCATCCAAGTGTTGGGGATACAGCCCCAGCATTTTAGTTTAGATGGCTTGGCTGTATGATGTATGCTAAGACAAATGTTGGGGATACAGCCCCAGCATTTTAGTTTAAATGGCTTGGCTGTATGATGTATGCTAAGACAAATGTTGGGGATACAGCCCCAGCATTTTAGTATAAATGGCTTGGCTGTATGATGTATGCTAAGACAAATGTTGGGGATACAGCCCCAGCATTTTAGTATAAATGGCTTGGCTGTATGATGTATGCTAAGACAAATGTTGGGGATACAGCCCCAGCATTTTAGTTTAAATGGCTTGGCTGTATGATTTATGCTGAGACAAATTTTGGGGATACAGCCCCATCATTTTAATTTATATGCTTTAGCTGTATGATTTAAGCTAAGACAAATGTTGGGGATACAGCCCCATAATTTAAGTTTATATGGTTTAGCTGTATGATTTAAGCTGAGACAAATGTTGGGGATACAGCCCCATCTATTCAATTGAGTGGTTTAGCTGTATTATTTAAGCTAAGACAAATGTTGGGGATACAGCCCCATAATTTTAGTTTATATGGTTTGGCTGTATGATGTAAGCTAAGACAAATGTTGGAGATACAGCCCTATCATTTCATGTATATGGTTTAGCTGTATTATATAAGTTAAGACAAATGTTGGGGATACAGCCCCATCATTTTAGTTTATATGGTTTGACTGTATGATGTAAGTTAAGACAAATGTTGGGGATACAGCCCCATCATTTCATGTATATGGTTTAGCTGTATGATTTAAGTTAAGACAAATGTTGGGGATACAACCCCATCATTTTAATGTACATATTTGGGTGCTATGATTTAAGCCACAGTTTTGAAATAGTAGAAGAATCATTTATTCTGCTCATAGTTCAAACATTATTAGGTATTATCGGTTAACAGTATGATTTAAGCTAAACCATAATGATTGAACATTTTAATATCTTTATGATGATATTTAGTCAAAGATTATCTAAATTTATTTATCGTTACTACGAAAATCTATTATACGAAGAACAATCATTACTTAAAATCAAAATATTCATTAACAATATGATAATAATGTTTATTTCCAGAATTTTTTACATACATTTATTAACAAAACATTGAACGTAACATTGATTGGATATTCTTGTACAAATTTATGTGTCACAGGACCTACACTAAGAAAGTGACGAATGAAAAAGAGTGCATGCTACAGAGATGAGAATGTTGAGATGGATGTATGGAGTATCAAGAATGGACGAAATTAAAAAGGAGTAAGTATATAAGAGGAAGTATGAAAGTAGCTTCAAAAAAAAAAAAAAAATGAGGAGCAACAGGTTGGACATGTTAAGAGAAGAGAAGAATGTAATATGACGAAGAGAGTGCTAGGTATGAATATAGAAGGATATAAAGGAAGAGGTAGGCCTAAGAAAAGATAGATGGATTGTGAAAAAAATGATATGGATGTGAAAGGAGTGAATACTGAGATGACGGATGATAGAGCAGTGAATAATTGCAATAAAGTGATTTCATTTGATACTATATCTGATAATATGTAGTGAAAAAAAAAAAAGTATGTATGAGAGTGAATAATTTTTAAGTCTTAGTATTTTTGGTGCGGTAGTGTATTTGTTTCAATGTGTGAGGTATGAGGTTGTGTGAAGTATGAATGTCTGGAAGGCTCCTCTGGTACGCCGGTCTCGTAAGAGTCCGGTTATAGAAAGGTAACCCAACAGTACATGTGAGTGTAGTATTGTGTGAGATGTTGTGTGTTTGTGGAACTGCTACTACCAGTCTTGTAAGAATTGGGTTTACGAGAATGACCCAATAGTGTACGTTGTGTGAGGGAGAGGGTGTGTGTGTGTGAAGGAGAGGGTGTTTGTGTGAATATAATAATATATGTATGGATTATAATCAAATGTGTCAATATATGATAATTAAACAAAGCCTTCAGTAAGTCAACTGAATTTCTCCACAAGATTAATCCGTGACGTAATACAGAAGACACATAACCATGATACGCGGCAAGTGCTGCCGTCTGGGACACAGTTTTGTAATCCACTACAACGCATAATTCATAGTTGTTTATTCACCATTTGGAACACAATATGTGACACTTGGCTTTGTAAGTAGTTAACATTAAACATGAGCGGCTGTACATAGGCCTTGTCAAATAGTGTAATAATGTAAAGACACAGAATTAGATGCTAAAGCAGACAATTTAGGGTTCTGTTCTTCAAAAGCAGACATAGACAACTTCCAGGTATCATTGTTGCTAGTGTAGTCACTGCACTAGAAATAACATGTGTTAAATTCATTTTGATGTATTTTTAAAATAGTCTCTCATTCAATTCCAAGATATCGTTTGTGATTTTATTGTGGAATCTTATACAATTTCTAAAAAATAGTTTAGTACATTTTTACAGTCTGAAAAAAAATAATAGCTTAAGCTTATTTTTGGTGTTAAATGCGTGTGAGTCGTATTTTCTGTCGTAGTGTCTTATGTTGTTAAGTGTCTACATTATACACTCATAGATATATAATGACGGTAGCGTTATTATGTTTACGTCCTTAAAGATATTTCTAAGCGATGTTCTGGAACTTAAATTATATATTGTTCTAACTGCTCATAGACATAAACAGACATTTACCTATTTGCTCAAATAACAAATAAAGTACACATTATTAAAACATTAATACAACAACAGTAAAACAAGTAAAATACAAATAAAAATATATAAAATAAGAAAAACAGACTCCAAATTACCTACATTGTATAAATAAACTAAGATAAAATAATCAGGAAATAATTAGGAACTTTTCAATTAATATAAAAATAAAGGTGTAAGATGTTTGCTACAGCAGTAATTGGGTCTTATCTCGGCATACTGCCCACTGCTAAAGCAATAGACGCTGTTATTCTGCCAAGATCATGACTGTCGCAAGACCCTCATTTTTGAAGTAGAAAGAAAATAGATTGAATTCCAGCCGCTGCACCCCATAATAGTATTCCATAGGACATAAGGCTATAGAAGTACCCATAGCATACTAACCTAGCATTAAATCCATCTGTAAGTTTTCTGATTTGCCTTATTGCAGGGATCGTAGAGCTAAGCTTGTCACTTAAAACCTTGATATGAGGTTTTCATTGAAATTTACAGTCTACAATAACGCCCAGGAACGTTGAGGGAGAATATAGATTCCAAGTATTTTATTTTAAGATTTCATAAACAATCTATTAAGCTTATTACCAACATGATCGATTAGTGGTTTCCAATTAAGGTGTTGATCGATGTTGATGCCTAATAAAAGGCTTTTCTCTGATCTATTTCTGTTGATTGATAAATTAATGTTCAAATTTATTATTTTACTTCAGAGATTGTATAAACTTTGTTTTTCCAAATGAATCATTAACTTATTCATATTTAACCATGTTACTACATTATTTATTTACTTTTCATAAAAATCGTTATTATTGCATTGAATTAATACCGTTGTTTTATCAGCGAGCAAAACATTTATGGTTTCTTATTTTAGGTAGAAAAAAATAGCAAAGGACCCAAAGTACCTACTGCTTTGGGTGAGTTTTAGCGATTACGCACTTCGTCACCTCTTTCACCAGTCATAGCAAGCTAGAGTTCTAGACATGTTTTACCGAAAACCAAATTGCCGATCTGAAATTATTTTGTATTTATTTATAAACGTATTTATTTATAAACTTATTTATTCTAGATAAAATTATCGTGGACAAAATTGAAATAATTGTGATATGTAATATTTTATTAGGTACCTTTTTTATGTGAGGCTTTAACTATTGATTTAACTTATCAGGAAAGCACCCTTCAACCATAGATAGATTTATGTCATGACTCAGAGAAGAACAAATAAAACCAACGCATAATTTTAGTATTTTAGTACTAAGTCCGTCATACCCAACAGAGTTTGTATTTTTGAGTCTTTTCAAAACCTTAAGGTTCTCTCAGTGTCTGTTGGTTCTAGAATATGGATTGTTTTAATAAGATGTTCTACGATTAATGTCACTATCATTTAACGACTGCGTTGGAATAATATTACTAAGATTTATAAAAAAGTTATTAAATTGCTCACTAATTGTGACTGGGTCAGAAAATGTCTTAATATTAAATTTAATCATGTCAATTTGCTTTACTTCATTCACGCTGTTAATAGTAGAATTCATTATGTTCCATGTAGTTTTACAAGTATTTTCACTATTTAAAATTAACTATTGATTACATTATTCCTGAAGATTTATAAACTCATTTTTAGAAAAGATTTTCATTAGTCATGTAATGTGACTTAGTTTGTGTTTTAGCTAAGATATAGGTTAAATAAAGTTTCCTTTTCATTGAACGAATACCTTTGGCTTGTATTAGTTTGTATACCTTTATTAAATGCAAGTAGTAAATGAGGACTACTTGACCTAATGTATTATTATTATTATATAAAATATATAAGCTAGAATTTAATTTCCCGGGACGGAAAAAACTATCAGGAAAGGCCGACTGTTAGAATTAGTTTCGTAATTTATAATAATATGACATAATTTATGAATAATTGTAAAGGCAGTATACGAGCAACTTCCGGTCCGATTTATTCTTGAAGAACATCCGGTTTGATTTATGTTTAAGAACTTCCGGTTTGATTTATTCTTGAAGACACTCTGTCGATGTTGTTTGTTCCGGTAAAAGGAGAGGAGGAACGGAGTTGCTCGTACACAGTCAGTTGTCGTGTGATTTTCAAGGAATTAAGATCAGTATACGTGTACCTTAGAATTATGAAGTGAATATTGTTAAAAGATTAATAAACTGCAGTTAAGTCTTCAAAACGGATTTATGTTTGACCCCATCGCTAACAGAAGCGTCTGGGGAAGTGTCAATAAAACCATATCCCTGGACATACCATCGACGCCCATTGCGTTAGAAGAAAAGGATGTTATGATTTTACCAACTTCAAATTCGTTTACTGTTTCCAGTTTGAAAATATGAGGTCCATGTCTGTTGAATTCAAAGTAAGTCAAATCTGAAATACTAATCGCAGAACTGTCAGGAAGTGATAGAAAATGGTTATTCAAAATATCTGGGTTAGCTAGATGAGCTGGAAGGTCAAGTGATTTTTGTTTAAAATTGGCCACATTTTTCTTGATATTTTTCCACAATGTTCGGGGATTATTGGCGTTACGATTAATATTGTAATTGAAATAGGCCTGTTTTTCTGTAAACAGGGCCCTACTTACCGCACCTTTCATTTCCTTATAAAACGTCTTATGATCATCAATACCAGAGAGACGACTACGTGCTTGTGCTTGATCACGAGTTTTCATCATCTCTCTAACATTATACGTTATCCAAGGATATGACTGGGTCCTTACCAAAGATCTTTTAACAGGTGCATGTCTATCAAATAAATTAAGAACGCATGAATCAAATTTTTTTACCATATCGTTAACATCACCGGACGCAATATCATGCCAGTCAATAGCATCTAAATCATGGTTAAATTGATTCAGGTCAATATCCTTTAGTGGGCGATATGAAATCCATTCAGGAGAAGGTTTTTCCTTATGAATACGAACTCTGTACGAGATGAAAGAATGTCCACTTAGGTCAGCTATATGGTCAACATCAATATCGATTAGTTTTAGGGTAGAGCAAAGCAAGTCAATCAATGTCGCGCTATGATCGGTAAAATGTGTAGGAACAGTTACATATTGGTCAAGTCTAAAGCAATTCAAAAAGTCCAAAAATTTTCCTTTGTTCGAGTCAGATGACGCAAAATCTATGTTGAAATCTCCCGTAAGTATTACATGATCGAACCCAGAGAAAGATGCAATAGAATCTGTTAGTGCATCCAGAAATAATTCAATATTTTGCCATTTTTTCGTTGAATGCTAAGATTCGTTTCTATATGACATTTATTAGCTTTCTATCTCTCTGTAACTAATTACAGAAATGTTTCCATTAGTAAAGAACATGTTTAATATTCATATCATTCATAACTTGGCAGATATACCTACGCAGTAACGCCATCTAGTACCATACTAAGTAAAGCTTATTATATAAATACAAGATTGTTTTATATTCATGACTAGCGGCCCGTCCCGGCTTCGCATGGGATATTTTCCCGCTTTCCCGCTTTTCTGTTGAAATTTTTCCAGAATTTTCTTTGCTATAAACCTCACGGAGCTCGAGACCTTTCCAACGAATGCAAAACCGTGGAAATCGGTTCGTGCGTTCTGGAGTTATATCGTCAGGAAGGAAAACCCGACTTATTTTAATAGATATAGTAGATGTAGGTATACTTTATTGCGTAATTTCAAGGATTTTTTAGAATCGTCTTGTATTCAACACCCTTTATATAGTGCAAGCGTTATGAACTGAGTCGTCTGACCATAAATCAACAAAGTACATACATAAAAAGACTTAACAGTTTCAACATAAATGTTTTATTTATTGTAAAACACAGAATCGAAATATAAATACTTAAATACTTGCATTAGCAGAATCGCCTGTCGTATTGCAGAAGCTTTATAAAGAAAGAAGACGAAGAATCTAATCTCAAAGTTAGCAACAAAAACTTTTTGATTACAATATAAACCTTACCTACTTGGTATGTAATACACAACTGAGGTACATTTCACATAATCACATAGGTACTAAAATACAGTCTTTAGTAGATATAAACCATTCATAAAATGCAGTCGCTTCCAACCCAATAAATTTATCTTTATCTTTATTTAAGATAAAGATAAATTTATTAGTTAACGACAAACTTTACAGGATCATTTTGTATAGTATAGATCATTATTATAGATAGGACGACCGATGTGGCGCGGCGGGTGAAGGTCCGCCTGCGACGCGGAGGTTGCGAGTTCGATTCCCGCCTTGGGATAAATGTTTGTACGATCTGCAAATATTTATTACGGGTGTTTTGGGTCTTTTATTTATGTATAATAAAAAATATCTATCTGTGTAATGTACCTACCTACTTATTGTGTTTTTTTTAATTACATAGCAATCTAGTTCCCATAGTAAAAGCTTTACTTAGTTTGTGACTAGAGCGTGATGTGTGAAATGTCTGTGAATATTTATTTATTATTGTTCCCGCCGTGTGCATGTGCGAAGGCTTATTCAGAGCACGTACTATATCAAAATTGAATTAGGCATTGCGATCTTGAAGGCTGAATTCTATTCATAGACAAAATGATTGTAAATGCTTTTTTATACTACTTTTATACTGACACACTATAGTACTATAGTCCATTGAATGTTTACTAGATTTTTGAGGGGTGAGCATGAACAGTACCCCAAGTACGAGTTTGTGCACACACGGATCGCAGAGACGCAATCGCCGAGCGCCACCGATTTTGTATGGAGATCCAAGCTTCCCAAATCTGCTAGGGGCGCTGCTTCGATTTCCATACAAAATCAGTGGCGCTCGGCGATTGCGTCTCTGCGATCCGTTTGTGCACCGACTCGTACTTGGGGTACTGGTATAACGTCGTAGCGTCATCGCGCAATATAAATCGAATACGCTGCTTCCCCAAATAACTCTTTCACAAAGAAAAATACTAAAAACACCTTATCAGCCAATTCTTATCTCTTTCGAAATAAAACTTCGAAATTATGTCAGTGTTACAATACTACGTGGTGTTTGGGGGTATAAAACAAATGTAGCAAACTATTTTGTAGTTTTCATTTTTTCAGGATGGTTGCCGCTGTTTTATTGGCTTTTGGCCTACTTATTTGTCAGGTAAGAACTTATTTAGATTAAAATCACGAAGTAGTTGTAGATTTTTAGGTTATTTTACAGTGACGCCGTGTTTGAATGTTTAAACGTGTCCGCCATCTTGTATTTCCCGCCGACCATAGATAAAGTAAACGCAATAGTAGAGTCTATGATCTAGTTAGTGGCAGTGTTGTCATTAGAATCTCCCACAACTTGGGTACCTACTGTCATATGTTAGACCTATGAAAAATCTAGACCTAAATGACACTTTTTTATATTCAAGATGTTGAAATTTAATGTCTTTTTTTGCTTTTTTTTCAGTCACAATCCCAACTATGTGGCCCAGGAGGAGTATTTCCTGGACTATTGGGTTTTGAAAATGGTCCATTTGGACCTTCCAGTCCAACTGGACTCCAACTTCCAATTCCTCAATCTATAGGAGCAGTGCCTTCTTTTAGTCCAGTGGCGCCCCCTTGTGGCGTGCAAGTGCCATCTTGTGGTAGACAAGTGCCATCAATTAGTTTGCCGACTTCTTATGGCATACAAGCGCCTATTAGCGTACAAGCACCCCCTTGCAACATACAAGCACCGGTAATCAACAATATAGCGCCGGGTATTCCGAACCAACCATGTGGACAATGCTCTGCTTGTGGAATACAAGCTCCGTCTAACGGTATGATAGTGCCATCTTGTGGCGTCCAAGTGCCATCTTGTGGCGTCCAAGTGCCACCTTGTAGCGTTCAAGTACCATCTTCTGGCGTGCAAATTCCATCTTGTGGCGTACAAGTGCCATCTTGTGGCGTCCAAGTGCCATCTTGTGGTGTTCAAGTGCCTTCTTGTAGCCAACAAGCACCAATCGTCAACAACGTATCACCCGTAATCCCGATGCAACCATGTGGGCAATGCGGTTCTTTCATCCCAAATCAATGCAGTCAATGCACATCTTATTCACCACTAGCTCCTATCGTACCTGCTATTGACTACGTGCAACCAGCGTTGATAGATAATACTCTAGCAAACTCTCTCGCTAATGCTCTACAACTGTTGATCGTGAGCAATCTTCTAGAAAGTACGCTTACACCTTGCTCCAACTCCTACTCTCCCGTCTACGAGTCAGCTCCCTATTGTGGTAATGTCATTGATATCACTCCAGATTATTATCCATGCAGTCAAATATCATGTGAACCAGTCTATGAAACTTGCTACCAAGACCCTATTTCTTACTCTCCCTGTGTAGAAATCAGTTCGATTCCGTACGACAACTGTTTGGTCAACAATTACGCGAACAATTATGGTTGCGCTGACAATTCTGTTCTGATTAACCCTTTTGTTAATGGATTTGGTTGCTCAGACCCTGTTCTTGTTAACCCTTTTTCGGGGGGATTTGGTTGCTCAGATAATTCTGTGTTAGTCAAGCCTTTTGCGAACAATAACTGTGGTTGTTTGAATTCATTGTTTTCGCCGATGGCCGCAGAAGTTTTATTCCCAGCAGAGATCCCAGCTCAATTGACATGTAACTTTGGGTATATGACAAGTAATGTGCCATGTGTCAGTGTGAATGTGGAAGCTCTTCCTTTTGACACTTGTAGCTGCAAGGATGGACTGTATTATTGAGTTTAAGTTGCCATCTAGCGTTTTTTTTTTTACAAAATATCACAAACGAACATAACGCTAACTAATTTAAAGTTATAAGAGCTATAATGATTTGTAAAAAAATGGATGGAGAAGAATCAGATCAGATTGTTATTGATTCAATTTTTAATTAGTTTTAAGTGAAATAAAAAGTATTTCCAATTACTGAATATTTTTTTTTTCTTATCCCTAAGGTTTTGAAGATGGTTTCTAAAATTGGTTTAAGCAGGAGATAAAAAAATTTGATTTGGTAAATAATTTACTTTCTAATAAATAAATTATTATCTATTATGTATTACGTAAGTAAATATCACAACAATAATATGAAACCGGCTAAAAATACTTACAAAATAAACAAATATTATACCTACACACCATCCCCCAATAACCTTAAAAGTTTTATTAGTAAACCCCGGTCAATTTTGACATCAGAGCTAGCACTAGACATAATGTTGCCAGGAGCAACATTAGCTACCATTTTAGGAGAAATAGAAGGCGCCACGGCCCTCGAAACTACAATTTTAGGGGAAACATATTTAGGATTTGATCTTACGGGAACTGGGTTAGATAACCTAGAACTTCCCAAAACTAATGATTTAGAAAACAGATCATTCAAAATTGGTTCCGCCATTTTTAATGCCAGCTCATCGCCGCCATCTTGGTTTTCCAGACGATCTGTCATCATCAATAGATTGATTGTACTTTTTAAGTTTTTGCAAATTGACGGAGAACATCCGGTTTTTGATGCTGATGCTTTATTTCTGTTTAAATTGGGGATGTTTTTAGACGAGATTGGGATGTTATTAGACTTTTCAATATTAATTAGAGAAAAAGGGATACTATTGGGCGAAGGGGTATTCGGGACATTAGGAATGTTCAAATATCTAGGTAAGGGTGTGTTAATGATGCTGTATGGATCCTTTTGTGGGATATATCTCGATGATTCAGATAGGATGTACTGACGAGGTGTTCCAATGATTCGTTCTTGAGGTCGGATCAGATCCTGTGATGATCTGAGGAGCTGTGATAATACCTGGAAGAGATGCACTGTTTATTTGCCACTGAAACATAAACTTCACAAAATATTATAAATGATAAGTATATTCATATAAATAACTAAACTAAAACATAACTAACGAATGGTATGACATTATAAATAGGTAAAAAAAATGTTAACAATTCGTAAAATATAAGTAGAGAATCAAATCTGCATTTAGTCTCTCATGGCCTAGTTATCTACTATCCTTCCAATCTATACCTACTTATTAATTGTATGCTTACCTCATTGTTTACAAATAATATTGACGTAATCAAAAATACTTTAGCCATTTCCGATGATCTATCAAAAGTTAAAACAAACTAAAACCGTACACAATCTCTGAAAATTAACTAAATAATAAAATAAGTATTTGATTTCTACGTTATTAATTGATCTGCAATCTTTTGTGCGTGATTTATCAATATCAAAGAAATTATATCAATGTTACATCACTTTCTATGTAACAGGTTTCACACATTATGTAGGTACCTACTTGTTCCGAAGTAAAATTTAAGTACCTACTTACAATAATTATTTAAGTGCATATAGGTACCTATGCCTTTTTTATTTATCATCTTCTTAATTTAGTTTATAATAGGTAAAATGACGTAAGTCTATACTAAACTAAATAGGTAATTAGGTACCTTACCATATGAACTAACTTAAAATATTGCTTAATTACATTTTCGAAACCAAAATTATAGTATATAGTGCTCTATATCTTGATAAGGAAACTTATCAACATACTAACCGTTTGTACTAACCTAATAATAGTTTGTAGATACATACATTATGTTAAAATCAATATTTCTCTGTTTTGTGTTTGCTTTTATGCAGGTATTTTAGAAAATATATCTTTATAACATTATTATATATCTTTATATCATAAAAATACAATTTGATACTGAACTTTATTTTTTAGACCACCTCATCGCGAATATGCCGCTCCTACCCACCGCTAAAAACTACCACATTAGTAGAAATTGAAAACCTGGCAACACTGGAGAGTCCTGTCAAATGTGAAAAATGCGCGCGCAACCAACAACTCATTCTACCCCCGGTACAAGTAGAGTTGCCACAAGGACTTGGTTATTTTCCTTCTGCAGTGCCATTTGTGGCTTTATGTTTTAAACCGGCGGTAGAAGTGAGGGGAAAATGCTCAGGTGTTAATATTCCTGTGACGTCAGAGGTCAGTTGTATGACGTTGGCAGCTCCTGTCAGCCCGGAATTGGCGTTTTTAACTCGACCAATCATTCTTTAAGATATCTATGATTTTTATGTTATCTTTATCTAAAAACTATTTTTTATATCTCTACTCGTACAAATATTATTCGAGTGAGAGTTTACTTGTGTATAAGTATATCACTAAAGTGTGTATTTGTCCATAAGTTTACTTTACTCAAAAACTTATCGCATTAAAATGTCACAAACATTGCAATATTTTTGTTACGATTGTAATAAAATTAATAGCACTTTGTGAAACCGATGGTTAGTAGATATTTCGTATCATTGATTATAAAATAAAGAAATTTTAATAAACAACAGCATTTTTTCTTTGATAGTGTAACAATGACGGTTAAACTTTTACTTATCATTATGACCGCTTATATAAAGGTAGGAAACTTTAACATTATAAAAAACTTGCGAGGTGTCAAGGGACACCCGGATGGAACGAAATTCTTAATTTAATAACTGGCTTGCTTTCTATGAGAGAGAGAGAAACACACATACTTGTAAGCACGCTGCACGGCTTACAACTATAGCAAAGAGTGTCGTTACAACTTTTGGTCTTAATTTTTTCCATCTAGCCCCCTTTCGCAACGCGCGATAACGAACTTTGTTCCATTATCAACTTGCAAATATAAGGTTCAATTTATTTACCTAGACAGTAGGTACTATTTTATTGCTTATTAGAGGTGAAGAAGTAATCGAATACGTTACGTAAACTTTACGATTGTCACATTTTTTCGTGTTCAACGAATCAATATCCAAACTTTCAGGTGGTGAATTCACAGTACTTCGGTCCACCAGCGCCTAGCTATCAGCCTTACAACTATTTCTCATCTGCTCCAGCGCCACCAGTACCACCTATTGTATGGACCTATGTTTTCGTCACCAGCTTTATCCACACTAGCACCAATGTTTACGCAACCACCGATGTTCACGCCACCATTTTCTGCAACTACTTTTCCAACAAGTGCTCTGCCAAACTATGCACAGCCTACGTTTGCTCCACAGCCAATACCAGCGTATCCATATACCCCAAATCCTTATGCATCTCCACCAAACTACGCACCGGTTCCAACGATTCCGTCACCAAAGTATCCATCTCCTGTTCCGCCGACAACGCAGTCTACAGCTGTTGCCTACTATCTTCCAGCACAGTTAGAAAAATCAAAAGCTGTTCCTATGGAAACAGTCAAAGAAATAGCTGCAGAAAAGCCACCAACATACCCGTGTCCATTTTGCACTGGATTTGCTAACGTACCGAAGAACTCAAAAGTCACGCCGCCGCCAAAAAGCTCATCCGTGTTGCCAGGCATATTAGATAAAATTCCTACTATTAAGGTAGCGGATGACCTGAAGATCAAAGATCTCAATAAGTTTGCCAAGCCTACGCCTCTTCTTGCAGACTTATTTGAGCACAAGCTTTCAGGAAAACTTCGATTTGATGAAGATGTGTTAGATGGTTTTTTGACTGGTCTAGGTTTGGGAAAGTGCAAAGACTGAAGCCGTAGTACTGTTATTTATAATTTATTTGACTAATCTAAATTATTACAATAAAGTATCTACATTAAAAAAGTTATTTTACTAAAAGCTTACCTTAATATAAATATAACATAATACTAAGTAGGTACCTTGGTATTTAGATAATGATAGTAAGGTGTGGTATCTCTTATGATAGGGAAAAATCTTCCACGCCGAGTGACCTTTGGCTCGGGGTCCGAGGACAGCAGAAAGGATAGAATTCGGTCTTATTATTTATGTGCAAACTCCTTGATAACTTAGTTTGCACGTCTAGGTAGAATGATTTTGACTCTTTCTGTTCTATAACTTGTGATCAATCATTGTCAATGTAATGTAGTGGTGAACTTTCAAAGTGTCAAGTCAACGTTATGTCAATAGACTTTGCCAGTGTTACAGCTTATGACTTTTTTCCTTGAATGTAGGGTAATTATTATACAAATACCTAAAAATTAACCGTAGTATTATTTATTAATAGCCCAATAACAAACACCTCATTAAGAAATATTTAAAATATTATGCTTATTATGCAAAAGAATAATAACTGATTACCATGTATAACTTTCCAATTATTTTAACTCAAAAATTTTGAATATTTTTGATTGAAACTGGAAAAAATTGAATTCTTGAGTTAGCAGCACTGTTATCTTTGCAACTTTGCCCAGTGATTTCAATTTCTGTACAAAACTACGAGTTTTCTCATATAACCTTAGCAAATTTTCAGTAAAACTGCAAGATGGTTGAAGCACAGAAAGTCAGGATTGAACAGCAAATGACGGACATGGTCAATCAGCTGGACAAAAATTATTTGCGAAAGATGCAGGTTAGAGGTTATGGCGCCGACTGAGCCGATATCTCGGCTTACGCAATATATTCTTGGTTCTAGTATTTACTATATCATATTATATTAGTATAACCAAACAAAAAAACTAGTGTTTTTCAAACACCAAAGTTTGTATGGATGTATGTTTGATACTCTTTCACGAAAAAAGTATTGAATGGATTGTAACGAAACTTTACAATAAAGTAGTTTCTATATCAAAGATATAGAAGAATATCAAGATGTTGTGCAAACTCTCAAATATAACGATAGCAAGAGAAAATCGCGGCCACCAGCTAGTTAGAAGAAAAAATAAATAAATATTCACACATCACATTCTAGTCCCAAACTAAGCAAAGCTTGTTGTACTATGGGAACTAGATTGCTGATAGAATACTTAAATACTTTTTTTTTGTAAATACATCACTAGAACATCACACTAATATTTGCTCTGGGTAGGAATCAAACCCACTTTTTTTTGTAAATACATCACTAGAACATCACACAAATATTTGCTCTGGTTAGGAATCGAACCCACATCCCACAGCATGGAAGGCAGAGCTACTAACAACTGAGCTGTGGCACATGTCAAATTACTTCTTCTTATCGTGTCGATGCTACAACTGTATTTTGTTGTAGCATCGTGTTGGAAAGATTAGTCAAATTACTAACAATAGGCAACACAATAAGCAGTTTTATATGATATATCTTTCTTTATATATTATTATCGGCCGGTTTCTCGAACAATGATCAACGAAAAAATCGAATAATTACTATGTGTCAAATTCGGATCAATTGTTATTTAGGTTTCCAGAAACCGGCCGTTAGTCTAAATAGCTGGGAGATAATATCTAAGATATTTCTATATATTTACAGGGAGACATGCATAGATGTGCTGCAAAATGCTGTGACGAAGAGAACACCTCGTTGGAAAGTACACATTACTGTATAGAGAAGTGTTCCGTACCGCTGAACCAAGCAAATAGTTACGTACAGGTAAGAACACTAAAGAAAAATTATGTATGTTGAGTCAAGCAGGTTTTGAACCCGCTACCTTCCTCACCAAACAGGGATATAATAACCATCTTTCCGACTAATCTTTTATACTAAATGCGATAAATATGAAGTTAAGCAGAATTCAAACCCAGTACCTATCTCTGAAGATTTATTCATTTATTTATATTACAAAATCCACAGATCTTAGTATGTAGCTTTAATAACACATTTATGGTGAATTATATCCAACAATGGATTAACTTTTTACTACATTAAAAAAAAAATGGCTATTTCACTTATCACACTCTAGTCCTAAACTAGTACAAACAGTATTCTATCAGCAATCTAGTTCCCATAGTAAAAGCTTTGCTCAGTTTAGGACTATGATAATAATAAGAACTTTATTAAGAACTAGTAGTACGCCCCGGCTTCGCACGGGTAGCCTATATAAAAAATATCATTATAATATAGCCTATGTTCAGCGCAGATAATGTAGCTTCACAACAGTGAAAGAATTTTTGAAATCGGTCCAGTAGTTTCGGAACATATTCGATGCAAACAAACAAAAAAACAATCAAATCTTTCCTCATTATAATATTAGTTTAGAAAACAACAATTATTCTTAAAAGGCGGTCTTATTGCTTGGCGCGATCTCTTACAGACTACCTTACTAATTCTAAACTTAAAAACGAATACAAAGATAAATAAATAAATAAAAATAATGCTGGACAATCCACACAACATCATCTAGCCCCAAGCTAAGCAGAGCTTGTGTTATGGGTACTAGAAGACTGACATACTTAATACAATACACTACATAGATAGATATTTTTTATTATACATATAAACACCCAGAACACCTGGAATAAATATTTGCAGTTCGTACAAACATTTATCCCAAGGCGGGAATCGAACCCGCAACCTCCGCGTCGCAGGCGGACCATCGCCCACCGCGCCACATCGGTCGTCAAGATCTTTAAGAAAAGATATGTAAAATGTCCGTGGATATTTATTTATTTATTTGCTGTTTCAGGGTGAAATCCAACACTTTCAAAATCGTCTGCAGAGATGTGTGATGGATTGCAACGATTCGGCGCGAGATCGGCTCGGTGGCACACCATCACAAGACTCGGTAAATACTTTATATGAAACTAGCTGACCCGTGCCCACTTCGTTGGGCATAATTCGGGTTAGTTTCATAATCCCCATTAAACGATCCCCATCATGGGGATTATGGTACTTTGATTCTCTTAATCCCCATGATTTTGAATAATTAAAATCTTGGGGATCATGGGACTCAAAGTACCATAATCCCCATTGAGGCCCATTTACACCGTTATAGCTATAATTAAAAATGTACTATACTGTCCTGAAAGTGATACATCATGCGACGACGTGCAACAACCCCCAAATAATTCGACCGTTTTTCCTCCGATTCACTTTGCTAAACTGACTACCACGTAAAAGCCTTTTTATATTTCGGTTTTTTATATAACCTATAACCAGCAATAATGTGGCTTTCTATTGGTAAAATAATTTTTAAAATCGGTTCTGTAGATCCCGAGATTACCTCCTACAATTTAACGAACACACAAACTTTACTTCTTTATAATATTTTATACTAATATACTATAGACAAATAAATACATGCACAAGTTGTGGGTAAAAACTAGTTTTTGTTATATCTTGAGGATTTGTATTAATCTTCTAATTCTAATTCTAAGTGGGGGAATGAGATCTGCACTGACGTCCCGCAATGGGGTGTATTGTGCATTGTCCCACTGCTAACCTCACCCCAGCACAACTCCTTAAAGTAACGGAGAAGGACCCTGGGTTGGTCGCAGCATTGTTCTAGCATCCCCGATGTTGTGGTGGATGACGATAGTGATAAATAAGACCCGATCAGCTCCTGCAGTGTATTAATCTTTTTTTATACTAAAATGTATGTATCTTTTCAGATTGACAAAGCTACAATAGAATTTGAAAAATGTGCTGTGAAATGTGTCGATAAACATATGGGGCTCCTCCCTTCAATGATGAAGGCAATGAAAGAAGTCCTCGCCAGTGGAAAACCACCACCATTGAGAAACTAAATCTAAATAAATTAAATTAAATTATGCTGGACAATCCACACAACATCTTCTAGCCCCAAGCTAAGCAAAGCTTGTGTTATGGGTACTAGGAGACTGCAAACTTAATACAATATATTACATGGATAGATATTTTCTATTATTATGAAATACCCAGAACACCCGGAATAAATATTTGCAGATCGTACAAACATTTATTCCAAGGCGGGAATCGAACCCGCAACCTCCGCATCGTAGGTGGACCTTCGCCCGCCGCGCCACATGGGTCGGATATTGTTGATTTATTGTTATTATTGGATATTGGTTTGGTTTCATAAGCCCCATTGAACCATCCTCGGCATGGGGATTATGGGACTATAAGTCTCATAATCCCCATGCCGAGGATGGGGATTATGAGACTTTTAGACCCATAATCCCCATGATAGATGTTTTCAAAATTATGGGGAAAAAGCACAAAAGTATAATTATGTCTACACCAAGTAAATAAATACCTGCATAATTATTGTACAGGATTTTTTGTAGTTTTTCGTATTTTTAGTAGTTATTTAGTTTTAAGAAATTTAATAAAACTGATGTGCCAGAATCTTGTTTTTTTTTAAACAGTTGTATAACCTTATTCGCCTTCAAAAAGTCAAAAGATCCGAAATCAACTGTGATCGTTTTTGGCGCCAATTACTAACGAGCCAACTACTAAATCGTTTTTTTTTAACTTATTCATAAGGATGGTGCATTCCCAATCAGTCACACTGTGACTCGTTGGGAAAAAAATTCACAACGAGTCACACTGTAACTCTTTGCAACTTTATTTTGAAAAAAAGTTCCCAACCAGTTACACTTTTGTAACTGTGTGACTCGTTGATGACTGAATGTTAAATCATTCTACACTTTATTCTTAATACATAGGTACCCAATTCACATAGAGTCTAACAAATAATGATGTGCAAACTTTGACAGATAGTGTTGCCGCTTTTTCACGAAAATGTAATAGTGAGGTAATTAAAATGATCAAGAAGGGAAAATGAAATAACCGTAGTTTAAACAAAACTAATACAATTTGCTAACCACAAGGTTTTTTATATAATTTGAGCAGAGTATGAACTGTCAAAGCTTATTCATGTTTATTGGACAGGCGTCACAG
Source organism: Ecliptopera silaceata (assembly GCA_932527185.1). NCBI lineage: Eukaryota > Metazoa > Arthropoda > Insecta > Lepidoptera > Geometridae > Ecliptopera > Ecliptopera silaceata. The sequence continues at coordinate 4,190,369 of OW052217.1, read as the reverse complement.
CTCAGTTGGTAGTAGCTCTGCCTTCCATGCTGTAGGTTGTGGGTTCGATTCTCATCCAGAGCAAATGTTTGTGTGATGAACATAAATATTTGTTGTGTGTCTGGGTGTTTCTATGTATTCTATGCATGTATTTACAGAAAAATGTACCTATATAAGTATTCTATCAGCAGTCTAGTTACCATAGTACAAGCTTTTCTTAGTTTGGAACTAGATTGTGATGTGAGAAATGTTCGTGAATATTTATTTTGATCGACTATTGCTTAATTAATTTACTTATTATGTTAGTAGGTATTATGTTAACTTTTAACTTTCGTAAATTGATATCGACGATGGAAAAGATTATGAAAACTTTAACAATTTTAAAATAATTTGGTAACTACTGACCGACTTTACTATTTAAGTAAGTGTAAGTTGAAATTGAACGAATTAGTTGAAAAAAGAAAATGCGTACGACTATTATTATTTTTCTTGCGCTGAGTGCACTATGTGTAAGTATCTATTTCTTGATCATAATATAATATTTTTGAGATATGTAACTCTACCATGAGTTGTCACAGTAAAATCGCCTGACTTTACTACAGTAGTTACGTAAATATTAGTATTACGAATTTTAGTACCAACTATCCGCTAGAGGCGCTGTACAAATCTTCATACATTTTTTAACTAAGTACAGACGCTAGCGAGTATAGTAATATAGTATAGTAACAACTCATGGTAGAGCTAATGCTATGCTAATTAAAATAAAATATTAATTCAACGTCTTTTGTTATACAGGTCAGCGCCAGAGTGATAAGAAGGCAGAAAAAAGTAGGAAGAGTTATCAAACCTGCCTGTGGTTGCCAACCAGTCATAAAATGTCCTAAAGCACTAGATGTGGTGGAATCTGTTTATGGTTGTCTTGGCAGTTGTGGTTGTATTGACACTTCTGGTTGCGCCGGCTCTTGTGGTTGCACCGGCACTTCTGGTTGCGCCGGATCTTGTGGTTGCACCGGCACTTCTGGTTGCGTCGGCACTTGTGGTTGCGTCGGCACTTGTGGTTGCGTCGGCACTTGCAACCAAAACATCTTCCTAGATGAGTTGCCTTGTGACTATGCCTGTCAAGATGGCTACGGAATAGTAAACGCAGATGTTTTAAACTGCAATCGCATTCCAGCTATTAGGTTACCTAAAACCAGAGCATGTGTGGATGTAGGAATACCCATTCCTGCTATAAATCTGCCTTTCCAATGTGATTTTCCGAACTGTCAATGTCAAAACGACCCGTATCTTTTTGACAGGCCATGCAGCAAGATACCGGCTTGCAACCCGCTTGTAACCAGCATAAAGAATCCTGTAGAAACAATAATTCAGACAGTTTATATCGAAGCACCGAGAACTGCATCAAAACTGCAAAATTGTGGTTGCCAATTGGGAGTTGAATGTGGTTGCCAGCGTCCGAAATGCGGTTGCCAGTTGTCAGCGTTAGATGTGCCATGCAGCTGTCAGATGCCAGCAGGGAGATGTGGTTGCACTGTATCAGCTCTAGATGTACCTTGTGGTTGCCAGTTGCCTGCTTATAATCTACCGTGTGGATGCCAGTTGCCAGGCTTAGATTGTGGTTGCCAATTCCAGGCATACAATTCATGTGGCTGCCAGACTAACGGCTGTCAGTTGCCAGTGCCAAATCTCCCTTATGCTTATCAGTTATCATCGCTAGATGCGGCATGTGCCTGTCAATTGCCAGGTTTGGAAAACCCATGTGGTTGCCAGATGGGTTGCGGTTGTCAGTTAACACCGCCATCTGTCGGATGTAGCAAATATTTACGACAGGTCACACTACAACCGCCATTTTTGTAATTCACAAAATAATTAATATTTTATTGTATGATTGTACTAAGTACCTACCTAGTAATTTATTGAATAAATAAATCATTGAAAATATAAAATTTAACTGTTTCTACTAGTTTACTTACGTACCATGTTTTTTCCATCCTTCATATAGGTTTTTAATATATAAGACTATGTTTAATATCCTCGCAAACCTATGCAGATTAAGATGCATTAATAAAGGTCGTGGTTTCGGATGGAGGTGAGACAAGGTCGAGCCCACTGTCGACCTTAATGGGAGTCGCTCAAGGATCGTCAGTGTCAAATATTCTCTTCTCACTGCTCTTAAACGACCTGCCAGCCTCGGCACGCTCGAGCGACATTTTTATGTATGCCGACGACGTGGCAGCCATAGTCACCGCGGGAACCGTGGACAAGAACTAGCCATTTGGTTTCATAACAACGGTCTTGTGTTGAATACTAATAAAACCCACTTTGTTCACTTTTCGATGTCAGGTCTAGCTACCAGAAATCTTTCGGTCAATGCAAATGGATTTCCGATTAAAGAAGTAGATACAACTACATTTCTAGGATTCCAAATAGACCGTGGGCTAACGTGGAGCTCCCACATCGATAAGTTATGCGCTAGGCTAGGTAGTGCATGCTATGCATTGGGTAGGTTGGCTCGCGTCGTGCCTACTGAGTGTTGAACTTTTGGCTTTAGTTTTAGGAGCCTGCAGGGATCTTTGGATGAAAATATAAACACACTTGTACACGGATCAATTGTTTATAATTGATGGGTAAAAAGATGGTATCACTTAAACTAAGATTCTCACATTATTATGGGATATAGAAAAATCAGCTAATTAAGACATTGCTTACACGTACATGGTTTTACAAGGACAACACATAGAGGAAGGAGACTCACAAAGCAATCAATCAAATACATGACATTGACATGAACGGAAGTGTGACTGTCAGTGTCATTTATATACATAGAGTGGTATGGTGTAGACAACAAACAATAATATTATTAACACTTCCCCTTACACCATACAGCGAACCAAACATTAACTTCATGACATTCTTACATTTAACTTATACATGAAATCATTATGTTTACATGAAGACAGAGCTTTTGTTAAAATGTCAGCTATCATTTCAGTTGTAGGCATGTATGAGACTGAAAGATATCCTTTATTGATTAAATCTTTTACAAAATGATAACGAACATCTATATGCTTCGTCCTCTTGTGACATTGAATAGATTTTAACATATTTTGTGCACTCTGATTATCATTAAAAACTTTACACAAAATATTATTATTCATTATTTCAAACCATAAATTTCTTATAAATAGTATGTCTTTACAGGCGTCACTAATGGCTAGGTACTCTGCTTCAGTACTTGACATAGCGACGCAGCGCTGTTTTCTACTTTCCCAATTTACAGTGTTTGATCCTATTTTAATTACATAGCCAGTATATGATTTTCTGTCTATAGGATCATTCGCCCAATCAGCATCAGCATAAGATACAAGATTTAAATTTTTGCATCTAACAAAAACCAAACCATGACCAATTGTTTTAGCTAAATAACGAAGTATCCTTTTGGCGGCCAACCAATGACTTTTGTCATAACAATTATTAAATTGACTTAGAACATTACAAGAATAAGTAATATCTGGCCTAGTACAGACACTCAGGTACATTAAACTTCCTATTAATTCTCTAAAATTATATTCATTTTCAGAATTACAGATTTCAGATTTATAAAACTTTTCATTTAATTGCATTGGTGTGGAAATACCTTTACAATCTGACATTCCAAAACGATACAACAATCTTTTGATATAATCTTTTTGGTTTAACATTATAGTGCCTTTTTCTCTATTTCTTACAATATTTATACCAAGACAATTTTGAATTGGACCTAAGTTTTTAATATTAAACTTATTACTAAGAATGGATAATACATTTCTTTTCTCTACAATATCATTACTAAACAAGAAAAAATCATCTACATAAAGAGCCAAAATAGTTAAATTATTAGTTGAGTTTCTTTTAACATAAACACAAGGTTCATTTCTTGTTTGAGAATAACCATTACTAATTAACAATTTATTAACTGTATCATTCCAGACTCTACTTGCTTGTTTTAAACCATAGATGCTTTTCTGTAACAAACATACCTTATTAATATCATGTATAAAACCTTCAGGTTGTTCCATAAAAATTTCCTCTTTTAATTGACTATGAAGAAAAGCAGTAGTAATGTCTATATGTTCTATATCCATGTCCAATTCATTCGCAATATTAAACAAAATACGCATTGTCGAGTGTCTGACTACTGGCGAAAACGTTTCATCAAAATCTAATCCAGGTTTTTGACTAAATCCACGAGCAACAAGACGAGCCTTATATTTTACAAAATTACCAGAAGTATCTTGTTTTATTTTAAATACCCATTTACTTTTAACAATATTTTTATTCTGGGGTTTCTCCACTAACTTCCAGACACCATTACTCATCAGAGAGTCATACTCGGCTTGCATAGCTGCCTGCCATTTTAAATGTTCAGAACTACCTATAGCATCCTTATACGACTGAGGTTCATCAGACATAATATGTCCATTAGAATAGAGAGAATAATTATACTCGTAGTCACCATACCTTTTAGGCGGGATACCTCTTGTGCTCCTCACAGGTCGTTGACCTGACATTTCTTGTGCCTGCTCATGGGAACTGCCAGACTCCACCGTGGAGTCATACTCCTCTGCCACAAACTGCTCATTTTCTTCCACCTGGTCGCAGTCAAAATAATGGGATGGAGATGCCGCTTCATCAGCATCAATGGATGGGGCTGCGCTGGGAGCCTCATTTCCAACGCATCCACTTTCCATGTCATCTCCTGAAATTGCAGAGGGATTTATGAGTTCACTCAAATCATTACTATCACAGTTTAAAATTGGTACACAAACTTTGTCATCCACTATAAAATTATTATCATTATTAATTATCATTTTAGATTTATTAAAATTACATTTTATCTTATTAGAATTATTGTTACATTTTGTCATAGTAGAATTATTATTCATTATCATTTTAGATTTATTACTATAACAATTTGTCATATTAGACTTTAAAACATTATTATCTGTCAATTCAATAAAATGTACATTTCTAGATTTAATAATCTTCTTTGGTTCAGTTGGATCAACTAACCTATAACCCTTTGATGTTTCACAATAACCCACAAAAATACATTCCTTTGACTTTGCATCGAATTTATTGCGGTTATGTTCAGGTATTAAAGAAAAAGCTTTACAACCAAATATTCTAAGGTGACTGAGGCTTATTTTAGATCCTGTCCACACCTGTTCAGGAATACCACCAGACAAAGCCGCTGTGGGGCTTCTATTTTTAAGATAAATTGCTGTATTAATAGCTTCTCCCCAAAAACGATTGTCTAGACAAGCCTCAGAAAGCATACACCTAGCTTTTTCCATCAGGGTTCTATTAAGGCGTTCAGCTACGCCATTTTGTTGAGGACTGTAAGGAATACTAGTTTCATGAATAATACCTTCATCCAATAGAAACTTTTCAAAGATTTTACTACAATATTCCCCACCATTATCCGTCCTTAAACATTTGATTGCTTTTCCTATCTGCTTCTCAACAATATTTTTAAATTGTATAAAATATTTCATAACCTCACTTTTATGAGTCATGAGATAACCATAAGTTTTCCTAGAGAAGTCATCAGTAAATGTTACTAAATACCTTGCACCACCCCAGCTGTTAATTGACATAGGCCCACACACATCAGAGTGTACTAATTCTAATAAACATTGAGCTCTTTTAGCTTGGCCTTTAGGAAAAGATTTCATTGTAAGCTTCCCCTCAATACATGAGATACAATTATTCAACTTACCATGACAGTCGTCTTCAAAAACAACATCATCTGCAAGAGTCCGTATCCCATACATACCATGCAAGCTCAAGTGCCCAAGTCGCTTGTGCCATACTTCCAATGGCACATCAGTAACAGCTGCAAAAGAACTTTGTTCTGCGTGCTTGTTATCATCTGTAGTGGCAACATTACATTCTGAAACACATTTTATGTTAGGAAAGCAATCCAATTTATATATCCCCTTGAAACATGTCCCATTAGCAAAAGGCAGGCCCTGTGGATCGATTATATTACATTTGTCATGTTTGAAAACAACATTAAATCCTGACTTTGTCAGCTGACTAACTGAAATTAAATTAGTAGTCAAATTTGGCACAAACATTACTTTTGACAAAAACTTTCCACATTTATTATTATTATTGAGGTTCAATGAGATTGTACCGAGACCCTGACATCTTAATGATTCACCATTAGCCACTGTGACATTACTCTTGAAATTCATATTAATGTCTTTAAAAAGGTCCATATCACAGCACATATGCGAAGTACAACCAGAGTCTACTATCCAATCCACGCTTCCATAGACTGATAAAAGTGACACCGCCGAGACCAACAATGTGCTTCCTGACGCGGTAGTTAAGTTCACTTTATTGCAGCTTTCTTGTTTGTTCTTCAGATCATTTTTAAACTTGTAGCATTTTGATTTTACATGCCCTTGTTTATGGCAATAATGGCAAGTCCATGATTTCTTCTTCGCCAACAAAACGACATCTTCGTTTGATTTGCTGTTGTTTGAGGACTTCCGAAACTCTTCCTGAAGCAGTCGAGCTCTAACCGCTTCGCTTGTCAGACTTTCAGAAATGTTGGCCGCTTCCAAACCAGAGACCAGAACATCAAAATCTTGAGGCAATCCGCTAAGTAGAATTTCAGCAACTTCCTTGTCATCAATTATGCGACCGATGTCTGCTAACTGTTGTACTAGCATCATTATACCTTCAATATATGCTCCCATAGAATTATATTCTTTATATTCGCTTCTGTGAAGTTTGCGAAGAAGCACAACTCGTCTAAATAGACCTTTATCCTCAAATACATCCTGAAGCTTTTTCCAAGCTTCTTTGGCGCTTTTAGCATCACGCAAATATTGAATGCAATTTGGCTTTACCGCCAAACAAATCCTTGCCAAAGCCTTTTGATCCATGCTGCTACCACTAGTCTCTGAACCATCAATACAAGACCATAAGCCTTCCATAATAAGTGCCATGCGCATCTGGAACTTCCAGTTGTGATATGAGCTGATACCATCTAGTTTATCAAACGTGTACAGGCCCGCTGACGAGACATGAGGCGTATGTCCGCCAGCATGGTTACCTTCAAGTGGTTGCAGTGACATTGCACGACGAATCCCTTGTTCCCTTGTGTAGGCTCCTTGCATCAAGCTGGGCACATAACCTGTTGAACTTTTGGCTTTAGTTTTAGGAGCCTGCAGGGATCTTTGGATGAAAATATAAACACACTTGTACACGGATCAATTGTTTATAATTGATGGGTAAAAAGATGGTATCACTTAAACTAAGATTCTCACATTATTATGGGATATAGAAAAATCAGCTAATTAAGACATTGCTTACACGTACATGGTTTTACAAGGACAACACATAGAGGAAGGAGACTCACAAAGCAATCAATCAAATACATGACATTGACATGAACGGAAGTGTGACTGTCAGTGTCATTTATATACATAGAGTGGTATGGTGTAGACAACAAACAATAATATTATTAACACTGAGGTGGTCCGCATGTGCTACTTCGCGACAGTACATTCGCTCTTGCAGTACGGCACCGAGCTGTTTGGACGCGCTGCCGACAGGGAGCGCGTCCTTCGAATGCAAAAAAGGGCCGTACGTGCGATTGCACAAGTGTCGCGTTTAACATCAGCTAGACCTCTGTTTAAAAAACTACAAATTATGACGTTCCCATGTATCGCCATACTTCAGGTGGCTACGCACGTATACCAGAACTTAGAACTATTTCCTAAGCAAGGAGAGGTGCATTGCCATAACACACGCAGAGCTGCGAGCGGCTGGCTCGCCACGGCAACCAGAAGACTGGTGAAGTCAGATAAGCTGTCGCATATAATGGGTATTGCGGTGTACAACAAGCTCCCCGGCAACATTAAGGACTCACCGAGTCTCACTACTTTTAAACTAAAGCTAAAGACTTGGCTTATAGAAAAGGCGTTCTATAGTTATGATGAGTATATCAAATAATATTAAAATATTAATTTAATTAATTAAATTATAATTTGTGACATGTAATTCTATCAAATTACCAATAAAATGTTTATATCTGTTTATATCTGTTAAAATAAATCGATATTACGGTAGATATTTAGGTTAGTAGGTAAGTATAGAAGATAAGCCTGAGCCTTTATAGGCATTATCGGATCATCTGGCCTGATTGACGCTTGGGGGTTTCCTGATATCAGGCCATTTGGGCTATCGAACGCTACTGTCAATTATATTGTATTGCAACTCTCTCGTAATTATATTCTGTAATTATTTTTTTGATTAATCATTGCAATCAATGGAAATGATAAAAATAGGGCTTTAAAAACACGTTCTCAAAATATCGCAATAAAATCAGATAATTAAAATTTATAAATGCGCTAACTTAATCAGATTACTTTACACACGTTTAAATTATTATTTAAAGAAGGTAAGTTATTTATATAAGCTACAGGTAAAAGTTTAATATAAAAACAAACCTAAGTATGCTTGATAGGTATAAGTACATATTGCTAAAAAATTCTAAATAAATCAAACAAAACGCTAAAAAACCCAAAATACCTCAAACGAAACCTTTTTTCCACAGAATTCCAGCAATGAACACGAAAAATCTTGTAATACTTTTGGTTATCACCATAACATCTTCATCAGCAAGAATCCTCACTCAAAGCGCCGTATCAGCATTACAAAACATTCTATCATCACCAAACACTGACAGAGCTATGCAGGTGATGAAGATAGCAGGTCTAAGATCCAACAGAAATGCTCCTCAAATAACCAGAGCCTGCGATTTAACAAAACCTGTCAGAGTTGCTTACGAAATACCTCGGAAAATAAACGAAATGCCGATCCTATTTGATGCCAGAGCTGGCAACCCTGAGATGCAGAGGATAAGACAGGGTGATTTCAATACCAGAGTTGGTAACACTGCGGTGATAAGACAAGTTCCAAGTGATGTTTACGCTAGAGCTGGCAATGATATCCAAAAGATAATACAAATAGAAAATGCTCAGAATTATGTGAATCCAATGGCGTCGAAAGTTTCTGGGCAAGAAATGCAATCTTGTCCTCCAGCTTATAATCCATACTTGCCAGCTGCATCTCCAATATCCGCCATGTTGCCGGGAAATCTCCCACCTCCCACACAGTCCAGGGGACAATTTCTGAAGAAGATACCTATACCTCCTCCTACTTTGTGATTTATAGAGTCATTTAGTTTTTAATTACAGTTAATATTTATGAAGTATTAAATAAAAATGTTAAGATAAGCTTTTGTTTTAATTATAACCAAGTTAATGGCAAAATCTCAATCTTAGCTAGAAAAAATTTAACTCACGGTCCATTAGATACCTACAGCTTGGTGACAGATCGACAGTAGTTACGGTCTATCTTATAAAAAGTTGATGTATTGATTACCATACGTACCTAATGATGACATAAAGACATAAAATAAATGTCTGTCTATGTCTAAAGTCAACGCTAACTTTTTCTATGATACGGGGTTAGTAGGTATACCTGATAGGGCTGAGTTGTGTTACTAAGTTCGTATAGGTAACCTTGATCTAGAAAAATATACTTTAAACTCGTGATTATTTAATAACAGCAGAAAAAATCTACCTATAATGATTTAGTTGTAGGTATTTTTTTATATTCAATGGTCACTCATTAGCAGCACGTCTGGCTAATTCACTATTGTTCTGAATTATCGAACCGAGGTAGAAACAAAAAGCTATAACTGAAAATTAATAAATATACATGAATATTTCACTCATCACACTCCAAGCTTAGTAAAGCTTGTAGTTATTATAAATAAATAATGCTGGACAATCCACACACCATCATCTAGCCCCAAGCTAAGCAGAGCTTGTGTTATGGGTACTAGAAGACTGACATACTTAGTACAATACATTAGGTACCTACATAGATTTATATTTTTTAACATATAAAATATCCAGAACACCCGCAATAAATAAATGATAAATGATATTTATTGTTTGTAGAAACTAGGTAGTTACATTGGTCTTAATTTAATTTTCATATCTCTAGTTCAACCTGAGGCTTACAAACGTCATGCACAGATAATAATAATAATGAATTTAATATACAATAAAATGATTTCAAATTAATAATGTCAAGAAAATATATGTCCAATGAAAAATAAAAATAAAATAAAAATAAAAAAATAATATAATCAAAGGCCCTAGTTTTATATTTATTAGAATATGTCATTTAAAAATTCGTCAATTGAATAGTATGCCTTTTCTTCCAATAACTTAGACAGTAACTTCTTGAATGCACTCAAATTGTCGACCGTACGAATTGACAATGGAATATGGTTATAAATGATAGGCGCCATGGAGAACACACTCATACGTAACAGTGAAGTCTTACACGATTGATGGTGAAGGGTGCCCTCCCGACGACTTCCTATGGATTAATATTTGCAGATTGTACAAACATTTATGCCAAGGTGGAAATCGAACCCGCAACCGGACCTTCGCTCGCCGCGCCACACGGTCGTCAGACAAAAATAATATCAGGCCTTTAGTTAATTAGGTATGAATTTGTAAACTAAGCAAATAGCAAAATTTGCAAAGCTAAGAAAAATATTGAGGTTACGTTATGCAGTGTAATAATGTAAAAAGTTAAGTTTATAAATCAATTACCTTTCCCGTGTGTATCGAGATTTGGTAGAAAATATTTATGAGAAAAAAAACCTAAGACTAGCTCCTGAACTTTTGACAACTGTCGGGCCATTTGGCCTGATTAACGCTTGACGGTTTCCTGAAATCAGGCCGATTGGATTATTCAACGTTTCTGTCTTTAATCTAATCTATATTGAAACCGAACTATTTTAGGTAATAAGTAATATTTAGAACTAATAAAGATATTTTTTTTAAATTAAGTAAATTCCATAAGTATCTATGTAAATTCTACTTATAACATATAAAATACTACTTAAATAATATTTATTTACTTACAAAAATTTATACAACCGACATGAATCAATCATATCTACACTCCTTTTCAAAAATAATAGTATGGTGTCTATGAATTTATGCAATTTGCATATTGCACAAATATCATGTTAAATAATATCATAATATTGCATAAAATCTACTACATATAGAACAACCTGTAATAAATATTACTAGTGTTCTGTTCACACAAGGACTAACTTATTACTATAATGAAGGTTTTTATATTCGTTCTGTGCGCATTTATTGTAAGTATCTACTATAGAATATTATATTTTAATAAAAAAAAGGTAGCACTCCGGGAGTGCCGGCAGAAGTGAAAACTTCAATATTAACGTTGTGTTTAATTATAAGTAGATATAAAAGTACTATCATTTATGAGGTAGAATACAATGTTTATGTTTTTATTTTTTATTATTTTTTATTTTTCGCCCTGTGCCGCCTAAACAGAGCAGCACACTCAGGCACGGTAGAAAGAGTGGGAGATACTAGTTCCCCTCCCTTCCCCTCGATCTTACGCTTTTTCGATCAGCATCACGTGACCCTGACGCGAGTTTGAAAGTTTTTACCCATATAAAAAAAAGTGCTCAGCGCCGCTAAAGAAGTTTTCACTTCAAAAAATCTGAAAAGTAACAATTTTTAGGTTACCTAAAGTACTTATGCATTTAAAATTGTATAGAGACAAAATATATGGGCAATTGTATCTCTAAAAATCATTTTTTATTTTTTTCAGGCTACAAGTCACAGCTACGTAATCTCAAGCCCGCCATCAACGTCACCTAGATGTGGTTGTCAATGTCCTGCAAGTACCGGTCGGCTAGGCCTAGCGCCTTTATGCCCTGAACTCCCCATAGCTGCCAACCCTTTCCTACCCATCGCATCACCAGTCTCCGCCTATGCTCCGTTTTCACCCTATTTACCTCCTGCATCTTCTTGTAATTCTAAATGTCAATATTTGAAAAAGATTCCTATCCCTCCACCTTGTATTTAAGTTAAGCTTTCCGAGTCATCAACACGTCGACTCTACCAACTAGACTCTATCAGTCTATGGTAAGAGGTCCAGGTAAGAGTCGAAGAGGTTTTAATAAATTATTTATAATACCTTAGTTATTGTTTATTTACATATCCCGTTTTTATTGATTTTTGGTAGAAAAACGTTGTTGATTTTGAGATCAAATTTCCTACGGCCAGTCAATTTTGACAGCTGTTGGTCCATTTTTCCTGATAAACGCATGATTACCTAAACTTAGGCCAATTAGGTTATTTACCGCTCCTGACACTAAGCTTTTTTTGACAGGCTTCACAGCTCAGTTGGTAGTAGCTCTACCTTCCATGCTGTGGGTCGTGGGTTCGATTCCCACACAGGGCAAATGTTTGTGTGATGAACATTATATATAATTTGTTTTTAAAAATGTGTATTTAAAAAAAATAAGAATTTTGAAAAAGCACTTGCTGTTACTTAAAATAAACTATAATATCGTTATCAAAAGAAAATTGTGTTTTATCTTCGAAAAATCTTATCATCTTATTGAATTGCATCTTATTAGATAACTGAATATTGTAATGTTTTCGAAATTTTTTAATACATAAATGCATGTAAATTATTATGAGCGTAATTAACAATCTTCTGTGAAACAACGTCCATCATGAAAAAGTCAATTTCTGTTTGTTTTTTAGTTATATTTATAGATGTAAGTATTTTTTTTAATTCAACAATTTTATTAAGACTTAAATAGATGTTCTAAGGCTACTGAACTAAAATGCTCTTGAAAAAAAATTATTAAACAAGGCTTTTTATTAATTGATTTCTTTGGGATCTTCATGGATTTTGCATGCAATAAAAATAAAATATTTTATAATTTATATCAGTGCCATAATCACTCCTTCTATTTCATATTTCACTGGCTTATTACTCGTAGTAGAAACTTTATAGGAGCATTTTAATTTTATATCTAACCAAACAAAACTCAATATATTTTCCAGAATGCATTAGCCCAGTACGCGTATATTGGACCCTCCACTTCACCCCAACTGTCAAAACAGCAGCTTGTCAACTACTTACTGTCAAACTTCAACAAGGCCCCTCTTAGCGAACGAATAGATGTGTTGACAGCTGCTGTTCAACAACTACCTCCTAAAAGGAACAGACGGGTTTATTTAGCTGATGCTTTGAAGAATTCTGCTCTTCAGAGCCTTATGGTAGCTGCCAGAGTTTGTGGAGATGGAACTGCTCTGGGAACAGAGTATACTACGCCTCTACAAGGATACACATTACCAAGCTACGGAGCCCGCAACTTAGCCGAGCCAAAATACGCATCTTTGCCTCGGCAGAACGCAGTTGCCCAAAACGAGCTGTCAAACTACGCTTCGCGCAATTTTATAACTGGCAACCCTAATGAACTGTCAAATTTGGCAGCGTTGGCGCGCAACCTAGCTCCTAGCGAGTTGTCAAGTTATGCGTCAGTACCACGTGGTTTAATTGGTTGTGACGAACTGTCTTTCGCGCCTACACCGCGTCAGAATTTAGGGTTGCCAGGGTTGGCCCCAAACGAAGCGCCATTAGTTGCTAACAGGGAACTGTTGTCGGCTCTTTTGCCAAGAGACTTGCTGTCGTCTTTAGTGGGAGACAACCCTAGGGCATTGAGGTTTTGATTTAACTTAGTTGTTTTAAATAAGTTATTTATTGTACAATACAGATGTAAGAAATAAATTATATTAAAATACTTAATGATTTTTGCTTTCAAGGAATATTATCTACGTTTAGAAAAATTAATTAAAATTTGTATTAAATAATTATGTAAGTACCTATATTTAGAGCTTTTATCAACTTGGAAGATATTACATATTTGATTATTATGTCACTTTTAATCATAAAAAAAGAAAATATTATGAAATAAAATTAAATCAAGATAAATTAGTGTGAAAAAATTATCATCACGTATTTAATTTATCATTTATAAGTATAAATCTAGTTAAGATAACTTGCGTTTACAACATATAAAAGAAATAGTATTTTTGTACATGATTTTAGTTGTCAAGATGTCTTTAAGATGTTTCAATATATTAATACTACAATTAATTGGTATTCATGTAGGTATTCATTTATAAAACACTACTAAAGTTTTTAAATACTTCAAATTGATATTACTTTTTGAGTTTTTAAACTAAATTTGAATTTTTCAGAGTATAATCGCCCAGCTGCAAAACCAGTATCAAAATAATGGATATCAAAATTTGCCAGCGCCAGAAATCAGCCAGAGTTATAACCAGCCAGTTGGCAATAATTTCCCAGCCGCTGCCAGCATTCCATTCTCAAACACAGTGCCAAATGGCAACGTCCCGGCCAATGGGATGCAAGGAAACCCAAAAACATAATTTTTAGGCGGTCAGTTTGGAGAGTTACTTAATTTAGCTTCAAATATTAATAACAAACAATTACTGTCAAATAATCCTTTAAAATCCGTACAAAATTCATTGTTCAATAATAATAATCTTCAAATTCAAAGAAACAGATTGCCATTTAATAATTTAGCACCAAACTTTACATATTTACCTGTTAATAAGAATAATCTTCCAAATAATTTACTAAACAATGTCCCAAATAATAATTATATTTCTACAGCTAATAGTTTCTTAACTAATACAAACATGCCTCAATATAATCTCCCAGTTAATAATAATTTGCCATTGCCAAACCAGCCAATAAATAAACCGACTAAAATAAACACTTTGACACTGACGGGTCAAGCTTTTAACAATGGATTACCATTTGACGTCGTACCAGCAACAGAAATTAGCAGTATTTCTAATAATCCGTTAAATAATTTCGTAAATAATAACTATGAGACAAGTAATCTCAAAATACCCAGAAGTTTAGCAACCAGTGATATCATAGAACCTGGTTATCCAGTTGGGAATATTATTGAAAACGGTATCGCGTCGTTGCAAAACTACAATGAGGCACATGCCAATTCAAATTATAATAACGCTGCTGCAAATAATGTTATAAATAACGATTTATTAATAAATAGCGGGTTACCGATAAATTCATTACCTAATCAGTTACAACCTACCAATTCTCAGTTTTTGACACCAAATAGCGGTTGCGGAAATAGTGTAGTGCCATCAGTAATTGGACAACATTCTACTGCTGTAAACCTACCTAATGAATTTGCAGCAAATTATTATCAAAATCCATCTAACGCAGAGTTTCAACCTATAAACATTCAAAACTATCTTACTAACGGAATGTTGACTAACTTGCCAGCAGGTATTGGATATAGCCAGCAAACTGGCAATAATATTTTGCCAGGCTTAGCCACCGTGAACTTGGGTGAACTCGGAGGGTTGCCAATTTTTAATGGTTTACCTATTATTGGTATTACTGAAACTGTATCAGTGATAAATCCTGAATCGTTCAATCACAATGTAGCGGTTGGTTACTAGAATTATTGAATGGACTATTATTTATTTTCTAGTTATTATTAGATATTAAATTCTTATTTAATAAAAATATAATAAATCTTTTTTTATTTTATTAACCTTTACATTATCTCTGTATGTATTTACTAAAAAAAAATGTGTATGTTAGTATGCTCTCAGCAATCTTGTTCCCATAGTACAAACTCTGCTTAGTTTGGGACTAGAGTGTGATGTGTGAAATGTCCGTGAATATTTTAGTTTTTATCATACATGCATGTCATACATTTCGAAACTGTTAATTGTTAATCAGAATTAATTAGCAGCAAATTATTTAAAGCAGTCACGTAGTATTAAAACAAGTAGGTAACTTGTTGGTAAGTAGATAAGGCATGTCAAGACTGACCACTAGCTGAATTGACTATTTGTGTTTATTTTAAACACCTTTTGTATATGTAAATAAATACACATGTTTTTATGTAGATATGGACCCTTTCTATACTACAACAAACTTAAAGTAATAAAATAAACACAGAAAACTAAACTTTATAAATATGAGTACCTACGTAGGTCTGAGCATCTATAATTTTGACAGTCAAAAGCAAGTTCGTAAATAGGTTCGAGTATCTGTAATTAATTGTAACCATCAAAAACCAGTGCTTTTATTGTGTTTAAGCTTTTTTAAGAACAAAAATCGTATAATATATTTATTTTTCACGGATTTACCTTTCCCAGTTCTGGATATGGACCTCCTACATCTACTGCCATTTATTTCTGTCTCTTTTTAGGTAGCAAAAAAGCTTTAAGGAAATAAGAATATACTTAGTTAGGTTAATTTATTCTATTATACTAACACTATACAATACTATGTGATAAAATTAATACAAATATTTTGTATGAATGTGAAAGGATTGGACTCGGATTTGACGAATGATAGGAGTGAGTGGAAGAAAAAGACATGTTGTGCCGACTAATGTAAGGGCAGGGGAATGATGATGATGATTTGGTGTGCTTCGTTTTTTATTGGGTACCTATGGCTATATTACCCTCTTAATGTACGTCCTGATTGGACAAACTGTATAAACTTGTAGGTACTACTTAACATTAAGATCTTTTATGGCCAACAGTTAAACAATAAAATAATTCTGATTTCTGAAAATCTTACCTTTTCAAGTAACTTTGATAAATGGAATACTAAAACCGACTGCAGATAATACAAGTACATACCAAACTTATAAAAGGCCACGTATTTGTAATCACTAGTAAATTGCTTCGGTACATTGTACAAATAAAACTGTTATTCATCATGTTTGCTGTCATATTTATTGGTGTGATTTTACTTCAGGTAAGTGTTTCTCAATACAACTTCAACAAACAACTTGACTTACCTACAGCATTATCATACACTAGCTGACCCGTGCCCACATCGTTGGGCATAATTCGACCGTTTTTTCTCTGATTCACTTTGCAAAACGGACTACCAAGTAAAAGCCTTTTTATTTTTCGGGTTTTTATATAGCCTATGACACTCAGCAGTAATGTGGCTTTCTCTTGGTGAAAGAATTTTTAAAATCGGTTTAGTAGATCCCGAGATTACTTCAACACACAATCTTTACTTCTTTCTAATACATATTAGTATAGATTACTGATTTGATTAATTATGTATCTATTCTATATTATATAGTAAAATAAATAAACATTCACGGACAATTCACAAATCACACTCCATTTCCTAACTGAGCAAAGCTTGTAGGTACTACGGAAACTAGAGTGCTGATAGAAAACTTATACTTATACTTTTTTTCTAAATACATAGGTAGATACATATAATAGTAACACCCAGACACAGAACATATATATGTTCACTAACATTTGGATAAGAATCGAACCCCAACCCACAACATGAAATGCTGAGCTACTGCCAACTAAGCTGTGACGCCTGTCAATAAAATAATCGTGTTTTTTACAGTTCAATAGTGCTCAAGACACATTAGAATATGAACCAGAAATATCTGAAAACGTCGACAAAACATCCATTGTCAACGAATCTATCGATTTAATAGATTTGACAGCTGATGATTCATCTCTTGATGATGAAAACGAAGAAGAAGATCCTAATACTGATTTATTCAGTGGTCCTGTAAACGATAAAGGAACAGTTACAATTGCAACAATCAATGGTTGTGAAGGTAAACGTCATCTTTATATTCATATTAGATAGAAAGAAAAGAAAGAAATAAAATACATTTATTTGCCAGAAACATAAGATATACACAAAGCTATACATATAAACAAACATAATATATGTATAATCAAATCAAATACAGAAATAACTAAAAGAACCAAAATATGTACCTATCCCTCTGTACCGTACATCCATCAGTCACGAATTGGTGTATATTATTAGTGGAAGTGATAAAATTAAATGAAAAGGTTTTGCTATAAGTACCTAGAGGGTAAGAACATACATTAATTAACACTTTATTCGATTAATATAATCTATCGTGATAATTTAAGAAAAAGAAAGAATTAACGTTGAATTGTTTATCTGTGTATCTACCATAAGATGTCACAGTAAAATCGCCTGACTTTACTACAGTAGTTACGTCAATATTAGTATTACGAATTTTAGTACCCAACTATCCGCTAGAGGCGCTGTACAAATCTTCATACATTTTTTTAACTACAGACGCTAGCGAGTGTAGTAAATATAGTATAGTAAAAACTCATGGTAGAGCTACTGTAATCTCAACGATTAATTTGATTAATAGATAGTTGCAACAGTGAAACAAATGAAATTGAAGAAGAGTGTACAGATGACAAAGAGACTAATAAGGCTACTATCAGATTAAGCAATCCTATGAAGACTGAAGGAAAAATAACGATTATTCTGAACATTGGATCTAAAGGTAATAACTAATAAAAATAGTAAAGGTATTTGCTCCTTTTGGGGTCGAGACTCTAGGTCGGTGGGGCCCTCCGGGTTTTCAAAATTATTTCTGGGCGTTTTGTCGAAGCGACGCGCGACCCGAGGTCTGGTGAGTATCTGGCCCAGCGTATCAGCATTGCTATTCAGCGCGGCAATGCAGCCAGTATCTTCTTTCTTAGGTACGCTTCCGATTGGTACTGATTTGGATCAGTTGAGCTATCTATAGATCCTTTGCAACGGTCTGTAGATAGCTCAACTGTTTCTTATGTATTTTGTATGCCAATGTACATTTTGTATAGTCATAAGTTTGTTTGTGAATAAATTCCATAACTAAACACTTCATATTATGTTTTGACAATGGTAACACTAGCTTTTACAATGCAGATAGCAGCAAAATTGAGATCATTGCAAATGATGAACTCACTCCAGTTATCAGTAAACCTGGATACACTGGATGTGAGGAAGGGAAAACAGGTGGTAAGTAACAACAAGCATTATAAATAAATAATAAATAATGCTGGACAATCCACACAACATCATCTAGCCCCAAGCTAAGCAGAGCTTGTGTTATGGGTACTAGAAGACTGACATACTTAATATAATACATTACATAGATAGATATTTTTGATTATACCTACATATAATACCCAGAACACCCGGAATAAATATTTGCAGAACATACACAAAATAGAGACTTAAATATTCAAATTGATCTTAATTGTAAAAACTTAGTATATATACAAATAGATAAGGAATACATTATTGCTATTTTACAACAATACTAAATACAAACACATTTATTTACCAGAAACAAATAAGATAAAATTAGACAATAATTAATAATGGACCCCAAAAATAAATACAGAGTTTCAAATAAATATAGAGTATTTTAATTGTTTTTTATATGACAATGTACATTTTGTAAATACTGTATAGTCGTAAGTTTGTTTGTAAATAAAACTAAAATGTTAATTGGGAATAATAAGGGCTATCAATCTAAGTATAAGTTAATTATTTAATAGTACACACAGAAAACCAATAAAAGTTTTAGTAGTGATTATATAGAGCACAGCTTAGAATGAAAAAATCAAAATAAAAGTACTAGTAGATACAGAATTAAAGGAGAAGGGCTGATATTGAGCAAAGGATAATACAATACTTACTAATTTCAGATAATACCATAGACTTGAGCGGAAACTTAATATGCCATAAACCTTGTAACAAAGATGTTAATGAAGATATTCCAGAACAATCTATCAGTTTTGCTGGTCCTGTTCAAGCACAAGGAAAAGTGTCGATTGGAACGCATTATGGGTGTGGTGGTAAGAAATAACCTTTTTTAGGCTTTTTAGGCGAACTTTACTTCTCCCATTCCTCTCATTGTTATTCTCTTATTGTTAGAAATCGTTACTCCGTTTGTCTAGTTTTTAGATTTCTTCTAAAAACCCTAAAAACCGAGTCCTACATTGTTTTGTTTAGTGATCTTTATAGTCAAACTAAATTTATATATCAGCACTTCTATTCATATTATTTTATTTCTTCACATCTTCTATTCACATTCTATTCATACATAATGTAACAATATTTTTAATTGCAGGTCCAATTGAGATGCCACCAACGTACTTCCCTATGCCGTGGTTTCCAGCGTATCCTCAGTACCACTCTTCTCCATACTTAACACCTGGACTCAAATCTGCAGGACCAATGTCAGATGTTCAAGAACCATTAAATGGTTTAAATTATAAAACTGATGATAATGATATGACGTTTAATGGAATAGTGCCAGTGAGTGGTACTATGTCGATTGCTGCCAAGTATTAAAGCATTTTGTACCAAATAATTCATGAAAGTACCTAGGTATTTATTACAGCTTACTATTAACACGTTTATTAAAAATCTTAGAAAAAAGTTTTTACAATATACCTACATTATAAAAAATAATTATGTATTATAAAAAACTTAAAAATAAGGTTGCTGAAAAAGCGGGGGAAGGCCCAAATAGATTACTATTATAATTACTACTATTATTATTAATGCGAAAGTTACGCAAAAACTACGCAAAAACTACTGAGTGAATTTCAATGAAACTAAAATAATGTACATCAAAATAACACATATTTTTAAAGATATTGTTTGAATTGTTAAAAATATAACGATAGACGAAGTTGCGGGCATTAGCTAGTAAAGTTATAAAACAGTTGTATCAAATTTTCATTCACTTACAAATGACAAAGACATACAAAATATGATCTAATCAGCAGATACTAACCATAATGATCTTTTGATATTTTGTCACGTAAATTTTGAAACATGAGCACTGATAATATCATCTTTTATAAAAGGTTGAGTAAGATTCAGTCTCATTAGCATTTGGTCTTTAGATATGTCTTTTTTAACTTATTTCCTCATTTCTGTTTCAATTCACGTAAGTTTACTTTTTGTATTTTACTTTGTAGTTTTCGAATAAAGCTGTACATCCATGTATCATGTTGTTTTCTGTATTACAGTTATTATTTACAGTTTAGCACGGGACTTATAACACCTAATGGGCAAGGTGCTATCAACATCAACTCGCCGAGACCCCAATTCGGTAGCCCATCATATAACTCAAGATTTTCGAACACAAATTCACCTCTTGCCAGGAACCTGGGAATTGCATCTGGTAGTGACTTGGCCAGAAATGTGGCAACAACTGGAAATGGATTTTCAAACATAGCAAACAGAAATGTAGCGTATACACCAGTTTCAGGCACAGTAAATGCACATCATAATCAGGCACCAACAAATTTAGCCAGTAATCCAACGTCGGCCCAACAATTGGCAAATATAGCTAATTCTGGAGCTTCTAGAAATGTAAACATTGCCAATACAGCACAAATACCAGGGAACTCAGCTAGTTCAAAAGCACTTTCCCAGTATCGATTGGCTAGTTCTGTTCAAAGTAACAACCCTGTAGGAAGCTCAAATGTTGCCAATAATTTGATCAATGTCAAGAATGGCAAATTGTTCCATGGTTGGTATCCAAATGCGTCTGGTAATTCTTATTCTCAATCTGAGCTGGCCAGACTCCATGGCAACCAGCAGTACGGTATCCGTATCGAAGCTGATGCCTTAGAAATCTCTGGCAATGTAGCAGTCGCTGGCAAATTGCCATTTACTGCCACTGTCAGTTTAAATGGCAGACTTCCAACTCAAGGTTCTGGTTTTGTTAACTATGCAAGTTCAAGTTAATTATTAGCTTTAAGAATGTATTTATTTTAATTTATGACTTTTTAGTACAGATAATAAAAGGAGTACTTCTTTGATTCTTTGTTTATATTATCAGAAAATTATTTTCTTTGTAATGTATGTGTTTTGGTACCTACATAAAATAGTTTAAAATAAATTAGTTTATGCACTAATTCAAATCAGCAACTGGAACTTCAGCATTTAATTTTTGTAGACTATAAATTGGTATGAACTAAGTCGTAAATGATCCGCGTGATTTTATTGAATAGAGATTATACAACAGTACCGAAGGCCACCAAACGTATACAATTATATACCGTGGTATCTTCTTTAAAAAAAACTTATAATCAGCGATAAAAATTATATCTGTTTGCATAGTTTATCTATAATAAAACAAAATTAATTAAATTAGTTCGTTAAAAAAATGAAAAAACAGGCATATTTTTAAATAAATTTATTTACATAATAAGCAACAAATAAAGTTATAACTAAGCGCAGCCACAGTTGCTCGGCGCCACTGACACCAAACCGCCAGCTGGCAGGTAACCTTCGAAATTAACGTAACCAATCACTGGCACTTCTCCATTGACAGCTGTTTTGCCAGTCACTGGCATTTCACCAGTAATCGCAACGTTACCGTAGCCAGCAGGAGCTGAGTAGCCAGTAGGGGCTGGGTAGCCAGCGGGGTTGGGATAGCCAGCCAATCCTGGGCTGGCTTGATTCGGCGCGAAATTCGATTGGTAGCAATTTGGTGCGAAACCGTTTGCCAGTGCGTTTGCTGGCAAACCATTGCCATAATTCTGGCTGTAGCCATTCTGAAAGAAAATAAAAAAAATGTATTTCGTGCATTGTGTAAATGTTCAAGTTTACGTAGATTTACAAAGATATATTTTTACTGCTTGTAATTAAATATATTAGTAAATTTATTTGATTCTGTTCTATTTATTGTCCTTTATAAGTATATTATAGTAATGATAAGTTTATCAAAGCCATTAAAAACTTTTTACGTCCTAATTTAATCCTAGTTTTGTAAACTTACCGTTATCAGACCCAAAATAACTAAAAATATGAACCGGGCAGCCATTTTTTAATCAAATTGCGATGCTACACTGAACAATGTTTTATAACTTTTTATTTATATCACGATATTTTCGTAACATTTTTTATCAAGTTTAATATTTCTTTCAAAAGATTGTGATTGATAAAATGATAGGTTATTTCATTGAAGTCACGAACTTAGATTTATTGATTATGCTGGGGCCACATTAGCGGGCTACGGCGAATATTCGTGTTAACGCGATGTATGTGGCCGGGTACATCGTGTCATCGCGTAGTATTTAGACAAGAACATCGCCTATAGGCGACAAAAACATCGTGTTCGGGTATACCCGAACACGATGTTTTTGTCGCGCCAACACGATACAAATATTCGCCCGCTAATGTAGCCGAAGCATTAGGAATTTAAAGTCAATAGTTTTAAGATACAAACACTGACATTGACATCGATGGGCAGTGCCCTTACAGTTATAACAAGAAGGATTATGAAGACGATAGAGACTAATAGGTAAGGTGATACGTCTCGCTCTAGCAGGAAATTCAATTTTTTTAGGGTTTTCTTTTTTATTGCGGCTGAACTGTTATATTTTTTACTACTTAGTTTAAGCTATTTTGCAAACATAAACAATAATTTTCTATGTAAACCTGAATCAATTTTTGAGATTGGTTCTTTATACATGTAAAGGTGCAGAAACTGTACAGAAACTGTTTTGTACAGTTCTGCACATTTCAGTAGGTACTTATGTACTGTATTACCTTAAGTACGTATAACTTTTTTACTTGGTTGAATAGGGTTTTCATTATAAACGGGATATTTACCATGATTTGTGAGTTTGATTATTTCCCGATATTTCGGCACAGTTGCATGCGCCATGATCACGGGTCGAACTGAAGTCTTTGCAAGTAGATATAAAAGTAAAAGTAGAAGTAAATATAATTCAAATATTATATTGGTTGAATAGGTTTATTAATATCAATATCTCATATTAAAGTATTTACACATGCATATGTAGTTCATTTTAGCATACAGAGCTTTAAACAACTTAGATAAGAAAAATATCCCTCTCGAGGATTCTTACTCTAGTTTTATTTTTATTACATCTATATTGTTAGAATCCATTCCATGATTTACTAAATGTTTTTATGATTTTCTAAACGAATATTATAAAGAGGAAAGATTTGATTGTTTGCATCGAATAGGCTCCGAAGCTACTGGACTGATTTCAAAAATTCTTTCACTGTTGTGAAGCTACATTATCTGCGCTGAACATAGGCTATATTATAATGATATTTTTTATATAGGCTACCCGTGCGAAGCCGGGGCGTACTACTAGTAAGTATTTTATATATTCCCATGTACATTTTGAAAATACTGTAAAAGTCGTAAGTTTGTTTGTGAATAAATAAATAACAGGTATGTTACTTAAATTAAGAAAAATATTGTAGACCCGTATACGACATAGCTTTACTAAAAACGTAGAGAGAAAAACTAGCTTCCATGGCTACCCCTAAGCCATGGAAGCAAGGCCCCAATGGCCCTCACGGACCCTAATGGCCCTCATGGGCCATGTATGTCAGTAGCTCTACTATGAGTTTTTACTATAAGTACCTACTATATTTACTATACTCGCTAGCGTCTGTAGTTAAAAAATTGTATGAAGATTTGTACAGCGCCTCTAGCGGGTACGTACTAAAATTCGTAATACTAATATTTACGTAACTACTGTAGTAAAGTCAGGCGATTTTACTGTGACAACTCATGGTAGAGGTACAATACAATTATTGCTACGTAAATCCGCCACGTCACAGTGTTGGTGCTTGAGCAGAAATGTGACAATCATAAACGTATCGAAACAGTGACGTATTTGAGATACACTGCGCGTCAACATCAGCTTTACTGTCGAACGTTGCAACGTTAACGCGCAGTGTATTTGATATACTTACGTATTGAGAACCGTCTTGAAGTGGAAGTCCTTGCTACAGTCTAAAGAAATTAGAACCTCTTTTGATAATGTTCTATGTACCAAAAAAATATGACTTTATGAAGCCATCATTTTCTAAAGCATATTGAATTATGTACTTAAATCTTATGTAATTAATAGATATTAAACTGTGTATACGCGAAAACGTAGTTTTAGTTTTTCGATATTTATACTGTAAACAGGTAAATACGGTAGAAACGGAATCATTCGTGCGCACTTGGCCGGTTTCTTTATAATAATTTTCTTTATCAGACTGCACTTAATCATAAATCTCTTCCACAAGATGACATGAACTTATTGTCAAGTAGGTACTTATCTATTTAACTTAAAACGGCACGCGGAAGTTGTGGGAAACAGTTAGTATTATCCTAAAGTAAGAAGGTAAAAACAAGAATGTATAAAAATGTTTATAATAATTAAATTATTTATTCACAATTAACAAAGTTAAGACCCCCAGGCTTAGATACCACTGTTACAAGCCCCGAACCCAATTCTGCCCAGATTAGCTCCAGACAAGCTGTTTAGTCCAGCACCGGAGAAGCCATTCAGTCCAGCACCGGACAAGCCGTTCAGACCAGACAAGCCATTAATTCCAGCTCCAGACAAGCCATTCAGTCCAGCTCCAGACAAGCCATTCAGTCCAGCTCCAGACAAGCCATTCAGTCCAGCTCCAGCCGCATTCAGACCTCCAGATACAATGCTGCCAACTCCAGGTCCATAAGTCCCAGAGCCCAGGATACCAGTCGCAACAGGTGACTCACTAGCAATGCCGACAGCTCCATCACCACAGCCGTATGAAACTGCACCTGCACCACCGGAGGGCATGCTACCTTCCAGAGCAATGGTGCCCAAAAGTGGAAGATTACCACCGACAGAGAGAGGACCTTCGAAAGCGTTTTCTGAGACAACTGAGACGCCGGTCGGAGCAACAGCTGATGCACTTTGAACTGAGAGGCCACCCCCAGTGGAAGCTACGCCATTACATCCGTTTGCTGCCAAACTGTTTGCTCCCAAGCTGTTTACTCCCAGGCCGTTTGCTCCCAGGCCGTTTACTCCCAGGCCGTTTGCTCCCAGGCCGTTTACAAAGCCGTTAGCGAGCATGCTGTTCCCGGCAAGGATACTGGCAGCCATCCCGTTTCCATTCAAACTTGAACGAAGACCATTGAAGGCGTTTCCGATGCACTGGCTTGAGATAGTCTGAAAATGTTAAAAGTAACTTAGCTTAGGAGTGGTAAAAGCTGATCCAATTTACTTAAAAGAAAAAATATAAACAAAAAGTGCGACTGTTTACTGTCTTTTAGTTATTTTCTGATATTTGTTTGTCAGTTTGTAATTGAAAATTCAATAATATGTTTTCCAAAACTATCCTTATCAATATTTAAGTAAATTAATTAAAAAAACATACCTGAAATAAGGCAAAAGCGCAGATAATGCCGGTTTTGGACACCATTTTTGTATCGTATCCTATTAGTTATACACTGAAAAGTTAGTTGTAGTAGTCAACTCTTTATACAATTATCAGTGTAAAGATTGCGTCAATGTACGTTACATAACTGTATTATATTGTAACTACACTATCTACATTGTAAGCACCTTATCAACTTCGAATTCGTAACATAAAAACGTAAACTGAGCTCACTTAGGCTTATCGTGCTAAATTGTAACGTAAACGGTTAGTCTAAGCAGCAGCTAAGGTTCACCAACGTACGTATTTTGGGATCGCGATAAGCGTGTAGCCAAACACGTTCAACATTCGAACGTTAGTGAGCCGAAGATTGTGACATAACCGCTGTCACACGAACGGAAACAAGATGAGCGGTTAGCCGTTTACAGCGATACGAAGTACACGCTACGTACACGTTACGTTGGTGAACCTTAGCTGCTGCATACGAACTGTATACGTTACAATTTAGCACGATCGGAACCGCAACGAGCTTGATTTTATTGAATAACTAGCTGAAACCCACGACTTCAAATATTTGTCACCAAAAAGCCTATCTTTTCCTCTCGAAACCAGCCAGGTTTTAAATCACGTTCGTTTCTATAGTAATTCATCGGTATTATGTGGCATGTTTTGTAAACTGATGAGACAGCTGTATAATAAAGTCACAGTCAGATCAGTCCACAAAAATGCCACGGAATACCAATGATCAATAAATCAATCAAATATTTCTTTATTTCAATAAAATCACAAGGATCATTTAGAATCGTCTTACATACTAGGTGCCAGTTCCAAACTTTGGTTGTGTATTGAAAAGTTCTAATAAACGAAGCTCAATTTGACAAGTTGTTTTATCGAGAATTTATCGACCTTATTTAGTCCAATTATTACTATTACAAACTTGTTTAATACGAATAAAGTACTTAAATAAATATTCAGGGGCATTCACACATCACGGTCTTTTCCCAAACTATGCGAAGCTTGATAAATGGGAGCTTGATAGCTGATATGGAATTACCTGTATAAGACGATTCTAAATGATCTTTGTGATTTTATTTATGTATTTAACAAATTTAACTTACCAATTCATGAATGTAAGTACGTATATGTTTTACTCTTTCACGCAAAAACTACAGAATGGATTTGAATGAAACTTTACAATAATGTAGTTTATACCTACATCAGAATAACACAGGATTCGTAGAGATTTGTGTGCATTTTAATATTATAACGATAGTAAGATGAATAGGGCCGTACATGTATGTCGTATGCCTAGCGAGTTGCGGGCAAAAAGTACTACAGATTGGATCCCACCCAACGCAACCCGACGACGTGGAAGGCCCAGGAGGAGATGGCGCGACGAACTCGATGCATACTTACCATCTTGGCCTGTAGCTGCATTCAATCGTAAAGAGTGGAAGGAGGGACGGGAGGCCTTTGCCCAGCAGTAGGACAGCCATGGCTGATTAATAATAGTAAGATGAAGCCGTGGGCATCAGCTAGTTAATTATATTAGAGCTTGGAATAGCAGTGAACACTGCTACCAACAGAATAAGCACGGTAGTAATGCTTATCTAGATGCGCTTTTCAAGACCTAATACAAGATGTTTTGTAAATATGTAGATACTTACTTATATTTATTTTATTTATATGTATTTTTATTGAAAGTCAATACGTAGTAGGTCAATACGTGCAGAGCAACGTACTATAATACTAACTATTTTGTAAAAAAAACTGCTTACACTGCTAATAAAATATTTTTTTTGTTAATCAATTTCAAGGATTTTTTTGTTTTCATTAAAATTACAATAATCATCATTTAGAACCCTCGAAAAAGTAAGAGCCTAACCTTTTACAAACTGAAAGTACAGAACTCGTGAAACTAAAAGTCCTTACTCCAAGATCTGGTGATACTCCAAGAGCAGGTATACGAAGACCTGTCTTTTATGTACCTACTGGTCATCACAAAAGTCATGAATAGCGTCCATGTCCAGGAGTTAGATTTTGACATGTTTCTAACTACTTAGTTTAAAAACGCTGAGTTCGTATATACATAGATTCATCTATATTTAGGGCCTTATTCCTCAATAGGTATTTGTTTGCTAGTTTTTTATCTGTTCTAGGGTTGAACTAAGGAAATAATAATAGAAAATGTTAATTTACATTGTTTTATTCATTCATTCATCAACAAAACCTAACTATAACAAACATATTTAGTAACCACATCCACAACCAGCTCCAAGACCGTAATTGAGTCCAGCTTGTCCGGCAAGACCGTAGCCAAGTCCAGCAGGTCCGGCCAGACCGTAGCCGAGACCCGCAGCGGGGCTAGCAAGACCGTAGTTAAGTCCAGCAATGCCGTTACCAGCGATGGCACCGATACCAGGGCCGTAAGATCCAGGGGTAGCGATACCGGTGGCGATGGGACCAGCTTCCGAAGCGATACCGACTTCTCCGTTGCCGCAGCCGTACGAGACAGAGCCAGCACCACCGGTAGGCAGGATGCCTTCGAGTCCGACGGTTCCGAGGAAAGGCAGGTTACCGCCCAGGTTCAGGGAACCTTCGTACGCGTTCTCAGACTGCACGGAGAGGCCGATGGGGGCGTTAGGAGAGGCGCTGTTGACGGCGAGACCACCACCGGTGGAGGCTACTCCGCCGCAACCGCAGCCGGCGCCGAGACCGTATCCGGCCAAGCCGTCAAGTGCCAGACCAGCTCCCAAGCCGTATCCTCCGTAGTTAGCTAGTCCAGCTCCAGCCATACCGGGTCCTGCCAGGCACTGGCTCTGGACTTGCACGAGAAGCGCGGAGGCGCACACTAGAAGAGCTCGGAATGCCATGGTTTGTTTGAAGGTTGTGAGTTTGTAATGATGTCTTGTAGCTGGAAGTTGCAGCATTTATACCACGTACTGCGTCATATTGACAGCATCCTGAAGCAATAAGCTTTACAGTAAATACGTGACACTTTCACTTCATTTTCTAAAATGTCAAAATAACTAGGTAATTGTTACTTTTAGATAACGTGTTCGTGACACATTTTGAAAAGAAATTATGATAAACATTGCGCTAACTTTATGTAACCTACTTTCAACGTCAATTATTAAATTAAATTCTACTCGAATTTGGTGTAGGGTTGTTTGTGTTGGCCACACGCAAGAAGAAGAAGAAACATCAATTGAAATTGTCTCTGCATAAATGAATTGACTTTATCATCTTCATCATCATCATCATCATCCACAGCCTGACTTGACCCACTGCTGGGTATAGACATCTCTTTGCTCTTTCCATTCCGCGCGGTTCTGAGCTGTTCTCAACCATCTGCGGCCCACTTATCTTTCACCAAATAACCTTCATTCACCACACAAAAACCAACAGATATGTCATCTTCATAATGGTCTGTGTCCAGGCTTGTCTGATCCACGTAAGTTCCTGCATGGATTAAAAAGTGTTTCGGTTTCTTTTCAGTACGCTAGTTTCTTTAGTTTCTTTGAATAAAAATAAAGTTTGTTCCTTGGAGGTATTGGGCACAACGCGGCTCCCCTCGCTCTTCGGCAAGCTCTCGGCTAGAGAGCTGGAGTCAGCAATGGTCTCGAAGCCACTGGGCTCGGCTACGGCGGGTTGGGACCTTTTAACCTTTATAGGGATGTGGCGCGGCGGGCGAAGGTCCGCCTGCGACGCGAAGGTTTCGGGTTCGATTTCCGCCTTGGGATAAATGTTTGTTCGATCTGGAAATATGTATTCCAGGTGTTCTGGGTATTTTATAAGTATCTCAAGTATCTAAGTATCTATCTATTTATAATAAAAATATGTAGTAATGTATTGTATTAAGTATGTCAATAACATGAAAATGGGTCAACAAACTCCGTGTAATACCTAGTTATGCAACCGGCTAGTACATTGACAACAACAACGCACCATGCCTAGTATTTTTATTTCTTATTATATCGAGCTTGAAGTTAATTATAAGTTGGAGTTGTTTGTGTTATCAAAGTGTTATTTCACATATTTAGTTACCGAAAAGAAGTTAGCAACCGTGGCACAGGTAATACCTAGCACGGCTGTTAATTGGTTTACCACTCTAAGGCTGAATATCATTTGCACGTACAAAACGTCAAGGGCTATTTTCGCTTGACAGATTAATAACTGCTACGTCAGATTCTGTCAATCTGTAATCCTTAGCGAATAATTAAGTTACTGGGAGATGTCATCAAAAGTGGTAAACCAATTTCTTTGTCGCCTATACATTGACAATAACAACGCACCATGCCTAGTATTTTTATTTCTTACTAGCTGACACGTGCCCACTTCGTTGGGGATAATTTTTATTAAATAAAAAAGTAAGACATTTATGCTGTCGTTGACTTGTGGCTTTTTTGTAGGCATTATCAAGCTCCACATCTTTTCTCTACAACACTTCGATACCTCAATTTAACGGAACTATTGCTAAATACCGACCGACTTATAACGCATTGCCAAAACGCACCGATAGCGCCATCTAGTGGTAAACACAACAAATTTCAAACTTAACTCGATTTGAGTATTCAAGTGCGACGGCGCGATGGCTTATTTCATGTATAAGTTTGGTGTTTCTATACCGATTTCTATGATTCTTTTTTTATTGAATAGGTAATAATGTTAACTTTTTTAAATTTGGGATTACTGAGAGTCTTAAAAACGTAAGAGTAAACAAATATAATCAGAATGCTCCGAACTGCTAAGCTATCAGGAGTTACACGTGTTATTGTGAGTCAACCATAAAAGATAGACATGTGCTGTTGCGGGATATTTTTTAGACAATTTAATGTAGAATATTTCCGTCATACATGATTTCTATGTAACTTTAACCATTAAGGATGCACACGCGACGGTAGCTTAAAAAACGGAGTAACTTCACCCGTTTTCCCGACATTGCCCGTCACTACTCTGCTCCTATTGATTGTAGCGTGATGAAAAGTATCCTATAACCTGCCCAGAAGTATGAAGAATAATTGTACCAAGTTTCGTTAAAATCCGTCGAGTAGTTTTTGTTTCTATAAGGAACATACAGACAGACAGACAGACAGACAGACAGACAGACAGACAGACAAAAATTTTACTGATTGCATTTTTGGCATCAGTATCGATCACTAATCACCCCCTGATAGTTTTTTTTTAAATATATTTCATGTACAGAATTGACCTCTCTACAGATTTATTATAAGTATAGAAGATAGATTATATCGAGCTTGAAGTTAATTATAAGTTGGAGTTGTTTGTGTTATCAAAGTGTTATTTCACATATTTAGTTACCGAAAAGAAGTTAGCAACCGTGGCACAGGTAATACCTAGCACGGCTGTTAATGTACGTACCTAATTTTAGAGTAGATATTAGTTAGGTCGAATAATTCGCTGTTCGAAATTGTTCTTGGTTATTTTTCAACTTTATATTTGATTATGTATCCACTACTAAAATCTTTTTTATTTTTTTATTACTTATTTTTGTTCAATTTATGTTCAATCTCTGAAATGTCTCATGTTGAAGTAGGTACCTACTATGTAAAGTATATTTTATATGACCTGACTACCTACATGTATTTATGAAATAAACACATGTTGTACTTTACTTTACATGCCTAAACGCAAGTTTGCAGTCTTGCACCTGGGGCCGGTTGCTTATCTCTACCACCCACCCGTCTGTGCCTTAGCTCTTGTTAGTAAGTTTAATTGATTCATTCGTCTAGTCTAGACTCTAGAGGCTAACCTTTGTCTTAGACGTCTCATTTAATGTATCTAATTTCATTGAATAAAAGTTTTCGTGAAATAAAGTTTAGTTTTTAAAACCTCCTCCACGTCCCCGAAACCTTTACTACCTACTTATAACTACATTATAATCCAATTCGTTCTAAATCAAATCACAGCATTTCGAGCTCTCCTTGTATGCGCTAGATTTGCTGATAACGGCATTCATTTATTTCTTTAAGTCACCAATATTGTAGGTATACATCAAATCACTAAAATAAAAAACAAAAAATATACACCCAGACCAGAAAATACCAGAAATATTTATGTTCATCACACAAACTCTCGGTGGGGATCGAACCCACGATCCACGGTATGGAATCGCTGAGATTCCTATAGCGCTGATTTTCAGTAGAGCCAAGAGATGAGCCGAAAATTGAGGTTCTGTGACACGCGCTTATTGCATATCTTAGCTTCAAATATATGTATAATTTATATTACCTAAATGTTCACACACGGCTTAGCTAATATAAATTATAATTAATAATTTAAGTTGTTTACACCTGTAATCACATTGTCCTAGATTGTAACAAATATATTGTGTACCTATATTAATATGTGTGAATATGCCGTTGGTGTAACATAAATAAATAAAACTATCTCGAGGTTCAACCAATCAGAGACTGTAGAAAACACGATCATTTACCGAGCAGGTCCATGATTGGCAGATGTATGGAAAGTATTTTTCTGTCAAGTCTACCTTCAAACTATGTGTTCAGAGCTTTTTGACTAGATTAGTTTATATAGCTTATTTAGTAGGACTGAAGTAAAATAAGTAAGGCAACAAATATATATAAAATCTTTGGTTTATTTGTGCAAATTTTTAGTAGAGTCCGTTGCAGCCGCAACCGTTGCCGAGTCCAAGACCGTAGCCGATGCCTCCGAGTCCAGCATTGTAAGCGTTGATGCCAGCGAGACCAGCAGCTCCCAGACCAGCAGCGCCGTTGAGACCGTAGCCGAGACCGTTGGCGAGTCCGATGCCGTTGCCAACGATGGCGCCGATACCGGGGCCGTAAGCTCCGGGGGCAGCGATACCGGTGACGATGGGACCCTCTTCAGCGGCGATGCCGATGTTTCCATTACCGCAGCCGTAGGACACAGCGCCAGCACCAGCGGTGGGGAGGATGCCTTCGAGTCCGACGGTTCCGAGGAAAGGCAGGTTGCCGCCCACGCTCAGACCACCCTCGTACACGTTATCAGACTGCACGGAGAGGCCGACGGGGGCGCAAAGAGAGGCGCTGTTGACGGCGAGACCACCACCGGTGGAGGCTACTCCGCCGCAACCGCAGCCGGCGCCGAGACCGTATCCGGCCAAGCCGTCGAGTGCCAGACCACCTCCCAAGCCGTATCCAGCCAGGTTAGCGCCGGAGTAGCACTGGCTCTGGACCTGCACGAGGAGCGCTGAAGCGCATAACAAGAGTACTCTGAATGCCATTGTTGTGTTCTTTGAAGGTAAACTTTTAAGAATGATTTATAAAATTATTTTTGTAGGTTTTATACTACTAGCACAAAACTTTATCATGAAGAATTATTACGTTAAATACGTGACTGGAATTAAACTAACTTGTTGTTATACGGATTGGATTATAATTGTGTCGTAATTGTGTCATATTTTGATCGAATTCTTTTTGAAGTTCATTATCACTACGTGCTATGTGCCTCTACTTTTATAATTATCATGGTTAGGTGCATTGACATTATGAAAACATAAGCAAAGGCTTGATACATTTCAAAACTCAGTATTTTTTCATATAAAATGGTGTTCACTTTTTCATCAAACATTCAGTTCACAGTTGAATACCAATAACCATGTCCACCTTCGCCTTCTTGTTGCTCTGCGTCCAGGCTTGCCTGATCCAGGTATATTCAATTGAGTTATGAGATCTTTTACACTAAACCGAATCTCTTGAACAGTACTAATTTAAAATATTTTACAGAATGTGTACAGCCAGTGCCTCGCCGCACCAGCTCTAGGAGCCGGTCTGGGTTGCGGAGGCTGCGGAGCCGGTCTCGGCGCCGCTGGTCTAGGTTACGGCGCTCTCGGAGCCGCCGGTCTGGGCTACGGTGGTCTCGGAGCCGCCGGTCTGGGCAATGGCCTCGGCGCCGCTGGTCTCACTGGCGCGTACGGCGGCGCTGGTGTCGGCAACGTGGCCGTCGCTGGAGAACTGCCCGTGGCCGGTAACACCGCGGTGCTCGGACAGGTGCCCATCATCGGTGCCGTGCAGTACTCCGGCCCCGTGTGCGCCGCTGGCTCCGTCTCTATCGCTGGCAACTGCGCTTGCGGATGCAACCCATGCGGATACTGAAAACTTAATATCAATTAACTTCGCCTGCAATATTTCACAGAATAAAGGATGAATTCTTGATATTATTTGATGTTTTATGATTATTTTGCTACATCATTAGTAGCAACTTCCAACCTCGATCACTTCCTAATATTTGAATATTCTAGTTCTTTAATCTCTGTGATGAGGGTGTATGGGCTTCCAAATCAATTCATGAATAAACTATGTAGCTGGTGTTTGAAACTAGTATTAGAAATACTTAGTTACCTATCAATATCGAGACAGTAGGCCCATTAATTCATTTTGTATTCATTCATCACTTATTAATTCATTAATTCAACTTCTTTTGGGTATTTTTCTTCATTTCAAATTTCTTCATTGTCTTCATTTCAAAACCAAACTTGGGTTAGAGTGTTCTGTAGCGTGGAGTGATACCTCATCATCTAGATCCTATGTTATTTCCAAATGTCTCATGTAGGCAGTTTCTTTCTTGTGCACAACGAAATGATCCAGTGAAAGGTGCATGCACATCTATCTTTCATTGGACCCTTATGTGTAGTTAAAGTCGATCCGCACTAATAGTCATTAAATACATTTGGAAACCGAGTTATGATGAAAAAACTGATGAATATGGTGGTAAACGCATAAGGTTCTATAGGTCGACAATTTGAACAATTTGATTCTAAATGATCCTTGTGATTTTACTGAATCAAGCAGTTTTGACTTTGACTTTGAACTAATGCTTTTCTAGCCAATAATAATATTTTCAGCGCGGCAATGCAGCCAGTGTCTTGGCTACGCTTCCGATTGGTACTGATTTGGATCAGTTGAACTAATCTATAGATCGTTTGCAACGGTCTGTAGATAGCTCAACTGTTTCTTATGTATTTTATATGACAATGTATATTTTGTAAATATTGTATAGTCGTAAGTTTGTTTGTGAATAAAGTTTCTAGCCTCCCCCCACGTAATATCCAAAATTTGGCTTTCTCGGTTCATTTTCAATTCTAACCCGATTTTTCCGACGTAATGACTGGACTATAAGCGCTTAGATAACACATTTATTATGCGAACCCCCCAGTGGAACTCGTTGCCGGCTTCTGTCTTTCCCGATCACTACAATCTTGGTCTCTGCAAGGCACGAGTGAATAGGTGTCTCCTAGATCGTAGTGCTCCATTGTCTCGACAACATCACTTTCCATCAGGTGCGTTTGTGGTCAAAAGACGAGAATTTTTTGACAATTTAAAAAAATAAATCAAAGATTTGATCTCGAATGCTTCATAAAATAATTATATAAAATTTGAAGTAGCATTTTACTTTTAATTTTTTTATTTATAAAAGCTCTTAAATTCTTTGATCATTGACTAAAGACACATTCTTCAATTTCACTTGATAGATAGCGTATAATATTTTTTGTCTAACCTATATCATCCCACTTCTGGCCAAAGGTCTCCCCTAAATCCATCCTCATTCCAGCTTTTTTAAATTATTTAAAAAAATTTTTGCAATCAAGAATTTTTAAAATATTTCCAGTGGTTAGATTGTGTCTTCCATCATTTCGAATATTTTTGCCCAAGTCACAAAATTATTATCTACTCAATAGCCCATATATATTTTGTTACTATTAAAATTGGTCGAACTCGCGATATTATTAGGTACTTTTTTCGGATTTCGGAACGCAGGGTGAGTGCATTGTAGGTACCTACCTACTCGACAAAATGTACCGATAATATGCATCATAACTAGATTTTAGGTGAAGTATGCTATTGCCGCTGCAAAAAAGCTAAAATATGAAATGCAAATATACCTAATCCGGTCACTAGTTATCGTATTAGCTAGTCAATGAAGATTGAAGTCTATTTTGTTCCTTTTTGTAAATGAAATGAAATGCATTTATTTTGACATGGGTACAAAACATAAAAATGGCAACATTTAGAAAATACATAGAACAACAGAAGAAACA
This sequence comes from Ecliptopera silaceata, assembly GCA_932527185.1. NCBI lineage: Eukaryota > Metazoa > Arthropoda > Insecta > Lepidoptera > Geometridae > Ecliptopera > Ecliptopera silaceata. The sequence goes on along the minus strand of OW052217.1, from coordinate 4,154,302 downwards.
GTAACATAATGTCGAAAAAGCTCGGGTCGCGACAAGGTCAGTCTCAGCTTATTTGCTGCCCTGCAAATGGCAGAGCAGCGCTGATTTTCAGCTTTGTATGCATATCTTTTTTAGTTATAACGTGTATATTTTTAATAAGCAAAACTATGTAACAAATACTTGGCAGTTAAATAAGCAATTGAGCTAAGATAGGAGGCATTAGAGATCACAAACAGGTCATCATTTGAATAAAATACTGTAGTTTATTTATTGATTTATTGGCACTTAGTTTCGCATCGTCACACTGAGACTTTGTTTAGAATGCGAGTTGATTGAAGTAATCAGTACAGGTAGTTAGCACCACAGGGGCTAGCACATCCGCAGTTGCAGTTGCCAGCAATAGACACGGAGCCAGCGGCGCACACGGGGCCGGCGTATTCAACAGCACCGATGATGGGCACCTGTCCGAGCACCGCGGTGTTACCAGCCACGGGCAATTCCCCAGCGACGGCCACGTTGCCGACACCAGCGCCGCCGTACGCGCCAGCGAGACCAGCGGCTCCGAGGCCATTGCCCAGACCGGCGGCTCCGAGACCCAAACCAGCAGCACCGAGACCACCGTAGCCTAGACCGAGACCGGCTCCGCAGCCTCCGCAACCGAAACCGGCTCCTAGAGCTGGTGCGGCGAGGCACTGGCTGTACACATTCTGTAAAACCACAATAAAATTATAATAGGTATAAATAAAAAAGGCTCCAAGTTATTTTATCTATCTCCATTAAGCTTAGTTAAATGCAGGTTATAAACTAAAACTTATGGTACCTGGATCAGGCAAGCCTGGACGCAGACCAACAAGAAAGCGAAAGTGGACATGGTTGATTTGTTCTGAACAAATTACTGAATGAAAAATATCAAACGAATACTGTTTTATATGAGAAAATTAAGAGTTTTGTAACTAGACCACATGATATCACGAAAAATTAAGAAACATTTAATCATTTTGTAAAAGAAAGGATTTTAAATAAAGTTACTTTTTATGTTGCGTAAAGCAACGTTTTGTAGTGTTAGGAATTACCTACGTGACATAGATTTACTAACCTAACCTATCAAAGTTACTTATAATATTAATGCCGGTATAATTGTGTCAACAGTAATATCATGACACAACAACATAGGTTCCATGACATGATAATCCAATGAAGGAAACAAAACACTAATATAATCACGTATCCTAACGTAATAACAGCCCTAACATCCCTCGCACCTGTATAAAACGGATTACATGAAATTCTGAAATCATTCTTACAAGTTTACTTTCAAGAACACAACAATGGCATTCAGAGTACTCTTGGTATGCGCTTCAGCGCTCCTCGTGCAGGTCCAGAGCCAGTGCTACTCCGGCACTAACCTGGCTGGATACGGCTTGGGAGCTGGTCTGGCACTCGACGGCTTGGCCGGATACGGTCTCGGCGCCGGCTGCGGTTGCGGCGGAGTAGCCTCCACCGGTGGCGGTCTCGCTGTCAACAGCGCCTCTCTTTGCGCCCCCGTCGGCCTCTCCGTGCAGTCTGAGAACGCGTACGAAGGTTCCCTGAACCTGGGCGGTAACCTGCCTTTCCTCGGAACCGTCGGACTCGAAGGTATCCTGCCCACCGGTGGTTCTGGCGCTGTGTCGTACGGCTGCGGCAACGGAGAAGTCGGTATCGCTTCGGAAGCGGGTCTCATCGCCACCGGTATCGCGGCCCCTGGATCTTACGGCCCTGGTATCGGCGCCATCGTTGGCAACGGTATCGGACTCAGCAACGGCATCGGACTGGGCTATGGACTCAACGGCGCTGCTGGTCTCGGAAACGCTGGTCTCGCCGGCATCAATGCTTACGGCCTCGGAGCCATCAACGGCTACAGTGCTGGACTCGGAGGTTGTGGGTGTGGTGCTTTGTATTAAGTGCTTTTACAAACTGAATAAGATAAATATACAAGGCTGCATAAAAACATTAATTTATTTCCTTTGCAATACTTGCTACTACCTTACTAGGCCTACTGTTTTATAAATCAGGGTACTATTAGGTCTACGTCAACTTAAAAGTGCGAAGATGATTTCTCATGCACGCACGAAATATTTTTAGGCAGTAAGTAATTAATGAGTAGGTCAATTGCATTTCTAATGTATCGACTATTTATTTATCAGATTCACTTATCATCATGTCTTTAATGAGGTATAACCTAATTAAAAATAAAATAACAGAAAAAAGTCATAAAACCACAGTTACGGCCGGTTTCTCGAACGATGATCAACGAAAAATTCAAATAATTACTATGTGTCAAACTCGGATCAATCGTGATTTGGGTTTCCAGAAACCGGCCGTCTGAGAGTTAACATTTATGTAATATATATATAACAGCAATAAAAAAAAATTAAAGGAGGTTCTGATATATTATAATAACCTGATTTTATGGTACGGAACCCTTTGTTCCGATTTCCACTCGCACTTGGCCGGTTTTAACTCACTAATCATATAAAAAAACGGTAGGAACCAGGCCGTAAGTTTCTTGCCCGTTCTTCTAGGCTCTGGTCGCGTGGAACTGGCACCTAGAATCACCTAGTGTGTAAGACGATTCTATATGATCCTTGTGATTTTAATGAATAAAGTAATTTTTGACTTTGACTTAATAACCCAAAATTCAATGGAATTTTAAAACTTTCATATTAAAATTCTTTTTACACAAGACACAGCGGTCTCAAATGTACAGAGTAACGGCCGGTTTCTCGAACGATGATCAACGAAAAAATCAAATACTTACTATATGTCAAACTCTGATCAATCGTGATTTGGGTTTCCAGAAACCGGCCGTAAATCTTCTCAAGAAAATTATCGTAACAAGCGCTCTATTATATAAATAGATTCATTAATTGCATCATGTTGGTCACAATTATATCTTAAATTAAGATTAGAGCCGAACATGACCCTGCTGGGGCACTACAATATTATTGCCCTTAAGGCGACGGGTCGGGTGAAATTTTTCATAATAAATAAAAATGTCAATAACTTCCAACTTTATTATTTATTTATTATATCTACACACACGTTAAACTTGTAACACGGCATAGTTTTTGCCGTGGTGGTTAATCTCTAGATAGTCAGCGTGGCAACGTCGCATTTTCAACTTCAGTAAGAATGCTGAAAACGACGCAAAACACATAGTGAGCCGCGCACAGTTTGGATTGTCAAACTCTTAAGCAGCGCCTTATGAATATTTGCGAGCACACAGCAATGGAACACTTATAGTTCCTAAGGCGCTACTCTTCTTCTTCTTTAAACACCTAAATGTAGAATTTTTTTACCTTGGATGTATAGATATCAACCATAAGAATAGCTGTGCTGAGTTTGGTACCAAACAAATCTGCCAAACCCATAAAAAATGGGATCAAAAATCACACTTTTGCAAAAGGTGTTGGTACTAAACTTACATTTTAAAGTAAACTATAACCAAGAGCACACATTTTGTTTCCTACCTGACTAGTTCAATATATGTGTTATAGGAAATAATACGTTTCACAACTCCACATGCTATGACTTCTTCAGAAAACACTCCCAAAAACACGCATTTGGCTATACCCGTCACCTTAAGGCTTGGTGCATAACAAAAATATTCATGAACTTAAACAAAATTAATCATGAAGCTTAATTTACATAAGAAATTTTTAAATGTAAATAGTCTCAACAACCAAATTTTTCAAAATAATCCAGTAAATTATTAAAGCTTTTTTTAATGAGGAACTTTATGAAAGTTTTGTAAATTATGTTCCCTGACTTGCTTTATTAAATCTATACTTCTATACTAATATTATTATAAAGAAGTAAAGTATGTGTGTTTGTTAAATTGTAAGGGATCTCGGGATCTACTGAACCGATTTTAAAAATTCTTGAGATAGATAGATAGATAACTAATTACAACAATCTTTCACCAATAGAAAGCCACATTATTGCTGAGTGTCATAGGTTACATATTTTTTTTACGTGGTATTCCGTTTTGCAAAGTGAATCGGAGAAAAAACGGTCGAATGAAAGCGATCGAAGCGATATCTATGAAAGATATATTTTTGTATTCTAGAGAAAAGATGTGGAGCTTGAAAATGCCTACAAAAAAGTCAACGATTTTTATTGAATATAAAAGTTAGACATATGCTGTCTAACTTTTATATTCAATAAAAATTATGCCCAACGAAGTGGGCACGGGTCAGCTAGTAAGTTATATTTTAGATAACTCACACAATAGGTATCTTTATAAATTATAGCCTATGTGGATTCTTCCATGGCCAGTGTGGAGGTCGATAAACCGACTCCGGACTCAGGTCGGTCGAAGCAGAGAGAACAGTCATGTGCAAATGGGGTTTCCGCGATCCTGCACTTAGCCAATGCGACTGCGAGGACCCCATCCAAACGATGTCACACTTGCTCGTTTGTCCCTTGTGCCCTACCACCTGCACAAGGCTGGACCTCATCAACGCCACAAATGAGGGAATAGAAGTGGCTAAGTTTCATTCGAACTTGGTTTGAAGTTGTCATTGTACCCATTGACACGTAAGAAGAAGAATAGCCTATGTATTATTCTCATGTATAAGCTATATTAGTGTAAAGTTTCATTAAAATCCATTCGGTAGTTTTTGCGTGAAAGAGTAACAAACATACATCTATCCATCCTTGCATCTTATAATATTAGTAGGATTATAACGAAATAGCTGATGAGAAGTTGACCTACTTACCTAGTTATTATAATGTATGGTCAGCATAGAGGTCGATCAACTGCTGATTACTGATGACTCGATATTTCTCACGGTAGAACGTGCTTGGACGTGACACACGTGTCATATAGGTTATTGATATCTAATAAGCAAATGAAAATCAAAAGTATTGCATTAAGTAATCAGTTTATTTTGGAATCAGTTGTTAGTGTTGAAATCAGTAAAGTCCGCAGCCGCAGCCGTTGCCGAGACCGTAGCCGATGCCTCCAAGACCGTAAGCGTTGATGCCAGCGAGACCAGCAGCTCCCAGACCAGCAGCGCCGTTGAGACCGTAGCCGAGACCAGCGTTGGCGAGTCCAATGCCGTTGCCGACGATGGCGCCGATACCGGGGCCGTAAGCACCAGGTGCTGCGATACCGGTGACGATGGGGCCTTCCTCCGCAGCGATACCAATTTCACCATTGCCGCAGCCGTAGGACACAGCGCCGGCACCAGCGGTGGGCAGGATGCCTTCGAGTCCGACGGTACCGAGGAAAGGCAGGTTGCCGCCCACACTCAGACCACCCTCGTACACGTTCTCAGACTGCACGGAGAGGCCGACGGGGGCGCAAAGAGAGGCGCTGTTGACGACGAGACCACCACCGGTGGAGGCTACTCCGCCGCAACCGCAGCCGGCACCGTATGAGCTTGCCAAACCTCCCAAGCTAGCTAGTCCAGCACTGGCGTAACCGGGTCCAGCGAGACACTGGCTGATGGCAATCTGAAAGAAAATCAGAAATCAGAAATATTTTATTGCTCAACTGTTGTAGGTATCTATAGGCGACCAAGAAATTGGTTTACCACTTTTGATGACATCTCCAGTTACATAATAATTATTCGCTAAGGATTACAGATTGACAGATTCTGACGTAGCAGTTATTAATTTGTCAAGCGAAAATAGCCCTTGATGTTTTGCACGTGCAAATGATATTCAGCCTTGAGTGGTAAACCAATTTCTTGGTCGCCTATACATAAAAGATCTTAATTTTAAGTGGTACAAGTTTATGCAGTTTCCACAATCCGGATGTACAATAAGAGGGTAATGTACAGAGACATACCAAATAAATGACGAGAAGCTCACAAGATATGTCCTCAACTTCAGGAATGTAAACTTTATGCTATACACCTTTAGTCTTTATTATTTATCTTTCAAAATATTCTTGAATTGTATAAAATGCGTTACAGATTAACCATTTTTTTAAACGATTTTTGATCTATTACCTTGAAGAGGTACCATCGATTATTTTTGAATATCTTTAGAAGCTACTGATGCTTACTCATGTAATTGTAATGAAACTTACTTGGGCCAGGAGGGCCTGGGCGCAGAGAGCAACGATCAGTTTAGCTGCCATTTTGTTTGTTGAAGACAATGCTTTACAATGATCGAGTGTTAACACAACAAAGTTTTTATAGGTATCCGCGTCTTATCCACAAGGAAATTAGGAAATCTAATGTTTTTGTAAGGAATCACCTATTTTATCAATGAAATTACACAATTTCTTTATTTACGTGTTGTTCATAAGTTATTTGTGGTGAAGAGTGTGTGACCTTTATAAAGATTGGGAAATAGCTTTATGAAATTGGTATAAATACCTAAATATTTATTTGGAAGACCATTCTGGAATCTTTCAGTTCAACGTAACAACCATGTCTTCTACCAGCTTCCTTTTCGTCTGCATCCAAGCTTGCTTGGTCTTCGTAAGTGTTACTTTTTTCTTACTGAATCTTTCTTCAAATTTCAAATAAATAATACAAAATTAATATAATAAAAATAGCTTCAAAAAAGGATTGGGGTCTTGTGAAAAAGATTTTGGTTTAAAAAAGCTTTATTTGAACTCATAAAAAACTTTACAGTTATAATAAACTTAAACTATGTAAAGTTATACTTCATCATCATCGTCATCATCGGCAGCCCGTACTAGCCCACTGCTGGGTATAAGCCTCCTCCCTCAAACGCTACTCTTTCCTTAATTGGGCCTTTTGTATCCAGGTCAAAGTTATACTTATTCCATAAAAGTCATAAATATTTAATGATTTTGACTTTCCAAGTTTACCTGTTCTTTCTAACATGTACTAAATGTATTGTGTTTTCAGAGCGCCTACAGCCAGTGCCTCCCAGCACCTGCTCTAGGTTGCGGCTGCGGAGCTGGTCTGGGCTACGCCGGTCTTGGTGCCGCTGGTCTGGGCGCCGCTAGTCTGGGCTACGGATCAGCCGCCGGTCTCGGTTTGGGTAACGGTCTCGCTGGACCCTGTGCGGCGTACGGCGGCGCTGGTGTCGGCAACGTGGCCGTCGCTGGGGAACTGCCCGTGGTTGGTAACACCGCGGTGCTCGGACAGGTGCCCATCATCGGTGCTGTGCAGTACGCTGGCCCCGTGTGCGCCTCCGGCTCTGTCTCCATCTCTGGCAGCTGCAACTGCGGATGCGCCAGCCCCTGCGGATACTAAACATATTTAAAAGCATTCTAAAAATAACAATGCACTCAAACGACCCGATAAATAAATGACGAATGAATGAAGCTTCTGATTTTTTTAACAAACCCTTAAACAATTTAGACATCTTAAAATCCAAACCCCGAAAATTAGGTTCCAAAGCTTGTCACTTCATTCAGTACTGCATCATTATTGCTCGTTGGATCAAAAGGAACTCATATCCAACGGCGTATCCAGGGGGGGCCATGGGGTCATGAGCTGGTTCCAGGACTTAGGTGGACCACTAATTGAACATAATTATTTTATTTATATATTTTGTCACCATACAGATTAATGTAACTACATTATGTAATAACTTTGTATAATGGCAAACGTTTGGGAATTAAATTATAAGTTCTTGACTTGACCACGACTACGTGACCCCCCACTGGTGCTAAAGCTGGATCGTGACCCCCCCTGGCGCCAAACCTGGATCCACCCTTGCACATAACTAGGTAGCTCTTGTAAGTAGTATAACTCTTGTAATTCTTGCGTCGAGGGATGAAATATAAACTATTTGATGACACCTACATCATGAACAGTTTTAGAAACCCGAAGTATGTAACCAAGACTCCACAGTGCTGGTCTAAACTCGAGAAAATAGGTAGGTACACATGTTTAACTATAGAAAGTATCCAATGGATGAGAATTTGACTTAAGTTACTCCAAAGAGGTTTTATTTTATTTTTACCTAAGAATCAATGATAAGTAGGCTTTTAGCAACGAGATTGGACGTGGATAGTAAGCTGTTAAAGAAACCACTTAGTATGGCTTTCTGAAGGATTATATAAAAAAAACGCTAGGATCCAAGTATAGTTCCTTGCCAGTTCTAGACCCTGGTCGCGACAAACTGGCGCCTAGAATCATCTAGTACTTATGCAAGACGTTTCAAAGTGTTCCTTGTGATGTCATTGGCAAAATAAATTATCTTGTATCTTGATTGAATAAATGCAATTGAAGTTTGAAGTTTGTCATATTAGGTACATAAATCTTAATGTGGTAGAAATGTCTGATTGTAGATACCTTATAGTCTAAGATCCGGCTGCAGGATTACTACGCTCATCTGTTTTTTGCTGAAAACCGATTTTTTATGTATATTTATAATTAGGAGAATATGTATTTATCAGGGTGCCTAGCAAAATTTGGCCGCCAGTATGTTTAATTAAATTATTTTTAATTATTTTTTTGGAAAAATATCGTTCACCTGTTTTTTAAATCAAATAACGTCTACATCATGGCAATTAATATGAAGACTCAAAAAAATCAGCAACCCTTATTTGCGGGTAGATTTAATTAAGCAAACAATATGATAAAAAATGGAAAAAAACATAGCTTTAATTTGATATGCAATTAATAAATAAACGTTATGCACGTATAAATGTATCGAAATCATACCTGTTTACACCTGGCTGCGAAGAGGTACGGCCAAATGCGCAACGGCAACCGTGATTTTTTTGAATCTTCATATAAATTGCCATGATGTAGACGTTATTTTATTTAAAAAACAGGTGAACGATATTTTTTTTCAAAAAATAATTAAAAATAATTTAATTAAACATACTGGCGGCCAAATTTTGCTAGGCAACCTGATAAATACATATTCTCCTAATTATAAATATACATAAAAAAACGGTTTCCAGCAAAAAACAGATGAGCGTAGTAATCCTGCAGCCGGATCTCGTACTATAAACCCTGATTAACTACGAATAAATGTATATTAAAAGTAATATACAGGGTGTAACAAATTAGGTGGACCAAAAGCAAAAGGGCAATGGGGGAGTTTTTAGATGGTTGTAGAAAAAAATATTCAGCAACTTTTTTGTATAAATTGCTCGTAAAGTTTTTCGCTGAAGTTCAGGGTTCTGTATAAGTAAAGAGATACTACTAATAAATAATTACACTTTGATTATAGTGTGTCTTAATATACGTAAACGTAACGTATTCACACTGCGCGCTAACGCTGCAACGTTCGACAGTAAAGCTGATGTTGACGAGCAGTGTATCTCAAATACGTCACTGTTTTGATTTTTGATTCTTTCATCTTTTAATTCTTTAATCTATATAAAAATGAATTGCTGTTCGTAAGTCTCGCTAAAACTCAAGAACGGCTGAACGGATTTATCTTGTCTTGGTCTTGAAATGCACGTGGAGGTCTAGGGAAATGTAAGAAGAATCGAATAACTGCCGGGAAAACCCTTAAAATAGCCAATTTCTATTTCCCATACAAATGTTTTCTAAATAAAATGTAGAGTCAATTTGAACTTTAGTTATCGATTGAGGCACTACGAAGTCTGCCGGGTCAGCTCAAAGGTAATGTACATTTTGTAAAAACTGTGTAAGTAAATAAGTTTGTTTGTAAATAAATATATGTAATATGATTTTGTAGTTATTATTTGATGAATTCGACTGTTCTTTTGAAGTGTATATAACCTATTGCTTAATAACTTATTAGGTAAATAGGTCATGACTTACCATAATCAAAATTAGTTATTTATTATTACAAAACACTTATTACAAACAATTTTGTAATTTGATCACGTTTTTATATAAATACAAGTATATTAAAGGGATACCGCTTATTAATTAAAAATAAACTCAAAATGAAAGTCGGTATTTTTGTTTTCTGCGCTCAAGTGTGCTTTATTCAGGTAAACATATTAATATTTCAGCTATTTTTATTATCTATCAATTATATTAGGTAATCAATAATTATTAAGCTATTAGTAATTGAAGCATAGCTTCTATCGCGGGCCTTGAGCGTGGAGACCGAATCCAGAAATTCCGTAACGAAATAACCTAACACTGCGCATACGTAATCCAGCAAAAAATGCTATGCAATAGCTTTACCGCGGCAGTCCCCGAGTGCCACACTGTTAATAGTCGTCGAAGTTTGTTTGTGAATAAATTATTTTTCCTATTAATACATAAACATCTCTAGAAAGTCAAACCTAAAGATACTTTATTCATTATTTCACATGGATTACTTAGAATCGACTTAAATTATTTAACTATATCTTATATATAAAAATGAAACCCGTTTTCCTTGGTCACGACATAGCATGAAAACGGCTAGACCGATTTTTTTTTGTAGTTTTCTAATACTCTGTACAAGGTTCTTACGGAAAAAAAAATTAAGACAATCTCTCAGAAAAAAAATAAGGCGGTACGAAGTTCGCCGGGACAGCTAGTTCTTAATAAATATATATTCTTGGACATTTTATACATCACGCACATCTTTTGTATGTACAAACATTGAATAGATAACAACAACACAGTAATTCTAGGTAATATTTTAAGCAATTATTTTTCTTGCAGTCAGTCTTTAGCCTAGGATGCAGTAATATCGCTGGTCAAGGCATCGCAGGTTTCAACCAAGCAGGTCCTGGTATCGCGTACGATGGACCAAACCCTGGCTGTGGAGGAGTAGCATCTACAGGTGGAAGCTTCGCCGTGAACAGCGCCTCTTCCCTCCCTCCTACAGGCCTCAACATAGTCTCTGAGAACTTGTACGAAGGTGGTCTGATCGTGGAAGGAAACCTGCCGCTTCTTGGATCAGTTGGGTTGGAAGGTGCTATGGGAACCGCTGGAGCTGGTGCTGTATCGTACGGCTGTGGTGATGGTGATACTGGTATTGCTGTCGAAGAAGGCCCAATCGTCACTGGTATTCTGGCACCTGGACCGGTTGGACCTGGAGTTTCTGGCAGTGTCCTAGGGTCTGGTCTAGCCGGTTCCATTGGCTCTGGTCTGGCTGGTAAAGCGTCAGCCCCTGGTCTGGCCTTTGGCTCAGGTTTGGGATACAATAATGGACTTCTCAGTGCTGGTAAAAGACCTGGATGTGGGTGTGGCTATGGTGCCATTAATAATAAAAAATATTAATAAGTTTTTATTTAATAAAGTTGTTATAATTTAAAACCTATGTTTTTTTATTTTGAGGAAAGTACTTCCCAAATGTCAATAAGCTCAAATAGGTACTCATACTATTGGATATCTGTTTTGTTCCTTCGATAATTATAATCTTTTCAATTAGGAGGATTCTTGAGCATTGAGAATTTTTCAGCATTATATTGAATATTAAAAATTCTGATAAAAAATATTTATGGAACAAGCCCTGGGAGCTATTACTCACTTACGTCTAGGTCTAGAGCGTCTAGAAATTCACTTTTTGACATCAGCTTATACATTTTTATCTAGGTACTGAATATTTTTGCTACTTACTAATAAAGAAAAAATAGTAGAATAAATCTTGCCCATCTTGCCCGAGCACCTGTACTACCACTGATCATCATGCATTGCTCGACTGACGCGCTCAAGGGCTAGCTATCGGTCGGAGGTGGTCTAACCTTGGTGATTTTTCACAGACTCGAAGAAGAAGAAGTAGAATAAAAAGTTGAAAGTATGTTTTCACATTGCCAAGTTTATTGTCAGGTAAGGTCTATCAGTAAGCGCCATTGCAGCCGCACCCACACGCGCAGTCACCGACGATGGTGACGCTTCCTGCAGCAGGAACGCATCCAGCGTATTCAACAGCGCCGATGATGGGCACCTGGCCGATAACTGCGGTGTTGCCGATCACAGGCAGTTCTCCAGCGACGGCCACGTTGCCGATACCAGCGCCGCCGTACGCTCCAGCAAGACCGTTACCCAAAAGTCCAGCTCCGAGACCTCCATAGCCTAAAGCAGCGGCACCATACCCAGCTCCGTAGCCTAAACCAGCGGCGCCAAGACCTGCTCCATAGCATGGGCCAGCGTAGCTTCCGCAACCAGCTCCGATCGAACCGGGGCAAGCTGAGCACAGGCTCTGTAAATAACAATTTGTTTATGATTTTGATTGATTTTTTGAATGATTATGATTCTTTTAGATAAAAATCTCTTTATTGACAGCCACAATGATATTGCAGGATGAGTTTATATTAGCTGAAGTGAAAGACAGCCTTAAATAAATATAAGTGTATATAAGGGTGCATGGAAAGAGCCTCCTCGTGGCGCACACCGGTAACAGCTAGGCACGGTAAAGCAGTGTCTAGTCTGGCTAATCTTTCCAACACGATGCTACAACAAAATGCAGTTGTAGCATCGACACGATAAGAAGAAGAATAAATATAAGTAATAAATAATGCTGGACAATCCACACAACATCATCTAGTACATGTAGAACCTGAACGCTTGAAGAAAACATCATCCATGAAAGCATGACAGTATCTTAATGATCATCACTGTTTCCTTTGTGTTTGTATGGTGAGCCACAGCTTCCAGGTTTTATAGAGTGCTGATAAATAATGTAAGTATGTATAATGTAAGTCAAATAAATGTTTTATCTATCTATCTATCTGATAGATGCACCAATCGGCTGCACATACTCCCAAACAAATCAAGGTCTGACTGGGAGTCTTTCAGGTTTTATAAAGAGTGTTGGCAAGTATCGTCTGTACATATACTCCAGAAAGAAACTAACTAGGTCATTGACTTGGATCTTCTGGATATTAGAGTCTTCCAACTTACTTGGAACAGGCAAGCCTGAGCGCAGAGAAGGAGTACAGCGAAGGTGTTCATGGTGATTTCAACTGGATGTAGGACCCTGAATAGGCTGTGACGCTTTCGTCAGCGTTTTTTATACAACCAGATATATCCATGAGGCAAGAAACTACGTGAGATAGTAACCTATTTTGTGTTTCAACATTCTTCACGTGGTATTGGTTTATCAGCTCAAATTTTTGTTTTTATTTGAATTAGCGGAAGATTATGGTCTACTTTAGACTAACTGGCATCATTGTCCATCCAAAGGTTGCTTGGAAGAGATCGCTCTAAGTGATAAAGCCGCCGCTTGTGCTGTAGATTTAATGTGTCTTTAAATCTTCTTCTGTGTGCAATAAAGTTTTTATCCATCTATCATTATTAGCCGAAGTTGTCTTAACAAGCACGTCCAATAAGGACATGTATGAGGCACATAAATACTCCGTATCTATCCATCCTGAGACGTCACGATGTTGTCAAATGTAATTAATAATAGTAAATAAATACAAAAATTGCTTATAGATATTTTTATTATTTTATTTGGAAAACAGTGTGACAATCTGTATTAAAACAACTTAAAAAAACTAATTACATATATATTTTCAAATCAAAAGTTATCGATATTGAATAGTTTATTTATAAAATTAAAAGTACAACTATTTACAGCTCATTTCCTTATATGCTCGTTTCGTCCAGTACCCCCCAAGTAAGAGTTTGTGCACACACGGATCGTAGAGACGCAATCACCGAGCGCCACCGATTTTGTATGGAGATCCAAGCAGCCCCCTAGCAGATTTCTTGAGAAGCTTGGATCTAATTTTATAAATAAACTATTAAATAACTATAATTTTTGATTTGAAAATAAATAGATCGGGGTCATAAAAAGACATAAGAATAGTCACTATACTAAAAGTAAATTATTTATAAGCATTTAATATATTATTGTATTGTATGTTTATTTTATAATGAAGATACCATGGCTTTGTTAAATTTAGATTTAATAAAACAATCACACTGTAGTTTTAATAAGACTTTTTAACAAAAAATTAAAACGCCCAAAAAACTGAAAAGCTAAAAATAATACATTTTTATTCTATTTAATACCTATTAATTAGGTAGTTTATTAGTGTCAACAATAAACCAATGTTTTCCTTCCCGTAGGATTGGAAACACTTTATGTCTCTACTAGCTGATGCCCGACTTCGTCTTATTATCGTAATATTTTAGATGATTTGCACAATATCTTTATAAATTATAATCTATGTGTTATTCTGATGTATAAACTTCACTATTGTAAAGTTTCATTAATTTAAAATCCATTAAAAACATACATCCATCATACTAACATCATACAAACATTGCATTGGCTAACTTTGGCCTTTATGTCTTCATCATCATCATCAACCTATAGCAATCCACTGCTGGACGTAGGTCTCTCCCAAGACGCGCCACTGAGCCCGGTTTTTTTTTGTCTTAGTCAAGTAAATTTTGTATAATATTTGTAGTACAAAACTAAACTACGGGCGGCTTTTACCATGCTTTGTCCTAACCTTTGACTTTATATTGTTTTTATGCGCAGTTAATAACTAAGTCCCACTCAGAAATCTAATTGCACAAAGTTGTACATTGGGAAGTAGATTGCTGATAGAATACTTACATAATAATATTTTTTAAATACAAACATAGAATACGTATTTATTTTTCTATGATTGGCTATCTACTTATTTTAATATTGAAATTGTTTCATTGAATCTAAAAACAATTCCATATTACTATCAACAATTGTCATTTCATAAATTGTCATTTTTCATAAATTTTCATTAATTCCATCAATAATAAACCAGTCTAGCGTAAGCGATTTGACCTCGTATTCAATTATTTTCACAAAATGGGTGTGTGATACCTACACATAACAAATAAAGAGAACAACTCAGTAATAATCAAGAGTTCATCATTTATTCTTTCAAAGTCTTGTGTTTATAAGTTGGTAATCAGTAACCGCATGGGTTGCATCCGCAAGCGCAGTTGCCAGCGATGGAGACGGAGCCAGCGGCACACACGGGGCCGGAGTACTGCACGGCGCCGATGATGGGCACCTGTCCGAGCACCGCGGTGTTACCGGCCACGGGCAGTTCTCCAGCGACGGCCACGTTGCCGACACCAGCGCCGCCGTACGCGCCAGCGAGACCGGCGGCGCCGAGGCCATTGCCCAGACCGGCGGCTCCGAGAGCACCGTAGCCCAGACCGGCGGCTCCGAGAGCACCGTAGCCTAGACCAGCGGCGCCGAGACCGGCTCCGCAGCCACCGCAACCGAAACCGGCTCCTAGAGCTGGTGCGGCGAGGCACTGGCTGTATGCATTCTGAAAAGCAACTCTTAGTTAGTAAACCCTTATACACCACTACTATACATAATTTCTAAAGAACAACCCAACCACTCAATACACAAAACGCACCGATAGCGCGTTCTATTTTTTCTACTAGCGACATCTAGTTATCTTAACCTAAAACAAAAATAGCTCTCAACCCCTTTTAAAGCTCAATAAAAGTACAATAAGTAATAGAAGACATAGGAAATATTGAAAGTAATAAGCCAGAATTAAATCAAAAAGTCTACCTGGATCAAGCAAGCTTGGATGCAGATCATCAAGAAAGCGAAGGAAGACATGTTTACTGTTTGTATATTCTACGTGGAGTCGAATACCTGATTCAGTTTGATGTCCTTTTTATACCTTATTATTTATCAAACTATACAAACAAAACACAAGTAAATGAAGAAATCTTTTGATAGAAACGTGACTAACCTACTAACATACTGCACACCTGTTATCACTGCGACCCATTTCTTAAATATCCGACTTGATGATGATAAAGTGCGTACTCCAGGTATAAAACAAACAAGCAATACCAAATTAACCATTGTTTTAACAGAACTAAACATGTACAAGTCAGTCCTTTTCGTCTGTGCCCAAGCACTCTTCATCCAGGTAATTTTTTATAGATTTTTTAAGTTTCTAACAGTAAATATTCCATACCAGTCATTTTAAAAGGCTTCTGCCATTTCTGATCATCTTCATGACCACAATCGAGGTCACCCTCCTTTTAAAGTACATAATTTATTAAACTAAAGTTTTTAGAGTTCCTTTAAAATGATAAAAGTTGAATGCCGCAGCTGAATCTGATAAAATCACTCAAATTCTAATTCTAAGTGGGGGGATGAGATCTGCACTGACGTCCCGCAATGGGATGTATTGTGCATTGTCCCCTGGTAACATATTGTACATACATATTGTACGTCCGAAACGGACAAACTGTTACTGACTCTGTACCTATTTTATAAGATCTCAATGTACCTACACAGTTTTGCAATAAATATATTCTTATTCTTCTTCTTCTTATAACCTCACCCCAGCCAGCCCAACTCCTTAAAGTAACGGAGAAGGACCCTGGGTTCGTGGCAGCATTGTTCTAGCATCCCCGGTGTTATAGAATACACTCTAACTAATAAGTTTTCATGACAAAGCATCTGGAATTGTCTTTTAAGTGCACTTGGAAATCAAACTTTGAAGAATTGCAAGTAACCCTGTTATAGCAAAAGTCGTACCTAGAAATAATTTTAATTCAATGTTTTCAGTCCGCCTTCAGCGCTTGCGCTGGAATCGCACCTGCATGCGGCTGCAACGCTGGCCTCAACGGTCTGGGCCTTAACGGTCTGGCATCGTACGGAGCAGCTGGTTGTGGAGTCGCCTCCACCGGCGGCGGTCTCCCCGTCTCCAGCTCTTCCTGCCTCGCCCCCGTGGGTCTCTCCGTGCTGTCCGAGAACTCGTACGAAGGTACCCTGAACGTGGGCGGCAACCTGCCTTTCCTCGGAACTGTGGGTCTCCAAGGTGTCCTCCCCACCGCTGGTGCTGGCGCTGTGTCGTACGGCTGCGGCAATGGAAACATCGGCATCGCCGCTGAAGAGGGTCCCATCGTCACCGGTATCGCTGCCCCCGGAGCTTACGGCCCTGGTATCGGCGCCATCGTTGGCAACGGCATCGGACTCGCCAACGCTGGTCTCGGATACGGTCTCAACGGCGCTGCTGGTCTGGGAGCTGCTGGTCTCGCTGGCATCAACGCTTATGCTGGACTCGGAGGCATCGGCTACGGCTGCGGCTGCAACGGACTCTACTAAGTCAAAGATAACCATCAAAGCCTGATGAAGTCCACTGTTGGACATTGGCCTGACATCTGAACATACCACCAAATAAAATAAATGCAATACAATGATTCTTTTTGTTTTTGATAGACTGTATTAGAGCTGTAACCTCTTATTATGTTTTGACACGAGAGTGATTTAAAGTCCTAATGAACACGTCAACTTGTTAGTGGTATCCTAATTGGACTATCTTAACTGGAAAATGAGCAAACAACAGTTGTATACATCTGTATATTTGCAGTACTCATCTTGACTTAATGCGAAGACGCAACTAATCCCTATTTAATATTTCAAACTATCACAGTTTTGAACATAAGTAGTTTTCTTTATCGACGACCGATGTGGCGTGGCATGCGAAGGTCTGCCAGCGGCGCGGAGGTTGCGAGTTCGATTCCCACCTTGAGAATGAATAAATGTTTGTACGATCTGCAAATACTTATTCCAGGTGTTCTGGGTATTTTATATGTATATTAAAAAACATCTATCTATGTAATGTTCTGTATTAAGTATGTCAGTCTTCTAATACCCATAACACAAGCTCTGCTTAGCTTGGGGCTAGATGGTGTTGTGTGGATTGTCCAGCATTATTTATTTATTATTATTTATTTATAAACGGTAGGTATATTTACCGTGACTTATCCTTTGTAAACGGGTAGGTAAATATTACTTTAACTCCAAATTACACAAAGGTTAGCTGGAAGAGAATGCTTGTTAGCATTAAGCTCGCCTCTGTACAACCATTTATGTTCATTATAGTATTTTCTAATCTAATATTCCGTTTATAATGTAAACTTTAATCCTTATTTATTACTTCCACACATTTTTAGCCGGAATTTAAACAGGCCTTTGTAGATGCGTGACAAATTATAGGTACAGATTATTTATAAAAAAATGTATAAGTGTAAAAAGTGTATCAGTATATTGCAATACATGCTGTCTCTGGTACATTTTTAGATAGAGACTTCAGTCAGCTACACGTATTGACCTTGTCTTTCCTATATTTAATATACATAAACATAATTTATATTGTAATAATTAATCGTTTTGTTAGTTATTTGATGATTCAACAATTATTGAACTACTAGGTCACGTAGTATTACAAATATTGTTTGATTATGCATTTTGTCACGTCTGGGCCGAGTCTAGAGATTTTGCAATAGCTTTTGATATTATATCAAAGATCTTAATATATTGAGCCAGAGGACTGAGCACGAATAAATGTGACAATCGTAAACGTAACGTATTTAAGACACACTGCGTGCTAACGCTGCAAAGTTCGACAGTAAAACTGATGTTGACGCGCAGTGTATCTTAAATACGTCACTATTGTTTAAATTTCTCACATTTATTCGTGAACATTTCAACCCCAGACTGTATTTGACAGGCGTCACATCTGGTATTAGCTCTGCCTTCCATGATGTGGGTCGGGAGTTCGATCCCCACTAAGAACAAACATTTGTGTGGTATGCTGTAGACAACCATTTATGTTTGTCTGCCTGGCTGATACATGTATTTTATGTATGGAAAAATATTTTAAAGGTTTTTTTGAATAGTATTGCATAGTTCTTCCATAGTAGCATTGCTAAGTTTGCTAATCTTTGAATATGCATAGGTATCTATTAATTTAGCGAATTAACTGTATAAAAACTGATAAATCTTGAATCCATACGTAAGGAGGTCATCCAATGAAAAAAAAATCCAAAAAATATGTAGCTATAATAATTTATTCAATACTCAACAAAAACTCAACAAAGTATTTAGTAAATAGCACCGCAGCCGCAGCCCATACCACCATAGCCACCGTAAGATCCACCAAGACCTGGACCGTACGCTCCAGCTCCCAAAGCTTGGCCATAGCCTGCTCCAGCTGAACCGTAACCTGCTCCAGCTGGCAGACCTGGAGGGTAAGATCCAGGTCCAACAATACCAGTCGGGATCGGACCTTCGCTCATGATACCAACAGCACCATCTCCGCAGCCGTAAGATACAGCACCCATTCCAGAAGAAGCGAAGTTACCTTCCAGAGCAACGGTAGCTAAGAACGGAAGGTTGCCCCCCACGACGAGAGGACCTTCGATCGCGTTTTCAGAGATCACAGACAGACCAGTAGGGGCAATCGGGGAAATGCTGGAAACTAGGAAGCCACCACCTGTAGAGGATAGGCCACCGCAGGCGCCTGCTAGGCCGTCGTAAGAGCCGTATGTTAACCCTTGGCTGGCTAATCCAGGTCCAATGATTCCAGGTCCAGTTTGTCCGATGATGGGGCCGCGACCGATGCACTGGCTTAGCGCGCACTAGAAAAAAAAGATGTTTTTAATGAGGAACTTTAGATAAATCATTTGGTTAATTACTATGAGCTTATTAGGTTGAGAATTGTGTGTAAATGCAGCGTATCTATTCCAAATATATTGCTATCTCTTTTTGTTTCTGTACTAGACATTTTTCTTCTTCTTATTGCTTTAAATAGCCTCTGACATTTGAAAATTATGATTCTTTGTCGTATTGACAGAGTAAAATTAAAAAAAAAGCTTTGGATAGTTTAGATTATGAATAATTATGTAGTCTGTAGGAAACTAGAGTATATGAAAAAGTACCTATATGAAAAAAAGTAGAGTACATTAAATGAAATTGATTTCCTTTTAATTTATTTCAAAAAAAGTTCTATAAGCAACATTTTTCTTGCGTGCTTTTGTTAATTATTGTTTTATTTCAAACCAGTGTTTTTAAAAGTAAAATTTGATCAAGATAAAACCTCGAGTAGTTTTTAAGTTATCCCAAAATATATTTTCATTTTGTTTCAATAATATGTATTACGTTATGATATGTTATTATATTATACACATTTAAAAATCTATGATAGTTTGCGGTCTGTAAATAGCTCAATGTTTTTTATGTATTTTATATAAGTACCTGTATTTTATGTAATACTGTAATAGTCGTAAGTTTATGAATATAAAATAATATATTTATATCTAAATATTTACCTGTGCAATAAGCGCTTGAGCGCAAAACGCAAGGAATAATCTGGCCGCCATTTTGTTGTAGCTAAAGTAATATCCTACGAAGGAATGGTAAAATTTAATCTTTTTAAAGCTTTTATATAAAATAATAATGCAATTTACATGTGAAAACGAATGAATGTCATGGTAATAACAGATTTTGTAATAAAGATAAGATATTTCAGAATATTGATTACAAAGGTATCTACAATTAGTGTAGTAGGACATTTTTATTGTGTTATATTTTAGTAATAGATAACATATTTTCTTTGTGTAGCAGAGTTTTCTTTGGGCACGAATACTCTTAATATTCTTTAAATAAAAAATAATAATGCTGGACAATCCACGCCACATCATCTAGCCCCAAGCTAAGCAGGGCTTGTGTTATGGGTACTACTATAAGACTGACATACCTACTTAATACAATACCTACATTACATAGATAGATATATTTTATTTTACAAATTTAATACCCAGAACATCCGGAATAAATATTTGCAGATCGTACAAACATTAATCCCAATGCGGAAATCGAACCCGCAACCTCTGCCTCGCAGGCGGACCTTAGCCCGCTGCGCCATATCGGTCGACTTTGGTTCATATTTTTATCTCAGTTTCTATTATTATATCTACATATTACTTATTAGTATTATTTGGTAAGACATTTTTTCTCATAATAAACAATTTCACTAAGTAAAAAAGCTAGACCTTCGTGTTATTTATATACTTACAGCGGGTTTACAAAGCACCTACTCAGCCTACTATTTTTTTTGTTCCTTAATACTCTTATTTTTATTAGCTGTTTAGCCAGGTCAGGTCAGTTTTTATGTGTAGGATATTTATTTTGTTCTTAGATCAACATTGTATAGGCGACAAAGAAATTGGTTTACCACTCTAAGGCTGAATATCATTTGCACGTACAAAACATCAAGGGTTATTTTCGCTTGACATATTAATGACTGCTACGTCAGAATCTGTCAATCTGTAATCCTTAGCGAATAATTATGTTACTGGGAGATGTCATCAAAAGTGGTAAACCAATTTCTTTGTCGCCTATACAAAAAAACTAATGTAGTACTTAATTGTAGAGAGTAAAAAAGAAGAAAAAAAGAGAGTTACTTTTTGTTTCGTTTAATAATTTGGTTCGCTTGGTAAGTAAAATGCGAACTAGACTGCTTATAAAAAAGGAAACAAGACATAGGTACTTACATTTTTATTCGGTTGATATATTTTTGGCGTATTTAAGTATTTCAAAAGATTAAAATATCACCGAGACTTTAACAAGACTCGATTTCTGCGCTAACATTTTATAATTTATTTATTTATTTATTAAGGCACACAAAACAAAGCACAATCACATACAATTTTGAAAAAGTGAGTTAAAACATAAATTTTGAGCTAGATAGCACTCTAAAACATGTGTACACAGCATGACTATATAAGCAGTATGTAAAGAACTACAAAATAATTAAATATTGAAAAACCAGAAGGTACATTAAGCACTAGTTACAAAAAAAACAAAAAATAAGTTAACGCGTTTACAGTTCACCCTTTGAGCTTAAAAAAGACTCAAAGAGCGTGAAATGATTATAAACTTACAATGAACTCTCAACACACTCTAAAGAGGGAGTGGTGAGAGCAGACTTCTTATAAGAATAAGATAGACCGTGTCTAATAGCAGGTAGGTTTAATCATGGTAATTTACAGTTTTTGTTAAACCTATCGACGATAATTTATATCTATTTGACGACCGATGTGGCGCGGTGGGCGAAGGTCCGTCTGCGATGCGGAAGTTGCGGGTTCGTTTCCCGGCTTGGGATAAAATGTTTGTAGGATCTGCAAATATTTATTCCGGGTGTTCTGGGTATTTCTATGTATAATTAAAAATATCTATCTTTGTAATGCATTGTTCTTTTTTGTTAACATAAGTGTAAATCGGCCTGATCCATAATTAATTTAGCATAAGCAGACCCTACACTAAGTCAAAATGACTTGTGTCGTAGGCCCTACTTTCCTTCAGGGAATAGACGTTCCGTGTAGCCAGCATTTTAATAATTGGTATTTATTAAGTATGTCAGTCTTCTAGTACCCATCACAAGCTCTGCTTAGCTTGGGGCTAGATGATGTTGTGTGGATTGTCCAGCATTATTTATTTTGTTTAACATTCGATATTTATACTTGAAAAAGTCACTCGCCGGGTAAAAGTTTGAGTCGAATGAGTTTCAAAGTGTCTCTCACGAGTTCACGACCAAGTGTGTTACATTTATTTTGACACAATAAAATCTTTTAACTTGAGATAATATCTTATAACATCACCACGGAGGTCTATTTTGGAGGCCTATTTTTCTGACAGTTAAGAAAATTGCAGCATCGTTAGATCTAGTCTGTCGAGCTGAATAGAGACTTTGCTATGTATTTTTTTATGTATAGGAAATATAATTAGCTTTCATTCATCCGGTCGTCTAGGTTTCAAAAAATATAAAAGAAAAAGTCAAAAAATAATTTACAAATAATCAACAACTTTATTATCTAGGTATATAACAATTTACAAAGATCCACAGACGATGCCGAAGCCGTTGTATCCAAGAGCTGGATTAAAAGCTGGACCAGCAGAAATTCCAGGTCCATACCCAGCCATACCGGCTCCGTACGCTGGACCATTGATACCAGGTCCATAAGCCGCTCCAGGTGCTCCGGGTCCATAAGTTCCAGGACCAGTGATACCAGTCGTAATAGGTCCTTCGGAAGTGATTCCTATAGAGCCGGTACCGCAGCCGTAGGATATCGCACCAGCTCCAGCTGTTGGCAAAACTCCTTCCAAAGATACGGTACCGAGGAAGGGAACCTCACCACCGACGCTAAGGGAACCTTCGATGGAGTTTTCTGAACGGACGGTCAAGCCAGTGGGGGGGAGAGGGGAGTAGCTGTTTACTACGAAGCCGCCGCCAGATGAAGTTACACCGCAGTTGCCAGCGCCGTAGGATCCAGCAAGGCCTGGGGCCAGACCTGCAAGACCTGGGGCCAGAGCTTGCCCAACACCTGGAGCGATGCCAGCGCGGTTCAGACATTGACTCAGTGCACACTGAAAGATAAATTATGATTAGTTTTAGTTTCAAAATAAATCTAGTCAAAAATAAGGATTATGTTATGGGAACTTAGTTTTTTTTTAAATGGCATCTGCACGCCAGTACGAATTTCAATTCTGCCAGTATCAAGTGTTTATTTGAATTATCTCAGTCAAGTCAGTCAATCGTCAAGCCCGCTATCATTTGTTTTAAAGATAAATTTATTGAGAATTTGCCTTTCAAAACCTATAAAAAACAGTGACAAGAATGTGAACCATGTTATGATATAAGCTTTTAAGCAATTCCATTGCTTCTATCGCGGGCCTTGAGCGTGGAGACCGAATCCAGAAATTCCGTAACGAAATAACCTAACACTGCGCATGCGTAATCCAGCAAAAAATGCTATGCAATAGCTTTACCGCGGCAGTCCCCGAGTGCCACAAGTCTTTTTTTTTCAGTAATAGTGACCAACGATTGTAATCTTTAACTTACTTTGACTAGAAGCGCTTGAGCGCAAAATACAAGGATAGCTTTTCCCGCCATTTTTTTATTGTTTTTGAAAGAAGTCTAGATATATAATGATTTGGTAAAATAAATACCTGTATTATATACTTAATATGTCTTCATATTTGCCCTAATGAAACGAAAAATATATATATTTGCGAAATATCTAATCGATAAGCAATATAAAAGATAATATTTTACATAACCATCAAAATAGCTCTAGTAATATTTATTGTGAAAGTTTTGACGAAGTTTAACTGCGCGGTGACGCTACGTGCGGTCACGTTGACGCGCAGTGTGACTCGAATACGTAAGGTTTACGTAACTCGCCTTTTTATTTAAGATATAAATAAATATCTATTTAAAATAATTATTTTACATCACTTAACAGGGTACTATGGATTCTATGAATGTAATTGACGACCGATGTGGCGCGGCAGGCGAAGGTCCGCCTGCGACTCGGAGGTTGCGGGTTCCATTCCCTTCTTGGGATAATTGTTTGTACGATCTGCAAATTTATTCTCCGGGTGTTCTGAGAATTTTATATGCATAGTAAAAAATATCTATCTATGTAATGTACCTATTGTATTATGTATGTCAGTCTTCTAGTACCGATAACACAAGCTCTGCTTAGCTTAGGGCTAGATGATGTTGTGTGGATTGTCTAGCATTATTTATTTATTTAAAAATACTGAAAAAGCTATTTTTACATTTTTTTTTTTTAACAATTTAAAACATGTATACTTACTTACTTAATATTTAGTGTATCGATGCCGGAAGGTTGACCTGGTGTCCCATCAAACAGGTTTAATTTCTAAACCTTTTTGGGCACCAGCTCTCTCATCTACCATCCTAATCTTTAATTAGATTTAAGGTAAACCACTGTATTAGCTTAACATTAAAATAAGTGAGAGAAATAAATAAATAAATAAATATAAGACATGCTGAAACATGCTGTATTTTTTGTCATACAAAAAGCGGTAGAAACCAGGCCGTAAGTTTCTTGCCCGTTCTTCTAGGCTCTGGTCGCGTGGAACTGGCACCTAGAATCACCTACTATGTAAGACGATTCTATATGATCCGCTTTACGGAATAAAGAATATTTAAGTTTGAGTTATATTGTTACTTGTAATCATAACTCATAGACGAACGAACGTGTTATTTCTTGCATATAACTATCAATACTGAGAATTATTAATAAATTTGATCAGCGTACTATTTACTGCCTAGAAACTATTATATTCATGACTAGCTGGTTCCCGCGACTTCGTCTTACTATCGTTATATTATGGACAATTTCCTCAGTATCCTTACAAATGTTTGTTTCAAATCAAATCAAATCATTTATTAAAATCCATTATTGAGCTACTGCATAGCTTTTATCGCGGGCGGGCGATTTGAGCGTGGAGACCGAATCCAGAAATTCCGTAACGAAATAACCTACCTAACACTGCGCGTGCGTAATCCAGCAAAAAATGCTATGCAATAGCTTTACCGCGGCAGTCCCCGAGTGCCACACGTCTTTTTTTGCGTGAAAGGGTAACGAACATACTATCCATACATACGTCCGTCCATACAAACATTTGCGTTTATAATAGGTATTAGGATTATTATGATTTAGGAAAGTTTTAAGTAATTCCAAGAATTTCATGCAATCCTGTTGTTGAAACCTTTATAAACAAAATATTTTGATTTTTTTCGTTTCTGTATTAAATACATAGTGAAAGTAGCGTCGAAAATGTCGGGCAAAATATTACTTTTTTCTTTCCTGACACTATTAATAAAGGTAAAAAGATAAATAAAAACATTACGCATTATTATTACAAGCTTGATAAAGAAAATTGCATCAATCAATTTAAATTTGATTTTTTTATGCATTATAGGCAAAAGCTTGACCGCAATCTCATCTGATGTGAAGTTGGTCTACGGTAAAAAATAGTACGGTCTACGGACCACGGTCCTAACATTACAAAGCCCGTTGAACAGAAACTTGGTCCAGGTCTTGACCATGTCTTTGTTCCTTACATAGCTCATAGTTTCTTGCCTGTTCTTCTAGGCTCTGGTCGCGTGGAATTGGCACCTAGAATCACCTATATAAGACGGCTCTAAATGATCTTTGTGATTTTACAGAATAAAGATTAATTGATTATGATTTTTGTTCCTTTTCTTTTAGATGATCTCATCCCAAATCATGCCTGATATCACCAACTGTACCTGCTTCGGACCTGCACCGTTCTTCTACGGCCCGAAAGGTGGCCTAGCCGCGTCTTCTGGGAACACTCTTCGAGTCACCAGCTACGCTCCCATCGCGCCAACTGGTCTCACAATATTCTCGGAGAACGTGATGGAAGGACCTGTGTTTGTTGGTGGTCTACTGCCGTTCCTGTCAACAGTTTCTTTAGGAGGCTCCTTCTCAAGTTCAGGTCTGGGATCCATCTCGTATGAATGCGGGAATGAGATCATTGGAATTGACAGTGAAGGACCTATTGCTCCTGGTAGTGCTGGACCTGGACCTTTCATGGGTCCAGGCTTCGGACCTGATGCGTCTGGACCTGGCCCATTCGGTCCTAGCCCATTCGGTAATGGCCTATTCGGCCCTGGCCCATTCGGTCCTGGCTTAGGATATGGACCAGAGTCGTTCTTTGGACCTGGTAGTTATGGACCAGGGCTGGGTGGCTATGGGCCTGAGTCGTTTTTTGGACCTGGTGTTTGCTTTGGGCCAGGTTTACCTTTGCCGTATGGACCTTCATTAATGGGTCCTGTACCAGAAAAAGTAGCCTAAGTAACTTTAAGTAAATAAAATGTGTTTTTATGTACATAAATATGAAGTTTCCGAATAAAATTCAAAATAAAAAAATGTGTGTGTTCTTATTTGCTTAAAGTTAGTTCAAAATAATTAGTCTTTGTCAACAAAACAATTATTTATTTTCATAAATTACTTAAATCTAGTTAAATTATTGACGTAAACCATTAAATCCGTTGTAACTTAATCCAGGTGCGAATCCAGAACTTGAGGGTCCCGTCAAACCTTGACCTAGAACTGATCCAGCCATACCATAAGCAGATGATGCAGCACCGTTCACAGCTCCAGCATAAGAGTTAAGACCAGCATTAGCACCACCTGGAACTCTTGCGCCTCCGGCAGAACCACCATAAGCTGACCCAGCTAAACCATATGGTCCAAGACCTGCAGTATTCTCATTAATCCCGATGTTTCCACTACCACAGCCGTAGGACACTGAACCAGCACCTGTATTCGGCAATGAGCCTTCAACACTGACAGTACCCAAGAACGGCAAGTTTCCTCCAACTGTCAAGGGTCCTTCGATGGCTAGTTTTTCAGCCAGAACCGATACTCCAGTTGGAGAGACAAGAGATGTGCTGGTTACTGCAAAGTTTCCTCCAGTGGATGACGCATAACCTGGATTCTTAGCACCTAGGTTAGATCCTGCGACTCCGTTTAGGTTGGAACCATAAGATCCCGCTACACCATTTAGATTAGCACCATAAGACCCCGCTACACCATTTAGATTAGCACCATAAGATCCCGCTAGACCATTTAAATTAGGGCCAATAGACCCTAAATTGGGGTTGAAAGATCCTGCAGCACCAGCCAAGTTGGAACCATAAGGCAAGCCATTGCCGAACCTGACAGGGTTCGAGTTTAACTGGTTACCGATGCATTGGGCAGATATTGACTGTAAAAGAAAAATTATCGTAAGACAAGCAAGTAGCTGCTATATCTATTATATATCTAAAATATCGGTTAATTTTACAAAACATAGAACACCCAGACACAAAACAAATATCAGTGCACATTGTACAAATACTTGTTCTCGTTGGGCATCGAACCAACGACCCATATGGAAGGTAGAGTTACTATATTTTCAAATCATATCAAAATATTTGAACTTAATTCTGCAAAATCACGCGGATCATTTAGAATAGTCTTATACTGTGATTCTAGATGCCAGTTCCACGCGACCAGAGCCTAGAAGAACTGGCAAGAAACTACGGCCTGGTTCCTACCATTTAGTATGATCCTTCGAAAATTTACAATTACATACTAAGTTACGTTTAAATGCAACAATGCTGATAATAGCTGACACCTATTACCATGCTGTAACTATTTTCTAAAGACTATAATTACGAATCATAGAATTTGCATTTATTTTTGCTTACCTGCACTAATACTGCTAAAGTTCCAAGTAATGCTAGTTTATAACCCATTTTGATGATATTATATTTTATTAATAGGTATTAAGATATGATAGGTCAATCGTTTACATTTACTTTATAACACTTTTTATTACAAAATTTATGTAATGAAATATAGATCAAAAAAGATAGGTCTTATCAGTCTTTGAAATCATTTGCTATCAATAACTTGCGCTATAACTATGTTTTATCCTTGACTTTGCTTGTGTAGTTGAATATTTTTTGTACTTAATTCTTTTAAACAAACTTACGACTATACAGTATTCACAAAATGTACATTGGCATTTAAAATACATAAAAAACAGTTGAGCTATCTACAGACCGTTGCAAACGGTCTATAGATAGTTCAACTGATCCAAATCAGTACCAATCGGAAGCGTACCGAAGATACCGGCTGCATTGCCGCGCTGAATAGCAATGCTGATACGCGGGGCCAGATACTCACCAGCCCTAATTATTTTTGTACACAAAATATGACATATACTTACAAGACAGAAATAGTTTACATTACAAAAGCGAGCTTAACCGTAAGAAGAGCTCTCTTCCAGCAAACCTTTGAGGTGCATGTGTCAGCAAACAGTCAGTCACTTAGATTACTTTTTTATATTGTACAAGCTGACCCGTGCCCACTTCGTTGGGCATGATTCGACCGTTTTTTCTCCGATTCACTTTGCAAAACGAACTATCACGCAAAAGCCATTTAATTTTTTTGTTTTTTATATAGGTAACCTATGACACTCAGCAATAATGTGGCTTCCTATTGGTGAATGAATTTTTAAAATCGGTTCAGTAAGTAGATCCCGAGATTACGCCCTACAATTTAACAAACACACAAACTTTACTTCTTTATAAAATTAGTATAGATAATTGACAGATTTAAATATAATTAACGATATGTAATTAAGAAATCCGTTATTATCTTTCAAAATCAAATGAAACTTATTTGTAAATTGTATAAAAGAAAGTTTGATAGTATATTTGATATCATTTTTAATTTGCAAGTTAAATATTTAATATTCATTAAATATTAATTAAATATTATTCAATAATGGCATTCAAACATATTTTGCTGTTTTCTCTTCAAGCCTGCTTTATCCAGGTAATTTGAATCACTTAATTATAATTTCTGTATAGATCATTTAAAATCATTTAAGATCATTTAAAAAAATACTTACTTACTAAATTACTTACTTATGAAGATTTTTAGACGTAGACGTACCTAATCTTGCCGCTTGAGCTTTCAACATTATCATAATCAATAAAGAACTACTCTTTTTTTTTAATTATCGCTAAGTACTTTTATAAAACTTTGATTTGAAAATACTTACATTTTATTCAGTAAAATCAAAAGGATCATTCAATTTATCTACGTTATTCTAGGTGCCAGTTTCTTGGGACAATCTAGAAAAAACCTGTCAATTGTCTCTATATGATTTTCTCAGACATATTCTTTGGCATATTGGCTTCTATATAAAAAATATCATTAGTAAGCTATGTCAGTCTAGTGCTGGAAGATTCAGTTTCGGATATTTCCAACTTATAAGTGCGTTCTTGCACGCGCTTATCTCCTCGGCCCCACTGAAAACCAGCGCTATAGGAACCAATGGTTTCTAAAGCTTTGCTGAGTGGCGGCCTTTTTACACTTACTTTTAAATGTTTTATTGTCATATATGTAACGTGTCATGGTGTAAATAAATATTTATTTCTTTCTTTTTCATTCATCCATCTCAACCAGTATCTACCAGATACTAAACTAATAAAAACAAACTAATAAAAAGTCATATTCCAGGTCGCTTTCAGTCAATGTGCAGCTGGGTTTGGCCCTCAAGGTATCACAGGCGCTCAAGTACCGCCAGGAGTGAACCAAGCTGGACCAAACCTCGCCTCTCTGCAGAACCCAGGTTATGGTAACAACTATGGAGCGTTTGGTCAAGGGTACCCTGGTTGGGGTGGCTCGGGGAGTGGTGACGTGGCTGTGGCTGGTGAACTACCGGTAGCTGGCAACACCATGCTAACAGGCCAGGTGCCAGTGATCGGAGGTGTTCAATTCGGAGGCACGCTGCCTGCTTCTGGAATTGTTACTATTACTGGTACCTGTTCTTGTTCACCCTATGGGTATTAGGTTAAGTTAATAAATAATAATTTATTTTATCGTTTATATTGTTTTTATTGCCAATATACTTAACTATAGTTTTTTTATACACAAACTTACGACGATTACAGTATTTACAAAATGTACATAGGTAGGTAATACGTAAGAAACAGTTGAGCTATCTTCAGATCTTTGCAAATAATCTATCTCAACTGATATAGATATATGTATATAAAAAGATAAAACTCTTTCTTTTAGTTTAGATCAATATTTTTATTTTATTTATTTATTAAGGCACACAAAACAAAGCACAATCACATACAATTTTGAAAAAGTAAGTTAAAACATAAATTTTGAGCTAGATAGTACTCTAAAACATGTGTACACAGCATGACTATATAAGCAGTAGGTAAAGAACTACAAAATAATTAAATATTGAAAAACCAGAAGGTACATTAAGCACTAGTTACAAAAAATAAGTTAACGCGTTTACAGTTCACCCTTTGAGCTTAAAAAGACTCAAAGAGCGTGAAATGATTATAAACTTACAATGAACTCTCAACACACTCTAAAGAGAGAGTGGTGAGAGCAGACTTCTTGAATTTTGAAGCATTGAAGTTAAATATATCAATTGATCCACTATATTTTATTAACAAATCATTAAATAGGCGACACATCCTGACAACGGGGTTAAAATAAGAGGTGTTATTAGTATGAACTTGCAGGGCAAAAGTGTTCTGAAAAGGCTGACGTGGTCTAGGTTTTATATTGATGTTAATTGAGCGTAGTAAACAAGGGGAATCGGCAAGGGAATGAATAATTTTGAAGAGGTACATTAAGTCGTGATATTTTCAATAAGTACCTACTAGGACTACTTAGGACAAAGTACTTAGTTAAAGTTCACACAAACTCTTCACTTTTGTTCAAATTGAATCGACTGCAAACATATTAATAAAAAATAATAACCTTTCAACAATACAATCTCAAAAGTTGTACATAAACTGGGTTAATGTAAACAAGTTTCTAGGAAACAAAAAAGTTAATAAATGTAGCTAATCAAAGAAGACATACACTTAGCCCACACTAGGAGTAGGTAAATCCTGTTTTGTGGGTTTTAGTACTTTTTCGGTAAAAGCTATAATAAGTAAGTAAGTATGTAAAATACAAAACTAATGAAGAGTAGTAAAACTTTATTTCATTTTTTCTTAAATCTATTAGGTACCTACTTAATACTTAAATTGCTCTGACATTATTATTATTTCTTTTATTATTTAATTCTAATTATTAATTTGACAATGTATTATTAGCTATTAAATTATGAATTGTATATTATTCATTTTTGCATGCCTTATATAAGGTAGAATTATATTGGGACTAGTAGGTATGTATCTTTTACCACCTATGTACACATTTAATTCCTGCAAATAAAATAACTTTGACTTTGAAAATCACTAGATCTGTCGGCCAAAGCATTAAGTAGACGAACGCGGGTTATGCTTAAAATGGTTTACACGGTTAACTGTGTTTGTGCTGCAATATTAGTTAACATAAGAAAAAAAATGATTCTCACTAGGGAATTACATAATATAATAAATACAATAAATAATGATGGACAATCCACACAAAATCATCTAGCCCCAAGCTAAGCAGAGCTTGTGTTATGGGTACTAGAAGACTGCAAACTTAATACAATACCTACATTACATAGATAGATATTTTTTATTATACATATAAAATACCCAGAACACCCGGAACAAATATTTGCAGATCGTACAAACATTTATCCCAAGGCGGGAATCGAACCCGAAACCTCCGCGTCGCAGGCGGACCTTCGCCCGCCGCGCCACATCAAAAACAAATAAAATCGTATCAAGTTTGCGATTGTAACATTAATTAATCAATATTTTATAACACCTCTGCGTCACGTATTACCATATTTATCTACAAATTAAAAAAAAAACAAACGCACGTTCATAGTGACCTTAAGAACAGCACATACATCTGACAGGCGTCACAGCTCAGTTTATAGCTCTGCCTTTTGTACTGTGGGTCGTGGGTTCGATGCCTATCAAGAACAAACATTTGTGAAACATTGATATTTGTTTTGTCTTAGTGATACCAAAATATTATGTAGATACTGTTGCTTTCGGAACGTAATAAAAGCTTTTTTTAAAAACTTATAAAATTATTTAATTAAAATTTAATATTAAAACTTAAACGTTATACCGATTTAGAGGTAACATAACTAATGAATTTAAAATGACAAGAGCGGATGAGCCCGTCTCGAGACGCCAGACGGCTCGTCAGCAAAAACAATCTAATTCTATGAAATGCATTGAAGATGCATTTCAGCAAAATATTATAAACTATCTTAAGCTAAGGCAGAGGGACGAGGGTGTAACATAACTAGATACATATTTACAAAAAGTATATAAGTTAGCTTGGCTTGGGGCTAGATGATGATGTGTAGATTGTCTAGCATTATTTATTAATTTTACTTATAAGTACTCTATCATCGAGCTAGTTCCAATAGTACAAGCTTAACTTAGTTTGTGTTTGGGACTATTGTCTGATAAATATTGTTACAAGAGCTTGACGTGTGAAATGTCCGTGATTTTTTATGCAAATACAAGACAGTCATCATATCTCAGATGATGTAGTTCCGCCTTGTTTTATAGATAGTGGGTTCAATTCCCACCAAGGAAAAAATAATAAATTCCCAAACTAAGTCTGTACTATAGAAATTAAATTGTTTCATCATCATCATCAACCTATACCAGTCCACTGCTGGACGTAGGTAAATTGTTTAAATTTCAATATTTCTTGCAATAAAAAATCAAAACAGTTTTGAAAGAAAGATAAAAGAAATATATGTGTTAATAGGTATTTCGATAGTTGTGGTGTTCTGTATATAATCTAGACCTACACAAATTAATGCCACTAATATACTTAGTTAATTACATAAATAGCGAAAATGCAAAAAATAGTCTTCATTTGTTTCTTGGCGGTTTTGGTCCAGGTAATGTTAAATCAAATATGTAAAATCAGTACAATCACAAGGATCATTTGCGATGATTTATACTTACTAGGTGATTCTAAGTGCCATTTCCTAGCGACTTAAACTAGACTACTATTTTTATTATGTAGCTGTTTTGTACAGCAATTTAATTAAGATAATATAAAGAACCAATCTCAAAAATTGATACAGGGTTACACAGAAAATTATTGTTTATGTTCGCAAAATAGCTTAAACTAGGAAAAGATATAACAGTTCAGCAGCAATTAAAAAAAATCCTAAAAAATTTGAATTTCCCGCAATAGCAAGAGGTAATACCTGGATCCCAACATAAACTTCAAAACTCTTCTTTATGTAAATAGTATTTAGTTCAAACAAAGACTATTTTCAACTAATTTTCAGGCCATAACCAGTCAGTCCACCGCACCATGCCGTCCTGTCCTCACCTCAGCAGTCTTAGGCGCTGGTGGCATGAGCATATCCTCAGATGCTCTGCAGATATCCGGCCCTATCAGCGTTTCTGGAAAGATGCCGTTTTCGGGCACTGTAGGGCTTGAAGGGACCATACCCGCATCTGGCAACGGTGCTGTCAACTACGAGTGTCATTCTTAATAAGTCAAAGTCAAAGTCAAAATTACTTTATTCAGTAAAATCACAAGGATCATTTAGAATCGTCTTACATACTAGGTGATTCTAGGTGCCAGTTCCACGCGACCAGAGCATAGAAGAACGGGCAATAATGGTAAATATTAATAATTTATACAAATTATGTATTACTTACTTAAAGAATTGTTATAAATAAATAATTGTTTTGTTATAACTTTGTGTTATTTTAACCTATTTTATTTTTAATTTACGATGTATTATACAAACAAGACAGATATAGATAGTCAAACATGTTTATATAATTTTTCTAAAAAACTTTTGCTCGCTTAAAAGGGTATTCAATCTCTAAACTGAAGTACTTAGATATCGTGTGAACGCAAGCGTAGTGTAGGACGCCCTCCGACGAGATGGAGCGACGATCTGCGGAGTGTAGCTGGCAAACACAACATGAGAAGAGACGAAGACCGGGCTCAGTAGCGCGTCTGCAGAGAGACCTACGTCCAGCAGTGGACTATTAAAGGTTTATGATGATGAATTATGTCAAAGTCAAAATAAATTTATTCAGTAAAATCACAAGGATCATCTAAAATCGTCTTACATACTAGGTGATGATACTAGATGCCAGTGCCAGTATGACAACGTTTTTACTTATAAATCAGCAATTAAATAAACTATACTTTGGCTTAATACCTAGCACAGAATGTACAGAATTACAGATAGAGCGTGCCATTTTTTTTTGACGCTAAACAACGTTATAAGCACGATATTTGCTAAATTATGTAATAACTGATAATTCCCGCTAATTTATATTGTGGTTTTATCATATTTAAAAACTGCTATACCGAACACGAATAAAAATCCATGGTTGCATGTTTAATAAAGAGTTTCCATACAAGTTAGTCACTGTATTGTATTAAGTATGTCAGTCTTCTAGTACCCATAACACAAGCTCTGCTTAGCTTGGGGCTAGATGATGTTGTGTCGATTGTCCAGTATTATTTATTTAGTAACTGTTTACCTATCAAGTTACATTACGAAATGAGGTCAAATTAATCATAAACTTCTTGTGAAATTCGCAAAACGCAACGTATGAATAAAGATATACTTAGGTATTTAAAATGTATATAATAAATGTAATGTATTTAATAATTGATGAATTTGATTGTAAGTATTCAGTTAATAATAGATTTACTTAGTTTTCTACTTTATTGCGTTATAACTAAGGTTGAATTTACAACACCGAATATAAAATAAACTTAGGTACAACAAAAATAAATTATTTATTTGGATAAAAACTTTGTAAATGTAAATAAAATCGGCCAAGTGCAAGCTAAGCTAAACTAACTAAGCTTTCGTAGTCGGGTTATAGTTTTTAAATCTTTATTTTTGCTTTAGATGTTAAAAAAAGCTCGGCCACATTATTTTTACTTTTTAACAAGCGGAGAACAGGGATGAATGGAAGGACTTGGGGGAGACCTTTGCCCAGCAGTGGGACGAGATAGGTTAGCAAAAAAAAACATGATAACCTTGTTAAATAAATGGAGGAAGTTTTTAAAATACTTAGGTCGTAGAAAAAAATATTAAATATTTTTTTTTAATTGCGTTTAAAGTTTTTCAACAATGTTCAGGTTTCGGATTTTTCTGTAAAGATTTTTTTTTTTTTGATTTGGAAATCAATCAAATAACGATTTAAACTGGTATTGTAGTACAAAAGGTCTAAGTACTATTAAGCAACAAGGTGTAAAAAAACTTAGTATCCCTAATAGTTTGGGTATACTTGGGAAATCGAACCGAAAATATGTTTATAAAAGTGCGAGTAACTTTGAAACGACTGAATATCGCTGAACATACATAAGGGTTATATCGATAGCCATTGAGCTCCCCCATCGCCCTGTTGCTATCGGTCCACCCCTCTTGTTACACCCTGTATATAAAAATGAAATTGCTGTTCGTTAGTCTCGCTAAAACTCGAAAACGGCTGAACGGATTTATCTTATCTTGGTCTTGAAATGTTCGTGAAGGTCTAGGGAAGGTTTAAAGGGCAAGAAAAATTCGAATAACTGCCGGGAAAACCCTCAAAATAACCCTTTTCTATTTCCCATACAAACGTTTTCGAAATTAAATGTTAAGTCAATTTGAACTTTATTTATGGATTGAGGCAGTACCACAGAACATAAAAAGGCAGTACGAAGTCTGCTGGGTCAGCTAGTTGAAACTAATTTGCTCTTATAACTCCCTTGTCAAACCGCAAATTAATATTTGTATTGTGGGGGATCGAACCCACAACCTAGAGCTCGAAAACCAGAGTTACCAACTGCGCGACGCGTTATAAGTCAAATATTTCATTATCACGTAGATAAGCTCTTTCTTCAATAATTGATTGCAATAAATAAAGCAATCGATAATTATTTTTGAAATTATAAAATATATAAATACAATGTACACTAATATTCTGTTTAGTATTGCTTAAAATTAAACAATGTACAAGTATATCATTTTATTTTGTGTTCAGACGTTTTTATTAAAGGTAAGTTGTTTTTTAAACTTCAAAAACACGACGGCTATTACCGTTACAATCAGACGCCATCTTTATCGGTAACTAGTCGAAAAAGAATGTCATACTGAGTTCAGTCTCACTTTTTGACTACTTATCAAACAAAATACGACTGGCTCAAAGCGGAACGGTCATAGCCGTCTTCTAAATATAATCGTATATGACACGAAAGTTATACATACTTTCGTACTTACTTTATAACACCAAAGGCATATTAAATCAAGTAATACTTTCGTATAGGATTATCATTATTCGGTAAAAAAAAACAGCAATATAAAAAGAACGGCGGCAATAGCAGCGAATATTTCAAGAACATCTTTTATATTTAATAAAGTGTTCTACCTACAATCTAGTACTAGTAGCTAGTAGCGTAAAAGTTTATTTTGTATTTACAGGAAGCTTTCTCCCTACCCATCAACGGCTGCAATAACCGTCCAGCACCAATTATCGGCAACGGTAATGTCGTCACCACCGTCGGAGGTCCCCGAGGTCCCTCTCAAACCACCACAGTCCCGCTCATCACCGAAATCCTCCCGTCACTCCAGTTTGGTGATATCAACATGGCGGGAGATATTCCTATCGGAGGGAGTATTAAGGTTAGCGGCAGTTTCCCAGTTTACGGCGTTGTGTCGGTAGATGGCACTGTACCGTCGACGGGTAATGCCGTCGTGAATGCGGGAGGGATGGTTCCAGTTTTTGAACCTGGTTGCAGATGCTAATACTATTATTACAAGTTAATAGTATTTTGTGCTTTAGGTTAAGGTTAAGTTATAATAAACAATTGAAATCCAGAGCATTGTTTTACTTCTTATTCTTCTTCGTGTCGATGATCTCAAACAGTGTTTTCCCAAAGCTTGGCCGTTTCGGTGGCAGCGTACTAATCGGCCAAAGAGCAGGATTTTTGGCAAAGCGGGCAGGTGGGACGATGGTCTGAGGATCCGCACCACAATCGCACCTCGACACCTCATTATAGCTCCACCTGTACCCCAAGTACGAGTTTGTGCACACACGGATCGTAGAGACGCAATCGCCGAGCGCCACCGATTTTGTATGGAGATCCAAGCTTCTCAAGAAATCTGCTAAGGGCGCTGCTTGGATCTCCATACAAAATTGGTGGCGCTCGGCGATTGCGTCTCTACGATTCGTGTGTGCACAAACTCGTACTTGGGGTACTTCTCAGGTTGGATCTGCAGCCCACCTGGGTCCGTAGTCTGTTAAGGGCCTTCCAAGTAGGCCATGGAAGTTTATGTCCTGCAGGTTTATTGTTTTACTAAATAGCTACTATGTTATAAAATGTGTGGTCGATAACAACTGAGCTGTGCGGAATCGTACATCTCAAAAACAGCAATATAACTACCTAATATTTTTTTATTCATACAATTCATAAGTTAAGCTATCTGCGGTTCATAGCAAACGATCTATAGATAGCTCAACTGATCGAACAATCTAATTTTACGTTGCGACTCGGGGCGTTAACCTTGCTTGAAAAGTAATTAAGTAAGTATATTAATAGTGTGTTATCACGTAATATTACCATTACTTAATATTACTCATAATATTACGTGATTTATGTTAAGTAATTGATTAAGATAACATGACAACGCATTGCTTAGATCAGCTGACACTACTTACCTACTTAGACGTGATTTTCCTAGTAATAGTATAAAAAACAAGCTGTAGGCATTAAGGTCATTTCAATTTAGATATTCGTAGGTACAATAAACTAAGTAAGTATAATAAAGTTTAATAAAACATGCAAAAAAAAACGGTGAAAAATTTTCCTTTCAAAACTTAGGTACCTACCTACGAGAAACGAGGTCCGTAAAATCCCGAAAATCACTTTATTTTCTACGAAACGACATTTTTCATACTATGTAGTATACCTACTATGACCACATATAATGAAGATGAAAATAAAAAAAAAAGTTGATATCAAAGCCAGAACAATCGTTTAAAATCTTGACCTTCGGTATTTTATAAAAGCTGACACTTTTTTTTCTTGCACTTTTTATGCATTTATTATTCTTCTGACAACAGTTATCAAAACAATCTAATTCTGGATTTTCGAAAAGCCACTTAAGCAAAGAAGAAGAAGACGAATTCTGGATTTTCATTATCTTACGGTTGGCAGCACTGATGCCTTTGAAATTTGAATTACGGTTCTGTGACGACGATCAATATGCCTAGACAGGACAGGCCATACGAATAGAATAGACTTCATTATTGTCCTATTTGACCCAGACGCAACTCAATGATAGAAGGTCAAGTCTCTAGTTCAAGTCTCTAAGAGTAATCTATTTCTAAGAGCAGGCCCGGATCTACCTAAGGGCTGTTGGGCTACAGCCCAGAGCCCCGAGATCACAAGGGGCCCCCGCTAAAAACAGATTTGAATTTAAAAAATGGTTGTCTGTAAAATTGGTTTACGGACGATATTTTTACGTGATATCATAAAATGCATACTTCTATCAATAAAGAAACATTTTTTGACAAGGATTATAGTTGAGTACTTATTTAGATAGGCCCCAATTAGTTTCAGCTACGACCCGCCCCTGTCTAAGAGTGTATTATCATAATAATATTAGCCTGTAAAGTCACAAGTCAAGACTCTATTTAGAATTAAGTACGACTAGTACTCAACTGCCGAACATTGGCAGTCATAGATTACTTAGATAGAAACGCACTCTCATAATTACATTTTGACACATAAATGAATACCAAATTATTTTTTCGATATAATCTACCTATTAACAGCTTATTACTCTAGAGTCTAGACTTTAGAGTAGAGTAAGGTATGGGAAGTCACTATAAGCATATAATGAGAATAATATTTTGACACAAAAAAATAGCCATAGGTATGGTACTAAAATTTTAAAAAAAAAATATAGCATATTACTAGTTAATGGATTGGTGGCTAGATGCATAAAACCTTCCTACAAGCTTGGATTAAAAAAACATAAATTCTTATATTCAATGAATCTTTATTTTACAGATTTTGCTACTCTCATTGATATTCTTAGTAGTAATAACTGCCGTAGTTGATGCCTCCACATCCGCATCCAGGAAGGCCTCCGCACCCACAGCCTACAGGGACTCCGTACACGTTGGGACCCAACGGGAGAGTATCAGCTAGGAGACTGCTGACAGTCAACAGAGAAAGAGTATCAGCAAGGCTAGCAGCAACTGAGTTTGACTGGATAACTGGGCCAGCGATCACTGGAGCATAAGCAGGAGTGATGATGGGGGCTCCACACGGGTTTAGAACTTGGCCGCAGCCGCAAGCGTTGATTGGAGCACCGCAGGGGCCAAGGACTGGGGCACCACAGGAGCCAATGACTGGGGCACCACAGGAGCCAATGACTGGGGCACCACAGGGGCCAATGACTGGGCCAGCACAGGAATTGATTAGAGGACCGGAGACACGAATGGCCTGTGCGTTAATGACCTGAAAAGAATATTTTGTTATTTATTTATTTTAAATTTATTTATAACAGAGTTTAATACATACAAAAAAGCACAGATAAATGGACTGTAGATATGATATTAACAGGTCTTATCGTGAAAACACTTTCTTCCAGACAACCTTAATTAAAAATAAGGTCTGAAATTATAGTAAGGTAATTGTGTGTGATTTAAATTTACCTGTAAAACAGCCTGGGCAACCAGGAGTACACATACGAAAGATTTCATTTTGATTAAGAAAAAAAAACGACGACTAACAATAGGTGACCACTAAGAACAATGTTATTGTTAGTTTATTGAAGTTTTACTTTTTATAGAAAGTATTTTGTAATTATTTTATCAAACTTATCGATATTTGGCAACGCAACATTTCTAATTAACGATAGGGTTTATGTAAGCTAGTCAATTACAAAAATAATGTAGATTGTGAATATATGACACACATTTTTAGTGTGTCATATATATAAACTTATTTTTTTCGTTGTTTTAGTTTACTGAAATGATACTTTATCGACTCACGTATGGCCGCGATCTTTGATCTGCGTACAAGATAATTTGTTTATAAAATGTATAAGGCATTAATTTTAGCCAAAATTAATCGCAAGCAATCTTATCTGCCTTTTGCTCTTAGGCATTTTTGAAATTTGAATTAAATGCAACTTTCAAAATATAGTTCATATTTTCACGGTGTAGATTTACTAAAAGATGGATGATAAAATGTTTTCGAGTTTATTTTGTTACATGCAGATAATTAAATATGCATTTTTATCAAAATAATAAATGAAAAATTTAAAAAGTTGTGCAGTTGATAGCAATCCATTTCCGGTAGATTTGGTCACATTCTTTTGTCATTACATTACTAGTGTAGAGAAATGCTACAATTTTAATCGATTATTACAACTCGATTACGTAACAGAAATAACATGGGCTATACATAAAGTTTCATTCGCAATCCGCTGATTCATTGATAACTCGATATTACCGAAAGCCGATGGTTTTATGGCATAACATTAAAATTATAATTACAATTTGAAAATGCGATTTATCGTGTTCGTCGTGTTTTGTTTGAGTTTTCATGTAAGTTTGACGATCGATTACCTATATTATTTTAGAATCTTTCGATGCGGTCTAAGTACAATCTGATGTTTAGTTTTTCTAAATATATACTAAGTTTAGTAAATAATTCAATTCAAAGGTTTGTAGATACCTTGTGGATTTTCTTAATGCAATTTTATGTACTTAACTTCTTATTTATTGACTAGTCTATTATAATAATTTTAATTTTTAGCAAAATTCAGTCTATAGCAATAGGTACTGTCATTTATTTCTACTAATAAATAAATAATAATATAGATAAGAAACGTCCTAATAAACGTGCTGGGCAATATTTTATTGTATGTATAGTGTAGGATGTATAGTGTAGGAATTACCACCCGAAACCTTTTTGCAACCTGGCAAGGGTGAATAAGCTTTAGAGTGCTTTTTACTTATAAGACTAAGTTTGCAAAAGGGCTGCTTGTAGGTATATTTATGTTAGAAACGTAATACTTACTTTAATGTCTACTACATTAAATTAGGGTGCATGGAAAGAGCCTCCTCGTGGCGCACACCGGTAACAGCTAGGCACGGCAAAGCAGTGTCTAGTCTGGCT
Source organism: Ecliptopera silaceata (assembly GCA_932527185.1). Taxonomy (NCBI): domain Eukaryota; kingdom Metazoa; phylum Arthropoda; class Insecta; order Lepidoptera; family Geometridae; genus Ecliptopera; species Ecliptopera silaceata. The sequence goes on along the minus strand of OW052217.1, from coordinate 4,113,206 downwards.
AATCTTTCCAACACGATGCTACAACAAAACACAGTTGTAGCATCGACACGATAAGAAGAAGAAGAATGTCTACTACTATTTGATTTAACTGAACTATTTTGATAAACATTTTACCTATTACAGAACGTCTTCGCATCAGCCTCGAGTGAAAATCCGATTTCAACTTTTAACTCCGAGAAACTATGTTCATACGTTCAGAATCTCAAAGAATCGCCTAGATCTAAGAAGGAAAAATTCTCGTGCATTTTAAATATATTGAAAAACGCTCTAGCTGAAGAACTAGAGAATACCCAGAATCAAGAAGAAGTAAATGATAGTAACCTCTCTGTAGACGTTTTAGAAGAATCTATTGACGATGGTAAAGAAGCAGATGCCCCAAGTGAAACAAATTGTACAGAAAATGAATTAGTTGTAACAGACAATAGAAACGACAAAACAGAATGCATAAACAATACAAAGAACATTGAAATTCCCACAATGATTCCAATCTTTAAACCAAAAGCAATAAGAAACGATTTTTCAGCACATTCCAGATCAAACCCAGTTCCACAAGCTCTTTCAAATCTTAAACCTAGAATTGATAACCAAAAGTTTACAATCCCGTGTCAAAGAGCAGCAGATGTCCTAGACATGTCAAATGCAGCTTCGCCAAAAGAGTTTGGCAACAAAGAGTATATACAACCAATTAAACCTAACACCACAGGATTAAGTTCCACTATTGCTAATCAAAATCCAACGGCTATGTTTGTACATAGCGCGGATTCTGATGAATCAGTGTCAATTTTGTTCAAGCCAAAAGCGATATCATTGGTACAGTTGTACGATAACTTGCTGAAGAAGATCACTATAACAGTTCTTGTGCCGTATCACATGTCTAAGATGGGGCAGGTAATGAATAATGGCGATATTTAAGTATAAATCGATCTACTAGTGTTCTAGATAAAAAGACGTGTGGCACTCGGGGACTGCCGCGGTAAAGCTATTGCATAGCACAATGTTAGGTTGCTTTCGTTATGGAATTTCTGGATTCGGTCTCAACGCTCAATGATAGAACCGTGATAGAAGCTGTGCAATAGCTTAAAAATAAAACACAAAATCTCGGTGGTCAGGATACCTATATTTTACAGTCATATCTAAAATGAGCTATATAAGAAATTGTACGAGTTAAAATCCAAACTGAAGGATAAAGAAACCAAGGTCACCAAAGTCACAGATACCGAAAAGTATACGACGTATTTACAAGCAAAGGTTTGTGCAAAGAGGTTCGATAAGCTTAGCGCCGTGTAAGGAGTTTTTACGCTATGAAACGTGAAGTGACGCATAAAAAAACCAATAACATCAATCTTTCAGAATTTTATTACCATGCTATATTGGCAAAGGATGTTCGGAGTTTTATTATGAAGTTATATGCAAAAGATAAAGCTCGATAGTTACAGAAGTACTGAACCCCGATCACGTTAAATTGTAACTTGGCTGCTGCTTAGACGAACCGTTATGTTACAATTTAGCACAATCGGGACCCTGGGTTATAATGATGAAAATTGATTTGAGACTAATCGAACGATGAGAGATATGGTGATAATTTAAGGTCAAATAGTAATTTATTTAGTGTTAGTGTAAATATTTCGTACTTAATTAATTAGAAATCACAAAAGATTGTGTGTTAATCGTAAATAAATACAAAAAATAAGTTGTGTCTTTTAATATTGCATAAATCGATCATCCCTAAACAATAATGCAGCTTAGTACCTACCTTAGGTACTTAGTTTAAATATGTACTTATCTAAGTACATAGGTACCTATATTATTTTTTAGATTTAAATCTACAAAGTTATGTAAAAAAAAACTGCAACGAATTCAATCAAAACACGGCTTGCATGATTAATAATAAAAATTGGTTACACTTCATGAACTAATTCCTTGTATTTTTCCATATAACTTTGTAAAAAGTTAGCTAATAAATCGACTTTGGTAAACAGAAAAACGTGACGTCACGTGTTGCTTTGTGCGCATGCTCCAAAATTCTCGAAACATACGGGTGAGATTTCAACATAACTTTTTAGATAAGTAAATACTTATTATACTACACCTGCTCGGAAAGTACCTTGATACTATATCAAATTTACGGTAGAAAGTACGTCATTGCATATCGAACAAATATGCGGCGAGAAAACGCATCTGAGCGGGAGAGAAAAGTGTATGAAAATCCATTTCTTACGTGGTTTATCTTTTTTAATTTTGGGTAAGACTATGCGCTGGTAACCTAAATATCAAAAGCCAAAAAGTTTTTACAGTGAGTTTTTATCTCCAAGTTCGCAAAATGACACTGGCCACTAGCTGTGTGTTGGATGGTGTCAAACAATTTGAAAAAAGAACATGTGAAAATTTTAGTTTTTTATTTTCCTCGTAGGTGTAGTATAAAGCACTATGTATCACTCAAGAGAAAGTGCGATTCCCGATCTCGGGTGTTTTAAAGCCCTCGCCTGCGGCTCGGGCTTCAAACGACACCCTCGACGGTAATCGGTCACTTTCTCCTCTCGGTGAACAATGTACTAATTCAATGTAAGGAGGTCTTATATGTACCTAACAATATCGTATCTGTACCTACTGATTAGGTATATCATGGTTCCTTATCTCTCAGAAACTGCATAATGAAATGGCAAAAAAATGGCCATAATGCTTCGTGTCGTGTATGAAATAAGAGATTTCGTCTGAATATGGATTTTAGAGAATAGAGAAGACTGTTATGAGTTTGTTTATATTGAATGTAATTTAATAGGTAATTGTATTGGGTTGGGTTACAAAAGTGTATGTTCAGAAGTAATAAAAAATAAGAAAGGTGTGATGATAGATACCGTAGGTACACCATGCATTTATTAATACATTATTATCGTTTATAACAATATCATTTGTTATTATTTTTAGATAGATTTTTAGGGATGTGAGAAAATTCTCTCGTATATTTCCACCCCTTCAGCACCCTCTAAATAGAGGGAGAGAGCCTGAGGTATGTATAACATCTACAGAAGTATAGCCTTTACTGCGGAGTAGACTAGTTGGAACCGCACCGCTGCCGCACTTGAATGTCTATCTTGAAGAAACAATGCAATTACTACTGTAAAGTCAAATACCAGTCAAAAACTTTATCTCGACTTTATGGGTTGTCCAGTGGAAAAACTAAACACCCAGTAAATAAGGGTGAATTCGTGTGAAGTGCTTTTTGAAAGTGAAGTGATGACGTTATATGCAACCCCGGCAGTACAATACATGAAACAGCGGTTTAAAACTATCGATTCGAAGTTGAGTACAATGCCGTCTCTAGTATTTCGGAATCGGTAAGTACCTAGCAACTAATTTAAATCGATAAAAAGTATTATTTTTACGCAATGACGTCGAATCCCTATTGATCGAGAACAATCCACTTGTTGCTAGCTTCGCCCCTGTAGTCGTGAACTGTCTGAATCTGCGTAAAACGGAACGTTTACGGATCATATTGTTTTGAAAGCTTTTAATGACTAATATTGGATTACTTTGTAATTTATAAAGAATACTTTGATAGCTATCAATTCTTCATAAATCAATAAAATATTTTTAATAACGCTGTCAAAAAATTATGCTTGGTGCTGTAGGATTTTGAAAGTACTTTCTGTGCAGATTGGAACGTATTTCAAAAATTAAACGAAACGTCACCTTTCCGGTAGCCATCTTGGTTCAAATGTTAATACAACTAAATTCGGAAGGCTGGTATACACAGGACATCAGCCAGTAAACGCGCGATTTTGGAATTGGTTGTGTTGCTTCTTTTGTTCGAACTTCAAACTTGATTTCGATAGTCGTTTGCTTGCTTTGCTTGTTTGTCGAAGTTTCGTCCGAGTTTGTTGTGTACTACGCAATTTCGCTTGCCTATCACGGTTTTGACCGTAATTTTCTTCCCAAGTTACTGCAAGGCTTAATTACGATTTATCACGATGACGAAGTTAATACAACAGTTAAATTTTAGTAGTAGTATTAGTAAATACGATGTTGATGTGGCTGGACTGGAACCATTTTTGTTGAAGAAAAAACACAAGTGAGTATTTTTAGATTATCTAATCTACGTGCCTGTAATGGCATCTGTGATAATCACGCAGATCGCTATTTCCATAAATAGACGTGCTATTTTTTTCCCCATTGTCCCTCATTTCTACGTCATCAGCTGACGAATTTGCCATAGATTTTACTTTCATTCTATTCTAAAACCCAATGCTTTTCCATAGACTTTCACTAGTTGCTAGATTGGCTAACTTCGATAGAATTTCAAGGACTGCATTCTTTTGAAACTGAACAAAATATTTTCAAAAGCGCGTGTCATCTGTTTTTTGTTTTTTTTTCCAAACAGCTGTAGTTCCGACTATTTTGGTAATTATAAACAAGCTAAGATTGAAATATGCTATATTTAATTGATATTTCTTTGCTAAGGCCTTGCCAAAGTTCAAAGAAATGAATGACATAAAAACTAACCCTAAAAGTATACCTTCATTTTGGTAAAAATAGAATTTCTCTTACACATTTCAGTTACTCTATTACAGTAGACAAAATATATCCCATTCTAGTTATTTCATTACAAAAAATATTGTATCTAATCAAGACACAGGATCTTGATACTTTCTAAAGGAGATAGGAATCAGCATATTTTTGAAAAAAGTACATAATGCTATTTATTTAGTCTAACCTCATAAGTGGTAACATTGCCTTTAAGAGTGACCTCACCAAAGTCATAGTTCATTTTATCGGTAAAAAAATTACACATCTATAAATTAAATGCACAAGAAAAGAAAACAGTACAAGACTTCCGAGGATGTGCACTGTAAGGCAAAACATTGCATCCATTTATAAATGAATCAATGTAAATTCATTGCACACCTTATGTCTAGAAAAAGAAAAAGTACTCATAACAAAATTGGCCCATCCAATAAAATATTCTAAAGATTCAAATAAAAATTTAAAATCAGTGTATGAATTATTTAAATTTTCATTTAAGTTATAGGTTAACAATTGTAATCAATTAAGTAATATACTCAACAACTCCATACTTCAGTTTAACAACAACTCACAAAAAAATGTGTCGGCCAAAATATCGAAATTTTTCGAGTGGGGCCCCTATTTTGTTTTGAGTAGTTTACAATGGGCAGTTATCTGTGTCTTACTGCTATGTATAGGCGGCAATGAAATTGGTTTACCACTCTAAGGCTAAATATCATTTGCACGTACAAAACATCAAGGGCTATTTTCGCTTGACAGATTAATAACTGCTACGTCAGAATCTGTCAATCTGTAATCCTTAGCGAATAATTATGTTACTGGGAGATGTCATCAAAAGTGTTAAACCAATTTCTTTGTTGCCTATACATTATATAATCTTATAATTGCATTGTTTGTATAACTTGTGAAACCATCATAGACTTTTATCTGTACAAATATGTAACAGGATTAAACCCATACTTTGTCAACTAAGCTTATATTGTTTTAATACCTATTACAATATTATAGGGCTTATTGTTGAACAACAAGTGTATGGAAAGTTTTGAACAATTTTATTAATTTATGACTACTTTGAATTATTTTTGTTGAGACAATGAACTGAGTATGTTTTAATCTATATTAGGATGGAATAGAATATGATATGGAATGGAATTTTATGTAAGTACCGAAAAGTTGCCTTAAAGGCAATAATATTGTAGTGCCCCAGCGGGGTCATTTTCGGCTCGCATCTTAATTTAAGACTTATAAGAAGGGTTTGAAGGAGGCCTTTGCCCAGCAGTGGGACGATATAGGCTAGAGAAAAAAAAATATACTAACATGATGCAATAAATAAATCATCAATAAATTTTTACAATCCTAACATAATGTATTAAAGATACACATATTCATAAATTTATCCATTAACAATTTGTTACAATTGTATTTGAAATAATGCTTATAAATAAATCATGCAATAATTTTTTTTAAAATTAAAATAGAATTCCAAGACAAAAAACACAACAGAGTCACAATTTCCTTATTTTGCTAAATACAATGGGACTCACCACAATTAATAAATAAATAATACTGGACAATCCACACAACATCATCTAGCCCCAAGCTAAGCAGAGCTTGTGTTATGGGTACTAGAAGACTGACATACTTAATACAATACATAGATAGATATTTTTTATTATACATATGAAATACCCAGAACACCCGAAATAAATATTTGCAGATCATACAAACATTTATCCCAAGGCGGGACTCGAACCCTCCGCGTTGCAGGCGGACTTTTGCCCGCCGCGCCACGTCGTCGGGCGTCAAATTTTCAAATCAGTAGGCAGAGAGTTGAAAATTTTAAGTGCTTGATACCTTGAGCCAAGCTTAGCAACATTTATTTGAGGCCATACAAGTGCTACAAGATTTTTACGCCGTCATTGCGCGCTAACGCTGCAACATTCTACCGTAAAGCTGATGCCGACACGCAGTGTATCTCAAATACGATATTTTTACGATAGTCACATTTATATCGGAATACATTCACATACCTAAAACTTACCATTATGAAATGTGATTCAAATTTCAATCTACATTTCTTATGAAATATTGCACAGAACATTCTAGTTTCCAACACGCTAATACATACCTTAAACAAATGGCGTTATTGATTATAACAGAGTCCAAGGACGAGTTTATATGAACCAATTGTAGCTGATTAATATAGATTCTTTGAGTACTTTTCCATGTTCTGCTTATTAAGACTTAATAGTCATCATCAGTCCACTGCTGGACGTAGGTCTCTCCCAAGACGCGTCACTGAGTCCGGTCTGCTTGATAGACTTGATAGTCATCATCAGTCCACTGCTGGACGTAGATTTCTCCCAAGACGCTCCTCTGAGTCCGGTCTGCTTATTAAGATTTGATAGTCATCATCAAACTATGTCAGTACACAGCTAGACGTAGGTTTCTCCCAAGACACTCCTCTGAGTCCGGTCTGCTTGATAGACTTGGTAGTCATCATCAACCTATATCAGTCCAGTGCTGGACGTAGGTCTCTCCCAAGACGCGTCTCTCAGTCCGGTCTGCTTGATAGACTTGATAGTCATCATCAACCTATGTCAGTACAGTGCTGGACGTAGGTATCTCCCAAGACGCGCCTCTGAAACCCGGTCTGCTTATTAAGACTTGATAGTCATCATCAACCTATATAAGTTCACTGCTGGACGTAGGTCTCTCCCAAGACGCGCCTCTCAGTCCGGTCTGCTTGATAGACTTGATAGACATCAACAACCTATTTAGGTTCATTGCTGGACGTAGGTCTCTCCCAAGACGCGCTACTGAGCCCGGTCTTCGTGTCTTTTCATGTTGCGTTTGCCAGCTATATTCCGCAGATCGTCGCTCCATCTCGCCGGGTGCGCTCCAACGATTGTCGATGGTTTGACAAACATATCACTGTCATTTCAGTTTGCTAATACTTAGTACTGGTACTAGGTTCAGTTCAAGTTAATGCTAGGCATTGCGTGAAAATTCCACGTATTTATTTTTTGACAGGCGTTACAGCGCAGTGAGTAGTAGCTCTGCTTTCCAAATGGGTCGTGGGTTTGATCCCCACCGAGATCAAATATTTGTTTGATGTACATTTATATTTGTTCCGTGTCTGGGTGTTACTATACTATGTGTAAAAAAAGTATTCTATCAGCTACCTATCTAGTTCCCATAGTACGGTAGCTTTGCTTAGTTTGGGACTAGAGCGAAATGTTTAAATGCCCGTGAATATTGTTACATTAGAAAAGGTATCCTCGATAATATTTCAGCAAATAAATAGGAAACAAACTATTGCGCAGTAAGAAAATGTATTGTTTACAGAGTTTTTATGGAAGAATGCCAAATCGGTAATTTTCCTTATCGTCATACCGTTAATCAGAGAAAGTAGAACTGGCAACCTTCCTAAATTTTCAAGAGTACTGCGGTGAAATGGGCAATTTTGGACTATAATTATATTAATAGAAATAATCCTTTTTTTTTCCTAACCTATTTCGTCCCACTGCTGGGCAAATGTCTCCCCCAAATTCCTCCATTCCTCTCTTTCTTTTGCTACTTCCCACCATCTCTTTTATAGAAATTTAATAGAAATAATCCTTAGTTTCTTTAAATAATATTTACTGGGTTTTATAAGTCCAAATAATTGGGCTCAAGCTAAAAAAATAATCTATTAGGAGCGCATTTTTAACCAGATTTATTCGTGCTCGGACGAATAAATATGACAATCGCAAACATAAATTCGCTACACAAACGGACGAGGAACTACGACCTGGTTTCTACCGTTTATGTATAACTAGTAGTACGCCCCGGCTTCGCACGGGTAGCCTATATAAAAAAATATCATTATAATATAGCTAATATGTTACTCAGTATAAATGTATTAAATGTATATATATAGTTTAGATAAATAATGCTGGACAATCCACACAACATCAAGCCCCAAGCGAAGCAGAGCTTGTGTTATGGGTACTAGAAGACTGACATACTTAATACAATACATTACATAGATATTGTATGTATGATCCTTCTTACAAAGAATCAGAATCAATTCTCTCCCCTGAGATGTTCTCGTACAAAACAAACCAATTTGGCCCGAGATGGTTGAAAGTAGCATTACTCAGCTATTTAAATCTATCTCCTGTTTATTTTCGTCTTGGCAATGCGTGCTTTATTTTGATTCCTCTGCTATTTCTTCTTTCCCCAGTCTTAATAAGATTTCGCGCTCAAACACACGGAAATATCAAGTCAACAGTAAACGAAAATATAATCAAACTGCCAAAATATATAATGCTGTGTGTGTTTTGCAGCATACAGAATTTCTTTTGGAAATTTCCCTTGAAAATATATAAAATATTTTAGCTTTTTTTGTCGTTTATAGCTTCAAAAACATTCCAGTTTTTGTGATATTTTTTAGTTTGTATAGGAGTTTATTTTTATCTACACATCATGGTCAAGTTGTATCGGTAAGTATGTTCATTTGACCTCTGTTTAAGTTATTCAAGGTTTTGTTCAAAAAGCATTGAATATAATTTGTTTTTTCTACATATAATAGTACATACTTACATAGTAATGGTAATGAAATCTACTGAATACATATAAAACAGGCCATATTATAATTAACTGAATACATTCTCATTAGACTTACACCCGTATTCACAGACGTTACTGTGAGATCTCATAGTGTGCACGTGCGCACAGGGCTAGCGAAACCAATTCAGAAACAATACTTAATGCCCGGATTACACGAGGCTAGTTTTTCAAGCCAGGATAGCAAGCTAGTTCTCTTCTTAAACTGTCTTGGCTAGCTGACCTGGCTTGGAATAAGCTAGTTCTGTTTACATGAGGCTATGTTATTTTGAGCTAGTATAAACAAATAAAACGCGTGGTTACTGCTTACAAGTCAACTTTAAACTAGCTTCGCCAGCCACATGAAGCTAGTACACAAGCCAGGATAGTAAAAACAGTGGTGGGGGCGCTACTAGCTTAAAAAAATAGAACTCCATCCTATTAAAAACTGTCCTGGCTTGTCAACTAGCTTACTAGCTTAGAAATGAAGCTAGTTTTGTCTACACGAAGCCAGAAGTACTAGCTTGCTAGCTTACTGACACTAGCTTGCTATCCTGGCTTGAAAAACTAGCCTCGTGTAATCCGGGCATAAGTGTCAGAGCGCGCTATGCGTCCGTCAAAATGAACGAACAGCTAATAAGGAAACGGGCTAGTTTGAAGGCTTGCCAAAAGGAACGCACTGCAAAATGGCATTCTTTGCACAGTGTTGATGCTATACTTAAGCAAGTACGCTTTGTGAATACGGGTGTTATTCAATGAGAAATTGCTTCGAGTATGTGGCCCCGCGTATCAGCCAGTATTTTTGGTATCATCATCATTTCAGCCCGTTAGCACCCACAGCTTAGTATAGGCCTCCTCTCTACTGCTATTCTTTCCGGTCCCTAGCGACTCTTTGTTACCAAAAAACTATAAAACCAAACTAAACCAAAAACTATAAAATGGATTGTTTTATAACCAACGTGAAAACGGAGGGGGTTCTCAACTCAACGTGTATATTTTTAGAAATGAAATGTCTTTATTTTGCCTGAAGTATGGTAAAAAATATGGTAATTGAAGTATTTATGTCTCACACACTTCGTCCGAGACCGACATTGTTTACATGATTACGTAGAACTTTTGACGTGACAACGTCTTATAATTCGATAGAGCCGGCTGCACGCACGAAAAAACATGACTCATGAAGCGTTCCGGCGTTCCGGCGTTCTGAGGGGTTCCAAGATAAGATAAGATACGATTGACGTTGTCACGTTCAACTATCGTCAGTAAACCGACTTTACAGACAACCATTTTTTTACTGAGTTACTACGATTTTGATAATTCAAATACGAACGACTTGAAATTACTAGATTTACTTACATAAGCTTAAGAACTTTTTTAGTATGGAATAAAAACTATATGGGTAGCTTTCAGATTTTTCGACCGTTTTTTTTTTGTTAAAAAGTTTTTTTTCCATCTTGGGACGGACGTGTAAATATCCTACCTGTTTCATTATAGCTTAGATAAATAAATTCCTATCATCTACTAACAACTATATTCTAGACTTATCACGTTTGTATTACATAACATTCAAAACAACGATAATGAGGTTACAAATGATTTAATTAAGTAATTATGCACCGAATGGTTTGAACATACGGTTGTTTTTAGATAAGAAGTTCATTGGAAGTTGGTCATTTGTTGATTATGCAAGTGTTAATAAAAATTATCTATGTAATGTTATTAACATAGATATTTATTTATATTAAAAGAAAAACTGTATTTCTTGTTATAGCGGCAACAGAAATACTTACATCATCTGTAAAAAATCTACTCTTAACTATCAATGTTTATGAAATAGCCCAGTGACTGACATACAGACGAACTGACATACTCCCAGACTGACTGACAGACATACAACAGAGTTTTAATAAAATCGTCCGTAGTAAAGTAGACGCCTTCCGGCGAGATGGAGTGACGATCTGCGGAGTGTAGCGCAAACACAACATGAGAAGAGCCGAAGACCGGGCTCAGTGGCGCGTCTGCAGAGACCTACGTCCAGCAGTGGACTGATATAGGTTGATGATGATGATGGTCCCGTAACTACCCTTTGGGTACAGAATCCTAAATAAGTTTTTCTATTTATTTAGTTCGTATACAGATAATTATCAGCTTATTATCGTGTTACTATCTTATCATAACTGTGACAATAATATAATCACGATGTCTACTTTCGTCAGACAATATTATATTTACCAATGAAATAAAAAATAATATTGTGATAATTTTGTGGTAATTTTTTTGGTCTCCTGCTTATATAACTTAGTTTTAAGTATATTATTTTGACTGATTAATTTCTATTTTATGACAATTCAATTTTGTATGTAAGAGTTTTATTTAATTTAGTTAGCCTTAAGTTGACAGATTTTATATGTATGATTATTTTATTTGTTTTGTTGCGCCTGTTTAAACTATGTCATACGATTAAATAAATAAATATTTACCAACATTGATAAGAGGATTTGATATGTAAATATTTCTTTAGTATTGCTGGTTGTAGATTACCTGTACTTATTGTGTTGTTAAGATTCATGATTATAATACAATGCCATCTAGCCTCAAAATAAAGTTATATTTAGTTAAGATTTGACAACCTTTTTTTTTTTTTCTTTTTTTTCTAACCTATTTCGTCCCACTGCTGGGCAAAGGTCTCCCCCAAATTCCTCCATTCCTCTCTTTTTTTATTCAAACAAAAAAAAGGGTTGTCTGTAAAGTCGGTTTACTGACGATAGTTGAACGTGACAACGAACGCAAAGGCCGATTGTGCTTCTTTGTCGCTTGATCCGCGCTCTCGCTTGCACTTCATGGAACGCCTCAGAACGCCTCATGAGTCATGTTTTTTCGTGCGTGCAGCCGGCTCTATCGAATTATAAGACGTTGTCACGTCAAAAAGATATTCTATCAGCAATCTAGTTCTCATAGAGAGGTTAGATAAATAAATATTCATGGACAAGTCACACATCAAACTCTAGTCCCAAACTAAGCAAAGCTTGTAATATGGGAACTAGATTGCTGATTACTTTTTATTGATTTGACATAGGTAATATTTATGTTCATCACACAAATATTTGCTCTGGGTGGGAATCGAACACACGACCCACAGCATGGTTGGCAGAGCTACTACCAACTGAACTGTGACACCTGTCAAAATCATTCATCATCATCATCGAACTATGTTAGTCCACTGCTGGACGTAGGTCTCTCCCAAGACCCGCCACTGAGCCCGGTCTTCGGCTCTTCTCATCCAGTGTTTGCCAGGTTTTTCCAGGTTCGACTCTAACCCGCACTTCCCAAAAGGTCGAAGCAAGGGCGGATCCAGCTTTGGCGCCAGGGGGAGTCACAATCTAGCTTTGGCGCCAGGGGGAGGTCACAATCCAGTTATGGCGCCAGGGGGGGGGGGGGTCACATTATGTTCAATTAGTGGTCCACCTAAGTCCTGATACCAGCTCAGGGGGGGGTCATGACCCCCATGACCCTCCCCCTGGATCCGCCGTTGGGTCAATGTGTAGACGACTCAATGATGATGGATGATGTATTGTTGCAGCGGTGACGGCGCGTCCCTGACGGCGTCGGCCGGCAGCAAGCGGTCGGCTCTGTCGGCCTCCGACGCCGAGTGCTTCTCGCTGTGCCTGGGCGCCGGGCCTCTGTGGTAAGTCTACTTCAATCCTGAGCTCGGGGAAAGAACAGCCTAGAATGGGACTCCAGGAACTGTACTCCAAGTAAGAGTTTATACACACACGGATTGCAGAGACGCAATCGCCGGGCGCCACCGATTTGGGGGCGCTGCTTGGATCTGCTTACAAAATCGGTTGCGCTCGGAGATTGCGTCTCTACGATCCGAGTGTGCACAAACTCGTACTTGGGGTATTGATCGAGTCATCTGCTACCCTTTAGAGATAAACATGTACCTTCGTTTCTTCAGCACATAAAAATGTGGATCTTTAGTTAAATAAATGTACTTATTTATTTTCTTTTTTTCAACTTATGGATCTTAACTAGTTCAGTCGGTATCATTCGGAAGATTCAATTATTTTGCGAGTTATTTAAGTTTATTTCATATGGTAAGGTGGCAGGTGTTCCAGGTGTTATTTGTATCTATCACAAGGTAAGGTGGCGTGGCGCACACCGGTAACAGCTAGGCACGGCAAAGCAGTGTCTAATCTGGCTAATCTTTCCAACACAATGCAACAACAAAATACAGTTGTAGCATCGACACGATAAGAAGAAGATGGTAAAGTGCAGGTGTTGTTGCAGGTGGTCCTGATGTCCCTGTTCACAGCTCTGCCCCTCCCGGAGGGGTGGGCGGCGGGGCCGCGAGCCCCGCACCCCCCTCCTCGCCCCTACACGACGATAACAACCGTGAGTATATATAATTATTCTTCTTCCTGCCCTTCATCCTTCATCTCCCTCAAACGCGTGGTTCTCCACGACTTCACGGTTTACGAGATCGTTTCTGCCCCGAACGTGCAAGTTGTGGAACGAGTTACCCTCCGCGGTTTTCCCCCGGAGCTTCGACATGGGGGCCTTCAAAAGAAGGGTTTATCATCATTTAAAAGGCCGGCAGCGCACCGACAACGCCTCTGGTGTTGCAGGTGTCCATGGGCGGCTGTGACCACTTCCCATCAGGTGGCCCGCAAGCTCGTCTGCCAGCTATAGCATAAAAAAAAAACGCCACTCGTTCCTTAATTGGGCCTTTTGCATCCAGGTCCTACCCTGTACGGCAACGATATCGTCCATCCATCTGGCTGTTGGTCTGCCAATGCCTCTTGTATGTCCTCTAGGCCACCATTCCTGCCCTTATTTTCTATTAAAGTTTTTACAATGGGAACTAACCAGACCCGCTGCTGGGGACGTTGGCATGGCATCTGAAAGATGCAGGGTGATTGAGAGGCATTCATTTATACAGAACTACTAGTAAATAATAATAAAATAATATGGCCAAAAATATCTAGCAAAAAGGTTCAAACCTGCTAGCATACTCTTTCGATTAAACATCAGAATTGACAAAGACTAAACATGACAAATCAATCATTAAACCAAAACATCTCAACTTTGAAAGTCACAACAACTTTCCTGGTTTCCACTATAAAGTTTCCATGAAAGTTTTCTGGACTGTTCCATTAACAGTCGACAGGACTTAAAAATCTGTCCGGAAAGACCTTTAAAATCGAAATCAGACGTCGAGTCAGTCATCCGTTGACCATGATCAATGTTGAAACCCAACCTTCGGATGTTGGTCCATCGCTTCAAACGTCTCTGTCACACCCGTCTATAAAGATGGAAGTGCGACAAAGACAGATGCTAGCTGAATTCCTCTCCATACATGGTAACTTGTAGTTCTTAGCTGCATGTCCTTGTCACACCCATCAGTAAAGATAGAAGTGCGACTGAGACAGCTGCTAGCTGAGTTCCTCTATACATAGTAGCGTCTAGCCCATAGCTGCATGTCCTTGTCACACCCGTCTATAAAGATGGAAGTGCGACAAAGACAGATGCTAGCTGAATTCCTCTCCATACATGGTAACTTGTAGTTCTTAGCTGCGTGTCCTTGTCACACCCGTCTATAAAGATAGAAGTGCGACTCTGAGACAGATGCTAGCTGAGTTTCTCTATACATAGTAGCGTCTAACCCATAGCTGGCATGTCCTTGTCACACCCGTCTATAAAGATGGAAGTGCGACAAAGACAGATGCTAGCTGAGTTTCTGTCCATACATGGTAACTTGTAGACCTTAGCTGCATGTCCTTGTCACACCCATCAGTAAAGATAGAAGTGTGACTGAGACAGCTGCTAGCTGAGTTTCTCTATACATAGTAGCGTCTAACCCATAGCTGGCATGTCCTTGTCACACCCATCTGTAAAGATAGAAGTGCGACTCTGAGACAGATGCTAGCTGAGTTTCTCTATACATAGTAGCGTCTAACCCATAGCTGGCATGTCCTTGTCACACCCGTCTATAAAGATGGAAGTGCGACAAAGACAGATGCTAGCTGAGTTTCTGTCCATACATGGTAACTTGTAGACCTTAGCTGCATGTCCTTGTCACACCCGTCTGTAAAGATGGAAGTGCGACAAAGACAGATGCTAGCTGAGTTTCTCTATACATAGTAGCGTCTAACCCATAGCTGCATGTCCTTGTCACACCCATCTGTAAAGATGGAAGTGCGACAAAGACAGATGCTAGCTGAGTTTCTGTCTATACATGGTAACTTGTGGTCCTTAGTTGGCATGTCCTTGTCACACCCGTCTATAAAGATGGAAGTGCGACAAAGACAGATGCTAGCTGAGTTTCTGTCCATACATGGTAACTTGTAGACCTTAGCTGCATGTCCTTGTCACACCCGTCTATAAAGATGGAAGTGCGACAAAGACAGATGCTAGCTGAGTTTCTGTCCATACATGGTAACTTGTAGACCTTAGCTGCATGTCCTTGTCACACCCGTCTATAAAGATAGAAGTGCGACTGAGACAGCTGCTAGCTGAGTTCCTCTATACATAGTAGCGTCTAGCCCATAGCTGCGTGTCCTTGTCACACCCATCTGTAAAGATAGAAGTGCGGCTGAGACAGCTGCTAGCTGAGTTTCTCTATACATAGTAGCGTCTAACCCATAGCTGGCATGTCCTTGTCACACCCGTCTGTAAAGATGGAAGTGCGACAAAGACAGATGCTAGCTGAGTTTCTGTCCATACATGGTAACTTGTAGTCCATAGAAGCAAGTCCTAGTTGTGCCTATAGATCTTAAATAAAAAAAACGCCTAGTATGGCTACCTAGTTGTATTACACCTTTGTGTACCTACACAGACAGGCGTCACAGCTTAGTTGGTAACAGCATGGAAGGCCCATGCTGTTGGTTGTGGGTTCAATTCCCACCAAGAGCAAATGTTTGTGTAATGAACATAAATATGTCTGGGTGTTACTATGCTTTCTATGTTATTTATTTACAAAAAAAAACAACATGTGTATTCCATCACCACTTGTTCCCATAGTACAAGCCTTGCTTATTGACTAGAGTGTGATGTGTGAAATTAATAAATATTCACAGACATTTCACACATCACGCTCTAGTCCAAACACAAACTTATGCACAAACTATGCAAAGCTTGTATTATGTGAACTAGGTTTTGCTAATACAATACGATTCTTTTTTCTGTAAACACATATAATACATAGTAACACCCAATTAAAAAATATATAAAAATTCTGAAACAATTCACTCATCACACTCTCCAAACAAGTCCCAAAGCAAATCTTGTACTATAAATAAATAAATAATGCTGGATAATCTACACAACATCATCTAGTCCCAAACTAACCAGAGCTTGTGTTATGGGTACTAGAAGACTATCGGCCGGTTTCTCGAACGATGATCAACGAAAAAATCAAACAATTAGTATGTGTCAAACTCGGATCAATCGTGATTTGGGTTTCCAGAAACCGGCCGTATGGGAGCTAGATTTTTGTTTGCAGATGTAAGTCTAAAAATATAATGTGTTTTTTTTTCCAGGTGACTTGTTGAGTGCACTTCTATGGAGCTCTTCCAGCTCTCTGTGCAGCAGTGCCGAGAGCCTCTCATCACCTGCACCACACCAACAGCTGCAGCAGAACCAGCAGGTTAGACCTGCATTCTCATTACCAGAAATATACACATATAATAATATAATAATCTCAACAATATTATTTATTTATTTATTTATTATTTATTTTATACGGTCCCATTACCCTTTGGGTACAGAACCTTAACAAATTTTAACAGTCTATCTTATAAAAAGTTAGCGTTAACATTATGTCATCATTACGTATGGTAATCAATACTTCAAGTCTGCGCTAACTTTTCATAAGATAGACCGTTAAAATTTTCAAACAAATCTGCCAAACCCATAAAAAAATGGGATCAAAAACCACACTTCTGCAAAAGGTGTTGGTACTAAACTTACATTTTAAAGTAAACTGTATCCAAAAGCACACATTTTGAATAACAACATACTAGTTCAATATATGTGTTATAGGAAATAATAAGTTTCACAACTCCACATGCTATGACTTTTTCAGAAAACATCCCCAAAAACACGCATTTGGCTATACCCGTCACCTTAAGGTTCTGTACCCAAAGGGTAATGGGACCGTATAAAATAAATATTAAATAAGTAAATAAATAGTATTGTTGAGATTATTATCGATCTTTCTCTCTATCTGTCTGAATTTTATATTTCTTTAAATTCAAAAATACATTTTATGTAAGTCGTTTTTAATATAAACAAAAAATAAAAAGATCCTTCTCTTATAATTCATGTTTAATTGATTACTCAATATTTAAGTACTCTTTTTTTTATTTTACTTTTCGATAACAATAATCAAATACGATAAACCCTATTTCCAGGTGGTCAGCAAGATCCTGGAACGTAAGGAGCGTCAGCCGGTCAAAATAGATTTCAAAATCTATCTCACTGAGAACACCGCCACACGTTGGGAAGCTGTAAGTATATTTGATTTGACGACCGATGTGGCGCGGTGGGCGAAGGTCCGCCTGCGACTCCGAGGTTGCGGGTTCGATTCCCGCCTTGGGATAAATGTTTGTACGATCTGCAATTAATAATTCCGGATGTTCTGGGTATTTTATATGTAATTATAATCAAAAATATATATCTATGTAATGTATTGTATTAAGTATGTCAGTCTTCTAGTACCCATAACACGAGCTCTGCTTAGCTTGGGGCTAGATGATGTTGTGTGGATTGTCCAGCATTATTTATTTATTATTTATTTAAAATAAATATTTGTGTAATATCCAGGTGGTGTCTGGAGGCAGCATGTACCTGCGTGTGCCGAGCGTGCTGCAAGCCGGGAGTAAGGAGAGTTTCCTTCTGCTTCTTGACTTCGCAGAGGAACGTCTTGGATGCTCCAAGTATGTATTTTTTTTAATTAACCTATGCTGTCCCACTGCTGGGCAAAGGTCTCCCCCCTCTCTTGCCACTTCTCTCTATCCCTGTATTAACTATTTCTTTTTATATCGCTTGTGCCCGTCAATACGGTCACTACTGCAGCTATTGAACTCTTACTATTTTTCTTTTAATTAAAATAAAAAATTCTACATATTATAAAAATATTGAAATTTCAACTCTATCACGGTTCATAAGAGACTGACAGACAGACAGAAAGAATGATCAAAATCTTAACAATACTATTTAATTTATTTATTTAATATTTATTTTATATGGTCCCATTTTACCCTTTGGGTGCAATACCTTAACAATTTTTAAGAATATAGTTTTGGTAATGAGGAAGCTAATTAAGAATACTTTTTTTTAGTTGAAATTAAATAAATATATTAATGTGCTTCACCAAACGCATGCAGAAACTTGTAACGTACAAAATAATCGTGTGTCAGTAGTAAATCTTAATGTTTCCAACTTCAGTTAATAATAAAATGTTTATTCTTTCAGCTGCATTATCTGCGTGCTGAAAACTCGTCAAGACCGTGCGACTCTACTGCGCACTTTCATGTTCATGGGCTTCCAGGTAAATAAATAAATAATGCTGGGCAATCCACACAATATCATCTAGCCCCAAGCTAAGCTGAGCTTGTGTTATGGGTACTAGAATACTGATATAATTAATACAATACATTACATAGATAGATATTTTTATTATATATGTACATATAAAATACCCAGAACACCCGGAATAAATATTTGTAGATCAGAACATTTATCCCAAGGCGGGAATCGAACCCGCAACCTCCGCGTTGCAGGCGGACCTTCGCCCGCCGCGCCACATCGGTCTTCTTCTTCCAGCCTTTATCCCGATCGTCAATATAATTATTATTTCCCGAATAGAATAAACATAAGCAAATAATAAGGACTATAAATAATATATTTATTTCCAGGTACTGCCCCCAGGCTCGCCCCTAATGCCGCGAGAGATCGACCATCCTGATTACATATTCTTGCACTACACCATGCAGTAATCGAACTATTCGCTCGGATCTATATTAGGAAAAACTGGGTTATGTTGGGGTAAAATGTAGGTTTTCATCAGGGATGTTAGTAAAAAGTAGGTTTCCATCGAGTTTGTATAGCAAAAATTAGGTTGCCATCGAGTTTGTAGAATAAAAAGTAGGTTGCCATCGAGTTTGTTGAGCAAAAAAGTAGGTTGCCATCGAGTTTGTAGAGCAAAAAGTGGGTTTCCATTAGGTATGTACAGCAAAAAGTAGGTTGCCATCTGGTTTGTAGAGCAAAAAGTAGGTTTCCATCTGATTTGTAGAGCAAAACGTAGGTTGCCATCGAGTTTGTTGAGCAAAAAGTTTGGTTGCCATTGGTTTTGTAGAGCAAAAAGTAGGTTTTCATCAGGTTCGTAGAGTAAAAAGTAGGTTTCCATCAGTTATAATGAGTAAAAAGTAAGTTGCCATGGTAAAATCTAGAACGATGGCATTAATATCGGGTAAAAAATATATTTTGCTAACTTAAAAACAAAAGCTTTAGTTAAATTCTAGTTTTTCCATAAATCCGAGTTTGATAGTTTGATTTTATTCTGTCAATATATTTAATATCAGTATTGGACGCACTTTATATCGAATTATAATCACTTGCTTTTAACATTAACAAGTTGCGTAGTTTAGATTTAGTGTAATATTATGAGATTTAATGTGATTTCGTTTTGTTTTTTATTATTTTACATGATTTTCTGGTTGAACTTTGAAACTAAGCTGGTAACACTGTTATAATGTTATAAACTCCCACCTTTGAACACCATCTTGTTAGCCAGAGATAATAGTTTAAAAAAATCTATCTATGAGCTTTGTCTATGAAACTTTATAATGGTGGAAAATTTAAACTTTTTGAATTAAAATTATATCTAACAAAAGAAATCACAGATAACTTTTGCTATTTCAGTTCTTAAAATCATCTGATTTAGTAAAAGTATTTGTCTTAAATATATTTTTATTCTTTCTTAAACTTAATTTTAATCGTCGTGTTCGGAAGGGCTAGAGCGAGTTTATATTAAGTTAATAATATTCCATATAAGTTCATTTTCTAAACACTTTTCATCTACAAACTGATTAATAGATAATTTTATTTCACAACTGAACTCAAAATTGGCACGATTAAATGTGAAAATACAGTATTTTCGATTTACACTGCGCGATGACGCTACAACGTTCGGTTGTCGAGCAAGCGTTTGACACGCAATGTGAATCGTATACGCTGCGTTTACGATTGTCTCGTTTGTATTCATCCCAGATCTAGAATCTAGATCTAAGTTAAATATCATTACTAAATTTGCTCAAAAAGTCTGTCTTTAAAACTTCTAAATATGTACTAGATTTGAGTTACTTTTGTGTTTAGTTATGGAAAAAGATTTCTATTATGAAGGTACAATAAATAATTTTCAATTTAAATAGATGAAGTAGTACTTGATATGTATAGCTTATAGATTAGTATTTTAAGCACTTTATTTTTCATTAGTATTAAGGTTTTCGGGTGTTTTTTTAACCATTATGTGTCATTATGTGACTTTTTTTAACCATTATGTTCAATATTTAGTAAACGCTATTACAACCATTTTTGTATGGAATACAAACTGTGTTAAGTTTTTTGTGGTCACGTCACTGGCTACCCCTTTTAGAAATTATGTGTCATGTTCAATACTTAGCCAATACAACCTGTATGGAATACAAACGTGTTAAGTTTTTTGTGGTTATGTCACTTTTACCCTTTTAACATCTTTTAACATAGTTACTATAAGATCTGGTATGTCTACCGTACCTGGGAATCAGGTTGTATCACTTTTTATAATGAAAAATATCTTATGATGCTGACAGTATAATATCTAAGCACTAAATGGTTTAAATAAAACCCGAAAATCATTTTATTTTAAACAGTTGGTCCCATAATTCAGTATTGTCCTATTCTCCATCCCTATTACTTTGGGACCGCTATAGGATAGTTTAATTATGTATTCATTAATTGACGGAATAAAGATATTATTATCCAATTTTGTGTTTTATTTTAATAATAAATTGTTAAAGCCTGTAGGTACTAAGATAGGTATAATCAAGTACTTTGTGTACTGTATAATACTAATAGCAACCATTTGAATGGTTGCTATTAGTATTATACAGTACAAGTTTTTAAAAAAAATTTATTAAAATCATAAAAAATTATATTTAAATTTATATTAAATTAAAATTTCACTTAATAATTTAATTTTTAATTTATATTTTTTAAAATAAGACAAAACTGCTTTATTCAGTAAAATCACAAGGATCATTTAGAATCGTCTCACATACAAGGTGCCGCCAGTTCCACGCGACCAGAGCCTAGAAGATGATTTTTTTTACAAATCCAGGGCATAGTTCCTTTTACATATCTCTTAACTCTCGTGGTTTCGGACTTTGCCATCACTACCCTTTAAAAAACACCCTGTAGCTAAAAGGAAACTAAATATTTCATTATTTGATAACTTTATTTATCAAAATAATTTCGTGATTTAA
Source organism: Ecliptopera silaceata (assembly GCA_932527185.1). Taxonomy (NCBI): domain Eukaryota; kingdom Metazoa; phylum Arthropoda; class Insecta; order Lepidoptera; family Geometridae; genus Ecliptopera; species Ecliptopera silaceata. The sequence goes on along the minus strand of OW052217.1, from coordinate 4,091,568 downwards.
TAACTAGGTTTACAAAATATCTTAGAATTAGTGATATGATCAGAATCTTTGATTCTACACCGCTCTTTTAAAAACATAGAATTCTAGTTTAAAATGTATTTTAGGTTTAGGTATACACCCTATCTTATAAAAAAGTTAGCGTTGACTTACTGTCATCATTATGTATGGTAATCAATACTTCAAGTCTGCGCTAACTTTTTACACGATATACCGTATACAATACAACAGTAACACCTAGACAACAAATCAACATCAATGTTAGTTATCACATAAATTGTCGGTTCTTGGGAAGAGAACCTACACCCCATAGTATGACGGAGCTGATATCAACCATAGACAAGCGGCCGCACAGTCGCGTTCTCTTTCTAGAGAGTTCTATTTATTAGGCTATTTCTCCATACTATAGGTCTATGACTAATACAAGCTTGGACATTTTGGCAAAATGTTTTTTTTTGTGATATATTCTAAGGCCATAGAAATAAGTTTTTATTCTTAATCTAGTTAACAACTTGAATGAATTATTATAAAACTATAAAAGATTTCAAGCCTCATAAAAATAGTTTTAGGAACAAATTATGTCTAAACTTTTTGATAAATTCTAAAATAGTAAGTAATATCGCCTTCTGTTTGTAATTCTTGTGGGACGCCATCTTGTGTCGTAAGTTTGAATCTCTGGTCAATTGGCGGGAAAAATGTGTCACAGACAAAAGACTTTTGAATCTCTGTTAGGTAGATTTTACCACAATTTTTATGGTCCATTGTAGCCTGAAAAAAAAATTAGGATTATTTATTTTGACACGGTAGACTAATGAACTTTATTTTTTATGAGGGCGACAATAATAAAAGGTATATTATACAATATTTAATAATCTCCTAATAAATAGTATCGACCATGCTCTAGCTAATTTGCTGACACTCTGACCCCACTCTCGCCAGATCTCTGACACTTCAACTCTGCTCTAGCCAGATTGCTGACACTCCGACCCAGCTCTAGCTAATTCGCTGACACTCTGACCCCACTCTAGCCAGATTTCTGACACTGACCCCACTCTAGCCAGACTGCTGACACTCCGACCCAGTTCTAGCTAATTCGCTGACACTCTGACCCCACTCTAGCCAGATTTCTGACACTTCAACTCTACTCTAGCCAGATTGCTGACACTCCGACCCAGCTCTAGCTAATTCCCTGACTAATGCTCTAACCAGATCTATAACATTAGTAGAACCAACCTTGTATATAGAAGAACCGCCGATAACCCAGGATGATTCTATATCATCCCGTCCATCTATATAGTCTACAGCCTCGTCTAGACTTTGCACCACTATCACTCCATCTGGCACCTGGAAATTATTAATTACAAATACATTACATAGAAAAATAGAAAATATGTACTTTATTGCACACCATAACTTAAAATGAAACTTAACTATGATAAAGATAGATTGATAGATGGCAAAACTAAAAAGTACCACCGCTATACCGGTCGGAGTGTTAGGTTATTTCGTTACGGATTTTTTGGATTCGGTCTCCACGTTCAAGGCCCGCAATAGAAGCTTTGCAATAGCTTAAAAATTGTAAAGTTCTTACATTTTCCTTCAGTTTTTCAACATGATGTGTAAGTACAATATTGACTCGGCCCGCCAGCGGTCTGTATTTATCCGGAATGCAGTCCCACGTGACTCGGCCCATGACCACAGCATTTATTTTGGACGGTTCCGTTACTTTTGTAGTCATCGAACTGAAATATGCCATTTCTTTCCTGAAATAAGAGACATTTCATTTGACAGGCGTCACAGCTCAGTTGGCAGTAGCTCAGCCTTACGTGCTGTGGGTTGTGGGTATCATCACTGATAGCAAAATGTTTCCTAAAGACTTATTAAAGCCAAATCAAAAATTTTTTTTTGATCTATGTTTAATTTCGTTTGAATAGAATTTCTCAAGTATATCTTTAAAAATGTAATTTATAAAAAAAAAGATTTTACTTTTTCTTTAATTTATAGCAATCATTGGTGTAGTGTACATAGAAGTACAAAGTTAAATGAACTGATTTGGAATAGTTGAGCTATCTTTATCGTTTGCACCGGTCTGTAGATAGCTCAAAAGTTTAATGTATTTTATATATTTTTATATATACCTATGTACATTTTGTAAATACTGTAATAGTCTTAAGTTTGTGAATAAAGTTGATTTATTGTTGACTTACTTTAACCTCCAAGGCAGGGTCCCATTGACACCTATACCCATGTTCTCACAGGCCGCTGCGATGAGGTTCAATTTGACTCTAGACATGTTTTTTTATGAACTAAACTGCGAATTCTACAAAAATTTATGAGCGTTTTTCTGTCGGCAACTGTATGAAAATATATTCAAGCCGAATATATCGTACCGCTAATGAACACTAGCTCTAATTAACATCTATTTGGGAATAAATAAAAACTAGATAATGTAACGCTGAGGGCAAGGTTATCGAAGTTAGATTGAAAACAAAACAAAATACGAGAAATGAAACTAAACTTAGTTTAAAATTCGAACAGAATTCAAAACAAAAACAGTAAAAAACAACTGACAGTGACAGTCAATATAATATTTCAGTGTCAAATGTAAGTAATTGCGTTTTTGACATTGACATTTAAATTCGATGGCAGCCTTAATCATAAAATTTACAGAAAAAAAATACTTACTGATAATTCAAATTCAATAACGTGCCGCGGGCACCACATACCCGACTCGGACGACGAAATATACGTGCAGGTAACTACACCGCGGGCACCACATACCCGACTCGGACGACGAGATATACGTGCAGGTAGCTACACCGCGGGCACCACATACCCGACTCGGACGACGAGATATACGTGCAGGTAGCTACACCGCGGGCACCACATACCCGACTCGGACGACGAGATATACGTGCAGGTAACTACACCGCGGGCACCACATACCCGACTCGGACGACGAGATATACGTGCAGGTAGCTACACCGCGGGCACCACATACCCGACTCGGACGACGAGATATACGTGCAGGTAACTACACCGCGGGCACCACATACCCGATTCGGACGACGAGGTATACGTGCAGGTAACTACACCGCGGGCACCACATACCCGATTCGGACGACGAGGTATACGTGCAGGTAACTACACCGCGGGCATGACATATCCGACTTGGACGACGAGGAATACGTGCAGGTAACTACACCGCGGGCACCAAATACCCGACTCGGACGACGAGATATACGTGCAGGTAGCTACACCGCGGGCACCACATACCCGACTCGGACGACGAGATATACGTGCAGGTAACTACACCGCGGGCACCACATACCCGATTCGGACGACGAGGTATACGTGCAGGTAACTACACCGCGGGCTCCACATACCCGATTCGGACGACGAGGTATACGTGCAGGTAACTACACCGCGGGCACCACATACCCGACTCGGACGACGAGATATACGTGCAGGTAGCTACACCGCGGGCACCACATACCCGACTCGGACGACGAGATATACGTGCAGGTAACTACACCGCGGGCACCACATACCCGATTCGGACGACGAGGTATACGTGCAGGTAACTACACCGCGGGCATGACATATCCGACTTGGACGACGAGGAATACGTGCAGGTAACTACACCGCGGGCACCAAATACCCGACTCGGACGACGAGATATACGTGCAGGTAGCTACACCGCGGGCACCACATACCCGACTCGGACGACGAGATATACGTGCAGGTAACTACACCGCGGGCACCACATACCCGACTCGGACGACGAGATATACGTGCAGGTAACTACACCGCGGGCACCACATACCCGATTCGGACGACGAGGTATACGTGCAGGTAACTACACCGCGGGCACCACATACCCGATTCGGACGACGAGGTATACGTGCAGGTAACTACACCGCGGGCACCACATACCCGACTCGGACGACGAGGAATACGTGCAGGTAACTACACCGCGGGCATCAAGGGCGGATCCAGCTTTGGCGCCAGGGGGAGTCACGATCAAGCTTTGGCGCCAGGGTTGTGACCCCCCGTAGTCGTGGTCAAGGCAAGAACTTATAATTTTATTTTGATAATGTAATTCCCAAACGTTTGCCATCATACAAAGTTAATAAGTATATTAAATTAACTAAATATTGAAGGTTAATAATACATTAAATCTGTATGGTGACAAAATATTAAGTATAAATATTTTTATTATATTAAATTTTATTAGATTTTAACCAGACCTGGTTGTAATAATATCATAAAAGTTTATTTCGTAAGAAATCAACGGCGGATCCAGGAGGGGTCATGGGGGTCATGACCCCCCTGAGCTGGTTCCAGGTAGACCACTAATTGAACATATTTATTTAATTGTCTGTCTATGTTTATGCCTTTGTCTAATTTATACTACATTTGTCACCATACAAAAGCTTGAAAAACAAAAAAATCATTCAAATTGTATTACTGTTTGTACTTGGTAAGTACAATTAGTACACCTCAAAGTATTGTCGAGGTTCAACTTTAATTTGATAGCTTCATACGATAATAGAAAAAATAGTCTATTGTAAGGTCTTTAAAAACGACTATTGTAAAAAACGGGAGCACAGTCCTGAAAAATAATCGCTTTTGTGTAAAATTCTTACATCAAAGTCTACAGGATAATACATGAAGGAGATAGCTGCATTTGCAACGTACTAGCTAGACAAAGACAGAAGTATTGTCTACTTTCTCTTTATAGATTTGCTGAAAGGGACGAGTACAGAGGGAGAAGATAGAATACCTCCCTATTTTCTCTAACTATTCAGTATCAGATAGTACGTTGATCAGGGAAGACGCGCGTCCGTTTTATTACCGGCATTTTCGCAATTTTCCATGCTACAAAAACCATGGACTTTTCGGATTTTGAGTATAAAACCAAATATATAAACATTTTACAGTAAACAGTGTAAATTGACTTAGTTAAGTGGACGTAAATGAACGAATTACAGTGTGTATAATACAAACATTTTTTTTTTGTTTTGTTTGTGTTGCGTGCTTGTGTGAAAGATTTCTAAAAAAAAACATTGTGCGATGTAAGGAGTTTTGAATTTGGAAGCTGTTTCGGTGAGTTGTGTAATTATGTATTTATACTTACTTTGACTTACCTTCTGCATATCTAAACTATTTTTGAATATTACGATAATTTATGGATTGAAAGTTACGTACCTACTCACAACACACACACCCACATTACACAAAGCATCCTCACAAAGTTTTGCTCTAATTACATACTAACTCACCCTCTTTTACTAACACACTCTGTTTGCTTTGATTAATACTTGTAGATACTTACTTAAATTTATACTTAAAATTAAACTTAACCTAACTTAAATACTTACTTAACCTTGTTAATAATAATATGTATGTACCTATAGGTATGTTACACAAATAAATATTTTCATTTTCAAAGTTGTTACCTAGGTACTGAAGGTTCTAGCAATAACTACCTACCTACTACCGTTTATATGTACTTACCTATTGTAGGTAGGTATATCCCTTTTTTGTGTGTGTGTGCAATAAACACATGTTTCAAGTAAGTAAGTAAATAATATTCCATCTATCATCTATGTGTAGGTACAATCTGCATCGGTCATTCGCATTCCTCACCTATCTATTTTTCAGTTATTTATAATGTTTGTTCGTACAACTTTAGGTAGGTACGTACCTAATTTGGTCATCATAATTCATAATATCAAAATAAAAACACATTAAGTAGGTAGGTAGGTACTTTGAAAATGTACCTAATCCGGTCACCACCGGAGTAGGTACCCTTCGGAACCTAGAAGTTACATTGTACTTAAAGCATGGCGTATTACCTTAAAATAAGCTACCTAGTTAGCTCTTAAGTATGCGATATATTTAATTGTCAACTGTATTTAATGAACATAATAAAAAAAATGATTTGATTTAAGTACTTAAATAAATAATACTGGACAATCCACACAACATCATCTAGCCCCTAGCAGTGCAAGCTAAGCAGTGCTTGTGTTATGGGTATTATAAGACTGACATACTTAATGCAATATATTACACATTTGATTTGATACCTTTTCTAGCATATTACAGAACTAGCTTTGTCCATTAATTTACCTACTCCTCGATCATTTTGTTTACTTACTATTACATTTTAGTAAAAAAACGGCCGAACTATGTCAGAAATTCTGACATAGTTCGGCCGTTTTTTTACTCTGACTCAGAATGTATCAGTACCCCAAGTACGAGTTCGTGCATACACGGATCGTAGAGACGCAATCGCCGAGAGCCACAGATTTTGTATGGAGATATAAGCTTCTCAAAAAATCTGCTACGCTGCTTGGATTTTCATACAAAATCGGTGGCGCTCGGCGATTGCGTCTCTACGATCCGTGTGTGCACAAACTCGTACTTGGGGTACTGCTAAAGCTCGTTCGAGCAGCGTTAGGTTGTATTATACTGGCACCGAGAATCACCTACGATTCTTGTTAAATATCATGTATTTATATTCACCTTTTCTATCATCAGGGATCTTGTGAAGAACTAGAAACGCAGTAGGACATTTATATATCAGCTTTTATTCAAATTAATACCATCGTCATTTCGTGCACACACAGAACCAACTATTTCAGACATTACACTGTCAATCTGTCATTTATTATAAAACATAGATATTCTACAAAGAGGTTCTAATCTACAATAATCATACTTCAACACACCTCCTTGATTTTGTAGAACAACAACACAGTAAATACTAAATTAAACTTAAAATCAAAATTAAAATTGAAATCCTTTCTCTCGTTATACAATCAAAAAAACAATTAACAATACACTCAATAATTAAATTCTTCTAACATTTGTTAACTCACAATTCACAATTAATAAACATCTTACTTAATATTTAAAAGATCTCTAAGTTTTTGAAACTTTGTTTTTCCTAAGGACTTAGTTAGGATATCTGCTAACTGATCTTCAGTATTTATTTTAGTTACATTAATAATTCCTTTCTTTTCATAGTCATACACGAAGTGATAGCTAATATCAATATGTTTTGAATTTTTACAAAATTTACCGTTTTTAGAAAGAGCTATGGCACCACTATTGTCTTCAAATATTTTAATTGGTTCTTTGACCACTACATCTAAATCACTTAGAACTCCTTTCACCGGCAAAACCTCCTCTACGCAATCTGCCAACGCATAATATTCAGCATGAGTTGACGCTCTTGATACTATCTTTTGTTTATGCGTTTTCCACATTACAGGGTTATTATACACTCTTATTACAATTCCTGTGGTCGACTTCCTATCATTTTTATCAGCTGCCCAATCGGCATCTACAAACGCATCTAAGCTATCATCAAACACATCATTATAACATAGTTTTTTATTTCGTGTAAAATACAAATATTTTAAAACTCTTAACGCATATTTATAATGTGTATCGCTATAACAATTTTGAAATCTGCTTAAATAATTCACACTGTATGACACATCTGGTCGCGTACCACTTGCAACATATAAAAGTGCTCCTATTAAACTTCTATACTTCAGATTGTCATTTACTTCACCAGGTTCAAGTGCCAAATTCTGTTCCATCGGTGTCTCATACTTTTTAGCTTCCATCACATTAAACTTCTCCGCTAAACTTTCAATATATTTTTCTTGACTCAATGTCATTTTCTTCTGTTTAGGGTCATATTCAACATCTATTCCCAAATACTGTTTCACTTTTCCCAAGTCTTTCATTCGAAATCTATTTTTAAGCATATTCTTGACTTCTTGAATTTCGTTAACATTTTCTCCGCAAATTAAAATATCATCCACATATAAACACAAATATATCTTTACATTATTTACACATCCTGTGTATATACAATAGTCATAATCTGACCTTTTGAATTCAATGCTTGTCATAAATTCGTGAAAACACTCATACCAATCTCTTGGACTTTCTCTTAAACCGTATAGAGCTTTCTTTAGTTTACAAACTTTTCCATTTTCAACATCATATCCATCTGGTGGATAAATGTATACCTCAGATTTGATTTTTCCATTCAAAAATGCTGTTTCTACATCCATACTTTCTATGTGCCAGCCTTTGACACAAGCTATCGACATTAAAGCTTTCATTGTAATCATTCTTGCAACAGGTGAGTATATTTCTTCATTTTCATCATAAGCCTGTTGGAATCCTCTTGCTACTACTCGTGCCTTATGTCTGCCATTTGATTTTATTCTAAAAATCCATTTCACATCTATTATCTTATTATTCTCTGGGGCATCCACAATTTCCCATGTGTTATTTTGCTCTAGACTATTAATCTCATCATTCATAGCATTTTTCCATAATTTTGCTTCATTGCCTTTCATCGCTTCTTCATATGAATCAGGTACTCCGGCATCACATACATTTACATACACTACATGATCCTTATACTTCTCAGGTAACTTTCTTTCTCTTCTTGGGCGACTTGGTATAACTTCCTCAACTTCACGTGCTTTCTGTCTTTTATCTTCTTCATCTTCCACTGTGTCATAAAATTCATCAAGTTCATTTATATCTTCTTTCTTCGATTCATCTTTCTTATGAGGTTCATCTTCGTTTGGCTCATCATTTGTTTCTTCTATTTGGAATTTTATAACTTGCGCATCTGGTTCAATAAACGTAACGTGGCGACTTGTTACTATTTTATCGTTGACTAAAATCTTATATCCAGTATCTGTGTATCCCACTAGTACACCTTGTATCCCCTTTGGATTCAGCTTCGATGATCTGGTTTCTTCTGGAACTCTCACAAAACATTTACTTCCAAAAATCTTTAAATATTTTACATCTGGCTTGCGACCGTAAAATATTTCGTATGGACTTTTCCTTTCAGCAGTATTGGTAAGTAATCTATTTCCTAAATACGCTGCTGTTAAAACACATTCTGGCCAGTAACATTTGTCAAGTTTTGCTTCAGACATCAAACACCTTGCACGATCCATAACAGTTCTGTTAAATCTTTCAGCTACTCCATTGAGTTCATGTGTATATGCTGGACCGGGTTTGATATAAATTCCTTCTTGCTTTGCGAACGTATAAAAATCTCTATTGAGATACTCACGGCCATTGTCGCATCTCATTTCTTTTACTCTTTTGCCAGTCTGGTTGCGCATCGTGTTCACATACGTCCTGAAACACTCAAAAACATCACTTTTATTTTTAATTACACAAACTACAGCTTGCCTACTATAATCATCAATGAAAGAAACAAAATATCTCTTACCGTCTCTTCCTGTTGGCGTTATTGGACCATTGACATCTGTGTGCACAATCTCTAATAATTCAGTGGCTCTACGTCGATTATTTTCAAATGGTAAATTCGTCATTTTATTCATTAAACATATTTCGCACTGAACGTAACTATCATCTAATTTTTCAGGTAAACCGTTTAGTAAATTATACCTACACATTTCTTTTATTTTAGCAAAATTAGCATGACCTAAAATCCTGTGCCATTTCTCTTTCTCAGACATTATTTTATCAGTCGTGTATGAACTATTTCCATTATTATTATAAATTACCTTGCCTTCTAATTCATATAATTTATTATTTTTCCTTGCTACTGATATTAAATTATATTTCGAATCATAAATTTCCGCCGTTTCGTTTTTAAATTTGATCATGTTACCTCTATTTACAATACTTGATACGCTGAGTAAATTTCTTTTCATACTTGGTACATAATATACATTCTGTATTTCTATTTTGTGTGAACGACTTCCTACTTGAAAGTTCATCATTACATTTCCTATCTTCTCGGATATGAGAGCAAAACCGTCTCCTACTCTTATATTAACTGAATTGTCTAATTTTCTAAACTTACAAAAGTATTTGTCATTGTTTATGATGTGGTCACTGCATCCACTATCTATTAGCCAATTTAAGGTTTCTTTACCTTCTATTTGTCTTTCTCCGGCTAATACTTCAACATTGAAAACATGTCCATTGTTACCTTGTCCTCTATATCCTCTTTTATAACCTCTGCCTCGGCGACCGCCTCTACGTCCTCCACGATAGTTCTGTTTCAATTTTGGGCAATCTCTTCTATAATGGCCTATCTTATGGCACTCATAACAATTTTCATTTTTGACATTATCATACGATCTGGAACTACTAGCGAACGATTGTTCTGCTGTATTCATCTCCTTTTTCTTAAAATCCAGCATAATCTTTGATTTTACATACTCCACAGTCTGTGCTTCTTTGGGCATGGCATCCACGATATTTACAATATGATCTAGCCCGCTCGGTAGTGATAGTAGTAAGTAGTTTAGTCTGTCTTCCTCTGACACTGCTTCACCCGCATTCTTTAATTCATTTATCTGTTTTTCAAATATTTGCAGATATTCCAAAGGATTTTCATTTTCTTTAAATTTTGTCTCTAGCACCTTCCGCTTCAGTAACAATTTGTTGGCGCATCCTTTTGTTATATACATGTCATCTAATTTCTTTATCATTTCATAAGGCGTTTTCTCGGCGATGATAATATCTAGTTGGGTGTTTGATAAACTATTTACAATGTAATTTGCCGCTTTCAATTTCATGTCGCTCCACGCACTTTCTGTAATGTCTTCTAATTTTGTGTCATTTTCAATAGCTTTTATACATTTTTTTAATTCAAGAAACAATTTTAGTCGGAATTTCCATTTAGCATAATTGGTTCCATTAAATATAGGCAGCTGGAACTCTTCTTTGCCTTCCATGGTGGCTTCCATAAAATTTCTCAATTTTCCGTAGTAGTGAGAAAAAAAAAAAAAATCTTCTTTTGTTTTTTTTACAACGCGTCCATGTCAAATATTTTCAACCACGCTCTGCTACCATGTTAAATATCATGTATTTATATTCACCTTTTCTATCATCAGGGATCTTGTGAAGAACTAGAAACGCAGTAGGACATTTATATATCAGCTTTTATTCAAATTAATACCATCGTCATTTCGTGCACACACAGAACCAACTATTTCAGACATTACACTGTCAATCTGTCATTTATTATAAAACATAGATATTCTACAAAGAGGTTCTAATCTACAATAATCATACTTCAACAATTCTAAATGATCTTTGTGATTTTACTGAATAAAGTAGTTTTGACTTTGAGTTTATTTTACTTTTATTGTTATATTTTACCTATTTATTTATGTGATTATGAGAAACCTGTAACAGTAGTTTACTTTTTTAATGTAACAAAATGACGAGAGATCGGTGTCACACTAACCCTGTTAATTAATTTTTATAATTGTGATTCGTGACGTTACTTTGTCTATAGGAAATTATAGTAACAAATATACATATAAAGTAACAAAATGACGACGGATCGGTGTTATGTTACACTTACCCTGTTAATTTTTTTTTATAATTGTCATTCGTTTACTTAAGTACTTAATTACATCTTTTTTCATACAGGAATTTCTATTTTATAGATTAGGGATAGCGCACTGGCGCACCAATAGCACGCGTGGCTTGAATGGCACGTGACGCAATATTTTGGGCACGTCACGATCACAGAACTCGTTTGAAGTATGGCATGCTAGGATTGTTATTCAGAGATGATTTGTAATGAGTTTTATGAAGAAATTATATTGTGACGTTTATATTATGACGAGCGATGACGTCTACGATCTTATTTAACATTTCTTTAAAAAAAATGGTCGAGGTGATAGGTACAGAGGAGTGAGCACAAATAAATAAATAATGCTGGACAATCGACACAACATCATCTAGCCCCAAGCTAAGCAGAGCTTGTGTCATGGGTACTGAAGACTGACACACTTAATACAATACATCATTACATAGATCGATATTTTTTATTATACTTACTTACACATGAAATACCCAGATCACCCGGGATAAATATTTGCAGTTCGTACAAACATTTATCCCAAGGCGTGAATCGAATCCGCAACCTCCGCGTCGCAGGCGGACCTTCGCCCGACGCGTCAAGCGTAAACGTATCGTAACGTAAGTATTCAAGACACACTGCGCACTGACTCTGCAACGTTCGCCTGTCGAAATGACGTCAACGCGTAGTGTTTCTCGAATACGCTACCGTTTCGATACGTTGGCGATCGACAATCCTAAACGTGTGATTGTCATAATGTGTGACGTATTTGACACACTGCGCGCTGACGCTGCAACGTTCGACAGTGGTTGACGCACAGTAGCTCTACCATGAGGTTTTACTATACTAAACTAGGTATACTCGCTAGCGTCTGTAGTTAAAAAAATGTATGAAGCTTTGTATAGCGCCTCTAGCGGATAGTTGGGTACTAAAATTCGTAATATGTACTAATATTTACGTAACTACTGTAGTTAAGTCAGTCGATTTTACTGTGACAAGTGACAACTCATGGTAGAGGTACTGTGTATCTCAAATACGCTGTTACGTTACGTGTACTATTGTCACATTTATTCATGCTCCCCCCTGTAGTAACTAACGCTTTTTCTATAGTAACTATAGCCAATAGTGAATCGGTATTAACAATACGTACAAAGAAAAACAGATCGTCTCACAGATGCTCGTTAAATAAAAAAAACCATTAAGTAGCAACTGTAAAAGTCACAAAACAGTGTTTACGAGGTACAGTCAGGAGCAAAAAGTAATAAATATTCAGGTACAAAAATTATAAGCTAAATTAGCTAACGTAAAAGGTTCGTATAAGCAGCAGCTAAGGTTCACCAACGTAACGTGTACGTAGCGTGTTCATTCATAACCGAAGATCTTGGGTCTAATCAAGTTGGCCCTTGCTATAATCGAACATAATCAGATTGAAATTTTGAGAGATCAGCCAAAGAAAACTGAATTAGCTTTGATTAACTTTTAATAAGTAATTTTAGTAAATAAACTCTTTCATTTTAATTACCTCACTATTATTTACTTAAATTTTCGTGAAAAAGTGGCCACACTATCTGTCAAAGTGTGATTCTGATATTTTTTTATCGTGATACTTAGAGAGTTTTAATTTTCATTTAAATAAATGATGTATTTTTATACATTTACGGCCTATCTTATAAAAAGTTAGCTCAGTCTTGAAGTACTGATTACCATACGTAATGATGACTTAAAGACAACGCTAACTTTTTATAAGATAGATCACTAAATAAGTGAATAAAATAAATACTTTCATAGGTCATACGAAAACGTGATATTTTTTTATTATGGAATCCTTCGTGCGCGAGTCCGACTCGCACTTGTCCGGTTTTATTTTTAAGTACATTCGTAAAGTAAAGTCAATACGTCAATGTTTGCCATCAAACAAATGTTTATCAGCGCTCGCGACTGTACATGAGTAGTACCAAAATAAAGGCTATTATTCTATTTAACTGAAAGTAAACATAGTCTTTTATGTTGCTAGTAATTACATTGTAATTACGTATACATTGTACATCAGGCACGAGCCCCGATCGTGCTAAGTTGTAACGTAAACAGTTCGTATAAGCAGCAGCTAAGGTTCACCAACGTAACGTGTACGTAGCGTGTTCATTTCTCCTCTCTTTCTTTAGCTCCCTCCTGGACATGATTTGCCTTGGCCTGTGTGGAGGTCACTGAAGGCCTGCGCAGACCGGGAAGGCATGGCAAGGGATTTTCATTTTTACTGATGGACATTCAACCGTACTGTTACAGAAATACGACATAAATTGCTATGCTTTAAAATGATGCCGTGGCATTGAACGTGAACGGAACGGCTGAATGAACGGCAGTACGGTTGAATGTCCATTAGTAAAAATTAAAATCCCTTGCCATGCCGTCCCGGTCTGCGCAGGCTCTGAATCGTCTCCGCACTCAAGTGGGCCGCAGTAGAGACAAGATGTGTAGGTGGGGCTTTAGAGATGCCAACCTTACTGCGTGTGACTGTGGCGCTGCAAGACAATCAATGCAGCATCTGCTGGTGTGCCCATCGTGCCCTAATACCTGCACCAAAGAGGATGTGAATGCAGCCACAAGTGGTGCTGTACAGCTGGCAAAACACCTCTCAAAATTTATTTAAATAGCATCGACACGAGAAGAAGAAGAAGAAGCGTGTTCATTGAAAAACGACGTGTTGTTATTCAAAATTCTTGGCTACCCCTTGATTGAGATGCAGATTCGTTGAAACTATCTTCCTTCCTTCTTAATCGTTCCCCCATTGTTGGGGATCGTGACCCCGTGCAAGGACTTCATTGATGCTCTTCTTCTATCTACCACGGTCTGCGGCTTGATGGATGGCGACATTGATGGGGGTTTCCAGCTGATCGGACACCTGGGCAGACCAACGTTTTGGGCTCCTTCCTCTTGGTCTTTTAGACATAGACATAGACATAGACATAGACAGACATTTATTTGCAGCTTTAGCACACACACATTAGTTATAGGTACATACATTTATAAAGGGTTAAACAAAAGACAAAAAACAAAATACTTAATTTCTATAGAACATGATACATTTACAAGTTAAACAAAAAACTAAAATAACAGAATTTATAGAAATAACAGAAAAAAAGGAAGAGGTAAACTCAAAATTTCAGTTATTTCCTACCAAAGTATACTTAACTAACTATATTACAATCTATTTAAGAATGTGTGCTACTGCAGCAAACAGGCTCCAGCTCAGCATTATGCTTTACCACCTAATGGCAGCTCAGCGCTGTTATTCTGCCGAAACCGATTGATTAGGCCATTCGGCCCCGTGAGTGCATTTAATAGCAATATGAAATAATAAAATAAATGTATTGGTAAAAATAAAAAGTAGTGTTTGTGTATATGTAAGTGAAAAGCTTTGGTCTCTCCTGATCACACAAGTCTCTTAAGAGTCAGGGTATCACAGGAGAAACCAAAGTGCCCAAGGTGTGTAGGTATATATAATAAGTGTGTAAAGTTATGCTAATTCTTATATTATGTACAAGTGTATAGAGTTCTTAAAGAATGTTCGTGTATGGTGTTTTTGTGTAAAAATATGTCGAGGGTTCTCCTGGTACGCCAGTCTCATAGGAGTCTGGTTATAGAGGAGAACCCTCAGGTGTATGAGTTACATGTTAGTGTGCAATGAACCCTTGAAAGTTTGTGTGACATAGTATCATACTGTTGTGCGTGTTTATGGTTAGCAGGTGAACGGCCCACTAGAACTATTTGTACCAGACAACCCAGACTGCTGTTTTTCAAAAATATACTTTTTGTAATGCTTTTTGAACGTAAATTTAGATTTAAGCAATCGAAGAGGTGGCGGTATATTATTCCAGCACCTGGTTGCCTGGTAACGAAAACTGCCCCTAAACGCGACAGTTTTATGCTTACTGTAGTGCAGTATATTACGTGTTGGCCTGTTGTCATATTTACTTTGATAGCGACTGAGCTTAGAGTAGAGGTACTCGGGCTTTTCAGATATCATAACGCCATGCACCATCACTCCCAAATGAAGAGCCCTCCGCGAAGCCATGTTCAGAGTCGATGAGCTGTTTAAATAGGGCGTTATGTGTGTTCGCGGTGGGACATCGTAACAGAACCGACAGCACGCGTTCTGAATTCTTTGTACGAGCCTAGCAGTTTTCGAAGTCAAGCGTGGGCCGTACACCAGATCTCCATAGTTTAATTTTGACAAAATCAGAGCTTCACAAACTTTAATTCTTATCTCCGGATCCAAATATGAGCGTATTCTGTACAGTAATTTCAATTTAAAAAAACATGTTTTCATTAGACTCGTAATATGGCTTTCAAAACGGAGAGAACTGTCAAAGATGATCCCGAGGTTCCTAGCTTCGTAGACCCGTTCAATGTTTTGACCATGAATGGTAACATTTAGTGACTTCCCTGCCATGCCTTCTATAAATCGCTTTGAACCAAGCAGCATATATTTTGACTTGGCGGGATTTAAATGTAATGTATTATTTTGTGACCACATTGCAATATTTTCTAAGTCATCATTAAGTTTGGTCAGTTCAAAGGACAAATTTTTGGATACAGGCAAATATAACTGTACATCATCGGCATACAAGTGAAATCGGCAGTGCTTTATGTACCAGCAAATATCTGCACTGTAAATAATGAATAATAATGGCCCGAGTATTGACCCCTGAGGCACTCCTCTACCTACCAACTTCAGTGACGATGAAATTTGCGACCCATCTGCACGATTAACCTTTACAAGTTGGGATCTGTTGCTCAAGTAACTATTAAACCAATTCACCGATGGAGCATCAACACCATAATATGCTAGTTTTGAAAGTAATAGTGGTATATTAATAGAGTCAAAGGCTCGGGAGAAATCTAGCAGTACGAGAATTGTGCCCAAACCCTGGTCCTGATTAATGAGTATATTGTCGACAACATCAAGTAGTGCCGTTGTCGTGCCCCTGCCCTTGCGAAAACCAGATTGAACAGTAGGTAAGATATTATTCTTCTCTATAAAATGACTCAATTGATTGTACACTATTCTCTCAATCACTTTAGATAGAACTGGCAAAATACTAATCGGCCTTAACTCTTTGATGTCAGTTGGGTTTGATACTTTAGGAATAGGGTTGACTGTAGCGACTTTCCATTGGCTGGGAAAGGTAGAAGATGATAGAGATTTATTAACAATAGATGTTATGGAAGAGAGAGTACTTGGTAACGTCAGCAAAATCATATCCATGGAGAGCCCATCCATCCCACGCGCATTTGTTTTGATTGATAGAAGTACTTTCGCTACTTCAGCTTCTGATACAAGTTCCAGGGAAAATGTTTTATTATTGAACCGATGATATTCAAAAAAAGTTAGTTGGGAGATCGGTACGGTATTTGCACCTGGTATATCAAGAAAGTGTTTATTTATGTCATCAGGGCTGTCAAAGGTATCGGGTAAGTAATTATGATCATCAGAATTACATAAAACATTACTTTTTAAGTTTTTCCATAACTTTTTTTCATTTCGAAGTTGAGAATTTATACTAAAGTCATAAAATGCCTTAGTTTCGTTACGTATACGTTACTTTTGCCCTCTACTTTGCCTGTGATTAGTATTTTTCCATGTTGTCCGCATTTCGGCGGGCAACATGTCCAAATTGAAGAATACGGAGCAGGCATATAGAAACTATCTTACCTCAAACATAAACTAATTTGTTTAATAGGCGTAGGTATTCGCTATCTTATCTGACATGTTGATCCGCAGGTCGAGGTTAGTCGGGTAAATAACTCGTGTGTATTCAACCAATGTTGGCAGTTACATTCCAACATTACCAACGTACTTGGGTTGACGTTTCAGGGACGTATAAAATGTTCATTACATGAACATGTTTCCGAGAGATGAGCCTTCGAGTTTGCCCGAGGCTCAAATAAATAATACTGGACAATCCACACAACATCATCTAGCCCCAAGCTAAGCAGAGCTTGTGTTATGGGTACTAGAAGACTGACATACTTAATACAATACATTACATAGATAGATATTTTTTTATTATACATATAAAATACCCAGAAAACCGGGTATAAATATTTGCAGATCGTACAAACATTTATCCCAAGGCGGGAATCGAAACCGCAATCTCTGCGTCGCAGGCGGACCTTCACCCGCCGCGCCACATCGGTCGTCAAATGTTTTGGACTTGGTTTAGATATAGCAGAAGTGTCACGTAGATGTCAAGATCAGTGTATCCCAAACATTGTTCTGCCATGTCCCGGTAATTTTCACTTTCACTTCATTTGATTAGGTTTTCAAGTCCTGATAGTCCCATCTCATAAACGGTCTACCGCGATTCTTTTTACAATTAAACAGTAAAAGTAACAAAAACAATACAAACATACAATGCGGCCTTATCGCTAAACAGCGATCTCTTTAAACAAATAAATCTCAAGAATACTCCACCGTTCCGTAATAAATTTTCTAAAACTGTGTTAACATCATTAGGACTGCTTTGTCTTGAATGGAATCCTTCGTCACGCTACGGGACTCTCGACCTTGTGCCATTCAGAGGACGTCGGGTCAGGGGGGGTATCCTGACAACTAAAATATTTTTGAACTGTTATTTAATCAAATTGCAGTTCAGTTTTCTTCTTCGTCTTTTATTGATATTTTGAATGATCAATTTTCATACCGTTTGATAGAATTAACGAAAAATCAAGTAGGCCATGCTCAAATCAGGTAGGCCACGTGCTAAACCGCAGCATTGACGTCATTTTAAACAGCTCAGTCATAATTTTATAAAGCTCAGTCACGTCAGTGTAAAAATGCCACGGAATACTGATGAGTTACTATAGTAAAATCATCGAAAACTGAACTGCAACTGAAAGGATATTCGGTCACGCAAGTTTCCTCTTGCTGGATAGCCCCCCAGAACCCACCGCAGAGTAGAATCCACTCCACCATAATACCACTAAGCTGTTCTAGGAGTAAGTATTAAAGCGAGTAAGAGAAAGCGTTTGCGATAACGACCAAGAAGAGCTCATGAACAAGGAAAACGTAAGCGAAAACTGTGGAAAAAAGGAATAAATAAAAGATAAATAAGAGAAATACCGCAAGCGTAGTGTAGG
This sequence comes from Ecliptopera silaceata, assembly GCA_932527185.1. Lineage (NCBI taxonomy): Eukaryota > Metazoa > Arthropoda > Insecta > Lepidoptera > Geometridae > Ecliptopera > Ecliptopera silaceata. The sequence goes on along the minus strand of OW052217.1, from coordinate 4,073,024 downwards.
ACGCCCTCCGGCGAGATGGAGCGACGATCTGCGGAGTGTAGCGCAAACACAACATGAGAAGAGACGAAGACCGGGCTCAGTGGCGCGTCTGCAGAGAGACCTACGTTCAGTGAACTGATATAGGTTGATGATGATGTAGATTAATACAAAGATATAAAAGGAATCCTCAGGACTGAGGTTAGAGTTGATAAAGAAAAAGATATGAGAGCAAAAGTTGAAAGTTTGCTGTTCTAGGAACATGAAAGAGCTTTCGAACTCCAAGAACTTTGCTTCCGCTATCTAGGACTTGTCAGTGATAGTATCGGGTTTGAAGCTTGATAATAGGAAATTTTATGTAAACTATTAAAATTAGTGTCTAATACAAACAAATTAAAACGGAAAGATTACAGCGTGTTATTTTTAATGTGGTCTTTGATAAATATCTCATAAAAAAAAACAAGCAGACAATAAATTCCACTTTTCTGTTAATTTCCCAAAAAAATATTTGTGTTATAGCCCTTATGACCAAATCAATGGGATCACGAGCGACTGCACTACGTTGACTGATGGTCCCACCAAACAGTGGGACCACGAGCCCATTAAATCGACACACTGTCCCACCAGTGGGTCAAATTGAGTGGGACCACGAATCACGACCCAAAATTAGGTAGATCTCATAACAAAAATTCTCTTTAGAATGTTCATACCTTCATTGGTCCTGTCAGTTTGTTACTCTGCTCAGAAATTATTCTCTCAGTCTGAAACCAGCTCATTTATAATTTTATCCTGTGATTAGCGAGCGCCCGCGTCTGAGGGAATTAATAATTAGAACTAAGCTTTGCGGTGTTGGGCAAAGCAGGTCCAATGCGGTACAGCCAACGAATTACAGGCATTAAATATGGTCAGATTATTACCTCTCTTGTGGATTATATGGGTGCAGAGCGCTTAATGACCACTGTTTTGTATATAACAGGCTCATCGGTAGAGATTACATAGGACAAACGTTGCTGTTTGGGACCTGTACCCCAAGTGCGAGTTTGTGCACACTCGGATCGTTTAGACGCAATCGCCGAGCGTCAACGTTTTTGTATGGAGATCCAAGCAGCGCACCTTGCTTGGATTTCCATACAAAATCGGTGGCGCTCGGCGATTGCGTGTCTGCGATCCGTGTGTGCACAAACTCGAACTTGGGGTACAGAGCGCGGTGTGTGAAATGTCCGTGAATATATTTATTCAGGGGCTTATCCCTTAGATACGAAGCTGGTTGTAGATCCTGTCCATCCGTGATTCCCTTTGATAAGCTCACTGCGTGGGGATCAATGTCATTATTCCTGATATCTAGCTGATGGTTTGCTAAGATCTTCTTGGCTTTAGAGACTATTACAGCAGTATTACAGCAGCGCAATTTTTGTCTACACAAAAAATAAAACATTAACGGTCTATCATTTAAAAAGTTAGCGCAGACTTGATGTATTGATTACCATACATAATGATGACATAAAGTCAACGCTAACTTATTATAAGATAGGGGGTTCGTCTTAACTGGGTATCAACTCGATGGCAATGTATTACTTATTTACTGAATAATGGCTGAAACTAAAATTAATTATTGCGTTTTAAACGATACAATGTTGGAGTTGCGCAAAAGTGACGTCAATTATAGGTTAGTTACGAATTAGCACCTAGGTAATGGGTAATAAATGAAACTAGGAAAGCAGACCAGAGGGCTTAGGGTAACTCAAACACAATTAGTCATGACATGCTTGATGACTAATGGAATCCATAACTGCATAGTCAAAGTCAAGTCAAATATTTCTTTATTCAATACTAGTAGTACGCCCCGGCTTCGCACGGGTAGCCTATATAAAAAATATCATTATAATATAGCCTATGTTCAGCGCAGATAATGTAGCTTCACAACAGTGAAAGAATTTTTGAAATCGGTCCAGTAGTTTCGGAGCCTATTCGATGCAAACAAACAAACAAACAATCAAATCTTTCCTCTTTATAATATTAGTTTAGAAAATCACAAGGATCATTTAGAATCGTCTTACATACTAGGTGATTCTATACAGTTCCACGCGACCAGAGCCTAGAAGAACGGGCAAGAAACTTGTTTTACATATTGTTTGGTAGTTCATTTTGAAGTCTGGAAATATGATCTTAATCCTACATTAGTTATTACATAACACCCCATAGCTTACAACACCGCTCAAGTCGAAAAATAGTGATCGATCGAAAAATATTAAAAAATCCACCGACTCCTTAAAAAAGACGGTTTTTTCGTCTCTCATAAAGTTGTTAAAAATAATGACTTATGCAGTGTTGTTAGTTAATAATAGCACTTTTGACAGTTCATCTGAAGGACGGGTCAAACGAAGGGCTGTTGCCGTACGCATAGCTAGCATACAAATGTTAACTGTTTGTATGTATGTATGGGTGCGGGTAGTAACGTCTAAGTATGGCGTCCAGGTCAAAGTCAAAGTCAAAAATTACTTTATTGAGTAAAATCACAAGGATCATTTAGAATCGTCTTACATACTAGGTGATTCTAGGTGCCAGTTCCACGCGACCAGAGCCTAGAAGAACGGGCAAGAAACTTACGGCCTGGTTCCTACCGTTTTTTTATATGATCCTTCTTACAAAGAATTGTGACCTAGTGTAGAATCTGATCTACCAACATATCGACGTCGAGGCGACAACGCAGTGTTTCTAGAATACGCCACTGTTTCGATACGTTTGCGAATTTCACATTTATTCGTGTTCGGGCCTTATATTTCAGCAATTCTTTAGAAATTTCAGTCTGAAGATATAGAACTTTGAATCTGTCATGCTAGTATTAATTCTCAAGCAGCAATTTTCTTCCTGTCCTTATCGCACTAGGTTGGGGTCGGCACAACATTTTCGTTTCTTTCATTCTCCTCTATCATCCGTCATCTCAGTATTCACTCTTTTTCTGTTCTATCATCCGTCATCTCAGTATTCACATCCATATCATTTTTCACACAAACCATACATCTTTTCTTAGGCCTACCTCTTCCTCATCCATCCACATTTATACCTAGCACTCTTTTCGTCACATGACATTCTTCTCTTCTCAAACAGCAATATATCCTCAAATAACTGCTTAATTATAGGTGATGCAAACTTACAAACAATCCTAAATAGCCGATAAACCACGGCAAAATAAACGGCTGGAGGAAGCATGGTTCCGTCAGTCGTCATCTATTTTCGTCACATGGCCACCTTGTACCAAACTATTTGTAACTACAAAGGATTATAAATGGTTTATAACCTTTTTATAGGTGTTGCGAACAAGATGCGCTGAAGGACTGGTCCGGGTTAGCGGTGTCGAGTTACGCTTTGACCTATTAGGTCAATGAATGAATGAATGAAATACATAAATAATAAATAAATAATGCTGGACAATCCACACAACATCATCTAGCCCCAAGCTAAGTAGAGCTTGTGTTATGGGCACTAGAAGACTGACATACTTAATACATTACATAGATATTTTTTTTTTATTATACATATTAAATACCCAGAACACCCGAATGAATGAAATACACTTTGTTCAATAAAATCACAAGGTTAATTTAGAATCGTCTTACATACTAGGTGATTCTCAGAGTGAAGTTTGCCTGGAAGTGATCGCTTTTAGCGATAAGGCCGCCCATTGTGCTGTAGATTAAATGTTTCTTGTGTGTAAAATCCTCTTCTGTGTGAAATAAAGTTTATACCTATTAGCTTTTCTGCATGTCAAAGGGCCTAGTCATATACATTAGTAAAATCATAAGAATCCTAGTAATAAATATTATAAATGCGAATCAAATAAACCATTTAGGTATTTGATTCTGTAATGATTGTTTGTCAACAGTAACCTGACTTTAAAAGGACGCCATTTTGTATATGCAACTTTGAGCGGTCACTTATCCTCTTTATAATGACCTCATTTTACTAATTAATTGTGACATCTTTCAGAGAACTGTGGTAACCATTACTCTAGTTTAATTTAATATAATTTTAATTAAAAACATCAAAGCATTCTTAAAAAAGCTTAATATATTTTGGCATTGACTGTATGGAACTACGTCCCCAAAATCTTGTCTATGGTAACGTAATGTTACTATGTATTTTATGTGTATGAATTTACAAAAAAAATGTTAATAAGTATTCTAACAGCTATATAATTCCCATAGTAAAAGCTTTGCTTATAGTTTTGCTTTTTATTTAGTACTAGTAGTACGCCCCGGCTTCGCTCGGGTAGCCTATATAAAAAAATATCATGTTACTCAGTATAAATGTATTTTCGAAATGATAAAATATATAGACCCTATAGTATGTAACCCCCCGCATATACTCCCGTGACCGGCAGCGGCGCGGCGCCCGCTGACTTTTTTCTAATAAGTACTTACATTTTTGAACTCGTGATATCTTTCGAATGAAAAGTTCGAATTCAATAATTTAAAAAGTAATAGAAAGGTATTGAAGCAGTCTTAATTTTAAAGTAATTTATTTAGATAAGGATTAATACCTAACTACAAATATAGAACGTTTTCTGGCGTTGTCATTTTAATTATATTTTTTTGATATTAAAACACTTATTATGACATATCTATAATAGTTAGACATATGCTGTCGCTGACTTTTTTGTGGATGATGATGTGTTCTACAAAATTGTAGTACATAATTTCTTTCTATCATCAATAGTTTCCTCAGCGCACGCGATGTAAGGAATTTCTTTTACACCTTGGGTTACATAATTGAAGTTTTAGTAAGGATCCCTAATTTTTTTGAAAATATAATATAGCCTATGTTCAGCACAGATAATGTAGCTTCACAACAGTGAAATAATTTTTGAAATCGGTCCAGTAGTTTCGGAGCCTATTCGATGCAAACAAACAAACAAACAAACAAACAAACAATCAAATCTTTCCTCTTTATAATATTAGTTTAGATTTATTTAGTATTTGCTTAGAGTGATGTGTGAATTGTCCGTGAATAAAAAAAATGCATAAACGTTGGAAATGAAAGATTCTCTCTAGCGTTTATTTTGACATAAATTAAAACCATTAAAACAGCCTAGATACTTCAGTTTAGTTGGATAACCTAATAATTGTAGGCAGATTATGGTATTATACCTTTTAATGTCACTATTATCTTCAAGATGTATCATGCATGCCCGCCATTTTTGGCTCTCCCGCCAACAGAGACCATAGATTATGTATAGAAATACAGATAAAATAAACGCGCCATAAAAACAATGATAGCAGATATGTTACCTATTATCCTTTCTCGTGTGTATCTAGTTTCGTTTCTAGGTCGCGTGGAACGGGCACCTAGAATCATCTACAATGATCATAAGACGACTCTAAATGATGTTTGTGATTTTACTGAATAAACAATTTTTGTTAATTTTTTTTAATTATTTTTGACACTTCCTAACTTTTGTCACTTGTCGGGCCATTTGGCCTGATCAATGCTTGGGTTTTTGGAAATCAAGCCAATTAAGCTATTCATCGCTCCTGTCTTACCTCTAACAGTAGATTTGTTAAGAAATAATCTCCAATCATAAAAAAAAAACACCAAAATATTTGAAATCAATTATCTTCCCAAAAACCCAAATAACTTTACGTGTCACTGACCTCAAATAACCTTTATTTTGACAGTTGCTTCTCAATTATCCGGGCTGTACGAAATTTTATAAATATAAAAGAGTTCTGTAGGTCTACCATAAGTTTTTACTATACTATATTTACTATACTCGCTAGCGTCTGTAGTTAAAAAAATGTATGAAGATTTGTACAGCGCCTCTAGCGGATAGTTGGGTACTAAAATTCTTCATACTAATATTGACGTAACTACTGTAGTAAAGTCAGGCGATTTTACTGTGACAGCTCATGGTAGACGTACTGTACGTTACCGACTGACAAACAACAGAAACGGCTTCAGAGAAATAATTAGACGTTAAAAAATACACAGACTATAAATACTCTGCCACTGCATAGTCTGTAGGCTTACTTTATGGATTCGTAAATAGTGATTAGTATTTTTTTATCGAGAATTATTGTTACTGATTCACTTTAAAACTATTTTACGGTAACGCGTATACTTTTCGCAATAAAAAAATACGTTTTGAATTGTAGTAATTGGTTACCATCAAAATGTCTTATTTCTTATTCTAATGTAGAGTATACTAACAAAAATAAATTGTTTTTCTGTCCGAAACACACAATATTAAATATTCATGAACATTTCACACATCACGCTCACGCCCCGGTCCCAAACTAAACAATGGGAAATAGAATGCTGATACAATACTTATATGTACTTATTTTATTTTTTATTAATGTAACATTTTTGTACATTTTTGGCGGCGGGGTCGACCAAAAAGACGATGGCGGGACGACCTCGATACTTTTGAAAGTGATTGGTGGACGAAAGCGGAGAACAGAGATGAATGGAAGGACTTGGGGGAGACCTTTGCCCAGCAGTGGGATGAGATAGGTTAGCAAAAAAAAAATCATTTTTGTAACATTTTTTGAACGTTTTCAAGAGGAGAGTGAATAGGTTCTATCTAGGCAAACGCGTTACACCGTAGGCCGCATCATCATTTAACATCAGATGTGATTGCGGCCAAGCGTTTGCAATGCATAAAAAAATAATGTAAATATAAATAGTGACTTAATCTATGTAGGTATGTAACACATGTTTTTATTTTGTTTTTTCTCACTTGTTTTTTATCATTACATTATTCCAATTTTAATGTTTTTTTTTTATGTTTTTTGGTTGAACATTTTTCAAAGGTACAAATCCGATCAAAATCTAGACAATGCTTTTTGACTTATTCTTAAAAATATGTTAATAGTAGATACTTGTATGTTATTAGTACCTAGATACTTGTCGATAATTCAATCTTCGACAATCTTTATTTTTTATTGTTTGACATTTATTATCTTTGTATATGTAAATATCTATTATTTTAATGAGGACTTATGTAACTTTATCCTGAATTTGTCAATTTAAAATTAATTTGTTTGGTTTTTGCCGTTCATCATCATCATTCATCGACCTATATCAGTCCACTGCTGGACGTAGGTCACTCCCAAGACGCGCCACTGAGCCCGGTCTTCGGAATCTCTTCTTTGCCGTTATATATAAATAAATCTTCTCAACACTTGAAAGTTCGACTCTTTCCATCGGTAGTTTTAAATTCTACAAACGTGAAAAAAGCCACAGAAATGAACTAGTCGCAAATAATACGTTGAAATTAATTGTGGCACCTTGCCAGTTGGTATATCAAAGATGAGAACGATTATTACGATCGGCGCGTGAGCTTGTGTGGGCTATGCGCTAAATATTTTATTTTAGTTATACTTTATGGGTTATAAAGATGTTTTTGAAAATGACAGGTGAAGATAAAACTGTACCCCAAGTACGAGTTTGTGCACACACGGATCGTAGAGACGCAATCGCCGAGCGCCACCGATTTTGTATGGAAAACCAAGCTTCTCAAGAAATCTGATAAGGGCGCTGCTTGGATCTCCATACAAAATCGGTGGCGCTCAGCGATTGCGTCTCTACGATCCGTGTGTGCACAAACTCTTACTTGGGGTACTGTTTAGGTTTAATGCACGCTCTACACGCGGCGCGAAAGGCCGCGAAAGCCGCGAAACCCGTGTGTAGATGGTTTCGCGCGTTCACGTTCACGCTTCGCGCCTTTCCCCGTTCGTTGACGGTTTTTGTCTCGCGACGTCGCGACAAAGGTTGACTCTGTGTGAAAAATCCTGTTTGGTGCACGATTTTTTGCTATAAATATACCGGTGATACCTTTCGCTCTAGCGGGAAATTTTTGACGTGACAACGTCTTATAATTCGATAGAGCCGGCTGCACGCACGAAAAAACATGACTAATGAGGCGTTTGAGGCGTTCTGAGGCGTTCCATGAAGTGCAAGCGAGAGCGCGGAACGAGCGACAAAGAAGCACAATCAGCCTTTGCGTTCGTTGTCACGTTCAACTATCGTCAGTAAACCGACTTTAGAGACAACCATTTTTTTAGGTGTAGTGTGTAGTGTGTGGTATGTTCATAAATATTTTTATTATTTATTTAGTAAGAAAGTTTAGTAGATTGCTCATCAAGCTAAGCACAAATAAATGTGACAATCATAAACGTATCGAAACAGATGTATTTGAGATACACGGCACGTCAACATCAGCTTTACTGTCGAACGTTGCAGCGTTAGCGCGCAGTGTATCTTAAATACGTTACGTTTACGATTATCACATCTATTCGTGCTCAGTAGCTCTACCATGAGTTTTTACAATATAAACACGCTAGCGTCTGTACTTAAAAAAATGTATGAAGATTTGTACAGCGCCTCTAGCGGATAGTTGGGTACTAAAATTCTTCATACTAATATTGACGTAACTACTGTAGTAAAGTCAGGCGAATTTACTGTGACAACTCAAGGTAGAGGTATTGATGTATTTGAGATACACTGCGCGTCATCATCAGCTTTACTGTCGAACGTTGCAGCGTTAGCGCGCAGTGTGTCTTAAATACGTAACGTTTACGATTATCACATCCATTCGTGCTCAGTACCTCTACCATGAGCTGTCACAGTAAATCGCCTGACTTTACTACAGTAGTTACGTCAATATTAGTATGACGAATTTTAGTACCCAACTATCCGCTAGAGGCGCTGTACAAATTTTCATACATTTTTTTAACTACAGACGCTAGCGAGTATAGTAAATATAGTATAGTAAAAACTCATGGTAGAGCCACAGTGCTGATGAAGGTCGTGAAGTTGATCCTAAAAAATAATGCTCAAGACATTTTTCAGGGAAAATTGCTTGTCCTAAATTGCATATCACTTGAGATTTAAAGTTGTAGTGGTATGAGTTTTACGAAATAGCGATTACATCAAAATAAAATTACCGTACTACTAGTTATTAATTATGATAACCGATGTGGCGTGGCGAAGGTCTGCCTGCGACTCAAAGGTTGCGAGTTCGATTCCCGCCTTGGGATAAATGTTTGTACGATCTGTAAATATTTATTCCGGGTGCTCTGGGTATTTTATATGTATAATAAAAATATATAACTATGTAATGTATTGTATTAAGTATCAGTCTTCTAGTACCCATAACACAAACTCTGCTTAGCTTGGGGCTAGATGATGTTGTGTGGATTGTCCAGCATTATTTATTTATTTATTTTATTTATTATTTAGTTTTTCTAGTTTCTTATAGCTTACGCCTACATTATCTCTGTCGGTTATTTATTATGAGATCAAAGTAACGGTTTCAAACGTTTTTTTTTTTCAAATTATATTTTATGCTCTTTTTATGAGCACGACTGAAAAGTGATAAACAAATTTTGATTAAATGAAGCGTTTTAGATATAGTTATGTTGATAAAGTAAAAAATACATAAGTATTTTTATTGTAAGTATATTTTTTTTTGTTAGAGGTATCTTTCTATGGCCGTTTTAGTTATAAATATTTTTAGCACTAGGAGTGGTTTTAGAATAAAATAAACAGTAACCTCAGTACTGACAAACATTTAATTTATCAATTAAGATCAAATAACAATCAAATCAGGAAACATAACAAACAACCTTTAGTTTAACAGGGAATAACTCCCTTACAACAATTACTATGCACAATTACGACAAAATAACAGACTTACTGCAAATTACACCGAGCACCTTCGACCACCTTTTTCTCCCTAACCAGCCCTGTCAAGCAGAACAGCAGCCTTTTATCTTTTTTAATGTCAGATGACCAAAAAGGTAGAAGTTCGGTATTTATGCTTTTTGAAAAGGTAGGTAGCAAAATTACAATAAATCTAAATATCCTAATACGGCCTATCCTGCTATGCGCCGACCACGGCCGCATCGTTGAGGAGATGTTCTTGTCGGAGACACCTTTAATATGGCTGCCAGGAACAGCCAAAGGACCTGCCACGGAACCATCGTTTATCAGGGTCTGTTGATGCAAAAACAAGGATTAGGTCACAACATCACAGGCATTTGCCTATTCATTCATTCATCTCACTCAAGGCCCTCTTTCAAAGTTTCAATCACATATACAGCTAAGTAATTCCTTCACAAACACTCGTCAAGTTAGCAAACATCATCTGACAAGTGTCTTGAGACACATTCATTCTCATACCTGTACGTACGCACCGATCAATTTAACTACACACGTGTCTGCCAGACATAAGTCTGCACGCATAAATGCGTCTGCCAGGACAACACCTGATATGCATTGAGAAATGCATCTGCCAGGACAACACCTGTTATGCACTGAGAAATGCATCTGCCAGACATGTGTCTGTACGCGCATCATCTTCGGTAACCGTATCCAACCCTCTTGCTCACCCCGACACACACAACAATGTGGATCGCTATCCATTGACAGGAGGATTGTTTTTATTGAAATAAATCAAGGGACTATTAAGATTCTTACCTACCTATGCTAGGGACGACGACAGTTAAGTTTGTAGTCAGTTGAGTTTGTAAAAGAGTTTAGGTTTGATTATTGTGAAAATGGATAACAACCAACAAAGGCATAAATGACGGAATGAAACAAAAAGTGTGGTACGCGCCGTGCAGCCGCCGGTGAAGGGCTGTACGTCCACAGCGCAGTGCAGCCGCCGGTGAGGCGCTGCACGAGCAGAGCGCCGTGCAGCAGCAGGAGAGGTGCTGCACGCCCACAGCGCAGTGCAGCCGCCGGTGAGGCGCTGCACGAGCAGAGCGCCGTGCAGCAGCAGGAGAGGTGCTGCACGCCCACAGCGCAGTGCAGCCGCCGGTGAGGCGCTGCACGAGCAGAGCGCCGTGCAGCAGCAGGAGAGGTGCTGCACGCCCACAGCGCAGTGCAGCCGCCGGTGAGGCGCTGCACGAGCAGAGCGCCGTGCAGCAGCAGGAGAGGTGCTGCACGCCCACAGCGCAGTGCAGCCGCCGGTGAGGCGCTGCACGAGCAGAGCGCCGTGCAGCAGCAGGAGAGGTGCTGCACGCCCACAGCGCAGTGCAGCCGCCGGTGAGGCGCTGCACGAGCAGAGCGCCGTGCAGCAGCAGGAGAGGTGCTGCACGCCCACAGCGCAGTGCAGCCGCCGGTGAGGCGCTGCACGAGCAGAGCGCCATGCACCAGTTGCTCTGCGCTCTCGCACACGCACGAACTCGTACATTCATGCCACACGTACATATGACATGACATAGTCAACCAGGATAGTGCCTGTAACATTAAAATAAATAAAAGCCTTTTTGTACGTAACACAGCAAATGTTACACTTCTTGTGTAAGTACATTAATATCACAGTATTTTAGCACATATTGGGTTATACAAAAGACCTACACTTGTCTTAATATTAAATCAAACCATGAGGAAGTATCAGTCGGTTACGCCATCTGCGCCATGTCAAATCAATGTGATTGATCTGCAAAACTCATGGATTCCGCTCAATTAAACCGCACCACTTAATATTGTAACTGTTCTGTAAATAATTTTAAAATTAAAATAATATGACAACGTTCGGCCATCACTAGCGAATAAAATGTTGACTACAATGCTTCCGATGACCACCAATTACAAGTTCGCATGAATACCAGCTATAAATCTTCATTCAGCTCTTACATAAGCTCCAGCCAAAACAGGTTACCATCAGGCTGAATAAGGATGCAGCCTGATGCCAGCCATTCAACGTAACGACAAAAGTACTCTGCAAAGCATAGTAAACATTAAAAAAGCTTGTTTCATATTAATAGGAACGATAAAAGGACTTATTTTTCGACGGCTCGGCCCAACCTGATCATGACTTATTTACTGCTTAAGAAGGTAGAAAGCACATTTGTTCTATAGAAATCAAGACATCGTTCATGTATACTAGAACGTTTTCCAACTTGATTAACTTCCAAAGAGTGCCAAGCAACATAGATAAACCGTAGAAAATAGGATATGGGATCACGTTGAAGTGCGCTTGCACTATTTGAGGGCATTTCCAAACGCTCATGATTTTTAAAGTTTATTGACCTCAGTTCCCGCCAATACTCGTTTCTAACATTTATTTTTTTAGTCTATGTACTTCACACAGAACATAAAAAACTCAGTAGAAGGCGCATAGTATTTCATTAGCACCGGAACCAGCGTACCCCAACTAACACTGACACAGGTCAATTGTATTTCGTCACACTAAGAAAAGCGTCGTGTGATTGGTTGAATGAAAGTAAGTAATACATTAGTCTTCGTTCATTTGAAAATTAACAATAATCATATGACGATAGAGTGGTTTATTATCTAATCCATTTACGTATTACCTCATACGGAATACTTTCACTACCAAGTTCTGCTACTCGCCGCTAGATGTCACAACATTAAATGCATTTAATAAATCTTTATTACTTTAACGTAACTTACGATAAGATTGATAATTCCGTGACGAGCTCATTACTATTTTTGTGCTATTCGTCCATTTTTAGGGTTGTACTACTGCCCTTGCTTTATATATCGACATTCAGACTTTGACTTAAGGTCGATAAACCTTTATCAATGTGAATATTTATAATAGATTCCCCATATCCACGTTTGAAAACGTATTTCAAACCTTTGTTTAACATTCCCTATAATCCCGAAAGGGGGGTACCTATAGTAAAGGTCATTACGGACAACATATTTTGTTCTACGACTTAGGTATGATTTATTTTATTTTTCATTCGTCTAAGCCTATTAAACTTTTGTCCAATACGTCACTTGACACAACATTTAGACAACCCGGTTTACAGCCGTTTTCAGACCTTTTAGTTTGAACTCTGATACATCATAGAACATTGTAAGTTTAAAATATCGATAACTCATTATCGATAACGTCAATACCTAATTGAGTAGCGGACTGTGACATGTGAGTAGTTGGAATCTTCGAGAATAATATGATCGAGTTTCAAAGAAAGTAGACCCGATAATATGACATACAACCATTTGAAACAGTTTTAGTTCTGCTGCCGTTTGTACACTCTAGGACAGCGCAATAAGGCATTTTTGTAATTTTTCTGAAGTTATTATCACTGTGACGGTTCGATCTAGACTGATGTGCGTGAAATGGACGTGGCAGAAACAGTTTGCGATACTACGCAAAGCTCGGGGTACGCGTGCCCCACCCACATACTACTTCTACTGTATTTTTGGTACCGTACTTCATGACCTACTAGATTTCACCCAAAACGGCGGGATCACGGAGGAGGTCTATAACGGTGTCGGTGCAATTTGCTACGAACTACGAAACTCCTTTGCCTTTACGGCACAACGAGTTCAATTAATTTTGAACAAGATAATCTGACAACACAATGTCAAACTAAAAGCTGTTTGTTTCAAAGAGAAAATTTATAAGCAAAACTAGTGTGGGCACAGATTTACTAATCCCTATTCTGATTTTAGCACTAGGAGTGGTTTTAGAATAAAATAAACAGTAACCTCAGTACTGACAAACATTTAATTTATCAATTAAGATCAAATAACAATCAAATCAGGAAACATAACAAACAACCTTTAGTTTAACAGGGAATAACTCCCTTACAACAATTACTATGCACAATTACGACAAAATAACAGACTTACTGCAAATTACACCGAGCACCTTCGACCACCTTTTTCTCCCTAACCAGCCCTGTCAAGCAGAACAGCAGCCTTTTATCTTTTTTAATGTCAGATGACCAAAAAGGTAGAAGTTCGGTATTTATGCTTTTTGAAAAGGTAGGTAGCAAAATTACAATAAATCTAAATATCCTAATAATATATTTTTTCTTTTTTTTTATAATTGCTCGATTACTTGAATGTTGTCCAAAATGAGGTTTGCAACTTTTTATTCTTTGCTAAGTATGTCAGTCTTCTAGCACCTACACAACGTATTGTATTAAGTATCAGTCTGTCTTCTAGTACTTACCCATAACACAAGCTCTGCTTAGCTTGGGGCTAGATCATGTTGTGTGGATTGTCCAGCATTATTTATTTATCTAAACTAATATTATAAACAGGAAAGATTTGATTGTTTGTTTGTTTGTTTGCATCGAATAGGCTCCGAAACTACTGGACCGATTTCAAAAAATCTTTCACTGTTGTGAAGCTACATTATGTGTGCTGAACATAGGCTATATTATAATGATATTTTTTATATAGGCTACCCGTGCGAAGCCGGGGCGTACTACTAGTAATTTATATTTTTCAAATCAGAAAGCATGAAGTACCTATGTTTCTCCAACCATGGATAGGTAGCAACCAAATCTATACCTTGTTACATTCCTTAGATACTAATATAACTACCGATGTTGGTTGTCAATACATCTTTTTCTTTCTTTAACTGACCCGTGACGTGCCCACGTCGTTGGGCATAATTTTTATTAATAATAGATATTCGACATATGTTGTTGTTGGTATGTAGGTAGTAAAACAATCTATTGTTCTGAAGTGTTTAATTTATTTGATGCCACTGCAATAGGATGCACCAATACCCAAAACGTTTCGATAGCGCGTTCTAATTTTGCCTGTGGCGCCATCTAGTTTGGATTTTGGTACTAGTAATATGACAACTAGAAGCAACGCTAATAGTTCGTTGTTATTATTTACAACATTCCGACCTCTCAAAGTGCGTTGACTTTTTTGTAGGCATTTTCAAGCTCCACATCTTTTCTCTAGAACACAAAAATATATCTTTCTTAATTAAGGCAGCGTTCGTAAGAAACGCTTTCATTCGACCCTTTTTTTCCGATTCAGTTTGCAAAACGGACTACCACGTAAAAGCCTTGTTATTTTTCGGTTTTTTATATAACCTATGACACTCTGCAATAATGTGGCTTTCTATTGTTGAAAGAATTTTTAAAATCGGTTCAGTAGATCCCGAGAGTACCTACCCCTGTCAATTTAACAAATAAACGAACTTTACTTCTTTTAATATTAGTAAAGATTCAACAAAAGTACGAAAAAAAGCTTGTTCTGCCATGCTTGAATCTAAATCGAATCCATGATATCTAAGCTTCAAAAACTCTTATGTAAGTACCTATCTCGGGCTTCAGAGTTCAACGGACTATATATAAGTAATAGACTATAGCAATGTATAAGTAACTCATTTCAAATCGAGATGTATGTATTACCATTGATTTCCTGCACTGTTTGCCAGGAGTGAATGGAATCCAAAAATAGATATTCTGACTATTATTAGGGTGTACTCTAAAGCTATTGAATCATTGAGGTGAAATGATTATTTACACCCTATCTTATAAAAAGTTAGCGTTGACATTATGTCATCATTACGTAAGGTAATCAATACTTCAAGTCTGCGCTAACTTTTTATAAGATAGACCGCTAGTCTCCAATAATGTGACTAATAAATCATTTCACTTCAAATCAAATCATTATAAAATGAAAATGATTAATTTAAATCAATGCTATCATCGTTTGATAGTTTCTGACGACCGATGGCGCGGCGGGCGAAGGTCCGCCTGCGACGCGGAGGTTGCGGGTTCGATTCCCGCCTTGGGATATGTGTTTGTACGATCTGCAAATATTTTTTCCGGGTGTTCTGGGTATTTTATATGTATAAGTAATTAAAAATATCTATCTATGTTATGTATAAGTACTTATGTCAGTCTTCTAGTACCCATAACACAAGATCTGCTTAGCTTGGGGCTAGATGATGATGTGTGGATTATCCAGCATTATTTATTTATTTCTTGCCTGTTCGTAGTTTACTACAGGTTTTAGTTTCTTGACTGTGCTTCTAGGTTCGTACCGTTTTTTTTTGTATTTACTAAAAAAAAAATATGATATTTTAACCCATTTTTAGTACTTTTGGGCTATACATTAAATACGTACGTTCCATTATCTTCTCTCAATGAGTGAACCGTTCCATGCTAAAGAATTTCATATCCTTAAAAGGTTACAGCCTTATCACATGCACTCGGTCTCATTATACAGATAAAGGTAATTAGAAAAAAGCAGTAAAGTCGTTTCCCGAACGAGCTCTTTAGCTAATAGTTTAAATTTAATATCTAAGTACTTAAAAAAGTCTTGTTAATTATAACATAAACTAAAAGAAACATACCTGTTTTGGTTTTTATTGAAATCCGATGATAAATAACGCTACAAATAACTTCCAGCTTTCCCCATTTTTTCACATAAAAATCGCGATCGACAAAAAAAAAAAAAAGAATCTTTGCATTTTCATAAGTACCTATTGAAAAATGAGGCGACAACACAGACAGAACAACGAATTTCTTTCTTGAAACAAAAAACTTGCCCATTCCAGGCTCTTTTTCTCATTCTTCTCATTCAGGTCTCGTGGAACTGGCACCTAGAATCACCTAGTATGTAAGACGATTCTAAATGATCCGCGTGATTTTACTGAATAAAGAGTAATTTTCTTTGCTTGCTCGGTCAAAACCGTTGAGTGGACAGGCGAATACATGTGAAAATACACTTAGGAAAGCCGACATAAGCATTGAATTCCGGCCTCTGTATTATTACATCAGGGGTGGAGCTAGGCAGATTTGTAAGGGGCAAATTGACAGGCGTCACAGCTCAGTTAGTAGTAGCTCTGCCTTCCATGCTGTGGGTGGAAGGTCCGGTTAATACCAAGAACAAACATTTATGTGATGAGCAGTTAGATAAAAACTTTATTGTACACACAAATAATAAAAATTACAATGCAGTAAAAACAAAAATAATACACAGAACTTATAAGTACAAAGAGCGGCCTTATCGCTAAAAGCGATCTCTTCCAGACACTAATGAGCTGAGAGATGTTTGATTTGCAATTGGGTTTTATTAAGCAATTAATATTTATTTATACTTTATTGATATTTACAAACTTTATTTTATAAAGATTACCTACTCACATTCGCTAATTTGAAACTGGTTGTATAACAAAAGAAAGATTCAAAATACTGTTGCAATGCCCCAGGCAATATAGCGCCCCTTAAATCAAATCATAACTCCATCCCTGTTAAGGGGCCATGGACAATATACGTCGGGTCGAGTTTAGGTATTTAAAGACGCGCGACGCGGCTCACAGCGCTCGCGACTCGCGAACGTACCGTCCACGCGATATTCAAAGACTTACGAATTTGATATTTTTACACTACTTCATTACTTCCAACATTAAATATCAATGATATTATTCATCGATATTTAATCTTGGAAGTATGAAATTATGTGTTTAATTGGTTTGATATATCGTATCAAGAAACAAATATTAAAAAGAAGATAAGATTTCTAAATACTATTTCCTATCACCTACAAAAGTGTGACTTGTAGTCTCGAAACTAATATTAGATTTCGAAGTAGAAATTCGTAAATTTGAAAAAAATTGCTAAAACTATTCCGTGCGCGCTACTGTTCTTGCTAGAGTGTTTGCCTTAGTTCTAACTTATTTATTACTTTAGCGTATCAGCATTGCTATTCAGCGCGTTGTGTTACGCACTTCTCAATATATTTTTTTTGTGCTGGAAATACAAGACGAAGGTTTATTGATGAATTTAAAATATATTCCTTAGTTCAAACATGGCTTCCAAACATTATTTCATTGCCAAAGATTAAATGGAAATTCAGATTTAGTTAGACAATGATTGAGAGAGTCGATTACCAGTTTCACAATCCTCAGTTTTTATTTTTACTACTTCACAAAGATTATTTATGTATAGTATTTATTTTATTTTTATTTATTTATTATTCCTTGCACTGTTTTCATCACATACATTATATGTACCATGCAAGGTGCATGGTACTGAAGCCAGTTTTGGTAGGTAATGAGTCTAAAACGGACCTACATGCATAGGATAAAAGCGACGGCGTGAAGTTTTACCATTTTGGAATCCAAGATGGCGCGCACAAGTTTTGGTCAAATTAGCGATATGGGTGTCATTTTCGGGGTTTTTTGGGATGCTGATTACGAATATGGCAACCATTTTGGAATCCAAGATTACGTGCACAAGTTTTAGTCAAATTAGCGATATGGGTGTCATTTTCGGGGTTTTTTTGGATGCTGATTACGAATATGGCAACCATTTTGGAATCCAAGATGGCGCGCACAAGTTTTGGTCAAATTAGCGATATGGGTGTCATTTTCGGGGTTTTTTGGGATGCTGATTACGAATATGGCAACCATTTTGGAATCCAAGATTGCGCGCACAAGTTTTAGTCAAATTAGCGATATGGGTGTCATTTTCGGGGTTTTTTGGGATGCTGATTACGAATATGGCAACCATTTTGAAATCCAAGATAGTGCGCACAAGTTTTGGTCAAATTAGCGATATGGGTGTCATTTTCGGGGTTTTTTGGGATGCTGATTACGAATATGGCAACCATTTTGGAATCCAAGATGGCGCGCACAAGTTTTGGTCAAATTAGCGATATGGGTGTCATTTTCGGGGTTTTTTGGGATGCTGATTACGAATATGGCAACCATTTTGGAATCCAAGATTGCGCGCACAAGTTTTGGTCAAATTAGCGATATGGGTGTCATTTTCGGGGTTTTTTGGGATGCTGATTACGAATATGGCAACCACTTTGGAATCCAAGATGGCGCGCACAAGTTTTGGTCAAATTAGTGATATGGGTGTCATTTTCGGGGTTTTTCGGGATGCTGATTACGAATATGGCAACCACTTTGGAATCCAAGATGGCGCGCACAAGTTTTGGTCAAATTAGCGATATGGGTGTCATTTTCGGGGTTTTTTGGGATGCTGATTACGAATATGGCAACCACTTTGGAATCCAAGATGGCGCGCACAAGTTTTGGTCAAATTAGTGATATGGGTGTCATTTTCGGGGTTTTTCAGCCATGTGCCACCCATATCGCAAAATTGAATTCGTAGCATCCTAAACAGCCCCAAAAATGACACCCATATCACTTATTTGACCAAAACTTGTGCGCGCCATCTTGGATTCCAAAGTGGTTGCCATATTCGTAATCAGCATCCCGAAAAACCCCGAAAATGACACCCATATCACTAATTTGACCAAAACTTGTGCGCGCCATCTTGGATTCCAAAGTGGTTGCCATATTCGTAATCAGCATCCCAAAAAACCCCGAAAATGACACCCATATCGCTAATTTGACCAAAACTTGTGCGCGCAATCTTGGATTCCAAAATGGTTGCCATATTCGTAATCAGCATCCCAAAAAACCCCGAAAATGACACCCATATCGCTAATTTGACCAAAACTTGTGCGCGCCATCTTGGATTCCAAAGTGGTTGCCATATTCGTAATCAGCATCCCGAAAAACCCCGAAAATGACACCCATATCACTAATTTGACCAAAACTTGTGCGCGCCATCTTGGATTCCAAAGTGGTTGCCATATTCGTAATCAGCATCCCAAAAAACCCCGAAAATGACACCCATATCGCTAATTTGACCAAAACTTGTGCGCGCAATCTTGGATTCCAAAATGGTTGCCATATTCGTAATCAGCATCCCAAAAAACCCCGAAAATGACACCCATATCGCTAATTTGACCAAAACTTGTGCGCGCCATCTTGGATTCCAAAATGGTTGCCATATTCGTAATCAGCATCCCAAAAAACCCCGAAAATGACACCCATATCGCTAATTTGACCAAAACTTGTGCGCACTATCTTGGATTTCAAAATGGTTGCCATATTCGTAATCAGCATCCCAAAAAACCCCGAAAATGACACCCATATCGCTAATTTGACTAAAACTTGTGCGCGCAATCTTGGATTCCAAAATGGTTGCCATATTCGTAATCAGCATCCCAAAAAACCCCGAAAATGACACCCATATCGCTAATTTGACCAAAATTTGTGCGCGCTATCTTGGATTTCAAAATGGTTGCCATATTCGTAATCAGCATCCCAAAAAACCCCGAAAATGACACCCATATCGTTAATTTGACCAAAACTTGTGCGCGCCATCTTGGATTCCAAAATGGTTGCCATATTCGTAATCAGCATCCCAAAAAACCCCGAAAATGACACCCATATCGCTAATTTGACTAAAACTTGTGCGCGCAATCTTGGATTCCAAAATGGTTGCCATATTCGTAATCAGCATCCCAAAAAACCCCGAAAATGACACCCATATCGCTAATTTGACCAAAACTTGTGCGCGCCATCTTGGATTCCAAAATGGTTGCCATATTCGTAATCAGCAGCGTCATCTTGGATTTTAAAGTGGATATCCAATTGGAATATTTATATCCGTATGATCCTAAGTACCTAAAGAAAAATTCTAAAATCATTTTTGATTTCACAAAGATTCAAATCTATAAAAGTTGCCTTTCAAAGGTTGTTACGAAGAGAACGCTCGTAGCGAAAAGGCCGCCCAATTGTCTGTTACTAACAATAATATGAACTTTGTTCAATACGGAACGTCATTGTGGTATAAATAAAAAAAACGTTTTTATTCTTAGGATCAAAACCACTCGGTCCCACTATATTTGATGTCGATTTTGGTTTTATAATTATTTACGTAATATTTGAAGATCGCGACGAAGACCGACATGACCGCTCTCTCTGACCGCTCGAGGCGGACTGATTTACGACGAGGTGCGCTCCTCGATTTATAGGTTGTTTTCAAAAAATTGTATAAAAATAAGTAGTAGCTACAAGCTTCCAATTTTTTTTTATTATTTTCAGAAAAGCCTGAATTTGTAAATAGTTGGTATATTTCAGCTGTAGTCTCTATAATCTTCGTAGAAATAACAGTTATATTGAAGGGTAAAATTTTATAATATGCTTTTTTTCATACCGTCTTTTCAATATGACATTGTATGAACGTATGATAGTTTTTTTTGTAGCTTCTACTCACGGCAAAGTGTTCTTTCATATTTCATTTTTTATATTACTTCCTTATTATTATTTTGATCACAATCACCATCGAAAGTACGCTATTTTTGCTAATTTTCGAAAACTTTGTCTACAAATTAATTAATTTCTCAGTTGTTAATTAATAAATCAATTTTTTTTTCAATACATTCTACTTTCGAAGAATCATTCTTTGATATGCATATATTTTTATAACCGTGAAACGTTTCAGTTCATAAAAACCTTATTCGAAACCTCGCCAATTTCACAGAGCTCAATGAAGGGACCCTTAACAAGAAAACTCTCGTCTTAATGAGTTTACGGAATAAGGAATTCAGTTGAAGATTCAAAAGGTTTTAATAAAGTCTGTACTTTCATTGACTTAATTTGTCAATGGGCGTCTGAACAAGTCTGAGGTCTGTAGCTCTACCATGAGTTTTTACAATGTATACTCGCTAGCGTCTGTAGTTAAAAAAATGTATGAAGATTACAGCGTGTAGGGGACTTTGGTATGGTTAGGTAATAAAATTCAATAATTTCGACGAACACGTTTACTTCATTTTTCATAAAACAAGATGGAAGGGAATGGATGACGAAAACAGCATAGGTCGGTGCAGCAGTTAAAATGCATTGCGCGCGAAGATTTAAACCTAAACATGCCCCCGCGCGTTGAAGGCTCGTCCTTCAACCGGAGACATCATCTTCTGGCAGCAGTGGGACTATCTTGCTGAAGCTTCGCCGTACGACGCCATTCGACAGCCTTATGTCAGCAACACGACATATGCCGTCAGTGGGACCAGGATGCACAGCGACGACACGTCCGAGCTTCCATTTCAGGGGGGGAACGCCATCCTCCTTCAGTAGGACTAGAGTATCATTCTTAAGAGAGTACTTGCAGGATCGCCATTTGACTCGCTGCTGCAGCTCAGCTATGTACTCTTTACTCCACCTCGTCCAAAAATGTTGGCGTAACTGCTCAATGCGCTGGAATCGTGTCAATCTGTTGATTGGGTAGTCCTGGTAGCTCCTGTCTGGTAGGGAAGTGAGAGGGCGGCCGATAAGAAAATGGCCGGGCGTAAGTGGCGTCAAGTCTTCTGGGTCCGACGACAACGGAGAGAGTGGCCGAGAGTTAAGTATCGCCTCGATTTGCACCAACGTAGTAGTAAGCTCCTCGAACGTTAAATTACAATTTCCCAACACTCTATTTAAATGATATTTTGTCGACTTGACACCAGCCTCCCAGAGACCTCCGAAATTAGGGCTGTACGCGGGTATGAAATGAAAGTTGATGCTGTCCCTAGCTGTCTCTGAAGACAGAGAGTCACAATTACTTTTTAAAAACTTCGATATATCATTATACGCACCGACAAATGAGGTACCGTTATCTGAAAAAATATGAGTGGGTTTACCCCTGCGTGAAATGAATCTGCGTAATGCTAATAGATAATTATTGCTTGTTAGATCACCCACTAACTCAAGGTGTACCGCTTTGGTTGTGAAACATACGAAAATAGCTATGTACGACTTGATGAGCCTACAACCTCGACCGGTGCGACTAGCGACAGCCACTGGGCCCGCGTAGTCCACGCCTACACTCTCGAATGGGTATCCACCTGGATTAAGTCGCTGCTGTGGTAAGTTACCCATCAGCGGGTTATACGTTTTACCCTTTATGCGATTGCAACGTACGCATTGACGGAAACATTTCTTTGCTATATTGCGACCACCTATTGGCCAATAGGTTTCCCTAATAGTAGCCAATAAAAGTTGAGGGCCGGCATGCATTAATTTTTTATGTTCAAATTCAAATAATAACTTCGTAACTTTATGTGTAGACTGTAAAATAATAGGGTGCTTTTTCTCAAATGTAAAATTAGAATTATCTAACCGACCTCCTACACGAATCAAATTATTTTTATCTAAATAAACATTAAATTTTATCAATGGACTTTTACTAGGCAAGCTTTGTTTTTTAATCAACATATTATACTCAGGGAACGACTGAATTTGTGACTGTTGCAATATTAAAGTTAATGCGTTATCTAACTCTTCAGTATTTAAATAATTAGTTTGACGTTTAGTTCCTTTCTTTAAATTATTAACTAACCTAAGCACATAAGCCACGGTACGCTGAAGCCTAGAAAGATTTGAGAAGCGACTGAAATCAATAAGTTCGTGAGAAGTGGAATCACTTATATGTAATGAAACTTCATTTCGAGTTTCAGGCAACTTGTCGACAGTACTTGGAGTTGCAGGCCAGTGCGACGGATCGCGTTTTAAATAATCTGGTCCCTGCCACCATAACGTGAGAGACTGAAGAGAACTAATACTGACGCCGCGCGATATCAGATCTGCGGGATTCTCATCAGTGCGAACATGTCTCCAAGTACAGCTGCTAGTTTTATCTAAAATATCTGCTATGCGATTACGCACAAACGGTTGTAACTTAGCCGGTAACATTTTAAGCCAACCGAGGACAATCATGGAGTCCGTCCAGAATACAACATTCTTAATTTGAGCTCGCAGTGCAGTGCTCGCCTTTTCATACAAACGAGCGCCTATCAAAGCACCGCAGAGTTCGAGTCGTGGTATTGTTGTGGGCTTGATCGGAGCGACTCGACTTTTAGCGATTAATAAGTTAACTGAGACCTCACCTTTATCGTTAATACTACGAACATAAATACAAGCGCCATACGCACGCTCCGACGCATCTGTGAAAATGTGCAGTTCCAGAGAGGAATATGAGTCACAGATGACGCGTCGCGGTATGCGTAAGCAGTTCAGACCCGGCAGGCTGTCGACAACTTCGACCCAGACCTGCTGTATCTCTGGCGGCAGTTCATCGTCCCAAGACAGTCTTTGAAGCCACAGTTTCTGTAATAGAATTTTCATGAGGATAACACAAGGTGATATGAGCCCTAACGGATCAAATATTTGAGCAATGACCGATAGAATATCACGCTTTGTGTTCCCTTTCACTATGGTGGGACTGATGGAGAAATAGAAATGATCTTGCACTGAGTGCCACCCGAGACCTAACGTCTTACTTGATTCAGTATCTCCGATGTTAAATTCCGATGAAAACTGATCGGTTTCTGGCAATAGTTGAGGTTCATTAGACTTCCATTTTCTAAGAGGCATGCAAGCTGAAGCTAGCTCGGCAGTAACCTGATTGCGTATTCGCAAAACTTCACCTAACTCATCCCCTCCACTCAAAAAATCATCAACGTAGCAATCGTGAATAATAATTTCAGATATTTTAGGGTCCTTACATTCTAAACCTACTTGTTTTAGACAACGAGTCGCAAGATACGGTGCACTAGCAGTTCCATAACTCACCCTGTTCAACATATAACATTTAATCTCCGAGTTTGGTTGAGTTTGATCACGCCATATGATTTGTTGAAGCGGTCTACAATCTGGATGTACAACTATACACCTATACATCTTCTCAACGTCTGCGACAATAACATACTTATGTTGCCTAAATCTTAAAAGAATTGACAGTAGGTCATCCTGTACCGTTGGCCCAATCATTTGAATCTGATTAAATGAAACTCCTGAGGTAGTAGGACTACTTGCATTAAATACGACCCGTAGCTTGGTCGTCGTACTACTCTCACGAAGGACGCCGTGATGAGGGATGAAATAATGAGGCACCGAGGTCATCGGTTTGCACTCTGACATGTGATCTAATGATTCATATTCAGACATGAAGTCTACATACATTTTACTAAATGAATCATTACCTTTAAGTCTGCGCTCTAACGAAAGCAAACAATGTTTAGCTCGCTGATAAGAATCACCTAACACGCTCGGTGTTTGTTTTAATGGGATCCTAACGCAAAACCGACCGTCTGCGAGGCGAGTTGTATTTTTAACAAAGTGTTCTTCGCATTGCTTCTCCTCTGGAAAATAATGAGATGACTGAGGGCTCACTTCTTCAAGCTGCCAAAAACGCATTAATTGGTTTTGAATGTCATCATCAGGACAGTGGGAAGACGAAGAATCAACTTTAGTAAAGTTACATTTAATATGAGAAAGCGTAGATACGCGGCCGCAATTAACAGGACCGGAAACTATCCAACCTAGTCTAGTTTCATAAAGTATCGGCTTACCATCTCCTAATTTAATATTTTGCGAACCTAATATGTCCCAAAAAACATTAGCGCCGATGATTATATCAATGGCGGAGGGCGAATAAAACTGAGGGTCCGCTAAACAAATATCTGAAGGAATATTCAAGTTCTTAACATCAATCTGACACCCAGGAACGCTATCAGTAATCGACGGCAGAATAAAACAACTTATTTTTGTTGTAAAACTGTCACATAATGATTTTATATGCAAGCGACACATTTGACTAATTTGCGATGTTTTATTATTAATACCTACAACAGTCCTATCTGTGCGATCAGCTGGTAAGTTCAATTGTTTATGTAATCTTTCGGTCATTAGACACGAAGTGCTACCGCTATCCAGAATCGCACGGGCAATGACCTCACGATTATTGCTATCATATAATTTCACTAACGCGGTGGATAATAAAACATCACACTGATCTGACGTCTCACATGCAGTGGTAATACATCCCGTAAGTGCAACGCTCGAGTTTTCGGAGCTCGCCGCAGTGGGCACAGAGTTGTTTGTGCGACTCCCGTTATCGCAATCAGCTGTTGGAGTAGGCATAGAACTAGACACTTGTTTTGATGCACTAAACTCGTTTATGTGAATGAGTGAATGGTGTTTACGCTTGCACACTTTACAACCTGGCTTTTTACACGAATTGGCGTAATGTCCACTTCGGAAACAATTAAAACATATTTTATAAGTAGGTATTACCTTATATCTCGCATCACTACTTAAAGCTAGAAACTTCGGACAGTTATTCAAATAATGATCGTCATTACAGTTAGGGCAAGGTTTCATTGACGACGAAGATGCATTATTTTTATTATCGTTACTCTGATAAGAAACCATAGCTTTTATTTTTGACGCCTGCTTGCTACCTGACATATTATTTTGTGACAACTCAATCGTCTCAATTAAATCTGCACGATTACGCATAAATTCTAGAAAGGCTTTCAAACTAATCGGCTTATCTTTAGATAATGCACCTTTATGTTCCTCCCACTCACGAAATGTTTTCACATCCAACTTCTGCGTGACGAGATAGATCAAAAGAGTGTCCCAGTGCTCAATGGGTTGACCTAATGATTCTAATGCACGTAAATTCTTATTTAATTGATCTATCACGCGTTTAAGAATAGTTGAAGATTCTTTTGTGACCGGTTCGATGTTGAACAAGGCTGAAACATGATTTTGTATTAATAAGCGTTTATTGTCAAACCGTTCACACAAGAGATCCCAAGCTATTGAATAGTTTTGAGCAGAAAACTCAATGGATTGAATGACCACAGCAGCCGAACCTTCCAGTGACGCCCTCAAGTAATGAAACTTATTTATTTCGTCTATCTGATCATTATTATCTATTAAACTTGAGAAGGTGTCGTGAAATTCCAACCATTTTTCGTAAGAACCTCCAAACTTCGGTAACTGAATAGTGGGCAATTTAACAAGCTTGTGATTAGAACGAGAACTAGACGCGCTATCTATTTTATCTTGATCCTTTCTATACGTTTCTAACATTCCCTGAGCATCGGCAACTAACCGATAATATTGTCGTTCAAAATCAGTTCTTTCTGCTATTTGAGCTTCACTATTGTCAGAACTACACTCAATTTTTAATTGTACCTCATCGTATTGGTCATATAAGGATTCGATCTTACCGATGCGCAATTGTAACTCCCTGGCATCCGAGGAACTCAGCTGAGGAGACGTTGCATTTAACGTCACAAGGTGATTCGCGAACGCAGTAATTCGACCTTTAATACTGCCGCGCTTTTTAATGAGCTCCTTTTCGTCGGTCATTCTGGGAGACCGGCACGGTCGACCTGAAACTGATACAGGCAACACGTTTACTACTGTACTTAGACTATTTCACAAAGTACCTAGAAACTGTTAAAGTTAAAGGAATAACAATAAAATACCTGAACTTTATATACAATGTTAGGTCTTAGAATTAATTTAAATCGAGTGAATTAACCGTAAACTGACAAACAAAACTATACTTTTACAATGAATTTACAATTATTTAACAATGAGTTTACAATGATTTTAACGATTATACACAATATATACAATGTAAGAACTTTTACTAACCTTATGTAACGTCGAATTATACCTAATTATACCTGATTAGAGTGTTGGGTTCTAAAGTAAATCACTTTTTCTTTTCACACTGCACTTTTGTACTTTGAACTCTCGACCACCCTTGTGACGCGCAATCCCGTTGCATTTATTTGCGCTCCACGGCTTCAAATGTGATGGAAACTTCTTCCTCAATATATAAATCAGCTGGGATGAATATCCGGCGTAGATCCAGGACCATGTAGGGGACTTTGGTATGGTTAGGTAATAAAATTCAATAATTTCGACGAACACGTTTACTTCATTTTTCATAAAACAAGATGGAAGGGAATGGATGACGAAAACAGCATAGGTCGGTGCAGCAGTTAAAATGCATTGCGCGCGAAGATTTAAACCTAAACACAGCGCCTCTAGCGGATAGTTGGGTACTAAAATTCGTAATACTAATATTTACGTAACTACTGTAGTAAAGTCAGGCGATTTTACTGTGACAACTCATGGTAGAGGTACTGAGTACGAATAAAAGTGACGATCGTTAACGTATCGTAACGTTAGCACATGTATGACTCAGTACCTCAAGTACGAGTTTGTGCGCACACGAATCGTAGATACGCAATCGCCGAGCGGCACCGATTTTGTATGAAGATCCAAACAGCGCCCCTAGCAGATTTCTTGAGAAGCTTAGATCTCCATATAAAATTGGTGGCGCTCGGCGATTGCGTCTCTACGATTCGTGTGTTCACAAACTCGTACTTGGGGTACAGTGCGGTGACGCTGCAACGTTCGGCTGGCTATAGCGTATGAGCGTCAAGAGGCATCGGCGGATCCAGGGGGTCATGGGGGTCATGACCCCTCCCTGAGCTGGTTCCAGGACTTAGGTGGACCACTAATTGAACATAATTATTGTATTATTTTGTCACCATACAGATTTAATGTACATACCTTCAATATTTAATTAATTTAATATAATAACTTTGTATGATGGCAAACGTTTGGGAATTACATTATCAAAATTAAATTATAAATTCTTGACTTGACCACGACTATGTTACCCCCCCCCCCTGGCGCCAAAGCTGGATCCGCCCTAGGTCAGAGGGCCCAAATCGTGCTAATTCTTTTCTGGCGACGTGGACTATATACTGTCATTCAGATATTTATATATTTTTGTATTATACTTAGTAAGTACTAACTTTTTTTTTACAAGTTACAGGCAAACGTTTGACCGCGATCTCACCTGATGTTAAGTGATTTTAGTTGTGTATGCCCTACGTATCACGCTTAGTGTGGTTATTCTGCTTCATACACGTGAAGACCTGTAATTAGCTCGAACGAACACAAAACACAAACTAAGCAAAACTCGTACTATGGGAACTAGATTGCTCATAGAATACTTACATACATTTTTGTGTAAACATACATAGAATACATAGTAACACCCGACGTGTATACAGAATAGCTTAGTATAAGTACATACTTACGATTGTAACCGAAATTGGATACTTGGCATTGTAATAATAATAAAAATAAGGATGAAAATTACACCAAATTGGTACACAAACATAAAAACAACACAAAATTGGTACAAGTATGAGGTACTAGACTTTTTATGTTATGTGTAAACGAGGTATAAAAATATACTATTTGTAAATCCAATGATCTTAGCTATAACTTTTATGTAAATAAATAAATATTCACGAACATTTTCACACATCACGCTCTAGTCTCAAACTAAGCAAAGCTTGTACTTTGGGAACTAGATTGCTGATAGAATACTTATATACCTACATTTTTTTTTAATATAAATAGTTGGGTTCATTGCAATGCTTACCTGGCACAGTACAGCTACCACCGTACCAATTGACGACCGATGTGGCGCGGCGGGCGATGGTCCGCCTGCGACGCGGAGGTTGCGGGTTCGATTCCCGCCTTGGGATAAATGTTTGTACGATCTGCAAATATTTATTCCGGGTGTTCTGGGTATTTTATATGTCTAATAAGAAATATCTATCTATGTAATGTATTGTATTAAGTACGTCAGTCTTCTAGTAGGTACTCATAACACAAGCTCTGCTTAGCTTGGGGCTAGATGATGTTGTGTGGATTGTCCAGCATTATTTATTTATTTAATTAAATAAAATATATGAGAAACAGTTGGTTTAAGTATATTTTAAAGTACATTTCGTAAGTTTGTGCATAAACTACCTCATACATATTTGATATTATAATAAGTTTACAAACCAAACCAAACAAAAATTGCTTATTTGATAAAAAATATTTTATTTTTATCAAATAAAACTCAGAGTTTCATAATATAAACAAAAATTCAGAAGCTTCTCACTTAAGAATTGAATCCTCTAATTCAGTGCCGATAAGCACTAATTAATATTCATAATGGACTCGCCCAAAGCCGTTTAAAGTCTCAATTTTAATTACTCTAAGACCATTTCACACCACAGCTGAAATAAGACAGTTGGTACGAAGAAACAAATAAAGTACGTAAATATTACTATGGTAAAATAAACGTAACTCAGAGTATTCGATTCACATTGCGCAACGAATGTCGAACTGGAGTATAAACTTTTGAGAATGGACATTTTGGGCCACGACAGAAAAAAGTTTCTCTGGGTAGCCACTTAGTACGTTGGAAAGGGCTTTGACAGGCCTACATTTTATTATGATTAATAATTATGAAAGGTAGCTGTAAAATCCCTTTTAAACGTATTATCTGACAACCCTTAGGGACAATTTTTAAGTCTTGGCCCACGCTCCGTAAATGATTGGCCATTCTTCTTTGCAATAAAGTATTGTCTGCACCTCAAGTACGAGTTTGTGCACACACGGATCGTAGAGACGCAATCGCCGAGCGCCACCGATTTCGTATGGAGATCCAAGCTTTACTAGAAATCTGCTAGGGGCGCTGCTTGGATCTACAAAATCGGTGGCGCTCGGCGATTGCGTCTCTGCGATCCGTGTGTGCACAAACTCGTACTTGGGGTACAGATCTAAGTTACAGTGTGTGTAACTTGTTACCTACTGTATTTTGTGAGTTTTACCCAGCTGTTTAATTCTCAGCTGGCACTCAGAGGAAAGCCAGCACTCTCAATAACACATAATACAGCCAGTTGTCAGTTTAATTGGAACAAGGGAGGAACTGAGGAGATATTCTACCCTCTTTTTACGAGTTTCGAAACTTTTCACGAAAGTCTCTAAAGAAAATTAAAGTATTCTCTCACTAAACCACTGCCCTAGAAAATCTTACTACCTAGTAGGTTTGTATGGATGGATGTATGTATTTTTGTAAAATTACTGAATGGATTGTAATGAAACTTTACAATAATGTAGTTTATCAGAATAACACATACCTACGGCCGGTTTCTCGAACGATGATCAACGAAAAAATCAAATAATTACTATGTGTCAAACTCGGATCAATCGTGATTTGGGTTTCCAGAAACCGGCCGACTTTGAATTATAAAGATATTGTGCGAACTGTTAAAAATATAATATTTTAACTTACATAAAGATAAATTTATTTCAGAAAATATGTAATTAAAATCTTTGTAACCATAATCACTTAGGTACCTACTACTTAAGTTAAATGGTGTGAGGAACAAAAATAACTGTTATAATAAGGTTACAAAACCATACCCTCCGTGGTAGATTTAACTGAGTCACAGCAAGGTGGGTATTGATTCAACATAAAATTTTAAACTAAAATGTAACATAAATTGAAAAAGTTAGTTAAATTAAGATAATATAAAAACCTCGTTATTTTTTGCTTATTAGTTTTTTTTACATTTTTTGTTATATGTTTTAAAAAGAAACAATATAAACCATAGATAACGTATATATCCGGGTGTGGTAAAAACAAGGGTAGGGGGTAGTGTGACGTAATATTACGTCATCGTTGCACTGAAGCATAAATCAACCTCTGCGTCAGATAACTGACAGTCAGGTGTCAGATAACCAGCTGTGTCGGTTAACCACAGAGTTAAAACGTACAGAGTAACAGGTCTAGTAATAGAAATTCTTGAAAGAACTCGCTCGTAGTATATTAAATCTGTCGTGAAGCCGTGATGTTTTTAATGTAGATTATCGGATAAAAGCCCAAAAGCCGCTTTGCGTATCCATATTTATTTACTCCCTGTCATATAAAAAGTTAGCGTTGACTTTATGTCATCATTACGTATGGTAATCAATACAACAAGTCTGTGCTTACTTTTTATAAGAAAGACCGATAGTATTTTGTAATGCTCTTTAAACAGGGTTCATATGTGACATTTAGCTACATTGTATTACCGTATAATGTACTACCATAATATTACAACAATAAAATGTATTGAGCATTTATCAATAAGATAACATACAAGAATCATACATCAGACAATAAACCAAGCTTGGTACAGTAAGCTAAATGAGCTAGCTTGCTTGTTAAGTGTGTTGTGTGTACACACTACACTACACTAAACTGATGCCTGAAGCCTTCAGCGTCGTCATCACACGTCCGACTACTTGTGATAACTCACACACGCGTCGCTACGCAAGTGTGTGTGAGTGACATTGACTTTTCGCAGCGCGATCTGTGGCTCTGCAGTTCTGTAGACTGTGGTACAACCGGATTAATCCGGTTTCATCACCCGGGAGTACATTAGCGGTAACTCAATCTGTATTGATTTAACACGCTTGAAATATTGCTAGTGATGGGTGAGATCACGTACAAATTGACGACCGATGTTGCGCGGTGGGTGAAGGTTCGCCTGCGACGCGGAGATGCGGGTTCGATTCCCGCCTTGGGATAAATGTTTGTACGATCTGCAAATATTTGTTCCGGGTGTTCTGGGTATTTTATATGTATAATAAAAATTATCTATCTATGTAATGTATTGTATTAAGTATGTCAGTCTTCTAGTACCCATAACACAAGCTCTGCTTAGCTTGGAGCTAGATGATACGTGTGGATTGTCCAGCATTATTTATTTATTTAAATGAGACCATCGTGTATTTGATATGCATTGCGTGCTGCGCTGCAACGTTCGATAATAAAGCTGATGTTGACGCGCAGTGTATTTCAAATACGTCATCGTTTCGATAAGTACACGATTGTAAATTTGTAACATGTATTTATCAGCATGTTTAAAAACTTGACGTTTTCGAAACTGATTTTTTGGAGCATATGTAATTTTTCTCATACTTGAACACATAAATTACATCATTCCATATCAATACAAGAAATATTAGTAAAAGTACAGAAAACCTCCATATAAATGATCAAATTTACTTAAAAATTTGCTTACCGTATTTCATTTTATCACACACAGCACTAAAAATATTGGGTATAAATTTTTACGTAGTTATAAAAACTCGATATTTCATGTACATTTTCTAGAGTAAAAAAACCAACGATCGTAATCCAATATCGGATTCCATGTCGGATGACGTCACAGTAACCATGTTACTTGGAGTATAGATTAAGGCCTGCGCAGACCGGGACGGCATGGCAAGGGATTTTAATTTTTACTAATGGACATTCAACCGTACTCTTACAGAAATACGACATAAATGCTATGCTTTAAAATGATGCCGTTCCGTTCACGTTCAATGCCACGGCTAAAATCCCTTGCCATGCCGTCCCGGTCTGCGCAGGCCCTTAATGATCTAGGTATTTGAATAACGAGGGTAGATGATAGGTTCTAGAAGATTAAAATTTTAACTCTACGATTACACAGGCGTGACAGCTCAGTTGGTAGTAGCTCTGCCTTCCATTCTGTAGGTCGCGGGTTCGATTCCTACCCAGATCAAATGTTTGTGTGATGAACTTAAGTATTTGTTCTGTCTCAGTGTAGGTATTCTATGTATGTATTAAGTACAAAAAAATTATAAGTATTCTATCAGCAGTCTAGTTCCCATAGTACAAGCTTTGCTTAGTTTAGGACTAGAGTGAGATGTGTAAAATGATTATTTATTCATGAATATTGTTTTGAATTTTTATTATGTTTACTAAGTATATATATAAAATCGATATAGGTAAATGAAATATCTTGTACTAACGAGCTTCAGTACCCCAAGTACGAGTTTGTACACACACGAATCGTAGAGACGCCATCGTCGAGCGCCACCGATTTTGAATGGAGGGAGATCCAAGCTTCTCAAGAAATCTGCTAGGGGCGCTGCTTGGATCACCAAACAAAATCGGTTGCGCTCGGCGATTGCGTCTCTACGATCCGTGTGTGCACAAACTCGTACTTGGGGTACTGATCAATGGTTGGAACCTGGAACGGATCGTTATTGGAAATTGCATTTAATTTTAAGGTTCAGTGAATCAGTAAATAAACTTATTGCAGTTAATTAAGGTCACAATATTAATATTAGTGATGTCCCGAACATCCGTATCCGCAGAGCGCGAAATATTGATCCGTATCTTACGGATACGGATGACCTTTTCTTGACATTTTCGTGACCTTTCCGTCACTTTTCTTGCGGATATTTTACGAATCTTTTATTAATTTTCGAATGTAAAAAATGCTGTATAACTTAGATTATGTGATGTTATTAAAATTCAAATGACTTTTACCTAATAGGGTATTACCTTTTAGGTACGGAACTTAAAAAAATTTTCTTCGCTCTAAATTTTTTTCAAAACCGTACACTATTTTCCAAAAACTTAATTAGGGGTTTTATTATTTTTAATATACAAATTAAACCGGCGAAGAAACTAAAAATCAACAAAATAACATGTTTTTATCCTAATTACTATGTTCTAACTAATGTAACTAAACCTAGTAATTTTAATTCGGCGCTTTTAGTTTTAAGTTTTAAAAAAACCTCCTTTTTTGTCGGTTAAAAAATTGGTTCTAACTGGAGTTCAAACCTACGACCTTCGAACCAGTTATTACCAATTGTGCTCACAATGGCGCGTATTTGCAATCGGAATGAAAGCAAAGCCTGTAAGTTGTCAACAACGACCCATTTCTATTTGCATATTTCTAAATCCAGCTCTGATCGATACTCAACAAATCATAAGTAGCATGTGACTAATCATATGATTTCATGAACAATCATATGAAAATTACAATATAAAATGTATATTCGTTCATTATATCTAAGTATACTAATATTATAAAGAAGTAAAGTTTGTGTGTTTGTATATTTGTTAAATTGTAAGGGGTAATCTTGGGATCTACTGAACCGATTGAAAAATTCTTTCACCAATAGGAAGCCACATTATTGCTGAGTGTCATAGGTATATATAAAACCGAAAATACCTTTATGCCCATCGAAGTAGACACGGGTCAGCTACCTAGTTATAAATGTATAAATGTATAATCGTTTATTTCAGGTGCATTTGTCATATCAATATATTTTTTTTCCAATAAACAAAAATAGAAAAAAACAAATCCTTTTTGTTGGAATACTTTTTGATTCTACGCCGCGGGCTGTTCGGAAAATACAGACTGTTATGATAACAGCTAGGTCACTCTGTCTGATGAATAATGAACATGTACCAACCTACATACTTACTCCCGTTCTTTTCTAATCTAATGTTTCTTTCCATCCAAAGGTTGTCTGAAAATAAATAATAAATAAATATTCACGGACAATTCACACATCACACTCTAGTCCCAAACTAAGCAAAGCTTGTACATATTATGGAATCATTTCATTACATTTCATTTCATTTCTTTTCATTTCGCACGGACCTTCGCCCACCGCGCCACATCGGTCGTCATATCAAATGCAAAGCGTGTCTCGCATATTCTATAGGCAAAAATATAAGTTACCTAGCTGTTTGCTACGAGCTGTGACCGACCCTGACAGGAGTGAGAAGGGTATTGAGATCGATGTTGTGATATAGAACGTGACTACCCCTTTTAGTACCAAACAAATAAATGCATGCTTTGCAAAATAAATGTTTGCAAGTTTTGGAGCTAGGCATCACAGCTCAGTACCCCAAGTGCGAGTTTGTGCACACACGGATCGCAGCGACGTGATCGCCAAGCGCCGCCAATTTTGTATGGAAATCCAAGCTTCTCAAGAAATCTGCTAGAGGCGCTGCTTGGATTTCCATACAAAATTGGCGGCGCTTGGCGATCACGTCTCTGCGATCCGTGTGTGCACAAACTCGCACTTGGGGTACAGTTGGTAGCTCTGCCTTCTACGCTGTGGGTCGTGGGTTCGATCATCGGTAAGAATAAAAATTTGTGTGATGAGCAAAAAAATATTTTATTGGGCATAAAAAAAAAATTGTCTATAGGATCCCGAACTAGTCGAAACTATGTTTTAGGGAACATGGGTGTTGGTTCTGTGTCCGGGTGTTACTGTGTTCTATTGTAGGTATTTACATAAAAATAATTATAAGTAGATATATCAGACAATGCTATCAAACCCCAAATTAAGCTAATCTTGTACTATGGGAACTAGATTGCTGATAGCAAATTTCAAATACTATTTTGTAAATTCATAGGTTAGTATAGAAAACCAGACACAGAACAAACTTTCGTGTTTTGCCGTCATACATGTTTGTTCTC
Source organism: Ecliptopera silaceata (assembly GCA_932527185.1). Classification (NCBI taxonomy): domain Eukaryota; kingdom Metazoa; phylum Arthropoda; class Insecta; order Lepidoptera; family Geometridae; genus Ecliptopera; species Ecliptopera silaceata. The sequence goes on along the minus strand of OW052217.1, from coordinate 4,037,489 downwards.
GGCGGGGATCGAACCCACGACCCACATGATAAGCTACTACTACTACCAACTGAGCACTAACAACTGTCAAAGAAATATCTCATCTAAACCTAGCACCTACTCAACTCTACAGTAAAAAGAAAATCTAGAAAAGTTGAAAATCACTTGTCATATGGCCCTGAAAATGGCCGGTCGAAGCCCGAAGACAAGAAGCTCCAATCTAAGTGCCAACCCTTTCTGTAATTGCATTTATTCTAGGGCTGTCCCTAGCCAGTTACGGAACTTACAAAAAAACTGAAACTATCCTGTAACAATGTTTTATTTTCCTCCTCGAAGAATTATATTTATTTATTTAAGTATTAAAAGAAAAAAGTATTCTATCAACACACAAGATAATAATATGTACTTCCAAAAATGTAATTCGAAAATATATACAAGGCGATCAAATTTTATTTAATCAAATATCAACTAAAATTAAACAAAAGGTAGGCTGTTGAAACATTTTATATTATAAGATGTTTATAAGTTTATATGTTTATACACAGTTGTACAATGAATTATTCTTATGATACTTTTGTAGTTATTTTATAAGAACAAGACTTTGGGGGAGACCTTTGCCCAGCAGTGGAACAATATAGGTTGAATAAAAAAAAGAAAAAGATATTCTTATAAAATTTATCGTAGCCTGATAGCGGCGGCGGCTGACCAGAAGTACCTACTGGAAGAGTAGGGGGGAGACCTTTGCCCAGCACCCCGAGTACGAGTTTGTGCACACACGGATCGTAGAGATGCAATCGCCGAGCGCCACCGATTTTGTATGGAGATCCAAGCAGCGCTCCTAGCAGATTTCTTGTGAAGCTTGGATCTCCCGCAATCGGTGGCGCTCAGCGATTGCATCTTTACGATCCGTGTGTGCACAAACTCGTACTTGGGGTACTTCAGTGGGAAAGTATAGGTTAAAAAACCTTATAAAATAACAACAAGAAATCAAAAACATATCTATACTACTTTTTACCGTTTCTAAATTGTTTTATTCACGTTACAATAACGGAAATAGCCGTCCAATGTTTTATCTGCCATTCACACCCCAACAATACCATTATCGGCAAAATAACTGCTGAAATGGAAAATTTATAACACGAATTGGAAAAATATACGAAGAGATTTGAGTTCTGTATTTTTTTGATTTAATTGATTTTGGATCAGTTGAGCTAATTTTATTATTTTTCAAAGTCAAAACTGCTTTATTCAGCAAAATCACAAGGATCATTTAGATTATAAACATTTATTATTTCAATTGTTTTTTTGAAGTGAAAACTTCTTTAGCGGCGCTGAGCACTTTTTTTTGTATGGGTAAAAACTTTCAAACTCTCGTCAGGGTCACGTGATGCTGATCGAAAAAGCGTAAGATCGAGGGGAAGGGAGAGGAACTAGTATCTCCCACTCTTTCTACCGTGCCTGAGTGTGCTGCTCTGTTTAGGCGGCACAGGGCGAAAAATAAAAAATAAAAAATAATAAAAAATAAAAACATAAACATTGTATTCTACCTCATAAATGATAGCACTTTGATACTTATAATTAAACACAACGTTAATATTGAAGTTTTCACTTCTGCCGGCACTCCCGGAGTGCTACTTTTTTTTTTTTCTAATGTTAGTTGAGTTTTGTTGTCTTATTTTGGCGTTATTTTTAACAACAATAATAAGGTGGTAGCGTAATGTATAAACCGTTGAAATAAAAGTGTAGATATTAATGTTATTGCATTAAGGCGACGGGTAGGGTGAAATTTTTCATAATAAATAAAAATGTCAATAACTTCCAAGTTTATTATTTATTTATTATATCTATACACACGTTAAACTTGTAACACGGCATAGTTTTTGCCGTGGTGGTTAAACTCTAGACAGTCAGCGTGGCAACGTCACAATTTCAATTTCAACAAAAATGCTGACAACGGCGCAAAACACATAATGAGCCGCGCACAGTTCGGATAGTCAAACTCTAAAGCAGTGCCTTATGTATATTTGCGAGCACACAGCAATCAAACACTTATAATTCCTAAGGCGCTACTCTTCTTCTTCTTTAAACACCTTAATGTAGAAATGTTTTCTTTAGAGTCACAAGATACGAACCATAAGAATAGCTGTGCTGAGTTTGGTACCAAACAAATCTGCCAAACCCATAAAAAATGGGATCTTAAACCACACTTTTGCAAAAGGTGTTGGTACTAAACTTACATTTAAAAGTAAACTATATCCAAGAGCACAAATTTTGAGTAACAATACACTAGTTCAATATATGTGTTATAGGAAATAATAAGTTTCACAACTCCACATGCTATCACTTTTTCTGAAAACAGTTTTCGGTTTCCCCAAAAACACGCATTTGGCTATACCCGTCACCTTAAGATACTTTATTCACAAACAAACTTACGACTATACAGTATTTACAAAATGTACATTGTCATATAAAATACATAAGAAACAGTTGAGCTATCTACAGAAACGATCGTTTGCAACGATCTACGATCTATAGATAGTTCAACTGATCCAAATCAGTACCAATCGGAAGCGTAACCAAGACACTGGCTGCATTGCCGCGCTGAATAGCAATGCTGATACGCTGGGCCAGATACTCACCAGCCCTCGGGTCACGCGTCGCTTCGACTAGACGCCCAGAAATAATTTTGAAAACGCGGTGGGTTCGGTACCCCACGGACCTAGAGTCTCGACCCCAAGAGGAGCAAATATATATATGTATATTGTATTAAGTGATATCGGGAAAAAGTAAAAGCAAAAAATAACATAAGTATTACTTTATTCAATCCCAATTACGAAGTTCTTAAACTAATGTAACCTAAGTGAGAAAACTTCCTCCGTTTTTTTCGTCGGTTAAAATACTAGTAGGCAACCCTAAGTTATCGAAAACCCGGGGGTTCTTTTATTACGTTTATCGAAAGGAACCCTTCGCAACAGATTTCTTTTTGATTTGAAGATGTTTTTGTCTTATTTATATGGAAAACATTGCATGTTTTCCTGTTGATAAGGCCGACTAGGTTATGAGTACACTGACATACATACCTACATGACGTATATTTGACATATGCACATATGTAATCTTAAAAAAGATGTGTGTGTAATCTTAAAAAATAATGTAAATACAATAATGTAGTTTATACATCAGAATAACACATAGGCTGTAATTTATAAAGTTTTTTTTTTAATCAATTTTAATTTGGGGCTTTTGCCAAACATGTTATGCCAGCCCCATCGTAACCTAAAGACTAATAACATCAAAAAACAACTACTATATTATAAAATTCTAGGTAAGTAGGTACTATTATTACATAGCATAAAAAAATATCTATCTATGTAATGTATTGTACTAAGTATGTCAGTGTTCTAGTACCCATAACACAAGCTCTGCTTTTGGGGCTAGATGATGTTGTGTGGATTGTCCAGCATTATTTATTTATGTTGACCAGCAATTTTGCTGCGTCTGAGGTAGGTTCGACTAAAATGTGTGTAAATATACCTACGTCGTATCTGTTCAGATCTAACCTACGAATCAACGAGTCTCTGCCTATTTTATATTTTTAAAGATATTGTGTGAATTATTCAAAATATAAGACATATACTTAGACATAGACAAGTTTTTATTTGCGAAACAGTAACACACAAAATACACTTACAAAACTAAACAATAACAAAATAAATAAGACAGGTTGTAAAGGTAAGTACTTAGTAAGCTGGTAGGTGTTTGTGTGCTACAGCTACAGCAGCAAAAGAGTCTCGACTCAGCGTATGCCTCACCGCCTGAAGGCAGCTAGGCGCTGTTTTTCTGCCGAGACCATCAGCCAATAGACCTTGTGAAAATTATGTGTAGTATTAATGATATGTGAGTATTAAGGTGTGAAAGAGTATGTGTGTATGAAGGGTTCTTCTGGTACGCCAGTCTCTTAAGAGTCTGTAACGATAACAAGACTATCGCAGGCACTAGCTTGTAAAATATGTATATAATACAGATACAGACTGAATCCACATTGGCCACCCCCGCCTGATGATATTATCGATTCGTCCACGGCGATAACCTACATTGCTGCAAATGTACTGCACTGGACGGTACAATATACAGAAAAAGCGACTTCGTCATATAAACAAATAAAATAAATAATGCTGGACAATCCACACAACATCATCCATCCCCAAGCTAAGCAGAGCTTGTGTTATGGGTACTAGAAGACTGACATACTTAGATAATACAATTACATAGATATTTTTATTAATACATTTAAAATAGGTACCCAGAATAAATATTTGCAGATCGTACAAACATTTATCCCGAGGAACTGGCACCTAGAATCACCTAGTATGTAAGACGATTCTAAATGATCCGCGTGATTGTGTTACTATTCTATGTACCTATGTATTTACAAAAAAATAAGTATTCTATCAGCAGTGTAGTTCCCATAGTACAAGCTTTAGTTTGGAACTAGAGTGTGATGTGTGAATTGTCCAGCGCAGTGTTCATATTCGTAACCTCTGTAACTCCATCAATATTAATACAATTCAAAATATAAAAACACACGTCTGAATTAGTATTTCTATAGCTACAAATCTGCATACTCAAAAAACATGACTTTCATTTAGTTCATTTTCCAAAGTTATGTTATTTATACGCAGTATTGTACTGTGGCTCTACCATGAGTTTTTACTATACCATATTTACTATACTCGCTAGCGTCTGTAGTTAAAAAAAATATATGAAGATTTGTACAGCGCCTCTAGCGGATAGTTGGGTACTAAAATTCGTCATACTAATATTGACGTAACTACTGTAGTAAAGTCAGGCGATTTTACTGTGACATCTCATGGTACAGCCACTGTACTTCGGCCAGCATGGCGGATGATGGATGAATGGTCAACTGATACGCTTTTAAGGCTGACATAATGATGTATCTAACATAATCTCAGGAATTTTGCAGAAAACTTTGTATATAATCGGTCGATGCAAGCTGCGGTATTAATTCTAAGGAAATAATTATTCAACATTTATTTTATTTATTTTTATTTTTGAAGTGAAAACTTCTTTAGCGGCGCTGGGTGGGTAAAAACTTTCAAACTCGCGTCAGGGTCACGTGACGTTGATAAAAAGCGTAAGATCGAGGGAAAGGGAGAGGAACTAGTATCTCCCACTCTTTCTACCGTGCCTGAGTGTGCTCTGTTTAGGCGGCACACAGACAAGCACACAGACAATCACAATGACACAGACACATTCGCGCAAGCGCGAATGTGTCTGTGTCATTGTGATTGTCATTGTCATTATGACGTCTGTGGTTATATTTTTGAAGTGAAAACTTAAAAGTGAAAACACAACGTTAATATTGAAGTTTTCACTTCTGCCGGCACTCCCGGAGTGCTACCTTTTTTTTTTGTTACATGGAATACAGACAGATTTTACAAATTAATTTATATTTATAGCTTATCTTATAAAAGTTAGCGTTGACTTAAAGTCATCATTACGTATGGTACCTAATCAGTAGGTACTTCAAGTCTGCGCTAACTTTTTATAAGATAGACCGTACTTACGTATTTATCCTACTAAAATTATAAACGCGAAAGTTTGTAGATAGATAGATAGATATTAATGATATTATTTAAGTCGGATATGATTCAGCGGTATTTTTTTTTGTTAAAAATGTTTATTTAACAATATTATATGATATCTTACCAAGAGGCAGACCACCAGCCCAATGGTCCAAAGACATTATGGAGCGAGCCGGGAACCAGTGGATGAGAGTCGCAAGGGACCGAAAAGAATGGCATAATAAAGAGGCCTATACTCAGCAGTGGGTGCCAACGGGCTGAAATGATAGATTGATAGATAGATAGATAGAAAATTGTTTATTGCACTTTTTAAAAGTAGTGTATAATGGCGAACTTAATGCTACAAATAGCATTCTCTACCAGCTAACCTTTGGGTAGTGAGAATAACAATTTGGGTAGTGCGCAAACATAATTGGAACTGAAATAAGCTAATGAACCAATTACTAAATATACCTAGCCTAAAAAACATAATGGATATTTACTTATAATCATAAAATGATGATGATGATGATATGATATCTTTATGTATTTTCTCATTGAACAGGTGGCGCCACCATGGCCGCCAGCGGCTTCCAATGGGACAAGCTGTCACCTGCAGAATTCCAGCAGTTGCAGGAGTTAGCATCATGTAAGTATCATACTTTCAATTACATAATAAATAAAATAAATATTTGACGACCGATGTGGCGCGGCGGGCGTAGGTCCGCCTGCGACGCGGCGGTTGCGGGCTCGATTCCCGCCTTGGGATAAATGTTTGTGCGATCTGCAAACATTTATTCCAGGTGTTCTAGGTATTTTATATGTATAATAAAAAATATCTATCTATGTAATGTATTGTATTAAGTATATCGGTCTTCTAGTAGGTACCCATAACACAAGCTCTGCTTAGCTTCGGGCTTGTTGATGTTGTGTGGATTATTTATTTATTTGTTTGTGATATGTCCGTGAATATTTATTTATATTATTGTTAAATATATACTTCAATGTACTTACTTAAGTTTAAGTACCTTAACGTGGCAGGTAATATATGAGCAATAACCGAAGTGCCCTTTCAACTAGATTAGCGAAAGTAATAACCATTTACTGAAATACAGTTAGAATTTAACTAGGTTGACCTAACTACGTAAGTGGTTAAATTATGTAGTCTGACCACGATATGTCTGCTGTAATGTATCAAGACAAGAAATATTGGAGAAAATAGTTTTATTTGCTATCACTAAAACAATTAGATTTTTTATTTCCTACTACATTTATGACGACCGATGTGGCGCGGCGGGCGAAGGTCCGCCTGCGACGCGGAGGTCGAAACCCGCCTCGGGATAAATGTTTATATGATCTGCTGATATTTATTCCGGGTGTTCTGGGTCTTTTATATGTATAATAAAAAATATTTATTTAATGTATTGTTTTAAGTATGTCAGTCTTCTAGTACCCATAACACAAGCTCTGCTTAGCTTGGGGCTAAATGATGTTGTGTGGATTGTCCAGCATTTTTAATATTAGGTCTTTACCTATGAAATTGCCGTTCTGCAGTACTGGCCATTTCAAATCAAAATAATTTTTGTTTGGCTAAGAATTATAATTTCTAATTAATTTTATTTTAAAAACATGGTTTTTTTTTTTCCAAAAATAGTCATTTGTTTATTGATAAGTGTTACATTTTCATCGCATTTCAATCTTTTTCGTCATTATGAATACGTTAAAAATTCGAGTAATTATGGAATATGAGTAGCGTCGTGGCAGCAACGCGGCACAAGCGGCACGCAACATCAACGACGTTTACGGAGCTAACCCTACAAACCAACGCACCACCTGTTATTGGTTTGCTCGCTTCCGTTTTGGAAATTTCGACCTGAAAAATGAACCCCGCGGTCGTCCGAAGACTTTGGTCGACAATGACGAATTAAAGGCGATTGTGGAAGCTGATGATACACAATCTACGGCTGAATTAGCAGCAGCTTTCGACGTTAGCGTCAAAACAATATTGCGTCAAATAATCCATTTGCGTCAAATTAGCAAGGTAAAAAAACCTTACGAATGGGTGCCCCACGAACTCAATGATCGCCAGCGCGAAGTACGCGTCGAGACGTGCCTTGCACTGCTCAACAGACACACAAATGAAGGAATTTTGAACCGCATGTTACCTGTGATGAAAAATGGATTCTGTTTGATAACCGCAAGCGCTCAGCAAGATGGTTGGATCCTGGTTCAGCACCTAAACAATGCCCTAAACGAAAACTTACCCCTAGAAAAGTGATGGTCACTGTTTGGTGGTCTAGCGCCGGTGTGATTCATCACAGCTCTCTCCAAACGGGGTGAGCATTACTGCAGATGTGTACTGTGAAGAACTGATCACAATGATGGAGAAGCTGGCACATCTCCAACCAGCATTGGTCAATCGCTCGTCTCCGCTGCTCCTGCACGACAACGCGCGACCTCATACTGCACAGCAAGCGGTCTCCAAGTTGCAAGAACTGGGGTTGGAAGCTCTCCGTCTTCCGCCCTACTCACCAGACTTTGCGCCTACAGACTACTACTTTTTCCAGAATTTGGATAACTTCTTGGCGGGAAAAACTTCAATACCCGAGAGGCAGTACAAAATGCCTTTGAAGAATTTGTTGCCTTCCGTCCAGCTGATTTCTTTAAGAAGGGCATCAATAACCTGCCACTGTGCTGGCAAAGATGCATTGATTGCATGGGTAATTACTTCGATTAATACAAATAAAAAATACATGAAAAAAAATAGTTTCAATTTCTTCATACAAAACGGCAATTTCATAGGTAAAGACCTATTATATCAAACTTTTCTTTGTTCGAGGCACACAGTACTTTTATGTATGCACACTTACATAATATGGTTGGTGTACTGCGCAGCATTTCCTTGGGGATAGGAGTGGTATCATAATGGAGGTTTTTCTTTTAGCATAAAAGAAATTACAATGAGGTCTTACTCTGGACTCCAATAAGCGAACCAAACTCGAGACACGCTGGCGTGTGACTATTACATTTTGACAGGCATCACAGCTCAGTAGTTCAGGGGCCCAATCGCCTTAAATTGTAACGTCAACGGTTCGTTTCAGTAGCAGCTACGGTTCACTAACGTACGTATTTTTGCATCGCGATAAGCGTCTAGCCGAAACCGAAACGTTAGTAAACCAAAGTTGGTGCCATAACCGCTGTCACACGAAGGGAAAAAAGATGAGCGGTTAGACGTGTAAAGCGATACGAATTTGCACACACTACGTTTACGTTACGTTAGTGAACCGAAGCTGCTACTGAAACGATCCGTTGACGTTACAATTTAAGGCGATTGGGTCCCTGCTTTCTATGCTGTGAGTCGTGGGTTTCGATTCCCGCATATAGAAAATACCCAGAACACCCGGAATTAATATTTACAGATCGCTTTAAAAAGGACGATAATATTGAGACAACTTCAGAAATCTATGTATTTGTTCCAGACTCGACGAGGAAGTTGCAGGATGTCCTCAACGAGTTTGAAGATATCAAGAAGCAGAGTCCTGATGGGGTGAGTTTATTACAATAAGAAACCTTCCCCTGAATTTTGCAATTGAACTTAGACTATGGCTACTCAGCAAAGGATTTTATAAATTAAATTAATTTTGACTTATGTAAGAATGTTAAAATTTGACATAATAACTAATTTAATGATTTATATTTATGATTGGCTTTGTTTAGTTCTGTTTTTGACTTAAAATATTATAATTAAATTTATTGTGCTAAATTATGTAATTAATAAGTTAACATAATTAATAAGTTTTCAATTCAAGACGTTTCCCAGCTATGGGGAATGTGTGCCACTTAACTCTAGCTTAAGATCTAAAATGTACCGCATTGAAGCAAATAAATTATTTATGATTATTTTTAATGCATTATAGGCAAATGTTTGTTTGAATTCTATCAGCAATCTAGTTCCCATAGAACCTGTTTGGGACTAGAGTGTGATGTGTGAAATGTGCATGAATGTTTTCAATTATTTTTTTTAATAATTCTCATTCAAGTTAGTCAATCGCTAAGTAATTTATTTAAGGTGACGGGTATAGCCAAATGCGTGTTTTTGGGGAAACCGAAAACTGTTTTCAGAAAAAGTGATAGCATGTGGAGTTGTGAAACTTATTATTTCCTATAACACATATATTGAACTAGTGTATTGTTACTCAAAATTTGTGCTCTTGGATATAGTTTACTTTTAAATGTAAGTTTAGTACCAACACCTTTTGCAAAAGTGTGGTTTAAGATCCCATTTTTTATGGGTTTGGTAGATTTGTTTGGTACCAAACTCAGCACAGCTATTCTTATGGTTCGTATCTTGTGACTCTAAAGAAAACATTTCTACATTAAGGTGTTTAAAGAAGAAGAAGAGTAGCCTTAGGAATTATAAGTGTTTGATTGCTGTGTGCTCGCAAATATACATAAGGCACTGCTTTAGAGTTTGACTATCCGAACTGTGCGCGGCTCATTATGTGTTTTGCGCCGTTGTCAGCATTTTTGTTGAAATTGAAATTGTGACGTTGCCACGCTGACTGTCTAGAGTTTAACCACCACGGCAAAAACTATGCCGTGTTACAAGTTTAACGTGTGTATAGATATAATAAATAAATAATAAACTTGGAAGTTATTGACATTTTTATTTATTATGAAAAATTTCACCCTACCCGTCGCCTTAAATTGAAAAACGTCGCACACGATTATATGTAAGACTATAAATATCGTGTCGGTGGTTGTAAAAGCATTTAAACCCTTGATTATAAGTTTAGGGTCCCATTGATGGTCAGAAGATGAAAGATGAATAGGGCTCTTGAATTTAATTAAATAAGTTTAAATGATTTAAGACCTTATATTGCAAGACAATAGGCATTGTATTACGGGGGTATACAGTGAAAATCATTTATCAATAAAAAGAGATCACATATTATATGAAAATAATCTTTGATGAGGGCAACACTGAACGAATTGGAAGCTTAAAGTAAATAAAAATAATCTACCCACTTCAGGCTGATACTGGTATCACCAACCTAATTTAATCTAAGCGGCTGAAGTGTCAAAGGCTCAATAATACTTAATAATACTTGGCTAGATAATATAGCATTGATAACGTATAGCAGGGGTCACCAATTAGTTTCGCTCGGGGTCCATTTTAAGAAATGAAATGACCACCACGGTCCACAAATTTCATTAAAAAAAAACAAATATTGAACAAAGGTGATTACGGAAATTACGGTATTATTATTTACATATCAATGAGAAAAATTGTTGATTATCTGTCTGAAGACTGGAGTGGAATTGGTGCAAACTATTGACATTACTCGTTACTTCGCCCGGAATTTTTCGAATTAACGTCAACAAAAATACTGCGGTAGATATATTTTCAATCCGTATACAATGGGTCGGCGATCCGTATGCTGACCGCGGTCTGCCATTTGGTGACCCCTGACGTATAGTATTCAAAAAACCGATTTCGATACTGACACGTGATAATATTATATCATCATCATTTCAGCCCGTTGTCACCCATTGCATTGACGACAGATGTGGCGCGGCGGGCGAAGGTCCGCCTGCGACGCGGAGGTTGCGGGTTCGATTCCCGCCTTGGGATAAATGATTTAAAAAGCTTCAAGTCTTATCTCAAAGCTTTTTTTTTTATTAATATATATCTACTATTGACTTCCGATTGAAACCGGAACAGAAAAACGATCCTCACTAAAATAGTTCCAGATAAAATATCACAGGAAATTCTCAAAGTACAAAAGCCGTTTTCATTCATCCTAACTATAAAAATACCTTTTATTTCCATCCATAGTAAAATCACACTTAACGCCAACACAATAAGATCGAGATTCCTAACCTCCTGTTTCAAGTGACGTCATAACCGAGTGTAAGTCTTATGTAGTGGGAATAAGATCGGGTTTGCGTAGTAGGCTCATTTGATAAGCTTTTGATGACGTCAGAGCTGGGTCTGACGTCACTACTCGCGTTCAGTTTAATGTACTTGACCTACTTAGTGTTGGTTCACTAATTTATTTACGTAGATATTTTTGTACATTCTCGTTTGTCCCACTGAGGTTTGTCCCATTCAGTTAGATATGTCAAAGTCAAATGTCAAGTTGACATGACTAGTCTAACAAAAAATCAAATAATTACTATGTGTCAAACTTGGATCAAACGTGATTTGGGTTTCCAGAAACCGGCCGTTATTAGATTAGTGGACACCGAATCCAGAAATTCCGTAACGAAAATACCCAACGAAAATAACCTAAAAGTGAGCATGCGTAATCCAGCAAAAAATGCAATGCTTTACCGCGGCAGTCTTCGAGTGCCACGAGTCTGTATTTTTTATTTTAATTGATTAATTGATGCAATGTCTAATTGTGGAATTTAACCAAAATACTTGAGGTAGCATGAAGTAAAGGTAATTTAATTACAAAACTTAATTAACCAGTCGTTTCACTCACAGGCAATATAAAGAAGAAGATATCAGTGTCTAGGGGGGCTATCCAGCAAGGGGAAACTTGCGTGACCGAATATCCTTTCAGTTGCATTTCAGTTTTCGATGATTTTACTATATCAGTATTCCGTGGCATTTTTGTGGACTGACGTGACTGAGCTTTATAAAATTATGACTGAACTGTTAAAAATGACGTCAACGCTTAGCACGTGGCCTACCTGATTTGAGCATGGCCTACCTGATTTGAGCATGGCCTACCTGATTTTTCGTTAATTCTATCAAACGGTATGAAAATCGATCATTTGAAATAACAATAAAAGACGAAGAAGAAAACTGAACTGCAATTTGTTCAAATAACAGTTCAAAAACATTACAGTTGTCAGGATACCCCTTCCAGTTTGTTTAAAATATTGCCAGCAAAAGACGCAACAAGAGGAGGCAAAAATGATTTAATAACTGAAGTATTTTACTAATAAATGTATAACAAACAAAATCATAAAGAAACGGCTTCCGTTTTGTGTTTATTAGCGGATTAGCATAACAATATCTTTATAACAAAGATTGTAGTGTTGTTACAATATTTTAAAAACAAGACTTGAAAATCAAGACTTTCAAAGCGTAGTGTAGGACGCCCTCCGTTGAGATGGAGCGACGATCTGCGGAGTGTAGCGCAAACACAACATGAGAAGAGACGAAGACCGGGCTCAGTGGCGCGTCTGCAGAGACCTACGTCCAGCAGTGAACTGATATGTGGAATGATGATACTTTTTCAAAAAAATACTATTTGTAGTACTAGTGACACAAGTGTGTCATTGATTTTATTAGTTGTACTGTTCAGTAGTACTAGTGACATGGAGGCTTTCAAAGCAACTTCAATTGTGAGACGCCTCGCAAACTGCAGACTTTTTATCGGCCGATAGTTTGGTCGGCATCTTAATCAGTATGAAGATGTATGCAGATGCGCACATTACAGTGATTCAGTCTTCATACTGATTAGAGGCCGACCAAACTATCGGCCGATAAAAAGTCTGCAGTCTGCGAGGACTCTAACACTTTGATAGTGCGATTTAGGAATGGAATCGATATGGCGACATCTAGTTGTAAAGTATGGCGACGTATAGGTTGATGATGATAATAAAGACTGTTCTAAAAATACCGTATATTGTCCCATCCCTAGCGTTACAACCATTGAGTAACAAGCGATGAAAGTAAATTTACGTACATCCTTATTGGTTAAAGTTCGCTAGGTAATAGCAGGCTCTTGCAAACGATACCACGATGCCGCAGGTTTTGTAAAACGCTGTTTTTTAAGCGTTAATGGTTTTGGAAGCTATATTTTTTCTTGTTTTAATCATTTCACGTGAAGTGATGATCAAAACTTTATTGGTAAACAATATTTCATGCATAATTTTATATTAATTAATGACATTTTTTCAATAATCTTTACTGTCCCTCTACTAAATTTCTCTCCTTCCACTTTCATCAATCCTGGTTAACTCTGCCCGTTCTCAAAGTCCAGGACCCCAATTTTGCTAAATTGTAACACGGTCTGGGCTCTGGGCCCTGATTCCGCTAGATTGTAACGTAAACGGTTCGTATATAAGCAGCAGCTAAGGTTCTATAGAATCTAGAGTGCTGATAGAATGCTTATATAATTTTTTTGTAAATAAATAAATAAAATAATAAATAAAAGCAGTGACGTCTGTCTATTACCTACTTTTTTTAATTATTTCAAGAATGCAGCATGTCGCGTAGTTATTGTATACAATAACCGAATATTGAGACCTCGTGTTGCCAGGGTTTATAAGGAAACTTCGAGGTTATTTTGACCCAGTTATAAAAATAATACTTATTATAACTTAAATGTTTGAGTGAAGAAATAAAATTTTATCGTTGTTTTACGCTTTTATTTATTGTGATTTTATTGATTAAGTTTGTTTTGCTGTATTAGTTTCTAGTAACTTAATATAATTGGTTTACAAACAAACTTACGACTATTACGGTATTTACAAACCCCTATCTTATTAAAAGTTAGCGTTGACTTTAAGTCATCATTACGTATGGTTAGCGCAGACTTGAAGTAGGTACTGATTGTACTTCAAGTCTGCGCTAACCATTAGTTTTTTATAAGATTCGAACTTTTTATAAGATAGACCGAAAATGTATAGGTAATACATAAGAAACTAGGGATATCTATGGATTGTTTGGAACGATCTATATATACCCAGCACAGATACATGATATATCTGTTTTCTTGTCTGTGGTTTCGCTGTGAGGCTGCATTTAAATTGAAATATTACGATTTTAACTTGTTTTTGTAAAATCGTAATAGCAGGCTTATTTGTATTAATTTGTATTTATATTCAAGACACGAAAGCGGGATTCGTCCAATATGATTGGATTTATTATAATTCTGAATTATTTATGAGTGTAAAGCTTGGTATTATGAGATGTAGGCACGATTTCCGCTCCGAACGACATTTTGGTATGTCAATTTTGACAGGTGACGTCAAAACTTGAAGGTTCAGAAGCCACTGCCTACCACCATCGATGACGTAAAAAGGGATAGGTAAGGATAAGATAAAATTAGGGTAAAAATGAATATCACTAAATAGTTATTCACGAACAAACTTACGACTATGCAGTATTTACAAAATGTACATTGTCATATAAAATACATAAGAAACAGTTGAGCTATCTACAGACCGTTGCAAACGAAGCGCGGCAATGCAGCCAGTATCTTGGGCACGCTTCCGATTGGTACTGATTTGGATCAGTTGAGCTATCTATAGATCGTTTGAAATACAGTGTTCTATTCTATTCTTATTATTTATCGTGCTCTTGTGATTTACAATCTGTCAATAGAATGGCGAACCCACACCTCATCAGCGCAGCGTGTTCGCCATAAAATAAAGTTATAGCTCAATCCAAACTGAGCCAGTTATTTTTATGGCTTACTTCTCTTTGCTAGTGGAGTTACCTACCGTTTCTTTTTCCTTATAGATATTACTGTATAAAGTTATAGTAAAAGATACTGTGCGTTCCCTATGAAGTAAATAAATACATAAATAATGCTGGACAATCCACACAACATCATCTAGCCCCAAGCTAAGCAGAGCTTGTGTTATGGGTACTAGAAGACTGACATACTTAATACAATACATTAAATAGATAGATATATTATACTTACATATAAAATACCCAGAACACCCGGAATAAATATTTGCAGATCGTACAAACATTTATCCCAAGGCGGGAATCGAACCCGCAACCTCCGCGTCGCAGGCGGACCTTCGCCCGCTGCGCCACATCGGTCGTCTAGTAAAGTCTGAAGCAAAATACGGGCTAAGCGTGAGAGAGACAACTCAATCGTGCGGCCAGTTGAATATTTCTACATATACAGAGTTACAGGAAAAGGACGACTTACACTGCGCGTCAACGCTCAACGTTCGACAGTAAAGCTGATGTTGACGCGCAGTGTATCTCAAATACACTGTTTCGATACGTTTACGATTGTCACATTTATTCGTGCTCAACCCCAGTAGGGACGTCAACCCCAAACGATGTAACCCCGTTATCTGGGTCGCCGAAATATCACTAGGTCGCCAAACAACCTTCAACTTTAACCTATGGGTATAAAGCACATTTCCACATGGCTGAACCTAGGTATAGGATATAGTATAGGTATAGGTATTAGGTACTGATTGTGTTATCTCGACTTTTATGGTGCAAAATGACTAGAGACGAATGGTGTAGAAAATTCTCTGTTAGGAAAATCTGTTCGAAAACTCTTTATAAATCTCTTAAAAAGTATGTTATGCCCACAGTTTTGGCAGTCTATGAAGAAGTAAAAAGGCAGAAAATATATTATATGTCATGAAAACTAGCCTTAAATCACAAAGTTTATTAGATTTCAAGTGATTCTTGTGATTTTATTGAGTAGAGTAAAACTCAGTGATACGAATCAAAGTGAATCAAATAAACGTACAGGGAGTTGAGCACGAATAAAGACTATCGTAAACGTATCGAAACAGTGTATTTCAGTAGCTCTACCATGAGTTTTTATTATACTATATATATACTATACTCGCTAGCGTCTGTAGTTAAAAAAAATGTATGAAGATTTGTACAGCGCCTCTAGCGGATAGTTGGGTACTAAAATTCGTAATACTATTATTTACGTAACTACTGTAGTAAAGTCAGGCGATTTTACTGTGACAGCTCATGGTAGACGTAATGGTACAGATGACAAGCGTTCAACGCGCGTTTCGTTAACGCGCGTTTACAACTACTACATACTTTTCCTTGAATATTTATTTATAGTAAACGATCCAAGACTTGTGCAGGGGTCCGTCTAATGAATACAAATGCCCTAGGACCGCCACCCGTCTTCATTTGTCAGACTCGTAGCGATGGCTTAACTTTTATTACCCAAGATGCGAACTGTAGCTCTACCATGAGTTTTTACTATACTATATTTACTACACTCGCTAGCGTCTGTAGTTAAAATATGTACGAAGATTTGTACAGCGCCTCTAGCGGATAGTTGGGTACTAAAATTCGTCATACTAATATTGACGTAACTACTGTAGTAAAGTCAGGCGATTTTACTGTGACATCTCATGGTAGAGCCACTGAATAGGGTGCTAGCCGACTTCTAAAAAGGGAGGTTCTCAATTCGCCTGAATTTTTCAACCTATTTCAAAAAAAGAGGTTCTGAATTCGATAGTATCCGGGGCGATGGTCCGGACGACCGATGTGGCGCGGTGGGCGATGGTCCGCCTGCGACGCGGAAGGTTGCGGGTTCGATTCCCGCCTTGGGATAAATGTTTGTATGTTCTGCAAATATTTATTCCGGGTGTTCTGGGTATTATATGTATAATAAAAAATATCTATGTATGTAATGTATTATAATAAGTATGTCAGTCTTCTAGTACCCATAACACAAGCTCTGCTTAGCTTGGGGCCAGATGATGTTGTGTGGATTGTGCAGCATTATTATTTATATATTTATTGTAGAGCCGTTACGCACTCTCGACTTGTGGCGTCTGTGAGTTACTACAGTTTAAATAGGTGTTTACGCACTTGGTCGTCGGTCGCCCTATTGTTTTTGGTCGCCGACCGAGTCGCCGGCGACAAGTCGACAGTGCGTAACGGCTCGTATGTGGATGTGACGACCGATGAGGCGCGGCGGGTGAAGGTGCTGCGACGCGGTTGCGAGTTCGATTCCCGTCTTGGACCGTTGCAAACGATCTGTAGATAGATCAACTGAATTGAGAAAATTATAATTTAGTGAAACGAATTAAGTGGGGAATCAAATAAACTTGCATAACGCTCAAATACATAAAAAAATTAAGGTCTTACCATCATTTTAATGGGTTTTCAGAGAGCTTTCACGCAGTTAAAACCTTTATTTCGCATACTTAAAGTCCACTAGAACTAAGGGTTCCGTACAAATAGATGCCGTTTTCTATAATGGTTTTTGACGCTTTCTAGAAGGCTGTCTGTCAACATAATTATAATGATTTTAGCTAAAATCTAGTTGCAGCGACGCCCGAGGGCTGGTGAGTATCTGGCCCAGCGTATCAGCATTGCTATTCAGCGCGGCAATGCAGCCAGTATCTTGGGTACGCTTCCGATTGGTACTGATTTAAACCAGTTGAGCCATATAAAATACATAAGAAAAAGTTGAGCTATCTACAGACCGTTGCAAACGATCTATAGATAGCTCAACTTTTTCTTATGTATTTTATATGCCTATGTACGTTTGTAAATATTGTTAAAGTCGTAAGTTTGTTTGTGAAAAATTATAATTAAAAAAAAAAATCTAAAATTAATTTAAAAAAAAAAATTGTTAATAGCCTTTTAATAATGGTTTCATAATTAATTCCAATTAAAAATAAGTATTTTTTAGCTCTAATAATGTTAAATACATTTTCAAAAGGTATATTCTCGGAAACCATAATTTTCTTGATAAAATACAATACTGAAAATTCTGTATTTATAAATGCCCGTATTTTATAAGTCTTCTGGGAAATGGGGAAATTTCCGGGATTTTACAAAACGATACAAAACGATACATTTATTATGTGTTTTTTACATACATAGTAAATAAATAATGCTGGACAATCCACACAACATAATCCAGCCCCAAGCTAAGCAGAGCTTGTGTTATGGGTACTAGAAGGCTGACATACTTAATACGATACATAGATATTTTTTATTTATAACTAGGTAAGTATGTACTTTTTGTTTTCGTAAAAACTTTAATTGTAGTTTGTAAATTTTTATAATAATAATAGTTAATTCGAAAAGCTAGTCTTAGAAGAGGGAATT
Source organism: Ecliptopera silaceata (assembly GCA_932527185.1). Taxonomy (NCBI): domain Eukaryota; kingdom Metazoa; phylum Arthropoda; class Insecta; order Lepidoptera; family Geometridae; genus Ecliptopera; species Ecliptopera silaceata. Next base: position 4,019,105 of record OW052217.1, on the reverse strand, counting down.
ACTCAGTTACCAAAATGGTTGGTTCCCAACCTGTCACACTGTGACTCGTTAGGATATTTTTTCCCAACAAGTCACAGTGTGGTTTGACACCAAAAAAATAACAGTGTATCTACCATGAGTTGTCACAGTAAAATCGCCTGACTTTACTACAGTAGTTACGTCAATATTAGTATTACGAATTTTAGTACCCAACTATCCGCCAGAGGCGCTGTACAAATCTTCATACATTTTTTTAACTACAGACGCTAGCGAGTATAGTAAATATAGTATAGTAAAAACTCATGGTAGACCTACAGGTTTGAAACCTGTCAGCTTTATGTTACTAATAAAGTAACATCACGAAAATAACAAGAAAATGATCTCTTTGAAAGTATATTTTCCTGGAAAGCTATTAAAGATCGATATTGCTATAAGATGCTTGTGAGTTAGATCAAGTGGTGGTTGCTTGGCAACCAAGCTTTGTAGAGCAGGAGTTCAAACCGCCGCAACAAATCTATACTTATTACTTATTTACTTATAATATTATAAAGAGGTAAAGTTTATTCAATTGTAAGGGGTAATCTTGGGATCTACTGAACCGATTTTAAAAATTCTTACACCAATAGAAAGCCACATTATTGCTGAGTGTCATAGGCTATATACAAAACTGAAAAATAAAAAGGCTTTTACGTGGTGTTCCGTTTTGCAAAGTGAATCGGAGAAAAAACGGTCGAATTATGCCCAACGAAGTGGGCACGGGTCAGCTAGTAAAAAGATAAAAATAATGTATTTATTAAGAATCGTGATATAGAATCGTGTTCTGTAGTAGATTTATCTAATTCGACTTTCTAAATAAGTTTCTAAGATATTTTTTTTCCATCTCTTTTTCATTTTTCCTGTAGCTAGAATCTCGAATCCTAGATCGTGCCATAGAATCGTGTTACGTGTTATAAAACTGGACTAATTTACGTGTAAGTAAGCTAATTAAAGTGTTTTATTTATACTTTATCGACGACTGTAGATAGACGGAATAGCTCATTTTTGCTAAAACTTCAAAAACTCCATAATCGTGCGTAAATTATTATAAAATATCAATATTCTGCAATAGATTTATCTAAATCGACTTCCTAATTAATAAATAATAATAAAATAAATTAATAAATAAATAATACTGGACTGGACTTCTTACAAAAAAATTACAATTAAACTAAATTAAGTACTGAAGTTCCAGTGCGGTGTCGATTTAACTTAGTAATACACATAATATACAGTCATGTCAGGGACATACTAATTAGTTAAGAAATAGAATAAAAAAAGCTGTACTTATGTAATTTACATATTGTTGGGCTAATCGTCAAAACACAACTTCCTATTTCAGATTTACTATTCACCTCGGGCTTCTGGAAAATAACTGTGAAAAACAATAATATGTCCTCCCACACCGTCTTAGATTAAGTAGATATTAGCTTTCATGTCTCTTGAGGTATTTTGTTTGAATTCAGGTATTTTTATGTTATTTTTCTAAATGTTGTTTTTTAGTTTTATTTCAATAGTTTAACCATAGATCTATCATAAACTTATGTTTCAAAGATCTTTAAATAAATTAAAAAAAAAAAAAACAAAAAAAAAAATACCTAAGTCAATACTTAGATTACACACAGACAGAAGACTGACATACTTAATACAATACATTACATAGATAGATATTTTTTATTATACATATGAAATACATAGAACACCCGGAATCAATATTTGTAGATCGTACAAACATTTATCCCAAGGCGGGAATCGAACCCGCAACCTCTGCGTCGCAGGCGGACCTTCGCCCGTCGGGTCGAAATAAAAAATGAACCGATTTTTATGTTTTAAACTATTTCATAGCTTCTATCGCGGGCCTTGAGCGTGGAGACCGAATCCAGAAATTTCGTAATGAAAAAACCTAACGAAAATAACCTAACACTGTGTATGCGTAATCCAGCAAAAAATGCTATGCAATAGCTGTACCGCGGCAGTCTCCGAGTGCCACACGTCTTTTCACGCGTTTTTCTTATTTTTGGAAAAGAAATATGCTTAGATTTGTTCAACAGGTTTTCCTTAAATTAGTAATATTATCCTTATTTAATCATGCTTAATGATGAATGAGAAATCTTTCTTCCGATTCGATGTGTACGTGGGAATAATGATTTGTCTAATACAAGTAGTTTAATCGACCGAAGATATTAGTGACAAGCATTTTCGTACGTATTTACTATAATATGTGTGTAGGTACTTAAATAAGTTTCATCATCATCATCCGCAGCCAGATTTTGCCCACTGCTGGGCATAGGCCTACCTTTTCTTGTGCCACTCTCCACGGTCCTGTAAATAAGTTTAGGTACAAGCTTTTCAATAAAAAACGGTAGGAACCAGGCCGTAAGTTTCTTGCCCGTTCTTCTAGGCTCTGGTCGCGTGGAACTGGCACCTAGAATCACCTAGTATGTAAGACGATTCTAAACAATCTGCAAATATTTATTCGTGGTGTTTCTGGGTATTTTATATGTATAATAAAAAAATATCTATGTAATGTATTGTATTAAGTATGTCAGTCTTCTAGTACCCATAACACAAGCTCTGCTTAGCTTCGGGCTAGATGATGTTGTGTGGATTGTCCAGCATTCATCATCATCATCATCATCAACCTATAGCAGTCTACTGCTGGACGTAGGTCCCAAGACGCGCCACTGAGCCCGGTCTTCGTCTCTTCTCATGTTGTGTTTGCCAGCTACACTCCGCAGATCGTCGCTCCATCTCTATGGGTGCGTCCTACACTACGCTTGCCTAAACGCGGTCTCCACTCCAGTATCCGTTTGCTCCAACGGTTGTCGGTTCAGCATTATTTATTTATAATTAATTAGATTATTTCTTTGTTTCAGGACATCGACTATGAGAACTTCAGGTGGTTTCTGGATACCTTCCTGGAGGTGTCCACTCCAGATGAGCTCACCAGGTGAGCTGAACCCACAGACGTAGAGAATAAACTGTAGCTCTACCATGAGTTTTTACTATACTATATAATACTATACTCGCTAGCGTCTGTAGTTAAAAAAATATATGAAGATTTGTACAGCGCCTCTAGCGGATAGTCGGGTACTAAAATTCGTAATACTAATATTGACGTAACTACTGTATAGTCCAGTCAAAATAGACATTCCAGTTTGCATTAATTCCCAACAAGCTGGATTTTTGTACAGGCCTTGAATACGTCATTACAAATGATATGTCAAAAGTCCCCATCGATCCCGCTTGTGCGTTGTTTTTTATTCGAGGTCAAAGTTCATAAATTAGCATTTTTTGCTTATATCTCTGAAACAACGAAAGCTATTGAAAAGTGGTTCAGGCAAAGTTTGTACATCGTAAAATTGTCTACAAAAATGCTTCAACACTTTTCTTCTACAAAGCATCGCTTTTGAGATATAGTGACTTTAGACCGCAGGAAAATCGTCGAAGATGCTGCGTTTTTTTCATTTCAGCCGTTTTATCTGCTTCATTGCCATAGAACAAACAGTATTTCTTGAAATTTACTGGAAGGGGTGATGGGTTCGATGGGTTAGTCCTCCTCCGAGGTATTGAATCGTCTTTTTGTTTCAAGAAATACTGTTCGTTCTATGGCAATGAAGCAGATAAAACGGCTGAAATGAAAAAAACGCAGCATTTTAGTAGATTTTCCTGCCGTCTAAAATCACTATATCTCGAAAGCGATGCTTTGTAAAAGAAAAGTGTTGAGGTATTTTTGTAGACAATTTTACGATCTACAAACTTTGCCTAAACCATTTTTCGATAGCTCTCGTTGTTTCAGAGATATACGCGAAAAACGCAAATACCCAGGTTAAAGTCATAAATTTGCGTTTAAAAGTCATAAATGAGAGCTATCGAAAAATAGTTCCGACAAAGTTTGTAGATCGTAAAATTGTCTACAAAAATATCTCAACACTTATCTTCTACAAAGCATCGCTTTTGAGATATAGTGACTTTAGACCGCAGGAAAATCTACTAAAATGCTGCGTTTTTTTCATTTCAGCCGTTTTATCTGCTTCATTGCCATAGAACAAACAGTATTTCTTGAAACAAAAAGACAATTCATTACCTCGGAGGAGGACTAACCCATCGAACCCATCACCCTTTTCAGTAAATTTCAAGAAATACTGTTTGTTCTGTGGCAATGAAGCAGATAAAATGGCTGAAATGAAAAAAACGCAGCATCTTCGACGATTTTCCTGCGGTCTAAAGTCACTATATCTCGAAAGCGATGCTTTGTAGAAGAAAAGTGTTGAATCATTTTTGTAGACAATTTTACGATGTACAAACTTTGCCTGAACCACTTTTCAATAGCTTTCGTTGTTTCAGAGATATAAGCAAAAAATGCTAATTTATGAACTTTGACCTCGAATAAAAAACAACGCACAAGCGGGATCGATGGGGACTTTTGACATATCATTTATAATGACGTATTCAAGGCCTGCACAAAAATCCAGCTTGTTGGGAATTAATGCAAACTGAAGTCATAATTTTAGTCTATTTTGACTGGACTATGTAGTACCGTCAGGCGATTTTACTATGGCATAATTCGACCGTTTTTTCTCCGATTCACTTTGCAAAACGGACTACCACGTAAAAGCCTTTTTATTTTTCGGTTTTTAACATATGACACTCAGCAATAATGTGGCTTTCTATTGGTGAAAGAATTTTTAAAATCGGTTCAGTAGATCCCGAGATAACCCGTTACCATTTAACAAAAATAAAAACACACAAACTTTACTTCTTTATAATATTAGTATGGATTTGAAATACCCAGAGCACCCGGAATAAATATTTGCAGACGTACAAACATTTATTCCAAGGCGGAAATCGAACCCGCAACCTCCGCGTCGCAGGCGGACCTTCGCCCGCCGCGCCACATCGGTTGTCAAATCTGTTTAGTTTGTTTGTTATGATGACATAACATAAACTGCTATGTACAATTACATTAAGCCGCTTTCATTCCATTCCTGGGTGTATAAATTGAGCTGAAACCTGCAAATATTCTCCAGACATCTGTTCCTGTCATTCGTCCGTCGAGAGCGTCGCCCAGCACTGCGGGAGATGGCAGCTGCCAGCTCTACCGCGGCTTGTGCAGCTGTTACAGCACATGGAGACCATGTGAGTACTCCAGATCCATCAGAGGCCGATTATACATCGGACAAGTACCAGTTTGTGCACACACGGATCGCAGAGACGCAATCGCCGAGCGCCACCGATTTTGTATGGAAATCCAAGCTTCTTAAGAAATCTGCTAGAGCGCTGCTTCGATCTCTATACAAAATCGGTGGCGCTCGGCGATTGCGTCTCTGTGATCCGTGTGTACACAAACTCGTACTTGGGGTACTATTTCATCTACCACTATTGCAATCTCGTGTTTATGTAAAAAACTCGACTTTAATGGTTCCAGGGTAAGATGAGCCTGGCGTCCAAGATCCATGGTCTAGCGGAGAGGTTGCAGCAGCTGGGCAAGAGTTCTGGAGACTCCGTCGATGGTGACAAGGCGTCCAGAAGTCGAACCGGTAATCTTTATTTCATTTGATTTATTTATAAAATGTACATTGTCATATAAAATACATAAGAAACAGTTGAGCTATCTACAGACCGTTGCAAACGATCTATAGGTAGTTCAACTGATCCAAATCATTTCCAATCGGAAGCGTACCCAAGACACTGGCTGCATTGCCGCGCTTAATAGCAATGCTGATACGCTGGGCCAGGTACTCACCAGCCCTCGGGTCACGCGTCGCTTCGACTAGACGCCCAGAAATAATTTTGAAAACGCGGTGGGCCTGGGTACCCCACGGACCTAGAGTCTCGACCCCAAGAGGAGCAAATATGTTTATTTATTGTCATCATTTTGTATATAACATTTTATCGTCAAAATACTCGTCCAGTGAATCTTATTACTCTCAGACCAAAATAACATTCAAGTACCCATACTCGTTTTTAAGCTTCTCAAGAAATCTACCAGGGTTGCTGCTGGATATTATGCCTTTATTTTCCGTCATAGCAAACAGACGATGACGTCACATAGCCTAATTCTAATTCTGGTTGGGGGAATAAGATCTGCACTGACGTCCCGCAATGGGGTGTATTGTGCATTGTCCCACTGCTAACCTCACCACAGCCAGCCCAACTCCTTAAAGTAACGGAGAAGGACTTTGGGTTGGTGGCAGCAGTGTTCTAGCATCCCCGATGGTGTGGTGGTCACATAGCCTATGTCACTCGGACTGTTTAGACGCTTCATTTGACATCTTATATGTCAAAATAGATTGAAAGTTTTATGAGTTACAAGGATTGAACATCCCTCATACCTCATACCTAGTATGTAAGACGATTCTAAATGATCCTTGTGATTTTACTGAATAAAGTAATTTTTGACTTGACTTGACTTGACTCATACATAAACTCAAACACATGACCCTTCATAGTCGGGTAAAAACAGGTTCCCTTCAAGTAGTTACATCAGCTCACACACTCTTCAAAATGTAGTCAATTACAGTACTTTGAAGCAGATGGTTACAAAGTTGGCGAGTTTCAATAACACTTCCATAGTTTCAAACTTTTCCGAAGCTATTGAAGTTTTAGAGTCCCCGCAGACTACAAACTTTCTATCGGCCGATAGTTTGGTCGGTTTCTTAATCAGTATGAAGATGTATGCAGATGCGCACATTACAGTGATTCAGTCTGATACTGATTAAGAAGCTGACCAAACTATCGGCCGATAAAAAGTCTGCAGTCTGCGGGGACTCTTAATGTTGCTGCAAGGAGTTTCTTAAGTTCACTTATTTGAATGAAACGGATCTTTATGTTGTACATTCTTCCAATATTATACAGAGCAGCTGCAGTTAGAAAGTTTGTTTATATTAAAATAATGCTGTTGTAAAAGTCATTTTATCTGTAAAGCTGAAGAGATAAGAAAGTATCAGAGGCCAATTTATCATCTATTTATACACTAACGGCCGGTTTCTCGAACGATGATCAACGAAAAAATCAAATAATTACTATGTGTCAAACTCGGATCAATCGTGATTTGGGTTTCCAGAAACCGGCCGTAAGTATACAAAAAAACCCCTATAAAGATCATTTATTATCTTTCGCCAACTTACCCACAATTTACACACTTTGCCGCTGTAAAAAACGTATAGGATGGGATGTTCTACAAAAATATTTAAACTTGACTACATTTTACACATCATATCTTCAGATCATGTAGCGAGATAGATGGCGCTACAACCTTTGCAAACTGTAAAAACACTATCATAAAATGGTAGTCTGTAAAGTCGGTTTACTGACGATAGTTGAACGTGACAACGTCACTTCATGGAACGCCTCAGAACGCCTTATGAGTCATGTTTTTTCGTGCGTGCAGTCGGCTCTATCGAATTATAAGACGTTGTCACGTCAAAAACATTTCCAGGAAGCGTCCACCCGATGTTTGCGGTCACCACCCATCCGTCGTACTCCTCGCACGAGCTGTGCTTGGAGCGCCGCAACGAGACCAGCCCTAGTCACAGCCAGATGTCCAGGAACTCTAGCAGGAAGAGCAGCAACTCCCTGCGAGTGAACCAAGCCAAGATTGAAGGTATCTTCAGCATTTGACACCAATTTCTACTTCTCCTGTCCTTATCCCACGCTAAGCGGGGTCGGCACAACGCAATTTCTCCACTCTGAATCTACTCCTCTCAAACTACTATTACTGTTTGAAATTAGCGCTTTAGAAATATATAATAAATAAATAGATAGATAGATAACAACTTTATTGTACACACAAATTAGAAAAATACAATGCAGAAAACAAAAAAATTACACAGAACTTATAAGTACATACAATGCTTAACTTATAAGGCCGCCGCCTTATCGCTAAAAGCGATCTCTTCCAGACTAAATAATGCTGGACACGTACTGCTTTCTTCACAGATAGTTCCCCCCTTAAAGTTCCAGCTGAAACTTGCTCTGGAACTTTCAGGGGGAGTACAGGTTGTCACAAAATTCCCGTAAATTTTCGCCGGAAATATTCGCAAGCTCAAATACTACTTATGGTCATTAATAAAAAACTTATATTAATGACCATAAAGCTGCAGCGTAAAAGGAGATGCCAAGGTCACTAGGTGAAGATTTTTTGTTGCAGATTTCAGAAACATCAGAAGATCTTCTACCCTGGAGGTCCACACGGCCAGGGTATCTCTCAAAGATATCGTGTGCTACCTATCACTTCTGGAAGCTGGGAGACCAGAGGACAAGCTTGAATGTAAGGATTTCTAAGTAATTTAATAAACAACATCACATTTTAGTCCCAAACTAAGCAAAGCTTGTTACTATGGAAACTAGATTGCTGATAGAATACATAAGTACATAAAATACATAGTAACACTCAGACACAGAACAAATATTTATGTTCATTACACAAACATTTTCTCTGGGTGGAAATCGAACTTACGGCCGGTTTCTTAAACGTTGTTTCTGAAACGTTGATCAACCAAAAAATCAAATTAAAATGTGTCAAAACTTGCTTCGTTTACGGCCAGTTTCTGGAAACCCAAATCACGATTGATCCGAGTTTGACACATAATAATTATTTGATTTTTTCGTTGATCATCGTTCGAGAAACCGGCCGTGAATGTTAACTAATCTGTTGATAAATAATTCGCCGATAACAAGCATTTGAGCAACGCAATCACGATTGATCCGAGTTTTGACACCTTGTAATTAGATTTTTTGGTTGATTTGGATCAACCTTTCAGAAACCGGCCGTTAGTGTACACTAACGGCCGGTTTCTGAAAGGTTGATGAAATGAATGTATAAATGTTAATTTTTCAGTCATGTTTCGTCTGTACGACACGGATGGTAATGGAGTGTTAGATACCAATGAGATGGACTGCATTGTCAACCAAATGATGACGGTCGCAGAGTATTTGGGATGGGAGACTTCGGAATTGAGACCTGTAAGTCTTTAATATCGTAGAAGCGTACCCAAGATACCTGCACTGCCACTGAAGTTTGATTTTGATTTTTTTGATTTTGGTATCTCTTCTCAGATCCTTCAAGACATGATGGTGGAAATAGATTATGATGCAGATGGCACTGTTTCTTTGGATGAATGGAAGCGAGGGGGGTAAGAATTGTTTTTTAAAAATATCATCAAAGTCAAAGTCAAAAATTACTTTATTCAGTAAAATCACAAGGATCATTTAGAATCGTCTTACATACTAGGTGATTCTAGGTGCCATATAAATAATGAATACCCTTTGCAGTATGACCACAATACCGCTCCTAGTACTCCTAGGATTGGACACAAACGTCAAAGAAGACGGAGAGCATGCATGGAGGTTGAAACACTTTAGCCGACCTGCTTACTGCAACCTCTGTTTAAACATGCTGGTGGGGCTGGGGAAGAAAGGACTCTGTTGTATATGTGAGTAAGGTTCAATTTTTAACTGGCGCATCCGGTAGGATTCAAATGAGAGATGAATTTATTTATCAGAATCAGAACCAATTTCAGAAATTAAATTCAGAGTTTTGAGACACTACTGATAAATTAATTAATATTATTTGGCGCAGCCGGTTGATGAAAAATCATTTTGTTTTAGTTTTAGATAATTTTTGTATAGATGTGGAAGATAAAAAAAAAGTGATAAAATAGCAAATACACGTTAATTTCTCGTGTATATTTAAAAATAAAATTGGCACAGCCGGTTAGATCTAAAATGTTAGTTTAATATGAAAAGTTATGAATACACAAGTATGATTATTTACTAAAAATTAAGAACTTATTGAACATAAAAATACTATAATTATATTATCGACAAAAATATCCTCGCTTGACTTTTTTTTTACAAATATATATTATAATAGAGTAAATATATGTTTCAGTCTGCAAGTTCACAGTCCACGAGCGTTGCGTGCAGAGGGCGCCTGCGTCGTGTATAGCGACCTATTCCAAATCTAAGCGAGCGCCCGCTACATTAGCTCATCATTGGATTGAAGGTAGTTTAATCATTTTGGCAGTCTTTAGATAAAAAAAAATTATAGTTTATTCAGTAAAAACACAAGGATCATTTAGAATCGAGTTACATACTAGGTGATTCTAGGTGCCAGTTCCACGCGACCAGAGCCCAGAAAAACGGGCAAGAAACTTATCATTACACATCTACACTCTAGTCCCAAATTAAGCAAAACTTTGCTGATAGAATATACATATTTTCTAGGCATGGGCGTTTTTGGATTTTTTCACAAACCGATACAAAACCGATTTCAGATTTTGAAATCGATTTCAAAAACCGTTTTTAAAAAACGGTTTTTAGTTTTCGGTGCAAAACTAAAATCACGAATGCGTATCAAAACTATAGAAAACTAAAACTTTAGGTAGATTTAGATTTTGTTCGTTTGCAGTTTGTGTTTGGTTTTCGTTTTCGGTGCAAAACTAAACTCACGTCGGTTCGGTTTGGTTTCGTTCGGATAAGATTGTTTGCAGTTTGCGTTATCATCGTGCGTTTTCTAAAAACGGTTTTCTCATATTGGAATATCGATGCGATACGATTTCTGACTGCAAACGGATTTCAGTTTCGTATTGATATATCTGTCTCATGCCTAATATTTTCTTTAATCGGTTGTAAAATGTGACTTGTAGGCAAGACAGATGACAGACAGAAGGACAAAAGCATGCCTAATGTCGAATCTGAGACGCTTCGTTCTTGCGATCCATAAAAACTGTATTATTATTATTGAGCATTGATATTGTTTATGTATTTTCAGGTAACTGCCACGGAAAATGCGCCAGATGTAGGAAAAAGATAAAAGGATACAACGGAATCACCGGGCTGCATTGTCGGTGGTGCCATGTCACTGTGAGTTATTGTTCATATGTACTTTTATTACAGTTTTGAAATGTTATTTGTTACTTTTGAAGTGCAGTATTAAAATGTTACATAGGCTAAAGAAAACAATTTTATTTTTGGAACATTTGTGGGGGGTCATTAGAAGCTTGACCTCGAGTTTTTAGGGTCGCCACTCTTGTCCATCGGCCGCCATCTTAAAAACAGGGTGAAAACTTTTTTTCACCCGCATAAGACGCATGGTTTCCGAGATATCGTGAAAAAAGTAATTTCACCACTTTTTCCCCACGATCTTGAGGTTAAGCTTCGAAAGACCATACACGTCCCAAAAATAAAATTGAGTCTAATGAAAATAAATAAAAATGCAATATTCGGTCCTTAAATTGTAAAATTTCAATGGACTTACTTACTAATGTGACCGTTACACAACCGTTGCGTGGGTAGTTATTTACTGGCAGTTATTGACTGGCAACACTGCTTGATGCAGGCAGGCGTCCTTTTTGTACTTTGAATAAAAATAAAGCTGAAACTATCTATAAACTCAATAGTGAGTGGATAAAAAGTGATTATTTATGAACACAAACCAAGTGATAGTGCCTAAAAACATCAGAACAATTTAAACTCCTATTTATACGAACTTTTCAACTCGGACATGTCAATTGTCATGATGGCGTCCTCTGATTTGTTGATCTTTTCACAATACAAATCCACAAAAAGTTGTTAAAACTGTGATAAATAAATACATTAGTACTTACAAGCTTAGTCTGAAAAACAAGACTGTATCCAAGATGTCCCTTATACGCACCCCGGCTGAAGTAAAAGATTGCTCTGGTTGTCCTCAAAAGATAATAAACAACCAGTGTCTCACATGCTCAAAATGCAATTTAACATTTGACCTGGAATGCGCAAATGTTTCCCTTACACGGTTCTCAAACATCGTTGCTGGTGGACAAAAGGCTTCCTGGGTATGTACTATGTGCTATAAAAAACCTTTTGGTGATAATTCTAATACCCCAGTTGGCAGACACAATGAAACATATGATACAAATGAAAATGTCACCATCCGTCAAAAAAATAAGAAAAAACTTTCTCTGGATAACTTATCAGATGATACATTAGATTGTACTGACACTGTATCACTCTGCAGCCTTAATAATAGTCATACAGACATATCTAGAAACCATAACTTAGATATACTACAACTTAAGCAACAACTAGAGGAGATAACGCACCAGCTCATAAAAGCAAAAGAGGAAATAAACAATCTGTATGTTGAAAATGCGAACCTTAAAAATATGATTAACCAAAAGGATGACTGCAGTCAAGAAGTAAATACACCTATACATTCAAAAGGAAATATAGAAAAATCCCCCAAAATTGGAAGATCTAAAAGGGCAAATAAAAACTCAATGAAAAGGAATCCAAATGGCCCAAAGGAATGTAACTCAAAAAAAACCATTGATAACTGTAACAACAAACTTGAATTATCCACGGGTTCACAAAAATTGGTTTTAAAAATTGATGAAGACTTCCAGACTGCAACACCACAGCTACTACTACAAGATGAAAAATCTACAGGAGAAAATGGAGCCAATATTGCACTACAAAGTAGAAAAACACAGTTCGATCCAGTGCCAAGCTCAATCAGTTCAAACATGAATCATCCTATAAATTGGAATTTGAAGCCAGAACAACAATTAAATCCAAAAATCATCATAATTGGAGACCAAAACTGCCGAAACTTAGCATCAGAGCTAATTCAAAAGCGCTTGAAGGAAAAAAACTCTAAGAACTATGATATCACAAGTTGCTGTTACCCGAATGCACCAACAAGCCATATCCTGAAAAATTCAAATTTGAGTGAAATGAACTTGAAAAATGAAGACTGGGTCATACTGGACTTAGGCTCAAATGATAGCAACCCAAAAAAATTTTTCACAGAGATATCCTCACTACTAAAAAAACTAGTCAAACCTCAGATTATTATAAATAAGATAGTATATAACCCATATTTAAATAAGGAAAAACTTAACAGTTATTTGAAGAATATCACTAAGAATTTTAGTAACTGTAGCTATTTATCAGGATATAGAACTCGCCTTATATTAAATGGTTCAGATCACCTACATGAAATCAATGATTTCATCAATACTAAAGACTATAAAGACTGCTTCTTAGGTAGAAATATAACAAAAATGAATAAAAAATCTTTCAAACAAAATATTTCAAACCAAAATAATTTTAATAACAATAAACTAAGAAAAGGTACTATACCATTTTATTTTGAAAAAATGAACAGGGACTCAAATAAAAATAAAATAAATGATTGCACACCAATTATAAATAAACCTAACAATACTCATAGGCCTGGAACAATACCGTTCTATTTTGAGAGGGCAAAGACTCATGTCCAACAAAATTTGATAGATACAGATAAAAATACCCCGAAGCAGCTTTTTCGTTAGAAATGAAAAAGGAAATAACTTTAACTTATTGCACTTAAATTGCCAAGGAATAAGATCTAAGGTAGATCAAATTGAAATTTTTGCAAATTCAAGAGACATAGATGTACTTTGTTTTGATGAAACACTTTTAAAAGATAACGATCTAGACTTTGTAAAAATTGATGGGTATCACAAAGCAGCTAATTTCTCTAGAAAAAGTAAGTCTAATTATAGAGTTGGTGGTGGTGTAAGCATATATGTAAAACATTTAATTAATTTCAGAAAGGTAGACTGGATCTCAGATATGTCAATAGAAAGGCACTTTGAATGCTGTGGAATAATTCTTACTGAAATCAACTATATTATAATATCCCTTTATCATACACCAAATGGTAATTTTGAACTATTTATAAACTCCTTAGAAAATTTATTAAACAAACTTGCTGTGCGAATAATTAATAATAAGCAAAAAGTAGTTATCGCTGGCGATTTTAATATTGATCTCCTAAATACTTCTAAAAATAGTGAATTGTTTAAAAACACTCTTCAGATGTTTCATATGCATCCTACAGTTCATGAACCTACCAGAATAACATCACACTCTGAAACATGTATTGATAATATAATTACAAATATTAAAAACTATCGCATAGAAGTACTTAATTTAGGTATCTCTGATCATACTTCTCAAATTTTAACCATTCCTGTTAGTATAAGCTTTAAAGAAAAATTCTGGTATGCCTCAAGGCGAAATGTCGATCGACATATAGATATATTTAACAAGTACCTATCTCAATTAAGTTTCTCCGAAGTATATTGTGAAAATGACCCAGACATAGCGTACAAAAAATTTATTGATTTATTATCTCTCTTATATAATCTTTGTATACCATTAGAAAGATATAAAATTACATACAAAAAGAAAGTGAACTGGAAGTCTAGGGGAATAATAACATCTAGTAAAAAAAAGCGTCAAATATATTTAAACTATATTAAGAGTAATGATCAAAATAAATATGAATTGTATAATAAATACTGTAAAAAACTTAAAAAAGTAATCAGAGTCTCCAAAAAAATGTCTAATATTAACTACATAAAAAATAGTTCTAATAAAACAAAAGCAACATGGGGTATAATAAAACAATATACTGATAACACAAACCGTATACCAACCACAATAGATAATATTAAAATCAATCATCTGAAAATCACCAAACCCCACGATATTGCAAAATCTTTTAACAATTATTTCATAAATTTAAATAATAATAAGATAACAAATCTGCAACGCCATAATGATACAGTAAAAACAAGTGGTAACAGTATCTTTTTTACACCAGTTAGTCCTGACGAAATTCTAACTATAGTAAAAAAATTAAAAAATACAAAAAGTGCAGGACATGATGAAATACCTATACAAATTATTAAAAATAATATAGAACTGTTAGTTCACCCGTTAGTTCACATCATAAACTTAACTTTCGAACATGGATCTTTCCCCACTGATCTAAAAAAGGCGCTTATCAAGCCAATACATAAAAAAGGCACGAAAACTGACATGGGACACTATAGACCAATAGCTATACTTCCTAGCATATCTAAAATTTTTGAAAAAGCCATATATAATAGAATATCTTCTTTTCTAGATTCAAATAACGTCTTAAATCCAAATCAATTTGGATTCCAAAAAGGGAAGAACACAACGCTAGCAATATTTAAAACACTTAGACAGGTATGGGAAGAAGTAAATAAAAATAAGCCCGGAATAGCTCTGTTCCTAGATTTGTCAAAAGCATTTGACTGTGTAGTCCACGATATTCTTCTTGACAAATTAGAAGAAATCGGTATAAGAGGTACAGCACTATCATTAATAGAGTCGTATTTGAAAGACAGAAGTCAATCCACTATAATAGATTCATACAATAGGAACACAAAAATGATTGAACGCATACAATCTGACTTTGAAAATGTTTGGCTAGGAGTACCACAAGGTAGTATACTAGGACCACTGCTTTTTCTAATATATATTAATAAACTACCACAAATTACGAAACATATATGCGTCATGTTTGCAGATGATGCTACAGTCTTCATACCCCATGACGACAACAATATAAACAAATTTGAAAATGAAATAAATACTACCCTTAGCGACATAGTTGATTGGTTAGGTACAATTAATCTCAAAGTAAACATAGAAAAGACGAAACTTCTGAGATTTAAACACCATAAAACACCTTCCATTACCTTAAATATTTCTCACAATAATAATTCAGTAGATACAGTTAGCGAAATAAGTTTTTTAGGCATAAATATAGACACGAATTTGAACTGGAAATCCCATATTACTAAAATTAACCAAAAAATGTCTAAATATTGTTATGCTATTTCAACTCTGAGTCATGTTTCTTCTACATCTATAGCAAAGAACACTTACTATGGTCATGTCTTTCCCTATCTATGCTATGGAGTAATATTCTGGGGAAACTCAGTTAATGTTAAATCTGTGTTCACTATGCAAAAAAAATGTGTTAGGGCTATATATTGCATGAAAAGTACTGAATCCCTACGATCAGTTTTTAAAGAAAACCACATACTTACGTTAACTGGTATATTCATTTTGGAAATATGTCTTTTTGTTAAAAACAATTATACATATTTTAGTAATAAATCTAGTCGATCAGAAAACCTTCGTAATAAGCATAAATATAATATATTAATTCCTCAAGTAAATAACTCAATGTTTTACAAAAGCACATACTACACAGCCATAAAAATTTATAATCACCTACCAATAGACTTGAAAGAACTTAATGGAAACTTATTTAAACTTAGACTGAAAAAATACCTTGTAAAAAATGTGCACTATAATCTAAATGAATACTATAATTCTGGTTCAGATTATACTATGTAATGGTAGTAGTTCCTATGTGTATATATGTTAATCTTAAGATAGATTCTAATACATAAATAATAGGTATGATTACTATATTAAGTAAAAATATTGTACACCCAAAATGGGTAAACTGTTGAATCTAAGTAGGTATTCCTAATAATGTAAGATCTCATGTACACAGTTTTACAATAAATTATTCTTATTCTTATTCTTATTCTTATTCTTACTATACTTGATAATTTTTGACTATTCTTGACCATTCCAGATTACTCTTGACTATTGTTGACTATTACTACTATATACTACAGTTACACAACCGTTGCGTGGGTAATTTTTGATAATTTTTGACTATTCTTGACCATTCCATATTACTCTTGACTATTGTTGACTATTACTACAATACACTACAGTTACACAACCGTTGCGTGGGTAATTCTTGACTATTCCTAACTGTTGTTGACTATTACTACTATATACTACAGTTACACAACCGTTGCGTGGGCAGCGCGGGCGGCGCGTGCTCGTTGGGTCGGCACGCGCCGCACATCCTGCCGCCGCCCGCCATCCGCCCTCTCGTACTCGACAGGCAGCGATCGTTGCCGCACAAGCACCATCATGAACAGGTAATCTGTGATGAACAGGTAATGTGTGAGGAATAGGTAATGTGTGACAGAAACTAATGTGTGATGAACAGGTAATGTGTGACAAATAAGTAATGTGTGATGAACAGGTTATGTGTGACGAACAGGTTATGTGTGACGAACAGGTTATGTGTGACGAACAGGTTATGTGTGACGAACAGGTTATGTGTGATGAACAAGGGAGGAATGTTTGCCTACATCATCTTTTTCATTGCCATATCATGTTTTTTCCTGAATCATCTATCACATCAGTCGTCAATATTAAAATACAAACTCCCCCACATTATTTCTCCCCCCCCCATCACACTAAGAGCGTTTTCACACTATCCGATCCGATATCGGTGTCGGACGCCGGTCCGATAATAATAATCGACGCTACATTACAAAACCTGCTTATAATCAACTCTTTCTCTTCCAGCATTCAATACCAACCTCAATATCCCTTCCCACCTCAATAACTCCCGAAGAAAAGGAGTCAAAGCCTCGAGCCCCCCCGATCTCTTTCCAAATCACCCCCCCAGACGGCACCTGTCCTTTACTGGTGTTTATAAACCCCAAGTCCGGAGGCAGGCAGGGCTCCAGGGTGCTCCGGAAACTGCAGTATATCCTGAACCCGAGACAGGTGCATGATATATCGAAAGGCGGACCGATGCAAGGTGAGTCTTTTCAACTAGTTTCTGCTGGGATGAATCTCAGTTTTTCCAACTAAATATAATCAAATATTTCTTTATTCAATAAAATAACAAGTATCATTTAGAATCGTCTTACATACTAGGTGATTCTAGGTGCCAGTTCCACGAAACCAGAGCCTAGGCCCTAGAAGAACGGGCAAGAAACTTAACTAAACGCGAAATAGGATGATTAGATGTATGGATGTATGTTTATTGCTCTTTCACGCAAAATCTACCGAATAGATTTTAATGAAGCTTTACGATAATGTTGTTTATACATCAGAATAACACATAGGCTATAATTAATAAAGATATTGTGTTAATGATCTGAAATATAGCGCTAATAAGACGAAGTCGCGGGCATCAGCTAGTAATCAATAATTTCTAGATTAGCTAGCTAATGAGGATAATATTGTGACAGGCGTCACAGCTCAGTTCGTAGTAGCTCTGCCTTCCATCACATGGAAAATAGAACTACTTCGGTCACGAGTTCGATTCCCACCCAGAGCAAATGTTTGAACATAAATATTTTTTCTGTGTCTGGGAGTTTCTATGTATGTATTATAAAAAAAAATTATATAAGTATTCGCAGCGTAGTTGCTATTAGTACATGCTTTGCTTAGTTTGGGACTAGAGTGTGATGTGTGAATTGTCTTGTCCGTGAATATTTACTATTTATCTTTATCTTATCTTAATTCCAGGTCTGCAGATGTTCAAAGACGTGAGAAACTACCGAGTGATCTGCTGTGGAGGCGATGGCACTGTTGGATGGGTACTGGAAACCATGGGTAAGTTGAAAGATAATAATTACTGATAACGATCTATTTATGTAATGTATTGTATTAAGTATGTCAGTCTTCTAGTACCCATAACACAAGCTCTGCTTAGCTTGGGGCTAGATGATGTTGTGTGGATTGTCCAGCATTATTTATTTTAATGAAACCGTGATAAATAAATTGGTTCAATGCCAGAAATTATAACAATCGTTAGAGACACACTGCGCGCTACCGCTGCAACGTTCGACAGTAAAGCTGGTGTTGACGCGCAGTGTATCTCAAATACGTCACTGTTTCAATACTTTTACGATTGTCACATTTTTATTTTACGTGCCTGAGGATAGGATGCACAAAAAGGGAAGATCTTCCACGCCGAGCGAGCTTTGTCTCGGGGTCGCTCGGACCGATGGATAGTATTCGGTATTACTTATGTTCAAACTCTGCGATAACTTCGTTTGCGCGATCTAGGATTTGTCAGCGCCATCTGTTGGTCTGTTGCGTAGACTACGGTGCAGTTTATCATGTAGTGAGATAGATGGCGCTACAATTTGTATGAAATTTTGTTTTAATTATCATTAATTTGTGTTTATTTCAGATAAAGTGGAAATGGAGATGCGTCCAGCAGTTGGAGTGATTCCGTTAGGAACGGGTAATGATTTAGCAAGATGTCTGCGTTGGGGAGGCGGGTAAGTATACATTGACAGGCGTCACAGCTCAGTTGGTAGTAGCTCTACCATGAGCTTTTACTATACTATATATACTATATCGCTAGCGTCTGTAGTTAAAAAAATGTATTAAGATTTGTACAGCGCCTCTAGCGGATAGTTGGGTACTAAAATTCGTAATATGTACTAATATTGACGTAACTACTGTAGTAAAGTCAGGCGATTTTACTGTGACAACTCATGGTAGAGGTACAGTTGGCAGTAGCTTTACCTTTCATGCTGTGGGTCGTGGGCTCAATCCTCACGAGAACAAATGTTTGTGTGATGAACACTAATGTTTGTCTAGCTGTTACTATGTATTCCTCCAAATTTAAAACTTGTTATGGATTTAAAAAAATAAATAACAAATTTTATTGTTTAATCGGTTGAAACATTTTACAAATACTTTTAATTATAAAAGAACTATAAACATTGTAACTAATAAAATAATATGTTTTAAGCGAAATTCTATACAACTAACTAACGGCCGGTTTCTGAAACGTTGATCAACCAAAAAATCAAATTACAATCTGTCAAAACTCGGATCAATTGTGATTTGGGTTGCTCAAACGCTTGTCATCTGATCTGTTGTAATTTCGCAGATGACCAAATTACAATTTGATTTTTTGGTTAACCAACGTTTCAGAAACCGGCCGTAATGCCTTGATCACACGTACCGAGTAAACCGGCGAGACAGTGACGTATTTGAGATACACTGCGCGTCGACATTAGTTTTACCGTTGAACGTTGCAGCGTTAGCGCGCAGTGTATCTTAAATACGTCACTGTCTCGCCGGTTTACTCGGTACGTGTGATCAAGGCATAACTAAGTAATAAAAGTAATAATTTGACGACCGATGTGGCGCGGTGGGCGATGGTCCGCCTGCGACGCGGAAGGTTGCGGGTTCGATTCCCGCCTCGGGATAAATGTTTGTATGTTCTGCAAATATTTATTCCGGGTGGTCTGGGTATTATATGTATAATAAAAAATATCTATTTATGTAGTGTATTGTATTAAGTATGTCAGTCTTCTAGTACCCATAACACAAGCTCTGCTTAGCTTGGGGCTAGATGATGTTGTGTGGATTGTCCAGCATTAAAAAAAAAAAAAGTAATGTTTTTTTCGTGTTTTAGATATGAAGGCGAGTCTATCCACAAGATACTTGATAAAATAGCCAAAGCTAGTACTGTTATGATGGATCGATGGTCGATTAGTGTTGACAATTCTTCTACAGAGGTAAATCATTAATTTTAATATATTTTTTATACAAATGAGCGATTTTCCAAATAGCTTTTTAAAAAAAATAGTTCAAAAAGAGTCGATTGATGGCGCTGACACATAGTACCTGTCAAAATCCCTCTCTTTTTTATCTGTATAATCTATTGGTAGCTCTGTCGTGTAGCTGTCATTATCATCCTGTCACGTCCGTTTCGGTGTATTCAGCGTTTTGATATATTTTGTTTGCTTTTCTTTTAGCATTCGTGTACCTTCTTGTGGATTTTACTTTTGACGACAACAGACTGTATATTGGTTTCTGATATCTGCTACGATTGAAGACTTTTTGCTTTTGTCAAACAGTTTTGATTTTTTTCTAGGACAAACATTTCACAGCACAGGTAAAATATAAAAACTTTTTTATTTTGACAATTGACATTGACAGGAACTATTCGTGAGCGCCATCTATCGTTTATTCTAAGAACACTCCCTGGAAAATCGCTCATTGACAGAGTCACAGCTCAGTATGGATTAGCTTTGCTTTCTATGGATCTTTGATTTGGTCCTCGGCCTTTCGCCATCACCAAGATGGCGGAAGGACGTTGTAAATAAAATACGAAAGAAAAAAAATAACAAAAATACCGTCCAACGTTGCCCATAAACTTAAAATACGAAAAAAAAGAAAAAAAATTAACAATTTACCGTCCAACGTTGCCCACAAACATAAACAAGCCTTGCAACGTGACATTGGCGAAATTGGCTAACCCCCAGACGCCATTAAATAAAAATTGAATTGAATTGATTTGGTCCTCCTTAAGAGCAACGCGTTTATTCTGTGTCTAGGTGTACTGACAGGCGTCACAACTCAGTTGTGTTATACGAACAAGGAAACTGCAAATTATTTATATAATTAATTATTATTTATTCATTTAAACTTCCACAATGTTTTTAAAATAGAAAAATAACTTAAGAATAATCTCTGCATCCACCGATTAAAAAACAATGACATCCACGTGACTGACTTGACATTTGACAGTTAAAAAAAAAGGTAGCACTCCGGGAGTGCCGGCAGAAGTGAAAACTTCAATATTAACGTTGTGTTTTCACTTCTAAGTTTTCACAAAAAAATATAACCACAGACGTCATAATGACAATGACAATCACAATGACACAGACACATTCGCGCAAGCGCCCTGTGCCGCCTAAACAGAGTCAGCACACTCAGGCACGGTAGAAAGAGTGGGAGATACTAGTTCCTCTCCCTTTCCCTCGATCTTACGCTTTTTATCAACGTCACGTGACCCTGACGCGAGTTTGAAAGTTTTTACCCACCCAGCGCCGCTAAAGAAGTTTTCACTTCAAAAAAACAAAACAAAAAGAATGTAAATAGGTTATTATGTAACAGTTGGTAGATGATGTTATGTGGATTGTCCAGCATTATTTATTATAATTTTTTTATATTTCTTGTTTGCAGTGTGACTTACAAATCATACCGAGTTCAGCGCCGCATCCTACCTGTGTTCCTTACAATATCATCAATAACTACTTCTCCATTGGCGTTGTAAGTATTTATCTATACTTCTATACTAATAATATAAAGAAGTAATTATTGAAGTAAAGATTGTGTATTTGTTATATTGTAAGGGGTAATCTCGGGATCTACTGAACCGATTTTAAAAATTCTTTCATTAATAGATCGCCACATTATTGCTATGTGTCATAGGTTTGTGGAGATAGATGTGGTATCTCCTACGAAAAGGGAAGATCTTCCACGCCGAGTCACCTTAGTCTAGGGGTCGCTCGGACCGATGGATAGTATTCTGTGTTACTTATGTTCAAACTCCGTGATAACTTCGTTTGCGCGATCTAGGATTTGTCGCCATCTGTTGGTCTGTTGCGTAGACTACGATGTAGTTGATCATGTAGCGAGATTGATGGCGCTACTAATATTGTGTCAATATGTATTCCATGTTTTTACAAAAAAAAATGTATATAAGTACCTACCTATTCTATCAACGATCTAGTTCCCATAGTACAAGTTTTGCTTAGTTTGGAACTAGAGAGTGATGTGTGAATAAATATTAATGGAATTGTCATTTTGACGACCGATGTGGCGCGGCGGACGAAGGTCTGCCTGCGACGCGGTGGTTGCGGGTTCGATTCCCGCCTTCGGATAAATGTTTGTATGATCTGCAAATATTTATTCTGGGTGTTATGGGTATTTATATGTATAATAAAAAATATCTACTTATGTAATGTTATTGTATTAAGTATGTCAGTCTTCTAGTACATAACACAAGCTCTGCTTAGCTTGGGGCTAGATGATGTTGTGTGGATTGTCCAGCATTATTTATTTATTATTTATTTATTCTAGGATGCAGCAATATGTGTGAAGTTTCACACAGAACGCGAAAGAAACCCGGATAAGTTTAGTTCGCGGATGAAGAACAAACTCTGGTACTTTGAGTTCGCGACTTCAGAACAGTTCGCGGCGAGCTGCAAGAATCTACACGAGAATATTGATATTGAGGTAAACAGGATCACAGAAATTAGTGAAATTATAGTATTACTAGATTATTAGATTGATTTGGGACTGGATTGTGAAATGTATGTGAATAAATATTTATTTATAACAAAATAATAGTTGATTTTGTCAACAAATATATTAATGAATGAAAATATGTATGTACTTACTATAATATTAAGTATGTACCTAATTTAAAAATGATTTTACTAAGATATTTCTAACAATAAGTAAAAAAAATATTTGTTTAAAATTGTAGCTCTGCCTTCCATGCTGTGGGTAGTGGGTTTGATCCCCACCGAGAACAAACGTTTGTGTGATGAACATAAATATTTTTTCTGTGTCTGGGTGTTACTATGTATTTATTCTATGTGTGTATTTGGAAAAAAGTACTTATATAACGGCCGGTTTCTCGAACGATGATAAACGAAAAAAATCAAACAATTACTATGTGTCAAACTCGAATCAATCGTGATTTGGGTTTCCAGAAACCGGCCGTTAGTATTGTATCATACAAGATTTACTTAGTTTAGGACTAGAGTGTGATGTGTGAAATGTCCATGAATATTATTTACTTAATACAATACATTACATAGATAGTATGTCAGTCTTCTAGTGCCCATAACACAAGCTCTGCTTAGAGGGCTAGATGATGTTGTGTGGATTGTCCAGCATTATTTATATATTGCAGTGTGACGGCGCATCGTTAGAGCTGAACAAAGGGCCGGCGCTGCAGGGGGTAGCACTGCTAAACATTCCGTACGCACACGGGGGCTCCAACCTGTGGGGCTCCAGTGGCGCACATCGTCGGGGCAGATTCCCCAACGCACAACAAGGTTACTTACATTTAAATCAGTGGCAAAATCAATAAAAGTTTATAATATTTGAAACTATTAGGTATTATTATTATGTAATTCTTTATTGCACGAAATTTTACAAAATTATACAAAGGGAGAACTTAATGCTAAAGCATTTTCTACCAGCCAACTATCACGGTTTTGAACATAGTTTTCATTGAAAACGGGACGTTCGACCCGTGATCATGGCGCATGCAACTGTGCCGAAATATCGGGAAATAATCAAACTCACAAATCATGGTAAATATCACGTTTACAATGAAAACAATAATAGTTTGTTCATTAAAATCATAAGATAGTAAGCTTTTCTTATGAGATAGTAAGCGGTCTTAAAAAGTTAGCGCAGACTTGATGTCTTGATTACTATACGTAATGGTGACATAATGTCAACGCTAACTTTTTTTAAGATGATTCTAAGCGCCAGTCCGTCGCGACCAGAGTCTAAAAGAACTGCCAAGAAACTAGGCCTGTATCCTAGCGGTTTTTGGGTAATTTGACAGGCTTCACAGCTCAGTTGATAGTAGCTCTGCCTTCCATGTGGGTTTTGGGTTCGATTCCCACCCAAAGCAATTGTTTGTATGATGAATATAAATTTTTGTTCTGTGTAAATACCTATGTATGTATTTACAAAAAAAATGTTTATAAGTCATCGATATGTTAAAAGTCCGTGAATTATTTATTTATTACACAAAACAGTATATTTTTTTATTTTAGAATTTTTTTTTCTTTTTTAGACATCGGTGACAAATTAATAGAAGTGATTGGATTAGAAAACTGTCTGCATATGGGCCAAGTCAGAACAGGTAAAATATGATATAATGTAATAAAATATTATAATATAATAATATAAATAACTTTATTCACAAACAAACTTACGACTATACAGTATTTACAAAATGTACATTGTCATATGAAATACATAAGAAACAGCTGATCTATCTATAGACCGTATTATAATATAATAATATTATAATATAATATTATTAGCATCAACGCTAACTTTTTCTAAAAATTCTCTAGATCCTGCTTATTAGCATACAAATATTATTATATTATAATTGACCAAAAAAGTTCAGTATAAAATGTTAAATTACTGAACATTTACAAAGTCAAAGTCAAAGATTTCTTTATTCAATAAAATCACAAGGATCATTTCGAATCGTCTTACATACTAGGTGATTCTAGGTGCCAGTTCCACGCGACCAGAGCCTAGGTTTACTTACATATGTTTTTATCTTATTCCTTAATAAGGAAAGAATAAAAAAGTGAACAATTTTCATTTTCAGTATTTTCGGCGGTTTCATTTTTTTGTTAAAAAATATGTTGTGTGCTGATGACCTTGATGTTAGGTAACTACGGCTTATAACTATGCATTGTTATATCGTGGGTTCGATCCCTACCCAGAGCAAATGTTTGTGTGATGAACATAAATATTTATTGCGTCCGGTTGTGATTATGTATTGTATGTATGTATTTACAAAAACAAATAAGTATTCTATCAGCAATCTAGTTTCCATACAAGGTTTGCTTAGTTTGGGAACTAGAGTGTGATATGTGAAATGTCCATGAATATTTATTTATTTAAACAAATTATTTTTTATTGTGTCTGGTTGTGACTATGTATTCTATGTATGTAATTACAAAAACAAAATGTATTCTATCAGCAATCTATTTCCTGATTTCCATAGTACTAGCTTTGCTTAGTTTGGGGCTAGAATATGAGTTAAATCCGTGAATATTTATATTTTATTTATTTATGTGTGAAATGTCCGTGAATATTTAATTATATTTTCTAGGTCTTCGTGCTTCAGGAAGACGTTTAGCGCAGTGCAGTTCCATAACAATTACAACTAAAAGAACATTTCCCATGCAAATCGATGGGGAACCATGGATGCAACCGCCTTGCAAGGTATCTAAATCTTACTAATATTATAAACTAAAGTGTGTATATTTTTTGACGTGACAACGTCTTATAATTCGATAGAGGCTGCTGCACGCACGAAAAAACATGGCTCATGCGGCGTTACCTCGCTCTGAGGCGTTCCATGTAAGGATTGAAGTGCAAGCGAGAGCGCGGAACGAGCGACAAAGAAGCACAATCGGTCTTTGCGTTCGTTGTCACGTTCAACTATCGTCAGTAAACCGACTTTACAGACAACCATTTTTTTTTTAATATCTGATTATTTAGAAGACAAGCAAGCTTGGGACGAACTAGCTCCAACTTCTTTATTAAACATTTGTAATAAGGATCATATGAAAACGTTAGAATCCAGGTCTAGTTTCTTGCCAGTTCTTCTAGACTCTGGTCGCGACGAACTGGCGCCTAGAATCATCTACACTGGCCTGCAAAACTAAGTATCACACTTTTTAAATTGCAATAACTTTTTAAATAAACAAGATATACTTTGATCTCAACCCAATTGAGCACGCCTGGGACGAGCTAGGAAGGCTATTCAGAAGCCGCAGACCACCACCTACCACCCTAAGGGCACTAAAACAGGCCCTGATAGAAGAGAATGGGTCCCCAAAATCGGCTCCGAAACCTCGTGTTCAGTATGCCAAGCCGGCTTGAAGCTCTAATCAGAGCCCGAGGAGGCAATACAAGTTATTAAAAATGAAATAACATGTAGAACATACTTAGAAAATGTTAGATGAGAATGAGAATAAATATATTTTTATTCTTATAATTATTTTCTAATTTTAGGTAACAATTACTCACAAGAACCAAGTACCAATGCTGATGGGACCAGAGCCAGAGAAGGGACGTAGTTTTTTCAAAATATTTATGCATTGCTAATGTATATTATCAATATTTATTAATGTTGCTAATTAATGTATAATTTTTAGTCATTTTTTATTATAAATTATTATTTGTCCAACAATCCAACTTATCAGTATTTATTGAATTTTAATTAGTTTAGTTCCAAATAAATTGTTTCTTAAATATTTTTAACATTAAAATTTTTATTAATTTAGGTTATTAAATAAGGTTGAAAGATGTCGTTTTTAGCGATAAGACCACCTATACAATTTGCTTTTACATAAGTGATATGGTTGGTTTATTGTACAACAAAGTATTTGATTAATCAATTAAATTAAAATAAAAAGTTGCGTAAAACCAACCGACCATAATTAATCAATTTAATTAAAATAATGCAACGAGTTTATTGTACCGATTGATCAAACCTTAACTTCTAACTTAAATAATAATTAATTACCAGTGACTAAACTATCCATATCTTATAAACAGTTAGCGTTGACTTTATGTCATAATTACGTATGGTAATCAATACATCAAGTCTGCGCTAACTTTTTATAAGATAGACCGATAGTCTAACAAATAATGATGTTCAAACTTTGACAGTTATTTATTATTATTTATTTAAAGTATGCACATGATTATTTGTGACGCATGACATTGACAGATCAAAAGCTTGACACTTAATCAAATGGCGAGAAAACACCGTTTTCAAAAACAGCGAATTTTCTTAAAACCCAATGACACATACACTACAAATATACACTCATTAAAATCTTTTTAATTAATTATTTAAATAGAACATATTATTAATTATTTGTATTATAAATATAATTGTTATACGATAGGTAGGTATGTTAAACAATATGTGTTCACTGTTGTATGATGTATTTAGAATAAGTAATATTAATAGTGGTTATTGTACTATTAGTTTGAGCGCACACCGACGACAAAACGTATTAAAGATTAAATAAATATACTTAATAAATAATGCTGGACAATCCACACAACATCTTCTAGCCCCAAGCTAAGCAGAGCTTGTGTTATGGGTACTACAAGACTGACATACTTAATACAATACATTACATAGATAGATATTTTTTATTCTTACATATAATACCCAGAACACCCGGAATAAAAATGTGCAGATCGTACAAACATTACATTACAGACTAGTAATTAAGTAGGCCTGGTGGGTAGTATGATTTCAATAAAAGATAGATTCATTTAGCATCATTTTGGTTAGAATTAAAGGTCTTAAACTAAGATTAGAGCCGAAAATGACCCCATTGGGGCACTACAATATTATTGTATGGCTTGGTCCATAACTAAAATATTCTTAAATTTAAACTAAATTAATCTGATAATTAAATTCACGTAAGCGTGTCTTGACGTTTGATATCAAGTAGAGTGATGTTAAAAAGACTCTTACTGCAGTCTAGTTTTCGGTGTGCGCGCATCCTTAACAACCTTTTTTTTACATAGTTATAGTTATTTTTGATTAATAAGCGTTCCTTGACGGCTGGGTTTTAGTTAAACTTTTTATCAATCAAATAATTATCAGTAATTACTATTTTTGAAGTAATTTCATGCTTTAAATAAGTATTAAAAAAACAAATGTTTGTATTCATTTTTGCTAAAAGAATATTAAAACAATTCAAAGTTCAAACATTATTATAATATGATATTATAACTTAATATAAGTTTTTTTTTACATTAAAGATATAAATAAAATGGAACTCATTTGAAATTTATCTTTATCTTAAACTAGCTGACACGTGCCCGTATTTTTCGGTTTTTTATATAACCTATGACACTCAGCAATAATGAGGCTTTCTATTGGTGACATAATTTTTAAGATCGGTTCAGTAGATCCCGAGATTACCCCTTACAATTTAACAAACACGCAAACTTTACTTCTTTATAATATTAGTATAGATATACAATAATTTAGCTGTAGAAAAACGCTTATTATATGAAAATAACTATATATTATAACTAAATAAGATTTCAGTATAAATTCACAATAGTTAGCACAAAAAGATCTCCATAAAATACAACGCATTTATTTCTTGCCGCGTTTTATATTTTTATTTAAATGTTTATTTAAATTAAATTAATGCTTGCCAAAACTTAACGTCCATTTTGCGATTAGAATAAGTAATAGTAGGTAAAATTATATTATATTTTACCTTGTAAAAATATACTTATATTAAATGTTAATAAATTAATATAAAACCACGCATTCGTTAGTTATATAATAAATATAGTCGCTATAATTATTTCCACACACTATAGAAAAAAATATATGTATTGGTAATAAATCCAAATTATATCAAAATTGTGCCAATAACCTTTATCGGATTTCCAAAAACAACTGTTTTTTGTAAATATATTTATATAGAATTTTTAATATGCATTTATAGACCGTTTATAGTATAAATTATTAGTAATATAACTAAGTAATCGTAATTGCACGCTATTTGTTATATTATACATACTAAGGTTTACTTAATTTATTTAATGTATTTTTGAAAATTATTAATTTTGCATTCCGTCCAAAAAACAGCTATTTTATTATAAATATGTATTAATCATAATATTTTTAATTAAGTTGTTACTTTGCAATCGCATTTCTTCTTGAAAATAATTAATTTAAACATTTTAAACGATAAATTAGAAATTATTTATTAATATTTTATTATAAAATTGTTGTTGGTTAATATATATATTTTTATTAATATATTTTTTTTTTTAATATAGTTAATATATTTATTATTTATTTTCAATCACGGCTTTAATTTACGTACTTTAAATACACGTAAGATATTTATTTAAAAGCATTATTCGAAAATATTATTTTAATTAAAGTTTAATAACTTTATTATTAAACTTTAATATAATACGATAATAAAACGAATGAATTCAGTTTTATAGTTATTTACTATAATTTTATCTAAGCATGTTATAAAATAAATTAATTGTAAGTAAACCTATTTATTTATATAATGAATATTTAATAAATTATTGAATATTTAGTAAATTATTGAATATTATACAGTTTTTCGCAAGTGTATGTGTTTGCTTAAACTATAGTGTCTAGTTTTAAATTAATTCGTTAACGGCCGGTTTCTGAAACGTTGATCAACCAAAAAATCAAATTACAATTATGTCCAAACTCGCATCAATCGTGATTTGGGTTGTTCAAACGCTTGTCGCGAAATATTTAACAACACAGAAACAAGCGTTTGAGCAACCCAAATCACGATTGATCCGAGTTTTGACACATTGTAATTTGATTTTTTGGTTGATCAACGTTTCAGAAACCGGCCGTAAATGTTGTAAATGTTATAACATTTTAATTGTTGTAAGATCTATAATAACTATCTTTACTTTAGCTATGTTTGATCTATATTATGTAGATTTTATCTTATAATTAAATTTATTATTAGTTTTTTTAGGCAAGTTTAGCGAGAGAGTAGCCTAGGATACACTTGAAACTTTTGACATTTAGGCGACTCAGTTGATAACGCGGACACTAATGTGCGAATTTGTTTGCAAAAACACATCGTATTTGTCTGACAATATGAAATTGCTTGTAGACACATTTTAATTTGAAATAAACTATTTATACTCAATATACTTAACAATAAGATAAAATCTATATAATTTGTTATTGTTAAATATAAATGTTATCGAATTAATGTCAGATTTGTTGTAAAAATGCTTATTGCGTAGTGCAAATAGATGTGCATTTAATTTACTTACCATTTAAATCTTATATATACTTTAAAAATATTTCTTTCATATAATTATATTATTAAATCATTTCATTTGCTAAAGTCACTCAAAGCTTTGTTATTGTTAATAATTTATTGTTATTTAATTAATTAATTTTAATAATTATTTAATAAATTTAGCGGAATTGCGGTAAAACCAATTAAAAATCTGTGCCAGCTTTAATAGTATAAGAGAATATTAAATTATTGTTATATAATAATTATTATTGAATATTATTATAACGAATATATGAATGTGCATTCGAAAAAACTTTTTTATTTCTATTTTAGAAATTTTAATTCTAAGATAAACCACACAAAAAAAATGAAATCTAGATCGGTTTAAACTAGGAATATAGGTTTATAACCAAAATAAAAATATATTTACTTTAAAACTAGCTGTTACTCGCGACTTCGTACGGTTTTAATTTGAAACAGAATTCATTTAAGTCCATGTTCAACAAAAGTTCTAAGGTAATTATTTTTATTGAAGCAAGTACCTAAATAAGTGGAAAGAGAGGGAGACCTTTGCCCAGCAGTGGGACTGCTTGGGTTATTAAAAAAAGTAAGTACCTACCTAAATACTGTA
This sequence comes from Ecliptopera silaceata, assembly GCA_932527185.1. NCBI lineage: Eukaryota > Metazoa > Arthropoda > Insecta > Lepidoptera > Geometridae > Ecliptopera > Ecliptopera silaceata. Next base: position 3,988,379 of record OW052217.1, on the reverse strand, counting down.
GGGCTGTATCTACTATATCAGGGGTCACCAATTAATTTCGCTCGGGGTCCATTTTAAGAAATAAAATAACCTTCGCGGTCCGCACATTTTATAAAAAAAATAATATTGAACAAAAGTAATTACGGAAATTAGAAAGGTATTATACATATCAATGAGAAAAGTGTCATTTTTTATTGTTTTATTTGTTTGTTTGGAGTGGAATTGGTGCAAACTATTGACATTAGTGATTGGTGACCCCTGTACTACCTATGTAGGATTTCAACAAAAAACGAATGAAAACGAACGAAAACACAGACAAAGAGAAGTACCTACCTATATTTCAAAATATTAAAACCACTATGGAAATGCACCAAGCACAAATTAACATGAATGTATGTCAATCAACAAATTAATAGTCCTGCATTACAATTTACATAGTTATTTGATAAACAATAATATTATCTCTGTGGGTGTGTCTTGACTATTCAGTACCAACCCCAAGTACGAGTTTGTGCACACACGGATCGTAGAGACGCGATCGCCGAGCGCCACCGATTTCGTATGGAGATCCTAGCTTCTCAAGAAATCTGCTAGGGGCGCTGCTTGGATCTCCATACAAAATCGGTGGCGCTCGGTGATTTCGTCTCTGCGATCCGTGTGTGCACAAACTCGTTCTTGGGGTATTGGACATGCGATATTGTATGATTCTATTATATTTAACAGGTGTCACCTATAAGCTCTAAGGTTAGATTAGTTTGAAATAAAAAAAAGTTAGGTTAGGTATTTATTATTTTCTTGATAAGTTAGGTCATGGTAAACTATTCTTAACCTTTTTTTTTATTTAAAACGAAACTAACCTGGCCTATAGGTGTGATTGCGGTCAAGCATTTGCTTACAATATATCCCATCACGAATACCACTTGGGTTGACTGGTAGAAATTGCTTTAGCATTCTTCTTCTTCTTATCGTGTCGATGCTACAACTGTATTTTGTTGTAGTATCGTGTTGGAAAGATTAGCCAGACTAGACACTGCGTTACCGTGCCTAGCTGTTACCGCTGTGCGCCACAAGGAGGCTCTTTCCATGCTTTAGCATTAAGTTCGTTAAAACTTTTTGTTTAGTAAAACTTCTTAATTATCTAAGGCCAAACAATACTTTCTATCCACGACAAATAGGGTAATATCTTAGTGTACACCCCAGCGCCTCCTTTAAACCCACAAGGTCTTCCGAAAGATGTCACTCCCACTACGAAACTGACGCAGTTGGTCACCGAGCTTCTTGTCACTTGTAATGGCCCTCCGCTGTCACCCTGTAATAATAAACTAATTAATTTCGATTCTTAGACTTTTTTGATAAAATACATAAATATTCACGTACATTTCACAGTCTAGTCCCAAACTAAGCAAAGCTTGTACTATGGGAACTAGATTGCTGATTGAATACTTATACATTTTTTTAGTAGAAGTACATAAAATACATAGACACAGAACAAATATTTATGTTGGGTGGGAATCGAACCCACAACCCACGGCATGGAAGGCGTAGCTACTACCAACTGAGCTGTGACGCCTGTCAGTAACACTAGACACAGAACAAACGCCATTGTTAGTTACCAAACTGTCAAACGATTTGGGCTGACCAAAGCATATCCTGAAATTAGTACTCGTAGTACGAATTTGTGCACACACGGATCGCAGGGACGCAATCGCCGAGCGACACCGATTTTGTATGGAGATCCAAGCTTCTCAAGAAATCCGCTAGGGACTATGTGTGGATCTCCATACAAAATCGGTGGCGCTCGGCGATTACGTCTCTGCGATCCGTGTGTGCACAAACTCGTACTTGGGGTACTGCTCTCGCGTGAACTGGCCGAGATCGCTCATCGGACACAGCTCACTCTTTGACCCTATAGGATTTCCTGATATTAGTTCATTTAAACACTCCTGTCACTGTAACTTACCCCACAAGTGTCAGTGCCCTCTGTTCGATCTCCGTAGCAAACTTGTGACGACTCGCTCAGTCCGTCCGGTAGATGGCGATGTACCGGATACAAAGAGTTGCATTCCTTCATTGTGAACTTTTCAACGTAAGCCTGAAATATAAAGAATTAACTAATAAATATTCACGGATATATTTCACACATCGCATTCTAGTCCCAAACTAAGCAAAGCTGGTACAATGGGAACAAGATTGCTGATAGAATACTTACTTATATATTTTTTGTAAATACATACACATAGAATACGTAGTACACACGACAAATATTTACTGAGAATTAGAACTGACTGAGGATAAGTAGGCCTATTGTAACCTCTCTAAACATCTTAAATCACGTTCAGTTTCTATACTAACTCATTGGTATACTGTGGTAATTCTGGTGGACTGATGTGACTGAGCTGAATTTAATTCTATCAATAATGTCACAGTCATATCAGTCCACAAGAATTGCCACAAATACTGAAGAGTAACTATAAAAACTTCACGGACATTTCACACATCACACTCTAGTCCCAAACTAAGCAAAGCTATATTAAGGGAAGTAGATCAATTTAAATTAATCTAGTAATAACAGATAAAAAACTTGAGAGGTGTCAATGGACCAGGATGGAACGAAGTTTTTAATAACTGGCTTGCTTTCTATGAGAGACAGACAGAGAAACACGCGCACGCCGCACGCCGCACAACTATAGCAAAAAGTGTCGTTACTTTTGGTCTTAATTTTTTATGTCTAGCCTTCTTTGCAACGCGCGATAAGTAACTTCGTTCAAAGGGTCTAGTAATAACAGATAACTTGAGAGGTGTCAATGGACACTCGGATGGAACGAAGTTATCGGCTTACATAGTAATTGTTTGATTTTTACGTTGATCATCGTTCGAGAAACCGGCCGTTAGAGTGGTAAACCAATTTCATTGTCGCCTATACATACTCAATATACTTAACAATAAGATAAAATCTATATAATTTGTTATTGTTAAATATAAATGTTATCGAATTAATGTCGGATTTCTTGTAAAAATGCTTAATGCGTAGTGCAAATAGATGTGCATTTAATTTACTTACCATTAAATATTATATATACTTTTAAAATATTTATTTCATATAATAAAGAAATCTATAAATATTTATTTGATATACTTATATCAGAATATTTAAACTTACGAACAAACTTACGACTATACAGTATTTAAAAAATGTACATTGTCATATAAAATACATAAGAAAGAGTTGAGCTAGAGTCTGTCAAGCGAAAGATGGCCCTGATAAATCGCGGCAAATTCAAAAACTATTAGTATGGCAATAGTATATCATCTACTTATTCATAATCATCATCAAAAATTATGTAAGTATATTTATTTAGAATAATATCAAAGTATCAAATTATGTAATTCCAAGTTATCCTATTATTTAATGTATTGCCATACTAATAGTTTTTGAATTTGCCGCGATTTATCAGGGCCATCTTTCGCTTGACAGACTCTATCTACAGACCATTGATAGATTAAATTATACATTTTTTTTTCATATAATTATATTATTAAATCATTTCATTTGCTAAAGTCACTCAAAGCTTTGTTGCAATGCACGATAAGTAACTTCGTTCCAAAAACAGTAGGTATATAAATTAATATTATTAATATTTATGAATATTTTTACATTTAACATGCCTTTTGCAAAGTATCAGCATTATCCTGTTGATGTCCGAGCGCGCCCCAGCCCACCACCGTAGCTTGGCTGTCATCATCCAATGCTTTGTTCATCAGGCAGATCGGAAGAACGTCCTTGGTGAATCGGATACTGTGATAGATAAAAAAAACTTGAGAGGAATCAAGTAACACCCAGATGGAACGAAGTTCTGAAACTGGCTTGCTTTCTACAGACAGAAAAACACGCGCACGCCGCACGGCTTACAACTACTTAAAGTGATACGTCTCGCTCTAGTAAGTTAATATAAAGAACCAATCTCAAATATTGATACAGGGATACACAGAAAATCATTGTTTATGTTCGCAAAGTAGCTTAAACTAGTAAAAGATGTAACAGTCTAGCCACAATTAAAAAAAACCCTAAAAAAATTGAATTTCCCGCTAGAGCGAGACGTATCACCTTATAGCAAAAAAAAATTACCAAAAGTGGTAACGACTAAGGACACGTTACAACTTTTGGTCTTAATAGACTAGTTGAAAGTAGGATATATTAGTAAGAAGTGGGATAGCTACCGTTTTTCAGTTTCAATAAGTGCGATGTCGTGGTACTTGATTGGAGGCTTGTATTTCGGATGTTTAATGAACCTCTTCACTCTGTATGTGTCCCACATATTCACGGGATCAGAGCGCTTTAGGATCCCCATAGCTACGTACGAAGCTGGACCTCTGGAAATAAACTCAGCATAAAACTAATAACCATAATCAAGACCTATCGACAGACGTCACAGCTCAGTACCCCAAGTACGAGTTTGTGCACACACGGATCGCAGAGACGCGATCGCCGAGAGCCACCGATTTTGTATGGAAATCTAAGCTTCTCAAGAAATCTGTTTGGATTCATACAAAATCGGTGACTCTCGGCGATTGCGTCTCTACGATCCGTGTGTGCACAAACTCGTACTTGGGGTAGGTACAGTTGGTATATCTGCCTTCCATGCGATCTCCCCCGAGAAAATGTTTGTGTGATGAATTTAAACATTTGTTTAGTCTGGGTGTTGCGTATTCTATGTATGATATTCTATTTATTTATTTATTACTGGACGTAGGCTTAGCTCAAGATGCTTTTACATCTTTTTGGGAGGGTATGCTTAGGTATAAAATAAATAAATAATGCTGGACAATCCACACAACATCATCTAGCCCCAAGCTAAGCAGAGCTTGTGTTATGGGTACTAGAAGACTGACATACTTAATACAATATTATTACATAGATAGATATTTTTTATTATACATATATAATACCCAGAACACCCGGAATAAATATTTGCAGATCATACAAACATTTATCCCAAGGCGGGAATCGAACCCGCAACCTTCCGCGTCGCAGGCGGACCTTCGCCCGCCGCGCCACATCGGTCGTCCAAGTATATAAATACATTCTATAAATGTTTTTGATTACTTTTCAATATGCTCCGCGCAGTGTCCCGCTGTGAGTACGAATCGCTTGCTGATGACGGATCCTCCACACATCCAACCAACTGACGCTAGCTCATCACCGAAACCCACCAGAGCCTAGAACAGAAACACAGTAGTTACGTAGGTAGTTGTTACTGATCCTTGTTGTTAAAAAAAGGACAACCATAATGTTAACACCAGAAATAAGGATAAACTCGCTGTATAAGTACTAGGCTCACCAAAGTAAATAAATCTTTTAACTGAAAACTCCTATCAAAGGCTCCTATTAAATATCAGATTATTTAGTAGAGCAAGCAAGCTTGAGACGAACTAGCTCCAACTTATTTATTGAACAATTGTAAGAAGGTTCAAATAAAAAAACGCTACGATCCAGTTTCTTGGTAGTTTTTCTAGACTCTGGTCGCGACGAACTGGCGCCTATAATCATCTAGTATGTAAGACGTTTCAAAGTGATCCTTGTGTTTTACTGATTATTTAAATAGATGAGTTTAATATATTATTATATAATTATATTATACAAATATTTCTGATATTCATTCAGAGTTTTGACAGCAATCATCATCATCATCATCAACCTATATCAGTCCACTGCTGGACGTAGGTCTCTCCCAAGACGCGCCACTGAGCCCGGTCTTCGGCTCTTCTCATCCAGTTTTTGCCAGCTACACTCCGTAGATCGTCCGTTGTACGTAGCCAGGGTCAGTTGGGATGGGCAGCCTTCCGTAGCCCGGAGATTCTTCGCACCCCCTGCTCCGCCATTTCCATGACCGCCGCCTTGGCCAGGACTAGCGGAGCTGCCGGGAACTGGGGGCCGTCCTTTTTGTGTGCCAATCATATGGGAGGTTTTGCCCTAATCGCCACGCTGGGCATGCGGGTTGGCGATCGCAGGGACACAGTCTGTCGCACCGCTGAGGCTGCTGCCCCTCAGCGGTCAGGGATTTGGCTGTGTCTGGATGAGTAGGGTTATACCGCCGTCGACCGGTCGCCAGAGCCTCGTCGGTTACTGCAGGATGTACCGCGTGCAGGTGAGGTTGACAGTTGGAGCTAGAGGTCTTGTGTAGCTCCCTTACATCCCTGTAGCTCCCTTACATCCCAGACAGCAATGACCCAGTTAAAAACCATTTGACAGACGAAATTCAGCAGCACGGTTTAGGTACTCCAGTAGCCGATATTTTTTGAAATTAATTTCGAGTTTCGATAGTGATCCTTCTTTCACAATTAAAAACCAATTAAATATATTATATAAAAGAGGATAAAATTGTACCATATGAGGGAATTCTCCTCGTTCAGCGTCCTCTCCGTTGAAGACAACCGCTTTGAAGATACTGTCGACGAAGGTGCAGTTTTTTTCACGATTCACTTCTATTATAAAGTCATCGAACTTAGATTTGCATTTGTAGTCTAGCCTCTGTATGTATTCTAAGCATTCTGAAAAAATAAATAATAAATAAATAATGCTGGACAATCCACACAACATCATCTAGCCCCAAGCTAAGCAGAGCTTGCGATGGGTACTAGAAGGCTGACATACTTAATACAATACATTACATAGATAGAATTCTGAATTTTGATTCTGAAAAGATGAACTAATTAGTATAAAATATAAAAAAAAACACAATCAATCAAATCATATTTTCAGTTTTCCCGCCCTAAACACAGGTAGGAAAATATTGGAAGTACTAAGTATTTTATCTTTTAAATACTAAAATTTTGTACATATAAGGACAAAGATTAACAACTTATTCTAATAACAATTATAACAATCTAATCAAATATTGAAGTGAAAACTTCTTTAGCGGCGCTGGGTGGGTAAAAACTTTCAAACTCGCGTCAGGGTCACGTGACGTCGAAAAAGCGTAAGATCTTATTTAATTTTTATACATTGCTCGTAAAACAAGAGACGACAAAAGAACACACTTGCGGTCACGCGACGTATGACTCAAACAATTAAATAGTGTTGTGGCGACATGACACATTCGCGCTTGCGCGAATGTGTCTGTGTCAGTGTGTCTTCGTTGTCTTCGTCGTTGTGTCACATTCGCGCTTGCGCGAATGTGACACAACGACATGACACAATCACGACTGTGGTTATATTTTTGAAGTGAAAACTTAAAAGTGAAAACACAACGTTAATATTGAAGTTTTCACTTCTGCCGGCACTCCCGGAGTGCTAGCTTTTTTTTTTTTTGAGCATTCAAACTCAAACATACATATTTAAAAAAATAGAGTAACAAATTATAAGACTAAATGCACGCGCTTCTTTTATGCCAAAAAATTATTATTACTTATGTACAAAATAAGTATAATGATGTTTACTTAGCTTACCATCCCATGCTTTGCTTTGACCAGTCTTGTAACGGTAGCCATCTACTGTTATTACAGCATTTCTGTAAAATATATAGGTACACTTTCAGTGAGTTTTCGGCGAAAAAAAAAACAATTTGTTACATTTACCGGTTTCTGGAAACCCAAATCACGATTGATCCGAGTTTGACACATAGTAGATAATTTGATTTTTTCGTTGATCATCGTTCGACAAACCGGCCGTAAGTACTTCATTCCTCTTTCCATTTTGAATACCAATGTGGCGCGGCGGACGAAGGTTCGTCGCCGGAGGTTGCGGATTCGATTTCCGCCTTGGGATAAATGTTTGTACGATCTTCAAATATTCATTTCGGGTGTTCTGGGTATTTTATATGTATTATAAAAATAAAAACAGGAGATCTTGGGTCTAATCAAGGCTCTATATGCTCACCTAGCGTCTTTGGTTTCAGGTTCACAGTCTGTACAACATATAACTGGATCTATATCGTCGAACGAACAATACTGAAACAAAATATAAAAATATTAATAATTAAGCAAAAATATTCAGCTGAATAATAATAATTATGCAAAAATATTCAACTGACTTCAAATATATATCTATTTTCTCGATTATTATTAAGCTCTTTGGGATCTAAACAGTTTCTACGATTCGTGTGTGCACAAACTCGTACTTGGGGTACTGATATGCAACTAAGTAGAATATAAAAGTATTATTTTAAGTACTTATCGACATAAAAATACTTACAATCTCTGTACTATTTACAAATTAAGTTCTTAAAATAAACAAAGATTTTACTTCAGGTAATCGTTTTTTCTGTGGTTTTTGGACCATGGTGGCTGTGGGGCAGAGCTTCACGCCGAGACACTTCCCTCTCATCCCGTCCTGTTCACAGGGTGCTCCTGAAACAATAAAATCGTTATTTGTAACAATCTCAAAACACAAACTCAATAAAAGATAGATAGATAATTGCACAAAGGTATTATGTCCCACTGCAGGGCAAAGGTCTTCCCCAAACTCTTCCATTCATCTCGATCTCCTGCACCCATCCACCACTCCGTCGCGTATACATAAAATATATTAAACTTAAGATTTTCTTTATAATTTTCGATTTGCCCATGTTGTAATTGCTAACTTCGTTCGCTCGTTAAATGGGCTAAATGACTAACAGGAAAATCCACACAATTACCTAAACCTTCTTATTATTCACTCTGTTGATATTCCTCACGTAGATCAGATAAAACTGTTTAGATTTAGACACAACTTAAGGCCTAGATCTAGGTTTCGCAATACAATTTCTTTTTCTCTTACATATCTCTACCCACTGCTGGGCAAAGGTCTCCCCCAAGTTCTTCCAATATAATCGCAATGCATCATCATCTTCCTACCTTTGTCCCACATTATGTGGGGTCGGTACAACACGTCCTCTTCTTCCACTCTCCTCTATAATCGCAATACAATAGTATCTAAATTTTTCAAAATTGTGTTTTCAGTACTTATACAAAACTAATATTTTTATTTTCACATATCAAAGCTAGATTTCTCACGATGTTTTCCTTCACCGTTTACCTACACATATTTTCCGAATTGAAAATCCATCGCTTCAAGACTTTGAACCCACGACCTTATGGTTCATTGGATCCAAACCACAATCCACAGATTTGACGACGAGGTATCATAAAACTACTAACTAACGACAGCCGGCCTATCCCAACCTCTCAAAATCTGCCAGGTTTCAAATCACGTTTAGTTTCTATAGTAACTGAATCTGCATCAAATCCTTCCATGCTCTGTGTCGTGGTTTCAATTCCAATCCAGAGCAAATGTAGGTATAACACCGACCCCACCTAGTGGGATAAGGGCAGAAAGAAGAAGAAGAGTAACTCATATGATAATCAATAATCATGATGAGATTTAATACAGCTTCAGTCTTATCAGTCGACTAAAAATGCCACAGAATACCAATGATACCAAAAATACCAGAATACCAAAACCTACCAGGTTTTGAGAGGCTAGGATAAGCCTACTACAACTGACTGACTACTGACTGACTACTGACTGACTACTAACTGACTACTGACAGACTGCTGCACTTCTTGAATGAATGAATTTATTCTTGTACCAAAAAATAATCTTACATTAGCATAAAACTAGTCATGAAATCTTAGACAATACTTACTAACCTATCTTATAAAAAGTTAGCGTTGACTTTAAGACATCATTACGTATGGTAAACAGTACTTCACGTCTGCGATAACTTTTTATAAGATAGACCGTTAATATATAATAGTACCTACTTACCTTCAGGTAAATTCAGCATAGCTTCTGCATACACAAACAAACAAATTATCCAAATCATGTTGACAACGAGGCGTTCGCACCACTACTAACGGAACCGGCATCTTCAAGTATTTGCATAACGAGTTTACATCTACAGGGCGTAAAAGGTATTTCTAAAAAGATTTTCTATGTAGTTACATAGAAACTCGTTCCAGTTGGAACTAGATTTTAAATAATAAATAAATATTCATGAACATTTCAGTCTTCTAGTACCCATAACACAAGCTCTGCTTAGCTTGGGCATAGATGATATTGTGTGGATGGTCCAGCATTATTTATTATTATTTTATTTTTTTCACACATCATACTCTAGTACCAAACTAAGCAAAGCTTGTATTATGGGAACTAGATTGTTGATAGAATAATAATACATTTTTTTGTTAATACTTACATATATCTAGTAACACCGAACACAGAACAAATATTTATGTTTATCACACAAACATTTGCTCTGGGTGGGAATCGAAACCGCTAACCACAGCATGGAAGGCACAGCTACTACCAACTCAGCTGCGACGCCTGTCCAATGTCCATGAATATTGATGTATTTATTATAACATTGCTATAAATCACAAAGTACATTGAGGACGCACCCAAATAAGACATTGCATACATAGTAGGCAAATCTTGTTTTTTAAATAAATAATTCTAGGACCTGTAAGTGCCGTTAACTTTCGAAAGTAGTACTTATACACCTTGTACGTGAACAACAGATTCATTGACCTTTTTCTAACAAAACCTTTTAAATATCAATTAAGATAAATTGATAGAATTTCTATTAATTTGTTACTGGGAAATGCCCAAAAAACATGCACTTAAACTCGATAAAAATATTGTAAACCTTGTACACTGCGCTGTGACGTTGCGACTTTCCGCAGTGGTGCTAGCGTTGACGCGCAGTGTAAATCGAATATGGTAGATTAACGTAACGCGTTTTCTTTGTACTTATATTCAAGTTTGTGACATTGAAGGTTACTGTAACTGGTTTAACGACCTCACTTAACAACTACAAAACAGGTGTAGGTTCGATTTCGCTCTTTCCCAACTTTTTTAACGATTTTAAAAATAAAGGGATCTTTATTCGGCTATGTTTTTTTATGTTTTTATGTTTGGTAGATCTAACACAGATCATATTCACAGACATGACAAGCGTCACAGCTCAGTTGGTAGTAGCCCTGCCTTCCATGCTGTGGGTCGTGGGTTCGATGCCCACCCAGAGCAAACCTTGTGTGATGCACATAAATAGTTGTTCTGTGTCTGGGTGTTACTATGTATTCTATGTAAATATTTACAAAAAAAATTATGTAGGTAAGTATTCTATCAGCAATCTAGTTCCCATAGTACAAGGTTTGCTTAGTTTGGAACAGATAGATAGATAGATTTATTTATTGTATCAAAGTGATACAGTGTGATGTGTGAATTGTCCGTGATTTTTTTTTTCTAGGTGGACATTATCTATAGATACTAATATTATAAACAGGTAAAGTTTGTGTGTTCGTATATTTGTTAAATTGTAAGGGGTAATCTCGGGATCTACTGAACCGATTTTAAAAATTCTTCCACCAATAGAAAGCCACATTATTGCTGAGAGTCGTAGGTTATATAAAAAACCGAAAAATAAAAAGGCTTTTACGTGGTAGTCCGTTTTGCAAAGTGAATCGGAGAAAAAACGGTCGAATTATGCCCAACGAAGTGGGCACGGCACGGCACGGGTCAACTAGTACTTTATAAAGGATACTTTATTTTTTGCAGCTTATGCTCATCAAACCAACCTCTTCTAATTATTCGTGAGTGGTTGTGGTAATTAAAATCTATAGTTCTTAATAACATTAATTACTTATACATAAGTTATACTTACATGTAAGTTTTGAGGTGTTATTTACCGTCAAAAGTCGAATAAATTAGCATGTGTGTTTAATGTATACCTAAACTATATTTTTGTAAAGTTTCATTAAAATCCATTCAGTAGTTTTTGCGTGAAAGAGAAACAAACATACATACATTCATACAAACTTTCATGTTTATAATATTAATAGGATTCCACATCCCACACATCTTAAAGTCGATTTTATTGTTTATCCACCTACATTATCTAGGTACATGTAGTAAGTAATGTAGTCCTACGTTAAAGTACTAGGCATGGAACTAATCACGAGTAGCAGACAAATCATATGATTCCGATAATCATAAGTCACGTCTGCTACTGTCATTAAAATAACTAAATATTCACGGACAATTCACTCTCTAGTCCTAAACTAAGCAAAGCTGTACAAGCTTACGTCTACGGGAAGTAGATTGCTGAAAGAATACTTATAAACTTTCTGTTTTTGTGTAAATGAGAGGTGTCAAGAGACACCCGGATGGAACGAAGTTCTTAATTTAATAACTGGCTGCTTTCTATGAGAGAGAGAGACACGCGCACGCCGCACGCCGCACAACTATAGCAAAAAGTGTCGTTACAACTTTTGGTCGTAATTTTTCCGTCTAGCCCGATAAGGAACTTCGTTCCAATATCTATGTTTTTTACACAAACATTTGCTCAGGGTGGGAATTGAACGACCCACTGCTATGGGTCGATGCATGGAAGACAGATCTACTACCAACTGAACTGTGACGCCTGTCAATATGATTTACCAAACTAAATGTTTTTTGAACATATCACACATCGCGCAATCCCAAACTAAGCAAGTTTATCCTTACTTTACCTATTTTTTTCGATATATTTTTTCATCGCGTGGAACTAGCACCTAATCACTTACCTACTCCCTAGTTAGCGTTGACTTTATGTCATCATTACGTATGGTAATCAATACTTCAAGTCTACGCTAAGTTTTTATAAGATAGACCGCTAGTAGGTAAGACGATTCTAAATGATCCTTGTAATATTATTGAATAAAAATTTTTTTGACTTTGACATTAATGATATTATCCATGATATGTGAAATATCAGTGACTAATTCCTGTTATTTATAATGATAATGGTATGTAGCAATGAAAGCCCGTGCCTAGTAGAGTACCTACCACGCCTATGGAATGCGGAAGCCGATCCGAACACTTCTTAAATGTCAAACTTTGAAGAAAAAATTTGGATGTGACAGTCACAGATAATAAAATAAATAAATAAACCACGGACAATTCGCACATCACACTTAGTCCCAAACAAAGCAAAGCTTGTACTATGGGAACTAAATTGCTGATAGAATACTTACATACATATTTGATTCGTAAATATTTACTTAGAATACATAGGTAACACCTAGACACAGATCAATTATTTATGTTCATGACACAAACATTTTCTCTTTCTGAGAATCGAACCCACGACCCACAGTATAAAAGGCAGAGAACATAAATATTTGTTCTGTGTCAGGGTTATGTATTCTATGTAGGTACTTATGTAATTATAAAAAGTTAACTTACCTACATATACTTAATAAGTATTCTATCAACAATCTAGTTCCCATAGTACAAGCTTTGCTTAGTTTGGGACTAGAGTGTGATGTGTGAAATGTCCGTGAATATACATTTATTTATTTTAATATGCCTTATCCAAAAAGCTCAGTAAGTTTTTACACATCAATAAACAAATAATGTTTTTTTGTGATTCACATATTAAATTGTTTTGAATTGTAGCAACCTCAAACTGAATATATTATTACAATCAATTAAGTTAGTAAAATCTATCTAATTATAATGTCAAGTGACATTTTATTACATTTTTAATTAAATAAAATAGATTCAGATATTTCACGCAATCAAGTTTCGAAATAAATACATATAGTTTTATTTACTAGAACGATTGCAGATTCAAATAGGTACCCACGTTTTTTTGTAAATATGTTTAATGTTTAGGTATTTTAAATGTATGTATGTATTTATAAAAGTTTTTGAATTCGATATTTTTAAAGTTTTCGCTCCGAATCGTGGCAAACGATTTTCTGAAACTAAACAATATAACGCAAAAAATTCATTTTTAGGCACAACATAAAATTTTAGTAGATAAGTATATTAAGTACAATGTAGATTATGTATATTTTTTTATATAAAAAATATTACAGTAATAAATTTTTTTGAAACAACAACACAAATAAAAACTTTTACAAAAAAAAACTTTTTATATAAGTAAAAAACTACTGCACAGCAGCGCCTTGACTAACTACAGAACTAGAGAGAACTACTTACAACTTAGGAGTATTTGAAGGTCCTAGATCCTAGACCTTCAAATACTCTTAAGTTTTGGACATTTCCTTATCAGTAAATACCTTTAAAGGGTCGCCCTTATCGGTAAATATAATTACTGATTAATACCTTGATCTACAATAATTAGTAATACATATTATAATTTCTAATTCTTGACTCTGTTACATCAAATTCTTAATCATTGATTTGAAAAAGAATAAATTAAAATGCTTTATGCTTTCCCTCTCTCTTGTTCTCGGTGAACAAGAGATATAAGATAAAAAAAGAAAAAAATATATATAAAAGAAAAAAATAAAAAAGAAGTAAAATAAATTGAAAATAGAGAAATAGGTGAACAAAAATAGAACTTATTAAGTACATAGTTTTTTTTTTTGTAAATACATACATAAAATACATAGTAACACCCAGACTCAGAACAAATATTTTGTAGTATGTGTAGCGATTTAGATAATAAGTTTAATAGATATAACATATAACTCATCTATACTAATATTATAAAGAGGTAAAGTTTGTGTGTTTGTATATTTATAAATTGTAAGGGTAGTAATCTCGGGATCTACTGAACCGATTTTAAAAATTCTTTCACCAATAGAAAGTCACATTATTGCTGAGTGTCATAGGTTATATAAAAAACCGAAAAATATAAAGGCTTTTACGTGGTAGTCCGTTTGCAAAGTGAATCGGAGAAAAAACGGTCGAATTATGCCCAACGAAGTGGGCACGGGTCAGCTAGTTTAATATATAATTCTGTAATGAACTGTCACAAACATTTATTTATTAACAAATGTTTGTGTGATGAACATTTATTTATTTATTTATTTATTAAATATCTACCATATTTACTTAATAAATAAATAAATAAATGTTCATCACACAAACATTTGTTCTGGGTGGGATTCGAACCCACGACCCACATGGAGAGCAGAGCTACTACCAACTGAGCTGTGACGCCTGTCAACTGGCATGTTTACTTTTACTAGGCGATGTTTTTCATTAAAGCCTTACCTTCTTAAAGGTTATCTGATATATTTAAAAATAAAAAAAAACATGTATCTCAGCTTACTACCAATTTAAAAGCAAAGATAGCCAAAACCGATCTGCCTTTAAGAGCTTTGCAGATAATTCATTGTTTAAAGAAAGAGCCATTTTTATCAATACATGTTTGCTATAGCATTGGTGATAATATTTTGATTTATTTATTTATTATGACGACCGATGCGGCGCGGCGGGCGTAGGTTCGCCTGCGACGCGGAAGGTTGCGGGTTCGATTCCCGCCTTGGAATAAATGTTGGATGATCTGCAAATATTTATCCCGGGTGTTCTATTTGATATGTATAATAAAAAGTATCTATCTTTGTAATGTATTGTATTAGGTATGTCAGTCTTCTAGTAACCACAATACAAGCTCTGCTTAGCTTGGGGCTAGATGATGTTGTGTGGATTGTCCAGCATTATTTATTTATTAAATTTATTTATTTATAGTAAATGGAAGTCACAGAGCTCTTAAAAGAGATAAATGAAGTTTCTTATTTATAAAAACAAGTTTACAAAAAAGATGTTTAAGGTTTTATATGGATCAAGTTTATTTTATTTATTTAATGCAATAACTTTGTTGTCAATTTTTATTAACTTCACGGTAATACCTATATATTTATGAACTTTATACTTGGTACATATATAATAAAATTAACATATAAGTATTTTAATAAATAATTTATGTGTTTATTACGACAAATACTTCGGATGCAAGTATGTAGGCATTATTAGTACTATCTTTATATTTAGCTATCTAGTAAAGTCAAAGTCAAAATCAAAAATTACTTTATTCAGTAAAATCACGCGGATCATTTAGAATCGTCTTACATACTAGGTGATTCTAGGTGCCAGTTCCACGCGACCAGAGAGTAAGTATATAGTATTTAGTTATTAAGTTCTTAGATATTTAAATTTAAGTTGTGGTGTGCAATAAGGTATCTTCTATCTATCTATAAATCATTTCCAATGGTCCAAATCAACTGATTAATATAGGTACTTACGAATATTTTGAAAAAAAATTACCTACTTATTTTATTGTTGTTAAATCTGTAATAATTAAAAAATAAATGATATATATACTTACTGAATTCAATTTTATTGTTATATTCTTATTTGAAGTTTTAATTTAAGATAAATGAGAGAGAAAGAGGAAAAAGAGAGATCTTGGCCCCAAAAGAGACAGTTAAGAAAAAAAAAATCAGATCACGAAAAATTGTGGTGGAAGTAAGTCCTAACAATTCTTCAAATAACCTCAAAACATAGAAAATTATTGACAACTATTTTTCTCTAATAACTGCCTTATTTAGATACGCCATAAAGCTCAAATTTTTATGCATTTACGTAAATTCTAAATGATATCAAATTGGACTTTAAAGTCTTAAAAATAAAGAATAGTTTTGTTTGTACGAACGACTATGGTGTTCTATGTATATGTATTTTAAAACTAGCTGACCCGTGCCCACTTCGTTGGGCATAATTCCACCGTTTTTCTCCGATTCACTTTGCAAAACGGACTACCACGTAAAAGCCTTTTTATTTTTCGGTTTTTTATATAACCTATGACACTCAGCAATAATGTGGCTTTCTATTGGTGAAAGAATTTTTAAAATCGGTTCATTAGATCCCGAGATTACCCCTTATTTAACAAATAAACTTTACTTCTTTATAATATTAGTATAGAAGTCTAGATAAACCCGAGTTCCTATGTTATCGACTAATTGACAACTTTTGTTCTAAAAACAGTCTTATTAACTTCAGTAGAAAGATCAATTTCTGTTAACTTGATGGCAGACTATTATTTCTTGTGATTTAAATGAAATGAAGCGTTATTTCTTTTAAAATAAGGAATATTTTCGCTTGTAAGTATCGGCGCGGTATTCTATATTTAAAAATAACAGGATCCAAATAAGGACCACCTTGAAAAGGGCATCAATATGTCAACAAAATATTTTTTTTTATAAATCCAGATATTGCTATTTTAATTTTTTTAATGAACAGTTTTATACTTGATAGATTACTTTGAGTATTTTTTAATGATGAACGTAGTAACTAAAATATTTGAGATAAGCAAATTAGGTGAAATTTATCTTATTTAGGTATAATGCGTTGTAAGATTAGTTTGATTTTTTTAAACAAATATATTTATCTATGGATACGCAGAGCCATTTATATATAAATATATATTCATAGACAATTCATACATCGCACTCTAGTTCCAAACTAAGTCGAGCTTGTATTGGAACTAGATTGCTGATAGAATACTTATATACATTTACAGATATAAAACCTTCATAGTAACACCCAGACACAGAACCAATATTTTTGTATATCAATGTCATACAAACATTTGCTCTGGGTGGTAATTGAACCCACGACCCACAGCACGGAAGCCACAGCTAATACCAACTAAGCTAAGGCCTGTGAAAATCCATAAACTAAACAAATGTACTATGGGAGCCAGATTGCTGATAGAATACTTATATAATTCTAAAACATACATAGAATACATAGCATAGTAATTCGCTCCGTTTGTTAAGTAGTGCTTAACAAGATTAGGTGTCAGATTTAATTTAAAATAATAATGTGGGTTATTTATTAAGTTAGATAATTATAACTACATATTTATACATACAAGTACCTTTGCTTGGCTATAAATAAATATTCATGGACATATCACAGATCACAATCTTGCCCCAAACTAAGCAAAGCTTGTACTATGGGAATTAGAATGCTTAAATACATTTTTTTGTAAATACATACACAGAATAAGTACATAGTAACACCCAGACACAGAACCAATATTCATGTTCATCACACAAACATTTGCTCTGGGTGGGAATCGAACCCACAACCCACACCATGGAAGGCAGAGCTACTACCAACTGAGCTGTGACGCTTGTCAATTCAAGAATGTCAAATCAGCATCGACGAATTTATCTTGATCCAATTTCTAATGGACCTCTATAATTAATAACATACATACAAGTAGCTCTACCATGAGTTTTTACTATACTATTTTTACTACACTCGCTAGCGTCTGTAGTTAAAAAAATGTATGAAGATTTGTACAGCGCCTCTAGCGGATAGTTGGGTACTAAAATTCATAATACTAATATTGACGTAACTACACTGTAGTAAAGTTAGGCGATTTTACTGTGACAACTCATGGTAGAGGTAAAGGTAAAACATTATAAAGTTGAATTAAGAACCACCTCCTTTTTTTAAGTCGGTTACAAACACAAATGACAGCTGACTTGACGATTGCTGACACCATTTTGTATATAAATAAAGAATTAAAATCTAGTGATTATAAGTAGAGTTTTTTGCTACCTGAATGACAAGATATTTACGCATTGGTCGTAAATAGTGTAAGTATATTAATACTAGTAGTACGCCCCGGCTTCGCACGGGTAGCCTATATAAAAAATTAGGTATTTTTATACACCTTGGGTTACATAATTGAAGTTTTAGTATCCCTATTTTTTTTGAATATATAATATAGCTCATGTTAATGCCAGCGCAGATAATGTAGCTTCAAAACAGTGAAAGAATTTTTGAATTCGGTCCAGTAGTATCGGAGCCTATTCGATGCAGACAAACAAACAATCAAATCTTTCCTCTTTATAATATTATTATTAGTTAAGATGAACTTTATCACAAAAATAGAGTTTTTAATACCATTGTCGATTCGGGAAGTCTTTTAATAACTTGTTGATATAATACAATCCATCAAAGTATGTACTGTTTAATTCCAAAACATTAAAAACAATGCACTAATCTCATTAATTAATATAAGTGGCAAGTTGTTCTCAAGTGAAGGCGAGTGCGTAGAAGTATTTTGTATGAAAAAGGTTTAATTTTGTGACACACCTACTCGTAATAGGTAAGTATATTTTGGGCGAAAAGCGCTAAATGGCAAATGCGCTTGATGTGCGAGCCAAAAAAAAAGGCACCATTTGGTTCTAATTTCAAAAATCTTATTTAATTCAGGGCCGGTTCAAGGTGAATATTAGGGGTTTCATATGTCGATTCATTTTTAATTTTAAAGCTCAAGTTTAATTATTTATTATAAGTACAAATATTTTAATATAAACGAATTATTTAATTATCTCCGGTACTAACCACAAAAATCTAAATCCAATAGCACATATCATTAATGAAAATGTAGTTATAAATTTATTGTTTTGGATTAAAAAATATACGATACGATAACCATGTTCTGTTTTAAGTTTTTTAGTAAATATTATTTGAAAGATCGATTGATTTAAAGAGAAGTGACGTCCATGGATGCCTGGACGAGACTACAGCGAAGCGTCCGTAAGAATTCGAATATCGAACGTTCCAGCCAGTAATGAAGAGATTGTTCTAATTTCAAATCAACCCTACATCCAGGGCCACGAGCGGACTATAAAAGCGTGTGACACAGCCGCACTCTCAATCAGTCTCACTGCTAAGTCGAGAGGATACACTCAAATTAAACATGTTCGGAAAACTGGTGAGTAAAGTATTTTGATAAATAACATGACCTATCTTGTGTCTATATTAAGGGATTTTTGCAAGAAACAAAAGTTTCTGTTTGTTTTTTTGTCCACCAATCTAGTTCAGAATACAAGCTTGGGTATTTTGGGTTAGATAGCGGTGTGTCTATATATAAGTCTATGAATATTTATTTATTTTAATATATCTATTACATAGTTGTGAGTTTGCTATAATTTTTAATTAGTTATAATAAAAGTAAAATTGTAACAAGTAAATGTAAAATAAAATCATGATATAACTCCTCAAGACAAAAATATTCCTAAAATTTATCACCAAATAGATCACATGATAAATTACATATCAATTCAAAAAATAACTGACATCCTGCTTCCAAACTAATCTGAGTAGGTGTGCAGTATATATAATTACTTTGAATATTTCATTTATTGATCATAACATATAATAATAAAACAGTAACTAGATGTGAGGTGTATATAATGACAGCTTTGCATGCATCAATCAAAATGACATTGACATTTACATAACTTACTAGGCGTGTCAATGTGTATCAATTACTCCATTCATTTAAATAATATATCAATTACGTTTTAATTTATGTACCAGAAATTGTTATGTATCAAGTACTTGAAGTAATAAGAAATAATTACCTTTTAATTTGCACGCTTGATCAATGTTCAGATTTAAAATTTGGATTTACATTTTGTACGTAATTAGAGTAATCATAGTTATGTTATTATGTCACACCAGTTTGATATGAAAATCTTACTTCCCGTTTGTATGTGTGTGTGGATGTATTTTAATCTTTCACGCCAAAACTACTGAATGGATTTTAATGAAACTTTACAATAATGTAGTTTATACATCAGAATCACACATGGGCTATAGTTTACGACTACGTTCAAATTGTCAAATTAAATACTGAATGGATCTTAATTTAACTTTAAAATAAATACTTATATCAGAATAACACATGCACATTTACAAAGATATTGTACGAATTGTCAAACATAAAACAATAACAAGTCGAAGTCACGGGTACGAGCTTTAAATAATGTAGGTACCTACAGTGATACAGTTTGAATTCTTACAAAAGCCATATCAATTTGTATCGCCTATTATTTTGATACTGCATAACTATTCGCGTGCCACGAATTTCTCCCGGTCAATTATAACGATCCAGAATTCAAACGGATTACTAAATGATTGCAGTAACGCGTGGGCGTGCAGTTATGCACCATTTGGTGTTATTGTGTTGCTATGCTAATGATCCGATGATTAATTGTGGGCAATAGTCTAGCGCACTAAACTTGTCTTTACTATACTGTAAGTACATAAATGGGGTCCGCCGGGCGGAGTGCAAATGCCGCGCGGAAAAAGTTAATATAGATAGCATTTCGCGAGATAGTTTTGCATTAACGCGTACCAGCTCAGTTGGTAGTAGCTCTGCTTTCCATGTTGTGGGTCGTGGGTTCGATTTCCACCCAGAGCAAATGTTTATGTATATGTTGTGCGATATTTTTTCTGTGTCGGAATGTTACAATGCATCCTACGTATGTATTTACAAAAAAAAAATATATAAGTATTATCAGCAATCTAGATCCCAAGCTTAGTATGGAACTAAAGTGTGATGTGAAAAATGTCTATACATATTTAAATGTTTTTCCAGTGCTTCGTCCTTGCTTGCGCCGCAGTGGCCCTGGCCGTAGAGTACCCAGAAGGAGTCCATCCCGCGGTCTGCCCCAACTACCCGTTCTGCGACGCTGATGCCCTCGCTCGGCACACCCCTGATGGCACCCCCATCCCTCAGTGGGGCCTGAACCCACTCCTGTACAATAACCACCCACCTGCGCCTGTGCCGTAAGATTCTTTATTATTGTAAATTTAAATAGGTTTGGGCTTGCAAAACTAATCAATATTTTAAAAAACCGTAGTGAGATTGCTTTCAACAAGCCTAAGCTATTTATTTTGTAGTCTTCGTCTACATGAAAAGACTATAATCAAAAAATGTAATAAAAACCACCCCGAATCGAGACTCCACCCTGAGTTAGAAACTGGAGTAATCTAATAATTTTAATTTATTTTCAGCGCTGCCCCAAGGTACCCCGCTGGTCTGCCGCCGGCCCTGTGCCCCAACTACCCGTACTGCTGGTGAAAACTCCCGCCATTTTTGTAACTGACAGCTGTCAATATCAGAAGCTTCACCTCATCTGACATATTTTAAGCAAATGCAGTTTTTGCATTCTACCTCGTCTAAGTGAAAGTTTCAAGTATTCAGCTGATTCCCACTGCCATTATTATTATTTGTAGAATCACCGAAGTAAATCTCAATTGGTATTCTGTAAAAATGTAAATAAATACTTTTTTAAATATTTCTGTTTTTTCTTTACTACGATTATTGATACCCATCTCGTCTGTCCTGCCAATTTTATGCATTCAAAAAGTATTTAATTATTGCACAAAAAAATATTTTGATAGTAGGTAAGTCCTAGATAGGCATGATATTAGTTTAGGTAAGCCTCTGGTGTCTAAGTACTATTAGTAAATAAATCTAGATAATAAATACCAACCAGGCTGTAACAATCTAGATTTCCGCAAACCAGAATTATTTTAGCCCTAGACACAAGTAGAACACAAGAAAGTCAAGATTGATAACAAAATATTTACGTAAGTACAGTCAGGCGCACAAACTGATACTAACGGCCGGTTTCTGGAAACCCAAATCACGATTGATCCGAGTTTGACACATAGTAATTATTTGATGATTTTTTCGTTGATCATCGTTCGAGAAACCGGCCGTAAGTATTTTAAATAATAAAAAAAAAACTGATGAAGCTGTCATGGCATGAAAGAGGCCTATACCCTGCAGTGAGCGTTACCAAGTAATAGGTCTTATGCCTTCCATGCTGTGGGTCGTGGGTTCGATTCCCACCCAGGGCAAGTTTTGTGTGATGAACATAAATATTTGCTCTGTGTCTGGGTGTTACTATGTATTCTATGTAAAAAAATGTATATTAGTATTCTATCAGCAATCTAATTCCCATAGTACAAGCTTTGCTTAGTAGGACTAGAGTGTGATGTGTGAAATGTCCGGGAATATTTATTTATCTATAGTTTATTCTTTATTATGTTTGAAGTACTGTATGTTTTCCAATAAATAAAAAAAAAATGTCGCAAATTGTACTTAGGTAAGCTAGTTCTAAGATTTTTTTGTTTTTTCCGTTGTGCAATACAGAGTTTATCTATCTATCTGAATTATATCTGGAAGAGACTACTTATAGCGATAAGACCGTCCGTTTTTACGTTTTGTTTTCATTGTTCTGTTCTGTATTTCTTTTTCTGGTGTACAATAAATATATTTTCTATTTCTATTCTATCTACAACTTTATACATAAAGTTGATTGATATCGAACCCACGACCCATTGAAGTCAGAGCCGAGATCTGACACCTGTCAAAATTTTAATTATAATAATTTCCTGCATTTTGCACAATACAGACAGCGGTCAAGGGCGAGTCGGTTCGATTGATGCTCAAAACGGAACGTATTAATTAAGCCATATTTACACTTGACATTTTGAGCACCAAGTTGTTAATTGATCATCTGCGGAAAGAAATTTAAATTATGTGGACGAAAATGGTGAAATAATTAATGGACTTGTCACACAAGTATTCAAAAAAATGCATTATATACATACATTATAGGTATTAATAGACTTCGGTGGAGTAGTGGTCGCAATCCTTAGGTCGTGGGCTCAAATCTGATCGAACACCAAAAAATAAACATTTGATACAATTTATAGATAGATATGTATTTTTTATTATACATATAAAATACCCAGAGCACCCGGAATAAATATTTGCAGATCGCACAAACATTTATTCCAGGGCGGAAATCTAACCCGCTTCCTTTCGCGTCGCAGGCGGACATTCGCCCGCCGCGCCACATCGGTCGTCGTTATTCTATTATCTAGATTTATTTAAATAAAATAAATAAATAAACTCTACCATTACTTTTTACTATACGATATATACTATACTCGCTAGCGTCTGTAGTTAAAAAAATGTATGAAGTTTGTACAGCGCCTCCAGCGGATAGTTGGGTACTAAAATTCGTAATACTAATATTTCCGTAACTACTGTATTAAAGTCAGGCGATTTTACTGTGACAACTCATGGTAGAGGTACTGAACTAATATTGGGCCTACCTAGGGACATATGTACTAACAAAAATATTTTTGTTCTACCACCTACCACTAGTAGATACCTATACATTTTTGAATACTTACATAAAATAGGCAGGACAAAAGACAGATTTAAATAATAATTGTAATAGAAGTTTAAAGAATACACAAAAATATATAAAAAGTATTTATTAACATTTCTACACAATACAAATTGAGATTTGCTTCGGTGATTCTACAAATAATAATAATGGCAGTGGGGATCAGCTGAATACTTGAAACTTTCACTCAGATTAGGTAGAATGCAAACACTGCATTTGCATAAAAGATGTCAGATGAGGTGAAGCTTCTGATATTGACAGCTGTCAGTTACAAAAATGGCGGGAGTTTTCACCAGCAGTACGGGTAGTTGGGGCACAGGGCCGGCAGCAGACCTGCGGGGTACCTTGCGGCAGCGCTGAAAAATGAGGAATAAAAATAGTTCCAGGCGCTAACTCAGGGTGGGGTCTCAATCAATTCGGGGCGGTTTTGATTACATTATTGTATATATTATATTTAGTTGTTGTATGCAAATTATATTGTAAGTATATATTATATTTATCTATTGAGTAGCAACGACATTATTTGATAATAGTCTTTTCAGTTTTTCTAAAAATAGACTAGTTCCAATAAGTAGACGAAGACTACAAAATAAATAGCTTAGGCTTGTTGAAAGCAATCTCACTATGGTTTTTTTAATATTAATCAGTGTTGCAAGCCCAAAACTATGTAAATTTATAATAATAATAAAGTTATCTTACGGTGCCGGTGCAGGCGTGGATGGGTTATTGTACAGGAGGGGGTTCAGGCCCCATGGAGGGATGGGGATGCCATCAGGGGTGAAGCGAGCGAGGACTTCCATGTCGCAGAACGGGTAGTTGGGGCAGACGGCGGGGTGGATTCCTGGTGGGTACTCCACGGCCAGGGCCACTGCGGCGCAAGCAAGGACGAACAACTGGAAAAATATTTAAATATTGGCATTTCACACATCACACTATACTAAACTTGGGATCTATTAAGTATATGATATATTATATGAATACTTATATACATTTTTTTGTTAATACATACATATGATACAAAGTAACACCCAGACACAGAACAAATGTGGATCATATAAACATTTGCTCTGGGTGGAAATCGAACCCACGATCATGGAAAGCTACTACCAACTGAGCTGGGACGCTTGTGTTAATTAACTATCTCACGAAATGCTATCCATGTTAATTCGTATATTATATCGTTAATATAATTTGGACAATTTGTACAATATCTTTGTAAATCATAACCTATGAGTTATTTTGATACGTAACTACATTATTGTAAAGTATACTGCACGCCTACTCAGATTAGTTCGGAAGCAGGAACTTAGTTATTTTTTTGAATGTTTGAACTGTATCGATATGTAATATATCATGTGATCTATTTGGTGATAAATTTTAGGAATATTTTTGTCTTTAGCAGTTTAAATTACAATTTTATTTTACATTAATGTATAAACATTATAGCAAACTCACAACTATGTTAAGTATATTAAAATAAATAAATATTCATGGAGTTATTATAACACACCAAAATAAGCAAAGCCTGAACTACATAGATCGGTGGACAAAAAACCAATCACAACAATTTTTGTTTTTTGCAAAAATACCTTAATATCTGGACACTTAAGATAGGTCATGTTATTTATCAAAATACTTTACTCACCAGTTTTCCGAACATGTTTAATTTGAGTGTATCTGTATCCTCTCGACTTAGCAGTGAGACTGATAATGGTGCGGCTGTGTCACACGCTTTTATAGTCCGCTCGTGGCCCTGGATGTAGGGTTGATTTGAAATTAGAACAATCTCCTCATTACTGGCTGGAACGTGCGATATTCGAATTCCAACGAACGCTTCGCTGTAGTCTCGTCCGCGCATCCATGGACGTCACTTCTCTTTAAATCAATCGATCTTTTATTTACTTAAAAAAACTTAAAACAGAACATTGTTATAGTATCGTATTTTTTTTATACAAAAGAATATATTATACTTAGGTACATTTTCAATGACGTTACCTATTAATGATATTCGCGATTGCATTTGGATTTTTGTGGTTAGGTAGGTACTGCAGGTAATTTGTTTGTTCAAAATGTATAAAATTGTATAAAATGTTTGTTAAAATAACTTTTGTTTATTATAATTTGTATCAAATGCTTGTTATTTTTTGGTACTTATTTATATACAAAAAGTTTTGCTTTTCCTAATTTTTATTTATAATTTTTATAATATTGAAAATACATTTATTTTCAGAATGTAGCTGGGAAACACTGGATGAGACCTACGTCTATCTACGTATCTATCTGACCACGTAGGTGACGCGTCACCTACGTGGTCACATAGTCGTGGTCAAGTCAAGAACTTATACATAATTTAATTTTGATAATGTAATTCCCAAACGTTTGCAATCATACAAAGTTATTAAATATTGAAGTTATGTAGTTACATTAAATCTGTGATGGTGACAAAGTATGTACATAAAATAATTATGTTCAATTACTGGTCCACCTAAGTCTTGGAACTAGCTCAGGGGGGCATGACCCCCATGACCCCACCCTGGATCCGCCGTTGCGTCCAGCAGTGGACTGATATAAATAAATAAATAATGATAGACAATCCACACAACATCATCTAGCTCCAAGCGAAGCAGAGCTTGTGTTATGGGTACTAGAAGACTGACATACTTAATACAATACATTACATAGATAGATTTTTTTGTATACATGTAATACCCAGAACACCCGGAATAAATATTTGCAGAACATACAAACATTTATCCCGAGGCGGGAATCGAACCCGCAACCTTCCACCGCGCCACATCGGTCGTCGATATACATATATCTACATTGATGATGATGATTTACTTTCTTTCTTTCTGTATGTATTAGGGGGTAAATTAAAACAAATTAAAGTGAACCAATCACATTTTATTGTATTGTACCACAAATGAAACCGTAGCTTGTCTACCCTCTAGTACTGGGTGGACTTTCACTTGACGTATCTTCGTCTCTTTCGCACACTTCACAGTTCCTGCCATAACCATCATGCTGTCCTGCTCTTGCAACAACGACTTGAGAGTTGACAGAATGCACTCGGTTGACGTTGACTGTTCTGTCAATGTGTCAAGTTTGACAGCTACAGCTGTGCAGCTTTCTGGAGACATCTAAAAATATATTACTTTTTTATGACTGATTAACTGTAGAGGGTTTGCTGATGAAGTCAATTGAGTTTTTGGTATTAGCTCTGCCTTTAATGCTGTGGGTCGTGCGTGGCCGTCGTAGGTTCGATCCCCGTTAAGTATAAAAATTTGTGTGTTGGCCATGTAGGTTAATATTTAAAAAATAAATTGCACCTAAGTTTAAAAGTAGGTATTCCATCAGCAATCTAATTTCCATAAAATTATGCTAAGTTCGAGATTAAAGCACGATAAATAAATAAATATTCATGGACATTTCACACATAACACACTAGTCCCAAACTAAGCAAAGCTTGTACTATGGGAACTAGATTACTGATAGAATACCAACCTTTTTTGTTGTAAATACCTACATACCTACTTACATAGAATACATAGTAACACTTAGACACAGAACAAATATTGAAGTTCATCACACAGACATTTGCTCTGGGATAGGAATAGAACCCACGACCCACAGCATTTATTTTGTTTAAAAAAATCACACATTAGTGCTAGGAGGCCTTAACGCTAAGAGCATTGTCTGCCAGTCTTCCTGGCTGTTACATTACTATGGTTACTAATAAGTACAAATAAATAATTACCTATGTATAGTAGGGTTCGATTCCCGCCTTGGGATAAATGTTTGTACGGTCTGCAAATATTTATTCCGGGTGTTCATAATATGTATGAAAAAAAATATCTATGTAATGTTTTGTATTAAGTATGTCAGTCTTCTAGTAGTAACACAAGCTCTGCTTAGCTTGGGGCTAGATGATGTTGTGTGGATTGTCCAGCATTATTTATATAAAAACCTTTACCTTCAGTATCATCGGTTTGAGGTCTTCTAAATGACAGTCTACGTCAGGATGGTAGTGTTTAGACCTCAGCCAACTATAGTTAGACTGGTCTTCAGACTTCAACTCTAGGAGTCTAGATTCTCTGAGAAGAGACTCTGCCTAGAAGAAACAGATATTCCACACATAATAAAAAGACGTGTGGCACTCGGGGACTGCCGCGGTAAAGCTATTGCATAGCATTTTTTGCTTAAGCATGTGCAGTGTTAGGTTATTTCGTTACGGTATTTCTGAATTCGGTCTCCACGCTCAAGGCACGCGAAAGAAGCTATGCAATAGCGTAGAAAGTATATAAGTGGGTATTCTATCAGCAATCTAGTACCCATAGTACAAGCTTTGCTTAGTATAGGACTAGAGTGTGATGTGTGAAATGTCCGGGAATATTTATATCACATTCTAGTTCCAAACTAAGCAAAGCAAATACATAAATATTCACGGACATTTCACACATCACACTCTAGTCCCAAACTAAGCTAAGCTTGTACTATGGGAACTAGACTGCTGATAGAATACTTATATAAGTACTTACAGTTTTTTTTGTAAATACATAGTAACACAGACACAGAACAAATATTTATGTTCATCACACAAGCATTTGCTCTGGGTGGGAATCAAACCCACGACCCACAGCATGGAATACAGAGCTACTACCAACTGAGCTGTGACGCCTGTCAAATGTCCATGAATATTTAGGTAAGTACTTTATTAAATTACTCAAAAAACTCTTCTTGATTCTAAATGTTCCTTGTGATTTTATTGAAAAAAGTAATATTGACTTTGACTTTATTAAGTCTATAAAAAATAATAAAAAAACTTACATATTTAATTAAATCAGCTGCAGTAAATGAACCAATCATTTCGAACTCTCTTCAAACACAATAATAAAATCATAATATAATAACTCATATAGAAAATGTATCTACTGTTTATGCTTTTGATAATAAATATTAGCTAATTTGATGAGTATAGTGCAACTATACTATATTTGCAACGATGAATATAAAAAAAGACGTGTGGCACTCGGGGACTGCCGCGGTAAAAAAAATGCTATTGCATAGCATTTTTTGCTGGATTACGCATGCGCAGTGTTAGGTATTTTCGTTACGGAATTTCTGGATTCGGTCTAGCTTTAGCATTCGCATAAGCTTAATAAATAAATAATGTTGGACAATGCACACAACATCATCTAGCCCCAAGCTAAGCAGAGCTTGTGTTATGGGTACTAGAAGACTGACATACTTAATACAATACATAGAAGATATTTTTTATTATACATATAAAATACCCAGAACACCCAAATAAATATTTGCAGATCGTACAAACATTTATCCCGAGGCGGGAATCGAACCCGCAACCTCCGCGTAGTCAATTTCGTGATAAAAATGAGACGTGATGTTGATTTTTAGGTTTCAGAGTTGCCCACGTAATTTATTGCAAACATAGTTCGGTCAGACTATGATATTAATAAAACTTAATAAGCTCTGATTAAAAAGATAACAAAATATGATAATAATACAAAAAATAATCAATTAAAATGTGTCATATAATGACATAGAGTTTATTTTAGCAAAACTACTGTTATTTTATGAAATCTATACTTCTATACTAATATTATAAAAAAGTAAAGTTTGTGTGTTTGAATGAATGAATGAATGAAAATTCTTTATTGTACACCTTAAATACTAAATGAATATACAGGTTAGGAAATTAATATACTAAATGTACAACGGGCGGTCTTATCGCTAAGAAAGCGATTTCTTCCAGACAACCTTTCTTTTTTTTAATCTTTTCTTTGTGTTTGTTAAATTGTTAGGGATAATCTCGGGATCTACTGAACCGATTTTAAAAATTCTTTCACCAATAGAAAGCCACATTATTGCTGAGAATCATAGGCTATATAAAAAACCGACAAATAAAAAGGCTTTTACGTGGTAGTCCATTTTGCAAAGTGAATCGGAGAAAAAACGGTCGAATTATGCCCAACGAAGTGGGCACCGGTCAGCTAGTAGATTATACAAGTATTCTATCAGCAATCTAATTCCCATAGTACAAGCTTTGCTTAGTTTGGGGCTAGAGTGTGAAGTGTGAAATGTCCTTGAATAATTATTTTATTAATGGTTACAAATTAGTCTTTAAGAATACAATTTTTAGGGTTTATAAATAAAACAACTTAATATTTCAAAACAATTTTTATTTGCTTAGCAAAAATTATTTGGTTGCGATAATACGAGAAAAAACAGTCGAATTGAAAACCACCTTTTTTTGAAGTAGGTTGAAAAGGGTTAGCTGGTAGAAAATGTTTTAGCAGTAAGACCTTTTGTATAATTATTTGGTTTTGTGCAATATATATCTAATTTTTAACTATACCAGCTTTCACCTTGATTAGGATCAGTTGAGCTATCTAATAGATCGTTTGAAACGGTCTGCAGATAGCTCAACTGTTTCGTATTTAAGTACATTTTGTAATAGTCGTAAGTTCAAGAATAAATATATATTAATATATTATTTTATGAACACAACAAAAATATAAATTATCACAGAATAATTTGTACAAAATTATAAACTTGAATAACAAAATGGTTAAAAATAAAAATACGTAAGTATGATAAACAGATGTTACTTTTCTTAATGTCATTTGTGAACATCCTGTATTATCACAGAAATATTACATAACTCGGTAAAAATAACAATTAAATGTAGATTTATATCAAGTTTTTTTTAATTGCTATAAAAAAATTGCATTCCAATTAAACAAACGTGATTTCTTAATGACTAACAATTACAAAACAGACATCCGTTAATTACGTAGCGTAATTCTGGCGATTTTTGGAAAAAGCAAAATCTTACATAATCTCACTAAAGTCGTCTCTCGGATATCCATACATAAATATAAGGACATCCGAGAGACGACTGTCGGCTCGAGAGTAGGGAGTTTTAAAATGCAAGCTCGGCCTAAGCACTGTGAGATAAGTAGGGGTCTCCTCTCCTTTTGGTGAGATTTGTGAGATTTCTCTTTATCTCTCTTTCTTTCCTTTAATATCATGTGAGATTTTGCAAAATGCATTAAAGTATATGTAAAATAATCTATCCTTGATTAGTTATAACCTAATCTATAATATTTTTATAATTTGGTTTACGAATTCTTGCAAAACAACTATGTGATATTTTCCGAGATAATAGTGAGATTGGGTGAGATTAGGCTCGACACTCTCAATATTATAATAAAGCTATTATAATATTATTAATAGATGCTCTCAAATGTAGTAAAATTAACATTTATTACTAAAATTAAATTATGTAATCTAAACTTATATTTAATCCCCAAATTTTACCTAAAATTTACAAAATCTATAATTTTGGTTATACTCTACGAGACGCTAGTTATGTATATTATGAAAATCCAGGGTCAAAGGTCAATCTATTCCAAAGGTCATTTAAGGCCAAAAATTTAAAAAAAATATTGCCTTTTTTAACGATTCTCGGAAACAATTTTTTGCTGGATTACGCATGCGCAGCGTTAGGTTTTTTCGTTACGGTATTTCTGGATTCGGTCTCCACGCTCAAGGCCCGCGATAGAAGCAATACCTTTAATATTTTATTATATTTTTATAAATAAAATCCTAACGCCTCGTATATAACCAAAATAATCTTCTAAATTTTTATTCATTTTTAGCTTTAATTTCTCTATCAAAAGGCCATATTGATATAGCTGGTATTATTCTAAGTAAGATCATGGGTTTGATTCCAAACATAATGAATTGTGATAAATAAAATCTAAAAGTATTCGAGCGGCAAAGATTCTCGTCAATTTGTCTAAAACAATATAATGTTAGCGCTGTTGAAAAAGCTGATACAATAAGACTGCGATTTTTTGTGTAATGTCGGTATCTGAAAAAAAAAATTAAATAAATAAATATTCACGCATTTATTTAATCGATAGATGGAATATGATTTAATGTACGCCAACACAAAAAAAGAAACAAAAACATCGAAATACTTACCACCTTAGGGTAATTAATTAAATTTAATTGCAATTATTTGTAAGAAGGATCATATAAAAAAACGGTAGGAACCAGGCCGTAAGTTTGTTGCCCGTTCTTCTAGGCTCTGGTCGCGTGGAACTGGCACCTAGAATCTAGTATATAAGACGATTCTAAATGATCCCTGTGATTTTACTAAGTAATGTTTTTATTCATTTTAAAATAAATAAATGATGATAGACAATCCACACAACATCATCTAGCCCCAAGCTAAGCAGAGCTTGTGTTATGGGTACTAGAAGACTGACATACTTAATACAATACATTACATAGATAGATATTGTTTATTATATGTACATATAAAACACTCAAAATACCCGGAATAAATATTTACAGATAGTACAAACATTTATCCCAAGGCGGGAATCGAAACCGCAACCTTCCGCGTCGCAGGCGGACCTTCGCCCGCCGCGCCACATCGGTCGTCTTATTAGTATTTTTGATTTTGAAGTGCAATAAATAATAATATCTGCAAATATTTATTCCGGGTGTTCTGGGTATTTTATATTTATAATAAAAAAATATGTATCTATGTGATGTATTGTATTAAGTAGATATGCCAGTTGTCTAGTACCCATAACACAAGCTCTGCTTAGCTTGGGGCTAGATGATGTTGTGTGGATTGTCCAGCATTATTTATTTATTTATAGTTACTATACAAGCTTTGCTTAGTTTTTCAATATTTATTAATTTATACTTACTGTGAGACTGTAGGAGTGACTGAAATAGCCCAGCCGAGTAAATATGCAGTGCATTGGACCAAAGCGAACATCGGCGTAGTGGTGACATGGATGGAATCCGGATTCTCGCACCAACGGAATGCCTGGAAAATATATGTACTTTTTAATGTTATGTTAATGACATACTACATATTAATATAGTACATAATTGTTTTGAATTTTTTTATGCACACCCTAAAAGGTTAGAATTACAATGATACATGATATATGACATCTTTTTACATGTAATTCTGCAAATAAATAATCTTTGACTTTGACTGACTAACCCCTATATTATAAAAAGCTAGCGTTGACATTATGTCACCATCTACTATGTAAAAATAAGTCGGTTTTCCTTCCTGACGATATAACTCCAGAACGCACGAACCGATTTCCACGGTTTTGCATTCGTTGGAAAGGTCTCGGGCTCCGTGAGGTTTATAACGAAGAAAATTCTGGAAAAATTTCAACAGAAAAGCGGGAAAGCGGGTAAATATCCCGTGCGAAGCCGGGACGGGCCGCTAGTTACGTATATAAGACATCAAGTCTTTAAATTTTGTCTATTATAAAACTGTATAAGAAGCCAAAAATCAGAAAGTTAATGCTGATCCAGAGAATCCTTTTGACAGGCGTCACAGCTCAGTTGGTAGTAGCTCTGCCTTTCATGCTGTGGATCGTAGGTTCGATTCCCAGAGCAAATGTTTGAATGATGAACATAAATATTTGTTGTGTCTGGGTGTTACTATGTATAATATCAGAGACTAGTATAAACAAGAAGACTGCTAACCTCATACAAAAAAACGTGACTCGGAAAAAGGTGAAATCCGAGAGTTGTAGTGGCTTATTTCTAGATGGCGCTGTATTCCGATCAAACCTATGGTATAAATCATTGTTTACGATCACATTTTTCACACCTAAAAATAAAATAAAAATTTTGGTGTGCACTAACACAGAAATAATACAGATTTCTTGGCTTTTAGTGCCGTTAGGATAATTTAACGGCTATGTGGCAGCGCCATCTAGAAATAAGCCACTACAACTCTCGGAATTTCACCTTTTTCCGAGTCACGTTTTTTTTGTATGAGATTGGCAGTCTATTTATACCTAGTCTCTGATACTATGTATTTACAAAAAATGTATATAAGTATACTATCAGCAATCTAGTTCCAATAGTACAAGCTTTGCTGAGTTTGGAACTAGAGTGTGATGTGTGAAATGTCTATGAATATATTTACTTACCAACTGCACGGTTGTCATTGGATCCTGTTTCACCGCTACAGCGACATAAGTAATGCCCGCTATAGCGGCCGTCAAAGCCGCACTCAACGCGTGCCATCGCACCGCTAGGCTAGGGGGGTAGGTGGCGTGGAATCCATATCGCCAGATGAAAGGATCTGATACGTAGAGGCAAAGTGCTGGAGCTAGGAATAAACCTGGAAAACATTATATACATATATATTATGTTTAATACCAGGGATGTTAGGGAGCTCCGTAACCGTAACCGAAACTATCGGATATCCGATATAAAAAATCATCCGTAACCGTAACCGAATCCGAAATAAAAGTTTCGCATAGTATCGGATAGGGGCGGAGCCTAATTGAGACATGTTATGACAAGTTGTTTTGATCGGAAACATCTAAAATTTAGATAATACTCAATGTAATTATTTTTATTTTAAATAGCTGTAATAATTACTCACAGACTGATTGAAATTCCTGCCAAAAACTAAGTAAAACTACTTTATTATACCTATTTGTATTTTACTTTTGAAATTGCCTAAAAAATTAATATCCGTAACCGAAACTAACGGATAATCCGAAATAATGTAATATCTGTATCCGGTAAAATAATCATTCCTAAATCCGTATCCAATCCGTATCCGAAATTTCATATCCATAACATCCCTGTTTAATACTGTGAGCTTAATAGAATATAGGGAATATGTGATAATTTAATTAATGTTTTGTATTTTTATTTATGTTGTATTTTATCTAATTTGCTTGTTAATTTGACTTTTATTGTGTGTTTATCTTTTTTTTTTGTATTTAATTGACATGTAAAAAAAATAAATTTAAATAATTCGTGTAATTGGTTTTGCAAACCGTTCGAATTGTTTGTAATAAATAAATTATTCTCGATTATCAGCAAACTGGTTGAAAAAAAAAATCAAATTGCAAAATTGTAAGTAATATAAGAGCCACAACTTAAAAGGCGGATCCAGGGGGGGGTCATGGGGGTCATGACCCCCCCTGAACTGGTTCCAGGACTTAGTGGACCACTAATTAAACATAATTATTTTATTTATATATTTTGTTACCATACAGATTTAATGTAACTAAATTTAATATAGTAACTTTGTATGATGGCAAACGTTTGGGAATTACATTATCAAAATTAAATTATAAGTTCTTGACTTGACCACGACTATGTGACCCCCCTTGCACAACTTCTGTAGCGACATTTTTTTTCATATTAAGGTCTGCGCAGACCGGGACGGCATGGCAAGGGATTTTAATTTTTACTAATGGACATTCAACCGTACTGTTACAGAAATACGACATATATTGCTATGCTTTAAAATGATGCCGTGGCATTGGACGTGAACGGAACGGCACATTTTAAAGCATAGCAATTTATGTCGTATTTCTGTAACAGTACGGTTGAATGTCCATTAGTAAAAATTAAAATCCCTTGCCATGCCGTATCGGTCTATATGTATAATTATTTTATTTGTTTTGTTGCGCCTGTTTAAATTATGTCATACGATTAAATAAAGGTGCTCACCCACTATAGCGCCGAGTACACACTGATGTGGAAAATGCGCCGCTACGTACATTCTAGCGATTAGTACCGAGCCAAGTGACCAACAAAGCAGTGGGTACGCAACACTCTTCAACCATGGCTTTATTGTCCACTTTCTGAAACAAAATATCATCATCAACCTATATAATAAATAAAAAATGGTTGTCTGTAAAGCCGGTTTACTGACGATAGTTGAACGTGACAACGTCACTTCATGGAACGCCTCAGAACGCCTCATGAGTCATGTTTTTTCGTGCGTGCAGCCGGCTCTATCGAATTATAAGACGTTGTCACGTCAAAAAAAAAATGGTTGTCTGTAAAGTCGGTTTACTGACGATAGTTGAACGTGACAACGTCACTTCATGGAACGCCTCAGAACGCCTCATGAGTCATGTTTTTTCGTGCGTGCAGCCGGCTCTATCGCATTATAAGACGTTGTCACGTCAATAATGCTGGACAATCCACACAACATCTAGCCCCAAGCTAGGCAGAGCTTGTGTTATGGGTACTATAAGACTGACATACTTAATACAATACCTACATTACATAGATAGCTTGCTTTTTTATATTATAGCTTGGAGCTAGATGATGTTGTGTGGATTGTCCAGCATTATTCATTTATTATTATGTATCAACCTATATCAGTCCACTGCTGGACGTAGGTCTCTCTGCAGACGCGCCACTGAGCCCGGTCTTCGTCTCTCCTCATGTTGTATTTGCGCTACTCTCCGCAGTCCTACAATACAACATTCTATCAGCAATCTAGTTCTCATAGTACAAGCTTTGCTGAGTTCGAGACTAGAGTGTGATGTGTGAAATGTCCGTCAATATTTATCTATCTATCACCTGTCATAAGCGACATGCGCTGTGAACATGACAGCTAATGTCAAAGTGGCAGCCGCCGCGGCCGCGTGTCCGCTAGGGGAGCCCGGGCCCGTCTCGCACGTCTGGCGGGTCTGCGCGAGCCGGGGGCGGAGCCCTGACGGGTAGTACGACGTCTCACGTACCCACCAGTATGGACGATCTTCGAAAAACCACCTGGGAATCAATGAAAATAAGATGAATAAGAATTAGAATAGAATAGAATAACTTTACTAGACTTAGAATTACTTATATTAAAGAGATGATTTATTTTATTTTATCTTAATTACTACGTTTTTAAACATATAAGTAAGTATGATTGTCCAGCATTATTTATTTATTAAGTAAACTTAGTAAAAATCAGTGTGTCAAATAACACATTGACTTGAGGACATCCACCATTTTTTGTTTATATTATTATTATTATTTATTTATTTATTTATTGTAACAAAATATCTATTTATGTCTGTCTGTGTCAATCTGTATGTCTGTCTGTCAGTCTGTCTGTCTATCCATCTGTCAATCTGTCTATCAATCTGTATGTCTGTCTGTCTATTTGTATGTCTGTCTGTCTATCTGTATGTCTATCTGCCTGTCAATCTGTATGTCTGGCTATCTGTATGTCCATCTGTCTATCTGTATGTCTATGTGTCTATCTGTATGTCTATGTGTCTATCTGTATGTCTATGTGTCTGTCAATCTGTATGTCTATCTGTCTGTCGGTTTATCTGTCTGTCAATCTGTCTGTATGTCTATCTATCAATCTATCTAGTGTGAACGTGTCAGACCCTTACCATTTCATGACAGTATTCAACCAGCCTCCAAATGCCATACATAGTAACAGCTGCGCTGCGAACACCGAGTCCACAATGGAAAGTAATGGGAACACCGTCTCCGTGATGTGATGCGGATTGGACACATTGTTGACAAACTCAAAGTAACCATCGTAGTCTCGGAACCTATAAAAGGAAATTAAAATAAATATTTACAGAAATTTCACACACTCTTACGGCCGGTTTCTCGAACGATGATCAACGAAAAATTCAATTAATTACTATGTGTCAAACTCGGATCAATCGTGATTTGGGTTTCGAGAAACTGGCCGTTAGTACCGAACTGTCCTGAGGATGTCGTAAAAGGCGACTAAAGGAAAAAATACACTCGGGGATGGGCAGCAGCATCCACCTGAGTATGTAACCACACCACGCTTGGCAGGCGGATTGGTGATCACAGTGTGGGTGTGATCACCAATCCGCCTGCCAAGCGTGGTGATTATGGCAAAAACCCTCCAATATTAGAGGAGACTCATGTCCAACAGTGGACGTTTATGGGTTGTTGATGTTGTAGTACCAAACTAAGCAAAGCTTTTTAAGCAACTAGATTCTTCTTATTGTGTCGATGCTACATCTCTATTTTGTTGTAGCATCGTGTTACAACTAGATTGCTGATAGAATACTTATACATCAGCATCAGCACTTTAGAAATATGTATGATCTTCTTCTTATCGTGTCGATGCTACAACTGTAGGTATTCTGTTGTAGCATCGTGTTGGAAAGATTAGCCAGACTAGACACTGCTTTGCCGTGCCTAGCTGTTACCGGTGTGCGCCATGAGGAGGCTCTTTCCATGCATCCATATGTATGATTTTAAAAGGTTAGTAAGAGACATGCTAACATTAATTTTAGTCACATGTCTACTATTTCTGTATTTACTAGGTTTGCTGATGGCAGGTGGAGTAAGGCCTTGACAGAATGGTGGCCTAGAGGACATACAAGAGGCCTTGGCAGACCAACAGCCAGATGGATGGACGATATCGTTGCCGTACAGGGTAGGACCTGGATGCAAAAGGCCCAATTAAGAAAAGAGTGGCGTTTGAGGGAGGAGGCTTATACCCAGCAGTGGGCTAGTACGGGCTGCCGATGATGATGATGATGATGACTAGGTTTGTTATTGAGGTATTGGGGACTAAAGTATCTCAGTGTATTTCTACCATTCCTGGAATATAGTTGTAAACTTGAGATCCAATTTTTTTTATATTTTGTTAATTTTAAAGCTATAAGTAATGTTTTAACTTTAATTTATAGTAAAATCAAAGTTCCAATAAGTATATTGGTGTATTGAGAAATTAAGTACACATATTTCACGCATTTTAACGATATTATTCACGCGAAAATGTAGATAACAATGCAAATACAGTAGGTAAATATTTCAAATTATATTGGTGTTTATTTTGTATAAAGAATTAGGAAATAAAAACACTAATTTCACGTTTCGGGTACATTTTACAAGAACACAGGAATACTACTGAAGGTTTGAATCTTTAAAAATCTTTTTATAATACTTATTGATATGTTATTGCGGTATAAATGCGGAAAAACTAATCGATATCATACCAGTCCTGAATAAATTCGATACAAGTCACTCCGAACGCGTAAACCTGCTCCATTTTAGCTGGGTCGTGTTGTATTTTACGCTAAATCATTGTAAATTATGTAATTACTTCCGGAATCACACAGCTAATTTTCTAACTATTTTAATTAAAACTATGATGAAATCAAATCAAAAACACCGAAACATTTTTACTATTGTTTGACACTGACATTGACAGATTTTAAAAGATACTAGAATCCATTACTGAACGAAATAAGTAAATAACCCGTTCTAAAATTGGAATTTGGTTTAAGCGACATCTATTAGCTTGAATAAGTACTACAAAAGTTTTATAAATTTGCAATAGATGTCGCTAAAATAAATCAAACAATAACTGCTACTCGATAGTAGATGGCGCTCATTAATAAAAATGCTTTTATTTAAAAATTAAAATTTGTCATTGAAGTGTACCAACAGCATTAAGCAAACAAAACTTTAATTTACGGCTGAGTACAGTAGATAAACAAAAAACAATAAAAATCTACATTAAATAATAAAACATTGATCTACTAACCAATAGATGGCGTTGACTCTATTTCAGTTACGTACTGAAGAAATAACTGAACGAAAATATTGAAAAATCCGGGAATTATGCATTCGTTCGTAAAAAAATCGTTCATGGCTCTTGGCTCCTGTAACACAGTTTTTTAACTAGCTCAGGAGCCTATGGATTCAACTTTTTCTGTATAAACATTTATTTGTGTCAATAAAACATATACTTATATTTTTTTTTATCGATAATTTATTCAATTTGCACCGTATTTTTTCTGATTTTTGTTGTTTTGTTTATTTATCTCCTTCAGAATCAGAATCAGAATCAGAAATATTTTATTGTTTGATATATTGATTTAAAGTTGGTCAAATCTCATTATGAGAGTTTTTACATACATTTCAACTAAAATACATAGAAAATTTTGTTTTTACAAAGATATTTCGATTGGTAAGTCTTACGAGGTTCCAAATTGGCAGCTAAGCGGTCGGAAGCCCCGAGCCGGGCCGGGCCGGATTATTGTTTTAATAATTGAACATTATTCTACGGTAGTACGATAGTACGCGCAAGTTTCTAAAAGTCAGGGCAAATGTTTGTGTGAACATAAATATTTGTTCTGTGTTCGGTGTTACTATGTATTCTATGTATGTTACAACAAAAATGTATATAAGTATTCTATCAGCAATCTAGTTCCCATAGTAAGTAGGCTTTGCTTAGTTTGGGACTAGAGTGTGATGTGAATTGGATTCACGCCTGCGACGCAGAGGTTGCGGGTTCGATTCCCGCCTTGGGATAAATGTTTGTACGATGCAAATATTTATTTCGGGTGTTCTGGGTATTTTAATTTATGTATGATAAAAAATATTCATCTATGTAATGTATTGTATTAAGTATGTCAGTCTTCTAGTACCCATAACACAAGCTCTGCTTAGCTTGGCGCTAGATGATGTTGTGTGGATTGTCCAGCATTATTTATTTAAATAAAGGTGTACAAACCTTTGTTGTTGACTGTACAGAGATGAGTCGCTCAGTTCTCTGAATTTAATCTGCGGAGGAAAGTACGTCAGACACACACGATCTAACTATCTCAAGACATCTTTAATCGATACCATAGGTACCGATTAGAGCCCCGATCGAGCTAAATTGTAACGTAAACCGTTCGTCTAAGCAGCAGCTAAGGTCCCAGTCTTAGCACGATCGGGGCCCAGCTACTGGTAATAATAATGACACAAAACTTGTAACAACTTAACAACAAAAATTTTTTAACGAATATTTTGACGACAAATATTGATAAAACCAATAGCAAATTATTTTTTAGATAACTTTAAAACTTGTTAGATATAAAAGTATTGTATTTAAAGCTATATACAATTGTTATTTTTCTGTCATTCAGACAAGCCTAACCCAAAAAGGTTTAAAGTCGTCTCTACTTGTGGAGACACGACTTAACCCAACGAAAATGATGAACAAAACAACATTAACATGTATTTTAATTAAAATCACAAGATAATATTATATATCTATATAATATTTAATAATATGATGTTGCGTGGATTGTCTCGCATTTATTTATTTATTAAGCTATTGCATATCTTCTATCGCGGGCCTTGAGCGTGGAGACTGAATCCAGAAATTCTGTAACGAAAATAACCTAACACTGCGCACGCGTAATTCAGCTGCTATCCAATAGCTTTACCGCGGCAGTCCCCGAGTGCCACACGCCTTTTTGTTTATAAACCCGAGATATATCTTAAAATGCTACCCCGTTCACACCCGACGCACACTCGTAAACGCTGTATGATCACATAGAAGTTATTACATTAAAGTATAACCCCCCCCCTTTAGCCCCCGGGGGTTAAATGGTGTGGGGGTAAGAGGGGGTAAGGGGGGGTAAGGGGGGCTGGAGTGTAAATGGGTGTTACAGCGTAACATTGCAGAGAATGAGTATTTCAAAAGAGATGGGTGAGTTAAAATATAGATAATTTTGTTAACAAGCTACTTAGGTTTTTGTATGTTTTTTTATGACAGGCGTCACAGATCAGTTGGTAGTAGCCTTGCATGCTGTGGGTCGTGGGTTCAATTCTCACCCAGAGCAAATGTTTGTGTGATGAACATAAAATATTTGTTCTGTGTCTGGGTGATACCATGTATTTTATGTATGTATTTACAAAAATAATGTATATAAATATTCTATCAGCAGTCTAGTTCTCATAGTACAAGCTTTGCTTAGTTAGGGATTAGAGTGTGATGTGTGTATAGTCCGTGAACATTTATTTTTTGATGTGTATTATTATAAATAAACAATAAATAAATAATGCTGGACAATCCACACAACATCATCTAGCCCCAAGCTAAGCAGAGCTTGTGTTATGGGTACTAGAAGACTGACATACTTAATACAATACATTACATAAATAGATATTTTATATTATACATATAAAATAGCCAGAACATCCGGAATAAATATTTGCAGATCGTACAAACATTTATTCGAAGGCGGGAATCGAACCCGAAACCTCCGCGTCGCAGGCGGACCTTCGCCCGCCGCGCCACATTGGTCGTCATATTATTAGTAGGATGTAGGATATTATTAAAAGGAAGCAATCTTCAACTATTCTAAAATACCAACACTATTAATAGACGCGGCGTATACATTAAAAAGCTTTTAAAAAATTACCACTTAATAAAAAAAACAAAAGTTCAAAGCATGCTTCGTAAACGGTCCTAATATGTCACATTTAGATGTCAACCAATTCGAAACCAATTTGTGTAGTTTTTTTAAATAGACTATGAAACGCACGCGGTTTTATGTGTATGCTTAGTAATTGAATAGACAAATAAGATTAACTAAGTACACATTTATTTCAAAATCTTAGTACTTACCTATTAAAAGTTTTTATAAAATATGTAAGTAGATTTAAAATATTAATTTATATATATGAACATATTAAAAAAAACTATTAACTATTATTGTTCTGTATTGACACGCTAGAAGAAGATTAAAAAACTGAATAATATAAATACTATTATGAGATAATATATAAAAGTTAGGTAATTTAAAAATAGTAGAAAATGATGTATATTTAATCGAGTATTTTTTTTTTATTATGTTTGGGTTATAGTAACAATTCAGTGTCTCATTAAACCTATGTTTTGGACTTTTTTAAACGTTTTTGAAACGGGAAAAAATCCGCATGCGATAGTTATTTGGCTAAAGTAAAAAAAAACTGTCAATTAGGGATAGTTATTTGGCTAAAGTATAAAAAACTGTCAATTAGGGATAGTTATTTGGCTAAAGTATAAAAAAACTGTCAATTAGGGATAGTTATTTGGCTAAAGTATAAAAAAACTGTCAAATACGGTTTTGTCATTCCCATGTCAATTTCACAAACAGACAGACAAATCATCAACTATAGTTATTAAAAAACGCGAGGGGAGATAATGTGATAACGTTGTTTGGATTGATTGCGGATGACGTTATTACAATGTTGTGTCGTACTCCATTACGAGCTATATTGGTTTTACTATGTTGGTGGCAGTGGTAGACTTTTTTGTTTTTTTTATAGAAGTTAGTATTAGAGCGTTTTCACACTATCAGATCCGATATCGGTGTCGGACGCCGATCCGATATCGGAGTAAGTAAAATGTATGAAATACGTACCTGTCTTTTATATTGTCCGGCCCGATACCGGATATCGAAGGTACATATTTCATACACTTTACTCACCCCGATATCGGACCGGCGTCCGACACCGATATCGGATCGGATAATGTGAAAACGCTCTTAGTTAGAGTGAGTAGGCAAGAACAGACAGACAGAAGGACAAAATCATTATTGTCTAATATCGAAACTGAGACGCTTGTTATAAATAAATAATAATAAATAATGCTGGACAATCCACACAACATCATCTAGCCCCAAGCTAAGCAGAGCTTGTGTTATGAGTACTAGAAGACTTGTCTATTAAGGTGACGGGTATAGCCAAATGCGGGTTTTTGGGGAAACCGGAAACTGTTTTCAGAAAAAGTGATAGCATGTGGAGTTGTGAAACTTATTATTTCCTATAACACATATATTGAACTAGTGTATTGTTACTCAAAATTTGTGCTCTTGGATATAGTTTACTTTTAAATGTAAGTTTAGTACCAACACCTTTTGCAAAAGTGTGGTTTAAGATCCCATTTTTTATGGGTTTGGCAGATTTGTTTGGTACCAAACTCAGCACAGCTATTCTTATGGTTCGTATCTTGTGACTCTAAAGAAAACATTTCTACATTAAGGTGTTTAAAGAAGAAGAAGAGTAGCGCCTTAGGAATTATAAGTGTTTGATTGCTGTGTGCTCGCAAATATACATAAGGCACTGCTTTAGAGTTTGACTATCCGAACTGTGCGCGGCTCATTATGTGTTTTGCGCCGTTGTCAGCATTTTTGTTGAAATTGAAATTGTGACGTTGCCACGCTGACTGTCTAGAGTTTAACCACCACGGCAAAAACTATGCCGTGTTACAAGTTTAACGTGTGTATAGATATAATAAATAAATAATAAACTTGGAAGTTATTGACATTTTTATTTATTATGAAAAATTTCACCCTACCCGTCGCCTTAAGTAGGTATGTCAGTCTTCTAGTACCCATAACACAAGCTCTGCTTAGCTTGGGGCTAGATGATGTTGTGTGGATTGTCCAGCATTATTTATTTATTTATT
Source organism: Ecliptopera silaceata (assembly GCA_932527185.1). NCBI lineage: Eukaryota > Metazoa > Arthropoda > Insecta > Lepidoptera > Geometridae > Ecliptopera > Ecliptopera silaceata. The sequence continues at coordinate 3,944,542 of OW052217.1, read as the reverse complement.
ATTATAATTCAATATTTATCTCGTACAAGTGCTAACAAAGGGCACAGGTGTCAATGGCGCCCCCTGCCGGTTATTTGACACACTATTAATCCGGATTTAGCCGGATTTAAGTGGATTTACAGGGATTTTGGGGTGAAAAGTGGCGTGCGTTGATTTTTTGGGGTTTATTGTTGTTAGTTTTAGTGAAAGTTAATTTATCAATGAAGAAAAAATATCCAGTATCTCTACCATTATGTAAAAACTTAGTTATTGCACATTACCCCTATCTTATAAAAAGTTAGCGTTGACTTTATGTCATCATTACGTATGGCAATCAATAAGTACATCAAGTCTGCACTAACTTTTTATAATATAGACTGTAAATGTATAGTATAATAATAAATCTAATCTTTAAAATAATAAAAAAAATCTTAAATTATCTATCTCTGTACTTACATACTTAAGTATTTGAAATACTTTTACATAAAGAAACAGAGCATCGCTTACATCAAACAGCTTAAATAATTACTTACTTACATTTTTTTTTTCAATTCAAATATTATGTAAGTAATAAATAAATAAAATAAATACTTAAGTACATCATTCAGGGACATTTCACACATTGCCCTCTAGTCGCAAACTAAGCATAGCTTTTACTATTTAAATTTAATTTACTATGTAAAATAGTAACCTATATAAAAGTATAGTATAGTAATAAGTAGTCTTAATAGTACCCAAAAAACGCAACCACAAAATATTGCCAAATAAAAAGTTACGACTTTCTTTACAAAACGCAAAAAACCCGATTGACTTGTAAACAGCCAACATAACAAAAAATATACCGCCATTTAGCTTTCAAGGGCGTTCCGAGATCGAAAAAAATGCGTTCAGAAATCAAAATGTTTTGTCATGTTTTACAAAGAGTTTGGTTTATATATTTTACAATCTGTGACGAAGAATCTGCCGCCTCCGACCATAGAGAAATTCTTTTTTTTTCTTTCACCTTACAGTAGTATTTTATTGTTATATTGCGACTGAAACGTAATTAGGGGTACTACCGCAATTTTGTGGGCACAGAAATGTTTTCTTTGTTTCGACTTCATATTTTTGAGAAATTCGTCAATGTCGGTGTATCTTTGATTATTTGAGTTGTAAATTATAGTAAAATGTTTAGACGCTGTAAAATTATATTGTCAAGGATATTCTATGATTAGGAAATTATTATGCCGTAAAGTATGGTTTAGGTCTTTTATTATGACTAATAAATAGATACCAATAAATATTCACGAACATTTACAACACGCTCTAGTCCCAAACATTGCAAAGCTTGTACTATGGGAACTAGATTGCTGATAGAATACTTACATACGTTTTTTAGAAATACATAGGTACATAGAATACATTAACCTAACCTAATACAGAACAAAAAATTGTATTCATCACACAAACATTTGCTCTGTGTGGGAATCGAACCTACGACCATGGTATGGAAGGCAGAGCTACTACCAACTAAGCTGTGACGCCTGTCGATAGATAAGATAAGATTATCATTTACTTAGTAAAACAACTTAGTTACGTAAGTACATAAATACCTACACCTTTTTTTTGTTCAAACATAGTGTACACGTTGTCTGGGTGAGATCGCTTATAGCGACAAGACCGTCCATTGTACGGATGTATACTAAAGATATTTCTATTCTATTTCCACACAACAAACACTAAAGTTAGCAATAACACAAATAATAGTCCATACAGTACAGAATAAAAAGCTTTAATCCCCCAAAACGTTACACAATCAAAAACACAATTAACATACAATCACACCCCCATAAAAAGAATAACATCATCCCTCGCTTATTCACATAATACAAAAACAGTTACTTATTTATTATTTAAATTACGAGAAATCCCGAGACGCTCATGAAAATAAAATCATGGCGCGATGCGCGAATTGAATTCAAAATTGGAATCAAAAGACAATCCTTTTTTTTTTCTTTTTTCTTTTTTATAGCGAACGTTGGGTTGCTAGAGTTGAATTTTTGATAGTGAGGTCCGAATTGGGACCGAATGAAAGTTTTTATTAGATACTTTGATAGAAAATAAGGATTTGTGACCTTGCTTATTTATGTTTATTGTGTAAATGGTGCTGTAAAAGTTTATCTGCTGGCAGTTATTGTTTTATTATGTTTAAGACGGTCTGTACTTATTGGGTACTTTTATACCGTTAGGTCTACCTTGTTATGTAAGTCATAAAAATGGTAATTATTTTATGGCGGTATAGATAAGTAGGTTTTAGAACAAATAATTTGTTTTATTACAAATTAAGAGACAGGATTTGAGTGACACATTTTGGAGACTCTTAACATCGTTTGGGAAATTTTGTTCAAACCTTAAATAAATAGATATCTATTAATCAATATTCATACCAAAAATCAAAAGACGTGTGGCACTCGGGGACTGCCGCGGTAAAGCTATTGCATAGCATATTTTGCTGGACTACGCATGCGCAGTGTTAGGTTGTTTCGTTACGGAATTTCTGGATTCGGTCGCCACGCTCAAGGCTATTTACAAAGTGTATTAATAAAACTATTGTTAGTACAGGCTTTTTTAAAAATGGTTTGCCAGCGAAGGCCAAACTAAGCTTTAAGCTTGTATTTTGGACTTCAAGAGTGCAGTTACTAGAATTGAGAACCAAAAAACATATCAAAGATATTAGAGCTGAGCACGAATAAATGTGACAATCGTAAACGTAACGTATTTAAGACACACTGCGCGCTAACGCTGCAACGTTCGACAGTAAAGCTGATGTTGACGCGCAGTGTATCTCAAATACGTCACTGTTTCGATACGTTTACGATTGTCACATTTATTCGTGCTTGTCCCAGAACATATGTAAGTTTTTCATCAAATCCGACCGACGGAATAAAAGGCTGCCTCTCGCTACAATCTGAATGATACTCTCTTCTTGGAGTAGAAACACCAAACCATACTTGTTTTTTTTTCTATATTTTGACAGACGTCACAGCTCAGTTGGTAGTAAAAAAAATAAAAATTAATAAATAATGCTGGACAATCCACACAACATCATCTAGCCCCAAGCTAAGCAGAGCTTGTGTTATGGGTGCTAGAAGACTGACATACTTAATACAATACATTACATAGATAGATATTTTTATTATACTTATATAAAATACACAGAACACCCGGAATAAATGTTTGTGTGAATGTTTGTTCTGTGTCTGAGTGACAGTCAGTTGTGAATATATGTTATATTACTTACTTAAATGTTTTTGTATATTTTAATTGTATGTGAATCGATCTTTAGTCACAGAAAAATTAGCTTGTTTTTAGGTTTTTTTTCAGAAATGCAGCCAGTTTCAGATTTATACCTACTGATTTGGATCAGTTGAGCTATCATAGATCGTTTGAAACGGTCTGCAGATAGCCCTGATTCTTATGTAAGTATTTTATATATGTACATATTTATAAAGTTTGTTCGTGAATCTATGAAAACTTTTATAAAAAAAAATATACTTACTAAGTTTATACTGTATTTATTCCAGATAAAAAACAACAACAGTATCTACTTATACTTAGTACATTTCTCTATAGTACACTTGCTCTATAGTACATTTCTCTATAGTACACTTGCTCTATAGTACATTTCTCTATAGTACACTCGCTCTATAGTACATTTCTCTATAGTACACTCGCTCTATAGTACATTTCTCTATAGTACACTCGCTCTATAGTACATTTCTCTATAGTACACTTGCTCTATAGTACATTTCTCTATAGTGCACTCGCTCTATAGTACATTTCTCTATAGTACACTTGCTCTATAGTACATTTCTCTATAGTACACTCGCTCTATAGTACATTTCTCTATGGTACACTCGCTCTATAGTACATTTGTACTCTAACAGAAGCCTTTACTTTTTAATCCGGGTTCGGGCGGGCCGGTCGTAAACGCCGGCGACCCCCCATAACGGATATACAGGACCAATCATCCCGCTATCTGCACTATTTTTTCGGCTTAAAATGTGGGACTACCCTCACGGGAGACCCGACTGATGTATGTTTTATTTGGGTAAGAAAAGAGGGTAGTTTTGTTAGATTTCGTGGAAAAACTGCAAAGTAGGTTTCTAATGGAGGGACAGTGTTTATTGATGATAGGATTAATATTAGTTTCAATATTATGTTAGAATTAACGATAACTTACACTAATCAAAAAGTCTGTCAATATCTAATAAGAGAGGCCTTTGCCCAGCAGAGGGAAGATTATGGCTAAAAAAAAAGAGCTTTCATTCCACAAAATGAAACACGAAAATCTAAATGATTAATACCTTATTTTCACACAGCTACTTATTTTCAATTTTTACGGCAAAATTACTCTTTAAGACATTTGCATATGACATTAAAAAAAACTAGACATACGCATACAAGTACAAAACATCATATCTAAGTGATTACAGAATAATAATCGAATAATCTCACATATTAGTTAAAATTTTATACAAATTAATTGTACTTTCCCATTTTATTCGAAAATCATTATCATATTTTACCATAATCATATTTTAATAATAAAATAATGCTGACTAAATAAAATAACCTGCCTTTCCCAGTTTTGGCCCAAACCTTTTTATATTGAAGTCAAAAACTTCAAATAAATTCAATATAAAAAAGGTTTCTTGCGAGAATAAAAAAAAAAGTTTTGGGCCAAACCATGACAATCTAATTAGTCATACTCCACACAACTTTACAATACGAAACAACATTATTTACACATTGCAATAGCCACCGAGCCCAATCATCGGCTACTGGTAGCTAAATAAACAAAATACAACAGCGGGGCGTCCGCCATTATGAGCTAAATAAAACCTTTTTGAACAATTACGAGCTGTTTCTGAACGCAACCATAAAATCTCATTTCACGAAACGTCAAAATGTTTCCCGCGCACCGTTTGTTTTAGAGAATTGTTTTGAATTTTGAAATTTCGAATGCTTTTGTTTGAGGTCGTAAAAGGAAGGCGAGAGAAATTGAAATAGTTTTTTTTTAGTTTCGTAAAAGTTGTAAAATATTTGGGTTGGTTAGTAGAAATTTGTGTCAACCGCAATTTTATGTTTAGATATTATTGTAAAATATAAAAAAAACGTATTAGGATATCTTAGAACTAGGATTAACCAATGTGTATGAAAAAAAAACTACTTAGTATTTACTTAATTTTGTGTAATGATGAACACCCGGAATAAATATTCAGATCATACAAACATTTATCCCAACGCGGGAATCGAACCCGCAATCACATCGGTCGTCATCTCATTGGTTTCTTTAAAGCGAAACCTATAGCTTCCTAAATAGTATGTTTAGTTATTATAGTTAGGGCTAGATGATGTTAAGTGGATTATCCAGCATTATTTCTTAGATTTAAGTAAATAAGTAAGTAAATCAGTATGTTTACTTAAATGAAACTTATGCGTATTTCGTCGTTTATTAATGCATCAGACATTTATCGCCGTTCCAAGGCGGAATGCAGACAACAAATTACACCGCCATTTATCGGTGCTGTTCCCGCCAGAATTAACGTCAGTTGAGCCGTTTGGGTGGTGCGTTCTCAACCTACCCTCGAGTTCGAATAAATGGGACAATCGCACAATTCTTCCTTTATTTCTTACTAGGTGACCCGTGCCCAACTCGTTGGGCATAATTTTTATTAAAAATAAAAGTTAGACATATGCTGTCGTTGACTTTTTTGTAGGCATTTTCAAGCTCCACATCTTTTCTCTAGAACGCAAAAATATATCTTTCATAGTTAAGGCAGCGTTTGTAAGAAACGCTTTCATTCGACCGTTTTTTCTCCGATTCACTTTGCAAAACGGACTACCACGTAAACGCCTTTTTTTTTGTTTTTTATATAACTTGACACTCAGCAATAATGTGGCTTTCTATTGGTGAAATAATTTTTAAAATCGGTTCAGTAGATCCCGAGATTACCCCTTACAATTTAACAAACACACAAACTTTACTTCTTTATAATATTAGAAAGTAAGTTTAGAAGTATAGATAGTATAGAAGATATATGACGATTGACGACCGATGTGGCACGGTGGGCGAAGGTCCGCCTGCGACGCGGAGGTTGCGGGTTCGATTCCCGCCTTGGGATAAATGTTTGTACGGTCTGCAAATACTTATTCCGGGTGTTCTGGGTATTTAAAAGTATACTTAATAAAAAATCTATCAATGTAATGTATTGTATTATGTAGTAGTCAGAGCTTGTGTCATAAACCAAGCTCTGCTTAGCATGGGGCTAGTTGTAGTGTGGATTGTCCAGCATTATTTATTTATTTATATTTTGTAAATACCTACTGTACCTAATAGTCGTAAGTTTGTTTGTGAATAAATAAGTTTTGACGTGACAACGTCTTATAATTCGATAGAGCCAGCTGCACGCACGAAAAAACATGACTCATGCGGCGTTACCTCGCTCTGAGGCGTTCCATGTAAGGCTTGAAGCGCACAATCGGCCTTTGCGTTCGTTGTCACGTTCAACTATCGTCAGTAAACCGACTTTACAGACAACCATTTTTTTATTATTTTAAATATGAAAATAATATATAAATCGCTTAAGAACTCGCCATTTTGTAATACGCGGGCCGCGAATGAACTGCTATCATGGGCGGCTGGCAGCGAGGAAAGCGCTTACATTGTTTTATTATAAAGCTATTAAAGCGCTGCAGCTACTGAAACCTGCTCAATAGAGACTGAGAACGTAACTTTTGCGGGTGAATTTTTGTTCAAAAAAGGTTTTATTGCGCATTTTTTGTTACGATATAAGTATCGTAACAAAGAATGCACAATAGAACTTGATATCGTTAATATTAATCGTACTTATATTATAATAATAAAATAAGTAACTAAGCCCTAACCTATAAGGTAGGGTATAATTAAATTACTTAGATAGGTACTTATACATATCTACTTAAAAAAAAACAACTTAAATTATAATAATACATACTTACTAAATATACTAACTAACGTAATGAAAAGTAGTAATTAGTATCTAGAGTTTATGATAATTAATAAAAGACATTAGAGTAAGTTTTTGGGTACGTTCTGAACGAAATAATTCGATAGGTAGATGCTAAATCTAAAAACCTAATAGGTATGTAGGTAGGTATTATACGAATTTGGATCATTTGTGGTATCTTAAATTCGGTTTGCGACGATCTGAAGATAGCTGGGTGAATTTTATGTGTAAGTAATAAAAAAAACCTTATTATAGTATCATGTAAATACTTACTTACTATGATAGTCGCAGGTAATTACCATTGATGACACTTACAGTTTTAAGTAATATAAATAAGTAATGTATAAAGTAATAATGGTACCTAAGTAATTTAATATAACATAAAAAGCCTTGAAAATTTAGAATTTTTAGTCAAGCAAAGTTACATTGTAGTGCTTTCCTCACTGCACGCTGAATAAAAGCGAGAAAATTACTTTTACCGAACCCCAAGCCAAAAAGACGTAACCGCCATCTCTGTTTGTCTTTCTCTAACTTCACATTTCCCAACCATCCCTCTCTCTCGCACTCGCGGTGGAAAATCAGGCGAAGTAAGCTTTTCTTTACGAATCCACGAAACGCCCTAGCCTTCCATGATGGCCGATTATACAAGAGAGTACGTCCCGAAACTCACTGTACGCTTTCCCGACGAAAATCCACGCAAAGTGGCCACAGACTTTCTGGACGAAACGTTGGAGCGAAAACGGCCTTTATCTACGCTCCGCTATTGGCTGGTTTAAAAAACTGCGGAGCTTGTGATTGGCCAAAACAAATTACCCGCGGCGTTCTTTATTGTACCATTTTTGAAAATGTCGTATGTGATTTTCCTTTTAAATACGAAATGGCGTAAGGTCCCTCTTTTAGTATGAAACTAAGGCTTTTTCGTTCGTGAAATATTTTGCTTTTACGCGGGAATTTCATAGACTTGAATGAAATTGCTGGATTAGAACAATTATACGAGTTTTTTGTTTATACCATAGAGTATTTATCTATTAGAAATGGCATATTGTTAATTAATGACTAAGTCTTAGTCATAAGCATCATTTTGAAAACAATGTACTTGCTTAAGTAAAACTTTATTATTTAATGTACTTAATCGGTATAAAACCGCGATAACTGGTTAAGTAAATAAATAAATGTTCACAGACAAATCACACATCACACTCTAGTCCCAAACTAAAAGCTTGTAAGTACTATGGGAAATAGGTTGCTGATAGAATACTCATTAAGTACCTATATTTTTGTACTTAATTAAGTAAATAAAAACGTAGAATACATTGTAACACCCAGCACAGAACAAATATTTATGTTCATCACACAAACAGTCAGTGGGAAACAAACTCACGACCCACAGCATGGAAGGCAGAGTTACTACCAACTGAGTTGTGAACTTGTGACACCTGTATTAATAAACTACAAGACCTATCGACCTATCTATTTTCCTCATTAGTCCTGAGTATAATAAGTAATTTTAGATGACATAAAATCAAACCTTTCAAAAACACATTCAAACAAATTAGAAAAATTTCTTATATCATCTCTATAACTTGTCAAAACGTCACTTGCTTGTAAAGTTGTAATAAAAAAAAAAGATGTTTACAACCAAATGACTGGTGAAATGTATTGACAACATAACAATAATATATTATTTCAACTAACAAAAGAGGCCGAAACGAATCATTGCTACTGGCTTTCTTGTGATTAGCCCAGCGGGATAGAAAAAAAAACAATGTAAGTAGTATGGCCTAATACTTTGTTTTTTTTTTCTGGCTCGCATTAAGCAATACATTTTTTTCCCGCTCAATTTGAAAATAGACTTATGGGTAAGTTGGTAGCTGTATTCTATATTCGAATAGTTTTTTTTTGTTTTGTTAATCTGTACTTGAGCGTGAAGGTTTATTATAAAACTATTTTGAATAAGCGAACTTAAGGTCGACCACTCGCTCTAGCGGGAAATTCAATGTTTTTAGGGTTTTTTTTATTGCGGCTGAACTGTTATCTTTTAATTTTAATTTCCCGCTAGAGCGAGAAGTATCACCTTAAAGTTAGATCTCATTAAGTTACATTTAAAGTTACAGTTAGACTTCTTTCGACTGTTTTTTTTTTGTTAAAATATATTATTGTTATATTTGAAGTACTTATCAATAATAATGTCATGTCTATGAATGTGTAACTCTATAGTCTGCACGAAAAAGCTATTTTTCACATCGTATCTTTATCGCTACGTTTAAATAATAGTCCGCCTCCATCTTAAATAGTGACGTAGAACCTCGAATCCGAACTTGGTCTTGGTCTTGGTTCGATTCCCGATCTGCCTTTTAGACATGATTGTGGGTTCGATTCCCACTAAAACAAACTTTTGTGATGGATGACACATGATGATAGTTTATAAAATAATAGGTAGGTATATATAAAATACATAAGAAACCATTGAGCTATCTACAGACCGTTGCAAACGATCTAAAGATCTAAAGACAGATTGTTTTGTATCTGAGAGCATATTTAAGTTCGATGTGTTTATTCTGATATATAAGCTACATTATTGTAATGTTTCATCAAAATCCATTCAGTAGTTTTGCATAAATGAGTAACAAAAATACATACACACATATGTACCTACCAATGTTCGTGTTTTTAATCATCATCATCATCATCATATCAGTCCACTGCTGGACGTAGGTCTCTGCAGACGCGCCACTGAGCCCGGTATTCGTCTCTTGTCATGTTGTGTTTGCGCTACACTCCGCAGATCGTCGCTCCATCTCGCCGTTTCGCGTTTATATGTAATAGGTATTATTTAGTAGGATTTAAAACTTGTAGTCTTTCTTTTTTACCCCAACACTAGTGTAGTAAAATATTCATGAAGTTTATTTTTCATTAACCGACGCTGAGCCGCCATAATTGCTCGGTTTCTGTGAAAATATCAGAAAAATATTATCCCGCTGAGGAATTTTATAAACGAAATCATTTGGGATAATACAACGCTTATATTTCTACGTAAATCATTTTATAGAAATACAAAATGTACTTACTTAAATAAAACACATAAGAAACAGTTGTCTACATACCGTTGCAAACGATCTATAGATAGCTCAACTGATCCGAATCAGCACCAATCGGAAGCGAACCCGAGATATTGGATTTTATTGAAATATCTAACTAAATATTATTAATTTATTTGACGACCGATGTGGTGCGATGGGGAAAGGTCTGCCTGCGACGTGGAAGGTTGCGGGTTCGATTTCTGCCTTGGGATAAATGTTTGTACGATTTGCTAATATTTATTCCGGGTGTTCTGGGTATTTTATATGTATAATAAAAAATATCTAGCTATGATATGTAAGTCTTCTAGTACCCATAACACAAGGTCTGCTTAGCTTGGGGCTAGATGATGTTGTGTAGATTGTCCAGCATTATTTTTTTTTTATTATTTTGCCTTGCTGGAAGCAGCCGCTAAATTACTTTCAGCCTTCTAATTCTAATCCAGGTTGGGAAATGAGATCTGCACTGACGTCCCGCAATGGGGTGTATTGTGCATTGTCCCCTTTAATCAATCGCATAATAAATTAAACTTTATGCAGTAAAATCACGCGAATCATTTAAAATCATCGTATACCTACACTACACGTGGTTCTAGGTGCCAGTTCCACGAGACCAGAGCCTAGAAGAACAGGCTAGAAACAAGTCATCATTCCCCTGCCTTTATGGGATAAGAGCAGGGGAATGATGACTCGTTTCTTGATCCAAGTATCCTAAGAAATACTAAAACATGGTCACCCTTCGTAGTAAATTGGATACGCTTTTCATATAACTTTTATTATTGTTATCTGCTAGTTGTATTACAGATATTCATCTCGTGTCGTATGGGAGCGAATACTTGAGATGTGACGAATTTCGACCGATTCGGGCTGTAGTGTTGCCATTTTCGGCATTAAAAATATGTAAATATATAAACCGTTTTCAATGTCTGCAGAGCTTAAATGTTTCTGATGTATTTTATAAATATGTGCATTTTTTAAATACTGTACCTACCTAATAAAAACATACTTACAGTGGAATTGAGAACCTCCTTTGTGAAGTCGTTTGAAAGGAGTGTTTTATAGGGCTTATGTTTTATAGGAATTAGGAATATTATACTAATAGGGATTATGTTTTTATATGAATATAGAAATATTTTTTGTATCATACATAAAAATATGTTTTTTAACTTTATTTACAAACAAACTTACGACTATACAGTATTTACAAAATGTACATAGTCATATAAAATATATAAGAAACAGTTGAACTATCTACAGACCGTTGCAAACGATCTATAGATAGTTCAACTGATCCAAATTAGTACCAATCGGAAGCGTACCCAAGACACTGGCTGCATTGCCGCGCTGAATAGCAATGCTGATACGTTGGGCCAGATACTCACCAGCCCTCGGGTCACGCGTCATGTTTTTTAACTAAGATATTCTTAAAATTGAAAAATAATTTATAAAATAGAATAAAAAATTAGCAACCACAACGAAAAACAATAAACTTATAAAATATAATTTACACGCAAATCGTAAATTTTATACATATTTGAAACGTTTTATCGGTTAATATTTATACCCGAATTCGGCTTAAGTTCGGCTTTAATTCGGCCTTAAAGTATCCAATCCCTAGTACAGCTATTATGCTGATCTATTTGATTATTTTTATGTCCACTTCTGTTGAGATATTAGTTATATTACTTCACCTACTATTTGATTGAGATTTATTTAAGACTTTCCTAGCTCTGTTTATTGTTTACCACTTAACATCAGGTGAGCCAGAGTCAGTTGAGTAGCCCAATTGGACTTCTAGGAAACCGGGTTGATCAGTAGCTCTACCATGAGTTTTTACTATACTACATATATATATACTATACTCGCTAGCGTCTGTAGTTAAAAACATGTATACACTGCGCGCTAACGCTGCAACGTTCGACAGTAAAGCTGATGTTGACGCGCAGTGTATCTCAAATACGTCACTGTTTCGATACGATTACGATTGTCACAAAAATTGTAGATAAAAACGAACACTAGACGGTTTTCTACCTAAATCATAAACATGGAAAAGAATATGTGACAGGCGTCACAGTTCAGTTGATAGTAGCTCTGCTAACTAATACATTTTTATGAAAAAGTGGCAACATTATCAGCCAAAGTTTCCATACTTCCAAAATAATACAAATAAATATTCACGGACAATTCACAAATCACACTGCAGTTCCAAACTAAGCATAGTTTGTACTATGGAAACTAGATTGCTGATAGAATACTTATATACTTACGTTTTTTTGTAAATACATACATAGAAACACCCAGATACAGAAAAAATATTGAAATATCCGGAAAACGTCAAAACTATGGTCAATCTACATAAATATAGTCTCCCATACACTTATCATTTATTAGAATTTTATCTACTACTGAATAAATGGCGAACATTCATGTTATTACCAAATTATTATTCCTGTTTTTTGGGAACATACAACTTGTTTTTTCGGTACAAATAATAATGCTATAATAGAGAATAGAGCTTGCTTATTTTTATCGCTAGCTTAGCTCAAATAAAATAAATATGAGCTTAAAAAATTACCATAGATAAAACTGACGACTGATGTGGCGCGGCGGGCGATGGTCCGCCTGCGACGCGGAGGTTGCGGGTTCGATCCCCGCCTTCGGATAAATGTTTGTGCGATCTGCAAATATTTATTACGGGTGTTCTAGGTATTTTATAAGTATAATAAAAATATCTATCTATGTAATGTATTGTATTAATTATGTCAGTCTTCTAGTACCCATAACACAAGCTCTGCTTAGCTTGGGGCTAGATGATGTTGTGTGGATTGTCCAGCATTATTTATTTATTTATTTATAAAATATATATGAGCTAATAAATTACCATAGATACTGACGACTGATGTGGCGCGGCGGGCGATGGTCCGACTGCGACGCGGAGGTTGCGGGTTCGATTTCCGCCTTGGGATACTTAAATGTTTGTCCGATCTGCAAATATTTATTACGGGTGTTCTGGGTATTTTATAAGTATAGTAAAAAATATCTATTTATGTATTGTATTAAGTATAACAGTCTTCTAGTACCCATAACACAAGCTCTGCTTAGCTTGAGGCTAGATGATGTTGTGTGGATTGTCGCGCATTATTTATTATTTAATTATTCTTACCGTGTAGTTAGGTAAGTACATATGTATAGGCACTAAGCTGTGTCACAAGCCATTGTCCAATAAGCTTAGTTTATAGCACGTTTAAGGTCCAATGAATGTCAGTGATACATTACTCCCTCCATCACTGTTCCCGGGTAATTGGTTTTAGGGGAGCTAATGGTGAGGTGAATGGCGTTTAGACACAAAATCACACTCGAATAATATACATGGACGTTTCACACATCACACTCTAGTCCTAAACTACTCCAGACGATCGGAGATGAGACATCCATTCATGGTTGACATTCCACCTGCCCGCACCAAGCGTTTTGCTTCTACTTTTATAATGCGGTCAGCCAAAGAGTGGAACTCGTTGCCGGCGTCCGTGTTTCCAGAGTCCTATAATTTGGATATTTTTAAGAGACGAGTGAATGGGTATCTTCTAGGCAAGTGTGCTACATCGTAGACCGCATCGTCACTTAACATCAGGTGAGATCGCGGTCAAACACTTGTAAAAAAAAAAAACTAAATAAATAAACAAACTTACGACAATGACAGTATTTACAAAATGTACATAGGCATATAAAATACATAAGAAACAGTTGAGCTATCTACAGACCGTTGCAAACGATCTATAGATAGCTCAACTGAATAAATATTAGTCGAACGATGATCAACGAAAAAAATCAAATAATTACTATGTGTCAAACTCGGATCAATCGTGATTTGGGTTTCCAGAAACCGGCCGTTAGTCATGGACATTTAACACATCACACTCTAGTCCCGAACTAAGCAAATAGGTATTGTATTGGAACTAGATTAGTGATAGAATACTTGTATAGTTTTTTGGTTTTTTGTAAATACATACATAGAATACAGAACACCCAGACACAAAACGAATATTTATTTTCATCACACAAACATTTGATCGGTGGGAATCGAACACACGACCCACAGCATGGAAGCTACTACCAACTGAGCTGTGACGCCTGTCAAGCAAAGCTTGTATGGAAACTAGATTGGTGATCGAATACGTATATGCTTTTGTTTTAATTACTTACATAGAATACATAGAAACACCCAAATCATATACTAACGGCCGGTTTCTCGAACGATGATTAACGAAAAAATCCAATAATTACTATGTGTCAAACTCGGATCAATCGTGATTTGGGTTTCCAGAAACCGGCCGATAGGCTATGAAGATATTGTGAATTATCCAAAACAAAATAATAATAAAACGAAGTCACGGGCATCAGCTAGTTAGTAAATAAATATATATTCATAGATATTTCACACAATGTTCATTACTGAAACATTTGTTCTCGGCGGGAGTCGAACCTATGGCCCACAGCATGGAAACAGAACTAGGTACTAGCATAGCAGATGTTGACGCGCAGTGTATCTCAAATACGTCACTGTTTCGATACTTTTTCTTGGTTCCTATGCTAAAAAAAACGGAGAACGGAGGAACCAGGCCGTAAGTTTCTTGCCCGTTCTTCTAGACTCTGGTCGCGTGGAACTGGCACCTAGAATCACCTAGTATGTAAGACGATTCTAAATGATCGTGATTTTACTGAATAAAGCAGTTTTGACTTTGACTATCGTTTTTTTTTGTATGTTCCTTCTTACAAAGAATTAAAAGTAATTAAATGCTGTAGTTCCAGTAAGTACAGTCACGAGTTTTATTTGGGACCCACCTAAGGTTGAATATCGTGTGGCAAACTGACGTTATTTAGTGCTAATATTCTAACGTATGTCATACGTCATACTGAAGTTTCGACCTTATTGCATTATGAATGTTCGAACAACATTTAATGGAAAAGGGTCCCAAATTAAAGCTCGTGACTGTACCTATAGCTTTTGACTGTACCTATAGTAGGTTACCTATTTAGCTAGTTTCCGCGTTATGAATCAGGTCGTTGTCATATCAATGTAATCAGTTTATCTCGCTCGCACTTACCTATTAGAATAAAGCGTTATTATTATGTGCGAAAATGTACTGATATTGATGTAAATTACCCAACGACTCAGTTGATAACGCGGACATCATATCTAATAATACTTACTTAATTTAATTAAGTAAACTTTATATCCCATACCTAAACTTTCTTTATAAATTAGTATTTTAGAAAAATCCTAAAAGACTAATTAGTTTAGGTCATAAAAGTTTAGGTCATATTCGTAGTAAAAACTAGATCATTGCTTAATAAAAAGCTTAGTTTTGGATCAGTTGAGCTATCTATAGATCGTTTGCATGTCTGCAGCTAGCTAGACTGTTCTTATGTATTTTATAAATATGTAAGTACTAAGTATTTTTAATACTGTAATAGTCTCGTTTGTTTATGATAGAAAGTTGAGAAAATAAAACGAAAATTTTTGTAATGTTGTATACTTACTTAACATTTTAATTTGTAATAAGATTATATTTTTTACAATGCGACTTATATTTAAAGATAATCTATTTTTTTACATTAAACTACATTTACTATGAACATATTTATTATTCTAATATATTTCAGACATACATTAATAACTAGACAATAAAAATACTTACATTACTTTTGAAAAAAAAGTTATAAAATCTTTTTATTTCATCTAAATAAGTTATTTTTTCGATAAGACCTCTATTTATTCTTTTCTATCAATAACTAATATTGCCTATTACTTTCTGTCAATTTAAAGTGTATTTATGTTACAAATATTAATTATAGATATTTATTTCACTAAAACAAGTTACAATAAATTATACACACATGCATTCTTATTTCAAAAAATATTTACAAAACTACATTCTAAATTCAAATCACATCCATAGACAAACGAATGCCAAAATGACCGAATGAATGAAGATGGAATGAACTGTACAAAATAAATGTCTTTTAGCGTGACCAGCAATAAATAACTAACCTAAAAAATATACAATACATCCGAACTATTTTACTTATCGACGTTTAAATTGAAATTCGGATATGTAGGTCGTAAAGGTGTTTCAGAACTGACAGGAGATGAAGGTGTAGGGGGCATGTACGGGTAGCGGGGGTAGGTTGGGTAGGGGTAAGGGTACCCTGGGGGTAGTAATTGTGGGTTGTGGAAGGAGGGTAGTAACGCTGGGGAGGGGTAGCCGTAAGGAAGTCCCACAGATGATGCAGCTGCTTGGAGGATAGATGCGGCGAAGGCTGGGTCGCTGTACACTGCTGCGTATGGCCAAGCTACGGCGATGCGTTGACGTTTGTCTTTCATTCTTCGGTTTTGGAACCAGACCTGTTGACAAAGAGATTAGAATGTTAGAAATGGCAACTTTCTTGTGACGCTTACTAGAAAATAAATTAAAATTATAAAAACTAGTAGTACGCCCCGGCTTCGCACGGGTAGCCTATATAAAAAATATCATTTTAATAAAGCCTATGTTCAGCACAGATAATGTAGCTTCACAACAGTGAAAAAATTTTTGAAATCGGTCCAGTAGTTTCGGAGCCTATTCGATGCAAACAAACAATCAAATCTTTCCTCTTTATAATATTAGTTTAGATAGTTTAGATTAGTACGTAGATATTAGCTAGGGTACACCAATTATAATTACTTTTTGGTCTTTCCACCAAAAAGTAATTATAATTGAAAGAAAGAAAGAAAATTGACTCAGTAAAAAGGTAAAATTTAACTACTTAAATACACTCTTTAAGTACGCCCAAAAAGACTGTCAGAATGCTCTTAGCATATTTGTTTGTGTTAAATTTTATAATAAATCAAATAAACGTTTTACTCTGTCGTTATCCGCTTATTTACAAAAATATTTAGTCAAATAAACGAATATTTATAAATAATAAATGTTAATTTGTCCCCAAAATAGAAGCTATAAAAACCTTCGGTGGATCATTTTGCCAATTACATATAATTCCCATTATAAGATACCAGATAACCTCGAAACACCGTTATCTTAAAGTGCTTTAGGCACCATAAATAAAACCGTCAAGTGCGAGTCGGACTCGCGCATGAATGGTTTCTGTACTATAAAATCACATTTTAGGGTAAAAGCCCTCATACATTTATTTTGTGTTTTTAGTCTACGTATATTTGTTGCATTAGCAGCAACGGAAATACATAATCTGTAAAATTTTTAGCTAACTATTACTGTTCATGAAATACAGCTTGGTGATGAGAGTTTTCTGCACTCCCCATTTCTCCTTCTCCGATTAGAAACAATAAGCGGCTAATAAGAACACTTTGTTTATTGTAAGACAATATAATCAAGCATAAAACTATGCGAATAACAAAAATCAAGATGTCATTAGTGAAATAGCCGAAAGAGTTATGGCGGCTTTTCTCAGCGCTAGCGGGACAGGCGCCTAGAATTAATAGAATAGAATTTCATTTATTAACAAAAATGGACTCAAATAACAATAATGAAAATAATTTAGCAGAGTCAGTGTGACATCGATCTTTCGTCATTTTGTAATATTACAATATCAAACAATCATATGAATAAATAGGTAATAGTGACGGACAGTGGAGTAACAGGGTCCCCGTTTTATCTTTTGGATACGGAACCCTAAAAATCGAATTCAAACGTGTCAAAACGTCTGACATTTAATAAAGAAATTGCTTTAAGCTCCGACACCAATAAAATACTAATAAACATCATATTATCATAGTTGAATAGGCAAATCGGTCGTAAAACAAATCCTGACAGATTTTCGCACTCTATCGCTAATTAATTGCATATTTTCGTGCAGAAGAGTCGAAAATAACCATTTAAAATCATTACGAAGGCATAATGGACTCCCTCGAGCAACAAAGTAAATGCAAACAAAAGATTTTCCCTTTAAGATGTGTTTAAAGCTTGGCTTTGTTCGCAAAAGCGGCGAATGACGTGTTAATTGGCGGGAATTTGAGCCGCGAAAACTGTGGAGTGGATATCCTTCACTCTCATAGACAACTTTATTTTTTTAATATATTATTCATATTTTGTAATGTAGACTATATAGAAGATTTATTCAAGTTTATATGTATATATATAGAAATGGTTTTTAATATAAGTTATATTAAAATTGGTTTCGTTTTAGATGTGATTTTCTAACAATGTAACAAATTTGATTTTTGAATACGTTTGCTTAGTAGATTTGCATAAAAGAACTCCTTTTATAGCATTTATATGTTATGTCTCGTCGCCAGTTTTATTAATGTATTGATAATAAGTAATAACATTTATGTAAGTAATTAAATGACGCAACACATCTCAACAGCAACTCGATTCACGTCACAACATTGATTTAAAATTTTATTGATCTGTTACCGCCATTTACAGCGCAATAAACACTCATCACAATAAACAAACACCATCAAAAACCCCGAATTCAAAATGGTAGCCAGTTTTAATTTAATAGTTTTTAATTGGTATAATCGCGTCGTAAAACAGATGCCATAGACAACCGATGAAGTGTATTCCATTCACTCACTCACTAATGACCGGTTTATGACCGCGTTCCGTTCTTTACGGCATTAATGTTCATTAGCGTTCTACAGCTACTGAATAATTCGGTCGGTACCTTTTATAAAACCATCGACAAATTAGCGTGAATGTAAAATTCGAGATGCAATAAAAACACGTGTTTTTTTTTAGGTTTTCTTTTTTATTGGAGGTGATAATTGAGATTATGAGGGGACAGATGGCGATAGAGAATTTAAATTGGCGTAGGTACCTACCTACGCATGTATTCATGAATTTATATATAAACAATTTATGTTGGAATGTCGAATTGCTAGAAGATTACGGGAAAATCACATTTTGATTATCTTGTAGTGCCAATGAAACATTTTTGTGACCGCCAAATTCTTTCTGCTATTTCTTGTCTCCACTATCATTAAAACGTGATTTCTCGTACTTTTTCGTCAATATTGAAAAAAAAGACGTGTGGCACTCGGGGACTGCCGCGGTAAAGCTATTGCACAGCATTTTTTGCCGACGGTCGGAGTGTTAGGTTATTTCGTTACGGAATTTCTGGATTCGGTCTCCACGCTCAAGGCCCGCGATAGAAGCTATGCAATAGCTTAAAAACGTTTTGTAAATTACTGCTTATAGAATACTTTATACAATTTCATCATCATCATCATCATCTACCTACCTTTGTCCCACATTATGTGGGGTCGGTACAACACGTCTTCTTCTTCCACTCTCCTCTATCAGACGTCATCTCAATGCTCACACCTTTCTTACACATGTCATCAATCACACAGTCCATCCATCTTTTCTTTGGCCTCCCTCTACTTCTACATCCATCCACATTCATATCTAACACTCTTCTTTTTATATGGCTAAATTTGTTGTAGGTAAATACATAGAAACACAGAATTTTTAGCAAGTTTCGCTCATAATAAGTACAATAGCCTTGTCTTGTTGGTAATGATTGGTACTAAATGATCTGGTACCATTTTCATATCATGTGATAGGTATTTCAAGACTTCGCAACGTGATTTCGACAAATTAGCATGAACATGTTTTTGTGGAATTATTGAACAGCTAATAGACAAATCATACTTCTTCAAAACGGTACTTAACGAGTCTATTGTCTATGAACTCGATGAAATTTAGGTTATTTATCGTCTGTTGCAAGTTACTCTGTGAAATCATGTCGATCTAAATAATAAATAATAACCAAAATAAATAATTGATTTTATTTGATTATACAGCAAGTTTAACGGTTTTTTCATTGTAACTGAATGTTTATTTCTACAATTTTCAACTCTTTTGTTGAATTAAAAAAAATGTTATCAATTCTTGAAAAAAAAAAGATCTTATTGGTCGTGAATGCAAAACATTTAGGTAAGTATGTTATATAAACATTTTTTTTTTTGTGTTGTGATTGATACTTTTTACGGTACTATTATTTTTATTTATTAAAAGTATTCTATCAGCGATCTAGTTCCCATATAACAAGCTTTGCTTAAGCCTCAGAAAACGCCATGAATATTTATCAACTTAATTTCAATCTACCCACTTTCCCACGAAACTGAAAGTTTCCACACTCGCCCACGTTATGACCCTAATAAACTGACATTGACGTTTAGAGTGTTGACAAGTGACAGAGCAAATAGCGAAATGACGTTTGGTAAGATTACAAATAATTTAGGTCGCATGAAGCAATCGTTGCTAAATGAAAAAGTTCCATAGATTTCGCAATCATTTTACATTCAACCTACGCATTTAAAGCAACTAAAAAAGAGTTAGATACGTCTTCGTTTATTATAATTGATATATTTAGAATAATTCAAGATAAGATACCATATTTTTTTGCCGAAATAAGTGTTACAAACATGGTCTTGGGCGCTTGATTAGATTCAATTTAATTTTTCATTTATCCATCCATCCATACAAACTTTCGCGTTATAATTATACGTAGGATAATTTGGATCCAATCACATAAAAAAAGTACAAAATATCACAGAAGTACAATATTCGTTCGTTCTTTAGTTCTTATTTCAAAATGTTGTAAATCGTTTCAAGTTTTTTCTAGTATTCCAATTTCAAATAAAACTTTTCTAAAAAAAACCTTTGCCTTCTATTTTCAAACTGAACTTCGAAATTCAATGTTGTGGAACGTGTTATTAATTCTGTGTGTTGTTCCTATTTCAAATATAACCACCGTTTGCCTTCTTTTCAAAATGAACTTGTAATTCCAAATTCATACTACCCTCTTTTTTTCTCGCTCGCACTTTAAGCGCCAATATATATATGTATAAATAAAATTTGCCATTCATATTACCTTGATAGTAGATTCTGGGAGCTGCAACTGAGCGGCCAGTTCGCATCGCCGAGGACGTGACACGTAGTTTTCTTTCATGAACTCCTTCTCTAGTCTCGCTAGTTGTTCTCTCGTGAAGGCTGTACGGTATCTCCTAGAGAAAAAAAATATGGTTAGATTGTAAAAAGGTGCACATTCTTTGCAACCCAAATCACGATTGATCCTAGTTTTGACACATTGTAATTTGATGTTTTGGATGATCAACGTCACACACATGTCATCTATTTCTGTCTTGTGTATGTCTTATTTTGTGTACAATAAATAATAAAGAAATTATTTATTTACCTGATATTTGGGTCTGGAGCTGATCCAGAATTGGTCATCTGCTCCGACTGAGGACTGAGAGATTCTGTGGACAAAGAAAAATTATTTTAAATACTTACATATATAATGCAATCCACACAACATGACCTAGCCCCAAGCTAAGCAGAGCTTGTGTTATGGGTACTAGAAGACTGACATACTTAATACAATACATTACTTACATAGATATTTTTACAATACTATTACACCTTTTATATCTCCAGACAGACGTCACAGCTCAGTTGGTAGTAGCTTAACCTTCCATGCTGGGTCGTGGGTTCGATTCTTACCCAGAGCAAATGTTTGTGTGATAAACATATAAATATTTGTTCTATTGTCTGAGTGTTACTATGTATTCTATGTAGGTACGTATTTACAAAAATAATGTATGTAAGTATTCTATCAGCAGTCTAGTTCCCATAGTACAAGCTTTGCTTAGTTTAGGACTAGAGTGTGATGTGTGAAAAGTTTGTGAATATTTATATTTATTTATCTCCAATAGTTATATAAAAAAAATAATTTCTAAAAATGTCGGCCTTATCACAAAACTCATTCAAATAGATAATCATTTCCTCCAGACTTTTGAAATTAGTTTTAAACTGTTTTTAATGAGTTAAAATCGTTTGTAAGTACCGATAATCTCTAGCTACTGCTTAACTTAAAGGGTTAGTAGTGCGCTGTATGTACCACTTGAGAGCTTTTGAACGTATCTTAATTACTTTGAATACGCCGACTGATTTTCTTAAATACTTAAATAAATAAGTAAGTATAAGTACAAGTATAATCTTAGTGATTTCTTACAAAATGGTTTTTTTCAACGACTCAAAGAAGAAGAAGTATAAATAAATAATGCTGGACAATCCACACAACATCATCTAGCCCCAAGCTAAGCAGAGCTTGTGTTATGAGCACTAGAAGACTGACATACTTAATACAATACATTACATAGATACATATTTTTTATTATACATACAAAATACCCAGAACACCCGGAATATTTGCAGATCGTACAAACATTTATCTTAAGTCGGGAATCGAACCCGCAACCTTCGCGTCGCAGGCGGACCTTAGATTAGAAAATTCTTTATTGCACATAAAATATGTTGTACATAGGCGAGCTTAATGCTAAAAAGCATTTTCTTCCAGCTAACCTTTACGACCTTCCGCCACATCGTCAAATTAAATTGACTTATCGTAAAAACTGGTTCGAACCGGTAGCTACTATCGTTCTATTCTATGCGAGGTGCTAATTGTACGCACCAAAACTTTCAAAAGGTATACATTAACACAAAACAAACTCAAATAAGCATTTATTTAATTATATATTTTCCCATACGTTACAAAGAGACCGAACTAAAAAAAACATTTACAAATCTAGTTAGAAGTGCTTCTAAAAATAAGACCGCGCTTTGTTGACATTCTGTGGAACGCTTTCAAGTTGATTTCTATTGTCTATGGTTTAATGGCGGCGTGATTGAGATGTTTTTACATTCATTATGTCACTTATTCTCCAATGAAAATGCTGGATGTATTAGAAGACTGATCAACAAAACAAAACACAATCAAAAATCTAAGAATAAAAGTCAAAAATTCTTTATTGTACAAATTAAATACAAAAAATAAAATAATATAAAAAAAATAAACTTGAAATACTTAGATTAACGGTCTATCTTATAAAAAGTTAGCGTAGACTTCAAGTCTTCATTACGTATGGTAATCAGTACTTCAAGTCTTCATTACGTATGGTAATCAGTACTTCAAGTCTGCGCTAACTTTTTATAAGATAGACCGTAAATGTACAGAGAGGTTAACCCTGAAAAGCGAAATATTATCTAATAAAAGAAACGACCTCATATTTTTTCTAAACCACATAATAATCAACGCACGTTTCTTCTAACTTAATCTATTTCAAAAACGGTTACGATCCTCTGAACATCATAAACACATGTTTAAAAGTAAAAAAAAAATTCGCAATATCAATGAGCCCTCATTACAGAAAATTTATCACGCATTAAGTGCTCCAGACGTTTTTTCGATACCGACGAGTGGCGTCTGCACTTCAGCCGTTCCCATGCCGGGTGGCGACAGAACACTCAACTCAATTTGCCAAGTCTAGCCGCTTCCTTGTCTATGGTTAGGGTTGCCATCAATACCCTGCTATCTTAAAAATCTGCCCAAAAAACTTTCCCCGGACTTCGGAGCTTTCATTCCGGACATTTCAATACCCTGTTATCTCTAAAATCTGCCTAAAAACTGTTCCCCGGACTTTCGAGCTTTTATTCCGGACATTTCGATACCCTGCTATCTCTAAAATCTGCCTAAAAACCGTTGCCCGGACTTTGGAGCTTTTATTCCGGACATTTTGAAACTTTATTTCACTTATCTTGAGAGAGAGAAAAAATATTTATTTGGCACATCAAACAACAATAGCATTAAAATTAAAACAAAACATTAACGTAAGGTACAAAGAACAACATTTATTAAAACACAAATAACAATCTTGATTAATATTTTACTCCGTACTTGATAGAAAACTTTAATTTCAAGCCTCTTTTGTCGTCAGCGAAAAATACCTAATCAATAGTTTTTATTTATATTAATTATGGGAACGGATCTCAGCGAAAACCCGGAGTTTTATATATAGCCCAGACGCTTCTCGGACGTCTTCCAAACTAGAACAAATCCGGGGAAACTCAGATGGCAGCCCTATCGGTCACCAGCTGCGCTTGACTCGTGCATTCAAAGAACGAATTAAAAAGTTCCGAAATAGCTTCCGTTCTTATTTGAAACGGAAGAGTGGCGACTCGAAAAAGGTTTCAGCTTTTTTTGTAATCGGAAGATGAATGCAATTGAGAGTTTTTATAATCTGTTTTCTAATTTTGAATTTCGAATGCGTACGGTGAGATGTTTTTGAAATACAAGTCGCTAACGGCCGGTTTCTGGAAACCCAAATCACGATTGATCCGAGTTTGACACATAGTAATTGATTTGTTCGTTGATCATCGTTCGAGAATCCGGCCATAAGCGTTTCAAAGTCCTTCAAATTTAAGAAATAAATAATAAACATATCGTCGGAAATGTTCCGAGTCTTTCGAGAGAGTTTCGAGTCTTTGTTTCAAAATGAATGTTAATTTTTAAAGTAAACGGTACTTGGAACGTAGATGTAATGCATAATGGCCACAATTCCTTAGCCTTTGTTTGAGAGGCTTTGTAATGACCGCCTCTATTTTTAAGAAGTAGATTATGTCATTCTTTTTAAAATACCGATCATTTAATTGTTTCTGTATAAATGAAAATTAAATACATACTTAGATATATCTAGTAGATACATTTTCAATAAAAGTAATTTATTTTTACTTTTTAAAATAAGATATTTCAAGTTTTTAACCGACGAAAAAAATCGGAGGAGGTTCTCAAGTCAACGTATAAGTATTACTTTTATTTGAATACGGCGCCGACTTAAAATTACTAGGTTTACTTAAGTACATACATAGGTAAGTTTATGAACTTAGTAATTAGGATAGAACATAAAAGATATATTAATTATCTACCTTTTCAGTTTTTTCGTAAGTTTTTTTTTGTTAAAAAGTTTTATAATTCTATTGAGAGCTCGAAGTGCACTCAATTACAGAGTTGTGAAACAAACGCGCTCTGTTACTTAACACTCTCGTTCACGAGCGGACATCTTCATCATTCACTCAATGAATGATTCCTAGTGAAGTTATTTTATAACGAACTAGCTGACCCGTGCCCACTACGTTGGGCATAATTCGACCGTTTTTTCTCCGATTCACTTTACAAAACGGACTACCACGTAAAAGCCTTTTTATTTTTCGGTTTTTTATATAACCTATGACACTCAGCAATAATGTGGCTTTCTATTGGTGAAAGAATTTTTAAAATCAGTTCAGTAGATCCCGAGATTACACCTTACAATTTAACAAACACACAAACTTTACTTCTTTATAATAGTAGTATAGAAGTATAGATTATAAGCAGTAGTTTTTGCGTGAAAGAGTAACAAACATACATCTTTCCACGTGACTAGAACGAGACAAGAACGTAAAGTATGAAATATCTAATAATTATTTAAAAAAACCTTTTCCATATAATGTACCTAATGGCAGCGAATGGCACTATAATAAACATAATTAGCTCAAAATTCAGTTAAAATTGTATACTTGTCACATGTCTAAAGAAAGCTCATAAAATTACTAACACCAAAATGTCACAACTACCTCGCAATTAGAGCTACCAACACAATCTGACAGGTGTGCCAAATTTGACCCTAACCTATTAATAGTGGTTAATTCAGCCAATAGCCCTTGTAATAACCAATCTATACATTAAACTGCATTAAATGCGTTATCGCCAATTGCTTCGTCACCCTCATTCGCCACGCACGGGCACGCGTCGGTAATCGTATTGTGTATGGCGGCTTTAATACGTTTATTGTCTATGACACCGTTCCAATTTCCAAATCGCCGATTGGTCGTCCGGAATTTATTAGCGGCCAGTGTTTTTATTGATCGTGAGAATCGATAGTTTTGTTTGAATTTAAAATCGATGAATTGATTTGATGAATTGTTTGTTCTTGGATTCGGTTTTTTAGATGTTAAAGCTTAGTTATGAAGTGAAATGTCAAATAGGTTAGTATAATACAATTAAAAATATATTTATTGAATATGTTATATAATTGCAATTACTAGTTTGTTTACCTAATTATGTTGATTAAAGTTAATCATTATTAGTCAGGATTTCATAAAATTCACCAATATCTATTTCTTACATAATCATGTGTAATTTTTTTTTAAATACTTACTGCATTTAACCTACGTCCCTTGTAATTTTGGACACAATGAAATTTTGAATTTTGAAAATAAGTGTTTACTGATCAGACAACATGAAAGTGACTAGTCATAACACCAATAAAAACTTTAATAAGAAAGTACATTATTATTAGTATAACAAAAAAATACAACAATAAAAACATTATGTTACTGTTAATAATTCCCAAGTTATTGTAATAAACTGTAATAAACAAACCCCTTTTCAAAGATTCAATTATTCACGTACAAAACACATCAACACAATTAACATAGTCTCAACGGATTTAAAACAATTCAGATACACAATTCGACCAATTATCCAATAGAAACACAATTACTGTGTCATCCCCTCACCCTACAATATCACGATAAAATCCGTATCTACAAAGTAATGAAGATTAATATCTCTCTAGGGAGTCGAGGCAATAAAAACAAAATCAGTTTAAGCTCAATTGACAAGACATATTACATTGTGACCCTTTGGAGACAAAAAAAAGTTGAGCTGTCACTGTCAATGTCACTGTCACCGCCCGCGCTTTACACCATAGACAATTGTTCGCTCGATTTGGCAAATGGCAGCTGCGGTCAGCTAATTAATGTTGACTTTAATTAGTGTTTAGAGGATTTATTGCTTTAACGTTAGTTTGACGTGCTAATTGATTGGGTAATACTGCCTTGACTGGATTTGATTATACTTAATAATTTAAACACTCGTATTACTTAGAAGTTATTAGTAAAATTATGCAATAGGTAGGTACTATTTAGCGCTAATCTTTCTAAAGTTTAAAAAAAAAGACTCGGGGACTGCCGCGGTAAGGCTGTTGAATAGCATTTTTTACTGGATTAAGCATGCGCAGTGTTAGGTTATTTCGTTACGAATTCGGTCTCCACGCGCAAGGCCCGCGATAGAAGCTATGCAATAGCTTAAAAACAAATGATGCTCGATTGTAATTTATCAAAAGACCACCAAAAAAAATTCTAATTCAAAAAAATAACTGCCATAGAATAGGTTACCTACAGAGCAGACATTTTTTTTTCTGGCTCGCACTTTTTGTGAATTTGCCATTTTGAAGTACCTACAACGGACATTTTATTTCGGTATCTATAAATAACGGTACAGTCGACAACACAAACCGTAATAAAATCTAGGTTCGCCGACAAAGAAATAATTTAACAGCACTAAACGATTATAATATTTTGACCACCAACAATGGGTCGGCAGATCAAAGTAGTTGTAAAAATCCACAAACAAACATACTAAAACTTTACAAGATTTTAAACCTTATACCATCGAAATAAGATCGAAAACGGCTTGAAAGATAACCTACAAATTTGGCCATTTTTTGTTTATATGTGCACTGTTCTCACTCAAACTTGCTAAAACTTGACAAGATTTTAAACCTTATGTCAAGGAAATATGATCGAAAACTGCTTGTAAGATGATATGCAAATATTATTATGGTCATGTACTGTTATTCGACTTTGAAAGCAAGTTTTTTATATATTATATTATGGTTGTGATAATTATTTGCGAAACGGTTAATTTCAATTTCCCGACTAACTTGTTTGATTTTAATATTCATTAATTAGCGTAGTCATTTCAATCTATCAGTAATAAATAAATAATAAATAAATAATGCTGGACAATCCACACAACATCATCTAGCCCCAAGCTAAGCAGAGCTTGTGTTATGGGTACTAGAAGACTGACATACTTAAGGTGACGGGTATAGCCAAATGCGTGTTTTTGGGGAAACCGAAAACTGTTTTCAGAAAAAGTGATAGCATGTGGAGTTGTGAAACTTATTATTTCCTATAACACATATATTGAACTAGTGTATTGTTACTCAAAATTTGTGCCCTTGGATATAGTTTACTTTTAAATGTAAGTTTAGTACCAACACCTTTTGCAAAAGTGTGGTTTAAGATCCCATTTTTTATGGGTTTGGCAGATTTGTTTGGTACCAAACTCAGCACAGCTATTCTTATGGTTCGTATCTTGTGACTCTAAAGAAAACATTTCTACATTAAGGTGTTTAAAGAAGAAGAAGAGTAGCGCCTTAGGAATTATAAGTGTTTGATTGCTGTGTGCTCGCAAATATACATAAGGCACTGCTTTAGAGTTTGACTATCCGAACTGTGCGCGGCTCATTATGTGTTTTGCGCCGTTGTCAGCATTTTTGTTGAAATTGAAATTGTGACGTTGCCACGCTGACTGTCTAGAGTTTAACCACCACGGCAAAAACTATGCCGTGTTACAAGTTTAACGTGTGTATAGATATAATAAATAAATAATAAACTTGGAAGTTATTGACATTTTTATTTTTTATGAAAAATTTCACCCTACCCGTCGCCTTAATACAATACAATACATAAATAGATATTTTTTATTATACATATAATACCCAGAACACCCGGAATAAATATTTGCAGAACATACAAACATTTATCCCGAGGCGGAAATCTAACCCGCAACCTTCCGCGTCGCAGGCGGACCATCGCCCACCGCGCCACATCGGTAACTAAAGTAGTAGTAATATAATTAATAAATACATATGATAAATAGGTACTTATATTTTTTAATCATTAATATTTTATTTGCATATGGTAGGTAAATTTAAGTACCTAAGTACCTACCACATTATCAAATTTAATTAGAAATTTATTAAAATAATAAATAAGTAGGTACTTATGATAAAAACTTATAAATACTTACTTATATATTTTTTTAGCTATTGCATAGCTTCTCTCACGGGCCTTGAGCGTGGAGACCAAATCCAGAAATAATTAAATTAAGCTGCTTGAATTTTAAAACTAGTTTTTATAAAACTCTGCTAGTTAAAAAAACTATAAGTACTTACTTAAGTATTTAAAGTGAAAATTCATTACGCCCAAAAAGTTTTTATTAATATTTTTAAGTAAGTAAATTTGAACATACAAGATAAACATTTAATTGAACGCTGTTTTCTATGATTTTATATCAATACAAATTAAACATGTCACTGAATAAAATGTTTTACTTATTTAATATACCTAAGTAACACATTTTACACACCACAATGCTTATAAAAATGTTACATACTTATTATATAAAACCGTCAGATTTTCCGATACTGAAAATTGGTAGAGTAGGTACTACGAAATACAATGTATTTTTATGTACCTAATTAAAAAAAAACATACCTTTACTCTTAGGAGAAGATGGCGGAGTATTATCACTATAATGCTTCATCAAATCAACCGAAATCGCCTCCCGAACTTTACCATCCAAAGAAAAACTAAAAGCCATCGTAAAATCAATAAACACTGGCCAGTAACGAACGCGCGCGAAAGTAAACTGTCAATGTCACTTCTGACAGTTCGTAACTGCACGCCCTCCTACTGAAAATCTATAACGCGGTAACCAATGACGTAGGTCCGTTCGCCTCCCCACCAATCAGGGCGGAGTTGATTATCCGTCTCTTTCACTCATGAGCTTCATCTGATTATGCGTCTCTTTTACTCACGAGCTTCTACAAGCTTATTCCCCCCTAATTAGATAAGGTCGGCGACACAACGGAAGCTGGAATTTAAATTGGAATTTAGAATTCATGGCATTTTTATTTTGGTGGTTTACGCCGATCAGATTAGGAATTTTAATTTCGAAATCTGTTTTTGTTTCTGATTTTTACGACACAATAATAGTACAAAATAAATAAGTGATTATTTAGGTTGAATTTGTCTAGCATTTATTGTTTTTTTATGATTAAGTACCTAAATTTTTTATCTACACTAAAATTATAAAGAGGAAAAAGCTAACTTTTGACATGTTAATAAAAAAACTCGAAAAACTACTGCACCGATTTCAAAAATTCTTTCACCATTAAATAGTTTCATTCACCTTGAGAGGCAATATTTATTGCTAGAAAAGATTAGGGATCCTTACGTATATAGTAACGAAATCCAATGTGGAAGCCGGGACGGGCGGCAAGTTTTATAAGTATATAAAATAAAGTGTTATATTATATTATAACTTACTCGTATATATTAACGGTTTTTACTATTGACGAAAAATACGTTTCGATAAATTATATTGACATAAGAAATTAATAGTTAAGTAAATGCTATTATAGACTCTTAAAATTAGCACTATACCTACCTACTAAGTATCATAAAACTTATTAAGAGAGGAATGATTAGTTTTTATGATGATTTGACTCAAAAACAACTCAACCGATTTTTTTTTTTCATAATATGAACCGAGTAGCTAACAGCAATCTAGTTTCCATAGTTCAAGCTTAGTTTCGGACTAGAGTGTGATGTATGAAATATCCGTGAATATTTATTTATTTATTCATTCTCTGATGAACTATGGAGTTGTGTTATGGGCAGCTCAAAATTATATTGATAAGTAAAATGTACCAAAATGATAAATAAACATATTAAAATTGTATTTCAGCTAGTTATTCGTTTTTTTTTATTTTTTTTAACCTATACTGTCCCACTGCTGGGCAAAGGTCTCTCCCAAAGCCTTCCACTTATCGCGGTCTTTGGCGACACTCCAAAACCAAAACTTATTTGTTATTAAAATAAATAAACATTTGCATGAATCTAAGAAAAAGCCTTTACTTTAATAACCGTGACTTCGCCGAACTATTACGTATTCACCAAAAATGTGGAAGCAATAAAATTTAAACTGAGAAAACAATATGTCTGCAAAAGAAAAATTCCCGTCGACATTAACAATGTGACCACAGTGCACCACTCTATAATTGAGCAAAGACAATACTTGTGTACCAACAACCTAACAAAAGAAGAAATAACTTTTGTCTATGGAAGGCTTTTGGCGGTAAAACTGACAGGCGTCATGCTGCGACAAGATGGCGGACAAAAGGATGGCGATTTGTTTTGGCATATAAAATGCTACCGTTTTGAAACAAAACATCGATATTAAAGCTTCAAGTTATTCTTTTGAGTGACTGTTGATAAGTTGGTGAAAATTATTTTTGATTTACAACTTGTAATAATATTCAAATTAAAAAAAAAACTATTTCTTCAGAGCACTGATTCTAGTTTTCATACTATGTGATCACTTACATTAATTGTTAGGAGATAAATGATTAAGTACCTATATTTCTCAGATATTTGTTTTTTTTTATAATTATTATTCCAACATATTGGCTGATTTTGGCTAAGTTGTTATAAAGCCGTGGTCGTGACACACTGAGAGACATTAAAATTTAAATATTACTTACTCTTAAATTTAAAATTTAAAATAATAAATTAAAATTGACTTTGATGTGAACAAGGCTAAGCTCGAATAATAAAGTGTAAGTAAATAAAAACAGTACTAAGTAGACCTTTAGTAAGTAGATAAAATGAATCAAAGATAAAGAAGCTTTTGATCAAATAAAAACACAAGGTAAATAAAAATAAATAATCATAAAACAAACAATTGAAAAATGTTCGGACACATCAAAAAAATTACTCAAATTGAGTATATAGTTTTTTTAGTTATATAGTTTTTTTAATCTCAATCTAATTCTACAAACACGTCATAATAAAAAAGTACAATATTTAGATGATAATCTCCCGTTAAGCACAGGTAGTTAAAACAACCCTATAAAAACTACAAAGGGCGCGCCCGAGCCCACCCTATAATACACCCTTAAACTATTACCGCTAATTCCCTTTAAAAAGCATTAAATTTAATTGTTTATAAACAAATATTTATATCAAGATAAGACACTTCATCTATTTGTATTTTTTGCAAAAGTTTTTGTTAAATAAAAAAATAATATTATTAATGGACATTTCACACATCACATTCTAGTCCCAAACTAAGCAAAGCTTGTACTATACGGAAGCTAGATTGCTGATATTATACTTGTTAATATTTGTAATTTGTATATTACATATAATGTTAAATACATTTGTAAATACATAAGCACATAGAATACATAGTAACGTTTATCTGACTTCTTTTTTATTGTGTTTATATGTGGACGTTATGTCCACATTACGTATGGTAGTCAATACATCAACAGACTATCTTATAAAAAGTTAACGCAGACTTGATGTGTTGATTACCATACGTAATTGTGACATAATGTCAACGCTAACTTTTTATAAGATAGGGAGCCAGTCTGCTTACTTTTAAAAGATAGACCGTAAATACGGTCGATTATACGTATAAAAGCTTTGCTTAGTTTCGGACTAGACCGTGATGTGTGAAATGTCCGTGAATATTTATTCAATACCTGTACTTAGGTATACCTGTTTTTCTTTGATGTTTATTTAACTACAAATTTCTCTAAAGACTTAAATGACCGCTATTTAGACCATTTTTCTAACCGTCATAAGCAATAAAAGTATTTATTTGTAAATGTCAAAGAAGCCGACGGAGAAGGCCGTCTTTGACAGATAACTGACAATAGCAAAATTACGGTTTTAATTACTTAAATTACTTTACAAGCTCATAATGGTACCTATAAAATATTTACTGTCAGAGTATACGAGAAAGCGAGAGATGTTACCACATCTTAAGACTTAGAAACTGATTTAAAACATTCAGGTTTTTGGTCGTGCTTAAAAGAAGTAATTGTATAATTGTAATTGTATGTGTAATGTAATTGATTTAAGTAATTGTATAAAAAAATGATTTGTTAATTAAAAAATGGTTTAATTACAAGACAATGTCTTTTATGAATTCGTCATAATTTCAATTCATTTTAGACTATAATCTTGTTTTAATATTGACTTATCGCAGATATTAACATTTTATGTTTTTTTGCAATCTTGATATCTACATGTATACCTACCAATATATTATTTTTTATATTTTCTTCATTAAAAAATATCTGTCTGTGTTTTTTTATTTTATTGAATTTTATATAATTAAGAAGGTTTAATTATTTACCTATGAAAATTAAAAAAAATAATCGTTATATCGTTCGCACATCAATACATTAAAATCTATTATTTGGTACATTATTTGCTCTCAGTGTACCAACTTCTCAAAATATTATGCATTAATTTCAAAAATTATCCGACGGCAATTTGTTTTTTCTTTGTTGGCAGTATTATATGTCAGTTATTGTATTTATATTAGATTAATCGATTTAGCATCGATTAAAGAAGTAACCTTATAAAATGCAAGTTGGTCTATAACTTATCTAAAAAGAAATGTTTTTTAATGTATCAAAATTTATAGTTTGGTAGGTAAATTAAAAAAAACTTACCATGAGGCCTCTCATCAACTCCGTCGCTATCCACTTCACTCCTCACACTCCCAGGACTGGCCCTCTTTAGATCCTCCTGTTGTCCCTCATACCTCTTATCATACGACATAAAAAACGGAAAATTCGGCACACGATTCTGTTGAAAATAATACCTCCCATCCCTCACTTTAACATCCTCGTCAGAATGTTCTTGAAAATCTTGTGTTATTGTATTCTCAATATCGATTTCCGGCGATTGTCGATGATTTAATCCGACAATCGATTCGATCGAGAAATTGTTTTTTATTTTAGTCTGCATCTTGTTTTCGGTATCCATTTAAAAAAAAAACACTCCCGCGCGATTCGTATTTGGAACGTTTGAACGTCAGATATGAACTGAGAATTGGTGTTCTGTTTTCGAATTACGTGGCCACGCCTCTTAGTAGGGAGGAATC
The DNA here is from genome assembly GCA_932527185.1 of Ecliptopera silaceata. Taxonomy (NCBI): domain Eukaryota; kingdom Metazoa; phylum Arthropoda; class Insecta; order Lepidoptera; family Geometridae; genus Ecliptopera; species Ecliptopera silaceata. The sequence goes on along the minus strand of OW052217.1, from coordinate 3,910,728 downwards.
TTTGTTCTAAAAACCTTCAAACTATTATAATTCTTATTCTAATACATTTAAAGCTTAAAATCCCTTGTATATTCAATAAAACTAAGTCAATGGTCAATTTTGTCAAAGTAAATACAAACCATTATAACTCTTATTATAATGTGTATAAAGCTCAAATTTCTTTGCACATTTAATACGGTGGGAAATTTTGTCAAACAAAACAGAATCTATTGTAATCCTTATGTCTTCTACATAAAGCTTAAAATCCCTTGTATATTCAATAAAGTTAATTCGAAGGTATCTTGTGTCAAACAGAATACAAACCATTATAACTCTTATTTCAATACAAATAAAGCTCAAATTCCTGTGCATATTCAATGAGGCCAAGTCTATGGTATATTTCGTCAAACAAAATACAATCTATTATAACCCTTATTATATCTGCATAAAGCTTAAAATCCCTTTTATATTCAACTAGCTGACCCGTGCCCATCGTTGGGCATAATTCGACCGTTTTTTCTCTGATTCACTTTGCAAAACGGACTACCACGTTAAAGCCTTTTAATTTTTCGGTTTTTTATATAACCTATGACACTCAGCAATAATGTGGCTTTCTATTGGTAAAAGAATTATTAAATCGGTTCAGTAGATCCCGAGATTACACTTTACAATTTAACAAACACACAAACTTTACTTCTTTCTAATATTAGTACTTATAGTCAATGGAATCTTGTGTCAAACAGAATACAATCTATTATAACCTTTATTTCTTCTACCTAAAGCTTAAAATTCCTTGTACATTCTATACTGTTAAGTCAATACAACTTTGCGTAAATGATTTTAAACCTTAGTCCTTTATAATAAAGACGTTAGGAATAGATTATGGGATAATGTGATAATTTGGTTATTATAGCACAATCCTTAGTATAGATAAACGCGTATTATGGATTCGGTTTTAAGGTCGAATGTTATATGGATATTATTAATTGTATATAAAACGGTTATCAATAGCATTGGATACAAAATAAGCTGACGTTGACAGCATTTTGTATGACAAAAAAAACTTAACAAAAAAAATCAATTGACATAGATAATAAATATTAATTTATGCATTTTTAATGATTTAAATTAAAAATGCATAAATTAATAATTAATTAATATTAATTTAAAGTAAGTTTTTACATAAAAAAAACATTTTATGTAAGTACTTATGATTTTTATAGGTATGTAGCTTTACCTAATCATTGCACCTACACAAAAAGCTCCAGCTTTCAAATAAAAAATAATCATCAAAATCGGGCCAGTAAGCAACAATATATGCGAGAGTACTTAAAACATCGAATTGAGAACATCCTTTATTTGAAATCGGTTAAAAATCAATAACAGCCGTAGCACCGCGTAGCTTATTACGTAGAGGGTCTACGCCGTAGCATTACTTAGCTACATGACTCGTAAGATACCAAAGTATGAAAATTTTTATTTTAAAGTGCTTACATATTAATAAAAATCTATACTTTTCACATAACGCCTATTGAAATGTATGAAAAAAATACTAAAATGAGATATTATAGATATCACAATTATGCATACTAAATCAATATTAGAGTAAAAAAATACAAATATTAACGATATAAAAAAAATATACAGGAAAAGTATTTTTTTTTTTTTTTACTTAGGATAGTTCGTCCTTTGACCACAAACTCACCTGATGGAAAGTGTTTGTATAAGTATATATAAACACTCCGTTAAAATTCATACATTTTATACCGAGTTTATCATAATACTTAGTTTCATACAATCAGTATTAAACTACTAGCGACATCTATCGCCAAGTAGCACAAAACTGTATACTGCCATCTATGATCGGATAGAAAACTTATTGTTAAAAATGAGACCATGCTAACAACATAGTATTAAGAAAATCCAATAGATGGCGTTATTTTCAAATTAAAACAAATTGTTCAAGGCAACCTTCTGAGTTTCAGTTTTTTGATAAAATGGGAAAGCGAGAACATTTAAAAAAAAACACTTATATTTATTCTATGTCTGAGTGTTACTATGTGTTCTATGTAATGTATTGTATTAAGTATGTCATTCTTCTAGTACATAACACAAGCTCTGCTTAGCTTGGGGCTAGATGATGTTGTGTGGATTGTCCAGCATTATTATATGTATTATGTATTGTAAAAAAAGTGTGAATAAGTAAATATTCAATTAGAAATTTAGTACTTCCCGTTGTTTGCCTTGCTTAGTTTGATATTGGAGCGTGACAAATATCCGTAAATATTTATATTATTTATTTATTTAACCTATCAATCGCCTCGTCATTGACATACAATAAGTTAATTAGCATTTTCAGTCTAATTAATTTAATTGATATTTTATTCAAGTTTTACAATTTATCTCACAGTTACAAAAACTAGTTTTAGAAAAATGGGGCCAAAACATAAGAATATTTGGCGATTTCTGCATGTGAAATATAATAATAACACATAATGTTCAATGTTATAATAATGCTGGACAATCCACACAACATCATCTAGCCCCAAGCTAAGCAGAGCTTGTGTAATGGATACTAGAAGACTGACATACTTAATACAATACATTACATAGATATTTTTTATTATACCTACATATAAAATACCTAGAACACCCGGAATAAATATTTGCAGATCGTACAAACATTTATCCCAAGGCGGGAATCGAACCCGCAACCTCCGCGGCGCAGGCGGACCTTCGCCCGCCGCGCCACATCATCGGTCGTCAGAACAAATAGAAACATATTTAATAAATAAAATAATTTTGGACTTATGTTTCTATATGTATATGTATTATTAATGCCTACACAACACAACATACTTATCTTAATAAATGAAGTAAGTATCAAAAAAACTAATCTTAATTGTCTCTACATTTTTACATTTTCTTTCGTCCTTAGTTCTTTTTGATTATATGAAGGCTATTACTATTTGCGTAAGTAATGTCAGGCAGCCTTGTATGACGTAGATATCTCACTGTAGACTCTCGTTCTATAACTTAGCTTCAACTTAACTAAGTAGGTAAAGGTGTATAAAAGAGTTATACAACTTAGTCACTCTTTCAGATGTGAGCGGACTGAGGTCGCATACACATCAAGCAGTTAAAAAAAACTGTAAAAAAAAAATATATTTCAGTTAGTAAATAATACAACACTTTTCGAATCTAATCAAATCATTTTATTGTCAAATGTCATAAAAATATTAAGATAACAACTACAAAAAAAACTTATCATTATAAAAATGCAAGCGTAATTGTGACATTAAATAAAGGAGAAGGTGCAAAAATGGAGTCAAATTGGACGATATACCGCGTAGGGCTCCGGTCTCCAAACCTCACAAACTCCACTGGAAACCTGCAGGAGAACTTTGAGATAGATCTGGAAGACACTAACTGGATCCTCACATCTTCGTTCATCATCTTCACTATGCAGACAGGTAAGTCCAGTAGCTCTACCATGAGTTTTTACTATACTATATATACTATATAATCCAGTCAAAATAGACATTCCAGCTTGCATTAATTCCCAACAAGCTAGATTTTTGTACAGGCCTTGAATACGTCATTACAAATGATATGTCAAAAGTCCCCATCGATCCCGCTTGTGCGTTGTTTTTTATTCCAGGTTAAAAGTCATAAATTTGCGTTTTTTGCGTATATCTCTGAAACAACGAGAGCTATCGAAAAATGGTTCAGGCAAAGTTTGTACATCGTAAAATTGTTTACAAAAATACCTCATTACTTTTCTTCTACAAAGCATTGCTTTCGAGATATAGTGACTTTAGACCGCAGGAAAGTCGTCGAAGATGCTGCGTTTTTTTCATTTCAGCCGTTTTATCTGCTTCATTGCCACAGAACAAACAGTATTTATTGAAATTTACTGAAAGTGGTGATGGGTTTGATGGGTTAGTCCTCCTCCAAGGTAATGAATCGTCTTTTTGTTTCAATTTTACGATGTACAAACTTTGCCTGAACCACTTTTCAATAGCTTTCGTTGTTTCAGAGATATAAGCAAAAAATGCTAATTTATGACCTTTGACCTCGAATAAAAAACAATGCACAAGCGGGATCGATGGGGACTTTTGACATATCATTTGTAATGACGTATTCAAGGCCTGCACAAAAATCCAGCTTGTTGGGAATTAATGCAAACTGAAGTCAAAATTTTAGTCTATTTTGACTGGACTATAAACTCGCTAGCGTCTGTAGTTAAAAAAATGTAAGAAGATTTGTACAGCGCCTCTAGCGGATAGTTGGGTACTAAAATTCATAATACTAATATTGACGTAACTACTGTAGTAAAGTCAGGCGATTTTACTGTGACAGCTCATGGTAGAGGTACTGGTTTAACCTAAAAAACTTGAGAGGTGTCAAGGGACTGGATGGAACGAAGTTCATTATTGGACGACCGATGTGGCGCGGCGAGCGAAGGTCCACCTGCGACGCGGAGGTTGCGGGTTCGATTTCCGCCTTGGGATAAATATTTGTACGATCTGCAAATATTTATTACGTGTGTTCTTGGTATTTTACCCAGAGGTTCGACCAATCAAAGACTGTAGAAAACACGGATATAATCCATGAATGGCTAATGACGTGATTGGCTAATGGCGGATGTTATTTTTACCTGTAACCTTAAATCATTATATGTGTGGCAACAATAGGGAAGAATATTTCTTACTTTTGCAAAAACCGGTCTGTACCTCTACCATGAGTTGTCACAGTATAATCGTCTGACTTTACTACAGTAGTTACGTCAATATTAGTATTACGAATTTTAGTACCCAACTATCCGCTAGAGGCGCTGTACAAATCTTCATACATTTTTTTAACTACAGACGCTAGCGAGTATAATACATTTAGTATAGTAAAAACTCATGGTAGAGCTACTGAAATTGCACTCTCAAGGAACCCCGCAAACTGCAGACTTTTTATCGACCGATAGTTTGGTCGGCATTTTAATCAGTATGAAGATGTATGCAGATGTGCACATTACAGTGATTCAATCTTCATACTGATTAAGAAGCCGACCAAACTATCGGCCGATAAAAAGTCTGCAGTCTGCGAGGACTCTTAATCATTATATGTGTGGCAACAATAGGGAAAAAGATTTATTACTTTTTAAATCTAAACTAATATTATAAAGAGGAATGATTTGATTGTTTGTTTGTTTGCATCAAATAGGCTCCGAAAAAACTGGACCGATTTCAAAAATTTTTTCACTGTTGTGATGCTACACTATCTGCGCTGAACATAGGCTATATTATATTTTCAAAAAAATTAGGGATCCTTACTAAAACTTCAATTATGTAACCCAAGGTGTAAAAAAAACACCTAAGAAATTCCTTACCCGCTACCCGTGCGAAGCCGGGGCGTACTACTAGTCTAAACTAATATTATAAAGAGGAAAGATTTGATTGTTTGTTTGTTTGTTTGTTTGTTTGTTTGTTTGTTTGCATCGAATAGGCTCCGAAACTACTGGACCGATTTCAAAAATTCTTTCACCGTTGTGAAGCTACACTATCCGCGCTGAACATAGGCTATATTATATTTTCAAAAAAATTAGGGATCCTTACTAAAACTTCAATTATGTAACCCAAGGTGTAAAAAAAATACCTAAGAAATTCCTTACATCGCGTGCGCTGCGAAAACTATTGAAGATAGAAAGAAATTATGTACTACGATTTTGTAGAACACATTATCATCCACAAAAAAGTCAACGACAGCATATGACTAACTATTACAGATATGTCACTATAAGTGTTTTAATATCGAAAAAATATAATTAAAATGACGCCGTTAGAAAACGTTCTTTATTTGTGCTTTGGTATTAATCCTTATCTAAATAAACTTCTTCATAATTAAGACTGGTTCAATACCTTTATATGACTTTTTAAATTATTTAATTTGGACATTCCATTCGAAAGATATCACGAGTTCAAAAATGTAAGTATTGGAAAAAAGTCAAGCGGAATAAAGCAGGCGCCGCGCCGGTCACGGAAGTACCTATATGCGGGTTCTATTGTTTATCCCACTATGTGGATTGTGGATCAAAAGAAAACTTATGAGATTAACAGTATGAACATATTATGTTAAACTCATAATTAGTAAACTATTGTAAAAAATTCCGACTACCACAGCACTTTTGCCCATACGTCGGCATATCTAAACTAATATTATAAAGAGGAAAGATTTGATTGTTTGTTTGTTTGTTTGTTTGTTTGTTTGTTTGTTTGTTTGCATCGAATAGGCTCCGAAACTACTGGACCGATTTCAAAAATTCTTTCACCGTTGTGAAGCTACACTATCCGCGCTGAACATAGGCTATATTATATTTTCAAAAAAATTAGGGATCCTTACTAAAACTTCAATTATGTAACCCAAGGTGTAAAAAAAATACCTAAGAAATTCCTTACATCGCGTGCGCTGCGAAAACTATTGAAGATAGAAAGAAATTATGTACTACGATTTTGTAGAACACATTATCATCCACAAAAAAGTCAACGACAGCATATGACTAACTATTACAGATATGTCACTATAAGTGTTTTAATATCGAAAAAATATAATTAAAATGACGCCGTTAGAAAACGTTCTTTATTTGTGCTTTGGTATTAATCCTTATCTAAATAAACTTCTTCATAATTAAGACTGGTTCAATACCTTTATATGACTTTTTAAATTATTTAATTTGGACATTCCATTCGAAAGATATCACGAGTTCAAAAATGTAAGTATTGGAAAAAAGTCAAGCGGAATAAAGCAGGCGCCGCGCCGGTCACGGAAGTACCTATATGCGGGTTCTATTGTTTATCCCACTATGTGGATTGTGGATCAAAAGAAAACTTATGAGATTAACAGTATGAACATATTATGTTAAACTCATAATTAGTAAACTATTGTAAAAAATTCCGACTACCACAGCACTTTTGCCCATACGTCGGCATATTAATAATATTTTGGATCAAATTCCTTATAACTATGACAAATACTATCCCTCTATCTTATAAAAAGTTAGCGTTGACTTTAAGTCATCATTACGTATTAGTACTTCAAGTCTGCGCTAACTTTTTATCAGATAGACCGTATAACTTTAAATAAAATACCGGCTACCGCAGCACTTCTGCTTACACGTCGGTATATTAAAAATAATTTGGTTTAAAATCCTTATCAACTATGACAAAAACTCAAATATTTAAAAATGTATGCTACCACTTCCGCCTATACGTCGGCATACTAAAAATATTTTGGTTCAAAGTCCTTATCAACTATGACAGATACAAACAAAACTGTGATATGTACTAAATACATATTTAAAAAATCCGACTACCGCAGCATTTCCGCTCATCCGTCGACATATACAAAGTATGTAGGTTCAAAATCCTTATCAACTGTGACATGTAATTAAACTTTGTAAAAAAAAAAATCCGGCTACCGCAGCACTTCCGCCCATACGTCGACATATTCAAAGTATGTGGGTTCAAAATCCTTATCAACTGTGACATGTACTTCAACATTGTAAAAAAATCCGGCTACCGCAGCACTTCCGCCCATACGTCGACATATTCAAAGTATGTATGTTCAAAATCATTATCAACTGTGACATGTACTAAAATATTGTTATAAATTCCGGCTACCGCAGCACTTCCGCCCATACGTCGACATATTCAAAGTATGTGGGTTCAAAATCCTTATCAACTGTGACATGTCCTTCAACATTGTAAAAAAATCCGGCTACCGCAGCACTTCCGCCCATACGTCGACATATTCAAAGTATGTAGGTTCAAAATCATTATCAACTGTGACATGTACTAAAATATTGTTAAAAATTCCGGCTACCGCAGCACTTCCGCCCATACGTCGACATATTCAAAGTATGTGGGTTCAAAATCCTTATCAACTGTGACATGTACTTCAACATTGTAAAAAAATCCGGCTACCGCAGCACTTCCGCCCATACGTCGACATATTCAAAGTATGTAGGTTCAAAATCATTATCAACTGTGACATGTACTAAAATATTGTTAAAAATTCCGGCTACCGCAGCACTTCCGCCCATACGTCGACATATTCAAAGTATGTAGATTCAAAATCCTTATAAACTGTGACATGTACTAAAATATTGTTAAAAATTCCGGCTACCGCAGCACTTCCGCTCATACGTCGACATATACAAAGTATGTAGGTTCAAAATCCTTATCAACTGTGACATGTACTTCAACATTTTAAAAAAATCCGGCTACCGCAGTACTTTCACCCATACGTCGACATATTCAAAGTATGTATGTTCAAAATCAATATCAACTGTGACATGTACTTAAACATTGTTAAAAAAATCCAGCTACCGCAACACTTCCGCCCATACGTCGACATATTCAAAGTATGTAGGTTCAAAATCCTTATCAACTGTGACATGTACTAAAATATTGTTAAAAATTCCGGCTACCGCAGCACTTCCGCCCATACGTCGACATATTCAAAGTATGTAGATTCAAAATCCTTATAAACTGTGACATGTACTAAAATATTGTTAAAAATTCCGGCTACCGCAGCACTTCCGCTCATACGTCGACATATACAAAGTATGTAGGTTCAAAATCCTTATCAACTGTGACATGTACTTCAACATTTTAAAAAAATCCGGCTACCGCAGCACTTTCACCCGTACGTCGACATATTCAAAGTATGTATGTTCAAAATCAATATCAACTGTGACATGTACTTAAACATTGTAAAAAAATCCAGCTACCGCAACACTTCCGCCCATACGTCGACATATTCAAAGTATGTAGGTTCAAAATCCTTATCAACTGTGACATGTACTAAAATATTGTTAAAAATTCCGGCTACCGCAGCACTTCCGCCCATACGTCGACATATTCAAAGTATGTAGATTCAAAATCCTTATAAACTGTGACATGTACTAAAATATTGTTAAAAATTCCGGCTACCGCAGCACTTCCGCTCATACGTCGACATATACAAAGTATGTAGGTTCAAAATCCTTATCAACTGTGACATGTACTTCAACATTTTAAAAAAATCCGGCTACCGCAGCACTTTCACCCGTACGTCGACATATTCAAAGTATGTATGTTCAAAATCAATATCAACTGTGACATGTACTTAAACATTGTTAAAAAAATCCAGCTACCGCAACACTTCCGCCCATACGTCGACATATTCAAAGTATGTAGGTTCAAAATCCTTATCAACTGTGACATGTACTTAAACATTTAAAAAAAAATTCGGCTACCGCAGCACTTCCGCCCATACGTCGACATATTCAAAGTATGTAGGTTCAAAATCATTATCAACTGTGACATGTACTAAAATATTGTTAAAAATTCCGGCTACGGCAGCACTTCCGCCCATACGTCAACATATTCAAAGTATGTAGATTCAAAATCCTTATAAACTGTGACATGTACTAAAATATTGTTAAAAATTCCGGCTACCGCAGCACTTCCGCCCATACGTCGACATATTCAAAGTATGTATGTTCAAAATGACATGTACTAAAATATTTCAAAAATTCTGTCTACCGCAGCACTTTCAACCATACGATATTTTGTGTCGGTTTTTTTTGGGCGTTCATAATTCGGAGTAAAACAATGTTATATTAAAAATTGTTTTTAAAAAAAATCTCTTTGTCAAAATAGCAAAAGGAAAGTCTGTTAAAAGGGCTATTAGGTGGCTACTCTAAGGAACGAGTTTTTTAGTCGTGGCCCAGGCTCCACAGCGAATTGCCCTTTCTTCTTTGCGGTTACCGCAGCACTTCCGCCCATATGTCGACATATTTGTACGATTTTATAAAGGCTACCCGTGCGAAGCCGGGGCGTGCTGCTAGTTAATAAATAAATGTCTTTATTTTAGAACAGATCCATACATAAATATATACATAATACGTAATAGTTGTAATTGTAATCTAAAGTAGACTAAATTTCATTTCATTTCATTTCATTTATTTATTTGGTAGAATGAGGGTTTACAGTGGTGTTAATTAATAGTAAAAAAATGTTCCAGCACAATCTCACCTTTAAAGGCATGCAAATAATACAGTATATAAAATAATTCTTACAATAGGGTGGGCAGTCGTTTTTCCTTATAGTTAATTAATTATTCTAATTTAAGATCATCATTTAAAAACTCGGTTATACTGTACTATCATCTCTTTACAAGTAATGCCATAAGCGTCTTTTTAAAGTAGGTACATAGTCGTCCGAAGACCTAGTCATTATATTTTTTGCAAAAACCCGTCTGAAATTGCACTTTTTAAATGATATAAAAACAGCATGACAATTCAAAAACAACCGGATATATGTGGGGAACTCCACTGATCTAATCAAGTTCATATAATAAAATAAATAATGCTGGACAATCCACACATCATCATCTAGCCCCAAGCTAAGCAAAGCTTGTGTTATAGGTACTAGAAGACTGACATACTTAATACAATACATTACATAGATAGATATTTTTTATTATACATATGAAATACCCAGAACACCCGGAATAAATATTTGCAGATCGTACAAACATTTATCCCCAGGCCGGAATCAAACCCGCAACCCCCGCGTCCCAGGCGGACTTTCGCCCGCCGCGCCACATCGGTCGTCAAATACTAAGTAAAAAAAATACATAATAATATTCTTTTTTCTTAGCCACGTATAAAAATCATAAAACTAAGTGCTTAGAACACTAATAAGTAGCAACTTTGTAAAGTAATAGTACCTGACAGGCGTCACAGCTCAGTTGGTAGTAGCTCTGCCTTCCATTGCTATGGGTCGTGGGTTCGATTCCCGCCCAGTACTGGGTATTTTTTATGTACCTACATATAATAAAAAATATGTATCTATGTAATGTTTTTCTCTTCCGCCTACTTTGTGAAACAATGTTATTTAGTTATATTTACATTATGTTACATATATTCATATTGTGTTTATATACGATATTCCCTAAATTAGATTTATTTATACCATTTAAGCAAAAATATATACTTTACTTATCCTACTTGCCAGAAGCTGTAAGAGCTTACAGAGTGGGGCCTGGTGACCTGTAATACAGATTTTTATTAATCTACATCAGGCACCAGTCTCTCACAAAGTTAGTCTCAAACTCTTTCTTGTCATTGTTGGAACTGTTTTAACTTTGTGGGAGAAAAATAAATGACTTTTTATTTTTTATTTTAATGTATTTTATTAAGTACTAGCAGCACGCCCCGGCTTCGCACGGGTAGCCTTTATAAAATCGTACAAATATGTCGACATATGGGCGGAAGTGCTGCGGTAACCGCAAAGAAGAAAGGGCAATTCGCTGTGGAGCCTGGGCCACGACTAAAAAACTCGTTCCTTAGAGTAGCCACCTAATAGCCCTTTTAACAGACTTTCCTTTTGCTATTTTGACAAAGAGATTTTTTTTAAAAACAATTTTTAATATAACATTGTTTTACTCCGAATTATGAACGCCCAAAAAAAACCGACACAAAATATCGTATGGTTGAAAGTGCTGCGGTAGACAGAATTTTTGAAATATTTTAGTACATGTCATTTTGAACATACATACTTTGAATATGTCGACGTATGGGCGGAAGTGCTGCGGTAGCCGGAATTTTTAACAATATTTTAGTACATGTCACAGTTTATAAGGATTTTGAATCTACATACTTTGAATATGTTGACGTATGGGCGGAAGTGCTGCCGTAGCCGGAATTTTTAACAATATTTTAGTACATGTCACAGTTGATAATGATTTTGAACCTACATACTTTGAATATGTCGACGTATGGGCGGAAGTGCTGCGGTAGCCGAATTTTTTTTTAAATGTTTAAGTACATGTCACAGTTGATAAGGATTTTGAACCTACATACTTTGAATATGTCGACGTATGGGCGGAAGTGTTGCGGTAGCTGGATTTTTTTAACAATGTTTAAGTACATGTCACAGTTGATATTGATTTTGAACATACATACTTTGAATATGTCGACGTACGGGTGAAAGTGCTGCGGTAGCCGGATTTTTTTAAAATGTTGAAGTACATGTCACAGTTGATAAGGATTTTGAACCTACATACTTTGTATATGTCGACGTATGAGCGGAAGTGCTGCGGTAGCCGGAATTTTTAACAATATTTTAGTACATGTCACAGTTTATAAGGATTTTGAATCTACATACTTTGAATATGTCGACGTATGGGCGGAAGTGCTGCGGTAGCCGGAATTTTTAACAATATTTTAGTACATGTCACAGTTGATAAGGATTTTGAACCTACATACTTTGAATATGTCGACGTATGGGCGGAAGTGTTGCGGTAGCTGGATTTTTTTACAATGTTTAAGTACATGTCACAGTTGATATTGATTTTGAACATACATACTTTGAATATGTCGACGTACGGGTGAAAGTGCTGCGGTAGCCGGATTTTTTTAAAATGTTGAAGTACATGTCACAGTTGATAAGGATTTTGAACCTACATACTTTGTATATGTCGACGTATGAGCGGAAGTGCTGCGGTAGCCGGAATTTTTAACAATATTTTAGTACATGTCACAGTTTATAAGGATTTTGAATCTACATACTTTGAATATGTCGACGTATGGGCGGAAGTGCTGCGGTAGCCGGAATTTTTAACAATATTTTAGTACATGTCACAGTTGATAAGGATTTTGAACCTACATACTTTGAATATGTCGACGTATGGGCGGAAGTGTTGCGGTAGCTGGATTTTTTTAACAATGTTTAAGTACATGTCACAGTTGATATTGATTTTGAACATACATACTTTGAATATGTCGACGTATGGGTGAAAGTACTGCGGTAGCCGGATTTTTTTAAAATGTTGAAGTACATGTCACAGTTGATAAGGATTTTGAACCTACATACTTTGTATATGTCGACGTATGAGCGGAAGTGCTGCGGTAGCCGGAATTTTTAACAATATTTTAGTACATGTCACAGTTTATAAGGATTTTGAATCTACATACTTTGAATATGTCGACGTATGGGCGGAAGTGCTGCGGTAGCCGGAATTTTTAACAATATTTTAGTACATGTCACAGTTGATAATGATTTTGAACCTACATACTTTGAATATGTCGACGTATGGGCGGAAGTGCTGCGGTAGCCGGATTTTTTTACAATGTTGAAGTACATGTCACAGTTGATAAGGATTTTGAACCCACATACTTTGAATATGTCGACGTATGGGCGGAAGTGCTGCGGTAGCCGGAATTTTTAACAATATTTTAGTACATGTCACAGTTGATAATGATTTTGAACCTACATACTTTGAATATGTCGACGTATGGGCGGAAGTGCTGCGGTAGCCGGATTTTTTTACAATGTTGAAGGACATGTCACAGTTGATAAGGATTTTGAACCTACATACTTTGAATATGTCGACGTATGGGCGGAAGTGCTGCGGTAGCCGGAATTTATAACAATATTTTAGTACATGTCACAGTTGATAATGATTTTGAACATACATACTTTGAATATGTCGACGTATGGGCGGAAGTGCTGCGGTAGCCGGATTTTTTTACAATGTTGAAGTACATGTCACAGTTGATAAGGATTTTGAACCCACATACTTTGAATATGTCGACGTATGGGCGGAAGTGCTGCGGTAGCCGGATTTTTTTTTTTACAAAGTTTAATTACATGTCACAGTTGATAAGGATTTTGAACCTACATACTTTGTATATGTCGACGGATGAGCGGAAATGCTGCGGTAGTCGGATTTTTTAAATATGTATTTAGTACATATCACAGTTTTGTTTGTATCTGTCATAGTTGATAAGGACTTTGAACCAAAATATTTTTAGTATGCCGACGTATAGGCGGAAGTGGTAGCATACATTTTTAAATATTTGAGTTTTTGTCATAGTTGATAAGGATTTTAAACCAAATTATTTTTAATATACCGACGTGTAAGCAGAAGTGCTGCGGTAGCCGGTATTTTATTTAAAGTTATACGGTCTATCTGATAAAAAGTTAGCGCAGACTTGAAGTACTAATACGTAATGATGACTTAAAGTCAACGCTAACTTTTTATAAGATAGAGGGATAGTATTTGTCATAGTTATAAGGAATTTGATCCAAAATATTATTAATATGCCGACGTATGGGCAAAAGTGCTGTGGTAGTCGGAATTTTTTACAATAGTTTACTAATTATGAGTTTAACATAATATGTTCATACTGTTAATCTCATAAGTTTTCTTTTGATCCACAATCCACATAGTGGGATAAACAATAGAACCCGCATATAGGTACTTCCGTGACCGGCGCGGCGCCTGCTTTATTCCGCTTGACTTTTTTCCAATACTTACATTTTTGAACTCGTGATATCTTTCGAATGGAATGTCCAAATTAAATAATTTAAAAAGTCATATAAAGGTATTGAACCAGTCTTAATTATGAAGAAGTTTATTTAGATAAGGATTAATACCAAAGCACAAATAAAGAACGTTTTCTAACGGCGTCATTTTAATTATATTTTTTCGATATTAAAACACTTATAGTGACATATCTGTAATAGTTAGTCATATGCTGTCGTTGACTTTTTTGTGGATGATAATGTGTTCTACAAAATCGTAGTACATAATTTCTTTCTATCTTCAATAGTTTTCGCAGCGCACGCGATGTAAGGAATTTCTTAGGTATTTTTTTTACACCTTGGGTTACATAATTGAAGTTTTAGTAAGGATCCCTAATTTTTTTGAAAATATAATATAGCCTATGTTCAGCGCGGATAGTGTAGCTTCACAACGGTGAAAGAATTTTTGAAATCGGTCCAGTAGTTTCGGAGCCTATTCGATGCAAACAAACAAACAAACAAACAAACAAACAAACAATCAAATCTTTCCTCTTTATAATATTAGTTTAGATGTCAGTCTTCTAGTACCCATAACACAAGCTCTGCTTAGCTTGGGGCTAGCTAGATGGTGTTGTGTGGATTGTCCAGCATTATTTTTTATATAACTTTATTCCTTTACACCTATATACAGGGTGTAACAGGAGGGGTGTACCAAAATCTACAGGGCGATGGGGGAGCTAAAATCGACAGGGCGATGGGGGAGCTGCAATATGCAATTACCTGAGATCTGTAAAGTGATCTTGAAAGAGCCGACATTGACCCATAATATAATATCACTTAGAATAATAATTATAAGTAAGAATAAGAATCATAATACAACCTTTTTTCCTCAATACATGAAGGTAAGGTACCTGCTGATGTATTTATTTACTAATTAGATGTCACACGCAAAAAGTATTCTGTTTATCAGTTTAGCCGTGAAAATAAGGTCGGATGTATATGGGCTGAAGGTAGTGTTGCCAATTTAGGGTAATTTTCCTTAAATTTAGGGAAGTTTCAGAGGAATTTAAAAGATATTTTATTAATATGATTATAATTTTCTCTATTTGTTAGAAAAAAAGACGTGTGGCACTCGGGGACTGCCGCGGTAAAGCTATTGCAAACATTTTTGCTTTACGCATGCACAGTGTTAGGTAATTTCGTTACGGAATTTCTGGATTCGGTCTCCACGCTCAAGGCCCGCGATAGAAGCTATGCATTAGCTTTGGTTTTTTTTTATTATCTGAAGGCATTTAACAGTTTTTTTTCCAGGTTTTGGTATGCTGGAATCAGGATGTGTGTCTATCAAGAATGAGGCTAATATCATGATGAAGAATCTTGCAGACATCTCTCTTGGCGGTAAGTCTGCCATTTTTGTTTTTTTATTTATTTATTTTATTTTTTATTTATTTCCAAATTTTACAAACTTAATTAAGTACCTACTTACTTACTATAATAAGGTATAAGCAGATAAGGGTGTAGATAAGTACAAATTGGAGACGTAATTATCTGAAATTTTGTTGTTACAAATAAAATTACAAGTTATGAGGTCTCGAAAAATACGCGCACTTAAATTCAATTAGACAACCGATGTGGCGCGGCGGGCGAAGGTCCGCCTGCGACGCGGAGGTTGCGGGCTCGATTCCCGCCTCGGGATAAATGTTTGTATGTTCTGCAAATATTTATTCCGAGTGTTCTGGGTATTATATGTATAATAAAAAATATCTATCTATGTATTGTATTGTATTAAGTATGTCAGTCTTCTAGTACCCATAACACAAGCTCTGCTTAGCTTGGGGCTAGATGATGTTGTGTGGATTGTCTGGCATTATTTATTTATTTATTTATATTCCGGGTGTTCTGGGTATGTTATACCTATGTATAATAAAAAATATCTATCTATGTAATGTATTGTATTAAGTATGTCAGTCATCTAGTACCCATAACACAAGCTCTGCTTAGCTTGGGCCTAGATGATGGTGTGGATTGTCTAGCATTATTTATTTATTTGTTGGGCGAGCCAGAAAAAAAAACGTTTTTGACGATTGCCATTTAAAAAAAATATTTTTGTGATGAATACTAATTTTGGTACAGTTAAGGCGTAACAATGTACGTAAGTTTATTCATGTTTATAGTTTAACTAAACTGGATTTGAACCTAATCTAATATAATTAGAAGGCAAGGTAGCTCCCACTACTCGAATATATTCTGCGTCAGTAATTTACAAATCAATTAAAAAAATCAAAGTCGTAAAAAAGTACTTAGATAATAATAAAAAATCTTAACTAGGTGAATAAATCTTACTCTTCAACTTTTTATCTACCTCAATAGATATAGTTTTTATATTACTAATACAGGAAAAACTAAAGGTCAACACGAAGAAATAACATCTATCTAATAATGTATTATAAGTATTCAATCAGCAATCTAGTTCCCATAGTACAAGCTTTGCTTAGTTTGGGACTAGAGTGTGATGTGTGAAATGTCCGTGAAACAAAGAGTTTTTTTATTTGATCATTTAGGGCCCCCCAGACAGCAGACTTTTTATCGGCCGATAGTTTCGTCGGCTTCTTAATCAGTATGGAGATGTATGCAGATGCGCACATTACAGTGATTCAGTTTTCATACTGATTAAGAAGCCGACCAAACTATCGGCCGATAAAACGTCTGCAGTCTGCGGGGACTCTTAAACTGAGTGTGAACTGTCAAAGTTTGACTGTACATATCTAGAATCTAGATAGATTCATTTATTGCATCATTGGTTACAATTATAGGTCTTAAATCAAGATTAGAGCCGAACATGACCCGCTGGGGCACTACATCATATGCCCAAGGTATCTACATGATACATAGGTAAGGTACAAATATTTCTAAAGTCTAGATTACCTAATTTCTTTTACAGGTCTTACTTACTGGATTTTCGGCTATGGAATGTCATTTGGGACAGGTGCTTTGGAGAACCCGGTGATAGGCGTGGGGGACTTTTTATTGGACCCCCCAGTGGGGGACGCACTCATGGGGCCTCTGTTCGCGTCGTTTTTGTTCCAACTGTCGTTTGCGACCACTGCTACTACGATCGTTAGTGGGGCTATGGCGGAGAGGTAATACAAGTTTAGGTATATCCATCGTTTTGACTACCCCCTTTTACCACGTGCTAATCAAAAATCTATGTACCTATGCTTTCGTACGCACGTACAGTTTTTGCAGCGGACGCGCACGCCAGAATAGCTCGCAAAATGTATACAACTTTAGTTATTTCGCACTACACACGAAAAAATCTTTATAGCCTAAGTGTTATTCCCTACATTATTGTAAAGTTGCATTATAATATAATCCATTGAGTAGTTCATTTTATGTCAAAAGAAGATTCCAGCAATGTCATATTCATAAAGCTAGGATTTTTCTTTTTTCTTAGATTATAGGTATGTGTGTGTCCTTTTCTTCCATGCTGCGGGTCGTGGGTTCGATTCCCACCCATACATAGTAACACACAGACACAGAACAAATATTTATGTTCATCACACAACATTTGCTCTGTGTGAATCGAACCCACGACCCACAGCATGGAAGGTAGAGCCACCAACTGAGCTGTGACGCCTGTCTATCTCTTTACTATGAATTATGTACTCCAAGTACGAGTTTGTGCTTGCTTCTCTACCATCCGTGAGTGCACAAACTCGTACTTGGAGTACTGAGGCCCTAGTACGAGTTTTGCACATGAATATGAACGTATCGCCTTCGTATCGCAAGCCACCAATTTTGTATGGAAATCCAAGCTTCTCAAGAAATCTGCTAGGGGCTGTTTGGATCTCCATACAAAATCGGTGGCGCTCGGCGATTGCGTCTCTACGATCCGTGAGTGCACAAACTCGTAATTGGGGTACTGATCCCGAAAGTTTAATAATCCTATGTTTGTCCAGATGTAACTTCAAGGCGTATTGTCTTTTCTCGTTCCTGAACACGGTGGTGTACTGCGTGCCCGCGGGCTGGGTGTGGGGGAGCCATGGGTTCTTGAACAAGTTGGGGGCTGTGGATATCGCGGGGTCCGGACCTGTGCATCTTATTGGTACAGTCCCTTTTTTTTATTAATTTATTTGTGCAACTTATTGGTTTATTCATATTTTTATATATTTTTGTTTTTTTTATCTCCTCTTTTAAAAATATTTATACATTATTGCATATTTTTTTTTTCATTTTCAGCCTGTGGTGTCCCACTGCAGGGCAAAGGCCTCCCTTCCTTTTTTCCAGTTCACTCTGTCCTGGGCTATTGTGGACCAATCGTTTATATGGGCATCGAGTTCGTCCCTCCATCTGCGCCGTGGTCTACCGCGAGGTCTTTTACCGCCTTTGGGCGTCCAATCTGTTGTGGATTTTGCCCATAATACATCAGGCATGCGGCAGACGTGGCCTGCCCAATCCCATTTCAATTTACCAGCGTGTTGACCAACATCTGCGATTTGTGTTTGGGAGCGCAATATGCTATTTCGAATGCGGTCTGTGAGCTTCACTCCCAGAATACTGCGCTCCATTGCTCGCTGGCAAACCCCGAGTCTGGACTTTTGCATATTTGTCAAAGACCAGGTTTGTGCGCCGTAGGTGAGGATAGGGAGAATGCATACGTCCATGAGCTTCCTTTTTAGTGACAATGGAAGTGTACCTTTCATCAGATGTTTCATGGCCCAGTATCCCTTCCAGGCGTTCTCGGTGCGTCTGGTGATTTCAAGGTCTTGTCGTCCGTGGAAGGATACTAATTGGCCTAGGTACAAGTAGTCATCGATGTAATCCATCTCCTCACCCCCGACCCTCAGCTTATGATGTGTGCTGTTAGTCATCAGTTTGGTCTTAGATCTGTTCATGCTGAGTCCCACTTCAAGACTCGCTGTATTAAGGTCGTTTAGCATAGTTTCAAGTTCTGAGGCTGTTGATGAGAAAAGCACGATATCATCGGCAAATCGGAGGTTAGTTAGCCTCTTTTCACCAACAATAACGCCCCTTTCTGTCCAGCTTGATGTTAGCTTCTTGAACACTTCTTCTAGGGTTGAATTAAATAGTTTTGGTGACAGAGGATCGCCTTGTTTGACTCCTTTTTGAATATGAAAGGGTGTCCCTAGAGTTTCAATTTTAATTGCTGCGGTACTGTTGAGGTAGACTTGTTCTAAAAGATTAATGTAATTGTTGTGGACTTCTTGATTGCTAAGTGATTCGAAAATTGCAGAGTGTTTGATGCTGTCAAAAGCTTTGGAGTAGTCGACGAAGGCTAGATAGAGTGGAATCTTGAATTCTTGATGTTTTTCAATCATTTGATTGAGAGAGTGTAGGTGATCTGTGGTTGAAATTAATTATTGCATATATATTAGTAAAATCTGAACAAAGTTCTAGTCGTTCGAACTAGTCGATTCTAGGTAGGTACCAATTCCACGCGACCAGAGTCTAGAAAAACGTACGAGAACGGCCTGGTTCCTACCGTTTTTTTGTATGATCCTTCGTACACATAATTATAATTAAATACAGTTCCAGTGTTATTAGCGTAATTGAGAAAGTACTTGCTATTTTTTTGCCGGTAAACAATGAGTAATAGTTGGCAGTATCGCTATAAGCGATAAGGCCGCCCATTATATACATAGCCAAAGATAGAGTCATAGACAGCCAAAAACATAGCAAAGACACAGCAAAGACATAGCAAAGTCATGGCAAAAACATAGCCAGAGACAGACAGAGATATAGTAAAACACATAGACAGAGACATAGCCAAAGACATAACCAGAGACACAGCCAAAGACACAGCAAAGACACAGCCAAAAACATAGCAAAGGCATAGACAGAGACATAGTCAAAGACGGCCAAATACATAGCCAGAGAGACTTTAGAAACTGTATAATATCTTCCTAGGAGGTGCATCAGCCTTTGCATCAGCTTTGATGCTAGGGCCCCGCCTAGGGCGCTACTCGCGGGGCACGGCGCCCTTGCCTCTAGGAAACCCTGTCAACGCTGTTATGGGAACCTTCGTTCTATGGTGGGGTTGGTTGGCGTTCAACTCTGGAAGTACTTATGGGGTAAGTTCATAATATTCACGGAAATGTCGATAAATTATAATAAATAACCCCCTATCTTATAAAAAGTTAGCGTTGACTTACGTATGGTAATGAATACTTCAAGTCTGCGCTAACTTTTTATAAGATACCTGATATAAAAAGTAACATTTTTGTATGTAAGTTTCTACTCGTACATAATGTGTTGCGCGTTTACGTTGTCGATTTTTAAACCGATTTCAATCATTCTTTTTTATTTGATAGATAATAATAATAAATAAATAAATAAATAAATAATGCTGGACAATCCACACAACATCATCTAGCCCCAAGCTAAGCAGAGCTTGTGTTATGGGTACTAGAAGACTGACATACTTAATACAATACATTACATAGATAGATATTTTTTATTATACATATAAACACCCAGAACACATAATAGGTAAGTACATATAATTAACATATTTTTATATACATATTTTTATTTATTTTTATATTATGTTATGTTCGCTAGACAATTATTACTATTTGATTAATCTTTACTTTAAAAGTGTTTTAGTATTATTTGTCGATACGATAGAAGTTGGTTTTCAAAAAAATTTAATTAAGTAAGTACTTATATATTTTTTATTTATTTATGCCTGGAATACCTGGAAATGCCAACTGTCAAGGAAGTAGCTACCAGATACAGCATGAAATACAAGGAAAGACTTGAACACCACTCAAATGTATTGGCAAGAAACCTGCTTAACACACAAGAAAATGTGAATCGCCTCAAGAGATGGCATATACTTGACCTGGACCAAAGAACATAGAATGTTCTCACAATAAATGGTGTCACTCGCTGGAGTCACCACCACACAACCAACACAGAACAAATCTGATTATGGCTAAGTAGCCGATCGCAGATTACAAGGAAAAAAAAAAAAAAAAATTATTTATGCACTTAATTTAACTTTACAGATAATTTTATCTAAAACGTTAAGATTCTTTACCTAAACTATGTAAAAACAAAACAACAAAATGACAAGAACAATATCAATCAATCAACTTAGCTACAACTCTTAATTTCGGAAAATTAGTTAAAAATATTCATTTATTCAAATCACGTTAAACAATTTGAATTCAAACGTTTACTGAATAACAATTAAGATTTATTATTTACTTTTAAATTAGTGTTAGTCGGCAATTGTCATCGCGTGCAGTACTAATCGGTGTTTTACTTGGAGTATTCAAGTTTAAAATGGTTTAAAATGATTTAAAACGATCTTCATTTAAATTAATGACAATGTTTAAAGTAGGGTTGGGAGAAATTTAAATAAAATGAAATATTTTATTGTTTTTAAAGCTGGGTTAGGTAATTTTGGTGATTATATTAAAGGAGAAGGGGCATTTTGAGCCACGACTTAAAAAATTACCTTATGACGGATTTTTTTATTAAAAATGTGGTTAATTTCTTAATCCCCATTGAACGATCACCATCATGGGGATTATGAGACTTTTAGTCCCATGATTCCCATGATTTTGATCGATTAAAATCATCCGCAGCCGAGACGGGCCGCTAATAATATAGAAAAAAAGTTAAAAATATACTAACGGCCGGTTTCTGGAAACCCAAATCACGATTGATCCGAGTTTGACGCATAATAGTAATTGTTTGATTTTTTTCGTTGATCATCGTTCGAGAAACCGGCCGTTAAAGTTTTTGACCTGAGAATTACGTCGGTTTTTGACGTGACAACGTCTTATAATTCGATAGAGCCGGCTGCACGCACGAAAAAACATGACTCATGAGGCGTTCTGAGGCGTTCCATGAAGTGCAAGCGAGAGCGCGGAACGAGCGACAAAGAAGCACAATCGGCCTTAGCGTTCGTTGTCACGTTCAACTATCGTCAGTAAACCGACTTTACAGACAACTATTTTTCCTCATCTAAAAGACCCGTTTCCCATCCCTAGTTCTTTAAAATAATTGGTGTAATGGCAAATCATTCGGTATTCAGCTATTCAGTGCACGAACGCTCGACCTTGGTCATGAATTACTACTAGTTTTAAACATGCATTACCTATTCTTTAGTCCTGTCATTAGTCCTGTCAGTCTTTGTCTAGTGAATTTACTGACCAATTCTGCAAATCATTTATTATAATAATGGTCGATTCACACATATCAGTGAACCCACAGTTCCGGCACAGTACCGCATCAGTGATAATTATTCTTTCAAACATTCTCTATGGATGTATTCACACTTGTCAGTATCAGTGTCGTCTCAGTACCGTCAGTGTCAGTGCCGGCACCGTCCATCACGGACGTGATCGGCGACGACGACTGTGGGTTCACTGATATGTGTGAATTGAAGCACTGACGCACCACTGTAGCACGGATACGGAACTGACACAGTACTGTGCCGGAACTGTGGGTTCACTGATACGTGTGAATCGACCTTAATACAACCCACACACATAGAAAATGAACAGTACCCCAAGTACGAGTTTGTGCACACACGGATCGCAGAGACGCAATTGCGGTGAGCCACCTTTGTATGCAGATCCAAGCAGCGCCCTTAGCGGATTTCTTGAGAAGCTTGGATCTGATCTCCATACAAAATCGGTGGCGCTCGGCGATTGCGTCTCTGCGATCCGTGTGTGCACAAACTCTTACTTGGGGTACTGAGCTATATGATAGCCTCACAACTCTTGACGACCTAAGTATGTGGCGCGGCGGGCAAAGGTCCGCCTGGACGAAGGGTTCGATTCCCGCCTTGGGATAGATGTTTGTACGATCTGCAAATATTTATTCCGGGTGTTCTGGGTATTTTAAATGAATAATAAAAAATATCCATCTATGTAAGAAAGAAAGAACAAGCATTTATTCAAACCACCACCGCTTAAAAAGTAATAACTAAATAAATTGTATTGTATTGTATTAAAATGCACGGGACACCACATTTTTTATTTATATCAAAGTTTAAAAAACTGACCCAGGTATAACAGGTTACCCTAAACGTCAGTAGAAGTACTCAGGCAATGTGTGGTAGGCAGATAACTATTGCCTAGATTCTAGGCAATATTCCAGGTGTTATATTTCCAGGTGTCCGGAGCTAAATGGCAGTATGCAGCGCGAGCAGCCGTGATGACAATGATGGGGTCCTTTGGAGGAGGATGCTTCGGACTATTGTGAGTGACCGGTGATCTCTAGCTAACCGATGAAATATCTTATTTCTCTGAAAACTGGAAACTATGTTGAATAATGATGACTGATGTGGCACGGCGGGTGAAGATCCGTCTGCGACGCGAAGGTTGCGGGTTTGATTCCCGCCTTGTTTATATGTTTATTCCGGGTGCTCTGGATATTTTATATGTGTACAATAAAAATATGTATTTATGTAATGTATTGTATTAAGTATTTCAGTCTTCTAGTACCCATAACACAAGCTCTGCTTAGCTTGGGGCTAGATGATGTTGTGTGGATTGTCCAGCATTACTTATTTATTTAATATAATATATTTTTCCGTCTAGCCCCCTTTCGTGACGCACGATAAGGAACTTCTTTCCAAAAATTATGGCTCACCTGATACAATATCTGGTGCATATTTTCCAGGTTTACATTGATAAAGAACAGAGGTAGAGCTGACGTGATGGAGCTGATTAACTGCATTCTTGGATCTTTGGTGTCTATCACAGGTAAATAAATAACTTAGTGTGATATCAAAAACGAATAAGTATAAATACGCGGACATATCACACATCACACTTAAATCCCAAACTAAGCAAAGCTTGTATTATGGGAACTAGATTGATGATACCCAGAACACCAGGAATAAATTTTAGTAGATAGTACAAACATTTATCCCAAGGCGGGAATCGAACCCGCAACTTCCGCGTCGCAGGCGGACAGTCGCCCACCGCGCCACATCGGTCGTCTGAATATACAATTGATGGTCTTATTGCTATAAAAAAAAGACGTGTGGCGCTTGGGGACTGTTGCAGTATAGCTATTGCATATCATTTTTGCTAGATTACGCATGCGCAGTGTTAGGTTATTTCGTTACGGAATGTCTGGATTCGGTCTCCACGCTCAAGGCCCGCGATAGAAAGAAGCTATGCAATAGGTTAAAATGCAGGTTGTTTTCAGCGGGTTGTTTCCTATACCGTGCGTGGGAGGCGTTACTTATCGGCGTCCTAGGCGCCGCCATCGCGTCGGGCACCACACCACTCTTCGACATGCTGAAGGTAGATGACCCCGTGGGGGCGTCAGCCGTGCACGGGGCTTGCGGCTTTTGGGGTGAGTTTTGGTACAAAGGTTTTAGAGCTGCTGAGTTTAGAGCTGGTGAGTTTAGGGCTGCTGATTTTAGGGCTGCTGAGTTTAGCGCTGGTGAGTTTAGAGCTGCTGAGTTTAGAGCTGCTGAGTTTAGAGCTGCTGAGTTTAGCGCTGCTAAGTTTAGGGCTTCTGATTATAGCGCTGATTTATTGCTTTCACGTAACTAATTGAAGTGTAGATTATTGCGTATAGTATAACAAATCTATATTTTATTAACTTATCTCAAGTCTGTACAACTAAATAACTTGAACTCTTGTCTTTTTCCTTGTAACTAGCAGGCACGTAAAAGCATTTGGCGTATATCCACATTTTGCAAGATTTCTATACGACAGGTCTATCTTGCCTCTGCTGTTAGAATACAAACGAACTCGTTTATAACAGACGAAAAAAACGGATCGTAGAGACGCGATCGCCGAGCGCCACCGATTTTGTATAGAGATCCAAGCTTCTCAAGAAATCCGCAAGGGACGCTGCTTGGATCTCCATACAAAATCGGTGGCGCTCGGCGCTCGACGATCCGTTATTTTCGTCTGTTATGTTGTGTGTGCACAAACTCGTACTTGGGGTACAGATATAGGTTGATGATGATGATGATGACCGTCTGTACCTACTGTAATAGTACTAATAAATATTATTTCTGCAATATTATCTTGTACTAATTCATTTCAGGAGTGATTGCAGTGGGATTATTTGCTGATAATCCGATCCCAATGGACACTACTAATGGGAGATCGGGATTGTTTAAAGGTGATTAAAAAAGTTATACTAATTATTTATTTTTTATATTGTGTAAAAAGACGTGTGGGACTGCCGTGGTAAAGCTATTGCATAACATTTACTTATTGCTGGATTACGCATGCGCGTAGGTTATTTTCGTTCGGTATTTTCGTTACGGAATTTCTGTATTCGGTCTCCACGCTCAAGGCCCGCGATAGAAGCTATGCAATAGCATAAAATTGTTTGAATTTATTTATCAATCAAGCCAAGTCAGCTGAAATTGTTTGAATTTATTTTATTTATCAATCAAGCCAAGTCAGCCAAAATTGTTTGAATTTATATATCAATCAAGCCAAGTCAGCCAATACTGATTGAATTTATTTTATTTATCAATCAAATCAAGTCAGCCAAAATTGTTCGAATTTATTTATCAATCAAGCCAACTCAGCCAAAACAAGCCAAGTCAGCCAAAATTGTGCATGGAAAGAGCCTCCTCGTGGCGCACACCGGTAACAGCTAGGCACGGTAAAGCAGTGTCTAGTCTGGCTAATCTTTCCAACACGATGCTACAACAAAATACAGTTGTAGCATCGACACGATAAGAAGAAGAAGCCAAAATTGTTTGAATTTATTACAGGAGGTGGTTGGTATCTCCTAGGGGTACAATCGCTGACAGCTATGTGTCTGATGGTTTGGGGCATAGTGGTGACTATGCTGTTATTGTGGCTTATAGACCGGGTTCTGCCTATCAGGATGGACCCGTACGAGGAACTTTTAGGAGCTGATCTTACAGAACACCGGATCAGGCATGGACAGGTATCAATGATTATATGTTTTAATCTAGCTTATCCAGGGATTTCAATCCAGATTGAGAGGCACTAAAAAAACAAAATCAATAACAGGATATCAGAAATATTTTATTGTTTAACTGTTGTACATAAAAGATCTTAATGTTAAGTAGTACAAGTTTATACAGTTTGTCCAATCCGGACGTACAATAACAGGGTAATGAACAGAGCCATACCCAATAAAAGACGACAAGCTCACATGATCATTTAGAAAAAATTAGAGTGATTATATGTATAGGTAGGTATCTATATTTGACGACGGATATGGCGCGGCGGGTGAAGTTCCGCCTGCGATGCGGAGGTTGCGGGTTCGATTCCCGTCTTGGGATAAATGTTTGTACGATCTGCAAATATTTATTCCGGGTGTTCTAGGTATTTTATATGTATAAAAAAATATCTATGTAATGTTATTGTATTAAGTACTTATGCCAGTATTCTAGTACCCATAACACAAGCTCTGCTTAGCTTGGGGCTAGATGATGTTGTGTGGATTGTCCAGCATTATTTATTTATTAATGTGGTTTCAGGTGGGTGTATCTAGAGCCGTATCAGCTCTGCGTCCATACCATCGCTCGAACAGCATCGAAGATGTTGGCAGTATTGGCATCAACACCGGACATAGTCTGGTGGTCGAGAAGATACAAGAGGTAAGTTCCATTACTTTCCATGCTATGGTTGCCTGGAAGAAATCGCTATCAGCGATAAGGCCGCCCATTGTACTATTTTTAAGTTAGTTCTAAGATGTTTTTTATATTTTCTGTTTGTGCAATAAAGTGTTATCTATCTATCTATCTATATACAAGGTATATTCTTGTTTAAGCTATTCATCATCATCATTATCAACCTATATTAGTACCTCTACTGGCTAATCTTTCCAACACGATGCTACAACAAAATACAGTTGTAGCATCGACACGATAACAAGAAGTACCTCTACCATGAGTTCTTCTTCTTCTTCCTGCCCTTATCCCACTAGGTGGGGTCGGCACAACATGTTCGTTTCTTCCATTCTACTCTATCATCCGTCATCTCAGTATTCACTCCTTTCACATCCATATCATTTTATTTATTTCATTTACCTTTTATTTTATTTTATTTCATTTACCTCTACCATGAGTTGTCACAGTAAAGTCGCCTGACTTTACTACAGTAGTTACGTAAATATTAGTATTAAGAATTTTAGTACCCAACTATCCGCTAGAGGCGCTGTACAAATCTTCATACATTTTTTTAACTACAGACGCTAGCGAGTATAGTAAATATAGTACTTATAGTAAAAACTCATGGTAGAGCTACAGTCCACTGCTGGACGTAGGTCTCTGCAGACGCGCCACTGAGCCCGATCTTCGTCTCTTCTCATGTTGTTTGCGCTACACTCCTTGTATCTATGCTCCATCTCTACGGGTGCGTCCTACACTACACAATGCCTAAACGCGGTCTCCACTCCAGTATCCGTCTGCTCCAACGATTTTCAGTTATCGATTTTAAGCTATTGCATAGCTTCTATCGCGGCCCTTGAGCGTGGAGACCGAATCCAGAAATTCCGTAAGGAAATAACTTAACACTGCGCATGCGTAATCCAGCAAAAAATGCTATGCAATAGCTTTACCGCGGCAGTCCCCGAGTGCCACACGTCTTTTTTTTATATTCACGGACATTTTTCACACATGACACTCTAGTCTCAAACTAAGCAAAGCTTGTACTATGGGAACTACATTGCTGATAGAATACTTGTTTATTTTTTTGAAAATAAGTAAGTACATAGGTATGTATGTACTTACTTAGATACATAGTAACACCCAAACACAGAACACATATTTATGTTCATCATATAAACATTTGCTCTGTATGCGAATTGAACTCACGGCCCACAACATGGAAGGCAGAGCTACTACCAACTGAGCTGTAACGCCTGTCATAGTTTTAGCATATCCCATCATACCAAAATGGGCGAGCAAGGACCATGACTCAAGGTCAAAGTCGCCATTTTGAGGACAAAGAAATCAAAACTTTGACAGGACTATGACATTAGAATAGCCGATTAAAATATATTAGTATTATCTTACATAATATATAATACTAATATATTTTAATCGGCTATTCTAATGTCATAGTCCTGTCAAAGTTTTGATTTCTTTGTCCTCAAAATGGCGACTTTGACCTTGAGTCATGGTCCTTGCTCGCCCATTTTGGTATATTAAAACTAAAATCTAATCTTACATAATATATTAGATTTTAGTTTTAATATACTAATTAAATGGTTTAATACAGTAGTTATGAAATTTTGACGGCCGATGTGGCGCGGGCGCGGCGGGCGAAAGTTCGCCTGCGAAGCGGAGGTTGCGGGTTCGATTCCCGCCTTGGGATAAATGTTTCTAAGATCTGCAAATATTTATAATGAGTATTCTGGGTATTTTATATTATGTAATGTATTGTATTAAGTACTTATGTCAGTCTTCTAGTAGCCATAACACAAGCTTGGGGCTAGATGATGGTATGTGGATTGTCCAGCATTATTTATTTATTTTTATTTTAATGTATTTTCATTTTCATGTGCACACAATAATGTCTTTTCAGGCCAATAAAAAGAAAGCAAAAACAATCGACGGACTCCAAGTTTTCACAAACAAAGCATTTGTCAACGACGAAGGATCATCAAAACGAAATATCGGCATATTAAACCATAGACGCAGGGATCCTGACAACGCTCTACAAAAAACTCTAGACTCTATGGCGGACGAAATAGATGGCGCGAATTATAAAAGAAGCAGCCAAGATGGCGTCCAAACTATTAATGTGCCGGAAAGTTTGAAGGGAAGGAAGTTTAAAGAATTGTCCGTTTTGGAAATACAGGAATTGGGGGAATTGAATGCTAGTCAAGATAGATTTAGGCATAGATTTAGTGAAGCTGATTATAGGAATGATGTTATGAATGCTAATACTAATTTAAGATGGATAGATTAACGGCCTATCTTATAAAACGTGAGCGCAGATTTGATGTCTTGATTACCAAACGTAATGGTGACATAATGTCAACGCTAACTTTTTTTAGGATAGGGGGTCTAAGTGTCCTAATATCGTATCTTTTTGGAAAATCATATCTATTATATTAATATTCATAGATATTTCACACATCACACTCTGGTTCCAAACTAAGCAAAGCTTGTACTATGGGAACTAGACTGCTGATAGAATACTACTTACGTATAGCTGTAGTATAATACATGGTAACACCCATTATATCCCATAACACTAGGCATGGGCGTTTTTGGATTTTTTCACAAACCGATACAAAACCGATTTCAGATTTTGAAATCGATTTCAAAAACCGTTTTTAAAAACCGTTTAGTTTTCGGTGCAAAACTAAAATCACGAATGCGTATCAAAACTATAGAAAACTAAAACTTTAGGTAGATTTAGATTTTGTTCGTTTGCAGTTTGTGTTTGGTTTTCGTTTTCGGTGCAAAACTAAACTCACGTCGGTTCGGTTTGGTTTCGTTCGGATAAGATTGTTTGCAGTTTGCGTTATCATCGTGCGTTTTCTAAAAACGGTTTTCTCATATTGGAATATCGATGCGATACAATTTCTGACTGCAAACGGATTTCAGTTTCGTTTTGATATATCTGTCTCATGCCTACATAACACATAACAACATATTCATTTACTTAACTAATTAAGCACATTGACAGAATTAAGGTTAAAGCGCTCAGTCAGGACGCTAGCCGAACAACAAAAGATGTCGCTAGTTTATAAAACTGCGATTTTTCTTCTGATTTGTTAATGGTTTTTTGCGTTTAGTTATCAAAATTCACCTTTGCGAAAACTTATTCGTAGATACCAATTAATCAATACAAAATACTATAGTTTTAGTAGAAAAAACGTGCAGAAAGAAAATAAGGATATTTTATGAATAAGTTATTAGACTAGCTAATCTTTTCTTGTTAGATATCATCAGTGATTGTGGATTTAAATAGGAAGCTACATATTGTGTTACATAAATAGTAGTAATAAATAAAAATCATAATATCAATTACTTATTTTTTATTTCAATCAGCCTTAATTCTACCGCACAACATTAAATTAAGAACACATTTCAAAAGTTTCAATAAAATCAATTTAATACAAAATGTTACCAGCACACACAATTTTCCCGACTTTCCGGCAAATCCTGCCAAAATTCTTTGCCAACAAAATGTTGCCAGCATGCATAATTTTCCCAACTTTTCAGGAAATTCCTCCTTCAAATTCCCTTAGCTTAGATAACTTACAGTAATATTAGCATACAGAATTATGAAACCAATGACTGATTTCAGTCGGCAGAGCTTTAAATCCTTTGATCGCTTCACTAATATCTTCAACCGCTACAGCCAGCGTAAAAAGTTTGTATTCTTTCTGCACCCGACTAGTCGTAGTCTCTGATACGTTGTACATAGAGTCTATATTACGAACTGGAAGGATTATTTCTAAAGCTTGTAAATGTTCGAAAGCTTTTAGAATGACTGGTCGGGGTACTGTTTGAGTTGAAGAGTTTGTTGTTGCGAATTTTGTGTATCTGTAAGGAGAGTTTTTGTATTAAAAATTGCCTTTTATTTATTTAACACTTTATTGCACAAATATAGCGAACTAGCTGACCCGTGCCCACTTCGTTGGGCATTGAAGTTTTAGTAAGGATCCCTATTTTTTTTGAAAATATAATATAGCCTATGACACTCAGCAATAATGTGGCTTTCTATTGGTGAAAGAATTTTTAAAATCGGTTCAGTAGATACCGAGATTACCCCTTACAATTGAACAAATATACAAACTTTACCTCTTTATAATATTAGTATAGATGTACAAAAGGTGGGCTTAATGCTATAAGCATTTTCTGCCTGCCGATTGCCTTTTAAATCTAATAGAATAAAGATAAAGTTAGGCGTCATAATTACCGAATTATGACGCCTAACTTTATCTTTATTCTATTTCGGACTGGAATGTGATGTGTAAAACTACCGAGTTTTACACATCACATTCCAGTCCGAAACTAAGCAAAGCTTGTGCTATAGTAACTAGATCGCTAATAGAATACTTATATACTTTTTTTTATACATACAAGAATAGTAGCACATATACACAGATCAATGTTAGTATCTGCTATCACACAAATGTTTGTTTTTGGTGGAAATCGATCCCACGACCCACAGCGTCTAAGGCAGAGCTATAACTGAACTGTGACATGACCGCCTAATCATTCCAATCTCTTTGATTATAAAAATATCTGTGAGTAGTAGATATATAAATATTCAGGGACATTTCACACATCACGCTCTAGTCCCAAACTAAGCATACTAGTGCATTTATGCACTATTTTGATTGTACTAACTTGTTCTTACCTATGTAGAACCATTTCAAAATTCATCGGTTGCCCATCAAATATATCCATTCCGTGCTTCATAGCGATAACCAGAGACAATTCTAGAATAGACAAGGATTGGAGTAACTTCACTCTATGTTCTGGCGCCACTGTGTTGTCTATGATTGATATAAAATCCGTTGAATCTATGTACGGCTTTAAATGTGACAGTTTTGATACTGTTTGGAACTGAAATATTAATAAACATAAATATTAACTACTACTTTATTCATGGACATTCCACACATCACATTCTAGTCCCAAACTAAGCAAAGCTTGTACTATGGGAACTAGACTGCTGATATAATACTTATATACATTTTTTTGTAAATACATACATAGAATACTTAGTAACACCGACACAGAACAAATATTTATGTTCATCACACAAACATTTGGGTGGGAATCGAACCCACGACCCACAGTATGGAAGGCAGAGCTACTACCAATTGAGCTGTGACGCCTGTCATATAGTAAATACATCTTGAAAACTATACTTACTAGAACATTTCTAAACACTTGCTCATTTACAGTATAATAACAAAACTTCTCAATACTATCTGTTACTTTCCCATCGTCGACTAATGCTTGGATATGTGCGTTCCAGTCTTGGACAAACATAGGGTCTATGTCGGACAGTGGGTCTACTTTACAACGTTGTAATACCTCTTCGGGAATGGTATATGTGTTCAAGATTGGTGTACTACCTGTAAATAAAAAAAAAGTTAAGTTTTAGTAATGGTTTTACAAAACTGAACAAAATAAAGCCAATAAATTAAATAAATTAAATGGCCATCGAAAAGTAGATTTTTTTAAAACAAAATAAAACTAAGTGTAAACTAAGTCAAAACCATGAATAAACTAAGTATACACAAAGTATAAAATAAGTTTAAACTAAGTATAAACCAAGTATACACAACGTGTAAACTAAGTATAAACCAAGTATAAACTAAGTATAAACCAAGTATAAACTAATTATAAAATAAGTATAAACTAAGTGTAAACTTAGTGTAAACTAAGTGTAAACTAAGTGTAAACTAAGTATAAACTAAGTATAAACTAAGTCAAAACCAAGAATAAACTAAGTATACACAAAGTATAAACTAAGTATAAACCAAGTATAAACAAAGTATAACTAAGTATAAACTACATCAGTGCTACACACCAGAATATTTTCTGCTCCGTTTTTTCTTAACTTCCGGCACAGTCAATAGATCGAGCATCACTTGCTTGAGGGAATCTACTGGAGTTTGATGATCGTCATGAGGGAACATCAGTATATGACGATGGGAGAACCTGGATTTAACACGTTTTTCCAGCAGTTCCATTACGTCCAGCCTGTTGGTTACACCTGGAATAAATGACATAGGTACTGTTGAATCATTATCTATATATATAAAAATCGATGCCACTTTTCCTTGTTATTTTATAAGTCAAGAACGGGCTAACTTATCCAAACCAAATTTTTAGGCTTTATTCGGACTAATTAACAGATGGTTTATGTGAAGTTTGCTTATAATCTGTCGAGAGGTTTTTCATCTATCACATTTATTGCCTTTAAGGCGGAACAGAGTTCGCCGGGTCAGCTAGTTTATTATAATATAGTAGAAGCTCGATAACTTAAAATATTTTGTGTTTCTCTTGGACTTTAACTTATCGAGGTTCTACTGTATTTGAAAAATCACATGATGGGTTTTGAACATAGTTTTCTTTATAAACGGGATATTTACCATGAACCAGTAGACGAAATGTTCTATTAATTTGTATAGACAAATATTCGGCCAAATTCAGCGACCGCTCTGATTGGCCGACTAAAGGTCAAGCGAAAGCGACAGTTCACAATTATATGACACAAATAACAGATCGCTATCAGAATTTAGAAGATTATTAAGTCTCTACTAGATATGTACTCGACGTAAAGTAAAGTAAGTAAAAAAATTATATCAATAATATCACAAGGATCATTTAGAATCGTCTTACATATGGTTTGGCTTACAGTATGGTTTTCACTAGAGTCCGACCGAAACTGGTTTTCCGGCCGAAACCGAACTTTCGGCCGTGGCTTCAGTTTCGGCCGAAACCGAAACCGAAACCGGGATACTAGTTTTCACTTACCCAAAACACACATCGGTGATTGATCACTATGTGTTATATCAAACAAGTTATACAACAAAGTCTGCGTCTTCCCAGTCTTGCAAAAGACGTGGAAGTCTTCCAGTAGGAACAGCATGCTGCGGCTGCGACGGTCAGCTGAACGGAGACAGGTGAAGAGGAATGAGAGACTCTCAGCAAAGGTACCGAATACTTGGTCTCCGACTGCGTTTTCTAGTTCCATCTACGGGCATAATTAACTTACAATATGAGGGTACAGAGGTAACAACTAGTGTACATAATTTGGGGTGATGTATCAATAAATAAGGAGTTTTGAAAATATGGCAAGTATTAGTTTTTTTGTGGGAAAAGTGTGAATTTATGGTACATATATTCAACTAAGACTTGGGGAAAATTCGACTTTAGGGTTGGCAGCACTGGTCAATACAATGTAGCAACTACTCCAAAAATATGATGATTGATAACTGTTATATACTTACTTGGAATTTCAGAACAGCGAAAATCCGGGGTTGGCGGGAAAGTCTAATGTCAGTGTCATTAGTGTCACTACACAAGATATGTCATACACAACAATAACATACAAAAAAATTAGGCAAATACGATTGCCATTGGTTTTATGAGTAAAATGATTCTGTTTTACTCTTTGAAAACTATTATTAAGATTCCGCTGTCTGTCTGTATATAATTCAAATTCAGTGAGTCTTAACTCTCACTTAGCTTAATATATCACAAACATACCTGTGCGGTGATAGCCTTAAGAGCCACCTTCTCATCACTATGAATGAGACCGTTAAGCTTCACAATAATAGCGTCGTTGTAGAGATCCACTTCTTTAGATAGCTGGTTCAACACAGAGTTTACAAGCTGAAATATATATAAATATTGTAAGTACTTATATTATAATATCAAAAGCTTGGATGTATGATCTTTGTTACTCTTTCACGCAAAAACTACTAAATAGATTCTTTATCCTTTATTATACAGGAAGTAAATACAAAATTAGATACTTAGATTATAAACTTAAAAATAATGTAGTAATCAGAATAACACATAGGCTATAAGTTATAATTTTTTTTTATAAGTTATAAATATATTTATAACTACAAATATATATATATATAACATTGTATGTGTATATATTGTGTGAATTATCAAATATATAACAATATTAAGTCGAAGTTGCAGGCATCGGTTAGGCTTCGAAAACTGACACATTCAATAAACATGAGACCTAAAAGCCGAAAAAGCGTTTTTTGTCGTGAAATGATCGTTTTTGTAAATAAGGTCTAGATTCTAACCAAACAAAAAGTAGGGTAACTCACAGTTGTTTTTCCACTTCCCCGAGGTCCTATCATAAGGGCGGAATGTGATTCCCCATTGCAGACAGTTCTTTTGATCAGATCATAGACGTGCTGACGCTGCTGATCATGACCACGAAAAGATACGTTATCCTCGACTATTCTCAACTTCAAGTGTTTACGTATCAGTTTTATTTGCGTTGCTGTAGCATTTTCAAAACTTATATCGTGCATTTTGTGGAGAAAACACTACAAATGAATTATTTTTTAATAGAAATACTGAGATATTCAGTTAGTTTAGTTAGAATCTAAATATAAATCAGCTGTTCTTTCTTTGTATTGTTTGGATTTTACCGCTGTTTTTGACAGTGACATACACATTTTTCTGACAATGTCAAATTATAATTAGCAGATATTTTGTTGTGTGTGTTATTTCTTGTTCTACTCGCACGCAACGATGAACAGAAAAATTGTAGTGATGTACAGAATATCAACGATCCTAATATTTATATCGATTTAATTTAATAATCTAATAAAGATGTTTTATTGTTTTTATAACAATATGGTCATATCGAAAGTTAAGTTAGGTTAGTCATATAGCTAATTTATTATGGAAATAAGAAATTGTCACAAATTACTAGTCCAATTTTAATGAAATTTGAAACATAATATGCTTTGATTAACACCTAAGCTCATTCATTCCCATCTAGCTCCCGCCCATGACTTTGTCTGTATTAATTTTGTGTCCTGCTGGTTTTTCGATACTTACATTGACAAGCAAAGTGCAAAGATGCTACTACGAATGAAAAAAAAACAGTTAGAATCAGTTTTATTTTTTTTGACATAAATTAAAGTTATGTAAAATGTATTTATGGGAGACTAACAAAAAATATTTTTCAACTAAGTTTCTAAGACCCTATCTGAGCATACAATTTATAAGTAAGTATCTACCAATCACTATCATACGACGTCAGACCAACATGTACGCAATACGCATGTGCAAAATCCACGCAACTTTTCGAATGCGCAACACATGCAAAGTAAATCAATACTATGCCTCACTTACAAGGGATATGAATAGTGAGATATAATATCCTTGTCCGGAGTTTAGGTTAGGTTAGGTTTTTTTATTATAAATACTAGTTTCGAAGTGCCTATTTTATTAATTGCGTATTAAAATTAGTACTGACTTGCCTATATTCGTAAACAAGCAGTTAATTTATTATACACTCATACTGTATACGTTACCTATAACAAAGTTTACGACTAAAATAATAGGATATGTTGTCGAGACACGTATCTATCCCAGGATATTATTCTCGTTATATTATCCACCTTGATCTTCAACTGACACCTCGTTCTTTCATTTCCTAGAGCAGTAGATACAAACGCCGCCGCGGCCATTCCCTTTATCGACCTTAAATTTTACAGGATTAGGATTACCATAAAACTTATATATGACTGAGTGATAGTAATACCTCTTGGATATTCAAAAATACAGTGTGTGAATAGTGTAGTGACATATCGGTTTTTAAACGCGCGTTCAACCTATTGACTCTTGTACAGGGTAGATTATTGCCAAATAGTAGCCATGAAAGCTGGAACAGTGAAACGAATTAAATAATGAAATGGATTGTGTAAAAATCAATATGTTTTACAGTGCAGCAGGTTTTAATTAATTACTCATTTCAAATTTGCACATAACACGAGCAATTAATTAATTATTCTTAATCACATTGTAATTTTGTATTCTACATCCTTGATTAGACTGCAGCGCGACACTGCTTTATTTCTAAGGAAAAAACACAAGGTGCAAATGCTTAACGCTTAAAAATTGTGAGTCCATAAATGTCGCCCTTTAGCCTTTATTTATTTTATCTATGTTATAGATTTTATGGTATGTGTTTATGTATGTATGCATGTGGTAATGTGTTTGGTAGTTTTGTGCTTGATTGCATGGCTAATCGCTCACCATTGAAGGTTGTCATTTGATATTATTATTGGGCTTGTTTAAATAAATATTTCATTGCATTTTCATTGTGTTGATAGATACTGCATGTAAATACTGAAAAATGACCTTTATAATAAATTCACAAACAATGTTAAGATAATGTTTGATGACATATCATAAAATAGTAAATAATACAAATAATAAATTACCATGCATTTAAGTAAGTACATATTATATAAATGTACTTTTAGACAAATGTCTGAATGTTAAAAGGGTATACCTAGATAGGTATCTAGTAATATATAAAACTAACCGGTGTTATATTCCCACGTCTAACCTTGAATGCGGCAATATTAACCTTGAAATGTATGGAATAGTCCAGACAGGCAGTATTGACTAGAAATAATAATTATTATTAAGTACCTAGCCTACAAACGCATAATATAGTAAACATATTATATTATACATAATCTAATCTACAACATTATATGTAGTACTCTAAAATTGTTGTTGATATATTTTCAATCGATATTATCGATCCACAACACTATTGATTTTGACATTTGGCTTCTAAAAAATTGTGTTGCAATGTAAGTATAGTCCAATTTAATTTAAAAGGGTGTAGCCGCCTTTATGTTGTCCTTGTTTTACTAATGAAAATTGATATGTTTTGTTTCATTTTTTTAAATCTAGGTAGTATTACAATTTAGCCAGTGAATTAAAATTATTCACTTTAGTTGCGCTTGCTTTGTTTTCTCGTTCGTTTTAAACTAGACAAATGCGTTTATCAACGTTATTTATAAATAAATTTGATACTAATTACTAACAAGTGTGCTATGAAGCCCTGATATAGTATCAAACTGTAAAGTTTTTACGAAAAAGTAAGTATATTTCAATAGCCAAACTTGCTTCGTTATTAGTATTTATAGTGTTTACACTATTTGCACTATCCCGTCGTTTATTTACGTATTAAAGAGCTGCTCGATGCACAGAATGATTTATTGTTGGTTTTACACTAATAATAACCAATTATCTTCAATTTATCACGTTTTCATGATAGTTTTTTTATTGTTCATTTCCTGCTGTTGTGGGTATGAAAACATATTATGATTACACCATAAGCATCATGATGAAATAGGTGATTCATTAACACTAAAAAATTGTTATTTTACTTAATAAAATATATAATATGACTATCATCATGATGAAATAGGTGATTCATTTATACTAAAAAATTGTAATTTTACTTAATAAAATATATAATATGACTATAAATACCTATATCTTTGTAAGGTAAAGATTTTTTTAACATTCTAAAAGTATGAGTCAAACTGACAACCTTTACATTGATATAGAGATGTATCAATTATGCTACCAACTTGTAATTCTACTCATTAAATAACTAACTCTTCTTCATCTTCCTGTCCTTATCCCACTAGGTGGGGTCGGCACAACATGATCTATTCTTCCGTTCCCCTCTATCATCCGTCATCTCAGTATTCACTCCTTTCGCATCCATAATCATTGTTCACACAATCCATCCATGGGTACTATGTATAATAAAAAATATCTATCTATGTAATGTATTGTATGTCAGTCTTCTAGTACCCATAACACAAGCTCTGCTTAGCTAGGGGCTAGATGATGTTGTGTGGATTGTCCAGCATTATTTATTTATTTATCTGTTATTCCTATGAAAGACACTATATTTAAATCAGTCATTGACTCATTATCTGTACATTCAAAACAAGATATTATATGTCTAGAGGTTAGAGTGCATTGATTGGAGTAGTAGTTTAAAATTAGTTTGATAATACAAATGAAGAGACGTGATGGTAGTGATGGGAGGTCAGTGTAGATCTATTTAAATAAATAAAACACATTGACATTGTACTTTGTTAAATTAATATACATGAGCAAATGTATCTACGATATTAGAACTGTAATATTTGATACTAATAAATGCTTATTACTTTAAAATGTTAAATATAAATGGTAAATATCCCGTTTATAATGAAAACTATGTTCAAAACCATGATAGTTTCAAATATTATATTACTTTAAAATGTTCTAAATAAAGTTTTTAAAATGTTCTAAATAAAGTTTTTTAAAATGTTCTGAATAAAGTTTTTACTTATTATTTTTATATTACAGATGTTTATCAATAAGAGGAGTATAAACATCCAATATGTCGGAAGAGCACGCGTGTCTCGTGCGCGCTCGCTCTGACTCGGAGAATTCCGCGAATCTCGGCAGTTTCGGATCCATGCGCGCCATGACATACACGGAGGACAAACTTAATAGTAAGTATTGTATAAATATAATGTACAAACTTGACAGAATGTACAAACTTGACAGAAAGTACGAACTTGACAAAAAGTAGGGCAGGTACAAAAAAAAGTTCTGCTGTTAAGTTTGTACCACGTTCTGTTGTTTATACATAACTAGCTGACGCGTGCCCACTTAGTTAAGCATAATTCGACCGTTTTTTCTCCGACTCACTTTGCAAAACGGACTACCACGTAAAAGCCTTTTATTTTTCGGTTTTTTATATAGCCTATGACACTCAGCAATAATGTGGCTTTCTATAGGTGTAAGAATTTTTAAATTCGGTTTAGTAGATCCCGAGATTACCTCTTACAATTTAACAAACACACAAACTTTACTTCTTTATAATATTAGTATAGAAATAGAATGTGGAACAAACTTGACAGAGATTACAATCTTGTAGTAGTACAAACTTGACAGAAAGTACAAACTCACCAGCAGGTACACAATGATATACAAGACAAGCTTAATAGTAAGTATATGTTAACGTGGACGTGGTACAAACTTGACAGAATGTGGTACAAACTTGACAAAATGTTGTACAAACTTGACTAAATGTGGTACACACTTGTCAGAGAGTACAAATCCAACAGAATCTGGTATAAACCCAATAGAATAAGGTATAGACTTGACAGAAAGTACAAACCCAACCGCAGGTGCACAAAAATTAATATAAAGTACAAAGTTAAGAGTGAGTACATTGTGTAAACTCAGCAGAACGTGGTTCAAACTCAACCGAATGTGGTACAAACTTGACAGAAAGTACAAACTCAACAGCAGATACACAACAATGAACATAAAAGTACAAAGAACATATAAGTACAAAGATAGGTTAGTTAGACAGCAGGTACACAAATGGTACGATAGAAAGTACAAACTCAAGAGCAGATATACAGCAATAAATACCAATTTCATAGCTAGTCACTTTGCAATTTGAATAACAAAGTTCAAACTCAAGACAGAGTACAAACTCACCAGAAACTGTAAGAGAGTACACACTAAAAAGTACAACCACAACAACAGTAGCTTTGAATAACAAAGTTCAAACTCAAGACAGAGTACAAACTCACCAGAATCTATTAGAGAGTACACACTACAAAGTGCAACCACAACAACAGTAGCTTTGAATAACAAAGTTCAAACTCAAGACAGAGTACAAACTCACCAGAATCTATTAGAGTACACACTACAAAGTACAAACACAACAAAGTCACATTTATAATATTAGTAGGATAATCTAAGACTAGTTATTAAATAAACTTTCCACATTGACGACCGATGTGGCGTGGTGGGCAAAGGTCCGCCTGCGACACGGAAGGTTGCGGGTTCGATTCCCGCCTTGGCATAAATGTACGATCTGCAAATATTCATT
Organism: Ecliptopera silaceata; assembly: GCA_932527185.1. Lineage (NCBI taxonomy): Eukaryota > Metazoa > Arthropoda > Insecta > Lepidoptera > Geometridae > Ecliptopera > Ecliptopera silaceata. The sequence continues at coordinate 3,869,999 of OW052217.1, read as the reverse complement.
CTGGGTGTTTCATATGTATAATAAAAATATCTATATATGTAATGTATTAAGTATGTCAGTCTTCTAGTACCCATAACACAAGCTCTGCTTAGCTTGGGGCTAGATGATGTAGTGTGGATTGTCCAGCAATATTTATTTATTAACAGCTACAGAAGCCAGTGGTGAGCCGGCAGCCAATCCTATCAACTTGGTGATACCTCCGGACAACACCGGAGAGAATGAAAGCGGTGAACTCCTGGACTATAATGACTCTAGTGTGCTGGATCAGTTCCATGAAGATGCTATTAGACAGGTATAAATTAACTAAGGTGTTTACAGGTGTTCAAACTTTAATTATTATAAATAAATTTAAAAAAAAATGGTTGTCTGTTTAGTCGGTTTACTGACGATAGTTGACCGTGAGAACGTCACTTCATGGAACGCCTCGGAACGCCTTATGAGTCATGTTTTTTCGTGCGTGCAGCCGGCTCTATCGAATTATAAGACGTTGTCACGTCAAAAAATAATAATAACTGAAAACTAAGGTTTTTGACATAGCTCAAAGGATTAGCAAGCTGAAGTGGCAGTGGGCTGGCCATGATTACCAAAGAACCGACAATCGTTGGAGCAAACGGATATTGGAGTGGAGACCGCGTTTAGGCATTGTGTAGTGTAGGACGCACCCGTAGAGATGGAGCGACGATACAAGGAGTGTAGCGCAAACACAACATGAGAGGAGCCGAAGACCGGGCTCAGTGGCGCGTCTGCAGAAACCTACGTCCAGCTGTGGACTGATATACGTTGATAATGATAATGATACTTATAATGTTTTTGTTATTTTTCAGGCTGGTTGTGGTATATCCCAGATACGAGTGATATTTGCTTGTTCGTTGGCTATAGTCGGCGCTTCGTTAGAACTATCAGCTATCCCGTTTGTACTACCATCAGCTGAAATAGAACTATGTGTGCTGCATCACGAGAGAAACTGGCTCGGTGAGTGTCTATTTTATTTTATTCGATATCTGGAAGAGATCGCTTAAATAAATAAATAATGCTGGACAATCCACACAACATCATCTAGCCCCAAGCTAAGCAGAGCTTGTGTTATGGGTACTAGAAGACTGACATACTTAATACAATACATTACATAGATGGATATTTTTTATTATAAGTAGGTACATACATATAAAATACCTACAACACCCGGAATAAATATTTGCAGATCGTACAAACATTTATCCCAAGGCGGGAATCGAACTCGCAACCTTTCTCGTCGCAGGCAGACCTTCGCCCGCCGCGCCACATCGGTCGTTAAAGCGATAAGACCGCCAATTGTACGTTTTGTTTGTATTGTCTCTCTGTTCTGTTTCATTTTTCTGGTGTACAATAATATGATATTACTTATGATTATGATATTATTTAATACAATAATAGATATTTTCTATTTATTCGAAAACAAACAGTGTACAATATATTAAGAACAACTTAAAAAATTAATCCCCAATTATATGCTTTCACGTGTAAGATGCTAAAAAACTTGTCAAAAGAATCAAAAAATAAATGAATTTTGACACAAAAATAAAATAAGTAGGTAAGTAACAAGATTACATTTTAAGAATAATAATAGTAAAAATATATACATATATTTAACAAGTTAGTTAGCATAGTCTTGTGGTTCTAGTGTCCTGTACCCCAAGTACGAGTTTGTGCACACACGGATCGTAGAGACGCAATCGTCGAGCGCCACCGATTTTGTATGGAGATCCAAGCAGCGCCCCTAGCGGATTTCTTGAGAAGCTTGGATCTCCATACAAAATCGGCGGCGCTCGGCGATTGCGTCTCTGCGATCCGGTTTTTTTTTGCTTTCTTTCTTTATTATATCTGTTTTTGCAAAGTACCAGGCAATCAGCATTTACTAGGAGTAATGCATTCTCCACTTCTCACATAATACTTTGTCCACAGTTCTGATAGGTTTGATATGCTATTAAGATTTTCTTTTAAATTGTATGTATTTTGTTTTTATGTGACACGAAATAAAGGTTTTCTTTTTTTCTTTCTTATTTTAATAAAATATTTTAAACTATGTTTTTGCAAAGTACCAGGCAATCAGCATATACTAGGAGTAATTCTCCACTTCTCACATAAATACTTTGTCCACAGTACTCATAAGTTTGATGGGCTGCGCCTTCGGAAGCGTCGGTTGGGGCTCGTTATCGGCGCGACTTGGACGGAGGCGTACATTGCTGTCTTGCCTCGCTGTTAACGCTGTTTTCGCGACCATTGCTGCTTTTATGCCGACATACGGCACATTTATGATGGCAAGGTGAGTTTTTAAGCTATTGCATAGCTTCTATCTCGGGCCTTGAGCGTGGAGAATCCAGAAATTCCGTAACGAAAATAACCTAACACTGCGCATGCGTAATCCAGCACAAAATGCTATGCAATAGCTTTACCGCGGCAGTCCCCGAGTGCCACACGTCTTTTTTTTTCTTTAAAAGGACAGCCGTCTTTACAATTGACTTGACTGAGTCATCATCATCATCATCATCATCATCATCATCATCATCATCAACCTATATTAGTCCACTGCTGGACGTAGGTCTCTCCCAAGACGCGCCAGTGAGCCCGGTCTTTGGCCCTTCTCATCCAGTGTTTGCCAGCTACACTCCGCAGATCGTCGCTCCATCTCGCCGGAGGGCGTCCTACACTACGCTTGCCTAAACGCGGTCTCCACTCCAGTATCCGTTTGCTCCAACGGTTGTCGGTTCTTCGGCAAACATGGCCGGCCCACTGCCACTTCAGCTTGCTAATTCTTTGAGCTATGTCGAACACCTTAGTTTTCTGACGAATCACTTCATTCCGGATTCTATCTCTTAAGGTAATTCCGAGCATAGCTCTCTCCATAGCACGCTGAGCGACTTTCAGTTTGTGGACCAACCCCACTGTCAGTGTCCACGTTTCAGCAGCATAGGTCATAACGGGTAGGACGCACTGGTTGAAAACTTTCGTTTTCAGACATTGAGGGATGGAGGACGAGAAGACTTGACGAAGTTTCCCAAACGCAGCCCAGCCAAGCTGTATTCTCCGGTTTAACTCTTTCTCGAAGTTGTGTCTACCTAACCGCAGCGTCTGCCCGAGGTAGACATACTCCTGCACAACTTCGAGAGGCATTCCAGCGACGGTGATTGGCTCTGGGGTAATAAGATCATTAATCATGATCTTCGTTTTATCCAAGTTCATGCCCAGGCCAATTCGTCGTGAGGCTTCAGCGAGACTGTTCAGCATCTGTTGTAGGTCCTGCAACGATTCAGCCAATATGACGATGTCGTCAGCAAATCGTAAGTGTGAGATATATTCGCCATTGATGTTAATGCCCATTCCATTCCAACTCAGCGTCTTAAACAAATCTTCCAGCGCGCTCGTAAACAATTTGGGAGATAATAACATCTCCTTGTCTTACTCCGCGGCGCAGCTGGATAGGTTTAGACTGCTGGTTCTGGACTTGGACCGACATAGTAGCATCATGGTATAGGCATCTCAACACTTCGATGTATCGCCAATCCACCTGGCATCGTTGCAGAGACTGTAGAACAGCCCAGGTTTCAACAGAGTCAAAGGCTTTCTCATAGTCAACAAACGCTAAGCACAGCGGCTGATTATACTCTTCGGACTTCTGTATAATCTGCCGTACTGTGTGAATGTGGTCTATGGTGCCAAATCCTCTGCGAAACCCAGCCTGCTCCGGGGTTTGGAATTCGTCAAGTCTTCGCGCAAGACGATTCGAAATAACTCTGGAAAACAGTTTGTAGACATGGCTCAGGAGTGAAATCGGTCTGTAGTTTTTCAATAAAGCTTTGTTGCCTTTCTTGAAAAACATCACAACCACACTCTTGCTCCATGCCTTTGGAGTTCTCCCATGGTCCAGGACGGATTGAAAAACACGTTGGACTTCCCTCAGGACTGGTAGACTACCTGCCTTTAGGAGTTCCGACGTGATTCCGTCTTCCCCTGGGGCTTTTCCATTTTTCAACTGTCTCAGAGCCATTTCGATCTCGTCAAGGCTTATCTCCGGGAGATCTTCTGTGTAGTGGCGGGTCAGTGTGGCTCTTACATCCTCATTACTGGATCCCGGACACGAAACTTGCGAGGCGTACAATCGGCCATAAAAGTCTTCGATCTCAGCCAATACTTCCTGCTTGGAAACGACGGTATCACCCCTAGATGTCGTGAGCTGTGTCAGATGGCTCCTACCAAGTTGCTGCACAAACACTTTGGACCCCCGATTTTGCTCAATCGCTCGTTCAATACGAAGCGTATTGGAGCGACGGAGGTCGTAGTGTATGCGCTTAGCAATGCACTTGTTCAGAGCCGTGTGTTCTGACAACGTGGTAGGGGTGAGTGGTGTCTGGCGTCGCTTTTCCATTAGCCGGAGAGTCTCGTCCGAGTACTTAGACTTTTTGCCCGTACGCCTTACCGAGCAAAATTTCGTGCCCTCTTCCCTGAGGATGTTCACCACATTGTGTAGGTCCTGATCTACGTCATCGGTAGTTTCCAAGGCAGCGAATCGATTTTCAAGCTGAAGTTGGAACTTCTCTGAGTTCACAGCGGTTTGGAGTAGGTTTGGTCGGAGCTTAGACTTCATCAAGCGGACACGTTCAAGCTTAAAGTCGATATTCAGAGTGCCTCGTACCATTCGGTGATCGCTGCCGGTATTAAACCTGTTGATCACTGAAACATCTCTGAATACTTATCCGCTATAATGAAGTCTATCTCGTTTTTCGTCACAGCGTCGGGGCTTCGCCAAGTCCACTTTCGCTGGGGACTCTTTTTGAAGAAAGAATTCATCAAAAAGAGTCCTTCGCGCTCTAGGAAGTTGACCAGCATTTGCCCCCTGTGATTCCTACTACCAAATCCGTGTGGCCCTACTGATGATTCGCTGCAAGTCTGTAATCCTACTTTGGCGTTGAAGTCTCCCATGACAATGTTAAAGTGTGCCTTAGTGGTGGTATGTAAGGCCTTAGCAATGTCATCCAGGACAAACTCCACTTCATCATCCGAGTGTGACGAGGTCGGTGCATACACTTGAACCACCTTAAGGGAATATCTCTCGGTGAGTTTAAGTACCAGGTATGCTACCCTGGTCGACACACTGGATACTTCAGTGACGTTGTCGGCGAGAGACTTGTGGATCAGGAACCCTATGCCGCCTTGGGAGGTATGGTCGCCCTCGCGGTAGTACATGAGATGGCCCGACTCCAGAGTTATGGTGTCCTCTCCCTCTCTTCGGACTTCACATAACCCCAGAATATGCCATCTGACCTTCTCAAGTTCTACCTCGAGTTGCGCCAGGTGTTCATCAAGCCGCAAAGTGCGTCCGTTGTATGTAGCCAGGGTCAGTTTGGATGGGCAGCCTTCCGTAACCCGGAGATTCTTAGCACCCCCTGCTCCGCCATTTCCATGACCGCTGCCTTGGCCAGGACTAGCGGAGCTGCCGGGAACTGGGGGCCGTCTTCTATTTGTGCCGTTCATTTTGGGAGGATTTGCCCTAATCGCCACGCTGGGCATGCGGGTTGGCGATCGCAGGGACAGTCTGTCGCACCGCTGAGGCTGCTGCCCCTCAGCGGTCAGGGATTTGACTGTGCCCGGATGAGTAGGGTTATACCGCCGTCGACCGGTCGCCAGAGCCTCGTCGGTTACTGCAGGATGTACCGCGTGCAGGTGAGGTTGACAATTGGAGCTAAAGTTGTTATGTAGCTCCCTTACATCCCACTTGACTGAGTATTACAGTCAAACACCTGACATTGGCATAATTGCATGTCGTTTTGACAGAAGGCAAATATAAAAGAATTTTTGCTAAAAAGAAGAAGAATTTAAGTCAAGATTAGTGCAAAAAAGTTTATTATTTCATGTATACCAGTCATTCATAAGCTTATAAAGAGTGTATGTAGAAAAAACAACTAAGTGCGCAGTTTTTTTTTTTTCATTGAAATCTGCCTTTTACATTTTTTTTGTAACTCTTGTAGTGGCCACAGACGATCCTTCCTATCGTCCAATCGGCATGACACTGCAGGCTGGATCCAATCTGCAGTACGTCCATATACACCACACACGATCCAATCTATCGTCCAATCTATCGTCCAATCGGCATGACACTGCAGGCTTGACGACGAATATGGCTATTTGCTTTTGACAGCGTGATTCATGTCGGATTTTGAAAAATTTCGACGGATTCGGATAGAAAATTGCACAAATAACAATGCTTTTTAATTTGAGCTCAATCGGACTGCTGGAAAAAAAGTTGGAGGCGATTACCCAAAGAGGGGGGACGAAAAGGGGGGATTTTGGATTTTTCTGGTACTAACCCCCCTTGTTTAGTCGATCTGCATTTTTACTTTTTTCAATTTCAAAGCCTTTCTTACGAACTGAACTGCCAATCGCCCACAGCCACACACGGTCCAATCGGCAGTATCCAATCGATGTGATCAAGCCAAAAGAATTGAACTGCCAATTGCTATCCATTCTAACTGTCATGCCAATTCACTCCCACACACGGTCAATTCTAACTGATCCAATCAGTAGCGTCATGCCGATTGGACGATAGGAAGGATGGTGTGTGGCCAGCATTGGGGTCACAGACTTAACCTTGCCAAAAAAAAAAGAGTACATAAAAATAAAACCCAAAATTAGCATACAAAATGAAAGGTAAGTATGTAAATAAATTCACATAAATTATTTATTAAGTAAATAAATTATTTATCTACCTCGTTACCCTACTAACCTAGTATTGATTATATATGCGTAAATCTTTTGGTTGTTAAAAACATGCTGAATCGATTTTGATAATTTTTTTTTATTATTATTTTATTCGTCTCAATAACAAACTAAGGAGGTTTTAGTCGGTTATTGAGTAGGTTTTAGCTTTTCTCTAACAATTCCTTTCTTTTAACTTAACTTAGTTTAACTTAGCCAACTTTCTGAAGATCTCTTCTAATAATCTCAATGACTATCAAATCAAACTCAAATATTCTTCATTCCGTTAATTGACGCGGATCATTTAGAATCGTGTTAAATAGGTGATTCTAGGTGCCAGTTCCACGCGAACAGAGCTTAGAAGAACGAGCAAGAAACTACGGTCTGATTAATAAATATACGTAGCTTGTTAAAACAATATTTTGACAATAGATAGTTCGCCTCGAAGTTCGTCGAGAATACGAAGAGACACATTTTTTCCAGCACCATCAAATGAATATGAAAATAGACGAAGGGTTTTTTTTTGGATATGTAGGACGGACAAGGAATGACCGAAGAATTTTGTCTGCAAAATAAACTAAAACGGAAATTTTGTTTAAAGCAAAACGATAATTCGACCCAAAATTTCGTGAACAAGCTTGACCTTTCATAAAAAACACTTTTGGTTTGACCATTTTTACAGCTAGATTTGCGCTCGCTTTGCTCGCTCAATCTAAAATTAATTCTGCGAGTTGCGTGATTGTTTCGCTATTATTTAATTGTGCGAATATCACTGTTCAGAACAGACGTTGACAATTTTAATTACTACTTAATAGTAGATTATTATCGGTAAATGAGTACTTGTTAATAAACATGGCACCCAGATCCGTACCCCCAACCCTGGAACAAGAAACGAAGATCACTGCCTCATCAAAACAGCACGTTATCAAATCGTATTTACTCTTTCACATATACTTTCATGTGGCTGCGTTGTATGGCTTGTACCTGTGTTTTACAACGGCGAAATGGCAGACGTTGATTATGTGTAAGAAGATTTTATGCTATTTGTAGTTAAAAAACATATTTCTGTGAAATATCTTGATGGCAAGTTTTGCAATGTTAACCTCTCAGTTACGGCCGGTTTCTGAAACGTTGATCAACCAACAAATCAAATTACAATATGTCAAAACTCGGATCAATCGTGATTTGGGTTGCTTAAACGCTTGTCATCTGCGAAATATTTAACAACAGTTAATGACAAGCGTTTGAGCAACCCAAATCACGATTGATCCGAGTTTTGGCACATTTTAATTTGATTTTTTGGCTGATTAACGTTTCAGAAACCGACCGTTAGAGGAGTTTCAGCAGAAAATCAGCCCGAGTTTACCGTATTTGAACAGTACCCCAAGTACGAGTTTGTGAATACTACTACTGAATTCATTCTTGATGGCCAGATCGTTCAACGTTCAGTAGATCTAGTATCTTTGTCTTATTTTACTATTTTACTTTTTTACTATAAGTAGTATGTTTATTTTTGCAGCGTGTGCTTTTTATATAGCAGCTATAATAGGAGTGACTGCTGGGGCACACCGGCTTTGGTCCCACAGGTCTTTTAAAGCGACAATGCCGCTGCAGATCATACTTCTCGGAATGTTTACCCTGTCATTCCAATACACGGTTTTCCTTTGGGTTAAGCAACACAGGGTACACCATAAGTATAGGTTTAGTATTATTTTATGTATATCTTGTTTTTTACACAAGCTTGTTTTTTTATTACAAATTGTCACTAAACTTACAGTAAAGAATATGTATTAAATAAATAATTAATGCTGGAAAATCCACACAACTTCATCTAGCCCCAAGCTAAGCAGAGCTTGTGTTATGGGTACTAGAAGACTGACATACTTAATACAATACATTACACAGATAGACATTTTTTATTATACATATAAAATTCCCAAAACACTCGGAATAAATATTTGCAGATTGTACAAACATTTATCCCAAGGCGTGAATCGAACCCCCAAACTCCGCGTCGCGCGGACATTCGCCCGCCGCGCCACATCGGTCGTCAAATATATTATGGATTAATAAGATCATACATATTTTATGGTATTTCAGTGACACGGATGCTGATCCACACAATTCAAAGCGAGGTTTCTTTTACTCACACATAGGCTGGACATTTTTATCCACGAGTGACTTAGTTCGGCAAAAAGGCCTAGAAGTTGACATGAAAGATATAACCAACAATCCCGTACTAAGGTTCCAGAAGAAGTGAGTTGGAATACTATTGCTGTGGGTCGTGGGTTCGTTTCCCACCCAGAGCAAATGTTTGCGTGATGAACATTCTATCAGCAGTCCAGTTTCCATCAAGCTTTGCTTAGTTTGGGACTAGAGTGTGATGTGTGAATTGTCCGTGAATATTTATTTATTTAATATTAATAAGATGATTCAAGTGATTTTACGGAACGAATATTTGAGTTTGATGTAATTAATTTCTCTTTCAGATACGCGGGTCCGTTTTACTTATTCTTTATGCTCCTCAACATCGAGATTCCCGCGTTGTTTTGGGGGGAGAGTCTAAGCGTTGCCTGGCATGTATTTATGCTACGTTTAGCTCTGAACCTCAATGCTATTTCACTTATAAACAGCGCCGCTCATCTATTTGGTAACAGACCCTACGACAAGAACATACAGCCAGTTCAGAATCTCTCAGTCTCTTTGTTCACGTTAGGCGAGGGTTTCCATAACTATCACCACACTTTCCCTTGGGACTACAAAGCAGGCGAATTCGGTAATAATATATTGAACATATCAACGTTGTTTATTGATTTTTTCGCGTGGATCGGATGGGCGTATGATCTGAAATCTGTACCTGACGAAATGATTAGGAGTAGGGCGATAAGGACAGGGGATAACACGAATCTGTGGGGATGGGAAGATGAAGAAATGAATAAGATGATGAATAAAGCTAGTTTAGCAAATAAGACTTAGCACGAACGTGAAGAATTCCTAAGAACTTTATAACAGAAACGGAACGTATTGAAAATAGAATAAAGGTTGTAACAGAAACGGAACGTATTTAAAATAGATTATACATGTATAAAAACGGGACCTGTACCCCAAGTGCGAGTTTGTGCACACACGGATCGCAGAGACGTGATCGCGAAATTGGCGGCGCTTGCGCCAATTTTGTATGGAAATCCAAGCTTCTCAAGAAATCTGCTAGAGGCGCTGCTTCGCTTCCATACAAAATTGGCGGCGCTTGGCGACCACGTCTCTGCGATCCGTGTGTGCACAAACTCGCACTTGGGGTACTGGCCGTAGTTTTTTGTTTGTTCTTCTAGGCGTGGAATTGGTATATAGAATCATCTAATGTATAACACGATTCTAAATATTTATGATTTTACGTAATAAAGAATATTTGAGTTTTATGTTGAATTTTATTCATTTAATTATAACCTACTCGAAACATACCTACAAAAGATCTTTCAAACATCACCAGTTACTCAATATACTTACTCAATAGGCTATTCAGATTATTACAAGTACCTATACAATAAAAATTTAAAAATAATTTGAATTTTATGTTTGTCTTAGTGCATAGTATTCTACAAGTGAAACCCTTTCATTAGATATAGGTACATAAGTATTTAGGAAATTATAAATTAATTGTAATCCGCCATTTTGTGGGGGCGGCCATCTTGGATTTGCATTTATTATAGTGTATCATATTCTACTAGTCAAGCCCTTTCATTCGATACCCATATAAAGGAAGTTCTGAAAAAATATGATATTCGCCATTAGATACGTATTTTGCACACATACCTCCAAAGACACCCTACACGCCGTCGTTTCTGCGTCTTGGTTTAATTAGTTTTGTTTCGCGATAAATTAAAATAAAATGGATTTTCTAACAAAAACATGAATGAAACACCCTTAATCATTTATTTATAAATGACAGGCGTCACAGCTTAGTTGGTAGTAACTCGTTTCTGCGTCGTGGTTTAAGTAGATTTTTTTCGCGATAAATTTAGCGTTCGGCTCAGAGTTATTTTATTCATCTAACGAAAGTACCAGGCAATCATAACCTACAAGGAGTTTCTCTTCTAGGTTTTGTTCAGCGTTCGGCTCTGGCGGCATCTACCCGCTATGCTACTCGTATATGTAGGTACGAGATGGTGGCCGGAGCCGCGCGTGGGGCGGAGTGTTCTAATTTAATTCTACAACGAAAGTACCAGGCCATCAGAACCTACAAGGAGTTTCTCTTCTAGGTTTTGTTCAGCGTTCGGCTCAGAGTTATTTTATTCATACAACGAAAGTACCAGGCAATCAGAACCTACAAGGAATTTCTCTTCTTCTATTCACAGGTTTTGTTCAGCGTTCGGCTCTGGCGGCATCTACCCGCTATGCTACTCGTATATGTACGAGATGTGTGGCCGGAGCCGCGCGTGGGGCGGGGCTGCCGGGGCGGTGCTGGCCGGGGGCGTGGGGGCTCTGCTGGCGGCGGTACTAGCGTCCGCAGTGCTACCGTCAGACGGCGCTGCGACCCTGGCGGAAAATAGGGAGCATTTTAGCGCTTGGCATCGGTAAGAATATTCTACTTATTAGGGGGCGTCCATAAATTACGTGAGGTGTTTTTTTTTTTTTTTAATTTTTGACGTGACAACGTCTTATTATTCGATAGAGCCGGGTGCACGCACGAAAAAACATGACTCATGAGGCGTTCTGAGGCGAAGTGCAAGCGAGAGCGCGGAACGAGCGACAAAGAAGCACAATCGGCCTTTGCGTTCGTTGTCACGTTCAACTATCGTCAGTAAACCGACTTTACAGACAACCATTTTTGTCACTCTCCCCCCCCCTGGTGAGATGTCGTGAGATTTTGTTCCCCCTCCCCCAAACTCACGTGTGATTTTTCCAAAAGTGATTTTCTTACGTAAACGCTTTGGATTGTTATTGTAATAAGAAAATAAATGATTAAATAGACCAAAATAGTATAACAGTAAAAAATGCGTGATATTTTCCGAGACCCCCCCTCTCTCCAACGTAAGATTAGATGAGATTTGACTCGACACACTCCCCCCTTTAAAGATCTCACGTAATTTATGGACGCCTCTTACTAGCATCTAGTATGTAATACGATTCAAAGTGATCATTGTGAATTTATAGAAAAAAAATCTTGTAAGTTTTGACGTGACAACGTCTTATAATTCGATAGAGCCGGCTGCACGCACGAAAAAACATGACTCATGCGGCGTTACCTCGCTCTGAGGCGTTCCATGAAGTGCAAGCGAGAGCGCGGAACGAGCGACAAAGAAGCACAATCGGCCTTTGCGTTCGTTGTCACGTTCAACTATCGTCAGTAAACCGACTTTACAGACAACCATTGTTTTATTAAAAATATTTTTGTTTATTTTAGATATCTCCTATTCTGTACGCTGCCAATCCTAGCGTCACTGATTAGTTTAATCTGGACTCAAGAGTCACCGCGGTTCTTATTGGATGTGGGCCGAGAAGTGGACGCAATGTGTGTTTATCAGGTAATGTTAAAGTGTTGCGTTTAAAGAAATAAATAAATAATGCTGGACAATCCACACAACATCATCTAGCCCCAAGCTAAGCAGAGCTTGTGTTATGGGTACTAGAAGACTGACATACGTAATACAATACATTACTTAGATAGATATTTTTTATTATACATATAATATACCCAGAACACCCGGAATAAATATTTGCAGATCGTACACACATTTATTCCAAGGCGGGAATCGAACCCGCAACCTTCCGCGTCGCAGGCGGACCTTCGCCCGCCGCGCCACATGTTGTAGTATTTATACAGTACCCCAAGTACGAGTTTATGCACACACTATAGAACAGGGGTAACCAATTAGTTTCGCTCGGGGTCCATTTTAAGAAATGAAATGAGCATGGTCCGCACATTTCATAAAAAAAATATATTGAACAAAGGTAATCACGGATATTACAAGAATATTATTATTTACATATCAATGAGAAAATTGTCATTTTTTATAGTTGATTTATCTGTCTGAAGTTTGGAGTGGAATTGGTGCAAACAATTGACATTACTCGTTACTTCGCCCGGAAATTTCCGAATTGACGTCAACAAAAATACTGCGCGGGTTATATTTTTTCGGTCCGCATACAATGGGTTGGCGGTCCGCCATTTGGTGACCCCTGCTATAGAAGCTATGCTATTATATTTTATCGGTCCGCATACAATGGGTCGGCGGTCCGCATGCAGATCGCGGTCCGCCATTTGGTGACCCCTGATAGAAGCTATGCAATAGCATAAAAAATATTTTTTTGATCGTGTATTTTCAGGCAATACACAGCAGCAACCAGATTCGAATCTGCGGCAAAGCGAGCGCGCCGACCAACGAAGCCGAGTACAGGCTCGGAGAGTTGTCCTTGCCCGGGAAGAGACGCCCGCCTGCATTGCACCATGTTAGGCATAGCGTCAAAGTTGTAAGTTAATTTTTTTTCAAACATTTTGTGCATTGAAATGAAATTAAATTAAAAAAAAAGTGGAGTTTGCGGGTTCGATTCCCGCCTTGGGATAAATGCTTACCAACCGAAATACCAAGCGGACAACCCAATCAAAAATAAATAAATAATTCTAGACAATCCACACAACATCATCTAGCCCCAAGCTAAGCAGAGCTTGTGTTATGGGTACTAGAAGACTGACATACTTAGTACAATACATTACATGGATAGATATTTTTTATTATACATATTAATTACCCAGAACACCCGGAATAAATATCTGCAGATCGTTCAAACATTTATCCCAAGGCGGGAATCGAACCCGCAACCTCCGCGTCGCAGGCGGACCGTAGCACGATGCGCCTCATTGGTCGTCAAAATATCAATAATTTATCAATATTAATGAATAATTTGCTTTTCTTTTCAGTTCTGGCAGACATTTTTCCAGCTGTTTTCATCGACTTATATAAGCACAACTTTGGTGTTCTGTCTGATTTTAGGATTCACCTTTGTAACTCAGGTAATTTATACAAATCTATACTAATATTATAAAGAAGTAAAGTTTGTGTGTTTGTTAAATTGTAAGGGGTAATCTCGGGATCTACTGAACCGATTTTAAAAATTCTTTCACCATTAGAAAGCCTCCGATTCACTTTGCAAAACAGACTACCACGTAAAAGCCTTTTTATTTTTCGGGTTTTTATTTTTCCACACTCAGCAATAATGTGGCTTTCTATTGGTGAAAGAATTTTTAAAATGTGTTCAGTAGATCCCGAGATTACCCCTTACTATTTAACAAACACACAAACTTTACCTCTTTATAATATTTATTTAAAATAAAGTATCTAAATAATAAAAGTAAAGAATATTATTATTAAAAGCTTTTCTCTCTTTTTCTATTTGATGTTTTTGACGTGACAACGTCTTATAATTCGATAGAACCGGCTGCACGCACGAAAAAGCATGACCCATGAGGCGTTCTGTAGCTCTATCATAAGTTTTTACTATACTATATATACTATATTCGCTAGCGTCTGTAGTTAAAAAAATGTATGAAGATTTGTACAGCGCCTCTGGCGGATAGTTGGGTACTAAAATTCGTAATACTAATATTGACGTAACTACTGTAGTAAAGTCAGGCGATTTTACTGTGACAGCTCATGGTAGAGGTACTGTAAACCGACTTTACAGACAACCATTTTTTTTTCATATTATGTTTTAGTTCTTCCTGGCGGGTTACGTTCCGTTCACGGCGGTTCAAATGGAGCACGTTGTCTACGAGTCGTCTACGTCTACTGTCAGCAACGGAACGTTCGAGCACGAATATTACAACACTACTATACAGAATACTGTATATGACAACACAACTTTTAGGTAAATTATTTAACGGCCGGTTTCTCGAACGATGATCAACGAAAAAATCAAATAATTACTATGTGTCAAACTCGGATCAATCGTGATTTGGGTTTCCAGAAACCGGCCGTAAGACTTATTTTTATTTATTTAAACACACAAAACACATTTCAACTAATAACATATTAAAAGCTAAAATACTTGGTGTCGATACAACTTTTGATCTTAATTTTTTCCATCTAGCCTCCTTTCGCAACGCGCGATAATAAACTTCGTTCCAAAAATATAATGATAGTATGACGAAGTCACTAGCACCAAATAGTTATTTCATAAACTACAATTTAAGGTATGGTTCCGATAACTTCTTCGTTCGACACAACAAACCCCACTCAACAACAATTTAATAGCACTGACAGATTCTGCCACATATCGTAGATTGATTTTTTAGGTCTGACACTTAAGAATCACCCTAAACTTGGAGATCAAGTTATGATCAATATTTTATTTAACATGTCCCTGACATGACTGTATATTATTTGTATTATAACTAAATTAAATTGACACCGCACTGGAACTTCAGTACTTAATTTAGTTTAATAGTATTTTTTTGTAAGAAGGATCATATAAAAAAACGGTAGGAACCAGGCCGTAAGTTTCTTGCCCGTTCTTCTAGACTCTGGTCGCGTGGAACTGGCACCTAGAATCGACTAGTATGTAAGACTAAATGATCCTTGTGATTTTACTGAATAAAGTGCTTTTGACTTTGACTTTGAATAAATATGCCTACTCAACAGCTCCATACCTCAGTTTGCCAACAACTCAACAAAAAAAATGTGTCAGGCAAAATATCGAAATTTTTCAAGTGGGCCCTATTTTGTTTTGAGTAGTCTAAATTGTTTAAAATGTATTAATTTGTTACAGAAACTGTTCGTTCAGAGATCTCTTGATGTTCCACGTAGAGTTTTGGAACTGCAGTTTCTACGATGTCGCGATGGCCAATATTAAAAGCTCGCGGACTATGTTCTATGGATGTGTGTTCGTTAACACAACGTAAGTTATATTATATTATTACTACGATGAGCGACTTTAATAATAAATAATGCTGGACAATCCACACAACATAATCTAGCCCCAAGCTAAGCAGAGCTTGTGTTATGGGTACTAGAAGACTGACATACTTAATACAATACATTACATAGATAGATATTTTTTATTATACATACAAAATACACAGAACACCCGGAATAAATATTTGCAGATCGTACAAACATTTATCCCAAGGCGGGCATCGAACCCGCTACCTCCGCGTCGCAGGCAGACCTTTGCCCACCGCGCCACATCGGTCGTCACTTGTACTTATTATTTAACATTATGTCATAAAGAATATATGTCTTGATTTTCTTAAGCATTTTTAATAAAAAAATGTAAGATAAGATAAAATTTTATTAACCCAAAAAAAGTTACACGATCTTAATATTAAAATGGAAATAATATCTAAAACTTTAATCTAATAAAAAAAAGGTAATAACAAAAGAAAAAATAAAAATAGACTTACGGCCGGTTTCTCGAACGATGATCAACGAAAAAATCAAATAATTACTAAGTGTCAAACTCGGATCAATCGTGATTTAGGTTTCCAGAAACCGGCCGTTAATATAGTAGATGGATGGACTGTGTGAATGATGACATGTGTAAGAAAGGTGTGAGCATTGAGATGACGTCTGATAGAGGAGAGTGGAAGAAGAGGACGTGTTGTATCGACCCCACATAATGTGGGACAAGGGTAGGAAGATGATGATAGTACTTAACTAAAATACATGTTTAAGCGACAATGAAATTGGTTTACCACTCTAAGACTGAATATCATTTGCACGTACAAAACATCAAGGGCTATTTTCGCTTGCAGATTAATAACTGCTACGTCAGAATCTGTCAATCTGTAATCCTTAGCGAATAATTATGTTACTGGGAGATGTCATCAAAAGTGGTAAACCACTTTCATTGTCGCCTATACATTAAATGTTATTTTTACAGGATTATAGATACAGATTTAGAAGTTGGTGTTGAGTTGGACAAGTGGTGTGTGTTCAACTCAACCGTTATAAGAGGCATGAAGGGAGGGTGTGCTAGACACGCTGACCTAACATCCAAGTAAGTTTATTAATTAACTAGACGCCCAGAAATATTTTTTTTTTTGAGACTTATTGAATTATTGATTGTAGTTATTTTATCAATGACGTATTGTTTGTTGGTAGTTATGTCAGTTCAAACTATTTGATTCGATTCCCGAAGTCCACGCAACCAAACTTACATCGTTTTTTATTTGTCCCATTTGTATTCGGCAGGCGTCCTTTCAATTTGTTTTATTTAGACTCTGTAATATTCAGCACCATACAGGGGGGCTATCCAGCAAGGGGAAATTTGCGTGACCGAATATCCTTTCAGTTGCTGTTCAGTTTTCGACTGATACCTGATTTGAGCATGGCCTACCTGATTTAAGCATGACCTACCTGATTTGAGCATGGCCTACCTGATTTTTCGTTAATTCTATCAAACGGTATGAAAATCGATCATTCAAAATATCAATAAAAGACGAAGAAGAAAACTGAACTGCAATTTGATCAAATAACAGTTCAAAAACATTTCAGTTTTTAGGATACCCCCCCATCTATGTAAACACAATTTTTACATTTTGAATGACTTCAAAATGTTGAAAGAGGTTCTCAATTCTACTGTTTTTTTGTTATTTGAGTAAGTTATGAATTAAGTTAATGGTCCAATGTTTTACTTCTTCTCTTCTTCTTCTTAAATAATACATTTACCATCACAAAAAAATGTTTTCTTATGGAATCGAAATCACAGCTGTACAGCATGAAAGGCAGAGCCAATTTTAATGAGCTGTGCCCATCGATACCGTATCTTGTTCTGTTTTCTTTGTACACCAGTGTATCTTTAGTTGTATATCACATAAGCTAGAACCAATGAAATAATTAGCATTGAAGCTATAAAAGCACTCCCTTCTCCATTCATTAATGTAGCGACCAGCCATTTTCTAATTAAACTGCTTACTTTTATTACCACGGCCACAAGATGGCGGTATAAAGTCGTTTACGTGATTTGCGTGATAGCAGTTCATAAATTATGTGATCTAATGATGTTGGACGCATAAATTATGGGATTTAGAACTTAATAAGTTCTTTCTGAGAATTATTAGTAGGTACTTAGATATTGAGTGAGATATTCTTCAATCTGAGATGTTCAAAAGATTTATCACTGAGTAAAAATTTTTGATTAAGTATTTGAAGTTGATAGATTATAGTCGCGACTCAGTTTGATTAGTAATGATGCGGGATAAAAAGAGCTTTATAAGATGTAGGGCTTAGAAGAATAAATAAAATAACGAAACTAAGACGACCGATGTGGCGCGGCGGGCGAAGGTCCGCCTGCGACGCGGAAGTTGCGGGTTCGATTCCATATTCCGATTTTTTATTAGATATATAGACCCTATATTATGTAACCCCCCGCATATACTCCCGTGACCGGCAGCGGCGCCGCGCCCGCTGACTTTTTTCTAATAAGTACTTACATTTTTGAACTCGTGATATCTTTCGAATGGAATGTCCGAATTAAATAATTTAAAAAGTTATAGAAAGGTATTGAAGCAGTCTTAATTTTAAAGTAATTTATTTAGATAAGGATTAATACCTAAGCACAAATATAGAACGTTTTCTGGCGTCGTCATTTTAATTATATTTTTTTGATATTAAAACACTTATTATGACATATCTATAATAGTTAGACATATGCTGTCGCTGACTTTTTTGTGGATGATGATGTGTTCTACAAAATTGTAGTACATAATTTCTTTCTATCATCAATAGTTTCCGCAGCGCACGCGATGTAAGGAATTTCTTATACACCTTGGGTTACATAATTGAAGTTTTAGTAAGGATCCCTAATTTTTTTGAAAATATAATATAGCCTATGTTCAGCACAGATAATATGGCTTCACAACAGTGAAAGAATTTTTGAAATCGGTCCAGTAGTTTCGGAGCCTATTCGATGCAAACAAACAAACAAACAAACAAACAATCAAATCTTTCCTCTTTATAATATTAGTTTAGATTATATTTTTTAATTAAATAAATAATCCGGGACAATCCACACAACATCATCTAGCCCCAAGCTAAGCAGAGCTTGTGTTATGGGTACTAGAAGACTGACATACTTTATACAATATATGACATAGATAGATATTTTAAATTTTAATTAATTATATTAGTAACAAGCGGCCCGTCCCGACTTTGCATGAGTGGAATGCTATTGACCTAACCTCTAAGTAAGTTTATTAATCTATACTAATATTATAAAGAAGTAAAGTTTACGTGTTTGTTAAATTGTAAGGGGTAATCTCGGGATTTAATGATCCGATTATAAAAATTCTTTCACCAATAGGAAGCCACATCATTGCTGAGTATCATAGGTTATATAAAAAATCGAAAAATAAAAAGGCTTTTACGTGGTAGTCCTTTTTGCAAAGTGAATCGGAGGCTCCTTACGCAGCGGACGTCCCGGACTACCACGTAAAAGCCTTTTTATTTTTCGATTTTTTATATAACCTATGATACTCAGCAATAACGTGGGTTTCTATTGGTGAAAGAATTTTTAAAATCGGTTCAGTAGTTCCCGAGATTACCCCTTACAATTTAACAAACACACAAACTTTACTTTATAAAAGTAAATAAAATATCATTAACTATGTATTACCTTCTCAGCTAATTATAAAAACCCCGTAATATTTAATTGTTTGTAATTAATATATTTATGTGTTCATTTTTCAGACTAAGTGGTTTAATAAGTGAACAAACATACCTCGCGCACGCGACTTTCCTCGCTGTTTTGTTCACACCGCTACCGGAGCGACTTAGACCTATTTGTAAGTACATCTCATCGAATGAATGAATGAATGAATGAATTATATCCAACGGCGGATCCAGGGTCCCCCTGAGCTGGTTCCAGGACCACTAATTGATCATTATTATTTTATTTTATACTATAACCTGCCCAGGAGTATGAAGAATAATCGTACGAAGTTTCGTTAAATTCCGTCGAGTAGTTTTTGTTTCTATAAGGAACATACAGACAGACAGACAAAAATTTTACTGATTGCATTTTTGGCATCAGTATCGATCACTTATCACCCCCTGATAGTTTTTTTTTTAATATATTTCATGTACAGAATTGACCTCTCTACAGTTTTATTATAAGTATAGATATAGATAGATTTTGTCACCATACAGATTTAATGTTACATACCTTCAATATTTAGTTAATTTAATATATATATATATATATATATATATATAGTCCTCCTCACCGATTTCGATGACGGCGACTCTAACTATAATTAAATTAAATAAGCTTAAATTTATGATGGAAATGTTTTTCTAGCATGAGCCCTAATGTGGCTAGCTAGACCAAATTTAGTTTTAAATATTTTATCACAGGACTGACAGTACAGTTGGCCTGCTGCGTTGTATGTATATGTATAGGAAAACTTAGGTCTTTCTTTAAGGTTTTGGCGTTTTTCATCCAGTGTATCAAGTCTGTTTTCTTCGAATGTTTTTATCTTATTATAAACGGTAGAGCGCCAAGAAGACCTCTGACAAGCAAGCTCTTCCCAGGATGAGGAATCTATTGTGCAAGCGTTTAAATGCCGTTTAAACACATCCTTAAAGCGCAGATGCTGACCACCGTGTTTGCGCTTACCGTCAGCCATCTCAGAGTAGAATACGGCCTTGGGTAAACGATGATCATCCATGCGTAGGACGTGTCCGCACCACCTGAGTTGCCGCTGCATCAGAAGAGCCTCCATGCCATACATTCCAGAACGACGCAGAACCTCGGTGTTAGGTATACGGTCCTGCCACTTAATTTTCATGATCGTCCTAAGACACCTAAGGTGATACGTGTCAAGTTTTTTAATGTCTGGCTTATAGATGCACCATGTCTCTGCGCCATATAAAAGGACTGGTATAATAAGTGCTTTGTAGACACTTATTTTTGTCTGCAGCTTCAAGTCATGAGATTTCCAGACACGATCCGTGAGTCGTCCGAAATTGACTGCGGCATTTGCTATTCGCGATGGTATTTCTGAGGCTAAAGAATTATCATGTCTGATGTTACTGCCAAGGTATTTGAAGTGTGAAACCTCTTCCAATGGATTTCCATCCAGATTGAGAGTCACATTATCGGCTTCAGATCCCCTCGGTGGTTGCTTAAGAACTTGGGTCTTAGAAGCGTTTATAACCAGGCCAAATCGTTGACAAGATTGATGTAATGCATCAACGTAGCTTTGAAGAGTCTCCATACTATCAGACATAAGGCATACATCGTCGGCGTAGAGTATGTCTATAATAGATATGGTTTGCACTTTCTGCTTAGCTCTAAACCTTGAGATGTCAAAAACTCCCTTTTCAGTTCTGACATTTAGCTGAATCTGATCACTACAACACATCAGAGCGTCTCTCATGACAAATGCGAAGTATATAGCGAAAAGTGTGGGGGCCATGACACAACCTTGTTTTACTCCACTTGTTATGTGGATCTCCTCGGAAAGTTCGCTTTCGTGCTGCACCTGTGCTTTCATGTCTATATGAAAGTGACGAATGAGGTTTACGAACTTTGTTGGATATCCAGATTTTTTAAGAACAGTCCAAAGGGCCTCTCTCGGAACTCTATCAAATGCTTTCTCAAGATCGACAAAGCACATATAGAGAGGCCGTTGATGCTCTAAGCTTTTTTCTTGGAGTTGCCTTACAACTGAAATTGCGTCAATAGTACCTCGACTAGGACGAAAGCCACATTGGCTTTCAGGTAGGTACTTCTCTGCTACTTCACTGAGGCGACTGTTAATAACATGTGCAAGAACTTTACCAGCGCTAGAGAGTAGCGATATACCTCGGTAAGAACTGCAATCGGATACATCTCCTTTCCCTTTGTACAGCTTACAAATCACCGCATCTCTCCAGCCCCTTGGAATCTCCTCGCTTTCCCACACTTTTTTGGCAAGATCATATAGCCGACTAATAATATTTTTACCGCAGTACTTATATACTTCTGCTGGAAGTTGGTCTATTCCGGGTGTCTTAGAGTTTTTAAGACGCTTTATAGCTTTTACGAACTCTTCGAAACTAGGTGGTTCATCCAAATTCTGACAAACTGGTCGTTCCTCTAGCATACGTATATAGGACATATCAGCTCTGAGTGCATTGGGATTTAAAACATCATTAAAATGCTCTGCCCATCGCGTTAGTACGGCACTTTTGTCCGTAACTCGGTGCTGACCATCCTTTGAGAACATCGGTGCTGTTTTTCTCACACGCGGGCCGAATATGGCTTTTATCCCATCAAAGAACATTCCTGTTTGGTGAATATCAGCGTAGTGTTGAAGTTCAGCAGCCTTTTCCTTCCACCACTTATCTTTTAATTCACGGACTCTAAGTTTCAGTTCGTGTTGAGCTTTTTTCCGATTACTTGCATCCACTGTATTAGTATTAAGTTCACGTCTGTGTCTCTCTACTAGCACTCTCAATTCGCTATCCGAAGAATCAAACCAGTCTTGATTCTTCTTTTCTGATTTCCCGATAGTCTCTAGAGCGCAGGCATGAAGATGCTGAGCAAACGATGTCCATTCTTGATCTATTGTAACTGAGTCAGTTAGTGGAGTATGTTCTGAAAATTTTAAATCCAGTGTTTCACCGAGATCTGGCGAAGTGATAAGCTTTGAAAAAGCCAGCTTGGGTGGAATTTTGTGAGGTGCTCGTCGTGGAGCTTTAAGTGTTAATTGCATCTTTGATCTGATGAGGCGATGATCAGTCCAACCCATCGCCCCACGCATTCCTCTTGTTATGAGAACATCACGTAGATCTTTTTGGCGGACTATGACATAGTCTAAAAGATGCCAATGCTTAGACCTCGGATGCATCCACGAAGTCTTATATTTATCAGCAAGTCGGAAATATGTATTGGTGATGCCTAGATCGAGCTCAGCACACATCGACAAAAGTCTAAGTCCATTGTCGTTACATTTTCCGACTCCATGTTTGCCGAGGACACCGTTCCAATGTACATATTCGGTGCCTACACGAGCATTGAAATCCCCCAGCAAAATGATTTTGTCGTGTTTTGGGATACTTTCAAGGACTTGGCGCAGAAGTTGATAGAATACTTCTTTATCTTCATCTGGTGATGGTAGAGTAGGAGCGTAGGCACTTACAAAGTGAGCGTATTTGTTATCCGCAACTGGGATACGTAGAGTCATGAGGCGGTCATTGACGCCCTTAGGCAATTCATTCAGATCTCGAACTAACCCATTGCGAATTGCAAAGCCCACTCCATTACCCGCTCTCTCTCCGACTGGACGCCCGCTCCAGTAATATGTATAACCTCCAAGATGTTCACAAAGTTCTCCATTATCATTCAAATGAGTTTCGCTGATTGCGGCTATATCTATTTTATATCGAGACAATTCTCTTGCTATAAGAGCAGTTTTTCTCTCAGGGCATAAGTTCCGGTCGTGGTCTAGTAGTGTTCTAACGTTCCATGTAGCAATGCAAAGTCGTTTTAGTTTTATCGTACGTAATTTACTTTTATATCTTTTTCGACCGCGTATTAGCGATGCCCAAGTGCCCGCGGTTTGGCACTTAGATGATGAGTGAGTGACTATTTTTGGGCCACCTTTTCTAGACCCCTCCTCTATGCAGAGGAAAGCAGAGCGATCCTTAATAGGGCTGCTTTGTCGCCAGATGTGCTGCCGAACCCTGAGTCTCGTCTCAGTCGACTCTGGGAGCGACCACTCTCCTCTGACCGCCAACGTGCAGGGTGTTATGCTGAAGTCTCGGCACATCGATACCTTAACCCCACCGCCAACACCCCATCGCCGCAGGGCTTTTAAGCTCAAATCCGAAAGTAATATAGCTGGAGTCATCTGCGCGTGAATTTATTTATAGTGGATTAGCGGTTGCGCAGGTGCAAATCCACTCTTTCGTCCTACACTCTGTTACCCAATGGACCGGAGAACCGGTACGATCGGCAGAGATTAGGATGTAGTGAAAGGCCGCAAGCCAACAGTATGGATCCTGACAAGCGCCCTCATGGTTTCTCACATTACCTTGCTGCATCGGTAGTTGGTTGAGGTACTTACCGATGCAGACTTTGTATTGCATACGGGGACCATCCGCTGACTACACTACAGATGTTTATAAATGTAGCCCCTTCTCAAGGTTTAGCCCACTTTCGTGGTTTACCGGGGTGTGGCCGCTGTGACTACAGCTTCTAGGAGCCACTAGAGAAGAGATTGTGTAGGTTACTTTGTAAGCATAGAACACTCCACTACACCCCATTATCAAAATTAAATTATAAGTTCTTGACTTGACCACGACTGTGACCCCCCTCTGGCGCCAAAGCTTGATCGTGACCCCCCCCCCCCTGGCGCCAAAGCTTGATCGTGACCCCCCCCTGGCGCCAAAGCTTGATCGTGACCCCCCCCCTGGCGCCAAAGCTTGATCGTGACCCCCCCCTGGCGCCAAAGCTTGATCGTGACCCCCCCCCCCCTGGCGCCAAAGCTTGATCGTGACCCTCCCCTGGCGCCAAAGCTTGATCGTGACCCCCCCTGGCGCCAAAGCTGGATCCGCCCCTGATTATATCTTTATTCAATAAAATCATTTAGAATCGTCTTACATACTAGGTGATTCTAGGTGCCAGTTCCACGCGACCAGAGCCTAGAAAAACGGGCAAGAATCAAATACTAATATCAAAGTCAAAAATTACTTTATTCAGTAAAATCACAAGGATCATTTAGAATCGTCTTACATACTAGGTGATTCTAGGTGCCAGTTCCACGCGACCAGAGCCTAGAAGAACGGGCAAGAATCAAATACTAATATCAAAGTCAAAAATTACTTTATTCAGTAAAATCACAAGGATCATTTAGAATCGTCTTACATACTAGGTGATTCTAGGTGCCAGTTCCACGCGACCAGAGCCTAGAAGAACGGGCAAGAAACTTACGGCCTGGTTCCTACCGTTTTTTATATGATCCTTCTTACAAAGAATTACAATTATACTAAATTAAGTACTGAAGTTTCAGTGCGGTGTCAATTTAACTTAGTAATAGTGATACACTAATAAGTAAAAAAAAAGAAGTATAATAATAATAATACACAATAAAATAAATATTAAAGAAAAAATAATACAAAATATTTTTTTTCTATATTGCCAACATTATTATATATATAGTACGGAATCCTTCGCGAAAGTCCGACTCGCACTTGTCCGGTATATATATATGATATTTATATATTTATATTTTTAGGTGTACCACTCCTAGCTATGCTATTTCTGTCTCCAGTGGTGTATATAGCGACGAGTGAGATAGCGCTATATATAGTGGAAGCTATATACCGTCTACTTATAACTATAGTTATATTTGAAGAATCTCTAAGGATATATCAAGTTTATCCAGCTAATTTGAGGTATGTATTGATTTCATATTATTTATATGTAACTGTTAAAGGGGACGTCCATAAATAACGTGAGGTGTTTTTCAAAATTTTCTGTCCTTTCCTCTACCCCCTGGTGAGATGTCGTGAGATTTTATTCAAGCCCATATCCCAATCTCACGTGAGATTTTTAAAATGTGGGTTTCTTACACGTTTGATTGTTATTGTAAAAAGAAAAAAATTATTAAATAGACCAAAATAATAATATTTTCTTGTTTCGATCAGAAAATAATTGCGTGATATTTTCCGAGACCCCCCTATCTCCAACGTAAGATTAGATGAGATTTGACTCGACCCCCTCCCCCCCTTAAAAATCTCACGTAATTAATGGACGCCCCCAAAGAGTCAAAAACAACTATATGTAAATGAAAATGAAAAAATAATAGTGTTATCAGAGACTAGTAATATAAATAGACTGCCAATCTCATACAAAAAAACGTGACTCGGAAAAAGGTGAAATCCGAGAGTTGTAGTGGCTTATTTCTAGATGGCGCTGTATTCCGATCAAACCTATGGTATAAATCATTGTTTACGATCACCTAGAAATAAAATATAAATGTTGGTGTGCACTAACACAGAAATAATACAGATTTTTTGGCTTTTAGTGCTGTTAGGATAATTTTTCAGCGCCATCTAGAAATAAGCCACTACAACTCTCGGATTTCACCTTTTTCCGAGTCACGTTTTTTTGTATGAGATTGGCAGTCTATTTATATTACTAGTCTGTGGTATTAATTTCATATTATTTATGTTTAACTGTAAAAGAGCAAGTAACGATATGTAAATAAAAATGAAAAAATAATAGTGTTATGTAGAAAAAAAGACGTGTGGCACTCGGGGACTGCCGCGGTAAAGCATATTTTGCTAGCATAGCATATTGCATAGCATATTTTGCTAAATTACGAATTTTACTTATCCGGCCGAAACCGAAACCGAATGTTCGGCCGTGGCTTCAGTTTAGGCCGAAACCGAAACTCACGTGGTCAAATTCTATAAAATACTGAAATTTGTTATACACAATGTAATATAGATACTACTAATACACAATAATACATAATAATAAATATATTATAATATAGATTGTTTATTTTTAGATGTACCGCGCATGGATTTATTCTAAGCGTTGCTTATGTACTGGCGATCGGAGCTTGGGATTCAGGTAATGCACTCACAAATAAATAATGCTGGACAATCCACACAACATCATCTAGCCCCAAGCTAAGCAGAGCTTGTGTTATGTACTAGAAGACTGACATACTTAATACAATACATTACATTAGTCCCCATAGTCCCTAACCTAACACGGTGTGATGTGGCATTATGCTGAGACGGGGACCAGTTTGCCCCCATAACCCACACGGTGGGCGGTTTGGTCTGCGGGTGCATGTGTTAGGCTGATATATACATTACTTCATTGATTGTTTTATCTTCTATTATATTATACCATATCAGCCTAGCATGTGCACCTGCTGGCCGACCAACTTATCGTGTAAAGATAAGATAAAGATAAAGATAAAGATAATTTATTTGCTTAACATGTGTTAATTAAGATGACAAACATTGGTTTAGGAGACAAACATGCTTTACCATCACTGGTATGCAAATTGAGATAGCGCGCAATTATTAGTCTAAATATAATATAAAATAAAATTCAAAACAGGCTACATTAAAATAAATTAAAATTAAAATATACAATAAAAATATTTAAAGACATGCAGTTTTAGATTACAATTCAAATTTTATCGCTTAAGAATTCTTCAATATTATAATAGCATTTGTCTATTAAAAATGTCTTAAATTTACTTTTAAATTTACCTACATTTAATTCTTTATAACATTTTGGAATTTTATTAAAAATGAGTGGAGCCATACATATAATACTTTTTCGCAAAAGTGTGGTCTTAGACACATGCCTGCATAGTCTGTCTTCTCGTCTGTTTCGAACTACTGTATCACACATACGCGGAAACAGATGAGGATTTGTTTTTACAAATAGTGCAACTTCCATTATGTATAAGGACGGAAGTGTAAGAATTTTGTGCTCCAAAAATAATGGTTTACAGCTATCAGTCGTATGAATTTTGAACATAGCTCGTAGACACCGTTTTTGCATTTTGAAAATAGTTTCTTTTTCAGTTGAGTAGCCCCAGAAGATAATGCAGTATCTGAGAATAGATTCTACTAGGCCGTAATACGCTGTGAGCAGAGTATTCGTATTTACTGTGGTAGACAGTTTATTTAAAGCGTATGCTGAACTGCTGATCCTCTTACTTAATACTTCAATATGCTTTTTCCAGTTTATTTTTTTATCTATTTGAAGCCCTAGGAAACGAGTAAAATCGACTTGATCCAGTGTATGCTCTAGAAATTGTATATTAATTGGAGAGGGTTCTTGAGTTCTTTGGTTAAAATGCATTATAATTGTCTTATTTAAGTTAATTTTCAAATTATTATTATTGAGCCATGTAATTATTGAATTTAATGATGTGTTTATGTCAGATTCGTATGATTGAATGTCATTACATTTTATTGTCACCGTACTGTCATCAGCGAAAAGTGTCATAGGTTGAGTCAATGCATTCGGCAAGTCATTTATGTATAGAATAAACAAAAGAGGTCCTAAAACGCTTCCTTGTGGAACGCCATATAATATATTTCGTTTACTAGATTTGTGTATGTCATTGTATTTAGTTTTATAGTTAAACCTAGTTATTTCTGTAATTTGTTGTCTATTTGTCAAATATGAATTAATTAATTGTAAAATATTACCTCTTATCCCATAAGCTTCGAGTTTGCTTACAAGAATACTGTGATCCACATAGTCGAAAGCCTGTGTCATATCACAAAATATTGCACATACAGGATTTCGACTATCAACACTACAAATGACAGTATTGATAAAATCATACACTGCCATGTTAATGGTTTTGTTTTGACGAAAACCTTTTTGTTCCTTACACAAGATATTATTTTTTTCTAAGTAAGTATTAATTTCTCCATAAAAGTATTTTTCGAATATCTTAGAAAATATTGATATGAGGGCAATTGGTCGGTAGTATTCCACAATTTCTTTGTTTTCTTTTTTGAATAGTGGTTTCACAATAGTCATTTTGAGATCTTGTGGGAAGGTGCCTGTCACTATACTAAGATTAATTAAATGGCTAAGATGAGGACATATATATTCATTGACAGCTTTGATGATTTTTGTTGAAACACCATCGATCCCCGTACTATTTGTATTTTTAAGGTTTTTTATAATTTTGTTTACATGTTGAGTGTACTTACATATGTATTTTTATTTTTTGTCATAAGTTGTTTGGGGACAAATAAAGATTTATCTTATCTTATCTCATAGTACAAGCTTTGCTTAGCTTAGGACTAGACTAGAGTGTGATGTGTGTCCGTGAGTATTTATTATTTATTTATTACGGTAGTCTGTAAGAGATCGCGCCAAGCGATAAGACCGCCTTTTAAGAATTACCTTTTGTTTTCTTAATAAAGTTCTTTTTATTTATTTAAGTACTAGCTGTCCCGGCGAATTTCGCACCGCCTTAGAGAGATTTTTATTCTTTTTCTGAGAGATTTTCTTAATATTTTTTTCTGTAAGAACCTTGTACAGAGTATTAGAAAACTACAAAAAAAAAATCCAGCCAAATCTGTCAAGCCGTTTTCATGCTATGTCGTGACAACGGAAAACGGGTTTCATTTTTATATATATAGATATATATATGTATATATATATATAATTATATATATATATATATTATATAGGTATAGATAGATTGTAATCTATAATGTTTAATAATCATTTTTATATTGTTTTTAGGTTTCTTAGAAGCTGGTAATAGTCTAGGAGCATGTTTGGGAGTAGGATTTGCTTCGTTAGCAGCCTGCGCCGGCGCAGATCGACGGCGAAGAGACGCTGCGCGATAGGTATTATATTATACTAGCTGACCCGTGCCCACTTCGTTGGGCATAATTTTACCGTTTTTTCTCCGATTCACTTTGCAAAACGGACTACCACGTATACGCCTTTTTATTTTTCAGTTTTTTATATAACCTATGACACTCAGCAATAATGTGGCTTTCTATTGGTGAAAGAATTTTTAAAATCTGTTCAGTAGATCCCGAGATTACCCCTTACAATTTAACAAATATACAAACACACAAACTTTACTTCCTTATAATATTAGTATAGATTTGAAATTATCATGGTTTTGAACATAGTTTTCATTCTAAACGGGATATTTACCATGATTTGTGAGTTTGATTATTTCCCGATATTTCGGCATTTTTTTTTTCTTACCCATTTCGTCCCACTGCTGGGCAAAGGTCTCCTCCAAATCCTTTTTTGGGGAGGTTTGGACCATAACAGGTGATAATTACTATAACCTACTAATATTAATATGTATGGGTTTGATTCCCATCCAGAGCAAATGTTTGTGCTATGAACATAAATATTTTTTCTGTGTGTACATGTATTTACAAAACAATGTTTATCACACAAACGTTGGTTTTCGATAGGAATCGAACCTACGACCCACAGCATGAAAGAGCTACTACCATCTGAGCTGTGACGCCTGTCATCTAAAATATATTTTTCTTGGTAGGAATCGAACCTACGACCCACAACATGAAAGAGCTACTACCAACTGAGCTGTGACGCCTGTCATCTAAAATGATTTTTTCTTTTTCAGATAACATCAATCGACATCGCGAATCAAAATCACGATATTCTTCGATTTTTATGAAAAAAGACAATTTTCTAGGTAATTAACTAATTACCTAAACGAATATTAAATTTAATATGACTAGCAGATAACCGCCAAGTATAAAGAGTAAAATCTTTCAATATCATAACAGATCACTTTAAATCATTTGAATCAATTATATGACGACCGATGTGGCGCGGCGGGCGAAGGTCCGCCTGCGACGCGGTGGTTGCGGTTCGATTCCCCAGCCTTGGGATAAATGTTTGTACGATCCGCAAATATTTATTCCGGGTATTTTATATGTATAATAAAAAATATCTATCTATGTAATGTATTGTATTAAGTATGTCAGTCTCCTAGTACCCATAACACAAGCTCTGCTTAGCTTGGGGCTAGATGATGTTGTGTGGATTGTCCAGCATTAGTTATTTATTGACATTGTAAATGTATAATCCAAGATTTTTCTTAATTATACTTGGCGGTAATGCGAAGAATACTTGCCATCGTAAAAAAATACCAAAGTATTTTGACTGAAATGAAATTAATACTTTTATAGTATGTAACCTTTTGATCAGAACACAGTAAAGATATATATTATATCATATTATCTATATATATAACTAGCTGACCCGTGCCCACTTCGTTGGGCATAATTGAAGTTTTAGTAAGGATCCCTATTTTTTTTGAAAATATAATATAGCCTATGACACTCAGCAATAATGTGGCTTTCTATTGGTGAAAGAATTTTCAAAATCGGTTCAGTAGATCCCGAGATTACCCCTTACAATTGAACAAATATACAAACTTTACCTCTTTATAATATTAGTATAGAAAATGAAACCCGCTTTCCGTTGTCACGACATAGCATGAAAACGGCTTGACCGATTTGGCAGATTTTTTTTTGTAGTTTTCTAATACTCTGTACAAGGTTCTTACGGAAACAATATTAAGAAAATCTCTCAGAAAAAAAATTATCTCTAAGGCGGTACGAAGTTCGCCGGGACAGGTAGTATTATATAGATATGTATTGTGTATACCTACAGTACCCAAAGTACAAGTTTGTGCACACACGGATCGTAGAGAAGCAATCGCCGAGCGCCACCGATTTTGTATGGAGATCCAAGCAGCGCCCCTAGCAGATTTCTTGAGAAGCTTGGATCTCCATACAAAATCGGTGGCGCTCGGCGATTGCGTCTCTACGATCCGTGTGTGCACAAACTCGTACTTGGGGTACATGTTGGTTTTTTTAGATGAATTATTAAAAATTTGATGTTTTCTTTCATTTACTAATTTGCAAAGATCTTAATTAACAAAATCTATTATATATAATACAAGTTTTTATATAAATCTTTTTATTTTGATTTTCGATATAAACAAAATACATGAAGTATTCAGTTATTTTTTATTATAAATCGATAGAATGGTTCCTTTTTCTAACTCTCGTGGTCTCTGGACTATCACTTTTCTCAAAAAAAACACCATGTATATTGTATATCTTTATAAAACCATCCTGTATATATATACAGGGTACTGTTATTATTAACACTTTAAAGCAATAATTATTGTTTTATTAATAACTATGACAATACAACAATGTATGAACTAATATTACTTGTATGTATAAAAATAAATAAAAATTAACATGAACTAAACATATTAGAAATCAATATTTTGTTTTTATTAATTATCTAATGAGTTTGTCAATAAAAACAAAAAAACAAAGTCAAAATTACTTAATTCAATAAAATCACGCGGATCATTTTAGAATCGTCTTACATACTAGGTGATTCTAGGTGCCAGTTCCACGCGATCAGAGAATATTCCTTTTATTTCAATTCACAAATAAATTTCCATATAACAATATATGGAAGTTTAATTCAAGATTTTTAAAACATAATTCAAATAAACTAATAAATAATATAACAAATTATTTTTGTATTCACAAAAATGTTTCAAATAACTTATATGTGGAGCTTTAAGTAGGTTCAAGCTCAGGTTCAAGCACCGAATCAGGCGTCAAGCACTTCAGTCTACTGTGTTTATATGTTTATTAATAATATTACATGACACTTGCCCCCTAATTCATAAACGCTAGACACTAACCCCCTTATTCATAAATGTTTGTGTTTTGTGACTAAAACATGACTTTATAAACAATGACATTTAAGTAAATAAACTACTCAAAAAAAATAGGGCCCACTTGAAAAATTTTGATTTTTTTATTTTGTCTGACACATTTTTTTTTTGTGATTTGTTGTCAAACTGAAGTATTGGGTTGTTGAGTAGGCATATTTATTGATCACTAACTGACCCGTCCCCACTTCGTTGGGCATAGTAAAGTAGTGAAGTTTTAGTAAGGATCCCTATTTTTTTTGAAAATATAATATAGCCTATGACACTCAGCAATAATGTGGCTTTCTATTGGTGAAAGAATTTTTAAAATCGGTTAAGTAGATCTCGAGATTATCCCTTACAATTGAACAAATATACAAACTTTACCTCCTTATAATATTAGTATAGATAATTGCCAAACTATAACTAAAATGGAAATTTAAGTAAAATCATATTTTATTGAGTGGGCCCTATTTTGTTTTGAGTAGTTTATGACATGACTAAAATGTATTATATGTATTCGGTACAAAATGTTGCCATGTAAAAATAACTACACTTTTTCCACTGTAAAAATAGAAATTAAATTATGTAGTAGCTTTATTAAGTAGTCTTCAATTATAATTACAATAAGTATTGATGTAATCCTAGTCTGAGAGCTTGTAGTGAGTTTTTTACGTCATACCTCTATATCGTACTGACGGGAATATTTAGAACAGTTGCAAATACTTCCTGTCTATCTTATAAAAAGTTAGCGCAGACTAGATGTATTGATTACCATACGTAATGATGACTTAAAGTCAACGCTAACTTTTTATAAGATAGGGGGTTAATCAATAATAAAAAAAAGACGTGTGGCACTCGGGGACTGCCGCGGTAAAGCTAATGCATAGCATTTTTTGCTCGATTACGCATGCGCAGTGTTAGGTTATATCGTTACTGAATTTCTGGATTCGCTCTCCACGCTCAAGGCCCGCGATAGAAGCTATGCAATAGCTTAAAAGCAATGGATAGTATTCGGTTCTGTTACTTATGTTCTAACTCCGCGATAACTTCGTTTGCGCGATCTAGGACTTGTCTCTGCCATCTGTTGGTCTGTTGCGTAGACTACGGTGTAGTTTATCATGTAGCGATATAGATGGCGCTATAATGGTATGACGTAGGAATACTTACACTAGCTACAGAGCTATAAGTCTAGAAATCGTAAAACTTATAGGAAGAACATATCTTTTAACCATGGTTGTAGTTATTTTATTTTATTATTGTAATGAATATTCACGGACATTTCACACATCGCACTCTAGTCTCAAAATAAGCAAAGCTTGTACTATGGGAACTAGATGGCTGATAGAATACTTATTTTTTCGTAAATACATACATAAAATACATAGTTAAACCAAGACACAGAACAAATATTAAAGGCATTACATAAATATTTGTTCGCAACTATCTTTCAAAAACTTAGACTACTGTTTTTTCGAAATTATAATAGCCCGTAAATCTATAAAAATAATTTCACCAAAATCGGTGAACTAGTTTTCATAAAGTCTAGACTTTCACGTTTAATAATTATTTTTCATATTAAATTTAATCTAACTATTTATAAGATTAACTTCTGTAGATTGCGTTGTGTGAAATATTCATTATTTATTTTTCCAAAAAATATCATTTTTTTGGGTTTATCAGAAGCATGTATTTTTGTTGATATGAGTTTAAATAATAAATAGAATAAAATTATTTAAAATGCAATAATATAATTTAGTCGTAATTTTATATCTTGCAGCGATAATTAGTTATATAATTATAAATTAGAAAATGTATTTAATTGTCATATCATATCGTGGTTTAATCTATTTTGATTAAGATTTTTTTTAATTTTATGAAAACTATGTGTTGAACTGTGTAAAGGTTAGGTTCAAAATTTTCGTTTTCAAAGCTTTCACGATTAAAACTACCTAGTTTAGTACTAGCATATTATATTTTGCCATATATTTAACCCCCTATCTTATAAAAAGTTAGCGTTGACATTATGTCACTATTACGTACGGTAATCAACACATCAAGTCTGCGCTAACTTTTTATAAAATACACCGTTAGTGATTATACGCTAGATAATATTATCCGACTGCTTTTAGGTTAAATTTTTCTTTTAAATTAAGTTTTGTGACTACCCTCTTTTTCCGCCTTTTTCCAATCTTTCAATACAAGTTAAAATACAACAAACTTTAATGTCGATAAGTTATTTTAAAAATGCATTATTTAGGATAATTCAAATGCTACAGTCCAGAGCCCCGATTATGTTAAATTGTAGCGTAAACAGTTCGTCTAAGCAGCAGCTAAGATTCAACGTACGTATTTTGTGATCGCGATAAGCGTGTAGCCAAACACGTTCAACATTCGAACGTTAGTGTGCCGAAGATTGTGACATAACCGCTGTCACACGAACGGTAAAAAGATGAGCGGTTAGCCGTTTACAGCGATACGAAGCACACGCTACCTACACGTTACGTTGGTGAACCTTAGCTGCTGCTTAGACGAACCGTTTACGTTACAATTAAACACAATTGAGGCCCAGAGCTTGATAAAAAATTATTGGATATTTTTAATTACTAAAAAAAACTTTCGTTTGGGAAATTGCTAAATTAGTTTTTTTTTTGTTAAATTTCTATCACTTTGAGCCATATCTGCTAGTCAAATATTGGTGAAATATTTTAGCAAAATTTTTTGACTTTAAATTAGTTTTAGTTAATTTTGACAAGTTTTATTTGAATATTTAACCACAGAGTGGATCCCTCGACATTCAAAGCGAAGACGTGGAAGACCCAGGATGAGATGGCGGGACGAGCTGGACTCGCATCTAAGCACGTGGCCTGTAATTGCATTAGATCGCAAAGAGTGGAAGGAGGGAAGGGAGGCCTTTGCCCTGCAGTGGGACGATAATGGCTGAATAATAAATAATAATAAATTATTTAGCAAAATTATATGAATCATTTAAATTCCGCTAACTAGTAGTGACCAGGCGTCACAGCTCAGTTGGTAGTAGCTCTGCCTTTCATGCTGTGGGTTGTGGGTTTGATTTCCACCTAGAAGAAACATTTGTGCGATGAACACTGATGTTTCCACTGTTTTACTATGTATTCAAAAAATTTTCTTAGTATTCTATCAGCAATCTAGTACCCATAGTACAAGATTTGCTCAGTTTAGAACTAGATGGCGTTGTAATTATTTTTTAATTTTTGTTTAATAACGCTTGTCAAAAGTAACTATATATTTGAGTAGCTACTAATTGATTATATTTATGAACTAATAATTTTTAAACATATCTTTGAGGGTTGGACTATACTTACAAACATGTTTCAGCACGTATTTTTAACCTACGAATTGAGAACATCCGTTTTTGTAGTCGGTTAAGTTATTATTCTTACTAAAAACTATTTATAAATAATGACTATTTCGAAAATAGTTTTCAAAAAGTATAATCCAACTCTGTTTAGTAGACTGATTTAGAAAAATTTAACAAAAATTTCATTTTTATTTAAAAATTCCTTAATTAAAGACATTTTTAGTATATAAGTCTAATTATTTAAATATAAGACTTGTAGAATTATTTTTAAAGTAATTTAAGATGAAATGTAACATCTTGATTTTTTATTTTATTTGTAATATGTTTTATTCATAATAACCGTTTGTAAGAATAGGTCATAGGTAGACAGGCGTCACAGCTCAGTTGGTAGTAGCTCTGCTTTTCATGCTGTGGGTCGTGGGTTCGATTCCCACCGAGAGCAAATGTTTGTGTGTTGAACGTAAATATTTGTTGTGTCTGGGTGTTACTATGTTTTCTATTATGTTACAAAAAATGTATTTAAGTAATCTATCAGCAATCTAGTTCCCATAGCTATGCTTATTTTGGATATTTATTTTATTTTTTTTAATAAATATTATTAGCCTAAAATGTTCTATAGTTACATATAATTTTTTGTTTCTTTAAGCAATTTCAATAAATTAATATAGAAAACGGTTATTATAAATAAAATCTACAAAGATATATTAAGTTCTCAAGAAATTCATTTTTTTCTTATAGTTTTGCGATAATACTTCTATATTCTAAATAGTTTTTTGAAACATAATTTGTTTGAAATTCCCTACTATTCTGTAAACCAAAATTATTTTAAGTATGTATTTTTTTTTTAATAATAATTCAAACCCCATAAATTTATTTCATTTTCATACATATAATAAAATGAATCCATAAGTAATGTAGCAAGTAAAGTATTTCAAAAATACACATGACAATAGTTAAACTAGCACTGTGAAAACTATCTAATGATAGCTCAACTGATCCAAACTAAGCAAAGTTTCGAGCATTAAATGAAATCACTAATATGTGTTTTATGTAATATTTATTTATTAAAATTGTGTATTTTTTAAATACTTTTAATAGACTTGAAAAATGATATCCTAAATGGTACACTTATAACTAAATTTATTTTAATAGCATTTTAACTCATTATATTTAAGTAAATTTAAGTGGGTATCTACCGTGACTATGTAAAATATTAATATAATTATGTGGAAAGTGGATGGAGACTGAGTTGTATGAACATCTGAAGCGTGTAAATATAAGCAAATAAATACGTTGATATTTACTATTTTTAGTTTCATTTCTATATCATCAACCTATATTAGTCCACTGCTGGACGTAGGTCTCTGCAGACGCGCCACTGAGCCCGGTCTTCGGCTCTTCTCATGTTGTGTTTGGTACACTCCGTAGATCGTCGCTCCATCTCGCCGGAGAGCGCCCTACACTACGCTTGCCTAAACGCATCATTTCTATAGTTTAGTTGTAATTGACGACCGATGTGGCGCAGCGGGCAAAGGTCCGCCTGCGAAACGGAGGTTGCCGGTTCGATTCCCGTCTTGGGATAAATGTTTGTACGATCTGCAAATAATTATTCCGGGTGTTCTGGGTATTTGTTATGTATA
The DNA here is from genome assembly GCA_932527185.1 of Ecliptopera silaceata. NCBI lineage: Eukaryota > Metazoa > Arthropoda > Insecta > Lepidoptera > Geometridae > Ecliptopera > Ecliptopera silaceata. Next base: position 3,833,062 of record OW052217.1, on the reverse strand, counting down.
ATAAAAATATTTTATCTATGTAATGTATTGTATTAAGTATGTCAGTCTTCTAGTACATAACACAAGCTCTGCTTAGCTTGGGGCTAGATGGTGTTGTGTGGATTGTCCAGCATTGTTTATTTATTTTAATCCAAAATCAAAGTCAGTTAAACATTGAAAATCACGAAGTAGGTCTCTCTGCAGTAACGGCGGATCCAGGGGGGGGTCATGACCCCCCTGAGCTTGTTCCAGGACTTAGGTGGACCACTAATTGAACATAATTAATTTATTTAATATACTAGCTCCATCTTAGGCATTTTTTTTACACCTTGGGTTACATAATTGAAGTTTTAGTAAGGATCCCTAATTTTTTTGAAAATATAATATAGCCTATGTTCAGCGCAGATAGTGTAGCTTCACAACGGTGAAAGAATTTTTGAAATCGGTCCAGTGGTTTCGGAGCCTATTCAATGCAAACAAACAAACAATCAAATCTTTCCTCTTTATAATATTAGTTTAGATTTTGTCACCATACACATTTAATGTAACAACATAGTGAATATTAATTTATTATTAAGGGTTCGAGAAAATTCAAACACACAAATAAATAAATAAAACAATTTTATTAAAATTTAAATTAAACCCGTAATATAAATTTGACACAAAATATTGAATTTGCAATACAATTTAGTAACAAAAATTTAGGTATATTTTAACATATTATATAAAACCGATTGCCAGAAGAATTTAACTTATTAATATAAATTTGATCTATATATATGATATCTATATGATATATTTGAATATGATAATATAACTTATTAATATAATTTAAAAAGTCCAAACATTTTTTTTAGTTAAGATTCTATTGAATACTGTATCTATCTATCATTTTGGTCTTAAAATAATAGTTTTTGAACACATAGGTGTTTAACGATGATTTTTCAAAAAAATCTAATTTATTCTTATAAAATACTTACAAATCTTATAAAAAGTTAGCGTTGACATTATGTCATCATTACGTATGGTAATCAACACATCAAGTCTGCGCTAAGTTTTTATAAAATAGACTGTAAGAATATATTTTTGTTTGTGTTTTGAACATTGATGTCAGAGTACGTATTTTAAATAATTAAAAAAAAAATCATGAATATACAACGCTATCTAGTCCCAAACTAAGCAAAGCTTGTACTATGGGAACTAGATTACTGTTAAAATATGCATAGTACAAGCTTTGCTTAGTTTGGCACTACATAGCTATAAATTTTTAATAGCTATATAGTGCATATAATTGACAATAATTAAGGTCTCTGGATACACGAGTACTTAGATTAAATAAAAATAAAAAAATAATTTAAAATAAAAAACAATTTTTAATTACTAGGCCAGTGTTTTTTTAAAATTAATATTTACTAAAATCAGAAAAATGTATGTAAAAAATAAATCCTAGTTTAACACAAATAATATTGAATACGCATTATATTATGAATTAAACAAAATATTTTTTTATAAAATATTATTAATTATTTCGCTAGTGTAAAGTGGCCTTAAAATATTTATTAAAATCAGTACAAAAGAATATTTCATTAATTAATAATAGTAAATGATTAAATAGGTATATTTATTATTATTATAGTCATTTGATAATTAAATATTAAATTATAATCATCACATTCATTACTTTTAAAAACTTGAGAAGTGTCAAGGGACACCCGGATGGAACGAAGTTCTTAATTTAATAACTGGCTTGCTTTCTATGCGAGAGAGAGAAACACGCGCACGCCGCACGCCGCACAACTATAGCAAAAAAAAAGGTAGCACTCCGGGAGTGCCGGCAGAAGTGAAAACTTCAATATTAACGTTGTGTTTTCACTTTTAAGTTTTCACTTCAAAAATATAACCACAGACGTCATAATGACAATGACAATCACAATGACACAGACACATTCGCGCAAGCGCCCTGTGCCGCCTAAACAGAGTCAGCACACTCAGGCACGGTAGAAAGAGTGGGAGATACTAGTTCCTCTCCCTTTCCCTCGATCTTACGCTTTTTATCAACGTCACGTGACCCTGACGCGAGTTTGAAAGTTTTTACCCACCCAGCGCCGCTAAAGAAGTTTTCACTTCAAAAATAAGACCAAAAGTAGTAACGACACCTTCCAACTTTTAGTTTTATTTTTTTCCGTCTAGCCTTTCGCAACGCGCGATAAGAACTTCGTTCCAAAAATCATTGCCATCACACAAATATTAGTTTTTGGCGTAAAATATAACAATTTTAAAATAAAATATTTAAAATATTTAATATGAACTATTTTAATATTGAAACCAATTAGTTAACCAATCATTTTGTAAATACTGTATAGTCTTAAGTTTGTTTGTGAATAAAGTTTTACTACTAAACATTTCAGCGTCAGCACGCAATATATCTCTACCATTACGATACGTTAGCGTATTCAACTAATTCAGTTTAAAATTGTTTTATTAGTTAAGTATCTCATGTATTTTTAAAACTTTAAACAAAAAAACCATGCACTAATACAACTCATTAAAGTCAATACATATTACATAGGAACATACCTACATATAAATATTGAAAAAATATAAATATATAACCTTGAGTTTATTATTCGTAAAATATATTTAGAAATATCGCCATTTGTTTTAAAAAGGAGAGAAGTAGTAATCTTGCAAAATAACTTCCCGTTCGTACAACCAACATATTTCAATAGGAATATTTTAATTTCTTTTTCTAGATCAGGGGTCACCAATTAGTTTCGCTCGGGGTCCATTTTAAGAAATTAAATGACCACCGCAGTCCGCACATTTCATAAAAAAATTGAACAAAAGTAATTACGGAAATTACAAAGGTAGTGTTATTTACATATCAATGAGAAAAGAGTCATTTTTTTATTGTTGATTTATCTGTCTGAAGTTTGGAGTGGAATTGGTGCAAACTAATGACATTACTCGTTACTTCGCCCGGAAATTGTCGAATTAACGTCAACAAAAATACTGCGTGGGATATATTTTTTCGGTCCGCATACAATGGGTCGGCGGTCCGCCATTCGGTGACCCCTGTTTTAAATGAATCAATTTCTATCGCTATCCAGAGATTCACTTTCAAAGGGTACATAAAATAATAGTCAAATTACGAATCTCATTTCCTGTCGGTTAAATATACAAATGTAGTAAATAATAAAAGTTGGTAGTATAAAAATATACCTAAGCATTTATATACAGTGGTGGTCACAGAATTAAAGACACTGGAAACATATTGAAGTAACTAAGCTATTCCTCTGTATATATTTTATCAGACCGCCATTGTAACTTGCTGCACAAGAATTTTTTCATGTGTGTTTATTGTGTAATGTTAAAACGAAACATTTACAACAAAACTTAACCTTTTATTCGGTAAAACTTAAATGTAAGCAGTGGAAATAAAAAATAAGATTAGTAAGATCTGGCCATATAATTACAGACACTTCATTTCGTAACAAGAAATTAAAAAAAATGAATTATCATTGAAATTATCATAGTACCTACGATTTCTAAAACATTTTTATAAATCATTCCGATGCGTATAAATACTTGGTCGCATGTCCTTTTGCAGCAATAACAGCACGACATCTCTTAGCCATGGAAGCGATCAATTTTGTACAAGCTTGTACCGAATTTGTTCCCACGCTTCTGTAAAAGCTCTGTAAAGTTGATCGACGTTTGATGTACGCTTTGCCGCCACTGTCTTCTTCACCTGGTACCACAAGTTTTTGATTCGATTTAAATCCGGACTGTACAAAACCGTCACAAACTGGCTCCTTAAGAAATTTTTAACTACTTTGGCGGTGTGTTTCGGATCATTATCCTGTTGAAAAGTCCAAATGACCGGTAAATTTTGCTCAGCATAGGGCAGCATGGTTTCTTCTAAAATATTTTTGTACTAGTGTTTATCCATATTGCCTACTCTATCTTCCTGACAGGTCCGACACCAAGTCCTGAAAAACAGCCCACACTTTGATATTTCCCCCTCCATGTTTCACTACTTTCTTGGTGTACTTAGGATCCATTTCTTTGTTCGGGGGGCATCTAACATATTGTTTTCCGTCAGAATTAATCACATTAATTTTTGTTTCATCTGAAAAAAGCACATTTTTCCACTCTCTTTCAGTCTACGTACAGTAAACGCAAACCTTGCCTTAACATTTTGCTTTTTCAAAAGTGGCACCTTCGGAGACACTCTTCCGTACAAGTTTGCCTCACATAGTCTCCGTCTAATTGTCCTTGCAGACACACCCGTCGACCCTCCTGCCCCGTATATTTCCGAGCGTATCAGTTCTGATCCTTTGAACGGTTCCTTTTTTGTCAACAACACCATCTTAAGAGTCTTCTCGCCGAGTGGTTTTTCCAGGTCTCGGTTTTCTGGGTACGTTTTCGGTCGTATTGAACTTCTTGAGATGCTTTATAGCATTCATAACCATGTCCTTAGAACAGCTCAAATGGTTTGCGATTTTTCTGTATGACCAACCTTTGCTATCAAAGTTTAAGATTATCTTTCTAGTGGATGAATCGCAACTCTTGTTTTTTCTCATATTGATTGTTATAAAACGTATTAATTTGAATACAAAAAGTAAAATGTTTTAATTAATGTCGACGTTTCATGCAAATACGCGGCAAAACAATGAAAAATCGAATTTAGTTATTTTTCTTTTTGTTTAATTCAGAACACTGCGTTCACTGTCTTTAATTAGTTGTCCAGCTACAGGTACGTTAAAAAAGTTAGTATTATATTTGGATAGTGAGCAGTGTCATAACTAATAAGCAACACAACTTTTTTGGTCCCCCATTTTAAGAATACAACGTCATGTATGATTTGGTATCAATTACATTATATTTAATATCTACTTTGGCTAATGGTAGTGCCAAAATCAAGTTTATTGAGATCAATTGGGGGGTGTCTCTAATTATGTGTCCACCACTGTATATACATAAATATTTATACAAAAGACGCTTGAACAAAAGCGTTTTAGGTCCTCTCGTTCTAGCGGGAAATTCAATAGGGAAGTAATAAATAGCAAAAAGTGTCGTTACAACTTTTGTTCTTAATTTTTTCCGTCTTCCTTTCGCAACGGACGATAAGGAACTTCGTTCCAAATAATACAATAATAAATAAAATAATTTAAAAACATCCCCCATTTTGGAATTTGTCATCGTGATTCATATGAAGTCTTTTTATATGATACCCATATTAAGAACGATCTATAGATCGTTTGCAACGGTCTGTAGATAGCTCAACTGTTTTTTTTATATTTTATATGCCAATGTACATTTTTTAAATACTGTAATAGTCGAAGTTTGTTTGTGAATAAAATATTTGTAGTTTTGTAAATATATAGTACATAGAATACATAAAAGTAAATTATGAAATTAAACATGCGCCATTTTGTAGCTGCGGCCATCTTGGATTTTTATGAAACATAGAATAGAACACTCCCAACAACTTCACCTATCAAACACAAAAAACTATATCAAAATCGGTTCAGTACCTTTATCATGAAATGTCACAGTAAAATCGCCTGACTTTAGTACAGTAGTTACGTAAATATTAGTATTACGAATTTTAGTACCCAACTATCCGCTAGAGGCGCTGTACAAATCTTCGTACATTTTTTTTAACTACAGACGCTAGCGAGTGTAGTATATATAGTATAGTAAAAACTCATGGTAGAGCTACAGCTATTCGAGAGCTACGATGCCACAGACAGACAGACATACAAACACCCCAAACTTATAACACCCTGTCGTTTTGCGTCAGGGGTTAAATTAATAAATAAATAATGCTGGATAATCCACACATCATCTAGCCTCAAGCTAAGCAGAGCTTGTGTTATGGGAACTAGAAGACTGACATACATAATACAATACATTACATAGATAGATATTTTTTATTATACATATAAAATACCCACAACACCCGGAATAAATATTACAGATCGTCCAAACATTTATCCCAAGGCGGGAATCGAACCCGCAACCTCCGCGTCGCAGGCGGACTTTCGCCTGCCGCGCCACATCGGTCGTCAAATAATTATATTACTTCACTAATTACTATTACTTGATATTATGTTACACGTTGATTATTAATTAGTTTATAATAAAATAAATAGATAATAAACGAATTAGTATTTACTCTTAATAATGTTTTAAACCTAAAAAACTTTTATTTTATAATATAAAGTAGGAATAACGTTATTGTTGCCTTAATTTCGGAATATTTCTACTTTTAATTATTAAAAAAAACAACACATTTTTTTTGCTTAAAAACATATTAAGAATAGATGATAAACTAATTAGTTTATAATCTATTTATTTAATTAGTAATAATGGCAATGCAGCCAGTATCTTGGGTACGCTTCCGATTGGTACTGATTTGGATCAGTTGAGGTATCTATAGATCGTTTGCAACGGTCTGTAGATAGATCAACTGTTTCTTATGTATCTCTTAATCAACTTGTAACATAATATCAATTTGCTTTGTTATCGAAACTTTCATGTTTAAAATTAATATTAAAAAAATAAAATTTATAATTAAAATTGAGAGTGATTTTAGCACACCTTGTATGTACCTAATTAATTATCTTAATTAGATACAAAATAATAATAAATTACAAACATTATAAAAAATATGATTAGCCATTCAGCCCTAAACTAAGCAAAGCTTGTACAAAACTGGTAAACTGATTTTAGAAAAACGTAAGTTACTTAACCTAATAACACCCATATTCAGAACAGATTTGTCCTGCGCGGGAATCGAACTCACTACCCACTGGGCTATGAATACTTACCTATATTTACATATTTACAAATATCAGCTATCTAGTTTATACAAGCTTTGCTTAGAATACATTTAAAAAGGAATGGGCATTTTAGGGCTACGATTGAAAATAAGATTTCTCAGGGTTGCCATATACATATCTAAACAAATATTATAAAGAGGAAAGATTTGATTGTTTGTTTGTTTGTTTGCATCGAATAGGCTCCGAAACTACTGGACCGATTTCAAAAATTCTTTCACTGTTGTGAAGCTACATTATCTGCGCTGAACATAGGCTATATATGATATTTTTTATATAGGCTACCAGTGCGGGGCGTACTACTAGTATAATAATAAAATAATTTAAAAAAAACTTGAGTGTTGGCAAGGGACACCCTAATGGAACGAAGTTCTTAATTTAATAACTGGCTTGCTTTCTATGCGAGAGAAAGAGGCTTACAACTATAGCAAAAAGTGTCGTTACAACTTTTGGTCTTAATTTTTTCCGTCTAGGCCTCTTTCGCAACGCGCGATAAGTAACTTCGTTCCAAAAACAGTTATTGAAAAACATATCGATTTTCATGAGAAGGATTTTTAATTAAAATAGTGAAAGATAGGCTCTGGTCGCGTGGAACTGGCACCTAGAATCACCTAGTATGTAAGTCGATTCTAAATGATCCGCGTGATTTTATTGAATAAAGAAATCTTTGACTTTGTAGAAGGCTTTTCATACTATGTGGCAACCCTGAGATACATTTTTTGTAGTGACCCACGCTCCATAGATAATTGCCCAATCTCCTTTAAGTAAACTTAATTTTAAATTCTGGACGTTGATAGTATAGTTTTCTTTATATACGGTATATTCACCATGATTTGTGAGTTTTATTTATTTATTTATTAACGGTCTATCTTATAAAAAGTTAGCGCAGACTTGATGTATTGAATACCATACGTAATGGTGACATAAAGTCAACGCTAACTTTTTATAAGATAGGGGGTAAATTAATATTTTGACGACCGATGTGGCGCGGTGGGCGATGTTCTGCCTGCGACACGGAAGGTTGCGGGTTCGATTCCCGCCTCGGGATAAATGTTTGTATGTTCTGCAAATATTTATTCCGGGTGTTCTGGGTATTATATGTATAATAAAAAATATCTATCTATGTATTATATTGTATTAAGTATGTCAGTCTTCTAGTACCCATAACACAAGCTCTGCTTAGCTTGGGGCTAGATGATGTTGTGTGGATTGTCCGGCATTACTTATTTATTTAATATCCCGTTTATAAAGAAAACTATGTTCAAAACCTAGTTTCAAATATATATATGTTGATAGTAGGATAAAATTAAATTATTATTTCTTTTTCTCTACATACGGTGGATTTTGTAGATTCCCACGCTTGTATTCTAGAATCTTCTGTTTTCTCTCTGCTTCTTGTAAATTATATTCATGCCTCAAATCAAAGTGTATTTTTGTTATGCTGGAACAATATAAAGTTTTTCACACATCACACTCTAGTCCCAAACTAAGCAAAGCTTGTACTATGGGAACTAGATTGCTGATAGAATACTCTTATCAAAAGCATATTATAAAATATCTGACTATTTAGAAGACAAGCAAGCTTGGGACGAACTAGCTCCAACTTTGTTAAACAATTGTAAGAAGGATCATATGAAAAAAACGCTAGAATCCAGCTCTAGTTTCTTGCCAGTTCTTCTAGACACTGGTCGCGACGAACTGGCGCCTAGAATCATCTAGTATGTAAGACGTTTCAAAGTGATCCTTGTGATTTTATTGAATAAATGAATTTGAAGTTTGAAGTTTTGAAATATATATACATTTTATTTTGAAAATACATACATAGATTACATAAAATAAATTAAATACTTACTTTAAAAGCGGAGAATAGGGACAAGTGGAAGGATTTGGGTGAGACCTTTGCCCAGCAGTGGGACGAGATTAGAGAAAAAAATGGTTGTCTGTAAAGTCGGTTTACTGACGATAGTTGAACGTGACAACGAACGCAAAGGCCGATTGTGCTTCTTTGTCGCTCGTTCCGCGCTCTCGCTTGCACTTCATGGAACGCCTCAGAGCGAGGTAACGCCGCATGAGTCTCAGAGCGAGGTAACGCCGCATGAGTCATGTTCTTTCGTGCGTGCAGCTGGCTCTATCGAATTATAAGACGTTGTCACGTAAAAAAAAAAAACTTACGATACAAATCCGTTCTTGTCAGAGTCGGCGAAATAGCAATAATTCTCAGCAAAAACATGTAACAGTTCTAGAGGACATTTAAAAAATGGCCGCTCTTTCTTAGACAAGTTATTAATAAGTGTTATAAAGTTGTTTATAACATTCACTTCTTTTTTTGTGAACGGACCGAGGAATCTGTAAATAAAAATAATATTAATAATCAACTGATTTCGATCAGTTGAACTATCTATAGATCGTTGGCAACGGTCTGCAGATAGCTGAAGATCTGTATTTTATATATTTCAAACATCACACTCAAATCCCAAATTAAGCAAAGCTTGTACTATAGGAACTAGACTGCTGATAGAATACATATACATTTTTTTGTAAATACATACATAGAAAATAATAGCAGCGCCCAGACACAGAACAAATATTTATGTTCATAACACAAACATTTGCTCTGGGTGGGAATCGAACCCACGATCCACAGCATGGAAGGCAGAGCTACTACCAACTGAGCTGTGACGTCTGTCAATCTGCGTGATTTTATTGACGACCGATGTGGCGCGGCTGGCGAAGATCCGCCTGCAACGCGTAAGTTGCGGGTTCGACTCCCGCCTTGAGATAAATGTTTATACGATCCGAAAATATTTATTCCGGGTTTTGCAGTATTTTATATGAATAATAAAAAAGTATCTATCTATGTAATGTATTGTATTAAGTATGTCAGTCTTCTAGTACCCATAACACAAGCTCTGCTTAGCTTGGGGCTAGATGTTGTTGTGTGGATAGTCCAGCATTATTTGTTTAAAATACCTGAATTCAGTGAATACTTCTTCGTCGCAGAAATCAAGAAAGTAATCAACAAGTTTGTCGAACAAGTTTGGAGGCTCCGGCTTCAAGAAACTGCCTTCCTCTATTCTTATGTGTTTTGTTATAGATTTCAGAAACGGGTTCGTATCTTCTTCAATCTGTAATAGAAATAAGAATTAGGACGTGCCTCTTACTACTCCACAAACTACTCCTACTTGAACAAATGTATCTACTACTAGCTGACCCATGACCACTTCGTTGGGCATAATGTTTGTAAGAAACGCTTTCATTCGACCGTTTTTTCTCCGATTCACATTGCAAAACGTACTGCCACGTAAAAGCCTTTTCATTTTTTTTATATAACCTATGACACTCGGCAATAATGTGGCTTTCTATTGGTAAAAGAATTTTTAAAATCGGTTCAGTAAATCCCGAGATTACACCTTACAATTTAACAAATATACAAACACAAAATTCACACATCACACACTAGTCCCAAACTAAGCAAAGCTTGTACAGTGCGAACTAGATTGCTGATATAATATTTTTATACATTTTTCTTGTAAATACATACATAGAATACATAAATAAATAAATAATGCTGGACAATCCACACAACTCTCTGGTCGCGTGGAACTGGCACCTAGTATGTAAGACGATTCTAAATGATCCTTGTGATTTTATTGAATAAAGAAATATATGACTTTGACTTTGAGTCCCAAACTAAGCAAAGCTTGTACTATGGGAACTAGATTGCAGTATCTCTACCATGAGTTGTCACAGTAAAATCGCCTGACTTTAGTACGTCAGTAGTTAGTACTACAGTAGTTACGTCAATATTAGTATTACGAATTTTAGTACCCAAGTATCCGCTAGAGGCGCTGTACAAATCTTCATACATTTTTTTAACTACAGACGCTAGCGAGTATAGTAAATATAGTATAGTAAAAACTCATGGTAGACCTACTGATATAATACTTATATACATTTTTAACATACATAGAATACATAAATAATAATATTACCTCTTGTACTTCAGGTATGTTGGGACGACAATCATTTGGAGTTACCAAAAACATGTTTTCATACGCCGATTTGTACACGCAGATTTGACTGAAAACATAAATTATATTGAGACACAACTCAGTTGGTAGCAGCTCTGCCTTTTATGCTGTGGGTCGTGGGTTCGATCTCCGAGAATAAACGATTGTGTGGTGCACTGATGTACTGATGTGGAGCACTGTAACACACAGTACAAATAATATGTATATTTGCTAATCGAACCCATGACCCACAGCAAGGTAGAGCTACCAGCAACTGAGCTGTGACGCCGGTCACAGCTCAGTTGGTAGTAGGATTAAACTCAGTAGGATTAAGGTGATACCTCTCGCTCTAGCGGGATTTTTTTTTGGGTTTTCTTTTTTATTGCGGCTGAACTGTTATATCTTTTAGTAGTTTAAGCTATTTTGCGAACATAAACAATAATTTTCTGTGTAACCCTGAATCAATTTTTGAGATTGGTTCTTTATATTTGCTGGAAAGGTGCAGAAACTGTACAGAAACTGTTTTGTACAGTTTCTGCACTGCGAGAGGTATCATCTTAATGTTTTGATCACACGTACCGAGTAAACCGGCGAGACAGTGACGTATTTGAGATACACTGCGCGCTAACGCTGCAACGTTCAACAGTAAAACTGATGTCGACGCGCAGTGTATCTCAAATACGTCACTGTCTCGCCGGTTTACTCGGTACGTGTGATCAAGGCAAGTGTGGATTTTAATGTATTTTGTTTACAATATAATATACACAATAATTTATATAATAATACATACCGAGCTGAGCCATTTCCTTCACTTTGTGTGGCTAAAGTGTATCGTTTCCTGCTTCTTATATCTTCTACTATTTTCAACTGCTCGGGGCATAGCTTATCGAATTCTTCACGGCCTTCTATAGCCGCTACAATTCTATGAATCCTGTAATATATAAACATATTAACAAACTTACGACTGTTACAGTATTTACAAAATGTATAGGCGACCAAGAAATTGGTTTACCACTCTAAGGCTGAATATCATTTGCACGTACAAAACGTCAAGGGCTATTTTCGCTTGACAGATTAATGACTGCTACGTCAGAATCTGTCAATCTGTAATCCTTAGCGAATAATTATGTTACTGGGAGATGTCATCAAAAGTGGTAAACCAATTTCTTGTTCGCCTATACATAGACATATATAAAAATGAAACCCGTTTTCCGTTGTCACGACATAGCATGAAAACGGCTTGACCGATTTGGCAGATTTTTTTGTAGTTTTCTAATACTCTGTACAAGGTTCTTACGGAAAAAAAAAATTGAAAAAAAAAATCTCTCGAAGGCGGTTCGAAGTTTGCCGGGACAGCTAGTAGACATAAAATACATAAATAAATAAATAATGCTGGACAATCCACACAACATCATCTAGCCCCAAGCTAAGCAGAGCTTGTGTTATGGGTACTAGAAGACTGACTTAATACAATACATTATATAGATAGATAGATATCATAGATAGATAGATAGATATCATAGATAGATAGATAGATATCATAGATAGATAGATAGATATCATAGATAGATAGATAGATATCATAGATAGATATTTTTTATTATACATTAAGCGGTTTCTATCAAATTACCATAAAAAAAATAGATAACAGTCACAAATTGATCATCTCATTAAGAAATTAATTATAACAAAAACCATAAATGTCAGGATTAACAACTCTAAACCCATTTGGGCATAGCAACAGCCTATTTTTACTAATTAGACAATACCGGAGAGGTGTTACCACCTCGACGACTCGCAGCAGAATGATCGAAGAGCACTAGGGAGGTGTTTCCGCCTCGACGTCTAGCAACCGAATGAGCGCAAGCCTACCGACAGCTCCCTATTTATACTCTTTTCGTTTTTAAAAAGTCAGCAGAGGTTATTTTTGTTAATTCGGCCATACTGCTGATCTGGTAGCCTCTACCAGACTTAATCTAGTACTGCTCCAGAAGAGAATTTTCCGGTAATACGGTCCTAATGGTGCTCAGCGAGTAGATTCTGGACAAAAGGGCAGCAGGCACGAACTGCAGGAATGGCTCCATCACGCGGTTGACTGAGGCACCTTTCATCAAGGGTGTCTGGAACAAACTGGGATACTCCGCAACTGAAACAGAAAATACACAGTTAGGACTATTCCATTATCCTAACCAAGATATACAGACAACCTGCATATCTTTTTGACAACAGACAGAGGCACCGAGTTGCATGTCGCGCTCCGAAGTTAAGTCTAAATCAAAACCCATACGAACATACAGTTTCTTACACTCTTTCATCAAGAAAACGTGTCCAAAACCCATGTTCGAGTCTACTTTACGTTTTGATTTAGTTCACGTTTAGGTTTGTATGCTCCGAAGTTAAATGTTTAAATCAAAACCCATACAAACATAAATTCTTTTACGGGTTTTCATCAAGAAAGTGCCCAAAATCTATGTTTGAGTCTACTTTTACGTTTTGATTCAGCATTCAACGCTCAAGTCTCTCATGAGATGGAATCGTACTCAAAATCTACACTCGCTTTTACAAAATCTTACGGATCACCCTTAAATCATTACAGACAGCTGAAGACAGAATGCGATTGTAGAACCAGTTAAAGTACAACGACAGTACGCGTCCAACGCGGGACAGAGGCGCCTTGTTAGCATGTCATACAGAATCCACAAGACAGAGGCGCCTAGTTAGCTTGTCAACATCCACAAGACAGAGGCACCTAGTTAGCATGTCAACAGCGCCCGAAATACAGAGGCACCTAGTTTGCTTGTCATGGCGTTCAACAGAGGCACCTAGTTAGCATGTTACGACAGGTCTATCTGAAAACATTATTACAAAAATGCCCATCAACACACTAAGAAGGTACTCAACCCAGTACATTAGAATCGTATTCATAGTTCAAGTAGTTTTCAACCTATACGATGTAACATGATGTACTTACATTCGAACACATGACACACACACAGTACAAGTGAATGACCAGTCTCTGCACCAAGCAACCATTGCAACAGTCGCAAAGACAGTAAAGCCAATTACCATTGTGTACCTCTTTTTGCCACGTCCGATCCTTTACATCTTACATCTCCATTGAAAACCTGTACAAAATTGTAATAACGATTAGTTTCATTTATTACTTTCATTAATTTCATCATACCAGAGTAGTTTACTAGTCCGCTAGTAACAGAGCGTCAAAATAACAAGCACTGGCTCGTAAGTATTTAATTACACTCAAACTATGCGTTCATTTAAATAAAATCTGGACATAAAAATCAATGTAGGTACCACACGTACAAACGTATTCGCAACGAAAGTATTCGACAAACCAACTGTCGCATCCATTTACCATTGTTGACACAAAGAAGTCGGTAAAATCTTCGACACAACCCTCGCTCGGTCTAACCTGCAAAACATTAAAAATATTGTCAACATTGCAAATATATTACATCTGTAGGTACTTCAATACTTTTCTTTACTAAGAAACAATTGTCAAACTCAACAACATTTGACACGAAAGAACTTTCTTTCACATTTTGAAACGGGAACGGCAAAATACTATTCAATCACACTTTTTAGTTGTACCTACAACTGTTCGATCATAAAACCTTATGAAAATACTAGCAGAGTAGGAGTGTCTCACTGCAATGCACGATTGCTTCACTGCTAACACTACACACCACTAAACAACGTTGAAGTTCAAAACCAAAACTTTAGTAAACCATAAAAACTATCTTTGTATTTCTTAGAACATCGTGATGTCACTTTTTCTTACAACAAAAATCGGACATAAAGAAAACAACTTTGAATTTGTTTTAAGTGAAACCACACACACACACCTTTATCTTCAAAACAAACAACAGTAGGTACACTTGACGATCGACTGAAGTGACTTGAGAATTATTTCAATAAGATACATGGCATGAGTACAATTATCATAGAACTCCTATGTATGACCGATACATAAAATCAAATTACTAACAGCGGGTAAATCATAAAACCATTCTTGCTCCTTTTAACTTTTAAAACTCGAAACTCATGTAGTAGGAAATTAAATTTACGCTTTCGTCCCTCATATCTCATGGTAAAAACATTATTCGACCAGCTTACTATGCGACCTCAACACGCACACTTACACATTCGAAGTAAACAATTTCCACGATTGCCTATCCAAACCAAAACAAAAATATTTGGTTTCAACGTCAATTAGTTGTGAAGTTACTTTTATCTGCAACCTGGTATTTTAAAAAGTAAAATGTCACACACGTTTACTACTGCTTTGTCTAAATAAAAAGCTAACGCCAACAGAATAACAATAGACCAAAGCTACTTCAGACTCTTCACACACGACCTCACAGACTCGTAACCAACACTGGCTAACATGAAATATTTTTTTTCGAACGTACTTAGTTGTATTGCTTCCATTGTATAAACATCAAAGATAAGAAAACCAGGTATTAAAGCACTGTGAATATTTTCAACCAGACTACTAGGAAGCCTACGCATCGTTCATCATTTCATAATAGATTACGACCTCACTACATTCTATGAACGAATGACCAAACTTCAGACTTAACGCAAATTTACAATTTTCTCAAACTATTTTGTGTAACTTCCAACTGTGCACAAACAAATGTACAACTCATCAACACAAAATGAATTTTAGCAAAGTACCAACAAAAACTAAAACGAAAATTAAATGTCTCGATTTCTAAGTTGTGTTAACCACAACACGCTGTTGATCACATCGTTATCTAGAAACTATTTACTGCTCAATCTTTGCATTAATAAACACACAACTGTATGTATGTACCAGCTAGTCTAACTTATGTATCCGGATCTAAAAACAAAAGGATATCCGGATTAAACAAACTGACAATTATCCGGGTACGTCGAATATCCGGATTGCAAACCACATAGACACTTAAATACTTTTTGACGGACGACAAATATTTCAAAAACTGTCTCACTCGATGTTTTAGATAAGTACCTACCTAGGCATCAACCTCGTAAAACTTGATGGGAACATTTCTTGCCTACAAAATGTTTACTGGATACAGAATAACTAATCTGTCTACCCGATAGTTAAGGAGTATGCTCTAAACAGATAAAACGATTACTTCACCATCAAATATATTTACGACATTTATCTACATAAAGAATATTGCACGTTTCAACATTTTAAAATACCCTCAACAAAAAGAATGAGATTCGACGCAATCTTATCGCTGCAACAACCTTATCTCTTAACGACCATGACGTCACTTGTTTTCGACAGAAAGGTGTTCTTTTGATGTTATCGCAAGCAAAGCTAACGACACTTAAATCTGACTCATTGCATAATTTGCTAGAAATGAACAAAAGAACTACACTTAAATTAGCCTTTAGCACAAAACTTTATCACACTTAACGGATAACGGGTAGTTTTCGATCGGACAATATAATCTAAACGACTTTAAGCGATAGTCGTTATTTCTTTTTGCATTTACCTACTAACAAAAACTCAACAAATCGATTAGACTGTATATGACAGCGGCAAATACCACAGCAGGGGCTCATACTAATGAGATACTTTTATCACACACTGAACTACACCAATAGTTTACTAAACTCAACAAAGTCGCAAAATAAAACACCTATCACAATCTTCATATGTGGTATGGCTATCAACGCATATTTTACTGATTTACGAAATCGATTATGTTACTACTGTGTAACATGTGCTTAACTCATTTTGAACAAGTGTGGGTACTTACTCGAAAAGTTAACTACAAGCATCGCCCTTCAAGAATCGAACTGTCCGGGACCAGTATCTGCTTGTCTTAGACCAGCATTTGCTTTAAGGCGTTCGTTTTACCAACTACCCACATTAAAAATCGATATCTTGCAAACTAGAATCGATGTACAAAATCAAAGTAAATGGTTGAATCTGACCTTGCATAACGCGCTCATCACTACAATGAGGCGTTCAGTGGTAGTTGTCCAAACAGTAAGCACACTCAAGGGGCTCACACGCGTACTCGCATCGCTAGTCGACGCTGCTGAGGGTAGTCGCGCACTCTGCGACTGGGAATGCCTGGGCATTGCTAGAACCCGTGCTGGCGAGACTACGGCACAGACGTGACAAACGAGCTGGTAGCCACCACGGCACACTCATCTGTCGTCATCGGCACCAAGGTCACAGCACTAGCACTCTCAATACACCATTCTCTGAAAACTTACAAAAATCATTAGCATTTTTGTTTAAATCAGGCTTAGTTCTACCTCACTAAGAAAGTACGAACGTTGCCATGATTAAATCACACAAATAGCGAAAGATCAAAATCTGACGGTACAATTTAGTAATGAAAACTGATCTTTGCTTTAGGCCAGAGCTAGGATGGAACAAATGAGTCCCATCCCACTTCTGAATTAAGCGGTTTCTATCAAATTACCATAAAAAAAATAGATAACAGTCACAAATTGATCATCTCATTAAGAAATTAATTATAACAAAAACCATAAATGTCAGGATTAACAACTCTAAACCCATTTGGGCATAGCAACAGCCTATTTTTACTAATTAGACAATACCGGAGAGGTGTTACCACCTCGACGACTCGCAGCAGAATGATCGAAGAGCACTAGGGAGGTGTTTCCGCCTCGACGTCTAGCAACCGAATGAGCGCAAGCCTACCGACAGCTCCCTATTTATACTCTTTTCGTTTTTAAAAAGTCAGCAGAGGTTATTTTTGTTAATTATACATATAAAACCCAGAACACTCGGAATAAATATTTTCAGATCGTACAAACATTTATCCCAAGGCGGGAATCGAACCCGCAACCTCCGCGTCGCAGGCGGACCTTCGCCCGCGCCACATCAAAGTCAAAGTCAAAGGATTATTTAGAATCGTCTTACATACTAGGTGATTCTAGGTGCCAGTTCCACGCGACCAGAGCCTAGAAGAACGGGCAAGAAACTTACGGCCTGGTTCCTACCGTTTTTTTATATGATCCTTCTTACAAAGAATTACAATTATACTAAATTATGTACTGAAGTTCCAGTGCGGTGTCAATCATCGGTCGTCAATACATGGAAAAACTTACTTTTTTCGTTCACTGCTCATTAGTTTAGCGTCAAAATATATTTCAAGTATAACATCATTTTGCACAAACGCTAGTATTTTGAGCAGCACGTTGGTTTTGAAGAATTGTTTCTTGTGTTTTTTCTTGATGACAACGCACGTAGTTGACCGCGTTTGTGTTAGTGTGTCTTCGTCGAAGATTGTTTGGGTCTGTAACAATGAAAAGAGACAATATTAATTTATTTTTACGGTAGGAACCAGGCTGTACTTTCTAGCCCGTTCTAGGTTCAGTACCTCTACCATGAGTTGTCACAGTAAAATCGCCTGACTTTACTACAGTAGTTACGTCAATATTAGTATGACGAATTTTAGTATCCAACTATCCGCTAGAGGCGCTGTACAAATCTTCATACATTTTTTTAACTACAGACGCTAGCGAGTGTAGTAAATATAGTATAGTAAAAAGTTTTTACTATACTATATTTACTACACTCGCTTTTACAGTTTTTACTAAAAACTCATGGTAGAGCCAAAGTACGCCAAGTACGAGTTAAGTTAAAAAAAGTTGATTTTGGTAAACATAAAAACTATGATAAACTTATTATTTATTATTTTGAAATTCGCATATTTTTTAATGTTGTAGTCTGATAATAATTTATAAATAAATTTAGTTGCGTTCGCTTTGTAACTACTATGTATTGTATTCTAAAATCTAAGTATTCTACTAAAGTATTCTTGGTACTAAACAATGTATTCTAGAAACGTATTAGCGTTAACAGTGACTTTCTTTAAATTATTTTATTATGTATTTACTTATACATGTTTTAACAAAAGTTATTTTAACTTATAAAATCGCTGAAGCTATGTAAACAATAAAAATGAACTAAAAGCAACAGCTTTTAAATAAAAAAA
This sequence comes from Ecliptopera silaceata, assembly GCA_932527185.1. Lineage (NCBI taxonomy): Eukaryota > Metazoa > Arthropoda > Insecta > Lepidoptera > Geometridae > Ecliptopera > Ecliptopera silaceata. The sequence continues at coordinate 3,814,225 of OW052217.1, read as the reverse complement.
AATATCAAAATTTTAATAAAAATAATATCGAATGACTTTCGAGGATGTCTACCGTGTAAAGTCGCGGTAGATATCCTTAAAGGGCACAAATAAGTCATGATTTTATTTCAATTAATGATTGCTAAATTAGTTTACATACTTTAGTTATAATATTTTGATTATGTAGATTTATTTTGATTTTGATAAGAAAATAGTTGTAATATTTATTTGTAAATAAAGAATTTGAAAATTGTTTATACGTACGTAGACAGTGTTTGGGGTGATCGGGTCAGTAGCGCCTGTCTTGTGGAGCCCTAGGCCTCCTATCCAGCCTATTCTCTGCATCATGCTGTAAGAATCATATAAGTTGGAGCTAGTTAGTAGGTTTTATATAACCTTAAATATTTACCCGACTGCGGACAGTTAGGAGTTTAACAGTGTATGTAAGAGTTAATAGTTTTTTTTGCAAAAATACGACGTCAATCGTAACAATATTATAAACAATTTTTCTAAATATTTACCATGATTTGTGAGTTTTATTAATATCCCGTATTTAATAAATTTATGTTCAAAGCCGTGATAGTTTCAAACTTTCAAACATTATAGTTTTTCTAAAGATTTTAACTAAACAACATGAAATATGCACTTGCAAATGAGATATGAAATCGCAGGTGCATTTTGAAATTCGCTATTTAGTTCGCAAAATAAAAAAAAAACTACTTTACACTACCGAATTTTCTGATATTTGATTTATGTGTTTGAAGTTGCTACTGGCTCACCAACACACTAGATCTCTAGCTCAAAAGCTCACTAGCTCACTAGCTGACTAGCTTACTAGCCCACTAGCTTACTAGCTCACTAGCTGACTAGCTCACTAGCTTACTAGCTTACTAGCCCACTAGCTTACTAGCTCACAAGTTTACTAGCTCACTAGCTCAAAAGTTCACTAGCTCAGTAACTCATCAGCTCACTAGCTCTCCAGCTCAATAACTCAGAAACTCACTAGCTCAAAAGCTCATCAGCTCAATAGCTCAGTAACTCATCAGCTCACTAGCTCTCCAGCTCAATAGCTCAGAGACTCACTAGCTCAAAAGCTCATCAGCTCAGTAACTCTCCAGCTCAATAGCTCAGAAACTCACTAGCTCAAAAGCTCACCTGCTCAACAGCTCAGAAACTCACTAGCTCATCAGCTCATTAGCTAATTAGATAGATGAAACAATAGATCTCACTCACCTAGTACCTTTCTCCAAACGAACAGGGTGTGACAAAGGTCTGACAATTCTCCGTTGCATCATATTAGCCTTCCGTCCTCGGTTGTTGACCACTCGAGCTGGTCGACTGGCCCAGGGGTAGACTGAGGGCAGGGCTCCGGTCTGCAAGTTTGCCTGAGACCAGTCACCATCGGTGGAGCCGCTTGAGTTACTGCATACCTCGATTGAATCCAAGTTCCTGTATAATTAAAGAATTTTTAGGACAGTCTATCTTATAAAAAGTTAGCGCAGACTTGAAGGTATACGTAATGATGACATAAAGTCAACGCTAACTTTTTATAAGAAAGGGGTATATGTTTTAAAATAAAATTAGTACACCTAGGAGCCCCACAAAAACAGCAAATGTTTGTACGATGAACATAAATATTTGTTCTGTGTCTAGGTGTTACTATATATTCTATGTATGTATTTACAAAAAAAGTATAAAAGTATTTTATCAGCAATCTAGCTCCCATACAAGCTTTGTTTGGTCTGAGATTTGAGTGTGGTCTGTGAAATGTCCATAAATATTTATTATCATCATCATCATCATCATCATCATCAACAACCTGACTTGACCCACTGCTCGGTATAGGCCTCTCTTTGCTCTTTCCATTCCGCACGGTTCTGAGCTGTTCTCACCCATCTGCGGCCCACGGTATTGACGATATCGGTGGACTGACATATTTTTTTATTATAAAAAAAATTAATACTTACTCCTCACCATCATCTTCCTTCCAAAAGTTAAAGCCAAACGGAATATATAGCTCCTCTTTGTCAATAATCTTTTTGACGGGTTCTTCAAGTCCCGTCAACAGCGGCTCTTCTTCTACCTGTTGAGTTTGAGAGTCTGTATTTGTGGGGAGCGATGACATCAATGACTTCAGAGGCTTCGGTGACTTTGGTATCAATGCAGCAGTGAGTTGCAGTTGCGGGGTCATTACTGGCTGAGGTGTTGGCATTGGAATTGGAGCCGTATCTTTAGGCATTGGAATTGGAACCGTATCTTTTGGCATTGGAGTTGTGTCTATTGGCATTGGAATTGAAGCCATATCTTTTGGCATTGGAATTGGAGTTGTATCTGTTGGCATTGGAGTTGTAACTGTTGGCATTGGAATTGGTGCCATATCTTTTGGCATTGGAATTGGAGCCACATCTTTTGGCATTGGAATTTTATCCATTCCATTCGTTGCCATGTTTGGCATCTGTATAGGGGCCATTCTTTGGTCCATCATCAATGACATTTCCGGAGGCATCCATGGTGACATTTGTGGAGGATTTTCAAAACGTTCAAAATGAATTTCTATTGGAGGAAGATTGGATGGCGGTCGAACATTAAAAACGCTGGAAGTTGGATATGGTTTAATCAGTTCTCTCAATCGATTCCTATCATTAGGCGGGCCCCAAAGGCTGTATTCTGCGAAAACTTGAGGCTGCCGTGGGTAATTAGCGGGAAAGAATGGAGTGAAGTTACCAGGTTGGCTGGCTGGAAGGGACTGTAGTACATTTGGCTGCCTGTATGGAGGAGACGGAGGCCCTGGGAAGAGCTGATAATACGGCCCGCCGTGTTCAGACATTTTATTTATCTGTTTTCTACGCAGCTACAAGTAACGCGAAAATAGATATAGAAACTTTTTTTATCATTATTTTGGAGTTTTTATCATGTTAAACGACACAAATTAATCAAGAACGCAAAACAGTAAAGTATTAAAACATAAAACTAGAATGTTAGATCGATTGCACTAAATTCAGAAACAATCACAATATTACAAGTGTAATTTAGAAAGAGATAACGATATCTGATTGTGTACGAATTAGAAAAGGAGAGACGATTTTGTTGGATTTTGCATGCTTTGATAGTACAAAATGCATCCATCGATCACAAGATTGACATTTCTTTGACGTTGACTTCTTGACTTTGACGTTTGTTTTTTAATGCGTTCCGTTGCATGCAGTCCATGCAGAATTTATGTACTTCTTCTAGAATTATGATTTATGGACAAATTGATATTTCCACCATTATTAGGTGCCTCATTTGTTAGGATATTATGTTCCGTAACACCCATAAAATAAGCCATTCGTAGACTTCTTTTGACTTTTTACGGTTAGGAAAACAACACTAAACTTTTCAACATTTTATTACTACAGTAAACTACAAAGTAAAACATTACACAAGTTCTTATAAATAAATCATGATTTGCATATAATTCAAAATCAGTTGCGCTTAAAAATCTATAAAATTAAATAATATCTAAGAAGATTTTGACAGAGCAAGTCCAATGTTTTACTTCATTTGGAAAACAGATAATGTTTTCTCTAAATCAGTAGGTAGATAAACAATTATCTCAGTAATGTATTGCCATTTTATATTAAAACTGATGTTTTTTTTATATTTCGGGCTTAGAAATCCAAATTAATGACCGATTGATCTATTCATAATGTTTAAGATTGTTTATGACTTTGATATCTACCCACTGACATCTGACATTTGAATAGGGTGTAACATAATGTCCCTATATTCCCAAAAAAAAAGGGGTTCATATCAAGAACTTTGTTGATTTCGTATTGTGTTAACGCCTGCGCAGACCGGGACGGTATGGCAAAGGATTTTAATTTTTACTAATGGACATTCAACCGTACTGTTACAGAATAAGACATAAATTTCCGTTCACGTTCAATGCCACGGCTTCATTCCCGTCCCGGTCTGCGCAGACCCTTAGGGACATTATGTGATGTGACCAACTCTATTCCGTCATCCAGTAGAACCTAGAGCCCAATCGAGCTGGTTTCCGCTCAGCATCATCAGGCAACGCAGGCGTCGCATCAGGGTACTCTGTCTTTGGCTCCGGTAGAGGTTTCGGTCTGAAATTAATAAATAAATTATCACGGATATATCACACTTTAGTCCCAAGCTAAGCATAGCTTATGCATACTATGAGAATTACCCCCTATCTTATAAAAAGTTAGTGTTGACTTTAAGTCATCATTACGTATGGTAATCAGTACTTCAAGTCTGCGCTAACTTTTTATAAGATAGACTGTTAGTCTGCTGATATACAATTTTAAATACATACATAGTAACACCCAGACACAGAACATATATTAATGTTTATCACACTAACATTTGCTCTGAATGGGAATTGAACCCACGACCCACAGCATGGAAGGCAGAGCTACTATCAACAGAGCTGTGACACTTATCAACACACTGAGACAAGGGTATTTGACTTGGACTAGTGTTGTACTTTTGTATTATGTTGTGTGTTATTATTTATGTGTCTTAAGTTAAAAAAGTTAAAACTTAATACTATGTTGATACTTACTAAGTTTACACCTGTAATATAGGTACCATTACTATAACATTGTCCTAGATTGTAACAAATATTGAATTATGTGTATGTATATTATGTGTGAATATGCTGTTGGAGTAACATAAATAAATAACTTATGTGCATATTTCCTTCTCTTGTGTCAATAAAGCTTCTAATCTAATTCTAATTCTAAGTGGGGGAATGAGATCTGCACTGACGTCCCGCAATGGGGTGTATTGTGCATAGTCCCCCTGCTAACCTCACCCCAGCCGGCCCAACTCCTTAGAATAGAATAGAATAGAATAGAAAACTCTTTATTGGTACACCAAAAATAAAATTACAGGTAACAGAGAGAGTAGAGTAACGGAGAAGGACTTTGGGTTGGTGGCAGCATTGTTCTAGCAACACCGGGGATGCTAGAACAATAAAGCTTATTCTATTATATTCTTAAGTAATGTAGTAGTACCTTGTAGTAGCATGTACCCGTGCTTCTGTGAAGTAACCAAAGTCGGGACGCGGCAAATTCAGCTTGTCCAGCATGCATTGATCGAAAACTCCCTGAGTGTTGCGACATCTGCAAATATATATAAGTAAAGAAATAAATAATGCTGTACAATCCACACAACATCATCTAGCCCCAATCTAAGCAGAGCTTGTGTTATAGGTAGTAGAAGACTGACATACTTAACACAATATATTACATAGATAGATATTTTTTATTATACTTACATATAAAATTTTAAATTAGTAAATAAAAATCATATAAGTTGTAATGAAATCATATTTATTACATCAGTATTAAAGCCAAATGTTTATTTTTTTTTAATTATCTATTAAAATACACTCTAATTATTATCTTGTGTGCAAAATCTTTAAATAAAGTTTTTATCTATCTATGTATTGTATTAGTAAGTATAATATTATGGGATAGATCGATAATATAAACTCACTGTTTCAGCCCGAAGTCTCCCGAGCTCTTGTCTACACAGGTAGAGTACTGTTTGAACTGTTCCTTGCAGGAATTCTTAACCTTTTGAAAGAATTCCATAGTGCATGCCGTCACAGCTTTCCCCTCATTAATGCATTTGGATGCATCATTCTCTTCTATACGGCAGAGCATGAATTCCTGAAGATATTTACACACAAAGAATAATTACAGAGTATATAAAAATAAATTGGAGTTATAGCAAAATCACTTTTGTTCAGTTTAGTTATGAGTAAAAAAAAGAAAAAATGTAGGCAATTTTTTGCAAATTAGGTTTGTAAACAAACATTTTTATTTTAATTTTTGATGATAATGATTAAGTTAAGTGTGTAGAATGACTTAAAATTATGTAAAGCCACTGGAATACCACTGGTTAGTAAATAAAACTATTGGCAATGATAAAAATCTTGACAAATCAAAACATAACCTCTGCATTGTTATGCAATCAGCTGCTGCTGTATGAAGAAGATAAATAGACAAACGAATAAAATTAGTAGAAACTATATTTAGTTCTGTAAATGATCAAATACTCACATTATTTGCATGTTCACAGTATTTTCCGAGGTGGAAAGACCCAGCCATCAAAGTGGAAGTAGATAAATTGACCTCATTTACGGTCAATTCGGACTCCTCCGGTAACACCACGTCTTTGGTGACCACCATTTTTACGCTTTTATTGATTCACAGCGAATTTAGATGAAAATAGCAAAAATAAATAGTAAAATTCTTCCACAAAAGTAGTGGAAGAACTTTTTTGATATAGTGTTGCTAAAAACTGGAGGTAGATAACTTGTGTCAAACAGAGATGGAAGATACGAAATTTCTGCTATGTAAAAGAAAAGCACAGATGTCGTCGAGTTTTTAAATTAGTCGGGTTATCACACGAAATTGACAACCAGCCAGCTGACATATTTTTGACGTTTAAATTTTACGTTTCATTGCACGCAATATTCACTTTATATCCCAGACTCCTCTAGTATCGATCCGCGCGCCTCCATGCAAAAAAATACTTTCCCTAAACTTATGTACAAAATGTCGCCCGCCATTACCAAAATAATTGATTTATGCATGATACATGGTATATAATTTTATTTAAATAAACAATGACTAGAGAAACAAAGATACAAATTCAAAGTGTTCCAGGTGTTCAGTTGATAATAAGCAGCTTATTTCTATTTCATGTTTTGCAGTTGCTTGTAATAATTTTCCTTCTGCCCTTCTAAATCATCTGAAAAAACAATGCAAAGGTGAAAATATAGTAGAGCTCTACATTGATGGAACGATGACATTGCGAAGTTCTGTACGAAAAATCAAAATGTGTAGGTCGGTATATCGAACTCTAACCGTGGACTTCTACAGGCTGTTGCGTAGGTATTTCCGAAATAATTAACAATCAATGGTACTTACCTTCGTATACATCATTTTCTACTGGTAATCTGTAGAGCTTCGGAATATCAAACCTGTTTTCCTGAAAAAAAATTGTACCATATTATATTATAACTATACCAATTTCAAACGGAACGGACTCTATATGAAATTTTCATTCATATAAAAATAACAAGTCACATCTTACCGAGTCGTAATTCCTTCTTCCCATTCGTGGTATATTCTTATTAGTTTTTATAACATATCCCATTAGATCTTCATCCCCTTCAAAGGGGTCTTCATTGCTCCTACCAACCCTGGGCACATTATTGGGTTTAATAAAAGACCCTTCAGCTAGCAACACTAGGTAGAATGCCACGCAAACAACAGCCAACTTTGCTGACATTTTGAAAAAAGTAAAAATGGCGGGAGGTTTCTTGTACGTTTAGAAACTATGTGATGCTTTATTCAAAATTGCAGTGGATTTTATACAGGAATGTTTCGATCAAACCCGCATTTTTTAAACCTATCTTGATCATTGATGAAACCAGATGGAATACTAAGCAGAAAGATTACATCTTGATGTGGGCAGATAACAATCAAAATTATACTAAACTTTAAAGCGTATTGGCGGGAAATAAATAGGTATGTATACATTTACAAAAAAAAAATATCAGCAGTCTAATCCCATAGTACAAGCTTTGCTTGCGCTTCAAACTAAGCGCAAATTGGGGCTAGAGTGTGATGTGTGAATTGTCCGTGAATATTTATTTAAGTATATTGTTTTAGACACTTTCGAGAGGAGACCTTTGCCCAGCTGTGGGATGAGATAGGATAAAAAAAAATCAAACAAAATCAGAATTTCGCTCTTTATTTCAGTCATCCATCAAATTATGTAAAGATATGACTTTACCAAATAGGTATACAGCGTTCATACAAAACTAATGTCCCTTAGTAACTCTCAAAACATCTTTGATAAACTAGACGAACTAGATTTTTGTATGTTCATTTATTTACCTAAGGTGATACCTCTCACTCTAGCGTTCGTAATTTTTTTTCTTTATATATGCTGGGAAAGTACAAAATCTGTTTTGTACAGTTTCTGCACTTTCCCAGCAAACATAAAGAACCAATCTCAAAAAATGTTACAGGGTTACACAGAAAATTATTGTTTATGTTCGCAAAATAGCTTAAACTAGAAAAAGATTCAGTTCAGTCGCAATAAAAAAGAAAACCCAAAAAAAACTTGAATTTCCCGCTAGAGCGACAGGTATCACCATAAGACCCGACGCCATAACGCGAAATAATATCTAAACTAGACTATCTTCGTGGAAATTGTTTGTCGAGTGTCGCTGGTATGAAAACTTCATATTTCGGTGTTTTCCCGCCCTTTTCTATGACAGCTTGCACCAATGAAAACGGATCTAGCTTTTTCCGGACAACTAGGAATCTGTAAAATAATAAGTATTTCAAATATTTCACAAATAATAAGACAAAAAAATAAACTTTAATCGTCATCGATAAGTAAAACTTTAGTATTACATATTAATATTTATTATTTTATACCTTTCACAGAACAAATACTTATGTTCATCACACAAACATTTGCTTTGGTTGGGAATCGAACCCACGACCCACAGCATGGAAGGCAGAGCTACTACCAACTGAGCTGTGGCGCCTGTAAATACTAGTTGCACTATAGTTACCTGTCAGCCGCTTGTCCATAACTCCGGGACACGAGATGAGCGTTTTTAGCTACTTGATGTAACGCTGCCCGCTCCTCCTGTGAACATAACTAAGTCTTTAGAAAAATTCAAGAATTTCATTAAAAAAAAACCTATCAGAATAAACCTGACAAACCCTGAGACATAACATTACAAGAGTTAAAGTACTTTCAAAAAAATAAAAAAAAACAACAATAGTTTAATTTTTTCTAGCTGACCCGTGCCCACTTCGTTGGGCATAATTCGACCGTTTTTTCTAATTAACTCTCCTTTTGAATCCACGTAACTAAACAATAGAACCCGCATATACTCCCGTGACCGGCACTTGCATTATTCCGCTTGACATTTTTCTAATATGTAGGTACTTACATTTTTGAACTCGTGATATCTTTTGAATGGAATGTCCAAATTGAATATTATAAAAAATCATATAAAGATATTGAAACAATCTTAATTATGTAGTAATTTATTTAGATAAGGATTAATACCAAAGCACAAATAAAGAACGTTTTCTAGCGGCGTCATTTTAATTATATTTTTTTGATATTAAAACACCTATAGTTACATATCTGTAATAGTTAGACATATGCTGTCGCTGACTTTTTTGTGGATAATAGCAGCGTTTTACCTGAAATAAAACGTTTATTAAAAATACTTACCTAACTGGAAGCTTTTATTGAGAAGGAGTTCAGTTTTCGTCGATTTCCTACCAGTTTTCATACTTTTTACCCATGAGTTTCCGGCACAAGTGGCGCCACCTGGCGGCTGCGCGCTATTTTGCTTCGTAAAATGAGTCGCGGCATGTTGGACTCATTGGCTTAGTTTCACCAGGCAGAGATAAAAGTAAGCTTCCAGTTAGGTAAGTATTTTTAATAAACGTTTTATTTCAGGTAAAACGCTGCTATTAAAAAGTACGTTACCGTCACTGGAAGCTTTTATTGAGACCTGTTTGTTATCGCCTGGGGTCGCCACTTGTAAAATTAGGTAACCTAGCGCCAATGTGACATTTATTAAATAATAAAGCAGTAAGTATATTATAATTGATTAATTTTAAGCAATTGTAATTTATAAGATATCCAAAATAAGATTGGTATATACTACTACCATTTAACTTCATTTTAACAACATATCTATAAGTAGCTGATAGTAGTGATTTTGATATAAGTATTTGAAATCATAATATTAAAACATGCCTACAATTTCAAGGTATTTTGCTCTGTAAATAGATACTTTATATTTTCAGATTATTTACTACTCATAATATCTCTATATAAGTGTTTTAGCAGATCGCCAAATTCCACGGGCCAGGATGTCGTCAAGAGGATGATTGTTCAGTCAAGTCTTCGTGAACATTGCAAATCGATCGCTACCTGGAGGTGCTACAATATCAGCTTCATAATAAATACGTATTGACCCAGCTCGCCATGACAGTAAGGGGTTTAGCTTGTACATCTAACTGTAACAAACAATTAAAATGATTTGACTTTGCTATGTCTTTCATTTAGTGATGATATAGCCATATATCTCAGTCCATAACAATAAGTTTAGAAGGAAAGAAATAAACAAAATATTTGTAGACGATATAACATTAAAACACCTAAAAAGAAGTGTAAAAAGGGCACCACTCAGCATAAACTATAGAAACCAATGGTTCCTATAGCACCGGTTTTCAGTGGGGCCGAAGTTTAGGTTGGGATTATCAGTTTTTGCTAATAACTTCCAACCTGAAATCGTCTATAATTATTATAGTCTTGTCTTCGAAACGAATAAATGTCAAAATTATTTGTCATTTACATTGTTATTAGATCTAATGCTATGATCTCATTTCATTGAAAATAAAGTGAGGTTAGGTTAGCCTTCCAAAACAAAGTATGTAATAGTAATACAGCGTGATGCGATATCAGAAATAAACTATAAACTGGTGTTTACTGTATAGATCTTCAAGCTATTGATTTCAGTATGTGTTTTACTAAAAGTGCTTGAAAAGTGCTTAAAACGCTAGAGAACTTTAAGCGTTACAAAAAAAGAACTGAAACTACTGATATAAATAAAAGTATCGTATTGTACGATAACTTATCAAATATATCTGAAAGAAATAGTGAGACATAAGAGCCCGTGGGTTTTTTAAAATAAGGTAGAGTAAGTAAAAGTTCTTTATTCAATTAAATTACAAGGATCATTTAGTCTTAAAAATCCACCGATTCCATGCTACCGGCTCGTGATGCTCGTGCGTCCTTAGATTAATTTCCGCCAGGATTTTTTAAGCAACGAAAGCTGTTCAGGTTTTAATGTTATAGCCTCAGAACACTCCTACATTTCCCACGAGAATTGGCTCTCGAATCGCGGAGGGTGAAGTCCCGTCGATATGTCGACAAGATGTTTTTGTAGGTTCTTCGATTTCAAAAAAGAGGCCAAAGCTCTGGCTTTGTGGCCAGCTTACTAAAATACCAATTTTCACAGAGGAACTACCATATAAAAGTTTACATTTTAGGGAGTAGGAACGATCATAGCAAACACCCTCGCGAGTAGGTAATTCCATGGAGCATTGAACGAGTCATGAAATATAGCTTGGCGGTCTTTCAGGTCTCGAGAATTGTGCACTATTTTCGAGGTATCTGACATAAACAGATCTATAACTGGGGTTCCCCACTCTAATAACACCATATCCACACTGGTTAGTGATAGGTGGTTAACTTGATTGTTGTACCGGCCGCGGATATAGTGGTCCGATGTTTATCTAGTTAACTTAAAATTTGATAAGTTATTTCCATAAGTGGAATTGATTTCGCACTTTTTCTTTCTTGTAAGAGCACTCCTGTTGTCACACTATTTTAGAAACGCGCTGTAATTTAGTACATCAACTTTGATATGACTTAGAATGGCCAGCATCTCTTTCTGGTTGCATTGAGGACCATGCTCTTTCCGAAACCTACTGCCCGAAAGAGCAAGACAGTTTACCTGTACTTCTCAGGTTTAATCTGAAGCATCTGTTGTCGAAAAAAATTTTTCGGGGTCAGATGATGTATGGTAGTTGGCAAAAAGTACTCAAGGTCTACCACATCTGTTTTTTGAGAACGCCTTCCGGTAGCGGGTAGGCTTTTGTAGATAGGCATGAATATAATTAACTATCGAGTCGTCCTCAAGGAACAACAAAGCTGTAAAATCAATTACTCACTGCAAATCTTTTACGGTTACCTTAAATCTATTTACTTTTAGTGCTATTGTGGTGATTTTTCTATAGGTTGAGACTTAAGGTTGTCTCGGAGATCCCATAATATACCATAATTATGCAATGGTTTTTGTTTCTCGAAATTGATTACGCTCGATCATGTTTGACCTGTGTAAGCTTGAAATTTTCACAAGGCATGTTCGCATTTTAGTGTAGTATCGAGCAATCGTCGAGATATACAATGTAACGTTTGGGCTACCAAAGTTAGCGTGGAAAATATTTTTAGGGCTTATATATATAAGGCGTAGAAAGCGCTTGTAAGACTAACCTATTTTTAAATATATGCCTGGAAAAAATCCGCCTTGCATAGCTAATCTTTTGGTAGCAAAAAGATCGTAATACGGTACATGTTTATCAGGTGAAAAGAATCGACAGGTACATAATAGATTAGCACTTTAGGATTAACTATCGGACTATTTTATATATAAATCGGATCATTATTTATCGGATTATTTTTAGAATTTCTTGTGCTTTTATTTTGTAAACAATGACAGACATTTTCAGAAACATACGGGTGCGAATGTGACCCGTTTTTAGGTAGAGAGATAGACCAGAGGGGACTTAATTTGAACTTTGTTCAAGACTATTTTTGGTGCTCCCATTTTTTATGCTATCCGACGTTGCGAGTCATTGTATGCACCATTTTTGATGTCCTCTAGCATTGGAGCATTTGAGCGTCCTCGACTATATCTACGATCGGGCCGCATACCCTATTTGTGTCTCGGAGCATTTGAGCGTCCTCGACTGTATTCACGATCGGGCCGCAAATCCTATTTGTGTCTCGGAGCATTGGAGCGTCCTCGACCGTATTCACGATCGGGCCGCAAACCCTATTTGTGTCTCGGAGCATTGGAGCGTCCTCGACTGTATTCACGATCGGGCCGCAAACCCTATTTGTGTCTCGGAGCATTGGAGCGTCCTCGACTGTACTTACGATCAGGCTGCAAACCCTATTTGTGTCTTTGAGCATTGAAGCGTCCTCGGCTGTTTACACAATCGGCCGCGAGCCCTTTTTGTGAAATGAACCTCTCCCGTTGTAATTATGGAGGGTTCATATTGCATATTAGTGGTTTGACCTCTATATGGAAAGTTGTTATAGAGACATCCACCCCGCGAGGGTGTGTAGCTACAACCATGCATACGCACGCATTGGGAGAACAGTTTCGTTGTAGGCGATATAATGAGTTCCACGCGATGGAACTATAGGTTTTTGAACGCCATACCCCCGCGAGGGGCGGCTGTTATACTGATTAGATTTCCCCTGAGGAAAAACATCAGATTTGACTGACATAAGTAGACCGAGGTATTCTTAGTACAGGGTCTCTGACTTGGCTTGTAATAATCTCTCTGCGCATTTCGGTAGGTACTTTCAGCTCTGTGGTTGCAAGTTAATTGAAAAGTTACGAAAAAGACTTATGGAAAAGTTTACTTTACCGCTCAAATTATCAAAATACTTATACGAAATGTTTTATTTCCAAAAAATATTTAAAAACAATAAAAATAAAATATATTATATATATCATAAAATTTATATCTTAGCTCAAGAGAAGATTACGAATACTTACCTTCTTAAGGTTTCTTTTAGTTAAAGAAAACGCTTAAGACCTGTCAGAGTGTACCAAATAACGTAAGGTGTCATACTTTTTTACCTCTTCGTTTGTTTCCAAGTCTGTGAAACCTGTATGTTTTTGAGTATCAGTCTGACCAAAAAGTATTATTTATCAGTCTGAACAAGAAGTACCTACAACTTAAATACTGATAGTCTTTCAGTGGTTTTAAGAACAACAGGTTCCTTTAGCTTTGACAAAAGTAAAGACATTGCTTCGATTTAGATTGTCACAGGTAAGATATTCCCGTGACTTCATGGATCTCTTAAAGTTCTCAACTCATTTCGAAGCAATGTGAGCATAAGCTCACTGCTGATAACAGCATGACAAGCTGCAGGTATATATCTATATTTAAAATGTTTTGTAGCTCACCCATATCTTGGACTAGTTTGTCCATCCTAGGAACCGAACGGCAGCGGACACGCTTGCTCTTCTTTGCGGCGCTGAAAACGACGTCGTTCTTTACCAGGCTGGTGGCTCGAAGAAGAACTCGATGAGCTACTACTCTTGGAGCAGCTGCTGGAACTTGCACACGTTCCACTACGACCTGCGACAGCTTGTAGCTTGCCAGCCAAAGCGGAAACATTACAATCCTATCTGAAAAATAATTAGTTTAATATCTTGCACAGTAAAATCTACTGGATTAAAACTGGTATATGTTCATGATCGAAACGGTAATCCCGTTTTAAGAACCGATCACGTACTTTTATAAAGAGAGATTTGGAAACATGATCCAATCGGTAAAAGAAACCGATCATGTAAAACTTTATAAAAAAGAGGGTAGTTACAGTTTTTTCTGCAATAAAAACTATGTGATTACATGATCCGAACGGTGAAACCCGTTAAAATAAATGATCACGTAACATTTAACAAAAGAAAAATTACTTACAGTTTTTTCCCTCTTTGCACTTTGCAATGCAACAGTATACAACAGTATGAAGAATTTCACTTAAAAATACTTCTTCACTTTATTAATTTAAAATATATTATGCAACGATTGTGATTGTGACAGAGGTTGGGCACCTCTGGGCACAAGTTGCTTCGACGGAAAACAAAACGCCAATGAGTCCAACATGCCGCGACTCATTTTACGAAGCAAAATAGCGCGCAGCCGCCAGGTGGCGCCACTTGTGCCGGAAACTCATGGGTAAAAAGTATGAAAACTGGTAGGAAATCGACGAAAACTGAACTCCTTCTCAATAAAAGCTTCCAGTGACGGTAACGTACTTTTTAATGATGTGTTCTACAAAATTGTAGTACATGATTTCTTTCTCTCATCAATAGTTTTCGCAGCGCACGCGATGTAAGGAATTTCTTAGGTATTTTTTTTACACCTTGGGTTAATTAATCGAAGTTTTAGTATGGATCCCTAATTTTTTTGAAAATATAATATAGCCTATGACACTCAGCAATAATGTGGCTTTCTATTGGTGAAAGAGTTTTTAAAATCGGTTCAGTAGATCCCGAGATTACCCTTTACAATTGAACAAATATACAAACATACAAACTTTACCTCTTTATAATATTAGTTTAGATTTAGATTTCTACAATTTTTTCGTATACTTTTGCATGTCGGTCTCCGGCGATGTGTGTGAGACATAAAATAATCTAATTACCATATTTTAACCATACTTCAGGCAAATAAAGAAATTTCATTTCATTTCGGAACATGAACATAAAAATACAGTAACAAAAATTAGAGCTGTGACGCCTGTCACAGCTGAATTAAATGACTAACCTTACTAAAATCGTTGCTAAACACAAGATCTAGGTCTAGACAGTCCGATGCGATGTAACGCCGCATGAGTGCCTCTGCGGCGCGTTTTATTTGCCGCACGTCAGACGTCATGCTTCCTAGACCCGCGCGGTTCACCTGCAATGTTCAATAAAGAAATAAACTTGCAGTTCTATGACAAGCGAGCATAAAATAGCAAAATAAAGTAGCTTTTTAAATAAATAATTATTCATGGACATTCCACACATCACAGCAAAGCTTGTATTATGGGAACTAGATTGCTGATAAAAAACTTATATACATTTTATTCTTTGTTAAAATCTTCTTTATACCCGACTACGCAGAGCAAAAGAAGGTTTATGAGTTTAACTATAGTAGATTCAAAGTGATTACCATTTGTAGATGCGGTTTGATCGGCTCTGCGATACCTTGAGAATCAGCGCCCAATCCTCCACCCTTCCATCCCATCATTTTCATCATTCTGTAAAAAGCACATTTATTTTCTATAGTTGGGGTAAGTTGAACTTATTTTCTGGGCGAGTTAGCCATTTTTAAAACAATTGATAAAGGAAATCATGTTATTTTCTACGGGTGAGTTGAAGTTATTTAATGGGTGTGTATGAGTTATGCAATAAATAAATAAATAATTCATGGACAAATCTAACATCAGACTCTAGTTCCAAACTAAGAAAAGCTTGTTTTATATGGGAACTAGATTGCTGATAGAATACTTTAACACATTTTTTTATGTAAATACAGTCATAGAATTTAAAGTAACACTCAGACACAGATCAAATATTTATCTTTATCACGCAAACATTTGCTCTGGGTGGGAATCGAACCCACGACCCACAGCATAGAAGACAGAGCTACTACCAACTGAGCTGTGACGCCATTTAATAGATCAGTTAGTTTTTTTTCTAATTTAAGTGCGCCTGTCGAGTTATTGAATAGGTGAGGTTTTTTTTCTAATTTAAGTGTTTTATGAATAATATTTACTTAGTAGCGACGCTAGTATCAACTGGAGTCCCAAACTGATCGTCTCTCGGCTTTCCAGAAACTTCGCTAACAGTGATCCGTGTGTCATTCTGAGCTATAAACTGCTCCTTAACTAACACTATCACTGCTTCTTGTTTTACTATCTGAAAATCATAAAAAAAAAACAGAAATAGTTTATTCGGTAAAATCACAAGGATAATTTAGGTGCCAGTTCCACGCGAACAGAGATTAGAAGATATTACTATATTATTTTATCAATATTACACGATTCTTAATTTAATAACTGGCTTGCTTTCTATGAGAGAGAGGGAGAAAGAGACACGCGCACACCGCACGGCTTACAACTATAGCAGTGTCGTTACAACTTTTGGTCTTAATTTTTCCGTCTAACTCCCTTTCGCAACGCGCGTTATGGAACTTCGTTCCAAGATCGTTCCAAATAATGATAGGTAAGAAAGAAATCGTTGCGTACTTACGTTCCAAGCAATATCCCCTACATTTTTCTTAGCAATCTGTCTGGTTGATCCACTCGCCTCTGCAACCGGTATACCATTGATAGAAACACTATGCTTTCCGTTATTGGCGTTATAATTATTTTCTAGACTCAGTCCACATACTTGACAGCTCGCTAAAATATAATATTGTTCGTTAAAGAAAAGCATTTTCAGATAACAGTAAGTATAAAAGATATTTATGTGATTATTATCTTTAATAAAAATAAGTGGTCCTAAATTGCTACCTTGAGGCACACCATATCGGACTTAACATAATTAAACTTATAATATTACTTTCATTTGTAACACATATATCCCAACATGGATTAATTCGGTTACAAATATTTTATCTCACGCCACCAATAATACAGCAAGACATTATTAAATAATTATTTTTAATCAACATCTAATGCTTTAATTGGATCCATAAACATTGCCTTCAGTTTTACAACATTGCATTCAGTTTCATGTTGTAATAAAGTCATGTAGTAACTTAATAGACCAAATATTTATGTACAAATATACTCACATTGTATATTCCACAGTTTCCCAGCCCATGATCGTACCATAAGCACAAACTTTCCATATCTCGTCGAAAACATGTTATGCCTGAATCTTCTCACATCCAAGCATTTAATTTGTGATAATTCCGATATATAATCTATCTTTTCAATCTCCTTCACTTCTATCGTTTCTGATTCTGTGTTATTTACGGCTGGTTGTTCTTCTGATTTTGTGTGCGTTCTTTCTTTAGTTGTTAGATCTTTATGTTCAATTTCATCGTCAGATTTCGTTTCTGTTGTATGTCCAGGTTTCACGAATTCTATTTTGTTGGATTTCTTTGGAGGTCCGTCAATGATGATCCCCCCTTCCCGTTTCACCCCCCTAGCTCGGTCCTCAGCCGCGTCCGATGCAGAAACGAAGGTTCTTTGAAGCTTCGTTTTTTTGGTAGTGCGGTAATCGTTTGCAATCTAAAAACAAAAGTTTCTGCTTATTTAACAAAATAACAGTGGTTGCAGTTTTTCCCAACGAGTCACAGTGTGACTGGATTTGGTGTGGTTGGGAACCCACCCAGTTATAGAGAGCTTTACTGTGGCTCGTTAACTGCAAAATATCAATGACATCTGTTTTAAATATCGATTTGTATTTGTAAGCGCCTTAGAAAACTTTTTCTACCAATATGGTCACTAATCCATCTTTTGTTTAACACAATAAAAGATAGGACTAGTATCTAAGAGCTCTGTTCTATAGAGAAAATGTCGTCTCAGGCAATTATGCTTGAGCAGTATGATACGGAGTTGACTTCACAACCAGAGAAGTTAGCACAAATAAATGTAACAATCGCAGGTGCAATAATAAATAAGCGTATTTGAGTTACAAGGCGCAGATAAGATGCTACTTTCGGCAGTCAAACTGAGTGCTTAGTCCGAGGTTGCATTTTAAAACTTCCTACTCTCGAGCCGAGAGTCGTCTCTCGGATATCCATACAAAAATATGAGGATATCCGAGAGACGACTCACGGCTCGAGAGGGTGAGTAGAGAGTTTTAAAATGCAACCTCCAAACTCGGACTAAACACTCAGAAGTAGACGCGCAGTGTGATTGCCAAACGTTGCAGCGATACCGCGCAGTGTCTCCGATACGCAATTTCGTTACGATACGTTTGCGATTGTTACATTTATTTACGATCATCCCTGGTCCTCCAAAAATTTCGAGTTCTGTTCTGACCAAGGAAACGCTAAAAACACTTTTAGCGCTTGATTGGTATCCCAAACCTCATCAAAGTAGTTTGAAGGTTACGTTCACGAGTGATCTATAGCAACGCTAAGCTCACACTTTACTTTAGTGTAAATTTAGCGCCGCTATCACTAGAACCTCAGGTATCTTTCGTGCAATCAAAGATAGAAAACTTACCCAGACACTGTTGATACTGGCTTCGTCTAGCGAACATCTTTCGCCAACTAGCCATACAACTAAGGGTAAGCCAGATATTCCACCTTCTGCGCTCGATGGACCGAAGTCATCTGCCCAAATACAGAACGCAGCGGTAAAGACTGTATGTTACTCGAATAACACAACCGCTGGTAGAATACTGACCTGAGGTTCCGTCGCTATGCGGTCACAGTTAGTTTTAAGGCCGTCGGAGGCCACCGTCGTTGGTTTACGACGGTCAAGGATCAATAACGATGGGTATAATAACAATCTTAAAGATATTTCGTCGAGGAAGAGCAGACAATTGTAAAAGATATCAACAAAATCCAAGCTCCAATAATAGTTTATGATAAGCTTAATTTACATATAACATACACAACGAGGTAACAAAAATAAACTTTGATATTAATAGTTGCTTATTTACAAAATAACTATCTCTACTGACTGGATAGATTTTTTACGACCTTCTAGATCGCTTCTTTTTAGGTCTATAATCTGGATATGATAGTTGTAATTTCACAGGACCTAGGCCCGCTGATTGCGAATGACTTCTTTTAAACGTATTACTGTAAGTACGTCTATATAGTTCATCGGCATTTTGGAAGCGGCTACGAGTGTTGCCTCCTGTTTGATCTCTATCATCTTCGGAGTATTCTTCATCATAATCAGAGTCCCTGGGTTCTCGAGACGCCCGTTGATCAATACTCTTATCGCTCCAAGAATATTTATCACGTTCGTTGAAATTGGTGTGTCGTGAGTATTTGTTCTGTTCATCAAATACTCTGTCCTCCCGGGAATGTTCTTGGTATCGTCCAGGTCTTTCGTTTTGTTCAAAACTACTGTCATTCTTAGAATGTCTCTCGCTGTCTCGGTTATCAAATCTACCCTTGCTATGATATACTGGACTTCGTGTATCACAATATCTTCCATCCCTGGAACTATCTCTATTACGATCGTTCAAACCTAGCTTTTCCGGAGGAGCGTCTTGTATAAATTTGTCTCTTCCAGAACTAGCTCCTTGTTTATCGAATCGCTTTTGATAATCTAAATTCCGTTGATCAAGTCTGTCTTCATCAGAATATTCTGGACTTCGTCTATCTGAAAATCTATTATTTTCAAAATATTGTTGACTTGGTCTAACCAATAATCTATTATCTCTAGCATATTCCTGATTGGTCAAAGTATGTTGAGGAGAGTTCTGAATAATTCGGTCCTCAGAAGAGTCTTGCCTTTCATTTTTATCAAAACTCTCCTGATAATGTACCTGAGATCTTCCATCACGTTCTCTAGCTTTTCTAGAAAACTCAGCATATCTCTTTACAAATTCGTCTTCGACAACATAGTCTGGGCTTTGGCTGTTGAAATGTTCTCGACTTGAATCAGCTATAACTTTTTTCTGAGGATAATCACGAATAACTCTATCCTCTAAAACATCTCTTCTTTCGTATTCATTAAAACCCTCCCTAGAATATTCTTGAAACCTATCCATATCCCTATTTCTTCTAGAACATTCTGCATTTCGGTCATCGAATCTACTCTCGCGAGAAGATACTGAACTTTGTCTATGGACAAATCTGTCGTCTCTAGCATATTCTTGATAACTATCTTGAATAGTCCTGTCATCTTGAGCATCTATTGGGTTTCGTTCATCTAAAACTCTTTCCTGATAGTATCCCTGAACACGTTCAGCAACACTTCTTTGCGGTCTTTGTTTGAAAGATTCAAAAGCGCGGTTTTGTCTTTCAGCTGCAACTCTTTCTTCTATAGAGTCCTCTTCGTCTTCTCCAGAAAAGGGTTTTACTTCTCCATAACAGTATTTACGTGTAGTGTCATCAACATCAGCTTCAAAGCACCCCTTGTTTTCAATTGACCATTTGATAGCTTTCATATGCCCGGAAAGTAACAATGGTGCGTCTGTTCTCCAATAGCCAGCGCTATCTACCAATTTTCGGTTTCTTAATTTACTAGTAATATTCGAAGATTCGGAGTATGTAGGCTGGCTAGCCTGTTCTGCCTCTACATAATGAAGATATTCCACCTTCGCTGCAGCATCGTTTTCGTAATTTGAAGGAGCTCGTTCCTGTATTGATGGAAACGTATTTGAAGGATTGGCATGTTTTGAATAAACTGACGTTGGTGGAGATGGAGAATCACATATTTCAATAGAAACTGCCTCATAATCGTCAATGACGCCAGAAGGCGTTAGTTTTGTCGTCCTCTCAGCCGAATTGCACGGGGTTTCAACCAGTCTAACCTCTGCCTGCGGCATGACAGTAGCAATTTCGTCAATGACCGACGATTTAGACTTTAGAACTTCGTCGGTAGGTGGTTCTAGGATTAATAACTCCGGCTTTCCGGAATCTACTTTCTTTTGTTTCTTATCCTTTAATTTCACTTTAATAGGTCGTATAAACCAATTTAGCCTATAACCCACCAACCTCAGTTTATCGTTTGTATTTTTATCAAAACATACAGTCAATAATCGGCCCCACTTATGGATTTGTGTTACATTTGTTAAGACCCTCCATTTACTACATTCCATGTCGGGATTCTTTGTTTGTAATTTAGTCAAAATTTCTTTATCTTTTGTGAAAGGTTGAATATTGCTTTCAGGGAAAGCAGAGACGAATATGTGCGCGTACACGTTGTATTTTACTGGTATTTTGTCGATAATTACTAATCGAGCCCCTTCCCAAGGTTCTAGGGTGGGAATTTGTTTATCCAAGCAGTCTCTTGTTTGTTCATCGGCGCAGATCACGACAAAACAACCATGCATAATCCCGCAGGTCGGCATAGTTATTTCGTCGTCATCAATTATACACCGTGCAATAGCATCACGAATCTGCAAGGCTCGGTCATAGCTAATTTTACCACTGGCTTCTTGAATATATATTTTAAACTCGTCCGTTGTAGCTGCATTATTACCTAAGTGCTGCGTATTAGAGTCTGCACTTCCGTGTCTCATATCTAAATTAGATATTACCGGCACAGTTATTGGAGTATTTTGGGTGGTAGTAGGTTGTTCTTCCGTTGCTTTAAAAGCTAACCATTCCTGATACAGTTGTGATATTTTTTCGTTATCGTCTTGAATGCTCACAGTGTTGGGTATAGACATTGGCATAGTAGTGTGGTTGTCCTGGTTGTAAGTCTTTTTTGTATTGAAAACTCGATTTTTCTCTTGCATTTCTTTGTTCATTGTCTTTTTATAATTTGAAATGCAGTCTAAAGCATCCGAGATCGCCATAGAAGTTTGAGAAAGCAGAGTAGCTTCCTCCTCCGACTTTCCTTGTTGTATCCACCAATCAAATCGCTTTCTTTGTATCTCGTTATCGATTTTTGGTTTTACTACATTTATTTCTTTAATGTTTATTTCATTTGTTTCTTTTGGTTCTGACTTAACTACATCTTCATCATCAGAAATTACAATAGTATCTGGTTGTTTCGAAATGACCTCAATGATATCAGGATCTTCACAATTAACTTTTTCTGCTTCTTCAGACCTTGAATTAAGAGCAGCTTCCATTTTTGATATAAATAACTTTTTGGCATTTATTTGCTCCTTCAAGTATTGATCTACCGTCCATGTCATCCAGGTTATTGTATGCCCATTCTTTCTTGCTATGGCTTTTAGCTCTTTGCCCAATGGTAACAAATGGGGTGCTGTCTTGCAAAACTCTCTTGCCTCTCTTTCAGTTTTACCTATACTTAACCAAAATTTATATCTCTTATACTCTTTATCTGTCTTGAATTCGTCTGGAGTAGACAAAGATTTCATATTATTTGCCCCATCTCTTCTTACTTTACGAGATTTCTTTACAGTTGCAGTTTCACCGTTTGTCATGCGTATTTTTTTAAATGGCCTTGGTTGTTTCTTCTTCTTGAAAGTAGGGATTATGTCGCCTTTCAACCTCTTTAGTTGACAAATTGTTCCCATAGTTTTCTTCAATTGCTTATACTCTGGTATGAGCTTCATGTGGATCGGACAGAGATACATTGCTTCTTCATGAGATTTTCCTACATTTATCCAGTAAGCATATCTTCTTGCCGTTGCACCTGATAATTTCTTCTCAGAATCTGAGTTATTCTTACCAGATCTCTTTTTTCTCTGTCTTTCAGCATAGGTTTCTGGGTAAGTGCTATAGTCATCTTCATGGTAATTATTTTGAGAGTAACCAAGATGTGATGAAGAGTGACCATAAGCCATGTGGTTTGAAGATAACCCAGGACCGTTTGCAGTAGACATGTTTCCAAGTCCACCGGGATGCATATATAGTTCCTGGGATGTATCTTTGTCATGTTGGTCTTCGGCTATTATTATAACTTCATCTCTACTGTTTTGAGCGTGTATTGTAGGTATACTCTGATGTTGGTTAGTACTGTGTTCACCATCTGTATACCCTGTAGTTTGATTTGGCAGCTGATTTATGTATTGGCTAGCATTTTGCTGTGAAATATTGGACGCACTGTCGACTGGAATATGAGTTCTAGGGTTGTTTAAATGCAAATTATTGTTCGAAGGCTCCGTATAACCTTGCTGAGATATCTGCTGAGATATCTGCAACTCTTTTAAAGCTGAAAGTTGAAATCTAGGGTCTCTTGTCTGCCAATTGGCAGACTGAGTTGATTCCTGCTGCAATATATCAGTCTCTTTTTGTCTGTGAGTGGATTGTTGTATTCTAGGGTCCCGTGATTGCCAACTGCTAGGCTGCATTTCATCTTGTGAAATATCAGTGTTTTTAATTATGCCAGCAGAAACCTGATTTCTAGGATCCTTCTTATGCCATAAAGGAAGTCCATTGGCAGTAGTATTATCCTCATAGAGATTATCACCAGCTGAGCTGGCAAATTGCTGCACATAACCAGATGATGATTGTTGAGAATCTCCGAACTTGAAACTACCTTCAGAATTATCAGCCACACTGCCGCAGTTCTGATTCATGAAATTCCCATCACGACACTCGTAATAAGGGGTTTGCAACACTTGAGCTTCAACAACAGGTGTTTGTATCACATCATATAATGGATTCCTCGCTTGAAACCCCAGATTTGAAGAGCCAATGTAGTTTGTCTCTCCTAGTTCAGTATTAACTGATCCTTGAATGGTCTCGTATCCAGGCATTTTAGACCTAGAGTCATGTACTGGAGATTGTTCAAAAAAGTCATTATAATTAGTTGTGTAGTTTTTGTAGGTTATATTTTTGTTTACCTCTTTAGACATTCGCGCAACCTCTTGCATGACTTCTTGAGGGTATCTGCAGCCCATGAACTCGATGTTGGCGAACACGCGCGATAGGCAGACTAGCCTGGCTTCAGGATAGCTAGACCTCCATCGGTCCATGAAATTTCGGCGCAACTGCCAATGATCGTCACTTTCATGCTCTTCTTTGTATTTATCGATGTCCCAATTTACATCAAAAGACATTATCTAAACTTTGCACAATTGATAACAAGACGGATTAATAAATGATCTGAAAGTGATAGGTAAACTGTTAAAATGGATTTGTTTAATTTTAGCTTTATTTTTTTCAGTTTCTTTTTCAGAAACTATATTGACAAGACAATTGACATTGACATTAACATTAACAGTAACAAGATTTAGATCCCCAATTTTTGTTAATTTAGTGCTGCCAACTTATCTTCTTTTATGCTAATTTTGTCAACGTACAGGTTGTATAATTTTCATAATTATTTCAATTAATATTATGTTGAATTATGTATAAGTGCTAAAATACAGTGGGGCCAAAACTAATATGAGATTTCAGTATTAAATTGAAACCTAACCTCATTCCATCTCTATTTCATAGCTCTAGCTGTAGCGTACTTTGAAAAAGTATAGTTGGATACACATACTTTTTACATTCACTCAAAATTTATTCATTCATTGATTCATTGCTTCATCATTCATTTTATTTACTTTTTGTCGTGTTTTGTTTTCCCTTCTCTTCTCTAGCCGTCATTAACCTATTACCATCGCGCTGAGTCATATGGCTCAGTACGAATTTTACATAAACATCGCGCTGAGTCATATGGCACACTTCGACATGTGTTGCTTTCGCGCCTTATTTTGATAAGCTTAGGGTCTATTTTCAAACGCTTTAATATTGAATGACATCAGGCTGAACTGACCATTCGAATAAAACACTAACTGCCACCATTTTAAAACAAAAGTTGCGTCATCCCAACGGACAAAGTTCAGTCGCCCGAAGCGCGCCGACGTGACGGATTGTTGTGAAGGCCAATCGACGCAAGGCCATTTCAAGTATCATTTTGTAAGGAGTTTTTGTTCTATGGTGTGCCCGTGTGATACCTTTCCAGAAAGGTCTATTCATTGGCGTTTTGTAAAAAGTATTTTATGAACAGAAAACGCGTTTTATAATAGCTTTTTTTGGAGAATAAAAATCTTCGGATTTTGTCATGAATTTCCTACCATTGCCGACATTTTGCTTCATAAGATATAATTTTTTCGAATTATCTCATCTGATATGATGTAAAACTAAATCCTGGATATATTTTCTATCGGACAGCATATAAATATAAAGCCTAATGCTAAAAACCTAGTCACAAAAGGATTTGGAAAGTTAGACACTAACGCGTGCAATTTCGGTTCATCGTAATTTTCGTGGGTATGTTTCATGGTGAAAAACTCAAAATATTACTATGAAAGGATAAACATTTTAGTTTTATTTTAGAAAGAACATATCATGTTTACTGTAGAAACTAAAAACTAGTAAGTAAAACAAATAATTTCTGTTGAAAAAATATTATTTCCAAAAATATAACTATTTTACAACTTTTTGTCAAATGAAAGGTATGTGTAAAATAAAATAAAAACACAGTACAAAACATTTATATGCAATATTATAGCTTATTTCAATAGCTTTCAGATAAAGTAAGTGAAATCACCCTACTCAAAAGCATTCCATCGCTACACGTAAAATAACACTAAAGGCTCCAGTACACAATGGCGTATGCTGGGCCACGCTTTGCAATGCACCACTGTAGGCCACGATCACTTGGTGTTCACACAATGGCGCATGTCTCATTGCTGCCTGGTAATCCACTTGCGATGGACGTAGAAGAAATGTCTCTTTTTTTTAAATAGGTATTTTCAGGGAGTCTACTATACGATTAAATGCATCATTCATCTGAAAACATCGTACCTAAAATACTACAATTATTATAAATCAATAAACTTGAAAGTTGTAGGTGACAAACTAAACAATGGCCCATTGTGTGAACACCACAGGCCACGCTACGCCACGATTCCTTTGAAGTGTGCCCGAAAAACCGACAACTTTCCGATTGCGCGCCACGGTTGACAATTGTCCGCCATCATACGCCATTGTCCCGTGTACACAATGGCGATGGCCTATCGTGGGCCAGCATACGCCATTGTGTACTGGGGACTTAAAGGAGCGATGACGCATTCGCGCGCAAAAAATCTGCGATCTAAGCGGTTTTTTTCGTAACAACCGGCGATTGGAAAGGGTTAATTACTCATTGCAGATTTTGCCAGGTTAATTAATTTTACAATTCATTTGTAAATATTATACTCAAAATGAGTGGAAACCAATTAGTAAGCGATATATTCAGCGGTTTCCAAAAGAGTATTGACATAGAACAAGAATTGCGTGAGGTACATTACAATTATTTTTACGCTTTATTTTTAAATGATTTAATATTCCTAAACCCTGTATTTACTTCCTGCTTGTTTGTATTTCAATAATTATGCCTTATTAGATACTTCTTACACTCATAAATAAAACATTACATTCATATCATAATCATCATCATCTTCCTACCCTTGTCCCACATTATGTGGGGTCGGTACAACGCGTCTTCTTCTTCCACTCTCCTCTATCAGACGTCATCTCAATGCTCACTCCTTTCTTACACATGTCATCATTCACACAGTCCATCCATCTTTTCTTTGGCCTCCCTCTACTTCTACATCCATCCACATTCATATATAAAACTTTTTTCAATAAATCTTGTAGGTAATCAGAAATACCTGTAAAGAGGTAGATCAAATCTCCAGAGAAATTACAACAGTTCTCCAAGTTATTCATCATAGCGAGGAAGGCAGTAAGTCGATACTAACGGCCGGTTTCTGGAAACCCATTTCACGATTGATCCGAGTTTGACACATAGTAATTATTTGATTTTTTCGTTGATCATCGTTCGAGAAACCTGCCGTAAGCTTAATAACAATATTGTTACAACTTAGCTCAGAATATGAGCTAAATTGAAACAAAGGTTGTCTATAACACCAGATAAATAAATAATGCTGGACAATCCAAACAACATCACCTAGCCCCAAGCTAAGCAGAGCTTGTGTTATGGGCACTAGAAGACTGACATACTTAATACAATACATTACATAGATAGATATTTTTGATTATACATTTAAAATACCCAGGTGAGATTGCGGTCAAGCATTTGCCTAAATAAAATAAGAACAAAAAAAACATGCTGATCATTTTAAATCGTGATTCATACTAGGTTATTCTAGGTACCACTTTTTAAGATATTGCATAGCTTCTATCACGGGCCTTGAGCGTGGAGACCGAATCCGAAATTCCATAACGAAAATAACCTAACACTGCGCATGTGTAATCCAGCAAAAAATGCTATGCAATAGCTTTACCGCGGCAGTCCCAGAGTGCCACACGTCTTTTTTACAACTAACGGCCGGTTTCTGGAAACCCAAATCACGATTGATCCGAGTTTGACACATTTTTGAAGTGAAAACTTCTTTAGCGGCGCTGGGTGGGTAAAAACTTTCAAACTCGCGTCAGGGTCACGTGACGTCGAAAAAGCGTAAGATCTTATTTAATTTTTATACATTGCTCGTAAAACAAGAGACGACAAAAGAACACACTTGCGGTCACGCGACGTATGACTCAAACAATTAAATAGTGTTGTGGCGACATGACGTGACGATGACGTGGCGACATGACGTGACGTGACGATGACGACGAAGCCAACGAAGACACAGACACATTCGCGCTTGCGCGATGACGTGACGATGACGTGGCGACATGACGTGACGTGACGATGACGACGAAGCCAACGAAGACACAGACACATTCGCGCTTGCGCGAATGTGTCTGTGTCTGTGTCAGTGTGTCTTCGTTGTCTTCGTCGTTGTGTCACATTCGCGCTTGCGCGAATGTGACACAATGACATGACACAATCACGACTGTGGTTATATTTTTGAAGTGAAAACTTAAAAGTGAAAACACAACGTTAATATTGAAGTTTTCACTTCTGCCGGCACTCCCGGAGTGCTAGCTTTTTTTTTTATTACAAGTTATAGGCAAGCGTTTGACCGCGATCTCACCTGATGTTAAGTGACGATGCGGTCTACGATGTAGCACACTTGCCTAGAAGATACCCATAGAAATTATTTGATTTTTTCGTTGATCATCGTTCGAGAAACCTGCCGTAAATCTTAGAAAATCAAATAAATCCACTTTAATAATTAATATTATATTTTACAGTTGCACCGGCATGTCAGAAAGCTCGTCAATTATTTGAAAAGGCTCGCGAAGGCTACGCTAAACTGAGAGACGCTGTCCCAACCACTGATTATTACAAGTACATACACATCACACACATTTGCTCTTGGTGGGAATCAAACCCACAACCCACAGCATAGAAGGCAGAGCTACTACCAACTGAGCTCATTAAAATTTAGTATTTCAGTAGTTTTTGCATAAAAGAGTAGTCCATCCATAAAATTCACCTTTATAAATTTTATAAACAATAAATAAATAATGCTGGACAATCCACACAACATCATCTAGCCTCAAGCTAAGCAGAGCTTGTGTTATGGGTACTAGAAGACTGACATACTTAATACAATACATTTCATACATAAATATATTTTATTATACCTATAAAATACCCAGAACACCCGGATAAATATTTGCAGATCGTACAAATATTTATCCTAAGGCGGGAATCGAACCCGCAACCTTTGCGTCGCAGGCGGACCTTCACCCACCGCGCCATATCGGTTGTCAATTATCGTAGCCGTACAGGGTAGGACCTGGATGCAAAAGGCCCAATTAATCAAAGAGTGGCGTTTGATGGAGGAGGCCTATTCCCAGCAGTGGGCTAGTACAAGCTGCCCATGATGATGATGATGATGTGCTGTTATATTAATGTGTTGTTCTGTTGTAGATATTACGATCACTGGCGGAGTATGACCCAGCGGTATTGCTTCCTCATCTCACTGACTATTTGGCTGGAGAAGGGCATCCTCGCTTCTCATCAGACAGTAGCCGATGTTCTTGGCAGTAAGCATGTCTTCTATATAAATAAATATATAAAAAATATAAACTTACCCCCTATCTTATAAAAAGTTAGCGTTGACTTCAAGTCATCATTACGTATTGAAATCAGTACTTCAAGTCTGCGCTAACTTTTTATAAGATAGACCGATTATGTATAACTAGCGTTTAGGCAAGCGTAGTGTAGGACGTACCCGGCGAGATGGAGCGACGATACAAGGAGTGTAGCGCAAACACAACATGAGAAGAGACGAAGACCGGGCTCAGTGGCGCGTCTGCAGAGACCTACGTCCAGCAGTGGACTGATATAGGTTGATGATGATGATAACTAGCTGATGCTATATCAGTATAACTAGCCGCGACTTCGTCGTTATTTTTGACAATTCACACTATCTTTATATTAGGTCTTTACCTATGAAATTGCCGTTCTGCAGTACTGGCCATTTCAAATCAAAATAATTTTTGTTTGGCTAAGAATTATAATTTCTAATTAATTTTATTTTAAAAACATGGATTTTTTTTCCAAAAGTAGTCATTTGTTTATTGATTAGTGTTACATTTTCATCGCATTTCAATCTTTTTCGTCATCATGGATACGTTAAAAATTCGAGTAATTATGGAATATGAGTACCGTCGTGGCAGCAACGCGGCACAAGCGGCACGCACCATCAACGACGTTTACGGAGCTAACACTACAAACCAACGCACCACCTGTTATTGGTTTGCTCGCTTCCGTTTTGGAAATTTCGACCCAAGGGCGGATCCAGCTTTGGCGCCAGGGGGGGGTCACGATCCAGTTTGGGCGCCAGGGGGGGTCACAATCCAGCTTTAGCGCCAGGGAGGGGGTCACGATTCAGCTTTGGCGCCAGAGATGGGTCACATAGTCGTGGTCATGTCAAGAACTTATAATTTTATTTTGATAATGTAATTCCCAAACGTTTGCCATCATACAAAGTTATTATATTTTAGTGATCTTCCTTAGTCCTGGAACCAGCTCAGGGGGGGGTCATGACCCCCATGACCCCCCCCCTGGATCCGCCGTTGTTTCGACCTGAAAAATTAACCTCACGGTCGTCCGAAGTCTTTGGTCGACAATGACGAATTCAAGGTGATTGTGGAAGCTGATGATACACAATCTACGGCTGAATTAGCAGCAGTTTTCAACGTTAGCGTCAAAACAATATTGGTCCATTTGCGTCAAATTGGCAAGGTAAAAAAGCCTTACGAATGGGTGCTCCACAAACTCAATGATCGCCAGCGCGAAGTACGCGTCGAGACGTGCCTTGCGCTGCTCAACAGACACACAAATGAAGGAATTTTGAACCGCATGTTACCTGCGATGAAAAATGGATTCTGTCTGATAACCGCAAGCGCTCAACAAGGTGGTTGGATCCTGGTTCAGCACCTAAACAATGCCCTAAACGAAAACTTACCCCTAGAAAAGTGATGGTCACTGTTTGATGGTCTAGCGCCGGTTTGATTCATCACAGCTCTCTCCAAACGGGGTGAGCATTACTGCAGATGTGTACTGTGAAGAACTGATCACAATGATGGAGAAGCTGGCACATCTCCAACCAGCATTGGTCAATCGATTGTCTCCGCTGCTCCTGCACGACAACGCGCGACCTCATACTGCACAGCAGGCGGTCTCCTAGTTGCAAGAACTGGGGTTGGAAGCTCTCCGTCATCCACCCTACTCACCAGACTTTGCGCCTACAGACTACTACTTTTTCCAGAATTTGGATAACTTCTTGGCGGGAAAAACTTCAATACCCGAGAGGCAGTACAAAATGCCTTTGAAGAATTTGTTGCCTCCCGTCCAGCTGATTTCTTTAAAAAGGGCATCAATAACCTGCCGCTGTGTTGGCAAAGATGCATTGATTGCATGGGTAACTACTTCGATTAATACAAATAAAATATACATAAAAAAAATCGTTTCAATTTCTTCATATAAAACGGCAATTTCATAGGTAAAGACCTATTATATTATAGCCTATACTAGTGTATAAAGTACCTGTAGTTTAAGTTTCCTTAAAATCCATTCTGTAGATTTTGTGTAAAAGAGTAACAAACATATATCCATCCATCCATACATCATTAGTGGAATCTTTTGCAACTCTTGTTTATTTTCATTTGATAAACAATTAATAGGTAAGTTAGCTAGGTATAGAGAAATTATTAGGTAAGTTAGCTAGACTATACAGTATTTACAAAATGTACATTGTCATATAAAATACATAAGAAACAGTTGAGCTATCTACAGACCGTTGCAAACGATCTATAGATAGCTCAACTGGTCCAAATCAGTACCAATCGGAAGCGTTCCCAAGACACTGGCTGCATTGCCGCGCTGAATAGCAATGCTGATACGCTGGGCCAGATAAATCACCAGCCCTCGGGTCACGCGTCGACAACACTAGACGCCGAGATATAATTTTGAAAACGCGGTGGGCCTCGGTACCCACGGTAGTTAGCTAGGGATAGAGGAAAGATAGGGAAGAGACTTATGCCTAATTATACAAAGAGGTTGTTATAAAAGAAGATTTAATTTTAATTTTCAGTAAGCGCTGTTGAACTGAAAGAAGGTTTCCATCTCGATGTGGAGGATTATCTGGTTGGTCTACTGCAAGTGTGCTCTGAACTGGTAAGTCTTCATCAAACAGTACCTCTACCATGAGATGTCACAGTAAAATCGCCTGACTTTACTACAGTTTAGTTACGTCAATATTAGTATTACGAATTTTAGTACCCAACTATCCGCTAGAGGCGCTGTACAAATCTTCATACATTTTTTTAACTACAGTCGCTAGCGAGTGTAGTAAATATAGTATAGTAAAAACTCATGGTAGAGGTACTGTATCTGGGTGTTACTATGTATTCTATGTATGTATTTACAAAAAGACGTGTGGCACTCGGGAACTGCCGCGGTAAAGCTATTGCATAGCATTTTTTGGCTGGATTACGCATGCGCAGTGTTAGGTTATTTCGTTCGGAATTACTGGATTCGGTCTCCACGCTCAAGGCCCGCGATAGAAGCTATGCAATAGCTTTAAAATGTAAAAGTATTTTATCGGCAATCTAGTTCCCATAGTACAAGCTTTGCTTAATTTGGGATTAGAGTGTGATATGTCCATAAATATCTATTTATTTATGTAATGTTTAATACTATACAGTATTTACAAAATGTACATACTTAGTCATATAAAATACATAAGAAACAGTTGAGCTATCTACAGACCGTTGCAAACGATCTATAGATAGTTCAACTGATCAAATCAGTACCAATCAGAAGCGTACCCAAGACACTGGCTGCATTGCCAATAATAATAATAATGTTTAATTGATTCCAGTCACGTTTAGCTGTCAATTCCGTGACCCGAGGTGACTACAGCCGACCTATGCAGATATCCAAGTTCGTTATGGAGCTTAATGCTGGTTTTAGGTAAGTATTATGGTTTTTAAAAAGGTAGATAGCTAATGAAAACAAAATTATCTACATTTAAAAAAAAATTACAGAAATTGTATCGAATAGTCTTGCTATTAGCAATCTTAATTCTTCTTAGGTCTAGTCTAGAACGTTGTGTGTGTAATTACAAAATATAAATATTAATTTACACAAATATTTGTTTTAAGTCAAATTAAGCAAAGCTTGTACTATATTTCAGATTACTAAATCTAAAGAACGACCATCTCCGCAAGAGATTTGATGCCCTCAAATATGACGTCAAGAAAATAGAAGAAGTTGTTTACGATCTCAGCATCAGGGGCTTACTTCCCAAACCTGACGGAGAGACTCAGGAGAAGTAGAATCTATCCAGAAATTAAATAATAAGCACATACAAAATAAGAATATAACTTTTCCGTGGTTTAGGGGCATCAGTACCTCTACCATGAGATGTCACAGTAAAATCGCCTGACTTTACTACTTAGTATTACAACTATCCGCTAGAGGCGCTGTACAAATCTTCATACATTTTTTTAACTACAGACGCTAGCGAGTTTAGTATATTAGAGCATAGTAAAAAGTCATGGTAGAGCTACTGTCCTTATTTTGTAGTTTATTCTTAAGACTGCATCGTTCTATGTTAAGTTCAATGAATAAGTTAAAATAAATTTTTGCTAAATGAATAGTAGTTTTTTAAATTAGAATGAGCGAAGTGATGTTGTTGAAAACGATAGGTTTATTTTTTTATTCTAATATTTTGAGGAACTTTAGTTGGTGGCCGGATATTAGTTATGTCTAACCTATATTGACTAAAATATCTGTATGTCAGTTTTGATCGAAACTATAGAATAAAACACAGTATCTTCAAGCTATAAATCTGGATACTCAACTTACTTTTTATTTATTACTTTTGTATACACAGACACAAAACAGAAAACTTGAATTAATAACAATAGGCAAAAGCGTATCGCAGTCTCTTCCAGGCAACAGAAGCGAGATGACAGATTTATTAATTGTAATTTCTAAAAGCACTAAAGGTGTCAAGGGACACCGGATGGGACGAAGTTACTATTTTAATAACTGTGTATCTACCATGAGTTGTCACAGTAAAATCGCCTGACTTTACTACAGCAGTTACGTCCAATATTAGTATGACGAATTTTAGTATCCAACTATCCGCTAGAGGCGCTGTACAAATCTTCATACATTTTTTTAACTACAGACGCTAGCGAGTATAGTAAAAACTCATGGTAGACCTACTGGCTTGCTTACTTTCTTTCTACGAGAGAGATCTAGGCAGAGAAACACGCGCACGCCTTACAACTACCTACAGCAAACAGTGTCGTTACAACTTTTAGTTTTAATTTCGTCCGTCTATCCGTCTAGCCCCCTTTCGCAAAGCGCGTTATGGAACTTATGCCTTGATCACACGTACCGTACCGAGTAAACCGGCGAGACAGTGATGTATTTGAGATACACTGCGCGTCGACATCAGTTTTACTGTTGAACGTTGCAGCGTTAGCGCGCAGTGTATCTTAAATACGTCACTATCTCGCCGGTTTACTCGGTACGTGTGATCAAAAAGTCAAAAATTACTTTATTCAGTAAAATCACAAGGATCATTTAGAATCGTCTTACATAGTAGGTGATTCTAGGTGCCAGTTCCACGCGACCAGAGCCTAGAAGAACGGGCAAGAAACTTACGGCCTGGTTCCTCTAACTGAGAGTTTTGTTGCATTTTCGGGGAGTTTATTATAAAAACGCACGGCACCCCCCACAAACGACCCACTCACCCTCCAAAGCCGGAACCCAGGGACGCACAATTTATATTTGCCTCTAGTGTTCACACCATGAACCTCACACTTTTTCATAAAGCTATCTTTATTTTTATGAGTGTACAATATGACTTCATAAATATATTGTGAAATTACTGTTAGAATACCTATCTCCCCAAACCGATCAAGGCATTAGTTCCAAAAAAAGACAGATTACCGACACAAATTTAATTTATTAGATTATCTTAGCCAGGGGGCCACTGTAGCTGCCTGCCTCCCAGGATGTGAATATGTAGATGATAAACGCTCTGCGCTCCGTTCTTTCCATCGTTGATGACCAACCGAAAGCCCGACTTATCCAGTCCTTGTTGAGCAGCCACTTTCCGAGCTACGATGAGAAGATGCCCTGAAAATTGAGGATGCCACATTAGTTCTGAACTTACATTTAATTAGCAACTTTATCTTATTGACAGGCATCACAGCTCAGTTGGTAGTAGCTCTGCCTTCCATGCTTCCATGCCATTACTGATAGAATACCTACATCCATTTTTTTTAAATAAGGTCAGTGTGGGCAAGTCCGGCATAGTTTTCTTAAATTGAATTTCAATTTAACTTTAAAAATCGAAATAAAATTTATTAGTTACTTTAAGTAGTCGGAAAATATTGGTATTACATTTATCTTTCTATATCTATCTAAAAGTAGGCTTAATTGTAATTGTCTTCAGATTTATAGCATTTTTTTGTAAAGTAGGCATTTAGACGGACTTCCCAACCAGTTTGAGGCAAGTCCGTCTAGTAGCAATAAAATCGTAACTAGTGAGCCAATATGTATGAAAACCTTATCGATAAATGATGAAAAGCTGCCGTTGAAATACGTGTTTTAAACGTGTGACTATAAGGTATACTTTTAAAGAAAAATAAAATTATTAAAATCAAGGGCAAGTCCGGCATATCTTTGCTGATGATGTAGTTTCAGTGGTTGTAAACATTTTCACAAAGTACCCACTTACGATTTTTTTTGTCAATAACATACAAATCAATACAAAAGAATCTTTATTTGTAAACAAGTAATCGTTAATAATGTAATGTATGAATTTAGAAATGGTGTGGCAAACTATTGCCGGATCTGTAGCTACATTTATAACACTTTCTGCCAGTACGAAATAAATGAGTATGGGATAATTTTCTAAATCAGATCTTTGTTAAAACGATAAATGTTCACAAAGTCCGACATGATGTGCCATGCTACATGAGTCAGGTATAAAAAATCAGAAACTAAAAAAAGGTTGGATAGTTCCATGCTTTCAAAATATGTATTCACAATATAGAAACTTTTAAAGAATATTTATAGGTGATGCTAGTCCTCTTGCAAACATACCAGTGCATCTTTTACTTAATTATTTATTATACACAAAGTAAATACAGAAAAATAAACTTAAATAGATTAGATTTACTGAGGCAAGCTTAACCCTGAAAAGAGTTCCACTTTCGTAGACAGACGAATAATACTTACAAGTTGAATAAACAGTATAAAATGATTATAAAATTTGAACTACTAAAAAGGTTGACAATATCTGGAATTAAGGCAAGACCGGCATATGACGGACTTGCCTTATGTATAGTAGACGGACTTCCCAACTATAACATTTGAAGCTTGGATTTTTTCTATTTGTTATAATTACGAAACTAATGCGTTATTTTTGAATCGGACACCAGGTATACGTTCCCGAATCTGTCAATGGTCTAGGTTATCACAGATACTCGGAAAACTCCTTAGATTTCACACCTTTTTTTTCATTTTTCGACGAGAAGTCAAACTTCAACTTCAAGTTAAATTCGCGGAAAAAATTGGTTCTTAATTTTTTTCCAATATAAAGATGTTAGCGACATCTATTATCCCTAGTTCGAAGTAACTCAATGATACTGTTTTACCAACCGAGTTATATGGCTCTAGCTATTCAAAAACGGAAGTTATTGCCACTAGACGGACTTAGGGCCTAGACGAACTTACCCACACTGACCTTACATACATATCGTCAGTGAAGTTTGAACAGTGCAGAAGTCAGTTGTGCGGTTTTGACTATTGAATGCTATCTGACGGAGAATGACGGTGCGGCTCGTTTAAACCAATCTCCTGTAAAATGGACATTTTTGACTTACGCACTGTTAGAACTTCACCGACGATATGTAGGATACATAGTAACACCCAGACAAATATTTATGTTTATCACACAAACATTTGCTCTGGGTGGGAATCGAAGCCACAACCCACAGCGTGGAAGGCAGAGCTACTGCCAACTGAGCTGGGATGCCTGTCAAAATATTATCTAAGTATATAATTATTGCAAAGTGACATTATAATCCATTTGGTAGTTTCTGAGTGAACAAGTAACATACATCCATCCATACATCCTTTCCTGTTTATAATATTACTAGGATGTATCGCCAAAGACCGGGATAAGTGGAAGGCTTTGGGGGAGACCTTTGCCCAGCAGTGGGACAGTATAGGTTAGGTAAAAAGTAGGAAGTAGAATAAGTTTACCGAGTAATTGTTCATCAGCATCCTCTGATTTAGATAACTGTGATATTGGTTTTCGTGGGATCACCAAAATGTGGGTTGGTGCTTGAGGACTCACATCATTGAAGGCCACACACTACAACAGAAGTAATTACATATTTATAAACTTTTTTTTTTAGATAAATTAACCTCATTTATTCACAAACAAACTTACGACTATACAGTATTTACAAAATGTACATTGTCATATAAAATACATAAGAAGTTATTTTACATAACAGTTGAGCTATCTACAGACCGTTGCAAACGATCTATAGATAGTTCAACTGATCCAAATCAATAGCAATCAGAAGCGTACCCGAGACAAAGTATATATAAAATGTTTATAAACTATAATAAGTATTCAAGGACATTTCACAATCTCATAGTAACACTCAAACAGAACAAATATTTGCTCTCAGTCAGGATTAAACCGACGACCCACAGGATGAAAGGTAGAGCTCCAACTGTCTTATTAATTCTTTTTTTTTTTTTTTTTATTCTAGCCTACATTGTTAAAAATTAATTAATTCTTTATTGAACTAAAATAGGTTTTATACAAAGAGCAAATTTTGCTAATGCTAAATTAAGTACATAAAAATGCAACAACGTAGCATTTTAATGTTGAAATCAGTAACACAGCTAAATACTAGAATAAAAAATTAGGTCCATTCATTCTCAGCTGTGTAATATAATAGCGGTCAGCTGGGTAGCGTAAATAAAGAGCCGAAGACATCAAAGTTTGCCACAAAATGACACCGGGCCGCTTTGAGCACCCGTTTTAGTAATATTTATGGCGAATATTATAAATTAAGTTACCTGGTCATCTTCGTAGACGAAATTGGCCGGTATTTCTTTCCTCAAAATCTTTCCAAAGATGGTATCGCCGCCAGGAGCGGCAGATTGCGCTAAATCGACCTCGCCGCCGGCCATTTTACTTAAATTATGAGATT
The DNA here is from genome assembly GCA_932527185.1 of Ecliptopera silaceata. Taxonomy (NCBI): domain Eukaryota; kingdom Metazoa; phylum Arthropoda; class Insecta; order Lepidoptera; family Geometridae; genus Ecliptopera; species Ecliptopera silaceata. Next base: position 3,776,588 of record OW052217.1, on the reverse strand, counting down.
TGAAGTTTAACACATGCCACAGATTGATTGATATGTGATTTCTGCTAATCTGACGCACTACCTTTCTTACCCGCACCTCTTACCATAGGAGAAAGGTTCTTGTTGGTAGTCGAGGTAATGATTACCTAGATTATTTGACATTATGTGTATGTAAAGGTTGCTACACATTTGAACTATATCAAATATCGCTCATCACCTCCTTTTCATACATTTTGTATGAAAACTCTATGGTCGACCGCACACGCGTACTCTCAATTTACAAATACATGACGTCACGGGCCGATTTTTGTATAGTTGACTCGGTCTTGCCAACTTTGAAATCAGAATTTTCCCTAACTTCAGTGAAAAATATGCGAAATTTATCCATATTTGCACAGATTCCTTCTAAAAAATGATTAAAAGGTTTCCCGTTAAGTCTTCACAAACAAATGTTTTACATTTCTCTTTTTTTTTGTGTCTGTTTAAATATATACCCCTAACAAATACCCTGAGCAATTTTTTATCTTGAAAAAATTCCTAAATTTCGGGGAAGCTACGCTAAGTTGTTAACATTGTTGGGACATTCGGATCTCAAGGTCAAATATAGTATGCTCCTTGTATGTGAGTGATAATGAGTGAATGATGGCAAGGCATAGGCATGCACGATAGTCATTCTTCAGTCAACTGGGTACGCCTTGTGATCTCATTGGGGAAACCAAGTGCTTTGCTTGTGTAACGGGGACAAAATAATGATGAGTAATGTGTATATAACTCAATAATGAATGTCTGTGAATTATTTATTTATTTACTAGCGACCCGCCCTGGCTTCGCGCAGCACAAATGCTGATACTACAGAATGTCTTTTTAAATTTTTATTCATCTATCTATACTGTTATAAAACTGTAAAAGAGCCGAAAATTAAAAACGAATATATGGAAAAAGTTAATATGCAGATGCACTAGGTAGGTAAACGATTTTGAGTCCTAAAATCGAGTTTGACTGTTTGTTTGTTAGAACATCACGGCTAAGCCACTGGATGGATCTTCTTCATGCGTTTCATCTATGAAACATTATTAAATTATATTATTAAAGTTTCCATCCAGTGGTTAAGCCGCAATATCAAACAAACAAAGGAGAATGGGCACTTTTGTATGGAGCGTGGGCCACGAAAAAAATTATGTCCCTCAGGGTTGCCACATAATACGTTTGAAAGAGCTTCAAAAGGCCTACGTTTCACTATATTTACGAAAAAAATCCGTCCTGTGGAAATTGAGATATATTGAAAAAACTGTTTTTTACTTAATATCGAATTGCCACGAATTCTGAGAGTCCTCACAAATGACTAAGGTGTCGTTTGAAAGGACATTTAAAGGACTTCATTTGGTTCTAGAAGTGTCAAAAAATCCAACCTGTGGAAATAGAGTTATATCTGATAAACATGATTTGTAAAAAACTGACGTTTGGCTCACATCCAGCGTTACCACAAATATGGCCGATACGGCGTTTAAAAGAGCATATAAAGGACATTTTTTTAAGACATGTAAATCAAAAATCCATCCTATGAAAATAAAGTTATGGTGGAAACACTTTTGAATTTATACTATTCTATTTTGCTTCGTTCTCTGAAACCCCACATCAATAAGATATAATACGTTTGAAAGAACATTAACCGGGCATCATTTGGTTCTGAAGTGTCAAAAAATCCAACCTGTGGAAATAGAGTTATTCCTGATAAACATGTTTTTGAAGTGAAAACTTCTTTAGCGGCGCTGGGTGGGTAAAAACTTTCAAACTCGCGTCAGGGTCACGTGACGTTGATAAAAAGCGTAAGATCGAGGGAAAGGGAGAGGAACTAGTATCTCCTACTCTTTCTACCGTGCCTGAGTGTGCTCTGTTTAGGCGGCACACAGACACATTCGCGCTTGCGCGAATGTGTAGTGTAGCTGGCAAACACTGGATGAGAAGAGCCGATGACCGGGCTCAGTGGCGCGTCTTGGGAGAGACCTACGTCCAGCGGTGGACTGAAATAGGTTGATGATGATGATGATGATGATGATGCTGTTCGGGCTGCCACGAATCCGTATTGATGCGCATCTCTTGCGCATGATGGCATGAAAGCCGTCGACTCTACTTTCAGCAAACATGCCAGATGCGCTGCAGAAACGTGGCAGCCTCATCAACACCTTGAACGCATTATTATACTGAACTCGTAGAGCGCTGTATGCCTTTCGAGTGTACCTGGTCCAGAGGCTGCAGGTGTAGAAGGACTGACAATACGCTCTAAAGAGGGTTATTTTTATCTGTGGACTAGTCGCTGCGAACCTACGGGCCAACATGTTAACTCGAACGCACAGGGCTCTGCGTTCTCTCTCCAAGTCTAGAAGTCATTAAGTTATAGTTGAAACACTTTTGACTTTATGCTGTACGAAAAATCTGGAAGAGTGACTTTATTCTTTAAAATTCTCTAATAGATTTTAACAAACCTGATAGGGCGCAACACGTGTCCTGATATTTTGTGACGCTACGCGGCAATTAATAAGTTCTTTAAATAGAGTATATCTTCGCTGTAAATAGACTGACCTACAGCAAAGCAGACACACTTCACCTGCAGATGGGCGAAACATTTCGATAAAATGTAAAAAGCGGTTTAAAATTGTCCAAACTGTTTCAACTATAACTTTATTTTTATAGGATAGATTTTTGATTTTTGTAACAATAAAAAATTAATTGCTTTATATGCTCTTTCAAATGCCGTATCGGCCATATTTGTGGTAACGCTGGATGTGAGCCAAACGTCAGTTTTATAAAAAATCATGTTTATCAGGAATAACTCTATTTCCACAGGTTGGATTTTTTGACACTTCTAGAACCAAATGATACCCTGTAAATGCTCTTTCAAACGTATTATATCTAATTGATGTGGGGTTTCAGAGAACCAAGCAAAATCGAATAGTATTAATTCAAAAGTGTTTCCACTATAACTTTATTTTCATAGGATGGATTTTTGAATGACATGCCTTAAAAAAATGTCCTTCATACGCTCTTTTAAATGCCGTATCGACTATATTTGTGGTAACGCTGGATGTGAGCCAAACGTCAGTTTTATAAAAAAACATGTTTATCAGGAATAACTCTATTTCCACAGGTTGGATTTTTTGACACTTCCAGAACCAAATGATGCCCTGTTAATGTTCTCTCAAACGTATTATATCTTATTGATGTGGGGTTTCAGAGAACGAAGCAAAATAGAATAGTATAAATTCAAAAGTGTTTCCACCATAACTTTATTTTCATAGGATGGATTTTTGATTTACATGTCTTAAAAAAATGTCCTTTATATGCTCTTTTAAACGCCGTATCGGCCATATTTGTGGTAACGCTGGATGTGAGCCAAACGTCAGTTTTTTACAAATCATGTTTATCAGATATAACTCTATTTCCACAGGTTGGATTTTTTGACACTTCTAGAACCAAATGAAGTCCTTTAAATGTCCTTTCAAACGACACCTTAGTCATTTGTGAGGACTCTCAGAATTCGTGGCAATTCGATATTAAGTAAAAAACAGTTTTTTCAATATATCTCAATTTCCACAGGACGGATTTTTTTCGTAAATATAGTGAAACGTAGGCCTTTTGAAGCTCTTTCAAACGTATTATGTGGCAACCCTGAGGGGCGTCTTTTAAAGTCGTGGCCCAAAATGCCCATTCTCCTTTGATCTAGATGAAACTTATTTAAGTTTCATCTAAATCCATAGACTAAGTATACACTTAGAAGCCGGTTTTCCGGATTAAAACAAGGACTAGGTGTCTTATTGCAATCAATGACTTCAATTTTTAGATATAGTTATACCATTCTTCTTTCTAAGCAAAAAAGCCATAAGCTATAAGGGTCGTTTTATATACATCTTATAATAAATAGATGTAGTTTATTTATAGTTTTGTAAGAGGAATAATATAATATAAATATATTCGTTTTTAAACGAATGAATTCATTTATCTGAAAATACTACTAATAAATAACATCAATAAAATAAATAAATAAATAATGCTGGACAATCCACACAACATCATTTAGCCCCAAGCTAAGCAGAGCTTGTAACATGGGTACTAGAAGACTGACATACTTAATACAATAACATTGCATAGATAGATATTTTTTATTATATACATATAAATACCCAGAACACCCAGAATAAATATTTGCAGATCATACAAACATTTATTCCAAGGCGGGAATCGAACCCGCAACCTTCCGCGTCGCAGGCGGACCATCGCCCATCGTGCCACATCGGTCGTCAAAATAAATAATAATAACTTATACTTAAGTACGTCAATCAAAAAAGTACCGTAAGGTATTTTGCAGTGTTCTGGACTAAATGGTATGCATGGCATTTGCTGGCCAGAGGACTCAAGCTCCACTGTAGTAACTTTTGTTTTATTATAGTCACCTAAGTATACCTAAGGCAGAGGGCAGTGTTTTATTGCTTCACAGAGCAAGTCTAGGTGAGGAAATGCATTGTTGCCTTAGGCAGTAATCAATGATAAATAACAGTAGGCGGGCCAACGGGTTTATTCTATCGTATCGTAGTTGAATATAGGGATGGGCAAAAAATATCGATATATCAAAATATCGATATTTTTTCTGAAAAATATCGATATATATCGGCGATATTTTTTCCAGCGATATATCGATATTCGATATTTATTTTCAGATATCAAAATCGATATATTTTTAAAGCTCTAAACAACGAGTGCTCCTGATGTCAATATCAGACAAATTCTTATAGAGTAATGTTATGTTTAATTTGTTTTTTTTTAAGTCAAGCAATGAAAATCCTGTTTTTTTTAAATAAAAAAACGGATGTCAAAACAGCCAGATGTATATTTGCTTTAAAATTTCTAATATTTTGGCAATTTTTATAAATATTTGCATATTGGGCAAAAAATATCGATATATCGAAATATCGATATTTCTTGGACGATATAATCGATATATTTGAAATATATCGATACGATATATATCGATATTTTTTTTCGGTTTGCCCATCCCTAGTTGAATAAAAAACGAATGTTTGGATATACACCTAGTCATTCACTCTTACCATGCCATCGTTCTTAACAAATTATAGTCTGTTCTTTTTTTAAAAAAGGAGCACTCTGTTGGTAAAAAGAGCTAGTGTGTGGTCATGAACGTTACATTACGACATGTACGATATATTAGAGTACAAGTCTGTCATCACTATAAGAGTGCATTTGGTTTGTTTTTGTTTGGGGATTCACACACAGACCATTAGGATGCTGATATCATCAATCAAATTCACGCGATACATTACAGAGTTGGAACCTTGGAACGAATTTTTTAATCGTTTTCCTTCTCGATTAGGATGAATCTTGTGTTAAACACATGACGTGTTTTGTTACCTACTTGTTACCTATTGATATCAAAAGATGGAAAGTTTCAATGCTAGCAGCCTAAATGCTATAATCAAGTCTGTGAAAGATGATCCTCCTGGACTTGTCTTGCACTATCCAGAAGTATGTGAAGAACAAGTAAGTGATATTGAAATAATAATATTCAATTATATGAGTAAAGTTGTGAAGCATTGTGAACGAACATTTAAAAGAAAAAAATATTTATTTTCAAATAATGGTGGCTGGTACAGATATCTAAAAATAAAACAACCTTGTACAGTATTTATTAACGAATGCTTAAACTGATTAAGTGAACAAGATATAAATGAACTATCACAAGCACAGTAATTGTTATTAAGTTTTATTTCAGAAAGAGTTTGTTAAACAAATGATCGAGCAATGTCTAACGGATGTGAAAACCTCCGTGTCAGAAAGTGTGTTTGATCCGTTAGCCGAGGTCCTGAATATTTTTGGTTTGAGATACAATTTTAACCTGAATGCTATGCCAACCAGTTTTGACATGAAGTAAGTTTTTTTTTAATTAAGTACAAAAAATATCTTCCTATTAATATTTCTTTTACTACTTATATTATAAACACAAAAGTTTGTATGAATGTTTGATGGATTGTTACTTCTTGCAAAAACTACTGATTGGTGGGTGGTGGGTTCGATTCCCACTCAGAGCAAATATTTGTGTGATGAACATTAATATTTATTTTGTAGGGTGTTACTATGTAATCTATGTATGTATGGATTTACAAAAAAAATGTATATAATTATTATATCAGCAATCAAGTTCCCATAGTACAAGATTTACTTAGCTTAGGACTAGAGTGCGATGTGTGAAATGTCCATAATTATTTATTTATGTTATACTAAGTATATAATTTATTCACAAACAAACTTACCACTATTACAGTATTTACAAAATGTACACAAGCATATAAAATACATAAGAAACAGTTGAGCTATCTACAGACCGTTGCAAACGATCTAATGATAGCTCAGCTGGTCCAAATCAGTACCAATCGGAAGCATAATTTATAATTTATTATATAGAGATGTACTTTGTTGTTTACAGACTAATGATCTTAAAGAAGGTATCTACACAAGTATCTGATATATTAAGCATGAATGAATTGTCAGAACCATACATAAACACCGTAACAGCTAGTTTGAATGTTACCTCATTGAACACAACACTGGAATTTGCAAAGAATGACTCCTTGCTTGTACTACAATATCCTTTTTTGACTTATGAACAGGTAATTTTAGAATAAGTTATTTTGACGTGACAACGTCTTATAATTCGATAGAGCCGGCTGCACGCACGAAAAAGCATGACTCATGAGGCGCTCTGAGGCATTCTGAGGCGTTCCATGAAGTGACGTTGTCACGTTCAACTACCGTCAGTAAATCGACTTTACAGACAACCATTTTTTTTTGTTTTATTTCAATCTGCAATCAGATTTCAGACTATAGTAGCAATACCCCTAGTACGAGTTAGTGCACACACGGATCGCAGAGACGCAATCGCCGAGCGCCACCGATTTTGTATGGAGATCCAAGCAGCGCCACTAGCAGATTCCTTAATAAGCTTGGATCTCTATACAAAATCGGTGGCGCTCGGCGATCGCGTCTCTGCGATCCGTGTGCACAAACTCGTGCTTGGGGTACTGGTTTTGCTGAAAATCATAGACATAATACAAAGGTATGTAATACAAATAGTAACAATAAAAATATTGTAAAATCACGCGGATCATTTACAATCGTCATATTATATCGACAGGCGTCACAGCTCAGTTGGTAGCTCTGCCTTCCATGCTGTGGGTCGTGGGTTCGATTCCCACTCAGAGCAAATGTTAGCGTGATGTACATAAATATTTGTTCTGTGCCTGGGTGTTACTATGTATTCTATGTATGTATTTGTATAAAAAAATATATTAGTAAGTATATAAGTATTCTATCAGCAACCTAGTTCCCATAGTACAAGCTATGCTTAGTTTGGTACTAGAGTGTGTCCAAACGAGTTTTAGTGCGAATAGATATGGTGCGATTCGGAACTCATCGTTCGCGCTACCGAGCAACGACCGATGGATAGTGTTCGGTAACATATCTTATGTTCAACTCCGTGATAACTTAGTTTGCGCGATCTAGATCAGCGCCATTTTGATTTGTGTGGCTTGCGCGCGCAGTGAACTTGTCAGCGCCATTTTGATTTGTTTGCGAAGGCTTGCGCGCAATTTCTCGAGATAGATAGCGCTGATTATATTGTAGACTTTTATATATTTTAGACGGATTATGCTAAGCAAATGATCTTACAATATGTCAGACATCAAAACGACAGAGAAATAATACCTGAAGATCTGACTGACCCATTAGCAGAGGTCCTTGAGGTATTTAGCTTACAGTGTCTGAATGATGCACATATGAAATTTGTGTTAAAGTAAGTATATTTAACGGCCGGTTTCTCGAACGATGATCAACGAAAAAATTAAAGAATTACTATGTGTCAAACTCGGATCTATCGTGATTTGGGTTTCCAGAAACCGGCCGTAAGTGTTCAAAAGATTTTTTTTACCCCCTATCTTATAAAAAGTTAGTGTTGACTTTAAGTCGTCATTACGTATGGTTATCAATACTTCAAGTCTGCGCTAACTTTTTATAGGGGGTTAGTGTGTATTTTTAAGGATTTAATAAAATGTTTTTCTATTTAACATCGTATTACATCAAATTCTTGAGGCCCACGAAAATGGCTGTGGTTGTGTTTAAAAGGACACTAAAAGAGGCTATATTTGATTCTCAGATTGTTAAAAAGCATCTCGATTTCCATTTTTTCCCGCAAATATACTAAAATTTAGTCCTTTTAAACGTACTATGTGACAACCTTGAGGGATAATTTCTTAGTCGTGGCCTAAAATGCCCATTCTCCTTTGACTTTAAGTATTCTTAATTACATCATGGAAAAAAAAGACGTGGCACTCGGGGACTGCCGCGGTAATTGCATTGTATTTTTGCTGGATTACGCATGCGCAGTGTTAGGTTATTTCGTTACGGAATTTCTGGATTCGGTCTCCACGATCAAGGCCCGCGATAGAAGCTATGCAATAGCTTAAAAATAGTGGTACATGTAAAACTTACTGAAGATTTTTTTCGCAGTTAAATGTACATTTTATACAAATCATCTATTATTTCAACAGAGAAACAAGAGCCATCAAAGAACATAAACTACAGAAAATACCTGATTTAATACAAAATGTGTCAGAAGACTTTGCTAGGAGAATCTTTCTTCAAATCAGATACTTTATAGCTGATACTGAGGAATATCTAAGGTTTGAAGAGATGACATCATTGCAAGAACAATTTTTACTCCGTTGGAAGATTTATGCACATTCGGAGATAAGGAATTGTTTTTCTGAGGTTAGTTTTTTATATTCATGCATTTTTCACACATCACGCTCTAGTTTGACAGGCGTCACAGCTCAGTTGGTAGTAGCTCTGCCTTCTGTTGGTCTGTTGCGTAGACTACGATGTAGTTCACCATGTAGCGATATCAAGCGATATAGATGCCGCTACAATTACATGAACTTTTCTGGCGGTGGGGATCGAACCCACGATCCACATGAAAGGTAGAGCTACTACCAACTGAGCTGTGACGCTTAATAAATAAAAATAAATTGATAAATAGATATTTTTTTTAATATGTTTTATTTTTATATTTAAGGATATACAAGGGATATTATGTGATATTGAAGAATTGATTAGATTTACTCAGAGAATATTCACAGTTCATACCATGTTTAAGAAGATATCTGCAACTAGCAGGTAGATGATATAATTTAAAATGTTTATTTAAATCTAAATATATGCACAGATTCATGGATGTTTCAAATGACTAACCTATGAAAAGCTTGTACTAACCATATAGGTAATAAAAAAATAAATATTCATGGACAATTTACACATCACACTCTAGTCCAAAACTAAGCAAAGCTTGAACTATGGGAACTAGATTGCTGATAGAATACTTATATGTATACATTTTTTTTGTAAATATACATAGGTACATAGAATACATAGTAACACCCAGACACAGAACAAATATTTATGTTCATACCACAAACATTAGCTCCGGGTGGGAATCGAACCTACGACCCTTAGCATGAAAGGTCACAGCTCAGTTGGTAGTAGCTCTTACTACCAACTGAGCTGTGACGCCTGTCACTACACAGTTATAACAACGAATGGGTCTCCTTTTATCATTTCGGAACAGAATTCAAGAAACAGCGTATATTATACTTACATTAAATAACAAGTTATTACAGATATTTGTGCTTAAAAAAGAAATGGGTCAAACATACAAGCAACACAGTCAACAGAAAGAAACCAGTGCATTTAACACCCACAACAAAAGTGGAATCGGAAAGTGATGAAGAATTGAACGACAGTTTGCACCCCATGGAAAAAGTGGAAACAGAAATCACTACGCAAACCTTTACAAATACAACACATAAAAAAGTTATCGAAACTATTCAGAATGACAACCAAAACATGCTGTCTATAAAAAACGCACAAAACCCAGAGACACCCATAGAAAAAGTGAAGGAACAGGATGCAGCAAAGATAATAGAGGAACTACATACCCATAATAATGAAAACACAGGGTTTGCAGATAAACTGACGGCAAACATGCCCATAGAAAAAGTGAAAAGTGATGTCCAGAATATCCAATCTATACCTACAACAGAAGTGAAAATAACTATAGAAGAAAATGACATTACTTATTTAAATAACGATACACATACATCTAAAGATAATGTACAAAGTTGTACTGAATTAAATAAGTCTATCGCAAAAGTGCCCATAGAAAAAGTGATGACAGATAGTGATAGTGAAGTTATTGAAGAATTGCAAGCAAATAAATTTGAAGTAACAAAAGCAATAAAAGAATCTAGCGAGTCAAATAATAATACACTTTTAATATCAATGCCTACTGAAAGAAATAACGCGGAATATTATGTTTATCAAGAATATATCGCAGTTAGGTAAGTTATAGCAAATATTTATAATAATACTTAAGTTAATATTAATGTACATTTAAAACGCGCTCTAGTCCCAAACTAAGCAAAGCTTGTATTATGGAAACTAGATTGCTAATAGAAAACTAATATAAATAAATAATGCTGGACAAGTGGACAACCCACACAACATCATCTAGCCCCAAGCTAAGCAGAGCTTGTGTTATGGGTACTAGAAGACTGACATACTTAATACAAATATGCAGGTCTCGACAGGGCGTACATATTTGCTCCTCTTGGGGTCGAGACTCTAGGTCCGTGGGGTACCGAGGCCCACCGCGTTTTCAAAATTATTTCTGGGCGTCTAGTCGAAGCGACGCGTGACCCGAGGGCTGGTGAGTATCTGGCCCAACGTATCAGCATTGCTATTCAGCGCGGCAATGCAGCCAGTGTCTTGGGTACGCTTCCGATTGGTTCTGATTTGGATCAGTTGAACTATCTATAGATCGTTTGCAACGGTCTGTAGATAGCTCAGCTGTTTCTTATGTATTTTATATGTAAATGTACATTTTGTAAATAATGTAAATTGTACTTGGTTTAGTTAAATCAAGTTTAAAATAAAATGATAATTAAATGTCATAAATTAAAAAAAAAAAAAAAAAAAAAAAAAACTTAATACAATACATTACATAGAGAGATATTTTTATTATACATATAAAATACCCAGAACACCCGGAATAAATATTTGCATTCGTACAAACATTTATCCCAAGGTGTGAATCGAACCCGCAACCTCCGCGTTGCAGGCGGACCTTCGCCCGCCGCGCCACATCGGTCGTCACATATCACTATACATCAATATACATAAAGGTTGATGATGTTGAATATATAATTTAATAAACTTATTGATTTTCAGAAATACAACCACATCATCAGTAATGTTTTTGAAGAAAAATATACGCGTTTTAATTGATGCCATAAACAATATAGATGGATTCTCAGCCTGTCTTATCATAGACAGTTTTAAAGAATTTCACACTAATCCAAATAAGGATATATTATTTTTCACAAATCTTAAATGGGAAGAAATGGAGTTTGTACTAGGTTGGGAGAATGTTGTAAGAAAAGATGCGGTGATCAAATTATTTAGCGATAACGCTCAAATTGCGTTGAAAGATTTAAGGTGTGATGTGGAGAACTCTGATTTTAAAGTCGTTATGGATTCCAAAACTATCACTCATACAAACAGGTTAGTTTATTTTTTCCCGCGTGTTTTGTAAATCAAATATTTCTTTATTCAATAAAATCACAAGGATCATCTAGAATCGTCTTACATACTAGGTGATTCTAGGTGCCAGTTCCACGCGACCAGAGCCTAGAAGAACGGGCAAGAAACTTACGGCTTGGTTCCTACCGTTTTTTTATATGATCCTTCTTACAAATAATTACAATTAAACTTAATTAAGTAGAAGTTCCTGTGCGTCAAATCAAAGAGTTGATCAACCAAAAAATCAAAATGTGTCAAAACTCGGATCAATCGTGATTTGGGTTGCTCAAACGTTTGTCAACAGTAGCTCTACCATGAGTTTTTACCATCTACACTCGCTAGCGTCTGTAGTTAAAAAAATGTATGAAGATTTGTACAGCGCCTCTAGCGGATAGTTGGGTACTAAAATTCGTAATACATACTAATATTGACGTAACTACTGTAGTATAGCCAGGCGATTTTACTGTGACAACTCATGGTAGAGGTACTGATCTGTTGTTAAATATTTCGCAGATGACAAGCGTTTGAGCAACCCAAATCACGACTATATTCTCTAGGACAGGGGTCACCAAATGGCGGACCGCGGTCCGCATGCGGACCGCCGACCCATTGTATGCGGACCGAAAAATATATCCCACGCAGTATTTTTGTTTATGTTCATTCGAAAAATTCCGGCGCAGTAACAATTAATGTCAATAGTTTGCACCAATTCCACTCCAAACTTCAGACAGATAAATCAACAATAAAAAATGACACTTTACTCATTGATATGTAAATAATAATACCTTTGTAATTTACGTACTTAATTAACTTACTTCAATATTTTTTTTAATGAAATTTGCGGACCGCGGCGGTCGTTTCATTTCTTAAAATGGACCCCGAGCGAAACTAATTTGTGACCCCTGCTCTAGGACCTAATACCAACTGAGCTGTGACGACCTAATATATTAGTGCTACAGATAAATATTATTTTTCAGAACTGTGACATTTAAAAAAGTAACCTGCGCTAAGAAGATTTCTGAATCCCCATTGGTTCCAGAAATAAAGCAAACTACGGCGACAGCCTTTGAAAATACAAGGTTTGTATGTCAGAGATTAATTATTTTGAAATGTGCGCTTACGACTCATTTATTTATTATTTAGTTTATTAATATGATCACTATATATTTATTTTTGTTTAGTATAACATTACACTAATTTCGCGCCAGATACCAATAACTATAAATAAATAAATAATGCTGCGGACAATCCACACAACATCATCTAGCCCCAAGCTAAGCAGAGCTTGTGTTATGGGTACTAAAAGACTGACATACTTAATACAATACATACTTAGATATTTTTTATTATACAAATAAAATATACAGAACACCCGGAATAAATATTTGCAGATAGTACAAACATTTATCCCAAGGCGGGAATCGAACCCGCAACCTTCCGCGTCGCAGGCGGACCTTCGCCCGCCGCGCCACATCGGTCGTCGTGCTCAGTCTCTTCAACTCATTGATTGGGTCCAGTTTTTCCTTTTTCTGTTGTCCCTTTAGGTACAGAATTTACAAAATTATGACAATGTAAAATTATTTTCAGTTTTAAAAATTTATCACTCATCAGTTGCAAAAAAACCCGTGTGGAATCCTTTAGATGTAAATCATTTTTAACAAAAACAAAAATGTTACCTCATAAGTGGTTGGTCACTACATTAAATCAGATATTAGACTTCTTAAAGGATGATTTGCAAGCAAGCTTTCTTATCAGCGATATATCGGTGGCTGAGAGAGCTTTTTTGACAAAATTACAATCTACCCTCAAACTGCAAAAGGTAAGTCGAGTTATCCTATCCTACCTAATAAATAAAATAACTTTATTCACAAACAAACTTACGACAATTACAGTATTTACAACATGTACACAAGCATATAAAATACATAGGAAACAGTTGAGCTATCTACAGACTGTTGCAAACGATCTATAGATAGCTCAACTGGTCCAAATCAGTACCAATCGGAAGCGTACCCAAGACACTGGCTGCATTGCCGCGCTGAATAGCAATGCTGATAAATAAAATAGAATATATAGTACCCACAACAAAAATTAGTGTTCATCGCACAAATATTTGCTCTCGGTGGGGATCGAACCCGCGGCATAGCAAAGCTACTACCAACTGAGCTTTGACGCCTGGGATCGTGCTATTTTACCCCGTGGTTGGGTCTTGAACCCGCTAGGTTCGCCTCTATTGCTGTACCTCTACCATGAGTTGTCACAGAAAAATCGCCTGACTTTACTACAGTAGTTACGTCATTATTAGTATTACGAATTTTAGTACCCAACTATCCGCTAGAGGCGCTGTACAAATCTTCAGACATTTTTTTAACTACAGACGCTAGCGAGTATAGTTTATTTATTATAGTAAAAACTCATGGTAGAGCTACTGATTGCACGAATTAATGTGACGATCGTAAACGTAACGTATTTAAGACACACTGCTCCTAATATTTTTCGATGGTTTAATTATTTCGTTAAAAATGTTTTATTTTAAGGTACTAGACTCGTACGATGAGGGCATTCGACGATTATTGGATGAGATACATCAAACAATATACAATAATGAGCACAAATATGGTGTGACTTATCACGTAACTAAATTTAAGTTACATGAAAGCAGGTAAATCACAATAAATAAATATTCACGGACATTTCACACATCACACTCTAGTCCCAAACTAAGCAAAGCTTGTACTATGGGAACTAGATTGCTGATAGAATACTTATATACTTTTTTTGGTAAATACGTACATAGATAGTACCTAACACTCAGACACAAATCATATATTTATGTTCATGACACAAACATTTGCTCTGGGTGGGAATCGAACCCACGAACCACAGCATGGAAGGCAGAGCTACCACCAACTAGCATATTCATAAATAGTCAAGGATTATGTATAGAGGCTCGGTCAAAAATAAATCAACAATAGTATACATGTATAATAACAATAAATAAGCGCATCAATACTGTGAAGTATTCAAGATACTCTGCGCGTCAACGAATTTGAAAATTGAAAAAAAATAATAATAATTTGGTGATTCTTATTTTTGATCGGTAGGACATATTTTGTGGTTTCATATAAATCAAGTACATTTGGAGTAATCTTTGTTTAAAAAAACAACATACAATATAATTGAAACCACCTTTTTTAAAGTCGGCTAAAACATCTTTTCAGACATTTTACATATATCAAAACACCGCCAAACGATATACCAACACATGAATCAAAAGGATATAACGATAATGACTTTGAAGACACAGTGGAAAACGAACCTATTGAGAAAGAACCTCTTAAACTTGAGAAAGAACCTCTTAAAGTTAAGAAAGAACCTCTTAAACTTGAGAATGAACCTCTTAAACTTGAGAAAGAACCTCTTAAAGTTAAGAAAGAACCTCTTAAACTTGAGAAAGAACCTCTTAAAGTTAAGAAAGAACCTCTTAAAGTTGAGAAAGAACCTCTTAAACTTGAGAAAGAACATCTTAAACTTGAGAAAGAACCTCTTAAAGTTAAGAAAGAACCTCTTAAACTTGAGAAAGAACATCTTAAACTTGAGAAAGAACATCTTAAACTTGAGAAAGAACATCTTAAACTTGAGAAAGAACCTCTTAAACTTGAGAAAGAACATCTTAAACTTGAGAAAGAACCTCTTAAACTTGAGAAAGAACCTTTTAAACTTAAGAAAAATAGTACCGAGACTTCTAATAACAAGAACATCAAAATAGCCGTAATAGAATTTACTAACAGTAAAATAATGTCCAATGAAATTGATGTAACAAGGTGAGTTTAGACAATTATAATGAAATAAATATTCACGGACAATTCACGCATCACACTGTAGTCCCAAACTAAGCAAAGCTTGAACTATGGGAATTATATTGCTGTTAGAATCTTTATTAAATATTTTTTTTTAAATACATACATATAATAAATTAGGCTCTTCGCTATCAGACAGTCCTCCGAATTATTATTAATGTTTCAGCAACGAAGGAAATAAGTCACATTATATACCAAAAGAAAAACTTCGAAAACATCGCGAATACAGATCAACTAGTCCAAATACATCGGAAGCTGAAATCAAGCTAAGAGAAGGATTAAACCAACCATTAGTCAGTGATATTGGGATAAGGTAAGCTCATTAATAAATCATCATTCCCCGGCCCCTATCCTACATTAAGGTGATACGTCTCGCTCTAGCGGGATATTCAATTTTTTCAGGGTTTTTTTTTATTGCGGCTGAACTTTTTTTTGAAGTGAAAACTTCTTTAGCGGCGCTGGGTGGGTAAAAACTTTCAAACTCGCGTCAGGGTCACGTGACGTTGATAAAAAGCGTAAGATCGAGGGAAAGGGAGAGGAACTAGTATCTCCCACTCTTTCTACCGTGCCTGAGTGTGCTGCTCTGTTTAGGCGGCACAGGGCGAAAAAAAATAAAAACATAAACATTGTATTCTACCTCATAAATGATAGTACTTTTATACTTATAATTAAACACAACGTTAATATTGAAGTTTTCACTTCTGCCGGCACTCCCGGAGTGCTACCTTTTTTATTTATTTACCATTTAAAAAGTTAACATAAGTACGTAATCTAAATAGCATTAAGAAAACCACAAGGTTTGTAGATTTAATGCTAAAGCGAGTCATCAACTTAGAATTTAAATTAGTTATGTACATAACTACTCCTATAAGATGGTACAAGATAAAGTAGGTAGCTAGGATTTACATAGTTAAGTGCATTAGTTATTTAGAAAAAATAAAAAACTAGGTTCAAAAGTTAATCAATTGATAATCTTTCATGTTTGCTAAAAAGTATGCTTTTAATTTAACTGCTATATCTTTTACTAGTTTATGCTATTTTGCGAACATAAACAATAATTTTCTATGTAACCCTGTATCAATTTTTGAGATTGTTTCTTTATATTAACTTACTTAATTATTTAAATGACTGTACAAAACAGTTAAATAATTAAATAGTAATCGGTTGTATTAAATAAATAACGCTGGACAATCCACATAACATCATCTAGCCCTAAGCTAAGCTGTGGGCTTAGTTTGAGTTTTGCACATGTTTTGAACGTATCGCCTTCGCAGTGTAAGCCACCAATTTTGTATGGAGATCTAAGCAGAGCCCCCTATAAGATTTTTTGAGAAGCTTGCATTGCGAGTATTTGGGTAGCCTACGTAGCGAAGTCGCCACGTAATCGCAAGATGACCATCGCATGCGATGATGTTTGACCGTTACGCTGTTTTATGCGAGTTTGAGCGACAGTTAGACGCCTCTGCGATTGCGTCTCCGGCTTGCTCGGCGATATCGCAGCAACACCGCAAATTTCTTGGTGTGGCAGTACTAACTATTAGCCTATCTGTGCGAAATGGTTCGAGTTTGAACCAAAATAGGGTTCATATCAGCGTTGCCAGAAGGTTACTTTTGTAACCTTTTAGGTGATTTTTAACTCCGTAAGGTTACTCCTAGGTTACACTACACAAAAGGTTACATTTAGGTGATTTTTCGGACTTGCGTGGAACAGAATGCTTTTTTGAATTTTCTTATTGTTATGTACATAACTATTCCTTGTGGCAGTAGTAAACCATAGACTAAAATAGTATTACTTGTTGTACAACTCCTCAAACACACCTTTCTGTTTCACACCAATGCTTAGGTCAACCGTCCGTTACACTTACTGGCCCGGTTCATTCAGAGCCCCTAGTCCGAAGGTGCATTTTAGAACTCCCTACTCTCGAGCCGACAGTCGTCTCTCGGACAGCCATACAAAAATGTATGGATATCCGAGAGACGACTCTCGGCTCGAGAGTAGGGAGTTTTAAAATGCAAGCTCAGACGAGCCCTCAGATTTGATCGTATCCTCGGCCGATCGTCGTGAGTTTCCGTCAGTGTTTCTATATGATTGATGAGAAGTTTAAACATACGAAGTTCAGTTTTTTTATAAAAAAAAAAGCTGAAAACTTGGTGAGTGTTCTACTAGGTACATATAACTACGCTAGTAAGTAATTCGTTTGATTTCCTTTCCTTTTTTATGCCATTTTGTTACCTACAATGCAAAAGGTTACTTTTCCTACAAAAAGGTTACTTTTTTGTACATTTCAGGTAACTTTTGTCAAGACCTCGCTGGCAACACTGGTTCATATCTAAAATTATATTGGAATAGGAACCAATATTTATAGTAACAACTCACATAATAATTATAAATAAATTTGCAAATTATATTAATTGCAGTGTTTATAACTTCTAAGAAGTAAAAACATAGTGAAAGTGGTGACTCATAAGTTTTATTTGTGCTAGTGTAGTTTTGCAAAAATCAAACGAGAAACGGAGCTCCCAAAGCACCAAGCGACTCTGTTGATGGTCATTCCAAGGCCGAGCTGCTTTTGGATCTCCATCCAAGCAAAGACACTTTGCTTATATATTTCGCAAAGACTGGAACACGCTTGCCTAGGACTCCTTCTCTGTTATGATACTCCTATGGTAAAGGTGAGTTATTTTTTTTGCTAAACTGTCTTTGCAGGTTGTTTCTTACCATTGCTTTTATTTACAAAAGGTCTCAAGATTATATTTATTAGATCTCATTATCTAACCACCCAAACAAGAAAGGATAGGTTAGAATGGTAATTTCAGTAAAAATCTAGATAAAATGTACTACCTGAGAATTGGTATTTTGTGAATGTCTCATATTGTCATTTATATTGATTATCCTACTTTCTGTATCTATAGGATCATTGATGGAATTGACTAAGTACTCAATCTTTCAGAATTACAAATTCTTTTTGTCTTTTCCTGTTACTTTTGTCACCTAATCACTTACCAATAACTTCCATAAAGGAAACATAACTTATCTAAACAGCTTATACACCACCTACTCAGCGAATGACACTTACTACCATAACTAAATTACTGTTTTTATTCATTCAGGTCAGGATAAAGGTGGTACCGATGGAAGTGTAAAGAATGAAGGATGTGTGATCAACTGGTCCGGAGAACAGTTTTGAGAGCAAGCTAATCGGTCAGTTTAATCTTATTGAAACTGTTTATATATTATTGTGTACTTTTAATTTATCCTACTTTCTGTACAACCATCAGTCAGGGAATTGACTAAGTACTCAATCTTTCAAGGACATTTTTACTTCTTGTACCTAATCACTTACCAATAGCTTAACTAAGCACTCAATCTTTCAAGGACATTTTTACTTCTTGTACCTAATCACTTACCAATAGCTTTCATAAAAAAAACATTACATACTCTCACCTTGCTGTATAACTTATAATATTTTCCATAGTTTATTCAGTACTATCTACTGTAAAGCCAAGCATAAGTAGAGAATAAAAACTCTGATTTTTATACCTAAAATCTGATACCGATGAACCTTATGATTTATCTAATCAGCTTTTACACCACCTACTCAGTGAATGACATTTACTATCATAACTAAATTAGTGTTCATATTCATTCAGGTCAGGATGGTACCGATGGAAGTGTGAAGAATGAAGACAAGGATGTGTAATCAACTGGTCCGGAGAACAACTTCAGAGCAAGTTATTCAACTTGGTCAGTTTAGTTTTATTGATACTGTTTGTATATTATTGTGTAGTTCTAAATTATTTAATAATATGTCTAAAACATTCATTTGTTGTAAACAATTGAGTATTCAAAGACAGACCTTTATATTCTTTAATTTTGGTGCATCTACTGATATTTTTGTCTTTGTTACAGATTATTGAAAGCAGAGCTGCACTACTCGGAAAGCTCAAAAGTCAACCAAAATTTAAACTCTATGTTACTGCTACACTAACTTTGAGTTGCTCAAAACACTACAATGGTGATATTATCAGATCGAATTCCAATCTCATGTTTCTTGAACCAATTTATAAATATTTCAAAGATTTTAATAATGTTATAGGTAGTAAGTATTATTCACTTCAAATACACACACTTATTCAAATAAATATGTAGCTGTTTTAATTTTATTCCAAAAAAAAAACCAGTAAGCCAACAAAGAACTAATTTATATATATTTGGTATGTACTGTACATCAACTAAACTTTAATTATTATTATCTGTTGAAACTATATGTATTGAAGGCAGTTCGCTGAACTTGTCTCAGTGTATCTGACTGTGTTCCTTGTTCAGCCAAGTGTTGTTGCAGTGCCACTGCCAAGATAGTACTAGATGACAACTTCAGATCTGGCCCCAGCGGCTGAAATAGTATTTGATAGTTATATTACTATGAATATATTAGTGGCCTCCTAGTTTCTCACAGGTAGCCTTTATAAAAAACATAAACTTTAAATACCCTATATTACTCGGCTTCATTCCTTCAAGAATTTTTAATATCAGAGTTTTTACTTTAATCCAAACAAACAAAGCTATCTTCATTATAATATTAGTATAGAGAAGGAATAAGAATTATCATAAAGAATTAGGAATAGAATTTTTATTTCAGTTGTCAAAAAATCTAAATATCAGCTTCAAGTTCTACCACCGATGCAGCTAGCAGCTAGTTAAGTGGATTGACTTCAGCCTCATGCCAATCTAGAAGCATAGCATTAGTTGAAAACAATGCATTTGAAAAGAAGTCACATCCCGGACAACATAATATAATGTTATACTCATAGTTTGAATAGCTGTCTCATATAAAATATTTTTATTTATCTATTGAGCATGCAAGTTTATTATGAAGTACAAACCTGTGACCAATTGGCTTCGAATACAAGGACTCAAACTGAACAAGCTTGTAGGAAAAACAATAGTTTTGAAACATATTGAGTGTGCGAGTTCTCCTAAACCTCAAAGCTGTGACAGGGCTCCTACCCGTCAATTACGTATAATCTTTTAAGTTACTGATCAGTTACTGATATTGTTTTCTTCGTGCCTGAAATGAGTAACATTAGATATTAAGTAAGATAAAGCATTCAAAGGTATTATTAGGTATATTTTAAACAAGGTGTTTGTTTCTGATAATCTGAGTTTACATAGACTTATCCATCCAGTTTGAAACACTCTCAATAATATATTATAAACAGTGATAAAATTAGATACATACTCATTTAAAAAGATCGTTCATTACCTACATTTTCATATATCGTATCTTGATATTAGTTTCAACTATTACAACTTTCTCACTGATAAAGTGTTTTTTAATGTTCAAGACATAAACTACATGATAATTTATTATTATAATTGATTAAATAACCTGCAAAATCTGCAAATAGAACTTTTTTATTCATAAAGTAGGGTGCCGTGATTACACAACCAAGGAAAACACAGCCACGGAATGTACAGCCCGGAATCGGTGACCATTTTGGCATCCAATTCCGGGCTGTGCATTCCGTGGCTGTGTTTTCCTACTGTGTTGTACATTCCCGACACGTGTTGGGAATTTGATGCCAAATGACGTCATAGCATATGCTTCGTTTGCACTTACTCAAATTTTTCGTTTAGCCGATCATGTACAAGTAGCTAACTATGCCACTGTCAAAATATTATTTTTAAACTTATTTTTTTTCATGCGTGATGCGTCACAGTAGGTGCGAGGAGCGAAGCAACGAGCGTTAGTTTGATATAGAAAACCGCGCCAGAACCTACATGCGTTTAACCATTTGCCAGACAACAATCAGAAAAACGAAGTTAGGAACTGTAATGATCGGTTGTTGGACCTAGTGTTAGTTTCAGAGGTCATGGATGATGTGAGTGTGTGCACCGCAGACGAGGCATTGGTGCCAGTGGACACACAACACCCACCACTAACGATCATGGTGACGCGCGCATCTCGTCCTGTAGTTTTGGCTGAGTCAAAACCCGTTCTTAATGATTGGAACTTCTCAAAAGCTGACTATCACTCGCTGTACTCGTCGATAGCGTCAGCAAATTGGACCCCATTATATGAGATGCGGGACTCAGAAGAAGCTTTAGATTATTTCTACGGATCGCTTAATAATATTTTTGACATGTGGGTACCTAAGAAACGACAAAAACGGGAAAACTCGAGGTATAGCTATCCAAATTGGTATACGGCTGATTTAATACGTGGAATAGAACGCAAAGCTAGACTGCATAAGAGGTATAAGACAAGCGGAACCAGGAAGGACTATTTGGCATTCTCAGAAAGCAGATCAGAAATAAAAGTCATGATACATGCAGCTCAGGAGCATCATCAAGAGCAAATTCAGAGTAATATAGTCAGTGACCCCAAATCATTCTGGAACTACGTGAGATCAAGACAGGGAGCGACGAGTCGTAACAAAATTACTCATAATGGAATTACATTACCTGATGCGGATTGTGCGGAAGAATTCGCGAAATACTTCCACTCGGTATATGGCAGTACCCCAGCAAAACTAGATGTGGCTGAGGCGGAGGCACATAGTCGCGCCGGTGCTGCACGCCTGCATATTCCTCAGCTCTCGCTCGTCGAATTCACAAAGGCGCTGGCGAAGCTGAAGCCTAAACGCTCCGCGGGACCTGATGGTTTTCCAGTTTTCATATTTAAAGATTGTAGGATGGCATTGGCTGAGCCGCTAGCGCATATTTACAACCTTTGTTTGCAGCTCTCTTATTTTCCACAACGCTGGAAAGTAACCCGAGTAATCCCGATACCTAAAAGTGGAACCGGTTCAGAAGTTAGCGGCTTTAGGCCCATAGCTATCCTTTCCACACCAGCAAAGGTCTTTGAATCGGCGGTGCAGCGGTGTATGCAGGAACAGGTGGCTCCCCAATTGTCGGATGTGCAACATGGCTTCCGAGTAGCACGCAGTACAACGAGCAATCTTCTTGACGACATGGCCCATGTGATACCTCATGTGGATGCAGGAGTGCAAGTCGATGTAGCCTACTTTGATTTTAAAAAAGCTTTCGATCTAGTTGACAACGATATTTTGCTGACAAAGCTGGCGACAGTTGGCTGCACAACCAAGTTATTGCAGTTCTTTGCTAGCTATATGAGGGATAGGCAACAGTTTGTGGAGTACGCGGGATATAGATCTCAACCCTACTACACCAGAACGGGAGTAAGCCAAGGCAGTAACTTAGGCCCATTGGAATTCATCATTATGATTAATGATTTGCCTGAGGTTGTTAGGAATGCAAAATGTCTTCTGTTCGCGGATGACCTAAAGTTGCTCTTACCTGTTCAAGAAGAGGAAGACTGCAGTCGCTTTCAGCAAGACGTAGATAGAGTGGTTCAGTGGAGCCATAGCAACAAACTGCAGTTTAATAACGATAAATGCTCAGTATTAAGCTTCAGCGGAGCTAAAACACCGGAACGTTACAAGTATAGAGTAGACGGAACGTTGTTGAAGCGCGTTGACTCAGTCAGAGATTTGGGAGTTCGTATGGACTCTGAGCTGAGATTCCGGGACCAGGCTGTTAGTGTTTGTAAAAAGGCATTTAGAAGCCTGGGTTTTATATTGCGTCGAGCACACTCCTTTACGAACATAAGAGCACTGACAGCCCTGTACAATGCGTTAGTCAGAAGTCAGTTAGAGTGTAATATTGCTGCGTGGGCTCCTCATGAAACTAAGTACAGTCTCATGTTGGAGCGCATACAAAACAAATTCACTCGTTACCTATACTGGAAGCGGTACGGCGTCTATCCCTTCTACCCGTTAATGTATCCGACCTTGTTCGTTCTGGGTATGGTTGGATACAATAAGCTGGAAACACGTCGGGATCTTGCACTGGCTGTTTACGTCGTGAGGGTGCTTCGGGGAGACGTCACTAACCCAGGCGTCTTGAAGACTATTAATTTGTGCGTACCCGACGAATACGTGCTGCGGCGAAGGCGGCCGCGCCTGTTCAGTGTGCCGCGCGGCAGAACCAACTTGTTGGCTAAATCGCCTCTTATCCGCGCCATGCACACACTCAATCTAGTAGCAGAGAATGTTGACGTGTTTTATGTTTCTCTGAATGAATTTACAAAGGCCACAATGTTTATTTTATGTTATTCTTGACAATGAGTTTGTGTTGTGTTGTATGTTTGTTTTTAATTTTTTTTTTATTAGTATAAAATTTGATTTGCATGAAATAATTAATGACATATTATTATTATTGACATATATTATTATTATTGTAATTGTATAATTTATTTGAGCACAATGACAACGAGTAATTTATTAATTATTAATTTTATAAAATATAACTACACTATTACATTAGGATAACCCTGTTAAAATAGATGTAAGTAAATGAAATAAATAAATAAAAAAATATTGAATTGGATTGTTTTCTTTACATATTATAATCTGTGCAGTTTATCTTTATCAAAATGGGATAGTAACATTTTAATCTTTGGTTTCATCTAAACGAAACATAGGCTAGGCTTTCGACCAATCAGAGCAATGGTCGCCAATTCCATGGTCGTGTTTTCCACGGCTGTACATTCCGTGGTTGGACATTCCCAACACATGTCGGGAATGCGTAGCCCGTATATCATGCACATTTTGGCTGCGAATTCCTGGTTGCGTATTCCTGGCTGTGCTTTCCGTGGTCGTACATTCCGGGTCGTGCTTTCCATGGTTGTACATTAACCGGACCCATAAAGTAGACAACAGTGTTGCCAAGTCTAGCAAATTTAAAGTACCACAAAAATCATAAAATAATAATTAAAAAAAAAGTATTTATTGCAGATCTCGCTTTCTATGGATTTTAGGCAATATGAATATAAAACCTAGGTATAATGTAGAAAATTAAATTCTCTATAACTTTCGTTGAGACGTTTTTTTAAATATTTGGAATCATTTTCGAGATAGCTAAATTGATATGTAAAAATCGTTATTTTACACTTTATTGAAAATGTCTGACTTTCCATGGGTTTTTTTTTATGCTACATTTATATTTAGATACATTTATATTATTATCGAATACTAATGTTTAAAACTGCGCGTGCTCTGCCCTCATATCTCAAAAATAGTTAAAGATATAAAAAAAAAAGTTTGTACAAAAGTTGTAGAGATTTTAATTCTCTATGATATATATTCTACATCTATACAGGGTGTAACAAATGAGGTGGACCAAAAGCAAAAGGGCGATAGGGGAGCTCAATGGCTATCCATATAACCCCCATGTATGTTCAGCGATATTCAGTCGTTCAAAAGTTATTCCCACTTTTATGTTTTTTTTTTTCATTAACATATTTTAGGTTAGATTTCCCAAGTATACCCAAACTATCAAGGCTACAACCGTAATTTTTTCACAGCTTGTAGCTTAATAGTAGACCTTTTGTACTGCAATACCAGTTTGAGTCGTTATTTGATTGATTTCCAAATAAAAAATAATCTTTGCAGAAAAATCCGAAACCTGAACTTCCACGAAAAACTTTAGGAGCAATTTAAAAAAAAAACTTGCTGAATATTTTTTTCCACAACCTATCTTAAAAACTTCCTCCATTTATGGAGAAATTACCCTGAAAATTTCATAAGGCTAGTACAGAAGGATCATGTTAAAAAGTGAACTCATGTGTTGTAAAAGTGCTGAAATCGACGGTTCAATCGACCAACACGATGGTCCGGGCAAGGCTTAAAATGTATGCCATCCCTTCTAATCAATTGCTATATTCTAGCAGCCTCTCGAACGTTTTCTTGAGCTACAACATGACAATAATACATTTCTGCATATCTACGAGCAGAAAATGGCATGATACACTAATCGCAAAGTTTGTACAGTCCGTAAACGCACAGTTTTCGTTAAAGTAAATTAATCCAAATTCAGACTCCTTAGTGGCCGCACTTTTCACAACCTGACTCCGTAATAAAGATTTAAAAACTAAAACCCGACTACGAAAAGCTAGGTAACAAGTTTAACTTTTTTAGACTTCACACCTAATCCACTGTTGGTTTCTTGATTTATTTTAGTTCATCACGGGTTTAGTCGGATGCTTAATGTTATGTATTAGTTTAACATAACTAGCATCCGACTAAAACCATGTTAAGTAAAAAAATCTGTTTTAAGTAAAAAAAAAACAAATTCTGTTTAGAAAAATTTTAAAGTTAAACTTACTTCCTAGCTTTTCATAGTCGGGTTTTAGTTTTTAAATCTTTATTACGGAGTCAGGTTGTGAAAAGTGCGGCCACTCAGGAGTCTGAATTTGGATTAATTTACTTTAACGAAAACTGCGCACTTACGGACTGTACAAACTTTGCGATTAGTGTATCATGCCATATTCTCCTCGTAGATATGCAGAAATGTATTATTGTCATGTTGTAGCTCAAGAAAACGTTCGAGAGGCTGCTAGAATATACCAAGAGCAATTGATAAGAAGGGGTGGCATACAATCTGAGCCTTGCCCGGACCATCGTGTTGGTCGATTGAACCGTCGATTTCAGCACTTTTACAACACATGAGTTCACTTTTTAACATGATCCTTCTGTACTAGCCTTATGAAATTTTCAGGGTAACTTCTCCATAAATGGAGGAAGTTTTTAAGATAGGTTGTGGAAAAAAATATTCAGCAAGTTTTTTTTTTAAATTGCTCCTAAAGTTTTTCGCGGAAGTTCAGGTTTCGGATTTTTCTGCAAAGATTATTTTTTATTTGGAAATCAATCAAATAACGACTCAAACTGGTATTGCAGTACGAAAGGTCTACTATTAAGCTACAAGCTGTAAAAAAATTACGGTTGTAGCCTTGATAGTTTGGGTATACTTGGGAAATCTAACCTAAAATATGTTAATGAAAAAAAAAAACATAAAAGTGGGAATAACTTTTGAACGACTGAATATCGCTGAACATACATGGGGGTTATATGGATAGCCATTGAGCTCCCCTATCGCCCTTTTGCTTTTGGTCCACCTCATTTGTTACACCCTGTATAGCATAAAACCAATAAGAAACGATATATCTACAATAAATGTGTAAAATAACGAATTTTCACTTTTGACTTTGACTATCTTGACAATGGTACATGCTATAAAAAAAATGTCTTTACAAAAGTGGTAGAGAGTTTAATTCTCTATGATATATATTCTACATTTATATAGCATAAAACCAATGAAAAACGATATATCTACAATAAATGTGTAAAATAACGAAATTTTCACTTTTGACTTTGACTATCATACAAATGGTACAAGTTATAAAAAAAGACCTTGGCAAAAGTGGTAGAGAGTGTTATTTCCTACAATTATATGAAATATTTTTTTATTTTATTATTATCAGAAAAGCCTGAGTTTTTATATAGTTGGTATATTTCAACTGTAGTCCCTATAATCTTCGTAGAAATAACGGTTTTAATGAAGGATAACATTTTATAATATGCTTTTTTTGTAGCTACTACTCACGGCAAAGTGTTCTTTCATACTTCATTTTTTAAATTACATCCTTATTATTATTTTGACCACAACATACACGATCGAAAGTACGCTATTTTTGCTAATATTCGAAAACCTTGTCTACAATTAATAAATTTCTCAGTTGTTAATTAATAAATCGTTTTTTTTAATACATACAACTGGACAGGGATGCTCGTAGACCAAGAAGCAGACCACCAGCCCGATGGTCCAAAGACATTATGGAGCGAGCCGGGAATCAGTGGATGAGAGTCACAAGGGACCGTAAAGAATGGCATAATAAATAGGAGGCCTATAATCAGCAGTGGGTGCCAACGGGCTGAAATGATGATGATGATGACATACAACTTTTGAAGAATCATTCTTTGATATGCATACTTATACTTTTTATAACCGTGAAACGTTTCTGTTTATAAAAATCTTATTTGAAAGCTCGCCAATTTCACAGAACTCAACGAAGGGACTCTACTCACAGTATTTTACTCAAACATTTTGAAGCCTATTATTTTTGTTTGTTTCATATTCACCTAATTATTGTGAAAATATTTTCCCATAACAATTACCCTAAGCATCCAATAATAAATTTAGTTGTGCACACTGAATCCGGCTAATTTCGTTTAGAACTATCTGTAACTTTTTTTACAAAAGTGATAATATAACATTAATATTTCTTTTAAAAATATTATAAATATAATTTTCATACGAATTTTCATGTTTGAGCATATTTATATAAATAACCTAATTTTAAGAATAGCATTATTGGGAAAATGACGTTGACTCTTTGATATTGAATGACAAGACACTAACATTGACATTTTAACACATAGTTCGGTTTCAAATCAGTCAAAATCGAATGAAATGAACGAAACAAACATCAAAACAGCCAAGGACCAACTAAACAAACCTAATCTGTCAATTTCAAATACTATTTCCGGTATCGCAGGGGCGATACCTGGCAGAAGCTGCTACGTATGTAGTCGTACTCGCTAAGTAACGTGGCGTAGGCTTCGTAGCGACTGCGTCTAATTTAGCTATCGTATATGCGACAGCTAAAAGTGAGCGCGCCCGCACTAGGGGTACTGAGCCCTTAGTCCGAACACGCATTTTAAAACTCCCTACTCTCGAGCCGACAACATTTTTGTATGGCTATCCGAGAGACGACTGTCGGCTCGAGAGTAGGGAGTTTTAAAATGCGTGTTCGGACTAAGGGCTCAGAGCTTGTGTTATGGGTCCTAGAACTTATAAACATACTTAATACAATACATTACATAGATAGATATTTTTTATTATACGTATAAAATACCCAGAACACCCGGAATAAATAAATAAATCCCGCCGCGCCACATCGATCGTCAATATACTTACTCCGTGATAACTTCGTTTGCGCGATCTAGGATTTGTCGCCATCTGTTGGTCTGTTGCGTAGACTACGGTGTAATTTATCAGGTAGCGATATAGATGGCGCTACTGTATTACATTATATCAAATATGTTTTGTATAATGTAATAAATAATTCCTTATTTTGTAGACTGATGAAAAAAATGGGTTGGAAGGGCGGAGTTCTAGGCGCGGGTAGCAATGGACTAGTGGAACCTATCGCAGTAAACATAGACAAGGTATATTACTTTTATTTATATTGTAATACAAACTCCGCTTAGACATAGACTTATTTTTATTTGTAACTACAAATATGATGTATTTCTGTTGCCGCTATAACACTAAAAAAAAAAGACGTGTGGCACTCGGGGACTGCCGCGGTAAAGCTATTGCATAGCATTTTTTGCTGGATTACGCATGCGCAGTGTAAAGTTATTTTCGTTACGTAATTTCCGGATTCGATCTCCACGCTCAAGGCTCGCGATAGAAGCTATGCAATAGCTTAAAAACATTAAAATAAATATTCATACAAAAACATGATTTTTTTCAAGTTTTTGAGAAAATATGCTTATTTTATTATTCTTATTTTATTACTTGTTTATCAATAATAATTATTGTTATTGTCAATGTTGACATAGTTTGTAGTTTTTATTAAAACTTATATTTCTTTTACAGCGCAAACGAGCTGGACTTGGCTCTGACAACCACCCTCCGGTTCAGAGCAATATATCCCGTTCATATCTACAACCGGACAATTATAACGACATTGATGTTGTTGATTGATGATTGTTTTCATTAAATAAATAGATAAATAATGCAAGTAGAGAGGATCATATAACATAGCCCGGTCAAATAGGCAAGGGCCCTTGTATTCATTCACACCAAGCTTATAATTTACAGTACCTTAATTAAACCCTGAAAAATGGCCATCTACAATAATATTAGAAGATTTTATTGTCATCGTTATACAATCGTTAAACGTAAAAAAAGTTAAAAAAACTTTTTTAAAACTTTTATATTTAGGTAAGTACCCATACATAGAATGGGACCTACAATTTGATTAAGTAATAAATTATTGTAATACCTAAGTGGGTAAATGTACCAATTTAATTGTAATCTCTAATAAATAAAATAATTTCATAAGCACATAATGTTTTTTTTTTTTTACCTCCGGATCTTAGCAGCGATTAAACTTTAGCGCCAGCTCTTAAATCCAAAGTAGTAGTAAATTATGTATGTTGTAATAAATGAATATGATTTAACAGATCTAATACAATTTTTGGACTATAAATTTACTTTTATACTTATATATTTTTGTCGCACTTACGCTTTTTCCCGCGCTTTATCACAAAAGACGAAAGAGATCCGTCGGTCATTTCCACAGACTACAATGATTCTAATAGATGGTATTCCCCATTTATAGATACGAACTACACAGATACCTATAAAAAGGTTTTTGTAAAATCAGTCGATTATTTTTGTGTCTTTTCATACATGTCATTCGGTTATTTTTTTATATCTGATTTATATTAAATTTTATTTTAATCTAATAGAGATAAGTTTTAGATCAGAAGAACCGAAAATATCAACAATTTACATTGTGCCATCTTGAGAATTTTAGCAGCAATCCCTTTTATTTCTAGATTTCACATCACTTAAAGATTAATTCATTGTTTAGTTACTATTTATTGAATACGAATCGCTAGCGTTATTAATTTATTATCTATATAGCTTTTTATTCATTCACTCACTCATTCATTTTTGTTTGATAGATTTTAGTAATATTTTCACTGATTTTTCACCGGCAGGTAGCTGTTTTCAGGTATCTTTAACTAGAAAGCTTCTTGTCCAGGGCTTTCTAGGTCTTGTTTAGCTTAGCTACAGATTGATTGCTCTAAACTTATACGGTTTTCAAACAAATAGTTAATTACAAGTAGATAAATAAAATTACAGATTAAGAAAAATAACGTTCTATGGCGCGAAAGAAACATGGATATGACTTCGAACCACATTTCTACCTATTTGAGTCAAATACACTCATTTTTAATCAGCAATGAGCAGATTCAAGTTTTTTCTGACCTTACCGTGTCAGCGGAGAATCTACTGGTGAATATTGCCAAGGATACCAGTTTTTTGAAGCATGGAATGTTTGATGATGACTGCAAAAGTGTAGCAGCTCAAATAACAGCAGTACTGGAGAAAAAGAAACAAATATACACATTGAGTTATGAGTTTGAGAAAGATGGGAGTTATAAAAAGTAAGTTTACTTTGTCTGTTGTTTTAAAAGAAGTGAAAGGATTTTCACAAGCCTGCTTTCAGTCTAAAAACTATATTGCAGATTTTTTTTTCTAACCTGTATTGTCCCACAGCTGGGCATAAGTCTCCCCCCTTTTCCCCCATTCTTTTCTATCAGCCTCCACTTCCCACCAGGCTCCGTCATAAGTATCCAAGTCGTCACACCAACATTTTCTTGGTCTGCCTTGCTTTCATCATCCATCTGCAAGCACCCATTGTGTGACAACTAATATAACAAAAAAAACCCAGTTTATTTAGATTTGGCTGTTCAACTCAAATATATAAAAAGTAGCATTAAGACCTTAAGATTTGTTTCAATTTGTGTATTTTCGTTAAATAAAACCTTACTTTTTAAAAGAGGTTAAATAATTAAAAATGTATATTATAATTAACTAGCTGTCCCAGCGAACTTTGTACCGCCTTAGAGTTTTTTTTTTCAGAGTTCATATATTTTTTCCGTAAGAACCTTCTCCTAATAATAACAAATACAACAAAAAAAAGAATTAGTGAAATCGGTCCAGCCATTTGTGGGTGATGCCGTGACCAAGGAAAACGGGTTTCATTTTTATATATATATAAAAAATGTACATTTCAGAGTGATTGTTTACAAAAAGACTCCGGTGCCTGCATTCAAGGAGCCCTTGGGCTTAAAGCAATTGAGAAAACCAAAGTAAGTAATTAACTCAGCAAAGCTTTGGATATGGGAACTAAATTGAATGATTTTTTTTTTAATGAAATTTTTATTTGTGAAGTGAACATTTATTGTTACTTGATTATTTATTTGACGACCAATATGGCGCGGCGGGCGAAGGTCCGCCTGCGACGTGGAGGTTGCGGGTTCGATTCCCGCCTTGGGATTAATGTTTGTACGATCTGCAAATATTTATTCCGGGTGTTCTGGGTATTTTATATGTATAATAAAAATATCTATTTATGTAATGTATTGTATTAAGTATGTCAGTCTTCTAGTACCCATAACATAAGCTCTACTTAGCTTGGGGCTAGATGATGGTGTGTGGATTGTCCAGCATTATTTATTTATTATTAGCAAATCAAATCAAAAATTACTTTATTCAGTAAAATCACAAGGATCATTTAGAATCGCCTTACATACTAGGTGATTCTACTAGCCTCTAGTATGATGCTTTTTCTTTTTATTGTTTCAGTTCAATCTGTCGAGTTAAAATGAGCAGTGATACTACAGTTATGTCTAGTTTCAAAGCTTCAAGTTTGAACGCTACACTTAAGTTCGTGAAAGATGATTCCCGACTCGTTCTTAAATATCCACACATGAGTACTGAGCAGGTATGATATCCTACTTCCTACTAGTTTTCATTGTAAACGGGATATTTACTAAGATATGTGAGTTTGATTATTTCGCGATATTTCGGCACAGTTGCATGCAATCAAAAATAATCAAACTCACAAATCATGGTAAATATCCCGTTTACAATGAAAACTATGTTCAAAACCGTGATCGTTTCAAATATTATATTGAAGTATTATAAACGCGAAAGTGGGATGAATAACCCGTACGACTTAACTGCTGACTCAGTGACGTCATTGTGTGGCGACTCGCTCACTCGCCCTAGTCCTTATGCCTTGATCACACGTACCGAGTAAACTGGCGAGACAGTGACGTATTTGAGATACACTGCGCGTCGACATCAGTTTTACTGTTGAACGTTGCAGCGTTAGCGCGCAGTGTATCTTAAATACGTCACTGTCTCGCCGGTTTACTCGGTACGTGTGATCAAGGCATTATAACTAGGGCGAGTGGGCTAAGTCGTGGGTACAGCTAGTTAGTATTAATTTATAAAGTTGTGTATTATTAAACTATTTTATTATTAAGTAATTGTATTCTGACAGGCGTCACAGCTCAGTTGGTAGTAGCTCTACCTTCCATGCTGTGGGTCGTGGGTTCGAATCCCAGAGCAAATGTTTGTGTGATGAACATATATTTGTTCAGTGTATGAGTGGTAATATGTATGTATTTACAAAAAATAAAAAAATATGTACTTATATCAAACTCCAATTACATTTATTCAATAAAATCACGAGGATCACTTTGAAACGTCTACATACTAGATGATTCTAGGCGCCAGTTCGTCGCAACCAGAGTTTAGAAGAACTGGCAAGAAACTAGATCTGGATCCTAGCGTTTTTTTATATGATTCTTCTTACAATTGTTTAATAAAGAAATTGGAGCTAGTTCATCCCAAGCTTGCTTGTCTTCTAAATATGTATTCTATCAGCAATTAGTTCCCATAGTACAAGCTTTGCTTAGAACGACCGATGTGGCGCGGTGGGCGAAGGTCCGCCTGCTACACTGAAGGTTGCGGGTTCGATTCCCGCCTTGGGATAAATGTTTGTACGATCTGCAAATATTTATTCCGGGTGTTCTGGGCATTTTATATGTATAATAAAAATATCTATCTATGTAATGTATTGCATTAAGTATGTCAGTCTTCTAGTACATAACACAAGCTCTGCTTAGCTTGGGGCTAAATGATGTTGTGTGGATTGTCGAGCATTATTTATTTATTTATTTATTAGAACTGTGAATATTAATTAATTGTATTTCCCAGGCTCAGTTCATAACACAAATGATCACACAATGCAGTACAAATGAAGGGATAGTCTCAGTACCGGGTTCAAAAGGACTTTTTGATCCACTAACTGAAGCTATCAAGATATTCAGTTTAAAATACCAATTTAAACTGATTGAGGCCGCTCCAGATATTATTGATATGAAGTATGTATTTTTTATTGAACTGACCACTGATTTAAGTTGCTTAAATAATTTATTAAAAATATATTTATCAATAAAGTTTCTGTATATGAGTGCTTAGTCCGAGGTTGCATTTTAAAACTCCCTACTCTCGAGCCAACAGTCGTCTCTCGGATATCCTTATACCTATATTATTGTATGGATATCCGAGAGACGACTCTCTGCTCGAGAGTAGGGTGTTTTAAAATGCAACCTCGGACTAAGCACTCTGTATTTATATGACTATAGCGTTGTACATTCATTTATTATAATATAAATAATTATATAGTTTTATTTGGTCTATTAATATTAATTTATAAATATTTTCAGGCGACTGATTCTCGAAAAAATTCCGAAGACCAAAGATCAAATCGAAATAGATTTGTAAGTATATTACTATACTTTGTTGTTAAAATGAAACGAATCTATAAAAATTCGATAAATAATACCAAGATGGCCGCCACGTGTTTTTTACCATTTAATAATATCAAAGTTGAGGGTATTTTCAAATTTTTATTCATATGCAATGCAATTGATTGATGTAATTTGTTTACACCATTCATCATAATAGGCCAGTCTTATAAACACAACAAAAACAATTAATTCGTTATTAAAATTAATCAGTCACTTTGTGTAAAAATATGTCATACAATGAAATAAATAAATAGGCAGGCCATATTAGCCCATTGCTGGATATAATCCTCCTCCCTAGAATGCCACTCTTTTCTCATTTGGGCTTTTTTAACCAGGTCTTTCATCTACCATTTTCTTCTTATCGTGTCGATGCTACAACTGTATTTTGTTGTAGCATTGTGTTGGAAAGATTAGCCAGACTAGACACTGCGTTACCGTGCCTAGCTGTTACCGGTGTGCGCCACGAGGAGGCTCTTTCCATGCACCTTTTCATCTACCATGTTTATGGCAATTTAATGTTAAATTCCTTCTTCACAGAAATTCATCATCCAGCTCAGATACTGACGCCAAACTGCATCAAATAACACCTCGCATAGAAAATGTATCTGTAGCATACTGGAACGCAACATTTCTTAAAATCAAGCATTTTATAACGGATGATAATTTATGTCTTAAATTTGAGAATGTGACAACAAAAGAAGAACAGTTTCTGCTTCAATGGAAATGTTATTTAAAGCCAAATGTCAGGAATTGGTTTTTTGAGGTATTTATAAAAATAATATTTTTTTTTCCTATTCTCTACTAATATTATAAACGCAAAAGTTTGTATGAATGTATGTTTGATACTCTTTCACGCAAAAACTACTAAATGGATTTCAATTAATTCTTAAATATTTGCCCAGCTGTGGGCAAAAAAAGTATTATATTTTATAGATTTCTTCTTCTTCATCGTGTCGATAGTTTCCCCTTTTTTTATTTTTTTTTTATGTTCGGAATTTCCTTAAGAGATAGAATCCGGAGCGAAGTGATTCGTCAGAAAACTAAGGTGTTCGACATAGTTCAAAGAATTAGCAAGCTGAAGTGGCAGTGGGCCGGCCATGTTTGCCGAAGAACCGACAACCGTTGGAGCAAACGGATACTGGAGTGGAGATCACGTTTATGCATTGTGTAGTGTAGGACGCACCCATAGAGATGGAGCATAGATACAAGGAGTGTAGCAAACACAACATGAGAAGAGACGAAGACCGGGCTCAGTAGCGCGTCTGCAGAGACCTACGTCCAGCAGTGGACTGATATAGTTTGATGATGATGATGATTTTAGTCGTATACCTTCAGTTTTGTAAAAAATTAATTCATTGTTAAAGGAGCAACAACAAATCCTGCTTGATATCGAAAAACTATTAGAAATGGCGAAGGAAAGTTTCAAACTTAAAACTATTATGGAAAAGACTGGTACACGCAGGTAATTTTTATTAAAAAAGTAATACTTTATGACAAAAATGTTTATATCCTGTGGGAATCAAACCTATAGTGCTGAAACCAAAATTAATTTTCAACAAGAATATGACCTATTAAGACAGCCGTCACAGCTCAGTTGGTAGTAGTTCTGCTTTCCATGCCGTGGGTCGTGGTCGTGGGTTGGTCGTGGGTTCGATTCCCACCCAGAGCAAATGTTTGTGTGATGAACATAAAAAATTGCTTTGTGTCTGGGTGTTACTATGTATTCTATGTATATATTTACAAAAAATACAAAATGTGTATTAGTATTCCTATCAGCAATCTAGTTCCCATTGTACAAGCTTTGCTTAGTTTGAGACTAGAGTTTGATGTGTGAATTGTCTGTGAATATTAATTATTTATTTTATATAAATCCTCTTTTTTACAGAGATGTATATGTAATAAAGAAATCAACCAAAACAATCGTAACTGTTGAGAAACCGGTACAAAATACATCCATAGAAAAAGTGAAATCTGACACTTCACTTAGAATAGTGTCTTTGCTAAAACCAATAGAAAATAAAGAAAATACTCAACAACATAACAGAAATACTTCCCTGAATAAACCTATAGAAAAAGTGATAGATAATATTCAGATAGCAATTAAGAATATGGATACAGCGACAGAAAATATGAAAGTTAATAAAATGGAATCCAATTCCACAACAAAAGTGAAAATTTCCACAGAAAAAGTGATGACAGAAAACCCGAATAAAACTCATTGTAACATAAATATAAATACCATTACAAAAGTGAATGAAAATGATGTGAAATCATCAACGTCCATACTAGTGATGACAACAGACAGTGAAGTGACTGGCAAGAAAGTGAATGTAAATACTAATAACCATGGAATGAATGAATGTTTTGAGATAAATAATAAATCAACAACTTCTCTTGAAATGAG
Source organism: Ecliptopera silaceata (assembly GCA_932527185.1). NCBI lineage: Eukaryota > Metazoa > Arthropoda > Insecta > Lepidoptera > Geometridae > Ecliptopera > Ecliptopera silaceata. Next base: position 3,740,315 of record OW052217.1, on the reverse strand, counting down.
GATGAGACAATCTAAACTTGTTAATTCTGAAGACTTTATTGCTGTAAGGTGTGTATTGACAGGCGTTACCGTACAGTTGGTAGTAGCTCTGCCTTCCATGCTGTGGGTCGTGGGTTCGATCCCCACCGAGAGCAAATGTTTGTGTGATGAACATAAATATTTGTTCTGTGTCTGGGTGTTACTATGTATTCTATGTATTTATTTACAAAATAAAAATTTAAATAAGTATTACATCAGCAATCTAGTTCCCATTGTACAAGCTTTGCTTAATTTGGGACTGGAGTGTGATGTGTGTCAGAAAACCAAGGTGTACGACATAGCTCAAAGAATTAGCAAGCTGAAGTGGCAGTGGGCCGGCCATGTTTGCCGAAGAACCGACAACCGTTGGAGCAAACGGATACTGGAGTGGAGACCGCGTTTAGGCATTGTGTAGTGTAGGACGCCCTCCGGCGAGATGGAGCGACGATACAAGGAGTATAGCGCAAACACAACATGAGAAGAGACGAAGACCGGGCTCAGTGGCGCGTCTGCAGAGACCTACGTCCAGCAGTGGACTTGGACTGATATAGGTCGATGATGATGATGAGTGATATGTCAATTAATATTTATATATTTCAGGAACACAATCGTCCCAAAACCTTCAAAAAAGAAACTAAACACACTAATCGATGCAATCAACAAATTGAACGGAAAATTTGCTCGTTCATCTCTCACCAACTTAAAAGAATTCATCACAAACCCGGATAAAGATACGATAACTTTTGATAACTTAAAATGGGAGGAATTGGAATTTCTACTCCGCTGGACGGATGTTATTAAAAGAGTGGAGATTGTTAAATTGTTTAGTATCAACGGACAGATGCTTCTGGATGAGTTAAGAAGTCTTATCGACAGATGTTCTGGAAAGTTTCATGTTGTTGTGGATGGTAAAACTGTCTCTCCGATTAACAGGTTTGCTTATCTTCTTCTTCTTCTTCCTGCCCTTATCCCACTAGGTGGTGTCGGCACAACATGTTCTTTTCTTCCATTCTCCTCTATCATCCGTCATCTCAGTATTCACTCTTTTCACATCCATATCATTTTTCACACAATCCATCCATCTTTGCTTATAAATTATATAAAAAATCTTACTAATATGATAATTTTTTCTATATTATATTATCATTATACATATTATTTATCTCATGGACGAAAGCAGAGAGAAGGGATGAGTGGAAGGATTTGAGGGAGATCTTTGCCCAGCGGTGGGACTAATATTATAAACGTCGAAAATTGTGTGGATGGAGTGAGGTGCATACGTAATACAATACATAACATAGATTTTTATTATACATATAAAATCTGGGTATTTTATATGTAAGTATAATAAAAATCTATAACCACACCCGGAATAATTATGTGCAGATCGTACAAACATACATGTATGTTTTGACGACTGATGCGGCGCGGCGGGCGATGGTCCGTCTGCGACGCGGAGGTTGCGGGTTCGTTTCCCGCCTTGGGATTAATGTTTATACTGTCTGCAAATAATTATTCCGGGTGTTCTGGGTGTTTAATATGTATAAAAACAATATCTATCTATGTAATGTATTGTATTAAGTATGTCAGTCTTCTAGTACCCATAACACAAGCTCTGCTTAGCTTGGGGCTAGATGATGTTGTGTGGATTGTCCAACATTATTTATTATTATTGTTAATAAGTATATTGATTTACAGGACTATAACATTTAAGAAGCAGTACAGTAAAAATAAGGAAAGTTACACTGTTTTAAACGCACCAATAAATATGGAGAATAAAAAAACAAAAACATATTCTAATGATGCAGAAAATAAATTATCGGATGTTATTAGGTAATTATATAAATGACAAGCGTCACAGCTCAGTTGGTAGTAGCTCTGCCTTCCAGTATTCAGTATTTTTATTGACATCATTTTGTACACAGTTAGGTCTTAATAGTACATAATATTAAGTCTAGTCTGGCTAATTACAACAAAATACAGTTGTAGCATCGACACGATAAGAAGAAGATGTACATAATGTACCCAAGTTTGGGTGTAGCGATAATTATAATTGGAGAGTGGACCGACTTTTAGCATGCAATACAATGTCGTGGGTTCGATTCCCACCCCGGGCAAATGTTTGTGTGGTGAACATATATATTTGTTCTGTGTCTGGGTGTATGTTTCTTATATTTCGTCCATATATTAGTTTTTTATTTTTACAGCATATCATCTGCCAGCAGCGGCCAAAGTGAATTTTACGACAAAAATATCGACCATTTCATCAGAACAGTATCTAAAATCCAAAATCCTTGGATAAAAGCTACTTTAAATCAACTTCTCGACTTCCTGAAGGATGACACACAAGGAAGTTTGATTATAAGTAATGTAACAAAAGCACAAAATACATTTTTGTTGGAATGGGGGTCTAAGCTAAGAAACACTGAGGTATTTATAATAAATAAATATAAATAAATAATGCTGGACAATCCACACAACATAATCTAGCCCGAAGCTAAGCAGAGCTTGTGTTATGGGTACTAGAAGACTGACATACTTAATACAATACATTACATAGATAGATATTTTTTATTATACATATAAAATACCCAGAACATCCGGAATAAATATTTGCAGATCATACAAACATTAATCCCAAAACGGGAATCGAACCCGCAACCTCCGCGTCGCAGGCGGACCTTCGCCCGCCGCGCCACATCGGCCGTCAAATATTTCATTAAATCTGACTTAAATAGATTTGTAAAAAAAATGTATTTATTCTTTTTATAGGTGAGATCATTTTTCCCTGATTATATAAGAAAAATACTAGCCGAGATTTATTTCACCGTATTCAAGAATGAGCAAAAATATACTATCTCTTGTAAAACTACCAGCCATGTTAAGCAAATCAAGTAAGTACATTATTATATTATTATAATATTTGATTATTATGAGATAACTAGCTGACCCGTGCCCACTTCGTTGGGCATAAACCTGCCACGTAAAAGCCTTTTTATTTTTCGATTTTTTGTATAACCTATGACACTCAGCAATAATGTGGCTTTATATTGGTGAAAGATTTTTTAAAATCGGTTCAGTAGATCCCGAGATTACGCCTTACAATTTAACAAATATACAAACACACAAACTTTACTTCTTTATTATATTAAGTATAGATAAATGAATAATAAATATTCTTGGACATTTTACATCACACTTCTGTCCCAAACTAAGCAAAGCTTGTACTTTGGGAACTAGATTGCTGATAAAATACTTATATAAAATGTTTTTTTTTTGTCAATACATAGAATCACCCAGACACAACAAATATTTATGTTCATCACACAAACATTTGCTCTGGGAAATCGAACCCACGATCCACAGCATGGAAGGCAGAGCTACTACCAAGTGAGCTGTGACCCCTGTCAATTTATTTTACCTACGTTTTTTTTTTCAGAGATTTTATGTTTTACAAAGAGCCTGTAAATACAAATCCAATACAAAAAGCAGAAAAAACTCAAATTCTGGATTCCAAAAAATCGCCAACGAAAATAAATATTATTCCAACTACGAGTAGGCGACTTCAAGATATCGATAAACTTGCAAATAATGAATCTACTGTTGATAAGAATAAAGATGGTATTACTGCGACTATAAATCATCAAAAAAGGTGTGTTATACAAGTGTCTGTACCCACTACACCGTATCATTTATTTATTTATTTATTTTATTAACTTAAATTTACACGGATACACCAATTACATAATTGAAGAAACAGTAGCGCTACAAATTACAAATACATAATTTAATTAGTCATAAAAATCATACCATGACCGTGCCATGACCGTGCCATGACCGTGTCAGGACCGGCAAAATATTCTCATCGAGAATCGCGACGTTGTTGGTTGGTGACGGAACGGTCTAGTGAGCATAGTCCCATACTTTTCAATACAAAGAATACTTTAAATATTTTGCCGGTCCTGACACGGTCATGGCACGGTCATGGTATGATACGGTGTAGTAGGTACAGACCCTTAATCAGTGTTTTTAAACGTTTGTGTCACGAAGTCTCTGTCAGGAGGTCGTGAAGTGAATAGTGTTTAATAAATAAATAATGCTGGACAATCCACACAACATCATCTAGTCCCAAGCTAAGCAGAGCTTGTGTTATGGGTACTAGAAGACTGACTTACATAATACAATACATTACATAGATAGATATTTTTCATTATACATATAAAATACCCAGAACACCCGGAATAAATATTTGCAGATCGTACAAACATTTATCCCAAGGCGGGAATCGAACCCGCAACCTTCCGCGTCGCAGGCGGACCATCGCCCGCCGCGCCACATCGGTCGTCAAGTAATGTTACTAGCATTAAATATGTTTTATTTTTAAACCAGCAATGTACAAGACACATCAAGGAGTTTGAAAAGCAGCAGTGTAACGTCACTTAAGGCTCGAGAGGAGAAAGTGACGCCTAAAAGTGCTAACAATGCTAAAGCGAAGATGATTGAAGCCTTAAACCAACCTTTAGTCAGCGAACGAGGACTTAAGTAAGTAATACTAATCACCTAGTATGTAAGACGATTCTAAATGATCCTTGTGATTTTACTGAATAAAGTAATTTTTGACTTTGACTTTGACTAATAAATTTTGATTAAGGCGACGGGTAGGGTGAAATTTTTCATAATAAATAAAAATGTCAATAACTTCCAAGTTTATTATTTATTTATTATATCTATACACACGTTAAACTTGTAACACGGCATAGTTTTTGCCGTGGTGGTTAAACTCTAGACAGTCAGCGTGGCAACGTCACAATTTCAATTTCAACAAAAATGCTGACAACGGCGCAAAACACATAATGAGCCGCGCACAGTTCGGATAGTCAAACTCTAAAGCAGTGCCTTATGTATATTTGCGAGCACACAGCAATCAAACACTTATAATTCCTAAGGCGCTACTCTTCTTCTTCTTTAAACACCTTAATGTAGAAATGTTTTCTTTAGAGTCACAAGATACGAACCATAAGAATAGCTGTGCTGAGTTTGGTACCAAACAAATCTGCCAAACCCATAAAAAATGGGATCTTAAACCACACTTTTGCAAAAGGTGTTGGTACTAAACTTACATTTAAAAGTAAACTATATCCAAGAGCACAAATTTTGAGTAACAATACACTAGTTCAATATATGTGTTATAGGAAATAATATGTTTCACAACTCCACATGCTATCACTTTTTCTGAAAACAGTTTTCGGTTTCCCCAAAAACACGCATTTGGCTATACCCGTCACCTTAAATAACTTCCCAACCTACGGCTATTACACGAATGAGCACGATAAAATAAATAAATAAATAATGCTGGACAATCCACACAACATCATCTAGCCCCAAGCTAAGCAGAGCTTGTGCTATGGGTACTAGAAGACTGACATACTTAATACAATACATTACATAGATAGATATGTTCTATTATACACATCGGTCGTCACTCGAGAGCGGGCTTGAATAAATAGTAATATGTATTCCATAAATCAATAAATATTCTTGGACATCCCACACATTCCACTCTAGTCCCGAACTAAGCAAACCTTGCACAAAAAATAGTATAAAGTGTTCTAACAGCAATCTTGTTCCCATAGTACAAGCTTTGCTTAGTTTGGGACTAGAGTGTAAAATGAAATGTACGTGAATAATAAAGAAGAAGATTTTAAAAAGAAACTTTTTTTTTTTGTTTAAAGAATGATGCAGAATATGGGCTGGAAGGGCGGAGCCCTAGGCGCCCGAGGCGATGGCATTGTCGAACCTATTGCTTTGAACTTGGACGGGGTAAGAAATCTGCTCACTAAAGGCCGGCGCAGACCGGGACGGCATGGCAAGGGATTTTAAAGTTTTACTAATGGACATTCAACCGTACTGTTACAGAAATACGACATAAATTGCTGTGCTTTAAAATGATGCCGTGGCATTGAATGTGAACGGAACGGCATTATTTTAAAGCATAGAAATTTATGTGAGCGATTACGTAGTGTTCCGTACTAAAATAGAGAAACCTACATCGTTCATGATTTATCATTAATTATTAAATTTATTTAACCTACGGCGTAATAAAGCTAATTATTTCATTTTATTCATGTTTTAATTACATCAATATTAAAAAATCGTGTACGGACTTCAGACTAACATTTTTACGTGTGAATCGTTAAAATTGATTTATAAAATTGATTCTGATTTTCATATTCAAAGACTACTTTTTCTCATTTCAGGTAAAAAGAGCAGGATTAGGATGTCCAAAACCAACCCCCAAACCAGCCCCCAAACTCAAACCTACTAAAACCCCGATACTTACCACCGCACCACCAAACATACAGCAGATAACAATACCACTTGATTCCAATGATAGTATCAAAACAACTATAATAAAAACAATAAAAGATATGGTTCTGTGCGGAAAAGGAGAGATCTTAGCTACCGAGTTTATATATAAAATACAATTCTCAAGAAAATTATGGAAATTCGTCAAGTAAGATAGATACATATTTATTTGACAGGCGTCACAGCTCAGTTGGTAGTAGCTCTGCTATGCTGTGGATCGTGGGTTCGATTCCCAACCAGAGCAAATATTTGTGATGAACATAAATATTTGTTCTGTGTTTCTATGTATTCAACGTATGTACATATTTACATAAGAATATAAATAAGCTATCTAGTACAAGCTTTGCTTAGTTTGGGACTAGAGTGTGATATTCTTATTTATTCAAGTTTTATTGTTTTAGGCATACAGTGAACATATTGAACGGAGAAATTCCACTGAATGGATGTGAACTTGATTCAGTAGTTTCTCTAAAGGAAGTATTGGCTGAAACTGAGTATTTTATAACAGCATGCTTAGGAACCTCGGAGAAGTAAGTTTTAAATCAAATAAATCTATACTAATATTATAAGTAAAGTTTGTGTGTTTGTTAAATTGTAAGGGGTAATCTCGGGATCTACTGAAACGATTATTAAATTTTTTTCACCAATAGAAAGCCACATTATTGCTGAGTGTCATAGGTTATATAAAAAACCGAAAAATAAAAAAGGCTTTTACGTGGTAGTCCGTTTTGCAAAGTGAATCGGAGAAAAAACGGTCGAATTATACCCAACGAAGTGGGCACGGGTCAGCTAATATTTTATAAATCAATAAGTACAGTAATACATATTAAATAGGGTTAGTGATATTACTTACTACGCACAGCTCAGTTGGAAGTAGCTCTGCCTTCCATGCTGTGGGTCGTGGGTTCTATTTCTACCGAGAGCAAATGTATGTTATTGTTATTGCTGAGTAAATGTGTATTTTATTCAAATGTTTATGTGATGGACATAAATATTTGTTCTGTGTCTGGGTGTTACTATGTATTCTATGTATGTATTTACAATAAAAAATATGTTTTTAACTTTTTTCTGTCAGCAATCTAATATCCATAGTACAAGTTTTGCTGAGTTTGGGACTAGAGTGTGATATGTGAATATATTTATTTATATAACTTTATTCACAAACAAACTTACGACTATACAGTATTTACAAAATGTACATTGTCATATAAAATACATAAGAAACAGTTGAGCTATCTACAGACCGTTGCAAACGATCTATAGATAGTTCAACTGATCCAAATCAGTACCAATCGGAAATATTTATTTATTTATATTATATATATTACTAGCTGTTCCCGCCGCGACTTCATCCGCGTGCCGTTTTAAGAGATTTTGCGATAACCCATTACTATCTTCTTATGAAAGAAATTGATGGTAAAGTGCAGTCTAAGAAGGAAAACTTAGTATACTTATTAATACCACTGTCTTAGTACGCCACACCGTCACTCCAGAAACATGCCTTCCAAATTTCTAGGACCAGCGGTTTGGGCTGTGGTTTGTACGTCAGCCGTCAGTCAGATTCTTGATTCACTTTGATTCTTATTAATGATGATTATAAATGAGATTTTATTTTTCAGAAACTTACAAATAGTGCTGTCAAAGTCTATCTACATCCCCTCTGACAGTAAATCTTGGGTATCAGTAATAAGTGCCGACTCAAATTATAATTATGTTGGAAAAGTCGAAAAACCACTTGAAAAAATGTCCAATGAACCATTTAGAGTTTATGTTATGAAAGAAATTTTAGAATTCTGTAAAGAAACTACAGACAAGGTAAGAAATACACACTACTCTGCGTTTACTATATTTTTTATTAACCTGTACTGTCCCACTGCTGGGCAAAGGTCTCATTGACAAAATTATCATCAAAATTCAATTACTTAATATTATAAAAAAGGTGTGTTAACCAACGACGCAAAATCGACGGGGTGTTATAAGTTTGATGTCTGTGGTATCGTAGCGGATGAACCGATTTTGATTGTTTATTTTTTTAAAGCTGAAATTGTTGGGAGTGTTACTAGCTATGTTTCATGAAAATCAATCCAAAATGGCCGCCGCTACAAAATGGCGAATGTTATATTTTCTTACAAGTTCCTCAATATGTGTGTGAAATGAAAGGCCTTGATTTGCAGAACACTAAATATATTTGAAATCCAAGATGCTCACCACAAAATGGCGGATTACAATTGTTTTTTAGCGATTTTTCTATTATGAGTCTCAAATAAAAGTGCTTAACTTGTAGAAAACATTATAACGAATTAAAAAGTCGGGGGTATTGTATTTAATCATCATTTAATTCCGATTGGGTATTATATATGTATAAGAAAAATATCTATCTATGTAATGTATTGTATTAAGTATGTCAGTCTTCTAGTACCCATAACACAAGCTCTGCTTAGCTTGAGGCTAGATGGTGTTGTGTGGATTGTCCAGCATTATTTATTTATTATTGTAATTTCAGATGTCTCCCAAAGAACAATATAATATTATCAAAGAAATACAACTCCCAACGACCATGACTGCAAAACAGATGTCCTATGTAAAAGATACTATATTTCGACTTAATAATAAAAGTAAATCCAGCGCAAATAGCGTCCAAAATGTTTTTGAAGAAATACTATACAATATTATAGGATTTCATTTGAATGTCGACTTTCCAACGAGATCGTAAGTATTTATACAATCCTACTTATATTTAAACTAATATTATAAAGAGGAAAGATTTGATTGTTTTGTGGAGATAGGTGTGGTATCTCCAACGTAAAGGGAAGATCTTCCACGCCGAGCGACCTTTGGCTCGGGGTCCGAGGACCGAGTATAGTCATCGGTTCTATTACTTATGTTCAAACTCCGTGATAACTTCGTAAGCGCGATCTAGGACTTGTTTCTGCCATCTGTTGGTCTGTTGCGTAGACTACGATGTAGTTCATCATGTAGCGAGATAGATGGCGCTACAGTTTGTTTGCATCGAATAGGCTCCGAAACTACTGGACCGATTTCAAAAATTCTTTCACTGTTGTGAAGCTACGTTATCTGTGCTGAACATAGGCTATATTATAATGATATTTTTTATATAGGCTACCCGTGCGAAGCCGGGCGTACTAGTAATTTATAAACGCGACAGTTTGTATGGATGTATGTTTGTTACTCTTTCATACAAAAACTACTGAATGGATTTTAATGAATTACAATAATGTAACTCAGTTTATGTATAGGCGACAAAGAAATTGGTTTACCACTCTAAGGCTGAATATCATTTGCACGTACAAAACGTCAAGGGCTATTTTCGCTTGACAGATTAATAACTGCTACGTCAGAATCTGTCAATCTGTAATCCTTAGCGAATAATTATGTTACTGGGAGATGTCATCAAAAGTGGTAAACCAATTTCTTTGTCGCCTATACATCAGAATAACATAGAATATAATTTATAAAGATTTGACAACCGATCTGGCGAGGTGGGTGAAGGGCCGCCTGCAACGCGGAGGTTGCGGGTTCGATTCCCGCCTCGGGATAAATGTTTGTACGATCCGCAAATATTTATTCTGGGTATTTTATATGTACTTATAATAAAAATAGAATAGAATAAGTACTTTATTTCAGTTATTATAAAAACTTAATGCTAGTTTAAACGATATAATTATTATAAGTAAAAATAACTGAAAATGGTCATTACTCAGCTTGTGCTGGTGTAGAACCATTGGGCTCTACACCAGCGCTGGGTTTCAGTGATGCCAAAAGAGAAGGTGGGGGAGTAGCATACGCAGACATTGCACATTTAGATATTAAATGATGTGTATATATATATATATATATATATATATATCTATGTTATGTATTGTATTAAGTATGTCAGTCTTCTAGTACCCATAACACAAGCTCTGCTTAGCTTGGGGCTAGATGATGTTGTGTGGATTGTCCAGCATTATTTATTTTCATTATTTTATTTACAGAAGTACCAATGTCAAAGTCCCAGCATTCAAATGTATTCGCCTGTACAAAATATTTGATGCAAACACTACATCAATACCCAAATCAAATACAGGTAAATTTATTTTACTTGCAACGGTCTGTAGATAGCTCAGCTGTTTCTTATGTATTTTATATGTAAATGTACATTTTGTAAATACTGTATAGTTTTAACTTAAAATAAGGCAAATATATTTATTTATAAACAATATTACGTTACGATTTATTACAGTATTTATATAATATACTAGCTGACCCGTGCCCACTTCGTTGGGCATAATTCGACCGTTTTTTCTCCGATTCACTTTGCTAAACGGACTACCACGTAAAAGCCTTTTGATTTGAAAAAATAATACATCCTGTACCTACTATTGAGCCAATAATTGTTAAATCTGTTGTCTTCTCAAAATATCACCCTGTATATATTTTTTGTAAAAACATGGATGCATAATGTCAACATCTGACGGCCGATGTGGCGCGGCGGGCGAAGGTCCGTCTGCGACACGCAAGGTTGCGGGTTCGATTCCCGCCTTGGGATAAATGTTTGTACGATCTACAAATATTCCAGTTGTTCTGGGTATTAAATATGTGTAATAATAAATATCTATCTATGTAATGTATTGTATTAAGTATGTCAGTCTTCTAGTACCCATAACACAAGCTCTGCTTAGCTTGGGGCTAGATGATGTTGTGTGGATTGTCCAGCATTATTTATTTATTTTATCTACCCTCTTTAAAACATACTAACCATACTTTTTATATTTACAGAGCCTGTCAAGAATACTGTCAAATCAGATCTTAACATGATTAAAAATATCACCAAAAATGATATATCCCAAGATAATAATAACAATACAAAAGACGTGAAAACCAACAGACGAACCACTTTCACAAATGATACTATTGACGATAAGTACATGTTTGATAATCCAAAATTTGCTAATCAAAATAAATCTATAGATAATCTATATTTATCAGTAAACAGTGAATTAGCTACAGACAGCAAAACATTCTTAAATCATGAAAATGTTGGCCAAGATATACATGTTAAAGAAATTACATCTGCAAATATAATTATAGACAATCAAAATAAACACACAGACATACATAATCAAAACATAGCTATAAACACTGTACCTATAAATAACCGAAAAATAGATGTGACAAATAATTTACACAAAATAAGTGAAATCATAGACATAGATAACCAAAAACCCATAGACATGGAAGTTCCCATACACAGACACAATATTCCCGCGAACAGTACTTCCATAGACAAACAGAAAGCAATAGACAGTCAAAATAAACCCATAGTCAATAAACATGATGTTTTTGATAACTATGATATAAAAACTATGAATAACGCAGATAATGATGAAAAACAAAATGGCGAGAAATCACAAGAAAACACAGAAGACTGTAAAGAATTTAGGTTTAATCCACAAATGCCAAAACATGCTGATAAGTTAAATTCTAAATCAGTGTTAAAAATCAAAATAACACCCAAAGACTACCCTCAAAATAAAATAACAAACGAAATGGCGGGAGAAATTCAAAAATCGATCCTAAACTCCATAGACTATACAGAAGAGCTGCCATTACTCGAATGTCATGGAATCCAAAATGGCGCCTTATTCTACACTTGCAACACTCAAAACAGCTACAAACTTATTGAAAGTGTAACTTTACCTTTAAATTTACAACTCAGTATCACTGAGGAAACAGAGAAAAATGGACATAAGATGACATTAAAAATAAATAGTTATATTGATGAAGGTATTGACTCAATATTTGATAGGCTTGAGACGTACAATATATATTTATTTACTAAAGATTGGAAAGTATTGAAGACTGAAAAAACGTTAAATTGTATTGTAATATATTTAGATATCGATGAAGAATCGTACAAGTTAATTGTAAAAGAAAATTTTGCTTTGTACGCTGGTACAGATCAAGCTAAATTTAGTGTTATTTGGGACTAAAATATTAAAATTGGTGCTAAATATGTTTAATCTTAGATAATATATTCATAGACTATTAACGGCCGGTTTCTAGAACGATGATCAACGAAAAAATCTAATAATTACTATGTGTCAAACTCGGATCAATCGTGATTTGGGTTTCCAGAAACCGGCCGTAAATTGATCAATTTGATTGACCAATACACCGTCAATATTAATGACAACGTCAAACTGAAAAGCGTCAATATTAGTGTTTAAAGTTCAATATGATTGACAATATATGTTAAATCTTAGATAATATATTCATAGATTATTAAATTGATCAATTTGATTGACCAATACCGTCAATATTGATGACATCGTCAAACTGAAAAGCGTCAATATTAGTGTTTAAAGTTCAATATGATTGACAATATCATCAATATTTATGAAAAAATGATGGTTTAGACACAAAGTAATAAGTAATTTTATTGATCTCAATATCTTTAAACTCAAAGATCTCTAGAACCATTTTGAAAACGAAATTTAGTATATTTTACTAAAACTATATCTTATAATAATATTGTGCCTTATTTTTAAGATCTCAAATAAAACAAACATATTTTTATTACAAAATTTATTAGTATATGTATTTACAAAACGTAAGAAACAGTTTAGCTATCTGCAGATTGTTGCAAACGATCTATTGATAGCGCAACTGACTATCAGTACTAATAGTGTTTGACATCGAAATGATGTCCATTTTGACACAAATTATGTTTGATCATATAATATGTTACAAGTATTTTTTTTCGTACAGAAATTCCAGTTAAAGATTACTTAAAAAAGTTTGAGGGTAGATTTGAATTTTTTAATATTTCAAAAAACAAAATCTACCTAAATCTGTGTTAAATTATGTCCATTTTGACTCCAATTATGTTTAATCCGAAAATAAGTTTCAAGTATTTTTTTCGTACAGAAATTCCAGTTAAAGATTACTTAAAAAAGTTTGAGGGTAGATTTGAATTTTGTAATATTTCAAAAAATACAAATCTACCTAAATCTGTGTTAAATTATGTCCATTTTGACTCCAATTTGTTTAATTCGAAAATAAGTTTCAAGTATTTTTTTCGTACAGAAATTCCAGTTAAAGATTACTTAAAAAAGTTTGAGGGTAGATTTGAATTTTGTAATATTTCAAAAAACACAAATCTACCTAAATCTGTGTTAAATTATGTCCATTTTGACACAAATTATGTTTGATCATATAACAAGTTACAAGTATTTTTTTTCGTACAGAAATTCCAGTTAAAGACGGCTTAAATTAGTATGAGGGTAGATTTAAATTTTGAAATATTTCAAAAAACAAAATCTACCTAAATCTGTGTTTAATTATAAAGTATCGACTTTATCACTTGTTTAATTATTTATAAGGTTTTGTTTATTACTATTTGTGATAATTATATTTAATTTAACTAATTTAAGTTACTTATTGTAGAACGAATAATTGTAACAATCGTATACGTATCGAAACAGACGTATTTGAGATACACTGCGCGTCAACATCAGCTTTAATATCGAACGTTGCAGCGTTAGCGCGCAGTGTATCTTGAATGCTAACGTTACGATACCACTACGTATCATCATCACACTTATTCGTGCGTCACAATTATTCGTGCTCATTTCAGAGGACTGAGCGCGAATAATTGTAACAATCGTAAACGTATCGTATTTAACACACTGCGCGCTAACGCTGCAACGTTCGATATTAAAGCTGATGTTGACGCGTAGTGTATCTCAAATACGTCACTGTTTCAATACGTTTACGATTGTCACATTTATTCTTGCTTATCCCTCAGAGCACATAGTGAGTCAAAAATTACATGAACATTTTGTATGGAAGATAAAAAGTTATTTTTGTTACTAGAAATATAGTTTTTTTAAAAAATTTTGTATCTTTTTGAAAAAGTACCTAGTTTTATAAAACTGATTATGGGCAATAGCAAAAGTTTGTTAATTATAAAAAAAAAGAAATTAAGTATATTTCTCAAAGTCGAAATAATACTTCTCATCTCGATAATAGTTTATCGAGAAATTATGTTATAAATAAACATTATAAACAAACGATCATGAAGATCGCAGTACAACTATTTCGTATCTGGAACTAATTGTTCCCAAAAGCGTTTTTTGTGATAATTAAGACGGCTGATATAAGCTGGTTTAAGAATTTTGTTACATACTGTTAATAAAGTTGATTCAGTTATTTTTTTTTGTTTTATTTATTCTACTCAAAAGATTATTAGGTTCTTCTTCTTCTGTTTTCCCAAAATTTGGCCTCTATGGCGTTTTCAGTGACAACATGGGCATGGGGTGCATGGAAAGAGCCTCCTCGTGGCGCACACCGGTAACAGCTAGGCACGGTAAAGCAGTGTCTAGTCTGGCTAATCTTTCCAACACGATGCTACAACAAAATACCTACAGTTGTAGCATCGACACGATAAGAAGAAGTGACAACGTACAGATCGGCCAAAGAACAAGTTTTTGGGCACATCGGGCAGGTCAATAGGCAGGACATGGTCTGCGAATCCACACCGTAATCGCACCTCGACACATCAGAACCCCACCTATAACTCGGGTGAAACCGGTCAATCGGTCTAACTGAAATCTATCTATCTTATAAAAAGTTAATGCAGACATCTCTTGTTTATGTCCGAGTAAGATTTTTCATGTCATACGGCCGGTTTCTCGAACGATGATCAACGAAAAAATCTAATAATTACTATGTGTCAAACTCGGATCAATCGTGATTTGGGTTTCCAGAAACCGGCCGTTAATCAAACAATAACTTTACAATACAACAACCGTATTACTATGCGTATCACGTATCAGGTAGGAAATCTAAGATTCTAATATGCTCCTATATAACCTTCATCAAGCCTCAAGAATATGAACCAGATTTGCAGTCCGATTTTCTGCTTGAAGTGAAGGTCTACCCACGCCAAGCGACCTTGCTCGTGGTCCGATTCGGTCGTATTACTTGTGTTCAAATTCCGTAATAACTTCGTTTGTCGCGATCTAGGATTTGTCGCCATCTGTTGGCCTGTTGCGTAGACTTCGATGTAGTTCATCATGTAGAGAGATAGATGGCGCTACACTCTAACGGTCTATCTTATAAAAAGTTAGCGCAGACTTGAAGTCATTTTATAAGATAGACCGTTATCTAGAGTCTACTTCCAGGCCCTGTAGGCCAAAGCATGTGATGCAATGCTCTCCCGAACACATGCAAAGAAATCAATCTCTTAGTTTTGTGGTTTTCGTCTACCATCACGTGGTAACCGGTGCTATTCAGTCCTTTTGCTACAGCTTGGCTTTTAGCTACAAGTAGAAGATGACCTGGAACGAATTTTGGATTATAAGAACCTATAGATAGATGGGCAATTGACACTTTACGCTCTAGTGTACTATGGGACCTATAGATTGGTGGTAGAATACTAATGTAAGTACATTATTTTTCTAAATAAAATACTTACTTACATAGTAACACCAGACACAAAACAAACCCCGCGGTTACGTTTGCACCATTGAGTTTTTAGAGTCTTTGGAGGAAACGTAACTGACTAGTTCACACAAATATTTGGTCTGTGAGGGTATCGAACCAACGACCTACATCATAGAAGGCAGAGTTTCTACCAACTGAGCTGTGAAGCATGTCAAAAGTACCTACTTTGCTAAGCTAGCTTATTATGGTTATATGTTAACTGAGCCAAAAAAAATATGCTGCCTATTTTATCATCTTCCTTGTCCCACATTATGTGGGGTTGGTACAACACGTATTCTTCCACTCTCCTCTATCAGACGTCATCTCACTGCTCACTCCTTTCTTACACATGTCATCATTCATACAGTCCATCCATCTTTTCTTTGGCCTCCCTCAAATCCTGATTTGCTGTATTGCCTATTTGATCATATAAAATGTCTGCTTTAACCTTTATTAATAGGCAGACCTTTACACACATTGTAAGAAAGTGGTAGGTATCCAATATTATAGGTTAGGATACCTACCTAAAAGTTTCTCATCATCAATAGTTGCATCGACCAGCCTTGTCGAAACCTTTGGAATCACCTTGAAGTGAATCGAAGCTTGTCTATCCTCATCGACTTCTACCACCACGCACTGCAACAGATTTTAACAACTCTTTTGTTTATTTATCTAGAGTCTGTCAAGCGAAAGATGGCCCTGATAAATCGCGGCAAATTCAAAAACTATTAGTATGGCAATACATTAAATAATAGGATAACTTGGAATTACATAATTTGATACTTTGATATTATTCTAAATAAATATACTTACATAATTTTTGATGATGATTATGAATAAGTAGATGATATACTATTGCCATACTAATAGTTTTTGAATTTGCCGCGATTTATCAGGGCCATCTTTCGCTTGACAGACTCTAATTCTTTACTGCACAAAACTAAAAACTAAACCCTTTTTTGCGATATCTGGAAAAGGTGAATAAGTTTTTAAGTGCCTCCCTAATTTTAAGACGTTTGTAACACTTATTTTGGCAAAATAAACATCTTGCATCTTGTACTATACAACGGGAGGACCTAATGCTAAAGCGTTATTACCAACACAACGTGGTAACAGAAAAGGTGAGTATCTTCTGGATATTAAACCTAGTTTAGATTAGATAATTACAGTTCATATCAGAATCTCACACATTTGCTTCAATCCTAGATTAGCTGAAGGAATATTATGGACAAGTTGGTATGTACCTATAATATACTGAAATATATCAATAGATCCGAGTAAAGTTGAAGGAATATTATATTTTGTACAAGTATGTATAATTAACTGAAATCCATCAATAGTTCTACATAAAATCCCTTAGATTGGAACTGTATTGGTGTGGAATGTTAATATGTATTACTTACTAACCTTTTCATCTTGATACAAACACTCTCCTTTAAAAACATTGCCTTTAAACTCCATATCTGGTTTTTAGGTTTTAGTTACTTATACTAAGAACTATGTTATATATTTCCGAAAATAAACCATGACAAAACTTGACATTATAAACAAAACTAGCAAGTAACCTATAAATTCAAGTGATCGTTGCTACTTCAGTGTCCGATTTTACGAGTCATACATTTGCTAGTAGAAATACGTCAAGAAATACTTTGATTGTGTAGGTATACAATTTGATAAGTTATCTACCTATATCATGTTTCACTAACTAACTGTTATATTCTGCTATCAATATTATGATATCTGATGAGTAATTGGGTACCCTAGATATCTAAAACAAACAATAGTAGGTACATATATTTTTTAGTAAAATAAAAGAAAAACGATTATATTGACATGGACAAGTGTTTAATAAAAATACTAATTATTTTAACTCATTTCACACTACATTCTAGCTCCAAACTAAACAAACCTTGTACCTACGTCCATCAAAAATCGTGGCATGCGCAGTGTTAGGTTATTTTCGTTACGTTATTTCGTTACGGAGTTTCTGGATTCGGTATCCACGCTCAAGGCCCGCGATAGAAGCTACGCAATAGCTTCAAAATAGGTATTAGAAAAAAAAACAATAAATAATTAATTAAGTTTTTATTACAACAACACGTGCTTATTACAATGCATTAGAATATACAAAATCACAGTCTTATACAGCTTAGGACATCATTAAATTAAAAAAAAACAAAAAAAGAAAAAAATGGCTCATTATACTAAACCCAGCTCTCAAAATTGAGTCAAATTAAATAATAAACGCACATTAATATATTATTCTAATAATGGAATGGTTTATTCACAGAAATATTAATATTATTTATTTTACAGAAAAAAACACAAGTTATATTATGAAATGCATTTCAATTCTGATTTAGACTTTGCTTGCAAAATGGCCTAAATTTTTATACCACGGTCTTTATACAACGTGTAACATAATATCCCTATAATCCCGAAAGGGGGTGTATAATCAAAATTTCCTCAACATTGGTTCAGCAGTTTGATATTGGTCCACAAACGAAACTACAATTAAGAAAACAAGATAAAAGTACCCAAATTTAGCCTTAACATACAAGCTATTGATATACATAACTTCATCAAAATTAATTCATTAATTTAGCTATTGTAAACATTTAAACACACTATTAATAAAATGGATATTAATAATAGTTTAAATAAAATTGAACAATAGTTCATAGTATATTTAACAAAAAATATTTTTAGGTTAAGTTTACAATATACCTATTATATAACACACAATTATTATATTATACTACTTATATACAGACTTGAATAGTATTTTATTTTACAAAAATAAAACAAAACAGACTTCAATGGTCATCAAAGTTACACTAAAAACACATTTCTTAGTTAAAAAATAATACCAGTTAGATTCTAATTAAATAAATAATGACAATCCACACAACATCATCTAGCCCCAAGCTAAGCAGAGCTTGTGTTATGAGTACTAGAAGACATACTTAATACAATACATTACATAAATAGATATTTTTCATTACCGATACAAAATACCCAGAAAAACCCGGAATAAATATTTGCAGATCGTACAAACATTTATCCTAGGGCGGGAATCGAACCCGCAACCTCCGCGTCACATCGGTCGTCGAAGAAAAAGACGTCGTAGAAAAATAGTCGAATTGAGAACTTCCTTTTAAAATTGGTTGAAAATATTAAATATAGATTAACAGAAGAAAAAAACAATAATTATACGGTGATCTTAATTTATCTTAATGTTTAATGAACACTGTACAATTTAAATATCTAAATTATGCCGGATTATATAAAAATTATATATAAAAAAATCTCTCTTAATAGAATATAACTTTATTGTACACCAATTAAAGAAACACAAAGAAACAAACAATTAACATAACAGGTGCAATGGGCGGTCTTATCTATGAACGATCTCTTCCAGACAACCTAACCTAACCTTTAATAGTAAACCAAAAAAAGACGTGTGGCAATCGGGGACTGCCGCGGTAAAGCTATTGCATAGCATTTTTTGCTGGATTACGCATGCGCAGTGTTAGGTTATTTTCGTTACAGAATTTCTGGATTCGGTCTCCACGCTCAAGGCCCGCGATAGAAGCTATGCAATAGCTTTAAAAACAAATCTAAGAGCCAACGCGTGATAACCTGACAGTAGTGCATTAACAATTTTTCCTAAAATGTAAATCCGTTTTTGGCTACCTGTATTGTAATTGAGTTTATTTAATTTTAATTTAAGAGCTGTGGATTATGTTACACAATAAATAAATAAATAAATAAACAAATTCTAACCAACAATTATTATAATAAAAAGATATTAAAATAAATTAGAATTATGGTAACAAATTAAGCTAAAATATAACAATAAATGTATTTTATATACATTTTAAGACATTAGTATAATCTTCTGTCTTCTGAGCAAGAATAAATGTGAAAATCCTATCGACAAAGTGTCGTATTTGAGATACACTGCGCGTCAACATCAGCTTTACTGTCGAACATTGCAGCGTTAGCGCGCAGTGTGTCTTAAATACGTTACGTTTACGATTGTCACATTTATTGGTGCTTAGCATTCTGTAGCTCTACCATGAGTTGTCACAGTAAAATCGCCTGACTTACTACAGTAGTTACGTCAATATTAGTATTACGAATTTTAGTACCCAACTATCCGCTAGAGGCGCTGTACAAATCTTCATACATTTTTTTAACTACAGACGCTAGCGAGTATAGATTGTAAAAACTCATGGTAGAGATACTGCCAGATATCTGCCTCAAGCTAAGCAGAGCTTGTGTTATGGGTACTAGAAGACTGACATACTTAATACAATACATTACATAGATAGATATTTTTTATTATACATATAAAATACCCAGAACACCCGGAATAAATATTTGCAGATCGTACAAACATTTATCCCAAGGCGGTAATCGAAGCCGCAACCTCCGCGTCGCAGGCTAACCTTAGCCGGCCGCGCCACATCGGTCGTCAACAGGTTTAATGTTCATAAAGTGCGATAGGTGGCGCTGTTCAACAAAGTTATTATTTTTCTTACCCTTTGGTGTCGTCGACACAAGATATTTTCTTCTATCTATCATCCGTCATTTACAAAAGACATACGATCGGTTTCTGAAACGTTGATCAACCAAAAAATCAAACTACAATGTGTCAAAACTAGGATCAATCGATGATGCCAAGCGTTTAAGCAACCCAATCACGATAGATCCGAGTTTTGACACATTGTAATTTGATTTTTTGGTTATTAACGTTTCAGAAACTGACAGTTAATGTTCTTGGGATTTTTCACGTAAAATTCACTACACAAAGTATCACTGCACTTTTCACCCTTAAGAAGGGTGACACAAAAATTTGTTTCAATCAAGGTTTTAATACCTCAGTATTACCCATAGTAGGGGTAATATAGTTTAAAATTAACCCCAAGTGGGATCGTACTTAGTCCATTGGTAGTGGGGGGCTAAATATACTCTTCGACCGCTGACGTAACACGTTACTACCCCCCGATACGCGGTCCTAGGTACGCCACTCTGAAAACATAATATACATATTATTAGATAATACAGTATTTACAAAATGTACATTGTCATATAAAATACATAAGAAACAGTTGAACTATCTACAGACCGTTGCAAACGATCTATAGATAGTTCAACTGATCCAAATCAGTACCAATCGGAAGCGTACCCAAGACACTGGCTGCATTGCCGCGCTGAATAGCAATGCTGATACGTTGGGCCAGATACTCACCAGCCCTCGAATTATTAGATTGAAAAATATTACATTTTATAAGTGCATATTTTTTACAACGAAGTATAATAGAGCATTTACGGGTTAAGTTCCATTTTGATTTAGTATTTTAATAAAATAAGCTTATTTTTTTTGGTCACTTTGTATATAAAACGCAGCCAGTACGCTACGCTTCCAATTGGTACTGATTTGGATCAGATGAGCTACCTTGGTCTGTAGATAGTTCAATTGTTTCATGTATTTTATATATAACTAGCTGACCCGTGCCCACTTCGTTGAGCATAATTGAAGTTTTAGTAAGGATCCCTATTTTTTTTTGAAAATATAATATAGCCTATGACACTCAGCAATAATGTGGCTTTCTATTGGTGAAAGAATTTTTAAAATCGGTTCAGTAGATCCCGAGATTACCCCTTACAATTGAACAAATATACAAACTTTACCTCTTTATAATATTAGTATAGATAAAAAAAAATTATGTGTTCAATGTACATATTATTATATATATTTATACAGAAAAAGTACATTGTTTGATGAAATTTTCAGTAAGTATTAAAATATTTATGTTAAGCCAGGGCAAGCAAAAGTCGTCCCTATATCTACAAACACCCGGTATATAATACATTAACCTCACCAATATATTCATATGCTCGGTGTGAATACACCCCTTTCGAACTCATAGGGGTATTACGTTACACGGTGTATAATACCTTACCCTAAAATCGTCCATAAGGCCTAGTTTCTTAGCGTTCCGTCTGTAAGTCCCCGCGTCAGTGTATGACACTTTAGCGTCATCGCGTCCGTGAGACAATGCCTCGGAAACTGACACTTCTGGCAATGACGATAGAGTCGAAGATAGGGCTTCGTCGTAATTATCCTGAAATAGAAAAATAGGAGATTAATTAATTAGATATTAGGATACAATATTTGAAACTATCACGGTTTTGAACATAGTTTACTATATAAACGGGATATTCATCATAAATAAAATAAATAATGCTGGACAATCCACACAACATCATCTAGCCTCAAGCTAAGCAGAGCTTGTGTTATGGGTACTAGAAGACTGACATACTTAATACAATACATTACATGGATAGATATTTTTTATTATTCATATTAAATACCCAGAACACCCGGAATAAATATTTGCAGATCGTACAATTATTTATCCCAAGGCGGGAATCGAACCCGCAACCTCCGCGTCGCAGGCGGACCATCGCCCACCGCGCTACATTGGTCGTCGAATTAAATTTACATTGAAATTGAAATGACCTTACCTTTAGAAGGTAACTTAGATCTAGTTTTGTAAACTCCACATATTCCATATTTAGTTGTATATTTCTTAAATGCTTGTCAAAGAATAGTCCTTTGCTTACTCCCACCTGAAAAAAACAGTATTATAAGCTTCTTTTGACACCAAACAAAGGTAAACAAACTTAGATAACTACAAGGCTGTCATTCTAAATCCAATATGGCGAATTTTGTCATCGATTTATTCATACGCCATATAAGATTTAGGACGTTATGACGTCATTGCAAATCCAAGATGGCGGAATATATTTTTCAGACATTACTTTTTAGCGCCATCTATCTCGCTACTAAAAACTACTAAAAAATTCTTTAACTGCGCGGCAATGCAGCCAGTATCTTGGGTACGCTTCCGATTGGTACTGATTTGGATCAGCTGAACTATCTCTTATGTATTTTATATGCCTATGTACATTTTGTAAATACTGTAATACCTAGTCGTAAGTTTGTTTGTGAATAAAGTAATATTATTTAAAAAAAATACCTTGCCAAAGGAATATGTCCTTGATATTTCTGGTCTGATGCAAGCTTTATTGTGAACATTCTCAGGGTTTCTGAGCCAGTCATCGAAGAACCTAAACAAAAAAAAAAATTACATAAACATAGCCGACCGATGTGGCGCGGCGGGCGATGGTCCGCCTGCGACAGACAGACAGACAGACCGACAGACAGACAGACAATCAAACAGACAAAGAGACACACAGACGGACAGCAGAGTCTCAGTAATAACAGTTTAACTCTAAAAAGGACCATACATCCGAAATTACTTATGTATATGTGTTTCTATATATTTATTTATTATTTATTTATCTATTATATCAGAGACTAGTAATATAAATAGACTGCCAATCTCATACAAAAAAACGTGACTCGGAAAAAGGTGAAATCCGAGAGTTGTAGTGGCTTATTTCTAGATGGCGCTGTATTCCGATCAAACCTATGGTATAAATCATTGTTTACGATCACCTAAAAATAAAATAAAAATGTTGGTGTGCACTAACACAGAAATAATACAGATTTTTTGGCTTTTAGTGCTGTTAGGATAATTTTTACGATAATTTTTCAGCGCCATCTAGAAATAAGCCACTACAACTCTCGGATTTCACCTTTTTCCGAGTCACGTTTTTTTGTATGAGATTGGCAGTCTATTTATATTACTAGTCTCTGATTATATTCAGTTTAAACTTACGCAGGAGGCCATTTAGGTTCCAATTGTCTCCAAACCTGCCTTCTCATCATCCAGCCGAGGCCGGGGAAGAAGTCAGTTCTGTGCAGTAAGTCCGGACGGGAAGAATCTATCACTTCCTTCTTACCGTTATCATTCCATGCGGATATACACCTGGAATCGATTTAATTTTATTTAGTTTTTAAATAAATAAATATTCACGGACATTTCACACATCACACTCTAATCCCAAAGCAGGTAAGCGAAGCTTGTACTATAATAATAAATAACTTTAAACAGTAAGTAAGGTTTTACAAAAAATGTACAAAAATATGCGGAATTTATTGTGGATGGACTGAGTCTAAAATTGAAGAATTTCGCTCTAACTAAACCTATGCCTAGCTATGGGAACTAGATTGCTGATAGAACTTATATACATTTTTTATGTAGAATATACATCGATTACATAGTAACACCCAGACAGAACAAATATTTATGTTCATCACACAAACATTTACTCTGGGTGAGAATCGAATCCACGACCCACAGCATGGAAGGCAAAGCTACTACCAACTGAGCTGTGACGCCTGTCTATAAATACACAACCCAGTGTGGAAAAAATAGCTAATACTTCATCTATAGACAAAAATAATTAGACAACGCCATCTAGTTTCAATACTTATGCATTAACTTACCATAGGCTAGGATCTTTATATAGTAGTGGATAAGTGCCCAGGAAATATTCGAAGAAATCTGGGGATATGTCTAAGTCATCTGAAAATGATAATAATTATTCACAAAACATCAAGCATTACATAATTAATTAAGTTTAAAAAAAAAATAGAGTAGACTAGACTTGTGTTGTAAATACCGCGAGAAAAAAAAAAAAAAAAAAAAGGTACTTTATGTAGTAAATACGATATAATATACATACATAGTTACGTTAATTAAAAACGTTCTACAGAGAACAATAAATATCTACGTATAAAGATTTGAACAGCGCTTGCATTTAATTTCAATAATAACAAGACAGATCGCTACTCTCTCATAAAATCAACAAACAATTAGTATTAAATTAAAATGACTCGCTTTGCTCATTTAAAAAATAAACACCTTTTTTTATTTAGAACCTTAAGCCAGAATAGATTGCTAAGCTCTTTTAAAATCAACAAACAAATACTCCTAAATAACCATGGCTCCGCTTAACTCAATACTTTAAATTATATAAGTCTTTAAGTTTAAATTATACTCACAAACAAGCTTACGACTATGACAGTATTTACACTTTGTACAAAGGTATATACAAATTACATAAAAAACAGTTGAGCTATCTACAGACCGTTGCAAACGATCTATAGATAGCTCAACTGATTCAAATCAGTACCAATCGGAAGCAAATTAATTTCAAGCTACACAAAATCCTCAAACACCAAGATAGCTACGCTCTCTAAAAATCTACCAACAATTAACACTAACGGCCGGTTTCTCGAACGATGATCAACGAAAAAATCAAATAATTACTATGTGTCAAACTCGGATCAATCGTGATTTGGGGTTCCAGAAACCGGCCGTAAGTTACAACAACTCGCTTAACTCACCTTCAACAATAATAACAGCATCATGCCCCAAGTTCTCCAAAACATGATTTAACGCGAATTTATAATGCCTTGCTATTTTATAATATCCTCGGAACTTGACTTTAGCTTTTGGCAGTGGTATTTCATTTAAATCTGGTTGTGTCACCACTGATATGGTCGGGTCTTCGTCAACAAATGATTTTATAACGTGGTACGTTGCGTTATGGCCGCAATCCTGAAATAATGCATGAAAATTATCTATACTGGTATAAAAAAAACACGTGTGGCACTCGGGGACTGCCGCGGTAAAGCTATTGCATAGCATCTTTTGCTGGATTACGCATGCGCAGTGTTAGGTTATTTTCGTTACGGAATTTCTGGATTCGGTCTCCACGCTCAAGGCCCGCGATAGAAGCTATGCGATAGCTTAAAAAGTATATGTATCGGAGTAAAATAATAGATAATAATAAATATTTTTGGACATTTCACACTTCACACTCTAGTCCCAAACTAAGCAAAGCTTGTACTATGGGAACTAGACTGCTGATAGAATACATATTATATATATTTTTTGTAACTAAAAATAACACATACATACATAGTGTTTCTATGTGAAACACCCAGACACAGAACAAATATTTATATACAGCACACAAACATTTGCTCTGGGTGTTAATCGAACCCACGACCCACAGTGTGGAAGGCAGAGTTACTAACAATAGATACATATTAAAATTCAGAGTTTTAGTACCCTAAACTATTTTTGCTACTACATTCTACTAAAACGGACTTTGTTTATATACTTACTTGGCTCACTATAATTGGGAACATCTCCTTATTAGGTCTAAACTTGACTAGGTTGTCGAGACATCGTTTCACAGTCACTCTGTCGCACGCTATTAGAAGTACTGGCAGGACTAGGTTAGCTGGATCTGAAAAATAAATAAATAACATACATATTATAAAAAAACGGATACTGGAGTGGAGACCGCGTTTGGGCAAGCGTAGTGTAGGACGCCCTCCGGCGAGATGGAGCGACGATCTGCGGAGTGTAGCAAACACAACATGAGAAGAGACGAAGACCGGGCTTAGTGGCGCGTCTGCAGAGACCTACGTCCAGCAGTGGACTGATATGTATAGGTTGATGATGATGATTATGAAAAAATGTTTTAACAAAAATATATATAGTCCCAAACCAGAGACTAGTAATATAAATAGACTGCCAATCTCATACAAAAAAACGTGACTCGGAAAAAGGTGAAATCCGAGAGTTGTAGTGGCTTATTTCTAGATGGCGCTGTATTCCGATCAAACCTATGGTATAAATCATTGTTTACGATCACCTAAAAATAAAATAAAAATTTTGGTGTGCACTAACACAGAAATAATACAGATTTTTTGGATTTTAGTGCTGTTAGGATAATTTTTACGATAATTTTTCAGCGCCATCTAGAAATAAGCCACTACAACTCTCGGATTTCACCTTTTTCCGAGTCACGTTTTTTTGTATGAGATTGGCAGTCTATCTATATTCTGCCCAAACTAAGCAAAGCTTGTATTATGAGAACTAGATTGCTGATAGAATATTTACATATTTTTTTTTTGTAAATACATACATAGAATACATAGAATACCCAGACACAGAATATAGGACCTATATTCTGTATCCAGGTGTTACTATACATTACTACATAGAGCTAATACCTATAATATAGGTACTAGGTCTATGTAGTAAAGTTATTTTAATGTTTTCGATAACTGATTCGGCACGGCACTATACCCATGTATTTTAATTAGGTGCTTATGCGAAAACGGTTAATCTATCACGCAAAAACCGTAATAAAAATGTAATTAAAAATATACAGTTTAGTTTTCCTTAAGTAATAATATTGTAAACCTTTTTCTATTGTAATACGAACTATGAGACGATTAGTATTTAAACATTGACGACCGATGATGTGGCGCGGCGGGCGAAGGTCCGCCTGCGACACGGAGGGTTCGATTCCCACCTTGGAATAAATATTTGTACGATCTGCAAATATTTATTCCGGGTGTTCTGGGTATTTTATATGTATTGTATTAAGTATGTCTGTCTTCTAGTACCCCTAACACAAGCTCTGCTTAGCTTGGAGCTAGATGATGTTGTGTGGATTGTCCAGCATTATTTATTTATCTATCTTTCTACAAAATATTATTCGTTTTTTGCTATATTCCTTTCATGTATTTGTCATGTACTTGTTGTATTCTATTTTATCACATGTTTTTTTAAGGAAATATCATACTATACTATAATATACTGTGTGTGTGCTAAAGTTGCAAATAAATGTACTTATGTCTATTCATAATATACTAAGAAACAGCTGAGCTATCTGTAGACTGTTGCAAACGATCTGTAGATATAATTCTTTGCTGCTTTGCAAACAGTATAGTGTAACTAACATTAATTATAATTATTTACATGTATTAAATTCAAATTTTTGTGTCGTAAATAAATGTTTTGATTCTGATTCTAACACTATACCCCTATATTTGTAGCGCGTTGTTGGGTATAAATGGGTGGATATAGATTGTAGATAATGTTAGAGCATGACATCTGTTTATTGTCAGTTATTTTCTGATATATGCTTTGATTTTTATTAGACTATGTAGAGTAATATAAAATAAATAATTCTGGACAATCCACACAACATCATCGAACCCAAAGCTAAGCAGAGCTTGTGATATGGGTACTAGAAGACTGACATACTTAATACAATACATTACGTAGATATTTTTTATTATAAGTACATATAAAATACCCAGAACACACGGAATAAATATTTGCAGATTGTACAAACATTAGGTTGATAATGTGGATTACTTTTATCTATATATTACTTACTTTTATGCTTATCTGAAATGATCAAAGGTCAAAATATTAATATTGACCTTATATTACAGATAAGAACTTTGTAACATTGTGTAGATTTTATTCATATTTTTTATTGATCAGCTGGTTTAGCCATAACTAATTGGTAAACCCACAAACTCACTCCACACTCACCCTCACATACATACACCCTGACATACTAATACATAATAAAGCGTTATACACCCTCTTATACACATACTTTACAACATATTGCATATTTTTCTTTTACGACGCACAGTGTAATAGTAATGTTTGTATTATTTTTATAAATTTTAGCATAAATCATACTCTTTTCTGTATAAATTAAATTCCTAGCTTTCATGGAACATTATCCCTGTTCTATTCTGGAGGAGGGCGCTGACTCTGCTACTCAGTTTTATAACTTTTGCAGTTGTCAACGTTTTCACCTTGTTTTGTGTACCTTTGTTTCTGTTCCAAATAAAACATTTTGAATTTTGAATTAAGCAGTATGTAGTAGCTTATTTGATTATTTATTCATAACTAGAACGGTTTGAAGCCATCGCTTCTAAACGCATGAAACCAGTTTGTTTTGATTTTTTTATTGATAGGTTAATTAGTGAGTAGTGTTTATTATTTTTTTGATTAATTTAATTTTAATATTTAGTTTTTAATACATGTTGAATATAATTACTTTGTTGAGATAACACATCAGTGCACATTCAAATCAAATCAATAAAAGTTTATTCTGTAATATCACAAGGATTACTTAATACTCAATACTCAATTTATTTATTGTTCTCATATGTTAAGACTAGGTGTTACAGTAGATATGATTTGGTTACAACATATGAACCCTGTTTGAGGGCACTACAATATACAGGATGGTAGGCAGACCGAGGTTTGTTTATAAAATATTATTGATTAAATAAGATGTTTGTCGTAAGCATATCGTCAAACTAAGATGGACCAAAGGACACGATTCATGCTCAGGCAACACAATGGCAGACTCTTTAGCGAAAAAAGGCACAAAACTCAAGGCAAACTCAAACGACATACTACTCTGCAAACCGTCTTCAGCGGAGATAAGAAACAGACTGAAGTTGCACTCCGAGAAGGAACATCAGAAACTGTGGGAGCGCAGACCGGACTGCAAACACACCAAAACAATGCTTCCAGCAATGAACAGGCACACGGCATCAACGCTGCTCAAACTAAGACGTGAAGATTTAAGAATGATGGTGGGCATCATCACAGGTCACTGTGATCTAAATCACCATCTACTGAAAATCGGAGCGACAGACAGTGACCTCTGTCGCGGATGTCTACAAGAAAAAGAAACCGTAGAGCATGTGCTACTGCACTGCTCTTCCACAAATGAAGCCAGGTCCAAAACGGGACTGCAGGAGCTGATCGGGTCCTGTTCGTCAATGTCACCATCCACTACAACAACACCGGGGATGCTGGAACAATGCTGCCACCAACCCAGGGTCCTTCTCCGTTACTTTAAGGAGTTGGGCTGGCTGGGGTGAGGTTAGCAGGGGGACAATGCACAATACACCCCACTGCGGGACGTCAGTGCAGATCTCATTCCCCCACTTAGAATTAGAATTAGAATTAGATGTTTGTCGTCAAAAATAGAAATTATTATATTATAATTAAAAGCAAATGTCATTTGAATTCAAATATGTACTTAGAATCATCTTAAAAGGCTGGTTCTATTTTTTTATATGATCTTTACGTTTCTGGTTTAAAAGCTCAATTACAACTGATGTGGTGCGAAGGGCAAAGGTCCACCTGCGACGCGGAAGGTTGCAGGTTCGATTCCCGCTTTGGAATAAATGTTTGTACTATCTGCAATTTATTAATACAGTAGAACCTCGTTAATACGATCACGTTTAATACGATTTCTCGTATAATACGCCAATTTACGCCAGTCCCTGCAACTTCAGACATATTTTCATACATTTCTTAACGCTTAATACGATTCGTCATCCCGTTTAATACGCCCGAGCCGAGCCGTCGGTCACTAGCAGAGCGCTCTAACGCGAGCCTCAGGAAGCCCCCCGCCCGTGTTGGAAGAAGAAGAACCCGAGATACTGCAGGATTTTCCTAGATATTTCCTGGATATTTTGGCACCGTATGACATTCTATCATTATCATACGGTGATCTTATCTTATTTTGTGTGTTATTCACATTCTCAATGTGAATAACACACAAAATGAGGCATAAAATGAGTGATAATGATGATGATGAGTCAACTCCGGTTTTGTCAAACGTCCAGGCATTATCAGCGGTTAATGTTTTAAGATTCTATGTAGCGTCTTTGGATCAAAGCAAAGACGCACTGCAAAAGTTGAATTATGTTGAAAATGTTTTAATTACTAATGCATCAAAATCTTTCTGTCAAACTAAAATAAGCGATTATTTTAAATGACGTAATTATAATTACACTACGTATTTAATGGTATTTATCAATGTATAATTTACTACCTACATATTACATTATAACATAATACAGAACAATATGTATGTAGACTATGTAGAACGTATTATTTTTTCTATCCCGCATAATACGCTTTCACGCTTAAGACGCGTTTTTGGTAGGGTCCCTGAGAAATCGTCTTAAGCGGGTTTTACTGTATTTATTTCGGGTGCTCTGGGTATTTTATATGTATACATAATAAAAAATATCTATCTATGTAATGTATTGTATTATGTATGTCAGTCTTCTAGTACCCATAACACAAGCTCTGCTTAGCTTGGGGCTAGATGATGTTGTGTGGATTGTCCAGCATTATTTATTTAATTAGTTCCTTACCCGGCATGATATTCTTTTCACTATCTTCATTGTTGGAGTCAGTATTCTTCAAATGCTTCTTCACCTTCTCCAATAACACATTGCTGGCAGAAACCTGCTCATCCACCTGCTTCTGAAGCTTCTCTATCCTACTCTCTATTTCCACCACATTCTTCTTGACTGGAGTTATTCTAGGCACTTCTATCAGAGACGAGTATGTCACAATAAACCATAAAAATGCCACGATTCCGCCGATAAGAAAAACTTTTCGTAAATTCAGACGCATTTTGGTTTTATAACTCACAGGTATGGTATTAGTGGTATGTAGTTGTATTCATGTTCCAAATACCGATACGTCAACACATTCTACGTTAAAACAAACAAACATTGCGATTTCGAGGTTTTTCTCGTATATTTAACGTATAAACTCGTAGGCTTTAAACTTTAGGTTGCAAGCTTTAAGGTGGTATTGAACAGTAAACTTAGTATATTCAATAACTTTTAGACAAAACTGCTGAAATATATTATTTTATTTGTAATTTTCAGGAGGACACGTCAATCAGAATAATTAGATTGACTGACTGAAAAAATAGAATATTTTTTTTTTAAAGAATGACGTTGACAGCTTAGATGGCGTGTGACGTAGATACACAACAGTTTTGTGACATGACATACATACGAAACACACACTTGTTGCCCACACGACTCGACATTTTTTTTGGACTACAAGAGCCCGGTTTGAGCAAAATAAACGAGTTATTACGATTTAGAAAATTGTATGACTTAAATAATTTATTTTTACTGCACATAGAATAACCTCTTGGCTCACTGTGATGCATTTTGGTAGTTACTACCTAGGTAATAATAACAAATCAATAAATTTTGAATCAACGCTAAACCCTTGTTCAATAAATTAAATTTGAAAAAATGTTATTCGGTTTTTTATTATCTTTCATCAAGTTTTACTAGTGTATTTTATGGGCCACAATATACTCAAAAATATAATAATAATGGCTAGTCTCTCAACATTAATGAGTAGAAAAAATAATAAGGCGATAGGTAAGACATGACTTTCCGACCAACCCAAACATGTGTAAATTATAGATACCGTGCCGTGATGGGAAAAAAAAAGAAAAAACAACGTTCGAACTTTGAACACAAACGGCGCATACCGAAGCTATTTGAAAGCAATTAACGAAAGTTTTGAATACAAACGCAATAATGCGGAAATTGAACAAGAACTTGTCAAATAATTTACTAGTTTGGGGTTCCATCTTGGTGCAACAAAAATAAAAACCAATATTTTATTTCATTCTCTTACACAAGAGAATAGATAGATATATAATTAAAATAGGTTTTGATTAATACTGTGGTATTCTAAAGTATTGTTATTAGGTAGTAATTATTTTAAAAGACTTAATTAGATAAGTAAATAAGTTTTATACTATAGGTAGAAAGGTGTAGAAGTCCGAGAGTCGTTGAGTTGTAACAATGTACATATTATATGTATGTATTTACATTAAAATTGTAAGTATGTAAGTATTCTATCTAGTTTCCTTTCCATAGCACAAGCTTTGCTTAGTTTGGAACTAGGGTGTGATTTGTGTATTATCCATGAATATTTATTTTATAAATTTTTACCTACATTAGAACTTAATTCATTAAGTAAAAAAAATACAGCGAACGCAAAAGCGTTTAGTCTACAAACGCTACCGAAACTAACAGCACATATGAAGCCATGTGTAACGACTAGTATTTAAAGCTAATGAAAAAAGCGCGAAAAAAGAAGCGCCGGCGCATAAGGATCTCTTAATTATAACAAAATATCCCAGTTATTTAAAACGGCACCTTTTGTTTTTGTCATGTTATTTATTGCTAGGGATCCGTAGCTAGTGTCTAGAGTCTGTCAAGCGAAAGATGGCCCTGATAAATCGCGGCAAATTCAAAAACTATTAGTATGGCAATACATTAAATAATAGGATAACTTGGAATTACATAATTTGATACTTTGATATTATTCTAAATAAATATACTTACATAATTTTTGATGATGATTATGAATAAGTAGATGATATACTATTGCCATACTAATAGTTTTTGAATTTGCCGCGATTTATCAGGGCCATCTTTCGCTTGACAGACTCTAGTAACATACCTACCTAAGAGACGAAGGGTTCTCTACATTTGTCTTGGTATTTTTATTTAGTATTTATTTTACATAGCATAGATAAGAAACGACTATTACTAATATTTGCAAAATGTACACTAAGTATATATAAACTACATAAGAAGCAGTTGAGCTATCTACAGATCGTTGCAAACGATCTATAGATAATTCAACTGCGCCAAATCACATAGCATTATATTACAGCTAAGATGACAAGGCGATAATACTATTACTTACTTACCTAAATAATTATTACATTAGACAAATACAACGTTCACCGATTATTTCCAAGTGGTCCTGATAATGCACACAATATCTTTGTAAATTATGGCCTATGTGTTATTCCGATATATAAACTACATTATTGTAAAGTTTCATTAAAATCCATTCAGTAGTTTTTGCGTGAAAGAGTAACAAACATACATCCATAGAAACTGTCTTTCTAATATTAGTAAGAAGTGGGATAGATAGTAATAAGTCCTATAATTAATAAAATCGTAATTATGAGTAACGTAATACAGTCTAAATATCCCCTAATTAGCCCGTCTCCGATCCCAACTGACGCTCCCAATTAAAGCAACTTAACTAAATAATTATCACGATTAATGCGCGCACGCATATATCACTACACTCCTTAAATAAATCCTAATTTGATAAAGAAGACAAGCATCCGTTCAGTGACACGCCCACTTCTATCCCATTGGTGGACAGTTAATTATAGCTCCCTCAGGAGCTATTTGCATCGTTTAATTGGTTACAACCTGATACCAACCTTAAGGTAACCAAGCAAGAATCATTTTCAATGCCACGCTTTTGAAGAAAATTGTCATCCAGAAAGACGCCCATTAGTCGAAGCTGTCCATCTTCATTTCAGTCGCGTCTCTGGCGCATGTGATATATCCAACTGCTAAGCAATTGTAGACCTTATTCCTCCATCAAAAAGGCTGATGGATGAGCCCTGGCGCGTTAATATGTTCTTCAGAGGCAGTTAACATTCTTCTCGACGTTTCAGCGGACCAATTGACAAAAACGCATCGGTAGTTTCGAATCAGTGTATTATTCGTTGCAGTCAACCCTCAGATTCTCTTCAGCTATGGACGACACTGAGAAGACAGTGAACGAAGTGAAGCTCCCGTTTTCTATAGAGAATTTACTTGCAAATAAGGCGGATAGTGTTCCAAGTGAAGTGTATGATGATGGAGGTAGTGATTGCTCGGAACAGGTTGATGTGGAAGGATCTACCGCTGATGCGCAGGACTTTGCGGAAATCAAAAATGATTATCAACAACCAGGTATTTAAGATATAACTTTCTGAAAAAAAAATCATTTTTGTGTAAGAACAACTGGTTTTACAATTGTATTAAAAATATAAATTGTATTTTTTTATTTTGTTGTATTGATCTATAATTTTTGTGAAGCTTTTATAAAAGTTAATAACATTTTTTGCTTATACATATTACGTTGCAAGTTAAATAATAATAATAATAATAATAATAAAGCCTTTTATTCAGACAACTTAATATATGTACATAAAATTTCCTTACACTAATTTTTCTTACACTTTTCCTATAATATTTTTTTGTTTTGTTTTCCTTTTCTAACGTTTATTCATGTATTTGGTACTTCTTTATTTTCTGTAAGTCCGTTTGCCAGTTGGCATAGGCCTCCTCCAACCTTTTCCATTCCGATCTCTCTCTGGCTACTCTACTCCATGTTGTGCCTGTAACCTGTCTGATATCATCATCCCATCTTTTTTGTTGTCTACCTTTTTTCCTTTTTCCTTCTCTAGGATACCATTGTGTTACTATCTTGCTCCATTTTTCTTTTCCTCTAATCATGTGACCTGTCCATTTCCATTTTAATCTTTTTATTTTCAGGGTGGCGTCCTGTACTTTCGTTTTTTTTCTTATGTTTATGTTTCTTATTCTATCCGCCCTCTTTACTCCGAGCATGCTTCGCTCCATCGCTTGTTGGCAAACGGCGATTCTGTTGGTCATATTGTTTGTAATGGCCCATGTTTGGCTTCCATACATTAAAACGGGTAGGATGCAGGTGTTGAATAGTTTGCTCTTTGTTGTTATATGTAGGGTTTTGTCCTTCATTACTTCCTTCAGACCCCAGTACCTTTTCCAACTGTTTGCTATACGCCTTTCTATTTCTTTGTTTATGTTATCTTCGGGTGATATCAGCTGGCCGAGGTATATATACTCTTCCACATAACTAATTTCTGTCTCATCTATACTTATTCTACTTTTAACTCCATTTGTCATTACTTTTGTTTTTTCGGGATTCAAACGTTGCAAGTTATTACGTTGCAACTGATTTTATATTGAATCATGATTCTGAGAAATAATTATGATTAGAAATAGTTACAATTATTACAAAAATTAGAAAAATATGCACTTAGGTGTTCCTTTTTTTATAAAATATTAACGAAAAATATAGGTAAGTAATATCTTTGAGATATAAAAATATGGCTGTGTGAATAAATCATATTATCAAATTGTTTCAAAATTCAACCTGTGTGAATCGTGAAATACATTGTGGTTTTGTAGAAAAAAAAAACAGATTTTCGGAAATATTTCGATATCCACAGGTTGAATTTTCAAACAGTTTTAGAATCAAATAAAGCTTTTTATATGCCCTTTTAAACGCAACTATTTTTGTGTGCCTTCAGGATTCTTAATATCATAAAGTTATTACAGTAGAACCATGATAAGTTAAAGTTCAAGGGAAACACAAAATCTTTTAAGTTATAGAGGTTTTAAGTTATCAAGGCTCTGTTTAGGGCTCTGATGGGAAGGGGAACACATTGTTTTCAATATCATAGAGGTTTTTAAGTTACCGAGGTTTGAGTTATCGATGTTCTACTGTAGGTATAATGTTTTTTTAAATATCTCGATTATTCCCATGGGACGGTTTTTTTAGTAAATGTTAGCTTGTAAAAACCTAAAAATTGTATGTTTGTATCATTGATAGGAACATAAAATGAGAACAGCCCAATGTGCCTAGATTTAGAAAAAAACGAGCAATGTTCAGGAAAATGGCCTGACAGATGTAAAAAATTCAAATACTGGCCGAAAAAAATATTACCACTTATGTTAGTGGGTAATAGAAGACTTACATACTTAATACAATACATTACATAGATGGATATTTTTTATTATAAGTACATACATATAAAATACCTAGAACACCCGGAATAAATATTTGCAGATCGTACAAACATTTATCCCATGGCGGGAATCGAGTCCGCAACCTCCTCGTCGCAGGCGGACTTTCACCCGCCGCGCCACATCGGTCGTCCGTTGTTGTAGGCTTCGGATATTGATATTGAAATGAAATGAAATGAAATGAAATTGTTTATTTGTCAGAAACATGGTACAAAAGGTCTTCAAAAGAGTATAGTTTCACACATTTCACCAAACACATTGGCATACAAATTATATTTTATACAAATTTATCAGTTAATAAAAATAATAATACCAAATTAATAAAAAATACCAAATTAAATTAAATTATTACATTAGAAACATTAAATAAAATTATAATCATAAATCCAGAAAAACAAAGTCAACTAATACCTATCTAAGGTCTACGATGTGTACATTTTTATACTTAATCATTATTTAAAAAGTCATTAACACTATAAAAAGTTTTGTCAATTAACCACGATCTTAGTCTTTTTATAAATGCTCTAATTGGCAAGTCCTTAATATCAGTGGGAATTTTATTAAATATGAGACCACACATAGCAAATGAATTTTTCTTATAGAGCGTAGTTTTAGGTATTCTAGAAAGAACAATCCTATCAGGGTCTCTAACACATCTTTTGTATATGTCACGTGCTCGCGTAAATGAATTCGATTGTTCCTTCACAAACTTGGCTGCATCCAAAATATACATGCTGGGCAATGTCAACAATTCAAGTTCTTTAAAAATTATATATATTGATTATTATATATTCCTTCTAACATTATATACTATCGGATTTACTACACAATGTATTTTAAAGTAACTATTTTTTGTCCCAAATAAATATAATATTATTTGTTTCAAAAAATATAATATAATCTTTTTTGAAACAAATAATATTATGGCCAGATTTTTAAATGCGTTTTCTATTCGTCAATACGACATTACTATTTCAATCTCTACCCCTAACCATATATTTTATACATACTTACAATTATATTGTACGTCCAAAAAGGACAAATTGTTAACTATGGACTTAATTTATAACATCTTTATGTACCTACACAGTTACACAAAAAATATATTCTTATTCCTATTCATATACGACAAGTCACGTTATTTTACAATATGTGTAAATATTATTTTTGACCAATATTAGTAACTGTTTGACATTTTTAATTAATTCGTGTAAAAGGATTTGCCGTTCTAATTAAATAAATAAATATTAAGTAGTCAGTGTGCGCTCTACCTAAAAGCAAGGCGTGTCAATCAACTGAAATCATTGACTGATTGATTAATTGTCGGTAATCAGTCCTCTGAAATAGAATGCGATGACGTAGCGTCCGCTAGAGGGATGCAAGTGATTCCAAATATTTTGATGCCGAGCCGGAAAAAGAAAAGTAGAACCCAAAATTACGGGAAAAAAATAAAATATTCCCGTTGTCTAACACTGTAACTTAACGGAATGTTTTGTCCCAATGTGAAACATGTGACTCGACGGGAATAACCCGAAATTACGACTACATTGTAAGGCTAAAAAAAAATCGAGGGATCGTCCGAAATAAAATAGTAATTAGTAGCTATGGTTGTTTTATCAACGTTTAAATAAGTATGCTTCTAATTTAAGTAATAACAACATTTTTAAAACAAAAAGACATGGGTATCTTCACGAAATAGTTCCACAAGAATTAGTGGACTACAAGCTACCGGATTCGGTTCGCAACGTACCTTACCGCATTAAATAATGGTAGGTAGGTAATGTTGCTATTTGCGATAACACGTGACTACCACAAAGCGTAAAAACTATCAACTTTAAGAATGCAATGAACTTAGTTGTTTAAGCAAATGAAAATAGTTATGTAAGTATCATTTTTAAAGTGCCGGTTTTCGGAAAACTGTTCGATTGCGGGTTGACTAATAGTCCAGTCAAAATAGACATTCCAGTTTGCATTAATTCCCAACAAGCTGGATTTTTGTACAGGCCTTGAATACGTCATTACAAATGATATGTCAAAAGTCCCCATCGATCCCGCTTGTGCGTTGTTTTTTATTCGAGGTCAAAGGTCATAAATTTGCATTTTTTGCGTATATCTCTGAAACAACGAAAGCTATCGAAAAGTGGTTCAGGCAAAGTTTGTACATCGTAAAATTGTCTACAAAAACACCTCAACACTTTTCTTCTACAAAGCATCGTTTTCGAGATATAGTGACTTTAGATCGCAGGAAAATCGTCGACGATGCTGCGTTTTTTTCATTTCAGCCGTTTTATCTGCTTCATTGCCACAGAACAAACAGTATTTTTTTTTTTTATTTATAACTTATCTGTTTTTAAACGAAAAGTTAATTCCAACATTAGTAATCTATGAAGTTATTAACTATTTATTGATTAATGTTAAGTCGTTACGCATTGTTTTACTCACGGCCCGTCCCGGCTTCGCACGGTTGGACATTGAGTTACTTTACTTAAGTTTTAGAAAATATCCCTAATCTTTTCTTGCACTAAATATATATTTTACTCAGGGTAAATGTAGTTTACAAATAAGTAATTTTTTTTTGTTACTTTTATTAGGTAACATTGATTTTTTCAGTTGTATCAGCTATGCTAACCTATCTTATTAATTTGTTTTAAACATTATTTTACGATCTTTGCTTACTAACTACATATTTATTGCAGACAGATATTTTTGTTAGGTGAACATGTACAAATAGTAAAATAAATGTTGATCCTAAAACGGTCCCAAAAATCATCTTTTCTTTGTACAGAACGCAAAAACGTTTACTTTCGCACTTACTAAATCAAATCCAACTCAATTATGTAGAAAATAAATTGATTAGCGTCCAAAACAATCCTATGATCAGCTAGACGAAAACAAGTGACAAAACATGCATTTAAACCACTTTGACAGCGGTAAAGCAATTAATGTCAATTTATCGTCACTTGTCAACGAGGGATGTCTTTGTTTCGCGCCACTGTGCGCCTGCCAAAGTATTCAATGTAAAAAATGTCAATTAGATCTTTATTAGCTGGCAATAAAGGAGAAATTCCAACGTAGAGTTGTTTTTTTTACGGCAAATTCAAAATGGTTTTCAGCGTTGACGCAGTCGGCCGCGCTCGAGATTCTCTCATCCGCTGTCTGGTAATAGAATTTTACAGCTTTTTAATGAGCTCCGACCACTTACTAAATTTCACTCGCAAGACGTTTCTTTTCATGTTTATTTCCCTTTTTTTTCTAACCGGTGAATAATTACGGGGCAGAAAGATTTAGCTAACGAGACTTGGGACGCGAGGAGATTTATCTTTTCGTAACAAATTTAGAAAATGAGACATCAGTGCACGGTTAATGGATGCGAGTGTGTGTAGGTTGGCGTACCAACATTAATCGTTTTATTTGTTTGTGTGCACACAACGTCCGGGAACCAATTGAAACGGCTAATTTGAGTCGCGATGGTCGAGACGCAGCTAGAGACGTCTCAACAGTTTATCGTTGGCAAATCGTAAATAATATAACATAATAAAATAAAATAATATAACGATAAATTTTCACCAATAGCTCGTTATTAAGAGTTATTGCGTGAAAATACTTTTAGTTTTTGTAATGATATAGAACGCACAAAATTCTAACGTTTATATGTGTCCCCTAGTCATTATTTATTAATATTTGATACCATAATAGAAACAGTATAAAGCTGTAGCAGTGGTAGGTGCCTACATAGTAGATTTTATTGTGAAGATTCTTGTTTGGGGAAGTACCACCTTACTTACTTAATTCTGCTGTAAACATCGAAGCTCGTAGTAATGCCCAATGAGGCAATCAAATATTATACTCAAAGGCAGAGGTAAACCATTCAAAAAATGCACGCGCTCCATTGCGGTTACGTTACATTCATAAATGCTGTGCACATGCAGATATTTACATTACAAAACAAATTGGTTTTTGTCATTAGTTGTTCAGTCACAGTCTTGACACGTCATCATTAGTGAACCGTGACTGGATCTGTCGGATAACTAGTGCATTTTTAAAATATGTTATCTCTACCACTTTGTGGCACTGGGACATAGGTACAATAGCATAAGCTGCTTCAAGATAAATATTTAAAAATGCTATCCATATTACTAAGAAACATAATAAATATTGAGATTAATTATAATTACTGAGAAATCAATCAAAATAACGATAAAACGAGAAACTAACCTACAAACTGGAGATCACTTAATTGGCGCTAAAAATAAGCTGTAAAGTCACGCCGTGCGCTCAAATGGGCCGGGAAGGCGCGAAGAGTTTTTTAGAGTTTTTTACAATCGCTCGTATTTCTGAAGGAAACGTTGGCTCGCCTTTCGGTGATTTATCGACGTGTTAATAACAGTTGAACTTTGAGCCGTGTGTCATCTCGTTTTAAATTACTAATTTATTACATGAAAAATAAAAACCCTGTCATTTTTCATGTTTTGTCTAATAAATTTGTAATCTGAGTTAACAAACTTATCCATTAAGATCTTTTAAGTACAACGGTTTTGTTATAAAACATTTCTGTTGTGTTTTGATTCTGATTTCATTCAATTTATCTACGATTTCAATAAAGATTAAAAAAATGCATAAGTAATTAAAAATCCAAACACCTAATTTGTCTTTTTATTAAATCTATTGTATTTTTTTTTGTAGGATCATCAATATCACGCGGTAAACGCGCTCGGACAGCGTTCAGCGCGCAGCAGATCAAGAGTTTGGAGGCGGAGTTCGAAAAGAACCGATACCTGTCAGTTGCTGCACGAGGCAGACTAGCTAGACAACTCAGACTCACCGAGACTCAGGTGAGCCAGAAAAAAAAACCATTGAAAATCGAATGTAGTACCTAATATCACTAAATTGTTTTCATTATAAACGGGATATTTCCCATGATTTTTGAGTTTGATTATTTCCCGATATTTCGTCACAGTTGCATGCGCCATGATCACGGGTCGAACTGAAGTCTTTGCAAGTAGATATAAACGTCATTGGCAGACATACCGGTCTACCCTCTTTCGCACTCTTTTATGAAAACTATGTTCAAAACCATGATAGTTTCAAATATTATAGCAGTTTGTCATTATTTAAAAAAAAAAAAATTTGATATTGGACTTTCCGGTGGCTTGTAGTCCACGAATCCAAAAAAACAGGCTGTCAAATTGCACAGTACTCGAACTAAATCTGTCGTGATTTGATGATTTTAAATGCTTTTTACATTACTAAGGAAGTAAAATAAAGTGGCAGTTTTCTTTAACAGATAAAAATCTGGTTTCAAAATCGAAGAACAAAATGGAAACGAAAATACACGAACGACGTCGAACTTTTAGCGCAACAGTATTACAGCAGCCTCGGTATTGTGGCCCCAAGACCGATGTTCGTTGGCGATAGACTGTGGGTCTTCAATTATCCGAATCGACCACCTCAATCACAGTGGATGAAATCAATCAACAACATCGCGAACCCAAATCACCCACAAATGGACCGTAATTTGTACCGGATACCGAAACCGGATGTATCGCCGTTTTTAGTCCCTCCATTTCCGAACGAAAGATTTCTTCTTGACCGGAATATGTCAACTGTCAAGTTGCCCGCGCATTCTAGATTGCCGCGCGAAGTTTTCAACAATATGGCGTCGGCCCATAGGAATTTAGATTTGTATAAAAACAATATTTTGAACCACAGTGCCCCTCAGGAGACGAGTGTTGATCATTTGAGAAGGTTGGAGGAAAATTTTAGTATTTAAAATGGTTTAAAAATGTTTTGTTAAGTATATACCGTGTGTTTTTCTTGTGTTACCAATTAGTACTTTCATCATCATCATCGGCAGCCCGTATCAGCCCACTTCTGGGTATATACCTCCTTCCTGAAGCCACTCTTTTCTTATAAGGGTTTTGTGCATCCAGGTAGTACTTTAGTAAGCTACATCTGCCTATTTACCCTATTCAAAACTAATTGACATTATGTTCAAATGATTGACGAAATCTCCTCATACTTAAAGAAATGACTTCATTAGGAACATCGAGTACCTAATACTCTGGATATGAATATGAACTCATTCGATGATTAGGAACATGTCCTGAGAAGTATTATAGTAGATTAAGCGCCGTTTTATTTCTGCAGTAAAGCAGTCATGCTCATTGTCGAATTCCGGTTTATTTATTTAGTCATTATGTATGTTAAATAATGTCCGATCTTAGGACTTTAACATAGTCCTAAGATCGAACAATGTTTACCTACTTGTTTACAATTACATAATGTACCCCAATTAGGGTATTGCGACAGGTTGGAAAAGAGCGGACCGATTTAAAAGCATGCAGAATTTAATAGAATTATCTACTTAGGTATGTACTTACTTAATAAAAATAAAAAATATCAATAGTTGTCCTCAAAATACTCGTCCAGTAAATAGTAAACTTATGAAATGAGCTTACTTACTTTTTAATTGCCTTATAAATATGTTGTCTTTTCATAAGGCCTTAATTTTTTCCGACGTTTTAACAGTACGCCACAACATTCCTATTTTGAATCACTCCTTATTTGAAGTCTGTCAAAAATTGCCTATTCTAGTCCTAGACTATAATACCTATTCTTGAGCTGAAGACAGAAAATACTTGTATTTTACTAACTATTTTCAGTTCTTGTGTTTATTAGTTACTTACTTTTTTTCCCTTTTCAATTAATATTTGCGCAATAAAGTACTTACTCATAACATTTAAGTATATGTTGATATGGTAAAAATAATAAAATCACATGGGTTTAAATACATAATTTATTACTATGGTACATATTGTTTTAAATGATGCCAAGATACATAAAACCAAAAAAATAACAATCGAAAGTCCTTTGCCCTTAAACAGTTCATTTTAAACAGATAACATTTTACCAATTTTTTTGCTTGAGAACCACGCTTGTTGCGACTAAAGATCAATTAATCTTTATATTTATAAATATATTTACCAAAACTTCGTCCAACACGCAACATACATACAACATCAATATTTTCATTTATATAAAACGTAAAAATTAACTCTCATTTTTACCCGACTACGCGTTGAATGTTACTCATTTTTACCCGACTACGCGTTGAATGTTACTCATTTTTACCCGACGACGCGGCGAATGTTACTCATTTTTACCCGACGACGCGGCGAATGTTACTCATTTTTACCCGACTACGCGTTGAATGTTACTCATTTTTACCCGACTACGCGTTGAATGTTACTCATTTTTACCCGACTTACGCGTTATTCATTTTTAGACAATTGCCATTTTGCTCTTTTTTTCTACAAAATACAACAGAATTATTTCAAATTCTGTAACAATGCTCATTTAGATATTTTTGTTCAAATGCTACTATACAAAGTTTCAGCATAGGTTTATAGTTTATTGTCGATAAGTATTTCGAACCCGTGCAAAAATGATAGGAGCTTAGCCACTAATTTTTAAAAGCTATTGCATAGCTTCTATGGCTGGCTTTGAGCGTGGAGAACGAATCCAGAAATTCCGTAAGGAAATAACCTAACACTGCGCATGCGTAATCCAGCAAAAAATGCTATGCAATAGCTTTACCGCGGCAGTCCCCGAGTGCCACACGTCTTAAAAAACGGATGTGAACATAATTCCACTGCTAGCTAAAAAAAAACAAATTTATATGCTGACAATACTGACATAAACAAAAAATTAAGATTGTAGTTTTAAGGTGACATTTTATGAGATTTTTTGTATATCATTGCTATAATTTTCTTTTTTTTTTACACCATCCAATAATCCCGGCTTAAGCTCACTTTAAATATCTACCTTTTTTTTGCCACAACGATTAAATGAGAGTTATTTGCATTATATAAATAAAGAAAGTATAATAACAACGCTTTAAACGTCTGATGACCAATATAACGGTATCAAGCACTTATGAAACGGATGATTGTGGCAACACTGTTCATTTTCCTTTATTTTATTTGACAGAACTAATAATGTTGCCATCTCCTATATAACTAATAACGCGAAATATGTTATTTGAGACCTATCAAATTGCTACTAATTAGGAAGACTGGTAGACAATGCTCTAAGCATACATACATCAACCAAATAAATGATGTTTTAAAAAACAGTTTCTCAATTAATTAGGTAATTTAGTAGGTAAACATGGCAACATTTTTACCTCAATCAAATAAAGATAATTGAAAATAAAATAACAAATTCGCTACCAACATTTTAATATTTGCTGACAGTTACACTGCGCGATAACATCGGACGAAACGCGGTTGTAACGCGCAGTGTCACTCTTTAACTGTACTTATGGGAATGTAAATCATATGTAGGTATTAGAGAGAGGTCCCATTAATGCG
Source organism: Ecliptopera silaceata (assembly GCA_932527185.1). Classification (NCBI taxonomy): domain Eukaryota; kingdom Metazoa; phylum Arthropoda; class Insecta; order Lepidoptera; family Geometridae; genus Ecliptopera; species Ecliptopera silaceata. The sequence continues at coordinate 3,695,750 of OW052217.1, read as the reverse complement.
TTTTCCGTACGACAGAAAGTCAAAAAATAAAGTACCCCAAGTACGAGTTTGTGCAAACACGGATCGTAGAGACGCAATCGCCGTGCGCCATCGATTTTGTATGGAGCTCCAAGCTTCTCAATAAATCCGCTAGGGGCGCTGCTTGGATTTCCATACAAAATCGGTGGCGCTCTGCGATTGCGTCTCTACGATCCGTGTGTGCACAAACTCGTAATTGGGGTACTGGCCTCACAATTAATGCAATAAACTGAGATATTCTAATGTATTGGCGTTTGTTTTGGTGGCGTTATAAGCAACAACAGATTGACAAACATACTGTATCGATTGCGAACTGAACTGAACTTCGTAGTTTTACATAAACGAGTCTCAAAAGCAAACTTTGTAACTATATTTCGAATTTCGTTTGCTTCTACAAAACGTAGTACGTTTTACAAGAAATTCATACTACGGGTTTAAGGCGCTAAGCTGCGTTATGCGCCATCTTGCGTAGAAATAACGCATTAGTGAGGCCTCGCTTTTACTGAAAGCGCATTCCAACAAAAGTCTTATATGACTTGACTATGGGTAACAGAGTGAGTAGAGTGACATAAAATAACCTGTCTTAAAGTCATACCTCTCGCTCTAGCGGGAGATTCAAATTTTTTAGGGTTTTTTTTATTGCGACTGAATTTTTATTTGCTGTTGAATTTCCCGCTAGAGCGAGAGGTATCACCATAAAAGACTTGACTATGGGTAACAGAGTGACGTAATACAACCTGTCTTAATACAATGTCGGTGTACGCCACAGACGTAAAGAATGAACTGAGCCATAACCTCACAAAATTGAGCATTCTGCGCCAATACCTGTCTCTTGTCTGTAGGCAATTACTAAGTGCATAGACCGAGGTTGCATTTCAAAACTCCCTACTCTCGAGCCGAGAATCATCTCTCGGATATCCATACAAAATTACGAGGATATTCGAGAGACGACTCTCGGCTCGAGAGTAGGAAGTTTTAAAATACAACCTCGGACTAAGCATTCTGTACGATAGTTTTGTCTTACTTTGACGCCCGTATTTATTTCATACTAGGGGCCCAATTGCCAATTCTTACGACACACGAAACTTGCTCATACGTTATAGATCTTTTTGTGATCGCGTTCAACATTCGACCGTTAGTGAGCCGAAAATTGTGACATAACCGCTGTCACACGAACGGAAACAAGATGAGCGGTTAGCCGTTTACAGCGATACGAAGCGCACGCTACGTACACGTTACGTTGGTGAACCTTAGCTGCTGCTTATACGGACCGTTTTCGTTACAATTCAGTACAATGTGGCTTTTGATAAGAAAACGCTCAGTCCTTTCTCTAGCTCTATGGTATATATACGGTCTATCTTATAATAAGTTAGCGCAGACTTTATGTATTGATTACCGTAATGATGACATAAAGTCAACGCTAACTTTTTATAAGATAGGCGGATAGTATTTTAGTGTGTATCGGATAATTGAAAGCAACACAGTTTAAATAGAAGTAGCACTGTCCGTAGATCAAAATGATAATTCACAATAGTTTTTAATTCACTGATAGTGTTGTTCAGATGTTATTTACTCGAGGCTAATCTTACAAGTCCGTATTGACACTTCACTTTAATGCATTTCTGACCGCGAGGTACCTGAAAAAAACATATTTATAAGTTAATATTATTAAATAATAATAATGCTGGACAATCCACACAACATCATCTAGCCCCAAGCTAAGCAGAGCTTGTGTTATGGGTACTAGAAGACTGACATACATAATACAATACATTACATATATAGATATTTTTTATTATACATATAATACCCAGAACACCCGGAATAAACAAAACAAATGAATTAGTGTTATTGTAAAAATAAGTAAGTATGTAGGAATTTTATCTGCGATTTAGTACCAGCTTTGCGTAGTTTGAGAGTAACTAGCAGGTGCGTGTGGTCCATGAATAATTGTTTTAGAAAAACACCAAAAAAATAACGAGAAACAAATTAAATGTTAAAAATGCTACAGCGTGGTGACAGACAGCTAGATGAACTGGATTCTCAGTAATAGGGTCTCGTTTATCTCTTCGGCACGTAACTTAGAGACGTTACCTTCACTAGCTGTTCGTCTTGCTGACTACACGTTATCTGCACTACACGTCACCTGTCCTGCCGGCTAGACGCCACCTGTCCTGTAGCTTTACCATGAGTTTTTACTATACTATATATACTATACTCGCTAGCGTCTGTAGTTAAAAAAATGTATGAAGATTTGTACAGCTCCTCTAGCGGATAGTTGGGTACTAAAATTCGTAATAATAATATTGACGTAACTACTGTAGTAAAGTCAGGCGATTTTACTGTGACAACTCATGGTAGAGGTACTGCACACTAGACGCCACCGGTCCTGCTGACTAGACGTCACTTGTCCTGCACACTACACGTCACTGTCGTGCACACTACACGTCACCTGCACTAGCTGTCGTCCTGCAGACTGGTGAACCGGTTGCCGAGCGCGAGGGGCTGCGCGGCGCGCGAGGCGGCGGGCGCGGCGCCCCCGCCGGCCGTGCTCCAGCCGCCGCCGCGCTTGCCGGCCGCGCCCAGCACTGGGAAGTAATCGTCGTTGTGGATGTCCGGCAGGTGCTTCTGTAATGTTAATAATACTTGAGTCTCTTCTTCTTCACCACAACATAGGGGATGCTAGAACAATGCTGCCACCAAGGGCGGATCTAGCTTTGGCGCCAGAGGGGGGTCACATAGTCGTGGTCAAGTCAAGAACTTTAAATTAATGGTCCACCTAAGTCCTGGAACCAGCTCAGGGGGGGTCATGACCTCATGACCCCTTCCCTGGATCCGCCGTTGGCTGCCACCAACCCAAAGTCCTTCTCCGTTACTTTAAGGAGTTGGGCCGGCTGGGGTGAGGTTAGCAGGGGGACAATGCACAATACACCCCATATTGTGCATTGTCCCCCTTGACCACGACTATGTGACCCCCCTCTGGGGGGTTGCGGGACGTCAGGATCCGCCGTTGTATAGTACAGTGTAGTGTAACTGACCGGCTGCGCGCGTCGTGTGACTGGCTCGGGCATGGCGCGTGCTCGCACGGGCGGCACGTACACCGAGGGCTTCGCCTCGCGCGCCGGGGGCTCCTCCACTGGCGGGGGCGGCGGCGGCGCCTGCTCAGACTCCACCTGAAACACACAACCATATCAAATCAATCAAATTTTGGCATCACTGTAAACCAGCGCTGGTGCAGAGCCTAATGATTCTTCACCAGCACAAGCTGAGTAATGACCAATTCCAGGTATTTTTACATGTAATATTTGTTTATTATTGACGTGACAACGTCTTATAATTCGATAGAGCCGGCTGCACGCACGGATAAACATGACTCATGAAGTGTTCTGAGGCGTTCTGAGGCGTTCCATGAAGTGCAAGCGAGAGCGCGGAACGAGCGACAAAGAAGCACAATCGGCCTTTGCGTTCGTTGTCACGTTCAACTATCGTCAGTAAACCGACTTTACAGACAACCATTTTTTTGACCTCCTCCTCGCACCATCGTCTGTCTTTCACAACCACTCTTGTTTTTCCATTTCTAAACTAATATTATAAAGAGGAAAGATTTTGATTTTGATTGTTTGTTTGCATCGAATAGGCTCCGAAACTACTGGACCGATTTTAAAAATTCTTTCACTGTTGTAAAGCTACATTATCTGTGCTGAACATAGGCTATATTATATATTCAAAAAAAAATCGGATCCTTACTAAAACTTCAATTATGTAAAGGCTACCCGTGCGAAGCCGGGGCGTACTACTAGTAATTTTAATTTATAAAATAGCAGTAAAATGTCAATTTAATTAAAATATCACATGTCAGAGGAATAATCAAAAGTTATAAATTCATTGACTGTGTAGAAGCATCCTTTCAACAATATCTTCGTAAGTCTAGATTTAAATATGTCAAAATTAATGTTGTCCTGCAGGACTTCAGATAGAAGATTATCGGCCGGTTTCTGGAAACCCAAATCACGATTGATCCGAGTTTGACACATAGTAATTGTTTGTTTTTTTTCGTTGATCATCGTTCGAGAAACCGGCCGTTAGTGTAGTACCTACCCATTCATTAAATATTTGCTAGTTGGATACCTACTGTGCAGAGCCATGATTTTCGTTTGAGTTACCTATTATCATAATTATCTTTATTTATCTTTAGACATGTCACATGTAACTTAGATACGTCAATAACCATTTTCAATAAATTAAAATTAAATTAAATTTTAAACATAAATGAAAAATAATAAAAAATTACTTTAATTATATATAATTTGTCTTAGAGTCTGTCAAGCGAAAGATGGCCCTGATAAATCGCGGCAAATTCAAAAACTATTAGTATGGCAATAGTATATCATCTACTTATTCATAATCATCATCAAAAATTATGTAAGTATATTTATTTAGAATAATATCAAAGTATCAAATTATGTAATTCCAAGTTATCCTATTATTTAATGTATTGCCATACTAATAGTTTTTGAATTTGCCGCGATTTATCAGGGCCATCTTTCGCTTGACAGACTCTAGTTACTATGTTTTTTATTTTTATATAGCTTAGCTACCTATTTCATTTCTAAGAATGTGTAAGTCCGTTTTTATTTGGATTCATACAGATCATATCTTATTTTATTAGTAAGAACTTAACGAATTATAATTTGGATTAATAAAGATCCTATCATATACAAACATGTTGTGCCGACCCCACCTAGTGGGATAAGGGCAGGAAGAAGAAGAAGAAAGATCCTATCATATCTTATTAGGTAAGAACTTACAGGTTTGTTCCACGGCCCCTTTCCTTTGCTGTTGTCGGGGGCGGAGTCCTCGGAGGCGGAGTCCCTGCCCTGTTCCTCCGCATTCTTGCCTCCCTGCAGCACCTGGATCTTCAGGCCCGTGTAATCTTTTACAGTTTCCTCATACTCCTTCCATTCTTCCTCGTCCTGGAAAATTGAAATTAATATTAAATTAATAATGAATGAATGAAAAATGCTTTATTGTACATGTACACCTTAGAACTATTGAGAATCAATACATAAAAACAAACTAAGCTAAATAAAGTACAAAGGGCGGTCTTTTCGCTAGGGAGCGATTTCTTCCAGACAACCTTTAATAATTCATTAATAAATTTGACGATCGAAGTGGCGCGGCGGGCGAAGGTCCGCCTGCGACGCGGAGGTTGCGGGTTCGATTCCCGCCTTGGGATAAATGCTTGTAAGATCTGCAAATATTTATTCCGGGTGTTCCGGGGAATTTTATATGTATAATAAAAAATATCTATCTATGTAATGTATTGTATTAAGTATGTCAGTCTTCTAGTACCTACCCATAACACAAGCTCTGCTTAGCTTGGGGCTAGATGATGTTGTGTGGATTGTCCCACCGCGCCACATCGGTCGTCATATAGTAGGATACTAGGTCGTATAATAGGATCTACTGAATTTTAGGTGTAAACAACTTTTTAAGCGTATAAACTTCTATATCCTATTTATTCTGTAGCAGACGTGTCGTCAAACTTAAATGCTTTCAAAATCAGTTCCCAGAACTTAACTTTTCAAAGTTATAAATATAATGCCTCTTAGTGTTCATTACTCATACAAATAATGAGTCATAATATTTTGTAAATAATTCAATGTCTGAAACTGTTATCAATGTTTTTGTTTTGTCTTACAGAAACTTTATGAGTACAAATATAATAAAAAAAAATATCTATCTATGTAATGTACTGTATTAAGTATGTCAGACTTCTAGTACCCATAACACAAGCTCTGCTTAGCTTGGGGCTAGATGATTTTGTGTGGATTGTCCAGCATTATTTATTTATTTTATTTATGTATATATTCACGGACAATTCACACATCACACTCTAGTCCCACACTAAGCAAAGCTGTACTCTGGGAATCAGATTGCTGATAGAATACTTAAATCCATTTTTGTATAAATACATAAATAGAATACTTAGTAACACTCAGGCACACAAATATTTATGTTTATCACACAAACATTTGCTCTGAGTGGGAATCGAACCCACCCATAGCATGGAAGGCAAATCTACTACCAACTGAGCTGTGACGCCTGTCTTTAGTTAAGTTGAATGTAATCAACAAACCTCATGGGGATTCCCCTTTTAATATAAGAAATACCTTTCATTCTAAATAAAAAAAAAAAATGGGGAAGTCCCATGAGAGGTATTCCTGTACGGTACTTATCTACTCTTACTTATTTTTGTAAACTATTAATCTATACTAATAATATAAAGATGTAAAGTTTGTGTGTTTGTTAAATTGTAAGGGGTAATCTCGGGATCTACTAAACTTAAAAAATAAAAATTAACTTAAAATTCTTTCACCAATAGAAAGCCACATTATTGCTGAGTGTTATAGGTTATATAAAAAACAGAAAAATAAAAAGGCTTTTACGTGATAGTCAGTTTTGCAAAGTGAATCGGAGAAAAAACCATCAAATTATGCCCAACGAAGTGGGCAAGGGTCAGCTAGTAATTAAAATAATCTTATTCTTAAGTAGTAAGAATTATGACCAGTTTAATGTATCTGACCTGCAAATCTGTTTGTATGAATAAAGAATTGTTTTGTATAGTATTGTTTTGTACCGAGAAACATTTATTTGCTTAATGTAAGTCTAAGCTAACCGCAGTTCTGATGTGCAAACATATTATAGATTAAAAAGATTATTATAAATTTAAAGCTATCTTTATACAAATTACAGATAAGTAATAATGTTTGAGTAAATAATCTTTGTCATTTATAGGACAATTATGCATAGAGTACATAAGTATTGTATTAAGTATGTCAGTCTTCTAGTACCCTTATCACAAGCTCTGCTTAGCTTGGGGCTAGATGATGTTGTGTGGATTGTCCAGCATTATTTATTTATTTATATGTATATATTAAGTATATTATGGAGTCAGTGGATGAGTGTTGCAAGGGACCGTAAAGAATGGCATAGTAAAGAAGAGGCCTATACTCAGCAGTGGGTGCCAATGGGCTGAAATGATGAATGATGATGAAGTATATTATTTATTTATTTAGGAAACATAATTGGCTATAGATAATAAGACTAAGTTAGGTTTTCAAATTACAGTTGATGATAATCAAAATAAAATGAAAATAAGTTAGTCATACAGCATGTCAGCTAATTAGCTAATGCAGCCAACTACCTGTCTAACCTAGAGAGTAAGCCCTTGAACTGTATGTTACTCATCTTTTTACACAGTGACAAAATGAGACTAGATATTTGATGAATTATAAGGGTTAAATATCCCCCCTGTACCAGCATGCTCCCCTAATATTACGCCTGGGAACTAGGTCACAGTGAATTGAATTCATGACAGTATTTGACGTGTAAAGTTTCAATACAAAAGATCGTAGGATCGGCGTGATGATTTGACAAGTTGAATGTCTCAGACAGCTGAGCGATTTCAGCATGTTGGAGGCGTCAACTCACCCCCTGGCGATTCGGCTCCTCTCCTTCTTGCACCGGCCGTTCCTTCTTCGGCCTAACTTCTGGTTTCTGCTTAGGATCATCCAGTTTTTTCGCCATTTCATCAGCGGTAGCAAACTTCTTCACCGCCTTCGACTTTTTTCTGTCTTTCTTCGCGAAGAAATCGTCTAAATCGGCCATTTTCAATTTTTATATATAAACTACAGTATTTTTTTGCACCGGTTCGGATAATTACAGTAATATTAGAACGTAATAAAACGGGGGAAATAGGCCCCCAAAAAATGAAACGACTTCTAGCAAGCGTGGCCGACTGTTTCTTTTTTTTTAAATGGCAGATTTAGGTGTTGCCTTTTGGGAAAAAATGTCAAAGAAAAAACTACCATTACAGCGCACAAAATACTATCAAAACATGGCAAGGTATATTTAACCGACTTTAAATTATAGAGATAGACCACATTTTCGATAGTTTAATTATTTTAGTTCTCCTGTACTGAAAAGTCAGAAGCAAGTAATTTGTATGAAAAAAATTAAGTAATCTTTATCCTTATTCAAGACCCAAGTTTGTAACTGACGCCCAGCGCGTAGTGACGGACGACTCATACATTTAACATTTAACATAAAACATAGGCGTCTACCTACCTACTGAAACCTTTGCGACACACGCTTAGCTTATCAGTCCTTCTCAGGTATCGACGTATACCAATACTAGCCTTATCTAATCTCTACTTTTTGACCACCTTTGCTCAGTCGTAAAAAAGGAATTAAAAATGTTGGGTCCTGTGGCCAGAATTTCAAACCAAATCGCCAGAAATGTGATGAAGACTCCCGTGAGGAACGGGTCACATGGAGGTATTCCTGGAGAAGTAAGTGGTTTATATTATCAAGTAATTATTACGTAACCGCTTTGATTTATCTAGTAAATCGCTATAACAGTAAGCCAGATACATACTTTCTAAATATGTACTTATTCAGTTTTGGGCACACGTGGATTCCCTAATAGAGTTCAGCGTTTCTTAAAGAGTATCTTTAGACCCTCGGCCGTTGGTATTGACTTGGATTTAAAGAAGAAATCATACTTTTAAGGTCATACCAAGCAGTATGCTATCTCCTGATACTTATATCATCCTAGTAGTTTTTAGAACTTCCTCCAAACAAGCTCGTCCAATCAAATCAGTTATGAATAATCAAAAACTTTCGTGTTTGCGTACTTTTGATGGTATAAGTAATTACACATGAATTTTAGTGATAAAGATAAAAGGAGTTTATAAGTTGAGGAACAGGAAAACGCTAAAAAATATTATGATCAAAATAAGGACAAATATTTCCGTCACTTTTAAAAAAATTAGCTCCACGGTTTTGCAAAATCATAATGTAATGTATGTTATGTCTAAAAAACTGTGTAAACCTTTTTAGTTACAAGTTGTTACTAAAGAGGTCGGAACATCCAGTTGGAATGTCCAACCGATTGAACCATGTTTTGAAAACATGCAAACAATGGTGATAACGTACATACAACCTATTAAAATATGTACGAAATAAGAACCGTCTGTATATGTATCCAGTGGCATGTTGTAGGACAAATCAAGGAGACTCGAGCGACCTTCGCACAAGGGTGAAACAATAAAATTAGGCGGGATGGGGTGGGCGATGACTTCATAAACGAAAATAGGTGTTGACGCCGTTCAAACAGAAAACACGCAAATGGGCACCCACTTATTATTGTTATTGAGACATTGGACACTTTACTAATGATGTTATTAAAATATAATTGATTAAAAACAAATACTTGTTAATAAAAAAATTGTGGGTTAAGTGTTTTACGCAACCTAAATAGAAAATCGTGGAGCGCCTCATTTTGAGTATTTATTTATTGAAGCAACATTTTTATCAAGAGCAAATGTTTTATTCTTTATACCAACAAAATGTAGCGTGAGTAGAGTAGGTATGTAGGTAGGTAGGTAAGTACATTAATAACTTCGTTAATGCCTTATAGAAAGAAAAACAGACCTCGACCCGAAAGCATTATGTTTGGAAGCGCATCTCTCAAATTTGATTGAAATTTTCCGATAAATAACGTCACAGCGAATTTCCCCCTTTTCCCAATCAAAAATAGGGTCAATTTTGTTTTTTAAAGTAAATCATGGAATAAATTTGAAATTTGTGTTAAATAAATCGGTTTATAGAACATCGCTCGGTCGTTACACGACTTGACGCATGAGTGAATTAACTTATAGACACTTTATTCACAAACAAACTTACGACTATACAGTATTTACAAAATGTACATTGTCATATAAAATACATAAGAAACAGTTGAGCTATCTACAGACCGTTGCAAACGATCTATAGATAGTTCAACTGATCCAAATCAGTACCAATCGGAAGCGTACCCAATGACACTGATAGATATTTTCTCTTTCATGAAGTCTAATGTGTACTTCACTGTGTTTCAGAACTTGCCGTTCGATATCTACAACCGCAAGCGACTGACTTTCCACTTCTTCTGGTTCTTCGGAACTGGCTTCGGAGCGCCATTCCTCGTCCTCTGGCACCAGATGAATAAGAACTCCAACTCTTAAGTCGGTATGTACCTAGGTATATAGATAACTTAAATCAGGGCAGTATAGAAACTCTTTTGAAGGTTATTTAGATTTTTGGCGGGATTTGTATTCGTCGCGAGTAATCAAATTCACTTTATTTCAGGTAACTTATTACTAATACAAAGTATCATTATCTGACCCATATTGATATTATATATCTATGTGAAGTCACAAGTGAAGTCTATGTCCAGCAGTGGACTTCCTACTGATGATGATTGTATTGTTGAAGTGCCAGAGTGCTCTCCCAGAAGTGTACAGGTCAACCTATGTACAACATACTTAACATAAAATATTTATGGGCTATTGTTCGCCTGAAGGAACCCTGCAACTTGCAATCAGCTAATTTTAACTATTTTTGCGTGCATGGTTAAATTTATGAATGACCTATTGTTGATATTTCAAATTGCAATCCGAATGCACTGAACCGGATTCAAACATATTATGTATGTATTTACTTTCAGAGCTTATATCAAATTCTACCATACCTTTTATTTCTTTCAGGTACCTACTTTGAAGAGAGGTGAATTAAAACTTAAAATATTATTTACAGTCACACGATTTAGTTTTTGTAGCAAATTACATAATCTCAATATAGATATTTCTTCGTGAAAAATGTTTTTTATTTGTAATTCATCTAACTTTAAGGATGCGTTCATAATATTTTAACAAAAGCTACCATAAAACAAAGATTTCCGGAACGCAATAGTAGCTTTCAAAAAAAAAGTTTACATTAAAAAAAAAAGGAGGCCAGATAGAAATCGACTTTTCCTATTTTTCACAATTTTTCTGAAGAATCTCAGAAAAATCTCAAGATGCTTGGACCTCTAGCTCGTATCTCCAACAATTTCGGCAGGAATGTGATGACCAGTTTGGTCAGACGGAGCCATTCCAATGGTGGAATCCCTGGCGAGGTGAGTTCCAAATTCAAAATTGTTATTACATAATCACTGCTGTATTTCGTTTGTTTTTATTATTTTCCATCGCGTAAAGTAAAAATAAATACTGTGAATCAAAGCTTATGTTAATTATTAATTTCATTTATCATAATAATAAGGGACTGCAAAAAATCGACCCCACAGAGGTTATCTTTTGCAGCACAAACTCATCAAATATACTTACCTACACTTTTTTTTCTCGTATCAAAAGACTGAGTACGTTATGAATGTGCAGACTTCAAGTCCCTTGTCTTATAGAAATCTACCATATCTTGGTAGAAAATGTGTACTACTACTACTACTGTACTACACGTAAAAACCTTATATTGGCCATATGTCTTCTTTATTCTTTATTAACCAATAAAATAACATAACAGACTATTCTATGGCGTTATTCTATTTAAATCTTTTATTTTGTTGTCTCATTATTATTTGTGCTGTTGGTTTTCCTATTAATAAATATATATTTTATATGATTCTACAAAAACTGCTGACCATTTCAGAACCTGCCATTTGACATCACCAACCGCTATAAGTTGACAGCATACTTCATTCTGTTCTTCGGCTCCGGCTTGGCCGCACCCTACCTCATCACCCGTCACCAGCTGTTGAAGAAGTAAGATATATTTTACTTGACAGGTGTCACAGCTTAGTTGGTAGTAACTCTGCTTTGAATAATGTGGGTTCAATTCCCATCTAGAACGAAATTTATGTGATACACTAAATATTCTGTGTCTAGGTGTTACTGTCTATTTTGTGTATTTAAATATATGTTTATTTTTGTGTAAACCCATGTTGGGTGTCCTATTTAATAAAATAAAATACTGCAACTATTAAAATAAAAAACATGATCAAGAAGAGATCAAACCCTCTTTTATAAATAAAATAAAAAAAAGATTCTAATTATGAGTAAAACTGTTTTATTAATTTCAGGTAAAGTGATATGGTGTTAGTCTGCTGTGAAATCAAATTAGGTGTAAGCTAGCAAGTGTATTAATTTATGGTTGGAATAATAAATATTATGTTCTAGAGCCATTTTTGTTTTTAATTACAATAAGTGTTACCTGCAACTTGGGGAACCAGAATATTTCTCTATGTTGCAGAAGAATTTTTTTTTATTTGAATAGTTACATGAGATTAGTCTGACATATACGTGCTTATTTAAGCCTAGGATTAATGAGCGATTTTCCAGGGAGTGTTCTTAGAATACACGATAGATGGCGCTCAACGTCAAATGCATTTCAATGTCAATTGTCAACACAAAAAGTTTTTATATTTTATCTGTGGTGTGAAATTTTTGTCCTAGAAAAAATTCAAAACTGTCTGACAAAAGCTAAAATTCTTCAATCGTGGCAGAAATCAGAAACCAGTATACAGTCTGTTGTCGTCAAAAGTAAAATCCACAAGAAGGTACACGAATGCTAAAATAAAAGCAAACAAAATGTATCAAAACGCTGAATACACCGAAACGGACGTGACAGGATGTTAATGACAGCTACACGACAGAGCTACCAATAGATTATACAGATAAAAAAGAGAGGGATTTTGATATACACTAAGTGTCCAGCGCCATCTATCGACTCTTTTTGAACTATTTTTTTTTTAAAAAGCTATTTGGAAAATCGCTCATTATGTAAGATAATGGCTTTTCTGAGTGAACAATCGAATAGCTTAAAATAAATGATCGCTGGTAAAACCTAGAGAAAGAGCTGGCAGCATTGATGTTGTCATGTGTCAATAATATTAATATGTCAGTGTTAAGTCAGCTCATAGGTAGCTACAAAAGTGCTGCCAACTCAACTCTGTACGGGATTTAATACTCAAAAAACTTTAATATTTTATATCATTTTTTTTCTGAAGGTGCTTTCTTCTTACATTTCATACGGTCATTGATTATTACAAAACTTAGTTATAATAAAGTTGACCATTATTTTCCTCTAGAATAGAGCATCCCATATTAATAGTCTTTGTATTCCCATATCTAGCACAATTTGACGCAATAGAGTTGGTAGCATTTCAGACTCAGACACAAAGCAAGCAAGGGAATTTTGTTTTGCTTTCTTCGTAACTTTATCAATGACTTCCGGCTGAGCGTCATTCGCGATAAAACGTTATTTTTTGAAAATTTTGATTTTCAATCTGATTTTCGCCAGGCCAGTGTAGGGTTTTGTGTTTGTGTTCGTTAGTTAACGTTCTAATGAAGGAAGAACTTTATCATGAACGACCCCCCGACTTGTAATCCCGGACCGCCTCTTGCGGTCTTGGGGATGGATGCCGATATGTTACATTCGCCTCCATCCCCAGCTCAATATATCACCCTCTCATCTACTGTTGACTGTTATGTTTCACGTAACGCTAAAAGATCCAGATTAGATTCATCTAGCTCGGAATTTAAAGAAACTAATAATGACGATGAATTGCTCCAGGCAGGCCAAGTTACCCCACCTAATTCGTTCTCGAAGGTTTCGGACTGTTTTTTCAGCCCTCAAGTTTCAGCTGCTGCTGAGTCAACCCAGCCAACTCAAAACCAACGATCCCCTAACTTCCAAGTTGGTCGTACATTGTATAACTCATCTGACAAAGGTCCATTTACAGTTCATGTCCAGAGAATCGAAGCCACTCAATCTTCAGGTACTACAATTCACCCTGTTACATTTGGTAAGTTTCTGTTCAATAACTCTAAAGAATTTACTGGCATTATTGATGGCTCTGTGAAAAGCAATGGTAGAAATTGTATTTCGTTAGATTTTCATTCAGTCAATTCTGCAAATATCTTTCTGCAATCCCCAGCACTGGGTGATAATAATTACAAAGCTTTTATCCCAACATTTAACGTTACCAGGATGGGCATTGTTCGTGGTATTCCAACTGATATGACCGATGATGAAATTTTAGTTAATATGAAGGTTCCGATAGGTTGTGGTTCAATTTTAAAGTTGAGAAGATTGAATTTTAAGGTAATGCTTGATGGTGTTCCTACATGGAAACCTACCCAAACCGTTGTCCTCACATTTGATGGTCAGGTTCTGCCCAGCAGAATATTTTTATGCTACTGCTCATTTCCAGTTGATCTATATACTTACCCTACAATTCAATGCTTTAACTGCTGTAGATTTGGTCATACCAAAACTCAATGTAGATCCAAACCCCGCTGTTTTAAATGCTCCCAGGACCACACAGCTGAATCCTGTAGAGTGGAAGAAATCCGTGCGAAATGTATCTTGTGTGAAGGCATTCATTTTGCTACAAGCAAAGTATGCCCAGAGCTGCACCGTCAAAAAAACATTAAAAAAATGATGTCAGAAAAATGTATATCATATGCCGAGTGTTCCAAACTTTTTGCTTCATCTAAAAAATCTTACGCTGACATCACCTCCTCTGCCCCTACTTCTTCTTATGGTGCACAAGCACAACCCACCCAAACACCAAGCTTCACATCGTACAAAAAGTCTGTTCCACGTCGCCCCCGTTCCCCCCCACCTAGTAGGTCAGGTTATGATCGAGAAGCACATTACAATTTAATAAGCGAAGACCGCTCCGATAGTGCACCGAATGGCTGCGCACTGAATAATCCTACTGATATTCTTTCTAACCCCCAAACCTTATCTGAACTCATTAAATTCTTAAATCTTTTATGCTCATTCTTCAATAACTTTACTTCCTCTTCATCAAACCAACCGAACAACGCCGCTTCTATGATTAGTAACCTCCTTGCACTCCTTTCCAATGGATCCATCAGGAAAGATCCTACAGTGGAATATCCGTAGCGCTAGGAACAAAAAATCCGAAATTATATTTTTGATAAACAAATATAAACCGTGTGTTTTGTCTGTCTCTGAGACATGGCTGGCCCCCAATTCCAACTTTGGGATTTCGGGCTATATCTGTATCAGAAAAGACAGGCAGGACGCCTATGGTGGTGTTGCCATACTAGTAAAAAACGATATCTCATTCTCCCAACTTTCTGTCACTTCTAGTTGTGATGGTTTTGATGCCATTGTTGCTCGCGTCATGGATGTAACCATAGTTTCAGTTTATATCCCCCACCCCTCTAAACGCATTCTCAGTAGTTTTATCTCTGTTCTTCAAAGCCTCCCTAAACCACTTATGGTTTTAGGAGATCTAAATTGTCACCATCCTGTTTGGGGTTGTGATGTCACGGACTCTGAAGGAGTTTTTCTTTTAGATTCTCTGGATCATCTTAATCTTTGCCTACTAAATACTGGCTCTCCTACAAGAAGACAACGCCCTGGCGAGTCAACTAGTGCTGTAGATATTTCCCTATGCTCCCCTGACTTAGCCTCTATATCCTCCTGGGAAGTCCTATCTTCTTCCTATGGTAGTGACCACTTCCCTATCCTACTTAATGTTGTTAGTAAGTTTTCCCGACCGTCTTTCATTAGTAATCCTCTCCTAAAATTTAACCTCAATGTTCACCATTCCTTATGGGAAAAATTCAGTGACTTAACATACGAGAAAGTCTCAGACCTAAGCCCTATTTCTTACGATAATATTTATCAATGCTCCAGTGATATCATTAATTCTCTTACAGATTGTGCTAAATCATCTTTCCCTGTTAAGAAACCTCCTTCAAAATATATTCCCTCTCCACCGTGGTGGGATAACGAATGCACTTCAGCTATCAAAGCTCGCAAAGCAGCTGAACTTACATACCGATTAAATATGACTAAAGAAAATTTCATTGAACTTAATAGAATAATTGCAAGAACTAAAATTCTTTTTAAGTCTAAAAAGAGCAAAGGTTGGAAAAATTACTGTTCTAATCTTAACCCTAATACCCCTTCTTATATTCTGTGGCAGAAGATCCGTAGATACAGACGTTCTTGGATCCCCCCTACGTCTCACTGCTGCCCGACTCAATCTTGGGCTGATTCATTTATGGACTCTTTAGCTCCATCCTACTCTCCCCTTCCATCTGAACTCCCTGTTTTGGCCCATTTCTCATCAACAAACCCCCTTGACAAGCCTTTTTCTATGTTAGAATTTAAAAATGTCTTAAACTGCGTTAAAGACTCTGCCCCTGGGATTGATGGCATACCTTATTCCTTTTTTTTCAATGCCTCTGATCTTTTTGTAAAATATGTTCTCGATCTTATAAATATAGTTTTTGATTCTGGTTTCGTACCCAACTCTTGGAAATCACAGTTTATTATCCCCATTCTTAAACCTAATAAAGATCCTACAGATTTTAAATCTTATCGCCCTATCGCTCTTTCTTCGGTTTTAACCAAGTTAGCTGAGCATCTCATTAAAAATAGATTGGAATGGTTCTTAGAAAGCAATAACCTCCTTGCAAAGTCGCAGTATGGTTTTAGAAAAGGCAAGAGTACAATGGATAGCTTGAGTATCGTGACAACTGATATAAGATTAGCTTTTTCCCGCAACGAATCAGTTATTGGAGCGTTTCTAGATGTTACAGCGGCTTATGATAATGTTCAACTTCCTCTTCTCAAAAACAAACTTGATAAGCTTAGGATTCCAGTGAAGCTGGCTAATTTCGTTATGAATCTGTTATCTGAAAGATTCTTACTATTTCGTTGTCAAGACCCTTCTATTTCTCCTTCTCGAACTATTTGGCGTGGTCTTCCTCAGGGTTCTGTCCTTAGCCCTATTTTATATAACCTTTACACATATGATTTAGAAATGTCTATTGGTTCCAGTCGCATACTACAATATGCTGATGATATCTTGCTTTACTATTCACATAAAAGTATCGAAATTGCTGCAGAAAATCTTGAAACTTCTCTTGATAAACTTTATCTTTGGATGACAAATCATGGCCTTAACCTCTCCGCCGGTAAAAGTAATATCGTTATTTTTTCACGAAAAAGATCTCCTCCATTATTAGATATTAAAATTAATCATTCTTCTATTCCCGTCAAAGAGAGTGTTAAATTTCTTGGTTACGTTCTTGATCGGAAATTAAATGGTGTCGACCATTGCAATCAGCTAGCTATAAAGTGTGAAAAAAACCTTAACATTATCAGATGTCTTTCTGGTGTTTGGTGGGGTGCTCACCCATTTGTGCTTAAAATTTTATACAATTCCATAATTCGTAGTGTTTTAGATTATGGAACCTTCTTACTTGATCCTGCAAATAAAGCTTGTCTTAAAAAACTCGACCTCATTCAATCCAAAGCCCTTCGTATTATTACAGGTACCATGAAATCGACCCCCATAAATGCATTACAAGTTGAATGTGTGGATCCCCCCCTACACATACGTCGACAATTCTTAGCGGATCGCTATTTCTATCGGTCTCTTCAGTTTATTCATCATCCTATCATTCCAAAACTACAACTTCTCGAGCGTTTTTTTCGGACTTCACCATACTGGCGCAATAAAGATTCCCCTCTTCTCATCAAAAGCTTTCAAAATTATAAGTCGATCAAAGACCCCACTTTTAGATATGCTACTCTTCCTTTGTTCCAATTTAATTATGATTCAATTCTATTCCTTCCTCGTATAATCTTAAATTTTGGTATCTGTAAAGATGACGACAAAGCAAATGAATTTTTCAAACAAATTATTAGTAGAGACTGGCGAGGCTGGCACACCATATTCACAGATGCTTCCAAACTATCTCCTTTGGGGTGTGTTGGATATGGTGTTTTCCATTCCCAATACGACATTGTTCAAAAGGTTAAAAGTCCTCCGGAATCTTCTGTCTTTTCAGGAGAATGTCTGGCCCTTTTAGAAGCGATAAAATATATCCTTCTATTCAAACTTCCGCGTACTATTATATTTTCTGACGCTCGTAGTGTTCTCCAATCTCTTATCTCTAACCCTTTCTCGTCCAAAATACATAACCCAATAATTTTTCAAATAAAACAATTAATTATAGAATGTAACGATAAAGGTTTTGATGTGGTTCTTGCCTGGATTCCTGGTCATACTGGTATTTCTGAAAACGAAAGAGTTGATAATGTTGCCAAAGATGCTGTTGTTTGCGGGGACAAAGTCCCTTTTAAAAATTATTGTCATGATTTGCTAGCCCTTCCCAAAGTCCGTCTTACTCGCAATTGGGCTTCTTATTGGAGTTATTCATCAAAAAGAAAGGGCTCGTTTTATGCTAAAATTCAACCGATCATCCCATGTAAACCTTGGTTTTCAAAATTCAAAATTATAAAACGCCTTTCGTCGATACTCATTCGTATGAGAATGAATCATTGCTGCATACCATATCATCTTCATAAAATTCATGTCAAAAACTCGTCCATCTGCGAATGTGGTATCGACGAAGGTGATTTGAATCATATCTTTTTTGCCTGTCCCCTTTTAGACCATTTACAGTTTTATAAGTCACTCATTTCTCTTAAGTTGTCTCTTCCTACTCATATTCAAGAATTACTTCATTCCATAGACCATAAAATATTCAAAGTTCTCATCCATTTCATTAATTTAAATAAGCTAAAAATTTAATAAGCCATAATACTATACTGGTCCTGATTATAATTTGTTTAATCGTATTTATTTGCCAAAAATGACGTGACGCTGGCATAAATGTCCGAAACGGACGATTGCCATTAAAAAAAAAAAAAAAAAAAAAAAAAAAAAAAAAAAAAAAAAAAAAAAAAAAAAAAAAAACTTTATCAATGGTTTAATTAGTATTTATACTTTTTAAAGAATCAGAATCTTATGTGCTGTAAACTGGCCAATTTGACTTTTTGTCTGTGACTTCTAAAACGATTTTTAATGTGTTTTCTCGGCTACCGGTGACCGCGTAATCTAAACACAAAATGACCGATACATCATGCTATATCCTTGATAATGGGGCCTACAGCGCCAAAGTGGGCTTTTCCTCCATGGAGCCGAAGGTAGTACCTAATTGCATCATGAAAGCGAAGTCCGAAAGAAGACGTCCTTTCATCGGATCGCAGATCGACGAATGTCGGGACGCTTCCGGCCTTTTTTACATTCTACCGTTCCAAAAAGGTTTTCTTATAAACTGGGACACTCAAAAAACTGTTTGGGACTTTATGTTTAGCAAGGAATGCTGTCCGGTCAACTTTAACGACACTCCACTTATCATAACCGAACCGTTGTACAATTTCTCATCAATACAAGAGGCCATGACTGAGATATTCTTCGAGGAATATGATTGTCAGTCTCTACTGCGGATAAATGCGACGGATCTAGCTGATTATCACTATAGAAAGACCCATGATAATGATTGTACATTAGTTGTAGACTCCGGGTACAGTTATACATACATAGTACCGTATATAAAGGGAAAGAAATACAAAGAAGGTATTAAAAGGATAGATGTTGGTGGGAAAGTGTTGTCTAATCATCTGAAAGAGGTGGTGTCTTATCGACAATTGAATGTGATGGACGAAACTTATGTAATTAATCAGGCTAAGGAAGACTCCTGTTTTGTATCGCAAGACTTTTTAGCTGACGTAGAAATTGCTAGGAAGAAAGGTAATACATATTTTGTTTATTATTTAATAAATCAACATTACCTATTTCATATTTGCTAATTTTTAGGGTTCTATACCCAAATGTTACAACAGCATTCTATTTCTGAGACTCTGTTGTCTGTCTGCCTGATACCAGGCTGTATCTCATGATGAACCATGACAGTTAGAAAGTTAATATTTTTGATTTATTTCTTTTGCTGCTGTAATATTAAATACGTTTTTTTTTATTAGTTTCAAAAATAGAAAAAGTTAGATAATAATTGAAAATTAGATTTAAATAAATAAAATATATTTCTTAATAACCAAGTAACCCATTGCATCAATGATACAGGGTGTCCTTTATGTATATCATTATGTTTATATAAGTTAAGTTAATGTACTACATTATGTGTTAAATGAATTATTTCAACATCAGTAATCTTACAAAAAAACATTGCAAAATTGTAGAACATCTATTCTTTGAAAAGCAAAAATTTCTAAATTATATACTTTTTTCAGTATCACAAAATACAATCATCAAAGACTACGTCCTACCAGATTACACAACAATACGTCGAGGTTACCTTCGCGACGTGTTACGACCAGACGAAGAATTAGAGCAACAAACGTTAAGACTGAACATCGAACGATTTGCCATACCAGAGCTCCTCTTCCGTCCATCTGATGTTGGTATCCCACAGATGGGAATCCCTGAAGCTATTATGCATTCTATAAACTCCTGCCCAGAAGAGTATATCGAGAGTTTATTAGATAATATAGTTTTGTATGGAGGAAATACTCTCTATCCAGGTTTCAGAGATAGGGTATACAAAGAAGTGCGATCCCTAGCTTTAGACCACTATGATGTGACTATAACATTAGCTGGCAACCCGGAGACTTATGCTTGGGAAGGTGGTAAACATCTCTTTCGAGATCCCGATTTCTACTCATTCTGTATGACACGAGAGGAGTACGAAGAAGAAGGGAAGTCGTTAGCGTTTGAACGTTTTGATATATAGCGCAGGAAACGAGCAAGGACCGCACTGTGATTTCTTGTTCGTTAAATGTATTATGTAAAGGAGGTAAGCAGATTAAAGTTATGCTACCTAAACTCTTTGGGGTAGCCTAGGTTATTACTAAGTATATTTGCTTGGGTTTTAGAGTATTATGAGTACATTACTTTACTTATATACTTTTTTTCATCATAGCCCCAAAATGACGTAGTGATTTCAATATAATAAAAGTGGATAGAGTAAAATCTTGTAAAACTTGCCGTATAATGTAAAAGCTTAATAAAAACTATATAGATTTAAACTTAAAAAAGACCAAGGAGGGCCAATATAATTCAAACTATTGTGTAAAAAAGCATGATTTAAAACCTCCATGGTAAAAAGTCAACCTCAAAAAGAAAAGTTACTTTTTTTGACAGTATCATTCATCAACACTCCAAAATTGTAACTAAAATGTTTCGAGCGAAGTTCGTAAGGTCTCTAGCCCGTAATTTTTCCACCACACCGTCGCTTCAACAGCCTCGCAGCCTCGTTAAACTGAAGAAGCTTCAAGCAGACTTCCAATGCGAGGATGGCCGTCCAATTTACCTGAAAATGGGGTTTTGCGATCGGATTCTATACTCTTCAACTATTGTAGGATGCGTTGTTGGAGTATTCATGGTATTATGTATGTTGTACGACCATGCTAAACCAACTTCTTGGAAAACTAAGACTTGTTGATGGTAGACTGAGGAATTGTTGATGGAAATATAAATGATTTTTAAGTAACTGCCTTTTTCATTTACCTTGCTTCGTACTAAAATATGTATGTTAGGAACCAGAACCAGAGTATAGTATATATAGTATAGTAAAAACTCATGGTACAGCTACTGGATCAGGTTTCTTGTAGGCTCTGGTTACGAGGAAATAGCACTAAGATCCACCTAGTCTACTTATCCGAGTGATTTTACTGAATAAAATGTTTAGGTGTGTAAGAATAACTCACTAGCAGCATGTAGCCTCTCGCAAAGATTTATAATAAACCGACAACTCTCAAAACCCAGGTGGCGATCTACTATTGCACAACTAATAAACTGAATGATTTTACTGAATAAAGTATGTGTGTGTAAGATTAACTTTTTAGTAGCCTCTGGCCTCGTGCAAATATTATAAAATAAAAATAGACAACTCTCAAAACCCAGGTGGCGATCTACTATTGCTCATCAATTTATGATGCGGACTGTACTCCTACATCCTGTATAAAAAAAAGCCAAGGAAATACTATGAGCGCTTTACCTACTCTAGCCTAAGAGATTCTCAAATACTTACTAAGAAACAAGCATAATCTTAATAGTGTAATAACCTATAGGTGAATACTAAGGCCTATTTGTGCTACATTCATTCTTTTTAAAAAAATGGTTGTCTGTAAAGTCGGTTTACTGACGATAGTTGAACGTGATAACGTCAACGAACGGTATACGGTAACGCCTCAGAACGCCGGAACGCTTCATGAGTCATGTTTTTTCGTGCGTGCAGCCGGCTCTATCGAATTATAAGACGTTGTCACATCAAAAATGATTGTATTCCATGTAAAATAAAATGAAAAATTGGGTAAAAACTAAGCTAAAAATCAAAGACAAATTAATAATTAGCTTATTATTTTTAATTTATTAGTGCAATAAGGCATCCATCACATCAGTACAATCCGTACAGCGACCAGCGAAATGCGTAACTTAACATACTGTACCTCTACTAGTCCAGTCAAATTATGGCTAAAAACGAGTTAAATAAACATGAGCGAACACAGTTTGGGGACTTTGAGGATCGATAGGGGGGTGTATTCTGAGCATACATTCCAATTTGAGGGGTTGTACTGAGGTCAGCTCAAGGTCATTTCGATGGAAACGTGTTTCATTCGATATCTCGAGAATGGTTGGTGTTAGGCGAAAAATTGTTGAGACCTTTTCTTTTCCAAACAAAATTTACAAACTTTTTTATTTGAAACTTTTTTTTATAACATTAATATTTTTCAACTTATTACTCCCGCAAGGCAAAAATTTTACTTTTTTTTCCATTTTTCGTTTTTTCTCCCCAACCATTCAATTTTATTAAATTTTACCGATCATCAAAGTGTAGATCTTTTAATTATGAACAGTTTTGTCCTTAAACTTTTTTCCGTAGTGCCAATACCTTCGGAGTTATATATTACTTTACCGAGCGAAATCCGCGCCACTGTCGCAATATAAAAAGGTCAATCAATTAAACTATTTAAAAATTAAGTATTTAATTTGGGTAAATTTTTGGGTTAATTTGGGTAAGAAGTAAATTAACAATTAAAACTGTTTTACACATTTATTGATAGAAAAATAATTTATAAAAATAACAATATATCGGTAAAGTAATATATAACTCCGAAGGTATTGGCACTACGGAAAAAAGTTTAAGGACAAAACTGTTCATAATTAAAAGATCTACACTTTGATGATCGGTAAAATTTAATAAAATTGAATGGTTGGGGAGAAAACGACGAAAAATGGCAAAAAAAGTAAAATTTTTGCCTTGCGGGAGTAATAAGTTGAAAAATATTAATGTTATAAAAAAAAGTTTTAAATAAAAAAGTTTGTAAATTTTGTCTGGAAAAGAAAAGGTCTCAACAATTTTTCGCCTAACACCAACCATTCTCGAGATATCGAATGAAACGCGTTTCCATCGAAATGACCTTGAGCTGACCTCAGTACAACCCCTCAAATTGGAATTTATGCTCAGAATACACCGCCCTATCGATCCTCAAAGTCCCCAAACTGTATTCGCTCATGTTTATTTATTTCGTAATTTGACTGGACTATACCATGAGTTGTCACAGTAAAATCGCCTGACTTTACTACAGTAGTTACGTCAATATTAGTATTACGAATTTTAGTACCTAACTATCCGCTAGAGGCGCTGTACAAATCTTCATACATTTTTTTAACTACAGACGCTAGCGAATATAGTATAGTAAAAACTCATGGTAGAGCTACTGTTTCTAAAATAATATTACTCATAGACAAGTTTAAAAATTGGTTGTTTGTGATAAGTATCGGTAAAAATACTGATTAATACGAGCGGCACAAACATAGAAAATAGTGAGTTATTTTATGTACTGACCCGATGACAGAAAATATTTATTCATTTTTTTACAAATCATATCATTATTAACACAAAAACCTGACATTATCAGAACTATACCGTTGATACATTGTAATAAACTTATTAAGCTTTTGCATAGCTTCTACCGCGGGCGGAGCGTGGAGACCGAATCCAGAAATTCAGTAACGAAAATAACCTAACACTGCGCATGCGTAATGCAGCAAAAAATACTAGATAGGTGTGGTATCTCCTACTAGGCATGAGACAGATATATCAAAACAAAACTGAAATCGGATTGCAGTCAGAAATCGTATCGCATCGATATTCCAATATGAGAAAACCGTTTTAAGAAAACGCATTAACAATACCACGATAACGCAAATCTAATCCGGACGAAACCGAACCGTAAGTTTAGTTTTGCTAACCAAACTGCAAACGAAATCTATCAAAAGTTAATCTATCTAAGGTAAGTATTTGGCCCAGCGTATCAGCATTGCTATTCAACGCGGCAATGCAGCCAGTATCTTGGGCACGCTTCGATTGGTACTGATTTGGATCAGTTGAACTATCTATAGATCGTTTGCAACGGTCTGTAGATAGCTCAACTGTTTCTTATGTATTTTATATGACAATGTACATTTTGTAAATACTGTATAGTCGTAAGTTTGTTTGTGAATAAATATATTTTCTAAAGTTTATAAAAACGTTTTCAGTACGCAGTGCGAAGTCTGCCGGGTCAGCTAGTAGTCTGACAGTAGTAGTATGTCTATTGTCTAGGTCAGTACAATAAAAAAGTAAATAAACCTACAAATAAGGTTACTACTCAATAGAATCGGCCGGTGAGCGAACGTCGTCTATTTTGAGTATCATTTTGACGAGTTGTGTCGCGAGAGCAATTTGCTGCTTCTTCGAATGAAGGGACTCGATCACGTTTAGGGCTTTCATGTCGTTGGAATCTGGAATAAAAATAATATTAATTAAATAAATATTTATGGATATTTTACACATCGCGTTCTAGTCCCAAACTAAGCAAAGCTTGTACTATGGTAACTAGATTGCTGATAGTAATACTAATATACAGTTTTGTTTGTAATACATACATAGAATACATAGTAAAACCCAGACACAGAACAAATCTTTATGTTCTGTGTCAAACAGTTGCTCTGGGTGGGAATCGAACCCACAACCCACAGCATGGAAGGCAGAGCTACTACTAACCGATCGTTTATAGACGAGCTTCGCTAATGTGTTTTACATCAGACAGTATTAAAACTTTGATTTTTCTGTTGTTGAATTTGATTTGTTGAATGTCAGCGACTATCTATTTATAGTGCTTAGGGAGGGATGAGGTAGCAATATAATGGTGAAATCATTTGAAATTAATCTAGATTTAAAGTTAATTCAAACATACAAATTTATATTCTTTTCTGGTGTTTACACCTACAAATTTATGATCTTTATGATAGTGTTGAGTTGAAATCGGAGAGCAGGGATGAGTGGAAGGATTTGAGGGAGACCTTTGCCCAGCAGTGGGACGAGATAGGTTAGGGAAAAAAATAATAATATTGTGATAATAAATATAAGTTACCATGGCTCATGCAGTCGATTCCCAGATTGGGGTTCTTTTCCGCTGCTTGGCGCGCCTTCACTTCCGATAATGCGTCGATAGGTGACAGACCACTGAAATAAAAAAAAATATAAATTTTTTATAATCGTAATTTACAAGTAATATTAAAAACACATTTTGTAAGATCACTCAAAAAGTACTAGTCAAATCTTAATTAAATTCATAACTTTGTAGTATGATATACCACACAAAAAAATGGTTGTCTGTAAAGTCGGTTTACTGACGATAGTTGAACGTGACAACGTCACTTCATGGAACGCCTCAGAACGCCTCATGAGTCATGTTTTTTCATGCGTGCAGCCGGCTCTATCGAATTATAAGACGTTGTCACGTCAAAAAAAAAAGGTTGTCTGTAAAGTCGGTTTACTGACGATAGTTGAACGTGACAACGTCACTTCATGGAACGCTTCAGAACGCCTCATGAGTCATGTTTTTTCATGCGTGCAGCCGGCTCTATCGAATTATAAGACGTTGTCACGTCAAAAGAATGATAGACAGGAAGGTGGTGTATTGTATTAAGTATGTCAGTCTTCTAGTACCCATAACACAAGCTCTGCTTAGCTTGGGGCTAGATGATGTTGTGTGGATTGTCCAACATTATTTATCTATCTTTCTAATACATTTCTTTTTTTTTTTCGCTTTTTGTGGCTTTAGTATCACTGCGTAAATCACCCCAGTGGGGGCGTTCATAGTTCAGTATCTAATACATTAAATATAATACTAACCTGTTCTCAGCTAAAGCTAGAGGCACCGACTCCAAGGCATCAGCGAATCCTCTATAGGAGTATTGCTCGAGCGAGGACAGTTTGTCTCCGGCCTCGGCGACGGCCAGTGAGCACGAGATCTCAGCCGCGCCACCTCCGTACACCACCCGGGAATCCTGCAATTATATTAACTAGTTTTAAAATTAATGCTGTAAGTAAATACAATCTACTGAATTAATTCTAATGATGTTTCTGTCGATACGTTCGTTACGCAGAGCGCGACTTAACGGTCGTGAGTAAACGTTAAAACGTTGAGGGGAGCGGGGTATGACGTGAGACAGCAGCGAGCAGGACCACTCTTCCAATACTGGAAACGGCGGAACGCAAGCGCTGACTGAAGTTCCGACGGTGCGAGGCCGGTTTATATAGGCGGCCGGCACGGCTACCGTCGATGTGTGCGTGAGCCGGTTATAGGGGGAGAGCCACCCTCAGCCAGACCTTCGTTATTTTAGTAAGGCTGAAAGTTTCTCTGTGTGAGCCTCCAACACAGGTAAGAACGACCCCTGACTATCGAGTTTCGACTGTGGTTACTTACTAAAATAACGAAGGTCTGGCTGAGGTCGGCTCTTAGGCTATTACTGGAGTGGGCGTGTTCTGAAATATTCGGTGTTTCGCTTCAGTACGCGCCGGTACAGAGATATGCGTATCGTGGTGCTACAATGCTATATTATACCTGAGGCGATAGGGTGTGGTATCCAATTCCGGTTGGGGGAATAAGATCTGCACTGACATCCCACAATGGGGTGTATTGTGCATTGTCCCTCTAACCTCACCCCAGCCAGCACGACTCCTTAAAGTGTGGTATCTCATACGTAAAGGGAAGATCTTCCGTGAGAGATCAAGATGGGGGAAGTATTTGAGGAGACCTTTTCCCTGCTGTGGGACACATTTATATAAAAAAATGATTATATCACCTGCACAAGACTCCGTACGATGCACAATGCGTCATGCACGGATCGTTTGGCTTCTTCCACGATCATGCGATTCCCGCCGCGCATCAGAATGGTGACGGCGCGAGAATTGGAGCACTGCTCGATCACTAGCATCTCATCTTTGGATGTACCGAATGCTGTAATAAACATTTGTATATATTAATAATCATGTATTGTGAAACTAGGTCTAATCTATACTTCTATACTAATATTATAAAGAAGTAAAGTTTGTGTGTTTGTTAAATTGTAATGGGTAATCTCGGGATACTGAACTACTACAAAATAACCGATTTAAAAAATTCTTTCACCAATAGAAAGCTACATTATTGCTGAGTGTCATCTATATCTATACTAATATTATAAAGAGGTAAAGTTTGTATATTTGTTCAATTGTAAGGGGTAATATCGGGATCTACTGAACCAATTTTAAAAATTCTTTCACCAATAGAAAGCCACATTATTGCTGAGTGTCATAGGCTATATTATATTTTCAAAAAAAATAGGGATCCTTACTAAAACTTCAATTATGCTCAACGAAGTGGGCACGGGTCAGCTAGTAGGTTATATAAAAACCGAAAAACAAAAAGGCTTTTACGTGGTAGTCCGTTTTGCAAAGTGTTTGCTTAGTTTGGAACTAGAGCGTGATGTGTGTGTGGAGATAGGTGTGGTATCTCCTACGAAAAGGGAAGATCTTGCACGCCGAGCGACCTTTGTCTCGGGGTCGCTCGGACCGATGTATAGTAATCGGTTCTATTACTTATGTTCAAACTCCGTGATAACTTCGTAAGCGCGATCTAGGATTTTGTCCCCATCTGTTGGTCTGTTACGTAGACTACGATGTAGTTCACCATGTAGCGATATAGATGGCGCTACATGTGAAATGTCCGTGTGTATATTTACAAGTGTAATACTTACTGAGTTCCCGAACCAGACCGCAAGCTCCAAGTTTCTCCGGAGTGAGCTCCTCAAATCTCGGCACAATCCTGCCCCCCGTGGCGATGGCAATCAGCTCCATCTCGGGGCCTCCCACCCACCGCACGGCCGGCAGACCCTCGGACAGGAGAAGGTGGTTCGCTTCATCATCGAAGCCCCATTGGCAGATGGCGAGAGTAGCTCCTGCGTTCTGTTGATTTCATTCATAGATAAATAATGCTGGACAATCCACACAACATCTAGCCCCAAGCTAAGCAGAGCTTGTGTTATGGGTACTAGAAGACTGACATACTTAATACAATACATTACATAGATAGACGTTTGTTATTATATGTACATATAAAATACCCAGAATAAATATTTGCAGATCGTACAAACATCAATCCAAAGGCGGGAATCGAACCCGGAATTTCCGCACATCGGTAGTCAGATTAAAATAGTTACATTATTTATTATAAACTTTTTAAATATCTTCGGGTCCCAGAGGATATATAAAAAAAGGACTGTCGGCGAAAAATCATCGCATTGTCGCGTCGCGGCACAAGCGGGCTGCGGGGAGCTACGAGGCGACTTCAGCGCCTGACCGCGCCGGCCCATCACTCTCCACAATACCACGGCACCGAACATACACACGATTTTATTTGTCCAATACAGTACCTCGTAATATATAGTCCACTCATCTTTTATTTCTCACCAACTGAGTTATCACGAGACTTACCTTGACAGTTCGGACCATTTCGAGGAACTTCTCGTGTTCGTATGCTCGCAGTTGGCGGTACTCGTCGGCCGAGCCCACTTGAAGCTTATGCTTGGTCTTAGGCTTCGGGGGCTCAAACGCACAGGTTAGGATCGCGAGCTTCACATCCTGGGGATTAATTATATTTATTTATTTATTTCTCTCACCTATTTAAATGCTCGCGGTACAAAACCGAGACTCAAGTGGGATTGGGCAGCAGTGGGACGAGATAAGTTAGAGAAATGATCGATCTTCGCCCGCCGCGCCACATCGGTCGTCTACTAAAGTCTGGTCGCGGAGCAGAAAGAAATTGGTGCATTAACTTGTTATTACTTGTCTTTGTCACTCTCGCGTAAATATGATGCGTCTCGCTCGCCGAGTGCCGCGGTCATGCCTTGATCACACGTATCGAGTAAAACGGCGAGACAGTGACGTATTTAAGATACACTGCGCGCTAACGCTGCAACGTTCAACAGTAAAACTGATGTCGACGCGCAGTGTATCTCAAATACGTCACTGTCTCGCCGGTAGCGGTACGTGTGATCAAGGCATCATTGGATCTGTGCGAGCGAGACGCATCATATTTACGCGAGAGTGACGACAAGTAATAACAGGTTAAGGGGCCATGGACAATATCCGTCGGTTCGAGTTTAGGTATTTAAAGACGCGCGACGCGGCTCACAGCGCTCGCGACTCGCGAACGTACCGTCCACGCGATATTCAAAGACTTACGAATTTGATATTTTTACACTAGGTACTTCATTACTTCCAACATTAAATATCAATGATATTATTCATCGGTATTTAATCTTGGAAGTATGAAATTATGTGTTTAATTGGTTTGCTATATCGTATCAAGAAACAAATATTAAAAAGAAGATAAGATTTCTAAATAGTTTGTACTATTTTCTATCACCTACAAAAGTGTGACTTGTAGCCTCGAAACTAATATTAGATTTCTAAGTAGGAATATTTGTGAATTTGAAAAAAATTGCTAAAACATATCCGTGCGCGCTACTGTTCTTGCTAGAGTGTTTGCCTTAGTTCTAACTTATTTATTACTTTAGCG
Source organism: Ecliptopera silaceata (assembly GCA_932527185.1). Lineage (NCBI taxonomy): Eukaryota > Metazoa > Arthropoda > Insecta > Lepidoptera > Geometridae > Ecliptopera > Ecliptopera silaceata. Next base: position 3,666,104 of record OW052217.1, on the reverse strand, counting down.
TATCAGCACTGCTATTCAGCGCGTTGTGTTACGCACTTCTCAATATATTTTTTTTGTGCTGAAAATACAAGACGAAGGTTTATTGATGAATTAAAAATATTTTCCTTAGTTCTAAACATGGCTTCAAAACATTATTTCATTGCCAAAAATAAAATGAAAATTCAGATTTAGTTAGACAATGATTGAGAGAGTCGATTACCAGTTTCAAAATCCTCAGTTTTTATTTTTACTACTTCACCAAGATTATTTTATAATATTTATTTTATTTTTATTCATTTATTATTCCTTGCACTGTTTTCATCACATACATTATATGTATCAGTACCATGCATGGTGCATGGTACTGAAGCCAGTTTTGGTAGGGAATGAGTCTAAAACGGACCTACATGCATAGGCTAAAAGCGACGGCGTGAAGTTTTACCATTTTGAAATCCAAGATGGCGCGCACAAGTTTTAGTCAAATTAGAGATATGGGTGTCATTTTCGGGGTTTTTTGGAATGCTGATTACGAATATGGCAACCATTTTGGAATCCAAGATGGCGCGCACAAGTTTTGGTCAAATTAGCGATATGGGTATCATTTTCGGGGTTTTTTGGGATGCTGATTACGAATATGGCAACCATTTTGGAATCCAAGACAGCGCGCACAAGTTTTGGTCAAATTAGCGATATGGGTGTCATTTTCGGGGTTTTTTGGGATGCTGATTACGAATATGGCAACCATTTTGGAATCCAAAATGGCGCGCACAAGTTTTGGTCAGATTAGCGATATGGGTGTCATTTTCGGGATTTTTTGGGATGCTGATTACGAATATGGCAACCATTTTGGAATCCAAAATGGCGCGCACAAGTTTTGGTCAGATTAGCGATATGGGTGTCATTTTCGGGGTCTTTTGGGATGCTGATTACGAATATGGCAACCATTTTGGAATCCAAGATAGCGCGCACAAGTTTTGGTCAAATTAGCGATATGGGTGTCATTTTCGGGGTCTTTTGGGATGCTGATTACGAATATGGCAACCATTTTGGAATCCAAGATGACGCGCACAAGTTTTGGTCAAATTAGCAATATGGGTGTCATTTTCAGGGTCTTTTGGGATGCTGATTACGAACATGGCAACCATTTTGGAATCCAAGATGGGGCGCACAAGTTTTGGTCAAATTAGCGATATGGGTGTCATTTTCGGTGTTTTTTGGGATGCTGATTACGAATATGGCAACCATTTTGGAATCCAAAATGGCGCGCACAAGTTTTGGTCAGATTAGCGATATGGGTGTCATTTTCGGGATTTTTTGGGATGCTGATTACGAATATGGCAACCATTTTGGAATCCAAAATGGCGCGCACAAGTTTTGGTCAGATTAGCGATATGGGTGTCATTTTCGGGGTCTTTTGGGATGCTGATTACGAATATGGCAACCATTTTGGAATCCAAGATGGCGCGCACAAGTTTTGGTCAAATTAGCGATATGGGTGTCATTTTCGGGGTCTTTTGGGATGCTGATTACGAATATGGCAACCATTTTGGAATCCAAGATGGGGCGCACAAGTTTTGGTCAAATTAGCGATATGGGTGTCATTTTCGGTGTTTTTTGGGATGCTGATTACGAATATGGCAACCATTTTGGAATCCAAAATGGCGCGCACAAGTTTTGGTCAGATTAGCGATATGGGTGTCATTTTCGGGATTTTTTGGGATGCTGATTACGAATATGGCAACCATTTTGGAATCCAAAATGGCGCGCACAAGTTTTGGTCAGATTAGCGATATGGGTGTCATTTTCGGGGTCTTTTGGGATGCTGATTACGAATATGGCAACCATTTTGGAATCCAAGATGGCGCGCACAAGTTTTGGTCAAATTAGCGATATGGGTGTCATTTTCGGGGTCTTTTGGGATGCTGATTACGAATATGGCAACCATTTTGGAATCCAAGATGGGGCGCACAAGTTTTGGTCAAATTAGCGATATGGGTGTCATTAATTTCCTCCCAAAAGACCCCGAAAATGACACTCATATCGCTAATTTGACCAAAACTTGTGCGCGCCATCTTGGATTCCAAAATGATTGCCATATTCGTAATCAGCATCCCAAAACACCCCGAAAATGACACCCATATCGCTAATTTGACCAAAACTTGTGCGCGCCATCTTGGATTCCAAAATGGTTGCCATGTTCGTAATCAGCATCCCAAAAGACCCCGAAAATGACACCCATATCGCTAATTTGACCAAAACTTGTGCGCGCCATCTTGGATTCCAAAATGGTTGCCATATTCGTAATCAGCATCCCAAAAGACCCCGAAAATGACACCCATATCGCTAATCTGACCAAAACTTGTGCGCGCCATCTTGGATTCCAAAATGGTTGCCATATTCGTAATCAGCATCCCAAAAGACCCCGAAAATGACACCCATATCGCTAATCTGACCAAAACTTGTGCGCGCCATTTTGGATTCCAAAATGGTTGCCATATTCGTAATCAGCATCCCAAAAAACGCCGAAAATGACACCCATATCGCTAATTTGACCAAAACTTGTGCGCGCCATCTTGGATTCCAAAATGGTTGCCATATTCGTAATCAGCATCCCAAAAAACCCAGAAAATGACACCCATATCGCTAATTTGGCTAAAACTTGTGCGCGCCATCTTGGATTCCAAAATGGTTGCCATATTCGTAATCAGCATTCCAAAAAACCCCGAAAATGACACCCATATCGCTAATCTGACCAAAACTTGTGCGCCTCATTTTGGATTCCAAAATGGTTGCCATATTCGTAATCAGCATCCCAAAAGACCCCGAAAATGACAACCATATCGCTAATTTGACCAAAACTTGTGCGCGCCATCTTGGATTCCAAAATGGTTGCCATATTCGTAATCAGCATCCCAAAAGACCCCGAAAATGACACCCATATCGCTAATCTGACCAAAACTTGTGCGCGCCATTTTGGATTCCAAAATGGTTGCCATATTCGTAATCAGCATCCCAAAAAACCCCGAAAATGACACCCATATCGCTAATTTGACCAAAACTTGTGCGCGCCATCTTGGATTCCAAAATGGTTGCCATATTCGTAATCAGCATCCCAAAAAACCCCGAAAATGACACCCATATCGCTAATCTGACCAAAACTTGAGCGCGCCATTTTGGATTCCAAAATGGTTGCCATATTCGTAATCAGCATCCCAATAAACCCCGAAAAGGACACCCATATCGCTAAATTGACCAAAACCAGTGAGCGCCATCTTGGATTTCAAAGTGGATATCCAATTGGAATATTTATATCCGTATGATCATAAGTATAGAAAAATTCTAAAATCATTTTTGATTTCACAAAGACTCAATCTATAAAAGTTGCCTTTCAAAGGTTGTTACGAAGAGAACGCTCGTAGCGAAAAGGCCGCCCAATTGTCTGTTACTAACAATAATATGAACTTTGTTCAATACGGAACGTCATTGTGGTATCAATAAAAATAAAACGTTTTTATACTTAGGATCAAAACCACACGGTCCCACTATATTTGATGTCGATTTTGGTTTTATAATTATTTACGTAATATTTGAAGATCGCGACGAAGACCGACATGACCGCTCTCTCTGACCGCTCGAGGCGGACTGATTTACGACGCGGTGCGCTCCTCGATTTATAGGTTGTTTTCAAAAAATTGTATAAAAATAAGTAATAGCTACAAGCTTCCAATTTTTTTTTATTATTATCAGAAAAGCCTGAATTTTTATATAGTTGGTATATTTCAGCTGTAGTCTCTATAATCTTCGTAGAAATAACAGTTATATTGAAGGGTAAAATTTTATAATATGCTTTTTTTCATACCGTCTTTTCAATATGACATTGTATGAACGTATGTTAGTTTTTTTTGTAGCTTCTACTCACGGCAAAGTGTTCTTTCATATTTCATTTTTTATATTACTTCCTTATTATTATTTTGATCACAATCACCATCGAAAGTACGCTATTTTTGCTAATTTTCGAAAACCTTGTCTACAAATTAATTAATTTCTCAGTTGTAAATTAATAAATCTTTTTTTTTTTCAATACATTCTACTTTCGAAGAATCATTCTTTGATATGCATATCTTTTTATAACCGTGAAAAGTTTCAGTTCATAAAAACCTTATTCGAAACCTCGCCAATTTCACAGAGCTCAATGAAGGGACCCTTAATGTACCAATTTCTTTCTGCTCCGCGACCGGACTTTATATAATACTAGCTGACCCGTGCCCACTTCGTTGGGCATAATTCGACCGGTTTTTCTCCGATTCACTTTGCAAAACGGACTACCACGTAAAAGCCTTTTTATTTTTCGGTTTTTTATATAACCTATGACACTCCAATAATGTGGCTTTCTATTGATGAAAGAATTTTTCAAATCTGTTCAGTAGATCCCGAGATTACCTTACAATTGAACAAATATACAAACTTTACCTCTTTATAATATTAGTATAGATACTAGTAATTAGCGTATGTTTCTTACCTTCAGCTCTTTAGGCATCTGCGGATGGCTCATAGTCTTATCGATGACTACTCCTTGCACCAGCATAGAATCCTCCATCCGTCCGCCCACCTTGCCTTCCACTTTGATCAGCTCGAAGTTCACATCGCGCTTCTCCAAGTCTGCCACTGATAGTACTGCCTGGAGGTACATTAATATTATAAATACAAAATATTTATTGATATAATTTAAATAAAAACAGCTTTTGTAGATTTGCGATGTTAGTAATGTTCTCTTGCTTTGCTTATAAATAGATAGATAGATAATTCTTTATTGTTTACCACACACAAATAGGACAAAGAACTTAAACAGGTAGTCATGGCAATACAATGTGCGGCCTTATCGCTGAGAGCGATCTCTTCCAGGCAACCAAACCTTGCTTATGTATTTGGTAGCTAATACATTGTAATATATTTGTTCCTGAAGCGAAGCGATTTACGTATAGCTTTTTTATTCTATTTTTAACTCATTAGTATGTCCCTGACATGACTGTATATTATGTGTTACTAAGTTAAATTGATACAGCACTGGAACTTCAGTACTTAATTTAGTTTAATTGTAATTCTTTGTAAGAAGGATCATATAAAAAACGGTAGGAACCAGGCTGTAAGTTTCTTGCCCGTTCTACTAGGCTCTGGTCGCGTGGAACTGGCACCTAGAATCACCTACTATGTAAGACGATTCTAAATGATCCTTGTGATTTTATTGAATAAAGAAATATTTCACTTTGACTACACAGGAAGGTACAGAATACTCACATCAACAGCAATCTCAGCCATCAGCCGATGACACTTCACAACCACCTTGCTACCAAGAGTGGTCATGGCCACCTTGATCAGATTCTCCCGAGTATTCTTGTTTACGGGGAATGCTTCGCTGATGCTGTCGAGATGTGCCAACGCTGTGGCAGCAGCGAGCTCAAAGCCATCTGCAATCCGGATGGGATGGATGCCTTTGTCGATGAGGATGTCGGCTTGCTCGAGGAGTGCACCTGGAAATATTTGTAGTTTTGTTTATTTTGATTTAACTCAAAAAGAAATAATTTTTGGATAATTTTTAATAATGATATTTTCTATTGGCTGACCCGTGACCACTTCGTTGGGCATAATGTTTGTAAGAAACGCTTTCATTCAACAGTTTTTTCTCCGATTCACTTTGCAAAACGGACTACCACATAAATGCCTTTTTATTTTTCGGTTTTTTATATAACCTATGACACTCAGCAATGTGGCTTTCTATTGGTGAAAGAATTTTTAAGATCCGTTCTGTGTTTCCCGAGATTACCCCTTACAATTTATCAAACAAACTTTACCTCTTTATAATATTAGTATAAATAGATGGAAAATGGTTGCCTCAGACACAGCCAAGGTAGATTTCATTATAATATCAATTATATAAATGTTTGAATCATCATTGGCACCCAAATCCAGAAAGCATCCAATAAGTTAATTAAAAATATAAGTAGTTTTCTTTATAAACATAATATTTACCATGATTTGTTAATGTCCCAATATAAACTATGTTCAAAACTATGATAGTCTACACTAATATCTATACTAATATTATAAAGAGGTAAAGTTTGTATATTTGTTCAATTGTAAAGGGTAATCTCGGGATCTACTGAACCGATTTTAAAAATTCTTTCACCAATAGAAAGCCACATTATTGCCGAGTGTCATAGGCAATATTATATTTTCAAAAAAAATAGAGATCCTTAGTAAAACTTCAATTATGCCCAACAAAGTGGGCATGGGTCAGCTATTTTTATATAAAAATAAACTTACCAGCCAAAACAACGACTCCGGTGGTACCATCACCGATCTCATCATCCTGACTCTGTGCCAACTGCACCAGGAGTTTTCCGATCTGATGTTCCACATCCATCATCTTCAGGATGGTAGCTCCATCGTTGGTGACCGTCACGTCTCCGTCGGGACTGACCATGAGCTTGTCAAGTCCTCGCGGTCCGAGCGATGTTCGGAGAATGGTCGCAATTTGACGAGCGGCAGATATGTGTGACTGAAAGAATATTTTATATTAAAACTTGTTTTTTTTTTATATTATTTATTTATGACGACCAATGTGGCGCGGTGGGCGATGGTCCGCCTGTGACGCCGAAAGTTGCGGGTTCGATTCCCACCTCGGGATAAATGTTTGTATGTTCTGCAAATATTTATTCCGGGTGTTCTGGGTATTATATGTATAATAAAAAAATATCTATCTATGTATTATATTGTATTAAGTATGTCAGTCTTCTAGTACCCATAAAACAAGCTCTGCTTAGCTTGGGGCTAGATGATGTTGTGTGGATTGTCCAGCATTATTTATTTATTTAAATTCTTTCTTTTCAACTAATCTGCAACAATCTTTCTTGCATCAAGCATTCGTATTTATGTGTTATGTACTGTCTGAATGTATTTCCAAAAAGTATTTTATCAGTGATCAATTACACACAAGCTTTATTTATGAGTATAGGAGCTCAAATGTAAATAAACAAATATTAGTTTTTTATTGACAGGCGTCACAGCTCAGTTGGTAGTAGCTCTGCCTTCCATGAAATTCTTCCAAATGTTTGTGTGATGAACATAAATATTAGTTGTGTCTGAGTGTTACCATATATTCCTTGTATGTATTTACAAAAAAATGTATGTAAGTACTATATCAAGCTTTGCTTAGTTTGGGACTAGAGTGTGATGTGTGAAATGTCCATCAATATTTTATTTATATAAGGGAATCAAACCCATGACCAACAGTATGGCAGAGCAAATACCAAGTGATTTGTGAGATAAGGCAATGTATCTTAAGGGCTACTATTTTTAAACCTGCTATAAGGCCTAGTTTTGGAGACCAGTTTCTTTAATAAATGTTACATCTGGTTATATGTATGTATATTTATGGGACATGATAGTGTTCTAGGGACTTAATTTAGGTATATTTATATAAGTTATAATAGAGATTATTCAAAACTAGGTTTCGTTTATGTTTTTGAGGCGCTTAAGATCTATGGCAAGGAAATATAACAACATTTTGGGTCAATAAACCTCCTTACAAAAATAACCATATAAAAAAAAGTTAACAAAGAAAACTTTTGTAAACAAAACTTTTTACGCAAACCTTTTTGATAAGTTTCTATGTGAACAGTGCAAAGTAGAAAAATAGTGTGAATTATACAGAAATGTGATAGGAATGTCCGTAATGCAATGGTAATTTATGAAATAATCATGTGATTCATCCATGTACCACCTGATATTTTAAACTCAAATATCTTGAAAACTATAAGCTTATTAATATTTTTGACGACTGATATATAGGTTCCTAGTCATAAATTACGAAGTTACAATGAGTTTTATCCAGTTTACTGTTATTTTTCATGAATTCCAGACATCAAAATACGAGACGGTTTTTAGGTTAAAAAAAGTAAAGCGGAAGAGGTTTTATGAGCCCCATAAAATAAAATATAGAGAAGGAGGGATTGATATAGGTTCGAATACATCGCTGAAACTGATAAACACATAGGTAGAGGAGAAAATAAATAGAAATATTACCTTCAGGGCATCAGTACCGGTAAGCCTTTTTTGGCTCGCCTGGTCCCGCAAGATGATAAATGGACGACCATACTCGTCAAAGGCCACTGTTCCTGGGAACATGGACATTTTTCACTAGTTTTTCACTTCACAAAACCCAGATGAAAATAGATTTATTTCAGAATATTTCGGAAAACTGCAAAACATAAAACAAAATGACAGATTCGAGGGATTGAATTTGACAGCTGATTTGAGTATTGCCACATTTTAAAATTTCTCTGCTTTTCGGGAATATTACAAAATTTGATCAACTCTCGGGGGATATAATTATCAAAACGATAAAAAATAAATTCTGATAAAACAATCTTGAAGAGCTTACCATTAAATTTTATATAGTTATTACCACTCCATTTATTTGGACTACATATGTAAACTCTATCCATGGTATCGCCGATTTATCACGAAAAGTTATAAATACATTTTTATGTGGTATTTACAAAATGTATATACATAGACATATATATAAAATACATAAGAAACAGCTGAGCTATCTACAGACCGTTGCAAACGATCTATAGCCGAAAACTTAATGCTAGTAGATGCTATGCGGAGATTACATTGTAAGTTCCTGAAAATGAAAAAAAAACATGTTATTCACATATCCAACAAAACCGAAGTTTTTGAAAGTTTGTCATTACAAATGGATGTATATTTTATAAATACTGTATAGTCGTAAGTTTGTTTGTACTTATTGTTTAGGCACTTAGTTATTATAACTGGTTTAATTTGTATTTGTTTATACCAATACATTTCATTATAGAAGTGATGACAGACTTGTACTCTAATATATCGTACATGTCGTAATGTAACGTTCATGACCACACACTTGGCTCTTTTTCCAACAGAGTGCTCCTTTTTTCAAAAAAGAACAGACTATAATTTGTTAAGAACGATGGCATGGTAAGAGTGAATGAATAAGTGTATATCCAAACATTCGTTTTTTATTCAACTACGATACGATAGAATAAGCCGTTGGTCCGCCTACTGTTATTTATCATTGATTACTGCATAAGGTAACAATGCATTTCCTCATCTAGCAAGTCCACTAAAGACTTGTTCTGTGAAGCAATACAACACAAGGCATTTGGGTGCTGCTGCAGATAAGGCCCAACCTATTTACGTTGTTGAACACCTTTCTGCTGACAATAAATCGCTTCACGCAGCAGCTCGTATCCGGGGCAAAGAACTGGGATATCGATTCGTGTGGGTTCGTAACGGACGCATTTTTAAGCTTTATGGGAGCACTTAGTTCGTAACATTGCACATTATCTTCTAAATGTATCGTGTAAACCCGTGTTGGGTATCCAATCTTTTAAAATAAAAAAAAATAAAAAAAACACTGCCTTAGGTATATCTTAGGTGTCTATAATAAAATAAAAGTTACTACAGTGGAGCTTGAGTCCTCTGGGCAGCAAATGCCATGCATACCATTTAGTCCAGTACACTGCAAAATACCTTACGGTACTTTTTCGATTGACGTACTTATGTATAAGTTATTATTGATGTTATTAGTAGTTTCAGATAAATGAATTCATTCGTTTAAAAACGAATATATTTTTATTACATTATTCCTTTGCAGCTCGCGCACCTTTAAAATACTAGTTTAAGTATACACTTAGATGTCTATGTATTTCTAGATTTGTAGATCAAATTTGTTTGTTTGATGTTGCGGCTTAACCACTGGATGGATCTAGATGAAACTTTAATAATATAATTTTATAATGTTTTATAGATGAAACTCATGAAGCAGATCCATCCAGTGACTTAGCCGTGATGTTATAACAAACAAACAGTCAAGCTCGATTTTAGGACTCAAAATCGTTTACCTAGTGCATCTGCATAATAACTTTTTCCATATATTCGTTTTTAATTTTCGGCTCTTTTACAGTTTTATAACAGTATAGATAGATGAAAAAAAATATACAAAGACATTCTGTAGTATCAGCATTTGTGCTGCGCGAAGCCAGGGCGGGTCGCTAGTAAATAAAATAAATAATTCACAGACATTCATTATTGAGTTATATACACATTACTCATCATTATTTTGTCCCCGTTACACAAGCAAAGCACTTGGTTTCCCCAATGAGATCACAAGGCGTACCCAGTTGACCGAAGAATGACTATCGTGCATGCCTATGCCTTGCCATCATTCACTCATTATCACTCACATACAAGGAGCATACTGTATTTGACCTTGAGATCCGAATGTCCCAACAATGTTAACAACTTAGCGTAGCTTCCCCGAAATTTAGGAATTTTTTCAAGATAAAAAATTGCTCAGGGTATTTGTTAGGGGTATATATTTAAACAGACACAAAAAAAAAGAGAAATGTAAAACATTTGTTTGTGATGACTTAACGGGAAACCTTTTAACCATTTTTTTAGAAGGAATCTGTGCAAATATGGATAAATTTCGCATATTTTTCACTGAAGTTAGGGAAAATTCTGATTTCAAAGTTGGCAGGACCGAGTCAACTATACAAAAATCGGCCCGTGACGTCATATATTTGTAAATTGAGAGTACGCGTGTGCGGTCGACCATAGAGTTTTCATACAAAATGTATGGAAAGGAGGTGATGAGCGATATTCGATATAGTTCAAATGTGTTACAACCTTAATGAAAAAAACCCACGTTCATCAATGCATATAAAAATTAGATGCAGAGTTGCAGACACTTGTGCGTAATATTGATTATTCCAGCAAAAATAATAAAAATATTTGGAAACACTCACAAAAGCCTTGTCATTGATGAAAACCATAGACGATTTTATTCATGAACTATAATATGCTTTTCTAGACTACGTAGATTTTATTTGGCCATTAAAGGGTTAGTCAAAGGAAAGTCCTATCGGATGTAAAGCTGTTGGTTCTGCAAGGGACACATTCATAGCCCATTGCCATAGATCAAAAGTCATTTATTTATATTTTAAAATGCTAATAAGCAAAAATCTTTTTAGGTCTTCAAAGTTCGTCGGCGTTTTCAGATTCATATGATTTGGACGTTTTCAAGAGGAGAGTGATATCTAGGCAAACGCGTTACACCGTAGGCCGCATCATCATTTAACATCAGATGTGATGCGGCCAAGCATTTGCCTATAATGCATAAAAAAAAAAAACCTAATTATTCCTACACAGTGCCATCCTGGCTTGATCTACTGAGATTGGAAGGGTCATAATAAAAAACACATACTTAGTAGATGAATTACATAATGCATTTTATTGTGAAATATCCTATATACACCCCCACACTTGGGTTTGCTCGATCGAGCAGCCGAAAACTTAATGCTAGTAGATGCTATGCGGAGATTACATTGTAAGTTCCTGAAAATGAAAAAAAAACATGTTATTCACATATCCAACAAAACCGAAGTTTTTGAAAGTTTGTCATTACAAATGGATGTATATTTGTTACTCTCCCACGCAAAACCCAGATGGATTTATAATGAAACTTTACAATAATGTAGTTTATTTCACCCTGTTATAAGAAAACCAGCTGTTTATAAAACGGCTCGCCATTTGATAAAGCGTCGATTTATTCATTTAAAAATCGTCTTTTGATTATTTGTTGTAGAAACATTTGAAAATCGTTATTTTATACATACTGTCTATACTGTCTATGGCCAACCATTGTGTTACAAAGAGTAGTAAATCTATACATATAAATGTATCCCTAATTCCCTTGGTCACGCCAGGTTCTTATGAATGAAAAAATGCGCGTAAAATTAGACAATAGAACTTAATTTTTAAGACAGGACGTCTGTCGGGTCAGCTAGTAGTGTAACTAAACTTATAAGATCACATTTATCCATGCTTAGCTTAACTCACCATTATAGCATTGACAATATCGGACTGATTGTTCCGGAGGGCTTTCACAGCCCTCGCTCGCATTACGTTCGCCTGGGACATGACTATCTCGACATCCTTCTCGTCCACTCCCGTCTCGTCAATAGCTTCTTCGTCTTCTTCCTCGGCTATGGGTGCTACTGTCTGTAATGTCAAAAATAAAATGTATTCATAAAAAATATGCTATATTCTATCAGCTAGCTATCTACTGAGAAGTATTTGGCTGGTAGGTAGGTACCTAGTTGACATTGTGACGACTAAATTTCCTAAAAAATTAGAATAAAAAAAAACATACAACAATCTATGACAAAACTATACATCTTTCCTTCTATTTATACAGCCTTCTTTCCATCCAAAGGTTGTCTGGAAATCTCTACCGAGCGATTTCTTAGCGAAAAGTCCGCCTGTTGTACTGTCGTTTATTTGATTTATTTATTTTTCTCGATAATTAGTAGTGACATTTACGTTTTTGAACAGATAGGTGGGAGAAAAGTGGAGTTGTGGGAGGCCTTTGCCCAGCAGTGGGACGAAAGATGCAAGAGAGAGCAACTAAAAATAGAAGTAGTGTACATGTACAGTAATTTTTATTCATTCATTAAAAAATTTGTTTTTTAATTTTTTATTTAACTTATTGTGTCCCACTGCAGGGCAAAGGTCTCCCCAAACTATTTTATTCATCACTATCTCCTGCGTCCATCCACCACTCCGTCGCTAATCGAGATCGTCCCTCCAACATTACAAACTAATCTGTATAAAAACTTACCGTTCCAGCGGTTGTAGCATCATTGCCTGCTGCCGCCGTCTCCGGAGCCTTGAACCTCTCGGCAGCGGCCATGGTGGCTTGCTGCGATAGATCCTCAATCTTGGCCTCTCCGAACACAATGTATGTGTCCGAGTGAGGGTTCTTGTATACATCGGGCTGGTTGATCACGAAGAGGATGTTCTTTGATTTGCGGATTGTCACTCGGTTAACTCCTGACACCTTGAATAGAAGATAATTGATACTGTTTAAATTTCAGAAAAAATTGATAGGTAGTGTTTAAATTTCACTGATTTTGTGGCAGAAAACATGAATAAATAAATAAATATTCACAGACAATTCACACTCACACTCTAGTCCTAAGCAAAGCTTGTACTATGGGTACAGATTGCTGATAAAATACTTATATACATTTTACAAATATTTGTTCTCATTTGCTCTGGGTAGGAATCGAATGCATGGAAGGCAGAGCTACTACCAACTGAGCTGTGATGCCTGTGAATAACATAATTAAAAAAAATAGTTTTATTTCCGAAAACTACTGGTGTACATTGGGTTACGTTAGTAAAGTTTTTTCTAAGGATCGCTAATCTTTAAAAAAAAAAATACGCTAGTTATGAACGAATTGAAATTGAAAAAGAATTTTCGAAGAACGGGATAAGTGGAAAGCTTTGGGATTGGGAGAGACCTTTGTCCAGCAGTTGTTAGGTTTAAAAGAGATAATTTTACCACCAAAAATATTTTTTGAATTAAATAATCATTTAGCAGCCTTCAACAGCAATATAAATAACGCGGCGATTATTTTTTATTTTAATTTTTTTAGGAACTTTAGTCGGTGGCCGACTATGCCAGTTCCATCGTACCCTCACGGTATTTGCCGCCTAAACAGTATTTCTAAAAAGCCCATATATGGACCGGTAGATCATGTTAGCCGCATCCGAGTTGGGTGCCGCTAACACGCTCTGTAAAACGCCCACATCGAGACAATTTAATTTCTCACATTCTATTATACGTGACGAGTACTTTGGATTGCAAAATACTGCGATCCTGAACTAATTACTATGTACTGACCATATTTTCTTGATAATGGACAGTACGCCATAATAGTACTGATAATGTAACCACAATCAATACTGTGATAATACTTTACAAATGAACAAATAAAATAAATATTTTTTTTCCTCTAATTTGTAATTCTAGTATCTAGTCTTATCCATCCTAATGCCTTGATCACACGTACCGAGTAAACCGGCGAGACAGTGACGTATTTAAGATACACTGCGCGCTAACGCTGCAACGTTCAACAGTAAAACTGATGTCGACGCGCAGTGTATCTCAAATACGTCACTGTCTTGCCACTTTACTCGGTACGTGTGATCAAGGCATAAGGCTGCTTGGAAGAGATAATTCGCTATTGAGCGATAAGGCCGAGCTAACCTTAGAGGAGAGAATTAAGTGATAGTAAAAATGTTACCTACAGTTATATAAAACAGTTTTTTTTTTAATTTTTTTTTTGACGTGACAACGTCTTATAATTCGATGGAGCCGGCTGCACGCACGAAAAAACATGACTCATGAGGCGTTCTGAGGCGTTCTATGAAGTGACGTTGTCACATTCAACTATCGTGAGTAAACCGACTTTACAGACAACCATTTTTAACCTATTGTGTCCCACTGCAGGGCAAAGGTCTCCTACTAAGATATAGTAGTTTAATGATTATATTTTGACAATAAACTTACGGGTTTCAGTCCAAGTTTGCTCATGATCTTCCGTGCCTTTTTCTCTCCGCGGGACTGTTTGGCTTTCGACACAATGTCGATTCCGGCGATCGGGTTTGGAATACCGCCCGCACCTGGCGCACCTGGAATATAAATAAATAAAATAAATAATGCTGGACAATCCACACAACATCATCTAGCCCCAAGCTAAGCAGAGCTTGTGTTATGGGTACTAGAAGACTGACATACACACATTACATAGATATATTTTATTATATATAAAATACCCAGAACACCCAAAATAAATATTTGCAGATCGTCATTTATCCAAGGCGGGAATCGAACCCGCAACCTCCGCATCGCAGGCGGACCTTCGCCCGCCGCGCCACATCGGTCGTAATTTACTTGTATATATTCACATATTTGCGTTTTTTTATTTACCTAGTACAGAGACTTTAGGCATTGTCATTAAGCCCGGAGCAGTCATCATATTTACATTTTTATTGTTGAGTCTCATATAAAAATTCTAAATGCTTTCAAATGTTGATATAGTTTTCATGAACTCACCCTAATGATTATACAATTTAGCATTTCAAAAACGTACCAGCATCTTCCAATTCGGGGATAGTATCATCGGAGTCACTGTCTGATGACGCAGTCTCCTCCTTCCTCTTCTCGGTCATGGACGCGGTGGCTTTGTCGAGCTCTGTCAGTTCTGGCATTGTGATGGACTAGATTCCTGAAGTTACAACATTATTCATTAATTATGAATCTACATTTACCTTCTAGGCTCTGGTCACGTGGAACTAGCACCTAGAATCACCTAGTATGTAAGAAGATTCTAAATGATCCTTGTGATTTTATTGAATAAAGAAATATTTGATTTGATTAAAGCAAGATTTGTATTTTTGTCATCAATTAACTCAAAAACATCATCATCATCAACCTATATCAGTCCACTGCTGGACGTAGGTCTCTGCAGACGCGCCACTGAGCCTGGTCTTCGGCTCTTCTCATCCAGTTTTTGCCAGCTACACTCCGTACATAATCGCTCCATCTCGCCAAAAATACTTAAAAACTTATTCACCCCTTTCGAATATCGCAAAAAAGTTTTGTTTTTCAAGGGTCTAGAATCTAGACAGTGATTTAGGCGTACTTAATTGATCACAAATTACGTAGAATAGAAATAACAGTACGATGAGACTAAATAAGGTAAAATCAGAAGGGCAGAGAAATATGTCCTTTAAGTTTATTATATGTTATAGTTAATTTCTTATGTATTTTGTTAACAACTTATTATAAATAACAAAATAAAAAGTAACAACGAAAGTACAAGATATCTTCTAGGACTAATAGTACCATCAACCTACTGTTTATTTGTCGAGAAATTGGATACTTTAGAAGTATTTTAATTCTGTGCTACAGGGCAATTTTAAACACTATTTTAGGAACCCAAACAATGGTTGTTCTCACGAAAATACACAGCTCCTGAAGAAACACAAACTCTAGGCCCACTCTAGGGTGAATATCAACGTAATATCGCTTTGATTATTTCACTAATGAAAATAATTTTAGCCGGGCACGATCTTCACCAAAACACCAAAATATATACACTACTTCAATGTAAATTTTATTAACCACACTACACTACTTCTGTATTAAAATATTGCCGTAGGATTCTTGTAATTAAAATAGATATTTACCTCTAGAATTTATAAAATCACAAAATGAGGGAACTCAACTTGCTTGATTTGATTTGACAAGAAAAATGGCGTCAGACAGGGCTGCCAGTGTTTGAAATTTTACTACGATTTCCGTAAAAAACTTGCATTTTAAGGCCGGCCTCACACAGCCGGAATTCGTCTCTGAATTCATAATCTGAATTCATACTCTTAATTAAGAAAGGCCGGAATCCCATACAAAGTCGTTATGATCCACATACATTCTGATTTTTTCAGATTATGAATTTCTCAGATCGATCTGTAAGAATGATTCTGATGTGCGTCCGGAATTCCTGATCTGAATATTTAAGATTATGACTTCAGAACGCACGTAATCCTATACATTTGCATGGAGCAACACACACATACTGAATTCAGATTATGAATTTTTCTGTATTGAGCCAATAGCAATGCGATTAGTATTAATTCCTCCTCCATTTCGAGACGTTTGCGTGTGTCGAGAAACAAGAGACTACTGATCTATCTGAATTTTTAAGATAATGTGAGTTGAGGGAGCCGGAATTAAGAGTATGAATTCAGATTATGAATTCAGAGACGAATTCCGGCTGTGTGAGGCCGGCCTAAGATTAAGATTCTAGAGTCTGTCAAGCGAAAGATGGCCCTGATAAATCGCGGCAAATTCAAAAACTATTAGTATGGCAATACATTAAATAATAGGATAACTTGGAATTACATAATTTGATACTTTGATATTATTCTAAATAAATATACTTACATAATTTTTGATGATGATTATGAATAAGTAGATGATATACTTGTCGCGCTGCGCACGAGGTTACAGATAAAACAGTAAGTGTATTGAGTACATTTTAGTTCCGTCGTGGCGCACGAAGTGACAGATTAAACAGTAAGTGTATTGAGTACATTTTAGTTCCGTGGTGGCAGCACCGGTATATTTTATGGTCAGTATTCTATAATCTGTGTGCTACTTTCAAACAGAGGGTGGACTTAAATACCGGCGCGCGATCCGAGAAAAGGCTTTTTGCTTTGGCTCTTGGAGAGGCTAGACGTGAGTGCTGATCCAGAGGAACACGGAACTACGAAGGAATCGTGGTAAAGGTCTTGGATAACCATGTAAGTGCTAGCTAATAATTGATTACTATTCTTGAAAGGGTAATGAGATTATGAGAAGATACTTTCGCGATAAACTCAATTGTCCGCGTTATTAATATCCAGTTTATAATTGTCGTAATGGATCAGTTCGGTCGATCTGGGAGAAAAAAGCCGAGCAGACAGTGCGAGGCTGGGGGGTCTCTGAATGCGTTCAGAGACCCACTCAAGCATAGCTTGCTTGAAGGTAGGGCTCCGGACTCGAGAGTGAGTCCCGGTGCTAGCTGGCCGGGATAGGAATGATCTCTCGAGTGCCCAAGGGTCCAGGCAAGGCCGAAGGGGGGTGTATCTCTGAGCCCTCGAATGGGACCGATCAGAGATACAGAAAGATCGACCCTATGAGCGGTAGCGGACTGGTTGCTTAAGGGGATGGAGGCGTAGCACTTGGGATAACTTCCCAAGCTCGTTCCGGTTGTCCGAGAAGGCTGTACAGTCCAGGATAGTCGCGTAGACTGTCCTGATGATGGCTGGAATCCGGGCACTATCTGGGCGTCGTCAGATAGTGTAGAGACCAGGGTCGATCGGTGCTTAGGGCAGTCAAATCGTGTGCGAAGCAGTTACATTACATTAGTAGATATCGACTCATAATCTCATCCTCACGTATATATATATATATTTGTCGTGCAATATAAAGGCGCGACAAAAATGGTGGAGATGCAGGGATATGAAATCCTTGGAGATTGAACAACGAAAAGTTTTTTCGTGTTGTTCCCAGAAAGTGGTTAGTCCGTGGCTGACATGAACCAACCGTTTGGTGGTTGAATTGGGTTTTTCATTTACTGAATTATATCCAGAAGAAAAAAAAAAAAAATATAATAAAGAAAAATAAAACTATGGTTTTATTTGATTGTCCTTGAATTTCCCCCAACATGATAAAAACAAAATGGCATCCTTTGAAAATATGTGTTGTTTTATTACTTACATCCTACTTTTTTATTTTTTACGTAATCGTGAACTTTTTTAACGTGTTTTATTAATTTCGTCATTTATTAGTTTATATTTTAAACTAGAATAACGAGATATTGATATATGCCTCTTTTGCATATGTTATTTGAATATCTCAATCCATTGACATACGTGCGCGCACTCCTTTTAAAAATTATTAGACGGAACGTTCCGGGTTTAAAGTTGTTAATCCTGACATTTATGGTTTTTGTTATAATTAATTACCTATTGAGATAATCAATTTGTGACTGTTATCTTTTTTTTAAGGTTAATTGATAGAAACCGCTTAATTCAGAAGTTGGATTGAATTCAATCGTTCCAGCCTAGCTCTGGCCTAAAGCAAAGATCAGTTTTCATTATTTAATTGTACCGTCAGATTGTGATCTTTCGCTATTTGTGTGATTTAATCATGGCAACGTTCGTACTTTCCTAGTGAGGTAGAACTAAGCCTGATTTAAACAAAAATGCTAATGATTTTGTAAGTTTTCAGAGAATGGTGTATTTAGAGTGCTAGTGCTGCGACCTTGGTGCCGATGACGACAGATGAGTGTGCTACCAGCTCGTTTGTCACGTCTGCGCCGCAGTCTCGCCAGCACGGGTTCTAGCAATGCCCTGGCAGTCCCAGTTGCAGAGTGCGCGACTACCCCCAGCAGCGTCGACTACGCGAGTACGTGTGTGGGCCCCCTTGAGTGTGCTTACTGTTTGGACAACCACCACTGAACGCCCCATTGTAGTGATGAGCGCGTTATGCAAGGTCAGATTCAACCATTTACTTTGATTTTGTACATCGATTCTAGTTTGCAAGATATCGATTTTTAATGTGGGTAGTAGGTAAACGAACGCCTTAAGCAAATGCTGGTCTAAGACAAGCAGATACTGGTCCCGGACAGTTCGTTTCTTGAAGGGCGATGCTTGTAGTTGACTTTACGAGTTTAGTTTACCCACACTTGTTCAAAACGAGTTAAGCACATGTTACACAGTAGTAACATAATCGATTTCGTAAACTTTCAGTAAAATATGCGTTGATAGCTATACCACATAATGTAGATTGCGCTAGGTGTTTTATTTTGCGCCTTTGGTGAGTTTGGGAAACTATTGGTGTAGTTCAGCGTGATAAAAATAACTCATTAGTATGAGCCCCTGATGTGATATTTGCCGCTGTCATTTACAGCATAATTGATTTGTTGAGTTTTTGTTAGTAAAATACAAAAAGAAATAACGACTATCGCTTCAAGTCGTTTCTATAAGATCTTTTTAGATTATTTTGTCCGATAGAAAACTACCCGTTATTCCGTTAGGTAGAATAAAGTTTTGTCCTAAAGGCTAATCTAAGTGTAGTTCTTTTGTTCATTTCTAGCAATTGTGCAATGAAACAAATTTAGGTGTCGTTAGTTAGTACTAATTAGTACATGTAGCTAAGTGTTTTGCTTGCGATAACATCGAAAGAACACCTTTCTGTCGAAAACAAGTGACGTCATTTTCGTTAAGAGATAAGATTGTTGCAGCGATAAGATTGCGTCGAATCGCTCATTCTTTTTGATGAGGGTATTTTGGAAATAGTGAAACTTGCAATATTCTTGTAGAAAAATGTCGTAAATAGATTTGATGGCGAAGTAATCGTTTTATCTGTTTAGAGCATACTTCAAATCTATCCGGTAGGGTAGACAGTGGACGAGATTAGTTATTCTGAGTCTAGTAAATATTTCGTTAGCAAGAAATGTTCTTATCAAGTTTTGCGAGGTTGTTGATACCTAGGTAACTAAAACATCGAGTGAGACCGTTAGTTACTAGGCATGGGCATTTTTGGATTTTTTCACAAACCGATACAAGACCGATTTCGGATTTTGAAATCGATTTCAAAAACCGTTTTTAAAAAATCGATTTCGGTAGCGAATATCGGAGCGTATTTATTACGACAAACGCAAAATAGAATTCTTTCGGTTTTTGGTTTTCGGTGCAAAACTAAAATCACGAATGCGTGTCAAAACTATAGAAAACTAGAACTTTAGATTTTGATTGTTTGCAGTTTGCGTTATCATCGTGCGTTTTCTAAAAACTGTTTTCTCATATTGGAATATCGATGCGATACGATTTCTGCAAGCGGATTTCAGTTTCGTTTTGATATATCTGTCTCATGCCTATGGTTACAGTTTTTTGTAGGTGTTGAAATATTTGTCTTCCGTCAAAAAGTGTTCAAGTGTCAATGAGGTTTGCAATCCGGATATTCGTCGTACCCGGATAATTGTTAGTTGGTTTAGTCCAGATATCCGTTTGTTTTTTGATCAGAAATTCTAGATCCGGATACATAAGGTAGACTAGCTGGTACATACATACAGTTGTGTGTTTATAACATAGACGTTCCTTTATTTTTCTACGGTGATAGGTCGTCGACGATTTATTTAAATAAATTAACATAACTTAGAAGTTACTGGAAGCAATATTATTTCAGTTACATAACGAATTTACTGGTACGAAGAATTATATACCTGCTAGGTTTTGAGATTTTAATTAATTAACGCATTCAAGTTAATAGAAGCAATATTATTTCAGTTACATAAAGTATTTACTAGCCTTCAATTTTACATTAATTAATTTTACTAAGGAACTAGCTACCTATATGTTTAACTACGAATTACATAAGCTACTACGAATAACATAAGCTACCACGAATTACATAAACCACCACGAATTACATAAACCACCACGAATTACATAAGCTGCTACGAATTACATAAGCTATTACTAAGTACCTATGATCATGTACCTAACTACTTACATGCAGATAGATACTTTTCTTTTGATTTGAGCTCTTACATTGTTTGAGTAATCGTTTCCTTTAGGACCTTTACTTACTACCTAGTTAAAGTTGACTTTATTTTATAATTTGAGCGAATCTTTACTCTTAAATCAGTTCAGCATTGGTTTGGATTTATACGTTATGATACAAGTTACGTAGGTACAATTAAGTCGTATCTATTCGAACGGGACCAAACTAGTACCTACCTATTTATAAATACTAATACAGAGTGATACAAATTAAAAATAAACTACAATTTAATGCAAACAGTGAGCAATAAATAACTTCTAGATAACGGTAGGATCAACAGCGTGTTGTGGTACTGGTCAACCCAATCATATCTCTTAGAAATCTAGACTTGTAATTTTCGTTTTAGTTTTTGTTGGTACTTTGCAAAAATTCATATTGTGTTGACGAGTTGTACACTTGTTTGTGCACAGTTGAAGTTATACAAAATAGTTTGAGAAAAGTGTAAATTTGTGTAAAGTCTGAAGTTTGATCATTCGTCCATAGAATGTAGCGAGGTCTTAATCTACTATGAAATGCTGAACGATGCGTTAGTAGTCCGTTAGTAGTCTGGTTGAACATATTTACAGTACTTTCATACCTGGTTTTCTTCTTTCATCTTTGATTTTTATACAATGGAGGCAATACTAGTACGTTCGTAAAAAAATATTTCATGTTAGCCAGTGTTGGTTACGAGTCTGAAGTTGTGTGTGAAGAGTCTGAAGTAGCTTTGATCTATTGTTAATGTGTTGGCGTTAGCGTTTTTATTTTAGACAAAGCTGTAGTAAACGTGTGTGACGTTTTACTTGGGTTTACAATACCAGGTTGCAGATAAGAGCGACTTCACAACTAATTGACATTGAAACCAAATGTTTTTGTTTTGGTTTGGATTTTGATGTTTTTGTCTGTATAAGACGAACGTAATCGTGGCAATCGTGGAAATTGTTTACTTTGAATGTGTAAGTGTACCTGTTAAGGTCTCATAGTAAGCTGGTCGAATAATGTTTTTTCCATGAGATATGAGAGACTAAAGCGTTAATTTAATTTTCTACTACACGAGTTTCGAGTTTTATAAGTTGAAAGGAGAAAGAATGGTTTAATGATTTGCCCGCTGTTAGTAATTTGATTTTATGTATCTGTCATACATAGGAGTTCTATGACAATGTACTGATGCACATGGCATCGTCTTATTGAAATAATTATCAAGTCACATCAGTCAATCGTCAAGTCTACTGTTTGTTTTGAAGTTAAAGATGTTTGTGAGGATTCACTTAAAACAATTCAAAGTTGTTTTCTTTATGTCCGATTTTTGTTGTAAGAAAAGGTGACATCACGATGTTCCAACTCTCTTTGTATTCGAGTTTTTACGGTTTACTAAAGTTTTGTTTTTAACTTCAACGTCGTTTAGTAGTGTGTAGTGCTTGCAGTGAAGCAGTCGTGCATTGCAGTGAGACACTCCTACTCTGCTAGTATTTTCATAAAGTTTTATGATCGAACAGTTGTAGGTACAACTAAAAGTCATGTGGTGTTTACCTGTAATGGGTTTGTACACATAGAATAAGAACCTTTATGTTTAAGTTTTTTGGATGTGTTGTGTATAAACTGTTGGTGAACCTAAATAAAATAAATAAAATAAATAAATAAAAGGTGTGATGAGTTTTGCCGTTCCCGTTTCGAAATGTGGAAGAAAGTTCTTTCGTGTCAAATGTAGTTGAGTTTGACGATTGTTTTTCAAAAAAGTATTTATGTATGTACATGTAAAATATTTGAAATGTTGACGAGATTTTTAATGTTTTGTAGGTTAGACTAAGCGAGAGTTGTCGAAGATTTTACCGACTTCTTTGTGTCAACAATCGTAAATAGATCCGACAGTGGTTTTGTCGAATACTTATGTTAACGGAATTTTTATTTTTATTTGAACAAACTACATAGTTTGTGTGTAGTCAAATACTTACGAGCCAGTTCTTGTTATTTTGACGCTCTGTTACTAGCGGACTACTAAACTACTCCGGTATGATGAAATTAATGAAAATAATAAATGAAACTAATCGTTATTACAATTTTGTACAGGTTTTCATTGGAGATGTAAGATGTAAAAGAAGATCGGACGTGGCAAAAAGAGGTACACAATGGTAGGTAATTGGCTTTACTGTCTTTGCGACTGAGCAATGGTTGCTCGGTGCGGAGACTGGTCATTCACTTGTACTGTGTGTGTCATGTGTTCGAATGTAAGTACATCATGTTACATCGTATAAGCTTGAAAACTACTTGAACTATGAAAACGATTCTAATGTACTGGGTCGAGTCCCTTCTCATTGTGTTGTTGGGCATTTTTGTAATAAAGTTTTCAGGTAGACCTGGTATGACATGCTAACAAGGCGCCTACAATCGCATTCTGTCTTCAGGTGTCTGTAAGGATTTAAGGGTGAACCGTAAGATTTTGTAAAAATGAGTGTAAAGTACGATTCAATCTCATGAGAGATTTGTGTGTTGAATGCTGAATCAAAACGTAAAGTAGACTCAAACATAGATTTTGGGCACTTTCTTGATGAAAACCCGTGAATAAATTTGTGTTTGTATGGGTTTTGATTTAATCATTTAACGTCGGAGCATACACACATAAACGTGAACTAAATCAACACGTAAAGTAGACTCGAACATGAGTTTTGGACACGTTTTCTTGATGAAAGTCTGTAAGAAACTATGTGTTCGTATGGGTTTTGATTTAGACTTAACTTCGGAGCGCGACATGCAACTCGGTGCCTCTGTCTGTTGTTAGAAGATATGCAGGTTGTCTGTATATCTTGGTTAGGTAGGATAATGGAATAGTCCTAACTGTGTATTTTCTGTTTCATTTGAGGAACATCCTGTTGGTTAATCCCAGTTTGTTCCAGGCACCCTTCATGAAAGGTGCCTCAGTCAACCGCGTGATGGAGCCATCTCTGCAGTTCGTGCCTGCAGCTCAAGCCTTCAGTTCGTACCTGCAGTTCGTGCCTGTTGCGAGACGTCGAGGTGGTAACACCTCTCTAGTATTGTCTAATTAGTAAAATAGGCTGTTACTATGCCCACATTTCTCCAAATGGATGAATCACAGTGGCTATCGAACCGTCATTATTGCTTGAACAGAACCTTTTTTTCTTTTCGGGAGGTTCTCCTGGACTCCTGTCCAGGAGAGTTTGAACTTCATGAATGGTCAGAGCTGGCTAAGTCTCATAATGACTTTATAGAGATAGAAGATAAACAAGAAGAAGAAACAACTGCTAATAATAACAGTTTATATGACTATAACGTAACCAGTGGTTACACAAATGGGATACAACTTGAACATTTCCTGGATGAGCTGGCGAGTGGGAAGATTCCTCCTGTAAGGGAGTCTTGATTTGTTTATAGACTTTAGGTCTACTTTGATGTAGTGGTTGAATGGTAACTATTCAACCACGCAATTCAGCATGGAATTATGACACTATTTTGATACAGTCTATTGGACATCTATATCCACGGGAAGATGGTTCAGAACAGAGTCTCCAACACGTATAGACTGTTATAAAGGAACTAGGAGTATAGTGAATGTATAGCTCAAGAAATACATCCAGATTTAGAGTCAATTCAGGTACCAGATACTGAATTGCTCCTCAGCAAGAAACAACAAGTACTCGGAGATGATTGGCAAGGCAGACAATCTAAGTGATAGTGACAACGCCAATGGAGATAACCTACATGTGGATTCAGTAGTTTTCAGCCCTGTTCAGACAGCAGATAATTCGCCTCAACGAACTACCGACGTTAGAGGAAGAGGCGAGAGAAGCGCCGCCATACGTGCGAGGAAAAAAAAATTTCTGGAATGGACACTTCTTCTATTTGCCCTGCTGAAGTAACACCTTTTTTGTTGTTGGGAGTGTCGCGCTGCGCACGAGGTTACAGATAAAACAGTAAGTGTATTGAGTACATTTTAGTTCCGTCGTGGCGCACGAAGTGACAGATTAAACAGTAAGTGTATTGAGTACATTTTAGTTCCGTGGTGGCAGCACCGGTATATTTTATGGTCAGTATTCTATAATCTGTGTGCTACTTTCAAACAGAGGGTGGACTTAAATACCGGCGCGCGATCCGAGAAAAGGCTTTTTGCTTTGGCTCTTGGAGAGGCTAGACGTGAGTGCTGATCCAGAGGAACACGGAACTACGAAGGAATCGTGGTAAAGGTCTTGGATAACCATGTAAGTGCTAGCTAATAATTGATTACTATTCTTGAAAGGGTAATGAGATTATGAGAAGATACTTTCGCGATAAACTCAATTGTCCGCGTTATTAATATCCAGTTTATAATTGTCGTAATGGATCAGTTCGGTCGATCTGGGAGAAAAAAGCCGAGCAGACAGTGCGAGGCTGGGGGGTCTCTGAATGCGTTCAGAGACCCACTCAAGCATAGCTTGCTTGAAGGTAGGGCTCCGGACTCGAGAGTGAGTCCCGGTGCTAGCTGGCCGGGATAGGAATGATCTCTCGAGTGCCCAAGGGTCCAGGCAAGGCCGAAGGGGGGTGTATCTCTGAGCCCTCGAATGGGACCGATCAGAGATACAGAAAGATCGACCCTATGAGCGGTAGCGGACTGGTTGCTTAAGGGGATGGAGGCGTAGCACTTGGGATAACTTCCCAAGCTCGTTCCGGTTGTCCGAGAAGGCTGTACAGTCCAGGATAGTCGCGTAGACTGTCCTGATGATGGCTGGAATCCGGGCACTATCTGGGCGTCGTCAGATAGTGTAGAGACCAGGGTCGATCGGTGCTTAGGGCAGTCAAATCGTGTGCGAAGCAGTTACATTACATTAGTAGATATCGACTCATAATCTCATCCTCACGTATATATATATATATTTGTCGTGCAATATAAAGGCGCGACAATACTATTGCCATACTAATAGTTTTTGAATTTGCCGCGATTTATCAGGGCCATCTTTCGCTTGACAGACTCTAGCATATAATTTAATTTTGTATATATTTTGCTCTTTTACGAGTCTATTAAACAAAACCTACGGTTAATAGAATAAAGTTATTTATCTGTGTAAGATATATAGGTATAATGGAAGCGCTACAATAATAACATTCGACTAATTAATTAACGATCTGTAATAATGTTTGTTTTGACTGAAAATCAAATAACTTACCAAAATAGAATGTGCTAGACTGAAGTTACGTCCAACGAAACTAAGCCAAGTACCATGAATGTGTTATTTATTTACTCTAGCAATATTTTTTTGGTCTGTCAGTGTCAGAATATTATGACTGAAGTAGTGATGGGGTATTTCACTACTTTTTTTTATTTTTATCGACTTTTTGTGTGAAATGAATTGGTGGGAAATTATGTAAGATCTCAATTCAATTCAATTCAATAGCTTTCCTTCTGTTTCTGGTACTTCAGACGATGCTTCACCGTTTATCTTGCCGAGAGTGCACCAGCACCTGCACGATAAAAAATCTTCGCGATGGCACGATGCCATTGATGTAGCTCGCTTCTGGGCAAAACAAAAAAGGAGAAACTATCGACACGAAGAAGAAGAATTCTATTCAATACATTTATTCACAAACTGACAGCCTCAATATGTTTTAACAACTTATTATTATAGGTATAAATTTATTTTAGATAGTTCAAAACAAGTTAAATCGAGTATCTGCCTGCTGCATATTTCAGATCAATATAATAATTTTCATCGATAATTTATTTTTTTGATATGAATGTTACATCACTTTCTGTGAACAAACAATGAAAAAAAAAAGAAATCAACTAATCCAGTGCGGGCGAGCTGGCCATTAAATTACTAATTTCATTTATTTTCCAACTCTTTGTTTTTGAAAACTTTCCTTTCGAGAATTATCTAAAATATCTGTAATTAATATAGATTATGATCAGAATTGGTTAACAAAGCTTGCTTAGCCACGAAACGTTCTTTTCGATCGAATTTACTGAATTTAGTAATCGAAACATGTTTGTGATGTGAACACTGGTCCAAAGTGCGTGGTGATTAAAAATTGTATTGCTTTGTGCGTAAAAACAATAATGTCGCTGGAAGAGAAGTTTAACGCCGCCGTCAACGTTATAAGAAGTCTGCCGAAGAGCGGTGAGTACTAGTGTTAGAAGTAGTTAAAACTAAGTAGGTTGTTAAAAAATAATACGATGGGAAATTCTGCCATCGTTGGGAACTAACCCTCCCAGGTGTTTTCATGGTCAAATAGTTTTCCGATAAATTAAAAAAAAAGTTGGCAAGCCAGTTTTAAATTGAGTTATAATTATGCTCAAGGATATGGTCAAAAATTCTTTGGTATACCTACACTCTATCATTTTATAAGGATTATTTGCTATTTTTAGTACCTACCTATCAGTTAATGAATGTAATTTGTTAAATTGCATTGTACTTTTAATTTAAATGTAATGTATTACAAATATTACAATAAACAAAGAAAAAGTAATATATAATTGAGCTTGCATGATTATACATAATTAAAAAAATAGACTTAATTTATTGAATACTAGCTGGTGCTCACAAACTCATCTTATTATCGTTATATCCACACAATATCTTATAAATTATAGCCAAAAAGTTATTCTGATGTAAATTACATTATTGTAAAGTTACATTAAAATCTATTCAGTAGTTTTTGCGTGAACAATAGGAAACATCTATCCATAAAACTTTCACATTTATAAAATTAGTATGGTATTAATTACTTATCAATATTATAGTAGTAGACAGTAGACTAGGTAGGTTCATTGTAAAGTAATTAATTAATTCCACACCTTGATCTTTGACTTTATAATGCTCAGTCAAAGACCTCCATTGTTGTAGCATTTATTCACAAAGAAAATGGAGGCTATTATCAATTATTAATGATATTTTATAAGATACACAAGAAGTAGAAAAAATGAATCTATACTAATATTATAAAGAGGTAAAGTTTTTGTTAAATTGTATGGGGTAATCTCGGGATCTACTGAACCGATTTTAAAAAATCATTCACCAATAGAAAGCCACATTATTGCTGAGTGTTATATGCCATATAAAAAACTTAAATATAAAAATGCTTTTACGTGGTAGTCCGTTTTGCAAAGTGAATCGGAGAAAAAACGGTCGAATTATGCCCAACGAAGTGGGCACGGGTCAGCTAGTAGGATATATAAAAAACCGAAATATAAAAAGGCTTTTACGTGATAGTCCGTTTTGCAAAGTGAATCGGAGAAAAAACAGTCGAATTATGCCCAACGAAGTGGGCACGGGTCAGCTAGTATAAATAAATATGTATTCATGAACATTTCACACATCACACTCTAGTCACTAAGCAAAGCTTGTACTATGGGAACTAGATTATATGATATTTTAGATGAGTATATGATATAATTAATGTGTTATTTGCATATAAAAACATTATCAAGTACTCATATGCAAAAATGACCTTGAATTATTAATATCTATAGCTCTGGGTCATGCTATACTTAATAGTATTCATTAACATTAAGAAACACGTGTTTTGTATGGACATAGGTACTTTTTTTTTTTTTTTTTTATTCTAATTTTTTAGGAACTTTAGTCGGTGGCCGACTATGCCAGTTCCATCGTGCCCTCACGGTATTTGCCGCCTAAACAGTATAATTAACATAGAAGCTTGTTCTGTGTATATGCGTACTGTACTCCATGTGTGTATTTACATAAGATGTGTCACCATTACGTATGGTAATCAAGACATCAAGTTTACGCTAACTTTTTATAACATAGACCGAATTTATGTAAGTATTGTATCAGCAATCTAGTTCCGATAGTACAAGCTTTGCTTAATTTGGGACTAGAGTGTGATGTGTGAAATGTCCATGTATAAGTCAGTAATAAGCAGTTTAAAAAAAAAAGAAGAAATATAAAAATAAAAGTTACTTTGAATATTTTAATTTAAATACATGCATAGAATACATAGAAACACCCAGACACAGAACAAATATTTATGTTCATCACACAAACATTTGAGTGGGGGATCGAAACGACCCACAGCATGGAAGGCAGAGCTACTACCAACTGAGCTAATTATATATGAAATATGTTTAGCAATACTAAGCAACGTTTTGTATGATATTCAGAAAAGAGTTCGTAAGGTCTACGACCGTAAAACCTTGGCCTCATTTGAGTTTAAAACCAATCTCTTTCTTCTCTATTGATAAGTAAGATCCGATTGTTTTTTTTTTTATTTTTTTGAACGTTTCTTGTGATTTACAGACGGCAGTACCTCTACCATGAGTTGTTACAGTAAAATCGCCTGACTTTACTACAGTAGTTACGTCAATATTAGTATTACGAATTTTAGTACCCAACTATTCGCTAGAGGCGCTGTACAAATCTTCATACATTTTTTTTACTACAGACGCTAGCGAGTATTGTATATATAGTATAGTAAAAACTCATGGTAGAGCCAATGGTAAAGGTACTGAGCACGAATAAATGTGACAATCGTAAACGTAACGTATTTAGGACACACTGCGCGCTAACGCTGCAACGTTCGACAGTAAGAGTCCCCGCAGACTTTTTATCGGCCGATAGTTTGGTCGGCTTCTTAATCAGTATGAATCACTGTAATGTGAGCATCTGCATACATCTTCATACTGATTAAGAAGCCGACCAAACTATCGGCCGATAAAAAGTCTGCAGTTTGCGGGGGTCCCAAAAGTTGATTTCTTTCATTTTTGCACTGAACAACCAATAACAGAAACCAATTCTTTAGTATTGTATCTGTACTATTGCATGTGAATGTAACCGCGGTGTAGGCGCCTGCATATTAAGACTGGTTTATCTATACCAATGGTTCCCAACCAGTGGTCCGCAGAAGCCAAAATATGGTCCGCAAAGCCTTCCACTTATCCCGGTCTTTGGCGACACTCCACTAGATTATTACCGTTTATTTTTATTACACCTAGATAGTGGTCCCTGCTAAGAAAAATAATGTAAAAGTGGTCCCTGACCAAGAAAACGTTGGGAACCCCTGATTTATACCTTGCATTTAACAGTCATACATGTACTGTTTGTTAAGTATCGTGATTAGAATGATGCCGCGACTCTTGCGCAATTGGCAATGGAGTGTCTTAAACTGTACCTCAAGTACGAGTTTGTGCACACACGGATCGTAGAGACGCAATCGCCGAGCGCCACCGATTTTGTATGATTATCCAAGCAGCTCCCCTAGCAGATTTCTTGAGAAGCTTGGATTTTCATACAAAATCGGTGACGTTCGGCGATCGCGTGTCTGCGATCCGTGTGTGCACAAACTTGTACTTGGCGTACTGATATAGAGGTGATTGTAATGCTTTCTTTAGTAGGTAGGTTTAGTAAGAATATATGTCAATCGTAAACGTATTGCATCGGTATCAAATTACCACAATCAATTATAAACAAAAATAAACAAAACCGAATTCAAATCTTCATCGACACGACAAGTGATACTAAAAACACATTTTTAAAGATTACTCAAAAAGTATTTGTCACATCTTAATGAAATCCATACGGGACTATCTCTAAAGTATTATTTATCAAATAAATAACATCGAAATCGGTATATTCGCGTTAAAACATATACAAAAACAAACAAAGTTATGGTCTAACAGACATACTAAGTTATAAATTACTAGCTGACCCGTGCCCACTTCGTTGGGCATAATTCATTTTTTCTCCGATTCACTTTGCAAAACGGACTACCACGTAAAAGCCTTTTTATTTTTCGGTTTTTTATATAACCTATGACACTCAGCAATACTGTGGCTTTCTATTGGTGAAAGAATTTTTAAAATCTGTTTAGTAGATCTCGAGATTACCCCTTACAATTTAACAAATATACAAACACACAAACTTTACTTCTTTACAATATTAGTATAGATGTTGTCAACAATATCTTGTTAAGTTATTGAGACATTAAGAAGTTAACACTATACTCAAACAATTTTGTTTTGTTAAACTGTTTGTTAAACAAATTCTGTAGAAGTGACATCAGCTCGCGATGATTTTGTTCATTGTTTGATGATGACAATGTCCGTGTTATTAAATCTATTGAAGGTCTTGCAATTATAGCAGTAATAGTATTCTTTGTAAACTGTTGTAATATAAAATTAAGGCATTTTTTTGTTCCTGAAGCGAAGCGTGTGCTGTCTTTTTAATTGATGTAAGTAGGTGTAGCTTTTAGAACGAAGTTCCTTATCGCGCGTTGCGAAAAAGGGCTAGACGGAAAAAAGTTAAGACCAAAAGTTGTAACGACACTCTTTGCTATAGTTGTAAGCCGTGCGCGTGCGCGTGTCTCTCTGTCTGTCTCTCTTTCTCTCTCTCATAGAAAGCAAGCCAGTTTCTCATTGAACTTCGTTTCATCCGGGTGTCCCGTGACACCTCTCAAGTTTTTATTCTTTTTATTTTTAACTCATTAGTATGTCCGAGACATGACTGTATCATCATTATGTTGCATTTAAACGTTGCTAAGTCAAATTTACACCGCACTGGAACTTCAGTATTTAATTTAATTGTAATTCTTTGTAAGAAGGATCATATAAAAAAACGGTAGGAACCAGGCCGTAAGTTTCTTGCCCGTTCTTCTGGGTTCTGGTCGCGTGGAACTGGCACCTAGAGTTTTTGTTAATTATTGGTTAGTAGACGAGTGTCACAACTCAGTTGGTAGTAGCATGTAGTATGTAGGTCGTAGGCTCGATCCCCACTGAGAGCCAAGATTTGTGTGATGTGTTTGTTCTGTGTCGGGGTGTAACTATGTGTTTACAAAAATAATGTATATAAGTATTCTATCAGCAATCTAGTTCCCATAGTACAAGCTTTGCTTAGTTTGGGAGTAGAGCGTGATGTGTGAAATGTCCATTTATTTGTCTATTTAATGTCTATTTTAGTTAAAATATTGTAATTTAAGTTAAAATATTGTACGCCCGAAATGGGTAGGCTGTTGAAATACTTATACCTACTTATTATATGATCTGTATACACAGTTTTACAATAAATGATTCTTATTCTTATAAGACGCTGTATTGAAACGTTATGAAACAGATGCTATACAAAATCAAAACAATTTATTTATTGTTAAATAATTGTTTTTATATAAACAGATATTTATTTAACGAACCTATGTAGGTTTCGTAGCTAGCTCATATCAAATCGAGTTCAATTCAGTTACTAAGTCAGGAGTAAGACCCCTGGTGTGACCAACAGAGTTAAGTGTTACGCAACAGCCACCTCAATGATGTTTTGATCGTCGTTGCGCAATGCAACCTCCAAGGTGTCCGATGTTAAAAGCGATGTCTACTTCTTTTTATAAGCAAAATAGAACAAGTAGGTCAAGAGGGGAGTCTGTTTTGCTGATGTTGTTTGATTTTTTGATCGAAAACTGTTCCTGAACCGATACCACGTGCATCGGTTTAGGAACAGAGGGCCTAGTACGAGTTTTGCACATGCATACGAACGTATCGCCTTCGTATCGCAAGCCACCAATTTTGTATGGAAATCAAAGCTTCTCAAGAAATCTGCTAGGGGCGCTGTTTGGATCTCCATACAAAAACGGTGGCGCTCGGCGATTGCGTCTCTACGATTTGTGTGTGCACAAACTCGTACTTGGGGTACAGTTTTCGATCAAAAAATCACGAATTTATGTGATTATCGTAAACGTATCGTACCTATTTAAGATACACAGAGTGCTTAGTCCGAGGTTGCATTTTAAAACTCTATACTCTCACGAGCGTCGAACGTTCTTAACTGTCGAACGTTGCATGTTAGTGAGAAGAGTGCTTAGTCCGAGGTTTCATTTTAAAACTCTATACTCTAAGCCGAGAGTCGTCTCTCGGATTAAAACGTTTGGCATGGCATGACCCTAGAACTAGTTGGACAGCCATTTTTAAACGGTGAAGGTTCTAGAATACAAGTTTTATCTATAATCGTTGAATCCTTGAAATAGTTTGAGCCCCATAGCCCTTTCAATCCAATATAAAATCGTTTATATAAAATGATCTACCAATACTAAGTATAGATAACCACTCTAAACGCGCCTCCGCTGCGGTTACACTCACATGGAATAGTACAGATACAATACTATTAAATAGGTTTTTGTCATTGGTAGTTCAGAGGGCTGAGCATGAATAAATTAACAATCGTAAACGTATCGTATTTAACACACTGCGCGCTAACGCTGCAACGTTCGACAGTAAAGCTGATGTTGACGCGCAAAGTATCTCACCAGTCACTGTTGATATGTTTACGATTGTCACATTTATTCGTACTCACCATCCAGTAACCGTCTTGACAATTGACAGACTACAGTACCCCAAGTACGAGTTTGTGTTCGTAGAGAAGCAATCTCCGAGCGCCACCGATTTTGTATGGACATCCAAGCTTTAAGAAATCTGCTAGGGGCGCTGCTTGTAGCCATACAAGATCGGTGGCGCTCGGCGATTGCGTCTCTACGATCCGTGTGTGCACAAACTTGGGGTACTGAACCAGCAGACAGCGACCTAGTGTAGAAACCCCGCAAGTATGTAATGTTTTGACAGGCGTCACAGCTCAGTTGGTTTACCCCTGCCTTTCATTTTGTGGACTAATGTTTCTGAGTTGTTACAAGGCTTTCATAATCCAAAAGACATTGTTTTGTTAAATAGTAATGGAATTTAAATCATGGTTCCCTAGATATGAATAAAGGCTAACTTTAAGTCAATTTTAACAGAATATGTACGAAGGTTTATTTTTGGTAGAAAGAAATAAATTGAGCAATCGTAAGCGAAACGTTTTTGAGACCCACTGCGCTAAACGCTGCAACGTTTAAATAAAGCTGATGTTGACGCGCAGTGTATCTCAAATACGTCACTGTTTGGATACGTTTGCGATTGAAACATTTATTCGTGATCACCCCGGGCGCTCCATCAAAGAAAATAAAATAAAATTATTTACACAGTAGGTGATTGTCATCATCAAAAACGTATATAAAATAGCAAAATGAGGGATAGTCGTACAGGTCCTCGTCATGTATGAGGAAGGTTTGAAGATACAACAACTTAAGCGGTACCCTAGATATTTCACTGCTTGTTTTGGTATTTATGTTATTTCCTATTACAATTATTTAAACAATTATTCGCTTATCTTTCATACCACGAGTTTGCAAATGCACAGAATTTTATGACGAATTCTTTTATCAGTCAATCTACTATATAACGAAGAACCAACCATGGACGGTCACTTAGTCAGCTGTATTGCTGATCTTCAACCACGGTTGAAAAAAAAGAAGAAGAAGAAGAACCACGGTAAGAAACAATGGGTCTACCAAAAAGCATCGTCATCGTAGTCGCGTGCGTAGCTCTCACCACCGCCGAGCTGGACCTTGAATCAGATGCCTTCATCGACCACATCAACTCTCAGCAATCCTTATGGAAAGCCGGCAGGAATTTCCCCCCTGAAATGCCCTTTTCAGCCTTCAAAAACCTGTTGGGATTGCATCCAGAATATAACGTCGACTTTATGAATGCAACCCATCTCGAACACGATGCTGACTTGATAGCCAGCCTGCCTGAGAGCTTTGACGCTCGTGAGAAATGGCCCAACTGTCCTTCAATAAAAGAGATCAGAAACCAAGAATGTTGTGGGAGTTGCTGGGCGTTCGGCGCAGTCGAAGCGATGACCGACCGAGTCTGCATAGCTTCCAACGGCACAAAACAATTCCACTTTTCCGCAGAAGACCTTAACACCTGCTGCAAGGATTGTGCGGTAGATTGCGTACAAGGCGGAAATCCTTACGAAGCTTGGAAATACTGGCAGAATCAAGGTATAGTCTCTGGAGGGGATTACAACTCAAAGCAAGGGTGTAAACCTTACACCATAGGTCCTTGCAACTCCACTGCTAACTGCGTATCTCAGGATTCATTACAGCCAACACCATATGGTCAAAATACTCCACTGCAATGCGTAAACGCTTGCGAGGAAGGGTACAACGTGAACTATAAAGATGACAAGATGTTTGGTCAAAAATTTTACGCTATCACAAGTGGGGAAAAACATATGATGGCAGAGCTGTTCCTGAACGGGCCCGTGGAAGGAGGTTTTATTGTATACGCGGACTTCAAGAAGTATAGAACTGGTGTTTACCATCATCTGAAAGGAGATGTAGTTGGCGGTCACGCTATCAAGATTATCGGCTGGGGCGTGGAGGAAGGTGTTAAATACTGGCTCGTAGCGAACTCTTGGGGTGAGAGTTTTGGTGATGGCGGATTCTTTAAGATTCTTCGTGGAGAGAACCATTGTAACATTGAAAACTGGATCATTGCTGGTGCACCAGCTTTGTAGATCTAGATGTGGAATATTCTATTTTACCAATCCATTTAAATTGTGAATAAAAAGTTGCAAACTATTAATTTGTTTTATAATAAACTATAATTTAATTATAATTCATTATAATAAGCCTGCGACTTCGTCATACTATCGTTATATTTTTGACAAATCGCACAATACCTTTGTTAATTATAGCATGTGTTATTTTGATGTATAAACAACATTATTGTAAAGTTTCATTAAAATTCGTTCAGTAGTTTTTGCGTGAAAGACTAACAAATATACATCCATCCATCCATACAATCTTTCGCGTTTATAATATTATTGCAAATATTTATTCCGGGTGTTCTGGGTATTTTATATGTATAATAAAAAATATCTATTAATGTATTGTATTAAGTATGTCAGTCTTCTAGTACCCATAACACATGCTCTGCTTATCTTGAGGCTAGATGATGTTGTGTGGATTGTCCAGCGTTATTTATTGATTTTTATTATAGTTATAAGTGCGACGCCAAGTGCGTGCGATTTTGAACTCTATTCCATCGCAGTCCAGTAAAAGTAATTATCCATTAGAGTGGCTACATTTGTTTTTTTTGTGCAATGATGAATTTTTCCATGCTCTTTTCGTGTACAGTCAGTAGATTAAATTGATTAACAAAACAAATACAAGCAATAGATGTTTCTTTAGTGGTTAAAATTGAGTGGGTAATCTGATTGTTTATTAAATAAGTAAATACCTATGTAGAGCAAGAAATTATACCATTAATAAATTACCTAGATCATAGAATCATCACACACCACACTCTAGCCCAAAACTAAGCAAGAAGAGAATACATAATAACGCCCAGACACTCAGATGATAGTAGTCTGCCTTCCATGCTGTGGTTCGTGGGTTTAATCCCCGCCATGGGATAAATTTTAGTACGATCTGCAAATATTTATTCCAGGTGTTCTGGGTATTTTATATGTATGTACCTATAATAAAAAAAAATCTAAGTATCTATGTAATGTATTGTATTAAGTATGCCAGTTTTCTAGTACCCATAACACAAGCTCTATCTTGGGGCTAGATGATATTGTGTGGATTGTCCAGCATTATTTATTATGTATTTATCTGATGCAACATTTTTGTTGCCGAGTGTACTAGGTACCGAACGTTTTGCTTTTGTATGAGCGGTCGTGTTAGTTTTTTTCCGATGTGATGTAACACTTTTACAACATTTATTTAGTACTAAATTGCGCTCTCTAGGTAACTGTTATATATTTGCGTTATTAGTGTATAAGCGTTTCTAGGTGGTGGGATCGAACCCACTGGAAGATAGGAAATTACTGATTTCATTGTTTGTTTTTAGACTTCCGCACGCAAAGAGTAAAACAGGAACCTACTAAGATTTTGCTGTCTGTCTGTCAGTAGGCTGTATCTTATGAACCGTTATAGCAGAGACTAGTAATATAAATAGACTGCCAATCTCATACAAAAAAACGTGACTCGGAAAAAGGTGAAATCCGAGAGTTGTAGTGGCTTATTTCTAGATGGCGCTGAAAAATTATCGTAAAAATTATCCTAACAGCACTAAAAGCCAAAAAATCTGTATTATTTCTGTGTTAGTGCACACCAAAATTTTTTTTTAGGTGATCGTAAACAATGATTTATACCATAGGTTTGATCGGAATACAGCGCCATCTAGAAATAAGCCACTACAACTCTCGGATTTCACCTTTTTCCGAGTCACGTTTTTTTGTATGAGATTGGCAGTCTATTTATATTACTAGTCTCTGGTGATAGTTAGAAAGTTAAATTCTCACAGATTATGTTTTTATATTGCCATTATAACAACAAATACTTAACAACACAATTAAATAAATATTTTAAGGAGTTTTCATACAAAAACGTAAATTATTGGTACGGAATCCTTCGTGCGCGAGTCAGGCTCGCCCCTGGTCCTTTTGTTTTATTAATTTAATTTTGTATTATTTTAATTTAATAAAGAAAAAAATAATGCCGGACAATCCACACAAGCTTGTGTTATGGGTACTAGAAGACTGACATACTTAATACAATACATTACATAGATAGATATTTTTTATTATACATATATGTATAATACCCAGAACACCCGGAATAAATATTTGCAGATCGTACAAACATTTATCCCAAGGCGGAAATCGAACCCGCAACCTCCGCGTCGCAGGCGGACCTTCGCCCGCCGAGCCACATCGGTCGTCATACCGAGTTAGACTCGCCCCTTCTTTTGTTAATTTTGCATTAATTTAATTAAGTGAAACAAGATTACCTACCAGATATTAAATGATAACATTTACATCTAACAATGCATTACTTCACCTACAGTAATATAATAAAAAATAAACAAAATGCAGGACATTGACTTCGTTTGAACCAAAACAATAATTGTTTGTAAAGTTTTTTAAAAATCCATAAATATTCAAGTATACAAACAAAGCAAAATATGAGATAATTAAACTAACGAGCGAACAATGAAAAATAAAACCTAGTTTTATAGTAATAAGGTTTATATTACTGTGTTTTATTAGCTTTTGTGATAAAATTATACAACCTTTGAACCTATGATACTAGTTTAAACCTATTTATGCTTTCTATATAGAATAGAATACACTTTATTGACACAAATAGAAATAAATTGACGACCGATGTGGCGCGGTGGGAGAAGGTCCGCCTGCGTCGTCGAAGTTGCGGGTTCGATTCCCGCCTTGGGATAAATGTTTGCACGATCTGCAAGTATTTATTCCGAATATTTTAGTATTATAAAAAATATCTATGTAATGTATTAAGTATATCAGTCTTCTAGTACCCATAACACAAGCTTTGCTTAGCTTGGGGCTAGATGATGTTGTGTGGATTGTCCAGCATTATTTATTTTGGTTCCAGGTTCATACCAGCCCAGCAATGAGCTCATGCTTCGGTTCTACAGTTACTTCAAGCAAGCCACAGAGGGACCCTGTGATAAACCCAAACCTGGTTTCTGGGATGTGGTCAACAGGTATACACATCAGCCATTCTGACAGGCGTCACAGTTCAATTGGTAGTAGCTCTGCCTTCCATGCTGTGGGTCGTGGGTTCGATTCCCACCCAGAGCAAATCTTTGTATGATGAAAGTAAATTTTTGTTGTGTCTGGATACAGAACAAATATTTATGTTAATCACATGTATTTACAAAAAAATTTATTCCATCAGCGATTTAGTTCCCATAGTACAAGCTTTGCTCAGTTTGGGACAGTGTAATGTGTGAAATGTCCATGATTTTTTTAAAGAATCTACTAGATTGTGTAACGACATCTTGTTGTGAAATTGGCACTAAATAATACCTTGTCACGATTGAAGTCTGTTTTGTTAATTTTTGCAAAAAATGGTTGTCTGTAAAGTCGGTTTACTGACGATAGTTGAACGTGACAACGTCACTTCATGGAACGCCTCAAAACGCCTCATGAGTCATGTTTTTTCGTGCGTGCAGCCGGCTCTATCGAATTATAAGACGTTGTCACGTCAAAAATACAATTATTTTTGTATTGTTACAGAGCAAAATGGGAGGCGTGGAATAGACTCGGCAATATGACGAAGAATGAAGCTATGAAAGCGTATGTTGAAGAATTACATAAGGTAAGAACTAAGTACTCGACAGGCGTCACAGATCAGTACCTCTACCATGAGTTGTCACAGTAAAATCGCCTGACTTTACTATAGTAGTTACGTCAATTTTAGTACCTAACTATCCGCTAGAGGCGCTGTACAAATCTTCATACATTTTTTTAACTACAGACGCTAGCAAGTATAGTATACATAGTATAGTAAAAACTCATGGTAGAGCCACAGTATTCAATTTTTTAGCTATTGCATAGCTTCTATCGCGGGCCTTGAGCGTGGAGACCGAATTCAGAAATTCCGTAACGAAAATAGCCTAACACCGCGCATACGTTATAAAAATTGCTATGCAATGCAATAGCTTTACCGCGGTAGTCCCCGAGTGCCACACTTTTTTTTTCCGGCTTGCACATTTGGTGCACTGAAACTTCAGTACTTAATTTAGTTTAATTGTAATTCTTTGTAAGAAGGATCATATAAAAAAACGGTAGGAACCAGGCCGTAAGTTTCTTGCCCGTTCTTCTAGGCTCTGGTCGCGTGGAACTGGCACCTAGAATCACCTAGTATATAAGACGATTCTAAATGATCCTTGTGATTTTACTGAATAAAGTAATTTTTGACTTTGACTTTGACTTTGACTTGGTGCATCAGTATTCTATATTAGTATGTTTTGTAAATACACACATAGAATACATAGTGTCAATAAATGTTTATATATTTCAGATAGTTGAAACAATGTCATACAGTTCTGATGTAGCGTCATTCCTCTCAGTGGATGATGACGAAGGGTTCGCGAACAGTGACTTGGAGCTAGTAGCCGGAGATGTGCTGGCGAGGGTGCGATCTGAACATAATTCACCAGCGGGTAAGTGACAAAAAAATATGGAATTTATAATTATCCAGCTGCACACAACAAAAAAATGATTGAAATTGAAAATATCCTAGCGCCATCTAGTCTCAAATAGCAAACTTATCTTATATTCAACATTACAACTTTTATGTAAACTCTCTGAAATATGTAACAACTCATATGTACATATGTTCAAACTCCGTGATAACTTCTCTAGGATTTGTCTATCACATAAATAACTCATTGATGTCATAAAAATCTTTGTTAACTAGCCATTTGTACAGTTTCTTTTTAAATTGTCTGATTGGTAATTATCTGAGGGCCAAGTACGAGTTTAGCACATGAATACGAACGTGTCGCCTTCGTATCGCAAGCCACCAATTTTGTATGGAAATCCAAGCTTCTCAAGAAATCCGCTAGGGGCGCAGCTTGTATCTCCATACAAAATCGGCGGCGCTCGGCGATTGTGTCCCTACGATCCGTGTGTGTAAAACTCGTACTTGGGGTACTGATGTCTATAGGTAAAAAGAAAAATAATCAAAAACTTAACAATTAGAACACTTTTATTAGAATTATGATAGTTTATCATGTTATGGTATCCAGGTTCGAACACGGCGAGCGGCGCGTCTTCTCCGATCCGTACCGCTTCGCCTCCGGCGCGCATCCGACACGATTCCGAAGACGAGTACATAGACACCGTTGATGTATGTATATGTGTATGTTCTCTTTCTTTTTTCTTCTTCTTTAACATTTCATTTATTACTAACATATTTCATTTTCTACTATATTTTAAACTACACTGGCCTGCAAAACTAAGTATCACACTTTTAGAATTTATTTTTCTTCTAAACTATACAAGTTAGAGATTTCAAATAAAAAATGTTTTATAGCAAATTTCATCAGCTTTCTTTTAAGCATACATGAGTAACATTTTTAACTTAAAAAAATGATAAACAATAAAAAAGCCATTTTTAGCTAGTGTCTTAAAACTCATCTAACATTTTCTAAGTATGTTTTACATGTTATTTCATTTTTAATAACTGGTATTGCCTCCTCGGATTCTGATTAGAGCTTCAAGCCGGCTTGGCATACTGAACACGAGGTTTTGGAGCCGATTTTGGGGACCCATTCTCTTCTATCAGGGCCTGTTTTAGTGCCCTGAGGATGGTAGGTGGTGGTCCGCGGCTTCTGAATATCCTTCCTAGCTCGTCCCAGGCGTGCTCAATTGGGTTGAGATCAAAGTACTTATATCTTGTTTACTTCGAAGCGACGCGTGACCCGAGGGCTGGTGAGTATCTGGCCCAACGTATCAGCATTGCTATTCAGCGCGGCAATGCAGCCAGTGTCTTGGGTACGCTTCCGATTGGTACTGATTTGGATCAGTTGAACTATCTATAGATCGTTTGCAACGGTCTGTAGATAGCTCAGCTGTTTCTTATGTATTTTATATGTAAATGTACATTTTGTAAATACTGTATAGTCGTAAGTTTGTTTACTATAACCCCCCTAATTACTTCATAAGTTATAGCAATTTAAAAAGTGTGATACTTACTTTTGCAGGCCAGTGTACTTTGTTTTTGTATGCATTTATTATTGTTTCAATGTGTTGTACCTTAGTTGTGTGCCAGCTCTTCCCTCTCTCTCTCCCACCAATTATTTTGAATCTTTTTAGCGATAAATTTACTATATAATTTACCCGGTGTACTATGTTTTGTAATAACTAGTTTTCATGTATTTCTTAATTGACGATTGACTGACTCGACTGAGATATAAATAAATATAGTTTTAGTAAGGATCCCTAATCTTTTCTAGCAATAAAATATAGCCTATGTTACTCAGGGTGAATGTAGAAAATGTGAAATCGGCGCTGTTAGATATCCGAAAGACTTACCCCAGATCTCCGGATAGGATGAAAGGATGAAAGGAAGTCAGTATCTTGTGGGTTTTCTTGTTTCTGTTATTGTGATGCGCGCGCGACCAATGTTTCGTAGAGAGTGAGTGGCAGTAGGGATGGGAACGGGAGCGTAAAGGAATGAGACTAGGGTTGTCATCAATCCACATAACTTGGTCGTGCGAACGGAAATGTCACTGTCGACTGTCAATGTATGAATGAATACGTAACAGGCGCAGTAGTTTATGAGTTCATTCATTACAAATATACACACTCATAAAAATACAAATCTTTCAAGATAATACAAAATATTTCCTCTTGATAATATACAAATATTTTCTCATTATAATATTAGCGTAGATGTAATTGTTTATGGTGTGCCAAAAGAAGTCATTTGAAGTTGTTTGATCTTTTTTTTCTAAATGAAAAACTTCGTTTCTGTTTTTAGTACGCAAATGTCAAAACAGATTTGACATTGGCGGCCATTTGCAAAAATGAGAGCATCTTCCATTAAGGTGATTTCTTTTGACTCACCTTGTATTATACCTCTCCAATATTTAATTAACTATGATCCAAACTGCTCCAGAGTGATCCAGAGGTCCCAATCCAGCGCACAGCTCCCAGACTGAGCAACGGACACGCGCATCAGATTACATCGCAATTGACACGTAAGTCATCATTATAAAACAGTCATTAGACAGGCGTCACAGCTCAGTTGGTAGTAGCTCTGCCTTCCATGCTGTGGGTCGCGGGCTCGATTCCCACCCAGAGCAAATGTTTGTATGATGAACATAAATATTTGTTTTGTGTTATATATGTATGTATTTAATTGTCTATCAGCAATCTAGTTCCCATTGTACTAGCTTTGCTTAGTTTTGGACTAGAGTGTGATGTGTGAAAGATCCGTGAATATTTAGAATTATTTGTTAATTAATAAATAAATTGATAATAAATAAATATTCGCGGACATTTCCCAAACTAAGCAAAGCTAGCTGTACTATGGAAACTAGATTGCTACTTATACAATAATAATAAATATAAATAATAGAAACACCCTGACACAGAACAAATGTTTATCACACAAACATTTGCTCCGGGTGGGAACCGAACCCACGACCCACAGCACGGAAAGAAAAGCTACTACCAACTGAGCTGTGACGACTTTTATAGCTCACTAGCTGACCCGTGCCCACTTCGTTGGGCATAATTCGACCGTTTTTTCTCCGATTC
Source organism: Ecliptopera silaceata (assembly GCA_932527185.1). NCBI lineage: Eukaryota > Metazoa > Arthropoda > Insecta > Lepidoptera > Geometridae > Ecliptopera > Ecliptopera silaceata. The sequence continues at coordinate 3,623,177 of OW052217.1, read as the reverse complement.
ACTTTGCAAAACGGACTACCACGTAATAAATAGCCTTTTTATTTTTCGGTTTTTTATATAACCTATGACACTCTGCAATAATGTGGCTTTCTATTGGTGAAAGAATTTTTAAAATCGGTTCAGTATATCCCGAGATTACCACTTACAATTTAACAAATACACAAACTTTACCTCTTTATAATATTAGTATTGATAACCCAATGATGTACTAAGTGATTTTTTTTTCATTATAAACGGGTTTATTTACCATGATTTGTGAGTTATTTCGGCACAGTTGCATGCACCATGATCACGGGTCGAAGAATATCCCGTTTATAATGAAAACTATGTTCAAAACCATGATTATTTCAAATATTATATAAGTAAATTGTGTATTTCAGATCTAAAAGTGCTAGAGCAGCTGCCTGGTACGTTAGCTAGGTTGGAAGCCGACGTGGCGGCGCTGAGGAAGGCGGTAGAAGGAGACCGGAGGATATTAGATGTAACTATATACACAAATACAATAAATATCAATTGTTTAAAAGTAGTTAAATGGATAAATGTTTGTACAATCTGCAAATATTTATTCCGGGTGTTCTGGGTGTTTATATGTATAATAAAAAAATATCTATCTATGTAATGTATTGTATTAAATATGTCAGTCTTCTAGTACCCATAACACAAGCTCTGCTTAGCTCGGGGCTAGATGATGTTGTGTGAATTGTCCAGCATTATTTATTTATTATTATTATTATTTAGTTATCGAAAAAGTAAGGAGTGCAAGATTAGCGTGGTATGGACATATGAGGAGGGATGGAAATCATATTACGAAGAAAGTTATGAATGTAATGGCGGGGCGTGCAAGTAGAGGAAGGCCGAAAAAAAATGGTTGGATTGTGTGAAAGAGGATATGAATGTGGGAGGAGAAGATTCAGAACTGACGAACGATAGGAGTGGAGAAAGAGAACATGTGCCACTTAGCGTGGGATAAGGACGGGGGAATGATGATGATGAAATAAATATCAGCTGTAATATTTTTTATATACATAATTTGTAAGATTATCAGTAAATTTGTTGAATATTTATTTATTTAGTTAGTAAGTTTATAAGTAAGTTTGTTGAATATATATTTTGTTTGATCAGCAAGTGTCACGCGGCTGGCGATGGCCGTGGCAGGAGCTGAGCCCGCCGACGTTATTACTGCTGCTGGCATGGCCGCTCATCGTCTACAGATTCACGAGGCGTCAACGCAACACGTAAATACTCTATTCGTCTTATTACTTATTTATTTTAAGATACAAAATACAAACGGTCTTATAAAAAGTTAGCGCAGACTTGATGTATTCATTACCATACGTAATGGTGACATAATGTCAACGCTATCTTTTTATAAGATAGGGGGTTAATGGCAAAGACATTAAAAACATAGACATTAGCATTTATTTATTTACCGCACATAGGACACAAAACAGAAACACCAGGAAAAAAACAATAAAAATTACAACAGAAATTCAGGAATAGTTATTTTAATCGTTCAAAAAAACATCCCGCTTTTGCCAGATAGACAGAAAAAACATTTATTTATGTAACACACAAATTACAATTTAAATTTTTTGTCATCAACAATAATTATCTTTATTTTTTCACAGATCTTAAGAATCCAGAGCTATCACAAACAGCGTTTAACTGTGTAAAGCGACAGACACGGTGGACATACGTTATATTATATCTTAATAAGCTGGGCGTTAATATGTATATACAAAAAAATATATGTAAGTATTCTATCAGCAATCTAGTTCCCATAGTACAAGCTGTGCTTAGTTTGGGACTAGTTTGTGCTAGAGCAGGGATTCCCAAACTGGTTGATATTGGTTCCTTCTCTTCTTCTTATCGTGTCGATGCTACAACTTTATTCTGTTGTAGCATCGTGTTGGAAAGATTAGCCAGACTAGACACTGCTTTACCGTGCCTAGCTGTTACCGGTGTGCGCCACGAGGAGGCTCTTTCCATGCAGCCTGGAAAGAGCATTAGGGGTCGACATAAACGAAAACTGATTGTGGGGGTCGAGGAGGTCTAAAAATCGACCTCTTTTAAATTAACACAAGTTCTTCAAGACAGAATGAAAGATAACACTCTGTAGCAGCTGTTTTAAGTTAGCGGTCCATTATGAATAAGGGGGTTGATCTTAAAAGTAGGTAATTTAGCTGTGGGGGTCTGAGGTAACAGTTCATTTTGGAAAAGGGGTCACTTGTCCAAAATAGTTTGGGGATCCTTGTGCTAGATGAAATATAATTAATAAATAATGCTGGACAATCCACACAACACCATCTAGCCCCAAGCTAAGCAGAGCATGTGTTATGGGTACTAGAAGACTGACATACTTAATACAATATATTACATAGATAAATTAAAATAACAAATATTGATTTATATCATATACATAAGAAAAGAAATAAATAAATATTGTAAAAAGGTCTCAACGAAGTTATAGAGTGCTTGGTTCCTATAAACTGGTTTTAATCTATATATAAAAATAAAACCCGTTTTCCGTTGTCACGACATAGCATGAAAACGGCTTGACCGATTTGGTTGATTTTTTTTTGTAGTTTTCTTATACTCTGTACAAGGTTCTTACGGAAAAATATATTAAGAAAATCTCTCAGAAATTTTCTTAATATTTTTTTCGCTCTAAGGCGGTACGAAGTTCGCCGGGACAGTTAGTTTTATTTATTTTTATATTTGTATGAAAATCCTACTAAATATTATAAACGTTAAAGATATGTATTGATGTTTGTAACGCTCACGCAAAAACTACTGAATGAATTTGAATGAAACTTTACAATAATGTAGTTTATACATCAGAATAACATATAGAATAGACCAGGGGTCACCAAATGGCAGACCGCGGTCCGCATGCGGACCGCCGACCCATTGTATGCGGACCAAAAAATATATCCCACGCAGTATTTTTGTTGACGTTAATTCGAAAAATTCCGGGCGAAGTAACGAGTAATGTCAATAGTTTGCACCAATTCCACTCCAAACTTCAGACAGATAATCAACAATAAAGTATGTCGCTTTTCTCATTGATATGTAAATAATAATATGTACTTACCTTTGTTCAATAATATTTTTTTTTTAAATGTGCGGACCGCGAAGGTCATTTTATTTATTAAAATGGACCCCGAGCGAAACTAATTGGTGACCCCTGGAATAGACTATAATTTAAAAAAGATATTGTGAGAATTGTAGTCGCACTAGCTAGTTTTAAATATAGTTTATTACTAGCTGTTTCTTTAAACTCTATTATACTATGTATTCTGTAGACTACTTATATGTATTCTTCTATCAGCAATTCAGTTGCCACACAAGCTTTGCCTAGGACCAGAATGTGATGTGTGAAATGTCCATGAATATTCATTACATTTATTTATTAGTTTTTGACTTGACAACGTCTTATAATTCGATAGAGCCGGCTGCACGCACGAAAAAACATGACTAATGCGGCGTTACCTCGCTCTGAGGCGTTCCATGAAGTGCAAGCGAGAGCGCGGAACGAGCGACAAAGAAGCACAATCGGCCTTTGCGTTCGTTGTCACGTTCAACTATCGTCAGTAAACCGACTTTACAGACAACCATTTTTTTGCGTGAAAGAGTCACAAACATACATCATACAAAATATTATTCATACAAACTTTCGCGTTTATAATATTAGTAGGATGTACTAGGATCGATGGATATTCATGTCGAAATATCCTATTCGGCTTATAAGGGTATATATATTTATATATGCAACGGTGGATCCAAGGGGAGGGTCATGGGGTCATGACCCCCCCTGTACTGGTTCCAGGACTTAAGTGGACCACTAATTGAACATAATTATTTTATTGAAGTGAAAACTTCTTTAGCGGCGCTGGGTGGGTAAAAACTTTCAAACTCGCGTCAGGGTCACGTGACGTTGATCGAAAGAGTAAGATCGAGGGAAAGGGAGAGGAACTAGTATCTCCCACTCTTTCTACCGTGCCTGAGTGTGCTGACTCTGTTTAGGCGGCACAGGGCGCTTGCGCGAATGTGTCTGTGTCATTGTGATTGTCATTGTCATTATGACGTCTGTGGTTATATTTTTATGTGAAAACTTAGAAGTGAAAACACAACGTTAATATTGAAGTTTTCACTTCTGCCGGCACTCCCGGAGTGCTACCTTTTTTTTACTTATATATTTTGTCACTATACAGAATTAATGTATTTACTTATGTAATAACTTTGTATAATGGCAAATGTTTGGGAATTACATTATCAAAATTAAATTATAAGTTCTTGACTTGACCGCGACTGTGTGACCCCCCCTGGCGCCAAAGCTGGATCCGCCCTTGTATATATGTATACCTAGTGATAAATTCATATGTAAATAATGTAGCGGCTAGCTAATACGGTCTTATAAAAAGTAAGCGCAGACTTGATGTATTGATTACCATACGTAATAGTGACATAAAGTCAATGCTAACTTTTTATAGGATAGGGTTTTATTATTTACAGTTAAACAAATCATGTTACCACTATTTACCAGCAGAAGATAAATAATGGTGATTTTTTTTATTGATATGTCTTTATCAGATAAATCTTTAAATATTGGTGATATGTATTAAATTACAAAGTTTTGTAATTAAATTTGTAAATAAACTGAGGTAATATTTATAATATTATTATGAATTCGTTCCCAAGTTTGAAAGGTAAAAAATACATAATTTTTGCCTTTCACAAGACAGCCGACTTGATTGATAGATTTTTTATTTTATTTTCTTTCGGAACACAAACAATATTAAAAACAACTTAAATAACTAAACACCAATTATATGTTTTCACATGTATGATATAGATAGAAAAACTCTATAAGTATTGTACATAAGAACATTTACACAATTTTGTACAATAGGCGATCTTATCGCTAGTAGCGATCTCTTCAGTAACTAACTTGACTGAGAATTAAACACTTGACATTGGCAGAATTGCCTGTCGTATTGACGGATAGAAGCCACATTAAAAAAATGTATTTTCAATTCTAGATGTTCACACAAGGCTAATCTAATTTAAATAACTTGCATTCCGAGGTTTTATTCGCGGAGGAATTATTCTTGTCACAAAACATTTAATCTAATTCAGAACCTCTTTCTTTAATGTTGTTATAAACTACAAAATCATAGTATATTCTGTATTAAACAATTCTTAGGTGCAAAAACAAAACTGTAACCTAAGTACGAGTTTGTGCACACACGGATCGCAGAGACGCAATCGCCGAGCGCCACCGATTTTGTATGGAAATCCAAGCTTCTCAAGAAATCTGCTAGAGGCGCTGCTTGGATTTCCATATAAAATTGGTGGCGCTCGGTGATTGCGTCTCTGCGATCCGTGTGTGCACAAAGTCGTACTTGGAATACTGCATATTTATTTAAATAATAAAATTTATTTACAAAACATTTTCATAACAGCGTAGTATAAGGGTTATTTTAGTTTGTAATTTTTTTTATGTGATAATATATGTTTGGAAATGTCGTAGGTACAGTCAGACTCAGAAAGATATATCAAAATGTAATTTAAAAAAATAAAAAATAATGCATTATTTTTTGAAATGTTAAGATGATTTTGTTATGAAGCGATCACCGTAAATACCACACAAAGAACGTCCTTATCCTTTTTATCTTATAAATAGTTAGCGTTGACTTTGTCATCATTACGTATGGTAATCAATACATCAAGTCTGCGCTAACTTTTTATAAGATCGTGACTGTCTTACAGACTTTGTGTGATAGAAAATTTATCGATAGTTTTTGTGAATATGTTTAATAATATTTTTTTGATCCTGACTGTCCTTTTTTTATTTGATTCCACCTTAATGCTAAGTCAAATAATACAATAATAAATACACGCATTTTTATGTAATACAATTGATTTGTAAAGGAGCTGTGTGAAATATTGATAATTATGAATTAAAGGGGACTTTTAATGGAATATTCGTTTTTATTTATTTCCTACTATTATTTACAAAATGTACATATGTATATAAAATACATAAGAAACAGTTAAGCTATCTACAGACCGTTGGAAACTATCTAGATAGCTCAACTGTTCCAATCGTCGCGTACAAGACACTGGCTGCATTGCCGCGCTGAATAGCAATGCTGATAAGCTGGGCCAGATACTCACCAGCCCTCGGGTCACGCGTCGACTAAATATAAAATAATTTTGGATATTCTTCTAGTTTAAAGAATATTCTATTCCAGGGGTCACCAATTAGTTTCGCTCGGGGTCTATTTTATGAAATAAAATGACCTTCGCGGTCCGCACATTTTATAAAAAATAATAATAATTGAACAAAGGTATTATTATTTACATATCAATGAGAAAAGTGTCATTTTTTATTGTCGATTTTTTATGTTTCATGTTTGGAGTGGAATTGGTGCAAACTATTGACATTACTCGTTACTTCGCCCGGAATTTTTCGAATTAACGTCAACAAAAATACTGCGTGGGATATATTTTTCGGTCCGCACACAATGGGTCGGCGGTCCGCATGCAGACCGCGATCCCCCATTTGGTGACCCCTGTTCTATTCTATTCTATAAACTACATAGAAGATACATAATCAATTGTAACTTTAAAATACTCTGAACAGTACCTCCAAGTACCTTATTCTTTCCGGACTTTAAAACATCATTTGCCTTCGTATTTAACAAGTTAAATTTCGGGTTGAACGTATTATTCTCTGTACTATTGAGATGCAAGTTTTTTTGTATGGTATTTGTTTCGTTTTGGGTATTACTAGAGTTGCTGCCAAGTTCGTTATTATTCTGTTTAGTAACATCTTCAAATAACTTTGTTCCATCAGTTTCGTCGTGTGTGTTATTCAATGTAGAGTCTTGAGAACCAAATTCTGAGTCTCCGATTTCAGGATACGTGTTATTTTCTTGTTTAGTTGTAGAATTATACAATTCTTCATCTGTCGTGTTCAAGTTAGTATCACCATATAATGCATCATCATTTCCCTTCGTATATAAATCGTTGAATTTCTCGTTGAACGTATTATTCTCTGTACTATTGAGATGCAAGTTTTTTTGTATGATATTGGCTTCGTTTTGACTATTTCTATCATTACTAGAGTTGCTGTCAAGTTCGTTATTATTCTGTGTAGTAACATCTTCAAATAACTTTGTTCCATTAGTTACGCCGTGTGTGTTATTCAATGTAGAGTCTTGAGAACCAAATTCTGAGTCTCCGATTTCAGGATACGGCTTATTTTTTTGGTTAGTTGTAGAATTATACAATTCTTCATCTGTCGTGTTCAAGTTAGTATCACCATAAAATGCCTCACTCAACCAGTCTATAAAATCTGAAGTAGCCGAAGCTTTCTGTAGGTCTGTAACAAAACAAAATAATAATTGTATACTATGTACTAATACTAAGACAGTATATATTGACAGGCGTCACAGCTCAGTTGGTAGTAGCTCTGCCTTCCATGCTATGCTGTGGGTCGTGGGTTCGATCCCCACCGAGAGCAAATGTTTGTGATGAACATAAATATTTGTTCTGGTCTGGCTGTGAATATGTACTCTATGTGAGTATACATATTTACAAAAAAAGATATTTATAAGTAAGTATTCTATCAGCAATCTAGTTTCCATACAAGCTTTGCTTAGTTTGGGACTAGAGCGCGATGTATGCAATGTCCATGAATATTTTTATTTATTTTATTAATACTATTTATACATTCGCGACCTTTCATGGCCAGTGTGGAGGTCTATCAACCGATTGCGAACCCAGGTTGATCGTACCAGACAAATTATACTAAGTGGGGCTTTCGCGATTCTTCTATAGGCCAATGTGTGTTGAGCCCCTGTAGAATCAACGTCTCACATGCTCGTTTGCCCCTTGTGCCCTAACACCTGTACAAGGGATGACCTCATCAATGCTACAGATATGCCTCGATCACACGTACCGAGTAAACCGGCGAGACAGTAACGTATTTAAGATACATTGCGCGCTAACGCTGCAACGTTCAACAGTAAAACTGATGTTGACGCGCAGTGTATCTCAAATACGTCACTGTCTCGCCGGTTTACTCGGTACGTGTGATCAAGGCAATAGGGGATAAAAGTGGCGAAGTTCTACATGAGCTATGTTTGAAATTTATGTTGCGTTCAATTGACACGCAAGAAGAAGAATATATGTACTATCCCCCTATCTTATAAAAAGTTAGCGTTGGCTTTATGTCATCTTTATGTACGGTAATCAATTGGTACCTAAGTACATCAAGTTAGTGCGTCGTGAAAGAAATGCTTAACTTACACTTTTTGTGAAAAAGAACATAGAGTCAACGCTACTTTTTATAAGATAGGGGGTTAGTATTTAGTTAGGACTGGAGTAAAAGATTTGTAGTTTAGATTTGAATAGATAATTTATTTAATTTTGCTTTTTAAGTTTAGTTAGTGGCCGAGTATCAAGAACATGTTTTTTTCAAATAGGCTCATTTGAAAGATATGAATCAAAGTCAAAGTCAAAAAAAAAAATTATTCAGTAAAATCACGCGGATCATTTAGAATCGTCTTACATACTAGGTGATTCTAGGTGCCAGTTCCACGCGACCAGAGCCTAGCTAGAAGAACGGGCAAGAAACTTACGGCCTGGTTCCTACCGTTTTTTTATATGATCCTTCTTACAAAGAATTACTATTAAACTAAATTACTAATACATGGAAGGGGTCAATGAAAGCTTATTATATTAGGTACTAAATACTTACATAAAAGCTCGATTGCTGCTATCAGCAGGAACATGTAATTACTGTACAGCATGATGCTTTTCGTGTTTAAAACTAAATCATTATTTATGTAACCGCCCTTATATACGTAACGCACTTCCTGCACTTAAGATAAAAAAAAACAATACTTAGTTAAAAAAATATATAGTTAAAAAAATTACATTTTCCTTGTTAATAATAAATAATAATTGTTCATAATAATGTAGGTATGTTATACCTAAATAAAATGGCCAAGTGCAAGTAGGGCTTGAGCACGAAAGGTATTATTGCCGTACCTATATCAACAACAACGAAAAAATCACGTTTGAAATTATCTTAATTAATGGGACTCTCAATTAACCCCCGATGCAAACAACGCCGGGTTGTTCTATGTTTGGGGTCTTACAGGCAGTGTGTGTGAAACCTATCGAAACGGCGTAGGCATTTAAATACAAAATAATTAGGTATATTGCCTCACCCAGTTATTGTAGGTACGTATATCGGAAATACCGAATATTTAAAGTCAAAGTCAAAGTCAAAAATTACTTTATTCAGTAAAATCACAAGGATCATTTAGAATCGTCTTACTAGGTGATTCTAGGTGCCAGTTCCACGCGACCAGAGTAATAATGTAGCTAGATTCCTGGCCTAGCTGCTGAATTCAATTATAATATCGATCGATCGATAGGCCGACCACGAAAATGCCTAGCCGCGTGCTGACCATGCAGGGCCGGATTAACGACGTAGCAAGAGTAGCAATGGCTTCGGGCCCGCGCGAAAGGGGCATATTTACACCCACTATAGTAACCTATACGTAGCAAATAAACGACGTAACGACTTTTTGTAAGAAAATCTGGGACCAAGGGCGGATCCAGGATTTTTTTCCTCAATATCTTCAATAAACGGTGTAAATAAATCAACAATAACTCAAGTACAAGAAGTATGCCTCATAAGGATTATAGAACATATGTACCCGTGATTTTTTTTAGTGCAATTAAGTATACCAAAAGCTCGAAGCTTTTAGCGGAAACAATTCTGATCGAAACGGAACTAAACTTGAATTCACCATCGTGCGGAGGAAAATAATACAAATCTGTATGTTTTATATTTTTGTATTCTTACTACTTGAAAATCGACACCTAAAAACTCTTTAAGTAAGAATATATCAATTTTCATTATAAATATAGAAGCTTGTAGCTTAAGCTGGTAGGTAATAGGTAAGTATAGCCCAAATTAAATTCGAGATAAAAAAAATAATTACTTCGTTTCTTATCTAATCAAATATCCCATTTTTTTTCCTGTTTGCATCATTTGAAATTCCTAATTCTCCTAATCTTAAGGAAGTGCTTTATGTATATAAGGGCGGACTTAATTAATAATTATTTAGTCTTAAACAGAAGAAACATAATGCTGTGCAGCAATTCCATGGTCATTCTGCTGATAGCAGCAATCGAGCTTTTATGTAAGTATTCATTATGTTTCGTCGACTCGGTTGGAAACTATCCTAATAGCAAAATAAGCCCAAAATCCCTATTTCTCTCTGTCTCTGTCACGTCTCAGATTCTTTACCTACTATAAAAAAAGATATTTCAAACACAGAAAGACTATAGCTTGGCAAAAAAGTGTAGAAACGGAACTAATTTTTTTGTTGGCTGGCAACATTCAAAAAATTATGACGTTTGAATTGTTTGATGTAAACAAAGTTCGCAAGTTTAGACTATTTATAATTTGTGCCATAAAAGCGTGATAAAACTAACTTAAAAATTAATAAAACCATCCGAAGTGCTGGCAGACAAATTATTTATAAGGTTTATAGGCGATGTTTGGCAGAAAAAGAGGCCAAAACCATTCTTACCGATCTCAACGATGTTTACCTAAGAACCGCTGATATGACAGGTATGTAACTGTTTGTATTGTTGTTTTTAGATGAATTAAGTGTGACGGCGCGTGCCTTTCATCATATCAAAGACAAGAGAAACAAGGAGTTCGCTAGCTTAGGAGGCTTGTCGATGGATTAATAAAGCACTGGCTGGGTTTGTGTTCTATAGAATTTGAATGCGTGGATCTCTTGCGAATGTCAAGGATGCTGTCAACAGAACAAGGGCTTTTTGTGTGAAGATGTTTTGGAGAATGGTCATGGAAAAGGAATAGAATCGCGGTAGCCTGGTTATGTCGGATTCACCGTGATTCCAAGTTAAATCTCGAGCTATATTAATCAACCTAATTAAGAAAGTGCTTATCATGATTGTGGACAAGAAATAAACCATTTGTAATACCATAATGATGCTGTTTTCTAGAAGACCTACCTATCCCAAAGAGATCCCGTGATAGTAATGCTCGAAGAGCCTTAGAAGTCACATAGATTCCACATAGAACCTTGTATCAGACTGAAGTTGTCAAAGGCGTCCTGACACCCGCCGACATCAGGCGTGGGATGCAATCCAGTTGCCCACAGCAAAGAGGTTTCAATTCAGATGCACACAGATGTGAGGATCTAATACAGACGAGAGATTTTATGGAATAATAGCAACGCATATTGAGATGGAACCTGTGTGCTTAGTACGAGTTTTGCACATGAAACTGAACGTATCGTCTTCGCAGTATAAAAGTGAGCGCACTCGTACTTGGGGTACTGAGCGATGCATAGTGGAATGTCGCGTAAGTGATCTTCAGCGAGATGTAATCGATACAATTTGCAACGGAATACCACTGCACAGCTTGATGCAACCTGAACGTGTTTGATTAGACAAGGTACATGTAGTCGTTTCATTTTGTTGTTTTTCTAACGATAAAGTCAGCTGTTTTTCTTGTTGAAATAAAAAAATGCCAAACAATACTTAACGATATCTATGATCTTTCAATTTGGTTTACGGATACTTGACGACTTTTTGGACCATATATTATATTATACCACCAGTCAGAATGCAAGTGTGGTTTGACTAATGAATGGTAGAACTGCCGGTTCAACGTGAAAAGTGTGTTGGGGTACTAGATGAAGGTACCTAGACAAGATGTTTGGATAGATGCCAGATACATGGTGGATCAGACACGTAACTTGGTGAGACTTCGGTCGTGGTTTTAATGTTGATGACGTTGATGATGATTTTCTTCGATGACAAGTATTGACCTATCGAGTTTAAATTAACATTTTCCTGTAATGCAAGCTTGTTCTGTTGCTTGCTTGATGTTTGTGCTCAGAACAACTGAGCTAGAAACTTGTGACTGTGCGAGATATTCATTATTTTCAGATGAAACACGTAGATGTGGGTGAAATGACAAAATAAAGCATTATAGTAAGATGAAGATGAATGACAATTATATTGCGACTATATAGATAGTAGATCAGCAACCACCTGATGACAGCGAGGATCATGGCAATAGCAATCGAGGCAACATGCTGTATCGTAGATTGTTGGCATTGAAATCTTGTAAGTAGTTCTTGATTTATTTGGATTTTTATAATAATGTTTCTTATAACTTATTAGAGTATAAGAGTCTTCCTCCGTTACCGGTGATTTTTGAACATTTACTCAGATCTCCGCCTTTTTGCTTTAAGATTAGTAAACGTAAATAACTCTGACATTGGCAAAATCGTGGCAACTCTAGCCTGCAAAAAGCCACTAAGAAAAGAAGAAGAAGAATGATGTTTATTCTCAGAGTAATATTACCTAGAGCTAACCATATACGATATAGCATGATTTAACCTATGTTCTGAAGTTTTGAAGAAGTTTCTCATCTATGAAATATTTTCACAATTATGAAAAGTGGTGTTAATCTATATTGTTTTACAAGACACATTCTGCAACAGTTTTGCAACATTGTTGATGGAGTAATAATAACAAAGCTTCAACATCATCATCATCATCAACTTATCAGTCCACTGCTGCACGTAGGTCTCTCTCAAGACATGCATTGAGCCCGATCTTTGGCTCTTTTCATTCAAAGATTATCAGCTACATTCTGTGGATCATCGCTTCTACACTACGCTTGCCTAAACGTGGTCTCTACTTCAATATCAGCAAACATGGTTGGCTCTCTGCCACTTCAGCTTGTTAATTCTCTGAGCTAAGTCAAACGCCTTGGTTTTTCTGTCAGATAATTATGTTACGGATACTATCTCTCCAAAGAATTCCGAGTACAGCTTTCTTCATAGCGCGCTGAATGATTTTCAACAAAATCAAATCTAATTAACTGAATAAAGTTATTCAGTAAAAATCACAAGGATCATTTTAAATTGTTTTATACTAGGTGATGCCAGTTCCAAATGACCAGAGCCTAAAAAGAACGAGCAAGAAACTACGGCCTGGTTCTAACTGTTATTTTTGTATGATCTTTCTTACAAAGAATCACAATTAAATACTGTTCTGAAATAAGTTCCGGTGACGTGTTATTTAACTTAGTACCTAACTTTTAAATGAAACAAAATATGATAAGTAATGTCAGGGTCATGATTACTTATGAATAAAAAAAGCTATACTTACATAACTCTTAATCGTATTACTTATCTATTACAATGTACTGCATACTAAGTACATAAACCACCTGTGGACCAATTCCATTGTCAGTATCCATAAAGCTTCAAAAAAGTTCCTTATTAAAATAAGTTTTTATAATTTACAGGAATAATTAAAAAAAAGTAAGAAAAATATCTAGAGTTGAAGTACTTTAAAGCTTCTTATTTGATCTGCTTGATTAAAAGAATATTTTTGGTTCTTGTGTGGGTGTGAGCATTAAGATAACGCATAATAGAGGAAAGTGGAAGAAGAAGACGTGTTGCAACTGACTCCACATAATGTGCCTTAAAGGCAGTAGTATGTTGTGGTGCCCAGCGGGGTCGTGTTCGGCTCTTGTCTTGATTTGGGACCTATGATTGTAACCAACAATACAATGGACAAGTCTATCTATTTATCTATCTAGTCTGAATGTTAATATATGACGTTGATTCTTAACCTGGTTAAGTGAACCCTGGGTAACGAAATAAAGTAACAAATACGAGTAACGAATTCGAGTCACAATTAAGAGTCGCGATTTACAGCTACGATTTAGAGTTGTGATACAAAGTCGTTATGTTAAGTTGTCATGGTAACCCACGATGAAATCAAAGCACAAGAAAGCAATCACATTTTTGAATTAAAACTGAAGGATTTCGCAGCGGCTAGTTTATAATAAAACAAATTGGTCTTGTTTCTTACTGTGGACATTGTATTGAAATTTATGGAACACATTTCACAAAATTACTAAGGATTACTACATAATTACATTTTAAACATTTAGACTGTTGAACATTACATAATGAACGTCCAGCACAGACTTAATATCTAACTGAACGTTGCCGGGAGTTGATCTACAGTTGCTCAATGTGGTTGTGTAAGGGCCATGTCACACGCTATAAGGACCTCACTGAGAAGTTCTACTACTTTCTCACCGAGTATTTTTATGACGGAAGTTTAAATAATAATTAATTGACCAACCGACACTATCGAAGTTTCCAAAGCAGAATTATTATAATTAATTATTTGAATGCTTCAAAGTTTGTCCGTTCTCCAATTATAATTATTGCAAAATCCAAACTTGGGTACATTATGTACTTCAAGATAAGGTTTGTTTTAGACATAAGACATAACTGTGTACCTACATAATGACGACAATAAAGATACTGAATACTGATGTTAAGCTTTGATGTCAATTTGCGGTGCAGAGAGATGTTTGGTTCAGTCGAACAGAATACTGTGTTGAACTTTTGTTTACAGAAGCTGCACATTGTGACATGTGAGTTGTTGAAATTCACATGAGAACGAGCGAGTTGTTGAAAGTCACACGAGGACCTGCGAGTCTTCAGCTGCCACACGGAGACATCAAGCTGGGACGTGTGACATTGACAGAATACAGTGTCTTGAAAGGATAATCTTAAATTAGTTATTAGTACTATCGCGTATCGCGGCTTTATTAATGAATTTGTAAGTTGAGTAAGGAAGCTCGTTGAAATAACTTGGAATCGAAGTGTTGGACGCTTGGTGTAGTCGATGCAACGTTGGCTTAGTAGAGTTGATGACCTGAATAGAACGTGGTATGAAGAGTTAGAAAATATTCAACTTGCAATGAACAGTACCTCAAGGACATGATGGCTTATACTATATTACGACTATTTTTTTTGAATATTGATGAAACCGTGACGGCGATGTATGATGTTACTACACCTTTTATGTCCACTGAAGTGACATGTTGCGAATAATACGTTATCTTCAACGATAATTGATAATGAGTCATTGTTTGGATACTCTCTCCGCATATCCTTGTACTGCCTCAACAGGTCCAGAGACTCTCAGTACATATCCCGATTCGGAAATATGGGATTTACAAAATGAAGTATACCAATGAAGGTAATTTGTTATAAGTACCTGTGTGTTCCACCTGCACAAGGCTGGACTCATCAACGCCACAAATGAGGTTTTGAAGTTGTTGTTGTTGTACCCATTGACATGTGAGAAGAAGAAGTACCGTTCCATGCTAAAGGGGATGGTGGATAGAATGCACATGCTTGAGCAGATATGTTTGCCGTTGATCCTGCCAACACGTGCCATCCGCTCTATGCTGCAAGGTATGGTGGAAAGGATGCATGTGTTCGGGCAGATGTGTTTGCCGTCGATCCTGCCAACACGTGCCATCCGCTCTATGCTGCAAGGTATGGTGGAAAGGATGCATGTGTTCGGGCAGATGTGTTTGCCGTCGATCCTGCCAACACGTGCCATCCGCTCTATGCTGCAAGGTATGGTGGAAAGGATGCATGGGTTCGGGCAGATGTGTTTGCCGTCGATCCTGCCAACACGTGCCATCCGCTCTATGCTGCAAGGTATGGTGGAAAGGATGCATGGGTTCGGGCAGATGTGTTTGCCGTCGATCCTGCCAACACGTGCCATCCGCTCTATGCTGCAAGGTATGGTGGAAAGGATGCATGGGTTCGGGCAGATGTGTTTGCCGTCGATCCTGCCAACACGCGTTGTCCGCTCTATGCTGAAAGGCATAGTGGAAGGGATGCACGTGTTTGGGCAGATGAGTTTGTCGTTGATCCTGCTGACGCGTGCCGTCTGCTTTATGCTGCAAGGTATAGTGGAAAGGACGCACGTGCTCGAGCAGATGTGTTTGTTGTCGATCCTGGCGACCTGCTCGGACCAGATGAATATACAGCGGTTGTTCAAAAAGTTAATTGAAATAGAACAGTTACATGGATTACTTGAAGGATGGACGAGCGGTTATTTCAGTGATTATGATCTTTCGGAGACAAATAATAAAAGCCCGAGGACGGTCTTAAATGTCAGTCCGGCCGTGACGGCGCGTGCCTTTCATCATATCAAAGACAAGAGAAACAAGGAGTTCGCTAGCTTAGGAGGCTTGTCGATGGATTAATAAAGCACTGGCTGGGTTTGTGTTCTATAGAATTTGAATGCGTGGATCTCTTGCGAATGTCAAGGATGCTGTCAACAGAACAAGGGCTTTTTGTGTGAAGATGTTTTGGAGAATGGTCATGGAAAAGGAATAGAATCGCGGTAGCCTGGTTATGTCGGATTCACCGTGATTCCAAGTTAAATCTCGAGCTATATTAATCAACCTAATTAAGAAAGTGCTTATCATGATTGTGGACAAGAAATAAACCATTTGTAATACCATAATGATGCTGTTTTCTAGAAGACCTACCTATCCCAAAGAGATCCCGTGATAGTAATGCTCGAAGAGCCTTAGAAGTCACATAGATTCCACATAGAACCTTGTATCAGACTGAAGTTGTCAAAGGCGTCCTGACACCCGCCGACAAGTGTAAATTGATGAATCCTATTCTGTTTTGAATAGCTTGCATACGAAATAAGTGGAATTTTGAACAATAATCATCGAGCACATAGGTTATGTTTACATTTTGTCTAACATTACTTTGGTATAGTGCGACAGATCAGTGTTGATACTTGAGTGGCGTACTTTGCAATATGTAAATTTAAATTCGTTTTCTACATAACTTTATTGTTGAATGAAAATCATTACAATTAGAAATTTACCAAAAATGTATTATTATTATTATTTTGTTTGTATATTTATTTATTCACCTCAGGTAAATCAGTAAGCACTGTAAGAAGAGACGTGCTGGAAGGAGATCGAAACAAAGGCGTATTTTCTACACCCGGAAAAAATAGAAAAGGTCGTCCTAAAAAACAGTTGGAAAACAAATGGAGGGGGTGGAATATTTGGAGGAAAATATATTAGATTAATAACAATAACATTGTATCTGCGTCTTAATGTACATGCCCCTATAAAGTCGTTCACTGTGAGGGAACGCCACTATCCTTGGATCACAGACAATATCAAGCTCATGATGAGATTACGAGACGACGCGTTATCCGACTTTCGTCGGACCAAACTAGATCGTAAAAAAATATATTACAAAGACTTGAAGTCTTTAGTCGCCCATTCGCTTTTTTGTGAGAAAGCAGCTTATTACAAATACAACATTAATATCAACATTAACGATCCTAAAGCACTATGGAAAAATTTGAAAACTACTGCTTTACCACCAAAACCTGAAATTACACTGCCATCTCATTTCAACGATCCCGACTCTATAAATAATCATTTTCTGAATGTTGGTGGCTCTTCAGCTCTCACTATTTCTGCTCTTACGTTTTTTGAGTTTAATCGATTTGGAGACGCAGTTTTCTCCTTGGTACCGGTAGGTGTAGATCGTGTTGTCAAAATCATTCAAACGCTGAAGTCCAACGCTGAAGGTCATGATGGAATCACCCTGAATATGCTTTTACTAACTCTTCCTTTCTCTTTGGAATTAATTTCTTCTATTGTTAATAGGTCTATCACCACGTCAACTTTTCCTAATGTTTGCAAAATTGCCATTGTTCGCCCTCTGCCTAAAGTAAATGACCCATCTACTTTCAAAGACTTAAGACCTATTAGTGTTTTACCTTGTATATCAAAGATTATTGAAAAGGCCGTTTGCAGTCAGGTAACTGAATTTCTGGTACTACACAACATCTTGCCTGACGTTCAATCTGGATTCAGAAAATGCCGCAGTACATCCACAGCTCTCTTAGACGTCACGGACAATATACTTACTGCTCAGGACAGAGGTATGTGTACGCTACTTGTCCTACTTGATTTTTCTAGAGCGTTTGATTCAATCAATACAACTTTGCTTTTGTCTAAGCTTAGGTATTATGGTTTTGATCATAACACTATACTATGGTTTGACAGCTATCTAAGAGATCGATACCAATACGTCGAACTAAAAACTAGTGATGGTGGATCTGTGTTTTCTCAGCAGACGGCTTTAGCACGGGGTGTACCTCAAGGTTCAATTCTTGGACCCTTGTTATTCATATTATATAGCTCTGATTTAAAGTATTCTATCCTTAATTGCAAATACCACATGTATGCCGATGATGTTCAGGTATATATTTCTTTCAAGCCGAAAGATTTTGACAAAGCCATTTCTGAAATTAATGACGACCTTTGCAGGATCGCTTCGTGGTCAGATAAAAACCATCTTGTTCTCAACCCTATTAAAACACAATATATGATCCTAGGAAGTAAACACCACGTAGATTCTTTAAGTTCCAATATTAATGTTTCACTAAAGGGAAAATCTATTGAGCGTGTCTTTGAAGCAAGAAATTTAGGTCTTATTATGGACGCCAATTTAAGGTTTGAAAAGCATGTAGCAGATTGCGTGCGTAACTGCTTCTATAGACTTAAAATTTTATATAAAATTAAGCCCTACCTTAGTGAGGAGGTTCGAATGCATCTAGTTGAATCTTTGGTATTATCGAAGTTGAACTATGCAGACACTATTTATGGCCCTCGCCTGCTAGTACGAACCCAGCATTTGATACAGCGTGTTCAAAATGCCTGTGCTCGATTTTGTTTTAATATTCCCCCCAGAAGCCATATAACTCCTTTCCTTAATTTAAAGCGCAGCCTTAAAATGAAATCAAGGCGCAAATTGCATCTAGCTTGTCTCCTGTTCGGAGTAATTAAGTTTGAGACGCCTAAGTATTTGTTTGAGAAATTAGGTTGGATGTCGAGTCAGCGTAGTTGTGTAAGTAGAAAATGCTCTACACAACATCACAAATCTGAGAGCTTCAGGGGCAGCTTTAGGTATGCAGCTGCCAAATGCTGGAATAACTTACCCCCGCCTTTGCGAAATATTGGATGTATAAGCGGTTTTAGAAAGAAGGTTAAGAGTTTTCTCCTTGATGCCCAAATACAGCATGGTAACATTAACATTGACATCTCTCTTATTTAGATTAAGTATATATAACATCCCCCGACTGTTTTTCTTTCTTTTAGGGACTTTTGTATAAGTACACAACAAACTGTTTTAGTATATTTTCGTTTATTTAGTATATATTAGTTAATTATGTGTTGCATTGTGAGTATGTTGCTATTTATGTGGTTTGGTTACTGTTGATCTACCCTTTCCTTCTTTTGGGTTCAGCTGAAAATCAGCGTTGAGTGTTAACTCACTCAACATTATTGCTGAGCTGAACACCTTATCAGCACAGCTTTCAGACACATGTGACGACTGATTTGAGTTTATTTTGTATTTATATATTTTAGCTGTATGTTTTCTTTTGTTTGTTTATAATGTACTTTTAAACATTGTTACTTGTATTTCTTATTCATATTTTATTTTTATATAAATGTGTATGTTATTTTTTTTTATTATTTACTTGTGTCATGTGTCTTGTTGTTGTTGTTGCTGATTAAATGTATATTCTATTCTATTCTATTCTATTCTATTCTTATTTTAATCCCAGAAAAAAATAGAGAAAATTTTAAAAAACAAAGTACCTATTACCTACTAGCATAATATATTTATTATTAGGTAATAAATTATGGTTTAATTAAATGATACTGATTTTAATAGATAAACCATTTGTATAAAAAAATAGTAACAAAAGTATCAAGACTAGGTTGGTACGCTATACGGTCACAGCGGGTTGCCATATGAGCAGCACAGTGGCGGCCTCCGGATTTTCTACTCTTTTTTGCCAAGCTATAAGTAGATCTCATCACTCAAGGGCGGATCGAGCTTTGGCGCCAGGAAGGGTCACGATCCAGCTTTGGCGCCAGGGGGGGGGGGGGGGGGGTCAAATACCAAGTCGTTGTCAAGTCAAGAAATTATAATTTAATTTTGTTAATGTACCTAATTCCCAAACGTTTGCCATACAAAGTTATTATATTAAATTAATTAAATATTGAACGTATGTAGTTATATTAAATCTGTATGGTGACAAAATATATCTATCTATCAATTAGTGGTCCACCTAAGTCCTGGAACCAGCTCAGGGGGTCATGACCCCCATGACCCCCCCTGGATACGCCGTTGTCATCACTCATCCTCTAGACTTTGAAGTAGGTAGAAGCGATTTGCTAGATAATCTTTGCAAACGATGCTGGCATTTTATTTATTTAGAAACGTTGCAAGCTCTCACGTAGGTACTATTGTTATAATAAAACCGTATCAGTAAAACCGTATCAATTGAATTGTAATTGTTCTGAAAAAATGAATTGAATATCCTTATTTTACAATATCACATTTTGTTTTGTTACAGATCTGCCGAATGTAGCCGCGGCACCAAAATGTCCGGTTTTTACCGAACAAATTAAAACGCCAGACATTGAAGAGTTTCTCAACACCGTACCATTTGATAACGCTGCCCCACACACTGAAGCCAATAGCTTAGATGGTCCTAAAACTATACATACCGAAAACACTAACCCTACAAATTCTACACAAATAAATGTGTATGGACCTATTAATATTCATATGAACACGTTTTTTAGCGTTTATCCCAAATCGGAAGAATTTAGCGAAGAAGTGAAGTCAGTCATCCATAAAAACATAGACGTACCTCAAATATTGGGAACTAATTTGAACTTAAACCCTGAAATTGAAGGAACTACAGTACCATTTAGTCCCACAATCACCCCCGGTATATATTACCCTGAAAAACCTGAAATAGAAGTTCAACTTCCAACATCGGGAACTAATTTGAACTTAAACCATGAAAAGTTTGAGGAAACTACACGACCATTTAGTCCCACAATCACCCCCGATATATATTACCCTGAAAAACCTGAAATAGAAGTTCAACTTCCAACATCGGGAACTAATTTGAACTTAAACCATGAAAAGTTTGAGGAAACTACACGACCATTTAGTCCCACAATCACCCCCGATATATATTACCCTGAAAAACCTGAAATAGAAGTTCAACTTCCAACATCGGGAACTAATTTTAACTTAAACCCTGAAATTGAAGAAGCTACAGAACCATTTACTCCCACAGTCACCCCCGATACATATTACCCTGAAAATGAAAATCCTGAAGGGTCAGGCGGTCCTTCTGAATCAGTTGACGATTATAATATCCATTGGTTTGAGTACTTGGTAGGTATTCATAATTTATGTGCGCTTAGTAAATATAGGTATACCCCAAGTACGAGTTTGTGCACACACGGATCGCAGACTCAATCGCCGAGCGCCACCGATTTTGTATGGAGATCCAAGCAGCGCCCCTAGCAGATTTTTTGAGAAGCTTGGATTTCAATACAAAATCGGTGACGTTCGGCGTAATAAGAAAGAAAGAAATATTTATTTCCACCATGACACCATACATATAAATTACCTACTGTTAATGCTTTGTTTTCAGAAAGAGCATGAATTTGAAACATCATTTAGAAATGAAAAATCAAGCGGAGTTTACTCACAAACGTAGAATTACGTCTAGTACTGGATGACGTCATCGTTTCGCATTTGAACGCGTTTTCAAGATTCGTTAACTAAAATCTCTGTTCCTCAGTCAATTTTAATCCAATAAAAAATATAAAACACAGTTTTCTTGGTATTTTTATAACTACAAAACTATGACTACTTACTCAAAAAATCGTGACTGATCATTGTTGTAGTTAGATTCACATGGTATTTAAGTCAATTATTTGTTAAGATATTTTTGGTCTGTAAATGCTATGTACATAGTGTGTAAGTAAAATAAATATACTTATTCAATTCGGCTTCGGTAACCAAAGGGTAAAAAATGGACCGTGTTACGGAGTCCTCGATTTCTGTCTGTTTTCAACTCTCTGACTATTAAGTAAATACAGCCTGGCGACAGACAGACAGTGCAGTCTCTTTAGCGGGTTCCCGTTCTTATCTTGTCCGTACCCAAAGTACGGACACCTAAAAACAGAATATAATTAATATTAAAGGAGGCTTACATAAACGTGATTTTTATTTATTCGATATGATTGATATTGGGCAACAGGAGACAGATACGGTACGGAACTCTTCGTACCCACATGATCGGTTTTATAAATTAGTATAGGTACTTAGTTTTTTTTCTTAGAGCACTTATTTACCATCAATTTCTTTCACAAGATGATAGTAATGGGTTATCGCAAAATCTACTTTTTTATTTAACCTATACTTTCCCACTGCTGGGCAAAGGTCTCCCCCCTACTCTTCCAGTACTTCCGGTCAGCCGCCGCCTCCCACCAGTCTACATGAAACGTGTCCAAGTCGTCACGCCAACGCTTCCTAGGTCTGCCCCGGTTTCGCCGTCCATCCTTATGCACCCATTCACTAAAATCTACTTATTGTGAATTAAGTAGGTACTTCTCTATTAACATATAACGGCTCGCGGACAAAGTCGCGGGAGCAGCTAGTATCTAATAAATAATTTTAATAAGAATATAGATACGATCTTGAAAAAGAAAATAACTTCCTCGGAGTAGTAATAGTAGTAATCAAGTGCAGACAAAGCCGCGGTCACTTACCGTATATTTTTGAAAACTGCGAATATTTAACCTATAGTCCGGTCGCGGAGCAGAAAGAAATTCGTACATTAACCTGTTATTACCTGTCTCTGTCACTCTCGCGTAAATATGATGCGTCTCGCTCGCACAGATCCAATGACCGCGGCACTCGGCGAGCGAGACGCATCATATTTACGGCGTAAATATGATGCGTCTCGCTCGCACAGATCCAATGACCGCGGCACTCGGCGAGCGAGACGCATCATATTTACGGCGTAAATATGATGCGTCTCGCTCGCACAGATCCAATGACCGCGGCACTCGGCGAGCGAGACGCATCATATTTACGGCGTAAATATGATGCGTCTCGCTCGCACAGATCCAATGACCGCGGCACTCGGCGAGCGAGACGCATCATATTTACGGCGTAAATATGATGCGTCTCGCTCGCACAGATCCAATGACCGCGGCACTCGGCGAGCGAGACGCATCATATTTACGCGAGAGTGACAGAGACAGGTAATAACAGGTTAATGTACGAATTTCTTTCTGCTCCGCGACCGGACTTTATAGGAGAGATGTTATAATAAAAAACACTTTTAATATTCAAACACCGTTTATAAGACAAGTGTAACTTTAATTTGTTACAAGGAATATGTACTACATTTTATTGTAAAATATCATGAGATATTTCATTTTAATATAGTATGCTAAAACACATAATACTAATTAAATTCAGGCACTGTAGACATCCTTTCAAAAAAAATATAAGAACAGGGATAATGAGAGTTAAAAAATTAAGTAGATACAGTCAACATCATAAGTCAAAGAAAACGTTGTTTCATAAATATATCTATTAAAAAAATCTAGCAAAAAGCTGTTTTAGTGAAAGCGTATAGATGTGGTCAAGTTTTGGAAAAATCATGTTTGATCATCGACACGAATCATATAGTCCAGTCTCATTATATACATTTGGGAATTAAAGTGAACCGAGAAAGCCAAATTTTGAATATTACGTGGATAAAACAAAAAAGTATATCCCAAAAAAATGTTCGTATCTCAACGGGGAACCAAGTTATGGGGGTAAAACTGAATTTAACCCATTTTCAAGATGGCGGAAAATGCACAAGGTTGTTCGACAATTTTAACTTAAGCTTTTCCAGCCCCTCTCCACGTAATATCTAAAATTTGGCTTTCTCGGTTCATTTTCATTTCTAACCCGATTTTTCCGACGTAATGACTGGACTAATGCTAGGGTCACATTAGCGGGCTACGGCGAATATTCGTGTTAACGCGATGTATGTGGCCGGGTACATCGTGTCATCGCGTAGTATTTAGACAAGAAGATCGCCTATAACCGAACACGATGTTTTTGTCGCGCCAACACGATACGAATATTCGTCCGCTAATGTAGCCGAAGTATAATAGTAACATCGAAGAAGTGTAAGCGCACACTGACGTGTCTTGAATTCAATTGACTTGCAGTTAACCATGGCTATAGTGTACAGATTGACTTAAAATAAACTTACTGTACCTATTGTAAAACATAAACAAAAATAATGTTAAAAAACTTAATATAAAACAATGGAAGCAAAATCTAGATTGTATCACGTACAGTCAGTGTCGATATGATTTATGCGTCTAGTAATTAACTTATCTGAAAAATATTGAAATAAGTAACGCTTTTGCAGGAAACAAGGAACATTTAATTGTGCTACATCTATTTAAATGTCTATAAACATTTTTTCTATTTTCTAATTCTCCAGTTCACTTAAAATTTTGAAAAAAAAAAATTGTTGATATCACACAAAGTTTTTAAAATATTTCATATATTTATATGTATAAAACTATAAAAGAACCAAAAATTATATATTGATAAAGTCAATATGCATAACCATTATGTATGATGACATCTAGACGCTCATGTATGACGCTAACTGTACCTAAGTACTTGATATATAACAGTTTAACTGAAAAAAATTAAAAATTAATTAATAGCAACTTAAAACTAAATAAAGTTAAGATCACATTCAAAGTTAAATTGGAGTCAATAAGCAGCGCAATTAATATAAGTAATAAAATTTACAATTTAAAGAAAAAAAAATATTATCTTCATACTTTATAATAATATTACTTCTGGGCGTCTAGTCGAAGCGACGCGTGACCCGAGGGCTGGTGAGTATCTGGCCCAGCGTATCAGCATTGCTATTCAGCGCGGCAATGCAGCCAGTATCTTGGGTACGCGACGATTGGTACTGATTTGGATCAGTTGAACTATCTATAGATCGTTTGCAACGGTCTGTAGATAGCTCAACTGTTTCTTATGTATTTTATATGACAATGTACATTTTGTAAATTCTGTATAGTCGTAAGTTTGTTTGTGAATAAAGACATTCTCTTTATAATTGTGTTAATTATGTTTTATAGTCTAAAGTGGGAATTACACTGATTTATAGTATAAAGCGGGAATTACACTATACAACGTCCAGAACAATAACGTACAATAGACGAACTAACTTGGCTCATATAATCGCATAATTTATATATAGAGAAATAAGAAATATCCTTTAAAGGGCGGTCTTATCGCATAGTGAATTCTTCATAAGACAAAGTCTAACATAAACAATACAAAAAGTAAAATTATTATGAAAGAATATCTAATTGAAATAATTTACAAATAAATAAATAAATATTCACGGACAATTCACACATCACACTCTAGTCCCAAACTAAGCAAAGCTTTTACTATGGGAACAAGATTGCTTATAAAATAATTTATGTAAGTATGTATATTTTTTTTGTAAATACATACTTTTCTATGTAACACCCAGACACAGAACAAATATTTATGTTCATCACACAAACATTTTGTACATTAAGCATCTAGGATTTTGAAAGTTGTATAGTGTAATTCGCGTCTAGAAGGCTCATTGAAGGGACCAAATATGTTTATAAACAATTATTACATAATTAAAAGAGTTACAAATAGTTGCAATTATTATATTACATAAAATATATTTAATATTGATTGTAGTAATTAAAAGACGTGTGGCACTCGGGGATTGCCGCGGTAATGCTATTGCACAGCATTTTTTGCTGGATTACGCATGCGCAGTGTTAGGTTATTTCGTTACTGAATTTCTGGATTCGGTCTCCACGCTCAAGGCCCGATAGAAGGTATGCAATAGCTTAAAAATTAAATGAAGATAACTTATTTTAATAAATATCACTTGTACTTAAAAGCACTTACTAAAAATTACTAAATATTATTATTCGAGTTAGCAAAAAGTGCAAATATTCGGAGCACAGTTTTAGTGCACAATTTTGATTCATCAACTGACCATGGGCTCGATTGCGCTAACTTTCTAACTAAACACGAAGCTGCTCCTCATACGTTATAGATATTTTGTGATCGCGATAAGCGTGTAGCCAAACACGTTCAACATTCGAACGTTAGTGAGCCGAAGATTGTGACTATCGGCTAAATTGTAACGTAAACGGTCCGTATAAGCAGCAGCTAAGGTTCACCAACGTAACGTGTACGTAGCGTGTGCTTCGTATCGCTGTAAACGCTAACCGCTCATCTTGTTTCCGTTCGTGTGACAGCGGTTATGTCACAATCTTCGGCTCACTAACGTTCGAATGTTAGAAAATTAGCGCAATCGGGCCCCAGTATTGAACTTTTTACAGTTGTCAGACGATATGTCATCAACGCTCCTAATAATGCATATTGCAAACATACATAGCGAGTTTTGTGAATAATAAAAATATTAACAATACATAATTAATTATAATTAACTTACAATATTAAAGTAAATGCAATGATGACACATACATTATTTAGAATTTTTTGACTTTATTTTAGTAACATTTTTTTCTTATTTCTAAGTAATTGGGTTTTATTAACTTTAATTTAGTTTTATTTTAATTTAGTCTAGTCGAAGCGACGCGTGACCCGAGGGCTGGTGAGTATCTGGCCCAACGTATCAGCATTGCTATTCAGCGCGGCAATGCAGCCAGTGTCTTGGGTACGCTTCCGATTGGTACTGATTTGGATCAGTTGAACTATCTATAGATCGTTTGCAACGGTCTGTAGATAGCTCAGCTGTTTCTTATGTATTTTATATGACTATGTACATTTTGTAAATACTGTATAGTCGTAAGTTTGTTTGTGAATAATGTTTTATTTATTTTATTCATTTTTTCCTCTATTTTTGCCTCCCTTGTAGAAGGTCCCTTGTACTGTTTTAAGCTTTGTTTGTGAGTATACAAATTACAACATATTATTATAGATATACTAGTTTTGTAATATAAAGTTTCTGTTATCTATACTTCTATACTAATATTAGAAGTAAACTTTGTGTTCGTTAAATTGTAAGGGGTAATCTCGGGATCTAATGAATCGATTTTAAAAATTCTTTCACCAATAGAAAGCCACATTATTGCTGAGTGTCATAGGCTATATAAAAAAAAC
The DNA here is from genome assembly GCA_932527185.1 of Ecliptopera silaceata. Taxonomy (NCBI): domain Eukaryota; kingdom Metazoa; phylum Arthropoda; class Insecta; order Lepidoptera; family Geometridae; genus Ecliptopera; species Ecliptopera silaceata. The sequence goes on along the minus strand of OW052217.1, from coordinate 3,596,121 downwards.
GAAAAATATAAAGGCTTTTACGTGGTAGTCCGTTTTGCAAAGTGAATCGGAGATAAAATGGTCGACATGCCCAACAAAGTGGGCACGGGTCAGCTAGTATTCTTTACGCTGCAAACTTAGCGTGGTCGGACTTCAGCTGGATGCTATAAGCCGGTTTATTTGGGGTGAACACGAATAAATGATAATCGTAAAGTTAAAACGTAGCGTATTCGATTTACACTGCGCGATGACGTTGCAACGTTCGGCTCTTTGACGCGCAATGTGAATCACATACGCTGCGTTATGGGTACTATACCATTGTCACATTAATTCTCGCTAACTCCACAGATCATAGTTAAAATATATAGTTATTTTATATTTTATACAAATAAATTGAACAAGCTAATAGCTTTTACAATTAAAAGTGGGCGCATTGCTTATAAGGATGTGTTACCCTACTGAGTCTATGGACTATTTGTTATGTTAAATAATTGTAAAAAAGTAAGGCTCCATCGGGGAACAACGACATTTAAAAAGTTGCCATGTCCCCCTAGGGGAGCAAACAGGGGAGCCAACGCCCTTAAGTCATGATCCCCTTAGGGGAGCGAACGGGAGAGCCAACGGACCTAAACCACCATGTCCCCTTACGAAAGCAAACAGGAAAGCGAACGGTCCTTAGCCACCATGTTCCCTTACGGGAGCAAACAGGGGAGCCAACGGTCCTTAGCCACCATGTCCCCTTACGGAAGCAAACAGGGGAGCCAACGGTCCTTAGCCACCATGTCCCCTTACGGAAGCAAACAGGGGAGCCAACGGTCCTTAGCCACCATGTCCCCTTACGGAAGCAAACAGGGGAGCCAACGGTCCTTAGCCACCATGTCCCCTTACGGGAGCAAACAGGGGAGCCAACGGTCCTTAGCCACCATGTTCCCTTACGGGAGCAAACAGGGGAGCCAACGGTCCTTAGCCACCATGTTCCCTTACGGGAGCAAACAGGGGAGCCAACGGTCCTTAGCCACCATGTCCCCTTACGGGAGCAAACAGGGGAGCCAACGGTAATTAGCCACCATGTCCCCTTACGGGAGCAAACAGGGGAACCAACGGTACTTAGCCACCATGTCCCCCCTAGGGGAGCAAAAAGGAGAGTCAACGCCCCTCAGCCGTAATTACATCGACAGCCTTCAACCTGAATACAGCATATCGGCAAAAAATACGATAAATTAATAAATAAATATTAATGTATACTTAACACAGCGCTGGTATGCCAAACTAAACAAAGCTTGTACTATGGGAACTAGATTACTGATAATTATATACATTTTTTGTAACATTTTGATACATATTACCGTCACACGGTCGACAAAATCGAACCCACAACATACCAGTTTTAACTCGACCGAGTAAAATCTCTAAGAGCCGAAGACCGGGCTCAGTTGCGCGTCTTGGGAGAGACCTACGTCCAGCAGTGGACTTGTCTAAAGACTATTCCCAAACATCATACGATCATCGTACAAGCTCAATCTATTAGCTTCGTTAGCCCTACCCTTCTGTAAAGCTCTACTTCGAGCGCGTCTAACCGCTACGGGCAAATCGCCCGGCGTTTTGACCCTCCCCGCAGGATTCAATAGGTTTAAATCGCCCGCTGAACTGAACAAATCGCTCACCTGCTCTAACGAATGTTGGCGTTTGATTGATAACGTTTTAAGGCAAGGTTTTAACTCAGTATCTGGTAGTTTTAAGTCGCTCAATTCTCCGTTTATTGTAGCTAGGTATAATGGATTATCAACAGTGTAGGACAGATTTTCCTTATCATTCGGATCGCTATATTCGTTATCAAAACTAGAGTATTTGTTTAATTTTGTTGAATAATCGGTTTTTAAGCTAGATTCTTTAAGTACGTCCTTTTCTTTAGGTATTTGTGTCATTGTGATTTTCGATCCTCCGTTTTCGGAGAGTAACATAAGATTTTCGTCTTCGCTGCTTGAAGTATCTGTTATATCGAAAGGGCTGTTAAAATCTGTGTTATCTATGTATTGAAGTTCTAGGTTTATGCTAGCTCGTGAAGAATTTGCGCTATTGATTTTATTATCGCTTAATCTCTTTTTGACGGTAGAATCTTCGGATTCTGAGTTAGATTTGAACATGCTTTGATTTGACATTGACGTTCGCACGGATTTATTAACGCTTTCTGAGCTACCTTTAGTTTTTTTAGCTTCGTGTATTTGCGCTTTCGGTACTATAACTGCGAAGATCAGATTCGACGTAGGCTCGTTATCTCTTTGGGGTAATTCTTTGAATCCTTGATCCATCATTGTGGGCGAGAGAGTTTTATTTGGGGGAGAGAGACAAGGAGCTTCGTAATACCTTTCTCTCTCTTCGTCTAGTACTAGATTAGAGGGACGTTCGAACGCTACGTTCATAGGTTTGTCTATAATAGTTGTTTTAGTTTTTTGTAAGCATTCATGTAGTTTTACTTCTGTGTCTTTCCTGTTGAGTTTTTCGAAGAATTTTCTTATTCCTGATTTAGGTTTCTCTACTTTAACATCGTGTAGTAGATTAGTTTGTTTCGGGGCTCGTTCAGAATCGTGAACTGAGACGTCGTTAGGTATGTAATCTAGTTGTCTTTGGTAGGATCTGATTTCGTTGAGAGAGTTTTCTTGTACGGGTATTCTTGTGTGGGATATTCTTGCTACGGAGAGACAGTTTTCCTCGATGTTCTGTCTTGATGGTTCTGTGAAAGGACGGTAAATATTGCAATAATTTTACTTACAGCAGAATTTGGAACAAAAGTCGAAAACATTTATTACAATATTGAGATTTGAGGTATTTTGTTTTAACTGTTCATCTTAAAGTTGTATCTAATGTCAATGTTTTGTTTTATACTGTGTATTGTATATTCTTAAGGATAGATAAAATTCTATAAGGATTGGTGTTCGACAAGTATCTATACTTGCACCGCTATTTTTCTTGTTATAGTCTAGATACCTTTACTATTAGCCACATTCTTCAAACTGGTGTACCCCAGGGATCGATATTTGCACCTATATTTAATATGTGTTTTGATAGTCTTTATCTTTATATGCTGGTGTTCTGCAAGGGTCTATACTAGAACCTATATTGTTCCAGTTGTAGAATACATACTTGGAGTATTAGTTTCATCTTTAGCACTGCGATGCACGATTTAATAGCTTTTGTTTTCATACGCTGGTGTTCCACAAGGCTTTATACTAGAACCTATATTGTTCCTATGTTATAGAATACATTCCTGGAATGTTGGTTTCATCTTTATTTATTTGATTTATGTTTTGGAAGCTACCTTATACGTACGCTGGTGTTCCACAAGGCTCTATACTAGAACCTATATTATTCCTATGTTATAGAATACATACCTGGTATGTTGGTTTCATCTTTAGCACTGCGATGTACGGGTGCGGGATCGAGTGGCGGCGTGCACAAGTTTCTAGCGAGACAGGCGTTACGTCCGGCAAACGCACGGTTGTACAGTAAGGGGGTAGTCACGTCGCAAGGGACGTTGTTCGGACAGTTTGAGTTCTTGTCCGGTTCTGGGGTGCTGTCCGCTGTAATATGGAATAATGTTAATTAAAAAATAGTTTATTCAGAACAATGTTAAAATCTAAATTACATTAGGTTGTCGTGGTATGAACATGTTATGCGAAGAGAAGAATGTCATGTAACGAAGAGAGTGAAGTATGAATGTGGATGGATATAGAGGAAGAGGGAGGCCAAAGAAAAGATAAATAAATAAATAATGCTGGACAATCCACACAACACCATCTAGCCCCAAGCTAAGCAGAGCTTGTGTTATGGGCACTAGAAGACTGATATACTTAATACAATACATTACATAGATAGATAGATATTTTATATTATACATATAAAATACCCAGAACACCCGGAATGAATATTTGCAGATCGTACAAACATTTACCCCAAGGAATCGAACCCGCAATCTCCGCGTCGCAGACGGACCTTCGCCCGCCGCGCCACATCGGTCGTCGGTTAATAGAATACTTATTTTTATCAACAGTTCAGTTCCCATAGTACAAGCTTTGCTTAGTTTGAGAATAAAGAGTGATGTGTGCATTGTCCGTGAATATTATATTATTTTTATTTATTTATTAAACTAAATAATATCTACTACATACCTGGGGGCTGTGGATGAAGCTTGTTGTCGTGAATGAGCGGCGGTTGGGCGCAAACAAGTTGTTTTAATTCACTCATTCGTTCTTCAACACAAACTGCTGTTAATCTGTTCAAATAAAAACATTTATTAGTTTAAATTGATTTAGTAGCAATAATAATAATTGGTGAAGAGCATAGGAAAGTATCATCATAATGTGTGCGAAATGATTCAATTTTAGACTCAGATCCACAATAAGTCCACATAATTTTGTACATTTAAGATGATACATGTTTTGTAAGACCTTACTGAATAAATTTATTATTATTATCATATTGACAGGTGTCACAGCTCAGTTGATAGTATCTGTGCCTTCAATGCTGTGGGTAGGTTCGATTCCCAGAGCAAATGTTTGTGTAATAAATAATTGTTCTGTGTCTGGGTGTTACTACATATTTTAAGTATGTATTTACAAAAAAAAGTATATAAGTATTCTATCGGCAATCTAGTTCCCATTGTACAAGCTTTGCTCAGTTTGGGACTTGCGTGTGATGTGTGATTTGTCCGTGAATATTTATTTAAATAAATAATGCTGGACAATCCACACAGCATCATCTAGCCTCAAGCTAAGCAGAGCTTGTGTTATGGGTACTAGAAGACTGACATACTTAATACAATACATTACATAGATAGATATTTTTTTATTATACATATAAAATACCCAGAACACCCGGAATAAATATTTGCAAATCGTACAAACATTTATCCCAAGGGTGGAAGTCAAAGTCAAACATTTCTTTATTCAATAAAATCACAAGGATCATTTAGAATCGTCTTACATACTAGGAGATTCTAGGTGCCAGTTCCACGCAACCAGAGCCTAGAAGAACGGGCAAGAAACTTACGGCCTGGTTCCTACCGTTTTTTTATATGATCCTTCTTACAAAATTATAATTAAACTAAATTAAGTACTGAAGAGTTCCAGTGCGGTGTCAATTTAACTTAGTAATCGAACCTGGGAATCATCGAGCCCGCAACCTCTGCGTCGCAGGCGGACCTTCGCCCGCCGCGCCACATCGGTCGTCAATTTATTTAGATAGTATACCTTGCTTCAGCATCATGATCCCAGCACTCCTCGCAAGTATCGGAAGCTATCTTCAAAGCCCTCCATTCTGGGACGGGACCTTTGGGCAATGGCGGACGAGCTTTGTTTCTTGATACTAATGTCTGAAACAAAATTACTTATTTACACCGGTCAATATATAGTATAAAATAAATATATAAATGTATACTTCGCTAGATGACCTTTTCAACAATAAACCTACTACACAACTAAGACAGGCGTCACAGGTCAGTTGGTAGTAGCTCTGCTTTCCATGTTGTGGGTCGTGGGTTCGATTCCCAGCCAGAGCAAATGTTCGCGTGATGAACATAAATATTTGTTCTGTAAAAAAATAATATTTAAGTATTCTATCAGCAATCTAGTTTTCATAGTACAAGCATTGCTTAGTTTGGGACTAGAGTGTGGATGTGTGAAATAAATAAATAATGCTGGACAATCCACACAACATCATCTATCCCCAAGCTAAGCAGAGCTTGTGTTATGGGTACTAGAAGACTGACATACCTAATTGTCCGAGAATATTATATCCGAGAATGTGTCCGAGAATAATAACTGTTAATTTTTTTTTGTGCCCAATAAATATTTCTTTCTTTCTTTTATTATTCATTCGAGTGAACCGTCTGCTCTTTATCTGCATGTGTGTGAGTGTATGATGCACGGTATGGTGGTATGGCGGTACGTATGGCGGCGCTACAGATAATTTATTTATACAGTTTAGTTTCTTGCTTTACCTGCATAATTATGTGTGAGTGTATGATGCACGGTATGGTGGTATGGCGGCGCCACAGATAATTTATTTATACAGTTTCTTGCTTTACCTGCATATGTGTGAGTGTATGATGCACGGTATGGTGGTATGGCGGCGATACAGATAATTTATTTATACAGTTTCATGCTTTACCTGCATATGCGTGAGTGTATGATGCACGGTATGGTGGTATGGCGGCGCGTATGGCGGCGCCGCACCTGCGCCGTGCGCGCCGGCGGTCCTCCACAGCATCTCCCACAGCACGAGTGCCAATGCATACACATCCACTGCGCATAAAGCTGCGCCCGCGCCGCTTAGGTCTAACGCGCCTTCTAACGCTTCCGGGGCTAGGTACCGGAGTGTCCCAGCCTGGATATATAAATGATAATAAATAGAGAATAGATAATAAATAAAAAGATGATGATAAAACAATATAACATCCTTATTAATACTGTTTCTTCAATTATGTAATTGGTCTATCTGTGTAAATTAAAGTAAATAAATAAATAAAATTAATCTGGAATAATTACATCTTTGTTATTATTACTAAGTTAAATTGACACCGCACTGGAGCTTCAGTACTTAATTTAGTTTAATTGTCATAAAATATAATAAAAACGGTAGGAACCAGGCCGTAAGTTTCTTGCCCGTTCTTCTAGACTCTGGTCGCGTGGAACTGGCACCTTGTATGTAGAACGATTCTAAATGATCCTTGAGATTTTACTGAATAAACTATTATTGATTCTGGTTTTTATTTGCATGAAAAAGTTTTCCAGGCCGTGTGTTATGTGTGGCCGTGGTACTAGAAGACTGACATACTTAATAGTAATACAATACATTACATAGATAGATATTTTTTTATTATACATGTAAAATACCCAGAACACCCGGAATAAATATTAACAGATGGTACAAACATTTATCCCAAGGCGGGAATTGAACCCGCAACCTCCGCGTCGCAGGCTGACCTTCGCCCGCCGCATCACATCGTCATCGTCGTCACATTATCTTACCTCAGTGTATCTAGTGGGTAGTGTTTGCGAGTTCCTAGGTTTTAGTGCTTGCGCTAGACCTAGGTCTGCTAATCTACAGGATCCGTCCATAGATATCAACACATTGTTTGAGTTCACATCGCGATGTACTATACACGGTTTGTTACCAACTGAGAACAAAATTATTTATTCATTAAAAATAAATAAATATTCACGGACATTTCACACATCACACTCTAGTCCCAAATTAAGCAAAGCTATAGGAACTTGAATTGGCAAATCGAATAGGTACCCACAATACAGATTACATCTAAAGTGGGGACCACCGCTAAAACGTGTTTTGAAAATTGTAAAACAATAGATTCAAAGGTATAAAATAGTCAAGTACATAAATAAATATGTAAGCTAGCCTAAGTAACGTCTATGTACTTAATTTACTGTAAGTAAATTTTTTTTTCATTTTTCAACTAGATTGTTGATAGAATATTTCTATAAGTACATTTTTTTAAAATACATACATAGAATACATTGTAACATCCGGACACAGAAAAAAACTTCGTTCATCATTCAAATGTGTGTCTTGGTGGGAATCGAACCCACGACTGGAAAACAGTGATACTGTATTGAAATAAATCCTACTAATATTATAAATGCGAAAGTTTGTATGCGACTAATGGATTATGATGAAACTTTTCAATTATATAGCTTATACATCCGAACAACGCATAGGTTATCTATACTAATATTATAAAGAGAAAATGAAATAACAAATGTAATAAATTAAATAAACAAATGGTATAGGCGCATTGGCCTATAGAACATGTAATAGAAAAAAAAAAAAAAAAAAAAAAAAAAAAAATTATAAAGAGGTAAAGTTTGTATGTTTGTATATTTGTTCAATTGTAAGGTAATCTCAGGATCTACTGAACCGATTTTAAAAACTCTTTCACCAATAGAAAGCCACATTATTGCTGAGTGTCATAGGCTATATTATATTTTCAAAAAAAATAGGGATCCTTACTAAAACTTCAATTATGCCCAACGAAGTGGGCACGGGTCAGCTAGTAATTTATAAAGATATTGCGCGAATTGTCAAAAATATATCAATAGCTAGACGAAGTGCACAAGTTTTAAACTAAACTTACTAGGTGTATGCAAATGTGCCAATGCCGAAGCCACTCCATGAGCGTACGTCGCGAATTCCACCCAGTTCAACTGCGCTCGTTCTAACCGAGCGCGCAATGTACACGAACATAACTCTAACACGATCAGATGGTCCCTCCCGCCGCCTTCTGTTAGCGTAGGTCGCGTGTCACTACCTGAAAACATTAAAAAAAATGGTTGTCTGTAAAGTCGGTTTACTGACGATAGTTGAACGTGACAACGAACGCAAAGGCCGATTGTGCTTCTTTGTCGCTCGTTGCGCGCTCTCGCTTGCACTTCAAGTCTTACATAGAACGCCTCAGAGCGAAGTAACGCCGCATGAATCATGTTTCGTGCGTGCAGCCGGCTCTATCGAATTATAAGACGTTGTCACGTCAAAAAAATACAATAAAATAAACCTGTAGCGCCATCTATCTCGCAAAATAATGAACTATATCGTAGTCTACGCAACAGACCAACAGATGGCAGAGACAATGCTAGATCGCGCATACGAAGTTTGAAACGGAATTTAAACATAAGTGATACCGAATATTATCTATCGGTCCAAGCGACCCCAATGTATGGATTTAGGTTTCATGCAAAAACTACTTTACTAATTGTAAAGAGGAAAGATTTGATTGTTTGTTTGCATCGAATAGGCTCCGAAACTACTGGACCGATTTCAAAAATTCTTTCACTGTTATGAAGTTACATTATCTGCGCTGAACATAGGCTATATTATAATGATATTTTTTATATAGGCTACCCGTGCGAAGACTGGGCGTACTACTAGTACTTTATACATCACAATAACACATAGCCTGTAATTTATATAATTCATAAGTCGAAGCGCGAGCGCCGGCTAGTAAATAAGAAAAAAACGTCGAAAACTTCGATTTGTAAAAGTCGGATAACAATAAAATATCTCAGTGGCTCTACTATGAGATGTGACAGTAAAATCGCCTGACTTTACTACAGTAGTTACGTCAATATTAGTATGGCGAATTTTAGTACCCAACTATCCGCTAGAGGCGCTGTACAAATCTTCATACATTTTTTTAACTACAGACGCTAGCGAGTATAGTTTAGTAAAAACTCATGGTAGAGCTACTGAACCCTTACCATAGTACCGTAGTAAGTTAGAGTGAGATAGATGCGGCAATGCATATATTCCTGCCTCCTTCTGCCACGTGCTAGCGTTGGAATATAGCTTCACTGCGACCGGCGTAGAGCCTAAAGTCCCGCGCCATACTGATCCAAACTTTCCTTGTCCTGTGAATAAAATTTATATTAAAATGATACCCGTTTTCCGTTGTCACGACATAGCATGAAAACGGCTTGACCGATTTGGCTGATTTTTTTTTTGTAGTTTTCTAATACTCTGTAAAAGGTTCTTACGGAAACAATATTAAGAAAATCTCATAGAAAAAAAAATCTCTCTAAGGTACGAAGTTCGCTGGGACAGCTAGTTAATAAATAAAAAGAACTTTATTAAGAAAACAAAAGGCGGTCTTATCGCTTGGCGCGATATCTTACAGACTACCGTAATAAATAAATAATAAATATTCACGGACACACATCTCACTCTAGTCTTAAACTGAGCAAAGCTTGTACTATGAGAACTAGATTGCTGATAGAATACTTTTTTTAATATGTACAAAAATAGAATAGATAGAAACACCCAGAGGTCACAGCTCAGTTGGTAGTAGCTCTGCCTTCCATACTGTGGGTCGTGGGTTCGATTCCCACCCAGAGCAAATGTTTGTGTGATGATCATAAATATTTGTTCTGTGTGTGGCAGTTAGTATGATTTCTATGAAAGTATATACAAAAAAGTATTTTATCAGCCATCTAGTTCCCATAGTATAAGCTTTGCTTAGTTTGGGACTAGAGTGTGATGTATAAAATCTATCAGGAGTCTAGTTCCCACAGAAGCTTCATAATTATGATAAATAGATGGCGTTGTATGAAATATCCATGAATATTTAATTACTCACCAATATGTTCTATAAGCGTTAAGTTATCGACACAAAGTAATCCTGTCGCTAAGGCATCAGGACCGCTGCCCATTACATCACCTGAAATAAATTAATAATATTACAAACTAATATAAATAAATAATGCTGGACAATCCACACAACATCATCTAGCCCCAAGCTAAGCAGAGCTTGTGTTATGTACTAGAAGACTGACATACTTAATACAATACATTACATAGATAGATATTTTTTATTGTACATATAAAATACCCAGAACACCCGGAATAAATATTTGCAGATCGTTTTTATCCTAAGGCGGGAATCGGACCTTTGCCCGCTGCGCCACATCGGTCGTCAAATTGAATTATCTACGTACTAGAACTTCAGTTTTTAACTTAATTGTAATTCTTTGTAGAAGGATCATATTAAAAAACGGTAGGAACCAGGCCGTAAGTTTCTTGCCCGTTCTTCTAGACTCTGGTCGCGTGGAACTGGCACCTAGAATCACCTAGTATGTAAGACGATTTTAAATGATCCTTGTGATTTTATTAAATAAATAAATATTTAATTTGACCTACCTTTCTCCTTATCCTCGCTAAGTTCCACGGGCGTGCAGTACAAGTTATGTAAGACAGCTGCTGCTATCGTCACTGCAGCAATGCTGAGCAGCACTGCAGCACCAAGCTGCCACCATCTGTTAGCCGGAGGAGTAGCTTCCATGGTGGATTCTGCTTTCATCGTCACCGTTTCTTCTCGGAGAGATGCTGGAATAAAATGGTCTTGTTATTTTGCTAACAAGGCATTTATTATTTACTAGCTGACCCGTGCCCTCTTCGTTGGGCATAATTCGACAGTTCTTTCTCCGATTCACTTTGCAAAACGGACTACCACGTAAAAGTCTTTTTATTTTTCGGTTTTTTATATAACCTATCTCAGCAATGCTGTGGCTTTCTATTGGTGAAAGAATATTTAAAATCGGTTCAGTAGACCCCGAGATTACCCCTTACAATTTAACAAATATACAAACACAGAAACTTTACTTCTTTATAATATTAGTACTTATAGATTTATTTGTTCGTAGCCAGTTGTCAAGTTTGTTTTATGCACGTTCCACACAACGGCGGATCCAGGGGGGGGTCATGGGGGTCATGACCCCCCCCTGAGCTGGTTTCAGGACTTAGGTGGACCACCAATTGAACATAATTATTTTATTTATATAGGTATTTTGTCACCATACAGATTTAATGTAACTACGTACCTTCAATATTTAATAACTTTGTATGATGGCAAACGTTTGGGAATTACATAATCAAAATTAAATTATAAGTTCTTGACTTGATCACGACTATGTGACCCCCCCTGGCGCCAAAGCTTGATCGTGACCCCCCCCTGGCGCCAAAGCTGGATCCGCCCTTGGTTCTACATTCGCGGCATGAATCACGTGCGAGTGTAGAGCGCGCTTTACACAAACGTAAATATAAAAAAACCAAGCCTATCAGTCTTATAACTGACGTCGGTGAAAAGGCAGCTAAGCTGAAAGTTGGGCTGGACACATTTATTTATTTTTATTTATTATATTCACATAAGCCGTATGCTTGATAGATGGGCCACAGTTGTCACACAATGGGTGCTTGTGGATGGACGACGAAACCGAGGCAGACCAAGAAAACGTTGGCGAGACGACTTGGATACTTATGACGGAGCCTGGTGGGAAGCGGCGGCTGATAGAAAAGAATGAAGGAAAAGGGGGGAGACCTTTGCCCAGCAGTGGGACAGTATAGGTTAAAAAAAACAGTCTTATCGTTATACACCATCTCTTCCAGATAATAAGGTACTCACTGAAGTCAGCATTGCAGTATGATTTGGTGCAGCAACAGAATCTAGTGCCGGGCAGGCGGGCTGTGACCCGGGTGCATTTGTCACAAGAGTTCTGACCCTCGCTTTGTGGAGCTGATGAACTCCAACATCCTGGAATTATCAAAATAAATAATGCTGGACAATCCACACAACATCATCTAGCCCCAAGCTAAGCAGAGCTTGTGTTATGGGTACTAGAAGACTGACATACTTAATACAATACATTATATAGATAGATATTTTTTATTATACATATCAAATACCCAGAACACCTGGAATAAATATTTGCAGATCGTACAAACATTTATCCCAAGGCGGGAATCAAACCTTCCGCGTCGCTCGCCGCGCCACATTGGTCGTCAATAACTTTAATTAATCACTATATGTATAGGCCGCCCATTGTGCTGTTAATTTAATGTTTCTTGTGTGTAAAATCCTTTTCTGTGTACAATAAAGTTTTTATCTTATATATCACCCTCTAGCCCCAAACTAAGCAAAGCTTATGCTATGGGAACTAGATTGCTGATAGAATACTTATATAATTTTTTTTCCAAATACATATACATAGAATACATAGTAACACCCAGACACAGAACAAATATTATGTTCATCACACACATTTGCTCTGGGTGGGAATCGAACCCACGACCCACAGCATGGAAGGCAGAGCTACAACCAACTGAGCTGTGACGCCTGTCAATACCTTGTCCAAGAACAGTGATGTTGCCTTCATTGTCCTGATGCCAGAGGGTATAGCACGTAGCCCGTGGATCCATACATTTCTCTATCTCAGTCGGACCAGAAGCCAGTTCAGTTTCCGATATGGGTCCCGTGTCTGAAAACATTCAAAGTTTTCAATTACTGTAATCTTTTAGTGTTCCATACTCTTAAGGTAAAATGTGACCCTATTAATTATAATTACTAACTCTGCTGTCTGTCAATCTGCCTGTCTGTTGGTCAGTCTGGCTGTTGGTCAGGCTGTCTGTTGGTCAGGCTGTCTGTTGGTCAGTCTGTCTGTTGGTCAGTCTGTCTGTTGGTCAGTCTATTTGTTGGTCAGTCTGTTTGTTGGTCAGTCTGTCTGTTGGTCAGTCTGTCTGTTGGTCAGTCCATCTGTTTGTCACTAGGCAGTATCTTATGAACTGTGGTAGTAAGAGTTGAAATATTTAAGGATGATGTATTTCTGTGGCCACTATAATAACAAACACTAAAAAATAAAAGATCCTGGTTGTTCTTCTAAGCTCTGGTCTTCGGAACTGGCACCAAGTTGCATTACATGGACCCAGAAAACTCATAATGGTCTTAAATCTCATGTAAAAGTAATCTTTCTAGAACTTACCAAAATTATCATTCTCCACCATGAACTGAGCATTAGTCTCATCGCTGTATGACGGTGTCACACTCTTAGCAACGCTATGTATCTTGTATAAACACGAGATTGTCGGACCAATGGTTGTCGGAGCATCAGTTATAACTCTTGCAGCTTTCACTTTGTATTTTCTAACATCATTCACTACTCCATTCTTTGAGCTTTGATCATCTTTGCCAGAACTAATAGCTTTCTTCTCAAAATTCAGGTTTTCTCGTATATCAGAATTAAACTGATCCAAATTGGGAACACCATCAATAAACTCATTTGAATCTGTAATCTGCAGACTTCTTCTGTTCCTTTTATGGATATTTGAATATGGAATCTCTATGCTTCTTTTTCGGATTCTTTTCGGCCAGTCTGAGTTGACACTTCTTTTTCCAATCACTCTTGGGTGGTCTTGTGTAACTGGCCAGTAGTTTTGCAGTTCATGATTGTTCCATTGTATTGTTCTTCTGTGGTGATACTTTGTGAAGGTACGCACGTAATGCGCGGGTTTTACGTGCTGGATGCCATTTCCTGAGTCGTGCACCTCGTTCGGCCTTGATGTGAGAACTTTAGCAGTGAAGATGAAGAGGAATAACACGAAACACTTCAGTAATGGAGTTACTTTTTGCGTCATGATTGCTTCCATCATCTTTTAGCGTAGTTTGGGCATGTTTAACATGTGCCGCACGGCCTAAATGCCGCGGATAACAGAAACGGTAACACTGCAGTTAATATCGATTTTCTATTGCGTATCGTAGGGCAACAGCCTGTGATTGCATGTGGGGCATGAACCGAAAAACATCGAGTTATTTACGGCTGTTTGGCTCTTTAGCTATGGGGTAAACAATAATTTGTGAGATAGTTCACGAATAGAGGTGCAAATGAAGATTTACAGCACAAATATCAACTTTTGAAATACAGGCACTTTCAGTAGGGAAACACTGTGGGTGAATTACGATAAGATAGAGTACTCGAATATTATTAAAGAACCGGAGATTCAATATTGAAACTTTATCTATGCGAATTGAACAATTTAGTGGTATGGTTTCAATAATTTTGTACTAAGTCAAAATCGATAGTATGTTGACAAACAGATTTCATTCGAGCCGACATTTTTTTGATGTTTCATTTTACGCAAATAGATTTTCTATCCTAAAGGTTAATAATATATATGATTATTTGTTTTATTTTTATGTTTTTAATCATATATGAATCAGGAATATTGTTCTAATATGTTAATTTTATGAGTAGTGATTTTTGGAGTTAATTCGTAATAATCGTGTACCAATCCGAGCGTATGGAAATTTCGTGGATCATGCGTAAATCGAAACGTGTTAAAATATGTCAAAGTCTAAATGATTTGACATTGACAAATGTAGTGATGTGGTATAGTAAATTTAAAGAGATTTTGTCGAAGTCGATAGGTATTTGATGCTTTTGACGAGTGATGGACGACAATACTTATTGATAGGTATAGTCAAAGTCAAAGTCAAAAATTACTTTATTCAGTAAAATCACAAGGATCATTTAGAATCGTCTTACATACTAGGTGATTCTAGGTGCCAGTTCCACGCGACCAGAGCCTAGAAGAACGGGCAAGAAACTTACGGCCTGGTTCCTACCGTTTTTTTATATGATCCTTCTTACAAAGAATTACAATTAAACTAAATTAAGTACTGAAGTTTCAGTGCGGTGTCAATTTAACTTAGTAATGATACACTAATGAGTTAAAAAAAAAGAAGTATAATAAAGCTATACGTAAATAAAAAGACAGCACACGCTTCGCTTCAGAAACAAATATACTACAAAGTACATAAGCAAGGCAAGAGAACATTACTAGTATCACAAATCGACAAATTTGCTGTTGACGGGTGGAGCGACATCAGGCCATGCAGTTTTGTCATTAATATAGCTGTCTAAGGTATAATACGCCTTTTTTACAAGATTATGTTTAATGTATGTTTTAAATTTTCTAACTGAGAGTTTTGTTGCATTTTCGGGGAGCTTATTATAAAAACGCACGGCACCCCCCACAAACGACCCACTCACCCTCCAAAGCCGGAACCCAGGAACGCACAATTTATATTTGCCTCTAGTGTTCACACCATGAACCTCACACTTTTTCCTAAAGCTATCTATATTTATATGGCGCTGGATTATTGGGTTGGGCTGGAATATTGAGCCGTGGCTATTTTACATTTTCTTCCCTTCACGGTATAGCTATTGCATAGCTTTTTTTACTGGATTACGCATGTACAGTGTTGGTAATTTCGTTACGGAATTTCTAGATTCGGTCCCCACGCTCAAGGCCCGCGATAGAAACTATGCAATAGCTTAAAAATATTATCGACACGGAAGCGAATATTGTCGATAATAAACTTGTTTGTCGTGCTAGCCCAACACTACATGATAAGTACTTATTTGTTCTCCGCTCCCCGGCCTGCTGCTTCATTATTTCGTGATTTTCTCGGTGATTTTCCTTTATTTCTTTTAAATTGTGTTGATTCAGACCTCTATTGAGTTCTACTACTACTTTAAAGTTCTTCTACAGGCAGGCTTCATCTAAATCTAGAGAATAATGACTTCTATCGCCGCTGCCGAACAAATCGACGAAGAAAAAGAACGAGCCCATTTTCGCGCCGTTGTAAGCGCATTTAAATACTACAAGTAAGTAAATTCAAATTTAGAACTATACAATCTACATGATAATGCCCTGTCTATGGTTCTACTTACCTTGCCTCATAGTTTTTACCGCCTTACGGTATAGAAACAAATTCTTTGTTAGCAAAATCGGGCGAACTAATTAACCTATTGAGAATCACAATGATATTGTTGAACCACACTCGATATTAAACCTTATTATCTAAGTTATAGAACTTAAAATGTATTGGTGGCATGGGATTGGTTGATCCCACTATTGAGTGTCCCCTAAGGTCTAATTTAAAGAGTTTTTAATCCTTCAGAACAAGCGTATAAGTTATAATCATGTAGCTGTGTCTATGTCATATATATTTTATTCATTAAAATCACAACTAAATAAAAATTAAATGTACTTACCTAAGTAAATACTTAATTATTTTTCCTATGTACATCTCACTTTCGCCAAAGGTTTGCTGGAAGGGGACTCTTTTCAGGGTTAAGCTTGCCTCTGTATATAGATAGATAACTCATTTTGTTCACCACACACAAATAAAAACAAAGAACTTAAACAAGTAGTAATACATGGCATCACAATGGGCGGCCTTATTGCTGAGAGTGATCTCTTCCAGGCAACCAAATATCTCATCTAGTAAAGTTTTTTATTTGTATATACTTTGTGTACAATAAAGAATAAAGGATCATTTAGAATTACATTATATAAACCTTCTTATAAGACTAGGGCAAGATTTTTCAGCTTATTTTTTTATTCTAGTTATAAATATAGCCTATACTGTCCCACTGCTGGGCAAAGGATATTATTTAATATTATTCAAGACTTAATAGGTTAATAAAAACAAATATATAGCCTGTGTTTTCAGTTATAATTTAAAAGTAAAAAAAAAAAAACCATCTTGCTTGTGTTATAATTGTATAACCCAACTTTTTTATGTTTAGATGATGCACAAGCTATTATCTAAATTGTCCTAATAAATAACTAATTATTATTGCATTATAGTATGATGCAATCTGGTGTAATAGTAGATATCTGAATCAACATGACATAAATCAAAAATGTTATGTTGATATTTTAATTAGTCCAGAAATATAGGTCCAGTCTATATTCATTTAAAAACTGGTGCCCAAGATTTTAAATAAATAAATCTATACTAATATTATAAAGGTAAAGTTTGTGTATTTGTTAAATTGTAAGGGGTAATATTGGGATCTACTGAACCAATTTTAAAAATTCTTTCACCAGTAGAAAGCCACATTATTGCTGAGTGTCATATATAAAAAACTGAAAAATAAAAGGGCTTTTACGTGGTAGTCCGTTTTGCAAAGTAAATTGGAGAAAAAAACGGTTGAATTATGTATGCCCAACGAAGTGGGCACGGGTCAGCTAGTATTAAATAATGCTGGACAATCCACACAACATCATCTAGCCCCAAGCTTAGCAGAGCTTGTGTTATGGGTACTAGAACTAGAAGACTAATTAAAATAATAATAATTAAATGTTTATTTATTTAACATTTTTCTTCTTTTCTTAGTGGCTTTACGCAGGCTAGGGTTGCCATGATTTTGCCAATGTCAGAGTGATTTACGTTTACTAATCGCAAAGCAAAAAGGCGGAGATCTGAGTAAATGTTCAAAAATGACCGGTAATGGAGGGAGACTCTAATAGTTGATTTGCTAAGTGAATAGCTAACTATTTAGTCTTAACTTGAGTATAATTTTCCTAACCATTCATTTCTCAACTAATATTATAAAGAGGAAAGATTTGATTGTTTGTTTGTTTGCATCGAATAGGCTCCGAAACTACTGGACCGATTTCAAAAATTCTTTCACTGTTGTGAAGCTACATTATCTGCGCTGAACATAGGCTATATTATAATGATATTTTTTATATAGGCTACCCGTGTGAAGCCGGGGCATACTTCTAGTATATTATAAAGATTTATTTAACATTACAGATTATGCAGCTTAGACAGGATACAAAAATCCGAAAAGATAATTTCAAATCTACCCGCCTCGCATCAACGACGCCTCGAAAAATACAAGACCTACCTTCAAAAGTTTAAAAAATGTCTCGACGTAAACAACAAAATAGTCCATCTCATTATCAAAGATGTTGATACAATGTTTGAAAATGTCGATCATAGTATGGATAAAACAAACGGAACGGAGAGTTTTGGATGTAATTATAATAATTGTGAGATATCATCGCAGAAGCAGCATAAAATGCAACATGATGTTGAAAAGGTTTGTTTTTTATTGTTGTATTACTTTAAATAAATAAATAAATAATGTTGGACAATCCACACAACATCATCTAGCCCCAAGCTAAGCAGAGTTATGGGTACTAGAAGACTGACATACTTAATACAGTACATTACATAGATAGATATTTTTTATTATACATACAAAATATCCAGAACACCCGGAATAAATATTTGCTGATCGTACAAACATTTATCCCAAGGCGGGAATCGAACCCGCAACCTCCGCATCGCAGACCTTCGCCCGCCGCGCCACATCGGTCGTCAACTCAAACACAAAGTCGTAAAATTGACTACATTAAAAGTAAAGATTAATAGGATTAGATATTGACAGGTGTCACAGCTATGTTGATAGTAGCTCTGGCTTCCATGCTGTGGGTCGTGGGTTCGATTACCACCCTGTGCAAATGTTTGTTCTGTGTCTGAGTGTTATTATGTATTCTATGTAAACATTTACAAAAAAAGTAATTAAGTATTCTATCAGAAATCTAGTTCCCATAGTTCAAGCTTTGCCTAGTTTGGGACTAGGCGATGTGTGATATGTCCATGTTTTTTATTTATTTATCAAGTCTTCTCTAAAATTACTTAGCATTAAGATCGATGTAACGTATGTCATTGCAGTCACAAATATATAAATAATAATAATAAAATAAAGTGATCAAATTCCAGGTGCAATCGGTCCTCAAGAATCTAGTGCGGGATTGGAGCGACCTAGGAGCAGCTGAAAGAAAACAATGCTACACTCCTATTCTCGACGAACTAGAAGAATTATTTCCAAATGATGAATACAGGTAGGTACATAATATCTATAATTATAAAAAGTAAAGTATACTGTATAGTCGAAAAGTAAAATCTTACGGCCGGTTTCTCGAACGATGAATGAATGAATGAATGAAAACACTTTATTGTACTTGTAATACACCTTACAACTAATTATTAAGGAAAATAAAAAACTAACAAAATACAGTACAATGGGCGGTCTTATCGCTAGGGAGCGATTTCTTCCAGACAACCTTGATCGATGATCAACGAAAAAATCTAATAAAATTACTATGTGTCAAACTCTGATCAATCGTGATTTGGGTTTCCAGAAACCGGCCGTTAGATACTTTATTATAACTAACATCAAATTTTACAAACTTACGACTATAAAAAACCGAAAAACATTTCATTTCATTTATTTATTTCGCCATATTATAACAGTCATACAAGGCATGAAGGCTTTTACGTGGTAGTCCGTTTTGCAAAGTGAATCGGAGAAAAAACTCTCGAATTATGCCCAACGAAGTGGGCACGGGTCAGCTAGTTTACAATATTTTTTCATTATAAACGGGATATTTACCATGATTTGTGAGTTTGATTATTTCCCGATATTTCGGCACAGTTGCATGCGCCATGATCACGGGTCGAACTGATCATGTTCAATATCCCGTTTATAATGAAAACTATGTTCAAAACCATGATAGTTTCAAATATTATATAGTTTACAATATTATATAGTTTACAATATTATATAGTTTACAATATTATATAGTTTACAATATTATATAGTTTACAATATTATATAGTTTACAATAATTGATTATACATGTGTTTCAGTGACCGTGGTCAGATAAAAGTGTTAGTGCCGGGCTCTGGTCTCGGCAGACTGGCTTGGGAGATAGCGAGCCGAGGCTATGCATGCCAAGGCAACGAGTTCTCACTGTTTATGCTGGTCGCTAGCAACTTTATACTCAACCGCTGTCCGGAGGTGAGAATACACTTTTTGCTATGAAATTATAATCTCAATACTAAATTCATTTTTAATTCAATTGACGACCGATGTGGCGCAGTGGGCGATGGTCCGCCTGCGACTGCGGAAGGTTGCGGGTTCGATTCCCGTCTTGGGATAAATGTTTGTACGATCTGCAAATATTTATACCGGGTGTTCTGGGTATTTTATATGTATAATAAAAAAAATGGTTGTCTGTAAAGTCGGTTTACTGACGATAGTTGAACGTGACAACGTCAACGAACGCGATTGTTGTGTTATCTTTTCTTATCTTTTCTTTTCTTATCTCAGATAATCTTACTTTTCTTATCTTGATAAGAAAAGATAATTGGAACGCCGGAACGCTTCATGAGTCATGTTTTTTCGTGCGTGCAGCCGGCTCTATCGAATTATAAGACGTTGTCACGTCAAAAATATCTATCTATGTAATGTATTGTATTAAGTATGTCAGTCTTCTAGTACATAACACAAGCTCTGCTTAGCTTGGGGCTAGATGATGTTGTGTGGATTGTCCAGCATTATTTATTTATTATTTACCAACAGGCGAACATCCACACAGTTCATCCTTGGGTGCACCAATATGTGAATAATATTACTTGTGACCATCAACTGCTGGGAGCGAGCTTTCCAGACGTGCCGGTGTTGTCACAACATGACACTAACTTCTCTATCACGGCTGGGGACTTTCTTAAGGTAAATACAATAAAATATTTAACATTCTTTTGACAGGCGCCGCAGCTCTCGTCAGCGCTCTGTCTGTCTGTCTGCCTGTCTGCAGCGCGAGCCTGTCACCGGGTTTTTATTTAATTTGAGTATAAATATCATCATCATCATCGGCAGCCCGTATTAGCCCACTGCTGGGTATAAGCCTCCTCCCTCAAACGCCACTAGTTTAACGCCACGAGTTTAAATATAGTTTTCATTATAAACAGGATATTTACCATGATTTGTGAGTTTGATTATTATGAAAACTATGTTCAAAACCATGATAGTTTTAAGTAAATAAATATTTTTTAATTCTTTAGTCTGTTATCGCACCTGTATCAAGGGAAAGTCGCGGGTTCAAATCCAGCTCAATTTTATAACTTTGAGATCATTATTTTTGTATATCTAGGTATACACAGAATCAGACGAATGGAACTGCATAGCAACGTGTTTCTTCATAGACTGCGCTCAAAATGTCATTGAATTCGTCGAGAGAATATTCGCTATATTACGACCGGGAGGTCATTGGGTCAATTTGGGACCCCTGTTGTATCACTACAGGTAAGAAAAAGACACACAATATATGACCCATATAAAGGACAACCGAGGTGGCGCGGCGGGCGAAGGTCCGCCTGCGACGCGAAGGTTGCGGGTTCGATTCCCGCCTTGGGATAAATGTTTGTACGATCTGCAAATATTTATTCCGGGTGTTCTGAGTAGGTACATATTTCATACGTATAATAAAAATATCTATCTATGTAATGTATTGTATTAAGTATGTCAGTCTTCTAGTACCATAACACAAGCTCTGCTTAGCTTGGGGCTAGATGATGTTGTGTGGATTATCCAGCATTATTTATTTATTATTTAATTAAGTTTGCGTTGTTTGAAACTAGATTGCGTTGTATCTAATGTTTGTTTTTTTCAGTGACATGCCTACAGAGAGCAGTATTGAACCTCCATACGATATACTGCTGGAGATTATTAGGGACGTTGGATTTGATATTCTGGTAAGTTACCTCTGACTACCCTTTTAAGCTACCAGATCATAGACATAGACAGTTATTTATTTACTACACATAGCATACAAAACAAAATACACCAAAAAACAATACAAATTAAGCAACAATCATTTTTGTGTGCTACAGCAGCAAAAGGGCCCCGACTCAGCATAATGCCTAGCCACTTGTAGGTAGCTAGGCGCTGGTATTCTGTCGAGACCTTTCGACCAATACATAGATCAGAAATATAGTCACAGATTTGAAAAAGAGATTTTTTCAAAATATGTATGACAGGCGTCACAGTTCAGTTGGTAGTAGCTCTGCCTTCCATGCTGTGGGTCGTTGGTTCGATCTCTCGAGAGAAAATGTTTGTGTAATGAACATAAATATTTGTACTGTCTCTGGGTGTTACTATGTATGTATGTATTTACAAAATAAAATGATTTAAAATTTATTTAAAAAATATTTTTTTTATTACCATAATTTTTTTTTCTATTATATTCTCTGTGGGTGTTACTACAAAATAAAAAAAGGTATATAAGTATTCTATCAGCAATCTAGTTCCCATAGCTTTGCTTAGCTTGGGACTAGAGTGTGATGTGTGAAATGTCTATGAATTTTTATTATTAAATCTTCATATTTTTTTTCAGAAAGAAAAAACCGGAGTGAAAACAAAGTACGCACAAAATCCGAACTCCATGATGCAGCATGAGTATGACTCTGTTTTCTTCGTGTGTAGAAAGCCTTATTCTATGTAATAAACAACTCATTATTTTTCCATTGGCGTCATACAATTTTGAACTAACTTTATGTAACAAAAAGTAATTTAATTTAACACATTAAAAAACGACAGGTTAATATTAGAACCCTAACAACTGTGTTTTCTAAATATGTATAAAAAATGTATAAAAATACAAGATCGTTTTAAGAGAAGGGTGGTGATGGTCAAATCCGAAACCACAAGAGTCAAAAAAATGTGAAAGGTACCATGCTCACATTTATAAAAAGAAACGAAGCAGTTATTATATATTTTTTTTTTTATAAATCGAGGGCATATTTTTTTCATGACATTTCTTTAACTCTCGTGGTTTGGACTTAGCCATTACCACTCGTCTAAAAAAAATGGTTGTCTGTAAAGTCGGTTTACTGACGATAGTTGAACGTGACAACGAACGCAAAGGCCGATTGTGCTTCTTTGTCGCTCGGTCCGCGCTCTCGCTTGCACTTCATGGAACGCCTCAGAACGCCTCATGAGTCATGTTTTTTCGTGCGTGCAGCCGACTCTATCGAATTATAAGACGTTGTCACGTCAAAAAAACATAAAACCAACACATAAACGCCAATGGTCACAGTAAAGCTGAAATAATTCAAAGTAAAATATAAGTTATTAACACATCACAATCATTTTTAAACAACTACGCGAAGAAAATACACACATAGAAGTGAACACGAATAAAACATTCGCAAAGTAAACGTAACGTATTCGATTCACACTGCGCGATTCGGACGTTAGCGAGCTGAAGATTGTGACATAACCGCTGTCACACGAACGGAAAGAATATGAGCGGTTCATCAGTAGGTACCTCTACCATGAGTTGTCACAGTAAAATCGCCTGACTTTACTACAGTAGTTACGTCAATATTAGTATTACGAATTTTAGTACCCAACTATCCGCTAGAGGCGCTGTACAAATCTTCATACATTTTTTTAATAAACAGACGCTAGCGAGTATAGATTGTAAAAACTACAGGCTGATTGGGATATAAAACGATTGTTATAGAAACTCTGTCTCGACACAATGGTATTGTTATAAATATATTTTTATTATATTAGATAGTTTTAGGTAAAATATCTTGTATTAAAAACTATGTTAGTGTTTAATGTATGTATCAAAAAGTCAAAGTGGAGTTATGAGTGGTAAAGTCGGGGGTTCAAATCCTGCTTGACTTATTTTTTGGGATTTTGATATCTCTGTGAATTATATCTTGATTATCATACGCTATGTTGTTGTAAAGTACAATTTACTTAATTTAAGATTGGGGTTTTTTTGTAAGGGGCCACAACTTTTTGACCCCCCCCCCTGTCACAGCTGCTTAAATTTGTTAAATCCCCTACCTAGTGTGATGTCACATGTTTTGCAATTTTAGTTTAAAAGTGTAGTAAAATATTATGCAAAAATGTGATATCACAAAATTTGGGATCCCCCTACCCCTTATCACAATGTCACAGTCCTTCGACCCTATATATGTTAATACTATAGTAATGTAGTTTTTACAAAACTTAGATCAGCTGAATCATATTTGATAATTTTTAGTACAAAAATCTGTGTGAGATAAACTTAATCTGTGTTAATATAAGGTCTGAAAACTTGTTAATAGTAATAGAAATTACAGATATACAATAAATAAGATGAACCAAGATGAAAAATGCACGTGCGACTCACAGATCCAGTCATTCATTATGTTACTAGTCCATTGAAATGTTACGATTTAAGGACCGAATATTGCATTTATTACAGGACGCAATTTATTTTTGCGTCAAAAAATAACCTACACAAGTACACATAGTTTTAAGTGAAAAAGTCATTTTCATTTATGAAAATATAAATTGGTGTGACTCAGTCGTCACACTGTTACAAAAATGTAACTGGTTGGGAACTATTTTTTTAAATAAAATTGCAACAGTGTGACTCGTTGGGAAAAATAATTCCAACGAGTCACCGTGTTACTGGATTTGGTGTGACTGGTTGGGAACCCATATATCTTGTAAGACGCAAAGTTTCCGAGTAAACACGATAATAAATAATTAAATATACGTCCTCTAAAAAATGCAAAGCTCATGTAACATTTCAAACGATACGTGTCAAGACGGTGACTGAACAACCAATGACAGAAAGCAATTCATTAGTATTGTGTCTGTACTGTTGCAACCGAAACTAAAATAAAGTTTTTTTCTTTCTTTCTGTATCTATAGAATGTTTTATATTTACTAGACTACGCAATGAATCGACCTCATGACAGCCTTTCAGCTAAATGTACTCATACTTATAATGTGATATGTAGAAATAATAGACTTCAAGCAAAGCTGATATATACATACCTACCTACTAAATATAAATTTTTTGAGTTATTTTCTGTTTATCTATACAGTGTGTAAGATCATTTTTGAAAGCTTCAATACTTCCATCTGAGTCAAAAAATACTTAAATTATAGTATGATGTCAAAAAAGAGTCTTTATGGAAACATTCTAAAAATGTTTAATTTTTCATATAAGTAAATAAGCTAGATCTTATAATAGATACCATTTTTATTTCAGCCATTGTTAAAAAAAAGACGTGTGGCTTTCTGGGACTGCCGCGGTAAAGCTATTGCATAGCATTTTTTGCTGGATTACGCATGCGCAGTGTTAGGTTATTTCGTTACGGAATTTCTGGAGCCTCCACGCTCAAGGCCCCGCGATAGAAGCTATGCAATAGCTTAAAAATCTATAGTTATTTTATTTTTGTCTCTCACAAGTTTGTTTATTATCTAGGTCCGATTTAAATAGTATTCTTACACCCTGTATTTAAAATCTAGTTATAATCTTTTCTAGATTTTTAGGATAATCTTGTTTTCATACAAGACAGGATGATCTCTGTCAATTTAGTATTAAAAGTATACTGAGTTTATTTTTATAATAAGACTAAGTACATTGTTACTCGATAATAGACCTTTACGTGTTAGATATAAGATACATGTTTGTAAATAACTGAGATTATAAACGTTTTACTATATAAAATTGAGTTTTTTTGTGAATTACCTACTTAATTAACAAACCTTAGCAATGAAGTATGTATGGTTTAAGAATCGTGTTAATCCAATACCATTCTTGATTTTTGAGTATGCAGTTATATAGTGCAGAATAGGTGCAATCTGTAAATCTATATCAAAAAATTTTGGTACCAATAACACCAAAGTTGGTCTAAGGCCGTTTGTCCACCGCCGCCGTCACCGTCACGTCACCGAGAACGAGATGACGGCGCCGAAGTAGCGGTACATACATTTACATACATTTACTTAAGCCGCGTGTCCACCGCACATCCGTCACCCGAGCGCCGTCATCCCGGCCGCCATAATAAACTCGACCCGAAATAATCTCGTTCTCGGTGACGTGACGTTTGACGGCGGCGGTGGACAAACGGCCTAAGACTGTTTAAGCCAGACACATGGGTCCTTAGCATACACATCTGGTTACGCCAAACGGTTCAGTGAACAGCATTTAATTGTAGCTCTATTCTATTCGGTGCCTGTGATACCCAAAAAAAATTCTAGACCCAATAGTTTCAGAGTTATAAGACAAAATGAATGTAAAAGCTGAGGAAATATCTCCGGCTGAATGTAGTGTTGCTTTATTACTCTAGATTTTGTACCATATTGGTACCAAAATGATAATTTTCGGTCGATTTTCACATTTAGACAGAATTTGCCTACATCCTACATTGTTGAGTACCTACTCATACGTAGCGATTTACTATTTATATGAAAATATATATTATATGACTCCTCTAACTAAAAGCCACTATTTTACAAGATAAATAAAAAACCAAAACTTAATCAGTTAAAGTTTTATTCAAATACTGTATAAAATATCTTCCGATCTTATTAGCGTCTTCGCTAGCATGATTCATTTTAGCGTATGTCAAAAACTGGCGTCGTAGTTTCAACAGCTTCTGAGGGTTTACATGATGGATGAAGCCAGATTCCAATGAGCATCCAGGATAGTCAGGAAACTTCAGCTCACCTTCCAAGCCTAGGTTCTTGGATTCTAGTATTTGATTAGCTATGGCTTGGGTTGCTTTGTCTAGTTCGTAGAGGAAGTTTGTTGAAGAGAGTGGTGGCTGGAAAAGAATCAAAATCAATAATAGTTTAGTAAAATCAAGGATCGTTTAGAATCGAGTTATATACTAGCCCCCTATCTTATAAAAAGTTGGCGTTGACTTTATCATCATTACGTATGGTAATCATTACATCAAGTCAGCGCTAATTTTTTATAAGATAGACCGTTAGTGATTTTAGGTGCCAATGAATGAACAAACTTAAAAGAAAGGAAAAAGAAAAGAATGAATTAACTTATAACATATACAGGCAGCTCAGTTGGTAGTAGCTCTGCCTTCCATAATTTGGGTTGCGGTTTTGATTCCCACCCAGAGCAAATGTTTGTGTGATGAACTTAATAAATGTTTGTTCTGTCTGGTTGTTACTATGTATTCTATGTTGTATTTACACAAAAAATGTATGTTAAGTATTCTATCAGCAATCTAGTAGTAGTTCCCATAATACCATAGCTTTTGCTTAGTTTGGGACTAGGAGTGTAATGTGTAAATTGTCCGTGAATATTTATTTATTCTTACATTTTGCGTGCTCATATTAGGCGGAGGAGGTTTTTTTTCAAAAAGTACTTTGTACACTTCATCCAACTGGAATTCATCGTCCGGCCCCACCCAGAAGCATGGACTGTCCCATCTGTTGTTCGAATTTGGTTCTTCAAACCTGGAACATAAGGTTTTGTTTAAAACTGAGAAAATAGGTGTGGTATTTACGAAATGGGAAGATCTTTCGCACCGAGCGACCTTTGGCTCAGGGTCCGAGGAATGATTAATAGTATTCAGTATTGCTTAGGTTCAAACTCCATGATAACTTTGTTTTGTGCTCTCTGTTGGGTCAGTTCACTAATGAATGCATTTAGCACTATATTTCATTTTGTATTTAGTCTTAAAATGAGAATGAACAAAAAATGACTTGTCTGATATCATTTCAAGGAAAAAACATGTAAAACTACCATTAGTAAGTTTGTATAGTAAGTTTATTGGCCGTTCTTCTAGGCTCTGGTCGCGTGGAACTGGCACCTAGGATCACCTAGTATGTAAGATGATCCTTGTGATTTTATTGAATAAAGAAATATTAGACTTGAAATCATTACCTAAACTTAGTCAATGCATCAAATACTTCTTGGGTGTATGGTCGGTTGTTACATTCAGCTATGTTATTGCTATCGTTGTCAACTCTGAGTTTATTAGCTTCCCAAGCTTCATCATGATTTCTTATAGTGTGGACGGTGCATTGCGTTGATTTTGATGCTTTTGATGCACAATATAACTCGTATCTGAAGCCTGGAATGTAAAATACATGTTTTAAATGTCTGTGTGATAAAAAGATAGTTTTTAAGCGCATACTTTGATGAAATGGCTTGATTATTTACGATTTTGCGTTGAAAAATGTGTTCAAATTTAGCAAATTACCTTTGATGTAGTTGCTCCCGTCAAGTATAACGACATTATCTTTTCCAATAAGCCGTAGGACTTCCGATTTCAAATGCCCTCTCACTCTTTTTTCTTTCTGTGAGTCCAAATATGTTGAGTTTTTCTCATAACCTAACTTCACGATAGCTTCGTCTTCAGAGACGATTTCAACCTTTTTCCTGTGATTTGTTTCGAAAAACTTTTTTAGTTCGTATGCTCTGGTCGTTTTGCCACTGACTGGAGTCCCGCAAATGATAATTAGAGGCATTTTTAATTGATTTTAGATAAAAACAATAGCATCACAGGAAAACAACAAACAGCTGTTTGAGTGACAGTGACAGTTGTACAAGCTGACAGATGGCATATTTTTTTTATTTTTTTTTTTATTTATTTGCTCTTCCGAGCAGGCTAAAGTTTTAGAACCATACCGCCTAGTCTTACGTAAATGTTTTTCTCTTAAATTAGTTTATTTTCTTTATTATTTTATTTACAACGTCTTCCCGTTCACTTTACACTTCTATCTGACTATCCAGCATTCACTTTACACTTAGATATGTTTTTCCCGCCATCCCCAAGATGGCGGGAAGTCCACTTATTTTTCGTACGTTATGTTTTTCTCTTAAGTTAATTTGTTTTCTTCAGTATTTCATGCACTCACTTCACAGTTATGCTTTTCTCGTAAATTAGTTTGTTACAGTAAATGTTTTTCTCTTAAATTAGTTTATTTACAACGTCTACCCGCCATCTTGAAGATGGCGGGAAGCTTCTGACAGATGGCATAGTTTGGCGTTTTTTTTATGACTAAATACGGGTGTAGCATTCTACCGCGTTGACCTTTGGTCTCACCGTAAACATAAACCAGTTTCTAGGGATGGCGATTCTTTACGAAAAAGATCGATTTTTAAATCGATTCGAATCGTAGTCTAATGAATCGATTCACGAAAAAATCGAGGCCTACAAAATCGATTCTTAAAAAATCGATCTTTTTTTCAAGTTTGCGTTTACAATGTAAATTTGTATCAATTTTACTAAAAACAAGATTAATATTGCAATTAACGATATCTGATCAATAAAATCAGAGAATTCAAAAATAACAATTATTTTTATTACCGTATCAAACTATCCACTCTGTGGTTACACACACTCTGTGGTTACACAGAGTGGATCCCTCGACATTCAAAGCGAAGACGTGGAAGACCCAGGATGAGATGGCGGGACGAGCTGGACTCGCATCTAAGCACGTGGCCTGTAATTGCATTAGATCGCAAAAAGTGGAAGGAGGGAAGGGAGGCCTTTGCCCTGCAGTGGGACGATAATGGCTGAATAATAATAATAATATAAAATATCAAACTATAAGATCAACTATAAAAAAAAAAAAAGGTAGCACTCCGGGAGTGCCGGCAGAAGTGAAAACTTCAATATTAACGTTGTGTTTTCACTTTTAAGTTTTCACTTCAAAAATATAACCACAGACGTCATAATGACAATGACAATCACAATGACACAGACACACTGACACAGACACATTCGCGCAAGCGCGAATGTGTCTGTGTGCCGCCTAAACAGAGCACACTCAGGCACGGTAGAAAGAGTGGGAGATACTAGTTCCTTTACCTTTCCCTCGATCTTACGCTTTTTATCAACGTCACGAGACCCTGACGCGAGTTTGAAAGTTTTTACCCACCCAGCGCCGCTAAAGAAGTTTTCACTTCAAAAAATAAGTATTTATGTACTGAATGTTTTTATTGATTGCAAAAAAGTAAAAAATAAGGTAAGAGTTAAAAGTTTAAATATTAAGCATTGGGAATTATAACTGGGAACTATAGTTCCCAATGCCCAATATTTAAACTTTTTAAAAACAACAGTCTGTCAAGCCTTTTGGGATCCAAGCGGTACGCTCATCACTTGCGATGTTTCCAGCAAAAAACAAAGTTTATGAGTAGTTAACTCTTTAACCGGCAGCACTCTTATAATTCAGGCACATTCAACTAAGTGCAAATAATTGTATGGTTTATACCAAAACAGAAAAAATCGAATGTCGATTTTCAAGGGTGATATATCGATTCAGTGAATCGACACAGTACTTCATATCGATTTAAAAAATCGATATTTTCTGCTCGAAAAATCGATTCTTCGATTAATCGATCTCAGATCGCCATCCCTACCAGTTTCCATAACTTTAGTATTATGTAAAAAAGTTAACACGAAGGATTCTTACTACTTTGCACTGAATGTCAATTGCCTTATATGGCGTAGTCACAGTCAAGGCTTACAAGCACTACTAACGTTTAAATAAGTTAGTACAAAACTTCAAAGCAAGTTTTTTTTTTCTAAAGTGACCTTACTATGCTAAACAGGTACTTCCACATTCACCTTAGGCCGTGTCAGCTACTTTTGGTAGTCACGAAAATCGTTAATCAAGTACTAAACCGGCTAAGCTCCATTTATTCTAATTACCTAGGCTATTGCTATCTACATAATGGTCAGAACCAGAGAGTTCTGTATAGAACTTAAAATCACACAAATGAAATGAATTTAGGTATAAAATAGTACATCGGTAGGTAGATAACTTAGTACTTTGCTATTCAAAATAAAATACAATACAATTTACTAAAGTAAAATGGCCGACTTTACTGTTAATATTGATCTCTTTCAGGCAGCCGTATTAAGGAGTAGGTAAATAGTAAAAAAAGCCAGTCGCAATGAGAATTATTTATTTATAACAAAAGCTTAGTACCTTTTAAAAGATACCTAGATAATGATAAAAACCTTATCATAAAGTACCTACACCTTATAATAAAAGCAGACAGCCAATAACGGACTTACATTTTATTTAGGGATATAACATGGACATTATTAGGTAAGTCATTAGATTAAAAAAAAAAAACAAACATTCATTCTATGATTCAAAGGTTTTTATTTTTGAAACTGAACCCTAAAGCTCTAATTATCGAAATCCAATAATCGATCATTAACCGACCTTCATTAGACATTTCAATGCTACTGTGTTAAGTGACCGCATGTGATTTTGGAAATGTACAGTCAACATCAATAAGAAGTACGTCCGAAACGGATAAACTGTTGGTTCTAACCTATATATTTGTAACATCTATGTACACAGTTATACAATAAATACATTCTTATTCTTATTCTTATTCTTAAGTACCTAATTAAATCAATAAAAAATTGGGAAAGTATTTAGGTATTTCCGACTATCTAGTGCCCGTGGCTTCACCTTAATATCGTTATACTAAGGACAATTAACACCATTTACATATAAATAGCCTATATAAGTAGCATGTGTTTATATATCCTAAATATCTATCTATGTATCTATCCATACTTACAAAATTTCGTTAGAGCAAACGGATGGAATGGAGACCGCGTTTAGGCATTGTGTAGTGTAGGACGCACCCATAGAGATGGAGCGACGATCTACGCAGTGTAGCTGGAAAACACTGGATGAGAAGAGCCGAAGACCGGGCTCAGTGGCGCGTCTTGGGAGAGACCTACGTCCAGCAGTGGACTGATATAGATTGATGATGATGATGATGAAGTTATTTAGCATATAAATCTGTCATATTTAATAAATTAATAAACAAACAAATAAAAATGGTGTGCAAGAAACTTAAACGTAGTATAACTTGCCTAGTTACATGTAGGTTGTATAAGTACTAGGTACTTGTGTAAGGAGTTTGAGTATGTGCGAGGTATTATGGCATGCGGCAAGGCTGTGCACCCGATCTGACCTTGTCGCGAAAACTGACACCACTCTGATCCCTGGATGGCGTTATCTAACAAAAACAATTAGATAAAAATAAGATAAATAATGCTGGACAATCCACACAACATCATCTAGCCCCAAGCTAAGCAGAGCTTGTGTTATGTACTAGAAGACTGACATACTTAATACAATACATTACATAGATAAATATTTTTATTATACCTACAAATAAAATACCCAGAACACCCGGAATAAATATTTGCAAATCGTACAAACATTTATTCCAAGGCGGGAATCGAATCCGCAATCTTCCGTGTCGCAGGCGGACCTTCGTCCGCCGCGCCACATCGATCGTCAGTTTTTTTATGTAAAATGTTTTTAACTCTATAAAGATTTGATATTTGGCGATTTTGGCATATCACCTACCAAAGAATGCGGTAACATCAAATGCCACAAATCTCACGATTGATGTTTAAACAACATCCTGTATAACACCGTCCACGGATATCTTTAGTTTTAGTAATGGATTAGCCAATGTTTTAGTTTAGTTAATCGCACGGCTAAGGACCGGCGCGTGCTCAGTATTATAATTTAATTTATTTTAATATTTATTTGTAAAATGTTAAAGTGTGTGGTTTTTTTAGTGGGTAAGAATTATTTATTATATTTAGATTAATGTAGACACTTAGGTAGGTAAATAGATATCGAGCTTAAGTTTGTCATTTATTTTATGTTTTGCAAAATTACTGCTAAAATTACTACCGAGCTTAAATCGTTATTAATATAGAGATATGTTTTAATTCATCAACACTACTGTCTACTTTACATCAAAGTCAAAGTCAAAGTCAAAAATTACTTTATTCAGTAAAATCACAAGGATCATTTAGAATCGTCTTACATACTAGGTGATTCTAGGTGCCAGTTCCACGCGACCAGAGCCTAGAAGAACGGGCAAGAAACTTACGGCCTGGTTCCTACCGTTTTTTTATATGATCCTTCTTACAAAGAATTACAATTTTAAACTAAATTAAGTAGGTACTGAAGTTTCAGTGCGGTGTCAATTTAACTTAGTAATGATACACTAATGAGTTTAAAAAAAAGAAGTAAGTATAATAAAGCTATACGTAAATCAAAAAGACAGCACACGCTTCGCTTCAGAAACAAATATACTACAAAGTACATAAGCAAGGCAAGAGAACATTACTAGTATCACAAATCGACAAATTTGTTGTTGACGGGTGGAGCGACATCAGGCCATGCAGTTTTGTCATTAATATAGCTGTCTAAGGTATAATACGCCTTTTTTACAAGATTATGTTTAATGTATGTTTTAAATTTTCTAACTGAGAGTTTTGTTGCATTTTCGGGGAGCTTATTATAAAAACGCACGGCACCCCCCACAAACGACCCACTCACCCTCCAAAGCCGGAACCCAGGGACGCACAATTTATATTTGCCTCTAGTGTTCACACCATGAACCTCACACTTTTTCATAAAGCTATCTTTATTTTTATGAGTGTACAATAAGATTTCATAAATATATTGTGAAATTACTGTTAGAATACCAATCTCCCCAAACCGCTCCCTCAACGAATCCCGCGGTTTCATCTTATAAATGGCACACATCATATTAATATGATTTATTACTTATCTCACTTGTGGGACGAATGGAAATCAAAATCTCATTTTGATAGGTCAAAATAATACTACAGTGGTGGTTCTAAATAAATTGAATAAAGAATTGACTAGTAATTTTTGCTTAATCCTTAAATATCAGTTTTTATTGAAGACGGTTTTGTTCATCTTTGTAAAATACATACATTATAATTTGTATTAAACCTATATTCCAGCTGTAACCACAGCTGTCTGCCAACATCCAGCTGATTTCGCGTACTACCATGAGCTGCATTTGCCCCATAACCCGCCTCTACATCCGGTATTCGAACGCGCACCGCAAACTCACTTCACTTGCGCCGCTAGGCCGAAGGGGTATTATGCTGATGTCCAGAGTGGCTGTCAGGTGAGGGAAAACAGGATTTGACAGGCGTCACAGCTCAGTTGGTAGTAGCTCTGCCTTCCTTCTTCCTTTCCATGCTGTAGGTCGTGAGTTCGATACCCACTGAGATCAAATGTTTGTGTGCTATGATATTTGTTCTGGTCTGGTATGTACCTATTCTATGGACGTATTTACAAAAACAAAATGTATATAAGTAAGTATACAATCAACAATTTAGTTTCCATATTACAAGATTTGCTTAGTTTGAGACTAGAGCGATGTTTGAAATGTCCATGAATATTTGTGTTACGGTGTTACGATGTATTCTGTGGGTATGTATTTACAAAGAAAGTATTATAAAAATATGTACATAAATATTCACGGACATTTCAAACATAGCTCTAGTCTCTAAGCAAATCTTGTAATATGGAAACTAGATTGGTATTACCACACACGGTGGGTATCAAACCCACAACCATATCCAACTGTTATTTTTCCAGGTGTACCATTTCTGCTGGAGACAGCATCTGGCCAGCACAGACCTGTGTCCCAACGGGACACTCTTCAACGAACAGTTTCAAGTAAGAATTTTATGCTACTTCCTACTTCAATAGCTAAAAAAAATGGTTGTCTGTAAAGTCGGTTTACTGACGATAGTTGAACGTGACAACGTCACTTCATGGAACGCCTCAGAACGCCTCATGAGTCATATTTTTTCGTGCGTGCAGCCGGCTCTATCGAATTATAAGACGTTGTCACGTCAAAAATTTAAGAAAAATTAACAACCATAAAACTGAAAAGAAAAAATAATGACCTTCATTTATTTTTCCCTAATTACTAACTTCACTTAATTTAGCTCAATAAATACCTTGTAGATTTGAGTCGGAAAAGAATTATCAAAATCATCAACTTATGTATTTATCACATTTATTCGTTTTCAATTTATTCTTACACTAGCTGACCCGTGCCCACTTCGTTGGGCATAAATTCGACCGTTTTTTCTCCGATTATGATGAAACATTTTTTTTCTTTTTTTTTTCAGGTTTGCGACCATTTCTACAACGTTCGATGCGGATCTCCATTAGAAGACTTGTAAAAAGATTAAAAATAAAAACAAATTATCGGTAAAAAAGTTTTTTATTTAAAACCTATAATATTTTAATAAGGGCTTTGCACACGAGGCGTAATCGGTAATAAAAGTTGTTCATATAAAATCTATAATCAAAATTGCTAACAAAAAAAAATCTTTTTTATCTTCAATTAGAATGACGTACTTATTGGAAATATCTGTTACAGGATTTTAATTATAAATCAAGAATTTGAATTAGTTTTTAATGCATTAAAAACCATTAAAAATGGTAATCCATTAAAATGAATAACAGATACTTAAATATAAACTACTAGGTTGTAGCTTAGAAGACTACGATCACAAATAGATATGACAATCGTAAACGTAACGTATTAAACACACTGCGCGCTAACGCTGCAACGTTCGACAGTAAAGCTGATGACGCGCAGTGTATCTCAAATACGTCACTGTTTCAATGTGGTTTCAATACATTTACAATTGTCACATTTTAGCAGTATCTCTACCATGAGTTGTCACAGTAAAATCGCCTGACTTTACTACAGTAGTTATAGGGGGAGAGCCACCCTCAGCCAGACCTTCGTTATTTTAGTAAGGCTGAAAGTTTCTCTGTGTGAGCCTCCAACACAGGTAAGAACGACCCCTGACTATCGAGTTTCGGTTGTGGTTACTTTAGCAGATCTCTCGCGCTCGCACCTACAGCGGGCTTTCAATGTGTCTGGCGAGATGTAATAACCATGACAACTGTCTGGCTTTTGAGGTACCATATTTTTATAAGTCTCTTAGTAACATATATATAAAATTCAGCTTTTATACTATGACGAAAGTATGATTAAAATTGATTAAGGTTTAGGGGTGTCTGGCAGGGGGAAGCAACCGTGACAAGTGTCCGGCAATGAACATCGTGATTCCCAAAGGTATTCTGGAGAAAATATAGCAAAATTGAACTTTACACTTTAAGGAAAGAAAGGGACTATTTTATAAGTAGGTACACCTTTACCACCGGTTATCTGCTAAAGTAACCACAACCGAAACTCGATAGTCAGGGGTCGTTCTTACCTGTGTTGGAGGCTCACACAGAGAAACTTTCAGCCTTACTAAAATAACGAAGGTCTGGCTGAGGTCGGCTCTTAGGCTATTACGTCAATATTAGTATGACGAATTTTAGTACCCAACTATCCGCTAGAGGCGCTGTACAAATCTTCATACATTTTTTTAACTACAGACGCTAGCGAGTATAGTAAATATAGTATAGTAAAAACTCATGGTAGAGCTACAGATTACAAATTAACTAACACCAAACAAGTCAACACAGTAAAGAGACTACTAACAACTCCACTAGCACTACCCCCTTCGTCTTCGTTTATCTCATTCTCTTTCGTAACTCTCTCCATCTCATCCATGATTCTCTTCTCTTGCATGGCGAGAGAGGATGCTTCGTTGATGGTTCGAAGTAAATTGTAGTTACTGTTGGGCTTTCGAGCCGGAAGACGGAGTGTTAGACGTCCGTCTAGCATTAAGTATGATACTCCTTTGCTCAGACTTCCTGTTGCGTGCGCTGAAAGGAGTTTAGAATACATGATAAATGTATAATCTATACTTATAATAAAACTGTAGAGAGGTCAATTCTGTACATTAAATATATTAAAAAAAAAACTATCAGGGGGTGATTAGTGATCGATACTGATGCCAAAAATGCAATCAGTAAAATTTTTGTCTGTCTGTCTGTCTGTCTGTCTGTCTGTCTGTATGTATGTTCCTTATAGAAACAAAAACTACTCGACGGATTTTAACGAAACTTGGTACAATTATTCTTCATACTCCTGAGCAACATATAGGATACTTTTCATCACGCTACAATCAATAGGAGCAGAGTAGTGAAGGGAAATGTTGGGAAAACGGGAGAAGTTACTGTTAGGAATAGATACTCCTTTAATATCTATCACCAACCTTAGATGTTACCATAGCAACCAAACGTTGTTGATTGTCATCAATGTCACTATCTTCACTCGACTAAAAAATATTCTTTACAGTATACGTTAATAATATTCGTTTATTTATTGTAACTGGTTTTATTCGATCCTGCAGTACTTATATCTACTTTAACATGGTAGCAGAGCGTGGTTAAGGTACCCTGATGGTTCTATTTTACTGCATCCATCGTTCGCATATTGCAAATGTTTGGCATGGAGAAATGTAAGCCAGTGCCAACACCAATTTTAAAAGCAAATAATGCTCAAGATGTTAATGAAGTTTCAATGAACTTCCCGTACCGTGAAGCTGTTGGATCACTAGCTTATTTGATGACAAGCACGAGGCCTGACATAGCCTTTGCTGTCAGTGTTGTATCTCGAAATTTAGATAAACCTACAAGGGAGAACATCATCAATATCAAGAGGACAATGCGTTACTTGAAAGGGACTATAGAAGAAGGCATCGTTTACAAGCCAGGAAATAGTCATAATTTAGAATGTTACAGTGACGCTGACCACGGAGGAGATCATGAAACTGGAAGGTCTACCTCAGGCATTATTTGCATGTATGCTGGAGGTCTAATATCCTGGAAAAGTAAACGCCAGAGCACAGTAGCGATTTTATCCACCGAGGCAGAAATAGTGGCAGCAAGTGAAACTGCTAGAGAAATTATTTGGCTTCGAAAGATCATGAAAGATATCATTGGTGAATGTCCAGCATCCCTATGTGTTGATAACGAATCAGCAATTAAGATGGCTAAGAATCCGCCAGAATTCCACCAAAAGACCAAACACAAAAGGATACGATCATTCTTTATACGAGAATGTGTTCAAGATGGAAGCATTACGTTATTGGGTTTTTAGGGTTCGGAAACCAAAGGGTAAAACTAGACCTTATTACTGAGTCTTTGATTTCTGTCTATTTTCAATTCTATAACTATCACGAATAATTAATATTAAAGGGGGCTTATACATAAACGTGATTTTTATTTATTCGATATTGATAAGGGCAACGGGAGATAGATACGGTACGGAACTCTTCGTGCGCACTTGCCCGGTTTTATTAATAAGTAGGTATAGATACTAAGTTTTCCGTCATAGACTGCTCTTTACCATCAATTTCCCTCCTAGGAAGATAGTAATGGGTTATAGCAAAATCTCTTAAAACGGCACGCGGACGAAGTCGCGGCGGGAACAGCTAGTAATAAATAAATATTCACGTATATTTCACTTATCACTCTAGTTCCGAACTAAGCAAAGCTTGTTCTATGAGAGCTAGATTGCTGATAGAATACTTATATACATTTTTTTTGTAAATACTTACATAGAATACACAGAAACAAACATTTGCTCTGAGTGGGAATCGAACCCACTGTTGATAGATATACACTTTATTGTATAGGTACCATACACAAAGAGTAACAAACATACGTACATCCATCCAACCATCCATCCATACACTTTCTTAAAATATTAGTAGGATTGAAAACACACTATTGTTTTATCCGACTTTGCCGGGCAAAAGGGGGGCGGGGGGGGGGGGGGGGGGTAATATGATTACATATATTATATAGGTACATAACTGGTATTTAATTTATGACTAAATAGTTTTCAATATACCATGGCACTACATATTTCTTTCACTATATCTAGTTTTACTGTTACGAAGACCTCACCATCGGGTAAGTTTAAAGTCTTCAGCGCCTCCTTCAGCAGCGGTTCGTCTACGATCTTGTTGTATCGCTCGATGAAGTCGATGTAGGGCTCCGGTTCTTCAGCGCAGAGCCCCTTGAAGTCATCCGTGTCCACGCTCCACACCATCAGGCCTCCAAGTCCTAGGTCTACCGCCATTCTGGTTAAAAATACAGATTTTATATGAATAAGTCAAAGTCAAAACTACTTTATTCAGTAAAATCACGCAGATCATTTAGAATCGTCTTACATACTAGGTGATTCTAGGTGCCAGTTCCACGCGACCAGAGCCTAGAAGAACGGGCAAGAAACTTACAGCCTGGTTCCTACCGTTTTTTTATATGATCCTTCTTACAAAGAAAGAGAATACTGGCTGTTCCCTTACGGTCTATCTTATAAAAAGTTCAAAAAGCTACAGACTTGATGTATTGATGTATACGTAATGATGACATAAAGTCTACGCTAACTTTTTATTAGATAGGTTTTTTACGCTTTCTATAGATAGATAGATAATTTCTTGTACACATAAAATAGAAAAAAACAATATAGAAAAAAAATACACAGAACTTCTAAGGGCGGCTTTATCGCTAAATGCGATCTCTTTCAGACAACCTTTGGATGGAGTGTGTTTCAAATACGTCACTGTTTCGATACGTTTACGATTGTCACATTTATTCATGCTCAGTAGCTCTACCATGACTTTTTACTAGATATACTATTATTAGGAGACTAAGAAGGATTTATTGCAATTTGAGACGTCACTTGTTCAAAAAGTATAAATAGAGAGCCACGGCGAGCATAGATCTCTTTGCTCGGCTGACATTCGAAGGGAAAGGTCTTCTTCTTTGATAGAGGGCTTTTGAAGGGAATGGTTGAACAGGTGATCGGTGTAATTTGCAGTAAGTCTGTTATTTTGTCGTAATTGTGCATAGTAATTGTTGTAAGGGTGTTATTCCCTGTTAAACTAAAGGTTGTTTGTTATGTTTCCTGATTTGATTGTTATTTGATCTTAATTGATAAATTAAATGTTTGTCAGTAATGAGGTTACTGTTTATTTTATTCTAAAACCACTTCTAGGTGCTAAAATCAGAATAGGGATTAGTAAATCTGTGCCCACAATAGTTTTGCTTTTATATTTTCTTTTTGAAACAAACAGCTTTTGGTTTGACATTGTGATGTCACATTATCTTGTCCA
Source organism: Ecliptopera silaceata (assembly GCA_932527185.1). Taxonomy (NCBI): domain Eukaryota; kingdom Metazoa; phylum Arthropoda; class Insecta; order Lepidoptera; family Geometridae; genus Ecliptopera; species Ecliptopera silaceata. The sequence continues at coordinate 3,556,466 of OW052217.1, read as the reverse complement.
AAATTAATGGAATTCGTTGTGCCGTAAGGCAAAGGAGTTTCGTAGTTCGTAGCAAATTGCACCGACACCGTTCTAAACCTCCTTCGTGATCCCGCCGTTTTGGGTGACATGACATCTAGTAGGTCATGACGGACATAGTCAAAACTGAGGTCAATAAACTTTAAAAATCATGAGCGTTTTGAAAAGACAAATGCCCTCAACTAGTTTCAACGTGATTATTTTATCCCATATCGTATTTTCTACGGTTAATATAGGCTGCTGTGCACTCTTTGGAAGTTAATCAAGTTGGAAAACGTTCTAGTATACTTGAACGATGTTTTGATTTCATTGATTAAAAGTGCATTCTACTCTACCTACTTATGTAGTAAATAAGTCATGATCAGGTTGGGCCGAGCTGTTGGAAAATAAGACCTATCTTCTCTTTTAATGTTTATACTTTGCAGAGTACTTTGTCGTTAATAAAATAGGACTGAACAGCCTGATAGTAACCTTTGACTGGAGCTTATGCAAGAGCTGAATGAAGACAGCTGAATCGCATGAATACGCGAGCTTGTAATTGGTGGTCATTGGAAGCATTGTTGCAGCATTGTAGTCACCATTTTATTGGCTAGTGATGGCCGAACGTTGTCTTATTATTTTAATTTTAAAATTATTTACAGAACAGAAACAATATTTTGTGGTGCGGTTTTATTGAGCGGAATCCATGAGTTTTGCAGATCAACCACATTGATTTGACATGGCGCATATGGCGTAACGGACTGATGATACTTCTCATGGTTTGATTTGATATAACGACAAGTGTAGGTCTTTTGTATAACCATAATATGTGCTAAAAGACTGTGTTATTAATGTGTATAAGAAGTGTAACATTTGCTGCGTTACATACCAAAAGGCTTTTACTTATTTTAATGTTACAGGCACTATCCTGGTTGACTATGTCATATCATATGTACGTGTGGCATGAATGTACGAGTTCGTGCGTGTGCTAGAGCGCAGAGCAATTGGTTAACGGCGCTCTGCTCTGGACGTGCAGCACCTCTCCTGCTGCTGCACGGTGCGCTGGACGTGCAGCACCTCTCCTGCTGCTGCACGGTGCGCTGGACGTGCAGCACCTCTCCTGCTGCTGCACGGTGCGCTGGACGTGCAGCACCTCTCCTGCTGCTGCACGGTGCGCTGGACGTGCAGCACCTCTCCTGCTGCTGCACTGCGCTGTGGGCGTGCAGCACCTCTCCTGCTGCTGCACGGCGCTCTGCTCGTGCAGCGCCTCACCGGCGGCTGCACTGCGCTGTGGGCGTGCAGCACCTCTCCTGCTGCTGCACGGTGCGCTGGACGTGCAGCACCTCTCCTGCTGCTGCACGGCGCTCTGCTCGTGCAGCGCCTCACCGGCGGCTGCACTGCGCTGTGGGCGTGCAGCACCTCTCCTGCTGCTGCACGGTGCGCTGGACGTGCAGCACCTCTCCTGCTGCTGCACGGTGAGCTGGACGTGCAGCACCTCTCCTGCTGCTGCATGGTGCGCTGGACGTGCAGCACCTCTACTGCTGCTGCACGGTGCGCTGGACGTGCAGCACCTCTCCTGCTGCTGCACGGTGCGCTGGACGTGCAGCACCTCTCCTGCTGCTGCACGGTGCGCTGGACGTGCAGCACCTCTCCTGCTGCTGCACGGCGCTCTGCTCGTGCAGCGCCTCACCGGCGGCTGCACTGCGCTGTGGGCGTGCAGCACCTTTCCTGCTGCTGCACGGTGCGCTGGACGTGCAGCACCTCTCCTGCTGCTGCACGGTGCGCTGGACGTGCAGCACCTCTCCTGCTGCTGCACGGTGCGCTGGACGTGCAGCACCTCTCCTGCTGCTGCACGGTGCGCTGGACGTGCAGCACCTCTCCTGCTGCTGCACGGCGCTCTGCTCGTGCAGCGCCTCACTGGCGGCTGCACTGCGCTGTGGGCGTGCAGCACCTCTCCTGCTGCTGCACGGTGCGCTGGACGTGCAGCACCTCTCCTGCTGCTGCACGGTGCGCTGGACGTGCAGCACCTCTCCTGCTGCTGCACGGTGCGCTGGACGTGCAGCACCTCTCCTGCTGCTGCACGGTGCGCTGGACGTGCAGCACCTCTCCTGCTGCTGCACGGCGCTCTGCTCGTGCAGCGCCTCACCGGCGGCTGCACTGCGCTGTGGGCGTGCAGCACCTCTCCTGCTGCTGCACGGTGCGCTGGACGTGCAGCACCTCTCCTGCTGCTGCACGGTGCGCTGGACGTGCAGCACCTCTCCTGCTGCTGCACGGTGCGCTGGACGTGCAGCACCTCTCCTGCTGCTGCACGGTGCGCTGGACGTGCAGCACCTCTCCTGCTGCTGCACGGCGCTCTGCTCGTGCAGCGCCTCACCGGCGGCTGCACTGCGCTGTGGGCGTGCAGCACCTTTCCTGCTGCTGCACGGTGCGCTGGACGTGCAGCACCTCTCCTGCTGCTGCACGGTGCGCTGGACGTGCAGCACCTCTCCTGCTGCTGCACGGCGCTCTGCTCGTGCAGCGCCTCACCGGCGGCTGCACTGCGCTGTGGGCGTGCAGCACCTCTCCTGCTGCTGCACGGTGCGCTGGACGTGCAGCACCTCTCCTGCTGCTGCACGGTGCGCTGGACGTGCAGCACCTCTCCTGCTGCTGCACGGTGCGCTGGACGTGCAGCACCTCTCCTGCTGCTGCACGGTGCGCTGGACGTGCAGCACCTCTCCTGCTGCTGCACGGCGCTCTGCTCGTGCAGCGCCTCACCGGCGGCTGCACTGCGCTGTGGGCGTGCAGCACCTCTCCTGCTGCTGCACGGTGCGCTGGACGTGCAGCACCTCTCCTGCTGCTGCACGGTGCGCTGGACGTGCAGCACCTCTCCTGCTGCTGCACGGCGCTCTGCTCGTGCAGCGCCTCACCGGCGGCTGCACTGCGCTGTGGGCGTGCAGCACCTTTCCTGCTGCTGCACGGTGCGCTGGACGTGCAGCACCTCTCCTGCTGCTGCACGGTGCGCTGGACGTGCAGCACCTCTCCTGCTGCTGCACGGTGCGCTGGACGTGCAGCACCTCTCCTGCTGCTGCACGGTGCGCTGGACGTGCAGCACCTCTCCTGCTGCTGCACGGCGCTCTGCTCGTGCAGCGCCTCACTGGCGGCTGCACTGCGCTGTGGGCGTGCAGCACCTCTCCTGCTGCTGCACGGTGCGCTGGACGTGCAGCACCTCTCCTGCTGCTGCACGGCGCTCTGCTCGTGCAGCGCCTCACCGGCGGCTGCACTGCGCTGTGGGCGTGCAGCACCTCTCCTGCTGCTGCACGGTGCGCTGGACGTGCAGCACCTCTCCTGCTGCTGCACGGCGCTCTGCTCGTGCAGCGCCTCACTGACGGCTGCACTGCGCTGTGGGCGTGCAGCACCTCTCCTGCTGCTGCACGGTGCGCTGGACGTGCAGCACCTCTCCTGCTGCTGCACGGCGCTCTGCTCGTGCAGCGCCTCACCGGCGGCTGCACTGCGCTGTGGGCGTGCAGCACCTCTCCTGCTGCTGCACGGTGCGCTGGACGTGCAGCACCTCTCCTGCTGCTGCACGGCGCTCTGCTCGTGCAGCGCCTCACTGGCGGCTGCACTGCGCTGTGGGCGTGCAGCACCTCTCCTGCTGCTGCACGGTGCGCTGGACGTGCAGCACCTCTCCTGCTGCTGCACGGCGCTCTGCTCGTGCAGCGCCTCACCGGCGGCTGCACTGCGCTGTGGGCGTGCAGCACCTCTCCTGCTGCTGCACGGTGCGCTGGACGTGCAGCACCTCTCCTGCTGCTGCACGGCGCTCTGCTCGTGCAGCGCCTCACCGGCGGCTGCACTGCGCTGGGGGCGTGCAGCACCTCTCCGGCTGCTGCACGGTGCGCTGGACGTGCAGCACCTCTCCTGCTGCTGCACGGCGCTCTGCTCGTGCAGCGCCTCACCGGCGGCTGCACTGCGCTGTGGGCGTGCAGCACCTCTCCTGCTGCTGCACGGTGCGCTGGACGTGCAGCACCTCTCCTGCTGCTGCACGGCGCTCTGCTCGTGCAGCGCCTCACCGGCGGCTGCACTGCGCTGTGGTCGTGCAGCACCTCACCGGCGGCTGCACTGCGCTGTGGTCGTGCAGCCCTTCACCGGCGGCTGCACGGCGCGTACCACACTTTTTGTTTCATTCCGTCATTTATGCCTTTGTTGGTTGTTATCCATTTTCACAATAATCAAACCTAAACTCTTTTACAAACTCAACTGACTACAAACTTAACTGTCGTCGTCCCTAGCATAGGTAGGTAAAAATCGTAATAGTCCCTTACTTTATCTCAATAAAAACAATCCTCCTGTCAATGGATAGCGATCCACATTGTTGTGTGTGTCGGGTTGAGCAAGAAGGTTGGATACGGTTACCGAAGGTGATGCGCGTAGACTTGCATATGTCTGGCATCAGTGCATACAGGTGCTGTCCTGGCAGATGCATTTCTCAATGCATATCAGGTGTTGTCCTGGCAGATGCATTTCTCAATGCATATCAGGTGTTGTCCTGGCAGACGCATTTATGCGTGCAGACTTATGTCTGGCAGACACGTGTGTAGTTAAATTGATCGGTGCGTACGTACAGGTATGAGAATGAATGTGTCTGAAGACACTTGTCAGATGATGTTTGCTAACTTGACGAGTGTTTGTGAAGGAATTACTTAGCTGTATATGTGATTGAAACTTTGAAAGAGGGCCTTGATTGATGATGAATGAATGAATAGGCAAATGCCTGTGATGTTGTGACCTAATCCTTGTTTTTGCATCAACAGACCCTGATAACGATGGTTCCGAGGCAGGTCCTTTGGCTGTTCCTGACAGCCATATCAAAGGTGTCTCCGACAAGAACACCTCCTCAACGATGCGGCCGAGGTCGGCGCATAGCAGGATAGGCCGTATTAGGAGACTAAGAAGGATTTATTGCAATTTGAGACGTCACTTGTTCAAAAAGTATAAATAGAGAGCCACGGCGAGCATAGATCTCTTTGCTCGGCTGACATTCGAAGGGAAAGGTCTTCTTCTTTGATAGAGGGCTTTTGAAGGGAATGGTTGAACAGGTGATCGGTGTAATTTGCAGTAAGTCTGTTATTTTGTCGTAATTGTGCATAGTAATTGTTGTAAGGGTGTTATTCCCTGTTAAACTAAAGGTTGTTTGTTATGTTTCCTGATTTGATTGTTATTTGATCTTAATTGATAAATTAAATGTTTGTCAGTAATGAGGTTACTGTTTATTTTATTCTAAAACCACTTCTAGGTGCTAAAACTATAATATACCATACTCGCTAGCGTCTGTAGTTAAAAAAATGTATGAAGATTTGTACAGCGCCTCTAGCAGATAGTTGGGTACTAAATTTCGTAATACTAATATTTACGTAACTACTGTAGCAAAGTCAAGCGATTTTACTGTGACAACTCATGGTAGAGGTACTGTTTTCTGTAAAATTTGTACATATCGGATCGGATAATGTGAAAACGCTCTTACTTGACTTTGATTGCGATGGATCGTGCGTTGTCGTACGATATAACTCTCGCTCCGTCCCGTAAGTACGGTGTGGAAGAACGCTCGTCCCAGTAATGCGCCCAGGGAGACGATTTGTTACTTGTCTCCATGCAGATCTGATATAAGATTAATAAGCAGAATTATTAAGCTATTGCATACCTTCTATCGCGGGCCTTGAGCGTGGAGTCCGAATCCAGAAATTCCGTAACAAAATAACCTAACACTGCGCATGCGTAATCCAGCAAAAAATGCTATGCAATAGCTTTACCGCGGCAGTCCCCGAGAGACTCGGTCCGCTCTACAATTATAATTATTGCTACACCAAAACTTGGGTACATTATGTACTATTAAGCTAACTGTGTACATAATGACGACAATAAAGATACTGAGTACTGGATTAAATGGAAAAAATCTGAGAAAACAGCAAAATAATGAATGAACTACATTATCTAAAGTTTCATTAAAATCTTCCGCATGTGTTAAGTACTTTACCTCATTGTACCCCATAAATCCAACACAATCTAGACATCAAACATACATCCATCCATCCATACAAACTTTCGCATTTATAATATTAAATAGACCTCAATTCATTGTACCCCATACATCATACATCCATCCACACATCTATATACAAACTTCCACTTTTATCAAGTAGACCTTACCTCATTGTACCCCATAAATCCAACACAATCTAGACATCAAACATACATCCATCCATCCATACAAACTTTCGCATTTATAATATTAAATAGACCTCAATTCATTGTACCCCATACATCATACATCCATCCACACATCTATATACAAACTTCCACTTTTATCAAGTAAGACCTTACCTCATTGTACCCCATAAAGCCATCTTCCCCCGTAAAGGGTCCCTTGAACCCCATAACTCCAAGACAATCTAAACATCAAACATACATCCAGCCACACACATTCATACAAACTTCCGCAGTATTAAGTAGACCTTACCTCATTGTACCCCATAAATCCATCTTCCCCTGTAAAGGGTCCCTTGAACCCCTTGCTTTGGACCGGGGTCCGTCCAAACTCTATTCTCCTCACGTCGGGGTCGTTCAAGATAAATGTCCTCCCGTAGAACGGTAGACCGAGCACCAACTTGTATGGAGACACTCCTTGGTTTATCATGTAGTTTACTGTGTAATCCTAGAAATATAGTTTATTTACACGTTTATACCCCCTCAACTTTGTAACCAAGAAATTGGTTTACCACTTTAAGGCTGAATATTATTTGCCTTCTTGATTTATATGGACAAGTTAGTTTGTGTTTACATAAAATATTCTCTATTGCGTTGACATCACAGTTCAAGTTGCATGCTCTTTTAACCATTGCTCTGTGATTGGCTTACAGTTAAATGTTACTGGGAGATGTCATCAAAAGTGGTAAACCAATTTCTTGGTCGCCTACCTCAATTTTATAGTAACTGCACTTTACAAGACCAAAGCTTAGTTTGGTCTTCGCCGACAAACCATTTTAAAAAGTCTGTACTTAGTAATACTTATATTAATGTTCTTTTGTAAATATCCTGTTTTGTTTGGTAAATAAAGAATTTATTTATTTATTTCTATTATTGAATATAGGCAGTTTCAATTTGAATAAGCTTCTTCTTTCTTCACTTAAATAAGTTTCCCGCCCGTTCTTCTAGGCTCTGGTCGCGTGAAACTGGCACCTAGAATCACCTAGTATCATTCTAAATGATCCTTGTGATTTTATTGAATATTTTTTTTTTAGATTTTGTCACCGCTTCTCTCAAAAAACCACGCTGTATACTTACACAGCAGTTTTTCTGCTACAGGAAAAGCCAAGTATGTTGCCTAGCCCTTTGTTACATTACGACACGAACGTCTTAACTGCGTATCTCCGCTTGCCCTTACCACTTGCCCGATGACGTCAAAGTCAAAGTCAAAGTTTATTTATTTACAGAATTACATGTAAAAAGATTTCATATATATAAGAATGTATCATTGTAATTCTACCCTTTTGGGGTGTGACGTCAAATCGGAGTCCGCAATTAACCCGCACGGGTAGCTCAACTTACCAAACTAAGTACATCTTGATGATCAACCCCCTTTATCGGTGCATTAGCCCCCACCACCCCGTCCCATGTGCCATGGTAGTCGTATGCCATCATATGCAAGAAGTCCAGATGTCTGCTGAGCTTCGCGAGCTCGTATGCAGACTCCATGGTGGTTTTACCAGCTCCAAGAGCCGCTGTCAGGAGGTAGTTGTAGGGCTCGAAGGCTTCTTTCAACTCCTGGGAATAATAATAATGCTGGACAATCCACACAACATCATCTAGCCCCAAGCTAAGCAGAGCTTGTGTTATGAGTACTAGAAGACTGACATACTTAATACAATACATTACATAGATAGATATTTTTTATTATACCTACATATAAAATACCCAGAACACCCGGAATAAATATTTGCAGATCGTACAAACATTTATCCCAAGGCGGAAGTCGAACTTATGTTCTTACACAAACATTTGCTTTGGGTGGGAATGGAACCCACGACCCACAGCATGGAAGGCAGATCTACTACCAACTGAGCTGTGTGTGAATTACAAAACTTACTTTGACTAGTTGAACGAAGTTAGCCTTGTCATATGGTTTTCCTTCTCTTTTTGTTGGATACTCCCAGTCTAGATCCAGTCCATCGAAGTTATATTGTCTGAAAATATTTTATTTACCTATTTATTAAAGACTAGCTGACCCGTGCCCACTTCGTTGGGTATAATTCGACCGTTTTTTCTCCGATTCACTTTTCAAAACGGACTACCACGTAAAAGCCTTTTTATTTTTCGGTTTTTAAATAACCTTTGACACTCAGCAATGATGTGGCTTTCTATTGGTGAACGATTTTTAAAATCGGTTCAGTAGATCCCAATATTGCCCCTTACAAATTTAACAAATATACAAACACACAAACTTCACCTCTTTATAATATAGAAGAAGTATAGATATAATTATATCTTTCTTTTACTTTTTGTTTTGTTTTACTGTTTTGTTTTTTTTTGTGTGATACCAGTCTGTGCCTGAAATAAACTAATTTTATTTGGACATCTAGTCGAAGCGACGCGTGACCCGAACCCGAGGGCTGGTAAGTATCTGGCCCAGCCAGCGTATCAGCATTGCTATTCAGCACGGCAATGCAGCCAGTGTCTTGTACGCGACGATTGCTACTGATTTGGACCAGTTGAACTATCTATAGATCATTTGCAACGGTCTGTAGATAGCTCAACTATTTCTTATGTATTTTATATTAGTAAAATAGGATTAGGTACTTACTTTAGGAATACGAGGACGCTGTTTACAAACGCCTCTCTAGACTCAGGCGACGACGCCATCTTGGAATATTTGGGAGAGCCTTCGTTCCATCCTCCGATAGCAATGGTCACTTTCAGATGAGGATACCGCTCCTTCAGCGCCACTAGTCTCTTGTAGCCAGCTTTTCCGTAGTCCTTTTCCAAGTCCTGCCATGGATCTGTTGAAAAATTACCGTATTTATAGGAATATAAACCTGGAACAACCTGGGGGGAACCTGGAACAACTGATCGTTACCGGAATGGTTGACGGTAAGCGATCAAGAGGATGCAGCCCACTACGTTGGACCGACCAAATTCGCTCAACCATGGATGTCAGGATACATGATGCTGTACACGCTGCCAAAGACAGAAGTGGTTGGCATCACATCGTCCAGAGCAAGATTCTGCAGGGGAATCACGACCCTCAGGTTTATATATATGTAGCGCCATCTATATCGCTACATGGTGAACTACATCGTAGTGTACGCAACAGACCAACAGATGGCGACAAAATCCTAGATCGCGCTTACGAAGTTATCACGGAGTTTTTGAACATAAGTAATAGAGCCTATGACTATACTCGGTCCTCGGACCCCGAGCCAAAGGTCGCTCGGCGTGGAAGATTCTCCCTTTTCGTTGGAGATACCACACCTATCTCCTCAGGTACAATATTATAATAGTGTTTTGTATTTTTATGTATGAAAAAAAAAAGTTTTCTCACCAAGACTTTTGATAGAGTTCTTCTCGGGATCCAGTCCAGCGAAGGAGTAGATGAGATGAGTGCAGAGGGACGGGTCCAGCTGTTCCAGCGTAAACATACCGTCCAGCTTGCGGTATGCTGCCCAGGAGGCCACATAGCATACCACCTTCTTACCGTGCATTGGACCTAGAACGTTAAGACATGGTAAAGCTAAAGGTAAAATTATGGTAAAAACTTGAGAGGTGTCCAGAGGGCCGAAGGGAGGGCAGTAGTACGAGAGAGAGAGAGACACGCGCACTCCGCACAGTTTACAACTATAGCAAAAAGTGTCGTTTCAACTTTTGGTCTTAATTTTTTCCGTCTAGCCCTCTTTCGCAACGCGTAATAAGGAACTTCGTTCCAATATAGTTTTTTTTTCAACAGTCTACAAAAAATAAAGTTGTCAATTCTGTGTTGTTAATGAAAAACAAGCTGACCAAGACTGATTTTTATTTTCTACTTACACATAAATATTACAGTAAGGAATAAATATCTACTTACTTAAACCTAGCTAGGTGTGGAGCTTAATGGAATTATATTGCACGCGACCAGCGCCTAAAAAGAACGGGCAAGAACGGGCAAGATGGAAAACCTTACGGCCCGGTTCCTACCGTTTTTTTATATAAACCTTCTTACCACGACCTGGAGTACCAAAACAAAATATAAAAACGGTACACTAATATTAGTAGAGCCTACATAAACAAAATGTACGGTTCCTAAATATTAGTGGCATTAAACAAAAGAATGTCACTAAGCAAAAAGTCGCTAAGCGTAAAATCTATCACGATTTATAACTGTATTTACGCAGCGTGCGTAAATAGGTCACAATTACACAAGATTTTACACTTTTACAAATGTACAGAACAAGAAAGTATTTGTGACTTTTTTTATATGATCACGAACAATTCACACATCACGCTCTAGTCCCAAACTAAACTTCAAACTTCAATTGCATTTATTCAATAAAATCACAAGGATCACTTTGAAACGTCTTACATACTAGATGATTCTAGGCGCCAGTTCGTTGCGATCAGAGTCTAGAAGAACTGGTAAGAAACTAGACCTAAATCCTATAGTTTTTTTGTATATAGCCTAAGCATAGCTATGGGAACTAGATTGCTGATAGAATACTTATATACTTACATTTTTTTGTGATCACATACATAGAATACATAGTATCACCCAGGCACAGAAAAATAGTTAAGATCATCACACAAACATTTGCTCTTGGTGGGAATCGAATCCACGACCCACAGTATGAAAAGCAGAGCTACTACCAACTGAGCTGTGACGCCTGTCTGAGGATGGGTAGGCCAGTAGGTACGATAAGTTTTATTTATAACCCTTCTATTTTAGTAATTTGATATTATAACTGCATAAATACTGAGTCAAAGACCAGTTTAAGTAAGTGATCATAATAATATAAGGTAAAAATATTAATTAATATTTTGTGGTAATTAAAATCGTTAGTGGTTTCGTGCAACTGTTATTGACAGTTAGATGTAATTACTATATTAATTGTCAATTCAATATAATGGCAGAGTCACAGCTCAATTCGTGTTCTGTAGCTCTACCATGAGTTTTTACTATACTATATTTACTATACTCGCTAGCGTCTGTAAAAAAATGTATGAAGATTTGTACAGCGCCTCTAGCGGATAGTTGGGTACTAAAATTCGTAATATGTACTAATATTGACGTAACTACTGTAGTAAATTCAGACGATTTTACTGTGACAACTCATGGTAGAGGTACTGACTATCTTGTGGGTCGTGGGTTCGATCCCCATAAAAATAGTCTTACAATTGGCGGAGTATCTAGAAGTTTACAATAAATATTTAATGGTTACAAAAATGCAAATAAGTATTCTATCAGCAATCTAGTTCCCATAGTACAAACTTTGCTTAGTTTGAGACTAGATAGAATTGTGTGAAATGTCTACGAGTACGTATGTATATATATTATTTTGTAATACATATGAATGATAGGTTTTTTTTTATTCACAAACAAACTTACGACTATACAGTATTACAAAATGTACATTGTCATATAAAATACATAAGAAACAGTTGAGCTATCTACAGACCGTTGCAAACGAACTATAGATAGTTCAACTGATCCAAATAGCTTTGCTTAATTTGAGAATAGATAGCATTGTGTGAAATGTCTACGAGTACGTATGTATTATTTATTATTTTGTAATACATATGTATGATAAAATCATTCTATATTCACCTTGAAGTCAGACTAAGTAGGAATTTGGCAAAACTACGTGTTGTGATTTTTAAATATGTCTTACGATTGCTAAATAATAAAAATAACCCAATGTTTCTGAACATTATGGTATCTAGGGGTCTGAGATACTATAGTTTAGTTTTTATTACGTTATTTAAAAGAATATCTAAGCGAATAAAAATGATTTGTAGAAAATTAAAAAAAAAAGGTGCTCCCTGCACCAAAGGAACATTACAATCTAGTTCCCATAGTACAAGCTTTGCTTAGTTTGGGACTATAGTGTGATGTGTCTTAGGTTTTAGGATTTTTTAATAAATAAATATTCATGATATTTATTGCTATTCAGCGCGGCAATGCAGCCAGTGTCTTGGGTACGCTTCCGATTGGTACTGATTTGGATCAGTTGAGCTATCTATAGATCGTTTGCAACGGTCTGTAGATAGCTCAACTGTTTCTTATGTGTTTTATATGACTGTGTACATTTTGTAAGTACCTACTGTATAGTCGTAAGTTTGTTTGTGAATAAAGTTACCTTTATTTATTGAAAAATCCTAAAAGTTATTGATAGGAAGGTCGCGGGTTCAAACCCAGCTGGACATTACTTTTGGATTTTCTAATAATGTGATAAAATAGAAATAAACCAATATGGTGTAATAAACATATTATCACCTTTGAAAAGATATCAGTAATTTATTGAAAACTAAATAACATAAAAAGTTATCACCTTCAAAAAGATATCAGTAATTTATTAAAAATAAAATAAACTAATGTTTTTTTTATTTCTACTCATTTATTCACAAACAAAGTTATTGACGACCGATGTGGCGCGGCGGGCGAAGGTCCGCCTGCGACGCGGAGGTCGATTCGATATCTGCCTTGAAATAAATGTTTGTAGGATCTGCAAATATTTATTCTGGGTGTTCTGGGTATTTTATATGTATAATAAAAAAAATATCTATGTGATGTATTGTATTAAGTATGACAGTAGTCTAGTACCCATAACACAAGCTCTGCTTAGCTTGGGGCTAGATGATGTTGTGTGGATTGCCCAGCATTATAATATATTTATCAATTTATCGTTCTTAAGATGTTTATATCATTTCAATAAAACAGGATAATGTAATGTTTTTCCTATTAAATGCATAATCTGTGCATCATATAGTAAGAACTCTTTTATTAATGTTTTTTTGATATGCGTCACTGCTCAGTTGGTAGTAGCTCTGCCGTCTATGCTGTGAGTCGTGCGTTCGATTCTCACCAGAGCAATCATTTTCTCAGAGCAATCATTTGTGTGATAAACACTAATGTTTGTTCTGTATCTGGGTGTTACTATCTATGTATTCTACGTATATTTCCTGTGGAACATTTTATTTTTTGCCTTATGCCCGATTTACATTTCAACAAGTACAGTAGCGAGTTAAAAAAATAGTCAGTTAAGTAGTAAGTATAGTTCAAACGTAGGCGAGTGCAAGTCATAAGTTGAATTGAATTCAAGAAAACAACAACACGTTTCTTATGCGGCCGCTTTGTAAGAACTTGTGAACTGTACTAAACCGCGCGCTCCGGGCCCCAGGGGCCCAATCGCCCTAAATTGTAACGTAAACGGTTCGTATCAGTAGCAGCTTCGGTTCACTAACGTAACGTGTACGTAGCGTGTGCAAATTCGTATCGCTGTAAACGGCTAACCGCTCATCTTTTTTCCCTTCGTGTGACAGCGGTTATGACACCAACTTCTGTTAACTTCGGCTAGACGCTTATCGCGATGCCAAAATACGTACGTTAGTGAACGGTAGCTGCTACTGAAACGAACCGTTGACGTTACAATTTAAGGCGATTGGGCCCCAGTTAAGTTAGCGGAGTGCGGGAGACGCGAGGGAGGGGGCTACTTCGTACTTGACTCGCCAAAAAATAGGATCGAGTTCTATTCGAATCAACTTACTACTTAACTCGCTTTTGCCGTTCATACGCAAAATTGACTTAACTCGCCAATGATGCAAGTTAACTCGCTACTGTACTTGTTAAAATGTAAATCGGGCATTAGTTCTTATATAGGAGGTGGGCGTTGATAGCTACAACACAGTCAGTAGATAATACTATTATAGCTATCATCGTTTGTAATTTTTGTTACTGTATTTATTATTATCCTCATGTTCCGAAATAAACGATTTTTGATTTGTTTGATTTACAAAAAATATATAAGTATTCTATCAGCAATCTAGTTCCCATAGTACAAACTTTGCTTAGTTTAGGATTATATAGACTTGTGTGATATATTAATGAATATAAATAAATAATAATGGAATAAACAGCGTCAATAAGAGAATAATTATATGATAATTAATTGATAATAAGTAATAATTAATTTATTATTGAAAAATCTAAATTTATCCTTGTCAATATGAATATATTTACAAAAACAAGGTACATATATCAAGGATACTTATATTAAATCCGAAACAGTAATATTTTTCACATTAGTCATCGAACCTACACCTTACAGCGCGAAAGATTGACCCATAACGACTGAGCTGACGCCTGTCATAACTTTAAACTAGTTATAACAAAAACCCGTTTTTATTCTATAAATAATTTGTTTTAAATACACTGTTACTAAATTTGTGCAGGCAGAGATCAATATTACGATTAATGGCATTAAACATGATTAATATAAATATAAATAAATAATGCTGGACAATCCACACAACGTCATCTAGCCCCAAACTAAGCAGAGCTTGTGTTATGGGTACTACAAGACTGACATACTTAACACAATACATAACATAGATAGATATTTTTTATTATACACAAAATACCCAGAACACCCGGAATAAATATTTTCAGATCGTTTAAACATTTATCACAAGGCGGGAATCGAACCCGCAACCTCCGCGTCGCAGGCGGACCTTCGCCCGCCGCGCCACATCGGTCGTTATTTACCATAGCTTATCCTCATTTATCATATAACTTTGTATTAATTAAAAAATATTTCTGTTTTCTAATAAGTTAATTAACAACACGGCATTGGCAAACATGCAAGTTTGTGCGAAACTTTCTCATTCTATCGCTTACAAGTATTAGTCCAGTCAAATTATGGCTAAAAACGAGTTAAATAAACATGAGCGAACACAGTTTGGGGACTTTGAGGATCGATAGTGGGGTGTATTCTGAGCATACATTCCAATTTGAGGGGTTGTACTGAGGTCAGCTCAAGGTCATTTCGATGGAAACGCGTTTCATTCGATATCTCGAGAATGGTTGGTGTTAGGCGAAAAATTGTTGAGACCTTTTCTTTTTCAAACAAAATTTACAAACTTTTTTATTTGAAACTTTTTTTTATAACATTAATATTTTTCAAGTTATTACTCCCGCAAGGCAAAAATTTTACTTTTTTTTCCATTTTTCGTCGTTTTCTCCCCAACCATTCAATTTTATTAAATTTTACCGATCATCAAAGTGTAGATCTTTTAATTATGAATAGTTTTGTGCTTAAACTTTTTTCCGTAATGCCAATACCTTCGGAGTTATATATTACTTTACCGAGCGAAATCCGCGCCACTGTCGCAATATAAAAAGGTCAATCGATTAAACTATTTAAAAATTAAGTATTTAATTTGGGTAAATTTTTGGGTTAATTTGGGTAAGAAGTAAATTAACAATTAAAACTGTTTTACACATTTATTGATAGAAAAATAATTTATAAAAATAATAATATATCGGTAAAGTAATATATAACTCCGAAGGTATTGGCATTACGGAAAAATATTAAGCACAAAACTGTTCATAATTAAAAGATCTACACTTTGATGATCGGTAAAATTTAATAAAATTGAATGGTTGGGGAGAAAACGACGAAAAATGGAAAAAAAAGTAAAATTTTTGCCTTGCGGGAGTAATAACTTGAAAAATATTAATGTTATAAAAAAAAGTTTCAAATAAAAAAGTTTGTAAATTTTGTTTGGAAAAGAAAAGGTCTCAACAATTTTTCGCCTAACACCAACCATTCTCGAGATATCGAATGAAACGCGTTTCCATCGAAATGACCTTGAGCTGACCTCAGTACAACCCCTCAAATTGGAATTTATGCTCAGAATACACCGCCCTATCGATCCTCAAAGTCCCCAAACTGTATTCGCTCATGTTTATTTATTTCGTAATTTGACTGGACTATATTGTCTCAACTACAAAATAAACTTATAAAACATGTATATTCGTAAAAACTCCTTTCACTTACCTCCCAAGGTTTGTCCGTCTAAAAGTGACGCCATTGTGAAAACAACACAACATAACAAACAACTTCGTAACATGTTGAATAAAACCTCTATACTAAATAAATGCACTAAAAAGTTTCACTACAAATATGTGTTTTTTTTTAAATTTCTAATTATCGAACGCGTAGCGCGCGTCGCGTTCATTCTACTCGACTGAGAACCGTTTGACATTTACGTAGACAGACCGCTTAGGTACTTGTTCAAATCATAGAATTTTCAACTTTATTTCTATGTAACTAGCTTTTATATTACCGTGAGATCGATTTAGAATCCATTAAGTGATCTCAGATTGGTTACAAAAGGTTTTGATGCTTATTTAACTGTATTAAAGTGTATATTCCAATGAGATTTGAATCAAAAACACGTTTTGAAGTTTACAAAGCATGTCTATATTTTCCAGTTTTTAAGTTTATTTTTGATTGCCTTAATTTTATGCTTCGAATAAACATCTATAAAACTCTTTTAAGGTATTCTTAAAAAGGTCATTATAGGTACTGATTTGGATCAGTTGAGCTATCTATAGATCTGTCTGTAGATAGCTAAACTGTATCTTGTGTACTTTATATATGCCCATGTACATATTGTAAGTACTATAGTCGCAATTTGTTTTAAGGTTATTTTATATTATATACCTTTCTATTTATTTATAAGTACATACTTATATTATGTAAAATATTCAAAACAAAATTGATATAGGTACTTATACAAGAAATCACGTGAGATTAAATAAAACAAATATTATAAGATGATTTTATTAATATCGAAAATAACAACAAAATAAATTACAAGGAGATCATAAAATATTTAAATAATTTTATTTAATTAATTAAATTAAATGAGAAACATGGAAATGGCAAGCAAAAGCAATAAATAGTCTTAATAAAATAAAATAAATATTCTTGGACATTTCACACATCACACTCTAGTCCCTAACTAAGCAAAGCTTGTACCATGAAAATTGCTGATAGAATACTTATATACTTTTTTGTATATATGTACTTAACAGTATACAAAGAAATACCCAGACACAGAACTAATATTTATGTTCGTCACATACATTTGCTGGATGGGAATCGAACCCACTACCCACATGGAAGGCAGGGCTACTACCAACTGAGCTGTGAGTGACGCCTGTCAAACCTATGTTTGATTCACCCAAAAATTCGAAAATTTTCCTTAAGTTTTTTTATATTGAATGAATCATCGTAATATGACGAGGTTTTAAGAATGCTCCTATTTCCTTCGTATAAAAACTATTTCAAACCAACTTTAAATAAGGAGATTCTCAATTCAACTGTATATTTGTTATTACTTTATGACCTCGTGAATTATAAATCCATTATAATTTGGTAAATGGAAAATTAAATCTAAAATGGTCTAATATAATAGTTTAATTAGGATCTGTACCCCAAGTACGAGTTTGTGCACATGCAGATCGCAGAGACGCGATCGCCCAGCGCCGCCAATTTTGTATGGAAATCCAAGCTTCTCAAGAAATCTGCTAGGGGCGCTGCTTGAATCTCCATACAAAATCGGTGGCGCTCGGCGATTGCGTCTCTACGATCCGTGTGTGCACAAACTCGTACTTGGGGTACTGAGCAGTACTTTTTTAAAATTATTTATTAAAACGTATCTTACTTACGTTACAAAAGGTACAAGTCTTTGTAAAGATAAAGTAGAGACCTAACAAAGTGTACAAGTCTTTGCAAAGACAAAGTAGAGACCTCACAAAAGGTACAAGTCTTTGCAAGGACAAAGTAGAGACCTCACAAAAGGTACAAGTCTTTGCAAAGACAAAGTAGAGACCTCACAAAAGGTACAAGTCTTAGCAAAGACTAAGTAGAGACCTCACAAAAGGTACAAGTCTTAGCAAAGACTAAGTAGAGACCTCACAAAAGGTACAAGTCTTAGCAAAGACAAAGTAGAGACCTCACAAAAGGTACAAGTCTTAGCAAAGACTAAGTAGAGACCTCACAAAAGGTACAAGTCTTAGCAAAGACTAAGTAGAGACCTAACAAAAGGTACAAGTCTTTTCAAAAACAAAGTTGAGACCTAAAAAAAGGTACAAGTTTTTGCAAAAACAAAGTATTCATCTACAAGAAGAGCAATAACTACAAAAAATTACTTCGATCGTAATAACTATCTCCTAAATTCATGGTTTCCCGGTTCAGGGTCTCCTCATGGAGCACTCCTCGGATCCAGTTGGCGGTGACCTGCACGTTGTGGTAGATCCCGGGCTGATGGTCCACCCCACAGCCGAAACCGGCCGATGTTATCCCAACGAGGTAGTACCGACCATTCTCTGGGACTATCAATGGACCCCCAGAATCACCTTGGAACAAGAAAGATACTTGGATAAATAAATATTTACGGATAAATCACACTTTAGTCCCAAACTAAGCAAAGCTTGTACTATGGGAACTAGATTGCTGATAGAATACTTTTTATATACATTTTTGTAAATACATACAGAGAATACGTAGTAACACACAGACACAACAAATATTTATGTTCATGACACAAACATTTGCTCTAGGTGGGAATCGAACCCACGACCCACAGCATGGAAGGCAGAACTACTACCAACTGAGCTGTGACGCCTGTCGGTTATAAGTTTATTAATTTAATTTAGGCAGTAAGTTGGTAACAGCAATAAAAGCTTATTTTTTATTTATTTATGTTAGCAGGCTGGTAGTAGCCTCCTGTACTCCAAGTACAAGTTTGTGCACACACGGATCGTAGAAACGCGATCGCCGAGCGCCACCGATTTTGTATGGAGATCCAAGCAGCGCCCCTAGCAGGTTTAGTCAAAAGCTTGGATCTCCATACAAAATCGGTGGCGCTCGGCGATCGCGTTTCTACGATCCGTGTGTGCACAAACTTGTACGTGGAGTACTGCTAATTTTTTTACCTAGCATTGCTATTCTGCGCGGCAATGCAGCCAGTATCTTGGGTACGCTTCCGATTAGTACTGATTTGGATCAGTTTAACTATCTATAGATCGTTTGCAACGGTCTGTAGATAGCTCAACTATTTCTTATGTATTTTATATGCCAATGTACATTTTGTAAATACTGTATAGTCGTTAGTTTGTTGGTGAATAAAGATATGATACTTACCTAGGCATGCATCTTGGTGTCCGTCTGAATGTCCAGCGCAGATCATCTCAGAATGTATCTCTACAGAGATCTGCTTGCTTTGATGCCACGCTATGCATTGCTCTTTGCCTGAAAATGTCATCATTACGTATGGTAATCAATACTTTAAGTCTGCGCTAACTTTTTATAAGAAAGACCATACATCTGCAAGAAAAGGTGAGTGTGTCTAGGCGTGCAAGTAGAGGAAGGCCGAAAAAGAAGTGGATGTATTGTGTGATAAACATAAATATTTATTGCAAAAGGTGGAACGAAGAGATTATTCACGTCTCTAGCAAAATATACCAAGAAAGGCCAGAAAAAGAGACGAATGAATATCCTTTGGAGGAGGCTTACACCGCTAATGTGGCTAATGTGGCCCAAACTCTTTTATTTAACTTTTTTTAATAGTATAAGTACCTACAGGGTAGGACCTGGATGCATAAGGCCCATTTATATGGGAAAAGAGTGGCGTATGAGGGAGGAGGCTTATACCAGCAGAGGCCTATGATGACTTGATGATGATGAAATAATTTAAGAAATAAAGCTAATTTATTTATTATGTAGAAAAATCTTACTCAGTATAGGCACGGTGGCAGAACGCAGCATATTAGTCCCTGTATGCGTGTCAGTAGCGTCAGTCTTGCCCCAACCGGCGATGAGGGCGGATCTTCCTCTTAGCGGCATCGCGCTCTCTGGGAGACAGATCGCGCGAATGAACCGAGAGAAGGGGACTGGTCGGGCTAGTTTTAGTAGAGCTATGTCGAACCTGTCTGGTTGGGTCATACGGAATTGGAAGAGGGGGTGCAGGATCTTTTGGTGTACCCTGTAATAAATAGATTTATTTATTGCATCATGTTGGTTTTTGTAGATCTTAATTGATGATGATGTTGATGGTACCCAACAAAAATATTCTTAAACTTAACAAAACAAAACTTACGGCCGGTTTCTGAAACGTTGATCAACCAAAAAATCAAATTACAATGTGTCAAAACTCGGATCAATCGTGATTTGGGTTGCTTAAACGCTTCAAATCAAACCCAATCTAAGTTTTGACACATTGTAATTTGATTTTTTGGTTGATCAACGTTTCAGAAACCGGCCTTTAATGTAGGGTGGTATGATTAGTATGCTTATTGGACAACGTTGCCTGGAAGAAATCGCTCACTTAGTGATAAGACCGCCGATTGTACCTTAAGTTTTTTTTAATCTGTCATTTTCTTGTATAAAAGGTGTAAAAATAATTTTCATTAATTCATTCATTTTTTTTCTCTTACCCAACTTTTCTAGCAGTGCGACTACCGGCGCTCGTGTCCAACGCGCCGAGCCACACGACAATGTCCCGGATGTGAGCCCGCGACACACAATGCGCTGCCGTGGCTACGTACCGCTGCGACACTGGAAGTACAATCATTTACACATTTATTTGTAACTCTTAGCTTTAAAAGATTCTAATTAGTGTTTTGCCCGTTCCTCTGGTCGCGTGGAACTGGCGGCGTAAATTAATCACTATATAAGATTATAATTAGATCCTTGTGATTTTACTGAATAAACTTTTGTTGATTTTTTACAATATAGAATATAAGAAAACATAAAAACTAGTTTTCCGCCGGCAGCTGGGCAAGGCCCAAGCTACCGATGGTTACGTGGTCACGTGGTCACGTGGTCACATGGTCACGTGGTCACAATGGTCACGTGGTCACATGGTGACGTGGTCAGGGCTGGTTTTCGCTTGGTTTCCTGCTGGAAACCACTAGTTTCCATAATTTATGCTGAGTGGTGGCCATTTTCCACAATTTTTTACCAATTTTTAGGTTTAATTCTATTCTATTTGTACAGTTGCAAATTACCTAAGACTCCTCCACACTGGAACTCGGATATCCTGACATGGGCCTGCCAGGGGAACTCCGCGAACCTCGCCTCACGACCTCCGATGATCCTCTTTTGAAGTATCCTGTTCGATGCAACCCCGCAGTCAGTCTGCAAACCAAAACATAGATAGATCATCATCATCATCATCCGCAGCCAGATTTCGCCCACTGCTGGGCATAGGCCTCCCTTTTCTTGTGCCACTCTCCAGTTTCTTTATAGATAGATAGAAAATACTTTATTGCACACCACAACTTAAATTTAAAGATATAGGAACTTAACAACTAAACTATGATAAACAATGGGCAGTCTTATCGCTAAAAAGCGATCTCTATCAGACAACCTTGAACGGAAAGTAATATAATGAAATTAAATGGGGTATTGCTGATAGTGTGCTAATTGTGTTGAAAAGCTATGCTTCTACATACTAAATGGTGATATTAAAATACATTCAATACCTACACATACCATACATACATACACATATACATATAATTTGGAAAGTAGGGAATACAGTTAGTAATTGAATGAATGCGGGATAGAAGAAGTAGTGACAGGTCTCTGGGACATTATGTGACCCACGAATGCCCCGGGATAATCTACAAGACGGTCATCAGACCTGTCACCTGTCATCAGAGTGATGGGCAACGAAGAAGACGGACGAAAGAAGTGAGCTACTGAGATGCGAATGCTAAGATGGATGTGTGGCGTGACGAAGCTAGATTACGATAAAAAACGAGTATATCAGAGGAAGATTGAAAGTAGCGCCTGTTATGAAAAAAGTGAGGAGTGCAAGATTAGCGTGGTATGGACATGTAATGAGGAGGGATGAAAATCATATTACGAAGAAAGTTATGAATGTAATGGCTGGGCGTGCAAGTAGAGGAAGGCCGAAAAGATATGGTTGGATAGTGAAAGAGGATATTATAAATGTGAGAGGAGTAGATACAGAACTGACGGATTATAGGAGTGAGTGGAGAAAGAAAACATGTTGTGCCGGCTCCACTTAGTAGGATAAGATACGATTTTATTTGATGGCAGAAACTAATCCTAGATAGATAAGAAGTTATCACGGAGTTTGAACATAAGTAACAGAACCGATTACTAACCATCGGTCCGAGCGACCCCGAGCCAAAAGTCGCTCGGCTTGGAAGATCTTCCCTTTTCGTAAGAGATACCACACCTATCTCCTCAGTGGTGACCTCGACGTGTACACTACAATTCTAACCTGAGTGACGTCATCATCCACTCTTCGTCTGAACACGTTGTTTGGCATCACGTTCCTCTGCGGCACTTGACGTAGTCTCGGCGGAGACACCTTGTACGACCAATCCGATGAGGGTATACTGGAACATGTATACAGAGCAAACGTTTGTGTGATGAACATAAATATTTCTTCTGTGTCTGGATGTTACTATGTATTATAAGTACCTATGTATTGACAAAAAAATTAATATAAGTATTCTATCAGCAATCTAGTTTCCATAGTACTACAGCTATGCTTAGTTTGGGACTCCTTTAATATATTTGATAGTCAGGCCCTTATCACCGAATTGTCGACAGAAATAGTTTACATCTTATAGACTCACCTGTGGCTTGTATAGGGGTCGCTGGAAGGGGGCTGACAACAAGCAAACAGCCAGCCCCCACACCCTCGGACCCTGGTCCCGCCACGCAGCCAGCAAGCTATCGCAAGCGTGCATGGACGCTCCTCAGCGCCCAGCCAGCAGGAGCTTTCATAGCCGAAGAGTGACGCTAAGGAGTTGGTTGATATCTCTGGAATTATATAAATAATGCTGGACAATCCACACAACATCATCTAGCCCCAAGCTAAGCAGAGCTTGTGTTATGGGTTAGAGAAAGCGGCGGAAAGATCGTAAGAACATTTTGCGACAAGTTCCAACTTGTATCAACGTATGTAACTACACGAGCCTTTGTTTTTGTGGTTTGTTTAGTTATCATTCAGTTATGTACCTACTACTGTTAGTTTTTCCAGCCCTAGAGAGTATAAATGTTTGATGATTGCTGAAAAGAAGAAGTTAGAAAAAAAGAGGAAATTGAATAAGTAATTGATCAACACTTAATAATTTGAAGTATTGAAATAACGAAGTACCTATATGAAAATGTACATAGGCATAAGTATATTTTGTAAATATGGTGTTCCGAAAATTCTAAGCAATCATTGCTGCTACTATTTTTCAACAATAATATTGCTAAATGTACATACCTTCTACAGCGTCTCCACTTCCAGTTAAATTGAATATCACCAGCGTCACGAGCACCCCTGAGCTGATCCGCCATTTTGGTTTCTTAATCTTTTCTCTCTTTCTTTCTTTATTGATATGATTAGTGTTGTTCCTTTCTGACTCTTTATTACGCCATTTCAATGTCTTGTTCAATACTGTATTGTTTATACAGCTTATTTTTTTACTTTTTTCTGTCAATTCATCTTGAAGTTTTGCTTTAGAACCTTTAAACATAAATGATATGTTTTCAATTATATTATCAAAGTTTTTGCCAAGTTCATTATTTGTATTTTTTTCTTTATGTACTCTGTTTAATTTATTTTTAAATACATTATGATCTTCTGTTGTTTTATTTTTTAACTTGATTTTATTCTTAGATTCGACTACATTTTTATCATTTTTTATTCTCTTTCTCAAATTGTTTGTAAGTTTGATTTTATTGTTAAAGTCTTCATTATCATTAGTCTCTTTTAGCGTCCTTGTAGATGTTTCTTTAAGGTTTTCTTTTTCATTGTGATCATAAGTATGTTTTGGGTATGGACCAGTATGGCTCACCGTAGGCATGGCTTAGTTTTGCTTGACATCCTCATTCACTGGCTGGTCTCTGGTACAATAGACTGAAACAATGAACGAAAATGCTCATTGTATACTATAAAACAAATATTTAAAAACTAGAGACTAAGCGGTAAACAATATGGTACAATTGGTGGCCTTATGAAAGCAATCTCCTCCAGGCAATCTTTGAAAACTGGTGTTGTTAAACAATGTTTATTAACACCAGTTTACACAGGTGCTTCAGTGTTTATGCGTGTTTACGAATTAGTGTTCACACTTGGATTTGAAAAGACAACTTTCTTAGCCATAGGTCGCGACTCGCGCCCCACAAGACTAGCGGTGCGTACCGACTTTCCCCATTAATTGTCACTACGCAAACTCTACTAATTTCCCTAATTTCTATAATGTAGGATGGAAATCGTACGTAGATCATTGTTTTTTTTATAGACCTTACAATAAAATGTAAATCCATAATTGGCTTTATGTGTTGTTAATAAGTTGAGCTGTGGATTTTGTTTAATAAATAAATAAATAAAACTGTACCTAGTTAACTCATTATAAGTGAAATTCTTCTTCTTCGTTTCAATGAACACAACAAAAAAATGTTAAACGCTTTTCATGTAGAACTTTACCACATTTTTAGAGTCCGACCGAAACTGGTTTTCCGGCCGAAACCGAAACCGAAACCGAAATTCGGCCGTGGCTTCACTTTCGGCCGAAACCGAAACCGAAACCGAAACTCACGTGGTCAAGTATAAAATTCCCTAAAATACAAAAAATGGTCCCCCAACAAAAAAAAAAATCCTTCGGAGTTGCTTAATACGTTTGAAAGGGCTTTTATTGGCCTACATTTTACTATAATTACGAAAATAAATCCATCCCAAAGATATTCAGAAAAAATCTTTTAATTTAACATCGTATTTTTCAGAATTCTGAAGAGGATAAAAATGGATTTAGTTGGCATTAAAAGAGCTTAATTTGATTCTTACATTGATTAAAAAAGAATCGAGATATTTCTGAAAAATTGTATTTTTTTACAATACTACATGATTTTCAGGAATAAATCAACTTCTACAGATTGAATTAGTATTAATTTAAACGCAACCAATCACATGCATTTTTGTGGGACATCGGAGTTCGGGACAATACGACGTTAAATAAAAAATAGTTTCTTAAAACATTTCGACTTCCATGAGATGGATTTTCAATAAAAAAATTGCAAAGATAGGCCTGCATAATCCCTTTCAAACGTATTATGGCAATCGTGAGGGACGATTTTGTTAATCGTGGCTCCGTAGAAAATTACACATTCTCCTTTGGTATATTTTACCAACTGTGTATTCTGAATTTTACTTTAAAACAATTAAAAAACTAACTGTAATAAAACCATAATATTTATGGACATTTCACACATGACACTCAGGTCCCAAGCTAAGCAGGGCTTGTACTGTGGGAGCAGGGTTGCTGGTAAAATACTTATAGTACATATTTTTTTGTAAATAGATACTTACATAGTAACACCCAGTGATAAACAAAAATATTAGTTCTGAGTCGTATTTACAAAAAAAAACTGTATGGTAGTATTCTGTCAGCAATCTGGTTAGCATGGTACAGGCTTGGCTTGGTTTGGGACTAGGGTGTGGTGTGTGAATTGTCCATGAACATTTATTTATTTATTATTTATAATTAATCTTTAAATAAGTTTACCTATACAACGTAATTTAGCAAAATAAACACTATACATTTTTCAATTACTATCTCTTATGTGACTTGATTTGTTTATAACAACAAAACGAAGTTACTGTTACTCAATATTTATATATGTATAAGATATAATGAACTATAAATCATTCAAGTACAGAAACGAAACAAAATGAGACATGAAATCATTTCCACCTAAACAAAGCCTCTAAAGAATGTTTGCGTCGGGCGATAAGTGCGATAACGCACTAAGTTTTGATGCTACAAAGCTATCTGAACGGCGCACGACAATTCCTGAACAGGGTCACCACCGTCCGCCAAAGCGTTGCCGCGAGAAACGAAGTTAGTCGAGCGTGCACGACAACTTCCGAAATAAGTTTCGGTTTCGGCAAAAGTTTCGGCCGATTTTGGCCGAAACCGAAACTAAAGCCGAAACTTGAATTTTGGCCGAATTTCGGCCGATACCGAAACCGAAACCGAAATTTCGGTCGGACACTAACATTTATCTCCTTGAACTTAAAAGTGAACTGTAAAGTTCTATATGAGTTAAAAATAAAAATAAACTTCTTTAAAGCGAAATTGTGGTAGTAGTTCCCGGAGCGAGCTTCACAAAGAGCTCAACGTAAAAACATAAACAAATAAAACTTTATCTTATCTTTATCTTATCTTGTGTAACATAAAGTGCTTAACGTGACTTTTTGACAGTTTTTTCGTATTTATTTACTATTTATTTATTTATTTAATCAATTAATACGGTTTACACCAATTGCATTAATTGCAGTTAGGTACTAAAAAATTAATAATTATATTGAAACACATAGGTAGTGAAAAACACAAGTAATAAAATTATAAATAGGATTAGATACAATAAAATTATTTTACAATAGAATATAAGATGTACCTATACATGATCATTTGGTCAATATGAAATCGATTTTGATGTTTGTTTATTTGGTAGATCATACTTCTGAATATAATAATTTTATAAAAGAGAAAGGGTAATTCATTATGAAGCGTGGGCTATAAAAAAATATCTTCCAAAACATGCGGATTCTATCCATAAAATTGTGAAAGATTAGAGCCCTTTAAAATGTACTATACCTACCTATTGTACTCTGAGAGGCAGTTTTCTGGTCGTGGCCCTAAATTCACATTCTTCTTTGATTAAGATTTGAGTACGTACATACTTTTTAAGTAAGTACTTAATCATTAACACATTCTTCTTTGATTAAGATTTGAGTACGTACATACTTTTTAAGTAATCATTAAAAATGTGTATTTACTTTTCGTCGGCGATTGATATTATTATTGGTTTTGTTCATATTTATACTTCGTCACAAAAAAAATATTAACACCAATATCAGTGTACAACTGACGAACTACGTAATCAACATACATACATACAAAAAAAAATTAGAGTTGAATTGATATCCTTCTAATCTAACCTCTTTTTCTGAAGTCGGTATATATAAAAGCTCTCCGCAAATATCGTTGTCGTATCGGTAGTATAAACAGTTGTTCAAATGATACTTTATTCACAAACAAACTTACGACTAAACAGTATTTACAAAATGTACATAGTCATATAAAATACATAAGAAACAGTTGAGCTATCTACAGACCGTTGCAAACGATCTATAGATAGTTCAACTGATCCAAATCAGTACCAATCGGAAGCGTACCCAAGACACTGGCTGCATTGCCGCCATAGTTGTTCAATAATAACACAATCCTTTGAGAATGCACAAAACCGTTGTAAAGTCAGAGAAAGCGACTGAGCTCATCTTTTGTTATGTATTTAAGAACTTTCGAAGTAAATAAAATAAAATTGGGTCACGACTTTTACAGGCATGGTAGACATCATCATTAATTCATTATTAACATAATCATCATCATCATCATCAACCTATATCAATCAACTGCTGGAAGGTAAGTCTCCGCAGACGCGCCACTGAGCCCGGTCTTCGGCTCTTCTCATTCAGTGTTTGAGAGCTACATGCTCTGCTTAAATACATAGAATACACGTAACGCCCAGACACAACAAACATTAGTGTTCATCGCACAAACATTTGCTCTGGATGGGAATCGAACCCACGACCTACAGCATGGAAAGCAGAGTTACTACCAACTGAGCTGTGACGCCTGTCATTTAAACAGGATTTGACCAAGGTTATCTTATCACAAATAGGTAGGTACGTTTGCTCGATCTACCATTTCACACAACACGATCTAGTCTACTAAGCAAAGCTTGTACTATGGGAACTAGATTGCTGATAGAATACTTATTTACATATTTTTTTAGAATACATAGTATCAGCTAGACACAAATATATACGGAGACCTGATTAAAACAAGAATATATAGGTGATAACAAAATATGTACTTGGGATTGAATTGTTACTATTTTATAATAGTCAGTTGAGCTATCTATAGATCGTTTGCAACGGTCTACAGGTTAAATGTTTCTTATGTATTTTAATATGTACATTTTGTAAATACTCTAATAGTCGTAAGTTTGTGAATAAAGTATTTTTATAATGATTAATTTTTTTTTTACTTTTTATAGCTAGATAAAAAAAATTATACTCTTCTTTGATTGTGTAACTACTATTGACAAATTAGTTACATCTATGTATAGAAAATATCAAGTAATACAATAGTCAGCCTAATCGCTTACTTTTATAATAGTTATACCTAGTATTTAAAAATAACCAAAATAATTGAAATTTACGCTCTACTTTTTGAAATCATTCTATCAGATCTATAATAAGCATGAGATGAGAAGAAAATTGCTAAGCCAAAGTTATTATAACTTTATTTGTGACTTTCACAAAGCGTTATAAAGCCCCAAACTAAGCCAAACAGGCTATTAATAAATAAAATATAAAGAGATAATCGAAAGACTCAGAAGGAGACTTTTGCCCAGCAGTCAAGGGCGGATCCAGCTTTGGCGCCAGGGGGGGTCACATAGTCGTGGTCAAGTCAAGAACTTATAATTTAATTTTGATAATGTAATTCCCAAACGTTTGCCATTATACAAAGTTATTACATATGTAGTTACATTAATTCTGTATGGTGACAAAAATATAAATAATATAATTATTTTCAATTAGTGGTCCACCCTAAGTCCAGGAACCAGCTCAGGGGGGGGTCATGACCCCCATGACCCCCCCCCTAGATCCGCCGTTGCCAGCAGTGGGACTGATATTTCCACAGCTGGGCAAAAGTCTAAAGAAAACATCGAATTATGCCCAACGAAGTGGGCACGGGTCAGCTAGTTACTTAAATGTATACTTGTGTGTGTTAAATAAAAATGTTTCACTCTGTCTCTCTTATATTTTAACAAAATGATATTCATAAAAAAAACAACTAAATTACCTTTGGAGTACAGAATTATATATTCTATATTTGTTATGTATTTTATGTATTTACAAAAATGTATGTACTAAAGATATATATTCTATGTATTTACAAAAAAAGTATTTAATCTACATAGTTCCCATACATGAAATATGGTGTGAAATGTTTATATATAAACATTCTTTTTATATATCCGATTGGTACTGATTTGGATCAGTTGAACTATCTATAGATCGTTTGCAACGGTCTGTAGATAGCTCAACTGTTTCTTATGTAAGTATTTTATATGACAATGTACGTTTTGTAAATACTGTATAGTCGTAAGTTTGTTTGTGAATAAAGATTACCAATGTATTTATATATTAAATACTAAAAATAAGTGATTGGAAAGTATTTCAACTGGGTCACAAACATCCAAGCGAGTTTTAAGACATTTGATAAAGGATTTAATAAAAAAAACAACTCACCTTTCACTTTACCCAACACTTTCACTCCGAAACACTTATCACTTGTTTATCATTCGATAAAGAATAAAAATGAATCGTTCTTAATTTGTTTTTGTTTTTTTTTTTAATTTCGTGTTGCCGTCTGCAGGCTACGGCGGGTAAGTTCATACTGCCTTCGTTTCACAAAACCTGTATTTCTTAGGCCGATTTCACACGGATCGTCGCGCTGTCATGATTATAAAAGTATTGACGACCGATGTGGTGCAGCGGGCGAAGGTCCGCCTGCGACGCGGAGGTTGCGGGTTCGATTCCCGCCTTGGGATAAATGTTTGTACGATCTGCAAACATTTATTCCGGGTGTTCTGGGTATTTTAAATGTATAATAAAAAATATCTATCTATGTAATGTATTGTATTATGTATGTAAGTCTTCTAGTACCCATAACACAAGCTCTGGTTAGCTTGGGGCTAGATGATGTTGTGTGGATTGTCCAGCATTATTTATTGATTTGATGACTGTTCGATGCAGAACGTATGTGGTTGGGGTAATATTAGTGGCTTCAAACTTAGTAGTCTTTGTAAATGTTTCTTTCTAATCATAAATAAATAAATAAATAATGCTGGGCAATCCACACAACATCATCTAGCCCCAAGCTAACCAGAGCTTGTGTTATGGGTACTAGAAGACTTACATACATAATACAATACATTACATAGATAGATATTTTTTATTATACATTTAAAATACCCAGAACACCCGGAATAAATATTTGCAGATCGTACAAACATATAGCCCAAGGCGGGAATCGAACCCGCAACCTCTGCGCGGTGGGCGAAGGTTCGCCTGCGACGCAGAGGTTTTTTGTCGGTTAAAATATAAGAACTTCCTCCGTTTTTTCGTTGGTTAAAAAATACAAACCTTTCCTCTTTCTAAAATAATACTAGAAAATATTTTATAATAATTATATTTAGTGTGTACTGTCCCTTACTTTCGCTCAGCGAAAGCCTTTCATCTGATTTTTTCTTGTTAGATTAGACGACTTGCAGTTTTGTTTTGAGTTATTTTGTTTGTTTGATGATGATGTTAATTCTTTTTAATGTTAATTTTGATGTTAGTATATTAATGTTAAATATTTTTGATGTTCATTTTGATGTTCGTAAAATAAATATTTTTGATGTTATATTTTTTGATGTTCGTAAAATAAATAATTTTGATGTAGGTATATTTTAATTATGATATTGTTAAATATTTTTGATGTTCATTTTGATGTTCGTAAAATAAATAATTTTGATGTTGGTATATTTTAATTATGATATTGTTAAATATTTTTGATGTTCATTTTGATGTTCGTAAAATAAATAATTTTGATGTTGGTATATTTTAATTATGATATTGTTAAATATTTTTGATGTTATATTTTTTGATGTTAGTGAAATAAATAATTTTGATGTTGGTATATTTTAATTATGATATTGTTAAATATTTTTGATGTTCATTTTGATGTTCGTAAAATAAATAATTTTGATGTTGGTATATTTTAATTATGATATTGTTAAATATTTTTGATGTTATATTTTTTGATGTTAGTGAAATAAATAATTTTGATGTTGGTATATTTTAATTATGATATTGTTAAATATTTTTGATGTTATATTTTTTGATGTTCGTAAAATAAATTATTTTGATGTTGGTATATTTTAACTATAATATTGTTAAATATTTTTGATGTTATATTTTTTGATGTTAGTGAAATAAATAATTTTGATTTTAAAACAGAATGACAGACAGGCGTTACAGCTCAGTTAGAAGTTCGAACACATAGTAACACCTAGACACGAAACAAATATTTATGTACATCACACAAACATTTGCTTTCACTGGGAATCGAACCCACGACCCACAGCATGGAAGGCAGAGCTACCAAAACGGTTGTGTTGTGACGCCGGTCATTGTCTATGGGTTTGATATATGTACCTACTTAAATTAATAAATAATGCTGGACAATCAACACAACATCATCTAGCCCCAAGCTAAGCAGAGCTTGTGTTATGGGTACTAGAAGACTGACATACTTAATACAATGCATTACATAGATAGATATTTTTTACTATACATATAAAATACCCAGAACACCCGGAATAAATATTTGCAGATCGTACAAACATTTATCCCAAGGCGGGAATCGAAACCGCAACCTCCGCGTCACAGGCGGACCTTCGCCCGCCACAGCGGTCGTCAAACAATATGTTCATCACACAAACATTTTGCTCTGAGTGGGAATAGAACCCACGACCCACAGCATGGAAGGTTAAGGTTAAGGTCAATAGCTCTGCTATTACCAAAGCTGTGACGCCTATCAATATCTATGGGTTTGATATACATTGTAACAAGATATGGCGGGCTACTCGATAGCGGGAATATCTTAAATAGGGTGGTAACGGTGTTGTGGTTGGCACACATACAAGGTTGCGGTTCGAATTTTAATGTATCGACAAGATTAATTAAAGGTGCACTGAGGATGGTGCGATGATAAATTGTGGCTTATATGCTTTGAAATAAGGTCTTTAATTGTATTTAACTGTCTATTGCATAGCTTCTACTTTGAATTATCACAGATTTTGCCAATTTTGTATGTAATAGTATTTTTTACTTTTATTTCTTAATAGTAATTATTATTTTGTACAAAAATATACAATACCGTATTATATGTAAGGAAAAAATTGTTTGGCAAATCTTAATGAAATTTGTATGGGACAAACTCTTAAATATATCTATGAAATAAAATAATAAATCATAAAAATCGGTTCACATTTGAATGAGAAATCGCTTAACATGCAAAAAAACAGTCGAACTGAGAACATCTATTTTTTAAGGCAGTTGAAATTACAATTACCTATTTTATCAAAACAAGCGAGAAAGCTTCAATTATCATTTAGAAATAATATTTCGCGATTTTCAAATCTCTATATTGAAGACATCAACGCGCTCCTGGCGTATAAGCACTAGTCAATAAAAATAGTTTTTTTTACTAAATATGTGAATATTTACTTAATTACTCACTAATTATAATATTTTCTGGTAATATATGTTAAATATTAGAGTGTTTTTTTCATCTTTTTTTTTGACCTGTGGGAGCCAAAATCTTTTACGTCATTTATTTCATAGAAACGAATATAAATAGAATATGAATGTATTTATTATAATCTTAAATCTTATAAATAACTTAACATAATATTATTTTTAGTGTTTTTGCTATTAATCTCACTAAATCAATATAAAATCTTGATTTTCAAGTAGCTGATAAAGTAATTGATAATAGGGCCATCTTGTGAGAAATGTAAAAACCATTCAGTGTAACGAAAACGGGAGATTTTATAAAACAATGGCTTGAAATTGAACACCGAGCAAACAGAAACAATCCCGTAGTTTCTGTTTGCTTTCTAACAGATGGCGCTAATCAAGATTCAGTTAATTAATCATTTTTATAAATTATCTTTGGTTTCATAGTCGCTAAGCGACAAAAGTCCTTCGTCAAATTTAAGAATTAAATAAATAAATAATAATCTTTGGCTTCTAAGTACTTTATTTCTTTATAAAAACGGTTCGTTTAATACTTTGATAAAAAATTTGTTTAAAAATAAACCAAAACTGGATTGTACTTCCGGTTTCATTATAGTTTTAAACAGATTTTTGAATTCATAATCGTGGACACTTTGAAAAGTGTCTCTATACGTTTCTGAAAATTTCAATTGCTCTGACATTATTAAGTACTATGTTTTACTTCATTTATTCTAATTTTTGACATAAAAATGTTAAAAGAGTTATATGATTAAATAATGAATTGTATTTTATTTTATTTTATATAGTTAAGGTAGAATATTGGAACTCTATGTATCTTTTGCAACCTATGTACATATAATTCTTGCAAATAAATTAACTTTGATTTTGAAAAATCATATGTAAAAATCCTTTACAAAAATAAACAAAAGAAAGTGAATTCTCCAAGAATATTTAGTTTCCAATACCTTTAAAATAATATTTGGCACTGCAGTATCTAAAATACATGTAAAATACATCTGTATTCTAAAGAAACAAGGTTTAAATTCAAATCGACACAAACCGCTGACTTCCTGCATCCATACACGTAATATTTTCTAATGACTTCATACGATCTATACTAAGCTGTAGAAAGTTACCTAATGTCTAGATTTTATACAAAACTGATAACGGTATATTACGTACATAAAGTGTCAAAATCCCCCGTGTCTAGTGCACTCGCGGGGGATTTTGGGAATTACATAAAGTGTCGAAATCCCCCGCCACGGAGTGCGCGCGGGGATTTTGATAATAAGTAAAAAAAAAATCAAATCAAAATCAAAAGATTTTTATTTCGGAACTGAAAGCGAATACATAAAAAAGAATGTAACGATGATAGCTACAATCAAATACAATATGTTTATTGAGAGGCGGTATAGAGGTTTAGTATAAGTTTTGGTATATAAATAACTTTGCATCGTTATTTCAAGACAAATATTGGAAACTATGTATGTATTTTATACAAAAAAATAGATGATAGTATTCTATCAACATTATAGTATAGATTATTTATAAAAAAATAAAATAAAATAAACGTGTATTCTCTCTCACAAATAGGCTAAATATTTTTATATTCTTTCTGTTTTTCTTTATAACACAAGTTTTACTTGGCGGGGAAGGAATTAATAATCAACACCCAGAAAGTCAGATAGAGCTTGTACTAACTGAGTTGTATCGTCCGTTTTATTCATAACTAGCTAACCCGGCAGACTTCGTACTGCCTCAATCGATACACAAAGTTCAAATTGACTCTACATTTTATTTAAAAAACGTTTGTATTGGAAATAGAAAAGGGCTATTTTGAGGGTTATTCAGTATATTATTATATAATATTTGCGGCAGTTATTCGAGTTTTTCTTAACTTTTAAACCTTCCCTAGACCTCCACGAACATTTCAAGACCAAGATAAGATAAATCCGTTCAGCCTTTCTCGAGTTTTAGCGAGACTAACGAACAGTAAGTAATTATATTTTATTTATATAGATGATGGATATATATGAATGTTGTATAGCGGTGACCGCTTTTTAGAAAACTAGGATGTTGTTCAAAAGCTAATGCGCGAAAAACATAGATTCTTATTACTTTGTAGGCAAAATTAGATATAAAATATAACGTGATATTCGAAAAAATAATAAATAATCTAATTATATTACAGTTGTCCTTGAGTACTGAAAGAAAATGGTACGTTGAAATTGTGCTTAGATATATTAAGCACACTTTCAAAATTTATAATGAATTTATATTTAAGTCGTGTTTTTGATGTTGGTCACAACAATCATTTAACAAAAAATCTTAGGTAACAATAAAATAACTTTAGAAATAAATAGATAATCCTGGTTCTAGTAACTCCTAAGTGTAACATATACCGGGGTCACCAACATTTTCAAAATGTGGGGTCACCAATATCTAGGTCAAACTAAATAAATAAATAATGCTGGACAAAGTCAAAGTCAAAATTACTTTGCTCAGTAAAATCACAAGGATTAAGTATTTAGAATCGTCTTACATACTAGGTGATTCTAGGTGCCAGTTCCACGCGACCAGATCCTAGAAGAACGGGCAAGAAACTTACGGCCTGGTTCCTACCGTTTTTTAATATGATCCTTCTTACAATCCACACTACATCATCTAGCCCCAAGCTAAGCAGAGCTTGTGTTATTGGTACTAGAAGACTGACATACTTAATATAATACATTACATACATACTTGAAATATTTGAGGTCTTTGCTAATCTATGATTAAAGCAGAGTTCCTTATTTTACCCGTAGGTACAAATGTTTGTTCTTGGTGGAAATCGAACCCGCGACTCACATCATAAAAGGCAGAGCTAATACTAATTGAGCTGTGACGCCTGTCAAAGTTACAATTTTGTCTTCAATTAACTTTATTTTACAATTTATATACTTATACATTTTGTTTTTTTAATTAAAGTATGCACAGTGTGTTTAAAATATATAAAAAATTACGTACAGCCAAGACTCTATAAATACTTTTTCAATCTAAACTCTTTTGAATATTTACATCTCATAAAATTAATATTATAAATAAACAATATATCAAAAAGTTATAAGTATTTACAATATTATAAAAATAGTTTTAAGATGTAAATAGGAAGAGTTACAATCATCACTGACCCCAAAAGCCTTACACTATCACTAATCAACAAGAAGTATTGCATAAACTTGAACGTCATACATTTTACATAACGAACGACAGTGGGGGCGACTGTACCACCAGTCCGCACCACACTACCGAACGAACCACACGCTACGTTCAAAAACAATGAAAAAAGTTCGTTAAAAAAAAAAGAAACAAAAAGTTTCGTATCGAAATTATGTGTGTTTGAATTACAAACGCGAAAAGATAATAAAAATCCGCGAATAAATAAAATGAAAGTGAAAACAACGGGGCAGTGACCGCGACAACATGCTGGCACATAGATGGAAAGTAATTCTGCTTGTCGCCGCGTCTGTAGCTGCGAGCGAGCCCACCCGCGCGCTCACACTATACCAGAAACCATACAATAATGTCATGTTCATACCCAAAAACTACTACAGACGACGATCAAGAGTACTCTTTCTAGACGAAGACGAAAACCACCAACCGTACGGCAAAGGTGAAATCGACCTGACACAGAACTCAAAATTCAAATTCGACGAGACCACAGACTACGAATTCACGTCGCCCGACGAGAACACAGAGTCAAAAATCGAAGAAACTAGTGGCAACGAGCGGTTTTACGAGCCTTTACCTCGATTCAGGCCGTTTCAAACAAATCCTCAGTACTACCATGGAAGGTTTGGACGACCTTACGCTCCGAATTACGCTTTCCAACCCTTCCAGAGCTTCCCAGCGTTACGCAATGGGTATCCTGGATGGAAGGCAAGAAGTCCTAGAGTTGTGTTCCCATACGCGACGGACAACGTGAACTCAGTGCAAACAAACTCTCACGCGGGCCCGCAACCGGTTTTCAACGATAATGTTGTGTTCCGTGACCAGTTTAGTTCAAACGACGTTGTTGAGGACCAAGGGTTGCAGGATATAGGGGCTGGGGACAGTATAGCGGATAGAGGTGAGTGATAGTTCATTAGTGAAGGGTGCTTTGTTACTAACGGGTGTAGAAAGGTGATTGTTTTGTAGGAAAAGTACTTAAATAAATAATGCTGGACAATCCACACATCATCTAGCCCCATGCAGAGCTTGTGTTATGGGTACTAGAAGACTGACATACAATACATTACATACATATTTATTATACATTCAAAATACCCAGAACACCCGGAATACATATTTGCAGATCGTACAAACATTTATCCCAAGGCGGGAATCGAACCCGCAATCTCTGCGTTGCAGGCGGACCTTCACCCGCCGCGCGACATCGGTTAAATATTAATATTTACATAAACGCTTAGTACCCGGAAAAACAACGCTAGAAAAGTCGTTGATCTTAGAAAAAAGATATTGTTCTATTTTTGAATTTGAATGTGATTGAAACACTGGCTGGTAGACGATAAATTTAAAAATAAACTGTTCCATGTTTGAATTTGTTCGAAACTCAAAATCATGTACTTAATAATGAAAATTAATTGACACATTACACAGTATTTTGTACCTAATTCAAGCGTACCTACGTAAGTTTATTTTTCCGCAAAAAGTATTTAAACTCTGTCGATTATAGATCTACATATATCAATGTAAAACTACATATATTGAACTAAAATACATACAAATATCTATTTTTATACATTTCCGCATATTACAAAAGTAGGTAGAGTTGTTTTTTTTTTATATTTTGGTAGTAATGACGTGAGAGACGTTTTACGTCATAATTTCACCGCTTTGCGAACTTTATGTATGTAAATATGAGTTTAATGATATAATTTCGACATTTCTTATTGTCGAAAGTCAGTTTACGTCCTTTCTCGTTTAGAATCGCGTAATAATAGTAATTTGTGGTAATTGTTTAGACGTGCGCTGTTGATAATATTTTTTCTTATGCTTCGGCTACATTAGCGGGCGAATATTCGTATCGTGTTGGCGCGACAAAAACATCGTGTTCGGATAAAGGCGATATACTACGCGATGACACGATGTACCCGGCCACATACATCGCGTTAACATGAATATTCGCCGTAGCCCGCTAGTGTGGCCCCAGCATTAGACATTTTTATAAATGCAGTGACACACGGATCTTTAGAATAAAACTAAAGACCCATCTTATCCTATCTTGTTTTTTTTTAAATTGTAATCATCCGGACATTTCGTTTGGACATTTATGCCAACCCATAAATTGAATTAAAAAAATAAAATAAAATGTAAAATATCTTTATTTGTACACAGAAAAGAGAGAAAATAAAAACAAAACGTACAATGGGCGGTCTTATCGCTATACGGCCTCCTTTATACATAAATTAAAAAAATATAGTTATTATTAATTATATTGAAAATTTTATAATTTATATTATCAATAAAATTTAATTTATTATAATTTATTTCAATTACTTAGGTAAAATAAAGTTAAAGTAATCATATATTACTATTTAAATATAAATAAATATTCACGGATATTTAACACGGCTCTAGTCGCAAACTAAGCAAGTCTGTACTATGGAAACTAGATCACTGATATAATACATAAATACATTTATTTATTGTAAATACATACAAAGAATACATAGTAACACAGCCAAAGAACATCACACAAATGTTTGTTCTAGTTAAAGGTAAGTAATTTTATTATTAAATTTAAATTTTCGTGAAAAATTTGCATATACATACTTACTTAAATAAATAAATATTCACAGACAATTCACACATCACACTCTACTCCCAAACTAAGCAAAGATATGGGAATTAGATTGCTGGTAGAATACATTTGCTCTGGGTGGGAATCGAACCCGATATTTTTTTATATGTTAATTTATTATCGATAGCGTTGTACATCTAAATCTTTATTTCTATAGATAATAATACGATTGGTATGTTTTTTTATTGCGGAACACTAAAAGCACAGAAACCACATTACCATACAATCGGTAAAAGCCCCATTGTTAGTGGCAACACTAGAAACTCTCATTGAAATAATCCAGAGCAATGTACAATGAAGATAGCTTATTTTGTAACTGGCTGATGCAGTTTTATTATCTGTAGATTTGTGCGAGCCCAAAAAAAAAAGATTTTTTTCTTTTAACTTCGCGGCTTTTTGAGTATTGTGTGATTTTCAATTAAAAATAAAGATATATGTACTTATGTTCTATTATTTGAACCAAAATTATCATTTTTGTCAATTTTGTAAGTAAGTAATTATTATAATTAGGTCAACATTTTGGGTTAGTTTCATAATCCCCATTGAACGATCCCCATCATGGGGATTATGAGTCTTTTAGTACTATGATCCCCATGATTTTGTAAACATCAAAATCATAAGGATCGATGGGGATTATGAAACTAAGGTTAAGTTGGTGGTTAAGTTTTTTTACTTATTATGTTATGTAAGTAATTATTAATTTACTTAGGTAAGTACATATTATAATAAGTAAGTAAGTAAAAAAAAAATCAAATATGTTTATTTTGGTTCAAATAAAAGAACACAAAAACCGAGCACCATTTTACTACATAATTTTAAGTACTTACTTAATTAAAATAAAGAGTCTTCCCGCTGTCTGTCTGTCCCAATGTATATTTCAAAACACGCAGCAGATTTTTTTTTTTCATAGATAGTGTGATTCAAAATGAAGGTTTGCAAAACACATGTAAGTATAACAAATTAATATTTATGGACATTTCACACATCACAGTCCCAAAATAAATCAATGGCTCGACAATTGTCAAAAGTTCAGATAAAGTCGAGAATTTTAGTTCAAAAACGTTTTACACTAGTTTTAACCAGTTTTCTATCAAAACATAACAATTACGGTAAAAAGAAACATAAGTAATAAAATAATTAAACGAGGTCAAAAGAGTTATCGAAATGTATATAATTCGTTAATATTTTCATTTTTGTAACCTTGATAGAATTATTTGATTTTTATTGTTCCAATTTCAATTTCACCGTTATAAACACGAACATTTATTGCTGCAAAAAGTTTGAAATTAAAATTTGAAAATACGGAACCTCCTTACATCAAATACTATTATCTAAGTCTATTTTGATTTCTATTTACATAGACATGAAGCGTATATTTCAAGTTCAACTTGCAAACAGCTGTCTAATTACAGAAAACATGCAATTTGACACCTTATAATCATTGTAATAAGTTTGAATCTTTGTAATAGGATTGTCTTGTCTTGTATTTAATTAGTTAAACAGTTTTACGTCAAAGTATATATTTATACATTGTGTTATGCAATTTTTATCCTTATACTCACATAGTTACAGCATATTTTGTAATGCAAGAGTATTGCGTGTTAATATGTAGCGTGTATTTAAATGAAGGGAACTTTGTAATAGAAATACACTTTTACTATCATTTCGTGCGGATTTTGTTTTTTTATTTAATAGGATCAATGAGACACGCATTACATGGTATGAAGAAATAAGATATTATAAGTATTAATTTGTTTTGTCACACCAAAAAGTTTTCTACATAAAACCTGAACACCATTTGAAAGATTTAAAATAAAAATGGCGTCCATTTTTAATTTAAATCTTTCAAATTTGAATTCAGAATATCTAATAAATGTGGAACATTCGGGTTCCACGTTAATTGCTCTAAATATATAATATATTACAAATATATTACAAATATAAAATTAATTGTTAAAAATCATTTTTTTTTCTAAAAAAGAATACGAGCGAAATAATGTGTGTCTTTTTCTTGATTAATATGTTCTGTCAATAAGACAGACAAATGTCAATGTCAAGTGATAATTTGAAATAGTTTTTAATCAAAGATGATCTAGAGTTGCTGTCATTTGTAATTTGAACTTTATTTTCAGTATTATTAGTATGTTTTTTGATATCAAAGTTCCTCTGCTCCTCTTATCTCTAAAAAGTATCACCATCTCTTTTGTTTATACGAAGGAAGAGCGAGATATTCGATTATCGATATAAAGAGGTCGATTATGCAATGAAATTGCTCAACAGTTTGTAGGAAACCATCTTTGTGGCGTAATAATGTAGAAAGTAGAACGCACTTTGGCGCCAAAAATGAGATGATTTTGTTTTTTTTATCGTTAAACGGTTATTAATAAGATTATTATTTACTTATTCAATATTTTACTTTCATAAGGTTTACGCTTTGACGAAATTTTGTTCGCGCTTTGACAATGAAATATCGCGAAATATTTGAACTCGAGTTAGAAGGAACAAAAGTCGTGCGTGAGTTGAAGCTTAGCAGTTGAGCTATCTATAGATCGTTTGCAACGGTCTGAAGATAGCACAACTGTTTCTTATGTATTATGTTATTGCATAACTTTTATCGCGGGCCTTGAGCGTTGAGACCGAGTCCAGAAATGCCGTAACGAAATAACCTAACACTGCGCATGCGTAATCCAGCAAAAAATGCTATGCAATAGCTTTACCGCGGCAGTCCTCGAGTGCCACACGTCTTTTTTTATATATTTTAGTAACTGTACACGTAAGTTTGTTTGTGTGTAAATATTCCTTTGAGCTAAGCATAAGTAGAATTGACTCGAGTTGACATATACAGTTGTGCGTTAGCGTGTGATTTAACAAGTGTAGACGGAAGTTACTATGTATTCTATGTATGTATTACAAAAAAAATGTATATAAGTATTTTATCAGCATTCTAATTCCCATAGTACAAGCTTTGCTTAGTTTGGGACTAGAGTGTGATGTGTGAAATGTCCATGTATATTTATTTATTAATTAAGTGTAGATACATGTTGTAGAGTTGATTCGAGTTAAGCCAAAGCCAACTCGACTTAGTAAATCGAGTTCGCTACTACAGTACCCCAAGTACGAGTTTGTGCACACACGGATCGCAGAGACGCAATCGCCGAGCGCCACCGATTTTGTATTGAGATCCAAGCAGCGCCTCTAGCAGATTTCTTGAGAAGCTTGCATTTCCATACAAAATCGGTGGCGCTAGGCGATTGCGTCTCTGCGATTTGTGTGTGCACAAATTCGTACTTGGGGTACAGAGGGCCTAGTACGAGTTTTGCACATGCCTACGAACGTATCGTCTTCGTATCGCAAGCCACCAATTTTGTATGGAAATCCAAGCTTCTCAAGAAATCTGCTAGGGGCGCTGTTTGGATCTCCATACAAAAACGGTGGCGCTCGGCGATTGCGTCTCTACGATTCGTGTGTGCACAAACTCGTACTTGGGGTACAGCTCGTTGTAGGTGAGTTATTGCTTCACACGTCAAATAGTACCAACAAAAAATAAGAACAATGATATAATTTCTACATCTCAAGATCGTGGGAGCGGCCGAAGTCGGGTGAAAATCAGTTTCACTCTTAAGATAACGCATGGGAACCGAGGATAATACAACGACTGGAAAGTGTAGGAAAATATATAATTATTATAAACTTACTAGTATCAACATAAGTTTTTTTGATATAGAAAATATCTATGGGCATTTTACACATCACACTCTAGTTTTATAGTTTGAGACTCGTAAGCTAAGCAATGCTTCTACAAGCGTGGAATGGAAATAAAAATACATATCTACTTTAACACTTTGTTACAAATAAATAATCATAACACAAGCTCTGCTTAGCTTGGGGCTAGATGATGCTGTGTGGATTGTCCAGCATTATTTATTTATTTATTATTATTATTTACGTAGGAAAATATAGGATATTGATCGCGGACCTGAACATACATCATTATTCATCATACAAACGTTTGTTTTTGTTGGGGATCGAACCCACAACCCACATGGAAGGCAGAGCTAATACCAACTGAGCTGTGACTGCCTGACATTGTATTTACAAAAAAATATAGTATTCAATCAGCAATCTAGTTCCCATATTACAAGCTTGCTTAGTTTTTAATAGTGTTGTACGTATCCTTGAATATTTGTTTTTTCTAAACTAATATTATAAAGAGGAAAGATTTGATTGTTTGTTTGTTTGTTTGCATCGAATATGCTCCGAAACTACTGGACCGATTTCAAAAATTCTTTCACTGTTGTGAAGCTACATTATCTGCGCTGAACATAGGTTATATTATAATGATATTTTTTATATAGGCTACCCGTGCGAAGCCGGGGCGTACTACTAGTTCTTTTAAAAAATTACAATTTGAAAACTATTTGAAACCCGACCTTTATATTAGACACAGGTTTCTCTAGTCTATATCAAAGGTGATACTTTATTCAATAAAACCACAAGGATCATTTAGAATTATGTCTCTCAATGATAAATTTATTCAATAAAATCACAAGGATCATTTAGAATCGTGTCTCTCAATGATAAATTTATTATGGGTACGCTTCCGATTGGTACTGATTTGGATCAGTTGAACTATCTATAGATCGTTTGCAACGGTCTGTAGATAGCTCAACTGTTTCTTATGTATTTTATATGACAATGTACATTTTGTAAATACTGTTTTATAGTCGTAAGTTTGTTTGTGAATAAAATTATTATATTTATTATGATAATTATCATTGAAATTAATAAAAATAAACATTATTATATTTATATATTTATACGAATTTGTTAAATAAGCTAAGTTTAACCATTTTGAACTAAAGTAATCTACTTGTGATAAAGAATGCGGCAATGACAGATTCCACTATTAACGAACGAGTTTAACGATAACGGTGAGACTGCTCGTTTACGTAACTATTTCGTAATCGTAACGGTAACGTAGGTTTAAGGCCGTTGAATGGCTTTAAAGAAATGTTTTGATCTTAAATCTTTGACCACCGATGTGGCGCGGTGGACGATAGTCCGCCTGCGACGTGGAAGATTGCGGGTCCGATTCTCGCCTTGGGATAAATGTTTGTACGATCTGCAAATATTTATTATGGGTGTTCTGGGTATTTTATATTATGTATAATAAAAATATCTATCTGTGTAATGTAGTATAACACGACTATTTGGAGAATGTAAACAAATAAATGCAATAAGAACTTACCTATTTCCTGAGGCTAGGAACCTTAGCTTATGTCATTGACATTAGAAAGAGACAACATTAGAATTAGTCGTAAGTGTAAAAAAGACAAACAAACTATAGCGAAACTGTAGGAAGTCTGTTTTGAGTAGCAAGCTTTTTAAGCTATTGCATAGCTTCTATCGCGGGCCTTGAGCGTGGAGACCGAATCAAGAAATTCCGTAACGAAATAACCTAACACTGCGCATGCGTAATCCAGCAACAAATGCTATGCAATAGCTTTACCGCGGTCCCTGAATGCCACACGTCTTTTTTATTATAAGTAGATACTATTGTTGTATTAAAAAACGAAGCACCACCAACAAACACCTGTATTT
This sequence comes from Ecliptopera silaceata, assembly GCA_932527185.1. Lineage (NCBI taxonomy): Eukaryota > Metazoa > Arthropoda > Insecta > Lepidoptera > Geometridae > Ecliptopera > Ecliptopera silaceata. The sequence goes on along the minus strand of OW052217.1, from coordinate 3,512,566 downwards.
TTACTTTTAAATAAATATAAATAAATAAATAATGCTGGAAATTCCACACAACATCATCTAGCCCCAAGCTAAGCAGAGCTTGTGTTATGGGTACTAGAAGACTGACATACTTACTTAATACAATTCATTACTTACATAAATACTTACTTAGATATTTTTTATTATACTTACATATAAAATACCCAGAACACCCGGAATAAATATTTGCAGATTGTACAAACATTTATTCCAAGACGGGAATCGAACCCACAACCTGCCGTGTCGCAGGCGGACCTTCGTCCGCCGCGCCACATCGGTCATCATTTTGTTGTAGTACACGTTAAAATGTATCAACATAATTTAAAATCACAATTTTTGTAATAATTTAAATCAGTTTATTGTTATTTAAAACAATATTAGTAATTCAGTGCTCAGCATGACACGTTTGTCTCATTAAGTCCAAAACGCGCGAAAATGAAAGTGTTGAATTCCAAAATGGCGCCGTGATGTCATTTCTTTGTCCGCCATCTTAAGGCGACGGGTAGGGTGAAATTTTTCATAATAAATAAAAATGTCAATAACTTCCAACTTTATTATTAATTTATTATATCTACACACACGTTAAACTTGTAACACGGCATAGTTTTTGCCGCAGTGGTTAAACTCTAGATAGTCAGCGTGGCAACGTCGCATTTTCAACTTCAGTAAGAATGCTGAAAACGACGCAAAACACATAGTGAGCCGCGCACAGTTTGGATTGTCAAACTCTTAAGCAGCGCCTTATGAATATTTGCGAGCACACAGCAATGGAACACTTATAGTTCCTAAGGCGCTACTCTTCTTCTTCTTTAAACACCTAAATGTAGAATTTTTTTACCTTGGATGTATAGATATCAACCATAAGAATAGCTGTGCTGAGTTTGGTACCAAACAAATCTGCCAAACCCATAAAAAATGGGATCAAAAATCACACTTTTGCAAAAGGTGTTGGTACTAAACTTACATTTTAAAGTAAACTATAGCCAAGAGCACACATTTTGTTCCCTACCTGACTAGTTCAATATATGTGTTATAGGAAATAATAAGTTTCACAACTCCACATGCTATGACTTCTTCAGAAAACACTCCCAAAAACACGCATTTGGCTATACCCGTCACCTTAAAAAGGAGGTTGGATATTTTTGGATTATATGTTGAAATAATATCCTAATACGTTTATTGATATACAATTCGTACGAACGTGGGTGTTATGGAACAGCTAGTGAATAAATAATGCTGGACAATCCACACAAAATCATCTAGCCCCAAGCTAAGCAGAGCTTGTGTTATGAGTACTAGAAGACTGACATACTTAATACAATACATTACATAGATAGATAGTTTTTATTAGATGTACTTAAGTACTTACATGTAAAATACCCAGAACACCCGGAATAAATATTTGCAGATCGTACAAACATTTATCCCAAGGCGGGAATCGAACCCGCAACCTCCGCGTCGGACGGACCTTCGTCCGCCGCGCCACACCAGTCGTCAAAATAATACCGAACACGTGTGTAATAATAGCTTACACGTTTTGACATTATAATAATTCTACATTTCTTCTTCTTTTTTATATGGCTTCTGAGCGTGACAACGGGGACATTCTGCCAGTGTCAAGTGCTAGTGTTTACAATTAGAACTATTTTTCTGCGTAAACTTGGGTGTTGATTAAAAAAAATGTAGCGATTAATCTAAATAAGCATCATTTTTACTCAATTAATAATGCTGAATCATATCACGCTTGTGTTATGACAAATAAGTTCATGATATAAAACTTTTTTTACTTTTTGTAAATAAGACATTACACATATTACATAGAAGACAGAGTCACACACAGACACAAACTATTTGTGTTTATCACACAAACATTTGCTCTCGTCTGGGATCGAACCCACAGCATGGAAGGCAGAGCTATGATCGCCACAAGCTGTCTGGTGCGTTGATGCTTTCAAACATTACATAAAATACTTGTACTATTATAGAACCATGCTTTGTATAATAAATTATAATATAAAATAGATTTCTGCTTGTAGTTGTAGTCTAACAATTAGTTTTAAGTGCCGTAAACATTATTTTGACTCATTATCATTGTTTATAATTATTATGTATTATTTTTACATATTTAATTTACGTATTATATAAACTACTTAACTAAACTACCTGTTATACGTAATTTTTCATTTAAAGACGTAGATTGTTGAATTCTCAAAAACTACATAAAAATATAGGTATATGTACTAACTTATGTATTTATAACTTTTGAACTACATTTTAAAAATGTAAGCTTTTTCTGAAATTAGCTGTTTGCTCCGTTTGTATTTTTGAAAAAAAGATGGCAACAATTTGTATTCTTTTATGCAAAAACACCGCAAATGTCTTTGAAAAACAGATAAATTCTCTCTAAATTTCTCAAAATAAATTGAAAATATTTATAAATTGCTAGTTCGTAATGATTTTTCGAAGTGATTCGTTAAATTTTGTCGTTGACTGCGTTGATATATAGAAGTTTGAGTTTCAACAATCTACGTCATTTTTATCAAATTAAAAACAAAACTGTCCAGAAGTGAGCCATCTTTTACAAAAACCTTTTCCCATTCAGATGCCATCGTACCACATCAAGCTCTTTATAAATTGTTCCAAAAACCTATGTTTGTTCAAACCGACGGTCTCAGACTGAAACGTAACGACCTCTTCCCGAACACGTCAGTCGACCTGCCAAAGTTCAAACCGATCTCCGACGAACAGATTCGGAAAGCCAACAAGATCCTTAAAGAAATGCCTAGAAGAGGACGGCTAATTGAACCTACCCATGACAGAGAGAGAGGCGAGACTTTAGATCGGGGAGAAGAGGCAGGGTGTAACCAAGGCGGTACTTGCGAGTTTTTTTTCTACTGTTGGATGGTCGGAGGCTTGCTTGACGGGACATGTGGTGGTGTTCTCAAAGGCTGCTGCCATAGAGTAGCGAAAGCCGGAATCCTTGGAGTCCAAGATACGAACAGCATTGACTATGAAAGCCCGAGCTATGGCCCAGTGGTAAATGATGAAAGTAAGTCCATGGTACACCGTTGCGTAATGTAGTGATTTGTGCATGCATTTTGTTTTAGCATGTTGTAGTTTCATTTGACCTATTCAATTTTGACTTTTTTAGGTTATGACATGACATTAAAACTTTATGACAGATATTGTGACTACATAACTTCAACACAAAAACCATACGCCACAAAGTAATTTCATAATGAATTATTGTTTACAGAAAAAACTGTCATATATTGATCATTACACACTACATTACGCTTCGCTGTGACAGACAGAGAACAGATAATAAACTAACTGAGCTGATGTGGACGAGGCAAGACATAGATAGAACATTCTAGACAGTTCCAGGTATCTAGAACAGCGTGACGTCATCAGGTATCATTGTAGGATGATTTGCAATCTGTATTAAGAAAAATGACAGACATGAACCAATCACATACTTTGTATTATATTTAGATATTTAATTATAAATTGTAATATAAAAGATTTTCACAATAATAATTTTACTAAAACAAAAATAATGAATGAGCTTTATAACTACATGTGTCTGAGAAGTGTCATTGCTTTAAAGTATATTTCTATACAAATATGAGTATTTTTTATTACATACTGTTCGCTAAAAATAATTAAGATAATCATATTAAAAATATATATTGTATCTCAAATAGGTGAATATCGATTTTGTCTGTTTTTTAATGATTGGTTCATGTTCTTCACTGTGTCCATTTTTGCCCATTATCCTTTAATGTAAATATTATTTATATTTCATTTCTTCTTCTTTAAGCCTATTTCTAACTATGTCTTGCTTTCTCACATATATCACATTTATTGTTTTATTAACACACTAACTAAATCTTCATTTATTATATTATATTTTTATTTATATACAAATTCGTATATAATGGTCGTGGATAACTATTTAAAATGTTTTTTATTGTTTTTTTTTTTGTAATTTGTATTAAAGCAGAGAGGTAAGTACTGTTACTATTTATTATATATTTTATAAATAAATATGGAGAAGACCATTTCCCATCTCTGTAGAAAAGCATAGAATTAAAATAAATATGATTAAGTAAGTTTTATTTTGTTTTAGAGGTATAAGTATTACATCAAATTCAATACCAATTATAAGGCACTTTTTAGTAAGTATATATTAATAAATAAAGTATGCATTTCATTCGGTAAAAAAAGTTTTTTTGAATTCTTATACAAAAGATCTCAACGCGCTCATAACGCTGTCAAATTTATATATTTCTTCAAATGAATCATAGTTGATGTGAATCTTAAATAAATGGCAAATCAATAAACTAATTCAATAATGATGTCAAGGATAATTTCAAGGTTTAATTTTTTATTGAAAGTTAGAGCAAGTTTTCGTCACTTTTCGACCCAAAAAAGTTCTTAGTAACAAAGCAATAATACTTATCTGAAAATATGTCGATAAATAAAATAAAATAAATCTGAGAATATAAAAGTCTGAAGTATCATAGAGTATAAAAAAAAACCATAAAAAATGTGTCATAAAAAGTTAAGGAATATAAAAACAACATACAATTTTAGAATCTCTTTAAAAGTCAAAGTTTATTTATTTGCAGAATTACATGTAAAAAGATGTCATATAATATAGAATGTGTCACTGTAACTCTACCCTTTTAGGGTGTGCAAAAAATAATAAAAATAAAATTAAAAACAATATTAATAATAACTTAAGTATATAATAGAGTTAAGTAAACCAACTCTTTACTGATAACCAACTCACATCCATTCTAACTCAATTTACTTCTTAAAAATACTATTCTAAAATCTATACTTACCTAACTATTACTTTAATTACTGACATTATTATAACTATTTTTCTATTTCCTTAATTATTTTTATTAATTAATAACATAAAGACGAAAAATGTTAATTAGCAATAGAATAGATACAATTTAATAATAATTTGTAATTTTTAAAATTTTGCATGCCTTATATAAGGTAGAATTAAATTGAAACAAACTATCTTTTAACATCTATGTACATTTAATTCAAGCAAATAAAATAACTTTGACTTTGACTTAAAAACAATCATCTGCGTATATAATCGGTTTAATAACTTCTTTTAAAATCCGTTAAAAAAGTTCATCCGCCATGGCACATCCTTGTAAATGAGGTCAATCCAACCATCTGTAGCTTGGACATCTAGGATTACACTTAGCGATCTCACACCGGCACATTGCACAACAACTTTCTCTGACCGGCGCCAACGCATTACACCACATATGTGTATTTCGCGTAACACAGGTCGAAATGTCATTATGTTAATTGGCTTAAATAAATTTCCAATAATTGACCTCAATAGGTACACAAAAATCTATGTTAAAAAAAAAACTTTGATATTGAGAAGTTATAAATAAAAACTCATTATTAAGAAGATCTCAGATCTTGATTTTATTATTAAACTCTATATGAAAAGTATCAGTTTTAACATAAAAAACATAAAAACAGTTCTCTCATGCTGGGGCCACACTAGCGGGCTACGACGAATATTCGTGTTAACGCGATGTATGTGGCCGGGTACATCGTGTCATCGCGTAGTATTTAGACAAGAAGATCGCCTATACCCGAACACGATGTTTTTGTCGCGCCAACACGATACGAATATTCGCCCGCTAATGTAGCCGAAGCATTAGAAATAAGTTATAATGTATCAAACAAATAACTTATAAGCTACTTATTAGATTTTGATTTTTAAATACAAAAAAAGCTACAAAATAAAATAATTGACATCGAAATCGGTTCACATAGAAAACAACAATAACAGTCTATACAACCTCCTTGGATTAAAATAAAGTAGGTAAGTCATATAAACATTACACATATAAAAAAAAAGACGTGTGTCACTCGGAGACTGCCGCGGTAAAGCTACTGCATAGAATTTTTTGCTGGATTACGCATGCGCAGAGTTAGGATATTTCGTTACGGAATTTCCGGATTCAGTCTCCACGCTCAAGGCCCGCGATAGAAGCTATGCAATAGCATAAAAACCTATAACATTTGTATCATTAACCCCATTATAGCCCGGACAAATCAAATGAATCATCTTGCATCCGTCATGTCTTTCAACAATTGGTCGCTTACTCAACTTTAACACCAAATAATTTGCCATTACAAAATACGTCTTATTCTCAAGGGTATATCGTCTATTTTACTATAAACAGTAGATGCGTGCTTGAGCCAAGTTACGCAGTTATAGAAATATTGGGTTTCTCCGTTTTGACGTAAATGTCGACCTTTTACTAGTTCTTAAAAGTTAGGACACATTCTGTATATGGGAATACCGAATTCGACCTTATGTGCAATGTTTAAGGTTGAATTTATTTGTAGATTTTGCAGCTTTTTTTAAGCTATTACATAGCTTCTATCGCGGGCCTTGAGCGTGGAGACCGAATCCAGAAATTCCGTAATGAAAATAACCTAACACTGCGCATGCGTAATCCAGCAAAAAATGCTTTACCGCGGCAGTGCCCGAGTGCCACATGTCTTTCTTTATTCACTATGAGACCACAGGTGAAAAAAATCCATTCGATAAAAAATAAATATTCACGGACATTTCGCACATCACACTCTAGTCCCAAACTAAGCAAAGCTTGTACTATGGGAACTAGATTACTGATAGAAAACTTTTTTAAGTATAGAACAAGCATCGGTATCAATCCCAAACGTTTCTTGGTGGGGATCAAACCCACGACCCAGCATGGAAAGCAGAGCTACTACCAACTGAGCTGTGACGCCAAAAAGTATGTAAATGATGACGATGGTCTGACAAACCAACAGTGAAAGGATAGGAAGTACTGAGCGTCGCCAACCGTGATCCTCAGATCGCCGAGTTATAGGAGATAGCGATTTTCATTCGCCTTAGTTAACTTCAGTACTTAATTTAGTTTAATTGTAATTCTTTGTAAGAAGGATCATATAAAAAAACGGTAGGAACCAGGCCGTAAGTTTCTTGCCCGTTCTTCTAGGCTCTGGTCGCGTGGAACTGGCACCTAGAATCGACTAGTATGTAAGACGATTCTAAATGATTCTTGTGATTTTACCGAATAAAGAAATATTTGATTTGATTTGATTTGACTTTGTATAATTGTCAAGTTATAAGCGGTAGCGTTTTAAGCGTATGCCTCTACTCGCTCAGTGGCGTCCTTATCAAAGAATAAATATTTTAGCAAGAAATTCTTTATCAAAAAAATTAAGTGAAATGTGTGAAATTCTTATAAGTAAACTTGTTTAAACTATTGGATGATTCAAACAACTTTAATTTTCAATATTTAGTTATTTTATCTTATTTGCTTTTTTAAGAATCAATTTTATTTAACAAAACTAAATCAACATTCACAAAAACTATCTACTATTATAAAAAACTCAAATATAGATAAAATCGTGATAAAGATCAAATATAAACAAAAAACCTCGAAAAGCAGCAAATCGTAAATCGAAAAAAGCACTTACAAAAAAGTTCAAATATAAAATAGCTTTCCAACCTACCTATATCAAACTCAAATACTCTTTAATTTGGATTATTTCTACTTACTAGCTAATTTTACTGCTTAAGATTACTCTTAGGTTTAAAGTACTTAGTTTGTATATTTTTTTATTTTCTTAAAATTATTTATTCTTTGAAACTTTGTTTGAAATCTGAACAAAACAAGATAGCTTAAGCTTATAACTTGGACCTATACCTAGTGTTCGAGTTCGGTGGACCGATTTATCTTCCTGCTAAGCATACGATGACTACTTATACTTACTACTTCCGAAGACATTATACCATACTAAGTGCAGAGACCCTAGTACGAATAAGGGCCTGCGCAGACCGGGACGGCATGGCAAGGGATTTTAATTTTGACGTGACAACGTCTTATAATTCGATAGAGCCGGCTGCACGCACGAAAAAACATGACTCATGAGGCGTTCTGAGGCGTTCTGAGGCGTTCCATGAAGTGACGTTGTCACGTTCAACTATCGTCAGTAAACCAACTTTACAGACAACCATTTTTTACTAATGGAAATTCAACCGTACTGTTACAGAAATACGACATAAATTGCTATGCTTTAAAATGTGCCGTTCCGTTCACGTTCAATGCCACGGCATCATTTTAAAGCATAGCAATTTATGTCGTATTTCTGTAACTGTACGGTTGAATGTCCATTTGTAAAAATTTAAATCCCTTGCCATGCCGTCCCTCTGCGTAAGCCTTAAATGTGACAATCGCAAACGTATCCGCACAGTGTTGTACTTGGCCCCGATCGTGCTAAATTGTAACATTAACGGTTCGTCTAAGCAGCAGCTAAGGTTCACCAACGTACGTATTTTGGGATCGCGATAAGCGTGTAGCCAAACACGTTCAACATTCGAACGTTAGTGAGCCGAAGGTGACATAACCGCTGTCACACGAACGGAAAGATGAGCGGTCGGCCATTTACAGCGATACGAAGCACACGCTACGTACACGTTACGTTGGTGAACCTTAGCTGCTGCTTACACGAAACGTTTATGTTACAATTTAGCACGACCGGGGCCCAGTATCTTGAATGTGCTAACGTTGCGAAACATTATTTTAACACATTTATTCGTGCACCTTTCTGTACCTCTACCATGAGTTGTCACAGTAAAATCGCCTGACTTTACTACAGTAGTTACGTCAATATTAGTATGTATTACGAATTTTAGTACCCAACTATCCGCTAGAGGCACTGTACAAATCTTTATACATTTTTTTAACTACAAACGCTAGCGAGTATAGTATTATATAGTAAAAAGTCATGGTAGAGCTACTGTTATGGTTTTCTTGCTAGTTTAGTGTAATGTAATTACTTGACAGGCGTCACACCTCAGTTGATAGTAGCCCTGCCTTCCATACATGCGGGTTCGATTCCCACCGAACACAAACCTTTGTTTAATAAACACTAATGTTTTTTCATAAATGTTTTTGACAGTTTTTCAATCAATTTTTCATGAATAAAATTATATTAAACTTTGGAGGATCAGTACCCCAAGTACGAGTTTGTGCACACACGAATCGCAGAGACGTGATCGCCGAGCGCCACCGATTTTGTATGGATATCCAAGCAGCGCCCCTAACAGATTTCTTGAGAAGCTTGGATCTCCAAACAAAATCGGTGGCGCTCGGCGATCACGTCTCTGCGATCCGTGTGTGCACAAATTCGTACTTGGGGTATAGTACAAATAAATAAGACGAAACAGACATAGTAAGTAGACGTAGTGTTTAGGTAATATTATACGTAATTGTATACATAATTAGTGATAGATAATGGATAGAATTATTTCCTTATAAGTACGATATTTCCTATTACCTAATCAGTCATGTTTCGTTGAATAATCATACCTACGTAAACAGATTATAAATTATACACATAGTAACATAAACGCGTAGTGTAAATCATGTGCAAACTGTGATAATTTACACTCAGCTCAAATTATCAAATAAATATATAATCACGGACTTTTCACACATCACACTCTAGTCTCAAACTAAGCAAAGCTTGTACTATGAGAATTAGATTGCTGATAGAATATTTATAAACATTTTTTTTGTAAATACATTTATAGTATACATAGTAACACCTAGACACAGAACAAATATTTCATCACACAAACATTTGCTCTGGGTGGAAATCGAACACACGACCCAAAGCATGGAAAACAGAGCTACTACCAAATAAGCTGTGACGCCTGTCAATTAGATTATGTAGGTTATCTGTGGGAAGTTTATCTCGATTATTTTGCTATAAAAAGAGTTTTTGGAAAAAGAGGCTTTTATTGTTATGACCGTATTTGGTTCAAATAAATTGTACAGTCCTTTTTGGGTAAAATAATTTAAAAAAGTAAGTATGTATTGTTTAATATGTGTGGGTGGTTTATCATTTAGTTTTTCGAAAACAATAATATTGATTTTGGTTTTTACGAAGTAATGTAATTTGGCTTGATGCAAAGTCATAAATAAACGAGCTACTTTAAAGTGATTTAAACGAACACTTTGCTTAGGTATATTTTTGTAAAAATGTTTAGCAACATTTTACACAGTTTGTAATGACAATTTTTATCAAGATAATAAGATTTCGGTAATATCATTTTTAGTTATGTAACTAGTACATTTTTTAGTAAAAAGGATTATTTTAGAAATTATTTTATCTTGCTAATGTTCGTATGTACGTTTGTTAGTAACAAACGTACATACGAACATTAGCAAGATAAAATAATAAACGTAAATATGTAACAAATTGTTACACATTTACGCAAAAACTACCGAATGGATTTTGATGAAACTTTACAATAATGTAGTTAATACATAATATGTGGTTTATGTACTTCATACAAAACAATTCTCCTGAAAGTATCCGAACTGTTTATACATCAGAACAACACATAGTATAGTATAGGTTATAATTTATAAACAAACTGTGCGAATCGTACAAAAGATATTATAGTAAGACGAAGTCGCTCACCAGTACCCCAAGTACGAGTTTGTATGGAAATCCAAGCTTCTCAAGAAATCCTCTAGGGGAGCTGCTTGGATTTCCATACAAAATCGGTGGCGCTCGGCGATTGCGTCTCTACGATCTGTGTGTGCGCAAACTCGTACTTGGGGTAATGTTCTTATCTATTTTTAAAGTGACTGGTCAAATCTAGGGTAACAACACAAACAATTAAATAAACCATGTTTATTTACATTTACACCTTATGTCACTAAGTAACTCGGTCACGGAAGTAGGTAGCTTTCTCGTGACATAACTCAACGTTACTCAAGATATATATGTGACTCACGTATATAAACATTGGCTTATGTGTTAAGGCTGTTGTCGACTAAAGTAAATAAAAAAATGGTTGTCTGTAAAGTCGGTTTACTGACGATAGTTGAACGTGACAACGTCACTTCATGGAACGCCTCAGAACGCCTCATGAGTCATGTTTTTTCGTGCGTGCAGCCGGCTCTATCGAATTATAAGACGTTGTCACGTCAATAATGCTAGACAATCCACACAACATCATCTAGCCCAGATCAGAGCTTGTGTTGTGGGTACTAGAAGACTGACGAAGTGTTGTTGATTTATGAATATTTTGTAGATATATTTGACAAGCGTCACAGCTCAGTTAGTAGTAACTCTGCCTTCCATGCTGTGGATCGTGGGTTCGATACCCACCTAAAGCAAATGTTTGTGTGATGAACATAAATATTTGTTCTGTGTCTAGGTGTTACTATGTATTCTATGTATGTATTCTATGTAATTTATAAAAAAAGAATGTACGTATTCTATCAGCAATCTAATTCCAGTACAAGCTTTGCTTAGTTTGGGACTAGAGACGCTTTAGTGAGCATAGGCCCGTAAAATAGGTACTCGCTATCGGGTTAAGTCAATAATTATTCATTACAGCAGAACTGCATTGAATAGTAAGGCATGTCTTACAAAACAAACTAATTAAAGTAATCAAAATTACTCACTGGACGTGTAATGAGAGATAATCAGTAGAGTCTTCCATGCGCTGTGTCCAAAAGAATCAAAATCAAATATAGTTTATTCAGTAAAATCACAAGGATCATCTAGAATCGCGTTATTAGGTGTTACTATGTATTCTATGTATGTAATGAATTTATAAAAAAAATCTAGATGATTCTAGGTGCCAGTTCCACGCGACCAGAGCCTAGAAGAACGGACAAGAAACTTTTGTGTTATTTTAAAAAAAAAAACTAAACTAAACTATACCTAAATCGATTTCAAAAAATAAAAAAATGTATGAAGATTTGTACAGTGCCTCTAGCGGATAGTTGGGTACTAAAATTCGTAATACTAATATTGACGTAACTACTGTAGTAGAGTCAGGCGATTTTACTGTGACAACTCATGGTCTCTACCATGATATTTATTCTTTTAACTACAGACGCTAGCGAGTGTAGTAAATATAGTATAGTAAAAACTCATGGTAGAGCTACTGTACTCTGCATAGTACAAACCATGAATTATAATGTGTATTTAATGTATACATTACCTAAACAGTACCTACTTATAATACATTTTATTTATTTATTCTACAGATCACCTGACCGTGAATATTATGACCTTCGCGTAAAAAAGTTACTTAAATAATTAACATAAGTTACTTACTTAAATATTAAAATTAAATAAAATAAAAACTTGGCCTAATCAACATTTGAAAGTCTCTTGAAATCTAGTGTAGGTCTGAGTTGGTCTAGGCAAAAGTCGATCTAGTCTAGTCAAGTTAAGTTGGTAGAGTCAAAAGTCGACCTGCTCCAGTCAAAAGTCAAGTTGGCCAACTTAACCAAAAGTCGAATACGTCAAAAGTAGAGTTGATCTATCCAAAAGTCAAATAAGTCGAGTCAAAAGTCTAGTTGGTCGCGCCATAAGTCGAGTTGGTTAACTCAAGTCACCATAACGGTCAAAAACTTTGAATGATTGATGCCAAGGCCACAAAACCATAAGAATCATGAATATTAAAATATAGGCAATGTTTGTACTTATTCGGTAATTGTGTCCTCATACTATACGCTTATATATTCATTGTTTGTTTTGTTATGTAAGTTATTTGTTGAGGTAGGTTGCTGAGGTGTTGACGTAATTTTCTAATACTTCAAGTGTTAGATATAATAACTAAATAATACAAAATTACATAGTCCGACATACTCTCAAAATCAATAAAAGTTTATTCAGTAAAATCACAATGATCATTTAGAATCATCTTATATACTAGGTGATTCTAGATGCCAGTTCCACGCGACCAGAGCCTAGAACGGGCAAGAAACTACGGCCTAGTTCCTACCGTTTTGTTCATGTGATAAAAATTAAAAACGTACGATAACAAACGAAGGTTATCGAACTGACAACCTCCTTCTAATTCTAATTGGGGGAATAAGATCTGCACTGACGTCCTGCAATGGGGTGTATGGTGCATTGTCCCCCTGCTAACCTCACCCCAGCACAACTCCTTAGAGTAACGGAGAAGGACTTTGGGTTGGTGGCAGCAGTGTTCTAGCATCCCCGATGGTGGTGGATGGCGAGAGTGATGAAAAATACCCGATCAGTTCCTGCAGTCCTGTTTTGGACCTCGCTTCATTTCTAACAGTGCAATACAATAACACATGTTCTACAGTCATGCGACAACCTCCTTTTGTCTGTAAAAAAAAAGCACACAGACTTCCTCGGTAATGACAGTTCAATTACACTCATCATACCTCGCATCCTACACAACCCAGGACGTGTTGCCATACGCCATGCAAGAGTGACCAAACGTTACAATGCTAGACTTCGAGGCTAAGACGCTGTCGCCATGTTGTAACGGTGTACACACGACTCAGCTAATCTTACATCCCGAGGGTCTATCACAGACGAGAAATAAATTATGTAATAAATATTCATAGACAATTCACACATCACACTCTAGTCCCAAACTAAGCAAAGCTTGTACTATGGGAACTAGATTGTTGATAAATTATTTGACAAGCGTCACAGCTCAGTTGGTGGTAGCTCTGCCTTCCATGCTGTGGGTTATGGGTTTGATTACCACCCAGAGCAAATGTTTGTGTGATGAACATAAATATTTGTTCTGTGTCTGGGTGTTAGGTACTAAGTATTCTATGTATTTACAAAAAATATAAGTATTCTATCAGCAATCTAGTTCCCATAGTACAAGCTTTGCTTAATTTGGGACTAGAGTGTGATGTGTGGATTGACCGTGAATATTTAAGTATATTTATTTCATTTCATTGATTCTATTTTGATACTTCTTCTGTGGAACTGGCACCTATAATAACCTAGTAGGTATGTAAAACGATTCTAAATGATCCTTGTGATTTTATTGAATAAAGAAATAAGATTTGATACAGCCATAGTAGTAGTGAAATCATCGTAATATCGCAGTGATAGCTACAGGAGGAAACCGAATGCTTCCGCCACCACAACCACAGCGGGAAAGTTCAGTTAATATTCATTTACTCGCTCTTTCCAATTATATTGTTTACAATCAAATAGGTTTACTTTTTGATTCAGTTGTAAGCTATTGCATAGCTTCTATCGCGGGCCTTGAGCGTGGAGACCGAATCCAGAAATTCCGTAACGAAATAACCTAACACTGCGCATGCGTAATCCAGCAAAAAATGCTATGCAATAGCTTTACCCCGGCAATCCCCGAATGCCTTTTATTAATTAAAGTTTTTTTGACAACTATCATATCACACTCTAACTAAATAGTAATTATTTAATACTTATTTGAAAGTATCACGGTTTTGAACATAGATGTCTTTATCAATGGGATTATTTACCATGATTCATTATTTCCCGATAATTTGGCACTGTTATTATTAGATTGGTTATATATTATTAGAATGGTTCTATTTTATTACGTTTTTTTTACAATTATAATTCCAAACTAAGCAGAATTATGGGAACTAGGTTCCTTATATAATACTTATTTTTTTTGTACCTAGAATACATAATAACACCCAGACATAGAACAAATATTTGTGTTCATCACACAAACATTTGCTTTCGGTGGGGATCAAACCCACTACCCAAAAATTATGTATAATGGTGAAAGAGTTTTGCAATGGGTCTAGTTTTTAGGATTATAACAAATAAATATTGACGAAGTTGGCTTACTTCCGCCATTAAACAAACGAAAACTATTTTTACTTTATGTTAAAATCTATTCTCATAGACATTTCGCTGGGTTTCAGGTTGTGGCATAGCGGTGGGCAAGCAGACAGCGCAGCGAAGGATCGTAGGCGGAGATGACGCCGGGTTCGGCACATTTCCCTGGCAGGCGTACATACGGATTGGCTCTTCCAGGTTATATACAATTCATTAAATAAACTTACTAATTAGACCTTATCCCCCTACTATCAACGTTATCTTTAAGATATAATAAGTTTCTAAGTTTTGTCTTTGAGTTTTATCAAATTGGTTGGTCTATTATACTTATAAGGTCTAAAACAGCTCGCTCTACAAGTAACAAGTAACGGTCTATCTTATAAAAAGTTAGCGTTGACTTTAAGTCATCATTACGTATGGTAATCAATGCTTTCAAGTCTGCGCTAACTTTTTACTTGTTACTTGTAGAGCGAGCTGTTTTAGACTTATAGTATAACAGACCAACCAATTTGACAAAACTTATAAAGACAAAACTTAGAAACTCACTCTATCTTAAAGATAGTGGTGATATTATGTCATCATTACGTATGGTAGAGACATAAATAAATAATAAATAAATAAAACCTAACTTTTTATAAAATCGTTAGTATCAGAGGCCAGAGTGCTTAGTCCGAGGTTGCATTTTAAAACTCCCTACTCTCGAGCCGACAGTCGTCTCTCGGATAGCCATACAAAAATGTAGGTAGTAGTTTTAAAATGCAACCTCGGACTAAGCCCTCTGAGCACGAATAACTGTGACAATCGGTAATGTAACGTATATAACACACTGCGCGCTAACGCTGCAACGTTCGACAGTAAGCTGATGTGACGTACAGTGACGTATTTGAGATACACTGCGCGTCAACGCAGTGTATCTCAAATACGTCACTGTGTCGATACGTTTACGATTGTCACATTTACTCGTGCCCACCCCCCTGAGATGGCGGTATAAAGTACCTATGTCTATGTTGTATAAAAAAAATACTAAAAATAGTTATTATTAAAAATAGTTTTCTAAAACTAACTTGCTTTGAAATACAATGACTATAAATCGTAGTAATTATTTGTAAAATTATAATCAAAACACACTAATCGTAGACTAGATGGGAGAAAGGGATAACTGCGATTTCACGTTTTTGTAGTGCAATTTTAGTAGTTTTTGTAGTTTAGTTTTTTTGTGTTTTTTCACTATAACGATACATATTGTTTATATTTTTTATCACGATTTCAACCATTATTATTTTACGATAATTTAAATTAAAGAAATAATTTTTAATAAAATTATTTTGTATGATAAAAAAATGTTTATTGTTAAGTATTTTCGGAAACAATGTGAATTCAAAAGAATTAAATTAAAACTAATTCAAATTAACAACGTCATTAATGGATCATTAATTTTAGTCGTAAATAACTTAAAAATTGGATCTACATCCAGATAAAATAAAAGTAAAAAGATATACATACATATTATACGGATATTTAACGTATTAAAGACATCGAGAAAATACAGTATGCGATAAATACCTGCGTATCTATTATATCTTTTTACTTTCTAAAGGTCTAAATAGAGTTTGGTATATTAATTCGATTAAATATTGTACAGTACGTCTAAAACATCTAACGCGTCTAAGTGGCAAGCTTGCGATTTTGTTTATAGGCCTAAGCTCCTTTAAAATTTTTAGTAAATTAATAAACTAGGCTTTGCTAGACTCTCATGTTACCTTAGCAGCTGCTTAGAGCGTTTTCACATTATCCGATCCGATATCGAGGTAAGTAAAATGTATGAAATATCCGATATCGGGCTGGACAATATGAAAGACAGGTACATATTTCATACATTTTACTTTCCCCGATATCGGATCGGCGTCCGACACCGATATCGGATCGGATAATGTGAAAACGCTCTTAGATGAAACGTTTACGTTACAATTTAGCACAATCCGGGCCCATGACTGCAGTTTAATACACCAAAATTCTTACTAGACTGTTAACAAAAAAGTAAAAATACTAAAAAAATCATATAATGTGTGTTACTAATATAATAACAATATTAACTTACAGATGCAACATGCTTATGTCAATATTCGAGCTAATCGGTTGGAAGCAGTGTTGGATAGAGAGGTAATGTGCGAAAGAGCATGATGTATAGCACTCGGAATCCGGGAGTTTCTGGGTTACAGCTTTTTGGTCTACGTAGTTCGATATTTCTTCTTAAAAGATCGACTATAATCTCGCTTTGTCAATTAAATCAACAAAAATACATACTGACAATATTCTTGGTTGATTTTATTGTCAATAAAATTAACAAAAATATACTTATTGTCAATATTTTTTTGTAATCTTTATTCACAAACAAACTTATGACTACTACAGTAGTTACAAAATGTACATATATAGGCATATAAAATACATAAGAAACGCATATAAGCATATTTTTTTTGTTGATTTTAGTGACAAAACGAGTTCAGTTGAAAAATATTAGACAATTCTAGAAAAATATAGATTTGGGTCTTTGACTTTTTCGCACATTCCTCTACAATGCTTGTAATTTAATGTATATTGTAGATCTGATGGAGACTGGTAAGTAATATAGATTTATTTAAACTTTTAAGATCAGTACTTATAGTAAAGAGATATATTTTATGATCAAACATTCTTATGATCCAGTCTGCCCGCGACCACGGCTTCCATGCTGTGGGTCGTGGGTTCGATTCCCGAGCAAATGTTTGTATGTTGAACATAAATATTTGTTCTGTGTCTGGGTGTTTATATGTAATTTATATATGTATTTACATAAAAAATGTATATAAGTATTCTATCAGCATCTAGTTCCCATAGTACAAGCTTTGCTTAGTTTGGGACTGGAGTGTGATCTGTAAAATGTCCCTAAATATATAGATATAATTATTTATTGCAACTTAGT
Organism: Ecliptopera silaceata; assembly: GCA_932527185.1. Taxonomy (NCBI): domain Eukaryota; kingdom Metazoa; phylum Arthropoda; class Insecta; order Lepidoptera; family Geometridae; genus Ecliptopera; species Ecliptopera silaceata. The sequence goes on along the minus strand of OW052217.1, from coordinate 3,494,889 downwards.
CGAAACATTGGGAAAAATAGTAATAAGGTACACGATAAAATCCCGTATAAGTAGTATATCTCTTTACTATAGTAGTAATATGTTATAAATGGTACTTTATTCACAAACAAACTTACGACTATACAGTATTTACAAAATGTATATAGTCATATAAAATACATAAGAAACAGCTGAGCTATCTATAGACCGTTGCAAACGATCTATAGATAGTTCAACTGATCCAAATCAGTACCAATCGGAAGATAAAAAAATAATAATAATAAATAAGTAATGTAAATAATAATGTTATAAATCAAATGCGCATGTTTATTGATTGCATGTTGCATGATATCGTCCCAGCAGGTGTAATGCAGTAATGACTTATTAGAATTTATTTTTATCAAATTACTTCCAAATTTTTATTATTTAGTAAATTCCATAAAGCAAATTTAATTTAAAATAAATAATAATGAAAAAAGATACCGGTTAGAATTATTTATCTATGTATATATTTATTTATTATGTATTTATAAAAACTAAATTATCCATTTAATAAGTATAATGAGTTAAAAAAAGGTAAAACCAACGCTCCATACAATTTTACCCAGACGCTTTGTAAAAATATTATTGTTATTTATTTATTTATTTATAGGCAACGCCAACAGCACACACAGTAAAAATTTATAATAATTACTTACAGTCTAACTTATACTATACAATGTGTGCCAATTACAGGCATGCACAACATTCATAATAAAAAACACACGGACAGCAGAAAATAAAGTAGTTATTGTTAGCTCAATAAAGTTAAAAATAACTAAAAAAGCTGGAAGAGATCGCCTTTAGCGATAATGTCGTCCATTGTACTATATTTACCGTTTGATTACTAATATTTGTTAATATTTGTTTAATATTAATTGGGTTTTGCTAAACGGTGTGCAATAATCCATTATTACGCAATTTGTATAAAAATATTTTACTAAAAACTTTTGTTTAAAGTATATTTAAGCTGTTGATGTTCACTATAAAGTAATAATCAATTATTAATTTCTATTGTAAAGAACGTCGTTGTATATATGGTGTTATGTCACAACTCAATTTCTATGTTTTCTGTCGTTGGTATAGGGTGCTCTCAAAAATGGTTACAAAAATAATTGAAATAAATATTTTTGATCTGCTTATTCTTGGTGCTCAATAGGTAAATATTAAAAAAAAATTCTGTCTTGAAATGTTCACTCTAACAATATTTATTTGTAGGTATCAATTATTTTGTCGTTATTATAGTTGTTTAATAACAAGCTGCTATTATGTTTCATAAATATTTTATTGACTGAATTGTTAGCTATGTTGCAGTTTTTGCTAAAACTAAAAACTTGTAAACGGTATGAGAATTCAGTAATTAAAACGGTATGAGAATCAAATATTTTCAATGTCAAACAGCAGATTAAAGATATCAAACATCCTGTACCTTCAAAAAGCAAGTAATTGTGCCTATACGCAACGATACATCCTTACGTAAGATGTAATTGGGTTCTTGTGGGCTATTGTTGTCACATACTTATGAAACTATGCTCGTCATTTTTCTGGCAATACTTGGTTAGCAATTTCATTTTCTTCTTCTTTTCATTTTCTGGGGTGGAGACCGCGTTTAGGCAAGCGTAGTGTAATGCCTTAATCACACGTACCGAGTAAACCGGCGAGACAGTGACGTATTTAAGATACATTGCGCGCTAACGCTGCAACGTTCAACAGTAAAACTGATGTCGACGCGCAGTGTATCTCAAATACGTCACTGTCTCGCCGGTTTACTCGGTACGTGTGATCAAGGCATAAGACGCACCCGGCGAGATGGAGCGACGGTACAAGGAGTGTAGGACAAACACAACATGAGAAGAGACGAAGACCGGGCTCAATGGCGCGTCTTGGGAGAGACCTACGTCCAGCAGTGGACTGATATATGTTGATGATGATGATGAATTTCATTTTCGTACGCATGATGTTTCTTGATATTTCTATTTTTTGACGTGCTTCATCTTTGCAGACTATAGTCGATATAATTTCTTGTAACTTTTTTTTAAAGGACAAAAAAGGTCTTGTAAAGTTGTTTTATTTTGTATCTATGTACATAATTTCTCTGCTAATTTATCAACTGTTTTTAATTATTCTTTTTTTGGTGGATAGGACATATTTCAGAAGTGGTCCTATATTATATTAAATTTTATGAAGATCGAGCTAGTACTTTTTTGAGTATTTGTTTAAATCTCATGACTTCGATCGTCTCACAACGCCTGGATATGATTTATAAGTTTTATATCCAGATTCGGCGGCTCGCTTATCTCCCAAAAACAGAAATTTATAAGTTTTTATATATCCAGATGTGGCGGCTCGCTTATCTCTCAAAAACGCAGAAGTTTATAACTTTTAATACATATATATCTCTCAAAAACGCAGAACTTAATAATTTTTAAGATATATTCAGATGTGGCTCGATATCTCCCAAAACAGATAAATTATTAACATTTAAGATACCTATATTTTGATGTGGTGGCTCGCTTATCTCCTAGAGCACAGAAATTTATAAGTTTTTATATATACAGATGTGGCGGCTCGCTTATCTCCCGTCGCCATGTCGTGACCGCGGGTCACTGTGTTGCGCGCGCTCAGCCCCGTCACGTGAGGGTGACCCTGGGGGATTACGTCATCAACTCAGCAGCAGAGCCTTTACCAGCATACACCTTCGGCGTGAGGTCCATCAAAGTGCATCCGATGTTCAAGTTCACACCCCAAGCAGATAGATTTGATGTCGCTGTGCTGATGTTGGATAGAAACGTGCATTATATGCCGCATATTTGTGAGTATTTCATTATTGTATGCCATTAATATTACTAGTGGTATTCCTTTTATGATAACCACTAGTAATTTTCCTTGTATGATTTTTTAAATTAATTTACACAAATTAATTTAAAATGTCATACCATTCAGTCATAATAGTCAAAATAATATTTACACAAACAAAGATAAATAAATATCAATACAAAATAAATACATGTAATAAATATTAGTAATACCTACAGTTGGTCACCTGACTAAATCTAAATAAATACTTACTTCTTAGTAAGAATAGCTGGGCTGTGATGCCTCTCTCATATAACTATTATTGTATATATCCATGACTATTCTTGACATGACAGAATAACTAATCTTGTTCACTTTTTTCTAAGCTCCAATCTGTAGAGCAAAAAATCTAAGCAAAAGCCAGACTTTCTTTATTCCCCAGCAAGTGTTGTTTATTTAGGCTATTCTTTTTCACCCTGAAGTTTATTTGTTTTTTCTGTATTTCTAGCTCCAATCTGCCTCCCGGAGCGCGGGTCTGACTTCCTCGGCCAGTACGGGTGGGCGGCGGGGTGGGGTGCGCTGAGCCCGGGCTCGCGGCTGCGCCCGCGCACACTGCAGGCGGTCGACGTGCCCGTGTTGGACAACCGGGTGTGCGAGCGGTGGCATCGTGCTAACGGTACGACAATATGACACTTATTCACAGCAGAGCGAGTAGAGTAGAGTAGACGTACAAAAGTAGACTGGAAATCTCGTACTAGATATGCTAGATACGCTAGATATTGCACCCCCAGTGCGACACTGTCACTTGTCACAAATTTAGTTTTACAGGAGAAGCATTTAAAACTTTGTCACCTCACAAAACAATGACTTAAGAATTTATAGATGAGATGAACAGTTTAAACTACAACGTCAACTTTAAACTTTACTTTTTAATAAATATTAATCACTTACACAACCCGCTCAGAAGTGACGTTTTGGTAAAATACGAGCATATTATGCTCGTATTTTAAAGGTCGGTAAGGGAAGGTAAGCATTTATTTGGTCTTCCTTTATGTAGTTTTTTTTCATAATCGTCCGTTTGCAACCAAAGCGTCTAACCCAAAAAAACTATTTTTCCAGGCATCAACGTAGTGATCTACCCCGAGATGCTTTGCGCCGGCTACCGCGGCGGCGGGAAGGACAGCTGTCAAGGTGACAGCGGCGGCCCACTCATGCTGGAGCGGGCTGGCAGGTGGTATCTCATCGGGGTTGTGTCAGCTGGCTACTCGTGTGCGAGTCGAGGCCAACCCGGGATATACCATAGAGTCGCACACACGGTCGATTGGATCTCGCACGCGACTACTTTGCCGTAAGTGACTAGTGATTGGTCATGGTAGTCGAGATTTTTCGAATTGAAATTTTTTATTGAAAATTGAAACGTTTTGATTGTAAAGTTCATTCTGTTTTCTTTATGGAAATTGTAAAGTTCATTATGGGTCATGAAAACATTAAGAACTTTTGTTTATGTAATGTCATATTTAATGAATTGGTGTAAATCAGAGACTTTTCAAACAACAAAATAGGCTTTTTTGTGTATTAGATAAAGTCCTTTCTAACGCGGTATGAATGCAAAGTCACTTTTTTACTAAAGATTTTATGATTAAGACGCAATAAAACCTGTAAAAATCTGTAAATTTGTATTTGGAAACGTTTAATGATGATTTTGTAAGCAAAAAATAATATTAATCTTATGAAATAAAAGGTGTTAGATATGCATTGCCTATTTCAACTTTTAAAAATCTTTGATACTTTAACACCTGTTGAAATAATTAATGTATAAGTGAAAATGTGCTTACGCCTTCATCTGTGCATAAGTGTACTATTTGAGCTAAAATAAATAGTACATTCGACCACCATGACTTAAGGGAACTATTTGAGCATATACATAGTCGACCACCATGACTGTTTAGTAAATCAAAACTAAAAATACATCTTTAGTAAACCAAACATCGAAAACATCAATTGGAGACTTATCTAAGTATATCTATACTAGAAAATGTTTTTCAATTAAATGTTAAATAAATCTCGGATGACAGATGTCATGGCATCTTATCTCTATAACTTTACATCACTATTTTGAGATTCGATTTTACTTTTGACGTATCTTTGAGTTCTAAAAATGTTTGACAAACTCGAAAAATGATGTTTTCTTGGATAGGCGTTTTTCTTGAACTGTGACCAAGTGGTTGGAAAGTAAAAACCAGATAAAAAATGTTTTTCATAGCATAAGCTTTTGTGATAAAAAAACAATGAAAAATAATTTTATTTTACCAGTTTCTATATACTAAAAATAATTTATAAGTGCCTTGTACTTTGTAAATACGATGTAAATATAATAGTCTGAAATTATTACAGCCATATTCACAAACAATATATTTTTCATATTGCATAACAGAAAAAAATATTATTGATAATTTGAAAAAATATTTTTTTTTACTTTAAATATATTGGTTGTTGTAATTACTAAATATGTAACATAATATTGTTTGTGAATATGGGTGTTACAAAACATAGATAGTATTTTACAATTTTTACCAATAAATGTAAATAAAATAAGTAAATATTAATTAATTTAAATGCAATTAAGTTATTTGACGCTTCTAATTTATTACCAATAAAATTGTTTTTGTTATAACTATTCTTTAATTTGGTGTAAAATGTGAACAAAACATTGTAATTATTTAATTTTATTGTAATAAATTGTATTTATTATTAATTTATCTCGTTGTTTTATTTTTTAATACGATATTAATAGATTTATTTAATATCTTTTTAGCTTTTATAAGAAATGCATCTACTTATATACCTACTTATATTTTTTATTTCTATATAGCATTACTTCTTCTTCTTGCGTGTCAATGGGTAACACAATAACAACCTCAAACCAAGTTCGAATAGAACTTATGCCTTGATCACACGTACCGAGTAAACCGGCGAGACAGTGACGTATTTAAAATACACTGCGCGCTAACGCTGCAACGTTCAACAGTAACACTGATGTCGACGCGCAGTGTATCTCAAATACGTCACTGTCTCGCCGGTTTACTCGGTACGTGTGATCAAGGCATTAGCATTACTAAGATTGTGTAAAGTGTATCTTATCTTAACTTATCCGAATTGCAAGCCATCGCCTTCCCATCCAATATAAATAATAGGGATCTTGTATCTCTTCACCAACTTCATCAGAACATCATATAAAGGTCGATAGAACCGTTGGAGTGATGATGCAGAAATCGAACCCGCTCCTGTAGCTTGCTGAAGAATCTCTTGCCAATGCTGTGAATGCCCTTTAGACATCATTTCTCTGAAAAAAATAATAAAATACTCACGGTTCACACTATAGTCCCAACTTTTTGTAAATACATGAAATCACTATGTATTATATGAATACATAGTGACATCCAGACACAGAACAAACATCAGTGCTCATCACACAAAAAAATGCTTTCGGTGAGGATCGAACCCACGACCCACAGCATGGAAGGCAGAGCTACTACCAACTGAGCTGTGACGCCTGTCAATTTTCACTTCAAACAGTAGGTACTGGCTGCACATTATGAGTATCTCTATTACCGTATGGACTATGGTAACGTGTTATGGGGTAAATTAGTGGGTATTCACCTCAACAGTTTCCCAGCAGCTTTAGACCCGTAGATATCACATCTATTCAAAGGTATGGTATCAGGTATTGTATCTCTATCATCCCTTCGACCGAACACAGCAGCCTTGCAAAGACTTTCGAACAGCTGGACCTGTATGAAACTGCTTAAGAAATACCTGGAAGTGATCAGAATTCTTAATCAGGCACTTTCGTTTAAGAATCATCATCATTATCAATCTATATCAGTCTAGTGCTGGACGTAGGTCTCACCCAAGACCCGCCACTGAGCCCGGTCTTCGGCTCTTCTCATCCAGTGTTTGCCAGCTACATTCCGCATATCGTCAATAATCGTTAAAAATAAGTGCTTAAACTTGTTTCGAGAGAAACTTTATTATATCTTTTTCCGTGAATATTTGTATAGGTATATATATTTTTTTAGCTAGGATGTGGTGAATTTATAATAAAAATAAAACCAGCCAAGCGTTCCTTAAAAAAAGCATGTTCTTGTATGCAAGCCTCTTTTAATACCTATCAAATAGTCAAAAGTTACCTAATATAAGGTGTGTTATCAGGAACATGAAATTTAGCAGCAATATCAAAGTACTCCTCCCCTCTTTTATTGGTGGGGGCTATACCTTGAAGCTCCAACGCCATCTTCCAGAAAACTTTGTTCGTATCAGCATTATGTATACTACCTTCAAAATATTTCCATCTATACTCATCTATTAGAAGCGAAAATGGTATCTGTGGTATCTTGTTTAAAGCTTGTTTTAGCAGAAGTATGTTATCTGTCTCAAAAATATTATCTTCATCATTATTTTTATCATCACCTTGTATAGTTTCAATATCTTCAAAATCTATGTCTTTATTATCGTTATATTTTCTTTTAATGAAATCTTCGTTTGCTTTTTTAGGTCTTTTATTGGGTTTTTCGTTGGATGTATTAATATAAAGTAAGGAATCATTAATAAGTCCAAGGCGATGTAAATGTTGCGGTGTCATCACGCCATACATGATAGCGTCTCCTATGCTTTCATGAAGCGCTGTGTTCGCTTGACGGAATATAGTTGGTTGGTTTTTATAAGCCATGTAGTATTGTATGTGTCCCATCTCATGGTGTAGTACGTAAAAGTCTTCTTTTGTTTTACCTGAGCAGTATAGTAATCTGTAATAGTTATAGTCATACTTAATCCAGTAAAATCACAAGGATCATTTAGAATTGTCTTATAAACTAAGTGATTATAAATATAATAGGCATTAATATCAATGTGTGTCTGGATATTTCTGTCTGTAAGTGAGTTTTGATAAGATTGCTATTGCACTAGCAAAAATGCGCGGCAAATTTCAACCAAGATGGCGGAAGGAAGTTGATAGCTTTCTGTCAGACTGGAAAAATATAGGAATCCAAATATTCGAGTATATGAAAAGATAGGAGCCTTTGCTCAGTAAAAAATTAGAGGGAAGATAGTAAAGATAGATAAATAAGTAGTTTTATGATATACCGAAAGTCGCCATCTTTAAACATGTCCGCCGCAGCTCCATGACAGCGAGTGTTTTTGCTCTTTCTAACAAACACGGATTTCTGCCAAGATGTATCCGTCATAGCTGGCAACCCGAAGGATTGGTAGAAGTCATCTGCTCGTTTAGCCTGAAATCATGGTAGGGAATTTCTGATGCAATGTATCAATTTCATGATTTTTTAACACTTGCTTATAAAAGCGTGCATAAACATATTAAACTAATTTTATTGCATTTAGTGGACGTAATTAAATTTTTAATGTGTAGGAGTATATTTTAAACCTAAGTTTAAGTTTGTTGAATTGCCGCTCTTTTCACACGGTCGCCATCTTGGAAAATGAGGTGCAAAAGATTTTCGCGCTGTTTCTCTTAAACTAGCAACCCTACATACTTTTAGACATTATTTTATAGCAAATTGTTTGTTTAAATACTAAAATATCTCAGTCTTACCATGTATAGCACAGTCCAATTCAAGTTTTTAATGCTTTGGTCTAAATCTATTGTTCTTGGTGTTATCAGGTCTATTAAAGGTTCCCAGTTTTGCGACCACAGATCACCTGAAATATATTTTAGACATGTTTACAATACAGTGATAAACTGCTTATTGTTTTAAAACATCTGTACATTAGCATGATCACTGCAAATCAAAATCTTTATCTTTAAACTTTTTGTCTCTAAAAACATAAGTACTTAAATAAAACAAAATGGACTGGAATTCTAGATGCTTAGGTACCTAATAAATGAGCGGGAATAGGTCCTCTTTCCGGAACAATGTTGCCATAGTGCTTCCTCAAATAATACCTTACAACTCCATGGAGGAGCATGTATAGAGGTTTTACTTCTTCGTAGATTCTTCGACAGAGCTGCCGTAGATGTGGAGTTTCAAGTTCATCTCTCCAAGCTGCTCCTATATCTTGGTAACCTGGAAACTATATGCTTTCAGCACTAGCTTTTTTTAACTTATTTAACTGTTTCTTTATATACTTATATTTTTCTTTTTTTAACTTTTGGGTGTTTAGATACTACTTTATTTACAACTAACTACTTTTTATTGTTACTACTATCTACTGATTGTCTTTCGATTTTTTAATTAAGTGCATGTTCCATTCTTAAAATGTAAATCCGTTTTTGGCTATCTGTTTTGTAATTAAGATTATTTCATTTCCATTTAAGAGCTGTGTTTGATTTTGCTACACAATAAATAAATAGGAAGATTATGAAAATATTATGACATGTCGAAAGTAGGCCATATTTTTTGGCCAATTAGAAATTTAGTTTTGGTAACCAGACAATGATTGACCACTATTATTGTGATTATCCTTTAGAACTTAACATCTATTATGTTTTGAAACTAAAATATGACTCTACCATTTCTCCTAGCAGCAGCATTTTCAACATCAACCAGTTTTTTATAAAACTCTTTCATAGGTCCTACTTTTTCCCTCCAAACTAGCCAAGTCCATTTCAGCACTGCCTCATTTCTTGACACTTCCATCACCTTCTCGAAGTCATCTTCTCCTTTCAAACAAACTCCTTGCTTCACTTCTTCTTTGGCAGCCATTTTAGCAGCTATAGATATATCATCTTTCACATGCTTAGGAACTTGGACGTTGATTATATATCGTAAAATAGCTGATTCTGTTTTATTGGTGACATTATCGAGTGACGGAATACAGATTTCAGCTTCTGTGTAAATTGTTTGTAGTTCTTCATAAAGATTACTGATTAATCTGGAAATAAAATTTTAAATTAACATAACCTTAAATTTATAAATCATCTAGACAAGCGTGGTAAATTATAATAGGTACATAAATAGGATAAGATTACCTTGCCTCATGAAAAGTGAACTTAGGTCCTCTGCACAGCAAATACGTCTGCCTCGCTTGAGAACTATTCATCGACTGACTTTGAATCAATATTGCCAGCTTCTCACAAATCTCTCGCTCCCATTTTATGCGTTCTTTTTGGAAAACCGCAGCTTCGCGTGGTAGATCTGGGTTGCCAGGTTCGATTGAAGATCTCCATGCTATGTCTGCTGCTTTCGCATTGAAGCTAAGAACTCTAGCGTTGATATTGTTAAACAGATTGTTGATATCTTGGCAGGTGTAGGCAGAGGACAGTGTGAGCAAAACCAAAGCTTGAAAAGTATGCATTTTGCTTTTAGGCTTGACTTTTAGCACTCCATATTTCTGGAAGTTAAAATATTTTCAATTGTTTGTTAAAAGGTACAAGACACACTTTGGGTCGCTGTGCCAGCGGAGTAAGTAGGTAAGAAAGTTATAACGTAAAAAAAAATATACACGGACAATGCACACATCACACTCTAGTCCTAAATTAATTAATTAAGTGGGAACTAGCCCTTTCTTGTACTTATTTATTTTTGTTATACGCAAATGAAGCATATTTAAATAAAATAAGTAGGTGCAGCTCAGATGAATAACTTAGAGTTTCCATTAATTTCCAAAATCAATATCCATTATGATAATCTAATGGATAAATGTAATGTAAGGTGCTTCAGATAAGTGTTAGATAACAGAACTCTGATTCAGTTTCGTACGATTCGGTAATAAACGGTGCTTTTATTATATTTTATATTAGCTGTTTGAACGAAAAAAAAACAAAAAAACTCTTTTCTAAATTAAGTATCATTGAAAAGGCTCGATTTATGGTCAACATATCGGAAAACCCTTTTTTCTGTAGGGTTCATTTATACAGCTTTTTAAAGTAAGTAGGTAGGTACTTACTAGTTTTTTTTAATATAGGTTGACAATATCTTATCTTACATTATTTAAAAAATCAAATCAAATAAAAAATTCTTTATTCAGTAAAATCACGCGAATCATTTAGTATCGTCTTACATAGGTACTAGGTGATTCTAGGTGCCAGTTCCACGCGACCAGAGCCTAGAAGAACGGCCAAGAAACTTTAATACTTATAACGTAACTAAATATACACCTTTTAAGGTGTATATTTAGCCATTTATGGCTGGTCTTAAACTCAATGATTATAAATCTTGTGGACTGTAATCAGAGGGTAAGTTAGGGTAGATACAGATTAAAGTATTCTTAATGAGCATGACTTATCACAAATCAGGACACTTCGAGTAGATTAGATAAATGCTATCTAGATGCATCAACGTCAAGGGCTTTTTTATCCGTAGTAGAGCCGATGTAGAGCACAGAGTACTAAGTCCGAGGTTGCATTTGCAAAACTCCCTACTCTCGAGCCGAGAGTCGTCTCGTCTCTACGATCTAATCCGATCTTTCTTTAGGGGTCCTAAAGAAATGATTAGTGTATAATACAAAACATATTAGAATAAGTGTATTTTTTAAGGAAGTAATAAAGGCTTTTTTATTTTTATTTATTTATTAGATAAGTACCTAATTAGCCAATGACTTAAATAACTAGTCAAAAAGATTTTTGTAATGAAAAGTTAGATGAACGCACAAAAATATTTCAAAACAATGTCTTTGATTTACTTTTTATTACTGCAAGTACCTACTGCTAAAAAGTACTACTCACCAAACTACAAAAATCTCCATAAATACCTACTTAGTTACACAATCTCTATATAAGTCGGTATTTCAGTAGTTGAAAGCTCGAGCACTGTAAACTAACTGAATTGAAAAGTCCCGTGCCATTCTTTATGTAGGAATCGAAGGGATAGGTTGGGAACACACTCAGTTAGGTATAGATATACACAATTTTTCTTTGGCGAGCGTTAGTTAACATTAAATTAATTAAACTTTTGACAAGTGATAAAGAGTAATCTTTCATGTGTTAGACTTATGTTAATTATTTCAAATATGATTATTTAATTGTTTAAGAATACAATTGAATTGACTTGTACGCTACGTACAGGGGGATAAGGGTTGCAAAGTTCTACGCGAATTATGTTTGAAATTGTGAATAATGGTGAATAATAACACGCAAAAAGAAGAAGAAGAAGAAGAAAACATTTTTAAGCTATTGCATAGCTTCTATCGCGGGCCTTGAGCGTGGAGATCGAATCCAGAAATTCCGTATCGAAATAACCTATAACATTCCGACGGCAAGAATGCTATGCAATAGCTTTACCGCGGCAGTCCCCGAGTGCCACACGTCTTTTTTTTAAATCTCTCTCTCATTGTATCACAGCCTTCTGTGCCGGGATAAGCCTCCCCGGGGCCAAACAGACAATACCAGTCGATCTTAATTCTAAATGCTAGAAATAAAATAGCCAGGCCCTACTGTGAAACTACTCTAGATACAAGATTTTGCCAAAAAAAATATTACACATGCAATTTATCGTTTTATACTATCGTTTTATTTTTATATAATATATCGGGTATGTCATGCCCGCGGTGTAGTTACCTGCACGTATCCCTCGTCGTCCGAGTCGGGTATGTCATGCCCGCGGTGTAGCTACCTGAACGTATCCCTCGTCGTCCAAGTCAGATATGTGGTGCCCGCGGTGTAGTTACCTGCACGTATCCCTCGTCGTCCGAGTCGGGTATGTGGTGCCCGCGGTGTAGCTATCTGCACGTATCCCTCGTCGTCCGAGTCGGGTATGTGATGCCCGCGGTGTAGTTACCTGCACGTATCCCTCGTCGTCCGAGTCGGGTATGTGATGCCCGCGGTGTAGTTACCTGCACGTATCCCTCGTCGTCCGAGTCGGGTATGTGATGCCCGCGGTGTAGTTACCTGCACGTATCCCTCGTCGTCCGAGTCGGGTATGTGGTGCCCGCGGTGTAGTTACCTGCACGTATCCCTCGTCGTCCGAGTCGGGTATGTGATGTCCGCAGTGTGGTTACCTGCACGTGTCCCTCGTCGTTCGAGTCGGGTATGTTATGCCGGCGGTCTAACTACCTGCACGTATGCCTCGTCAGCCGAGTCGGGTATGTGGTGCCCGCGGTGTGGTTACCTGCACGTATCTCTCGTTGTCCGAGTCGGGTATGTGGTGCCCGCGGTGTAGTTACCTGCACGTATCCCTCGTCGTCCGAGTCGGGTATGTGGTGCCCGTGGTGTAGTTACCTGCACGTATCCCTCGTCGTCCGAGTCGGGTATGTGGTGCCCGCGGTGTAGTTACCTGCACGTATCCCTCGTCGTCCGAGTCGGGTATGTGGTGCCCGCGGTGTAGTTACCTGCACGTATCCCTCGTCGTCCGAGTCGGGTATGTGGTGCCCGCGGTGTAGTTACCTGCACGTATCCCTCGTCGTCCGAGTCGGGTATGTGGTGCCCGTGGTGTAGTTACCTGCACGTATCCCTCGTCGTCCGAGTCGGGTATGTGGTGCCCGTGGTGTAGTTACCTGCACGTATCCCTCGTCGTCCGAGTCGGGTATGTGGTGCCCGTGGTGTAGTTACCTGCACGTATCCCTCGTCGTCCGAGTCGGGTATGTGGTGCCCGCGGTGTAGTTACCTGCACGTATCCCTCGTCGTCCGAGTCGGGTATGTGGTGCCCGCGGTGTAGTTACCTGCACGTATCCCTCGTCGTCCGAGTCGGGTATGTGGTGCCCGTGGTGTAGTTACCTGCACGTATCCCTCGTCGTCCGAGTCGGGTATGTGGTGCCCGTGGTGTAGTTACCTGCACGTATCCCTCGTCGTCCGAGTCGGGTATGTCATGCCCGCGGTGTAGCTACCTGAACGTATCCCTCGTCGTCCGAGTCGGGTATGTGGTGCCCGTGGTGTAGTTACCTGCACGTATCCCTCGTCGTCCGAGTCGGGTATGTGGTGCCCGCGGTGTAGTTACCTGCACGTATCCCTCGTCGTCCGAGTCGGGTATGTGGTGCCCGCGGCGTAGTTACCTGCACGTATCCCTCGTCGTCCGAGTCGGGTATGTCATGCCCGCGGTGTAGCTACCTGAACGTATCCCTCGTCGTCCGAGTCGGGTATGTGGTGCCCGCGGTGTAGTTACCTGCACGTATCCCTCGTCGTCCGAGTCGGGTATGTGGTGCCCGCGGTGTAGTTACCTGCACGTATCCCTCGTCGTCCGAGTCGGGTATGTCATGCCCGCGGTGTAGCTACCTGAACGTATCCCTCGTCGTCCGAGTCGGGTATGTGGTGCCCGTGGTGTAGTTACCTGCACGTATCCCTCGTCGTCCGAGTCGGGTATGTCATGCCCGCGGTGTAGCTACCTGAACGTATCCCTCGTCGTCCGAGTCGGGTATGTGGTGCCCGCGGTGTAGTTACCTGCACGTATCCCTCGTCGTCCGAGTCGGGTATGTGGTGCCCGCGGTGTAGTTACCTGCACGTATCCCTCGTCGTCCGAGTCGGGTATGTCATGCCCGCGGTGTAGCTACCTGAACGTATCCCTCGTCGTCCGAGTCGGGTATGTGGTGCCCGTGGTGTAGTTACCTGCACGTATCCCTCGTCGTCCGAGTCGGGTATGTGGTGCCCGTGGTGTAGCTACCTGAACGTATCCCTCGTCGTCCGAGTCGGGTATGTGGTGCCCGCGGTGTAGTTACCTGCACGTATCCCTCGTCGTCCGAGTCGGGTATGTGGTGCCCGCGGTGTAGTTACCTGCACGTATCCCTCGTCGTCCGAGTCGGGTATGTGGTGCCCGTGGTGTAGTTACCTGCACGTATCCCTCGTCGTCCGAGTCGGGTATGTGGTGCCCGCGGTGTAGTTACCTGCACGTATCCCTCGTCGTCCGAGTCGGGTATGTGGTGCCCGTGGTGTAGTTACCTGCACGTATCCCTCGTCGTCCGAGTCGGGTATGTGGTGCCCGTGGTGTAGTTACCTGCACGTATCCCTCGTCGTCCGAGTCGGGTATGTCATGCCCGCGGTGTAGCTACCTGAACGTATCCCTCGTCGTCCGAGTCGGGTATGTGGTGCCCGTGGTGTAGTTACCTGCACGTATCCCTCGTCGTCCGAGTCGGGTATGTGGTGCCCGCGGTGTAGTTACCTGCACGTATCCCTCGTCGTCCGAGTCGGGTATGTGGTGCCCGCGGCGTAGTTACCTGCACGTATCCCTCGTCGTCCGAGTCGGGTATGTCATGCCCGCGGTGTAGCTACCTGAACGTATCCCTCGTCGTCCGAGTCGGGTATGTGGTGCCCGCGGTGTAGTTACCTGCACGTATCCCTCGTCGTCCGAGTCGGGTATGTGGTGCCCGCGGTGTAGTTACCTGCACGTATCCCTCGTCGTCCGAGTCGGGTATGTCATGCCCGCGGTGTAGCTACCTGAACGTATCCCTCGTCGTCCGAGTCGGGTATGTGGTGCCCGTGGTGTAGTTACCTGCACGTATCCCTCGTCGTCCGAGTCGGGTATGTCATGCCCGCGGTGTAGCTACCTGAACGTATCCCTCGTCGTCCGAGTCGGGTATGTGGTGCCCGCGGTGTAGTTACCTGCACGTATCCCTCGTCGTCCGAGTCGGGTATGTGGTGCCCGCGGTGTAGTTACCTGCACGTATCCCTCGTCGTCCGAGTCGGGTATGTCATGCCCGCGGTGTAGCTACCTGAACGTATCCCTCGTCGTCCGAGTCGGGTATGTGGTGCCCGTGGTGTAGTTACCTGCACGTATCCCTCGTCGTCCGAGTCGGGTATGTGGTGCCCGTGGTGTAGCTACCTGAACGTATCCCTCGTCGTCCGAGTCGGGTATGTGGTGCCCGCGGTGTAGTTACCTGCACGTATCCCTCGTCGTCCGAGTCGGGTATGTGGTGCCCGCGGTGTAGTTACCTGCACGTATCCCTCGTCGTCCGAGTCGGGTATGTCATGCCCGCGGTGTAGCTACCTGAACGTATCCCTCGTCGTCCGAGTCGGGTATGTGGTGCCCGCGGTGTAGTTACCTGCACGTATCCCTCGTCGTCCGAGTCGGGTATGTGGTGCCCGCGGTGTAGTTACCTGCACGTATCCCTCGTCGTCCGAGTCGGGTATGTCATGCCCGCGGTGTAGCTACCTGAACGTATCCCTCGTCGTCCGAGTCGGGTATGTGGTGCCCGTGGTGTAGCTACCTGAACGTATCCCTCGTCGTCCGAGTCGGGTATGTGGTGCCCGCGGTGTAGTTACCTGCACGTATCCCTCGTCGTCCGAGTCGGGTATGTCATGCCCGCGGTGTAGCTACCTGAACGTATCCCTCGTCGTCCGAGTCGGGTATGTCATGCCCGCGTTGTAGCTACCTGCACATATACCTCGTCGTCCGAGTCGTGTATGTGGTGCCCTTATGTAGGTTATTTGTAGGTATATATAGGTATTGTAATAGTTCAAGGTGTAGGTAATAACATATTTTACTTAGTTTTATGTTTAATTTCAGACGTCATTAGGACTATCGCAGTAGCCCCTCTATTTGTTTCAATAAAGAGCCAGCGGTTTATTTGTTGTGGCTTTGTTTTTGTGAAATTAAAACGTTATCTCTTTGCAATTTGTGTAATGTCCTGTAGCTTTTTTATTTTTAAACTAGGGGTAAACAGTACAGTGATTGGCACTCTAAGATGACCTTCAACATATAAGTAGTAAATTCTTTGTTATAATAATATTTTTATGTGTCTAATGTATATCAGATAACAGGTATACCTATAAGCATAGATAATAAATCTACAAAATGGTTCTTTAAAAAAAATTGCTTTGTTGCTTATTAAGTAACATAAAACTTAGTGTTATTGCACAATCATTGGCACTGAAGTATAATTATTGGCACAGTGAATTTGGTATAACGATTGGCAGTTAGCGATAATAAAATAGTATAACGATTCTTGAAGTTGAGGACATATCGTGTGAGCTTCTCGTCTTTTATTGGGTATGGCATCTTAAAGCCGGGGTGAGTTCCCAACCAGTCACACCAAATCCAGTCACACTGTGACTCGTTGGGAAAAAAATTCCCAACGAGTCACACTGTTACTCGTTGCAACTTTATTTTTAAAAAAAGTTCCCAACCAGTTACACTTTTGTAACAGTGTGACTCGTTGGGAAAAAAAAATCCCAACGAGTCACACCAATTAATATTTCCAAAAATGAAAATTACTTTTCACTTAAAACGACGTGTATGTTATTTTATTTTAGTTATTTTTATCAAAAATGGCAGATATAGTGTATTGGTAGAAAAAAAGTGCTTTGCAGAAAAAGATAACATCTGATATTTAATACTACTCACTGCTTCTATAGTAAAAAAAAAGACGTGTGGCACTCGGGGACTGCCGCGGTAAAGCTATTGCATAGCATTTTTTTTTTCCCAACGAGTCACAGTGTGACTGGATTTGGTGTGACTGGTTGGGAACTCACCAAAGCCGGGCACCTACCTGAAAAAGATGCAGAAGAAGAGGAGGAAGCTTTAGCGTAATACTTACTGTTCTTCAGGGTGTATTCATTGGCACCCAAAAAATGTATAATGATTGGCAGTGCCAAGAATTCTAATACAAGCAAAAACAGCCTTATTTAGCAACCGAATACGGTCTATATTGATGGAAATGTAATTTAAGTGTGAAATTTAACACATGCCACCAGAAAATTAAATGTACAATCATTGGCATCCAAGCCAATCACTGTACCACTATACAAGAAAAAATACAGTGATTGGCACCAAAGAAATTACCGGTACGCTTATTTTTCAACTCTGAAAACGATAAAAATAGCAACATATACACTAATTTAACATAATCAAATATAAATTGGTGTAGTAACTTACCCAAAAATCAACTTTTCACGTGCACTTCTATCCTCCAGTACTAAACTTTTTGATAAAAAAACAACACGATCGCGACGACTTGATTTCCATCTAAACTATTCTAAACTCACAAACTGGTGTGAAAGAAAGTTGGCTAACAACAGTTTTGCCTCTTAAAGATTATTAAATATTCTACCAAATAAAGTATTGCAACAGTAAATAAACAGGATGTCTCTCTTATTATCTGAATTTTTAAATCAGAGTGCCAATCACTGGGGGGGTGCCAACAATAGTATGGTTTACCCTACTTAAGTACCTATCTACCTATGAATAACAACCTACTATCGTTTAATCGTTTATTTTTGATAGGCGTCACTGCTCAGTTGCTAGAAGCTCTGCGTTCCATGTTGTGGGTCGTGAGTTCGATTCCCACCCAGAGCAAATGTTTGTGTGATGAACATCAATATTTTGTTCTGTGTCTAAGGTTAGGTACCTACCTACTATATAGGTATTCTAATTAGGTAAGTGTTTACAAAAAAGAGATATATAAGTAATCTAGTCCCCTAGACAAGCTTTGCTTAGTTTGGGACTGAAATGTGATGTGTGAAATGTCTATATATAGTCCAGTCAAAATAGACATTCCAGTTTGCATTAATTCCCAACAAGCTGGATTTTTGTACAGGCCTTGAATACGTCATTACAAATGATATGTCAAAAGTCCCCATCGATCCCGCTTGTGCGTTGTTTTTTATTCGAGGTCAAAGGTCATAAATTTGCATTTTTTGCGTATATCTCTGAAACAACGAAAGCTATCGAAAAGTGGTTCAGGCAAAGTTTGTAAATCGTAAAATTGTCTACAAAAATACCTCAACACTTTTCTCCTACAAAGCATCGTTTTCGAGATATAGTGACTTTAGACCGCAGGAAAATCGTCGACGATGCTGCGTTTTTTTCATTTCAGCAGTTTTATCTGCTTCATTGTCACAGAACAAACAGTATTTCTTGAAATTTACTGAAAGGGGTGATGGGTTCTATGGGTTAGTCCTCCTCCAAGGTAATGAATCGTCTTTTTGTTTCAAGAAATACTGTTCGTTCTATGGCAATGAAACAGATAAAACGGCTGAAATGAAAAAAAACGCAGCATTTTAGTAGATTTTCCTGCGGTCTAAAGTCACTATATCTCGAAAGCGATGCTTTGTAGAAGAAAGGTGTTAAAATATTTTTGTAGACAATTTTACGATCTACAAACTTTGTTAGAACTATTTTTCGATAGCTCTCGTTTATGACTTTTAAACGCAAATTTATGACTTTAACATGGGTATTTGCGTTTTTCGCGTATATCTCTGAAACAACGAGAGCTATCGAAAAATGGTTCAGGCAAAGTTTGTAGATCGTAAAATTGTCTACAAAAATATCTCAACACTTTTTTTCTACAAAGGGTCGCTTTCGAGATACAGTGACTTTAGACCGCAGGAAAATCTACTAAAATGCTGCGTTTTTTTTCATTTCAGCCGTTTTATCTGCTTCATTGCCATAGAACGAACAGTATTTCTTGAAACAAAAAGACGATTCATTACCTTGGAGGAGGACTAACCCATCGAACCCATCACCCCTTTAAGTAAATTTCAAGAAATACTGTTTGTTCTGTGACAATGAAGTAGATAAAACTGCTGAAATGAAAAAAACGCAGCATCTTCGACGATTTTCCTGCGGTCTAAAGTCACTATATCTCGAAAACGATGCTTTGTAGAAGAAAAGTGTTGAAGTATTTTTGTAGACAATTTTACAATGTACAAACTTTGCCTGAATCACTTTTCGATAGCTTTCGTTGTTTCAGAGATATACGCAAAAAATGCAAATTTATTACCTTTGACCTCGAATAAAAAACAACGCACAAGCGGGATCGATGGGGACTTTTGACATATCATTTGTAATGACGTATTCAAGGCCTGCACAAAAATCCAGCTTGTTGGGAATTAATGCAAACTGAAGTCATAATTTTAGTCTATTTTGACTGGACTAATATATACCTATTTAAAATATGTTTAAATAATGCGCGTCACAATTTTTGCAACATTTTACCAGAACATTTTATCTAAAATAAATCAACGATTCATGAAGCTCTCCTGAATTTCAGTGGAATTCACGCTCAGTAGGTAGGTATGTATCTGAGGTAAGGTATGCAGATAAAGGTATGCTATGCGCGACGTGTAGGTAGTATCTAGATGTAGGTGCCTACATTACATAGGTAGGTACATCTAGATAGTCTCAGTTTTACTGTCACCGGCTGGCGGCTGTACTGTATCCCACCTATGAATCGTAATGTATGTAGGTAAGAAATAGACTTGATAGTCGAAAATAATCAAACAAATGAGGTCTCTCCTATAAAAACGGTATATTTTTGGAAAACCCTTCGATTCAATTCAATTTTTATTTAATGGCGTCTGGGGGTTAGCCAATTTCGCCAATGTCACGTTGCAAGGCTTGTTTATGTTTGTGGACAACGTTGGACGGTAAATTGTTATTTTTTTTTCTTTTTTTTCGTATTTTAAGTTTATGGGCAACGTTGGACGGTATTTTTGTTATTTTTTTTCTTTCGTATTTTATTTACAACGTCCTTCCGCCATCTTGGTGATGGCGAAAGGCCAAAAACCCTTCGAGCATGTCCCTTCTTTGATATTTTGACAGTAATGCAATTTGACAGTGACATATTATGTCAAATGATGTAGAAAGCAGTATTCTTTCCACACGGCAATATTTCTTGTCTGTGTCTTCTACTAGGTTTATTTTTGTTTTGTGAAAGATGTTTTTGTAAAAAGGCTATCTTCTGTACTGAAAATTGATATAAAAACATGAGTAATATTTACATCCAAGAGCCTCCGGCGCTTGGAAAGGTATGTTAAAACTGTATATAGTCATTTTTACTGTCATTTTACCGAAACAATAAAGTATTTTAGTTACCAGAGCCTCAAATCAACCCTGTGTTGAAGTTAAGAATAAAAAATACATTTCAGGTACTTTTAAAGACATCAGCGGGTGAAATAGACATAGAACTATGGACAAAGGAAGCTCCCAAAGCATGTCGCAACTTCATACAACTTTGTATGGAAGGGTATTACAATGGTAAGTAGCCAAAAGAAATCATCCTTTGAAAGATTTTGCAATTGGCTGACCAAAATGTATGATCAATAATAATTTAGATTGATTGATATGAGCCAAATACTTAGATCGGCTCTCTCATTCTAACCCATTGGCTAGGGCACTCATAGAAAACCCTACAACAACAGTACGGTTGAAAAGTAGCCATATCCTAGACAATCTATTGCTACGAGGGAAAAAAAAAGACTACTGGGTCTGAATCCCAAAAGCCACATAAATATTAACACCCATCTGCCCATAGTACTCCAACTGATTGCAGATTTGAAGAACAACAAAAAAAAAAAAAAAAGATTGATATGATATGATCATACAAAGAAACATAAAGATATGTGCCAGATTTACGGAAAGTAGCAGAAGTGATAATGCTATCAATATCACTTCTGCTACTTTCCACGCTTCAGACGCTTCTTAGCAGTTTTCCTGGTTTGGCTATCCGAACCAGAAAAACTGCTAAGAAGCGTCTTCATACAGACCTATTTCCCATCCTATAATCCCGTAAAAAAATACAACGAATTAAGTACTGTTACATGTTGCAAATTAATGATTTTGAATTGTTAATCTATTTTGATTTTTTAGCCTTTGTATTAAATTGTATTTATTCATAATACTATTGTTATTCTATAGTTACTTACACTATGATAGATAAGCTATCTAATATTATGTATAAGTCTACCCTACAAAATAAAACAATTTTAACTTATTTATTTAATTCTTCTAACTAAAAACTTGTTTCAGGTACAATATTCCATAGAGTGGTCCCAGATTTCATTGTGCAAGGCGGTGATCCAAACGGTGATGGAACGGGAGGAGAATCTATCTACGGAGCTCCATTTAAAGTAAATCTTACTAATATTATTATTATTTTTTTTATATTTTAATTTTTAAGGAACTTTAGTCGGTGGCCGACTATGCCAGTTCCATCGTGCCCTCACGGTATTAAACCTTATTTAACTTAAACATTATTTCTAAAAAGCCCATATATGGAGCGGTAGATCATGTTAGCCGCATACTAATATTATAAACGTGAAAGTTTGTATAGATAGATGTGTGGATGTATGTTTGTAATGCATCTACACAAAAACTACTGAATGAATTTTAATAAAACTTTACAATAATGTGTATTAGACATCGGAATATTTTTTATTTTCGTATTTAATAAATAAATTAAGTAAAAATTAACTTGGTCGATTAAACAACTTCATTTTACATTAATTTGACGACCGATGTGGCGCGGCTGGCGAAGGTCCGCCTGCGACGCGGAGGTGTCGGGTTCGATTCCCGCCTCGGAATAAATGTTTGTACGATCTGCATTTATTCCGGTTTTGGATATTTAATATGTATAATAAAAAATATCTATCCATGTAATGTATTGTATTATGTCAGTCTTCTAGTACCCATAACACAAGCTCTGCTTAGCTTGAGGCTAGATGATGTTGCGTGGATTGTCCAGCATTATTTATTTAAAGTGCTCTGTAAACCTGCAGTTTTGCTCATCCGTCCTTGATCATGACGATATATTTGTGGCAGGATGAGTTTCATTCCCGTCTCCGGTTCAATCGGCGAGGCTTAGTGGCCAGTGCAAATGCTGGCAAAGACGACAACGCATCGCAGTTCTTCTTTACCCTGGCCGCTACTCCTGAGCTGCAGAACAAGCATACTATATTCGGAAAGGTTACTGGTAAGATGTCTATCTTATACATACTGTATTCGGAAAGGTTACTGGTAAGATGTCTATCTTATACATACTATATTCGGAAAGGTTACTGGTAAGATGTCTATCTTATACATACTATATTCGGAAAGGTTACTGGTAAGATGTCTATCTTATACATACTATATTCGGAAAGGTTACTGGTAAGAATAGAATATAACTTTATTGTACACCACAATTAATAAAGAAAAAAAAAACAGACAGTGAATATCAACTAAAAGTATTGTACAATGGCCGGTCTTATCACTATAAGCGATCTCTTCCAAACAGATAAGATGTCTATCTTATACATACTACAACTCAAACATACTATATTCGGAAAGGTCACTGGTAAGATTTCTATCTTATACATACTACAACTCAAACATACTATATTCGGAAAGGTTAAAGATGTCTATCTTATAAAAAGTTAGCGCAGACTTGATGTATTGATTATCATACGTAATGATATCATAAAGTCAAAACTAACTTTTTATAAGATAGGGGTAAGTCTATACATGTCTTTTGCGCCTGTTTTAATAAAAGACAATGTTACTAAGATAAAATCACAAGGATCATTTAGAATCTTACATACTAGGTCATTCTAGGTGCCAGTTCCACGCGACCAGAGCCTAGAAGAACGGGCAAGAAACTTACGGCCTGGTTCCTACCGTTTTTTAATAGGATCCTTCTAATTCTAAGTGGAGGAATGAGATCTGCACTGACGTCCCGCAATGGGGTGTATTGTGCATATGATCCTTCTTACAAAGAATTACAATTAAATTAAATACTGAAGTTCCAGTGCAGTGTCAAATTAATTTAGTATCTTCTAATTCTAATTCTAATTCCAAGTGGGGGAATGAGATCTGCACTGACGTCCCGCAGTGGGGTGTATTGTGCATTGTCCCCCTGCTAACCTCACCCCAGCCAGCCCAACTCCTTAAAGTAACGGAGAAGGACCCTGGGTTGGTGGCAGCATTGTTCCAGTATCCCCGGTGTTGTAGTGGATGGTGACATTGACGAACAGGACCCGATCAGCTCCTGCAGTCCCGTTTTGGACCTAGTATCTTGATTGATATAAATATTATTATTGATTTGCAGGTGAAACAATCTACAATGTTCTAAAACTGTCCGAGGGACTGATAGGCCCGGATGACAGGCCAGATCACCCCCACAAGATCACCTCCACCTCGGTGCTGATCAACCCTTTCACTGACATTGTGCCGAGGGTCCAGGAAACTGCAGTCCAAGATGCCCCGAAAAAGAAGGAACGGCAAGGAGTAAAAATTAAGTAAGTGGATATGTCAAATTTAAAAATATAAATATTATAGCCTTAAGTAATTGATTAAGTTAAGATTCTAAAGTTAAGGCATTACTGAAAACCAGCGCTGGTGTAGAGCCCAATGGTTCTACACCAGCACAAGCTGAGTGTGCACCTTTTTCAGTATTTTAGCATTAAGTATCTTTTTATATGTTGTATCTTTTTATATGTTCTAGCTTTAAGTACTGAAATAAAGTTATTCTATTCTATAAATTGAAGGATTTAGTTTGAAGTTCCGTATGGTAACTGTAACCGTCTGACTGTCTCTCTGCCTCCCTGTCTGTCTGTTCATCTGTGTTTATTATGTTTTGCTTTAGTTTTTACCGCGGTTTATGTTTTGAAATTGAATTATGATCTTGGTTATAAGGTTTAGTATTTTTTGCTTTTAAATTCTTTGAAAAGTTTGGGAGAAGCCTTTGCCCAGCAGTGGGACGAATTAGGATAGTATAAAAACTTATATAGTACTTTTTCTTTATATAGTATTTTTGTACAGGAATTTCGGTCTGCTATCGTTTGGCGACGAGGCGGAAGAAGATGAAACGGAGATAGAAATGTACAGAGGAAAACCAAAGTCTACACATGATCTCATCGAAGATCCTAAACTCAGCAAACTAACTGCCGAAGGTAACACCATCTAATTGTATAATTTATTAATATTTTTTTAAGAAAACCGTGTTTGGTAGCTAGTACAGAGAGCCCAGCATGAATAAATGTGAAAACAACACACTGCGCGCTAACGCTGCAACGGTCGATAGTAAAGCTGATGTTGACGCGCAGTGTATTGTCACATTTCAATAATA
The DNA here is from genome assembly GCA_932527185.1 of Ecliptopera silaceata. NCBI lineage: Eukaryota > Metazoa > Arthropoda > Insecta > Lepidoptera > Geometridae > Ecliptopera > Ecliptopera silaceata. The sequence goes on along the minus strand of OW052217.1, from coordinate 3,470,373 downwards.
AAATCTTGGGAGAGACCTACGTCCAGCAGTGGACTGATATAGGTTGATGATGATGATGATGATGATGAATAATAAAATAAATAAATATTCATGCATCACACTCTAGTTGCAAACTAAGCAAAGCTTGTACTATGGAAACTAGATTGCTGATAGACTTAAATACTTTTTTGTAAATACATACATAGAATACATTAATTATTTGTGCTCACCTTCCTAAATATATTTACTTCACACAGAATTTGAACAAATTCAGAAAACCATAGTGGAACCGTCGTCAGAGGAAGTAGAAAAGAAGAAGAAGGAGACAGAAGCAACCGTCACAAACATAAGAGACAAACTCACCTCGAAGAAGAGAGAGAGTAGCACAGAGAGAGGTAGCAAGAGGAGAAAAGATGGTAAGATATAATTAAAATAAATATTCATGAACATTTCACACATCACACTCTAGTCCCAAACTAAGCAAAGGTTGTACTATGCGAACACTTAAAAACTGAGTGTTTTATATTATTATGTTGATGTTGGTCGCGTGGAACTGGCACCTAGAATCACCTAGTATGTAAGACGATTCTAAATGATCCGCGTGATTTTATTGAATAAAGAAATATGATTATTGTTAAAAATAATTATTCGTTATTAAAAACATGAAGTATTTGGTTTACAGTAAAATCACTTTTCATATTCTTTTTAGCAGACTTTACTTTTTATATTATTGTTATTATAAGTTTTTATCACATTACTGGTCGGCCATCTTGGGCCGCCATATTGGATTTAGAATGACGTCACTTATTTTACAAAATATCGTTTCATAATTTGTATTTTTTATATGTTATGGCTATAAATAAATATTTTCTGTTTTATAGATCGCAGTACAGAAAAAAAGAGCAAAGACAAAAAGAACAAAGATAAAGCAGGTAGCAGTTCAGAGAGAGATATCAAGAAAAGAGACGGCAGTATAGAGAGAGATGAAAGTGAGAGTTCCGAAGAGGAGTATTATCTGGGAATGGAAAGAGATAAGGAGATCAAAAAAGAGAAGTGAGTATCTTTAACTAGTGTAGCGCCATCTTATTTTTATCTTACACTAGCTGTCCCGGCGAACTCTGTTCCGCCTTAAAGGAACATACATAAATATTATATATTATTCTACGTCTGTCTTCTAACTCTAACCTAACCTACCCATCAATTTTCAGAAGACCTTTGCCCAGTAGTGGGATAATATAGGTTGAATAAAATTCATAAAAAATACAAAAAAAAAAATTCCTAAAAATATTTACAGAGAGCGAGTTCGAAACGAAATAAAACAGCTCAAAAAAGAAATGAAAGGAAAAAAAGAAGAGAAGAATATACAAACAGAAAAAGAAGAAGAAGTAACGCAGAAGATAGAAGATAATGAAATAGTTAAGAACTATGTAGAAGAGCAGGAGAAGTACAAGAAAATGAAAGAAAAGTTACCTAAAAAGGGTGCAGCAAGGTATGTTATTAAATAAATAAATATTCTCGGACATTTCACACATCACACTCTAGTCCCAAACTAAGCAAAGCTTGTACTATGGGAACTAGTAGAATAAAATAAATAAATAAATAAATAATGCTGGACAATCCACACAACATCATCTAGCCCCAAGCTAAGCAGAGCTTGTGTTATGGGTACTAGAAGACTGACATACTTAATACAATACATTACAAAATAGAATACTTACATACTTTTTTTTGGAATACGTTTTTATGATACTTAGTAACACCCAGACACAGAACAAATATTTATGTCCGTATTTACGCACACAAATATTTGCTGTGGGTGGGTATCGAACCCACGACGATAGCTTTCAATGCTGAGGCATTGAAAGCTACTACCAACTGAGCTGTGACGCCATCTATCTCTAATACTTCTTACTTGTAATATTATAAACGCGTTTTATTAAAAAAGTTTGTTTGCTTGTTGTTACTTTATCAAGCAAAAAATACTGAATGGATTTTAATAATACTTTACAATAATGTAGTTTGTACATCAGACTAACATAGGCTATAATTTATTAAGATATTGTGCGAATCGTCCTAAATATAACGATAGTAAGACGAAAACGTGGGCACTTTCTAATACGTATATATAGACACCATCTAGTCTCGAAATAAGCAAAGCTTGTGCTATGGGAACTAGATTGCGATTGAATATGTATACATAAAAAAAAAACAATTACAAATTTCTGCATTAGCTTTATCTTTAGTTATTATTTTACACTGATTATTTTAATTATAAATATTTAAATTTTGTGAAAAGTGGCCATATTATACCTACATATTCGGTGAAGATTTTATATACTTACTTAATTATTTTTTTCTCTAACCTATCTCGTCCCACTGCTGGGCAAAGGTCTCCCCCAAGTCCTTCCACTCGTCCCTATTCTCCGCTTTTTTCCACGAATTTTTTTTATATAAATAAATAATAAAAATTAACGGACAATTAACAAATCACAGTTTAGTCCCAAACTAAGCAAAGCTTGTAATGTGGGAACTAGATTGCTGATAGAATACTTATATACCTAATTTTTTTTGTAAATACAAAGTACGTAATAATACCCACAAATCGGTTAAATATTTATGTTCATCACAAACATTGCCCTGGGTGGAAATATGGATAAAAAAATCGAGTGGTGCCTACAATTGGGTATTTGAATGTATTTTTTTTTTGTGATAAATGGAAAGATCATGTATAAGTTTTGTAACAAAACTATTTTTATTTTATTTTTTTTCGCAATAATTCAAAAGTTATTTCAAAATAAAAAATGGTAGCACTCCGGGAGTGCCGGCAGAAGTGAAAACTTCAATATTAACGTTGTGTTTTCACTTTTAAGTTTTCACTTCAAAAATATAACCACAGTCGTCATAATGACAATGACAATCACAATGACACAGACACATTCGCGCAAGCGCGAATGTGTCTGTGTCATTGTGATTGTGTCATGTCATTGACATTGACACAACGACGAAGACAACGAATGGTGAACGTCACGTTCGATGAACGTCACGAGTCACGTGACCCTGACTGAGTTTTCACTTCAATAAGATGGAAGCGATACAGTTAAATACAAGTTAGGCGAAACGATTCGTACGATATAATAGCGTCTATCTGGTTATGCGCGCGCGGCGAGCGATACGTGTTTCCCGTGCGAGGGTGCTCAGAGCGTCTGTCGGCTGCCGGCGCGCGAGTGCCGCTCCTCGGTCCTCCGCCCCCGCGCTCCGCACCGCACCGCGTGTTGGCAGCGCCTTGTACTCGCCTTGTACGATGTCGCCACAACACTATTTAATTGTTTGAGGCATACGTCGCGTGACCGCAAGTGTGTTCTTTTGTCGTCTCTTGTTTTACGAGCAATGTATAAAAATTAAATAAGATCTTACGCTTTTTCGACGTCACGTGACCCTGACGCGAGTTTGAAAGTTTTTACCCACCCAGCGCCGCTAAAGAAGTTTTCACTTCAAAAATTCATCTTTAAATCCAGTACCGAAAACACGCCGACAACTCCCGAACAAACCCGACGTCATATACTCATACTATAAAGAACCTCCTACGTCAAAATGTAATACCTAGCTATAATGCTATTACATTGTGACGTCACAACCATCGTGAGCAATCATTGCGCGTTTTAAAGTCACGTGATCATTTTAAGATTTCATCAATTTTTAATTGTTTATATTTAATTGAAAAAAATGTTTTTTAAGTTTTTGGTTTTATATATCAATATTAGTAATAATAAAGTTTTAAAATACATAAAAAAAATACAATTTTTTTTTAAATTCAAATACCCAATTGAGCTGAGAATATTTCCAGGGGTCGTCGTTTGAAAACATCAAGAAAACCATACAAAAAGAAGCCCTGGATTAAGAATCTATACGAAAACCGCGACTACCCAGATAACTACACACATCCCAACTTTCTAGAAGAACTTAAAAAGAATATATACGCTGAAAAAGTGACCTTATCCGAAGCTGTTTTAGGCTCATTTCGTATTGTACTCCGTATATGCATATGTATACTATACGCTATACTATTTGTATATATGTACAATGAATTAATAAATACATATGTTGTTATATATATAAGTTTTGCGACAACTTTTGTTAGTTATTTGTTATATGTGCTTATAAATGGTAGTGCGTTGTTACATCATTTTAAAACTGTTTTAGTATATCTTGTTTTAGGTTATTTACTGTCACCTATACTACATACTTTGACAGATACTGTCAGTACTGATACTATTTACGCATGGGCGGTCCTAATGTTGATAATACATTTGATTTTCTTTGATTACGACGTCCCAGCGGCGATCGTTTCAAAATCTCTATCAATAAATGCCGCCATTTTTGCATCTGTGTGTCTTGTGTCACGGCTGTCATCGCCGTTTGACGCTTTCGTCTTACTGACAGTTTCTGTCATATTTTTCGTGCTCAGTCCTCAGTTTATTCAAGTTTGTTTACGCACGAGATTGTTTGTTGTTTTTTATTGTTTGACATTAGGCTTGACAGTGACATGTTTGTATACAGTATCTGTGACGTTGTTGGTTTATTTTGTTGTGTTGGTATTCGTTATCAGCGGATATTGTCCGGTCATGTTTGTTAGGTGGCAGAAATATAAGGATAATAAATATGGACCGTGGGACGAAGCTGTTATCAATGATTCTGATGATTTGGATGAATGTTTAGGTATAGATTAAAATGATTTTGTATATATGGTTATGATTTGTATATATTAAATATATACCTACAAATCATAACCATATATGTATACAACCATTATAGTATTTTGATATATATGAGTGGTTTAAACTCTTTTTGGAACGAAGTTCCTTATCGCGCGTTGAGAAAGGGGGCTAGACGAAAAAATTAAGAGCAAAAGTTGTAACGACACTTTTTGCTATAGTTGTAAGCCGTGCGGCGTGCGCGTGTTTCTCTCTCTCTGATAGAAAGCAAGCCAGTTATTAAATTAAGAACTTCGTTCCATCCGGGTGTTCCTTGACACCTCAAGTTTATTCTTATAGTTTTTACTCATTTTATTTCAATAAATTATGATTAAGAAAGTCGTTAATATAATGATTTTTATAGACAATTAAGTACTTTAATTAAGTAGAGTTTTTTTGTTAAAGTTTTGTATTTTAGTTAGCTTGACTAATGATTAGCAAAAACATGTCCAAAGATGCATTTTATTTTTAAAATGATTACGAATTGTACCATCGTTAAGGCGACGGGTAGGGTGAAATTTTTCAGAATAAATAAAAATGTCAATAACTTCCAACTTTATTATTTACCAAAAATGTAGAATATTTTGTAAATTAGTTGTTTTTTATATTAATTACCCGTTAGATAAGATAACCTTACTAAGTTTTTGTTAACATTCCAAAATAGTAACTTCTTAAATTAAGTTATTTCTATAATTATGTAGTAACTCATATTTGTTTGTTTCTCGCACTACTGAACCAATTTTGATGAAGTTTCGTTAAACTTTATTACAAACTATCAATGTAATAAATTGAATAAATAAATGCGTATATCTTAAAGATTGTATAGTATTTTTACTACAGAAGACTTGAGCCCACTACGACGTAAGAATATTTAATCTCGATGGAACCAAAAAGGCGTCACAGCTCAGTTGGTAGTAGCTCTGCCTTCCATCCTGTGAGTCGGGGGTTCGATCCCTACCCAGAAACTTTTGTGTTGGCAAATATTGATGTTGGTTCAGTGTCTGGGTGTTACTAAGTATTCTATGTATAAATAAAAAAAGTCTACCAGCAATCTACTTTCGATAATACAAGCTGTGCTTAGTTTGGTACAAGATGGCGTTATATAAAATGTCAGTCTTAATGTTATACAAAACACCGTATTGTCTCAAGCCGAGAATCGAACCCGGATCTTCACATCTGAGATAATTATTTACAGTTTCTAAGTGAAAACAACAATACAATTAATCTTAAAAACCGTGAGAATTCATCTAACGGAGATAAATAGCAGTTTAAGGATATAATTAATTTTAAGATTAATTAGTATTTTACAGTTATTTTACTGTATAATTAGATAAGTGAGCGAAGCGAGTGATCCTTATAACTTGGGTTAATCAGCTTATGATTTATTGACAGGCGTCACAGCTTAGTTGGTATTAGCCCTGCTATGGTGTGGGTCGTGGGTTCGATTCCCATCGAGAACAAACGTTTTTGTGATGGACTGATGTTTGTTTTAGGTCTATGTGTTATTAAAATGTATGTAAGTATTAAGTATTCTATCAGCAATCTAGTTCCCATAGTACAAGCTTTGCTTAGTTTAGGGCTAGAGTGTGATGTGTGAAATGGAGTACAATAAAATTTGGTTTTAGTAATAACATAAAGACAACAGTTTTTTGACTTTGAATAAGAATAACGACGACCGATGCGGCGCTGCGACGCGGAGGTTGCGGGTTCGATTCCCGCTTTGGGATAAATGTTTGTACGATCTGTAAATATTTCGGGTGTTCTGGGTATTTTATATGTAACTAGTAGTACGCCCCGGCTTCGCACGGGTAGCCTATATAAAAATATCATTATAATATAGCCTATGTTCAGCACAGATAATGTAGCTTCACAACAGTGAAAGAATTTTTGAAATCGGTCCAGTAGTTTCGGAGCCTATTCGATGCAAACAAACAAACAAACAAACAAACAAACAAACAATCAAATCTTTCCTCTTTATAATATTAGTTTAGATAAAAAATATCTATCTACGTAATGTATTGTATTAAGTATGTCAGTCTTCTAGTACCCATAACACAAGCTCTGCTTAGCTTGGGGCTAGATGATGTTGTTTGGATTGTCCAGCATTATTTATTATTTATTTATTTGTGTTATTACAGAGAAGACTTCACTCTACAACTGCTAGCGAAATTCAAGAATAAACTTAAAGGAATCAAAGAGAAGAGTGTAGAAGACACAGAGGGAGAAAGCAATACAGAAGTTAAAGAAACAACGAACGAAGAAGAAGATCTGAACAATGACAATTGGTATGTTAAGTTTAATATTTCTACTACACAATTTATTAGTGACCTTATTTTTAGTCTTAGTTATTATTAGTCTTCGTATGGGGATTAATAATGCTTTCTATCGGTCAAAGAATTTTCAAAATCTGTTCAATAGATCTAGAAATACAGCCTTATGCCTTGATCACACGTATGGAGTAAACCGGCGAGACTGTGACGTATTTGAGATACACTGCGCGTCGACATCAGTGTTACTGTTGAACGTTGCAGCGTTAGCGCGCAGTGTATCTTAAATACGTCACTGTCTCGCCGTCGCCGGTTTACTCGGTACGTGTGATCAAGGCATCAGAAATATTACCTCTTAGCTTAGTAAACTTTTCTAGACAAGATGTTGCAAAATGTAATTGCAAAGGACAATGCCCAATGGGCTATGGGAATCTGTACCACCTTGCATCAATTTGAATTTACTCTCAAAGCCCTAATTTTTATTTACCTTTTCGCTACCAACAATATTTTTTTCAATGTTTAACCGCATTTCAAAATATTTAAAAATGTATTTTATTTTATATCATGTTTGCCTTCTCAGCTAAAGCTTATTTGGCAAACAAGATTTTTATGCTCAATGTCCACTCACGAAAATAGGTGACAGCTGGGACCGGAACAAAATAGTTGACGTGCGGAAGGCTTAGTCCGAGCTTGCATTTTAAAACTCCCTACTCTCGAGCCGACAGTCGTCTCTCGGATGTCCTTGTATTTTTGTATGGATATCCGAAAAACGACTCTCGACTCGAGAGTAGGGAGTTTTAAAATGCAAGCTCGGACTAAGCACTCGGAAGTAGGAAATTGATAATCATGTTATGTATAATTAATTTTCATTTTCTAAACCCGGTTAAAAAAGACGGTTAAAAATTAACAAAGTACACGTATAAATAAAATATTAATTTTGATGATAATTAGCTTTTGATGCAATCTGGTACAGGGTTTGGGCATGATTCTTTGAGAGGCACAATAAGAAGCCTTAATACTACTAGAACTAGATTGCTGATAGAACACTAATATACTTTTACTATAGTAAATAAACTACTCAAAACAAAATAGGGCCCACTCAATAAAATTTGATTTTAATAAAAATAAGCAAATGATTTACATAAATTTCCATTTTAGTTATATTTAGGTTGGCAATTGTGATTAATAAATATGCCTACTCAACAACCCCATACTTCAATTTGACAACAAATTTCAAAAAAAGTATCAGACAAAATAAAAATATCATTTTTTTTTCAAGTGGGCCCTATTTTGTTTTGTGTAGACATAATATAAACACTCATGTTGCAAAAGGATCGGATATTGCATGGTTATAAAAGCTCGCTGTTTTTACAGAACCACTTTTTATACATACATCCACATACATGCATACACATACATGCATACACATACATACATATACACCCATACATACACATACATACATACACATACATACATACACATACATACATACACATACATACATACACATACATACATACACATACATACATACACATACATACATACATACACATACTTTGCAAGTTAAATAAAATCTTTCTTTTGCAGGTTAAACCACAAGTTGAGATTTGATGATCAAAGACCAGTATTAGCTAAAGATGCATCGACTAAAAGTGACGATTGGTTCGACATATACGACCCAAGAAACCCACTTAACCAACGGAAGAGAGAGAAGGGTAGAGATAAGAAAGAGAAGTATAAAAAAAGGATTTAATAAATTATGTAAGTTATTTTTTGTTTTTTTTTTTTATACCTTATGAGTAATCTTCAAAAATGTGTTTCTAGTAATTGTCTGTGATAATTGAACCCGGTTTGTTCATTTTTGTAAAAAAAAAAAAATATCCCATTTCAATTTAATCATCAATGTCAATTTTCAATTTGACCTGTAATTTGACTCAAAGTCAATTTTTTTATTTACTTATATTCCTTTTTCATTTTTCTACGGTTTCTACCACATCTCTATAAATAAGTGTTAGTATCCTGCATTTAATTATTTATAATGTATTCACAAAGAAACTGAGAAACAATTAAAATTGCGGTCGTTGACCCTAAACAAGGAGTTTTTATTCATTTTACAGCACAGATTATACAGTCTGTGCTTGTTTTCACGCCAAAACACAGTTTATTTGTTATCTGTGATCTGGAGATTATGAGTAATAATAGAGATGGGATACTGTAAGATTTATAGGTATTTCTATTTATTTTTCTGACATTAAGGAATTAAAACTAAAATAAAAAACAGTGCCCAAACGTTAGGTAGGTAAATACTTGAGTATTTATTTGTAGGAAATTTTGGCGAAAAAAAATATTTGAAGTGGGTAGATAGGTAAGTAAGTACTTACTTAATTTATTATTTATTTTAATTCACTTCAAACAATATTTTCGTCTGAGAATATCGATTTCAAATAAAAAAACGTACAATAACTGTATCAGCAAATGTGTGTTACTCTGTATTCTATGTTTGTATTTACAAATAAATGTATACTTCATCATCATCATCATCGGCAGCCCGTACTAGCCCACTGCTGGGTATAAGCCTCCTCCCTCAAACGCCACTCTTTTCTTAATTGAGCCTTTTGCATATGTATACTTAGTAAGTATATAAGTAAGTATGTATGTATTTTATAAGATAAGTATAGAGTTCACATAGTTCTAGTACCTACAAGCTTTGCTTAGTTTGTGCCTAGAGCGTGATGTGTGAAATATTTATGTATATATGCCAATATTTATTCATAACATCAAAATATAGGTAATATATATCTCAATGATCCTTGTGATATACTGAATAAAGAATTTTTGTTTTTTTTTATTTCTTAAGTTTGTACACAAAATATAAACTAAAATTGCAAAATATGTGACATCACACTAGGTAGATTCAAAAATGTGACAAGGACTGAGGAAGAGGGGTTAAAATTCATGAAATTCGTGTGACGTCATTTATGGATGGCCCCTTGTTAACAATTTTAATGCATTTTACGATCCTTACAAAAGCTCGTGTGAAAAACCGAATTTCGTTAGCACTTAAAAGTCTAGACAATTTGATTTCTAAAGAAAGTTTTGAAACATTTGAGTGATATACACTGAAGTTTAATCTGTGTCTGGGTGTTACTATGCATGTATGTATTTAAAAATGTACTTATATAAGTATTCTATCAGCGATCTAGTTCCCATAGTACAAGCTTTGCTTAGTTTGAGACTAGATGGCGTTGTATATTGATACAAACTTAATGAGGGTTTTCTATACTTTTTCTGCCACTAGGCGGCGCTACAATTTTTGTATGTATTTTGACAGTCCAGACTGATTGGACCTGACGCTACAGTCCTGCCATCTCACGGAGATCATTTCAGAAAACCCTCATTGTAATTCTCTAAGTATATATTTTTTGGTTTATTTATTCTTAAAATCATTCCTTTAATTTTTTTCAATAATTTAAGATCAGTATCTACGACTCTGTGCTATTTGACAGATGTTTGGACCTGACGTCTACGTAGCGCCGCCTAGTGGCAGAAAAAATATAGAAAACTCTCATTGACTGCGTTTAGGCAAGCGTAGTGTAGGACGCCCTCCGGCGAGATGGAGCGACGATCTGCGGAGTGTAGCTGGCAAACAACATGAGAAAAGACGAAGACCGGGCTCAGTGGCGCGTCTGCAGAGACCTACGTCCAGCAGTGGACTGATATAGGTTGATGATGATGATGAAACTTAATTGTAGACACAAAACATCAAAATGAAATGCAGAAATCACTTTGAAGTTTGAAGTTTGAAGTTTATAAATAAATGAATAATGCTGGACAATCCACACAACCTAATCTAGCCCCAAGCTAAGCAGAGCTTGTGTTATGGGTACTAGAAGACTGACATACTTAATACAATACATTACATAGATAGATATTTTTATTATACATGTACCCAGAACACCCGGAATTAATATTTGCAGAACATACAAACATTTATCCCAAGGCGGGAATCGAACCCGCAACCTTACGCGCCGCAGGCGGACTTTCGCCCACCGCGCCACATCGGTCGTCGAAAGTTTATACCTTTCAAAATGTCCATTAATACATAGATATATGTAAGTAAGTACATATTTCACCTACCTACATATTTCTTTTAGACCTTCCATTGTATAAAATGTCCATAAATAAACGTTTTCTTTGTATAAACGGTATATTAACAATGATTTATGAGTTGTATAAAAAAAAAATGTTAAAAAGCGAAATATGAAAAAAGTATTGTTTTATTGTAGTCTGTTCCTTGTATAATGTTCATATTTCATGCGTTACCAAATTTTCTTAAAATCCCACATTTATTATACTAAGCTAATTAATGGTACAAAAACTGAACAACTTTGAATCAGTTATGTCTAAGGTCGACCCTTAGTATAGAGTATTCATTCACCGTTCATGTTTGTTACCAAAAATATTCACGGACTTTTCTCACATCATGCTCTAGTCTCAAACTAAGCAAAGCTTGTACTATGGGAACTAGATTGTTCAAGCTCTAACTTAAGTATTCATTATTCAGTAAATTAAGTAAGCGGGTTGCAGACCAAGAGCTAAGCTAAGAAGAAACGGTATAATAAATAAATAAATAAATAATGCTGGACAATCCACACAACATCATCTAGCCCCAAGCTAAGCAGAGCTTGTGTTATGGGTACTAGAAGACTGACATACTTAATACAATAAGTACATTACATAGATAGATATTTTTTATTATACATTTATAATACCCAGAACACCCGGAATTAATATTTGCAGAACATACAAACATTTATCCCAAGGCAGGAATCGAACCCGCAACCTTCCGCGCCGCAGGCGGACCTTCGCCCGCCGCGATACATCGGTCGTCATAACCATGATTTATGAGTTTTATTACAAAAAAACCGAAATATGAAAAAAGTATTGTTTTATTGTAGTCTGTTCCTTGTATAATGTTCATATTTCATACGTTACCAAATTTTCTTAAAATCCCACATTTATTATACTAAGCTAATTAATGGTACAAAAACTGAACAACTTTGAATCAGTTATGTCTAAGGTCGACCCTTAGTATAGAGTATTCATTCACCGTTCATGTTTGTTACCAAAAATATTCACGGACTTTTCTCACATCATGCTCTAGTCTCAAACTAAGCAAAGCTTGTACTATGGGAACTAGATTGTTCAAGCTCTAACTTAAGTATTCATTATTCAGTAAATTAATCACGCAGTTCATTTAGATTCGTGTTATACCTACTTACACTAGGTGATTCTAGGTGCCAGTTCTTCGCGACCAGAGCCTAGAAGAACGGACAAGAAGCTTCTGGTTCCTACCTGAAAGAATACTTAGATACACATAATGTGTAAGTCAGGTCATCATCATCATCAACCTATATCAGTCCACAGCTGGACGTAGGTCTCTGCAGACGCGCCACTGAGCCCGGTCTTCGTCTTTCATCCAGTGTTCACTGGGCGTCTAAGGTGATTCCATACGGACATTGTTGGTTAAAACCTAACTAGATACAATTATTGAGATAAAATCTATTAGTAAGTTCGACAAAAAATAACACGCACTAGAAGTTATGAGTTCGTTGGATGTACCGCGTGGCCGTAGGTTTGATTTCCGACTTGGTCTTTTCACACTAAAAAAATAATGTAACTAGGTATATTTTGCACATCGCCATCTAGTCTGAAACTAAGCAAACACACTTATGATTGCTTTTTTTTTTCGTCGATTGATGGACGCAGCGTAATTCCTCACAAAGCACGTTCTTTATTAATTAGACAAAAGACACACCTTAACATTAGGCGTAACATCTTATTGCTCTATTTTTTAATTAGTATCTAATTTATTTTATATTATGTTAAAATAAAATAAGATGTAAGTATGTAGTACCTATCTCTAATTATTGTGATTGGCGTACTTAGCCGTTTTTATTAAATTAAATACTTAAATCATTTTTTTTACAACCTATGTCGTCCCACTGCTGGGCAAAGGTCTCCCCCAAATTCCTCCACATCTCTCTTTCTTTGGCTTCTTCCCACCATTTCTTTTCAAAAAAATAAATACTTACATAAAAAAATAAATCAATTTTTTTCTCTTATTAGAAGCTTTGATTTAAGAAAACAAGCTTTTTGCCTCAGTTCAAAAGCATTTTATTATCAGCCCAACCTTATAAATAAAAGACTAAACAAAAATCTACCTGTGCTGTACCCCAAGTACGAGTATATGCACACACGGATCGTAAAGACGCGATCCCCGAGCGCCACCGATTTTGTATGGAAATTCAAGCTTTTCAAGAAATCTGCTAGGGGCGCTCCTTGGATCTCTATACAAAATCGGTGGCGCTCGGCGATGCGTCTCTGCGATCCGTGTGTGCACAAACTCGTACTTGGAGTACTGCTGGTACCGATTAGCAAATTTTAAGGTTCACAAAGGAAACGAACCATCGGACCGTGTAACTGCCACACCCAAGATTTACACCACAATATATTCGCGAATCCTAATGTGTGCACGTCTTCAACCTCCTTTACAAAAAAGATCCGAATAAAAAAGAGATCCGAACAGAATAAATACTTCTTTGCAATAAGCAAAAGAGCGGGAGATACGAATTCAAGATGGCGTGACCGAATAGATTTGGATTTGAAAATACGTTAATTTCGGCGGGATTTTTTCTAAATTTTCTGAATTTTGATAAAACTGGGGGAGATTTTGATTTGAAAATCAAACGTTTTTTGGCGGGATTTTTAAAATTTTCTGAATTTTGATATAACTGGATGGGGGAGATTTTGATTTGAATCGTTTTTTGGCGGGATGTTTTAAATTTTCTGATATTTTGATGGGTTTATCAAGTTTTGTTTTAAAGTGATGATAATTGTGGCTAAAATGCTGCATCTACTAGTATTCAGTCCGATTTTGCTCATCAGCTGTGTGCAGACTTTAACAATTGATTCGCAACTCGGGACTTCTATTGAAGGTTAGTGTTTATTGTAATTAATTAAGAAAAATACTGTAGTTAATTAATAAAAGATTGTTACGGTTTTACAACGTTAGTCCCAAAATAAGCAAAGTTTAATAAGGGAAGTAGATTTCATTCTTAGGTTATTAAAAATTGTAACGTTTCTACAACGCCAGTCCTATACTAAGCAAAGCTAGTACTGAGAGAACTAGATTTCTGATAGAATACATTTACTTACTTAAATTTTTCATTTATGTACTTATTCCATTTTGTTTTTTAAATTCAAAGAGTACAGTACTAAGGGAACTAAATTTTTTATTGAATACAATTACTTAATTTTATGTAAATAAGTACCTACCTACTTACAAAAAATACACATCAACACCCAGACACAGATCGATATTTGCTAAGAACTATTGTTCTTTTCTTTGCTAGGCATTACCAAGGATTCGAACCCACGACCTACAGCATACATGCCAGAGGTAAACCAACTAATGACGCAATATCCAAAAATACGTTATTGTTTTATTTATTCATAAAATTTAATTATAGCAATCAGTTCCAGACGAAGAATAATTTTGTAATTCAACTGTAATTAATTGCACAACATCCGATGTCAAAATAAAATTACGATATTTACTTAAAGAAGAATACAATCATACAATATTAGCGGTACGGTCAGTAACATAATTTGATTGAATCTAAATGTTATATCTATCTATCTATCTATCTATCATTGAACAGGAAAGGCGGCCATGTTCTCAAGTTTACCATAGATAAAAGAAAAAAAAAATTGACAAAAATGTTTTAAAGATAGATAGATAACACTTTATTGCACAACGGAAAATACAAAAAACATCTAAGGGCTCCCAAACAACCGCGATGCGAGGCGATGCGAATTCGCATCCGCTAATTCGCCGCAAATTCGCAGATACTTGCGATGCGATGCGAATTCGCGGTTTTGTGTGGGAGCACTTAGAACTAACTTAATTTAGTACAATGGGTGGCCTTATCGCTGATAGCGATAAAAAGACATTAAAAAAAAGAGAAAGAGATATAGAATCATTTGTTCTGTTTGAAATATGTATTTAACATAATATTTGAAAATAAAACTTTGATATTTTTTCCGTTACAATTTCCATTTTAAAGATTTTTTTACGATATAGCTCTCAATAGTTACCCTAAGTACTAACTTAGGGTAACTATTGAGAGCTCATGAGTGGTACAGTTAGCATCAAAAGTAAATGTTACATGATAATACTAATCTTAATACAGAATATTTTTTTTTATTAAAAAAATCTTTTAAATACTAGTGTATTCATTGACATTTCACACATCAGACTCTAGTCCCAAACTAAGCAAAGCTTGTACTATGGGAACGAGATTACTGATAGAGTAGGTACTTACCTGTATAAATTTTCTTTTTTGTGGTAATAGGTAAATACATGCTATCGAGTACATAGTAACACTCACAGACAAAATAAACATCACTGCTCATCACACAAACATTTGTTCTTGGTGGGGATCGAACCCACGACCCAGCATGAAAGACAGAGCTACTACCAACTGAGCTGTGATGCCTGTCACATTATAATGCCATTAAAGTATAAAATATACGAACAACAAACATTTTTTGCATCCATTTTAGTAATATTTAAAGATAGGCACATGTAAGGTCATACAATTATACTTACATAAACATTGTTATAAAACTAAAAAACAAATACTTTATACCACACAAGTGTATTTATAATAATTCTTCGTTTCGCTCCAGCGATTCGATTGGCTGATTTTCCGCTTTGGTGGACAAGCTGCTTAAACTTAAGGTATAAAAAAAGTCCAAAAAGATGTGTTATGAAATTTTTAACGATATTATGTATTCTATGTTACATATATTTACAAAAAAAATGTGTATAAGTATTGTACCTATCAGCATTTTGGTTCCTATTGTACAAGCTTTGCTTAGTTTGGGCCTAGAGTGTGATGTGTAAATTGTCCGTGAATATTTACCTTTTTATTTTTATTTATTATCACGGTCGTATATGCAAGTTAAAAATCTTAGCACTTAGTATCGTAAACCACAATAATCTAAGAAAACGTTTGGTTACAAGTTACTGTAAAAATGTATAATTACTAAGTAAGTATTCTATCAGCAATCTGTTTCCTATAGTACAAGCTTTGCTTAGTTTGGCACAAGACAGCGTTGAAATATCTCTAACTAATTACTTATATTTATTAATAGAATAAAATCTGTGTATTCTACAATTACAGATTGTTTTGAAAGAATCTCAATCGGCGAACAACTTCCGAATAACGCCATCTATCGCAACGTGTCGGAACTAACTACAAGAGAGTGCGAGCAGATCTGCAAGCAAGACAAACAATGCCAGGCTTATGACTATGGGTGAGTGCTTAAAATTTGTTATAGCGCCATCTAGTAAACGGATTTGAAACATTCAAATAAAAGATACTGTCACTAGATGGCGTTTAAGACACAAGATGTTTATTTTTATAAACGATTTCAAAAAAAGGATGTTCTTTTTTTATGTATTTTACGCCGATTTATTACTTTTATTACTATATAATAATAAATATTTACGGACATTTCACACATCACACTTTAGTTCCAAACTAAGCAAAGCTTGTACTATGGCAACTAGACTGCTGATAGAATACTTATATACATTTTTTTAATAAATACATACTTGGAAGTACATAAAAAACACCCAGACATAGAACAAACATTTATGTTCATCACACAAACATTTGCTCTGGGTGAGAAACGAACTCACGACCCACAGCATAGAAGGCAGAGCTACTACCAACTGAGCTGTGACGCCTGTCGCCTGTCCTATTATTATTTATTTAACATCATCATTCCCCTGCCCTTATCCCACGTTAAGTTTATTTATTATGTATTTATTTATGTAAGAGAACATATTATTTTAATCAAAAATATCTTCCAGTGTGGGAGCAAAAGGCAATGCTACATGCGATCTCAGCACGCATTCTGAGAAGGATGTCAAAGAGAAGAGCGTCCTATCCCGCCATCCTGACTACGACGTGTATGTACGTCGGTTTCAATGCGAACAGTCGCCTCCTACGCCGATACAGTTGGACGAGCCTGAGGACACTAGCAGGTAATAGTAATAGCTAGGAAAATATTAGATTTCAGGGAAATTAAAAAAAAACTATATTAAAAACACTTTTCCTACTATTCCTATTAATATTATAAAGGCGAAAGTTTGGATGGATGTGTGTATGGATGAATGTTTGTTTTAACTCTTTCACGCGAAAACTACTGAATGAATTTTAATGAAACTTTAGAATTATATGGCTTATACATCAGTACCCCAAGTAAGAGTTTTTTCACACACGGATCGTAGCGACGCAATCGCCGAACGCTATCGATTTTGTATGGAGATTTTATTTATCCCAAGGCGGGAATCGAACCCGCAACAACCTCAGCGTCGCAGGCCCGCCGCGCCACATCTATCTTCAAGTTCAAAGAGTTTTTCATTCTAAAACCACTGCTGGTGCTAAAAATACATATTATTCAAATATTTTCAGTCAAAGCTGTAAAATAAGTAGTTATAGACTCAACATGGCACAATGTCAAACTTTATTGGTTTTTTAGTTGATATGCTAACTTTTGTATATACTAACCGTGTTTTTTAAGCTGGAATTATTATAAATAAAAAAATAAATAGTAATTATTTTATGTTTCAGTAATGACAGACCATCCCATAGACCAGTGTTCCGCCCTGACGTCGATGACAGACCTCTAACAGGCGACTATCTAGTATCAAGCGATATCGGCCCTTATAACGTAGGCAATAAACCTCAATCTCCATACAGACCTGACGACATCTCTCAAAAGCCAAATTACGACGTGGGACCTAGTTACGGTGACCTAAAACCTCAGGAGATAACATACCCTGATAGACCGATGCCAGGTTCATACAGGCCAAGTGATCCATACCGCCCCGGAAGACCCCAGGACCCTAGACCAGGTCAAAACAGACCTGATAGGCCAAACGACCCTTACAGACCAGAAAAACCAGGATCCCAAAGCTTCAAGCCTGATCGACCCCAAAATGACCTCCAAAAACCCAAACCTGACCCTAACGATGTTCTTAATTTCGGCAAACCTAAACCAGGATTTCCGTATAGACCTGAAAACCCTAACTACAACTACATCATACGACCTAATAGAAAACCTAGACCCGGATATAATCCTGAACAAATAAATGATCAGTATCCTTCAGGACCGGTCGGACCAAAACCTACTTACAATTATAACAGTCAATACGCTAGCAATTATCAAAATCAAAACGACAACTCTGTTTACGTTGAAATCTACGATCCGCCTCGACCATACATCCCTATTAAGGATAGACCTATTTCACATCACTATGATCAAGGATTTTTGGGCTACGGAACTTATTCCAGTCAAAATTCATATTCACAAAACAGCGGATATGCTGGTTCTATTACTGAAGTCGGCTACGACCATAAACCTTATGTTAAACCACAAAAACCTTATCAAGAAAGACCTGGTTATAATAAACCTAATAATAGACCAAATAAAGGCTCTAGCGGTTATAATGACCAAATTGATCACATAACCTTAAACCAAGGATATGGTTTTGATAACAAACGTCCATCAAACCAACGACCAAATGATAGATATAAACCACAAAATTCTTACGAAAGTAACCATAATTACGGTGGTAACCACAATTACGATCAAAGTCAAAGCTATGGTTCTTATGGTGAAAGTAATTACAACCAAAACAATGAAGATACAGGTTATCAGAAACCGCAAAAACCAAGCTATAATAGACCTTCGTATAGTGACGATAAGGGCGATTATGGAAGTCAAGGTTCTTACGGATCTAGCCAAAGTTACGACGGATATCAAAATAATAAAGGTACATTAGCTTCTCAAGGATCTTATGGTAGCTCTCAAGGGTCGTATAGTCAGAATTCTCAAAGTGCTTATGGTTTCCAAGATTCTCAATCTTCAAGTCAGGGAAGTTATGGCAGTTCTCAAAACCATGGGGGATATTATGGTGGAAATAAAGGCTCATACGGAAGCAACCAGGGGTCTTATGGTAATTTAGACTATGGAGGTCAAAGTAGTAGTGGATATGGAAATAGACCAGTATTTGATTACGAAACTCATAAACCTAGTTATGGGGATGAAAAACCTGAATACGATAGACCAAAACCTGGATACGGAAGCCAAAGACCTGATTCTGGATACGGCAGTCAAAAGCCCGATTATGACAGTCCGAAACCTGGATACGGAAGTCAAAACACTGATGATGATAGCCCCAAACCTGGGTACGGAAGTCAAAACAGTGATTATGATAAACCTAAACCTGGATATGGAAGCCAAAAGCCTGATTCTGGATACGGTAGTCAACCCGCTGATTTCGATAGTCCAAAACCTGGATATGGGAGTCAGAGACCTAGTACTGGATACGGCAATCAAAACACTGATTATGATAGACCTAAACCTGGTTATGGAAGTCAAAACAGTGATTATGATAGACCTAAACCTGGATACGGAGGTCAAAGACCTGATTCTGGATACGGCAATCAAAACACAGATTATGATAGACCTGATCCTGCATACGGAAATCAGAAACCTGATTATGATAGTTCTAATTCTGGTTACGGTAGTCAAAACACAGATTTTGATAGACCTAAACCCGGATACGGTAGTAATAAACCTAATTATAATATTCCAAAGCCTGGATACGGAAGTCAGAATACTGATTACAACAATGCTAAACCTGGTTATGTAAGTCAGAAGCCTGATTATGATAGTCCAAAACCGGGTTACGGGAACCAAGAACCCGATAACGATTCTCCAAAACCTGGCTATGGAAGTCAAAAACCTGATGATACAAATCCTGGGTATGGTAATGATAGACCTGACCCTAGTTATTCTGAGTCGGACAAGCCTGGTTATGGAAATGAAAAACCAGATGCAGGTAATGATATTATAATACTTTTTTTCATGGCTTTTCTTTGATACCCAAAGATTTGAAGTTATTAAATAAAGCTAGAAAATGTCTTCTTATAGCTTATTAAAATAAATATATTATCACGGACATTTCACACATCATGCTCTAGTCTAAAACTACGCAACGCTTGTACCTACTATGGGAACTAGATTGCTAATAGAATACATACTTACAAACATTTTTGTTTACACATAAATACCATAATTTCTGGACTTTTCTCAGGCTACTCCTAAAATCTCATTCTACTCCCAAAACCTTTTATATGTACTTAAGTATAATTTTTTTGTAAACACATATTTTTTGGACTTTCTCCAGGCTACTCCCAAAACCCAGTAAAGCCGGTATATGAATACGAGATCGACAAACCAATGAATGTCCCTTCATACATAGCAAGGCCCGGCGGGGACATCGTGACGTCACGGCCTGTGATCATAGGAGATTATGAACGTCCTGGGTATAAAAATCCTGGGAATTATGCTGGTAAGTTATTATATATATTAAAATTAATTAATAAATATAAATAAATAATGCTGGACAATCCACACAACATCATCTAGCCCCAAGCTAAGCAGAGCTTGTGTTAAGGGTACTAGAAGACTGACATACTTAATACATTACATAGATAGATATTTTTTATTATACATATCAAACACCAGAACACCCGGAATAAATATTTGCAGATAAATATTATTACCTCTTTGTGATTTCTGGGCGCTTGGTACTTCAGTTTCTTTTTTAAACTCTATTGAAGTAGATATACTTGGTACGTTTATAGAGGGAATTTCTTCAAAAGGCCTTATCGCATAAGAGTGATTTCTTCCAGACAAACCGTTATTAAAAACTAGACTAAGAACTAACAAAAACACCTGACATGTCATAAAATTGTCTATGTCTTACTAAATTATTTGATTACCTAGATTTTTTGCTTCAATAAATATATATACCACCTAGTGATATCTGGACGCCTGGTACTTTCGATTCGTCCCTACCCTTAGTACTTTTATTTAAGTTCTAGGGAATCAGAATTTCAAACTATTTAGTTTTTTTAAGCAACACTGCAAGTACAAAAAACGGTAGGCACCAGACCGTAGTTTCTTGCCCGTTCTAGGCTCTGATCGCCTGGAATTGGCACCTAGAATCACCTAGTATAAGATTCTAAATGATCCGCGTGATTTTACAGAATAATATTAGAGTTTTGAATGGCCGAAAAAACAAACCTAATAATATAATATTTGATACTTTGAACATAATAATAGTAAAAGCTAATAATAGTTTAAAAAAATAGTTACCAAAATTCACGCTTGGTGTGATATTTGACCCTGTAGCCAAAATCGGAAGGCCAGTAGACTTTTTGAATAGTGTCAATGCTTATCATCAAGTTTATCGTGTTTTTAAACAATATAGTACGGATTTGACCGGTTTTGTTATACGATTATATCATTTCGAGTAAATATACACAGAACAGACTGTATAAAATCATCATTACCCCAAGTACGAGTTTGTGCACACACGGATCGCAGAGACGCAATCGCAGAGCGTCACCGATTTTGTATGGAAATCCAAGCAGCGCCCCTAGCGGATTTCTTGAGAAGCTTGGATCTCCATACAAAACCGGTGGCACTCGGCGATTGCGTCTCTGCGATACGTGTGTGCACAAACTCGTACTTGGGTTACAGAAACATGAATAAATGTGACAGCGTAAACCTATCGAAAATTCAACAAATTTTAAAAAAATAGTAACGGACAATTCACACATCACACTCTAGTCCCAAACTAAGCTTGTACTATGGAAACTAGCTAGCTGATAGAAAACTTATTTTTTGTTGATATATACATAGAATACATAAAATAAATAATTCTGGACAATCCACCCAACATTATCTAGCCCCAAGCTAAGCAGAGCTTGTGTTATGGGTACTAGAAGACTGACATACTTAATACAATACATTACATAGATAGATATTTTTTATTATACATATAAAATACCCAGAACACCCGGAATAAATATTTGCGGATCGTACAAACATTTATCCCAAGGCGGGAATCGAACCTTCCGCGTCGCAAGCGGACCTTTGCCCGCCGCGCCACATCGGTCGTCATATATACATAGAATACATAGAAACACCCAGATACCGAACAAATATTTAAGTTTGCCGCACATACATTTGCTCTTGGTGGGAACCTAATGGGAATCGAACCCACGACCCACACATCGAAGTCAAAGATACTACCAACTGAGCTGTGACGCCTGTCTTATTGATTTCTGGGCGCCTAGTACTTGGTTCCTAACATTATAATGACGATATCAGGCCTGAAGGTCAGGACCCTCCAAGGTCAGTACTTATCATCCCATAGTTTTTTCACATAATGGGAGATCTCAGCAATTTAGTTGGAACTACTACCACTTAATTTACCTTGTCCGTTTGGTACAAGTTATTGCAAAAATAAGCTATTTAACATTAATTCTCAAAAAAAGATACTATTATCATTATTTATGAAAAGTTTTTCGATCATATGATGTTTTTTGATTGGTACTAGGGCGAAAAAGTGTCTACTCCTTTTTAAAATCTCTATCAGCAAATGTAGTTCCCTTAGTACAAGCTCTGATTAGTTTGGGACTGGAGTGTGATGTGTGAAATGTCCAAGATTATTAAGCTATTGCATAGCTTCTATCGCGGGCCTTGAGCATGGAGACCGAAAGAAATTCCGTAACGAAAACAACCTAACACTGCGCATGCGTAATCCAGCAAAAAATTCTATGCAATAGCTTTACCGCGGCAGTCCCCGAGTGCCACGTCTATTTATTTATTCTAAGTAAATAAAAACTAGTCTAAAGTTCCTAACTTGTACCGCAAAGTACGCCGAACAAGATAGCGATCTCAAATCAGCATCTTACGAAACTTATTGTTATGTTGTAACTTGTATATCTATGTTATATCATCAACCTTCACTATTGTCCATTATTTCGAAGATTTATTATCCTTTGGAATCTGAGGAAGTACTTATTTCTAAAAATAACCCTTCTATAATGTATCTCCAAGTTGTTGCGGGTTTTTTATATTAGAGGACGTGAATGCAGCCACAATTAATGATGTAGAGCTTGCTAAACACCTCTCAAAACTTATCTAGCATCGACACGATAAGAAGAAGGGGGTTATGTTTTCGTTTGGAACGAAGTTCCTTATCGCGCGATGCGAAAGGGCTAGACGGAAAAAATTAAGACCAAAAGTTGTAACGATACTGAACGATACTTTTAGCTATAGTTGTAAGCCGTACGGCGTGCGCGTGTTTCTCTATATTACTACCGATGTGGCGCGGTGGGCGAAGGTCCGCCTGCGACGCGGAAGGTTGAGGGTTCGATTCCCGCCATGGGATAAAGTTTGTACGATCTGCAAATATTTATTCCGGGTGTTCTGGGTATTCATATGTAAGTATAATAAAAAAATATCTATCTATGTAATGTATTGTATTAAGTATGTCAGTCTTCTAGTACATAACACAAGCTCTGCTTAGCTTGGGGCTAGATGATGTTGTGTGGATTGTCCAGCATTATTTATTTATTTATTCTATCTCTCTCTCATAGAAAGCAAGCCAGTTATTAAATTGAGAACTTCGTTCCATCCGGGTGTCTCTTGACACCTCTCAAGATGTTGAATGGATGTATAGTATATTTGTTACTCTTTCACGCAAAAACTACTAAATGTATTTCAATAAAACTTTGATAAATATAAACAGTGTGAGTGTGGTGCTCCTACACAAACCATGGTGCACTTGCTGTCCTGCTCGGTGCCCGACCATATGCACTAAAGCTGATCTTATGAGGGCATCCGATAAGGCCATCGAAGTTGCCACTCACTGGAGTAGAATAGTTTGAGGATGAACCATTAATACGACGAATGAATGAATAAAACTTTACAATAACTCAGTTTATACATCAGAATAACACATAGGCTATAATATATAAAGATATTGTGTGAATTATCCTAAATATAACGATTCTTCTTCTTCTTCTTATCGTGTCGATGCTACAACTGTAGGTATTCTGTTGTAGCATCGTGTTGGAAAGATTAGCCAGACTAGACACTGCTTTGCCGTGCCTAGCTGTTACCGGTGTGCGCCACGAGGAGGCTCTTTCCATGCACCCAATATATAACGATAATATGACGTCAAGTCATCAGCTTATATATTTCCTATATTTATATACATATATATTATTTTTGCGGTCAAATGATGATCGCAATGCAAAAAACTAGTTACACTGAATCACACATAAATGACGTAATATAAAGTTACCTATTGTTTAAAAGAACCTTGATTTTCGTGTTACAAATTAATAACACAGTTTTTTTTATTATGGACCTTACATTCCCTCTTTCATTAATTTTTTTTTAAGAAAAACCCAGCACTTAAACCTTACAATATACCTACCTAATGTTTAATATCTATACATTTTTGTGTATAAAATATACGAAAATGTTTCACATAGTAGGTATAATATCGCTATGTTACAAGTAATAACATAGTTATTTTTACAATGGACCTAACAAAGGCGCTTTGATATCGAAATAGTAAAATTGTGCTTAGACGAGTTTGTGAGCATATATGACAGTCGTAACAGCTCTGTTGGTGGTAACTCTGCCTTCCATACTGTGAGTCGTGGGTTCGATCCCCACCTATAGCAAACGCTTGTGTGATGAACATAAATATTTGTTCTGTGTCTGGGTGTTACTATGTATGTATTCTATGTATGTATTTACGAAAAAATGTGTATTAGTATTCTATCAGCAATCTAGTTCCCATAGTACAAGCTTTGCTTAGTTTGTGACTAGAGTGTGATGTGTGAAATGTCCGTGAATATGTCAGTACAAAACATTTTTGGTTACCCTATCTTATAAAAAGTTAGCGTTGACTTTATGTCATCACTAGCTGACCCGTGCCCACTTCGTTGGGCATAATTCGACCGTTTTTTCTCCGATTCGCTTTGCAAAACTGACTACCACGTAAAAGCCTTTTTATTTCAGTTTTGTATATAGCCTATGACACTCAGCAATAATGTGGCTTTATAATGGTGAAAGAATTTTTAAAATCGGTTTAGTAGATCCCGATATTACCCTTACAATTTAACAAATAAACAAACTTTACTTTTATAAGTATAAATTTTACTCATTATGAGTTTAACATTATGTATACTGTTAAACTCATAACTCTCCTTTTGAATCCACGTAACTAAACCATAGAACCCGCATATACTCCCGTACCCGGCACCTGCATTATTCCGCTTGACATTTTTCTATTACTTACATTTTTGAACTCGTGATATTATTTGAATGGAATGTCCAAATTGAATAATTGAAAAAGTCATATAAAGGTATTGAAACAGTTTTAATTATGGAGAAATTTATTTAGATAAGGATTAATACCAAATGACAAATAAAGAACGTTTTCTAGCGGCGTCATTTTAATTATATTTTTTCGATATTAAAACACTTATAGTGACATATCTGTAATAGTTGGACATATGCTGTCGCTGACTTTTTTGTGGATGATGATGTGTTCTACAAAGTTGTAGTACATGTTTTCTTTTTATCATCAATCGTTTTCGCAGCGCACGCGATGTAAGGAATTTCTTAGGTATTTTTTTTTACACCTTGGGTTACATAATTGAAGTTTTAGTAAGGATCCCTAATTTTTTTGAAAATATAATATAGCCTATGACACTCAGCAATAATGTGGCTTTCTATTGATGAAAGAATTTTTAAAATCGGTTCAGTACATTCCAAGATTACCCCTTACAATTGAACAAATATACAAACATACAAACTTTACCTCTTTATAATATTATTATTAATTATTAATTATTATTATTATTATTATTAGTAATTATTAGTATTAGTATTAGTATATTAGTATTAGTATTAGTATTAGTATTAGTATTAGTATTAGTATTAGTATTAGTATGTGGTGATAGATGTGGTATCTCCACCGAAAAGGGAAGATCTTCCACGCCGAGCGACCTTTGGCTCGGGGTCCGAGGACCGATGGATAGTCATCGGTTCTATTACTTATGTTCAAACTCCGTGATAACTTCGTAAGCGCGATCTAGGATTTTGTCGCCATCTGTTGGTCGGTTTCGTAGACTACGATGTAGTTCATCATGTAGCGATATAGATGGCGCTACATCACTCCCTTTCCAGACCGGAGGTCGATCCGTCGATAGCAGCGTCGTTGATGTCCAAGTTGTGCCAGTAGTGTTGCCCATTGTCTACGGTGAGTCGAGACGCGGAGGGCAGGATGCGATGCGAGCGAGGCGTTCATTGTCTACGGTGAGTCGAGACGGAACGAGATGCGCTTGTTGTGGCTGCGATCCAGGAGGCGTGAATCTGGCGGGTCTGCGGTGAGTCGAGACAGGTGCTGTGATTCATGTGATGGATGCAACGATGAGGATGTCGCGGTAGCCTGCAGGTCCAGGAAGCTGACAGTTGCAGCTGCGATGGAACTGCGGAGGCTGCTGGCTGATGGATGCTGCTGCTGCTGCATGGCTGATAGAATCTGGGAGGATGAGAGAAGGTAGACGAGATGATGCGCAGCTAGATCGGCTTGATTGTTGAAGAAGGTTGTGCGTGTTCAGGAAACTCCAGTCGTCGGGCTTCGGCAGCTGTTCCGTAGCTGTGGACGGCTGGATCACGTCGGGTAGTCACCACTGTGGAGATAGGTGTGGTATCTCCACCGAAAAGGGAAGATCTTCCACGCCGAGCGACCTTTGGCTCGGGGTCCGAGGACCGATGGATAGGTTGCGGCTGTGGTAAAATCTTATTAATAGTAGGAGTGTATACTACCCTACTATATTGGTGACCCTCGACAAGCCGCATCAAGATTTGGACAACGCCCTTTGGACTTTGAAGGTCGGTTCGAGAACATTCGAAGGTCAACGAAGTTGCAAGTAAGGGTGTGGTCTGAGTTATAAGCGGTGAGCGATTAATTTTTTTTGAACATGTCTAAGAGGAATGAAGCCGAAGACTTTCGAGATGCTAATGACGGGATTGTTGGACCGGAAGTACTTAGAGTAGGTGTTAGAGTACCACCATTTTGGCCAGAGGAACCTGCACTATGGTTCGCCCAAGTAGAGAGTCAGTTCATATTATCTAAAATAACTACTGATGAAACGAAATTCTGTTATTTAGTTTCACAACTGGATCATCAGTATGCTGCCGAGGTCAAGGACATAATCACCTCTCCTCCTCAAACGGATAAATACCTCAAATTAAAATCTGAGCTAATAAAGCGTTTATCAGCTTCGCAGGAAAAACGTGTGAAGCAGCTGATCATGCACGAGGAGCTTGGCGATAGAAAGCCGTCGCAGTTCTTGCGCCATATGCAGAGCCTAGCTGGACCGACGGTTGCCAAGGACTTCCTGACTACGATCTGGTCAAGTCGACTTCCTCAAAATATTCAGACGGTAATCGCTTCTCAATCTGACTTACCTCTAGAAAAACTAGCCGAGCTGGCCGACAAGGTGCACGAGATAGCTCCTACAGCTCCTCAGGTGGCAGCTACTTCCAGAGCCTCAGCTTCTTCATCACATGATGAACTATACAAGCAAGTCTGTGAACTGACTAAACAGGTAGCCAAACTTACAGCCCAGATGTCAAGCGGTGATCAGCGCTCGCGCTCCCAGAACAGACGAAGCTACCGATCTCGCTCGCGCTCACAGTCGCGCCGACCAAGACAGCCACCACCGGACCACCCTCACTGCTTCTACCACTTCACTTACGGAGCCGAAGCGGTCAAATGCAAGCAACCCTGCACCTTCCCGTCATCGGAAAACTCCCAGGGCGGTCGCAAGTAGCGGCCAGTGACTGCCCTTCATCTTCAGGCCGTCTTTTCGTGACAGACCGTTTTTCAAAAACACAGTTCCTTGTGGACACTGGTTCCGACCTGTGTGTTTTTCCGCGGTCATGCATCAAGACGCCCTGCCCAAGAACGAAGTACGACCTAACAGCAGCTAACAGTACAGTAATACATACCTATGGCCCTATAGTACTCTCACTTAATCTAGGTCTTCGTCGTGCGTTTACTTGGACTTTCACGATCGCTGATGTTTCCAGACCTATCATTGGAGTTGACTTCTTGAGTTTCTACGGACTACTCGTGGACTGTAAGAACCAACGATTGATTGATAGCGTCACTTCTCTCTCCGTGAATGCCATCTGCTGTGCATCTGGTGACTTCGCATCAATCAAGGCTGTCACAGGTGAATCCGACTTTCACGCGTTGCTCCGTGAATATCCAGAGATCACAAGACCTGCAGGTATGAAGACTGTACCGAAACATAATACCCTCCACTTTATCCGTACTACATCAGGACCTCCTGTTTCTTGCAAACCAAGGCGCCTAGATCCTGTCCGTTCACAGATAGCAAAGAAGGAGTTCGAAGACATGCTAGCGAACGGCACAGCCAGACGTTCAGAGAGCCCTTGGTCTTCTGCACTTCATCTTGTCAAGAAGAAGGATGACGGTTGGAGGCCCTGCGGTGACTACCGTGCACTAAACTCTAGGACTGTTCCGGATAGATACCCCATCCCACATATACAGGACTTTTCGTATCAGCTTTCAGGATGTTCGGTATTTTCAACTGTAGACCTGGTGAAGGCGTATAACCAAATCAGCGTGAATCCAGACGATGTTCCTAAAACTGCTATAACAACGCCATTTGGGTTATACGAGTTTCAGTACATGACTTTCGGCCTAAGGAATGCTGCCCAGACTTTCCAGAGGTTCATCGACGAAGTTCTTCTAGGTCTTGACTTTTGCTACGGGTACATCGACGACATCTTGGTCTTTTCATCTTCTCATGAGGAACACAAGACCCATCTCCGTCAGCTATTCGAACGTCTCCGACTATACGGAATATTAGTTAACACTTCAAAGTGCGTACTAGGACAGGCAGAGGTCACTTTTCTTGGATATCAAGTTTCAGCAAACGGTACTAGACCATTGGACACCAAAGTTCAAGCTATCCAGGACTACTCTGTTCCTAAAACTGTCAAAGATCTTCGTCGCTTTCTGGGAATGCTCAACTTTTATCGACGTTTTATTCCGAACGCAGCTCAACTTCAAGCGCCTTTGAATACTATTTTAGCTGGTCCTAAGATTAAAGGTTCTCATCCAGTAGAAATGACTGCAGATCTGTTACGTGCTTTCGAGGATTGCAAGACATCTTTGTCGCAAGCTACTATGCTTGTTCATCCTGATGCATCGGCTGACTTAGCCATTGTGACAGACGCTTCTGACTTCGCTATAGGAGCTGTCCTTCAGCAACGCAAAGATGCTAACTGGCAACCCCTTGCTTTCTACTCACACAAACTATCCAATGCTCAGAAGAAGTATAGTCCTTATGACAGAGAACTTTTGGCTATTTATGAAGCTATAAAATACTTCAGGCACATGGTGGAAGCCCGAAATTTTTCCATTTTGACTGACCACAAACCTCTAACGTTTGCCTTCTCAACAAACAAGGAGAAATGTTCCCCAAGACAATTTCGGTACCTAGATTTTATTGCACAATTTACTACCGAAATTAACTACATACCAGGAAAAGACAACGTGGTCGCTGATGCTCTCTCTCGCGTGGAAGAAATTTCAACCTTAGATTACCAGGCACTTGCACAGTTTCAGAGCACTGATCAAGAACTGCAGGACCTGATTCTCCACGGCTCCACCTTAAAACTAGAAAAGCTGCAACCAGTGGACAGCGACGTAGCTATCTACTGTGACACATCCACTACATCACCTCGTCCATTCATCACTCCACAGCTTCGAAAACAAGTCTTCGAGATGATCCACGGGCTACATCATCCTGGAGCTACAGCTACTGTGCGACTGGTCACGCAAAGGTTTGTGTGGCCAGGGATACGCAAACACTGTAGAGAGTGGTCTCGGCAATGCTTACATTGCCAAAGAAGTAAAGTTTCCCGACACACCAAATCTCCTCTTTCCACCTTCCTAACTCCTTCCTCGAGGTTCTCTCACATACACCTCGACATCGTCGGCCCTTTACCTCTTTCTTATGATTACAGGTATTGTCTTACCGTCATCGACCGCTTCACGAGATGGCCTGAGGCAATGCCATTAAAGGACATTACGGCGGAGACTTGCGCCGCTGCCCTAGTATCTGGCTGGATAGCCAGGTTTGGATGTCCTGCTCGCGTGACCACTGATCGCGGACGCCAGTTCGAGAGCCATCTCTTCCAAGCTCTCACTAGCGTTGTTGGTGCGCGTCACTTACGCACTACTGCTTACCATCCTGCAGCAAATGGCATCGTTGAGCGTCTACACCGCCAGCTGAAGGCAGCAATCATGTGCCACGCTACTCCACAGTGGACCGAATCTCTGCCATTGGTACTTCTCGGCATGCGCAGCGCGTGGAAAGAAGACATCCAGTCATCGGCAGCTGAGCTGGTATATGGTGAGCCACTACGCTTACCTGGCCAGTTCCTCTCTCCCACAGACGACTGCACTACTTCGGACGTCACTCAGTACGCGTCGCGCCTTCGATCACACATGTTGAAGCTAACGCCGAAATCCACTACATGGCATACATCATCACCTTTTTACTTACCACGTGACCTCAACAGCTCATCGCACGTATTCCTGCGCCAAGATCACGTGCGTCGCTCACTGGAACCTCCGTACGCTGGCCCGTATAAAGTCATAGCAAGACAACCTAAATTCTTCACCCTGGACGTTAAAGGCAAAAGAACAAACGTCACTGTAGATAGGTTGAAACCAGCGTACATGATGAAAGAATCACGTGACATAAATCCTAAGAAGACTACAACTTCATCAACGAGTTCAGCAACACCGCTACCCGAAGAAAAAAGAACTCGTTCGGGACGAAGAGTACGATTCCCTGACTTTTATCGACCGTAGTTACGGTCTGGCCGGGGGGAATATGTGGCGATACCCTACGCCACAACTCGCTTCCCGCTCCGCTCATGAAGGTTAGAGCGGCCTTACAACGGGTCCCGCTGCACCCCGCGCGCCGCCCGACCGCGGCCGCCTGCATCGACGCCCGCTTCGCCGCGCCACTCCGCTGGATGCACCTTGCACTCACTGCACGCGCGCGCGCTTAATATTATATACCTCGCTGCTATTGCTATTTTCTATGTATTTAGTGCTTTCTATAGTTTTCATTCTTCTAATATACAGTTCTATCCATCATCAAAACTCTTCATTGTGCTTCCGTCTCGCTATTCATTCTCCATCACGTCGGGGTCACCACTGTGGTGATAGATGTGGTATCTCCACCGAAAAGGGAAGATCTTCCACGCCGAGCGACCTTTGGCTCGGGGTCCGAGGACCGATGGATAGTCATCATAACTTCGTAAGCGCGATCTAGGATTTTGTCGCCATCTGTTGGTCGGTTTCGTAGACTACGATGTAGTTCATCATGTAGCGATATAGATGGCGCTACAAGTATTAGTATTAGTATTAGTATTAGTATTAGTATTAGTATTAGTATATTAGTATATTAGTATTAGTATATTAGTATATTAGTATATTAGTATTAGTATTAGTATTAGTATTAGTATATTAGTATATTAGTATATTAGTATATTAGTATTAGTATATTAGTATTAGTATAGATTACGTATGGTACTTAATCAATACTTCAAGTATGCGATAACTTTTTATAAGATAGACCGCAAATGTTTATACAAATTATAGTATAATATCGCTAAATTTGATTCTTAAATACATTCAAAACATACTTCAAATGTCTTCCGGATAATTTAGCAAATTGCAATTTTCCGTCGAGTTTTGTTGTCTTATTTAAATTGTTTTATTAGGGTTCTGTTGGAAAAACTAACGGTCTATCTTATAAAAAGTTAGCGCAGACTTGATGTATTGATTATCATATGTAATGGTGACATAATGTCAACGATATCTTTTTATAAGATAGGGGGGTAAAATATACAGATTAATAACGGCCGGAAACCAAAACCCAAATCACGTTTGATCCTGGTTTGACACATAGGTAATTATTTGATTTTTCGTTGATCATCGTTCGAGAAACCGGCCGTAAAAGGATAGTCAAAATTGCCACCTGGGTTTTTAGTAAGTAATTTTTTCTAGTAAACCGATTTTGATGATTCTTTTTCTGAAAGCTTAATTTAGAATATAAATTGAAGGAATTTGACTATCGCAATAAAACTTATCTATCAATTTTTAAATTGTATTTTTTTAAGAAAAATATCTTTATCAGAAAACTCCAAAAAATTCATAGATTTTTTTTAATGTTTTCTAGAGTTTTTCTAGATAAATTGAACTCTTTTAATAAGATAAAACTACAAATACTTGACCAAATCCTAAGACAAAAGACGGCCGGTTAACTTTATAATGTAACACGTATAACCTTGCTCCATCCGTGCTATTAGATATGGTAGACAATCACCACGGCGGCGGTTCTTTTTTGGTCACTAGTATTTTTCTTACCAACCAAATCCAACTAATATGCTAAACTTGAAAGTTTGTGTGTATGGAATTACCGCGACGGTTCTTTCTTGGTCACTGGTATATACTTTGCTCCATCCGTGCTATTAGATATGGTAGACAATCACCACGGCGGTTCTTTTTTGGTCACTAGTATTTTTCTTACCAACCAAATCCAACTAATATGCTAAACTTGAAAGTTTGTGTGTATGGAATTACCGCGACGGTTCTTTCTTGGTCACTGGTATATACCTTGCTCCATCCGTGCTATTAGATATGGTAGACAATCACCACGGCGGTTCTTTTTTGGTCACTAGTATTTTCATAAAATCTCACTAATATGATTAACTTGAAAGTTTGTAATTACCACGGCGGTTCTTTCTTGGTCACTGGTATATTAATTTTTTAACCGACGAAAAATTGAGATCCTACTAATATTATAAACGCGAAAGTTTGTAAGTATGGAATCACCACGGCGGTTTTTTCTTGGTCTTTAAATCCTAGTAATATTATAAACGCGAAAGTTTGTAAGTATGCATGTATGAATGTATGTTTGTTACTCTTTCACGCAAAAACTACTGAATAGTTTAAATGAAACTTTACAATAATATAGCTACACCAGAATAGAACATAGCACTTGTAAAGATATTTTTGTGAAGTAACCAAAATATAACTCGAAATCAAATATTCTTTATTGAGTAAAATCACGTAAAGACCGGGCTCAGTGGCGCGTCTTGGGAGAGACCTACGTCCAGCAGTGGATTGCCATAGGTTGATGATGATGATGATGGTAATCACGTGGATCATTTAGGATAAAAAAAATCGTAATATTTACAATCATAATGACCGTAATGATTTGAAAAACAAATGGGTCCATATCATATTACTTATAAAAAAAACCAAGCTCGCTTTAACATTACATTTTACAGTAAGTACATTTGCCATTAAAAGTATTTGATAACTATTTTCTAATAGATTAACTTTTTTTTTTAATTTAGACCTAACAACCAACTAAATTGAGTGTGTATATACCGGCTTCCTATAAAGGTGCGTTCACATGCAGTCCACAATGGTCGGATATATTAGGGTTTTTGCATTAAACAAATCCTTTTCGGTAGACAATAGGCCGGGTGCCAAAGTTATCAGGTGTAATCAGCAAAGCGTTAGAATTATGTGGATAAGACACTTTACTAAACAATCGTTGACAGGCATCACAGATTAGTTGGTAGTAGCCCTGCTTTCCATGCTCGTGGGTCGTGGGCTTGATTCCCACCCAGAGCAAATATGTGATGAACATAAATATGTATATTTGTTCTGTGTCTGGGTGTTACAAATGTATTGTATGTATTTACAAAAAAAAGTATAAGTACCTACTTATAAGTATTATACATCAGCAATCTAGTTCCCATAGTACAAGCTTTGCTTAGTTTGGAACTAGAGTGTGATGTGTGAATTGTCCGTGAATATTTATTATTATTTATTTATAGGAGCGAAGCAAGCTACACATTTATGTCAGTCTTCTAGTACCCATAACACAAGTTCTGCTTAGTTTGGGGCTAGATGATGATGTTGTGTGGATTGTCTAGCATTATTTATTTATTTATTTGCAGTTTCCAGTCGTTATTATTTTTTCAGTGTAACACTAGTTTTAATATAATCAAATTCGTTTGTCTTATCCATACTATGACAAACTCAGTTTCCCATTCACATATAAGTTTATGTTGGACAATGCTACTGTTCAGTCTCACTATGACGCGCGACCTCGTTGACCTATAAACTAGCAAATTTAATAAAAAAAAAACAAAAAAATTGAAATTACATTTACTTTTCGCGAAAAAAAACAAATGCGCTCCGGAAAGTGACAGCGACGTTCGGAATTTGAATTTAGAAATAGTTTGAAAAAAAAAAGTGTTCGATTTTCGAATCGTTGACTGAAAACTGTGGTCGTAGAAAAAGTATATTCGAAATTCAAAAATAAAAGTGATCGATTTTCGAATCTTTGACTGAAAACTGTGTTCGTAGAAAAAGTATATTCGAAATTCAAAAATACAAGTGATCGATTTTCGAATCGTTGACTGAAAACTGTTCATAGAAGTGAATTTCAAAATGAGAAACGAATTTCTGTCAACTAGATTATGATACAATAGTGTTAATTCACATAATTATTGAGCAAAAAGTGTTAAAATGAACATGATGTTATATGAACAGTGAAAATGCGTGTGTGTGTGTTGGTGTTTGTATGTGTGCATGTTGTAATTGGGACTCGAGTTATATTGGTGGAAAATGCTCCTAGTATGTATATTTTCATTTATACACAAACTAAATAGAATAACTAGATTACTATCTAGTCTGAAAACCAGCGCTGCTTCCTTACTCTCAGTTCGGAAGTGGCATTAAGCTGAGATTAGACCTATTTGACAGCACTGGCACAATTATATCACAATTGTTTTACTTATTATTATTTTATTGTTTTTTTTTTCTATCATTATATTTTATTATTTTTCTGTTTTGTTAGTGTTAAGTGTTTGTCAAATAAATAATTTCTTATTCTTATTACCTAATATTAATACAAACTAGATAACTGCGTTTAGGTTCCAAATCGGTAAGGTAGTTGATGGATGGAGCGAAACGAGTGAAGATCTTTTAAAACTGGCGCAAGATTCAGATCTTGTGAATCAGAATCTTCATACACAAGTGGTACGAACGAATTACAATAACCTTTAATTCGCCCTGTTCGCCGATCGTACTAAAATTAACAAAAAATATATTTTAACTTTTGCTAATATTATTGAGCAAAAAGTGTTAAAATGAACATATAACTTATACTATTTGCCCTGACATTTTTGAACACCTCTTCTTCTTCCTGCCCTTATCCCACTAGGTGGGGTCGGCGCAACATGTTATTCTCTTCCACTCTCCTCTATCATCCGTCATTTCAGTATTCACTCCTTTCACATATCATTGTTCACACAACCCATTCATCTTTTCTTAGGCCTACCTCTTCCTCTTTATCCATCCACATTCATACCTAGCACTCTTTTCGTCACATGACATTGTTCTCTTCTCATAACATGTCCATACCACGCCAACCTGTTACTCCTCATTTTTTCAGTCAATGGAGCTACTTTCAGACTTTCTCTTATGTACACATTTTTGAACATCTATAAACATTTTATAACATGTTACTAGCCCTATGTACTTAGTTATAAAAGGCAAATTATCCGAGTTACTAGGTCATATCAATTCAAATCCTTACCGGATCTTTGAAGGTTGTTTTTTGTGCTCCTGTCAGTTTGACAGAATGACAGAACTTAGCAATTACTGTATTGTGTGCAAAAACCTACAAAATGTAGGTTATAAAAACATAATGATGAGCTAAGCGAGCGAGGATCTTAGTGAACTTTGAAATTATTTATTGAATTGAATAGTAAATACATACGCAAATCCACATAACGATTCTGAGTGCAAATATCAAATTTATCTGTTTGTTAGAGCATCAGGTCTAAATCACTGGATAGATTAATTACCTAAATATTTATACGATTTAGAAGCCTATTGCCCGGATCACAACGTGGGCTAGGTTTTATTGGAATCAAAGACTTGAACAAATCAAATTAGAAATCCTATTTCTTTTCAGTAGGTATAACAAAAATAACCAAGTTTTTCTGAATATTTCCTGATCAAGTTCTTCTATATGCTTTTTGAAGCTACCTGACAAGACAATCTTCGCAAAGATATATGCTCTGAACCTGTAGCTCTTAACACTATAGCAATAAGGTGTATATTCCAGCATGTTTCCGTCGAGTCCTGGCCGGGAGACGAGCTCTCAGGAGCTTCGTCCGGAAGGTGGTGCCGTGCGAGCGACTCGAAGACTGCCGCCAGGAATGCGCCTTGGAGAAGAGGTTCCATTGCGAAAGCTTTAATTATCGGTGAGTTACTTCTCATCATAAAATTCATCATCATCTTCCTGCCCTTGTCCAACGCTATGTGGGGTCCATTCTTCTCTAATAAATATATGACGTCTGATAAGACGTCATATATTTATTTACTAACAACTTGAAGACTGCCGCCAGAAATGCGCCGAGAAGAGGTTACATTGCGAAAGCTTTAATTAATTATAGGTGAGTTTACCTATGTATTACTATTATATATAAATTATTAATAAATAAATGTTCACGGACAATTCACACATCAGTTGTAAGTAGTCCCACTAAACATAGCAAGTAAATATGTATATATATTTTTGTAAATACATACATAGAATACATACTAACACCTATACACAGAACAAATATTTATGTTCATCACACATTTGCTCTGGGTGGGAATCGAATCCACGACCCACGGCATGAAAAGCAGAGCTACCAACTAAGCTCTGACGCCCGTCGCGGATTTGCACTATCCCTGACGATATACAACAAAGTGTATACAAAATATAATTGATTACAAAATATTTAGCAATAAATGAATTAAAACAAAACGTAGTACGTAGTAAAACTGAACTATCCCACGTTAGTTCGCAGCATTGTTTCGTCTTCCTGATCGTGTTGGCCTTAATTTGTCTATGCTCATAGATTTATGATGAACTAGCGATACGTCCTGACTTCACATGGCTAGACTTTTTATCCAGGTTAATATATCAAGCTTCTTCAAACTTCAATTGCATTTATTCAATAAAATAACAAGGATCACTTTGAAACGTCTTACATACTAGATGATTCTAGGCGCCAGTTCCACGCGACCAGAGCCTAGAAGAACTGAGGGCTTAGTCCGAGGTTGCATTTGCAAAACTCCCTACTCTCGAGCCGAGAGTCGTCCATACAAAAATATAAGGACATCCGAGAGACGACTCTCGGCTCGAGAGTAGGGAGTTTTAAAATGCAACCTCGGACTAAGCCCTCTGGCAAGAAACTTCTATCTTCTATGCCGGCTAATAGTGTAGGACGTAGTTATTGATTTTTTTTTCTTGTAGTCGACCGTGAATTTTGATTTGGTTGGAGGGAATACGGGGGAATGTTTGCTGTAGCGTTATTGATCGATAAATTCCTATAAAAATTGAAACACATTTTTTACAAAACTTATGTTCTTATTGAAGCACTTTTCATTTTAAAATTTTAAGCGGAAATTAGTTAAATTTCAAACTAAAGGGACGTTTAAACGTTCAGCCTCGTTCCTATCACACGATCAGCATTGTTAGATCACCTTGCTTTTAGTACAGAGGCGTATTCGGAAGTGAGAAGTTACATGGTATTGGAATTTGTTGTGTACATTATCTTTGTGAAATATCTTACGAATTATAATACTTTTGCACATTTTAAGTGCAAAGTGCTAATCAAAAACAAAAAACTTGATCAGTTTCATACATTTGTTTTTAAAAAAGGCGTGTGGTACTCGGGTACTGCCGCGGTAAAGCTATTGCATAGCATTTTTTGTTGGATTACGCATGCGCAGTAACGCCGATACCAATGCCACCTAGAGGCGAGTTGCTGAACTAAAGAGACAAGCGTGATATTTTAAAAAGTCATTAAAAGTTCTGCTATTCATCGATAGATGGCATAACTAAAAAGTATGACCGCTGTGCCGGTCGGAGTATTAGGTTATTTTCGTTAGGTTATTTAATTACTGAATTTCAGGATTCGGAAACTATGCAATAGCAAAAATCTGATAACGAAATCCTGTTCAAATTATAATACAAAACCAGCGACATCTACTTAGAATTTTGGAAGTAACACATTTTTACTTATTAATAATTACTTAGAACCTAACTTACAGCTGCTATAGGCGTAATTAATTATTTGTCGCATTGACAACAAGGAAAACTGAATGGAACTGGCACATAAGACGATTCTAAATGATCTTTGTGATTTTACTCAATAAAGTTTAATAAAAGTATTTTAATCAACAAACAAATGACTATAACAGTATTTACAAAATAAGTTTAATTGATTTTGATTAAAGTAACTGGTCTTTGTGAACTGCGAACTTTGAGCTGCTAGTTCTAAGTAGGTACCTACTCTTGATTTTTATTTTAACTCTTTTTGAAAAATAAATTAACTCTATTTCATTTATTTTATTTTTATTTTTATTTTCTCATTTTATGGCCAAAGCCCTTTTCTTAATCACCTTAGTCCAACCCTGTGGTACAAACCAAACAATAATTTGCATAAAAGATGATTGGAATCAGTGTAAATGCGGCCTTATGGCCTAAATATTACTTGACATAATCGGTGTAAATCCAAGGTCTTCTATTCATGGTGTTCACTATGGTTTTTATTATGATAGTATCATACTCATAGCATAGTTGGTACTCAGCCTTCTATGTTGGTTGTGGATTCGATTCCCAAGAAAATAATGCTGGACAATCCACACAACATCATCTAGCTATGCAGAGCTTGTGTTATGGGTACTAGAAGACTGACATACTTAATACAATACATTACATAGATAGATAATTTTTTATTATACATATAAAATACGCATCGACCGGGTGCGAATTACAATGCTGCGTTCGATGACTGGCATTGCCGACGTAGGCAGGAAATCAGCCAAACTGAAGTGGGAGTGGGCAGGGCACGTTAGTCGGATGCAACCTGAGAAGTGGGCGAGAATAGCGACTTCTTGGGTGCCCGAGAATATGAGGCGACGACCGGGCCGGCCGAGAAGACGTTGGAGAGACGATCTCGACTCATACGCGTCGGAGTGGTGGATGGACGCAGGAGATCGAGATGAGTGGAAGAGTTTGGGGGAGACCTTTGCCCTGCAGTGGGACACAATAGGTTAAATAAAAAATAAAAAATAAAAAAAATACCCGTAATACCCGGAATAAATATTTTGCAGATCGTACAAACATTTATCCCAAGGCGGGAATCGAACCCGCAACCTCCGCTTCGCAGGCGGACCTTCGCCCAACGCGCCACATCAGTATGTCAGTCTTCTAGTACATAACACAAGCTCTGCTTAGCTTGGGGCTAGATGATGTTGTGTGGATTGTCTAGCATTATTTATTTATATGTTTTTTTTTAATTTACAGACTCGATCAATCCTTCCGCGGCAAAGGTCTCTGCGAGCTGATGACCAAACCCATCGAAGCCTTCGACCAGCAACGAGATTTCGTTGACGACAAAAATTACGATTTTTACGAAGTCGACCGAAATAGCTTGGAACCCAACTGCCCAGAAACTCTACGTGGACCGGGGCTCTTGCACTCTGGTTTTTTATCCTCAAACCCGGATCCTGGAGACCGCAGAATAGATAGACCAAATAGATTGGACCAAGGACCAAATAGATTGGACCAAAGACCAAATAGATTGGACCAAAGACCAAATAGATTGGACCAAAGACCAAATAGATTGGA
The DNA here is from genome assembly GCA_932527185.1 of Ecliptopera silaceata. Lineage (NCBI taxonomy): Eukaryota > Metazoa > Arthropoda > Insecta > Lepidoptera > Geometridae > Ecliptopera > Ecliptopera silaceata. The sequence goes on along the minus strand of OW052217.1, from coordinate 3,430,506 downwards.
CCAAAGTGGTTGGAGAGACAGACATGATTGGGCAGGGTTTGATAGATTCTCTTATGATGATCGCAGGTTCTATGATGATAGGAGACAGGGGAATCGAGGATATGAAGAACATTATGTACCTTATCAGATTGGTAAGAATTTTCTGTGACAGTGTGTTTACTTTGCTTAACTTTTTTGACGTGACAACGTCTTATACCTCAAAGCGAGGTAACGCCGCATGAGTCATGTTTTTTCGCTCTGAGGCGTTCCATGTAAGGCTTGAAGTGCAAGCGAGAGCGCGGAACGAGCGACAAAGAAGTACAATCGGCCTTTGCGTTGTCACGTTCAACTATCGTCAGTAAACCGACTTTACAGACAACCATTTTTTTTAATGCATTATAGGCAAACGCTTGGCCGCAATCACATCTGATGTTAAATGATGATGCGGCCTACGGTGTAACGTGTGTGCCTAGATAGAACCTATTCACTCTCCTCTTGAAAATGTCCAAATTATATGTATCTGGAAACACCGAACTTACATACCAAACCACGCGATTTCAATTATAAACCTATTTTGTTTTTGTTTTTGTTTAATTGATATTGAGATATTGTGATTCGAAGGTGTTCCCATATTTTAATTAAGATCTGATTAGCACTTATAAATAATCTTTGTTTTAAGTCTCATAACTTCGATCTTGAGCAAAATTATGTAATTGCTTGTTGTAACTGTTTTAGTAAATATAAATAAATATATAAAACGCATCGATAGCGTGAAAAATAGCGACATCTATTTGTGAAATTAGAACTAAACTACAAGATTGAAGTATTTGTACATTATTGTGAATATATAATTATTTAAGGTCAAACCCGAGAAGAAAAGGGTGACCCTGGTTGGGGTCAGTACGGAGGAAGCTACGGGGGTGAATATTATAAGAACAGGAATGATTACCATAAGTCTATGAGTTACTGGGGACTGAGCCATCGACCCACTGATGTTAGACAGAGTCATAGTTTTGACTATCATTCTTTGGGTGAGTTTGACTATTATAATACACGCTGACCCTTGCCCACTTCGTTGGGCATAATGTTCGTAAGAAACGCTTTCATTCGACCGTTTTTTCTCCGATTCACTTTGCAAAACGGACTACTACGTTAAAACCTTTTTATTTTTCGGTTTTTTATATAACCTATGACACTCAGCAATAATGTGGCTTTCTATTGGTGAAAGAATTTTTAAAATCGGTTCAGTAGATCCCGAGATTACCCCTTACAATTTAACAAACACACGAAGTTTACTTCTTTATAATATGTATTAGTATAGAAGTAGGTATAGATGACTATTATGTGTTATGAAGATGTGTTTTTGTTTTTATAAGCTAACGCAATTTTTGATTGTATCAAATGGGGGTATATAGCATTATATATCGATGGATTTGAGAGGCGTAGTAATGAAATTTGGACTATCATTTTTAAGTTTGACTGTTATTAATTGTACTGGGTAGTTTTTGAAGATGGTTAACCTGTAACGATTTGTCTTGAAGATATCGCTCTATGGAATAAAACCACCTTTAGAATATACGTTAAGGATACAATTAAACATTTTTAGTAAATACAATTTTTATTTATTGCCATTATTTTTTTCAGGTAAAAATCTAGATTTTGGTCTATCTAGAAACGACTTCAAAGATATACATATAGATCATAGTAAAACTAGATATGGTTATGGAACGTGGAAAAGGGGAAGATGGAATAATTCTGGGGTCACCAATGTAGGGTTTGACGGGGGACTTAGTAAAGGGGGGTTTCTTGACGGAGGGTTTCTTGACGGGGGGCTTCTTGAAGGAAGGGGTGAGAGCCATGAGAGCGAGAGTCATGGAGAAAATGGTATGTAACTTATTCTTAACTTTTAATACTTTGACAGACTGTCACAGTTCTGTTGGTAGTAGCCCTACCTTCCATGCCATGGTAAAAAGTTAAAGTTAAAAATTTTCGTAGTTCGATAAAATCACAAGGATCATATAGAATCGTCTTACTGTCTTACATAGTGGGTTCGATTCCCACCGAGAGCAATTATTTGTGTAATGAACATAAATATTTGTTTCTGTCTCTGGGTGTTACTATGTATTTTATTTTTGTATTTACAAAAAAAAAGTAGGTATATAAGTATTCTATCAGCATCTAGTTCTCTGACAACTGTTGGAGCAAACGGATACTGGACTTGAGACCACGTTTAGGCATTGTGTAGTGTAGGACGCACCCATAGAGATGGAGCATAGATACAAGGAGTGTAGCAAACACAACATGAGAAGAGACGAAGACCGGGCTCAGTGGCGCGTCTACAGAGAGACCTACGTCCAGCAGTGGACTGATATCAGTCCACTGATTATGATGATAATGATCTAGTTCTCATAATCGACACGTTAAGAAGAAGAAGTACAAACTCTGTTTTGGGACTTTAGTCCATGAAAATTTTTGTTTATTTTTCTTTGCAGAATGCTTCTCAAAACGCCAACCAGGTATGTCGTTAAAATCTGGCGCCATCAGAAGATCCCTCGTCACCCGAAGCGTGGTGGATTGCGAAGCAGCGTGCTTCGGAGAAAGGGAATTTAAATGTGTTTCTTATAGCTACAGGTAAATTTACACGCAGAGTCCAGACACAGAACAAATATTCATATTCATCACACAAACATTAACTCTGGCTGTTTTTTGGAATCGAACCCACGATCCACAGCATGGAAGGCAGAGCTACCACTAACTGAGCAGTGACGCCTGTCAGATGTAGGTTTGTTGCCCGTTCTTCTAAGCTCTGGTCGCGTGGAACTGGCACCTAGAATCACCTACTATGTAAGACGATTCTAAATGATCCTTGAGATTTTAATGAATCAAATCACAAGGATCATTTAGGTGATTCTAGGTGACAGTTTATTTATTTATTAAATAGGACATACATAACAACGAAGAAACACAAATTGAAACCATGCGACCAGAGCATAGAAGAAAGGGCAAGAAACTTAGATAGATAGAAGATAGAAATTACTTTATTGCACAAAATAAACATGTAAAAAATTAACTAGAACTTGAGTATGACATACAATGGACGACCTTATCGCTGAACAGCGATCTCTGCCAGACAACCTAGTATGTAACTTATTAAATACTTAAATAAAAAGTAAATTTATTATTTGTCTCAGTAATATGGTATCTATTTTAGTTTTTTTTTCTAGATATTCAACATCAAGGGGTACAGACAACTGTTTTTTAAGTGAGCGTCCGTACCGAGGCGTCGATATGTCGGCCGATAGTGGCTCTGATGTGTATGGCATGCCTCACAACAGTTGCTCTGTGAATAGCCAGCCTTATGTCGAGAGCGGTAAGCTTCTTACGGTCTATCTTATAAAAATGGTTGTCTGTAAAGTCGGTTTACTGACGATAGTTGAACGTGACAACGAACGCAAAGGCCGATCGTGCTTCTTTGTCGCTCGTTCCGCGCTCTCGCTTGCACTTCATGGAACGCCTCAGAACGCCGCATGAGTCATGTTTTTTCGTGCGTGCAGCCGGCTCTATCGAATTATAAGACGTTGTCACGTCAAAAAGTTAGCGCAGACTTGATGTATTGATTACCATTTAATGGTGTCATACAACGCTAACTTTTTATATGATAGGGTATTTAACTGACTAACCTATAATAATGAAGTTTCCATAAACACTGACGACCGATGTGGCGCGGCGGGCGAAGGTCCGCCTGCGACGCGGAGGTTTCGGATTCTTTTTTTTTTTTTTTTTTTTTTTTTTTTTTTTATGCTAAAATATTTCGATTCCCGTCTTGGGATAAATGTTTGCACGATCTGCAAATATTTATTCCGGGTGTTTGATATGTATAATAAAAAATATCTATCTATGTAATGTATTGTATTAAGTATGTCAGTCTTCTAGTACCCATAATACAAGCTCTGCTTAGCTTGGGGCTAGATGATGTTGTGGATTGTCCAGCATTATTTATTTATTTTAATAATGCGTAAGTATTTAATATTCATCATCATCATCATAGCCAACTATGTCATCCATCCATCTGACTGTTGGTCTGCTAAGGCCTGTTTTGTATATTTAATATTAGTTTAAATAAATATTTGTTTTCAGAGTGTTTCTGGCACGTTCGTTCTGACACATCTGTCAGTGGGGCAGCTGTCAAAGCGACATTGACAGTAGCCGGGCTAGGGGCGTGTGAGGCTGAATGTATACGGTCGCAAGGATTCTTTTGTAGGGGATTTAGTTTTAGGTTAGTATTATAAGTAAAACCTTAATTTTGACAGTAATCTTGGTTTTGACTAAATCTTGACTTAAGATCTTGGGTTTGACTAAACCTTAATATAAACCTTAGTTTTGACTAAACCGTATCCTTAACCTTGGTTTTGACTAAACCTGAACTGAAACCTATTTGTGCGTACCGCGGGTACGCACAAATTATGGCAAAAAAATGTTCACTTTTGAAGGCGCACAAATTTATAACAAAATACCTTCAATTATAAAAAATATAGACTCGTTTAATGTATTCAAATCAAAATTACAACAACATATTATTGAAAACTACTTTTAAAAAAAAAAACGAATTGTTAACTTACTGTACCTATTTACATCATTTACTTAACTATACAATTTTCACATTGTACTTGTTTACTAACCTACTTTAAAGGAACGACATACTAACCTACCTACTATTAGATATTTTTTCATGTAAGTGACAACATGTCTTTATGAAAATAAATTCTTTAAACCTAAACCTTGGTTTGAATAAATCTTAACTCAAATCTTGGTTTTGACTAAACCGTAACCTTAAACCTGGTTTTGACTAAATCTTGACTGAAACCTTAGTTTGACTAAACCTTAACTGAAACCTTGACTTCGACTATTATTACTAACTATTCTGTGGCCCAAGATTATTATTTTAATTAAAATATCTACCAAAAAATGACTAAGAATAAAAGTTTGATTAATTTTTAAAAGTTTCGGTTTTATCATATTTATATTTCAGGTTTGATTCCCCTACAATAGGCGATGAGAATATACATAACTGTATTCTAACTTCATCCCCTACCACGAGTCTATCGGGTGCCGATACGACAGGACATGAGTTGTATGCGCGGGGGAACTATGGTAGGGGCTGTGAGCCGGCTGTTTATGATGATACACAAAATAGTGGTGGTGGTGAGTTTAAATAAAATTATAATTTTTATAGATATATTGGATGAATTTGCCTAAAAAATGTTTCTTTAGGATTAATTACACACAAGCATAAGTAAAGGAAATTATATGGGCTAGGAAACTACAGTCTAGCTAGGTTATAAGTTTGACGACCGATGTGGCGCGGTGGGCGAAGGTCTGTCTGCGACGCGAAGGTTGCGGGTTCGATTCCCGCCTTGGGATAAATGTTTGTAAATATTTATTCCGGGTGTTCTGGGTATTTTATATGTATAATAAAAATATCTATCTATGTAATGTATTGTATTAAGTATGTCAGTCTTCTAGTACCCATAACACAAGCTCTGCTTAGCTTGGGGCTAGATGATGTTGTGTGGATTGTCCAGCATTATTTATTTATTTATTTTAAGTAAGTTGTGTATGATGTATTTGGTGATACACAAGTTAGTTGACTAGTTATAAATATATTAGCTGAAACAATGAGATAAATGTAACTTTCTTGCCCGTTCTTCTAGGCTCTGGTTTAGAACTGGCACCACGATTATAAATATTCTGCGAGATTTTACTCAATAAAGTATTCATGTCTATAAATCTAAAAATATACTATATATGTATAGTGACTATGCTAAACTCAGAAGACTGTTTTTTTTTATTAAATTTTTATTAGACTTTAGAAGTCAGTTTTTTTAAATTTTAATTCATTTTTCTTAGAGACTTTAGATGTGTCAGTTTTTTTATATTTTAATTCATTTTTGTTAGACTTTAGAAGACAGATGTTCAGGATTTTTAGAGACTTTAGAAGTCAGATTTTATCAAGATTTTTATGTTTTTTTGATGTTTTCAGATTGCTACTTACAGTACGACAAGGCAGCTAAACTGAAAGGCGCCGCTATCCGCGGACAAGCCAGAGTTAAGGACGAGCAGACTTGTGGCATTGCATGCACTGAAGCACCTTTTAGATGCTTAAGTTTTTCCTACAAGTAAGTTTAATTATATTTGACGACCGATGTGACGCGGTGGGTGAAGGTCCAACTGTGATCCGCGTCACAGGTGGACCTTCACTCGCCGCGGTGGCGGGTTCGATTCCCGCCTTGGAATAAATGTTTGTATGATCTGCAAATAATTATTCCGGGTGTTCTGGGTATTTTATATGTATAATAAAAAATATATATCTAAATATGTAATGTATTAAGTATTCATAATTCATAATTCATAATCATTTATTCAATAATTTCAGGTTCTTACAGGTGTTAACAGATATTAATGATTCACTAAAATCTGCCTTTACAGGCGTTTGAATGTCACATAGAATACAATTAACAATTTCACACACAAAATCAAATAAAATGTCAAACTACAATATTTAAAAATAGCATAAATTAATAACAAGAAATAGTCAATAAATCAAATACATTAATGTCAAACGGTAAAATTTAAAAATTTTAAAAATAAGCACTTACAAGTCTAGTCATTTATAATTTGTAGTCAAAAAATTCATTAATACTATAAAAGCATTTTTCCGCAAGCCATCGAGTCAAATTGTATTTAAAACTATTAAATGTCATATTCTTGAAATTGTCTGGAATTTTATTATATATTTTTATTGCCATTATAAAACTATTATTAGAAGCTAATGTCAATCTTGTTGAGGGTCGAAATAATTTATTTTTATAGTTAGGTCGAACGCTGTATTTATTCATCGTGCTTGCTTCTTGAAATATACTCTTATGTAGAAATACAAATACACTTACATCAAGAATATAAATACAAGTTAATGTCAAAATTCTATATTGCCGATAATATGGCCTACAGGAGTCAGTAAGTTTTAAACCAAAAATGGCTCTCATACACCTTTTTTGCATGATAAATAAACGTTCTATGTCAACACATCTACCCCAGATTATTATGCCGTAACGCATCAGAGAAGTTACATAGCCGTAATAGGCCGTAATAGCGGCCTCCTTGTTTACTACCTGTGAGATTCTTCTTAATGGGTATACGAAACTATTTATTCTTGAGCAAACATGATCTACATGCTGCTTCCAAGAACAAAGGCTATCAATATAAATACCTAAAAACTTCGTATAGGCTATGGTGTCAATAGAGTGTCCATCATGCACGACTTTAAGATCTACTTGGTTATTGTTATTATTATTAGTTCTAAATGATATAAGCTTAGTTTTGTCAATATTGACTTTTAAGTTATTAATTTTTAACCACGAAATGACAGAGCTTACTGCATCATTGACTTGATGTTCATAACTAAGCTTATCGATTCCTTCAACTACTATAGTAGTATCGTCAGCAAACAGTATACACCTTTGACTGACAGCATTCGGAAGATCATTGATGTATAAAAGAATATTTTAATAAATATAAAAGTTATGATTATAATAAATATAAAAGTCGAGCGTATTTTAATTTTTTTTTTCAGTAATATCGTCCCACCACCTACAGACAATTGCTTCCTATCCGAAGTCCGTCAATGGGACTTGCGACGGGATGTAGATTATATACATTCTGCAGACGACTGGCTGTTCGCATTCGACCTCTTCAACTCACGGTGTTGGAGGCACGTTTATAATGAGTAAGTGCTTTCTGACAGGCGTCACAGCTTAGTTGGTAGTAGCTCTGCCTTCCATGCTGGGTCGTGGATTCAATTCCCACCCAGAGCTAATGTTTGTGTGATAAACATAATTATTTGTTTTGTGTCTGAGTGTTACCATGTTTTCTATGTATATATTTACAAAAAAAAGTCTAAATCCAATAGTACAAACTTTGCTTAGTTTGGGACTAGAGTGTGATGCTTGAAATGTCCATGAGTATTTATTTATTATTAATTTAAGTGTGAAAAGATTTTGAAAACGACGCAGTAGTTTATGACTTTATTTATTACAAACACACTCAATAATAAAAATCTTTCCTCTTAGACTAGTGTAGATTAAACTGAAAATATTGTACCTATCATATTTCAGAGAGCATTCTTCAAAACCTCATATAATCCCAGCAGAAGAGCATTTCCATGGATCTGGACCTTCTGGACCGTCTGGACCTTCTGGACCATCAGGACCTTCGTCAGGTCCAGGATATCTACCAGATTCTCCACCAGGTGAATACCATCTAACAGTCACATGTACATTTATTTCTAAACTATAGTATTGTGTTGTGGGTATCAAATAAATAATTCATTCTATCAGTAATCGGTGTGAATGATAACATTTGTAAGAAAGAAGTGAGCATTGAGATGACGTATGATAAAAGAGAGTGGAAGAAGAAGACGTGTTGTACCGACCCCACATAATGTGAAACAAGAGTAGGAAGATTATGATGATGATTCTATCAGTAATGTAGTTCACATAGTATAAGCTTTGCTTAATTCGTTTTGGAGTTGCAAATAAACGCTTGATTTTTTTAGATTTAAAGAACAAACAAACTTTCTTTCAGATATACCATATATTTCGGATGCTAGACCGCCTTCTGGACCCAGTGGTCCAACCAGACCTTACAGACCTAACCCAGAGCCTTACAGACCTACATACGAAGTCGGCCCTTCATCCCCTGAAAAAATCTACCCCATAGAGCATTACAACCCTTCAAATTTTAATTCTGATAGTTTTAGACCAAATTCTGATACTTACAAACCAGGTTTCAGACCAGATAGCTCAAACTTCAGACCACCTGAAGTTGTAATCCCTCACAGACCAGTATATCCTGACCCCGACCCGTATATACCAGGATACAAACCTGGGATTGAACCTAGACCTGAACACAGACCTGAGCCTCCAATTTATGGGCCAGATAGACCTTTTAGACCGACTGTTCATCCTAGACCTGGTTTGGAGCCAGGTTTTAGACCAGGTTCGGAACCAGGTTTCAGGCCAGGTTCAGAACCAGGTTTGAAACCTGGTTTAGATAGACCCGGGTATATACCCGAAAGGCCAGGTCAACGACCTCAGAAACCGACTTTCCAGAGTGACAGAGAAAATGGACCATGTAAGTTTATTTTTTATCTATTATTTTAATTATCTTAGTAAATCTCTAGCATTCACTTCAATATAAAAGTATAATATAAAATTATTAAAATTTTATTTAATTCGTAATTTTTCAAAACTAACTAAACTTGTAAAATTTTAACAGATATTATATATTATTGTAAGATTTTATAAGTACAAAAATGTGTGAAATGCTTTTAAAAAAGCTTTATTGCTTTAAATAACTATTTTTATTAACGAATTAATTATTCTTTTACAGGTTCTGAAGTTATTAAAATGATAGTATTTATGATTGTAGCTAAAATTAACAAGTAGATAATATTAATTAATCCGTAAAATCTGTATTTTGTCTAGTTTACACAGTAGATTCATACCATATTGTCACTAACAATCAAAATCTACTAAATCACCATTTTGAATCTAATTTTAATCATACAAAGTTAATTTTTAACCGACTTAAAAAAAGGAAAATAGAATAAACATTTATAAGTAATATATAAAGAGGGCTCTATAAATAAAAATAAATATAAAATAGATAGTCTACAATTGATAATAAATAAACTGTGAATCTTAGATTAAATAAATAAATAAATAAAAAGCCCACTTATTCCATAACTTAATTATTTTTTTAGTTAACTTTATTCACAAACAAACTTACGACTATACAGTATATACAAAATGTACATTGTCATATAAAATACATAAGAAACAGTTGAGCTATCTACAGACCGTTGCAAACGATCTATAGATAGTTCAACTGATCCAAATCAGTACCAATCGGTACTTAATTATTTGGTTTACTTAATCATTATTAACATTTTCAAGCATTTCAATTATAATACCAGTAAAAAGAAAATCAAACAATTATGTATTAAATTGAATTTGATTTTTAATGTAAAATATTTATTCCTTTTCTTAATTCTTCCACTGTTCAGTATTTTTTTGTTATTTTTTCGACCTTTCTCAGGTAAAGGGTTCTATCTACCATATCATTAATAATTTCCAGTTGAGACATCGTGGCGTCATTACACTGTGTCCGGGTTCCCGTGTCGAACCGGCACCTCATGCGCACAAAACCACATCGCGAGATACTGGGCTTGTGAACCAGAAGGCGGGGAAATTGGTAAGTTTATTTTCTTGCTACATTATTATCTTTTTATTATGTTTATTATCTACACTTATATAAATAGGAAAGATTTCTATTTTTGTGTACATTTTTTAATAAGCTCAGTTCGCCCTTTGTATAATTTAATTTTGTGCAATAAATAATGAAATAAATAAATGAAAATGACTGCGCCGATTCCAATAATTCTTTCACCATTATAAAGCTACAGTTACCCTGAGTAGCAAAGGCTTTTTTTATTTTAAAATAAATATAAATTTTCATTGACATTTCAGACAACACACTCTAGTCCCGAACTAGAGTACTGATAGAATACTTTAATACATTTTTTTTTGTAAATACATACATAGAATACATAGTAACACCCAGACACGGAACAAATATTTATGTTCATCACACAAACATTTGCTCTGGGTGGGAATCGAACCCACGACCCACAGCACGGAAGGCAGAGTCACTACCAACTAAGCTGTGACGCCTGTCGAAAAAATAAATACTATTATTTATTATATTATTTTATATTTCAGGATCTTGGGATTATTGCTGTGCTCCTACACATAGATGTGGCTACAGCGAAGGGTTCAACAAACCTTGGTGAGTACTGAATCGTGCTTTTATTTAGGGTCAAAACAACTATTCATACAATCTTACTACTAATATCTTTGTAGAGTAAAAATATCACTTTAACCCGACTTCATAAAAAGAGGATGTACTCAATTCAAGTTTTTATGTGAATGCTTTTCAAAAACAATACAAGTTATATATTTTTTTATATTAAAAAAAAAAGTACTAATCTATCAAAAACACTTTATTCAAGTCTATTTAAATACTACTATAACATCTATTTTTATAAAAGTTAATTAAAAAAAACAATGAATTTTAATTATTTAAATCAATTAGGTAGTCATTATTAAGGACAATTCGAGTACATTTTTTTTATTTTTAAACTTTTGTACATTTTTTTTTATTAGCCATTATCGTCCCACTGCAGGGCATAGGCCTCCCTCCCTCCTTCCACTCTTTGCGATCTAATGCAGTGACAGGCCACGTGCTTACATATTTATTACACAGTGCTTTTGTTCATACATATTGTATATTATAACATACCTACATCCTTTTATTAAAGTCAGTTTAAAAAACAATGAAAAATTGTTTTTTTTTCAAATCTCCTGTTCCAGGTGTTACGTAGGGGATACTAAAGATCAATGGAGGCCGTGCAGTGAAAAATACTACCCCTACCACCATCATAACACACCCCATCCCTCACAGACACAAAGGGGTAAGTTTTACTCCATAAATAAATATAAATATTCAGGGACAATTCACACATCACACTTTAGTCCCAAACTAAGCAAAGCTTGTACTATGGTAACTAGATTGCTGATAGAATACTTATATACATTATTTTGGAAGTACATAGGAATACCCAGACACAGAACAGAATTTATGTTCATCACACAAACATTTGCTCTGAGTGGGAATCGAACCCACGACCCATAGCATGGGAGGCAGAGCTACTACCAATGAGCTGTGACGTTTATGTTACGTTACAGCTTTATTATTATAAAGAAATATTTTGACCTGTACCTCTACCATGAGTTGTCACAGTAGAATCGCCTGACTTTACTACAGTAGTTACGTCAATATTAGTATTACGAATTTTAGTACCCAACTATCCGCTAGAGGCGCTGTACAAATCTTCATACATTTTTTTACTACAGACGCTAGCGAGTATAAATTGTAAAAACTCATGAGCTACAGAACTAAGGAAAGCTGTATTCTACATATATTTTTGTTTAATACACAAAATATTTAATAAATCTTATTATTCCAGATCCACCTCGTTCTCGACCGTGGCGTGATACCCCATTTCCTCCAAAATCCCCCCTTAAATCCCCCTGGCCAATAAAATCCCCCCCGCCGTCAGACTATATCCCCCATTGGGACAAACCGCCCGGTCCATACCTATCCGAAGCCGATCGTAAATATTGGGACGATTTGTACGATAATGGACCGAAGGCTTATTATGATAAATATGGAAATCCATTACCAGGTATATTCATTTCATAAATAAATAATCAATCCACACAACATCATCTAGCCCCAAGCTAAGCAGAGCTTGTGTTATGGGTACTAGAAGACTGACATACTTAATACAATACATTACATAGATATATATTTTTTATTATACACATAAAATACCCAGAACACCCGGAATAAATATTAGCAGATCGTACAAACATTTATCCCAAGGCGGGAATCGAACCCGCAACCTCAGCGTCGCATGCGGACTTTCGCCCACCGCGCCATTTCGGTCGTCAAATTTTTAATTATTCATTCATTATTACTTTAATGTTACAAGTCGATGATGATGGAAGTTTTGTTCATTGTTGTTAAAATAATATTTATTTGTAGGTTATTCAAGAGTGCCTACAGAAAGCCGTCCGTACATACGATATAAACACAACGACGGACCAACTCAGACTGGTCAATGGATTCCAGTGTCTGATATTCCACCTGTCTCAGGATATGGGGCTCCAAGGTAAGATCTATTTATTTTTTTATATCTTATACATCTATATGTAGGGATGTAGCGCCATCTATATCGCTACATGATGAACTACATCGTAGTCTACGCAACAGACCAACAGATGGCAGAAACAAGTCCTAGATCGCGCAAACGAAGTTATCACGGAGTTTGAACATAAGTAATAGAACCGATGACTATACATCGGTCCTCGGTTTCAAAGTGATCATTGTGATTTTATTGAATAAATTTTAAGTCAATATTTTGAAAACTCATACACATTTTGTGTTTTAATTCATTTATTTACATAAGCCTTTTAATCCATCCATTTAGGATATAGATCTTCTACTAAGTACCTATTGGTAAAATAATTTTATTTTTCTTAAAATAAAATCATTGTATTATGTTCACAGATACTGGCCAGTCGCATACCTCCACAGAGGTCCACCACCAAACATGACATATTTCCGTCATCACGGAATCGAACCCGCTACAGAAACTCAAGACACCACCACACCATCTGATCTCCCCGAATCTCGAGACGACGGGATCATTCTTGATGATGATAAAAGTGATAAACAATCGAATGATCATAGAAATAGTCAGAATAATTCTAGGGGTAGAGATAGGGGTAGTTATTATAATTCTAGAGGGGTCGATAATGTTTTTAGAAGTAATAATGATAATAGATACGATAATAAGAGTTATAGACATAATAATGATGATCCTAGAGATAGTAAAGATAATTCTAAGGATAACGATAACAATAATTCTAGAAATAACGATAATAATTCTAGAGAAAGTAATTCTAGTTCTAGAAATGATTCAGATGATAATAATAATAATAGGCGTAATAATAAACCTAATAACGATAATAAAGATGACGAAACTATGAGAGACGATAAAAAAATAGACAACAGCAAAACTGATGATATATTTAACATAAATATCGATAAAACAACAACTAAAACTATAACCACAGAGACTCCAATAGAAAAAATAAACAACTCTAACGTTGAACTCATAAAAACTGACAATTTCAAATCTATAGACACCTTAAAAGGCATTGACGATAAACTAGACGACTTTTCCAAATCTATCGAAGTTTTAGACATAGAAGATGCAAAAATCGATAAATTATCAAATCTAAGAACATTAGAGGCTGAAGAACGACAAATCGAAGCTATAGGTCGACTTCTAGCCAACCAAAGAGGTAATATAGTACTAGAAAAGAGATCACAACAAGAATTAAACTCCAAAAACATAGCAATCGACAAAGATATCGATTTCAACTTCGGTAATCGATTCAAAACGAACGAAAGACGAGCTGTTATCAAAAGAATAAGTAAAGACGAGATAGAACGAGACAGGGCAGACAAAAGCCTAGAAGTGAGCGAGACGACATACATTAGACCACCTAGAGTTCTATCAACTACCGACAATATACGCAAAGCAGTCGTAAACGGCAAAGTATTCTACGACGCAACAATACGAGACCGCGATCTATTACTAAATAACACAAGAAAACCTAAAAATTTACGTCGAATCGAAAATACACCATCTGTTATAAATAACAGCAATTTCGGAAGGAAAAAAGTTATAAGGACTAGGAATACGAATCCAGTCAGGCGCGTGAAAAGAGTCTATAAAAAGAAATATAATCCGGAGGAAGTGAGAAGGCGATTATTAGAGCGAGACAGAAATAAAAATAACACGGATAATATCAAAAGTTTGTAGTTTTATGATTGTATCAGTTAGTAAAGAGTATAAAAATAATATAATCTGGAGGAAGTGAGAAGGCGATTGTTAGAGCGAGACCGAAATAAAAATAACACGGATTATATCAAAAGTTTGTAGTTTTAAGATTGTATCAGTTATTGAAAAGAGTTTATAAAAAGAGAGGAAGGGAGAAGGCGATTGTTAGAGCGAGACAGGAATAAAAATAACACGGATTATATCAAAAGTTTGTAGTTTTATGATTGTATCAGTTATTGAAAAGCGTTTATAAAAAGAGAGGAAGTGAGAAGGCGATTGTTAGAGCGAGAAAAATAAAAATAATACGAATAATATCAAAAGTTTGTAGTTTTAAGATTGTATCAGTTATTGAAAAGAGTTTATAAAAAGAGAGGAAGTGAGAAGGTGATTGTTAGAGCGAGACAAATAAAAATAATACGGTTAATATCAAAAGTTTGTAGTTTTATGATCTTTTCAAATATTTGTATTGAGTAAGTAATGATAGTTGACATTTTATATGAATAAAGAATTTAATTTAGGAATATATTTTTATTAGCTTTTGTAATTTGTCAGTTTGACTAAAATTGTATTTTAGTTGACCTGACGATGCCGTTTTATTAAATTATGTAAAATATACTATTTGTATTAAGTATTTCTTATATTTATATCAAAAAATATCCCAATAAGTGATTAATTTAATAGATAAATGATAAGTTTATGTATTTGTAATTTTTAAAGAAAATAAAGTGCTTACTTTAAAACTGATTTTTATTTTTTTTGTAAATTTAAAATTTAATTTTAATAAACTGATTACTGATATTTGATTATTATTGGTACTGATTTGGATCAGTTGAACTATCTATAGATCGTTTGCAACGGTCTGTAGATAGCTCAACTGTTTCTTATGTATTTTATATGACAATGTACATTTTGTAAATACTGTATAGTCGTAAGTTTGTTTGTGAATAAAGATATACAAATAACATTTTAATAAATAATCAATAAATATTCTGGAACATTTCACACATCACACTCTAGTCCCAAACTAAGCAGAGCTTGTGTTATGAGTATCTACTAGAAGACTGACGGTCTATCAGGCAGGCTTGAAGTATTGATTACCATACATAAAGTCAACGCTAACTTTTTATAAGATAGGGGGTGACACACTTAATAAATACCGAAGTGGCGCGGGGGGCGAAGGTCCGCCTGCGACCCGGAGGTTGCGTTCGATTCCCGCCTTGAGATAAATGTTTGTACGATCTTCAAATATTTATTCCGGGTGTTCTGGGTATTTTAAATGTATAATAAAAATATCTATCTATGTTTTGTATTGTATTAAGTCAGTCTTCTAGTACCCATAACACAAGCTCTGCTTAGCTTGGGGCTAGATGATATGTGGATTGTCCATCATTATTTATCTTAATTTATATGAAGATCTCAGTAGAACAAGATATTGTAATTCAACAAGCTGAATTCACTATAGAAAGTAAAACGCAATCCGCATAATAATTATATTTTCACTTTGAAAGTGAGAATTCCCTTGAGATTATCTTCGTTTATAATATAACTATATCATTCTACTAATAATATAAACGCGAAAGTTTGTATAGATAAATGTTTGTTACTCTTTAATCTATACTAATATTATAAAGAAGTAAAGTTCGTGTGTTTGTTAAATTGTAAGGGGTAATCTCGGGATCTACTGAACCGATTTTAAAATTCTTATCACCAATAGAAAGCCACATTATTGCTGAGTGTCATAATATAGGTTACTTATATAAAAAAACCGAAAAATAAAAAGGCTTTTACGTGGTAGTCCGTTTTGGAAAGTGAATCGGAGAAAAAACGGTTAAATTAAATTATGCACAACGAAGTGGGCACGGTTCAGCTAGTGCAAAAATAAACTTCTTTGCAAATATTGATCCTTAGCAGCTACGAAATTTGTAGAATCCACTTTACACCTACGATATATGTACGTAATTATCAGTGTTTTAATCGTTCAGGCGAATTTACGCCAAAAGTAAGTAATAAAAGATTTGTAAAGTATGAAAAATCTTGTACGACTTTTTGACGTGACAACGTCTTATAATTCGATAGAGCCGGCTGCACGCACAAAAAAACATGACTCATGAGGCGTTCTGAGGCGTTCCATGAAGTGACGTTGTCACGTTCAACTATCGTCAGTAAACCGACTTTACAGACAACCATTTTTTCTTTAGTTTAAGACTTTGCCATTACCATTTAAAAAAAAACACTATGTTTATAAATAATATTCAGAATATAAATATTATCAATGTAATGGTAACTTGTAGCATTTCACGTAAAAAATTACGAGCTTGATAACACAATTATAGAAAATATTAAAAAGTGGAAGTTTCCAAATCTCCAATGAAAGTTTGTTAATAAAACGGATAACAACTTCCCAACAAAAAAGTTCATCAACAAAAGCATCGGTTAGTATAACCACGGGATAGTTACTTTACATGGACCTTGGAGCGATCTCATGGAACTACTTCCTAAGGCTCTTAAAGCACTTTACTGGGTTGGAACATCGACTTATAATACTTAGATGTAAACTAGTTTTAATAATGTACATAAGTATATTAAGTTTTAATTTAGAATTCATCTGAAAAACGCCTGTTATACGATAAAATAAATAACCATGGGATAACCAAACAGCGCGTAGACTACAAGGAGCGGGGCAATAAACAGTTAAAACACCCAACTTGGGTACATTATGTATAAAACAATGTTTTAGTCATATAGCCCGACTGTATAACATAATGGAGACAATAACGATACCTACTGAATACTGAAGAACAACACTAGGTATATCCCTGTATATTTTCGTTGTACTTTTGTGATTAAACATTAATTTATTATGTAGTCCTTTGTGTACTTTTGGCGTTCTGTGTAGATATAATACCTATAGTAAAAAGTGTCGTTATGGTCATATTTTTGTGTTGTATTACTTTTGGTGTGTAGAGATAATATAGCAAAAAGTGTCGTTACAACTTTTGGTTATATTTTTTTACGACAGGGGGCTTGTCGCAACGCGCGATAAAGAACTTCCTTCCTTACTATGAGGTTATTAAGGCATTCATTGTAAACGACCGATTAAAATATTGGTGAACTCTAACAGCAAATTTTTCACGTATTTTTGAAATTACAGAATTATATTTCACATTTAATGTGGTCATTGAAACAGTGAAAGTCAGTTACATCAAATTACGACCATTTCGTTTTGTCACGACATTTTTATTTTATTATTATGAAGTGTGACGAAAGTGCATTGTTGATCGTGCGTAGTGAAAACAATTGCATTACCTAACAGGCGTCACAGCTCAGTTGGTAATAACTCTGCCTTCCATGCGGGTCGTGGGTTCAATCTCCGTCTAGTTTGGTGAGATGAGCACTAATGTTTGTTCTGTGGCTGTCTTATCTATGTTATTACTACGTATTCTATGTATGTATTTACAAAAAAAAAATGAGTAGGGGAACCTGTTGTACCTTGGACATAGTTGTACCTAGGACAATCGTGTTTAAAAAAAAAATGCGTTGGTTTTAGGAACCATTGTCTATAGTATTTGAGGCATCATTGGTCAACAATAACGTCAAAACAGTTGTGGTTTGCCAGCTCTAATGGTTGCAGCGAAAAAAAATAATTTCGGTTTGTTCAATTAAAAAGTCTGTTTTTTAGACTTTTGTTTTTGCTATTTTTTTCAAAATGATGGTTGTTTAAAAAACGGTTTTATTTAAAAACTAATCTTAGTATATATAGCTATTGGACAACATAAGTCTCAGATCCTACCTCCAATCACAAGTGGGTGTACAAAGCTTGTGAAGTAAAGTAGTCGCGATGTTGTACCTTGGCCATCCAAGTTACGTTGTACCTTGGCCACCATCATTTGTTTGACATTTATATGCATATTTTTTTTGAGTGCTAATTAATTGCAGAAATGGTAAAACTTATGTTAAATGATAAGAAAGTAATGAAATAATTAGGTTTCAAGTTAAAATTACGTGATTAGAGACCAAAATAATGTCATAAAAAATTTGCTATAAATCAATTGGCGAAGCTTTTTACAAAAACAACCTTTCACCTATATATAGTTGTTAATACCTGTAACTTTTGTTAATTGCTAATGCAAATATGATTGAATAATTATTATTTCAACAAAAACTAAATAAATTACAGCTAAAAATATTTTTTATCTCGATTTGAACCTACTCTGGCCAAGGTACAACATACACTGTCCAAGGTACATCTGGTTGGTTGTACCTTGGACAGTTTTGACTTTTTTTTTCAAATAGCTAGTGGTCACAGGTTTTTGGGAAAATACATAGTTTTATGAATTAATTATGTAGGTAATTTCATGGTCTTTACATACACATACACTGGACAGATATAGCTAGCACCATTGTTTAATTAAAAATCAAAATTCAAAAAACTGTCCTAGGTACAACAGGTTCCCCTATATAAGTAAGTAGGTATTCTATTAGCAATCTAGTTCCCATAGCACAAGCTTTGCTTAGTTTTGGACTAGAGTGCAATGTGTGAAATTTTCGAATATTAATTACTTAGTTTATTTATTAATTATTTATAAGGAAATGTTTTGCACTTGTTATTTACCTAAAAAGCTTTCATATAGCATCATTTGTCCCACACAAATTGCTGTTAAAAAACCAGCGTGGTGAAAGGACTCAGTGCTTCCCTAGATAACTAGATAAAGTTGGCATTTAGCCATGGTACGCACTATATTTACATATGGAAAGTATGAATCGCTTAATTTAGGAATAAAACAAAAGAAAGTGAAAATGAGACTAGATTTTTGAGTAAGATTTTTTTTAAAAACAAAAAATATAACTCAAACTAAAGTAAAGTAATGTAAGTAATGATTTTAATTTTTAATCTACTTAATTCTATGAAGTAAGCATTTCTTTATGAAAGAAAAAAAAACATAAAACTTAATCTTCATTTTATCATAATGTGGAAACATTTAATTGGCCTTTATATTTACTTATTTTTTGTAACTACCTAACTGTTAGTTTTCCTAAAACTTATAAAATAAAATAAATAAATAATTAATTCACATATTTGTATTGCTAACTGTACTTTATTTTACTTAATTATACGATGCAAGTAAAACCTTCGCCAATAAAGTTCACAAAATGTCAATGTCAGCGCTAACGTCAAAAGGTCAATCACCCGACCGTTTCGCGCGCAAACTTTTACTCGGATTTATAGTGAAAGTTGACTTTCTACCGTAGGATAGTGCGGATTCGATCTGGACCAGTGAATCTGATCGTAATTTGATCTATCTTGACACGCGATCCGTGGATTGGATTACAGATACACATATGTGTATTTTGAAAAAAGACGTGGCACTCGGGGACTGCCGCGGTAAAGCTATTGCATAGCATTTTAGCTGGATTACGCATGCGCAGTGTTAGGTTACGGAATTTCTGGATTCGGTCTCCATGCTCAAGGCTCGCGATAGAAGCTATGCAATAGCTTAAAAACACAATGAAGGTCGCAAGAAGAAGGTCGCATCAGACATCCAATACATCTTACTTTCTCATTACCTACTCACAGTACACGAACTTTGCGACAAGAATTGCAAACTAGCATCCGCGTAGCCTACTGCGTGCTGGGGGCCTATGAAAAGCGTACCACTTCAACTTTTAGGGTGTGCGCACACCAAAAAGATTGTAAGACAGTTTGTTTTATATAAAATTAAAAAAATAAGTACTTACCGAGAAAGGTGGAGTGTCGCTAAAGACCGGGATAAGTGGAAGGCTTTATGGGAAGCCTTTGCCCAGCTGTGGGACAGTATAGGTTAAAAAAAAACATTATTTTTACGTCACTCTCTTAGACTAACGGCCAGTTTCTGGAAACCCAAATCACGATTGATCCGAGTTTGACACATAGTAATTATTTGATTTTTTTCGTTGATCATCGTTCGAGAAACCGGCCGCTAGAGTGTAGTATACTTAGACACAAGTTTAATTCTAATTGAAAGTACATTAGATAAAAGTCAGAGTCTTCATTTACATCATATTCATATTCATTCATCCATTCTTTTTAACCGACGAGAAAACGAAGCATGGTCAATACATATTTTATTTTTTTCGACCACCGATGGGCCGTTGTGGGCGAAGGTCCGCCTGCGACGCGGAAGTTGCGGCTTCGATTGCCGCCTTGGGATAAAGGTTTGTACGATCTGCAAATATTTATTCTGGGTATTTATATGTATAATAAGAAACATCTATGCAATGTAATGTGTGTAATTAAGTCATTCTTCTAGTACCCATAACACAAGCTCTGCTTAGTTTGCTGCTGGTTTATTTTTAATTGTGTATACTAATATGTTTTGATCTCATGTGTGTGACACAAAATAAAGTTTTTCTTTCTTCTTTCTTTCTTTCTTAGCTTGCGGCTAGACGTTGTGTGGATTGTCCAGCATTATTTATTTTATTTTATTCAGCCTAGGTCTTGCCTTAAATTGTCTCATGTGTACGCCTATCTATGTCCCCGTTTGCTCATTGACTGGGTCGTGTTTTCACTTGACATTGTCTGACTATAAATTGTACTTGTCACCGGTCTAGACAATGTGGGAAATCTTTATTTAATCTCATGACTACGCACCGGAAAGCTTAGCGAAGATTTTTTTGAAGACAAGTTTTCGCCTCTGCTGCGTATCACTATTCTATGTATTTAGATGGAGTGCGATAGTGTTTGTAGCTTTATAAAATGTACGCTAATTATTATCACGTTGAACGAATACTACTACGATCTAGAGCATGGAAGGCAGAGCTACTACTAACTGAGCTACCGTACTTGGGGTATAGTCAAAGTCAAAATTACTTTATTCAGTAAAATCACAAGGATCATTTAGAATCGTCTTACATACTAGGTGATTCTAGGTGCCAGTTCCACGCGACCAGGGCCTAGAAGAATGGGCAAGAAACTTACGGCCTGGTTCCTACCGTTTTTTTATATGATCCTTCTTACAAAGAATTACAATTAAGAACTAGGTACTGTACCTAGAGCTCACTAAGTCGATGATTACCCACGATGATTTCCCTCACCGTTTCTTAAATCTTGCATCCATCTTCAAGAGAAACTTAGTCAAACATGTCCCCAACATTATTTATTACCTACTTATAATGATAAAGACAGAACCATTGGGACAACAGGCCCTTTATTAACTCTCGACCTTCTGTTTACCTATGTAGAGTCAGCACAAAAATAACTAACTAACTTAACTAGCTAACTTAAGAAACATTTTTATTTTTAAGCTATTGCATAGCTTCTATCGCGGGCCTTGAGCGTGGAGATCGAATCCAGAAATTCCGTAACAAAAATAACCTAACACTGCGCATGCGTGATCCAGCAAAAATGCTATGCAATTAGTATGCATAATAAGTGCGAGTTTGTGCACACACGGATCGTAGAGAAGCTTGGATTTCCATACAAAATCGATGGCGCTCGGCGATTGCGTCTCTACGATCCATGTGTGCACAAACTCGTACTTGGGGTACAGCGTACAGCTCTACTACCTACAAATAACGTCCCATTCGCCCCACTGAGCATGCTAGTGGGACGAATGGGAATTTTAAATAACCTCATTCGTCCCACCTGACGTTCGATGACTAAGCATGTTGCATATCAAGTTTACGTATTCACATGTCAATAAAAAAAGAAATTGTTTACTTTTTCTGCGGACTGTTCTCAAATAAACTTTCTATTGTGCTGTGTCGAATATCGATAGTGAGTAGTGATGGGGTATTGTCGATGACTTGTTAATCGATATCGATAGTTATAGTATTATCGACTAGTCGACTGATTAATGATAAAATAATATATTAAATTTATATTATTATAATACATTACAGATAAATATTACACACGCTTATGCCAAACTACAAAGAATAAGAATCATTTATTGTAAAACTGTGTATACAAATTTAATAATATAAAATGTTTCAACATTGTACTTTGGGAACTAGATTGCTAATAGAATACTTATGCAAGTAAATTTTTATGTACCTACACATACATAGATAAGTAGTAATACACAGAAAAATCATCAGTGTTCACACAAATGTTTGTTCTCGATAAGTATCGAACCGACACACAAAAAGACAGAGCTACTACCAACTGAGCTGTAACACCTGCTCGTTAACTAAATTTTTCTTCTTCTTATTTAAGAGCTACGCTCTTGTCCGCGTAATAAGTGCAAGTAACGCAATTTATTTCTTTCCAGGGCCTCCTTGACCTCCCTATACGACACGAGGGCAACCTTCATCTTTATTTGGCTCATGTAGTTTATCCTCGGCCTTCCTCTTCCTCTCCTTCCTTCTACCTTTCTTTCTATGATGTTACTGATGGTTATCGTGTATAAGATGGCCAATCATCTTCCCTCTTCTGTTTTCAACCATTTTCATGAGGGCTCTTTCCTCGCCGACTAAGTATTCCTAACTAAATTGTAACGTGTCAAAAACATCGATAAGTATCAACACATCACTACGACTGCTGACATTGACCTTGAGTGAAAGTACAAACATTCTTATCCCTTCAGTCCCATAGAGAATGGACTGCGTTCCCTATCCAGAGGGCTTAGTCCGAGGTTGCATTTTAAAACTCCCTACTCTCGAGCCGACAGTCGTCTCTCGGATGTCCTTATATTTTTGTAAGAAGTAGAGAGAGAGATCCGAGAGACGACTGTCGGCTCGAGAGTAGGGAGTTTTAAAATGCGTCTTCGGACTAAGGGCTCTGCACTCAGGTATGGAGTAAATACGGGCACAGCGTGAGAGAGACGAAACAATCGTGCGGCCAGTAGTTGTCTACACACTACAGACTGACAGAAAAGAGACAGGTTTTGGCCGCACATGTCAATGGGGATTTAGGGACAAAAAGTCTCAAAATCCCCACCTTAGATAAGGTAAGATAAGATAATTATTTATTTGTTCCCGAACACACAAATTTATAGCAAAAAAAATACAAGATAAGTTGGTTGGTTGGCTCCTTGTGGATCAGCCAATGGGGATTTTGAGACTAACCCGTAATTTTAAAGAGACTATTACTCAGTCTACTAGAATCTGTTCACGTAACGGAATGCCAGAAATATTGTAGTAAGTATTTTCTTTTGGAATCTGATCGCGATTAGGTTACAAAACTTTTTGAGATCTGTTTCTACGTCAAATAGATCGCGTGATTCTGAGACTATCTATAAGTTAAACATATTTTGCTTTAAATATATATATTATTTGAAACTATCATGGTTTTGAACATAGTTTTCATTATAAACGGGATATTTACCATGATTTGTGAGTTTGATTATTCCCCGATATTTCGGCATAGCACAGTTGCATGCGCCATGATGAAATATCGGGAAATAATCAAACCCACAAATCATGGTAAATATCCCGTTTATAATGAAAAATATATATTTTGTAGGTTAGAATGTCAAAAATGTCCATAAACGACAATGTAAAGTGCATTCTGAATCATTAAAGTTAGGTTAGTCACTTCAAATAATATGGTTATCTATACAATGTTTTTTACATATAAAATAGAAAAAATGTATTAGGTACTAATAATGTGGCTACCGTGTCTATTACAGTATTTACCAAATGTACATTTTGTACATAGGTAAATAAAATACAAAAAAAACAGTTGAGCTATCTACAGACCGTTGCAAACGATCTATAGATAATATAGACCGTGTCTTAATTTATACAATTTAGCATTATAATGTATTTTTTTCATATTTTATATCAGGTGTTCTGGGTATTTAATATGTGAGTATAATAAAAATATATCTATCTATGCAATATATTGTATTAAGTGTCAGTCTTCTAGTACCCATAACACAAGCTCTGCTTAGCTTGGGGCTAGATGATGTTGGACTGTCCAGCATTATTATACATATTATAAAATATATATTATATATTTTATTTATTTATTTCTATTTTTTGCATGTTACATAAATTTCCAAAAAATAACTACAATTTCTCAGGATACAATTTAAATTTACAATTTAATTAAAAAAATGGAAATCGTGCCACAAAGCGCAAATAACATTAAAACACATGACATGAGAGAAAGTCCCAACACTATTCTACAATAGGGATGTGCTGTATAATTTATCGATAAAACCTTGCAATGACCTCAGTGAAAGTCTATTCATTGTGACATGTCAATACTAGAAAATAGCTTTATTAAAATAGACTTTATTACAATAGATTTAGAATCGATAATCATATGATAACGAAGATTTTTTTGCTCTAAAATTTGGAAGAAGACGTATCGAGCCCATAGAGCGTTAGAATATTATGTTAATGAGGGTTTTCTATACTTTTTCTGCCACTAGGCGGCGCTACAATTTCAGTATGTGTTTTGACTGCCCAGACAGATTGGACCTGACGCTACAGTCCTGCCATCTCACGGAGATCATTTCAGAAAACCCTCATTGTAATTCTCTAAGTATATATTTTTTGGTTTATTTATTCTTAAAATCATTCCTTTAATTTTTTTCAAAAATTTAAGTTCAGTATCTACGACTCTGTGCTATTTGACAGATGTTTGGACCTGACGCCTACGTAGCGCCGCCTAGTGGCAGAAAAAATATAGAAAACCCTCATTGACTATAATAAAATTATTTTTGACATATGAACTAAAACGATTCTTAACGAGCTTCAATTGTCATTGATAGGAAAAAACAAAATACTTTTTTTTTATTATCTTTAAAGATACGCTAAGGTCTTAAATCTATACTGCTTTGAGTTTGGTTAATATATCAGTTTTTTTATGCCCTATTTTTTGTTTTTCTTAGTATTTCCTTTTCCGTGATTCTCATGTTTGATAGAGAACCGACTGTAGAACATTTTTGAGCTAAAATTATCGAGGATTAAAACTTTTGACAGTTGTCATTTGTCATCAATACATGAGGGTATTCTGAAATTAGGTCAATTGGACTATAATTCGCAACTGTCATTAAAAATTTTCTTTTTAAGGTCCTCTCGCTTTAGCGGGAAATATAATATACATATATAATAAAAAAAATGGTTGTCTGTAAAGTCGGTTTACTGACTATAGTTGAACGTGACAACGTCACTTCATGGAACGCCTCAGAACGCCTAATGAGTCATGTTTTTTCGTGCGTGCAGCCGGCTCTATCGAATTATAAGACGTTGTCACGTCAAAAAAAACCCTAAAAATTTGAATTTTCCGCTAGAGCGAGAGGTACCTATGCATTTTTACATTTTTTAAAAACAAGCTAATGTAGTAGTCAGTAAGTAACTGTCAAAATAACACGAATATTTATTTATTGACGTGACAACGTCTTATAATTCGATAGAGCCGGCTGCACGTACGAAAAAACATGACTCATGAGGCGTTCTGAGGCGTTCTGTGGCGTTCCATGAAGTGACGTTGTCACGTTCAACTATCGTTTGACGTGACAACGTCTTATAATTCGATAGAGCCGGCTGCACGCACGAAAAAACATGACTCATGAGGCGTTCTGAGGCGTTCTGAGGCGTTCCATGAAGTGACGTTGTCACGTTCAACTATCGTCAGTAAACCGACTTTACAGACAACCAATTTTTTTTTCTTGTTTTAACAAGCTGATGAAGCTGTTTAGTGATGTGAATCTATCGATGAGAATCTAAGCTTTATCGCAGCTATAATCACAGCACTTTATAGTGTCAAAAGGTCAATCACCCGCTGGCATAGTTCTGTGAGAAATTGAAAGTTTTGCCTCACCGATGACACGGTTAAGTACTGCCAAGCGTGAGTCGTAATATTAACTAGAGTTTTGTTTATACCTACGGCAACATTTTAATAACTCTCCTTTTTAATACTTAATAATACTTATTTTTAGAATTTAAATTGACGTGTATAAAAAAATATGAATAAAATGATGAATTATGATTTTCATATAAATAGGTAAAATTATGTTGGTAACTAATAAATCAATAAGTACTAATATTATAAAGAAGTAAAGTTTGTGATTAGTTAAATTGTAAGGGGTAATCTCGGGATCTACTGAACCGATTTTAAAAATTCTTTCACCAATAGAAAGCCACATTATTGCTGAGTGTCATAGGTAAAAATAAAAAGGCTTTTACGTGGTAGTCCGTTTTGCAAAGTGAATCTGAGAAAAAACGGTCGAATTATGCCCAACGATGTGGGCACAGGTCAGCTAGTAGGTACCTAATAAATAAATTGAGCTCTATTGGTAGTAGCTTTGCCTTCCATGCTGTAGGCTCGATACCCACCCAGAGCAAATGTTTGTGATGAACATAAACATTTGTTCTATATATTTTTATTTATTTAGAAGATAGATATGATGATATCTATATTGGCCTTTTCAAAAATGTTTAGTCTTATCTGTCAGCCATCAAGTTTTTTGAAAGTGCAATAAAAATATCTTATCTTATTAAATTTATTAAAATCACAAGAATCATTAAAATCTGCTTAACTAAGTGCATAAGGCTTATAATTTACGATTATATATTTTGTGTTTTTAGGACACAACTTACTTCTATTTAGATCTAGAAAGTTACTATTAATAATGTTAATAATATTTTAACGTAAGTATACATATAATAAATAAATATTCATGGACATTTACACGTCACAGCTCAGTTGGTAGTAGCTTTGCTTTCCATGCTGTGGGTCGTGGGTTCGATTGCCACCCAGAGCAAATGTTTATGTGATGAACATAAATATTTGTTCTATGTCTGGGTGTTACTATATATACTATGTATGTATTAACAAAAAAAAAATGGTAGCACTCCGGGAGTGCCGGCAGAAGTGAAAACTTCAATATTAACGTTGTGTTTTCACTTTTAAGTTTTCACTTCAAAAATATAACCACAGTCGTCATAATGACAATGACAATCACAATGACACAGACACATTCGCGCAAGCGCGAATGTGTTTTCACTTTTAAGTTTTCACTTCAAAAATATAACCACAGTCGTCATAATGACAATGACAATCACAATGACACAGACACATTCGCGCAAGCGCGAATGTGTCTGTGTCATTGTGATTGTGTCATGTCATTGTGACACAACGAAGACAACGAAGACACAGACACATTCGCGCAAGCGCGAATGTGTCTGCGCCACAACACTATTTAATTGTTTGAGTCATACGTCGCGTGACCGCAAGTGTGTTCTTTTGTCGTCTCTTGTTTTACGAGCAATGTATAAAAATTAAATAAGATCTTACGCTTTTTCGACGTCACGTGACCCTGACGCGAGTTTCAAAGTTTTTACCCACCCAGCGCCGCTAAAGAAGTTTTCACTTCAAAATGTAAGTATATAAGTATTCTATCAGCATTGTAGTTCCCATAGTACAAGCTTTGTTTAGTTACTAGAGTGTGATGTGTGAAATGTCTATGAATATTTATCAATTTATTTATTAGTAATTTTAGAATTTTACTTAACTATGTGAAAAAGGACTGAGTCGAGAGGGACTGGTGGACGAAAGCAGAGAGCAGGGTTGAGTAGAAGGATTTGGGGGAAACCTTTGCCCAGCTGTGGGACAGCAGTTGGGAAAAATAAAATGTGTAAATGATGAGGGTTATTTATTACTGCAGAACCCTAAAAATGTATTATTTTAAAAATGACAGGTGTTATCAGTTTGGAGAACAATGGCGTATCTCAAGGTAAGTATCTAATTTTGTACGATTGTGAGAAACTCGTTAGAAAAGATTAAAAAATAACTAGAAAAATATCTTTTACAAGATAAATGTAGGTTTTGGTATTCATTTACTGTAATTTTTAAGTTGTTTTAGAAAGGAATTTTGGGTAAAATTATTTTTTATGTATACTATTTCACACATCGCGCTCTAGTCTCAAACTAAGCAAAGCTTGTACTATGGGAACTAGATTGCTGTTAGAATATTTTATTAGTTATTGTGTATAATTGAATCATGCGCAAATTTGACAAACAATGTGGCCACTTCTTCACAAAATAACTTTTAGTAATTTATGCGTGGAAAGTAAGTTGGAAGTATTTTTTTTTATAGAAGACTAGTAGTACGCCCCGGCTTCGCACGGGTAGCCTATATAAAAAATATCATTATAATATAGCCTATGTTCAGCACAGATAATGTAGCTTCACAACAGTGAAAGAATTTTTGAAATCGGTCCAGTAGTTTCGGAGCCTATTCGATGCAAACAAACAAACAAACAATAAAATCTTTCCTCTTTATAATATATAAGTTTAGATAATATATCTATATAACCGTCTGATAGAGGAGAGTGGAAGAAGAGGACGTGTTGTACCGACCCCACATAAGGTCGGACAAGGGTAGGAAGATGATGATGATGATCGGCAAACGTGACCACACAAAACACCGGTGTCACTTAATAAATACTGTTACTGTACAAAAAGGCAGCTATTATTTTATATGCGAATTAAACATACATCCTGTTATAATATAATTATATTGGTTTTTAAAAAAATAATTAAAAAAATCTAAATCTGCTTATTCATTAATTATTAGAAAAACAAAATGCTTTGTCAGCTACCTTATAATAATAATTATTACCTTATAAAAATAACTATCTATTACTATTATCTATATTGAAAGTAAAATCTCTAACCTAGTCAACATTATATTTATGACAGTTGTTTTTTTTTAATTATGTCATTTCAAGAATCCGTTGGAAAAAGTGAGGTGCGTGCCTTCCTAGTGTTTGTATAGCGACTACTGACGCTTTGAACTTAGGATTTTACATTTACTATCTATAAAACTTAAAGGAGAATGGGTAATACTCTATGGAGCGTGGGACCACGACTAAAAAAATCGTTCTGGCCTGTCACGTAGTGAACGCCTGTCTCCTCTTTGTCACAGGTTGGGTACTGGAAACTGCAACACAGTTTATACTACAGCAGTTTCCAGTGTAAGATAAAAAATTGTAACAAATGTTCAGTTCATCAATAAAAAAATGGTTGTCTGTAAAGTCGGTTTACTGACGATAGTTAAACGTGACAACGTCACTTCATGGAACGCCTCAGAACGCCTCATGAGTCATGTTTTTTCGTGCGTGCAGCCGGCTCTATCGAATTATAAGTCGTTGTCACGTCAAAAATTCATTTCATTTCATTTTACACATAATGAAAATGAAACAGTTGAGCTATATACAGACTAAGCAAACGATCTATAGATAGCTCACTCTTCTAAATCAGTACTTATCGGAAGCGTTATATTTTAATATTAATGGATTTAATTATACCGCAATTTGTATAAGTAAGTAAAATTAAACATTCTTATATTTATTCTTAAACACTTTAAGGTTACAAAATATGTGTAACTTTTAAATAAGTTGATATAACAAGATCTTTTTCTACCTAAGTTCGTAATAACAGTGTTGATAATATAAAAAGAAATGCTACCTGTCTCGCTCTAACATGCGTGCCGTCTCTCAATTTCTCATTTCACCGTTCACTTGTTTAGCGAGTAACCACTAACTGTGACTGAGTTCTATCAACAAACCACGCTTGTCTATTCTACACCGTATTATAACCAGATAAGACGCAATTTGGAGTAACAGAAAAGAGTATATGGGACTCTTTCGAAGTAAACCTTCTCGGTAATATGTATGTTTCTTATTTTACACTGTAAAGTTGGTCAGTCGGCTAGTAGGCTTTTGACTGCTCTACAGGACGCACGGCTTTAACAACAAAAATAAAGAAAAAATCGTAAAAAATAATTAAAATGACGAAAAAACCTTTTCGGTGTCGATAAAAAAAAAGAATGCGAATGAAATCCGCAGATTAAAATTAAAAAGTTTATTTGCGCGGGAAAGCGAACGTCAAAATGACTGTTCGAAAGTGGTTTGAATTTGGAAAATCAATGTACCGTAGTGATGTGCAATGGATTATATTATTTGTGATTTTATCGATATTGGACGTGCGGCAGTGCAGCGGAGAAAACTATGATAGGGGTGAGTTTAATCTTATAATTATAATATCGATAATATAGAAGAAAGAACGAAATATTTATTTACACCATGACACGTTATACATATGACATTAAAACATTTAAAAAGAAGTGTAAAAAAACCACCACTCAGCTATCGAAACCATTGGTTATAGCTAGTAATTTATATACAAATTTTGAAAAATTAGTAACATGAAATTGAAGCAAAGAAAGCTCAAAAATTGTTGTGAAATAAAACAGTGCATTAATATAACCATAAATATATTTATAAATGTACAATATTTAGTTATTTATTTATTTACTTTCATTAAAACGACTAAGAATGCCAATTACAATAATCAAAGATAGGTAAGGTAACAAATGAGGTGGACCAAAAGCAAAATTTATACAAATTTATATTTATATATATTAAGAATGAGACAGAATAATGAGAAAACCGCAGCTTTAAAATATTTACTAATACATATACTTACTTAAAATGTTATTATGTGGTCAACCACAATACCTACTTAGTTTAAAGCTTCTTAGTATGTATTACTACATTAAAACTAACTTTCTCAATACATACCAATAATACTTTTTTGTACTAACTAAAATAATCAGATTTTTACCTATTTAAATAAATATTCACGGGGACATTTCACAACATCACACTCTAGTCCCAAACTAAGCAAAGCTTGTACTATGGGAACTAGATTGCTGATAGAATACTTAAATATTTTTTTTTCTGTAAACCATACACAATGACCTAATACATGGTAACACCCAGATTTTTTTGAATAAAATTCAATTTTCAATGTTAAATAGGAACTAAGAAATATACTTAATCGTAATTTATACAAACATTACTATTAAGGTATAGTAAAGTTACTTACTATAAAAACAATAAATGATTTGATTGGATTTGAAAACATTTAAGTAAGTACTTACTACCAGGTGAGTTTGTGGCCAAAGGATGACCTATTAATTGTAAAAAAGTTAAGGTATAAATTTAATATTAAGAGTAACCCAGAAACGTACAGTTTAAGATCGGCCGCACACCAAGAAAGCTGACAGATACAACCTGTTTTGAAGTCTGTGAGATTTATGTCAAATAATAACCCGAAAATGATTAAAATGAGAATCGAAAACATACTGCGGTTTTCAATCGACTTCAAAAAAGGAAGATCTTATTTTGACAGCACAATATTTGTTATGTTTGTTTCACACTTTCACAATATTTGTTTGTATATTATTCAATAACTGCACCTATTTGGATGATTCTTATTTTGTTTGATAGATAATATTCACGGTTAGTCCTATATATATATATAATTAAGTTCTAGCAAGTACTTTTTCAGTAATCTTTAATAAATAAATATTCATGGACAATTCACACATCACTCTCTAGTCCCAACCCAACTAAGCGAAGCCTGTACTATGGAAACTAGATTGCTGATACAATACTTTTTTTTTCTTGTATATACTTACATAGAATACCTAATAATTCTTTATTTGTCGATATCGATATGTTTAGGTTATTTATGAATGAGGTTGGTTTTGTTCATTTTTGTAAAAATCTTAAATCAGTGTGCGGTCAGCATAATCTCACATAACCTGTTATTTTTAATGTCCTCAAAATATCGAAATCACGTTGACATGGATAAAAAGTGAAATTTCGGAGCGAATACATTACAGAGACTTTATATTGCAATTATATTTTAATTGCAAATGTTTAAACTACTTTCTATCGATATATCGATAACTGTTGAACGTTTACTTTCTCATCCCTAGATTTTATTCGTATTTCGTGCAATACTTAGAAAAACTGTTTTTTTTGCAAATGCACTAAATGTGCTAAACCAAACAAAAAAAAACTGTTTTTTTTAAGTCATGGAACAAGTAGGTGGCCCACCTACTAAGCGATATTTACTATTTATGATGTCGTTGGTTTTAAGGACGTTTTCGACAAGGCATTGCAAAACGCAAAGCCTCACTCGACACGTCCTTAAAGACTATTATTTTGAAGTAACAAATACTAAATTTTCTGCAAACTTGTACTTACGAAAATGCTCAGATAAATCTAAATATGATACTTTTGATTTGAACTTTTAATAAGTATATTATAGGTATATAATAATAAATAATAAATATATAAATATTACAATAAAAATAAAGAAGGAGATAAAACCTTGATATTTGATTTAAAAAATGAATTAAGATGCCAGTAAATAAATTAGACTGATTTGTGTTTTAAAATATAGATACATATTACTATTTTCTATACAATAGACATAAACGCGTTTTGTCAGCTTTATTAACCGACGAAAAAAACGAAGGAGATTCTCAAGTCAACGTGTATATTTTTTTATACTTACTTACCTAAGTTTGGTAAAACAACACAAGATTCTAATCTTAGTGTAGGTAATATGTCTAATTTGAGTGCCTTACACTTTTTGTGAATTTTATTTGTATTTATATTTTTATGTCTTACTATGTTTGAGAAATAAAGAAATTATTATAAATTATTATAAATTATAAAATTAAATTATTATGGGTAAGTATAAATATATTACAAACTTTTTTGTCTCTTTTGTTATTGGGAACTTTGAAAGATATATACTTAATACATAAAATATATATAATAATAATAAGTACTTATGAAAAATATATTCACGGACATTTCACACATCACACTCTAGCCCCAAACTTAGCAAAGCTTGTACTATGGGAACTAGACTGCTGATAGAATAGGTACCTATATATACTTACTTACATTTTATTTAATTTATGATGTAATAATAAGCCCATAAAACAAAGTTACCGATTAAATACCACATAAATACAACTATTAAGTTTAATGGTAGTTTTTATCTGAATAAAAATCCACTCATAACTTTTGACTGAGAAGCCCGATTTTGATATTTCTTTTTTTATTGGAAAATAGGTACACGTATATTACATTTTTATATCGTATATTATCTATATTATATTTTTTGCATGTCGCATTGTGCTTCTGTCATATCATTTTGAACATTTTTTTTTTAACTTGGTTAAAATAAGACTGATGTAAGCTTTGATAATGTGAGAGTTTTTTTTTAACTAACTTTAAATGACTAACGTAGATAAAAGTCAGTGAAAAAAAATGCAAAATTGAGTAGATAGAATGTAGTTTTCTTATATACGTACGTATGTAGTACGCCCCGGCTTCGCACGGGTAGCGGGTAAGGAATTTCTTAGGTATTTTTTTTACACCTTGGGTTACTTACATAATTTAAGTTTTAGTAAGGATCCCTAATTTTTTTGAAAATATAATAGCCTATGTTCAGCGCAGATGACTTCACAACGGTGAAGGAATGTTTGAAATCGGTCCAGTAGTTTCGGAGCCTATTTGATGCAAACAAACAAACAAACAAATCTTCCCTCTCTATAATATGAGTTTAGATAATCGCAAAATATATTTGTTGTTACCAAGAATCGAACCCTCAACCCACAGCATGGAAGGCAGAGCTACATCTAGTTCCCATAGTACAAGATTTGCTTAGTTTGGGACTAGAGCGAGATGTGTGACATTTCCATGAATATTTATTTATTATCTCTTTATCATTATTTAGAATAGAAATTAAGTAGAGTTTGAAAAGAAGTAAATTCTTCCGTTATCTTGCAAGTCATTACAAGATAAGTAAAGCACATATTTGAAACATGATCAGTCTAAAGAAAAAGAGAAAAAATATTATTAAACCTTACCTACACAATACAATATCAAGTAATTCACTTTTGAACCTAGTTTATAGTAAATGCACTTAGCTAAAGCTTAGTTAACTACTTCATCTTGAATCATCACAATATCATTTAGGAGTAGGTATGTTCATAACAAACTTATATTTTAAGACTCAATTTCTTAGCATTAAATCTACAAACCTTGTGGTTTACGAAATGCTACTCAACAAAGTATTTTATGTAAACTTTTAAAATGGTTAAAAAAAAAAAATAAAAAAAAAAAAAAAAGGTATTTAAAAAATCTTGTCAAAAGAAGCTTACAGTTATTTTACATATTTTTTATTTAATCAACAAATATTCACTGACATATCACAACTCACATACCCAAGCTAAACAAAGCTACTATGTACTAGATTGCTGATAGAATACTTATACATATACATTTCTTTATGTAGACATGGAACAAACATTAGTATTCATCACACAAATGCTTAACACACATTCTTTAAGATAAACCTAAAAGTACTAATCAAATCTTACGGCCGGTTTCTGGAAACCCAAATCACGATTGATCCGAGTTTGACGCATAGTAATTATTTGTTTTTTTCGTTGATCATCAAACAGATGAATATAATATATTTTTTATATGTTGTAAAAGTTTGCTATAACTTATGAAATATATGCTCATAAGATATTATGAATGTTTGAACTTGAACTTAATAGGTACAAACTTGAACAAAATCATATAATTTTCTATGGAATCAAGAAAGTGGAACGTATTCAGAGAGCGATTTTAAATCATTTTTAGATCCGTCCCATACTTACTTAACCTTTCTGATGTTTGATAGAAAAATATCAAATGAACTTTCATAGATAAAATTCCTGTCAAGTTACAATCATCTGTCAAAAACATGTGATTTTGACGATGCAAAGAATTAAAAGATTCTAGTTCTGATTCGGATTTTTACCTAAAAAGAGCGAAGATGAATAATGTTACGTAAAATATCCCAAAAAACCTGGGGAATGAGCACGAATAATTGTGACAATCGTAAAGGAAGTCTCATCATCATCATCAACCTATATCAGTCCACTGCTGGACGTCGGTCTCTAGGTCTCTTCCAAGACGCGCCACTGAGCCCGGTCTTCGGCTCTTCTCATGTTGTGTTTGCCAGCTTGTATCGTCGCTCCATCTCGCCGGAGGGCGTCCTACACTACACAATGCCTAAACGCGGTCTCCACTCCAGTATCCGTTTGCTCCAACGATTGTCAGTTCTTCGGCAAACATGGCCGGCCCACTGCCATGTCAGAGGTTGCATTTTAAAACTCCCTACTCTCGAGCCGAGAGTCGTCTCTCGGATATCCATACAAAAATATAAGGACATCCGAGAGACGACTTTCGGCTCGAGAGTAGGGAGTTTTAAAATGCAATCTCGGACTAAGCACTCTGCTTTCTAATTATCTGAGCTAGGAAGCAGCGGAAGCTTGCAGGATGTCTAAAATAACGTAATTATATGAAAATGAAATCTTTATCTAGAACCCTACATATTATTAGAATACCGCACACGCGGAAACTCGATCTATTTGTGAAACAGAGCGGAAACGAAACGCATACCACTACAAGTGGTGTGTGATCGGGATTGCTTATAGAATTATCGACAGTAAATACTTATCTAGACTTATTTTGTAAAATTATAAAATAACGTTCATTTACTGAAGTTCCAGTGCGGTCAATTTAACTTAGTAATAATACACATTTAATATTCATCAGTATTCCGTGGCATTTTTGTGGACTGACGTGACTGAGCTTTATAAAATTATGACTGAGCTGTTAAAAATGACGTCAATGCGCGGTTTAGCACGTGGCCTACTTGATTTAAGCATGGCCTACCTGATTTAAGCATGACCTACCTGATTTGAGCATGGCCTACCTGATTTTTCGTTAATTCTATCAAACGGTATGAAAATCGATCATTCAAGATATCAATAAAAGACGAAGAAACAAACTGAACTGCAATTTGATCAAATAACAGTTCAAAAACATTTCAGTTGTCAGGATACACCCCCAGGAGTACTTACAAAACATAAGCCGATTACAAATAATAGTTGTATTCTAGTATCGTGATTCGAAACATAGTCGATTACATGGTCGGTAAGATTCGGCTGTTACGTCAATACCGTAACGAGAGAAAGTTATCGGAAATGTCGGAAATGTACCGTACAATTGTCTTTATACAGGGTGTGATAGAGATTTACGTACATTTTAGTTTATTTTATCGGTTTGAAGTGTTTTTAAAACCTTTCTTACATCGCTTAGTGAGATGTTATGAGGTTTGCTCGACCCTCGCTCGCGTTCATGAGATTCATATTTTTATTATATATCCATATCAAAAATATATAATAGGCAATAATTTTTATTCTTAGACATTTATTAAGAATAACATCATTTTAAATCTTGCTGTGTTTAGACAGGATAAGATAAATATATTTATAATTATCTACTTAAACAAATATGTTTGAACAAAAACCGTGATATTTTCCTTTCTTCCGCGTGAGATTAAGTGAGATTTGGTCCTCACTCCCTTATTATTATCCTGTATTGTTACCCTGTATAACAAGAATTACAGAATAGCGTAAATCAGATTTAGTTAGAAAACAAAAGTATACACTTTCACTTTCTCAGAAATGTGTGATGTCATGACATAGTCATGATAACATCTGTGTATTGTCACGGCGTCAGGGTTGTCACTGACACATGACCAGAGGCCTGTAGCTCTACCATGAGTTTTTACAATCAATACTCGCTAGCGTCTGTAGTTAAAAAAATGTATGAAGATTTGTACAGCGCCTCTAGCGGATAGTTGGGTACTAAAATTCGTAATACTAATATTGACGTAACTACTGTAGTAAAGTCAGGCGATTTTACTGTGACAACTCTTACTGGTAGAGGTACTGAGCACGTATAAATGTGACAATCGTAAATGTGTTGTATTCGAGTTACACTAAGCGTTGACGCCACTAACGCTGCAGCGTCATCGCGCAGTTTCTTATAAAATCAAATAAATAAATATTCTAGTCCCAAACTAAGCAGAGTTTTTACTATGGGAACTAGATTTTTTTTTGTAAATACATACATAGTATATAACACCCAAACACAGAACAAATATTTATGTTCATCACACAAACATAAGCCCTGGGTGGGAATCGAACCCACGACCCACAACATGGAAGGCAGAGTTACTACCAACTGAGCTGTGACGCCTATAAGATACACAGTTTTACAATAATTTATTTTTATTCTTAAATGTGATAACGTTACGATAAGTTTACGTGCGTCACATTTATTCGTTATAAATATTAATTATTTTTGTTTTAAGACAGCCCTATCAAAAACAGTCATATAAAAAGAATTTACACATTTATACGCAAAATCCGAGAAAGTGGATTTATAGCTTTATACGGGCGAACAGTCAGTAACTTTCCAAATAACTGTTTATTTATAAAAGAATACAAATAAACTGATAACAAGTAATTATTTAACTTTTATAAGTATTTTTAACCACTGACGCAAAAACAACGTGGTGTTATAAGTTTGTAAGTCAGTGACATCGTAGCTCCCGATTGAATAAAACGGTTTTAATGTATATTATATAATGTGTATATTTAATAAATAAATATTTATCTTTTCTTATCTTATCTAATATTATTTATTTTATGCATGGAAAGAGCCTCCTCGTGGCGCACACCAGTAACAGCTAGGCATAGTAAAGCAGTGTCTAGTCTGGTTAATCTTTCCAACCCGATGCTACAACAAAATACAGTTGTAGCATCGATACGATAAGAAGAAGAAGATTTATATTATGTGAAAAGTGAAGTAGTACTTTAATAGCGTGTTCTAGTAGTCGACACTAGTCTAACCACAGGTACCTAGCGATCTAGCTGCAATATTAAACTACGAGGAGGTATACGCATTTACTCAAATAGTACCTACTAGTCAGATTTTATTCTTTGGGACCACTTCTAAGGTATTATCGACCAAAACACAAAAAAAGAAGAAAAAAGAAGAGCTATTGCATAATATTTGTTGCTGGATTACGCATGTGTAGTGTTAGGTTATTTTCGTTCGGTATTTTCGTTACGGAATTTCTGGATTCGGTCTCCACGCTCAAGGCCCGCGATAGAAGCTATGCAATAGCTTAAAAACATACAGTCGTCGAAATAAAAACTTTTTAAAGTCTGTAAAAAGTTCGAATCCCAAAAATGCATCTAGGCGTGTCTTAAATTCTAGATCAGATCTATCTAAGAATACTAAAACACTTTCTTTATATCGTAGCGGAAGGCAAGGCCGAAAAGGATGTGCCAAGCCGAATTGAGGCCGAACGCGAGCCGAATAGTAATTGATTCTTGACCGAATTGACCGAGAAATGGGGTACAGAGGCACTTTCGAATCTTGTAAACATATACATATACATCTTTGAAATTGTATAAAAGTGCGAGTAACTTTTGAACGACTGAATATCGCTGAACATACATGGGGGTTATATCGATAGGCATTGAGCTCCCCCATCGCCCTGTTGCTTTTGGTCCACCTCTCCTGTTACACCCTGTATATGTGAAATATTTTAATAAGCTATAAGTGATGTTCTCTTATTTTGCTTAAGTACTTGGTAGGTAATACATTGTATTACAATTGTAATACAATTCAGCGTTCCTGAAGCGAAGCGTGTGCTGTCTTTTTGATTTACGTATAGCTTTTTTTATTCTTTTTTTTTAACTCTTTAGTATGTCCCACACATGACTGTATAGTATGTGTATTATTACTAATTTAAATTGACACCGCATTGGAACTTCAGTACCTACTTAATTTAGTTAATTGTAATTATTTCTAAGAAGGATCATATAAAATACGGTAGGAACCAGGCCGTAAGTTTCTTGCCCGTTTTTCTAGGCTCTGGTCGCGTGGAACTGGCACCTAGAATCACCTAGTATTCTAAATGACAATTCTAAATGATCCTTGTGATTTTATAATAAAGATTTTTTTACTTTACTCTACTAGTAACTACTAGTAGTATTCTATCCCATAATACAAGCTTTGCTTAGTTTGGGACTAGAGCGTGATGTGTGAAATGTCTGAGAAACTTGTTACATATGATATGACTAATACAACATATGATATTAGTTAATATCGTGACGATGTCGTATCGGTACTGTAGTGCCTATTAGCATTATTAGCGTACGCTAATAACAAAACGAGAACTAGAATTATGTTACGTTGAACTTTATGAACCTTTTGTTAAGTTTCACAGAATGAATGAAAGAATGAATGAAAGAATGAATGAATGTTTGCCGAAGAACCGACAATCGTTGGATCAAACAGATGCTGGAGTGGAGACCGCGTTTAGGCATTGTGTAGTGTAGGACGCACCCATAGAGATGGAGCGACGATACAAGGAGTGTAGCTGGCAAACACAACATGAGAAGAGATGACCGGGCTCAGTGGCACGTCTTAAGTGACCTACGTCCAGCAGTGGACTGTACCCCAAGTACGAGTTTGTAAACACACGGATCGCAGAGACGCAATCGCTAGCGCCACCGATTTTGTATGGAGATGCAAGCAGCGCCCCTAGCAGATTTCTTGAGAAAAGCTATGATTTCCATACAAAATCGGTGGCGCTCGGCGATAGCGTCCCTGCGATCCGTGTATGTACAAACTCGTACTTGGGGCACTGATATAGGTTGATGATGATGATGAACGTGTGTCACTTCACTTTCTTGTTTTCCACATACATGACTGGTCATTTTGTGTCCATTTTCTCTTAAAATATAGCTAATCTTGTTTCGCCAATGATAATAATTTGTAGAGAAAACCGATTTCTCTTGCAATTGCTGGCTTTATAATAATATTTGTCATGGTTATTATCAATGTCACACGGTAAGACATGTCATGGTATAAATCTAAACTAATATTATAAAGAGGAAAGATTTGATTGTTTGTTTGTTGCATCGAATAGGCTCCAAAACTACTGGACCGATTTCAAAAATTCTTTCACTGTTGTGAAGCTACATTATCTGCGCTGAACATAGGCTATATTATAACGATATTTTTTATATAGGCTACCCGTGCGAAGCCGGGGCGTACTACTAGTATATAGTTAATAAATGTTCACGGACATTTCACACATCACACTCTAGTCCCAAACTAAGGAAAGCTTGTAATATGAGAACTAGATTGTTGATAGAGTAGTTACCTATATATATATTTTGATGGCAAGTTATATGGGAACTAGATTGCTGATAAAGTACTTATATACATTTTTTTTAATACATAGTAACACACAGAACAAATATTTATGTTCATCACACAAACATTTGCTCACGGTGGGGATCGAATCCACAACCCATAGCATAGAAGGCAGAGCTACCTTCTTTCTTTTAATAAAGTTTAATTTATATAATACAACTTTATTCACAAACAAACTTACGACTATTACAGTATTTACAAAATGTACACAAGCATATAAAATACATAAGAAACAGTTGAGCTATCTACAGACCGTTGCAAACGATCTATAGATAGCTCAACTGGTCCAAATCAGTACCAATCGGAATATTTATATTGTATTTTTTTCATCTATTCCAGATTCAAGAAAACTATTCGGCGGGTACCGAATCACTCCATCCCACTGCAAAGCATCGAGAGCCGCGCGGTACAACCGGGGGAACACGATATGCATGTTCAACCATGAGTGTGCGCAGAGGGGGGGAGAGGTAACGTCTTCTTCTTTTTAGGGTTCCTTAAGGATAAAACGAGACATTATTTCTGAAAATCCGCTGTGTGTCTGTCGCCAGGCTATAACTCATGAACCGTGATAGAGTGTTGAGGTGGTTGCATATTTGGATTAAGACTTGACCAGTTTTGATCCTTACAAATTGCTAAAAGATGCTATATTAAAAATCTGTTTATCGTTTCAGGTAGTAGGAACCTG
This sequence comes from Ecliptopera silaceata, assembly GCA_932527185.1. NCBI lineage: Eukaryota > Metazoa > Arthropoda > Insecta > Lepidoptera > Geometridae > Ecliptopera > Ecliptopera silaceata. The sequence continues at coordinate 3,389,302 of OW052217.1, read as the reverse complement.
CATGGACGGATTTCTCTTCGGCGCTTGCTGCCAACTGAGATCCGACAGCCAGTCTCACATACCCAAAGGCCCAGGAGTAGTTATGACCAGCTACCTAGACTACCCTGACCCGGAGCTCGAAACAGCTGACTACGATGGAGACCAGCTCAACGATTGGCACAACAGCTTCAAACCCGTCGTCACACCTGGATACAAACCAGCATCAGTATCCACTACGAAGCCTGAAGACCTGAGTACAGAAGCAGAGATCATAAATGAAGGGGTCAACCAAATAGCAAACACTCTCCTCAGCGTTCCCCCAAAGAAGGACAGTGGCACGGTCTATATAAAGCCTAAACCGGAGTACACGTTCAGTACCATTGATCATGGTAGTCCAGATACAATCTTGGTAAATCCTAATGGAACTATAGTGGATACGGTAGCGAGACCTTCAGATTTCAACATTCAAATATCTTCAATGCATACGAAACCAACAGTTGCACCCAGCACGGTGTCGTCCACGCAAAAATCTGTGTCGACTCATCATCCAGTCAGACCAGTCTTCAGACCAAAGCCAATCGCGGCTACAACTGATAACTACGTCATAGTGTCCACAGTTACCAAAGACAGTCAGAAAACTGAAGGATCTTCTATAAATTCTATCATACAAATGCTAAATGATAGCACACCAAGTATGAAAGAAGATGTGACGTCACCAGGATACGACGTGATGGAGACCAAGTCTTCTCCATCTCCTTACAATACTTACAGCAGTTCTAGTTACTATCCTTCTAGCCCCTATGTAAGCCAGTCTACTAACCATTATATTACTCAGTCTACTGGTCATTATGTTACCTTAAAACCCTCATCGATATCTACAAGAAAACCTTCCACAACGAAAAAACCATACGAATACGTGAAGCCTTCAACGCAAAAACCACCTTATGAGTACGTGTATACGTCTTCGAATAGCATAGAACACTCGTCTCCCAGTCCTAGTCAATCTACTAGTCAGGCTATTGAAACATTCAATAACTATCCAACAGATCCTGGTGATTTTGGAGATTCTGTGACGACCTTTAGCTATGTCAGTTCGACTACGTCTCAAAAACCTCTTACGACTAGAAAACCACCGTCGACCAGTTATGTGACTGGATCACAGTTTACGAGAAGACCAATCACCCCACCAGATACTGTCTACGATTCGGTGTCCAACTATGACGCTCCTGACACTTTTTCGAGCGCCACACCAACTGTCATAGTCCTCAACGGCTACCAAACGGAGAAGCCATCAGAAGAGACACAGTTTGTTGAAATATCTCAAGAGCCCTTCAAGAAACCTATAAACCAAATCACTGTGAACAACCATATCGCTTCGACTAACAACATTTACATGAACAAACCTGCGTACGAACAGCCTTCTTCGCCAACCGTTGTTATAACTCCAAAGCCTGCTCCTATCACAACACCATACCCTATCAAAGCGTCTACTAGGCCTTCAACAGTTTCAAGCAGACCTGTCACTGCCAAGCCTGTTACTTCCAAGCCTGTTACTGCCAGGCCAGTCACTGCTAAACCTGTTACTGCCAGACCAGTCACTGCTAAGCCTGTTACAAGACCGGTCACAGTATCAACACCATCATTCGACTTCAACGAGTACTCCCCAACGACTTTCAAACCAGAATTCCAAACGTCTCCAGATGATCTGATCAATTTCCCACCTGTCAGAAACCCTATGCTCAACGCATCTGGCTCCAATCCATCTCTCTACAACACTAGCATATCCCTCTCTGATAACGAACTGAGTGATATAGATCTGATTCATGAGTTAGAATTCACGACTCCAACATGGCAAGAAGACGCCCAGTTAAACGAGAAAATGAGCGTCTTCGTCAGCAAGATTGTAGGCAGTCTTCAAGGAACCTTCCAAGAGCTTCACGACATAGTTATTTTGGATAAGAAACAGAATGCAACAGCTGTTCGTACGACAACAGTTAAGCCGAAGAAGACAATAGCGACCACGAGAAGACCTTCGGTAACGACGAAGAAACCAGTTAGGTTAACTCCGACGACTCGACGACCTACTGTTAAAACGACGAAGAAACCAACGAGGTTAACGACACTGGCTAGGAGAACCACTACTGCACCTCCTACAACGACTACTAAAAAAGTTGTAAGTTTTACCTTCGAAGATTTAAATTCTACTGCAAAAGATATCTCATTCAGAATTGTAGTACTTAATCATCATTAGATGAAAAAAGAAAAATTCTCTTTAAATAAATCTTTATTCATTTCCACAGTACATGGCATTAGCCATTACACATACTTAATCAATTATCTTGAAAACCAGAAAACACTATAAGAATATGAATTTCGCAACCTTAGGTTAAAAAGTTGAAATGCTTGTGGATTTTGTTTAATGAATAAGCAAGCGCATGATGAAGACTAATAAGCTATCAGAATCAGAATCAGCTTCCTAAAACCATGCTTTTTCAATTCCAGGTGACCAGCACAAAGCGAACAAAACCCACAAAGAGGATCACCACCACCACACAAGCTGGTACTTCCACCACCGAGCTGCAAGACGAGGTCACCACAGAAAACTATGACCCAGTTGTCAATTATGATGACAAAAATTGTAAGTGGTTCCAAAAATATTTTATAACTCCTAAGGCGCTTAACTAAACCAGCAAGCATGTTTCTAAAACCCGACTCCGAATATGTGATTTTGATTTTTCTTCAGGAGCTACAAGAAATTGCGCTCTGACCAATCAATCAATCAAATATTTCTTTATTCAATAAAATCACAGGGATCACTTAGAATCGTCTTACATACTAGGTGATTCTAGGTGCCAGTTCCACGCGACCCGACCTTTATCTCAAAAATGGTACAAGATATATATAAAAAAATGTTAAAACAAAAGTTGTAGAGAATTTCATCTACTACAATATTTATTTTCCACATAGATAGCATAAAACCTATAGGAAACGAGATATACGCAATAAATCGATTATTTTACCTTGGAATATCGGCAGATGTCGACTCCCTACCATAATTAGGCTTTGAGTTTTGGGGTGCCAAAATAAAGGTTCACGTAAGTTTGTAGCCGCCTATCTTTCATTCAAAAATTTTTACATTTATTTGACTAATATACCTGAACTGGACCCCAAAAGTAAATTATAGAGTGATATTTACTCCTTCTATCTAATTGTTTACGACAGTAATGTTATCCATTCCAGTGTGCGGAGTCAAACCCTTATCAAAATCCGCTCGCATAGTCGGCGGGAAGAACGCTCGCTTCGGCGAATGGCCCTGGCAGGTCCTCGTGCGAGAGTCCACCTGGCTCGGCCTGTTCACCAAGAACAAGTGTGGTGGAGTGCTGATCACCAACAGATTCGTGACCACCGCCGCTCATTGTCAGCCTGGGTAAGTGTTGAGTCCGAGTCGTAGCATTAAGTAAAAATACATCATCATCATCACCCGCAGCCAGATTTCTTTGATTCTTCTGATTGTATCTCTTTTTTGTTTCTCTTTTTCTGGTGTACAGTAAAGATATTTTATATTCTAATATAATGTAATACAAATAACAAAAAATATCACACAAAGTTCTAGAATGTAAGTGCTTACTGTGTCTTCCTAAATGATGGACATGTTAGTCCATCAGGAAGTGGTTATACAAAGTACTATTGACCACGACACGATAGCTTCATTGAATTGTAAAGTGTGCATATATTTTTAGCTACAAGCTTTAACCTGTATTTAATTTGACAAGAGTCACAGCGCAGTTGGTAGGCTCTGCCTTTGAGTCGTGTGTTTGACTACTGCAGAGCAAATGTTGTGTGATGAACATAAATATTTGTTCTGTGTCTAGGTGTTATTATGTATTCTATGTATGTATTTATAAAAATGTATATGTATTCAATGTATTCAATACTCATGTAATGTCCATGAGTATTTTTTTATTTTTTTTATTATCATTCCAGGTTCCTCGCGTCCCTAGTAGCAGTCTTCGGTGAGAACGACATATCAGGAGAGAAGGAACCCAAGAGTCCTGTCTCTAGGAATGTGCGGCGAGTGATCGTGCATCGGGAATATGATGCTGCGACCTTCGAGAATGACCTGGCTTTGTTGGAGCTGGAGTCTCCTATCAAGTTCGATGCTCATATCGGTAAGATAGATATTTTACACACAGAATAGTAAAATACAATACAGTAAAAAATTAAATCAAATCAAATATTTCTTTATTCAATAAAATCACAAGGATCATTTAGAATCGTCTTACATACTAGGTGATTCTATGTGCCAGTTCAACGCGACCAGAGCCTAGAAAAACGGTCAAGAAACTTACGGCCTGGTTCCTACCGTTTTTTATATTATTACAAAGAATTACAATTCTGAAGTTTCAGTGCGGTGTCAATTTATCAAGAGAGAAAATTAGTATTATATCAGCATCTAGTTCCCATAGTACAAGCTTTGCTTAGTGTGGGACTAGAGTGTGATGTGTGAATTGTCCATGAATATTTATTTTAGACGACCGATGTGGCGCAGTGGGCGATGGTCCGTCTGCGACGCGGATGGTTGCGTGTTCAATTCCCACCTTGAAATAAATGCTTGTACGATCTGTAAATATTTATTCTGGGTATTTTATATGTATAATAAAAAATATCTATCTATGTAATGTATCGTATTAAGTATGTCAGTCTTCTAGTACCCATAACACAAGCTCTGCTTAGCTTGGGGCTAGATGATGTTGTGTGGATTGTCCAGCATTATTTATTTATTTATTATTATGATTCCAGTGCCGATCTGCATGCCGCCAGACGACGGTGACTACACGGGACGAGTGGCTACCGTCACTGGTTGGGGACGACTGAAGTACGGTGGGGGAGTACCGGCAGTCTTACAGGAAGTACAGGTAATGACAGGCGTCACAGCTCAGTTGGTAGTAGCTCTGCCTTCCATGCTGTACATAGTAGTCTTGATCCCGATCGGGAACAAATATTTGTGTAAAACATAGATGCTATGTCAGTCTGGGTGTTACTATGTATTCTATGCATGTATTTACAAAGTAAAAGTTTTACCCATAATCTAGAACCCATAATACAAGCTTTGCTTAGTTTGGGACTAGAGCATGAAATGTCTGTGAATATTTACATTTGTTAGATAATTATAATATCAGTAGAATTCAAAACGCCATAGAGGTGACCAAATTTTGGGAAGACACTGTTTGAGATCATCGACGAAGAAGAAGTAGAGCTCAATACCTAAAGCATAAAACGGGACCTTATTACTGAAACTCTGCTCTCCGTCTGTCGTTGCCACTATACTAACAAATACTAAAAACACAAAATAAAAGAAATATATAAGAGATCTCTGGTACAAAAACTTGAATTTTTCGTTCGGTGATGCTTACAAACTTCAATAAATTTTAAGGAACAGATCTTCCTTCTCTAAATCTAGAACCGATACTTCCAGGTGCCAGTGATCGAGAATAGCGCTTGTCAGGAGATGTTCCAGACTGCTGGACATTCTAAGAAGATTCTCAACTCCTTTATCTGTGCGGGATACGCGAATGGACAGAAAGACTCTTGTGAGGTTAGTATTTAATGATAACAGTCATGGAACAGTGTCCATCTAAGTTTAAAGAGAAGTTTTATCCTATAATAGTTACAATATCAAAAAAGTCACGCCCATTTCAGAATGTTTGGTATATCTATCATAATGTTCATTGGTTGAGTCGCAAAGGTGTTTTAATATATTTAATTCAAAAATATACTGAACCTTTGCCTATTAACCCACACAAAATTTCGATCATTTTCGATCTTAAAATTAAAATCATAAAAATCATTTTCGTTTAACATAAAATGCCAAGGGCCCAACATCCAGCCCTGCGGGACGCCACGTTCAAACTATCCATAAATTTGAATTTCCAGGGTGACAGCGGCGGCCCTCTAGTCTTACAACGAGATGATGGTAAATGGCAACTGGTAGGTACCGTATCCCACGGTATCAAATGCGCTGCCCCCTTCTTACCTGGCGTTTACATGAGAACAACGTATTACAAGCCTTGGCTAAAATCATTAACTGGCATCCGCTGAAGAGTTTTGGTATTTAACGAAATTAGGATTACGACTTGATGAAAATAAAATTTGTAAAAATTATTCTTATAATTTATAAATATTTTCTTTACTCTTCTATATCAGTATATCAACTGTTAATAACGCTTTTATAATAATTTGGAGTATCAAAAATGTATTAATTTATACATTTATGTGGACAATTATCAGACGAATAATATTCTTATGCAATCTTCTTAAAAATTGTCTTATACTTGTTAAGTCAAAAGTAAATAATTATTTATCTTTCTTTTCACTTCGTAAGTATTAAAACTAGTAAATAACTATTATAGCTCTCTAATTTTGATCAGATTTATTTAATAATTAATAATGTAGATACACGTTTATTAAATACCGTATAGAATTAGAAAACTTGTATAAATTAAAATGCATTTATATTTATTGTTATTTAAAACTTTAGATTTAAGACTGAAATGTAGATTTTAAAACTGTTATCTGTTTAATATATTTATTTAATTAATTTTGCTAAATGTTAAATTATTTTAGTAGGAAATTATTTAATGTTAACCACTAAATCTAATTAATGCTCAAATGAAATTAATTTAAGTAGTTCTTTATTAAAAGTGAACGATATTATGCATTTATTAAATTAAACAATTCAACTAGTAAATTGTTTTTTTTTCATTACTTCAAATAATATTTAAACTAGCTTCGTCTTGCTATCGTTATATTTATTTTTGACAATTCACACAATATCTATGAAAATTAAAGTTTCTGTGTTATCTTGATGTATAAACTACATTATTGTAAAGTTTCATTAAAATACATTCAGTAGTTTTTGCGTGAAAGAGTAACAAACATATCCATCCATACAAATTTTGCGTTTCAAAAATTAGTAGGATAGGAAGATATATGTATATAGGAAATAAATAATCAATTTTACTTGCATTAATTTAAATTTTATTGCATCCTAATAACTACTTTATTTATAATGTAATACATACGATTTTGGATATAATATACTTGATAAAACATTATTTTCTTATATATTTATATTATATTTTAAACTTTTTATTGAGAGCACAGCAGTTTTTATTTTTAATACACGAGTAAATACAATTTATTATTGTTATTAAACTTTTAACAAGATATTTTATATAAAATATTATTTACATTTTTCTATGCAACTTAATTAATTACATTAGGGTTAAGACCTGGATGCAAAAAGCCCAGTTAAGAAAAGAGTGGCGTTTGAGGGAGGAGGCTTATACCCAACAGTGGGCTAATACGGGCTGCCTATGATGATGATGATGACGATGATTAAACTACATATTATTAAACTCATTATATATAATATAAATATAAATAATTTACAAGCCGCTAAAAACCACAGTTGTGCAATAACAATTTCTACATTAACACTAATTTTAACAATTGGAAACCACTATTCTACAATCTACAATACTATTTGCACGTAAAGCTTTAATTATTTTCTTATTTCTATCATTATTTTTTTCTTGACAATACCATCGACATATCATTATTCTTTTTAGGATCTTCACCATGATTTGATTTTCATCGATAAATCATTATTTTTGGAGGTTGTGTTTCTTCTTATTTTGGTAAATTGCCCTTGTAATGCAAGCATTTCTTGCAAATAGCTCCTGCTTTATCTTTAATAGTCTGAGACGACATAGCTCGTTCAGATTCCGGTTTCGGATCCTCTGGCTCAAATGGACCTTCGCTGAATTGCTGTATCAGCTTTTTAATGTAACTGCCAGGTCCTCTGATAGTAAGTTTTGTATCAGCATCATCTTCAACCTTATCCTCGGCAGTATTAGACCTATACTCGCTTAGCATTTGCAGTCCATCTTGGAAGTTTTCAAACGCTTGAGTGATTTTATCACCGATGTTTAGTTTGTCTTCTATGTCACTTAGATGTAAGGACTTTTCGGCTTCCACAAGACTTTTGGATCCCGTTGGAGTTATAGTAATCTCGGAGTTCTTAACGTCTATGGTTATTTTAGCATCATCTAGATTCAATCCGCTAAGTGATACATCAACAGATTTCGAGCGATACTGCCTAGATGGCGTGGCTGGTACGGTCAGTTGGTTCGGATCTATGTTGGATTCTTTTATAGCTCCGATGGATGTGACAGGAGAGGGAGTAAGAGAGGATCTTTCACCGGGACTCGAACCTGCGGGAGAAGTCAAAATTAATCAATTAGTTAGAGAACAAGTAGGAGATATTAAGATAAAGAAGCCCATTTGGTTCCATTAAATATTGGAATTTTAATTGAATTACATTTTGGTGTCTTTACAAAAAGTATCTTATTGCCCACCACCGGTATTTTTGAATAGGGTTTACCTTACAACATTTGGGCACCAAGAGCTTCATTGTTCATTCCTAAAATAAACCATAGATAACTTATTTATTAGTATTCAGTACAAATTCATAATTTAAAACAATTAAAAAAAACTATATTCAGTCAATCTTACGATTACTTTTTTGCGTTACTTTTAATATAAAAAGAAAATTGAAGTAAGTAAAAATACACAAAATTCTTATGATATTTAGTAAAATAACTATGGTCCATAGTCAGGTACAGCATGAAAGTTAGTAAAAGCCAGGTGTTTTGCAGATTCACAAAGTAAGATATTTTCATTCAAAACAAAACAAAATAATCCAAAATACTGAAAAACGAAATAAATCTGTAATCTGACAAAAACGGTCATGCAGGAAAAAAACTTTGAAAATCTGCAAAACACAACCCAACCAACCGTTAGAAGCTTCCTCCACATCCTCAGAGCACAGCGGCAGAGGCTGCTCCGCCATCAGACCCTGGACCATGTCCATGCAGGAGTCCAGAGAGAACATCTTCCCACACATCTTGATGCCTCGGATGCGACGCCTCATTTCTACATTGATGTTAGTGTTAGCGTTGGAAATACCAGGAAGCCAAGATATTAGCAAGGAAATTAGTTACAAGATCAAGCTACCTAAATGTTACCATTACGATTAGACTTAATTAAAATTGACAATTTAAACACTGTTTAGGTACACAATGCTTTTAAGACTATTTCTGTCACAATTTATCACTAGTATCTAAGCAAAACAAGATGGCGGATTGAACGATGATTAACTTTTGATAGAAATTGAGATGCGATTCTAAATAAATCTTTAGGTTATGTAAATAAGCAATGAGTTAGCGATTAGATGGCCTTATTAGAGTGAATGAATACTCTCTATTGCACAAATTAAATTAACTAATAATAAAAAAGAACAAGAAAATAACAGACAATACAGAAGACAGAAATGGGCTACTGTGAATTTAATACTACAGACGCAAACGAGGTTACAACCACAGACGTAAAAAATGGACTCCATAGCGTTACAAAATTGAGCACTCTGTGTGGCCAATACCTGTCTCATCTGTAGTGTAATGATAAAGGTGACAACATGGGTGACAACTACTGGCCGCACGATCGTTTTCTCTCTCACGCTTTGCCACCCGTATTTACTTCATACCTGGCCCATTGTCTTGAATTGCAACGCAAGCAGTTCGTCTAAGCAGCTAAGGTTCAACGTACGTATTTTGGGATCGCGATAAGCGTGTAGCCAACACGTTCTACAATCGAACTTTATAGCCTAAGAGCCGACCTCAGCCAGACCTTCGTTATTTTAGTAAGGCTGAAAGTTTCTCTGTGTGAGCCTCCAACACAGGTAAGAACGACCCCTGACTATCGAGTTTCGGTTGTGGTTACTTTAGCAGATAACCGGTGGTAAAAGTGTACTTATAAAATAGTACCTTACTTTCCTTAAAGTGTAAAGTTCAATTTTTCTATATTTTCTCCAGAATACCTTTGGGAATCACGATGTTCATTGCCGGACACTTGTCACGGTTGCTTCCCCCTGCCAGACACCCCTAAACCTTTAATCAATTTTAATCATACTTTCGTCATAGTATAAAAGCTGAATTTTATATATGTTACTAAGAGACTTATAAAAATATGGTACCTCAAAAGCCAGACAGTTGTCATGGTTATTACATCTCTTCCAGACACATTGAAAGCCCGCTGTAGGCGCGAGCGCGAGAGATCTGCTAAAGTAACCACAACCGAAACTCGATAGTCAGGGGTCGTTCTTACCTGTGTTGGAGGCTCACACAGAGAAACTTTCAGCCTTACTAAAATAACGAAGGTCTGGCTGAGGGTGGCTCTCCCCCTATTAGTGAGCCGAAGATTGTGACATAACCGCTGTCACACGAACGGAAAAAAGATGAGAGGTTAGCCGTTTACAGCGATACGAAGATGCACACGCTACGTACACGTTACGTGAACCTTAGCTGCTAATACGAACCATTTACGTTACAGTTTAGAACGATCAGGGATAGGGAACGCATAGTCCATTCTCTAGGTCTATGGAGAGAATTTTAAAATAGAAATTACCAGGACTATCCTTAGGCTCCATCTTCAACTGCGCAAAAGTCTGCGCGCAGGAAGTCAGAACCTGCTCATAATCGCAAATGGCCGCGTGGGTACCGTTCACTATCTTCGGAGACATGGGACTGTTGGCGAGGAGCAGACTGGTACCGAATGTGGCGTTCAGCTCCCGAGTTTCTGGTGAATTATAATTTTGGTTTACTTACAACTTTTATTCGAAAGTCACTAGCATTGGACAGGTCTACAGCTCAGTTGGTAGTTGCTCTGCCTTCTATGCTGTGGGTCGTAGGTTCGAGCACTGAGAGCAAATGTTTGTGTGATGAACATAAATATTTTGTTCTGGTCTGGATGTCACTATGTATTCTATCATCGGACAGGTGTCACAGCTCAGTTGGTATTAGCTCTGCCTTCTTTGCTGTGGGTCATGGGTTCGATCCACGCTGAGAGCAAATGTTTGTGTGATGAACATAAATATTTGTTCTGGTCCGGATGTTAGCTCTGCCTTCTTTGCTGTGGGTCGTAGGTTCGATCCCCACTGAGAGCAAATGTTTGTGTGAAGAACATAAATATATGTTCTGTGTCTTGGTGTAACTATGTATTCTATGTATGTATTTACAATAAAATGTATATAAGTATTATATATCAGCAATCTTGTTCCCATAGTTCAAGCTTTGCTTAGTTTGGGACTAGAGTGTGATGTGTGAAATGTCCGTGAATATTTACTATTATATTTATTTCTTTACACCATACCTTTGAGAGAAATCCTTGGTTTCTTTGGCGCGACGATATTCCCGTTTTCTGATCCGAAGAACTCTACCAGTATCTCAGATGCCACCTTTTTAATCTCGTTCCAATCCTCTGAAATATATAACAAATCATGAAATTAATTAATATTTAAAATCATTTTCAGTATAGACTTAAAGTTATATATCAGCATTGCACCGTCTATATGTGGACATATATATTTTGTAAGTGTTGAGACCTTTTGACTCTGCTTCTATATATTAAATATTGTTTTTTATTTCTTTGTGCGTAAAGTAGTATAGTCTTCTTGTCGAGTCAAGAAAGCTTATATAATTCTAGATATTTTAATCAATTCATCAAATAATCAAGTTATTTGATGAATTGATTAAAATATCTAGAATTATCTAGTTTAAGTGAAATATTAATTGTTAATGATGATGTAAGTATACATACCCAAGATATCCTGGTTAGTGGTCCTCTGGGAGGTGACGGTGAACCGGATGACGTAGATGCCCTTGAAGCAAGCGGGAACAGCGTGGATGAATCCGCGACCGTTGAGGCGCTTCAGCAGACACTCAGTCAAGGTATTGTCACCTCGGAGACGGAAAGCAACCATCCCTAAAACAAACAATGAATAACTATACCTACTGTATTTACAAAATGTAAATTGGCATATAAAATACATAAGAAACAGTTGAGCTATCTACAGACCGTTCCAAACGATCTATAGATAGCTCAACTGATCCAAATCACTACCAATCGTCGCGTACCCAAGATACTGGCTGCATTGCCGCGCTGAATAGCAATGCTGATACGCTTTTATAATATTTGTGTAGTTATTATTAAGTTTTAAAAAGGATGTAATAGAAATAAATGAAGTATTAAATCATGATCTTCTTCTTCTTCGTGTCGATGATCTCAAGCAGTGTTTTCCCAAAACTTGGCATCTGTTTAGGGTTATTTGTTTGCATCATCGTGGTAAGAGGATTGGCCAGCAAAGACCCATTACCGGGTCTTGCTGTTTCCTAGGTGCGCTGAGGCTCCTTTCATGCACCCCCTTTAAATCATGATTATACATCATTAATCATGACGAAAACAATAAAAATAACATACCCAAATTCCTCGGCTGGGGTATCTCAAAACGTTGATCAGCAAGAACTAATGCTTCAAACTTTTGAGCAAGACGAACTCCCTGGAAATAAAACAAATAAATAAATACTTATTCCAGACTCGTAAAACCTTATTGAACAAGAAACCCTCAAGCATTGGATCAGATGGCTTAGTCTTCAATAAAAGTTTATTCAGTAAAATCACAAGGATCATTTAGAATCGTCTTATATACCAGGAGATTCTAGGTGCCAGTACCACGCGACCAGAGCCTAGAAGAACGGGCAAGAAACTACCGTTTTTTCTAAATGATCTATCTTATTCTTTCTTCTAAATGGAGTTTAATTGATTTTGAATTTATAAGTTAAAAGATCTTTAAACAAATATACCTCACGAATATGTTTCTGCAGACCAACAACTCCATAGTTCCTCAGCACAAACCAGAGCTTCAGAGCCCTGAAGCGACGGCTCAGGGGTATTTGCCAATGCTGCAAATAAAAATACACTTAAACACGTTGAAATAGATACTATAGTTCACAATCTTAGATATATTGATGACATGAATTATTTAAGTAAGTATAATAATAAAGAGGAAGTGGTAGGCCTAAGAAAAGATAGATGGTTGTGTGAAAAGAGATATGGATGTGAAAGGAGTGAATACCGAGATGACGGGTAATAGCAGAGAATGGAAGAAAAGAACATGTTGTGCCGACCCCACTTAGTGGAATAAGGGAGAAAAAGAAGAAAGTTTAATTAATAAAAACTTTTGTTTAGTGACAAATAAGTAGATATTGATAGGTACGTAAAAGCCCGTGTAATCACGATATTATAAAAGCTGATTTGGATCAGTCACCTTTAAAGAGTTTCCAATGATCTGCAAATAGTTTTGCATCTGTTTATGTTAATATGTAATAGTCGCTTTAATTATAATTTTCTTTGTTACACGTAGACAAGAAAACAAAAAGACACATTTTTTAAACTGTAGATTTAAATATATAGATGTTTTGGACCATTAGTTTTAGTAATTTATGTTGATGAACATTTCTGTGTTTTAGACTGTTAGTTAATTTGTTAGTATTATCCATCACCAAGACAAGATCTCTTACTAGTAACTCCTTTTTAGAAGGATCTTCCAGTTGGATTTTATCTCCACAGCCACCTGACATTTTGATATAACCGTGTAGATGTGTCTTATCCTTATCATCATAAAGTCCATTATCGTTTGTATTAAGATTCATATCAGAATCATCATTATCCACCTCTTTAGTGTTGTTTTTATCTTTGGCTATACCATTATTATCATTTTTTACACCATTAATTTTAATACCATTGTGGTTTGTGACTCCATTACTCATTTTTGCATTTCCGTTAAGTTTTTCAGTATTATTGATTGAATGATCATCATGGTTTAATGTTTGGATTTGGTGAATCTTGTTTTTGGTGTTTGATTTCTGGAATCCAACCTATTTTTGAAAATGAACATTTTTGTAAATAAACACAAAATTATAATATAAAAAGGATTAAAATGAACAAATATGTATAACTTAATACTATGTATAACTTGAAACTCATTTCAACGAAAATATATTAAAAATTTAAAAAATAATAAATAACAAAAGGTCAAGAAAAAAAAACAATAAGGAAAAAAACAAAAATATTTTTTTTTAACAAAAAAAACAACTATAAATAAATTATAGTTACATTCTTACCATATAATCAATAGCTTTCCCTGCGAATATAAAACATACATTAATATACTTTTAAATATGATAATTATTATTATTTACTTATTGTTTTACTTACCCGAATTTTCGTGTCTCAGATAAATTGGGTTCACATTGAAAGTCCTGTGCAGGGCCGTACTATCTCTGACCCTATAGATATAAAAGAAAACACCATAGATATCAAAATCGTTTGTTAGTTATGTTCGATAACTTCGTTTTCGCGATCTAGGATTAGTCTCTGTCATCTGTTGGTTTGTTGCGTAAACAAATCATGTAGCGAATTAAACAGTGTTACAGAGTATAAGTCACGTAAGCCCCGATTGTGCTCAATTATAACGTAAACGGTTCGTCTAAGCAGCTAAGGTTCACCAATGTAACGTGTACGTAGCGTGTGCAACTTCGTATCGCTGTAAACGGCTAACCGCTCATCTTGTTTCTCTTCGTGTGACAGCGGTTATGTCACAATCTTCGGCTCACTAACGTTCGAATGTTGAACGTGTTTGGCTACACGCTATCGCGATCCCAAAATGTCTATAACGTATGTGGAGCTTCGTTTGTAGTTAGAAAATTAGCGCAATCGGAGCCCCTGCTGTGTGTGATAATTTCGTGTAATAAGCAACTGATTTTGATGCGGTTTATCTTAATAGTGATTCTAGAAGATCTATCTCTCATTACTATTTATTGTTGTAAATTATTGATAGATAGATAATTTAAATAATTAAGTACATACCACATTGCTGTGCAGTCAAAGTTGACCATCAACCACTTTGACGGATTAAAAGCGAAGGAGTCGGCACTTTCTACTCCATTCAGCCAATGCCTGAAAAAAAAGCTATTTTCAACAAAACTGTTTAAGGTTAAAGCGCTCAGCCAGGACGCTAGCCGAACAACAGAAGATGTCGCTAGTTTAAAAAACTGCGGTTTTTCTTCTGATTTGTTAATGGTTTGCTATTCATTTATTAAGAACCGACAACGCAAACGGATACTGGAGTGGAGACCGTGTTTAAGCATTGT
Source organism: Ecliptopera silaceata (assembly GCA_932527185.1). NCBI lineage: Eukaryota > Metazoa > Arthropoda > Insecta > Lepidoptera > Geometridae > Ecliptopera > Ecliptopera silaceata. Next base: position 3,374,213 of record OW052217.1, on the reverse strand, counting down.
GTAGTGTAAGACGCCCTCCGGCGAGACGGAGCATGGATACAAGGAGTGTATAAGCGCAAACACAACATGAGAAGAAACGAAGACCGGGCTCAGTGGCGCGTCTGCAGAAACCTACGTCCAGCAGTGGACTGATATAGGTTGATGATGATGATTATTTGTCTTTTATCGAGATGAAAGGGGGTTGAGCACGAATTGAAAACCGTCTGTCTCTTTCCAGATGTCTATGTACTAAATATTATATATAGTGAAATGATAACTTGTATTGATATTGCAAGGAGTGAGCACCGGAATGATGTCTGTGGGGGTATCCTGACAACTGAAATGTTTTTGAACTGTTATTTGATCAAATTGCATTTCAGTTTTTTTCTTCGTCCTTTATTGATATTTTGAATGATCGATTTTCATACCGTTTGATAGAATTAACGAGAAATCAGGTAGGCCATGCTCAAATCTGGTTGGTCATGCTTAAATCAGGTAGGCCATGCTCAAATCAGGTAAGCCACGCCCTAAACCGCGGCATAAACGTCATTTTTAACAGCTTAGTCACGTCAGTCCACAAAAATGTCACGGATTACTGATGAGTTACTATAGTAAAATCATCGAAAACTGAACTGCAAATGAAAGGATATTCGGTCACACAAGTTTCCCCTTGCTGGATAGCCCCACTGATCGAGGAGAGTGGAAGAAGACGTGTTGTGCTGACCCTACATAGCGTGGGACAAGGGTAGGAAGATGACGAATATATCACCTCAGCACTGGTCAGCACCCACATTATTTTACTACTTGTTTGTATAAAATGTAACTATGTGTTAATGTGTGTTTTGTAATTTATGTGTCTTACTTTTCTTTGATTTCTGTCTTTGTGTACCTACTTATGTGTCTTACTATTTTTTGATTGTGTTTTTTCTGTGTGTTGTGTGTTGAATAAATGTTTCTCTCTCTCTCACCTGTATTCTGGGCATATGAACGCGCTGCCAGCATATGCTGCGTCCACATGCAACCATGCTGCATGCTTGCGACACACCTCGCCGATTTCACGAAGGTTGTCAAACGCCACGGAACCCGTCGTTCCTAGGGTTGCGCAAACCTGAAAAATAAAAATCACATCACACTCTAGTCCCAAACTAAGCAAAGCTTGTACTATGGGAACTAGATTGCTGATACAATACAGTTATATTATAGTACCATCCGTACTTTTACTAATAAGATTGGGTACGCAAGTCACAATACAGCGCATGCTAGAGCAGAACAAAGCACTGACTAATTAATCAATTGATTAGTTATTTCATTGATAAATCGAGTTAAATATGCCTGTCCAGTTTAGCATTCGCCGTGAACGAACCCGGTTAGGAATTATTATGTATAAGTTATATTATGTATAAGTTATGTATAAGTTATTATGCGCTCGTATGTCGTTTGCACCGAAATTATAATAAGAGGTTTGGTCAGGTTGATATTTTTAATAGTAGCAAGCACCACTTTAAACAGGAGATTCGAAGTATTCTCGAAGAGAGTGCTTCTTGAATCTCAAAAAAAAAAAAAAAAAAATTGGTGTAGTTAAATGTAGTTTTAGGATTCTTTTATTTTTGCGTTATATTTATATTTGTAGATATATTTCTATACATGTAGTATTGGGTACATATTTATATTTAGATATTATTGTCACATATTCACCACAAACTCACACACTCACTTTTAAAATTTACACTTGCATGACACCGGAGGGTTTCATTTCTTCTTAATAAGCTAGCCTTATAAAAGACCTCTTGTCTTAACAGAATTGAACCCCTCTCCACACACTTTACAAGATACACACGCCCACACACATAACACTTATTATTTGTTTTATTATTTAAGTACGTATCAAAAACGTTAGAAGATTTTGTATACTTAGTTATAGTTTAGTGATTGTTGTTTTATTAATAGTTTAACACAAAAAATGTAAATCCGTTATTGGCTGTATGATATATTTTTAAGATACTTACCTTATTTTGTATTACACTAAGAGCTGTGGATTTTGTTAAATAAATAAAAAAAAAAAAAAAAAAAAAAAAAAAAAAAAAAAAAAAAAAAAAAAAAAGTATATAGTACCATCCGATGCCCACAACTTCGTCTTATAATCGTTATATTTTTCATAATATTTTAAGTGATAGTCTATGTGTTATTCTGGTGTATAAACTACATTATTGTAAAGTTTCATTAAAATCCATTCAATGGGTTTTGCGTGAATGAGTAACAAATATACATCCATTCATTTGTAATTAAATTAGCATATATTTTTTTTTAAATAAATAAGTAAATTCTTACATGATAGATGGACTATATTTGGGAAGTGTCTTTGGTAAGATCTCGGAAATCTAGATTTACCTGACGTGGATAATTGCTACGTCAGCTAAATCTAGATTTTCCAAGATCTAGTCTAGATCTAGCCGAGATCTACCTATGCACAACTCGCATCACAAAGATGCATTGATATAGTTCCTCATGGAATGGGCCTATAAGCTTTATTTATTCTTTAGCGTAGTCTAAGCTTTATTTTATTTGTTGTCTATCGTATTTTATGTCGGCTGGGCTGCGTTTGGGAAACTTCGTCAGGTCTTCTCGTCCTCCATCCCTCAATGTCTGAAAACGAAAGTTTTCAACCAGTGCGTCCTACCCGTTATGACCTATGCTTCTGAAACGTGGACACTGACAGTGGGGTTGGTCCACAAGCTGAAAGTCGCTCAGCGCGCTATGGAGAGAGCTATGCTCGGAATTTCTTTGCGAGACAGAATCCGCAACGAAGTTATTCGTCAAAAAACCAAAGTGTTCGACATAGCTCAAAGAATTAGCAAGCTGAAGTGGCAGTGGGCCGGCCATGTTTGCCGAAGAACCGACAACCGTTGGAGCAAACGGATACTGGAGTGGAGACCGCGTTTAGGAAAGCGTAGTGTAGGACGACCTCCGGCGAGATGGAGCGACGATCTACGGAGTGTAGCTGGCAAAAACTGGATGAGAAGAGCCGAAGACCGGGCTCAGTGGCGCGTCTTGGGAGAGACCTACGTCCAGCAGTGGACTGATATAGGTTGATGATGATGATGATGATGTATTTTATGTCAAAATCAACGTCAAATATTATTTATTCCCGTAAAATCACGCAGATCATGCAGAATCGTGTTATATTAGGTGATTCTAGGTGCCAGTTCCACGCGACCAGAGCCTAGAAGAACGGGCAAAAAACTACCGGCTGGTTCCTACCGTTTTATTGTATGATATTTCTTACAAAGAATTACAATTAAATACTGCAGTTCCAGTGAGGTGTTATTTTTAACTTAGTAAAGTAAAAAATGTATACTTAATAAAATTACTATCTAGCCTTGTAAGATCTTAAAAAAAGTCTTGCTAGTTTTAAAAATACAGAAAAGTTATTATTGGTTCTAAACGATGTTTGTATCATAGCTAATCCTCTTATATTCTACAAGCTCATTAAAAACAATTCTAAACCAGAAACCAGTAAACTTCAAACTAGGTATCTGTCATTGTAAAAACAAAAGGTCTTTACACTGGCCGATAACTACACGATATTGTGGGCAAAATATCGTTCCCGGCGTCGACACGCGTCCGTTGGTATTAGCTCTGCCTTCCATGTTGTGGGTATTCTATCAGCAATCTAGTTCCCATAGTACAAGCTTTGCTTAGTTTGGGACTAGAGTGTGATGATTTCGTGCCGCCTTGTGTGGGCCTTCAAGTGTACTTCGTGTGTTGCAAATAAAAGCCTATCTACATCCAATTATTAGATACTGTCCACAAACCATCAAGATACCCTAACATCTAATCTTTATTCGTAATTGGATAAACCCGTTAATAAAAATTCGCTATTGCACACCTTATGTGTGTTAACAAAAAAATCTCCGATATTGAGTACAAATGTCGTGTCGTAAGTCTTAAAAGGTTCCACGGGAATTCCCCGCTGTCTTGCTTTGTCTTCAAGCTGTAATATTCTTGGTCTCACAAATTGGTCTCACAGGGAATGCCTATTAGTTATTATTTTAAAATGAATGTTTATATAATGGTTGTTTTAAATGAAGTGGATTGGACAATATTTTATTGTGAAGATTGATATCTTAGAAAATATATTTTTTTAAATTGAAAACAATATTTTATTTTGAAAATTGAAGATTATATCTAGAAAAATATATTTTATTAAAATTTAAAATAATATCTAAGAATATATTTATTTCTTGTCACTTATTAAATCGTTTTTAATTGTCTGCGAAAGGGACGACGATCTTAATTAGTTTGTGTTTTTTAGATCAATAATGAAACGATTTTGATGATTATTTTTTTGTTTGATCAAACATATATTAGAAATAATTTCGTATAAAAATAAAAATCTGATTATCACATTTGGGTAATTAAAAATTTAGTTTAGTTTTTAACTTTACTTTTATCTTATTATTTTGCGTTATCCTAAATTGTTTGACATTTTAATTAATTTGTGTAAGTGGTTTCTGTCGTTTAAATGAAATAAAAAATACTTTTTGTATTTTTATTTGACAGCCTAAGAATACTTTGCCTGATGAAAAGCCACATCCAGGACTCTAGATCCACGACCAATTAATTCCCAAAGCAAATTGACAATATTTTGACAGCAACTTGACAATGTTTTAAACAGCTAAACTGCGGCAGTTTGAGAATACTTTGCCTGATGAAGAGCCACATCCAGGACTCTAGATCCGCGACCAATCAATTCTCGAAGCTAATCGCTGCTTAGCATAGTTTTAAATTGGATTCGACTTGTACGAGGCTTGATAGGTCTCGTAATTTCAATATGAAAACTAAATTTCTTCGGCAAGATACGGTACAAAAATTTCAATATAAATAATGTTTATTTAGGAAATAAAGAAATAAATAAATATTCATGGACATTTCACACATCACACTAGTCCCAAACTAAGCAAAACTTGTACTATGAGAACTGGCTTGATACTTATATACATTTTTTTTAATACAAATATAGAATCCATAGTGTACACCCAGACACATAACAAACATCAATGTTCATCAACTTTTGCTCTCGGTAGGAATCAAACACCCGACCCACAGCATGGACGGCAGAACTACTACCAACTGAGCTGTGACGTCTGTCAAAATAAAAATAAGGATAAAAACTCACCCAAAAAGGTACCAATCCTTTCTCCTTATCGCTGATGATGGCTGCCTCAAGCTGATCTCCACGCATGCTCTGGTGCTCATCTGTCTCTATGTATCGCATCCTCACCAGTCCTGTGGAAAGAACAAGGTGTGACCATCCTAGTAGGCTGTAAACAAGATATGATCATCCTAGTAAGAAACAAGATGTGATCATCCCAGTAGACTGTAAACCAAAATGTGACCATCCTAGTAGTCTATAAACAAAAAGTGATCATCCCGCGGATAAAGTAGTTTCCAAAAGATCATATAATTTCTAAATTGTTACAGCAGTTTTGAAGTATTGCATAGCGTTAGGAGCCTCAGAGTCTGAGCTCTGAGAATCCCAGGTCCCATGAAAAGAAATCCAGGTGTAACGTGATTTATCCCCAAAAACAATATGAGCAACTGTAAGTTTGGTGAGACACGCAATGTTTTTCAATAGACCACTTACCAATAAGTCCAGCCTTTTCCACCGAAGAGTGCGCCTGGTCGGAGCAGTAGCATATAAGGTGACCTAGCAGTTCCGAGGACTGAAGGTCAGGGTTAAGAGCAGCCAGCTCCATCAGAGCCCTGGTACGGGCTGCTAGCAGGCTGACCAAGGTCGCCTCGCTAGCTGTGGTCTGTACATAGATATATTTAGGTCTATTTTACTTGGAATACAGTCAGTTTGCCTTATTTTCTATATTTCACAATCTTAGATATTGTGTCGCCATCATGATCACCATAGGCAACCCGTATCAATCCACTGCTGGGTAAAAGCCTCCTCTCTAAACGCCACTCTTTTCTTATGTGGGCGTTTGCATCCAGGCCTTGGTCCTGTATTGCAACGATATCATCCATCCATCATATATTCTGTAGCTACTATTAATTGTCATGGTTTAAAGACCTGACATCTGTAAACTACAAAATAGGTACCCATAAGCAGCTTTTACAAAGCTACACAGTAGTTTTCCAACACAAAATACATAAGGGACACAAGTCACACAAGTCAAGTCAATTCAAATATTTAAAAAATCAAGGATCATTTAGAATCGTCTTACATACTAGGTGATTCTAGGTGCCAGTACCACGCGACCAGAGCCTAGAAGAACGGGCAAGAAACTTACTTGTATCACCCCACCGCCTGGACTGTCATCTTTTTCATTTAGAAAGCAGTCCGGTAGACCAAGGAGTTTGCCGAGCCAGTTCATAGCAATGGTCTCCAGCTCTGTTCCAGCTGGAGAAGACGCCTGGAAAAAAAACATTAATAAAAGGAGAATGGACAATTCCCTATGGAGCATGGGCCATGACTAAAATCGTCGTCCCTCAGGGTTGCCACATAATACGTTTGAAAGGGATTTTACAGAACAACCAAATTAATCAAATACCGATTATTTATGTTTTAATCAAATAACGACTCAAACTTGTATTGTAGTACGAGAGTTCTACTATTAAGCTACAAGGTAAAAAAATATGGTTGTGTAGTTTAGCTATACTTGGGACATCTAACCTAAAGTCTGATTTTGACCATCATTTCAAAAACGTGCGAGTACTAAATTAAGTAGTAAGTTTTGATCTGAATATCGCTGAACACACATAGGGGTTATATCGATAGGCATTGAAGTTCATCGACCTGCCACTTTTGGCATAAAACACCCTGTATAAAAGACTTACCCAGGTGAAGCAGAGTACATTGAGAGCGCTGGACAGCATATCGCCCATGATGGAAGGATATGACGTCAGAGCTGGGAAGTAGGCGTGCATGTGGGGACTCTGCCAGTGCACCAACTAAAGACAAAATTATTTAAGATCTTCTATTCTATGATTTGAATAATATGTGGAGGTTGCGGGTTCGATTCCCGCCTTGGGATAAATGTTTGTACTATCTGCAAATATTTATACGGGATGTAATGTATTGTATTAAGTATGTCAGTATTATAATGCCCATAACACAAGCTCTGCTTAGCTTGAGGCTAGATGATGTTGTGTGGATTGTCCAGCATTATTTATTTTATATAAGTATATGTATTATTTTCTTAAAATTCGGGAGGTCTGCAATGACGCGTGACCCGAGAGCTGGTGAGTATCTGGTCATATAGAAACTAGATTGCTGATACATACATATATTTTGTTACATAACAAGAATGCATTATTGACACTGAACAAACATTTGATCTGCTGAGCGAACCCGTGACCCACAGTATGGAAGGCAGAGCTACTACCAACTGAGATTATCTAAAAAAAAAAAAGACGTGTGGTGGTAAAGCTATTGCATAGCATTTTTTCAGTGTTAGGTTATTTCGTTACGGAATTTCTGAATTCTGTCTCCACGCTCAAGGCCCGCGATAGAAGTTATGCAATAGCTTAAAAATATATATATCCAGAAAGAACTCCCCATTGATATCCTAGTCTCCCAACACCAGACAGAACTCCCCATATTCTCCAAACTTACTCCTGGCATGATATGTTTGTCAACGTCTTTGAAGATGTCATCCCAGTTCTCAGGGTCTTCTGGAGCCACCTTCGGCAGCCGTTTGTGAAGGTACCCTGGCTGCACGCTGGGGTAGACGCGACGGTCTCGAATGTTCTCCAGGTAGTCTGCTATGTAGTCTACCATCTCCTTGGCTGGGAGAAGAAATACAATAAAACTGATTATTTTTATGTTAAATCTCAAGATAATTATCTAAATTTTTCAAAAACATATTTGTTGTACAAAATCTATGGTTTGATCAGAGTCCTTTAAAGATGTATCGATAACGAGGTCGATAACGAACTGATTTTTTTATTTTAAATTAGTTGTATTTATATAAGTAATTTAAAGTAAAAGTCGCTCAGCGCGCTATGGAGAGAGCTATGCTCGAAATTTCTTTGCGAGACAGAATCCGAAGCGAAGTGATTCGTCAGAAAACCAAGGTGTTCGACATAGCTCAAAGAGTCAGCAAGCTGAAGTGGCAGTGGGGGCCGGCCATGTTATCCGAAGAATCGACAACCGTTGAAGCAAACAGATGATGAGTGGAGACCGAGTTTAGGCATTGTGTATTGTACGACGCTTTCCGCTGAGTTGCAGCGACGATCTGCGGAGTCTAGCGCAAACACAACATGAAAGGAGCGCATCTTGGGAGAGACCTACGTCCAGCAGTGGACTGATATATTTAGGTTGATGATGATGATGATGAAAATGGTTTATTTTTACCACTTTGTTTCAACTCGCAACCTTAGTAATTAAAGTAGAAATACTAGATCTAAAACCAATAATTACAGATGTCATAATCATTGATTAACCAGAGCTTACAATAATAATTTTAAATTAATTATTGTTTGTAGATACAATTATAAATATTTGCAATGACCTGTAAGGATAGTTCAGGGTGGTGGACTCTAGACTTGGCTATGGAACATTTTTTAAAGCATTATTATTATTCAGCCATTGTCGTCCCACTGCAGGGCAAAGGCCTCCCTTCCCTCCTTCCACTCCTCGCGACTGTACCTCAAGTAGGTACGAGTTTGTACACACACGGATCGCACAAACTCGTACTTGGGGTACCTACTGATCTTATAATTCCCTCGCTAGCGTTCAGGATTCTTATATTATAATCCTTCGCTTGCTCTGTCATCAAAATAGAGCACACGAACAACGGCGGATCCAGGGGGGGGTCATGGGGGTCATGACCCCCCCTGAGCTGGTTCCAGGACTTAGGTGGACCACTAATTGAACATAATATTACATTATCAAAATTAAATTATAAGTTCTTGACTTGATCACGACTATGTAACCCCCCTGGCGCCAAAGCTTGATCGTGACCCCCCCCCCTGGCGTCAAAGCTGGATCCGCCCTTGCACACGAAAAAGTTACTGCATTCTTCTATTATTTGATAGAAAATAACGAATCCTTTCAGAATCTCAGCAGATTCTAAGACATCTTGAGTGTTATTTACATTTAAATTGAAACACACAATCACAAAGACTTCCTGTGAGTGTACCCACTCTACTATCCTTTTGAAGTAAGTTGAACAAAGTATTCTATCTATTCGTTATTTAATCGACTTTTTTTCAATTAACTAGAGGGTCAATGCCAGTCTGGGGTACGCTTCCGATTGGTACTAATTTGGATCAGTTGAACTATCTGTAGATCGTTTGCAACGGTCTGTAGATAGCTCAACTGTTTCTTATGTATTTTATATGCTTGTACATTTCGTAAATACTGTAATAGTCGTAAGTTTGTTTATTAACTGTAATGAAAGTAAGTAAATAGAAAGTGATGGGGAGACCTTTTCCCAGCAGTGGGACAAAGCATAGTAGGTACAAAAAAAGGAAGCTACATCGTCAGTACATGGATGAGGCAAAGGACCGTGTAGAGTTGCACAAGAAAAGGAAGGCCTATGCCCAGCAGTGGGCGAAATCTGACGAATTGAGAATTTCTTCTTTTGAAGTCGGTTGAAAATAGTGTACAAAAATTACTAAGTTTTCCATATCAATTGTTTTTTTAATTCTTTTTTACAAAAGTATACATGTGTATAAGATATTTCATAATATTTTTCATTCATATTTATTTCAAGTAGATAGATTAACATAGGTATGTTTCTATAAAATATATTTTTTAAGTAGATATACTTAGTCTAGTTTTAAAAGAACCTCCGACAACGTTATTGAATCCCGACATTCCTAACAAACAATATAAGTCGCTAGCCCATAAAAAGACTTTACAAACCGGTTCGCACCAGATGAAACCGGATCAAACCGGTATAAACTGATCGAATAAACAGTGATTTTATTTTATTGTACCCATTTTGTTTGATTCTCTTTATTGTAAGTGATAAATTGAGTATAAAAGAGATTCTAACCATATGTATCACAGCTCAGTTGGTAGCTCTGCCTTCCATGCTGGTCGTGGGTTTGATTCTCACCCAGAGCAAAGGTTATCAGTGAATAATAACAAAATGTACAATAAATAGGTGCAATTTTACAAAATATCCCAACTTATATTTAAAAAAAAACTTGAGAGATGGCTTGGCGGATGGAACGAATCTTAATTTAATAACTGGCTTGCTTTCTATAATTTCTATAATTTTTATTAATAAGCCTTGACGAGATCGAAATGGCTCTGAGACAGTTGAAAAATGGAAAAGCCCCAGGGGAAGACGGAATCACGTCGGAACTCCTAAAGGCAGGTAGTCTACCAGTCCTGAGGGAAGTCCAACGTGTTTTTCAATCCGTCATGGACCATGGGAGAACTCCAAAGGCATGGAGCAAGAGTGTGGTCGTGATGTTTTTCAAGAAAGGCAACAAAGCCTTACTGAAAAACTACAGACCGATTTCACTCTTGAGCCATGTCTACAAACTGTTTTCCAGGGTTATCTCGAACCGTCTTGCGCGAAGACTTGATGAGTTCCAAACCCCAGAGCAGGCTGGGTTTCGCAGAGGATTTGGCACCATAGACCACATTCACACAGTGCGGCAGATTATACAGAAGTCCGAAGAGTATAATCAGCCACTGTGCCTAGCGTTTGTGGACTATGAGAAAGCCTTTGACTCTGTTGAAACCTGGGCTGTTCTACAGTCTCTGCAACGATGCCAGGTAGATTGGCGATACATCGAAGTGTTGAGATGCCTTTACAATGATGCCACTATGTCTGTCCAAGTCCAGAACCAGCAGTCTAAACCTATCCAGCTGCGCCGCGGAGTAAGACAAGGAGATGTTATATCTCCCAAATTGTTTACAAGCGCACTGGAAGATTTGTTTAAGACGCTGAGTTGGAATGGAATGGGCATTAACATCAATGGCGAATATATCTCACACTTGCGATTTGCTGATGACATCGTCATATTGGCGGAATCGTTGCAGGACCTACAACAGATGCTGAACAGTCTTGCTGATGCCTCACGACGTATTGGCCTGGGCATGAACTTGGATAAAACGAAGATCATGATCAATGATCGTATTACCCCAGAGCCAATAACCGTCGCCGGAATGCCTCTCGAAGTTGTGCAGCAGTATGTCTACCTCGGGCAGACACTGCGGTTAGGTAGACACAACTTCGAGAAAGAGCTAGACCGGAGAATTCAGCTGGGCTGGGCTGCGTTTGGGAAACTTCGTCAAGTCTTCTCGTCATCCATCCCTCAATGTCTGAAAACGAAAGTTTTCAACCAGTGCGTCCTACCCGTTATGACTTATGCTGCTGAAACGTGGACACTAACAGTGGGGTTGGTCCACAAGCTGAAAGTCGCTCAGCGCGCTATGGAGAGAGCTATGCTTGGTATTTCTCTGCGAGATAGAATCCGCAACGAAGTCATTCGTCAGAAAACCAAGGTGTACGACATAGCTCAAAGAATTAGCAAGCTGAAGTGGCAGTGGGCCGGCCATGTTTGCCGCAGAACCAACAACCGTTGGAGCAAACAGATACTGGAGTGGAGACCGCGTTTAGGCAAGCGTAGTGTAGGACGCCCTCCGGCGAGATGGAGCGACGATCTGAGGAGTGTAGCTGGCAAACTCTGGATGAGAAGAGCCGAAGACCGGGCTCAGTGGCGCGTCTTGGGAGAGACCTACGTCCAGCAGTGGACTGATATAGGTTGATGATGATGATGATGATGATGATTGCTTTCTATGAGAGAGAGACAGAGAAACACGCGCACGCCGCACGGCTTACAACTATAGCAAAAAGTGTCGTTACAACTTTTGGTCTTAATTTTTCCCGTCTAGCCCCCTTTCGCAACGCGCGATAAGGAACTTCGTTCCAAATAAAAACAAATGCATTTTGTGTTTCTCTAAAATATAACAGTATTAAAAGTTTGCCCATGATATTCAAATCGACTAGGTATAGGTAAGTATATATTTTTTAAAGTATATATTTTAACGGTCTATCTTATAAAAAGTTAGCGCAGACTTAAAGTGCTTACCATATGTAATGATGACTTAAAGTCAACGCTAACTTTTTATAAGATAGGGGGTTATTAAAGTTTATTTTAGATCTTACCTTTCACACGAAATTCAGTGTGTTCCATTGTTTTACCTGAAACATAAAGCATAGTGGTGAAAGTCGTCACGGCTGAGTTGGTCGTTAATCTGTATCTAAGAATTGATACTTTTTTTGAATAGTATAAAATACTTTATTCACAAACAAACTTACGACTATTACAGTATTTACAAAATGTATAGGCGACCAAGAAATTGGTTTACCACTTTTGATGACATCTCCCAGTAACATAATTATTCGCTAAGGATTACAGATTGACAGATTCTGACGTAGCAGTTATTAATCTGTCAAGCGAAAATAGCCTTCGATGTTTTGTACGTGCAAATGATATTCAGCCTTAGAGTGGTAAACCAATTTCTTTGTCGCCTATACATAGGAATACAAAATACATAAACAGTTGAGCTATCTACAGACCGTTGCAAACGCTTATACAAACAGCTCACCAGATTGTAAATACTGTAATACTCGTAATTTTATTTGTGAATATACTATTTTTATACTTATGTATTAATAAACGACGACGATGACGACGACCGATGTGGCGCGGTGGGCGATGGTCCGCCTGCGACGCGGAAGGTTGCGGGTTCGATTCCCGCCCCGGGATAAATGTTTGTATGTTCTGCAAACATTTATTCCGGGTGTTCTGGGTATTATATGTATAATAAAAAATATCTATCTATATAATGTATTATATTAAGTATGTCAGTCTTCTAGTACCCATAACACAAGCTCTGCTTAGCTTGGGGCTAGATGATGTTGTGTGGATTGTCCAGCATTATTTATTTATTTATTTAAACATGTGATATTTTTCTCGTCAACGTACGGAACCAAACGAGGGTTCCCCACAGTTTTATAGCACGGAACCCTATAAGTTAATCGATTAACGAGCTAGAGGTTATAACGCATCGATTGTAGTTATACTGCTTCTTTCAATGTCTATGGGATTACTGAGTATTTGTGTCACCGAAAATCTTTGGAACCAGTCATCATCATCATCATTTCAGCCCGTTGGCACCCACTGCTGAGTATAGGCCTCCTCTTTATTATGCCATTCTTTACGGTCCCTTGCGACTCTCATCCACTGATTCCCGGCTCGCTCCATAATGTCTTTGGACCATCGGGCTGGTGGTCTGCCTCTTGGTCTACGAGCATCCCTTGGCCACCATTCCGTAATCGCCTTTGTCCACCTTCCATCGTCTCTTCTCGCTAGCTGTCCCGCCCAGTAGTGGATTCGAATTCTTTCATTTATCTTTACTTTGGTAAGTAAACGAAGGCCCACCCGGTTTTCAAAATTATTTCTGGGCGTCTAGTGTTGTCCACGCGTGACCCGAGGGCTGGTGAGTATCTGGCCCAGCGTATTATTGCTATTCAGCGCGGCAATGCAGCCAGTGTCTTGGATACGCGACGATTAGGTACTACTGATTTGAACCAGTTGAACTATCTATAGATCGTTTGCAACGGTCTGTAGATAGCTCAACTGTTTCTTATGTATTTATATGCTTGTGTACATTTTGTAAATACTGTAATAGTCGTAAGTTTGTTTGTGAATAAATTTTCATATATTCAGTAAACGAATCGTTTACTTAATAGATCTGCATATTTTTTTAACCATATAATTATTAGTTATTTTACAATTTTATTAAAGTGGACATTATAAGTGACATATACTTTTTTTTTATTAAAAAAGTACATAATTTTGTAAAATACTTACATAAGAAACATTTGAGCTATCTACAGACCGTTGGAAACCATCTATAGATAGCTAAACTGATCAAAGTTTCTTTATAAAAAAGAGATAAAAAATGTAACCGCAAAAGTTGAACCAATATTATTACCGATAGTAAACATAATACGTCATAATCTATCAAATAGAAGCCTTGCAAAGGCTTTAAATAACTTTTGATATTGACTTTATTTCATTTTATTTATTGCTATAAAAATGTTTTTTAACAGAATATCTCTGGTTAGCGAACTTTGGGGTATATATAAATTATATTTAAAAAATATTTTATTTAAGTATAAGAAATGAATGCACTCTTATGTCAAATTTTGAAAAAATGAAAACTAAATTAAATTTAAGGAAAACAAATAAAATGAATAGTTGCGAAAAAATTGTGACTATGACTTGATTGACCTAAACAAATATATTTTTACGAAAATAAAGAAAATCGACTTCAACCGTCGATTTTTTATATAGTTTTATTTAAGTAGTACTTAATATACATTTTTTTGAAAAACTCAAAAAGTAAGAAGTAAGTACCACTTAACTACTTCTGATAAACCATAAAATATTACAAAATCTATTTTTATTGAAAACAAACAAACAAACAATCAAATCTTTTCTCTTTATAATATTATCATCACAACATAGTATAAACTAAACATTTACTGTCTCTATGTAAGCTAAGTACTTTAAAACTACGCAACGGATTTTGATGCAGTTTTCATTAATAGGTAGAATAATTCAAGAACAAGGTTTATATGTATAAAAAATGTATAATATATTAAGAGACACACTGAAAATTCTAACTCGCGCGAAGTCAGTGCGGGTCACTAGTTTAATATAGATATGCGTTTTAATATGTTTTACCCTTTTTCTTTATAAAGGAGGTTGGGCATTCATGTCTTTCTTTTGACATCAATGCGATAAAGGGCATACGTTTAAATTAATGAAAATAAAAAAAAAACTCTTATAGAAGCTAATTATAATAATTAATGTATTTAAAAGTAACTAATATAAAATGTGTTTTATGTTATTAAATTTTTATTGGAGTAATAAATATGACTGTATTATTTTTTAAGTAAATAATAATTAAATAATATTTTTAGAAGTTTTTTTGTATAATTATAATACATTTTAGTAATACTTTTATTAAATTGGACTTTAACTGCAATATAAAATTTTTATTTTATTAATATGTAGGTTAGCTAATCAATCAATTATATTTATTAATATTTAATTGTTTTTCGCTGTTTTATGTCTTTTAAAAATATATATTTTCATTATTATAAATAAATATAAGTACTTCATTAACTTTAATACTAATGTAAATCGGATTATTAGTAAATTTTCTTCCAAAAATTTATACTTAAATTTTTTTTTAATTTTAAGTAAACTCTATTCTAGTAAGAATACTTAAACTGAAAAAAATATAAATCTTATCTTAATAATATAAAATCATCCAAATACTACTTACAATTAAATTGTTCTGTTATACAGGGTGCGCGATTTTCCGAACTGTCAAGTTAACAAACAGGATGTTGAAATAACACTGTTGCTTCAACTCCTACTGTAAGGTTTATATAGGGGGTGGCATCGATAGACACAAGTTAGGTAGCGGGTTAGGTCATAAGCGGAGCGGGGAACAAATTAATAAATATATTCATGAACATTTTCGATTCCCGTCTTGTGATAAATGTTTGTACGATCTGCAAATATTTATTCTGGGAGTTCTGGGTATTTTATATGTATAAAAATATCTATCCATGTAATGTATTGTATTAAGTATATCAGTCTTCTAGTACCCATAACACAAGCTCTGCTTGGCTTGGGGCTAGATGATGTTGTGTGGATTGTCCAGCATTATTTATTTATTTTACACATCGCGCTCTAGTCCCCAAGCAAAGCTTGTACTATGGGAACTAAATTTCTGATAGAATACCTTTACACTTTTTTTGTAATAGGTAACATAGAATGACATAGAAATTATGTTCATCACACAAACATTTGCTCTCGGCGGGGATCAAACCCACGACCCACCGAATGGCAGAGCTAGTACGAACTAAGCTGTGACGCCGGGGATTAAACCCACGACCCACCGGAAGGCAGTGCTAGTACGAACTGAGCTGTGACGCCTGTCAATTCAAATTGATTATTTAATATAGCAAATATATATCTATGCTGTGTTTACTGCTAAACAAACAATTTGCAACGTTGCAAACGATCTACAGATAGCTGAAGCACACAAGATATTTCATTTGGTGATTGATTGCTAATTATAGCTCATTAGTTAATGAGGTAAAGATGATTTTGACGTACGTAAGATAGTTTTTTTTTCAGTAGATATATTTATTCACAAACAAACTTTCAACTATACTGTATTTACAAAATGTACATTGGCATATAAAATACATAAGAAACAGTTGAGCTATCTACAGACCGTTCTCTATAGAAAGTTCAACTGATCCAATCAGTACCAATCGAAATAATTATCGTTTTGTAAATAATAATAAATAAAAAGTTTATTAAAATTTACGTAACTGACTTTTTATTTCCTTTTTTTTTTCTTTTTATTTCGTTTTTATTTCCGTCTTTTATTATTAGTGCTAAGATGAGCTTTGGGGGTTATACATATGTTTTATAAGGTAACTGTGTATTTGACATATTGTGTATATTTTCAAATCGCTATCGCTTATGCACTATGCACACTAAAATAAGATCAAACTTGAAGATCAACCGGAAAATATTTACTTCAACACTTTTAATAGATTTTCCGGTCAAACTTTGATTTTTATCTGTTATTATATCTATAAGTTTATAAATACGCAGTTATTACGATTTTTAATTGTAACTTTTCTAATTATAAGTTTTTTTTTGTGTCGCTATTTTAAAATGATTCTTAGATAGATAGTTTTTTTTAATGACATAGTAACAAACATGCGGCGTCATTTTAATTATATTTTTTTGATATTAAAACACTTATTGTGACAAATCTATAATAATTAGACATAATAATATGCTGTGACTGATATTATAGTGGATGATGATGTGTCTTACAAAATCGTAGTACATAATTTCATTCTATCATCTATAGTTTTCGCAGCGCACGCGATGTAAAGAATTTCTAAGGTATTTTTTTTACACCTTGGGTTACATAATTGAAGTTTTAGTAAGGATCCTTAATTTTTTTCAAAATATAATATAGCCTATGTTCAGCTCAGGTACCTTTACAACAGTGAAATAATTTTTCCGTGGTCTCGGAGCCTAATCGATGCAAACAAGCTTACTATAGCAAAAAGTGTCGTTACAACTTTTGGTCCTAATTTTTTCTGTGTAGCCCCCCTTCACAACGCGTGAAAAAGGAACTTCGTTCCAAAAAAAAAATATATATATATAGTACACGATAAAATTCCGTATAATATTATATATAATATACATTTTTAGTATCTCTTTACTCACAGTACCATAAAGTACGTATAAATTACGGTATTAATATATAAGTAAACATGACATTATTATTATCTTAAAAGGCCATCTCTCAAATAATTAAATTATATGACAATTAAATAAATTAATCATGTTTTATCGAATTATTATTATTTATGGAATTATTGGAGGAAATCAAAAGTAATGTGTTATGAGCATTTGATAATAAAAAAACTATGCTTAAAATAATTTTATCAAATAGTTATATTATTATATAGATTAATTACTTGAGATATCTAGAGATCATTTGCAACGGTCTGTAGATAGCTCAACTGTACCTCTACCATGAGCTGTCACAGTAAAATCGCCTGACTTTACTACAGTAGTTACGTAAATATTAGTAATTACGAATTTTAGTACCCAACTATCCGCTAGAGGCGCTGTACAAATCTTCATACATTTTTTTAACTACAGACGCTAGCGAGTATAGTAAATATAGTATAGTAAAAACTCATGGTAGACCTACTGTTTCTTGTTTATATACCTATTTACATTTAGTAAATACTGTAGATCATCATCATCGACCTATATCAGTCCTCTGTTGGACGTAGGTCTCTGCAGACGCGCCACTGAGCCCGGTCTTCGGCTCTTCTTATGTTGTGTTTGCGCTACACTCCGCAGATCGTCGCTCCATCTCGCGGGAGGATACTGTAGATAGATAGATAGATAGATAGAATATACTTTATTGTACACAAATACAAAAAATAAATAGAAACATCGAAATACCTAAGGTGGTACTAAAAGTTAGAACAATAGGCGGCCTTATTGCTAAAATCAATCTTTTCCAGGCAACCTTTGGATGGACAATATATGAACAGTACAAATGTAATAGTAAGTGATGACCGATGTGGCGCGGCGGGCGAAGGTCCGCCTGCGACGCGGAGGTTGCGGGTTCGATTCCCGTCTTAGGATAAATGTTTGTACGATCTGCAAATATTTATTCCAAGTGTTCTGGGTATTTCATATGTATAATAAAAAATATCGATCTATGTAATGTATTGTATTAAGTATGTCAGTCTTCTAGTACCCATAACACAAGCTCTGCTTAGCTTGGGGCTAGATGATTGTCCAGCATTATTTATTTATTTATTTAAGTTTGTTTGTAAATTAATTACTTATTGGAAACTGACGTAAATAGATTGATTAAATAGTAATGATCTCATTTACCTGTATCTTAAATTATCTTTTCGGTTTAATATTGGATGATAAGGTTAACTGCTTCAATTCTATAATAACTAACCTATTTGACATTCATGCGCCATTTCGTGCAATTAAGCTTAAGCAGCTACCAGCTCCATGGCTGACTGATGAAATTAGAACTCTCATTCATAAAAATCTTGTGCGAAAACAAAATATAAAATGGTGCCGAATAAAACTAATAAGACCAAATACTACAAGGCTCGTAATTGCTGCAATAGGGTGTGTAGAGACGCTCAACGCCACCATATTCACGAATCTGTTTCTGATGAAAATCCCGCAAAGGTCTGGAAGTTTCTCAGATCTTTAGGTGTTGGTAAATCTCGACAAGACTCGATACCTGGAAGCTTGGACATAAATTCTCTCAATAAACACTTTTCATCATCTTCTTGCATCAATGACCTTGATAAAGATAACACACTCCGCTATCTTTCTTCACTACCAACACCTGATCACCCTATCTTTCACTTCAGTTCGGTCACCGCTGGCGAAGTTAAGAAGAGCATTTTATCAATCACGTCAAAAGCGGTTGGGGTTGACGGTATCAGCCGTAATATGCTTCTTCCTATCCTAGATTTAATCCTTCCTACTCTTTGCCATCTCCTAAATTATTCCTTGGTCAACAGCGTGTTTCCTTCAATCTGGAAGGAAGCCCAAATTATCCCTTTACCCAAAAAATCTAATCCTCAGTCATTTTCCGAGTACCGTCCCATATCTATTCTTCCCTTTTTATCTAAAGTTCTCGAACGCCTTGTTCATAATCAGCTAAATTCCTATCTTACCTCTCATGATCTCCTTAACCCTATGCAGTCTGGTTTTCGCAAGGGTCATAGTACTGTCACTGCTCTAGTCAAAATTACAGACGATATTCGCTTAGGAATGGAACATGGACAACTCACAGTACTGACTTTGCTCGATTTCAGTAACGCATTTAATGCAGTTAACTTTGACATACTCCTTGCTTTACTTGGCTCTCTTAACTTTTCCCCGGCCGTGGTTGACTGGTTTTCTAGCTATTTACATGGGCGCCGTCAGTGTGTTCGCCTTGAAGAGTCCGTATCCTCTTGGTGTGACATGTCTGCAGGTGTACCTCAAGGTGGTGTCCTCTCTCCTCTTCTCTTTGCTACTTTCATCAATTCCATCTCTCATAATCTTTCTTCTTCCTACCACCTTTATGCAGACGACTTACAGATCTACGCCCAAGCGTCTCTTAGCAATATTGCTGACGCTGTTGAGAGGACAAATTCAGATTTACGTTTCATCTGTGAGTGGAGCACGGCCCATGGGCTTAAGATTAATCCTACGAAAACGCAGACTATCATCATTGGTAGCTCAAGAACGCTTTGTAGGGTTGATTGGTCTACACTGCCCCAGGTTGTGTTTGATGGTCATATTATTCCTTACAGCGAGACAGTCAAGAGTTTGGGAGTAATATTAGACCGCCACCTTTCGTGGAAGGCCCAGATGGATGCAACCAGCCGCAAACTGTTTGCCTCGGCTGGATCATTGAGGCGGCTGCGAAATTTTTTGCCGACATCCACTAAAACTGTGCTCGCTCAATCGCTTTTACTACCGATATTAGATTACGCTGACGCATGTTATTTAGACCTCACCGAGGAGCAGCTTGACAAACTGGAGCGCCTGCAAAATTTTTGTATACGGTTTGTTTATGGTCTTCGCAAATTTGACCATGTTTCTCCCTTCCGTTCTCTACTCAAATGGCTTCCTATTCGTCTCCGCCGGAATATGCATATTCTCTCTCTCCTTTATTCCATACTGTTTAGCCCGTTTTCACCTCGCTATCTTAAAGATAGATTCGAATATCTCCACTCCTCCAGTATTTTTTCTCTTAGGTCATCGGAGAATCTTTTACTTAAAACTCCTGGGCATAGTACTTCATTTTACAGTGACTCTTTTACTGTCCAAGCTGTACGGCTGTGGAATGCTTTGCCTTTGGAAATTAGACGTGCAGCTTCACACAACATCTTTAAGGCAAAAGTGAAACAGCATTACTTAGCAACCTTATCTACTTAACCTGGATTAGTTAATCAATTTAGCTGTTTTGTACTCACCTGATTTAAATTATCAATAAAGCATAATATTATTATTTATTTATTTTATATGTATTAGTTTATTTCATAAATATTGTTATTGTATGTATTAGGGTTAGTTTTATGTACTAGGTACCGTGGGTATTTTAAGTTTTAGGTAGTTCGTACTTTAATTTTAGTTACATTCTTAATATTTTTGGTTTTTTTATTTTTAGTACTTAACTTTAACAACAGAAATGTACCTAATTACACCGCCTTCCTGTCTATCTTTCTTTATCTCACTTCGGTTGCCTGGAAGAGATCGCTTTCAGCGATAAGGCCGCCCATTGTGTAACCATTTATATTTCTTTGTTTTGTTACCTGTAATTTTATTTTTGGTGTACCAATAAAGAGTTTTCTATTCTATTCTATTCTATTCTAATAGTCAAGAATATCCGGATTACTGAATAAACATCCTAAAGACAGTCACAGCTCAGTTGGTAGTAGGCTCTGCCTTCCAAGTTTTGGGTCGTGGGCTCGATCCACATCACGAAAAATGTTTGTCTAAATGATCCTTGTGATTTTACTGAATAAAGTAATTTTAACTTTGACTTTGTGTAAATTCTATCAGCAATCTAGTTTCCATAGTACAAGCTTTGCATAGTTCAGGACTAGAGTGTGATGTGTGAAATGTTCGTGAATATTTATTTATTACCATTTTTCTGCCGTGATATTCATGTCCATGTCCTTTTTTTTACATTACATCACGTGCGAGTTTACTGCGTACCTCGCTGGAATGCGTCCCCACTCGCCCACTCGCCCTTTCAAATCAAATCAAATATTTCTTTATTCAATAAAATCACAAGAATCATTTGGAATCGTCTTACATACTAGGTAAAGCGTACCTCGCTGGAATGCGTCCCCACTCGCCCACTCGCCCTTTAAAATCAAATCAAATATTTCTTTATTCAATAAAATCACAAGAATCATTTGGAATCGTCTTACATACTAGGTGATTCTAGGTGCCAGTTCCACGCGACCAGAGCCTAGAAGAACGGGCAAGATCCGTTCCGTACCGTTTTTTATATGATATGTCTTCGTCACAGTCCGCAGATAACTCGCATGATTCGTGATGGGAATCAAACCCGCAATCAGCCCAACTGAGCTGTGACGCTAAGTAATTAACAAGTGATTTGCACTAAATACTAATCTTTTTTATCTAACTTTAACATGACTTTTAAGTACTTGTGATTTGCAGTTTTTGCAGAATAAACTTTCAAGGTTAAGTAACAAAAAAAACTTTTTTTGTTACTTGACAAGCCATTTATTTGCCTATTTAGGATTTATATAACAATCAATAGGGAAAGAATGGTGCTTTTGTTCCATTTATTTATATAAACTAACTGAACACTATACAGGATGCTAAAAAAACACCCTATCTATATAATGTAGTAAGTTTAGTTAGGGTGATAGCCAAGTCCGTAGTTAAAAAAATATGGTGAAAGAAACTATGTCTATTAAGAAAAAATATAAGTGCAATACTTAGTTTTTTATAAATCAATAATATCAGTAATAGTTTTGGAGACAATCGAAACGAATGATTTGAAAAGTAATGTTTTAACTAATTATAATTACTTTTAATCATCGATTTAACTTATAATAAAGAAATATTTCAATTTTATCAAATATTCTTTAAAATCACGAAGACAAGGTATTAAATAAATTATTATAACAAGCAGATCAACTATAATTTAAAATTAATTCTATTCGTAAAAGAAAAACTTTTTTATTAATTGACGGAAAATTCTGAAACCAAGTTGTAAAATATCAAAACTTCGTTGTAAAATTGAAAACTTAAGTTCAGTCAGTATATGTACTGACTGAACTTAAGTTCTGAGCAAATCTAAAAGATGGCGCTATACTAAATCATTCTTATATACCTTTACACCGCACTGGAACTTCAGTACCTAATTTAATTTAATAGTAATTCTTTGTAAGAAGGATCGTATAAAAAAACGGTAGGAACCAGGCCGTAAGTTTCTTGCCCGTTCTTCTAGGCTCTGGTCGCGTGGAACTGGCACCTAGAATCACCTAGTATGTAAGACGATTCTAAATGATTAAGCGTGATTTTATTGAATATACATAGAACTTTACTTACTTATCTACATTTAAACTATTTTTCTCAACTGTTTTTTATCTACCTCTAAGTACTTAGAAATAATATTGGTTTAAACATTTAGTAGGCAGACGTCATAGCTCAGTAGTAGCTCTGCCTTCCAAGCTGTGGGTCGTGGGTTCGATCCCCACCGACAAACGTTTGTGTGATGAACATAAATATTTGTTCTGTGTCTGGGTGTTACTATGTACTTAACTATTCTATGATTGGCAAAAATGTATATAAGTATTCTATCAGCAATCTAGTTCCCATACCTAGTACAAGCTTTGCTTAGTTTGGGACTAGAATGTGTTGTGTGAAATGTCCATGAATATTTATTTATTAAGCTATTGCATAGCTTCTATCGCGGGCCTTGAGAGTGGAGACCGAATCCAGAAATGCCGTAACGAAATAACCTAACACTGCGCATGCGTAATCCAGCAAAAAATGGCAATAGCTATACCGCGGCAGTCCCCGAGTGCCACACGTCTTTTTTTTTATTTATTTATCTAAGCTATCTGCTAGGGGCGCTGATTAGATAGTTACATGTCGTACTATCTCATTATATATCATTATGTGGACACATAATATATATAATTATACGGTGAGTTGACTCTCCTTGACCGCGTCACAGCAGATTGACATAAATAATTAGCATGGTATGTGATTGTCAGTTGGTCTGTACTTGTAACTTTTGTTACTTATACATGTTTATTTGGGCAAACTAGCTCCAACTTCTTTATTAAACAATTGTAAGATTACTTACGCTATTGTAGAACAATAGAGAAGAATTTATTCACAAACAAACTTACGACTAGTATTTACAAAATGTACATTGCCATATAAAATACATAAGAAACAGTTGAGCTATCTACAGACCGTAGCAAACGATATTGTAAGAAGGATCATACAAACGCTAGAATCCAGGTCTAGTTTCTTGCCAGTTCTTCTAGACCCTGGTCGCGACGAACTGGCGCCTAGAATCATCTAGGAAACGTCACATACTAGAATCTAGTATGTGACGTTTCAAAGTGATTCTTGTGATTTTATTGAATAAATTTATTTTGACTTTGACATTGTGTCTTTGCTAGAACTAGACTAGCTAGAACAAATATTTATGTTCATCACTCTAACATTTGCTCTGAGTGAGAATCGAACCCACAACCCACAGCATGGAAGGCAGAGCTACTACCAACTGAGCTGTGACGCCTGTCAAAAATGCTATGCAATAGCTTTACCGCGGCAGTCCACGAGTGCCACACGTTTTTTTTCCTTATATAGTCGTTTGAGTTTTTTATAGATAAAAAAGTTACAGAGTAAACCTCAATTTATACATTAATGTTTTATTACAATACTGTATACTTATTTATATAATATAAAAAAATATATTTAATATTTGTTAAGATATAAAAATAGTTTATTAGGAACAAGAAAATAGGATTATGGAAATCAAACAATACTAAAATTCGTATAATAACTGGTGCATTGTGTATTTTACCAATATTGTTTGAATTTTATTATATAAACACATGAAAAAAGAGTATAATAGAAAATATCTTGTAATGTATTGTATTAAGTATGTCAGTCTTCTAGTACATAACACAAGCTCTGCTTAGCTTGGGGCTAGTAATGTTGTGTGGATTGTCCAGCATTATTTATTTATTTCATATTTTAACTTTAATCAATTAAAAAGTATTAATCAATTTCTTAATCATATCAACGGAATCATTATCACCTATTTTTTCGATATAAGCCGTCGCCTTTTTAGCATGATCCTCATACAACAGCTTAGTTTTATTTATAGCATCCGTTTTCAATATATTAAACTTTAAATCTTCATAATCAACGTCTTTCACATCATTTTTAGCTTGATCTATAACTTTGTATAGATCAGGATTATTTTCTAAAGCGAATAAAACCGGCGCAGACGCAAGACAGAAGCTATCTTTGCTGTCAGACGCTAGTTTTTGAAGCTCTGTGGCAGCTTGCCAAGCTAAACCAACATGGCATCCGAAATGGTACGCATAGTTTTGGGTTGTATTATTCTGCTTCTTTAATACCATGGCCGACTGACAGCCTCTGCCAAGCAAACTGACGCCATTATAAACAGTTCTAGCAGTCCATTCCTTCAATGGCTTCCCTAATACATCGTCAACAGTAATCGCGTTCATATCAAACGTTATTTGTATATCGTCTTTGGTTATTTTAGGCTTGCCAGGTAAAGGCATGTTTTGTTCGTCTCTGTCGCCAAAAAACTGACCCTCGGACAAATCTTTTAGTGCTGAAGATATGATATAAGATACGTCAGAGTTTCTCAGTCCTGCTAGCATTCCGTTAGCAGTAACAAGAAGGTAGTCTCCAAGGAGAATTGCTATTTTGTTTCCAAAAATGGCGGACTCGGTATCCTTGCCGCGTTTTGAAAATGGTACGTTTACAATTCCCTTGTGGATGAGATGTCCTGTTCGGATCATTTCGGTTAGTTCCGCCAACGCTCGGGTTTCTTCTTCTGTTTTTTTTACCTGTAAATGATAGTCTTAGTAAAGGAGTTAGTTGTAGGTAATGCCTTGATCACACGTACTATACCGAATAAACCGGCGAGACAGTGACGTATTTGAGATACACTGCGCGCCGACATCAGTTTTACTGTTGAACGTTGCAGCGTTAGCGCGCAGTGTATCTTAAATACATCACTGTCTCGTTGGTTTACTCGGTACGTGTGATCAAGGCATAATAAGTAAGCAGTATTCTGCAGACTTTAAAAGCTAGAAAAATCTTAATGATCCTTGTGATTTTCTATACCAATATTATAAAGAAGCAAAGTTCGTGTGTTTGTATATTTGTTAAATTGTAAGGGGTAACCTCGGGATCTACTGAATAGATTTTAAAAATTCTTTCACCAATAGAAAGCCACATTATTGCCGAGTGTCATAGGTATATAAAAAACCGAAAAATAAAAGGCTTTTACGTGGTAGTCCGTTTTGCAATAGAATCGGAGAAAAAACGGTCGAATGCCCAACGAAGTGGGCACGGGTCAGCTAGTCTAAACTAATATTATAAAGAGGAAAGATTTGATTGTTTGTTTGTTTGCATCGAATAGGCTCCGAAACTACTGGACCGATTTCAAAAATTCTTTCACTGTTGTGAAGCTACATTATCTGCGCTGAACATAGGCTATATTATAATGATATTTTTTATATAGGCTACCCGTGCGAAGGGGCGTACTACTAGTATTAAATAAAGTATATATGAATTTGAATTCTAGTAGACTTCTGCAGAACAATACCTGTGTTGTGGTCTTCACAGACTTGGATAGGAGTAGGATGATCAGGCCCCAGGGTTGCAGGTTCTTGGAGTCCCCATAGAGGACGTTTTTAGCTGTTTGCATTACTAAGTGGTTGCTGCCAACCTGCAAAAACAAACAAGTTCAACCATCATTTTCTAAGTCGTGGGTTCGATTTCCACCCAGAGCAAATGTTTGTGATGAATATAAATATTTGTTCTGGGAATCGTACCCACGACCTACAGCATAGAAGGCAGAGCTACTAACAACTGAGCTGACGCCTGTCAAGTATTTTGGTTACAATTTTTTTTAAATTTATTTTTAAGGTATTAATATATAATTAATGCAAATATTCTCGTATATTTCATACATATTAAAGTCAAAACACTCCTTTTGTTTTTAGTCGGATAAAAAGTAAGTACTATTTAATTAAACTACTTAAATAAATTATCAGTATATGCTTAAACTTTAATTAAAAATATAATCAGATAACCATGTGAGTAGCCCAGAAAACATTGTAATGAGTGAAAGGTACAAAATTACAATTATTAACTTTTACATAAAATTGTTTTGAGAAATTATTAATTTTTAACTTACTATTACTAGGTAAATAATAAAACTACCCTCTCTTTGACGACCGATGTGGCGCGACGGGCGTAGAACCCGCCTGCAACGCGGAGGTTGCGGGTTCGATTCCCACCTTGGGATAAATGCTTGTACAATCTGCAAATATTTATTCCGAGTGTTCTGGGTATTTTATATGTATAATAAATCTATGTAATGTATTATACTTAGTATGTCAGTCTTCTAGTACCCACTCTACTCCTACTAAAATCTAAATGTATTATTTGTATGAAATAAATATCCATTACTTACCAGTTACCACAGTTATTAAAAGGTTCTATATAAACACAAATTTAACATATTCTTAGGATTAAGACAGATGTATTAAAAACTTACCAGTTTTCTTAAATAGAGCGCCATATTAGCAAATTCGTCGCTCAGCAAACACCGTAGATTCATAAAAGAGGTTGGATATCCCACAACCTTCTCAGCATCACGTATAATTTCGCTCCAATTCGTGAAAGGAGGTCGTAAAAGTATCAAAATCTCATCTTTCGTAAGACTGGCCACTGTCGATTCGAATCTTTTTTGATAAAAGAATGGCGACGCGCGCCTCATTACGCGGGAAACTAACATGACAGTTTTTTTTTTGTTTCAAAGTGGGCAACGGTCGGTCGCTGTGAGATGAGCGAGTGAAATGGTTGAATTCTAATAGTTCAGTGTTGCCACATTGTTGAAGTGATAATTGGATAGAATAGTGATTGTGAAGGGCATGGTTGTATTATATATTTGATAGTGATACAGTTAAGAGTGTTTTATGTTTACAGAAAAAGCTACTGTGTTTTTTATTTATGTTTATTGTCTATTTTATTAGTAGAAGTACATGTCGTATGAATTTTATACTTTTTAAAATAGTTAAACTATTTTTAGGTAGAAAGATCCATGTATCATGTTTAAAGTGACTAAAGTAGAGTCAAGTAGATGATTTTAATGATTTATAACTGTTTTTTTTTGTCACGCAAAAGACAGGTAAGTACCAAATCACATAATTAAGACACTAATTACTTAAGGTTTGAGGCTATCTAAACCTAATCAGGACGCATTGAAAGATAAAGTGGTTTTTAATGTTATGTAGGTACTTAATTAAGGTCGAATTCAAAATCAAATAATAGATAGAAAAATAAAAAAATAGACGTGTGGTATTTGGAGACTGCCGCGGTAAAGCTATTGCATAGCATTTTTTGCTGGATTACGCATGCGCAGTGTTAGGTTATTATCGTTACGGAATTTCTGGATTCAGTCTCCACCTCAAGGTCCGCGATAGAAGCTATGCAATAAATATAAGATACATATTTAATAGATATACATATATTATATATATATTTAAGGTCGTATTCAAAACCAACCAATAGAATGATAAAAACACAACTTCTTTTAAAATTCCACAAAGTTAGGGTAAATTACTATATCTGGCAACATCTATTGCTCTTGACCGTGAAGTGGAAAGCTGCATTTAACCAGTACACATACAAACTTACCTATACTTACATTACTTTTATTATGAACCTTATTTTCAAAGCTACAAGATTCTGAACAAATCAATCAATAGCTTGGTCAGCTAGTTGAAGAGTTCTATGCAACTATTATAATTAGACCTCTCTATTAATGTTATAAGAAGTATGCGGAAGTTCCAGTTAAAATGGTCGATGTTTTCTTTCGAAAGCGTTTTTTTTTTCATAGCAGTATCCAAGTATTTAGAGTAGATACGTACGTGTAAAGGTACAAATGAAATTATTCTAAAACCAGTTAGTTAATTGTTTTTTTCTAGGTAAGTACTTTCACATTTTATTAACTTTTGATACAATTATTTATTCATATCGGAATATATTTGATCTAAGATATTCACAAACAAACTTACGACTATACAGTAATTTACAAAATGTACAGGCATATAAAAGACATAAGAAACAGTTGAGCTATCTAGAGACCATTTCAAACGATCTATAGATAGTTCAACTGATCCAAATCAGTACCAATCGGAAGCGTACCCAAGATGGCTGCATTGCCGCGCTGAATAGCAATTTGATCTTGTATATTTGAGTGCAAAAGTATTTTTTATAATCTAGATCTAGACTCTAGACTTCTAGAGAATACAGTTAGACCATCGTGTGCATGCAAAACATGAAAACTTTGAATTCTAAACATCAATAGCTGGGTCCACACCAGTCGATCCAGCGATCCCGCGATCCGCGATCCAAAATCGTGATGCGTGGAGCGTGGATCGTACTAGGCCGATCCAGTTTTTTGAAACTGCGATCCTGAACTACGCTCCAAGCGATCCATAGGCGATCCGTGAATCAGTCGAACTTTTGCTGGAGATGGAGTCATACGTACAGCGGCGGCGTTAATTGCCGTGGCAGCAGCAACATTTATTTTGCTTAAATATTTGCAAAAAAAATCTCAAAAAAATTGATAAGATTGACAAGACAAGATGTCCATGATGTGGTGGATCGCGCGAACAACACACAACCGTCCACACCGCGCGCGCCACGCACCTGAGGCACCTTTGAAGCGGGCAAAAAAACCGACAACGTTTGGATCGGGCGCGGCAGGGAGCGCGCGCTCCAATACGAGCGCATGGATCGCGCGCGTCACGTCCACACCGCCTGCATTTTTGGATCGCGCTCCTGCCGCGTGCGTTTGGAGCGCGACGGATCGTCCGGTGTGGACCCGCCTATTAACTATGTATTATATGTATGGATTTACATAATTACATAAGCATTCAGCGCCTTAGTAGTATATACTAGTAGTTTTAGCTTTGTTTAACATCTACACTCTAATTAAATTTAAGACTATGAAGGTTGTGAGATATTCAACCTTTTTTGTGAATTATCGATGTTTAAACGACTTGGCGCTTATAGTATGCGAGCTAGCGAAGGATTCAAATATTTGAATCAGGATTCTAATATTTGAATCAGGATTTTAATATTTGAATCAGGATTCTAATATTTTAATCCTTGGGATTGAAATTGAACTGAATGAATGAATGAACTGAACGAGGGAATTAAAAGAGCATTAGGTGAAACATCTAATTAAAAAAAAGTTGTATGATGAATTCGGCACCATAAAGGTACAAGTAGAAGTAAATAGATTTAAATATTCACGGACAATTCACACATCACACTCTAGTCCCAAACTAAGCAAAGCTTGTACTATGGGAACTAGAATGCTAATAGAATACCTACTTATTAAGTATACATTTTTTGTCAAAACATAGTTTTTATTTAAAAAAAAACCTATATTTTTTCTTAATTAAAAGGATTACTAATAAAAAAGCATATTTAACTAATTTTATAAAACATTTATTTAAAATCCATTAGATATTATTATTCTATTTACATCATATCGATAATATAAAAAAAAGAGATCAAAATAATTGTCATATTTTTTTTATAATAATTAGTAACAACACAATACATTTATAGTTTTAACAAAGCACTCAAATGAAAATAGCCTATTTTTAATTATAAAACGGTGGCCTTATAAGTGACTTTTAATTTATTATAATAAAAATTATAAGCACTAATACTAATAATAGCTATTTGATCATATCCACATTACCCAAAAAAATATATAAGTATTTACAAGCATGTTTATAAATAAAATAAATAAAAAAATAAAAAAGCCTTTTATTTTTAACATTTTTTTTTGTAAATACATACATAGTAACACCCAGACACAGAACAAATATTAGTTCATCACACAAACATTTGCCCTGGGTGGGAATCGAACCCACAACCCACAGCATGGAAGCTACTACCAACTGTAGCTCTACCATGAGTTTTTACTACACTCGCTAGCGTCTGTAGTTAAAAAGATGTATGAAGATTTGTACAGCGCCTCTAGCGGATAGTTGGGTACTAAAATTTGTCATACTAATATTGACGTAACTACTGTAGTAAAGTCAGGCGATTTTACTGTGACATCTCATGGTAGAGGTACTGAGCTGTGACGCCTGTCAATATTCCTATTTGATTTTCTTTTTATCAATTTTTATTCCGTGAATCATATCATTTAAGCCCCATTGTAAATAATAAAACATTAAAAATAAAGCAGCCATGGCCAAATGAAGGGTCAAAAAATCTATAGTTCCATAAGTTACAGCAAAGATGGGGTACAACCAGATTCCTTGTGAATAGTATGTGTAGTAGAATCTGAAAAAAAAAATAGTATATTTCATTACTAGTTCGGAAAGGCTACTAGTTCGGAAAGGCTGTCATTGCAACGAGTTCCAACAAATGTCTGCACGAGCCGAGGCGCAGCCGAAGGCGAGGGTTGACAAATGTCAACCCTCGCCTTCGGCTGCGCCTCGGCTTGACAAATGTCAAACCTTCATGGTTGTAAAAAAACTTCATTCAACTTCATGACATTATTTTGACAGTTGGGAAAGAAAACGCACTAGTGCGGGAATGGTAAAAAAAAAGCACGAGTGTGTAATAGCCCACTTCCCGAACGCTACACGTCCCTACAATATGCCACTTTTTGAGCAACTGTATTAAAAATGTCATTACATTTTGTATAGGAAACATTCCATGAAAAAAAAACTTGAGAGGTGTCAAGGGACACCCGGATGGAACGAAGTTCTTAATAACTGGCTTGCTTTCTATGAGAGAGAGAGAGAGAGAAACACGCGCATGCCGCTCTTACAACTATAGTAAAAAGTGTCGTTACAACTTTTGGTCTTAATTATTTTCGTCTAGTTTTCGCAACGCGCATTAAAGAACTTCGTTCCAAAAATCTATACACTACAGTTGTTACACTGGTTGAAAAACACAGCTATGTTTCATGAAGATACGAAATAATACAAAGAGGTCAAAGTTTCAAAGGAGAATGGGCAAATCTCTTGAAGCGTGGGTCTCGCCTAAAAATTCGTCACTCAGGGTTGCCTTATAATAAGTACGTTTTGCAGGCCAATATTTCACTATTTTTAAGGAAAAAGTCGAGTGTCGTCTCTCGGATATTTTCTTATTTTTATATGGATATCCGAAAGACTCTCGGCTCGAGAGTAGGGAGTTTTAAAATGCAACTTCGGACTAAGCACTCAGTTTATACACTTGCAACAAAACAACGCCATCTATGCTCCGCAGTTGTAACTATTATCATATTGTTTGATATCGTTAGATGGCGCTGTAAATACTTTTTATTTAAATACTTACACAGACATATAAATAGCCATGTGGATAGCCAATTGTTTTATATTCCTTGCGTGAGAGTAAGGTCTCTCCCTCTTTCTGAATACGGCCTCCCATAGTACTATGGGAACTATTATTGTATGTAGAATATGGTTGGATGTTAGAGCTGTAACAAAAGTAAGGTTTATTATACAATTGACGACCGATGTGGCGCGGCGGGCGTAGCGAAGGTCCGCCTGCAACGCGGAAGGTTGCGGGTTCGATTCCCGCCTTTGGATAAATGTTTGAACGATCTGCAAATATTTATTCCGGGTGGTCTGGGTATTTTACATGTGTAATAAAAAATATCTATCTATGTAATGTATTGTATTAAGTATGTCAGTCTTCTAGTACCCATAACACAAGCTCTGCTTAGCTTGGGGCTAGATGATGTTGTGTGGATTGTCCAGCATTATTTATTTATTATTAATTAAATAATTATTAACCCGCGCACTAATTCAAGAGCGGAAATAATTGGAAACTTTGACACAAAATTAAATATGTATAAACATAATTTAAAAAAAAAACAACGTGGCAGGTTTTAAGAGACTAGGATAGGTCGGCTGTCAAACTTTGCACTTTATTATTTTTTAGACTATAGATAATAATCTTCTTCTTCTTCTTCCTGCCCTTATCCCACTAGGTGGGGTCGGCACAACATGTTCTTTTCTTCCACTCTCCTCTATCATCCGTCATTTCAGTATTCACTCCTTTCACATCCATATCATTGTTCACACAATCCATCCATCTTTTCTTAGGCCTACCTCTTCCTCTATATCCATCCAATATCTTGCACTCTTTTCGTCACATGACATTCTTCTCTCCTATCATATAATATTAAAAAAAAAATGGTTGTCTGTAAAGTCGGTTTACTGACGATAGTTGAACGTGACAACATCACTTCATGGAACGCCTCAGAACGCCTCAAAACGCCTCATGAGTCATGTTTTTTCGTGCGTGCAGCCGGCTCTATCGAATTATAAGACGTTGTCACGTCAAAAAACTTAAATATACTTACGTATAATCTCGTCTAAAAACTCAGGATAAATAAGGCTTCGGTCGTATAGATATAGGGTCCAAAATACTGTGGCAACTACCTGTAAATGAAATGAAAAATTCAGTCTACCCCAAAAGACAGGCGTCACAGCTCAGTTGGTAGTAGCTCTGCCTTCCATGCTGTGGGTTGAGGGTTCGATCCCCACCCAGAGCAAATGTTTGTGTAATGAACATATTTGTTCTGTGTCTGGGTGTTACTATGTATTTTATGTATATATTTACAAAAATAAAAGTGTATAAGTATTCTATTAGCAATCTGGTTCCCATAGTACAAGCTTTGCTTAGTTTGGGACTAGAGCGTTATGTGTGAGTTATCCGTGAATATTTGTAGCGCCATCTATATCACTAAATGATGAAATACATAGTAGTGTACGCAACAGACCAACAGATGGCGACAAATCCTAGATCGCGCAAACGAAGTTATCGCGGAGTTTGAACATAAGTAATAGAACCGATTACTATCCATCGGTCCGAGCGACGAAGATCTTCCACACACAGGTGGTATCCCACACATATCTCCACATATTTTTCTGGAGGGGGGGCGTTGATACACAGTTATTTCAACTTCTGTAGATGATAAGTATTCTAACAGCAATCTAGTTCCCGTAGCACAAGCTTTGCCTAGTTTAGGACTAGAGTGTAATGTACTAGAGTGTTATCCGTGAATATTCATTATCTTGAGACTGAAGAACTTACCATGGTGCATGGCCAGACGACTCCAGCGAACATGATGTCCCTCGCATGCCGGACCTCGTCAGGCAATCGGTAGTTCCTATTGTTATCAGCAATCTAGTTCCCGTAGCACAAGCTTTGCTTAGTTTGGGACTAGAGTGTGATGTGTGAATTGTCCTCGAATATTTATTATCTTGAGACTGAGGAACTTACCATGGTGCATGGCCAGACCACTCCAGCGAACATGATGTCCCTCGCATGCCGGGCCTCATCAGGCAGTCGGTAGTTCCTATTGTTATCAGCAATCTAGTTCCCGTAGCACAAGCTTTGCTTAGTTTGGGACTAGAGTGTGATGTGTGAATTGTCCTCGAATATTTATTTAATCTTGAGACTGAGGAACTTACCATGGTGCATGGCCAGACGACTCCAGCGAACATGATGTCCCTCGCATGCCGAATCTCATCAGGTAGTCGGTAGTTCCTATTGCCCACGTTCAGGAACTGCAGGACACCACAGCCGAATCCCACCATAGAGTTCAGTATTTGCGTGAACTGGAGACAGAAATACATAAAATCATTATCATCATCATCGACCTATATTAGTTTACTGCTAGACGTAGGTCTCTCCCAAGACGCGCCACTAAGCCCGGTCTTTTCATCCAATGTTTGCCAGCTACACTACGCAGATCGTCGCTCCATCTCGCCGGAGGGCGTCCAACACTACGCTTTCCTAAACGCGGTCTCCACTCCAGTATCACAAACTTTTTGTACTTACTTACTTACAGTTACATTTAATGCAAGTAAATGATTAAGATTTGCTCTCAGTGGGTATCCCAGCATGGAAGGCAGAGCTACTACCAACTGAGCTGTGACGCCTGTCAACTTACAACAAATTAGTCGAATCATTAAACATTATTTCTGGGCGTCTAGTCGAAGCGACGCGTGACCCGTGGGCTGATGAGTATCTGGCCCAGCATACGCTGGGCAATGCTGATACCAGCATTGCTATTCAGCGTGGCAATGCAGCCAGTGTCTTGGGTACGCTTCCGATTGGTACTGATTTTTATCAGTTGAGCTATCTATAGATCGTTTGCAACGGTCTGTAGATGGCTCAACTGTTTCTTATGTATTTTATATGACAATTTACATGTTGTAAATACTGTATAGTCGTTTGTTTGTACATTCCAGTTTATGGTTGCTTTGTTTGATAGTTACAAAATAAATTACTTACAACAGTCCAGCAGGTGAAGTATCTAAACATCAGGTCTCTGAAGACCTTGACCTTCGGATCATTGCTGATGGTAGAAGACTCATTCTCCTTCGCCACCTCGAGGAACACGAGGTTGGACACGTGGATGACGAAAGCGAATGCATGACCCAGCATCTGCCATAGCAGATTTGCACCTGCACTTTTACACCTGGAAAAATTATGAGTCTACTTTTAAAACTGTTATAGTCAAATTCTTTATTAAACAATTTTAATAAGGATCATATAAAAAACGCTAGGATTCAGGTCTAGTTTCTTGCCAGTTTTCCTAGACTCTGGTCGGGCCTAGAATCATCTAGTATGTAAGACGTTTCAAAGTGATCCTTGTGATTTAAGTTTAACTCAAAAATCTAAAAAAGTAAGTATATTAAACTTTATTCAGTAAAATCACGCATATCATATAGAATCGTCTTTTCATTAGGTGATTCTAGGTGCCAATTCCAGACAACCAAAAGAAAGGGCAAAAATCTATCTATACCTACTAGTAAATCTACTAGCAGATCCACTAGATAAAAGATTCCGGATCTAAAAATCGAGTTTGACTGTTTATTTTTGTTAGAATCGAACCTACGACCCTACAGCATAGAAGGCAACCAATACCATCTGAGATATTTTGATTCTGACAATTTTAAAAAAATAATTAAAAAATATGAAAAAAAAACGGATTATTTACATTTTAGAGGTTATTATAATATAAAAAACGGATTATTTAGAGGACAAACAAGTTTATGTCGAAACTTTAATAAAAACAATTGTAAAATAAAAATAAAAACAAATTTCGGTTCAAAGTGACCCAAGAATTAAATAAATTAATTAAATTAACTCGTTTCATAAAAACTTACGAGAACATACAATAGGTATTTATATAATTATTTGTTTAAATTAAATATTATTTCCAAAAATATGTTATACATATTGTCATGTGTCATACATTTTTTTTACAAATGAAAAAAAACAATCATTCACATTGCGTGTTAGATAATAGACAATGTATAATAGGTAATCTAAACTATATATATATATATAATATATATTAATATTATAAAGAGGAAAGATTTGATTGTTTGTTTGTTTGTTTGCATCGAATAGGCTCCGAAACTACTGGACTGATTTCAAAAATTCTTTCATTGTTGTGAAGCTACATTATCTGTGCTGAACATAGGCTATATTATAATGATATTTTTTATATAGGCTACCCGTGCGAAGCCGGGGCGTACTACTAGTAGACAATATTTCCATAAGAAATATGTCATTTTCTATAAACAATGGTTTGCTATCCGTGCAAGACATAACAGAGAGGTGAGCACGAATTAATGTGGCAATCGTAAACGTATCGAAACAATGATGTATTTGAGATACACTGCGCGTCAACATCGACTTTACTGTCGAACGTTGCAGCGTTAGCGCGCAGTGTGTCTCAAATACGTTACGTTTACGATTGTCACATTTATTCGTACTAAGCTAGACTAGTTGACCTCGTCTTTAATAATATTACATTAAAACTATACTTTAAAATTTTTCTAATGTTAAAAATATTGTAATATCCGTCATTTTGAAATTAAATTGCATGCTGTGACAGACGTCACAGCTCAGTTGATAATAACTCTGCCTTCCACGCTGTGGTTCGTGGGTTCGATCCTACAGAGAACAAATGTTTTAGTAATGAACATAAATATTTGCTCTGTGTTAAAAAAAGATATTTACAAAAAAAATAGTTAAGTTTTCTATCAGCAATCTAGTTCCCATAGTACAAGCTTTGCTTAGTTTGGGACTAGAGTGTGATGTGTTAAATGTCCGTAAATATTTATTCTATTTTGTTAGTAAAAAATATATATATTCACTTACGTTTCGTCCATTTTATATTTCTTTTTAAAATAACATAAGAAAACTCAAAAAAAGATACGTTCGAACGCTTGAAGTAGCGGTACCTAACTAACACTGTTACTTACAAACCAAACTAAAAAGATCTACGACTTAATACATTTGCCACTAACAAACATGTCTTCACAAACTGGACGATTTCACAAACCACCATTTTATCAAGACCTCTACATTTCACATAACTAAACGTGTGTGAGGCTCGCGTTAAAATGGTCACTAGCGCCAATTATTCAGAGCCCTCCCTACAACGACATTGTAAAAAACTGAAGATCATAAGAAAATGGTCAAGGTCGGGTCAGACAACAATTAATACAAGAGCTCTCAGCACTCGTAAATATCAACTATCTGTGGTTCATTTTAAAATGGCCGTGAGTAAAGAGTGGCCATTTTATCAAAAGCTCTAAGATGGCGCGAGTACTACAAAATACAGAGATTTTGTAGCTTAGCTAAGGTCATATTTAGCTGGTCAGTTTGGCCTGGCTATTAGATCTGAAATTGTTTATGGTTTATGTTAATTACTGGTAAGTCAAGACATAATAAAAATATCTTAACATAAATGCCTTACTAACTCACTTTTGATTTACTTACATATTTATAAAAAAATATCAATATTTAGTCCGTCATAGCAAAAAAACGTAAATAGTACCTACCTAGGATAAAAACATAAAAATTGTATATATCTAGCCTATGAGTCATTCTGATGTATAAACTACATTATTGTAAAGTTTCATTAAAATCCATTCAGTAGTTTTTGCGAGAAAGAGTAACAAACATACATCCATACAAATCGAGTTTATAATATATTTTTTTTATTCTAGCCTACATTGTCCCACTGCTGGGCCTTTGCCCAGGGGCAAAGGGCAAAGGCCCAGCAGTGGGACAATGTAGGCCTCTCCCAAACATTTCCACTTCTCTCTGTCCTTGGCAGTGTCCCACCAATTCAAGTTAAATACGTCAAGGTCATCCCTCCAACGCTTCCTCGGCCGACCCGACGCCGCTGATCTTCAGGTGTCCAGGTGGTAGTTGAAGTAGAATATTAGTAGAAGTATTTATTTATTTATTAGAATACTTACACAGCTCGGTATATATGTATCTTCGTCAAATATCTCTTCCTAATAAGGCCTTCCATATTCATTTTTGACAAAAATCCTTAGAAAAACATTATATCAGATATACCTGAAAAAGCAGAATTATTTTTTACAACATATGATATGCTGCAATTAAAATATATCTTGATATATTTAATTAATAAAAAGATGATAATTATGAGTAATTAAATTCAGTTTTATAAGATCTAAGTGCATATAGAAAACTATACTTCTGTAAAAAATATACATAAATAAATATTCACGGACATTTCACACATCACACTCTAGTCCCAAACTGAGCAAAACTATGGGAACTAGATTGATGATAAAATACTTATATACCTACATTTTTTTTGTCACAGCACAGAACAAATTATATTTTGGTTCCGAGTTCAAAGACAAAAATAATTCAAAAATCTCTTTCAATTTCGTAAAAAATTAAATAGTTGTAAGATTATTTGTTTGACAGATTTTAATATTTAAGAGACACATAAGTCAAAGATCAGGGAACTTGGAGAATTATCCAAATATTACATCGAGTATAGTAAATATAGTATAGTAAAAGTATAGCGAGTATAGTAAATATAGTATAGTAAAAACTCATGGTAGGGCCACTGTATGTTATTGTCGTGTTGTCTTTTATTTCCGTATATAAACTGGTTTTTAGAGTTTTTACCAGTAATTAGCATGTCAATCATATTTATATTAAGCTATCGCGATGACGTCACGATGTTATATTGATGATAAACGCTAACAAAACTAAACTTGGTCCCAAGTGTGTTAAATTGTAACGTAAACAGTAGCTCTACCATGAGTTTTTACTATACTATATTTACTATACTCGCTAGCGTCTGTAGTTAAAAAAATGTATGAAGATTTGTACAGCGCCTCTAGCGGATAGTTGGGTATTAAAATTCGTAATACTAATATTGACGTAACTACTATAGTAAAGTCAGGCGATTTTACTGTGACAACTCATGGTAGAGGTACTGAACGTTGCAGCGTCACCGTGTGACTTGAATGTGCTAACGTTACGTTACGTTTACGATTGCCGTTTACTTGTACTTAGCCTTGTCCTTGAGTATTTTTTTAATTAATAGCTTAAAGGTAGATAATGCAGTGGTTTTGTGAGTGTTGTATTGTGCGGACGTGTGTGAACAATACAAAGGTATTATTATAAAAAAAATAAAAAAAATAATGCTGGACAATCCACACAACATCATCTAGCCCTAAGCTAAGCAGAGCTTGTGTTATGGGTACTAGAAGACTGACATAATACAATACATTACATAGATATATATTTTTTTATAATACATATAATACCCAGAAAACCCGGAATAAATATTTGCAGAACATACAAACATTTATCCCAAGGAGGGAATCGAACCCGCAACCTTCCGCGTCGCAGGCGGACCATCGCCCACCGCGCCACATCGGTCGTTATTCATTCATTTATTTATTGTCATCATTATGTATGACACTTTGTCTGATCTTAGGACTATTTAGAACTAATATATAATGTACCCTAATAAGGGTATTTTTCGACTTTTAGCTCTACACTAGATTTTCTTAATTAATGTCAGTAAATTAATATTTATACGTCTTTTGTATTATTATTGTTTATATGTCCATTTCATTTTAATTTTGTATAAACTTATTATACCTTGAATCTTAATAATTGTTTTCTTTCGATACTTAATGCTTATTTTTAAAACATATATTATAAATATTGTTTTTTTTTTTTTTTATGCATTATAGGCAAACGCTTGGCCGCAATCACATCTGATGTTAAATGATGATGCGGCCTACATAATATTCTGCAAATAAAATGACTTTGACTTGAAAGTATAACTTTGATTATGTATACATGACAGATTTTTTTAACGAAACAACAAAAGAGGTTCTTAAACGAAATAACGCTTATATTTTTTCTTCTTTTTTCTTAATAATCTTGCATTTATAATATTAAGTTTAAGTGATACCTCATTTGAATACTATTTAGTTTTTTATTCTTTGTAAAACGTCTCATACATTTATTTATATAAAATGAATAAATCCGACTCATATTTATAATTATACAAAAATAAACAAAACCAACTTTAATCATTTTCGACAAGTACTAAAAACTCGTTTCTTAATATTACACAAAAAAATCTTATCAGGTTTTAATAAAAAATATATAGAGCCTCAGGAGTATATATAAAACAAAAATCCTACGAATATTATAAACGCGAAAGTTTGTATGTATGTATGTTTCTTACTCTTTCACGCAAAAACTACAGGAAGGATTTACACAAAACTTTACAATAATGTAGTTTATACATCAGTAGCTCTACCATGAGTTTTTACTATACTATATTTACTATACTCGATGGCATCTGTAGTTAAAAAAATGTA
Source organism: Ecliptopera silaceata (assembly GCA_932527185.1). Lineage (NCBI taxonomy): Eukaryota > Metazoa > Arthropoda > Insecta > Lepidoptera > Geometridae > Ecliptopera > Ecliptopera silaceata. Next base: position 3,334,068 of record OW052217.1, on the reverse strand, counting down.
TGAACATTTGTACAGCGCCTCTAGCGGATAGTTGGGTACTAAAATTCGTCATACTAATATTGACGGAACTACTGTAGTAAAGTCAGGCGATTTTACTGTGACAACTCATGGTAGAGGTACAGAATACCACATAAGCTATAATTTATAAAGATATTAAGCATATTGACGACTGATGTGGCGCGGTGGCGAAGGTCTGCCTGCGACACGGAAGGTTACAGGTTCGATTCCCGCCTTGCGATAAATGTTTGTACGATCTGCAACTATTTATTCCGGGTGTTCTGGATATGTATATGTAGAATGAAAAATATCTATCTTTGTAATGTATTGTATTAAGTATGTCAGTCTTCTAGTACCCATAACACAAGCTCTGCTTAGCTTGGGGCTAGATGATGTGTGGATTGCCCAGCATTATTTATTATATTTATAATGTAGTTTATACATCAGAATAGCACATAGTCTATAACTTACAAAGATATTAAGTGAATTGTCAATAATATAACGATAGCAAGACGAAGTCGCGAACACTAGCTAGTATATAGTGAGTTATTTAATGCTAGGTGATTTAAGTTTTTATAAACATTATCTATATTTTAAGTGAGGTACTGAAGTCAAGGTTTTCTAGTCTTTCCAGGGGGGGTAACCTGACAACTGAAATGTTTTTGAACTGTTATTTGATCAAATTGCAGTTCAGTTTTATTCTTCGTCTTTTATTGATAATTTGAATGATCGATTTTCGTACCGTTTGATAGAATTAACGAAAAATCAGGTAGGCCATGCTCAAATCTGGTTGGTCATGCTTAAATCAGGTAGGCCATGCTCAAATCTGGTTGGTCATGCTTAAATCAGGTAGGCCATTCTCAAATCAGGTAGGCCACGCCCTAAACCGCGGCATCGACGTCATTTTTAACAGCTCAGTCACGTCAGTCCACAAAAATGCGTCAGTCCACGGAATACTGATGAGTTACTATAGTAAAATCATCGAAAACTGAACTGCAACTGAAAGGATATTCGGTCACGCAATTTTTCCCTTGCTGGATAGCCCTCCTGGCTATCTTATCGCTGAGGAGTAACTGGCCCAGCGTATCAGCATTGCTGTTCAGTGCGGCAATGCAGCCAGATAAATATGCACGAATAAATGTTGACAGGCGTCACACACAGCTCAGTTGGTAGTAGCTCTGCCTTCCATGCTGTGGATCGTGGGGTCGATTTCTACTCAGAGCAAATGTTTCTGTGATGAACATAAATATTTGTTCTGTGTCTGTCTGGGTGTTACATGTTTATGTTTACAAACAAAATTTATATAGGTAAGTATTCTATCCGCAATCTAGTTCCCATAGTACAAGCTTTGCTTAGTTTGGGACTAGAGTGTGATTGTGATTTGTTCGTGAATATGTATGACACACTGCGCGATGACGCAGCATCGTTCGGTCGAGCTTGCGTTTGACGCGCAGTGTGAATCGAATACGTTGAATTACGTTTTATTAACAAATCCTCAGTAGAAGTGAGCACGAATAAATGTAACAATCGTGCCCAATGTAACCGGCGAACTTCGTACCGCCTTAGAGAGATATTTTTTTCTGAGAGATTTTCCTAATTTTTTTTCCGTAATAACCTTGTACAGAGTATTAGAAAACTTCAAAAAAAATCTGCCAAATCGGTCAAGCCGTTTTCATGCTATGTCGTGACAACGGAAAACGGGTTTCATTTTTATATATATAGAAGATTGTAAATAATGTAATCATAATTTTATTTGCAAATAAATGCTTATCATGATTTCAAATATCAAATGTAAAGTCTAGTTTAAGCGTTAGATAAAAATTGATATAAAAAATGATAATTTTTGTAAAATAAACTACACATACATAGGTACCTATACAATAAAGGTACTTATATAAGTGCACACAATTAATTATGTACATAATTAACATTTCAATTTAAAATAAATTAACGTCACTTTATTCACAAACAAACTTACGACTATACAGTATTTACAAAATGTACATAGACATATAAAATACATAAGAAACAGCTGAGCTATCTACAGACCGTTGCAAACGATCTATAGATAGTTCAACTGATCCAAATCAGTACCAATCGGAAGCGTACCCAAGACACTGGCTGCATTGCCGCGCTGAATAGCAATGCTAAATAAATAAAATAAATTAATTTATACTGAAAATTCGAGTTTAAAAGTAGAATAGGTCATTTGAAAAATAATATTTATAATACACTAGCTGACCCGTGCCCACTTCGTTGGGCATAATTCGACTATTTTTTCTCCGATTCCCATTTGCAAATGGACTACCACGTAAAAGCCTCGGTTCAGTAGATCCCGAGATTAACCCATTACAATTTAACAAATATACAAACACACAAACTTTACCTCTTTATAATATTACTAGCTGACCCGTGCCCACTTCGTTGGGCATAATTCGACCGTTTTTTCTCCGATTCACTTTGCAAAACGGACTACCGCGTAAAAGCCTTTTTATTTTTCGGTTTTTTATATAGCCTGATTTGATTTGATTTGAATATTAGTATAGATTAGTATATTAGTATAGATAGCTGGTGCCAGCAACTTGGTCTAGCTTTTGTTATTAATTTATTCACAAAAAAACTTACAACTATACAGTATTTACAAAATGTACATTGGCATATAAAATACATAAGAAACAGTTGAGCTATCTACAGACCGTTGCAAACGATCCATAGTAGGCTTAACTGATTAAAATCTGTAAAAAAATAATTCTCTTACATTTTAATTACTTGATGACACTGAAACTTATTTTTATTTAATTTTAATCTTTATTTTTGTCAATAATATCCCACAAATAGTCTGAAGGTAAACCTTGGACTTCCCGTCTGACTAGCCTTTCAAATCCGAACCAGGTTTTAACTTTTTAAACTGAATTAAAAATAAATTTTATGTATACAAGGTCGAAGGGCAGAATAATTAAAAAATACATTTGTTATTAATAAACTCCCGCTATCACTGCTAGAATTACCTACTACGTTGTTTCAGAGAAAGTTGAGAACATATTATACATAAAATAAAAATAAATAATACTGGACAATTCACATCTAGCCCCAAGCTAAGCAGAGCTTGTGTTATGGGTACTAGAAGACTGACATACTTAATGCCATACATTAAATAGATAGATATTTTTTATTATAAGTACATATAAAATACCCAGAACACCCGGAAATATTTTCAGATCGTACAAACATTTATCCCAAGGCGGGAATCGAACCTGCAACCTCCGTGTCGCAGGCGGACCTTCGCCCGCCGCGCCACATCGGTTGTCAAAATGTTTTAGATAATAAACTAATCTCTATAATTTTCTACTAAAATTGATAAAACAATAACTTCCTAATTATGATAACAACAGTAATGATAAAAATAATTGATATTTTGTACAGCTCAGTTGGTAGTAGCTCTGCCTTCCATGCTGGGTCGTGGGTTCGATGCCCACCGTTGTGTGATGAACATAAATATTTGTTGTTTAGGTGTTATGTATTATATGTATGTATTTACAAAAATAGTATATAAGTATGCTTATCTAGTGCCCATAGTACAAGCTTTGAGTCGTAGGTTCGATGCCCAAGCGCCCAAGCTAAGCAGAGCTTGTGTTATGGGTACTAGAAGACTGACATACTTAATACAATAACATTACATAGATAGATATTTTTTTATTATACATATACAATACCCAGAACACCCGGAATAAATATTTGCAGATCATACAAACATTTATCCCAAGGCGGGAATCGAACCCGCAACCTTCCGCGTCGCAGGCGGACCTTCGCCCGCCGCGCCACATCGGTCGTCTTTGTTTTACATATTGCCACTAGATGGCGTTAACGAACAGTAGTTAACTAGCGCCATCTATCGAGAGATCCGGAACTAATTTTACGTCAAATGAAAACGCCACGTCACGCGTTTCCATGACAACGAATTTTCTATAAATCTGTATGGACAATAATTGTAAACTAAAAACTAGTACTTTATTGTAGGTAGGTACTATTAATTGCTCTACCTAAGATTTTAATTTTGAAGTAAGTATCTAATTTATTTTGAAATTTAAATTATTCTAAAATTTTGCCACGTCAGAAGTTTGAAAAACTAATTTATCAATTAATTTATATCGATTTCAATTGTCTTTCTTTATTAATAATATTTTATTTATTCTCAAACAAAGAACAATTTCATTTGGAAATAATTAAAGCTACACAATAGATAATACACAAAAGATTAACAACATGTGTTACAAAATAAAACAACACAAAATGTGAAACAAAAATTTAATATAAAATGTATAGAAATTAAAATATCGTGATTTATGAAATGGATAAAAACTTAATAACAAATCAATGAAATTATTATACAAATATGGCATCAAAGGAAAGCAAAGAATATCAAAATAAAATCTAAGCTGCTTAAAAGATAATTAAAATAAACAACGTAATCTAGTGATTAGAATTTTAAGTATTACTTACAATTTCAATAAAAACTCCCAAAATATTCTAATCTATAGAAAACAATAAACTTCCATACGGTCGAAATAGCAAAACAATCCTGTGGGATACCTTTGTTGATTTAAGAATGAACGAAACGGGAATTCGTTCATTCTAATCATTCACTCAAAGTGAACGATAAATGCAAGATGTGAAGGGAAATAGCAAAACAAACCTGTGGGATATCTTTGGTTCAGAAGTGAACGAAAGAGTCCGTTTCAGTTCATTTTAATCATTCACTCAAAGTGAACGATGCGGGATATGATAGAGGTAGCAATATACTAAACTACAAAAGTATTATAAAAATGATTCTTAAAAAATAACTTACAAAAATACAGTCGGATTTAAAACCTTATTTTTTGAAGTCGTTGAAAAAGAAACATCATCATCAACCTCTATCAGTTCACTGCTCGACGTAGGTCTCTGTACAGACGCGCCACTGAGCCCGGTCTTCGTCTCTTCTCCTGTTTGCCAGCTAAACTCCGCAGATCGTCGCTCCATCTCGCCGGAGGGCGTCCTACACTACGCTTTCCTAAACGTAGTCTCCACTCCAGTATCCGTTTGCTCCGGTTGTCGGTTCTTCGGCAAACATGGCCGGCTCACTGCCACTTCAGCTTGCTAATTCTCTGAGCTATATCCTTTTCGTTTTCTGTTGGATAACTTTATTTTATAACCTTACTCCCAAAAAAATTAGAGCATAAAAACCTGTGGGATTTTTATTCTGTCTTATAAACAACGTTTCGTTCATTCCGATCATTCACTCAAAGAACGAACGGCATTACCTGTAGGATACTTCACTGTGTCTGAATAAATTAAGTATTGATTATTTTCATTTCTTGTTTCGTTCTCTCGTTGTCTCTTCCTCTTGTTCGTTGTCTCTTCATTGAAGAGACCTTCATTACACAGACGTAGAGAAATGGGATGAGCTAGCCTCAAAATAGCCACAAAATTGAGCACTATGTGCGGCTAATAGCTGTCTCTTCTGTAGGGTAATGAAAAAGGTGGATGGCTGATAGAATACGTATACATATACATTTTTTGTAAATACATACATAGAATACGTAGTACCATCCAGACACAGAACAAAAATATGTTCATCACACAAACATTTGCTCTGGGAATCGAACCCACGACCCACAGCATGGAAGGCAGAGCTACCACCAACTGAGCGGAGTCCTGTCATATATTTAGATTATAACACAAGCTTAGCTTGGGGCTAGATGATGTTGTGTGGATTGTCCAGCATTGTTAATTTATACTTATTAATTTATTATATTTTACAGATGCCCGAATTAATACATTATCGAATAGCGGGGAATGCAGTAACAATTACGGCTCACTCAATAAATTCTATTGTTATGCTATCAGCATTGCAAGATGAGATAATACTGAAAAATCCTGATATAAAAACCTTATCGTCCATGCAGAGTCGGTTCTTGACAATTTGGAATGTTGTAAGTACCATTAACCATCATAAATGATTTCATTTATAAATGGTAATACATAATTTATAAATGATTTCATTTATAGAATGTTTTACCTGAAAATAAAACAATTATTATATGCGAAACCTTATTCGAGACCTACAACAAATGAGATATAACATGACTTCCGTTATGACGTAACTTCCTCTTCCTTCCCCCCGCCCCCGCGTCCTCCCCTCTAGGGCGCGTGGCGGGGGGCGTCTGCAGCTTGCCGCCATGGCGGCTCGTCCGCTCACTTTGCCTCATTTGGGATTGCCAAAGGGCCAGCAGGCAGGATTGGAAATGTAGGTCTCGAATAAGGTTTCGCATATAATAATTGTTTTATTTTCAGGTAAAACATTCTATTATATGCTATGAACCGTTATTCGAGACCTACAACAAATGAGACATGTTTATTATCGCCTGGTGGCAAGTTGACTAACTAAAGTAAGTATGCCAAAGTGTGACTTTTGCCCCTTTTTGGTGGCAAATATATAGAAACTAAAAATAATAATTTTAAGCGTTTGTTTTGCTTTACTACACCTACATAATACATCGGAACCTTAAGTTCTCTTAGTAGTCTACCTCAATAATGAACCTCTGTAAGTAGTTAGGTACCTAGGTAGGAATTTCATGAAACTCAAATGATAATTCAAATATATATTTATTTTAACACACTGTTCACCTTCACTGCAATTAGAATCACCAGTTTGATTTAAATAAGTTACAAATCACTTTTACTGTACATAATAAGTAGACAAAGCTTTGATTAATGTATGGATTAATGTAAGACATTAAAAGATTACACAGCTTCAAATAAACATGATAAATTGTTATTACTCTTAACTGTTTTGATTTCAGCAGAATAAAATTTTGCGAATGTATTGGGAACACGCCAGTTTCCTTTAGCCATGATTTCGTCAATGTTATGATTCTCTAGCCAGTTTAATGATGCAGAAGCACTACGGGTGGAGCCAGGAGAAGCTTCGACACCGGCTTCCTTGAGTAAACTCTTTACCCATCCTCCAATTATGGTTCGGGATGCTGGCCTGACCTTACCTAAAGTAGAAATAAACAATTGAGTAAGATCACTGTCTTTTCTTCGTGACAACGATACCTCTGTCAGCTTCCGAAGCCACCATACTGGACAAACCGCCTTTTCGTTGGACTCTTTAATTCTCCACGAAGATTGTCTGTGGACATAATTATCTGTCTTAGAGCCAAACACTGGATGTAAGATAATATTATCTCCGTTATCTTGAAACTGGTCCGAATTAATGCGTAGTAATGTTAGATCGTGTACTCTGCGGCTTGATGCTAATAGTAGTATCAGTGCAGTCCTTCGAGATACTTCAAATAGGCTGAATATAGAAGGTGGATTAGACTTTAGCCATTCTATAACTAGTCTTGGGTCCCATATTTGTGTAATTTTGGGTTTTGTAACTACATTGTCTAACGATATAGCCTTTAATATTCTCCGTACTATGGGATTGTTACTGAGCGTGTCAGACTCTGAGCACACTAAGGTCGAAATGGCTGATTTATATACTAAAATTGTCTTATATGATAGTCTTTGTTGTAAATGCAAGAATGCTAGATATTTAGCTAGTTGTGCGCCCGATGGGTTTGTGTGATTGAACGACTGGGTTGAACACCATTCGCGCCATTTTTTCCAAATACCTGCATACATTATTTTAGTAGACGGTCGCCAGCTAGAGTTTAGTAACTGAACTTCGTCTTGTGACCATCCATCTAAATGCGGGGACCACCCCTCACTAACCAAACTTCCAGATATACTTGGTCGACCTGGGGTGGAGGTAGCAGTGTCCGCGTATCGAGCAAGCAATCGCGTAGATTGGTTATTGTATAAGGTGCACTTACTGCTCTCGCCTTGAGATCTGGACGCCAATATACCCTGTGCCAGCGTGGGGCTACTATCAGATAATGGCCTGTCGCATCGTTCAGATGTGACAGCACTCGTGGCATCAAGTGTGGCGGTGGAAACACCCAGGCTAGGTTGTAGGTCCACTTTCTGCTGAATGCGTCGTGATATTCTGCGTTCAAGTCGTTGCAGTCTCGTGAGACGTAACGTGCAAGCACGTGTGCGCTCTTCGAGGCGAACAAATCTATCGCGGGTACGCCGAATCTTTTGAATATGCGCTGAACTACTTCCTGTGTTAGCGACCATTCTCCCGGTAGTTTGTGTCGGGACAGACCGTCTGCTTCGGTGTTGAATCGTCCGGGAATGTACTGTGGAATTAGATGAATCCCGTTTTCGTCTAATAGTTGGAACAGAACTCGAGTGTGTTGATACAGTTGCTTTGAGCGTAGACCACCCTCGTTCCTTATGTATCCCACAACACTTCTGTTGTCTACCTGGGCTAGAACTGTGGAATTCTGTAGCTTCAGTCTGTACCTCTTTACTGCCTGTATCAAGGCCCACATTTCTTTCAAATTGCTGTGCCAAAGTCTTTGAGCTGGTTCCCACACTCCGTTGAGTGGCAAGTTGTCCACTAAAGCACCCTAACCCTTGCCTGAGGCGTCGGTCGTGATGTGGTGTGACACTAGAGCCTGATGTATTGGTGTGCTCTGCGTCAGCCATTCCAGCCACCATGAGAGCTCCATCGCAGCTTGCGGATCTAAGCAAAATCTCCGAATAGGGTGCTGTTTCAACAATTTGCTGTAAGCCGTCTGAATTGGGCGGCAATGAAGTTGACCTCTGGGTACGACGAAGGCAGCAAAATTTAACATACCTAGTATGCACTGAGCTTCCTTGCAACTCCACTGATTTGCTCGTAATAAACTTCGGATTCTGGCAGAGATCCTCAGTATTTTGTTGTTTGGCAATTGTTTGGAATTCGTGTCGAGATTCCAGGAAATGCCTAAATATTCGACTACCTTGGTGGGTTTCAAAACTGATTTCTGAAAATTGATCATCCATCCAAGTAAGGTTAGGACATGAATAGCTTCCGCAGCTTGGTCCTCTAATTTGTGACGATCTTGGTGGGCTATCAGGAAATCGTCCAGGTAGACAATTATCCTTAGTCCCTTGCTTCGAAAAAGGTGTGCGACCCAGTTCGATACTGTTGCGAATGCCTTGGGTGCTGATGAGAGCCCGAACGGAAGGCACGTTATTTGTAACAATTCTGGTCTCCGCGACCTCTCGGACGAGTAAAGGACTCGCAGAAAGCGCTGATGTGATACAGCGATCGGTAAATGAAAATAGGCTTGGGTTAAATCTATTTTCACTACCCAGTCGTTTGTCTGTAGAAAGCCTGGTACTCGCTGTACATTTATGAGACGAAACTTTACCTCTGAAACGTATGCGTTTAAAGTTCTCAAATCGAAAATCGGACGGTTGCTTGTTTCTGATTTTTTTATTAAAAACATTGGACTTACAAAACTTGGGCTGGGTCGTTTTACAGGAATCAAGATTTTTTGATTTTTTAATAAAGCTATTTGATTTGACATGGATAAACTCATTGGCGTTTGAAATCGCCTTAATAGATTTGGATTTTGAAGTGGAGGTTTCTTTTGAAATGGAATGCGATACCCTCCGATTAACTTTAAAATATGATTGGGAGCTCCTAAAGACTCCCAAATGTGACTGTAATCTTTTAAACGCCCGGCATAAAAATTTAATGACTCTGAGTCATTTACGATAAGACCTATCCGATTTCCGATTGTTGTGGGTAGTTGGGTATTTCTTATCATTTCGCTTGGAATTTTTGTCGTTCGAGTTTTTTTGATTTTTACCCTTGAAATCCTTGTATGCAAAGGGTCGGGAGCTCGTTGAGGGCTGTGGCTCGTATTCTGGCTCGTTATATCGAAACGACCTACGCGGTCTTTTAGCTCGAGGACCTTCTTGTCTATTCCGCATAGACATTAGGTGTGGTTCTTCCGCAGAACGCTTTTGAGTCGAGAATAGTTTATTGGTGCCACCCGCCTTCTGTAAAAATGTACTTAACTCCTGTGGGCTAAAAAGATCAGTATTAGTGGGTGGAATTTTTGACAAATCATTTTTTACATATTTATCTTTGACGCTTGACAAAATGCAGTCACGACGTCTCTGGATGATATCTGCCCTCCGTCCACAGATTAATTGAAGCAAATCTTCAGATACCTTCATGTATGTCGATTTTTCGGAAAATAGAGAATGTATTTTCTCAAAGAGTGTATCAGCACTTAGCGTGTTAGCTGGCGCCTGACTCCACTCAATCAACTGCTGAAAATTCTGTTTTAAAAGTTCATTTTGCTGTACAAGTGCATGAGTCATAGCTCCGAATGACCTATCTAAAAGTCGTAACCAGTTTGAATTCGAATCAAAGTATCGCAATTCAGTGTTTACATCTAGCTCGTAAAAACCGGGTTTAGCTACATATTTCTTCTCAGTCTCCACATATCTAACCCTATCCCATTCTTTAGTGCCGAAATGATGCAGCTTATCTAGCACTGAAAGCCTATTTGTCGTGGAGTTATTGACCTCGGGTTCTTTGAGATTGGTACTGACCTCGAAATCTAGCTTTTTTGCTTTGTTGCGCTCATCTAGCAAAGGTTGTTGAGAAAATAGTGATACTCTAAGATCCTGAGCAGGGTGTAAAGAGATCAGGTCAGATTCGGACTCCGAATCTTCACGATACCTTTTGAATTTGCTCGGTACGTTAGCCTTCAAAAAGTCAACGATATCGCTTACTTGATTTGTCAGCACATCTAACTTGTGTGCGTTCGTTTCTCCTTCGTCCCTTCTGCTACGCTTCCGATGACGGCGGCGAGGGGTTTCTGTACACGAAGACGATGATGAGGCCGACGATGACGATGACGATGATGGCACCGCTTCATACTCCGTTGGAGCCTGTGTCTGATTACCCCCATCTATAATTCTATTTTCGTCCATTGTTAGCTAGAACGATCGATATGACAAGATGGCGAGCGTTCCTAAAAAATAAAATTGAAATTATTATACGAACAGCAACGCTGTTGGGTTTTCAAGGAAGAGTTGTTAACTCACTGAAAATCAATGCCAAAGTGAGCGGACGAGCCGCCATGGCGGCAAGCTGCAGACGCCCCCCGCCACGCGCCCTAGAGGGGAGGACGCGGGGGCGGGGGGAAGGAAGAGGAAGTTACGTCATAACGGAAGTCATGTTATATCTCATTTGTTGTAGGTCTCGAATAACGGTTCATAGCATATAATAAATGATAATACATAATTTATAAATGATATCATTTATAAATAGTAATAAATCATTTATTACCATTTATTATTAGGTAATCATCATAAATTGGAAATTAATTATTGTTAATTGACAAGCAATGAATGACAAGTATCACAGCTCAGTTGATTGTAGCTCTGCCTTAAATGCTGTGGGTCGTGGGTTCGATCGCCACCGAGAGCAAAAGTTTGTGTGACGCACATAATTGTTCTGTGTCTGAGTGTTACTATTTATTCTAAGTACATACTAAGAATAAAAATATTTTTTTACAAAACAAAATGTATATAAATATTCAGCAATCTAGTTTCCATACAAGCTTTGCTTAGTTTGTGACTAGAGTGTGATGTGTGAAATGTCCGTGAATATTTATTTATTTTACTCATTCTTAGAGCGATTTCACATTATCCGATATCGGTGTCGGACGCCGATCCGATATCGGGGTAAGTAAAATGTATGAAATATGTGCCTCCGATATCCGATATCGGGCCGGACAATATGAAAGACAGGTACATATTTCATACATTTTACTTACCCCGATATCGGATCGGCGTCCGAAACCGATATCGGATAATGTGAAAACGCTCTTACTATAAGTTGTTTTAGGCATTCCAGATAGCCTATGCAGCACTAGCTCTGTACTGTGATGTACTAACGTTGCTGAACAAGGACCACATGCTTCCAAAACATATTAAGAAATATAGGGATCTTTTTTTCTCGGCTATCGTCCTACCCGGTACTATGGTAAGTGTTACTTTTATTTATGTAAAAAATGATTTATTTACAAACAAACTTACGACTATACAGTATTTACAAAATGTACATAGTCATATAAAATACATAAGATACAGTTGAACTATCTACAGACCGTTGCAAACGATCTATAGATAGTTCAACTGATCCAAATCAGTACCAATCGGAAGCGTACCCAAGACACTGGCTGCATTGCCGCGCTGAATAGCAATGCTGATACGCTGGGCCAGATACTCACCAGCCCTTGGGTTACGCGTCGCTTCGACTAGACGCCCAGAAATAATTTTGAAAACGCGGTGGGCCTCGGTACCCCACGGATCTAGAGTCTCGACCCCAAGAGGAGCAAATATGTATGCCCTGTCGAGACCTGCATATTTGCGTCTCTTGAGATCCTCGGCCAAATCCGCCGCCGCACCAGCCCGAACGGATGTCTGTGACAGGTAAAGGAATATTATAGTAAAGATATATTATTAGATACGCGATAAAATCTCGTATAATAAATCTCAATAAGATAAGTTCTAAGTTCACGACCGATGTGGCGCGGCGAAGGTCCGCCTGCGACGCGGAGGTTGCGGGCTCGATTCCCGCCTTGGGATAAATGTTTGTACGATCTGCAAATATTTATTCCGGGTGTTCTGGGTCTTTATATGTATAATAAATAAAAACTAACTTTGTAACTAACTTAGCTATTCAGCGCGGCAATGCAGCCAGTGTCTTGGATACGCTTCCGATTGGTACTGATTTGGATCAGTTGAACTATCTATAGATCGTTTGCAACGGTCTGTAGATAGCTCAACTGTTTCTTATGTATTTTATATGTAAATGTACATTATGTAAATACTGTATAGTCGTAAGTTTGTTTGTGAATAAATTACTAACTTAATTAATGTACTTACTTCAAAAAAAAAAACTTTGTACTGTATTGTAAGTATTAAGTATGTCAGTCTTCTAGTACCCATAACACAAGCTCTGCTTAGCTTGGGGCTAGATGATGTTGTGTGGATTGTCCAGCATTATTTATTTATTTAAACTTTCGCATTTTTAACTCCAGAGTTACAGTTAAATTAGCATAATATTATTCCTTTTCTGTTTCAGTTTGTATTTACAATATTCTGGCCCGTATTCCTATACGACCGAAGCATCATATTCCCGACTTTTATAGACAAAGTATTCTCTATGAAGTCTAACCTAGTCATGCATTTAGCTATCCTTCCTTTTGTCCTGTGGGAGCTAGCCTGTCAGCCTAGGAACAAACCTAAATCTCATTCTACAAATCTACTTATAGTAATAACGTATTATACTATTTATAATATACAGTAAGTGATTTTTCTTTATTTATTCTAATATAATCTAATATATAAAAATAATTCGGGTTTTCCTTCCTGACGATATAACTCCAGAACGCACGAACCGATTTCCACGGTTTTGCATTCGTTGGAAAGGTCTCCAGCTCCGTGAGGTTTATAGCAAAGAAAATTCTGGAAAAAAATCAACAGAAAAGCGGGAAAGTGGGAAAATATCCCGTGCGAAGCCGGGACGGGCCGCTTGTCTATGTATAGGAAAGGCGTTGAAAGGATGACCTGTAGGGCTATCCAGCAAGGGGAAACTTGCGTGACCGAATATCCTTTCAGATGCAGTTCAGTTTTCGATGATTTTACTATAGTAACTCATCAGTATTCCGTGGCATTTTTGTGGACTGACGTGACTGAGCTGTTAAAAATGACGTTACTGCCGCGGTTTAGGGCGTGGCCTACCTGATTTGAGCATGGCCTACCTGATTTAAGCTTGACCAACCAGATTTGAGCATGACCTACCTGATTTCGTTGATTCTATCAAATGGTATATCAATAAAAGACGAAGAAGAAAACTGAAATGTTATTTGAGCAAATAACACTTCAAATACAGTTCAGTGGTCTGGATACCACCCCTGGACGCCCACGAAAAAGATTGGTGGAATATCGCCAAGGACCGGGATGAGTGGAAGACTTTGGGGGAGACCTTTGCCCAGCCGTGGGAAAATATAGGTTAAGGAAAAAAAAAGTCGTGTTAGTATAACTCAAGAACGGCTGTACCGATATGGCTGAAAATTGGTGGGTAGGTTAGAGCCAGGAGACAGACATAGGATAATTTATAATACGTATGTATGTATTTATGTATGTTTTTTTTAATACCAGAGAGAAGGAACAGAGTTCGCCGGGGCAGCTAGTAGAAATTAAAGTTACACTTACTTACATAAATATTATAAGAGAAAATTATAAGATAATTATTAATAAGAAGATATTATTAATAAGATTTGTATTTTTGTGTGCGTATATTTGTAAATGCTTGATTTGTAAATATATCGTGAATTTATTATACATATTTGATAAAAAATAATATTTTGAAGTTTTGTTAATATTTTTTATACATTTATCTGTAAAAACTTTTTTTTGTAAGATTTTTTAAATATTTTAATTTGTGTAATATTATTTTTTTAAATAAATAATAAGAATATTGTGAGGAATAGGTTTTATATATTTTTTAATATTGTATACTGGAGAAAACTTTTATGTAATATTTCGTATATATTAAATGTTTTTTTAATTTAATGTTTAATGTTTTTTTTTCAGCATGCACATAACCTACTACGAGAGAGGAATATGGCCATATCCATTTCTATCTATGATATATGGAACAATATATTATTATTATTTGCATATACTATTTTCAACTATAATTATAACTGCATATTATATACAATGGCCGCTATATACATGGATCTGGGAGCAAGATAAAAAAAATAGCAAAAAATGTAATTAAATGTAAATAATTTAGGGTTTACTGTGATTTTTATATATATTTAAGTAAATAATACTTATACATATATATATGTCTGGTGAGTATCTGGCCCAGTGTATCAGCATTGCTATTATGCGGCAATGCAGCCAGTATCTTGGGTACGCTTCCGCTTGGTATTGATTTGGATCACTTGAGCTATCTATAGATCGTTTGTATCTGTGGATAGCTCAACTGTTTCTTTTGTATTATATAAATATGCACATTTTGTAAATACTGTAATTAATAATAGTCGTAAGTTTGTTTGTGAATAAATATTGTCGAATAATATTTTCATTTTGTTGCAAAATTGTAGATTAGATTTTTATATTAATAAAATTAAGCAGTTTATTCCTGATTACAATTGTTTTATTTTAATATCCTTTATAAAGTTTTTAATTAAATATGTATTGGTTATATAAATTGCCAAAAAATATCAATCTATTTTTCCTTTTCTAGTAAAATTATAAATTTTTGGAAGTTTGTGTTTCTATCACGCTTTAACGAGTGAACCAATTTTGATGAAACTTTGAACTTTTGTAAGTATATATTATTTGTATGATTAAATCGATGAAGATTAAGGTTATAACAGAATAATACCTATTTATCTGATACAGTTAGTCCTCTCAGTCCAGGTCTAGTTTCTTGCCAGTTCTTCTAGACTCTGGTGGCGACGAACGGGCGCCTAGAATCATCTAGTATGTAAGACGTTTCAAAGTGATCTGCGTGATTTTATTGAATAAATGCAATTGAAGTTTGAAGTTAAATAAATGAATAATATAAATAAATTATTAAAATACAGGTTTAAATAAAACACGATCTTGCAAGTGATTCGAGAATAATAATAAAAACAACATTTATTAACTATTGGTTCTCAAACTCCACAATTCTACTTTAGGTACAATGATTTGTATTTTTTTTTTATAAATTAACAAAGCTTATATACATATTGATCGAAAACTGCCAAAATATCCGATTTTTTAAACTTAAAACACAGAAGGGTCATGAATATATGTATATATGTATGTATAATTGTAATATAATTATATATGTATGTATATAATTATATATTTATATGTATCGAGATAATCAAACAACTTCCAATCAATATGTATATATAAAATAGGTATGTTTTTTTATATATTCTGTTTTACATATATGATTTATATTTGTTACTTTTAATATGTTCAGGTAATGTGTAAAAATACTTAATTATATCATCAACAAATCAATAATATTTTTTTTAATAAATAATCTCATAGAAAACAAGATTTACAAAAGTTTTTCACTACATAACGATACCCGTATATAAGGTACCTTAGTACAAAATAGAACCTCCTATATTAAATATATAAATAAAAAAAAAAAAACGCATACTAACCCAAAAAATCGTGTAAACTGCACACAAATATTTCCAAAATAACTGGATGCAATTAAAAATACTTTTTTAAACCTCTAACCTTTACGTGTCCAACTATAATAATTAGTTTTAGTGAAAATTTAGCAAAACATAGTACAAAATTTTAGAAATACTAATACTACACAGCAATTAAAGATTACCCTATTGCTATCACTATCGCACTAATTAACCAGCTGAGGTGTGCGAGCGAGAGGTATCGACGCTCACTCGACTTGTGAGCCTTTACAGACGATAGAAAAGTTTAAAAGACTGAATAGTTTTAAATAAATTCGTGTGTAGACGGCTGTCAACAGATCGTCAAAAATTTATGATTTTTTTTGGAAATTTTCATAAGTGCCAATTAACTTTAGCTTCATCTTCTTCTTTGTTTGAATAATAAAATAAAATAAAAAATAAAAAAGCTTTATTTCCTAAACCTAACATAAATTTCTTATACATATATTTTAAAAAGTTTAATTTAAAGTTTTGGTAGGGCCGCCTTAGCGGTAAAAGCCTCCTCCAAAGTTCACCATGCGTCTCTGTTCGTTGAATAAACAAAGAAAGATTTTAAGATTGGATATTTTTAAGCGACGAGTGAATGGATATCTTCTAGGCAAGTGTGCTACATCGTAGACCGCATCGCCACTTAACATCAGGTGAGATCGCGGTCAAACGCTGGCTTAAAACTTGTAAAAAAAAA
This sequence comes from Ecliptopera silaceata, assembly GCA_932527185.1. Taxonomy (NCBI): domain Eukaryota; kingdom Metazoa; phylum Arthropoda; class Insecta; order Lepidoptera; family Geometridae; genus Ecliptopera; species Ecliptopera silaceata. The sequence goes on along the minus strand of OW052217.1, from coordinate 3,317,217 downwards.
AAAAGATTATACTTGAGAAGAAAAAAGCTAGATTAGAAATTATATTAGTATAATTGATATAAATCATATTATATTATTATAGTTTATGGTCGCTTATGAAACATTTCCAGTTAGTCCAAACTATATCTATTAAAATGGATTTATGTACCTGAAGAAAACTATCGCATATATATTTTTTTTTAATTTATGTTTTATATAAAACTTCCAAATCCAAGGCTGATTTGGTATCAGCATTTCAGATAATGCTGATTTCAAGGACATTTAACATAAACATGGACCTTTCTTTAGGCGAATTAAATTTTGTTCGGCCAATTTCAGTCTTAATCTTCTAGTTTTCGAATACTTTTTAATTTTGCTTCATATTGATAGTGTCCAATGTAAATTAATTACGAAGTTAATCAGGCAGTCCATTTAAAAAAAAATCCAAAATTTTGCAATTTTGAAACCAAGTAGACTAAAATGTGCGTCTTAGTGTAAGTACATTAACAATTAAATCAATTTTATATATTTAACCATATTAAAACTGGGGCCGTTCAAGTATTACGTAAGCACTATGGGGGGGTGGGGGGGTCTTTGTTTTGCTTATTTTGGATGACATGGGGGGTAGGGGAGTCTAGATGATGATTACGTCATCGGTAGTTATTAACATTTTTACACAAATGGCAACCCTCACAAAAAAAATATTAAATTAATAAAAAAAATATAACATTTATAATTAAAATATAAAAAAAATACATTTATAATTGAAAAATGTTTACGTAAGCATAGGAGGAGGGGGTAAGAGCTTTGCTTACTTTTGCTGACAAGGGGGATGGGGGGGTAAATGATTGTAATAAATCCGCTTACGTAATATTTGAACGGCCCCACTTTGAATAACCAAAAAGTATGTCAAAACTATTATTTAACATATATTATTGTTTATATAATCCACCCGTATTTTTATATAATTTCTCATTTCTGATAATATAATAAAATAAATAAAGGAACCAAAAATAAAACCAAATAAATAGACAATAACAGATTGCTTTATTTAACAAAAAATATATAATATATAGAAAGGAAAAAAAAAAACAATATTTTTCACATGATCTTTCAAGATAAGTCTCGTAGTTCATTATAAAAAAACTGTTTCTCTTTTATAATAAGAATGTAAAATTAATTATAACCCATCGTACCTTAAATGACATTTAATATAAAATACATAATGATTAATTACTATTTACAAAATACGAGTTAAGATTTTTTTTCTTTATAATGTACTTTAAACTTTAATATAAACCAGTCTATAGTAAAGGCTATTCAAACTTAGATTAAGTGTTAGAAAAACTGATAAACTTTCTATATTTCATCTTAGCAGGCAATTTATTGATGAAAATCTGATTCTGTCAAATAATATAAGTACTTAAATATATTTATTATGCGTTTATTTTGTAACTTTTGATATTATGCAATTGTGTGACTTCCAAAAAAAATGGCACCAATAGTGAAAACTAATGAGATCCAAATCAATTTAAAAAAACTGCCTGCTTTTACATGACAAAAAATTTGTCCGCGATTTTAAATATTACAATCTGTATTTTGTTCATGCACCCTAAGTTTCTCAGCTTATATTAATATATTATATACTTTATATATATTTCAAGATTTCCCAACGACGTAATATGTAAAAAAACAACTAAAAATTTAAAAAACGGGCAGTATTTATTTCCTATATTACAACTTACTGAAACTACAGAGAAGGGTAAAACATCAATAATATAATCATTTGAAATAAATAACAAGTTACCTAAAAAAACTGTTAAAAATAATTAAAAGATACCTATAAAAAAGTTCCATTTGAAAATGAAACTAATGTGATTTACTTCACTAATTTATACTTCTTTATTTCTTAATAAAAACTCTATTACTATTATTATACTTTTTTATAATAATAATTATTCATTCATCAAAGTTAGATACATTTATAATTATATTAAGATTATACCAGTATAATTCATAACAAAACATATTATAATGTATTATTATGTAATTATACTCAGGTCACAAGTCAGGTTTCGTAATATTTCCACAAAGTATATAAATTAATATATAATAAAGTGAAAAAAATAACAAAACCGAAAACTTCTAATATAGAAATTCCAAAAATAAATTCACTTGTACGTTCTTATTCGAATTAAATAAACTTTTTTTTAATTAATAAATATATTGTACGTAGGTACCAATACGTAAATATAACAGTCTCAAAGTACATACATACAATTATAAATATATCAACATTTACAAGTGAATTTAATTTTGGTTATAAAAAAAATACGAAAAAATACAAATAGCTGTCAAGTCTTTAAGAAAATTGTCTGTCTCAAGCCTGTCACGCCTGTCAAGCCTGTCAAGCCTGTCAAGCCTTGGGGGAGATTTGAGATCGACTTTTATATGGAAAAATTCATTATCCGTGTGTATAATCCAGAACGTTGTCGAGAGAAAATAATTCTTTGTACAACGCTGGGAATACATGGTGTGGGTGCGCAGCTTTGAAACGGCACAGCGCTTCCAGGTGTTGTAGTGATAATTCTCTGAAATAACACAATATAAATAAATAAATAATGCTGGACAATCCACACAACATCATCTAGCCCCAAGCTAAGCAGAGCTTGTGTTATGGGTACTAGAAGACTGACATACCTAATACATTACATAGATACTTAGATATATTTTTATTATTCATATAAAATATCCAGAACACTCAGAATAAATATTTGCAGATCGTACAAACATTTATCCCAAGGCGGGAATCGAACCCGCAACCTTCCGCGTCACATCGGGCGTCAAGAATATTTCATATGTTTTTGATATTATAAAGGTATAATTTAGTTTAATAATATAATTATACTACATTATAGTATAATTGTATAATAGTAGAAATTGTATGTTTATAATTATGCACTTAAAGACTCTCCTTAATGTTTGCATAGCTGAATAATTACAAAATAAAAAAAAATGAATTTTATTTTTTTTAATCTACCGCTACGCCGTAACAGGTACTACGCCGTAGCATTTACTACGCCGTAGCTAAACTAGGACTTATAAAGTGAAAAAAAATATAAATATATAAATATGTAAGTAGCCGAAAAATATTTTAAAAAATTACCTGAATGTAGGTATCTTAGTGAGCAGAGTGTCCAGAACTGTGACGTCACCCTTCAGCGGCGCATGATTCGTTTCAATCTCATGTCTCATCGCAGCCATCGACATATTGAAAAGCAGCAAGATCTCAGAATTCCCGCGGACCCCGTGACGTTCTGGAAAAAAAAACAAAAAAAATTGGATGTGCAAAAAGTTAACATGCCTTGCCGGAGTTCGAACTCGGGTCGTCGATGCCAGTGTTATTGTTGTAACTTTGTCAATTAAAATAAAGAATAATACCTTGTAGAGGTCTGGTCTTGAAGTTTTCGGCACTGGCGTTCAGGCCATCAGATCCTGAAATTGTTATTACTATAATCTAATGAAGTAGCGGATGATCTAATCCGGTTTATCAGCATTAACAGCGCGGCAATGCAACCTCTGGTACTGATTTGGATCAGTTGAGCTATCTATAGATCGTCGATCTGCAGATAACTCAACTGTAATAATCTAAATTGTGAATAAAAAGTAATCTAACGATTTCGATGATTCGTACAAAGTATGGATTTCATGCAGACAATATAATTTTGTGGATAACAAAATATATAAAAGTAATATTGCTAACTAAAAAGTACGTATAAATCTAGGCGTTGTAAGTATATGTCACTAATTTTCGACTACATCTGAGCCCGTTTAGTATTTGGACTATAAATAACTCATTTTTTTACAAAAGGTATGACTGTATGCTAAAAAGATTAGACTAAATTACAGTGTTACTCAACGGGAGTTTTTATCCCATTGAGTCACAGTGTTACTCAACGAATAGTTATGTACTAGTGCGTCACAATAAGACTCAATGGAAATTACTCTACTAAAACTTTTTTATAGACTATCTTATAAAAAGGCTTCTATTGTGTCACAATGTGACTCGCTGGAAATAAATCTAGAAAATCATTTTATTATAGATTTGAACTCTTACAATGGCCTTTAATATAAGTACTTAGTAAAAAAAATCATCCAAATACATCAAAACAAAGTCACCATTAAAACTTTCGCATTACAATATGTATCTAATATGTTATATAATATATGAATATATATTAAAAATACTTACCTGGCCACAATAACACAAGGCTCTGGTACAACGCTAGTTCTGTTTCCGTTAGTTTCAGCCGCGCGATGGACTTGGCAGCGTCGAAGATGCCTACCACCAAAGCCATGTCCCGAGGATCACTGTAAACAACAAATAAAAAGTATATAAATGTAACCATTTGAAAAAAAAGTTTAAAAAAAGTTTTTTTTGTATATAAAGTGATAATAAGTAAAAGACATAAAATGTTCCATTGTGTCACATTTTATGCCTAAATTTTTAGGAGGTGGGCGTTGATAGCCACGATACAGTAGATAATACTATAAGTAAATAAATATCCACGAACATTCTACACATCCCACTCTAGTCCCAAACTAAGCAAAGCTTGTATGGGAACTAGATTGCTGATAGAATACCTATACATATACATTTTATTTTCAAAACATAGAATACATAGTGACACCCGGACACAAAACAAATATTTATATTCATCATACAAACATTTGCCCTTTGTGGGAATCGAACGACCCACAGCATGGAAGGCAGAGCTACTACCAACTGAGCTGTGACGCCTGGTAATAGTAAGTAAGTAAAGTTCTTTATTCAATAAAATCACAAGGATCATTTAGAATCGTCTTACATACTAGGTGATTCTAGGTGCCAGTTCCACGCGACCAGAGCCTAGTAGAACGGGCAACAAACTTACGGCCTGGTTCCCACCGTTTTTTTATATGATCCTTCTTATAAAGAATTACTATTAAACTAAATTAAATACTGAAGTTCCAGTGCGGTGTCAATTTAACTTAGTAATCTATACCAATTTTGTATATTTGTTAAAATTGTAAGGGAAATACTAAACCGATTTTAAAAATTCTTTCACCAATAGAAAGCCACATTATTGCTGAGTGTCATAGGTTATATAAAAAACTGAAAAATAAAAGGGCTTATACGTGGTAGTCCGTTTTACAAAGTGAATCGGAGAAAAAACGGTCGAATTATGCCTAACGAAGTGGCCACGGGTTAGCTAGTAATTATATAAAATAACTCACCGTGAGAGAGATGGAAGGAGAGGGGGGAGACCTTTGCCCAGCAGTGGGACAGTGTGGGTTGATTAAAAAAAATAACTCACCGTGCGTGAACACAGTCTCTGATCGGTAGGACCACGTCTCCGTATAACACGTGATCACGGTTCACGTCGATCAGTCGTGATAGACGGACAATTGCCAACTCGAACGAACCTGGAATATAATATAAACATTTTTAAGAATAAACACAACAAATATATAAATAAATAAATAATGCTGGACAATGTATTTAGACCAAATTAATTAATATTAATAAATTTAGACCATGAAAAAATATGCATCCATTTTCTCGACGTTAGAATAAAATGCTAGTAACATTAAGCCCTATTGTACTGAGTAAAGTAAAATAAAATGTTAAATAAATAATAAAAGTATTCACGGACAATTCACACATCACGCTCTAGTTTCAAACTAAGCAAAGATGGAACTATAGGAACTAGATTGCTGATGGAATACTTAAATACATATTTTTTTGTAAATACATACATAGAATACTTAGTAACACGCAGACACAGAACAAACATTAGTGCTTAGCACACAAATGTTTGTTCTTTGTGGGAATCGAACCCACGACCTACAGAAAGCAAAGCTCTAAATGATCTACCAAACAAAAAATGAATCATCAAAATCGGTTCATAATTGGCAATACAAAAATGTAAGTACTTTATTTACAGTAAAATCACGCGGATCATTTAGAATCGTCTTATATTATGTACTAGGTGATTCTAGGTGCCAGTTCCACGCGACCAGAGCCTAGGACGGACAAGAACCTACGACCAGAGAGCTGAGCACGAATAAATGCTCCGCACGTAAACGTAACTTATCACACTGCGCGCTAACGCTGCAACGTTCGTCAGTAAAGCTGTTGACGCGCAGTGTATCTCAAATACGTCACTGTTTCGATACGTTTACGATTGTCACATTTATTGCTCACCCTTATTCCCATTCCCTCCATATTTATGTATGATCCTCCTATTTTGAGGTAAAGAATAAGGTGAAATATACTCTAACACGTTGTAATACTTACCAGACTTTAGCAGCAATATTTGATCGTCCTGTGAGAGTTTCATGAACCCAGGAATGAGCTTCGCAAATTCAATGATATTTTGAATCATGTTGGTCAGTTTGTCCGCGCAATCCAGCCACGTTTCTTCGTATGTCATCGAGTTGTATAAAAGAAGCCTGGAAAAAACGTTACATGTCATTGAGTTATTAATAAGAATCTTATGATTATTATAAGTTTAGATTACATTATTGATGTTCGAAATTTCTCCTTCGAGCAGGAATGGGCAGAGTTAGCCAGGGATAGAGAGAAGTGGAAAGAGGAGGCCTTTGCCCAGCAGTGGGACAGCGTAGGTTGACAAAAAATAAAAAAAATAATGTTCGACAAATACAAGTTATTTAAAAAAAAATAGGGTGTTACATGAAGTTACCAATAAGTTTATAAATTCTTAAATAAAAATTGAATTTAAGGATAAGGATTTTATTTCCAGAAAAATATGTAACAAAAAGTCTATATAACCATAATCATTTATTACTTAAGTTTCATGGTGTGAGGAACAAAAATAAAATTACATATATTATAAAACTATACCCTCCGTGGTAGATTGATTAATTACGGCAGTAATTAAGATCATATCAAATATAAAATTCGCTATATTGTAGCGGCGACCATATTGTCTGATTTTTGAAAAACATTTATAAGAACACTCCCGATCTCACTTATCAATCAAAAATACAATATCAAAATCGGTTCATCCTTTCGGAAGCTACGGTACCCCAGACAAACACCCTAAACTTATAACACCCGTCATTTTAGCGTAGATGGTTAGGTTAATAAACTTACTTAGAAACATCTTGTGGCTTTCTGAACATTTCGTGTATGAATTCCAGCTTAGGGTTTGTGTTAGCGTGAGCTTCTGCAAGACTCTTCACCAGCACCTTGCTTATGTCACCTTCACCTGGAACGAACAATTAATACATAAATAATGCTGTACAATCCACACAACATCATCTAGCCCCAAGCTAAGCAGAGCTTGTATTATGGGTACTATTTATGTATTACTAAAAATAAGTATTTATAAAAATATCTAAAAACTTAAAGTAAATTCCATTACAATTAACAAAATAAAAATAAACATATTATTATATCTAGCAAACTAAAGAGCATTTACACAGCGCACTTTTTAAAAGTAACCACTTTTTAATAAAATAATTTACAAAATCACAAGCTATACATAATTTGACCACAATAAGTCTAAATAAATGAGCATTCTCAGCAAGATTTTATTATCTCATCTCATTTTTAAAAGACAAATTAATTCGGCATTTAATATGATTAAAAGTCATTAAACACCATTTATTAGCATGAGAGACTTAGTGTGGTACTTTTAAAAAATACAAAAATATACAATACAGAATTAATAATACATGCATACAACCAAATACTATAAAAAAAACTTGACGGTGACATTTTATGACATTGCTGTCAATATAAAATAAAAATTGTCAATTTGTAACATAATTGTTTGCGTTAAAACTAAAAATGGTTACAACAAAATAAATAAAATAACTAAGTAAATAATGGATCCTGTCACTGCATTTTTTTTGGGCACATGTTTAGTTTCTTGTTGGCGTAAGTAAATCCTATTAATATTATAAAACGAGAAAAATTTGTGCTATATTTCATTCATTTTTCAGTGAGAAATAGTTTAAAGTTTCAATAAGTTATTTTATATTTTGACGACCGATGTGGCGCGGAAGGTTGCGGGTTCGATTCCCGCCTTAGGACAAATGTTCGTACGATCTGCAAATATTTATTCCGGGTGTACTAGGTATTTTATATGTATAAAAAAAATATCTATCTATGTAATGTATTGTAGTAAGTATGTCAGTCTTCTAGTACATAACACAAGCTCTGCTTAGCTTGAGGCTAGATGGTGTTGTGTGGATTGTCCAACATTATTATATTTTTTCAGCTTGTGTACTACCTTGCTGTCTCGCTTTACCAATTTTGCCATATCCATTAATTATAATTCAAGATCGAAAGCAAAATGAAGAATTTAAGACATACCAACTATCGGTTAGTACTTGTATTGCCATTTAAAATAACCTATTTAAATAGAAAAAAAACATTCACCGACATTTCACACATCACACTCTAGTCCCAAACTAAGCAAAGCTTACTATGGGAACTAGATTGCTTGAGATTCATTGATACATAGAATACATAGTAACACCCAGATACAGAATAAATAAATAAATAATGCTGGACAATCCACACAACATCATCCAGCGCCAAGATAAGCAGAGCTTGTGTTATGGGTACTAGAAAAATGTTTATGTATTATTAATAAATATTTATGTTAAACACACAAACAGTTTATTCTATGTAGTCCCCAATATCTATAATTTTTTTTTTCAGACAAATACAGGCGGAATCTACAGTGTGTTTTGTACTAAAAGTGGTATTATTTTGAAAAAACGCAAACCGAGCTCAAAGTGAAATAAAATTTTAAAAATTTAACCCAAAGTTTATTTATCATAACCGATGTAGATAATTATACGCTTTAGTTAAATATGATAATAAACTAACTTATAAGAAACTAAACATAATTATTTTTGTATAGGCGACAAAGAAATTGGTTTACCACTTTTGATGACATCTCCCAGTAACATAATTATTCGCTAAGAATTACAGATTGACAGATTCTGACGTAGCAGTTATTAATCTGTCAAGCGAAAATAGCCCTTGATGTTTTGTACGTGCAAATGATATTCAGCCTTAGAGTGGTAAACCAATTTCTTGGTCGCCTATACATCAAAATTTCACTTAGAAAAAGTAACAAAAGTCACATTCGAAATATTTTTGCATCAAAAATATATTCTAGTCTACCACTACGATACTACGATAGTACATTATTATACTATATCGTAGCAGACAAAACAATAATTCAACATTTCTGATTAACAAATAATAATAAAGAAATTGTAAGAGTAATGCTTTAATCTACTTATATATTAACTGACAAAAAGAAAATTTTAACAAATAACAAAAATACAAAATATCTCTGGTAAACAAAAGCTTTAAGCAAAACTTTTAACTAACAAAAAAATAATAATATAAAAATACGCTCTAGTCTACTTATAATCGAAACTGACAAAAAAACTACGAAATTTCTGATTAACAAAAAACAATAAAATCATATGTTTAATCAACAAAAAAAAATGCTCTTATAGCAGTCCTACTTATAGCAGTAAAAAACTACAAAATGCACATTTACAAAAAAAAAACTACTAAGAATCCTAAACTTACTCGGCAAATCGTCGCTCGCTGAACTATGACTAGCCTGATGTCGTCTGTTCGTCACAGCGTTAGGATTAACCATTCCCATACCACTCATCATCATCGGATCCATCAGTCTAGCGTGCGTGCTTGACGTCAAGTCATCAGGGCTCAGTTCCTCACTCAAAGAGCTCTGCCCACTCACTAACACTGTATTCTGTATATCCATCGGGCTATTCTGTAATGTAGGGCTATGTAGAAAGGTTGTGGAGTCGACATAACTGGCGACGAGGTTTTCAACCCCCATAGATTCTGGTTTGATCTCCTGTTTAATGGTTAGTTCCCCACTGGTTATGGTTGTGGGGGATTGGATTCGTTCGGTTTCGTATCTTTCAAACTCTTGGGCCCGTCTTGGGAGTTCGATGGTGCTTTGTCTGTTGGCTGATGTTGATGGACGAACGATTGTGGTGGTCTTTTGAGGTTCTTCTATGGAGTGTTAGATTGTTAGTATAGGCGACAAAGAAATTGGTTTACCACTCTAAGGTTGAATATCATTTGCACGTACAAAACATCAAGGGCTGTTTTCGCTTGACAGATTAATGACTGCTACGTCAGAATCTGTCAATCTGTAATCCTTAGCGAATAATTATGTTACTGGGAGATGTCATCAAAAGTGGTAAACCAATTTCTTTGTCGCCTATACATACGTGTTTGTTATCAGATAATTATTTTAAATTGTAGACTATCAGATATTTATTAGATAAGTATGTGAATTGTAGATACATATTAGACATTTATATTTATTGTTTTTAAAATGGTGATTATAAAGAATTTTTCAAATTTTTCATACATATAATATGTGAATAAAATGTTTGATAGCAAAAACGACATACTTATTATTTAGATTCATTTAGCTAGGTTAGTAAGTATAAAATTAAAATTGTATAAATACTGACGGTAAGGCCGCCCATATTTTTTTATATACATAGATATACCCATATTTAATGTTACTTTGACCTTTAATACATACCTAAGAAAACAGAAATTGTTTTTATAAACAAGTATCTTAAAAAAAATGTTTTTACAAAATGTGTCTTTAAAACAAAAAACAGAAAACATTTTTATAAGAAAATGTGTTTCAAAACCGAAATTGAACAAACAAATATTTTTCTAAAAATGTATCAACCTAAAAAAAACATTCTTCTTCTTCTTATCGTGTCGATTCTACAACTGTTATACATATACTACAACAAAACATAATTATATTTAAATAAATAATGTATAAATTTAAAAAAAACTCACCCTGTGCATGTATAAAGTCGGTGTCCATAAAAGAGCCAGTGGCTTTCGGCTCGTAAGTTGTAGTGCTATCCACGAAGTCGCTCGGCACGTCGTAGGGGGCTTGCTGCGGGGGCTGGGGGGGCATGATGTTCGACGCCAGGGGGGGACCTGCGTTGTTGTACCCGTAGGGGGATAGCGGCGAGTTGTATGATGGATAGCTGGAATACAACAAAAGATAAAGATAAAGATACGTAATATGTTGTTGAACACATATGGGGACGAGTTGTATGATGGATAGTTGAAATACAACAAAAGATAAAGATATAGATTATGTTGTTGAACCTATATGGGGGCAAGTTGTATGATGTATAGCTGGAATACAAAAAAAAGATAAAGATATAGATACAAAATATATTATATAGATAATAAATATATTGTTGAACCCAAAGGGGGCGAGTTGTATGATAGATATTATTCGTTGTTGAATCCATATGGGGGCGAGTTGTATGATGGATAGTTGATATACAACAAAAGATAAAGATAAGATACGAAATGTTGTTGAACTAATATGGGACGAGTTGTATGATGGATAGTTGAAATACAACAAAAGATAAAGATATAGATACATTAAATGTTGTTGAACACATATGGGGACGAGGTTGAACTTATATGGGGACGAGTTGTATGATGGATGAAATACAACAAAAGATAAAGATAAGATACGAAATGTTGTTGAATGAATATGGGGACAAGTTGTATGATGGATGAAATACAACAAATGATAAAGGTACACAATATGTTGTTGAACCCAGTAGCCAAGACCGGGCTCGACTTGGGAGATTTACGTCCAGCACTGGACTGATAGATTGATGATGATGATAAAAAAAATCATGGACATTTCACACATCACACTCTAGTCCCAAACTAAGCAAAGCTTGTACTATGGGAACTAGATTGTTGATACTATACTTATATGCATTTTTTGCTTCCTAACAAAAGTTTTTTTTCAAATCGATATTTTGCTTTTAAAGCCTATTCAATGCCACCAATTAATAAGTATTTTAAAAGTAGGTAAATAACTATTTTCAAAAAATGGTGGCTGCTACAAGTACGTTCAGATATTTACGGAAAAATATGTAAAACATATTTTATCAGCAATCTAGTTCCAGTACAAGCTTTGCTTAGTTTGGGACTAGAGTGTGATGTGTGAAATGTCCGTAAATATTTATAAATAAAATAACCTCCGAAACTTTCAACAGTACAAAGTCGCGGTTAACAGCTAGTATACAATATAAAGAATAAATAACTGTCAAGTTATATCCATGTCAACTTATTTACCGTTTAACAGTATAAAACGATCATAATTCCGCGAAGCAGCAAAAACACTGCCATCTATCACCGCTAATAGGAAGCACTTAGTACCGCTACCCGTTACTAGGTGGCGCTATTTTCAATACCGTTAGGACCGCTGTCGGATGCACTTGACACCGATTGTGAGGTAATTATGGGCTAAGAACGGTGCGGTATTTAGTTTTCTTGCGTTTAAAACAGTAATAGATAGGTATAACTTAGTGATTTGTTTTCTTGTGAACTTTACTTTGGTTAGGTTTTATGTTTTTTAAGCTAAAATGACAGAATCTGTATTATAAATGACTGTCTCTTTAAAGATTTTGTTAATTTTGAAATGTATAATATGTGGTTCTCATGATGTGAATTAAGTTTAGTTTTATAATGATTTCTTAGTTAACAAAATATTTTGCTTGTGTTGATTTAAGTAATTAATATCTAAAAAAACAAAAATAACACCTATAAAACAATGCTTAAGCACTGTCTTTCTGATAAGGTTTTAATTATAAGATATTCTGAATAAAAATACAAAAAACATAGTACATAAAATAACAAAGTCATTTCATGTTGCAAGAGAATAGTTGCTACTCGACAATAGATGGCGTTACTTACCCATTATAATGTCCAGGAAACTGGTCACTAGAACTCGGCGTCTGCTGGTCGTCATAAGTCATAGAATCTGGCGTCGCACTATCCTGAGACTGCATATGCCGACGATACATCAGTATTTGTTCAGCCTATTTCGGGAATCGTAACCATGATAAGATTTTGCGCTTTGGAAATAGTTGCTGGAGTTTGCTAAGAGATGGCGCTGATCCCCAAAGAGACTGAGGTTTATAGAGATGGCGCTGATTACGCCAAGGAGGCTGGTTTACTGTACCCCAAGTACGAGTTTGTGCACACACGGATTGTAGAGACGCAATCGCAGAGCGCCACCGACTTTGTATGGAGATTCAAGCAGCGCCCATAGCAGATTTCTTGAGACGCTTGGATTTCCATACAATATCGGTGGCGCTCGGCGATTGCGTCTCTACGATCCGTGTGTGCACAAACTCGTACTTGGGGTACTTACTGATTTTGATTTTGACAATGACGTTGAGAGTGAGTGTCATATATAAGAGATATTTCAAATACTTATAAGTAGATGGCAAAAGAAGGAATATATAACCTTTTATCTTTTGCAACAAAAAGGTGATTTTATTTAAACCTTAAATTTTGTGCGCCAAATATGTGAGTTTACTTAACTTAGTAAATTTTTAAACGAGACAATTATATATAATTGGGGAAAAAGGATTTGCTAATCATTATAGTTACTCCAGCAATTATTACAAAAGCTTTGAAATAAAAAATAACTTATCATGGAAACACCCGGACGCTACTGCACCATAATTCAGTTTTGTTGATTTATTTTGTATATTCTTCATATTTATTGTATTTTAAAAACTCATGAACATCCAGCAGACATCAATCGAACGACCAGAGCTGACCAATCTATCTGTATTTTAAGTAAAAACTAAATAATTCTCTTATACAGTCAATGATATTTAACACATCACTCTAGTCCCAAACTAAGCAAAGCTTGTACTATGGGAACTAGATTGCTGATAGAATGCATATGTTTAATGTAAAATACAGATAGCTCAGTCAACAAAATGTAAAGCAACGACATCTGTTGTCGAACACAGAAATATAGTGACATTTTGTTGTAATGTCATTGAAGAGTTCAAAAGTGCAACAATAGATGTCACTACTATTTAAGGATTTGACGACAGATGTGTTACTTACTTATCGCTGGAACTTGGCAGATGCTGAGAATCCTCTAATTTAACCATAGACAATTTGTCCACAACTAGAGCTAGTTCTGACTGCTTCTCTGGCTCTAGATTTACTTCTGACAGTTGGTTTGTAATATCTGACATCTCACATGATCTCATATGGTCCATTGTGAGGTTAAGAACTCGAGTCATATCTAAGACTTTTTGTTCGTCGCATCGCTTCTTAAATTCGAAAAACATCTCAGTCGATATATCTCCCAGTGTATATTGGAATTCCATCTAAAAATATCCAAGTTTTAAGTTTTTGGGGTATTTTTTGAGACCACGGGATTCAAAGCAGCACCAAGTTCCAAGCCAAGTTCCACCAAGGACTTATTTTCAACCTAAAACTTAGATGTTACTCACTTATTTTTTGAACATGTATAACCAGACTTATTTTTAAGTGAGCATCACCCAAAAACGTTTAAGTTGCGACAAAACGGTTGTAACGACATCTGTTGTCGAAAAACCAACAGTAGTGACATTTATCAACAGTGAAAATAAAGATGGCGCTACTTACTTTGTCGACGCGCGATGACGTCACGATATGTGAATCACGTTCCAATTTAAAATAAAGGCTCAAATACTACGAAATTTCATTCACATTTTTGACAACACAAAGCTAAAGCATTGACATCGCACGTCCTTAACCAAACAAACACTTTGTTTTCATAATAATCTTGTAGAAACTATTTTTAATTTACAAGAAAGATGTGTTTAAATCAGTTTTTTAATCGAATGATTTGACTTATTATTGATATCCCGTAAGACAATGTTATCATTGTACTTATTAAAGTGTATATACAAAGATTTTCTACTTAGTCTTTGTTTTTGCAATCTTTAATTTATTTAGCCAAGAACTTATAGACTTGATTATACAAAAACGGTTATTTATTCTTTTTGGATTTATCTATTATCTTCAAACCGACATCCCAAAACCCGTTATTTTCAAATTTAAATTAGAAAAAAATCAGCCCATAACAAAACCGTGAATTTTGACAGAAAAAATACAGCCAATATACAAAACTGTTTCAAACTTGACAGTTACACAAAAATCAGCCAATATAACCGTTATTTTCGACTTTGACATTGACAGTAAATAGACAGTGACAGTAAACTGACAGTGACAGTAAAGGACGTGCGCCTAAAGCCCGCGCGCGAAGATAGATGTCGCTACCCTGTTTCTACTCGACAATAGATGGCGCTCACCCGTTGTAGTGTCCATGGAACTGGTCGCTCGAGCTTGGTGTCTGCTGCTGCTCGTACACTGAATCTGGCGCAGCCGCGTCCGTTTGCGCACGGAGCTGCGCTTGGTGGTAACGCACCTCGGATTCCACCTTCTCACGCTGCTTCTTCGACATCCGCCCGAATTTTACCGCTGAAAAGAGAGAGAGAGGTGTGGGTTAGGTTTTGTATGTTTTCAAACATTCTGTTCAATCAAACATCCTGAATAGTATAGAATAGAAAAGAAAAACATTTATTTGCAACACAGAAATATGGTTAAAAATCTAAAAATAAGGCACAATAATTAAACAAAGAAAAGATGAATGAATCTAGACTGTATATCAGGTATACAGTCTAGATTAAGGATGTTTGATTTTCAGATTCATGATGTTAAGATTTCAAGACTTGATATTCAGTATTCAAGATTTCAAGATGTTAAATTTTAAGATTTTTCAGAATTTAATTTCTAGATATGTTGATGATTTTCAAGATTATACAATTTAACATTTCAAGAATCAAGATTTAAAGATTTTAAAATATCAAAATTCATGAATCTAAGATTTCAAGATTCAAAATTAGTTTTTTTGTGAACGGAACAGTGAAAGTCATGATTACCGTAATTTATATAAGAAAATAATACATAATTTATATAAAAACGAGATAAAACTGCCTGCTGTATGGCAAATTAAACTTTATAACTATATTTACTCGCAAATACTAAGATAACTACTTAATAATATGAATATAACATAAAAACAAAAATACTTGGTTATTTCATCGCTATCTAGTCCCAAACGCAAAGTTTATTATAGGTATTATTGTTTATAATAATACGTAACATCCAATTATTATATTTCTTTTCTGTACCGATTTTGTATGGAGATCCAAGCAGCGCCCCTAGCAGATTTCTTGAGAAGCTTGGATCTCCATACAAAATCGGTGACGCTCGGCGATCGCGTCTCTACAGTCTCTACGATCCGTGTGTGCACAAACTCGTACTTAGTGTACTGCACAGTAGTTCCATACAATGATTAGTACCGCTACTCGCCGCTGCGAGCGCTAGACGTCAATGACATAAGATTCTCATAGAACTTTTTGCTCTACAATAAGTTACTTAACTTACGTAACGTACATAATGTATGGGATAAAATTTGTGCTTTTTGCCGCCAATACCACCAACGAGTTTCATTATAAGTTATTAGATCTATTTTGTAAGCAAATATAGTAAAAACAATGTTTGTAATTGCGATTTTTGAGTTGTAAAATTGTTAGGCACTAAAAAATAGTAAAAACAATGTTTAGAATTGCGATTATCGACTTAAATAAAATAGTACCTACTTTAGATACTAAATTGGTTTTATATAGTTTGGGCGCCATTTTGATTATAACCTCTTTCAAAAACGGAAAAGGTCAACTAATTTTTTTTTTATTTATCAAAAACTAGCTTTATGCGTGTAAAAGCAATTCGTAAAAGAGTTCTAGTTAATTATGATCACGTTAATTACCAATTCAATCCTAATATTATAAATACGAAAGTTTGTACTTATAGATGTATGTTTGTAACTCTTTCACGCAAAAACTACTGAATGGATTTCAATGAAACTTTACAATAATGTGGTTTAAACATCAGAATAACATAGGCTATATTTTATAACGATATAGTGTGAATTATCTAATATAACGATAATCAGTACCTATACCATGAGTTGTCACAGTAAAATCGCCTGACTTTACTACAGTAGTTCCGTCAATATTAGTATGACGAATTTTAGTACCCAACTATCCGCTAGAGGCGCTGTACAAATTTTCATACATTTTTTTAACTACAGACGCTAGCGAGTATAGTAAATATAGTATAGTAAAAACTCATGGTAGAGCTAAAGAAGTCAACTGCTAGTTCATAATAATTTTATAATCCTTACCCGATAGGTTCCGTTTTCAAACAGAGAACGCACACAAACAAACCGTGTGCGTGAATACTCGTTACTAGATATACTAGTGTGCGTTTTATCGATGTGTGCGTTATATCAATGTGTGCGTAGGGTGTTGGCACACTGCCTACTAGCACGACGAACTCGCGAACTGTGACGTTGTACTAACTCATCGGTAATCTGTGACATTGTACGAACTCTGTTGTACTCTATGACATTGTACAAACTTATCAATAATCTGTGACATTTTACAAACTTATAGGTAATCTGTGACTTTCTAAGAACTATTTTGTACTCTATGACATTGTACATACTTATCGGTAATCTGTGACATTGTACAAACTAATCGGTAATATGTGACATTGTACAAACTATTTTGTACTCTATGAGATTGTACAAACTTATCGGTAATCTGTGACGTTCTAAAAACTCTTCTGTGATCTGCGACACAGTACTAACTCTTTAGTAATATGTGACAGTACAACAATCTCTTCGCTAATATGTGACGCAGTACAAACTCATCGGTAATCTGTGACGTTATACAAACTAATCTGTAATCTATGACACAGTACAAACTCTTCTGTAATCTGCGACACAGTACAACAATCTCCTCGGTAATTTTTGACACAGTATCTTTTCTGTGGCGCGGTACCAACTCTTCGGTAATCTGTGACACAGTACAAACTCATCGGTAATCTGTGCCGGTGACGTTGTAAATCCCGTTGCAGTGCAAGCGCTATTATGGGATTTACGCAATTTTCTGTTGCGTAAGTCTCTTGATATGACATTATTATGTGTGAAGAGTTTTTTTTTTATTGAATTATGTGTGTATGTTCGATGGTGTATGAATATATGA
This sequence comes from Ecliptopera silaceata, assembly GCA_932527185.1. Classification (NCBI taxonomy): domain Eukaryota; kingdom Metazoa; phylum Arthropoda; class Insecta; order Lepidoptera; family Geometridae; genus Ecliptopera; species Ecliptopera silaceata. The sequence continues at coordinate 3,299,187 of OW052217.1, read as the reverse complement.
CTTTTAAAAAGTTTTAAACTTTAGTGACATTTCATATTCAGAGACTTATAAATAATGGTTGTTTTCGTAAAGTTTTTGGCTTGGTTAGTTGAAATAGGAATGGCATTATTTTTTTTTTAGGTTTTGTATTGATATACGAGATATCTTTAAAAAAACCAAAAAAATTGGTTATTTATTGAAAAATATCCTATTTATTTATTATGATATTTGCTCCACTGCAAAATACAAATGTGATTTGTGAGTTGTTATATGATTTTATCATAGTCTTCACATACCTTGAAGTAAATATTTATTTATATTCACTCAATGCGTTATCTTATCGAAAATAAGTAGGTACTTAATATAAAAAAATTGTCTAGCATTTTATTGCGGACTTAGCGTGGCCATACTTAACTTCCATTTAAATAATTTATGCTTTAATAGTATGATTTTGGTTTTAAGTTACACAAAGGAAGTTTTGTGTTAAACAATTAAAATGTCGAACAATAGTTTAACTGTTAGTTACAAACAACGGGGGTTTGACCGTTATTTATGTCAAAGTTTAATGTTCGAACGGAATAACCTCATTTTACACAAATAAATGTAAGATTTCTTTATCTAGCCCCAAGCTAAGCAGAGCTTGTGTTATGGGTACTAGAAGACTGACATACTTAATATATTACATAGATAGATATTTCTTATTATACATATAAAATACCCAGAACATACAGAATAAATATTTGCAGATCGTATAAACATTCATCCCAAGGCGGGAATCGAACCCGCAACATCCGCGTCGCAAGCGGACCTTCGCCCGCCGCGCCACATCGGTCGTCAAATTTGTTATGTGATTATTTATTTATTTAATTCATATGTAAACAGATATTATTGAATAAGACGTAGCTAACCAGTCACAATTTATACATGTTACGTGCTAGTGTTGGTAGACACTTAGAAAAACTGCTATGTTACGCTCTACGCCTTTAATATTGCACAATAATGTAGTGATGGGACAATGATCATCGATAAGTACCGAATACTTATCGATATTTTTCGATAGATCCTTTCGAGGTGTCTCATATAGATCTGATGTTCTTTTGAGTTATCATTAAAAGTGTGTATTTAATATTACTTGCCGATGACGAATAAGGTAGGTTTTAGGCTTTAACTGAGTGCTGAGTGTCATATGTTTTATAAAAAACCGAAAAATAAAAAGGCTTTTACGTGGTAATCCGTTTTGCAAAGTGAATCGGAGAAAAAACGGTCGAATTATGCCCAACGAAGTGGGCACGGGTCAGCTAGTATAATATAGATAATATCATCATCAAAACATATTCGAGTCTTTAACCTAAGAAAACTATCTAACTTAAGAAAAGAATCTAAGAAAAATAATATTAGTAAAACCAAGCTACCACAACATTTTGAAAGTCAAGTCTATTAAGCAGCGGGTTCTTTTCGTACCGTTAAGACTATTAAGTCTTAACTTATTAATTATACAAAACCTATTAAGGTTTTGTATAATTAATATAATGATTATTTATTATCATTTTAAACTATTCACAGTTAAATTTAAATTATGCAGACTCCTACGCAAATTGAGTTTGAAAAATGACTTTTTTTAAATAATTTGTTAATGTAAACTGTTGAAAGTTTAATTAATATGACAAATAAATAATTACTGTAATTTATTTTGAAATAACTGTATAGTTGAGGATGTTTAGTGTGTATATTAGTTCAAATTTGGGTCACATAAACAGTGGTTTTGTTTAAAAATAACGGGAATGTCGTCCCACAGAAATAATTAATATTTAATACTAATGTAATACATAATAACACTTAAAATAAGTTATTGACGGGTTTTATTTGGATTTCATGTTTTTACTTTTTAAATACATATTATCTTTTTCAGATTAAGTATACATTTTTTAAGGCATGTAATTTTTTTTTTGAATTCTTAGAATATAAATTGTCATTTCAGTGAATTTTGGTTTAATAAAGGGTGCATGGAAAGAGCCTCCTCGTGGCGCACACCGGTAACAGCTAGGCACTGTAAAGCAGTGTCTAGTCTGGCTAATCTTTCCAACACGATGCTACAACAAAATGCAGTTGTAGCATCGACACGATAAGAAGAAGAAGGTTTAATAAAGATAAATCTCAGCTATCTAAGACATTCGATAATAATCCAGACTTTTTTATTTTACTTAGACTTTAGACTTTTCTGATTTCTACTTTCATCATTATTTATTTTTTCACTTTTAATCTGCAATCGGCTACTTAACCATAACAAGATTTGTTCATTGTTGGTTGTGTAGTGGTATGACTCTGGTGACACCATTTATTGTTAGAACATTCTATGTTCTTTGATCCAGGTCAAGTATATGCCATCTCTTGAGGCGATTCACATTTTCTTGTGTTAAATAGACATCCTTAATAAAAAAAAAACATCGATAAAAAGTAAAGTGCAGTCTTTGCACGACATCGACATAACCCTTTACATAATCGATAAAAACCCGGTCCCACCACTAGTTACGTTACGTAGTGTTGCGCAATTCGCGTCACCGCACGCATCGGAGGCGTCGCGCTATGCATGTCGCTGGCAAAGTGTGAATATCGATATTTTGCAATAATAACCAATTATTATTTATCACTTCTTCTTTATTATTTGGCGGGTTCGATTTCCGTCTTGGGATCGAACCCGCCTTGGGTACGATCTGCAAATATATATTCCGGGTGTTCTGGGTATTTTATTTTATGTGTAATAAAAAAAATCGATCTATATAATGTATTGTGTTAATGTCAGTATTCTAGTATCCATAACACAAACTCTGCTTAGCTTGGGGCGAGATGATGTTGTGTGGATTGTCCAGCGTTATTTATTTATAAATACATACATAATGTACCCAAATAAGAGTGTTGCAAAATGTAGAACCTCTTCTTATTCTTCGTGACGCGGAGAGTATCTCAAATACGTCACTGTTTCGATACGTTTACGATTGTCATATTTCGTGATCATTCCTTTGATGTAATGCAGATTTTATGGGCGTATACGTTATGGGAGGTTGTGGGTTCAACTCCACACTTATAACATTTCGCTTAATAAACATGGGTGTTTTGATTAGAAAATCCCAAAAGTTATTGAGTCGATTAGGATTTGAACCCACGACATTCCCCTTGATAGGTTTAATATAAAAAAATAAATAAAACAAAATAACAAATATTCTTGTTATTTTGTGTTTAATATTTACCACTACTGAACGATAAATCCGATGACATATAAATTGGTTAGTAGATCACACGAACGCTTTATAGATTCCGTAAACAAACGATATTCTGCACGCAATATAGATTTTTTAATAGTAGCTGTATATTTGCAGTGACTGTACAATGTTTTCCAATACTGCAGTAATAAGAGCTAAAATAGTAACGGTACAGTCTATTCTATTTACAGAGTATATTTATTTTTCCGATAGCATATTCAGAGATATTTAAATAACATTCTCAAGCAATTTTTTTTATTCATAACATTTTATTAATATGTAGTTGCATTGCAACTAATCTAGGCCCAATGTGCACTCTTCGGATCTTCAGATCTATCAGATCTTCCACCAAGTTCATTAAAAAGTATCTTTATTGAGGACAATAGAAATAAAAAAGTTAAGACTTTTTGGACGAATTCAAAAACAAATCTCTATCAAAAATGAAAATGTTTTTTATTTCTATAACAAGATAGTTGGGGTGGGAACTCTCCTTTTAGGTTCATAGCTCTATCACTAATAATGAACAATATTTCCATACTATTGCAATTAAAATTTATTATACTATGCATTTTAAGATCACTGATAGAGAACCAATAGTACCATACTATGTATCCTATGTATTTTAAAAAAAGGATTCTATTAGCAATCTAGCTCCCATAGCACATGTTCGCTTAGTTTGGGACTAGACGTATGAAAAGTACGTGAATAGTTATTTATAGAACCGACTGCATTTAAGCTGGAATTATCAGAAGGAAAATATAATCCCAATACATTATGACCCTGGTTATTTGCGGCTTGTCTGGCTGTCTATTGCAGATAAACATGGCAGCTAATAAAACGCTTATAAATTACTGACATCCAAAATGAGCAGATCCTCAGTTCGATTGTATGTTTTTGTATGTATGTAACACGATTTCTCCGCCAATTCTAAACAGATTTTGATGATTATTTTTTTGATCGGTAGAAAATATTTAGAGGTGGTCCCATATAAATTTCATGAAGATCGGACGAGTACTTTTTGAGTAATCTTTGTTTTAGTCTCATAACTTCGATCGTGACGCAAAGCTTCGATAGCGCAATTTAGGAATCGCCAAAATGGTGCAGCGCCATCTAGTTGTGAAATTGGAACTAAATATGGTCACGATTGAAGTTTTGTTCATTTTTGCAATAAATATATTTTATTTACCGTGTCGGTTATGTGCCGTTGTGTAATTCTCATTACAACACATCCGTGAAGATACCACTTTGTCGCTGTAAAAGTGTTGACTATAATCATTTCACAAACGACTGGGTTATTATTCAATAACCGTTTTGAAAAAGAAGTGTTTTTTTATAATGTAACTGTTTTCATATAGATTTTTTTTACTGTTTATGGTTAAACTTTAAGCAAAATATGTTTAAACGATCCGCGGTGTCATGACATATTATTATGTTAAAGAGTTTTTTATTCTGACAAAAATGTCCAAATTTAAAAAATATTTAAGAAAGAGAAGTGTGCTGTAACTCAGTTTATTAGATAATTTGAATTTTGTGCCACAATATCTTTTTAAAATTATAAATACCAATAGAGTATTATACAATACCAATGCGTGTTTCTATCAAATATAATAAAGAATACATTTAATAGTTCCTTAATCGCTCTGTTTATCGCTCCGCCCATTACTTCAACACCTCACTTTATTGCATAAACATAGCCGTTATCGGAACTGATAAGGGGCCGTTGACCTCTGCACGCTTCCTCATACTACAAACCACGTGGTTTACCTTTTATTGATTTCATTTGAATAAACATTATTTATTTTTTGTAAAATTATCCTTACATTGTGATTCTAAGTGACATGAGTAACGATTAAGATGATGTAAGCTTTACGCAGCCGGGTTCTACGCCGAGAATCGTGGGTTCGATTTCAAACAAGAAGTTTGATCTTTGTATGTTTGATGACTGATGTTACTTCCCACAGTACAAGCTGTGCTTAGTATGGCACTAGATAGCGTTGTGTAAAATGTCCATTGCATTTATTATACTATTAGATATCTAAATCACAATGTCATATAACAATACCTCAAAATTTTAGCACTCCTGAATCGAATACAAACTACCAGGCGATCATGACAATCACTGAATAACTGAATCAAATACAAACTACCAGGCGATAATGACAATCACTGAATAACTGAATCAAATACAAACTACCAGGCGATAATGACAATCACTGAATAACTGAATCAAATACAAACTACCAGGCGGTCATGACAATCACTGAATAACTGAATCAAATACAAACTACCAGGCGATAATGACAACCACTGAATAACTGAATCGAATTCAAACTACCAGGCGATCATGACAATCAAAGTGGTTATAATCACAGTCGACTTACCATCACGACTCATCCCGAGCTTCAAGCATTTCTGGAGCCTGCAGTACTGGCATCTGTTCCGGTTCACGCGGTCCACCACACACGCTTTGTTGCGCGGGCATTGGTAGTTCACCACTGAAAGGAAGGATAGAGTTAGTAACGGTAACACTCATCATCTCAGCCAAAGGACATTCACTAACCACTGCTGAAGACCTCATAGTAACAACAAAGGAGAGGTCCACTAACCACTGCTGACTTCATAGTAACAAAGGACTTGCTGATCAAGACAATGTAATAAAGCTTCTTCCAATCAGTTTTCAGTTTTCTATACAACCTATCTGATCAAGCCAATATTGCAGCCGCAAAAATGCTGACTAAGCTACTATTGCAGCTGCAAAAGTTCTAATCAATACAAGGTAGTAAAGCTGTTGATTGCTGGTTGAACCAGCTCTCAGTTTCCTATTCAACTTACCTGGACCAGCATATCAAGCCAATATTGCAGCTACAAAAGTGCTTGTCAAGCCAATGTAGCAAAAGTTGGTTACATCCAACAACCTTTCACATTTCTATTCAGCCCATCTGGACCATCAAGCCTATGTTACTGCTGCAAAAGCTGGTTGCATGTTTTCAGTTTATATTTTAGTTGTTCATCTTTCTACTTTGTTTGGAAGTCATCCAAAGTAGCTACTTGCATACGAATTTAACGCTTAGGTGAAGTGATAGAACGAGAAAATGACCTGCTAGATGTTTTAAGCTATTTACCTTAGCTGTATTTCAAGGCACAAAGACATTTCATATAGAAAACTAATGCTACAGCAACGTAAAAGTAATGGGATGAGCATACGCACCATGATGTCGACACCATTGTTGTGTGAGGATTACTCAACCATTTCGTAAAAGGGGTTAATGAGTTGTATTCTTTATAGATTGAACAACTTCATGAATGATGTCTGTGTGCGATGAAGTGCTGTTCTTAGTTTGATGTTTTTACTTTTACAATTATACCGCTTTTCCGATTCAGCGTGGACGGCATAAACAACTAGAAATGAACAGACAATTGAAAACCATGTCTTTTCATGTCTCTTAGTCAGTTGCGTCATTTTATATGATCGATGTTTCCAATTTATAAATATACAGCGCAAAAATCCTTTTACGCTCGCCAGGTTTCGAACCAGGAAGCTCTAGATTGAAAAGCGGAGTTGTTCCGACTGCGCTGTCAAGGCTTATTGACAGGGGTTTGAAATATGAAATTCTATGGGTAATGATGCCGACCTGTGCTTTGTGACCGCCTGAAGAATCCCTTGCATCCCTCGCAGGTGATGACCCCATAGTGAACGCCTGATGACTTGTCGCCGCATACTTTGCACGGTATTATCTCGATTTGGGCTGTAACAAAAGAAATATTGGTAAGTTTATTGTATGACAATATTGTACATCAAACAGTTTGCCGTTGAAACGTCAAAAAGTTTTTATAAGTGTAATTTTTAACGGTTCTTATATAGCTAAGAGACTAGGAAATATTTGGTAGGTAAAGCCACAAACTACGGTTTGATAGTGTTTTTTCATTACTTTTTTTGCAATAAATGTTTCAGTGGGGTACATACAATACAACATTTAAAAACAATCAGCATATCATTTTTTTTACAAAATTTAGTTAAACAAATAGTAGTCTTTCCTTAAAAAAGCAATTTATATTCACTTCCTAAATCAAATTACCCAATAAGGGTAAGGAATTACGCAATTGTCATTTTATACGTGACAGGCGCCATTTTCGGTTCCATCCAGGGCATTCAACCCCGCAAGGTCGCCGCGCGGCCAAACACGTCAGTGTGCGTGTCGTGTGGCTGTGTGTGTGTATCATGACTTATCTAATAGCGGGTATGTTCCGGTCACAGATTGCGACGTAGTTTATAACAGGATAGCTGCTATAGATCGTGTGATAGTCGTAGCTTGAAAAGAGTCTCGTAGTCAAGTTGTAACAGTTATCTTGTGGTAAAAATAGATATAATAGCTTCTTAAAAGATCTTTACACCGTCTAAAGTACATGAGGTAGGAAAATGCCGGTTAGGTATAACGAAATGCGTCAATATAGAAATACTTTGCTATGAGCAATGAAACGTGATTGATAAATTATGATTTTGTTTGTTTTTAATTTGAATATAACGAGTTTTATCAAAGCTGTTTTTAATTGAAGAAAATGTAATAACATTTTTCATCATGATATTTCTATTTCGTGTCCCTAAATCTGATTATAACTCTCAAGTTATTTTTGTGGAATGACGTAATTTCGAATGCCGAAGACCACACACTATGAAAAATAAAAAAAGCTCATACCAATTTCAAAAACCCAACAGGAATCTCACAAGAGCCTGGCGCACGTTGCCTGCACCAGCTGATCGTGATCGTGACGTCACAGTTCACCGACCTCGGCCGTAATAACTGCTGTTTATTCTATGCCTAGCGCTACTAACAGTTATTTTAATCTGTGGTGCGCTTAGAATTGTATCACGTTGGATGACGTCACGGATCTCTTTCGGAATGCATGGTACCGTAATTTTACGCGGATGGGTAAGTTATTTAGGGTTTGACCCTAAATAAATTACGGTTACGTTACTATTTTTACTTTCAACCGTTCAACGTCATTGTCGCATCTGTTTTATGACATAATTTTTGCGAAATTTTTTTTGATAATTATTTATGTGCTGTCTTAACCGGATATATTGAAAAGTACCAGAAAAGATAACTTTGCTGCGACAGAGATTTTAAAACTTGTTTAACGTTAAATTTTATCCGAAGTTAAATCTTTATAATGAAGATTTTAACACAGTATTATTTCTACATGCTGTAATATTTCACTAGCAACATTTTACAACAGTAAATTAAATACCTTTCCTCCTTCTAAGTATTAAAATTTTTCCTTCTATTCATTTCAAACTATGGCATTTTATAGCAGTCTTTTAGATATTACGCTGATCCATTATTTATCAATGATTTATCCTTAAATTATGCTACTCAATATATCAGATTAGTTATAAGTATAACTATTACATAAAACATTACATTAAACCCAAAAAATATTTATCCGTACATTTTTTAATAATCACGCATTATTATAATTTCGCCTATTTTTATTTTTACACGTAACACACCTACGTCACAGGTCAACGACCGCACAAGCCTTCGTGAGCCTCGAATTCGAATTCGAATTTTAATCTAACGGCAATACGTCAGGGTTGAACGACCTCTGTTGTCCGAACAAAACAAAGATTGCTCTACCATACTTTACAGTACAACTAGCTTCTATTACAATACTCATAGAGTTTAATTTTCTATGCCAATTATTGCTGAAAGAAAAAAACTTGTTCTACCATTCTTTACAGTACAACTAGATTCTATTGCAATACTCATAGAGCTGAATTTTCCTTGCTAATAAAAGCTAAAAGAAAAAATCTTGTTCTACCATTCTTTACAGTAAACTAAATTTTATTGCAATAGACATACGGCCGGTTTCTCGAACGATGGTCAATGAAAAAATCAAATAATTACTATGTGTCAAACTCGTATCAATCGTGATTTGGGTTTCCAGAAACCGGACGATAGAGTTTAATTTATTTTTGATAATTAATGCTGAAAGAAAAATTCGTGCCAGTTTATAAAAGTTCGAAATTCGAATGAGAATGATTCTCGAAATAGTTTTATTGGCGCGAAAGATACTTTTTTTTTAATGTTTTGAAGCAATGGTATTTTGTTTTGTGTACTTACATAACATTTTGAATTTTTTTACATAAATAAATAAATAATGCTGGACAATCCACACAACATCATCTAGCCCCAAGCTAAGCAGAGCTTGTGTTATGGGTACTAGAAGACTGACATACTTACTTATATTATAATTAATACATAGTAACACCCAGACACAGAACAAATATTTATGATCATCACACAAACATTTGCTCTGGTTGGGACTCGAACCCACGAACCGCATGGAAGGCAGAGCTACCAACTGAGCTGTGAAGCCTGTCATAATACGTCACATCACCCGTTTATTGAACTTTATTTTTGATTCTCAGCCAAATCTTATTTAAATCTTACAAGAAATATAAACAACTATGTAGATGACCCGTGCCCACTTCGTTGGGCATAATTCGACCGTTTTTTCTCCGAATAACTTTGCAAAACGGACTACCACGTAAAAGCCTTTTGATTCCGTTTTTATATATCCTATGACACTCAGCAATAATGTGGCTTTCTATTGGTGAAATAATTTTTAAAATCGGTTCAGTAGATCCCGAGATTACCCCTTACAATTTAACATTACATTAAAACAAAATTAAAACAAAGTTTACTTCTTTATAATATTAGTATAGATAGATAGATAAAGATTTAAAAAAGTAAGTGACTTAAATGAAAGAAATATTTTTTCTAAATAATTCTTCTTTTTTATGTGTCAGATTTGACTGTCGTATTGACAGAGACTCTTCTTTCATAGAGATCGCACGTGCATTTGACATACATAATTTGACATTGACATATGAAAATTATGTCAAACCGAGTCTCGTGATAAAAGCGATTGAGGTCAACGATCTGTGACGTCACAACGCGTCATATGTATTATGAGTGGATTCTGTACATCATCATCATCATTTCAGCCATTTGGCACCCACTGCTGAGTATAGGCCTCCTCTTTATTAAGATAAGATAATTCTGTGATATTTCCTTAGTTTAACAATTCAGGATGGATGATATAGGTACCCAAACTAGGAAGACCTGTTATGCCATTCTTTACGGTCCCTTGCGACTCTCATCCACTGATTCCCGGCTCGAATAATAGATAAATGATAATACCTAATAATATATTTATACAAATAAACTGACGACTATTACAGTATTTATAAAATGTACATAGGTGTAAAATAAAATAATGCTGGACAATCCACACAACATCATCTAGCCCCAAGCTAAGCAGAGCTTGTGTTATGGGTACTAGAAGACTGACATATTTAATACAATACATTACATTGATAGATATTTTTTTATTATAAGTACATATAAAATACCCAGAACACCCGGAATAAATATTTGCTGAACGTACAAACATTTATCCCAAGGCGGGAATTGAACCCGTAACCCGTGTCGCAGGCGGACCTTCGCTCGCCGCGCCACATCGGTCGTCGTATTTATAAAATACATAAGAAATAGTTGAGATATAGACGGTTGCAAACGATATAGGTACGGGGCAAAATAAATAAAGTTAGATTATAATTACTTTTTAAGCTATTGCATAGCTTCTATCGCGGGCCTTGAGCGTGGAGACCGAATCCACAAATTCCGTAACGAAATAACCTAACACTGCGCATGCGTAATTCAGCAAAAAATGCTATGCAATAGCTATACCGCGGCAGTCCCCGCGTGCCACACGTCTTTTTTAGATGACGTGTTGCAAACTTAGTGAGGTCAGACTACAAAATAAAGTTCACAGAAGGTCATTGACATAAATCATTTCAAAGAAATTACAAAATGTCAATGACTAATCAAATATAATAAATGATTCATCAATATTGCGGTATGACACTGACAGATTTTATATTTATTTTGCAATAATTTGATCGCTATAATAAACATGTCGGCGGGTGTCAGGACGCCTTTTGACAACTTCAGTCTGATACAAGGTTCTATGTGGAATCTATGTGACTTCTAAGGCTCTTCGAGCATTACTATCACGGGATCTCTTTGGGATAGGTAGGTCTTCTAGAAAACAGCATCATTATGGTATTACAAATGGTTTATTTCTTGTCCACAATCATGATAAGCACTTTCTTAATTAGGTTGATTAATATAGCTCGCGATTTAACTTGGAATCACGGTGAATTCGACATAACCAGGCTACCGTGATTCTATTCCTTTTTCATGACCATTCTCCAGCACTTCTTCAAACAAAAAGCCCTTGTTCTGTTGACAGCATCCTTGACATTCGCAAGAGATTCACGCATTCAAATTCTATAGAACGCAAACTCAGCCAGTGCTTTATTAATCCATCGACAAGCCTCCTAAGCTAGCGAACTCCTTGTTTCTATTGTCTTTGATATGATGAAAGGCACGCGCCGTCACGGCCGGACTGACATTTAAGACCGTCCTCGGGCTTTTATTATTTGTCTCCGAAAGATCATAATCACTGAAATAACCGCTCGTCCATCCTTCAAGTAATCCATGTAACTGTTCTATTTCAATTAACTTTTTGAACAACCGCTGCATATTCATCTGGTCCGAGCAGGTCGCCAGGATCGACAACAAACACATCTGCTCGAGCACGTGCGTCCTTTCCACTATACCTTGCAGCATAAAGCAGACGGCACGCGTCAGCAGGATCAACGACAAACTCATCTGCCCAAACACGTGCATCCCTTCCACTATGCCTTTCAGCATAGAGCGGATGGCACGGGTTGGCAGGATCGACGGCAAACACATCTGCCCGAACACGTGCATCCTTTCCACCATACCTTGCAGCATAGAGCAGATGGCATGTGTTGGCAGGATCAACGGCAAACATATCTGCTCAAGCATGTGCATTCTATCCACCATCCCCTTTAGCATGGAACAGTACTTCTTCTTCTCACATGTCAATGGGTACAACAACAACAACTTCAAAACCTCATTTGTGGCGTTGATGAGGTCCAGCCTTGTGCAGGTGGAACACACAGGTACTTATAACAAATTACCTTCATTGGTATACTTCATTTTGTAAATCCCATATTTCCGAATCGGGATATGTACTGAGAGTCTCTGGACCTGTTGAGGCAGTACAAGGATATGCGGAGAGAGTATCCAAACAATGACTCATTATCAATTATCGTTGAAGATAACGTATTATTCGCAACATGTCACTTCAGTGGACATTCTTCTTCTTCTTCTTCTTCTTCTTCTTCTTCTTCTTCTTCTTCTTCTTCTCCTCCTTCTTCTTCTTCTTCTCCTTCTTCTTCTCCATACATCGCCGTCACGGTTTCATCAATATTCAAAAAAAATAGTCGTAATATAGTATAAGCCATCATGTCCTTGAGGTACTGTTCATTGCAAGTTGAATATTTTCTAACTCTTCATACCACGTTCTATTCAGGTCATCAACTCTACTAAGCCAACGTTGCATCGACTACACCAAGCGTCCAACACTTCGATTCCAAGTTATTTCAACGAGCTTCCTTACTCAACTTACAAATTCATTAATAAAGCCGCGATACGCGATAGTACTAATAACTAATTTAAGATTATCCTTTCAAGACACTGTATTCTGTCAATGTCACACGTCCCAGCTTGATGTCTCCGTGTGGCAGCTGAAGACTCGCAGGTCCTCGTGTGACTTTCAACAACTCGCTCGTTCTCATGTGAATTTCAACAACTCACATGTCACAATGTGCAGCTTCTGTAAACAAAAGTTCAACACAGTATTCTGTTCGACTGAACCAAACATCTCTCTGCACCGCAAATTGACATCAAAGCTTAACATCAGTATTCAGTATCTTTATTGTCGTCATTATGTACACAGTTATGTCTTATGTCTAAAACAAACCTTATCTTGAAGTACATAATGTACCCAAGTTTGGATTTTGCAATAACTATAATTGGAGAACGAACAAACTTTGAAGCATTCAAATAATTAATTATAATAATTCTGCTTTGGAAACTTCGATAGTGTCGGTTGGTCAATTAATTATTATTTAAACTTCCGTCATAAAAATACTCGGTGAGAAAGTAGTAGAACTTCTCAGTGAGGTCCTTATAGCGTGTGACATGGCCCTTACACAACCACATTGAGCAACTTTATATCAACTCCCGGCAACGTTCAGTTAGATATTAAGTCTGTGCCGGACGTTCATTATTTTTTTCATTATGTAATGTTCAACAGTCTAAATGTTTAAAATGTAATTATGTTAAATCTAAGTAATCCTTAGTAATTTTGTGAAATGTGTTCCATATATTTCAATACAATGTCCACAGTAAGAAACAAGACCAATTTGTTTTATTATGAGCTAGCCGCTGCGAAATCCTTCAGTTTTAATTCAAAAATGTGATTGCTTTCTTGTGCTTTGATTTCATCGTGGGTTACCATGACAACTTAACATAACGACTTTGTATCACAACTCTAAATCGTAGCTGTAAATCGCAACTCTTAATTGTGACTCGAATTCGTTACTCGATATTGTTACTTTATTTCGTTACCCAGGGTTCACTTAACCAGGTTGAGAATCAACGTCATATATTAACATTCAGACTAGATAGATAAATAGATAGACTTGTCCATTGTATTGTTGGTTACAATCATAGGTCTTAAATTAAGATAAGAGCCGAACACGACCCCGCTGGGCACCACAATATACTACTGCCTTTAAGGCACATTATGTGGAGTCAGTGCAACACGTCTTCTTCTTCCACTTTCCTCTATTATGCGTTATCTTAATGCTCACACCCACACAAGAACCAAAAATATTCTTTTAATCAAGCAGATCAAATAAGAAGCTTTATGGATACTGACATTGGAATTGGTCCACAGATGGTTCACCTATGTACTTAGTATGCAGTACATTGTAATAGATAATACGATTAAGAGTTATGTAAGTATAGCTTTTTTTATTCATAAGTAAACATGACCCTGACATTACTTAACATATTTTGTTTCATTTAAAAGTTAGGTACTAAATTAAATAACACGTCACCGGAACTTATTTCAGAACAGTATTTAATTGTGATTCTTTGTAAGAAGGATCATACAAAAATAACAGTTAGAACCAGGCCGTAGTTTCTTGCTCGTTCTTTTTAGGCTCTGGTCACGTGGAACTGGCATCACCTAGTATAAAACAATTTAAAATGATCCTTGTGATTTTACTGAATAACTTTATTCAGTTAATTAGATTTGATTTTGTTGAAAATCATTCAGCGCGCTATGAAGAAAGCTGTACTCGGAATTCTTTGGAGAGATAGTATCCGTAACATAATTATCTGACAGAAAAACCAAGGCGTTTGACTTAGCTCAGAGAATTAACAAGCTGAAGTGGCAGAGAGCCGACCATGTTTGCTGATATTGAAGTAGAGACCACGTTTAGGCAAGCGTAGTGTAGAAGCGATGATCCACAGAATGTAGCTGACAATCACTGAATGAAAAGAGCCAAAGATCGGGCTCAATGCATGTCTTGAGAAAGACCTACGTGCAGCAGTGGACTGATAAGTTGATGATGATGATGATGTTGAAGCTTTGTTATTATTACTCCATCAACAATGTTGCAAAACTGTTGCAGAATGTGTCTTGTAAAACAATATAAATTAACACCACTTTTCATAATTGTGAAAATATTTCATGGATGAGAAACTTCTTCAAAACTTCAGAACATAGGTTAAATCATGCTATATCGTTTAAGGTTAGCTCTAGGTAATATTACTCTGAGAATAAACATCATTCTTCTTCTTCTTTTCTTAGTGGCTTTTTGCAGGCTAGAGTTGCCACGATTTTGCCAATGTCAGAGTTATTTACGTTTACTAATCTTAAAGCAAAAAGGCGGAGATCTGAGTAAATGTTCAAAAATCACCGGTAACGGAGGAAGACTCTTATACTCTAATAAGTTATAAGAAACATTATTATAAAAATCCAAATAAATCAAGAACTACTTACAAGATTTCAATGCCAACAATCTACGATGATAGATACAGCATGTTGCCTCGATCGCTATTGCCATGATCCTCGCTGTCATCAGGTGGTTGCTGATCTACTATCTATATAGTCGCAATATAATTGTCATTCATCTTCATCTTACTATAATGCTTTATTTTGTCATTTCACCCACATCTACGTGTTTCATCTGAAAATAATGAATATCTCGCACAGTCACAAGTTTCTAGCTCAGTTGTTCTGAGCACAAACATCAAGCAAGCAACAGAACAAGCTTGCATTACAGGAAAATGTTAATTTAAACTCGATAGGTCAATACTTGTCATCGAAGAAAATCATCAACAACGTCATCAACATTAAAACCACGACCAAAGTCTCAGCAAGTTACGTGTCTGATCCACCATGTATCTGGCATCTATCCAAACATCTCGTCTAGGTACCTTCATGTAGTACCCCAACACACTCTTCACGTTGAACCGGCAGTTCTACCATTCATTAGTCAAACCACACTTGCATTCTGACTGGTGGTTATATGGTCCAAAAAGTCGTCAAGTATCCGTAAACCAAATTGAAAGATCATAGATATCGTTACTAAGTATTGTTTGGCATTTTTTTTTATTTCAATAAGAAAAACAGCTGACTTTATCGTTAGAAAAACAACAAAATGAAACGACTACATGTACCTTGTCTAATCAAACACGTTCAGGTTGCATCAAGCTGTGCAGTGGTATTCCGTTGCAAATTGTATCGATTACATCTCGCTGAAGATCACTTACGCGACATTCCACTATGCATCGCTCAGTAGGTACCCCAAGTACGAGTGCGCTCACTTTTATACTGCGAAGACGATACGTTCAGTTTCATGTGCAAAACTCGTACTAAGCACACAGGTTCCATCTCAATATGCGTCGCTATTTTTCCATAAAATCTCTCGTCTGTATTAGATCCTCACATCTGTGTGCATCTGAATTGAAAGCTCTTTGCTGTGGGCAACTGGATTGCATCCCACTTCTGATGTCGGCGGGTGTCAGGACGCCTTTTGACAACTTCAGTCTGATACAAGGTTCTATGTGGAATCTATGTGACTTCTAAGGCTCTTCGAGCATTACTATCACGGGATCTCTTTGGGATAGGTAGGTCTTCTAGAAAACAGCATCATTATGGTATTACAAATGGTTTATTTCTTGTCCACAATCATGATAAGCACTTTCTTAATTAGGTTGATTAATATAGCTCGCGATTTAACTTGGAATCACGGTGAATTCGACATAACCAGGCTACCGTGATTCTATTCCTTTTTCATGACCATTCTCCAGCACTTCTTCAAACAAAAAGCCCTTGTTCTGTTGACAGCATCCTTGACATTCGCAAGAGATTCACGCATTCAAATTCTATAGAACGCAAACTCAGCCAGTGCTTTATTAATCCATCGACAAGCCTCCTAAGCTAGCGAACTCCTTGTTTCTATTGTCTTTGATATGATGAAAGGCACGCGCCGTCAAACATTTTTTTTACTAAACACTATTCAAAAGTAAATATTTATTAAATCAAAGTTTAGTCTTTTAGATATTATAAATATCTTATAACAACCCAAAAACTGAATTTCAAATTCAAATTTAAATTAAAAATTATTCCTTGGTAAATACAGCAATGCGAGAAAAACATTATGGCGGCAATAAAGACAATTAATGACTGGTCTTATAATGACTTTTATGAAAACCTTTTTTAGTGTTCCGTACCCATAGGGCAAAACTGGACCTGAACCTGTGACTCCGCTGTCAGTGTCTGTATCTAAACTCTAATTTTGCTACGGAACCCTTCGACCGCAAATCGGACTCGCACTTGGCCCGTTTTAGTAAATTAACTGGCACCTAGAATCACCTAGTATGTAAAACGATTCTAAATGATCCTTGTGATTTTACTGAATAAAGTAATTTTTGACTTTGACTTTGACTTAACTGTACTAAAATCTTTACACCGTCTAAAAACACAGCCCGTAAGCTACCATAAAAATTGATTTATGTAAATATGAACCACTTTACAAAAGCCACTTAAAATACACAGTAAAGAAATAAGATGAACTGCCAACACTTAAGTTATAACAAACATATTGAACAATACGTCGAGTGTTGAACTATTTAGAGGTTATAAATTATATATTAAGAGCCGAAATAAATGAATGCTATTTCTCCCTTTAACTTAGGCTTGCCTGACTCAGTGACGTCCTCATAAAGAATTAAATCGAAATTCCGAAGTCAAATTTTAGAAACTCAGCAGTTTTTCTTTTTTAATTTAAAACCTGACACATAACAATGTATTTTTCCAAGCTAAACCAATACGCAATAAGATATTTATACTCATTCGAAAACACTCGAATTTTCCGCGTGTGACGCGAGCGGCCAATGACCCGTGACGTCACAGTGACATCACACTGCTGTCACTTTCAGATCTCTAATTAAGTGACAAGTTACATATCACCCCAGTTTGGGTACTTTTGGGGCGATAATTGACAGTTGGGCGGACATTTTACCGCTCTTTTTTACGGCAACAAAAAAGAGCTAGTCTGAGTTTTATTCGGTTTGATTCTCGAAAAGTGAGATCGAATACGAATCAAATTTCGTATGAAATAAAACGAATAGGGGATTGACTCGTAGTTGACTCTAAATTACATTTTTAGTTCCAAAAATAAGGAAAAAACAGCCTTATCGAAAACAGAGAGCGTAGACAACACTCAACTGAACAAAATGAGACGCGCATACACTATGCTAGATGTAGCCTAGTACTTAACCTAACCAAATACGCTAGATAAGTTAGCTTGCTGGTTTAGTACAGTGTAATAGGCCACAACACCACACTAAAGTAGCAAGCTAACTCATCTTTCATCGCGCCTTTGGTTGGGGTCAATTAGCTCAAGAGACTTTTCGACCTTGTCAAAATGAATGTTTAGAAGGTTATAGTATTCAAAACGATTGTAAATAATATCTAAGGGTAGTTTTTGAGATGACAACACGTGTGCAGTTCAGCAAAATTCGGGTTACACATTTCCCAAAGAATATACATCTTCACATGAACTAACCTTGAGGGCGCTCTGTTATAATTGCATACTTTCATTATTATGTCAATATACGTTATGGTAAATAGCTGTGGTCATGAAGAGATTAAGGAATTTAAATCTAGATTTAGCCTGTAGGTATTAACGGTCGTGTTCGCGTCAGCCTGTTAAGTGTATCTGTGCAATATTTTGGCCGAGCTGGATGATTCAATCGTTTGCGTATCGAGTAAGAATATCACTTGGTCTAGTAACTCGCTGTTTCTTTATCTTAGTACCGTAACACGGATATTTCAATGGAGATTTTGAGACTAAATCAGTATATATGTATATCGCTTTATTAGACGCAATACTTTGCGTAGATTAAGGCCTTATGAAAAATTATAGCGTATGGTGTGGTGGTAATGCGTATAGTGGGTTTGAATTATAAATTAACTAGTCATCAAAATTACCAATATTTGGTGTGAATGAACTATGGATGTGTGAGTGTGCCAGCCGCCCTGAATACCTAGTAAAAGGTGAACGAATCCTCAAATTGGTACAACCTTGAACCCAACTTGTACTATGTAATGTACAATTCCTGATATGTAACTCGATTCTGTATGACTCCAAAATTACTCTTATGACATTTTAACAAGAACAGTTTAAGCACTAATTTGTTTAATCCTAAAAGTGGGATAATCATCATCAATATTATTTTGTTTTGAAATTTGAACCTACTGAGTAGAAAAACAAGGTCTTTTCATTACATCACTGTCAAAGTTTTAACTCAATAAGTGACACTACGACAGCAGAAGCGAGACAAAACAAAAAAAAAATCTTGTTACATTCATTTTCAAATTTAAAACGATTTTCCATGCGTTGTTCGTTTTTTGAAAGTTCAACTTTAGGTCAAGAGGTTTACTATGATACCATTTTTAACTAAAGAATGTGTTCAAAAACGGAAACACAGTAAAGTCATCAAAAACAAAGGCGCAAACTAAGCACCGTAAAAGACTGGAACAAAAATGCCGCGTAATGTCAAAGTGCACAAGGCAAGTGCATTCACCCCTTAAATGTTACACGTGCTCACTCGGCTTGACGACAAAACGTCAAACAACCAGTCATACTTGTTAAAAACTGAACTCTATCACACTAACATTAGAACGTTATTTGAATGGCACATAGATCAAATATCGTTTGACAAATTACAATCTGTTGCCAATTAATTTACATTCATAATATTATGAATTTATAGTACGAATTTGGCTGATATAATCGCAATCGTCTTCTGTCATTTTAACCCAAATTTTTGTTCAATTAACACAAATAGGGGACAAAGAAAAACTAAGTTAATTGCGGAAAATATAATTTGGGGCACAAACATTTAAATGTAATTTGGAACGGAGATAAAAGAGGCCTTTTGAGTTTAAAACGTTTTTACGAACTTGGTATTAGTAACCCTAAATGCAATTTTCGGAAAAACGTCAATTAAATACATTCTGTCACATAACTTAGGATAAACTGTCAAAAAATTAATGCATATTTCTCCTAATATTCCTTAATATTGTTAACCTGTCATGTTTAGTTTGCAGAAGTTAAATAATTAGGTTTCTAGGTCAACGGAAAATGATAAACAATTTCATAGAATGTCATTAAACTATGTCAAATCTGACGTACATCACGCACGGTAGAGTTCAAGGAAAAGTGACGTTCGTTTTGACAGGAAATTTTGGAATCAGCGCGGAAACTTCATTGGGATCTCGGGGAAAGTTACATAAATAAGGTCACGAGTCAACATGACACTCATGACTATCCCCAGACACGGTAGATATCATTTCTGATATTTTGGTACCATGTGTCAAATAAACGTAAAAATAAGTATGAGCCACGATACTGTACTTGTACTCGTATCGACTGTTACTCATTATATGAAAAATGCAATGACCAAGTTTATCGAGAATCTAATTCATCATCTGGCCCGATCAACGTTTATCGAGAACAAATAAATAAAACTTAGACTCGGCGCTCTTGGTTCTACCGTGAAACCGAAAACCAAAATAACGTTTTCATTTCAGTTACAAAGCTTTATAGGTGAACTATATATTACATGTCTTAAAGTTTTTACATTTAAGTATTTGTTTAAACAAATAATCCCACTTTATATAGCCTGAAAGCACTGTGGGCCTCTCAAAACCCACCAGGTTTTAAATCACGTTCAGTTTCTATAGAAACTTATCCGTATTCTGTGGCTTTACCAATTATTTAGGGATACATTTAGGTACTTTTTGAGTTGACAAAAAACCTATTCAAGCATTCATGATAATGATAATAATTCTTGACTGAGATTATTAAGGACTAGCTGACCCGTGCCCACTTCGTTGAGCATAATTCGACCGTTTTTTCTCCGATTCACTTTGCAAAACGGACTACCACATAAAAACCTTTTTATTTATCGATTTTATATAACCTATGACACTCAGCAATAATATGGCTTTCTATTGGAGAAAGAATTTTTAAAATCAGTTCAGTAGATCCCGAGATTACCACTTACAATTTAACAAACACAAACTTTACTTCTTTATAATATTAGTATAGATATAGAGCAAAGAGGAAGTGACCTTGATTCACCATCCTGAAAAATCTATGTAGACTAGGCGAGGCAGAAATAGGGTGGCCTGGCGCCTGACTAACCCCACCCTTGTAACAAAATCGTTACGTGAACGTGACTGGTCACCGCTGGAATTTGATGACCTCTTCAAATTTCAGTCAATTACAGTCCCCTGAATTATAGGAGTTAGCATGTTCTGTATATTTGAGATCGAAATAGAATCATGTATTATCTATGTATTCTATGTTTCAACAAAAAATGAGTGTATAAGTATTGTATCAACAATCTAGCTCACATATTACAAGATTTACTTAGTTTGGGATTAGATAGTTAGATTTATTTATGGGTATATCGTATGGTGAATAATTACGTATAGCTATAAGTAGTAGGAGTTAAAATTTAATTAGTTTAATTAATTTTAACAGAAACTAATGACTTATCAAATTTTTATCCTGTAATTCAATGTTATTTTGTTTATTAATTATATTATTAATAACTGATAAAATATCTTAGATATTACTGTGTGAAAATGTTCCAGTTAAAAAGTCATATAAATTAAATAACTTAGCTTGATGTTTCGAAATAAGTACGTAAATTATGATAATTATTCATTAGAAACGATAAAAAGTAAATTTGTATAGAGAACAGCATTGTTCAAATATATAAGGACTTTGTATGTAAATAGAGTTTTTGACTCAATATAAAAACAATGATACTAATGTTTACTTAGTTATATCGCTCCCTCGGACTACTTTCAATGTAATAAAATGTAGTTCTTTTAATAGGACTTATTGATACAAAATAGCACTGAAATTAAAAAAAAATACTTTTGGCAATTAGTAGATCGATTGCTTACAAATCAAATATTATGTAGAAAAGAAGTGACAGTGACGTTTGTAATGTTCTATTCTATATTTGACAGTCGCATGTTGGTTCGTCTAACGTTTCTGAGTAAGACCAATAGAGTTCGGATAGTTTAAGTACCACTCTACCGCTGAAGGTCATTGACCTAGCAAACCGTCGAGGTCAACATTTGGCAATGTAAAAAGTACGAGTTTTAGAAAAGAATTTGGTTTGTAAAATGATTCTGTGCTGTAGAAAGTTTTTATAAATTGAATTGATAAGAAATTCAAAATTTGAACAATAGAATTGTTTACCTTATAAGGTTACAAATGGTCTTAGAATGTGTCTATTGATTCAAAGTTAGAGGAAAAAGTATTGTTAGGATGGCCGTTTTTTATGTTTGTCAGTGTTTCTAGGGAATTCACTTATCTCTCATGCACATAAAATAATTACCTCTTATAGAATTAGCGGCTTTCTTGTCCATAAACATTCCACTTATACCAGGTCCGAACATATCGCTACTTCCCGGCGGTGGAGAGGTGCTGTCAGCTACAGATCCATGCTCCATGCCCATCTGTGCATGCATCATCCTGACATCATGCGGCTCCTGCTTAACCTGTTGCAGGTTAGGATGCAGGAGCGTGGTAGCGGATGAATGCCCGCCATGCTGATCAGGCGGCCATTGGGACCCAAACAATTCTTGGAACTGGCTGTTATTCATTTTATTTCTTTTTAGGTTACTCGCCAATGATCCTGCCACGCGAATCCGATTCGCATTGCGGTTCACTTATTTGGTGTTTGATTTTTGAATTCGACTATGTCGGTAAGGCTTTTTGAATGACCATAAATTTTGAACTATGGCACTCCTATCGTCTCTTCAACTTTGTTGATGTTTTTAACTGATATATAGGTTTAAGCCGAGGGGGGATGTGAGGTTTCTTTTGGCAAAGTTTATTTCGGGTATTAACTTTTTGAAGAGTAGCAAGTTTTTTGGCATTTTGTCTCCGTGGCTAATTTTTTTATCCTCACTGTCGTCTTAAAACATTATTAATTAAGGCACTGTTTTTTATTGTTATTTCACTTGTTCCCTTGCACGGCGCTAATTAACTTTTAGCTCTTTATCAAAATTTGTATAACAAAATCTGTAAAGAGAAAAACAGAGCAGAAAGAAGCAGTTATTTGAAAAAGAAAATTTTATTTTAATTAAACAATATTTAAAATGCCAATAAGAATTTTGATGGGTTCAGTTTTAGTTAACCGAACTGCGCTCAGTTATCTAAAACCTTTATTTCGAATTACGTCGAACACGTAAAAATTGTAATTTGTTTTTTAAAAGTTGTCATTCGCCATCACGTTCCATTTTCAACATATCCGGTCACTATTTCTCACAAAGGCACTGTCACTTGTAGAAAAAAAAAACTAGATGCGATCACCTCACTGCTGTAAAAATTTGTACGTTAATTCTTTGTACTATAGGTTGTGCACAACTCGGTTATGAGACTTCTACTGGCGAGCTCAAAGATGTTGACGCCACAGAGGCCCGATCGTGACTGACGCATTGACGGATCTTCGGCGAGGCTCACGAAAAATTATATATTTTTTTCGGCCGAATAATCAACTTAGCTCATAGTGATAGTTCACTCGCCCCGGGGCGATGCGGACCTATGAAAAAAGTTTTTCCTACCCTTTAAAAAAATATTTAACGGAAAATTCCTTCGCACATGCAAAGGTACATGTCTCAACCTCCCAAATAATGAATTAAATGTAGAAAAATGTAATTCATTCGCCGGTAATTAAGAAATGAAACCCTATATTGGTGAGTGCTCGGGTTTTGTGTGTGTGTGGGTAAGTTGGTGTGTACGGACGTAGCGGCGCGCGCACACAGCCACGCGGGCGTCACAGCGGGTCGTTGACCCGGGGACCCAAACAAAGTAGATTTCGGTGAAATGCTGTTGAACTCTAGTTTTGAATGTGGAATCTCTGAGCGCTGTTACGTTGCTTTCCTGGCTGCTAATTTTTGGCAACGCATTTGAAAATCGAGACGTCCGAATATTATAAATATAAATAAATGAATGTAAATAAATAAATGAATATACTTAAATATAAAGAAATAAATATAATAATGAATATAAATTAATAAATATAATATTCAGGGACAATTCACACATCACACTTTAGTCTCAAACTAAGCAAAACTTGTACTATGAGATCTAGATTGCTGATAATTTTTTTGTAAATACATACATACATAGAATACATAGTAGTAACACACAGACATGGAACAAATATTTGTGTTCATTACAAAAACATTTGCTCTGTGGGAATCGAACCAACGACCCACAGCATGGAAGTCAAGCTACTACCGAGCTGTGACTCAGTGACGTCTGTCAATAAAACATTCTAAATTTAAAATTTCTCACGCAATATTCTATTCAAGATTTTTTAATTCTTTACATTTCGAGGTCATATTTTTTTTCTAACCTATCTCTTCCCACTGCTGGGCAAAGGTCTCCCCAAAAATAGGTATGTTATGTTTTTATTATTGTAATTACATTGTTTTTATTTCTATTATTTTTATTGTGATTGCGGCTAAGCGTTTGCCTATAAGGCATAAAAAAAAAAAAAAAAAAAAACTTGTGTATTGAAATGAAATGAAACTGTACTTGAATAGAATTAAACAAATGCGTATAGCGAACAGTAGAGTCGATGTCATCCGGTCATTGACCCCGGAAAATTGTGTTGTCAAACATATATAATAATAATAATAATTTTAATTAAGGCGATAATTTTATTTATTTCTATTGCATTTGTTTTATAAGTGCGTTAATTTAATTTTTTTATCGATTTGACGACCGATGTGGCGCGGCGGGCGAAGGTCTTGCGACGCGGAGGTTGCGGGATCGATTCCCACCTTGGGATAAGTGTTTGAACGATCTGCAAATATTCCGGGTGTTCTGGGTATTTTATATGTGTAATAAAAAATATCTGTCTATGTAATGTATTGTATTAATTATGTCAGTCTTCTAGTACCCATAACACAAGCTCTGCTTAGCTTGGAGCTAGATGATGTGTGGATTGTCCAGCAATATTTATTTATTTTGGGACTTTGACAGAAAATCATTCAACCAAGAAATTATACATAGTTTCGGTAGGTATTAAAAGAATTTGATAATAGCCCTAAATACATTGAAATAACCTCACCTACTTATATAACCTACCTACACAGAGGACACGAAGTGAGGAGTGCAAGATTAGCGTGGTATGGACATGTTATGAGGAGGGATGAAAATCATATTACGAAGAAAGTTATGAATGTGAGCGTGGCTGGGTATGCGAATAGAGGAAGGCCGAAAAAAAAGTGGTTGGATTGTGTGAAAGAGGATATGAATGTGAAAGGAGTGGACTCGGATTTGACGAATGATAGGAGTGAGTGGAAGAAAAAGACTTGTTGTGCCGACCCCACTTAACGTGGGATAAGGGCAGGGGAATGATGATGATGACAGAGGACACGAATTGTAATAGTTTTAAAAGTTTTGAAATACTTTTTATTTAGAACACAGAAATTATCGAACAATTTGTGACATAATAAGTGCTATTCAGCGCGGCAATGCAGCCAGTATCTTGGGTACGCTTCCGATTGGTACTGATATGGATCAGTTGAACTATCTACTGATCGTTTGCAACGGTCTGTAGATAGCTCAACTGTTTCTTATGTATTTTATATGACAATGTACATTTTGTAAACACTAGTCGTAAGTTTGTTTGTGAATATTTGTGACATTGAATATTATTTTTTATAGAATTTTATATTCACGGACATTTCACACATCACGCTCTAGTCCCAAACTAAGCAGCAGTTTTCAACAAGATAGCTGATAGAATATAGAATACTTACATATTTTTTTGTAATAACCTAGATTGCTGATAGAATATAATACTTTTTTGTAATACATAGAATACATAAAATAAATAAATTGTAAGTAAATAAGTTAAAGTCAGAGCCAAGCAATATTTCCTATAATTTTTCCTGGACTAAGGTCAATCACCTTAACCTCGCTGTTAGAAAATCAAACATCAATAATTTAAATTAAAAATTGAGATTCACAGACTAATTTAGATATCCTAGATAAGTAGTTAAATAAATAATAATCTAAACTAATATTTTAAAGAGGAAAGATTTGATTGTTTGTTTGTTTGCATCGAATAGGCTCCGAAACTACTGGACCGATTTCAAAAATTATTTCACTGTTGTGAAGCTGCATTATCTGCGCTGAACATAGGCTATATTATGATGATATTTTTTTATATAGGCTACCCGTGCGAAGCCGGGGCGTACTACTAGTAATAAATAAAAGTTTATTGCCAAAAGTAGAGCGTACAATTATTACAATTTATGAACTAAAACTAAAGACTATTGTAGATATAAAAATTATACATTTAAGTTCAACTCTAGAGCCCCATATTCATTGCAACATTGTTGCATTAGAAAATGACACATGTCACTTATAAACGTCATGACATGATTCAATTCGACCGATGTGGCGTGGCGGGCGAAGGTTTTGCGACGCGGTGGTTGCGGGTTCGATTCCCGTCTTGGGATAAATGTTTGTACGATCCGCAACTATTTATTCCGGGTGTTCTGGGTATTTTATATGTACTTATAATAAAAAATATCTATGTAATGAATTGTATTAAGTAAGTATGTCAGTCTTCTAGTACCCATAACACAAGCTCTGCTTAGCTTGGGGCTAGATGATGTTGTGTGAATTGTCCAGCATTATTTATTTAATTCAACTAACTATTGCTCAAAATTGGCTCCACGCTGGTTCCACAAGGCCGTACCTTGACCCGGTCGTTGATCTAACAGACCAAGAAGGAACCAGTGACACGAAGATCCCTGAAAGTACGGAAAACTGGAAAAGCAATAACCTCCGGAAGGAGCCGCCGACCTTGCGAGCGAGAGACAGACTGTGACGTCACGCAACTATCTCCCTCGCACCACGGCTAACGACCTATTGATTTTGGACCACGTGTTCGAAGTACTTATAATTTTAGATGATTAATTATCAGTCATTAAAAGTAAATGATTGGAAAAGGCACGAGTCATTATTTTGTTGATTTTTCCTGGTTCTTTTTGATTTGTTTCTGGTTGAATTGAAACTAAAAAAAATCTTATAAATCTATCTACAGATAAACTTCTAACAATAATCCGATTTCGAAAAAAAATCTCGATCCAGCTTGACTTTGCTCTGACTGTAGGTAAATGAAGTTATGCTGATAGAATACTTATATACCTACTTATTTTTGTAAATAAATACAAATTATACATAGAAACATCTGGATGTTTCTATGTGCTCTGTGTGTCTGGACACAGAACAAATATTTATGTTCATCAACCATTTGCTCTGAGTGGGAATCAAACCCACGACCATTGAAGGCAGAACTACCAACTGAGCGTCACAGCTCAGTTGGTAGTCCTGTCTCTCTATCTACAGTTCTATTCTCATTTAAAATATACATATGAAATAATAAATAAATAATGCTAGACAATCCACACAACATCATCTAGCCCCAAGCTAAGCAGAGCTTGTGTTATGGGTACTAGAAGACTGACATAGATATTTTATAAAAATACTTAAGCGAGTCAGTAAAAACAGTTGAATGACCAACAACAAAAGCCCCAGTGTACTTAATCGATATTTTTTTACTCATTCAAATTACAACGCAATCAATAATGACACCTGTCAAACCAACACCAACATTGAAAGTTTTTCTAGCCACACACAGATAATTAAAGGGTTTTTGAACCCGCATTTTGGCATGAGGGCTTCTCTTTTGCCGCCAAATTACACTTAAAAATGTCAAACTTCAAACTTCAATTGCATTTATTCAATAAAATCACAAGGATCACTTTGAAACGTCTTGCATACTAGATGATTCTAGGCGCCAGTTCGTCGCGACCAGAGTCTAGAAGAACTGGCAAGAAACTAGACCTGGATTCTAGCGTTTTTTTTATAAGATCCTTCTTACAATTGTTTAATAAAGAAGTTGGAGCTAGTTCGTCCCAAGCTTGCTTGTCTTCTAAATAATCAGATATTTTATAAGTGTCACTGTCATTGTCAAAATCACGCCCATTCCTAAACGTGTATTTTTTCATTTTCGAAAACGGAATCATTCAACCCACGTGCCATTATGTGCACGCAACGTCACTTGACAAAGATGGCATTTTGACATAACAAGGTGTCAAAAATGACACTTTGTGATTATGTCTGCAGTGGCACGGCATTTAATTTGTCACGCAGGTTGGTTTCAAAAGGGTTTGAAAAATAAATTCCCCAAGTAAAAAAATAATTTCTATGTAAAATACATTTTAAAGAATGTATCAACCGCGTGGAATGGAAAGAGCAGAGAGAGGCCTATACCCAGCAGTGGGTCAATTGTGGATGATGATGATGATGATGAAAATATATTTCCGCTTACTTTAGGTAAATCCAAAGTTCATGTCTTATACTTATTATGGTAGCCATTGTAGTAGGTAGAGATTAATTCATAAATTCATTCGCATTTTTTTAATAAACTAGCTGTCCCGGCGAACTTCGTACCCCCTTAGAGAGATTTTTTTTTCTGAGAGATTTTCTTAATATTTTTTTCCGTAAGAACCTTGTACAGAGTATTAGAGAACTACAAAAAAAAATCAGCCAAATCGGTCAAGCCGTTTTCATGCTATATCGTGACAACGGAAAAGGGGTTTCATTTTTTTATAAGATTACGTTTTCCCTAAAGATTATTTCAATACAATTAAAAAATACGTTTGTCAACCACACTCGTTTTTAATTTGAATTTTGACAGCCCAATTTCGAATCAGCAAATGAATGTGTAATCCCTTGATGACTGGGCAGTTTTTTGACAATGACACCTCAAGTCAGTGAACTCATTGCATTCGTGTTGCACAATGCTTGCCGAAAACGGACAGTGATGACAGATGACAGATATTTTCAAAATAAGATCTTTTTAAATGGTTTGTTTTGACATATGAATCGAATAGAGACGCAAACCTTGCACAGATGAATACTTACCGTAAAAATAAATAAAATAAACTAAATATGTACTTACTTAACTTATTTAAGGCTTATTTGTGCTACAATCACTCTATTACTCCCTAATTTTTAAAAGCTGTTTGTATTCCATGTAACATAAAAATAAAATAAATAAATAAAATAAAGTTCATATTTATTTTGGTTGTGAGTTCAGTCGTTCATCTATTCTTTAAAGTGTTCTTATATATTTGACAGACGTCACAGCTTAGTTGGTAATAGTTCTGCCTGCCATGGTCGTGGATTTGATACCCAGAGCAAATGTTTGTGTGATGAACATAAATATTTCTTGTGTGTGTGTTACTATGTATTCCATGTATGTATTTACAAAAAAAAAATAAGTTTTATATCAGCAGTCTAGTTCCCATATTACAAGCTCAGCTTAGTCTGGGACTAGAGCGTGATGTGTGAAATGTCCGTGAATATTTATTTATTTCAAAACATGGTGTCATACCGTATATAAGCCGCTATAGTAGCGGGACTAACATTAAGACGGTTTTGTGTACGTGCCAATCGACCCACACAGTTAATTTGAGAATTTTACATTGTAGATATCTTACGGCCGGTTTCTGGAAACTCAAGATTGATCCGAGTTTGACACATAGTAATTATTTCATGTTTTCGTTGATCATCGTTCGATTTCGATTCAGAATGGCTTACTTATTTGGATCTCCATACTTTTCCATATCATCAGTAATTTTTGTTTGATTATAATTGTATAGAATAATAGATCAAATAATATATATATATATATATATATAAATAATATATATATATATATATATTATACGTTATGTCAAAATCAGCGTGGGCTAGCCATATCAGACCGAATTCTTCACACTGACAGTTTAACTTCTAAGATACTAGCTTCACTGACATTACAATAAATATGGAACTTAATTTTTGTTGCGTCTTCGTACTTAAATATCTTTAAATATATCTAATAACCTACAGGGGCCCTATCCAGACCGCTGAAATGTTTTTGAGCTTTTATTTGATCAAATAACATTTCAGTTTTCTTCTTCGTCTTTTATTGATATTTTGACTGTAAATTAACTTTGACAGAATTGTGACATGCCGAAGTTTGTTTTGGTTTCATTTTGCAGAATTCATGGATTCATACAAACACGAAAATTATAATGTTTTGTGACAATTTCAAAGTAGTTTTAAAATTAAAACGCTATTAGCTGCGATTTCAATGCTGACCTGTGAATTTTTATAGGTTTTCAGGACTACCATCTACACATTTTCTGGAAAAAACCTAAGTAGGTATGGGCAAGATAACTTCAAAGTAATATCATCGCTTCATCCTTTTAGTTCTTACATAACACTTGTTTTTAAATAGTCTAAGACAACATCATCATCATCATCATTCCCCTGCCCTTATCCCACGTTACGTGGGGTCGGCACAACATGTTTTTTTCTTCCACTCACTCCTATCATTCGTCAACTCTGAGTCTACTCCTTTCACATTCATATCCTCTTTCACACAATCCAGCCACTTCTTTTTCGGCCTTCCTCTACTTGCATATCCAGACACGCTCACATTCATAACTTTCTTCGTAATATGATTTTCATCCCTCCTCATAACATGTCAAATAGTCTAAGACAACAAGGAACATAAATGCCTAACTAGTTGTATGTAATCGTAGTTATAAATCCTATAACTACGATTATAGATAATATTAGTCTCATCATATTTAAAATATTTATGGCAAATTTATATAGAGACAACATAATTTCAGTACCTATCCTGAAATAAATTTTTGCTAAGATAAACCATCATTGAGATTAGTAGCATAAAGTTACATCTAAAATGTACAATAACATAATAGGAATGAATATTTTTTAGTATTCTATCATCATCATCTTCCTACCCTTGTCCCATTCATGTTCCCACATCATTATGTGGGTCGGTACAACATGTCCTCTTCTTCCACTCACTTCTATCAGACGTCATCTCAATGTTCACACCTTTCTTACACGTCGTCATTCACATTCACATAGTACATACCTACAAAACTTTCTTACCTATTATTTTGTTTCAGAATACTATGCAGATTACCATGAAGTTTCTACTTGTGTAGTAGACAGTTTATGACTATATAAAATTAATCTGCAAGTTTTAATTTGTAAAATGACTAGAATTCAAGGAATAAAAACCATTTTGATTCTTAATTATTATTATATCTTATTTAAAAATGACAATATACACTAAACTAATTAGTGGGTTCCCAACCAGCCAGTCACACCAAATCATAATATACACATTAATAAAACCTTTTTTATTTCCTTACAAATATTAACAGAATTAGATTATACATAATATTGAAAATGAGTTAATTAAATAAGAATGAGATTTGAATAATTGAAATTAATTAACATAATATTACAAATTATAAAATAACATAGCTCAACATATGCAACAATTTTTTACATCTTCTTTCTGTTATTTGTTAAGGACCTTTCAAGGAGTAAAGGCCTCCTCCATTTTCCTCCAAGCATCTCTATTTTTAGACTTTGTCATCCAGTCTGCGCCGGCTTGTTTGTTTACTTCGTCTATCCATCTTTCTTTAGGTCTTCCCCAGTTTCTTATACCGTGTGGTCCTGTCCAGCTTGTTATTTTTGTGGTCCATTTGTTGTTGAGCATACCAACATGCTATGTGGCCATAAAAAAAAAGTATATTATAGAAAACTTAAACTAGGCTACCACCGTGTATTATCTCATAACAGACGAGTGCGGTTATTGACATGTGGTAAAGAATGATTACATAATTTATAAAATGATATTAAAATCTGTACATAATCTAATTTTTTTTTCCTTTATTTCATTAGACTTGAACAAGTATTCATGAACATTTGACAGTAAGTATTTGGTAGTAAGCTCTGCCTTCCATGCTGTGGGTCGGGGGTTTGATTCACACCCAGAGCAAATTGGGGGTTTGATTCACACCCAGAGCAAATTTTAATGTTTGTGTGATGAATATAAATATTTTTTCTGAATCTGGGTGTTTCTATGTATGTGTTTACAAAAAAAATGTAAGTATGTAAGTATTCTATCAGCAATCTAGTTCCCATACATATAGAGCTTTGCTTAGTTTGGGACTAGAGTGTGAAGTGTGAATTGTCCAAAAATATTTATTTATTTCCCAAGGCATGCACTTGAACCAAACTAAACAAATCTTATAAGGGAAATAGATTGCTTGAATACTTTTATAAGTATTCTAAAAATTAATACATATTAACACCCAAATGCAGAACACATATTTATGTTCACAAATAGTAATAAATAAATATTTTACCAATGACAACTAATCACACAAATGTTTGTTTGTGGTGGGGATTGAACCCACCATCCTAGCATAGATGCCAGAACTAATGCCAATACTGAGTTGAGATATATATATTATTAAGTATAGACTATTAAACTAATCTTTGTTTTCATTTGTGAAATAATATAGTAATTCAATAAAACCATGTTTCAGTATTATTTTATTAAAACATTTCTAAATAGATAGATAACTCTTTATTGTTCATCACACATAAATAAAAACGAAGAGCTTAAACAAGTAGTAATAGGCATCAGAATGGGTGGCCTTATCGCTGAGAGAGATCTCTTCCTGGCAACCGAAATTTGCTCGTGTCACATCCCAGATATACCTGAAATAAAATGAAGTGTATTGTAAATAGAGTTAATACGCATAGAGTTCAATACTAAAATATTTTACAGTCTTGAAATCTGAACATAAATCATTTTCTTTTATTTCATTACACTTAAACAAGTTAAAAAAATGTTTATGAACATTTCACAAAGCTTGTATGGCAACTAGAATACTCATATACTGTTTTATGAATAAATTCATAGATAGGTAACATGTTGACACCCAAAAGCAGAACATACATTAATATTTACTAATAGTAATAAAAAAATGTTTTACCAATAAAGACTTATTGAACTTTTAAAAAATATTTATTCTTGGTGGGGATCGAACCCACAGAGAAGACATGACACATCACAATGAGCTGTGATGCCTATTGCAATGATTGATTTAGTTTGTTATAGGTATATTTATGAACCTATCAAGTGAAGTAATCAACTACCTGGACGATTAAATAGAATGATTCATGTCTTAGTCTTAAATTGTTGTGTTCTGATTTCTGATCTGCTAACCCATACTGGGCACCAGCATCTTGTGTGCATCTGAAACATGGATAAGTGGTGACCAAACATGTTAGAAACTCTGCAACAGATGTCCACCTCCGACGCGGAGGTTGTGGGTTCGATGACCGCCTTGAAATAAATGTTTGTACGATCTGCAAATATTTATTCCGGGTGCTCTGGTTATTTTATATGTAGGTAAAATAAAAAATACCTATCTATATAAGTAATGTATTGTATTAAGTATGTCAGTCTCCTAGTATTGAAAAACAGGACAAGCCCGACATACGTTTCATGTTTATGATTAGATTTGACATTAAAATCTTCCATAATTAGGTAGTACACTGATTTATTCACTTTTCAATAACATACTTGTTTGCGAAATGCGCAAATCCGGTGTAGGTTTGCCAAAGCTGAGGTTTTTATTCTCCGTGAAATACTTACAAAGATTTCACCATTTTCTCAATTATGTATGTATTAAAACTTTCACATACTCACATTTTTTTTTTTTATAATCCTTTGGCTTCAATCTCGCCTGATGAAAAGCGCCGATGAAGCCGACGATGGAGCAGGATGGTCTAGAAGACACCTATTTATATTGGCCTTGAATTGATCTAGGTTGTAATGATTGGGAAAAACAGACGCAGGCAGCGTAGGTATTCCATTCCTTGGCAGTTCGCACCAAAACGTTTTTAAAAGTTTTATAGAAAGGAGATGGCGGTATCAAGTCGTGCAGTTCCTGGGCACATTCCCCGAAATGTATCCTATAGAAAATGGATAGGCAAGCAACTTTACGACGGTGTTCGAGACTATGGATCTTAGTCTCCGCCATATGTTGCTCACCTATTATCCTGAAGGCTCTTCGCTCAATCGAGTCCAAGGCAGCCAGCAATATTATGATGGCACATAACAATATTATGATACAACAATCACGAAAGTTACAATGAAAATGCAAAATCTTTAGGTTATAAATAATAAATGTAAACAAACTATAGGGACGGAATATTCGATAAACTTCGATGCATCGAAAACATCGATATTTACAATGCGATACCTACATCGAATCGATCCGATGTTTTGAAATGCTTTTGATATACTCGAAATATCGATGTTTTTTCAGTTTTTAGTAGAAAAACATCGAGTCAATAATTATATCCAAATAATTTCATAAAAATTCCAGTTTGAACATTATAATTTTACTAATTTTTTTCCTATTTGATTATTCAAAAATGAAAAGTTTATTATTGGACTGACAATATAATAAAAATATTGTCTGTAAATATGTGTACTAAAAAAATGGCGGGCTTCAATGTTTACAAACAACGAATTGTGAATAACATTTGGTTTTGTGGACGAAATAAAATTGAAGTAGATTGTGTATTGTATAATTATATTATATTTATATACCAACTCATTACAATAAAATCTCATCTTTGTGTGAGCTCTTAAACTCAATTGGACGACATCGATGTTAGTTCTGATTTATCGAATCTAAAAAAACAACGATGATTTTAAAAATGGACACCCCTAAAACGAACAAGTATGAAGACATGTTAGAGCGGTACAGAAATATGCGCCCGCTAAGCCCCGTTGCAAGTGCGAGCGAGATGCATGCGCCAGCTCGTTGACGTCATTTTTAACAGTTCAGTCATATCTAAAACATTTCAGTCATTATTTAAAACATTTCAGTCATATTTTGAACAGCTCAGCCACGTCAATCCACAAAAAATGCCTACAAAACTGACCTGCAACTGAAAGGATATTCCGTCACGCAAGTTTGCCCCTTCTGGATAGGGCCCCAGAAAGATGTGGGCTGGCACGTTTTAATAGTATTTGGACGTACGAACTTTGAGAGATCTCTCAGAAACTTTTAAAATAGTTAACTTTTTTTTTACTTTTCAGCAAATCATTAATAATATACTTACGATTAAAAGTCAATATACATCCATATCGTCACTTTTGAAAAATAGGTACAACCTATAAATGTATGACGTATATAAATCGGCATTTAAAATGGTAGCTTTGTGATAAATAATTTTGACATTTGACATAAGCAACCTACCGTTTGACATGTCTCTGACGCCAGAATAAACTAATAAAAACAAAACACGTTTGAATTCAGAACGGAAGGAGTTAATTCAGAATTTGGGTGTCGTCAGTACCTCTACCATGAGATGTCACAGTAAAATCGCTTGATTTTACTACAGTAGTTACGTAAATATTAGTATTACTAATTTTAGTACCCAACTATCCGCTAGAGGCGCTGTACAAATCTTCATACATTTTTTTAACTACAGACGCTAGCGAGTATAGTATAAAGTATAGTAAAAACTCATGGTAGAGCTACTGAAATCGAATTTCAAATTTGGCGTCGGATCGCGGTCGTCCGTCGAACTATGAACTATAGTTTGAACTAGAATGACCCTTTTTAGTCCAGTCAATATATGCATTTCACCTCGGAATTCGAGATACCCAGCTGTAAGTTTGTAAATACTTGTATATGGACACCCTAAATGTTGTCTTAAAACCTACATATGGTAGGGTGTGTGCAACTATAAAATTTTAAGGTCATAGGTCACAAAAATAGCTTTTTTTGTAAATATCTCATTTAGTATGGGTTTTTTGCTATTTGTATGTATTACAATATTGTAGAATACAAAATTCTCTACAAATTATGTAAAGTAAAATTTTTTATACTGTAAACAGTTTTCGAGATAAAGGGCGTAGAGCGCGCGGTCACAGCATCACTTTTTTTGCATGATTTTTTTTCTTTCTTGGTCAGGGCATGATTTAGAACCCCTGTATGCGGTTGGGCAATGCGAAACGGTTATTTGGAGCGTATCATGACAATTTGACCACCTCCTGGTTGACCTGAAGTGATGCTGTAACCGCGCGCTCTCCGCCCTCGTATCTTGAAAACGGTTCACCATGTAAAAAAAACTTTTTGCCACTATTGTAGAATACTAAATTCTCGACAATTTTGTTTTAATTTTTTTTTTATACGATGTACCGTTTTCGAGATACGAGGGCGCAGAGCGCGCGGTTACAGGATCACTTCAAGTCAACCAGGAGGTGGTCAAATTGTCATGATACGCTCCAAATAACCGTTTCGCATTGCCCAACCGCATACAGGGGTTCTAAATCATGCCCTGACCAAGAAAGAAAAAAAATCATGCAAAAAAAGTGATGCTGTGACCGCGCGCTCTACGCCCTTTATCTCGAAAACTGTTTACAGTATAAAAAATTTTACTGGATAAAATTTGTAGAGAATTTGGTATTCTACAATATTGTAATACATACAAATAGCAAAAAACCCATAGGAAATGAGATATTTACAAAAAAAGCTATTTTTGTGACCTTTGACCTTGAAATTTTATAGTTGCACACACCCTACCATATGTAGGTTTTGAGACAACCTTTAGGGTGTCCATATACAAGTATTTACAGACTTACAGCTGGGTATCTCGAATTCCGAGATTCTTACCAAATTTTAGCTTATTTGACTGGACTATTTCAACGGTTGCGAATTCGAACACTTATGTCATTTTAAAACTTCAATAGAGTACAAATAGGGTCAGTACACTGTCTTATTTTAGCTGATTATATGATATACAATGATATTGTTGGAGTATTTATTTATTTGTGTAATATAAATCGCATGACAGCATCTCCAAGCTTCTTACGAATATATGTAGTTACAAGTAAAGAAAAAAAAAAGGTAGCACTCCGGGAGTGCCGGCAGA
This sequence comes from Ecliptopera silaceata, assembly GCA_932527185.1. Lineage (NCBI taxonomy): Eukaryota > Metazoa > Arthropoda > Insecta > Lepidoptera > Geometridae > Ecliptopera > Ecliptopera silaceata. The sequence goes on along the minus strand of OW052217.1, from coordinate 3,262,461 downwards.
AGTGAAAACTTCAATATTAACGTTGTGTTTAATTATAAGTATAAAAGTACTATCATTTATGAGGTAGAATACAATGTTTATGTTTTTATTATTTTTTATTTTTCGCCCTGTGCCGCCTAAACAGAGCAGCACACTCAGGCACGATAGAAAGAGTGGGAGATACTAGTTCCTCTCCCTTCCCCTCGATCTTACGCTTTTTCGATCAGCATCACGTGACCCTGACGCGAGTTTGAAAGTTTTTACCCACCCAGCGCCGCTAAAGAAGTTTTCACTTCAAAAACTTGAGAAGTGTCAAGGGATACCCGAATGGAACGTAGTTCCTTTCGATTAATTAGTGAAGGAATGAATAAAAAAACTAAAATGCGAAACTGGCTTGCTTTCTATGAGAGAGAGAAAGACAGACAGAGAAACATGCGCACACGCACATCTTACAACTAAGTATAGCAATGTCGTTACAATTTTTGAAGTGAAAACTTATTTAGCGGCGCTGGGTGGGTAAAAACTTTCAAACTCGCGTCAGGGTCACGTGACGTTGATAAAAAGCGTAAGATCGAGGGGAAGGGAGAGGAACTAGTATCTCCCACTCTTTCTACCGTGCCTGAGTGTGCTCTGTTTAGGCGGCACAGGGCGCTTGCGCGAATGTGTCTGTGTCATTGTGATTGTCATTGTCATTATGACGTCTGTGGTTATATTTTTGAAGTGAAAACTTAAAAGTGAAAACACAACGTTAATATTGAAGTTTTCACTTCTGCCGGCACTCCCGGAGTGCTACCTTTTTTTTGTCTTAATTTTTTCCGTCTAGCGCGTAAATTCCAACAATGAATTTATCATCAGATGTGATTGCGGCCAAGCGCTTGCCTATATCATCATCATCATCATTCCCCTGCCCTTATCCCACGTTACGTGGGGTCGGCACAACATGTCTTTTTCTTCCACTCACTCCTATCATTCGTCAACTCTGAGTCCACTCCTTTCACATTCATATCCTCTTTCACACAATCCAACCACTTTTTTTTCGGCCTTCCTCTACTTGCATACCCAGCCACGCTCACATTCATAACTTTCTTTGTAATATGATTTTCATCCCTCCTCATAACATGTCCATACCACGCTAATCTTGCACTCTAAGCGCTTGCCTATAATGCATAAAAAAAATTGACAGAAAAAATAACTGGCTGAAAAGTTGTTGCTAACGGCAAAAAAAAATCGAATCATCGATTCCGTGACGATGCGATCACTTATCACACCGTCTAATAAATCGGAGGATCGATCAGCATCGTTATCAAATTGCTAGGTTCGACGTCCGTTCGTCGAACCGCCGAAAAAGTTCAACGCCTTGTCTATGTGCAGTGCGAATTCCCAATCTTGTTTCCGCGATTTGAAATTGAGATTGTGACTGAAAATTGAACTTTTATTTACACCTTTTTTGGAGAAATATTATATGGAGTAGCGTATGAATATGTATAACTCGCCTTTGTATATATTGTATGTGTGTCTCAATGTGTATAAATAAATATGTTACCGATTCTGTCAACGTTTTTTGACACAATATGTGAACATTATGATATTATAACGGGTAATTTTTGTATTAGATAATAAATAAATAAATCATGCTGGACAATCCACACAACATTATCTAGCCCAACTAGCTATCAACTTTATTATCTGACGACAGATGTGGCGCGGCGGGTGAAGGTCCGCCTGCGACGCGGTTGCGGGTTCGATTTCCGTTGGGATAAATGTTTGTACGATCTGTAAATATTCCGGGTGTTCTGGGTATTTTATAGTAATAAAAGTATCTATCTATGTAATGTATTGTATTAAGTATGTCAGTCTTCTAGTACCCATAACACAAGCTCTGCTTAGCTTGGAGCTAGATGATGTTGTGTGGATTGTCCAGCATTATTTATTGTTTTTATTTATTATACCTTTTTAAAATATGTTATAGAATCTGTCAACGTTTTTTGACACAATATACTTGAATATTATGATATATTATCGAAAAGTTTAGTTAATATATTTTTGTATTATTTGTTCTGTGTCAGGGTGTTTCTTTGTATTTAAAATGTATATTATGTATTATATCAGCAGTCTAGTTCTCATAGTACAAGCTTTGCTTAGTTTGAGACTAGAGTGTGATGTGTGAAATGTCCGTTATTTATATGATTTGAGTATCATAAATACTGACCTAGAGTTTGTAATTAATGAAATATGTAATTAATATTTAATTAAAAATAAACATAAAGAGGGCTGGCGCTAGGAATTGCATTATTTATTATTCATCTCCATTACCGAGACATCAAAGATCCTCACTCTATAATTTACTTAATAATGATAAACTCTTAACGGGAAGGTAATATAAAATAATGATGTATTTGCTTTAGTTTAATAACCATGTACGTAAAACCATTTTTATTATACAACACTGGAGAATATGTAAAGTAAAATTCTTTCATCATCATCATCGACCTATACTAGTCCACTACTGGACGTAGGTCTCTCTACAGACGCGCCACTGAGCCCGGTCTTCGTCTCTTTCTCATGTTGTGTTTCCTACACTCCGCAGATCGTCGCTCCATCTCGCCGGAGGGCGTCCTACACTACGCTTGCCTAAAACTCTTTATTCAATAAAATCACGCCGATCATTTAGAATCGTCTTACATACTAGGTGATTCTAGGTGCCAGTTCCACGCGACCAGAGCCTAGAACGGGCAAGAAACTTGCCGAAAGTTGCAAGAGCCGAAGACCGGGCTCAGTGATGCGTCTGCAGAGACCTACGTCCAGCAGTGGACTGATATAGATTGATGATGATGTATATTAACCATGTCAAATATGATGATGATATCCACACAACATCATCTAGCCCCAAGCTAAGCAGTGCTTGAGTTATGGGTACTAGAAGACTGACATACTTAATACAATACATTACATAGATAGATATTTTTTATTATACATATAAAATACCCAGAACACCCGAAATAAATTGCAGATCGTACAAACATTTATCTCAAGGCGGGAATCGAACCCGCAACCGCGTCGGACCTTCGCCCGCCGCGCTACGTCAAATTCCACAACCAACTCGATTTCCTCTGAACTCTTTCAAGAATAAGTCTCCATAACTCATATAAAACACCTTGTTATACTACAATTAGTCACCTGTGTATGTGTGTCGCATTCTTACAGTACACACACTTACAAGTAACGTGTTTGTGTGTTTATGCGTTCACATCAGTTCAGCGAACTCAGCTGCGCAGTGGGGCAGACGTTGACCCACCACGTGGGCTGGCAGAATACGAGAACCGACAGCAGCTTCCCGGTTTAAAAAAAAGCGCGGATTCTTGCTCTGCTACGTTTTAATTTTTATATTCTGTGGGGGTTTGTGAGTTTTAATTTAGGAACGTCGATAGCAGCTTTCTAGATTTGAAAAAAAGCGCGGTTTCAAACTTTTCTACGTTTAAAAATTGGTTCTATAGTGAATAAGGAAACTTAGGTTTTTTTAGTAAATAGTACTTATGTGTAATCCTTCTCTGTTGTAAAGATATTTAAATTCTGTAGATATTAATGTTTATTTCGTAACAGGGTATGCTAAAGTACTTGAGGCATTCGTACAAAAGTATTTAGAGAAATACTTTTTACCAGAAATATTTCTGGTAAGTACCTACTTACTTACTTACTTAAGTATTACTTATTTAATGAATCTAAAAAAAATATGACTAACAACTGATTCTGTAATTAAACTTGTTATTAATATTACAAACAAAGTTAAAAAAAAAACCTTAAAAAAGTTCTCTACCATCTCTACCTCCAAATTCAAAATGGCGCCGCTAAGTCGCCATAAAGAAAGTGTAGCTCGCGAATACAATAAAAGGCTAGGCTCAGATTGTACACATGCCCCAAATTAGGTGCATGGCCCGGAACTATGCCGAGCAGTTAAACACGAATTTCGTTTGAACTAAGACGTTTCCTTCTAAACAACTTTCACAAATAAAATTTTTACTTTCCTCAAATCTATTTATCAATTAGATTGATCTCAAAACAAATCAATATTCACGGACATTTCACACATCACACTCTAGTCCCAAACTAAGCAAAGCTTGAACTATAGGAACTAGTCTGCTGATAGAATACTTATACTTTTTTTTTTGTAAATACGTAAGTAAATAGAATACATAGTAACACCCAGACACAGAGCAAATATTTATGTTCATCACACAAACATTTGCTCTGGGTGGGATTTGAACCCACGACCCACAGCATGGAATGCAAAGCTACTGCCAACTGAGCTGTGACGCCTGTTAAAAATGGCTACTATACCGTTCTTTCCGTCATTCTATTTACAAAATTGTTACAGAACTTTTGTTTTGAAACATCCAATAGTTCTTAGGTCCAGTCCAGCGAAACTTTCGAACTAAATTCGAACTTCTGAAAATGGAACAATATATGTAACGGATGATCAAAATTTGAAACACGTTTCTTAGCGAACGAGATTTAAAGAATGGATTGAAAACTCCTTGCGTCATGCATATATACAAAAAAAATATGGACCTAAGTATTTTTACTGACCTTAGACTACATTTTTCCCACGCTTCTAATAATAAAATACAGAATCGAAATATTTTATCTCACTCTCACTCTTATTAGATTAATTTTACGAAATGGTTAATGAAATGACACAGAATAAAATATCAAAATATTGAACACATTTTTTTTAACACTGGCACTTTGTCATTAAGAATATTGAATATTGCACTGCAATTAAAAAGGTGACGCTTCCAATCACAAAAGAAAAGTTATTTTTTGTATGAAACTAGTTTCAAACTTTCAAGATACTAATAATGTCATTTATCATAATCCGTCTCAAAATTGATTGATTTCGAATAGAGATGCATCGTTTATTCATCTTGTGATCATCTATTAGACAGATAAAAAATATGAATCAGTGTCTCGATATAGACGATAGACGTGACATCATGAAATCTTTCTATAGAATTCTCTGTCTTTAAAATAAATAAGTACTTACTTAAATAAATATGCATGGACATTTCACACATCACACTCTAGTCCCAAACTAAGCAAGCTTTACTATGGGACCTAGATCGCTTATGTTCATCACATAAACATTTGCTCTGGATGAAAATCGAACCCACGACCTACATTGAAGGCAGAGATACTACCAACTGAGCTGTGACGCCTGTCATTCTTGTTTTTTTTGTATAAAACTTGTCCTAATGCTAGTAGAGTTTATAGTATTAGTCAAAACACATAATATTATGATAATGTATAAAAAATATCAAACAATGTATCACATTACTATTCCGTAATCATTTAAAAAAAAATACGTTCTAAATTCAAATTCAATTTTTTTTCCTGGCTCGCACTCAAAACTCATTGTTATCTATTTTTATTTTGTAATGTTTGAATTTGGAATTGGAATGTCATACTTTTTAAATCGATTGAAACGAGTTTCTTTACATTTACACATCATTCACTAGACACCAACCTTTTTCCATTTACAATACTTTTAAAATACTTTTTTTTTATAAAAAGTATTTTATTTCCGTCAGGGGTTGTCAACCGGATACAAAAATGCCTTGAATCGATTGAACTGTTATTGCTCGAGGTCTCTACCCCTGGAGGGAACAACCTCAAGGGCGGGTTGGTGTATTGACCTCACCCATGACATGACACTCATTTATGTCATTGTAACTAGTGAACTTTTGGAATTTAGAACTAGGATTTATGGAATTAGACTAAGATACCTCTCGCTCTAGCGGGAAATTCAAATATTTTAGGTTTTTTTTTATTGCAGCTGAACTGTTATATATTTTACTAGTTTAAGCTATTTTGCGAACATAAGCAATAATTTTCTGTGAGTATATCTTTGTATAAATTTTTGAGATTGGTTCTTTATATTAACTTACTTATTCCTAAAACTGTAACACTTTTATAATTAAGTAAGTTAATATAAAGAACCAATCTCAAAAATTGATACAGGGTTACACAGTAAATTATTGTTTATGTTCGCAAAATAGCTTAAAGTAGTAAAAGATATAACAGTTCAGCCGCAATAAAAAAAAATGAATTTTCTGCAAAAATTTTTCGAATCTATGATGCTGAATTTTGAAGAAACTAGCGTATTTTGGATTTTGAACTGTTTATAAATTAGATATCATTTAGGAATAATTAATTATAAATACTGTGTCTTTCTAAAATCGAATTGGATTTTATTCAGATAAAGGACTTCTTTTACAGCCTGGCGAAATTATCGAAAATAATGACATGCACGATAATATTTTTTAATATTACTGTTTACTATACAGTTATTTAACTACATTTAACAGAGGAATCATTTTATTACAAAAAAGTCTAGATTTTGGCATTTTTAAACAAATTTCTTGATAGTCAGATTTTTAAGTAAGTAACTATAGTGCATTTCCAGTTTAAATTTTAGACTTCCGATATGTATAATTATAACTACAAATTGTGCTCAAACTCTGCACTGTAACGTTACCTTTTCAAATCTCCAATGTAAAATCCATTATTATAATATATCAATGCATGCAGGTTCATTGATCTCTTCTATGCTCAACAATTGAAACAATTACTTACTCATTTTCAATACCTACTTTGTTTTTATATACTTACATTTTTGTTTACGTATTCAGGATCATTGAACTTTGTATATGTACCTATGTATGATTATGGCAGAGTTCTGGGCCTATAGCCATATTTATTTTGTTTATTTTAGTATTATACGGTGGCCTAGCGGTAGCATAGCAAGCAGGAATCTACGGTCGTGGGTTCGGGTTAATTAATTATAAATTAAATAACACAGCTAACCTACCGTAGCCGGTAATAATTACTGTCTTATTTATAAGTACCAATTTATATAAAATCTTTACATATTAGTATTAATTAAAAGTTCTTAATGAATCAAACCACCAAAAAGATCAAAAAAATATTTTAAGGAGTATTATATGTATAGTATATTATAATCAAACGTTATTTGATAATATGTTAATCATGTTAATACAAACGCCAAATGTTGAAAAAGAATAAAAAAATTCACCGCATTTTTCTTCAGAATATAACCTACCAAACCAAATAATTATAATAAATTGTGCAATATTAACGTCACAATCACAGCACATATTGTGCAATAATGTCGTCACAATCAGATCAAAATCGTGCTAAAACTGCACGATTATGTGCAGTTTTGATTCTTGATATTCCTGTCCTAATTTTGAATTTGTTCGACAAGCGGAAATTTCACTCCATTCAAACTGCACACATTCGTGCTGAAATTGCACGATATTGTGCAGTTTTTATTCTTGAAATTTCCATTCAAATTTTGTCTGTCCGAAAAGCAAATGGCGGGAAAACACCCCAGTAGGGGGTTAGTCCGGCCTTGGAAGTCCGTTGACCTATCGTGATAAAAACGAATCAACTATAGTCCGTTAAAATGTAACGTGAAACTAAACGGTGTTCAAAAAACGGGTGTTTTTACTTTTTTTACGTCAAATTATCGTGACTCTGACAAAATGATAACGCATTTTTTATAGAGTTTTTCACAGTAATTTTTTTGCAGTATCATATTTAATATTTTGTTTTATACATGGATTTTAACAGGAATCATTCATTCAAAATAAATTAAAATTAACGTTTGAAATTCAAAATTAAAAAAAAAAAAAATAATTACCGTGATTGTTCTCGTCCGATTATAAAATATAACTTAATTTTGGCACTTCCAAAACAAATTTTGTATCAAATATTGTCCAAAATTAAAAATTATCGCAATTTGAACCCGAATGATCACTTTTTGAAAATCTTAGGAAAACTCTCAGAATAAATAAATAAATAAATAACGAAATAAATAAATAAATAATGCTGGACAATCCACACAACAGAATCTCCCTCCATTACCGGTCATTTTTGAACACTTACTCAGATATCCGCCTTTTTGCTTTATGATTAGTAAACGTAAATCACCATAAACTCCGACATTGGCAAAATCGTGGCAACCCTAGCCTGCGAAAAGCCACTAAGAAAAGAAGAAGAAAACTTGAACGCAGAATATCGGCCCAAGTTGCCATATCTGACACAATTCGGCTACATTCGGCATAGTTCGACGATCTTGGGTGAGTGACCGTATAACCTATACTTCGTCTATACGATATTTATGACTAGACGAACATTTTTGGGGCCAAGAAAGGGCCCTATAGACTTTGCTGGTAGATTCTAAGATTGCTAAGTAACGCTCAGTTGGTAGTAGCTCTGCCTTTGAACAAACATTTGCTCTGAGTGGAAATCGAACCCACGACTCACAGGGCAAAGCTACTACCAACTGAGCGTTACTTAGCAATCGTCTGTATTGGTCGAAGGTTATTGAACGCACTTTGGCCTTCCGTAGATTTTAAAATTAAGAATCTGTCATGTTTTAATAATGGCCTTGGAAACTGTGACAAGTGACGTAAAATTTTTTTTTAAATAAAACCGGCCATTGCGAGTCGGACCAGCGTATGATTCCGTATCAAAAAATCTCGTTATTAAATGAGAGCCCCTTTAAATGCATAAATATTCACGGACATTTCTCACATCACACTCTAGTCCCATACTAAGCAAAGCTTGTACTATGGGAACTAGACTGCTGATATAATACTTATATACATTTTTTTATAAATACATACATAATAGTAACACCCAGACAGAGAACGAATATTTATGTTCATCACGCGAACATTTGCACTGGGAATCGAACCACAACCCACAGCATGGAAGACAAAGCTACTACTAACTGAGCTGTGACGCCTGTCTAATAATTTTTGTATGTCACTTATTTCAACACCTTAATAAGTTCATTGACTTGGAATTCGCTTGATAATGGTTTTTTTACTTTATTATTTATTTTATTTTAAACATATTTATATTATTTCATTTCGATTATTGTTATTAATATTTATGAGACAAAAATTACATAATTAATTAGTTAATTATTAAAAAAAGACGTGTGTCACTCGGGGACTGCCGCGGTAAAGCTATTGCATATTTTTTGCTGGATTACGCATGCGCAGTGTTAGGTTATTTCGTTACGGAATTTCTGGATTCGGTCTCCACGCTCAAGGCCCGCGATAGAAGCTATGCAATAGCTTAAAAATATGTTTTTATTAATATGTATAAGATATTGTACTCTAGAAAACGTCAATTAAAAAAATCACATCACGCTCTAGTCCTTGTACTATGGGAATAAGATTTCTTATAGATTTTTTTATAAATAATTAGTATCTAACACTCAGACACAGAATAACTATCACTGTTTATCACACAAATTGTTCTCGGCGGGAATCAAACCCACGACCCACAGCATGGAAGGCAGAGCTACCAACTGAGCTGTGACGCCTGTCGAATTTATTAAATAAAAATATAACTGTATTTCTTATACAAAGCTGTCTAATTTATTATATCTAGAGGTAGGTCGTGGGTTCGATTCCAATTCCGTTTGGTTAAATAAAGTTTAGTAACAGAAATAGGTACGGTTGTAGTTCTTTTACTAAAGCTATAAACAAAATGTATTTTGTAAATAATATGTTACAGAATACAGTGGACTTGACTTCTGCCTACCCCTTAAATGTGAGCAAAGATTATCATCTTATTACTCAAAATCTATAGAATATAATATTAGCTTAGTTCTTTTGGACTTGGTCTCTGCCTACCCTTAAAAATCAATCTCCTACATCAATCTATATACAAAATCACCAAAAAATCTATACATAAAAAAATTGCAAAAATATTGTCTAGCACCGCAAAATAGGTACGTTCACCCGCGGCGGTCACTGACCCCCGAAAAATTGGCAGGTCAACGGCCGGTCGACGTTCGCTAAACAGAGACGGATATATATTTTGCGCGTTACAGACAAGAAGAAGTTTGTTGGTATAATGTATGGTCATGGATCTTATACCAACTTAAAATATGACTAGCTGACCCGTGCCCACTTCGTTGGACATTCGACCGTTTTTTCTCCGATTCACTTTGCAAAACGGACTACCACGTAAAAGCCTTTTTATTTTTCGGTTTTTTATATAACCTATGACACTCAGCAATAATGTGGCTTTCTATTGGTGAAAGAATTTTTAAAATCGGTTCAGTTTATCCCGAGATTACTCCTTACGATTAAAACTCTAACTCTTTATAATATTAAGTATAGAAGTATAGATTATTTATGTTTGTACGATCTGCATATATTCCGGGTGTTCTGGGTATTTTATATGTATAATAAAAAATATATATCTATGTAATGTATTGTATTAAGTATATCAGTCTTCTAGTATCATAACACAAGCTCTGCTTAGCTTGGGGCTAGCTAGATGATGTTGTGTGGATTGTCCAGTATTATTTATTTATTTAAGTACATATTTATATCTTATTTTTTTTGATAAAGATATTGCGTGAATTATCCAAAATATAACGATAGCATGAAAAAGTCGAAGGCACGCTAGTTAGGAAATGTGGTAGGGTGGATAGGTGAAAGGGTGTAAAGGTGGAATTGTGGAAGAGTGGAAAGTGGAAAAGTGGAATTGTGGAAAGATGAAAGAGTGGAAAGGTGAAATTGTAGAAGAGTGGAAAGTGGAAAGATGAAAGGGTGGAAAGGAGAAATTGTGGAAGAGTGGAAAGTGGAAAACTGGAAAGGTGAAAGGGTGGAAGGGTGTAAAGGTGAAAGGGTGGAAAAGTGGAAGGGTGGAAAGGTGAACGGGTGGAAAGGTGAAAGGGTGGAAAGGTGGCAGTACTCTACTAAAAAGCGCTACTACATTTTGCACTACTACTACATATATTTTCGCATTATAATGCGGATGTATTTGTCATCAAGAATTTTGGTTGATATCATTATACCTACTGCCTTATCAAGGTTATTGACCTTTGACAGCAAATAATTATTATTTGAGTATACTATCATAAAAATAATTTACTGTGTCTGTCTTTTATAATTTCCAAAATAATGCAATAATCATTTACTAAAAAATATTGAGTTTTTAAATAATTTTTTGTCTGGGTGTTACTATGTATTCTATGTATGTATTTTAAATAAAAATGTATATAAGTATTCTATCAGCAGTTCTGTTCCCATAGTACAAGCTTTGCTTAGTTTGGCACTAGAGTGTGATGTGTAAAATGTCCGTGAATATTTGTTATAGATTATTTTTTTATATATTTTCTTACTCTAAGTATATTGAGGATAATTTGAGATTTTTCTAATAATTTTAACATTCAATAAAATATTACAATGAATTCCGATTAATTCATAATATTATTTCACAATATTTTTCTGGGTCAATGCCCTAGATTTTGGTTCTAATTATATCATATTATTTCCTTATAAATAAATATTTCAACTTCTTTAACTTATTAAGACAACTTATTAATTAATATATTTATTAATTACCCAGTATCTTGGGCACGCTTCCGATTGGTACTGATTTGGATCAGTTAAGCTATCTATGGATCGATTGTAGATAGCTCAACTGATATAATATACATAAGTTACTAGGATTTTGTGAAATAAAATACAATCGAATTAAGCTCCTATTAGATTTCGGTTGAAAACATATACGGTCTATTTTATAAAAAGTTAGCGCTGACTTGAAGTACTGTTTACCATACGTAATGAAGACTTAAAGTCAACGCTAACTTTTTATAAAACCGATAAACTATTGTATCTAGTTGGAATATTATTCTATCTAGTTTGTTAGTGTTGTAGTTAGCAACAGATAGGGTGTGGGTTCGATTTTAGCGAGGATTTTAGAGATTATATATATATAGTACTTTATTTACAAACAAACTTACGACTATACAGTATTTACAAAATGTACATAGTCATATAAAATACATAAGAAACAGTTGAACTATCTACAGACCGTTGCAAACGATCTATAGATAGTTCAACTGATCCAAATCAGTACCAATCGGAAGCGTACCCAAGACACTGGCTGCATTGCATATATAGTATATATGCTATATAATTTATAATTTTTATTGTATATATGCTAGCAAGTTTGTTGTAAAAAGCTTGTACGGGGAAATACTTGCATACCAATAAATTGGTGAAATCTGAGACTATTTACAATAAGGTTCTAAGACTATGATAGATATACAATGTTTTAGGCAAATAAATATTTTATTTAATTTGCGTTTCTAAGTGTTGTCTTAAAAATCACGTCCTCATATTTTCACATAACCACTTAACATCGGGTGGGCTGTTCGCATTTTCTCATAATTATGTATAAGAATGATAAAAATAATTTCCAATACAGAAAAAACTACATCTTTATCAATAACGTCAGGGACCAATAACCTGAGGTAAGGAGCAATGTACTCCATAACGGATAATAGCGCCATTATCCGCTCTATCGGCGAAAACCGAAACTAAATTTCCAAAGAAAAACAGAAAAATCCTTTATTTGATTACTGAAACAACTAAAAAACACTTTAATTTAGGAAATAAATTATTTTCAAAGCATTATTTGTTGTTTAAACATAAAATATATTACAAAATACAAGAAAAAATAATAATTCTAATTCAATAAGGATATTACGTTATGAACATATTTCCGGGTAGTGGCATCTAGTATCGAAAAGCGGAACTAAAGGTCAATTTGTAGTATCAAAGGGCAATGAACTTAGTTACTAGATTCCTATTTCGGGTGTTTACGTATTTTGATGAGACATGATTACATACATACATATATTATGTTTGTATGTGTTAATCAAATATTAATAATTTAATATGTATGTATGTATATTCAGTAGGTAGGTAAGTATATTTATTTTTCTTAACATTTATAATTTCTTTAATGAACCTCAGCCGAGCCTCCATACCTTAGCTTCTCCATCCAAAGGTTGTCTGGAACAAATCGCTTCGCGATAAGACCGCCTATTGTATTTTTTTTAATCTATTCATTTCAAGTAGTCATGATGGGAAATAAAAAAAATCATCCTTCATATTACGTTTTCAATAGGCTACATGTGCGAAGCCGGGGCGAGCCGCTAGTATTATATAATATAGTTACTTATTACTTAATTCACATACAAATATCAATTCTATATAATACCGGTATCTTTTTCTCGTAAAATTAACATTAAAATTATTTCTGGCAGCATTTCAGCACTCAGTAACAAAAAATACCTATATATATAAAAATAATTGCGCAGTAACGCCATCTATCAACGAGTAGAGGTACTAAAGTTCACGCAACTGCCGAACGAGGGCGTTCACCTTTCAACGTGATAAGTACAACAGCTGATGTATTTTGCTAGATGTTTAATAAGTGTTTCATTATAAAATTATTTTTAGATACGAAAATATATTTTTGGCAGGCGTCACAGCCCATTCTCTACCTTCTATGCTGTGGGTCGTGGGTTGGATTCCCACCCAGACAGTTACCTCTTAGGAATAAGAATCATTTACAGTAAAACAGTAGCTAAGTAGTACAGATAGGTTGTCTGGTAGAGATCGCTTATAGCGATAAGACCTCCCATTGTACCATTTGTTTCTAATTGTTTGTTTCTTTGTGTTTCTTTTATTGGTGCACAACAATATCTATTCTATTCAACGGAAGTTTTTTTGTAAAAGTTCCTATTTTCTTATTATTCATAATCTACTAAGTAGCGTATTATGAAATAAATATTACCTAAGAGCAATTAAACGCGATTTTATCGCTTCTTTCCTCATTCTGAGCACATAATATCAGTAAATAAGGCAGTGCACGATTAATTACAATGCTAATAATTACCGTACACTGATAAAAAAACTTATCCTGTAGGTCACTGCTCTGTGCAAATTTGATAAAAGCGCCATCTATTACCAATATAAAGAAGCTTTTTACCACTTGTGTTATCATTTATAATTAAGTTTGCAAGTAATCTGTATAAAACTCATAGATTTTAGGACATGAATTAATTAAATTTAGTTTTGTGTGGAATCGGGAAGTAACTCAATTAAAATAAATTACAATTTTAAGTAAAAGTGCTACTACTCACCGCTAGATGGCGCTGAACCTCCAAAAAATCCTTAACTAAATGCACTTACGCAAGTGTGTGGTAACTTGATTATTATCTAATGAGAAGTGCGCAATATGTGGGTATGTCATACAAGTTTTTTTTAAATAGCAGTTTTTAAGCTACGCCTGGTTTACCACGAAGGCCTAACTTTCTAATATATTTAGTTATATTTAGTTTACATATTAACCTTATAGATTCTTACTAAATAAAGCTTTTGTAGACTCTTTGCGCGAGACATTAAAGGAACCTAATTTAACAAAAAAATATTTGAAAATCAAATCAAAAAATAAATATAAAAATAAAAGTAGGTACTTAAGTAATTTAATCAAATCTTTTTTCTAACTTTGACAAGGTGATATGTATTCTAAAGAACCCTTCATACTTAGAATTGCGTAAAATTATTGACCGACTATCACACCGTTATGTAACTTTGTAATGTATTTTTTATATTCAAATTATTTTAATTAAAAGTGTCTTTAGTTATTATTCCGTATTTATCAAAATAGTAGATGTAATATTATTATAATATAATAAATTTATAAATATTATTGTAATAGCAATAGCCAACTAGGTTATAGTAAACAATTATTATAAAAAGGTGCAGTGTGTATTATAGTTATACTCACAATTAAAAAAACACAAATAAAATTATTGTCAAGCGACAATAATTTTATATCGATTTCGATATAAAATTATTGTCGCTTTTTTGTAAAGATATATTTAGAAATAGAAATGAATTTTCAACCCACTTACTATTATTATAAGGTTCAAAACCTTTGTCACCTATTACTTATTACAAGTGAAACAAAATTCGCGAAATATCTCAACTTCGCAAATCGACCCTAAACTTGATTCATATGTAGGTCACAGACCGACCTGACACGTTTTGGCTAGCTCTCGAACGCCCTAATCTGACCTATGACCTCTGACCTTGGACCTCAGGTTCATAGAGGTCAAAGTTACCGGTACTGTTCCAGTTTACTATTTCCATCTTAGTTTCTTTTGTTGTAACTTTATTAGTATTTGCAGAGCTTTTTTAAGCGTTGGATATGTATAGAAATATATGTAATATTTACGGACATTTCACACATCACACTCTAGTCCTAAACTAAGCAAAGCTTATAATTTGGGAACTAGATCAATTGTAGTTCACCACAAACAAATAACTTAAATTAATAACAATAGACAACACAATGAGCGGCCTTATCGCTAAGAATTCTGTATCAGACAAACTACAAGCACGTTTATTAACTTTTGCAAAGTTGTTTTCTAACAAAATCAATATTTCTTCATTCAGTAAAATCTAAGGATCATTTAGAATCGTCTTACATACTAAATGAGGCGCCAGTTCGTCGCGACCAGCGTCTAGAACTGGCAAGAAGCTAGACCTTAGACCTGGATCCTAGCGTGTTTATATGATCCTTCTTACAATTGTTTAATATAAGTTGGAGCTAGTTCATCCCAAGTAATGTTGTAAACTGTCATGACTAGTCGTAAACATGTAGTAACTAGTAATACATTGTATAAACTTGTAATAAACTCCCGTGAATCTCGGTAAAACCCTCAAACTCCACAAGAAACTTCTAGAACAATATGCAAGTCCTAAACGCATCCAACAAAATTTGAAGTATGGGTTAGTTCTTTGGGGTAACTCCACCGACTCAAATAAAGTCTTTATCGCACAAAAGAAGTGTGTCCGTGCCATTGTTGGTATACGTCCTTGGGAATCTTGCAAGCCTGTCTTCTCTAAGCTAAAGCTCTTAACACTGCCTAGCATGTACATTTTTGAAGCCGCTAAGTTTGTTAAAGAGCACTCCATTATGTTTAAAAAGGCAAAAGATATCTACTCGAGATGTGTAAGAAACCCTGACAGAATAGTTCTCTCTAAAATACCTAGAACCACATTATATAAAAGAAACTCTTTTGCTATGTGTGGGCAAATATATAATAAAATTCCTAATGACATGAAGGAACTGCCAACAACATTGTTTATAATTAAGTTAAAAAAATGGCTAATCGAAAAATCTTTTTATGACATTAATGACTTCTTAAGCGGTGGGTGACTAATTATTTTATGTATTATTAATTGTATTTTGTTTTAATCTTATTGAATGTGTGTTTATTGTATGACATTTTATCTTCTTTAATTAATAATTATAATTTTTGTAAGATTTGCATGCCAATATTTGGTGAAACGTGAGGCACTATGTATGATAAGATCTTATACCTACCATGTTTGAAGCAAATAAATTATTTCATTTCATTTCATTTCATTTCATTTCATTTCATTTCATTTCATTTCATTTCATTTCATTTCATTTCATTTCATTTCATTTCATTTCATTTCATTTCATTTCATTTCATTTCATTTCATTTCATTTCATTTCATTTCATTTCATTTCATTTCATTTCAACAGTATCACAACAGCTAAACATACATCTCACCGCACGCGCCTCGCATAATGAAGCTTGCATTGTACATTGTGTAACAGCCAGTGCTGGGTCTGTGCCCCAAGTACGAGTTTGCACACACGGATCGTAGAGACGCAATCACCGAGCGCCACCGATTTTGTATGGAGATCCAAGCTTCGAGAGAAATCTGCTAGGGGCGCTGCCTGGATCTTCATACAAAATCGGTAGCGATTGCGGCGATTGCGTTTTTACGATCCGTGTGTGCACAAACTAGTACTTGAGATACAGAAGTGGTATGAAAGTAGAATCTAAATGTTCGTTTTGAATATCGAACGAATACGAAATATCGTTCTAACTCTTACGTTCGTTTTGAATATCGAACGAATACTAATATCACTGTTCATATCAAACTCTTTTTTGTAACCGTTTATGGAAAGGTCAATTATTGGGTTTGAATTTCGAACAAAACAATTGGAACTACTTTTAAATAATGAAGAAAAAGTACGAAGAGTTAAAAACTAGTAGAAAAAACTAAAGAACTAGTAGTAGAAAATCTAAATTAGAGACATGATACTTCAGAATTTTGTCTCGTTTTGAAATATGTAGATCTTACCTTTATCAAAACATTCAAATTCTAGCTACAGATATACACAATGGTCATTCATATGGGCCCCAATGACCCAAGAAATCGCCCTTTAGAAACCAAACACCATTCTATTCCACCTATTCAAACATAGCCCTATTTTTGCTCCCCCATCATATCGCGGGAAAACTAAAGGCTTTCAACCACGTGGCTGAAAATGGGTCATCTTTTATCGGTTTCCTGTCTCGCTCCCTCTCGTACATCACAATGCGAGTGAAAGAGACGGTTGTCTTGTCTTTGAAGTTCCTGCAATGCTTTCCAAATACATATGTAATGCATTGTTGTGATCGAGACTAGATGCTTTGTTGCTTCTATCAAAGAAGATATGAAGAAGGACTCTTTCTAGTTCTTGTCCGTTCTCCTAGGCTCTGGTTGCGTGGAACTGGCGACTAGAATAACCTAGTATGTAAGACGATTCTATATGATCTGTGTGATTTTATTGAATAAAGAAATTATTGATTTTGATTTGATTTAAAATAGGTATTAAAGTAAGATGCACAAATGTCGTTTGGTTTCCTGGTTATGGAACATGGCGGAGCATGTTATCTTTACGTGGAAACCAAGATACAGTGCCCTTTATCTAGTTTTGTATAAATATTGTGGTTTTGCGGAACTTTGTATGGTTTTTAAGGTATTGCATAGCTTCTATCGCGGGCCTTGAGCGTGGAGACCGAATCCAGAATTTCCGTAACGAAATAACCTAACACTCCGACCAAAAACTGCTATGCTCTACCGCGGCATTCCCCGAGTGCCACACGAGTGTCTTTTTTTATAATTTCATAATTTTATGTAATTTTGTGACAATTTAAAAAGAAATCCTTATGAAAATGTCCTTAATTTTCAAATCTACCTAAATATATAAAAAAACATGTGCCCAAAATGTATGATGCATTGCAATAAGTTGTTAAAAGCTAGGTTTTAACTATATAATATCCTAAAATCTTCAATGATTTTTGCTGTCAAATTTGAGCATCATATACATATTAAAAAAATATTTAAAAATGTCGTTTATATTAATATATAATTTATATTAATAAATATTTTATATTATTATTTTTATATTTATTATTTATTTATATTTTATTTATTATTCATTATTTATATTAATAAATAAATAATGCTGGACAATCCACACAACATCATCTAGCCCCAAGCTAAATAATATAAAAAACATTAACTCATCTATAGATGTAAACCAATATAATATTGTTAGTAGTCACACATATTATTAATAGTATGAGTGACTAAAAACAGAACAAGTAGGTCACATTCCATTCATAAGGATAATATGATGTATAAAAATTATTACGATTTTAATTTGACAGTTTTACCAACTGACAGTTTTATAACTTTAAAACTAATAAAAAAATACTGTTTAAGAATGATTCTAATATATAATGTAAAAAGTGTAGGTTATTTATGTATTTAATATATTTTACGCGGGATGTAGTAAAATTAATAATTATTTATATTTTGGAAATTGAAAAATAAACAATGTTGCAACTGCATATTAATGGTGATTCTATGTATATTTTATTGAATAGTTGTATCTTTCTATTTAAATTAATTTAATTTATTTTGTATACCCTAAGAGCTGTGGATTTTGTTAAATAAAATTTGATGGTTCTACGAAAACATGTAACTTTCTACATCGATAGTATAACATATAATATACATATGTTTATATTATTTATACGAATATAATACTGTTTATAATAAAAGTTAAGTTTTAATTGATAAATACATGTGTAGTTTGAAATGAGGAAAGAATACTTGAGATTGCATTTTCCGCTATCAATACAGTTAACTAATACCGTAATGTATAACATTATAAGCATCTCTTAGAAATAACTAGAAATTCATTATAAAATTATATTTCTGAAAAGAACTTATAAGTACACAAACTTACGAGTCTTACAGTTTAAAAATGTACATAGGCATATAAATACATAAGAAACAGTTGAGCTATCTACATACATAGATCGATAGATTGTTAAACTGATCAAAATCTGTAAATGAATGGCTGAAGATATATTTTTTTGTAATATGTATAAGTAATGTAATAAGTTTTTCAGACTTTAAATATAAGTTACGTTTAATATAATCTTTCGTTTTAGTTTAATTTTGTTTTATTTCTTATTAATCTTATATTATTTCTCGTCGTGGCCGTTAAACAGTTATGGATAATAAAATAGTATTATTAGTAATATTTATACAATTTTTTATCTGGAGGGGGGCGTTGATATCAGCGACAGTTATTTTAATTTCTGTAGATGTCATCGTTTTCCATAATGTTTTTGTTTTTACCTTAATTTATGGTTTCGAATAAACGCATTATCATTAAAAAAAATATATTACAGTGTAAATGCGTCAAGATCTTTGAACTTGCTTATATATATATACATATATATATATGCCGAGTTGTGCAACAAACCTCTATACATTCCAAAAAAAAAAAACACAATCACTAACACATCACAATCCTGGCCACTAAGAATTCACAACACAAACAATTCTAAATTCAAAAATGCGCGCGGATTTTAAAAAATTAGGACCCGCTCACACCGAGTTGTTGCAAGCGGGCCATCGAGGGAACAACTAGGAAATAAGTCTCAGTCCCCCACACAAACTCACTCACCCACACATACATACCACCCTTTACGCGTGTAGATGCGTTTTGACATGTGGAGTGTAATAATAGACCGATGACGATGCATTTTGTACTCAATTTTTGGGGATTTCACACTTATTGGAATCATATAAGATTTATTTTACTAGTTTGCAGATAAAAGTGGGAAAAATTTGACATAGCGGATCCTAGAAATGTTACAACGCTAAAATCAACTACCGTTATTACATAACAGTACGCTAGAGCGAGACAGAGCGATTTTACGGAACGAAAGAAAGAGACGGGAGAGGTTGTGTAACGCCACACAGCGAAAGCTCGCATACTTTCTTTATGCTGTATACGTGCGGTAGTGAGCGTTGGTCTTTACATTTTTGTATTTTGTACGAAAGAGCCTATGTGGAAATGTTTTTTTCAAAGTTTGAGTCTTAAAGTGGTGTACAATTTTTGGCTCTCGACAGTAGTATTTTAAAGTCCATTTTGGAATGGCTCGGAATGGACTTGGCAGCTTTTTGAAAGTTCAATGACATATGTTTGGCACGGTTCTTCGGCCTACCGATTTTTTCCGTCGAAAAAACGGACAATTTTCCGAGAATTGAAAGTAGGACAGATACTGCATTTTTAATTTTCCTTAAAAATAATGATTTACGATTCGTTTGTTTTCTCGCAAATAGAATCGGCCGTAAATAAGATTATATGGGTCATTTAACGCTAGTTTAGTATCGCTACTCGGCAATAGATGGCAGTATTATCAATTTCTTATGAATAATGTAGAATCTCTAAGACATCCTCTATCTTTTTAGATAAAAATAATGAAAATTTAGTTATTATAATAATGAAATGAGTTACTTATTATAACTAATTTAATTTTGTTTACATTATAATCATTAAAAATAACAAAAATCCAGTAGTATGTGTAGTTTCAGACAAAACAAAATTAAAATAAAGGTGTGCCAACTTCTAAGACAAATTTTTCGCAGCTGTCTGCTATCTATTATAACATTGTAATAAGTGATAATTTCTTATTATTTAAATCTATTAATAAATATGTTTTGTCTGTAAATAGACAGTTTACTGCTAAAACTGCTGTTGCATCACACCGGAGGAAGTGAAATAACAGTCATAATATTTATATAGCTATCTCTTTCAGCCGGTATGGCGTCATCCCTGTCATACACACTGGGATCCCCGCGGCTAAAGCGAAACGCAACGACGTATACTCATCTCGCTCGCACTTACACAACTGCGTGTATAGCGACTATGTTCGTGCAAGGCAACGGAGTGCATTGACCTGTCCTTGTTAAGCGTGTGTGCAGCCTTGCTTTACAGTTATACGAAGCTTGTATGTGTGTATGTGCATCGTAAGGTTTGTTGTACACTGGGTTACTTATTTTTATGTAGGATGTTTTTATGGTTTATTGACGATTATGTTTTTTTATTTTATTATTATGTTATAATACAAACCAATGGCTTTCCAATGCGTCATGTTAGTTTAGATTTGTGTTCCGTTTCGATGCTTACCTGTGAACAATGAAAATAATTTGTTAGTATATTTATTTATTGAAACATTTGTAATTATGTGAATACAAAAGTATTTTGTTGTGTTGTGATAATATTTTCTTTAGGGGTTTCAAATTATAGAGAAAAAAATGTATATTTCTCACATAAACATTTATTTACATCCATACTATGCGGAGTAAAATAAAAAGACACATACAACTCAGAATAGCTCATAACTGAGCAAAACGCAACAATAAATAAAATAAGCAATAATATTCCCAAACAAATTGAATTTACTATCAGATATCTATACGGAACCCAAGAAAAGCACAAACAAACCTGTAAACAGCCTAACACCGCTACGGTTATAAAAAAGTTGCGTCACAGAACATAAAAAATGTCTGCCAGTCGTCAATACTAGTATTACATCACTAGCTGTTACTTGTGTGAGTGTACACACACTAGTGACGTGGCTTCACGTGTGTGAGTGCGGCCTAATCTTTTGTGGAATGCGGGTTTCATACGTCTAATGAGTACTTTTTAAAACCTGAAAAGGAAATTTCTTTCAGGTTTTTTCAAAAGATGGATTTTGTTGCTTTAAGGTGGATTTTTATGTGATTCGTAAGTTTATGTTACTAGATTATTTTCAAGTAATTTAAAGAATTTTGGTATATTATTAAAGTATTTTAATTTAAAATGATATTTTAATTCTTAAAAAACACAACGCTATCAAACCAAGCAAAGCTGACCGTACCAAGAAAAATATATATGATAGAATAGATTGATACTTTATTGCACGAGAAATCTTAGAACTAACTTAATTTAGTGCAATGGGCGGCCTTATCGCTGATAGCGATTTCTTCCAGGCTAGAATATACTTATATACATTTTTTACATACCTACATACATATCACACAAATATTTGTAATTAATATATCCAAAAACAAAATATAAATAAATCCACTTTAAAAAAGTTTAAAATGTTTTTTTTTTTTATTCTAGCCTACATTGTCCCACTGCTGGGCAAAGGCCTCCCCCAAACACTTCCACTTCTCTCTGTCCCTGGCAATGTCCCACCAATCCAAGTGAAATATGTCATCCCTGCAACGCTTCCTTGGCCGACCCCGAAAATGTTTTTATTAATCGAATATTTTGCGGAATAATTTGAATCCATACTTGTCCTATCGTTTTATCAAACAACACAAAAACGATCTAAAAATGGTATTTTCTTAGTATTTACATGTTTTTCTTTATACGTAAGGACATTTAATTTAAATGTAAGCGTACTTGCTCGATAATTCTGACGCAAAGGTATGTATTGGTGCCAAGATTGCCCAGAACGTTCCATTAACATTAGGGAAACGTGGACTGGACTCGTGGCT
Source organism: Ecliptopera silaceata (assembly GCA_932527185.1). Taxonomy (NCBI): domain Eukaryota; kingdom Metazoa; phylum Arthropoda; class Insecta; order Lepidoptera; family Geometridae; genus Ecliptopera; species Ecliptopera silaceata. The sequence continues at coordinate 3,239,848 of OW052217.1, read as the reverse complement.
TGACACGCTTATCATTACTAAGTAAAATAAACAAATTCTTTATTCAATAAAATCACAAGGATCATTTAGAATCTTACATACTAGTTGATTCTCATAGTACAAGCTTTGGGGACTAGAGCACGATGTATGAAATGTCCAAGTCAATGAATATTTATTAAATAATAAATAAATAATGCTGGACAATCCACACAACATCATCTAGCCCAAAGCTAAGCAGAGCTTGTGTTATGAGTACTAGAAGACTGACAAACTTAATACAATACATTACGTAGATAGATATTTTTTATTATACATATAAAATACCCAGAACACCCGGAATAAATATTTGCAGAACATACAAACATTTATCCCGAGGCGGGAATCGAACCTGCAACCTTCCGAGTCGTAGGCGGACCATCGCCCACCGCGGCACATCGGTCGTCAAATGTCCAAGTCCTTGAATATTTATTTATTTAACTAATGATTAAAAGCTGGTTTAAGGTAAAGTTAAGCATGTATATCAGTTATGTAAATCAGTTCAACAAAACATAATTACGTCAAAAAGTATAACAATGTATAGCATATTCCGTGTTTAATGCGAAACCTGTTGCAAAAACCTGACCTACAATACATTACCTATATCTTGTACATAACACTATTACGTGGGAAATGATTATGTACATACTTTATATACTTAGTGATTAACGGATATGACTCAGATGGACAGAGGAAATATATAATGAGGATATTAGAGTCATGATAGGACTTTAATAGGAAAAATAATTGGTATGGTAAATGTTTTTTGAAATGTGGTTTTGATATTAGGTTTATTTGATTACAGATAAAAAAAAACAAATTTTACAATGTCGACTTAGTAATGAGTGGGATCTCTTTTAATAGAATTCGAACCCACGACCCAGAAATACGAGGATCTGTGTAGCCAACAGCAAATCTCTTGCAATAATGCTGAAGTATTCAAAAATTGTATATGGATGAGACTAGCACAGGACTGTGGAGAGTGGCACAAGAAAAGGGAGACCTATGCCCAGCAGTGTGCGAAATCTGGCTGCGGATGATGATGATTCAATAATTTAAAAAAAACTATCAAATAATCCTAACACCACACTGGTTCTCTGAATACAATACAAAGTAACATACGCATAGCGTGACCACAAAAGAACTATGTACAAAATAAGGAAAATCATTACGAATCTAGCAAAATGTTGGAATTCCTATCTCATCTGAGAATCCTAATGAGTTTGACCTAGTAGGTACATCTAGGTATCTAGTTGGTATAAAATTGTTTTATTATAAAAGATGGATGTATACCTCCCAATCAACGCTGAGCTCAAGCTAGACGATCCACGAAGAACATGACCATTTTTTTTATTAACCTATATTGTCCCACTGGTGGGCAAAGGTCTGCCCCAAAGTCTTCCACTCATCTCGGTCCTTGGCGACATTCCACCAATATTTTCGTGGGCGTCCAGGTCATCCTTCCAACGCTTTTTCAGCCGACCCCCACCGTCGCCTTCCAACCTCCGGCGCCCATGGGGTGACGATGTTAGCCCACTTACCGGCTGGCATCCGACTAACATGACCTTCTTACATGAACATGACCATAAAAATAAATATTCACGGATATTTCACACATCACACTCTAGTCCCAAACTAAGCAAAGCTTGCTATGGGAACTAGGCTGCTGATAGAATACTTATACACTTTAAAACAACAAACATTTATGTTCATCACACAAACATTTGCTCAGGGTCAACCCACGACTCACAGCAAGGAAGGTAGAGCTACTACCAACTGAGCTGTGAGACCTGTCATATATATATAGCCCTATAAATAGCCTATGTGACTGCAGGGTCTACATTCAAACGATATCGTTTGGACCTTTGTCCCTTGTGTTGTACCTTAAGGGTTACCTTTTGTGAACGCTATATACGATGGTGAAGTTCTATATAGTAATGATAACCATTAACAAACATATTATTTCTTGTATGTAAGCATATTTCATCAAAATCTCAGGATTTTTATTCTACTTCTTCTTTGAGTGAATAAAATGCACCTAACTACTTGACGTCTCTCGTTCTTTAGGTGATGTAAAGTTTTTGTTGTAATCACTAGTTGATGCCCGCGACTTCGTCTTGTTATTATAATACTTTTGATAATTCACACAATATCTTTATATATTATAGCCTATGTGTTATTCTGGTGTATAAACTACATTATTGTAAAGTTTCACTAAAATAAGTTTTTTGCGTGAACAGTAACATACATACATCCACACATTCATCATACAAAATTTCGCATTTATAACATTATTAGGATAGTAAGATATTAAACTGAGCGTTACCCCATTTTCAAATGTAGATGCATACGTGTTTTAAACGTTACTGTCTACATTTACTAAGTAATTTATCTTGTTCACAAAATGCACTTATTCCGTCAATTCATAGGCAAGCTAGAACACTTATGAGTCTACTGACCTATTGTGTTCTCTGACATCATCAACCGCTTCTGTCACATAGCCAGACTAGTTAAACTCGATGCTAGGCATTACAGTACCTCTACCATGAGTTGTCACAGTAAAATCGCCTGACTTTACTACAGTAGTTACGTCATTATTAGTATGACGAATTTTAGTACTCAACTATCCGCTAGAGGCGCTGTACAAATCTTCATACATTTTTTTAACTACGGACGCTAGTGTGTATAGTATATATACCTAGTATAGTAAAAACTCATAGTAGCGCTACTGACTAGTTAAACTCGAAGCTAGGCATTACTGACACTGCAACGTCAATGCACTCAAATAGTAGATAGAACAAAAACAAATGACAACCGACTTAACAACGGATTGAAATGACAGATATATTTCGAAATAAATATTTGACACTGACAGAATTGCCTAGTAGATCAGAGGATATATAAAAAAGAAAAAAAAGAAGAACTCAGTATTGTACTTGGTGTACAGGTGAACTTATAGTTCAAATAACATTATCTACCAGCTAACTTTTGGGTAGTGGTAATACCAATTTGGGCGTAAACGTGTTAGGAGATATTAAATGATAAATAAGAATACAGTAAATAAATAAAGCTAAAAATGGCGTCAGTATTGAAGCACATAAAAAAGCAATAATGTGTACCTATGTATATCTCTTTCCCTCTCTCGTTAATATTTGATATAGCAGGCCTAGAACGCGGGACAAGCTAAATATAAGGATTGTGCCGAATAACATTTTATAATTTACTAGCTGACCCGTGCCCACTTCGTTGGGCATAATTGAAGTTTTAGTAAGGATCCCTATTATTTTTTGAAAATATAATATAGCCTATGACACTCAGCAATAATGTGGCTTTCTACTGGTAAAATAATTTTTAAAATCGGTTCTGTAGATCCCGAGATTACCCCTTACAATTGAACAAATATACAAACTTTACCTCTTTATAATATTAGTATAGAAGTATAGATTATATGCAAATCATATAGTTGCTATGTTATATCTGTTATATTAAAAACGAATCACAAAGTTAATGATTTGCTCAGTGAGTTAAGATGAAAGAGTTTTGTATCTGTCGACACGATTCTAAATGATTCTTGTGATTTTATTGACATATAGCTCAAAATTATTTCTGTCGAAGCGACGCGTGACCCGAGGGCTGGTGAGTATCTGGCCCAGCGTATCACAATTGCTATTTAATGCAGCCAGTATCTTGGGTACGCTTCCGATTGGTACTGATTTGGATCAGTTGAACTATCTATAGATCGTTTGCAACGGTCTGTAGATAGCTCAACTGTCTTTTAGGTATTTTATAAGTAAATGTACATTTTGTAAATACTGTATAGTCGTAAGTTTGTTTGTGAATAAATTATTATTGAATACAGAAATTTTTGATTTGATTTGACAATATCACCACAGGTATTGTAATCACATTTTTTAATGTAGAAGTTGCCCTTTTAATTTGACATAACGAATTGACATTATCCATCGCGTGCGCATCCTTAGCAGTAATCATAGATTTGTAGATAACATAATTTGTTTCTTAAAGAGACGGTTTATCAAGGTAAAACTTTGTTTTATAAATCATGGACATTTCACACATCGTGCTCTAGTCCCAAACTAAGCAAAGCTTGTACTATGGGAACTAGATTGCTGATAGAATACTTACATACATTTTTTGTAAATAAATAGATAGTATCTCCCAGATACAGAACTAACATCACTGATCATCACCAACTTTTGCTCTTGGTGGGGATTAGTTCAATAACTAACAACCCACTTCTATTTGGGCAGAGCTACTACCAACTGAGCTGTGACGCCTGTCGCATCTGTCAAATGAACTCGTTCGACACATCCAAGATCTCAGGGTAACTTTTAGAGTCTCCCTCCATTACAGGTAATTTTTCAACACTAACTCAGATCTCCGTCTTTTGCTATAAGATTAGTCAACGTAAAACACTATAGACTCTGACATTGGCAAATCGTGGCAGCCCTAGCCTCCGAAAAGTCACTAATAAAAGAAGAAGATCTCGGAGTAGATTTGGGTTTCAAATTTCAATTGCATTTATTCAATAAAATCACTTTGAAACGTCTTACATAATAGGCGATTCTAAACGCCAGTTTGTCGCAACCAGAGTCTAGAAGAACTGGCAAGAAACTAGACCTGGATTCTAGCGTTTTTATTCCTTCTTACCCTGATACTGCTAGCCAGGACTCCGGATAACCTATTGTAAGGTCAGGAATATCTACATTTGTATTAATTGTTTAAACAGTGACAATCAACTGTAACAACTGTTTTATCTTTCATCAAACGATCAACTGGTTTGCAAATCAAAGCCAACGTCCGAACTAAATGATGGATGCGACCCAAATAACAGTGCGTTACTGATTTATTGAAGTCGCCACGCTGGTTCTTTTAGATTCCTTACATAATATAGGTTATGTAAGAAATCTAAGCAGGTACGCAGTTTTAAGTGTGTAAGGTCTAAGAAGGAGCTCAGTGTATTGTTGGTTCCTATCTAGACCAATATTTAGAACCAAAATAGCAATAGTATTGCTTAATTGTGTCCATTATCCAAAAAATACTATAATATATCAGCATTGCCACGCAGCTAGTATCCATGGGTACGCTTACGATTTGTACTGATTTAGATCTGTTGAGCTATCTATAGATCGTTTGCAACGGTCTGCAATTAACTCAACTGTTTTTTTATGTTTTTGATAAATATCATCATCTTGTACTGTAATAGTCGTAAGTTTGTGTCTAAAAAAACTTTATATTATTCCATAATCTGTATTGTTTCCAAAGAAGTGTTCAAAGAAGGGTTTACTATATTTCAAGGCTAAGTTATTTTGTAAAATCTCTACCAATACACAGCCCAAAGAAGTGTTCAAAGAAGGGTTTTCTATATTTCAAGGTTTTACTTTGTAAAATCTCTACCAATACACAGCGCAGTAAATATCTAATACAACTGCACGGTAAAACCCAGAGGTACATAGTCATTAGGTGTAAAGTTTCCGCTCAATATCAATCAAGCAATTTGAATCCTTCCCGCGTATTTGTTCTTAGAAGACTGGACACAGTCATGATCGTAACAGCCAATCACAGCGGCGAATTCAAGCTCCGCCAATGTGTCACTGAACGAACTGTCCCGCAGCGCCCTCTTGCGCTTTTTCACTGCAACTAACCTCTCCGCGTGGATAAACCGCAAACACTTCGAATTAGAACTTTATTATTGAAATTTGGTGATTTTATGTGTAAAAGGTGATTCCTAGGGCACAAAACTTTGTTGCCCAGCCGGCCGGCAGAAGACTCGCAGCTGGAAAAGACCTCCAAATCAAGTAAGTGGCACATTATACTGTTTTTGGCTGACTTGCGACTCATGATCGTCCATCTTTTCTGGCAATTCGTGGAAGTGTCTCCATCCTATAACTTTCTTAACCATACACTTCACCCAAATGTGCGAAGACTGAAAGGTTCGCGCACATTTATATGGTGCCGAAACCAGGGAATTTAAGTCCCTAAAAAAGATAATATATATCGAAAGTTTTCTCCCGGTCTCTAACCTTTTAGACTTACCACCACGCGTTCTAATTACGTTCAAAAGCGATAATCGGCTTATCATCTGTGTTATTCGTAAAGTTCAGTCACAAAATGCAAATCAGTCTTGCTAATAATTGCAAGTAAATTCAGGTATATGCAAATCATTCTATCAATCATAAGTTTCTTGGTAAATTCATACAAACATTCTCAGTTCAATCGTTGTTTGTTCATCCTCGGTACCATTAAACTTTGATTGCTAAGGTAAATTCGTATTGCATATATAAAACGTGTATAATATTACAGAAATAGAACACTTTGTCTCAAATAATTCACATTTTTGTAAAATTATAAAAGGTCCTATTCTGAAACTTGTGCATATGCAATCTTATTCTGGTGTAATTTTCTTGTTCACTTTTATTTTGGATTATGTTTTCAGAATAGTTCATTAATATAAGTGTTTAATGGAAGTTGAGATTGTCTAATGGTTGTGTTGTGTATTGATTGGTATTCATATGGAAAAAACATTGCTCGCTGACGGATATACTTTGACAAGATCAAGTTATCATAACTAAATTCTGTGGTAGGATTAAGGTGAAGCCTCAACAACTACACTAATAAATTAATGCTTGTTATATGCTTCATTGGATACCTATAATTTAAATTCTTTATAAACAAAGCGGTTTACAAGTCAACATGTCATACACACCAAAGCGTCGGATTCAATCAAAGGCAAAAACCATTGATCTTAATCAATACAAATCTATTCATGACCTTCCCGCCTTGCGCCGAAAACGGACTTTAGCATTTAACCGATTATCTCAAACTTTAGAAATTGGAAAATTAGCAGAAACTGACAAATGTCAAATAGATTCTTTTATTGCTCATTTTACCGAATGCAAAAGGCATGCCGCTAGATTTGAAGAAGCTCATGAGTCAATACTGAGTCTGATAGAGCCGACAGCTGAAGAAGCTGAAGATATAATAAGATGCAAATGCGATGAAGTTTATTTTGAGATTCTAGCTATACATAGACGACTTACTAACACCGAAAGCGAAATGACTAAATCGTTTGAAAGCTCAGTTGTTTCTCCTACAGAAGTCAAAGTAAAGTTACCTAAAATAAATTTACCAACTTTCTCGGGAAATATCAAGACTTGGCCAGAGTTCTATGATGTGTTTCAATCATTAATCCACGAAAATAAATCACTGTCGGATACCGAACGAATGCATTATTTGGTGTCTAGTTTGACAGGGGATGCGCTGGCCTTGATCAGAGTGTTTCCTATAACAGGCAAATATTATTGCGAAGCATATGAAACTCTCGTCGCTCGGTACCGGGATAAACGAGAATTAGCTTTCACTTGTTGGAAAGAAATACAGAACCTTAATTTACAATCAAACGACGCTCATGAATTCCGCCGTGTATTAGACACCTTTCATGAAAATCTGGCAATTTTGAAGCGACTCGATTTACCCATAGAGCATTGGGATTTTATATTGTGTTATCTGCTTTTGTCGAAACTAAATTCAACCATGCGCTGCGAGTTTGAACAGGAATACCCTAATAACGAATTACCTACATACACAACATTAAAGGCTTTCTTATATGCAAAATGTGAGGCTCTTGTTCGGGACACACACTTTACGAGTAATGAGAAGGGAGTAGTCGCCGATCGTCCGCGCCATAGCTCACAACAAAGCGTAAAGACAACCTCTTATAAGAAAGCAACCACATCAGCATTCTTATCGAACACTGACGTGAAACCCTCCGGAAAGGTCAGTGCACCATCTGTCAACCTAAGTACGTTCAAGTGCACGTTCTGCGGGGAAGGTCACTCGATAAATCAGTGCGTGTCATTCGCTCAGAAACCGATAGATGATCGCCTGGATCATGCTAAAGCTCATCATTGGTGTTTTAATTGTCTTAAACCATCTCATGGCCTTCGTGACTGTAGGTCAATCTTCAATTGCCAAAAATGTCGACAACGTCATCATAGCCTTCTTCATCGGGATGACGTTAGCGAACCATCTGTTAAAATCTTATCTCAAAAGGACATTCCAATCCAACCAGAACAGGAAGCTACAGCGTCCAACAAAGAGCAGGTAGTTTTGACCAATCTAGGTGAACGATCTTTAGTGCTTCTGTCAACAGCAAAAATCCAAGTTAAAGATTCTAATGGTCACTTTAAAACGTTAAGAGCTCTGATTGATTCAGGTAGTCAAGCGCACTTCATAACTGAACAAGCTGCTAAATCATTAGGAATCGAACGAACAAAGTCAAATAGGAAGATTAGTGGCTTAGGCCAATCCACGTCATCAGTATCTGGCATCATGGATCTGGAAATCGGAATTAGTGGCAAAGTGTTATTCAATATAGAAGCACTTACCTTGCCTACTATATGTGGGAAAATGCCGGCGATAAAACTTAATAAAACCACATGGAATCACGTTCAACATTTGCCCTTGGCGGATCCCGAGTGTCATTTACCAGGACCGATTGACATTCTCATCGGAGCTGAAATCTTTTCGTCCCTCTTACTTACTGGAGTAATAAGTGGAGGATCTACTAAACCGTCAGCTCTCAACACTGTCTTCGGCTGGATCCTAACTGGGAATGTTGAGTCTGTAAACCGTCATGACGCAGAAACTAAGTCATTCTTTGTAAGGGATGACAAACAAATGAACGACGCGGTGCCTTCGGCTCGATTAGACGATGAACTAAAAAGATTTTGGGAACTAGACAACATACCGATGGCTACCAAATTGACACAAGATGAGGAGCTTTGTGAAAAGAAATACGTTAACGAACATTCGCGTAACGAATCTGGAAGATATATAGTTACTCTTCCTTTTAATACAGAACAAAAGAAATTTATCGGATCGCGAGAAGTAGCACTCAAGAGATTTCATGCACTTGAACGACGATTGGCTCGAGACCCAGCATTACGTCAACAATATAACGATTTCATGCGAGATTATATTGATAGTGGTCACATGAGTAAGGTACCGATACAAGATTTGAGTAAAGGAATATATTACATACCCCATCATTGTATCATTCGTCCGGACAGCTCCACAACTAAACTGCGTGTGGTATTTGACGCGTCTGCGAAGGATGCAAGTGGGATCTCTTTAAACGATACTTTACTCACTGGGGAAAAACTTCAAGCCAACATTTCTGAACTCCTCTTGCGCTTCCGTCTACATTCGGTAGTGTATACGGCGGATGTTCGTCAAATGTACAGACAAATTCTATGTGACGAATCTCAACGTGATTATCAGCGGATCTTTTGGAGATTTGACGAATCCAACCCACTAATCGAATACCGTTTAAATACAGTAACATATGGAACTTCATCGGCTCCTCATTCAGCGTTACGCACCATCAAGCAGCTGATTCAAGATCATGGAAATGAATATCCAAACGCAGCTGCAGTGTTGGACAAAGATGTCTATGTTGATGATATTGTCAGTGGATGTCCTACATTAGAGCTTGCACAACAAACAAAAACAGAACTCATAAACATGATGGCTAAAGGATGTTTTCAGCTACGAAAGTGGGCTAGTAATGTACCAAACTTGCTCAATGACTTGCCGACAGAGGAACGTCTCATCAATGCAGGCGGTGTCTCCTTAGACGTGGAGTCATCCGATACCATTAAAATCCTTGGTCTAAAATGGAATCCTAACACTGACAAATTTATGTTTGATGTTAAACCACTCAAACGAAGTTGCACAAAACGGACAATACTCAGTGAACTTGCTCGTATCTTTGATCCTTTGGGATTTCTGGTCCCGCTAACATTTCTCGCTAAATGTTACATTCAAAAACTATGGCTTTTAAAGGTCACCTGGGATGAAATCCCTACTCAAGATATGGTAAAGCAATGGGAGAAATATTGTGATCAGTTAGATTTGATAAAAACGCTTCAAATTCCCCGCAATTTTTCGATAAACAATATGAGATCGATTGAGTTCCATGGATTTTCTGATAGTTCAGAGTCTGGGTATGGAGCCGTGGTATATCTTCGAACGGAAGACTACAATAACAAGATTCAGGTATCTTTCATTTGTGCCAAGTCACGGGTTGCTCCTGTAAAGAAAATATCATTACCACGACTTGAGCTTTGTGCCGCGGTTCTGTTGTCTGATTTAATCAAATTCGTAGAAGAATCGTATTGTCCATCGTTTTCGGCCTCTAACACTTTTGCATGGTCTGATTCTACCGTTGTGCTCGCCTGGCTCGATTCCCCGTCCTGTCGTTGGAAAACATTCGTCGCAAATCGAGTTAGCCATATTGAGGACACGATACCGAAAGCTATATGGAATCATGTACCAACTGGAGACAATCCAGCTGACATAGCATCTCGCGGTCTCCTTCCTGGCGATCTAGTGCGCAACCAATTATGGTGGGCGGGTCCACCATGGCTTGCGCAACCAAAAGAACACTGGCCTCCGAAACCGATAGAAACAAATATCACAAGTGCAAAAACGGAAGAACGGGCAGTCACATTAATACTGCAAGATACTGACAAATTACATATCTTAGATGTACTTATTGGAAAGTTCTCATCTATTAGGAAAACTCAACGTATCTTAGCTTACTGTTTTCGGTTCATCCATAACTGTAAAAAGGATTCACTCACACGGGTTGGTAATGCTAAAACAAACCTTAATCAGAGAGAGCTTCACGAAGCTTTGCTACATTTAGTAAAACATACTCAAGCCAAGACATTTAGAGATGAAATATCCCGCCTCAAGGAAGACAAAGCGTTATCGAAGCACATGCGTAAACTCAATCCTTTCCTTGACAAACATGGGATTCTCAGGGTGGGCGGAAGGTTATCACATTCGGGACTGGAATTCGAACATAAACACCCAGCGCTACTTCCCAGGGAGTCAAGGCTCACCCATCTCATTATAGAAGCCATTCATCGCGAGAACTGTCATCCAGGTTTAAATACCGTTCAGTATTTGATAACTCAACAGTTTTGGATCCTTTCTCCGAAGCGTGCCATTCGTCATTGTTTATCAAAATGCATAAAGTGTTTTTGTGCACGTCCTACACCCCTTGAACCTTACATGGGGAATTTGCCAGCTGCGAGAGTTAATCAAGTAAAACCATTCTCGGTAGTGGGTGTGGACTACGCTGGCCCGTTTCGTATCAAATTAGGCAGTCACCGTGGTGCAAAATTAGGAAAGGCCTATCTTTGTTTATTCGTTTGCTTTACAACAAAGGCCATTCATCTTGAAGTTGCATCAGACATGTCTACCGATGCATATATTGCAGCTCTTAGACGATTCATCGGAAGAAGAGGCAGAGTTAATCTGATACATTCGGATAATGGAACCAATTTTGTTGGAGCAGCCAATAAACTCAATGCTTATATGCAGCAGGCGTGTGAACAAGAAAAAATAACGTTTCGATTCAACCCACCTTCTTCTCCTCATTTTGGAGGTGTATGGGAGATTCAAGTAAAAGCTGTCAAATCACACCTCTACCGGGTCATAGGAGATCAAGCATTAACATTTGAAGAGCTTAATACCGTTTTTATTCAAATCGAAGCCATGTTGAATTCGCGTCCTCTTTGCCCACTTAGCTCTGATCCAAATGATCTTACTGTATTAACACCTGGACATTTTTTAACATTAGAACCTTTAACTGCCGTTCCTGAGAAAATCCTAACAGATCTGAAAATTAATCGTCTCGGGCGTTGGCAACTCCTCCAACGATTCCAGCAAGATTTTTGGAATCGATGGAAAGTTGAATATCTCCAGTCGCTAACCCAGCGTACTAAGTGGACAAAACATTCTCAACCTTTGATCATCGGGGCAGTTGTGTTGCTTAAGGATGAAAATGTTGTTCCGTTACATTGGGCTATTGCTAGGGTAGTTGAACTACATCATGGTTCAGACGGAATAGCACGTGTGGCTACGGTGCGTACGGCTAATGGATCTATATTCAAACGAGCATTAGCAAAGATTTGCGTTTTGCCCATAGATTCTAATGCAGGCGTTAACGTATGATTGTATATTAATTTAAACAGATGATAAGTCGTTTATTGTTTAATCGTTATTTTAATATTTGTTTTTATCATTGTATTATTTTGATTCGTGATTTTAGTCAATAAATCTCTCTAAATAGTATTCGTTAAGTTTCATTCTTTTATCTTCTTAATTAAGTATAAAATACCAAGGTGTATTTTGGTGGGCGGTATGTAAAGTTTCCGCTCAATATCAATCAAGCAATTTGAATCCTTCCCGCGTATTTGTTCTTAGAAGACTGGACACAGTCATGATCGTAACAGCCAATCACAGCGGCGAATTCAAGCTCCGCCAATGTGTCACTGAACGAACTGTCCCGCAGCGCCCTCTTGCGCTTTTTCACTGCAACTAACCTCTCCGCGTGGATAAACCGCAAACACTTCGAATTAGAACTTTATTATTGAAATTTGGTGATTTTATGTGTAAAAGGTGATTCCTAGGGCACAAAACTTTGTTGCCCAGCCGGCCGGCAGAAGACTCGCAGCTGGAAAAGACCTCCAAATCAAGTAAGTGGCACATTATACTGTTTTTGGCTGACTTGCGACTCATGATCGTCCATCTTTTCTGGCAATTCGTGGAAGTGTCTCCATCCTATAACTTTCTTAACCATACACTTCACCCAAATGTGCGAAGACTGAAAGGTTCGCGCACATTAGGCATCACACAAGTATCTAGTATCTAGACGTCCATGAAAATTACGTGTTACCAACCAAACCAGTAAGCATTTGTATATATCTATTCGGTACTCAATGCTAGCCATTTATGGTAGCTGCTAGTTTTTGTCGTAACTTTACTTAGAAACTTTAGTATTGAAAAATCAAGATAGTTCCACAGACTAATGGGCTAAAGTAAGTTTTAGGCTTATTGTAACAGATTTTTGTGAGAGAAACTGGCATGATTAATTTCACCAGTAAAATAATAAATAAATAATGCTGGACAATCCACACAACATCATCTAGCCCCAAGCTAAGCAGAGCTTGTGTTATGGGTACTAGAAGACTGACATACTTAATACAATACATTACAAAGATATATATTTTTTTATTATATAATGCACATCAGTGAGACAAAAATAAAACTCCAGCATTATTTATTTAATTATAAACAAACATGCCAACAAAATAAATTTTATGTATATAATGATTGTAACTTCATCTAATCTATGACTCAACTGTATATTAACTACAACTATAATCTGTGGTTAACTTAGGTATTCTAAAGGTAGGCCTAGGTAGGTTTACGATTCAGTTGAATTTGGTCAATGCCGTATTTTTAGTACAATTATACTGACATATAGTGTTTCATTAAATTTTGTAATGATATAAAACAAGATATTATTAAATATTGAAGCTAAATATTTTAAACAATTAATATTTAAATAAATGTTTTATTTTTCAAGTACGAGAATAAAATTACAATAAAATATGTAAAAGCAAGCTAAAATATTTATAACTTTTTATAATTGCTAATATTCGTTTATCTGTATAAATATAATAAATATTTTCTTACATTATCTATATCTGCAATTATTTTCTCGTTCTATTTTAAGACAAAATCACGTTGGGTAAAATAGTTACTTGTTAACAAATATATTATTAATACACAAAACCACGCCTGACTACAGTATAAAAATATGTAAATATTTATAAAATGCACATAAAACAGTTGAGTTATTTGTAGTCCGTTGCAACCGATCTACAGATAGCTCAACAGATTCAAATCAGTGCTAATCGCAACCATAACCAAGACATTGACTTTTATTTATTTATACACAATTAATCGAGTATTTTTTTTCTATTTTTACATATACAAAGAGTAGCAAATAATGTAATAATAGCAAGTAAAGTATTCTATCAGCAACTAGATTACCATCAGCGAATAAAGTGTGATGTGTAAAATGTCCGTGAATATTATTATCAAAAATGCATTGCAGCGTTTAGTGTGTCACTATCCGAATTCGAAAAAAAACTTTTCGCTACAATCACGAGGTCCTTGCGTGTGTGCGTGCGTCCGTGTGACCTACTTACGATCATCGCTCGGGTAGCTTCGGCCGTTTCCGTCACCCGAACACATGTCTCTCTATAGTAACTGCTGATTACTCTGCGGCATCGCCATCTTGTCTGCTGACCAAGTTATATTGACCTGTGAGTTTGTTAGGGATAGGAATGATCGTGGACGGTAGGATAGGTCGGGATGTTCTGGTTATGGGTGTTACGTAATTTGTGTTGTCATGTAGTTTTGTTTTCGTTTTCAATAGGTTGGTACTTATTAACTGATAACTTGTACATTATGTACTAAAATATCTTTATTTATTACCAATTTTTCAAGTGAAAACTTTAGTATTTAATTGTAATTCGTTGTAAGAAGGATTATACATTCTTATGTAAGGTACCAGGGCGTAGTTTCTTGCCCGTTCTAGGCTCTGGTCGCGTGGAACTGGCACCTAGAATCACCTAGTATAAGACGATTCTAAATGATCCGCGTGATTTAACTGAATAAAGTATTTTTAGTGCTTTTTGAGAATGTTTTTAGATTACGCATGCGCAGTGTTAGGTTATTTTCGTTACGGAATTTCTGGATTCGGTCTCCACGCTCAAGGCCCGCGATAGAAGCTATGCAATAGCTTAAAAAGTTTTCTGTTGTTCACAATAACACTTTAAAACAAAGATAAAATTAAAACTAATAAAAAAAGAAAGTGTATGATGTAACGGAAAGGTCAATTATTGTAGTTATATAATATTATAAACATTTAAATAGTAAATATTTATTATTCTGTGGCTTTCATGCATTTCCGATAACTTCCGTATTGTAAGAATTTAGGGATCTTTAATTAAATAAAAAAACTATTCAATCTATAAATAATATAATCTTATCTATATATTATATAAAAATGAAACCCGTTTTCCGTTGTCACGACATAGCATGAAAACGGCTTGACCGATTTGGCTGATTTTTTTTGTAGTTTTCTAATACTCTGTACAAGGTTCTTACGGAAAAAAATTAAGAAAATCTCTCAGAAAAAAAAATCGAAGTTAGCCGGACATTTCACACATCACACTCTAGTCCCAAACTAAGCAAAGCTTGTATTATGGGAACTAGACTGCTGGTAGAAAACTCTTTTTTTTTGTAAATTGTAAACATTTATGTTCATTACACAAACACTGGCTCTTTGGGATCGAACCCACGACCCACAGCATGGAAGGTAGAGCTACCAACTGAGCTGTGATGCCTGTCGAATGAAATTATCTATGTTTTATACGGAACCCGATCATTTAATATTAAACATAAATAACTTAAGATATTTTCGGCAACTTTCACAATTGGAAAGTTACTAATCTTGATACTTTTGATGTTCGTGTGAATAAAATAAAATAGAATATTAAAATGAAAATAAAATTTTGCGATAAAGGATGAATCACCAATGGTTAAGTGGTAGCGATCAGTTCTTAAGGTCGTGGGTTCGAACCCGATGAACCAATAGATTTTTAGTTTTATGAAAAATGCCAGTGCTCTAAAACTAAGGTAGATATAAATAATAATAAAAATATTCATGGACAATTCACACACCGCACTCTAGTCCCAAACTAAGCAAAGCTTATACTATGAGAACTAGATTTTTGATAGGATACTCAATACAATAAAATAAATACATATATAAATAATAACAAAAAATAACTTGAAAAATGATTGCCTACGTAGATCCTACGAAGATGCTACGTATTCGCTACGAAACTTGCTACGATTTTTAATTTTTATTTAGTGCGTACTTAAACTATCTCAAAAATATATTTTTATTATATAGGATGTATTGTTATATCCAATCCAACCTGTATTGTAATATAGGGTGGTAATTAAAGTAAGTAAAGTAAAAGTAAAAATTATTTATTTTCAAATAATGGTGGCTGGTACAGATTACAAAAATGAAAACAACCTTAAAGGCACAATTAAAGTTATAGTACCTTTAGTAATTATAAGTTAGAGGGCATTTATTACGTGAGGTACTCCCCCCCACCCCTCTTTTCTTAGTGAGATATAAATAAATAAATAATACTGGACCATCCACACAACATCATCTAGCCCCAAGCTAAGCAGAGCTTGTGTTATAGGTACTAGAAGACGGACATACTTAATACAATGCATTACATAGCTAAATATTTTTATAATACATATAAAATACCCAGAACATTCGGAATAAATATGCAGATCGTACGAACATTTATCCCAAGGCGGGAATCGAACCTGCAACATCCGCGTCGCAGGCGGACCTTCGCCCGCCGCGCCACATCGGTCGTCATTAAATAATATGATCCAAAACTTTCATATTTACAATACTTAACATTACCTACAACATAATAAGTAGTCATTAAAAGGCGTAACCAAACAAGATTATAATGTAGTCGAAATATTTTCATAATTATAATTTGTCTTATCTGTACTCTTGTTCTATGACGCATTCTTACAAAGTTTGAGAGGTAGGGTTGTCGCAGTCATTAGCTCAGTTCAGCTCAACTTTTTTATAACAGCTCAGGTATACTCTGCCTTTTTGAGCTGTTATAAGTAAGACGCATTCTTACGAGGTTTGAGGGGTAGGGTTGTCGCAGTTATTAGCTCAGTTCAGCTCAACTTTTTTATAACAGCTCAGGTATAGCTTTACTTTTTTGTGCTGTTATAAGTGTATTTTTTTATAAATATTTTTTTTGAGCTTTATCCTCTGTACTATAGCATTTTTATTAATTTCAGTTCCAAGAATATTTGGAATAAATAAATATTCACGGACAATTCAAACATAACACTCTTGTCCTAAACTAAGCGCAAAGCTTGTACTATGGGAACTAGACTGCTGATAGAATACTTATGTACATTTTTTGTGTAAATATATATACATAATTTCTTATTATAATACATAGGAACACCCAGACATAACAAATATTCATGTTCATCACAAACATTTGCTCTGGATGTGAATCAAACCCACGACCCACAGCATGGAAGGCGGAAGGCTAGCTACAACCAACTGAGCTGTGACGCCTGTCAATGTACCAGCTTTGCTTAGTTTGGGGCTAGAGTGTGATGTGTGAAATGTCCGTGAATATTTATTTATAATTAACAATGCCAACCCTAGCCTAAGTGTATAATCGCGCACAAAATTCGAGAGTAGTCAAAAAGTCGTGAGGTACTTTCACCGACAGTTAGATAATGAACCGGTTTTGACGAGAAAGGATCAGGAAACCTTCTTCTTACATTGACAGGCGTCACAGCTCAGTTGGTAGTAGCTCTGCCTTCCATGCTGTCGTGGGTTCGACCTCCCAGAGCAAATGTTTGTGTGATGAACATAATTAAGAAAGAAAAGAAAGAAAGAAAAATATTTTTAGATATTTAGATATTTATTTATTTTGCCAAAAATATTTTATTAATCCAAAAGAATTACAAGAATTACACAGGTATGATAAAAAAATAAATAAATAAACAAAAATTGGGTTAATTTTAAAGGACTCAGCATACGTGCAATGTTACCTAGGTAACAGTGCAAGTAATTACTTATTCTGTGTCTGGGTGTTACTATTCTATGTATGTATTTACAAAAAAAATACAAGCATTTTATCAGAAATCTAGTTCCTATAGTGACTATAGCGAGATGTGTACAATGTCCGAGAATATCTTTTTAACCGACTACAAAACAGGAGGTTCTCAAGTTATATGATTTCGAATCAGCAATCTAGTTCCCATAGTGCAAGCTTTGCTTAGTTTGGGACTAGAGCGTGATGTGTGAGATGTCCATGAATGTATTAGTACTTAAGTAAGTATTAGTGCTTAAATATCGCGTGTTTAATTAGTTAATAATTGAAGGTTGTATTAGTATTTATTTACAGCTAAAATCTATTGTTGTAAAAATATGTGTTTAAATAGCCGTTACACGCGACTTCATACGCGTTGTATATAAATAAATATAGAATGTTATGTATTGTATTAAGTATGTCAGTCTTCTAGTATCCATAACACAAGCTCTGATTAGCTTGGGGCTAGATGATGTTGTGTGGATTGTCCAGCATTATATAATTATTTCTGTTGCCGCTAAAACGAAAACTACTAAAAAACGGAATAAAATTGATATTTGAAGGGGCTCTCATACAAAACGTGATTGTCTCTTCGAGAAAGTCAAAGTCAAAAATTACTTTATTCAATAAAATCACTAGGATCATTTAGAATCGTCTTACATATGTGATTCTAGGTGCCAGTTCTACACGAAACTCGCACTTGGCCGTTTTTATTAAACAAATATTACATTACAGGTAATGCGTTTGACAGTCTATTATCTATATTTAGCTGTGACACCTGTCAAAAAAGACTTATGTCACAAACATCTGTCATTAGACCATCTTAGGTGCTAAGTTATTCCAAGTCTAACCTTACGATCTCTTTTGAGGTCTAGCGCCTAAGTTAAGTACTCAGCTATGTTACCTAGGTACTATTCAAGGCCTACTCAATCGGCAATATGGCTAGATTTTCGAAGAATTATAATTTAGAAATTCGAAATTCTAGCCATACTTGAGAGCCTCCTCCGTTTTTTTTCGCAGGTTAAAAAAGTTAATGAAAGCTAATTAGAAACAATAAAGTTTAATAAAAATCTTTGCGAACAAAAACAGCCATTTTTTTAATTCAAATTTCAAATTATTTTTCAAATCGAATTCGAGTCTAGTTATATTTTAAGCTATTGCATAGCTTCTATCATGGGCCTTGAGCGTGGCGACCGAATCCAGAAATTCCGTAACGAAAATAACCTAACACTGCGCATGCGTAATCCAGCAAAAAATGCGATGCTAGCTTTACCGCGGCAGTCCCCGAGTGCCACACGTCTTTTTTTTTGTCTCGCACATTTTGTGCATTTGACATAAGTCTTCGATAATGTCGCCAGTATTACCAATGAATAAATACAAGGTAGATAGGGCTTCAAGGTTGAACGCGAGAAGCTACAGAATTTGAATTTTGGACGAAAATGTTTGTTGTTTGACTGGTTTGTATTTATTTTTATGGATAGATTAATTGCGGTATCGAGACCTTTTGTCATTTTTTTTTATTGACGTTGCTCAATTTACAATGTTTGTCATTTTATTAGATAGATAGATAGATAAATTTATTTGTGAATTTATTTGTGTTTAGAGTGTTAAAAATACGACGGTTAGTATTAATTCTTACTTTTTCGATGTGACTATAAATAACATACTCGTTATTTTGGATTTAGAACCAATCTCAGTAAAAAAAATAAGTTTAAATGCACCAAAGAGCGAAATCAACAAAAAAAATTAAAACTTTTTTAATACACGCGCCACAAAAACATGTTATTTTTTTTTAACATACTCATTATTTCAAGGTAAAATAGCACTTAGTTACATAACCGTAAGGTCTAAGTTATGTGTTAAATATTACCACCATTTTATTGCTAAAAACATCATTTGTACCATTAAAGATATTTTGACATTACTTTCCATATGTTGCAATAAGGAAAAGTTAGTTTGTTTTTTGATTGTGTAATATATGTTGTGGGTTCGTTAACGAAAGTATTCGTTAACAAACGTTTTTAAGCTATTGCATAGCTTCTATCGCGGGCCTTAAGCGTAGAGACCGAATCCAGAAATTCCGTAACGAAATAACCTAACACTCCGACCGGCGGCAAAAAATGCTATACAATAGCTTTACCGCGGCACTCCCCGAGTGCCACAGGTCTTTTTTATAAACAGTCAAAAAAGTTTTTTTTTAAGTTACACAGAAGTAGAAGCATAGAAAACGTATCAGTACCTCTACCATGAGTTGTCACAGTAAATCGCCTGACTTTACTACAGTAGTTACGTCAACTACCCAACTATCCGCTAGAGGCGCTGTACAAATCTTCATACATTTTTTAACTACAGACGCTCGCGAGTATATATAGTATAGTAAAAACTCATGGTAGAGCTACAGTTCGTATCTCAGTGACGTAACTAAACGGTATGAAGTGTAAAGGCAAACAAAAAGTCTTGCGCAAGCGCAGCCAAGGGCCGCTCATTCGGCGTGAGATAGTGAATCTAAATATTGACGATGTATCCTTCAATCTGCGTTTTGTCATCTCTTACAACTACAACAACAATATTTACTGAAAATATAAGGATTAGCAGTAATAATTTTACTTCTTATTCTTCTTGCGTGTCAATGGCCAACACAAACAACCCTACACCAAATTCATAAAATTTTACCAAGAAAACAACTTATACCTACAGTGTCTATAATATAAACTATCTGCAGACCGTTGCAGTCGATCTAAAGATAGCTCAATTGATCCAAATTACTCCTTATCTAAATCTAGAGATAGGTAGAAGCAGCAGTGTCGCGCAGAGTAAAAACTATTTTTTGGCAATTTTAATTACGCAAAAGCAATTGGAATACGATCGGAATTTGATAGACGTCACAGCTCAGTTGGTAGGAGCTCTGCCTTCTATGCTGTGGGTCGTGGGTTGATTCTCACTCAGAGGGAATGTTTGTGTGATCAACATAAATATATGTTCTGTGACTGGGTGTTACTATACGTTCTATGTATTTACAAAACAAAATGTATAAAAGTATTCTATCAGCAATCTAGTTCCCATAGTACAAGCTTCGCTTTGTGACTAGAGTGTGATGTGTGAAATGTCCGTGAATATTTAATACAAAAATCATTAATAGAGACAATGAAGAATAAAAACTGCCAAATTCGAAATTAAAATTTCGAAATTTCGCGATAGGACGCGTTGTCTCAATTAAAAGTATAACTGATATATTGAAAGGACTTTTTACTTTATTTATTAAGTAATAGGGTGGTTTTTCGGTTGTGCGATGAAACGGCGTCAAGCCAAGTCAGAAGTGTGTCACCGGTTGAATAACACGCGCAAGGCCGATCTATCTACGAATGCGCGCGCAAAACGACGAATGTACATCCCTATATGACAGTTGAAACTCATCATTATAATAAAAAAAATGGTTGTCTGTAAAGTCGGTTTACTGACAATAGTTGAACGTGATAACGTCACTTCGTGGAACGCCTCAGAACGCCTCATGAGTCATGTTTTTTCGTGCGTGCAGCGGGCTCTATCGAATTATAAGACGTTGTCACGTTAATAAATAAAAATTAAGAAACTTTGACTGGCGGCACAGTTTCATGGGTCGTGAGTTCGATTCCCAATCCGAATGGGAGCAAATGGGCGCTTCTATGTATTCTATGCATGTATTTACAAAAAAAATGTATTTAAGTATTCTATCAGCAGTTTAGTTTCGATACTACTAGAGTGTGATGTGTGAAATAAGATACTAAAAACACAGGATAAAAAAAAAAGAAAACAACGGGTATTAAATATGCTTTGTCAAAAATAACTAAACAATTACTAATCAGATCTTGATCAAAATGGCTAAAAACCTATACTTGAAGCACCAGCATTAAAATAATTGCGAACCTCCCTCATTTTTGGAAATCGGTTATAAAGTAAAACCCGAATTAAGTCACTAATGAGGTATATTAAAGTTAATAAGTATATAATAAAAAATAATAATAACTAAAATAATAGTAAATTGCTCAATTTCAAAGTATTATTAGTATGATAGTAAATCAAAACTGTTTATAGACTGTTGTAATTATTAATTATTAGTACAAAATAGCTTTTTAACGAACTTACGGCAAGTTCTAGCTTCACACGGCTAGCCTTTATAAAAATTTATACTTAATATAGCCTATGTTACTTAGTAAAAGTGCATATTTTGAATGGTG
Source organism: Ecliptopera silaceata (assembly GCA_932527185.1). Lineage (NCBI taxonomy): Eukaryota > Metazoa > Arthropoda > Insecta > Lepidoptera > Geometridae > Ecliptopera > Ecliptopera silaceata. The sequence continues at coordinate 3,218,001 of OW052217.1, read as the reverse complement.
AAAGAATTTTCAAAATCGGTCCAGCAGTTTTTAAGTTATTCGTTATATTCAAAAACACAAATCTTTCTTAGTTATAATAGTGGTGTAGATGTTGTAGTGTGAAGTGCGTTTAGACATAACTATCTAAAAACACAGATTTAGAAAAAATATGTTTTATGCAAAAAGCTAAGCTTTAAAACGTTTGAAATTAATAATTATTACGTTGTTTTACAAAATGTTTTTGCTTGATAGTTACAAAAAAAGCGTTTACATTACAACATCAGATTTTATATTAAAATAAAAACACTGATTAATATAAGTTGAGAACATTGATAAAAATATCCGAAAAAAAAACTTTTTTTTCTATATTGTTTTTGACCATGAGTCCTTTATTATTTCAAACTTCAGGGTTACCATTAACCTCCGGTATTGCCAACTGATATCTTTGTGCTCCAAACAATTACCAAGTGAAATTCAACCTTCCGCCGCTGTTGTAATGTCAATTTTACGTTTTCGCAATCCTGGCAAGGTGACAATGGGTTTTCTATTGATAGGCAGAACCGGGTCAGTCCTTGAGACTTATATCTCTTGATAACTAACGATATAATAGGAAAAAATAAAAAATTGACAAAAAAAATCCCGTACTTCGATGTCGTATATCTAATACATAAGTACTTATATCTCTAATAACTAACGATATAAAAGAAAAAAAAAGAAAAAAGTACCAAAAAAAGTCTGGTAACAGCTCGTACTTCGATGTCCTAACTCCAATACTTATATCTTTAATAAATAGAGTTTGAAAGTTTTTACCCATACAAAAATAAGTGCTCAGCGCCGCTAAAGAAGTTTTCACTTCAAAAAAAATTGTCAAAAAATCCTGTAGCAGTTTTTACTTCGATGTCCTATCTCTAATACTTATATCTCTTGATAACTAACGATATAAATGAAAAAAATACAAATAAAATAATTGCCATAAAAAATAGTGGCAGTTCGTACTTCGATGTCCTGTCACTAATACTTTACTTATATCTCTAATAACAAACGATACAAAATAAAAAAAAAAATCTGTAGCAGTTCGTACTTCAATGTCCTCTATGGCATTTTAACTCTTTGACAGAAGTAGTTCTAATTTTGAATAGAATCGATAACGTGTCCATTCTTACTTGAACTACGAAATCATTAAAATTGTACTAAATTGGAACTTAAGTTATAATGGTGTTTTAAACACGATATTTTAAAAAATAAACGCTCTTTTCGAATAAAATGTTCTGATAACCTTTGTTTAGTTTTAACACAAAGATTTAAGTCACAGTTAGTGGTAGCTAATATATAATATTAAAATAAATAAAGCAGGCCATTTTTCTGGACAAACCACACAATATCATCTAGCCCCAAGCTAAGCAGAGCTTGTGTTATGGGTATAAGACTGACATACTTAATACAATACATTACATAGATAGATATTTTTTATTATACATATAAAATACCCAAAACACTCGGAATAAATATTTTCACGTACAAACATTTATTCCCAAGGCGGGAATCGAACCGGCAACCTCCGCGTCGCAGACCTTCGCCCGCCGCGCCACATCGGTCGTCGTATAATTAGGAATCTTTTTTTTTTTTTGGTGTATTCAGCCACATACAGTCTAAGTCTAAGCAATATTTGCAGATCGTACAAACATTTATCCCAAGGCGGGAATCGAACCCGCATATCAGCTACATACAGTTTAAGCTACTATTATCATATCAGTGCTAGCATTAGTACCAGTAGTACTAGTAGTACTAGTAGTACTAGTAGTACCTAGCGTGTTGTGTTCCACGCATGCGCATACATAATATGCTACTGCGACCGATTGGATTTGATACTTGAAAAGGTTTAAACTTTGAAAACCTATAAATTTATCGCGTGGAACTAACACCTAGAATCACCTAGTATGTAAGACGATTCTAAATGATCTGCGTGATTTTATTGAATAAAGAAATATTTGACTTTGACTTTTGACTTTGAATCGTACAAACTTAAAAGAATTACTTTCATAAAAAAGACATGATGTCACTAACATGAATTTGATAATTTTTGAAGCGAAAAGTCAATTAAAACAGAGCTATTTGATAAAAGTTTAAAAGATTGCGAATTTCACAAACCCCAATTAAAAATTGGAAAGAAAATACACAATACAATATAAAAAATATAAAAATGTAGGTATTTAAGTTAATAACATAAATACAAAAGGAAAGGCCACTTAATTGATATCAATGTCAAAAGATTATTTCCTCATCTAAAAAATGTTTAGTCGTAATAATAGATGATTCTGCTAATTTAATTGAATTAAAACCTAGAAATTGCAAAAACATACTTACAGGAAGACAACGCTACTACGTAGAGCTAATCCCTATTATGTTTTCCAATGTGTTACGTACTGTACATATATATTATTTGGGAATAATAAATATTATGTAGTAATTTTACTAAATAGTAAAGTATTTATGACTTTGACTATATTTGTAAGAAATTACCACAAACATTGAAATAAAAAGTAAATACTACGCGTCAATCACAAAAATCATAGACAATTCAGCGTGTCGGCAAAAAACCAAGATGGCGGCCGATGTCGTTAAACCTCCGAAGGTTTCGCCAAGTACCAAGACGGTTCGAGCACGCACCAAGTTATATGGGTCTTGGCCAGGCAACTTTTTCTTAGCTCACTTTGGTTCTAACATGGTTGGTCACATGTAGCTATCCTGAGTACCAGCTGGTGATTATATTTGCTGGAATTATCTATGCGTAACTGAATTATAAATGATTTTGAGTTTAGAATTATTTATGTATATGATTTTGAATTTAGAATTATTTATGTATCGATGTGTTTGAATTGAGAATGCTTTTTTGAATTTAGAATTATTTATGTATCGATGTGTTTGAATTGAGAATGCTTTTTTTTTGATAATGCTGGGGCCACATTAGCGGGCTACGGCGAATATTCGTGTTAACGCGATGTATGTGGCCGGGTACATCGTGTCATCGCGTAGTATTTAGACAAGAACATCGCCTATACACGAACATGATGTTTTTGTCGCGCCAACACGATACGAATATTCGCCCGCTAATGTAGCCAAAGCATTATACTGTTTCTTCTATAGAAATAATATCCTATTTTGAATGAAGAAGTATTTATATATACTTATATTTTTATTATTTATAAGTATTTTTTTTTCTGTAGGTACAGTAAAAGTAATAGGTTAGTATATGGGCATGTTACATATATTAGCATAAATAGATAAACTCTTTATTGTACACAAAAAAATACAAGGAGATAAAATTGATAGCAATCAATGGGCGGTCTTATCGCTAAGCGCGATCTCCTCCAGGCAATCTTAGAGAGGATAGACAAAATCAGAGAGATGGCGGTGAACAAAAATTGAATAAAACAAAGGGCTTAGCTTAAGTATCATTACTTAGGACTAAAAGATTTTCACTTAAGTATAGGTAGTACAACTATTCTAGAAGAAACAATAAAACCAGAGATTTTTTAGCGCCATCTGTGAATCATCTGAGTATAACTCTCGGAATTTCACCTTTTTCCGAGTCACGTTTTTTTGTATGAGGTTGGCAGTCTTCTTGTTTATACTAGTCTCTGATAAAACTAAAAAAATGATTATGTTCAAATATTTATTTTGATTGAAAGCAAATTTGATAGTTTTGCTTCAGAGTCAAATAACAACCGGACGCAAAAAATGACTATCAGCAAAATTATTAATAAAACTTTATTCTGAAAAGACACTATTAATATAATATTTGAAACTATCACGGTTTTAAACATAATTTTCTTTTTATTTTAGTACTTACCATGATTTGTGAGTTTGATTATTTATATATATATTTTTTTTTTTTTTTAAATTACACTATTAATATATTTTAACATACTTCAAAAAAGGAGGTTCTCAATTTGCCTGTTTTTTTTTGTGTAACGATTAGGCACAATTTTGAAGAGTGAATTTTACTAGAAATAAAGATCTTATCTTATTTTTTTTAATTTTAAACTTTTTTTAAATGTGTGTTAGTACTTGTCGATGACATTTGAAGTAGATTTTGTTTATTGTTGTAACATATAAGTAATTATTTTTGAGTAAGCAGTAATGTAAATTTATTTTTAGCTGTCAAAATACAATAAAACTTAGCTTAGAGTCAAAATTTTAAAACGATCTGATATAGATAGTACATAATAAATAAACTTAATTATAGCTTGACCTCAGTAAAGCTGCGTAATATAATATTATATCAATATTTATGTATGCAGTGTGAAACTGCCCTAAAGCTACTTGTCTATAACTTGGGTAATTGGTAACATAGATAATGGACAGAAAAAAAACCGACTAATATTGTAAATGGATGTGTATGTATGTATGTATGTTTGTTACTTTACAATAATATAGTTTATACATAACACATAGAACACATAGGCTATGGTATTATGTATTAAATATTATAATATATAACGTCTAGTCACGTGGAACTGGCACCTAGAATTAGCTAGTATATAAGACGATTCTCAATTATCTATGTAATTTTAGTAAGTAAATAAAGTTTAAATAAAAACCAATTATTTTATTAATAAAGGTTAAATAATTGATTTGGATTTTATTGTGAATAATCCAAAATATAACGATAATAAGACGAAGTCTCGGGCTTCAGCTGGTTTTATATATTTTAAACCATTTTTTTGTTACTAGAATCTCCCGCGATAAAAATACACAAACACCCCAATTGTAAATTTGACAGATGCAAATTCAAAATGGCGTCAATTCCTTTCCCCAAATCGTGTTCCGTTTTCAATTTGCACAAAACAGTTTAATTCTTTATTCAACTGAGAACGAGTTCGACTTGATAATGTTACGCAAGATTTAAAAAGAAACCAGATTCGGTGCTTTCACATACTATATAATAATGTATTGGTATGTTTCACTCAGATAACAAACAACTTTTTTTTTTTAATTGATGAAAGGAGGTTTGCAATGAGCCTGTATTTTTTCTGTTTAAAGTTCTTTTTCGTAGAGACGATCTTTTTTTAATTTTTTATTGATGAAAGGTAGTTCGACTGTATTTTTTCTGTTTAAAGGTATTTTTTACGTAGACACGATGGTAGTTCTTTCTAGAATGTGAGCTATGTTTTTTAATTGTAGATGATTCAATGGGAATTTGGAAAAAAAATGTTATACTTTATGTAATTGAGAAACAAGACAGCAGATAAAAAAATGTTTTTTGCATCTAGACTTATATTATATACAGCGTCAAAGAACAATCTGTCTCAAATGAACGAAACGTTGTAATGCTAAAAATATTTTAAAACATAATATATGTTCTTGCCCAGCACATACATATTAGATTCTAGATTAGATATTAGAACCTAAAAAAACCTAAAAGTAAAAGGTAGATACATAAAAAGACGTAGTGACAATACCGTATATTATCGGTACCCTCTTGAGCAATTCGAAAATCGATCTGAGATTCAAAATGTCCTTTTTAATTCTGCAATAAGCGGTGGAGAATTGGCCGCGAAAGTGCGTTCGAAATGTCAATTAAAAAGTTTCGGTAATCACCGGTTTTCGAATTTTAAAAAGTTTATTTAGCGTTCGAATTTTGAAATGTTTTTTTCGAGCGTGTGACATAATCGTCGAGTTGAAGCGTGAAGCTTAGAAGTGGGAAAAAAACTTAACCCTTTAATGCAGAGTAACTTATTATAAGTAAGTATAAATAATATTAGTATAATATAATATTATTATAATACTATTAGGACGACTAGATGGAGCGACGATCTACGGTGTGTATCTGACAAAAACTGGATGAGAAGAGCCGAAGACCGGGCTCAGTGGTGCGTCTTGGGAGAGACCTAAGTCCAGCAGTGGACTGCTATAGGTTGATGATGATGATGATGATAATATTATAAAAAGGTAGAGTGCATAAAACCAAGCTAAAAAAAGAAGTTTACACTCTTAGCTTCTTGTTCTGGGAAATAATAAATTCATTACTCTCCGAGTCCGGACGAGAACCGCCGAATTATAATTGCCCACTTTCTTACCTAACTGTTATATAACAAACGAGAAGTAATTATGCACACCTGTATTAATTCACCGGAAAAATACTTTTTGACTTTCTACGTCTAATTTTTATAGTTATACTCACGCCATTTTGGGAATCGATTTGCGAATTTGCTATTTTTATGCGTATCGTCACGTGACATATACGAGCTTTCTCTGACAATTTTAGAGTTTTTAACTTTCTTATGACTAAGGAATCACGTCATCGCCGTTAGTATTTTTTTTAACTTTTTGCTTTCGTATCACTGCGGCCTAGATGGCCTTTTGTGATCGCCACTTGTATGTAAATCACCCCAGTAGTTTACAGTTCACCACTAAAATCTGTAGCTGTTAAAAACCGGAGGATTTATTAATTTAATATGATTTTGGAGTATTTGTTACTTACATCGCTTTCAATAACTGATTTGAGCTTTGTCATTATATCACTAACCTAACCTAACTTTTGAGCTTTTTGTTTTATAATTTATTAACCCCTCGCGTTCGTAATATAATAAATCTAATATCGATATATAATTCTACTATTAAATTGCCACCACATGCAACCCATGTTAATAAAAGCCATAATACCTATTCATTTTTACGGTTTCTAAAGCAAGCAAAGCATGTTTGGAGCAAACTGTTTTTGTTTTTTTTTAAAAGAAGTTTAAGGAGTTTAGTTATCAAAAATGAGGTCCAATGTCAAGACTAAAAAAATGAAAAGATGCTGATCGATTGGTTTTATTCTTTAAGAAGTGTGATTATTTTACAAGGAGTTTATGTACAAAATGTGTTATAATTATGAAAAATTAAAAGTTTAAGTTTGGGACTAGAGTGTGATGTGTAGAATAACCGTAAATTAATATGTATTTGCTTATTTTGGGACAAGAGTGTGATGTGTGAAATAGCTATAAATATATTTATGTATTTGCTTATTTTGGGACTAGAGTGTGATGTGTTAAAAAACCGTGAATATATATTTATTTTATAATAGTTTGCCCCAAACACAAGCCGGTTATTAATTGGAAATTACCTTTAATGCTCCCACCTGATGTGTGAGGCTGTTGGCCCTGTTGGGCATTACTTTGGACCTCCAGTTTTGTGTTCACTGAGTTCCACATATCAAACATGTTCAGCATTTTGGACCCTCCTGGGTCAAATTATCACACAATATCCATAACACTCAATTCACACTAATTTATTTGTACACTGAAATATTTTTTTTGTTCATCCGTCATATATACTTAAGGCTACGTCACTGATCCCCGGTTTTATTTGTATTTTTTTATAATTAATATTGCGATTTATAAATATTATTTGCTATATAAACTTTCTCAAATTCTCAACTAATGTAAATACGCTATATTTAGTATTAATTTTTTTTAAACTACTATATTCGGATTTAAATATCAGTCTAAAATTTCGTTCGTAAGGTTTGGGTTTATTTGCTTGGGATTCATAATAAATGTGATAAACTCTAATTTTGTGATTATTGGTTTATATATTGTGGTTATATACGTGTATATGTAATTATTTTATATATTGTGAAAATTTTTTGAAGAAACTGCTTTTATATTGTCACCGTGTTATTTATTTGTAATATTTTGTGGAATAAACGTTCGGTTATGACGTTTTTTTTTCTTCATAGTTTATTGAATGGCTGATGTCGTCCACTGGTCGGTCAGAGCTGCACACGCGCGTCCATTATCGATGAAAAAAAACCGGTGAATCGATATTTTTTTTAATCTGTTTTATCAAATGGCGGTCTCGCATGCACTGAATGCAGTTGCAATGGGTACTAGCTTCAGTTACTGAAGGTGGGGGCGGAAATGAAGGTTTCTTTTGCGCATGCCCGACATCGATCCCATAGCGGGCGGTGTATCCTAAAGCACTGCTTTTCATGCTATGTGCACTAGCAAAGCCTATAGATGTAGGGACGTCACTATTATGTCATCTACTTTGAAGTATCTAGGTGTGTGAGCTTTTTGTTAAACGTCCTAGTGTTGTAACTGTATCGATACGGTGTTTGAAACTGCGGTTTTCTTTCGACATAATACGTTCATTTAACTATTTCGGAATGTGATTAAAATTGTATTGTGATTGTCTCCGGTTTTTATTTAGATACGGTTATGTCTAGTCTGGCCTATTTAATTAAACGGTATAGAATTATATCGAGGACACAACGTGAAAGATTTTAAGCTATTGTATAGCTTCTATCGCGGGCCTTGAGCGTGGAGGCCGAATCCAGAAATCCCGTAACGAAGTAACCTAACACTGCGTATGCGTTATCCAGCAAAAAATGCTATGCAATAGTTTTACCGCGGTAGTCCCCGAGTGCCACACATTGTTTTTAGTTGTGAAACTGTTTTGTTGTACTAAGGATACTTTTAAACTATATAATTAAACTTGTAACAATAAGAGAAAGAAATCCTTGAGAAAAAACTTAGCAGGTTTTCTATAAGTCTTTGTATAACATGCTATGCTTATATTTATGTTTGGTCACGTGTTCTACTCTTAGTTTTATTTATATAGGCTTGTTAATAACGTATTTTTTACTTTCTAAACTTTTCTCATGTTATATTTTTTTTTTGTTTTAGTTTAAGTATAAGTACTTGAGTTACAAAAGTTAAGATTACATACGAAAAATACGGGCAAGAAAAGATACGTTTTTTCAAGTATTTTTTTTATTTGGTTCTATTTAAGTATATATTTTTTTTATAATCAATAGACCATCCATTGGCTTTAATCTTGCTTGATGGTAAGCACCGTTAAGCTTGTAAAAGTTTAGACTACAGTTATACACAAAGAACATTAAAAACCGAGAAAAAATATTAATAATGCATTCACAATCAGCAACCAAAATCCATCTGCATCCGAAAACCGTTAAGTTCCGAATCAGCATTCTCCGAAAATATTAATCAAAATTCAAATATCGAATGCGTGCGGTGCGCTGGCGACATTACGCAACATTACGTTACGTCGCACACATTCTCGCTGTCACGCACACAAATGAAAGCTGCTTTTGGAGGTTCGCTTCTAAGGCATAAGCTGAAGCGGTAGCGGGAACCTACAAAATGGTTGTCACGAGTTCAAAGTGACTTTTGGGTTAAATGTATAAACCTAAATGTCACGTGTTTCAAGCATTTGACTTTTGGGTATGTATAATGAAGTTTAATAAAATGAAATATTTTTCGAAATCATGGTAGTGAACTTAATGCTGCATTTACTAATATTTTGGACTTTAAGAATTCCTCTGGTTAAAATTATATCTAATCAAATATTAATTATATAACATATATAATATAAATTTAATAATGTAATATGTCATCTACATAATAGTTTAGACGCGATTTATCGTAACTAATGAAATGACTGACCTATAATGTGACAGTGATAGTTATAACACAAAATGTATTTACATAAGTGTTGACTTCCGGCCTTTTAGGAAATGTATATCTAAATAACACATTAAAACTCTACTATTTATTTACCTATAATTAATTATAAGAGCCAATCAACGCTTTTTGTATTTTTACACATGTATTTACGTATAAAAGACATATTTTTGGGTTTTTGCAAACAAAACACCATACTTCGAGAATATTAAGTACATATTACCAAAAATGAATAAGCAAAACTATAATTTGGAAGAATTAATAGAAGTTTGGTGATGGAGCATTAAGCTGACAACCTCTGTCATGGCTTAAAATGGCTTTTAAAAAATATTTTACTTTTAAGTGCGTTGTTTTTTTCCGCGAGCGAAGCAATACAGCGTCAAAATTATAAATCCGTTTGTCCTAATAATTTGATTGGCCGTTCTGACTCAGAGTCGCTCTGTCCACGTAGGGAATCACGTCGTGTTGTTCAAGGGTTAATTCACAATATAGCAGTTTCTGGCGCAAGACTGTATAATTAAATATGTATATACTTTAGTGTAGTTTTCTAGAATACATTAGGTAAGATTGCTTATAATACAGACATAGTCCATGGTGAATAATTTAATAATGGCGATAGAGAGTATAAAATTTGCAATAAATATAATATTTTTGACCTGTCAGTCAGTAACAACGTATTTTCAAGATCATCTTGATTCACTCCATTTTTCATTACGTATACGTACACAATACGTATTACGTACACAATACCAAAACTATATATTTTTTAGGTATATTAGAAACTGTAGTTTTACACGATTATATTGTTCTGGGTATTTTATATGTATACCAAAAATATCTATCTATGTAATGTATTGTATTAAGTATGTCAGTCTTCTAGTACCCAAAACACAAGCTCTGCTTAGCTTGGGGCTAGATGATGTTGTGTGGATTGTCCAGCATTATTTATTCATATGATGTAGCTGTTATGAGGACCATAAAAAAACCAGTAGCTTCATCCGCTACACATTTATATCTTAGACCACTTGTAGCAAGTGAAAGTTCGACTGCCAAAATCTCGCGTGAAAGTGGGCGAGAGTTGATCGATGCCATAATTATTATTACCTATTATAAGATATACGCTAAAAGCAAAAGGCGGATGTGATCATAGTCTAGACTTTTGCTGGATTTGAGCTTTTATGCTAATTTTAGATTTTTTTTATTTAACCTATTGTGTCCGACTGCAGGGCAAAGGTCTCCACCAAACAAATTTTAGAAATATAAATTTAATTAATTTATTATAAATTTAACACTTTTTTGAAATGGAACAGAATCTTTGAATAAAAAGGTTTATGAAAAAAAAGTTTGACAGTTTGATTTAAAAAAAGAACAGATTTGGTCCAAGATGGCGGACATAATTTTTGACAAATTATTGAAGTAAAATAAACATAATTTAAATAAACATACATCAAATAGATTGTAGCTATGAATATATCAAACAGAAACAATTAAATACTTACTAGAAAATTAATAGTTTCTGAATTTTTCACAAAAAAATGCCTAAAGTTACAAGTATTTTTATCTAGAAAGTATTTAAGATTTAGAAAGTGAACGAAAGGCACAGTTTTTTAAATATCCTTTTACTTCAAGGGTGAGGTACTTTCTTTTTTATTATCTTACACATTTTTTTATCTCACATTCGTCATTTGTAATAAAAAATGGCGGGCATTGACTTTTTACTTAAATAATTACCCATTTCCAAAAACATTTAAATACAAATAAAAATGTATACATATGATAAACAATTTATTTAAGTACTTGTAGGTAATTATTGACCGAATTAATTTTGTCAAGAATCGATTTTAAATTATGAAATTACGGGTTAAAATCTATTTTTTTTGTATTACATATTTGTACTTAGGTAATAGGTTATGCGTTCATAAATAAAAAATACTTTATAAAACAATCGATAGCGGCTCAAAAGCAAAGAAAAAAACAAAATTGCGTTCGGATACACACTAAAAAGGAATAATCCATATAATATGGATTATGGATATAATTACCTAATTTAAAAAAATCCATTTTTCATATAAGTACTTAAAACAATCGATTGCCGCTCAAAGTCAAATAAAAAAAACAAAACACTGTTCGGATACATACTAAAATATTCAAAGATAATTGCTTATAATAGTCACCACTTCACTATTTGATCTTTCCTTTGTATTAACAAAAAACATTAATTATTTGTAAGTAGATACTAATCTTGTCCTTGCATCACGCAAAAGCTAAAACCTAGGCAGATGCGTAGGTATTGAATACGTTTGAATAAGTAGATACTTATGCCTACCTAATAGACGGTAAGTTACGAAAACAAAGATTTTAGCATAAAAATATTTTTTTAAAGTTTTTGTAAAAAAATTTGGAAGTTATAAATATAAAATATATTAAGTAGATAGTATACCTACCTAAATCGAAGGTATATTACGAAAGCAAAGATTTTAGCATAAGTACATTTTTTTTTTAAACCTTAAAAAAAATATTGGAATTTATTAAGATAAAATAGGTTCTTTTGAATGGCACGTGTTTAAAAACAGTAAACATAAATTAATCTTTTTAACATCGACCTAAATCGCAGCGCAAATAATAAACAAAAAAAGACAAACAAAAAAAATTATCTCCCAAAACAAATATCGGTAAAAAGCGCCCTTCAGCCGCCGAAAGAGAAAAATAATATTTCCCAACAGTTTCCCAACATCTTGCGTCTCGCTCTAACGCAAGGTCGTATCTATTCTCCCTCTCGCACTGTATGCAATACGAGATCTCATGCAACGAAAGACCTTGATAAATTGCAAAGTTTCGTGATAGATAATTGGTATACGGGTAATTAATATACGGGCCTTTACGGACTAAATAAGGTTTTTTTTTATCTTAAATTTTAAAACCTTTTTTAAAAATCTTTTTTCGTAAATTTTAAAACATCTTTTTTAAAACAACTTGATTGACATTAATATAGCAGAGCTAAATAGGTTTTTTTTTATTTTATCTAAGACCTTAAAACCTTTTTAAAGTTTTTTTTTTAATAATTGACATTAACAGATCACAACCTTACGAACTAATTTGATAATGAGCATGAATGAAAGTATGATCATTTTAATACATAACGATAGTATATGACGGACGAACTTATGTACTTACATCCACAATGCATAACAATCCAATATAATCACAATTCTCACAAAAATATCCGATTTTTTTACTATTTTTCTATCACAACGTATCCGAACTTATTTCGTTGGAACAAAAAAAAGTTTGGTTATGAATTTTGAAAGTTTTGGCGGGAACGAACGCGCGCGCTCGTTCAGCAACACGGTCTGTTACTGAATTTTGTGCGCACCGCGGTTTGGCAAGCCGGCCTGTGAAGGTACGAGCCATCATTTTAAGTTGTAGCGACTGTCCTGTCCTGTCCTGTCCTATTGACTTAGTAATAAGTCGGTGACGAAGACACGGCACAAACTGTTTAAAATAATAGAATAGAATAATAGTTACCTACTTAGGTACTATTAGAATAGAATATTAGTTAATTACTATTAGAATAAATAAATAATAATGCTGGACAATCCACACAACATCATCTAGCCCCAAGCTAAGCAGAGCTTGTGTTATGGGTACTAGAAGACTGACATATTCAATACAATACATAGATAGATATATTTTATTATACATATAAGTATAATACCCAGAACACCCGGAATAAATATTTGCAGATCGTACAAACATTTATCCCAAGGCGGGAATCGAACCCGCAACCTTCCGCGTCGCAGGCGGACCTTCGCTCCCACATCGGTTGTCAATATGAATAAATACTAATTTTAAATAATAATTTGAACGTAATATTAAAATTGTCTCTAGATTAATTTAATAGTTAATATTGTACGTCCGGATTGGACAAACTGTATAAACTTGTACATAATTAAGATCTTTTATGTACAACTGTTAAACAATAAAATATTTCTGATTATGATTCTGATTCTGATTCTAAATGCTATAAATAGAAAATAAAATCAATGAAACGCTGACCTATATAGCTTGTTAGACTACAAAGGGGTCAATGATCTTACTAAAATAGCTGTAACCATCTGCAATATACTAATAGATTTAAAAAAAACATTACTTGGCTTTAGAAAGGAGTATTCTATGTTTAGAAGTTTGTTTTAGCAAAATACTATCGACATGGTATTTTTCAACGAAATATAGTTAATTAATAACGGTCTATCTTATAAAAAGTTAGCGCAGACTTGATGTATTGATTACCATACGTAATGATGACATAAAGTCAACGCTAACTTTTTATAAGATCTATAAGATTTTTTTGTAACAAAATATACGCGAAATAAGATAACGATCTAGCCCAGATACAGGCTAATGAGTAATTTTATTTATTTATTTATTTAACACTTTATTGCACAATTATCGCTAATGTAGGTACAAAAGGTGGGCTTAATGCTATAAGCATTTTCTGCCTGCCGCCCTTAAAGGTCGAGAACAAGATTAGGGTGCTATTTTAATACAAATAAACAGTTATGTATTTAAGTTACTTTAGTATAATAATCTACCTATATCTATAAACTTAACTGTATTTTATGAAGCAGAATCTTACGGCCGGTTTCTGGAAACCCAAATCACGATTGATCCGAGTTTGACACATAGTAATTATTTGATTTTTTCGTTGATCATCGTTCGAGAAACCGGCCGTTATTGTACCAAAAAACGTACTAAACGTACGAAAATAATTTATTTAGGTTTCTGGAACGATGATCAACGAAAAAATCAAATAATTACTATTTGTCAAACTCGGATCAATCGTGATATGGGTTTCCAGAAACCGGCCGTTAGTTTTTCAAAAGTTCCGAACATAAAACAGTAAAACCTAATTCGAATCCTATAAGATTCGAAATTTATAAATATAACAGATTCATAGACCAGTAGACAACGTTCAATATTTTATCTCATTCAAACCAAACCAGTTTTTTTTTTTTTTTTTTGAAACTTGTTTTCAATCCCACCGATGATGGTTTCGCAAAACCCTTTGTGTCTCCCCTAAGTAGTCCAAAAGTGGCAAATTTATTTACATATTACCGTATCATGGACGGGGACGAGACGAAATCAAAAGAAAAAAAAACACTTCTTATTATGTACTTTTTACACAACGCCGACTAACTTTCCTAATCGAATGAAAAAAAAAATAACTTAGGCGAGATCAAAAGAAAAAAAAACACAGCTTTTCGTACACTTTTTAACCTATATTAGCATTCTAAATTTAAAAAAAATATAACTTTTTAAATAAACATGACTTGACATATCAAACAAGTAATATAAAAATATGCATGGCGAAGTTAGAACTTACAACCCACAACATGAAGAGCCAATTTAATAATCAGCTCTCTCTATGCTCTAACTAAGGTTTGCTGGTTTAAAACTCTTTTAGGGTCGCCTTTGTATATAATTTTCATTATGTATGTTTTTGTCTATATCAATAAAGTATAAATAATGCAGAGGTTTTTTCGTTTAGATATATCTAGATTTTAATATTTCTAGATATACTCGTACATACTATACACACAAGTAATTTAATTAGGTTGCCAATTTACTGCTAAATTCAAAATAAAAAAACAAAATGGCGTCGACGTATTCAAATCCCGCTCCGGTCTCGTCTGTTGTATTGCAAATTGAGCGAGCCCTCTAGAATGACAGGACATGTGAAATCCATTGAACAGAAAAACCGGACCCTGTAAGAGCGTTTTCACATTATCCGATCCGACGCCGGTACGCCGATCCGATATCGGGGTAAGTAAAATGTATGAAATATGTACCTGTCTTTCATATTGTCCGGCCCGATATCGGATATCGGAGATACATATTTCATACATTTTACTTACCCCGATATCGGATCGGCGTCCGACACCGATATCGGATCGGATAATGTGAAAACGCTCTAGCAGTACCCTAAAAAATACACTTTGGGACCCTAAAAAGAGCATTTTTCGTTCGGTCAATATGTAATTAGGAGGTTGGTTTTTTTTGTGAAAGGCAGATGTCATGTACCCTGTCTGCGGATTGAATTGCGAATAGGAAATTAAAATAAAAAAAATGATAAAATTTGAATCCTATGCCCTGCAGTGGGACACAATAGGTTAAATAAAAAATAAATAGAAAAATCTGAATTTGATACGCTATTTCAAAAAACTTAAAGTTGATAACTTATTTATAAATGCTTACTGCATTTATAAATTGCTGCATTTTATTAATGCTGCAAACATAACAAAAAATGTTTAAAAA
This sequence comes from Ecliptopera silaceata, assembly GCA_932527185.1. NCBI lineage: Eukaryota > Metazoa > Arthropoda > Insecta > Lepidoptera > Geometridae > Ecliptopera > Ecliptopera silaceata. The sequence goes on along the minus strand of OW052217.1, from coordinate 3,202,237 downwards.
GTAATTATCCATGTTATAATTATAATGAAACACTTATCAGCATATTATAAAAATAGGTTTACGTAAGAATTCAAACATAATTAAATAAATAATGCTGGACAATCCACACAACATCATCTAGCCGCAAGCTAAGCAGAGCTTGTGTTATGGGTACTAGAAGACTGACATACCTAATACAATACATTACATAGATAGATATTTTTTATTATACATATAAAATACCCAGAACACCCGGAATACCTAACTATTTGCAGATTGTAATAAAATTAATCTCAAGGCGGGAATCGAACCCGCAACCTCCGCGTCGCAGGCGGACCTTGTCACGCCACAAAATATAATTTTGTAATTGTTAAGAAATAGAGCAAATATACATATATAATCTTCTAGTACCCATAACACAAGCTCTGCTTAGCTTGGGGCTAGATGATGTTGTGTGGATTGTCCAGCATTATTTATTATTATTATTCATAATATACATATATTTAACAACAGTCGACTCAAATCAATCTTACCCCAAACTTCGAAGCGACAAGTGCTCTACAAAGATATTACTGACCTAATTGTACTATCAGTGTGATAGTGCCAGTGGGTCAATGACCGATAAGGATTCGCTTTGTTTGATATACATTTTTTATGAATACAAATAGATAAAAACCAAAACGATGTATAAGTACTTATTTGAATAATAAACTTTAATTTAGTCTGTACTAGCTGTCCCGGCGAACTTCGTACTATAGAGAGAATTTTTTTTCTGAGAGATTTTCTTAATTTTTTTTTTCCGTAAGAACCTTGTACATTAGAAAACTACAAAAAAAAATCAGCCAAATCTGTCAAGAAGTTTTCATGTTATGTCGTGACAACGGAAAACGGGTTTCATTTTTATATATATAGATGTGTTATTAAAATGCATAGGTACATATTAACAAACAGACACAAAACAAATATTTATGTTCATCGCACAAACATTTGCCCTGGATGGGAATTGACCCCACAGCATGGAAGGCAGAGCTACTACCAACTGAGCTGTGACGCCTGTCAAAAGTACTAAGAATGTATCTAATCTGTAGGTAGAATAAAAAACCACTTTCTTTCTGCGCCCACGCGCCATTTTGCATTATAAACAAAATGCGTAGGTTTTTTGTTGATTTCATACTTATTCATATTAAAATTTGATTTTCATATTTATTTCTAATCAAGTTATAAATAAATTGGGTAATCTTGCGTACGCTTCCGATTGGTACTGATTTGGACCAGTTGAACTGTCTATAGATCGTTTGCAACGGTCTGTAGATAGCTCAACTGTTTCTTATGTATTTTATATGTAAATGTACATTTTTCGTAAGTTTGTTTGTTAATTAATTTATAAATTTTAATACATCACACTCTAGTCCCAAACTAAGCAAAGCTTGTACTAGGACTTCTTATCAATTATAATAAAGTCGTAATCGTAATTTTACATCAAATAATCGTATAATATTTGTGACTAACTGAAGCCCGCGTTCGTCTTATTATCGTTATATTTTGGATAATTCACACAATATCTTTGTAAATTATAACCTATATGTTATTCTGATGTATAAACTACATTATTGTAAAGTTTCATTAAAACCCATTCAGTAGTTTTTGCGTGAAAGAGTAACAAACATACATCCATCCATACTAATTTTTGCATTTATAATATTAGTGGAATTGCAACTTATAACCCCTATTTATGTTAATAATAGTATACTTTATTTACAAACAAACTTACGACTATACAGTATTTACAAAATGTACATAGTCATATAAAATACATAAGAAACAGTTGAGCTATCTACAGACCGTTGCAAACGATCTATAGATAGTTCAACTGATCCAAATCAGTACCAATCGGAAGCGTACCCTATTTATTAAATTGACTTAAAGTAAGTACTCTTTAACTACTCGCAGATGGTTGAGAACAGCTCAGAACCGTGCGGAATGGAAAGAGCAAAGAGAGGCCTATACCCAGCAGTGGGTCAAGTCAGGCTGCGGATGATGATGATGATGAAGTACTCGACTTCGTAATTAGTTCATTACGTCACAAGGTCATTGACCTCACCTACTTCAAGTGTCCATTTACACGTGTTATGTTATGACAGGTGTCAAATTTAGCGCAAGTTGGTATTTTTTTTGTTTGTATTGCAAAAAATACTGTAGTTATTTATAATATTAGCTAAATATAATTATTTTAAAATATTTTTTACTGGCTTCTGCCTGTGACTTCGTCGGTTCGACTACTGTTGATTTTTTGGGATTTGTGATTCTAGGTGCACAGTTCTACGCGACCAGAGGGCTTATACCTTGATCACACGTATCGAGTAAACCGGCGAGACTGTGACGTATTTGAGATACACTGCGCGTCGACATCAGTTTTACTGTTGAACGTTGCAGCGTTAGCGCGCAGTGTATCTTAAATACGTCACTGTCTCGCCGGTTTACTCGGTACGTGTGATCAAGGCATTAGTCCGAGGTTGCATTTTAAAACTCCCTACTCTCGAGCCGAGAGTCGTCTCTCGGATATCCAAACAAAAATATAAGGACATCCGAGAGACGACTGTCGGCTCGAGAGTAGGGAGTTCAAATGCAACCTCGGATTAAGCCCTCAAAAATATCAAAAATACATCCATCCATTTATTTATTTAGTTATTTAGTATGGATGCACAATCTACTGAATTAATTTTAATACTTATAAACTAGTAGGATAGGATTTATTATGGTCGCTTATCTGGCAACTGACCGATAATCTGGCCGCTTATCTGGTCACATTATGATTATGTTATTGGTCGCTTATCTGGCCACTGGTCGAGAATCTGGCCGCGTATCTGATTGGTCGCTAGTCTGGCCGCTCATCTGGTCACTGGTCGATAATCTGGCCGCTTAACTGGTCACATAACAATTATATTATACTAAACTTACCCAATCCTTCCAATTATGTTAAGCTTACCTGAAATTAGATTAATTAATTAAATTTTAATTACGGCTAAGATAATAAAGCAATAGTACTTAAGTGAAATTTGAAAAGTTCAGTTCAACTGAAAGTTACATAAAGTAATTAACTAAGCTATCTATAGATCGTTTGCAACGGTCCGCAAATAGTTAAGTACCACTTATGTATTTTGATAAATGTACATTTTATAAATAGGTACTTGTGTTATGGCAATCGGTTTAGTTATAAAAAAAACTTACCCCCTATCTTATAAAAAGTTAGCGTTGACATTAAGTGAACTTTACGTATGGTAATCAATGCTTCAAGTTTGCGCTAACTTTTTATAAGATAGACCGTAAATAATTAATTTTAGAAACGTATTAAAATGTTTTGTACATACAAACAAACATACAATCATATAATACTTACATATAATACACCAACAGCTCAAAAATCTCGTTTTAAACATAAATATTTGCAATTACCCAAGTATAAATATTAGCTAGAACTTATAAAAAAACCTAGCTATAAACAAACAATTAAGTCTAAACATGCTAAACTCAAAAATACTCATAAACACAAAAAAATATTAAACTCAAAAAATTTTTTAAACCATAAGGTTAGTGTAAAATAACGAAAAACGACTAATTCTCAATATTTAGATCAGTTAAGCTATCTAAAGATCGATTGCAACTGTCTATAGATAGCTCAAGTGTTTCTTAAGTATTTTATAAACTTATATACATTTTGTAAATACTGTAATAGTCGTAAGTTTATGAACAAATTCTATAAAACCTAGGTCCCAAGTACATAAAGTCTCAACAGTAAAGAACTTAAGACCTAACGGCACACTGCCACAGTATAGCGCATAGTACACGACCCGGACCTCACACACACTACCATAACAGCTGAGCCGAAAGTGTGTCAGGCGGTCTACAACGGTAAAAGTCTCCGCTACTCGATAACAGGTGGCGCTGATCGAGCAAAACTTCCAAGTTTTTATTAAGTATATATATATTAGATATTTAGTAAACAATGTATGGGTAGTTCTGTGTTCAGAATAACTGATAAATTATCAGTTATTTATTACAATTACAATGCAAAATGTAGGTCATATTATCAAATATATCTATTTTAATATATAGGTTTGTATAGCAAACAGATAATTAGCTATTCAAGGAATATTTCTTGAGTAGAGACGTTTGCTATTGGACTATTTTCTATCTACATGTTTTATATACAATTAAACTACAATAAATTAGTAGTTCCATGTAACTTAAACCTCCGGTTCTTGGCCAGTATTTAAATATTTTTATAGCTGAAGTAGTACCGCTATGCGTCGATAGATGGCGCTAAATAGCTATAAAATAAAGTGCATGTCATATTTATTAAGCACGCTACGACACGTATTTTTGAGAATTCCGTATATTTTAAAATTATGTTAGATTTTAAAGTAGTTGTTTTAATTATATATATGGTTAAAGATAAATAAGTAACAAATAAATAATTGTAAAAATATTTGTAACCAAAATGCTCTTGATGAGCAAATATAATAATTAGTATTGAACTTATGACGTCACTAATCAACTGTCAATGTCAAAATTGAACGCTTTATTTAAGTATAATTACTAAGCTATTGCATAGCTTCTATCGCGGGCTTTGAGCGTGGAGACCGAATCCAGTAATTCCGTAACGAAAATAACCTAACACTGCGCATGCGTAATCCAGCAAAAAATGCTATGCAATAGCTTTACCGCGGCAGTCCCCGAGTGCCACACGTCTTTTTATTTATCATGTCTAAATTTATAAATAAGTATCTACCTATAGAGAAGAAGTTACAACATTTCAGTTCTTGTAGATAACATTTTTTATAAATACCTAATATTTATTTTGTCCATTTGTCTGTTTCATATTACATATATTGATATAATAATAACTCTTCTCTTCTTCTTCCTGCCCTTATCCCACTGGAAGTGGGATCGGCACAACGTGTTCTTTTCTCCCATTCTCCTCTATCATCCGTCATCTCAGTATTCACTCCTTTCACATCCATATCATTGTTCACACAATCCATCCATCTTTTTTATGCCTACCTCTTCCTCTATATTCATCCACATACCTTGCTCTCTTTTCGTCACATGACAATCTTCTCTTCTCGTAACACGAGATATTTCAATAACGTAGGGTGTTAAACGGCTATTTTAATTTGAAGGTTTATTACGTCGATACAACGTCCCCTTAGTCCTTGGCTCTTAAATACTTATTATAAATAGCTGTAGCGAAGAAATATGTTTAGTAACTATTACAGTTAACAAAATGTACATAGGTATATGTAAAATACATAAAAATATTCATGGACATTTCCCACATTACACTCTAGTCCCAAACTAAGCAAAGCTTGTACTATGGGAACTAGATTGCTGATAGAATACTTATATTAAACAGTTTTAAGCAATTGCATAGCTTTTATCGTGGGCCTTGAACGTGGAGATCGAATCCGGAAATTCCGTAATAAAAAAACCTAACGAAAATAACCTAACACTGCGCATGCGAGATCCAGCAAAAATGCTATGCAACAGCTTTACCGCGGCAGTCCGTCTGTGCCACACGTTTTTTTTTTTGTAAATACGTACATAAAATACAAAGTAACACCCAGACACAGAACAAATAGTTATGTTCATAACACAAACATTTGTTTTTAGACTTATCTATGGATAGCTTAAATAATCCAAATCAGAACCAATCACTAAATTAATATATTAATAGGTATATTAGTACGGTACGAGTAACAAAAGAAAGGTTTTCAATTAAATCCGTTGACAAGAATAATATATACAAAACCTCTGTTGGTCAATTGTTTTGCGATTCTTTAAGAGTCAACCTCGCAGGAAGCCCTAGTATAAGACAGACGACGGATGACAGCTGTCAAAGCTCCACCAATTGAATCGCGATAACGTCATACCCGAATCAACTGTCAAAAGGCTTAGTATTTGACAACTTACGAAGGATATTTCAGGAGATAGCCTAAGTATTTAAATATAAATAATGCTGGACAATCCACAAAACATCATCTAGCCCCAAGCTAAGCAGAGCTTGTGTTATGGGTACTAGAAGACTGACATACTTAATACAATACATTACATAGATATTTTTTTACTATACATGTAAAATACCCAGAACACCCGGAATAAATATTTGCAGATCGTACAAACAGTAATCCCAAGGCGGGAATCGAACCCGCAACCTCCACGTCGCAGGCGGACCTTTACCCGCTGCTCCACATCGGTCGTCAAATTATATTTTGATATATTATGTAGATATAATAATCAAAACTTTCTGTCAATTTAAAATTTACCATAAAATTTGAGCAATATCTACATCTACACAAAGAAGAAGAAAACTCAAAAACTACTGCGCCAATTTCAAAAATTCTTTCACTATTAGAAAGCTGCATTTGGCTTGAGTAACATAAGCTATATGTATTTATAATTAGAAAAGGTAAGGGATTCTTACTGAAACTTTAGTAATGTAACCCAATGTCCACCTGAGCGAAGCCGTGACGGGCCGCTAGTAAGTATATGTATATTATGTAGGTATTATAATTGTTATATATGTTTATTTTATGTATACACATAGTTTTGTATTATATTTAAGTATGTTTATATTTTTTCTTTAAAAGCACTTCTTATAACTTCGGTTGCCTGGAAGAGATCGCTTTCAGCGATAAGGCCGCCCATTGTGTAACCATTATTTATTTATTTTTCGTTATCTGTAACGAAAAATAAATAAATAATAACTAACTTTACACTGCTAGAAGAAAATGCTTGTTTGAAATCAATAATTTCACGTATTTTTCTGTATAAGTACACATATAATACATAGTAACACCAGGTAACACACACAGACACAGAACGAACATCAGTGCTTGCCACAAAAACGTATGTTCTCAGTGAGGATCGAACCCACGACCCACAGCATGGAAGGCACTACCATCTGAGCTGTAACGCATGTCATGATACGAAAATTTTAAAGAATTTTTGCTCTAAGATCTTTTAAATTGGACTACTATGCTGACTGACCCATTTTCGTAAATAGACACAAAATCAATACAATATAAATCAAACCGGGCTTATTGACCTCACTACTACTAGTATAATGGATTCAGGATTTTGATACCTTTTAATGAGCTGACTATGTTTCTAGATGCTTAAAATTTGAACGTTTTCAAGAGGAGAGTGAATAGGGTTCGATTCCCACCCAGAAAATGAAATGAAATAAAAAAATGAAATGTTCTTATTTTGCCCGAGGAAATGTTTGTGTGAACATAAATATTTGCTTTGTGTCTGGCTATTTTATGTATGTTTGTATATCCAAAAAAAATGTATATAAGTATTCTATCAGCAAACTGGTTTCCATAGTACAAGCTTTGCTTAGTTTGGGACTAGAGTGTGATGTTGTTATCCGTGAATAATTATTTATTTATTATTTATACTTAACTTTATTAACTACTAGCTATGTGCCCACTTCGTTGAGCATAATTCGGCCGTTTTTTCTCCGATTCACTTTACAAAACGGACTACCACGTAAAAGCCTTTTTATTTTTCGGTTTTGTATATAGCCTATAACACTCAACAATAATGTGGCTTTCTAATGGTGAAAGAATTTTTAAAATCGGTTCAGTAGATCCCGAGATTACCCCTTACAATTGAACAAATATACAAACATACAAACTTTACCTCTTTATAATATTAGTATAGACTAGCTATGTGCCCACTTCGTTGAGCATAATTCAACCGTTTTTTTCCGATTCACTTTGCAAAACGGATTACCACGTAAAAGCCTTTTTTTATATAGCCTATGACACTCAACAATAATGTGGCTTTCTATTGGTGAAAGAATTTTTTAAATTGGTTCAGTAGATCCCGAGATTACCCCTTACAATTTAACAAATACACAAACTTTACCTCTTTATAATATTAGTATAGATAGGATTTCAAAACTATATAAGCAATATCCAAAAATAGCACAGGTGTGAAGGTAGCGGCGCTAGCATCGAACCCCGCTACCAGTCTGAATCTCGCTGCACAAACAACTCCGAGCGTTGATCCTACTGACCCAGATAGATAGCGCCCGGTGGGGGCTGATTCTGCGTACTATTGCATCCTAAATAAGAAGTGGGATGGGACTATCCTACATTGCATCCTATATAGCAAGAAATGGGATAGGACTAGGACTATCCCACTTCAGTTACATGACCTCAAAAATATCATATTCAATAATCGAAAATAGTTAGCTATGAAAATGAATTACGATCCCACTTCACATTATAAATTGGTGGTTATAGATGAATGTTTGTAACGTTAAAACTACTGAATGAATTTTAATGAAAATTTACCATTCAAATTTACCATATCGTAATAATACCTAGACTATCCTACTTATATTACAAAATCTTATATAATGGTATAAAATGTAAGAATTTGGGTGTATGCCCTGTAGTGCGATAATATAAGTTAATTAAAAAAATGGTAGCACTCCGGGAGTGCCGGCAGAAGTGAAAACTTCAATATTAACGTTGTGTTTTCACTTTTAAGTTTTCACTTCAAAAATATAACCACAGTCGTCAAAATGACAATGACAATCACAATGACACAGACACATTCGCGCAAGCGCGAATGTGTTTTCACTTTTAAGTTTTCACTTCAAAAATATAACCACAGTCGTCATAATGACAATGACAATCACAATGACACAGACACATTCGCGCAAGCGCGAATGTGTCTGTGTCATTGTGATTGTGTCATGTCATTGTGTCACATTCGCGCAAGCGCGAATGTGTCTGCGCCACAACACCAGTTAAATTTGTGGTAGCTAAGCCTTCTATGCTGTGGGTTCTTGAATTCGATTCCCACCGAAAATAGATGTTTGTGATGAGCACTGAAGTTTGTTTTGTGTTGGAAGGTTACTATGTATAGGCGACAAAGAAATTGGTTTACCACTCTAAGGCTGAATATCATTTGCACGTACAAAACATCGAGGGCTATTTTCGCTTGACAGATTAATAACTGCTACGTCAGAATCTGTCAATCTGTAATCCTTAGCGAATAATTATGTTACTGGGAGATGTCATCAAAAGTGGTAAACCAATTTCTTGGTCGCCTATACATTATGTATGAATTACGAAAGGTATTTCCCTCAGTACAAGCTTTTCTTAGATTTGTAACATTTATATCCTGTCAAATAAGATGAAGACCAACATTGCTACATTAAGCATTACATGACTTACGACTCGACAATATCATATTCAAAAGTCAAATAGAGTCCAAAGAACAAACGAAATTCGAAAATCTAACATTACAATTTTACAAATAGGAAGTAAAATACATAGATAAGAAAAAGAAGGAATTCAATTCAATTATAGAATGTTTAACTTAAAAGGAAGCGTGTATATAGAAAATACATAGAATACACAGACAAGATGCTATGTATTCTGTAATCTATGGCTGTGATACCAAACACAATGCAGGTATACTGCGGTATAGACACGCTGAAATAAATCAGAGCCGAATCGGTTTATATTGCTTAGACAGGGATGGAAGACTTTTCGAAATGTCACTTTTGTTTTCAAAGGCTAATTTTTAATACATCTTTCGTATTATTGTTGTTATAAATAAGAATTTTATGTATATGTTATTTGAGTTTAAGTAAAATATAATGTTTATGAAATAGATAATGCATATTTGCTATTCTGTTTTCAGTCAATATTCCTTTCTTTTGAGCTTTTAAATCCATTGCGCATATCTCTACGCACTACACATAAACGCATACATATAGCATATAATTATATATAAATTAAGTCAAAAGTATATAAAAATTTACTTTCTATTGATAAATAACCAAATTTTTTTGTAAATTTTTGTAAATTTACGAAATTTTCCTGATTAAATTTATCAAAAATCTATAAGATCTGATCGATCGATTAGTTTATAAGAAATATATAAGATATATGATAATAACTTCACCATGCAGACCACACGTACACGAAACATACTTTTAGTATTACCTGACGCAGTGGTGCTGGCTGTGGTGACAGAAACCGTATTAGTCGTCGCCGTCTCCGAAGCACTGCCAGCAAGCTCCACCCTCTCACTCCTCGGAGGAGCGTCTTCTTGGACCTCCGGCTCCGGCTCCGGCTGAGGACTCGCCTGTGCCAGATCATTAGCCACAATCACGTTCACAGTTGTCAACGACTCCATATCGCTGTGCTCATTCGACGTATTGTCGATGTAGACGGCTGCTGAACGCGCCCCGAGGGTTTCCATCACAGATTCGGCTAGCGACCTCGTCGTGTCTATATCCAGGTCTTGTTTGATGTCGATGATGATCTGGTGGCGTTTCGTCCCGCTGCCCGACGGAGATTGGACCTGATGCACGCTCACTTGAGCGTCCCCCCCCTGCGAGATATGATGCTGAATAACCTGGGTCAGCTGACCCTCCAACGTATCCCTTCCCGCCATTACTAAGAAGAATCAGACTTATAGATCAGTCAGAGAAAATTATTGCATACTACTACTAATGAACACTGCTATCACAAATCCTTTGATACACTTTTGGTGCAGCGCTAACTGGGTCAAGAGGGTTTGGGGGTTAATGTCCTGGTATATGGCAGTGGTGATTGGAAGAGGCACTTTTTTTTTCACAGTTCACATAGTGTTTGTTTTTGTTTGTCGGTGTGTATGGGCGCGGGAAGGCAAGCCTTCGTAGCACTGTGAGGCCTACGGAGCGTAGCGGCTCTACGACGCCCTGCGCGGGGCGCGGGGGGCTCGCTTCCGGGTTGCGTGTCCGGGGATATGTCGAGCGCACCGCACTGCCTTGCTTAGTTTCACCTTTTAGACCTTTTGTATTATTTTAAATTTTAATCATGTAATTTGTTAATCAATAAATTTGATATAAATAAAGTTTAGCATCACTTTGATTGTTAACTGTCATGATTTTTCATTTTATTTTTTACATTACTCGTACAATATAATTTAATAAAATATATTTATTAAGTTTCTAACTATTTTAACTGTAAAATAATTCCCATTCAATTATTTTACGTTCCGCATATAACGTGATTATGTATCTTGGACAATCTATCTCAAAAAAAATTCGTAACCGACAAAGGATATCACCAAAAACATGACATATCCCGGAAACCTTTTCCCTTGTGTCGCCCCCCATCCAGCGGCACGTGCCTACGCCTGCGCCCTACACCCCCAACTGTCCCCCTCTAACATATACCCCCATCTCCCTCTAACATATACCCCCATCTCCCTCTACGCGCTTCGATCGTACTGACTGACGAAAAAGTATATAATCGAATTTATGTCGGCCTGTAAGGATAGAAGAACAGGATTGTGGCCTTGAGCTATTTCAGAATTATGTAAGACAGTGGATGACTTCACATATCTAGGTTGATAGCTTGATACTCTATGATATATCTCTTGATAATTCTTTGTAAGAAGGATCATATAAAAACACGGTAGGAACCAGGCCGTTAGTTTCTTGCCCGTTCTTCTAGGCTCTGGTCGCGTGGAACTGGCACCTAGAATCACGTAGTATGTAAGACGATTCTAAATGATCCTTGTGATTTTACTGAATAAAGTCATTTTGACTTTGACTTTGACATTAAGTCCTTAGCACTGTGGTTTTGTTTGAAATTTTAAAATAAATATTCATTAAAGATTTCACGTAAATTGAGTTTTTTATTACGAGGTGATTCTCAATTTTATAATATATTATAGAATACGAAAGAGAGCGCCAGCTAGTATTTTAATAAAATTAAATACAAAATTTTGAAACTATCACGGTTATATCATATTTTATATATGTTTGCTTATTTACTTGAAAAAGAAAGCAAACTCAAAACCATGATTTGATGGTATATCTAAAAACTTTCATACTTAACCTAAATATCATTTTTTCTATCAACTAGACATCCTTATTGTGTGTAACATGCCTTAGTAACTTAAAAATCCATGTCTTTGCCTTGTACTTTTGTTCCTAGTGTACAACGACCTTTAGTAACCTAAATATCTATTTTTCTGCTATCGCTACCATCATTATGTAACACGGAATCAAAACACGAGTCCAAAGACCGAAGTAAACAGTGGAGCATGTCAGAATGCATGCCCTAAATTACTTTCTCTATACCCAATCATCATTTTCTTGCTTATCTTTCTATTTCTTTACCTTCCGTTCCTCTCTTTTCATTTCCCTTTCCTCTCTTTTACTCTCCCATTCCTTTTCTTTCGTTCCTCTCTTTTCCTTTCCCTTTCTTCTCTCTTTGCTTTGCTTTCCTTTCGCGTTCCTACATTTCCTCTCTTTTTCTTTTCCCATTGATCTCCCTTTATTCACCCTTACCTCTCCTTTTCCTCTCCCTTTCATTTTTCTTTCCTCTCTCTTTCCCCTCCTTTCTCTTACCTTTTTTCCCTGCCTTAAGACTACTTCTCTGGTACTCTAGTTAAGACTCTAGTACCCATAGCACAAACTCTGCTTAGCTTGGGGCTAGATGATGTTGTGTGGATTGTCCAACATTATTTATTAATATTATTATACTATATACAGCTTATATGACTTATATAACTGGATCTGTTTGTCAATTGCTGCAAAATAGAGACCAACGCGCGTGCATTTTTAAAATGGTCCATCTTTACCTGTATTTGAATCTAGATCTAAGAAATGCCTAGAAAACCCTAGCCCTAGTGCTCAAGGATAGCCTATATAGGGAGTGGGTGCATTGCGACGATTCAAGGCCACCCCTGGCCTGGTGAACCGGTGGTCTAGATAGCTAGGAGGGTGGGATAAGGGCTGCTTTTGTAAGCATTGATGTAGGTCTGTTGCGTTTAGGGCGCAAATTGCTTAAATGTAGTCTACGATTTATAATTATTTAAGATTAAAATAGATGGAATAATGTGATACATATTTTTAAAAATCGGTCTATCCTGTATAAAGTAGGTACTACTGCGTGATCATATAATAACAAAAAATATATAGGCGCTGACTTAAGAACCTCCTTTTTTTGTCGGTTAAAACGAGAAGGCTTATACCCATAAGCCTCCTTTTTTTAAACGTCGATTATTTTTGACAGACGTCACAGCTCAGTTGGTAGTAGCTCTGCCTTCCATGCTGTGGGTCAGTAATACCCAGACACAGAACAAATATTTATGTTCATTACACAAACATTTACTCACATTTACCTCAGCATGGTAGGCAAAGCTACTACCATGACACCTGTCAAGAACAAAACGATACGAAACTGACGTAACATTTTGTAACCTTTTGTACATGCGAAACCCTAAAATTTATTATCCTAACAGCACCATCTAGCGTACGATAGCGGTACTAAAATCGCGAATATAAAAGTAAAACTGTTGTCACGTGCGCCAGCTAACGGAAGATAGCCGAACTGCGTGCGTTGACCCTAGAAATTGCGCAATGGTCTGCGATGCTCAAGTATTTTGTGTTATAAATAAAATAAATATAAAAATATTTTTTTTTATGAATTGTTTTTTTTTTAATTTTGGTTGCCTTTAATAAGATGAAGTTTATAAATAAATATTCATAGACATTTCACAGATCACTCTAGTCCCAAACTAAGCAAAGCTTGTACTATGGGAACTAGATTGCTAATATAATACATATTTTTTTTTCTAAATACATAAGTCTCTAAACATATCTAATAGTTATTTTAATGATGAATTGTATTATTTTAATATTGCATGCCTTATATAATGTAGAACAAGACGTAACTTGTATTTAGTTATAATACACCTACAAAAAAACATTATTAGTACGACTAACATCCTATAATATTTTTTTCTCATTTGAGTGTATCTCATGTCTTTTTCAAAATAAATTTCTTTTTTCTGTCTTTATTCTTATACTTTTGAATCAAATTAGAACAATATGAATCTATTGCCATCTTTGTACTTGTAAACATTTTATTCTAGCTAATAAAATATCTTAGACTTTAATTGACTTTTATTTTCAGCCCTCGTTAAATTGTTATTTATAACAAGTTAACGAATATTTTGTAGCTGGATTGTCTGTAAATTGGCTTATTAGAATGAAATAAACAAAAATATAGATGTGCCTAACGGTATTTTTTGTCGGCTACATAACTAGGTCAATTGTGGTGGGTGGGTACCATTGACTACCTTTTTTGAGTGTATATAAAAAGTTTCTAAATAGGACAATCAAATAACCTTATTTGCAATGTAAGCAGTAAAGTAGCAGTAACCTAACTTCTTCTTCTTCTTATCGTGTCGATGCTACAACTGTATTTTGTTGTAGCATCGTGTTGGAAAGATTAGCCAGACTAGACACTGCTTACTATATTCTATGTATGTTTTCTAAAAAAATATGTTTATAAGTGTTCTATCAGCAATCTAGTTCCAGCAGCTTTGGACTAGAGAAGTGATCCCGAAACAAGGTCTTCTAACACAGGTTCGTAACATATTCCAATTATTCCAACCAGATTTACATTATAGCTACTACTTATTAACAACAAAAAGGTTTTATAATAGGAATAGCATATCGGTTAATAATCGCGCGTCTATTTCTATTATGTTATAAGAGAAAACTCTATGTAAATAAATTATTTATCAAGATAAGATATAGGTACATTTATTTCCTAAAATATGTAACATAACGTCTTTGTAACAATTAAGGATTAAGAAATAACACATTTACGGTCTATGTTATAAAAAGTTAGCGCAGACTTGATGTGTTGATTACCATACGTAATGATGGCATAAAGTCAACGCTAACTTTTTATAAGATAGGGGGTTATGTTTAAAGTAGCTTTACAATATCATGCCTATATTATTTACATCTTTGCAAAAATCTCGAAAACACTGAGTACATGCCTGTATTTGGTACTACTGATGGATATAGCCAAAAATCCATTTAAATACGAAACAAAAGATCAAAGAGATAGTCGTTTGCTAACAAGGCGGAAAGATCTCGAAGCATCTTTATGGCCTACGTTAAATGTTGCAAAGCATGGCTCGCGATATCAAGCGGTTAAACTATTTAACTCGCTTCCTTTCGACCTGAAGGACAACGTTAATATTGACTTGTTTAAATCTAGATTGACTAAGATGTTGTTGAAGGGATGCTTTTACACGGTGAATGAATTTATAAGTTTTGATTATTTCTGTGACATTTGATATTTTAATTAATTTATTTGACATTTTATTGCTATTTTATAATTATGTTTTTGCTTTATGTTTTGTGTTGTTTAATAATGTAATAATTTCAAATACGTTTTAAATTAATTGTTATTGAATAAATGAAATGAAATGAAATATTTTATTATCTACATTTGAGTACCACTGGTTAGAGGAATTCAAATTTGGAATGAACTGTCACGTTGGATACATTTCGGAGAGCGCGGCGCGAATTTTAAAATTGGAACTGTATAACGTTACGTTCGGAAACAAATAGGTCAGGATTTGAATGAATGAGTATTTTTTTTTGTTGTTTATGTTTTATATGCGAAGTTTTTTAACGAAACAATGGAGGCGTGTTATGAATTCAAATGGTAATAATATCTTATTTAATAAAAATGTGAAAGTTTACATGTTTGATTTCATTTTTTTGCCAGAATAATACAAAAAATCGGTAGGAATCAAGTCGTAGGTCTCTTGCCCGTTCTTTTAATGCTAGCTTCTATCACAGGCCTTGAGCGTGGAGACCGAATCCAGAAATTCCGTAACGAAAACACCGAACGAAAATAACCTAACACTGCGCATGCGTAATCCAGCAAAAAATGCTATGCAATAGCTTTACCGCGGCAGTCCCCGAGTGCCACGCGTCTTTTTTTTTGAAATGTCATAAACGCCGCCAATTTGTTTATCTATTACATTACTTGCCATCAAAAGTACAAATTACTTAAAACCAATTATATAAATAACAAGCTATTGCAAATTACTCAGTAAATTCGTGTGTTCTCAACCATTCCCAATATTTATTATTTTACAACTAGTTATTATACAAATATAACGGTTGTCAAAAACGTGCTTACCCTCACTTGCCAGACAGGTAAGGTTGAATGACCGGATTCGGCACGGATTTTTTATCTATAATGACCGAATGATTGAGTGAAGATAGTGTATTATATTATGGCTGGTCAGAGATGTTTCAGCTAGCTTATTAATTAAATTACGTACGTTATTGGTCATTCGAGAAAGGATTTGCGATATAGATATTCGACAGGCGTCACAGCTCAGTTGATAATAGCTCTGCTTTCCATGCTGTGGGTTCGATTCCCACCCAAATAAAATGTTTGTGTGATGAACATAAATATTTGTTCTGTGTCTGGGAGTTACTATGTATTTACAAAAAATATAATTAAATAAATAAATAATGCTGGACAATCCACACAATATCATCTAGCCCCAAGCTAAGCAGTGCTCGTGTTATGGGTACTAGAAGACTGACATACTTAATATAATACTTTACATAAGTAGATAGATATTTTTTTTTATTATAAGTACATATAAAATACTCAGAACACCCGGTACAACTATTTGCTGATCGTACAAACATTTATCCCAAGGCGGAAATCAAACCCACAACCTTCCGCGTCGCAGGTAGACCATCGCCCACCGCGCCACATCGGTCGTCTCGTCAGTACTATTAAAGCCGCAAAACTCAAAAATAAATTATAAAATTATTTATTGAGGACTAATAAATAAATTGAATTACAACTGTTTAGATTTCTTCCAGACAACCGTTATTCTAACTTAATAAACTAATTAACTTACGGCTAGTCGAAAGTAAAGTTTTTTATAGTTCAAAATGCTAATAAAATGACCAAATCACTGTCCATTGCCCCCATACAAAATATGACCTCATCTGATATGGTCAAGTCTAGACTCTAGACAATCAGACTGCCTTTATGACCGAAACACCAAAAAATTCCATGTTACACCTTTTTTCAGTTTTTGCAGAATTTTTTAAATTTCAGTGAGATTTTATTTACTACATTGTTTAAGCTATTGCATAGCTTCTATCGCGGGCCTGAGCGTGGAGACCGAATCCAGAAATTCCGTAACGAAAATAACCTAACACTGCGCATGCGTGATCCAGCAAAAAATGCTATGCAATAGCTTTACCGCGGCAGTCCCCGAGTGCCACACGTCTTTTTTTATGATATTGATGTCTGTAGTTCTCTAGTAATTATATTATAATGAGATATTTGACAGACGGCACAGCTCAGTTGGAAGTAGCTCTGCCTTCCATGCTGTGGATTGTGGGTTCGATGCCCACAACACGTTCAACATTTGAGTTATAACTTAATGATACAGAGCCGTACAGGCTTTTAAGAGACCTAGTGCGAAAGAAAGCTCATCAAGGTACCTTGTAATAGGTATTATATAGTATACACTAACTGTATGTTTAAACCTACCAGGGTACTGCTTTGATGAAATACATGTTTACTTTACCGTCGCGTTTTTTCAGGTTCCACGCCCTTGTCTTACCTAAGTCAAGTAACGCGCGTGGTTTGCAATACAATAGAGAATAATGCCCCTGGTCGCGTGGAACTGGCACCTAGAATCACCTAGTATGTAAGACGATTCTAAATGATCCTTGTGATTTTATTAAGAAATATTTGATTTGATTTGATAACTATTTAAGTATGTCAGTCTTCCTTCTAGTACCCATAAGTTATGGGTACTAGAAGACTGACACTGACAGCCCCAAACTAAGTAGAGCTTGTGTTATAGGCCATAACACAAGCTTTGCTTAGCGTGGGGCTAGATGATGTTGTGTGGATTGTCCAGCATTATTTGTTAATTTATTAACTGAGCTGTGATGCCTGTCAATTAGTATTAAATAATAACTTAAAAGAGTTTTTCATAATTTCCCGCGACATGACAGTCCCACGAAGTTGAATGCAAGATCGCGTCCATATAACGGGCGCATGAGCAGTTACTCAGTATGTGGGTGAGGCTAACTGCGCGCACCGTTACCAACGTCATCGACTAGTGACGGGATTTGCTCATATCGATATCTTATGATGTAAAGTCGATGGATCAACTATATCGATAGAACAGGTGATTTATGGGACGGCATCGTACTCACTTCAATCATCATGAATAAGTTTATTAAAATTTAGTTAGTATTTATTTTCTATTTTGATAAATAAATAAATGTTTATGTTATGTTAAAAAAAGGTTCATCATCATCATCATCGGCAGCCCGTACTAGCCCACTGCTGGATATAAGCCTCCTCCCTCCTTATTCAATCATCATGCATAAGTTAATTAGAATTTAGTTAGTATATTATCAGGTTTCGCTGGCAGACAAACAGTAGAAATATAAGGAAGTCATTGCTAGAAGACGAGCGGACAACCATTTCATGGAAAGGAGTTTCAGACTTCTATGATCCACAGCAGCGTAGCTAATGATGCTTTTAGATAGACCTTGGAAGACAGAGAAATGAAAAGACGTGTGGCACTCGGGGACCGCAGCGGTAAAGCTATTGCATAGCATTTTTTGCTGGATTACGCATGCGCAGTGTTAGGTTATTTTTGTTCGGTTATTTCGTCATGGAATTTCTGGATTCGGTCTCCACGCTCAAGGCCCGCGATAAAAGCTATGCAATAGCTTAAAAACGAAAGTTACAACTTATGTCTTTGCTACAAATACTGAAAAATGAAGGCAAACGAAGCAATTTTTGTGAATTCACAAGCCGAAGATTAAGCTTTGGTTAAAGATTGACCTTATTTATAAAATTGTGAAGGACAAATGAAATATCTTAAGATCAATGTGATAGATTATCTGAATAAAATCAAACCAAAAAAAAAATAGTTTCGCAACCTCCGCGCCACATCGGTCGTGAAACAATGATGAATTATCGATAAAGATGAAAAGCTTATCGATAAACAACCAACACTACAGAAGTACCGTACACTACGTCACGAAGAAAGGGATTGCGCCAGCGTCACAGTATACCTCATAGTACACGAACGGTAAATACAAACTCGTACTTGGGGCACAGGGCCTTGTCTTGTCGCTGTCGCAAAACTATCGCTTTTCTGTCGCACTGACTCGCACTGCACCGTTACATGCGGTCTGTAGCTCTACCATGAGTTTTTACAATGTATACTCGCTAGCGTCTGTAGTTAAAAAAATGTATGAAGATTTGTACAGCGCCTCTAGAGGATGGTTGGGTACTACAATTCGTAATACTAATATTTACGTAACTACTGTAGTACCTGAAATATCGTTTTGATCTAAACAAAATAGAAAAATGATTACGTGCTGAATTTTCAGTCGAGATTTTCAGAAGCTACTATTGTAAATGATTAATTAATTACTGTTGGCGAGACGATCTAGACGGCTTTGAAAATAAATGGTGGGAAGAAGCATAAGAAAGAGAGAAATGGAGGAGTTTGGGGAAGACCTTTGCCCAACAGTGGGACGAAATAGGTTAAAAAATACTGTAAATTATTTAATTTACTGACCAACCTACACTAACAGAAATATTATAATTTATTGAACTATTGCAACATCCAAACTTGGGTACATTATGATATATATTATAAATAAGGTTTGAAAAAAATATCATTTTTTGACAAATTTTACTCATACACTAAACTTTGGCGCTTCCGTCAACAGAACAGCGTGTCAATAGGTCATTGACCTTGACTTTTACTTTAAAAGTTCAGAAAGCTTGCATACATTAATGTAATTAAGTTTAAAAAAACACTTTAATACATTATTTATTGTGTTATTTATTTATTAAATATTTAAATTAAATTTAAAGAAGCTGCGACTAGTGCGTACTTTATTACGAAACTCTTATTAAAATAATACTTCTGAAAACATATTAGTATCAAGTTTTACTAGCATATAATCTTGAAGACGCTGTTACACCTAATAAATAAATTAAATTAGGTACTTATATTGATAATTAATAATTTATTCACAAACAAACTTACGACTATACAGTATTTACAAAATGTACATTTACATATTAATTAATTGTTAAAAAAACATTATTAAAACACCTTACCTCTTATAGTGCTGGGCATTTTGGCAAATCCTTAGACACGTCACAATAAACACACACAGTCCACTATTATCCAAATTCAGACATTTTTCACTATCCCTAGTCCACAAACAGTTCACTCAATCTCAAAAACTGTCAATGAATTGTCAATGTCAAATTTTCCCGCGCTTTCGGGAAGCGCCGCGTACGTCCTAGAGAGGTGGCTTGGCGGTCGTTTGTGCTTTTTTCGACGCGCGCGCGTTCGTCTCTAGAGTTAACTGTATTTTTTTTTCGTGCGAACTGGTAACGGTGGGCCCGGTTCTACCTTGGATCTGCAGAATCGGCGTTCGATTAATGTTGAGATTCTTTTGATTGATTTTTGACGTAGACTGTTTAGGATATTTATTTATTTATATAAAGGAAAAAGCCAGTAAGAAAAGAAGAAGAAGAAGTATAGGAAAACCAATAGCACAAATAATAAGGAATGAGACAGAAGTCAAAGTCAAATATTTCTTTATTCAATAAAATCACAAGGATCATTTAGAATCGTCTTACATACTAGGTGATTCTAGGTGCCAGTTCCACGCGACAACAAAATAGAAATCGTATGGCCAATAAAAGGTTTTCGCGAGTAGTAAATAAGTAGAAATATATAGATACCACGGACATTTCACACATCACGCTCTAGTCCCAAACTAAGCAAAGCTTGTACTATGGGAACTAGACTGCTGATATAATACGCATATTCATTTTTTTTTTTTCATAAATACATACATAGAATACATAGTAACACCCAGACACAGAGCAAATATTTATGTTCATCACATGAACATTTGCCCTGAGTGGGAATCGAACCCACGACCCACAGCATGGAAGGTAGAGCTAAGTAATTAGGATAGAATAAAAAATGATATTACTATTTGCTTTTCTGTTTTTTCGGCGATTAAATTTAATGTTAAAATATTTTATTTAAATACTGTAACAGTCGTAAGTTTGTTTGTGAATAAATGATTATAGTAATAATTTGTTATCATTTGCTGCGCGCACACCAAAGACAAAACTGTCTTAAGGCAGTTTATTTGCGTCGTTCTTTACCCGATACTCATAATTAAACGTCAAATCACGCTACTTTAAAAGACGTTTTGTCGTTGGTATGCGCTCTCGCTTAGATCATCAAGTGTCCTCTTTAGCAATGTCTAGTTAGCATCCTTGTAATAGGAGACTAATTAAACATAACTAAAACCAATTTATTTTCATAATTAGTTTTCCGGGTTCAAAAGTTAGGTATCTAAGCTCTATTTACTATATTCTAGAATAAAAATTATGTTAAGTAATTCAATTTAATATTAAAGTTCTTAAGTTAAGTATAAAAGTTGGCAGGTCTTTACATGGCAGTAAAAATCTTTAATGATATACCAAAACATATATAAAATTAAACGGAAATAACTAAGTAAGCCAGTGCCTTGGGTGCTTCCGATTGGTTCTGATTTGGATCAGTTGAACTATCTATAGATCGTTTGCAACGGTCTGTAGATAGCTCAACTGTTTCTTATGTATTTTATATGACAATGAACATTTTGTAAATATATACAAGATAAAAGTTATACATAGTAGAAAGATGCATTTACTCAATTGAAGAATATTACGAATAATGACACCTAACAAATTGTAATTACCTACGTACTTAAACAAAATGATAGGTATACTTAGACTTATTTAGTAACCTTACCTAAAATGTTAACTAAATAGTATTAATAAATAAATAATGCTGGACAATCCACACAACATCATCTAGCCCCAAGCTAAGCAGAGTGTTATGGGTACTAGAAGACTGACATAATTAATACAATACATTACATAGATAAATATTTTTATCATACATAGTATAACATACCCGGAACACCCTGAATAAATATTTGCAGATCGTACAAACATTTATTCCAAGGCGGGAATCAAACCCGCAACCTCCGCGGGGGATCTTCGCCCGCCGCGCCACATCGCCACGTCCAAACTTTTGCATTTATAATAGGTACCTATTAGTAGGATGAATTTTCGACTACGTTACCGAGTCTAATCCATCTTAGGTAATAAAAATCCAAAAGTTCCTTGACCTCACCTAACCAAACACATAGTTATTTTAAAAATTTTGCCATTGCGTGAACGAATCTGAAAAAATCTCACAAATTCTTGATTCGCGTATAAACAAATCTCAGGTCGATGCCCCCAACGGGACTCGGTCAGACGGGTTCTTGCACATGTGACGTCATCGTAGTTCTGCTTTTCCCTGATAGATGGCAGTAAAAAGGTCAATGGCCGCGCAGGTGGCGGAATAGTGCGAATTTTGAAGCGAGTTCGATTCTTGGGCCACTCGTATTCGAGTATACGTTTAAAAATTTTGATGTTACTAATTTCAAAGGAACAGCTAATATAGAATTCATTGTCAATACTGAAAACTTATAAAGCATGTCAAGCTAAAAAAAAACCTAAAACTAAAAAAATATAGGTATACACGTTCATTTCAAAATCTATTCCGTTTTTTTCGTGGGTTATATTTACCAGAGCCAATTTTGTTTATACTACTAGGTACTACTACGAATTATTGCATGCTTTTATTTTTACAGCAATTATACTATCCAATTAACGTTACCTTCATTTTACTGCTCTGTCATCTGTTGGCGAGTAGCATCCATTTTGGTTTTGTGCAGTTGAGTAGTGCCATCTAGCGATACATATAATAACCATTTTACTGCCATCTATATCTGAATATACTTTTAGTTTAGTAACGACATCTATATTTGTTTGAAACACATAATATACAAACAATAACACAAAAACGCCGTTAGATATCACTAGCAGTTCATTTACTGTTTTATAAATGTCAAAATCTGTCATTCAATCAAAATCAAAACTCAAGTCACAATAAAGTCAAAACAAAATTCATAGGGCGTCTCTGTGCGTTTGTTTATAAAAAAAATCTGCCGCGTCGCTGCTCTAAAAGTTTTAACTTTTAACGTATATTCAACATCACTTATCTAACAATTTAGTAATGTAACTTACGATTTCAAAGCTTCGATTGCTGAGATTCTGTGTCCATTCGTCACACGGTTTCTACACAACGCTGCAAGATTCTAACATCAAGAAGTTCATGCACTACATTTACCTGTAAGGACCTCGGTGAGTAGTTTAAAACTTTAGAATTACTTTACTTTCAATAACTTTGTTTTATTACTTACAAAATGTGTTTGAAACTGAGAATATACTGTAATCTATATTATAGGACCTCCACTACAATGTAGAATTTACTTTTTCAGAAGTAAGTTATTTAATAAGCCGCTTTATTAGGACAGCATCAATCAATCAAATCAATCAAAAATAACTTTATTCAATAAAATCACAAGGATCATTTAGAATCGTCTTACATTTTAGCTGATTCTAGGTGCCAGTTCCACGCCGTCTAAAATCTATTACATTGTGTAAATACTGTAATAGTTGTAAGTTTGTTTGTGAATAAAGTCATATGTTAGTATTTTATGAGTGACAGGATTCAATATCTTTATTAATCTGATTGATTTATTTTAGACGAGCAGTTTTTCGCTTATGTGTCTTTGTCACAGTGTTCAACACTATAATAAATAAATAAATATTCACAGACAATTAACACATCACACTCTAGTCCAAAACTAAGTGTGGGACTACTATGGGAACTAGATGCTGGTAGAATACTTATATATTTTTTTTGTAAATACATACTTAGAATACATAGTTACACCCAGACACAAATCAAATATTTATGTTCATCACAAAATTTTGCTCTGGGTGGGAATCAAACCCTTGTCCCACAGCATGGAAGGCAGAGCTAATACCAACTGAGCTGTGACGCCTGTCAAATTGATTTATTATAGACAAGCTTTCGCTGATGTTTCTCTGTCACACAGTGTTGGAATATGTACATCCTTTATTATTTCTTTGTAATCGTAGAACAAGGACGGATGTGCAAAACTGCAGGTTTACATTTTATGTCATAACTATAAAACGGTTACGGCTATCAACGTGAAATTTTGACAAGTTGCTATAAGTGTATAGGCCTTTACAATTTAATACAAATTTAAGTTGCATACATGGGCCTTTCTCCACTAACTGGAAACTTGTCTAAGGAAAGTTGTCCGAACCCCAATTTTATCAAAAATTAAAAATATTATATGCTAAATCGATAGATAGTTATATTATAAAAGCATATAAACAAGAAACTTTTGTAATTTTCAATTTTTTTCGAATAATAGGGAATTTGGTATATAAATTTCCAGAGGACTGTTATTTTACGTAAAAAAAATGTCATACCACGTATCAGTTTAAATTTTACTTCATAACACAGAAACAGCTTTAAATGTATCCCACTGAGCAATGTTTTTGTTAAATAAATATAATTATAAAACATAAAACACCGTAAAATATACTTACCAGAGGAATGTTCACTTAACATTCAGAGACGTGGCTCCCACACAGACGATGAGTTGTTAATGCGCAAAATTGCGGTGACTTGTTTAGCATGGCGACCGAGTAAACTTTATACTGTTAACGTCCCGTTTAACGCGAAATGAGGCCACAATAGTGTTTAATATTTTTTTGGCGCGATAATCAAATTGTGACAGAGGACTGTTCAAAAAATGTATGGACAAAATTCGAACACCAGTTTTTAGTAGTAAAACATTCTCTAAAATTATAATTGTTTTTTGTTCACATGCATTTAACATTCTTTATGTTCATGGGGTTAAAAGATTTTACATTTTTAAATACAAGTAATATAAACCGAACCTACTACCATACTTGATCCGTAATTAGGACAAGCAGAGGACTGTTTATAGTGGCGTTTAGACCGAATTTATGAAATGATTATGATTCTTAATATTGATTAAGCTTGGCTCCTCAAAAAACAGGTTATATATTATGTGTTTAGATAAATAAAATTATGCATTATTATAGCCAAAGTAAAAAAAAAAAGCTGGGACCATGATTTTCCAGTTAGTGGATAATGGCCCACGGGCCTTTCTCCACTAACTGGAAACTTGTCTAAGGAAAGTTGTCCGAACCCCAATTTTCTCAAAAATTAAAAATATTATATGCTGAATCGATAGATAGTTATATTATAAATGCATATAAACAAGAAAATTTTGTAATTTTCAATTTTTTTCGAATAATAGGGAATTTGGTATATAAATTTCCAGAGGACTGTTATTTTACGTAAAAAAATGTCATACCACGTATCAGTTTAAATTTTACTTCATAACACAGAAAAAACAGCTTTAAATGAGCAATGTTTTTGTTAAATAAATATAATTATAAAACATAAAACACCGTAAAATATACTTACCAGAGGAATGTTCACTTAACATTCAGAGAAGTGGCTCCCACACAGACGATGAGTTGTTAATGCGTAAAATTGCGGTGACTTGTTTAGCATGGCGACCGAGTAAACTTTATACTGTTAACGTCCCGTTTAACGCGAAATGAGGCCACAATAGTGTTTAATATTTCTTTGGCGCGATAATCAAATTGTGACAGAGGACTGTTCAAAAAATGTATGGACAAAATTCGAACACCAGTTTTTAGTAGTAAAACATTCTCTAAAATTATAATTGTTTTTTGTTCACATGCATTTAATATTCTTTATGTTCATAGGGTTAAAAGATTTTACATTTTTAAATACAAGTAATATAAACCGAACCTACTACCATACTTGATCCGTAATTAGGACAAGCAGAGGACTGTTTATAGTGGCGTTTAGACCGAATTTATGAAATGATTATGATTCTTAATATTGATTAAGCTTGGCTCCTCAAAAAACAGGTTATATATAATGTGTGTAGATAAATAAAATTATGCATTATTATAGCCAAAGTAAAAAAAAAAAGCTGGGGCCATGATTTTCCAGTTAGTGGATAATGGCCCATATACATTTATTTTTGTAAATACATACATAGAATACATAGTTACACCCGGACAGAAGAAATATATATTTGACACACAAACATTTACTCTGGGCGGGAATGGAACCCACGATCCACAGCATATTTAATAATCGCTAATGAATAACGGTCTATCTTATAAAAAGTTAGCGCAGACTTGATGGTATAACCTACCATACGTAATGATGACATAAAGTCAACGCTAACTTTTTATAAGATAGGTGGGGTTAATATATGAATAGATCTACTTCTAACGAATAATGTTTAAATAAATCATCGTAATAAACAAGCAGAATCCTTAAAATAAACCAAATCAATCCGAATTGTAATTAAACTCGATCTGAAATCCATTCCGAGCTCGAACAAAATACCTTTTGAATAAAAAGAATTACCTAAGTACGTGCCGTTCAATCGCAACTTACTAACGTAGTGTTGTCTCGCTCTGGCGTATGGTAATAGTGTTGCCGTCTCGCTCTCACATCTCACTGCCCCTCAGACGTGTGACATCCCCGGAGCTTTAACTCTGCGGTTTAGGGTTGGTACGCGAATGCTGAATATTATATTATTAATAATGAAATATTAATATATTATATATATATTTGATATGTATGATATAAACATCTGCTCGTAGTCTCTCCAACTGATCGCAGATAAAATTGTAAAAAAATTTAATAATAGTATCAGCCGTGGGTCAGGCTGTGGATGATAATAATGATGTACTTATAAGTAAGAAAATTTCATGATTCCTTTTTAATATGATTTTATTTTGGAATATATATTTTTACTAAAAATTTAAATACTTTTTATACTATCAAATAATAATAATAAATAATGCTGGACAATCCACACAAAATCTTTATTGATTGCTTACAAATAGAAAAAAAGTAATAAAATTAGAGGCCTTATCGCTACTGTCGATCTCTACTAGGCCATTATAATGAAAAAAGATAGGTACGACAGATTTAAAAACTCATTAATATTTTAATACAATTTCAAATTCTTCTTCTTGTATTGTCTCTGTCAAGTAGTAGATTAGCCTTCCATGCTATGCTATGGTCGTGGGTTCAATCCTCACCCAGAGCAAATGTTTTTCTGATGAACATAAATATTGTTTTGTGTCTGGGTGTTGTTACTGTGTGTTCAATGTATTCTATGTATGTATTTAAAAAAATATATATATATATATAAGTATTCTATCAGCAATCTAATTCCCATAGTACAAGCCAGTGCCGCCTTAAGTCTATTCGGCGCCGGGGTGCGGGGCTCAGCCTGCGCCCTGGTTTTCTTTTACACTGCAGATAGTCCAGTCAAAATAGACTAAAATTATGACTCCAGTTTGCATTAATTCCCAACAAGCTGAATTTTTGTGCAGGCCTTGAATAGGTACGTCATTACAAATGATATGTCAAAAGTCCCCATCGATCCCGCTTGTGCGTTGTTTTTTATTCGAGGTCAAAGGTCATAAATTTGCGTTTTTTGCATATATCTCTGAAACAACGAGAGCTATCGAAAAGTGGTTCAGGCAAAGTTTGTAATCGTAAAATTGTCTACAAAAATACCTCAATACTTTTCTTTTACAAAGCATCGCTTTCGAGATAATACGCAAAAAACGCAAATTTATGACTTTTAACCTGGAATAAAAAACAACGCACAAGCGGGATCGATGGGGACTTTTGACATATCATTTGTAATGATATGTATCTGATCTGTACAAAAATCCAGCTTGTTGGGAATTAATGCAAGCTGGAATGTCTATTTTGACTGGACTAAGACGGCTATGTCAAAGGGCGCAATTACTCACCTATGATGACAGACGCACAGGTGCCGCGCCGCGCGCCCATTTTAAATGAACTTACACTACACTTTATTGACTTAGAGATCATTTTGCTTCAAGTGCGGGCAACCGGGCGGCAATGTGTCAAAGGTCAACACTCTTTTTGGCATGACAATTTTTTTTTTTGCGCATACGTGTTTGTCGTAACCTGTATATGAAACTGTGCAATGGCGTTAAGTTCAATGAAATATCTAAATATTCATTAATTAGCGCTCGGCAGGCGCCCCCGGGCGCTCCGCGCCCGGGTGCACCGCTCCCCTTGCACCCCCGGGTAAAGACGGCCCTGGTACAAGCTTTGCTTAGTTTGAGACTAGAGCGTGATGTGTGAAATGTCCGTGAATATATTTTATGAGTGATTAGTAAAATAAAGCGGAGAATAGGAACTAGTGGAAGGCTTTGGAGGAGACCTTTAAGTTTCTTGCCCGTTATTCTAGGCTCTGGTCGCGTGGAACTGGCACCTAGAATCACCTAGTATGTAAGACGATTCTAAATGATCCTTGTGATTTTACTGAATAAAGCAATTTAGACTTTGACTTTTGACTTTGACTTTGCCCAGCAGTGGGACATGATAGGGAAAAAAAATTAGTGATTGGAAAGGTGGGTTCTTAACCAGTCACACCAAATCCAGTCACACTGTAACTCGTTGGGAAAAAAATCCCAAAAAATTCCCAACTCCCATTGAGTCTGGAAGCCGCAGTTGATAACAGACAGCCCTAACTGGCCGCCGCCCTCATAAAATCAATATTTATAGAGGACATCGTATTTCACCTCTGGTACTGTACCTAGCCGCTGTCTCTTTTATAGATACTTGTCTATTGATTACTATTGCTCTGTTGCTAAACATTTTAACTTGAAGAAGCTTCAAAGACCAATAATACATCGATATTGCCAGACATTTTACACATAAATAAATATTCACATTTCACCCACGTTTTGTAAATACATACATAGAATAATTGAGAGCCTGTCAATTCAAACGTAATTTCTAAAATTTGCATGCATAAATAAAGCTATTGGATAGCATTTTTTGCTGGATTATACATGCGCAGTGTTAGGTCATTTCGTTACGGAATTTCTGGATTCTGTCTCCACGCTCAAGGCCCGCGATAGAAGCTATGCAAAATTAAAAATTACAACTCTTATACAATAGATATAAGTACTTATTCAAATATATTATTAAGTATAAAATTTTTAATAAAAATGTGCAATGCTTTGACCTGTACCAATGCTAAATTTATGAAAATGACTAAAATAAAAGTAATACCCCATTTCCGTCCGTAAAATGTAACGAGGTCCCTCGTCTCGGATGTCGCAAATAAAATACGCACAACTCACAATTTTGCACTTTTTCAGCAACTGAATGTCGCAAAACGCTAAATAAACGCTATATGTATTTATTTTCATACAAAAAGTTTAAATAATAATAATAAATAACGGACAATCCACACAACATCATCTAGCCCCAAGCTAAGCAGAGCTTGTGTTATGGGTATTTTATATTTATTTTTATTTATTTATTTACTTTAATTAAAACGGCTAAGAATGCCAATTACAATAATTATATATATGTATAACAAAAAATATCTATCTATGTAATATATTGTATTAAGTATGTCAGTCTTCTAGTACCCATAACACAAGCTCTGCTTAGCTTGAGGCTAGATGATTTTGTGTGGATTGTCCAGCATTATTTGTTTATTTATTTAATATTTTTATAAATTATAGTCTTATGTGTTATTCTGATTTAAACTAGATTGATGTAACGTTTCATTAAAATCCATTCAGTAGTTTTTGCGTGAAACAGTAACAAACATACATCCATACAAACTTTCGCATTTAATATTAGTAAGTTATAATAAATATCAACTACAAAAGAATTCTTTATAAAAACGTTCATGAGAAACTGACAAAGTTACAAAATATACAGCTCGAGCTGTTTTAGGATTAGTTTCCACATAGGTAGCTCCGAATCTGGCGAGCTAAACACTAAAAAAAATGGTTGTCTGTAAACTCGGTTTACTGACGATAGTTAAACGTGACAACGAACGCAAAGGCCGATTGTGCTTCTTTGTCGCTCGTTCCGCGCTCTCGCTTGCACTGAGTTTAGTTATGTCTAAGAATCAAACCTATCGAAGATTGGGACGAACTAGCTCCAAATTCTTAATCAATTGTAAGAAGGATCATATGATAAACACGATAGGATCCAGGTCTAGTTTCTTGCCAGTTCTTCTAGACTCTGGTCGCGATGAACTGGCGCCTAGAATCATCTAGTATGTGAGACGTTTCAAAGTGATCCTTGTGATTTTATTGAAATGAATAAATGCAATTGAAGTTTATCCAACAGAGGTCGTCAATGACAGTCTCACATTTAACCATGAGTTGTCACAGTAAAATCGCCTGAATTTACTACAGTAGTTACGTCAATATTAGTATTACGAATTTCAGTACCCAACTATCCGCTAGAGGCGCTGTACAAATCTTCATACATTTTTTAACTACAGGCGCTAGCGAGATAGTAATATAGTATAGTAAAAACTCATGGTAGAGCTACTGTTTCAAAACAAACTATTACTATACTACATAAGTAATTGTATCTTTTTATGCGTATTAAGTAAAGTACACAAATAAAGTATTCAATTTTACATTCTATTTAAAAAAAAATTGTTTACTTAAGTATTCTATCAGCAATCTAGTTCCCATAGTACAAGCTTTGCTTAGTTTGGGACTAGATTGTGACGTGTGAAATGTCCGTGAATATATTTCTTGTTTTAAATACTGTTTTAAGACACTTCATTTCCTCCTCCCGTCGATTAGTCATAGTATTATTGTATTACAAAAGTTTTACAACGTATTTCATTAATACATTTCTAAAAACCTAAACCAATTTATCAAATGTACAAAACATCTTCATACCATGTCAACTTCCTTCAAAAGCGTGTAACTCAACTTGCACCAATTTAATAAGAGCTATGCACCCACGTTGGTACACCCATCTTTGCTCACATAGTGGAAGCGAGAGAGGAGGTGTGGAGGTCTTAGCTGGTTGGTTGGACCACCTCGCTGGGAGCATTGACCCCCGCTATGGTGACCGTTTACCATTACGGATCGTCAATACTATCGATAAGTATCGTTCTCTTCTCTGCTCCTTTTATGATATTTTCCAGTTTATACATTCTTAGCATTGGGCAAGCGTCCATGTTTCGGTCTACGTTTCGACCGGTTTTAACCTATTCTTTGTTTCGATATTTGGCATTACTAAGTATGACCAGAGACTAGGTATAAATAGACTAAACAACCATCTAGAAATAAGCCAGGTATAACTCTCGGAATTTCACCTTTTTCCGAGTCACGTTTTTTTTGTATGAGGTTAGCAGTCTTCTTGTTTATACTAGTCTCTTGTATGAATAAGAATGGATGGAAGTGAGTTCATTGATATGTACTCCTCATCAAAGCCTAATAAAATTATCATACGGCCGGTTTCTCGAACGATGATCAACGAAAAAAATCAAACAATTACTATGTGGCAAACTCGGATCAATCGTGATTTGGGTTTCCAGAAACCGGTATATATGTATAGTAATTGTTTGTACTGAGATGTAATAAGAAGACGAATGATAGAGGAGAATATGTTGTGCCGACCCCACCTAGTGGGATAAGGGCAGGAAGAAGAGTACTTGTTTGTTTGTAATAAATAAAATAAATACCGTAAGAGAGACGTTTCCTGCAACCGGTGACTTTCGAAAGCCTAAATTTGTTAATCTATACTTCTATACTAATATTATAAAGAAGTAAAGTGTGTGTTTGTATATTTGTTAAATTGTAAGGGGTAATCTCGGGATCTACTGAACCGATTTTAAAAATTCTTTCACCAATAGAAAGCCACATTATTGCTGAGTGTCATAGGTTATATAAAAAACCGAAAAATAAAAAGGCTTTTACGTGGTAGTCCGTTTTGCAAAGTGAATCGGAGAAAAAACGGTCTAATTATGCCCAACGAAGTGGGAACGGGTCAGCTAGTTAGTAATAAGTTACTGTTTTGCAATTTATTTCGTAAATGGTATATCAAATTTGAATCTGTCACTAGATTTCCGTTGGTTAATATGTTTTATGTGTCTAAATTGATATTATTGCTACAATTAATCAAAACCGGTTTGAGAAATCGAATGAATTTGTTAATATTTAATGAGTACGTTTTTATTTACTCAACAAGTGGTTGATTAATTCTAAATATTTAAATGAAGGTAGTTGAAATTCTGTTAGGGGGAGACCTTTGCCCAGCAGTGGGAAAGTTTAAGTAAAAAAAAGGTGAAATTCAGCATTATTATATGCACGATATAATCCACTTAAATTAATAAATATTCTTGGACATTTCACACATCACATTCTAGTCCTAAACTAAGCAAAGCTTGTACTATGGGAACTAGATTGCTGATTACACTTAAGTACTTATATATTTTTTTTGTAAATACTAACCTACATATTAACACCCAGACATAGAACCAATATTTATCACACAAATATTTGTTCTGGGTGGGAATCGAACCCACGTCCTTATGACACCCGGTCCTGCTTGTTCTTATCGTGTCGATGCTATCTAGATAAGTTTTGAGTTATGACATCTGGTAACTTGGAGCTATTTGTTTGCTCAAATGACTAAGTTGAAATATTTTAACATTAACTTATAAAGAAACAGTTACACTTGCAAATTGCTATGTAGCTTTAAACAAATACCGTTGTTGAAAACAATTTCATTCTTAGCGCATAATTATGTTTCATCATTAGGAAGTCTGTATATTTGCAATGCTAATACGTTTCTTTGAGCGGTTACTTCACTATTCGATGTTTTTTTTTTCCATGTTTCCGTGGAGCGCGTGGTTTGATACAGTAGCTCTACCATGAGTTTTTACTATACTTTAAATACTATACTCGCTAGCGTCTGTAGTTAAAAAAATGTATGAAGATTTGTACAGCGCCTCTAGCGGATAGTTGGGTACTAAAATTCGTTATACTAATATTTACGTAACTACTGTAGTAAAGTCAGGCGATTCTACTGTGACAACTCATGGTAGAGGTACTGTATTTAGCGCGCACAAAGAACTATACAACATTGCTTTGCCCGGCCAGGTAGATGTACCGCAGACGAAAGAGACAAAACCATCGGCTTAACGCGGCTACATTTTAACACCGCCATTTATACCCGCTCTGTGGACTTTCTTTCAACCCCGCACAGGGCACGCTCAATCAATACAATAACCGGATCCTATGCCACCAAATAGCCGCCGTTCGACGCCAATATTATACTATATATCATTATATACGCCCGAAACAACGTTACCGTCGCATCAAACGTCGAAAATTAGCCTAAAAACGTGTGCGATACGTGTATGATGCGTGCGGTAATGACAGGACGACGCATCGGTTAGGCTTTGAGCGGACGGGGACGCGACGAGTTGTAATCTGGCGATCAAAATGGAAGCCGGTCGGCCATCTTAGGTCTGCCGCGAGCGAGAGAGCGCGGGCCGCATCGGGAATTTGGGAAATTGGTGTTTTTTCTGTTGTAAAGAGAGCAGTATATAAGAGGTCGGTAGGCAGAGGACAGGGCGAGGGGTGGGGGGGATCTCCGCACGGGCAAAGCGGTGTGAAGGGAAAGAACTGCGACTGTTACACAAGATTGGAAATGTCGCGGGATATGTCTCGCGATGTTTCGCACATAAATCTAACGGCCGGTTTCTCGAACGATGATCAACGAAAAAATCAAATTATTACTATGTGTCAAACTCGGATCAATCGTGATTTGGGTTTCCAGAAACCGGCCGTTACTGTTGTTAATTAACTTCCAAAAGTATAACATGCATATCTGTCCTATATCTTTTACACATTATTTAAGCCTATAACTTATACAACATGAATTATACCAATTGCTTACATATTTAATAAATGGTATTTCTTTACTTGTCATTGTCTAATCCCTTAATAATAAATATTCTAATTATGCATAATTGCATTTACTACTCATGTTTTTTTAGTTCGATCTCTGTTTTATCTACATGAATTAATAATTTTATCATTTCTTTTGATTTAACAAATTTTGTAAGGAATTGGTCAAGTCGTATCGTGCTGATTGTTTTGTGATCGCCAAGCGTCGTCGATCGGTGTCGGATTGATCGTTGGCTATATCCCCGCTCCGTGGACCGTGTACACCGTGTGCCTATCTTTCATTGCACGTACGCGCGGGGCGCGGGGGGACGGTCGCCGCGCATACACGGAGCCATCTTGCTAGCGGTCGTCGAATCGCTCGCGTCTCCGACATAAATCGCTTTTAATTCGCATTAATACCTAATTAGTACCACCAAAAACAATACAGTAACCCATAACAGTGCTGTGTAGTGTAGTGTTATTCAAACATTGTTTATATTGTGTGTTGTTGTTGTGTGTGTGCATTCCGAATGTCTAGGTGAGTAGTGACTAGTCTTTGTGTGACAATTATCATTCTGATCGATTCGGCCCGCGCGGGGGTGTGCGGCCCGGTCCGTTTTATATCTTTTGTTGTTTTGTAACGCTACGGAATCAATAATTTTAGTGGCGAAGTGGCTTGGAGAGCTCGTCTCGCGTTTGTGTTGATTTAAAGACAGTTATTGTGTATAAATCTCGGTTGAGACATTCAATTCAGTTTTGCGAAAGGTGCCAACGTTGCTGTATTGCTCAGGTAAGCATTTTTTTATAACTTTACATGCTAAACAAGACTAATAATGAAACGTTCTATAAATAGAAGCCGACCAGGTGTAAACGTTGTTACTTATTGCAGTTTGTAAATCACGCCATGACATGCAGAGTTTGAAAACTAAAAATTGAGGTTTGTTCCGTGACACTACCACCTACGGACTTGCCTATTGCTAACGGAATGTAGGCTAGGTTTTATTAGGCCTATGATAATAGACAGACATAATAGACAGACATTTATTTGCACAAATAACAAACACGCACAATATTAAAACATTAACGGTCTATCTTATAAAAAGTTAGAGCAGACTTGAAGTATTGATTACAATACGTAATGATGACATAAAGTCAACGCTAACTTTTTATAAGATAGGGGGTAAAACAACAACAGTAAAACAAGTAAAATACAAATAGAAATATATAAATAAGAAAAATAGATTCCAATTTAACTACATTATATACCTATATGGTTATAGATAATTTATTTCTCAGAAGAAAATTACATTTTTCACTTATTGAGAAACATTTACGGCCGGTTTCTCGAACGATGATCAACGAAAAAATCTAATAATTACTATGTGTCAAACTCGGATCAATCGTGATTTGGGTTTCCAGAAACCGGCCGTAAAACTTACAATACAAAATAGTTCCTAACAGCCAAACAATTTATAACACACATGTACGCAAGTATAAAAAAGTGCCACAAAGTGTATAAATATATAGATAATTCGTCTGTATTGTGTATAGGGTTACCAGATGCAAATTTCAAAAGTCCTGACAAAATTCCTGACTTTCGGCCAAAATTCCTGACAATTTATAACAAAACTAATTTTATTCTATTTTTCCGCAATAATTCAATAGTTATTACAAAATAAAAAATAATTTTTGAATCCAGTACGTTTAATATTATATTTCAATGTTGATTGTTTGATGTCAAAATCGTAAAAAGTTAATTACGATTAATGACAATTTCCTTTTTGTTGTTGTGACTAAAAATAAAAGTTTATAGTGTAAAAAAAATATTGTTTCATTTATTTGCCGAGAAATTCCTGACATTTCCCTTTTCCGGCCGCATTCCTGACATATGTCTAAAATTCCTGACATCTGGTCACCCTAATTGTGTATAAAGTAGTTTTAAACAAGAATTACAGTAGAGAAAGTGTATGTTTGTATTTTACTGACGCGCACAATGCGATGTTACGATCTTGATGTGCCAACGAGTATATTTATTGTCATCCGCAATTCCAACGATACTAATGACATTGAAGAGTTTTCCTAACAATATTTTATCGTCTAATTGTGATCGAAGGAGAAGTATATAAAACATATTAAAATGTCTGTCAAACCTGTCTGTCTGTATGATTAAGACAGTCGAAATTAAGATACCTAGTTGAAAGTATTATTAAATAAATAATAATAAATATTCACGGACAATTCACACATCACACTCTAGTCCCCAAACTAAGCAAAGCTTGTACTATGGGAACTAGATTGCTGATAGAGTACTTACATACCTAAGTACATTTTTTCTTTGTAAATAGGTACACAGGTAACACCCAAATACCGAAAAAATACCTAGATATAATCATATAAGTAAATATTTATTTACAATAACCATGTTCACGTAAAATAACGGTAATGTGGCTCGTAAAACACGGAAATCTAAAAATATGAAAATGTTGG
Organism: Ecliptopera silaceata; assembly: GCA_932527185.1. Lineage (NCBI taxonomy): Eukaryota > Metazoa > Arthropoda > Insecta > Lepidoptera > Geometridae > Ecliptopera > Ecliptopera silaceata. The sequence goes on along the minus strand of OW052217.1, from coordinate 3,166,043 downwards.
TTACACAACTTTGCTAGTTTCATCCAGATATGTTCGAAAAGTTTAAATTAAAATTAAGTATATTCATTTAATCTACAATATAACATTAATATTTAAAATATATGTCACTGGTTTATTGTTCATCTTTGAGGTCACTGACCTTGAATGGCCTTGTGTTTTAATAATGAAAAAATGTGTTACAAGTTCAATAATAATGTTCTACTAACCTAAAAGTTTTTTTTGCCTTGTCTCTAACTACCCCTTAGAGATTTATTTATTTCATCGTAGAGATTATAGATTTAGTAGATGAAAAGACATTAGGTACCTAGTACTACCTAAACTATCTTATAATTTTTTTTAAATAATTTATTTAAACGTATGAAAATAAACCATTCTAAAAATGCAGGCGCCTCCACCGCGTTTACACTCGCATGCAACAGTACAGATACAATACTAATGAATTGGTTTCTGTCATTGGTTGTTCAGTCAACATCTTGACATCCATTATTACAAAAAAACTGGATCTGTTGGCCAAATACTGCATCTAATGCACTAGTTATCCGACAGATCCAGCCTTCTGAGGGCGTAGTCCGAGCTTGTATTTTAAAACTCCCTACTCTCGAGCCGACAGTCGTCTCTCGGATGTCCATACATTTTTGTATGGCTATCCGAGAGACGACTCTCGGCTCGAGAGTAGGGAGTTTATAAAATACAAGCTCGGACTAAGCCCTCTGAACGCGAGTTCATTTTAAAATTGTTACGTCAATCATAACCTCAAAATTAAAATGAAATTAAATAGGTCAATAAAAGGTACCACGTTCTCAAGAACAAAGATCTCCTCTAGACAACCTTGGCAAAAAACTAGAGTACCTATTTAACTACCTATGTATAGGTTAGGTATCTGAGTACCTACACTACCTAGATATACTCCGTATCTTATAAAAACATAGCGTTGACTTTATGTCATCATTACGTATGGTAATCAGTACATCAAGTCTGCGCTAACTTTTAAGATAGACCGATATTTACTAAGTTAAGTTGAAACATCATTGGAACTTCAGTATTTAGTCATTCTTCGTAAGTATCATATAAAAAATGGTAGGAACCAGGCCCTAGTTTCTTGGCCGTTCTTCTAGGCTCTGGTCGCGTGGAACTGGCACCTAGAATCACCTAGTATTAGACGATTCTAAAGGATCTGCGTGATTTTACAGAATATAATTGACTAAGACTTTAATTTACCTACCTAGTTAGAACATTCAAATAAGTAGTTAAATAAAAATAAAAAAATAATAACGTGATGTTAATTAAAATATCTAAAACAATGCTAATTCAAGAATATAAACTTGATTAATACATTTAAATAATAAGTCACGCGATAAATCTGTTCATAAATATGTCTAAAACAATACTTAAAATAAATTAAATCCTAGTATAAAAAAAAAAGTATAATTTTATGAAAAATCTGCAGATTATACAACCGTAGAACATTTGTATTTTTGTAACTACCTAAATAACTTTAAAATTACTGAACTGATTTCGAAAATTCATTCACTGTTACATAGCTACACTATCCCGGTGGTATAAGCTATATTATATTTTCAAAAAAATTAGGGATCCTAACTAAAACTTCAATGATGTAACACCAGGTGTAAAATGGGGAGTGCTGCTTGAAGTTTGTAATCTAAATGATAAGTAGATATTTATGTAACTCTCAGTATAGCAGGATGATAAATTTTATATTGTTATGACTCATTTTGTTATAGAACATTGTTTATTTTGATTATCTGCATAATTCATTATGATTATTTATTTACATACGTACGTATGAATGAAGATATGATTGAACGAGAGGAGAGTAACGCGATTAGTAAAAGGTACTGAGGTGTAAAAATTAGTATCGTAATTTTTTTTCCTCTAACCTATCTCGTCCCACTGCTGGGCAAAGGTCTCTCCCAAATCTTTCCACTCGTCCCTATTCTTCGCATTTTTCCACCAATTCCCCTCGAAAGTGTAAAATATAGTAGGTACATATTCACGGAAGCTTGTAATAATACAAGCTATCAGCTATCTTGTACCCATAAGGGTACAAGATAGCTGATAGAATACAGATTTACATTTTTTTGTAAATACATACTTACTTAGAATACATAGTGACACCCTGACACAGAACAAATATTCATGTTAACCACATTATGGGTCGTTGGTTCGATTCCTAGAGCCAATGTCTAGGAATCGAACCAACGACCCACAGCATGGATGGCAGAGCTACTACCAACTGAGCTGTGACGCCTGTCATACAATTTAATAAACACCTATAACTGCTTACAGTAATGGCGGACACAAACATACCATGAAATTATTGCGTTCAACGGCGCGCCTTGTCTTACTTGATATGGGCATATCGTACAAGCTGTGGTATAATGTTATAACCACAAAAATATCTGTTTTTGTACTTCTTCTTCTTCTTATCGTGTCGATGCTAAATAAGTTTTGAGGTGTTTTGCAAGCTCTACCTACAGCACCACTTGTGGCTGCACTTTTTGTACTATTAAAGACAATACTGATATCAGTCATTTCATATGTTTTTCGCCTCATTCGGGTCAATTTTCTCCAAAATAAATAATTATTTACGGACATTATGTTATGACACGCTTTATTCCTAAAATAAGCAAAGATTATGCAAGAAAAACATCGCAAAAAAATTAAATATGCAGTTATATTTTGGACAGCATAACTCTTTTTACGACTTTTCCCTAACACGCTCAAAATAACATTCTGTAATGAGTTATTTATAAAATGTGATTGAAAATTGAAATTTCTTTCTTATACAATTCTTGCTTCCAACGCACGATATTATAGTTACCGAGGATTGTCTTTATGGCATTATAATACGACCAGTTACTGTTGCTTTGGGGATGCAGTCATATCATATCACTGTGTTGTACGGTCGTTTTAAATTAGTCGAGTTGCATTCTACCAAAGTGTTGCCAACTCATTCTGTAGTTTTATTGGTTTTGTGGTGTTTTATTGAAACTCATTAAATAATTTATAACCAGAATTATAATATTAGCTACATATATGTGTCTAAAGACTTACTATACCTAGAAAACTAAGTCTTTTAAGCTACTAGCTGACCCGTGCCCACTTCGTTGGGCATAATTTGACCGTTTTTTCTCCGAATCACTTTGCAAAACGGACTACCACGTAAAAGCCTTTTTATTTTTCGGTTTTTTGTATAACCTATGACACTTAGCAATAATGTAGGTTTCTATTGGTTAAAGATTTATATTTTTATAATCGGTTCAGTAGATCCCGACATTAGGTACCCCTTACAATTACAAATAAACAAACACACAAACTTTACTTCTTTATAATATCTATAGATTTGCCTTAAAATACCTTTATTAAGCAGTTTCAATTCATGTGTTATTTTGCAATGAATAACTCAAAACTCGCTGGAGCAATGCTCTTAAACAAGATGATCTTAAAACCGGTGATTCACCCTTTAAAAACGCAAGCCGTTATATAAAAACTGATACGCAGCAAATCATATATATCGACATTTCTCACGACGTCACAAACTGACTTATTCGTAAACTCGCGGATATAAAACTCGCGTGAACCCGCAAATTAGCACCTAGCAGTTCCAAACTAAGCCAAGCTTGTACTATAGGAACTAGATTATTGATGAAATACTTACTTTATATTTGTATAATGTTTTGACTATCACGGGTTGTTCGTAGTTTTCTTAAAAAACAAAATATTTACGAAATTCAAATCATGGTAAAATCCCGTTCATAATTTATTTTATTCTGTTTTTCAATGTATGTCTAACTAAAAATATATTGAGATACATGCTGGTTTCATACCGACAGTCAGACAGACAGACAGACAAACGGGCAGTGTAGTCTTACGGTCTATCTTATAAATATCTTATAAAAACTTCATACGTAATCAAGGGCGGATCCAGCTTTGGCGCCAGGGGGGGGTCACGATCCAGCTTTGGTGCCCAGGGGGGGGTCACATAGTCGTGGTCAAGTCAAAAACTTATAATTTAATTTTGATAATGTAATTCCCAAACGTTTGCCATTATACAAAGTTATTACATATGTAGTTACATTAATTCTGTATGGTGACAAAATATATAAATAAAATAATTATGTTCAATTAGTGGTCCACCCTAAGTCCACCAGCAGTGGAACCAGCTCAGGGGGGGGTCATGACCCCCATGACCCCCCCCCCCCCTGGATCCGCTGTTGTACGTAATGATGACATAAAGTCAACGCTAACTTTTTATAAGATAGGGGGTTAGAAATAGGGTATTGTTTATACCGGAACCTAAATACAACGAAAACGGAACGGAACGAAAAAACTAAATACAAAGTAATTTATTGACGTTAAGAACAAGTGACTACTGTGATCGATAGTCTACATAACTAGAGTAGCTACCGCCCGTAACTCCGCCTGCTATGAATTGATAATGTCGTACCCAAGGGTAATACCATAGGTATCCCGGATACAGAGCTGTACCTCTACCATGAGTTGTCACAGCAAAATCGCCTGACTTTACTACAGTAGTTACGTAAATATTAGTATTGCGAATTTTAGTACCCAACTATCCGCTAGAGGCGCTGTACAAATCTTCATACATTTTTTTAACTACAGACGCTAGCGAGTATAGTATAGTAAAAACTTATGGTAGAGCTACTGAGCGCGAATATATGTGACAATCGAAAGCTTAACGTTTTTAAGACACACTGCGCGCTACCGCTGCAACGTTCCACAGTAAAACTGATGTTGACGTGCAGTGTATCTCAAATACGTCACTGTTTCGATACGTTTACGATTGTCATTATTCGTGCTCGGTCCTCTGTTTAATCCACAACATCCTTGCCCTCGATCGCCTACGTTATATGTATATCACAAGATGGTAGATGTATAACGATTGGTAACTATTGTGTCATGATTCTACATATAGACGAAACAATGAATCCTATCTGCTCTAAATAAAATAGAAACACGATGTTTGGATTATTTTGACTTTGAAAGGCACAGGTCTGTCAAAGTCAAAATAATCCATCATCCATCGTTTTACTTCATACGAAATTACGTTTTAGCTTTCGAGACCCATTCGGACTAAGGTACAGACCTTAGTCCGAGTTACTCGAATGGTTCTCGAAAACTGAAACGTAATTTCGTATGGAGCAAAACGATAATTCGAAACAAAATCGATATTGTGTTTTAGTTTTCGAGACTTGCTCCCATAGTACAAGCTTTCCTTAGTTTTGGACGAGAATGTGATGAGTGATATGTCCGAAAATATTTATTAATTAAAATGTGATTGGAACATGACCTGCTGGGACTAATGTCCCAGTACATTGTAATCAATGTACTTATAAGGCTAGGTTTATAACAAAATAACTTACCTAAGTGTTGCAGTACACGTTTGTAAGTTAAACATATTGAATACCTACATAACCAGGTCAATGTCCACTACTTATTAGTTACAGTTCTGTGACTACAAAGACTTGACTATGAGCAAAAACGTGCTATGTATTAGTCGAGTCATCGCGATTATAGATCTGCACGCTTTTCTAGATTCTGTGGCAATGCCTATTTACGAAATTACTTACTAAAACTATAATTACGCTATAATACATGTTTATGCTATTCTAGGATAAAGTATCTATATTAAAGTGAATAAGTATCAAAATCGGTTCAGTAGTTTCGAAGATAACCTAACTAGTGGTTTAGTACGGGCTTAGAGCTCGCTTCGACCGGATGACGTCACAGCCTGTACCGGCCCTTTTGCGTTTTTAAACAGTCAAAAGTAAAACTTTAATAACTTCGTAATTTCTTGATGGATTTCTATAATTTAAAAGCATAATGTTATTCTGATGTATAAATTACATTATTGTTAAGTTTCATTAAAATCCATTTGCGTGAAAGCGTGACACATCCACATTCATACAAACTTTCGCGTTTATATTATTAGTAGGACCTTTCAAACCCCTGTTTACAGTCTGTAGAAAGTCATAATCTGAAAGTCTAAAATATTAGTAACAACTTGTGAGATTCGTAACTGAAAGGCTTAGCTGCCATGCATGTGGCGTTTTCGCAGTTAAGGACGCGTTTTAAATGACGCGACCAGCGACCGATTTAAAAAACGTAGCCCGAATTGAACTAGGCTTGAAACAATTCATACTGAACTCGCACTAAATTTATAAGAAACACCACACTTGACTGAGTAATCGATTTTTAGGATCATCATCATCAACCTATATAGTCCACTGCTGGACGTAGGTATTTGCACATGCGCCACTGACCATGGCCGGTCTTCGGTTCTTCTCATGTTGTGTTTGCCAGCTACACTCCGCCGATCGTCGCTCTATCTCTCCGAAGGGCGTTCTACGCTTGCCTAATTCTAATTCTGGTTGGGGGAATTAGATCTGCACTGACGTCCCGCAATTTGGTCCTGCTAACCTCACCCTAGCCAGCCTAAAAGTAACGGAGAAGGACTTTGGGTTGGTGGCAGCATTGTTCTAGCATCCCCGATGTTGTGGTGGATGGCGATAGTGATTAACAAGATCCGATCAGTTCCTGTAGATCGTGTCGCTTGCATTAAAACAGCACCTTAATACATAAACACGAAGAATGTTCGTCGTACGCAAACTGACAAAATTACTTTTTGTGGACAATGCATTCCTGGTTGGATGCCATCTTGTTTTTTTGCATGTTTCCAACGAATTATGTGCCTTTTGTTTGTCTGACTGTGCGGTTTAAACCTATACTCTGTTTGGGGCTAGATGGTGTAGAATAATGTCATATTATTTAATTCATGGACACTAATACCATCTAGTTCCAGAGCTTGTTCTGTGAGAAACAGATTGCTGATAGAATACGATGAAGTTTTTTGTAAACATAAATACAATACATAGCTTTTTTTATATAGATTTACTGATTCGTTTTTTTGTGATATCGACCTGTGCCTGAATTAAACGAATTTTAAGCTATTGCATAGCTTCTATCGCGGGCCTTGAGCGTGGAGACCGAATCCAAAAATTCCGTAAAAAACCTAACGAAAATAACCTAACACTGTGCAGTGCGCATGCGTTATCCAGCAAAACATGCTATGCAATAGCTTTACCGTGGCAGTCCCTGAATGCCACACGTCTTTTTATTTATTTATTTATAGCATCACCCAGAAACAAAACATCGATACCACAAATGTTTATTCTTCATGAATATCAAAGCAACCACGAATCATAATACAGTTAATTGACTTACCAACACAAAATGGCGGCTCTACCATATTATAGCTATGCTTAAGTATGCTTAATATGTAACTAAATGACACGTAGAATCCCCTAGTGAAAACGATTCTAAATGATTCTTGATTCTGAAAAGAATATATGACTGAGTAAATCTATAAATAACAAATAGCATTTCTAAGAGAAAACGTGTCTTTGTGTCTCAGCCGATCTAGGTCACAAGTTGAACACTATAGGCTAAGTACTGTTATAGTTAGCTGTGGTGCTCAAGGAGGTATTGTTAGCTTAGATTACACTGAATAAAACATACAAGAATATATTTTTTTTAATCTAGTTTCTTGACTATCGTAAACGTATTGAAACAGTTACGTATTTGAGATACATTGCGCGTCAACATCAGATTTACTGTCGAACGTTGCAGCGTTAGCGCGCAGTGTGTTAAAAACCTCACTTTAACGATTGTCATATATATTCGGGGTCAGTTTTGTTTTTATGTGCATGAGAGTTTATAACAACTGAGAGCAGTACCTCTATCATGAGTTGTCACAGTAAAATCGCCTGACTTTACTACAGTAGTTACGTAAAAGTATTACGAATTTGTGTACCCAACTATCCGCTAGAGGCGCTGTACAAATCTTCATACATTTTTTTAAATACAGACTCTAGCGAGTATAGATTGTAAAAACTTATGGTAGAGCTACTGAGCACGAATAAATGTGACAATCGTAAACGTTACGTATTTAAGACACACTGCGCGCTAACGCCGCTTCGTTCGACAGTAAAGCTGAAGTCGACGCGCAGTGTATCTCAAATACGTCACTGTTTCGATACGTTTACGATTGTCACATTTATTCGCGCTCATCCGTGTACTAGCTGTTCTTACTAAGCTGTGACGCCTGTCTAGCTTATACCTTTTAGCTGGTTAAGGGGCCATGGACAATATCCGTCGGTTCGAGTTTAGGTATTTAAAGACGCGCGACGCGGCTCACAGCGCTCGCGACTCGCGAACGTACCGTCCACGCGATATTCAAAGACTTACGAATTTGATATTTTTAAACTAGGTACTTCATTACTTCCAACATTAAATATCAATGATATTATTCATCGGTATTTAATCTTGGAAGTATGAAATTATGTGTTTAATTGGTTTGCTATATCGTATCAAGAAACAAATATTAAAAAGAAGATAAGATTTCTAAATAGTTTGTACTATTTTCTATCACCTACAAAAGTGTGACTTGTAGCCTCGAAACTATGGATGGGCACGCACCCGTATATTTACCCAGTACTGGGTATATTCCCATTTATGCACCCGGTATATACCCGTATGCACCCATTTGGTGGGTGCATTCAATTTTCATTTTCAAGAAAAAAATTGTTATAAACAAAGTATGCAAATCTGTTCTAACCATCATTTCCTACAAAAAGTACCTTATAACATTTTTTGATTAAACGTATATTTTCAAAGTTATTATAGATTTAGTATTTTTTTGTATGGAAATCAATGTTTAAGTAGCTTTTTATTCAAACATTGAACTTTTAAAGACTGGTAAAATAGATTTTCTATAAATAACACTTTTAATCATTAAAGTTAGAGGAGAATTGTTAACGGCCAACCATCAAAAGTGTCAGAAATAGTAGTTCGCAATACTAAATTAGATTTGAGGATCTTGAACTGTAATCTCGAAAGCAATTTGACGTTTTGATTATGAGCCTACTATACCTGAGTGCCTCCTATAGTCACCAGTTTGAAATTATCCTCATCGTCATCAATGTAAACCATTCCACTGCTAAAAGTAGGTTTTTTTTAAGACTATTTTATAAAATTACTCAGTTTAACATAACCTACTATTTTAACAAGCAGTAGGTAACAATGACAGAATAGTCACAGGTAAAAAATAAAAGACAAGCGAATTGTAGGACGCCCTTTGCCAAAATTGAACGACATGCGATGGATGATGCGTCGTATTTCACTGAGTGTGAAAAAATTAAAGTTTATTGCGTTTGTTTATCACAATCGCATCTTCAGGTGTGGATTTGTGAATTCTACTGTCAGTGTCCACGTTTCAGCAACAAACGTTCAAGCACGATTAAATGTGACTCGTAAACGTATCGATACATAACATATTTGAAAAACATTGTGTGTCAACATAAAACTTTCATTTTTAAACACTGAGGAATGGGCGACAAGAAAACTTGACGAAGTTTCCCAAAAGCAGTACAGCCCAGCTGAATTCTCTGGCTGACCTATTACTCAAAGTTGTGTCTACCTAGTTGCAGCATCTGAGTGTGCAAAACGACTCAAAAACAGACATCACCATCATCATTTCAGTTGCCAACGAACTGCTGAGTTTAGGCCTCCTTTTTACTATGCCATTCGTTACGGTCCCTTGCGTCGCGACTCTCATCCACTGATTCCCGGCTCGTTCATAAATGTCTTAGGACCATCGAGCTGTAGGTCTGCCTCTTAGTCTACGAGCATCCCTTGGCGACCATTCCGTTATCGCCTTACTCCACATTCCATCGTCTCTTCTTGCTAAGTGGCCCGCCTATCTCCACTTACCACTTCAGCTTTGCGATTCGCGAACCTACGTCCACAACTTTTGTGCGACGTTGGATTTCTGTATTCGGTATGTGGTCTAGAAGTGTTATTCCTTGCATGGCTTGCTCCATTGCCCGTTGCGCAACTCTGATCTTATGCATGTATTCCTTGGCCATGTCTCGGAGCCATAGGTGAGTATGGGCAGAATACATTGATTAAAAACATGGCGTAGATAAAAATCAGACATAGTATTTTTTGTCTTGCGTAATCGAAAGTATAATGATAATATTTGTTATAAAATAATGTTTGGGTGCACGAAATAAGCCTCCTCGTGGCGCATCCCGGAAACAGATAGGGCACGGTAACGCAGTGTCCTAGGCTGGCTAATTCTTTCACCACAATATTACTTTCAAGTTCGATAACTCAAATCCATCAAAGACTTCCTCCTGTGCGTTCCATCTCCATAATCATCATAGCTAGACGAACCCTTAACATATCACGGACGGCGTACCTATAGAACACTCAACAAAACCAAAATACGGGTGTGTAATATGGGTGTCACCCTGGATCGAGCCCTCATGTTCAAGGATCATTGCCAAAAGACCAAAGAAAAAGTCAGTACAAGGAACAATCTTCTTCGCCGCCTAACATCAACACGTTGGGGGGCCGCTCCGCATGTGTTACGTACTACGGGTCTTGCACTCAACTACTCCGCTGGTAAGTTTACCGGTACTGTATTTCATCGGAGTGCGTTTTCATGCGCCGTGGATGTTGCTCTAAATGTCACCTGCAGAATCATAACGGGTTGCCTAAAACCGCCGCCTCTTAATCTGCTATACCCTCTGGCACGCATAGCTCCTCTAAGTATAGTATAGTAGTAGCTCGAATGAGAAGCGTAAGCAGAAATCCGACCCCCGACATCCTCTGCATGGCTATAATGTGGTTCCGAGTAGGCTCAAAAGTCGCAAGAGTTTCCTGAGGTGCACTTTGACGTTGCAGGGTCACCCCCTTGAGAACAGACTGGATTTGTGGAAGAGTAAATGGCCACCTCCCTCAGACTTCTTGGATCCTGAAGAGCACTTACCGCCTAGAGATGATTTACCATATGCTATTTGGAAATCTCTTAACAGGTTGCGAGCTCAAGTGGGTCGGTGTAAAACTAACCTGTGTAAGTGGGGAATGTTAAACCAGTCTCAAGTGCAGTGTGAATGCGGTGCTGCTCCCCAAACCATGCAGTACCTACTGAACTGCCCCTCTACATGTACTGAGGCCGACTTGATCTCCGCTACGGTATCTGTCATAGTATTTGCAACCTTCTGGGCGGATTCAATTTGAAGGAATGTTGACACGAAAGAAGAATATTTGTTATGCCTCATCTAGAAACATGTCATATGATATCGAAAATAGCAGTTAGTTGATTTTCTAGCATGCCATAACTGAAACTTAAAAACATTATTTCCATAAAAGTTACTTTTATTAGGGAATTCTATAAAATCATAGAAAAAAACAGAAATCATAGCTCGAGAAATTTCAGAAAATCAGAAATGAATTGAACTTTGGGAACTCCCAAAATTCAAGCATAAGCCAGAAAAGGGCTTTCGATTAAGAAAATAAAAAAGCGATGTCTGATTTTCGGGTCATTTAGCACACAGTGCAAGGTAGACAGATCCTACACAACTTTGAGAGGGATTTCAGCAACATTGATTGGCTGTGGCTGTGTAATATCCCATTGGATAATACGAAAATCCGGATGAACGATCATATTCGATCGTTGGGTGCTTGGTCGATATCAATTCTCTTCAAATTTAAATGATTCAAAATACCACTTCAAGAAAAGCTATTTTATCAGTCACGAAAAGTTCAATATTCGAATACAAAGCTACTTGAACATTGATTTCCATACAAAAAAAATACTAAATCTGTAATAACTTTCAAAATATACGTTTAATCCAAAAATGTTATAAGGCACTTTTCGTAGGTAATAATGGTTAGAACAGATTTGCATACTTTGTTTTTATTTTTTTTTGTTCTTGAAAATCGAAATTGAATGCACCCACCCAAATGGGTGCATACGGGTATATACCCTCAATGCACCCAATGACCCAGGTATATACCCAAATGGGTAGATTGGGTGTATACTCTCCGCCCATCCATACTCGAAACTAATATTAGATTTCTAAGTAGGAATATTTGTGAATTTGAAAAAAATTGCTAAAACATATCCGTGCGCGCTACTGTTCTTGCTAGAGTGTTTGCCTTAGTTTTAACTTATTTATTACTTTAGCGTATCAGCACTGCTATTCAGCGCGTTGTGTTACGCACTTCTCAATATATTTTTTTTGTGCTGAAAATACAAGACGAAGGTTTATTGATGAATTAAAAATATTTTCCTTAGTTCTAAACATGGCTTCAAAACATTATTTCATTGCCAAAAATAAAATGAAAATTCAGATTTAGTTAGACAATGATTGAGAGAGTCGATTACCAGTTTCAAAATCCTCAGTTTTTATTTTTACTACTTCACCAAGATTATTTTATAATATTTATTTTATTTTTATTCATTTATTATTCCTTGCACTGTTTTCATCACATACATTATATGTATCAGTACCATGCATGGTGCATGGTACTGAAGCCAGTTTTGGTAGGGAATGAGTCTAAAACGGACCTACATGCATAGGCTAAAAGCGACGGCGTGAAGTTTTACCATTTTGAAATCCAAGATGGCGCGCACAAGTTTTAGTCAAATTAGAGATATGGGTGTCATTTTCGGGGTTTTTTGGGATGCTGATTACGAATATGGCAACCATTTTGGAATCCAAGATGGCGCGCACAAGTTTTGGTCAAATTAGCGATATGGGTATCATTTTCGGGGTTTTTTGGGATGCTGATTACGAATATGGCAACCATTTTGGAATCCAAGATGGCGCGCACAAGTTTTGGTCAAATTAGCGATATGGGTATCATTTTCGGGGTTTTTTGGGATGCTGATTACGAATATGGCAACCATTTTGGAATTCAAGATAGCGCGCACAAGTTTTGGTCAAATTAGCGATATGGGTGTCATTTTCGGGGTTTTTTGGGATGCTGATTACGAATATGGCAACCATTTTGGAATCCAAAATGGCGCGCACAAGTTTTGGTCAGATTAGCGATATGGGTGTCATTTTCGGGATTTTTTGGGATGCTGATTACGAATATGGCAACCATTTTGGAATCCAAAAGGCGCGCACAAGTTTTGGTCAGATTAGCGATATGGGTGTCATTTTCGGGGTCTTTTGGGATGCTGATTACGAATATGGCAACCATTTTGGAATCCAAGATGGGGCGCACAAGTTTTGGTCAAATTAGCGATATGGGTGTCATTTTCGGGGTTTTTTGGGATGCTGATTACGAATATGGCAACCATTTTGGAATCCAAGATGGCGCGCACAAGTTTTGGTCAAATTAGCGATATGGGTGTCATTTTCGGGGTCTTTTGGGATGCTGATTACGAATATGGCAACCATTTTGGAATCCAAGATGGCGCGCACAAGTTTTGGTCAAATTAGCGATATGGGTGTCATTTTCGGGGTTTTTTGGGATGCTGATTACGAATATGGCAACCATTTTGGAATCCAAAATGGCGCGCACAAGTTTTGGTCAAATTAGCGATATGGGTGTCATTTTCGGGATTTTTTGGGATGCTGATTACGAATATGGCAACCATTTTGGAATCCAAGATGGCGCGCACAAGTTTTGGTCAGATTAGCGATATGGGTGTCATTTTCGGGGTCTTTTGGGATGCTGATTACGAATATGGCAACCATTTTGGAATCCAAGATGGCGCGCACAAGTTTTGGTCAAATTAGCGATATGGGTGTCATTTTCGGGGTCTTTTGGGATGCTGATTACGAACATGGCAACCATTTTGGAATCCAAGATGGCGCGCACAAGTTTTGGTCAAATTAGCGATATGGGTGTCATTTTCGGGGTGTTTTGGGATGCTGATTACGAATATGGCAATCATTTTGGAATCCAAGATGGCGCGCACAAGTTTTGGTCAAATTAGCGATATGGGTGTCATTAATTTCCTCCCAAAAGACCCCGAAAATGACACTCATATCGCTAATTTGACCAAAACTTGTGCGCGCCATCTTGGATTCCAAAATGATTGCCATATTCGTAATCAGCATCCCAAAACACCCCGAAAATGACACCCATATCGCTAATTTGACCAAAACTTGTGCGCGCCATCTTGGATTCCAAAATGGTTGCCATGTTCGTAATCAGCATCCCAAAAGACCCCGAAAATGACACCCATATCGCTAATTTGACCAAAACTTGTGCGCGCCATCTTGGATTCCAAAATGGTTGCCATATTCGTAATCAGCATCCCAAAAGACCCCGAAAATGACACCCATATCGCTAATCTGACCAAAACTTGTGCGCGCCATCTTGGATTCCAAAATGGTTGCCATATTCGTAATCAGCATCCCAAAAGACCCCGAAAATGACACCCATATCGCTAATCTGACCAAAACTTGTGCGCGCCATTTTGGATTCCAAAATGGTTGCCATATTCGTAATCAGCATCCCAAAAAACCCCGAAAATGACACCCATATCGCTAATTTGACCAAAACTTGTGCGCGCCATCTTGGATTCCAAAATGGTTGCCATATTCGTAATCAGCATCCCAAAAAACCCCGAAAATGACACCCATATCGCTAATTTGGCTAAAACTTGTGCGTGCCATCTTGGATTCCAAAATGGTTGCCATATTCGTAAGCAACATCCCAAAAAACCCTGAAAATGACACCCATATCGCTAATTTGACCAAAACTTGTGCGCGCCATCTTGGATTCCAAAATGGTTGCCATATTCGTAATCAGCATCCCAAAAGACCCCGAAAATGACACCCATATCGCTAATCTGACCAAAACTTGTGCGCGCCATTTTGGATTCCAAAATGGTTGCCATATTCGTAATCAGCATCCCAAAAAACCCCGAAAATGACAACCATATCGCTAATTTGACCAAAACTTGTGCGCGCCATCTTGGATTCCAAAATGGTTGCCATATTCGTAATCAGCATCCCAAAAGACCCCGAAAATGACACCCATATCGCTAATCTGACCAAAACTTGTGCGCGCCATTTTGGATTCCAAAATGGTTGCCATATTCGTAATCAGCATCCCAAAAAACCCCGAAAATGACACCCATATCGCTAATTTGACCAAAACTTGTGCGCGCCATCTTGGATTCCAAAATGGTTGCCATATTCGTAATCAGCATCCCAAAAAACCCCGAAAATGACACCCATATCGCTAATCTGACCAAAACTTGAGCGCGCCATTTTGGATTCCAAAATGGTTGCCATATTCGTAATCAGCATCCCAATAAACCCCGAAAAGGACACCCATATCGCTAAATTGACCAAAACCAGTGAGCGCCATCTTGGATTTCAAAGTGGATATCCAATTGGAATATTTATATCCGTATGATCATAAGTATAGAAAAATTCTAAAATCATTTTTGATTTCACAAAGACTCAATCTATAAAAGTTGCCTTTCAAAGGTTGTTACGAAGAGAACGCTCGTAGCGAAAAGGCCGCCCAATTGTCTGTTACTAACAATAATATGAACTTTGTTCAATACGGAACGTCATTGTGGTATCAATAAAAAAAAACGTTTTTATACTTAGGATCAAAACCACACGGTCCCACTATATTTGATGTCGATTTTGGTTTTATAATTATTTACGTAATATTTGAAGATCGCGACGAAGACCGACATGACCGCTCTCTCTGACCGCTCGAGGCGGACTGATTTACGACGCGGTGCGCTCCTCGATTTATAGGTTGTTTTCAAAAAATTGTATAAAAATAAGTAATAGCTACAAGCTTCCAATTTTTTTTTATTATTATCAGAAAAGCCTGAATTTTTATATAGTTGGTATATTTCAGCTGTAGTCTCTATAATCTTCGTAGAAATAACAGTTATATTGAAGGGTAAAATTTTATAATATGCTTTTTTTCATACCGTCTTTTCAATATGACATTGTATGAACGTATGTTAGTTTTTTTTGTAGCTTCTACTCACGGCAAAGTGTTCTTTCATATTTCATTTTTTATATTACTTCCTTATTATTATTTTGATCACAATCACCATCGAAAGTACGCTATTTTTGCTAATTTTCGAAAACCTTGTCTACAAATTAATTAATTTCTCAGTTGTAAATTAATAAATCATTTTTTTTTTCAATACATTCTACTTTCGAAGAATCATTCTTTGATATGCATATCTTTTTATAACCGTGAAAAGTTTCAGTTCATAAAAACCTTATTCGAAACCTCACCAATTTCACAGAGCTCAATGAAGGGACCCTTAAGTTTTCAGCTATAATTGTTCATGATGTAAATATGAACATTGGTACGATAAGATGACCCCAATATGCAACAGGAAAACAATAGTTAATTATTTAACAAGCGCGCGTTTTAGTTTTTGTAGCTAAGTATGTATATGTAGATAAAGCGTAGAAATACCTACTTATGGCCGGCGCAGACTGGGACGGCATGGCAAGGGATTTTAAGTTTTTACTAATGGACATTCAACCGTACTGTTACAGAAATACGACATAAATTGCTATGCTTTAAAATGATGCCGTGGCATTGAACGTGAACGGAACGGCATCATTTTAAAGCATTGCAATTTATGTCGTATTTCTGTAACAGTACGGTTGAATGTCCATTAGTAAAAACTTAAAATCCCTTGCCATGCCGTCCCAGTCTGCGCCGGCCTTTATAGGATATTACTTTTAAGGTTGGGAGACGACTTACGAATTTTTAAAGAATGGTTAATATACAAAAAAAAATGCGAGAAGCCTATCCCATTAAAGTCTTTGGCATCTGATCGCGCGATATTTTTGACGTAGAAACAGATCACTGAAGGTTTTGTAATCTAATCGCGTAATCAGATTCCAGAATAATTTAGGCCTTGACTAAATATCGCTTAGAATACCTAATTGCTTCAGTATGTTATTTTAGTAAGTACATAATGTTATATTAGGGTGTTACCACACCAATCGATCGATAGTCGATCGATGCCATCGATCGACATCGATCGACGTTGATCGATTGGTGTGGTAGCTTTAATCGATCGACGAATACCGGTCGACTAACTAATCGATCGATTGCCGATCGATGGCATCGGTCGACACTGGCGAGCTCGAGCAGCTCGATCGACGACGACTTATCCATTCTACCATTGATCGATGGCATCGATCGACTATCGATCGATTGGTGTGGTAGAAACTATCGATCGACGTCGATTAATCCATTCTACCATCGATCGATGGCATCGATCGACTATCGATCGATTGGTGTGGTAGAAACTATCGATCGACGTCGATTAATCCATTCTACCATCGATCGATGGCATCGATCGACTATCGATGGCATCGATCGACTATCGATCGATTGGTGTGGTAACACCCTTACGCTATGAAATGATGATAAATTTCATTATAAATCAAAATTATCGAAAATAGATTTTCAAAACTAGTTTTCTTTCTACTACTTTTGCTGTTGACTGTACACCGCAATAAATAAGTGAAAATTTAATCAATTGTCTCGTATTGGCGCCGCTCCAGTACCTCAAATGCCAAATGTTGGTGTCGGCAGGGGAGCCAAAATTTCCTAGGACAGATGTAGCCAACCATTTTTGTGCAAAAAATATATCTAAGTTATTTTAAAGATAAAATAATAAAGATATTGTATTGAAATAGAAATAGAAATATGTTTATTGTCACTTATATGTAGCACAGTTAAATGTGAGGCCCTATTTCCTGGAAAAGCGTGAGCTGTGGCCCAGGAAGCAGTTCTCTCCCAGATGATATTTATAGTAGGTACAATATTAAAAGTTTAGAATTAATTAGGTTATATTGTATTAAGTATGTCGGTCTTCTAGTACCCATAACACAAGCTCTGCTTAGCTTGGGGCTAGATGATGTTGTGTCTTTCCAGCATTATTTATTCTATTTATTAGTAGGATATTTTTGTTTTTTTGCGGGCCATAGTTTGGCTACACCTGACCAGACTGCAGTTACGTTAAAACCTCGGCTTCGCCTTGATAAATATTTAAACCTACTTAATTTAAAACTTAAAGTTTTGGACACGATAGCAATTTTATTATATTGTAGGTATTTTTCTTTGGAATAATAAATATTCACGGATCACTATTCATAATCCCTTTTTTAGTCAAAACTTCAGCCATTATATTTTCTAGATATTTTAAGTAAGTAAAACAATTTTATTCAATAAAATCACAAGGATAATTTAGAATCGAAGGTCTTACATATAAGGTGATTCTAGGTGATTTCTAAAAGAGACGTTATTTGCATGAAATGGTTCAAAATTATCATGTGCTACGATCTCGTGCCGAATTATAATAAAACATCCAGCAGGATTACTGGGACCCTTTGTTATAAAAAAAAACATACGCCATATTCAAAAACGTTTTATAAACCTGATATCGAAAGATGTTATTTTTGTTATTAAATAGAAGCCTTTGTTAGTTTGATTATTTGCATATGTAAATAAGAATAAACTTAAATATTCACGGAAAATCAACACATCAATTTGTTCAATTAACATTGTTTTTATTCAATAATATATCAAAGATTATATAATTTAAATAAATTGCTAAACATTTTACGATAAAGTTACGCTTGTAGAACACTTGCAATATTAAAAAGAATACCTATATATAGTTTAATATATGTATTATTATTATTATTATTATGTTATTATTAAACGGATACTGGAGTGGAGACCGCGTTTAGGCAAGCGTAGGGTAGGACGCCCTCCGGCGAGATGGAGCGACGATCTGCGGAGTGTAGCTGGCAAACACTGGATGAGAGGAGCCGAAGACCGGGCTCAGTGGCGCGTCTTGGGAGAGACCTACGTCCAGCAGTAGACTAATATAGGTCGATGATGATGATGTATTATGTTGTCTTATACATTTTAAACGTACGAAAAATATTACAATAGCCTTGATAGGTATTTTTTTGTTTTCTTGGCGTTTATGTATCTTCTGTTTATGTGCACTGTACCGATCGATTTTACTTTCGTTGGAAATAAATAATTATTATATTTTATTCTCAAACAGAATATATATCCCTAATATCTTAAATATCTATAAAATTTAACTTAAATCTGATTTAAATTGGGGGGGAAATATCAACAATTGACGTACGCCTTATTTTGACAAGCTTATTTCTTGATAAAGTCTTGATAAAATACCGCATTCATGAATAAGGGCTTGTAGCTAGTAGTATTGTGTGAAGGGGACATTTTTTTATAGATCCTTCAAATTAAACATCCCTATACAAAAGAGCGAGAAGGCGCGTGGTTACAATAATGCATTTTTATTTACACCCTATTACGTTTGCATAAGACACAAAATACTTGAGCAATTTTTAGGTACTCAGGTGTCGGTAGTCAATATCACAACAGCATTATAAGTCTTATTACATTGTTATAACGTCTAAAGTTCCTTGAAGAGCGAAGATTATTTTCATCTTTTATTTGCTAGGTCATTTTGTGCTGTGGCTTATTGTGATAGAGCTCATATTTGCGTGCGAAGTTGATATGCAAATATGTTTTAGGGATCAACTTCCTTACACCTGGACTGTTCGATATTATTTTTAGAACGCCGAATGATCGATCTTTGAAGCTTTGTTCGGAATAGTGAGAATGTCAGGCAGAGATGTCCATTGCTTTTTATGTAGGAGATGGAAAAAAATAACTGGATTAGTTGAATATGTGACGTGCAGTGTACGCTAAACACTATTTAGAATCAAATGTTGCTGGTTTTAACTAAGAGTGGGTGTTTATCCCGTGAGTCTTTGGAGAGCAAAAAGCTTATTTTTACTGAATTATTAGGATTTATTCATAAACACACTTACGTCTATTACAGTATTTATAAAATGTACATACATATGTATAAAATATATAAGGAACAGTTGAGCTATCTGCAGACCGGTGCAAACGATCTATATATATATACGATATTCATTTATTGACAGAAATACATTATCTAGGAAGATTTCAACTCTCTTACTATCACCGTTCATGAGATACAGCCTGGTAACAGACAGACAGACAAATCGACAGACAGACAAATCAACAGACAGACGGATAGCGAAGTCTCAGTCCCGTTTTACCCTTTAAGTCATCATCATCATCAACCTACATTAGTCCACTGCTCGACGTAGGTCTCTCTCAAGATGCGCCACTGATCCCGGTCTTCGGCTATTCTCATCCAGTTTTTGCCAGCTTCACTCAGCAGAGAACCCTTTAAGTACGGAACCATATAAATGACAAAACTCTAATCTCAGGAAAAATCGCCATTATATAACCCAGAAGCAGTGCAGTGTTCCAAGATGCGCTACTTTCTATTCCGTTGTATCGATCCGTCACTTTGACTTACGCGACGGTAATGGATGATGTTGAATATTAAACACATATTTACACAGAAAACATGTTTAGGTAAACATTTATATGTATACTGTGGACAGTCAACGTTATTCGGTTTTCAACTGATATAAAAAAACGGAGGTACATACTCAATTCGATTGTAGGTATGTATGTTACCTAAAAGATTTCTTAAAATTGGTTAAAAATTTGTACATAAGTATTCTATCAGCAATATAGTTCCCATAGTACAAGCTTTGCTTAGTTTGGGACTAGAGTGTGATGTGTGAAATGTCCGTGAATATTTATTTATTTACAAAACTGTGAGAAGTTAATAAAATACCTGTACTTACTTAATTGTATAAAGCGTGTTTGAACTTTTGTTTTGCGCCAATATACCTTTGATCAAAGTAAGTAATTAAAAACATTTTTTTTTCTAATCTACCCACATGATCTACTAATACATATTAACAAAACTCACAATCGTAATATAATACGTGATTCGTCATAGCCTCCATTGTTCGCCATGGTTTCCCATGGCTAAGCGATCACCCCATAACATGTGATGGGGTGCAGGCGTGAATATACTTTATATTATACTAGTAGTACGCCCCGGCTTCGCACGGGTAGCCTATATACAAAATATCATTATAATATAGCCTATGTTCAGCGCAAATAATATTTCACAACAGTGAAAGAATTTTTGAAATCGGACCAGTAGTTTCGGAGCCTATTCGATGCAAACAAACAAACTAACAAACAATCAAATCTTTCCTCTTTATAATATTAGTTTAGATGTGTATAGTACGTATTAGTACTAAACTGTAGGAATTATCATTAAGCTAATTAAGTAAGTACAGATTTAAAGATATGTAAATTCATTTTGCACTAGTTTCATCTTTTGTTCCTATATTTTCTATTAAATATAAATGGCAATAGCCGTGATTAATTATTTATTTAGTATCAAAAAAAGTGTTTTATCATTATTACCTATATCAATAGTTATGATGTGTTCTTCAGTTATGCTAAATTTGGAACTTGAGTGTCATTTCTGTGAAATGTCCAATCAATATTAATTAATTTTATGCAAAGTGATGACTAAAATCGGCTTAAAGTCCAAACTACCCTCTATATGTGTCCAAAGCATTATCGGGGTGCATTGTTGTATCACCCTTCTGAACAAATTCTATTGTACACCCTCTTCTACATATCGGTTTGGTTAATAAACTATGTGAGAGTGACCAACGGTTCAGAAAGCTGTACCATGAGTTGTCACAGTAAAATCGCCTGACTTTACTACAGTAGTTACGTCAATATTAGTATTACGAATTTTAGTACCCAACTATCCGCTAGAGGCGCTGTACAAATCTTCGGTACGGTAGCGAGTATAGTAAATATAGTACTTATAGTAAAAGCTCATGGTAGAGCTACTGAGCACGAATATATGTGACAATCGTAAACGTAACGTATTTAAGACACACTGCGCGCTAACGCTGCAACGTTCGACAGTAAAGCTGATGTTCACGCGCTGTGTATTTCAAATATGTGAATTGATTTGATGATTTATTTTTTGTTTGATAGATGATTCTTTATAAATTTTAATTTAAATCTGACTAACCTACTCTTTGAGTTGTCTTTAAAAATGTGTATTTGTTTATCGATAACGATTAAATTCGTTTTCTTTTTTCTCATATATAATGAATTATACATAGAACAAAGAAATAATTAATTTCTTTGAGAAGTAATCCGAATTTCAGTCTTAGTTATAAATGTTAATCAACTTGTACCGCTGTCAGTACCAGACTGCAGTATTCGGTATAACGCAACTCGCAAATCTAACACACACATGTCCTTAATAAAACATCGGTTGTATCATATGCTATCGATTGTACCTTTCGACTTCTGTCCTTTTCGCACGCAGGTGTAAGTGCGAGAGAGAACGAGATAGAATACCTCCTTGCAAAGCTAGTTTGAGATGTGATGTTTACTTGTGTGCATTAAGGGTAACGCCCTATAAACTATAGAGCAGTTTCGCGAGATAACTATGTTTGTGGGTAGTTTTACTGAAGTCACTGAAAAGTACAATGTAGTTTTCATTATAAACGGGATATTTACCATGATTTGTGAGTCTGATTATTTCCCGATATTTCGGCACAGTTGCATGCGCCATGATCACGGGTCGAACTGAAGTCTTTGCAAGTAGATATAAAAGTCATTGGCAGACATACCGGTCTACCCTCTTTCGCACTCTTTTATTAGGAACGGTAAATATCCCGTTTATAATGAAAACTATGTTCAAAACCGTGATAGTTGCAAATATTATAAGTACAATGTAATCCTACTAATATTATAAACGCAAAAGTTTGTATGGATATTTAGTTTTTAAAACATGACGTCACAATCAGCTCAGTATTCGATCTGTTTCCTTTTTAGTTTACAAAAAATATAGAACTTAAATTATTTATCCTATCCTACTAATATTATAAATGGGAAAGTTTGTATGGATTTATGTATGTTTGTTAGGTACTCTTTCACGCAAAAACTACTAAAAACGCGACTTCGTATTGCTATTATTATATTTTTGACAATTTGCACAATATCTCTGTAAATTATAGCCTATAATATGTTATTCTGATGTATAAACTATGTTATTGTAAAGTTTAATTAAAATCCATTTAGTAGTTTTTGCCTGAAAGAGTAACAAACATACATCCATCCATCCATACAAACTTTTGCATTAATAATATTATTTAATATTAGTATGATAAAGAATTAAATCTATGGTTTTTATAAACTAAAAAGGAAAACGGAATCAGATACAATACTGAGCTGATTGTTGTGACTTAAAATATGTAAAAAAAAAGACGTGTGGCACTCGTGGACTGCCACATTAAAGCTATTGAATAGCATTTTTTACTGGATTACGCATGCGCAGTGTTAGGTTATTTCGTTACGGAATTTCTGGATTGTGTCTCCACGCTCAAGGCCCGCGATAGAAGCTATGCAATAGTTTAAAAATATACACGTTGACTTGAAAACCTCCTCCGTTATTTTCGTCGGCTAAAAAACTATAAATCAGAATAAAATCACAGCATTTGGTGTAATTTGCCACTAGGACTGCGTTTATCGATATTGCCCGTGGGGGAGCACCCTTCTGAAACAGTACATCAACACAATACATTAACTAAGTTATCCTCTCTCGTGTGTATCGTCTACGAAACCGGTAGTATTTAACATCATATAAAAATAGTAGGAACCAGGCCGTAGTTTCTTGCCTAGAACGCTCCATCATCATCATCATCAACCTATATCAGTCCACTGCTGGACGTAGGTCTCTCCTAAGACGCGCCACTGAGCCCGGTCACGGGTTCTTTTCTTCTCATCCAGTGTTTGCCAGCTACACTCCGTAGATCGTCGCTCCATCTTGCCAGAGTGCGTCCTACACTACGCTTGCCTAAACGCGGTTTCCACTCCAGAGGGCTTAGTCCGAGCTTGCATTTTAAAACTCCTTACTCTCGAGCCGAGAGTCGTCTCTCGGATCTCTCTCTCTACTTCTTACAAAAATATAAGGACATCCGAGAGACGACTCTCGGCTCGAGAGTAGGGAGTTTTAAAATGCAGGCTCGGACTAAGCCCTCTGTATCCGTTTGCTCCAACGATTGTCGGTTCTTCGGATAACATGGCCAGCCCACTGCCACTTCAGCTTGCTAATCCTTTGAGCTATGTCGAACACCTTAGTTTTCTTTAGTTTTCTAGAACTCTCCGGTCGCGTGGAACTGGCACTTAGAATCACCTAGTATATAAGACGATTCTAAATTAGCCGCGTGATTTTGCTGAATAAACTATTATTGATATTCATTTTTTGATCTGAACAGCATTGAGGCCGTTCAATGTTGTTCAGATGGTAAAACTGACTGATTCTTGGTCAGCATCAAGACTTTTGATACCTGTCGGGTCAACTCGGGTCTATTTGTCCTGATCAGTACTTGAGGGTTTCCTGAAATTCCCGATTGGGCTATTCAACGCTCCTGACAACTGACACAAAATTTTTTTTTTTTTTTTTTTTTTTTATTTATTTCATTTTACAAGGTCATTACAGATTTAACTAATTCGACAATGTAAACAAAGTTTAGCTTAAGTAGAAATAAGCCCTATCTGTAAATTTCGTCAACGAAACCACAAACAGGTCGAACTCTTCGTCTTCACAAAGGTTGTTTATAAGGCGAAGGGCACCAGTTAAAGGAGCTTCCTTCAACAAATTAGTCCTAGCTTTGGGCTCTGCGAGTAGTTTGTGTCGCCGCGCGCGTACATAGTTGTTCGGCACATACAGACCCACATGCATCAGTACTCGCGGGTTGTACACCATACCTCTCAGTAGTTTGTAAATGTATGTGGCCAGCATAACCCTTCTTCTCACCTCAAGCTTAAAATACCCTACCATCCCTAAAACGAAGAGAGTAGGGTACATAAGAGGAAAGAACGGGTAAACTCCGTACAATTTTAAATATAGAAACCTAGTAAATTTGTTTTGAATTTTCTCTAACATGCTGCTATACTTCTTTTCATGCGGACTCCATATTATAGCACTACTTTCAAGCCTACTGCGTACTAGCGCATTATATAGTGCTTTAAGCGAGTTAACGTTTTGGAAATTGCTACATTGTCGCAGTATGAATCCCAAATTTCGAAAAGATTTTTTGCAGATATCCACAATGTGATTACGAAAGGCTAAATCCGAACACATACCGACTCCAAGGTCTCTAACAGATGAAACTCGGGCCATGTTATTTGCGCTTAAGCTGTAAGTATTAGTTACAGGGTTAACAGATTTGCTGTATGTCATGACACAGCATTTCTCCGCATTAAAATACAATTTGTTAGCCTTACTCCACTTTACTACGCTATCGATGTCTTTTTGTAAAAGTTCACAATCGGTGCCATCTTTGATCTCAAGGATTAACTTAAGATCATCCGCAAAGAGAAGACACACAGAGTGCTTGATGACAGTTGGGAGATCGTTGATCATAATTAAAAACTCCAGGGGGCCAAGATTACTACCTTGACTGACTCCGGAGTTAGTAAAAAATGCTTCAGATGTATATCCATTGTAGTCCACATATTGCATTCTTCCCCGTAGATAGCTACAGAAGAACCTTAAAAGATCCACAGCAAATCCAATCGAAGCAAGCTTCCTCAACAGCACGTCATTGTCTACAGTGTCGAAGGCTTTTCGGAAGTCAAAGTAAGCAGCATCTACCTGGCCACCAGCGTCTAGAGAAACTGCGTATGTCATAAAACATAGCAGGTTACTGTCCGTGCTTCGACCGGGCCTAAAACCGTGCTGAGCGTCCGACAACTGCGTACTTACTTGCTCATAGATATATTTGTGTAAGACTGTCTCAAACACTTTAGCGAAAGATGATAAAACAGCTATAGGCCTATACCCCGTCACGTCCGAGCCAGCGCTGCCCTTCGGAACAGGGATCACCCGTGTGAGCTTCCATTGTTCAGGGTATGAATTCGCCTCCAAGCATAAATTAAATAAATATTGAAGAGGTTCCGCAAAGATCATTCCACAATCCTTGACAAGGAAGGCGGGTATACCATCCGGTCCTGCTGACTGTTTTGGTTTTAATCGTTTCAAAGCCAGCTTCACATCTCGCTCCGCTAAATAAGTAATAGCAACTTGCTGTGGCCCACTCGTCCCCGCCGCCACAATCGCTTCATTCACGCTAAGCATAGGAGGGTCTGCACTATATACCGAATGAAAATAACCCGCGAACTCCTGAGCACAGCTTTCGGGAGGTAAAATTACACCATCCTTAGTAATACAGGACGGGCTAGCCTTAGTCCTTTTTGATTTCATATAGGACCAGAACGAGTTTGGATCCTTAGAAAACTGGTTTTGTAATTTAATTCTATGAGCGTCACTAGCTTCGCATATCTTCAACTTAACTAAGGCCCTTTTTTTAGAAAACCTTTCGTAATCACACTGCAACTTACTTATTTTATATTGTTTATGTAATAAAGCCTTTTTCTTAATTTCTGAAATAATATCAGCTGTAAACCATTCCGGATAAATATATCTGTCGTTGTTCAAAACCTTAGGTTTTTTTCGTGGTGCACAGCTATCAATAATATCTGTTATCGTTGAATAAAATTGTATTGGCAATGAAGAAATATTTATTCTCTGGGTGTTACTATGTATTCTATGTTTGTATTAACAAAAAGTAAAAGTATCCTATGAGTAATCTAGTTCCTAAAGGACAAGATTTGTTTAGTTTAAGATTAGTGTGATGTGTGAAATGTCCCTATAATTTATGTATATAACAAAAATATTGTTTACAGATAGGTACATATTTCAGCAATCTAGTTCCCATAGTGCAAGTATTGCTTAGTTTGGGGTTAGAGTTTGATGAGTGAAATGTCCGTGAATATTTTATTTATAGATGAAGTTTTATCTCAACAGAACAAAAGAGAAACTAAAACGATATCACAAAACCGTACAATACAATACGTATAAATAAAAGTTGAGACAGCTATATAAACCGTGACGAGTGTGACAAGGACAACAATATCCCCTATATTGTTGTCCTTGTCGCACTCGTGAGGAATACACCAAATAAGGGTCGTTACGATTGTAAACGATTTCACCAAATTAGTGTCGCGAATAATGTTGTTATGATTCTTTATCGGTGTTTTAAACGAGTTTAAGTATATTTTGGTTAGTTTATTCGCCTTTTATGCTCTAACCTTTTAAAACCATAGCAATAAATATGACCTATGTTACTCAGGGTGAATGTACCTTCCCAATTGTGAAAGAATTTCTTGAATCGGCGCAGTAGTTTTCGAGTTTATTCATTACAAACATACACGCGTTTAGGCAAGCGTAGTGTAGGACGCCCTCCGGCGAGATGGAGCGACGATACAAGGAGTGTAGCGCAAACACAACATGAGAAGAGACGAAGACCGGGCTCAGTGGCGCGTCTGCAGAGACCTACGTCCAGCAGTGGACTGATGTAGGTTGATGACGATGATGAAACACAAACAGACCAAAATGCAAATCTATCCTCATAATATTAGTGTGAATGTAGTATCAAATTTGTGTTTTATTTTAATAAGATACTTATACTTTATTCACAAACAAACTTACGACTATTACAGTATTTACAAAATGTACATAGGCATATAAAATACATAAGAAACAGTTGAGCTATCTACAGACTGTTGCAAACGATCTATAGATGGTTCAACTGATCCAAATCAGTACCAAAGATACTGGCTGCATTGCCGCGCTGAATAGCATTGCTGATACGTTGGGTCAGATACTAATTTGTGTTTTATATTGTTGCAGATCATACTGGATGGTTCAGTGTTGGTGATAGTGTGTGGTGATGGTGATGTGTTGTGATGACGTGTGATGAGCTAGCACTGATGACTGCTGGATGCTAGCAGCCGCTGGAGGTGAGATTTTTATAGTCAAAGTCAAATTCAAAGAATTTTTATTGCTCATAGTAAAGATACGGGATTTTGCGTACATAACTGTTATTTGATTCTATTGTAGCTTTTTTTAAATCAAATTAAATAAATATTCCTAGACATTTCACTCATTACACTCAAGTCATACAATTTGGATATTTTTAAGAGACGAGTGAATGGGTATCTTCTAGGCAAGCATGCTACATCGTAGACCGCATCGTCACTTAACATCAGGTGAGATCGCGGTCAAACGCTTGCCTATAACTTGTAAAAAAAAAATAAGCAAAGCTTGTACTATGGGAATTAGACTGCTGATAGAATACTTATATTACATTTACTCTTAACTAAATATCCAGTAATCAGCAAACCGTAAAATACCCAGAACACCCGGAATAAATATTTGCAGATCGTACAAACATTTATCCCAAGGTGGGAATCGAACCCGCAACCTTCCGCGTCGCAGGCGGACCTTCGCCTACCGTGCCACATCGGTCATCAAAATAATTCAAACGTTGTTGTTTTGAACTTTGAACATAAATTAGGGTCATTTGTGACAATAAAACACGAAGGACCCTGACGAATTTGATGGTTAGATAAACTTTATTAACCTTCAAAATGTTGATGGAAAATGTTGGTTTACTTTATTGAAGGTACCTCCTACATCGTAATTTGATTTAGCCTTGCCAAGTCCATAAAATTATGGTAACAAGAATTTGCTGGAAATCTATGTAACTATCAAATTCCAAATTATGTTTATTCAATACATGATAGATTCATGCCTTGATCACACGTACCGAGTAAAACGGCGAGACAGTGACGTATTTAAGATACACTGCGCGCTAACGCTGCAACGTTCAACAGTAAAACTGATGTCGACGCGCAGTGTATCTCAAATACGTCACTGTCTCGCCGGTTTACTCGGTACGTGTGATCAAGGCATCACGATTACCAGGGTATTTTCTTATTTGCTCACTTTTGCAACTTTTGCTCTGTGGCTAAAAAAAATTAAAAAAAATATTCACGGATATTTCACACATCAAATTCTAGTCCCAAACTAAGCAAAGCTTGTACTATGGGAACTAAACTGCTTATAAAATACTTATATACATTTTTTTGTGTAAATACATACATAGAGTACCTAGTAACACCCAGACACAGAACAAATATTTAGTTCATCACACAAACATTTGCTTCTCGGTGGGGATCGAACCCAAACCCCACATCATGGAAGGCTACTACTACCAACTAATCTGTGACGACTTAAATAAATAATACATGTCATAGAAAATCTATGTTAAAAAAACACGTTATTTATTACGCATAGCTACTTATGTATGTAAATACAATTGACTTAGCTAAAGATTCCATTATGAGACTGGTTCTGACGTCAGAGCCCTGACCTAGGTCGATACTTATTACGTATGTATACGTAGTCTTGTGCATGTGTGAGTGTAGTACTTTCGTCTTAATTTATATACTTTCCCTTATATCTAGTAGGCTCTGGTACGAACTGGTACCTAGAATCAACTATATAAGATCAGTTGGTAGTAGCTCTGCCTTCCATGCTGTTTGTCGTGGGTTCGATTCCCACCCAGATCAATTTATTTATTTATTTATGTATTCAATGTAAGTATTATGTACATCATTGGCTTTATGTGTTGTTTATTAATTTCGTTTGTTTAAATTGTATATTAAGAGCTGTGGATTTTGTTTAATTAATATATTTACAAAAAAAAATATTATAAGAAAACTATCAGCAATTTAGTTCCCATAGTACAAGCTTTGCTTAGTTTGGGACTAGAGCGTGATGTGTCAAATGGCCGTTTATATTTATGTATCTACTTTACTTACTTACTAAAAAAAACTTTATAAATTAGGTCGTATAAAAATACGACTAAGTACATAAACTTTCCTACTTATGTAGACGTGTACGCGTTTCATTAAAAAAAAAACTTCATTCATGTTGAGTGGGGGATACAAGGGGTATAGGGGGTAAGGGGGTAATTGATTCAGTCGAGGGGTGGAGTTGTGACGTACATGTTGCCGTACGTGTAGAATGTACGCATTTTTGTTTTATTTTCTTAATTATCTTCAAAATTATGTCCGTTAATATATTATTTTTTTATTATTATAATCCGGAAGTTTCCCACTGCTGGACAAAGGCCTCCCTTTCCTCCTTCCATTGATCTCGGTCTTGGGCTGTTAATGACCAATCTTTGTCGTGTCGTGGTTTTCGCCCATTATATTATTATGAAATGAAAATATTAGGTCATTTAAAAAATATTTAAAAAAAACAGACATTGAAAAAACAATTAACGAAAAATAACACAAAAGGACATGTTATAAAATGGGCTTAAAATAATTTTGTTTCTGAACAACTATCATATGCGGTTTTTCTGATAGAGAATATTATCCACTATAGCCTTACAAAAACAAAAATAATATTAGAAACGCCATTTATTTAATAATTAAATATTAAATCCGATTATTTTTTTCATCGTTATATTATTTCTGCACAAAAAAACAATGGTTAAATATGGTTTTATAAAGCATATTATGAACCTTAATGTTAATAAAATATTTTAAAACAGTGGCAATAAACAAATAAAACCAACGAATTATTTCTGTTATGTAGGATTGGGATGTATGGTAATGATTCCTTTGCCTCCCTATAAACATTACCTCAGTTACTGTCAGTCATGTTGTCACACTTGTCAGTTGTCATTTCACTTGTCGGTCTTGTCACTGTCAAAAGTGTCAAAGTTACTATTTTCCCGTTTGTTTACGATTGAATAGTTGATAATTGTGATTATGGTTATATAACATGATAGGGATGAACTATAATTTGTGATTTTATCATCATTAAGTCAAGTCAAACTGCAGAATGACTACTGATGGCTCAATCATCATCAACATAATTTCAGCCAATATCCATCCACTACTGAACGTAACCAAGAGCAAGGGCAATGATTTCAATATGATTCAATGACTGGTGGTCATATGCGTTTTCCATGGTGGGCCAGTAAACAGAGCAGATTGAAACTGAATAGTTGCTCCAGCGTAGTTACTCTAAATAGTTAGAATAGGTGAACATTTATTTTAGGTAGAGAAATAAAATAATTATTACACGTGTTGGGATGGGAATGTCCAACCACGGAATGTACAGCCTTGGAAAACACGACCATGGAATTGGCGACCATTGCTCCGATTGGTAGAAAGCGTAGCCTATGCTTCCTTTAGATGAAACCACAGATGAATATGTTACTATCCCATTTTGATAAAGATGAACTGCACAGAATATAATATGAAAAGTAAACAATCCAATTCAATAATTGTTGTCTAGCAAATAGTTCAACACATGTAGGTTCTGGCGCGGTTTTCTACATCAAACTAACGCTCGTCGCTTCGCTCCTCGCACCTACTGTCACACATCACACGTAAAACAAAATAAGTTTAAAAATAATATTTTGACAGTGGCATAGTTAGCTACTTTTACAAGAGTAAGTGCAAACGAAACATATGCTATGACGTCATTTGGCATCAAATTCCCAACACGTATCGGGAATGTACAACCATGGAAAACACAGCCACGAAATGCACAACTATAGAATTGGATGCCAAAATTGGATGCCAAAATGGTCACCAATTCCGGGCTGTGCATTCCGTGGCTGTGTTTTCCATGGTTGTGTAATCACGGCACCCTTCACAATAATGACATCCAAGAGAATAGTGTTGCCAAAGTAAATAATAACTGTGGGTTGCAATTTTATTTTTTTAAACAATATTTTTTGTAAATGTTATAACTATAGATTGGTGATTCAAAAAAAAATAAAAAAAATATGTAAATTCTCAATATTTTATGTACTTTCATAAAAGTATAATTTCATGTCTGTTCATAGACGTTCCGAATAAAAGCCCAGCCTTCATAGAAAAACCTAACATGTCCTTTGTTATAAATATCATAGCGCTTTTTCTAACACTTTTCTAAATATTCCTGTAGTAAAGTGGCCTATTTCTGCCCCTTTTATATTATCAAAACACAGATGTTTTGATAAAATTCTAGTGTTTTTATTGAGATTTCAAACCAACTACAATACGTTTTTTAAAATCACAAGATTTGACGTTTTTTTTTTCAAATTTTGCCTCCCTCTAACCTGTAACCTTTATGTCGTTGTATTAAAGTTCATTATTACTTGCCCCGGACGCGGTATATCGTAAAATATTTTTTCAGTTTCTGAAACTCTTATGTCGATGTATTAAAGTTCATTATTGTTTGTCCCAGACGTAATTTTATTTCAGTTTCTGTAACTTCTTTGTCGTTGTGTTAAGATTCATTATTACTTGCCCCGGACGCGGTAAATCGTAGAATACTTGTTTTCAGTTTATGTAAACCTTATGTCGTTGTGTTAAAGTTTATTATTACTTGCCCTAGACGCGGTAAATCGTAAAATACTATAATTTTCAGTTTCTATAACCCTTATGACGACATATTAAAGTTCATTATTGTTTATCCCAGACGCAGTTTTTCAGTTTCTATAACTCTTATGTCGTTGTGTTAAAGTTCATTATCGTTTGTCCCAGACTCAGTAAATCGTAGAATCCCTTTTTTTCAGTTTCTATAACTCTTATGTCGTATTAAAGTTCTATAAAGGTATTGTTTTTTTTTATTAATTTAATTTAAATAATATGTTTAAACAATTCTGTTAGTATTTTTACGGAAATAAAAAAGGTTTATTATTATTATTATGTATATTGTTTGTCCCAGACGCAGTTATTTTTTAGTTTATGTAACTTTTATGTCGTTGTAAAACGTAGAATACTTTTTTTACTTTATGTAATCCTTATGTCATTGTGTTAAAGTTCATTATTGTTTGTCCCAGGCGCAGTTATTTTTCTATACCTCTTATGTCGTTGTGTTAAAGTTCAAAATTGCTTGTTCCAGGCGTGGTATGGACAAGGAGAGCGGCGATGCCGACTCGGGCAAGACGCCTGATGGTCTCTCAGCCCTTGACGCTGCCGGCCTCTTCAATGGTAATTTGAACCTTATTTCCTAGAAATTACGATCTATTATCGACGACCATATTTGACGACTGATGTGGCGCGGTGGGCGAAGGTCCGCCTGCGACGCGAAAGGTTGCGGGTTCGATTCCCGCCTTGGGATAAATGTTTGTATGTTCTGCAAATATTTATTCCGGTTGTTCTGGGTATTATATGTATAATAAAAAATATCTATCTATGTAATGTATTGTATTAAGTATGACAGTCTTCAGTACCCATAACACAAACTCTGCTTAGCTTGGAGCTAGATGATGTTGTATGGATTGTCCAGCATTATTTATTTATTTATATTACTAATAGTACGCCCCGGCTTCGCACGGGTAGCCTATATAAATAAATATCATTATAATATAGCTAATTATGTTACTCAGTATAAATGTATTTTCGAAATGATAAAAAATATAGACCCTATAGTATTATAAAACTACACTATATGCTATCACTTTAGTCTAACCTAACCACAATTATACTTTTTAACACGATATCACTATTTCACGACTATGACTTGACCGTTCGAAGGCTTAAGGAGAACTCCCCGGTACAGCCACCTCATTCTTTTTATATCACCGCATAAGCGTAAACAACAAGATGGCGGCGGCGTGCCGGATGTGACGTTTATTCTTTTCAAGAATCATCACAAATATCTTCATTAAAATAGCAAACAATATTTTATAATTCTTAAATAGATTTACCAAACTATTATATTAAACAATTTTAGAATAATATTTTGGAAATCATGACATTCGGCCATCCGACAATGTGTCGCCTCCCGGCACACACAACATAAAAAACAATATATAGCAATACGATTAAAGTTAATATGTACATTGTAACACCGATATAATATTCAATTATAACAATATAAGGACCTTGAAACAATAAATCATGACATTCGGTAATTATTGTAGGTGGTGTTATGCATATATACATAAGTATATAAAATCTAGCCTTTCCATTTTTACATTAAATTGACAAAACCACTATTGGTTCAACGCTTGGGGTATTCCGATCTGGTAGTTCAACGCTTCTGTGAACAGGTAATATAAATAAAAGTGAATAATACATTAAGCAATTGTAAATCATATTTCTGAATTCTGCTCCAGAAAAACAAATCGTTGCGGCACTTCACTTCACTTTGAGCTGTAATCAGATTATAATTATTATAAAAATAATGATTAAATGCATCTCCTTCAAATTTTAGCATTAAATAATAATTATAGAAAGTTTACAAATTATAGCATAAAATGTTAATAATCATTGAAATTTAAACATCAAATAATAAATTACAGAGAGTCTTTAAGCTCAACATTAAATAATAACACGCCCGAAATGAGCGGGCTGCTAAAACACGATTAAAGATTTTATACACAGTTCCACTACAAATGACTCATATTCTTAAAGATTTTATCAAACTTTCCAAGTAGGGAAAGGTAACAGAAAACATTACCAGTTCTACCTTCCTGTTTCTTACGAAACATCAAAACATCATACTCCAGCCTCAAGATGTGTCAGATGATGCGTACTGACCGAACCATACGACACAGGCATTTCACTTGAAAAGACGATTCGGTAGCCGTATCGGTACCCACCAATTCAACTATTTATTTAAAATCCTTAAAGTTGCCAAAGAGATTGCGTTACAGGTACTGAAATAACATAATAACATAAATAAAACAATACTTCTAATGTAAAAGAAGTAAATATCAGTTCATAGTTTGTGAACCGTATGTTCGTCTACCACAACACCAAAACTTAAAAGTTGGTATGATCAGAATGTTAACAATTTGTGAATGTCAAAGCTTTCCAAATCATCTGCAGTTCTAGACTGGTTGACGTAAAATTAGAAACTTTAAAATTGTATTTCATAATTTTCATAACACTATGTTAATGATGTATGAACTCTAAATACTTTGAAAATAAAACAGTGCACGCTGACGAAGCCGCGCGTTCAGCTTATCATATAAAAAAAATAAATTAATATACACATACGTCGAAGTTAATCTAGTATACCAACATAGTCCAGTCAATCCAGTAGACCAACATAGTCCAGTCAATCCAGTAGACCAACATAGTCCAGTCAATCCAGTAGACCAACATAGTCACTCAATCCAGTCAGCAAACATAGCAAACTCAATCCAGTCAGCAAACATAGCTAACTCCATTCAGTCAGCAAACATAGCCAACTCAATCCAGTCAGCAAACATAGCCAACTCAATCCAGTCAGCAAACATAGCTAACTCAATCCAGTCAGCAAACATAGCTAACTCCATCCAGTTAGCAAACATAGCTAACTCCATCCAGCCAGCAAACATAGCTAACTCCATCCAGTCAGCAAACATAGCAAACTCAATCCAGTCAGCAAACATAGCTAACTCCATCCAGTCAGCAAACATAGCTAACTCAATCCAGTCAGCAAACATAGCTAACTCCATCCAGTTAGCAAACATAGCTAACTCCATCCAGTCAGCAAACATAGCAAACTCAATCCAGTCAGCAAACATAGCTAACTCCATCCAGTCAGCAAACATAGCTAACTCAATCCAGTCAGCAAACATAGCTAACTCCATCCAGTCAGCAAACATAGCTAACTCAATCCAGTCCGCAATCATAGCAGACTCAATCCAGCTAGCAAACATACCTAGCTCAAAACATGTAGACCAACATGTCTATTTAAGCCAATTAGCAAACATAGCTAATGGGTAATACTACAAAACAGAAAGTTCTTTAATATCCAATTTTTAAAAAAAAAACAACCAAAGTTCGCTCGTTAACTTAAATTATCATAGATTAAGCGGTTTCTACCAAATAACCTTAAAAAAATAGGAAAAACCATTTAACCACCACAAATTGATTTTCTCATTATGAAATTAATTATACTCTTCATGTATACGCTTTCCGGTCTTGAAAAGTCAGCGAGGTTATATTTGCTGATTATAGTAAAATAACCATATAACCATATCCAACAAAAAAAACCATATGTAAAAATTAACCAAATTAATTTTCTTGTTATAAAATCTTTCATTACATAGACATTTATTTATTAACCACATGTAGCACACAAAACAGAAACAAAAGAAACAATAAAAATTACAACAGGATCATTTCTGTGTGCTACAGTAGCAAAAAGCCCAGCGTTAGTATATTGCCTAGTCACTTGTGGCTAGTTGCCTACAAGAGACCATGCAAGCGCTGGTATTCTGACAAAACCTTTAGATCAATAGGCTTTGTGATAAACAAGTATACCTTTGTCGCAAAATGAAACCAATTTAAATCAAATATACCCTACATCATATAACAAGTTATTAAACATATTGTAACATGTATCCAAAAATAAAATAAAATTAAGAAATGTTTACTTTAAAGGTACACCAAGGATTGTATCATGTGAATCAGAGATTAGCCCGGATTTATCACGAACATTTTGCATCATCAAAGAGTAGACTTGACATAATACGTCGTACAAACTCCATTGCATCATACTATGCACATTATTTTAATGTACAAGATAAAAAGAACGAGAGAAAAACAATCAAAGTTAAGAATCATATAACAGGTATATAAACAAAACTATATCAGATGCTATCAGAGTGTAGCCCTGATCTAGCACTGACAAGTTAAGTTAAAATGCAAAAATGCGCCGTAAAATACTACCAGAGGGTTGCCCCAGCCAAGTACTAAACGACATATCAGTACAGAAACTTACGCATCACATCGTCAGAGAGTAGCCCTGACCTTATGTTAGCGCAGATACCTTTATATCTTGCGTACATCTTTAAAATTGAATATAGGCGTAAAATGAAGGTAGTCAGAAAAATAAATAATATTTAAAATAAGAATTATAATGAATCATTCATCATCACATAACAGGTATATAAACAAAACTATATCAGATGCTATCAGAGTGTAGCCCTGATCAAGCACAGACAAGTTAAGTCGGAATGCAAAAATGCGCCGTAAAATACTACCAGAGGGTTGCCCCGGCCAAGTACTAAACGACACATCAGTACAGAATCATACGCATCACATCGTCAGAGAGTAGCCCTGACCTTATGTTAGCGCACATACCATTATAATCCTGCACATAATGCATAAATATTGAAAATTGAACATGGGCGTAAAATGACGGTTGTCAGAAAAATAAATAAAATTTAAAATATTAATTATAATACATCTTTCAGTTCATAAATAGCTTTCCATCATTTTTACTTGTAAGTAAGAAAATATAAAACCATACCATTTCCTTTTGGTTCATCCAACTTCTGAAATATTATAAAACTACACTATATGCTATCACTTTAGTCTAACCTAACCACAATTATACTTTTTAACACGATATCACTATTTCACGACTATGACTTGACCGTTCGAAGGCTTAAGGAGAACTCCCCGGTACAGCCACCTCATTCTTTTTATATCACCGCATAAGCGTAAACAACAAGATGGCGGCCCAAGCGCTCAGTCAGGACGGTAGCCCAACAACAAAAGATGTCGCTAGTTTAAAAAACTGCGGTTTTTCTTCTGATTTGTTAATGGTTTTTTGCGTTTAGTTATCAAAATTCACCTTTGCGAAAATTTATTAATAGATACCAATTAATCAATACAAAATACTATAATTTTAGTAGGAAAAACGTGCAGAGGCTGGCGAGGAATTTCAAGCTTGCTATCTACTTTGACACGCAAAAATGTTTCCGATATTTGAAACGCGCTAGCGTTTCATAATTTCGACGTCAGGTAATAAGAACTAATAGCGCAGTTCAAGGTACTGTGGACTGACAATCAGAGTATTCGAGTTCAAATCTCCGCCAGAAATGTAACTTTTTGTTGCTTCCTTTTTTTGATATTTATCTGTGTCTTTCTGCAGAGCAGAGGCTCTGCAGAATTTTTACAGACTACTATAAAACCTACTTTATTGGAATTTTTTTTGAACTTAAATGCAATAAAATGCAGTAGATACCTATTACATAGGTTACCTTCTAATAAAACTGCTAATATCTTCAGGAATATGTTTATATGTATTTAATATTTCAATAGTAAGACTCTCTACAGCTCTATAAATTAAACAAATAAAACACATGAATATGTTTTGCCCAAAAACGGGCTACGGGCTATTTATGTCGTTTTCTGTGGCGTCGCTAAGATTCTTCAATTGCAGTTGTTGGTGCATTGTCTTGCCTGCGTACAAAGGATATAGATTGTTTGTGGGGCAGTTACATCATAATGCTTCATCGGAGTGATCGCAAAGCGTGAATGTTTCTTCGGATCCTTTCTGTTACCACAATGAGTTTCTAATTGGCACAATTGATTACTATACTTACAAGATAAAATTTCATCAAAAACAACTTTACTATGTACGACTAAATTGACAGACAGCTAGCAATGACAATTATGTCAGCGAGGTTGCCTTACTACAGGTTTTATTTACTTTGACAACAAAAAAAAAGGTTTTATTTACCTATATTTCAATGCATTATTTGGAAGTTTGTAATTTTTCTTACAAATAAACGTTTTTTTTAATGAAATAATTTTTCTTTATGTTTATAATTACAGAACATTAAAAAACGAACAGTTTGATAATAATGTTTGCAAGGAAATACATTTATGGCCACACTTTTATAACCAAACTTTATGAACAGTGACATTTATCAGTTATTTATTATTAGCAGTAGTGAGACTGACTACTAGTGACCCGTGACACGGCACGCGTTGTATATTTCGGCTCGGCAACGTTTTTGGCGTTCACTTTATTTTACATTGAAACGTTTTTTTCATATTGCAATTTGTACATAAAATAGTCTATGTTACTCGGTAAAGATATTAATTACATCCTTATGTAGAAATAGTTTTAAAATAGGACGTGTACTTTTGAATTAAATAGTGACCAACAAACAGACAAATCTTATCCTTTCTAGAATTTTAGTTTAGATAATAGATTGGCAACGTAGCATTTTCAAGAAGAAAAGGGATAGATTTAGTTTTGTTGTCTTGTTTCTTTTCCTACGACTGGAGAGCTGACAACAAACCTTAGAATTTTGTATTTGATAGATAATTGTAAGTATTCGAGTTACTAGATACCTAAACATTGACGACCGATGTGGCGCGGTGGCATTGACGACGTGGAGGTTGCCGGTTCGATTCCCGCCTTGGGATAAATGTTTGTACTATCAGCAAATATTTATTCCGGGTGTTCTGGGTGTTTATATATATAATAAAAAATATCTATCTATGAAATGTATTGTCGAGAAATTACAACACAGGTGGTTCATATATTACGTGTACAGTACATATTTAATTACCGCTAGTTTTGTTTCATACTAAGTACATACGCTTTTTGATTTTATTATGGTGTAGAATTATGCGAACTTTATTTTCATACTATACAGTTAATAATGCTACAATATCCAGCTACAATAGCCGCTGTTCCGAACAGGGTAAAAGAGGTTTATTATACAGGGTGTAACAGAAGGGGTGGACCAAAAGCAAAAGGGCGATGGAAGAGCTCAATACCTATCGAAATAACCCCCATGTATGCTCAGCGATATTCAGTCGTTCAAAAGTTACTCGCACTTTTATGTTTTTTTTTCATTAACATATTTTAGGTTAGATTTCCCAAGTTTTCCCAAACTATCAAGTACGAAAGGTCTACTATGAAGCTACAAGGTGTAAAAAAATACGGTTGTAGCTCTAATAGTTTGGGTATACAAGATAAATCTAACCTAAAATAAAATTATGAAAAAAAAAACATAGAAAGCGAGTAACTTTTGAACGACTGAATATCGCTGAACATACATGGGGGTAATATCGATAGGCTAAGAGCTCCTGCATCGGCCCTGTTGCTTTTGGTCCACCCCTTCTGTTAGACCCTGTATATATTTTTTTTTAAATATTTAATTCTGCACAAAATGATGCAAAAAAACAATGCCGCGTTAGCGCACAGTATATCTCCCATATACGTTACATTTACGATTGAGCTACGAAATATGAGTAGGTAAACAAAACTATACTCATACAATGTGTAGCAAACTTTTTGTTGTTACGTGGTACCTTTAACTTTTTTCTTGGTTGTCATGACAACTAGTAGTAAGTAAATAAATATGTCAGTCATAAACACCCAACATTTTGTTGTTAAAAAAATCTCAAATAGTTTGTAATATATCTCAAATAGTGCCTATTTTTAATGCAATGTAAGCTAGAATTCATGGAAGCTGTCTGGGCAGTCTAGCCCAGATCCTGGCATTCAGTTACTCGCAGGCAGAAATCCTTGACGCGAAGAAAGTACTACAAGAACCATAGGCTGAGACCACCGTGACCAACATTCACCTTGTGATAAGAAAACATCTTCGTGAAGAGACCGTTGCCGTATCATGAAGGATTGAAGTAGGAAGAAGGCGACCAACTTCAAGTCATACATCCTTACCATGGTGACCCAGTACAATGACAGTTCTTGGCTCTAGTATTCTGGACGTCTGGATTAGTCTAGCGGTAAAATAGGGGACCATTGCCGCAGATGAAAGATCAATATGTATTACTTTTGTGTACTAGTGTTATTTTCATTTTATATAAAAAAAGTGTATGCTAGCATCTAAAGTATACTTTACTATTGTTGTAAAGTGTGTTAGTCAGTAAGGTTTATCTATGAGCCGTTTTTAAATAAGTATTTTAGTACTTAAATTTTTACAACTATATTATGGTAAAAAATATATTTACTTTTCTTACAATAAATTGATTTTTTTCCACAGCTGTGGAAAAAAATCCAAAGCTATTTTTTTTTGTACGTTATTATCCACATAAGCTATGTAGAATGCATTAAAATTATAAGAAAGAAACCTGTTTGGTTCAACCAAACTTCTTTGCACGGGAGACGGGTGCAAGATATTACAATCTTTACGCTGACAAGTCCGCTTCGAATGTAAATATGACAAAGTACGATAAATAAAAGAATAACTAAAAGAAAAAGAGAAAAAAGATTTCCTATTTCTTTCTACACAAGTATTTAGTTCAAGTAACTAGATGGCGCTCTAGATACTTTTGCTATAACTTAATATCTAGTGCTTCGCACAGATGGTGCCTTTTTTTCACAGTTATTTCATTTTTTGAACACGCGTCACGAACCACCTTAAGGAGAACTCCCCGGTACAGCCACCTCATTCTTTTTATATCACCGCATAAGCGTAAACAACAAGATGGCGGCGGCGTGCCGGATGTGACGTTTATTCTTTTCAAGAATCATCACAAATATCTTCATTAAAATAGCAAACAATATTTTATAATTCTTAAATAGATTTACCAAACTATTATATTAAACAATTTTAGAATAATATTTTGGAAATCATGACAATAGTATGTAACCCCCCCGCATATACTCCCGTGACCGGCAGCGGCGCGGCGCCCGCTGACTTTTTTCTAATAAGTACTTACATTTTTGAACTCGTGATATCTTTCGAATGGAATGTCCGAATTCAATAATTTAAAAAGTAATAGAAAGGTATTGAAGCAGTCTTAATTTTAAAGTAATTTATTTAGATAAGGATTAATCTAAACTAATATTATAAAGAGGAAAGATTTGATTGTTTGTTTGTTTGTTTGCATCGAATAGGCTCCGAAACTACTGGACCGATTTCAAAAATTCTTTCACTGTTGTGAAGCTACATTATCTGTGCTGAACATAGGCTATATTATATTTTCAAAAAAATTAGGGATCCTTACTAAAACTTCAATTATGTAACCCAAGGTGTATAAGAAATTCCTTACATCGCGTGCGCTGCGGAAACTATTGATAATAGAAAGAAATTATGTACTACAATTTTGTATTTTGTAGTATAGATAAATTCATGTCATGGAAATCACATATAGTAAAATTGAACTCAAAAATTTCAAAATATATTTATGCTCTATCTACATTAAGTAATAACTCATCAAAATTAATTGCATTAAATGCATATTATGGTCATGTGTATCCACACTTAATCTATGGCATTATTTTTTGGGGTAATTCTGTAACGGTCCAATCAGCATTCATAATGCAAAAGAAATGTCTTCGAGCCATTTATAACTTAGAAAATACCCAATCTCTACGATGCATCTTTAAAAAAAATAACATTTTAACATTAACAGGAATTTATATATTAGAAATTTGTCTGTTTGTAAAAAATAATAAGCAATCCTTTTTTGATCTTAAGTCTAGCCGCATTGGAAATCTTCGAACAAAGCATAAATTTAATATTGTAATACCACAAATCAACAACACCATGTTTCATAAAAGCCCATATGTCTCCGCTATAAAAGTTTTCAACCATTTACCAACAGAGTTAAAACAACTTGATGGAATTATATTTAAGAATAGATTAAGAAAATGGCTGATTCAAAAGGTCTTCTATAACTTATGTGAATATTTTGATCTCATATAGATAATATTGATATTTTAAGTAGTTATTTCAATTTAAAAGACTGTTAATGCATATATTTAATATAATATATTAAAGTTAATATAATAAGTTCCTTAAAATTACTTTTAAAACATAATATTTAAGTTAATATATTAAATTCTTAAAACATAATACTTAGATACATATTGTACGTCCGAAACGGACAAACTGTTACTGACTCTGTACCTATTTTATAAGATCTCAATGTACCTACACAGTTTTGCAATAAATATATTCTTATTCTTATTCTGTAGAACACATCATCATCCACAAAAAAGTCAGCGACAGCATATTATGTCTAACTATTATAGATATGTCATAATAAGTGTTTTAATATCAAAAAAATATAATTAAAATGACGACGCCAGAAAACGTTCTATATTTGTACTTAGGTATTAATCCTTATGTAAATAAATTACTTTAAAATTAAGACTGCTTCAATACCTTTCTATTACTTTTTAAATTATTGAATTCGGACATTCCATTCGAAAGATATCACGAGTTCAAAAATGTAAGTACTTATTAGAAAAAAGTCAGCGGGCGCCGCACGGGAGTATATGCGGGGGGGTTACATACTATAGGGTCTATATTTTTTATCATTTGAAAATACATTTATACTGAGTAACATATTAGCTATAGTATAATGATATTTTTTTATATAGGCTACCCGTGCGAAGCCGGGGCGTACTACTAGTACCTAAGTACAAATATAGAACGTTTTCTGGCGTCGTCATTTTAATTATATTTTTTGATATTAAAACACTTATTATGACATATCTATAATAGTTAGGCATATGCTGTCGCTGACTTTTTTGTGGATGATGATGTGTTCTACAAAATTGTAGTACATAATTTCTTTCTATCATCAATAGTTTCCGCAGCGCACGCGATGTAAGGAATTTCTTTTACACCTTGGGTTACATAATTGAAGTTTTAGTAAGGATCCCTAATTTTTTTGAAAATATAATATAGCCTATGTTCAGCACAGATAATGTAGCTTCACAA
The DNA here is from genome assembly GCA_932527185.1 of Ecliptopera silaceata. Lineage (NCBI taxonomy): Eukaryota > Metazoa > Arthropoda > Insecta > Lepidoptera > Geometridae > Ecliptopera > Ecliptopera silaceata. Next base: position 3,122,832 of record OW052217.1, on the reverse strand, counting down.
CAGTGAAAGAATTTTTGAAATCGGTCCAGTAGTTTCGGAGCCTATTCGATGCAAACAAACAAACAAACAATCAAATCTTTCCTCTTTATAATATATATACTAGTAGTACGCCCCGGCTTCGCACGGGTAGCCTATATAAAAAAATATTATTATAATATAAAAGTAAAAAAGTAAAGTAAAAATATGTTTTATTGACACAAATAAATGTTTATACAGAAAAAGTTGAATCCATAGGCTCCTGAGCTAGTTAAAAAACTGTGTTACAGGAGCCAAATATAGCTAATATGTTACTCAGTATAAATGTATTTTCCAAATGATAAAAAATATAGACCCTATAGTATGTAACCCCCCCGCATATACTCCCGTGACCGGCAGCGGCGCGGCGCCCGCTGACTTTTTTCTAATAAGTACTTAAATTTTTGAAATTCGTGATATCTTTCGAATGGAATGTCCGAATTCAATAATTTAAAAAGTAATAGAAAGGTATTGAAGCAGTCTTAATTTTAAAGTAATTTATTTAGATAAGGATTAATACCTAAGTACAAATATAGAACGTTTTCTGGCGTCGTCATTTTAATTATATTTTTTTGATATTAAAACACTTATTCTGACATATCTATAATAGTTAGACATATGCTGTCGCTGACTTTTTTGTGGATGATGATGTGTTCTACAAAATTGTAGTACATGATTTCTTTCTATCATCAATAGTTTCCGCAGCGCACGCGATGTAAGAAATTTCTTATACACCTTGGGTTACATAATTGAAGTTTTAGTAAGGATCCCTAATTTTTTTGAAAATATAATATAGCCTATGTTCAGCACAGATAATGTAACTTCACAACAGTGAAAGAATTTTTGAAATCGGTCCAGTAGTTTCGGAGCCTATTCGATGCAAACAAACAAACAAACAATCAAATCTTTCCTCTTTATAATATTAGTTTAGATATACTAGTAGTACGCCCCGGCTTCGCACGGGTAGCCTATATAAATAAATATTTTTATTTATATTTTTTTCATTATAATATAGCTAATTATGTTACTCAGTGTAAATGTATTTTCGAAATGATAAAAAATATAGACCCTATAGTATGTAACCCCCCCCGCATATACTCCCGTGACCGGCAGCGGCGCGGCGCCCGCTGACTTTTTTCTAATAAGTACTTACATTTTTGAACTCGTGATATCTTTCGAATGGAATGTCCGAATTCAATAATTTAAAAAGCAATAGAAAGGTATTGAAGCAGTCTTAATTTTAAAGTAATTTATTTAGATAAGGATTAATACCTAAGTACAAATATAGAACGTTTTCTGGCGTCGTCATTTTAATTATATTTTTTTGATATTAAAACACTTATTATGACATATCTATAATAGTTAGACATATGCTGTCGCTGACTTTTTTGTGGATGATGATGTGTTCTACAAAATTGTAGTACATAATTTCTTTCTATCATCAATAGTTTCCGCAGCGCACGCGATGTAAGGAATTTCTTTTACACCTTGGGTTACATAATTGAAGTTTTAGTAAGGATCCCTAATTTTTTTGAAAATATAATATAGCCTATGTTCAGCACAGATAATGTAGCTTCACAACAGTGAAAGAATTTTTGAAATCGGTCCAGTAGTTTCGGAGCCTATTCGATGCAAACAAACAAACAAACAAACAAACAATCAAATCTTTCCTCTTTATAATATTAGTTTAGAAGTTTAGAAGTTTAGATTATCGTCTTGATTTTGTTAAGGAACTTTATCCTGTAATCAGTCAATAGGTTATGAATTAAGTTAATTAATGCAAGTGACAATTCTAAGAGGAAAGATTTGCAACGCGTACAAAGTCGCATGTAACGGCTAGTCAAATATACAAAGTTTTCGAGAAGGACGGTGATGGTCAAGTCAGAAACGAGACTAGAAGAAAATACATGAAAAACATTCCCTCGATTTAAAATAATACAATAACTAAACTAAAATAAATACAATAAATAAAATAAATAAATAAATAACTGGAATCAACTCGGCCCAAAAGATTTGAAAGTGAAGCTATGGGAACAAGATCGCTTATAAAATACAAACATATTTTTTTTTTTGTAAATATTTATGTGGAATACATAGGTAGTTACACTTACTACACATGAGATTACATAAGTCTCTTTTTTTTTTATTTGTTTAGAAACTTTTTTGTGACAATGCATTTTATAATGCAGTTATTAAACAAATTATAATTGCATTAAAAGAAGCGGGTATAATTAATTATTAGACATTCCTCTCAATCTTATTATCATGGTTGATTACAGACTGTACATACTTAAGAATAAATTTAATCGTGTTTTTATGATTGTCACTGTAAACTAGATTTGTATATCGTCGATAGACATCGTATACAGGCGTCACAGCTCAGTTGGTAGTAGCTCTGCCTTCCATGTTGAGGATCGTGTGAAGAAGTATAAGAGGTACTACTACGAAATTTTTCTGTTACCTATATCACTTTGTGCAAAGCCAATTAAGACACCATATATAATGTTTTTTTTTATGCAAAAGTTATTAATTTACGATAAGAATTGAACCTACGACCTAAAATTCAATAAGCATTATTAAACTGCCGTGTAAATAAGAATAGAAAAATCTTTAATGCACAAATATAACTGCTTATTAGCATTTTCTTTAAAGTATTCTAACCACTTAATAGTGTATTGTATTCAAATTCAACAAATCGCCAAATTGCAACGGACAGCCCTAACTTGCGTGATATTAAACCATATAAGTAAACTGGCTTTAAGGTTACTGCCCTCGCACCACACTATACCACCTTAAAACATAGCAATAAAGTCTACTTTCGCCTGAAACGTGATTAACAGCTACAAAGTCTTACATGCAGTCAATTGTGCGCTACTGAATCTTGTTCTGGGGCGGGAAGGTTGAGTTTTGCGTGCGGATTTTTGTTTCCGCGGTGCAAAAGATATACTTGTAAGTGCAGTGGGCATTTGCGATTTATGCTCTTGTGAGAAATGATAGCTTTGATATGTTCCTGAACCATTTGTAGGAGTGGCATGTTAAATTACTTATAATATCTTTGGTTTCCGTATTATGTAATAGAAACTTATATTGATTTATTAGAATTACATAGCTTTGAAAAGTTTTAGCCGACTACGGAGGTTATGTCAGGCGTCGTTATATTTTTACCTTTGTATAGCATATGTTACGTGTGACGTCACCCTTAATTAAGGCCCTGACTGAAAACCAGCGCTGCTGGTATAGCCCACTATGCCAGCAGCACCAAGCTGAGTCAGGACCTGTTTGGTTGCATCCGACCAGAGCGATAGCTTAGTTGGTAGCTCTGCCTTCGATGCTGTAGGTAGTGAGTTCGATTCCCACCACCAGCAAATATTTGTGTGTTGAACATAAATATTTGTTCTGTGTGGTGTCACTATGTATTCCGTGAATATATATTTATATATGCACGTCCTGGCTCCAGGTGTAGACTTTGTTTGTTAGCTTTGATGGAAAATAAAGGCATTTTTTGTCAATTAAAAAATCTGTTCAATGAATACACTTGGCTCGAGTTCAAGTTGATCAGATCTTAATCGAAATTAAAGCAATTAATAAATATTTACGGACATTTCACACATTGCGCTCTAGTCTCAAGCTAAGCAAAGCATGTACTAATGGAAACTAGATTGTTGATAGAATACTTATATGTATATTTTTTTGTAAATACATACATAGAATACATAGTAACACTCGAGTATTTACAAAATGTATATTTGCGATGACTCAGCGCCGGAAGACATCGTTTGGGAGCTCGCTTTCTGGCTAATTTGACTTATAGCTGTCACGAAGTTACTAGGGCTGTCACCATTTGACAGAATATAGAATAGAATAAGAAAATAATTTATTGCCAAAAAGAACACAGGTTTACATACATTTTTACAAAAACACAAAGGTACCTTTTATCTAATTTACAATGGAAAAACAACGAGGCCCAAACTAGGCAAAAAGCCTGTATCTTGGGTCATATTCATATTCATTTATTCCATAATGAGAAACAATATACATTGTGTGCGGAATTTAAAACTAGACAAATTAAATTGATCAATAAATTATAAGTACCTATACACTAATACAATTTTAGTCAAATTATTACTATGAACAAAAATATAAATATATGTCTACCCTCAATTTATTTTAAAATATCGTCAATACCTACCTAACATGCAATAATAGTTTGTGACAGTCTCAGGAGTACGAATTACTTATTAACTAATTAACACTTAGCACTGGGTGAATGAGCGACGACACAAGTGTTTGGCGAATTTGGAATTTTGGAACTTAATCGAAAATAAATCTAGGCAAATATTAATTAAGATATTGAAGAATAATAAAAATTAATTGATTAATCTTTGTTCTGTAAAATTATTGCTATTCCTTTTTAGTAAAACATTTGTTTGTAAAAAAATATCTTTTTTAGGTATATAAATGTTTGTATCTTATGTATATTAAATATGTTCTATATATACATAATTATTAGCGAGATGGGCTGACGATTTGGCTAGCGTGGCGGGTCGCACATGGATGAGACTAGCACAGGACCGTGGAGAGTGGCTCAAGAAAAGGCGAGGCGTATGCCCAGCAGTGGGCGATATCTGGCTGCGGATGATGATGATGATGATATACCTATACATTAACATAATATAATTAATGTTTTAGCATACTACGGCATGGGTCGCGACGGCTCCGGCGGCGGAGCGGCCGCCCAAGCGCAGGCGCAGGCGCAGGCGCAGGCCGCGTTGTTCGGGTTCGGTTCCCGGTACCCGCCATCCACTACGCTGGGCGTGGCGGCCAACCAGGCCGCGTCCTTAGGACTCCATCCTGCTGCTAGTAAGTCTTTGTTAACATTGACAACACAGGTTCTCTTAGCCTAGCGTGGTTTTTGATACGACCTCGAGCATTTTACCCTATAGATAAGACAGGCGTCACAGCTCAGCTCTGCCTACCATGCTGTGGGTCGTGGGTTCGATTCCAACCCAGAGCAAATGTTTGTGTGTCCAACATAAATATTTGTTCTATGTCTGGTTATTTTTCTGTATTTCATGTATGTATTTATATTTACTAGAATGCATATAATGTAATGTACTTTTTTATTGTTTGTGAATACATACATACATAAAAATGTATAATAAATAATTCCAGGTGCTGCATGGTGGTCTATGGCGTCGCACCTCGCCGCCCAGGACTACCTGGCGCGCATACAAACAGCAGGGCTCCAGGGCTTCCCAGGAATGGGAGACTATTCCTCTCTCTCGGCACTCTCGGCAGCCGGCATCAAGCAGCCTCATAAACAGCACAAACCACCGCCTAGGAATGAAAGGTATGTGGGATGGGGGTGTTTTGGAAGGAAAGGGGGTGTTTTGGGTGGATGGGGGTGTTTTTGGGGTGATGGGGGTGTTTTTGTGGGTATGGGGGTGTTTTTGTGTGGGGATGGGGGATGTTTTTGGGGGAAGGGGGGTGTTTTTGGGGAGATAGGGGGCTGTTTTTGGGGAGATGAAGGGTGTTTTTGGGGGGATTGGGGTGTTTTTGAGGGGATAGGGGTGTTTTTGGGGGGATGGAGGTGTTTTTGGAAGGATGGGGGTATGATTGGCGGAATAGGAAAGGTGTTATGGGAGTAAGGCGTATGTTTGTGAGAATGAGATGTTTAGTAGAAGTAGAGGTATTTTTGGGGTAAAGAAAGAGATGTTTGAAACTAACATTAAGAAAAATCGAATCAAAACATCTCTCAATCTTGATAGCTTAAAGAATTAATAAAATAAATATTGATGGACATCGTCAGCTATCTAGTTCCCATAGTACAAGCTTTGCTTTGTTTGGAACTAGGGTGTGATGTGTGAATTGTCCGTGAATATTTATTTATTTAATAGATGATTTAAAAAAGTTTTCGTTTCAGATCTGGTCGTAGCAGTACCTCGTCGAGTACTTCCAACAAGGATAAGAGTCCGTCGACTAGCAGTGCCAACACTCAGCCGAATCTCAGCGATTGGGGTACGTAATCTGGGTTTATATAAAGTACAGAGTACAAGTTGTTTTATTTTCTACAATCCAGAACATTATAATATAAAAAATATGTTTCCGAATTAAATCATTTCTATTTAATTGGTCAAATTACTACCAATGTCTTTATAATATTATTAGACAAAAAAAAATTGACGAATCAGGAAATGGACTAAACGGTAATTAGACCTAACGGTAATAAGACTTAACAGGATTTGCCTAACCGGGAATAAGACGTAACGGACCGACTTGACCAAACGGGAAACTAGTCCAAACGGGCCTGAGGGATATCAGAGAAAGTTGAGAACAATATTGGCCGATAAATGTTATTACAATGTAAACCAATTCTTGACTGATAAAGAGTAGATTACTCTTTATATATACTTTATTATTTTTATGTCAAAAATATAACGATATCAAGATGAAATCGCGGGCGCCAGATAGTGTAAATAATAAACAAATTATAAAAACTAACTTAGATGCGTAAACCTATAATCAGTCTATTGTTTTAATTTTAGATTTATCATAGTCAGATAGATAATTATTTATTTGGTGAACACACATACTTACATACCATAGACTTAAAGTTTATTTGTTATCCTCTAAAATAAAATAAATAAACAGGACTAAACCCTGTCCCCCTTATCTTATAAAAAAAATGGTTGTCTGTAAAGTAGGTTTACTGACGATAGTTGAATGTGACAACGAACGCAAAGGCAGATTGTGCTTCTTTGTCGCTCGTTCCGCGCTCTCGCTTGCACTTCAAGCCTTACATGGAACGCCTCAGAGCGAGGTAACGCCGTATGAGTCATGCTTTTTCGTGCGTGCAGCCAGCTCTATCGAATTATAAGACGTTGTCACGTCAAAAAGTTAGTGTTAACTTTATGTCATCAATGGTAATCAATACTTCAAGTCCGCGCTAACTTTTTATAAGATATAGACCGTGTGAGATTGGCATTTGCACTCCCCTCCATAATAACTATATTTACATAATTATATTTTATTTGCAGCGTCTACATACGGGTTCCCTAAAACCTCGTCGCCATCTAGCATGCACTCGCAAGGTCTGTCCAGCTTGGCTTCCTTGAACAGTCTGGTGTCCAGTCCGCATCAGGCCAAGAATAAACCCCAACCCCCACCACAGCCAAGTGAGTTACATTTACAAACAAACTTACGACTATACAATATTTTTGACGACCGATGTGGCGCGGTGGGCGATGGTCCGCCTGCGACGCGGAAGGTTGCGGGTTCGATTCCCGCCCCGGGATAAATGTTTGTATGTTCTGCAAATATTTATTCCGGGTGTTTGGGTATTATATGTCTGATAAAAAATATCTATCTATGTAATCTATTATATTAAGTATGTCAGTCTTCTAGTACCCATAACACAAGCTCTGCTTAGCTTGGGGCTAGATGATGTTGTGTGGATTGTCCAGCATTATTTATTTATTTACAAAATGTACATTGGCATATAAAATACATAAGAAACAGTTGAGCTATTTACAGAACGTTGCAAACGATGTATAGATAGTTAGTCGTACCCAAGATACTGGCTGCATTGCCGCGCTGAATAGCAATGCTGATACGTTATATTATATGAATGTGTGGATGTATGTTTGTCACTCTTTCACGCAAATTACTGGGGTGTGAGCACGAATTGTGACAATCGTAAACGTATTTAAACAGTGACGTATTTGAAATACACTGCGCGTTGTCATCAGCTTTACTGTCGAACGTTGCAGCGTTAGTGAGTAGTGTATCTTAAATGCGTTACGTTTACGATTGTCACATTTATTTGTGCTCAGCCCTCTGAATGGGTTTTGATGAATTTCATTATATTAGTTTATACATCAGAATAACACATACCCCCATATCTTATAAAAAGTTAGCGTACTTCAAGTCTGCTAACTTTTTATAAGATAGACCGATAGGCTATAATTTATTAAAGTTATCTTGATTATACAAAATTTTACGATAGTAAGACACCATTCATCAAGTCGCTGGCACCATTATTATTTATATATTTTTGTTTATTTATTTATTATAAAAGAGTGAGAGAGATAAAATAATACTCTAACGGCCGGTTTCTCGAACGATGATCAACGAAAAAATCAAATAATTACTATGTGTCAAACTCGGATCAATCGTGATTTGGGTTTCCAGAAACCGGCCGTTAAGCTGGTTATATCTTTACCATTTATGAACTTTACAGTTCTTAAGTTTAAACTAAAATATTGTTTCTCTGTAGAATTATATCTTACTCAATACTCAATTTATTTATTGCATTCATAATGGTACAAGTCAGGTTACAAATATTATGTTAGTTTAACACATGAACCCTCTTTAAGGGTATTGCAATATTGATGTCAAACTTAAAATTAAAATAATCTTCTACGGAATAAAACGCGGGTATTTTAATAAAGCTGACACAACCTAGCCAAACTAAAACGAGCCTTATTCTCGCAGGGAAACAGTCCACATCATCATCCACGTCATCGAAGAGCAAAGAGAGGGAGCTAGCGTTACTGCGAGGAGATCTGATGTTGGCCCAAGCAGCGGCTCACGGCGCTTACCATGCAGCCGTCGCTCATGCTGCTAAAGGAAAAGTAAGCTTATTTATACTGAGTTAAAGACTGTTATTCTGTGGCAAAATATGCAATTTGTTTAGTAAAAAATTAGTCACCTTATTGAGTAATGTTTAGTGTTAGTCCGGTCAATTGAGACATAAAAATAGTGATCAAATAAAGAATATTCCGACAGAGCCAAATCTTCGTAGAGACCTTAGGTTTACCACAAGGAATAAAGTGTCAAAAGTCCCCATCAATCCCATGTGAGCTTAGAAAATAATTCTCTAAAAAATCATTGGGACCATTTTTATAGAGTATTTTAAGATGTACAACTTTGCTCTAAGGTACTTTTTCGACAAAACTTACTGTTTTCGAGAAAAAACCTAAAATTTTGACGTTGGGCCCCGAATAAGTCCCTAAGCTCACATGGGATTGATGGGGACTTTTGACACTTTATTCCTTGTGATAAACCTAAGGTCTCTACGAAGATTTGGCTCTGTCGGAATTTTCTTTATTTCAATTGTCTAAATTGACCGGACTATGTCATTTTTGTGTGAGATAAAATTGCTCATATTTATACTCTGTAGTAAGTAGTGTGTGGTAGCTCTGCCTTCCATGCTGTGGGTCGTGAGTTCGATTCCCATCCAGAGCAAATGTTTGTGTGATGAAGATAAATATTTGTTCTGTGTCTGATTGTTACTTGTATTTTGTATTCTATCTATGTATGTATATGCCAAAAAAAATGTTAAGTATTCTACTTTATGTATCAGCAATCTAGTTCCCTTCGTACAAGCTTTGCTTAGTTTGGGACTGGAGCGTGATATGTGAATTGTCCGTGATGTCTGTGAATATTTATTTATATGTGATGTGTGAAATGTCCGTGAATATGTACTTATGTATAATTTGTTTTAGAATATTCAGAACATGTCATCTCTATACCCGTTCGGGATGCCAGGCTCTGAGAAGGAGAGGCAAGGAGGCATAGACGCTTTGACGGGATTACCTCACACTATACTTAGGTAACTTTATTTTTATTATTCATGTGGCTTACGGCCGGTTTCAGAAACGTTGATCAACGAAAACATCAAATTACATAGTGTCAAAACTCGGATCAATCGTAATTTTATTTATTTATCTCACTTATTTTAATGTTAGGCTAATACAGTGGTTTACTTTAAATCTAAATAAAAATTAGGATGGTAGATAAGAGAGCTGGTGCCCAAAAAGGTTTAATAATAAAACCTGTTTGATGGGACACCAGATTTGGGTTGCTTTAACGCTTGTCATCTGCGAAATATTTAACAACAGTACGTCTACCATGAGCTGTAACAGTAAAATCGCCTGACTTTACTACAGTAGTTACGTCAATATTAGTATGAAGAATTTTAATACCCAACTATCCGCTAGAGGCGCTATACAAATCTTCATACATTTTTTTAACTACAGACGCTAGCGAGTATAGTAAATATAGTATAGTAAAAACTTATGGTAGACCTACAGATCGCATGACAAGAGTTTGAGCAACTACTCTGTCTTTGTATCTGTTTGTTTGTCTGTCCGTCTGTCACCAGTATTTTAGAACCGCTTATAGATTCAAATCAAATATAAAATCACGTAATCAATAAAATCACGCGGATCATTTAGAATCGTCTTACATACTAGGTGATTCTTGTGCCAGTTCCACGCGACCAGAGCCTAGATTGCATAGAGTTTTCATTTTTATATTCTAGTATATTTTCTAATGATATTTTATCTGTTAGTGCTGCTTTGGAAGGAGGGTAAGTAAATCTGATAATATTATGACTTTTATTAATTATAATAACCCCCTATCTTATAAAAAGTTAGCGTTGACTTCAAGTCATCATTACGTATGGTGGTAATCAGTACTTCAAGTACGCGCTAACTTTTTATAAGATAGACCGTAAGTCTCTTGAAGTCCAGTCTAGACTACTACACAGTTTCAAAGAAATAATATGTATAAATAAACTAAATTCATAATTTCGTTTTGAAAACTTGGCTTAGTTTGAAACTAGATGGCGCTAAAAATATTGTGTTTGTTAACAGTGACCCGGCTTCAGTTTTGGGAGGTGTAAGGCTGCCCCCTGACACTGAAATTATCAAATACACCTCTGCTTTGGCCGGACCAAAGGTAAATTAAATCTTTGAAACTAACCTTGCAAACGAATCTATACTAATATTATAAAGAGGTAAAGTTTGTATATCTGTTCAATTGTAAGGGGTAATCTCTGGATCTACTGAACCGATTTTAATAATTCTTTCACCAATAGAAAGCCACATTATTGCTGAGTGTCATAGGCTATATAAAAAACCGAAAAAATAAAAAGGCTTTTACGTAGTAGTCCGTTTGCAAAGTGAATCGGAGAAAAAACGGTCGAATTATGCCCAACGAAGTGGGCACGGGTCAGCTAGTATAAAATACATATAGAAGACACTGATGGATCACTTGAGCTATCTATAGATTTGCAAAGGTCTGCAGCTAGCTCAACTATTCTTAAATATTGTGTAAATACTGTTATAGTCGTTAGTTTGTGAATATATAAAAAACTAGAAATAGTGAAACTTATCTCAAACAGTCCTCTGGGCGTCTAGTGTTGTCGACGCGTGACCCGAGGGCTGGTGAGTATTTGACCCAGCGTATCAGCATTGCTATTCAGCGCGGCAATGCAGCCATTATCTTGTACGCGACGATTGCTACTGATTTAGATCAGTTGAACTATCTATAGATCGTTTGCAACGGTCTGTAGATAGCTCAACTGTTTTTTATGTATTTTATATGCCTATATACATTTTTTAAATACTTTAATAGTTGTAAGTTTGTTTGTGAATAAAGTTCTTATTCTATTGTAATAAGATTTAATTTAGTTCTTTATAAACGGGATATTTACCATGATTTGTGAGTTTATTTCCCGATATTTCAACATTGCGTCATGATCACGGGTCGAATTAAAGTCTTTGCAAGTAGATATTAACGGTCTATCTTATAAAAAGTTAGCGCAGACTTGAAGTATTGATTAACATACGCAATGATGACATGCAGTCAACGCTAACTTTTTATAAGATAGACCGTAAGTTTGTAAAGAAAACTAAGTTCAAAATGATAGTTTCAAATACATACTATATTTGTTTACAGGTACCCCCGGGCAGTACTAACCGGGGTAGGAAGAAGACTATATCGTTGGATCCGCCACAAGTGTCGGTCCATCCTAGTGCGGACGGACGGGGTACGCCATTGCCGAAACGACAAAAAGTGGTGAGAATACGTCACAGCTCAGTTGGTAGTGGCTCTGCCTTCCATGCTGTGGATCGTGGTTTCGATTCTCAGTAAATGTTTGTGTGATGTACGTAAATTATTTGTTCTGTGTCTGGGTGTTACTATGTAATAAATAAATAATGCTGGACAATCCACACTACATCATCTAGCCCCAAGCTAAGCAGAGCTTGTGTTATGGGTAGAAGACTGACATACTTAATACAATACATTACATAGATAGATATTATTATTATACATATAAAATACCCAGAACACCCGGAATAAATATTTGCAGTTCGTACAAACATTTATCTCAAGGCGGGAATCGACCCCGCAACTTCCGTGTCGCAGGCGGACGTTCGCCCGCCGCGCCACATCAGTCGTCAAAGTAATACAGTAATACCCCGCTTTACGCGACCCCGTTATGCGAGGTTTCACTATAAAGCGAATTTCAAATTTCGTGTTGAAAAAAAAAACAGTGTTTTTCGTTATGAACGTATTTTACAAAATAAAAAAACGCTACTCAAAAGACAATGGAGTATTTTTCCATATTTAGGAATGAATAGATGTATTTTAGATGTATTTGTGTTGTAGCACCAAGATGAGTATGGTGCGAGGTCCGCAGTTGAAGTGATCCGGTTGCCGAACAAACCGGACCGCCCCGCCAGTGTCGCGGGCACCCCGCCGCCTAATCTAGCTGATTACGCAGGTTTGATCATTTATTCACTAATATACTTACATCTATTACATTATTTACAAAATGGTAATTCACAAAATGGTTATTTACATAATGGTTATTTACATAATGGTTATTTACATAATGGTTATTTACATTATGGTTATTTACATAATGGTAATTTACAAAATGGTTATTTACATAATGGTAATTTACAAAATGGTTATTTACATAATGGTTATTTACAAAATGGTTATTTACAAAACGGTAATTCACAAAATGGCTATTTACATAATGGTTATTTACATAATGGTTATTCACAAAATGGTTATTTACATAATGGTTATTTACATAATGGTTATTTACATAATGGTTATTTACATAATGGTAATTTACAAAATGGTTATTTACATAATGGTTATTTACAAAATGGTTAGTTACATAATGGTTATTTACAAAATGGTTAGTTACATAATGGTTATTTATATAATGGTTATTTACAAAATGGTTATTTACAAAACGGTAATTCACAAAATGGTTATTTACATAATGGTTATTCACAAAATGGTTATTTACATAATGGTTATTTACAAAATGGTTATTTACATATGGTAATTTACAAAATGGTAATTATAAGAGGTATATAAAATACATAAGAAACAGTTGAGCTATCTACAGACGGTTGCAAACGATCTATAGATAGGTCAACTGATCCAAATCAGTACTAGAAGCGTACCCAAGATGCTGGCTGCATAATTAATATCAATCAGTCAATCATTTTGCTAAAAATCATGGTAGATTTCGTACAAGATGTCATATTAAAATGGTATGCATTAAGTCTAAAATGTAACTTAATACATATGATTTTAATTTAGTCTAATTTGAATAGCTTACTTACGTCACTTAAATTAAATATATTTAAATATAACATCACTAATATTATAATAAGTCTATGAATATTTATATATGTGTGACTCACAGTGGTTTTTTCTTGGTCATGTACAGGTATATCTCGCGAACTTCTGCAGACTATAGCTAGTCAGAGCGGCGTCAGCCTAGCGGCGCTCGAGCGGCAGTTAGCGGGATCGACTACCAGGAATAAAGGTTCAAATTATATATTTATTCTATTAATTTTTTTTTATGTATTTATCTAGTTTTGTAAACCGGCTGGTTTTATGTGACAAAAAATAAAGTTTGTCTTTCTTTCTTACAATGGACCCCTTATTTTGGACGACCGATGTGGCGCGGTGGGCGATGGTCCGCCTGCGACGCGGAAGGTTGCGGGTTCGATTCCCGCCTCGGGATAAATGTTTGTATGTTCTGCAAATATTTATTCCGGGTGTTCTGGGTATTATATGTATAATAAAAAATATCTATCTATGTATTATATTGTATTAAGTATGTCAGTCTTCTAGTACATAACACAAGCTCTGCTTAGCTTGGGGCTAGATGATGTTGTGTGGATTGTCCAGCATTATTTATTTATTTATTTTGTAGTATATTTGTTTCTGAAGCGAAGCGTGTGCTGTCTTTTTAATTTACGTATAGCTTTTTTTATTCTTTTCTTTTTAACTCATTAGATTATTACTAAGTTAAATTGACACCGCACTGAAACTTCAGTACTTAATTTAGTTTAATTGTAATTCTTTGTAAGAAGGATCATATAAAAAAACGGTAGGAACCAGGCCGTAAGTTTCTTGCCCGTTCTTCTAGGCTCTGGTCGCGTGGAACTGGCACCTAGAATCACCTAGTATGTAAGACGAATGATCCTTGTGATTTTATTGAATAAAGAAATATTTGACTTGACTTTTCGACATCCAAAAAATATGTATTTTTGAATGTTTTTCACAGATGCTGGGTTGAATCTATCAAAGTCTAACAATAACTCTGAAGAAAGTCCACTGGATCTTGGCTTGAAGAATGATGAAGACGCACCTCTCAATCTCTCCCTCAAGCCTACCCCACGTAAGTCTCTTTCTCCCTTGAATAGTCCACCCCTAAGTTTATTGCTGTAGTATCCAACTTGTAGAATGACAAAGACTCCTCTCAACTTTTCTCTTAAGCCTTATTCATGTAAATTATCTCTCTTTCTCCCTTGAAAAGTCTCTTTTCGACAATTTTAAAAGTAATCTGCGCAGTTTATGAAATGTTCGAACTCGAATTCTAATGACATTAATAATAATGACTTTAACTTCATTACGTTAGAATTCGTAGTATTATTTTTATGAAAAAAAAACTGATTATCACTAGTCGGAAACTAGAGCTAGAAAAATGTCATGACTTATTTATTGTATGCCCTTAATTTTAAGACAACAATAATTCCATACTGTTGTTTTTACTATTGGAAATTTCTTCTTCGATTCGTTGATTCTAAAAATGCTTATAAAAAAAAAAAGATGGTCTATAGCACATTTTCTGTTTTATTAATAAATTTTAAAATAATTATACCATCTCTAACTCTCATGTTTCGGACTTGGTCATCACCTTTCTCAAAAACCTGCCTATATATAAAAAGTTGATAATAATGTTTGTTTGCCAGCGGCTAGTCAAGCTTCAGACGCGTTGTCACGACTCACTTCGTTGAGCAGCTCTCTCAACGCTTCCACACAGAATGATCGGACTTGTAAGTATCCAAACACAATAAAAAACAATTCACAATAAATAAATATATTTTTGAAGTGAAAACTTCTTTAGTGGCGCTGGGTGGGTAAAAACTTTCAAACTCGCGTCAGGGTCACGTGATGCTGATCGAAAAAGCGTAAGATCGAGGGGAAGGGAGAGGAACTAGTATCTCCCACTCTTTCTACCGTGCCTGAGTGTGCTGCTCTGTTTAGGCGGCACAGGGCGAAAAATAATAAAAAATAAAAACATAAACATTGTATTCTACCTCATAAATGATAGTACTTTTATACTTATAATTAAACACAACGTTAATATTGAAGTTTTCACTTCTGTCGGCACTCCCGGAGTGCTACCTTTTTTTTTAACTAGGTGATTCTAGGTGCCAGTTTCACGCGACCATATTGACCACTATTATTTATTCTGAATGTGTACAAGATTTGTATCAGGCACACTGAAAATAACATATTACAGACAGACAAAATATAATGTTTTTGTATAATATCTCTCCATCCAAAGGTTGTCTGGATGAGATCGCTTTCAGCGATAAGACCGCCCATAGTACATTTTAATAGTACAATGGGCGTACATTTTATGTTTGTTTTTGGAACGAAGTTCCAACGTGTTGCGAAAGGAGGCTAGACGGAAAAAAATAAGACCAAAAGCTGTAAAGGTACTGACAGACGTGCTCAAAAAAAGCATGCTAATAAGCTTGCTTAAAATTAGCATGCTCTGCAAACTGTTCACATTTGCCAGAAATAAGCATGCTTTATTTAAAACATAGTACTCCTAAATAGGCATGCAAACATGTTCAGACGTGCTCCGAGCAGTCCGAGCACGCCCCCACCTACCCGCGCCTCAGGAAGCATGCTCGAAAATCAAACGTCGTTTGATTTTTGAGCACGCTCGAAATAAGCATGCTCATTACATTACACACGGTACTGACAGACGTGCTCATTACTAGCACGAAAGCATGCTTTTATTGAGCAAGTGCTCAGTAGTAGCACGTGTGTAATGTAATGAGCATGCTTATTTCGAGCGTGCTCAAAAATCAAACGACGTTTGATTTTCGAGCATGCTTCCTGAGGCGCGGGTAGGTGGGGGCGTGCTCGGACTGCTCGGAGCACGTCTGAACATGTTTGCATGCCTATTTAGGAGTACTATGCTCTAAATAAAGCATGCTTATTTCTGGCAAATGTGTACAGTTTGCAGAGCATGCTAATTTTAAGCAAGCTTATTAGCATGCTTTTTTTGAGCACGTCTGTCAGTACCTTACCTTAACGACACTTTTTGCTATAGTTGTAAGCCGTGCGGCGTGCGCGTGTTTCTCTGTCTGTCTCTCTCTCTCTCTCATAGAAAGCAAGCCAGTTTCTCATTGAACAGTGTGGTGTCGCGACGATTATTTTTGTTGAGTGTATAGTGTATACAGCAAATAACGAAGTAAGAAGGATCATATAAAAAAACCGTAGGAACCAGGCCGTAAGTTTCTTGCCCGTTCTTCTAGGCTAGGGATGGCGATTCTTTACGAAAAAGATCGATTTTTGAATCGATTCGAATCGTAGTCTAATGAATCGATTCACGAAAAAATCGAGGCCTACAAAATCGATTCTTAAAAAATCGATCTTTTTTTCAAGTTTGCGTTTACAATGTAAATTTGTATCAATTTTACTAAAAACAAGATTAATATTGCAATTAACGATATCTTATCAATAAAATCAGGGAATTCAAAAATAACAATTATTTTTATTACCGTATCAAACTATAAGATCAACTATAAAAAAAAAATAAGTATTTATATACTGAATGTTTTTAAATAGATAATTCGACATAAAGTAATCGTGAATGAAGTATGAACACTTCCATCAATAAGAATTCCACATATTACTTATTAGTTATTTCAATGCTGATTATTCCTGTGTAAAAGTAAATTTAAATGATAATCACAACTAACAGAACAAACTGAAAATAAGCGCGTCAAAGTAAAAAATAAGAAGCGCTTTACTTATTTACCTACCTACTCTCAATTAGTTATTATTTCGCAACAAACACTACATGAAAATCTGATGAAAATCAATCATGAAAATACTTGTATTACGCTAATAACAGTATGCATTATAGGCCTTCAAATAGTTGAAAATTTTTTGTGCGCATGCTCCAACTTCCGCCATGTTTTTCGGGCACTTTATTTACAAATGTATGAGAAGTGCATGTTTTTTGAAGAAAATAGTATTGAAACAAGTAATAATAAACATAATTTTATAACCAGTTCAATTCAAATTGTTGTACATACATGATGAAATTATATTACAAGTATTTTAATTAAAATATATAATGTTATCTATAAGGAAAGGGGCAAAAAAACGTTGTTGTTATGGAGTATGCCGCAGTGATACGCGTAGTAAATCCTTTCAGGAGAATTTATATTATTGTATTGACGACTGACGACCGATGTGGCGCGGCGGTCGAAGGTCCGCCTACGACGCGGAGGTTGCGGGTTCGATTCCCGCCTTGGACTAAATGTTTGTACGATCTGCAAATATTTATTCCAGGTGTTCTCGGTATTTTATATGTAAAGGCGACAAAGAAATTGGTTTACCACTTTTGATGACATCTCCCAGTAACATAATTATTCGCTAAGGATTACAGATTGACAGATTCTGACGTAGCAGTTATTAATCTGTCAAGCGAAAATAGCCCTTGATGTTTTGTACGTGCAAATGATATTCAGTCTTAGAGTGGTAAACCAATTTCTTTGTCGCCTATACCTACTTATAATAAAAAAATATCTATCTATGTAATGTATTCTATTAAGTATGTCAGTCTTCTAGTACCCATTACACAAGCTCTGCTTAGCTAGATGATGTTGTGTGGATTGTCCAGCATTATATTTATTTATTTATTATTTATATTTCTTTTTTATTCAGAATTTAATAATAAGAATTATTATTTTTTTGTATTTACTTTTACTCATTATTATCCTAATCTCTCAACTAGTTCGGCTTTATTTCCTCCTTGAGGACGACCAGGGCATTTTAACCATCGTTGTAACTGAACACAGTTGTGGGCTACTACGGCAGGATGAACTAACGAAGCTCCGTCAATTAATTTTTCATTTAATTGCACTTTTAAAGGTGATAATGCTTGTTGCCCAGCCATTTCTATAAAAAGTGCCCGAAACTTTCATATTACCGCGTTTTTAACATGGCGGACGCGCATGCGCTGAGCATACTGTGGACAAGTCTATACGACATCAACAAATGAATGAATGAATAATGCAATATCAATCGTCACAGATTATAGATACATAAAATCAAAGACTACAAACGTAACTTTTTTTATAAACCAAAACAGAAAAAATCGAATGTCGATTTTCAAGGGTGATATATCGATTCAGTGAATCGACACAGTACTTCATATCGATTTAAAAAATCGATATTTTCTGCTCGAAAAATCGATTCTTCGATTAATCGATCTCAGATCGCCATCCCTATTCTAGGCTCTGGTCGCGTGGAACTGGCACCTAGAATCACCTAAGTAAGACGATTCTAAATGATCCGCGTGATTTTACTGAATAAAGAAATATTTGATTTTATTGAACGAAAGGAACTTCGTTTCATCCGGGAGTCTCTTGACACCTCTCAAGTTTTTTGTGTAATTTTACTTTTTACTCATTGGTTAGTGTATAGGCGACAAAGAAATTGGTTTACCACTTTTGATGACATCTCCCAGTAACATAATTATTCGCTAAGGATTACAGATTGACAGATTCTGACGTAGCAGTTATTAATCTGTCAAGTGAAAATAGCCCTTGACGTTTTGTACGTGCAAATGATATTCAACCTTAGAGTGGTAAACCAATTTCTTTGTCGACTATACAATAAAGTATTTTTCATGTATTTATGAATATTTCAGCTCGTCGTAAGCCCGGGGGTCGACCGCGTCGCGTGGCTCCAGAACTGAACGCGACTATTGCCGACTCGCCGCGACCCCGGTCCAGCGGCAGTGAGGATAGTGAATGTAAGCAACATTCACATCTATCTGCACCTAGGAAGACTGGCAGACAATGCTCTTAACATTAAGTCCTAGCACTAACGATAGTTGACGACCGATGTGGCGCGGCGGGCGAAGGTCCGCCTGCGACACGGAGGTTGCGGGTTCGATTCCCGCCTTGGGATAAATGTTTGTACGATCTGCAAATATTTATTCCGGGTCTTCTGGGTATTTTATATGTATAATAAAAAATATCTATCTATGTAATGTCAATTCTGAGGGGGTTGGAAGGCTTAAATAATAGTTTAGTATAATTTTTACAATATAAAGTGATTAATTTTTATCAAAAAGTCAAGTTAAAAGTTGACGTTGTAGTATAAGCTTATCTCATCTATATTCTCTTAAGTCATTGTTTTGTGAGGTGTCAAAGAAGGTTTAAATGCTTCTCCTGAAAAACTACATTTTTGCATAAATGTCAGTGTCATAAATGTCGGATGTGCGAATTATTGGTTTTTTATTTCTTTTCTAGCGGTATCAGCATGGCCATCGAGAGAAGGTCGACCTAGGAACCTAGGCCGTGGTGTTAGCAAACCTAAGAAGAACACGGTGGCGTCACTGCTAGCTCAGAGCAGAGCCCTAGGGCTTCGCCCGGCTCTGGCACAACAGCTGCTAGGAGAAGCTGATTTGGTAAGTTATTCAAAATCAATTAAACTTTATTTAAAAAAAATATTATTGGCGAGTATTTGGGCAGAAGCAAAAGAAAGAGAGAAATTGAGGGATTTGGGGGAGACCTTTGCCTAGCAGTGGGACGAAATAGGTTAAAAAAAAATTAAAGATCGATCCTTCTTACAAATAATTAAAAATTACAATTTACAATTTAATACTGAACATTCAGTGATGTGTCAATTTAACTTAGTAACGTTATTAAATAAATAAAAACAAAATATTTTTATTAAGTCTGAGGAATACGTTTGCTCTGTAGTGGGAGGGACGCTTTGTAGTTTCAAATCAAATGAGAATTTCTTTAATAAAATCAGAAGGATTATGTATTAAAATTTTAGTTGTTGAATCAATTTGCCGTAACTCAGTTTAATCTACCACGGAGGGTTTTGTAACCTTATTTTAATAGTTATTATGTTCCTCACACTTTGTAATTTAGTGATTATGGTTACAAAGGCCGTTTTACATGTTTTTTCGGAAAATAAATTTATCTTATCTTATCTTATTAATGTTATAATTCCAGGAGAAGTTGAAGTCAGTCCTCGGCGAGGCTGGCAGCACCAACTCTGAGTACTCGTCGGACAGCTGTCCCTCCGACTCCGACGTGAGTGACGAGCGGAGAGACCATGACGCTCAGCTTAGACTGCCGCTCGCTCTGGGTAAGACATCATCCAGGCAACACTATTTTTTTTTAAACCTATACTGTCCCACTGCTGGACAAAGGTCTCCCCCAAAGCATTCCACTTAGAGCCGTTACGCACTGTCGACTTGTCGCCGGCTACTCGGTCGCTGGCGACTGTGACATACTACAGTTTGAATAGGTGTTTACGCACTTGACTTGGTCGTCGATCGTCTAAAGGCCGGCGCAGACCAGGACGGCATGGCAAGGGATTTTAATTTTTACTAATAGACATTCAACCGTACTGTTACAGAAATACGACATAAATTGCTATGCTTTAAAATGATGCCGTGGCATTGAAAGGGATTTTATCGCACGGCATCAAAAGACGCGCCACAGGCTCCCGTGGCGGGATGCCGTGGCATACTGTGGCATTCTGCGGTAGGCAAAGGCATGCCACGTACTCCGGCGCTTGTAGTGATATACTGCGGGGTGCGTACGCCGTGGCATGCCGCGGCTGCCGCGGCACAGTGCGGGAATGCCGCGGTATCTAAGCAGCCAGTGTGCGCTGACTCACGGCAAAATCCCTTGCCATGCCGTCCCGGTCTGCGCCGCCCATTATTGTTTTTGGTCGCCGAGCGACCGAGTCGCCGGCGACAAGTCGACAGTGCGTAACGATTCTTATCCCGGTCTTTGGCGACACTCCACCAATCCATTTTCATGAATATTTAAAACGCAGTTTTATTATGCCCTTATGGTACTAACAAACTATGGACACTGTCTGAAATAAATATTATTTCATTTTATATACAGTGTAAACTCTATATAGCGACACTGAAGGGACTGTGCATTTTATGGCGTTATAGAGAGTTGTCGTTAAATGGAGAGAAGAAACATCAGACTCCTACTTATGAGTCATGGTCAATAACAGTCTACACATGCAAGCAATCCCAATTTGTAAACAAAAGAACGAATTTCTTAGAAAGTTCGGTATGCATGATGCCGACAGTCGAGTTTATTGCGGGCTAGGATAGTAAAGCGACAATAGAGCGTACACAGCTGCGCAGTTTTTACTCATTTTAGCAACTTAAAAGGTACTTTTATTACTCAATTGTTGTCGTTATTGAGAGTGGGTGTAATGCTATGTAGAGTGAAACAGTGTATGAAAGACAAGCTAAACCAACCAAACCCAATTGATTTCGACGCTTAAGGGAGTTTGTCGTTAAATAGAGTGACGTTACATGGAGTTTACACTGATTTAAATTTATTGTGTTTTTTGACAGGTTGGAAGAGAGTGACAGTTATCAGAGGTCTGTCAAGGAACTGCAATATAAAGGGAGATGTGACGTACGCGCCGCCGGAACCCCATTCCACGTACAAGATTACTAACGCACTGGACTTGCAATCGGTAATGCGCTGACTACCCCCTTAATCTATTGATTGTTATCTTTATTATTAAACGAAATAATGGGTCCAGTTTTGTTTACCACCATGTATATTATATCAAGCAAATAAATAAATTACATATATTCTATTCTTGAACATAGTATAAATATAAAGATTTCGTGGAAAAATATAATTGTGAATGCAGCATAATGGCCTGCGCAGACCGGGACGGCATGGCAAGGGATTTTAAAGTTTTACTAATGGACATTCAACCGTACTGTTACAGAAATACGACATAAATTGCTATGCTTTAAAATGATGCCGTTCCGTTCACGTTCAATGCCACGGCATCATTTTAAAGCATAGCAATTTATGTCGTATTTCTGTAACAGTACGGTTGAATGTCCATTAGTAAAAATTAAAATCTCTTGCCATGCCGTCCTGATCTGCGCCGGCCTTAATACTAATCGAGCGAGCGAGCGAAGCGTCTCAGTTTCTAGAATGCTTAAAAATACTCTTTAAATGGCGAAGTTGTAGCGTTAATTTTGTCAGATTCCGATCAAATGTGTAATGAACTTAATTTTATAAGTACAAGATATTGCAAAAGGATCGGCTATTGCTTGATTGTAAGGCTTTCGGGGTCAGGAACGTTTAGTCGTCATTTAGACTTACCGACTTGAAATGAAATGTCTTTATTTTGACTTACCTCCCAGTATCAAACAATGTTTTATATTGGCGTGTGATGTTATTTTTTACTAGATATTTTTGTCCACAGTTCCTAGATTCGAACCCAAGTCCCGCTATCTCCATGGACAACTTCAGTTTCAACGGACGCACTATACTCGGGGAGTACATACAACCGCCCATGGACACCGGGGTCAATGACCCGCTCGTCTTTAACGAAACTGAAATTATGAAGCGGTTTGTTTTTTTTTTCTTACTTCATATCTTATTAATTTGACGACCGATGTGGCGCGGTGGGCGAAGGTCCGCCCGCGACGCTGAGGTTGCGGGTTTGATTCCCGCCCTGGGATAAATGTTTGTACGATCTGCAAATATTTAATCCGGGTGTTTTGGGTATTTTATATGTATAAAAAAAAAAAGGTAGCACTCCGGGAGTGCCGGCAGAAGTGAAAACTTCAATATTAACGTTGTGTTTTCACTTTTAAGTTTTCACTTCAAAAATAAAACCACAGACGTCATAATGACAATGACAATCACAATGACACAGACACATTCGCGCAAGCGCCCTGTGCCGCCTAAACAGAGCACACTCAGGCACGGTAGAAAGAGTGGGAGATACTAGTTCCTCTCCCTTTCCCTCGATCTTACGCTTTTTATCAACGTCACGTGACCCTGACGCGAGTTTGAAAGTTTTTACCCACCCAGCGCCGCTAAAGAAGTTTTCACTTCAATAAAAAATATCTAACTATGTAATGTATTGTATTATATAAGTATGTCAGTCTTCTAGTATCCATAACACAAGCTCTGCTTAGCTTGGGGCTAGATGATGTTGAGTGGATTGTTCAGCATTATTTATTTAGTTATCTGTACAGGTTAGAAGAAGCTAGAGCGTTGGCGGCATTAACCGGTCCGCGGCCCACGCCGCCGCCGCTCGACCGACGTATCGAAGTGGCGAGACGACAACAAGCGGCGAGAGACGCTAGACGAGACGCTACCAACCGCTCCCGGGATCAGGTCATTACTCAATCTATACTAATATTATAAAGAAGTAAAGTTTGTGTGTTTGTATATTTGTTCAATTGTAAGGGGTAATCTCGGGATCTACTGAACCGATTTTAAAAATTCTTTCACCAATAGAAAGCCACATTATTGCTGAGTGTCATAGGTTATATAAAAAACCGAAAAATAAAAAGGCTTTTACGTGGTAGTCCGTTTTGCAAAGTGAATCGGAGAAAAAATGGTCGAATTATGCCCAACGAAGCGGGCACGGGTCAGCTAGTTAATTATAATATTAAAGACGTCACTAACCGTTCGAGGTATCAGGTCATTACCACTATTTTATTCATAATATTTCTACTAATATATGCAAAAGTTTGTATGGGTTTATGTTTGTTTAGCTTTCATGCAAAAACTACTGAATGGATTTTGATGAAACTGTCCAATATTATAGCTTATACGTCAGAATAACACATA
Organism: Ecliptopera silaceata; assembly: GCA_932527185.1. Lineage (NCBI taxonomy): Eukaryota > Metazoa > Arthropoda > Insecta > Lepidoptera > Geometridae > Ecliptopera > Ecliptopera silaceata. The sequence continues at coordinate 3,098,785 of OW052217.1, read as the reverse complement.
GGCTACGATTTATAAAAATATTGTATGAATTATTCAAATTATAACAATGATACGACGAAGTCGCGGGTTGAAAAAACTATTAGTTTTGATTAAGAAATTTATTCAACTATGTTCACAATATTGGGTATTTTTCTCAAAATGTAGAGAAAATTCCCTAAATTTAGGGAAGTTTTGAAACTTCAGGGATTTTTTACAGAATTTTCCCCCATTCGTTATACGATTATAAACCTTACTCCATTGTAAAAGATGTTATAACACTCTTTACATTTGTAAAGGTGTCGTTTCAGGCTCGCCTAGTGAGAGAACTAGAACGTTCCGAGAAGGCGGAGCTCATCAAACGAGAGAAGGAAGTCAGGAGCCAACAGCTGCTAGAGGTAAACTATGTTAGTCGTGGATTTGTTCGTTTTTTTATACATTTGTAGAAGTACATTTATAGAAAAAGTACATTTATACATCTGTAGAAGTACATTTATAGAAGTACATTTATACATCTGTAGAAGTACGTTTATAGAAGTACATTTATACATGTGTAGAAGTACATTTATACATCTGTAGAAGTACATTTATAGAAGTACATTTATACATCTGTAGAAGTACGTTTATAGAAGTACATTTATACATGTGTAGAAGTACATTTATACATCTGTAGAAGTACATTTATACATCTGTAAAAGTACATTTATACATCGGTAGAAGTACGTTTATAGAAGTACATTTATACCGTTGTAGAAGTTTGTTTTTACACTAAATAAAATTTAGTTGATTTTTGAGGTTTTTTTGTTGTAGATTGCATATGTTTTACCTCTAGAATTCAATAATAAAAGTCAATTCAATATTTTTTGGTTAATAAATGGGAATGGACATTTGACACATTAAGTCCCAAACCAAGCAAAGCTTGTACTATGGGAACTAGAATGAAAAGTTTTTCAATATTCACATGATTTAGTTTCTGATATCATCATGGTTTTGACATATTAACTACAACTAAATATTCACTATAAATATTTAATTCATTATTACATTAATTTAATTATAGCGCCTTATTATGCTGAAATATTAGTCATTTATTTGATGAATAAATAATGTTTGTATGCCTTTTGTAAAGGACAGATAAATTGATAATACATTGAATTCTAGTAGTTTTTTTTGCATGTTTTATATTTGGATTAAATGGTGTGAATTTCTTGATAAATTTGTCAAAAATTACTTATGTTTAATAAATTACAATTTATCCCATATGTAATATGTTTGTAAAATGATGCGAATTTTTTGTTGCATTCGATTTTTACTTCGTAATTTTTTGACAGTTTTGACTAAATTTGACATAATATATTAGCAAAGAGTATTGCATTTTTTATTTATTTATAGGTACTGTTTGTGGTAGTTCTTAGTTCTCATATATTTGTGATGTCCTTGTAACTTAATATTTTATATTAATCATAATTTTTAACATGTAAGTACGAGTGTATTTTTAATTATATTTATAAGTTTCATTACAAAAATATGGGAGCTATTAAAATTATATGTTTGTTTTCGTGTGCTTGTGTTTGTCTTATTATTTTTATTATCAATTTGACGCTTGGCAACATTGTGCTCACAACAAAGCAAAAAGTACCTTAATACGATCGCAATAAGGTGACTTTTCGCTTTCCGTAGTTAGCTGGAACTCTTACGGCCGGTTTCTCGAACGATGATCAACGAAAAAATCAAATAATTACTGTGTCAAACTCGGATCAATCGTGATATGGGTTTCCAGAAACCGGCCGTTAGCTTAGTAGATGCGTTTTTAACTATATATATCTATATATCTATCTATGTACGTATGTCCTTGGGGGTCTAACCTAACTTCGGTATGACAATGTTGTCAACACCAAATTGATAATAATCGCGATACGATGATTTTTAACGTCTACATTTTGGACAGCATATCAACAAGAATCGAACACAACTGACGATTGAGGCTCTGCCGATGCCAAAAGAGCCGTTGAAGACTGATATGTCGAAAACTGAAAGGAAGGAACGTGTTATGCCGCCTATAAGTCTATCACTAATCCCGGTCACTGGACCAAAGGAACACTCGCCTATAAAAACGCTTAACTTCGAACAAGGATCATGGAACGAAGTTGAAGAATACAATGCGTTAGATAAAATGAAAGATTTTGCTGAAAAAGCGGCGTTTGATCTCCCAAAACGCAAAGCTAAATACGACTTCACAATAAAACAGCCAGAAAAAGAAAACAACATGGAGAAACTGATAGAATCTTATTCTAGAATTAGCGAGTTCATTAACGGCTGTGATTGGACGAAATCACCAGAAAAAACTGATCCGAAAGCACTCGAAAAAGATCCGAAATCAGTTGAAAAAAAATACTTAGACGCTAAAAATGAATTTATGTCGGAAAATCTCATGCTTATGCCTAAAGCCAAAGAGGTTATTGACCTAAGTGAGAGCGAAGACAATGATATAACAGATATTATAAGAAAGAGACTTCAAAAAGGTTCCGTTAATGTGGGGCTAGATGGCGCTTTATCGATATCAGTCCAACAAAACAGAGAATGCGATTCGGTACGTTTTGGAAGAGAATAAACTAACTATTTCTAATATATTAACCTACTAACTTTCACTATGGGGTGGGTAGCTTGCTACCTATATGGAAATACTAACAAATATTAAATTTTTAAAGGTTGTTTATAAGGCGTTTTAGACACCAATTTGCATACATAAAGCGTTTTAGACACCAATTTGCATACATAAAGCGTTTTAGACACCAATTTGCATACATAAAGCGTTTTAGACACCAATTTGCATACATAAGGCGTTTTAGACACCAATTTGCATACAAATAAAATAAATTCACGGATATTTTACACATTTCGCTCTAGTCACAAACTAAGCAAAGCTACTTATAAACAATATTTCAATATCAAGATCAATACTTTTTTATAAGTTTTCGTTGATTTTATTATTCATTTTTTCAAATATTAAAATGCAGATATGTATTATTAAATATTGATATAAATCACGATAATTAATCTTAGAAACCCGTTATTTGTTTGAATAGAGTTCTATAATATTCCCGCTTCTTAAAAGTGTGGTTAACATATTTTTTTATCTCTATACTACTCATTTATTAAAAAAAAAAAAAAAAGAATTTGTGTGCTATTTCTGTAATTAAAAGTATTATATCAGCAATCTATTTAGACATAGACGTTATATATTTGTCGTACAAGCACACAAAACATTAAACAATACATATCAAGTACGTACGCATCTATATGTGGGTTTATTTATGGTTTGGGGTCAAAAATAATCAAAAACGCTACATAATCTCAGTAATTTATGTATGCATGCTTGCTTTAATATCTAATATATTTAAGGCATATATTATTCCTATGACTGTCTTGGCGCAAAGGGTATATGGTGCTGGTTTGATTTCCGGGTGTAGACGCATGATATTAAACTATTTCTACCGCTAATAAGACGGTGAGATAAAGCGATGATCTGCGGAGTGTAGCTGGCAAATACATGAGAAGAGACGAAGACCGGGCTCAGTGGCGCGTCTGCAGAGACCTACGTCCAGCAGTGGACTGATATAGGTTGATGATGACCCCTAATGCCGCTAAATATGATTTTTTATTTAGCCGGTGTTGTTTTATTTATTTATTTTATTGTATGACACTTTTTTGTTACAAAAATAAAACAAATGTCATCACCTTTTTATCATCGGACTACCAGACGATCGGAGATGAGACGTCCATTCATGGTTGACATTCCACCTGCCCGCACCAAGCGTTTTGCTTCTACTTTTATAATGCGGTCAGCCAAAGAGTGGAACTCGTTGCCAGCGTCTGTGTTTCCAGAGTCCTATAATTTGGATATTTTTAAGAGACGAGTGAATGGGTATCTTCTAGGCAAGTGTGCTACATCGTAGACCGCATCGTCACTTAACATCAGGTGAGATCGCGGTCAAACGCTTGCCTATAACTTGTAAAAAAAAAAAATGTTTAAAAGTCAACTTATGGCAAGCTAAATAAACAAAACAAACGTACAGGAATCACTTTGTTGTCTTACTGCATTTTTGTTGTCGGTGTGCGCACGACCTTAACGTAAAGTTATGCATTTTAATAAGATGAAGTAACTATTTTCACCATTAAGTCAATATTTTTCTTCAAACTTTTAACAATACTACAATACAAACTATAATAAACTATAGAGTTATAACTCCAAAACATATTATTTACCGTATACTTTGCAATTCACCAAATAAAACAACTATAATATTACTATAAATGATACCCATGTTAAATGTAAATAATATTAAAGTTACTAACAAATAATCTAGAATATAGCACGCTAAAGCAATTTTTGTGGTCGGTCTTATCTACAGAATAGAATCAATTTGAAAGCCGGCTAAGTTAGGCTAAGTTTGGTGATACATGTGTCACACTAGTCACTAGAGAATGGACTGAGCGTAATCAAGACATCAAGTCTGCGCTAACTTATTATAAGATACACTGTAAGAAATAGAATATAAATATTTAGAAGCGAAGCTTTTTTGCAAATTAATATAGTTTTCTTTTTTATAATTTTGTTTCATGTTCTGGCTGTGTTTTATTTGCTGTAACGCTTTCGATGTTGTTCGCACGATTGTGAAGGCTAAGAGGAAGAAGCAAGGGGAGTTGGAGAAGCAGAAGTTTGAAGATCAGGTTAAGAAGCAACAGGTAGAGTTTTTTTTTTTAATTTTAGACTTGTGCTAGTGCGGGGAACAATGTCACTGAACGGAACTATATTTTATATTGTTTTATCTGTATATAACTGTACTTTTGTGCCAGTTATTTAAGTATTGGCTGAGGTAGTGTTTTTAATTTTTTAGACTTTTGTGCTAGAGCTGGGAATAAAGTCACTGAACGGAACTATATTGTATATTATTTACCTATATATGTACATATAACTTTAGACTTTTGTGCCAGTTATAAGTATTCGCTCAGGTAGTGTTTTTTTAATATTTTAGATTTTTGTGGTAGTGGGGGGAACAAATGCACTAAATGATGTAATTTTGATTGCATATCGTTTTTGTATTACACTAACTTTACACTGTATCAGTCACAAGTATTCGCTATATATTTTTTTATACTAGGTTTGGTATTTATTTTCTAATGCGACCAAACAGAAACATAGTGTTTTCAAGTCAGTAGAGTTGGCAGCCGGCAGGTTACCGCTACGCAGCGGCAGTCGCAGCTAAACGCGTATTTTGTTTCAGGAAAGAGAAATCAAAAGACAACAGGCTATGATACTCAGAGAACAGGTGATTTTATATTTTATTTTTATTTGACAGTCTAACGGCCGGTTTCTCGAACGATGATCAACGAAAAAATCATATAATTACTATGTGTCAAACTCGGATCAATCGTAGGTTTCCAGAAACCGGCCGTTAAACAAATACATCCTACTAATATTATAAACGCCTAAGTTTGTATGGATGGATTTGTGGGTGTGTTTTTGTGTGGTAGTCAAGTATTTTATCAGCAATCTAGTTCCCATAGTACAAGCTTTGGGACTTTTGGGACTAGATGTCATTGTCAAGTTTAAATGATCCTTGTCATTAACAGTACCACCATGAGTTGTCACAGTAAAATCGCCTGACTTTACTACAGTAGTTACGTCAATATTAGTACATATTACGAATTTTAGTACCCAGCTATCCGCTAGAGGCGCTGTACAAATCTTCATACATTTTTTAACTACAGACGCTAGCGAGTATACATAGTATAGTAAAAACTTATGGTAGAGCTACTGAATAAAGTAATTTTGACTTTGACTTTCATGTTGAACCGCCATCTTTAAATTTCTTTATTAATATGTATTTTGTTTGTGTGTGACTTACATGTGTGTTTTTCTTTCAATATCTGCTGTGTGGCGCGCGGATACAGCAAAAATATATCAATGAGGTAAATTCAAATCACACTCTTATTCTAACTAATATAAGGGTTAGTTGTGCATGTAATTGCATGTACCTATTTGCATGGTGTTTTTAAACTGTTTTGTTGTGGTTTTATACTTATTTTGGGGCAATTTATAGGTGACTCATAGCTAGCTTAGTAGAACTCTGAGAGCCGTTTGGCACTGTCGACTTATCGGTCGCTCGACCAAAAACATTTAAAACCTATTTAAACCACCTATTTAAACTATAGTAAGTCACAGTCGACAGTGAGTAACGGCTCTAAATTAAATTGAAAAATCTGGAATTAACTTAATGTATTAGATTCTCAATCAAAAACTTAATGTTTAGATTCTCAATTAAAACCTAAATTCATTTATAAGATTCTCAATTAAAAATTTTGGTGATAAGATTCTCAATTGAAACTAGAATTCATTTATTAGATTCTCTATTAAAAACTTAAATGATTAGATTCTCAATTGAAACCTAGATTCATCTATTAGATTCTTAATTAACTTAAATTATTACATTTATTTTTCCTTATATTTGTAGGGTCTTTACTTGGTTTAGGACTGGTCTGGTGTGGTCTTCTAATCTTGCAAGATATTTCTTAAGCCTTTCTTGTGTGTACATTTAACCTACCTCTTGGCTTACATTATATAAACACTAACAACTTAATCCGGCTTGATACGGGTTTTTTTCTAATTAAATCGATATACAGGCTGTTTGTGAGGGAATTGGAACTTGGATTCGGACTCCATCACTGGATGGCTAAGTCCGAATCCACGTAAGGAAATTAGAAAAAACATCTATAGTATTATACTATTCAAACCAACGATATGAGCTGCTCATGAGCTTAGAATAAAATAGAAGAAAATTATACGAGATCTGAATTCGCGTTGCAAAGTATACCCATTAATATCTTTCCCTTTCTTATTAGGAAAGAGAAGGAGATCAATGAATATAATCTCTTTCTCACTAGGAAAGGTAAACGAATGGACTTAACGCTAAGCGATCACTTCCAAGCGACCTTTGAGTACCCTTACCTAAATCTTTTTCATTAGGAAAGGTAAAATGGATGGACTTATCGCTAAGCGATCTCTTCTAGGCGACCTTTGAATACCCTTACCTATATTTTTCTCATTAGGAAAGGTAAAATGGATGGACTTAACGCTAAGCGATCTCATCCCGACGACCTTTGAATACCCTTACCTATATCTTTCTCATTAGGAAAGGTAAAATGGATGGACTTATCGCTAAGCGATCTCTTCTAGGCGACCTTTGAATACCCTTACCTATATTTATCTCATTAGGAAAGGTAAAATGGATGGACTTATCGCTAAGCGATCTCATCCAGACGACCTTTGAATACCCTTATCTGTATCTTTCTCACTAGAAAAGGTAAATTTGCCTTGTTTCTATGAGAGATCTATTCCAAGCAACTATTAAATACATTTACTTACCTATCGTAGAGGTAAACTGGGCGGCCTTATCGTCTATCTTTTTCTTACTAAGAGAAGTGTAAGAATAGAAAAGAATACTTTATTTCAGTACTTTACTTAATGCTAGAACATATAAACATATAGGTACAATTACTTAATGCTAAAGTACTGAAAACCTTATTGCTATAGTCCGTCGCGGATCAGAAATAAATTCGTACATTAACCTATCACTCTCGCGTAAATATGATGCGTCTCGCTCGCTGAGTGCCGCGGTCATTGGATCTGAGCGAGCGAGACGCATCATATTTACGCGAGAGTGATAGGTTAATGTACGAATTTATTTCTGATCCGCGACGGACTATAGCAATAAGGTTTTCAGTATTTTAGCATTAAGTAATTGTACCTATATGTTTATATGTTCTAGCATTAAGTAAAGTAATGAAATAAAGTATTATATTCTTACACTTCTCTTAGTAAGAAAAAGATAGGCGATAAGGTCGTCCAGTTTACCTCTATGATAGGTTAGTAAATGTAAGTATTCAATAGTTGCTTGGAATAGATCGCTAATAGAAACAAGGCAAATTTACCTTTTACCTTTCCTAGTGTTAGGTGTCAGGTTATTGTAAAGGATACACGAATTATCGAAATGTACGAATTTCTTCCTGCTCCGCGACCGGACTTTGTGATTTCTTCCTTACAACTTTTTAACACCATCTCAATCTCTTTCTGCCCAGGAGAGAGACAGAAGACGTCAGCATACCTCCTTCATCCGTCAGCTGGACTCGCGGAGGAGATGGGAGGAACGAGAGAGGAGGAAACACCAGAACCTTCTAGATCGACTGCTGGTCAAGGAGAAGAAGCTGCAGGAGAGACGGAAAGAAATGGATCTATTGTCTGAGTTGAGGTGAGGTTATAATATTAATGTGACAGGTGTCACAGCTCAGTTGGTAGTAGCTCTGCATTCCATGCTGTGGGTCGTGGGTTCGGTTCCCACCCAGAGCAAATGTTTGTGAGATGAACAGAACATAAATATTAATCCTGTTTCTGTGTGTTACTTTGTATTCTATGTATTTACAAAAAAATATATAAAAGTATTCTATCAGCAATCTAGTTCCCAAAGTACAAGCTCTGCTTAGTTTGGGACTAGAGTGTGATGTGCGAAATGTCCGTGAATATTTATTTATTTATATACAATACTAGCAGGGCCCGGCTTTGCACGGAACAATTTGCGTTATTACGTATTACGTATTAGTCAAAACAGTATGTATAAGTTAACTGTCATATATTATACTACATATCATCACAATACTATATTTCATTATATATTTTTTATATTACAGACGACCACAAGAAGATTCAACTCTCTCCGACCAGAAACCTCTGCCTACCCTCAATAGGATTCCAGGATTGAAGCTAGCCGGACAAGCGGCTGCTGATATTCTGCAAGTCTACGAGTTTATACATAACTTCGGACAGACTCTAGGATTTGGTAAGTTTAGTCTTATTACTGTAGAGATAAGGTATTTTTTTACTATGTAAATTACTTTTGTCAGAACTAATTTCCATTGGTTAAGGAGGTGGGCGATGTGACTACTACTCAGTTTTGTTACTTTTGTAGTTTCATCGTTTAACTTGTAAATTTTGTAACACTGTACCTTGTTCTGAATAAACTTATTATTATTATTATTATTAAAGATTCAGCTATTACTATGTTAAGATTGTGTCTTGGCGGTTCATTTTATATTGGGTTCGATTCCCGCCTTGGAATAAATGTTTGTACGATCTGCAAATATTTATTCCGGGTGTTCTGGGTGTTTTATATGTATAATAAAAAATATCTATCTATGTAATGTATAGTATTAAGTATGTCGGTCTTCTAGTACCCATAACACAAGCTCTGCTTAGCTTGAGGCTAGATGATGTTGTGTGGATTGTCCAGCATTATTTATTTATTTATGATTTAACTAAGTTAACCGAAATGCATTTTTGTAATAGATCTGGAAGCCATGCCTACATTGAGCACGTTGCAAACGGCTCTGATGCCGGATTGCTGTCCTGATGCTGAAGAGGAATTGGTGCAAGTCCTCACGCAGCTACTCATCACTGCTATCGGTAATTACCAGATACATATTATGTACTTAACTAGCTGACCCATGCCCACTTCGTTGGGCATAATTCGACCGTTTTTTCTCCGATTCGCTTTGCAAAACGGACTACCACGTAAAAGCCTTTTTATTTGTCGGCTTTTTTATATAACCTATAACACTCAACAATAATGTGGCTTTCTATTGGTGAAATAATTTTTAAAATCGGTTCAGTAGATCCCGACATTACCCCTTACAATTTAACAAACACAAAAACTTCTTTATGATATTAGTATAGAAGTATAAATAAGATGGCGACTCAATTAGCATTACTTCTTCTTCTACAAACCTTGTTGTTTTTCTTAATGCTATGCTATATTACGTAACTGTACTTTTTAAATGGTAAATAAATTAAAAAAAATATGAGTTCAACATGTCGTTACCTATGAGCATTTTGGCTCGTCGATCAAACGTATTTAATTTCTAGTTTAGACTTAACAAATTCTAAATAATTATCACATTTTATAAGCTCATTTTTGTCACCAGAGGATCCAGGGATCCCGCACCCAGGTCGTCACACAACACTACTAGGCCATGCGATCCGTATGGGAGACATAACGCCGGCCAATCTCAGCGAAGTGCTACGGATATATTTATATGCTAACGCTACTGGAGAAATTAAAGCGCTGACTGGTAAGTAATACTTAAAGTTAGAGAGAGAGGGGATACAAAGAGAGAGACTCTGCAGAGAGAGAAGGAAACAGAGAGAGGGGGGAGATATATTTGGCACACAAATAAATAAATAATGCTGGACAGTCCACACAACATCATCTAGCCCCAAGCTAAGCAGAGCTTGTGTTATGGGCACTAGAAGACTGACATACTTAATACAATACATTACATAGATAGATATTATTATTATACATATAATACCCAGAACACCCGGAATAAATATTTGCAGAACATACAAACATTTATCCCACGGCGGGAATCGAACCCGCAACCTTCCGCGCCGCAGGCGGACCATCGCCCACCGCGCCACATCGGTCGTCAAACACAACACTGGTACAACACAATCAAATATAAAAAACACACAAAAAATAAAAATAAAGTACATAATTTTTTTTTATAAAAGCTGTGCCATTCGTATAAGATCATTGTTTTAGTTTTTAAGTTTAGTATTAGTAACGGTAGTGTGTAAGAGATCGCGCCAAGCGATGAGACCGCCTTTTAAAAATTACTTTTTGTGTTTTTAATAAGTTCTTCTTATTATTTATAAATAAGTTATGCTGTTTTCAAAATTTTATTATATATTTATTTATTCAATACTCAATACATTTATTGCGATCACATGGTTATAAACTAGTTGTTACAATGAAATTTGGTACAACCTATGAACCCTGTTTGCGGGCACTGCAATGTAATAGGATGGTAGGTATTCACAATCAAAATTACGACTAGGTATTACAGTAATAAATAAGTAATTTACAAAAATACAAATATCCTATCAGTAAGTTCATTTTCATAGCATCAATACTTCTATGTAAAATATGTTATTGTATTAAGTATGTCAGTCTTCTAGTACATAACACAAGCTCTGCTTAGCTTGGGGCTAGATGATGTTGTGTGGATTGTCCAGCATTATTTATTTACTAGCTGACCCGTGCCCACTTCGTTGGGCATGTTAGACATATTATGCTGTCGTTGACATTTTTGTAGGCATTTTCAAGCTCCACATCGTTTCCCGAACCCACATATTATATCCTCCCGTGACCAACACCTGCGTTGTTCCGCTTGACTTTTTTCTAATATGTACTTACATTTTTGAACTCGTGATATCTTTTGAATGGAATGTCCAAATTGAATAATTTAAAAAGTCATATAAAGGTATTGAAACATTCTTAATTATAAAGAAATTTATTTAGATAAGGATTAATACCAAAGCACAAATAAAGAACGTTTTCTAGCGGCGTCATTTTAATTATATATTTTCGATATTAAAACACTTATAGTGACATATCTGTAATAGTTAAACATATGCTGTCGCTGACTTTTTTGTGGATGATGATGTGTTCTACAAAATTGTAGTACATGATTTCTTTCTATCATCAATAGTTTTCGCAGCGCACGCGATGTAAGGAATTTCTTAGGTATTTTTTTTACACCTTGGGTTACATAATTGAAGTTTTAGTAAGGATCCCTAATTTTTTTGAAAATATAATATAGCCTATGACACTCAGCAATAATGTGGCTTTTTATTGGTAAAAGAATTTTTAAAATCGGTTCAGTAGATCCCGAGATTACCCCTTACAATTGAACAAATATACAAACATACAAACTTTACCTCTTTATAATATTAGTATAGATTATAATATTAGTATAGATATACATTTTGTTTCAGGTCTAACATCGGAGAGAGAAAGAGACAGGCGAGTAGCAGATCATCATCAGAACGATGCAGAGATGTTGGCTTCGTTGACTACTTCCAAAAATCAAGCTTATTACGAACAACTGCATAGCAACCATACTTACAAGTTGTCAGGTAAGGATTCGTATGAAATTTAATTGATGCTGAAGTTAAATCATTGTAATATACAGTAGAACCTCGATAAGTTAAAGTCCAAGGGAAACACAAAATACTTTAAGTTATATATTTATGTTATTTGACGACCGATGTGGCGCGGTGGGCGATGGTCCGCCTGCGGCGCGGAAGGTTGCGGGTTCGATTCCCGCCTTGGGATAAATGTTTGTATGTTCTGCAAATATTTATTCCGGGTGTTCTGGGTATTATATGTATAATAAAAAATATAATAATAATAATAATAATAATAATGGCATTTATTGAACACAGAAGTATGTACAGATATAGCACTTAGAACTATTTACAGAACTACTTACAAGTACAAATAAAATATACAAATTTGTGAACAGAACTAAGAGCTATGGTTTGGAACTCTGAGTATCAGACAAGAAATTCTGTTTCCCGATACTCAGCGCCCGCCCCTCTAATAACTACAAGTAAATACATAGATGGTGTGTGATGTGTGTGTGAATTTAGAGTGTGTATCAGAGTAACAATTAAATTAAATAATAAAATTATACAATTATATATATTATGTATATATATTTGTATCCTATGTGTTTGGCACCTAGAATCACCTAGTAGTAAGACGATTCTAACTGATCCTTGTGATTTTACTGAATAAAGTAATTTTGACTTTGACTTTGTTTATTTAAGGAAGGTTAATATATATGTGTAAGAGAGAGGGTGGATGTATGGATGTATGCATGCGCAGATGTATGGAAGAGTGCAACGGTGGGTGTATAAATTTGAGGGTGTGTGTGTATAGATACAACATTTTTGTGTAATTATGTAATTTGCAAGAGATGACCGGAGAGTAGTTTTGATAACCAAAACCATCGAATTATTTGCTTACATGACATTACTCAAGATTCAATTTGCAATAGCTTTTCTGTTTGAAGGTAATCTAAGGTCAGTAGCCAGGTTCTAAGTTTCATTTTGCAGTTTATTTTGCTGAGTGAGTGAACATAAACTATTTTGTTAATCTTATTATAAAGATATGCACCCATAAAGCAGTGTTGTGTGTTAGTAAATTTGGTTCTAAACTTTATTAATTTACAAATTTTGTCCAGCCGACGTTTATTTGCGGTTACGGTTAGTGGTGTTCGGGAGTGGAGGTACATGACTATATTTTGTAAGTAGAGTTGCCGCACCGAAAGAGCTTCAAATTCTTTATACAATAAGGCTGTTGGAAACCGATATGATTTAAATAATAGTACTTTCAGAACTGATCTCTGGGCCCTCTCTAGACCTATCAAGTGACTTTTGTAAGCTCCACCCCAAACACCAATGCAATAGGATATGACAGATTGGCAAAGAGACGTATATAATGTTTTAATTAGATCAGCGTTAACGATATGCCGCAGTTTTTTGAAAGTCCATATAAGTTTTCTAATTCTGGATGTTACTTGTTGAATTTGAGGTAGCCAATTTAGCCGTGCATCTAAGATTACACCTAAATATTTTATTTCTGACACTCTTTCTATACGAGCACAACCACAATTTAGGGCATCTCTACATGTATGTGCTTTTATGATATGTTGCGGATTTGTTGTAATTGTTCCACGTATAGCAAAAGGGAGATATTTCGTTTTGCTTATATTTAGTGTCAGTAAGTTATTACTTAACCATGTCATAATCTGATTTAATCCTTTCTCAGCTGCGGCATAAACCTTTGACCAACTTTTTTCCCGAAACACGACAGCAGTATCGTCGGCATATGTAAAGATTTTAGCGTTTTTAAGGTCCATACTACACAAACCGTTGATATATATCAAGAACAAGCTCGGTCCCAGGATGCTTCCTTGCGGCACTCCGTACGATATATTAGACTCTTTGCTTAAACAATCACCTATTTTAACTTTTTGTGTACGATTGCTTAAAAAATCTTTAAAAATTTCTAAACAATTCCCCATATGTATCTATGTAATGTATTATGTTAAGTATGTCAGTCTTCTAGTACCCATAACACAAGCTCTGCTTAGCTTGGGGCTAGATGATGTTGTGTGAATTGTCCAGCATTATTTATTTATTTATTTTATTTATAGCGGTTTTAAGTTATCAAGGGTAGAGGTTTTGGGCTTTGATGGGAAGGGAACGCATTATTTTTTAATGTTATGGAGGTTTTTAAGTTACCGACGTTTTAGTTATCGAGGATCGAGGTTCTACTGTAGCTTTTAATTAAGTAACTGAATCAAGCTTAGTTGTTTAGTTTGGGACTTGAGTGTGATGTGTGAAATGTCTATGAATACAATTTTTCCTCCATTTAGTACATTTTGAGTCTAAATAAGAGCCGTAACAATTTTTTGTATATATATAGTTTAACCGAAAGAATTAAACAGGACTATAAAGTCCTGTTTGATTCTGTTTGATTTGTTGTAATAATACAACAAATAAAAAACAGAATTAAATATGTATAACGGGTGGCGCAAAAGTAAGGGCACTAAAGAAAACACTGTTTATTTTTTTATACGACATTTCCTGTCATTCTATTGTTGAAAATTGTGTAGTGAACAAATGTAAAATACACTGAAAATAAACATGGACCGTTTTACTCCTCAAGAACGTGGAATAATCGTGTCAATGTTCTTACGGAATAATTCATCAGTGATAAAAACACAACGTGAATTTCGTCAACGATTTCCCCACCGTCCGGCATCGATTGGTCGCTCAATTCGGATTCAACATTGGATAGACCTAAGTCTGGGAGACCAAGAACAGGCCGTTCAGCTGAAAATATCGATGCTGTGCGCGAATATGTGGAAGAGTGTCTAGAAACATCAACGAGGCAACGTGCCACGCAATTGCGTCACTGGAGAACGCTACAGAACCATGTTACGTGAGTTTTTGATACCCAGTTTGTACGAATTGAGGCTGGAGCACATCTGGTTTCAACAAGACGGCGCTACGGCACACACAGCGCGCGACACTATGGACTTAGTTAGGGACGCTTTTCCAGGCCGAGTTATCTCTCGTTTTGGCAATTTGCCTTGGCCTGCAAGATCACCCGATCTGACCAGTCCAGACTTCTTTCTTTGGGGTTTTTTGAAATCTCGGGTGTATGTGAACAAGCCACAGAATATCGCAACTCTAAAAGAAATCATTCATCAAGAAAAAAGGAACATATCGCAGGAAGTGTTACGGCAAGTTATGCAAAATGTCATAAAAAGGGTTCAAGCTTGCATCAACTCTGGAGGTCACTATTTAAAAGACATAATTTTTAAATCCTAATGGTACAAAATTTAATGAACCAAATATACATTTAAAAAAACCTAAATCTATTTTTCTAATTTAGAAAAAAAGTTATAGCTGAACCAAATAGGGTCATTTCTTTTGCGCCACCCTGTATAAGAGGCTCTTATACAAAAAAGTGTTTTTTTGGCACAGAACTTTACGTGTGCGAGTCCAATCTAGCCTTTTTTCCAACCGATATTGTCCCACTGCTAGATAAAGGTCTCCAAAAATCTTCCACTTATACCATCTTCATAATTTTCATTCATTCATTCATTCATCTTCATTCTACCAATTTTTTTCCCAAGTCTTTTTTATAAAAATATTATTGATTTTTCTTTACAGAGGCGCTCCGTGATAAACCTTTCCTAGCGTTAAACCCGACCATTAAATCAGCCATTCTAGCATTCCTCTGCAACGAACTGTTACAAAACAAATCAGTTCTGAGACAAATTGACGCGTCTTTAGAACATTTGCATCAGCTGAAGAAAGAAAGATATTTGATGGACATGAAAATACGCAAGTAAGTGATTAAGCTTTGGGGAGTACCACTACCGTACTTTTTTCTGTCAAATTTTACTATAAACACCACTACCTTACTTTTTTCTGTCAAATGTCACTATAAACACTACCTTACTTTTTTCTGTCAAATGTCACTATAAACACTACCTTACTTTTTTCTGTCAAATGTCACTATAAACACTACCTTACTTTTTTCTGTCAAATGTCACTATAAACACTACCTTACTTTTTTCTGTCAAATGTCACTATAAACACTACCTTACTTTTTTCTGTCAAATGTCTATTAATAATATAGTTTAATTCTTAATAATAAAAGTTTCCTTGCTGTGGGTCGTGGGTTCGATCCCCGCTGAGAGTAGTTTGTGTGATGGACATAGATATTTCCAAAGGTTGTCTGGAAGAGATCGCTTTCAGCGATAAGACCGCCCATTGTACATTTTATTTATATATTTGTCTTTCTTTTGTTATTTTACTTTATAATGTTTGGTTAAGTGTACAATAAAGTATTTTTCATTCATTCATATTTGTTCTGTGTCTGAGTGTTATTATGTATTCTAAGTACATATTTACAAAAAAAATATTTATATAAGTATTCTATCACCAACCTACTTCTCATAGTACAAGCTTGGACTAGAGTGTATTGTGCGAAATGTCCAAGAATATTAATTTTATTTATTTATTTTAGAGTAAGAGTGCTACATCAAAGGAAAGTAAGAGCGGAACAAAGTGAGAAGCAACAGGCGATGGCTTTAGAGCGAATGCAGAAACTCGTTGAAGAAAGCACCGCCAGTCTTAGTAGAACCTCGCCGCAGCCCACTGACGATGGTAAGATGAGCTTTATTTACACTGGTTTAAAGTTGAATTTGCTACAGCAAATATGAATCTTACGGCCGGTTTCTCGAACGATGATCAACGAAAAAAACCAAACAATTACTATGTGTCAAACTCGGATCAATCGTGATTTGGGTTTCCTGAAACCGGCCGTTAGAGTCCTAATTAGTCTAAATAGTCTCAATCTCATACTACGCTGGTTAGTATTTTATGTAGATTTATATATAGTTGAATTTGTTATCGCAAATATTAGTACTAGAGTTCAAAACTTCAAAGATCAAATATACTTGATTCGTTAAAATCATGCGGATCAATTAGAATCGTCTTACCTAGATGATTCTAGGTGCCAGTTCCACGTGACCAGAGCCTAGAAGAACGGACAAGAAACTTACGGCCTGGTTCCTACTGTCTTTTTATATGATCCTTCTTACAATTAAATGTTGTCACTTCATTTTATAATTGATTTTGAGACTTTTACTGTTCCTAAGTTGTTTAAACAGATTTTTATAATAATAGATCCCTAATCTAAATATTTCAACAGAGCAACATTCAGAAAAATCAGAAACACCGAAGAAAGATCAGGACCATGATGAAGAATCTCCGTTCAAAGAGAGAGTTGTCGATGAGAGTGATAAGGAAATGTCACCCGTTAAGGACCTTAAGGATCTGGCCAGCAAGGAACTATCTAGGTAGCTTTTAATTACTTTTCAATTAATTACAATACAAAGTAGTCGTTGAAAGTACCCTTAAAAACTCGCCCCTGTCTCTTTCCGACCTCAGATCGCCCGTAAATGATTTCGGTTTATCGTATAAGTACTGATTACGATACGTAATGATGACTTAAAGTCAACGCTAACTTTTTATAAGATAGCGGGGTTAATTTTTTAGTTTCTATAATATTCTATAATACTCCTTCTTTTTCAATGGGTATCATTCTACTATGACAGGTGTCACAGTTCAGATTCCCACCCAGAGCAAATATTTGTGTGATCTGTGTTTGGGTGTTACTATGTATGTATATACAAAAATATAATTATTGAAGTATTCTATCAGCAATCTAGTTCCCATAGTACAAGCTTTGTTTAATTTAGGACTAGAGCGAAATGTGCATAATATGTGAAATGTATATAATAAATATTTATTAAATCTATTTTTCAGTATAAAAGAACTAACCAATCGAAGATTGAACAACAATAAGGAAGATTGTTCTCCGTCTGATAATAAACTGGATAAAGACAGCGTTATGGGAGACGAAGTGCCGAGCGATCTGGAGAGTGAAGGCACGCAGCCCGAAGAGGTGAGTGAATGAATGAATGAATGATAGAAACATTTTTAAACGATAGATAAACTCTGATCTGAAAATGTATGGGTCTTAAATCCTAATAGTTATATTTTTTATAAAAATAATCAAAACTTTTAATAATCATTCCCAAAACTCATGTTTAAAAATTTATTAAGGAGTACTTATCAGATCATAAAGAATTTGAAACATAATCGCGTAATTTAAAACCTCGTTTTTTGAAGTCGGTTGTATTAAAGAATCGATTCTTGTCAGCGTTTTATTTTACTTTATATCACTGTAAACTTTTCCAAAAAATAAATGTTTTTAATTTTTTTTAAATAAAGATGATACATGTGCCAGATAAAAATAAAAGTTTCTGTTGTGTCGTATAAGATCTTCATCTTTCCTTTGTTCTCAACCATTTTCATGAGGGCTCTTGCTTCGCCGAACAATCGCTTATACATCCGCTTATTATTTAACTATATTCCAGGACGAAGATAAGAATCTATCGGCCGAGGAGTTATCTCGCAAATTGGAGAAGTTACTGCGTCAATCTGAACAGCAGCAAAACCAACTCACGGCCGGATCCCACTCGTTACGAGCCACTTGCTATGGACAAGACAGGTTAATTACTTTATATACTTGTTTATGTAATTATATTGATTTTAACAGGCGTCACAGTTCAGTTGGTAGTAGCTCTGCTTTCCAGTATTACTAATAAGATACTTGTAGCGCCATCTATACATGATAAACACACTGTCTACATGATGAACTACATCGTAGTCTACGCAACAGACCAACAGATGGCGACAAATCCTAGATCGCGCAAACGAAGTTATTGCGGAGTTTGAACATAAGTAATAGAACCGATGACTATCCATCGGTCCGAGCGACCCCGAGACAAATGTCGTTTTTCATTCATTCATTTTCAGCCTGCGGTGTCCCACTGCTGGGCAAAGGCCTCCCTTTCCTTTCTCCATTTCACTTTGTCCTGGGCTATTGTGGACCAATCTTTTGTATGGGCATCAAATTAGGCAATTTAACTTATTATTTTAAATTATATATTATTTTTATATATTAATTTAAATTGACGACCGATGTGGCGCGGTGGGCGATGGTCCGCCTGCGACGCGGAAGGTTGCGGGTTCGATTCCCGCCTTGGGATAAATGTTTGTACGATCTGCAAATATTTATCCCGGGTGTTCTGGGTGATTTATAAGTATAATAAAAATATCTATCTATGTAATGTATTGTACAGTCTTCTAGTACCCATAACACAAGCTGTGCTTAGCTTGGGGCTAGATGATGTTGTATGGTTTGTCCAGCATTATTTATTTTATTTATTATTTATTGATGATTATCAGATACTGGCGAAGATACTGGTCTCTCGGCAAATGCGGCGGCATATTCGTCGAGGGTATGGAGTCAGCACAGCCTGAGATCATGGACTACCACCAGGCTCTAGAGACAGCGGCCAGTCAGAAACCACCTGAAGTCAAGAAGAAGAGAGGTATAGTCAACATAATATTTCATTGTTATCATCAAGATAGTCATAGTCATTATTTACATCATAGTCGTGATAAATCATAGTTCTCATCACCATCATCATAGCCATTATCATCATCATAGTTCTCATTACTATAGTCATCATCATCATCATCATCACCATAGTCATCATCATAGCCATTATCATCATCATCGTCATCACCATAGCCATCATCATAGCTATGATCATCATCATAAATAGATAGATATACTCTTTATTGTACACAAAGAACCACATGATACACATTTTATTATTCAACCTATGATTTCCCACTGCTGTGCACAGGTATCCCCCAAATTCCACCATTTCTGCATGATAGACATAAAATAATTAAAACGGTCTTATTGGCGGTCTTATCGCGATTTCTCATAGATCATCATTATAGTCAACATCTTTTTCTAATATAGGATGACTTGTTTAGGTATGACAATAATGTGATTTAAAAGTGTCTAAGTTATGTCTATTAAAAATCATATTACTTATAAAAAAGTCTCTTTTATAACAGGAAAAGTTGAAAAGAAGGAGCAAGAAGAAGAGAAAACTCCAGAAACAGAAGCGCAGAAGAAAGAAGAAGCTTTGAAAACAGAACTTGAACTAAAGAACATCAAATCTGAGTTAAATCTTAGTGATCACACTCAGATTATTAAGTACGAACATAATCAAGAAGGCTGCAAGCTTGAAGGTAAATTACACACAGCTCAGTTGGTAGTAGCTCTGCCTTCCATGCTGTGGGTCGTTGGTTCGATCCCCACCGAGAACAAATGTTTGTGTGATGAACATAAGTATTTGTTCTGTGTCTGGGTGTTACTACATATTTAATAAATAATAATAAATAAATAATGCTGGACAATCCACACAACATCATCTAGCCCCAAGCTAAGCAGAGCTTGTGTTATGGGTACTAGAAGACTGACATACATAATACAATACATTACATAAATATTTTTATTATGCATATAAAATACCCAGAACACCCAGAATATTTATGTGTTCTATGTATGTAATTACAAAAAAAAATAGTCACACTCTACTCCCAAACTAAGCAAAGCTTGTACTATGGGAACTAGATTGCTGATACAATACTTGTATACATTTCTATCATTTGTATAGAACGTAAATATAGTAATACCCAGACACAGAACAAATATTTATGTTCCTCGCACAAACATTTGTTCTCAGTGGGGATCGAACCCACAACCTACAGCATAGAAGTCAGAGCTGTGCCAGTCTTTATTTAATTCTGTTGTATTCTGAAAACTAACAACGTTACAATCTTTATTTTTTTATTCTAGCCTACATTGTCCCACTGCTGGGCAAAGGCCTTCCCCAAACATTTCCACTGCTCTCTGTCCTTGGCAGTGTCCCACCAATCCAATTTAAATACGTCAAGGTCATCCCTCAAACGCTTCCTCTTCAATTAAAATTAAAAACAATCTTTATTAAAAAAACTTAAAAATAAGTGAAAATAGTTTACTATAAAACTATTTTTAACATTCCAACAGGCTCATCAATAAAAATGGAAGAGAAATATATGCAACATCAACAGAACAGCGAACAAGACATGCTCGATATAGAAGACTCTATACCCACTGCGTTTTTAGTTCAGAAACCTACACACAAAGCAATGTACGCCGCGCAAGCTGAATTAGTCGACAAACCGCAGGAAATTGTCAAGGTATTTTTTAGCTCACATGTTAAAGTATCAGCTCAGTTGTCAAAGTTATTGTCTAGCTCCATATGAGTTGTCACAGTAAAATCGCGTGACTTTACTACAGTAGTTAGGTCAATATTAGTATTACGCATTTTAGTACCCAACTATCCGCTAGAGGCGCTGTACAAATCTTCATACATTTTTTTAACTACAGACGCTAGCGAGTATAGTAGTTCAGCCTCCACGCTCAAGGCCCGGGATAGAAGCTATGCAATAGCTTAAATAAATATTTTCAAGCCTTTTTTTCTTAATCAAATCTTTTGTTAACCAGGTTGAAAATATGGTAAAAACTGAAGAGAAAGACGAAGACAATAAAGATACGCTCGTCAATAATTTAGAGGAGTTGAGAAAAATGGCCGAAGCGGTGTCCTCACAATTAGGTATGTAAATATATATAAATATAAATTAATCCTTATTTCCTTTACGGCATCATGTCTAAACGGCTGCATATTTTTTAAGTGTTTTATTGTAATTATAATCATTTATTTATTTGTAAGAAGATTATATATATCTAAACTAATATTATAAAGAGGAAAGATTTGATTGTTTGTTTGTTTATTTGTTTGTTTGTTTGCATCGAATAGGCTCCGAAACTACTGGACCGATTTCAAAAATTCTTTCACTGTTGTGAAGCTACATTATCTGCGCTGAACATAGGCTATATTATAATGATATTTTTTATATAAGCTACCCGTGCGAAGCCGTGGCGTACTACTAGTATGATATAAAAATCTATTAGATATTATTGGTTATGAGATAGACACCCGGAATAAATATTTGCAGATCATACAAACATTTATCCCAATGCGGGAATCGAGCCCGCAACCTCCGCGTCGCATCGGTCGTCAATACATATAAATTTATTTCAATTGTTTGCGACTTTTGTAAATACATGTACATATTTATAATATCAGATAACTACAATTAGTTTTATTTTTTCATATAGTACCTATCTATATTTCTTTAAGATACTTGTGGTTACTACAAGTAAATAAAAAAAATATCTTATCTCCAACAGACGCAGAGAGAAAGGAAGCCCAAATAAAAGAGGAGAAAGAGAAACAAGCGAAAGAGATCAAACAAGAAGAGAATGAGAGTACTTCAGCTAACACCATCCTTTACACACGCACTCTCGAAGGAAAATGGTTCTCAATACTACGCCACGAAAGCTCATTCTTGAACAACATAAACGAAGTGTCAAACGACGTGCCAGTGTTCTGTGATAACGAGTACACGTGTGAACAAGTTGTGTTGTGTCAAGGACATAAGTGGGATGTGTCTAATAATCTGCATCTGTTGAACGATCCCAGTTTGTTTACATTGAATAGTATGGTTACTAGTGTACAGGTATGTTTATTTAGATTAATATATATTTCAGTTATTATTTATATAGATTATTATTTATTTAGATTATTATTTATTTCAATTATTTATATATTTAGTTGTCTAGACTATCTAGACGGCTTTTAAAAGAAATGGTGGGAAAGAAAAAGAAAGAGAGAAATGGAGGATTTTGTGGGAGACCTTTGCCCAGCAGTGGGACGAAATAGGTTAAAAAAAAATTTTGCTTAGCAGTGGGAAAGTATAGGTTAAAAACAAAAATTGTCTGGTAAAGCTTGAGTAATCATTAAAAATGTTAGTATTAGGTACTTCAACATGACGACTTAAAAACTTTCGAAACTAGGGCTTAAAAAATTCCCATTTACTAACCCCATAACTTATAAAAAGTTAGCGTTGATTTTATGTCATCATTACGTATGGTAATCAATACTTCAAGTCTGCGCTAACTTTTTATAAGATAGACCGTTTGTGTATAACATTATTCTAAATAATCCGCGTGATTTACTGCAGTTGATTAAGATTTTTCTCTCTTTTATTATCTCAATATCGAAAAAACTAAGTAAAGTAACAAAATATTATTAACATATTTTTGATTACCCTGCTTATAAAACTAAATCGACCGTGACCCGAGGGCTGGTGAGTATCTGGCCCAGCGTATCAGCATTGCTATTCAGCGCGGCAATGCAGCCAGTGTCTTGGGTACGCTTCCGATTGGTACTGATTTGGATCAGTTGAACTATCTATAGATCGTTTGCAACGGTCTGTAGATAGCTCAACTGTTTCTTATGTATTTTATATGACAATGTACATTTTGTAAATACTGTATAAACTAAATTAAATGAACTCTTCCAGGTGCCTTCAAACAATATCTACACGGACTCAAGTCTGACCATGTCTGGATTAGAGCAGGAGGTTTTAGATGTGACTTTACAGAAAGGGACAGAAGATACTGTAGAAGAAGAGAGTAAAGAGCAAGTATGTATATAGTCTAATTAAATAAATAATGCTGGACAATCCACACAACATCATCTAGCCCCAAGCTAAGCAGAGCGGTATATAATCTAAATAAATATTAAGTATTTGCAAAATATAAAACATCCTGTGGGTCGTGGGTTCGATTCCCACCCGGAGCGAATGTTTGTGTGATGAGCATAAATATTTGTTCTGTGTCTGGGTGTTATTATAAATTCTAAGTATGTATTTACAATAATGACCCTGACGTATTTGATTGGTGGAACATTGCCAAGGACAGAGAGAAGTGGAAGTGTTTGGGGGAGGCCTTTGCCCAGCAGTGGGACAGTGTAGGCTAGAATAAAAAAAAATGTAAGTATTTATAAGTATTCTATCAGCAATCTAGTTTCCATAGCACAAGCTTTGCTTAGTTAGGGACTAGATTGTGATATGAAATATCCAAGAATAATTATTCCAACAAACCAACTTAAAATCCAATTAATTTTCAGGACAACGATTTAGAAATAGAACTAAACGCAGATTCACTTAAACACGATCTAGCCATACAAAAAGCGAAGGCCCAAAGTCTCACAAGTCTAGGCTTGCTGAACTTCAACGCACTGTCAACTTATGTGACATGTGACAGTCCACCGCCCATACAGATGGCGGGGGATGAAGTGGACCAGCTGAAGAGATGCAAGGTCACTGGACTGCCGGCTAAGAGGGCCAGGCAACATGTGCCGAAGGAACTCAGGTTAGTGGAGAGGGTAAAGAGAGAGGGTAGAAAGAGAGGTTAGAGAGAGGTCAGTGGAGGCAGAGAGATCAAGTGAGAAGTTAGTGAAGCGAGAGAGTGCTAGTGAGAGGTTAGTGGTGAGAGATTAGTAGACAGAGAGAGACAAAGTGAGAGATTAGTGGAGAGGGAGAGAGATCAAAAGTGTGTGAGAGAGAGATTACAAGTGAGAGGTTTGTGGAGAGGGAGAGAGCAAGTGAGAGGTTAGGTAAGGTGGCGTATTTTAACTCGCTCTCGAGTTAGAATAAAAGTTCACAGCGTAAGAGAGTAGAGTTAGTGGCGAAAGAGTGTGAGTTAGTGGCGAAAGAGAGTAGAGTTAGTGGCGAAAGAGAGTGAGTTAGTGACGAAAGAAAGTAGAGTGGCGAAAGAGATAAGTGTTAGTGGTGAAAGAGAGTAGTGTTAGTGGCGAAAGAGAGTGAGTTAGTGACGAAAGAGAGTAGAGTTAGTGGCGAAAGAGAGTGAGTTAGTGGCGAAAGAGAGTGAGTTAGTGGCGAAAGAGAGTGAGTTAGTGACGAAAGAGAGTAGAGTTAGTGGCGAAAGAGAGTGAGTTAGTGACGAAAGAAAGTAGAGTGGCGAAAGAGATAAGTGTTAGTGGCGAAAGAGAGTAGTGTTAGTGGCGAAAGAGAGTAGTGTTAGTGGCGAAAGAGAGTGATTTAGTGACGAAAGAGAGTAGAGTTAGTGGCGAAAGAGATAAGTGTTATTGGCGAAAGAGATACGTGTTAGTGGCGAAAGAGAGGAGTGTTAGTGGCGAAAGAGAGTAGAGTTAGTGGCGAAAGAGAGTGAGTTAGTGACGAAAGAAAGTAGAGTGGCGAAAGAGATAAGTGTTAGTGGTGAAAGAGAGTGAGTTAGTGACGAAAGAGAGTAGAGTTAGTGGCGAAAGAGAGTAGTGTTAGTGGCGAAAGAGAGTGATTTAGTGACGAAAGAGAGTAGAGTTAGTGGCGAAAGAGATAAGTGTTATTGGCGAAAGAGATAAGTGTTATTGGCGAAAGAGATAAGTGTTATTGGCGAAAGAGATAAGTGTTAGTGGCGAAAGAGATAAGTGTTAGTGGCGAAAGAGATAAGTGTTAGTGGCGAAAGAGAGTAGAGTTAGCGAAAGAGAGTGAAGATGATGGCGAGAGAGTATTTGTCTGTGGTTAGTGAGAGAAACCACGCCAGAAAACCCGAAAACCAAAAATGTTTTTTTAGACGAGAAAAATGTTTTGTCAATAACTATACATTTTATTTTATACTGTTGCAAAAAGTAAAAGTATGTAACTTTCAATACTCAATATATGGTTGACACGGTTGTTGTTGGTTATTCAGACATGGTTGGTGGCGCATCACTGACGCTGAACAAGTCAAGGAAGTCATGGATGCTCTCCATCCGCGAGGAGTTAGAGAGAAGGAGCTCCATGCTGCTTTTGTACAGCATCTACCTACTGTTAATAATAAGGTAAGTTTTATAGATAGTTAGATAAATAGGTATAATGCAGAAAAAAAAATACACAGAACTTATAAGTACAATGGGCGGCCTTATCGCTAAAAGCGATCTCTTCCAGTTTTATTTAGATATTAGTCGTACGCGTGTGTCAAAATGTCTGCCACAAGTTTTCATAATTTGTGTTTTAGACTTAGTAAAGTTATCTGAAAGAAATCACGCAATAAAAAAAAAGTTTTATAGCTAGTTCGTCCCAAGTAATCCTACTACAAGGGATACAACTATGTACAAGGGATATCCTACAAGAGATTGATATACCTTGTAGGATATAAGAGATTTGACTCTTTTTATAACTTTAAATTTTTCACTAACAGTTGCCTAACAGTTTTATAATAGTAATTATATATTTTTTTTATACCAACACATAATTATTTATAACTGTTTTTTAATAGTAAATATATGTATAATATGTATAATAAAAAATATCTATCTATATAATGTATTATATTAAGTATGTCAGTCTTCTAGTACCCATAACACAAGCTCTGCTTAGCTGGGAGCTAGATGATGTTGTGTGGATTGTCCAGCATTATTTATTATTTATTTATTTATTTATGTATTTTCTAGCTACACATAGACAAAGGGGATGTGAACGCTACAGAGCTGTCTATCTGCAATCTAGACCGCGTTATATCGTCTAACGGGGGCTGGGCCGCGGCTGATTTGCCCGGGACATTCTCGGCCAGTGCGGCTAGGAGGATCGATCTACAATTACTGGCTATGGTAAGACAAGATTTTTTTTTTACTATATATTTTTTATTCTAGCCTAAATCGTAACTGCTGTGCCTAAGGCCTCTCAAACTTATCCACTTATTCGTTTCTTGGCAGTTTTCCACGAAAAACTTAGTAAATATGTTTTAAGTAGTTTAAGTATTTATCATTCATTCATTCATCTACCTATGTATAAATTGTTTTAAGTATGTCAGTCTTCTAGTACCCATAGCACAAGCTCTGCTTAGCTTGGGGCTAGATGATGTTGTGTGGATTGTCCAGCATTATTTATTTATTTACGAAGATATTTTTGAAGTGATGCTTATACACAGTCAATAAATTTATAACTTTTGACTATTTCTCTGCATGTGATCTTAATTAATTTATGTAATAATTTATTTGACATTTTACTACAACTTTATAATTAAGTTTTACTATGTTAACTTTATGTTTTGTGTTGTTTAATGCATGTAATAATTTCAAATATTATTTAAATTTTTGTTGAATAAAATTATGTTTAACAACACAAATTTATGTTTTGTGTTGTTATATGCATGTTATAATTTTTATTATTTATATTATATATTATATTTTATCTAGGTGGAAGCCTTAGAAGAACGTGTAGCCAACGCCTCAATGCAAGTTAAAGGATGGCGTCCGTCCCGTCTCGAGATGCCGGACGATGCGACTGGATCTGAAATAGTCGCACGATCTCGTCATAAACTCGCACAAGTGGAAGCTCACATCGAGAGGAGATATCTGAAACCGCCTTTGGTACAAAGGTACGCTAGGTAAAGTGAACATGATATTACGTGTGGTGGGTAGACGCTTATCATTCAGGATTCATTGCATTTTGTTGGTGAGTAGATTGGTTTGATTTTTTGGTTTTTGGAACGAAGGTCCTTATCGCGCGTTGCGAAAGGGTAGACCAGTACCTCTACCATGAGATGTCACAGTAAAATCGCCTGACTTTACTACAGTAGTTACGTCAATATTAGTATTACGAATTTTAGTACACAACTATCCGCTAGAGGCGCTGTACAAATTTTCATACATTTTTTTAACTACAGACGCTAGCGTGTGTAGTAAAAACTCATGGTAGAGCTACAGGGGTCACCAATTAGTTTCGCTCGGGGTCCATTTTAAGAAATGAAATGACCACCGTTGTCAACACTTTTCATAAAAAAAATATATTGAACAAAGGTTATTTACATATCAATGAGAAAAATGACATTTTTTATTGTTCATTTATCTGTCTGATGTTTTGAGTGGAATTGGTGCAAACTATTGACATTACTCGTTACTTCGCCCGGAAATTTTCGAATTAACGTAATAATACTGCGTGGTTCGCATACAATGGGTCAGTGGTCCGCATGTGGACCGCGGTCCGCCATTCGGTGACCCCTGGGGTAGACTATTAATAAAGAATGGGTGGATCTGTTGGCCAACTAAGGCATTAATTATGCGCGTGTTAGTCACAGTTTTAAGACTTAAGCGATTTAAACTGAATTAGTATTTAGTTTTTGTAAAACAATCTTTAGAAATCTCTTAAACAGCATTTGCAACACTGTTCGGGCATTACTAATGTCTGCGTATAACTAACGACACAATATAAACTTTTTTTTTAATCGGGTGAAATATTTAGAAACAATAGTTTTGAAGCTATTGCATAGCTTCTATCGCGGGCCTTGAGCGTGGAGACCGAATCCAGAAATTCCGTAACAAAATAACCTAACACGCCCATGCGTAATCCAGCAAAAAATGCTATGCAATAGCTTTACCGCGGCAGTCCCCGAGTGACACATGTGTTTTTTTATTGTTCAGAAGGTACATACTTGGTAACACTTCAACGCAAGATATTTTCTATACAACTATTATTATTTTCTTAAAACATTTTTTAAAACATTTTTTTTGTTACATAACACATTTTTCGTTTATAAATTCATATTCATTTCAACGCGAAAGTTAGAGCACAATGTTCCCCACAATGTCCTAGAAATATAAATCCTAGCCCCCTATCTTATAAAAAGTTAGCGTTGACTTTAAGTCATCATTACGTATGGTAATCATTACTCAAAGTTAGCGCAGGCTAACTTTTTATCAGATAGACCTTAAGTGTAAGTAAAATAGAGTTTATTTTGGTGTGATGTTTGTTTTTGGTGATGGGTTGCATGATTTGTTTGTGACTTGTTTGGGAAAACATACTTTAAATATAAAGATAAAAGATTTTAAAACTAGATTATATAATGGAAAATAAGTGAAATTGTTTTCTTTAAATAACCATGCTTGCAGGCACTTTAGGGTTCCGTACCCAAAAAGCAAAACTGGATCCTTTTACTCTGTCTGTCTGTCTGTCTGTCTGTCCGCCTGTTACTAGGATTTATCTCATGAACCGTGATCTTAGAGAGTGGAATCTTTCACAGATGATCTATTTCTACCACCATAACTATTACCACTATAATAAATACTGTATTGTACACTACACTACAGTACAATAACTGAAAAAACAGAATAAAATCAATATTAATCTCGTACAAAACTGTGAATTTCCTACGCAAACCTTCGGTCACTGAGTTAACTATCTATATTGTGTATTAACGCACCGGCATACAAGCGGTTACATAGATACTATTGTCCACAGCACAACTGAGGCGAACATCGGCGCAGTGCTCCAAGCTGAGCATAACAAAGCCGCCGCGAATTCACCACAAAACTCTGACAGTCCTAATGATAAGCGTAAGTATTGTATATTCTATTAGAAAAACGTCCCCCCCACGCCCTTTCTATCTCTCCTTCTCTCTCACCCTCCCTCTCTCTCTCTCATTTTCTCTATCCCTTTTTCTCTCCTCTCTCTCTCATTTACTCTCTATCTCTTTCTCTCTCATCTCTC
Organism: Ecliptopera silaceata; assembly: GCA_932527185.1. NCBI lineage: Eukaryota > Metazoa > Arthropoda > Insecta > Lepidoptera > Geometridae > Ecliptopera > Ecliptopera silaceata. The sequence continues at coordinate 3,069,456 of OW052217.1, read as the reverse complement.
TATCCCCTTTTCTCTCTCCTCTCTCTCTCTCGTTTTCTCTCTATCTCTTTCTTTCTCATCTCTCTCTATCCCTTTCTCTCTCCTATCTATCTCTTTATCTCCCTCTCTGTCCCTCTCTCTCTCTCTCTCTCTCTCATAGAAAGCAAGCCAGTTATTAAATTAAGAGCTTCGTTCCAACCGGGTGTCCCTTGACACCTCTCAAGTTTTTATTATCTATACTTATTTATACATACGTAAAGTAAATAAACGTATTTATATGTGTAAAAAAAAATCTTATTACAGCGGACACAAAAGGCGTGGCCCGAGGTCTAGCGAACTGGCGGGAAGCGGTCGCCAGATGCAATACATCGGCTCAACTAGCGATGATGTTACAAGCGTTGGAAGCTGCTGTGGCTTGGGACAAGAGTATTATGAAAGCGGTAAGGGCGCGGTCACACATTTAGCGGACTAGCGATTAATATATTTGTAGTAAAAGCTGTAAGGGTGTGATCCGACATCTAGGAGGCTAGCGAAAAATATGTATATCTGTAATACAAGTTCAGTATCAGAAGTAACTGTAGCGAGTGATAGTAGTATCATGAAAGCTGTAAGGGCGTGGTCACACATCAAGCGGACTAGCAAGTAATACAACTTTAGAAGCGGTCATAGCGTGGGTCCAGAGTGTTAAGAACGCTGTAACGGCGTGGTCACACATCTAGTGAACTAGCGATTAATATCTGTAGAAAAAGCTGTAAGGGTGTGGTCTGATATCTAGCGGACTGCGAGCTACAACACGCGATTTCAAATCACGTCATTGTGGACGACCGATGTGGCGCGGCGGGCGAAGGTCCGCCTGCGACGCGGACGTTGCGGGTTCGATTCCCGCCCTGGGATAAATGTTTGTACGATCTGCACATATGTATTTATTCCAGGTGTTCTATATGTACAAAAAATATCTATCTATGTAATGTATTGTATGAAGTATGTCAGTCTTCTAGTACATAACACAAGCTCTGCTTAGCTTGGGGCTAGATGATGTTGTGTGGATTGTCCAGCATTATTTATATTGCAGTACTGCCAAATCTGCATGTGCGGAGACAATGAAGATCAGTTGTTGTTGTGTGATGGTTGTGATAAAGGATATCATACCTACTGCTTCAAACCCAGCATGGACCAGATACCTGATGGTGATTGGTAAGTAATTTAGGACAGGCGTCACAGCTCAGTTGGTAGTAGCTTCTATGGTCGTGGGCTCGATTCCCACCCAGAGTTATCAAATCAAATATGTATTTCTTTATTCAATAAAATCACAAGGATCATTTAGAATCATCTTACGTTTTAGACGTAGTTGCCTTTGCTGCGGGTCGTGGGCTCGATTCCCACCTATAGCAAATATTTGTATGATGAACATATTTTTTGACGTGACAACGTCTTATAATTCGATAGAGCCGGCTGCACGCATGAAAAAACATGACTCATGAGGCGTTCTGAGGCGTTCCATGAAGTGACGTTGTCACGTTCAACTATCGTCAGTAAACCGACTTTACAGACAACCATTTTTTGTTCTGTTTAGGTGTTACTATGTATGTATTAACAAAAAATTATATAAGTATTCTATCAACAATCTAGTTCCCGAGTTTTACTTAGTTTGGAACTAGTGTGATGTGTGAATTTCACATACATTTGTTCTGGGTGTGAAATCTTTATTATACCTTTTTTTTTTAGACTCATTAGTGTATCATTACTAAGTTAAATTGACACCGCACTGAAACTTCAGTACTTAATTTAGTTTAATTGTAATTCTTTGTAAGAAGGATCATATAAAAAAACGGTAGGAACCAGGCCGTAAGTTTCTTGGCCGTTCTTCTAGGCTCTGGTCGCGTGGAACTGGCACCTAGAATCACCTAGTATGTAAGACGATTCTAAATGATCCGCGTGATTTTACTGAATAAAGTAATTTTTGACTTTGACTTTGTTATTTTACTTTATAATGTTTGGTTAAGTGTACAATAAAGTATTTTTCATTCATTTCATTAATTCAATGTATATTTGTATAGGTACTGTTGGGAGTGCGTGAACAAGGCTCGCGGTGAGCGGGTGTGCATCGTGTGCGGGGGTGCGGGTTCAGGCCGCACCATCCCGTGCGCGCTGTGTGTGCGCGCTTACCACCAGGAGTGCCACTACCCACCGCTACACAAGGTATGTCTGCTTCCCCTCCTTGCCAAAATCTTGCCCTCCTTTCCATCTCTCTAACATTGATTTACCCACCGCTACACAAGGTATACTGGGTCCTTGCCAAAATCTTGCCATCCTTCTTTCCATCTTTCACTTCTCCGTCCATGTATTGTAAAACTGATCCTGTCCATCCAAAGGTTGCCTGGAAGAGATTGCTTTTAACAATAAGGGCGCCCATTGTACCTACTTACTAATAATTGTTTATATTACCTTAAGGTATTTTGTTTGTTATTTTCATATTATGTGGTGTGCAATAAAGAATATTCTATTATATTCTTTCTTTCTCTTCAGTACTTTTATATATGTATTTATTTCCCAATCTCAGCTTTAAGTCTTTCTCTTTCATTCTCTTTAGTCTTTCCTTCTATATTTCTTTTCTCTTCTATAACTGTATTCCACTCCTCCCTACTGTCGCCTAGGAAGAAGGAGTTTTATCTTTCTCTTCTTTCTTTCAGTCTCTTCTCCTTACTTCTATATCTCTATTCCCCTCGCGCCTAACTCTTTTTTTTCTCTCTTTTTCGTCCTCTCCTCCCTTCTACTTTTACTTCTATAATATTTCGTAAAAACTACGTACGTACCGATCATCCTTCCTCTTATATCGTAACGTTATTGATATTTTTTTAATAATTAAACGTTTATTACTCTCTCATTTTTTTTCCTTAACCTATATCGTCCCACTGGTGGGCAAAGGTCTCCCCCAAAGTCTTCCACTCATCCCGGTCTTTGGCGACATTCCACCAATCATTTTCGTGGGCGTCCAGGTCATCCTTCTTTTTCGTTTTAATAAATTAAATTACAATTTCAGAATCCCCGCGGCAAATGGTATTGCAATCAATGCGTATCTCGAGCGCCGCCGAAAAAACCAAGAAACACAAAGAAAAGAGACACTAAACATAAAGATAACTTGGACCTAGACAGCAGTATGGTGCCTAGGTATGTAATATACATTCAAAAATCTCAATGATTACTAAGACAGGCGTCACAGCTTAGTTGGTAGTAGTTCTGCCTTCCATGCTGTGGGTCGTGGGTTCAATGCCCACTTAGGCAAATGTTTGTGTGATGAGCACTGATGTTTTTTTTAGTCAGGGCGTTACTATGTATTCAAATTATTTACTCAATAAATTGTATATAAGTATTCTATCAGCAATCTAGCTCCCATAATACAAGGTTTGCTTAGTTTGGAACTAGAGTGTGATATAAATAAAAAAAAATGGTTGTCTGTAAAGTCGGTTTACTGACGACAGTTGAACGCAAAGGCAGATTGTGCTTCTTTGTCGCTCGTTCCGCGCTCTCGCTTGCACTTCATGGAACGCCTCTGAACGCCTCATGAGTCATGTTTTTTCGTGCGTGCAGCCGGCTTTATCGAATTATAAGACGTTGTCACGTCAAAAAAATTACGTACTTTTCACACATCACACTCTAGCCCCAAACTAAAAAAGCTATGGGAACTACATTGCTGATAGAATACTTATAAGATTTTTTTTGTAATACTCATTTAAAATACATAAAAACACAGAAAAAATATTCATGTTCATCGCGCAAACATTTGCTCTGGGTGGGAATCGAACCCACGACTCACACCATGGTCGGCAGAGCTACTACCAACTGAGCTGCGACGCCTGTCAAATGTGAATATACATTATTATAATTTGATATTAAAATGTTTTGGTTGTCAACAGTCCTGCAGCGTCCTTAGCGTCGACTTCCACCACGGCCGAGGAGTCTATCCTGCAGACGCCGGAGAAGGTAGAACCTGACCGCATGGACGATCTACAAGACTCGGAGAACGGAATACATCATCATCCAGGTATTTACAACTGCCTCTACATCATCAGTGATCAAGTCATCATCACTTCACATCTTCAAAAACAAACTCAAACAGTTACAGTAAAGATTTTACTCATCTATAGCCAGTTTTTTTGCAAATAATGTAAAGGTATAATTTTCCTATGGCAACCTTTTGATTTTCCTTAGCATTGTAATTAAATGACTAACGGCCGGTTTCTGGAAACCCAAATCACGATTGATCCGAGTTCGACACATAGTAATTATTTGGTTTTTTCGTTGATCATCGTTCGAGAAACCGGCCGTAAGTATTAGTATATTTTATTTTTATCTAAATATTAGTGTATAAATTATTTTTAATTAGATACAATATATATTTTTATATTATTTTTTTCATTAAAAATCCATTTTCACATAGTTAAATAAATAAATAATGCTGGTCAATCCACACAACATCATCTAGCCCCAAGCTAAGCAGAGCTTGTGTTATGGGTACTAGAAGAGTGACATACTTAATGCAATACATTACATAGATAGATATTTTTTATTATACATATAATACCCAGAACACCCGGAATAAATATTTGCAGATCGTACAAACATTTATCCCGAGGCGGAGTTGTTTGTGCATTCTCCCCCTTCTTTTACTACTTCGCTGGAAACTTTCCATGCTATGGTTGCCTGGAAGAAATCGCTATCAGCGACAAGGCCGCCCATTGTACTATTTTTAGTTAGTTCTAAGATGTTTGTTTTTGTATTTTCCGTTGTGCAATAAAGTATTATCTATCTATCTATCTACAGTAATAAGTGAAAATGATTTTTTGTACACCGTTTTAATTGAACACCATAAAAGAAAAACTTAAAAACTATAGACTATGCAGTAAGCAATATGACAGACGTCGCTATTCAGTTGGTAGCTCTGCCTTCCATGCTGTGGGTCAAGTTCGATTCCCACCCAGAGCAAATGCTTGTGCGTGATGAGCATAAATAGTTGATATATGTATGTATTAACATAATAATATATAATAGCTAGGGGCTATTTCACTTAAAAACTAAAAAGCTCTACCACTGCAGATTTTTTAAATCAGGAATTGTACTCTGGGTGCTCTGGGTATTTTATATGTATAAAAAAATATCTATCTATGTAATGCATTGTATTAAGTATGTCAGTCTTCTAGTACCTATAACACAAGCTCTGCTTAGCTTGGGGCTAGATGATGTTGTGTGGATTGTCCATCATTATTTATTTATATTTGTTTATTTCAGTGGTAGCCCAGCCCGAGTTTACAGACGAGGCGCCGCCGGAAAAACGTCGTGCGTCTCACCACGTCGGTGAGAACGGAGCTTTATCGCACGACGCTGAATCTACTGACGGTCAGTTTACTGATAGCATGTTTTCAGCATATAAGTTTAGTTACAACTAACTTTGTGAGAGACTGGTGCCTGAAGTAGATTCGAATGAATCTGTAGCTCTACCATGAGTTTTTACTATACGTCTGTAGTTAAAAAAATGTATGAAGATTCGTACAGCGCCTCTAGCGGATAGTTGGGTACTAAAATTCGTAATACTAATATTGACGTAACTACTGTAGTAAAGTCAGGCGATTTCACTGTGACAACTCATGGTAGAGGTACAGTATTACAGGTCACCAGGCCCCACTCTGTGAGCTAAAACGGCTCTCGAACATGCCGTGTAAGAAACAGCTATAACAATGCTTACAGTATACCCATAGTAAAGCACATCATTTTTACATAAATAGAAAAAAAACTATTATAATGATTAAAATCCGGTATCCGAATAATCGTTTCCTATCCGGCATTCTGGATTTTTTGAGCCGGATACCGGATATCCAAATCAAATCAAATTTATTGTTCCAAAAAAATAACATAATAGATCTTATCTACAAGTATGTACATTAAAATATTAATTATGTAATGGCATAACAATAGTTTTGGTTTAAACCAGGCCGTAAGTTTCTTGGCCGTTCTTCTAGGCTCTGGTCGCGTGGAACTGGCACCTAGAATCACCTAGTATGTTAGACGATTCTAAATGATCCTTGTGATTTTATTGAATAGAGTAGTTGACTTTGAAAAATCTACACTAAGTCATAATAGGCTTGTGTTGTAGGGGATCCGTTTCATCTCTAATTAAAACCATAAATATTTTGACAGGCGTGGATCGCGAGGCTGAAAATGTCCCAGTAATGTCAAGAGCTAAGAAAGAAAAGAACACAGCGAAGAAAATCGCTAAAGAACTCCAATTCTGCAAGTAAGTATACATACATCTATACTTCTATACTAATATTATAAAGAAGTAAAGTTTGTGTGTTTGTATAATTGTTAAATCGTAAGAGGTAATCTCGAGGTCTACTGAACCGATTTTAAAAATTCTTTCACCAATAGGAAGCCACATAATTGCTGAGTGTCATAGGTTATTTAAAAAACCAAAAAATAAAAAGGGTTTTTACGTGGTAGTCCGTATTGCAAAGTGAATCTGAGAAAAAACGGTTGAATTGTGCCCAACGAAGTGGGCACGGGTCAGCTAGTTACATAATCGTACATTTTAATATATATCTATGATTTTAGTTCTCTGGAAGAGATCGCTATTAGCGATAAGACCGCCCATTGTGCAAATTTGTTGAAATGTTTTCTGTTGTGTAATCTTAAAGAGTTTATCTATCTATCATTTTACACCAGTTTTCTACCGAAACTCGAAAACACCCAGTGTGTTACTGTTCGAGTTATTATATTATATTTATATATTAAAATATACTTATAATTTTACAGGAATCTACTAGGCGATATGGAAATGCATGAACACGCTTGGCCATTCTTGATTCCCGTGAACACGAAACAGTTCCCGCAATACAAGAAAGTTATCAAGTGTCCGATGGATCTATCTACTATAAAACGAAAACTAAATGACGCTATGTAAGTATTTTAAACATCTACATGACTAGACTCGACAGGCGTCACAGCTCAGTTGGTAGTTCTGCCTTCCATGCTGTGGGTTGTGGGTTCGATTCCCAGAGCAATTGTTTGGTGATGAACATAAGTTACTTGCCCGTTCTTCTAGGCTCTGGTCGCGTGGAACTGGCACCTAGAATTACCTAGTATGTAAGACGATTCTAAATGATCCGCGTGATTTTATTGAATAAATATTTGTTTTACTTTATTTTAAAATATTTGTTCTGTGTCTAGGTGTTACTATGTATTTACAAAAAAAATGTATCAGCAGTCTAGTTCCTATAGTACAAGCTTTGTTTAGTTTGAGACTAGAATGTGATGTGTGAAATGTCAATGAATATATATTTATTACTATAATATTTACAAAATGTACATATGTATGTATAAATAAACAGAAACAGCTATCTACAGACTGTTACAAACGATCTATAAGTAGCTCAAGTGATCCAAATCGGTACCAAATTTATTTAATATTAATATATTATATTTGCTCCATGTCTGGTTGGTTCTATGTATGTAGTTACAAAAAAAGTATATATGTATGTATTCTATCAGCAATCTAGTTACCATAGTACAAGCTTTGCTTAGTTTGGGACTATGTGATGTGTGAAATGTCCGAGACTATTTATTATTTATTTTATATTACAGATACAAGTGCAAAGAAGAATTCGCATCAGATGTCCGTCTGATATTCAGTAATTGTGAAGTTTTCAACGAAGATTACAGTCCGGTTGGAAGAGCCGGACATAACATGAGGCAATTCTTTGAAGAACGTTGGCTGAACATCTGAAATTGCACCTTAGTGTCATAGAAATAAAGACCAGAATGACGGAATATAAAAGAATAAGTGATAAAAATATCTATAGGCAGATAAAGTTATAAAAAAAGTGATAAAAATATCTATGGAAGAGCTGGACAGAGATTTCTTTGAGTGTAGTCTTAACATCTGAAATTGCACCTTAGTGTCATAGAAATAAAGACCAGAATGACGGAAGATAAAGAAAAAAGTGATAAAAATATGTATAGCAGAGCTGTACAGAGATTTCTTTGAAGAGTGTTGTTTTAACATCTGAAATAGCACCTTAATTACATAGAAATAAGATCTAGAACAAAGATCAGTGCTAAAAAAAGACGTGTGGCACTCGGGCACTGCCGCGGTAATTTTTTTATTGCTATTGCATAGCATTTTTTGCTGCATTACGCATGCACAGTGTTAGGTCATTTTGTTACGGAATTTCTGGATTCGGTCTCCACGCTCAAGGCCCGCGATAGAAGCTATGCAATAGCTTAAAAGTGGTGAAAAAAATTACTTAATAAGACATTCAAGAAAAAAAATAAAAATTTTATATCTCAAATATTTTGATGACAGAAAAGACAAAGTGTTTGGACGTGCCCCTGATTACCTTTAGACTTCGATATAAAGAGACCTGAGAATATCTACCGTGACTGAAGACGTGTCCCTATTTAGACAAAGGTCATCAAATCTTCCCTTTTCGTAAAAAAATAATATTCATACAACATTCTTAATATTATGAATTTATTATAATCATTTACATATTTTTTTTTTCAATAATCATGTAATATAGGGCTTTTAAAACATAAAATCGAACTCTGATTTGTAGCTTTATACAAAATATATTTATTCATAAATATATTTTTTGATATTTATAAATAAATATATTTTGCATCCTGTATTGAAATTACAATAAAATCATGTAAAAAGCTATTGAACCACCTGATGCTAAGTGGTTACGTATATGCATTGCTTCACTGAACACATACTTTTAGTATAAGCTCAGTGATGCACTGGCATCCATACCTTTCTATTTTTCTATTAATATTACTGATTTTATCATTAAAAATGTTTCATTAAAATCGCTCTTAGTATTACTCTGCATATAAGATCACATGCTAATAAGATCTGTAAACGCCTCAAATCCGCGGCCTTACCGCCAAGTAAAATTGTAATAATATATCTCGAATTTCATAGAAATATGTTGTTGAACTATTAAAAAGGGACTTTATTATTAATATCAAAGTATACGAATCTTCCTTATAATTAAAATTATACTTGGCGGTAGATATATTTGCATTTTAATGTAAAAATAGGGATGTGAACGATGTAACTATAATTTCATCGAATTATCGATGATTTGAATAACAACGAAGTTTTTGTACTTTTTTTTTATATAATGACCATGACATTTCATTCCATTGTGAATAAATCCTATGTAGGATTGATATACGAAACATTCCATACGAAAACAGACCTTAGAACCTTTATAAATAAGGGTCTATATCGGATATGACGTTTGGAGAATCTCATTGAAAGATTTCAACAAAAACATTTTGAAACAAAAAATGTGGGCAACGCACATAGCTGTTGTATTTATTTACCTGTACATATTAATTCTAAGTCTAAAAGTATTAGATCAGATCTATTTAAATATAGATAAATGTCATTTGATATATTATTTTTAAAAAACAATTTTGCGAACAGCAACGAAACAGTATTTTAAACCAGATTTTTTGATTTTAAATTCGAATACTCTTTATTTTGTGGCCAGTTTTGAAAGAAATGTGTATACATGGATGTATAAAAATGTGGTCTATTTCAAATTTTGTCGGTATTAGACTGGTTTATGTATAATTAGGACGTTAATTAGCGTAGGGCCTTATGAGGTCATAGTTTCTAAAAGAAATTCGATGTAATTTTTTCCGTCGATTCGGCATTAAAAATCTAAATAAGTTAGAAATGTCTAATCGGCCGTTATTAATAAAATGTAAATTGTCGTATTGATTTTAACAGCTTTTATGTTTTTAATATTACGCTAATTAAGTTACAATAGATTATTGACAATAAGTATATGTCAACTTTTTCAATTCATAAAATAGTTTTAGGATTTCGTCGACGTAGTATTTTTAGCGTTTTTTTTTTAAAGTTTTTTTTAAATGTCCAAGTCTGTCGACTAGATTTTTTTTGAGAAAGTTTGTGATTTGTTTTTAGGTATTTTAAAGGAAAATCTGTTCTTCTCGAATATTAGTAGTGATGTAAAAATATTGAATGTATGTCAGTGAAGTTAAACTTATAATAGTCCATGTATATTTATTATTTTATAACTTTTTATTTATTACGATGTTTAAGTAGTTTGTCTTGTGATTCGCTGGATAACTACTAGTACTTATTTTTCTGATTTTTTATAATATATATTTTGTGATATTTAATTTCTATAAAGATTTGTGTATTCAAAACTATCTGACAGATAAATTAACAAAAAATCATCGACTATCGATGAATATCCGCAAATGTCCCAACACTAAGAAATAAATATCACAAAAAGTATGGCTTTTTAACTTCTCAAAAGAGTATTTAAACGAAAGTATTAATTTAGGTAATACGTGCAGCTTTTAATTAAATAGACTTTTTTTATTAAATAATTTATTTACTCTCTTAGTTCTTTATAATGCGCGCATTCTGTCAAAATCGTGATTTAAAAGGCCCAATATTTTTTAAAACCATTTAAAGGTTCACAAATTACTAAATCAGATGACGACCGATGTGGCGCAGCGGGCGAAGGTCCGGCGACGCGGAGGTTGCGGGTTCGATTCCCGCTTTGGGATAAATGTTTGTACGATCTGCAAATATTTATTCTGGGTATTTTATATGTATAATTAAAAATATCTATCCAAGTAATGTGTTGTGTATGTCAGTCTTCTAGTACCCATAATACAAGCTCTGCTTAGCTTGGGGCTAGATGACGTTGTGTGCATTATTTTATTTATTTATTTTATATCGTGACTTAAAACTACCTTAATTCTACTAGTGTAAACATTGAACATTATGATCAAACGCCACAATTAGGAAATATTTTTTTTATTTGCGTATAAAAATTGGGCCTTTTATTGATTCGATTCTCGTATTCGTGGCCGTGAATATAGCTACAAGTTTTCGCAATTTTGACATTTGCAGCTAACTTCACTCCCGCAAATATTTGCGTAAAGCGCTCACTGCCGGCATAACTTTGTAAGTTTGGTTTATGTGTGCATTGATTTAACTATAAATGGATATATAAATTATATATACGATAAATAAATAATTTTTGAAGCATTAGTAACTTGTTTTATTGTAGTGTTACACCTTAGTGTAGAGATGGCTAGTAGTTTTGATAATTAGGCCAAAATAGGGTAACAGTAACATAAGTCGTAGATTAAGTCTAAAAATGAACGATGGCTGAATTCCAGTCGCTTATGTTATACCAAAAATATCTATGTAAATATGTTCCTGGAATCTATGTACGCGCTTTCATATAATCCAAGCTTCTCAAGAAATCCGCTAGGGGCGCTGTTTGGATCTCCATACAAATCGGCGGCGCTCGGCGATCGCGTCTACGATCCGTGTGTGCACAAACTCGTGCTTGGGGTACTTGTTATGCTAAACGGCTGCATTATTTGTAGCTATAGATTTCATGCATATTTGGTGTCTGAGGTACCAATATATTCGCACTTCTAGACCCAGTAGTTTCAGATTTATAAATCAAAATTACTTTCTTAATAATGTACTTGTTTAAATCTTGATGCTCAAAGATGGATGAAAATGCTCTTGCATTAAAGCGTGCATTAGCTAACCTAACCTAACGCATCTAGACTGCATCTGTGGAGTAAAGCCCCTAAGCTCTTTTTAGTCAACTTAGAAAATAGACAAAACAAAAGACTATCGGTCTATCTCATAAAAAGTTAGCGCAGACTTGAAGTATTGATTACCGTATAAGTAATGATGACTTAAAGTCAACGCAATTTTTTTATAAGGTAGGGGGATCATGTTTTGCTATCTTAAATAATACCTTTTGGGGGATGCGAAAAAAAGAAAAAGTAAGTTAAAATATATTTACTATGTACTTAATCGTACTAACACATAAAATAATCTATTTTCACGCATTTTCTGCAGCCGTCTCCCTCGCACGCGCTTGTTTCATAATATTCCGCCGATGGCTTCGCTTTTTGTTAATCGCTGTACTACCCGCTAACTTGCCGGATTTCTGTAATGCTACCAACTTGGCTGCTTTGCCCTGGAAACAAAATTATATTCATTTCAAAATTGAGTGTATTTTTTTATGTTATAAAGGCAAACGCTTGACCGCAATCACACCAAATGTTAAGTGATGATGTGGCTAGGCTAGGGTGTAGCGTGTTTACGTTACGTAAATTTTACTTTGCTATTTTTTTAGTATATTTATAATCATGTGAATTCCAGAATACTCCCTTATCTTATATTCATGGACATTTTACAAAGTTTAAGTCAAACACTAAGAAAAACTATGGGAACTAGGTTGCTGATAGAATACTTTATGTATTTTTTTTTAATACTAATACATAGTAACACCATACACAGAACAAACAGTGCTCATCACACAAACATTTGCTCACGGTGGGGATAGAACCCACGACCCACAGCATGGAAGGCAGAGCTACGACCAATTGAGATGTGAAGCCTGTGCCTTGATCAAGCTAAATTGTAACGTAAACGGTTCGTCTAAGCAGCACCTAAGGTTCACTAACGTACGTATTTCGGGATCGCGATAAGCGTGTAGCCAAACACGTTCAACATTCGAACGTTAGTGAGCCGCAGATGGTGACATAACCGCTGTCACACGAACGGAAACAAGATGAGCGGTTAGCGTTTACAGCGATACGAAGCACACGCTACGTACACGTTACGTTGGTGAACCTTAGCTGCTGCTTATACGAACCGTTTACCTTACAATTTAGCACAATGAGGGCCCTGTACTGTAATGTTTCATACCTTGGCCTCACTCTTAGTAATCTTTCCATTTTGTTGCGCCGTGTACATCACATTGATTCTTTTATTGTCAAACATTGAATGATGTTTCGATAGCGCCATCTGTTGGTACAAATAAACTAATTAATACCATGAGCATTGAATAAAATATTGATACCTAGCATAAGCCCGCGAATTTGTCTAGGCATCGTTATATTTTGGAAAATCCACAATATTCATATATATTATAGCCTATGTGGTTGTCCAATGTATAAATATAAATAAATAAATATTCTCGGACAATTCACACATCACACTCTAGTCCCAAACTAAGAAAAGTTTGTACTATGGGAACTAGAGAGCTGTACCCCAAACTCGTACTTGGGGTACTGATAGCATACTTATATGCATTTTTTTCGTAATTACAAACATAGAATACATACAGAACAAATATTTGCTCTGGGTGGGAATCGAAACCACAACCAACAAAATGGATGGCAGAGCTACTACCAGCTGAGTTATAGCCTGTGATGTATAAACTACATTATTGAAAAGTGTTATTAAATAGTATTGAATAATAAATAAATAAATCATTGGTTTATTATACATGTCTTTATATTTATTCTAGGTATTCCTTTATATCATAATAGGCTTTGTCAATAAGAAGTAATTTCAGTGTTTTAATAAATAGGGAGTCTTTTTGTAACATTTATAATATTAGTGGGATATTTATAAAATTACCTCATAACTCGGTTCATTTTTGACTTCCATGAAAGCTATAGCGCTTTTTTTCCCTTCAGCCGGCGGCGGTATCCGAATGTCCTTTATATTTTCATTTATATCCGCAAAATGTTTCATCAGCTGAAAAATACAAATAAATAATGCTGGACAATCCACACTACATCTAGCCCCAAGCTAAGCAGAGCTTGTGTTATGGGTACTAGAAGACTGACATACTTAATACAATACATAGATAGATATTTTTTTATTACACATAAAATACCCAGAACACCCAGAATAAATATTTGCAAATCATACAAACATTTATCCCAAGGCGGGAATCGAACCCGCAACCTCCGCGTTGCAGGCGGACCTTCGCCCGTCGCGTCACATCGGTCGTCATACTCTTCATACATATTTAGTAAGTCAATATAATAGCGGTCTATCTTATAAAGCGCAGACTTGATGTATTGATTACCATACGTAATGATGTCATAAAGTCAACGCTTACTTTTTATAAGATAGGGGGTACATATTTAGTAGTGTTCGACCGAAATTTCGGTTTCGGTTTCGGCCAAAATTAAAGTTTCGGCTGGAGTTTCGGTTTCGGCCAAAATTGGCCGCAAGTCTAAGGAAGTCTAAGGAACTTTTTTTTTTGGAGGACCATTCCTTCCATTCCTTTGTATTTTAGGGAATTTTATACTTGACCACGTGAGTTTCGCTTTCGGTTTCGGCCGAAAGTGAAGCCGAAACTTCGGTTTCGGTTTCGGCCGGAAAACCAGTTTCGGTTGAACTCTAATATTTAGTAATATTTTACCTTATTCCTGTCTACATCCAGCGGTAAGTTTCCAATAAACACCACATATCTTTTAGGACCTTTAACTTTATTAACCAATGGTTCCTTCTCATTCTTTGGCTCTTCTGTCTCTACTTTCTCCTTCTTAACCTTTTTTTTCTTCTTCTTTTCTACCGGGGGCTTATCCACCTTCGGAGCTAAAGCTACTTTTAGCATATTGTATAGAATCCTTATACGTCTTAAGTCAGAGCTGGTGAGGTTTTCCGATGCTTTTAATATAGCTTGGATTTTTCCATGGATGATGTCGGCTGCAATTAAGTCATCGGAGCCCTGAAGTGTTGCTTTGATGACTTGTCGGATACGTCCTACAATTTTGAAAACGGGCCAAAATGAGATACCGATGTATAGGAACATATAATAATAATAATAATAATAATAGCCTTTATTTCCTCTTTCTTACATTTCACATACATACTTTAATATCAATGAGAATACATCACATTTAAAAAAGTTAACAATATTTCAGGTATAACATTACAAATAAGCATATTAAAAAGTAGATACATCATTGCATGCAAAATTTAAATCAGACTGTTTTTTCCTAATCAAAATAGTAATGTAACATGCTTATATTTTTTTTTTTTTTTTTTTTTTTTACTTAATATGATATTATTAAAATTAATTTATGCATTGATAAAATAATAGTTGTTAATAATTTAAATAAGTAGGTAAGTACTTTTAATTCACTTTACACATTCATAAAGTAGTAAGTACTTACACAATTTTTAATTATACAATTTATATTAGATTTCATAGACTAATTTATCCATTTGTAATTTGGTTTTTATTATTAATTTCTCTTAAATTTTATAAAGAAGCTACAGTTAGCTGGTTAAGTAATTAAGTAAATAATTTAATAATATGTATTCGGTTCTTATGTAGAGGTCCCCTTATTGGGCGAAGGCCTCCTCCAGAGGATTCTTGTCATTACCATATTATTTTCTCCATTTTTGTTTGCGTTTTGGTATGGCATGTTATGTAATACCTTCTTAATATAGTTCGATCTCTGTAATCTTCAGCTCTGGAGGGTTGTAGTCGCAAACCCCCGCGGTGACAAGCCGTATTGGGGATGTTTTTGTTTACATTTTTTTTTTTTTTTTTTTTTTCTAGGTTTGTTCTGGAGAGGACGTCATACTTTACAATAGAATTTTCTTTTTGTCTGTGTTTCTAGTTTCGGTGTCGGTTTCCAAGGAGCTTGGCATTGAGGTGGTTCTGGGTTTCATGTATGATTCTATTGTTGTTCTGTTTTTCTTTGCATTGTTGTTTTTATAAATGTTTCCTTGCGTAGTTCTATGGAGACTTTCAGGGGGAGAGGTTGGCTTTCTTTTCTGGTTTCTAGAAAAGCAAGGTTCTGGTTCAGTTGTATATGGGTTTGTTATATTTTTACTATTTATTGTTATTATCTTGTCATATTTCAGCACTATATTCTCTCCTTGATTTTTTCTGTTTTTGAATTCTTCTTGTAGTTCCCTTCTTTTCTGTAATATTTTTTGTGTGAAGTCTTCTTTTATATAGGTTGTAGATTCTTCTAAGTGTTTTTTGTTTCTTAATATTTTTATTTTTAAGCCCATTGTACATAAGGTAACTACGATCGGTCTCGGTTTTCCTTTGTTTTGTCCTATTCTTTTAACTGATTCGATATCACGTAATTCGCAAGGTACTTTCATGGTATCTGAAATAATCTTTAGTACATTACCTTCGAGTTCGTGATATGACTTTTCATTTTCATCGACGCCAAAAAATAGAACATTTTTTCTTTTTATCTGTTGTTCTATCCGATCTATAGTATTTTGCTGGATTTCTACTTTTTTTTCTATATCATGGAATTTTGACTCAATACTATCGAATTTCTCATTAATGTTCTCATTTATATCTTGTATAATAATTTCCTTCATTTTCTTAAAGTCTTGACTCTGTCTTTGCATATCTTCTTGCATGTTTTTAAGTATTATCATTATTTCATCCATTTTTAATAATTAATCAACTACGGTACGAAACCTCTAAGTAGTTTATGTATGTCGAATCGCACTTAGTTGGTTCCCGTCTAGGGTTTGAGTTCCCGATCAATTATCCAATAGATGGCGTAAAATTCTGTCAATCAGGGTGGCGAGTATCGAAAGCTCGTTACTTCAAAGTCATGCGTCAAATATTCAAGAGATGGCGTTATTCTTGATAATTGATTTTATGACTAATCAATTCCAATATATGAGGTTATGTTTATCAAATATTTCCATGTAAACATCTTTAGACTCACGAATATCCGTTGCACATTAAATGAGAACCACGACGAATCAATCGAGGTCACATAACTCCAGGTTATCACTGTTTGAGGTTGTTTTTTAACGTTGCCGGTTGCAGTTTGTTTTTATGTATTTTTATTGTTATTTCACTTAGGATCACTGGGATAACATTGTTCCTTTTGAGATAGCTATTGTTTGAAATGGTGGTACTGTATTTTATGGGAATTAACACTATTTTGTATTTTATAAATAACAAATAACACAGAGAAGATGTTGACCTGAGCACCGTGGCGCCCTCTCTCAGGAAGGAACATATAGGAACAGTAAAATGACAGGCATCACAGCTCAGTTGGTAGCTCCTTCCATGCTGTGGGTCGTGGGTTCGATTCTCACCTAGAGCAAATTATTGTGTGATCAACTGTATTTGTTCTGGTTGTTACTATGTATTCTTAGTATGAATTTATAAATAAAAATGTATTCTATGGTACAAACTTTGCTTAGTTTAGTACTAGAACATCCTTTATACTTAATTTATGTTTAAACAATGTTTTTGTAATTAAAAACTTTTTGCACTTATATGATGTAATATCTTTACATCATTTACAGCCGGTTTCTCGAACGATGATCAACAAAAAAATCTAATAATTACTATGTGTCAAACTTGGATCAATCGTGTTTTGGGTTTCCAGAAACCGGCTGTAGTGTAGGACAAAAATGATGTTTACCTTTTTGATTATTATTCAATGGAACCTTCATGAACCTATCGACCAGTTCTTTATCATTAAGAATGGGGTACTTCACCCCAATTTCCTCCATCGATAGGCCTTCAAACATCACAGGAGGTAGAGAAGTTTTTTGAACGCTGACATTGTGCTTTTTTGGCTTCGGAGACTCTACTACCGTTTCTACAACTTCTGAAAGTTCTGGTACAGGCTCGGAGATGGTCACTTTAGCTTTTTTCTTTTTTTTTGGTGACAGTGTTGGATTGTCGATAGATTTTTTTGTTTTTTTAGTAGGTGACTCTACTATAGTCTTTGGTTCTGAAGTTGAAATAGTGACCGAAGTCTTGCGTTTACGTTTCTTGCCGAGGACGGACTTCGGGTTTGGTTGTTTTTCCATTCTGGAAATGAAAATACTTTGAGATACTACTTTGTAATAATCTTAAGAGAAATAAATATTCTTAAACCTAATAAAATAAGATACTCAAATACTTTCAAGTGTGTACTCAAATACTTTCAAATACTCGAATACTTTCAAGTACTTACTGAAATATGTACTTTCAAACAGTCAAATTGATTTGGATTGAAATTACTTAGTAGTTAAAATTTTTTAGGTTAGATTAGATCAAATATATTGTAATCTTATTTCTAGGAAGAGTTTCAAAGTGCGATTTATCACTAAAAGCGTCTTCTGAATGCAAGTTGATATATAGTTAGTAATACATTCTTAAATAAACAAGAAAACGTGCAATTAAACACGTGTAGTTTTCGGCATCAACTTTTCAGTAAATAAGGAAATATTCATCCTGCTCATTCATAGAATTATATGTAAAATATACTTACTTTTGTTCCCAAAAAGATCTCACAGATTATTTTAATTTTAGTGCATAATTTATAAAAATTTGGAAATGTTACCTTTCGTTTTTGTTTTGATATCGCAATTATTGATTGTTGATTGACATGAAACAGACTTTTGAAAAATTTTTGACTTTGACATAACAGTACATAAGAGTAGAGTGATATTTGGCAAACAAGACAAAAAAAGACTTTCTCGCGTAAATTTTATTTTCCTTTTTTTTAATCTATATTATCTTCCCCAAAGCCTTCCACTCACGTAACGACGATCACGACTTCACGAGCCTATGTTTGTGTTTAGTTCAGCAATTTATTCAGAGAGAGCGCTGTACGGGTTGTTAAGTAGATTCATCGTTTTAAGTACTGTATAATAATCTGTGAGATCGTTTACTGATATTTTACAATTATGGTAAATCACTCATAATGACACATAACAATTTTATTTATAATTATATTCTGAAGCTGCGTCGAAAGTTCGTCATCTAATAGTTACTGCCACCACATGTAGATGGCGCTAGATAGCATTATTGTTATTAAAATTTATGTTTTGTATGTTTTTTGGTATTATTTCTGCATAAAATACCGCAAAAACTTATTGACAGAACTAAAATAATATGTTTGCTCATTTTAAAAACAACAGTTTGATAGTAAGTTCATAAATAAAAGATATATAACTAAAAGTTCTAGATCGCGCAAGCAAAGATTTTCCGCTAATGTAGCATGTATACAACTAAAATTGCTCTTCAAATGTACTTGCTTCGGCAGTACATATACTAAAATTGGAACGATACAGAGAAGATTAGCATGGCCCCTGCGCAAGGATGACACGCAAAATCGTGAAGCGTTCCACATTTTTTGGACTTTCTAATCTGTTTTACAAAATATTGACCTATATTTTTTTTATATTCGAACATAACTGTAATTTATTGAAGATATACGTATTCCTCTATCTTTTACTACTCTAGTAGAGAAAATATTGTTTAGTTAATATTATCTGAGAACATAATCTGTATAACTGTGCTTTGCGGTTAGTTTTTCTTCTTAACAGCTAGGTTTAGTATAATCTGTGGCTAGATACTTACAAATAAAATGGACTTTAGTATCTCAGACCAATGAAAAAGTACTGTGTACCTACTAATAATACTTGTACTTTTTTCTTGGTCTAAGTTTTGTAGAGCCGGTAAACGCTGCACTAGACAGGTTTAAAAATGATCTTGTTTATATGAAGATAAAAAAATATTTACGTAGTCGATAATGGGGTCGTTGGAAGCACTGGCACGTAAAGCATAAATGAGGCAAGGAGGTCGCAATCTTATCTACCTAAAAACCTGTTTGGAGGAGCTATATCATACATATTTGCTTACAAGATAAGCTTTCTTTCGCTCGGCCAAAGCTCGGCAGGAAATATTTGACCGGAATCAGTGCAGCGAAGCGAAAACTAACTGTTGGTAAGTAGGTAATTTACATTGCTTGCCGAGAGGACAAGCGCGCACCAAGACAGATGCTCAGTGGGACCGCAGTCGCGTAGCGGTCAAGGCTCCGCGGCGAACGCCCTCTGCCTACCTAGAGCTTTTAATAAAAAAAAAAAGAATAAAAGCGCGCGCTCGCGAACTGTCAAAAATAAGTTCTTTATATCGCCCGATTAGAAACTCCATCGATATTATTTTTCCGTAAAGTTTTTAATATTTTTTTAGTACATATAACTGTTAAATACTCTGTGCTGGATAATGAGTTCACTGTGATTGGGAGAGCGTCTTTATCGATAAACAGGTGAATATTAAAACTTATTTTATTGCAACCTTTTTGGTATACGATCCATAACAGAATAATTAATATATTTACCGTTGCTTACGAACGAGGTTGGAATTGAAATATATATTTTAGTTTGAGAAAAGTTTTTCTGCAATTTATCAGTGCGCTGTCGGGACGGGAATAACGGCCTGTAATCATAGGTTGTTGCTCTTCCAACGCTAGTGAGAATCTCAGCTCACTTGTAGCCTAGGCCAGTGAGAATCTCACTTGTAGAGGAAAGCTGTGTCTAATTGCTAGGAAACTATTAAGACAAAGTAGACTGTACATATGAGCTACTTTTGTGGTAATGGAACCGGATTAACTTACAAAATAGTCACCTAGGTATATATTTTGTAAGTCAGTCCGGGGTAGATTAAGACCTTTTTACTGTCATTTTAAGTAACTTTATGTGTGGTGATGGAACCGGATTTACTTACAATATAGACCTGGCATTTTGTCGGTCAGTCCGGAGTAAATTATGACCTTTTTACTGTCATTATGAGTACTTAAGTAACTTTTTTATTCTATACAAACTCAGTTAAGTTAGTTAATTGATAGATAAGTAAGAATCTTTTTCTTTTGGACTGTAACGAGCAAAAACCATACTCGGGATTAATTAATATTTAGGTAAGTATCTTATTGTATAATGAAAAATAAATTTAATACACCTAGTATTTTCATCGACTAGGATCTACATACAACTATAACGGTCTATCTTATAAAAAGTTAGCGTAGACTTGAAGTATTGATTACCATACTTAATGGTGACATAAAGTCAACGCTAACGCTTTTTATAAGATTAAGGGGGTTAAAGTACCTACGGCAACTATGAGTACAGAAAAAGTTAATCAACAATCGCAAACAAAGAAAGTTCGTATCGTTTATCTGTGAGGATGTAAAACAGCTTAGAACGTGCATTATCGCGGTCCGAATAGTTTCTACGCGTCTTGTAGGTGAACGAATGTAGGTCAGTGAAATGAACGAACAAGGTTCCGTTCGGAATCCGACCCGAGACACGACCAATGTCCGCGGCTGACCGATTTTGTCGAACTGAATGTCAGCCGTTCTCGTTCTTATTATTATTAGACACCTAAACCGTTTTGATTTACAAAAACTTTCTTTTTTGATAGACGTCACAGCTCAGCTCTGACTTCCATGTGGGTCGTGGGTTCGATTCCCACCCAGGGCAAATGTTTGTGTGATGAACAGAATATTTGTTCTGTGTCTGGGTGTTACCATGTATATAATGTATTTACAAAAAAAAATGTATAAAAGTACATATTATATCAGCAGTATCCCATAGTACAAGCTTTGCTTAGTTTGGGACTATGTGATGTGTGAAGAGTCCGTGAATATTTATTTATTTGAATATTTTTTCGTTGCATTTTAAGTTTATATTTTTCAAATACTGAACATGACAGCTTGACTTCATTTGGGTACCGTTTTTAATGATATAATAAAAATGCAAACCTTATTTAACTGTTAATTATTTACAAACCCTATAAAAAACAGTTTTCCTCTTTAATGGTTTAATTAGCGACATGACAGTTCGTTGCATAACGGTTTGACGTTTAAAAACAAACAATGCACATAAAAGAACCCAATTCCACTTTTGAATTCCAAGCCCACAGATTACTTCGCATTCGACCTACTTTTTTTATTTTATCGAGCAAAGATCGTAATTTCTATACAGCCGGTGGAAACATGAAGGTTTTATTAAGAAAACAAACTACTTTATTTAAATAAGAATTAAATTGGGTTGAAAGATGAGCATAGGATAGCAGGATCTGGTATTTCTTGAGGTCATTCACACCTTGCCGACTTAGAAGAAAGCCATGCAGGATATACTAGCTAGAAAATAGTTTTTGCGATAGTATGGATGAGAGACGAAGCTCTATTTTTCATTTATTTATTTAACACACATAGTACACAACAGAAACAGAAAAAATTTCAACAGGAACATTTCTGTCAAAATTATTGTTTTTTTTTCAAAATGCATGCTTTTTTGACTTTTTGACGTGACAACGTCTTATAATTCGATAGAGCCGGCTGCACGCACGAAAAAACATGACTCATGACATGAAGCGTTCCGGCGTTCTGAGGCGTTCCAAGATGTTTCGAACGACGATTTATTTTGCAGAACCGCTTACAATACCGTTCGTTGACGTTGTCACGTTCAACTATCGTCAGTAAACCGACTTTACAGACAACCATTTTTTTTAACAGACTTTCTGTGTTCGATTAAACTTAGGACATAAAAAAACTCTTCGCTCTACCACTCCACCTTTATATTTGTTTATTTAATTGAATTTCATTCGTTCGTACATATGTGTTTTTTTTAAGATTTTAAAATGTATGGTTTCAAAATATTACGACCTGACCTGACCTTCTCAGATAAAAGTGTACAAAATATATCAGCTAGGTCATCTCGAGTTTCCTAGTACATTTGTTGTACTTAATAGTTTTCGGCTCATAAGCTGCATCTTTGAGTAAAGATCTTCCGCCATTATTATACTCTATATACGTCAAGGATAAATAAAAAAAACATATTTACGCTTCATTTTAAAACTGCATAAGCATTACAAAGCTGTAATAGGTACTTAAAATATTAAAAAAAAAAGACGTGTGGCACTCGGGGACTGCCGCGGTAAAGCTATTGCATAGCATTTTTTGCTCGATGACGCATGCGCAGGGTTAGGTTATTTCGTTACGGAATTTCTGGATTCGGTCTCCACGCTCAAGGTCCGCGATAGAAGCTATGCAATAGCTTAAGAACTTAGAAACTAGCTAGCCAAAGCTGGGCAGCTTTGGCTAGAGGTCTCTTCCAAACCTGTCTTCTCTTTATCCTTGGCAGTGTCATATTTATTCATTTTAAACACGTCAAGGCCATTTCTCCAAAGATTGCTTTAATAATAATAAGTTAGCGCAGACTTGAAGTACTGATTACCATACGTAATGATGGCTTAAAGTGAACGCTAACTTTTTATAAGATAGGGGGTAAAAAAATACATACTATCAGACACAAGACACAAAACATAAATAAATATTTATAATAATACTACATCAGAAGAATCTCATCGAAAATACTTAAGTAATAAAAATAAAATATATAATATATTTTTTATATTATATTACTTAATTAATTTTATATTTTAAATATATTTATTTATGTTTGGTGTCTTGTGTCTGATAGTATGTATTGTTTTACCCCCTACCTTATAAAAAGTTAGCGTTGGCTTTAAGTCATCATTACGTATGGTAATTGTAATGATGGAAAAATAATGACTTCATTATTTTGGATAATGTATTTACCGTTTTATGCAACGTACCCGCATTCAATTATGTGAAAACGGACTTATCAGTGAAAAGCGACATTTTACTTCCTATTACGTAATTTGCATAATGTAATTACTTACGGCAATAAATTCGATAATAAATTTTTGTGTTACTATTTTATTTTAATATTAGCTTTTTAGAGTAAGTAAGTACAGTGTAAACTCTTTATAACGAAACTCAAGGGACTGAGCATTTTTGTCGTTATAGAGAGTTATCGTTTTAAGGAGTGAACAAACAAAGAACCAAATTTTCGTCAACACTATTTGCTTTGGGAAAACCAACGTTATAGGGAGTTTATTGTTATAAAGGATACCGTTATAAAGAGTTTACACTGTACTTATTAATAAACAATTTTTAAGCTGATAATTTTAAAATTATTATAATAAACTACATACTTACTTAAGTAGCAGAATCACTTCTCAATAACAAATTTCTCTAAGTATATTTTTTCTCTAGTTTAGAAACTATGTCTGATTTATTTACAAAATAATAAAATACTTAAGTTAAAAATACTTAGATCTATGTTCTTATATAACTATGCAATAAACTTATTTATGATAAAAACATACAATGGTGCTTATAAAAAATAAATCTATATAAATACCTACTTATATAATAGCGTAACTGTAAAAATTAATCTTTTATTTTCTATTCTAACACTCACATATTTTTAAACAATGGTCGATTTACGATGAAATCAGATAAAATAGCCCGGAAGCGCAAACGTATTCTAATTATATGCCAAATAATAATTATAACAGTCTTATTTGCAAACAATACAATACCAAAAAGTACCTAACCTATTTAGATAACAATGTCAGAGTTTCAATACAAATAAAAGTTTATGTATTACAAATAGAACGCGGTAAAACGCTTGCCTATATCTTGTAAAAAAAAACAATTCGCTCTAGAAATGCGTGAAACACAGAGTATAAACAAAAAAGTTTGGTTCATAATTTCAGTAAAGCTGCTATTATGAATATATATATATATATGCTATTATGAACCTTATTTCTAGTAAATTAGGAGTCTTTTTAGCAACAAAACTTGCTCTGTAAACTTCGAAAAAACTTATTAATCAAACTACTACTGTAGACTTGTGAGCTATAATTATATGTATAAGTAATCTAAATTAAATAAATCTTTACAAATAAGTTATTTATCAAGAATTCAATAGAACATTGATGAGGGATCACTATTATTCATAAATAACAGACAGAAAGACATCTTGATCTAGGACACTAAACTTGATACAGAACTATTCAGTCTAAACTAGTTTCTATTAATATTGACATTGGATTCAAAATCAATAAAGACAAACGATTATTACTCTAACCTCAATAATAATTTAATCAAACTAAAATCAACCTTAATACAACTCTAAAAAGATCGAATTGGTTTGAATATTGTTCGCTTCTTATATGGTGCAAAAAGATGGCGGTAAAGATCCGTTCTTTATTGGAATGATTTAAAAAAGTTCGTGATAAAAAGTTTGCATACATTTTACAAGTTGGTTTTCCGTTTTTGTAATTACATATAATGATTTAATAATAACTGAATATTTGAATTAAAAATATCATCTAATTTAAACAATAAAATAAGTACTTAAGTAATTTAGTATGTGTAGGTACTAAAAACGATTTATTTTATATGTACTTAAATGTACATTTTGTAAATACTGTATAGTCGTAAGTTTGTTTGTGAATAAAGTTTTTATTTGGCTACATTTTTTCTTCTTTAATTTTCGTGTGCAAAAGACTTCAACGCGCTAGTTATCCATGTAACTCTTGTTTTTAAGCTATTGCATAGCTTCTATCGCGGGCCTTAAGCGTGGAGACCGAATCCAGATATTCCGTAACGAAAATAACCTAACACTGCGTATGCGTAATCCAGCAAAAAATGCAATAGCTTTACCGCGGCAATCCCCGAGTGCCACACGTCTTTTTTAATCAAAAATGTTTTTATACTATATATAATATTTCAACTAATTACAATAAAATCTTATAAGTAATCCATTTGAAGTATAGGGCAGTGTCTTCACATAACTTTCACACATTCTTACCTTTCTGAGGTAACGGTTTAATGACACACATTTTGACCTAAAGACACTACAATCTATTATAAACTATATCCCCTTACAATAAAGCACTGAATACTAGCAAAGTTGTTCCGATCCCTTGTTTACCACATCGAAGGATTCTCAACCTTATTTCTATAGGAATAAGCGTGTTCTCTAAACACAAAATTTGTAGAACTAAGTCGTTCAACATACTGATATGTAAATCTAATCTTTATGTTCATAGAAATAAGGTTGATTGTAAGCACTGGGATTTCCAAATTTATTTGTAAGGACAAGGCAAGTGTTCTATCTTCGAATCACTTTCATTTTATCGAGAATCGATAATTTTGTTTAAATAAAAGCGATTTTATTACTTATCTAAAATATTAAAAAATAAGTAAGTACATAACTTATGTATATGTTAGGTAATAATAATGACAGTAAAAAGTAGATATTTATTATTTCTATGAAAGTTATTACACTTAAGTAAGTAATTAATTGACAGGCGTCACAAATGAGTTGGTTTACTTTATGAAATGTTTCGCGGGTTCGATTCTCACCAATAACAAAAGCATATTTATTGGGTGTTAACATTCTAGTTGTGTTCTGTTGACATTCGAGTTCTTATAGTACAAACTTTGCTTAGTTTGGGACTCAATAGCGCAGTGTGCAGTTTTTTTGTAACATTTTTATACATATTCACGAGCGTTTCACACATCACACTCTAGTCCCATACTAAGCAAAGCTTGTGCTATGGGAATCGAACCCACAACCCACAGGATGGAAGGCAGAACTACCAACTGAGCTGTGACACCTGTCAATTATCACATAAGTAGTTTGTGTAATTAAGATCTTGTCAAGTTGACATAAGTCATAACGGAGAGGCAATTTTAACAGTACTGTACTATCTTAATTAGCGTAACAGTAATTAATTGATGTATGGATGTATGTTTGTTACTCTTTCACGCAAAAACTACTGAATGGATTTTAGTAAAACTTTACAATAATGTAGTTTATACATTGGATAACACATTGGCTATGATTTCTATAGATATTGTGAAAAATATAACGATAGAGACGATGTTGCGGGCATCAGTTAATAGTTAATATTTATTGACAGGCGTCACAGCTCAGTTGTTAGTAGCTCTGCCTTCCATGCTGTGTGTCGTGGGTTCGATTCCCACCCAGAGCAAATATTTGTGTAATGAACATGTTACAACAATAAATATGTTGTTGTATATGGGTGTTTTGACGTATTCTATGTATGTATTTACAAAAATAAAATTACTTATACATAACATAATACATATAAGTAAGTATTCTATCAGCAGTCTAGTTCCCATAGTACAAGCTTTGCTTAGTTTGGGACTAGAGTGTGATGTGTGAAATGTCCTCGAGTATTTATTTATTTAACACTAGCTGGCATAAAACGGACTACCACGTAAAAGCCATTTTATTTTTCGGTTTTTTATATAACCTATGACACTCAGCAATAATGTGGCTTTCTATTGGTGAAAGAATTTTTTAAATCGGTTCGGTAGATCCCGAGATTATCCCATACAATTGAACAAACACACAAACTTTACTTCATTATAATATTAGTATAGATTCGCAAGTGTTTGCGTTTGACCTCATGCAGTTAGAAGCCTACATGTAGCATTTTGCTGTGAGACAGGAAGTTCTCGAGGAGTACAGTTACCTAGCCGGTAGGACCAGACCTGTACCCCAAGTACGAGTTTGTGCACACACGGATCGTAGAGACGCAATCGCCGAGCGCCACCGATTTTGTATGGAGATCCAAGCTTCTCAAGAAATCTGCTAGGGGCGCTGCTTGGTCTCCATACAAATTCGGTGGCGCTCGGCGATCACTTCTCTACGATCCGTGTGTGCACAAACCAAGGGCGGATCCACTTTGACGCCAGGGGATCCAACTTATGTTCAATTAGTGGTTGGCCACCTAAGTCCTGGAACCAGCTCAGGGAGGGTCATGACCCCATAACCCCCCCTCGCCCCCCCGGTTTCCGCCGTTGGCACAAACTCGTACTTGGGGTACTGACCAGTGCTAGTTAGCGGCTCAAAACATACAATATATTAGTAGCCTTATTAGCGTGTGAAGATAGGTGTGGTATCTCCTACGAAAGGGGAAGATCTTCCACGCCGAGCGACCTTTGTTCGGGTCCGAGGACCAATAAAATAAATAATGCTGGACAATTTACACAACATCATCTATCCCCAAGCTAAGCAGAGCTTGTGTTATGGGTACTAGAAGACTGACATACTTAATACAACACATTACATAGATATATATTTTTTTGTTTTACATATAAAATACCCAGAACACCCGGAATAAATATTTGCAGATCGTAATCATTTATCCCAAGGCGGATCGAACCCGCAACCTCCGCGTCGCAGGCGGACCTTCGCCCATCGCCACATCGGTCGTCAATACTTATATACTTTTTTTTTGTTTCAGGTCCATAATGCAACAGTCATAGCCAAAACCATGGGTCCCCCTATCACCCGGCCGGGTCAGGCCTTGGTGTTCAGTGACAGAGCCCTAGTAAAAGTTATTAGTTGTGTCCATGTTTTATCAGTTAATTATACGTTTATTTTAGTGTTTTTCCAAATTGTTTTAAGTTTGCAACATGCAAGGGCCGGTCCTGTTGTTTTTAATATGGAATATGCACAAGGTGAGTTATATTTAAATAATTAGCGTAGTATAAATAAATTGACGACCGATGTGGCGCGGCGGGCGAAGGTCCGCCTGCGACGCGGAGGTTGCGGGTTCGATTCCCGCCTTGGGATAAATGTTTGTACGATCTGCAAATATTTGTTACGGATGTTTGGTTTTTTATAATTAACGTAGGTAGTATAAATAAAATATTCATGTACATTTCACACATCACACTCTAGTCCCGATCTAAGCAATGCTTGTACTACTAACAATCGATGCTATAAAAGTTCAGGGTGCAACTTTTACAGATTTTAGTCGGTTCGATTACCGTGTGCGGCAAGCGAATTTTTAAAAATCTTTGAATGCCGTTCTCTTCATTTTCAAAAATAAAGGAATGTTTTCTTTGACTTAAATTTTCTATCTAAAGTATTACGAGTAGGTACTTCCCCTTCAGTACCCCAAGTACGAGTTTGTGCACACATGAATCGTAGAGACGCAATCGCCTAGCGCCACCGTTTTTATATGGAGATCCAAACAGCGCCCCTAGCAGATTTCTTGAGAAGCTTGGATTTCCATACAAAATTGGTGGCTTGCGATACGAAGGCGATACGTTCGTAGGCATGTGCAAAACTCGTACTAGGCCCTCTGGTGGCATTACAAAAGTCCACGCACGATGATTGAAGTATAGGCGACCAAGAAATTGGTTTACCACTCTAAGGCTGAATATCATTTGCACGTACAAAACATCAAGGGCTATTTTCGCTTGACAGATTAATAACTGCTACGTCAGAATCTGTCAATCTGTAATCCTTAGCGAATAATTATGTTACTGGGAGATGTCATCAAAAGTGGTAAACCAATTTCTTTGTCGCCTATACATACGTAGTTATGTTGGTACTGTTAGGATTTTCCTTAATCTGCATTTTACGTTTCGTCATACACATGACTCAGTATTAACCAGAAATAGATTAAAAAGAAAGTTGAAAGCAGAAGTGTAAATAATCTTTTGAATAGAGTGAGACGAATTTGTAGTGTAAAACGGAACGTTACTATTATAAAAGTGAAAGAAGACACGCAAAAGACATATAGTTTTTTTTATTAGACACCATGTCTAAATTGTCTAAATTCCGATTGGACGATAGATTGGATCGTGTGTGGTGTATATGGACGTACTGCAGATTGGATCCAGCCTGCAGTGTCATGCCGATTGGACGATAGGAAGGATAGTCTGTGGCCACTATAAGCAATCTGTATCTAAAACAAAAATTTCAGTATCAAATAATTTTTGAGTTTGGAATCAAATCTCTATAAAAATTTTCAAAGTTCGAACTCAAAAGCATTCGATACGTTTCGAGATCAAAGCAGCGTCCCTAGCGGATTTCTTGAGAAGCTTGGATCTTCATACAAAATCAGTGGCGCGCGGCCATTGTGTCTCTGCGATCCGTGTGTACACAAACTCCTACTTGGGGTACAGGAGTAACACCCAGACACAGAACAAATATTTATATTCATCACCCAAACATTTGTACTGGGTGGGTATCGAACCTACAGCATGGAAGGCAGAGCTCAACTGAGCTGTGACGCCTGTCATCTCGTCTCACTCACACATAGCAGATCATTGTATAAACAAATTCTACATTCATATCTCTATAGATATGAATGTAGGTTCTAAGAGCGTTTTCACATTATCCGATCCGATATCGGTGTCGGACGCCGATCCGGTATCGGGGTAAGTAAAATGTATAATGTGACGCTCTAACGAGGATGTATGTATGTATGTGTGTGTGTATGTAACGTGAGAGGGTGCGTGTGTGTGTGACCTAGTTTGATCTTTGGAAGTGAAAGTGTGGGCAATTCCCGCTAAGTAAAAATATATGTTTAGACTTTTATAGAAACATGCTTTTTCCGGTACTTATGCTTAAAACAATATACCAATTAAACATTAATTATTGCATTATTTATAGAAAAAGAATTAAGTAAGTAAGTATCTAAATCAAAGTCAAAGTCAAAGTCAAAAATTACTTTATTCAGTAAAATTACAAGGATCATTTAGAATCGTCTTACATACTAGGTGATTCTAGGTGCCAGTTCCACGCGACCAGAGCCTAGAAGAACGGGCAAGAAACTTACGGCCTGGTTCCTACCGTTTTTTTATATGATCCTTCTTACAAAGAATTACAAATAAACTAAATTAAGTACTGAAGTTTCAGTGCGGTGTCAATTTAACTTAGTAATGATACATTAGTGTACCGTAAGAGTTTAAAAAAAAAGAAGTATAATAAAGCTATACGTAAATCAAAAAGACAGCACACGCTTCGCTTCAGAAACAAATATACTACAAAGTACATAAGCAAGGCAAGAGAACATTACTAGTATCACAAATCGACAAAGGAGAATGGGCATTTTGGGCCACGACTTTAAAAGACGCCCCTCGGGGTTGCCACATAATACGTTTGAAAGAGCTTCAAAAGGCCTACGTTTCACTATATTTACGAAAAAAATCCGTCCTGTGGAAATTGAGATATATTGAAAAAACTGTTTTTTACTTAATATTGAATTGCCACGAATTCTGACCGTCCTCACAAATGACTAAGGTGTCGTTTGAAAGGACATTTAAAGGACTTCATTTGGTTTTAGAAGTGTCAAAAAATCCAACCTGTGGAAATAGAGTTATTCCTGATAAACATGTAAGTATTTTTTTTATAAAACTGATGTTTGGCTCACATCCAGCGTTACCACAGGTTACCACAGGTTAGATTTTTTGACACTTCTAGAACCAAATGATGCCCTGTAATTGATGTGGGGTTTCAGAGAACCAAGCAAAATCGAATAATATTAATTCAAAAGTGTTTCCACTATAACTTTATTTTCATAGGATGGATTTTTGATTGACATGCCTTAAAAAAATGTCCTTCATACGTTCTTTTAAATGCCGTATCGGCCATATTTGTGGTAACGCTGGATGTGAGCCAAACGTCAGTTTTATAAAAAATCATGTTTATCAGGAATAACTCTATTTCCACTGGTTGGATTTTTTGACACTTCTAGAACCAAATGAAGTCCTTTAAATGTCCTTTCAAACGACACCTTAGTCATTTGTGAGGACTGTCAGAATTCGTGGCAATTCAATATTAAGTAAAAAACAGTTTTTTCAATATATCTCAATTTCCACAGGACGGATTTTTTTCGTAAATATAGTGAAACGTAGGCCTTTTGAAGCTCTTTCAAACGTATTATGTGGCAACCCTGAGGGACATAATTTTTTTCGTGGCCCACGCTCCATACAAAAGTGCCCATTCTCCTTTGCTGTTGACGGGTGGAGCGACATCAGGCCATGCAGTTTTGTCATTAAGGTGACGGGTATAGCCAAATGCGTGTTTTTGGGAGTGTTTTCTGAAGAAGTCATAGCATGTGGAGTTGTGAAACTTATTATTTCTTATAACACATATATTGAACTAGTCAGGTAGGGAACAAAATGTGTGCTCTTGGTTATAGTTTACTTTAAAATGTAAGTTTAGTACCAACACCTTTTGCAAAAGTGTGATTTTTGATCCCATTTTTTATGGGTTTGGCAGATTTGTTTGGTACCAAATTCAGTACAGCTATTCTTATGGTTGATATCTATACATCCAAGGTAAAAAAAAACTACATTTAGGTGTTTAAAGAAGAAGAAGAGTAGCGCCTTAGGAACTATAAGTGTTCCATTGCTGTGTGCTCGCAAATATTCATAAGGCGCTGCTTAAGAATTTGACAATCCAAACTGTGCGCGGCTCACTATGTGTTTTGCGTCGTTTTCAGCATTCTTACTGAAGTTGAAAATGCGACGTTGCCACGCTGACTATCTAGAGTTTAACCACTGCGGCAAAACTATGCCGTGTTACAAGTTTAACGTGTGTGTAGATATAATAAATAAATAATAAAGTTGGAAGTTATTGACATTTTTATTTATTATGAAAAATTTCACCCTACCCGTCGCCTTAATATAGCTGTCTAAGGTATAATACGCCTTTTTTACAAGATTATGTTTAATGTATGTTTTAAATTTTCTAACTGAGAGTTTTGTTGCATTTTCGGGGAGCTTATTATAAAAACGCACGGCACCCCCCACAAACGACCCACTCACCCTCCAAAGCCGGAAATCCGATTACTTTGTTGAAAGTTATGCTTGAAAAAAAAATTAAACAATTAAAAAACAAGTTGATTGATGAACCTATTAAACATTAATTATTGCAGCATTATTTATTTTATTTTATTAATTAACAGTTTTTTTAAATTAAGTAATGTTATAAATTATAAATTGAAACAGTCTAAATTAATAATTCATATTCCAATCGACTTTTTTCGGAGGAAGAAGGCGTTGTGTAAATATTTATTTATTAATTATCTGAAAATCATTATTTCAACGCCAAATCATTCAAAATGTATGCTAAATATAAAATGTGCGAAAATATCTTTTAAACTCTCCAAAATAAAGACTTTAAAATCACTATCAATATTAATCTAGTTCTGTTTTTGTTTATCATCTCAATCCAAAGGTTGTCTGGAAGATATCGCTATTGGCGATAAGACCGCCCATTGTACAAACCGGTTGTAAAGTTTTCTGTAATGTTTTGTAATGTTCTTTGTGTACAATAAAGAGTTTATATATCTATTTATCTATCTAGTTCTATAAAATGAGAATATTTATGTATCTAGAAACAAGAAGTAGGTGATAAGGTGAATGACCTCACTTGTCAGTTCGTGGTCACATTATTGACACCAAGACTGTTATATAAACGGACGCAAACCTCTTAGTCTGAATTTTAACTGACTTTGAAGTAAAATAAAACAGTCGAATTGAGAACCTCCTTGTTTGGACAAGGAGGTTATCAATTCGACTGTTTTTTTTAATTTTTGGAAACTGTTGGTAGATGGTAGTATCGGAAAATAAATATTAAGTAGATTAAGTCGAAGAAAAAGTTTATTTTAATTCGGACTAGGTATTCTCAGATTTTTATGTTTGTATATGTTTTATGGGTCTCATGCTGTGGGTCGTGGGTTCGATTCCCATTGAAAGCAAATGTTTTTGTGATGAACATAAATATTTGTTCTGTTATTACTATGTATTCTATGTAATATGTATTTACGAAATAAAAGTATAATTTATCAGCAATCTTGTTCCCATAGTACAAGTTTTGCTTAGTCTGGGACTAGAGTGTGAATTGTGCGTGAATATTTATTTATTATTCTATTATATTATTTATAATAGCTGTCTCTTATGTAGGTCGCACGATAGTTTTGTCTCTTGTTTTGCTGTCTGTATTTCTTACCAATATAACTACGAAAGTTTGTATAGATTAGTAGGTAAGTAGGTAAATACATAGTAACACCCAGACACAGAACAAATATTTATGTTCATCACACAAACATTTGCTGTGTGGGAATCGAACCCACGACCCACAGCGTATAGGTGTTGGCCAGTCGCGGCCTCTTTCTAGACAGTGGTAAATTCGAGTCTATAGCTCATTTTATGTCTATGGTTGGTAATACCAGAGACTAGGTATAAATAGACTGCCAATCTCATACAAAAAAACGTGACTTGGAAAAAGGTGAAATTCCGAGAGTTATACCTGGCTTATTTCTAGACGGCGCTGCACTGCACAGCCGTAAAATTATCCTAACAGCACTAAAATCCAAGAAATCTGTATTATTTCTGTGTTAGTGCACACCAAAATTTTTATTTTATTTTTAGTTGTGAAAAATGTGATCGTAAACAATGATTTGACCATATGTTTGATCGAAATACAGCGCCATCTAGAAATAAGCCTCTCTCTCTAATATAACTCTCGGAATTTCACCTTTTTCCGAGTCACGTTTTTTTGTATGAGGTTAGCAGTCTTCTTGTTTATACTAGTCTCTGGTAATACCCATAAAACAGTAAAAAAGAGCTCTTCCTCAATGAGCTTTTAATGAGTTGGTCACCGATGACACATCGACTTTCACATCCTTCACTTATCTCGACTTGATTAGTCATCTTTACGTTATGTTTATCGTTTACGTGTTTATCAAGATTTGCTTGGAAACTGGCTAATAATGAACGTTTTTGAGACAAATTTCTCTTATTTTTTAACCAACGAAAAAAAACGAAGGAGGTTCTCAAGTGAACGTATAATTATAATATATTTATACTTAGGTATATATATTTTTTCATGTTTGGTGTGTTCAAGCATATTTTGCCAGAGTAGTCCGATTTAGATAATTAATTTTCTTTAAATATTGCATAAAATTCAAACTAAATTACTTACACAATAAAACTAAACATAAGAAAAATAATTAAAATAAATATGCATGCCAAAAATATTAAAATAAGATTACTTTCGTTTTTCTTCATATAAAAGACATAAACGCAAACCTTATTGATTAATTTTTAATTAAAATTGTGACTGACTCTATTGTTCAAAAACACTTTTTATCCTAAACTTAATCTAGGACATAACAAATTCTAATCCCAATAGTTATTGAGTGGGGCCCATTTTATTTTAATTCAATTAAAAAAAAAAATTTTTGAAAATAATTTACCTTTTGAAAAGCCATCTGTTGAGAAACTTTGAAAACTACATAGAACTTACAAATACAAAAAACTTCTAACGCTAAAACATAGATGTCGCTATTGACAACTACTCATGCAACCTTATAGATGTATCAATAGTTACTATGACATTTTGTTGAGGTAGACTGTAAAAGTTATTAGGTTATGTTTGACAGTTTTCGATTAAGAGCCTTGTGCAAAAGGTCTAAGGTTCGATTCTCCATACCTTGAAGCTTAAAAGTCTATATAGTTATAAGCCTAAAAGTCAGCAACAATTTGTCAATATAGTTGCTGAGAGTTTATCTGTTTGTTTACATATAATAGAGCTTTTTTGTTTGTAACGTAAAGAGTGTTCTTAGCTATGTTTCATGAAAATCCAAGATGGCTGCCGCTACAAAATAGCGTATTACATATCACACATAATCACAAATTTCTCAATATGAGTAACGCATATCTAAGTAGGGGGTATTTTTAAAATTATGAATTATGAATTATGAAAAGTAGTTTTAAATATTAGTATTACGAATTTTAGTACCCAACTATCCGCTAGAGGCGCTGTACAAATCTTCATACATTTGTTTAACTACAGACGCTAGCGAGTATAGTATATATAGTATAGTAAAAACTCATGTAGAACTACAGATTAAACCATATCTTTCTTTAATTCCAGGTCCAGTGCCGCTAGCTAGGAATATCAGGCACTTGCCCTGCATATCCAGGAGAACGGCCCAAGAAGGCCTCTGTATGTTCGCCATAGATTGCCTCAAAGCCAATGGAACCCACCTAGGGACCTGCATAGACCGGTTCTACTTCGGATCCTGCTGCCAAATACCAGACAAAACCATCCTACCACATATCATAGGGAACCATATAGATGACAATTCGATAGATGGCGCGAATTTCGTCCATCCACAGACAGAAGATAAGATCCAAAATCCTGTAATCCCTGACTCCATCTTTCCGTTCAGGAAACCCACTACTGAGAAAGTCGAAACTAAAACTACTGAAGCGATTGGCTTAGAAACTAAAGCAGATGATATCGATAAAGTAAACGATGAGAAACAAACGACTGTAGACCTTGAAAAATCAACCCAACTTCCGCTAGATAATGTCGAAATTCCCGTGACAGAAGCACCAATAAAACTATCTACATTCCAAACTGTATCTGGAGAATCCAGCGATAAAGTGACAGAGAAAACAGATACTACTAAAATCCCTGAAGCTTCAACCTCTACGACTAAAACCTCTATAGTCACAACCTCAGTCACGGTACCAACCTCCACGGTTACATTACGACCAAAACCTACAAGGAAACCTACCCGGCCGTCATCATTCTCCCGACCGACATACAAACCGTATAATATAACACGACCACAATACACCCAAAGCACATTCAAACCAAAACCCACAAAACCTGTGCTCAATACGACAAGAAAACCACCGTATAGGTTACCATCGAAACGACCATCGACAAAAAAACCTCTACCAATCCCACCAAGATTGAACATCACTATTCTACCACAATCAACAAGCTCTAAACCTCTTTTTACAAGACCCTCATTACCTT
This sequence comes from Ecliptopera silaceata, assembly GCA_932527185.1. Classification (NCBI taxonomy): domain Eukaryota; kingdom Metazoa; phylum Arthropoda; class Insecta; order Lepidoptera; family Geometridae; genus Ecliptopera; species Ecliptopera silaceata. The sequence continues at coordinate 3,033,329 of OW052217.1, read as the reverse complement.
CCATTACATATATCAACACAACACAAGTAACAGAGCCGAAAGATGAAGTTACAACAATCTTGACTACCTCGACTACTTCTGCCCCGACGACAGAAAAGGTTACAACCATAAAGGTTACAACCGTGAAGGTTACAACCGAGAAAGCGACAACAGAGAAAGTAGTAGACACTACTGAGCTTTTAGAAACGACTGTATTGACAACTGAAGCTATTGAAAAAAGTACAACGGAGTTAAATACAACTCCAACCGAAGTTGTCAAAGATACGACAGTTTATGTCACGGAAAAAGAGACTTTAAGACCAGCTACTGAAGCTGATATTCCCGAGATTGAAGTGACGACAGACTACCCACCGTTTGCGACGTGGTCTTCGAATACTGATACTGTTACTAAGACTCCTGAGAAGGTCACTGAGGCTCCGATCACCACCACAACTGAAGGTAAGTTTTGATGTTTTGGCTTTTAACCTTTCTCATGTGTATCGGTTTAGTTATTTTATGACTAGTGATGAACGTTTTTGAGATGATACAATTTTTGACAGCTGCCAGACTATATAGCTCGGAAACTAGGCCAATATCAATAAAATACTATTGATTCAGTAATTAATTAATATGTCTGACAGATTCTGCAGATTCATACGTACTGTAATAATATTATAAGTACCTATAGTTTTAAATGTCACAATAAAATCACTTTTTTTTACTTGACAGGAGATGAAGAAGAGAATTAAATGAAATGAGAATTAAAGAGATGTAGTCTTAACTAAGAGCTATGGTTTGGAACTCTGAGTATCAGACAAGAAATTCTGTTTCCCGAGACTCAGAATAAAACACTCATTTTAATAATTAATCAATAAAATACTCAGTCGATTTGATAACGATCTTGTAACGTGAAAGACCGTTTCTCATCTCAAGGACCGCATTGTTAACTTTCTAAACCCAGTTACCTATTAGCTACCAATCAAAGGTATTGACCGATGAATAAACTATATGTACACAGTATTGTATTTCGCCGAAAACACCCACACGTTACTGGTTCAACGACTGCTTAAAATAATGAATAACTGTCATTCTATAATTAGTATTACTCATATTAATGGCGAAATTAGTAAGTTTATTTTCTTATTAACCATGTTCTTATATACGGGAAACTACAAATAAATACATATATATATATATATATATATATATATATTTAAAACAAAAAACGTGTAATAACTGTAGATAAAGATCAGATAAAGATACAATTTATTTGCAAACAGCAAATGAAATATACAAAACTTAGATATGCTAAAATACACAAAACTTATAAACTTACTAAATAATTATGCCTTATGTTTTCTAGTTTGTTCTGTCTTATTCTTTATTATTTTCGCTGTTGGTTTTTCTATAAATAAATAAAAAAATGGTAGTTCAAATCGTTTGTTTAATATAATAGTTAAATCTTATACTAAGTATATTGTATGTTCGTAGACAAAAAGAAAGTGTTTGCAGTCGTGACCCGGAGCAGTGATACGTGACGCGGGTTTTTATCGTACTTATATTTATTGAATGTACCTACTTTAGACACTCTTCTTCTTATTCAAAACACTTGTATGTATAGGAAATGTTTTAAAATGCATCAAAACTTAGGAAATCATAACGATATAATTAAATAAATAATTAACTGGGTGTTGTTATTGGTAAATAGTGACTTTTAGATTTATTTTTTTCTGGTTTTAATTTTATATCGCTCGCTAACCTCGTAATACTAAGTTGGGTTGGCTGGTAGAGAATCAACAATAAGTGCTCGCGTCGTATAAGAAATGTTTAAATGCAGTAACAATATAGAAAATACATATTTAGTTGCAGTATTTTATCAATAAAATGGGTCAAAATCTAATTTGACACGGACTACACGAAAGAGTTTGCCATCGTACAAATATTTGCTATAGATTTTAACCCACGATTTAGAACGAAAGGCAGAGCTAATACAGACCAAGCTGTGACGCCTGTTAGAAAGGTCCCCATTATCTACTTGGAATAAAAGCGATTCGCTCCAACTTTTGAAAGACTGTCACGACTTCACGCTCCTCACTTTCTGTGATTCATGTAGTTCATTGAAATGTTACAATTTACGACCGAATATTGCATTTATTAGAGGACGTAATTTTATTTTTGGGACATGTGTGGGGGGGTCAATAAAAGCTTAACCTCAAGTTTGTGAGGTCGCCATCTTTGCCCCTCGGCCGCCATCTTGAAAATAGGGGTGAAATTACCTTTTTCGCGGTATTTATTTATTATTTGTACCTATTTCGGAAACGACTTCGCAAGTTTAAACATACAATAACAAAATTAACTATTCACAGAATCCTGGTCACCGATCACACCTCCGGAAGGTTGGATATTACTTTCGACTATTGCACCAAAACCAGATACTACTACCACTACAGAAGCTCCAACAACAATCGAAGAAACAACACTACCAGTAACAGAAATAACTGAAAAAGTTACAGATGTAGTCGAAACTGAGCCAACAACTCAGTCGACTACAACCATTACTACCACTACTACTGAGCCTACAACAATCTCAACTACAACCACTCCGGTTACTACTACTTCGACTACTGCCGCCCCAGTTACAACAACTTCGACTACAACTGCTCCGATTACAGCTGTTTTGACTACAACCGAAGGTTCAGCAAATGTGTCAGAAAAGGCACCAGAAACAACTCAAGCTCCTATACAGGAGTTTACAGTAAATGTGACTCTATCGCCAACCGTCCCGACTACTACAAGTAGTACTTTCACGCTAATTTCGACTACAAATGTTACTAAAGGAAATGAGACCACTGAGAGTAGTACAGAAACAGGTAAGTTTATTTTTAAAATGTATTAGATAATAATTAGATCTTATTAAAAGAAAATAACTCTCCAATTGCATAACAATATTTTGTTATTTGTATAAAAAAGAGTATGATAGTAATATAGATCCTTTTCATAATACATTCCCATTTAAAACTGATTTAAATAAGAAATTACTGATAGGCAAATAGAACCTCTATTTCAAACTATTTTGAAATAAGAAATTACTGATAGGCAAATAGAACCTCTACTTCAAACTATTTTGAAATAAGAAATGACTGATAGGAAAATAGAACCTCTATTTCAAACTATTTTGAAATAAGAAATGACTGATAGGCAAATAGAACCTCTATTTCAAACTATTTTGAAATAAGAAATGACTGATAGGCAAATAGAACCTCTATTTCAAACTATTTTGAAATAAGAAATGACTGATAGGCAAATAGAACCTCTACTTCAAACTATTTTGAAATAAGAAATGACTGATAGGAAAATAGAACCTCTATTTCAAACTATTTTGAAATAAGAAATGACTGATAGGAAAATAGAACCTCTATTTCAAACTGTATTGAAATATGAAATGAAAACTTTTTCAAAACATCCCTAAAATATTGGTTTTTTTCAGCAGTCGAGTCGACAACTAATGCTACTGTTGTTGAAACTACCACAGAGGCCGTGAATATGTCCGATTATAAAAACGGTAAGAACTACTCAATATTCACGAACATTTCACACATCACACTCTAGTCCCAAACTAAGCAAAGCTTGTGATAAGGGAACTAGATTGCTGATTAAATATGTACTTAATATAAGTACACTTTTTTTTACACTCATATATACATTGGTGAACCATGACACAAACATTTACTGCTTCACTGTCTGACAACCGATGTGGCGCGGCGGGCGAAGGTCCGCCTGCGACGCGGAGGTTGCGGGTTCGATTCCCGCCTCGGGATATGTTTGTACGATCTGTAAATACTTATTCCGGGTGTTCTGGGTAGGTACTTTATATGTATAATAAAAAGTATCTATGTAATGTATCGTATGTATGTCAGTCTTATAGTACCCATAACACAAGCTCTGCTTAGCTTGGGGCTAGATTCAAACTTCAAACTTCAAACTTCAAAATCATTTATTCAATAAAATCACAAGGATCACTTTGAAACGTCTTACATACTAGATGATTCTAGGCGCCAGTTCGTCGCGACCAGTGTCTAGAAGAACTGGCAAGAAAGTAGACCTGGATTCTAGCGTTTTTTTCATATGATCCTTCTTACAATTGTTTAACAAAGTTGGAGCTAGTTCGTCCCAAGCTTGCTTGTCTTCTAAATAGTCAGATATTTTATAATATGCTTTTGATAAGAGTTTTGATGTTGATGATGTTGTGTGGATTGTCCAGCATTATTTATTTATACCTACTAGTAACTGATTTGGCCAATTATACTCAACTCAAGCATAGTCTAGAGTTGATAAACGGACCGCAAATTTGGAACGAAGTTCCTTATCGCGCGTTGCGAAAGCGGGCTAGACGGAAAAATTAACACCAAAAGTTGTAACGACACTTTTTGCTATAGTTGTTAGCGTGGCGTGCGCGTGTTTCTCTGTCTGTCTCTCTAATGCTGGGGCCACATTAGCGGGCAACGCGAATATTCGTGTTAACGCGATGTATGTGGCCGGGTACATCGTGTCATCGCGTAGTATTTAGACAAGAAGATCGCCTATACCCGAACACGATGTTTTTGACGCGCCAACAAGATACGAATATTCGCCCGCTAATGTAGCCGAAGCATAATCGAAAGAAACTTCGTTCCATCCGGGTGTCCCTTGACACCTCTCAAGTTTATTTTATAACAAAATCAAAATTCTAATCTTCTATAAATCTATAAATTCTATAAATCTTCTATAATTCTTAAATGAACAGTGCATGCTGCTAGTATTATTATAAAATAAGGAAGTGTTCTGAAACACTATTCCTAGCAAATTGCTTCGTAAATTATTATTTTAATAACACTTACGTCATCACATCAATTGTTTATGGGTGTGAGAATTGAAAAATCATGTTTTTTAGTTATATTACTGAAAACATCAACTAAAATTATATTTTAAATTATAAAAAATATTCTCGATTTTGTTGTTTCTTCTTGTAAGATGTTTATTACAATTTTATTTTTGAATTCGTTATATTTCATAAAAATAATTCTACCATAATATTTTATTAAACATAACACGAATCAGTATTGCTAGCAACTCAATAACTCATTTTGGTTTCAATTATTTCATTGCCTGGTAGAGACCGCTCTCTGCGATAAGACCGCCATTTTCCTATTGTTATTTTTTTTCCTGTATTTGCTGGTATGCAATAAATAGTTATCTATCTACTTATTTGGAGTTTACCTACATTTTTGGACTTTTATTTATTTATAAATTCAAATAAGCAGTAGGTACACAGCATTTAAACTTTAAATAAAACATGTTAACAGAAAATGGCGTGTTAGGTGACATTAATCAATATTACTATTAAAAACAAAGGTATCTAAAAACTATTGACTAATAAGTACCTTGTAACCAATGTCGAGTTATTAGCTAGTTTAATTACTGTTTTATAGCGTGTACATCTTAAATGTCACTAGTTATGGTTGATTTAAAGTCAAAGATGTATTTTGTTTACTTAAATCTTTTGTTATTTTTGTTCGATATCTTATCATTTATAGGGACAATAAAGAAAATTTTAAAAAATACAGGGATAAGTATGAATAAATAAAATTAAGCTACTGTGTTTTTAATCTGTGTTGTCTTGATATAGAACATTTTTTTTTAACAAATGAAGTAAAATTTTAATACTTACTTTAGAGGCATATGCCCAGCTGTGGGACGATACAGGCTACAGAAAAAAAACTTACTTGAGTAGTACATCATTATTGTTGTAAGAAAAAAAATGATGCAAACATCAAATTACTTAAATAATTTCATAAATATTTATTAAATAATACAAAATAACGATAACTCAGTTAGTAGGTACTTATCAAAAAAAACGCAAGCTACTTAATCGGTCAATCTGTAAATCGATATGAATAAAAAAGAAATCCGTTTCTTGACACAAAAACACCATAAGAAAATGATGCTAAAGTTGGGAGCCATCTAACAAAAAAATGAATGAAACAAAATATTTTAGAAACAATAAAAAGAGGTCTTACTTATTGTGCTTCCATTTTCATCAAAAAATCCTCAGTCTCCGTAAAGGGTACCTACTTGTTCTAACTAGTGAGCAAGAATTATGACAATCGTAAACGTATCGTAACATTCAAGATACACTGCGCGTTAACGCTGCAACGTTCGCCAATCGAGCTTGTATCAACGGTTACACATCCAACTTTTACGGCCGGTTTCTGAAACGTTGATCAACCAAAAAATCATATTACAATGTGACAAAAATCACATTTCATTTTGTCAAAACTTGCTTTGTAATGTTAACTAATCTGTTGTTAAATATTTCGCTGATGACAAGCGTTTGAGCAACCCAAATCACGATTGATCCGTGTTTTGACACAATGTAATTTGATTTTTTGGTTGATCAACGTTTCAGAAACCGACAGTGTCTTCAATGTGCAATATCTACGATTGCAACTCCTTTTACATCCTCTAAGTTATATAAAAACTAATTTTAATTATATTTTATTCTATTATAAACAAAACAGACATTTTTCATTCACTTGAATACGCCACCGTTTCGATACGTTTACGATTGTCACATTTATGCCTTGATCACACGTACCGAGTAAACCGGCGAGACAGTGACGTATTTGAGATACACTGCGCGCTAACGCTGCAACGTTCACCAGTAAAACTGATGTCGACGCGCAGTGTATCTCAAATACGTCACTGTCTCGTCGGTTTATTCGGTACGTGTGATCAAGGCATTACTCGTGCTCGGGCCTCAGGTTAAAGAGCCTAGGTTAAAGACCTCAAGAAATGTATCTTTAGTCCATCTGTAGCCTTATAAACAATGATAAAAAAAAAACAAAAACTCCGTTCGGAATTCAAACAAAGAGTTGTCAGCGCGCGAATCGCACGGCCAAGGCGAGAGCAAGGACGTATTGTGGTTTAAAAACTATTATTAAATAACAATACATTGTAATATCAACTCTATTGTAATAAAAATAAAATTGTGAATGATTTTGACAGTAAAAATACCGGGAAAAATCTGTTTCAGTCATGATTTTCAATTAAAATGTCATGGGACTACGATAGCGTGCATGTGATAACGTTCTACCAGTGTGATCAAAAAATTTTGTGAATATATTGTGATAACCGGAAGAAAAATGTGTGATTAAAAACTTCTTAGTGTTAATAACGATGTGGATTTACAAAATTAATAAAAGATAAAAATAAACATTACAATATTGCAAAATAAAAAAAGTTATTGACTGATATTCAAAGTGACATTGATATACAAAGTTCAATTCAATCAATCCCAATTTTATATTGCTGTATAAAAAAGAAAAATGACTGACATTTTTCGGTCAAAAAACCCGCGCTCTGTAAAAACTGCACGTCATAATGCATCTAGATAAAACTTGAACCTCGTCTCGTTTATAAAGTTTCCATAACTATTTCGTTCGAATAAACACTTATATTATAAGATCTTTTTAAGTTTTACAATAAATGATTCGAATTGTTCGCCGTTCGAAAACAGGAAGTTTTTTTTTTCTGGCTCGGACTTCTGTGCATTTGCCAAAACCGGAACTTTTTTTTTCTGGCTTGGACTTCTGTCCATTTGCCTAAACCAGAAGTTGTTTTTTTTTCTTTTTTTGTGTTTTCGCCGAAATCGGAAGTTGGAAAACTTAGTTTTTTTTTTCTGGCTTGGACTTCTGTGCTTTCGCCAAAACCGGAAGTTGTTTTTTTTTATAATGATAATAAACTCCACGCTACTGTTGCTGGCAGTGTGCGGACGGAGGCTCTGGCAAGCGCCGACCGGTCGCATCGTCGGCGGCGCCAAATCCGGGTTCGGGATGTGGCCGTGGCAGATCTCATTGCGACAGTATAGAACCTCAACGTACTTGCACAAGTGCGGAGCTGCACTACTGAACGAGAACTGGGCTATCACCGCGGCGCATTGTGTGGAACAGTAAGTTTAAAAAAAAAAAAAATATTGTGTTTTATTCACGAGCGTAGCGAGCTCCGTGGTGAAGAGAGCTAAGCGAAGCTCATATTGCGTCAGTAATATTTAAACTACAATATGTATAAACATAGGAGGCCTATACCTTGCAGTCAGTAGTACCGAAATGATGATGATGATGAATATGATAAGCTAACTAGATAAGAAGAAAGCTGGCAGTTCTTATAGAGTCATCAGCAACTGCCAGCATCCATCAGGACTGCCAGCATCTATCAGAATTGCCAGCTTCCATCACAACTGCCAGCTTCCATCAGAACAGCCAGCTTCCATCAGAACTGCCAGCATCTATCAGAACTGCCAGCTTCCATCAAAACTGCCAGCTTCCATCAGAACTGCCAGCTTATCATGTGCTCAAGGTGTCCATGTACATTTCAGCGTACCTCCATCAGAACTGCTAGTCAGGCTCGGAGAACACGACCTGGCGAACGAAGACGAGCCGTATGGCTTCGCGGAGCGCCGCGTGCAGATCGTCGCCAGCCATCCGCACTTCGATCCCGCTACCTTCGAGTACGACCTGGCTCTGCTGAGGTACGTTACAGACTAGGCTTAACAAAGTAAGCTTTATAAACCTTCTATAGACTTGTGGGCTTTAACCAACTTCCTTACAGACTTCTGTTCTGGGCTTTAAGTGACTTCCTATAGACTTGTGGGCTTTAACCAACTTCCTTACAGACTTCTGTTCTGGGCTTTAAGTTACTTCCTATAGACTTGTGGGCTTTAACCAACTTCCTTACAGACTTCTGTTCTGGGCTTTAAGTGACTTCCTATAGACTTGTGGGCTTTAACCAACTTCCTTACAGACTTCTGTTCTGGGCTTTAAGTTACTTCCTATAGACTTGTGGGCTTTAACTAACTTCCTTACAGACTTGTGGGCTTTAACCAACTTACAGACTGTTGGTTCAGTTTTGAAAGTAATGTTTTATGATTACGTACTTATTATTTATTAAACTTATAACACCCTGTCGTTTTTTGCGTCTGTGGTTAAAAATATTCAGTCACTCGTCACTGCATTTGACCTTAACTAAGTTCAAAACAAAACCAACCTGTTATATTGTGATCGTAAATTTTGCACCTTCGCCTTTTAAGTAAAAAATAACAATAACATATAACACTATATATCAGGGGTGGCCAACCGGTCGATCGCGATCGACCGGTCGATCGCGACTGATAGTCCAGTCAATCGTGGCAAGGCAAAAAATGTAAATACTAAATACGTAGACCTGACTGCACAACAAAAAATACTATGATTTTCTACTAAACTATGCTGTTTAATTTAAGATTTCAATAAGTTTTCAATAAGTATGTAATTGGTAGATCGCACAGGGTTTAGTTAGTAAACCGGAGATCTTGGGTCTAATCAAGTTGGCCACCCCTGCTATATATTATATGACTTAAAAAATAAAATAAAAATAATAAAAGATCTTAATGTTAAGTAGTACAAGTTTATACAGTTTGTCCAATCCGGACGTATAATAACAGGGTAATGAACAGAGCCATACCCAATAAAATTGAAATAAAATATGTACTACGTTATTCAAAACGCGGCAACAAACAGTACCTCTACCATGAGTTTTCACAGTAAAATCGCCTGACTTTACTACAGTAGTTACGTCAATATTAGTATGACGAATTTTAGTACCCAACTATCCGCTAGAGGCGCTGTACAAATCTTCATACATTTTTTTAACTACAGACGCTAGCGAGTATAGTAAATATGGTATAGTAAAAACTCATGGTAGAGCCACAGACGCCATTTTTTGTGTAGCTCTATAGACATTCGCCATCTTGATTTTGATATTAATTTGAATTCGAGATCGCTTCCTACTGATATATGTTTTAATTTGTATTCATGTTGGATCTCTTTGGTCGTTATAAATAGTTTAGTTAGTATACAAGACAGACGTCACAGTTGGTAGCTCTGCCATGCTGTGGGTCGTGGGTTCGATTCCCACCCAGGGCAAATGTGTATGGGTTATACTTATGTACTTATTTTTTTTTGTAAATACATAGAAACATCCAGTCAAAATAAAGACATTTCATTTCAAGAATTCGCTTTATTATATGTATAAACTTTTATTGATTGATTGTAGTGTTTTTAATAAAGAATTTGATTTTTAGATTTTACGAGCCAGTAAAGTTCCAGCCAAACATCCTTCCAGTGTGCGTACCGGATGATGATGATGACTACGTCGGCAGGAGTGCTTACGTCACCGGCTGGGGACGACTGTTCGACGGTAAGTGACGTCATAGCTTAGTCTAGTGAGGGAGTGACGTCATCGCGTCTTAGTCCAGTGAGGAAGTGACGTCATTGCGTCTTAGTGTAGTAAGAAAGTGTCATCGCGTCTTAGTCTAGTGAAGTAGTGACGTCATCGCGTCTTAGTCTAGTGAGGGAGTGACGTCATAGCTTAGTCTAGTGAGGTAGTGACGTCATAGCTTAGTCAAGTTAGGTAATTATGTCATCGCGACTTTGCCCAGTGAGGAAGTGACGTCATTGCGTCTTAGTGTAGTGAGAAAGTGTCATCGCGTCTTAGTCTAGTGTGGAAGTGACGTAATCGCGTCTTAGTCTAGTGAAGAAGTGACGTCATCGCGTCTTAGTCAAGTGAGGTAGTGACGTGATCACGTCTTAGTCTAGTGAGGAAGTGACGTCATTGCAGCTTAGTCTTGTGAGGATGTGACGTCATCATGTATCATTCTAGTAAGGAAGTGACGTCATCGCGTCTTAGTCTGGCAAGGAAGTGACGTCGTCGCGTCTTAGTCTTAGTCTATAGTCTCAAAAAGTTATAGCCATTATAGTTTTTTGCGTGAAAGACTTCCATAAAATTTCACGCGTATATAATATTAATTAGATATATTATGTAAAGTAAAATGTTTTTACTAATATTTTTAATAAATATGTAAATAAGATAGATAGAAAAAAACTTTATTTCACACAGAAGAAGATTTTACACACTAGAAACATTAAATCTACAGCACAATGGGCGGCCATATCGCTAAGCGATATGGCCGCTCCTCCAGGCAACCTGTGGATGGGCAGGAATTTGGAAAATTATAATACATATAAGTATTATTTTTATTTCAGAGGGTCCGCTCCCAAGTGTTCTACAAGAGGTCCAAGTGCCGGTTATAAACAACTCAGCCTGTGAGGCTATGTACCAAGCGGCGGGGTACAACGAGCATATACCTAATATATTTATATGCGCGGGCAGGAGCAAAGGGGGGACTGATAGTTGTGAAGGTAACATATATTTAAAAACAAATAATATAAATAATGCTGGACAATCCACACAACATCATCTAGCCCCAAGCTAAGCAGAGCTTGTGTTATGGGTACTAGAAGACTGACATACTTAATACAATACATTACATAGATATATATTTTTTAATACATATAAAATACCCAGAACACCCTGAATAAATATTTGCAGATCGTACAAACATTTATCCCAAAGCGGGAATCGAACCCGCAACCTCCGCGTCGCAGACAAACGATCACCCGCCGCTCCACATCGGTCTATGAAATAGTGCATTTACGTACTGTCTATCTTATAAAAAGTTAGCGCAGACTTAAGGCCGGTTTCTTGAACGATGATCAGCGAAAAAATCAAATAATTACTATGTGTCAAACTCGGATCAATCGTGATTTGGGTTTCCAGAAACCAGCCGTTACTGTCTTGATTACCATACGTAATGATGCATTGTCATCATTACGTACGTATATATAACGGTCACTTTTATAAAATAGGGGTAGTATATAATTTAAAAAATGTGGTTTTATAATTTACAGGTGACAGCGGGGGTCCAATGGTCCTACCGAGAGAGAGAGACGGGAGATACGTACTCGGGGGGGTCATCTCGTGGGGCATTGGGTGCGCGGAGCCCAACCAGCCGGGGGTCTACACTAGGATATCCGAGTTCAGGGATTGGATTAACCAGATATTGCAGTTTTAAAACACTTTTTCTACAAAAAAAATATTTTTTAAGAAAAATGATGAAAAAGAAATTCTTCAAAGACTTTACATATAAAAGACTTGTAGATAAAAAAAACTTGATTTTACAGTTTTAAGGGACTTTTTTTTTACAAAAATGAAGACTTTTCTTATAAAAAAGAAATTCTTCAAAGACATTTCTTATGAAAAAGTTGTATGTAAAAAAATCTTGAAGTTTGTAATTTTTTACAATATAGCAGCAGTTATAAAAAAACGGATAAATAAGATTTCGCAGTTGGTAGAGACTACTAGAGACATCTTAAAAATAACTAAATCCTGTAATTTAGTCAAAAGATTTAAAGCAGTTTTTAAGAGTTGCAGACAAAAGTGTTTTTGTGACTTTTTTAGAAAAAAATAAGTTTTTACAGTTTTTGTCTCATTTTGTAGAAAAAAATAATATTTTGCAGTATGTTGATACGTTTTGCACAAGAAATAAGATTTTGCAAGTTTTTGAGACATTTTAACATAACAATTTGGTTAATAACATACCCAGTGTGTTTTTTTAAGACAACGAAGTTAATATAGATATTTATGATGATAGAATGAATTTGATATTTTTTGTAAAGAATAATGTTTATTTTTTCCTAAGCAATCGTAATTTTATTATTATAAAAGCTAGAAACAAATACAGATTTTATTTTTAAGTATATGAATATTACTAAAGTATTTTTATTAATAATTTACAGTCCATTAATATAAGAAAAAGTGTTTTTCTATAAGTTTTTATAAGTTTTATAAAACCGTCCACTATTTATTATAAGATAAATTATTGTAAATATAAGCGAAATGCATTTATTATTATTATTTATGAATTAGCCATAACTGTTATGAATAAGAATAAAATATTTAAAAAGAAAACATATTTTTATATTTGTTTCTGTCCATATCCTATAGTAAAATAGGTGAATAGGACCAAGATAACTTAACCTAACCTAACTTTTTTATTTTTTTTATTAAAACCTAACCTAACCTTTTACCTAATTAAACCTTACGCTCTGTACCTCTACCATGAGTTGTCACAGTAAAATCGCCTGACTTTACTACAGTACTTACGTCAACATTAGTATTACGAATTTTAGTACCTAACTATCCGCTAGAGGTGCTGTACAAATCTTCATTCATTTTCTTAACTACAGACGCTAGCGAGTATAGTAAATATAGTATAGTAAAAACTCATGGTAGAGCTACTGGTCTACGTATCGAGAACAAGTCATGCCATCATAATAAGTAACTGCTAACTAAAAAATCAAGAATATTTAATGTGTTTGATAGGGACATACATTAAACAAAAATAAAAAGTCCAAAAAATGTGGAACGCTTCACGATTTTGCGTGTCATCCTTGCGCAGGGGCCATGCTAATCTTCTCTGTATCGTTCCAATTTTAGTATATGTACTGCCGAAGCAAGTACATCTGTAGAGCAATTTTAGTTGTATACATGCTACATTAGCGGAAAATCTTTGCTTGCGCGATCTAGAACTTTTTGTTATAACTTAAAGCTTTTCTAACTTTTAAATAATAACTTTGATGATAAAGACTCTTGGTTAATAGTTTAGTTGATATAAATAAAACTTTTTGAATAATATTAAATATTAATACGATAATCAAGGGAAAACATGGATTTTTCGTGCAATAGTGCCACCGTGGCGCCATCTATTGATATTTTTGTGCTCTAAAAGATGAACACCTCATTTCAGTTTACATGAGGCTGTCATGTTCTCATTTCTATTTAAATTGTTTTTTTTTTAAAGTCAAAGTTATTTTATTTGCTTGAATTAAATGTACATAGATGTTAAAAGATAGTTTGTTTCAATTTAATTCTACTTTAATTTAGAATCTACCTCTTCATTTCGCACATCTACACAAACTTCTATCAATGCATAATAGTCAGGTTTCCTACCTAGTAGCTCCTTTATATTGTATGATGATATATGATACAACATATCATCAAAAACCTTGAGTCTACTTGAAAACCCCTTCTAAAAATTAAAATAGCATTGCTATTCAGCGTGGCAATGCAGCCAATATCTTGGGTATGCTTCCCATTGTACTGATTTGAATCAATTGAACTACATATCTATAAATCGTTTGCAACGGTCTGTAGATAGCTCAACTGTCTTATGTATTTTATGTATATTTTGTTGACTCTAAAAATTGAATTAGGAGTAGATTCTACAACTAAAAAATAAAACGAAAAAATACCATTTTAAGAGTTTATTAACAAAATATTACAAAATCACTTCATGTGAATCATATGCGCTAGGGACCAATCATGTTTAATTTCAGCAATGTCTTCAACCACCACTCCTTCAGACGTGACTATACCGAGTTGGTAGCGAGAGAATGCGCGTGCATCGCGGTAGTATAGCACTTCCATACATTTACGTACTAGAGCCCTGGAACAAAACGAAAAAAATAATAAATATTTTTTGATAGATCCACACAACATCATCTATCCCCAAGCTAAGCAGAGCTTGTGTTATGGGTACTAGAAGACTGACATACTTAATACAATATATTACATAGATAGATATTTTTTATTATACATATAAAATACCCAGAACACCCGGAATAAATATTTGCAGATCGTACAAACAATCCCAAGGCGGGAATCGAACCCGCAACCTCCGCGTCGCAGGCGGACCTTCGGCCGCCGCGCCACATCGGTCGACAAATTCTAATGTTTAAATTACATTATTGTAAAGTTTTATTAGAATTCATTTAGTAGTTTTTCCGTGAAAGTGTAACAAATATACATACATCCATACAAACTTTCGCATCTATAATATTAGTAGAAAATAGGTCAGTAGCTTTACCATGAGTTTTTACAATCTATACTCGCTAGCGTCTGTAGTTAAAAAAATGTATGAAGATTTGTACAGCGCCTCTAGCGGATAGTTGGGTACTAAAATTCGTAATACTAATATTTACGTAACTACTGTAGTAAAGTCAGGCGATTTTACTGTGACAACTCATGGTAGAGTAGTACTGGTCACACTTACTTAGCTGAGGCCTCATTCAGCACCACACCATGTTCAGTAGCACTCCTCAGCAGCGGTGTTGCCATGTAGGCCCCCAGGCCGGTCGCGATGGCTGCGTCTTCGTACGCAGTGCCGAGCTTATCTACTGCACCTAGGAACGGCTCTCCGTCCTAGAATAATATTATAAAACTTTTGAATAAAAAAAAAATGGTTGTCTGTAAAGTCGGTTTACTGATAGTTGAACGTGACAACGAACGCAAAGGCCGATTGTGCTTCTTTGTCGCTCGTTCCGCGCTCTCGCTTGCACTTCATGGAACGCCTCAGAGCGAGGTAACGCCGCATGAGTCATATTTTTTCGTGCGTGCAGCCGGCTTTATCAAATTATAAGACGTTGTCACGTCAAAAAATATTTAACTGCCAAAAAAATTGCAATATTTTATTTTTGTTTGGGTAAACAAACTGTACCACAATATATGCTAATTAAACTAAGAGTAATACTAAGTGATAGTAATTGTGGCACCAAAACCGTTTTCTACAAAAATAATAAATCGAAAAATAATTTCTATTTTATTCTATACTAACTAAGTATACAACTAACTAAGAATAACAAACTAAATTGCAGATCGTACAAACATTTATCCCAAGGCGGGAATCGAACCCGCTACCTCCGCGTTCAGGTGGACCTTCATCTCAAGTAGGTACCTGAATTCCGGCTACGATATAGTTGCTCCATAGAGGATCCATCTTGCTACGCTTGTTGTACAGGACTCGTGTCAGCCAGCAGTGCAGAGAACGAGGCTTCAACTGCAGACCATCTCCGAGACATTGCTCGTCAATACTGCAAGACACAAACATGCTAATTGTAATTCTAATTGGGGGAATAAGATCTGAGGTCCCACAATGGGGTGTATTGTGCATTGTCCTGCTAACCTCACCCCAGCACAACTCCTTAAAGTAACGGAGAAGGACTTTGGATTGATGGCAGCAGTTTAGGTTTGGGGCAGCAGTTTGAGTTTAGTACAATGTTTATATCAAACATTGTACTAAACTCATAATATTATTAGAAGTTCCTAGCGCGTTGCGAAAGGGCACTAGGTAGAATAAATTGAGACCAAAAGTTGTAACGACACTTTTTGGTATAGTTGTAAGCCGTGCGGCGTGCGCGTGTTTCTCTGTCTGTCTTTAAAGTCTTTATACTTATACTAACGGTCTATCTTATAAAAAGTTAGCGCAGACTTGAAGTACTGATTACCATACGTAAACGTAATGAAATAAATAAATAATGCTGGACAATCCACACAACACCATCTAGCCCCAAGCTAAGCAGAGCTTGTGTTATGGGTACTAGAAGACTTACATATTATTATGTACTTAATACAATATATATAATACATAGATAGATATTTTATATTATACATATAATACCCAGAACACCCGGAATAAATATTTGCAGAACATACAAACATTTATACTGAGGCGGGAATCGAACCCGCAACCTTCTGCGTCGCAGGCGGACCATCGCCCACCGTGCCACATCGGTCGTCTTGAATGAAGATTTGAAGTCAACGCTAACTTTTTATAAGATAGACCGTTAGCCCTTATCTAGGTATAGTTAAGTTTGTAAAAAAATATATATGAAAAATAAAAAAATTACAGTAAGTTAAGTACAAAAATGTTTCATAGGCTAACTTATTTAGACCAATTTATTAGTGAGATGGGTTTTCAAACTTACATCTTCTGATCCAGGATGTCTTTCAAGTACTGATAGTCAGCGTAATCACCACCGGAGCCGAGAAGGATCTTATCGTTCACCTTCGTCACTCGAGGGCAGTCTCTAAAGCGAGCCAGAGACCCGTAAGACCCAAGTGTGTCTCCGGCAATCACGCAGCCCTTATCAAACTTAACACCGATCACTGTTGTTGTAGTCGTGATCGGTGATGCTGAGCTGGAAGTAAAAAGGTGAAACTCAAACCTCGGTAATTTAAAAACTTTTATAATATCAAAAAGTAATGTGTTCACTTCCTATAAAAGCCCAATTGTCTACCCTTAATAACTTAAAGTAATTTGTGTTTCCCTTGGACTTTAGCTTAGGTTTAAGGTTCTACTGTATTATGAAATAAAAATGGTTGTATGGAACTGGCACCTGGAATCTAGTATGTGAGACAATTCAAAATGATTGATTGAATGATTCAAATCAAAATGCAAATTTTACAAAATAGAGATTAATTGGTTTTAAACTATGAATTTGAAATAATAATATGATTATAATTGTCATAGTTCTCTGTGACATTTCATGTAAATTTTCAATTTATTGCTCAAATTGTTTAAAAATCCAACCCGTGGAAATTGAGTTATTCCTGAAAAACTGTAGTATTGCAAAAAATAAATACAGTTTTTCGGAAATATCGATTCCCACAGGTTGGATTTTCAAACAATCTAATAACAAATAAAGCCCGTTTCATGCCCTTTTCAACGCAACTGCAGGCATTTTTGTGGGCCTTCAGAGTTCGGAGTAATACGACGTTAAAATAAAAAACTGTTTATCAAAATATATCGATTTCCATGAGATAGATTTAAAAAAAAAAAAAATAGTAAATTGTAGGCCTTTAAAAGCCCTTTTAAACATATTATGTGGTAACCCTGAGGGACGAGTTTTTTAGTCGTGGCCCACGCTCCATACAGAATCGCCCATTCTCCTTTTAAATACTGCAGACTTACCATGGTCAGACTATAGAAAGCTTTGTGACTCAGCATTTTTTTTTATCACCTTAATAAAATAATAAATAATTTATTAAGCAAAGCAATGCTTTCTCAAACGAGCTTGAATAGACTTTTTATATAATTGTAATGTTAAAACACTTACTGTGAGGTGAAATCCTGCAATGTGTTGTTACTTTGCACAAAATTTGAAGGATTTGCGGGGAAGTTGTAGAACGCGCCTGGGGCAGGTCCATTATGCCAGAGCGGTGCGGGGTTCATCATATCACCCATAAAAGCCATGATACACTTGTTTTTTGAATGCTAAATAGTATTTTAGTTTCGATAATATTTCAGATTTTGATGAATAGAATGACAAGCGGCATTCGAGTTTGATTACTTGCTTATTATATATTGACAACTTTATGGACATGACAGTGATTTGAAAGTTAATGATTCCGTTCTACGTAATGATCTAAGTGTGACAATTAAATTATTTTAGTAATGACAATGAAATTATTTTAGTAAACCAAGAAAGTTATAGTTCTATTTCATTGTTACTAAATTGTTCATTGATTTTATAGATCTTTCGTTATTTTTGCATTGATCGAGTTTGTGGAATTAACAAAAATGTTATTAGACCGGAACGGAATTTCGTTCAATAACTGCTCACATGTGCTGGCTAGTACAATCATGGCTTGGCCTATTTTTATTATTTTCCTGTTCAAACAAATGATTGTATTTGAAATTACTGCTATTATATCTTTTGTGAACTGTTCAAAAGTTCTATTCTAACGGAGTTTCAACCATTTAATAAACTATGAAAAACTACAATTAGACTTGCAGTTATCTTCATGTTAGTCTGTTATGGTCTGCCAAATATGTCACTGTCATTGATTTCCGAACGAAACTAAGTTGAGAATACGCGGCTATGTTCACGCTCTTTTGATTTCCCCTTAAAAATTGACACAACAAAATGTCTAAAAGAGGTTCGTAAAATTACAGAAAATCCGTTCTAATCACGTTATTTTGTGCTCAAATCTATTTACTAAGAAGCGCGTAGTCCTTTACAATAAGTGTTCGTCCTGGAACAATTAATATTTTGTGAATCGCCGGAAACTTAGAGCAGTTACGAGTGCTGTGATGAAAATGAGTAAACGGTGGTTTTTCTGTTTTAAGGACGTGGTGGTTCCGCGGGAGCGAAGTTCCGTATCTCGCTGGGTCTCCCAGTGGGAGCGGTTATTAACTGCGCAGACAACACAGGTAAAACTACAAAATTGTTTAACCAAAACATAACCTACAAACACACGTTCAATGATTCGACTGAACACCGATGATGATTTACAAATCTAGAACACTAAATGTGTTTTGAAACACGATGATATCTTCCTTGGCTGTGTCTGAGGCTGTTCAGTGAAATTCACTTCATGTTTTTGTGACAAACAATAACACTTACCTACCTACTAAATCTTAAAAAATCGTAGCTACCAATAACTATAGCAATTACAATCATTGCCGTGTCTTACTGCCCATACAAAACAAAAGAAACCTAACACTTTGTTTCTCAATTATTACCTTTCAACCCAAACAAAACCTAACACTTTCTTTGAAAACTTTTACCAAGTCATACAAACCTTCATATTATTAAATCATCAACTTTCAGGAGCTAAGAACCTGTATGTGATTGCCGTCCAAGGTATCAAAGGTCGCTTGAACAGACTACCGGCCGCTGGTTCCGGAGACATGATCGTCGCCACAGTCAAGAAGGGAAAACCTGAACTAAGGAAAAAGGTATATTATCTACATTTTAGCATGATGATGAAACTAGTAAGTTTTGGAGTTAGACCCTGCATGCTACATAAGAGTTAGATCTGCTAGGGAGCAGCAATGTAAAATGGGAAAAAACAATATTAGGTAGGTTAGGAATCATTTACTGGGTGTTACTATGTGTTCTATGTCTGTATTTACTAAAAAAAAGCATTCTATCAGCAATCTAGTTTCTATAGTAAGTACAACTTTTGATTAGTTTGTGACTAGAGTGTGATGTGTCTTTGAATATTAATTTATTTATTGTTTGTACAATATAAAAGTAGTGAAGATCTTACAAACTTGGTTTGAAGCAAAATATTCTTGTAATATAAAGGTGTGTGATTTGCGATGATGATATTCCAAAGGTTTCGCTTATTTTACATCTGAAGTGTAAACAGTGTTGATACGCCTTGGCTGACTGAGCAAATATACACCTAGCAATATATTCTGAACCTACTGATTCAGATACTGAGAAGTTCAAGACCAATTTGTCTAAGGGAACACACATAGGTTCCGATCCCAAATATTAAATTCTTGTTTAAAAGGGTCTAAGGCTAAATTGTATTAAACCCTGAGTCATTTTTTTTTTTTTTTTTTTTATTTTAATCTGCAATCAGTCTTCAGACTATAAGCAGGTTTGGTGAGAGCAGTCTGGCTTGTAGGATAAGAGCTCCAGTGAGAACTTTTCCTTTTCTAGAAAATCATTGCCCATACAGGTCAATGATATGTTGTCTTCGAGTCTTGAGTCATAATTAAGGCAATAATTTAAACTATCAGTAAATTAAGTAAACTTTAAGTCAAGAATCATATTTTACTTCTTATTTCAAGACAAACATTGTGAAAAACATGCAAGTTGGTACCTAAAATGATTGGTTGCCTTCCGTTATTCATTTTGCAATGCCATAAAAAATCTACTATTAAAATTATAGTAAAACAAACAAATTCTTGAAAATAGTGAATAGAAGCATTAATTGTATGCATTTAAACTTAACTTAAACTTTCAATGGCCTTTAATTATCTTATTTAATTACAGGTAATGCCCGCAGTGGTGATCAGACAGCGGAAACCATTCCGGAGGCGGGACGGGGTGTTTATATACTTTGAAGACAATGCGGGTGTCATTGTGAACAACAAGGGAGAAATGAAGGGTTCAGCTATCACGGGCCCTGTGGCTAAGGAATGCGCAGATTTGTGGCCCCGTATCGCATCTAACGCGAGTTCTATAGCTTGAATATACTTTTAAGATTAATTATTTGTTTTATTTACCATTACATGCCTTTATTCTTTATTGTACACAACTAATACAGAAAAATAATCTTAAAGAGTTCTCTTCCAGCAAACCTTTGGCAAAAGTGAGATATACATGGGAAAGGTTCTTGTCCTGGCTAGTTTTTGTCACTTGCGTCCTCAGTATACACATTTGTTTACGCCAAACGGCTGATATAAATTAATACACCCTTTTATGCGTTAAGTCGCGAAGAGTGGAAGGAGGGAAGGTAGGCCTTTGCCCTGCAGTGGGATGACAATGGCTGAATAATATATCTAGCTTAAATGTTTGTTTTCTGAGATATAAATAAGTCACTAAATGTATTGGTATAAGTCCAAGCAGATATTGTGTGTAGCACATACCTAGCAGTTTTATTTTGAATACCTATTTAGGCAGTACTAAAAATAAATAAAACAATAATTTACTAACAATAACTGTATTTATCTAATCTATATTAAAATGCAGATAAAATACTAAACAGTTAAATACATCTTCAAAATATGTTAGATCGCTTTTGTTAGGACATGCCTCTACTCTCCTACTGTACGTATCTGTCTATTCCCAGTAGTCTTACTAGTAGAACTACTGGTAATTTTCTTCCCAGCAGACTCTAGTAAGTCCTTTGGGAATTATGATATATCTTTCACCTGATTTAGGTAATTGTAATAATTTTATACAACACAACAGGTACATGTATCGAAAATATTAGAAAAAAGTCAACAATATTATTATAATAATAATAAGTATTTAGCATATCTAAATCTTAAAGTTATCCTAAGACATAATATTATTTGATAGTTGACAGTTACTTGATTTCCCTACAAATAATTAGGATTACAAAGTTACTTAACCATAACGTAAGCTACATCATTCTATTTCTATGAAAGAGAAGAGAACTAGGATTTTTCAGAATACAAGGTGTCACATAATGACCCTCAAAGTTTGAAAGAGTTTTTCTAAACGTCAAAGCAATGGCAGGATTTATCTAATTAAAGTCTCAAAATCCCCTGAAAGATGCATTTCCCATTCCACCAGACGAAGGCGTGACTAAATGTGAGTTTGGGAGAAAAAGTTTCAAATGCTCCCGCGAAGGGGGATTCAATCAGGGGCATTTGGGAATGAGTCCTTTTTTATGGCTTGACATACCAGTTATACCTACTAGATTTTGGATACCGGTTGTAAATTCCCCCGCGATAACAGAATCGGCAGGGGCGTTTGGGAATGTCCCCTTTTTTATGGCTACTTGACATAACAGTAACCAGTAGGTACTCCAAGTACGAGTACAAACTCTGCATGGAAATCCAAGCTTCTCAAAAAGTCTACTCGGGGCGCTGCTTGGATTTCCATACAAAATCGGTGGCGCTCGGCGATTGCGTCTCTGCGATTCGTGTGTTTACAAACTCGTACTTGGGGTACAGATTTGGGATACATGTTATGTTATATCCTGTTATTCAACTGAAGCTAAAGATTAATAAAAAAAACACTACACAAGAGTCACTAGATGATTTCAAGAACACAACACCATTAAGGTCCTTGGAAGGCGGTGGATATGTCCTTGAAGATCCGATGCTATGTCCTCTTGAAGTATTGCTCATCAACTCGCTTGGCGAGAGCGACCAGGGTGTCGAAACGACGTACTGTTTCCGCTAATCGTCGACAGGGTAGTCGAGTTGTGATGATCGTGAAGACATGGCCGAATACTAGGGCATCTAGTTCTGTAGGTCTGAAAAATGTATTATACTTTTATTACAATAATCTATAGAACTAGTGTAATGAATTATAAATATCATATAGGTGTATTATCTATAAGTGAATACTGTCTAGGGCTTATTTGTACAACATTCACTCTGTTACTCCCTATATTATATAAGCTGTTTGTATTCCAAGTAACATAAAAATAAAATAAAATAAAATTATCAATTTAATGTGATATTAAAATTACATATACTATGATTGGTTAGGAGATTGGGTGGGATTAAGGATCGGCCTCTGTATTTCAACTTTACTTCAACATTCACGTATTTAGGGATGGCCCCAAAGATGACTCTTCTAATGAGCATAATTCCTAATTAACTAACATAAATAAACTTACTTGAAAAGCCCTTAACCAATCAAAAAATCAACCCAAAACATAACTAACAAATAATTTAATTTCTGACGTAGACTTTCTCACAACAAAACATAGAATTTGAAAAATATGTAACGTAAAAACACAACGCAAACGACAATTTACGAAAAATAAATAGTTTAGTCAATGTCAGCCACTTCAACGTAGTTTCCATAAGCAGCGTTACGTTCACGTAGATATTTTAATAAAGATTCCACACTTATTTCTTCATCGCTTGGCATTTTAAGGGTAGTTCCTGAAAGTATTCATATTTTAAATGATTGTAGGATTTAAAAAATGCACGCCCTCATTATTGAACTTGTTAGCCGAGAGATCCCGCCATTATTTATCGTAACGTGCAAAAACGGTTACTTAAATAACAAAAACCAATTCATAAGTCTGTATCTGCATGTTAGCGGTGGAGGGGCGTGCATTTTTAAGATGGTTTATCTTATCTACTTAGTTCTTGATTCTAGCTACTTCAGCACGCTGCGGTGTCCAAGACATAACCATTACTATTTTTTTTACAGATTTAAAAATTTACAATTCAACTAGTCTTTTTTTTCAGACAAATTAAACCACAATATTTGAACCGTTTTTGATGATTCTTTGTTTTCAAAGTAAGTCGCTCTCAAGGTATGTTAAAATAAAGGAAAAAAAAACCTGAAGACTCAGAGTGCAGATGGTCAGACTTTTCAGAGGATCTAGAGATCCTATCACCACTGCTAGTGACCGTCAGACTTTCTAGAGTTCCCTTCATACGTTTATTGTTGCTGTTTAAAAAAAAATATAACTATAATATAACACATCATACACACATCACTAATTAAAATATTAGATTGATAAATATACTCAAAAATATGGGGTCGAAAATGGCGCTAATAAGTTCGAGAAAAAGTTGGTTTCGGCCGTACATTTTTTGCCTCCAGATAGTAGAAAAGGGAATATTTTCCTGTTCACCCAAAGCTCATTTTTGTTTTTTTAAATAGGTTTAAGCTGGGTAACAAGAAACATACCTCTTGAAGTTATTATAAACTTTGAAAATATAAATTTAATGTATTTTGTGTGTACAATTAAGTTCTATCTATCTTTCAACCATTCTACATTATGAAAATGAAAGTGATTCGTTTTACTACGAGCTATTCATGGTTACACAAAAATAAATACCTAGAATCCGTAACGTCGGATCCAAGACAAGCATTCTTGCAGCTATCGCTATAGACCTGCGATTGTGACGTCAAATGTTTATTTATCTCAACTCCATCGCTATCTTCAACCAGATCTTCATCATCATGTATTATATGAAACATCTCACTAGCATCTATAGACTGATCAGCAGCCGAATCAGTTATATTATCTTCTACAGACACTGTGACATTTTCCTCAATAGTGTCCAAGAATTCGTTGATTTTCACTATAACGTTACCGAATTTCGCATCTCCATCGTTCGGGTAGACTATTTCGAAGTCATTCTCATTTTTGTCGCCATCGAGTTTATTATTAAACCCTTCGAAAGATATCTCGTTTACTTTATCGAGGATATCTTCGATTATTTCGTTTGCAAAGTTTAATTCGGATTGTTGAATGGAGACAGTGGATGATTTTGGCGCGTCGTATTTGCAAGTTAGACCACCTTCTTTGGACGTCATAATTATTATTTGCTTTGAAGCGAAAGGTTTAAAGCCTGTGTGATAATAATTGTATTACTGTTTTAATGATTAACTAATGTTACTAACATTAACAAATTGGGTTTTATCTAAAATTAATTATTTAACTAAAACGGCTAATATTGTTTTAAATTAATATGATCAACAGCTAAAACATTTTTGTCTTATGTCCAAAATTATACGAAATAACAACTACAATCTAAATAAATTTCCAAAACTAATCTAATCTTAAGTCACGTTTCGTCCCACTATTTGTTCGTATTTCAACTCATTCCCATTTTCCCCACTTTTTAGTTAAACGCGGGGTAAAACAGTAATGAGAATACTTTATAAAAATACCAAAACTAGCCGGTGCCCGCAACTTCGTCTTATTTTCGTTTTATTTTAGACAATTCACACAACATCTTTATAAATTGTGTGTTATTCTGACATTATTGTAAAGTTTCAAAAAATCCATTCAGCGTTTAATCCTTATAATCCATTTTGGCGCGAGTAAAAAAAATACATGAATCCATGCAAACTTTAATTACTTTAAATATAATAAAGGATATTAGTAGGATAATAACCAAACGTATCCCGATTGTAATTGATATTATCTCGACTGCTTCTGAGACACAGTTTAGATCGGCGTACTCGCGTGCTTCGTTCGGAAATAGTCCGTTCTGGACTTAGACGTCGACGGGTCACTTGAAACGCTTGCGATACTAGGTACTCTTCTTGTGGCTATTAAATAAATATTCACGGACAATTCACACATCACACTCGAGTCCCAAACTAAGTAAAGCTTGTACTATGAGAACCAGATTGCTGATAGAATACATACATAGAATACGTAGAAACACCCAAAGTTATATTACAAACATAACTTTAATTTTGTACAGCGTCAGTGGTAATTTTCGATGATTTATAATTTTGAATTGTTGAATAATAAATAATAATTAATTAAATAATTTAAATTACGTATGACATAAAGTTTTGCGCGCCTTGCGAGGCAGAATGTACGGAGAATTAGTAAATTTATGACTAAGAACTATTGTACCTACATTGTATGCAAATAAATAAACTATTATGAGAATGATGTCTACTTAGCGTCTATCTAACGGAATAGTAGTTGAAATCAAACACCTTGTTTGAGATATCAAATGAATACTTGAATGCTCCCTAATCTACTAAAAATACAAATAAAAACTTAACCGTTAGATTCATTTCAGTCACGCGAACCATTTTTATTAAATGCTTCAACAGGGATGTAGTGATAGGCTTTATCATAAGAGCCGCTTTCGGACCATTAGCAGAGAGTAACGCACGCATATGACCGAAAACTAACGCGTCTAGGGATGTGGGACTGAAAAGGAGTTTAAGAATTGTGAGGGTAGGACAAATATAATCACAAATTTTAAATAACACCATCTGTGCAAAGCTTGTGGTACTAGAGTGGTTTATAAATATGAAATAGACTTACGTAGTTCCGAAGAAGTAATCTCTATCTCCCAGACGCTGGCTCAAGGAGTTACAGCATTGTTCTACCTAGAATCATAAACGTTATTTATATAGAAACATTTTTAAAAGAACTAATTTAGGCAAAATGGAGTGACGATCTGCGGAATGTAGCGTCAACACTGGATGTGAAGAGACGAAGATTGGGCTCAATGGGGCGATTTGGGAGAGAAGGGATCAATATCCAGAGGGCTGAGTATCGAAACGGTGACCCATTTGAAATACACTTCGCGTCAACATCAACTTTACTGTCGAACATTGCAGCGGTAGCGCGCAGTGTATTTTAAATACGTTACGTTTACGATTGTCACATTTATTCGTGCTCAGCCCTCGGTTCTTATTACTTACGTTCAAACACTGTGATAACTTCTAGGATTTGGCTGTGCCATCAGTTGGTCTAATGCGTAGACTATGATTCAGTTTATAATGTAGCGAGATAGATGGTCAAAGTCAAAGTCAAAACTACTTTATTCAGTAAAATCACAAGGATCATTTAGAATCGTCTTACATACTAGGTGATTCAAGGTGCCAGTTCCACGCGACCAGAGCCTAGAAGAACGGGCAAGAAACTTACGGCCTGGGATGGTGCTGCAATAGAATAAATACACTTACATCAGAAAGCACTTGATCCAGCGTCTTATCGTGCCAATGCAAAGCTTTCAGTCTCTTAGCGACAGCGTTGCGTTTCGCACGTGTTTGCAACCATCCCAGCGGCCAGGGGTAGACAGAGGAGTTCCGGACTTTAGTCACCGCGTTGTATGTGTCGTTGTCGATCCATGATATGTACAGCTAGAAATAGATTTTTATTTGCTTAAGAAAGTTACAAACAAAGTAAATTAAAATTCTGATGATGCTTGTAATTCAGAATACTTAGATTAATTATAGCAATAAATTAATAAATATTCACAGAAATATCACATTCTAGTCCCAAACTAAGCAAAGCTTGTACTATGGGAACTAGATCGCTGATATACATGTTTTTTGTAAATACATACACAGAATACAAGGCAATAGACTTTGATTTTAGTTATATTGATAACTCCATTGCATTCAAAAAACATTTAAATTAAATAAATAACAATAGGTGGCCTTATCGCTGAGAGCGATCTTTTCCAGGTAACGAAAATGTAGCTATGATGATTTATTTTTAATCAATGACTTCAGCATTCAACAATATTTAATTTAATGATCGATAGAGATAGCTATTGCAATCATGTATTTTATTGCATTTATTTAGATTTTAATCTTATCTTAAATTATGAACTGCAACACTGATAGAAATGAAAGACATTGATTTTAATTTTGAGTTCTGGATATTATATCAATTAAGCAACTTTTTCTTTTCAACCTTATAAAAATGTTTTTTTTTTTGCATTTTTTTAAGTTTAATGATGTAATTTTCTTTATTAACGGGAAATTTACCATGATTTGTGAGTTTGATTATTTCCCGATATTTCAGCACAGTACGTCAGTTCTACGGTTAATATTCCATAAAGAAAACTATGTTCAAAACCGTCATAGATTCAAATATTCAATGGTGTAAGTTTGTAAAGTTTGTCAAATAAACAGTTTATTAAATTACCTCAGCATTAACTAATACATTAGTTATAAGGCTCATATAAGCTCTCATTTCAGCTTTCTCCTCTGTAGATAGTTTGTTGCACAAAGTAACTCCTTTATTAGCCGCAAACTGTACTATGGGTTCCAACTCAGACACTACAAAGGCTCCACATTTGATAAAGGGTACCCTGCCTGATGGAGACATGAATTCTGCATTCCAGCGCATTTCCACTTCAAACGGAAGATTACACATCTGGAAAGATAATTAATACGAGATAAATATGCTATTAGTATTGCTTATTAGTGGGCCGCAGATGGTTGAGAGCAGCTCAGAACCGCGGAATGGAAAGAGCAAAGAGAGGCCTATACCCAGCAGTGGGTCAGGGTGCGGATGATGATGATTGCTTAAACGAATTTTTCAAGAAAACTATATTCATATTTTTTTTTATCGTAGTTTAATTTAAACCTCTAAAAGTCATCAAAATATATCTCGTCCAAGCATGTGTAATAATAACGCATTCCACGACGTCAAAGATAGAAGCAGTTAGCGTGACATCAACTTTCCCATTTGCCCCCACATATTTCAGGGTAAATTAGAACTCTGTTTTTTTCTGTTTCAACCCATTTTATTACTTATTTACAACATTATATATTTATTTTAACTGACTTTGCCTGACATTGTTTTGCTACATCTATCTGTAAATGTGTTAAGGTGATACTTCTCACTCTAGCGGGAAATTCATTAAATTACTGTTTAAAACAGTTTTATAATTAAGTTAGTTAATATAAAGAACCAATCTCAAAAATTGGTAGAGGTTACACAGGAAACTATTGTTGATGTTCACAAAATAGCTTAAACTAGTAAAAGATATAACAGTTCAGCCGCAATAAAAAAAGAAACCTCTAAAAAATTTGAATTTCCCGCTAGAGCGAGAGGTATCACCGTAAGTACAGTGGAGCGTCGATTATCCGAACGTCTCGCTCAACCGAACGACCGCGTATCCGAACAGTAATAACGCGAGGGTCAATGCCCTCCCCCCTCACGGGATGGGCCAAATGCTCACGCCTTCTACGCTTCAGTTTTCGCGGACTCGTCGCCTCGTTCATTTGTTATTGTACTCTTAAGTAACTTCCAAGTAACCACTAGTCTATAAACGAAATTTTACCGCATTAAAGTAAACTTTTTAAAATGCCGAAACGTAAACGTGTTGTCCTTACTATAAAAGATAAATACGAGATTAATAAACGGTTAGATGAAGGCGAATCTGCAACCAAGCTATCCAAAGAATACCAAGTTGGTAAGTCTACCATAACGGATATAAAAAAACAAAAGACGAGCATAAATAACTTTATATCCCAGCTCGATTCTTCGGACGGATCCACGAGTCGTAAAACAATGAAACTAGCCTCAAACACGGATTTAGATGATGCTGTATATAAGTGGTTTACTCAAAAAAGATGCCAAGGAGAACCTATTTCTGACAAAAAACTGTGTGAAAAAGCAATTCAAATTAACGAAAAACTAGGAGGAACATCTAATTTTCAAGCAAGCACAGGCTGGTTAAGACGATTCAAGTCAAGACATGGCATTCGTGAGCTACAAATACAAGAAGAAAAACTATCTGCTGATTCATCAGCAGCTGAATCATTCAAAAGCGAACTAAGGGATATACTGAACGAAGAAAATTACGATCTGGAAAACGTTTACAATGCAGACGAAACCGGGCTTAATTGGAAAGCTTTGCCGCGAAAAACTCTTGCTTCACGTCTTGAATTAGCAGCACCGGGTCCTAAAATAAGCAATGATCGTATCACTGCCTTAGTATGCGCTAATGCTACTGGCAGCCACCGATTGCCCATTCTTGTAATTGGCAAAAGTAAGAAACCACGTTGTTTCAAGCACGTAAATATGTCTGCTATGCCTATCGATTATACTTCGCAAAAGAGTGCTTGCGTGGATAGTACAATTTTCGTGAAATGGTTTACAGAAACTTTTATACCCTCTGTGATTGCCCACCAATTACAAAATGGTAAAAGACAGAAAACATTATTGCTTCTTGATAACGCCCCAACTCATCCATCATGTGACATCTTAAATGAAATAGACGACTTTATCAAAGTCATGATTCTTCCAGCTAACGTGGCTTCATTACTACAGCCCATGGATCAAGGCGTTATTGAGACTTTCAAACGATATTATAGAAAAGAATTATTACGTAAGTTACTTTTGGAAAAAGAGGATGAAGAAGAAAGCCTGATAAGAAATCATAAAAAGATTGATTTAAAAGACGCGTCCTATATGATCGGAGCAGCATGGGGCAGTGTAAAAGAACAGAACTTGAAAGAAGCGTGGAATATACTTTTGGGTATAGAGAAAAATCCTCAAGGATGTGTACATGAGAAACAGGAAGATATGTATGAAATGATAGATATGCTAAAAAATCTCGATTGCCACGAATGTGATGAAGAACAAATTCAAGAATGGATGGATATCGACAACGAAGATCCCGGGTACCAAATTATGCAAGATAACGAAATTGTAGACCTCATGACTTATAAGGACACCGCTAGCACCACATCAACTACAAGTTCAGATGATGAAGATGAAAGCATAGTTACTACTAGTGCTTCCGAAGCGTTTAATTGCTTAGATACTGCCTTGCGCTGGTTTGAAACACAGGCAGAGAGTGACCAGTATCAAATATCTGTTCTCAAAAATGTACGTGATCTAGCCGCTCTTAAGCGGGTAGGCTTGCTTCGGCAGAAGAAGTTTGAAGATTTTTTTAAGCGTTAATTGTATCTAGTAAAGACAAGTTTTACTACAAGATTGTCTGCACTTTTTCTTTTTATTTCTTTGTCATTAAAGATATATGTAAATGCAAATAATATGGTTTTCATTTACCTGTACTTAGTTATATATGGGTAATTCAATACATGTGTACTTCGATTATAGTTGTACATACATATATTCGATTATAGTATGTATATGTACTTCGTGTTATGAGTGTTAGATATGAATGTGGATGGATGTAGAAGTAGAGGGAGGCCAAAGAAAATATGGATGGACTGTGAATGATGACATGTGTAAGGAAGGTGTGAGCATTGAGATGACGTCTGATAGAGGAGAGTGGAAGAAGAAGACGTGTTGTACCGACCCCACATAATGTGGGACAAGGGTAGGAAGATGATGATGAGTATCTATATGTACTTCGAAATAATTCGATTATCCGCAAATACCGGTTTTCCGAACACCCACGTCCCCCAATTAGTTCGGATAATCGACGCTCCACTGCTGAATCGGTTCTGGCAGAAGACCAGCGTTGGTTGTAAGACCGACTTATGCTGAGTCAGAGTCCGTTTCTATTTTATTCTAATTTTTTAGGAACTTTAGTCGGTGGCCGACTTTGCCAGCTACATCGTGCCCTCACGGTATTTGCCGCCTAAACAGTATTTCTAAAAAGGGGACCGGTAGATCATGTTAGCCGCATCAGATTTGGGTGCCGTTAACACGATCTGTAAAACGCCCACATCGAGCCAATTTATTTTTTCACATTTTTTTAACTCTTCTCTCATCAATGCGCTCCGGGCACACTCCATTAACAAATTATATACATCGTCTTTACAACCGCAAATTTCCCAGTTTGTTTTGTTTACTAATTTCATCAGGAGAATAAAAGTGATACTTGTTGTTTGCATGATAATTTTAGGAACCTTTAGTTATAAGTTTTAGTATCAGAAATAAATCATTTCTTTCTTTTCTTCTTTAAATGTACCTTCAAAAAAGCCTGAACAGCGAGACAGCTAGCATTATCTGGGAGCAAGATCTGTTCTACCTCGTAGGGTTGGAACAATTTTACATTGTCCGGCCATGGCTCTTGCGCTGAAATATATAACATCAATTAACAAAAGTCCTAAAATAAAAATTATTGTTAAATTATGTTTTATTAACATTGAAATGGATGTATGGATTTATTTATTTATTTATTTAGTGGTATGTTACAATTTTTTTTTTCATGTATGGATAATTTATTATGGGATTTAATTACAGAAATAATATTTGTAAGGATATAAAAAGTAGGAACTAAGTTTTAGGTACACATAGCAAAAAAAGTTCAGTTACAAGAAATATTAGGCACTTATTTTTGACACTTAAATATCATATTTTATTTCATTTTACACACTCTTATGAACATCAAAGTTATCATACATTAACATTATTTGTACATGTAAATCCAGTCACAGTCGGATTTTGCTTATACTTAATAAAAACAAAAATCAATCACACTGGGATACTACACTAAATAAAAAAGTAGTAAGTAAACAAAACCACATAAATCAAACAGTACCAAAAAAATAAGGTTCCCCATTCATTTTGAGTGTTTTTATAAGACTGTTTTACTAATAATGATGCAATGTTGACTCAAATTTGTCATGTACGGCGCCTCAGGTCTAAAATTATACAATTATGTCATACAAAACATTATAATATATCAACCAGAAATTATGTAACATTTGCAATTCTTATTTGACGAATTTCACGAAAAGTACGCTCACCGTTCAGTGAAGTTATGATGGAATCTGCTAAATGAAATTCCGGCATTATTTTCACAGTAATACAATGACGGAAAATCAAGAGTTAATATAATTATTTCGAATTAACTTTACGCACGCACGTTTTAGTTTTAGATTGATTTTCCAATTTTCTTACGAGCAAGAGGGAATTTCTTCAACTTCTTTTTTTTTGTTGACAATTCAATACCTATAATATTTTGATGTCAATGTCAAACTAGAGCTGCCAGTAACAGGCTCAAAAAAGTTTGATTGGACGATTTAAAAAAGTTAACATGAACTTTAGGAGCACGATGATGATGAGATTTTATGATGAATCTAGTTTAGATAAAGATGCCTAGTAATAATTCGATCATCCACAAATCACTTACCCATTTGAATAAGTTTTGTCATATTTTCACCTACACAGGCAACGTTGTTATTTAGCAAATTAATTCCAAATGCAAATTCTTCATCGTCAAAAAAATCAAAAGGTCGATCAAGAGGCTCAGACGGTTTCGCTTCAGCAGGCAGGTTTGGTTTTGAATGTATAATGTCGATGTACTTATGAAATATTTCTTCACCAGTCCCACTTGGAGGAGGAGATGATCTTGGGGTGGCTATTGGAGATCTCAAAGTCCATTCTGACGAAGGTACAGGGCTAATTTTTGAATAATTCTTTGCATCATTGTCCCAAAATTGTGTTACACTCATTTTAATTTTATGGCCAAACTAAATACAGAATTATAAATAATTAAAACAGAACTGTAAAATTAAAAAATGCTAACGTCAGTATACCTATGTCATATCCAAGATCTAGAGATGTTCTAGCTAGAGTCATAAACATTTACCTAGGTCATTCAAGAAGTTTTAATCAAAATATGTATGTAAAATGCTATGTCCCCATATTTTTTGCAGAACTGTCCAGAATCATTCAAGGAAAGGTTGAAATTGACAGCCAACAAAGCCATACAATTTTAATCGAAATGAAATAAACATTAGACAACCCGATGATTTAGACGCGTATGTATAAAATTTGTACAGTCCAATTTAACTTTGTCATTCAACTGAAATCGAATGGAAATCCATATTATGAAGTCAAAGTTAATCAATCAATGAAGTGACGACTTGACCTCCCTTAGCAAACAAAACAAAACACTTCACATTCACATCACTATTTTCGCTAAGTTTGTTTGGGCGACACGCATCGATCGATATAGATTTTTCATAAAAACACTAAAATTTAAGCGGATTTTCATTAAAAATACAGCTCATAAGTTTATTCAAAGTAATACAAATCAATAAAAGCCATGGCTGACGTGTTAGATATCGAGAATTCCGAAGAATTTGAAGTTGACGAAGATGGTGAACGTAAGTACATTTTGTGATTCAATATTATCTTGCATTTCGTTACTATGTTGACACAATGCTTTTATTCTCTAAATCTATTCTAAATTCGGCTATAGAATGATATTTCATAGCGAATATTACTTTGGGCTAATTATTTTATAGGTTATATTCCTAAATTTGTGAAGCTAGGCCAATCAATGACCGAATCAAATAGAAAGTTACAAAATATTATCTGCGATTATTTCGTGTTTGAACTAATAAGTTAACTATATTATAGTAAAATTTGTGATTATTTTGCTTGATTTTGAGTACTGTGTGACAGTGTAGAGAACTATTATAGTCTCAGAATTGACTATTGTACTATAAAGTACATACTATTTTTCAGGAGGTATTGAAAGGCTGAAAGAAAAGGCGCGTAAACGCAAAGGACGTGGTTTTGGCGGCGAATCTGGAGGGGGCTCAGAACGTGGGAACAGGGGGAGGTAAGATTATCAGATTTTTATCATGCACAAAGTAAAACAAGATTTACAGAAGCAAACACAAATCCTAAAAAAAAGCTTTCAAGCAAACAAACCTCGAAACATAGAGAAAACAAAAAGGCAAAAGAGTTAATTAATCTCTTAATTATGATTTTCTTGTACTATAGTGCTAAAACTTAGGATTATACAGGGTTACATGGAAAGTCGTGCTAGATCCGTTAAGAGCGTGGAGTACCCATCATTTCTGACTTATTTTACTATGAAACACCCCACCCTAAACTTAACCCATTTCGAGATATTCGACTTTTAAATTTTTATTGAAAATTGCAGACTTTTAGGCTACTAAATTTATTATTGTTATTTCTGTGCATCTTATTTTTATTATTATTGCCTTTTTATATGGGCAATAAGATGCTTTAGGACATCAATCATTAAAATAGTGCATAAGTTAATTGAATAGATCGTACTAGACAAGTGAAACTTATGAAGTAAAAAAATATTTTAGAAGGTTTATTTTTCTCTAAGGGATATCTAAAAAAAATATTATGGCACTCGTTCGGCGGATGTTATAATAAATATCTACGTTTCAACAGCTATCTAACGACGTATAATAATCTAGGGTTTGTATTACATTTCGTGGAAAAAAAGTAGTTGGGACGCTCCAGGTTGCAGTTCTAACGGTCCCGCGCGGGCAAGACAAGCGAAGATTTAAGTAGATGTGAATGAAAGAAAAATGTGTAGAGACCGGCTAGGGCTGGGAATACAACAGGGGAAATTGTTTTGGTTGTCAGTCCGCTTTTGTGCTTCGTACATAGTGAATGTGATATCGTTTTGCTCTTTTCTCCACCTGGCTGTGATTCTGAACTATTTCTTCTGATTTTGACTACTGTGCTCGTTAACCGAACTCTGCTTTATTTGACTTGCTTTGCTTTATTTGTCGACACACAATCGCAGTATCCGTAACAAATAAGCATATCAGCATATTCTTCAGATGTTTAGGACGTCATTTTCAACATTTCCGTATCACAGGTACAAATCAGAGTCCAGGTACAAATCAGAGTCCGGTTAACGAGCACAGTAGTCAAAATCAAAAGAAATAGTTCAGAATCACAGCCAAGTTGAGAAAAGAGCAAAACGATATCACATTCACTATGTACGAAGCACAAAAGCAGACTGACAACCAAAACAATTTCCCCTGTTGTATTCCCAGCCCTAGCCGGTCTCTACACATTTTTCTTTCATTCACATCTACATAAATCTTCGCTTGTCTTGCTCGCGCGGGACCGTTAGAACTGCAACCTGGAGCGTCCCAACTACTTTTTTTCCACGAAATGTAATACAAACCCTAGATTATTATACGTCGTTAGATAGCTGTTGAAACGTAGATATTTATTATAACATCCGCCGAACGAGTGCCATAATATTTTTTTTAGATATCCCTTAGAGAAAAATAAACCTTCTAAAATATTTTTTTACTTCATAAGTTTCACTTGTCCACTACGATCTATTCAATTAACTTATGCACTATTTTAATGATTGATGTCCTAAAGCATCTTATTACCCATGTAAAAATACAATAATAATAATAATAAGATGCACAGAAAAAACAATAATAAATTTAGTAGCCTAAAAGTCTGCAATTTTCAATAAAAATTTAAAAGTCGAATATCTCGAAATGGGTTAAGTTTAGGGTGGGGTGTTTCATAGTAAAATAAGTCAGAAATGATGGGTACTCCACGCTCTTAACGGATCTAGCACGACTTTCCATGTAACCCTGTATAACATTTTAATTTTGCGTCATGGGCCATTTTTACCCATTTCTCAATATATGAGATGCTGTAGTGCCTGTAATGCTTATTTTAAACAAATTTATATATTTTACAAAAATATGATGCATGTCTTCACAGATACGATAGTTTGGCTCCGGAAGGCGACGGCAGCACACCGGGTCCTCAGCGCTCGGTGGAAGGTTGGATCCTGTTTGTCAGCAATGTTCACGAGGAAGCACAGGAAGAAGATATTCAGGTTATTATGAGAAGTTATCGACTTCAGTGTCATGAGAACCCATTGCCTAGAGCACTGGTCGAAAATCTCAGGAAAACAAGACGCTTGAAAAGGAGCCACATCCTGGAGTCAATCTTATTTAACGAGGGAAACAGGACAGTTGTGTCTGGAACCCAAACGTCAACCCTTAACCATCAACCCACCTACCTGCCCTACTATGGGCAAGTGGGTTGATGCCAACTGATTGCAGATAAAAAAAGGAACAAAAAAAAAATTATGAGAAGTAGCTTTAAGATTTACTTTCTAAGTTAGTTTGTGTTTTGTGAGGATTCCATACCTGAAGTGCAAAACACAACCTTGTTACTGAGGCTCCACTATCTGTCTGTATGTATGTCTTCTCTCTTTCTGTCGGTCTGTCTGTCTGTCTGTCGGTCCGTCTATCTGTTGGTCCGTCTGTCTGTCGGTCCGTCTGTCTGTCTGTCCGTCTGTCTGTCTGTCTGCCTATCTGTTACCAGGCTCTATCTTATGAACTGTGATAGTTGGAGAGTTGAAATTATCAGATTGTGATTGCATTTTCAGAATCAATTTTCCGAGTTTGGAGAGATCAAGAACATTCATTTGAACTTGGATCGGCGCACTGGATTCCTTAAAGGATATGCTCTAGTCGAATATGAGACTTATAAACAAGCTGCGGTAAGTTGAAAATCGTTTATCATTACACTAGTGTTCTTTGACAGCAGACCTTGAGAGCCTTTATAATTTATAACCATGCCATAGCTGAACATTTTGTAAAATCTTGTGTAAATTAAATAATCTTATAAAAAGTTAGCGCACAGTTGATGTCTTGATTATTATCATACGTAATGATGACATAAAGATTGGGGGAAGTCTTTAGTGACTCTCAATTTTGATTAAAATCCGTGGATAGTAATGCTGCAACAAACCTCCCCTTATTCTCATTTACACTCCCTTAATTCTTCCTTATTCTCTTTTATTTTTGGGCAATATTTTGTGTAGAATGACTCCTTTGACTCAAATTCGATTGAAATATATTTGAATTTCGTTTGAAGTGCATATACGAGAGTTATTTGCGCGTTCAAAACTCGCCATTTGCTTACGTCCTAATCAGTACACGATTCTACTCTTTCCAAAAAGCCAAATAGTCAATGTCAATAAGTCATAGTACAAGCTTTGCTAGTTTAAGACTAGAGTGTGATGTGTGAATGTCCGTGAATATTTATTTATATGAAAATGTAACACAATATTTTTTTTATCCGCAGAGTGCCCGTGAAGCTTTAGATGGAGCTGATATCCTCGGCCAAGCTATTTCAGTCGACTGGTGCTTTGTCAAAGGACCCTCTAAAGTACACAAAAGCAGCAAGAGGCGATAGATATAAATATACTAACTAGGATACTACTTGGCTTAGCGGGTTGAAGAATGTTAATAGAACTTATACGCGTGCGACTTTACTGCGGACCTCCACGCTGTGACGTCATCTCACTCGCCTTCGTCCGATAAGGACGAGGGCGAACGAGCGAGGACGCATTCCAGCGAGGTACGCAGTTAAGTTGCACGTGTTGTACTCATAAGTTTCTTCCCAGAACTTGTAGTAGATATATTACATGGGTATTTAATAAAGCCAATTTCTTCGGCAAAATATCAGTAAGGTAGTATATATAGACCATTCTAAAAATACAGGCGCCTCCACCGCGTTTATACTCGCATGCAACAGTACATGGCCCCAATCGCCGTAAATTGTAACGTCAACGGTTTGTTTCAGTAGCAGTTACGGTTCACTAACGTACGTATTTTGGCTTATCGCGATAAGCGTCTAGCTGAAACCGAAACGTTAGTGAACCGAAGTTGGTGCCATAACCGCTGTCACACGAAGGGAAAAGAGATGAGCGGTTAGACGTTTACAGCGATACGAATTTGCACACGCTACGTATACGTAAGTTATTGAACCGAAGCTGCTACTGATACGAACCGTTTACGTTACAATTTAGGGCGATTGGGCCCCTGATACAATAAAAAAAAACGATGTTACTTGCAGAAGTAAAATACTGTGTACAATACTAATGTATTGGTTTCTGTCATTGGTTGTTCAGGCACTGTCTTGCTCTTGACACGTTACTTATAGAATGGCTGGATCTGTTGGCTAACTAGTTCATTAAAAAGCCCGACTTTCATGTTTAAAATGGTTTATTAAAAATAGTTGTGTAATATATCTCTATATCAAGTAAGTAATATATCTTACGGATAACTAATGTTTTAAAAGATAATTCCTTTCATAAAAACTGTTATTTATGAAAGTAATTTGAATTAATGAAAAAGCCCTTTTGAATTAATGAAAGCCCTTTTTGTCGATACATAAATTGTATAGTAAATAGAAGAAAACGGATTTATAATTCTGAACAAAATTTCAATATTTTTGTGTGGTTTAAGACAAGTTATGTATGACTATGAATAGAAATAACGTTACTTATAGATTTTGTATAAAAAAATATGACTTGAAACTCAAAAATGATCTAATCCATAAACCAATTTCGAAAACTGTTGGATTAAATCCTTTTTGCTTGAACCACTCATTGCGAGAAAACTTTTTTTTTCGAATGTTACTGTGTTCCAACATTGTTCTGTCTCGCTCTAGCATCTTACAAACTGTGTATGTTGAAAAGAGATGCAAGATATATTTCCAGTCTAGCAACTTCTCTGAATTATATTTTCCCGCGTAAATGTTTCGATAGAAAAAGCGGTAATTTTCTTGACAGACAGAACTTTTGACAGCTGTCAAACCGGACATGATCCAACGATTGAGGGATTCCTGAAATCGGAATTATTGGTCTATTGAACACTCCAGTAATTGAATGTATTTTCTCAATATTCCCGATATGTTAGATAATAAGATGTAACATAGGCGCTACTAAAATGTGTAGTTAACACTTCTTTTAATAAATTTAAGATTTCTAGTTTGCGTTTTTATTTACTTTCTGTAACCCTTTACGACTTCGTACACTAACGTTTTGAAAAAGCTCGTAACTAAACCGCGGGAAATATTGTAAAGGTTTATTCAAATCGGTTCAGTTCACGAGTAGAGCGAACACTAATTTTATTACTGTTATCTTAATTAAGTCCTCAATAGGTTCGAAGTAGTGTGTCGTGTAAATAAGATAGAGATCATTTACTTATGTGGCGCGCATTACACTTTAGTAGATGACTGGTTTGCTAGTAAATTAGCACATGTGCACGTTCCCAGCAATATTAAAGATTCTTGACTTTTGAGTATGCATTCATTTAGAGTAGAATAGGTGAAAACTATACCTATCAAAATTTAGGTGCAAAAAAATACCAAAGATATAGGTCTGACACTACGGTGTAGTGAGTGGCCTGCCTATTCCTGAATTAGCATGCTACTTCTTTTTTTTTACTATCTTTGCATAGCTTCTTTCGCGGGTCTTGAGCGTGGAGACCGAATCCAGAAATTGCGTAACGAAATTAAC
This sequence comes from Ecliptopera silaceata, assembly GCA_932527185.1. NCBI lineage: Eukaryota > Metazoa > Arthropoda > Insecta > Lepidoptera > Geometridae > Ecliptopera > Ecliptopera silaceata. The sequence continues at coordinate 2,993,860 of OW052217.1, read as the reverse complement.
CTAACACAGACAGCCGGCAAAAAATGCTTTACCGCGGCAGTCCCAGAGTGCCGTCTTTTTTTTTCTTCTAGCATTTTTTAATGCGCGACTAAATAAAGCTACCACCCAAAGTGCCTTAGATTGTCCCAATTAGAGAAACTGACCAAAGAGGACCGAAAAACAAATATTTATTTTACGCCTCAAAGTGTCATACGACCAAATAATAAATTAGAGAAAGGAGGTACTTACTGTAATATACATATAATATGAGAAAAGGATGGTAGGCCGTGCCTCTTTTTAGCTCAACTTGGCAGAAATCTTATTTTGCTCGATACAATGGCTTTTTTAAGATTGTCAATCATAAACAACAAAAAAGTAGGCGGCTCAAGTATATTTTTAAGATCCCAACGGAGCATGTTGTATCGGAAAATGTAACTGATTTAGGTAAATAAAAAGTACAGTATTTTAGTGTCTATTTTTATTTGGCTTTCATCACAAAGTAGACGGTTAAGTATTTGCCATACATCCATCATCCATAGATCCACCCTACAAGACATAAACTTATCTTAAAAATTAAAAATTCAACTAAAAGGCCACTACACTCGACGTTATAAAATAAATTACAATTTTTCACATTTACCAAGCATTATACATTTTTTATTCCAATTCAAATCACTCGCTAAATGAGATTCTAGAACGCATTTTGCACGTGTTAAATTTATTTTAACTTATTTCTGTGGAAATACGTTCCAGAATCGATATAACATGTTAAGATTATAACATATTTCAATCTCAGCATGTCCGTTCACGTCGCTAGATGTTACTGACGATTGGTTATTTCGTTCTAGAAGTCGGTAGAAGCTTCTAGAAGGTTTGATGTATTTTGAGGTTAGGTTAGATGCGTCTGGTTTGATGGAGGACCATTTGGCGGACGCTGAAAGACGAAAGGCCAAGCCCGACCGCCGCTAGGAGTACCGCGGATCTTGACATCATCTTCTCACGATTCGCGGGCTGTGGACAAAGATAAACATATTTTAATAAAGCCTTATGATCCCCCCCCACCCCTTTTTGCGATACTCGATACGACCTCCCTACTTTTTAAGACGTTTGTAACACTTATTTTGGCAAAATAAATATCTTATACCACTAAGATATTTATAGCGTATAGCTAAAATAAATATCTTTTACCACTAAAATATGATCCTTATAGCGTATTAGCTACATTTGGTAATAGAGGTCAAGCTATATCTAGAAAAACACAAGTCTTTGATTGGAGTGAACCCTAGCCCTTGTCCCCAGGCTTCTAAATTGACAAATTATGTTATCAAAGCATCCATGTTGGCAGTAAGAAAAAATGTTTTGACAGATTCAGTAAATTCCCATCGAACCTCAAGTGGAACTCGGAAAAAACCTATTAAGTAGTCAGTAATGTGAAACTTTCGTAATCAGAAATAGATAAAAGTTGATTGCTCAGATAAAGCTATTTTTAGTTGACTTCGACTATCAGTCAATATACATCTCTACAAAACAACGTACAATCCGTTCGACTTAATTGCGACCCTCCCTGCTAACTCGCCCTCGTCCTACTCGCACGAGGGCGAGCGAGTCGTCACGACGTCGCAACGAGAACGAGTGACGACACGATGATGACACGATGGAGTCCACAGTTAAGTCGTACAGATTGTACATTGAAACCTCTTATTTAATTAATAGTAAACATTGAGATATACCATAGGCTCGAGCACGCATAAATGTGTAGTACGCAAATGTGTCTGCACGGTGTCGCATTCGAGTGACACTACGCGTTGACGCTCGACTGCAACGTTGCAGCGTCACCGCGCAGTGTCGCACAATGTGCTAACAGCCGGTTCACATAGTCGTAAGTAGCATAAGACTAAAAGTCGAATGCTCAGAGCCCTTAGTCTGAAGACACATTTTTAAACTCCCTACTCTCGAGCCGACAGTCGTCTCTCGGATGTCCATACATTTTTGTATGGCTATCCGAGAGACGACTGTCGGCTCGAGAGTAGGGAGTTCTAAAATGCACCTTCGGACTACGGGCTCTGGTCACCATACACTTTATATGGTGCTGTCTCATTGGATGAGACGCGATTTACAAGTAAATCAGACTTCCGACTTTTAGTCGACGACTTACGACTAGTGTGAACGGGCTGTAACGTTACGATACGTTTACGTGCGTCACATATTTATCCGTGCTCACCCCTTATATAGCCAAGATATTTACGAATTATCTATTTTCGAGCCAATAATTAGTTACATAACCTAATCTTGTCTGATCACCGTATTCTAGTTATATACATTTAAAACAAAACAAACTCATAACCATTGATAAACAGGTAAGTATCTATCTATAGAAATTCTTGGCTTCTCGTGACTGTATGACGTCGTATTATGCTCAATTTACAACTTTAGGTATTTTAGTAGATTGGTAGTGTATACGCACTCGTTTTCACCACATGCAAAAAAAAATGCGGGTATCTTGGTGCACAAACGGTGCACCAAGGTACCCGCATTTTTTTGCTAAACTAACAATTACACAAAATATTGTTACTAAAAGTTACTTAAACGAAAATGTGGTCGTTTTAGATACTGAAACTCATTCCAGTAAAACTCAGACAACGGGCTCTGATCCAACATAAATAAATATGTTTTTGTCACTAGTTCAGTCATCGTCTTGACATGTGCGTGCGTTTTTAGGCTATTGCATAGCTTCTATCGCGGGCCTTGAGCGTGGAGACCGAATCCATTAATTCCGTAACGAAAATAACCTAACACTGCGCATGCGTAATCCAGCAAAAAACGCTATGCAATAGCTTTACCGCGGCAGTCCCCGAGTGCCACACGTCTTTTTTTTATAGTTTGTCCAAATTATCTAGTTTAAACATCGCCTGAAAAATTCCTCAATCATAGCACGTTTTCAACAAAATTGTAATGACCAACGGCCTTGAACGTTTAGTTAAAATAAATGTAAATAACGACAAATATTTTAAAAATAAATACCTACCATAGCGCCACTTGGCAGCTCTAACACAGCGACAAAACATGGAATTATAAATAGCACACAAATAAAATTCACATGACTAAGTCCTACACAAATTGCGCACTAACTATTTTAGTTTCTTTTGCAAATGATCGTAGTTTCATTTTCACTATAAGATTGACAGGCGTCACAGTTCAGTTGGTAGTAGCTCTGCCTTCCATGCTGTGGCTTCGATTCCCACCCACAGCAAATGTTTGTGTGATGAATATAAATATTTTTTGTCTGGGTGTTACTAAGTATTCGTTGTATGTATTTATACAAAAATATTATATATCATATTATATAATAGTATTCTATCAGTAATCTAGTTCCCATAGTACAAGCTTTGCTTAGTTTGGGACTAGAGTGTGATGTGCGGAATATCCGTGAATATTTATTTTATTTATTTATTGAAATACCGCCGTAATAAGTTAAGATAAGTTTATTATTATAGTAAAATGATGGGGGAACAAAATACATAAACAAAAGCATTATAAAAATATCGACAGTTGTTTTTATAATGACTTTGTTTATGTCGGTCAAGTTCAATAAATACGACGCATAAGTGACCTATTTTCATTGACTATATAAATACAATGAGAAAATGTGTCAATATCAATAAAAAAAAACTTTTCAAATGTTGTACTTGAGTAATCACGAAAAAGTCGATAGTTTATCCAATAAACACTGCGCGGTGAAACTGCAACGTTCTAGGCGTTAACGCGCAGTGTGACTCAAATATGCTACTTTAATCAAGCTTTTCCCATACATTAGAGTGGGGCTCAAAATAAAATAGTAAATAAATATAATAGAAGTTTGAAATCTTAACCTGTAAATACTGTTATAACTATTTATAAATTTAAATTTAATAGTTTTTATATCATTTGTTTGTTATATTATAATATAACAAACAAATGATATAAAAACTATTAAATTACGTTCGATGTTCTCTTAAATAACAATTATAAAATTATCAATAATTTCAAATCATAATAGAAAAAGCATTCATCGTTCAAGATGACAGTGTAAGATAGGTGTGAGCATTGAGATGACGTCTGATAGAAGAGAGTGGAAGAAGAAGTGTTGTACCGACCCCACATAATGTGGGACAAGGGTAGGAAGATGATGATGATTCATCATCAAGAATCCATTACATTCGACTTTGAATAGATGAATAGAAAAATCCAATACAGGAAGGAACAAAAGAAATAGCATCTTCAATGTTTTCAAAACACTATTGTAATGGTTTTTAATTGAAAATTGTTTTCATCACTTTTTCCGTACTGTTTAAAGACACAATTCTAGGTATGTCCGAATCAGCTAAGAATGCATTCACTAACGACATGTCACAACTCAGTTGGTAGTAGCTCTGTCTTCCATGCTATGGGTCGTGGGTTCGATTCCCACCGAGAACAAATTATTAAAACTAAAATAAAATAAACTGTAAGTCACCGGGATTTTTTTGTCATAACGTGTAAGAGTGCGAAGAAGACATACATATTTAGAAGACAAGCTAGCTTCAACTTCTTTATTAAACAATTGTAAGAAGGATTATATAAAAAAACGCTAAGATCCAGGTTTAGTTTTATGCCAGTTCTTCTAGACTCTGGTCGCGACGAACTGGCGCCTAGAATCATCTAGTTTGTAAGACGTTTCAAAGTGATCCTTGTGATTTTATTGAATAAATGCAATTGAAGTTTCACATAACTATGACTAACAATGACGTAAAAGGTAGGTTGTACTCTGTTACCATGGACTACTATGCTACTGATATCATACATTCGCTATCAGACGTAACAAAACCTTGATTAGCACCTAGCTTGGCGCAATCCGGATACTATCAGAGATAGCATGTAGATTCTTAGTTGAACGACCGAGGTATAGATTTCCTCTCGGCTACAAGTCTGTAAATAGTTTTGTTGAAATCCGAAATAGAATTGATTTCTATTATTGCTATTTGTGACGCCAAGAAATTATGTTCACGTTGCTATGTTCGTGTTTTATGGGAATGGGACATTAGACTAATCATCCTGCACCTCAAGTACTAGTTTGTGCAAACACGGATCGCAGAGACGCAATCGCCGAGCTTCACCGATTTTGGATGGAAATCCAAGCAGTGCCCCTAGCAGATTTCTTGCGAAGCTCCATACAAAATCGGTGGTGCTCTGCGATTGCGTCTCTGCGATCCGTGTGTGCACAAACTCGTACTTGGTGTACTGGTTGTTAAATATGTCCATGAGGTTGATAAAATGGGCACTTAATTTTATAGTTGTATACTAAATACATGTGCAAATGGGGTTTTCGCGAGCCTGCACTTAGCCAATGCGACTGCGGGGACCCCATCTAAACAATGTCGCACTTGCTCGTTTGTCCCTTGTGCCCTACCATCTGCACAAAGCTGGACCTTATCAACGCCACAAATGAGGGAATACAAGGGCTAAGTTTTATTCGAACTTGGTTTGAAGTTGTTGTCGTTGTATTCATTGACACGTAAGAAGAAGAATTGCAAAGTTTTGTAGAGACCAACAGTGGACCGATATAGATTAATGATGATTGCAAAGTAAAAATAAACGCTCTAAATGTTAAATATGTAAGTACTAATCAAATGTCAAAAGAGGAAATTAACGAATTAAATTATTCTAATGACACTTATTAGACATACAATTTAAATAGAATTGAATTCAAGGAAATAAACGTACAGGTAAATATTTATTCAAAAATATATCCCATTCTCCAAAATAACTTACATTTCAGCCAGTTTGTAAGCGATATAAAAAGTATATCTAAGTACATAATTCTATTAAATTCTCTTTTCCAACCTGTTGCAATACCCTAATTGGGGTACATTATGTAATTGTACACGTTAGGTGTACAGATTTAACATACATAATGAGGATAATGAAAAAATAAATGAATATAAGAATGTAGATATCAAACTTTCTATATCAAGAATGAGTAAACAAATGAACAACCCTCTGAAATGAAATTGAATCTATTTATACTGAAAAACATTAAAAGATCATCGAACTATAAACCTCAGTTCTGAATGCATTGAAAACCAAAATAAACGACATCTCGAATAATAATAAGATTTGGCAATGGCATTGAATATTTATTTTCTTTTACACATTGATTCGGTACACAAACCACACAGGCTTAATACATAAATAACTTTTCAAAATATATTTAAGTTGAATGAAGAGATTTGGTTTATACAAACAGTATTGGTGATCAATATATGATTTAGTACTCTTACATAAAGATGCTAAATATTCATGGACATTTCACACATCACATTCTAGACCCAAACTAAGCAAAGTTTGCATGTACTTACATAGAATACATAGTAACACCCAGACACAGAACAAAATTTTATGTTCATCGCACAAACATTTACTCTGGGTGGGAATCGAACTCACGGCATAGAAGTCAGAGCTACTACCATTTGAGCTGTGACTGTGACGTCTATCGCTATAAATAGATAATTAATTTACTTTTGGTGTCCGAGTAGCGATATTATTTCTACACTAAAGGTTTATAATTGGTCTACTTATTGAACTAATTAATTAATGTTGTAACTTTGACCCTTGAATTACAGATATCTTGCAACACAAAGACAATCTTGGCAAGAACAACGTCACCAAAAATAGGTGTAGGCATGAGGCGCCAAGATAATAAGTAGCACGCCAAATCAGTTCAAATAAAGATATGTCTTTAAATAAAATAAATAAATATTCGTGGACAATTCACACATCACACACCTACACAGTGGGGTTAGTCCACAAGCTGAAAGTCGTTCAGCGCGCTATGGAGAGAGCTATGCTCGGAATTCCTTGAGAGATCGAATCCGGAATGATGTTACTTGTCATGAAACTAAGGTGTTCGACATAGCTCAAAGGATTAGCAAGCTGAAGTGGCAGTGGGTTGACCATGTTATCCGAAGAACCGACAACCGGAGCAAACGGATACTGGAGTGGAGACCGCGTTTATGCATTGAGCGACGATCTGCGGAGTGTAGCTGGCAAAAACTGGATGAGAAGAGCCGAAGACCGGGCTCAGTGGCGCGTCTTGGGAGGGACCTACGTCCAGCAGTGGACTGCTATAGGTTGATGATGATGATGACACCTAGTCGCAAATTAAGCAAAGCTTGTACTATAGGAACTAGATTGCTGATAGTATACTTAAATACATTTTATTTTGTAAATACATACATTGAATACATAGTAACACCCATACACAACAAATATTAATGTTCATCACCCAAACATTTGCTTTGGGTGGGAATCGAACCCACGACCCACAGCATGGATACGAGATGTGCACGAGTACTAAATCATATTGTAGTGCCCTCAAACAGGGTACATGTTGTAACCAAATCTTTTTTTAACAACTTAGTCTTAACATATGAGAGCAATAAATGAATTGAGTATTTGAAGACTAGATTGCTAATAGTAGACTTAAATAGGTAGGTACTTACATTTTATTTTGTAAATACATAGTAACACCCAGACACAACCAATATTTATGTTAATCACACAAAATTGCTCTGGGTGGGAATCGAACTCAGGACCCACAGCATGAAAGTCAGAGAAACTACCAACTGAGCTGTGACGCCTGTCTGTGTATTGATTGAGTGCTGAGGGTTATCAGTTCAAGTGGAATCAGTCGTGATAGGTTATCTAAGATAGAAGAGGAATTTACGCGATCCGGCAAAAACTGAATCCGCCAACGTTGTCAAGGAAGAAAATGATAACGAGATTTACTTTTGCTATTTCAATAAACTTATCTTTGCCGTATTGTAAAGAATAGTAGCTACAATAGAATAGAATTTCATGTATCAACAAAGATGTATACAAATAACAATAATAAAAAATTATTTAGCATCAATGTGACATCGATCTTTCGTCATTTTGTAACATTAAAATAGCAATTAAGGTATGTGTCGGCGCAGTTGTGAAATTATTAAGAGTATATTTAAATAGATTGAGTACAGGAACACACGTCAATGCAGGTCAATTTGTATAGTGCGTAGTATATTCTACGCATTTGTCTAGCGTCAGAGACTACTTATCATCTCGTCTCGTCGCCGTCTCTCGGATATCCATACAAAAATATGAGGATATCCGGGAGACAACTCTCGGCTCGACAGTAGGGAGTTTTAAAATGCAAGGGGGGTTAGCACGAATGAACGTGACAATCGTTATCGTATCGTAAAGTTAGCACATTCAAGACTAGAGATTCGAGCTAGCGTCGACGCGTTGTGTTACTTTATAGTCTGGTTCTGTAGTTGGGAGAATAATTGAAAAAGGATATATACCCTGTTAGTTTAGCAAACATTATTCATAAGAAAAAACATGGTACACATAAGCAAATATAAAAATTGCCGGAAAATTAAAGCGAATTTTAATTTTCCGGCAATTTGTTGTTACAATTGATGATCTAAAACTAAGGACATAAAAAACAATATAGGCTCCTAGATATCTCAACTAAATAATAACTTATATTTTGAGACATTATTTTGTTAAAAAAATTACAATATAGGCTTGATTTCCAAACTACGTAATAACTTGTATTTGGCAAAGATGCGACGACAAAATAAATTTTGTATTTTGATAACTAGTGACCTTTTTAGAAAGCACCACGTCCTACTCATTACTAGATATGAATATAAGATGAGACAAAACTGTACGCACCACACCCCAACTCATTACTAGAAATGGATATGAGATGAGACAAAACTGAATGCATCACACCCCAACTCATTACTAGAAATGGATATGAGATGAGACAAAACTGAATGCACCACACCCCAACTCATTACTAGAAATGGATATGAGATGAGACAAAACTGAATGCACCACACCCCAACTCATTACTAGAAATGGATATGAGATGAGACAAAACTGAATGCACCACACCCCAACTCATTACTCGAAATGGATATGAGATGAGACAAAACTGAATGCACCACACCCCAACGAATTACTCGAAATGAATATGATATGTTACAAACTAGTTTTGTATGACGATTGGCAAGGTCTTTTCCGTTGTAATGTATATCTGCAAGAGCTAATTATTCTGTGTCTTAAGGTTTATTTTTAGCTACGGAACTCGAAGTTCCTGCTTCCTACCATCTTTAGGTGCAAATAGATGATGGTCTTTATATTTAAAGTCTTTATAAAATCATTTTGATAAGGGAAAAACTTATTCCTACTCGTTTCCTATTCGTTTTCTTCTTTGTAAGAAGGTTCATATAAAAAAAACGGTAGGAACCAGGCCGTAAGTTTCTTGTCCGTTCTTCTAGGCTCTGGTCGCGTGTAACTGGCACCTAGAATCACCTAGTATGTAAGACGATTCTAAATGATCCGCGTGATTTTACTGAATAAAGTAATTTTGACTTTGACTTTGACATCATTACTTAAAGCAGTGATGTCGTATGTATTTTAAAGATCTAAAAGAAGCAAATTTTTTTCTTAACTATTAATTAACTTTTCACTTAGCAAATCAACTTTTAGAGTCTCCCTCCATTACCGGTAATTTTTGAACACTCAGATATCCGTTTTTTGTTAAAAGATTAGTAAACATAAATCCGACATTGGCAAAATCGTGGCAACCCTAGCCTGCGAAAAGCCACTAAGAAAAGAAGAAGAAGAAGCAAATTTGTCTGTTTCTGTGTTTGTTTTAGACATATTGTGTATCTCTAACACCAATGCTATCTAAAAGCAATGCGACGACTGCGACAATGCGGCGGTAATTTCAAAAATACAGCAATGCGCCATCACTACTTTGCGGTAAGATTAGGAATAGGTGCAAAATGCCATTTTTACGTCTCAGAGCACACTTGGCACATTCTCAGATTTTACCTGAGTTAATGCACATAATTATTTGTTCTGTATCTGGGTGGTATTTATTCATTTACAAAAAAAAAAGTATGTAAGTATTCTATTAGCAATCTAGTTCCCATAGTACAAGCCTTGCTTAGTTTGGGACTTATGATGTGTGGAATGTGTATGAATATTTATTTATTTATAGGTACGGATCACTCTTCATTTTCACACATATAAATTGTATACAATGAAAATAAAGTATCTACAACATAGTTGAAGTCGTTAACTTGTAATAAGGTCATTTGATAGATTAATGTATTTTTAGCGTTGCTAGGCGTTTCTTGTAACCTTTTGCTAGACTTTAGATAGGAGTGATATTACTAGTCTATGACTGTTCCGCTTCAATTAATTTAATTTATGCGACTTCTTGAAGAATTAGATTCTTATGTGTTTTATACAAGTAATTTGTTTACAATACTTATACCGTTTTGACGACCGATGTGGCGCGGCGGGCGAAGGAAGAAGCCGCCTGCGACGCTGAGGTTGCGGGTTCGATGGACAATCCACACAACATCATCTAGCCCCAAGCTAAGCAGAGCTTGTGTTATGGGTACTAGAAGACTGACATACTTAATACAATAACATTACATAGATAGATATTATTTATTATACATATAAAATACCCCGAACACCCGGAATAAATATTTGCAGATCGTACAAACTTATCCGAAGCGGGAATCGAACCCGCAACCTCCGCGTCACAGGCGGCTTCTTCCTTCGCCCGCCGCGCCACATCAGCGGTCCTCAATGAATGATCATATCTCTTGAAAACGGCAAATATTAATGATAGTATTAGATGCATAAAGTAGGTAGTAAATACATAGGTAGGTAGTAAATAGACTAGGTAGGTACTATAATATCTAGAATCTCGTTAAAATCACGTGCAACGCGCTGTAGATCACATTGCATCAACTTGCACGGAAGCCATTTACTAACTAGATATAATGTTTATTTCTAGACCTGCCTTTTAGTATTTGTACGCCATATATAGGGAACTAAACTCTAGCTCAATGCCCATATAGGCAGATTGCAAGAAATCAAATCAAATCAAATATTTTTTTATTCAATAAAATCACAAGGATCATTAGAAATAAAGGAGATAAAAAAATTTATATAGGGAATGGTGCATGGCCCACCTGATTTTATTTATATTCATGGACATTTCACACATCACACTAGTCCCAAACTAAAAGCTTGTACTATGGGAACTAGATTAGTGATTTTATACCATATACGGAATGAAGTGTGGCCCGCCTGATTTTATTTATATTCATGGACATTTCACACATCACACTCTAGTCCCAAACTAAGCAAAGCATGTGCTATGGGAACGGTTCATCAAAAGGTTGGAATGTGATCGTATTACTAAGACTCCTGTCACCAGGCTGTATCTCATGAACCGTGATAGTAAGGGCTATATTTCACTTGGACACCATGGCGGCGCAACCAGTAGCCGCTACCAACAATATGTACGTTTGGTTGCGCGACCAAACGGACACCAGATGAGTAACTCTCTATAGAGCTGTATACATTTTGTTGGTGGCGGCGACTGGTTGCGCCGCCATGGTGTCCCGGTTAAATATAGCCCTTATAGACTTGAAATTTTCACAGATAGTGTATTTCTGTTGCCGCTATAACAACGAATATAAAATAATATTTTTAACTCATATGAAACCCTTTGAAAGTGAGTCCGACTTGCACTTAGATGGTTTTTTTTTCTTGTTTTCTTATATAGTTGTGTTCTGGTTAAGTTAATATATTTAAGTAAAAATAGTACTTTAATTAATTCATGAGATGAAAATCAATTAAAAGTAATAGATTTTCATCTCATGAATTAATCAAAGGTGAATGGACTTTGTCCAATTTATTTGTTTACATTTTATTTTATTCTTGTTTATTCTTTCACCAATGAAATTCAATTGTGGGCTGAGAGCCAACAGATTCTTTAAGTAGTAAATAATTCAGAGCTATTACCCACTAGCCTTGCTATGGGTCGTGGGTTCAATCCCCATAGAGAGTAAATGTTAGTGCAATGAACATAAATACTATCTCCCTATCTTAGAAAAAGTTAGCATTGACTTTAAGTCATCATTACGTATGGTAATTAGTACTTCCAGTCTGTGCGAACTTTTCATAAGATAGACCGTATGTGACCGTATGTTTTGCCCCATAATGTGTGTTTAAAGTTTAACCTATTGTTCTTTTTTTAATATGTATTTTGCTGGTGTAAGTTTTGTGTACAATAAAACGTTTAATCATTAATTCATTCAGGTTATTGTTTTACAATAACACCAGAAAATCAATATGTTAATGTAAAAAAAAAAGTTTATAGGTCAGAAAACCCGTTTTATTTAGCTATAGCAGACTGTCTTATAGTAAATAAAGAAGAATCTTAGCAAAATATCTCTGTAATAGCTGATGCCCGCAATTTCATTTATTATCGTTATATTTTGGATAATTCACACAATACCTACCATTAATTGTAGCCTGTGTTAGTCTAACGTATTTAAGCTATTATAAGTTTTATTGCGAAAAGAGTAACAAACATCCATCCATACAAACTTTCACGTTTATAATAATAGATTTTATAAATCCGGTGGGAACAAAGTAGCTGTGAGGAAAATACAGAAATAAAGGTTTTTTCTTTTTAAAGGATAACTAACCTGCGAATAAGTGAGTCTCAAGGCGTACTGGGCAATTTGTGTCGTTCTCATTTTGTCCAAACTTGAGTGTAAAGCTGCAATAAATAGCACATTTAATATTCACGCAAAGACAGAAATTCGACTTTACATAACCTATGTCAAAAACAATTTTTTCCTCTTTTCTGTACGTCACACGCGAAAGTTTTGACAAAGGTTTGATCGGCAGATCAAAATGGGTCTATTTTAGTATTATCGACCGGCTTTTCACGATAGTTTCTAGTATAATCTTACTTTTTAGAAATACGTACATGCACTCGCTGTCTTTTGCGAAGTGAAAGAAAAATTCGAGAATTTCAAGATGTCAAATGGCTGACAGCTGTCAGTGCTCAATATGTTGGTACGAAAAATATTACCAGCTTGAAAAAAATGAAATAATTAATATGTGAATTGTTATAATTATTAATAAACAACGGGAAAAATATATATTTAGTGTCACCTGGTGTCACCTCACCATGCTTAGCACAATGAGCGATTTTCCAAATAGCTTTTAAAAAAAAAAATAGTTCAAAAAGAGTCGAAAGATGGCGCTGGACACATAGTGTAAATCAAAATCCCTCTCTTTTTTATCTGTATAATCTATTGGCAGCTCTGTCGTGTGGCTGTCATTATCATCCTGTCACGTTCGTTTCGGTGTATTCAGCGTTTTGATAACTTTTGTTTGCTTTTCTTTTAGCATTCGTGTACCTTCTTGTGGATTTTACTTTTGACGACAACAGACTGTATACTGGTTTCAAATTTCTGCCACGATTGAAGACTTTTAGCTTTTGTCAAACAGTTTCGAATTTTTCTAAGACAAAAATTTCACACCACAGATAAAATATAAAAACTTTTTGTGTTGACAATTGACATTGAAATGCAATTGACGTTGAGCGCCATCTATCGTGTATTCTAAGAACACTCCCTGGAAAATCGCTCATTGGCACAAGCAAACAATGTATATAAAAAAATACAAGTTTGAAAATAAAAGCAAAACCTGGGTCTGAATGTTGCCAGGGTTTTCAAATAGGTGGACATATGAATGTCCACCTATTTGAAAACCCTGGCAACATTCAGTTACCGCACCAACATAACGGAACCAATTAGGTTTTTTATACTGCTGCTTGATTTTTCAGTTTGTATAAACATTTATAGATGGCGCTATTTTAAGCTTATTTGCAAAATCGTCCGTTTTCAAAAGCATTTCAGGCAGTCCTACTTGTTCATAGATGACGCTGAATATTTTAGTTTTAACAATTTTAGTTTAGTTAGCGGTTTCTTAGCTATGAAATAAACATATTAATTATGTAGTTAGTAATATCGATGTTAAGTGCTCAAAACTTAGTTTTAGATAGAATAAAGTCTTAGAAATGTCAGTATTTGATGAGTCAATAAAGAAATTTGAATGTTGATCATACCTAGTGCTAGGTATTCTTCCAAATCTTTAAAGATATACTTTAAGCACACAAACCGTTAGTTTACCTCCCTTATCTATGAGATATTATCTGATACATAATGAGGACACGAGATTGATGCTGCTATATTAAATCTCAAATAAGCACTTTCTAGAACGATCTTCTTGGTTAAATGCACCGAAAATTATTATTGTTGCTATTGCATAGCTTCTATCGCGGGCCTTGAGCGTGGAGACCGAATCCAGAAATTCCGTAACGAATTAACCTAACACTGCGCATGCGTTATCCAGCAAAAAATGCAATGCAATAGCTTTACCGCTGCAGTCCCCGTGTGCCACACGTCTTTTATAATCTAGAGGGCGCTACTATCCGGTCCTATATGGTCAACATCATCATCATTCATCATCATTCCCCTGCCCTTATCCCACGTTACGTCGGCACAACATGTCTTTTTCTTCCACTCACTCCTATCATTCGTCAAATCCGAGTCCACTCCTTATATGGTCATATGACCATAGTTTATGCATCTACTTATAAGTAAGTATATGTACTAGCTAGTGCTGATGACTTCCGGTCTATCTTATAAAAAAAGTTAGCGCAGTCTTGTAGTATTGATAACCATTCGTAATGATAACACAGTCAACGCTAACTTTTTATAAGATAGGGGGTATTTCTATCGCTATATTTTTGACAATTCACACAATATCTTTGTAAATTATAGCCTATGTGTTATTCTGATGTATAAACTACATTATTGTAAAGTTTCATCTATTCAATCCATTCAGTAGTTTTTGCGTGAAAGAGTCACAAACATACACACATCCATACAAACTTTCGCGTTTATAATATTAGTAGGATTTACTTTTACTTTGGTTGTGAAAACGGTAATAATTTTGTATAATTTTGCACAATTTCTTTCCGTATAACTAACGGTCTTTCAAATAATGTTTCAAACGTTATTGTTAACATGCAAATTTGAAATCGGCTTTGAAACTTAAAGCCCCTTTCTCATACGTAAAAGACAAAGTCAAAGTCAAAATATACTAAATTCAGGAAATTCACAAGGAACTTATAATAAAATATCTATCTATGTACTTATAATGTATTGTATTAAGTATGTCAGTCTTCTAGTACCCATAACACAAGCTCTCCTTAGCTTGGGGCTAGATGATGTGTGGATTGTCCAGCATTATTTGTTTATTATACTTATAAGTTAGCAAACAAGCTTAGGCCTATTCGTTAGGCCTGTAAGTTCTTAGGCCTCATCTATGTGGGGCCTAAGACTTAACTTGAAAACAAACGATTGGGTTCCAAGCCCTAACGCACCGTGAAAACCGAAAGTTACGTTACTTTCTGACCACGAAATAAGCACGTTTTACAAACTAAGATAAATAAATAAATAAATAATGCTGACAATCCACACAACATCATCTAGACCCAAGCTAAGCAGAGCTTGTGTTATGGGTACTAGAAGACTGACATACTTAATACAATACATTACATAGATAGATATACATATTTTGTGTGAATGATGACATGTGTAAGAAAGGTGTGAACATTGAGATGACGTCTGATAGAACTAGAAGTGAGTGGAAGAAGAGGACGTGTTGTACCGACCCCACATAATGTGGGACAAGGGTAGGAAGATGATGATGACATAGATAGATATATTTTATTATACATATAAAATACCCAGAACACCCGGAATAAATATTTGCAGATCGTACAAACATTTATCCAAGGCGGGAATCGAACCCGCAACCTCGAGGCGCAGGCGGACCTTCGTCTGCCGCGCCACATCGGTCGTCAAATTGTAACCTAAGTATGTATTTTTCTATTTTTTTTGAGAATGATTTTGGTTTTCTGCAGAAATTCGTCACAGAACAGACTTTTTCGTAGTATATTCTGAATCATTATTATATACCTTATTATATGCCTATTGTATGCCTTATTATATGCCTTATTGTATGCGTGTGTTAGCTATTGAAGGCGTTATTTATTTGTTGTCAAAACCTCCCATTTAGGGCCATTATCTACTAACAAATTAAGCCAATAAGAACAAGAACTCATCTTTCTTTATCTTTTGAACTAAAAATACTTACTATTTACTTAAACTAAAAAGATGGCTTGGTAATAAAGTAAGTAGGTACATTATAATTTAGAAGAATATAATATGATACTCAATGGTTTTAAGCTATTGCATAGATTTTATCGCGGGCCTTGAGCGTGGAGACCGAATCCAGAAATTCCGTTACGATATTAACCTAACACTGCGCATGTGTAATCCAGCAAAAAATGCTATGCAATAGCTTTACCGCGGTAGTCCCCGAGTGCCACACGTCATTTTTTTAATAAGTTTTGGTCTATAATTAAATTATTATCTATAATTAATATTCTTGGCATAGAATATTGTAGGTACGCCCGAAATGGGTAGGCTGTTGAAACATTTTATACTATAGAATATTTATACACAGTTTTACCAATAAATGATTCATTTTAATAACATCGCTATTTATTTCTTTATTCAATTTTATAAAATGCCGCCATATTGTCTGTCAATTGCACATGATTTTATTTGACAAACTAAATTTACTAAATCCCAAAATTGACTCTGCGCTTATAGATCAAGAAAAATATCTATGTATAAACAAATTCATTCATATTTTTCTCAACATATTGTTCTCTACTCAATGCTAGAGCTCATTTTTCTATGCTAAAGATAAGAATTCACGTCAGTAGGTATGGCGTAGCAGGTAACATGTATAAAACACACTACAACTAGAAAGAGGCGCCATTTTCTCACAATACTACAACAGAAACGCACGTTTTCGAATTTTTTAACATATATTTTGATTATACAATCATGTTGATAACTGTAAATTAGTTTAAAATTACTCATTTAATTAATTATTAACTTTTATATTGTTAAATTAATGTTTTTATTTCAAAATCAAGTGTTAATGATAAATTGTGCTTTAAATTACAAAATACAGTCATTGTTGAAATAAACACTATATAAAAAATTGTGATTGTCGGTTGAAATAGTTTTTTTTTAAGTTTTGTGTTTGGTCACATGCTAAGGAGGTTTATGTAAGTAAATAATGAAATGACTCGAGGTAAACACGTGATTCAAGATGGCCGACCATATCAGATAAATGAAAAACAACTGGATTTTTTCGCGGTAAGAATTTTGATCTCATTTTCATAGTCTAGAAAAAGCAACTTGATAAATAACCTACTCACATACATTCAAAACTTTTTGCCTATTTTTTTCTACAATTATATAGGTACTATGTTTATAAAACATGTTTTGAAAATCGGCCCTCTCTTGTACTACTTGTTACAAAACTTATGTATTAAAATAGACCTAAAATCACATAAAGTTTGTGAAAGTTTGTTTAAGTTACTCAAATATCGAAACAATATATGATAGAATAGAAAGACAATCATGTTAAAAAATAGATATCTATGTGTTTGGTTTGGCAATCGAAGTTATCATTAGTACGTCAGGTTATTATATTTGTATAAAAAAAAAAAAAAAATAAGAAGGTATAGGTACCTACACAATTGTTTCATAATTTCCTGTTTCATATGTTCCTGCAAAAAGGTTTTAACAGATATAGGTATGACAGATAATATATTACATCCCACACATCAGCCAATCACAGACCTTTATGAAAAATGATCGTCGTTTCTACTGGTTGGTTCAACTTCAAGAAGTACTTACCTAAGTTAAAATAGCCGTGGACAACTTCTTTAATAAAAAAAAGACGTGTGGCACTCGGGGACTGTCGCGGTAAAGCTATACCATACTTTATGCAAAATAATGACATTTCATTTCATTTCACTTACTTTTGAATTTATAACCTATTTTGTTTGAAAGACTCTTTACAGGTCACACAGCAAATAAACCCTATCTTAGATAACAAGTGCACTAAACTTAGAGTTGATAGCTTATCAACACCACAAGTAATGGGAAATATTTATTCAGCTCAATGTGATATTAATCCTGTACTTACTTTGCAAACATTAAAGAAATGAAGCAGTGCTGAAGTGGACCTGGCTAGTTTGGAGGGAGAAAATAGCTCAACTGTTTCTTATGTATTTTATATAACAATGTACATTTTGTAAATACGTAAGTTTGTTTGTGAATAAAGTTATTTCTTTGCAAACAAGTAGAAAAAATCCTTGTATAAATTTTAATCATAACGTACTTACAAGTAGTACATTTTTCATTGATGACCGATGTGGCGCGGTGGGCGAAGGTCCGCCTGCGACGCGGAGGTTGTGGGTTCGATTCCCGCCTTGGGATAAATGTTTGTACGATCTGCAAATATTTATTCCGGGTGTTCTGGGTATTTTATATGTATAATACAAAATATCTATCTATGTAATGTACTAAGTATATTAAGTATGTCAGTCTTCTAGTACCCATAACACAAGCTCTGCTTAGCTTGGGGCTAGATGATGTTGTGTGGATTGTCCAGCATTATTTATTATTATTTATATAAACATAGAATACATAGTAACACCCAGGCACAGAACTTTATGTTCATATAATATATATAATATTTATGTTCATCGCACAAACATTTGTCCTGGGTGGGAATCGAACCCACGACCCACAGCATGGAAGGCAGAGTTCACATTCACATCACATAAAATTACTCAGATTGCTTGAACTCTAATGAATTTCTATGTAATCTACTTCATAGTAGAATTTATTCTTATAGAAAAAAAAACTAAATAATTTTACTGTCATCATGATACATCTCTATAAGATATGAAATAGTTTATTTTAAGTGATAACAAATTGTTTTATTTTACTGTCGAACGTTGCAGCGTTAGCGCGCAGTGTGTTGATACGTTACGTTTACGATTGTCACATTGATTCGTGAGTTTTTACTATACTACATGTAGTATAGTAAAAAGAAGAACGGGCAAGAAACTTACGGCTTGTGGCTCTACCATGAGTTTTTACTATAGCATATTTACTATACTCGCTAGCGTCTGTAGTTAAAAAAATGTATGAAGATTTGTACAGCGCCTCTAGCGGATAGTTGGGTACTAAAATTCGTAGGTAATACATACTACACTGGCCTGCAAAACTAAGTATCACACTTTTAGAATTTAGTTTTTTTCTAAACTATACAAGTTAGAGATTTCAAATAAAAAACGTTTTATAGCAAATTTTATCAGCTTTCTATAAAACATACATAAGTAACATTTTTAACTTTAAAAAAATGATAAACAATAAAATAGCCATTTTTAGCTTAGTGTCTAAAAACTCATCTAACATTTTCTAAGTATGTTTTACATGTTATTTCATTTGTAATAAGAGGTATTGCCTCCTCGGGCTCTGATTAGAGCTTCAAGCCGGCTTGGTATACTGAACGCGAGGTTTCGGAGCCGATTTTGGGGACCCATTCTCTTCTATCAGGGCCTGTTTTAGTGCCCTGAGGGTGGTAGGAGGTGGTCTGCGGCTTCTGAATAGCCTTCCTAGCTCGTCCCAGGCGTGCTCAATTGGGTTGAGATCAAATAAATATCTTGTTTACTTAAAAAGTTATTGCAATTTAAAAAGTGTGATACTTAGTTTTGCAGGCCAGTAGCTCTACCATGAGTTGTCACAGTAAAATCGCCTGACTTTACTACAGTAGTTACGTCAATATTAGTAAGTATTACGAATTTTAGTACCCAATTATCCGCTAGAGGCGCTGTACAAATCTTCATACATTTTTTTAACTACAGACGCTAGCGAGTGTAGTATATATAGTATAGTAAAAACTCATGGTAGAGCTACTGTGTAGTATTGACGTAACTACTGTAGTACAGTCAGGCGATTTTACTGTGACAACTCATGGTTTGGGTACTGTACCTCTACCATGAGCAGAGCTACAGCCTTCTAAGGTATGACGTATGACTGTTAGCAAGATCTAAAATCAACATGTTACACAAAAGATGAGCGTCTAGGCCTAGATATTATTTATCTCAGCTCGTGACTTCACAATCTTTATGTGGTGTTTCACCTTCGATTTGTATAACAATTTAAATATGTTATTTTGTAACAATACCTTGTGGACGCGGCGGTAATAATTGTAAAGTACATAGATATGTCGACAGTGCAAATAACTAAAAGCATTACGCTTATTTCAGAAAAAATATATTTATTCACAAACAAACTTACGACTATACAGTATTTACAAAATGAACATAGGCATATAAAATACATAAGAAACAGTTGAGCTATCTACAGACCGTTGCTAACGATCTATAGATAGTTCTACTGATCCAAATTAGTACCAATCGGAAGCGTACCCACCCAAGATACTGGCTGCTATAAGATTATTATTAGGTATCATCATCATATAATCTGTACTTAAATATCTTTTTTTTATTAAATTTTTGACCAAGCGAGTAAAGTGTCTCAGTTTCGGAATTGTCAGCTAATTTTCTTGTATTTTTTACCGATTTTAATTTTGCATACCAAAAAGATAAATAGTGAATAAAATCTTTTATATCTAATTAAGATTATTTATTCACAAACAAACTTACGACTATAACGTATTTACAAAATGAACATAGGCATATAAAATACTTATATATATAAGAAACAATTGAGCTATCTAAAGACCGTTGCAAACGATCTATAGATAGTTCAACTGGTCCAAACCAGTACTTTATTTCTCTATCGCGATTTTCGGTTAGGAAAAAGTTGACTAAAGTTAATTAAGTTTATTTACTTATTGGACACTAAAATTTTTATATTTATTTTTCATAACTTATTTACAGTTTTTATAAATAAATAAATATTCATGGACATTTCACACATCACACAACATAAGCAGAGCTTGTACTATGGGAACTTGATTGCTGGTAGAATACTTATATATTTTTTTTGTCAATACATAGGTACATACATACAATACATAGTAACACCCAGACACAGAACAAATATGTTCATCACACAAACATTTGCTCTGGGTGGGAATCGAACCCACGATCCACAGCATGGAAAGCAGAGCTACTGCCAACTGAGCTGTGACGCCTGTCACAGCTTTGTATTGTAGCAGTGTTAGGGTTAGAAACTTATTTAACTATAAAATATGGCTTGCTGATCGTCCATGTTGATATTTTTTCAAAATATAATTTAATTTAGGCCTAAAAACCACATGAATTCGTTCATTAACCCCATATTTGTATTGATACAGACTAACATTCTCAGACTAAACAAATAGTATAAAACTATTGAAATGCGTCTGTATTCCCCTTATTTGATCAGCTGATTACTTTTTGCTCTACAGAAATAGGCTCTAATAACTATAGATTTAGGTTTAAATTGTGTTACAGGTATTTGTTGGTATTTTTGATTAATTACCATACGCGTTGGCATATTGCTGATTCATAGTATTCTTAAAACTTTTGGTAATTAGTAGAATTTTGTAGAATTTTGAACTAACGAATTCCACCAAATTCTACTACGCAAATCAGAGTCAAATTAACTCAAAAGATTTAACTAAACTTTAGTAATTAGCTAACCAACATGCATTTAACTTATGAAACAAGCATTATAAAAAAGAAAAAAAAACCTTTGAACTCATGTACTAAAAAAGCGTAGCTCAGAAAAAAAAAGTATGTACATACTTACAAGAAAAAAAAAGTAGGACATTTCACACATCACACTCTAGTCCCAAACTATTGTAGTGTGCATATGGGAACTAGATTGCTAATAGAGTCTGTCAAGCGAAAGATGGCCCTGATAAATCGCGGCAAATTCAAAAACTATTAGTATGGCAATAGTATATCATCTACTTATTCATAATCATCATCAAAAATTATGTAAGTATATTTATTTAGAATAATATCAAAGTATCAAATTATGTAATTCCAAGTTATCCTATTATTTAATGTATTGCCATACTAATAGTTTTTGAATTTGCCGCGATTTATCAGGGCCATCTTTCGCTTGACAGACTCTAGAATCAATTCTTTTTTTTGTAAATACAAATACAGTATTCTTAAATCTGTGTAATATTTATGTAACAGAAGCCGTCTTCGAATCCTACTAAAACCACTTACTATTCTTTTCATACGTAAATATGTAGGTATTCTTAACAAATTGTCGCTCTGTCGTCTTCATTTACATTGGTTTTGTCTATGGTATGTTATGTTTTGTGTATTGTTTCAACCGCTTTTAGAGTACGTTTTGGAATAGTAATGAAGTTACCCATTTTGAAATGTGGTTTCGAATGCTTTGGAGGTACAGTCACATTCTAATTTGTAGGTTCAATAAAAAAAAGGTTAAGCAAAAACTTGCCTACTCGGGGTAGGCAAGTTTTTGCTTAACCTTTTTTTTTTACAAATGATAGTTCGTCCTTTGACCACAAACTCACCTGATGGAAAGTGATGTTGTGGCCGACGATGGAGCAGGACAATCTATGAGACACCCTGTTCACTCGTCCCTTGAAAAGAACAAGATTTAACCTGAAATTGGTTAAAAAAAATACTTATATAAGCACGATAATTTTCCTTGAAACATAGTGTATACGTTGAATTAAACTTAGCCGTGTGTAACCACTCCAAGCCTTGGAGTCTTTCATTCATATTAGTCTTTGGTAATCTCCCACAAGCATTCCTCATATCTTTCAAAATCATCTTTACATCAAAAACATATAGAATGAAAAGTAACGGGCCGAGCACCTCGCCTTGAGCAAGTACCGACAATCAAATTAGTCGACATTCGTGAGTGTGTAGTTCGCAACAGTTTAGAGACAGGACGATAATTGAATTGTGGCGGCCATACTGCTAGAGAAGTTGTGTACGAGCAACTTTAGTCGGACGATATGTTGCTGATTTGATAAGTGACAGATGTGATCTTAAACTTTCGAGGAGATATAACGCTTCATTTAACAATCAGTTAGTTGACAGCTCGCCTTTGTACATGACATCTATTTCTTGCTTATTTTGGGTACAATAAAGAATAAAGAACAATAATTTATGTCTCAAAATATAGAAATAAAAGAGATCACACTATGTTAACTTTTGGTAGAAGTTGAGTGACTTTTACTTTTGAGACTTTGAGTAGAGACTCAACATAAACCATGTCAAAACGTCCCAATAACTCTGAAAAATCTCATCATCAAAACCTATATTCCCGTCCACCGCTGAACGTACATCTCTCCTAGGATGCACCACTGAGCCGTCTTCATCTCTTCTCAGCCAGAGAGCGCTACATTCCACAGATCGTAGCTTCATCTTGCCGTATAACATCTTAGACTACGCTTGCCTGATTGCGGTCTCTAGTTTTAGGAAATCTATTGCGCAATTATTTGAAAAATTTCTCACTTCTCAATCATTTGCTGCTACAACAGTGAAATTAAAAGTAATATACAAACGTCGTGAAGTCGCCGATAGTGTCAAAAGCCTTGCACAGTTCTAAGTTTTAGAACACGTTTTATATTTTATTTATTGTTCGTTTCGTAATTTGCTTTTACAGTTTGCTTTATGTTTGGACGTGTGTGTGGCTATCCTTTTCATATTTACAAGGTATATTTAGTATATTTATGTATAGGCGACAAAGAAATTGGTTTACCACTTTTGATGACATCTCCCAGTAACATAATTATTCGCTAAGGATTACAGATTGACAGATTCTGACGTAGCAGTTATTAATCTGTCAAGCGAAAATAGCCCTTGATGTTTTGTACGTGCAAATGATATTCAGCCTTAGAGTGGTAAACCAATTTCTTTGTCGCCTATACAAAATATGTGAAGATATGGCTTAAATGGAAAAAATCGTGACGCAATTATTTTTTTTTCTCTTTATATTGCTGGAAACTTATGTCTTGCGACAAAATTAGTATTGTTTTTTGAACCATATTTTATTAGTTTCTCAGAGGTTATTTATTTATTTTTTATTTATATAAATAATCTTGAACTAACTTCACTTCTACTACCTATGTTGCCTAAGGCTGTCTGCATGTCTGTCTAGAAAATATGTAACTTATGTTTCTGTCTATCAATGAATTATTTGCGATTGTTCTCGATTTTATTTACGATCTAAAGTTTAAAGTAGTTTGTAATTTCTTGGTATTACGACCGCGGTTGAATAGATGACCACAACTCCACCAAGTACATTTTCTTCTAATATTGATGTTGCAAAATCTTTTTTTTGAAATAAGTAATTAATAATATTTTGTCTATTTCATAGTTTCTATCGCGTGCCTTGAGCGTGGAGACAGAATCCAGAAATTCCGTAACGAAAATAACCTAACACTGCGCATGCGCAATCCATGCTATGCAATAGCTCTAGATAGAACGTCCCCAAGTGCCACACATCTTTATTAATATATTTTGTAATATACATTTATTATAAAAGTTTTATTCTATTTATCAGCTCGGTGAAGTTTGATGTACTTATATTAGTTTCGGATCTTAGACTTATTAGAAACCCGTTACATGTCTGTCAAACAAGCGGCTTCAAGAGGTAGTTCTAATAAGGCGTGTGAAATCAATTCTCACCTCCGTCAGTGGGATGACAGCAAATAGCTATGACATTACACTTTGACGTAAATAACTGGTCTACACTGACATATTATAAATATTAAAATGTAGTTTGAAATCGTTGGCGCCAATGTTAATATAATATAAAAGTTTAAAAAAAGTTTTAAAATAAAACTTACAAATTAGTTTTTTCATTGAGAAGTGTAATGTGTGAATTATTCATGAATATTGGTTTATTTACAAACAAAACAAAAGTGTATACAAAAAATTGTACTAGAAAATGGTACTAGGCCTGCTTTCAATGTTGTGTATGATACTAGGGCTAACCTGTTTGCTCCAAAAAGATAAAGAATTTGATGTTTGCACAGAGCTTCCGGAGTTTAACGTCCGAAGTCCTACATAGTTAGTTATTTATTTGTACAAACATGGCATGATGGTACAACACCATGCTTGATATTGTCCACTGTTTATATTCTGATGAAAACTACAAATTCTGATGATAATGAATACTGCGTATCAACATTGGTATTCAGCTAGTATCTTGGTTACGCGACGATTGGTACTGATTTGGATCAGTTGAGCTATCCATTAATCGCTTGCAACGGTCTAGATGGCTAAACTGTTTCTTATGTGTTTTGTAAATGTACATTTTGTAAATAGGTACTGTCATAGTCGTAAGTTTAATATTTATACTTTATGATGAGATGATATTAAACTAATCTTATCTTCTTCTTCTTGCATGTCAATGGGTACAACGGGGTACAAGAACATAATCGCAAGAAGAAGAAGCGGTAGGAATCAGGCCGTAAGTTTCTAGGCTCTGGTCGCGTGGAACTGGCATTTACAATCACCTAGTATGTAAGACGATTCTAAATGATCCTTGTGATTTTACTGAATAAAGCAATTTTGACTTTTGACTTTAACTTAGATGATATCAAAGGTGATGATGATGACCAATCTGAAGAACGAAGAAGCCTATAATCTGTTAATGAAGAGAGCTATCCGTCGACAGTATTGCCATTAAACACTGTCATGGAGTTGCTCTCTTTATGAACGGATGCTGGCTCGACAAACCCTCGGGAGAAGAAGATGCTGAGGTGAAGCACGATCGGCGAGATGGAGCGACGGTCTGCGAAGTGTAGCGCAAACACAACGTGAGAAGAGCCGAAGACCGGGCTCAGTGGCGCGTCTGCAGAGACCTACGTCCAGCAGTGGACAGATATAGATGATGATGACATAGGTTTTTAAATAAGAACAAGAAGACGCTGAGGTGAAGCACAATTGACCAGTACCCCAAGTACGAGTTTGTGCACACACGGATCGCAGAGACGCAATCGCCGAGCGCCACCGATTTTGTATGGAGATCCAAGCAGCGACCCTAGCAGATTTCTTGAGAAGCTTGGATCTCCATACAAAATCGGTGGCGCTCGGCGATTGCGTCTCTGCGATCCGTGTGTGCACAAACTCGTACTTAGGGTACTGGTTAGGAAACCCTGTAACCTGTGTAACCAGTGTAAACACGGCTCAGGGGATGACCGTGAATAATTGTGACATTTGTAATAGAGGAAGAGCCTGTGAATACTAGACCTTCGTCATTTTATAAAGGCGGATCTAAAACTGAATAACCGCCCTAATTTTGCAAAATTAGGGCGGTTATTCTGATTTAGATCCGTGTAACTACTAATGCCTCGATCTAGTTCTGTCTTTTCGACCTAAGTCGATATTATGAAAAGTGACACTTATTTTGAAGAACTTTTATATAGTTTTATACGTATATGTAATTTTTTTTATAAAAAAAAAATATTCCTAGTGATAGTCATATCATATTTATTCAAAATCGTTTTTTAGTTTTTTTTTAATTTATGTTGTAATGTTTCCTAAGTAATTGGAGCATCTGTCATCTACAAATGTTATCAGATATTTATTATCTGTTTTTAAGACAGCGCAGCGCCGTGAATGTTTGTCTTTTATCATATTTGTTTTATAATAAAATTATACTTATTACCTGTTAAGTTACTTGGTTTTATTTATACAATCTTCTTTATTTTTTCTGCGTCAATCTACGTTTTAGCATATTTGTATATTTTAGTGATCAGACACTGTTTTGACAGGTTTTTTTAAATAGGTTAGAAGTTATACAAATCATAGTTATTCAACAATTTTAAATTTAAAAATTAATTTTAAATTCATAATAAACAAATTCATCATTCCCCTGCCCTTATCCCAAACAAATTATTGAATAAATATAATTGAATGGTGGATATAGGAAGCTAAAGATAATACTGATTACCTATCAATTTCTTCTAAAACTAGACATTTGAATTTGAACTACAAGTCTGAAGGATACATAATAGTCGATAGTAGCACACGATCGTCTTTCCAACACGATGCTATAACAAAGTATAGTTGTAGCATCGACACGATAAGAAGAAGAAGAAGAAGTCGATAGTTAGGTACAAGATAAAAAAAAACCTCGTATTAATGATGGAAGTGTTCAATATACGACGACCGATGTGGCGCGGTGGGCGATGGTCCGCCTGCGACGCGGAAGGTTGCGGGTTCGATTCCCGCCTCGGGATAAATGTTTGTATGTTCTGCAAATATTTATTCCGGGTGTTCTGGGTATTATATGTATAATAAAAAAATATCTATCTATGTAATGTATTATATTAAGTATTCGTGTCTTCTAGTACCCATAACACAAGCTCTGCTTAGCTTGGGGCTAGATGATGTTGTGTGGATTGTCCAGCATTATTTATTTATATTTTATATACTTACCTTTTTCCCTGGCTCGCACATAATTATAGGCCTTAGTTTGACTCCTAACCGTTGTTCAGTCAAAAAGCTTGGTGCTGTCAAAATGATAAGTGTTAGAAGATCTTTTTGTCTTAATTTTTTCCGTCTAGCCCCCTTTCGCAACGCGCGATATGGAACTTACTTTTATCATTTGGTACACTTTGCATCTAAGCTATAAACAAACTTAATGTATCATCTAAAACAGTCTTAGGAACAAATATGTGCTTATAAAATTCCTATTCTTATCACTGATAAGACGAGCCAGTGATAACGATAAAGACTAGTTGAAGTTGGTAATGTAACTACTTTATGAGGAAATTTTAGCACAGGAATAATATCCAGTAATCAGACAGTAACCCCCTATCTTATAAAAAGTTAGCGTTGAGTTTATGTCATCATTACGTATGGTAATCAATACTTCAAGTCTGCGCTAACTTTTTATAAGATAGATCTATTCTTCAAACCACTGAAAAACTAGTTCTACTGGTAGTAAAAATGACACAGAAGTAAGTAATCTTAACCGGTCTTACTTATAAAAAGTTAGCGCAGACTTGAAGTATTGATTACCATACGTAATGATGACATAAAGTCAACGCTAACTTTTTATACGATAGGGAGTAAATCTTTTTAAAATCTTTACTACCAGTTTTGTGTCACAGAGGTGCACTCTTAATAAATAAATATTCACGGACATTTCACACATCACATGACGCTCTAGTTCTAAACTAAGCAAAGATTGTACTAAGGGAACTAGATTACTGATAGAATACTTATATACATTTTTTTGTAAATATATATGCATAGAAACACATAGTAACAGACACAGAACAAATGTTCATCACACAAACATTTGCTCTGGGTGGGAAGCAAACCCACGACCCGCAGCATAGAAGGCAGAGCTACTACCAGCTGAGCTGTGACGCCTGATTATTTCTTAGACTATAGCTATCGATAATTTTGAGCTATCTTTAGCATATCGATTGATAAAATCTTTGTAGATTAATAACTCTACAGGAAATTGTTTCAGGTGTACAAGTAATATAACTTGCATGATTTGTGAAAGATTGAAAATATATACTTATTGCAAATTGCTAGATTAGCTCTGTTTACCTTTGTTTATTTGATTAAACTCACTTAAATTATCGTGAAAAAGCCACATTATCAGTACCCCAAGTACGAGTTTTTGCACACACGGATCGCAGAGACGAAATTGCCGAGTGAATATATCAATCGTAAACGTAACGTATTTAGGAAACACTGTAACGTTCGACAGTAAAGCTATTTTTTTTACGCGCAGTGTATCTCAAATACGTCACTGTTTCGATACGTTTACGAATGTTGCCGTCATCAATCTACAAAGATTATCAGATATACAAAAGATAGCTTATAATTACCGATAGCTAGGAATCAGTGCCAGTCTGACAAAATGTCGGCATTGATGTTATATTTGTTTTTGACTTTGTTTGGGATTGCGCACTGTGATGTGATCTGTGAGTCTGGATTTTGTAGGGTAAGTGATTTAAAGAAGTATTAGTAACTTTGACTTATAGTAGAGGTATGCTCCGTTAAGTATATTCTGTAGATATGCTACGGTTTTTGTTGAGTACCATATATTGTTTGTCATAATCATACTTTATTCAATAAAATCATGAATTTGAGTATCTGGCCCCGCGTATCAGCATTGCTATTCAACGCGGCAATGCAGCCAGTATCTTGGGTACACTTCCGCTTGTATTATTTTATGCCACCGATTGGTACTGATTTGGATTAGTTGAGCTATCTATAGTTTTATAAAGCTCTCTAATTTTATTTAAACGGTTTTACTTAGCTCATATTTATTATGTTTCTGTAGACGATAATTTTTTTGTGAGAAGCCACTGGTTTCCGAAACACTGTTTCTACTAGTTCGGGATCCAATATAATTCAAAATTTTGCTCTTCTTTCTTGCTTGCTTTATTTCTTTATTTCTCTATGGATTGCATCTTGATTGGATCTTTGTGTTGCAGACATACGAATCAGAAGTGGGATGCTCTTCACCAGCAGTGGAGTGCAGGATCAATAATGCAACGCACAGCGGTCTCCTCATGCCTTCCCCTACCATCTGTAACTGTTGCCAGTTCTGTCTTCCGTTCTTTGGTAGGTGACTCATAGGTCGTGCTGTTTAAAGAATATTTCGTTTAATTTTAAGAATTGATTTTTTTAATGTTCCAAAAAATTGCCTTAAATTTTATATAGGCAGTATTGTAGTGTACTAGGAGTCATATTCAGCTCGAATCTTAATTAAAGACCTATAATTGTAACCAAAATGATGCAATAAAAGGTACTTTATTCACAAACAAATATAAATATGCAATAAATGAATCTATCTATCTACAACACATTAGTATGTCCCAGACATGACTGTATATTAGGTATGTGTATTATTACTAAGTTAAATTGACACCGCACTGGAACTTCAGTATCTAACTTAGTTTAATTGTAATTCCTTGTAAGAAGGATCGTATAATAAAACGGTAGGAACCAGGCCGTAAGTTTCTTGCCCGTTCTTCCAAGCTCTGGTCGCGTAGAACTGGCACCTAGAATCACCTAGTATGTAAGATTCTAAATGATCCTTGTGGTTTTGCTGAAAAAAGTTTAATTGATTTTTGAACGCCTACAAATTAAATACGCGCTAGTGTAGGGACCCAGCGGGCCACCAGATGGTAAGTGATAACATACTAATACATGCCAGACTTTTAGGGCTATATTTCACAGGGACGCCATGGCGGCGCAACCAGTCGCCGCCACCAACAAAATGTATACAGCTCTACAGAGAGTTACTCACCTGGTGTCCGTTTGGTCGCGCAACCAAACGTACATTTTGTTGATCGCGACGACTGGTTGCGCCGCCATGGTGTCCCGGTGAAATATAGCCCTAAGGAGTACTCTCTTGGTTTTCCAGTTGAAGATGCACATTGCAGTACAGGTGGACCTGGAACCGGGTACACCGTGGGACGGTGTGGAGACGGCCTAACTTGTGAGCGCGATGCTGAAGCTGGTCAAAACTTTTGTAGAAGAAGTAAGTTTTATGGCTATTGCAATGGTTTTAAGATACAGTTTAAGTGATTTTTCTTTTAAATAAAAACACTCAAATGAACGGAACCAGTAAATAATTTAGCTTAATTCTTATTCTGGTTGGGGTAATAAGATCTCTGAAGTTCCGCAATGGGGTGTATTGTGCATTGTCCCCCTGCGAACCTCACCCCAGCCAGCCCAAAGTAAGAAGGTCTTTGGGTTGGTGACAAATGTGTTTGGGTTGATGGCAGCAATTGAGATTCAATACCGACCCGATATTGTAACCTAATGTCCACCAATGCGAAGCCGGGGAGAACAGCTATTTTCCCATAATCATCATCATCTTCCTACCCTTGTCCCACATTATGTGGGGTCGATACAACACGTCTTCTTCCACTTTCCTTTATCATTTTTGACGACCGATGTGGCGCGGCGGGCGAAGGTCCGCCTGCGACGCGGTGGTTGCGCAGATCGATATTTATTCCGGGTGTTCTGGGTATTTCATATGTATAATAAAAAGTATCTATCTATGTAATGTATTGTATTAAGTATGTCAGTCTTCTAGTACCCATATCACAAGCTCTGCTTAGCTTGGGGCTAGATGATGTTGTGTGAATTTTCCAGCATTATTTATTTATATTTTATAATTTACCCATAATCTTCCCATCCATATTTTATCAGTGAAGTCCGAATGCCACAGCGCACAAGACCTGTATGATGAGAGACAGTCAAAGGGTGAGGTCGGGGCTATGGAGATGAGACCTCACTGCGATGGGAAGGGGAACTACGCTACCTTCGACTGCGTGCCTGCACATACGTAAGACTTCACCATCTTCTTGCACCAGCAAGACTACTACATGTCCCCCATAATACTTTTAGCTTTAAATACACCCTAAAACAAAGTAAAATAAAAATAAAATAGTCTTTATTTACCCAATAATAAAATGTAGGTATAGTTTTCATATAACTATTTGGTTTGTGGGAGACCCTATACAGACCCCACTATGGCTTGAGGATCTATGATCTTAGGCCATTCCTCCATTGAATTTCCGATTTGGTCGTCTTTATATACTCCTTGTACTTCTACGAACATTAATATCATCTTGCTCTTTCTTTCAAGGTGCTTCTGCCAGTCTGAAGAGGGAGAAAGACTATTCGGAGAAGTTCTGAATATGGGAACAGTGACCACACAAAACTTGCATTGTGGTTAGTAACTTGTTTGATATTTCCTCGTCAATTTAGTATATTTTCTAAGCACTGTTTTACTGGTAGTCAGTAATTGAGAAGGTTTTTGAAGATTTTAATTAAAAAAAAAAAAGCTAGCACTCCGGGAGTGCCGGCAGAAGTGAAAACTTCAATATTAACGTTGTGTTTTCACTTTTAAGTTTTCACTTCAAAAATATAACCACAGTCGTGATTGTGTCATGTCATTGTGTCACATTCGCGCAAGCGCGAATGTGACACAACGACGAAGCCAACGAAGACACAGACACATTCGCGCAAGCGCGAATGTGTCTGTGTCTTCGTTGGCTTCGTCGTCATCGTCACGTCACGTCATGTCGCCACGTCATCGTCACGTCATCGCGCAAGCGCGAATGTGTCTGTGTCTTCGTTGGCTTCGTCGTCATCGTCACGTCACGTCATGTCGCCACGTCATCGTCACGTCATGTCGCCACAACACTATTTAATTGTTTGAGTCATACGTCGCGTGACCGCAAGTGTGTTCTTTTGTCGTCTCTTGTTTTACGAGCAATGTATAAAAATTAAATAAGATCTTACGCTTTTTCGACGTCACGTGACCCTGACGCGAGTTTGAAAGTTTTTACCCACCCAGCGCCGCTAAAGAAGTTTTCACTTCAAAAATATCTTAGTATGTAGCTAACTTGCTCGTAGACCAAGAGGCAGACCACCAGCTTGATTCAAAGACATTACAGAACGCGCTGGAAATCAGTGGATGTGAGTCGCAAGGGACCATAAATAATGGCATAGTTACGAGGAGGCCTATACTCAGCAGTGGGCTGCCAACGGGCTGAAATGATAATGATTTATTTATCCGCTGGTTTATTAGTCAAAAAACACCACTGACGACGTGTTCTGTAAGGGCTATATTTCACCGGGACACCATGGCGGCGCAACCAGTCGCCGCTACCAACAAAATGTACGTTTGGTTGCGCAAACAAGCGGACACCAGGGTCCCGTTTCACCAACTTACAAGTTAACTAGTAACAATTTTACTATTACAGGCGTTACAAGCTACTAATTACAATTACAAGCGTTTCACGAACAGCGATTTTTTAAAGAATAATAAAAATCTGACCATAGACTCATTTTACTAGGAAGAAAGTGTCGAATAACAAGTGAAATTTTCTGCCCTATTCCATTCATTCCAATTCATTCAAATTCGTCGTTCTTTGCACTGTAATTGGTTGGCGGTCTTTCGAGTTTCAAAAGAGGTAATCACGTCTCTGATATTTTGTGGCCATTCAACATAGTTAGGGAAGAAATGGGTGGATACAATTGATACAATTGTATGTACCACACGGCATACACTGGCCTTAGACACGTCGTGCATTACCCCTACCGTGTGGTACTGTTCTCCGGACCCTAGCCAATGCAGTCCCATGCACAGCTGCAATTTGGGGTCCAAGGGCATATTCCGCTGCGTGGTATATTCAAGGTGTGGTCCAACAATTCCTAATAAATATTGCATTTTTGACGAACTCATTCTGAATCGTTCATTAAACTCGTAGTCACTTTCGAAATCTACGTTAATACGCTCCCGATATATTCTTCTTCTCCGCGTTATTGTATTATCTTCTTCTGATGACGAGTCATCATCCCAAAAGAACATTGTTATTTCTAGTTCAATGATTTAAAATGTTTTTTGAATATTATAGCTCTGAAACTATTTAATAATATTGCACTTTTACAATTCTACCCAGGTCAAAAGGTAGGTAAAATTGTAACCAAAATCCCTGACAAGTTCAAATTTCTGTAGGAAACACTTGTTCGATTCATCAAATTGTCACAATAAAAAAATTAAAAAAATCTATGGATTGTAAATTGTCACTGGTTACTTGTACTTGTAAAATTTTGAATTTACGACATTATGAAACGCTTGTAACACGAAATGTTGCCATTATCAATGGATTATGGGTAAATGTTGCTATTTAATTTTACAATTCTACAAATTTGTAAGTTGGTGAAACGGGACCCAGGTGAGTAACTCTCTATAGAGCTGTATACATTTTGTTGGTAGCGGCGACTGGTTGCGCCGCCATGGTGTCCCGGTGAAATATAGCCCTAAGACATTGCGCTGCCTGCACCTATCTGTCATCTGTCATGTGTCAAAATTTGACATTTCCAGGTTGTTCCCGCCTCCACGAGAAAATCCGAAAAGACATTGCTTCTGGAGTGCGTCTTCCAGTTATAGGACCTCGCTGCACTTCCGATGGGAATTTCAACCCTGTACAGTGTATAGAGAGGAACTGCTTTTGCGTGAACCCTATTACAGGGGCGGTGGTGGATGTGGATAAGAAGGTTGACCTTAATGAAGACCCGATAACGGAGCTACCTTGTTGTAAGTCCTACTAATATTATAAAGGAATGTATGGATGGATGTATGTTTGTTACTCTTTCACGCAAAAACTAAATTTCAGTCAAAAATATAACGATGGTAAGACGAAGTCGCGGGCATCATCGTAGTCATATATGTACTATATTCAATAAAATCTGTTTCAGGGCCTACAAGAAAGGACAAAAATTTTAAAAAAACTTTAATAAATAAAATTAAGTAGTAGAGATCAGACAGAAGAAGGACAAGAGCATTTTAGGCTAGGCTAGAAACTGAGACGCTTCGCTCGCTTGGACGATTCCACATTTTTTTTAAGCTATTGCATAGCTTCTATGGCGGGCCTTGAGCGTGCAGACCGAATCCAGAAATTCCGTAACGAAATAACCTAACACTGCGCATGCATAATCCAACAAAAATGCTATGCTTTATGCCCGGATTACACGAGGCTAGTTTTTCAAGCCAGGATAGCAAGCAAGTGTCAGTAAGCTAGCAAGCTAGTACTTCTGGCTTCGTGTAGACAAAACTAGCTTCATTTCTAAGCTAGTAAGGTAGTTGAGCCAGGACAGTTTTTAATAGGATGGAGTTCTATTTTTTTAAGCTAGTAGCGCCCCCACCACTGTTTTTACTAACCTGGCATGTGTACTAGCTTCATGTGGCCGGCGAAGCTAGTTTAAAGTTGACTTTTAAGCAGTAACCACGCGTTTTGTTTGTTTATATACTAGCTCAAAATAACATAGCCTCATGTAAACAGAACTAGCATATTCCAAGCCAGGTCAGCTAGCCAAGACAGTTTAAGAAGAGAAATAGCTTGCTATCCTGGCTTGAAAAACTAGCCTCGTGTAATCCGGGCATTATGGCGGCAGTCCCCGAGTGCCACATCTTTTTTTTTTACAGATGACGCATTACTAGACCTCTTTCCTCATCAAAGCATAGGCAGCCCCCCTTTTAACTACACCACGCCGTGTTTCGAGGACATGAAAGCGAAGATAGAGCAAGTCCTGCAGAGTGAAGAGGACGGATATATTGTGGATTACTTCAGTACATTCCCTGAATGCATGCCTGATGGAACGTACGGTCGGGTTGTGAGGAGACGGACTGGAGAGTGAGTATAAGTGTATGCTTAATACGAGTGTTTGGACACGCGGATCGCAGACGATTTGTATGTAGAGCTAAGCAGCGCCCCTAGCAGATTTCTTGAGAAGCTTGGATCGCCGTTGAAAATCGGTGGCTCTCGGCGACCCGTGGGTGCACAAACTCGTACTTGGGGTACAGATTTGTGACTTTAATAAGCTTAAAGCTCTGTTGGTAATCAATAGTAATGGTTGTATTTCTGTTTCGCTTTGATAAATATGGTTGTTGATGTAACTACATTACAATATGACAAAACATACTATGTATCAGAGTGGACTATGTTTTCTATGCTCTTTGACCACTGGTATTCTATTTACAGGAAAATTTGCGTAAACGAGCGCGGTCAACATATTGATGGTTACGAAGTCCAGCCATATACCGAAGGCTACGATTCCATGGATTGTAGTAAGAATTTCAACCAATAATTTTTACTGCCATCTAATGGCAAATAGCATTACTAATTATGTGTAAAGCGACATCTAGTGCAATAATTTCTCACTATATAAGTTTGTTTTAGCGCCATCTACTGATATTAAAATGTAATATTTTTTACCGCCATCTAATGGCGAGTAGCAGTACTAATTATATTTAAAGCGACATCTAGTGCAATAATTTCTCACTACATAAATATTATTTAGCGCCATCTTTTAACATTAAAATGTAAATTTTAGTAGCACAGATATAAAATCCCCACCGAAAGTGCTACAGTAATTATGTACTTGTATTTCATTTGTTTCATGTATTTATTTCAGAATGTGCTTTAACTTCACTGGTCATGGCTTCGTCAACTGAAAAACCAGTTTGCTGTAAAAACGGCAACTACAGAAAGATACAATGCCGCCGTGGTACGTGTCGGTGTGTGGATTCCGATGGCAGGCAAACAACGGAACAAGAGTCTGCAGATGTTACTAAACTATCGTGTTACACTCCAGATTGGCGAACATGCTAGTTTATTCTTATATCAGGAAGCTTATAATTAATATAACTATAGATAACTGAAAATGTTTAAAATTATTGTTTAAAACCTCGCGGGTTTTTAGCCTGTGGCAGAAATACATACTCTTAAAGAAAAATGTTACCAAGCTTTTTTATTACCCTGTATTTGTCAACTTATAAGTGCGTATAAAATATAAAAATGTGGTTCATGTTTAATTTTCTAAAAGAAACATAAAATTATATGCTAACAGCAGTTAGAACAACAACAAAATATTATTTATTATAATATATAGCAATATTATATGAGTATCCCTTATAAAACCAAAGTGTTATGATAAAAGAACCTTTATGTGCTGCATAAAGTGAATATATGAACTCATGTTAGGTGTTCTATTTATATAAATAAAATAAATATAGTTTCAAATTATGCACTGGTAACACTTTCTTTCCCATATTTCATTACCTGTGCTTTAAAGATATTAGTTATCTGTGGCGATGAAGTGTCAATCTGTCATTTCAGAATTTTCGTTTTTCGTTGTCGTCCATTGGAAGCGAATGTATCACTGTCTTACGGATTTTGTGAATATTTACATGTTATATTGACACAAATCTAACGCTGTTGTGTTCTATCTGATGCTATAGTATAGCGGTGTAGTTATAAATCCAATAGTTTTCGAATAACAGCGGCATTTTAGGTTACATTCGCGATACTTCGTCATCAAACCTACGAATCGGTTATGCTAAACCGCATATTATTTTTAGATTTGTATCCAATATCGACGCGATTGATTCGAGTTTAGCGAACATAATTTATCTATTCCTGTGCTTCAAGTGTTAGCTGCAAAATGGGTCTGATCATATCAAGATTTCGCGTAAGTATTATTTTTACTTGATAAAGTGCCTAGTTGTGTTGTAGCCAAAACTAATTTAGATGTATCTGATATGTTTTTGGCGGCAATTCAATATTTCGTCCATGACCTGGGTTGCTTAATAATTTATTGAGACTATTATGAAAGTGCCTATGACACCCACAATCTGGATGTATTCCTATTGTTTCAACAAAGTCATTCATCGCACATATATTAGTCATATCATGGAAAGTAATGGCATTCTAAACAATGTAAGTAGATTATATTCATACCTACTCATTAAAATGTAATTTTCCTTGCCTCTGACTACCTATCTTAGATTTAGTACCTTTTTCTATTCAACTTAAGTTGGTGGTTGATTATGTCTGTTCTGTCATGCCTTTAAGTCACCACCATCCATATTGTATACTTAAAATGTCAATATATTGACCTGTATTTAATTTACTAGCGGCCCGTCCAGACTCGGCATGGGTGGACATTGGGTTATGTTACTTAAGTTTTAGCAATGATCCCCAATCTTTTCTAGCAATAAATATAGCCTATGTTACTCAGGGTGAATGTAGCTTTCCAACGGTGAAAGAATTTCCAAAATCAGTGCTATAGTTTTTGAGTTTATTGATTACAAACATACACTTATATAAAATAATATATGATGTCATCTACACTTATAAATATATATTCACAGACAATTCAAACATCACATTCTAGTACCAAGTTCCCAAACTGAGCATAGCTTGTACTATGGGAACTAGATTGCTGATAGAATACTATATTTGTCTGTAAATATTTATTTATAATTATATTAGTTTAGATGACATCATAAATATATTTAATTTAGCTAATAATAACTAAACTTTGTAGTTTTCTATGAACAATACTTAGATTTATGGCCCACCCACAACATTGTCCCCATCTTGTTCACATCCTGCCACAGTTTATCTCAAAAACACTGCATTTCATTGTTTTTAGTTAAATAAACCTATTATCATTATAATTTGGAGAATTCGCTATTAGAATATCCTTATAAATTATAGCCCATGCGTTATTATGATGTATAAACTACATTATTGTAAAGTTTCATCAAAATCCATTTAGTAGTTTTTGTGGGAAAATGTAACAAACATAGATCCTTTCGTAATTACAATATTAGTAAGATAGAAGAAGAAGAAGTAAGATAAATCAATATTCATTTTTGATTTTGACAACACTATGTAGACCCAAACTAAGCAAAGCTTGTACTCTGGGAACTAGATTGCTGATAGAATACCTATATATTTTTTTGTAAATACATACATAGAATACATAGTAACACCCAGACACAGAACAAATATTAATGTTCATCCCACATACATTTGCTCTGGGTTAGTATCCTACCCACAACTGGCATGGAAGGCCGAGCTACTACCAACTGAGCTGTGACACCTGTCTATTATACAGTCTAGTTATGTCATGGCTCATTTAACTACACCATACAGACCTGCCATAGTACTGAATCCATTGAACCATATAAAGTACATCTACCATGAGTTGTCACAGTAAAATAGCCTGACTTTACTACAGTAGTTACATCAATATTAGTACATATTACGAATTTTAGTACCCAACTATCCGCTAGAGGCGCTGTACAAATCTTCATACATTTTTTTAACTACAGACGCTAGCGAGTATAGTATATATAGTATAGTAAAAACTCATGGTAGAGCTACAGGGTTACTACGAATAAATGTGACAATCGTAAACATATCGAAACAGTGACGTATTTGAGATACACTCAAAAATGTACACGAATATGTGACGACCGATGTGGCGCGGCGGGCGAAGGTCTGGAAGGATTCCCGCCTTGGGATAAATGTTTGTACGATCTGCAAATATTTATTACGGGTGTTCTGGGTATTTTATATGTATTATAAAAATATTTATCTATGTAATGTATTGTGTTAAGTATGTCAGTCTTCTAGTACCCATAACACAAGCTCTGCTTAGCTTGGGGCTAGATGATGTTGTGTGGATTGTCCAGCGCTATTTATCATTATTTATTATACACTGCGCGTCAACATCAGCTTTACTTCCGAATGTTGCAGCGTTAGCGCGCAGTGTGTTTTAAATACGTTACGATTACGATTGTTACATTTATTCGTGCTTAGCCCTGTGCACCAACTTAGTACGTCATTATGTACCTGCTATTCATTCAACTACAACTAACAATAGAAGTCAAGGATGACTGGCGGTCAAATGAATCGATGCATTATAATGATTCAATTCTGTAAACTGTATTAAGTAAAAATCAAATTAAGTATTACATTATTAAGTTGGCGTCACGGCTCAGTTGGTAGTAGATCTGCCTTCTATGCTGTGGGTCATGTGGGTTCGATTTCTACCCAGAGCAAATGTTATACAATAAGTATTCTATCAGCAATCAAGTTCCCATACTACAAGCTTTGCTTAGTTCTTCTAGAGTCTAGATCTAGAAGAACTACGCAGAGTCTAGAATCTAGACTCTGGTCGACTAACTGGCGCCTAGAATCATCTAGTATGTAAGACGTTTCAAAGTGATCCGCATGATTTTATTGAATAAAGTAATATTGACTTTGACTCAGAAATCTCTATACACTTTCAAAAAGATTTAATATAAAATAGCGTTTAGATTCGACTTTCATCTAACACTCACTTTCACACAATAATTTGCTATTGAATATAAATTCTTACGACCTTGTGATAAGTTCCGTAATCGAATAAAGTTATTATGTTACGCTCTGATTCGTACCTTGAGTTTTGGCGCATCAAGAAACAGCTAAAATTACTTTTGTCATTGTAAAGTTTTGTTTTTATAAAATTGGTCTTAGCAATAAATAAATAAAAACTTTTGTCCAGCAGTGGGACGATATAGGCTAGAGAAAAAAAAATATTTTTTTTAAAAAGACAATTTTTTGCGTGATAGAGTAACGAACATACATCTATACAAACTTTCGCATTTGTAATATGAGTAGAGTAGAATATCACTAGTATAGTGGTTTGTGAGAACAGCAGACCTCGCAAATCATTAATGCAATTACCATGAAATAGCCGATCATTTTGCAACTTACTCTGTAAATGGAGTTCAAGTGCATCTCAAATTTGATTTCCGTCGATAAATAACGTTACAGCAAACTAGCCCCGTTTCCCCCCGTCCTTTTGCTAAAGTTAAAGATCGCGCTCGTCAAAAAAAAACATAGTAAATCAAGAAAAAATCATTAAAATCGGTTGAAAAATCCGACATCTAGATGAGAACAGACGGACAGAAGAACGAGCATTTTGTCCAATATCGAAACTGAAACGCTTAGCTCGCTCGGTCGATTTTAGCGACACAACCTATAAAGTTATACCAAGTGAAGTCTGGTACAAGTAGTTGTTTTGTGGTTACTTATATCATCATCATCATCATTTCAGCCCGTTGGCACCCACTGCTGAGTATAGGCCTCCTCTTTATTATGCCATTCTTTACGGTCCCTTGCGACTCTCATCCACTGATTCCCGGCTCGCTCCATAATGTCTTTGGACCATCTTATATGCGACCACAAAATTGTTATCTAAACTAATATTATAAAGAGGAAAGATTTGATTGTTTGTTTGTTTGTTTGTTTGCATCGAATAGGCTCCGAAACTACTGGACCGATTTCAAAAATTCTTTCACTGTTGTGAAGCTACATTATCTGTGCTGAACATAGGCTATATTATAATGACATTTTTCATATAGGCTACCCGTGCGAAGCCGGGGAGTACTACTAGTTAGGTTATAAAATACTTAAATTTTATCTTGGTTATCTGATAAAATTCAATCTCAAATATCTATTACTAACGCAATAATGTCTGATTTGAAATTCCATAAAGTATTAGTAGATACGTTATACGTAATAGATATGTATCGTATTTATTTAATTCTTTGTAAGAAGGATCATACAATCAAACTTTTAATTGGCCTTCAGATTTACTTATTATTTTTTACTATGTAACTACCTAGCTGTTAGTTTTCCCAAAACTTATAAAATAAAATAAATAAATAAATAAAAA
Organism: Ecliptopera silaceata; assembly: GCA_932527185.1. Taxonomy (NCBI): domain Eukaryota; kingdom Metazoa; phylum Arthropoda; class Insecta; order Lepidoptera; family Geometridae; genus Ecliptopera; species Ecliptopera silaceata. The sequence continues at coordinate 2,952,954 of OW052217.1, read as the reverse complement.
ACGGTAGGAACCAGGCCGTAAGTTTCTTGCCTGTTCTTCTACTAGATCTAGGCTCTGGTCGCGTGGAGCTGGCACCTAGAATCACCTAGTATATAAGACGATACTAAATGATCCTTGGATCCTTGTGATCCTTGTGACGTGAATTTATATTTTTTGTAATAAATAAAATAATGCTGGACAATCCACACAACATCATCTAGCCCCAAGCTAAGCAGAGCTTGTGTTATGGGTACTAGAAGACTGATATACTTAATATTATACATAGATAGATATGTTTTATTATACATATAAAATACCCAGAACACCCGGAATAAATATTTGCAGATCGTACAAACATTTATCCCAAGGCGGGAATCGAACCTTCCGCGTCGCAGGCGGACCTTCGCCCACCGCGCCACATCGGTCGTCATTTATTACTGATTTTGATTTAGTACGGAACCCTTAAAGATAATTAAATAGGTATTTTTAATCTCCAGCGCAAGAAAACAACATCCGAAGTACTAGAGCGTCTAGAAACGAAGATTAAGTCGATAGAACAAGATGGCGAATATAAAGAACAGACACATAAGCGTATTATCGGCTACGTCATGGCGTACTCTGTTGGATTGTATGTACTATTCGCCATATTGTACTATTTTATGTACATTGGGAAGAGTACGCATTGGTTGAATTCTGTACTACACGCGTCGCCGCTACTTGTTCTACCTATACTGTAAGTATTAATATGTTATTAAAGTTTAATTGACAGGCGTCACAGCTCAGTTGGTAGTAGCTGTGCCTTCCATGCATGGTCGTGGGTTCGATTCCACCTTAGAGCAAATGTTTGTGTGATGATATTGATTGTTGTGTGTGATTGATCTATGTATGTATTTACAAAAAAAAGTATATAAGTATTCTATCAGCAATCTAGTTCCCATAGTACAAGCTTTGCTTAGTTTGGGACTAGAGTGTGATGTGTGAATTGTCCGTAAATATATTTTTTGCTTAGATTGGGACTAGAGTGTGATGTATGAAATGCCCATGAATATTTATTGATATTTTATTTTATTTTTAGTGTAATATTCCTCCGTTCTGCAATATCTTGGTACTATAATTGGTCTCTAGAGAAAAATAGATTGAAATTGTCCAAAATGAGAGAAGAAAAGAAGAAGATATTAGAGGAAGTTATGAATACTGCGACTTACAAGGTTAGTTTTGATTTTAATAAAAAAAATATGAAAAAGAAATTAAACATACAATATAAAATACTCAAAATACCAATTATTAAGACTCAAAAAGCTACAGATAAGTTTATGAATTAATTTTAACCAACGAAAACGACCAACCAACGAGGTTTCTTGAAACCAACGAGGTTTTCAAGAAAACGTGTTTTTTTAACTTTTGACAGAATAGCCCAATTTTGGTAAAATAAAAAAGTACCTAATATTTTTTTCACTATATTCTTATTATTAAGTTCTTCATCTTATGTAAGTTTACCTAGTAATTTGGAGGTCCATTTCAAACTTTCGCGTTTATAATATTAATATGAAATAGTAACAAGTTAGCTGAATAAAATGTCAATAAATAATTTTGATGTTCATTGCAGGTTGCGAAAGAGATACTGGATAAATACGGCTCACCCGACGCGCAATCGAAAGCTCTCAAGTCGTTTGTCCCGTCTATCAATGTACCGGGTAATAACGGACCCCCTATGCCCATGTCTCCAATCCCAGGTAGATTCCTCTGTAACTAATACCTTTAGAAACATCAAGTCATATTATTTTTTAACTATTTTTATGTGACAATCGTAAACGTATCGAAACAGTGACGTATCTAAACTAATATTATAAAGAGGAAAGATTTGATTGTTTGTTTGTTTGTTTGTTTGTTTGCATCGAATAGGCTCCGAAACTACTGGACCGATTTCAAAAATTCTTTCACTGTTGTGAAGCTACATTATCTGTGCTGAACATAGGCTATATTATATTTTCAAAAAAATTAGGGATTCTTACTAAAACTTCAATTATGTAACCCAAGGTGTATAAGAAATTCCTTACATCGCGTGCGCTGCGGAAACTATTGATGATAGAAAGAAATTATGTACTACAATTTTGTAGAACACATCATCATCCACAAAAAAGTCAGCGACAGCATATGCCTAACTATTATAGATATGTCATAATAAGTGTTTTAATATCAAAAAAATATAATTAAAATGACGACGCCAGAAAACGTTCTATATTTGTACTTAGGTATTAATTCTTATCTAAATAAATTACTTTAAAATTAAGACTGCTTCAATACCTTTCTATTACTTTTTAAATTATTGAATTCGGACATTCCATTCGAAAGATATCACGAGTTCAAAAATGTAAGTACTTATTAGAAAAAAGTCAGCGGGCGCCGCGCCGCGCCGCTGCCGGTCACGGGAGTATATGCGGGGGGGTTACATACTATAGGGTCTATATTTTTTATCATTTCGAAAATACATTTATACTAAGTAACATATTAGCTATATTATAATGATATTTTTTTATATAGGCTACCCGTGCGAAGCCGGGGCGTACTACTAGTTTGAGATACACTGCGCGTCAACATCAGCTTTACTGTCGAACGTTGCAGCGTTAGCGCGCAGTGTGTTAATAAAATACGTTACGTTTACGATTGTTACTTTAATTCGTACTTAGCGCCACCCATCAAATAACCAACATGTATAATGAGCCATTTGGTTGTATGTACCTATAATTGTATAAAAAATATTCATTTAATATTCACCTAGCCTCTTCTTACTACCCTTTAGATATATTCAACTAGTTGACCCGTGCCCACTTCGTTGGGCATAATTCGACCGTTTTTTCTCCGATTCACTTTGCAAAACGGACTGCCACGTAAAAGCCTTTTTATTAAGTATTATTGAATGATAGTATTCTTCGGTTTTTTATATAACCTATGACACTCAGCAATAATGTGTCTTTCTATTGGTGTAAGAATTTTTAGAATCGGTTCTGTAGATCGCGAGATTACCCCTTAAAGACACAAAATGACGACCGATGTGGCGCGGTGGGCGATGGTCCGCCTGCGACGCGGAAGGTTGCGGGTTCGATTCCCGCCCCGGGATAAATGTTTGTATGTTCTGCAAATATTTATTCCGGGTGTTCTGGGTATTATATGTATAATAAAAAATATCTATCTATGTAATGTATTATATTAAGTATGTCAGTCTTCTAGTACCCATAACACAAGCTCTGCTTAGCTTGGGGCTAGATGATGTTGTGTGGATTGTCCAGCATTATTTATTTATTATTTATTTATTTATTTAATTTTACTTCTTTATAATATTAGTATAGGTTTTAATTATAAGTATGTTTTTTCAGCGACTCCCGGCCAGATGAGACAGAGACAAATAGCTGTGACGTCAACACCTCTCAATAAAAACATGAACAACGCTCTCGGGGTAATAAATACCTCTATGTACAATGGAGGTAGATTAAGAGTAAGTTATTTAAATAAAGAAAGTTCTAGTAGCTTCAGCCTTCGTCGTGGGTTCGATTTCCACAGAGAACAAACGTTTTTGTGATGAGTATATTAATATATTTAAAAAAAATGGTTGTCTGTAAAGTCGGTTTACTGACGATAGTTGAACGTGACAACGTCACTTCATGGAACGCCTCAGAACGCTTCAGAACGCCTCATGAGTCATGTTTTTTCGTGCGTGCAGCCGGCTCTATCGAATTATAAGACGTTGTCACGTCAAAAAAAAAAGAATACATAAATATTTCGGTTGAGTTCAAACTTACGACTATTACAGTATTAACAAAATGTACATAGGTATGTAATACAAAGAAACAGTTGAGCTATCTACAGACCGTTGCAAACGATCTATAGATAGTTCAACTGATCCAAATCAGTAGCAATCGTCGCGTACAAGATACTGGCTGCATTGCCGCGCTGAATAGGATGATACGATGGGCCAGATACACTAGACGCTCAGAAATTAGTTATTAGTTTTTTCCTAGCTGTTAGTTTCTCCTAAAATTATTAAATAAAAGTACTTATATGTATATTTCAGTCGGACCAACTGCCCCGTCCTCTGTTAGACAAGAACCGCTCTGCATTAGACAAAGTGGTTGATTACTTGTTGAAGGATGGACCGAGTCAACGGATGGCTTTGATATGTGCACAGTGTTTTGCACATAATGGTGAGTATCTCAATAATTCATTCAAGCATGTATTAAAAAAAAATATGAATATAGGCTATATTTCACCGGAACGCCATGGCGTTTGGTCGCGATTTGGTCGCGCAACCAAACGTACATTTTGTTGGTAGCGGCGACTGGTTGCGCCGCCATGGTGTCCCGGTGAAATATAGCCCTATAAGTAGTCTATCAGCAATATAGTTCTCATAATAGTACAAGCTTTTCTTAATATGGGACTAGAGTGTGATGTGTGAATTGTCCGTGAATATTTATTTATTCATTAATTCATTTATTTATTGCAAAGTTATTGGACTATTTTAAGCACAAATACATAATGTAGCCAAATAAAGTTATAAGGGTTAAACAAAATGGTAAAACCAAACCAAAATAAAAATAAAAGGATAATTATAGGATATTTTATATATAAAAACATAAAAATACAGTATCAGTAACCTGGTTCCCATTGTACAAGCTTTGCTTAGACTAGAGCGCGATCTGTGTAATGTTCTTAACAAAATAATTAATTCTATAATATAATTATGTATTTTTCTCGCTAATTAGTTGTAAGATCTACGTGTACAATAAAGTATTTCATTCAATTCATTCATTCATTCATTCAAAGTCCTTTGTTTCAGGTATGGCGATGGTTGAAGAATTTGATTATGTGTCATATGTATGCGCATACTGTGGTAAAATGAATCCTTCGCGAAAACAACGCCCGGCCGCGCCATTGCTTACTCCATCGAAAGTTGCGCCTTTAACTAGACCGGTCCATACTGGTACGTATTACCCCATATTGATACAACACCATGCCCCATACTGAGATAACTGATACATACAACCCGTGATCGTTCGACCCGAGATCATGGCGCATGCAACTGTGCCGAAATATCGGGAAATAATAAAACTCACTAATCATGGTAAATATCCCGTTTATAATGAAAACTATGTTCAAAACCGTGATAGTTTCAAATATTACATATATGATACATACAACTCAGTCCGACTAAACATGATGATGTTTTCAAAGCTTTATAGTCACTTTCGCAGGAGCTGGTGATGACTCATCAATGGCCAGTTCTGGATCGGACAGCGAAGAGGATAAACGAAACCACATTGATAGCTCTAAAACACATAGTAAGTAATAAATAAATAATGCTGGACAATCCACACAACATCATCTAGCCCCAAGCTAAGCAGAGCTTGTGTTAGTACTAGAAGACTGACATACAATACATTACATAGATAGAACACCCAGAATAAATATTTATCCCAAAAAATGTATCCCAAGGCGGGACTCCAAACCGCTACTCTGCGTCGTAGGCGGACCTTCGCCCGCCGCGCCACATCGGTCATAGATAGTTGTGAATCAAATATGTATAATTGAAAAAGAAATGACAGGCGCCACAGCTCAGTCGGTAGTTTGCCTTCCAGGATGTGGGTTCGATTCCCACCCAGAGCAGATGTTTGTATGATGAACATTAGTATTTGTTCTATGTATTATATGTATTTACAAAAAAATGTGCATATAATGTATGCTATCAGCAGTCTAGTTCCCATGGTGCAAGCTTTGCTTAGTTTAGGACTAGAGTGTGATGTGTGAAATGTCCGTGAATATTTATTTACGTTGACGACCGATACGCGGTGGGCGAAGGTCCGCCTGCAACGCGGAAGGTTGCGGGTTCGATTCCCGCCTTGGGATAAATGTTTGTACGATCTGCAAATATTTATACCGGGTGTTCTGGGTATTTCATATGTATAACAAATATCTATCTATGTAATGTATTGTATTAAGTATGTCAGTCTTCTAGTACCCATAACACAAGCTCTGCTTAGCTTGGGGCTAGATGATGTTGTGTGGATTGTCCAGCATTATATATACTTGTAGGTTCCGAAGGGGAATCAGATCGGCCTCCGTCGCCTGCCAACGGAGCCCTGAAATCTAACTCCGTGAAGAAAGAAGACTGATTAACTATGTCAATTATACACAATTACCCAAAATGGGCTTAAAATGATTAATTGGAAGGTAATGACCAAAATGGATGTTCTAATATCCAAATGGATGTTTTAAAGTCCAAAGTGGATATTATAATGTCCATATGTGTTATATAATGCATAAACTGGCTGCAATATAATGCCTTAAGTGGATGTTATAAAAATGTTCATATAATTGGATGTTACAATGTCTAAAATAGATGTTATATTGTCTAAGCGGATGTTATAATATCCATGTGTGTTATAATGCAGAAACTGGCAGTAATATTATGCCCATGTAGATGATATAATGCCCAAAATGGATGTTAAAATGCCGAAAGTGGATGTTATAATATCTAAAGTGGATGTTTTTATGTTGAAAGTGGATGTTATAATGTTTATGTAGGTGATATAATGCCCAAATCGATGTTTTAAAGTCCAAAATGGATATTATAATGTCCAAAATGGATATTATAATGTCCATAATGTGTTATATAATGCAGAAACTGGATGTTATTATGTCCCAAGTGGATGTTATTATGTCCAAAATGGATGTTATAGTCCCCAAATGAATGTTATAATACCCAGTTGGTAATTCCCCGTATGACAATTAAATTGGGCTTAGAAATAATTAATTATGATAATGAATAAACATGTCTTTCAAAGGTTATGCGATATATGGAAGTAATTCTGTCTAATTGGTTAATAAACTATTTATGCGTTACAAATTAGGTAGAATTTTTATTATTATTTGGGCTTGGAGTTTTGTCCAAAGGCCCAAAATAAAACTGAGTTCAATGTTCTAGAAAATGTAATAATTGCCTATAATAAAATGTCTACTATGACTGGTATTTAAAACTATGCCAATAATGTGCCAAACAAAAATGCTCTTTATTGCAGTAATATAAAGTTCACTGTTTTATAAATAGTTGAAATATTGTTATTTATTGAATTTCATTTTGTTAGATATCATGAAAAACATGTTTTTAATACCAACTGCTGAAGCCGTATTAGTAGTAGTTTATGAAAGCGCCATCTATGATCGGTTTTGGTACTGAACATTCAAGAACATAATACTGAATTAGTTCTTCTGCTCGATAAGAGATGTCGCTTCTTGCAAATCTTGCAAAAATAGCATTTTTGTTTGCTGAATTAATCTGTTTATTATTTGGGCGGGAAAAGAGTTAAAAATGTTCTGTAGCTTTTTCACAGCTCATAATAATTGCAAAGATTGCATTGCAACGAACAAAGAATTATATTAAATTTTAATAAATTAAAATGGGCTTACTTTTTGATCCAGAGTATTTTGGAACATAATAATACTATTTTGTCCCAGAAATCTTGCGTAGTTTTGGAACAAAATGTGAATCTTACCATAGACTTCAAGAATGGACTGAGCGTTCCCTATCCATGGAGTAAATACGGGCAAGAGTGAGCGAGACGACAATAGTGCGGACTGCAGTTGTCTCTTTCTTACAGACCTACAGAATAGAGACAGGTATTAAGTAAATACGGACAGTAAAGAGTGAGCGAGACGACAATAGTGCGGACTGCAGTTGTCTCTTTCTAGTAGATGATTACAAACCTACAGAAAAGAGACATGTATGATTCGCTTATAATATTAGTAGGATTATTACAGAACTAAAGAAAAGAGACAGGTAGTATCGTGTTGTCTCTTTCTAGCGAGTGGTGATTTTTGAGAGACTATTGCTCAGTTCATTCTTTAGTAAAAGTCTTGCAAATTTGAGGTTATTGCTCAGTCCATAATGAAAAGTCTTGCAAATTCACAGACTAACCCCGTATCTTATAAATAGCGTTGACATTATGTCATTATTACGTATGGTAATCAATACATCAAGTCTGCGCTAACTTATTATAAGATAGACGGATCTAGATTGTAATTCCTTAATGAGTGCATATGTTTAGTTAGTGCTAAAATGTGCCTTGTTAGCTATATATTTAAGTCGGCTTTTGTATGTATTGATATGGTGTTATAACAAGAGGATTGCGTATTGTTTTTTTTTTAATTTCCATCTTAATTATATAGGATTATACATCGAAAAATTATTAATAAAATATAATGAAAATGTGTTATATGTAATAACACCATTATCGATAAATGTTTGACAGTTTATTGAGTGTTGCCAGAAACTTTTTTAAATAAGTTCATTTAAAAAAAAATCAGGAATACTATTTTTTATTTCAAAATATTACAAAATTTTTGGTTTAATTTAATATGGCTGGGTTACTTAATTTTCAAAATTATTAAAAAACTTAATACTTATCATATAAAAATATATAGGATGTTCTGTTTATAGGGTCAAAGAGTGTTTTTTTCTCATAAACAGATCACCCTGTAACTTATAAAAGAGTAGGTAACTATATTTATTTAATTTACTTTTAACATTAGTTTATTTATTTAAGTGTTAGCAACACTGGTGTTAATATCTCAAAAGTTATACTGGGAATCAAACCAACTACCCTTGCCGATATGGTCGGTTTTTGGTTCAAATCCCACAATAATTTGCGTGATATTAATACATGTAATCTTTGAGGTTTATTTATGCTTATAATAAATATATTTAAAGTAAAATAATAAGACATGTTTGAAATAGGGATAATTTAATTTATTTTTGTTCCTATTAATAAGTAACTGGCATATTTTAGTTTTAAACCCCATTAGAGGTGTTTTTTTTTAAATAATTATTTAATTGCATCTTAACCCGGAGTTAACGTCAAAATTGGATAAAGATCACGCTTTACCACTATAATTCTCTTTTGCATGATTTATTTAAAAAGCTCTTTATTTTATACCCAGTCAATGCTTTCTAGTCAAAATACTAACTTTCAATGTAACAATTAAAAATGCATTTAAGATGCCCAAAATTGTATACACATTCCTGATTTTGAATACCTCTTTTTCCTTGTGTGGCAATTTATGAAATTTTTTGTTGAGTCAGACATTTTGTTTATCAAACTTCAGTGCATGATCAATGTTTGAAGAATGCATAATAAATAATACCATATATAAATTTCTAATTTAATTATTTTCAATATAAAAGTTAACAATTTCAAGCACTTTTTTTGACATAGTGTTGCCATAACGCTGTTATTTACCCATATTAACATGAAAATACTAATGTTTCCTTCTTTTTAATTTTTTGACAATATTCTAGGTTTAAAATCACATCTGCAATAATGTTTAAAATAAAGTGTCTTATGACAAAATTGTGAAAAATTATAGGTAATAAGAATTCTCATTAAATATTATGTGTAAATAATGTGAGTCAAGTTTGTTATAGTTATTTATTGCTTGTATTGTTGATTAGCTGTTTTATAATGGAACTAATATACAAGTACTCAGTTATCATGTAGTTTTATTTGTGAATATCCTTTACCCATTTCCAGAGACTGTGTAGATATTAAAATGATTTTTGTTCTTAACTGTCACTGTGTTCACTCACACATAGCTAAGCTAATATAACTTAGATCCTAAGGTTCAGCCAATCAGAGATCGTAGATAACAGAATGATTTTTCATGAAGGTCCCGTATTGGCTAATGTATCGCACGGAACGCAAAGCGTTGTTTTGTTACGTTTGCTCCGGGCGGCCGTAATTAGAAAATAAATTGTATACAGTAAAGAGTTTTTACATAATATACCCGACTGTGGTTTATTTCTAATGATACTTCGCAAGATAGTTTACGTTAGATAATCCTTAGACTAATGAACTAGATATTGAGAATGCAGAGCATATATTTTATAATCGCGCCATCTATTGATATACTTGGTTGGTTCTTAGCATTCTACAGGTGCTGTAAATATAGTTATCTTGTCAATGTCAAGTTACGATATGCTGTCACTGTCATGTCATTTATCAATAAAATCAGCTGTAGGCTGAGCGATACGGGTGGCGAGGGGTCAACATATTGCGATATTTAGCGACTTTCTATGCAAATTTTGCAACTATTTGAGTCTGTTTGACTATCGTAGCGAGTCTAACGGACTCAATAAACCGGACCTCATTTATCTCTACTACAAGCGGCCGGGCCGTTTATAATGCTTGGCAGGAACGAGAGGTTATTTAAATCTTCGATTCTTATCAGCATTCTTTTGCCGAGGGCGTGAATAACACGGAGTATTCTTCATAATCTAATCGCCACACCTCTGTGATAAGTCGAACTCAATGAACCTACGTTCAGTGCTACTTGTTGATATTTAATTGATGTAATTGACTGTCAAGTGAACTAAACTACTGTGAATATATGTGAAAGAATGTCCGTGCTAAATAACTTTTCGGTGTCTATCGGAAAAGGATTGCGAAGTAAGTACCTATTTTATTATTGATTTATTGTTTTTGTGACAAGTAAATAGCTACTATCTCATATAACTTAAGAATTTTTATTTATTGGCTTAACCAATATACTACGACCTATATAATATATTTAAAGTTAAAAAAAAATTACACCTAGGTCATTTCATCTCTCTGTTGATTGCTGATTATTTAATTTAAATAAACTTGTTATTGCAACTCTTTAAAAAGTGTTACAATTACTAAGACTTTTATCTAAGGCAGAGCACACTGTGTGTCATCATAATTTTTTTTTAAATATTTATTTAAAAGTTTGTTAAATTATGAATAACATAAGCTATTGAAAATAATAATATTATAGGGTTGCTCCACTGCTGGCAACAATCTAGTTCATTTGTTTTTTGAAAGTATACCATCCATTTTTTATATACTTAAAAATTTTTCAACAATATTGTTGTTTAATATTTTTTTTAAATCGTAGAACAAAGACGGATGTGCAAAACTGCAGGTTTACATTGAATGTCATAACTTTAAAACGGTTACGCCTATCAACGTGAAATTTAGACAAGTTGCTATATGTGTATAGGCCTTTACAATTTAATACTAATTTAAGTTGCATACAAAATAAATAGGTTAATTAATTAAATAAAGAAATGGCCAAAAATCACATCCATCTTTGTTTTATGATCATGACAATTTTATAATTAATGTCAACATAATAGTCAAAAGTCGAAAGTCAAAAATAACTTTATTCAGTAAAATCACAAGGATCATTTAGAATCGTCTTACATACTAGGTGATTCTAGGTGCCAGTTCCACGCGACCAGAGCCTAGAAGAACGGGCAAGAAACTTACGGCCTGGTTCCTACCGTTTTTTTATATGATCCTTCTTACAAGGAATTACAATTAAACTAAATTAAGTACTGAAGTTTCAGTGCGGTGTCAATTTAACTTAGTAATGATACACTAATGAGTTAAAAAAAAGAAGAAGAAGAAGAGAGAAAAGAGAGAACTAGAGATAGTAACTATAAGTGACTATATGAACTATATGAACCCACAACCTTATGGTAGTAGATTCACTACCACTAAACCATGTCAGTGTAACTTATCAGTGTAAATTCCTTCTAGAACAATCAAATTGTATAATAATTATATTTTATTTGGCCAAAGTCGTTATGTGACCTTCATGATAATAAAAATAGGTATTTTCGGTTCATTTGCATGATTTAATATTATTCACATGTGTCATATTTTTCTAATCTTCTGTTGTGAAACGATAAAAGACTTTTATTGATTTTATTATACATCTTCTATAACTATACTCTATACTAATATTATAAAGAAGTAAAGTTGTGTGTTTGTTAAATTGTAAAGGGATGATCTCGGGATCTACTGAACATCATCATCATCATCTTCCTACCCTTGTCCCACATTATGTGGGGTCGGTACAACACGTCCTCTTCTTCCACTCACTTCTATCAGACGTCATCTCAATGCTCACACCTTTCTTACACATGTCATCATTCACACAGTCCATCCATCTTTTCTTTGGCCTCCCTCTACTTCTACATCCATCCACATTCATATCTAACACTCTTCTTGTTATATGACTTTCTTTCCTCCTGGATCTACTGAACAGATTTTAAAAATTATTTCACTAATAGAAAGCCACATTATTGCTGAGTGTCATAGGTTATATAAAAAACCGTAAAATAAAAAAGCTTTTACATGGTAGTCCGTTTTGCAAAGTGATTGGGAGAAAAAATGGTTGAATTATGCCCAACGAAGTGGGTACGGGTCAGCTAGTTTTTTTATAATTATCTTGCATTCAAATTAGGAGCTGTACCCCAAGTACGAGTTTGTGCACACACGAATCGTAAAGACGCAATCGTCTAGCGCCACCGTTTTTGTATGGAGATCCAAACAGCGCCCCTAGCAGATTTCTTGAGAAGCTTGGATTTCCATACAAAATTGGTGGCTTGCGATACGAAGGCGATACGTTCGTATGCATGTGCAAAACTCGTACTAGGCCCTCTGAGCACTAATAAATGTGACAATCGCAAATAAACAAATATTCATGGACAATTCACACATCACAGTCTAGTCCCAAACTAAGCTAAGCTTGTACTATGGTTACTAGATTGCTGATAGAATACTTATATACATTTTTATGTTGTTAATACATATTTCTCTTTCTCTTACGACTGCACATAATGTTTATTGGAAACCATTGCATAAATTATTTTATTTTATTATTTATTTGTTTTTTTTTTTTTGTTCCTCTTTGATCTGCTATCAGTTGGTGTACTATGGGGTGAGTTGAAGGTTATGGGTGATGTTTGGGATCCAGACACAACTGTCCTTTCTCCCCTCTTTAGTTAAGATTGTCCAGGATGTGGCTCCTTTTCAACCGTCTTGTTTCCGTGGGGTTTTCGACCAGTGCTCTAGCCAACGGGTTCGCATGACACTGAAGTCGGTCTATATATTTAGCCCCCTTAGTATAATTTCTTCTTCTACTGTTGTAGCTTCCATTATTTATTTGTAAAAAAAATATTATTATATTAAGTAATATTTTATTTATTTATCTATTTTGTTTCTCAGCCATATTATGTAACGTAGTAGTTTTTAGTTTTTAATTTTAGTCCTTGTCATACCTGTTCATTGATAAAATTCATCTGTTCTTCACAATTACAAATAAATAAAGCTGTACCGAGGTTAAACTTATAAATAGCCAATCAATCGTATGTCAAGATACCCACAATACAGATATTATCTAGTGTGGGTATCATAGTATATACATTCCGACTACCAACGGCACTCCATATTGTTATAAGTACTTACCTTACCTCACCTTTTCTACATAGGTATTGTTTAATTTTGCCACCCCTGCTTGTGTAATTTCCTCAATATCTTTTGTATCTACTTGTAATATGGTGTTTAATAAATATTTTTCATTTTTTTTTCTATATGTATTAACAACTAGATTGCTAGATACTAGATTGCTGATGTATTCTATCAGCAATCTAGTAACCATAGTACAAGCTTAGCTTAGTTTGTACATAGTTCTTACATAACACCCAGACACAGAACAAATTTTTATGTTCAACACACATATTTGCTCTCAATGAGAATAGAACCCGCAACCCACAGTATGAAAGGCAGAGCTACTACAAACTGAGCTGTGAGCTTGTCTGCCTGTGTTGTGGGTTCTAATCCCATCCTGTACTATTTTTTTTTTATAAATTATAACTTGTGTATCTGCTTCATAACATAATATTTGTTATCATATCTAATAATTCAAATGCCTTAGATAAAACGTGTAAACAAGCATTTCCTCATAATATTATCAGATAGATATGCCTTGCATACGGAAATATTAATGCAAAAATTAATCATCATAAAAAAAGTATTCTACTGATATAGACTCGAAAATATCGATGTACCTATGTTTGTTACTCTTTTACTCAAAAACTACTGAATGGATTTTGATGAAACTTTACAATAATGTAGTTTATACATCAGAATAACACAAAGGCTATAATTTATTAAGATATTGTGTGAATCATCCAAAATATAATGATAAATAAGACGAAATTCATAAATAGATAAATAAATAATGCTGGACAATCCACACAACACAACATCATCTAGCCCCAAGCCAAACAGAAATAATTATTTTTTGTAAATATGTACATATATAATAACACCAAACAAACATCACACAATCGGTTGTTTTTGTCAGGATCGAACCTACGACCCACATGGAAAGCAAAATTACATTAACTCGTAATTATCGTAGATACTACCAACTGAGCTGTGGCTGTGACGCCTGTCAAGAAATATCATCAAAGAGATGACGACGTTATTTATTTTATAATAACTGATACAGTTATTATTGCATAATAAATCTAAATATAAAATATCAAAACATTCCGTTCAAAACATAATTAATGTCATTTCTTATCAAAAACAGCGGGTAATATATATAACTAGATGACCCGTGCCCACTTCGTTGGGCATAATACGACCGTTTTTTCTCCGATTCACTTTGCAAAACGGACTACCACGTAAAAGACTTTTTATTTTTCGGTTTTTTATATAACCTATGACACTAAGCAATAATGTGGCTTCCTATTGGTGAAAGAATTTTTAAAATCGGTTCAGTAGATCCCGAGATTACCTACCCCTTACAATTTAACAAATATACTAACACACAAACTTTACTTCTCTACAATATTAGTATAGATTTATTTATATCTACGAACAATAAGTTTCCGATTTTTGTTTTTGTTTGATAAGACTTTGCGTGTTTTATGAAAAACGTCACAGCTCAGTTGGTTTAGCGGTAACATGGCGCTCTGGGTAGAGGTTTGATTTCGAAAAGTTTCATCATCTTCCCACCCTTGTCCCACATTATGTGGGGTTGGTACAAAACGTATTACGAAAAGTTTATTGTTTATAAAAAAAGTAAGTATATAAGTATTCTATCAGCAATCTAGGTGTGATGTGTGAAATGTCCATCAATATTTTATTTATTTTATTTAATAAAATTGAATCGTATTGATTAAATTTAGCGATTAGATGTTGTGTGAATTGTCCAGCATTAATTATTTTATTTATTGAGACAAGCGAAAAAACAATTTAAATGCCCTATAATATTTATTTAGTTATTTAATATTTTCTGTTTCTAGGACTCCGGGATTCAGACCTAACCAGCCTAGCAGATAAATTCACAAAGGCGACCAAACGGAAAGGAAGTTCTTCGCCACAAGATGAAAGGACCCTCGATCCTTCTTCTTTAAACATGGACAAATGCCTCATCGTCTCGAAAGTCACAAGATATGAATATGAGAAGTGAGTCACAGATATAGAATCACCTAGTATGTAAGACGATTCTAAATGATCCTTGTGATTTTATTGAATAAAGAAATATTTGATGGATTGATTGATTGATCGTTGGTGAACATTAGCTGCTGCTCAGACGAAACGTTTACGTCACAATTTAGAACTATTGGGACCCAGGTCTAAAGGAAGTGTGTTAAATAGTATAAAGGCCCCAGTACACAATGGCCTGTGATGGGCCACGCTTTGCAATACACAACTGCAGGCCACGATCACTTGGTGTTCACACAGTGGCTGCCTGGCAAACCACTTGCGATGGACTTAAAAGTCTGCGGCTGCGGCTATGCGGTCGGTGACGAACTAAACAATGGCCGATTGTTTGAACACCACAGGTCACACTACGCCACGATTCCTTTGAAGTGTGCCAACAGCGAATCCAGAACCATGCCATTGCTCTAAGTTGTCTCTCATTGCAAAACACTCATGTGTTAAGTGATATATCACTTAAAACATGCATTCTATACCTACTTCCTTAAAGCCTATTACGTCTTATCTTATCGCGGGTCAGGCTATTAACTGGTTATAATTGGTGAGGCGTATTGCGTTTAATGAGTCCCCATCTAGAAATAAATATTGATAGTGCTAATAGATTTCTTGATTGTTTTCATTAGACATCATATACATAAATAGAAAGGTCCTACACTCTCTCGCTAACCTTCTTGGCCTATCGTCTTTCCTTTTAACTTCTTCTTCTTATCGTGTCGATGCTACAACTGTATTGTGTTGTAGCATCGTGTTGGAAAGATTAGCCAGACTAGACACTGCTTTGCCGTGCCTAGCTGTCACCGGTGTGCGCCACGAGGAGGCTCTTTCCATTTTTTCCTTTCAACCGTCTTAAAAAAAGAGGAGGTTATAAATTCTATTGCATGTTTTTTGTTTTGTATAAACATTAACCAACTGTAATAGACACAATTAAGTAAATAATAATAAATATTGATGTACAAATCATACATAACATAACACTCTAGTCCCAAACTAAGCAAAGCTTGTACTGTGGGAACTAGATTGCTGATAGAATCGTTATATACTTTTTGACGTCACAACGTCTTATAATTTGATAAAGCCGGCTGCACGCACGAAAAAAATCACACGCATGACTCATGCGGCGTTACCTCGCTCTGAGACTCATGCGGCGTTACCTCGCTCTGAGGCGTTCCATGAAGTGCAAACGAGAGCGCGGAACGAGCGTCAAAGAAGCAAAATCGGCCTTTGCGTTCGTTGTCACGTTCAACTATCGTCAGTAAACCGACTTTACAGACAACCATTTTTAAATACGCACATAGAATACATATTAACACCCAGATACAGAACAAATATTTATGTTCATCACTCAAACATTTGCTAACCTACTACCCACAGCATGGAAGGCAGAGCTACTACCAACTGAGCTGTGACGCCTGCCCTAAAATGTAAACCCCGTTGTAATAAGAATCATTGTTCCTTACAGACATAGTCATGATGATATATCAGATGTTGAATTGGAGAAAGTGCTTCGAAAGCGTGGCTCAGACTACGACGCTATGATCGCGAACCATCGGGAGCAGAAAGCGTTTGAGCAAAAAGTCTTTGATTCACTCAAAGATATGGGCAGAAAAGTCGAGATGGCTAGCAGGTATGTTTACCCAGAGAAGTTATCTGTACTGCAAATAGGATTAAACATAGTTGTTGAAAACTTTTATTCAAAAACTCTTTGATTCACTCAAAGATATGGGCAGAAAAGTTGAGATGGCTAGCAGGTATGTTTACCCAGAGAAGTTATCTGTACTGCAAATAAGATTAAACATAGTTGTTGAAAACTTTTTTTCAAAAACTCTTTGATTCACTCAAAGATATGGACAGAAAAGTTGAGATGGCTAGCAGGTATGTTTACCCAGAGAAGTTATCTGTACTGCAAATAGGATTAAACAAAGTTGTTGAAAACTTTTATTCAAAAAGTCTTTGATTATCTAGGTAGTAGACGATTCTAAATGATCTATGATTTTCCTGCATAAATAATATTTGAATTTGTCTAAAGCAACATTTGTCACATATTATACAATTCTAGTAATTTTGTTTTGTAATATTTTGATATAAAATATTGTTTTGAACAAATATTTTTTCCCACCCCTTCTCACAATATTACATTAAGTCTGCCCCCTCGCCCCTTTAACGTGTGATTTCATGGAGCCCCCAGGAAGGTTTCTCTGTTTTAGTTGTTTTTAGTGTAGAATGTTTTTTTTTTATATATTGACTTTTATTTATATAGATTGACGTACAACGATGATCTGATCAAATGGTGCGACGTAGTGGTTCCCTGTGGAGGCGACGGCACGTTCCTTCTAGCTGCTTCTAGAGTTAGAGATAATACGTAAGTTAAACCATCTACCGTTTTATATACACACAGTTTTATATACACATAGTTTAATATACACAGAGTTTTATATACACACAGTTTTATATGCACATAGTTTTATATACACATAGTTTTATATACACACAGTTTTATATACACACAGTTTTATGTACAAACAGTTTTATATTCACATAGTTTTATATTCACATAGTTTTATATACACATAGTGCGCTAAATGAGGTAAAAAATCAGACATTGCTTTATTTATTTTCATAATCGAATGTATAAGCTATTTTAAACACTACATTACAACTCACAAAGCTCAATTCACAGAACTCGAGTTATGTTTTTTTTTATTGTTTTCTATTGTTTTAAAATTCTCTGCTATTTTTGGAATCATATAAAGATAAAGATAAAAGATAAAGAAATTTTTTATTTGCAAACACAGAACTAATTTATAATCTAAATACTAAAAAACTATACTTACTAAAATAAAAAATAAAAAATTACAAAGCTTACAATTATTGTGTTGCAAATCGGACTCTGACTCAGCATGAGGTTAGTTGCAAGCAACTAACGCTGATCTTCCGTCAGAGCCGTCTGGTGATGCCACGGACAATCCAAACACCGCACACAAATACAATACAATAATAATAAATGACTAAAAAAAATAATAAACCAACTCACTTCAAAAGATGCTAACTGACGAAAAACTATAAGTGTATACATATACATATTTAAAAGGACGACAAAAACAGGACATACAGCATGAATAAGGTAAGCGGAAGAGAAAACTGATAGTTAAAAGAAATAAAAATAAACGAGTATTGCTACTTATGTTCTAAATAATGCTTATATAACATGTTTCTAGATGAGCCAAAGTAGAAGAGAGTAGAATTCAAATTCCTATTGATCGTATTCGGTTCTATTACTTATTTTCAAACTCCGTGATAACTTCATTTACGCGATCTAGGATTTGTCGCCATCTGTTGGTCTGTTGCGTAGACTACGATGTAGTTTATCATGTAGCGATATAGATGGCGTTCTCTACATCGGCACATCTACCGTTTTATATACACACAGTTTTATATACACATAGTTTTATTTTATATATACAGTGTGTAAAAATCCGACATGGCTCTTTTAATAAATAATTTATTATGTTTCAGAAAACCAGTTATAGGTTATAACAGTGCACCTCACAAGTCAGTCGGACGTCTCTGCCTACCCACTTGGTGTTCTAACGACGTTAAGGGTTCCCTACATGCGTTAAAAGAGGTACTTAATATATTTTTTTCTTTAACTAGTTTTAAAATTTTGTCTAAATAGACTTGAATAGATTCGTTTGGAAAACCAATCTTAAAGGCCTGCGCAGACCAGGACGCCATAGCATTTTAAAGTTTAAAATGTTGCCTTTCCGTTCACGTTCAATGCCACGGCATCATTTTAAAGCATAGCAATTTATGTCGTATTTCTGTAACAGTACGGTTGAATGTACATTAGTAAAAATTAAAATCCCTTGCCATGCCGTCCCGGTCTGCGCAGGCCTTTAAACAACAATTTAATCAATTACAATTAATGTAATGAAATATGTACAATATTATATTTCACCATTAAATGAGTAAAAAGGGCTATATTTATTGCTAGAAAAGATTAGGTATCATATCCACCCGAAGCCGAGACGGGGAAGAAGTGAGTGGAGAGGGAGTGGAAGAAGAAGACGTGTTGTACCGACCCCACATAATGACAAGGGTAGGAAGATGATGATGATGATGATGATGATGATGATGATAGTGATGATGATGGTGATGGTGATGATGACGATGATGTTGACGGTGATTATGGTGATGATGATGATGGTGATGATGATGATGGTGATGATGATGATGGTGATGATGATGTTGTTTTATATTTAAGGGCAAGTTCCGATGGATGCGTCGTTCAAGGATACGTACAACAGTGACCGGGGAACCGAAACTATTGGACAAAATAACTCCCATAGATCTACACACATTGCAATACTGCAGGTAATATATAAATAAATAAATAATGCTGGATAGCCCACACAACATCATCTAGCCCCAAGCTAAGCAGAGCTTGTGTTATGGGTGCTAGAAGACTGACATACTTAATACAATACATTACATAGATATGTTTTATTATACATAAAATACCCAGAACACTTGGAATAAATATTTGCAGATCGTACAAACATTTATCCCAAGGCGGGAATCGAACCCCGTGCCACATCGGTCGTCAATTCATAATTTATGTATATATTTTTTTCAGATACCCTCCAATGAGACACGATCAAGACGAAAGAGTACCAGATATAAATTGGACCGAGGAAGAAAATCCTACTTTATGTACTAAAGTATTGCCATTCCTAGCATTAAATGAGGTAAATATATAATAATAATTACATTAAATAACTCAAATCAAATATTTTTTTATTCAATAAAATCACGCAGATCATTTAGAATCGTCTTACATACTAGGTGATTCTAGGTGCCAGTTCCACGCGACCAGAGCCTAGAAGAACGGGCAGGAAACTTACGGCCTGGTTCCTACCGTTTATATGATCGATTGCTGATATATACTTTTTTTTTGTAAATACATGTATGATAACATCAGACACAGAACAAATATTAATGTTCATCACATAAACATTTGCTTTGGGCGGGAATCGAACCCACAACCCACAGTATGGAAGGCAGAGCTACTACCAACTGAGCTGTACCGAGCCTATCACATCAATATTACATGAATATTTATTATTTGAATATTTATTATGTATTTATATACATATTATTATTTGTTTGTGTACAATAAATAATATTTATTGGTTATTTTGTAGATCTAAGTTATTTTTATTGTAGTCTATCTTATAAAAAGTTAGCAAAGTTTCGATGGCTTGATTAACATACGTAATGATGACTTAAAGTCAACGCTAACTTTTTATAAGATAGGGGGTGAATATTTTGTTATATAATTCCAGGTGTTTATAGGCGAGAGTGTGACGTCACGCGTGTCACTCCTACGCCTACAGATCGACAAGGGCAGATGGACGCACACCAAGAGCTCCGGACTGTGCGTCACTACCGGGACTGGCAGCACTTCCTGGCATTACAGGTAATTTATATAATTCTTTCTTTCTTTTTTACTTTCTTTCGTTCTTTATTTCTTTATTTCGTTCTTTATTTCTTTCTTACATACCTTCTTTCTTCCTTTCATTATTTCGTTATGTCGTTCTGTCTTTCTTTATTTCTTTATTTCGTTCTGTCTTTCTTTATTTCTTTCTGAATGAAGATTTTTTTTATTTCGTTCTGTCTTTCGTTCTTTATTTCTTTTTTTCGTTCTTTCTTTCTGTCTTTCTTTCTTTCGTTCTTTATTTCGTTCTATCTTTCTTTATTTCTTTCTTAAGTTCTTTCTTTCGTTCTATCTTTCTTTATTTCGTTCTTTTTTCTTTCTTGCACAAAACTTCCAACAACACTAAAAGCAAATGATACATTCTACTAATATTCCTTGTAATAGGTTTATAACAATCTAGCTTTTATTTATCACTAGGGCCTGTCTTACAGCTCTGCTTTCCATGCTGTGAGTCGTGGGTTCGATCCCCACCCAGAGCAAATGTTAATGTGATGAACATAAATATTTGTTCTGTGTCTGGGTGTTACTCTATGTATGATTGACAAAACAATGGATATAAGAATTCTATTCTATCAGCAATCTAGTTTCAATAGTAAAAGCTTTGCTTAGTTTGAAACTAGAGTGTGATGAAATGTCCAAGACTATTATTATCATTTAGTAGCCTTCTTAGAGAAAAATGTATAGACAGCCCTCTTAAACATGTGGAGATAGGTGTGGTATCTCCTACGAAAAGGGAAGATCTTCCACGACGAGCGACCTTTGTCTCGGGGTCGCTCGGACCGATGGATAGTATTCTGTATTACTTATGTTCAAACTGCGTGATAACTTCGTTTGCGCGATCTAGGATTTTGTCGCCATCTGTTGGTCTGTTGCGTAGACTATGATGTAGTTCATCATGTAGCGATATAGATGGCGCTACAAACATTATAATAATAAGTTTATTCTAAATGTAGCTATATTTTTCAGTATAAATTGCCTTCGCACGCACTCGGTTCTGGAACTAATGAAGATACTATCGGAAGAGTTACGAATCAAAGTCGACACGAGACTGGAGACGGCGAGAGAAGTCGCCGAAATGTATAACCAACGGCTCATGTTCCCTGCAGGTATATTTATTTATACTACTATTATATTTATATATATATAACTACTATTATATTTATATATAACTCCTATTATATGTATATATAACTAGCTGACCCGTGCCGACTTCGTTGGGCATAATTCGACCGTTTTTTCTCCGATTCACTTTGTAAAACGGACTACCACGTAAAAGCCTTTTTATTTTTCGGTTTTTTATATAACCTATGACACCCAGCAATAATGTGGCTTTCTATTGGTGAAAGAATTTTTAAAATCGGTTTAGTAGATCACGAGATTATCCCTTACAATTTAACAAATATAAAAACACACAAACTTTACTTCTTTATAATATTATTATAAGTATAAGTATAGATAGATTATATTTTGACTTGGGATAAATGTTTGTACGATCTGCAAATATTTATTCCGGGTGTTCTGGGTATTTTATATGTATAATAAAAAATATCTATCTATGTAATGTATTGTATTAAGTATGTCAGTCTTCTAGTACCCATAACACAAGCTCTGCTTAGCTTGGGGCTAGATGATGTTGTGTGGATTGTCCAGCATTATTTATTTATTTCAGATTCCGAGCAACTCGCATATTCGGTGCGTGAATATATAACTTTCGAAGAATGGCCCACCCCGCGCGGACTTCGGGTCAGAGATAAAGCGGCCACTGTGGCTGTCAAATCGCACTGCACTGATGCCGGTGCGTACTTTACTTCAAATATATATATATATACATATATATATATACATATATATATATATATATATATTTTATTTAACCTATACTTTCCCACTGCTGGGCAAAGGTCTCCCCCCTACTTTTCCAGTACTTTCGGTCACTAAGTTACTTGACCGAAAAATATATATATTTACAAAAAAAATATTTAAAGATCACTGACAAGTCTAGTCCTAAACTAAGCTTGTACTATGGGAACTAGATTGCTGATAGAATTATTTAATACATTTTTTGTAAATATTTTGTTACACTAGTAAACCAGACACAATTGTAAAGTAGCTCTGTCTTCCATGCTGTGGGTCATGGGTTCGATCCCCACCAATAACAAATGTTTGTGTGATGAACATTGATGATGGATCAATGTTTGATGGTTATTATGTATTCTATTATAAACTATTTACAAAAATGTCAGTTTGTCAATTTAATAATCATAAAAAATTCATGTGTATTGTAATTCATTTTCTCATTTATATTTTGAAAGATGTTATTTAAAATACTGCTTCGGCAATCCGAAGAAGTACCAATGTACTGATTTGGATCAGTTGAACTATCTATAGATCGTTTGCAACGGTCTGTAGATAGCTCGACTGTTTCTTATGTATTTATATGACAATGTACATTTTGTAAATACTGTATAGTCGTAAGTTTGTTTGTAAATGGAGTTTTGCTTAGTTTGGGACTAGAGCGTGATATGTGAAATATGCATGAATATTTATTATCAGCAATCTTATATACATGTACAAGCTTTGCTATATTTGGGCCTAAGCAGAGACTAGTATAAACAATAGACTGCCAATCTCATACAAAAAAACGTGACTCGGTAAAAGGTGAAATTCCGCGGGTTATACCCAGATTATTCCTAGATGGCGCTGCCACATAGCCGTAAAATTATCCTAACAGCACTAAAAGCCAAGAAATCTGTATTATTTCTGTGTTAGTGTGTTTATTTTATTTTTAGGTGTGAAAAATGTGATCGTAAACAATGATTTATACCATAGGTTTGATCGGAATACAGCGCCATCTAGAAATAATCTGGGTATAACCCGTGGAATTTCGCCTTTTTCCGAGTCACGTTTTTTTGTATGAGGTTGGCAGTCTTCTTGTTTATACTAGTCTCTGGCCTTAATGAGTGTGCCTTTTGAGTGTGATATGTCCATGAAAATATATATTTTAATGTATGTATATTATTACAGGTCTAGTAATAGATGGCAGTGTATCTTTCCCATTCAACGATGGTACAGAAGCACTTCTAGAAATACACCCGGAAGATTCTCTAATGACAGTGCATATGGATGATTCTCTACCTTATTAGTATAAATAATGCTGGGCAATCCACACAACATCATCTAGCCCCAAGCTAAGCAGAGCTTGTGTTATGGGTACTAGAAGACTGACATACTTAATACAATACATTACATAGATAGATATTTGTTATACATATGAAATACCCAGAACACCCGGAATAAATATTTGCAGATCGTACAAACATTTATCCCAAGGCGGGAATCGAACGCGCAACCTTCCGCGTCGCAGGCGGACCTTCGCCCGCCGCGCCACATAGGTCGGTAGTATGTATAGGTTTAAAAACCAGCCAAGTGCGAGTAGGACTCTTTTTAGTGCCCCTGACTTCCCTCTTCATATATCCACAATGACAGGCGTGACAGCTCAGTTGGTACTAGCTCTGCCTTCCTGGGTCGTGGGTTCGATTCGAGCCAAATGTTTGTGTGATGAACATAAATATTTGTTCTGTGTCTGGGTGTTACTATGTATTCTATGTATGTATTTACAAAAAAAATGTATATGAGTATTGTATCAGCAATCTAGTTCCCATAGTACAAGCTTTGCTTAGTTTGGGGCTAGAATGTGGTTGTGTGAAATGTCCATGAATATGTTCTAAGTAGATACAAATTACTGCAAAATGTATATAAAGTACATATATTGTTCTACCATAAGATTTTTTCTATTTTTTTCAATAGGTACAATAAAATCACAAAAAATGAAATTTATTTTAAAGTAAAGGTTAAAAACCTAGCTGAAAATCTGTGATTTAAAAAGCGTTTTAGAAATGTTTAAATAAAAATTAGTTTTAAGTAAATATGTTTTAGTAAGACTGAACTTTCTATGAATAAAAGTGTTGTAGATAAATAAATGATGTGAGTTTTGACTATTTATAAATTTAGTTTATACGCAAAATTATAAATAATTTATTAGATATAGTAATATTAGTTTCTTGTCCGTTCTTCTAGGCTCTGTACCCCAAGTACGAGTTTGTGCACGGATCGCAGAGACGCAATCGCCGAGCGCCACTGATTTTGTATGGAAATCTAAACTTCTCAAGAAGCAGCGCCTCTAGCAGATTTCAGGGAAGCTTGGATTTCCATACAAAGTCGGTGGCGCTCGGCGATTGCGTCTCTGCGATCCGTGTGTGCACAAACTCGTACTTGGGGTACTGGTCGCGTGGAACTGGCACCTAGAATCACCTAGTATGTAAGACGATTCTAAATTATCCTTGTGATTTTACTGTATGAAATGACTATAGAAAATCTATTCTTGAAAATATTTGTCAATCATTTTCTTACACAATTACTATGTATTCTTTTTCTTGACACACTTTTTTGACATGCTGTGGGTCGTGGGTTCGATCGCCACCTATAGCAAATATTTGTGTAATGAACATAAATATTTGTTCTGGTCTGGGTGTTACTATGTATATCATCATCATTCCCCTGCCCTTATCCCACGTTACGTGGGGTCGGCACAACATGTTTTTTTCTTCCACTCACTCCTATCATTCGTCAACTCTGAGTCTACTCCTTTCACATTCATATCCTCTTTCACACAATCCAGCCACTTCTTTTTCGGCCTTCCTCTACTTGCATATCCAGACACGCTCACATTCATAACTTTGTATATATGTACAGAAAAAAATGTATTCTACCAGTAAACTCGTTCCCATAGTACAAGCTTTGCTTAGTTTGGGACTAGAGTGTGATGTGTGATATGTCCGTGAATACTTATTTATTCTATGTATTTTGAATCGACTATGTATTCTTTACATTGTATTCTTAAAGTCCATTAAGACGGAGATAGCAATACATGTGTTTAAAGATATTGTATATATTATTATTATAAGCACTTGTTTCGTAATTTATAATTAAAAATCATTTTAAATAAGTTGTAATTAGTTTTAAGTTTAATTTAGTATAACAATGTTGCATAGAATTATGGCAGATAAATATACATTTTTTTCATAACTTTGATGTGTTTTATATCAAAATCAAAAATCAAAATCAAAAGTTTTTTATTTCGGAACAATAACTATATATACTTAAGTACCAAATAATATAGGTCCTATATTACAAATAATCATGAACAAACTTTGACGGATATTGGAGTGGAGACCGCGTTTAGTAATTGCCTTAAAAAACGTAAATACTACTTACAGAAGTAAAGATTTATACTTAAAAGGTTGATATAGGACAAAATAAATAAATAATGCTGGACAATCCACACAACATCATCTAGCCCCAAGCTAAGCAGAGCTTGTGTTATGGGTACTAGAAGACTGACATACATAATACAATACATTACGTAGATAGATATTTTTTATTATAGATACTTACATATAATACCCAGAACACCCGGAATAAATATTTGCAGAACATACAAACATTTATCTCAAGGCGGGAATCGAACCCGCAAGCTTCCGAGTCGCAGGCGGACCATCGCCCACCGCGCCACATCGGTTGTCAAAATAAAACAATATTTATATTTTAGTCTGTATATTTTGTTAAAAAAAACCGTAAAGTAATCGATACGGTTCCAGAACCCCATTGTATTAAAAATAATTAGTTTAAACAAAAGGTTAAACAAAAAAAAGTTGAAAAAAAAAACAATGGGGTAATTATGAAACTCATATCGACAAATTCGTTATCACGATTACAAGCAACTTAAATAAACCCAAAATAGCACCGATATCGGACGGAGTTTACATAAAATATAACTAAAATTAACTTACAATATGGCATCCAATTGCAACAAAAAAATAGGTAGCTATAAACCGCCACCCAAAGAAAGCTTAGTTTTCTACAATTCAAAAGGATATTTATAATAAACTAAAAACGAAATGTTAAAAAATATGTTTACTTACATATTATTATGTATTCTGCAAAACAAAAGAAAAGTCCGCAGTAATGTTTCGGCTACATTAGCGGGCGAATATGCGTATCGTGTTGACGCGACAAAAACATCGTGTTCGGGTATGTGGCCCCAGCATAATATGCTGAGGCCACATTAGCGGGCTACGGCGAATATTCGTGTTAACGCGATGTATGTGGCCGGGTACATTGTGTCATCGCGTAGTATTTAGACAAGAAGATCGCCTATACCCGAACACGATGTTTTTGTCGCGCCAACACGATACGAATATTCGCCCGCTAATGTAGCCGAAGCATAACACGCACAGATATTTTCTGAATAACCTAAAAATATTTTGGCGCGCATTACACCATACGTATTTTTTTATTTTGCATTAAGTATCTCGATGCAGTACGGTAGCTTGCTGGCTTAGTGAGGTGTAATGGTTCACTACATCACACTAAAAAAGCAAGCTAACATCTATCGTATCCAGAAAATACCGTACAAAGCAAGAAATACAAAAAGCAAAATGACTTTACCGCGAAACTTAATACACCCACAGATAAAATCATACTTTGGAATACAGAGAATGGACGCGTTCACTATCCAGTAAATAATATTGGCGGCAAAACGCGACAGAGACAATAGTACGGACAATAGCTGTCTCTTTCTAGATGATTATTACAGACCTACAGAAAAGAGACAGGTATTGGTCGCACAGTCGCGTCTCTCTATAGAGATTTGTCAATTTTGTGAGGCTAATAATATATCTATCACATAAATTATCTGTCACACGTCATATTACTATGTATATTTTTTTATCTGTAGGTGTTGAAAGTTTGACAGTTCGAAATAATATAATAATATTTCCACAGTATAAACTAAAATATTGTTGATAATTACGTAATGCAAGGCAACCTTTGATACTAACATAAACTAGTTTCTAGATACTTATTAACGGACGGACAAAAAGTACAAATTATCACAAAATATATTTGATTAAGTATAATATGTTTAATAGCGAGGTGACATTAGTTTTTAATATTTGCCAGTTTAGTCAAGTTTTTGATGATAAAAAAAGATACTTACATCCAAAATATAAGCTTTTTGACACGTATAATTTATACTAACTAAAAAATATTTGACATTTGAATTTGTAAGTCATTCGTTGTAGGTACTTTTTTTATTATGATTATTTGACACATTCTCAATTACGTCAAATCATAGTAAAAGTTCGTTGCATTGAAAAAATATAATCATACACCTCATCTATTTAACTGATTTTACAATATACATCCTGGTAAATCACTAGAATTATTTACTAATATTATGACTCAGTTGTTTACACAACTATTGTTTTAGTTAAAATACTTAAAATATGTGGTCTGTTTGTAAAATACTAAAAATACGGCTGTGATGATAATAGGGCAGTGTTTATCACACATTTTCTTACTTAAATAATATCCTGCTAGGTTTTTTTTATCTTTTAACGGTATTTTCTAACTCATTTGTTCAAATGGCACACAAAACGCCAACGAATTTTCGAATTCTAAATTTGAAAACTGACAGTATAGTTTTTTTGTCCATGTTTTTTGCATTAAGCAATACATAGGTCCTTTCTACATAGGTAAATCGCTTATTCAAATTTCAAAAATATTTTGAAGTAGACATATAAATCTACAGCTTTTCTAAATATCATTTTACAATCGCTATGGAATAAAATACATAAAAAAAATATACATTGACACACAAACATTTTTTTAAAATTCTATACAAAACATATAAAATATATCACTATATTTCCATACATTTTTAGTCTAAATAATCCATAGCAAGTGTAAACTTCAGCACGGCTAAGAAACACTTTAGCTGTCAATGTCATTGGTATTCAAATACCACAGATTCAAATCTCTGCTGTCAAATTAACTGGTTTGTGAGTACCCAGTGTTGGTTTAAGGGCCACTGTACAAAAACACTTTAGCTGTTAATTTTATATGTATGCGACCACGGACTAAAAAATCAGCTGTCAAATTAACTGGTATGTGAGGTACTCACACCACAGACTAAAAACTCAGCTGTCAAATTAACTGGTATGTGAGTAACTCACACCAGAGATTAAAAACTCAGCTGTCAAATAACTGGTATGTGAGGTACTCACACCACAGACTAAAAATTCAGCTGTCAAATTAACTGGTATGTGAGTACCCAGTGTTGGTATAAGGGCCGCTGTACAACGAACTGCCAGTCCTAGAGTAAGTTTTAGGGTTGCGTCGTCTCGCTAGTATGAACGCTATGGCGGCTATCACGCAGATCATTAGAATGACGCCCGCGATGCAGATTCCAATCGCGAAGTTCCGCTGCGATATGCAGATTTCGTCTTCTTTCTGTAAATGTCAAAGTCATCTGTCAACATTTTTAATTTCATCATCATCATCATCATTTATTAAATGAATTTTGTCATAGTTATATCAATAGTGATATTTATTGCCTCTAGAACTAAGTAGGTACAACAAAAAAAATATATTTATATACTTATACAATTTTACATCAATAAAATATTCTTTTATAAGCATTACACGTTTTAGGGACTAAATAAAGGTCAATTTAAATCATTATATATTTTTCAATAAGTACCTAAACCTACAGGCTTTGCCCAGTACCCCAAGTACGAGTTTGTGCACACACGGATCGTAGAGACGCAATCGCCGAGCGCCACCGATTTTGTATGGAAATCCAAGCTTCTCAAGAAATCTGCTAGGGCTTCTTGGATCTCCATACAAAATCGGTGGCGCTCGGCGATTTCGTCTCTACGATCCGTGTGTGCACAAACTCGTACTTCGGGTAGGTACTGTTGTTTATGATGCGTCTGACTAACACACCTTTTCGCTAGTAACTTCATCGCTGTCGGGCAAGTCCGCCTCGTTGACGAAGAGTCCCGAGAACACCTCGACCGTGGCCGGAGAGCCCTCGTCCGAGTCGCGGCGACTTCTCTTCTTGTGGGTACATGGCTCCTGGGAATTGAAATATGATATGACAAAGAGGGAAGATTAGTTTAAGATTAGATTGGAAAAAAAACATGTTACAATCCCACATAAGGGCAGGAGAATGATGCTTCGCAAGGGTGGATTCCTAATCTTTGCCTAAATATAGCCTATGTTTTTCGGGGTGAATGTAGCTTTCTAATGATGAAAGAATAATTATATTCTGCGCAGTAGTTTTTGAGTTAATTCATTACAAACATACACAACCCCATTTTCATACACTCCAAACTTATAACACCCCTTCTTTTTTGCGTCGGTGG
This sequence comes from Ecliptopera silaceata, assembly GCA_932527185.1. Lineage (NCBI taxonomy): Eukaryota > Metazoa > Arthropoda > Insecta > Lepidoptera > Geometridae > Ecliptopera > Ecliptopera silaceata. The sequence continues at coordinate 2,922,841 of OW052217.1, read as the reverse complement.
TTAAAAGACGTGGGTTCACGTCAAAAATGGCTTTAAATGACTTTCAGAGTCCGTAGGATGGTCCAGCTGACAGTTTGACTCTGCAGGTGAAGTAGACTTGTACTGCTGTAACTTACACAATCAGTAGGATGGTCCAGCTTGCAGAGTTTGACTCCGCAGGTGAAGTAGACGCTGGCGGAGTGCGGGAACCGATACGCCTGGAACGCCACCGCGGCGGCCTGCCGGTCCGCGGAGTACTGGAACATGCCCATTATCTCACCGTCGAGTGGACACCTGGAAACATTTAATAGAATATAATATAACTTTGTTCTACACCAATAAAATAAACGCATTAAAAGAAACATACAGTTGGACTTTTTACACTTTTTATGTACTAGCGACTTTGTCTAATTATCGTTATATTTTGGATGATTCGCACAATTTCTTTATAAATCATAGCCTACGTGTTATTCTGTTGTATAAACTACATTAAGTATATAGTAAAGTTTCATTAAAATCCATTCGGTAGTTTTAGCGTGAAAGAATAACAAATATACATCCATTCATGCACACATCCATCCAAACTTTCGCATTTATAATTGTAGTGCCATCTATATCGCTACATGATAAACTACGTCGAAGTCTACGCAACAGACCAACAGATGGCGAATGGCGACAAATCCTAAATCGCACAAATGAAGTTATCGCGGAGTTCGAACATAAGTACCTAATAGAACCGAATACTATCCGGCAGTCCGAGCGACCCCGAGACAAAGGTCCTTGGCAAAGACATCTTTCCTTTTCGTTCGAGATACCACACCTATCTCCTCATAATATTAGTAGAATAAGAAGAATTGACAGATGAAAACTGTATTTTTAATAACAAGCACTCAATGACGGATGGCAAGCCGGGTGCACTTCTTCTTCTTTTTCATCTTGATTTCAAACAGTGTCTTCCCAAAATTTGGCCTTCTCTATGGCGTTTTCAGTGGCAACGTACAAATCGGCCAAAGAACAAGTTTTTGGCCGGCCAAAGAACAAGTTTTATTTTATTTTATGTTTAGGGTACCCAACACGGGTTTAAACTTTGCATTTTTAAGTACTAGCATGGATTATTGAGTGTTCCCGTAATTACAGGGTACCACAGCATGCGAACAGAATTTTCTTTTTTTTGCACTCACCCGTCATCAGTGATGAGTCCCACATCGGATCCAAGTCCATCACCGGCCACGCATTCGGAGACGAGGAAGCCGTATTTTTGCTGCTTCTCCAGAGACACCACCATTGTCAGGGTGTCGCCTATCTGGACCTCTGACGCCACCTGGAAAGTTTAAGCCTTTTGAATCTACCCTCAAACTTCATCAAACATTAGTAATAAGGAGATTTTTAACTAGTTTTTTGCCTGTTCTTCTAGATCTAGAGATCACCAAACTATTTTGGACAAGTGACCCCTTTTTCAAAATGAACTGTTACCATGGCCAAATCAGACCACCATGGCCAAATTACCTACTTTTAAGATCAACCCCCTTATTCATAATGGTCTTAAACAGAATGTTATTTTTCATCTTGTACTTACTTGAGACTTTACATTACTACAACAATGCTATTTCCTAAAAAAAAATTAATTATTCTTAGTATGTACACGTAACACAACATAAACAATACAGTACCTAACTACCTATCTTTAAAGTTTTAAATAAGAACTTGTGTTAATTTAATAGGGGTAGAGTTTTAGACCCCTAGGAAACCCCTACCACTTTGAGAACTTTCTTTCGACCACTTTGGGAATTCCTGTTCTAGACTCTGGTCGCGACGAACTGGCGCATAGAATCACCTACTTAGTATGTGAGATGTTTCAAAGTTATCCTTGTGGTTTTTACTGAATAAACTTTTGACTTTGGCTTTGCCTTTGACTTTGCCTTTGACTTTGCCTTTGACTTTCATGACGTTAGGTGCTTATATAAACTCACATGTTTATCCTTAGGGTCTCCTTTGTAGATCTTCATCGATACAGATGGCATCCATCCTGATTCCAGGTCAAAAGCGTCGTCGATACTGAGGACAAAACATAGTCTAGGTTCCACAGCAGAAGCTTAACTTAGTTTGGGACTAGAGTGTGATGTGTGAAATGTTTATTTTATTTATTTAACGTTACGTTTACGACTGTCAAAGGAGAATGGGCAATTCTGTAAAGAGCGTGGACCACATCTAAAGAACTCGTCAGGGTTGCCAAATAATGCGTTTTAAAGGGCTTTTACAGGCCAACTTTTTCTATTTTTATGAAAAAAATCCGTCTCATAGAAATTGAAAAATTATAAAAAACATATTACAAAATCTGAAGGCACACAAGAATGATTGTGGAATATGAATGTTTTTTATTTTTTCGGAATATTTCGATGCCCATGGGACGGATATTTCCCTAAATATTGTAAAATAATGACCTATAAAAGCCCTTTCAACGTACCATGTGGCAACACTGATCCTTTTATCCTTTCTCTTTTATTCATCAGTCTGTAGGTACTTACTTATTAGTATCTCCATTGTTTCTGGAAAAGACATGGAACTGCGCCAAATCCCGTCTTCTGTACTGACAGCGAACGCGATAACCGCGACCACGGCCTGTCACTAACGTCAAATGAGGCTGCACTATTATATTATTATAATACTCCACTGTGTCGTCATCCTGAAAAAAAAAAATTATAAACATGAGTATAAAAAAATATCTAAATCAGCTCTCTCTATCCTCTAAGGTTTGCTGGAAGAAAACTCTTTTAGGGCGCCTTCAAATTAGCCGCAAATTGTAGCGCGGCTGCAGCGCTGCAGTCGCGCGTTTATATTTTATATGGATTTAGACAGCAGCGCGGCCGCAGCGCTGCAGCCGCGCTGCGGCCGCGCGACAATTTGCGGCTAATTTGAAGGCGCCCTTAGGGTTAAGCTCGCCTTTGTATTTATATTTCAATTTATATGTTTGTGTCTCATTGTGTACAATAAAGTATAAATAAATAAAATCGGGCTACTTTGTCAAAAGTTCTGGGTAAAAAAACACAAAAAAAATATATGCTCGCTGACTGGAGAACCATCTCCGTTTTTTCGTCGGTTAAAAATATAAATTAACTATTAAATACGCATTTTTATGTAGATTAAGAACTTTTTAGGAACTATAGAAAACATTAATTATTATTATTATACCTAAGTACATTTTTATTATTTATTTGGTAGATATTGACCAATAAAAACTATACTCGTATAACAAGTTTCTATAATAAAGAATCATGAAAGTCAGTTTACGTAGATAGTCGTTCTGCGGTAAGTATAAAAATAGATTGTGTAGTCGAATTGACCACTGCGAATCCTTGTTTTGTAGAAAAAAAAAATGAACCTATATAATTAACTTCAATAATTGCCACGTATGTTTTGTTCTTGATGTTTTTCGAACCTACGAACGACAGCTCGGAAAGTAAAGCTAATACCAATTCAAACCAAGCAGCGCTCCTAGCAGATTTTTTGAGAAGCTTGTATTTCCATATAACATCGATGGCGCCCGGCGCTTGCGTCTCTACGATCCGTGTGTGCACAAACTCGTACTTGGGGTACTGTGTATCTACCATGAGTTGTCACAGTAAAATCGCCTGACTTTACTACAGTAGTTACGTCAATATTAGTATGACGAATTTTAGTACCCAACTATCCGATAGAGGCGCTGTACAAATCTTCATACATTTTTTTAACTACAGACGCTAGCGAGTATAGTAAATATAGTATAGTAAAAACTCATGGTAGACCTACTGAGCTGTGACGCCTGTCATTATAACATATCAAGGTCTATACGCGTGGTGCATACTCCCACAAAAGCTCCTTTTAAGTATGTTTATTATATCTCCGACACACTATTAGCAAACACTTACATTATTTTAGGTTTTATTGCTCTGTGACTCACGTGGAGAATGTTATGTCCTATTTGTACGTGATGTCATTTACATCGTCATTTGAAGGTGACTCTTCTGACTTATCAACTAGGGTTTCTGTGTGAACAGACTAGTCTTCCTCCATAACGGGTCATTTTTGAACACTGAGTGTTCTCCGCCTTTTTGTTAAAAGATTAGTAAACATAAATCCCCATAAACTCCGACATTGGCAAAATCGTGCCAATCCTAGCCTGCGAAAAGCCACTATGAAAAGAAGAAGAAGAGAACAGACTACGCGGATATATTGTGTAAAAAGTTCTAGGTGTAAAACAGTACCTACAAATTGAACTCAGAAGGCTCCAACTTTACAGTTGGATTTACATATCAGGACAATTTGAGCTGTGAGAGCTACAGCTGTACAATGTAAAAGCAATACAATGCTGTGAAACCTACAACTCTTGTAAAAACAGCACAATCTGAGCTGTGAAGTCTAACCCCCTATCTTATAAAAAGTTAGCGTTGACTTTATGTCACCATTACGTATGGTAATCAATACATCAAAATATGCGCTAACTTTTTATAAGATGGACCGTACAACTTTGGTGAAAACAGCACAAACTAAACTGTGAGATCTGCTGTAAAATCATTTGATTCACTGTAAATACTGATCCACTTGTAAATCTATAATGAAAAACAGCTCAAGTTGAGCTGTGTGACCACAATATGTATATACAAAAAATGTTTTAAAAAAGGGCCTATAATGTATTCATAGGCTCCCCAAACCAGTATAAACTGGGTTTCAGGAGCCAGCAAATTGAGCTGTGAGCTGTTTCGCCTGCTTTTTGCAGACATATTTCTTCGTAAAATAAAGTTAAATTACTGGAACGAAAGGGTTGCGCTTCACATAATAATGAGGGGACGTGACGTCACATCCGCATGTCCCTGTCATACCTACATGTCACTTTCTGACAAGTCATTTGGAAGGAAATGGGATGATTTGAATGTTAAAACAATAATTCTAGAGCGATCATTATACTTTAATCATACGCGTTCTGTAATTATTTGATGTAGGTTTATAGAGTTTAGTTTAGTTTTTATTTTACTTTTCTTGAGGTTTATAAAATGTAAATAGCTGAAGTGTAGTGTAACATGTATTGTGATTTTGTAACATAATGTTTCCCATACATTTTGAAGATCAACCAACATTATTTTGTTTTAAATAAAAGCCTTAGTTAAAATACTTCAACATTTTATTAGTAGTAGTAGTAGTAGTGTGCAGTAGGTATCTACAGTATTTTTTTTTCTCTATTTTTATTTTTTTCTGTCTTGGCTCTTCTTGTTTATTTTATTTATAATTAAGCAGATAATTTAGTTTTTTTAACATGTATTTTTATTTCCACCCGTCTTCGCAAATCTTGCTCATGTAGATAATTTAGTGGATGTCAGCCTTAATATAAAAAAGCAACAGGTAGCTACATATAGCAAGACAGGTGACCTTTATAACGACCTTGAGGTCTGGTCGGACGAGATTGGCACATACGGTCGGATTGGAGACTTTTCACTTTAGACTGCTGGACCCTTGTGTTTTTGTTTTTGTATATTTAATGTCGGTATCGCCTGATTTAAAGACTTACGGTCTATCTTATAAAAAGTTAGCGCAGACTTGAAGTATTGATTACCATACGTAATGATGACATAAAGTCAACGCTAACTTTTTATAAGATACAGGGTTTAGATGTTTAGATGCTTGGATATTACTATTGTGAAAAAAGTAAGAATCATAAAAAAAGACGTGTTGCACTCGGGGCTGCCGCGGTAAAGCTATTGCATAGCATTTTTTGCTGGATTACGCATGCGCATTGTTAGGTTATTTTCGTTACAGAATTTCTGGATTCGGTCTCCACGCTCAATGCCCGCGATAGAAGCTATGCAATAGCTTAAAAATATTCTTACAAAATATATTGACTACAAAAATATTTGCTTAGGTATCTAAAAACATGTAAATTATCATTTAGTAGCTACAATACTTTGCCCGTATCTCGTTTGTTTGTTCTTTGATCTTAAAAATAAAGTAATTTTAATGTAGCCATTTTGCTATTAGCTACGAGGCCTCTGTTTATCCGTTTAATAAATAAAGCTAAAATATCTATACTTCTATACTAATATTATAAAGTTTGTGTGTTAGTTAAATTGTAAGGGGTAATCTCCAGATCTACTGAACCCATTTTAAAAATTCTTACACCAGTAGAAGGCCACATTATCACTGAGTGTCATAGGTTATATAAAAAACCGAAAATAAAAAGGCTTTTACGTGGTAGTCCGTTTTGCAAAGTGAATCGGAGAAAAAACGGTCGAATTATGCCCAACGAAGTGGGCACGGGTCAGTTAGTACTTATATGAAAAAGTGTAAGTATTATATCAGCAGTCTACTCCCCATAGTACAAGCATTGCTTAGTTTGGGACTAGAGTGTGATGTGTGAAATGTTCGTGAATATTTATTATTAGATATTTATTTAAAAAACATCGTGCTAGTCTGCATTTTTGGTGGAAGTCTTGAAACGTTCCAACAGACAATATTTCTTGATATTATGTAGATGAGTGATGAAAATATGGTATAAAATGCTAGTCTACAAGGTCGACCTGTAGGATGGTGTGGGTTTGAACCTTGTATACCTTATAGGTTTAATATGCAGAGGAACGGGTGTGTCATTTTGAAACCAGTTTGAAGCGCCGCCATTTTGGTTTTCAATCCTTTATTAGTGTGGGGTGTTTTGCAAAAATAGTAGTACGACTTTTTGTATAAATAGGTACTCCTTGCAGCGGCGCCATATTTGCTTATAAACTTTTTATTAAAACTACCTACCTACGTATTTGTGTTCAATTTAGTATTTTAGAGCGTTGTTCAAAGAGAGAGTGTTGACTTATAAAATTATATAATTAATTTCTTTATAATTAATTCCTTCTTTGAAAACTATAAAAATATTTTAATCACAATAAAAAGTTATAATCTATTATCATTATAATTTAATTAAGTAAGGATTAATTATATCACTTTCATGTTTTCAATAAAAAAGACACATGTTTGACTATTTTGAAAAACAATACGAATTAATAAAAATGGCGTCTTCCTCAAGATATTTTGATTTTGTTAACCTCAAAAAAACTTTTATGAGATTAACTGTTCTTTAGTTAATGAGCAAAAAACAGGTTGGTTTTATCCACTGACTCATTGCAAATTTTCCTTAAAAACTGATGAAGTCATATCTTTGATACTCAGAAATTTAATATGTAAGTACTAATATTATAAACGCGAAAGTTTTGTATGGATGTGTGTATGTTTGTTCCTCTTTCATATAATTTTAATTAGATTCTGACCAGTGCTTTTTTATCATTAAGATTCTGTATTTCGGGGGAGACCTTTGCCCAGCAGTGGGACAATATAAGTACTTAGGTTAAGGAAAAAATAATAATAATAAAGATTTTGTATAAAAGTCGATGATAATTGAAGTCGATTTTCTCTTCTTCATATGAGAGTATGTATAAAATATATTATACTCATATTTTAGTATTATCTTGTTACATTTTAGGTATAATGATTTCATCAAACGATTCTGCAGAGTTCACGTCAGCCTTTCAAATTACGCAATATAATGTATCGAGGTCGGCCATTTTAGATGCCAAGTTGCGTATAGACTTAAAAATTAGCAACTTTTTATAATATAGCTCTTATAATTATTATTTTTGGTTTGATTTTGAAATATTCCCACGCATGGGAATCAAAAATAGAGACGATTGATGCAATTTGAAAGGATGTGAGTGTTAGTAGAGCTTATATAGCAGGTGGTTTGTTTTTGATAAAACAAATTCAAAATGAAAAAAGAATTATATATACTTAAGTGTATTAATTAATCTATTTCTTGTGTGTATCGTATCGAGGAAGAAACTGGCTGGTGTTGAACGTTTTTGAGGTAGTAATATTTAATAAATATTCACGGAAATTTCACACATCACACTCTAACTAAGCAAAGCTTGTACTTGGGAACTAGATTGCTGATAGAATACTTAAATACATTTTTATGTACATACATTTATAGAATACATAGTAACTACATACCCAGACACATAACAAATATCTATGTTCATGACACAAACATGTGCTCTGGGTGGAAATCGTACCCACGACACACAGCACGGAAGGCAGAGCTACTACCAACTGAGCTTGTCGATTGTTCTACAATACTACTACTGCATATTATGTCATAGATTCGTTCTAGGATGTACTCTCGAGGTTATTTTCATTATCATGTGGTACATAATTCGAGTGTTGTATAATATCCGATGGTTATGTAGGGAGTCATGGTTCACGATTTTTTGAAACCGGTTTATTCTGGTTCACCGGAACTTATTATATGTAAATAATTAAAATTTATTCGTTTATATTAGCAACATTAACGGTATGGTTTTACTAAAGTATTAAAAAAATCTAGGTTCGTCATTCAATCAAGAGATCTAGATAAGAACCTAAAAAAAAATGTATGCTCCAAATCTATACATAGATTTGGAGCATACATTTTTTTTACATACATAATCTGTATGTATGTTAAACAACACAAAAATTTTGCAAAAAGTATTTAAAAATTTAGGTTCTTATCTAGATCTCTTGAATACTTTTTTTAGTACAGACATAATAAAAAATTGCGCGGAAAATTAGAAAATTTAAAAACACTTAATCGTACCTACCTATAGGACGTTTTTTTTTTTTTTGTATTTGTATTTTTTCAACAAACAACAACAACATTCAAAATTAACAAACTCGTTTGTAGGGTCAGCTAGTTTAACAATAAATTTTTCGGTTTACGTAAACTTAATATATGAGTTACACTGCGTGTCAACGCCAGCTCGACTGCTGTTACGGTTTACGATTAGTTTTAATTAAATTAATAGTGTCGAGGTTTGTTTTAAGCTAGAAACACTACAAAAATATATCCCAAACTGAAAAAAAAATTGGCTTTACCCAGCCTAATGGAAAATATATAACGAACAACCTACTACAAAAAAAGGAAAAAAAAATGGTTGTCTGTAAAGTCGGTTTACTGACGATAGTTGAACGTGACAACGAACGCAAAGGCCGATTGTGCTTCTTTGTCGCTCGTTCCGCGCTCTCGCTTGCACTTCATGGAACGCCTCAGAACGCCTCAGAGCGAGGTAACGCCTCATGAGTCATGTTTTTTCGTGCGTGCAGCCGGCTCTATCGAATTATAAGACGTTGTCACGTCAAAACCAAGGCAGTATCATACGACTTAAGCCAGCTTTTGAGCAAAAAAAAAATCACTGAGGTGAGGATTTTATCATTATTTGCTTAGGATCAGACTTATTTGTAGAGGTTGTCGTAATATTTAACTGGTAAATATTGTATGTTTGTCTGTTTTCTTAGTATTGTATGGAAGTCCTTGAATCAAAAAAAAAGTACCTACAGTCAACTTTAGAAATTGATAAAAAAAATAGAAATTTATAACTAAGTATTTGACAGGCACCACAGCTCAGTTGGTAGTATCTCTGCCTTCCATGCAGTGGGTCGTGGGTTCGATTCCCACCCAGAGCAAATGTTTGTATGATGATAAGTTTGTACTGTGACCGAGTGATTCTATGTATTTTAAATATGTATTTACAAAAAGTAATACTTATTGTATTACAGCGATCTAGTTCCCATAGTACAAGTTTTGCTTAGTTCGAGATCATGGTGTTGACCATGAAAATGTATTAATTATTAAAATTATGGTATTTTTATTGCTTATTAAACTAAGATTTTTAATAGCTTACAAACTAGGTACATTTGCTGCAATAACTTAAGAAAATATTTATTCATAATCATGATGACTGCATATTTTATCTACCTTGGAATATTCATACAAACATAAGATCATCTACGTTTTATTTATATTTAACTATCTGTACCCCAAGTACGAGTTTGTGCACACACGGATCGCAGGGACGCAATCGCCGAGCGCCACTGATTTTGTATGGAAATCCAAGCTTCTCAAGAAATCTGCTAGGGGCGCTGCTTCGATCTCCATACAAAATCGGTGGCGCTCGGCGATTGCATCTTTACGATCCGTGTGTGCACAAACTCGTACTTGGGATAGTGACGACTGCAACTTCGCCTTGATATAGTTAAATATCATACCTAGTTATATATCATATCATACCTTATATATATACCTAGCAAATAAGCAAGAAATAAAAGGCTTTTTTATTTTTTTTTATTTATTTTATTTATTTATATTCACGACCGTGAATAATTTCATAATAGACTACCAAGTATATTTCCTGTTTAAAACTTGAAATATTTACCAAGAATGTTACAACTATTTTTATATTAACCATATGGAAATACAATTTTATTTAGTTTTGGCTAGCATGTATCGCATTATATACATCATCATCATCATCAACCTATAGCAGTCCACTGCTGAGGGCTTAGTCCGAGCTTGTATTTTATAAACTCCCTACTCTCGAGCCGAGAGTCGTCTCTCGGATAGCCATGCAAAAATGTATGGACATCCGAGAGACGACTGTCGGCTCGAGAGTAGGGAGTTTTAAAATACAAGCTCGGACTACGCCCTCAGGACGTAGGTCTCTCCCAAGACGCGCCACTGAGCCCGGTCTTCGTTATATACATACATATATTTATTTGGGTCTTTAAATAACCGACCGACCGTTTACGTACGGTCTGTAGTTTGGTCTAGAGTGTGATATGAGAAATGTCCGTGAATATATTTAATATTTTTTTAATGACCCTCTAAGTGGTCCTTTTTAGATAAATAGGTAAAACTACATAGTATGCACATTGCACGTGCAAGTAAGCTAACAATTGCATTACACGGTCGTGACTACCACGCATGCATTACTCAACGCGAGACGGAAGCGCGTGACGAGTATATTGATGTTATACCCAACTGAAATCTTATGGAGTAACGATTAGTTAGGTCTAAAAATAGAATAGTAGCGCCCTTTGCAAAAATTTACAATTACTAGTTAAAGGTCTATTTAGGTCTATAAAAAGCTACTAAGAGGGTCTAGTTAAGTCTATAAATAGCCACTAAAAAGGTCTAGTTAAGTCTAAAAATAAGTAAAATCTAAGAACTAAATTGACTCTCATAAGTTCTTAAAATACCATACGTAATGATGACATAAAGTCAACGCTAACTTTTTATAAGATAGGGAGTTATAAAGTGACGTTTTGTTAGGTCTAAAAATAGTCTAGTCTATTGTAGTGGCGCCTTTAGCAATTTTAAACTATTTTAAAGAACTTATGAGGATCTAGGTCTATAGATAGCCACTAAAAAAGGTCTAGTTAAGTCTAAAAAGAAGTATTCAGCATTTTTATTTTCATCATTATGTACAGTAAAAATCTAAGAGCTAAATTGACCCTCAGAAATCCTTCAAAACATGCAAGACGAAAGTGCGTGACGTGTGTGTTGATGTTATACACAACTAAAGTCACATAGAGTAACGTTTAGTTAGGTCTAAAAATAGAATAGTAGCGCCCTTTGCAAAAATTTACAATGACTAGTTAAAGGTCTATTTCGGTCTACAAATAGCTACTAAGAGGGTCTAGTTAAGTCTATGAATAGTCACTAAAAAGGTCTAGTTAAGTCTAAAAAGAAGTAAAAATCTAAGAGCTAAATTGACCCTCATAAGTCCTTAAAAACACGCGAGACGGAAGTGCGCGATGTGTGTGATGTGTTGATGTTATACACAACTAAATATTTTTCATTTTTAACTGAAGTCTTATAAAGTAACGTTTTGTTAGGTCTAAAAATAGTCTAGTCTATTGTTGGCGCCTTTAGCAATTTTAAACTATTTTAAAGAACTTATGAGGATCTAGGTCTATAAACAGCCACTAAAAAGGTCTAGTTAAGTCTATAAATAGTCACTAAAAGGGTCTAGTTAAGTCTATAAATAGTCACTAAAAGGGTCTAGTTAAGTCTATAAATAGTCACTAAAAGGGTCTAGTTAAGTCTATAAATAGTCTATAAGTAGTCTATAAGTAGTGGCGTATATCTATAAAGTCTAAAAAGAAGTAAAAAAAAGTCTAAAAATAGACTAGACAATGTTTAGACCTATTAATAAGTTATAAAAAATACGCAAAATGGAATTTCGTGAAGTGCGAGTTCTGTATGTTATACATAACACTAGTTTTATAGATTACTGTGGGTTTTTTAGTTAGGTCTAAAAAATAGTGCAGCAGTGCCCTTGGTGCAACGAGAGAGATTTACAACTATTTTTAAGAACTTAAAAGGGTCTAGGTCTATAAATAGCCACTAAAACGGTCTACTTACATTATCTGTGGCCATGGTGTTACACCCTCTTAAAGGCACGCTGTATTGCAAATCCCCTCGTTTGTTGACGTACTCTCGAAGACATGAGGAGTTGCTTCCAAGACCTGCTGGGTATACTATCCCGTTGAACCTAGGATCCCTGTAAGAATAATTATTTTAACAAAATATATAAACAAAAGACAGCTGACTTGACGATTGACTGAGAATTATATTCAAACACTAGCGATTGTCACATTTATTCGTGCTAAGGCCTCAGGCAATTCTGCCAATGTCAAGTGTTTGAATATAATTCTGTCAAGTCAATAGTCAAGTCAGCTGTCTTTTGTTTAAAACCTAGGAAACGAGTACCATCAAATCACAATATCAATGAATACATATTTATTTCAATGATTTATACATTATGCTACGACCTCAAATATTGTTGCCTAAAATCTCACCAAAATTAGACAGCAAAACTCAGCATAACTTAAGAAAGCCAATTTGAAAAAAAATGCTATGATTTATCAAAAAAATACAGAACTCGAAACACAGTTTTTCTCATTTCATTACTTCTCACCTGCTATTTGACGGATGTGCAGGAGTGACAGTGACATCCATAGTGTCCCTGCCGCAGTGAACTGTCAACGTGTCAAGCGGTGTGCTGTCAACTTCATTCGCTGGCGTGACAGTTGCTATTGCTGTTGTGGCTAGTTCTGTAAACAAATTAGAGTTATATTAGAATGACTACTAATGTCTAAGCCCAGGTGTTCCCCTCTCAGCCCTAAGAACATCATTTTGCTAACAGCTGCAGATTTTAATGATCATCATCATCATCATCAACCTATATCAGTCCACTGGACTACCTTCGCTGGACGTAGGTCTCTGCAGAAGCGCCACTGAGCCCGGTCTTCGGCTCTTCTCATGTTGTGTTTGCCAGCTACACTCCGCAGATCGTCGCTCCATCTCGCCGGAGGGCGTCCTACACTACGCTTGCCTAAACGCGGTCTCCACTTTTAGCGTGTAGTTTAGGTTTTAGTGATGAAATAAGAAAATCCTTCGGTTAATAACAGCTTACTGGTAAACTATTAACGTCTCATACTTTGGTGACCTATACACAAGTGGGGGTCACAATAGGCCATCTAGGTCGTAGTGGTATTATAGCCGCAAAAATCTGTGGTGAGGGTGGTAACTCGGCCTACTCGGCCTAGTAAATAGAACAGGGTTCGCAGACTCTCTCGGTCTGTTGCTAGGCCGAGCGCTCGGCCGAGCACTCGGCGCTATGTTTATACGTACCGAGTACTCGGCCCTGTCTCGGGCACTGTCTCACCGGTTTACTCGGTGCGTGTGATCAAGGCATTATACAAAAAAGTGTGAGAGAGCGCGTTGAAGTCTTTTGAACGAAAATCAAAGACATTTTGTAAAACCGAATGAAACGCTAACAGGGTAGCTAGCGAAAACTAGATTAAATAAAACAAAGAATAATAAAAACAAACTTAGTAGTTATAAAGAGCGCACACTGTAAAAACTTCATTTTAAGTCAGTCAGTTACGAGGAGGGAATTAAAGTGGCGATGTTCTATTGCTGGGGCCACACTAGCGGGCTACGGCGAATATTTGTGGCCGGGTACATAGTGTCATCGCTTAGTATTTCGCCTTTATCCGAACACGAGGCCGGGTACATAGTGTCATCGCTTAGTATTTCGCCTTTATCCGAACACGATGTTTTTGTCGCGCCAACACGATACGAATATTCACCCGCTAATGTAGCCGAAGCATATTAGAACTAGGTTTGAGGTTATTTTGACATTGACACGCAAGAAGAGTAGTCACGTGATTTGACATTTAAATAAAGATAGCGGGTACAACGTGCGAGTCAGAAAAAAAGTGTCATAATATAAATTTTCAATCTGCAGTATTTTCAGTGTGCGCCCACCGCAACGCGAACTACGCAATTTAGACCAAACTAAACAATGTTTGTACAAAACCAAACTTTGTTTTTATTTTTAATATTCACGGACTTTTCACACATCACACTCTAGTCCCCAACTAAGCAAAGTTTGTACTATGGGAACTAGATCACTGATAGAATACCTACTTGTTTACATTTTTGAAGTGAAAACTTCTTTAGCGGCGCTGGGTGGGTAAAAACTTTCAAACTCGCGTCAGGGTCACGTGACGTCGAAAAAGCGTAAGATCTTATTTAATTTTTATACATTGCTCGTAAAACAAGAGACGACAAAAGAACACACTTGCGGTCACGCGACGTATGACTCAAACAATTAAATAGTGTTGTGGCGACATGACGTGACGATGACGTGGCGACATGACGTGACGTGACGATGACGACGAAGCCAACGAAGACACAGACACATTCGCGCTTGCGCGATGACGTGACGATGACGTGGCGACATGACGTGACGTGACGATGACGACGAAGCCAACTTTTCTTCTGTTAGGTTGACATGACACAATCACAATGACACAGACACATTCGCGCTTGCGCGAATGTGTCTGTGTCAGTGTGTCTTCGTTGTCTTCGTCGTTGTGTCACATTCGCGCTTGCGCGAATGTGACACAATGACATGACACAATCACGACTGTGGTTATATTTTTGAAGTGAAAACTTAAAAGTGAAAACACAACGTTAATATTGAAGTTTTCACTTCTGCCGGCACTCCCGGAGTGCTAGCTTTTTTTTTGTAGAGACATAGGTTTGTACATATTAACACCCAGACACAAAACAAATATTTATGTTCATCACACAAACATTTGTTCTGGGTGGGGATCGAACCCACGGCCCACAGCATGGAAGGCAGAGCTACTACCAACTGAGCTGTGACGCCTGTCAAAGTTATTACGGTATCATGTGTGTAAAATTGATAAAAACTAAATAGCGTCTGTTAGTAAACGCAGAAAGCATTACAAATTATAGTTTTAGGTGATTCAATAAAGGAAAGTGTCCAATAAGTGTACTGTGTTAGAAAAGTGTACATAATTTTACAAAATATTCACATATTATATTCAGTTGAACTATCTATAGATCGTTTGCAACGGTCTGTAGGCTCAGCTGTTTCTTATTTTATATGCCTAGGTACATTTTATAAATACACAAATTATTAATTATTCATTAAGTAAATAATTCGGGTTTTTAGTTTAGGACGCTATGATAGGTGTCAAAGCGAATTATCGACACACAAGAAGAAGAAGTATAAAAACACCCAATATATTTTGTCATTAGTTCAGTATTTACATTAGTCATCTAAAAGACTGTTTTTATAAGAAATAAAGCTTTAAATAAATAAATTTGGTTTTTCTTTGTATAATATTTCTTTAATTACTTTTTGAGATCTTTTTTGTATCTTATTTCTGTAATTAGTTTACAAGTTGTACAAAGATTTAATACAATTATTTGAATGAATAATTGAATTAAATCTTTGTACAATCGTACAATTTCGCTTCAATCTAGATGCGAAACCTTTTTTGTTCTTTTTTACTGGTTTATTGGACCTTGGCCTTAAAATAAGGTTTTATAGAAAGTGGTATGGTTAATTAAGTTAATTTTAAAAACAAAATTCATGCCACCGTAACGCAACGCATGAAAAAATTCAACGGAAAATGAAGACAATTTTTTAAAACATTTACAGACAAACAAGCATGTACACTGACAGGCGTCACAGCTCAGTTGGTAGTAGCTCTGACTTCCATGCTGGGGGTCGTGGGTTCGATTCCCACCCAGAGCAAATGTTTGAGTGATGAACATAAATATTTGTTCTGTGTCTGGGTGTTTCTATGTACTTATGTATTTACAAAAATAATCCCATAGTACAAGCTTTGCTTAGTTTGGGATTAGAGTGTGATGTGTGAAATGTCAGCAAATAAATGTTCTCTTTGAAATAGCAGAGTAATCGAGAAACATACAGATAAATTGGAGAGAAAAAAACCATAGTCGTATTAAGAACTTCCTTTTTTAGTCTGTTGAAAAATGATGTATCAAATGAGGTCGTAAGCTTGTTAGTAAACCTTTTTAGTCGCAACAAAATCGTCAGACGCAGACAGGCGGGTGTTAGGGGGGTCGATGACCGGCTGTTCCCCTCACCACACCGGTATGTACCGACGGGTCAACTGGTCAGCATACTTTGATGTTTTTAAACACCTTGTGCTCTGAGATGGCTTAAAGTTACACCAAAAATAGTTAACATGAGTTTTTTTATATTCTTGCTGTTAAAACTATAAATAAATAAATATTTATTTAATTTATGTATAGGCGACAAAGAAATTGGTTTACCACTCTAAGGCTGAATATCATTTGCACGTACAAAATTTCAAGGGCTATTTTCGCTTGACAGATTAATAACTGCTACGTCAGAATCTGTCAATTTGTAATCCTTAGCGAATAATTATGTTACTGGGAGATGTCATCAAAAGTGGTAAACCAATTTCTTTGTCGCCTATACACGAAGCTACCTCAGTATTACTAATACCTAACCTACCTGATATAATACTTTTTTTTTTTTTTATTTAACCTATACTTTCCCACTGCTGGGCAAAGGTCTCCCCCCTACTCTTCCAGTACTTCCGGTCAGCCGCCGCCTCCCACCAGTCTACTTATATGTTTTTTATTTCTATAAACAAAGAATACTCTCGTAGTAGTCATGTCGTGGGGATCGAACCCACGACATGATACATTTCAAACACTTGTCACTACCAGAATTGCCTGACGGTTTGAAGGGCAGAGACCATATAAAAGACTGATGATGACTGATAGTGACTGACTGATGGCGCCTTACCTGTACTTGATGGGATCTGCTTAGAACGCGCGGTCGCTAGCAGCGCCGTTATTAGGAACAATCTCCACATTTTTCAGTCTGAAACAAAAATAAAAATAGTTAAGATTACTTAGATAATTTTTTATTAATGATGCCCGACATAGTCATTATACAGGGTTACATGGAAAGTCGTGCTAGATCCGTTAAGGGCGTGGAGTATCCATCATTTCTGACTTATTTTACTAAGAAACACCCCACCCTAAACTTAACCCATTTCGAGATATTCGACTTTTAAATTTTTATTAAAAATTGCAGATTTTTTGGCTACTAAATTTATTTTTGTTTTTTCTGTGCATCTTATTATTATTATTTTTGCATTTTTACATGGGTAATAAGATGCTTTAGGACGTCAATCATTAAAATAGTGCATAAGTTAATTGAATAGATCGTAGTAGAGAAGTGAAACTTATGAAATAAAAAAATATTTTAGAAGGTTTGTTTTTCTCTAAGGGATATCTAAAAAAAATTTTATGGCACTTGTTCGGCGGATGTTATAATAAATATCTACGTTTCAACAGCTATCTAACGACGTATAATAATCTAGGGTTTGTATTACATTTCGTGGAAAAAAAGTAGTTGGGACGCTCCAGGTTGCAGTTCTAACGGTCCCGCGCGAGCAGGACAAGTGAAGATTTAGGTAGATGCGAATGAAAGAAAAAATGTGTAGAGACCGGCTAGGGCTGGGAATACAACAGGGGAAATTGTTTTGGTTGTCAGTCTGCTTTTGTGCTTCGTACATAGTGAATGTGATATCGTTTTGCTCTTCTCCTAAACATCTGAAAAATATGCTGATATGCTTATTTGTTACGGATACTGCGATTGTGTGTCTGCAAATAAAGCAAAGCAAGTCAAATAAGCATATCAGCATATTATTTAGATGTGTAGGACGTCATTTTCAACACTTCTGTATCACAGGTACAAATCAGAGTCCGGTTAACGAGCACAGTAGTCAAAATCAGAAGAAATAGTTCAGAATCACAGCCAAGTTGAGAAAAAGAGCAAAACGATATTACATTCACTATGCAAACTGACAACCAAAACAATTTCCCCTGTTGTATTCCCAGCCCTAGCCGGTCTCTACACATTTTTTCTTTCATTCGCATCTACCTAAATCTTCACTTGTCTTGCTCGCGCGGGACCGTTAGAACTGCAACCTGGAGCGTCCCAACTACTTTTTTTCCACGAAATGTAATACAAACCCTGGATTATTATACGTCGTTAGATAGCTGTTGAAACGTAGATATTTATTATAACATCCGCCGAACAAGTGCCATAATATTTTTTTTAGATATCCCTTAGAGAAAAACAAACCTTCTAAAATATTTTTTTATTTCATAAGTTTCACTTCTCTACTACGATCTATTCAATTAACTTATGCACTATTTTAATGATTGACGTCCTAAAGCATCTTATTACCCATGTAAAAATGCAAAAATAATAATAATAAGATGCACAGAAAAAACAAAAATTAATTTGGTAGCCTAAAAATCTGCAATTTTTAATAAAAATTTAAAAGTCGAATATCTCGACATGGATTAAGTTTAGGGTGCGGTGTTTCTTAGTAAAATAAGTCAGAAATGATGGGTACTCTACGCCCTTAACGGATCTAGCACGACTTTCCATGTAACCCTGTATATAAAATCAGGCAATCATTATTTATGAATCGGGGGTGTTCCTTAAATCAAGCCGAAACCTTATTTATTTATTTATTTTCTGTTCAAATTGTATCACCTTTACCTATAGTAATAGGTTTCTAGCAACTAATAATACGATATTTAACAGCAACAAAATCAAATTGTTCTTATTTTTTTATTTCATAACTTCTTCTTAACATTTATACTTATAGATTTTTTTCAAAGGTAATAAATATTATTAAAAATAATTAATGCAATGAAAATTGACTTTGACATAAATGCCCCCTCTCTCTTTTTTTGAGTATAAAACCATCCAATATATTTATACTCATGAAAAAACAATTGGCTTGTTTAATGTTCGCTTTAGATTTACGTAATACAGTTGTTGTAAATTCAGCTGTAACCTAAATAATAAAAAGTAGTTTAAATATATATTATACACTATGTAATATATGTAAACAGGTGGTAAGCTGTGCCAAATCCGTACGTGTCTAATGCGCTTAAACTGGGTATGTTGTAATTAATCTAGCATGTCTGGCCTAGATTTTGTTAAGTAAATGTTTATTTAAGTTAGCTACGGCTAGGCTGTTACGAATAAAACTCAGACTAGGTAATAACGGCTCTGGTTTTTAGTTAGTCGGAGTTTTATTCTAAAACTAAAACGATATTTTAAGGCTCAAAACGATATTTTTGACGACCGATGTGGCGCGGCGGGCGAAGGTCCGCCTGCGACGCGGAGGTTACGGGTTCGATTCCCGCCTTGGGATAAATGTTTGTACGATCTACAAATATTTATTTCAGGTGTTCTGGGTATTTTATGTGTTATAAAAAATATCTATCTATTTAATGTATTGTATTAAGTATGTCAGTCTTCTAGTACCCATAACACAAGCTCTGCTTAGCTTGGGGCTAGATGATGTTTTGTGGATTGTCCAGCATTATTTATACTCAACGTTAATAACTAACTAGTTAATATTTATACCAACTTAATATGCAAATTAACAGTTTATTCAAACAGTAATTAAAAACGAAAGTATCTACACTTGGGACGTAACACGTTATGTCTAGAAACGTAATGGTAACGTTACGGAAATATCGGATTTCTGACTTCCGCAGACTAGTCTATCAGTTATGTCAGTGTTATGTCAGTGTGACAGGTAGCCATCTTGGAATAACACAGATTCATTATAAAGTCACATAATACGACTATTGTAGTATTTAACATATATACATAGGTACCTATCTATAAAATACATACCTACATAAACAGTTGAGCTATCTGCAGATTATTGCAAACGATCTATAGATTCACTCAGCAAATAAAATAACCCGGTTCTTCTGATATTCTATCCCACTCCAACTTATATTTTAACACGCAAATTCGTATGGATGGACGTATGATTTGTTACTCTTTTACGCAAAAATGAATGGATTTTGATAAAACTTTACAATAATATAGCTTGTACATCAACTATAAATTTAGGAATATTATATTAGTAAGTAAGTATATTTTGTGAATTGTAATGTGACGAAAATAAAAAGTGCGAGCTAGGTGTTAATTGTGCGTCCGTCAATTTCTAATGGGGCGTCTAAACGGGCAATATTTTACGGCAATTTGTGGCTGCAATTATTGGCAAACATTGCCCAGCCATCATTATATCATATACAACATTTTAGTACATATTATGGCTGAGCAATCAATTGCAGGCAACATGTTGCAATATGGCTGCAATAGTATGGCCGTATTCAGAACCCTTTAATAAGCCACACAATCCAGCAACAATGGCCGACGAAATGTCAAAAAATATGTGGCTATAATGCCGGGCCATTCTTAAAATATTGCATAGTGTGGCTGGTATTGGTAGCAATGTTGCCGGCCACAGTATTGCAGCCACAAATTGCCGTAAAATATAGCCCGTTTAAACGCCCCTTAATATCTACAGTCAAACTGTCATTGTGTGTCATAGTTTAGTATTTGATATTATTTTACAAGTTTATTTTTAAGTTGTGGTATGCTAATTGTGTATTGAGAATTAGATAAGTATTAAGTACAGTAAGTAAAGTATTTTCTATCTATCTATCTAGTCAATAAGTATCTATGCAAGCATACTTCTAGTGTTTAGTGTTACCACCCAATGGTCTAGATACGACAATGGACCTAGCCTAAGCTCGGTGAACGGGCTACGTTTCTTACGCAAGCAATAACTTTCCCTACACTTTGTCATATTGCATTAAGTTATTTAATGCAGGTTATTAATAATTATTTATTTATATAATGGTATGGGAAGAGAGCCATATTAATAAATAAATAATGCTGGACAATCCACAAATCATCTAACCCCAAGCAGAGCTTGTATTATGGGTACTAGAAGACTGACATATACTTATGACTGACATATACTTACAATACATTACATAGATAGATATTTTTTTGGAATTTCGCCCGCCGCGCCACATCGGTCGTCAAATAGTACAAGAGTGTTAGATATGAATGTGGATGGATGTAGAAGTAGAGGGAGGGCAAAGAAAAGATGGATGGACTGTGTGAATGATGACATGTGTAAGAAAGGTGTGAGCGAGATGACGTCTGATAGAGGAGAGTGGAAGAAAACGTGCTGTACCGACCCCATACAGCGTGGGACAAGGGTAAGAAAAAGAAGAGAAGGTACGGTACATAAGAGAAGGAACAAAGAAAATTTGACTATCATATCTAATATTTACGTCCGTGATTTCGTCTTACTATTTTATATTATTCTTCAAAGCTCTGGTCGCGAGTAACTGACACCTAGAATCACCTTTATATACAAAACTGCGTGATTTACTATTTTTTTTATGACTAAGTATAAAGATAAACTCGTTATAGTTATAAAACAATATAGTAATAAACAGTGTCAGGAAAGAATTTTAAACTATGTTGTCACGCAATTCTAACATAGACAAAAATTCACATTCGTTTATAAATGCGCGTTATAATTGAACGTAACGAATTTTTGATTAGTTTATTGTTCAGTTAAGTAAAATAGTAAATATATAGACATGAACGTTTCACATATCGCGATCTAGTGAAGTTTATTTTATACATTTCTTTACTATGACCTCTGGGCGAAAACCACGACAGAGTGGGTTCCGAATGGACAGCGACCGCGTGGAAGACCTAGGCGGCGATGGCGAGACGAGCTCGATTCGTATGACAAGGATTGGTCATTAACAGCCCAAGACCGAGATCAATGGAAGGAGGAAGGGGAGGCCTTTGCCCTGCAGTGGGAAAATTCAGGCTTATAAATAATAATAATAAATTTACTATAAAGGGTGTAACAGGAGGGGTGGATCGCTGAACATACATGGGAGTTATATCGATAGGCATTGAGCTCCCCATCGCCCTGTTGCTTTTGGTCCACCCCTGTTACACCCTGTATAGTAAAGAAATGTATAAAAGTATATTTACTATATTTTTAAGCTATTGCATAGCTTCTATCGCGGGCCTTGAGAGTGGAGACCAAATCCCAAACTAAGCAAAACTTGTACTATGGGAACTAGACTGCTGATAGAATTCTTACATATTTTGTAAATGAATACATAGAATACATAGTAACACCCAGACACAGAAGAAATATGTATGTTGATCAAACAAACACTTGCTCTGGGTGGGAATCGAACACACGACCATGTCCATGCTGTGCATGGAAGGCAGAGCTATTAACAACTAAGCTGTGACGTCTGTCGATGTTAAGTAGCTCAAATTATCTATTTAAGTACATACATACATAGGTATTAATAACCGATTTACGAATGATACGGCACAACACTAGAAGACGCGGGCAGCCCTAGAGAGTGGATAAAACAAAAGAGAAGAAATAAGGAAGATGGCGGAATGTAACAGGAAAACGAGAACGTTGCTTTGAATATCAGTGGAAAATAAAGGCCTATCTTTCGGTAAATCTATAGATATTTCTTATTTCTAACAGTATATATAAAAATGAATAGCTGTTCGTTAGTCTCGCTAAAACTCGAGAACGGCTGAACGGATTTATCTTATATTGGTCTTGAAATGTTTGTGGAGGTCTAGGGAAGGTTTAAAAGGTAAGAAAAATTCGAATAACTGCCTGGAAAACCCTCGAAATAGCCCTTTTCCCATACAAACGTTTTCTAAACAAAATGTAGAGTCAATTTGAACTTTATTTATCGATTGATGCAGTACGATGTCTGCCGGGTCAGCTAGTCAAATAATAAAACTATTGGTAAGCACATAATTATTTGTTAGATAAACTTACGAGTATTACATTATTTATAAAATGTACGTAGGCGTATAAAATACATAAGAAACAGTTGAGATATCTCCAGACCGTTGCAAACGATCTATAGATAGTTCAACTGGTCCAAATCAGTACCAATCGGAAGCGTACCCAAGATACTGGCTGCATTGCCGCGCTAAATAGCAATGCATTTTGTTATATAATGTTTTTATTTTTTAAGTTTCTTTCCCGTTCTTCTAGGCTCTGCTCGCGTGGAACTGGCACCTAGAATCACCTAGTATGTAAGACGATTCTAAATGATCCGCGTGATTTTACTGAGTAGGTAAAGCAGTTTTGACTTTTTTAACAAATTTGTTAGACTGTAAACTGCTTTTTTGCCCCTATACACGTAAATATTCCAAGTCTTCACTTAAGCCATTAATTTGAAACCCGGAACTTAAGATATGCTTCACGAAGCGTGACATGTAATGACCGTATACGTACGCTATGACCGTAAGTTGAAATATCATCAAATTGTACATAATTCACTTTATTTGGATACTGTTGGTAACGGGAATATTTATTTATATATTTTTTTTTATTTCCCAGGAAAACAAACAGTCATATGTAAGCTATAACTAATCTAAAATTATAACTATGGACCACTTATAAGTTTTCGCATGTTATAAGAACTATATGAAAATACGCGAAGATCTTTATTGTGATAAATAAATAATAATTAAAAGAGTGTTTAATTCGCTTTCAAATAAATAAATAAATAAATAATGCTGGACAATCCACACAACATCATCTAGCCCCAAGCTAAGCAGAGCTTGTGTTATGTACTAGAAGACTGACATACTTAATACAATATATTACATAGATAGATAAATTTTGAACGATAATAAAAAAATATTAATTCATAGACATTTCACACATCATATCACGCTAAGAAGAGTACCTACTACTACTGTACTTTTGAAACTAAATTGCTGATAGAATACTTACTCATACAATTTTTATTATTTTAGTAAGTATTTAAACATCTTTATTCACAAACAAACTTACGACTATCACAGTATTTACAAAATATACATTGTCATATAAAATACATAAGAAACAGTTGAGCTATCTACAGACCGTTGCAAACGATCTATAGATAACTCAACTGATCGAAATCAGTACCAAATAAATGAGGCCAGACGAACAGGGCAGGTATGTACTAGGTATGGTCTTGCCTTTTATCAGTGGCACAGATAAAACTCGTCCTTCATTACATCACACCGCCATTGCACAGCTGACATATTGACTGACATACTTTGTACCTTGTATTTTAAGTACATGTAATTATATTTATTTATATGTTTACTCTTTTAGGTTCTAGATTTCAGGATTTTTTAAAACTTTTATAACTATCACTTTTATTGTTTTTTTTACTTTATGGTTTTTTACATCATATTTTTTACTTACAAGTAAAAAATAATAATGTAAATAATGTAAAAAAAATAATGTAATAATAAAAGTAAGTATAGAAAATGAGACTCTTTTACAAAAATAATTATTTTTAAACTATTTTCTTGTCAATACTTAAAGAATAGCAACTGCTATTGACAGGCGTCGTCGCAGCTCAGTTGGTAGTAGCTCTGCCTTCCATGCCTGAATTAGTTTTGTTTAACCTTCGGTTAATAAGATATTGCATAGCTTCTATCGCGGGCCTTGAGCGTGGAGACCGAATCCAGAAATTCCGTAACGAAATAACCTAAATCTGCGCATGCGTAATCCAGCAAAAAATGTTATGCATATAGCTTTACCGCGACCTTCGTCCCCGAGTGACACACGTCTCTTTTTTCATTTAATTTTCTTCTTGAACATTTTTTTAACCTCACTACTGAACCGTGAAAAGGCGCCATATTATCTGTTAAAGTTTGCACTTGAAAATCAGCCCTGTGAAACTCAACTTGACTCATTCTCGAAAAACTAACGATGTATGAAACGGAAATCGAAATTTGAAATACGTTTCATACAACGATTTTTTTTTTGGTAGAATGGAAATGTTGCTTACGTGTTGCGTTTTTTGGTTAGTTATTTTGTTTTTTCTAAACAGATAATACTGACTGAGCTCTAAGCTGAGCTGTGACGCATGTCATTGGAGCTCTAAATATAAATAAGAAGTTGTCTTCTTCTCTTATTAAAGAGCTACGCTCTTGTCTGCGTAATCAATGCAAGCTACGCCATTTTTTTCTTTGCAGGGCCGCCTCCTTGACTTCCTTATACGACACGAGGGCAACCTTCATCTTTACTTGGCTCATGTAGTTTATCCTCGGCCTTCCTCTTCCTCTCCTTCCTTCTACCTTTCCTTCTATGATGTTACTGATGAGGTTGTCGTGTCGTATAAGATGGCCAATCATCTTCCCCCTTCTGTTCTCAACCATTTTCATGAGGGCTCTTTGCTCGCCTACTCTTCTCAACACTTCTATGTTCGTTACTTTCTCTGTCCAGCTTATTCTTTCCATCCTTCTCCAACACCACATTTCAAATGCTTCTAGAAGCTCTCTATCCTTTTGCGTCATTGTCCAAGTCTCACATCCATATAGTGCGATGCTCCACACGTATGCTTTTATAAAGTTTTTCTTAACTGCTTTTGATATTTTGGAAGTAAAAATATGTTTTTTGTTCTGAAATGCTTGTTTTGCTATGGCTATTCGTGACTTGATATCTGGTGTGCATCTTGAATCTGCTGTTATAAGGCTTCCTAAGTATCTGAAGGTATTGACTCTTTCTATTTTTATGTTATCTAATGTTATTGTATTTCTTGTGGTGTTTTCTTTTTTGGACGTAATTAATGTTTTAGTTTTATTTATGTTAATTTTGAGCGAATAGTCTTTAAAAATATTATCCATGGTGTTCAGCAATGTTTGCAAGTCTGTCTGCGAATTTGCGACAGCTGCTATGTCATCTGCAAATCTTATGTATCTTATAATTTGACCGTTAAATTTAACTCCTACTGTGGTTTTATCATTGATTATCTTTATGGCTGCTTCAATGAAAATGTTAAAAATGAGTGGTGAAAGAGAACATCCTTGTCTTACTCCTTGTCTTATTTTAGCTTTTTCCTGTTCATTTCCTACTTCTATAATGGTTTCTTGATTTTTGTATAGTTGGTAAATTATTCTCCTATCTCTAAAATCCAATCCAATATCCTTTAGTAATTGCATCATCTTTTTCCAGTTGACTTTGTCGAAGGCCTTTTCCAAATCTATAAACGCTATGTGTGTGTCTAGTCCTATGTCCATTCTTCTATCTATTATCAGTCTTAAAGCTAGTATTGCTTCTCTTGTTCCTTTATTCCTCCTAAACCCATACTGGTCTTCACTTAAGTTACCTTCGACAGTTGATCTTATTCTATTTTGTACAATTTTTGATGCCTGTGATATTAGACTTAAAGTTCTATGTTCTTCGCATTTTAGGGTATTAGCTTTTTTTGGTAATGTTACTGTTTTTGTTAGTTTAAAATCTTTTGGTATTTCTCCTGTATCATACATTGTTTTAGTTAATTGGAATATTTCTTCTAGCAAATGGACATTATCTGCGTATTTAATTAATTCTATGTGTATTCCATCAAATCCAGCTGCCTTGCCATTTTTTATATTTCTAAGGGCTTCATCGAACTCGCTTCTAAGCAAATCAGGTCCCATGCTGTCTTGTTCTATTGCTGTTTCTTGCTCAAAGTCATTATCTGTTAATTCCTCTCCCTTGTATAAATCTTCTATATATCTTTTCCATCTGTCCACTATTTCTTTTTCATTTATAAGTATTTTATTGTTTTCGTCAACTATTGCCGTAGATTTAGTTTTCTTCTTTCTATCAAGATTTCGTATAATGTTATACGCTACAACTATTTTACCTACTTTCATATAATGCTCTATGTTTTCACAATCTTGTTTAATATCTTTTTCTTTTTGTTCTCTGCATTTAAGTGTTATTTTATTCGTTATTTTACGATACTCTTTAATACTAGTTGCATCGTTTTTATTCCGATATTTTCTTCTTTCAATTATTAGATTACCTATTTCCGTGTTTAGCCATTTTTTCCTGGGTTTTAATTTTTCTCTTTTAAGGCTGGTTTCTGCACTTGTTCTTATTATATCTCTAATATTGCACCATTTTTTATCTGAATCTATATTTTTAAGCTTATTATATTCTTTTAATTTATCATCTATTATATTACTATATTGCACTCTAATACTATTACTATTTTTTAACTTATTGAGATCAATATCTTTGGGCTTTTGTTTTCTTTTAACTTTCTTAATTTTTATATCTACTATACCAGCTACTAGGTTATGGTCGGTATTAAGATCTGCTCCCGGGTATGTTTTACAGTTTGACATCATGTTTTTGTATTTATCTTTCATCAATATGTAATCAAGTTGATATCTTCCTAGGTCTCCAGGCATTTTCCAAGTGTACCTGCGTCTTTTTGGTTGTTCAAAGTTGGTGTTTGTTATAGTCAAGCTGTTTTCTTTACAAAATTGTATTAATCGGTCTCCTCTTTTATTTCTTTTTCCTAGCCCAAATTTACCAACCATATTCCCTTCTAGGCCTTCACCTACTACTGCATTGAAGTCTCCCATAACAAACAGGTTGTCCTTTTCACCAACTAAATCTAGTAATGTATCTAATTGTTCATATATTTCTTCTATTTCTTCATCTGGGTGGCTTCCTGTCGGCATGTATACTTGGATTATAAATGTGTCAATAGGCTTCGATTTTATTTTTATTGCTGTGATTCTATCGCTGTGGTGAATAGTATTTTCTACTAGGTTGCCCCATTTCTTATTTAAAATTATAGCGGTTCCATTACTTCCCTGTTTTTCTCCTGTAAATATTATTCTATATTCGTCACTCCAATAATCACCGCTTCCTTCCCATCTTACTTCACTAAGTCCTAATATATCTATACACAGCCGCGTCATTTCTTCTTTTGTCTCTTCTAATTTACCCGGAGTGAGCATTGTCCGTACGTTCCAAATTCCTATCTTACAAGGGTTTCGCAGGATGACGACCTGAGCAGCCTTGTTCCTACTCCTGCCGGACTCGGACCCCCACGGCATGTTACATCGCGTAAGCCCGTTGTCAAGAACGTTACTATCTTTATCTTTGTCTTGCATCATTACTTTTTTGGGAGGGATTGTGCGGTAGTTTCCCCTTGCTTTCCGCACCGCAGTTTATAGGCCGGCGTACCGCCCTATAATGTCCAGTCAGAAGCCCTTCCAGAAAACTATTCTTCGGCCTTCTGCCAGTACTGCTACTGCTGCTGCCCAGTATCAGAGGAATGCTTATTTAATGGCGGCATTTGATCGCCATGTCACAGAATCGTCATCGGAAAATGTAGCATTTTATAAGCAAGTCTGTCCCACCAGACTTACCACTACTTCCTGTTGATCCAGCCGCTACTGGTCGGGGACTGCTTATTCAATATATTCGCAGCAGACCACCATATCTGGTGGCCGTTCCACTATCCGCCACCTGTGGACCCCGTTGGTAGCCTATAGCTCAGCACCCAACAAACAACAAAAGAAGTTGTATAACATTAAAATAGATCAATATTTCGAAATATGTACAGAGAGTACAAAGCCAATGTCACAAGAAAATAAATACACAGACACAGCCTGCATTGACGTAGCGTCGCCGAGACAAGTGTTACAGGAAAAAGTTATTATTATATTCACGGGCATTTTATATGTATAATAAAAATATATATCTATGTAATGTATTGTATTATGTATGTCAGTCTTCTAGTACCCATAACACAAGCTCTGCTTAGCTTGGGGCTAGATGATGTTGTGTGGATTGTACAGCATTATTTATTTATTTCACACATCGTCGCCGGTAAACGGTATTTAGTATTTAATATCAGAGGAAATTGTAGAAAATTTCTTATTAAGTATACTTTTTACATATTATTTTATAACAGGATTTTCCTGCGATGGCAAAATATTGTAGATAACTTTAAGACCATTATATAAATGTATGCAGTAAAACTGTTAACAGAGATACTTGTTTTTCTTTAATTAATAACCTAAAGCTCTTCTGATATTAACGAACCTTCAAAGTACCTACTGATGAAATATTATAAAAAAAGTATACCTAATTTGTTTTTTCTGCTAGTGAAATAAGGCACTCTTTTGGTGATTTCATCCGCAGAATGTGAAAAAGTCACTAAACTGTTAAAAAGTGCGAGACAAAAAAAAAAACGTGTGGCACTCTTGGACTGCCGCGGTATTGCATAGCATTTTTTGCCGTGGAGTGTTAGGTTATTTCGTTACGGAATTTGCATGCTATGCAATAGCTTAAAAGTCACTTAACAAAAACTCCATGTGACATTAACTAAAATATCTCCTACCACTTGTGTGGTCGCTTGTACAAACCGGTACAGTCGAGTTGCGCGAGGTTGCGTTACGTCATGCATTTCGGGCGGTCGCTTTTATTTCATTCTGACATTTTCATTGTGCGAGCGAGATAGTTGCAATGTAACGGTCGAGGAGGTTAGAAAGGATCAGATAATGCATTTAAATTTGTTCTTTATTTCTTGATTTCGCGCCTAATATTGTTTTTTTTCCACTTTGATAAGTGCATAACTCTTTGGTATAGAGTCTATACCAGGGGTCACCAATTAATTTCGCTAGGGGTCCGTTTTAAGAAATGAAATGACCACTGCGGTCCGCACATTTCATGAAAAAAAAAATTATTGAACAAAGGTAATTACGGCAATTACAAAGGTATTATTATTTACGTATCAATGAGAAAAGTGTCATTTTTATTGTTGATTTATCTGTCTGTAGTTTGGAGAGGAATTGGTGCAAACTATTGACATTATTCGTTACTTCACCCGGCAACGGCAACAAAAATACTGCGTGGGATATATTTTTCGGTCCGCATACAATGGGTCGGCGGTCCGCATGCGGACCGCGGTCCGCCATTTGGTGACCCCTGGTCTATACCAAAGAGTTACAATTCTTTGAAAGGCTCTATACTATAGAGCGTTCTTGTAAGATTAAGAATCATTTATTGTAAAACTGTGTAGAGATCTTATAATATAAGTGTTTTATCAGCCTACCCATTTCAAATGTTGAAATATTTCGAATGTTGACTTCTACTTATTGAAAATGATCATGTTTTCAAAAATAAGACACATTTTACATAGAACGAATAACTCAAACTCAAAAAATGCTCAAACATTTTGGTGCATGTAAAAAAAAAAAAAAAAAAAGGTAGAACTCCGGGAGTGCCGGCAGAAGTGAAAACTTCAATATTAACGTTGTGTTTTCACTTCTAAGTTTTCACATAAAAATATAACCACAGACGTCATAATGACAATGACAATCACAATGACACAGACACATTCGCGCAAGCGCCCTGTGCCGCCTAAACAGAGTCAGCACACTCAGGCACGGTAGAAAGAGTGGGAGATACTAGTTCCTCTCCCTTCCCCTCGATCTTACGCTTTAGATCAACGTCACGTGACCCTGACGCGAGTTTGAAAGTTTTTACCCACCCAGCGCCGCTAAAGAAGTTTTCACTTCAAAAATCGTTTATCAACATTTAAGGTATTTCAAATTCGCTATAATTAATCATCATCATCATCATCATCATCATCAACCTATATCAGTCCACTGCTGGACGTAGGTCTCTGCAGACGCGCCACTGAGCCCGGTCTTCGGCTCTTCTCATGTTGTGTTTGCTACACTCCTTGTATCTATGCTCCATCTCTATGGGTGCGTCCTACACTACACAATGCCTAAACGCGTTCTCCACTCCAGTAGCTCTACCATGAGTTTTACTATACTAAGTATATTTACTATACTCGCTAGCGTCTGTAGTTAAAAAAATGTATGAAGATTTGTACAGCGCCTCTAGCGGATAGTTGGGTACTAAAATTCGTCATACTAATATTGACGTAACTACTGTAGTAAAGTCAGGCGATTTTACTGTGACAACTCATGGTAGAGGTACTGTATCCGTTTGCTCCAACGGTTGTCGGCTATAATTAGTAATTTCCAAATATTTGTCATAAATAAATACGTGACCCAATCCTACAGTAGGCCACCATGACAATGTCAGTTGATCTGTCAAAGGACGTGAGGTCACGTCGAGGTCATGACTACCGACCGACACACACTGCTGGGCATACGGCACATATTATACAAGTTTCGCTACTAAATATAGTTAGATGAGTAATAAAATTATAAAACTGATAAAATCACTTATAAGAAATACATGTTTATGGAAAATCACACATCACACTCTATTCTAAATATATATAATAAATAAATAAATAATAAATAATGCTGGACAATCCACACAACATCTTCTGGCCCCAAACTAAGCAGAGGGCTTAGTCCGAGCCTGCATTTTAAAACTCCCTACTCTCGAGCCGAGAGTCGTCTCTCGGATGTCCTTATATTTTTGTAAGAAGTAGAGAGAGAGATCCGAGTGACGACTCTCGGCTCGAGAGTAGGGAGTTTTAAAATGCAAGCTCGGACTAAGCCCTCAGAGCTTGTGTTATACTTATATATAACTATGTAATGTATTGTATTAAGTATGTCAGTCTTCTAGTACCCATAACACAAGCTCTGCTTAGCTTGGGGCTAGATGATGTTGTGTGGATTGTCCAGCATTATTTATTTATTTATGAATAAAAACTATTTTCTACGTGCATGGATGATATCACAGCGCGGAGTTCATAGAGATTATAAATTGCAATAGTCTGTGTCATTGCGTGTTATATAACCTGTATTGTTTTTATTATCTGTCGTTTTGATCACACTCTGTAAATTTGCAATACTTGCAATGTGTACTGCAATATTTAGATAGATTTTACCACTGTTGTTTACACACTTAGCAGATACACACATACACATTACATCCTATACATCAGCCAATCAGGGACTTTCATGGAATATGATCGTTGACAGGCGACACAGCTCAGTTAATAGTAGCTCTGCCTTCCGTGCTGTGGGTCGTGGGCTCCACCCAGAGCAAATGTTTGTGTGATGAACATAAATATTTGATCTGTGTCTGGGTGTTACTATGTTATATATATACAAAAAAAGTGTATATAAGTATTCTGACAGCAATCTAGTTCCCATAGTACAAGTTTGGATGTTTGTTTTATTCTATTTATTTATAAAAAATAAATAAATGAACTATTTTTTGACATAAAATTGTTATTTATGAGACCTAGAGCCAAATAAATGCAAATCATCCAAAACCACCTACAAGGAAGAGATGCCAAGGCGACCATTTTAACTTGATCTTTGCTGTCAAATTATTTTTACTAGAGCTTTTATACACCAGTCAGTTGTTGCAACTCGTAAATGATTGATGTATGAAACGGATTGTCAAAATTTGAAATCCATTTTATATGTATCATGATTTGCTGTATATTTTTTGTAGGTTATACTTTTTTAGGTATTTTATAAACCAATAACGTTATAACCTCATCATTATAATTAAATCGCATTTTTTTATAAGTAAGTACATGTATTTCGTAGAGATATTTTTAAATTCTGTTTTTAATTGAAAGTTCGAAATAAAACCTAGAAAACTTATGAATTAGTACAAATATACTATGTTAACTGCAAAAAGTTCACATTTTTTTTTACGCCAAATAAAAAAATTAAGTAAGTACATCTTACCCCTTATCTCAAAACTTACAATAGGTACTGTCAAGCACGTATTTGTCAGACTGTCATTAAATTATTGACAAACGCTGACAGATCAGCTTATACTGGTCGTGTTGACCTCACTTGTGATGACATCATATACAACCTTCGTAAATCTTCAAATGTAACTTATGTAATATTTAGCGAGTACTAGTGTAGGAGGGAAGTCGCGGTTTAATGTTAGTTTTGGCACATATTAGGGTCTTATAAGGAATAATCCAACTAAACTACAAATATTCACGGACATCTCACACATCACGCTCTAGTCCCAAACTAGGCAATGCTTGTACTATGGGAACTAGACTGCTGATATAATACTCATATACATTTTTTTTCGTAAATACATACATAGAATACATAAAAACATCCATACACAATATATGATTATGTTCATCACACAAAAATTTACTCTAAGTGGGAATCAAACCCACGACTCACATGGAAGGCAGAACTACCAACTGAGCTGTGACGCCTGTCAATGTTACGATACGTTTACGAACGTCATATTTATTCCTCATCCCTGTGTATGCGTGTATTGACACTGATTTTCCGAGCTGACAGTACACATTAAGATGGTTTAAGTTCTAAGTATGGGTGTGCAAGGGTACGCGTAGGTGTCTTACATAAGACAAATGAATCAACCATCTGCTTTGGTCAATGGAGTCAAGATTTTAATATACGTAGTTGTATTAATTAATATTCACGGACATTTCACACATCATCCAATGTCATCAATACATTGTATTAAGTGTGTCAGTCAGATGACTGACACATTATACTGATATTGATGATATTGGAGCTTGTGTTATGGGTACTAGATAGTACCCATAACACAAGCTCTGCTTAGCTTGGGGCTAGATAATGTGTGGATTGTCCAGCATTATTTATTTATCCCCAAACTAAGCAAAGCTTACTATAGGGACCTGATTGTGACTGTGTGATTTTAAATCTATTCTGTTTTTTTTATTGTATTTTTCTGTAAGATGGCGTTATTTATAAAGTAGGCAAGCAGACTCAAAAGTATTATAGTTCTTAAAGTACCAATGAAATATTTACGGACATTTCACACATCACTCTCTAGTCTCTAAAATCAAAGCTTGTACTAACTAGATTGCTGATAGAATACATAGACATTATTTTATAATTACACACATTACGCTCTAGTCTAAAACTAAGCAAAGCTTGTACTATGAGAACTAGATTGCTGATAGAATATTTATATACATACGTTTTTTTTGTAAATACATAGAAATACACCAAGTTGCAACATTTTTCGCAAATATAGTGCGTAGGCGCTTCCTACACAGTCATAATTCAATATAAAAAATCTATTTAAGTTATTACCTATTCATCTTAATAATGAATTTACTGATATGCAATATTAGTTTTGCCATACAAGAACTCTTATTTATATAAAATTATCCATTTTAGTTATACTTTTCTTAATTAGGATTTTTCGGTTATTAGTAAAGTTTTTTGACCTGCGAAAATAATATATTCACGGACAATTGACACATCACACTCTAGTCCCAAACTAAGCAAAGTTTGTACTATGGGAACTAGATTGCTGATAGAATACTTATATATATTGCAATATGTACATAGAATACGGGCATACATAGAATACGTAGAAATAATGTGTTATTGAATATTTTTTACAAAACTGACCTCAATCATAAAAAAACAGGATTGCTGATAGAATACTTATATATAATTTTTTTTGTAAATACATACATAGAATACATAGTAACAGTTACACAGAAAAAATAATTTTCAAACAAATATTGAACAAATAGTTCATCACAGAAATATTTGATTTCGGTGGGAATCGAACCCACAACCCCCAACATAGAAGGCAGAGCTACTATGCTACTACTATCTGAGCTGTGACGCCTGTCAAATAAAACACAGATAAATAGTTTTGGTAGTGCATCGTAAATTGATATAAAATAATATTACAACATAAATAAATGGTGTTGCAAATAGTAATTGTACCTAAGTGAATGGCAAAAATGTGTTATGTAATCTATAAGTAGCTAATATTATTTATTTCTAAATTGTCTTGAAATTAAATATTTTATTGACATAACTAGCGACTTAGGTACTTCGCTAAAAGCTTGAAAAATCTAATATTTGAAATCAGTTTAAAAAATTTGCATAATATAAGTCAATCAAATGTGATTGTAAAACTGATTTTACAAATAGATTTTTAATACAAAATGACAATCAACACATGTTTAATTTTTTTTATAATACAAAAGCAGGTGTTTGATCTAACGACAGGGGGTTGTTTTTATAGGGTTGTTTGTGAACCTGCACGCTTTCGGTGGTTATAGAAAATAACAGTACGTTGATTATTTTAGTTAGGTTATGTTTTTTTATCGTATGTAGTTTAGGATCAAAATAAAATAATACACGGACATTTCACACATAGGCGTCAGTCACAGCTCAGTTGGTTGCTCTGCCTTCCACGCTGTGGGTCGTGGGTTCGATTCCTACACAAAGCAAATGTTTGTATGATGATCATAAATATTGGTTCTGTGTTTAATTTAATTTACAAAAAATAATGTGTTGTATAAGTATTCTATCACCAGTCTAGTTCCTATAGTACAAGCTTTGCTTAGTTTGGCACTAGAGTGTGTTGTGTTGTGTGAAATGTCCGTGAATATTTATTTATTATTTATTTATCTATGGAATATTGAAATAACTAGCTTTTCATCAGTTTAGGTGAATATATCGTGACGTGTTCTCGGCGTGAGGTATTAAGTAAGGTCACACCCACTAAGCACCTACACAATGACGTCACCCGGAACTGAACCCTTGACAGACTTTGTAGGCATTTATATACAACTAAGTAGTACGCCCCGGCTTCGCAAAGGTAGCCTATATAAAAAAATCACTATAATATAGCCTATGTTCAGCGCAGAAAATGTAGCTTCAAAACAGTGAAAGAATTTTTGAAATCGGTTCAGTAGTGTCGGAGCCTATTCGAACAAACAAACAAAGAAACAATCAAATCTTTCCTCTTTATAATATTAGTTTAGATTAGTTTTAGTATAAGCTATTAAGCAAAGCTTGTACTATGGAAACTAGATTGTTGATAGAATAATTATATGCATTTTTTGGTAAATACCTGGAATACCCAGACACAGAATGGATATGTTCATCACACAAACATTTACTCTGAGTGGGAATCGAACCCACGACCCGCATGGAAGGCAGAGCTACTACCAACTGAGCTGTGACGCCTGGCATATAAATTAAACCGGCCAAGTGCAAAAGATGATAATGAATGTGAGAGGAGTCGATTCAGATTCGAATGATAGGAGTGAATGAATGAATGATAGAAGAAAAAGTGGAAGAAGATATGCCGACTACACTTAGCGTAGAATAATGGCAGGGGAATGATCATGATAATGAATTGTAAGTCAGACTCGCGCACGATGGGTTTAAATAATTTTTTTTTAATTCTGTTTTTACAGCAATCTGTGAAAATTTCAACTATCTTTCACGGTTCATGAGATATATCTTGGTGACAGACAGACAGACAGACAGACAGACGAACGGAAGGACGAACAAATAGATAAACAGACAGACATAAAATAAGGTAAAGACTTAACTTAATGAATGTCTGTGAGTTTGTTCTAAACTGATCAAGACTGATACAGATCAGTCTTGATCAGTTTAAAAGATCTGATCAAGACTGATACAGATCAGTATTGATCAGTTTAGAACAAACTCGCACTCTGTAGTCCACATTACAAAATATAAAATAGAATAAGGAAATACGAGGCAGACACTGTTTCACACCATTGTTTAAAAACCTCAAGGTTTTCGTAACTCAGAGTAGATTGTACCTACAGAGGGCTGAGCATGAATAAATCGAAAACGTAGTTAACACACTGCGCGCTAACGCTGCAACGTTCGACAGTAATACTGATGTTGACGCGCAGTATATCTTAAATACGTCACTGTTTATACGTTTACGATTGTCACATTTATTCACTCGCACCTAAACTTTTATAAATAAATAATGCTGGACAATCCACACAACATCATCTAGCCCGAAGCTAAGCAGAGCTTGTGTTATGGGCACTAGAAGACTAACATACTTAACCCTTTATTTGGCAAAAAAAAATATGTTTTTTTAGATGAAACTATTATTGAAATTGTAATGTGTAAAGCCTAAAGATGCCCAGAAAAATAATAAAAAAAATCTAGGGATTACAGTTTTCCTGAAAAACCATGTATGCTACTACATACATTGCCAAAACCAGTAAGAATAAAAATCATAAATATGTATTGTTACTTTAATTAAAAACAAACATAAATGAAACTTTTTTATAAAAAGAGTTGATGGACATAGATTATGACAGCAAAGAACCAGGTATAATGTCTCTGCAACACTGTGATTGGCAATAAATCAGTAGCTTGTGATGCAGAAGCGACTTGAGATATAGGATTTAGAGTAACAGGAGTGGCAGGAGTTGCAGGCGTGGCAGGGGTTGAAGGCATTGTTGGAATGTCGCTTATTATCGGAATAGCGCTGCAATCGGGCTCAAGTGATGGATTCGGGTATACTTCTTGGAATACAGGCGTAAGCCGAAAATTCTCATCGGTTGAAGTTTCATCATCGGAATCGAATATATTCAATAATTTTACGGATCTCGCGATAGATGGGGCTGGGGAAGATGAGTCTGAATGCGAAACTTGAGCGCCTGATAAGTCACCATCGACCAAGCAAACAAAAACCCATAAATATAAAAAAATATATCACAAAAAGAAATCAAATAAATTGGCAATGTATGCTGTGGCATACAGATTTGTTGTGCAGTGATTCATTACTAAGTTGGCAATGTATGTCACGGCATACAAAGTTTATTATCAAATAAAACAACTAATATTCAAAAATATTGCCAAAATTATATAAGTGGTCACTTCACTATAATGTCACGATTGAATTTTATGTGTTTTATTAGAAAGGAGAATGGGCGATTCTGTATGGAGCGTGGGCCACGACTAAAAAACTCGTCCCTCAGGGTTGCCACATAATATGTTTAAAAGGGCTTTTAGAGGCCTACCTTTTACTATTTTTATTTAAAAAATCCATCCCATGGAAATCGATATATTTTGAAAAACAGTTTTTTATTTTTACGTCGTATTACTCCGAATCCTGAAGGCCCACAAAAATGCCTGCAGTTGCGTTGAAAAGGGCATGAAACGGGCTTTATTTGTCTTTAGATTGTTTGAAAATCCAACCTGTGGGAATCGAGATATTTCTGAAAAACCGTATTTATTTTTGCAATACTACAGTTTTTTAGGAATAACTCAATTTCCACAGGTTGGATTTTTAAACAATTTGAGAAATAATTACGGCCCTTTTAATGCTCTTTTAAACGCCATCACAGTTATTCTTGTGGGCCTTCAGAATTCTAAGTTATACGATGTTAAATGAAAAACAATTTCATCGAAATATCTCGATTTCCATGGGACGGATTTTTTTCATAATTATAGTAAAATATTGGCTTATAAAAGCCCTTTTTAACGTACTATGTGGCAACCTTGAGGGACAATTTTTTTAGTCGTGGCCCAAAGTGCCCATTCTCCTTTATGAGGGAAATGTATTAAAAAACAAATTAATACTTTAGTGAGCACAGCCGGCCTCTTAAGAGCAGACATTATGTCAAAAAATGACAGCACCAATGTCGCTAACACTCAAAAACATTTTTTTTCATAAAGATTTACTAGTTTATGAGCATAAATATTAATAATTATATCGAAATCATAATATTTCTTTAACACTTTATATTTTTTTAAAGTTTGTATGGCACAGCATACAATACCAAATTAAGGGTACAGTACATTGATAGATACACAGAACACCCAGAATAAATAATTGCAGATCGTACAAACATTTATCCCAAGGCGGGAATGGAACCTGCAATCTCCGGTTCAGCAGACGTTTTAAACAGTTTTGAAGAAGAAACGTCATACAAAAACCGGTAAAAGCATGTTGTATTTTTAAGCTATTGCATAGCTTATATCGCGGGCCTTGAGCGTGGAGACCGAATCCAGAAATTCCGTAACGAAATAACCTAACACTGCGCATGCATAATCCAGCAAAAAATGCTATGCAATAGCTTTACCGCGGCAGTCCCCGAGTGCCACGCATCTTTTTTTGTATGAATATAAAAAGTTCATGTTAGGATTTACTTAAAGTACTTTATTATACTCTTGCTACATCTTATGTCTCTGTGTTGTTCAACATAATAATATGTTGCACAACACAATACACCTATAATCTTATTTAAGTATATTCAAACGTCTTAAATAGCCGACGCCATGGTCAAATATTTCGTACTATTTCGTAATATTTCGGAACTTATCACAAATGTAAAGCAAAAAATCTAAATCAATAAAATTTTATTCAGTAAAATCACTAAGATCATTTAAAATCGTCTTATACACTAAAAAAAGCCAGTATCTTGAGCACACTTCCGATTGGTACTGATTTGGATCAGTTGAGCTTTCCATAGATCGTTTGCAACGGTCTGTAGATAGCTCAACTGTTTCTTATGTATTTTTTATATACCTGTACATTTTGTACTTAGGTTTTGTACATTGTGTATGTTGTAATAGTCCTAAGTTTGTTTGTGTATAATAAGTTATTTACTTCTATACTAGGTGATTCTAGGTGCCAGTTCCACGCGACCAGTCTAGACAATAAATAAATCTATCTATCTAGAACGAGCAAGAAAATAGTTAAACTGCAGTTCAACTGCAAAAGTTTTTTTTTTCATTAGATAGTAACTTTATTCACAAACAAACTTACGACTATACAGTATTTACAAAATGTACATTGTCATATAAAATACATAAGAAACAGTTGAGCTATCTACAGACCGTTGCAAACGAACTATAGAAAAAAGTTTTTAAGAAAAATACCAACCTTTTAAAAAATCCTGCCTTAGCGCGCACGTCAGCGCACATTAAAAAAAAAGATCACTATACACTCGCTCCTTTTCTCATGGACATTGAAGTCGCATTCCTTTGGCACTTATTTTTCACACATTCTTTTACGTGACTTATTTTTAGGTTATTTTATTGGCAATATATTTAGTTGTTTTAATTTTTAATTATAATTCGTATTTAATCGAGTTTTCGTTGGCATAGCGTCCGCGCGTTCGGATGTCGCTTGGTTACTGACTGCGCGGGCGCTGCCTTGATCACACGTACCGAGTAAACCGGCGAGACAGTGACGAATTTAAGATACACTGCACGCTAACGCTGCAACGTTCAACAGTAAAACTGATGTCGACGCGCAGTGTATCTCAAATACGACACTGTCTCGCCGGTTTACTCGGTACGTGTGATCAAGCAATAAGAACCTTGAGCAAAAAGGTTGTATATTAATCGATTTGCCAAGCGAATATAGCATTTATTAACGAATAAATAGTATGATGTCAGATTTAAAAACTTGTTTCCCTAACGGGTTTCAAGCTAAAGTAATTATCTGAGGGCTGAGATCGAATAAATATGACAATCGTATGTTCACTGCGCGCTAACGCTGCAACGGTCGACAGTAAAGCTGATTTTGACGCGCAGTGTATCTCAAATACGTTGTTTTTACGTTTACGATTGTCATTTATTCGTGCTTATCCCTAGATCGTCATATCTATCGTTATATCCTTTTTAATCGAATTAAGATGATCTCGGTTTGATTTTGAGTTCGACTATTATATTTGCTTGATTTTACACAAATAGTGCAATCATTTCGCCAATTATGAATCGATTTTGATGATTCTTTTTTGTTTCATGGATATTTTTTTTAAAGCGGAAAGCAGGGATGAGTGAAAGGACTTGGGGGAGACCTTTGCCCAGCAGTGGGACGAAATAGGTTAGAAAAAAAAGGATACATTTTTAGAGGCAGTTTCATATAAATTTCATTAAGTTCTGATTAGAACTTTTCGAGTTATTCTTCAAAATATATATTTATTACTTGTCCATAACGAAGTCATTATTCTTAATACGTTAAAAATAAATATTAAAATAACCTTCGAAGAGGGCGCCACTGAACGAGTTTTAATAATTCAAAAGTCATTATCATTATATACTTTAAAAACATTATAAGCTTTAATATAACTACATAAGGTCCAAAATTACAACGTTACAATGTAAAGCTCATTATTTACTGACTTATATGTATGGAAATAAAGTCTATATTGCAATGTTTCAGAATAATTTGATGACTTAAAAAACCTGTCCTCTGAGACATAAAAAGAAGACCGTTTTGCGAAATGTCTTTAAGCTGCACTGCACCCAGTTTTGTAATACTATTATATATATAAATAATGCTGGACAATCCACACAACATCATCTAGCCCCAAGCTAAGCAGAGCTTGTGTTATGGGTACTAGAAGACTGATATTTTTAATACAATACAATACATAGATAGATATTTTTTATTATACATATAAAATACCCAGAACACCCGGAATTATTTGCAGATCGTACAAACATTTATCCCAAGGCGGGAATGGAACCCGCAACCTCCGCGTCACAGTATTCGTAATCACGTGTATTATACAAGGCAGGAACCAGGCCGTAAGTTTCTTGCCCGTTCTTCTAGGCTCTGGTCGCGTGGAACTGGCACCTAGAATCACCTAGTATGTAAGACGATTCTAAATGATTATAAACGATTTTATTGAATAAAAAACTTTACTTACTTTCTTACATAATGGTCTCACCAAAGACAAAAATGGACTTAGCGTTCCCGATCCACTTTTTTATCCCATTTGTAAATACATGCATAGAATACATAGAATACACCACAACACCGGGGATGCTAGAACACTGCTGCCACCCCAAAGTCCTTCTCCGTTACTTTAAGGAGTTGTGCTGGGGTGAGGTTAGCAGGGGGACAATGCACAATACACCCCATTGCGGGACGTCAGTGCAGATCTTATTTCTACAACCAGAATTAGAATTAGAATTCATAGAACATGTTATTTTGTACATAAAGAGGAAAATCTAGCTTTATTATTTTCAAGGAAAACTTCGTTCTTTATAGAAAATCGATTTAATATACCAAGGCGGAGGTTTTCAAGGTTAAACTGTTTGTCTTGTGGTTAAGTAAATCTTTGCTCAAATAGCAAAGTTAAATAAGATGATCTAAAAAGGTAGGTATTAAAGTTGAAACATTAGTATATTTTTTACCGTACTGATGCAATAAGATAATTAAATAAATAAATATACACGGACATTTCACACATCACACTCTAGTCCCAAACTAAGCAAAGCTTGTACTATTGGAACTAGATAGAATATAAGTGATTTTATACAAAAAAAATATTAAGTTTTCTTACAAAAGACATAAACGCGTTCCTACCTCATTCTCGATAATAAAATCAGGTACATATTTATATTGCGATAAACTTAATTAGCTATTTCTGGATATTTATAAGTATTTTATATACTAGTTCTTCTTTATTTTATCTATAAAAATCGATTTTTAGCAGTCAAAGTAGAGCTTTACATTGATGTTGAAACTATTCGAAACAGCGCCATCTATGTAATATATAACGTTCGCGTCGAGTAACAAAAAGAACAAACTTTTTCAAAGCTCATAATAATATTATAGAGAACCAACTTCAAATGAAAAGTGCTTTCAAAGCTAAGGTAGTGATTAAATACCCAAGTTAATATATAGATGGCGTTGTTGTAAATAAAACTGAATTTATAGTGACGTATAAAATAGAACCTTCGGGTTTTGTGAAGTTCTTTCAATTCAGTACCTGATAAAACATAAAGATGGCGTTTTATAAAAATAAAATCAATAGTGAATTATATGCATACATTTTTTAGTTGGTTTTATTTTCATAATGTTTTTTTTTAGTAAAAATGATGAAAACAAAGTTATTATTCAAAAACAATTTATTAAAAGTAAAAAAATATTAATCTAAATATACCTATTAAATAAATAACTGGACCACGTAGTCCATCCTAATTTAGGACTTTTACGAACTTATTAAAATTTAAATTAAAAACTAATTTTCT
Organism: Ecliptopera silaceata; assembly: GCA_932527185.1. Classification (NCBI taxonomy): domain Eukaryota; kingdom Metazoa; phylum Arthropoda; class Insecta; order Lepidoptera; family Geometridae; genus Ecliptopera; species Ecliptopera silaceata. The sequence continues at coordinate 2,880,161 of OW052217.1, read as the reverse complement.
TAACATTAAAACTATAAGAAAAAATATTTAATGGATTTTTTATATAAAACTGTATATAAAGTTAATATTTTTTTTATAAAGTTATTTGAATTTTATAAAAGAAATGATTTTAACTTATTGATCATTTATACAAAATAATAAATTGATAATTATTTATAACAATACATTTTTTGTAGCAAGAAATATAATTAATTTTTTTTATAACGGTGACTATTTTAAATGACTTTTCAATGCAAAATAATAAAAATGTAAAAAAAAATTGGTAACAATGGTTAAAAATAAATAATTTGTTAAAGAATTAACACTATTTTAAAATTTATATTATTAATAATTTATTTTTGTATTATAATCACATAAGAATTATTTAAAAACACTGGTAAATACCAGTTACTTATAAATTAATATTTACAACGATTTACAAAATGTTTTTTTTTAATTGCAGATTTTTTAGAATATTGAATTATATTTTGATATAAATTTTAGCTTTAAAGTCATGTCAAGTAGTTTTTTCATGTATATCTCGTTCTATAATTCTATAAACCTTGTGTTTAATATTTTTTTGTAGAAATTTAAATATTTCATAGATTCTTTAGACACTTCTTTAAATTAATATGGATTTAATTAAGAAAATTTCAGTTTTTTATAAAATTTAAAGTACCAACGACTTTTATTTTGTTCTTTTTTTTCATTATGAAGAATTAAAGTTTTTATGGATTTAATACTTTATCAATCCAAGGCACAAATTTCTGTATGTTAGTGTAGACTCCCGGCAGATGCTCTCGTCCACAGCCGATGCCCCACGACACGAGCCCTACCAGGGTGCTTCGCCCCTCCAGCTTCATGGTCAATGGGCCTCCACTGTCGCCTTGGCAGGAATCTCGTCCACCCTGTAAGAAAAACAAATTAAATAAATATTCATGGACATATCACACATCGCGATCTAGTTCCAAACTGACGTATTTACAAAAAAAATGTAAAAGTATCCTATCAGCAATCTAGTTCCCATAGTACAAGCTTTGCTTAGTTTGGGACTAGAGTGTGATGTGTGAAATGTCCGTGAATATTTATTTATTTCGTTAGTAGAGTATGTTGTGTAAATTGTACATGAATATTTATTTAGTTAGGGACTAGAGTGTGATGTGTGAATTGTACATGAATATTTATTTATTTTGAGACTAGAGTGTGATGTGTGAATTGTCCATGAATATTTTTGTTTGGTACTAGTTTGTGATGTGTGAATTGTCCGTGAATATTTATTAGTTTTTCTTACCTCCTTGTATCCAGCGCATAGAAATACATCGTGTATAGTTTCCCTCCTGCCCGCTGCTCTGAACCATCTCTGACATCTTTCATTTGGAATCACTTCTACATCTACTTCCTGAAAAATAATAACATAATTTTATTTAGTTCCGATTTCATTACCAGATGGCGCTGTACCAACTTGCCTAGATCGCGCTATCTGAAGTGTTTTTACATAAACAAAACAGACTTCAATAGTTCCAATTGCACAACTAGATGTCTCTTATTAGTTTGTACAAAAACAAAAGGAACGGTACTTGGGGTAACTACGAGTTTGTGCACACACCGATCGCAGAGACGTGATCGCCGAGCGCCACCGATTATTTATGGAGATCCAAGCTTCTCAAGAAATCTGCTAGGGGCGCTGCTTGGATCTCCATACAAAATCGGCGGCGCTCGGCGATTGTGTCTCTACGATCCGTGTGTGCACAAACTCGTACTTGGGGTACAGAGAGGGAGTTTGGGTTAGCAGCAGTGTTCGATGTTGTGGATGACGAAAGTTATGAACAAGACCCGATCAGCTCCTGTTTATTTATTTATTTAAAACAAATGCATACAAAACTTACAGCCTAGGAAGCCAAAACGTTTTATATACTAAATAACTTATAATAAATCTATCTACTAACTTAAAAAAACATATGCTAATATTAACAAATCGTCGTGTATTGGTGTGAAAATGTCAACATCGGGTACCTGTTTAAATAATAATTAAGTAATATTATTATATTTACCTGTAGGACAGAAGGCACAGTGCTCTGACCGTGTCTGGTTCGACCCCAGCCTGCAACGGTCGCCATTTTGCCCGCTAATTTTATCTGTTTTGCTGGTAAACATACCTGGAATTATAAATATAAATGATGTTCACATATTTGACGACCGATGTGACGCGGCGGGCGAAGGTCCGCCTGCGACGCGGAGGTTGCGGGTTCGATTCCTGCCTTGGGATAAATGTTTGTACGATCAGTACCCCAAGTACGAGTTTGTTCACATGTAGATCGTAGAGACGTAATCGCCGAGCGCCACCGATTTTGTATGGAAATCCAAGCTTCTCAAGAAATCTGCTAGGGGCGCTGCTTGGATCTCCATACAAAATCGGTGGCGCTCGGCGAATGCGTAACGATCCGTGTGTGCACAAACTCGTACTTGGGGTACTGCAAATATTTCGGGTGTTCTGGGTATTTCATAAATGTATATGGGTACAAGTCTTCTAGTACCCATAACACAAGCTCTGCTTAGCTTGGGGCTAGATGTTGTGTGGATTGTCCAGCATTATTATTAAAAGTACTCACAGGTAATATATGTTGTTTGAACACCACGCTTCGTTCCAATTGAACCAACGCTACATCGTTCCTGAAGTCAGCAGGTTCGTACGAAGGATGGACCTCTTTCCTCTGCACTGCAAACTCTTCGTGAGAATACCTCTCCCCTGAGTCCCTGACATCCCATTCGCCTAGTCGGACCCTGAGCTGGGAGTTAGGGGTACTGAAATATTAAAAATAACAATAATTAAGAAGGCAGTGATCCTCGACACGGCACGCATTGTCCGGAGGTTCCTCAATCTGTAGCCCTAACCACCGGTACCTTGGGCCTTGCTCCGCTGCCGGCGGCAACCTAGTTTTAAGTTTTTTTATAATACATATATGTATTTTTATAATGTATATTGTAAAAAACTTTTTACTAAGGTTTTAAATAAATGTGTACATAATATTAAATTAAAGTATATACTCCTATTTCTGCTTCTTATTTAAGAGCTACGCTCTTGCCTGCATAATGAATGCAAGTTACGCTATTTATTTATTTCCAAGACTATGTGTTTACAAAAAAAATGTATATAAGTATTCTATTAGCAATCTAGTTCCCATAGTACAAGCTTAGGGACTAGAGTGAGATGTGTGAATTGTCCGTGAATATTATTTTAGTTATTTTCTTTCTAGACTTCAATGAAAAAGTATTAGAGGAAACATTAAATAGTAATAAAAAATTAAAAAGTGAGATGGCTGTGCTGCACACACAGTACACTGAGGCTATAGAAGAACGAGATAAGTTACAAATAATAATTTGTGGGTTCGACCAGTGTGGTATTGAGTATGAACAGGCCCTGAAGAGAACATCCCTTCTTGAGAAAGAGTTATGTGATGCCCACTTACAAATCACACTACTGGAAGAAGCCGCTCAATGCTCTGCCACACTGAAAACCTTTAGTTTATATGATGAGTTAATATCATCAGATAGGGACATCGGCCAAATTTCTGCTGCAGGCTGTAATACTCCCACTATTATGATTGACCTAACAAATGATGACTCGGTGGGAGTAGACTCAGCATGCACCAAAAATACACTGAGTAGGAGAAAATCCAAAAAATATGTTAAAATTAACAAATACATAAATAAGACTAAAAATAAGTTAAAAAATAACAAATACATAGTTGATAAACTTAAAAACAAAATAGAAAAAAAAGATTTATTAGAGGAACTTGAATTAAGTACTGTGCAACTAGAAAATACAAAGTTGCATTATGAGACTGACATACAGCAGCTTCAATGTGAACTTGCCAGCGTTGAGGATTCCTTGAGATCTATTACTGGTCGCTATGAGAGGTCACAGGAGGCGATGCGGGAGTATTCTCTGGCTATGGACGAATTGCTTAAATTATCACAGAACAACAAGGACCGGTACGACTCGCTTGTGGCTAACCACATGTGTGACTGCCAGTGCGCCTCAAGTCCAGAACCGGTGAGTACTGTCCCATCAACTTCTTCGTCCACTTCTCAGCTGTATGTTAAGTCAAATAATAATAGTGCCAATACTGTAATGTTCAGCGATGAAATTGGAAAAAATATGGGTCACATATTAAATTCAGGAATGAATCATTCTTTTATAAATAATTGCTTACCTGATTCTAGCATGCATGAAATCATGGATTTAATTTCAAAATATACTTTTAATCAAAATTCTAATTTAGTAATTTGGCTTGGAAATAGGGGTAATGTAAATAAAGCTCAATTAATAAAATATGTAGAAAGCTTATACTCATTAGAGGTAAACAAAATTGTGATGTTTACATTCCCCTACAGCAACAGCTTGCCACAAGCAGAAAATAATCTTAGATATAAGTTAAATATTACCTTGCATACAATATGCAATAACAATTTAATACATTTAATTGACTCTAACAATATAGTTAGTAAACCTTTTTATTTGACTAAAGGAAGATATTACCTTTCTAATTATTTAAAACGACAAGTAGCTGTTTCGCTATCATATTATTTTAATATTACAGCCAAGAACTTGGCTAAACATACTGCTTCTATTGAACAGTGTCCTGACATGCAAAGCATGGCTATGGAAGTTATCCCAAGTCATTTAAATTAGAACATAAGACAACAGAGAAAACCTCTAGCATAGTTCCATTAAATAATCATTTTGAAAATAATTTAAATAATAATAATAAATCATCTAGCATAGTTCCATTAAATAATCATTTTGAAAATAATTTAAATAATAATAATAAATCATCTGAGTCAAAAATTAAATGTATCAAATTAAATAAATATAAAAAACTTAGTTTTAAATATACCAGCTTGGTGCATCAGAACATCGAAGGTTTGCGCGGTAAAGAACTAGAGCTGGAACTGTACATGACCTCGAACAGCATTGACATTATTTGTGTCACAGAACACTGGCTGAAATGTCATGAGCTTATGTTTAGTTTCAGTGATCACCAGGTTGGTAGTGCTTTTTGCAGAGAACGGTTTATTCGAGGTGGTTCACTAATAATATTAAATAAACAAATAACATTTAAAGAACGCAAAGACATTGTCCACCGCTCTGTAGAAAGACACATTGAAGTAGCTTGCGTGGAGTTGGAGCAGTTCATTATTTTAAGCACTTACAGCCCACCGTCCGCCTCATTTGATATTTTTGAAAAAGTAATGGAAGATATTTTGTATAAAATAACTAGCACAAATAAAGAGATAATAATTTGCGGTGATTTTAATGTTAATTTACTTGTACCAGGCTCATTAAATACAAGACTTTTAACTCTTTTCAAATCATTTGACCTGGATAATGTATTTTTAGAACCAACTAGAATTACAGCCACTTCGGCTACATGCCTAGATAATATATTTACAAATGTAAAAATAATTAACAAAAATCTAATTAGTCAGATTCCTTCAGACCATCTAGGACAACTTATTCAAATAGAAGCCAAAACAAAAACTAATGTAACAAAAAAAATTACTTTTGTACCAATTACCATAAGTCGTCTGGATAAACTAAAAATAAACCTCATTTCGAAGCTTCCTACACTATCCTACAACAATTATAATTCAAACATTTCCTATAATATTTTTTTTAATGAGTTTAATAACTTATTTAACACTATTTTTACATCCAAGTCCATGATGGTCTCTGATCGAATTAAGTTCAGTGAATGGGCAACAGCGGGAATCCACAAAAGTAGACAAACCTTGTACAATCTTTATAGTGAAAAGCAATACAATTTTAGTGAAGAGTTTAAAGAAAAAATAAGAAACTACTCAAAAATTTTTAAACGTGTTTGCCGTACTGCTAAGTCTCAATATATAAGTTCAAAAATTAAAACTAGTGATGATAAAATAAAAGCTACGTGGAAAATAATCAATAATGAGACAGGGAGGGTCAAAGAACATAACACCATATCCAAACTGAAGGTTGACGACATCATCATTGACCAGGATGTTGATGTGGTCAAAGCATTCGAGACATTTTTCACTGACATTCCTGTCTCAACTACAAAATCCTTAAACTCTTCCCACATAATCGCGGAGTCATTATTGATAGAAAATATACCTAAAATTCAAAAACTGTTCAACTTCGATTATGTGCATGCAAAGGATATTGTCAAAGCTTTTAAAATGATCAATGTAAAAAAAACCACGGACCTCTGGGGCGTCTCCGTTGCCGTCGTAAAACCCGTGATTGACCTTATCGCTCAAGATTTGGCCTTTATATTTAACCAAAGCATCGATTGTGGTGAGTTTCCTGACTTAATGAAACATAGTAAAATAACACCGCTATTCAAATCAGGTAACCGTTCAGACCCTACTAACTTTCGACCGATTTCAGTACTACCAACATTTAGTAAAATCTTTGAAAAACTTATGCTTCTACAATTACAAAGACATTTTGAAAATAACAATTTACTTGACACAAAACAATTCGGGTTTACGAAGGGACGCTCAACGACCGACGCAGGCATTGAGTTGATAAAACATATTTTTGAAAACTGGGAGCAATCAAATGACGCCTTGGGTATATTTTGTGACTTATCCAAGGCGTTTGATTGTGTGCATCATGAAACGTTGGTCAGGAAACTAAACCACTATGGTGTTAGGGGTGTTGCTCTGGAACTTCTGTCTTCTTATTTAAGCAACAGAATTCAAAGAGTTGACGTAAATGGGAAACGTTCTCCGGGATCTGTGGTGAAAATGGGTGTACCACAAGGATCAATACTAGGACCGTTTTTGTTTCTAGTTTACATCAATGATCTACCACGAGTAGTTAAAGATGATCACGAGATTGTACTGTTTGCAGATGACACTTCACTTTTGTTCAAATTGGAACGACGACAAACAAATTATGACGACGTGAATAATACAATCTCAAAAGTTGTAAACTGGTTCAATGTAAACAACTTATTATTAAACGAAAAAAAAACTAAATGTATACGATTTGTTTTACCAAATGTCACACAATCGCTAGCTAATGTCAAAATTAAAGATGTAAACATAGATCTAGTGGACACCACAGTGTTTTTAGGAATAACCTTAGATAATAAACTTCAATGGGGCCCACACATAGACAAATTATCGAAAAAGCTTAGTTCTGCAGCATATGCAGTCAAAAAGATCCGCTTCCTTACAGACGTGGACACAGCTAGACTAGTTTATTTCAGCTACTTTCATAGCATTATGTCATATGGCATTTTGTTGTGGGGGAATGCTGCAGATGTAAATACCGTATTTGTGTTGCAGAAGCGAGCTATTCGTGCAATCTATAACATGGGTCCCAGAGAATCGCTACGAAATAAATTTAAGGAAATAAACATAATGACAGTGCCTTGTCAGTACATTTACGAAAACTTAATGTATGTTCGAAAAAATATTAATCTTTTTGCTAAAAAAAGCGACAATCATAATGTTAACACAAGAAATAAGGATAAACTCGCTGTTCCCATTACTAGGCTCACCAAAGTAAATAAATCTTATAAAGGGCAATGTGTACGCTTCTATAACATAGTCCCAAGCTATGTTTGTCAATTGCCCATTGGCAAGTTCAAAAACGTAATAAAACGAAAACTCTTATCAAAAGCATATTATAAAATATCTGACTATTTAGAAGACAAGCAAGCTTGGGACGAACTAGCTCCAACTTTGTTAAACAATTGTAAGAAGGATCATATGAAAAAAACGCTAGAATCCAGGTCTAGTTTCTTGCCAGTTCTTCTAGACACTGGTCGCGACGAACTGGCGCCTAGAATCATCTAGTATGTAAGACGTTTCAAAGTGATCCTTGTGATTTTATTGAATAAATGATTTTGAAGTTTGAAGTTTGAAGTTTGAAGACGGCTTTGAAAAGAAATGGTGGAAAGAAGCAAAAGAAAGAGAGAAATGGAGGAATTAGGGGGAAACCTTTGTCCAGCAGTGGGACGAAATAGGTTAAAAAAATGGTTGTCTGTAAAGTCGGTTTACTGACGATAGTTGAACGTGACAACGTGTTAAGAAAATACTGATGGAATGGTAGCATTTTTCAAAAGAAAATTTTAGGAACGCCTCAGTACGCCGGAACGCCTGAACGCCGGAACGCTTCATGAGTCATGTTTTTTCGTGCGTGCAGCCGGCTCTATCGAATTATAAGACGTTGTCACGTCAAAAATATTTTCTTATTCTAGATTGGATGCTTGTGAATGACACTTACTTGGCGACACAATGAGCGGCAGTGATCACCCATCGGTCAGACACGAGTGCTCCTCCACACGCTAGTTTCTTGCTAAAGATGCTGGACTTAATCAGCGCGGCTTGCCATGGATGGGAACCGAACCCGGTCGAATGTCCCCCCACTATGCGGTTTGAACGAGTGTAGTGTTCTCCACAGCCTAGGATACAAATATATGATATATGAATATATGAATAATAGTATATATGAATGAACATGGACATAAATGAATTAATGAATGATGATAAGTACTTTATTGTCCAACGTGAAAAAAATACTTAAAATGTAGAATATATGAGGTAAATAAGATGGTACAATGGGCGCCCTTATTGCTGAAAGCGATCTCTTCCAGGCAACCTTTGGATGGAGAGTGAATGTACAAAAATAAATAAAAAAGTCGTCTGCGTCCTTACTCAGACGACTCTTTTATTTATTTTGTATTGTTATAAGTACATGCACCCTTGTGCATGTACTTAAAACAATACACATGTATTATCTAGAGCAGGGATCCCCAAACTATTTTGGACAAGTGACCCCTTTTCCAAAATGAACTCTAACCTCAGACCCCCATGGCCAAATAACCTACTTTTAAGATCAACCCCCTTACTCATAATGGTCCGCTAACTTAAAACAGCTGCTATAGTGTGTTATTTTTCATTCTGACTTGAAGAACTGGTTGATTTAATAGGGGTCGATTTTAAGACCTCCTCGACCCCCACAATCAGTTTTCGTTTATATCGACCCCAAGGGGTCAATATCGACCACTTTGGGAATCCCTGATCTAGACTCTTAATAATACATGTGTAGGTATAGTAATATTAAGATAAGATTAAGTCTAGATTCTAGACCTAGTACAATTTAGAGACACTATACCCAATATATAAAAAAAAACACAAAAAAAGCGTAGTAGTGGTGCTGTGTTTGTACAAGAGTGCAGTGATGATCATGAAACAGTGCGGAAAAGCAAAGAATAGAAAAAGTAATAAAACTCAACTTTACCATAAACCATAATATAACCATAGTATAAAGGTTTTAATCTCAATCTATTTGAACTACAGAAAAAAAACTTAAAAAAATTACAAACTCAAGCTAAAAAAGCTGTACATATTCTCAATCCATAAACCTACAGAAAAAAAAGAACACTATTTACATAAAATTTTGAAAAAAATCGCAAAAAAAAAATTAATGTAAAATATCATATAATAACTTTTACCTACACATTTGATAGTAAAAGTGGGATTCAAAATAAATATAGTATTTTTCAAAGGTAACATCCTTGTATGTGTAGGATCTACCTATGTTCTTACGAATATAATATTTCTTGAGTAATAGTTTGTATTTGTAACTTTTTCTTAGAGAACTATTTTAAATAAGTGTCAAAAACTGTTTAGCAATCAAAAAAATATTTTATCAATAACTTTTTTTTAACTATCAAAATACAATCCCTACCTCTAAATCCTAGATCTTGTGTACATTGAAATATAGACCTATAAAAGCTATGTAAAAGTATAACCTAAAAAAGTATCAGTTGAGTTTCATCACCAAAAAAACACCAAAATAACCGACTTATGAAATCTCACCCGGATAACTAGGCCTTTGAGGCTTTACAGGAACATAATCATCACTCACTCCCTGTGTGTTCGACTGTGTGTCACTGTAAGGTTTCTCATTGTAAGGCTTTTCATTGTAAGGCTTTTCATTGTAAGGTTTATCGCTGTAAGGTTTCTCGTTGTAAGGCTTATCGTTGTAAGGTTTATCGCTGTAAGGTGTCTCGTAAGGTTTCTCATAAGGTTTCTCATTGTAAGTCGGCTTCACGTGATAGTAGTTCTGGTCCCACGCGTGGGATTGCGTGGGCCGGTGTGCTTCGGTGTAGATAACCACTGGCTCTTCGAATTGGTTTGTGTTGTACTCGTACTCATGAGGGAATGTACCGATTAGTTGGATTAGATCACCTGTGTACATGTTTTGTGTTAGAAACCTTGTTTAGTACATACATTGTCAGTACCAGTTTGTGCACACACGGATTGTAGAGACGCGATCGCCGCGCGCCACTGATTTTGTATGGAGATCCAAGCTTCTCAAGAAATCTGCTAGGGGCGCTGCTTAGATCTCCATACAAAATCGGTGGCGCTCGGCGATCGCGTCTCTACGATCCGTGTGTTCTCAAACTCGTACTTGGGGTATAGTACATTAATATAGAACATTGACATTGTATAAGTATATAGTGTTAGCTTTCACAGTGTTAGTTACATAAGTTTAAAGTAGAGTAAATAAAGGTTACAAGATATGTGTAAAATATATTTTTCTTGATAATCTTGTACAAGTATAGAAAATATAAATATTCATAGACATTTCACACATCACACTCTAGTCCCAAACTAAGCAAAGCATGTACTATAGGAACTAAATAGCTGATATACTCATATACATTATTTTTGTAAATACATAGAATACATAGTAACACTCAGACACAGAACAAACATTTATGTTCATCATACAAACATTTGCTCTGTATAAATGTTATGTTACCGAAAATTTCCGATTCAAAAACCGGAAAACATGAAAGAAAGTTACAATCTGTAATTAACCACTGATTAAAATAAGTAGTGTTATGTGTTCGTGCGTTTTTTAATTATGTAACTTTATTTAACTATCTTTGTTTGTAAAGTTTACACAACAAGAAAAAGCATTTATAGTGAAATAAAGTATTAATAAATAATTTTGGACAATCCACACAACATCATCTAGCCCCAAGCTAAGCAGAGCTTGTGTTATGGGTACTAGAAGACTGCAAACTTAATGCAATAGATAGATAGATAAATTTCATAATAAAATTATAAAAATAAAATAATAATAAAAATCATATATTGCCCAAAACTACATAATTGATAGAAATATTGAACCCACTACTCACTAAACAAAAGGCATAATTTTATAGAAGTCAAAACAATGCGAATTCTCTCAGCAATCTTGTATATATTTTAATTTTTATTCACCACCTTGAGAAATTCACACCTTGCACTAATGCAAGTCACCAGGTTTACTAGAAAGTAAGGTAATGAATCAAACACCATCTATTATTGTTAACTCTAGTCCGAGAATCAAACCCACTCTTATACAACACCTAGATTTACTAGAAGGTAAGTAATTAATAAAAAAAAGATGGTTGTCTGTAAAGTCTGTTTACTGACGATAGTTGAACGTGACAACGAACGCAAAGGCCGATTGTGCTTCTTTGTCGCTCGTTCCGCGCTCGCTTGCACTTCATGGAACGCCTCAGAGCGAGGTAACGCCGCATGAGTCATGTTTTTTCGTGCGTGCAGCCGGCTCTATCGAATTATAAGACGTTGTCACGACAAAACAGCTCTATATTTAACTCTAGTCCGAGAATCAAACCCGTACTTATATCCAGGTTCATTAGAGGGTACTAGACCCTAAAATAACAAGTGAGGAGAAAGTGAAAGTGTCCATTGGAGCGAAAACACAATGGATACCGTATTGGTGTTGTAATATAATTATATGGTATAACTTAACATATGTAAATTTACATAAAACTAGCTGTATAACAGGCGTCACAGCTCAGTTGGTAGTAGCTCTGCCTTCCATGCTGTGGATTCGATTCCCACCCAGAGCAAATGTTTCTGTGATTAACATTAATATTTGTTCTGTGTCTGGGTGTTACTATGTATTTTATAAATGTATTTACTTGAAAAAAAGTATATAAGTAAGTATTCTATCAGCAATGTAGCTCCCATAGCTTTGCTTAGTTTGGGACTAGAGTGTGATGTGTGAATTGTCCATATTTTTTAAACTATTGCATAGCTTCTATCGCGGGCCTTGAGCGTGGAGACCGAATCTAGAAATTCCGTAATGAAAAAACCTAACGAAAATGACCTAACACTTGGCATGCGTAATCCAGCAAAAAATGCTATGCAATAGCTTTACCGCGCGCAGTCCCCGAGTGCCACACGTCTTTTTATTTATCTACAAATTGACCAAAAAAAATCTTTGAGAGTGTGAATTTATTACGACACTATCATTAAGCTTATACTTGGCGGTAAGGCTGCGCGGAAATAACCATTGTACAAGAGGAATCAGTGCATAAACTTGTATTATAAATGTGAGGAACAATATAACTATCTAAATAATGTAACAACTTTATTTAACACATAATATACCTACATATTATGTAAAATAAATATTCACGGATATTCACACAATACGCTCTAGTCCCAAACTAAGCAAAGCTTGTATGTAGTAGTAATACTTATGTAGTTCCTACTCATATTTTAAATATCTATTTTTATTTTATTAATAAATACATATCATAATGTAATAACAGTCAAACAAAAAGACCAAACTTAACTAACAAATATAAATAAATAAATAATGCTGGACAATCCACACAACATCATCTAGCCCCAAGCTAAGCAGAGCTTGTGTTATGGGTACTAGAAGACTGACATACTTAATACAATACATTAAATAGATAGATATTTTTTTATTATACTTACATATAAAATACCAAGAACACCCAGAATGAATACTTGCAGATCGTATAAACATTTATCTCAATGCGGGAATCGAACCCGCAACCTCTGCGTCGCAGGAGGACCTACGCCCACCGCGCCACATCGGTCATCACGTTTGTTCTTTGGGAATCAAACCCAGAACCAGACAAGGAAGGCAAAACCAACTTGATATTATTGTTCATCGTCTATCGCTTAACATCAGGTGGGCTGTCTAGTTCTATAAATCATATAAAATGTAAATAAATAAATAAATAATGCTGGACAATCCACACAACATCATCTAGCCCCAAGCTAAGCAGAGCTTGTGTTATGGGTACTAGATGACTGACATACTTAATACAATACATTACATAGATATTTTTATTATACAATTATACATATAAAACACCCAGAACACCCAATGTAGGTCACTACGCACCAATTCTTCAATATTTGGCAATATATGGCACGCATGCGCACAAGGCTGACATTCATGACATTGTGTGAAATTACGAAATAAAACGTCATTTGTATGTAACTTTCTTCACAGAAAGGAGAATGGGCATAATTGGTCACGAGTCATGACTAAAAAAAATATGTCCCTCTGAGTTGCTACATAGTATGTTTGAAAGGGTTTCCCCGTGTGGTAACTCTGATAAAAAAAAATATTGCAATCAAATAGAAAAGTGGGCATTCTCCATATTATAATATTACTCAAAAGCTTATAGAACTACTTCTAGGATTAATTACTTACTTAGATACATAAGGTAATGTAATTATAGTAAAATGCTATTAAAAATAGTTTTCGAATTACATATTCTAGTACCTAGGTGTCTTGTAGTAGTGGTAGATATAAAACTTTATATCTAAGGTACTTTATGTACCTAGTTATATTTTATAATATTGTTTTTATAAGTTGTTTTTTGTTGTTATTAGTCTTTAGGTTACGAATCGTAACCTAAAGACTAATAACGACTACTACTAATATAATAAAGACTATCAGCCCCATCGTAACTTACGATGGGGCTGGCATGGGTTTGGCAAAGGCTCAAATTAAAATTAATTAAAATAAAAAATGGTTGTCTGACGGTCGGTTAGGTCGGTTTACTGACGATAGTTGAACGTGACAACGAACGCAAAGGCCGATTGTGCTTCTTTGTCGCTCGTTCCGCGCTCTCGCTTGCACTTCATGGAACGCCTCAGAGCGATGTAACGCCGCATGAGTAATGTTTTTTCGTGCGTGCAGCCGGTTCTATCGAATTATAAGACGTTGTCACGTCAAAAAAAGTGACTTACTAGCATTTTGTAGAACAGGTGCAACTTCCGTTGGTCGTTCAGTGGTCTCCCGATCCACACAGCACGCCCAGATCATCCCTCCGGAGCAGAGGTCCATGGGCTTCCCTCCTCCGATGACGCAAGATATACTGAGGCCGCAGGGGTATCGTGCACCTCGGTACCGACATGTTTGGGGTATCACTGAAAGAATATAAATAAATATGAATAAAAAACCAACTTAGACATAGACATTTATTTATTTACCACTCATAGCACACAAAACAAAAATAAAAAACACAGACAAAACAATAAAAATTAAACTAACAATCATTTTTGTGTGCTACAGCAGCAAAAGGGGGGCCCTTTTGCTGCTGTAGACTCAGCATAATGCCTAGCCACTTGTAGGTAGCTAGGCGCTGGTATTCTGTCGAGACCTTTCGACCAATAGGCCTTGTGAGAAACAAGTACGTATATTATTGAGTAAAATAAATATATAAAATTAAAATAATAATAAGCAGAATGAAATCAGGTAAATACATATTAATATATAAATAATACATAGACACTACACTTCAAGTCATAGACACTATCTAATTAAGTTAGTAAAAAAATACTCATTAGCCCATGTTGTGGCTCGATCGTAATCATATTAGGGCACATATTTAGGAATTGATTAATGTGCACTAGTTATAAAAAAAAGTCATATACAAGCTCAAATATACTTTAACGTAAAACTGTCTTGTACACTAAATAAATAAATATTGCTGGACAATCCACACAACATCATCTATCCCCAAGCTAAGCAGAGCTTGTGTTATAGGTACTAGAAGACCGACATACTTAATACATAGATATATATATTTTATTATACATATAAAATACCCAGAACACCCGGAATAAATATTTCATCAAACATTTATCCCAAGGCGGGAATCGAACCCGCAACCTCCGCGTCGCATGCGGACCTTCGCCTTTATAAATAAACATGTTAAACAATAAATAAAAAATACATGATATAAAATATCTCAGAAGAGTTACAATATTTTGTGTGAATTTAAAAAAAAAATACGAACGCGAAAAATATGATTATTTATTTAAACTCGATCAAATAGAGAACCTTCTATTGAACTATTATGCTTCGGCTACATTAGCGGGCGAATATTCGTATCGTGTTGGCGCGACAAAAACATCGTGTTCGGGTATAGGCGATCTCTTGTCTAAATACTACGCGATGACACGATGTACCCGGCCACATACATCGCGGTAACACGAATATTCGCCGTAGCCCGCTAGTGTGGCCCCAGCATTAGAAGTCGGTTAAAAAACAGTAAGTCACAGATTATTTTCAATGTCATTACTCTCATTATCTAAATATGACACAAATATTATATTCAGTTTGAACACGCAACTATTTTCGTGTGTAAAGTCCATTATAATTTACATTCATTCTTTTTTCTTTTTCATTCATTCAGTTGGAAGGAGAATGGGCATAATCTTATTATAAAAACCAGCCAAGTGTGAGTCAGCGCACGAAGGGCTTCGTATCATGTAAATAAATAAATATTCATGAACATTTCACACATTACGCTCTAGTCTTAAACTAAGCAAAGCTTGTACTATGGAACTAGACTGCTGATAGAATACTTACATACATACAAAATATTCCTTTAATGATATGTGAAATTTCTTTCACATATTACGTTTAAAATGATTTCTACAGGCCTATTTTTTTATTTATTCATTTTATTAATTCACTATATAAACTTACGATAATTACAGTACATATTTACAAAATGTACATAGGCATAAAATAAATAAGAAACAGTTGAGCTATCTACAGACCGTTGCAAACGATCGATGATAATTCAAAATAATCACTTTAATGACAGGTGTCATAGCAGTTGGCAGTAGCTCTGCCTTGCATGCTGTGGGTTATGGGTTCGAAACCCACCCAGAGAAAATGTTTATGTGATGAACATAAATATTTGTTCTGTGTCCGGGTGTTACTAGTATTCTATGTATGTATTTACAAAAAAAAAGTATTCTATCAGTAGGGGAGACCTAGGATAGTTGTTACAGAGGAGAGTTGTTACAAAGCCGATTTCTCGGAACCTATGATCATTAGTGAGCTGGCAATGCCACTCAATTGATTCTTTTTAGATGCGCTTCTTGATAAAACAAGTGTCTCAGGCATCAGGCAAATGGTTGCCCGAGTACGGACGTCTGCATGAAAAAAAAGCCGAAAAGTAATTTTTTTGTCAAAATTTTGCTTATATTTATATCGTGACACATTAAATTTAGGTGGTTATGTTATGTTTTTGTATACTGTAGGGTTTTTGAAGTTTCAAATAGTGGCGTTGTTTTGATGATCCTTTACGTTGTTGTGAAATTATGAATGTTTATTCTGACCAGGTCGTAATTTTCGACACCTAGGAGAGTTGTGACACGCTGTAACAACTCTCCTATTTTAGTTTGTTTGCTTTGAATTTTATGTCATTAGCAATCCAATCAAAAGGTTTCAGTTCAGGAGTGGAAAGGCTGGTCGAGAATGGCACTAGGAGTGAGCTGCTGTACGTCTGTCATAATAGATTGGATTACAGACATATTTTATAGTGGCTGATATTGTCATGATGCCATAGTTACTTAAAAAATATTTATTTCTTATAATCTTAATGTCTGTAGTCTCAACAATTATGCCAAATGATAATTGAAGTATTATTAATGGGTGTGTGTTTTATAATTCTTATAAAAGTCATCTTACCTATCAAATATAGTATTGATAAACAGCTGTAACAACTTACCTTGGTGCCTGTCACAACTTACCTCGGTGTTAGGAGAGTTGTTACAGTTTGAGTTGTTTCTGTTTTTGTAGATTTTCTCAGAAACCTTACAACTTGCATTTATTGTCATGACTGTTTTTGATAAAGGAAAGATTGCTCTATATTTAGACATAAAGTAGATAACTGTGCTATGTTTCTTTATTGAGATATGTGGTTTTAAGTAAAAATTGTAACAACCCTCCTTGGTCTCCCCTAATCTAGGTAGTACCCATAATGCAAGCTTTGCTTAGTTTGGGACTGGAGTGAGATGTGTGAAATGTCCGTGAATATTTATTATTTATCTACGTCTTCGTGTACTGATATAGGTTGATGATGATGATTGTAAGAATGTTCATTCATTAACATCTCAGTAATATATCACAATGCTAATTACTAATTATTTTGTATTGCACACGTAAAGTGATCAGTGGGGGTATTGACTTTCGATCTCAGTTCGATGTACTTAGGGTTGTCACAAAACTAACGTCAATTATTTACTTTTATAATGTCCCAAACTGAGCTACTTTGATTTTCAAAAAAATATGGAGAAATAATTTATTATGTAAACATGCTAAGTAGGTACTCCTGTTTTTTCCTATTTTGAATAATAATAAAAAAAATATCACATAGACAATTTACACATCAAACTCCGGTCACCGATCTGATATCTTGTCAATGTCAAATATGTTTTTTTTTTAATTTTGTCTACAAAAGACTTCAACGCGCCTGAGGCGATATAGCGCGTTCATATTTTTCGTATGAAAAATGTATATTTGTCTAAAATTTTGTAGCTCCGATACGTACTGTGATGATTTTATTTTATGATAAGTAAACACTGCGTGTGGCAGCCCTATTGAATGAATCGCAGATTTCTTGATTAATGAAGCTAATTATCATTTTGTTTTGTGCAAATTAAGTACATAATTTATCATGTATTTACGTTTATTTACGAGGAGATACGCTATTTATCGACATTTAGGAATAACACGACACGTAATACAACTAGCTGTAGCTCTACCATGAGTTTTTACTATACTAGGTATATTTACTACACTCGCTAGCGTCTGTAGTTAAAAAAATGTATGAAGATTTGTACAGCGCCTCTAGCGGATAGTTGGGTACTAAAATTCGTAACACTAATATTGACGTAACTACTGTAGTAAAGTCAGGCGATTTTACTGTGACAACTCATGGGAGAGGTACAGGAGTGAAGAATAAATGTGACAATCGTAAACGTATAAACAGTGACGTATTTGAGATACATTGTGCGTCAACATCAGCTTTACTGTCGAACGTTGCAGCGTTAGCGCGCAGTGTGTCTTAAATACGTTACGTTTACGATTGTCATATTCATTCGTGAAACTCCTGAAATCTACAAACCTGAGAGTCGAAAATGAAAAATGAATTTGTAAAAAGTACATAAACAGATCCACTAAGTAAACGATTTTAAATCCGAAATTGAGTTTGTCTGTTTGTTAGAGCATCACGCCTAAACCACTAAACAGATTTTGATGAAACTTATATAGTTTAGAAGCCTGCTTTCCGGGATAAAACATGGGCTAGGTCTTAGTGCAATCAAAGACTTGAGTTCTTAGATACAGCTTGACCTCTTTCAACCAAAAGCAGGCATACGTTCTAAGTAAGTATCTACAAAATAGACATAGAATAGAAAATATCTTTATTGTACACCAGAAAAAAAAAGAAACAGAGAGACAATACAAACAAAACGTATTATGGGCGGTCTTATCGCTATCAGCGATCTCTTCCAGGCAACCTTTGGAAGGATCATCTTATAGTGGTGACAGATATTTTGGCACACGCGTACAAACGTCGGGTTTCGCAGAATAAAAATAATACTTAAAATTGTATCAAGTATTATAAGGTCAGACCAATTAATAAATTTAAACTAATCAGCGGAAATTCGTAAAATTCACAACATAAGTATTAGTTACGTAAGTATATAATTAGCCTAAATATATGTAATTAAGTTATAACAATATGAACCAGATTACGCAGAAACAGTGAAAAAAAGTATTTCGTATATTTTTTAATTTAACTTAATATTTTTATCCAACAAATCTCTAGCACTTCTCTTCTTTTCTGGGATTCCTTAAGTTTATCATTAAATTACGCATATTCTGCCAATTTTCGTGCATATTTCATGCATCAAGCTTTATAAGTTGCATATAATCTCTACAGATCATATATAAAAATAAAATATATACACGTCGACTTAGAAACTCCTGTTTTTTTTTTAAAGGATTAACATCAGATTTTCTGTCATAACGACAATCACAGAGGTTATAGAATACGGTCTCCCGTCTTGTTTAACTATAAATTTAACTTACTATTTTACTTTAACTATACTGTATAGTCGTAAGTTTGTTTGTGAATAAAGTAATACACACCTACTATTGACAAAATAATAGCTAATACTCACTTTTCCCCAAAAGATCCATGATAGAATCATCTTCTTGTGACGTGCTGTGCGAATTCTGATAAGAACCTTTTCTTCGACCTAACGCGCCCAAAAGAAGTATATCTTTCTCCTGAGTATTGGATGGTCTACGTCTGTCAGAAGGCGAATCATCCTCATTTTCCAAACCTCCTTGCAAAGTCAACACATCGTTATCTGTGCACAGGCCGACATTAAAAAAACAAAAGAGAACTGTCAATCGGAATATCATATCACTTCTTCTTCGAATTTTGAAATTGTTCGTGATTTTTCCCGCGCCATTCGGCCTGTTCTTTGCACCGCACATTTCACTTTTTTCGTTCACTCTTTTAGCACATTTTTTTTAAATGTTCATTTTTTTTTGGCGCCTTTTTTTACAGTCGGAAGTGAACGCGTCCGCGTCGTAAGACGTTCCTTTTCACTTTGCTTCGCTGTTTACATTTTCTAAACGAATCTATGACTCACTAGTTAGGTAATTAGATATTACCGTAACAGTCTCTGTAAATAGTTCAATAAAAACTGTGTTACGTATTTAGGCTATAGAGAAAGTTATGTTCTGAAATACAGTATTTACTCTGTGCTTAGTTTACACAGAGCTTAGCAACACTTTTTGTTGTAACCATTAAATAAGTTGGCTAAAATGTAATCAATATTTTTCTTTTCCAAAAAGTTTTCCATGTGCAGAACTTTTTTGTTGGTAATACAAATAAAAAAACCTCTATAGAGGTTGAATGGTTGAACTGAATGTTCCCAATTCGAATATTTTAAGTGTGTGACATACATTTAGTTAAGTAGGTCTAGAACTATGATTATTTTTCTCTGTCAAATGGTAGAGTGCAAGAGTATGGAATTTTGTTGTCAATTTTGGAATGAACGCTAATTTTACTAAGTGCACCATATATTTTTGCGATTTCAATGTTTTGATATTTGATGCTTTTTACTATTTTTGACTTTTGGTAGGCATAAAGTTTTGTAGAGTACTTGATATGTTGAATATTATTGTTGATATTGACATCAATTAATATTTCGCGAAAGAATTTAAAAAAAATAATGTACTTACTTACTTAATGAATATTCATAATTGCCAGCATAATTGACTTATAAAAGTAGACTTATATAAATATTTTGTATATAGGAGAAATATATCTATGTAAAAATTGCAAATGGTAAGATTTTTTACTAGTATCTACTTATAATAAACTAACATATTTATTGAAAATATCTAAATGTAGCTTATAAACTCGTTATATTACTCCATCTTATTTAAAAAATAAGCAAAACTACTACATACTTACTTTTCAATCTCAAAAATAAAATTCTCAAGCAGCT
Source organism: Ecliptopera silaceata (assembly GCA_932527185.1). NCBI lineage: Eukaryota > Metazoa > Arthropoda > Insecta > Lepidoptera > Geometridae > Ecliptopera > Ecliptopera silaceata. The sequence goes on along the minus strand of OW052217.1, from coordinate 2,859,494 downwards.
ACATAATTACTTACTTAAGTAAATACTTCATTAAGATTTACAACGTACGTATTTATTTCCCTTAATATTAAAACAGGATTAACCACTCAAGCTTTTAATAACCATAAAAACAATTATATAACTCGTTGACAGTACTAAAGTATCAAGATCAAGCGGTCACACTCGAGTCGTAACGTAAGGCCTGACTTTCGTTTTAGCTTTCCAAAACCTGGACATACACGTAGTAACAGCCTAAGTTGCGATCCGTTATATCAATTCTCTACCTTAAATTAGCGTAAATAACGTTTAAATTGCCTTGATTTAATCTTTGAGATAGGTATAAAGCATTTGGTGAAGTATGACGTAAAAGTTGATTACGATTTTGCTTTTTATTGTAACTAGTTAGAGTGTATATTTGAGTGTTGGCTGATTGGTCAGTAATTTGCACAAATTGTGAGGGTCTGCTTTCTTTGCTAATGACATTGGCTAAGGTTAATTTCTGTGTAAAAAGGAACGTTCTGTTCTGTGACTGATTCGTTTTTGATTGGACTTCCGACTTTTTATTGTTAAAAAGAGGACGGAAAATTCCCACGACATAAAGTTTATATCGGATTATGACTGTGTTGGTTTTAATTTGTTTTTTTTACTGATTCATTGGCTCGGATGTTTTATGTTGCATAATAAAACTAGATTGGTATATGTACTCACTTATTTTTAATTAAATAGATAGCTATATCGGTCAAGAAAACTACTTACTTACAAACATTTTTACTAGCATATACCTACCTTACCTACTTATCACACGACTAAAATCTAAACGCGAAAAACAACTGTTACATTATACGCCTATCTAGTTATTAAATAAGTAATTAACTAATATCAAAATATAAGAATCAATCAAGACAAAAATAAAACAATTGAGAGTGAAACGGAACGTAATAGTTTGACAGAACCTTTCCCGCCATTTTCACTTTCGTTCATTCGCGGTGTTACTAATTCAAATTTGGATCGCGCCTTATTTTACAGCATTACAAAACTATGTTACGAAAGTTTTATGATTCATCGAGTAACAACATTACTTAATTATTGAAGAAAGTAGTTACCGAATCACTTAGGTTTACCTATTATAACTCTATTTCGGATCTTTGCAAATACCGATCTTATCGCGTCACGCAACACATAAACGAATGATAAATAAAAATTCACGGACATTTCACACATCACACTCTAGTCCCAAACTAAGCAAAGCTTGTACTATGGAAACTAGACTGGTGATAGAATAGTAGTGTACAAGTACAAGTACTTACATATTTTTTTGTAAATACATAGAATACATAGTAACACCCAGGCACAGAACAAAAATATTTATATTCATCACACAAACATTTGCTCTGGGTGCACCTACAGCATGGAAGGCAGAGCTACTACCAACTGAGCTGTGACGCCTGTCAATTATGCCTGTTAAAGTAAAAAATAAAATGTATCTATTTCAGAAACTAGTCCATAAAGAAATATTATAATACGTAATGGTAATGAATCCTAATAAATAAAGTATTTTATCGACAGTCTAGTTCCCATAGTACAAGCTTTGCCAAGTTTAAGAACATATTAGCGTCAGAAATCTATGAATATTTATTTTTTTATCTCACAGTGCAGTATATTATAAACGACATTAACCTGTCCCAAAGAAAATGAAAAAAAAAATACATTTCAAAGCAAACAGAACGTAACTGAGAACAGATTATAAATGCGCAACAGCATCTTTTGAATTTCGAATTGTTTTGCAAACTTTTGCAATTCTGTGAACCGGATGTGACGTTTGACAATGGAAGATGACTGAAGTTATGACATTTTGAAATACATGTGTTTTAGAACGAAACCAAACTTACAAAATCACTTTTTTTTTATACTTAACTTAGTTCCGGCCGCGATTTATGGATATTTATTAGATTAGAATTATTAAAATTTGTCAGTTTAAAAAGTAGGTAAGTACTTTTGTTTTATTTATATTCAAATAACTTCCGTGGATGAATCAAAATAATTTATTAAAAAAAATGGGGTTAAATAGTCATTTTTTTATTCTCATTATCATTTATATAGGTATGCGTAATAAAATGTAATAGAACGGTGCAATGCATCACAGAACACGTCCTCTGTGGACGTGCTCAGTTAATGTATTTAGAAAGAATCTACCGTGCCTGGTTTGTACTTTGTATCAATCTATTTCATTTTACAGGATAATTAACGTTACTTTAAGGAGTTGTGCTGGGGTGAGGTTAGCAGGGGGATAATGCACAATACACCCCATTGCGGGACGTCAGTGCAGATCTTATTCCCCCAATTAGAATTAGAATTAGGTTAATTAACTATAAATTTAAATTTAATAAGTTTCAATATAAAAGCAAGAAAAATATCTTCAGTCAGACCTTTACTGTCTAGTAAAATATGGCACACATGATGTTAAAAGCGGTTACTTTTGCTTTCAATAATACAATATAGAAAGTAAATCCATTGAGAATGAACTCTGTGAGGCAATGCACTGCGTCCATCATTTATTAAAAAAAATATATGATGGTCCGCCTGCGACACAGAAGGTTGCGGGTTCGATTCCCGCCTCGGGATAAATGTTTGTATGTTCTGCAAATATTTATTCCGGGTGTTCTGGGTATTATATGTATAATAAAAAATATCTATCTATGTATTATATTGTATTAAGTATGTCAGTCTTCTAGTACCCATAACACAAGCTCTGCCTTAGCTTGGGGCTAGATGATGTTGTGTGGATTGTCCAGCATTATTTATTATTTATTTATTTTTATTTATCATCTATCCTTAGAGATCTCAGGACATATGTTGTGAGCTTCTCGACTTTTATTTGGTATGACTCTGTTCATTACCCTCTTATTGTACGTCCGGATTGGACACACTGTATAAACTTGTACTAGGTACTTCACATTAAGATCTTTTATGAACAACAGTTATACAATAAAATATATTTCTGATTTCTCTAAGTGCGTAGCGGTTCGTTCAAATTCAAATCTACTACTAAGTATTTTAAGCTATCAAATTATTAGGCTATCAATTTTTTTTTTTATGTTTTAGGAAAAGTAACAGCTAGGTAGTTAAATAGTAAAAGGTGAATTAAAAGTTTCCACAAATATTCATAATTCGTAACACAATTATAAAAAAAACAGTTATGTAGACGACAACAATAATTAATTTAATTATCTTATTATTTATTATATTATAGACATCAGTAATCTTTATCGTATCCGTACAAATAGCGAATTTATTTGTATTTATCGATTTAATATTAAAACTATTTTGTATTTATTATCTATATAACTTACGAAATTGTCACACGCACTTTTAAAAACTTTGTATTACCAACAAAACAAAACGAGATAATTATGTAATAGGAAACCTACTTTTCCGATCACAAAAATTTGAATTGCGATCTTTTTTTTTTCGACGGTTTTTTTTTTACGCGTGCTATTGTTTTTAGCTTCAACGCGACACTGCGTCTCACGTGTCAGAAGACCTTGCATGTGGCGAGAACAACATTTTTACTTTCAATGCTATAGAATTAAATTGTCGTGAAAATACGTCGATATATTTTTTTTATAAGCCGGAAGTTTCCCGTTGCAGAGGGCTTAGTCCGAGCTTGCATTTTAAAACTCCCTACTCTCGAGCCGAGAGTCGTCTCTCGGATGTTCTTATATTTTTGTAAGGAGTAGAAAGAGAGATCCGAGAGACGACTCTCGGCTCGAGAGTAGGGAGTTTTAAAATGCAAGCTCGGACTAAGCCCTCAGGGCTCCCTTTCCTCCTTCCAATGATCTCGGTCTTGGGCTGTTAATGACCAATCCTTGTCGACGACCGATGTGACGCGGCCTGTGAAGGTACGCCTGGGACGCGTAGGTTGCGGGTTCGATTCCCGCCTTGGGATAAATGTTTGTTTGATCTGCAAATATTTATTCCGGGTGTTCTGGGTATTTTATATGTATACTAAAATCTATCTATGTAATTTATTGTATCAAGTATGTGAGTCTTCTAGTACCCATAACACAAGCTCTGCTCGATTCCCGCCTTGGGATAAATGTTTGTACGATCAACAAATATTTATCCAGGTGTTCTGGGTATTTTATATTTCTAATAAAAAATATCTATCTATGTAATGTATTGTATTAAGTATGTCAGTCTTCTAGTACCCAAAACACAAGCTCTGCTTAGCTTGGGGCTAGATGATGTGTGGATTGTCCAGCATTATTTATTTTATTTTTATTTTGTTATAACTTGTCTGAAATCTTAGGGCAGAAATGTTGACGACACCTGTTGGCGCCATAGAGAAGTGAAAGAGCGGCTTGAAAGCTGCATCGGGTTTTGCTTTTTAATTTTTATATTTAGAACATGCCAGTTGACTTCCTCTGGGTAATTGGTTATCTGTGTAGATCGATTTTTGAAATATTCTTATCGATTTAGTAGTAACTAGATCGATTTAAATCTAAACTAAAGAGGAAAGATTTGATTGTTTGTTTGTTTGCATCGAATAGGCTCCGAAACCACTGGACCGATTTAAAAAATCTTTCACCGTTGTGAAGCTTCACTATCTGCGACGAACATAGGCTTTATTATATTTAAAAAAAAAATAGGGATCCTTACTAAAACTTCAATTATATAACCCAAGGTGTAAAAAAATACCTAAGAAATTCCTTATCCGCTACCCGTGCGAAGCCGGAGCGTACTACTAATAATATATATTCATGGACATTTCACACTCTAGTCCCAAACTAAGCAAAGCTTGTACTATGGGAACTAGATTATAAACATAGAAATGTCTTTAAGTATTTATTATTATTTAACGATGTCCTTGAAACTTCGAACTAATAAAAGAACTACTTAGATCAAAACTATTTTTATCTTGTACTATTGATTCAAAATATTACATAACTAATAAGATTGTGATACATAAACATGTTATTTTGTAATAATGTTCCGGTGAAAGTGAGCTCTAACATAATCACGTTTATTAGGTATTGTAAGGTTATGTTTATATTGTCATATAGTTTTGTAACCCCAACGCGATATAGTCTTAAATAAATAAATAATGCTGGACAATCCACACAACATCATCTAGCCCCAAGCTAAGCAGAGCTTGTGTTATGGGTACTAAAAGACTGACATACTTAATACAATAAATTAAGTACATAGATGATTATTTTTTATTATACATATAAAATACCCAGAACACCCGGAATAAATATTTGCAGATCGTACAAACATTTATCCCTAGGCGGGAATCGAACCCGCAACCTCCGCGTCGCAGGCGGACCATCGCCCGCCGCGCCACATCGGTCGTCAAATTAAGATCCTTGAAAATGAGTAGAAGTCTACAATAGTCTATCATATGAGCAAATGTTTGTGTGATGAACATAAATATTTGTTCTGTGTCTGGGTGTTACTATGTATTTACAAAAAAATATATATTTAAGTATCAGCAATCTAGTTCCCATAGTACAAGCTTTGCTTAGTTTGGGACTAGAGTGTGATGTGTGAAATGTCCGTGAATATTTATTTATATACTTACCCTTAAAAGTATCTAATACTGACAGTGTAAAACCAACTTTACAATCACCAGCTATTTGACAGTAATAGATAGTTTGAGTTTGTAACTACGCCCTAAAGCACTATAGTTCGCTTTCTCTCAACCTTCAGACTTGCTTGACGTAATATTGCGCAATGATTGATGCTTGATGCAGTTAACTGTTAACTGGTTAACGAGTCACGTGTATTTGTTAAGTTTGAAAGTAATACATATGATGGTCCGCCTGCGACGCGGAAGGTTGCGGGTTCGATTCCCGCCTCGGGATAAATGTTTGTATGTTCTGCAAATATTTATTCCGTGTGTTCTGGGTATCAAATGTACTTATAATAATAAATAATATCTATTTAGGTAGTGTATTGTATTAAGTATGTCAGTCTTCTAGTATCCATAACACAAGCTCTGCTTAGCTTGGGGCTAGATGATGCTGTGTGGATTGTCCAGCATTATTTATTTTATTTTTATATTAAGATAACATAGACATATTTGAAACGTACTTAATAAAACGAAAACTCTTATCAAAGGCATATTATAAAATATCTGATTATTTAGAAGACAAGCAAGCTTGGGACGAACTATCTCCAACTCTATTAAACAATTGTAAGAAGGATTAAATAAAAAACGCTAGAATCCAGGTCTAGTTCCTTGCCAGTTCTTCTAGACTCTGGTCGCGACGAACTGGCGCCTAGAATCATCTAGTATGTAAGACGTTTCAAAGTGATCCGCGTGATTTTATTGAATATGCAATTGAAGTTTGAAGTTTGACGACCGATGTGGCGCGGCCCGGTCCCGTTCGTCCCACTGAACGTATTGGTGGGACGAGTGGGATGTTATTTTAATATCTTCCCGTTAGACCTACCAGTAGGTTACTGTAGACGTAAATATAAAGGACCCGTTTGCTTATATTTACTATCGAGTATTAACGAGAGTCGTAGATAGTGTAAGTACATAAAATGTATTTACATATAACATTTATAGCATGTATTTATAATCCTACTAAATTTATAAGCGTCACAGCTCAGTTGGTAGTAGCTCTGCCTTCCATGCTGTGGGTCGTGGGTTCGATTTCCATCCAGGGCAAATGTTTGTGTGATGAACATAAATATTTGTTCTGTGTCTGGGTATTATATAGTAGTACCTACTATGTATTCTAAGTATGTATTTACAGAAAAAAATGTTTATAAGTATTCTATCAGCTATCTAGTTCCTATAGTACAAGCTTTGCTTAGTTTAGGACTAGAGTGTGATTTGCGAATTGTCCGTGAATGTTTATTTATATAATTCAATATAGAATTAAACAAAAATTCAACAAAAAAAGACGTGTGGCAATCGGGGACTGCCGCGGTAAAGTTATTGTATAGCATTTTTTGCTGGATTACGCATGCGCAGTGTTAGGTTATTTTCGTTACGGAATTTCTGGATTCGGTCTCCACGCTCAAGGCCCGCGATAGAAGCTATGCAATAGTTTAATAACCGAATCGGCTAAGTATAATTAGACTTAAAACACTTAAAAAGACTTACATTCTTCCAATTCGTCGAAAAACTTCGATTTATTCTTATGTATCTTGACTTTATTGTTCAAAGTCACTGGTAATTCCACTTGGTTCGGCACATTATCAATTGTCACTGTCACTTTTTTCACTTTTGGTTTAACTGATTTTATTTTTAATGTTTTTATTTGCCCATTTCCATCCAACACCGTTATTTCTTCAAACTTTTCACTCACGAACTTCGTTTTTATCGTTGTTTTCGGTTCTATTGCTTCTGAGATTGAGTTATCACATAACACAACATTGTTTAATAATAAATGTAATAAAATTATTATTTTTGATAAGAAATATAAACTGCATCTCATTATGTTTTGTTTCAAACTATAGACGCTTCAAAGAACTAAGTCTACTGTTCCTATTTTTATTCCACAGAGCGTTATAATATAAAACTTCCGTCTAATTATAACGAAGATTGTTTTAATATTGAATTTTTATTTCACTTATTTTAAAATAATATTACCGCCAAAACTGTTCGTATTTTTGAACGAATTTGAGCGTTTTTTTTTTAAATTATGAATGGTTGTGAACCATGAAGGTTTATGTCAAAACAAAATGGAAAGTCGATCGGATTTTTTCGCAAAATCGAAAGTATTGTCTCGCCCGCGACATTCGCTCAAGTGACCAAATTATGCTGTTTAAGTTTCGGTGAAATTTCTTTACATAACTCTTGTAATAAGTATGTCCGGTTACGGACATTGTTACTGAGTGGGTCGTTTTTTTGGCGCCAAACCAAAATCCGTTACAAAATCTTATACCTAAATGACTAGCTGACCCGTGCCCACTTCGTTGGGCATAATTCGACCATAATGCAAAACGGACTACCTACCACGTAAAAGCCTTTTTATTTTTCGTTTTTGTACTTAGATAGCCTATGACACGCAGCAATAATGTGACTTTCTATTGGTGAAACATTTTTTTAATCGGTTCAGTAGATCCCGAGATTACCCCTTACAATTTAACAAACACACAAACTTTACTTCTTTATAATATTAGTATAGATTAGAATGTAGATATTAATGTACGTGCGGAGTGCGTACGTTCAAATACACGCACAGAATACATATTTTTTACCCAAATAAGGTTGTAAACTAGTAATATTAAGATAAAATCAGTTTTGAAATATCTTACGCACTTTCTCTTGTCCTTAGAGTCGAGATTACGTTTCCCAAGGCACATGAATTTATATTAATAGATGTTGGCAATTTCAAATTGTGGAGTGTAGAGGAAGAAATATGACGACCGATGTGGCGCGGCGGGCGAAGGTCCGCCTGCGACGCGGAGGTTGCGGGTTCGATTACCGCCTTGGGATAAATGTTTGTACGATCTGCAAATATTTATTCTGGGTGTTCTGGGTATATTATAAATATGATAAAATATATCTAGGTATGTATGTAATGTATTGTAGTGGGTACCTACTTCTAGTACCCATAACACAAACTTAGCTTTGGGGCTAAATGATGTTGTGTGTGAAAATGTATTTAAATATATCCCAAGAAAGTAAAAATGCAAGATTAACTTGCATTACGCAAACAAAAGCGTAGTTTTTAACTATTACTTATGTTCAAACTCCGTGATAACTTCGTTTGCGCGATCTAGGATTTGTCGCCATCTGTTGGTCTGTTGCGTACACTACGATGTAGTCATGTAGTTCATCATTTATTTTTATTTATTAAAATATAACATTCAACGAAGAAACACAAATTGAAACAAATCTTATGCCTAAGGTCTTCAAAAGCGAAGTTTTTAACTATTACTTATGTTCAAACTCCGTGATAACTTCGTTTGCGCGATCTAGGATTTGTCGCCATCTGTTGGTCTGTTGCGTACACTACGATGTAGTCATGTAGTTCATCATTTATTTTTATTTATTAAAATAGGACATTCAACGAAGAAACACAAATTGAAACAAATCTTATGCCTAAGGTCTTAGATGGCGCTACTGTAGTCAGTGGAAGAAAATATGTGCCGATTCTACATAAAGCGTTTTCACATTATTCGATCCGATATCGGCGGCGATACCTGTCTTTCATATTGTCCGGCCCGATATCGGATATCGGAGGTACACATTTCATACATTGTACTTACCCCGATATCGGATCGGATAATGTGAAAACGCTCTTAGCGTAGGATAAAGGCAGGGGAATGATGGTTAATGATTAAAAATATTAAAATGTGAAATAAAAGTTATATTCAGTGTACAATAGATATATGTGCCGATTCCACTTAGCGTGGGATAAAGGGCAGGGGAATGATTATTATTGATTAAAAATATTAAAATGTGAAATAAAAGATATATTCAGTGTACAATAGATATATGTGCCGATTCCACTTAGCGTGGGATAAAGGGCAGGGGAATGATTATTATTGATTAAAAATATTAAAATGTGAAATTAAAGATATATTCAGTGTACAATAGATATATGTGCCGATTCCACTTAGCGTGGGATAAAGGCAGGGGAATGATGATTAATGATTATTAATGATAAAATGTGAAATAAAAGATATATTCAGTGTACAATATATTTATTCGCAGTAATGTAATCACGCTAGGTAACTATACGTATCCTTCTCACCTTCCGTGCGTTCGAGATACTCTTTCTCTATGAGAATGTCGATGCATTTCTGTAACAAACAATTATAATATTTGAAACTATCATGATTTCGAACATAGTTTTCATTATAAACGGGATATTTACCATGATTTGTGAGTTCGACCCGAGATCATGGCGCATGCAACTGTGCCGAAATATCGGGAAATAATCAAACTCACAAATCATGGTAAATATCCCGTTTATAATGAACAATTGTAACATTATATTAAGGTATATTTTTACTAAAACCAATTAAAATAATTATACAGGGTGGAATTTTGTTATGCCACCTCAAGGGGAAGTTTGTTATAGAGATTTCATCCCTAATGACCCTAACGATCGATGCGATAAAAATACAGGGTGCAAGTTTTACAGATTTTAGTCGGTTCAAAGTCAAAAGTCAAAATTACTTTATTCAGTAAAATCACAAGGATCATTTAGAATCGTCTTACATACCTACTAGGTGATTCTATTACCGTGAGTTCGATTACCGTGTGCGGCAAGCGAATTTAAAAAAAATCTTTGAATGACGTTTTCTTTCTTTTCAAAAATAAAGGAATGTTTTCTTTGACTAAAATTTTCTATCTAAAGTATTAAGAGTACTTCCCCTTCAGGTGGCATTACAAAATTCCACCCTGTATACACTTTAGCGATCAGAGCTTCTTCTTCTTGCCCTTATCCCACTAGGTGGGGTCGGCACAACATATTCGTTACGTTCTAGTCTCAAATTAAACAAAGCTTGGACTGTGGGAACTAGATTGCTGGTAGAATACAGATATTAATTAGTATAAATATTTTTTTAAAATAAATAAATAATGCTGGACAATCCACACAACATCATCTAGCCCCAAGCTAAGCAGAGCTTGTGTTATGGGTACTAGAAGACTGACATACTTAATGCAATGCATTACATAGATAAATACTTTTTATTATACATAAAAAACACCCATGGTAACACAGAACACATTGCAAGCGCTTTGGCTTCACAGTTCGACTAGCCGTAAGTTAATTAGATAATTAAGTTAGAATAAAGGTTGTCTGGAGGAAATCGCTTCGTGCGATAAAACCGCCTATTGTAGGGCTAATTTTGAGAGTTGTTATTCAATTACTGATTAAAAAAAAAGACACAACAAACATTTATGTTCATCACGCAAATTGTTTTTGTTGAGGATCGAACCCACGACCCACAGCATGGAAGGTAGAGCTATTACCAACTAATTATGAATTAATGATAGATAGCAATTAATTATAAATTACCTTTATAACTTGAACTCTCGGTTTGAACCGCGATGACAACTGGTTGAGAACTTCGGCGACCAAGTTAGAATGCTTCAGAGTTTTGCGCGTCTTCATTATACGGACTATTGCGGCCTGGAATACAATCAAAAACGATATAGTCATGCCATAGTCAAAATGCTTATATTTCAGTCTTTTATTGATAACTTGTGTTAAGGTGATGAACTTATTCATATTCATTTATTCATTGCTCACGAGTACACTTTAAACAGCATTTTACTTAATTAAATTACTGTACAAAACAGTTAAATAATTAAGTAAGTTAATATAAAGAATCTCAAACATTGATACAGGGTTACTCAGAAAATTATTGTTTATGTTCGCAAAATAGCTTAAACTAGTAAAAGATATAACATTTCAGCCGCAATAAAAAAAACCCAAAAATTTGAATTTCCCGCTAGAGCGAGAGGTATCTTTTACTAGTTTAAGCTATTTTGCGAACATAAACAATAATTTTCTGTGTAATCCTGTATCAATATTTGAGATTGTTTCTTTATATTAACTTACTTAATTATACAACTGTTTTAAACAGTAATTTAATTAAGTAAGATATTTGGAAATGAAAGGCTATTTTATTATTTAATGTACCTGTATAAGCATCTTCCTATCTTCCTCAATGTGCTTATGCGTGGCTTCCTGTTCCACCTTCAGCTCCGTCTTGAGAGGCATGTTGATGTTCACTCGCAACTTTTTGCTGAAACAATACAAATACATCTTTAACTTTTGTACTATAAATAGTCAAAGTCAAAAGTCAACGTCAAAGTCAAGTCAAAGTCAAAAGTCAACGTCAAAGTCAAAGTCAAAGTCAAGTCATAAGTCAAAGTCAAAAGTCAACGTCAAAGTCAAGTCATAAGTCAAAGTCAAAGTCAAAAGTCAAAGTCAAAAGTACTTTATTCAGTAAAATCACAAGTATAATTTAGAATCGTCTTACATACTAGGTGATTCTAGGTGCCAGTTCCACGCGACCAGAGCCTAGACGAACGGGCAAGAAATTTACGGCCTGATTCCTACCGTTTTTTTATATGATCCTTCTTACAAAAGAATTAAATAGAATAAAATAAATAATATATCTCAATGACAGGCTCACGGCCCCGATTGTGTTAAATTGCAACGTAAACGGTTCGTATAATCAGCTAAGGTTCACCAACGTACGTATTTTGTGATCGCGATAAGCGTGTAGCCAAACACGTTCACCATAACGTTAGTGAGCCGAAGATTGTGACATAACCGCTGTCACACGAACGGAAAAAAAAATGAATTACTATCTCGATTACTTCTATAACACTTTATATAATAACTAGCTGACCCGTGCCCACTTCGTTGGGCATAATTGCACCGTTTTTTCTCAGATTCACTTTGCAAAACGGACTACCACGTAAAAGCCTTTTTATTTTTCGGTTTTTTATATAACCTATGACACTCAGCAATAATGTGGCTTCCTATAGGTGAAAGAATTTTTAAAATCGGTTCTGTAGATCCCGAGATTACCCCTTACAATTTAACAAACACACACCCCCTATCTTATAAAAAGTTAGCGTTGACATTATGTCACCATTACGTATGGTAATCAACACATCAAGTCTGCGCTAACCTTTTATTAGATAGACCGACAAACTTTAGTTCTTTATAATATTAGTATAGAAGTATAGATTATAATTATAATATTAGTATAAATATACTTACTTCTGCAATGCAGCCAGTGTCTTGGGTACGCTTCCGATTGGTACTGATTTGGATCAGTTGAACTAACTATAGATCGTTTGCAACGGTCTGTAGATAGCTCAACTGTTTCTTATGTATTTTATATGACAATGTACATTTTGTAGATACTGTATAGTCGTAAGTTTGTTTGTGAATAAATATACTTTACTTACTTCTTATATCCCACGTAGAGATCTACAATAGAAGAGTCTGTGAGATCTGTCTCATCGTCTTGACACACAAGCAGTTTAGCTTTCAGCAGGATTTGCAGCACCTAGATTTTAATTAGAATTAATAAAGAAACATACATGAAAAACATCTCTCAATTTGAGAACTATATTATATTACCTGCGAGTGTTCTGGGTATATTATATGTATAATAAAAAATATCTATGTAATGTATTGTATTAAGTATGTCAGTCTTCTAGTACCCATAACACAAGCTCTGCTTAGCTTGGGGCTAGATGATGTGTGGATTGTCCAACATTATTTATTTATTTAAAAAAAATAGTTTAAGTATTTCATTTTAATTTAAGAGCTGTAGATTTTGTTACACAATAAATAAATAACAGCTAGGCACGGTAAAGCAGTGTCTAGTCTGGCTAATCTTTTCAACACGATTCTACAACAAAATACAGTTGTAGCATCGACACAATAAGAAGAATAAATAAATAAGCTACAAGGTGTAAAAAAGTATACCTGAATAAGGAAATCCCCTTTTATTCCTGTATGTTGTTCCAACTGACGCACAGTCCAACTGACGTTCTCATTGTATTGTAGTAGTACCGCCATTTGGAAGGTACTGGCTTGGAGGGTGTATCTGAAAACAATATTATATTTAAGATCAAAATACAATATATTCATTGCTTTGGGTGTTAAAATTACATAAATAATGCTGGACAATGCACACAACATCATCTAGCCCCAAGCTAAGCAGAGCTTGTGTTATGTACTAGAAGACTGACATACTCAATACAATAAATTGCATAGATTGATATGTTTTATTATACATTTAATATATCCAGAACACCTATATTATATTAAAAACATATAATATTAGTATTCTATCAGCAATTTAGTTCTCATAGTACAATCTTTGCTTAGTTTGGGACAAGAGTGTGATGTGTGAAACATCCGTGAGTATACTTTTTACATTTATTAATAAAAAATAGTTTGGCGTTCTATAAAATGTCTATAAATAAATAAATATTTAACTATTTACCTGTTCTTAAAGCAGTTAGTGACCAGTTCCCCTTTGCTCATGTTGTAAAGCCAATTAAGTTTGCGGCCCGAATGTTGAGACGAGTAGAATGCCGTGAATCTATGTACCGAGCGCTCTAACTGAAATAAAAAAGAAAAAATTGCTTAAAATGTGTATTGGAAAGACAAGCTGCCAAAAACTTAAAATAATTCCGGTATTTTCTACTCTAATGTATAAACATAGCGGTATTTTCAATTCAACCGGTAACATACTGGTATTTTCAATTCTATCTTATAAACAAACCAGTAACACACTAGATTCTTTATACTTTATTTAATCATTCAAAGCATCGTTATTTTCATACAGCATTACCAGTATTTTTAAATCAACCTGTTTGGTATACGGTGATACACCGGTGTTTTGCATTCTAATCAATAATATCACTGGTATTTTTAATAAGCACACAGGTATTTTAAACCCCAAACTATTAAAACCCGGTATTTATTACACACCGGTATTTGGCATGCCGCAGTATAAACCACTGGTATTTTAATACAGCGTCTATTAAAAACCTGTATTCTTTACAAACAATAATAACGCACGGGTATTTTGTACATCAATCTATATACATACCGGTATATATACACCGGTAACATACCGGTAACACACCGGTATTTGGCACGCCGGAGTATAAAAAACACCGGTATTTAGCCAGGTCTTACCTCAGTAGGCAGCTGGAAGGACGAGGACTGCTGGAAGGGCCAGGATCCAGAAGACAACACTTGGATACTAAAGTCGATGTGAAGCGGCTGTTCCGAACTAACTGACATATGCTTTCGGAAATTCTCGTTCAAATCTTTGGATACACCGATATCCTAAAACATTAAATAATAAATATACATATAATGACGACCGATGTGGCGCGGCGGGCGAAGGTCCAAAGAAAAAGTACTTATATATAGTATCCCATCACCAATCTAGTTCCCATAGTACAAGCTTTGCTAAATAAATAATGCTGGACAATCCACACAACATCATCTAGCCCCAAGCTAAGCAGAGCTTGTGTTATGGGTACTAGAAGACTGACATACTTAATACAATACATTATATAGATAGATATTTTTTATTATACAGAACACCCGGAATAAATATTTGCAGATCGTACAAACATTTATAAGGCGGAAATCGAACCCGCAACCTCCGATATAACCCAAAATATTGTAATATAATAATAAATATAAATAATAACTTACTTGGAACATTCTCTGCAGTTTGCTTGTGTATTCGAATCCGCACGCTTGCTTCAATTTTGAGATCATTGATGCCTGAAAAAAAAACAAATCAATATTAATTATATGATTTTTTATTTAATAAATTATCAAAATTACTAACTAAAAACTTTATTCACAAACAAACTTACGACTATACAGTATTTACTATTATATATTTATATATTTACTAGTCTGGCTAATCTTTCCAACACGATGCTACATAGTCCAGTCATTTTAGCTATTTTAAACCCCAATCTGCGGAATAATTCCTAGTGGGCTGAATTTTTGTATACACCTTTACTGCGGCATTGTAATGAAGATGTGAAAAATCGACATTGATATCGTGCCGGCTAAAAAAGCTATAAACGTCAAAAGATCACGAAAATCAGTAAATGCCGCAACAAAGGTGTATACAAAAATTCAGCCCACTAGGAATTATTCCGCAGATAAAACCTAAAATGACTGGACTAACAACAAAATACAGTTGTAGCATCGACACGATAAGAAAAAGAAGA
The DNA here is from genome assembly GCA_932527185.1 of Ecliptopera silaceata. Classification (NCBI taxonomy): domain Eukaryota; kingdom Metazoa; phylum Arthropoda; class Insecta; order Lepidoptera; family Geometridae; genus Ecliptopera; species Ecliptopera silaceata. The sequence goes on along the minus strand of OW052217.1, from coordinate 2,843,791 downwards.
AGAAGTATTTACAAAATGTACATTGTCATATAAAATACATAAGAAACAGTCGAGCTATCTACAGACCGTTGCAAACGATCTATGGATAGTTCAACTGATCCAAATCAGTACCAATAGGAAGCGTACCCAAGACACTGGCTGCATTGCCGCGCTGAATAGCAATGCTATGCTAATAATGTTTATTGCTCAAAATACTTTTCTACTTATCCTTTTATTATTTTTTAATATCTATGTTTATTTTGTGAGTCACCATAAAGGGTGACTTTTACAAAAATATTAACATTTCAGAAGTGGGATAAGACATCCTCCTATGGATATCCAAAGATTTCATAAAAAAATTTGACCTCATACATTTTCCAAAACGCAACGATAGCGCGTTCTAGCCTTCGATTATTTTTAGCAGCGACATCTAGTTCTGTTTGAAGGAAACTTAACTTGTCATCTGTCTACCCCTCATCCGACGCTATCTATGGTCATCATGACACTACTATAGTTCGGCCGTTCAGAGAATGCGTTCCTGACACGTCGCGATTGAACTGACGACGTAACTTTGTAATGGCGTTGCAGTTACGATAAAAATATTTTTGCTGGTTGTTTACCGTTTTAACAATTGATGAGCATTAAAACAACATTATTATATCAATAATTAATGAATGTTATAATTTTGTGCCAAACTGAGTGTTAAATAACTTGGTAAACAATATTTTTCTAAATCTATACTGCGCTATTACAAGGTTATGTCAGCGCGTTATATTTGTATAGGTGTTCTGATTGGTTGTTCTGATAGGTGTCAGGAACGCATTCTCTGAACGGCCGAACTATAATTATAAATAATAAATAATGCTGGACAATCCACACAACATCATCTAGTCCCAAGCTAAGCAGAGCTTGTGTTATGGGTACTAGAAGACTGACATACTTAATACAATACATTACATAGATAGATATTTTTATTATACATATCAAATACCCAGAACACCCGGAATAAATATTTGCAGATCGTACAAACATTTATCTGAAGGCGGGTATCGAACCCGCAACCTTTCCACAGCGTGGAATGGCGGGGCATGTTTTAATTATATAATTAGTTATAATAATATATAATTACCTCTGCATCGTCGCTTGCCGACATATGTTGGACGAGTCTTTTAGCCAACATTTTGCTGTAAAACTTCTGGAAGACATCCTTGTCTTCTATGTATACGAATACAACCATCTGTAACAAAATGTATATTAAAATAATAATATTAAAAAAAAGACGCACGACGAGGGGACTGCCGCGGTAAAGCTATTGCATAGCATTTCTTGCTGGATTACGCATGCGCAGTGTTAGGTTATTTTCGTTACGGTATTTCTGGATTCGGTCTCCACGCTCAAGGCCCGCGATAGAAGCTATGCAATAGCTTATAAGTTATAAATTAATATAACTGATTTTAGAAAGGTCTGGATTAAATTAAAAATAACAATATGTATACATTTCACCACTCTAGTCCCAAACTAAGCAAAGCTTGTACTAAGGGAACTAGATTGCTGATAGAATACATTCATACTATTTTGCAACTGAAACCGCCCATTGTATCATAAAAAAAACAGACTAAAACTTCTTCTTCTTCTTCTTCTTATCGTGTCGATGCTACAACTGTATTTTGTTGTAGCATCGTGTTGGAAAGATTAGCCAGACTAGACACTGCTTTGCCGTGCCTAGCTGTTACCGGTGTGCGCCACGAGGAGGCTCTTTCCATGCACAAGACTAAAACTTATTTAATATTAAATATAAATCTATACTAATATTATAAAGAGGTAAAGTTTGTATATTTGTTCAATTGTAAGGGGTAATCTCGGGATCTACTGAACAGATTTTAAAAATTCTTTCACCAATAGAAAGCCACATTATTGTCGAGTGTCATAGGCTATATTTTCAAAAAAAATAGGGATCCTTACTAAAACTTCAATTATGCCCAACGAAGTGGGCACGGGTCAGCTAGTATTTAATATTTATTGTTCCTTTTTACTTGTTTTAACCACCGACGTAAAAACAACTGGGTGTTATAAGTTTGTGTGTGTTTGTAGCATCGTATCTCCAGAACGGATGAACTGATTTCGATAATGTTGCAATTTTACAGATGACTAGCTGACATGTGCCCAATTCGATGGGAATAAGGTACTTTCGGTTTTATATAACCTATGACACTCAGCTATAATGTGGCTTTCTATTGGTGAAAGTATTTTTAAAATCGGTTCAGTAGATCCCGAGATTACCCCTTACAATTTAACAAACACACAAACTTTATTTCTTTATAATATTAGTATAGAAGTATAGATGTTACATCAAAAGTGCGGTCTTACCACTTGGCTGAGCGTGTCTTCCAGTTCAGCCTCCTCAGGATTCTTGCTGGACTTCTTGAGAAGCAGATCGCAATACTTCGCCAGGAGTTCTGGACTCTTCGACGAGGAGTTAGCGGCCTTTGTCACAGAATTACCTGAATTAAACAATTTGTTATTATAATAGTATAAATAAATACTACTAGAGTGGGGACCGCTGATAAATAAATATTCATGGACATTTCGACGACCGATGTGGCGAGGTGGGCGAAGGTCCGCCTGCAACACTGAAGGTTGCGGGTTCGATTCCCGCCTTGGGATAAATGTTTGTACGATCTGCAAATATTTGTTCCCGGATGTTCTGGGTATTTTATATGTATAATAAAAATATCTATCTATGTAATGTATTGTATTACCTAAGTATGTCAGTCTTCTAGTACCCATAACGCAAGCTCTGTTTAGCTTGGGGCTAGATGATGTGGATTGTCCAGCATTATTAATTTATATGAAGCAAAAAATTGAGTATTGAGTATGACAGACGTCACAGCTCAGTTGGTAGTAGCTCTGCCTTCCACATCATGATGGACAATCCACATCATCTAGCCCCAAGCTAAGCAGAGCTTGTGTTATGGGTACTAGAAGACTGACATACTAAATACAATACATTACATAGATAGATATTTTTATTATACATATAAAATACCCAGAACATCCGGAATGAATATTTACAAGGTCGTACAAACATTCATCCCAAGGCGGGAATTGAACCCGCAACCTCCGCGTCCCAGGCGGACCTTCGCCCGCCGCGCCACACAATCAAATATAAACAGAATATAATAAATATTTCCAATACATACTGTTAATAAATCTAGCGCAGGCCTTGTCTAATGCTTCAACGAATCCACTATCGTTCTTGAAAGCCACCATCACAAGGGCGTTGTATTTCTTGTGCACCTCTAGTATAGTCGACACGTATACTTTAGGATCCTGTAAAAATGAGAGTATTCGTAAAAAATCAGAATATAAAATAAAATATAAAGAGCCTCCTCGTGGCGCACACCGGTAACAGCTAGGCACGAAAGCAGTGTCTAGTCTGGCTAATCTTTACAACACGATGCTACAACAAAATGCAGTTCCATCGACACGATAAGAAGAAGAAGAAGAATATAAAATATATTTTTGGCAGTCTAAGAAATTTAAAATGGTTACGCCTATCAACGTGCAATTTTGACCAGTACCCCAAGTACGAGTTTGTGCACACACGGATCGCAGAGACGCAATCGCCGAGCGCCACCGATTTTGTATGGAAATCCAAGCTTCTCAAAAAGTCTACTAGAGGCGCTGCTTGGATCTCCATACAAAATCGGTGGCGCTCGGCGATTGCGTCTCTGCGATCCGTGTGTTTACAAACTCGTACTTGGGGTACAGTGTCTATAATATGATATAATATGTAATAGTGTATACAAAATAAATTTTAAGTAAAATCATTATCTTCATATTTTTGTCCCATATTATGTGGTGTCGGTACAACACGTAAATTTTAAGTTAATTAATGAAAGAAAAAATAATAGCAAAATGATATAAATCTTTGTTCTATGATCATGACGATTTCATTACTATTAGCAGAGACTAGTAATATAAATAGACTGCCAATCTCATACAAAAAAACGTGACTCGGAAAAAGGTGAAATCCGAGAGTTGTAGTGGCTTATTTCTAGATGGCGCTGAAAAATTATCGTAAAAATTATTCTAACAGCACTAAAAGCCAAAAAATCTGTATTATTTCTGTGTTAGTGCACACCAACATTTTTATTTTATTTTCAGGTGACCGTAAACAATGATTTATACTATAGGTTTGATCGGAATACAGCGCCATCTAGAAATAAGCCACTACAACTCTCGGATTTCACCTTTTTCCGAGTCACGTTTTTTTGTATGAGATTGGCAGTCTATTTATATTATTAGTCTCTGCTATTAGTCTTACCGTGTGCGCACTTTCACCACACTTGTCAATTGCCTGCAACCCCTGTGCTTGTATATGATCGTCCAACAGACGCCTCAGTTCACACAGCCCGTCGGGAATGCGATCCGCAAGGCTATACATACGGCCTAGGTCACTGTTCTTATCGCCGTCTAGAAGTTTCTACAACAAAATATAAATAAAATTAGTTATAAAAAATATTATTAGTTTTAGTTTAATTAGTTTGATTGTAATTCTTTGTAAGAAGGATCATATAAAAAAACGGTAGGAACCAGGCCGTAAGTTTCTTGCCCGTTCTTCTAGGCTCTGGTTGCGTGGAACTGGCACCTAGAATCACCTAGTATGTAAGACGATTCTAAATGATCCGCGTGATTTTACTGAATAAAGTAATTTTTGACTTTGACTTTATTGATTGAGAATTTTATCTTTGTCTAGAAGTTTCTATACTTAACCAAATTTAAATAAAATTAGATACGGAAAATATTGATTGAAAATTTTGTAAAATATGTGTCAAAATTAATGTGTCTAATAAAATAAAGAATGTCAATACATTTTTCACCAATTCCACTCTAAACTTCAGACAGATAAATCAACAATAAAAAATGACTCTTTTCTCATTGATATGTAAATAATAATACCTTTGTAATTTCCGTAAGTAATTATCTTTGTTCAATCATTTATTTTTTTTATAAAATGTGTGGATCGCGACGGTCATTTTATTTCTTAAAATGGACCCCGAGCGAAACTAATTGGTGACCCCTGTAGCTTTACCATGAGTTTTTACTATACTATATATATACTATACTCGCTTCATAAAAAAATGTATGAAGATTTGTACAGCGCCTCTAGCGGATAGTTGGGTACTAAAATTCGTAATACTAATATTTACGTAACTACTGTAGTAAAGTCAGGCGATTTTACTGTGACAACTCATGGTAGAGGTACTGTTCTAGATTTTGGTCGCGAAGTGTAAGATGATTCAAAGTGATTCTTGTGATTTTGACAGTACACAAAGGTAAGTTGATAGAAAATGCAGTAATACTGATGTTGACGCGCAGTGTATCTCAAATACGTCATTGTTTCGATACGTTTACGATTGTCACATTTATTGGTGTTTTAACAATAATGTTAGCTCTACCATGAGCTGTCACAGTAAAATCGCCTGACTTTACTACAGTAGTTACGTCAATATTAGTATTACGAATTTTAGTACCCAACTATCCGCTAGAGGCGCTGTACAAATCTTCATACATTTTTTTAACTACAGACGCTAGCGAGTATAGTAAATATGGTATAGTAAAAACTCATGGTAGAGCTATGTATATTATTTCATTATAAACGGGATATTTACCGTGATTTGTGAGTTTGATTATTTCCCGATATTTCGGCACAGTTGCATGCGCCATACATTTCAAATATAATAATGTATTATAGTTACCTGGAATTCCGAGTGGAATATCTCAAGATGTTTTTCAATAAGAACTCGTTCGCAAGTCTTCGCGAGTCGCTCCATGGTCGTCTCGTGCAGATAAACTTGCACTCGACGCTTTTCCTCTTGTAGTCTCTGTTCGGCCTGTTAATAATATTAAATTATATATTACATAAGATTTATATGCATAACTAGCTGACCCGTGCCTACATAGTTGGGCACAATTCGACTGTTTTTTCTCCGATTCACTTTGCAAAACGGACTACCACGTAAAAGCCTTTTTATTTTTTGGTTTTTATATAACCTATGACACTCAGCAATAATGTCGCTTTCTACTGGTGAAAGAATTTTTAAAATCTGTTCAGTAGATCCCGAGATTACCCCTTACAATTTAACAAACACACAAACTTTACTTCTTTTTAAAATTAGTATAGAAGTATAGTTTATGTCTCTATAAGGGTGGTGGAGAAGTGTATAATATATTTTGCATGATTTATGTAATTAAATGAATGACAAAAGGAAAAAAACTAATTTCTTTAAAAATCTTTTGGACTTAATAATTATAGCGAAAAATTTTGGTGATAATAAATAAAAAAAATCGTATACTCAGTGACCAACACATACTTTGATCATGTACTCGGTGACGGGGTTGTTCCTCAAGAAGTCAGTGCTCTCCCTGGTGTAGAACCGCTCGGTGTCCTCAAGAAACACGGCCTCGAAGGTATCCTTGTACACCGTGAGGTTTTGACCTCGGGCGCTCGGGTCCTCCTCGTTCAGCCCTAGGGCTACGTAGCAGTTGATCACCTGGAGGATTAATTAAATAATTAATAAATAATGCTGGACAATCCACACAACATCATCTAGCCCAAAGCTAAGCAGAGCTTGTGTTATGGGTACTAGAAGACTGACATACTTAATACAATACAATAGATAGACCCCCCCCCTGAGCTGGTTCCAGGACTTAGGTGGACCACTACTTGAACACAATTATTTTATTTTATATATTTTGTCACCATACAGATTTAATGTAACATACCTTCAATATTTAATTAATTTAATAACTTTGTATGATGGCAAACGTTTGGGAATAACATTATCAAAATTAAATTATAAGTTCTTGACTTGACCACGACTATGTGACCCCCCTCTGGCGCAAAACTGGATCGTGACCCCCCTGGCGCCAAAGCTGGATCGTGACCCCTCTGGCGCCAAAGCTGGATCGTGACCCCCTGGCGCCAAAGCTGGATCGTGACCCCCCTGGCGCCAAAGCTGGATCGTGACCCCCTGGCGCCAAAGCTGGATCGTGACCCCTCTGGCGCCAAAGCTGGATCGTGACCCCTCTGGCGCCAAAGCTGGATCGTGACCCCCTGGCGCCAAAGCTGGATCGTGACCCCCCTGGCGCCAAAGCTGGATCGTGACCCCCCTGGCGCCAAAGCTGGATCGTGACCCCCCTGGCGCCAAAGCTGGATCGTGACCCCCCTGGCGCCAAAGCTGGATCGTGACCCCTCTGGCGCCAAAGCTGGATCGTGACCCCCTGGCGCCAAAGCTGGATCGTGACCCCCCTGGCGCCAAAGCTGGATCGTGACCCCCCTGGCGCCAAAGCTGGATCGTGACCCCCCTGGCGCCAAAGCTGGATCGTGACCCCCCTGGCGCCAAAGCTGGATCGTGACCCCCCTGGCGCCAAAGCTGGATCGTGACCCCCCTGGCGCCAAAGCTGGATCGTAACCCCCCCTGGCGCAAAAGCTGGATTCGCCCTTGTTTTAATGCCCTTTAAAAATTGTTAGTTTAATTTGTATAATATATATATTTTTTTATATAACTTACCCCAGACACAAGTCTAGTGTTGATAGTCTCTCCATTGCGTTCTCGTTCGATAAGTTTGAGCACCGCGTTGGTGACTTGTTTGTTCAACCGTTGGAACAAATTATCCCGCCAAGTTACTAGGGCCAGTTGGTAGATCTCGTAGATACCCTGAAATACATTTAAATTATAAGTATTATAAATAAATAGTTGAAATCATCTTACCATTAAATATTTGACTGCACAGCGCGATTCTACGTATTCTAAGTACCTATCTAGCTTTTCAATGTTTGTGAAATTCGTTTTTTTGAGGCGCCATCTATCTCGCTACATGATGAACTACATCGTGGTCCACGCAACAGACCAACAGATGGCAGAAACAAATCCTAGTTCGATTTCGCAAACGAAGTTATCGCGGAGTTTGAACAAAAGTAATAGAACCGAATACTATCCATCGGTCCGAGCGACCCCGAGACAAAGGTCGCTCGGCGTGGAATATCTTCCCTTTTTGTAGGAGATACCACACCTATCTCCTCATATTTATGAAGATTTTATCTTATCTTGGTATATATTACAAGTATTCTAATTACCTTCCGTCCCAGTTTTATGAAGATTTTATCTTATTTGGGTATTTTAATACAAGTATTCTAATTACCTTCCGTCCTTCCTCACACTCGCGCTTGACCCAATGCCTGTTGAGATACGCGCAGACTCCGTTGAGAACGCGAGACGAGAACTGATATTCCTCCCATTGCTTCGTGTAGAAAGCTAGCACGTCCTCGCCCATTAAATCGGCACCATTCTACAAACATAAGTTATTATTAGAACGATGTATCAAATAAATAATGCTGGACAATCTACACAACATCATCTAGCCCCGAGCTAAGCTGAGCTTGTGTTATGGGTACTAGAAGACTGACATACTTAATACAATACATTACATAGATAGATATTTATTATTATACATTAAAATACCCAGAACACCCGGAATAAATATTTGCAGATCGTACAAACATTTATTTCAAGGCGGGAATCGAACCCGCAACCTTCGCGTCGCAGGCGGACCTACGCCCGCCGCGCCACATCTAATTTGTAATTGGCTATGATTTAAATGCTTTTTCTGACACAAATATAAACATATCGGGCCTAAATGGCGTTGTATTAATTTAATAATTTAATTGTTGTCCGCCTGCGACGCGGAAGGTTGCGGGTTCGATTCCCGCCTTGGAATAAATGTTTGTATGATCTGCAAATAATTATTCTGGGTGTTCTGGGTATTCATATGTATATAATAAAAAATATCTATGTATGTAATGTATTGTATTAAGTTTGTCAGTCTTCTAGTACCCATAACACAAGCTCTGCTTAGCTTGGGGCTAGATGATTTTGTGTGGATTGTCCAGAATTATTATTATTTATTTATTTATTTAAAGTCATACCTGAAGCAAGTTGATAAGATAAACTCGTAGAAACTCCTTCAATCGTTTGTAAAGTTCGAGACCAACCAACTGAGCACCGCCTTGGACTTGACCACTCTGAAATAAAGAATAATTAATATTATTATTTATTCAGAATAGTCCTTTGCTAATCTAGATGATTTATAAAAAGTTATGGTAAATTTTTACACATACCCCGATATACGGGACCCTCTAGAGCAGAGGTGGCCAACTTGATTAGACCCAAGATCTCTTGTTTACTAACTAAACCCCGATCTACCAATTACATACTTATTGAAATCTTAAATGAAACAGCATAGTTCAGTAGTAAATCATAAAATACTCTGATCGTGACCCCCCTGGCGCCAAAGCTTGATCGTGACCCCCCCTGGCGCCAAAGCTTGATCGTGACCCCCCTGCCGCCAAAGCATGATCGTGACCCCCCTGGCGCCAAAGCTTGATCGTGACCCCCCCTGGCGCCAAAGCTTGATCGTGACCCCCCTGCCGCCAAAGCATGATCGTGACCCCCCTGGCGCCAAAGCTTGATCGTGACCCCCCTGGCGCCAAAGCTTGATCGTGACCGCCCTGGCGCCAAAGCTTGATCGTGACCGCCTCTTAGCGCCAAAGCTTGATCGTGTCCCCCCTGGCGCCAAAGCTTGATCGTGTCCCCCCTGGCGCCAAAGCTTGATCGTGACCCCCTCTTAGCGCCAAAGCTTGATCGTGACCCTCCCTGGCGCCAAAGCTCCCTAGAGTAGGCAACTCATGACTTACAGCGACCGTTTTCTTCCCTCCTCCAGTGCGGCCGATAGCCGCCCGCACAGATCCAGTGTTACTCTGATGATGTACAGACGTGCAGTAGTTGTATACATGACTGTATATATTTAAGGAAATTATTATATAGGTATTTCTATGAATACTACGCTGTGTTCGAGCGTTATTTGCATTAGGCATTTTACATTTACTGATGTAGTTTTTGTAAAGGATACGTATACAAGTCCATGTATCTTTTCTTCTCCATGTGTTGTCTTCGATAGACTTGCTCTATGCCTTCTTGCAAGTCGCCCCATATCTAGAAAAAAAAACAAAATAAAAAAAATATATTATCATAGCTTAGACACTTTACACGCGCTCTAGTCTCAAACTAAGCCAAGCTTGTACTATGGGAACTAGAATGTTGATAGAATACTTAAATCCAATTTCTATTAATACATAAATCTGTAGCTAAATTCTACTGTAAATGATATAACCATATCAAAAAAAAAAATATATTTCATTTCATTTCATATTTCATTTCAATTTTGAACTAGACCTAAAATATTACTACACAACCAGGGTAACTATTTATTCACAAACAAATTTACGACTATACAGTATTTACAAAATGTACATTGGCATATAAAATACTTAAGAAACAGTTGAGCTATCTACAGACAGTTGCAAACGATCTACAGATAGTTCAACTTGAATTGAATATTTTAATTGTAATTACCTTATCTCTTATCATTTTCTCTTATGTGCTTTTCGCCCATGTTTAAATCGTCCCACAGCTGGGCAAATTTCTCTCGTAAAACTTCCATATTTTATTAGCCTTGTTAATTATTAATATCTATATGTATATAAATCCCTATTTCCTTGGTCACGCTATCACGCGTGAACGGCTGGACCGATTTCACGTTTTTTTTTGTTGTGTTAGTTATTGTAAGGTTTTAATGAAAGAAAAAAATATGAAAATTGCGCGAAAACTTAGCAAATTTAAGAAACTTAATTTTTAAGACGTCTGTCGAGTTAGCTAGTTCATAAAAAAACTAAATTCAGTCAGAAGGTTATAATGAAAGAAAAAATTGCTCGAAAAATTAGAAAATTTAAGAACACTTAATTTTTAAGACAGGACGTCAGTCGAGTTAGCTAGTTATATATAAAAAAAAACTAAATTCTATTCGATATCGTACTAAAACTTTGACCTTACTGATAAACTAGTGTAGATATGCCTTTAAATAATATTGGCAGTAATCCAACAAAGTTTTATAAACTACATTATAAAACGCACTTTAAATAGTAGACCATAACGTTGATTTCAATTTGCGTTTATAGTAGAAAGTCGATCGATAGTATTAGGAAGTTTCGTCGCAAGTTTATGGAAAGGTAAAACTTGACTTATGGTTGTGACGTCATCGTGGACATATCTTGTGAGCTTCTCGTCTTTTATTGGGTATGGCACTGTTCATTACCCTCTTATTGTACGTCCGGATTGGACAAACTGTATAAACTTTTACTACTTAACACTCTTACGGCCGGTTTCTCAAACGATGATCAACGAAAAAATCAAATAATTCTATGAGTCAAACTTGGATCAATCGTGATTTGGGTTTCCAGAAACCGGTCGTTAGTGTTAAGTAGTCTTTTATGTACAACAGTTCAACACTAACGGTCATTCTTATAAAAAGTTAGCGCAGACTTGATGTCTTGATTTCCATACGTAATGATGGCATAAAGTCAACGCTAACTTTTTATAAAAAGCTTTTATCCGCTGGCCTTTTGATATTAATAACATTAATAGTACTTAATTATTTTATAATGTTTCACTAGCTGCGTATAAATAAATATTCACGGTCATTTCACACTCTAGTCCCAAACTGAGCAAATCTACTATGGGAACTAGATCAAGTATCAGCTTAACATGGTGGTTCTTATGAAACTGTTTCATCATCATCATCGGCAGCCCGTACTAGCCCACTGCTGGGTATAAGCCTCCTCCCTCAAACGCCACTCTTTTCTTAATTGGGCCTTTTGCATCCAGGTCCTACCCTGTACGGCAACGATATCGTCCATCCATCTGGCTGTTGGTCTGCCAAGGCCTCTTGTATGTCCTCTAGGCCACCATTCTGTCAAGGCCTTACTCCACCTGCCATCAGCAAATCTTGCCAAGTGTCCTGCCCAGCTCCATTTGAGTTTCGCTATACGGTCCCCGATATCCACCACTTTGGTCCTTCGCCGGATTTCCGTATTTCGTACTCGATCTATCAGAGAGATACCGAGCATGGCACGCTCCATCGCTCGTTGTGCGACTCTCATTTTGTAAACAGTTTCCTGTGTGAGCGTCCATGTTTCGGCACCGTATGTCATGGTGGGCAAGACACATTGGTTAAATAGCTTGGTCTTCAGGCATTGGGGCATTTTTCGGGCCTTTAGTACATCTTCCAACTTGTTGAATGCTGCCCAACCCAATTGTATTCGTCTAGCTATCTCTTTGGTCCTATGCTCTCTGCCGAAAGTTAAACAGTGTCCAAGATAAACATAGTGATCCACTGCCTCCAACGTCTCACCACCAATATTAATATTAGCTAATGAGGCGTCAGAGACGTTAGACATAATCTTAGTCTTGGACATGTTCATCTTCAAGCCTACATTAAGAGAAGCATGGTAGAGTTCTTCTAACATAGAGTGGAGGTCTTGTATGTTTTCGCTAAACAAAATTAGGTCGTCTGCAAAGCGAAGATGTGACAGGAAAATACCATTAATGTTGATACCTCTATTGTCCCAGTCCAACAGTTTTATAATGTCCTCCAAGACTGCAGTAAACAGCTTGGGTGATAAGGTATCTCCCTGTCGTACTCCTCTTTTCAGAGGTATTGATTTGGTGAGTTCATGTAATCGGACTTGCATGGTAGCTGACTCATATAAGTTCTTAAGAATATCCACGTATTGTGTATTGATCTGGCAGCGATGGAGAGAATGAAACACAGCCCAATGTTCTACACTGTCAAATGCTTTCTCGTAATCTACGAACGCAAAGCATAGGGGCCTGTTGTATTCGTTACATTTCTCCATCAGCTGTTTTACCGCGTGTATATGGTCAATCGTAGAATATCCTCTTCGAAAACCTGCCTGCTCGATTGGCTGGAAATCATCAAGTTGGCGTGTCAACCTGTTACATAGAATTTTTGCAAATAATTTATAAGTTTGAGAAAGGAGGCTAATTGGTCTGTAGTTAGTTAGCTTTGAGTTATCTCCCTTTTTATGAAGAATTGTAACAACAGCATTTTTCCATGTATTGGGCATGTGACCACCTGATATAATTTTATTAAAAAGTGTGAGAAGCAAATCCAAACATGGTTGTCCACCGGCTCTTAAAAGTTCCACCGTAACTTCGTCCTCTCCTGGTGCTTTATCGTTTTTCATTTGGTTGAGAGCCCATTCTATTTCCTTGGCTAAAATTGGTGGTATTCTACTTTCGTCGTGGGTTTGAGTGATTGGAGCTCTTGGATCCCCTGGCACCGGGTCTGGTTCATCAATTGTGGAGGCGTACAGATTTTCATAGAAAGATTCGACAATACTCAGCATGCCTTCACGGTTCGATACCTTATTGCCACTGGAGTCCTTTAATGATTGTATCTGAGAAATCCCCTTACTTAGCTTCCGTCTAAAAACTTTAGGTCCCTTATTAAGTTTAATTGTGTTTTCAATTACATTAGTCGAGTGCGTTCTTAAATCTTTTCTTATGGCTCTATGTATCTCTTTATTTATTTGCTCAAGCTTTCTCTGGTCATCTATAGTATGATGCGTAAGTTTTCGTCTTTCTTTAATTAATGATTGTGTTTTAGTTGAAAGTTTAGATATATTTTTACGAGGGTTACCTAGATGTTTTCGGGCTGTGCTGACCAAGGTATCACAAAGTTTGGAGTTAAGGTTATCAATGTCAAGATCCAACTCAGTCAAACCATCAAAACTATTCTTGAGTTCTAGCCGAAATTCTTGTTGTAAAGATGCAATTTCGAACCTTTCATATCTTTTGGTGTTGTATATCATCTTCGTTCTTTCCTTGGCTAAGTTAAATCTAAACACTGAACGAACTAATCTGTGGTCACTTCCTGTCTTAAAATTACTGAGCACAGACACATCAGTCACTATTTGTTTTTGGTCGGTGATTATATAATCATATTCATGCTTCGTTATTGCATCCGGGCATATGGCATCATGAAACTGTTTAGAACCATAATAATGTGCCCTCCGTAGTACAAAACCTCTATTGCATAAGAGTAAGTAGGTTATGGTAATAAAAATAACAGACTTCCGTGATTGTCTTTTGTTTCGTCAACGTCACGGTAGTTATACCTATACAGTTAGGCAAGGTATAGGCGACAAAGAAATTGGTTTACCACTTTTGATGACATCTTCCAGTAACATAATTATTCGCTAAGGATTACAGATTAACAGATTCTGACGTAGCAGTTATTAATCTGTCAAGCGAAAATAGCCTTTGACGTTTTGTACGTGCAAATGATATTCAGCCTTAGACTGGTAAACCAATTTCTTTGTCGCCTATACATAGAGATTTATTTCGTTGTTTGCAAGAAACCAGAATTTTGAACCGCGTAGTATGTATGTCTATGAAAATTGTATCCTCCTAATAGATTAATGGAATGTCGCCTAAGACTGGCAAGGCCTTTGCCCAGCAGTGGGACAATATAGCATACAATTTTTTTTTATTGACCACATTTCAATAAATTTCATCCATTTCAGTTTTGTAAAAGTACCTATTAATGTGTAAATTTGTTAAATATAATATTTTGTGTATGTTTATAGTTGTATAGTTTTTATATTGTCTAATTTATGTAAGTATTTTATTAAATGTATGTTATTTTAATTGTGTTTTTATTTTTTTACGTACTTAATTTAATTTTTTTATTATATTCGTGCAGTGGTATCAGACATATGAAGATTGGTCCCCCGACCAATCTTCTGATACCACTCCATCCAAAGGTTGTCTGGAAGAGATCGCTTTCAACGATAAGACCCAATGCATATTTTATTTATATATTTGTCTTTTTTTGTTATTTTACTTTATAATGTTTGGTTAAGTGTACAATAAAGTATTTTTCATTCATTCATTTTGTATCAACTACACTTTTTTTTGTTTTTTTTTTTAACTCACCTGATCGAAATCCTTCTGCCGCAGCGGCATCTGGGGCCGGCTGGATCCACCGCAACTCATTCTCCTTCGTTTCTTCAGTATCAATGCATAAATACACAAACAGGCGAAATTAACAAGCCAGATCCAACCGATTTCAATACAATTTCGAACTCGACCGCAAACCGATTTCAATCTCCAATTCGTAAGTGTAAAAATAGATGTAGGATCACAGTTGTAAGCTATTTACATAATTCATTTGATTTTTTATATTGATGCTGATTCTGTTTGGGTGTACTTATCAATTCTGAAACAAAAAAAACACTTTATGAGACTAAAGTGAGATTTGACAGGCGTCACAGCTCAGTTGGTAGTAGCTTTGTCATCTATCTGGGTTGTGGGTTGGATCCTCACTGAGAGCAAATGTTTGTGTGATGAACATAAATATTTGTTCTGTGTCTGGGTGTTACTATTTATTCTATGTATTAGAAGTAATGTATCAGCAATCTAGTTCCCATAGTAGGTTGCTTAGTTTGGGACTATATTGAGATGTGTGAATTTAGATTGTCTGTGAATATGTATTTATGTTATGAGGCATGAGATAAACAGATTAACTAGCATAGTAGCACACTAAATTAGACTACTATAGCTGTTGTTGTTATGTTGTTTTTCTGTCAATAAACTTTTTATTATTATTTATTAAAATTAAACTTGTGAGCTGAATTAGCTTTGTTTAGCCTTCCTACCATTTCACTTCTCAATCATTTAATTTTTTATTTTCAAAAATTAATGTTCAATAATAAATAAATAAATAATGCTGGATAATCCACACAACATCATCTAGCCCCAAGCTAAGCAGAGCTTGTGTTATGGGTACTAGACGACTGACATACTTAATACAATACATTACATAGATAGATATTTTTTATTATGCATATAAAATACCCACAACACCTGGAATAAATATTTGCAAAAAAAAACATTTATCCCAAGGTGGGAATCGAACCCGCAACCTCCGCGTCGCAGGCGGACCTTCGCCCGCCGCGCCACATCGGTCGTCATATTTCTCATATTAATTTAGACATTCAAGGTCAAACTGTTGTCACAACAAAGTAACTAAGGACGCAAACATACTAATAATAAAAACATGTAAAGTATAGATATTTCTATAGAATATAGTAAAATTGATTTATTCAGGCGTCACAGCTCAGTTGGTAGAAGTTCTGCTTTCTTGCTGCGAGTTGTGGGTTCGATTCCAGAGCAAATGTTTGTGTAATGAACATAAATATTTGTTCTGCCTCTGGGTGTTTCTATGTATTCTATGTATGTATTTACAAAAAAATATTCTATCAGCAATCTAGTTCTCATAGTACAAGCTTTGCTAAGTATGGGACTAGAGTGTGATGTGTGAAATGTCTGTGAATATTTATTTATTTATGTATGAGATTGGTGGAGTATCCCCATAGACCGGGATAGGTGGAAGGCTTTGGGGGAGACCTTTGCCCAGCAGTGGGACAGTATAGGTTAAAAAAAATTTATGAGAAAACAAAAGTGATTAAACAATAGCTATATGACATTAAGATCTTTTTCACATGACATTGCATAAGTAAACAATAATAAATATTCATAATACATACTTATTTCATATTTACTATTATTGTAAAAGTGAAGTTAAGACAATAATAGATATTTTGAACTGGCTTTAAAAGGACTGTAATTTTTGTTCATTATTCTTTATTTGAGTTGACACTGCACTGGAACTGTATTTAATTTAGTTTAATTGTAATTCTTTGTAAGGATCATAAAAAAACGGTAGGAACCAGGCCGTAAGTTTCTTGCCCGTTCTTCTAGGCTCTGGTCGCGTGGAACTGGCACCTAGAATCACCTAGTATGTAAGACGATACTAAATGATCCGCGTGATTTTATTGAATAAAGAATTTTTTTTCTTTAAGTACTTTATTATACATACAGAAAACTAAAAGTAAATAAATACAGGAAATTGAGAAATAAGACAAGTACATAGATGAGCTTAACACTAAATAGAGTTCTCTACCTGCAAACCATTTTTTTTAATAACTAACCTAACCCAACACAAACATAACGAGTAGGTAATGTTTTGAGTTTAAGAGTAGCAGAGTTCTACTCCAATCGAGTTAAAAGTTGTTGCTGATTGACACGCAAGAAGCACAAAAATGTTTGTTCTCGGGAATTGAACCCACAACCCAGAGCATGGAAGGGAGAGTTACTACCAACTGAGCAGACACCTATGTGCACATATAGGTGTTTTTTGTCTAATAGTCTCAATCTAAATGCATGCAAAAAATAAATATTAGATGCATTGCTTCAATGCGATGTGTTGCTTCAATTATAGGGTGCCACAACCCTATAATTGAAGCAATACATCTAATATTTATTTTTTAATATTTATCTCATATGATTTCTTTGTTGGTTGTCCTTAAATAAATAAATAACTTGTCTTTATGAATACCTATTTTTCTGCAGATTATTAGCTTATTATGAATGTAGTACGAAACAATTTGAGGTTTTTAGGGCAAATAAATGAAAGTATGCATTTATACTCTACCCTCAATTCAAAGTATGTTTAGCTGATCATCATTATATACTAACAATGTTAATCAGGAAATATATATAGCTCTAAGCATAAGAACTATGTATGTACTTTGTTATATAAATATCAGCTCCAATAAACATTGGACTACCAAATCAGGAAATCTTGCAATTCAAGTTGCCATTAACAAGAACAGGACGGACTAATAACTGTATTGACCAACAACAGATTCGTTGAAGTGTAACTGTACATTATAAAATAGTGCTTCTAAAAAAACGAGCAATGCAACCATCACATTTTTACATCACCGCACTTTCGATACGATTATAAAATATCATGAAGTAGCAGGAAACTGCTTCTTGGTCATTTAATTAAAAAGCATGATTCGAAAAAGTAAAAGTGTTAGCGTCTGACAAAGGAATCGAGATTTTGCAATCCTAAGGGTAGGTAAAAACATGTTTTTTTCTACAAAGCTCGCTGTTCATACCTCGGATGTCTCACTGGAATATCGTCATGGCACTGTTTATGAACACTAAATCATCATAAAATAAACGATTAACATGAAATTACTAAATTACGATTGATTTCTTTTCCTTGAGAATGCAACGCAAGTACATCAAACAGCAGATGTACTTGACAATTCACTGACTTGACACTTAGTTTGACAGATATCATTTATTAACCGTCCGATTTATACAAGAGCTTTAATAGTACACTAGTTTGAAACAAAACTAACTTTCTTTTTTAATAAGACTATACTTGTCTATGTTTTAGTTTTCATGATGTCATTGATGTGGTGATCACATTAAAAAAAAATACCACGACATAAATCAAAACATAAAATTATGTATAATTCCATGAAATGAAATGGGATAATCTCCACTGTCTCTGCGCATGCTAGACAAGACAGGAAAGACAGGCACAGGCGGCTAACTTAATATAACTATATAATACAAATTATAGCATCTCTAGGTACAACAAAAAGTTTTGATGGATACGGATACGGATAATACGGATTTATTGTTACATGTTACAATTTTTTCTTGTAGGCGCCGCGCCGTGTTGTTTTATTAAGGCTCCAGTACACAGTGGCGTATGCTGGGCCACGCTTTGCAATGCACCACTGTAGGCCACGAATCGTGGCCTACAGTGGTCCAAGAGGTCCACGATCACTTGGTGTTCACACAATGGCGCATGTCTCATTGCTGCCTGGCAATCCACTTGCGACGGACGTAGAAGAAATGTCTCTTTTTTTTAAATAGGTATTTTCAGGGAGTCTACTATACGATTATATGCATCATTCATCTAAAAACATCGTACCTAAAATACTACAATTATTATAAATCAATAAACTTGAAAGTTGTAGGTGACAAACTAAACAATGGCCCATTGTGTGAACACCACAGGCCACGCTACGCCACGATTCCTTTGAAGTGTGCCCGAAAAACCGACAACTTTCCGATTGCGCGCCACGGTTGGCAATTGTCCGCCATCATACGCCATTGCCCCGTGTACACAATGGCGATGGCCTGTCGTGGGCCAGCATGGGCCATTGTGTACTGGGGACTTTATGTTGGTTTTTGGTATTTTTTTACTAATACTAGGAAAAATCCAGCTTCAGGGCTGGCTACACTGAAACGTTACTCTGTGGGTGGGGTTGATTGATTGATTAGCTTTTCTTCCACACAAGAGCACTCTGTGGATTAGATTAGAGTAAAAAAATAAATAAATGCGTCTTGCTCGTAAGAAAAAGTTTATTTTTAAGTTATTTGTAAATTAAAGACTGAAAATACTTACAAAAATAGTTTCCTCTGCACCGCTACGAACCGCTTAATCATGTGCTACGTGATAATAACAGGGCGCAGCTTAGCGTGGCTGCTGCTAAGTTTGGTTGCATTTATGTTCATATTAGTCGGCACCATGACTCCAAAATGGTTATTGGGACAGCCAGTGCTCACTAGCGAGAATAATGTGACCAAGTTCTATATTCCTAGCGTCGGTATCTATAATCGGTAAGTTAAGTTATTTAACTTTCCCCATGCACGAACTGAAAAAAAAAGGAATTGAAATTAGAAATATGTATTTAGAAATATTGCATAAATACTTTTGTCATATCTGAAATAAAAAAAAAAATACGTTAGGCACTCAGGGATTGCCGCGGAAAAGCTATTTCTTGCTGGATTGCGCATGCGTAGTGTTAGGTTATTTTCGTTACGGAATATCTGGATTCAGTCTCCACGCTCAAGGCCCGCGATAGAAGCTATGAAATAGCTTAAAAAAATCGTCGGTCCCTTGTTTAATGAGCTATTAATAGGACTATCATGTCTAAACCTAATTATTTACATAAATAATTCCAGATGTATCCGGATGACACAGGATCCATACAATTGTGCTTCGTTCTCGTTCAAAGGGCTCGCCACAGACCCCTCGGTGTACCCTGGACCTTGGAAAGCAGCTATGTTCTTTTTATCTTTGTGTAAGTACTATAAATAAATAATGCTGGACAATCCACACAATATCTAGCCCCAAGCTAAGCAGAGCTTGTGTTATGGGTACTAGAAGACTGACATACTTAATACAATACATTACATACATAGATATTTTTTATTATACATTTAAAATACCCAGAACACCCGGAATAAATATTTGCAGATCGTACAAACATTTATCCCAAGGCGGGAATCGAACCCGCAACTTCCGCGTTGCAGGCGGATCTTCGCCCACCACGCCACATCAGTCATCAAATGAGTAACTTTTCATAATTTTTTTAATATAATTTAATAATATTTTCTATCTATCTCTATTATAGGTGCAGCAATTCAGTTTGCAACAGTGCTAACCGGAGTCTTAGCTTGCTGCATTCAATCTGTGTTTAAGAAGAGTGTCATCTCACTGGCCGGTGCCACACAAGCATTAGGAGGTAGGCCTTTGTATCTAAATGTTACTCATTTTAATTGGCACCAATATGCTATCAGCTACCCTATACTATCATGCGGAGGGAATAGTGCTAATTAAATAAAAAACAAAGCTATTCTTTGTATAACTCTGACCTAGCATTGTTTTGTATTAACAAGTTGCTTATGTATATCAAGTAAATGTGTGATATTTTCAATGCTATGTTAGGTTATTACCTAAATATTTACTAACATGAAAACGGTGTTTTTTTGAGCAGAAGAAGGCCAAGTCTGAAACCAAGAAATATTGTTTTGTGACTCGTAATATCCTATTTAACTACAGGCTCTAAAAAACTTTGGTACTATATGGCGTCATTCTAGGACTAGACAATGTTGTCTGAAATGTCCATTCCATAGGAAAATATCTTTATAGAATAAATTATAGGTATAAGATGTTCATTAAAAGTTACGTAATTTATTACAAAATACAAAGTTTTGACTTAGTTTTTATTTTTTAATTTGAGTGTCCTAATTTATGTTTTGTTTCCATTACTTGTACGCTCTTTGATTGATCAATAAATTTTATTATTATACCTTTCAGGTCTGTTTGGAGTCCTAGGCCTTATACTGTACCCTTGGGGTTGGGGCTCCGAGAGAGTCAAGAAACTTTGTGGTGAAGACTCCGAGCCCTATCTACCAGGAGATTGCTCGATAGGTAAGCATATGGTGATGGAAAACACTGGAGTCACAGCTCAGTTGGTATTAGCTTTGCCTTCCATGCTGTAACTATTGGGTTTGATTCCTGTAAATAAATTTGTGTGATGGCAAATTTTTTTTTTTTTTTTTTTTTTTTTTTTATCTCCTCTGTTTCTTGCAATCTGCCTATACGGGCATTGAGCTAGAGTTTGGTTTCTTTGTTTCTCGTCGCATTCGGCATGTATGGTAAACACCCAGCAGTGTCTCCATGTGAATTTAGACTAACACCAACTATAAGAGGTCTTGTGGGGCTCTTCGCTTTAATCTCTTGAATGCACTAGGCGTTTGCATGAGATGTTTGGCTAGATCATTCGGGTGTAGTTCCAGACGTTTTGCGTATGACGTAATTTTGTTAGTTATCTCCTGTTTTACTGTAGGGACTTCAAGGTCGTGATGTAATTGACAATTTGTGATGTACCAAGGAGCATTTGCAATCATACGCAAAGTTTTGGATTGGAAACGCTGTATAATTTCCAGATTTGAGTTGGCTGCTGAACCCCATAGTTCGGCTCCATATGACCATACCGGCTTTAGTAGGCATTTGTAGAGTAGAAGTTTGTTGTTCAGGGATAGGTTTGATTTTCTGGATAAGAGCCAGTGTAGTTTTCTAGCTTGCAAGCCAAGAGCCTTTCTTTTTGTGGTGAGGTGTTTCTTCCAAGTGAGGCGTCTATCAAGGTATATACCTAAGTAGCGTACGTCCTCGCACTGAGGAATTTGTATACCATTCAGCTCAACAGTAGGACATGAACCGTATCTTAAAGCAAAGGTAACGTGTGCTGATTTGGTTTCGTTTGCTTTAATGCGCCAGTCTTTCAACCAAGTCGCGATGCTAGTTAGACTTTTTTGCAACATGGATGATGCCATAGCTGGACTGTCATGGGTCGCAATCAGAGCTGTGTCATCAGCAAAAGTTCCAACAAGGATGCCCTCCATCAAGGGTAGGTCGAACGTGTATAGAAGGTATAAGACAGGACCCATGACGCTGCCCTGTGGGACACCAGCTTTTATTTGAAAAAGTCCAGTTTGTTCTTCACCGTGCTTTACGTAGAAGTATCTTTGGCTGAGGTAGGATTTTATAAATAGGTAGTAGTTGATAGGTAGAGCTTTTAGAATTTTGTACAACAAACCCTCATGCCATACCCTATCAAAAGCCTGTGAAATGTCCAGGAAGGCAGCCGAGCAGTACTTTTTGTTTTCAAATGTGTCATTAATCGTAGAAACCAGGCGGTGGACTTGCTCGATTGTTCCATGGGATGCTCGGAAGCCAAACTGGTGTGGAGGGATAAGTTGAGTTTTAACTATTTCAGGCATTAGTCTTTTAAGAAACAGAGTTTCCAGCAATTTAGAAGCGACTGGAAGTAGACTTATAGGTCGGTAGGAAGATGCATCAGCGGGGTCCTTGCCCGGTTTTAGTATTAGTATAACTTCTGCTACCTTCCATTGGGTGGGGACAAATTCTCTACGCAGAACGGCATTATACAGTTGCGTAAGATACATGATACCGATATCTGGGAGTTCTTTCATGGTTTTTGCAGTAATTAGGTCATATCCGGAAGCTTTATTAAGATTTAGTTTGTTGATGGCAGAGTGTACTTCAGTTTTAGAAAAATTTTGAATAGGAAGAGACAGTTGGTGAGTTTCAGATAAGCCAGCTAGTATTTCATGTAATCTTGACGATCCTGTGTCGGGGTTTGGAGAGAAAACTTTTTCCAGATGTTCTGCAAACAGGTTTGCTTTTTCAGCGTCACTTCTAGCCCAGCTTCCATTGCTTTGACGTAGAGGGGATTGAAATACCGAGGGCTTTTTAAGTCTTTTTGTGACCTTCCACAGGGAGTAGTCACTGGCAGCTGTTGCATCTAGGTTGGATAGTTGGTTTTCAACCTGTTGGTTTGCGATGTTTTCGAGTGTTTTCTTCAATTTTTTGGCCAAGTTGTTGAAAAGAGTTTTATCACGTTTGTGCCTGGTTGTTTGCCAGAGTTTCCTTGCTCTTCTCTTGTCACGTATCATGTCGGTCACTACTTGGGGATATGTAGGAATAAAGTGACTGTTATTGGTATGCATGGGAGTAGCTTGCCAGGCTGCTGTTTGAATAATGTTGTTAAAAATTTCTACAGCTTTCGTTATGTCATCATCAGACTGAAGTGGTAAATATTGATATAAAATTTATATAAATTATGCCATCACAATTAAAAAAAAGACGTGTGGCACTCGGGGACTGCCGCGGTAAAACTATTGCATAGCATTTTAGGCTGAATTACGCATGCGCTGTGTTAGGTTATTTCGTTACGGAATATCTGTATTCGGTCGGCAAGCTCAATGCCCGCGATAGAAGCTATGTAATAGCTTAAAAAATACTTCTATCAAAAATCTAGTTCCTATAGTGCAAACTTTGCTTTGTTTGGGACTAGAGTGTGATGTGTAAAATGTCCGTGAATATTAAAGTGATAATTAAATAATTTCAGGTTGGGCGTTAATAGCAACAGCTACAGGGATAGCTCTCATATTCCTCTCAAGTGCACTCTCAAAAATAGCAGACAAAGCTGCCAACTCGGACAAGGTACAATTTCAAATGGATGAAGGAAAAAATCTTATATGCTTAGCATAGATTAACATTCATTAGTTAAACCATTTTAATAAAACAACAGTGTAATAAGACACAATGCGAGTTCCGTGCCAAAAAATCACGTTTTGTATATAGCGCCATCTATATCGCTACATGATGAACTACATCGTAGTGTACGCAACAGACCAACAGATGGCGACAAATCCTAGATCGCGCAAACGAAGTTATCACGGAGTTTGAACATCTAAATTAATATTAATATAATATTAATATATAATATTATAAAGAGGAAAGATTTGATTGTTTGTTTGTTTGTTTGTTTGTTTGTTTGTTTGTTTGTTTGTTTGTTTGCATCGAATAGGCTCCGAAACTACTGGACCGATTTCAAAAATTCTTTCACTGTTGTGAAGCTACATTATCTGTGCTGAACATAGGCTATATTATATTTTCAAAAAAATTAGGGATCCTTACTAAAACTTCAATTATGTAACCCAAGGTGTAAAAGAAATTCCTTACATCGCGTGCGCTGCGGAAACTATTGATGATAGAAAGAAATTATGTACTACAATTTTGTAGAACACATCATCATCCACAAAAAAGTCAGCGACAGCATATGTCTAACTATTATAGATATGTCATAATAAGTGTTTTAATATACAAAAAATATACTTAAAATGACGACGCCAGAAAACGTTCTATATTTGTACTTAGGTATTAATCCTTATCCAAATAAATTACTTTAAAATTAAGACTGCTTCAATACCTTTCTATTACTTTTTAAATTATTGAATTCGGACATTCCATTCGAAATATATCACGAGTTCAAAAATGTAAGTACATACTCATTAGAAAAAAGTCAGCGGGCGCGGGAGTATATGCGGGGGGTTACATAATATAGGGTTTATATTTTTTATCATTTGGAAAATACATTTATACTGAGTAACATATTAGCTATATTATAATGATATTTTTTTATATAGGCTACCCGTGCGAAGCCGGGGCGGACTACTAGTAAGTAATATAACCGATGACTATCCATCGGTCCGAGCGACCCCGAGACAAAGGTCGCTCGGCGTGGAAGATCTTCCTTTTTCGTAGGAGATACCACACCTAGCGCCTCATGTATGATAACCTTTTAATGACAGACCTATCTGAAACTGCTGATCAAGCCAATTTAGAAATTGCAAGCCAACATTGGTTGCTTCCAACCTCCTTTCAGTTTCCTATTCAACCTATCTAGACCTGATTAAGCTGCAAAAATGCTGATCTATGTAATGTAGTTATGTAGAATATTACAGTAGTATATTGTTCTGTGGTAATGAAGCAGATAAAACGGCTGAATGAAAAAAGCGCAGCGGTTTAAAGTCACGATATCTCGAAAGCGATGCTTTGTAGAAGAAAAGTGTTAGGTATTTTTTGTAGACAATTTTACGATGTTCAAACTTTGCCTGAACCACTTTTCGATAGCTCTCGTTGTTTCAGAGATATACGCAAAAAACGCAAATTTTTGACCTTTGACCTCGAATAAAAAACAACGCACGAGCGGGATCGATGGGGACTTTTGACATATCAATTGTAATGACGTATTCAAGGCCTGCACAAAAATCCAGCTTGTTGGGAATTAATGCAAGCTGGAATGTCTATTTTGACTGGACTATTAGTAGATATTGTATCTGTACTGTTGCATGCGAAAGTAAACGCGGTGGAGGCGCTTGCATTTTTACAATGGTTTATACTTGCTTATTTTGATATTATTTAAGGATTTTGCCATCATTTATATAAAAAATATTCATTTATATCACGTTTTCATAGTCTACTGCTAGAATCATCATTATAAAGTTATATAATTAATACACAAACTTACGATTATTAAAGTATTTACAAAATGTACATAGGCATATAAAATACATAAGAAACAGTTGAGCTATCTACAGACCGTTGCAAACGATCTATAGATAGTTATAATTAATTGTTATATTCTATAACAAAAAAATAGTCACAAAATAATAATAAGCATAATCAATACTCATGTTATACAATTTAAATGTCTATTTAATTATTAAATATTTAAAATAAATATAGATCTGAATAATTTACAAATGTATACTCTAATCATGGTTTGTAAATTGATACTAGATGGCGTTAGTAGCTATAAGGGTTTCATATCAAGCTGTCAATGTCAAAAATAGGTAGTAGCTTTGCCTTCCATGCTGTGGGTCGTGCGTTCGATTCCCACCCAGAGCAAATGTTTTTGGCAATGAGCTTAAATTTTTATTGTATCATCCAAACCATTGTTACTATGTATTTTATTTATGTTTTTACATAAAATGTATTGAAGTATTGTCATCAGTAATCGACTTCATAGTACAGTCACGAGTTTTAATTTGGGACCCACCTAAGGTTGAATATCGTGTGGCAAACTGACGTTATTTAGTGCTAATATTCTAACGTATGTCATACGTCATACTGAAGTTTCGACCTTATTGCATTATGAATGTTCTAACAACATTTAATGGAAAAGGGTCCCAAATTAAAGCTCGTGACTGTACAAGCTTTGCTAAGTTTGGGACTAAAGTGTGGGGTGTGAAATGTCCATGAATATTTATTAATTTATAATATAGTATGTTTATGTAAGGTGTGAGCATTGAGATGACGTCTGATAGAGGAGAGTGGAAGAAGAGGACGTGTTGTACCGACCCCACATACGGCCGGTTTCTCGAACGATGATCAACGAAAAAATCAAATAATTACTATGTGTCAAACTCGGATCAATCGTGATTTGGGTTTCCAGAAACCGGCCGATAATGTGGGACAAGGGTAGGAAGATGATGATAGTATGTTTATTATAAACAATAAGGGAACAATAATTATCCATTGATATCATTTAAATTATAGAAAATATAAGTTGTGTTACATAATCGTTAATAATGTTTGTATGTTTTATTATTATATACAAAATATAAAAAAAATACGGACTGCTTAGCTTTATAAATTAAGACATATTTTTATACTTAAAATCATTAAATAGAAATATAACTCTTATGTAGAGTTTATTTTTATATAAGTAACCAGTTTATCTATTTTATTATATTAAATTGTATTCCAATATAAAAGTAAGAATAAAAACATGTGTAGTCTAAACATTTTTCCAAATGAACCGATTTTGATGATTCTTTTTTTATTTATATACAAGTAGACTTTTATAATCTTATAGATTTTGTATGACTTTTACAATGTTTATGGGCTTGTCTTAAATATTTTCCTAGTGAACCGATTTTGATGATTCTTTTGTTATTTATAAGTATACTAAGTAGATTTTTATAATCTTATACATTTTGTATGACTTTTACAATGTTTAGGGGCTTTTTTATTATGCCCCAATCAATGGGCTAGTTCCTGAGACATTAAAAATATGTCTAATTATGATCAAATTTCTAAAAACAGTATTATTTGGTTTAAAAATAAAATTGTTCCTTTTGATTAAGATTTGGTTGTTAGATATTTTTTGGTATTATAAGTTAGATATAAGTATTTTATTTTATACAAATTATACTGAATATACCTACTCGAAATATACAAATTTGACTGAAATTATTTTTTTATTATATGTACCTACCTGCTCTCGCCAAACCTGGAAGACTGATTGCAGATTAAAATACAAAAAAAAAATATGTACAGTCACGAGTTTTAATTTGGGACCCACCTAAGGTTGAATATCGTGTGGCAAACTGACGTTATTTAGTGCTAATATTCTAACGTATGTCATACGTCATACTGAAGTTTCGACCTTATTGCATTATGAATGTTCTAACAACATTTAATGGAAAAGGGTCCCAAATTAAAGCTCGTGACTGTACCTACCTACTGCTATTTTGAAAAAAAAATACCTTTGACTAAATAGGTTCCTATTATACATAAAGCATTCTAAAATAAAGGGGGCCTCAACCGCGGTTACACTTAATAATTTTTTATTTGTTTATCTTGCACTTCAAGACTCAGTTGATAACGCTGGCTCAGTAGGTATTATTGTATGTAGAAGATAATTTTGCATATAAACAAAGATTATTTCACTCAACGAATAAATAATAACTCTAATATCTATTTATATCTAAAACCAACAAAACATGGACGAAGTCAGACAGCAAGTGACGTATTTGAGATACACTGCGCGTCAACATCAGCTTTACTGTCGAACGTTGCAGCGTTAGCGCGCAGTGTACAAATACGTTACGATTAGGTACTCTACATAACTAGATAGGAACCTACTGATACTGATATGTTAGTAATACGATTAATATTGTTAAGTGCGGTTGTGTCGATAAATTGGCTGATATTATGTTGCAGTGATATTGGATTTTTATAAAAATTGATAAAACAATCTTTATCAATAGTAAGTACTGCCATTTAAAATTAGGATTACCTAAATAAATAAAATTTAAATATTCACGGACATTTCACACATTGCTTTTCGAACTGCCCTTCTTGCCCGAACACCTGTAATAACAAATACCAATCAATATTTCATTATAAATCAATATTTTCAAAAAACTGTTTATTCAACAACACGAAGAAGAAGTAAGACCGTTTATTTGACGTTACTCTACCCGATACGTTAGTTAAACGTTATCGGAGTGGTATTTTAAAACTCCCTACTCTTGAGCCGAGAGTCGTCTCTCGGATATCCTCTTATTTTTGTATGGATATCCGAGAGACGACTCTCGGCTCGAGAGTAGGGAGTTTTTAAATGAAACCTCGGACTAAGCCCTCAGCACACCTTTGGAAAATGGCCTTGCGAGCGGTCTTTGAACTCAGTGCGTAGTGCGTTGCAATCATCGACCCACATTTTGCATTGTACCTACTATGCAATACGCGAATAATACGCGAATACAGTCTTTATCAAAATAAATATAGATAAGGTACCTAGATGTTTAGATCAAAAGTCAAAGTCTGGATCATTCATCAGTCAAAGTTTAGAATCGTCTTACATACTTAGGTACTAGGTGATTCTAGGTGCCAGTTCCACGCGACCAGCCCGCGAATAACGGGCAAGAAACTTATTGTTTTATCATCATCGTTATTTAAATAACTTCTAGGATTTATTTTATATACGGCTCAGTCTAGAACGCGAATAAATATAACATTCTTAAACAAATAGGTACAAAAACGTGATTGTAACCGGCCAATTTCGTAGTAGGTAGGTACCACTACTACGAAATTGGCCGGTTTTGTTATTACATTTCATAGTATTTTACAGTACCTACTACGAGTCCGCAAAAGGTACAACCTATAGGTACTATACTCACTTATGTCATATTTTTCAGATAAATTAATATCAAAATGTTGAAATCCCCGAACCACATCCACGGTCCAGCAGGTCTGATGGTCCCAGGTCACCTGAACTTCGGAGACTATGTGCTGGACAAGTTGTGGAGTTTTAAGGACAAAACCGCTGTAGTAAGTCTAAAGGCCGGACTGTTTCAATTCAATTCAATTTTTATATAATGGCATATAGGGGTTAGCCAACTTCGCCAATGTCACAAGTTAGGCCTTAACTGCTCGATCAGTTGGCTTAACTCCTCGATCAGTTGGCTTAACTGCTCGATCTGAGCCCTTAGTCCGAAGACGCATTTTAAAACTCCCTACTCTCTAGCCGACAGTCGTATCTCGGATCTCTCTCTCTACTTCTTACAAAAATATAAGGACATCCGAGAGACGACTCTCGGCTCGAGAGTAGGGAGTTCTAAAATACACTTTCAGACTACGGGCTCAGTTAGCGTAACTGCTCGATCAGTTAGCATAACTGCTCGAGCAGTTAGCTTAACTTCTCGATCAGTTAGCTTAACTTCTCAATTAGTTAGCTTAACTTCTCGATCAGTTAGCTTAACTTCTCAATCAGTTAGCTTAACTGCTTGATGAGTTAGTTTAACTGCTCGATCAGTTGGCTTAACTGCTCGATCAGTTAGCTTAACTGCTAGATCAGTTTGAGCCCCACTGAGCATAAGTATATAAAAAGGACGTGCTTTACCATGACAATTTAATGCATTAGTATTAGGGGTAACATAACTTTTTAACCGAGGTTTTCAATAAAACGTGTTTTTTTTTTCAACATGTTTTATGAAAAAATGCACGTAATGCCTAGTGAATATTTTTTTACATAATCTATCTAATCTTATCATAATTTTGTTGTTTTAATGATAAGTACCTTACTTACTAGAGTCTGTCAAGCGAAAGATGGCCCTGATAAATCGCGGCAAATTCAAAAACTATTAGTATGGCAATACATTAAATAATAGGATAACTTGGAATTACATAATTTGATACTTTGATATTATTCTAAATAAATATACTTACATAATTTTTGATGATGATTATGAATAAGTAGATGATATACTATTGCCATACTAATAGTTTTTGAATTTGCCGCGATTTATCAGGGCCATCTTTCGCTTGACAGACTCTAGTGATAATAAAATGCGATGACGTCTTCAAATAATATCTGCAATGTCAAAGTCAGGGTTTTTAGATCAAAATAAATGTATTAACACAGACCTTCTTAAAAGTGACTAATATCAAAAATATAATATTTGAAACTATCACGGTTTTGAACATAGTTTTCGTTGTAAACGGGATATTTACCATGATTTGTGAGTTTGATTATTTCCCGATATTTCGGCACAGTTGCATGCGCCATGATCACGGGTCAAACTCACAAATCATGGTAAATATCCCGTTTACAATGAAAACTAATATCAAAAATTGTAATAAGTTATAGAATAGATTAGCTTTTTTATTTTTATTTTATTTACCCTTATTTCCAGATAGATGCATCAATCCACGAATCCATAAGCTATGGAGAGATAGTTCAACATTCTATGAGCTTCGCTATCTCCCTCACTCGTATGGGAGTGCGAAAGGGAGATGTGATAGGGCTTATGTCAGAAAACAGAATGGAGTATTGGAGTGCTGTGTTTGGATCAGTTTGTACCGGAGCTATTGTAGCTACGATTAGCCCTAGTTATATGGAAAGTAGGTATTAATTCAGACAGGCGTCACAGCTCAGTTGGTAGTAGCTCTGCCTTCCATGCTGTGGGTCGTGGGTACGATTCCCACCCAGAGCAAATGTTCGTGTCAAGGGCGGATCCAGCTTTGGCTCCAGGGGGGGGTCACGATCAAGTTTTGGCGCCAGGGGGGGGTCACGATCAAGTTTTGGCGCCAGGGGGGGGGTCACGATCATGTTTTGGCGCCAGGGGTGGGTCACACAGTCGTGGTCAAGTCAAGAACTTATATAAATTAAAAAAAATACATGTTCAATTAGTGGTCCACCTAAGTCCTGGAACCAGCTCAGGGGGGGGGGGGGTCATGAAACCCATGACCCCCCCCCTGGATCCGCCGTTGGTTCGTGTAATATTGAAATATTTGTTCTGTGTCTGGGTGTAACTATTTGTTTTATGTGTGTACCTATTTACAAAAAAAAAGTATAAGTATTCTATCAGCAACGTAGTTCCCATAGTACAAGCTATGCTTAGTTTGGGACTAGAGTGTGATGTGTGAAATTTACATGAGTATTTTTATAAATAAATATTCACGGACAATTCACACATCATGCACTAGTCCCCAAATATGCAAAGCATTTACTATGGGAACTAGATTGCTAATAGAATACTTGTAATTTTTTTACATAATTACATTGAATACATAGAAAACCCTAAACACAGAATAAGTATTTATGTTCATCATACAAATATTTGCTCTGGGTGGGAATCGAACCCACGACCCACAGCATGGAAGGCAGAGCTACTACCAACTGAGGTGTGACGCCTGTCATTGTCACAAGTTTGAAAATGCTTGACACGATAAATGAATGAATAATAATAGTTCTATTTACATTTAACAGATTTTTTCATTTTTCAGGTGAACTCAAAAACGCTCTAAACATCGCCAAACCAAAAATCCTCATCACTTCACCGGTCGCATACAAAACCCACGAAAAAACTATCAAAAACTTCAAAACTATCAAAAATGTCATAATCTTTGGCAACGATAGTTTTAACAACATTTTGTTTAATAATCTAGTAAAAAACACTGTGAGATATGAAGATTTTAAATCGGTAGATGTTGATGGGCAGACAGATACTTTGTTTATTGTATACTCGTCTGGGACCACTGGATTGCCGAAAGGAGTTATGTTAACACATTTAAATGTTATTACAGTGTGTTGTATGTAAGTATACCTATTACTTGTGTTAAATCAGCACGAATAAATGTGACAATCGTAAAGCCATTCATTAGTAAACATTTTGATAATAAACACTGTATGTAAACTGTTCATAAACAATGTTTCATCATCTCTGTAACAGTTTATAAACAGTTCATAAACATAGGTGATGAAACATTGTTTACGATACATGTTGCCGTGCTCCCCACTACGAGTGGAGAGCAAGACGAAATCTAGTTTATAAACAATCTATAAGCTAGTCATAAACAGTTTATCAACAATGTTTACTGATGAATACGTGGCTTAAACGTATCGTATTTAACACTGCGCGTTAACGCTGCAACGATGACAGTAAAGCTGTACCCCAAGTACGAGTTTGTGCACACACGGATCGTAGAGACGCAATCGCCACCGATTTTGTATGGAGATCCAAGCAGCGCCCCTAGCAGATTTCTTGAGAAGCTTGGATCTCCATACAAAATCGGTGGCGCTCGGCGATCGCGTCTTTGCGATGCGTGTGTGCACAAACTCGTACCTACTTGGAGTACAGGCCAAAATATAACAATAATAAGACAAACTAGTAATATTTATATGTACTTACTTGACAGGCGTCACAGCTCAGTTGGTAGTAGATCTGCCTTCCATGCTGTGGGTCGTGGGCTCGATTCCCACCCAGAGCAAATTTAATGTTTGTGTGATGAACATTAATATTTGTTCTATGTCTGGATGTTACTATGTATGTATTTACCAAACAAAATGTATAAAAGTATTCTATCAGCAGTCTAGTTCCCATAGTACAAGCTTTGCTTAGTTTGGGACTAGAGTGTGATGTGTGAATTGTCCGTGAATATTTATATATATTTCAGGCCGATGACCCACAACAATAATGCCTTAACTTTGACTATCAGTCCATGGTTCCACGTTATGGGTTTAGTAGGATTTATCTCGGGGTCAGTGACCGGCAGAACAGGGGTGTTTTTGCCCAAATTTGATGTGGACCTCTATTTGAAGACCATTGAAAAGTATAAGGTTAGTATCTAAATAAATCTAAATAGTGTTTTCTAAATAAATCTTTATCTATCTATCTAGCATCGACTAGATACCCAGAGTGCCTACTCTCGAGTCGTCTCTCGGATTTTTTTTTGCTAACTCATCTCGTCCCACTGCTGGGCAAAGTCTCAAGTCTCGACTCTCGGCTCGAGAGTAGAAAGTTTTAAAATGCAACCTCGGACTAAGTCCTCTGTAGAGACGAAATGTTCTATTATTTAGGGTTCGATTTCCGCCTTGGGATAAATGTTTGTACGATCTGCAAATATTCATACCAGGTGTTCTTGTTATTTTATAAGTATACCAAAACATATCTAATGTATTGTTATAAGTATGTCAGTCTTCTAGTACCCATAACACAAGCTCTGCTTAGCTTGGGGCTAGATGATGTTGTGTTGATTATTCATTATTTATTATTTTCAGATTTCCCAACTTACAGTAGTACCACCGGTATTAGTTGCTGTGTGTAAATGTCCCCGCGACTACGACCTAAGTTCTGTAACGTTTATTTATTCTGGAGCTGCTCCATTGCAAAAAGACTCTTTAAAAACTGTTTATGAGAAGTAAGTTATATATCTATACTTACTTATATACTTATCTATTTATATAAATAAATATAAATTTAAAAAAATGTGTTTTGTCCGTTTAGTCTAGTTTACCGTTAGGTCCACTAGACGAAAGAGGAATTGGACTAAAAAGGAAATAGACAAAAGAGGAATAAGACCAACAGGGAAGTTGACGAAACCGGTAACTAGACGCAACTATCAAACTTGACCAAACGGGAAACTAGTCCAAACGGGCCTGAGGGATAAAAATGAAACCCGTTTTCCGTTGTCACGACATAGCATGAAAACGGCTTGAAAGATTTGGCAGATTTTTTTTTTGTAGTTTTCTAATACTCTGTACAAGGTTCTTACGAAAAAAAATATAAGAAAATCTCTCAAAAAAAAATCTCTAAGTCGGTACGAAGTTCGCCGGGACAGCTAGTAATATTATAAAGAAGTAAAGTTTGTGTATTTGTTAAATTGTAAGGGGTAATCTTGATATCTACTGAACCGATTTTAATTCTTTCACCTATAGAAAGCCACATTATTGCCGAGTGACATAGGTTATATAAAAAACCGAAAAATAAAAAAGCTTTTACGTGGTAGTCCGTTTTGCAAAGTGAATCGGAGAAAAACGGTCGAATGAAAACGTTTCTTACGAACGCTGCCTTAACTATGATATATTTTTATGTTCTAGAGAAAAGATGTGAATTCGATTCCTTAAGAATAAAACACAAATATAATATATGTCTACCTCAAATTAATAACACCATGTATAAAAAAAGTACATACATTTCAGCCATTAAAATATATAATAGCTTACCTACAGATATTAAACCTCTTCAAGGTAATATTTTCAAAAATCGTTTGAGAAAATGGTTAATCTGTAATGTTTTTTATTCAATTCAAGAATATTTTGAAAGATAAATACCTAATAAAGACTAAATGTGTATAGCATGCTAAAGTTTACATTCCAGAAGTTGAGGACATATGTTGTGAGATTCTCATCATTCATTGGGTATAGCCCTCATATTGTACGTCCGGATTGGACAAACTGTATAAAGTTGTACCACTTATAATTAAGATCTTTTATGTACAACAGTTAAACAATAAATTGTTCTGATTTCTGATTTCTGATTTCTGTGGAGCTTGAAAATGGCTACAAAAAAGTCAGCGACAGCATAATGTCTAACTATTACAGATATGTCATCATAAGTGTTTTAACATCGAAAAAATATAATTAAAATGACGCTGCTAGAAAACGTTCTTTATTTGTGCTTTGGTATACCTAATCTAAATAAATTTCTTCATAATTAAGACTGTTTCAATACATCTAGTTGTCATATAACAAGCTTCGTTTGGGACTAAAGTGTGATGTTTAAAAGTACTTATATATATTCTTAAAGAAAATATATAAGTATTATTTTAAATTTCAGGTTCCCAAAGTTGGAATCTGTGCTGCAAGGATATGGTGCGTCTGAAACGACTCTCGGAATAGTTAAGTTTAGTTTGGACCAGAGCAAGCAAGGTCAACTCAAACCGGGCAGTGTTGGGAAAGCGGTTCATGGAGTTACTATCAAGGTATACTTATACTAGCTGACCCGTGCCCACTTCGTTGGGCATAATTCGACCGTTTTTTCTCCGATTCACTTTGCAAAACGGACTACCACGTAAAAGCCTTTTTATTTTTAGATTTTTTTATATAACCTATGACACTCAGCAATAATGTGGCTTTCTATTGGTGAAAGAATTATTAAAGTCGGTTCTGTAGATCCCGAGATTACCTCTTACAATTGAAGAAACACACAAACTTTACTTCTTTATAATATTAGTGTAGTAGTATAGATGACAAAATTCGAATCTCTTCTCAGTTCTAGATTTATAGTACATATTGAATAGAAATCTTTATTTTTTCAGATTGTAGACATACAAACAAGACAGCCTGTAGGCCCGAACCAAAGAGGCGAGATTTGCGCCAAAGGAAATATGCTTATGAAAGGCTATGTCGGTATTGGAAGAGGCGATGACTTTGATGACGAAGGTACAGGCTCAGATAAATAATAAAGTAATATTAAAAGACATTTAGACGGCCGATGTGGCGCGGCGAGTGAAGGTCCGCCTGCGACGCGGAAGTTGCGGGTTCGATTCCCGCCTTGGGATAAATGTTTGTACGATCTGCAAATATTTATTCCGGGTGTTCTGGGTATTTTATGTATAAGTAAAACATATCTATATAAGTAATGTATTGTATTAAGTATGTCAGTCTTCTAGTACCCATAACACAAGCTCTGCTTAGCTTGGGGCCAGATGATATTATGTGGATTGTCCAGTATTATTTATTTATTATTATTATTTATTTATTTATGCTTATTTTTTGTATTTTTTCAGGTTTTTACAAGACGGGTGATATTGGGTACTATGATGATGATGGTTTTTTTTATATTGTGGATAGATTGAAAGAACTAATTAAATATAAAGGATTTCAAGTAAGTATTCTAGCTATTAATACTTATTATTTCAAGAAAAAACAAATTGACAGGTGTCACAGCTCAGTTGGTAGTAGCTCTGCCTTCCATGCTGCGGGTCGTGGGTTCAATTCCCACTCGACGTAAACATTTGTTCTGTGTCTGGGTGTTACTATGTATGTATTCTATGTTTTTACAAAAAAATAAGTATATAAGTATTCTTTATCACTCAAGTTCCCACTTCACTCTAATTCCCATAGTAGCTCCCATAGTTAGCTTTGCTTTTTTTGCACTGTAGCTTTGCTTAGTTTGGGACTAGAGTGTGATGTGTGGATTGTCCGTGATTTTTTTTTAACCAAGTCGTCCCACTGCTGGGCAATTGTCCATGAATATTGAATAAAATATATATTGTTGTAGGTTCCACCGGCGGAATTAGAAGATCTACTTGTGACTCACCCAGCTGTCAAAGATGTTGGAGTTATAGGTTTGTAGCTTAACCAACTTCAAAAAAGAAGATTCTCAATTCGACTCTAAGGTTTTTTCGACCGAGCGAGCGAAGCGTCTCGACATTAGACAAAAATGCAAAAAAGCCATATTACAAGAAAATTGTTTGATGCATATTTATCATGCTTTGACATTAGACAAAAATGCAAAAAAAACATTACAAAATGAGTGTTACATTCATATTTATCATAATTCAAAACCAAATATACTTTAGTTAATAAAATCAAAAGGATCATTTAGATTCTTAGGTAGATGGATGTAGAAGTAGAGGGAAGCCAAAGAAAAGATGGGTAGACTGTGTGAATGATGACATGTGTAAGAAGAAGTGAGCGTGATGACGTCAGTACCCCAAGTACGAGTTTGTGCACACACGGATCGTAGAGACGCAATCGCCGAGCGCCACCGATTTTGTATTGAGATCCAAGCAGCGCCCCTAGCAGATTTCTTGAGAAGCTTGAATCTCCATACAAAATTGGTAGCTTGCGATACGAAGGCGATACGTATACTAGGCCCTCTGATAAAGAGTGGAAGAAGAATTAAATCTACAAACCTTGTGGTTTTCTTAATGCTATTTAGATTACGTAATTATGTTAACTTTTTAAATGTTATATAAACAAAAAAAAAAGAAGACGTGTTGTACCGACCCCACATAGCGTGGGACAAGGGTAAGAAGATTATGATGATGGTGATGATGATGATGACTTTTGTTTCTCTAGGTATACCACATAAATCAGGAGGTGAAGTCCCACTGGCTTTTGTTGTGTTACAAGATGGGTGTACTACTACCGAGAAAGAATTACAGGACTTTGTTGCAGGAAAGGTAATTTATATAAGTATTTATAATATTAAGGATGAGAAGAGCCGAAGACCGGGCTCAGTGGCGCGTCTTGGGAGAGACCTACGTCCAGGAGTGGACTGCTATAGGTCGATGATGATGATGATGATGAATAATAATAAATATTTACAGACATTTCACACATCACACTCTAGTCCCAAACTAAGCAAAGCTTGTACTATGGGAACTAGATTACTGATAGAATACTCATACAATTTTTGTACATACATACATAAATGGCTCTGCCTTCCATGCTGTGGGTCGTGGGCTCGATTTCCGCCGAGAACAAAATGTTTGTGTGTTGAACACTGATATTTGTTCTGTGTCTGAGTGTTACGAACTGAACTTAATTAAAAAAAAAATATTCTACTCATTTAAGTACAACTATTTCTACTAATATTATAATTATTTTACAGTTATCAAATCAAAAACATCTACGTGGAGGCGTTCGTTTTGTCAAACAAATACCAAAGAATCCGAGCGGGAAAAGATTAAGAAAAAACTTGAGAGAAATCTACAAATCAGGGAAAAGTAAACTATGAAAATATCAATTAATTTATATTTTTATAGTATTTAAGCTAATGCATAGCTTCTATCGCGGGCCTTGAGCGTGGAGACCGAATCCAGAAATTCCGTAACGAAATAACCTAACCCTGCGCATGCGTGATGCGAAAAATGCTATGCAATAGCTTTACCACGGCAGTCCTCGAGTGCCACACGTCTTTTTTTTTTATTAAGTACTCTTAAGATAATAAAGACTCAAATAAATTTATATAAGGCTAAATATTAGTTTTCCCAAAATTGTAAAATTAAATAAAACTATGAGTATATTACTGTTATTATTTATTTTTCTTTAAAAGAAATTTGTTTTATTTCAAATTGGTACACACAGAAAATTTATAGTAATTATAACATAGAAGGTAGGTACATAAACGTAGATTAAAAAATCATGTAAGTAGGTACGTAAACAAATAAATTTATGATTTATTTGATTTTTGAAAAGATTTTTTGATTATAGGTAGGTATACCTACTTAGGTACTTTTATATGAGGTACCGTTGTACGAACTAAGAATAAAAAAAACCTATAATTTATGTAAGAAAACTAAGAAATTGTATTTATTTATTTATTTTAACATAAGTACATACATATTCTTTGTTAATAATGCCTTTAAGCCTATGTTAGGTTTGTCTAGGCACTAAGTTCTCATAATTATAATAAAAAATATTGCATCGATGTCATTTTCCCCCGCTTTTTGCCGCCAAAATATATGGTGTCTCAACCTACCTTTAATACAGTAGGTACCTATACTTTATACATATCTTTATATTTTATCTTTGCATTCAAAAAAAAATTTCAAAAAAGTATCACAATAACAAAAACCATCTTGCTCGAAAAAAACTGCATCAAAACACAACACATAACAATAGCTCTAAATATATAAGGATCTTTATAACATACCTTGTAACAATAGGTTTGAAAGCAGTTTATAAAGACCAATATCAAGAAAGTAAAAACAAAGTCTTGATGGATGACGATTTGTACCGCCCGCGGAAAGAGTTACACTATAATTCTCTTATTTGATTGATTTACACCAAAAGAACAACCAAGAGTCTAACTCTTGAAGTTGAACTCGATTTCAAACTCGCTAGCAACCGTGAACCAATTCCGAGTTTGTACGAGCGACTAGCGGGCACCAGCCTGCTTCTTCGTCTTATTAACGATAAGTATGTTGTCAAGAAAATATTATAAGTTTTAGTCTATGTGTTATTCTGATGTCTTATTGTAAAAGTTTAATTAAAATCCATTCAATCGTTTTTGTGTGAAGGAGTTACAAACACACCCACACATCCATCCATCCATCCATACCATCTTTCGCATTTAAAATATCTATTAGTAGGTAAGAAGTACCTAGGATCCAGCCGTTTTAAAGTACCTTACGACACTTTTACGGCGGCTTTCCATTTGCAAAATAATTTTCATAATCCGTTCAGTACCTGCCTACATAAAAGAGCCTGCCTACGTAAAAGTTTAGCGTAGCTTAGTAAAGCCAAGAGATACCCCTACAATCTCACAAATTAACAAATTTACCTCCATAATATTAGTAAGTATCTATATACATACATAAAGCAAATACTTTACCTATTTACTCCTGTAAATTTTACATTAATTTGATTTATTCATAAACAATTTTGTAAATAAACAAACAGTTTTTAAATAAATCAAATGAATATAATAAAAATAAACATCAATTAGGTGTTTAGTTTTTAGGTAAATTATATGATGAATACGAAAATGCTAAAAACCATACAACCAAAGATTTGATATTCGTGAATCTGATTTGACAGTAGTCAGCGTGTTTCAAATCGAGTCTGGTTTCGTAAGTCCAGAGTAAGACCCAGTTTGAATCCAACGCTACGCCAATCAAAAGAAAAAAACATTTGATTGATCGACGGATTTAGGAGGATTAAAATAGGATCGATTACATTTAAATGTTCTGTGATTACAAAGAATGGTGTTTTAAAAATATTTTTAGATTTTCGGTAAGTATGGCTGACTCAAATGATAGTTCATCTTGAAACAAAAAAGACGTGTGGCACTCGGGGACTGCCGCGGTAAAGCTATTGCATAGCATTTTTTGCTGGATTACGCATGCGCAGTGTTAGGTTATTTTCGTTACGGAATTTCTGGATTCGGTCTCCACGCTCAAGGTCCGCGATAGAAGCTATGCAATAGCTTAAATAAAATAAGTTGTGTTTCATTTTCTTTAAAATATTGTAACATAAGATACTCAACGCTTCTGTTATTAACGAAAACATACACATATTATGTACATATAAACTAATATATACTTCTATTAGTTCCTAAACAAAAACTTAAAAAAAAAATTCAAATAAGACTCCTAAACATACATAACTAAATTAAAAAAAAAAACAAACAAGACGTCACAAAATCATGACCACAGAGCCACATAAATAATTAAAAAAAAAGAAAAAAACATTAGAATACAATTTCAAATATGGTATCTGTCGAATCGTGACTGGCCAAAGGCGGGAATGCACGCGATTGGTGCACGCGAGCGAAAGGAAAAGGGAAAAAGATGGATGCATTATTTATGGTTTCAAAGATTTATTTTTGAGAATACATATCTATACTCTTTTATGGACCAGAATATTATTTGGCATAATATATATCTACAGATACATTTTATACTTTATCTAGTCTCAAAATAAGCACAGATTAAGAGATGATGGGATAGAGTAGGTAGGTAGTACCTACCAGTAGTACCTAAGTAGCACCTAAGGTACCTACTAGGTACCTTATGTATTCTAATATAGAATATTTAGGACATTTGGCTCATCACACATTTGCGAATCTAGTTCCAAACTAAGCAAAGCTTGTGGTATGGGAAGTATATTGCTGATAGTGTTTTACTGATTTCTGATTTCAGAGCCTTTTCTACTGTTAGTTAGCAACAGCCTGTCCTTTTGACACATAGGCCTCCTCGAGCCGTTTCCACTTCTTTCGGTCCTGTGCTGCTGATAGAATACTAGATAATAACTATATTTGACACCAATTTACAGTAATTAAGTAGGTAGGTACATAGAAAACAGTAATTTCCAGACAGAACAAACATCAGTGCTCATCATAAAAATGTTTGTTCTTAGTGGGAATCGAACCCACGACCCACAGCATGGAAAGCTACT
This sequence comes from Ecliptopera silaceata, assembly GCA_932527185.1. Lineage (NCBI taxonomy): Eukaryota > Metazoa > Arthropoda > Insecta > Lepidoptera > Geometridae > Ecliptopera > Ecliptopera silaceata. The sequence goes on along the minus strand of OW052217.1, from coordinate 2,802,816 downwards.
ACCAACTGAGCTATGTCTGTCTATTACATTATAGATACGATTTGCATCATACGATGTGGCCGCAGTGGCCGAAGGTCGGCCTGCAATGCGGAGGTTGCGGGTTCGATTCCCGCCTTGAATTAAATGTTTGTACGATCTGCAAATATTTATTCCGGGTGTTCTGGGTATTTTATATGTATAATAAAAAATATCTATGTATGTAATGTATTGTATTAAGTATGTCAGTCTTCTAGTATCCATAACACAAGCTCTGCTTAGCTTGGGGCTAGATGATGTTGTGTGGATTGTCCAGCATTATTTATTTATTATAGTTAAGAACACTCCCGACTACATCACCTTTCAGATACAAAAAACTGAATCAAAATTGGTTCATCCATTAGCTACGATATCTCGCACAAACATACCTACACACATCCATACTATGTATATAATATTAGGATGATCAAACTCACAAATCATGATATATATCCCGTTTATATAAAAAATATAAATTTATGTTTTAAATGGTAGAAGTTAAAAAAGATTTTTTAATTCGCGTGCGCGTATTCTACCTACTTATAGCTATATATTTTGTAGGGTGGCCATTTTACTCTGTGCTTTTTAGGACTATTTTCTGGTCCTAAAAAAAAGAGTTTTTTTTTAATGCTGGAAAATCCACACAACATCATCTAGCCCCAAGCTAAGCAGAGCTTGTGTTATGGGTACCTACTAGAAGACTGACATACTTAATAACTTAATACAATACATTACATAGTTTATTTAGGGGATTCCACGATGAGTCTAATCGAGCAAATGTTTGTGTGATGAACATAAAAGTATTTGTTCTGTGTCTGGGTGTTACTATGTATTTCTATGTATTTACAAAAAAAATTTATGTAAGTATTCTATCAGCAGTCTAGTTTCCATTGTACAAGCTTTGCTTAGTTTGGGACTAGAGTGTGATGTGTGAAATGTCCGTGAATAACCCCCTATTATAAAAAGTTAACGTTGACTTTAAGTCATCATTCATGGTAATCAATACTTCAAGTCTGCGCTAACTTTTTATAAGATAGACCGTAATTATTTATTAATGAAATATACATTATATAATAGATACTTAATTCTATTTCTGGGCGTCTAGTCGAAGCGACGAGTGACCCGAGGGCTGGTGAGTATCTGGCCCAGCGTATCAGCATTGCTATTCAGCGCGGCAATGCAGCCAGTGTCTTGGGTACGCTTCCGATTGGTACTGATTTGGATTAGTTGAACTATCTATAGATCGTTTGCAACGGTCTGTAGATAGCTCAACTGTCTTATGTATTTTATATGCCTATGTACATTTTGTAAATACTGTATAGTCGTTTGTTTGTGAATAATTAATAAAGAATATCGGTCTATCTTATAAAAAGTTAGCGCAGACTTGAACTTTACATACGTAATGATGACTTAAAGTCAACGCTAACTTTTTATAAGATAGGGGGTAAATGTCTATGTCAATTTATATAATAATGTAGTCACCCTACTCTGCCTACCTCGTGGGAAAGTCCATCCCTACAATCAGCCATACGTAACTCAATTACAGACGGACAGCGGGTATTTCATTATGTATATATGAATCAGTACTCGTCTATATACGCACGCTTTAGCTTTGAAAGACAGGTTATTTATTCATTAATATTTTTTAATAAAGAATATAAAAGTATTATGGAAATCACAATAAAACAAAAAACAAAGTATAGTACTTTATTCCAAACAAACTTACAACTATTACAGTATTTATATTTACATAGGATGTATAATATTAATAAAATAAAACTTGATGTTTAACATAATAATATTTGCAATTTACATAGAAACTAATACTTATTATAAGTAATCATTTATTTAACATATACACAATAATGTAACATAATTAACTTTGAATATTGTATTATTAATAACATGTCTTTCAAACACAAGTATTTATCATCTTTTTAAGCCATAATTTAATATAACGCCAGCAAATTAAATTAATATAAAATATGCAAGAAGTCTCTGAAACTGAAAATCAACTTTTCTAATAACCTCAGAATTAAAAATAAAAGCTTACATATTATATTATATTAAAAGTCTCCCCTCCATTCTACCTATGTATTATGTACTACTTATTACATACCCTCTAATATATTGTAAAAAAAAAACTTTTCATATAACCTACTCTCACAATTAAAAAATAGATGCTTACGTCATAATATCACAGAGTAGATATATATTAAAAGTCCCCCCTCCATTCTACCCCCTACCTATATATAATGTACGGAAAATCATTTAAATTACTACTTGGAACTTATTATCCACTTACGGACTAGACTTTTTAGAAATGAATAGTTAATTCAATAATGAGTGTTTGACGGAAAAGATTTTCAAGTGAATTTTCTTTTTTTTTTTTCGCTTATGGTCGCGATTTGAGCGGGAATTTTTGTTTTTGATTTATATTTAAAATCCATAGAGTATAAAAATCTATGCTAAATATATAAATCTATACTTCTATACTTAATATTTTAGAGAAGTAAAGTTTGTGTGTTTGTTAAATTGTAAGAGGTACCTAATCTCGGGATCTACAGAACCGATTTTAAAAATTCTTTCACCAATAGAAAGCCACATTATTCCTAAGTGTCATAGGTTATATAAAAAACAGAAAAATAAAAAGGCTTTTACGTGGTAGTTCGTTTTGCAAAGTGAATCGGTGAAAAAACGGTCGGATTATGCCTAACGAAGTGGGCACGGGTCAGCTAGTTATATATAAAAGCACAGAGTATCGTCTTTATAAAGGTAGGTAAAGTCCAGTAAAATAAAAAAATCCTAACCTTGATCCCATAAAAAAACCCTCCAATTTTGAATCGTAGAAAGAACGATTTAGTCCGAAAATCGTCAAAAAAATACAAAATGTTTTGTCGAAATGTGCAGATAATTCGTTCTAATTCGGGCCCCGGGGCTGCGATTACGGGAATCGAACCTGCGGTCCATAAGTCAAGTATGAAGTTGATTTATTGATTTAATTTGTATGTTACTTGTATTGTATTGTACCTAACTACTTATAGCTACAAATAAGTATAAACAAAGAATAAAGAAATGTACGTAGTTAGGTATAATTAATTTTTTCTAGATATAAGTATACAGTAAAACCCGCTTAAGACGATTTCCCCAGGGACCTTACCAAAAACGCGTCTTAAGCGTGAAAGCGTATTATGCGGGATAGTTAAAATAAAACGTTCTACATAGTCTACATACATATTGTTCTTTATTATGTTATAATGTTATATGTAGGTATTAAATTATACATTATAAATTACATTAAATACGTAGTGTAATTATAATTACGCCATTTAAAATAATCGCTTATTTTAGTTTGACAGAAAAATTTTGATGCATTAGTAATTAAAACATTTTCAACATAATTCAACTTTTGCAGTGCGTCTTTGCTTTGATCCAAAGACGCTACATAGCATCTTAAAACATTAACAGCTGATAAGTATGAAATTTAAGCATTTTGTGTGTTATTCACATTCTCAATAAGATCACCGTATGAAAATGATAGAATTTCATACGGTGCCAAAATATCCAGGAAAATCCTGCAGTATCTCGGGTTCTTCTTCTTCCAACACGGGCGGGGGGCTTTCTGAGGCTCGCGTTAGAGCGCTCTGCTAGTGACCGACGGCTCGGCTCGGGCGTATTAAACGGGATGACGAATCGTATTAAGCGTTAAGAAATGTATGAAAATATGTCTCAAGTTGCAGGGACTGGTGGAAAGTGGCGTATTATGCGAGAAATCGTATTAAACGTGATCGTCTTAACGAGGTTCTACTGTACTTAGTATCTAACACTAAATGGGTATCTTTAGATACTAAGTATACTATCTTATAATTAAAAATTTATAAGATAGATAGATACTTATTTATAAGTATCTATCTTATTATATTTAGTATCTATCTAGATACTAAATATAATGTGTTATTTTTTAATAATTAGAGAATAATTAGATCACACATTTAATTAAAAAGTTATACATATTTGTGTTTGCGGCACAATTTTATTTGAATTTACTTATTCGATATTTTCTTATTTTACACCAAGTTCCTACCAATGAGCCCAAAAAAAATACAATATATATAATATACTTAAAGGTACAAAGGGCGGCCATATAGTTAGAATGTCCTCACAAAAATTTTTGTTAGATAGCAACTTATTAATGAATTACCTGCTTCACTGAGTACGTCCCCCGTACATATTACATAATCTACGCCTGTCACTTTGAGACCTAGTTACATACAAATCTAAATCTTTCTCTGTAAAGTAAAAAACAATAAAATATAAGAAAAAATAATATTAGTTCCGCTACTCATTAGCAGATGTCACTACTTTAATCGAGCTGAGAGTGACGTCGCCGTGGACACGACCAGCCAGGATGTGCTTGGGGCTGTCATGTCCTTCCAGAGTGGCTCTGCCGGCGGGCTGGATGCTGTGACCCCACAGCATCTAAAGGACCTGCTTTCGGGTGGGTCTGGTCATGCCGGCGAAGTCCTTCTGGAAGACATGACGTCTCTGATCAACCTGATGTTGTCAGGTCGGGTCAATAGCGAGATCACTGAGCTTCTGTACGGTGCGAATCTTTGCGCGCTCAAAAAGAAGGATGGTGGTATAAGACCCATAGCTGTGGGCACCACGTACCGCCGCCTCGCGGCTAAAGTCTGCTGTCGGAAAGAAGCCGATTACCTAGGCGAGTATTTCCGACCCGTTCAGTTGGGCTTTGGCTCGCGAGGCGGTTGTGAGGCTGCGGTACATTCCCTTCGAACATTTTTGGATCAAAATTACGGGGAGGTTGTTTTGAAAGTAGATATCAAAAATGCATTTAATTCGGTAGACAGGGGTGCCTTGCTTGATCAAATTAAAGAAAAAATTCCCGAAATTTACCCCTTTCTTTGGCAATGCTATGCCTCACCCTCTAAATTAATTTACCGGAACAATGTTATTTCGTCTGCTGTTGGCTGTCAGCAAGGTGACCCCCTAGGCCCAGCCATTTTTAGCCTCGCCATCCATCCAATTATTCAACGTCTCCAATCTAAGCTCAATGTTTGGTATTTGGATGACGGAACTTTAGGTGGGGATGTGGACACAGTTTTTGGCGATCTAAAACTTATCATTGATGAATTTCAAAAAATAGGTTTAGAATTAAATTTTGCTAAATGCGAACTTTTTGTTTCCGATACTTGTTTGGATAAAAATTCTATAATTAACAAATTCAACATTTTGGCATCAAACATTACAGTAGTAGATAGATGTTCACTCCGCCTCCTTGGTTCACCTATATTTGATGAGTCTCTTCCGGTTTTCATTGCAGAGAAAATTCAAAATTTTAATAAAACTTCGGATAGATTACTCAAAATTAATAGTCATATTATGGCTTTTACAATTATTAGATTTTGTCTTTTTGTACCTAAATTTACATACTCTTTACGATGTTGTCAACTGTGGAAACACAGCGAGCTGGTGGAAGGCTTGGACAACATAATAAAGAATACATTATCATCAGTTTTGAATATTTATTTGGATGACAGGGCATGGCTGCAGGCCTCTCTACCGATCAAATTAGGAGGATTAGGTATTCGCAAAATTTCTAGTGTCGCCTTACCAGCTTTCCTGTCTTCCGTCTATAGCACTCATTCGTTGGTAGAAAAAATTCTAAATCCGTCTCTTTTGGCTCCTACTAGTTTCGATCTCAAAATTTCATATCTAGACGAAGCTCGAAATGCTTGGCATAGTGCTTGCCCTGATTCTGCTCCCCCTACCTCTCTTTCGTCTCAACGGCAATGGGACGGGCCTCTGTGCGAGTTATCACGGAACTGTCTGTTACAAACGTGTTCTAGCTCCGCAGATCGTGCCCGTCTTCTTGCCGTCTCTAAAAGGGAGTCAGGATTTTGGCTGCAAGCACTTCCTTCATATCATATTGGTACCCTAATGGATCCTGTCACGTTCCGTATTGCAGCAAGTCTACGGTTGGGCGCGCGGTGCTGCGCACCTCATCTGTGCCAGTGCGGTACTGCTGTCGAACAGCTTGGTCACCACGGATTATCGTGCACTAGAGCCGCCGGTCGGATATCCCGTCATGCTAGCCTCAACGACATCATCCGGCGGGCTTTTACCAGCGTGAACGTGCCAGCCATTCTAGAGCCGAATGGTCTGATGCGTGACGATGGCAAACGGCCTGACGGTATGACGCTTGTTCCGTGGGAGGCGGGAAGGCCTTTGGTGTGGGACGCAACTTGTGTCGATACCCTTGCTCCTTCTCATCTGTCACAGACATCCGTTCGGGCTGGTGCGGCGGCGGATTCGGCCGAGGATCTCAAGAGACGCAAATATGCAGGTCTCGACAGGGCGTACATATTTGCTCCTCTTGGGGTCGAGACTCTAGGTCCGTGGGGTACCGAGGCCCACCGCGTTTTCAAAATTATTTCTGGGCGTCTAGTCGAAGCGACGCGTGACCCGAGGGCTGGTGAGTATCTGGCCCAACGTATCAGCATTGCTATTCAGCGCGGCAATGCAGCCAGTGTCTTGGGTACGCTTCCGATTGGTACTGATTTGGATCAGTTGAACTATCTATAGATCGTTTGCAACGGTCTGTAGATAGCTCAGCTGTTTCTTATGTATTTTATATGTAAATGTACATTTTGTAAATACTGTATAGTCGTAAGTTTGTTTGTGAATAAAGATAAAACATCGAGCTTAATCATCATAAAATTATATATTTATATTTACAAAATATAGCTTTGAATGTAAATACAATATTAATTGATATGGTGTTATTTTCTTATTATTATGTATTTTGTTATGTAGAGTAAGTATTTTTTTTGTAGGAATTAAAAAAAAAATAAGTATCTACCTACTCGTGTTAAAACCAATTGAAAAATGAGGATACTAATAAGAAAAAGAATATATTTATTGCAAATATGTATCTAAGTTTATTTTTGGGCTATTATTATTGTACATGTACTTACTTAAAGTATAGAGATTAAAATAATAATAAAACTACATCAACTTTCACTTACAATAGATTTATTAATATCAAAACTACCAACCATCTACATTCTTAAAAAATAGTTTTAAATATAAAAATACTTTAACCATTTTTGCCAAAAACAATAAAAACAAAATGGCGGATATATAAACACTCCCTTGTCCGACCGCAAAACAAAGACAAAAGAGCGAGGGAGACAAAAAATAAGAACAAATAGCTAGGTAGGGCTTGCCGCGAACAGTAATTGCTTCCAGACATGCGATTCAAAACACGCAACACAAGATTTCTGGCTTCATCCTAGATGTGAATATCTTTACTAATAAGTAGGTACGTACAAGGTGTATAAGTATAAAAGGAAATAAAAAAAATTCTAAAAAAATAAAAATGATTAAAGTAAAAACATGACCTAGTTTGGAACTAGAGTGTGATGTGTGAAATTAAAATGTCCAAGAATATCATTTAAGTAATTATTTAATTCATTTAAGTACTTACTTATTTATTTATTCAGTTGAACTATCTATAGATCGTTTGCCGGTCTGTAGATAGCTCAACTGTTTCTTTCGTATTTTATACGTACCTACCTATGTACATTTTGTAAAAACTGTAATATGTAGTCGTAAGTTAAGTTTATTTGTGAATAAATATACTTTATTTAATTAAGTTATTTATTTATCTATAAAAACCAAAAAGGGGATGTGGGGGAAAAGGGGTAGTTAGTTGTAATTTTCTATATCAACGGATTTCGATCGTTTCAGAGACACTAAGAACTTTATATTACAATACTTTATACTACAAAATGTTGCAAAATGATAGGCTATGTCTGCTATTCTCACAGAACCACTATTTATTTACTTAGATAAATGCTTTTTTTTTTAATGTTACCTACATTTAAATTGAAAAATTGTGCGTCAACATCAGCTTTACCGTCGAACGTTGCGGCGTTAGCGCGCAGTGTGTAAATGAAATGAAATTGAATTGAAATGAAATGAAATTTAAAGTTGTTACATATATTACAATTTCATACAATAATAATAGGGTACGATTAACAAAGGGTATGAATCAATTCCTGGTTGGACAACATTGATACCCAAACTAGGATTAACCTGTGTTATGGCATATCAATGCCCTCCGCCAAACTAAACAAAAAAAACTAAGTGTTTATTAGGTAGGTATATTATTAAACATACATTAGTATTTAGTAATACTTAAATTAAATATTTTAATACGTTACGTTTATCTACTACGATTGTCACATTCGTATTTCTGGATAAGGAACGAACAGCCTATTCTAGGTATAGAACAGAATAGAACTAAAGACTAGGTATAGCTAGAATAAAATATGTCTTAATAACTGTGGCGTGGGTGTCAAAAATGCATCGAACTTATTTTTTTGACATTACAGCCCGCAGCAAAGTCATAAGGACTAATCAATCAAAAAATCAATAAATATCCACAAAAAGGATCAAAGAATGCAGATCGATAGATACTTTATAATTACCTATCGATAGATTATATTTTGTAATAACATAGTTGTAATATTTATTGGGTAAAAATAAATTTATTGCCGACTGATCTACTGATTGATCGGTGATGGATCGGGAATAGGGGAATGTGTAGAGAATATTGTTAAAAAAATCACGGACAATTCACACATCACACTCTAGTCCCTAACTAAGCAAAACTTGTACTATGGGAACTAGAGTGCTGATAGAATACTTATATATTTTTTTGTAAATACATAGAATACATAGTAACACGAAGACACAGAACAAATATTTATGTTCATCACACAAACATTTACTCTGGGTGATTAATAGAATCCACACAACATCATCTAGCCCCAAGCTAAGCAGAGCTTGTATTATGGGTACTAGAAGTTTGACATACAATACATTACATAGATAGATATTTTGATTATACATATAAAATACCCAGAACTCCCGGAATAAATATTTGCAGATCGTACAAACATGTATCTTAAGACGGAAATCGAAACCGCAACCTCCGCGTCGCAGGCGAACCATCGCCCGCCGCGCCACATCAATACTCATAATTATTTAATTTTCAAAAATACACCCACTTCTTCCGCTTATCGTTTTTGAGTTATTTTACTTGTTTCTATTGACCCGCGTTTCTATTGACCCCAGTCTCCCCTACTCATAATTTGTTTAATTTCTAAAAAATATTTTTACAAAATTAATGTTTTTCCAAAATGAAATCATCTCCACAGTTTTCGCAATTAATATTTTAATTGATGGATGCCTCCATCGATTTTATTTTTCGACATTTAATGCATAAAACTCGATGTGTAGATGAGTTGCCATGATTTAGTGCCTCGAGCTTATTGCTAACCGATTTTTGATAAAGTTTTGACGTAAAAATTAAGATATAATACATGAGGGTACGTGATAATGCATTTTAAAAAAGACATTTTAGTTGCTTTTTGAATGAATGAAAGAATAAATGAATGAATGAATGAATGAATGAATGATAATACTTTATATTGTAAGTTCACCATGAAACAAAAACTTAAAACCTAGAAACTATGCGGTAAACAGTATGGGCGGCAAATATTTGCTCTGGCTGGGAATCGAACCCACGTGATGAATGTTTGTATGATGAACATAAATATTTGTTCTGTGAAGGTGTTAGGTACTAAGTATGTATTCTATGTATGTATTTACAAAAAAAACGTATATAAGTATATCAGCCGTCAAGTTCATATAGTACAAGCTTTGCTTAGTTTGGGACTAGAGTGTGATGTGTGAAATGTCCGTGAGTAGGTACCTACTTATTATTTATTTAATAACATATCTAAAACAATGAATGTAATATGTAGGTAAATAAGTTCTTTTTAAGCTATTGCATAGCTTCTATCGCGGGCCTTGAGCGTGGAGACCGGATCCAGAAATTCCGTAACGAAAATAACCTAACACAGCGCATGCGTAATTCAGCCTAAAATGCTATGCAATAGCTTTACCGCGGCAGTCCCCGAGTGCCACACGTCTTTATTTTTTGTTCTACACTAAGTTTTTATACGCAAACCATTATTTTGTCATAATTGTAAAATTATGCAGGCAACCTTTGTGTAGGAAGTTCTAAGAAGCTCGAATATTATTATAATATTATTTTATACCTTTCTGATGTCAGTATAATATAAATATACCTAATACCTATTAGTTTAATTATATACCTACATATCTATAATAAATATACCTTAAGTTAATTATATAATAATAAATAAATATTCACGGACATTTCACACATCGCACTCTAGTCTCAAATTAAGCAAAGCTTGTACTATGAGAACTATTGAATATAAGTATTATATCGATTGCTGATAGAATACTTTTTTTTCCATAACTTCTATTGTCCCACTGCTGGGCAAAGGTCTCCCCCTATATATATAGATAGAATATCTACTTATATTCATTTTTTTATACATACATACAAAACATATACCTAAATTAATTATTATTTATCATTTAAATAGTTACAAGTAGTATAAATAAACACCTTTTTGCTTAGAACATAAAAAGAAATTGAAATATATGAAATTTTGGTAATAATATTTACAATACCAAAAAAATAAAAATATATTTTTTTACCGCAAAAAAGTAACCGCAAGTTCCTTCACCGTAACTTTTTAAATTCGAACGAAAGATAGAAAAAAAAACAAAATTATCAGAATCTTAGAGTTTTTTACTTCGTGCCCGAAAATGGCCGCGGGCTTGTATTTTGAAAGTACAGTTTGCATATAAAAATATATTATCATATTCTAAAAAATTAGGACAGGCGTTACAGTTCAGTTGGTAGTAGCTCTGCCTTCCATGCTGTGGGTCGTGGGTTCGATTCTCATCTAGAGCAAATGTCTGCGTGATGAACATAGATATTTGTTCTGTGTGTATTCTATGTACTATGTATGTATTTAGAAAAAAAACATGTATATAAGTATTCTATCAGCAATCTAGTTCCCATAGTACAAGCTTTGCTTAGTTTGGGATTAGAGTGTTATGTGTTAATTATTCTTGAACATTTAAAAAAAAACATACATTTATTATTACACACTTTCGTAAGATATGTTATAAGAAGTGGGATTATAATTTCAATATATTTCATTATCTGTTTCCGTAACGAAACAACCTAACACTCCGGCCGGCGGCAAAAATGTTAATAATTATTAAAATGTTTTTGCGAACTCTACTGGTACTTGCACGCTATTTCTCTCAGGTCATGATTATAATAATTTTCAAAATTTGTAATTACAGTCTTGCTACTGTATAATAAATAATAACTTTTAGCGACTTTTAAAAACCTATCGAAATATAAAATTAGTTTAATATTGCTAAAATATAATATAAAATACACATGTTAAAGTGAATATGTGCGATCTATGGATAGCTTAACTGACCCAAATCAATACTCAGTAATTCTAAATGATCCGCGTTATTTTACAAATCTATGTAACCACTGATTGTAAGTATATTGAAATGTAGCAAAACTCGTTATATTGTTAAGAAAAAAACATTTTTAATCGATATGAAAAACTGGAAGACAGTTTTGTATTTTATGACAGTTTTTTATAAATAGTCTATTTTTTGTAAATAGTCTGTTTTTTTATAAAAAGTCTGTTTATTTATAAATAATCTGTTTTTTATAAATAGTTTGTTTTTTTATAAATAGTTTTTTTAATTGAAGTACTTACAAAAAACCATAACGTAACATCTCACGAAAATAAGACACAAAAAACTTTAAAAAATATCGGGAGCCAAGTTTATGCTTTCAAAGTAGATAGATTAATTCGATAAATGTATGTTGCGAGCTGTTATTACAACGTATCAGTGGCTCCATCTTTATAGAGTTCGGGGTTAGATGGATTAGTTATTCTCTTTTTGGATTTTGTTCATCGAATGTTTGAAACATAAATCAAAATGATTCATACTTTAGTTTTAGATAGATACTTTTTTATCATCATCTATGACATCAGTTTAACCATAGACAATATTCGTGGACAATTAACACACTCTAGTACCAAACTAAGCAAAGCTTGTACTATGGGAACTAGATTGCTGATAGAATACTTATATAATTTTTGTCATAGTCATAGTAACACCCAGACACAGAACAAATATTTATGTTCATCACACGAACATTTGCTCTGGATGGAACCCACGGCATGGAAGGCATAGCTACTACCAACTGAGCTGTGACGCCTGTCTGACATGTAAGAAGGATCATATAAAAAAACGGTAGGAACCAGGCCGTAGTTTCTTGCCCGTTCTTCTAGGCTCTGGTCGCGTGGAACTGGCACCTAGAATCACCTTGTGTGTAACCCCCTATCTTATAAAAAGTTAGCGTTAAGTAAAGTAGCGTAAGTTAGACTTGATGTCTTGATTATCTACCATACGTAATGACGACATAATGTCAACGCTAACTTTTTGTAAAATAAGGGGTAAGACTATTCTAAATGATTTGCGTGATTTTACTGAATAATTTGATTGATTGATTGAAACCAAGAAACAGTACTAGATTTATTTATTAGTAAACTTTGTGAAACGAATGCTTTCGAACATCGAACCCACGACCCACAGCATGGAAGGCAGAGCTACTACCAACTGAGCTGTGACGTCTGTAGTGGTCGTAAAGCCTAAGGCCCTCTACACACTGTAATTATATTTCCAAGAACCTCGGCCAAGCTACTGTGATTAGATGTTACACGCGATACCCATGAGAAACTTAAAAAAAAGAAAAAAATTAGATATTTTTGTCTGTAGATCATGTTTTGAGAGACTTCTTACAGAGATTCTGATTTAGTAGATTATTACTGTGATATCTATACTTCTCTATACTAATATTATAAAGAAGTAAAGTTTGTGTGTTTGTTATGTAGGGAGTAATCTCGGGATCTACTGAACCGATTTTAAAAATTCTTTCACCAATAGAAAGCCACTTTATTGCTGAGTGTCATAGGTTATATGAAAAACCCAAAAATAAAAAGGCTTTTACGTGGTAGTCCGTTTTGCAAAGTGAATCGGAGAAAAAACGGTCGAATTATGTGGTAAGTATTATAAACGCAAAAGTTTGTATGTTTGTTTGTTACTCTTTCACGCAAAAACTACTGAATGGAATTTAATGAAACTTAGAACAATGAGATGTGACCGGCGTAGTAACTCTCTCTTGCATGCTGTGGGTTCGATTCCAACCCAGAGCAACCGAAACCGAAAGTTCGCTTGGACACTAGTATTTACAAAAAAATATTATATATAAGTATTCTATCAGCAATCTAATTCCCATAGTATAAGCTTTGCTTAGTTTGGGACTAGACTGTTATGTGTAAATTGTCCGTGAATATATATTTTTTAATATTCACGAACATTTCACTCATTATTTAGTCCTAAACCTTGTACTATGGGAACTAGACTGCTGATAATTCTATCAGCAGTCTAGTTAAGTTATAAAGCAGTCAAGGTTATAAGTATTCACTTATAACATTTTTTTTGTAAATAACGGGTGGCGCAAAAGTAATGGCACTAAAGAAAACACTGTTTTTTTTTTTATATGACATCTCCTGTCATTCTATTGTTGAAAATTGTGTAGTGAACAAATGTAAAATACACTGAAAATAAACATGGGACGTTTTACTCCCCAAGAACGTGGAATAATCGAGTTAATGTCCTTACGAAATAATTCATCAGTGATAAAAACACAACGTGAATTTCGTAAAAACACTTATTTTATAAAACAATAAAGACTTAGTGAGGGACGCTTTTCCAGGCCGAGTTATCTCTCGTTTTGGCGATTTGCCTTGGCCTGCAAGATCACCCGATCTGACCAGTGCAGACTTCTTTCTTTGGGGTTTTTTGAAATCTCGCGTGTATGTGAACAAGCCACAGACTCTCGCAGCTCTAAAAGCAATCATTCATCAAGAAATAAGGAACATATCGCATGAAGTGTTACGGCAAGTTATGCAAAATGTCATAAATAGGGCTCAAACGTGCATCAACTCTGGAGGTCACCATTTAAAAGATATCATCTTTAAATCCTAATGGTACGAAACTTAATGACACATATATACATTTAAAAAAACCCAAATCTAGTTTTCTAATTTAGAAAAAAAGTTATAGCTGAACCAAATAGGGCCTTTTCTTTTGCGCCACCCTGTACATACATAGAACAATAACACCCAGACACAGAACAAATATTTATGTTCATCACACAAGTAACTCTGGGTAAGAATCGAACCAACGACCCACAAGCATGGAAGGCAGAGCTACTACCAACTGAGCTGTGACGCCTGTCAAAAACCCACCCCATAAAAAGGGGTACATTTATGATAATGTTACATTAAACATGTCATAACTTACCCCATTCTCCCCGTTTGGGGATGTTGAGGTGTGGCCGCGGCCATTTTGGGGAGGCACTAACGCTATCAAACAATTTAATTTTAGTAATGAATTTGAACCTACTACCTATCTATTTAATACTAGCCGATGCCCGCGACTTTGTCATATTATCGATGTATTTTGGATAATTCACACAAATTCTTTATATTGGCCATGTTATTCTGATGTCTTAACTATGTAAAGATTTATTAAAATTATAGAATATGTATCGAAACGAGAATTATAAGTAGGTACCTACCTAGTTAGAGTAAAAGTATAGGGAGTGGTTAAATTAAAATGATATCGTATACTTAAAAACGATAATATGTATAGAGTATCTAACGAAATGTTAAATTATAAGTTATATTATAATAATACAGAAAAAAAAGCATTTTTTTCTGAATTCCAATTGTTGATAATAAAACATTAAATATGTAAAGATTTTCAAAGTTTTGAAGATTTTTACTTACATTTCAATACGGTTTTGAAATGTAAGTAGGTACTTTGTTTTTTACCTGTACTGTCCCACTGCTGGTCAAAGGTCTCCCCCAAAGCCTTTCACTTATCACGGTCTTTGGCGTATCAATTTTATTTAAGTAATTTTTAAACAATCACAAAATTCAATTATAGTTCCGCTACTCAATAACAGATGGCGCTAGTAGTTTCTCAAACGTGATAATTTCCGACAAGAAAATGATTTTAATTTGTGTTAAACTGCTTTTAACTAAGTCTGATTCACTTATATTTTTTCAACGAAAGAATTCGCGGCGCTTCTTAATCGTATTGAGTTATTAACTGTTTGTTAATGGTTGATTCATTTCGTGTTTGGTTTAATAAACTTTAATGCATTTTTATTGAGTATTTATTTAGCAAGTTTAACTTTGCCGTGGTTTTACTTAGAAATAAATAATGCTGGACAATCCACACAACATCATCTAGCCCCAAGCTAAGCAGAGCTTGTTATGGGTACTAGAATACTCACATACCTACATAATACAATACATTACATAGATAGATATTTTTATTATAAGTACCTACATATAAATACCCAGAACACCCGGAATAAATATTTGCAGATCGTACAAACATTTATCCCAAGGCGGGAATCGAACCCGCAACCTCCGCGTCGCAGGTGGACCTTCGCCCACCGCGCCACATCGGTCGTCAAAGATCTTATAATATATATACCTAAGTGTTAATGCATTTTTATTGAGTTTTTAGCAAGTTGAAATGTGCCGTGGTTTTACTTAGAAAGTAAAGAATAGTTTTAACCTCTGTAGCTAAATATTTAGAAAAGTAAAAAAAATAATTGCTGATGTTTATTGTGTGACATCAAATTTTTTGCTAAGGTCCGCGGGCGACGCGGAGGTTGCGGGTTCGATTCCCGCCTTGGGATAAATGTTTGTACGATCTGCAAATATTTATTCCGGGTGTTCTGGGTATTTATATGTGTAATAAAAATATCTATCTATGTAATGTATTGTATTAAGTATGTCAGTCTGCTAGTACCCATAACACAAGCTCTGCTTAGCTTGGGGCTAGATGATGTTGTGTGGATTGTCCAGCATTATTTATAATATGCATATAAAGTATTCTATTTGCAACCTAGTTCTCATAGTACAAGCTTTGCTTAGAGACATTATTTATTTATTTACGATCAATATTGATGTTTTAATTAGAATAAACTAATTGCTATGACGTAAATACGATAATTAATATTCGAAATATTTACTGACTTTATTAATGATTTTTGTAGTGCATAAAGCTAATTAAATTAAAGCATTTTTATAAAAGATTTGTGTGAAATGTCCTTGAATATTTATTTATAGCAAGATATTTAATAATGAGCACTAGATATTGATAAGTACGGTATGATATTTTGTAATATTTTTCAATCTTCAATATTATATTAAACTAAGTAGTTGACCCGTGACCACTTCGTTGGGCATAATTCGACCGTTTTTTAACTAATTGAACATAATTATTTTATTTATATATTTTGTCATCATACAGAATTAATGTAACTAAGTAATAACTTTGTATGATGGCAAACGTTTGGGAATTTCATTATCAAAATTAAATTATAAGTTGTTGACTTGACCCCCCTGGCACCAAAGCTGGATCCGCCTTTACCTATGACACTCAGCAATAATGTAGCTTTCTATTGGTGTAATTTTTTTTTAAATCGGTTCAGTAAATCCCGAGATTACCCCTTATAATTTAACAAATATACAAACTTTACCTCTTTATAATATTAGTATAGATTAAGTAAGAAAAATTCGAATAACTGCCGGAAAACTCTCAAAATAGCTCTTTTCTATTTCCCATACAATTTGAACTTTATTTATCGATACACAGTACGAAATCTGCCGGGTCTAGTTTGTTTATAGATCTCTGCTCGTTTGCAACGGTCTGTAGATAGCTCAACTCTTTCTTATGTATTTTATATGATAATGTACATTTTGTAAATACTGTATAGTCGTAAGTTTGATTGTGAATAAAGTATCTACATATATTCATTTTGAAATCTAGCTCCCATAGTACTTAGGGACTAGAGTGTGATGTGTGAAATGTCCGTGAATATTTATTTATATAAATACTGATCTTCTTCTTCTTACCGGCCACCCATTCCCTCAGCATACTTGGTACAGCGGCAATAGCCGTCTTGTTTGATCCCAAACTGGTACGGACGTGAAGACTTCGCAAGCCTTTGCAATGCAAAAAGCTGCGGTGCTTTTGGTTAGAGAGGGAAGGGTGAGCGAGCGAGACGCGAGAGAAAAAGTTGCGCGGGCGCATATCTGGGAAGTGGGCATAGAGTAGGGAGTAGATGGGACAACTTAAAGATTGGACATTTCACACATCACACTCTAAATTAGAGTGTAATCCCAAACTTAGCGCAAAGCTTGTACTATGGGAACTAGACTGCTGATAGAATATTGGACACATCACACTCTAGTCCTAAACTAAGCGCAAAGTTTTTGGAACTAGATTGGTGATAGAATACTTATATAAGTACATTTTTTGTGTAAATACAAGAATACATAGAAACACCCAGACACAGAACAAATATTTATGTTCATGACACAAACATTTGCTCTGGGTGAGAATCGAACCCATGATCCACAGCATGAAATGACAGATAAAAATTATTTGAACGTAAAACATTTGGTTTATAAAGTTTATTATATCAGCATTTTAATTTATGTAAAATGCTGTCTAGCATTCAAAAAAGTTTGGGTGTTTGTATAAGGCATGTATTCAACTATGTTACAATAGTATATTTCAATTGTAATTGTTTGAGAATAATTATAAAATTGAATTGAATCGTGCATTACTTTATTTTTCAACTATTATTGTCTTTTCGAAAGAATTATTTATTATTACAAAATATCAACAAATCCAAATACTTATATTAATTTGGACCAAAAAAACTTAAAAAATTAAAACTAGGAATGTATATAAACACGGTTTCCTTGTGAATAAACTTTCGGGATTTTTTTTACCTTTGTCTCATCTGTGCAACAATTCTTTGAGATCAAAGCGTTGCCGACATCGTCTGTTGAGATGTTTTGCGTAAAAACACGTACCCTACTCCCGATAGGATGTTAGGATGTATTGAAGACCTAGATCTAGACTCTAGGGTTAATTAAAATAATAAATAAATATAGCTCGACAATCCACACAACATCATCTAGCCCCAAGCTAAGCAGAGCTTGTGTTATGGGTACTAGAAGACTGACATACTTATTACAATACATTATATAGATAGATATTTTTTTATAGATACATATAAAATACCCAGAACACCCGGAATAAATATTTGCTTATTTTATGCTTACTAGAAGACATTATTTATATTTATTTATATATGTATAAGATAGGATATAATATTTATTGAGTTTTACAAGACTTTTCAATAATTGCATTCACAAATACAAAATCATGGGTATCAGATAGTTATTAAATACAATTCATATAATACAGATTATTATTATATTAGTACGTAAAAAAATAAATAATAATGAAATTCAATCTTCAATAAAAAAAAAATAACTTTTATTTTAGATTGAAAGTTATTTAACAAGTTACAATTTTGACAAAATTATTGCATCTTATAAAAATTTCAAAACAAAAAAAAGTTTAATACAGATTAGTGTAATACAGATTATTTTATATTATAATTTATAATAATATTATAAGAAGATTTTTAATAAGTACATAGAAAGAAAGAAAGTAGGACTTAAAAAAATAAATAATAATGAAATTCAATCTTCAATCAAAAAATTTTTAACTAATAAGTTAAATTTAAATTTTTTGTAACTTTTCAAAACACAACAAAAAGTTTACAAATAATAAAACTAGATGTCGCTGTTAAAAATTCTCCAACTCTAGAACGCGCTATCGTTGCGTTTTGAACGAGTTATAAAAGAGGCACGAAATTTAGTATTCTATTATATTAGTATAAAAAGCAAAGTTTGTTATTTTTGACGAAGATTATACTTGTGTAAAAAAATCTTCTTATATATTTATATGACAGTGTTGCTACTTTTATTAATGGGGCGTCTAAACGGGCTATATTTTACGGCAATTTGTGGCTGCAATACTGTGGCCGGCAACATTGCTACCAATACCAGCCACACTATGCAATATTTTAAGGATGGCCCGGCATTATAGCCACATATTTTTTGATATGTCAAAATGTTTTTTAAGAGTAGCCACGACAAAATACAACATATTGCAACATGTTGCCTGCAATTGATTGCTCAGCCATAAAATGTACTAAAATGTTTTATTAATGGCTGGGCAATGTTTGCCAATAATTGCAGCCACAAATTGCCGTAAAATATTGCCCGTTTAGACGCTCCATTATAAATAATATATACATAATATTTAGAAACAACAACTCTTCGAACAAATAACAGTAGAAAGCAGTAGGTAGAGAAAAAAAAGGCAGATTTCAAAATTTTGCTCATATATTAAATAATAAACAATTTTCTTTATTATGCCGGCGAATATTCGTGTTAACGCGATGTATGTGGCCGGGTACATCGTGTCATCGCGTAGTATTCGGGCGAAGACGCGAATCAATTTGTCGCGCCAATATTCGCTTATGTGGCTACATCTACGTCAATTTAGGCTAAGTTCAGATGAGCGCGCGTCGCCGCGCGGTTGGAGCATTCACTTATGTATGGGAGCGCGCCGCGCGGTACCGCGCGGTCATGTAGACGATAATTACCGTTTTTATTAATCTTGTACCGCGCGGTACCGCGCGGCCATCGAACTTAGCCTAAGGCTAGGTTCAGATGATCGCGCGGTACAAGATAAATATAAACGATAATTATCGTCTACATGACCGCGCGGTACCGCGCGGCGCCCTCCCATACATCCGTCAAGTGAATGCTGCAACCGCACGGCAACGCGCGGCTACGCGCGTTCATCTGAACCTAGCCTTATGGAGTGAAGTAACGAAAAAGTGTTACCCCCTATCTTATAAAAAGTTAGCGTTTACTTTATGTCATCATTACGTATGGTAATAAATACTTCAAGTCTGCGCTTACTTTTTATAAGATAGACCGTTACAATTTATTCGTTTTATAACAAAACTAATTTTATTCTATTTTTCCGCAATAATTCATAAGTTATTTCAAAATAAAAATTATTTTTTGAATCCAGTACGTTTAATATTATACCTATGTCAATGTTGATTGATTGATGTCAAAATCGTAAAAAGTTAATTTTTGTTATTGTGACTATAAGGCTAGGTTCAGATGATCGCGCGGTACAAGATAAATATAAACGATAATTATCGTCTACATGACCGCGCGGTACCGCGCGGCGCCCTCCCATACATCCGTCAAGTGAATGCTGCAACCGCACGGCAACGCGCGGCTACGCGCGTTCATCTGAACCTAGCCTTATGGAGTGAAGTAACGAAAAAGTGTTACCCCCTATCTTATAAAAAGTTAGCGTTTACTTTATGTCATCATTACGTATGGTAATAAATACTTCAAGTCTGCGCTTACTTTTTATAAGATAGACCGTTACAATTTATTCGTTTTATAACAAAACTAATTTTATTCTATTTTCCGCAATAATTCATAAGTTATTTCAAAATAAAAATTATTTTTTGAATCCAGTACGTTTAATATTATACCTATGTCAATGTTGATTGATTGATGTCAAAATCGTAAAAAGTTAATTTTTGTTATTGTGACTATAAGGCTAGGTTCAGATGATCGCGCGGTACCGCGCGGGTCGACGAACCGCGCGGTACAAGATCAATATAAACGGCAATTATCGTCTACATGATCGCGCGGTACCGCGCGGCAACGCGCGGGGCGCTCCCATACAAATACCGTCATGTGAATGCTCCAACCGCGCGGCGACGCGCGGCTACGCGCGATCATCTGTTCCTAGCCTAAATAAAATTAAAGTGTAAAAAAAAATATTGTTTCATTTATTTGCCGAGAAATTCCTGACATTTCCCTTTTCCGGTCGCATTCCTCACATATGTCTAATATTCCTGAAATGTCAGGAAAATTCTTGACATCTGGTCACCCTAATTCGGCACGATACATCGCGTCAACTCGACACGAATCTTCGCCCGTCTAATGTAGACAAGAACATCGCCTATACCCGAACATGATGTTTTTGTCGCGCCAACACGATACGAATATTCGCCCGCTAATGTAGCCAAAGCATTAGTAGAACTCACATACATTAATAAAATATATTTATAATCACAACACCAAAAAACGATAATTAAAGAAAATTATTTATAAGTTTCATTTTTATTGCCTCATCTATCTATCTATACTTAATATTATAAAGAAGTAAAGTTTGTGTGTTTGTTAAATTGTAAGGGGTAATCTCGGGATCTACTAAACCGATTTTAAAAATTCTTTCTCCAATAGAAAGCCACATTACTGCTGAGTGTCATTGGTTATATAAAAACCGAAAAATAAAAAGGCTTTTACGTGGTAGTCCGTTTTGCAAAGTAAATCGGAGAAAAAACGGTTGAATTATGCCCAACGAAGTGGGCACGGGTCAGCTAGTATAATAAATTTTCACTCATTAAAAAAAATTCTACAAATTATTATTAGTTTAACATCTAATTATAATATAAGAAGATTTTTAATAATTAAATTAAATCTTCAATCAAAAAATTACAAATAATTAGTTTAGTTTTTAAGTTTTGTAATATTTAGTTTGTCAGCATATTGTACATATCTTATTAACTTTTCAAAACGCACCGATAGCGCGTTCTAGCATTTAAATATGTTAACAGCGACATCTAGTTCTGTTTTTCGTAAACTTCTTTGACAAAGCAAATGGCCGTTTAGATGATAAAATTGTGACACTTTTTATAACCTTCAATTTTGCAATTATTTTTTCCATTAGTTTTGCTGATAATCGAGAAGGGAACGGGAGAGAGCTTTTAAATTATTTTTTTTTAATATTAATAATATTCACTAAGTACATAATATAATATTGGGTTTCATCCATTCTATTATTATTTTTAAAGGCCGATTTTGCATAGTTTTAATTACATACTTAATGCGAAAACAGTAGTTTTTTTCATTTCTCAAAATTAGCAATTTTTAAATTAGGATATCTTGCAAATTCACCGTCGATTTGTGAGATGGTAAATACCTATTTATGTTTTTTCTATGCATAAGTGAGTCTATATAAATAAAAAAAATCACGGACATTTCACACATCACACTCTAGTCCCAAACTACTGCTGATAGAATACTTATTATATACATTTTTTTTTGTAAATACATACTTACATAAAATACATAGGAACACCCAGACACAGAACAATAAACAAACAACAAACATTCTAAGTCAAGGTCAAAGTCAAACATAACACAAGCTCTGCTTAGCTTGGGGCTAGATGATGTTGTGTGGATGGATTGTTCAGCACAGCATTATTTATTTATTATGAAGATTTTATTATTATATTATAACCTTTGGCAGAGAATATTGTTAAAATATTTGTATAATATTGTATCTGTTTTAAAACCTTTGCAAAACGCAACGATAGCGCGTTCTAGAGTTGGTGCATTTTAAGCAGCGCCATCTAGTTTTGTTATGTGTAAACTTTTTTACAAACATAATTTAAATGTAAAAGATTAAAGTTATAGAAACTGTAATTAATAATCATTGAAATTTCAAATTTAAAAAAAAATGTACACAATTTACATAATTTGGAAAATTCATCAATATCTTTATAAATTATGGTCTATGTGTTATTCTGATGTACAAAATTTATTATTGTAAAGTTTAATTAAAAACCATTCAGTAGTTTTTGTGTGAAAGAGTAACAAACTAACATACATACATACATCCATACAAACTTTCGCGTGTAATATTAGGCATAGGATAGGATTTAATATTTATTGAGTTTTAAAAGTCTTTTCAATACTTACTTATCAGCTAGTCATTAAATACAATTATACAAATAATAATTATTATTAGTTTAATATATAATTAAATTTTAAGAAGAATTTAATAATTAAATTAAATCTTCAATCAAAAATTTTTCTAGATGAGGTAGATCTTGTGTATTTGAAATATTGAACTTTTATGGATACCTGTCAGCAAATTGTGCATACCTTATTAACTTTTCAAAACGCAACGATAGCGCGTTCTAGCATTTATATTTCTTAACAGCGACATCTAGTTCTGTTTTTTGTAAACGTTTTCTTTTCGCCTATGTAAGTCTTAAAAAGCAAACAATCAAGCTTTTTGCTATCATTTAGTCAACAATTAAATACGCAATAAATGTTCTATACATATTTGTTCTGTGTTTGGGTGTTCCTATGTGTTCTATGTCTTCTTCTTATTAAAGAGCTACGCTCTTGTCTGCGTAATCAATGCAAGCCACGCCATTTTTTCCTTTGCAGGGCCGCCTCCTTGACTTCCTTATACGACACGAGGGCAACCTTCATCTTTACTTGGCTCATGTAGTTTATCCTCGGCCTTCCTCTTCCTCTTCTTCCTTCTATCTTTCCTTCTATGATGTTACTGATGAGGTTGTCGTGTCGTATAAGATGGCCAATCATCTTCCCCCTTCTGTTCTCAACCATTTTCATGAGGGCTCGTTGCTCGCCTACTCTTCTCAACACTTCTACGTTCGTTACTTTCTCTGTCCAGCTTATTCTTTCCATCCTTCTCCAACACCACATTTCAAATGCTTCTAGAAACTCTCTATCCTTTTGCGTCATTGTCCACGTCTCACATCCATACAGTGCGATGCTCCAAACGTATGCTTTTATAAATTTTTTTCTTAACTGCTTTTGATATTTTGGAAGTAAAAATATGTTTTTTGTTCTGAAATGCTTGTTTTGCTATGGCTATTCGTGACTTGATATCTGGTGTGCATCTTGAATCTGCTGTTATAAGGCTTCCTAAGTATCTGAAGGTATTGACTCTTTCTATTTTTATGTTATCTAATGTTATTGTATTTCTTGTGGTGTTTTCCTTTTTG
The DNA here is from genome assembly GCA_932527185.1 of Ecliptopera silaceata. NCBI lineage: Eukaryota > Metazoa > Arthropoda > Insecta > Lepidoptera > Geometridae > Ecliptopera > Ecliptopera silaceata. The sequence goes on along the minus strand of OW052217.1, from coordinate 2,778,908 downwards.
GATGTAATTAATGTTTTAGTTTTGTTTATGTTAATTTTGAGCGAATAGTCTTTAAAAATATTATCCATGGTGTTCAGCAATGTTTGCAAGTCTGTCTGCGAATTTGCGACAGCTGCTATGTCATCTGCAAATCTTATGTATCTTATAATTTGACCGTTAAATTTAACTCCTACAGTGGTTTTATCATTAATTATCTTTATGGCTGCTTCAATGAAAATGTTAATGAGTATGTAAAAAAAAATATAAGTATTCTATCAGCAGTCTAGTTCCTTCCGATACAAGCTTTGCTTAGTTTGGGACTAGAGTGTGATGTGTGGTATGTCCGTGAATATTTATTTATTTATTATTCACTAATTCACTAACTACTTTTGTATATTTAATTCAGTAGTCAAATTAAATAGTTATTTTAATTCCAAAGAATTAGGGGCATTCTTTCTCACCCCCTCATTTTGACAGATCAAAACACATATTAACTCAAAAAGGGTGGCACGTGCCAATCTTTCCGTTTGGTTTGATGGGAACACCATCAAAATTGGTCCAGCCACTATTGCATCAATAATCTTATTGTGTTAATGATTCTTTTGTATTTAGGGATGTTTAAGGGTCTTATTGGTTACAAATGGATACGTTTTGTGGGAATTTTTGTTAGATTGTAGAATCTAACAAAAGATCTAACAAGTTTTTGCGTGAAAGAGTAACAAACAAACAAACATCCACACACACACTTTCGCGTATATTTGATAGAGTTGACAGGCATGGAAAGGGTGCATGGAAAGAGCCTCCTCGTGGCGCACACCGGTAACAGCTAGGCACGGCAAAGCAGTGTCTAGTCTGGCTAATCTTTCCAACACGATGCTAAAACAAAATGCAGTTATAGCATCGACACGATAAGAAGAAGAAGAAGAAGTTGACAGGCGTCACAGCTCAGTTGATAGTAGCTCTGCCTTTCATGCTGTGGGTGGTGGGTTCGATTCCCACCCAGAGCAAATGTTTGTGTGATGAACATAGATATTTGTTCTGTGTCTGGGTGTTACTACTTATGTACCTACTTATATAAGTATTCTATCAGCAATCTAGTTCCCATTATATAAAGCTTTGCTTAGTTTGGGATTGGATGTGATGTGTGATTTGTCTGTAAATATTTATTAATCTATACCTACTATAATAATATTATAAAGAAGTAAAGTTTGTGTGATTGTATATTTGTTAAATTGTAAGTGGTAATCTCGGGATCTACTGAACCGATTTTAAAAATTCTTTCACCAATAGAAAGCCACATTAGTGCTGAGTGTCATAGGATATATAAAAAACCGAAAAATAAAAAGGCTTTTACGTGGTAGTCCGTTTTGCAAAGTGAATCGGAGAAAATACGGTCGAATTATGCCCAACGAAGTGGGCACGGGTCAGCTAGTAATACTATAATCTAATTTAGTATCTAATTTATTTTATATAATGTTGTAATAAGATTGAGCTGTACTTATATAATATGATGTATGTAGCACTTACCTATCTTTAATTATTGTAATTGGCATTCTTAGCAGTTTTAATTAAAGTAATAAATAAATAAATAAATAAAAATGATTAATTTTCTACTTGTTCTGACTTGGACCCTTGTTACTTATAAAATAACCCATCTTTAATAACATATAATTAATGACTCGAACTCGTACTTGGGGTACAGATTTCTTCAGTATCCTACATACTGTATAATTTTAAAATTGTCACATCGTCCATATTTCATGACCTTTCAACAGAACATAAACCCATATATCACATAGGTCTTCATATTATGGTTACTTGCACGAACCTATGTCATAAATTGACCAATCACAGACAAGTTTGAATTTTAAATTTAAATTATCTAACCAATTAGCTTGCATAATTATTAGCGTCCTACAATAATTTGAAATTTGAACATTTATTTGTCAAATGTGGTATTTTGATTGATTCTATGGTATTAGTAACTGGGAAAATAATAGGTATGTCAGCCATATTGGATTTTCGTGTTACCATACATAAAGTTGGATTTTCTTGGGGTAGTTTAATAATACGAGGACCTACGCCATATTGAATTTTCGTGTTGCCATTTCAGACATCGATAGATTTAGATTTTTAGTTTTTTTTTTTATTGTGGCTGAACTGTTGTATCTTTTACTAAGTAGTTTAAGGTATTTTGCGAACATAAACAATAATTTTCTATGTAACCCTGAATCAATTTTTGAGAGGTATCACCTTAAGATTGTTTTTTAAGTTTGATAGTGACAGATGCACTTCAATATATTACTATTACTAAGTACGTCCTTAGATTACGTTACCACCTTATCAAACTTCAATTGCATTTATTCAATAAAATCACAAGGATCACTTTGAAACGTCTTACTAGATGATTCTAGGCGCCAGTTCGTCGCGACCAGAGTCTAGAAGAACTGGCAAGAAACTTAATAAAGTCTTATTCGTCTCACGAAAGAACAGTACCTCTACCATGAGTTGTCACAGTAAAATCGCCTGACTTTACTACAGTAGTTACGTCAATATTAGTATTACGAATTTAGTGCCCAACTATCCGCTAGAGGCGCTGTACAAATCTTCATACATTTTTTTAACTACAGACGCTAGCGAATATAGTATAGCATAGTAAAAAGTCATGGTAGAGCTACTGAGCACGAATAAATGTGACAATCGTAAACGTAACGTATTAACACACTGCGCGCTAACGCTGCAACGTTCGTCAGTAAAGCTGATGTTGACGCGCAGTGTATCTCAAATACGTCACTGTTTCGATACGTTTACGATTGTCACATTTATTTGCACCCCCAGTAGGACTAACGGGAAAAACCTTGAACAACTTATAAACATTAAAGATTTAAAAAACATCATAATGATATGCATTTTCTAGAAAAATCGATTTAAATTGCTTTGGCCGATTTCTCGGAATATTTGTATCCGTTGTTAGAAACATCGAAGTTTAACCACCTATCTTATAAAAAGTTAGCGTTGACTTTATGTCATCATTACGTATGGTAAACAAGACATCAAGTCTGCGCTAACTTTTTATAAGATAGACCGTAAGTACTTATTATAAAAGTTATTATTTTTACTTGCTTTTCACACATCACACTCTAGTCCCAAACTGAGCAAAGCTTGTGCTATGGAAACTAGATTGCTGGTAGAATACTTATACATCCAATTTTTTTTGTAAATATATACATAGAATACTACATAGTAACACACAGACACAGAGCAAACATCAATAATACTCACAGAAATGTTTTTTAGAGAGTATTTATTCACAAACTTTCAACTATTACAGTATTTACAAAATGTACATATAAAGTACGTAAGAAACAGTTGAGCTATCTACAGACCGTTGAAAATGATTTAAAGATCGCTCAACTGATCCAAATCAGTATCTACCAATCGGGTAAATTGTCAGAGAATGGAAAAACAAAAACAAAAAACCGTTTTTTTCATCGAAACCTTAAATTGCGCTTTCTTTTATCAATTTCTATCAAAAATCTTTGTTATTAATAAATTATTTATTATAATATTTTTGCGGTTAAAAAATTGCTTTATTTCTAAACCGACCATCCAATCGTCCCCAAACCTTATTTTATCAAGTTTCACCAAAAATGACAAGGCGGCTAAGTTTTTTTTTTAAATTACACGTCTTTGAAGCTCACAAGACATATAATTTGGAACTATAATAATTTTTTGTTTTGTTTGTTTGCGCCGCACGTAATTATGCTCGTCGTCCGTTTTTTTCTGTCAAATTTATTTTGGTATGTTACTTCTTTGATATCGACGACCGATGATGGGGCGAAGGTCCGCCTGCGACGCGGAGGTTGAGTTCGATTCCCGCCTTGGCATAAATGTTTGTACGATCTGCAAATATTTATTCCGGGTGTTCTGGGTATTTTATTTGTATAATAAAAAATATCTATGTAATGTATTGTATTAACTATGTCACTCTTCTATAACACAAGCTCTGCTTAGCTTGGGGCTAGATGATGTTGTGTGGATTGTCCAGCATTATTTATTTATATCGGCAATGTGTAACATACTTACAACTAATTTTAAAATATTTATTTCTTTTTGCCAAGTTTTTTACAACAAAATTAGCTCAAAGTTCCGAACGGCTAGCGCACATGTTAATTATAAACGACAGATGGCGTAATTAAATATAGCGGTGACATTACAAAATTATAGAGGTGTGGTTATAGTGATTATAAAAGAGTTTTTTACTCGAATAACTCTCTCTTATGGTTTCAGCTCGCTTATATATTTACATGATCTATATTTAAGTTCATTTTCTATACTCACTTATATATTTTGTATGTAACGAATAATAATTTATTTTACGGTTTCTTTTTGACCAAATGCGAGCTGGACTTGTTTTTGTATTAAAATATTTTATATTTTTGTTTATTTTTCAATGATAATCTTATTAATATAATGTATGGGTTAGTTAAATTTTGATTTCATAATACTTAATAAAGCCAAGAACAAAATGTACCTACTTATTATAAGTGGATTTTAAATACATACTTACTTATCTAAAAGGGGTTCTAAAAGTAATTCTATCAATAATAAAAATATAATATTGTTTTATTGTTTTAACTTATAAATTTTAAGTGATAATAGTTAGATACCATATTATAGTAGTTAATACAAATGCAGACACTTAAAGTTACTTTAAAATAATTTATAAAAATAAATAACAGAAGTTCTTTCTTGTGACAGTTTTGACTAAAATGTTTTGATTAAAATATCTATTTTAAATGATCTAAGCAATTTTACACAATGAAGTTTTTTTTATCACTAGTTTATTTTTGTCTTATGAATATAGTCAGTAAAACTATTACAGTATTTACAAAATGTACATTGACATATAAAATACATAAGAAACAGTTGAGCTATCTACAGACCGTTGCAAACGATCTATAGATAGTTCTTATTTATTAATTTCTTCTAATAAAATGAACTTAAAATAAATAAAAAAGTAAATTTAAATTAAACTTAAAATCAAAACGCTACCACTAACCTCACAGCCTTACCCGCTCCCGCTCATATTTCCGCGAGCACAGTACAAAAAGCCACAGTAAAACAATGGCACAATGCGCCCTCGAAGACAAAGCTGATTCAAGGACCCTCGTATGAAGGGTCCTGGAACGATTTGAACGAACGAAATGTTACCGAGTTTTATAAACTGTAACAGGACTTTAAAAAGTATTTTATAATCTTTGGTAGAATTAAATAAAAATGCTGCATCATCTAGCCCCAAGCTAAGCAGAGCTTGTGTTATGGGTAATAGCTCCTTCCCTCCTGACACTGTTCGTGACCAGACGTGTTTTAAAGACTTTTAATTATATTATTTTGCGTTAAATCAGACCGTTTATTTTGCTTGAGTACCAGGAGCTCATAACGAAACAAGTGTCTATCGCTCATCGAGTTGAAAGTCTACTGAAACTGTGAACTTGAAAAATTTTAAACTTTTGAGTCATGCCTAAAATCATAAGATCTCCGCCCGGACCCTCTCTGCCAACATGTTTGACAGATACTGAAACAATTGCCGCTTCAGATGACGAAAAACTAGTGCCACCTAGTACACGTCAAGCTAAAAGGCGAAGACATGCTGAAGAGTCAACTGATCGTTTGGACCTATTTCGTGATGAAATTATGGCCGTGTTAAACGTAATCAAGTCTAACCAAGAGACCTGCATGAATTCAATGAGTAAATTAACCTCAGATGTTGCTGACTTAAAAGAACGCATCGACCAAGTTCAGAAATCAAACACCGACATTGAAAAAGCTGTTGAATCTCTCTCCTGTCGTCACGACGACCTCAAAGGTAAGGTTGATGCCTTAGAGCATAAAGAAGACGAGACTACCGAATACATGAGAGCATTGGAGAGACAGGTAGAAAGCCTGCAGAGAGGAAAAAAAAACTCCACTATTGAAATTAGAAATATCCCTAGTACCAAAAATGAAACTAAGACTGAAATCGGAATGATTGTAGCAGATACCTGTAAGTTCCTTAATCTGGATATGAGACCAAACGACTTACGTGACGCTTATCGCACCAAATCGAAAAATGGTAGTATTACTATCTTTGCTGAATTTGCTTCTTCCATCTTCAAAAGCAAGATCATTGAGGCAGTAAAAGCGTACAACAAGCAAGACAAGACCAGGAAACTTACCTCTTCGGACATAGGTATAGGAGGAAGACCAGTCCCGATATATATTGTTGAGAGTCTTACAGCGAAAAGCCGCCTGCTGTACTATCTGGCACGGGAAACTGCAAGGACCTGTGACTTCAAATACTGCTGGACCAGCAATGGAAGGGTATTCCTGAGGAAATCCGATGGTGCTCAACACATTGAAGTACTCAGCGAGGCACAACTTCTAGGTTTGAAAGGTCAAAAATGACTATTATGTAACTTAATATGTCTGGTCTTACACCTAGTTTTAGTAGTCAATCTAACTTTACTATTAATTAAGAGTACGTGCATGCAGTTCTTGCTTCGTAAAATGCTTTTGTATGTAATATCCTTACCTAAAAAATCCGTGCCACCAATCACAGACATTATTGGAAAAATTAAATTAATTCTTAAAATTCGCGCATATAAATAAAGACATGATGTCTAGTGTAGATTCCATTTCAGTAGGAAAATCTTACTTTTGCAGTCCAGAGTCGTGTAGTTCTTGTTTGCCAACTGGTCCTAAGTTCGTTACCATTATTACCCAGAATATTCGTAGTATATCAAAAAACTTCTCACAATTTGAAGTCTTACTTTCAAGACTGGGATTTGATAGTGATATTTTGATTCTCACAGAATGCTGGAATATGAAGACCTCAAATTTCCCATCTTTATCTAACTATAAAACTTATCACTCCACAGTAAACCGAAACCAAAACGATGGAGTTGCAGTCTATGTCAAAAGTAATTTGAATCATCAGATTGAGGAACATTGTTTGTCAGACGCTAGTTGCTTATCAGTTACTCTAAATCAGAACTCTGTCGTTCTGGCAATATATAGATCACCATTTAGATCCAATAACTATAATTTTGTCAATTCTCTTAATACTGTATTAAATGGCTACAAATCGCTTAAAAATATAATATTGATGGGTGATATTAATATTGATATAAACCCTAACGACCCTTCAAATAACTCAAATGATTACATGAATATGCTTGCTTTTCACGGCATTCTGGCTGCCCATACATATCCTACTAGACAAGGCAGTTGTCTTGACCACGCTATGGTAAAATCGTGTAAGCCGGTTACCTCAATAGTTTTAGACGCTCCTATAACAGATCATGCTGCAGTGCTGTTGTGTGCTAACTTAAATGGCACTTCATCCAAGTCCAGTGTAACTGTCATAAATAAAATTAATTACGAGGATATTGCCAATAAAATATCTAACACTAATTTTAATCCTATTTTATCATCCTCTGACTCCATTTGGGCAGCTGAAAGTCTTATCACAATCCTATCTAATTATATTTGTTCCAGTACACTCAAAATAATTACACCCCAAAGGGTCAAAAATATGAAACCATGGATTACTCCTGGGTTAATATAGTCCAGTCAAAATAGACATTCCAGCTTGCATTAATTCCCAACAAGCTGGATTTTTGTACAGGCCTTGAATACGTCATTACAAATGATATGTCAAAAGTCCCCATCGATCCCGCTTGTGCGTTGTTTTTTATTCGAGGTCAAAGGTCATGAATTTGCATTTTTTGCGTATATCTCTGAAACAACGAAAGCCATTGAAAAGTGGTTCAGGCAAAGTTTGTACATCGTAAAATTGTCTACAAAAATACCTCAACACTTTTCTTGTACAAAGCATCGCTTTCGAGATATGGTGACTTTAGACCGCAGGAAAATCGACGAAGATGCTGCGTTTTTTTCATTTCAGCCGTTTTATCTGCTTCATTGCCACAGAACAAACAGTATTTCTTGAAATTTACTGAAAGGGGTGATGGGTTCGATGGGTTAGTCCTCCTCCGAGGTAATGAATCGTCTTTTTGTTTCAAGAAATACGGTTCGTTCTATGGCAATGAAGCAGATAAAACGGCTGAAATGAAAAAAACGCAGCATTTTAGTAGATTTTTCTGCGGTCTAAAGTCACTATATCTCAAAAGCGATGCTTTGTAGAAGAAAAGTTTTGAGATATTTTTGTAGACAATTTTAGGATCTACAAACTTTGTCGGAACCATTTTTCGATAGCTCTCGTTTATGACTTTTAAACGCAAATTTATGACTTTAACCTGGGTATTTGCGTTTTTTGCGTATATCTCTGAAACAACGAAAGCTATCAAAAAATGGTTCCGACAAAGTTTGTAGATCGTAAAATTGTCTACAAAAATATCCCAACATTTTTCTTCTACAAAGCATCGCTTTCGAGATATAGTGACTTTAGACCGCAGGAAAATCTACTAAAATGCTGCATTTTTTTCATTTCAGCCGTTTTATCTGCTTCATTGCCATAGAACGAACCGTATTTCTTGAAACAAAAAGACGATTCATTACCTCGGAGGAGGACTAACCCATCGAATCCATCACCCCTTTCACTAAATTTCAAGAAATACTGTTTGTTCTGTGGCAATGAGGCAGATAAAACGGCTGAAAAGAAAAAAACGCAGCATCTTCGACGATTTTCCTGCGGTCCAAAGTCACTATATCTCGAAAGCGATGCTTTGTACAAGAAAAGTGTTGAGGTATTTTTGTAGACAATTTTACGATGCACAAACTTTGCCTGAACCACTTTTCAATAGCTTTCGTTGTTTCAGAGATATACGCAAAAAATGCATATTCATCACCTTTGACCTCGAATAAAAAACAACGCACAAGCGGGATCGATGGGGACTTTTGACATATCATTTGTAATGACGTATTCAAGGCCTGCACAAAAATCCAGCTTGTTGGGAATTAATGCAAACTGAAGTCATAATTTTAGTCTATTTTGACTGGACTAATAAGATCTATGAAAAAACGAGATCGTCTACATAAGAAATGTAAAAAGCACCCGGACGATCCATTACTAAAATCTATGTATGTCACTTACAAAAACGTGTGCAATGATTTGCTCAAACGATTAAAGCGTACCTATGAGCGAACCGAACTGCTAAAGCACTCAAAAAATCCCAAAAAATTGTGGGAATGTATTAAAACTATAACGAACACTTCTTCTGAAAAAACTATACCTAACGAACTTCTTAGAATATCCCCTAGTCCTAAGGCTTCTGTTGATATAATTAATAACACTTTTGTAAATGTGGGCAAGCGACTGGCGGACCAGATCAGCACGAATAGTAATTGCAATAATAGCATATCTATACCAATGAACCGATCCCCAAGCTCATCGATGGCAATGATGCTAACCGACGCGGATGAGGTAAATTCCATTTTGATGAATTTGCGGGATAATTGTGCAGTAGGCTGGGACAAAATCTCTGCTAAAATATTGAAATCATCTAGACTTATCCTTGTCCCCGTTATAACACATATCTTTAACGTATGCATTACTAGTGGTAATTTTCCTAATGTTTTTAAAGTTGCGCTTGTACATCCAGTTCACAAGGGTGGAGATAGAAACTGTATCAATAACTACCGGCCTATTTCGGTCCTCTCCACTATATCTAAAATATTTGAGAAAATCATCAACAAACGGCTCTTAAATTTTTTAACGAAAGAAAACATTTTATCAGCAAATCAATATGGATTTAGAAAGGGAATTTCAACGGACGATGCAGTTTCTGCTCTTACCAATTATGTGGCTAAATGTGTAGATTCTAAAAAAAAATGCATTGGAGTTTTCCTAGATTTAGCGAAAGCATTTGATACAGTTTCTATCCCACTTTTACTTGCTGAGATGGAAAGAATTGGTATTCGAGGTTTGGCTCTGAATATTTTTAGAGATTATCTAACTATGAGAACTCAAAGAGTCAAGATTGGGGACTGCATTAGCTCTGATGAAACAATTACATTTGGTGTTCCTCAGGGCAGTGTTCTTGGGCCGAGCCTCTTCCTAATCTATATAAATAGTCTATGTAAAACACACTTAGTAAATGGTAATATATTCACATATGCAGATGATACTGCGCTTATATTCCATGGTGATAGTTGGGAAGAGGCTAGGCAACTTACAGAAAAAGGTTTACGCACAATCATGAACTGGCTACATGCCAATGTCCTTACCCTCAATATCTCCAAAACAAAATTTCTCACTTTTGCAATTAATAGTAAACAACTTCCACAATCACCAAACTTCTTTATAAAAGCCCATACCTGTAATAATCCATCGTACACTAATAATAATAACTGTCATTGCATTAATTTGGAAAGAACCAGTAACATCAAGTATTTGGGCATCCTTCTTGATGAAACACTTTCTTGGAAAGCTCAAATTCACGCAACTAGTTCTCGAATCAGAAAGCTGATTTATGTTTTCAAATCACTACGACACGTCGCTGATTTTGATTTAATTAAGATGATTTATTTTTCGTTAGCGCAATCAATTTTGGCATATGGTATAATAGCTTGGGGAGGTGCTGCAAAGACACATATCTTGGAGCTGGAGCGTGCCCAGCGCGCTTTACTTAAGGTTGCCACTTTTAAACCCTACCGTTACTCGACTGAGGCGCTGTATAAGGAATGTGATGTCTTGTCAGTGCGAAAACTGTTTGTTAAGGCATCAATTTTATGTCAACATGCATCGCTGACATTCGACCAAAGTTTAACGTTTGGGCGAAGAAGTAACAAAATTTGCGAAATTCCGAAAACAAGCACTTTTTTCATAAATAAATTTCAATGTTATTTGGGACCTACACTATACAATAAAATCAATAATATTATTAGGATTTATGAACTAAACCATAACAATAGTAAAAAGTCTGTGATTACGTGGCTCAAAACTCTCAGTTATAACCAGGTAGAGGATTTGCTTACAATAGTAAAGTAGTTTTATAGATTATATAATTAAAAATATTGAAAGAAAAAAAAAAAAAAAAAAAAAATAATAATGCTATGTATAATTATGTTCTTGCTTATTCGTTTCTTTACTAGTAACAAAAACTAAAAAAAAATATATAAAATAAAAAAAAAATTGTATCCAAAATTTCCGAGGTTCGCAGTTTTCGTATACGCCGACTAGTCCAGCGCGACCGGTTTGCGACAGGGCATAGTGTAATGAAAAGTGTGGGTAGACTGAGTAATGGTTCAAGTTGATTTTGTGTTTGCTTAAATATGAATAATTATTGTGCGAAGTGAACGGATGATTGTAATGTTTAAAATAATTTTTGGTTAGGTACGTAACTATCTCTTGTAAATGTATAACCCGGAAGGAACTAATACCTATGTTACAGGCTCGGCCTAGTTTAGGTATTAGAGTAAAAATGAGGTATGCGTAGTCCTATTTACTTACTAAGTTTCAAGACTAATATAATTAGACATCTTTACACGCTAATAAATAAAACGGTACCTATTTAATAATTGTATCATGTTGTTGATGAAATAAAAAAAAAAAAAAAAAAAAAAAAATAGAAGACTGACATATCTAATACAATACATTACATAGATAGATATTTTTTATTATGCATATAAAATACCCAGAACACCCGGAATAAATTTTTGCAGATCATACAAACATTTATACCAAGGCGGGAATCGAACCCGCAACGTCCGCGTCGCAGGCGGACCTTCGCCCGCCGCGCCTCATCGGTCGTATATAAAACAAAGAACTTAAACATGTAGTAACAAGCACAACAATGGGCGGCCTTTTCGCTGAGAGCGATCTCTTCCAGGCAACCGAAGCGAGATGGAAGGTACATAGAAAGACGATATAATAATACAAGACATAAATAGCATAGATAAAAAATGTCTACTCAATCTGACTGAGCGTCGTGTTCCACATTCTGTACCTCTACCATGAGTTGTCACAGTAAAATCGCCTGACTTTACTACAGTAGTTACGTCAATATTAGTATTACGAATTTTAGTACCCAACTATCCGCTAGAGGCGCTGTACAAATCTTCATACATTTTTTTAACTACAGACGCTAGCGAGTGTAGTAAATATAGTATAGTAAAACTCATGGTAAAGCCACAGCACTTCGGGCATTTTGCAAGACTTCCTTACTTATCGTCGCTTTATACTCACCGATACGACTTTCAAATATATATTTGTACGATATAAATATCACGGATTCATAAATCATTCTCTAATAAAAAAAACGTCTGTGTGTTATTTATTATTGGAACGAAGTTCCTTATCGCGCGTTGCGATAGGGGGAAAAAATTAAGACAAAAAGTTGTAACGACACTTTTTGATATAGTTGTAAGCCGTGCGGCGTACGCGTTTCTCGGTATGTCTCTCTCTTAAGGCCGGTTTACACTTTGTTAAGTTAACACTGCAGGTGATTAGTGCAGGTGTTTCATCAAGGTGTGAACGGAAGCGTGAAGTGATCAGTGTTAAGTTTTAAGTGCGATTAGTGCGAGTGAATAGAATCAAGGTCTATTTTTGCTGTTAAGTGACCTCCCCCCTTGTACTGTTCCACTCCCCTCTCTCGCGGTTCGCCTGTACTAATCAGTGTGTAAACACGTGTGTGTTAAGTACGCAGTGTCAAGTTCAAAGCGAAAATGAAGTGGACGGAACAACATACTTTAAAATTCGTACAAGAATACATAAAGTATGAATGTCTATACAATCTCTTATGCCTATTGATTTCAAAATTAAGTTCATTTTCTAAATCAGATACCACAACAGATACAATCTCTTTAATTATTTGTCTCAATATTAAACACTGTTCATCTTCCATTTCTAGAGACACTATGCATAACGGCCAGTGTCACTACTTTAAGCTTGTTCCTAAACAATGTGTAAACGGAGTTGAAAAGTCTACTTAACACTTGAGACTTATCGCGTTAAGTTAACGCTTAACACTTATCACTTCACACTTCGCAAAGTGTAAACCGGCCTTTAAAGAAAGCAAGCCAGTTTCGCATGGAACTGTGTGGTGAGACTCTAAGTCTAGAGTCTTGTCTAAATTAAATGAATTTCAAGCATTTTCATTTCATTTCATTTACTCACGTAGTCAAGTATTAACTTGACTAAACTTGACTATTATCAAACTTTAGAGTAGTTTACATCAAATTTTGTTTCAAGCATTTTCATTTAATTTCTTTTACTCATGTAGTTTAGTCGAGTAGACTTGACTATTGAACTCTAGAGTCTTGTCTAAATTAAAAGAATTTCAAGCACTTTCATTTCATTTCTTTACTCACGTAGTCGAGTATTAAACTTGACTATTATTAGATTTTAGATTCTTGTTTAACTTTAGAGTAGTCTACATCAAATTTTGTTTCAAGCATCATCATTTCATTTCTTTTACTCACGTAGTTTAGTAGTCAAATATAGAAGTTGATACTTGACTATTATATTCTAGAGACTTGTCTAAATCCAGCAATGAGTATAATAACAGTCAATTTTATACGATTTTATAACGCTAACTACCAGAGATAGCGTGATCTTCTTCTTATCGTGTCGATGCTACTACTGTAGGTATTGTGTTGTAGCATCGTGTTGGAAAGATTAGCCAGACTAGACACTGCTTTACCGTGCCTAGCTGTTACCGGTGTGCGCCACGAGGAGGCTCTTTCCATGCACGATAGCGTGATAATATCGTGAAATGTAAAAGTCCTTATTGATTTTTCGTGACAGAGAGTGAAGCAAAAGCTTTTAGTTACATTAAATCGTGATGGCGTTGACATAAAAAAAAAATCGAAATTATATTTTTTTAAATAATTTTTCCCGTTTGTAATTTAAGGTACATTTGTTTTTGTCGGGTCATTTGGACTGATGACGACTGGAGGGCTTCCTGAAATTAGGCCAAATGGGATAATCACATTACTATCATAAATATGTGTACAGTACCTATTAGTTTTCATGAAATTTTCATGACATTTGGAATACTTAAATAAATTAATATTCACGGACATTCCACACATCACGCTCTAGTCCCAAACTAAGCAAAGCTTGTACTAGATTGCCGATATAATAAATAAAAATAAAAATTGCCTTTATTTCCCCTTAAAGTGTTCTATATCTAAGTATTCCTATATCTATTTAATCTAGTAAAGTGGGGTCTATCCATTGTCGGATGAAGGCCTCCTCCATATTTGTCCATTCTTTTCTATCTTGGGCCATTCGTGTCCACTGGTTCCCCGCGATTTGTACGATGTCGTCTTTCCACCGGTGGACCGGCCGACCGCGCGTTCTTTTTCCATCGTGTGGCCACCAGTGAAGGATTCTCTCGCTCCAACGGTTGTCTTTCAGTCTCGAAATATGGCCTGCCCATTTCCATTTCAGTTTTGCAGCCATTTTGCTTGCGTCTATAACCTTTGTCTTAGACCTGATTTTTGAGCTCCTAATACGATCTTTTAGTTTTAAGCCCATCATGCTACGCTCGATCGCTCTTTGCGATCTAATACTTATATAAAAACATACACAAAATAATTGTTGTAAAAACATACATAAAATACATTAGTAACACCCTGAACAAATATTTATGGATCATCTTATAGTGACAGATATTTCAGCTTTTCAAATAAAAAAAAAACTCAAAACGGAATACACACAAGTCGTAAATCATTCATCCAAGTGGTACGTACGCCCCTGTTGCCATGACAACCGCCAAGTGACTATGTGGCAGTCTGTGTCTAGGGCGGGGTGTACGCAAATGAAGAGGGAGGCTCAGGGGATAGTATTTCATGGTGTATTTTATTTACTTGTTTGTTAGTATCTTCGTTTCTATATTATTTTAAAAAGAAGTAAAAAATTTTATTCAATAAAATCACAAGGATCATTTTAAAACGACTTACATACTAGATGATTTATTGGCTTTCGTTACAAAATCGTAATATTAACTTTCATACAAAATTGTAAGTTATTATCTAATTAAAAATATATTATTAGGTATACAATTAATAGGTAGGTACATTTTTATTCATACATTTGATATTTCATAGATACTTTGACATATAATGTGGCTATAATGTACCTACTGATTTGGATCAGTTGAGCTATCTATAGATCGTTTGCAACAGTCTGTAGATAGCTCAACTCTGTTTCTTATGTATTTTATATCCCTATGTACATTTTGCAATAGTCGTAAGTTTTTTTGTGAATAAATAAATAAATATTCATAGACATTTCACACATCACACTCTAGTCCCAAACTAAGTAAAGCTTGTACTATGGGAACTAGATTGTTAATGGAATACTTATGACATCTAAATAGGTACCTACATAGAATACATAGTGATACTCGGAAACACAAAATAAATATTCATGTTCCCACAAACATTTGTTCTAGCCTAGGATCGAACCCGCGATTTTTAAATTATATTGTAATTATAGAAAACTTTGTCTATATTTTAATATAAAACAAGTTATAAGATAATTAATGCTGGACAATCCACACAACATCATCTAGCCCCAAGCTAAGCAGAGCTTGTGTTATGGGTACTAGAAGACTGACATACTTAATACAATACATTACATTTTTGTAAGAGTTTTAACAGTTGTTTTCAATATTGAAAACAACATGTCATTGACCTGGATGGGCAATGATATTCTATAAAGGGAAAAGTTATCACTGGACCTCTTATCCTACAAGCCAGACTGCTCTCACCAAACCTGCTTAAAGTCTGATGACTGATTGCAGATAAAAAAAAAAAGTAAAAAGACTAACTGTCTATCTTATAAAAAGTTAGCGTTGACTTTATGTCACCATTACGTATGGTAATCAAGACATCAAGTCTGCGCTAACAGATTGGTAAGTATTCGGGTGTAGCAATACGTCTACATACAAGTTTTACTTACTTAGTTAGAGCGAGGTGTCAATGTCCAGACTTACAAAGGTTGTCTCACAAAGTACCTACACAAATATGTACTAGTTTCTAAGTTAAGTAATTACCTACTATACTTTGTGAACCTTTATTTGAAAATAAACATTTTT
Organism: Ecliptopera silaceata; assembly: GCA_932527185.1. Classification (NCBI taxonomy): domain Eukaryota; kingdom Metazoa; phylum Arthropoda; class Insecta; order Lepidoptera; family Geometridae; genus Ecliptopera; species Ecliptopera silaceata. Next base: position 2,762,880 of record OW052217.1, on the reverse strand, counting down.
TGATTAAAAAAAAAAAAAATACCTAAGTAATTATAATTGGACTTTAATACATAATTCTATATAGTCAAGTAATTAAAATTATCAAAGAGTGATACATAACGGTTAAACAAAGCTATCTCAGTAATATGGCGACCAAGAGTTTTTTATTTGATTATTTGAGCTGAGTTTGAAGTGTCCTGCACATAATTCTTTGTTAGACTATAGAATATAGATATTTATAGTACCTACAGAACTTGGATAGAACTCAGCTCAAATAATCAAATAAAAAACTCTTGGTCACCAAATTACTGAAATAGCTTTGTTTAACCGTTATGTATCACTCTTTGATAATTTTAATTACTTGACTATATAGAATTATGTATTAAAATCGGTCCGCTCTCAAATTATAATTATTGCTACACAGAAACTTGGGTAAGTACCTAAGTACATTATTATAATTTTATTAAGTGAAAATAAGCCCTGTTGACATTTTAAATTTATTGACATTTTGATTTTTTTATTATTGTGCCTTAACTTTGTATAATATATTATTATTTTTTAGATTATTTATTATTTGTATGTATTGTATGTTAATTTCAAACACAATTGAATTGTAATTGTTCTGAATAAATGAATTGAATTTACTTATCTACTATTAAGACTTTGTGTACATAATGAAAACAATACTGAATATTTTTTCGTGAAAAAGCGGCCATATTGATCTAAGTTGACACAATATTGCGCTTAGACGACCGGTTTCTCAAACGATGATCAACGAAAAAAATCAAACAATTACCTACTATATGTCAAACTCGTATCAATCGTGATTTGGGTTTCCAGAAACCGGCCGATAGTCATTTTGTTTGTATACTATTCAAAAAAAAGAAATAAATACATTGTATTGCGTTTTTGAATAGAGAAGTGTATGGATAGGTTTATTTTTGTTTGAAAAAAGTCGCTGCCTCTATAATATCATAACAAAGTTAAATCTGATACCATCATTCATCTACTCTCTTTTTTTCTCATTCAACGATTACGAGCTTTGAAAAGAGACAGAGCTTTTCTGTCGTCCACATTAACAAAGCTCATAATGATATGCAATACTCGCGATCTTTTATCCCTCTCACGCAAGAACATGTTGCGGTAGTGCGAAAGAGACAGGTATAGAATAAAGTTTCGTTGTCAAATTACATTATGAAGTGTCCATACTACGTAGACCCTTCGTCATTCATAGAAACTTAGGTTTGAATGGTTTTTTTAAGAGTTGTAAATTGTATAGAGCTCTTTTTAATTTGGTAGTAACGCCGCGGTTATTTTTCATGGCGCTTGAAGTGAAAAATGGAGGGAAAATTTTATTTATAGTCTGTAGACGTAGTCTAATGAGGATTTAATGGACTAGTATATTTGTTTTTGGTGTGAAAAGATTTTTTTGATTTGGAAGTCGTGATAAAATATTTGATCGTATTTTCTGGACTCTTATTGATATAAATTCTTTTTTTTTTACATTATTTGTGAAGCAAAATTTTCAAATAGGAACCTCTATAGGTATAGACGTAGACTTCGGTGGTGTAGTGAATTGCAAACAGACGGCCGATTTACGGAAGTGGGTTTAATTCCAGTTATCAATCAAATTACTTTTATTGAAAATAATATAAGTACTTACCTACTTACAATAAAATATAAATAAAGTTAAGTATACTTACCTACTAGCGATACAACAAACAATCAAAAATATCTAAAGGCGAAGGGGCCTTTTGGGCCACAATAAAAGTAGTAAGTATTGCAAAAAAGAAATATAGTTTTTCAGAAATATTTTTGATTCCCACAGGTTGGATTTTTAAGCAATCTGATAAACAAATAAACCCCGATTAGTGCTCTTTTAAACGCAGAGGTTTAAAAAAAAACACGAGCTCATGAGTAAAATAAACCATTGAACCAGTAAACCAAGTTTCTTCCCCGTTCTTCTAGGCTCTGGTCGCGTGGAACTGGCACCTAGAATCACCTAGTAGGTATGTAAGACGATTCTAAATGATCCGCGTGATTTTACTGAATAAAGTAATTCTTGACTTTGATTGGTTCTTCTTCACTGCTTAGCTGTAGAAAGAGTAGTAGTAGTACCTACTTTCAAAGACGAGCTCTATCACTAACTAGAAGGTAACTATAATTAAGAATAACTCATGCATATATAAAAAAATAAAAAATACTTGTCTATTTTCACACAATACCCATAACTATGATATTTCCACTAGTTTGAACACTAAAATTGTCTTGTACAAAGGACCAATTTGCCAGTAGTCAAGTGAAATTGCTCGAAAAGAGGGTAGTTACAAATTCGCGAATCAATTTTGCATTGTGCGTGTGCATTCGACCGTGAGACGCGGCGGGGTGAAGACGTGTGAGGGAGAGATGATTGCGGCTTTTTTGGCTTTTGATCGAGGTCAATGATGGAATCAAAGTTGCATTATTTTCAACCCTCGATTTTTACTTCTTTTGTTACTTCGTAGATATGACGATGCGACGCGGAAGGTTGCGGGTTCGATTCCCGCCTTGGGATAAATGTTTGTACGATCTAAAGCAAATATTTATTCCGGGTTATCTTGGTATTTTATATGTATAACTAAAAAATATCTATGTATGTTATGTATTGTATTAAGTATGTCAGTCTTCTAGTACCCATAACACAAGCTCTGCTTAGCTTGGGGCTAGATGATGTTGTGTTGATTGTCCAGCATTAGGTATTTATTTATTTATATAGAAATAAAAAAAGGTATGTTGGATTGGCTAATTATTATTGCAATTGTAGAATAACATTAGGTTTTCGAAATTAAGACGTAGAAAATTTATCGATTTAAAGACAGGCGCCACAGTTCAGTTGCTTGTAGTTCTGCATTCCATGCTGTAGGTCGTGGGTTCGATTCTCACCTAGAGCAAATGTTTGTCTGATGAATATAAATACTTGTTCTGTGTCTGGGTGTTACTTTTTATTCTACCAGCAGTCTAGATTCCACAGTACAAGCTTTGCTTGGTTTGGGATTAGAGTGTGATGTGTGTTTTCATAAAAAGCTCTACTAAGTACTACTTGAAGTTGAATAGTTTTAACTTTAAAACCAAGTTTTAAACCTCAAAAAAGCTACAGTTTACTTATTTTGTTTACAAGCGTCTTATAAACCACCTGGCTTCATAAAAATCCAAAACCAACAATCGAAAAAATCGATTTACCACATAACAATAATTATTTTCATATTTGACAGGCGAAATGACATAAGGGTGCATCTTTCCCCTAAAAAAGACACCCTTATTTACCCCGACCGGAACCAGAAATGACTTTTTTTTAAAACCACAAGATACGTGTGGCGCCTGCGCAGACAATTCAAAATTTGAATTTGAAATTTGGAACGTAATGGCGTCTCGGCATCCATTATAAACAGATCATAGAGGTCCAAATTTTGAGTAATTTTAAAACGTTTATATTTGACTTTGCTGTAATATTATTTAATACTTTAATTTTAATTTTAATATTATTTAAAAATTAAGACAAGCTTAAAACGAACTAACTTGAACTATTGTTACTTATACTTACTCTTATTTTATACCTACGTTACTTATATTTAATTTTTTCTTGTGATTTTTTTGTTGTCCTAATTAAATAAATGAATGAATTTTAAGCTAATATAAATCATAGTAAAGATGATTATTTTTTTTACGATTATTTTTATTTTTTGTCATATTAATATTTTTGATATCTGAAATTGGGTGTTTTTTTTATCAATTTCAGATAGAATTACCTGTCGTATTGACGGGCAGAAGCCACATAAAGAAGAAGAAGAAAACAGTCTAATTGTAAACCTCTTTTTTAGAAGTCAGTAAAAATCCGCGTCCGCAAGATTTTTTTTTAAATTTATGTTAAAATTTACAAAGATCAAGCAAGCTAGTCACTTTTCTAAACTAATATTATAAAGAGGAAAGATTTGATTGTTTGTTTGCTTGTTTGCATCGAATAGGCTCCGAAACTACTGGACCGATTTCAAAAATTATTTCACTGTTGTGAAGCTACATTATCTGCGCTGAACATAGGCTATATTATAATGATATTTTTTATATATGTTACCCGTGCGAAGCCGGGGCGTACTACTAGTTATTAATATTATGATTTTTTTGACTAAATTTACTATTCATATTGTCTGTTAAAAAGTTACATAGAAGGTAGCAAGCAAGTTGATTTTTATCTAGGTATATTCTTTGTTTTGTCTAGACCAATTTAATTTGAATAATGGACTGTACAAGCGATTAACTCACAAAAGATAATATAATGTTTCTAATATGTGTTATTTATTATTCATAAGGCTACTCTAATTTAAAAATAAGATGGTGAGAATATATGAAAACTAAAGTTTTAATATTAAAAGAGATATTTGCAGATCGATAGTTAGATTTGACAAGCGTCACAGCTTAGTTGGAATCTCTGACTTCTTGCTGTGGGCCAAGGGTTCGATTTACACACCGAGAGCTACATTTTACAAAAAAATATATGTAAGTATTCTATCAGCAGTCTAGTTCCCATAGTACAAGCTTTGCATAGTTTGGGACTAGAGTGTGATGAGTGAAATGTCCGTGAATATTAATTATTATTTTGTCAGTTAGGTCTAGTAGTAGCATAGGTAAGTAAGTATTTGGTCTATTTTACCAAATTTACATAGGTAATTGATTAAATAGAAATGTGATATATTTAAAAAATAATTGTACAAATTACAATAACAATGTTGAAAAGTAAATCTATGGTAAAAAATTGTTTTGATACCTAGGTTATTTTCAGCCATTTTTTTACAGGTTATGTCACTTTGACAGTTGATTAACGTCACAAAATCACTTCAAAACACTGCAATATCACTTCTTACGTACACATAAGTCAATATACTGATTTGGATCAGTTGAACTATCTATAGATCGTTTGTCTGTAGATAGCTCAACTGTTTCTTATGTATTTTATATGCCTATGTACATTTTGTAAATACTTTGATAGTCGTAAGTTTGTTTGTGAATAAAATCTTAAGTTATATACATACTTATATTAGTTAAAACCTGTAATGACCTTATAAAATGAAATTAATAAAAATAAAATAACAAAATATTTTTAGGAAAGATTTAACACTTGTCACGTCACTTTGACAGTTCATTTACGTCACAAAATCACTTCAAAACACTGCAACAACACTTTAAATTTATTTATAAGATTATATATTTAAATTTTTACGTATAAATAAGTTTAAATATGAATAGTTTTATGTATATAAACACGATTTTCGTCGTCATGACCGCTCACAGCCAATGACAAAACAATAATGATAAAATGTGGTTGAGCAAATTACAAGCGATTTGAGCTAATATGTAATTTGAGCATAATTTGTAGATACACGTGCTGTTATCGATAGAGTTTTTAATATGCATATAGATATCTAATAGTATTTATAAAAAAATTTGGATATTTAATTTATTATAAACAAACTTACGACTATAGGTACAGTATTTACAAAATGTACATTGTCATATAAAATACATAAGAAACAGTTGAGCTATCTACAGACCGTTGCAAACGATCTATAGATAGTTGAACTGATCCAAATCAGTACCAATCGGAAGCGTACCCAAGACACTGGCTGCATTGCCGCGCTGAATAGCATTGCTGATACGCTGGGCCAGATACTCACCAGCCTTTGGGTCACGCGTCGCTTCGACTAGACGCCCAGAAATAATTTTGAAAACGCGGTGGGCCTCGGTAATAGTATATGATATTTATTGTTTGTAGAAACTAGCTAAGTAATTACATTGGTCTTAATTTAATCTTCATATCTCTAGTTCAACCTCAGGCTTACAAACGTCATGCATAGATAATAATAATAATGAATTTATAGAATTTAATATACAATAAAAATGATTTCAAATTAATAATGTCAACAAAAATGAAAAATAAAAATTTAGAAGCGATAATGACAAAAAAATAACAACAATTTGAGCTAGACTCGATATTTTAATTCATTTTACTCAAAATACTTGAACATACTCATAACAATGAATTACTTCTACTAAAAACATATGGATCATACCTTATTTCAATACTTAAGTGTATTATTTTTTTATTAAAATGATATTTTAACTAAAATGATTAATATTATTCCCGGACAATGCACACATCACACTCTAGTCTCGAACTAAGCAAAGCTTGTACTATGGGAACTAGATTGCTGATATAATACAGTTTTTTTTAAAACACATACGTAGTAACACCCAGACACAGAACAAATATTTATGTTCATCACACAAAGAATGCTCTAAGTGGGAATCAAACCCACGACGGGTAAGCTACTATATCAAACATAGTGATATAGATAACTATACATTTTACCCAACTACGCGGAGCAAAAGGAGGGTTATTTGTATAACCAATAGTAATACCCAGACACATAATAAGTATACAAATCAAATATTTCTTTATTCAATAAAATCACAAGGATCATTTAGAATCGTCTTACATACTAGGTGATTCTAGGTGCCAGTTCCACGCGACCAGAGCCTACAAGAATGGGCAAGAAACTTACGGCCTGGTTCCTACCGTTGTTTTATATGATCCTTCTTACAAAGAATTCGGGAGCATCGATTCGGCTCCAGCCGAAACCACGGTCCGTGATCGTATAAAGTCCCATGACGTCAGAAACTGCATCGAAACCTCATAAAAACCTCATTATGATAATAATGCAGGACAGATGGATATCGATTATATCCTAATCTAACAATTCTAGTTTTGGGAACTTAAAATTAACATAATGATAAGCTTCGTGATGCAGAGTAGGATACTTTCAGAGAATACGTAGAGATTTCTTTTGCACCCAACTCATCATCATCATCAACCTATGTCAGTCCACTGCTGGACGTAGGTCTCTGCAGACGCGCCACTGAGTCCGGTCTTCGTCTCTTCTCATGTTGCGTTGCTACACTCGTTGTATCGTCGCTCCATCTCTATGGGTGCGTCCTACACTACACAATGCCTAAACGCGGTCTCCACTCCAGTATCCGTTTGCTCCAACGATTGTCGGTTCTTTGGATAACATGGCCGGCCCACTGTCGCTTCAGCTTACTAATTCCAAACAAAAAAAAAAATTGTCCCTGATTTTCAAGACTGCATTCTAGAAACATATTATTTTTATGTTTTATAAGTGTTGTCAAAAAAATAATTTTGTAATCTTTTTCTATTTCATTGCTTTTCATTCATAATGAACTACTTTTTTTATTTTTTTTTATTCATTTCAATTACATAGAGTATCTAATTCTGTAAGTATTAAAAAAAAGATTTTATTATTAATTATCGGTTTCTCTGTTCCGTTCACTACTCTACACATTTTGTTCGTCCTTACCCATGTCAACATATATTTTACATATAATACATATATACTTCATATATACCCTAATTATGTCCAAAATTACAATGTACTAAAATTATTGATATTAAATTTGGGATGCTTCAAAAACATGTTTTAATCATTTATAGATACTTTGCGTAGGTTTTGAATATAAAGACTGTGGTGTACTGGGAGAAATGGTTATGAAAAACATCAAAATAAATAAATAATGCTGGACAATCGATCATAAAACATTTGACGACCGATGTGGCGCGGTGGGCGAAGGTCCGCCTGCGACGCGGAAGGTTGCGGGTTCGATTCCCGCCTCGGGATAAATGTTTGTATACGATCTGCAAATATTTATTCCGGGTGTTCTGGGTATCATATGTATACCTAATAAAAAATATCTATCTATGTATTATATTGTATTAAGTATGTCAGTCTTCTAGTACCCATAACACAAGCTCTGCTTAGCTTGGGGCTAGATGATGTTGTGTGGATTGTCCAGCATTATTTATTTATTTATTATTTCGTTACGGAATTTCTGGATTCGGTCTCCACGCTCAAGGCCCGCGATAGAAGCTATGCAATAGCTTAATAAATATATAAGTAAGTATTCTATCAGCAGTCTAGTTCCCATAGTACAAGCTTTGCTTAGTTTGGGACTAGAGTGTGATGTGTGACTAATATTGTATTTCTCAGTGTATCAACAACTTTTTAATATATTTTTGGAAATAATCGACTTATACAGAAGATGTATGGGAAAATTCTTTATAAAATGCCCTTTATTTTGTAAATATTGAGTCATGTGACTTAATTTATTTATATTTACGGAAACGGATATGAAAGATATTAAAATGTTTTTTTAAATCTCTTTTGGTATAAGTGTACCTATGTAGGTGTGTTACGGCTCTACAGGTTGATTGGATGATTGTGTTGACGAAGTGTAGATTCAAGTCCTGCAATTTTGTAATGAAACAGCATTTCACTATAGATATTGTAATAGTTTTTCTAATGTTATGAATTTTATTGTCTAATTTTGGTGTAATTTTAATCAACAATAGGTATCTACATAAGGTCGTAGCATAATGTACTTATAAATAGTTAAAAATATATAAATAAAGCCGTACTAAGTCTACTTATAAAATTATAATTAGAAAATCGCACAAAAAAACTATCATATTGTATCCCATTAGTAATTTCTTCCACTTTTTAATTCAAAAAATATTTATTTTATAACAAAATTCAATAAAAATAAATATACGTGCGTATTAAAAATATAAGTAAGTATAAAACACATCAATATACTTTGTATAAAAAAAGTTCACAATGCATCAAACCTCCTTCAAAACAGAACCTTTTTAGATACGAACCTTATCGATCTAAACAGCGCCATCTATCGGCGAGTAGCGCGCCGTCACGCCGCGGCGATTTCCCGAACTAAATCCTGTCGTCAATCAAAATGGCGGCATAATTGGAACAATTTGCCTTAAATTAAATAGATTTATTGATGTTAACAAGCTATTATGTATTATTTGTACGTTCACTGTGTATTTAACACGCTAAATACTACATTTTGTCGCAGTAGCTATTTAAGTTCAATTAAAAGTAATTTATATGTGTGTAAAACATATTGGTACATCAATTATTGTTTATTTATATTATATGTACGTAAATATGTATAAGTTCTTCGGTTTTTTTGATGTAATGATATAAAACAAACTAAGTAATATTCACGGTTATTTCACACATCACACTCTAGTCCTAAACTAAGTACCTACCTAGGTAAAGCTTATACTATGGGGAATAGATTGTTGATGGAACACTTTTAGAGTGGTATTATTTTTTATTAAAGTAGGTACTTAGGTATATTCATTTTTTTTGTAAATACATTCATAGAATAACAAGGTACATAACAACCAGACTTAGAACATTCCCACTTTAGTGTTCACTAAAATATCATAACTTTTATAAATAAATAAATAAATAATGCTGGACAATCCACACAACATCATCTAGCCCCAAGCTAAGCAGAGCTTGTGTTATGGGTACTAGAAGACTGACATACTTAATATAATACATTACATATTTATGATATTTATATTTTTATAAATTGTAGCCTATGTGTTATTCTGATGTATAAACTACATTATTGTAAAGTTTCATCAAAATCCATTCAGTAGTTTTTCCGTGAAAGAGTTACAAACATACATCCATCCATACAAACTTTCGCCATATTAATATGTAGGATTAAATTTACAATTTTCATTATAACCCTTAGAACATCATTGGTTTTAATCGCACCTGATGGAAATTGTAATTTTTATTACATTAATTTAAAAAATGTTATTAAATAAATAAATAATGCTGGACAATCCACACAACATCATCTAGCCCCAAGCTAAGCAGAGCTTGTGTTATGGGTAAGTACTAGAAGACTGACATACTTAATACAATACATTACATAGATATCTATATATTTATATAAAATACCCTGATCACCCGGAATAAATATTTGTAGATTGTACAAACATTTGCGGGAATCGAACCCGCAACCTCCGCGTCGCAGGCGTCTTCGCACCTTCCGCCCGCCGCGCCACATCGGTCGTCAAATCTACTATTGTAAAAATAATTACAACAAACTCATTAAAGTAGGATAATAAATAAATATTCACGGACATTTCACACATCACACTCTAGTCTCAAACTAAGCAAAGCTTGTACCTACTATAGGAACTAGATTGCTGATAGAATACTTATATACATTTTTTGTACATTCATAGAATACATGGAAGGCAGAGCTACTACCAACTGAGCTGTGACGCTTGTCAAACTATTAAAGAATGGCTAGATCTGTAGGCCAAATAGTACAGATTGCGCGTTCATTTTTAAAATGGTTTATTTATTTAATGGTTACCTACTTATTTAAGTATTAGCTGACCCGTGCCCACTTCGTTGGGCATAATTCGACCGTTTTTTCTCCGATTTACTTTGCAAAACGGACTACCACGTAAAAGCCTTTTTATTTTTCGGTTTTTTATATAACTTATGACACTCAGCAATAATGTGGCTTTCTATTGGTGAAAGAATTTTTAAAACCAGTTCAGTAGATCCCGAGATTACCCCTTACAATTTAACAAACACACAAACTTTACTTCTTTATATATTTGTATATTCTATATTAGTATCTATAGTTATAGAAGTATAGACTATCTAAGTACTACTATACTATACTATGTATGTAAGCCTTGCAAAACGTTTTGAGTCAAAATTTAAGGTAAAATAATGGCAGAGTACATAATATATTGTACTGTTGTAATAGGAATGTGCACGAAGCAAATGTCACGGGATCGTACAGGGATGTATTCAGGATTTATAAAATTTTACCCCTCATCTTATAAAAAGTTAGCGTTGACATAATGTCACTATTAAAAGCACAGACTTCTAAATTGATGCCCGCGACTTCGTCTTATTGTTATATTTTGGATAATTCATACAATATCTTTATAAATTATAGCCTATGTGTTATTCTGATTTATAAACTACATTATTGTAAAGTTTCATGAAAATCCATTCAGTGGTTTTTACGTGAAAGTGTAACAAACATACATCCATACAAACATTTGCGTTTATAATATTAGTAGATAAATCTTTATTGATACAAGTAAGCCACATCAAGAAATTACAAAATAAATATTTTTGAATAAAAAAATGGATTAAAATACTTTCATTTTAATTATTTGTTGGTGCTATTTGCTTTCGGTCAGGATCGAACCTACGACCCACAGCATGGAATGCAGAGCTACCAACTGAACTGTGACGCTTGTCGACAGATCGCCGAGAGAATAGGTACTCTATTTGCCTGTAACTTATTACATTATCAATACTACTAAGACGATACCTCTTAAGTACCTACTACTACCAACCTATTACCTATTGATAATATTGATTGAAGTTTTTAAGGAAGAAAATAAACGATTTTTTTTTATTTGCCCCTGACTCATGCCTTAATCCGCCCCTGTACAAATACCGTGGGAGTCGGCTTGACATGCGCCATTTTGTAGAAATAACGTCATATTTTTATTTCCGTGTTTCAAATTCATGTTCTTTGTACCTATGTTGTTAACTCTTTTTTTTTTGAACAATTCGTATCAACAATACTAAGTATTCTTTGTATTGTTGATACGAACTTGTTTTAAACTTTTCAGAATATATCGTAGTTTTTTTGGTAGAAAAGTGGTTTATTTTGAAACTTTTTGGGGTTAAATAAGAAAAAAAAAAGTATTCACGGACAATTCACACATCATTAGTCCCAAACTAAGTAAATCTTGTACTTTGGGAACTAGATTGCTGATACAATACTTATATACTTTGTTGTAAATAATATATACATACATACATAGAATATATAGTAAGACACAGAACAAATATTTATGTTCATCACACTAACATTTGTTCTGGGTGGGAATAGAACCCACGACCCACAGCATGGAAGGCAGAGCTACTAATATTATTTTAGCAAAGCATTATTGTATAAATAAAACTGTAACTTTTTTGCCGATAGATGGCGCTACTTGTACTTTGGTGGTTCGAAAGTAGAAATTAAACTATTCATTTTGTATTAAATCCTATAAGAAATAATTTCTAACTAGATAAAAAATACTAACTGGTAAATGTAAAATATAAGAAATTGCAAAAATCAAATAAATAATAATGCTGGACAATCCACACAACATCATCTAGCCCCAAGCTAAGCTTGTTAAGCTTAGAGAGCTTGTGTTATGGGTACTAGACGACTGACATACTTAATACAATACATTACATATACCTATAGATATTTTTATCATACATATAAAATACCCAGAACACCCGGAATAAATATTCGCAGATCATACAAACACGATAAGTGTTTGTACGGTAGGTACCCACGGCGGGAATCGAACTCGCAACCTCCGCGTCACAGGCGGACCTTCGCCCGCCGCGCCACATCGGTCGCCAATCAAACTTACAACTTATTCCGTTTATAAAGTAAACAAACTTACGACTATTATAGTATTTACAAAATGTACATAGGCATATAAAATACATAAGAAACAGTTAAGCAAACGATCTGTAGATAGCTCAACCGATCCAAATCAGTACCAATTGTAAATATATTGACTATTTATATTAAACCAATGATTTCACCATCACACAAATAAAATAAAATGTTTATCTTTTGTGGTTATACATATAAATAATATAATATGACCCAGAATCCATAAATAATACATGTTTTTATTTACAACGAAATAATCTATTTTTCAAGGGTACAAAGGGTAAACCCCAACACACAATAGACCATGTTATTATTTATTTCAAAATCTGTCATAATCTGTTTGACCAATAATGCAGATATACTGACGAGTACAGTCAATATCACAATAGATAAATAAATAAATATTCACGGACATTTCACACATCACACTCTAGTCCCAAACTAAGCAAAGCTTGTACTATAGGAATTAGATTACTGATAGAATACTTACATACTCTACATGTGTTATTCTGATGTATAAACTACATTATTTTAAAGTTTCATTATAATCCATTCAGTAGTTTTTGCGGAACAAACATACATCAACACATCCATTTATACAAACTTTCATCTTTAGTATGATAGGATGTAGATATTTAAATACTTAAATAAATAATGCTGGACAATCCACACAACATCATCTAGCCCCAAGCTAAGCAGAGCTTATGTTATGGGTACTAGAAGACTGACATACTTAATACAATACATATATAAATATAGATAGATAATTTTTATTATACATATATAAATACCCAGAACACCTGTAATAAATATTTGCAGATCGTTCAAACATTTAGGGCGGGAATCGAACCCGCAATCACCGCGTCGCAGGCGGACCTTCGCCCGCCGCGCCACATCGGTCGTCAATATTTAAGTATTGATTTGAGTTACAAAATATATATACTATTTATAATATATATTTTTAAAGCACAAAAATCTAAGTAAGATACCACTTTACCACATGACTGTACCTTCAATAACCATTAGGTTACATTTTCCTCTGCAAATAACACAATGCTTCCACGAGCCACTGCGCATGTATTGTGCACTTTTGTTGATAATAGTACCCTGTGCTGTCACACTGGTCGATAAAAATACATGGAAATTTCACACATCACGCACTAGTCTGAAGCAAAGCTTGTACTATTGGAACTAGGTTGGTCATAGAATACCTTTACACATATATTGTTTAAAAGGTAGATATAATATTTGATTTATCACAATTTTTGACATAGTTGAACATACATAATATTACCATGTCATACATATACATAAAAAATTTGATAAGTAATATAGAATATCTACTTATAGCATTTTAATTATCATAGTACATGCTTTGCTTAGTTTGGACTAAAGTGTGATGTGTGAAATGTCTGTAAATATTCTATATGTATTTGTAAGTGCATTTCATGATCCATGATCACGGATCGATTTGACAGTTAAATAAAACTTTCAAATAATTGTTAATATAAGTAAAAGAAAAAAAAAGAAAAGGTTTATAAAAAAATATATATTTTGGTAGTTGTAGAGCTCTTTTTGAAAGAATTTATTTAAATCTAAGTAAGTGTAATAACATTAATTAGGAACACACTAATTACACTAATTAAGAAAACCTTAATTGGAAATAATAAATAAACTTTTAGTTCGTTAATCGTTATTGCCTTTGGTTTTCTAAATAAAAAAAAAACAAAATTTCACAAATTCACTAAAGTAGAAATAAATCATTCTTAAACTGCACGTATGTAAATATTCAATAAGTATTTAAGAGTATTTAACTCTGTTTAAATTCAATAAGTTAAATTTTACCTCTGGATTTGTATGTAAATTTAAAAATACAGAAAAGTCATTTCCTGTGTTCCGATCCTCAAACCCACAAAAGAATAGCGCTTCCTATCCCATATTTTGCATAGAAATATTTATAACTAATATTGGAATATAATAAAATGTTCACGGACATTTCACACATCACACTCTAGTCCCAAATTAAGCAAAGCTGTACAATGGGAACTAGATTGCTGATAGAATACGTACCTATAAACAGTTTTATTAGGATCCAGGCTTAGTTCATTGCCTGTTCTTCTAGACTCTGGTCTAGAACTGGCGCCTAGAATATAGTATAAAACGATTCAAATTGATCCTTGTGATTTTATTGAATAACTTATCTTTGAGTTTGAGTATAGTATAGAAGTGTGTTCTAACAAGATTTTTTTATAACAAATATTTTTATTTTTAAAATCTAGCTAGGGATAGAGAAAGGTGTAAAGAGAGGGGGGAGACCTTTGCCCAGCAGTGGGACAGCGTAGGTTGATTAAAAAAAAAATATATATATTTTTATTACACTTTTAACCACTAAATTGAATTATATCACAGTATAGTTAAATAACTGAAGTCCACTTATTATAACAATTTAATAGCCAACAAACAATATATTCCTAACAGATGTACAACTTACCTCGACTTTAAGCACACTTCATAGATCCACACAAAGAATTAACTTAAGCTCTTATTCTTGAAGTATTAAGGACTATATTTCAATGAACACTTTTTCCTTGACTAAGTTGCAAGTTAAGAGTGCTTCAAGTAAAGTGTCATAGTGTATTGTTAATAAATAGAGGGTTTTAAGTACGTATTAAGTTGAACTACTGCTTTCAATGATACTGTGGGTTGGTTTTTAAGAGATTTGAATTGATAATTTCAAGTGTCACAGTTCAGTTATAAATAAATAATCACGGACATTTCACACATCACACTCTAGTCCTAAACTAAGCAAAGCTTGTATTATGGGAATTAGACTGCTGATAGAATAGTTATACCTATACACTTTTTTTTTGTGGGTAAATAGTAATGATAAATAATAATAAACATAGTAACATCCAAACAGAACAAATATTTATGTTTATCACACAAACATTTGTTCTGGGTGGGAATCGAACCCACGAACCACGGCATGGAAGGCAGAGCTACTACCAACTGAGCTGTGACGCCTGTCAAGTTATATAGGTAGAAGATACATAGTTCTGATTTATTGTAATAGTGACAGGCGTCACAACTCAGTTGGTGGTAGCTCTGCCTGCCATGCTGTGGGTCGTGGGTTCTATCCTCACCCAGAACAAACGTTTGATGAGCACTAATACACTTAAGTTCTGTGTCTGGGTGTTACTATGTATTCTATGTATTTATTTACAAAAAAATATATACAAGTATCTAGTTTCCATAGTACCAGCTTTGCTTAGTTTAGGACTAGAGTAAGATGTGTGATGTCCATTAAGATTTGTTTATTTATTAATTTGATTTATTTTGACCTTTATAAACATACAAATTAGCAAAAACACCACCGGAATCAAACAATTCGTGATTCGTCACGGAATCCATAACGACAACAGACAGGCCGACGTCTCAACATTATTAACATAATCTGTGACCTTGTAGGTTTATTCCTATTAGACCCGATATATATAAAAATGAAACCCGTTTTCTGTTGTCACGACATAGCATGAAAACGGCTTGACTGATTTGGCAATTTTTTTTTGTAGTTTTCTAATACTCTGTACAAGGTTCTTACAGAAAAAAATATTAAGAAAATCTCTCAGAAAAAAAAATCTCTCTAAGGCGGTATGAAGTTCGCCGTGACAGCTAGTACCCGATATAATTCAAAGATTGTTATAGAAAACTTTTCTTCGTTCATTCCCGACTGTCCCACTGGATTTCGATCTACTGGAGGGATAGATAGATAGATAACTCTTTATTGTTCACCACACACAAATAAAAACAAAGAACTTAAACAGGTAGTAATACATGGCAACACAATGGGAGGGACGACCTGAAATTGTTGTTTCCAAACTTCAAACTTCAATTGCATTTACTCAATAAAATCACAAGGATCACTTTGAAACGTCTTACATACTAGATGATTCTAGGCGCCAGTTTGTCGCGACCAGAGTCTAGAAGAACTGGCAAGAAACTAGACCTGGATTCTAGCGTTTTTTTATCCTTCTTACAATTGTTTAATAAAGAAGTTGGAGCTAGTTCGTCCCAAGCTTGCTTGTCTTCTAAATAATCAGATATTTTATAACATGCCTTTGATAAGAGTTTTAGTTTTATTACGATTTTGAACTTGCCATGTTTTGTAAATACCATGAAATATTTTTCTATGAGCACCTATATGTTGTAGTTATTTTTTCTGATTTAGACACAATAAGAATACACCAGAATCAAAAAATGTAATTCATCTCGACAGCACTCAAAAAACGCAAGATATTCATCAACAGCAAATTAAATGCAGAAGCAACAGGAAAGGAGCCGGGGTTTTTTACTAACTTATTGGTTTTTTGGAGTTCCTCAATAATACTAAGAAGTATTTTATTTATCACACTACGAACATTATTTGTTTTTTTTAGACACTTTTCTAGACATAATTTTGTGCCTTACAGCTAAAGCTGTTTTGACAGGCGTCACAGCTTAATTGATAGTAGCTCTGCCTTCCATGCTGTGGGTCTTGGGTTCGATTCCCACTCAGAGCAAATGTTTGTGCGATGAACTTAGATAATAAATTTGTTCTGTATCTGGGTCACTATGTATTCTATGTATGTATGTATTTACAAAAAAAATGTATGTAAGTATTATATCAGCAATCTAGTTCCCATAGTACCTACAAGCTTTGCTTAGTTTGGAACTAGAGTGTTATATGTGAAAAGTTCGTGTATATTGTATTAGATAAGTAGTGTCTTTATTTATATTTATTTTATTTATCACACTACGAAGGCATTTTGGTTTCTTAGAAATCAGACAAAAATGTCTAAATTATAAATCTATACTAACATTATAAAGAGGTAGGTAAAGTTTGTATATTTGTTCAATTGTAAGGGGTAATCTCGGGATCTACTGAACCGATTTTAAAAATTCTTTCACCAATAGATAGCCACATTATTGCTAAGTGTCATAGGCTATACTATGCCCAACAAAGTGGGCATGGGTCAGCTAGTGTAATAATAAGGTAAGACTTTTTGTCCAGAAAAATCTATACAAAAAGTCTTACTTTATATACACATTTATTTAAAATCTTAGCAAAAAGTTTTTTACAATATACATGATTTCTGAAAACAAAAATACATATATTATAAAAAACTTTATTATTCTTAGCTGATGCTTGCAACTTTGTCTTATCGCCATTAACAGTCAAATAAATTAAAAAATCGTTTAGGTGTCAACTGTCAATATTTACTCAAAAATGTAGCTTAACTTTTTAGTGACAGAACCCTGACCAGAAGTGAGCATATACAAGATTAGGCCGCGTCCACAATGAGACAGCGGGGCGCCGGCTTATCGACACAATGCTAATGTCGCTGCTGGAGACGTGTGAACAGCGCTTTATGTGTGGGACAAGTTAAGAGCGACAAATAATTAAATAAATAATGCTGGACAATTCACACATCACACTCTAGTCCCAAACTAAGCAATGCTTGTATAGGCGACCAAGAAATTGGTTTACCACTCTAAGGCTGAATATCATTTGCACGTACAAAACATCAAGGGCTATTTTCGCTTGACAGATTAATAACTGCTGCGTCAGAATCTGTCAATCTGTAATCCTTAGCGAATAATTATGTTACTGGGAGATGTCATCAAAAGTGGTAAACCAATTTCTTGGTCGCCTATACTATGGGAACTAGATTGCTGGTATAATACTTATTTAAGTTTTTTTTTTAAGTTGTAAGCCGTGCGGTGTGCGCGTGTTTCTCTGTCTGTATCTCTCTCTAGAAAGCAAGCCAGTTTTGCATTGAACCGTGTGGTGTCGCGACGATTATTTTTGTTGAGTTTATACAGGTTTTTTGTACATAACAAATATTAATACTAATTAATCGAAAGGAACTTCGTTCCATCCGGGTGTCCTTTGACACCTCTCAAGTCATTGTATTTTATAGTTATATAGGTAGGTATACGTACCTATTGTATTTAGTATAAAAAATAGTGACTTTTTATACTACATTTAGTAAATTCATTTATCAAACTAATTATATAAAACTTATTGAGTTTCTTCTAACTTAACCCATGTATCTATATTAATCGTGATTAGTTACAAAATTATTTAAATCGCTGTCGCTCATGACTTGCACCACAAAAAAAGGACAAACGTTGATCTTTTTGGGAACACAGCTATAATGCGCCGCTACTAATATAATATTATGTCTTTCGATATCCCACTGGGCTTACGTGCCATTCACTGTTCAGTACAAGGTGTACTATAATTACTTACTTTTTATAAATAAACTTGACAGGTGTCAAGGGACACCAGGATGGAACGAAGTTCTTTTCGATTAATTAGTATTATAATATTTATTATGTACAAAAAATGGTTGTCTGTAAAGTCGGTTTACTGGCGATAGTTCAACGTGACAGCAAACGCAAAGGCCGGTTGTGCTTCTTTGTCGCTCGTTCCGCGCTCTCGCTTGCACTTCATGGAACGCCTCAGAACGCCTCAGAACGCCTCAGAACGCCTCAGAACGCCTCACGAGTCATGTTTTTTCGTGCGTGCAGCCGGCTCTATCGAATTATAAGACGTTGTCACGTCAAAAAAACTTAAGAGGTGTCAAGGGACACCTGGATGGAACGAATTTCTTCTTGATTAATAAGTATTAATATTTATTATGTACAAAAAACGTTTATAAAGTCAACAAAAATAATCGTCGCGACACCACACGGTTCAATGCGAAACTAGATTGCTTTCTATGAGAGAGACAGATAGAGAAACACGCGCACGCCCATAATTATAGCAAAAAGCTATTTTTTTTCCGTCTAGCCCTCTTTCGCAACGCGCAATAAGGAACTTCGTTCCAATAAATAAATATTCACGGACATTTCACACATCACACTCTAGTCCTAAACTAAGCAAAGCTTGTACTATGAGAACTCGATTGCTGATAGAATACTTATAATATATACATGTAGTAACACCAAGACACAGAACAAACCTCAGTGCTCATCACACATAGGTACATGTGCTTTCTGTGGAAATCGAACCCACGACCCAAATTATGGAAGGCAGAGCTGGATGGACGAAACCGAGGCAGACCAAGAAAACGTTGGCGTGACGACTTGGATACTTATGACGGAGCCTGGAAGCGGCGACTGATAACACGGAAACAATGGAAGAAAAGGGGGGAGAACTTTGCCCAGCAGTGGGAAAACACATTAAAAAATATTTAAAAAAATAGTTTAATCCTGATTTTATGTGGAATAATACGTTTGAGTTTAAAAAATGTGTTAATAATAGAATTCTAATAAATACATTTTTAGTACTAGTTTTTATACACCTTGTATCTAATAATAGATTTATATTGTAAAGGTGTTCAGAATATTGTAATTTTATAATAATGTTTGTTTCTTTGTCATTGTGAAGTTTTTATATATTTTTATTGAGTTTAAATGGATATAGCTAGATAATAAAATCGACAGTTTACATATAAATGTTGTATTCTTTATTTGCAATACTATAGGTATTTTTTTATTTGGATTAGTTGAGCTATCTATAGATCGTTTGCAACGTTCTGTAGATAGCTGAACTGTTCTATATTTGCAATACTATAAAGGTATTTTTATTTGGATCAGTTGAGCTATCTATAGATCGTTTACAGTCTGTAGATCCAGTCCGTTTCCATCATTAACCGACAAGATCTTTTGTATCTTATTATGTAAAAGCTGAACTGTTTTGGGTCAAGTTTTTATCAAAATGTCATTAGAGTAATAAGTATATTAATAACGATCCAATTAGTTTAATAAGGTCATTTTTTTATTAATTTTTCAATTTATACAATTAAGTTGTTATTCAACCTATATTAATTAATTTAAAAGTAAATTATACAATTATTGATACCAATAATATATGAATACAATATGTCAATAAAAAGTTGTTTAAAACTACTTCTGGGTACTACAGGGTGTAAAAAGACTGCTTCCAGTGATATAAACAAATAAATATTCATGGACATTTCACACATCACACTCTAGTCCCAAACTAAGCAAAGCTTGTACTATGGGAACTAGACTGCTGATAGAATACTTATATACTTAAGTTTAGTTATATAACTACGCATTATTTCAAGTGTAACTTAAATTTCGGATGTTATTAGGTACACCCTGTAGATCCACGAATACGCTTGTACATAAAATATCAAATGAGACTTTGTACACCCTGTATATATATTTTTGATTTTAAAATTGATATCAAATAAGACTACTTGCTCTTGATCTGAGTATAGTCAGAGGCACGTCCTAACCATAGTTAAATATAAGTATAGTTTGATCCATACATAATCGGTTGATAATTAATCGATGTCGTTAAAACACTGGTTTTTATAATTATGACGAATAACTAATTTTACTATACTGCTATTACTTTACTTAGTACCTAAATATTAATATTTTAAAAAAATATTTTAAACAAAGTCATATAAAATTATTCAGTAAATAAAATAATCATTTATTTCTTAAAACATTACACTAAATATAATTTTATTCAAATTTCAAAAACTAGACCCCACTTCCGCAAAAAAACCGAATAAAAAACTTGATCCATTCTTTCTATACAATATATTGTATTGGTTCTTTAAGAACCACGCCTATTAAGTTATAAAAGAATCATGAAAGAACCATCTAGGAAACAAGGTGACGAATTACATATAAAAAACTATTAACCGACTTATAAAAAATTGTCGTGCAAAATATTATTTTAAATATTCACGGACATTTCACACATCACACTCTAGTCGCAAACTAAGCAAAGCTTGTACTATGGGAACTAGATTGCTGATAGAATAATTTTGGATTTTTTTTGTAAATAGGTAGGTACATACATACTTCCAGACAGAATAAACAACACAAATGTTTGTTGTGGGTGGGAATCGAACCAAGAACCACAGTATGGAAGGCAGAGCTACTACCAACTGAGCTGTGACGTCTGTTAGAATACCTAGCACAATTTTTTGTGTGTATTTTGTATATACCCCGCACGTATAGACACCGCACTGAAACTTCAGTACTTAATTTAGTTTAATTGTAATTCTTTGTAAGAAGGATCATGTAAAACAACGGTAGGAACGTAAGTTTGCATGCCGTAAGTTTCTTGCCCGTTCGTCTAGGCTCTGGTCGCGTGGAACTAGCACCTAGAATCACCTAGTATGTAAGACGATTCTAAATGATCCTTGTGATTTTACTGAATAAAATAATTTTTGACTTTGACTATATTTTGGTAAATTTCTTAGTCAATCTATCCTACTAATATTATAAACGCAAAAGTTTATAATGTATGTTTGTAACTCTTTCACGCAAAAACTACTGAATGGATTTCAATGAAACTTTACAATAATGTAGTTTATACATCAGAATAACACATAGGCCATAATTTGTAAAGATATTGTGTGAATTATCCAAAATATAACGATAGTATGACGAAGTTTTGAATCAAATTTTGTTAAAATTTTTGTTTTCTTTTGTTTAGTGTTTGTAACTTTAAAATACAAATAAAATTTGTCAAGTATTCAAGTATGTAATAGCATACGTCCCTTCCGTAGTCTTTGTATTCTAGTGGGTGTGGTCATTTGTATGCGATACCGCTACGCTTTGTGTGGGGTTCGAGTCCCATAATGCACTCGGGCCTAATCCGATGGTATTATGAGTTTGTAAACATTTTATTTGTTGGATTTGGGTTTACACTTATTTTTAAATAAACTGTTTTTATCTTATGTTACTTTATTAAAATGTAGCTTTTAAATAAATAAATAATGCTGGACAATCCACACAACATCATCTAGTCTCAAACTAAGCAAAGCTACTATGGGAACTAGATTGCTGATAGAATACTTAAAATAATCTTAATTCTACAAATAACATAATTAACCTAACACATAGGGTGTTCCTAATTAGTTGACGCGTGCTATAGGGTGTTCGGTTCTCGTGTGTTATACAGCGTGTTTGATTCCCGCTGTGAAGATTATTATTCAATTATAGTTGTTAAAGTGACCCTTATTTAACAGATTTTAAATTAGTTTAAAAATATAAATGTTATATTTGTATTTTGTGCATTTTCGATGTTTGTATAGTTTTGATTCATATAAAAATATCTTAGCAATTATATTTAGTATTGGACATTTTTACATATGGACATTGATTTTCTACGATCAATCGGAAAATTATTGTACGATCTGCAAATAATTATTCCGGGTGTTCTGGGTATTTTATGTGTATAATAAAAAAACATCTATGTATTGTATTAAGTATGTCAGTCTTCTAGTACCCATAACACAAGCTCTGCTTAGCTTGGGGCTAGATGATGTTGTGTGGATTGTCCAGCATTATTTATTTTATGTTATTTTAAGTCAGTTAAAACCTTCATACATTTCACATACAATGCCGATAATTATATAAAACCTAATACCTTATAATTAATTTTATCAAAAGTGGCGCGTGCCAAAATCTGATACTTAAATTGCTAAACCGTTTTTATTGAGGGTGAACATTTTAACAGTCCTTAAAAAAGGAGGTTGTGATTTGTTGTTACGCGATTATTTCAATTATGAATTGATTTTGATGATTCTTTATTGTTTGGTTAATATTAAAAATGTGTATTTTTGGTTTAGTAGATCATTATTTTGATTGAGATTGATCTCATATTTTTAAATTAAAATTCTTGATTAAAATCTTAAAATCCATAAAAAAAATCTAGTATTTCCGATGATTAAGGACATTTTTCTTGTTTTATAAAATATATACGGCTAAAATAAGGGTAAACAATATTTGAAATATGTTTTCATTTCAACATAATTTACTTTTTTTTATATTTATGGATGCAATTAGAATTTTATTCAGACTTAACTGGAAATTGGAATCGGTGTCGTATTTGAGATACACTGCGCGTCAACATCAGCTTTACTGTCTACCGTTATAGCGATAGCGCGCAGTGTGTTAATACGTTACGTGTACGATTGTCACAATTATTCGTGCTAAGCCCTCTGCGCGCGTTGCAACGTCACCGCGCAGTCACATATTCGTGTTCCTTCAGCTACCTAACTTACAAATACTAAAGCGTAATACAAAATACACTTTAATTTAAATCAAGTTTGTATAGCTCAGATAGCTCAAATAGCTCAAATAGCTCGGATAGCTCAGCATCCAATCCCGTCAGTTTGGAATCCTTTCATCTCGCCGCCGCGTTTTTAACCTCAAAAATAACTTTTGCGTTAACTTTAAGTGTTTTTGTTGACTGGAATGTTCTATTGTGGAGATGTGATGCAGTTCGTGGTTTGGCAAGTGCTTGACAGCTGTCAATTCACACCAAGAGACAGAGGTCATCTATAAATAATAAATAAATAAATATACCTACTTGGACATTTATTTATTTACAAGCAAGCTTAGAAAAGCTTGATATGCAACTAGATTGCTGATACAGTGTAAACTCTTTATAACGAAACTCAAGGGACTGAGCATTTTTTTTCGTTATAGAGAGTTATCGTTATATGGAGTAAACAAAAAAACAACCAAATTTTCGTCAACACTAATCGCTTTGGGAAAACCAACGTTATAGGGAGTTTATCGTTATAAAGGATACCGTTATAAAGAGTTTACACTGTACTTAATTTTTGTAAATTAGTATAGAAGATATAATAAATGAAATTATGAATAATCATTACTGATTAATATTTTGATTAATATTTTATAAAATACTTTCAATGAGTTTATTTCACAAGCTTTGCAAATTTAAAAGTTCCCATACGATGATGTTATTATTTGCGTATAAATTTACAGTCACTTGGATTTAAATTAAAATCACGGGGATCATTTAGAATCGTGTTGCATAGTAGGCTCTGATCGCGTGGAACTGGCACCTAGAATCACCTATATAGGTGCCAGTTCCACGCGACCAGAGCCTAGAAAAACGGGCATGTAACTACGGCCTGGTTCCTACATATTTTCAACTCTAGATATATGAAACTTAAAAAAAAATAGTATCACTTACACATATTTATGTTAATCTACTAGTTTTATAAACTAGCTGTATATGAAAGACTAGCTGACACGTGCCCACTTCGTTGGGGATAATTTTCATTAAATAAAAAAGTAAGACATATGCTGTCGTTGACTTGTGGCTTTTTTGTAGGCATTATTAAGCTCCACATCTTTACTCTAGAACACTTCTTTCATAGTTAAGGCAGCGTTCGTAAGAAACGCTTTCATTCGACCGTTTTTTCTTCGATTCATTTTGCAAAACGGACTACCACGTAAAAGCCTTTTTATTTTTCAGCCATAATGTAACTTTCTATTTGTGAAAGAATTTTTAAAATAGGTTCAGTAGATCCCGAGATTACCCCTTACAATTTAACAAATACACAAACTTTACCTCTTTATAATATTAGTATAGATTATGTAAGTATAAGTATTACAGATATATATATATTTTTCCTAAACTATCTCGTCCCACTGCTGGGCAAAGGTCTCCCCCAAATCCTTCTCTCTGCTTTCCGCTTTCGTCCACCAATCCCTCTCGAAAGCATCGAGGTCGTCCCGCCATCGCCTTTTTAGTCGGCCTCTACGCCGCCTTCCGTCTTCAGGCAGCCACGGTGTCACGATTTTGGACCATTTCTCTGGGTCCATCCGGCTAATATGACCTGCCCAGTCCCACTTAAGCCTCGCGGTTTTATTGCCTACATCTGCAATACCAGTGAGCGAACGCAGCGTAGTGTTTCGCACTCGATCGATGCGCTTGAAACCAAAGATGCTACGTTCCATTGCTCTTTGGCAAATCTTGAGTCTGGATTTCTGTGCTTCAGTCAGTGACCATGTCTGCGCACCGTACATGCACATGTCGATGAGTTGGCGTTTAAGCGTAAGTGGAAGGTCGCCTTTCATGTGTTCCTTCATGGACCATTAGCTCTTCCAGGCGTTCTCGATGCGGCGATCGATCTCCTTATCCTGCCTGTTTTCGAAGCTCGCTAATTGGCCCAAGTAAATGTATCTACTCATTCATTCATTTCATTTTCAGCCTGTGGTGTCCCACTGCAGGGCAAAGGCCTCCCTTCCTTTTCTGGAGATCTACTCATCAACAACAATATATTTTTTATAAAATATTATATATAAAAAAAACAAACCATCTAAGTAAATTATGTTTTTGTATGAGATTATGAGCACCCCCTTAAATATTTAATATTTTATTTTTAAATATTTATTCGTCATTAAAGCGGTAATCGGATACGCAACCCTAAATAACTTATCAAGATAACTCAATTTAACGGAACTATTGCTAAATACCGACCGACTTATAACACATTGCCATAACGCACCGATAGCGCAATCTAGGATTTGTGCACAGTAGCGCCATCTAGTGGTAAACACAACAAATTTCAAACTTTACTCGATTTGAGTATTCAAGTGCGACGGCGCGATGGCTTATTTCATGTATAAGTTTGGTGTTTCTATACCGATTTCTATGATTCTTTTTTATTGAATAGGTAATAATGTTAACTTTTTTAAATTAGGAATGAGTGAGAGTATTATAAACGTAAGAGTAAAGAAATATAATCAGAATGCTCCGAACGGCTAAGCTATCGAAAGTTACACGTGTTATTGTGAGTCAACCATAAAAGATAGAAATATGCTGTTGTAGGATATTTTTTAGACAATTTTATGTAGAATATTTCCGTCATACATGATTTCTATGTAACTTCAACCATTAAGGCTGCACACGCGACGGAAGCTTAAAAAATAGAGTAACTTCTCCCGTTTTCCCTTCACTACTCTGCTCCTATTGATTGTAGCGTAATGAAAAGTATCCTATAACCTGCCCAGGAGTATGAAGAATAATTGTACCAAGTTTCGTTAAAATCCGTCGAGTAGTTTTTGTTTCTATAAGGAACATACAGACAGACAGACAGACAGACAGACAGACAGACAAAAATTTTACTGATTGCATTTTTGGCATCAGTATCGATCACTAATCACCCCCTGATAGTTTTTTTTTTAATATATTTCATGTACAGAATTGACCTCTCTACAGTTTTATTATAAGTATAGAAGAAGATAGATTTATTCACAAACAAACTTACGACTATGAGATACAGTATTTACAAAATACATATAAGAAACAGTTGAGCTATCTACAGACCGTTGCAAATTTTTAATAGTTTAATTTAATACTTAGATTATTATCATTAGCTTCATAAACTAGTATATGCGATTTTGGCATTATTCGTCAAAGTTAAAACCATTTTGTGTTTTGACAAAAAACATCTACCTTTTGCAAGTGTCATATTTAAAATAAAAAAAAAAACGAACCCCAAAAACTATGAATGAAAACGGAAGCTACCGCCCACGGAACCCTTTTAAAAATAATAAAATACCTACCTTTTGTTGCGTTACTTGAATGTAACAAAAGCATGTTTTTTATATTTGAAAGAATGGACCGTTTTTGTTTCGGACATCTGTTGAGTGTATTGTGGAAACTGAGGTAAGGAAAAATGTATTTTAAAAGTGTTTTGTGTAGTCGTTTTTTTAACGTCCATTTAGATATTGAACCACTTGAAACAAATAATGAAGATACTACGTTACTTCGTAGTACATATTAGATTATATTTTTAGTGCTAGATTTAACTAAAAAAATTAAAAAGATGGCACTCGGGGACTGCCGCGGTAAAGCTATAGCATAGCATTTTTTGCAGGATTAAGCATGCGCAGTGTTAGGTTATTTTCGTTACGGAATTTCTGGATTCGGTCTCCACGCTCAAGGCCCGCGATAGAAGCTATGCAATAGCTTAATAATAATATTCTTGGAGATTTCACACATTACTATCTAAGTATAAGCGAATTGTTATTTTTTCTACTTACCTTTACACCTTTTCACTCTTTATTCACAAACAAACTTACGACTATACAGTATTTACAAAATGTACATTGTCATATAAAATACATAAGAAACAGTTGAGCTATCTACAGACCGTTGCAAACGATAAATAGATAGTTCAACTGATCCAAATCAGTACCAATCGGAAGCGTACCCAAGACACTGGCTGCATTGCCGCGCTGAATAGCAATGCTGATACGCTGGGCCAGATACTCACCAGCCCTTTTCACCATTTTTAAAGGTTAATTAGCTAATTTCACTGTTCGTCTGTATGTTTTATTTTCCTGGTAATTACTAGAATTTTATTGAACTCTAATAATCTAGGCTAGGTAAAAGCTAATATATGTTAAATTAATTATAAGCATATTAAAAAAAATATTCTAAAAAAATGATAAAATGTAAATCTAAATATTTTCCTAACTTTTATTAACTTTTAATCTGAATATTTTTTTCGAAATTAACACATTTTAAATCCTAAACTGGGTAATTAAAATGATTTTATCATTAAATAAATACTTAAATGTTTGTACCTAAATGAAAAAAAAAAACTTAAGGAATTTAAAATGTATAGAAATAATAACACAAAATCAATTTTACTCTTTTTATTTGACAAAAGAAATTAATTCATTTTTTTATTTCCGTTTCCTTATAATACAATGTAATTAAACTATCTATTTATTTATGTATATATTTAATCCACTATATTTTACAAAAAATATTTACAAATTTGAAAATTTCATCCCCTAAAGACCCATACAATACAAAATAAGTGAAATTTAATTAAACAGATATTTTGGTAAATTAACCATAAAAAAACTATGATTGATACTAATATAAATAAAAAAAAAATGCCGAAAAATTACATAAAAAAAATCCTAAGAATTTCGCAGACAAAAGATAAGTAAATAAAATAAAAACCTATTTTTCATTTCAAAATAAATTGTTCTACAAAAATAAGAAATATTTTATCACAAGGTTTGTGTTTTAATTTATATAAAATCTAAATAAATAAAACTATAGATTAAAGCTTAAAACGGATACATTTCTAAAAAAACCTACAATTTTCGGCGTTAAATTTAACCGACTGCAAAAATAGATCGAGGTAATGAGTTTGATTTCAAAATTTGAAATCAAAAGGACGGTAAATTATACAGAGAAATAATTTTAATTTTATATACAGTATCCCAAGAACGAGTTTGTGCACTCACGGATCGTAGAGCTTCTCAAGAAACTTGCGAGGGGCGCTGCTTGGATCTCCATACAAAATCGGTGGCGCTCGGCGATTGCTACGATCCGTGTGTGCACAAACTCGTATGGGGTACTGTTATGTGAACTTAAAAAGTTCTTAAATTAGATAAGTTTATTTGAAAATGTGTTTCTGCTTCTTGGTCGTTGCGAGGTGTGCCAAGAGTCACGTGACCAACAACCAATCAGAGGGTTGAGCACGGATAAATACAATCGTAAACATAGCAGTGACGTATTTAAGATACACTGCACGTTAACATCAGCTTTACTGTCGAACGTTGCAGCGTTAGCGCGCAGTGTACGTTAAAGTTAAAATAAAAGTGTATTAAATGTTTTGATGGAACTCGTTCCTCATAGATTATGAAGTGTATTTCCACCATTAACAAAAAAACAGCGGGCTTGACGATTGACTGACTTGACTGAGAGTTATATTCAAGCACTTGACATTGACAGAAATTGCCTGTCGTATTGACTGATAGAAGATAAAAAAAAGAAGTCCTTCGCTCTGATTGGTTGTATCGACCACGTGACTAAATGTCATAGATTAAACAACTGATTAGAACGCCATTTTCTTTTTATATATAGCTTAGAATTAATTTATATTTATTAGGATTTATTTTTAAATGATATTAAACAGTGTTTTAATCAATTGAATTATCTATTGTGGTTATAAACGAAAAAAAATTGGATCAAAGATTTTTTATTCGGGTAGTTTACAATTGTATTACTACCTAACAATATACAAAAAAAAATTGATAATAATGATTTTTATACGTTTTGTTGAATAAAGTTTTTGATCCATTAAATTTCCCTATTTACTTATAACTCAAAATTTACAGTTAACATTATAAACAATTAAGCCTATATTAATTAATTATAAAAATGTACATTTTTTTATAATTATCTATTAAATATTTCCTTATTAATACAGTTGGTTGTCAATATTGACGTTAAAACGTCTTGTATAGGACGCCATCTTGTTACCGTCGGCCATTTTGTCATGGTTTTTATAATACACTCACTTTTTAATCATTTCCTTGGTTGTTACACTGCTGGCCATACTCTGTAACAAAACAATAAATATTAATTAAAATAAATATTTTACGTTAAGTTTATTAGTATCTAAGTTACGTTTTTTATGCAATAAATGTTAGGTAATTTAAAAAATGATCATATGAGTTGTATTTTTAGTTTATGATATAAATATCCAAACTAATATTTTTTTTATTATGCGGGTTACTTACAAAAAAAAAAGGTTTATAGTTTTAGTTTTCTAGCCTAAAAAACTAAAAACTACGTTTAAATATATTTTCTTATAAAAATATCAATAAGAAATATATAAAATTAATTTTCTAGGCTTAGTTTTATGTAGAGTTATGTGTTAAGAATATCAAAAAAATTAAAATAAAATGAGGGTAGTTAAAAAATTGTTGAAATTATAAAGTCAATGTACATTTCTTACTTTTTGCTTACTTACGTGAGAAGTCCAGGGTTCGCATCCGTCTGGTACCAGGAGTACTGCGGCACGTAGGGGGGGTGCGGCTGTGGGGCCCCCTGATGGTGAAGCGGGTGCGAGTGCGCCCCCTTCATGTCCCACGGTCCTGGCGCGCCCTGAGACAATACAAATATACATTTAATTTTATATATACATATATATTTATGTATAAATGTATTTTCTACCATAAATTGTAGGGTTAGCTGGTAGATAATGCAATTTCAGCATTTTTTTTAAATCTTTTTTTATTTAAGAGAGTTTAATCAACATGATTATGTCACCCTCGACTTATGTTAGCATTAATTTCGCTGGTACACTACTTTGAAGTGTAATAAACTTCAAACTTCCTCAAACTTCAATTGCATTCATTGAATTAAATCACAAGGATCACTTTGAAACGTCTTACATACCTACTAGATGATTCTAAGCGCTAGTTCGTCGCGACCAGAGTCTAGAAGAACTGGCAAGAAACTAGACCTGGATTCTATCGTTTTATTACAGGTACCTATGATCCTTCTTAAAGAATGTTCTATTTATTTATTGACATAGTTTTTCACAACGCGTTAAAAACTTCATTTGATAAAGTGATAAGGTGCGCCGCCACGCCCTCTATCGGAGTAATGAGCGAAGCATTTATAACGTGAGCACGCAATATGGTATCCTAATGTATTAGTTTAGATAGTACCTTAAAAAAAAGTTTTATTTGATTACCAAAAACTATATAAAAAAATAATGCAAGACAATCCACACAACATCATCTAGCCCCAAGCTAAGCAGAGCTTGTGTTATGGGTGAGGTACTAGAAGACTGAAATACTTAATGCAATACATTACATCGATATTTATTTTTTATTATAAGTACATATAAAATACCCAGAACACCCGGAATAAATAATTGAACATCCTAAGACATCCTCAATAATTTAGATTTCTGCTTGGTGCTTCTTAGGCTCATCATCTTACCGGTTGTAAGCAGTTTTCACACGATCTGTACCCAAGTATGAGTTTGTACGGATCGCAGAGCCGCAATCGCCAAGCGCCACCGATTTCGTATGGAGATCCAAGCAGCGCCCCTAGCAGCTTTCTTAAGAAGCTTGGATCTCCATACAAAATCGGTGGCGCTCGGCGATTGCGTCTCTGCGATCCGTGTGTGCACAAACTCGTACTTGGGGTACTGAAGTGTCTACCGTGACTGTACCAGCTCAAGTCCTTACCTTAAACATCCACGGCATCGGTCGTCGTTCCGAAGGGTCATTGTCCTCTGCTGGGCCGAAATAACCTTCCTATGAGAAAAGAGACTCTTTCCTCATCAATATTTCAATAATTTACTACAGAATTTAAGCAATAACTAAACGCACTTCCAAAATCATAAGCTTATAATCATAAAAAGAGTTGATTGAGCGAAAGATGATATGAGAGTGAGAGGAGTAGAGTTGAGAAATGATGGGAGTGAGTCACAAGGTTTTAAACTAAGTTTAAGTGTGAAAGATGTTATGAAAGTGAGAGGAGTAGAGTCGAGGAATGATAGAAGTGAATCACAAGTCACAAGCTAACAAAGAAAGTTTAAGGGTGAAAGATGATATGAAAGAGGAATGGAGTTGATGCCTTGATCACACGTACCGAGTAAACCGGCGAGACAGTGACGTATTTAAGATACACTGCGCGCTAACGCTGCAACGTTAAACAGTAAAACTGATGTCGAAGCGCAGTGTATCTCAAATACGTCACTGTCTCGCCGGTTTACTCGGTACGTGTGATCAAGGCATAACGAATAATAGGAGCGAGTCACAAGGTTTTAAGCTAAGTTTAAAGTAAAAGAAGTGGTTGGATTGTGTGAAAGATGGTAACAAAGTGAGAGGAGTAGAGAGTTGACGAATAATGTATGATAAAACCTAGTCACTCTCCTCTTGAAAACGTCCATGGTTTAAGAATTTGGAAACAGACTAGGAATCACACTCAACGTTTTATGATTAGTCACAATTCTTCGTGCTCAGTCCCTTTTAACTCTCCTCTTGAAAACGTCCAAGTTTTTGGCATTTGGAAACAGATAAAAGTCCAAGTTATAGGAATTTGGAAACAGAAACGTCCAAGTTTTAGACATTTGGAAACCGAGAAAAGTCCAAATTTTAGGAATTTGGAAACATAAACATCCATGTTTTAGGCATTTGGAAACCGAGAAAAGTCCAAATTTTAGGAATTTGGAAACATAAACATCCAAGTTTTAGGCATTTGGAAACAGCGAAACGTCCAAGTTTTAGGAATTTGGAAAAGACCAGGAATCGCACTCTTCGGGTTAGGATAGGAAAGTTTAGTAGTAGATGCATGTCACTTACGTATCCTACTCTTGGATCCCAGGACTGCTGGTGCGGCGGCTTCACGTCACACGAGCTGCCGTCAGGAGACCTGCCAGCTGATGGCTGTAACAAAATACACCTGTCAAAGTGCTGTCAAATCCTTAAGGATAGCAAAGATAAAGCCTAGGCCCGGATCGTGCAAAATTGTAACGTAAACGGTTCGTCTAAGCAGCTAAGGTTCACCAACGTAACGTGTACGTAGCGTGTGCAACTTCGTATCGCTGTAAACGCTAACCGCTCATCTTTTCCGTTCGTGTGACAGCGGTTATGCCACCAATCTTCGTATAATGTTCGAATGTTGAACGTGTTTGGCAACACGCCGCGATCCCAAAAAGACTATTAAGTACTTTTGTCAGGCGGCCAAAGAAACGTGCCTTTATTACTTTACTAGCTGACCCGTGCCCACTTCGTTAGGCATAATTCGACCGTTTTTTCTCCGATTCACTTTGCAAAACGAACTACCACGTAAAAGCCTTTTTATTTTTCTGTTTTTATAAACCCTATGACACTCAGCAATAATGTGGCTTTCTAATGGTGAAAGAATTTTTAAAGGTTCAGTAGATTCCGAGATTACTCCTTACAATTTAACAAATATACAAACACACAAACTTTACTTCTTTATAATAAAAAGAACTGTCTCTAAGCTTCATATTTCTTACATATCCGACCTTGACATCCCACGGCTGCTGAGGAGGCTGCTTCACATCCCATGGGGTGCCCGTGGGGGACAGTCCGGGGGACAGTTCTGAGACGGGGGTCGAACTGGGCGTGGGGGAGTGTGCCTGCGTTGGACCACCCCCTTGGTATGCAGAGGGGGAGTGCTGTGAACCGCTGGAACTGCCACCACCACCTGGAGGAAGAGTTATATTAAGTTTGGGGATATTCTGATTTCCAATCAGATCCAATAAAAAAAAATCATTAGCAAAATAATTTAGATCTTCGTAATAAACTTTAATGTTCATCACACAAACATATACCCTAGGAATCAAAACCACGACCAACAGTATGGAAGGCAGAGCTACTACCAACTGAGCTGTGCCAGATAAGTTGACTTACCATGCAGCAGCTGGTTGTTGTTAGGGGGGCTCCCAGGCGGGAGGCCTAAGCTCGGTGGTGGAGCACCAACTTGGGCCGCTTTCATCATCTTCTTGTATTTACTTCTCCGGTTCTGGAACCAGATCTTGACCTGTGGAAGAGAGAGATGCTTAGATTGCTTTTCAATAATAAAATTAAATAAATAATGCTGAACAATCCACACAACATCATCTAGCCCCAAGCTAAGCAGAGCTTGTGCTATATACTAGAAGACTGACATACTTAATTGTATCAGCATTGCTAGCTATTCAGCGCGGCAATGCAGCCAGTATCTTGGGTACGCGATTGCTACTGATTTGGATCAGTTGAGCTATCTATAGATGGTTTGCAACGGTTTGTAGATAGCTCAACTGTTTTTATAAATTTTATGTATACCGATGTACCTACATTATGTGAATTATGTATCTAATAGTCGTAAGTTTGTCTGTGAATAAATTTTTATTATTTTATTATATAAATTAACAGATAAGCATAAAGTATCCCCGAGACGATCAAGTGCACTTGACAAGTCTCACGTTATTGACGATTTCACTTGACGAGGGACTTGACGCGAATTGAAGGTGCCATCAAGTTTACGACGCAGTCGTTCGCCATTTGCCCACGAAAGTGGTCGTCGCAAAAATGTATAATGGTTTCCAACGCAGACAAGGCATTCCTTGCTATAACTCTATCACAAAAAACTACTATGACTACGACGACTAACCCCCTATCCTATCATATAAAAAGTTAGCGTTGACTTTAAGTCATCATTACGTATGGTAATCAATATTTCAAGTCTTCGCTAACTTTTTATAAGATTATTATTAGTCGTCGTACTGTATGACTTTAGATTACAATTATTATATATTATATATGGACCTGTTTCTGAAATAAAGACATTTTATTTACTTATTTATTTAAAAAAAAAAGGCGATGGTGTAAGGAATGGTATAAAATGAGATATCGATTCACGCATGAACATTTGCAAAGAACTCTTCAAGCAACTGAGCCGGACGATTATAAAACGTAACGTCTCGGTCCGGTTCGTCGTCCGCCATCTTCGATGTTCCGGCCGCAAATGAATAAAAACTTGTCAAGTCGCGTCAATTCGCGTCAATTCGCATCAAGTGCAAGGTACTTCAAGTGCCGTCAATCAAAATTTCTATCAAGTCGGTCAAGTCCGTAGATCACTTGACGGGACTTGTCAAGTCAACGCTGTAAACGATCAATATGCATTTCAATCACGTAAGACTTGTCAAGTGCACTTGATCGTCTCGGGGACCCATTACGTTTATAATAGAAAAATGTCGAACATGACATTCATTATTTAACAATATTACATTGTCAACAGACAAATCCTGTAAATAAAATAACTTTGATTCTGTCATAAAAAAATCAAAATAGCCGACATAACTCGCAAAACATTATTTCCGGTATTATGAATGTATTTAAATAAAATAACCATCTGAATTCAGTACAAAGTAAATCACAGATATAAATACTTATTCAACGAAAAACTTCAAGTACTATAAATGTATTTTCATGTTATTCATGGAACATTAAAATAAAATTGTCAAAATTTTCTGTGTAAATTCTGCAAATAGTTATGTATGTATTTATGTATGAGGGTAGCGTGAGTAGGCGGAGTCAGGGGTGCGAACTACCGTTAGTCTGCCGTTACGCGATAGGGGTGGGACATGTCGATAATTTGGCTATCGATAAATCCTTTGTATCGATAATTATGAATTGATAGATAATTTGTTTGCATAAAACAGTTTTGAATAAACTAACTGGTAATAATGCAAAAACTCCTTGTGAGTAAAACATGGTTTTTAAATATATATCTAATATTTAAAAACCGTGGAACATTTAAATTCACACATCACACTCTAGTCCCAAACTAAGCAAAGCTTGTATTACCGGAATTAGATTTCTGATATACATTTTGTTTGTAAATACATACATCGTAAGACCCAGACACAAAACCAATATTTATATTCATCACAAAAAATGCTCTGGGTGGAAATCGAATCTACGACCCACATGTAAGGCAGAGCTACAACCAATTGAGCTGTGACGCCTGTCATTCTGCCATATGCCTGGGTTATATAACTAATTTATAAGCTATTTGTTAAAAAAAAACAATAAGGTAATAAATGTTATTTTTCTTTAAATATGTACTTTTAACATTAAAACGTGTTCTTATTAACAAACAATTATAAATAAAACATAAAATAACGTGTTCTTGTTGACAAACATAAAATAATATAACTTTTATTACAGAAGTATCGTAAAAGTCGAGTTTAAATGATTTAAACTTAGCTGTTATTAATAATATAAATCCATAGTTTATTTATAATCCACCTACATAATACAAATACCGGATTTTATGCATAATTTTAATATATAAAACGCAAATAAAGAAGTCAACCGACCGCGTGTTACAAAACCGGTTTGTGCATTGATTACTTGATTTCGCTATAAATTGATCACTTATCAGTAATGTTACTTGTCATGCGAGTATGATGCATACCAGGACGGAGTTATAACATGATATAAGGCAAGGAAATAAAAACCTACATCTCATTTACCGAGCTAAGCGTCTCAGTTTTAAGGCCTAAACTGATTTTGTCTCTGTTTGTATATATACGGATATTATAATGTATGTTTGGGTTTAATTTTGTAAAATATTGGTACACAAAATAAATATTCACGGACATTTCACACATCACACTTTTTTCCCAAACTTTGCAAAACTTGTACTATGGAAACTAGATTGCTGATAGAATATTTATACACATTTATAAACGTTTAGCTTTTAAATAAAGTTATACTCAGCAAATTGAGATGAAATATTGTATACAAGTTTTGTTTGAATGACAATGCAAGTGACACCATTCTAAATCCAAAATGGCGGACGTTTAGAGATGGTGGACCAGTTTTTCGTACATATTAAATTATATTATTATTGAAAATGTTTGCTTAAAATCTTATGTTTGTTTATCTATTTAGATTTTATAAGTTCTGATGTTATTTGATTTAAATTCAATGCTTATGTCATCTTCCGCTCAAATTAAGTTATAAATTTTATTCTAATTAGGAAATAAGATGATCCATGTTTTAGTTTTTTCCTAGTTACAGTAGATATTTATTAGTTCATACCAGAGACTAGTAATATAAATAGACTGCCAATCTCATACAAAAAAACGTGACTCGGAAAAAGGTGAAATCCGAGAGTTGTAGTGGCTTATTTCTAGATGGCGCTGTATTCCGATCAAACCTATGGTATAAATCATTGTTTACGATCACCTAAAAATAAAATAAAAATTTTGGTGTGCACTAACACAGAAATAATACAGATTTTTTGGCTTTTAGTGCTGTTAGGATAATTTTTACGATAATTTTTCAGCGCCATCTAGAAATAAGCCACTACAACTCTCGGATTTCACCTTTTTCCGAGTCACGTTTTTTTGTATGAGATTGGCAGTCTATTTATATTACTAGTCTCTGTTCATACTTAATTAATTAGTCATTTTTATGGTGTATATAAAATTATAACTCTATGAGCACCAGTTATTTATTAGCATGTAATAATAACTTTGACGTTGAACTAAAGCAATTAATTTGTTACATAAAATAACTTGTAATACAAAAGGCATTTGCTCAAATAACGGAAAATAAAATTATTCGCACAAATGCATACAAAAACTTGTATTAACTAATAATTTTATTAAAATAATTTCATTATGAATAGTTTAACAATTGGTCTATCTCAGTTCAATAAACACAATAAAAATATAAATGAATGAATGAATAACGCTTTACAGTACACACAAATTACACCAAAAAAAATTGAGAAACAATAGTTAGAACTTAAATGCACAATGGGCGGCTTTATCGCTCAATAGCGATCTCTTCCAGGCAACCGTGTAACTAATTTGAAGTGTAACATATCTAAAAGTTTATATTAGTTCAATTATAACGCTAAAATAATATACTTAATTATAATAAGTAAAATATCTCATATAATATTTGTAACAAAAACGTATGCAGTAACAATTTTATCGATATCGACTCTACGAATCTATCGATAACGCCCCATCCCTAAACCACGTTCACCCCAATATTAGCCAGGTCAACGCGACATGTTTAACCCACACCCCAAATTGAACTATATTATAAGGGTGTAGAGTTGAAAGTGGCTTTTATTATTCAATTCCATTCACTTTGACGAATTTTGAAATATCGCTCGGAATTTGTGTTCGGAATTGCTACCGTGTAGTGTTGTGGTAGTATATTGTTTTTTTTTTACTGCACTACAGTATAGTTTTTTTTTTAAAAGGCTTTGTTGTGGTTACGCTTAGATACTTGTTTTTGAAGTTTTTTTTTTTTTAATTTGAATTTTGAGCTAATAGTTGTTCTTGTGATTTAGACGACCGAATTGAACCAAGGCATGATTATATTAACGCAATATATTTTATATTAGGTAATTATTTTAGCATTTATGTCATTTTTGATCTGTTATTTTGAACTAAACACCCTAAATTTTATTATCAATTACGAATATATGTAAGTATATATTTTTGTCATTAACGGCCGGTTTCTCGAACGATGATCAACGAAAAAATCATTAAATTACTATGTGTCAAACTCGGATCAATCGTGATTTGGGTTTCCAGAAACCGGCCGTACCTAAGTGTTTTTCATATAATATTTTATATAATGTATACTTATCGTTATGTACAGAAAATATAAAAAAACATGCAGATATACCTATAAAAGTGTTCCTGCCATATGTTGACCGCAAAAAACTTCGTTTTTTTTAATTCAACTTGTCACGCACCTTTGTGGTATTTTGGCGGCAAAAATTGTTGACAAAATGACATAAGGCGTTGTGGGAATGACCACTTTTATATTACTACTACCGCTGCGCTGTTTAGGACATGCCTGTGCCTACTCTAAAAATAAATATATACGTGGACATTTCACACATCACACTCCCGAACTAAGCAAAGCTTGTAATAAGGAAACTAGATTGCTGGTAGAATACTTTATATACATTTTTTTTTGAAAATACATACATAAAAACACCCTGACATACACAGAACAAACATTTAATTGTAATTTGTGTATTAATATAATAAAACAAATTGTAAATTGTATTTTTCACTTTCAATAAAAGGAATTCATTTACACGGCGGGAATCGAACCCACGACCCACAACATGGAAGCAGAGCAGAGCTACTACCAATTAAGCTGTGCTGTGACGTCTCTGAATATTGAATCGTTGGAGAGTAAGAAGGTACAGTTAGTAAAGTAAAGCAAGTAATGAGTAATACAATACTTATAGAAGGATAAAAACCCAAGTTTAGATAAACCAAGTTATAAAGAAAAAAACAAAATCGCGCTATTCCCACAGAAATATTTGGTCAGTGGACGGTGGCATGCAACAGGGAGCATACGAATGCGTCGGCGACTTCAAAGAGATAACCCACATAGCGCCGACAACTTGTCCTCGACAAGTATCCCGTCACTATGGACGTGTTTATGCGAGAGTGTACTATGAAGTTTTTTGCAGTTTGTAATTTGCAAAAATAGAAGTGTTATGCACGATAGTCCTTATGATTTTTTGAGTTTGTAGCGTTAAGCGTTAGCGTTAGCGTTTGCGAATATATCTGGACCATCATCAAAAGATGATGGTCCAGATATATTCGACAAGTAACAAGTCACTATGGACGTGTTTATGCGAGAGTGTACTATGAAGCTTTTTGCAATTTTTGCAGTTTGCAAAAATAGAGACGAATTGTCGAAGTGTTTTGTTCAAAAAGTGTTATGCACGATAGTCTCAGTGATTTTATGAGATTTTGTGATGAAATAATGAAGAAGACTTGATGACATTTTAATATTTAACACAAAATTATATTAAAGTTATAATTTGACAATGTCGTATAATTTGAAAATTTGACGCAGTAAATTTTTACAAGAGGAAGAAGAGAGGTACTGGGGTTAACATTTTATCAAAAAGTGTTGTTTGCGTTCCAACATTTTGTTTGTAGTTTTAAGCATGATGGTCCAGATAAATTCGACAAGTATCCCGTCACTATGGACGTGTTTATGCGAGAGTGTTCTATGAAGCAGTTTTTTGCAGTTTTCGAAAATATTGACGTTTTTTAGAAAGTGTTATGCAAGATGTTTTTATATTCTACATTAGTTTCTGATTTTATAACGCGGACCTGTTTATGCGAGAGTGTGCTATGAAGTTTTTTGCAGTTTACAAAAATAGATACGAATTGTTTTTTTTAGAAAGTGTTATGCAAGATGGTTTTATATTCTACATTATTTTCTGATTTTGCAATGTTCATGAATTTTATAGATTTACCGCTGAGTTTTTTTTTATAGGCCTCAGTTTCATATTTGTTTTACATTTACTGAAGCACTAGCGAATTTTTATACAACAATATTTCTATATTTTTATGGGTTTTAGGAAAAATGTTATAAAAAACTGAAAAACTAGATCACAGCTTGCAAGGCAAGGTCTTAGCTACAATATTCTTACTATTATTCATAGCAAAAATGCAAATATCTAATTCAGACAGTAATTTTAATGATTAGATTAAAATAAGTGTCTCAAATCAAAAGAGAAATCTTTCTCTTACCGCCCTTTGTCTTGTCTCTCATAAGCAAAGTGTTATTAAATAAAATTAATGAATATTTACAGACATTTCTAGTTCCAAACTAAGCAAAGCTTGTACTATGGGAACTAGATTGCTGATAGAATACTAAAATAGGTACATTAAATTGATTATCATAATTAAAGTTTTTAATCTCAAATATATTTTAGTTAAATTAGTTTTTATTAAATTGATGAAGGTAAAATATATGTTCGCTCAAAAGAATTACTTATAAATAAAAAAATATTTATTATAAGGTTGAATATTGTAACTAATAGGAATAAACATAAAATCATCTAAAAATTGATCTTAAAAAGGATTTTCCTTATCAAACATTTAATCAACTTTTTAGACATTATTTAAAGCTCGAACAAAAATAATCTGATTCAATATAATGCTAATCCTATAATAGAATCAATAAGAATCACTTTACGTATCTCCCATCACATCCAGCATCTAAAAGAATCAATCACATCAACAACTCAATTTGGAAATAATAAATATTTAATTAATAAATACACATTAATATTTATGCATGACTCGATGTTGCATGCGATCGTTCTTTTGGTTTAAAAAAAAACGGTAGCGCAAAATACTTACGGAGTTTGTGTAATGACGGGCGTGTTGTAGCGTTCACCGTTATATTGAAATTAGATATTTATTCCCATCAAAGTCAAAGTCAACGTCATCGCAACGCAAAAGTCATCCAGTGGCTCTACCATGAGTTTTTACTATACTATATTTACTATACTCGTTAGCGTCTGTAGTTAAAAAATGAATGAAAATTTGTACAGCGCCTCTAGCGGATAGTTAGGTACTAAAATTCGTAATACTAATATTGACGTAACTACTGTAGTAAAGTCAGGCGATTTTACTGTGACAACTCATGGTAGAGGTACAGGTGATGACACATTTGTGATGAATATAAATATTTGTTCTGTGTCTGGGTGTTACTATGTATTCTATGTATGTATAGTATTAAGTATGTCAGTCTTCTAGTACTCATAACACAAGCTCTGCTTAGCTTGGGGCTAGATGATGTTGTGTGGATTGTCCAGCATTAATTAAATATTTTATTTATTTACAAGAGAAATTTAAGTACTTATTCTATCAGCAGTCTAGTTCCCATACAAGTTTAGCTTAGTTTGGGGCTTGAGTGTGTTGTGTGAAATGTCCGTAAATATTTATTTATTTGAAATATTACGATCAGTTTTTTAGTTTAACGTTATGTTAGCGACCACAGACTTACAAATACGTAGACACGACAGATTTATATAATTCCTGCGAGAAGGCAAACAAGAAACGTGGGTTCGATTCCGGCAACAGAAATTCGCGGTAAAATGGATTTTTGAGACATTTTGATTTTTGACGACTTACAAATTTTAAAAGGTTGTATGATTCTAAATGATCCTTGTGATTTTATTGAATAAAGTCATTTTTGACTTTGACTTTGATTCGTGGTCTCCCCATTTCCTATATACTGTTAACTTTCGAATACTTAGTAAAAGTCACGGTCGTCAGGTAAAAAAGCGTATCTGAAATAATGACTTATAAAAATGTTTAATGATAAAATGAAATTATTTGTTCATTTATAAACTGACAGTGAAATATGAGCATTTAATTACGTTTTGTAATTTAATTTATATTGTACCTAACTACTGCAGATTTATAATGACCTATAATAATCTAGTTAATAGATAATAAATAAATATTCACGAACATTTCACACATCACGCTCTAGTCTCTACGCAAAGCTTGTACTATGGGAACTAGATTACTGATAGAATACTATATATTTCAATTGTAAATAATAAACATCAAACACAGAAAAAACATCAGTGTTCGTTACACAAACATTTGCTCTCGGTGGGAATCGAACCCACGATTCAAAGCATGGAAGGCAGAGCGACGACCAAATCAGCTGTGTCGCCTGTCAATATCCACTTAGTAGGTATATTTTAGAAAAATAATTTTATCAAGACCCGATTGTAACCTACGATTTTGAAATCAGAAAGTGTTTGATATCACTAGACCACCTATACTTTTAATAAAACAAAAAAGAAAAACTTTTTTTTTATTTTCTTCTCCAAAGTCTCAACATTAAATAAATCACTTCTTAATAAAACTAAATAATTTGTCCACGACCGTATTGAAACCTACGATTTTGAAATCAGGTGTTTGCTACCACTAGACCATCAGGACTTTTAATTTAAAAAAAATGTTTTTACTGCCTCAGAAGTGACAAGTCAACATTAAATAAATAAATCATTTCTTGATAAAACTTTAAAAACTTCTTACGACAGTGAAATATCAATCAATAATCAAGTTTTTACAAGAAAAATCACTTTCTTTTTGCATGAAGTCAAAATGACTTAAAAACCCAATAACAACATTGCACTGATTACGAAATTTAATTTTGCAATTTGACAAGGTCACTATACCTGTTTTAAACGGGAACCACAATATATATCTTACAGTAAACTTACTACAGCAGTTATAATTAATAATGCTGGACAATCCACACAACATCATCTAGCCCCAAGCTAAGCAGAGCATGTGTTATGGGTACTGACATACTTAATACAATACATTACTTATAGATATTTTTATTATACATAAAATACTTAGAACACCCGGAATAAATATTTGCAGATCGTACAAACATTTAGCCTAAGGCGGACCTTTGCCCGCCACGCCACATCGGTCGTCAATAAACAAATAAATATTCACGGATATTTCTCACATCACACTCTAGTCCCAAACTAAGCAAAGATTGTAATATAGGAACTAGATTGCTGATACAATACTAGGTATATAATTTTTTTTGAAAATGCATAGAATATCTCAGTCAAGTCAGTCAATCAAGTTGTCAGTTTTACTGAGTGA
Source organism: Ecliptopera silaceata (assembly GCA_932527185.1). Taxonomy (NCBI): domain Eukaryota; kingdom Metazoa; phylum Arthropoda; class Insecta; order Lepidoptera; family Geometridae; genus Ecliptopera; species Ecliptopera silaceata. The sequence goes on along the minus strand of OW052217.1, from coordinate 2,719,825 downwards.
AATATTTACTGACAAGTGTCTTTACTGTTTGATATCTATATTGTGACGAAAAATAACCACTTTTTGCGGTGTAGGTGAAAGCCCTACAGTCTCTCTTAAAATGTCTTTAGACTCGCCGACTTCGCTTTATAAGACGAGAGGGTATGTGATGTTTTATCGACTCGATATACTTTTTGACGTGACAACGTCTTATAATTCGATAGAGCCGGCTGCACGCACGAAAAAACATGATCATGCGACGTTACCTCGCTCTGAGGCGTTCCATGAAGTGCAAGCGAGAGCGCGGAACGAGCGACAAAGAAGCACAATCGGCCTTTGCGTTCGTTGTCACGTTCAACTATCGTCAGTAGGTACCTAAACCGACTTTACAGACAACCATTTTTTATCGATATTTTAAGTTTGTCGATTGAACGTCACTAGGTAAATATCTGATTTTTTTTTTTTAATTTGATTTTAGAATATTGCTACATTTGTTTTGTTTCAATCGTAAGTGACGACCGATGTGGCGCGGCGGGCGAAGGTCCGCCTGCGACGCGAAGATTGCGGGTTTGATTCCCGAAATGTTTGTACGATCTGCAAATATTTATTCCGGGTGTTCTGGGTATTTTATATGTATAATAAAAAATATCTATCTAAGTGATGTATTGTATTAATTATGTCAGTCTTCTAGTTCCCATAACACAAGCTCTGCTTCGGTTTTTGCTCTGTTTTAAAACAGTGCTAAGTAATTTGAGTTAAGAACTTAACTTAGCATTTTAAATGCTTAGCATACTTCTTTTAAAATTTTATTTATAAAATTTAAAATTTGATTTTTTTTAAATTTAATTTGTAAATAATCTAAAAATTAATTACTTTTTATAAGTAAGCATTCAAACAAGTTTCAAACAACCCTAAATATACAGGATAATCAAAAACCGTAAGATAATTCCATCATCCCTTATAAACGCACAATGAAGATTTGATTAACCAACCCCTAATAATAGACTAGGGTCGTCAAAAAGGACCTAATTACACCGATTTGGCAACCCTGCTGGGCTTGTTAGCTAATATTGAGCATATGTTGGGGTGGTGGATCTGTCAAAGAACTGTCAATAATTGACAGGTGATTTTGTTTTTTTACTAGAAAATTTTGTTAGCAACTGTTTGTTCAAAAATAAATTTTGGCAATTTTGCAGTTTTTTTTGGGATTCTGATGTCAGAATAAGTATTGAAAATTTTAATTTAAAATATTTGCTAAAAGTAACCGAGGAACTTTATGCATGGATTATTAATATAGATAAAGTTAGCTATTAAGTTTTTACTGAAATTATTGAACATAATAAATTATTTATTTTAATTATTCACGGACATTCCACACATCACGCTCTAGTCCCAAACTAAGCAGAGCTTGTACTAGATTGCTGATAGAATACTATACATTTTATTTTGTAAATACATACATAGAAAGAATATATAGTAACACCCAGACACACAAAAAATACTTATGCTCATCACACAAACATTTGCTGTCAGTGGGAATCAAACCAACGACCATAGATGAAAAAAATAAAAAATAAATTGAAGTTTAATCTATCTCATCATCATCATCAGCCTATATCAGTCCACTGCTGGACGTAGGTCTCTGCAGACGCGCCACTGAGCCCGGTCTTCATCTCTTCTCATGTTGTGTTTGCCAGCTACACTCCGCAGATCGTCGCTCCATCTCGCCGGAGAATCTATGTAATGTATTAATCTATCTAAATCAATTATTTTAAACAAATATTTCTAATGATTTATATGTTTGTATAAGTAAGTCGATTCCGTATTTGATTAAGGGTAGTTTCACCCTCTCATTGGGGGTTCGTGTTGCAAAATAATGAACGAAACTTGAGTTGAATATGTTATCAAATAGAATTACTGTGTTGTCCGCAAGATAATACATTTTAGCATTCAGAAACAAAGATTTATTTTAACGACCGATGTGGCGCGGCGGGCGAAGGTCCGCCTGCGACGCGGAAGGTTGCGGGTACGATTCCCGCCTTGGGATAAATGTTTGTACGGATTGCAAATATTTATTTCAGGTGTTCTGGGTATTTTATATGTATAATAAAAAATATCTATCTATGTAATGTATTGTATTACCTAAGTATGTCAGTCTTCTAGTACCCAAAACACAAGCTCTGCTTAGCTTGGGGCTAGATGATGTTGTGTGGATTGTCCAGCATTATTTATTTATTATTTATATATACCATTTGTGAGTTTGATTAAGTATTTGATTATTTCTGAATACATACTCACAAATCATGGTAAATATCCCGTTTACAAAGAAAACTATGTTCAACAAAACCGTGATAATTTCAATAAGGGTGAAAACTCTTTTTTTTTCTCTAAGTTTTTTTAACCTGTCTTTTTTCTGAAGTAGAGTCTCTTTTCTGTGGTTACTTTTTGGTTGCGGAACCCTAAAAAAAAAATAAGAACCAGTGACATTGTTTCTATGACACGCGACGTTGCAATTGCCGTTTTTTGTGGTTTTTCGTTCGCCGGATGACGTATAATTATTTTCGTATTAGTCACAATGAAATTCGGCTGTCAGTACGTTTGAATGTTGGTCACGTTGTTTTTTTGTTATTTTGTATGAAGACAATGATTTTGGGAGTGTTTGGATTATTACTTGAATATAAATAACGAACGAACTACTTAGCAACGAGTAACTTGGACGTTAATTCTGCAAATTTTAATTCCAGTTAAAATATTAAAACAATCAAAGAAGGATCATGTTTTATAAAATAAAAAACGGTAGGAACCAGGCCGTAGTTTCTTGCCCGTTCTTCTAGGCTCTGGTCGCGTGGAACTGGCACCTAGAATCACCTAGTATGTAAGACGATTCTAAATAATCCGCGTGACTTTACTGAATAAAATGTTTTTGATTCTGATAAATACATGCTTGAAAAGGGAAAATTTATGTAAATAAATAATATTATGTTCAAAGAAGATTTTCAGAGACTTATCGCGTATAATTTCCCGAACTAAGCAAATCTTGTGTAGGTACAAGATTTGCTTGGTTATTACGGGAACTAGATTTCTGATAGAATACTTATATACATTTCTTTTTGTAAATAAATACATACATAGAATAAATATTTATGTTCATCACACAAACATTTGCCCTAGGTATCGAACCCACGACCAGCATGGAAGGCAGAGCTACTACCAACTGAGCTGTGACGCCTGTCGAAGTATATTCCACAATGTCCCCTTATATACAAATACATAGTGAAGTAAATAACCCGACCGTGAGAAACACAATGCAACACTATAATCAATCTTGACTGGGATCCTTGAAAAGTCAACTTGTGCTAGTTTGCTATGTGACGGTCGACATGCTATCATCATCATCATCATCATCATCATCATCCACAGCCCGACCTCCCCCACTGCTGGGTATAGGCCTCTCTTTGCTCTTACCTTTCCGCACGGTATAGGTACGATAAAAAAAGGCTGGCACAAACCAAGTTTTTGCAAAAACAAGTTTTTTTTTTTAACTTTTTGATTATAACCAAATTAAAAGTAGTTTAGACAAATAAAAATATACATATTCACAGACAAATCACACATCGCACTCTAGTCCCAAAATAAGGGCAAGGCTTGTACTATGGGTATTAGATTGCTGATAGAATACTTACTTATAACATGATTTTTGTAATACATAAGTAGGTACATAGAATACGTAGTAATACCCAGACACAGAACAAATATTATGTTCATCACACAAACATTTGGTCTGGGTGGGAATCGAACACACGACCCACAGTATGGAAGGCAGATGAATAATAGTTTAGTTTACTATTAAAAAATATTTTAATAAAAAGTATGGTTATTTTATTTGTTACTCTTTCACGACTTATGATTTTTTCTTGTAATTAATACTAGATGGCGTTGTTAAACTGATTCTAAATCCAACCAATTAATCCTGACCCCTCAAATGCTCACATTAAGCAGTTACAATAGGTCAGCACCACTGGACATGCTAATGCACACAGAATATCTGATAGTTGTTATGGGTAGGTAATGTTTAAAGCATACAGAATATCTGATAGTTACTATGGGAAATGTTTAAAGCATACAGAATAGCTGTAAGTTACTATTGGAAATGTGTAAAGCACACAGAATAGCTGATAGTTATTATAAAGGTTATAGTAGTAGATGTAATGTATTCTGTGCGATGACAAGGTTGCGAAAATGATTGTGCTTTGTAGGTTATGTGCGCCTAGTACTTTTGTATGATTGATGATGTTTGCATGGAGTTTGTATGGTACACATCATCAATTGTAATTTATTTTTATAATCATCATTCTGTTAGATAGTTCTTGTGTAATTTTGGCCGGTCATTTTTTGATTTATTTCGTTGTTGATATTTGTTTGGTATATGTCATCATTTGCGTCTGTATAGTAGGTATATCTAGTCTGTCTAGTTACCTTAAAAAAACTAAAAAAAAACAAGAGTTAAACATTAAAAAAGTTTTACTCGTACTACCACCGTACTTATTCGTACCGCCAACTAGTTATTTAGTTGATAAATAATTAGTTATTTTCGCATTGGAATGTCTCTTCCAGCATATAATTTATAAAAAAAGTTCATTTTGACTTCCTAGAGAAATAACAATGTAACGACACTTTCGTAATTTTAATGTTTTTAATATCAAAGTGTTATTTCCACCAATTTTTTTATAAAAAAAGCGTGGAAATTATTTGACACTTGTGAAATAACAACGTAATGACACTAATGACATTTAGAAACATTTTCTTTTAATGTTTTTTTAGTTTATTCCCTTCTGAGTTTAGTTCCAGCGATAGGAAGAACAAGAAACGCAAAATAAATATAACTTTTATAAATGAGAAATTTTAAGCTCATTTCTCTTCTTCTGTCTTGTTTTTCCACTATTGGCTGTACTTACTAGTGGGATAACCAAATAGGATAAACAGGAAAAACTAAATAGTTTAAATAAAAATGATGAAGATGCATGATGAAAAGATGCTTTTGAGAGAGACTGGTGAACGAAAGCAGAGAGCAGGTATGAGTGGAAGGATTTGAGGGAGACCTTTGCCCAGCATTGGGACGAGATAGGTTATGAATTAAAATAACATAGTATTTATAAAATAAGGTCCAACTTGCAGTAAAAAATATAGTTGTTTTTGCTTGCGGTATTTTTGCCTCACGTAGCGTGGTTGGACTCGAGATCTGTCATTATTCTGATAGCACTGTCTGTCTACGTGCTAGAGACGTGCTAGGGATGGGACCATGTCGATGAAATGAGCTCACGACTTATCGATAATTATTAGTAGACTTTTGTAAGAATGTATGAAATAATAAGGAGTAAAAAAATAGTTGACTGCAATAATTTACAAATACAAGGGTATCAATTTCAAATTATTTATTGACTTCTTTAAATAGACAATGGTAATGATATGACTTATATACAGAATTATTATAACTTAGTTTTCTACATGACGATCGTTTTTTTTGTTACTTCTTAAAGTAAACCTACTCGTATTGAAATATTATAAAAAAAAAAACTCTCTGAAACTGTCACTACAGTCACAAGTAAGTATTGACATTGACAGCCTGTCACTTTTTGCACAGTTTTGAAACTTATCGACAAGTTCCCATCTCTATCTAGCTATATGTCGCTATACGTATAGCGGTTGTTAGTAAACATATAATTACTTGGTAGGTCGATGCATATCAGGGTCTGTTTAGTGCGCATGCGCATAAGAGTTTCACTTGGACGCCGACGACACTTCAAACCAACTTCAAAGGAGTTTACAACAGACAAGCGAAACTGAATCTTAACTAAACCTATTACAGTGTAATTTCCCATCACTAAATCAGTTAGGATGACCTTTTGTGTTGTTGGTACTGAGTCTTAAAGCAAGGTGGGTAAGGTTTGTTTTAGTTTGACGGTTGGTCCAATGAGAAAAGGTTTGTATGTGTGTGTGACCGCTATACGGTCATACATTGTGTGTGTAACAAGTTTCTCAGGCGCTTGAGCGATTGCGGCGCGTTTCCGTTGTATTACGATGTTTTTTATATGGTTTTTCAATTACTATAAAAATCCAGAAATAAGGACTTAACCTTGACAGTAAAAAGCATATTAAAGGTATATTTAAATACTAATGCAGACGGCTAAGAGTAAGGAGCGCATTGCAGCATGCTACGTGCAGTAGCCTAGATGAGTTACCATATTTTTTTTATGTTTTCAAGCTATTGCATAGCTTTTATCGCGAGCCTTGAGCATGGTGACCGAATCCAGAAATTCTGTGATGAAAGAATAATGTTTTTTTATAGTTGTTACTTCAAAGGTGGTCTCATATAAATTTTATTGAAATCTGACTTCAACTTATATTGAAAAATGTGCATATATTACTTATCGAGGACTAGCGTCGGTTTTGTTAATTTTTGCATAAAATATAATTATAAATAAACGTTTAAATTAATAAATACAGTTGTTTTAAACACAATGGAAATAAATTTATATATCCATCAACCACAAGCATGTAAATTTAATTAATTTAAACTTCGATTATGTCGTAAAAATAATTGTTTTATTGTTGTTATTCTGTTAATAAACAATTTTTCAAAGAAATCATAATTTTTCTAACTGATGCGTTACTTTGTTCCAAAAAGAACAGGATTTTATTAATGTCAGAATATTTCTGTTGGTATTATTAAATTTATTAATCGATTAATTGCAACCATGTTCACAGTAAAATATGATGTAACACTAATGCAATAAAGCATGCAAGAAATTCAATGCATAAACACCAAACAGACGAATACAAAATATTCCAACCAAGAAAATAAATTTATGAACATATCACACTTGAGTCCCAAACTAAGCAAAGCTTGTACTATGGGAACTAGACTGCTGATAGAATACATTACATACATATTTTTTTGTAAATACATACATAGAATACATAGTAACCCAGACACAGAACAAATATTTATGTTCATCACACAAACATTTGGGTAGGAATCGAACCCACGACAGCATAGAAGGCAGAGCTACTACCAACTGAGCTGTTATCACAAAGAAACTTATATCCTACGCCCTTTTGATAAATAACATTTTTCCTTGCCCGCTAATTATTGTATTGTTAGTACAGCAAAAACTAATAATTCAAAACTAAGTAATTGTAAATAAATGTCTTGTATGGAATTTATTAACTTGTAATTGACAGAAGTAACCACTAACTGTCAACCAAGACACCTGCCTGTTTGTTTCGTTAAATAAATGTGTGAAAAATATTGAATATATATGAATAAAATAAACTTATGTGAATGAAACAAAAACTGAAATATGCACGAATATTAACAAGAGTCAACTACTTATCATAAATTAATGAATATTATTGAAAACAGTGTCATCTAGTTCTTAAATAAGTGTAATTTGTAAGTACGAGACTATTACTTTCTTGGATTTTATGTTCAGGCGAGGAACTGATTTTTAGATTAGATGATTCTAAATGATTCTAGTCATTTAATAATGTACAAAAAAAAGAATTTTACATTGAGCTATCTTAAGACCTACAACGGTCTTAAGATAGCTCAATTGATCCAAATCAGAACCAATCAGAAGTGTACTTATGCAAGATAACTTCACAGGTATTTTTAGTACGAGTCATAATTCAACAAAACAATGTTATTTAAAACATTTATTTATTTATTTAAGGAAATCAACAGCATGACACTTTATATAGTTACAAACTAAGAACTGGATCAGCCAATTAAAGGTTTTCACGAATAGTGACACATTAGGAAACGAAACGCAAGACAGTTATATACTTAAAGCAAACATAAATCTAAATATGTTATAATATAAGTATTATATCTTTTACAAACTAAAAAATCTACCTACTTAGGCAAAACATGAAGCAATAAACCTTACTTACAGGTTGAAAGTATAAAACAATATAAATGTATATCCTACTGCTCAAATCCTACCTAATCCGCACCTTATAAACAAAATTAACATTACACAAAACTAAAAATTTAGTATGCGTTAAACAATTAAAACAAATAATAAACGTGCTATAAAAATGTAAAAAAACAATAGATAACTAAACTGTATTCATAGTAATAATTTATTTAAAGTATTTTAATTGGATGATTATGTTTGATTATTTTTAATAGGATGATTATGTTTGATTATATCTAAATGGTTAATTGTAACAAATTGTCAGATTTTGGGCTTTGTGTGAAATTTTGCATAGGCAACGAGCTGTGAAATACTTTTATTGTTGTAATCCTGTATTTTTTTATTTATTTATACTTTAATTTAATTATAGATAACTAGCTGATGCCTCGCTTCGTCTTTTTATATTTATTATGTTGGATAACTCACACAATATCTTAATAAATTATAGCCTATATGTTATTCCAATGTATAAACTACATTATTGTAAAGTTTAATTCAAATTTTCAGTAGTTTTTGCGTTAAAGAGTAACAAACATACATACATCCATGCAAATTTTCGCATTTACAATAGATAGTAGTAGGATTAAGAAACTACAAAAAGTTGATTTACGACGTTTTTGTTCTAGAACGACAACTGTCTTTTTATTAAACTTATATTTTACTTAAGGCGACGGGTAGGGTGAAATTTTTCATAATAAATAAAAATGTCAATAACTTCCAAGTTTATTATTTATTTATTATATCTATACACACGTTAAACTTGTAACACGGCATAGTTTTTGCCGTGGTGGTTAAACTCTAGACAGTCAGCGTGGCAACGTCACAATTTCAATTTCAACAAAAATGCTGACAACGGCGCAAAACACATAATGAGCCGCGCACAGTTCGGATAGTCAAACTCTAAAGCAGTGCCTTATGTATATTTGCGAGCACACAGCAATCAAACACTTATAATTCCTAAGGCGCTACTCTTCTTCTTCTTTAAACACCTTAATGTAGAAATGTTTTCTTTAGAGTCACAAGATACGAACCATAAGAATAGCTGTGCTGAGTTTGGTACCAAACAAATCTGCCAAACCCATAAAAAATGGGATCTTAAACCACACTTTTGCAAAAGGTGTTGGTACTAAACTTACATTTAAAAGTAAACTATATCCAAGAGCACAAATTTTGAGTAACAATACACTAGTTCAATATATGTGTTATAGGAAATAATAAGTTTCACAACTCCACATGCTATCACTTTTTCTGAAAACAGTTTTCGGTTTCCCCAAAAACACGCATTTGGCTATACCCGTCACCTTAAAGTTTTAAATAAAGATTTTAAAATTAAAATTACTTCTTGGTATTAAAAACATTCCTTTTATACAGTTGTGATAAAAATATCTCTTGAAATTCTTTGCTTTGAGTAAAATGCGTCTTGAATTTATAAAGAATTTCTGCATTTCTGAAGGTTTCTGCTTTTTATAAATCTTGTTATATATTTACTTGGAAATTACAACTGCTTTATGCTACATAATACTTAAAAATCTGAGGTAAATGATAAAAGTGCGAATACGATGTTATCTAGAATCCTACGTAAAATTATAATCTCAAACTGTGATTGGGTATTGTATAGGCTAGTAGAGAATGTTTTCTAATTTCGAGCTGACATTCAACCGACTCCGTGGCGCAACGGTAGCGCGTCTGACTCCAGATCAGAAGGTTGCGTGTTCAAATCACGTCGGGGTCAAATCTTTTTGCACTTTATTTTTATCGGAATTTTTTTCATGATCAATTTATTAGTTATTAATTAACAAACTACAATTGCAATTGAATTTTAAACATTATTAGGTGTCATGAAAATATTTTCTTTACAATTTATAGCTGAATTCATCTATACTAATATTATAAAGAGGTAATGTTTGTGTGTTTGTTTATTTGTTAAATTGTAAGGGGTAATCTCGGGATCTACTTAACCGATTTTAAAAATTCTTTCACCAATAGAAAGCCACATTATTGCTGAGTGGCTATAAAAACCGAAAAATAAAAAGGCTTTTACGCGGTAGTCCGTTTTGCAAAGTGAATCGCAGAAAAAACGGTCGAATTATGCCCAACGAAGTGGGTATGGGTCAGCTAGTATCAAACACATTTAACCGGCATTATTTTTTTAGTAACAACATGTACTAAGTATGTCAGTCTTCTAGTACCCATAACACAAGCTCTGCTTAGCTTGGGGCTAGATGATGTTGTGTGGATTGTCCAGCATTATTTATTTATATTAGAGTGACCTCCTAACGCAGAGTGCAGGCCCTCTTTCGGCCGTTCCGCACAATGCTTTCATAATTGATGCGCAAACGCATGCTCTATAGGATGTTTTATTTAATAGCGTTTTTTTATGACAAGATTATTTTGTTAAAGATTATTATCATGTATTATACTATTTTTATTCACATATTTGTTTACCTGTTTTTTATTTGAATATTAGATGTTTTAACAACAGAAGCTCTGCTTAGCTTGGGGTTAGATGATGTTGTGTGGATTGTACAGCATTATTTATTTATTTTATTAACTTAATTTTATAACTTATCAATCAATTTAAACATATATTTTTTTTAAATCAGTGCCATAATGAATTGAAAACAAGAAAAACAAAATACATACATCCTACTAATAATTATCGCGAAAGTATGTATGAATGTGTGTATGTATGTTTGTTACTATCACGCAATAAATACTAAATGAATTTTAATGAAACTTTACCATAATATAGCTTATACAGAATAACACATAGGCTATTTAAGATATTGTGCAAATTGCCAAAAATATTACTTACTTTAAACTATTAAATATCAAAATAAGCGTACCTACTATACTTATAAAAGTAAGTACATTTATCAATCACTCATCCTATATTCGGGCACGCACACATACAAAACTTCCTCACACACACCACTATGCGTGGGTAGCCGTGCGTGAATAACTCTGTTCTGACAAAACTGCTATTTTCAAAAACATAATTTCTGCCTTTTGTTGCAATTGTCATTTTTTCCTTTTGTCGGTTTTATGATTCACTGGAAATTAATATTTGAGTAAGTACTTAGGTACAACTTTTTTTTTTCCTAAATTTTATAAACTTAAGTAGGTACTATAGTATCTATAGATAGCTCAACTGTTTCTTATGTATTTTATATGACAATGTACATTTTGTAAATACTGTATAGTCGTAAGTTTGTTTGTGAATAAAGTCTTATTAGTAGGTACTTACTTACTATAATTAGGTAGATAAGGGTGTAGGTAGGTACAAATTGGAATCGTTTATAAACGAATTAAAAAAAAAAACAATAAAAAAAGACGTGTGGCACTCGGGGACTACCGCGGTAAAGCTATTGCATAGCATTTTTTGCTTACGCATGTGCAGTGTTAGGTTATTTTCGTTCGGTATTTTCGTTACGGAATTTCTGGATTTGGTCTCCACGCTCAAGGCCCGCGATAAAAGCTATGCAATAGCTTAAAAAACAACGTTAAAATAAGACATGCGCAAAATGACAATTTAAAAAGCGTTTATTAAACATTCAAAAACAATGTAAATACTGTCAAAATGTACATCTGCTTCATAAAAACAGGAATTAACGAAATAAACATAATTACACGATTTCAGAAAGTAATCTTTAAATACCGCTAAGCTTGCAAAATGAGCAGATGCGACATTCAAACAAACAAATAAAGGACTATGTCGACCAAACCTAACCGTAGCTTCCCTTTCTAGGCCCCGATTGTGTTAAATTCTTACATAAACAGTAACCCCCTATTAGTCCGGTCAATTTAGACAATTGAAATAAAGAAAATTCCGACAGAGCCAAATCTTCGTAGAGACCTTAGGTTTACCACAAGGAATAAAGTGTCAAAAGTCCCCATCAATCCTATGTGAGCTTAGGGACTTATTCGGGGCCCAAGGTCAAAATTTTAGGTTTATTGGATTTTTCTCGCAAACGGTAAGTTTTATCGAAAAAGTACCTCAGAGCAAGTAGTAGATCTTAAAATTCTCTATAAAAATGCTCCCAATGATTTTTTTCTCTAAGATTATTTCCCAGATATTGCGCTTGTAAGAATCAGACAAGGGACTTTTGACACTTTATTCCTTGTGGTAGATTTGGCTCTGTCGGAATTTTCTTTATTTGATCACTATTTTTATGTCTAAATTGACCGGACTATATCTTATAATTACTAAGTTGAATTGAAACCACACTGAAACTTCAGTACTTAATTTAGTTTAATTGTAATTCTTTGTAAGAAGGATCATTTAAAAAAACGGTAGGAAAAAGGCCGTAAGTTTCTTGCCCGTCCTTCTAGGCTCTGGTCGCGTGGAACTGGCACCTAGAATCACCTAGTATGTAAGACGATTCTAAAAGATCCTTGTGATTTTATTGAATAAAAAAATATTTGATTTGATTTGATTTATGAAAAGTTATCGTTGATATTAAGTCACCAATACGTATGATAATCAAGACATCAAGTCTGCGCTAACTTTTTATAAGATAGACAGTTAGTCCAAGCAACTAAGGTTCACCAATGGACGTATTTTGTGATCGCGATAAGCGTGTAGCCAAACACGTTCAACATTTGAACGTTAGTGAGCTGAAGATTGTGCCATAACCGCTGTCACACGAACGGAAAAGATGAGCGGTTAGCCGTTTACAGCGATACGATACACACGCTACGTACACGTTACGTGAACCTTAGCAGCTGCTTATATGAACCGTTTACGTTACAATTTAGCACGATCAGGGCTCTAGGCTCGCGGGAACGGTTGACCACGGATAAATGATGTTGTGTGGATTGTCGATCATTATTTATTTATTTATTTCAATTAATGTAGATAAACTTAATCCATCATAAAATTAATGTTGAGAACATTATACAACACCTTTGCAACGCTTTGATAGATAGTGTCCTTAATAAAAAACTTGTAATACATAAAAATATGAATTAACCTTTACTTTTAATCCAATTTATAAATTCCATTATCGGATAGAGATGATAAGTAGAACACTTTTATTTTTAGTTTTTATTATTGTCGTATTTTGAACCATAGACTTAGAGAATAAGTAGACTGAGCGTGATCCAGGTATTATTAAGTACTTAAATAAATAATGCTGGACAATCCACACAACATCATCTAGTCCCAAGCTAAGCAGAGCTTGTAATGGGTACTAGGAGACTGACATATCTACTTAATACAATACATAGCATAGATATAAAAAAAAAACAAATAATGCTAGACTATCCACACAACATCATCTAGCCCCAAGCTAAGCAGAACTTGTGTTTTGGGTACTAGAAGATATTTTTATTTTTACATAGATAGATATTTTTTATTATATTTATAAAATACCCAGAACACCCGGAATAAATATTTGCAGATCATACAAACATTTATCGCAAGGCGGGAATCGAACCCGCAACCTCCGCGGCATTTTTTATTCATTTATTGGTCGCACATGTTTCGTAAGGCTTTTGCTCAGTTCATTCTTTGTCTATGGAATATTTTGACAATTAAATCCATCATGGCGGCGTGGCGCGAAAATAGTTTGTAAATAAAAAGATAATTTATTTATAGAGTTTGTTGAATTTCCAATTCGATTTTAGAATCGAATAAAATATACATTAAGATTATTTTATTTGACTTGCATCAAAATAATTACTATTTATTTTATGTAAGTACTATTTTATAGGTAGTTTTTACGATAAAAATACTTATAGTAGGTAACTTGTATTTATAATGATAGCTATTTTTAGTACATTTTTTAATACATTACTCAAATCAAATAAGTATGTAAGTACATAAATAAACAAAATAAAATGCAGGTAGGTCAGTCCTAACTATTTGATTGATTAAGCGATTTTGACCTATTATGATAACACTAAAAATCTACCAATTAAAAAAGTAATAATCATTTTTTTTTTTATAAAAAGTTCTAAAAAAGCATCACATTGTCAACTTAAAAAAAAGCTGTACCTATTCCATCTTCAAACACAATTAAAATTTGAATAAAAACTACTTCACTACGCGTTACATTGTCAACTTTAAAAAAACCAATTCCATTTTCAAAACCAATAAAATTTTGAGTAAAGCGTGGCACTTCCTCAAAAACAACATTTTGTTATGCTTCGGCTACATATGCGGGCAAATATTCGTATCGTGTTGGCGCGACAATAACAAGTACTACGCGATGACACGATGTACCCGGCCACATACATCGCGTTAACACGAATATTCGCCGTAGCCCGCTAATGTGGCCCCAGCATAAGAACTACTTCACTACGCGTTACATTGTCACCTTAAAAAAAACATTATCAAAAACAATAAAAATTGAAAGAATCGCTCTCACTACGCGCGCGTTCGATCGGTCATTAAAAAGTAATAAATAAGGCCGATTGCTGACATCTGTTGCATTGACAGTTGTTGTACACAGAGTGCGTAGCAGTGCCTTGACATACGGGCCCGGGTTCGATTTAAACATGTATAAATAAACTTGACTTAAACTTAAATTTTGGTCAAAAAGTTGCGCGAAAAGTTAAAAGTCTTTCTAGTTTGTAGTACCTATTTAATTTTTTTTATTCTATTTAATGGATTTTATTTTTTATGTACCTTAAATTGTGTTATTATTTCTATGTTGGTGGTTTGAATAAATGGTTTTTATATTTTGTTTTTTTTAGCATAATGCAAAATATATTTAAGTGGTTTTATTTAATCTCCGTATGTATTTGTTTATTAAAATAATAGTTGGGCATGAAATTAATAAAATCTAAATCACAGATTATATTATTTTCAATATTTGATAAATGCTTATTAAATTAAAATATATTATGACGTCCTTGTTAATTTTATTTTATTTTTATTTTATTTTAACCTTCTTAACGAACGTAGATACGTTTATTTATTTTTGAGACAAGTATTAACGTAATTCTAAAAAAATATATTTAGTTGCATAATAAAAATACTTTACGTCTCATTAACCGTAGTTAGTAAAATAGCACTTTAATAAAAATAGTTATTAACAATATAACATCATACAAAGATGCGTCTAATACGCTCTTTAACTGCATATTTCAACTTAATTGCTAAGCAAGGTGTCATGTTTAAAACATAAAAAAAAATGAAAAAAAACCGGTCAAGTGCGAGTCAGACTTACGGGTAAAGTGTTCGTACCATACCTTTGACAGGCGTCATAGCTCAGTTGGCTCAGGTGGCTTTTCAGCCTTCCATGCTGTGGGTTGTGGGTTCGATTCGATCACCACCCAGAGCAAATGTTTGTGTGATGGACATAAATATTTGTTCTGTCTGGGTATTACTATGTATTCTATGTACATATTTACTAAAAAAAAAATGCAAAAAGTATTTTATCAGCAGCCTAGTTCCCATAGTAGGTACAAGTTTTGCTTAGTTTGAGACTAGAGTGTGAATCAATCAATCAATCAAATATTTCTTTATTCAGTAAAATCATGCGGATCATTTAGAATCGTCTTACATGATAAAACAAACAAATAAAATCGATTGTATGAGAGCCCTTTTAAATATTGTAATAATTCTGTTTTATTGTATTTGTTAAGAGGCAACAGCAAAATGCAAATTTCAAGACTCTATTACGACACACCTGGTGGGTGACAGACAGACAGACAGTTAGACAGACGGATATACAGACAGACAGAGGGACGGACGGACGGACAGACAGACAGACAAACAGATATACAGGCAGACAGAGGGACGGACGGACAGACAGTCAGACAGACAGACGGATATACAGACAGTCAGACGGACGGACAGAAAATGAATGGACGCACAGACAGACAGACAAACAAGCAGACAGCGGCTTCTCAGTAATCGGGTCCCGTATTACCCTTTGGATATGGAACCCAAAAAAGTCCATTTACTGCCTTCTACAGATGGTTCGTTTAAACAATAAAAATTCTATTAAAGTTCTTTAAAAGGATTATTTTATAATTAATCTTATTATTTTTATCTTCAATCAGGAGTATCCTTTTGTTTGGGTTTTTATTCATATGACATTTAAGGCAAGTACAATGTGGTACGAACTGAGCAATGCTGAACCAAATGAGCCGAAGCAATGTATTTAATGTATGTTTTATTAGAGCAATTATTTACTTTATTTATTTAATTGGGTTTTTTTGTATTTTTTTCAAGTTTGTTAATTAATGCTGGTGTCAGAGGAATAAAGTGGTTTATGAATTTTTCATATTTTTGAAGAGACTTTTTTTAATTTTAAGTTTTTTTGTCCGTTCTTGTAGGCTTTGGTTGCGAGGAACTGGCATTATATGACATTTTTGACAATTTTTTTTTTTTTTTTTACTTTTAAACACTTGACATTGACAGAATTGCCTGTCGGACAGAAGCTACATAAGAAAGAAGAAGACGCCCGACTTATACACAAATACACCGATATTTTGGTGTATTTGTGTATTGGTCCTTCTAGGCTCTGGTCGCGTGGAACTGGCACCTAGAATCACCTAGTATGTAAGACGATTCTAAATGATCCTTGTGATTTTCTTGAAGAACTTTACTTACTTACTCACTTACTATTTAAATGTTCTAATAACGAACCCCGTACCTAGGCACGTAATAAACAAATAACTGTTTTCAATAAAAACAAAGGTGCATTAACAATGGAAAAACAATTCCCTTAAGGCCAAGATCCACGGATGCATCTAAGGCCGATGCCACACTTAAGATAACCCGTCATTACAGTGTGAGTCGCCCGTGACGACGCCGCCATTTTGTCTATTAACCACGCTAGCCGTAATAGTGGGAAAACTGGCAAAACTGTACCTCTACCATGAGTTGTCACAGTAAAATCACCTGACTTTACTACAGTAGTTACGTCAATATGACAAATTTTAGGACCCAACTATCCGCCAGAGGCGCTGTACAAATCTTCATACATTTTTTTAACTACAGACGCTAGCGAGTACAGTAAATATAGTAGGTATAGTAAAAACTCATGGTAGAGCTACAGTAATATTTATATATTTTCAATAGACGCGGACGTATTTTGACAGGATGTAGGTTTTTGTAATAGTAATTATTGTGACATTATTATTTGGTAACACATAAATACATGATGAAAAAGGCAGCACATATTAAATATTCAAATAAATATTTCACACATCACACTCTAGTCCCAAACTAAGCAAAGCTTGTACTATGGGAACTAGACTGCTGATAGAATACTTACACACTTTTTTGTAAATACATAGCATACATAGTAACAACCACAGAACAATTTTTATGTTTATTACCCATTTGCTCTGGGTGGGAATCGAACCCACGACCCACAGCAGGCAGAGCTACCAACTGAGCTGTGACGCCTGTCAGATATTAACCTCCTTATAAAAAGTTAGCGTTGACTTTATGTCATCATTACGTATGGTAATCAGTACTTCAAGTCTACGCTAACTTTTTATAAGTAAGTCAGTAGTAACAAAAAAAAATATATAAAAATATAAAAAAAATATACTTATAATAATAAGTCTGTAGTAACAAATATAAAACTGTTTAATATTAAACAAATCTTATCTCACCACCGAAGTGTCAACAACGTTGTAAAACGTACCTTTAAAAAAAAACAAAAAAAGGTTACATCACAATCAAAAGACGTTGGCGCCAAAAAGGAACCGCCATAAATTGTAGTCCAATAAAAAAGCAATTTAAAAAACATTCGTTTGAAAAGAACTACTCGAAATCATTAACCATTTTAGCTAGACACGTGGTTGGGTATAACTTGTTCAGCTTTTGTTTGGGGGACAGAGAGATGGGGGGTCAAGGTAAGGTGGTAGTCAGAGGCATGGAGGCATGACGTCATCGTTCGGTAACCACGGTCTGTGCACAAATGTTATAAAGTACACTATCGTGAGATTATCGATACTGGTTTCGCACGTAGAGTTTTATTATCAAAAAATACATTGTACTTATATGAACTGGCACCTAGAATCACCTAGTATGTAAGACGATTCTAAATGATCCTTGTGATTTTACTGAATAAAGTAATTTTTGACTTTGACTTTGACTCGAAAAAGATCGTAAAGATATTGTTAAATAAAAACTTCATATATCGGCTGATTAAAAAATCTATGATATCGGAAATTTACGGTATTTTTTGGGAATAAATAAATAAATATTCTTGGACATTTCACACATCACACTCTAGTCCCAAACTAAGCAGAGCTTGTACTATGAGAACTAGATTGCTGATAGAATTAGTTCTTATATACCTCAATTTTTTGATAGTAAAATATAAATCTTTCCTAAAAAGATACTTTTACAAAAAGATAACTTTATACGTTATATAAAAAACAATAAAAAACGTATATTTTTCTAAGTCAAACTTCATATTTTTATACCTACCTTAAAAAAACTTCATATTATACCTAAAATTTTAAAATAAATAATGAAACAACAGTTACAATATTACCGGCGCGGGCGCATCACGCGAACGTCGAAAAGTAACGTTTTGACATTTCCGGTTCCTAAAAACTTGACAGCTACAAAAATTCTCTGTTTTTATAAACTACCTTCGAATACTATTATAACTCTTAAGGCTTAGGTAATAAGATTTAAAGTTTTATTACATTGTTTTTGTAATGTAGAGATAATTTGGTAAGTCACAGGTTTCATCATAAAACCGCCGACTTATTTTGATTTGGGTCTGTTATTTTACCAAAGTGTATTAAAAATTACTTCTTTTGTCTGTTTTCAACAGTTGCTTATTATATTTTACATTGCTACTATACTGTGCTTAAACTTAACATTTAAAATTACGTACTAAACCCTGTTTTTAACATTTAAAAAATTACTCACTAGACTTCTGAAAGGTCTAATTCATATTTCAATTAATATATAAAAAATAACTCACTAAAGATCGCATTTTTTTTAAAAGCTTTTAATGTGCGCCAGAAGAAAAAGACGTGGCACTCGGGCACTGCCGCGGTAGAGCTATTGCATAGCATTTTTTGCTGGATTACACATGCGCTTATTTACACATACATTATTTACACATACGTTATTTCGTTACGGAATTTCTGGATTCGGTCTCCACGCTCAAGGCCCGCGATAGAAGCTATGCAATAGCTTAAAATCGCAAAAAATGCAAATTTTGTTACTGGCTTATAAATCGCAAATAACCGTTCAGAAAAAAAACAAGATCTTCGAATTTCGAAATACAAATTTCGATTTACAAATTTGGAAATACAAATTTCGATTTACAAATTTCGATTTACAAATTTCGAAATACAAATTTCAAAATACAAATTTCGAAGTACAAAATTCAAATTAAGAACAAGTGCCAGTCCGAGCGAGGTTGTATTCTTTCATTCGTTCCAAAGAATAATTTCGTTATAGAAATGATTGATAGAAAAGTTTGATGTCTTTTTTGTGTAAGTCATTAGTTAGTTAATTAGTTGTGAAGTCTTTCATTTGTAACCTTGTATGAATATTACAAATGTGGATGTGGTATTAACATAAATAATACATTTATTTACAATTATACATGATATTTCTTTGTTTTATTAGGTGATAATTTGATTGACTTGGTGTTACGAATGACATCTGTCAAAGTAAATTAAATTATGTATTTGAGTGAAGCTGTGTGGCTATTAAAATAAATCCTATTTACGAAACTTTTTAAATAAAAATCAAGTTTTTTTGAAGTATTGTTTTTTATATTCTAGAATGTAAAAACTGATTTTTTAAAATATAATAAATTTGTGAAAAAGAATCATAGAAGTATATAAACGTACTTATAATGAAATGAATACATTTTTTTTCCACTTAGAGCGAATCTTGTAATTTTTTTTTCTAAACACAAAAATTTATTTTTCATCTTAATTACCATCTCCAAAAAATCATCTAAAAGGATTATTAGGAATAGCAGGTGGTACAGATTATGATTTATGGCAACACCAAAACAAATCGATCATACTAATTCGACTCGATAGTAATATTCGATTGCGCAAGACTATTCATCTATTACTAACGAAGTTTATGGCAGTAATCGGGTTATAGGGTCATTGATTTTTATTTTTTAACTACCCGCTCGCGGCTTTAATATTTTTTTTTTTAATGTTAAATCTAACGGTACAGCTTTGCTTATTTGGCATTCAAAACAGTTAAATAATTAAGTAAGTTTATATTAACTTATTTAATTATTTAAGTAAGAACTAATTTACAACCAATGAAACTGTATGAAAAATGAAACTTTAATTTAAGAACCAATCTCAAAAATTGATACAAGGTTACACAGAAAATTATTGTTTATGTTCGCAAAATAGCTTAAACTAGTAAAAGATATAACAGTACAGCCGCAATAAAAAAAAAACCCTAAAAAATTTGAATTTCTTGCTAGAGCGAGAGGTATCACCTTAAATGTTAGGAAAAAGTAACTAGTAGTAAGTGTGACTGTTAAAGAAAAAAGATCAAAAATTTAAATTTAAACATAAGTAGGTACATTATTTGTTATATAAGTTTTGTTTTTATAATTATGAATGAGATACAAATAAATAAATTCGACTACAGGCTTCAAATTATATATGTTTACACCAATCAAAAATATATTTGATTTTAATTTTTTTTTAAGCTACATAATTGCTTGTGAGTGGATCACTTTTATCTAGATTTTACTTAAAAGTTATTAAAAAAACAAAAATAAACTGTAATAAAACTTTTTTGCACAATACAAAAATAAATCTTAGCTTTGAAAATATTTCTAGTTTCGAGAATATTTTACTTAACTCATAAATTGTCATAACTTTAAAATAATTTGCAAAAAAATGAATTACACTTAGAAAGTGCCTTTGCGGCAAAAACCTATGTTTTTTATAGGCTATTTTACTTATAATAAAATATAAGTAAAGTGTCGGCATCTTTGATCGTACGAAGCCGAGATAGACCAACTTTTTTATGTTTAAGTTACCAGTTAAGTTGGTAAAATATTAACACTTATTTTCTCTTGGCGAGTAAGTTATTTATTTCCATATTTATGAGTAATAATAATTATTTAAAAATATATATTCATCAATATTACTTATTTATCCTTCTTCTTGGCAAGTAGGTAAGTTATTTCTTTCCATATTTAAATGCGTAATAATTATTATTTAAAAAAATATATTTATCAATATTATTAGTGCATTTTAACTTAGCAGTTTAAAAGCAGATTTTAAAGAAAAATTATAACTTTTTGAAAATTGTAATACTTACATAGATAAATAATCATAAACAAATCACACATTGCGCTCTAGTTCCAAACTAAGCCAAACTTGTACCTACTATTGAAATTAGATTACCACCTATCTTTTTTGTAAATGCCCTTATACATAGAATACATAGCAACACCCACAAACAAATATTTATGCTCATCACACAAATATATGCTCTCGGTAGGAACCGAACCCACAACGCATAACATGGAAGGCAGAGCTATCACCAACCGAGCTGTTGTGACTAGTTGTGTACTAGTACCCATAACACAAGCTCTGCTTAGCTTGGGGCTAGATGATGTTGTGTGGATTGTCCAGCATTATTTATTTATTATCCGAGGTCTTGTGGAGTAAGTTATATAAAGTTCACATCGCACGTAGGTACCTATGGAACTCACGTCAATGCAAGGGCGGATCCAGCTTTGGCACCAGGGGGGGTCACATAGTCGTGGTCAAGTCAAGAACTTATAATTTAATTTTGATAATGTAATATCCAAACGTTTGCCATCATACAAAGTTATTAAATTAACTAAATATTGAAGGTATGTAGTTACATTAAATCTGTATGGTGACAAAATATATAAATAAAATAATTATGTTCAATTAGTGGTCCACCTAAGTTCTGGAACCAGCGCAGGGGGGTCATGACTCCCATGACTCCCCCCCCTGGATCCGTTGTCAAATAATGGTCCACCTAAGTTCTGGAACCAGCTCAGGGGGGGATCATGACCCCCTGGATCCGCCGTTGCGTCAATGTCACATGTCAAAGTCAAATATGAAGCCGAAACTTGAAATTGGAACAAATCTCAGTAGCCAGTACGCGCGGGTCTGTAAGTAGGAAGTCCCGATTAGCCGTAATACGCTCAAGTGACGTTCGTCCTAACCAGCCACACTTGACCCCACTGTCTCTTGAACCCAGGTGGTATTTAGGCGGGTACCACCGGCATTGGAGGTCAGGATGCGCTGGTGAGTATATTGGCTCGATTGGCCCACCGGATGCTTAGTCAAGACGGTAGCCGTGTTACTAGTTGGTATGTTTTTGTTATTTGTAATACTTGGTATGCTATGTCGGTCAAGTCTAAATCTACAAACCTAATGACAATACCGGTTTTCAATCATCTTTTAACTGATTCTCTGAACAAACATCCAAACAAGGTATTATGGATATAACTTAAGCTAACTCAATTAATAAATAAATAAATAATGCTGGACAATCCACACAACATCATCTACCCCATGCTAAGCAGAGCTTGTGTTATGGGTACTAGAAGACTGACATACTTAATACAATACATTACATAGATAGATATTTTTTGATTATACATATGAAATACCCAGAGCACCCGGAATATATGCAGATCGTACACACATTTATCCCAAGGCAGGAATCGAACCCGCAACCTCCGCATCGCAGGCGGACCTTCGCCCGCCGCGCCACATCGGTCGTCAAGACCTCGAATAATGCACGCAAGCATGCATGTATAAATTGCATAAAATATTCCTAGGCTTCGTCCTAGAGCAATTATTATGTTGTAGTTAATCAATGCAAATCAAAAACTTAACATTACATCATAAACTATCTATAGATCGTTTGCAACAATCTGTAGATAGCTCAACTGTTTCTTATGTATTTTATATGACAATGTAGGTACATTTTGTAAATACTGTATAGTCGTAAGTTTGTTTGTGAATAAATTCTTAGTCTTGAACAATACATCATATAAAAAAAACGGTAGGAACCAGGCCGTAAGTTTCTTGCCCGTTCTTCTAGGCTCTGGTCGCGTGGAACTGGCACCTAGAATCACCTAGTATGTAAGACGACTCTAAATGATCCTTGTGATTTTATTGAATAAAGTAATATTTGACTTTGACTTTGACACGTTCAAATGGTAGCTAGTTAGATATACATCATAACATCAGCATTCTATCTTGATTATTTCCATGGCTTGTAACTAAATTTCAAATATGAAATCTATAGAGTAAAAACAACACAGAGAAATCTGGTTTTTTAAGCTATTGCATAGCTTCTATCGCGGGCCTTGAGGGTGGAGACCGAATCTAGAAATTCCGTAACGAAATAACCTAACACTGCGCATGCGTACGCAAAAATTGCTATGCAATAGTTTTACCGCGTCAGTCCCCGAGTGCCACACGTCTTTTTTTTAAACTATGCGAAGAATGGACAAAGGAGGTAAATTATTGTATTTTCTTCAAACAATAAATAGTAAGATCTTAAATACAGTACCTAACATGTTTTTTGCTTGATCATGTATTGAGCAAAATGACCTTTAGATGCAAAAAGTCGAGTTTACATCATGTTTTGAAACTGACTTTAAAGAAACAGGTATTTTCAATACTCAATGCTCAATTTATTAATTGTTCTCATATGTTAAGACTAGGTGTTACAGTAGATATGATTTGGTTACAACATATGAACCCTGTTTGAGGGCACTACAATATTACAGGATGGTAGGCAGACCGAGGTTTGTTTATAAAATAAAATACTAGTAGTACGCCCCGGCTTCGCACGGGTAGCCTATATAAAAAAAATAGGTATTTTTATACACCTTGGGTTACATAAATGAAGTTTTAGTAAGGATCCCTATTTTTTTGAATAGCCTATGTTCCTATGCCTATGTTCAGCGCAGATAATGTAGCTTCACAACAGTGAAAGAATTTTTGAAATCGGTCCAGTAGTTTTGGAGCCTATTCGATGCAAACAAACAAACAAACAATCAAATCTTTCCTCTTTATAATATTAGTTTAGATTATTGATTAAATTAGATGTACGTCGTCAAAAATAGAATTTATTATATTATAATTAAAATCAAATGTCATTTGAATTCCAATATGTATATCAGTCACTTAGAGTTAATCGTAAATTGTTAATTGTTAATTTTTCGACTAAGTATAAGTATTAAGTATATTTTTTGCTACTTAAGAACTTTTCTCTAGGTGATCAGATTTAAGTTATTAGTAGTCAATTAAAAAGTCAATGTCAAAGTCAGTTAGAATTATTTTTGTCATTTGGCTAGTTTGCAAATAAAAATTGATTCTAAGATCTAACCAGTACTTTTTGATTTTTTCTTATATTATAATATGCATTTTTTTTAAGTGCGGTCTCCTCCTTTGCTCCCATGCGTGGGATAAGAACAGGGGAATGATGATGATGATGATATCAAATAAATAGTTTGACAACCGATGTGGCGCGGCGGGCGAAGGTCCGCCTGCGACGCGGAGGTTGCGGGTTCGTTTCCCGCCTTGGAATAAATGTTTGTACGATCTGCAAATATTTATTCCGGGTGTTCTAGGTATTTAATATGTATAATTAAAAATATCTATGTGTATTAAGTGTGTCAGTCTTCTAGTACCCATAACACAAGCTCTGCTTAGCTTGGGGATGTATGATGTTGTGTGGATTGTCCAGCATTATTTAATAGTCAGTTTATTCGACTTCTTTACTCTAAAATGCACATAAAAATAATATATTCCAGAGCCCGCACGCGGAGTTAATTAAAAAGCAGTAATGGTATTAAGTGCACATAAAAACGACATTACGCACATGACGTCCCTATAGTAGGTTCACTTCCGATGGACATAAAAAAAACGTACGTCAGAGAGACACGTCATTTGAATTGGTTTTGAAATGTAAATAAATAATGCTGGACAATCCACACATCATCTAGCCCCAAGCTAAGCAGAGCTTGTGTTATGGGTACTAGAAGACAGACATACTTAATTTATTACATAGATATTTTTTATTTTACATAAAAAATACCCAGAACACCCGGAATAAATATTTGCAGATCGTAACATTTATACCAAGGCGGGAATCGAACCCGCAACCTCCGACCTTTGCCCGCCGCGCCACATCGGTCGTCTGTGATATCTTCTGTTTCTTAAGATGCTGTCAAATTTGTCAAAAAAAGAGTCAATATTTTATCAAAAGTGGATTGTAGAATACTTTCATTTAAAAATCATTTTTTAAGTCTTAATTAACTGTATCGTTAATGTCAAGTTCAAAGTTGAAAGTATAAGACTATTTTTTGCAAGTACGCCCTTGACACAAACTGATTCATATGACTACAGAAAAAGTTTATACACTTGTAAGTATAAAGTTCATATTATTGACTCACTATAAGTATTTTTAAACCAATATAGGTTTAAAAATTAGTAGTAAATTAGTTTAGTATAATTTATTTTAAGTTTTGACATTATATAGAATCAATTTATTTTTTTGACATTGATAGATTTATTTTGGACTGTATATTTACTTATTTGATTTGCTACTTTGACATCTTATCCGATTATTATTATTTTTTTGTATTAAAATTAAAATATTGCAAATAACAAAATTGCTGCGCCCTAACAGGGTACATGATTGTACAATTAGCAATATATAACACCTGAGCTATTACTAATACCATGTGTGCAATAAATAAATAAATAAATAAATAAAATAAATAAATAAATAAAAAATACTTATAGTGTTATACAATATTGTCCCACTGCTGGGCAAAGGCCCCCAAAGTCTTCCACTCATCCCGGTCCTTGGCAACATTCCACCAATCTTTTGCGTACGATATAAGTATTTATTTTATTTATTTCATCATTCCCCTGCCCTTATCCCACGATATATAGATAGATAAATAAAAACTTTGTTTCACACAGATAGAAGATTTTACAAAGTAAAGTAGAGTAAGAAAAAATATTACTGAATAACCACAAGGATCATTTAGAATCGTCTTACATACTAGGTGATTCTAGGTGCCAGTTCCACGCGACCAGAGCCTAGAAGATCGGGCAAGAAACTTTAAATCTACAGCACAATGGGTGTAGTATTAGCTCTGCTTTCCATGTGGATCATGGGTTCGATTCCCACCCAGAGCAAATGACACAAATGTTTATGAGTTGTTTGGTTTCGGAATTGGCCATCACCGCCCTTCTCAAAAAAACAGCCTGTATAAGGAATCGAACCCGCATACCAATCACCCTTCATTAACATTATCTGTTACAAGAAACTTACGCTTACATCTGGTGTTTCTTGCGACCTGTCAAAACTGACGTTTGACATTGACAACTGATATGACATCTTCGTTATGTTGACACAACTTTTTATTGTAATTATTGTGTAACATCATATTTGGGTTTATGGCGCTTGTTATGTCTGATTTGGATCATTTAAATTATCTATAGATCGTTTACAATGATATTATTATTTGGACTTATTTTGTCCATATAACTTACCCTTGACCGATTTTAGTTATAATCTGCTAATCAGAAATCAAAATGAAAATTCTAGAAACTAAAAAACATCTTCTGTACTTACTTACTTATCAAAATATATTTTATGTTAACCTTAAAAAAAGATAAACGTACTTAGGTAAGTACTTATAAAAAGTCTGCTGTTATTTTATTTTTAAGCTAAGTAGTTCAAAAGTTATATAATATTATTGAAGTACATAAGTATTAAAAAACGTCACCCTAAAAAACTCTAAAATAAATCGAAATTAACCTCATCCTTTTTTAAAGTTGGTTAATATAATAAATATCAATAAATAATTCGACAAACATTCATCTCTCT
Organism: Ecliptopera silaceata; assembly: GCA_932527185.1. Lineage (NCBI taxonomy): Eukaryota > Metazoa > Arthropoda > Insecta > Lepidoptera > Geometridae > Ecliptopera > Ecliptopera silaceata. The sequence goes on along the minus strand of OW052217.1, from coordinate 2,693,035 downwards.
CATCTGATTCAGTCAATAAAATCTCCGTGACGTCATATCAATGACGTCATCACAGCAAAAACTTCCGGGAATTTCCTCATCCTATGTTTTATTCAAACAATATCAAGATGAAAAACTATATTAAGTATATCTTATAAAAAGTTAGCGTTGACTTTATGTCACCATTACGTATGGTAATCAAGACATCAAGTCTCCGCTAACTTTTTATAAGATAGACCGTAATACTATTTAAACAGATAATACTTTTATGGCAATCACCTATAGCTGTAAACCTACAGTTTTCAAGCTATTCCATAGCTTCTATCGCGGGCCTTGAGCGTGGAGACCGAATCCAGAAATTCCGTAACGAAAATAACCTAACACTGCGCATGCGTAATCTAGCAGAATGCTATGCAATAGCTTTACCGCGGCAGTCCCCGAGTGACACACGTCTTTTTTTTATAAAAGAGCTTGTCCGAAGAACTACTACCACCGATAACTTCGCCAATAATGAACCGATTTTGATGAATTTTTGTTGTTTGATAGATTATACTTCAGAGATAGCCCCTTATAAGTTTCATTAAGATCTGATTAGTACTTTTTGAGTAATCTTTAATAATAGGTATTACTTCTCATAGTAGGTACAAGCTTTGCTTAGTTTTGGACTAGAGTGTGATGTGTGAAATGTCCGTGAATATTTACTTATTTTCGGTTGTACTTTTGTAAAATACATATTTCTTGCTCAAATAAAAAACTTAATAAAGCAATAAATATAGAAAATGCATTAAAATGACGTGTAAAATAAACTCGTTAACGCAGTTACTATTGAGGCCAAAGGAAACGCCCCGTTTCATACATCATACAGTATGTATGTATGACATACACTTTCAATACGCGATTTCATTATTACTGGAAATATCAAGTCTTTTTTTCGTTATTAGGGAAAAGTTCAATATAACATTTTATAAAATTTAAGTTTAAGGAAAAAAGAAAAATTGTATAACATTTTTGGAGTTTTTATACTTAGACATGTTTGCAACCTCAAAAATGTTTGTGATGGGAATCGAACCTACAACCCACAGCATGGAAGGCAGAGCTAATACCGACTGAGCTGTGACACCTATCAATTAGGTATAAGTAATCTAGTAAAATTATCGGACTTGCCCGTAACTACCACTTTTAAACATCAATAAAGTATCTATATTAAGTACTTTAGGTAAGTCAGTACTTATCTCACAAATGTTTGTGATGGGAATCGAACCTACGACCCACAGCATGGAAGACAGAGCTAATACCAACTGAGCTGTGATACATATCAATCTATAAATAATCTAGTCCAATTTTCGGACTTGCCTGTAACTACCACTCTAAAACATCAATAGTCTCTATTTTAAGTAGGTACCACCTATAGGTACTCATATCTACTAACAGGAATGTCTACCGTGCATGTAAAAAGTAACACAAGTTGTACTTAGTAAATACCCATAAACATTTTTTTTGTGAATGCAAAAAGTAAAATTTTCGGACTTGCCTGTAACTACCACTTTAAAACATCAATAATTACAGATACTATAGGTATCTACTTATACTAACAGGAATGTCTACCGTGCAAGTAAAAAGTTACAACACAATTTGTACCTACTTAGTAAATGCCTAATAAACATTTTTTTTGTAAATACAAAAACGTATAAGTCCCTTGACTTGTATAACCTTTTTCATGTCAAGCAAAAAACGTCTTAAAACTCTAAACTGTAAAGTAAAAAATAGCAAAACAATGGTAACAAAAAGTCGCGTTCACGGACGCTACCTTTTACCTTTAAACCGCGTTCATTTTAATCAATGTCAATTATTAAAAAGGTAACCTGTTGCTTCACATTGAAAAAATGTACCACTTTCTCTTAGTACCCCAAGTACGAGTTTGTGCACACACGGATCGTTACGCCTATCGATCATCACACGTACCGAGTAAACCGGCGAGACAGTGACGTATTTGAGATACACTGCGCGTCGACATCAGTTTTACTGTTGAACGTTGCAGCGTTAGCGCGCAGTGTATCTCAAATACGTCACTGTCTCGCCGGTTTACTCGGTACGTGTGATGATCGATAGGCGTAACGATCTATGTAATGTATTGTATTAAGTATGTCAGTCTTACAGTAGGTACCCATAACCATAACACAAGCTCTGCTTAGCTTGGGGCTAGATGATGTTGTGTGGATTGTCCAGCATTATTTATTTATTTATTTATCGGTGGCGCTCGGCGATCGCGTCTTTCCGATCCGTGTGTGCACAAACTCGTACTTGGGGTACTGGCTCGCAGACTTATGCAAATGCAAGATTATAATTTCAAAATGCATGAATATTTTGCAAGTAATTACGAATTGTGAGTAAAACATTTGACGGACAAGTAAAAGTAGTGAATGTTTGAATTTGGAATAAGTTCTTTTATTTATGTTCGTTCTGTCTTGAGTTTAAATTCGGAATGTTTATGAAATGCCGCGTTTTTATATTAAGAATTTTATTATTCATTGTTGCGTTTTTTTAGTTAGAATTGTTTTCGAATTGTTTTTACATTTTCGTACTTAACTTTTAGTTATTTATTTGAAATCAGAATCCTTTAGTAAAAAAATTGTAGGTCAACAAAAATGAACTTTGGTGAAGGAATAAAAATTGAATACCTTTCCAGAGTTTAATTATTTATTCAGCTTAATTTGAATTTGGCATAATGTTACCATAAACAGTTTTTAAGGTTATGTAGATGGATGTAATAAAATATTGCTACTGAATAAAACAACTGCCCTTTTACAAAAGTATAAAAAGAAAAAGCTTATTTTGCTTTACAAACAAACTTTTTGACATTTTGCAATTGCTGAAGCATAGGTAATTTATTAATATGTTTGTATGTATGACTAAGCAAAACCTTACTAAGTACATTTTGTTTATTTTATTCTAACCTTATGTATTTTTAATTACATCAAAAATTAATCTCCTTTATTGATAAGACAGTACGTTAAATCGTTGTGTTGGTAAAAATATTTTTATGTGGTAAGTATTTTTATCATATTTAATGTTACTTTAAGTACTAACTAAAAATATATCTGTCGTAAAATCTATGGTACACCTTGTGTTATAAAACCTAAAAATTTAGTCGTAAAATCAATGCAGCATAATCTAAATCCAGTTACAGTAATAATTAATGTAAGAAATTAATCAAAATAAAGTAATTAATAATTTCGCCAACTAACAAAAAACTTTACGCTCCGCGGCGTGTTACGTTTGCTAACAAAAACTGATTCTACTGATACATACGTTCAAACAAACGGGACTTATACAACATAGCAACAAAATATTAATGTAATATTCATTATAAATAAGGTCGCGAACCGAACGGTTTTTTTTATCCATCTTATACTCGTACTTAGTCTGAGATTCATTTGAATAGCTACGAACTAAACTGTCAAAATAGTAACGGTCTATCTTATACAAAGTTAGCGCAGACTTGAAATACTGATTAACATACGTAATCATGAACTAAAGACAACGCTAAGTTTTTATAAGATAGGGGGTAAAACTATAATCTTACTTTTATGATCTCCTGGTAGCGTCTTGTAGAATATTCTATGTTTTTATGTGATATTGAACATTTTTCCTTATGTTTCTTTGAAATAAATGCAAGAAAAACAAAATATTGATACTATATAATGTTTTTTAGCCAAAAAAATCCTCTGGTGCAATATTCGAATCAAAGCGGGAAAATGCAGTCAATATCTATCTTTATTATGTAAGTCTATGTAAAAATAGACAACTATTGGTACAACACTCGTTACCATAAATACAAGATGGCTGGATTTGTTGGCCATCTAGAGCATTAAAGTTCCCAACGCGCGTAAATTTTGAAAATGTTTTATCTATAAATTTTTGCATTACGTTACAATACTAGCATATAAAATACTCGGTAACATAAAAACTATGTTAATTAATAACGAAAGTGTTTTTTATTTAAATAAATTACTACAAGGCGGTGTAGAAAATGCAGTTATTTTTTTCGAATGAAGAGATTTTAATAAATATTATGGCCACACCCTGTATTCGTGTCGTACAAAAGGGCCTTTTTACACAGATAATAACATCAATATATGCCATTCAGTATAAAATTATTATTATATTCTTCATTAATATGAACGATTCCTTCAATGTTTATTAAAAAATCAATCTTACGGCCGGTTTCTCGAACGATGATCAACGAAAAAATCAAATAATCAAATATGTGTCAAACTCGGATCAATCGTGATTTGGGTTTCCAGAAAGTGGCCGTTAAACTACTGAACTAATTTTAATAAAACATATGTATACAATTTTAAAGCCTGTTTTCTGGATTCCAACATGAGCTATTTTATTGCTATCAAAAGCAGCTTGACCTCCCTTAACCAGAAGCTATCATACGCTACAAGAATCATCAAATAGTGGTGACCGATATTTTGGTCCGTATAAAAATCTGTTTAAAAACGTGAAACGCGTACGAAAAATACCAGCTAGTCTTAAATAAAATGGTATTAAGATTAAACTGAGGCCCGAGCACGAATAAAACGTATCTGGGTGTTCTGGGTGTTTTAAAATAAAAAAATATCCATTTAAGTAATGTATTGTAAGTCTTCTAGTACCCATAACACAAGCTTTGCTTAGCTTGGGGCTAGATGATGCTGTGGATTGTCAAGCATTATTTATTTCTTTTTATTTATATCTCAACGGTGTATTGGAGTGACATTACACGTTGACAGCTCGACTGAACGTTGCAGCGTCACCGCGCAGTGTCGCGCTAACGTTACGATACGATCACGTGCCTCATATTTATTCGTACTAATCTCTCAAATGTTGTTACACATATTAGTACGAGTACGTTTGCGTGCTCGTTTCGGTGTGACTGTAGCCACAAGTGTGAATGTGTCTGTAAGTATCAGAGGGACGCGAAATTAATAAATAATAAGATGGACCGCCCTTTACGACGCTATAAATAAATTTTAAATGTATTTTTATTAAGAATACACTGAGTTATAGACAAGCGTCGCAGCTTATTAGCTATCGTCCTTGCTGTGGGTCGTGGGTTCGATCCCCATCAAAAACAAACATATTGTTTTTACAAAATGTGTCTACGTATTACCATTAACATTTATTTTGATATGTTCAGCTATCTATAGATCGTTTCCAACGGTCTACAGATAGACTCAACTGTTTCTTATGTTATTTATCAATACAGCAATAGTCGTAAGTTTAAATCTTAATATTATTAGGTACATTGTACCATATTGTTTACCGCATAGTTTCTAGTTTTAAGTTTTTGTTTCATGGTGTACAATAAAGTATTATCATTCGTTCATTCATTCATTCATACATACATTTTAAATTCTAATCACGACTTTTATATTAGTGTCTGTCATTTTCTTAACATGTGTGTAAATTAATGATAAACTGGTGAGTGAATGATAAATTAGTGAGTGAATGATCGACAAGTTACCAACACAGCACGTTCTCGATGGATGTGCTATGTGAGGTATTGTGTAGATTATAGGTTAAAATTAAAAACTAATTATATTATTTTTTCGTAAATAATATTTTACATACAAAAGACATCAACGCACTATCCGAGAGAAAATTAAAAACGAAAAGAATATAAAAAAAAGTTTAGATATTTTGTAGTAATTAGAAATAAATTAAAATTGTTAATTATATTGAGAAAAAAATTTTTTTTTTTATATTTTTTAATAATTGACAAGGACGAAAATAATAAACAAAGGATTATAAGGATATTTTAACAATACATGTACCAGGAGCACATAGCTCGTAAGAAGCTTACCTAGAACCTACTTGGAAATCAAGAAATAACCAACCTTACGAGAACCAACCTTATTACTATGAACTTAGAGTCGAAAAGTTACAAAGTTAGCGTAGTGTTTGAAATGGAAAACGGCCTGGTAAACGTTGATTGCCTTGAAACATGTCTATCCCTCTCGCACTTGCACGGTGTATATATCTATCTCTGTCTGCGTTACGCAAAGCCTCGAAGTATGGTTTAATTCAAAAACATTATTTTATGTTTCTTCATAAATATTCTTCAATAATTTTTATGAGAGTTATACATATTCATACATAATATATAACAAATCTGTCTGATTTACGTATTATATGTATATACTTACCTACCTACTTTAATAAAACAAAAAAATCTACAAAATAAAACCGATTTAAATCACTTACAAGTAAAACAAAATCATTTTTTGAAGATTACTCAAAAAATAGTAATCAGATCTTAATCAAATTTATACAGAATTATCGCAGAAATATTATCTATCAAACAAAAAAGAATTATCAAAATCGATTCATAAATAGCGGAGTAATTGCGTTATTAGCAGAGTAAATACAACCCACAGTATAGAAGGCAGAGCTGACCAACTGAGCTGACTATTATATTTATATTTCTAATTCATATTGAATCACGTGTGTCAGTTGTGGAAAATACACCGGATATAACACGATTCTGATTCATTTACTATGAATTTAAGTATAAAAAACAGTAAAACCGCAAGATTATACTACTAAGAGATATCTCGCAAAACTTAATAATTCATGGACATTTCACACATCACTCTCTAGTCCCAAACTAAGCAAAACTTGTACTATGGGAACTAGATTGCTATTCAGCGCGGCAATGCAGCCAGTATCTTGGGTACGCTTCCGATTGGTACTGATTTGGACCAGTTGAGCGATCTATAGATCGTTTGCAACGGACTGTCGATAGCTCAAATGTATTTTATATGCCTATGTACATTTTGTAAATATTTTAATAGTCGTAAGTTTGTGAATAAATAAGTTTAAAAGATACCTGATGGAATACAGTCATTTTTTTAGATATCTAGTTGCCATAGCTTTGCTTAGTTTGGGGCTAGATGGCGTTGTGTTCCATGAATATTTCTTTATCATAAATTATAGCTTCAATATAACATTTGCAACGGAAATGTCACAGCAAAAAATGTCACGGTCTGTTGACTGTGACACTGTGACTCAAAACATTGCTATGCTTTTACGAGCTTGACAGAATTCCCTGTGACTTAGTTTATTATGTTAAATATATATCTATAAAAGTACTATGATAAAGTTAAGGTGACGGGTATAGCCAAATGCGTGTTTTTGGGGAAACCGAAAACTGTTTTCAGAAAAAGTGATAGCATGTGGAGTTGTGAAACTTATTATTTCCTATAACACATATATTGAACTAGTGTATTGTTACTCAAAATTTGTGCTCTTGGATATAGTTTACTTTTAAATGTAAGTTTAGTAACAACACCTTTTGCAAAAGTGTGGTTTAAGATCCCATTTTTTATGGGTTTGGCAGATTTGTTTGGTACCAAACTCAGCACAGCTATTCTTATGGTTCGTATCTTGTGACTCTAAAGAAAACATTTCTACATTAAGGTGTTTAAAGAAGAAGAAGAGTAGCGCCTTAGGAATTATAAGTGTTTGATTGCTGTGTGCTCGCAAATATACATAAGGCACTGCTTTAGAGTTTGACTATCCGAACTGTGCGCGGCTCATTATGTGTTTTGCGCCGTTGTCAGCATTTTTGTTGAAATTGAAATTGTGACGTTGCCACGCTGACTGTCTAGAGTTTAACCACCACGGCAAAAACTATGCCGTGTTACAAGTTTAACGTGTGTATAGATATAATAAATAAATAATAAACTTGGAAGTTATTGACATTTTTATTTATTATGAAAAATTTCACCCTACCCGTCGCCTTAAGTAAATATTTTTTTACTAGCTGATCCGTGCCCACTTTGTTGGATATAATTCGACCGTTTTTTTTGATTCACTTTGCAAAACGGACTACCACGTAAAAGCCTATTTAGTTTTCGGTTTTTTACATAACCTATGACACTCAGCAATAATGTGGCTTTCTATTGGTGAAAGAATTTTTAAAATCGGTTCAGTAGATCCCGAGATTACCCCTTACAATTTAACAAATATACAAACACACAAACTTTACTTCTTTATAATATTAGTATAGATATAGATTGAACTTAAATAAAACATAATTTACTCTACTCTAATGACGACCGATGTGGCGCGGCGGGTGAAGGTCCGCCTGCAACGCGGAGGTTCGATTCCCGCCTTGGGATATATGTTTGTACGATCTGCAAATATTTATTCCGGGTGTTCTGGGTATTTTATATGTATAATAAAAAATATCTATCTAATGTATTGTATTAAGTATGTCAGTCTTCTAGTACCCATAACACAAGCTCTGCTTAGCTTGGGGCTAGATGATGTTGTGTGGATCGTCCAGCATTATATATTATATTTATTATTAATGATAAAACTGTAAAAGAGACAAAAATTATGTCAGAAAAGTCCATGACTATTTATGTATCTGATACATCATATTATGTAAATACATACATAGAATACACAGTAAGACCCAGACACAGAACATCAATGTTTGTTGCGACACAATTGTTTGTTCTTAGTAGGGATCGAACCCACGACCCACAGCATGGAAGACAGAACTACTACGAAATTTCTTATAAATAAACATTAAAGTTTGTCACAAAACAATTGTTTGATCTCAGTGGGGATCGAACCCACGACCCACAGCATGGAAGGTAGAAACTACTTCTTATAAATAAAAGTAAGTGTCATCAATCAAGTATAACCAATAAAGATGTAAATACACTATTTCTTATAAAAAACAAGTTTTCCAACATTTAATTAAAATGATAATGTATATACGGTTTTTGCAATTAATCTTTATTTTAATCTGTGATTGAAGATAAAACATCAATGTTTAAAAGTACATTGTTTTATGTATAAATTATGCATAAACTTTATTTGAGTAGTTGATTAATAAAAAAACAAACTAACTAGAAACTTAAGTCTATAAAATAGATAAGAAAAATATTTGATAGCAAAAAGTTGAATCCGGATGAATATAATAAATTCGATAGGATTTGAACTCGTGTTTACGACCTTAGCACCAAAATCTAGAGTCGATACAGTTTTACTTTTTGAAAGCCTTCGCTTAACGTTTGAATTAAAAATAAATATACATGTAACAATATACATATAGGAATAATCACGTTTTTGTATAAGAGTTCTATTGAAGTATATTTTTTTAACAGAAATACATAATCTGTGAAAATATCAACTCTCTAACTACCACGGTTCATGAGATACAGCCTGCTGACAGGCAAAAAGTGTCGTTACAACTTTTGGTCTTATTTTTTAGCCCCCTTTCGCAGTGCGATATAAGGAACTTCGTTCCAATATAACAGGTACGAAACCCTATAAAAGGGTAACTAGGTCCAACTATTAGATAATATGTCAGATGGGGACCCTAAAATAGGGTATCTACGTCCAACTATTAGATAACATGACAGGTGGCAAGCTCATTGACCACGAGTGCTGTGATTAAATGCATTTTCCCTTGGCCGACAGTTAACTTTCCTACCTACTAAGCCATCGAGCGAAACGTATGGTGGCCATGGCTTTTATTAATGCCATAACTGGCGGATCATACGAAAAGTGACTTCTTCTTCTTATTTAAGAGCTACGCTCTTGTCCGTGTAATAATTAAATAAATAATGCTGGACAATCCGCACAACATCATCTAGCCCCAAGCTAAGCAGAGCTTGTGTTATGGGTACTAGAAGACTGACATACTTAATACAATACATTACATACATAGATATTTTTTATTATACATATAAAATACCCAGAACACCCGTAATAAATATTTGCAGATCATACAAACATTTATCCCAAGGCGGGAATCGAATCCGCAACCTTCCGCGTCGAACTACCAACTGAGCGGTGACGCTTGTCTGTAACCGTATCATCATCATCATCATCATCAACCTATATCAGTCCACTGCTGGACGTAAGTCTCTCCCAAGACGCGCCACTGAGCCCGGTCTTCGGCTCTTCTCATGTTGTGTTTGCCAGCTACACTCCGCAGATCGTCGCTCCATCTCGCCGGAGGGCGTCCTACACTACGCTTGCCTAAACGCGGTCTCCACTCCAGTAACCGTATGGTCACCCTATTCTATTTGAAATTAGCATACAATAGTCTTGAGTCCTTGTCTTTATTTATCTTATCGTTTTTCTATTTTAACATTATTTTATTATCAAACGGCCCACCTGATACCAATAGTAAAGTCTAGTAGTATAGTTTTTTTTTTTTTTGTTAATCAACTCACACTGTCCCACTGCTGGGCAAAGGTCTCCCCCCTCTCCTTCCATCTCTCTCTATCCCCAGCCAACTAGTCTATCTTATAAAAAGTTAGCGCAGACTTGAAGTACTGATTACCATACGCATATGATGGCTTGAGCTCTACGCTAACTTTTTATTAGAAGGGTGAATCTATTAATTTAGATTTTAATAACTAAAATATGTATGTTAAGTATTTTAAATTCAACAGGCCACAGTTCAGTTGGTAGTAGCTCTGCCTACCATGCTGTGGGTCGTGGGTTCGATTCCTACGAGCAAATGTTTGTGTGATGAACATAAATATTTGTTCAAATCTTGGTGTTACTAAGTACGTAACACCCACACTGCGATCACCAATCCGCCTGCCAAGCGTGGTGATTATGGCAAAAACCCTCCAATATTGGAGGAGACTCATGTCCAACAGTGGACGTTTACGGGTTGTTGATGTTGTTGATGTTGATGTTGGTGTTACTATGTATTTTATGTAATTATTTACAAAAAAAAATAATTAAATATTCTATCAGCAATTTAGTTCCCATAGTACAAGCTTTGCTTAGTTTGGGACTAGACGATGTGTAAAAAGTCCATGAATATTTATTTATCTATAATAATTAGAAAGGATTTTGTAAATAAGTCAAGGTGATACGATTGATTGAAATGATTCATTTGATGTAGATAACGGGCTAGGCAGGATGTCCACAGGTTTATTAGTCCCGCTACAAGTATGATCTTGTTTGTATAATTATTATTTTATATCCTTAGCAATTAACTTATTAATAAGAATCACTAATACTGGTAGTAGTACAGATAAGGATCAGTTTTGTTATCAACAGATCGATTGGAGCGGTCTGCGGATAGTCATAAGCTATTAATTACTATTGTTTTGAATACGGCTTGGAACTGCCTTGGATCAATTAAGTTATCTAGAGATTTTTACGAACTATCTGATAGTGTTAAACTGATTTCAGGAAACTCTCAGGCGTTAATCGGGCCAAATGGCCCAACAGCTAGATCAATTGAACTATCTACAGGTTCGCAACGGTCTGCAGTTAGTGTTGAATAGCCTATTTGGCCTGATGTCAGGAAACTGTCAGGCATTGATCCGGCCAAATGGCCCGACAGCTAGATCAATTGATCTATCTACAAATCGTTAGCAACGGTATGCAGATAATATTGAATAGGCTATTTGGCCTGATGTCAGGAAACTGTCAGGCGTTGATCGGGCCAAATGGCCTGACAGCTGTCAGGCCATGTTGAAGTTCATTTAAATCACGATATAGAGGTACAAATACAATAAAATTACTAAAACAAGTTTTAAAGCAATTAATGTATTTCCACGCTAGCGTATCTAATCATCAAAGTAAAAATGTTAATAAAATAAACTAAAATATTATATTAAAGAACACAAACTAGTGATATTTAATATGCATTATTATATGTATAAGGATAAATCAAAATTTTGAAGGATGTACTTACTAAAAAGAGTTTTTATATACAAAAGAATCATCAAAATCGGTTCATTATGCGGAGTAATCACGTAAAATACAAACAAACATACAGTCGTATTGCAAACCTCCTTTTTTCAAGTAAAAATAAGTTCTAGATCAAAACAAGATCTAGTCTAGATTTAAAACAAGGATAATCTAGCAATATCCCGTTACTAATAACTTCCATAACTCAGCAACTAAACCGGTTCTAAAATCTAGCCAGAATCTAGGTTTAAACTTACTACTCATGCTGTGGGTCGTGGGTTCGATACCCACCGAGAACAATTTCACTAACAAAATTGCTTGTAAATATAACAGGTCACTTTCGATTCGTGTTCGTTTTCAAAATTCCAAACGACAAAGTAGTTTTTTTTTACAAATGCTAGACTAAAAGACTGTCTACATCCAGTTTAATTAATTACCAATTACAAATTACCAACGGTAGTTGTACTGCATTAATTACTTGAAAAGTTAAAACTAAGTTTTCAAAGTTTTAATTACTCGTATAAATAATTATACAGTTTTAGAACTTAATTTAATTACAGAAAGTTACATTTTCGAAATAAAGATTTTCAACTCGAAATTCAAATTTGAAATCAGAGCAGACTTATTTTAATTGTTCTAAAAATAAATAAACTTTGAATTTTGAACGAATTAAAAATTGAAAATTCAAAATTTGATCATTTATTACTGGCCAGTAATAAAATAGAATATTGCGTTCAAATTCAAACATAGAACTCTAGTTTTCTTATTTTTTCTGGCTCGCTTATTTTGTGCAACTAGTTTTATTACAAATTCGAAACACTATGTTCGAATTTCAAACGGATTAGTGATGCGACATCCACAACATAATTATCGATAAAATGAACATCAGAAGCTACCGCTCTAGCGTTTGGCATTTCAAAGTAATACTTATCGATGTTAAAATAAGGTTTTATTTGCTATAAACAACACGTTCTGCATAAATGGTAGTAATAAGGCGCCACCTGCCGGCATCTCGTTAGTTACTTGAAACGGATCGTAGTGTTGTTGACAGTACCCCTAGTACGAGTTTGTACACGGATCATAGAGACGCAACCACCGAGTGCCACCGATTTTGTATGGAGATCCAAGAGCCCCTAGCAGATTTTTGAGAAGCTTGGATCTCCATACAAAATCGGTGGCGCTCGGCGATTGCGTCTCTGCGATCCGTGTGTGCACAAACTCGTACTTGGGGTACAGAAGTGTTTGAAACCGTCTTTATGTTTAATATAGTTATTTGTATGCAGTAACAGTTAATTTAATGGTTGATTAGGTTTGTAAATGTAACATTTTGTAACAAATAAAGTGATAGGTATCACCTTTATTGGTGTTTTTATACATTAGTGTTGAAACAACAATTTATATAACATCAACATCCGGTCTTTGAATACAAAAAATATCGTTATATTTAACATACAAAAACATACCTACATATTAAGTAACACGTATATTTAAAGCAGTATAGTTATTTTACTATAAATATGTAAGTACTTATTTATAAATAATTTATAAGACATATCTAAGCATAACATGTTATTATAATGCACTTAGTACGTTCCTGATAAAAACCTAAGTCTGTTACATCATTTTCGATGTTCGAATTTTAAAATTTAAATTTTGAACATTGAACATCGAACAATCTATCATTTCGAATGCAGAACAATTTTCCTGTCACTATTTTTGATAGAACCTTGTTTATTTAAATGATACGTCATAGATTGTCAACTGTCTTTTTGCGCGGGAAACTAAGTATTCGTTCACTCATTCGTTCAAGTCAAGTTTAATATTAATATTAGATCCTGTAAGCTAGAAACGGGATGGAAATAGCGAAAGTGGTTTTATTTGCATCTAGTTGTAAGACCGTACAGATGAATAGTTGGATTTAGAATATAGCTTACTAACACTTAAGGGCCGGTTTCTCGAACGATGATCAACGAAAAAATTAAATAATACGTCAAAACTCGGATCAATCGTGATTTGGGTTGTTCATTGCTTTTCATCTGAACTGTTGTTAAATAGGTATTTCGCAGATGACAAGCAATGAACAACCCAAATCACGATTGATCCGAGTTTTGACACATTGTTATTTGATTTTTTTGTTGATCATCGTACGAGAAACCGGCCCTTAGATCCATATTTTTGCAAGAAATAGAATTCTATTTGTCGTTTCAGCATCAAATTTAAGCCTTGCTTATTTAAATTTAAGCATAATTTTTTGTAAGAAGGATTATATGACAAGCGTCACAGCTCAGTTGGTAGTAGCCTGTCTTCCCTGATGTGGGTCGTGGGTTCGATTCCCACCATGAGCTGTGACGCCTTATAGTAAAATATCAGGAAATAACCTCAGTAAAAAATAATAAATATCCCTTTTCTACAGAAAACTTTTTGAAGTCGATTGAAAAAAACATGGCGACTCTCAAAGAACTTAAGTAAATAAATAAAACAAACAGATATAAATTGGAAAATTGTTTTCAATTGTCACAATTGAGAGTGATCGGAAATAGACTTGCTCTTAATTCTTTAAAATACCATCTGTTTTGTACAGAAACTGGGACATTGACGTTTTTAGTTTTTAATTAAGATTTTTACCCTGTTTAATAGTATTACGGAGCCTGGTGGGAAGCAGCGGCTGATAGAAAAGAATGGAAGAAAAGGGGGGAGACCTTTGCCCAGCAGTGGGACAACATAGGTTAATTAAAAAAAAAAAAAAAAAATAGTATTACCTAGATATTTAGTTTTAACCTATTATTACAAGCAGTAGTTGAAGTAAGCTTTTTGGGAGAAACTTTCTTTTTTCAAGTCAGTTTTTTTAGGCTATTGCATAGCTTCTATCGCGGGCCTTGAGCGTGGAGACCGAATCCAGAAATTCCGTAACGAAATAACCTAACACTGCGACCGGCGGCAAAAAATGCTATGCAATAGCTTTACCGCGGCAGTCCCCGAGTGCCACGCGTCTTTTTTTTTAATTTGTCATTGATTTAGAAAAAAGCACTAAGTAAGTGCTTATATTTTTGAAATAGGTTTAAATACGACCTGTTTTTAATTTTAAAGTCCTAATGAGACATAGGCATAGCCCTACTACTATCAAAATACGTTAACAAAGGCTACATTAGAATTATCTGTCGTAAAAATACTTGCATGCACTTAATTACCCTCATAGCATGGCTGTACAGTCAACGACAAAAGTTGATTATATTTTTATTTTTTTTGTATAAGTACTTGAGTAAGTATATTTTTTTAATATTGTATTAAATGTAAGTAAGTATCTTGATTTTTATAATCTATAAATTATGTTTATTTATATTTATAACCTATATAAATGTTTACTTACTTATTTATTAAATAACGCTGGTGAGTAGGTTTCTGACCCAGTGTATCAAGCATTTCTATTCAGAGCTACTGTGTCGTTCGCGATTGCAATAATGGATCAGTTGAGCTATCTACAGATCGTTGCAACCGTCTGCGGATAACAATATCTTACGTGTGTCCTACTAATATTATTAACGCAAAAGTGTGAATGTGCTATGTATATTAGTTAAGTACTTTTTCAGGCAATAACTACCGAATGGATTTTAATGAAACTTTTGGTAACTTATTGATTACATTACAATGTTTCAGATAAAAAATTATAATAGTATTTTTAAACAACGTTTTTATTTTAAAGTAAACACAGTTAGATGTCACAAAACATACGTCCATGAATATTTATTTAAATTTTCACTAAAAACTATAAAAATAGCGAATATCAGTGGTATCTTGTATGTTTGACAACAGCATAAAAAACACAAAAAACAATGGTTGCCTACCTTTATTGAATTTCTATCGACAAAAAGGGGTTACGTTACATCCGTAACCCAACACTATTTAAGTACATTATGTCCCGAATGGACCAATGACGCTAGATATATTTCCACAAGTCACTATCTCAAATGTTAAGAAGAATGACTTTCCATTTTTGAAATAACGGCCCTGATTGGCTGTCAAAGTATAACCGTCAACCAATGCCCGCTCGTCAAATGTCATGACTTGCGATTAGAACAATTGGGATTAAAAAAAAAAGAATCATTTGAAAAAAATCGGCTTCTGTTAAAGTGGCATTGCTTCTGAGTATATTCTTTTTTTTATTATTGTTCTTTGGTTCGGCCAGCCTTTGTACGCTGACGCCTGTCAAAGATGCGATTGAGGTTTGATGTCGATGATTTGGTTTTTTATCGATGCATCGCGCATCACTATAATGAGTAAAGTTTTTTTGAATTAGAGCAACTATACTTAAGTAAGTATATATAATTTTTTTAATAAAATGTTCTTTAAATTTTATTATGACATGTTACGTAATGAATTATTATTTTATTATGTAATGAATGCATTGTAATATTTACCTACGAAATGTAGTAGTATTATTGCATGTTTTTTTAAGAGTTCTTTATAATAAACAATTCAAAGAAGTTGTTGTGTGTTTACAAACAGAATACAAAAATAATATATTAATACAATTTATATCTACTATACATACAATATATATCTACTAATTAATAAATACTCATAATACATATCTACAATTTAGTACTTACAATCATACTACGTTCGCTTAGTTTAAAACAATCATCAAAAACTACAAGTTTTTTAAATTATCGCGTAAAAAACGAATTGTGAACCTCCACATCCAAAGTCGGTTAAAAACTTATCATAAGCCACACAACAATAAAAAAAGGTTACAAATCTCATTTCAATCCGTTCACTCAGAACGAATGATGATGGATGATGACTACCGTGCCGTAATTCGTACTGTGACGAATGACAACCGTTAGCTTTTTATTGGAGGACCTAGGAACTGTCGAGCACATTAGTCATGTTTCACTTAAATATGGGCGACGATAATATAAAATTATTTTATAAATAAATAATGCTGGACAATCCACACAACATCATCTAGCCCCAAGCTAAGCAGAGCTTGTGTTATGGGTACTAGAAGACTGACATACTTAATACAATACATTGCATAGATAGATATTTTTTATTCTATGTAAGTAAGTACATAAAATATCCAGAACACCTGGAATAAATATTTGCAGATCGTACAAACATTTATCCCAAGGCGGGAATCGAACCCGCAACCTTTATTAGTGGTGAAGTAGGTTAGGTGAAGGTTTGATTTTGCAAGTTCAATACAACAGTCACAGCTCATGCCTTCCATACTTAGGGTCGTGGGTTTGATCCCAATCGAGAACAAACATAGCAGCTTGCAAAAAATATATACTTAAGTAACTAATTTATTTAAATATCTTAACTTTACAAAAAAAATGCTTTTATTTAGACTGTATTCTATTTCATTACAACCTTTTTATATTTAACGGAAGCACTTTGGGCCACGACAAAAAAAATATAATAGTAAAATGTATGTAAAAGCCCTTTAAAACATAGGTGGCAACCCTAAGGGACGAGTTTTTTAGTCGTGGCCCACGCTCCATAGAGAATTGCCCATTCTCCTTTGAAAATACATAAACCAAGTCCAAATAATAAAATATACCCGTACCTCTACCATGAGATGTCACAGTAAAATCGCCTGACTTTACTACAGTAGTTACGTCAATATTAGTATTGCGAATTTTAGTACCCAACTATCCGCTAGAGGCGCTGTACAAATCTACATACATTTTTTTAACTACAGACGCTAGCGAGTATAGTAAATATAGTATAGTAAAAACTCATGGTAGAGCTACAGAATTTCTTTCTTCAAATCGCTACGAACTTTTTACATTTTAAAACACATTAAACCTAGAGTACGTCCCTTCAAAACAAAAATATTGAAAATAGAAAATAAATTGTACTTCTTGATTAGAATTTCTTTTTGAATTTCGAATGCTAGAGGCGTGACCGAGCCGAGACGTGGGAATCGATGACATGGTTCTAACAATCGTATTCGATTATTTACGTTATTGTCTATGAGTACTATTCTCACTCGTAAAAGTTATCGATACATAATGTAGATTTTATTTTTAATATAAAAATACTGATACGAAACAAATTAAAGTAAAAATCAAAATCTAATATTTATGATTGATTTTACTTAAGTTGTTTTTAATACAGAAATACTATTACGAATCAAAGTAAAGTAAAAATAAAATTCTAATATTTATGATCGATTTTACTTCACCGATAGTTAATAAAGCTGATTTGGTAAAATGAATGTAAAGTAGAATCAGAAAAAAACTAATATTTTTGACATATTTTACCCTGTTTAAGCTATTTTTGAAAAAAGTAATAAAAAGTTATTCATTGGCCAGGAAGACATCACTCGTAGCGATAAGGTCGCCTATTATGCTGTAGATTTAATGTTTCTTGCGTGTAAAATCTTCTATCTGTGTGCAATAAAGTTTTTATTTATCTTATCTTATTTTTTGTACAAGTAGTTTTAAAATATATATTTTCCAAATTCTAAATCTTATTAAAACTTCGTTCAAATGTAAGTAATTGTGACAGCTGTCATGTCATTATAAAAAAAAACCTGTTTACTATGCTCATTGCACTTGCAACGTCCGAGTCCAATCAATCATGAAGTGTTTTTATCGACTTTTTTATCGATATGTTGCAAAGTACAAAAAGCACAACCCTCTTGACCTTATAAGCTTAATCCCGTTGCATAAAAACGTTGGAAAAAACAAATAACGTACTAAGAAATTGTAGAATAAAGTATGAGAGTAATAAAAAGTATGACATGTATTAGTATTTTTTTTTATCTTACCTATTTCGTCCCGCAAAAGTTTTCAGAAAATTATGATAGGAAAAAAAAAATACAAATAGTCTGACTCTCAAATTTGTCCATCTATTTTTATTATGATAAATATTGATAGATTTGATTTGATGTGAAATAACGCCTACCTACTTCTATCCCATCAATTTTTTCACGAATTAATAATCACGAACGACTAAAAAAAATCATTAAATCAAGATACTTGTGTGTCAGTTAGGTACTTCTCAGTTTTTCAAATTCAGTTATTATCAGTTTAAAAGGAAAGAAAAAATAACTAAATACGCTCCCTGAAAGTTCATACATAAACTTTGCTTACGTATCATTAGTTCATACCAATACATAGCTACTTATAATCTACTCTTGTAGAAAACAATAGGCAATAAATAGCACGTCAAGACAAAATGTTTATTTACGACGTGGATAGAGGGCGCTGTTACCAAAAAATAACACTTTTATGTGCAATTTGGAAAAGCAGCCTTAAAACCATAAAAATAAGGATAAAATTAGTGTGCTATTAACATCTAGTAACCCAGTAAAAACGAAATGTTATATTATTTGTATAAACCAAAATTCCGCCAAATCACGGCAGCGAACCTTCGCTCTGAGAAAAAGTCAATCAACTAGTTTACTTATATTCTTCTTCTTCTTCGTCGTGTATATGATCAAACAGAGTCTTCCCAAAATTTGGCCATCTCTATGGCGTTATCAGTGGCAACGTACAAATCGGCCGAAGAACAAGTTTTTGGGCACAGCGGGCAAGTCACTATTGACTTGCCCGCTGTGCCCAAAAACTTGTACTCATATTGATTTTATGTCATTTTATACAATTTTATTGTTATTCACCGCACGATTTCTGCGATTGTGGTTTCAGTGGATACCCCCTTTGGATACTTTTTGTTGTAATTGTTATTGTTGCGTTTGATCAACTTTCATTGTTATATGAATCGCTCAATCAGTTTATTTTTTGTTAAACTTGCGGAAATGACATACGTCAAATAGTCAATGCAATAGACCAAATTAATAAATAAGACCAGAGTAGTCAAAAGTAAGATAAAGATAAAGATAAATTTATTTCAACAATATACAGTTTCTTTCTGGTACAATGGAATATACAATAACAATTAAATTAATGTATAATAACAATTTTCATTCATGCTTATAATTATAGTAATATAATTTCTTATGATTATGTTAATATAATTATATGGGTACCAATTGGAACTTTGTTCCTCAAACTAGGACTAAATAGCCTGTACAGTGAGGTCACAGTGAAGTCTTTTTCTCAAAAGTTTTTTTTAGTCATTCATGGCCCACACTACATAGAGAATTGCCCATTCTCTTTTTGTATAAAAAAAGTGTTATAAGTGATTAAAATGTTTACATAAATAAAAACGTTAAGTAATAGGTTGGGATACTGTAAATACCTACCTACTTTTAAGCAAAAAGGCATCAAAATAATATTTTGGCTGTGTACTAATTTAACTTCATAGTTTTTTTTTATTTTTCAAAGTATGTACATTCATAAAACTATTCCTTAAAACCATACTACTTCGTATTTCCTTTTTAAATCAATCTTTATTACGTACACAATAAAGTACAATATTCTAAAGCAAATTAGATTTGATATATTGTTTGTTTGTTTGAAAAAATAATATGATTGAGTTAGATTTATTTTTAATGAGAAATTAAATTGAGTGAGAAAGTGATGGGATGTTACGATTAAAATAAATTATATTTAGAATACTTTGATGCGTATTTATAAAAATAAAATAAAAATAAAAATAGTCTTTATTTCCCCATAAAGTGTTCTATATCTAAGTATTCCTATATCTATTTAGTGTAGTAAAGTGGGGTCTATCCATTGTCGGATGAAGGCCTCCTCCATATTTGTCCATTTTTTTGACGTGACAACGTCTTATAATTCGATAGAGCCGGCTGCACGCACGAAAAAACATGACTCATGAAGAGTTCCGGCGTTCCGGCGTTCTGAGGCGTTCCAAGATGTTTCGAACGACGATTTATTTTGCAAACCGCTTACAATAACGTTCGTTGACGTTGTCACGTTCAACTATCGTCAGTAAACCGACTTTACAGACAACCATTTTTTTTTCTATCTTGGGCCATTCGTGTCCACTGCGTATTTATAGGTATTTATATAAACAAGTATATAAAAACTTTTATCAATAAGTATTGATAAAAATGTATCAATTTATTCATACACAAGAAAATCTGAACATTTTTTGGGTTAAGCTCGCCTGTGCATGTCCTATTTTTTGTTAGTTCACTTACTTACTCTTGGATCAGTTGAGGTATCTATAGATCGTTTCCAACGGTCTGTAGAAAACTCAACTGTTTCTTATGTATTTTATGTACATTTTGTAAATTCTGTAGTAGTCGCAAGTTTACTTACTTAATAAATACAGTAATGTACAATAAGGAATAAAGAAGTACTTAAGCAATGAATCGATAAAAAGTATCGATATATTTTTTATCGACAACAACACATCACTATCGCCGGCTCATCAAAGTGCGGTACCACAGACAATAACTGAGAAATATTAAATTATAATAAAATTATCTCAGACGCACTTTTTGTACTAACTTATGTAGAGCTATGAACTTATAGAGCCGAACAAAAAGTATTGTTAAGTTTATCATTATTTAAATTGGAAATAATATCGATAAATGTATTAAAATTAGTAACATTTTGTTAATATTTTTTATTTTCACTTATTATATAATTTTTTATCAAGATGTAAGTATTTTCTTATCAAGGCGCTTTTAATGTATTTTTTGTGTAAAAATAACAATTAGTTTAATTATTGTTTTTTTTTATTTATAAATGGAACTCTATAATAGGTATGTATTTTTAAATTTATTAATTTTTTTTCTTTCACTCTCACCAAGGTTGTAAATAAGACCAAATGTTAGGTATTTTTCTTACAATACTAATTGATTTAAATTTTTAACGCTAAAAATACACAACAAATCATTGTAAAACCATTAGATACTTTGACATTGACATTTGATAGTCAATGACAGCGCTACACTTCACTCTGTCCTGTCCATAGACATAGAGAACAGACTGAGCACTAGCCTCAAGAAATTGACATATGCGGCCAATACCTGTCTCTTTCCTGTAGGTCTGTAAGTCTAGACAACGACAGGCCGCACGATTGTATTGTCTCTCTCATGCTTTGCCTTCCGTATTTACTTCATACTTAGATGACAGGCGTCACAGCTCAGTTGGTAGTAGCTCTGCCTTCCATGCTGTGGTTCGTGTTCGATTCCCACCCAGAGCAAAAGTTTGTGTGATGAACATTATTTGTTATGTGTCAGGGTGTTTCTATGTATGTATTTACAAAAAAAATGTATTTAAGTATTCTATCAGCAATCTAGCTCCCATAGTACAAGTGCTTAGTTTGAGACTAGAGTGTGATGTGTGAAATGTCCGTGAATATTTATGTATGACAGTTGATTCTCTAGGTCTATGGTCCTGTCAAAGTGACAATTACTCATTGACCACGGTGACATTATGACGAATCAATCTGTTACAGTAGGTAGGTAATATACTATGTAGATATACAGAGGGGTTAGTACGAATAAATGTGACGCACGTAAACGTATCGTAACGTTAGCGCATTGCGACACTGCGCGGTGACGCTGCAACGTTCAGTAGCTCTACCATGAGTTTTTACTATACTATATACATATACTATACTCGCTAGCGTCTGTAGTTAAAAAAATGTATGAAGATTTGTACAGCGCCTCTAGCGGATAGTTGGGTGGGTACTAAAATTCGTAATACTAATATAAAAAATAATAATAAAAATAAAATAAACTTTATTGAGGACAGACTTAACATAGGCTTACAAAACTAATAAAACTAATTTAATTAAGGAACTGTCCTACAATCGGCGGTCTTATCGCAGGCAGCGATTTCTTACAGCTGACGTAACTACTGTAGTAAAGTCTACTAAGCAAAGCTTGTACTATAGGAACTAGATTGGTGATAGAATACTTACATACAAATATTATATCTTGTAAATACATACATTTAAATGTTCTAACATAGTTTATTTTATTATTTTCTTCATACGTTTAAGGAAAAACCTATTCTCAATAACTAACACAACCTAGAATTACCTTTTAGAAACGACAGTCCACAGATAAAAAATCCATCTTCAGTTTTAATTATAGTCTATGCTATCTTTCTACAAAACGATTGCAAAAGATTTTCTGCTTTATATAGATACTTTTAAAGTTCTTTTTAGTATAGCATAGATTTATAGATAAAATATAAGTGAACGGACACACTTGCGACTAATTATAGAGTATGCGACATAATTACTTCAGTTTTTTTTTTAATTTTCGGGTGTTAGAAAAAATACTTTTTTTACTAATAACCTATAATTATTGAGAACGCTTCCGATTAATATTTATAATGACTAAATCTTGTGCGAAGATTATTTTGTTTTTTTTTGTGATTAAATTTTCTATTGTGTTTTATTTATTTATTTATTTATTTATTTATTTAGGACAACCAACAAAGAAATCACAATCAGAATTAAAAATTAAAGTAAGTATTATCGTAGTATAGGTAATCAATACGAATGTTAATTACTAAAGGCAAAAAAACTATTAATTTTTTTTTTACATATTACGTACGTAACACAAATCGCGCAAATTTAGCAGCGCCATCTAGTTCTGATATGTATGATAATGTTAGTCTAGTATTCTAGGACTCAATAGCGCATCTTAGAAGAGACCTACGTCCAGCATTGGCAGAGAGAGAGATCGCAGAGATGCAATCGCCAAGCGTCACGGATTTTGTATGGAGATAAGCAGCGACCACAGCAGATTTCTTGAGAAGCTTGGATTTCCATGCAATATCGGTGGCGCTCGGCGATCGCGTCTCTCATCTCTGCGATTTATGTGAGATCAAACTCGTACTTGGGGTACTAGTCTGATTTTCAAAACGCAACGATAGCGCGTTCTACGTATCGCGCAAATTAATCAGCGCCATCTATTTCTGAATCACGTAAACCAGGGATTCCCAAAGTGGTGATATCGACCCCTTGGGGTCAATATTTGTTTCGTAGGGGTCGACATAAACGAAAACTGATTGTTGGGGTCGAGGAGGTCTAAAAATCGACCCCTATCAAGTTAACATAAGTTCTTATTTAAAACTTTCAAGATAGGTAGGTAGATACTGTATTGTTTATGTTGTGTTACGTGTGCTAAGAATAATTAAGATTTTTGTAGGAAATAGCGTTGTTGTAGTAATGTAATAAGTTAGTGGACCATTATGAATAAGGGGGTTGATCTTAAAAGTAGGTAATTTGGCCATGGGGGTCTGAGGTAACAGTTCATTTTGGAAAAGGGGTCGCTTGTCCAAAATAGTTTGGGGATCGCTGACGTAAACAGTCGCTTACCTGAGTCTGCGTCAGTCCAAGACTTGCAGCCAGTTCAGCTCGTTCTGGCAACGCCAGGTACTGGGTTCTTTGGAACCTTCTGTTCAACTGCTGGAGCTGGAGGCTCGAGTATATCGTGCGAGGTTTCCTCATCTTTTTGCCTTTGCCGTTCACGCGGAGACCTGGATCGTCGGATAGGCCGCATTTTTCTGAAAAGATGATAAGGTTTATTCCAGGTGTTCTGGGTATTTAAGTAAGTATAATAAAAAATATCTATCTATGTAATGTATTGTATTAAGTATGTCAGTCTTCTAGTTAACACAAGCTGTGCTTAGCTTGAGACTAGATGATGTGTGGATTGTCCAGCATTATAGTATTGAAACGAAGTTCTATTGAAATGTTTTATAGTCTGTTGATATCCCTTGTTTTTAAGTTGTCAACACTGTATTATTAGTTGTACTTAGTATGTTGGTAAAACTGTCTATACCTAAAGTCTATGAAATAAAGATTTGTAGTTGAAGATTTGTAAGACTTGTAATTGAAGAGTGACTTTTATTAAATTCCTTATTGAGCGTTGTGAAAGGGGGCTAGACTGAAAAATTAAGACTAAAAGTTGTAACGACACTTTTTGCTATAGTTGTAAGTTCGGCTTCTCTGTCTGTCTCTCCCGAAAGGAACTTCGTTCTATCCGGGTGTCCCTTGACACCTGTCAAGTGTTAATTTTTTATTTTATTATTGAATCTTCTAATTATGACAAAAGAGTTAACGTACCTACCTATAATAACAGGATTGTGATAATTAGATACAAAACATTAAAAAGTTACTGAACGAAACAACATGTTGAATTTGATTCTTGTGATTGTTCACAGTTGAGTTGATTTCAATAACATTTGATTTTTTGTTTTGTACTTAATAAAAATCACGAATTCGGATGATAAATATATTTTGTTAGTCTTCTTCTTCTTCGTGTCAAATTAACACAAAAAAAAATTTAAACACACATTGGCCTAGAGAAGACTCGCGATAGCCCCACGTAATTTTGCTGAATTTAATTTCTAAAAATTAAAAATAAAAATTAAATTCGCTAATTTATAACCTAAAACTTTTCCAAAAACAACTTTGCTTATAAAAAAGCGTATGACATCAACTTAGTTCTAAAATTCAAATTTAAAAAGAAAGCGCCAAAACCTTCCAAATTCAAAAGCCGCGCCCAAACGTTCGACACACCTCCGCTATATCATCGTGCGCACAAAACAATAAATCTACAATATAAATATTCAAGCATGCGTCGTACCGGCCATCCATTTTGTAAAATATACATATGAAAGCAACTCGCTACTTGATAATAGTCAGTGGTAAGTCGTAATTGCTGGGTTTGTATCGCTACATCAGATCTGTACCGACACCCGACCGTTTTTGGCGGTAACTTGTACCCTAAGTACGAGTTTGTGCACACACGCAAAGACGCAATCGCCGAGCGCCACCGATTTTGTACGGAGATCCAAGCTTCTCAAGAAATATGCTAGGGTACTGTACAGTACTCCAAGTACGAGCTTGTGCACACACGGATCGTAGAGACGCGATCGCTGAGCGCCACCGATTTTGTATGGAGATCCAAGCAGCGCCCCTAGCAGATTTCTTGAGAAGCTTGGATCTCCATACAAAATCGGTGGCGCTCGGCGATTGCGTCTCTACGATCCGTGTGTGCACAAACTCGTACTTGGGGTACTGGTCATATATACAATATACAACCTCTTTGGAGCGCGCTTCAACTTTTTGAACGAAGCGTGGAGAATTTTCAAATTATTTTTGAAGAAACGAGCGGCTTTTTATAAAAGTTATTGATCTGATTGATTTGAATTTTTGTTGAATCAATCAAATATTGATGAGCTTTGTACTAATTGCTAGAGTAATGTAATTTATTGAGGTAAAAATATTAATTTAACTAATCACTTTCGAATATCATTAGGAAAAAGAAGTAAGTACTTAATCTTATAAAAAAAATTTTTACACTACGTTGGATTTAGTTAAATAATGCTGGACAATCCACACAACATCATCTAGCCCCAAGCTAAGCAGAGCTTGTGTTATAGGTACTAGAAGACTGACATACTTAATACAATACATTACATAGATAGATATATAGAAAACTCATTATAGATAGATAGATAGAAAACTCATTATTGTACAAAAACACAAATACTTACAGTTAAATTATTATTTCTTATTACCTACTTATACTAAATTTATCTATTATTTATCCATTTAACCGAGGACGAGGCTCTGAAAAATGGAGCAAAACAATTACGGATTGGTACCCACGTAACAGAAAAAGGAATCGCGGTAGACCATTCATGAGATGGGCGGACGAAATAAAGGCAGTTGCTGGAAACATATGGCCTAGAACAGCTAGTAAGAGGAGAGTGGAAAGCGTTGGAAGAGGCCTTTGTCAAATTAGGGCAAACAGCTGAAAAATATTATAAACTTAATATCTAATGTAAACCTAACCTAATGTAATTCTTGTATCTGAATACAGGCTATTATAATCATATCCATTTAACCATAGCTTATAACAAATATTTTAATAAAGAATATACATTTCCAAACATTTTTTTTTTAGGTGACTCTTGTAATCTAAACTAATATTATAAAGAGGAAAGATTTGATTGTTTGTTTGTTTGCATCGAGTAGGCTTCGATACTGGACCGATTTCAAAAATTCTTTCACTGTTGTGAAGCTACATTATCTGCGCTGAACATAGGCTATATTATAATGATATTTTTTATATAGGCTATCCGTGCGGAGCCGGGGCGTACTACTAGTGTTATATTCAAACAGCAAGCGAATCTACCGATATAAGATATGCAAAACTGACCGACGCCATTTATCACCTTTTGATATAATCCGTACTATACGGCTTATTAAAATGTCTACAATGTCTAAATATTTGCTTTTTGTACTTAGTTTATTGTATTAATTTTATAACCTACCGTGTAACGTATAGTGTGTAAATATCATGTGTAGGGTAAGGCCCCCCACAAACTGCAGACTTTTTATCGGCCGATAGTTTGGTCGGCTTCTTAATCAGTATGAAGATGTATGCAGATGCGCACATTACAGTGATTCAGTCTTCATACTGATAAAAAGTCTGCAGTCTGCGGGGACTCATAAGATGACGATTGATAAAGTGTCATAATAGCAATACGGGTATGTCATACAAAAGATTTGCTGATAATTTTGGTAGAATGTAAACCCCGCATCTGCCTAACGTAACTAACAGTTTCGAAAAAAGTATTAGATATAGGTAGGTACCTATGTAGTATAAATTTGTTACCATAATAATTTTTTTTTTTACAAAGTAGGTAGGTACAAACCAAACGATAAGCTTATTGTATGTAACTGATAAAACGTTAATAAAAATGAAAAATGCTTTTTAAAACGCCATTTCGTAGCCCGTTGACGCTTTCCAAGAAACTTCTCATACACATACATACATCCATACATACAAACATGCGTTGTGTCGGCATCCGTCAGTTGAACAGACAAAACAATACTCGCCCGAGGTACTGACACACCCCTAACTAGTGATGGGACATGTCGATTGTAGTGACGAGCTAGTTATGAATCATCGATAAAAATATGATTACGCATGTGCAGTGTTAGGTTATTTTCGTTACGGAATTTCTGGATTCGGTCTCCACGCTCAAGGCCCGCGATAGAAGCTATGCAATAGCTTAAAAACACGTTGACTTGAGAACCTCCGTTTTTTTTTCGTCGGTTAGTATACCATCTATACATCCTCTCATCTAAGCCTCTGAACATCTAATTTATTTAATTAATAGTTTTAATTAAATAAATTAGATGTTTATAAGTTTATAATGAAAACTATGTTCAAAACCGTGATAGTTTCAAATATTATAATTTATTTAAATTTATTTTTTCTGTATAAGTTTGTGTGTGTACAATAAAGAATCTATCGCAAAGTAATATGAAAACTATCGATATTATTCTCTATACAAACATCAAAAATCAGATAAACAAATTCCCAGTAGAGCAACATTCAGTCCGAATCACTTTGGGCAACCCCGCCCCCCCAAAACGCCTACCGAAACTGAAGATAAAAATTAAAAAACAATAAACCCCTTTCGAATAAAAAAAGAAAAAAGTTAAGAAGGTTGCGTACAACTAACGACGTAAGTGATTTCAATTTTATTATTAGGTAAGTACCTACATTATTTGAGACGAACGTGAAATAATTTAATTTATAAAAAATAAAACATACTTTTACATTTAAAATTAACAAAAAATTCGTTTATAAAAAAAAAAAAATTATGGCCCTAAAAAGACAATTAAATATGGCAATTAAAGAATATGTTCATTTCAAAAGTATACTATTCACTGGACGAGTATTTTGAGGACAAATCAATATTTGTCCTCAAATATATCTGTATATCAATATATACATACACCACATTTTTTTAATTTTATTAAGTAGAAATATAATTCTATTAAAAAAATGACTATAAAAAAATCATTTGAAATAAGGTATTTTTTTAAAAAAGATTTTATTTAGGTTTGTGTAGTTACGCTGTAACAACGCTGCAATGAACCAATTTTATTTTGAAAAAATAAAAATAACCATCAGGTATACACAAAAAGAATCATCAAAATTGGTTTAATCTTAAACTACCTCTTGCTACTAACTTTGTTCAGTAGTTTTTGAGATATACAAACATACAAATCTTTCCATTTATATTAACATAAATAAACATGAGTTTTTGCAATAACTTAACACAATCTATTACAAAAACAAATAAAAAAAATATAAAAGTGAACGTTTATTGCGAATCTAATTAATTACATAATTACACTTCTTTTACATTGCAATTTTATGAACTGAATTAATAATTCTCTATTGTTTTATAAAACAAATGGTAATAAAATAATATTTAATACTTAAACAATGATTTGACAGTTTTGTTAATCATAACTTTGTAGAAAATAAAATGAGAAAAATCCTCACAAGATAGAATAAATAAAACATTTATTTGCAGAATAAAATACATTAAAACACAAATCGAAGCCTTAAAGTTATTGTTAAAATTATTGAACAAAGGTAATTACGGATATTACAAAGGTATTATTTATCAATGAGAAAAATGTCATTTTTTTTATTGTTGTTTATCTGTTTGATGTTTGGAGTGGAATTGGTGCAAACTATTGACATTACTCGTTACTTCGCCCGGAGTTTTTCGAATTAACGTCAGCAAAAATACTGCGTGGCATATATTTTTCGGTCCGCATACAATGGGTCGGCGGTCCGCCATTTGGTGACCCCTGGTATATAAAGTATAGTAAAAACTAGTAGATCTACTGCTATGTAAACCTTTGAAAATAATCTAAAAACTATATTTTTATGTTAAGCATTATCGTTAGTAAGGCCCTAAGGGTGTGCTCGACACTTCGCCTAAGGGACCTCTATCTCATGACCTTGAAAAACTTAGAAATAGTACAGTTATGTGCACAAGTTCTTATGAAAACAAAAAAATATTGCATGTATTACTAATAAAGAAAATATTATGGGATGATAATGAAAAACATTTTGTAACATTTTATTTAGCAGTAGTTTTTAACAAAATTATGATATGTAAAGGTTATGATTTTTTTCTAGCGTTCTTTAAATGTACCTACTAATATTTCTGTTACATAATTGTTTTAATTGAAATGGCGGATGATGAATACTTATGCCATATATTTGACAGGCGTCACAGCTCAGTTAGTAGTAGCTCTGCCTTCCATGCGTGATGTGTGGAATTTCCGTAAATATTCGTTTTATTTATTTTATTTCATCAATTCTTTAAAAATCTCTTTTCTACACAACGGTTCGACACACTCAATACAAACTGCTATCACATCTGTGGCGTTACGCCCCAAAAGAGTCTCTACAACATAAAAAAAAGTTAAAAAAACAAAAAATTCGTTCAAAAACTATAAGCTATAATTAAAATGGACAATGTATTGTCATTATGTCTATCGTGACGCCTCGGGGTAGCAGTTGTTTGATATTTTGTTCCGGGATATAAAAAAAAATTAAGGGTGGTTTTACTTTACAAGCATACCTTGCTTGTATTCTTTTTCCGGTAAATGAACCAAGTATTCTTTGCTAGTACCTATTTTTTTCCGGTAAATGAACTATTTTCCGGTAAATGAACTATTTTTATAACCGAAAACTGTAAGAGTATCAAAAACTTGGTATTGTTCAAGCATGCCTAAACTACAGTAGCTCTGCCTGCCATGCTGTGGATCGTGGGTTAGATTCTTATCGAGAACAAATGTCTGTCTGATTTTCACGTTGTTCAGATCAGCTCCATCTCGCGAAATGGAGCGCCGATCAACTTCCTAATAAACAATTGTAATAAATAAATAATGCTGGACAGTCCACACAACATCATCTAGCCCCAAGCTAAGCAGAGCTTGTGTTATGGGTACTAGAAGACTGACATACTTAATACAATACTTTACATAAATAGATATTTTTTATTATAGGTACATATAAAATACCCAGAACACTACAGAGCTTGGGGCTAGATGATGTTGTGTGGATTTTCCAGCATTTTTTTTACATGTTCATCCAAAATCTCAATAAAAAATAAAGTAGAGCATACCTCCCATCATACCAGTCAGTGGGAGGGAATCCCGACCTCGACGAAGCTGATAAGCAGTTTTTAACACGAATGTACAAACCAGAGCCCTTTTTGTGTTTAAAAAATAAAAATACTGGCCGTATAGAACTAAAATTCTAAAAAATAAAAACGAACGCAGAACCGATAAAGAACTTTTGAAATTTAGAAAGCAGAAGAGTAGCTCATACACTTACGGCCGGTTTCTCGAACGATGATCAACGAAAAAATCAAATAATTACTATGTGTCAAACTCGGATCAATCGTGTTTTGGGTTTCCAGAAACCGGCCGTTATGGAACTAAAATTCTAAAATTAAAAAAACACGTAGCATTATAAAACTTAACTTAAAATACAATAAAAATAAAAACAAAAATTATATAAATATGATTTTTTAATACAGCCAAGTTGTTCAATATGCCATATTCCTGTTGATCGATGACCTGTGATCTACTGATTTCGTACATTTAATAAAAATTGTGTGCATTTAAAAAAAAAAAAAAGGTAGCACTCCGGGAGTGCCGGCAGAAG
Source organism: Ecliptopera silaceata (assembly GCA_932527185.1). Taxonomy (NCBI): domain Eukaryota; kingdom Metazoa; phylum Arthropoda; class Insecta; order Lepidoptera; family Geometridae; genus Ecliptopera; species Ecliptopera silaceata. The sequence continues at coordinate 2,661,915 of OW052217.1, read as the reverse complement.
TGAAAACTTTAATATTAACGTTGTGTTTAATTATAAGTATAAAAGTACTATCATTTATGAGGTAGAATAAAATGTTTATGTTTTTATTTTTTATTATTTTTCGCCCTGTGCGCCTAAACAGAGCAGCACACTCAGGCACGGTAGAAAGAGTGGGAGATACTAGTTCCTCTCCCTTCCCCTCGATCTTACGCTTTTTCGATCAACGTCACGTGACCCTGACGCGAGTTTGAAAGTTTTTACCCACCCAGCGCCGCTAAAGAAGTTTTCACTTCAAAAAACTAATCAATATAAAAGTATTTATATATTGTAAGTACTAGGGCACCATAACTACCCAAGAGGTATTAAAAGTACCTATCAAAACTATTGTTCAAATGCGCTTGAGATGATCAAATCTTTGCGACCTTTACCGTAATTCTGTTTTCCTGGTACATTTTTGACAAAATCTGTCAATTGATTGACCTTTAACTACCTTATGTACTATTTATTTATTCACAAACAAACTTACGACTATACAGTATTTACAAAATGTACATAGGCATATAAAATACATAAGAAACAATTGAGCTATCTACAGACCGTTGCAAACGATCTCAAAATAGTTCAATTGATCCAAATCAGTACCGGAAGCATACCCAATATATTGGTCTTTTTAGATACTTTTTTTTATAGTTTTACGAATTGCTATATCAATTACTAACAAAAGAACACAAATCTCTCATACAACCATATATGAAGTTCAACCAACATAAAAAGACCATCAATTTAAAACTAAATACAGAGACTCATAGATCTTCTTAAACTGGCTCTTGGACACATATCTAAGTAGATTAACCATTATAACCTGACCTCTAATGTTTTATTAACTACACGATAGAAGGGGTCTGATTAAAATGAATGGTTGCATTTGAATTAAAATTTATTGAGATAGTTAAATGTCACTATTAGATAATTGTTGTGTTTGACTGTTTGTTTTAAGTTAGATTTATGGTAGGAATATTTAAAATTAAATAATCTTTATTTAAATTAAATTTATAGCGTGGAACGTTTTTAATAATGTTATGGATTTATTATGAATAGTGTTTAAAAAAACAAATGTGACACAATAAATGTTTAAGATATATTTTTTTTGTCTAAAAAGAGTAGTTTAATTAATATTAGTTTTTATTTATTACTTTTAACTCATCAAACTTTTAGTTATTTTTAAGTGTTAAGTTGTTTCAATTGTAGTAAATATGTAAATACTAAATAAAAAAAAGACGTGTGGCACTGACTGCCGCGGTAAAGCTATTGCATAGTTATGTTTGCCTACGCATGCGCAGTGTTAGGTTATTTCGTTACGGAATTTCTTTTTTCGGTCTCCACGCTCAAGGCCCGCGATAGAAGCTTAAAAACAAATATAATTTAAGTAATTAAATAGCTTGAATTAAATTTTTTGGCAAAACTACAAAAAACCTGGCAACATTGCACAGTCCTTGAAGTCAGTCAAAATCCTTGAAACGTGAAAGCGCAGAGAAATCTTTGGGAAATCTCGTTCACAGGAAAATCGACCTTGCCGACATACCGTGCTGGAGGAAAACCTGTGTCGGAAAACATCAATTTAGCGTTCAGTTTCCTGTGCGCGGTCGGTGAAAAAGTTATTAGTTTTTTGTATTGCGTGTGCTGGCCGACATTCTGCTAGCGAAATCGATTCTGACGTTTACACTTTTGTTACGAAATAATTGTTTTTTTTTAGAGGTTTAAGAAAATAATGCTGGACAATCCACACAACATCATCTAGCCCCAAGCTAAGCACAGCTTGTGTTATGGGTATTAGAAGACTGTACATTACATTACATTACATAGATAGATATTTTTATTATAAGTACATATAAAATACCCAGAACACCCGGAATAAATATTTGCAGATCGTACAAACATTTATCCCAAGGCGGGAATCGAGCCCGCAACCCTCGCGTCGCAGGCGGATTCAATTTAATTAAATTCAATATAAATAGTCAATTGAGTGCATTTTTTCACATAATTTTGTTCATTCAATTTCTCGCGCGACTGTTCAATTCAAAAGGTTCAATATTTAAAAAGAAAAAGAATTCCTTTTTTATTAAAATAGAAACAAAAAGTAACGTGAAACTTTAATGGGGCGCGCCGTTAGGTGGCGCTATTAAAAAATTCACGCCGTCTAAGTAGCAATAACTTCATTATTTATTTACCACAACTGTCATACAATGACAGTATTTTGACAGCGAGATTTTACACGTACTAGTTTTTACAATACGCGATTGTAGAAGACGATTTGACAACCGATTTGGCGCGCGGGCGAAGATTCCCGCCTTGAGATAAATGTTTGTACGATCTGCAAATATTTATTATACTACACCTGCTCGGAAAGTACCTTGATACTTTATCAAATTTACGGTAGAAAGTACGTCATTGCATATCGAACAAATATGCGGCGAGAAAACGCATCTGAGCGGGAGAGAAAAGTGTATGAAAATCCATTTCTTACGTGGTTTTTCTTTTTTAATTTTGGGTAAGACTATGCGCTGGTAACCTAAATATCAAAAGCCAAAAAGTTTTTACAGTGAGTTTTTATCTCCAAGTTCGCAAAATGACACTGGCCACTAGCTGTGTGTTGGATGGTGTCAAACAATTTGAAAAAAGAACATGTGAAAATTTTAGTTTTTTATTTTCCTCGTAGGTGTAGTATAAAGCACTATGTATCACTCAAGAGAAAGTGCGATTCCCGATCTCGGGTGTTTTAAAGCCCTCGCCTGCGGCTCGGGCTTCAAACGACACCCTCGACGGTAATCGGTCACTTTCTCCTCTCGGTGAACAATGTACTATTCCAGGTGTACTGGGTATTTCATATGTATAATGAAAATATCTATCTATGTAAGTAATGTATTGTATTAAGTATGTCAGTCTTCTAGTACCCATAACACAAGCTCTGCTTAGCTTGGGGCTAGATGATGTTGTGTGGATTGTCCAGCATTAGGTATTTATTTTATTACGAGTTTAGTGGGTGAGTCGCGGTTTAACTGACTTTGACAAGTGGCGTATCAAATGATGCTTGACAGCTCAGTTGTTATAGCCTATTGAGTCATTTATCTAGTCATATTAACTTAAATAATTTATTTTATACATCAAAGTCCTACCAAAAATAAATTATTTCACAAGGTAAGGAAGCCAGTTGCCATCATAATAAAACTTTTAGTTCGATAATCGAATTCGAAAAAAGAATACAAGACTTCATATTCGATCATATTCACGCCTCCGTCGGTATAACACTTAACATAATTTGAGGGTAGACAAAAAAGTTGAAAAGTCAAATTGTGTCCTTTTTAGTACAAATAAGTTTGGTGTTAAAATAAAATTGTTGAAGAATAATACTTATGTTTAGAAAGTAAAAGTATTTTCTGAATTTACTGAAATTAAATTGAGTACTTAATAATAAAACTTGAAATATAAGATATTTTATGATAATTTACATTTATTGGAAAGAAATTTGAACTAAGTGCATAGATACTTATTCTATTACTAGCTGTTCCCGCCGCGACTTTGTCCGCGTGCCGTTTTAAGAGATTTTGCTATAACCCATTACTATCTTCCTAGGAGGGAAATTGATGGTAAAGAGCAGTCTATGACGGAAAACTTAGTATCTATACCTACTTATTAATAAAACCGGGCAAGTGCGCACGAAGAGTTCCGTACCGTATCTATCTCCCGTTGCCCTTATCAATATCGAATAAATAAAAATCACGTTTATGTATAAGCCCCCTTTAATATTAATTATTCGTGATAGTTATAGAATTGAAAATAGACAGAAATCAAAGACTCAGTAATAAGATCTAGTTTTACCCTTTGGTTTCCGAACCCTAAAAACCCAATAACGTAATGCTTCCATCTTGAACACATTCTCGTATAAAGAATGATCGTATCCTTTTGTGTTTGGTCTTTTGGTGGAATTCTGGCGGATTCTTAGCCATCTTAATTGCTGATTCGTTATCAACACATAGGGATGCTGGACATTCACCAATGATATCTTTCATGATCTTTCGAAGCCAAATAATTTCTCTAGCAGTTTCACTTGCTGCCACTATTTCTGCCTCGGTGGATAAAATCGCTACTGTGCTCTGGCGTTTACTTTTCCAGGATATTAGACCTCCAGCATACATGCAAAGAATGCCTGAGGTAGACCTTCCAGTTTCATGATCTCCTCCGTGGTCAGCGTCACTGTAACATTCTAAATTATGACTATTTCCTGGCTTGTAAACGATGCCTTCTTTTATAGTCCCTTTCAAGTAACGCATTGTCCTCTTGATATTGACGATGTTCTCCCTTGTAGGTTTATCTAAATTTCGAGATACAACACTGACAGCAAAGGCTATGTCAGGCCTCGTGCTTGTCATCAAATAAGCTAGTGATCCAACAGCTTCACGGTACGGGAAGTTCATTGAAACTTCATTAACATCTTGAGCATTATTTGCTTTTAAAATTGGTGTTGGCACTGGCTTACATTTCTCCATGCCAAACCTTTGCAATATGCGAACGATGGATGCAGTAAAATAGAACCATCAGGGTACCTTAACCACGCTCTGCTACCATGTTAAAGTAGATATAAGTACTGCAGGATCGAATAAAACCAGTTACAATAAATAAACGAATATTATTTACGTATACTGTAAAGAAAGTCAAGAGTGAAGATAGTGACATTGATGACAATCAACAACGTTTGGTTGCTATGGTAACATCTAAGGTTGGTGATAGATATTAAAGGAGTATCTATTCCTAACAGTAACTTCTCCCGTTTTCCCAACATTTCTCTTCACTACTCTGCTCCTATTGATTGTAGCGTGATGAAAAGTATCCTATATGTTGCTCAGGAGTATGAAGAATAATTGTACCAAGTTTCGTTAAAATCCGTCGAGTAGTTTTTGTTTCTATAAGGAACATACATACAGACAGACAGACAGACAGACAGACAGACAGACAAAAATTTTACTGATTGCATTTTTGGCATCAGTATCGATCACTAATCACCCCCTGATAGTTTTTTTTTTAATATATTTAATGTACAGAATTGACCTCTCTACAGTTTTATTATAAGTATAGATAAATGGCCTCTATTGGCATTTACAGAAAAAGTTGTCAGCGTCAATATTTTGATCTCTTGGAACTGGCGCCTAAAATCACCTAGTGTAAGATGATTCTAAATGATTCTTGTGATTTTATTGAATAAAGAATTTTTTTACTATTTTTTTTTACTCTCTCGATATTTCTACAAAAACCTGGTGTTTTTAAGATTACTTACATTAACGGCCGGTTTCCGGAAACCCAAATCACGATTGATCCGAGTTTGACACATAGTAATTCTTTGATTTTTTCATTGATCGTCGTTCGAGAAACCGGCCATATGTGTATGATAAAAATCTAGCAAAATATTTCTAGCCAGTAATATTATATCTAGGTTATACATATTATGGTTAGCTTACCATCTTTAGGCGGACTGGAACATTGCTGCGCGTACGACCCTAAGTGGTATCCATACGTATTCTGATGCATAGGGGGGAAAGGATAACCTAAGGACCTAGGACTGGGGAACCCTGAAGCCTCATGGGGATTCTGCTGACCCCCAGGCGACCCGAAATGATGGGGGTGCTGATAACCCCCCTTAAACGCCCCATACCCATGCTGCTGCAGCTCGATAAAAGCAGATTTTGACGAGTTTGTAGGGGTGGAATTAGCGGAGTTTTGGTCGTGGGGCGTCTGACTACCCCCTAAGTGGTGGTGGTGGTCTATCTCCTGGGAGGTCATGGCTGGCTGGGGGGTGGACGGGCCCCCCCCTTCTGAAGGGGGCCCAAATGGATCTGAGAAACTCAGGGTGGATGGCTTGCTGTTTGGTGACTGAATTCGTGTAATTTTGAGGTTTTGAGGGATCCTGGGGTAGATTGCGCCGCTTTTTTAGCCTGGAACAAGAGAAGTATTGTTAAAATTTAACCAATCATTATTATAAATGTTATATTTAAGTACATATCTTTCTCAAAATAGTATCAATAGTTATAAACGCGTTGAAATTCTTCGAAGGTAAAGAAGAATAAAATAATGGGACAAATTTTTCCCATAAAATAGTAAAAGGTACGCCGGTTTTATTTTAGTCATGGCCCACGCTCCATAGAGAACTGCCCATTCTCCTTTGCTATAAATATTACGTGAATCTAAATCATTTTGAACATCTACACTTTAAATATATTCAATGATATAAATTCATTCGAATTCTAAAATTCTTAGCCAATCAGGCGTAGATAACGACCAGTACCCCAAGTACGAGTTTGTGCTTTTGCCTTTTGTACGAGCCACCGATTTTGTATGGAAATCCAAGCTTCTCAAGAAATCTGCTAGGGGCGCTGCTTGGATCATACAAAATCGGTGGCGCTCGGCGATTGCGTTTACGATCCGTGTGTGCACAAACTCGTACTTGGGGTACTGGTCCTTTTTTTAAATACGAACTCCCACGGGGTTACAGAGGTCATGCGTTTACTTTACAATGTCGTGTCTCGATATCCGTTTGAGCAATTGATTCCAATCGTGTGGGTTTCAAAGAACAAGAACAAATTGTTTGGTAGTTTTTTTGACGTGACAACGTCTTATAATTCGATAGAGGCTGCACGCACGAAAAAACATGACTCATGAGGCGTTCTGAGGCGTTCCATGAAGTGACGTTGTCACGTTCAACTATCGTCAGTAAACCGACTTTACAGATAACCATTTTTTGTAATTGAATTAAACTCGTTCTTTTTCTTATACTTAAAGAATAAATAATGCTGGACAATCCACACAACATCATCTAGCCCCAAGCTAAGCAGAGCATGAGTTATGGGTACTAGAAGACTGACATACTTAATACAACATTACATAGATAGATATTTTTTATTATACGTATAAGATATCCAGAACACTCGGAATAAATATTTGCAGATCGTACAAACATTTATCCCAAGGCGAGAATCGAACCCGCAACCTCCGCGTCGCAGGCAGACCTTCACCCGCCGCGACTTCGATATTTCAGTGATTATTGTGAATGTAAATACATTACAAGCTAATGTAATGTAAATTATGTCATCATTACGTATGGTACCTAATCAATACCTCAAGTCTGCGTTAACTTTTTATAAGATAGGTAATCAATACATCAAGTCTGCGCTAACTTTATAAGATAGACCGTAAGTAACACGAAGAAGAACCAATTAGAACCCTAAACATTACAAGCGCAATCAAACAAACAAACAAAAAAAAACTACAAAACGTTTTGACCCGACCTTTACAAGCGCCGGCCGACTAAAAAGAACTTAATGAGTGAGCGGGACAGCTAATCACACAAACCAATAAGTGTGAAAGGGACAGCTAGATCGATAATTAACACAGAGGTTGCCGAAAAGAGTTCTTTCCACAAGTCATTTATTTTAGTACCGAAAGAGTTTGAAATTGTTATAAAGATGGACTGCTTGGGCGATATCCAATTATTTTTTCTAATGAATAGGATTTGTTATTGTGGATGAGGAAGCGATGATTACGTCATCATTTGGATTTTTTTTAAGTCAGATACTTAAAAAATAGAACTACATTGCATTGTTTGATTTATAGATATAGTAATAGAATAAATATCTAAAAAGTATTCTATGTAAGTATGTATTTACAAAAAAAAATGTAAGTAAGTATCTATAAAAATATCATCAATGCCAAAGTTTTACTTAGAGCGAGGTATCAATGCCCAGACTCTTCGAAGGTTTTATATCAAAGTACATAAATAAGTACTTAATAAATAAATAATTAGTAAGAAATAAAATGAAATGAAATGAAATTGTTTATTTGTCAGAAACATGGTACAAAAGGTCTTAAAAAGAGTATAGTTTCACACATTTCACCAAACACATTGGCATACTACATATTAAATAAAAATAATGCTGGAATTTAAGTAAAATTTTTTTTAGTGTCTAACCATTCTTTTTCAACCTTTAGGTACTCGAAAAATCTAGTTCCCATAGTACAAGCTTTGCTTAGTTTGGAACTAGAGCGCGATGTGTGCAGACAGATTTTATCTAAATAAAATAGAGTAGGTAGAATAGAATACAATTCCTGAAGTTTTTATGTATAGTGTATAGTTTTATCAATATCTTCATTTATACCGGCAGTGAACCGCGTCGGGCCATGGGAAAGTATGCACCATAAATGTATGGTGCCCATAAAATACATTAAGTATTCATTAAAGACAGGCAACGCTTCACTGAGCCAAACTGAGTTTAACTGAGTTTGAATTCAAAATATATTAGCTTTGAATATTTGGTCGAAATCGAAATTTAATCTTTTAAAACTATTAACTATTACTCAATTAAAAATAAGAATGTGGGTATTTATTTGACAAACACTTTAACAAATTAAAATTCGATTTAAAAAATTGGTATTAACAGACTAAATGATAAAATTCTAAATTATTTTTTTTATGTTGGTAGTGTCCCGCTTTGTAGAAAATAAGTTATTTTAAAATGTGAGTTTAAAATTCTAAATCAAATGTTTCAAACTTCAATCGCATGTAATGTATTGTATTAAGTAGGTACCTATGCCAGTCTTCTAGTACCCATAACACAAGCTCTGCTTAGCTTGGGGCTAGATGATGTTGTGTTGATTGTCCAGCATTATTTATTTATTCACTAAAATCATTACGATCACTTTGAAACGTCTTACTAAATGTTTGAAAGGTAGAGTTTCCCGCTCTACTGTATAATCACACACAATCTAGTCAAAAATACAGTTACTTTTTCGTGTCATACTTGATGTCATACTTCAGGGTTGGCAAGCTGTCACACTCATTGCGTCAAAATTATATACATGATCTTTCTGTCATTTTTTAATGAAACTATGTTATATTTTTGTGAACTTTTACTAACAATTGAAAACCGTTACAAATGAAAAAAATGACTTCAATCGACATCAAGAAGTACTCAATAAAAATAAGAATGTATTTATTTGACTTACATTTAACACTAACAAAATAGTAAAATAAACTTACTTATTAAATTAAAAAAAAAGACTCACAGTAAATAAATAATTCTAAAGATAACTCAATTATTTGAATCAGATCCTAATTAACTATATACCTACTACTTAAAATTAAAAACACAAGATAAACGAACTTTCAAATATAAAAATAATCATCAAAATCAAAAAAAAAATTAAGGCCACATCCGTGACACTGCGTGACACAAAAAATACAAACCTTTTTTTAATAAAAAAAAACAAATAAAAAAAAAACATTATTACTATAAACAAGATTGAAACGTTGCATAAAATACAGTCATATTCTTCAAATATACTTATAAATTATTATTTTTTAATTAGAAGTGTGTATAAATGGCGATGTCTTTATGGTTCAGTCCACTTTCATCTTTAATTTGTTTTTTTCTCTATAATTATGTATTTATGCTTAATTAATAGCTTAAGTCGCATTCTGATTAGCTTGGGGCTAGATGATGTTGTGTGGATTGTCCAGCATTATTTATTTATTTATAATTTTTATTCACTTAAAGTTAACGAGGGCATTTTGGAAAATAATACAATCACTAGTTCTGTTTGCATCGTTTGAAAACGACTAAGTGTAAGTAATATTTCTAAGTAAGTAGGTATACTTATTCTTATAAAACTGTAAAAGTAATTTCTGTGATTTTTTGTCTATACTTACCACTTTAAAATGAAAAAATATTTATGTAAAGAAAAAATCTTATCTAATCTCATACTCTTACCTACAATCAAAACAACTTAAAATTAGTTTTCATTATAAACGGGATATTTACCATGATTTGTGAGTTTGATTATTCGTTCGTTTATAATGAAAACTATGTACAAAACCGTGATAGTTTCAAATATTATAACTTTAATTTATAAGTACATATTACCAATTAATCTAAAATCTATTAAAACAGACTATATTCTCAAAAGTTTAGCTGAACTAGGAATATGTTAAAAAAAAAGAATGAAAGTGAAATGTATGATCGTTGAAATCATTGAATAGTAACAATTAACTGACTTTAAGTAAGCAATCAATCGCAAATCATTTAAACAAAAAGCATACGATTCTCACAACGTTACAAATGATAGGAATATGATAAAAACATGGCGCCACCCTTGTCTACGAATAATAATTTCTGTTGTTACTTTCCTTTAAGTACTTCCCTGTACTGTTATTAGATAATAGTGATATTTTTTTATCCACCTACGCTGTCCCACTGCTGGGCAAAGGTCTACCCCCTCTCTTTCCATCTCTCTCTATCCCTAACGAACTCTGCCCATTCCCGGTCGAAGGAGTCCAGAGGGACTAGTACGAGTTTTGCACATGCATACGAACGTATCGCCTTCGTATCGCAAGCTACCAATTTTGTATGGAAATCCAAGCTTCTCAATAAATCTGCTAGGGGCGCTGTTTGGATCTCCATACAAAAACGGTGGCGCTCGGCGATTGCGTCTCTACGATTCGTGTGTGCACAAACTTGTACTTGGGGTACTGGACCAGTCAAAATATTCTATCAGCATTCTAGTTCCCAAAGTACAAACTTTGCTGAGTTTGGGACTAGTGTGATAACTGAAATGTCCATGAATATTTATATGTGATGTGTGAAAGGTACGTGAATATTTATATAAGTGATAATAGGTATTAAAAGGTAGTCTTAGTATACCACTAAGCCATTGAAGTCTTCGATAAATAACAGCGGCGCAACAAAAAAGAACACCTTCTGACCTCAAATCCGTTTTAATTTCCGAGAAATTCGAAAACCGAAAAGTAAAATAAAAATAAACCGGATAATCTAGCGGTACATAAACCATAGACAAGAATCAAGAATCAAGATCCATAGACCACAGGTCCGTGACGAATCGACTATTTTGGATCGTAAAAATAAGCACGCGATCATCTGAATATTTTAAAAAAGTTTTATTGTCGAATAATTATTCTTTACGGCGCTGTTGCAACATTGAGTTGTTTTTTTGTTTGCTTGGAAAATTTCGTGATTAATATTAACTGCTTAGATATTGTTTTTAAAAGGTGGCATAGCTCTGTACCCCAAGTACGAGTTTGTGCACCCACGGATCGTAGAGACGCAATCACCGAGCGCCACCGATTTTGTATGGATATCCAAGCTTCTCAAGAAATTGGGCGCTGCTTGGATCTCCATACAAAATCGGTGACGCAGTTGACTTCGCGTTACATGCTGTGGGTTCGATCACCAACAAAAACTATGATTATTGAGTTAAATATTCTCATTTTTGTTGTTTGTCCAAGAGACGACTTGTAGGTAAGTAGGTACTAAAAGTTCTGGACTCCCAAGTATTTCCTAAAAACAGGCCTATGGTCTATTACTGTCATGAAGTGTAAGCTTTATTTAATTTGGGAATAAAGATGTGTGAATTGACCGTGAATATTTATTTATTATTAAATATCTTTAAAAAGTAATGAAATGATTAGACGCAATCCCTCATTTTCGCGCCCTTTTGTGAGCTAAACGCCATTACGTAATGTCAATGTAACAACTAATTCAAAATGGCGGCGCCACGCGACTCGAGCTGTTTGATTTGTATTGTAATTATATCGAGGGTTGAGTTACTGAGGTTAATCTTTGGAATTATATTGTAATAACTATTTTTGTTGGTTATCTATTGTACTTATATAACTATTAATCAATACAGATAATCGGTAAGCTAAGTGTTGTTAAAGGGGAATTTTCAGAAAAAATATTTACTTAGTAATTTTATTTATTATCTGCGCGTTTTCGTAGGTAAAATATTTAAATGACATTTTGTGCGTAAACCTTAAAAGGAACCTACCGTTATTACTAAACAAATAAATACATCAGTAAACTATAAAATATCTAAGAATTTATTAATAATAAAACGCAATTTGTTTATTCGAGTTGTTTAATCCGTCACTCCCACAACCAAGGCTAACAGACAAGAATCTAGAATCTAGTCTTCAAAGCATGATTTAAGCTAAACCTATGAATTTTCCATTTTCTAAACCGGTTTATGTATAATCGATGCAAAAACTAGCAGCTACTGTCACTAGTGACGTATTACTTCACCTTGGACCAAATTGTTGCATACCAAGTAGAATGGCTGCAACTACAGTAGCCTGGTAGCTAAAAATAAAAAGAAATTTGCATTTATGGCGAACAGAATTTTGAAAAAAGGAATCAGCCGGTCTTACCTTCTTGTAGTTTTGGAAAAGGAATGAGCCGGTCAATTCTTTTTTGTTTTTTTTTTTGCGTTTGTTACGTTTTCTTTTGTTTTTTAAATATTATATAGCTATGAAAATAACTAAAAAATAGGCAGATTTTTGTATTTTGATAAAAATACTTTAAATAATTGATTTATGTAATTAAGTAAGTAAAGTTCTTTGTTCAATAAAATCAGAAGGATCATTTAGAATCGTCTTACATGCTGGGTGATTCTAGGTGCCAGTTCCACGCGACCAGAGTCTAGATACCGACTACTTTATTGCACAAACATACAAAAGGAAAAATATATACAAAGGCGAGCTTAACCCTAAAAGAGTTTTCTTCCAGCTAACTTTAGAGGATAGAGAGAGCTGATTGTAAAAGTGAGTGTACTTATACAAAAAGGAATATAGAAAGATAATGAAAAGATTGTAACTAACATACAAATACTTTACAAAAACAACGTTTTGATAACTTCACAATAAAAAAACGTCGGTGCTTTGACAGAATGTTGTATTGAAGATGTGTTATGAAAAGATGTGGCACGCATTAGGATAAAATATTAAATATAAAAAAAACTGAAAGGCGTAAAAACCTAAGATAAAGCGATTCTAAATGACATTGACATTCATGACAGTATAATAAATTGCCAATTTGAATATTCTTTGTATCGATTACGTACAAAATCACTAATTTACTATTGTTTATCATCTGTCGTGTGTCACGCATACGCAGGCATGCGAATCATGGTCGAATAAAAACTCATTCGTCAAACATAAGAAACAGAAACTACAAATAAAAGAGGGTATTCACGAATCTCCGATGGAACTGCATTTGATTTCGAATGTCTCAATTTATTGTTCAGTAGGTCTACCATAAGTTTTTACTATACTATATTTACTACACTCGCTAGCGTCTGTAGTTAAAAAAATGTATGAAGATTTGTACAGCGCCTCTAGCGGATAGTTGGGTACTAAAATTCGCCATACTAATATTGACGTAACTACTGTAGTAAAGTCAGGCGATTTTACTGTGACAACTCATGGTAGAGGTACTGGAGTTGTCACAGTAAAATCGTCTGACTTTACTACAGTAGTTACCTACGTCTATATTAGTACATACCTATTACGAATTTTAGTACCCAACTATCCGCTAGAGGCACTGTACAAATCTTCATACATTTTTTTAACTACAGACGCTAGCGAGTACCTATAGTAAGTATATAAAGTATAGTAAAAACTCATGGTAGAGCTACTGAATTTGAAATTTTGGTTGCCAGGTATAATTTTTTCCCATTTTTCCTGCGTTTTTACGTATAGATCTATCAGTCGAATGTATGTAATATGCGATATTATTTATCTGTTCTCTCGTAACTTGTAAATGACTTAATCGATTTTGACAAATGAGGTGTCAATTGACGTCTCATGATAGTCTGTATGATGTATTATTTGTATACTTAACTGAAATTTAGCTTAAAGACTGTATCAATCCATTTTTTTGTTTGTTTATTGATTCATTAACAAAACATCTTAGAACTAACTTAACAATAATACAATGGCATATACAGTTGTAGCATCGACACGATAAGAAGAAGAAGGAGAAGTAACGTCAGTGTACCCAATACCTTCTAAACCGAATAGGCGACCGCAATAAAATGTAAAAAACGATGAAACAATGTTAACTTTTTGTCTGTCCGTCTGTCGGTATCTCACGCCAATCTCACACGCCACCGTGTACTTGGAGAATGAGATTCTTATCTATTTCTTTTGTATTGAAGTTAATGCGTTGGATGTGATTGGAGTGCAATTTGTTTATTCGGATTCCCTTTTCTTTAAACCTTTTCTTGGGAAATATTCTTTGCGCATGGTAACACCAGGCTTAAAAACTTTGGGTTTATTATTTAGTTATTTGTTGCATCAAAAATTTAATTTGTACCCGGGCATCAGAAAATAAATAAGTATTTTAGTGTATTATGCACAAACCTGATAATTTGAAGTTGATAATTTAATAGTTCAATAAGTAAAACAAACTACTTAACTTTAGGTTTGTGTCGATCTATTCTTTAGTTTTATACCTTTCAGTTAAAAAAATAAAATGAAGACTTCAAGTAAAAACTGTCTAAGATCTATTTGAACAAAACGCAAAGTTCTGTAGTCAAAAAGTTTAATTTGGCTACCAAAATAAACTTTTGCTTAAAACTCCGCTAAATGCAACTAGTTGTATCTAGATGGTCCCCATAATTACTACAATAAAATTTCGTTTTTATTTTCCAACGAGATCTTTATTCTACATTATGGGCACTAAAACGCATGGAAATATTACAATTATTTAGAACCCTTATTTATAAAAAAGGCGGACCTAGGCCACACCACACAATGACATTAACAAAAAAAAAACACCATCAGCTGTCACAACAAAAAAGAGCGGCAACGTACAAATTCTTGCCAGTAAAAAAATAGAAAATGGCGGTGTACCAAAGACAAGAAAAAAGAGCGGGAGTTATGACATTTGCTACAGCGACAATCATCAATCATTTTGTCAAAGCTGCCGTCGCCATTTTGTCTTATTAGCCATAAAAGGAAAGTGGTACAATTACTGTGGACTATTGAGTCGTTCTGATAAACTAATAATGTGAGTGTTGTAGAGTCTGGCTGAGTGAATTTGCTACATCAAACATTTCATTTAACTTTTTGTGAAATATTAGTTCGGGAAAACAAGAAACTGCTTAGACGATTATGTATTTTTACTCTGTTACATTAAGAGAAAGAAGAAGGCTTCTCCGACATACTGACTCTGTCATCATGAATCGTGTACACTTCAACCTTTTAGGATGAAAGATGCAGAAACGAACTTGCTTGTTCCTTTCTCTAGTATCAGTCCGACTCTGTTGTGTTCCCGCCTAAACGCACGGATGACATTGACAGGTCAGAAGTTTGACAGTCACCTTACGCTCATGAGGCAGCGTAAAGTATAAACTACCAAAGTGTATAATATTTTCTACAGCTGAGGAATACAAGCAGCTTTAAGATTTGTCTCAGAGTGATGATCGTATTGCATTGCTTCACAGCTTTCTAAAACTACAGTAAATCGGATTTGATTATGGGACACATCTTTCATTACTTGAATCTGAAATCTAGGATCTTAGTGATCTTATGCAACTTCCTGTCGAAATAATTAATTGGCTTAGGGAACTTTGACTTACTAAACTAGTACTTACTTTTATGTAGGTATCTATTTTTTGTTACAATACTTACATATAGTAAATATTACAAATTACAGTAGGTACTAAGAAGTTGGTATTTATAGCTCATCTATAAAACCAAACTTCAAAATTACAGTAAGTTTATAATGTGCTTGTACAATAAATAATAAAAAAATAAAAATAAAATAACGCGAGAAAGATCTGTCATTAACAAACCGTAGGTGTTACAAAATGAAACTCAGTGACAAAAAATATCAAAGAACCAAAAAATAATGATATACGAATGATACTATATAAGGAATCGGAAGTTCGATAAAAACCCACAAAAAAAGAAACGGACAAGAGCCCTTGTATCTCCTAACGACTTACAACAAAAAATCAATCACACTTTGGTGCCGAAAGTTTAATCACAAGGACCATAGAGGTTGCGTTTTGAAACAAAACTTTTTTGTCATTTTGACGTTTCCGGCGAAAAATAATACAGTGATGTAACATACCAATTTAAAACAGGAGCATCAAAAATTACGTGACGCTGGCATGAATGTCCAAACTAAAGTCCGGAAAATTGCAATTAAAAAAAAATAAAATAACAGGAGCGTCGTCGTCATGATTTCAGGAAAATCTCAAGAGTAGCAAAGCCTGACAGCTGTCACAAATTCAGGAAACGTTAGCTCAAAATGGTCATCAGACAGTTTTTATCGTAATAATTATAACAACCACGTGATTTGCTTTAAAGTAATAAAATTATGCCGTAGTTTTCTAGTTTAGTTCGTTTTTCTCTGTCTAGTTTACTTTCCTCTTCAAAAGAAAAATAAAAAAAATCACTCAAGAGCTGTTAGCATTAAATTTCAACAACAAAACAAAGAGTTTTAGTATTCAGGTGGATTGTGATTTGAAAAACCCAATGGTCAGACTTCAGGACACCCTTAAACGTTAATAAGGCTATTCGTAAATAGCTTGACAGTTGTCATAACTTCAGTCACTGACCATCGAGGATTTTACCACTTCAAAAACGTTCAACTCCAATGACGGGTTAATGTCTTTGTAAAGTGATTCAAAGTTAATCTATCAATAATTAAAAAATCTTTTGACATTAAGTACAGGTTATATTATATACACCATAATTAATAACATGGTTGTTCTCAATGAACAACCATACTTATTTTTTTCTAGGTAAGTTAATTTTCTGGGCCTATGCCCAGCAGTGAGCGAAATCTGGCTGCGGATCTATCAATACTTAATTAAAAAATCTTTTGACATTGACAGGTTATATTTTATACACCATAATTAAATACATGGTTGTTTTCAAGGAACAAACAACGTATTTTTTTAGTAAGTTAAATTTAAGTAAAAGGCTAATTGAAAACCATACAGCCAATGACACACACAAACCCAAGTGTCACAGACATCCATTAATAATAAACAGAGGTTAAACCCGGGTTGTACATAAACTTTTAATTGTTATTGATTTGTCTGGTCCTTTATTTGTATAATTGCTGTAATAAAGCTGTTTATGGTATTGTGAAATCGAATGAATTTCAAATTTCTTATTGTTTGACAGTTAGCTGTCAGTGTCAGAATCGTATTCCTATTTCGAACGTGTTAAACGGAATGTTTCATACATTGTTCGTTTTTCAAATTCATGTAGCTCGAGTGTTTGTACTTTAAAACTTAATTCGAAATTCAAAAGCTAAAGTTTAGTTCAAAAGTTTAGCAATTTTGATTTAACGAACTTCCTTTTTATGTGTTTAGGTACTTTTAAAAGTAATGAGTCAGTTATAAAATAGGTAACTATAAGTCGCCATTTTATCACAATAATGTACTTATTTATATTCAGGCCTGTATAAATGTACTAATAATTCTTGTAAATATTTATTTGTTCAGTGACACCCACACCAATGTTGGACAGTTTATAACCAGCTTTGGACAATGGGGTTAGTGCACTACGTGAAGTCATGTGACCAACTGTGGATTAAAATGGCGGGAATAACAGCTTTAACCTAACCTAAGCCTTTTATCAGCTTTTAAATATAAATAAATAATCACTGTTATATTGCACATAACAGGTGTTATGTTACACATCACACTCTACTCCCAAACTAAGCAAAGCTTGTGCTATGGGAAGAACATTGCTGACATATTACTTTCTTAGAATTAATGTAACAAAACAAGTCAATTGACATCTTTAAATAAAAATATTTGTTTTTAAAATAGTTTTAAATTATATTTAGCATTACTCGTAAGTTTAGGTACTATTCGTATTTAAATACTTACATTATTATTAATTTAAAAAACTAGCATTTTGTGCGATGACATAGGTAGGTATATCAACAATCTATCTAGTTCCCATAGTCCAAGCTTTGCTTAGTTTGGGACTAGAGTGTGATGTGTGATATATCCATGAATATTTATAGAACTATTGTGTAGTGTTTAACCTTTTAAGTTTTAGTCCATAAGAAACCTAGTTTTTATAATATTTGAAACTATCATGGTTTTGAACAAGTTTTCATTATAAACGGGATATTTACCATGATTTGTAAGTTTGATTATTTCCCGATATTTCGGCACAGTTGCCTAACAGTTGCCTAAAATATAATAAAAAACCTAGTTTTTTAATATATTTACATACACCAGTTGCAGTAATTATCTAAGTTTTTTACAAGGTTTTTTAATTCTACCACAATTATCTTTGAAGTTTCATTTTTAATATATTTCTGCTTCTAAGAAAATATTTTTCCTTGTACAAGACATAAAGACCATCTGATTACAATCTTTATATACTTACATAGATAATAATATGTAAGTGTATTTATGTATATATAATCTATGATATGCATTGTCTATGACTAACACGGTTATATAAGAGGAAAATATGCTATATGAGCTTATATTGACGACCGATGTGGCGTGGCCTGCGACGCGGAGGTTGCGAGTTCGATTCCAGCCTTGGGATAAATGTTTGTACGATCTGCAAATATTTATTCCGGGTGTTCTGGGTATTTTATATGTATAATAACAACTATCTATGTAATGTATTGTATTAAGTATGTCAGTCTTCTAGTACCCATAACACAAGCTCTGCTTAGCTTGGGGCTAGATGATGTTGTGTGGATTGTCCAGCATTATTTATATAAATTATATAAGTAGATATCGATTTGTGACACAATATCCGTATTAAGGGCATATAAACCTACTCTCGAATCTATGTTTTTTTTTTTATTACTTAGACAATTTAATAGGATTGTATTCGAAGTTACTTGTTAAGTTTTTTGTCATTAGTTGGTAAGAGAGAAATAAATAAATAAATATGATATGACAGCTTTATGATTAATTAATAATTAATCATATCATTATCATTATTTCCTGTACATAGGTTAATTCAATCTATTTTTGTACATAGTGTCTAAGTTTTTGTGTTTTATCAATCAATTGCTTTTTTAATTGATCTGTCATTTATTTATTTTTTAATTGATGACTTGTGATAATATTTAAGTATATAATAATTATTAATTATCTGATATTTAATATAAGCTATATTCAAAAACTTACGACATATTTTATTAAGTACTTATGTATATTTATTATTTTTCTGTTTCGTTAGTGTTAAGTGTTTGTCAAATAAATAATTTCTTTTTCTTATTCTTAAATAGGCTACTACAAGCCGACACAAAAGTTTGTACTTAGTGGGGATCGAACCTACAACCCACAGCACTTGGCCTCTATTCTAAGCCCTGGTCATGTGGTCATTAAATAAAAATGAATTGCTGTCTCGCTAAAACTCGAGAACGGCTGAACGGATTTATCTTATCTTGGTCTTGAAATGTTCGTGGAGGCCTAGGGAAGGTTTAAAAGATAAGAAAAATTCGAATAACTGCCGGGAAAACCCTCGAAATAGCCCTTTTCTATTTCCCACACAAACTTCCAAATAAAATGTAGAGTCCACTTGAACTTTATTTATCGATTGAGGCAGTACGAAGTCTGCCGGGTCAGCTAGTCACATACAGTGTAAACTCTTTATAACGAAACTCAAGGTACTGAGCATTTTTTATCGTTATAGAGAGTTATCGTTATATGGAGTGAACAAAAAACAACAAAATTTTCGTCAACACTAATCGCTTTGGGAAAACCAACGTTATAGGGAGTTTATCGTTTTAAAGGATACCGTTGTATAGAGTTTACACTGTATATGATTCTACTTGTTGATGTCGATTGAAGTCGTTTTTTTTCCCTATTCGGTTATTTTATTAATAGAAAATTAGGAAAATGAATCTTACAATAGTATTTGAGTTAAATAGTGTCATTTTGTCTATAAAAATATAATGTTCTTACGGCCGGTTTCTCGAACGATGATCAACGAAAAAGTCAAATAATTACTAGGTACGTGTCAAACTCGGATCAATCGTGATTTGGGTTTCCAGAAACCGGCCGTTAGACTTCGTACAATTTTTCCCTAGACCCTTTTCCCTCTAGATATAATTTATCTCTTATTTAAACTATTTAGATATTTAATACAAGCAACAATATTTTAATTGAGTTTTTATAAATCATTTTACATTATAAACTGTCCATTAAAATATTTTGTCTGGATTTTAAATACTTTTTAATCATTTTAATTAAGTTATTGTATTCAAAATTGTATTTTATGTATTGATTTACACTCAATAGACAGTTTTTATAATTATTAATCTTGTTAGTTTTTTGTTGTGAAGTAAATTCTTATAAACGTCTTATTAGGCCTAAATAGTTAAAACATTAATGGCGATTTCTTTTGATTTTAAGTTTTAAATACATTTTAGTAGATATTAATGACTCTATATCAATGAGTTTGGGTACATTTTGGTGATTTTTTCGGGTGGCCAGTATAGGATTTTTATTTTCCCCATAATTTTATGAAAAAGTTTAGTTTCGGTATTTTACTTGACTACGCAAAGTAAATGGATTTTTTCTACCTTTTTTCAAGACGTAGACTTAGTTTGATATTAAAAATACAATAAAATACTTACGGTTTAGGTAAAAATCAATACAGCAGGCACAGCATCACTTTAGTCACAATTATTACAAGCACAACAAAAAAAAAGTCACACAGTTTGATTTTTTTGTATTTCGAACGCACTTTCTGTTTTCAAACACACGTTCTTTTTTCGAACACGGGTAACTTTTTAAAAAGATTTGCAGTAACGGCTCAACTTTTTGAATTTAGAAAAGAGATACACTGAGTACTGAGGCGGAGCGATTCAAATTATGATTGGCAGCAATTAGAAAGAACAGGACAGAAATATAATTGCTCAGCAATTAACGATCCGAGCGTAACGATTCAGCAATCACCAGCACGTGGCATCATTTACCAAAATGAATTATCCGATTTGATTTTCGCGGGATTATGTTAACTACGTCACTGAGGTCATTTTTGCACTTCCACTTGTAAGTTAATGAAACGTCTCACCGCGGACAGCAATCAAATCGGACGAGCACAGCGCACTAAACCCTGATAACAGTCATCAAACTTCGAAAAAACGGAATCGTCACTGAGCTCACAAAAAAAACAGCCACGGAACGCACACTAGCACAAAACTCTGTCCAATTAAAGATAATGTTTGTGGATATTTTAATAGCGTACCCCTCCGAAGAAATCCGACACAACCAACTCCCGATGAATTTAAACACTTAATGATCGGTTGGAGGAAATTGTCCGAGAAACGAACGGCCCAGCGTCTCTCTGTCTCGCTCTAATTAGTTCCTCTATCCGCCACTTGTATAGGGAGAATGGCGCTAGCGTCGCGGGTAGGTGGAGCTTGTTTGAAGGTGGAATCTTATTTGGGCGGAGCTTGGTTGCGATTGGTTGGTAGTTATGGCGCGATTTTTTTCGTTTGTACGTGCAAAGCGCGCGGGTTGGCACTGCGGGATCGATTGAAGGCGCCAGGGTTACCATTATATGTTTTTTATGGGTATTTTTTGGCGCTGCTCCGTGCTTTGGTAACCTGTTATGCCGCCACGCCCATAAGATCCAGTGTATACGTGAGGACTCTGTACACCAGCTATCAATTCTGGGCCAGCCTGTAGGCTTGCGTTTTTTATTTTCATAAAAGTGTTTTTTTTTTTTCAATTTTCGTGACGGTGTCTTTGTGTGGTGTCAGTTTCAAGGGTAATGAACTTTGTCACTGTTTTGTTGACTGTACCCGGTGTGTGGGCAGATTTATGGCGATTGAGTGTTATAAGTTACCCAACTTAGATCTAAGTCATAAATTGTGTTGTAAAGTCAAAATACTTACCTGTTTTACTGTTAAATATTTTGTATTGTGCATTTTCTGTGTTCTTATATTATATCTATGACTTTTATTGCTTGACATTATAGCAATAGAACTATGATATTCAAAAAATAGAAGTCAGTTTGTCATACATTGCCGTATTTTAATCTAATCATTTACATATATTCGCTGTTAAAAGAGCAATGTATATCCGAAATCTATCAACCAATACCTAATGAAATTATACAGGCACAATACTATCTATTGTTTTTTTTTTTTAAATAATCCCTGTAATTAACATTTAGGTACCTACGTATCTTGAAATTAAGAAGAATTTGATGCCATGAAAACCTGTCAAAAATAGTTAAAAGCCAAAGTCAAATATGTATTGCTTGTAATAGGTAAGTATATTTTAAAAAGTATCAATAATACACAATTAATTTAATAATGTTTTTTTTCTTAAATAACGTGCAATATTTAAAACAAAGAAGTCTATTTATGTAAATGCTAATTTTATGGGATTATCTGTAATTATTTTTACATGATTTAGAGTTTTTTGCATAATAATGTAACATTTCTATGTAACCTTAAAGTTACAAAACTTTAAAATATTCTCGGACATTTCACACTCTAGTCCCAAACTAAGCAAAGCTTGTACCTACTATGGGAACTAGATAGCGGATAGAATACTTATATACATTTTTTTATAAGAAATCAAATATGCACATACCAACATAGAATGCATAGACCACAACAAATATTTATGCTCATCACACAAATATTAAAACTTTAGTTTTATTTATTTTGATTCTCTATAATTTCATGTCAGTACGTCGAAACTAATTAAGTACTCTACACAGAGCTTCTAGTGGTAGACTTCATCTAGAAGAACTACAACCACCGTACCTATTTCTGTAAAGCATTGTTACTTGCCATACTAAGTTGGTGTTACAAGCACATAACACTTAGGTAACATCTTAACATCATGACTTAGAAGATTTCTTTATGGGACTCAAAAGTATGATCTAACAAAGAATCATCAAAATCGGTTTATAATTGGCGGAGCAATCGCGTAACATACCTACTGAAAATAGAATGTAGATAGAGTCCTTTCGAACATCCATTTTTCAAAATAATTGAAAAAACAAAAATAAAAAGTACCTAGACATTGATTGTCTACTTTTTATTTTTACAGACAAAATTTAGTTTGTAACTAGAAAAGTTAAAAATATATATTATTGTAGCCAGATAATAATAATTCTAGTTCTATTTAAACAAATTGTTAGATTATGAGACTCGAACCCACTCACAAAAGGTCAACAATAATTTGAACCCATGACCTCATTTTGTATCGGAAGCGCTTTTATCAAGCTTGTTACAAATATAGGGGCGCTTGACCTTTTGACGTTTGTACAATTTTTTTTAAGATATTCATAGAAAACTAGTAGTACGCCCCGACTTCGCATGGGTAGCCTATATAAAAAAAATCATTATAATGTAGCCTATGTTCAGCGGAGATAATGTAGCTTCACAACAGTGAAAGAATTTTTGAAATCGGTCCAGTAGTAGTAGTTTCGGAGCCTATTCGATGCAAACAAACAAACAATCAAATATTTTCTCTTTATAATATAAGTTTAGATAAGTCGCACTAGTTGGAAATTGACTTATAGAGAATGGACAGGGCCCCAATCGTGCTAAATTGTAACGAAAACGGTTCGTGTAAGCAGCAGCTAAGGTTCACGTAACGTGTACGTAGCGTGTGCAACTTCGTATCGCTGTAAACGGCTAACCGCTCATCTTTCCGTTCGTGTGACAGCGGTTATGTCACAATCTTCGGCTCACTAACGTTCAAATGTTGAACGTGTTTGGCTACACGCTTATCGCGATCCCAAAATACGTACGTTGGTGAACCTTAGCTGCTGAAATTTGTCACAATTTAACCAAATAAGGACCCTGAGAAATAGCCTCAATAATAACATGTCCGGCCAATAGGTACCTGTCTCATTTCTGTAGGTCTGTAAGTCTGTAAACAAAGACAACTACTGGCCGCATGATTGTGTTGTCTCTCTCACGCTTTGCCCGTATTTACTTCATACTTGGATTGGGAACGCTCAGTCAACTGCCTATATTTGGGGTAATTAACCGACGCATGGCAACATTTTTTCCTCATTTGCAATTCAAAACCTCTAGGCGCCATATTACATTCCGTTTTTACGATTCAAAAACTATCTATAATTGATCAATCATCAAATATTGGTTTCTAAAATACCAAAAAACAATAGAATTTACCGCCAATTTCGATAATTAGCCCACACCTTGAGTTTTGATAATTAATTTTAAACATTTAATTCAAACATCGTTCTAGGTAACAAATAAATAATAAAAATAAAAAAACTAATGCCTATTAGCATTTCTTGGAGATATAACATGGGTTTAAGGAAGCCGACTTTATAACATTATAAAGTTTCTACAACAGATTATTATGCTGAACCCTTTTTGATAATAAAAGTAGCTCATCATTGTTTATAGATACTAAACAATACGCAACAGGTTGAAAGTCATTTTTAAAACTTTCGATCGGAACTTATAGTAAATCCAAAAAATGAAGTCTATTTTGAGTGAGTAATATCTCTAAACTCAAAAAACTTTTAAAAATAATGATACCTATACTTAAATAAATCATCTGGATAAGATGCAAAGGCCAATAACAGACAGGCGTCACAGCTCAATTGGTAGTAGCTCTGCCTTCCCTGCTGTGGGTCGTGGGTTCGATTTACACCAAGAGCAAATTGTTTGTATAGTGAACATAAATATTTGATGTGTGTCTGGGTGATTCTATGTATGTATTTACAAAAATATGTATATAATTAAGTATTTTATCAGCAATCTAGTTCCCATAGTTCTCATAGTTCCCATAGTAGCTTTGCTTAGTTTGGGACTAGAGTGTGATGTGTTAAATGTCCGTGAATATTCATATACCTATTTATATATAAGTAAGTACTTCTTAGGTAAATTCGAACTGAGTCAGGGAGTCACCTATTTATGTAAATTCTATCAGCAATCTAATTCCCATAATACCTCAGTACTACCATAGTCTTAGATTGGGGCTAGATGGCGGTGTGCACAAATATTTTATAATATATTCACTAATAATACTTTTTTTCAATTTTGACAATGTATTAATAAATTGATACGAATGATTAAAATAATTGATGAATAATAAAAATAACATTCTAAAAGTTTTTAAGTCAAACAGGATTCGAACCGGCGACCTTCCCCCTAATACATTACTTGACTACAGCTTACGTACTGCGCCCTGTAATGGAAAAAGAATAATTGATAAATAAAGAAAAGTATTAAGTAATTAAATAAATAATTTAAAACAATACAGAAAGTTATTAAAGTTTAATGTTCTGCTCATGTTAATATATTATAATTAAATAAGTTATATTTATTTATTTTTAATACTTATGTTATTATTATGTGTTGGTTCATGGTTTGTGCACATTAAAATATTAGTTTGAGTATATAAAATGTCTCGTATAATTGGTTTTCTAAATTATTTTATAAGAAAATCTCAAAAAATAAAGATTACCTACTATAAAATAATGATTACTTTTATTTTAAACTTCATATGGAAATGGAAATAAGAAATTTGTATTATTGTAAGTTTTGTACGCTTATTATTATTTGTTTAATAAGTACTTACCTATTTAATTTTATGAATGTAATAATTTCATATATAATTTAAATTGTTCTTGAATAAATGAAATTAAATGAATAGAATAAAAATATGAATACAAATATAAATTACAAATCATCACATAATTAAACTTACCATATAAATATCTAAAGTATCACATAATACAAATCACTATAAAAACACCATAAAATTCAAAATCCACTTCACGCCTCGTCGACAGATTGAAAAAAAAAGAACGTCCATTTTTACGACTGGCAACAAACGATAAATGTCACTCGTCTATAAATAATGACAGAACACGCTTTAATGGCTACCGTTTAGTAATTCAAATTTTAGATAGGAATTCGACTTTTTTGTATCTTGTTTGGATTGTTTTTAAGCTATTGCATAGCTTCTATCGCGGACTTTGAGCGCGGAGACCGAATCCAGAAATTCCGTAACGAAATAACCTAACACTCCGACCGGTGGCGAAAATTCTGTGCAATAGCTTTACCGCGGCAGTCCCCGAGTGCCACACGTCTTTTTTTTATTTGATCTTGATTTGAGTTTAAGTAGGTTTACCTACAGTATAATGTACCTACCTACAATTAATAAAACAAATAAATTAGATAAGTACTTACAAATACCTACTTACTTAGCTTATTTTATAAAGAAACGAGTAATCTTAATTATCAAACATAAAATAGATTTTTGTGCAAAAAATACATTGTGGCTTGTTATTGACTAAATAAGTATGTCTAATGTTGTTTGACTTTAATTAAATACTTTATTTGAAGTAAGCAACTATATGAGTTTATGAAATTGGTGTAAAATCGTGTTAATTGACTAAACAAATAAACTAAAATTAACGCAGTAAGTAGTCTTCGATAGTAAAATAAATTAAAAAATTAAATAACTGTAAACACATAAAATCCTTCAACAATAATATTTCCCGCGAATTTTCATAGCCAAGTGTCAAACAAGTCATAATAACATTGACATCTTGAACTTAGAAACCACGTACAGATTATATGTAATTACTATGCTTATCTTTTAGAGTTATCAGTACAGGAAAATAATTAAAAAAGTGCACGTAATACTTCGCGGAAATGTCATTATATTTTTAAAATATAAAAGCATAGATATAAAAAAATAAAAATGTTGGAAAAAACACTGTGATGTCTCGCTCTAAATTTAAACTTATGAAAATCGAACAATCTGTCAAAAGTCATTAAGTTTCAAAAATCAAAAAATGTAAAAAAAATAATTGGAAATGCGTTCTGAATAATTTTCAGCAAAGTTTTTTTGTGCAATAAAAATCTCCTTTATTCTAGACAACGCAGTTTTATTAGAAAAACATTTATGAGCATAATATTATACTTAGTTAAAGCGTTATTCAACGAAACTTGCCAAAGTTTTTTAAGCTAATGCAAAGCTTCTATCGCGGGCCTTGAATGTGGAGACCGAATCCAGAAATTCCGTAACGAAAATAACCTAACACTGCGCATGCGTAATCCAGCAAAAAATGCTATGCAATAGCTTTACCGCGGCAGTCCCCGAGTGCCACGCGTCTTTTTTTAGTTCTGTATCTATGTTAGTAGGCTATTACTGATTGTTTGTTATTGGTAGGAATCGAATCCGCACTTGATTCACCACTGAAGTGTCTCAGTAACACTCTTCAAATTAAAAAAAAAACTAAAAGATGACATGT
This sequence comes from Ecliptopera silaceata, assembly GCA_932527185.1. NCBI lineage: Eukaryota > Metazoa > Arthropoda > Insecta > Lepidoptera > Geometridae > Ecliptopera > Ecliptopera silaceata. The sequence goes on along the minus strand of OW052217.1, from coordinate 2,634,821 downwards.
GCTCAAAAAGCAGGTGTTATTTTAACAATCCTTTCCGAATAATTATTTTGACAGGACCTGACGTCTTTTTTATTTTAATTTTTATGGCTTACGACATTTTACATTAAAAAAATATTTTGAAATTGTAACATTAAATTGCTCAAAGATATAAGTACACTGTTGGCTGATTTATGTTTCCCTGGTACAAGATATTATAAGGGTTACGGAACCCAGACCTTTACAGTTATTTGACAGGTGTCAAACAGCCTGTATAGGCGACAAAGAAATTGGTTTACCACTTTTGATGACATCTCCCAGTAACATAATTATTCGCTAAGGATTACAGATTGACAGAGTCTGACGTAGCAGTTATTAATCTGTCAAGCGAAAATAGCCCTTGATGTTTTGTACGTGCAAATGATATTCAGCCTTAGAGTGGTAAACCAATTTCATTGTCGCCTATACCTACCCCAAGTACGAGTTAGTCAACTTAGTGCACACAAGGATCTTTGAGACGCAATCGCCGAGCGCCACCGATTTTGTATGGAGATCCAAGCTTAAGAAACCTGCTAGCGGCGCTGCTTGGATCTCCATACAAAATCGGTGGCGCTCGGCGATTGCTACGATCCGTGTGTGCACAAACTCATACTTGGGGTAAATGGGGTACTGTACAGTTATTTGACAGGTGTCACAGCCTGTTGTCACAGTCGCAGTTGGTGTAGCTATTCTTCATTGTGGGTTGTGGGTTCGATATCGAGAATATATTTTTATGATAACTAATATAATTGTACCTATGTTTAGATGTCGTTAATAATGTATTTCAAATGTGGAAAAAATCCGTTTCCATTCTTCTTCTTATTATTTAAGAGCAACGCTCTTGTCTGCGTAATCAATGCAATCCACGCCATTTTTTCCTTTCCAGGGCCGCCTCCTTGACTTCCCTATACGACACGAGGGCAACCTTCATCTTTACTTGGCTCATGTAGTTTATCCTCGGCCTTCCTCTTCCTCTCCTTCCTTCTACCGTTTCCATTAGCCATAATTATTTATTTAATTTATTTTGATGTGTTATTGTATCTAATTTATTTCATAATGTTATAAGATGTAAGTACATGGCATACTTAGCCGTTTTATTATAAAACTAGCTGACCCGTGCCCACTTCGTTGGGCATAATTGAAGTTTTAATAGGATTCCTACTTTTTTTGAAAATATAATATAGCCTATGACACTCAGCAAGACACTTTAAAATCGGTTCAGTAGATCCCGAGATTACCCCTTACAATTGAACAAATATACAAACTTTACCTCTTTATAATATTAGTATAGATAAATAAATATATATTCAAAATTAAAATAAAAAGCTTTCGAAAAGCTTTCAAAACGCGCGTTCCAATTGACAATTTAAAATCACTTTTAAATTCCAAAATAGAAGCGCCATGCGCCAACCATTTGAAGTTTTATTTTAAATTTAAAACTACGAACAATAAAATACAATAATGTCAATCCAGTCGGCACCTTTGTTTATCATTGTACATCATTTTTTACATTCAAAATGACAGGCAGAAAGCCGCCTTACTTTGCCATTTTTTTTTCTTTTTTTTAATAATAGGGTCCTATTGAGCTATTGTTATGGGGGGTCTAATAGACCTCTTTGCGATTTTTTTCTGTTGCTCGCAGGTGATGTGGACACTAATTTTATTGTTATAAATTGTAGAATAATTGTAGATTGTTTGTTGGCAACCCGTTATTGTAATATACGGTTATTTTGGTAAATAAACAAGTGTATAATACTTTTTTGTTTTATTTTATACGATTAAATAGTAGTAGGTACCTACATAATATTTTTTATTTACCATTTTAAATATATCTCTAGAAGTTATATTATAGGAATTAGGAGTCAGTAGCGTAGTTGGTTGCACCATCGTATTAAAAAGGTCGGAGGTTCAAATCCTTTGGTCAATAACTTTGAGATTTTCTAATTAATTTCTAATTGAATATTAACCCAATTATTTCTAGAATCATAAAAATAGTAGAATCAATGACAGAAAAAAGCGTAAGTATAATTTAGTTTTTTTTTTACAAAACTTAATGATGGAATTTGACTTTCGTAAGTGGTAACAAATGCCAAAATTATTACTATGATCCTATTATAGACCAAAATGTGTCATTTTTTTAATATAATGTTCACATTAGACACAGAAAGAAAGCATATTTTTTTACCAATAAAATTAACCAAAACTTGACCGGAAATAGTCAACATCAATACTTAATTATAATAAAGATCAAACGGCGCTAACCATTTTACAAATTATACAAACTAAAAAAAAACAAAGACACCGCTAAGCAAAGGCCCGCCGCGCCATTCTACCAAAATAATATTAACACAGATTTTTAAATAATTAAAAACCGCCTTGTTAGCCCCAAGAACGTTTTTATAGCGCATTATTCACAGGTAGATTTAGAAGGTTTTTAAGTCTATGGTGTAGGTATATCTACATCGTTTTAAGAAAAACACTTTATTACGTAACTTGCGACAAGTTTGCGACTAGTTTGCGACAAGATTGTGTCAAGCTTTGCGACAAGTTTATTTTTAGTACTGCACGCTCGTTTAGGAATAAGAATTCATTTATTTGATCTACAATTAACACAAAAAGCTAGTTCTTTCTACCAAAGCAAATAGTACCTAATACAAAGAAGTGCCTATATAGTCTAACCAGGCACTTAACTTCGTTGGCTCGATGGCCTAGTGATCTTCGCCGATCCTAAGGCCGTGGGTTCAAAATGAAAGAGCAACCAATAGATTTTTCAAAACGGTGAAGGAAAACATTGTCATGAAGCCAACGGATTAGTCAGCTTATCCGGCGTCACAGCTTAGTTGGTAGTAGCTTTACCTTCCATGCTGTGGGTCGTGGCTCGTGGGTTCGATTCCCACCCTGAGCAAATGTTTATTTGAAGAACATATTATATATTAGTTCTGTGTATGTTTGTTACTATGTATTCTTTGTATGTATTTACAAAAAAAAGTAAGTATATAAGTATTCGTCATCAGCAGTCTAGTTCACAATGGGAACTACTACAAGGAACTACTACTACTACAAGCTTTGCTTAGTTTGGGACTAGAGTGTGATGTGTGATATGTCCATATTATTTATTATTATTTATAACATGCAACTAACTGAAGCCGCCATCTTGGTTTTTACGTATTGCTCTGTTGTTGCTGTCGCATTGTTTTGTATTTTACATAATAAGTGGGTTATTTTATTTAGCGGATATGCAGTAAAATGATTCTCGGTTTTTATAGTTTATTTAATTGTGTTCTGGCTACCAGTGTCAATAAAATCAGATCTTGGTAAGGAAATATGTTTTTTTATGTAAAAATATTATTTTTAAAATTGCACGTTGCTAATTGCTTATCTTAACGATACACAACAATATTTATTTATTTACTTACATATATATTTTAAGTAGGTAAGTATATTGTTTTTTTCGTGAGTTTTGCAAAGTATTTATTAAACCAAGATGATATGCATAGATTGGCCGATAATTAGGTAATTAATTGGAAAATTAAATAAGTTTGTGTTTTGTTATCATATTTCAGTTTTATAACTCTTGCAACTCAGATATGGGTTCAAATCCACAGAAAACAAAAACGCAAAATATCCTGTTTCTATAAAATATGTTTATATAAAAATCAATGCCACTTTTCGTTGGTAGGTACCTATTTTATAATATGTAGTATATGAATTGCCATGATGTAGACGTTATTTGATTTAAAAAACAAGTGAACGGTATTTTTCCCAAAAAATAATTAAAAATAATTTAATTAAACATACTGGCGGCCAAATTTTGCTAGGCAACCTGATAAATATATATTCTCCTATAATAAATATACATAAAAAATCGGTTTTCAGCAAAAAACAGATGAGCGCAGTAATCCTGCAGCCGGATCTTAGACTATAACTCAAGAACCTATCCAAACCAAATTTTTAGGCTTTATTTGGACTAATTAGCTTGCTTAAATGAATTAGTTTGCTTATAAATAATCTGTCGAGTGGTTCTTCATTTATAATATTTTTTGTAGTATTGCCTTTGACAGCTAGTATTTTATAAATAGATACCTATGTACATTTTGTAAATCACAAGTAAAATTTACGTATTGAAGGTTTATGACAATAGACCAAGGTCATAGTATAAACCAAGGTTTGACATAATGTTTGTCATGTCAAATCACATGTTGACAAAATGACCAGCGATTGACAATGATCATCGTAAATTGTTGGAATTATGCAGGCAATTTGAAAGATAATGTCACATTATTGACAGGCGTCACAGCTCCGTTGGTAGTAGCTATGCCTTCCAAACTGTGGGTCGTGAGTTCGATTGTCACAAAGAGCAAATATTTGTGTGAACATAAATATTTGTTCTGTGTTTGGGAGTTTCTATGTATTTAAGTAAGTATGTATTACAAATATACAAAAAAATGTTTAAGTAAGTAAAAGTATTCATCATCAGTTTAGTTCACAAATACAAGCTTTGCGCTTAGTTTGGGACTAGAGTGTAATGTGAGAAATGTCCGTGAATATTTATTTATTAACAGAAACGTCAAAACTAAAATATTAATGATAAAAGTCAAAATAAGATGTTTTAAAATCTGCAAGTCACTTTTGCATTTTGAAGTGTCATGGCGTCCTTTGCGTCCTTAATTTTAGATTTTGTCGCGTCATCACTTTAGCAAATGGATTTCGGTAGCTATCTCTATTTTAACTTGTCAAAATATCACGAAATATTGATTTATTGTGTTGGTTAACTGGTTGAGAAATAAATATTCACGGACATTTCACACATCACACACTAGTCCCAAACTAAGCAAAGCTTGTGCTATGGGATGTATATTGCTGATGGAATACTTATATTTTTTTTGTTATAACATACATAGAATACATAATATAGTAACACCCAGCCACAGAACAAATATTTATGTTCATCACACAAACATTTGCTCTGAATGGGAATCGAACCCTCGACCCAAAGTATGGAAGACTGTCAATATTAGGATACTTTGTTTAAAAAGTTTTTCAAAATTCACACGATTACATAAGTGTGTACCTAAACAAAAATAAAGAACAGAAATGAAAGTTCCTCTCAATGAAATTTTAAAAGTATCCTTTTAATCTCAAAATTAGACATACCTATTTATCTTTGATTTCCAAATGTTCAAATCAGTTCAGAGTGATTTGGCGGGCCCACACTCACATTTATAAGACATTTCAAAAACAATATTATATTCTTTTTTTTTATATGTTTAGTTCCACAGCGGGATTTACACCTCATATCTTCTACTAAGGAGGTCGTACTCTAGTTTATTTCAGAAAACAATTGTACCTACATCTATTAGACACGCAAGGCTGGCCACAAACAAAAGATTTAAATTATATTAGCAGAGGGCGGCTTTGCGAATTTTTTTTCGCTTTCACCTAGAGAAATGGTCACAATAGGTACCTGTTTGGTCCTTTTTGGTCCCGACAAAGGTAGAAAGATGATTGATGTGAAAAATTCGCTTTGACAGTAAAATACCGTTGGATTTTGGAGATTATTAATTTAGTAAATTTTGCGGTTGTGCAATTTTTTTTGGTCAGCGTTTTGCTTATAATTTTTAGTTAAGTTTACAGTGTAGAATACTAATCAAATTAATCTTTATTGAAATTTAAAAAAAAATAGGTTGCAAGAGTAACAAACATACATCCATCCATACAAACGAATATTTTAATGAAACTTTACAATAATGTAGTTTGTACATCAGAGTAACACATAGGCTGTAATTTATAAAGATATTGTGCGAATTGTCCAAAATATAATGATAGCAAAACGAAGACGCGGGCACTAGCTAGTCTATCAACATATAAATAAATATTCATGGACATTTCACACATCACACTTTAGTCACAAAGCAAAGCTTGTACTATGGGAACTAGACTGCTGATAGAATACTTATACATTTTTTTTTGTAAATACATATTATAATACGTAGAAACACCCAGACACAGAACAAATATTTATATAGAAATTGTCTTTATTCACAAACGTATTTACGATAATTACAAAACATACATAAAATACTGTTTTCCGGATCAGACCGGGCTAAGTCTTATTGCTATCAAAGACTTAATTATTTGCATGTTGTGGTGTCCTATAATTGGGGAAACACTAGATTTAAGTCCTTTGTATTTTTGTATTTTTATGTGCTTTTTCCGTTGGATAACCTTAATAAATAAATAAATAAGACTTGAGTTCTTAGATACAGCTTGATCTCTCTCAAAAGCAGCCATACAAAGTCAAAGTCAAAAATTTCTTTATTCAATAAAATCACAAGGTTCATTTGGAATCGCCTTACATACTAGGTGATTCTAGGTGCCAGTTCCACGCGACCAGAGCCTAGAAGAACGGTCAATAAACTTACGGCGTGGCTCCTACCTTTTTTTATATGATAATTCTTACAAAGAATTACAATTTAAACTAAATACGCTATAAGGATCATCTTATAATGGTGACAGATATTTTGGCCCACTACGAAAGTTTTAGCTAGTATTTAAATAAATGTCATTATTTTTACAAAATATTTAAATAAGCCTATAAAGCTACAGACAAACGCGTGTCCGTATATTAAACCCGTCAAGTGTAAAATGTACTTTACTAATACTATTACACGTCTGAACGCACCCTTATAAGGGTTGAATGAACAATAGCTTATTTGAATTCGAACAATGTTTTTTTTTATTTCGGCTACCGTTCTTTTCTATTGTAACTTATCCTGTTGCGTTTAAGATCAGCAAAGAACCAGTGTGCGGAAAGGCATCAAAGAGTATCTATATAAAGAGGTATTTTTCTATTGCATCGGTTTCACTAGTCTTTTAAAATGTTAAGAATTTGGTTTTAACTAAGTATAAGTTATTTTGTAATAAATAAGTTCTTGTAACGAACAAAGTTGGTCTTTAAAACAATTTTTGAATTCAAAAACTCAAAATGGTAATTTTTTTTAGGTTGATAAAAGTAATACCTATATATTTTTTGGCAATAAGTAGGTAAGTAATTATTAAAAGTATCTAATAAACTTTCTTAGGTAAAAAAGTTTATTATGACGGACACTAGTTTATCACGAATAGACAAAAAAAACTTATTATTAGTTAAAATACTTATTTAATTACAATAACTATGATTGTTGGTTTTTAAAATTATATTGTAAAGTCAAATCTATGTAATTTTTAATAATAAAAGTATCGTTACAACTTTTGGTCTTAATTTTTTCCGTCTAGCCCCCTTTCGCAACGCGCGATAATGAACTTCTGTGTATCTACCATGAGTTGTCACAGTAAAATGACTTTACTACAGTAGTTACGTCAATATTAGTATTACGAATTTTAGTACCCAACTATCCGCTAGAGGCGCTGTACAAATCTTCATACATTTTTTTAACTACAGACGCTTAGCGAGTGTAGTAAATATAGTATAGTAAAAACTCATGGTAGAGCTACTGAAATCTCAAACTTTGACAACTTAGAAAGTAACGACCTCCTTTGAAAATGACAGTGACATTTTCTAAGCGTATTTTTATTCCCACGAAATGTTCAAAGAATTCTAGTTTTAAATATAAAAAAATGGTTGCATGTTTGTAACTACATAATATAACGACCTGTGTCACTATTGAGAGAATATATGACAGGCGTCACAGCTCAGTTGGTAGTAGCTCTGCCTTCCATGCTGTGGGTCGTGGGTTCGAGCACCCAGAGCAAATGTTTGTGTGATGAACATATTTGTTCTGTGTCTGGGTGTTTTTACGTATTCTAAAATGTATTTACAAAAAAAAATTGTATAAGTATTCTATCAGCAGTCTAGTTCCCATAGTACAACTTTGCTTTGGGACTAGAGTGTAATGTGTGAAATGTCCATGAATATTTATTTATTTATTTATATGTTGATAGACTAGCTAGTGCCCGCGTCTTCGTCTTGCTATCATTATATTTTGGACAATTCGCACAATATTTTTATAAATTATAGCCTTTGTGTTACTCTGATGTAGGTAAACTACATTATTGTAAAGTTTCATTAAAAATAATATAAATGCGAAAGTTTGTATGGATGGATGTATGTTTGTAACTCTTTCACGCAAAAACTACTGTAGCTCTACCATGAGTATTTACTATACTCGCTAGCGTCTGTAGTTAAAAAAATGTATGAAGATTTGTACAGCGCCTCTAGCGGATAGTTGGGTACTGAAATTCGTCATACTAATATTGACGTAACTACTGTAGTAAAGTCAGGCGATTTTACTGTGACAACTCATGGTAGATACACTGAACGGGTTTTGGCTAGCATTATTCATATAAATGACGTTATTTTTATTAGAAAATAGAAATAAAAAATCAGTATTGTCACAGGTGAAGCCACATTAATAAAATTACATTTAAATTAAAGTGTACGGGCTATGACTTCTTAATATATAAATGAGTAAATAGTAACGCGATATTATCCGTGACCATTTTTTTCGATCGATCGAAGAGTTCGGTCTCAAAAAAAACAGATTTTTAGTTTTACCAGGTATAAAATTTATAATATTCCCGTCTTCAGAACACAGACCACAAAAGAACCAGTGTAGCTGCATAACAGTGGAACTGGCCATTGAAAACTACTATATACTCTGTATAATTGTATATAATGTATGCTTGTAATATAATCTGTGCCGGTCAGTAATGACAGACTGTAAGCACGCATGCGCGGGAAACACACGGGGTGATGTTTTGTAAAAAAAAATGGTTGTCTGTAAAGTCGGTTTACTGACGATAGTTGAACGTGACAACGAACGCAAAGAACGATTGTGCTTCTTTGTCGCTCGTTCCGCGCTCTCGCTTGCACTTCATGGAACGCCGCAGAGCGAGGTAACGCCGCATGAGTCATGTTTTTTCGTGCGTGCAGCCGGCTCTATCGAATTATAAGACGTTGTCACGTCAAACAATGGCAAATGCACGAAATGTGCAAGCCATTAAAAAAAAAGCACATATTATTGTTACACCAATTTTTTTTATAAGCGTAATTACCTACCATGATTTGTGGGTTAAATTATTAATCTTATTTGTAAATAAATATCCAAAATCGAGATGTTTTAATAAATATATAAGTATTCATTGATTTTTAGGTAGGTACCTACTGCTTATTATTTGATTGACTGAACTGAATGAATGAATGAAAAAGCAGACTTTATTACACACCTTATAAGTATAATAATAAATTGAAATACAAAAAAAACAGATTTGTATAACTAAATGTACAATGGGCGGCCTTATCGCTAAATAAGCGATAGATGCCATTTTTTGAAGTTCTTTTTGGAGTTAGGTCTGTCAACTATTATAGTAGAAAACTTAGAATAAAAAAGACCCCGTGTGAACCGACACTTAGAAACGTAAAAACAATCGCGTTTTGCTCAGACGTGATTCTAGTGATTCTAATGATTCTAATGATTCAAACTTGTATTCTGTACAGACACACAACGTATTCCTTTTGACAGGTGTCACAGCTCAGTTGGTAGCTCTGCCTTCCATACAGTAGGTCAATTCTATCTTCACTAAGAACCAACTTTATGTATTTATAATATTTGAAACTATGACGGTTTTGAACATAGTTTTTTTTATAATCGGAAACCAAATAAATAAATCAAACTCACAAATCATGGTAAATATCCCGTTTTAATATTTAAGCTATTATAGCTTCTATCGCGGTCCTTGAGCGTGGAGACTGAATCCAGAAATACCGTAACGAAAATAATCTAACACTGTGCATGCGTAATCCAGCAAAAAATGCTATGCAATAGCTTTACCGCGGCAGTCCCCGAGTGCCACACGTCTTTTATTTTTTTTAGTTAGGAAGCCAGTAGATCAATTTAAACTCTATACACATATTGTTATTCTTCTTCTTTCTTCTTCTTATTAATTAAGAGCTACGCTCTTGTCTGCGTAATCAATGCAAGCCACGCCATTTTTTCCTTTCCAGGGCCGCCTCCTTGACTTCCTTATACGACACGAGGGCAACCTTCATCTTTACTTGGCTCATGTAGTTGATCCTCGGCCTTCCTCTTCCTCTCCTTCCTTCTACCTTTCCTTCTATGATGATACTGATGAGGTTGTCGTGTCGTATAAGATGGCCAATAATCAATAATCTTCCCCCATCTGTTCTCAACATATTGTTATAACATATTGTTATATCTAAGTATTTAAAATCAAACTCACGCCTGTTATAGCCACAGATCTCTATGTTTAAATAAATTATATGTATAGGCGACCAAGAAATTGGTTTACTTACCACTTTTGATGACATCTCCCAGTAACATAATTATTCGCTAAGGATTACACATTGACAGATTCTGACGTAGCAGTTATTAATCTGTCAAGCGAAAATAGCCCTTGATGTTTTGTACGTGCAAATGATATTCAGCCATAGTGGTAAACCAATTTCTTGGTCGCCTATACATACATTTGCCTGTTTAGATATATTACAATAATTTGCCTTGCAGATGTAGTATCGTACTTGTAAGTTTTTGTAAATACTCGCATAGCTCTGTCTTGTGACTTGTCAACTTGTCAGAATAACCATATTTGACGGTAAAGTTGAATGGTAAGATGACACAGACGAAGCGGAAACAGCTAGGTCAGTTATAGCGAGAATGATTTTGCAAGATGCACATCTGAAAATACAGAGTAAGAAGATATATATAAGAAGGTGGAGAAAAGGAAAGATCTTCCATGCCGAGCGACCTTTGACTCTCAAACTCCGCGATAACTTCGTTTGCGCGATCTAGGATTTGTCAGCGCCATCTGTTGGTCAGTTGCGTAGACTACGATGTAGTTCCTCCCGTAGCCAGATAGATGGCGCTACACAGAGTACAACGGAATGCGTAAAAAAGTCACTACTTATAACTAGTTAATAAATCAATTCCTTTCTCAAAAAATGAGGGTTTTTTTTCAGCAGTCTAGTGCCCATAGTACAAGCTTTGCTTAGATTGGGACAAGAATGTGAGGAGATAGGTGTAGTATCTCCTACGAAAAGAGAAGATATTCCACGCCGAGCGACCTTTGTCTTGGGGTCGCTCGGACCGATGGATAGTATTCGGTTCTATTACTTATGTTCAAACTTAGTGATAACTCAGTTTGCGCGATCTAAGATTTGTCATCTGTTGGTCTGTTGGTCTGTTGCGTAGACTACGATGTAGTTCATCATGTAGCGAGATAGATGGCGCTACACAGAGTAGGAGGCATGCGATATATTAACAGCCGGTTTCTGGAAACCCAAATCACGATTGATCCGAGTTTGACACATAGTAATTATTTGATTTATTCGTTGATCATCGTTCGAGAAACCGACCGTAAGTGTACCAGCTTTGTTTAACAAGACTGTGACTCCTTAATAGCCATGTTACCAGCTAATTCAGGAATTATCTGTCAACACGTCCAACAAACAAACAATACATTAAGTTTAAGATAACATACTTTTTGTATCAATATCGCCATTTCGAGAGCAAAAATGCCATTTTAATCATTAAATTACGGTAAAGTATCTGTAGTAATTTTTATTGGTTTTTAATTATAAAAAAAGTGTAAATAACTTGAGGTATACAAAATTGTCTGAAAAGAAACTAATTTTATTTAATTTCATTATACTCCTCTCCGTTCAAGGTTCTCTGGTAGAGATCGCTTTTTAGCGATAAGGCCGCCCATTGTATATCATAGTTTAGTTGTTAATTTCCTATATGTTTAATTTTGATGTTTTACTTCACCGTTTTATATTTGTGGCGGTGTAGCGGGAATCATCAAATAAAATTTATTTCTGAATCTTACGAATTTCCGAGAATCGAACCCCGATCTCATGAGTCATAAACCGACTATACTAAGAAGCCATAACTATATAACAAATTAGTAAGTAGTAGTGGTCAGCTAGAAGTAGATGCTTAAAAAATCCTACTAATTTATAAAAAAAGCGAAAGTTTAATGCGTGTTTGGAATACATAGTGACACTCAGACACAGAACAAATACTTATGTTCATCACACAACATTTGCTATGGGTGGGAATCGAACCCATGACCCACAGCATGGAAGGCAGAGCAACCAACTGAGCTGTGACGCCTATCTTTAATTAGTTTAATGCAATGTCCGTGAATATATTTATTTTATTAAATAACTTGGTCCATAAATGATATCTCCATTAAGACTGTCGTCATCCATTAAGAAACTTCATATAGTTCTTCATACATTTAATTCCAAAACAAACAAAAATCCTCAGGTAGCATTGATAGAAATCTATCAATAATTAATATGAACAAAAATTATTTATTCACGGGAAAATCGTCTTTATGCCAAGGGCATACAGACTATTTTGCATTGATGAAAAAAAGTTAACTTACTATGTGAAAATCGTCTTTATTACAAGGAAATAAAGATTAGTTTATATTGATGTGAATATGTGATACTAACAAAGAAAGTGCTATGTAAGCGTTTACACTTCAGTGCAAAATAATAGTGTCAAATTAGTCTTAGAAAAAAATGTCTGTAAAGTCGGTTTACTGACGACAGTTGAACGTGACAACGTCATTTCATGGACCGCCTCAGAACGCCTCAGAACGCCTCATGAGTCATGTTTTTTCGTGCGTGCAGCCGGCTCTATCGAATTATAAGACGTTGTCACGTCAAAAGTAGGTATGTATAAATTAGATACTAGATGGTCTTGCTATCGTTAAAGTTCTGATAATTCGCACAATATCTTTATAAATTATAGCCTATGTGTTATTCTGATGTATAAACTACATTATTGTAAAGATTCATTAAAATCCATTTAATAGTTTATGCGTGAAAGAGTAATAAACATCCATCCATACAAACTAAATAAATAAATATTCATGGACATTTCACACATCACACTTTAGTCCCAAACTAAGCAAAGCTTGTACTATGGGAACTAGATTGCTAATAGAACACTTACATACTTATGTATTTTTTTGTAAATATGTACATACATAGTAACATTTAGACACAGAATAAATATTTATGTTCATCACACAAACATTTGCTCTGGTTGCTTAAATTCTTAATCATTTAGAAAATACGAATAAAATACTTCAATCAAATTAAAAATAACTAAAAAAACTGTGATCGAAACCACATTAAGACTTGACAAATAATATAATCCATTAAGGTTAATAAAAAACTAGAATCAACAATTCATTCCTTACATTAATGTTAAGTGGGATGTATAAAAAATACCTACAAGTTTAAATTAAAATATTTGTATGGATATGCAGTCGTCCGTCTTGTTTTTATCAAATTAACTCGACATTCATGTGAAGCCTTAGAATAGGAAAGAAAGTTTTAAAAAGATTATAAGACTGGTGGCCCAAGGACGGTCGTATCGTAGATCAAGAGGCAAACCACCGGTGAGTTTCTGGCCCCGCATTGCTATCCAGCGCAGCAATGCAGCCAGTATCTTGGGTACGCGACGATTGGTACTGATTTGGATCAGTTGAACTAATAGAATAGAATAGAATACCTAAAAAACAGTTGAGCTATCTACAGACCGTTGCAAACGATCTATAGATTCGTTTGCAACGGTCTGTAGATAGCTCAACTGTTTTTTAGGTAAGTATTTTATAAACCTATGTACATTTTCTATCAATTAATACTAACAACTAATATTACAAAGATTTGTGAATAAACTCAAAACCACTGCGCCGATTTCAAAAATTCTTTCATCATTTTAGAGCATTATAAAGTATCATTGGTAATATTTATTGCTAGAAAAGATTAGGGAATCTTACTAAAACTTTAATATGGTAACCCAAGATGTAAAAAAAAAACAATTGAAGTCCACCCGTGCGAAGCCGAGATGGACAGCTAGTAGCTTATAAAATATAGTCATAAGTCATAGTAATACAAAATTGGTATATTAATGTCAACACTTATAAATTAAACTAATAGATGACTTTAAGAGCTACGTGACTACAAAAAGTTATTCGTTATTTGTATCTATAGACAAACCCCTTTTCATTAAATAGTAGTTTAAGTATTTTATCAAAAAGTTTAATCAATTTACTTTATATCTAGATCTAGTTTTATCAGTTCAAATTATCGCGAATAGTTTTGACAAAAATATTGTAATATATGCGGTGTTTTCTTGATGAATTGTTTTCTTTACTTGCTTCGTTTGCATAAAAATATCTTAGGGGGTTATACATTGAAAATTAATAGTATTTTGTACCAACATAAATATAAGTCCTACTAATAGTATAAAGTATTCTATCAGCAATCTAGTTTCATGGTACAAGCTCTGCTTAGTTTGGTTTAGAGTGTGATGTGTGAAATGTCCATGAATAAAAAATAATAATAGTAAAAAAAAAAGATGTGTGGCACTCGGGGACTGCCGCGGTAAAGTTATTGCATATCATTTTTTACTGGATTACGCATGCGCAGTGTTAGGGTATTTTCGTTACGGAATTTCTGGATTCGGTCTCCACGATCAAGGCCCGCGATAGAAGATATGCAATAGCTTAAAAAGTATAAAAAAATACATGTCAAGTTACTCATTTTCAGGGTATATCCCCTTTTATATTGGTATTCAGAGTTGAGTACTTTTTGTTCTTATTGTTTTAAATCCTTTTGCATTTATTTATCGGTGTATTTTTATCTAAGAATGTGTTCTATAACATTTATTTTAGATAACGTTACTGATATAATCATGATGAACAATCAACTATATAGAATGTTTATGAAAGAAAAGTGAATTTAATTTTATAAGTTATACTAACTACAATGAAATGTGTGTATATCCAACTAATGTTACTTATAAGCGCGAAAGTTTTAATGGATGGATGGATGTTTGTTATACTTTTACGCAAAATCTATTGAATATAAATTTTAATAAAACTATACTTATTTTAAAAATATGTTTTAATTATGATTTAAAAGAAAATTAATACACGAAATGAACTATGGAGACAATACAAAGAAAATCCAAAAGACACTGAAATTGAAGAAAAGTTTAAAGAAGAAAGAAACAGAGCATTTGAATACATACAAACAACAAAAAACGAATATTACTACAAAGCGTTTCGAAATTGCGATGGTAAGCCTTTAAAGATGTGGCGACTAATTAACGATTTATCTTGTAACAAAACCAAAGATAACTGTGCTCCCACTAAACTAATAAACAACCAAACTGTTTTAACTGGCCCACTACAAATTTGTGAGCACTTTAATGATTTCTTTGTTAACATAGGGCTGACTCTAGCTAAACAAATTCCTGCACATTATCACAACTATGTAACACAAACTACGCAATGCAATCCAAATACAACGCACAAATTTACCAAATTTGAACCAACCACAATAAATGAAATAGGACAAATAATCAATAAACTAAAGTCAAATACTAGTTCAGGAATCGACGGAATTAATGCCAAAGTTATCAAATGTATCAAAGACCCAATAGCTGAATGCTTGACAAAATGCATAAATAAATGCCTACAAGATGGTTACTTTCCAGACACTCTCAAACTGGCGAAGGTTACACCAATCTATAAATCCGGCTCAAAACTAGACCCTGGGAATTACAGACCTATCTCTGTATTACCAACAGTATCAAAAATTTTTGAAAAAGTTCTTTACAAGCGCCTTAGTGACTATCTTGATTCAAATGGTATTCTATCAGATAAGCAATATGGATTCAGATCGAAATCAAATACTCTCTCAGCTACTATAGATCTTATAACAAAACTTAAAACTAACATTGATAAAAAACATATTGCCATTGGTATCTTTATTGATTTGAAGAAGGCATTTGACACTGTTAGCCATGAAATTCTGCTCAAAAAGATCTCTGAAATTGGTATCACTGGCTCTGCCTTTGAAACACTAAAATCATATCTATCTAATCGTTATCAGGTAGTTAAAATAAACCAAAATGTCAGTAGTCCTAAACAGGTTCTGTGTGGAGTTCCACAAGGTTCCATACTAGGTCCCTTGTTGTTCCTTATATATATTAACAATTTACATAACATAGGTTTGAAAGGACAGGTAACTCTCTATGCAGATGACACTTGCCTATTTTACTTTGGTCAAAACATTAAAACAATCATTGCTGAAGCACAAACTGACCTCAATTTGCTCCAAATGTGGTTCTCATCCAATTTGCTAACAATAAACACAACAAAAACAAACTACATAATATTTTCAGCAGTGAATCGTAAAATTCCGAACTTTAAACCTCTAACTATAAATGGTGCCATAATCAATAAAGTGAACAAAGAAAAATACCTTGGACTTATGTTGGATAGTAGATTGTCATGGAAGCCGCATTTGGAGAGAATTAATAAAAAACTATCGTCTCTTCTAGGATGTATCCGGGGTATAACGAGATGTCTGCCACTAAACGTTAGGTATACGATCTATAACTGCCTTGTAAAGCCACATCTTGATTATCTGATAGAAGTATGGGGTACCGCATATCAATCCAACATACAAAAATTACAAACTACACAAAATAAACTTATAAAAGTACTATTCCACTATAAACACTTGACTCCAACGAAAAAAATCTATGAAGACACAAGAGTCATGAAGTTATCGCAAATTTACCACTATAATACATGTATACTGATACGCAAAATTATAAATAAAGAAATGCAATCACAATTAATCTTTATAAAAAAAAAGGATATTCACAAACGTAATTTGAGAAGTGCTCAAAATATTCACATACAAAAAGTCAGAACTAACTATGGTAAAAAGAATTTGATGTTTGAGGGAGCACAATTATATAACGCCCTTCCTAAATCTATAAAAGACTCAAAGACACTACAACAATTCAAATCCCAACTAAAGCGCCACATTTTGAAGGATTGTACCAAAGAGTGATCAAGTAGAAAGAAATTCATGTGCAAGAAAAATATCGCCCCGTGTGGGTCTGCCCTATACACTCGCAATGTTTATGCTGTTTGTTTTGTTTGATAGTTTTCAAATCTACCTACATATTTCTGCTTTTGTTCGTTACGAACTACATTTTACCTTAGCATACTAGTTTAGTTCTCGTAAGTGATTTTGTAATCTTGAGAGAATTAATAAAGATCTTAAACCATAATTATAATTGAAGTCATCGACATTTGTTCATTTTTGTAAGTTTTTAATTTTTTATGTAATATTTCTGATTTTAACGCCATCTAGCGGAATCTGATATGCACTAATCAAAGCTTTTACACAACAATAATGGTAAGGTCGATTTTTTTTGTCCCGCAGTACACGGCGCCTGCGCACAAATGTGAACGTCATGATGACGCGTTACGGTGTAAATGCGTTCTTTTAAGGCAATTTATTAAATAAATGTAATTTATTAATACTGACAACAGATTTTTATTGAGTTGTCGGAACATTACTGAATGGTATAGTAAAGGTGTATTGTATAACCGACTTCAAAAAAAGAGGTGGTTTCGACTGCACTTAGCTTAATTTGACCATATTATTATTTATTTATAAACACATACGCGTTTACTGGCAACTAAGAATTATAGCGTAGTGTGTGCGAAAAGCCATAGGCCAGTCCGCTCTATAGACAAACGTTCCTGAACGAATAGAGCGAGACTGGTCTATGGAATAGAGAGGAGTGCATCGGCACTATGGTTTTGTCATCCGGGTAAAGAGGTAGACATAATTTTAAAATAAGAATGTCCTTTGAGTTTTTTTTATTATCTAGGTTTTTCATATGTGTCTTTTGCGAATCGGAACAATAAACTTTATTAAAACTTGGATGAAAAATGGATAATTATTTTTTGTTTGGTAGGTAGGTACCTACTTAGATACATCTATAGATAAGTAGGTACTTTTATAGTTATATTTAGAAATGTTCGAAATGTAGTATTATGTAAAAATATATTGTTTATACGTAGCCAATTAATAAAAAAAATACTCATATTAACTTCTAAAATATTCAAAAATATATAAAATAAATTAAAAATATTTATATAACTTTAAAAATACTTATAAGTACTTACCTACTTATTTTTTATTTTTCTGAAAATCACACAGTCAAATTGAGAACCTCATCTTTTCTGATGGTGGTCAACTGATCACTCAAAACAAATTCTATTTTTAAATTTTATTTTAGAAGCATTAGAATATGAGTCATTTGGTCTCGAACCGCCGGAGGCGCCGCACGCGTTACAGACCAGAAATTATTTTTTATTTTTAAAAATCTTATAATTATACGTATAGCCAGTTTTACGTATTTCAGGGGTAATATAATTATAGGCGGCAGCTTTTTTGGATTTGAAATGGCTTGACCTTGTGGATAATGGACCTACCTTAGCTTTTTAGTTTTTTTTTATTAACTGTAACTGTACCGTTAATGCAGTTAGACTTTTGTTTAGATAAATTAAATTAATTAATTTTAAAATATATCCCTGAAAGTCTAGAAATATATTCGTCGGCTGGGATTAGGAGTCGGTTGCGTAGTTGGTTATCGCACCGTCGCGGGTTCGAATCCTGCTCATTATACAATATCTTATTTTTATTGGCAATAATGGTAGTAGTCGGTATATACATATTCTGATTATAATAACCTACTACTTAGTTAGGATATATTATAAGGTAAGTATAACTTTTCGCAGCATAACTTGGTTAAAGGATATTAAAATATTAATGATATTTATTGATTTATTTGATAAACAAAGATTCGCTATTTATTTATGATTGCAGGCAATTGATACTGTGAATTGATAAATTGGAATCCTTAATTAGATACTTATAAAGTTTACAACAATAAGTTTGCAAACAATTAAAAAATATACAATTATGTAGATACATACGTTTTGTTTTAAAATAACAGATTTTGTTTTAATATAGGGAACTATGAGTAGCGTTTACAACATAGAAAAATTTAAATAAAAATACTTACAATTCCTTTTTTTCTTGATACTTATACTTTCTTCTACACAAAATTATAATGGGTTAGTCTCATAATCCCCATGGAACGATCCCCATCATGGGGATTGTGAGACTTTGAGTCTCATAATCCCCATGATTTTGAAAACATCAAAATCATGGGGATTATGAATAATGTCCTAACGGTTAGGACATTATCATTTTAGGACCTAACCTACGTCTGTCTACAAACCCAGTTTGTTAACTTTCGTTAAAGATTCTTAAGAACTTTACGACTATTTACAAGAAAGGATCATTTTATAACCTAATTAAATGAAACCTTTTAGCCGGCGGAATGAAAACACCGCCGCAGCCTGTCGAAAAAAAAAAGTATAAACGTCAATCGGAGAGCATTGGCGCCTCTGACACTTCGTTTTGTGGTTCGCCACGCCCTCGGCGCCGATGGACTTGGCCTATTTCGTTTGTTTTTTTAGTTTTTAGAGAAAGTGGTCAGAAAAAATATAATATAAGTAGAGTTTTTAGTTATTTAATAAAATATTAGAAATGTTCATTATATTATTAGACTTTTTTTCAGTACCTATTTGTATCTTTATTGTCTTCATTATGTATATAGGTACACAGTTGGGTCCTATGTATAGAACCCTTATTTTCTAGTAAGTAACATAATGTAAGTAGGTACTAACCTAAATTTACTTCTAGACTTCTAGGGATATCTTTAAAAAATTGAATTTTGGATTAGATTTTAATGATTTCTACTGTACCTACTGATTTTGGTTGAACTTTGAATAGCTTGAATATAATATAACGTCGACACAGACGAACGCGGACAAAACCGACGCCATGAGCTAGTAGATTTATACTTAAACTTAAAAAAAGGTGTGTGACACTCGGGGACTGCCGCGGTAAAGCTATTGCATAGCATTTTTTGCTGGATTACGCATGCGGAGTGTTAGGTTATTTCGTTACGGAATTTCTGGATTCGGTCTCCACGGTCAAGGCCCGCGATAGAAGCTATGCAATAGCTTATAACGTTTAAAACTAATAAAAGTAATAAAGTACTTTTAGGAACGAAATAAAGATTAGATTTACGAGAATCCGCATTTCCTTAGCGATTAAAAAATATAATTGATGCAATAATTATTGCAGTTACAATGAATAGAAATCGCATAGAAGTGAAACTAAATAAAAAACTAAAAAATCGACGCGTGGCACTCGGGAACTGCCGCGGTAAAGCTATTGCATAGATTTTTTTGCCGGATTACGCATGCGGAGTGTTAGGTTATTTACGTTATGGAATTTCTGGATGCGGTCTCCACGCTCAAGGCCCGCGGTAACTATGCAACAACCTTAAAACTTCAACACATCCCGTTCTTTATGTAGGTAGGCTACAAGTAATCAAATTCAATTTTTAACCGTTTTTCACAAAAATACTTATAATAGTGAGTTATGTACCTACTTAATTTAAAAATTCAAATATTACATCATACAGAGTTTACAATATTTTTTGAGTGAAGTACAATAGACGGTCTTATCGCTATAAGCGATCTCTTCCTTGTTTATAAAATTCCAAACATAACCACAAAAAACTACTTAGGTAGCTTAAATGTTTTAGTGTCAGTTCTATACGTCAAACTAATTTATTCCATGATCTAATCTAGGAAAATCGCGCGAACAATAGACAATGAAACAGATAAAAAACAGAGAATTATTTAAGATTCGATTTGAAAAAGAAAATCGCATGTCAATTGTCTGATAACAATGATGACAATAAATAGAATGACATTCTGGTACCTAGAGTTTGGTACCTATACCTAGCTGGATAAACTAAGTAGGTACTGATACCGATTTGACGACCGATGGGGCGCGGCGGCCGAAGGTCCGCCTGCAACGCGGAGGTTGCGGGTTCGATTCCCGTCTTGGGATAAATGTTTGTACGATCTGCAAATATTTATTCCAGGTGTTCTGGGTATTTTATATGTATAATAAAAAATACATATCTATGTAATGTATTGTATTAAGTATGTCAGTCTTCTAGTACCCATAACATAACACAAGCTCTGCTTAGCTTGGGGCTAGATAATGTTGTGTGGATTGTCCAGCATTATTTATTTATTTATGCTTAAAATGCACGCGGTCTACACTACGGTCACACTTGAATGCTTGTGTTTTGTTTCTGTCATTGTTTGTTCAGTCACGTTACCATTGGTAAAGAATGGCTGAGTCTGCCAACTTAAACGTCAATCAAACTCGTCAAACTCAGTTTGTTAGAGATAAGTATATCAGTTAAAGGTATGTCACCTCTCTCCTCGAACCCTGTTTTTTAGCTATTGCATAGCTTCTATCGCGGGCCTTAAGTGTGGAGACCGAATCCAGAAATTCCTCAACGAAATAACCTAACACTGCGTATGCGTAATCCAGCAGAAAATGCTGTGCAATAGCTTTACCGCGGCAATCCCCGAGTGCCACACTTTTTTTTTCTTTCTATATCTACATTTGTAAATGTAGCAATATGTAGGTAGGTAAGTATTATTAGTGTTTTAAATAACTGCCACTATAGGTAAGTAGGTAGGTACCTACCCCTAATCCCCATAAATATTTTTTTCCAAAGCCCTTCCCGCCAAAAGCGGCGCACGCGATCGCCTCGGCGCCATCTTTTGTTTTTTTTTAAACCGCAGACTAGGAAAGGCCCTCGGGCATCAGCCAGTCAGTCAAAAGTCACGCGCACCGAAAAAAAACTAAAAAAGGTATCCAATGATATAGTTTTTTCAGTAAATTAGAGATTTGGAGCATTGTTTTTTAGGAGAAATTGCGTGTTGGCCCGACGTAATAATATAGGCTGCGTCGGCGCAGGTTCTGTTTTCGGAATCTTTGGGTTTTAATTTTATTCTGGGTATCGTGGATGGTGCAATTATATTTATGTTTATACTTTACTTCCCTTACCTAAAGAGATTCCATTTCCTGCGCTACAGGATAGAAACAATAGGTAAGTACCTACCTATAAAATAAATACCTAGGTATACCTACCTATTTGTCTCTTTGCGAAAAATAATGTAGGAACTTAAAATTTGAAACTTAGTTATTTATATACTTATCTACTTAGGCACTACCTGACCTGATTGACTTTTTATGTTTTAAGTACATGTAGGTACTTATGTACGGGAACCGTTTCAGTTAAAATAAATGAATTCTCTTCTCGTTACCTTTTCACGAAAAACTGACCACGTTATCTGTCAAAGTTTGAATCTGATTATTATAAAGTAAATGGGTACCTACCACAAAACTTAATAGTAGGTATAGGTACCTACCTACTCAAGCACATTGTCTCTTTGGAATCCAACTGGATAATAGGTTGCCCCTTTCATTCATATCTAGCTAGCTCGATCTTACTAGATCAACGGATCTATCTAGTAAATGTTTTTTGATTGTATTAACAACTAGCTGACCCGTGCCCACTTCGTTGGGCATAATTCGACCGTTTTTTCTAATTAACTCTCCTTTTGAATCCACGTAACTAAACAATAGAACCCGCATATACTCCCGTGACCGGCACTTGCATTATTCCGCTTGACATTTTTCTAATATGTAGGTACTTACATTTTTGAACTCGTGATATCTTTTGAATGGAATGTCCAAATTGAATATTATAAAAAATCATATAAAGATATTGAAACAATCTTAATTATGTAGTAATTTATTTAGATAAGGATTAATACCAAAGCACAAATAAAGAACGTTTTCTAGCGGCGTCATTTTAATTATATTTTTTTGATATTAAAACACATAGTTACATAACTCTAATAGTTAGACATATGCTGTCGCTGACTTTTTTGTGGATAATGATGTGTTCTACAAAATTGTAGTACATGATTTCTTTCTCTCATCAATAGTTTTCGCAGCGCACGCGATGTAAGGAATTTCTTAGGTATTTTTTTTACACCTTGGGTTAATTAATCGAAGTTTTAGTATGGATCCCTAATATAAAAATAAGAAAATATAATATAGCCTATGACACTCAGCAATAATGTGGCTTTCTATTGGTGAAAGAGTTTTTAAAATCGGTTCAGTAGATCCCGAGATTACCCCTTACAATTGAACAAATATACAAACATACAAACTTTACCTCTTTATAATATTATTTTAGATTTTAGATTACATAAAATAACAATAAGTTAAACAAGGCATGAGGCATAACCAAAAATGAAACAATCAGATCATAACTTTTGTTACTGTCAATGTCAAAAACCGGCCGGCTGATCAGCTATTTACATTTTGTTGTTGACCTTTGAACAAATTCAACGTTTTGAAACAGTGATAGAAAGTAATTTAGATACGATGGCTGCTCGGAACATACTCAAATTAGGAGCCCTAGACGCGCCCAAGACGGCATTTCTCTTGTGCGACATTCAAGAAACATTTAGGCCGCATATCAAGCATTTTGGTGAAGTTGTGAAAGTCGCTAATAAAATGGTTTGTATAAATTGTTACGTAACAGTTAAGTATAAAATCTAAGATTATGTGTTATATTATTACCTGATAGATGCTTATTTATAATTTCATATAATCTAACAAAATAATAGTATAAATAGTAGTAACAGAAAGTAACCCAGAGTCTGAAATAATTCAATAAAGTTTTTATTTATTTATTTATATACGATCGATGTGGCGCGGCGGGCGAAGGATCGCTTGCGACGCGGATATTACGGGTTCGATTCCCGCCTTGGGACAAATGTTTGTACGATCTGCAATTAATATTCATTTCTGGGTATTTTATATGTACTTATAATAAAAATATCTATTTATGTATGTATTGTATTAAGTATGTCAGTCTTCTAGTACCCATAACACAAGCTCTGCTTAGCTTGGGGCTAGATGATGTTTTGTGTATTTTCCAGGTAGAAGCAGCGAAACACTTTAAAATACCTGTTTACGTCTCGGAGCAATATCCTAAAGGCCTCGGCCACACCACAAAAGACATAAAACTTGACGATGCAGCTTTAGTATACGAGAAGACCAGGTTTTCAATGTATACTCCGGAATTACAAGAACGGTTGAAAAAGGATGTTCCAGAGTTGAAGTCTATTGTACTCTTTGGAATTGAGGTAAATATGTTTTGTAAAGATTATTCTTACAAAATGATGGATAATAACTTTATCACTAAGAGGGATCTCTTCCAGGCCCATTATATAGTATTTTTTGTTGTCTACAAGTAAACAAACTAAAAAACAATCCCAATGAACTGACATAATATCTCATTGTTGATAAAATACTCATAATGTTGATAATAAATAGTCACACCCAGACATAACTAATAGTAGTTTATCACACAAGTGTTTGTCCTTGGTGGAGATTGAACCCACAACCCACTGCATGGAAAGGCAGAGCTACTACCAACTGAGCTGTGAATATGTTATATTGGAACTGGAACTTCAGTATTTAATTTGTAAATCTTTTTAAGAAGGATTATGTAAAAAAACGGTAGGAACCAGTTCTTCTAGGCTCTGGTCGCATGGAACTGGCACCTAGAATCACCTAGTACCTATGTAAGACGATTCTAAATGATCCTTGTGATTTTATTGAATGAAGAAATACTTGATTTGATTTGACAATTCTAAATGATACACGTGATTTTACTGAATAAACTATTTCTTATTGATTTTGACATGTCAATAATTTAACCGCTAGCTCATAAAAACTTTTTTAAATTTCAGGCCCATGTCTGTATAGAACAGACCGTGATAGACTTACTGAATGAAGATATATCGGTCCATGTCCTGGCGGATGGAGTGTCTTCTAGGTCTTTGATGGACCGAGGACTTGCTTTACAAGTAAGAATATCATGTATACAGTTTGTGTAATAAGCTTTTAGTAAAATAAAGATCTTATCTCATATCATCTCATCTCATCTCATGTTATCTCATGTCATCTCATTTCATCTCATGTCATGTCATCTCATCTCATGATCTCATGTCATCTCATGTCATCTCATATCATCTCATATCATCATATCTCATCTTATGCCACCTTATCTCATCTATACAAGGTGATTTTTTGAAAAGGATGGATTTTAAACAAGAGAGAAAAGCGTCTTTAACGCTCATTTTATAAAAAAAAACCAATAACTATATATTACATTTTTATTTTAATATACCATTCTGTTATTTTGTGTGCGTAATCGATTAAATTTGCTATTTTTTGATTCACTACCTCAAAAATACTTTATAGGATTCAAGATGTTTTTCTTTTGATACTTTTGCTTGTACTGACCCACTGCTAGACCTTTAGGTATGTCTATAAAATAACACATTATATGTAAACGATATGAAGACAATTATAAGGTAACATATACATAAAGCAAAAAAAGTGGCTTAGTTTTATTCGAACTTGGTTTGAAGTTGTTGTACCCATTGACACGTAAGAAGAAGAAGAGCATATTCTGGCCCTTTTTTTAAATTAGTTTTCAAAGCAAATTCAACTTAAAACCTACAGATTTAGATCACAAAATCTCTCCTATTTTCCAGCGCTTGCAATCCATGGGCTGTTTTATAACAACTTCCGAGAACATACTCTTCAAATTGATGAAGGATAAGAATCATCCTCAGTTCAAACATATTTCTAAACTGAGTAAAGAACCCACTTCTGATACTTTTGGATTCACCTCTAAATTGTAGATAGATACATATAAATTAATAATTTTGGACATTACACACTCTAGTCCCAAACTAAGCAAAGCTTGTACTATGGGAACTAGATTGCTGATAGAATAGTCTGGGTGTAAAATGGGGCTATATTAAATTCATAGACATTTTTAAAATACTTGCATGATTTTTTTTTGTGAATTATAGAAGTTTTGACTAATAGATGAAGTTTTAGTAGTTTGGAACTAGATGGCGTTGTTTATTTTATAAAATTATGGTGGAAGTAGTTTTATATAGTTATAGGGGTATTGTAAAGGGTTTTGTTTATGAAAAAATGTTTTGTACAATATTTTTAATAGATTTAGATATATTCACATCTAGTTTGCAACAGAACATACATTATATCAAATGGATTTTCTACACAAACATAGGTTTTCAAATTATCTTATATTTTAACCATTTAAGTTACCTAGATAATAATTTATTCACAAACAAACATACAACTATTACAGTAGGTATTTACAAAATGTACATAGGAATATAAAATACGAAACAGTTGAGCTATCTACAGGCCGTTGCAAAGTCAAATATTTCTTTATTCAATAAAACCACAAGGATCATTGAGAATCATCTTACATACTAGGTGATTCTAGGTGCCAGTTCCACGCCTAGAAGAACGGGCAAGAAACTTACGGCCTGGTTCCTACCGTTTTTTATATGATCCTTCTTACAAACGATCTATAGATAGTTCAACTGATTCAAATTAAGTTATCTAGATTACCTACTAACTTAAGACATTCCACAAACCTTAATTATAACAAAATAAAGTTTATTTATCTAAAACAAGTATTTTTTATTCTTTCCAGCGTCTACAAACAATTGGATGTTTTGTCGGCACTTCAGAAAACGTACTCTTCAAGTTATTGAAAGACAAAAACAATCCAGCGTTTAAAGCTATATCTAAACTGAACACGGTACCTACAGCTGATGAATTTGGGAAGAGTCGGTTGACTGAGCTTTAAGATGCCAGAATTTATTACAGCGCCATCTATCAGCTCTTATCGACTCTTTATGTTATAGCGCCATCTATAGGAATTTAAGCAAACATTGGGATCGGAATAGTACGACATCTGTCAGCCGAAATTCAACTTAATATATAATAGAGCTTTAAAATTGTTAGAATGTATAACAGCGCTTTCTTTCGCATAAAACTATAACTAGTAAAGATTTATAACAGCGCCACCTATTAGTTTTATGTATAACTTTTATGCTTTGAGCGGAGTATCCAAAACGCGCAGAACGCCATCTGTTAGAATTATATGTAACTTCATATATCATAGCGCCATCTATAGGAATTTATGCAAACCTTGGGATTGGAATAGTACTACATCTGACATCGTGAAATTAAAGTTCTTTTAAATTAAAAGTCGTTGATAGAACTTTAAAATCGTTAGAATTTATGACAGCGCTATCTGTTGGTGTTATGTATTACTAATGCTACGAGCTGTGTCAAGTAAGTAAAACTCTACCTGTTATATTTTTTTGTAACATATGATACAACGCCATCTATGAGAGTTTATGGGAACTGAATCGAATATAATAATAATGACATCTGTCGTGAAATCAAACTTTAGGTAACGCTTGTATTTAACGCCATCTATGGGAAAGTAATGTTACTTTTATATCTATAACGCTTCAGCGCTATCTCGCCTTTAGGTTTTGAAGACTTAGTTTGAAATATGTTGCGTATTACTGTCACTAGATGGGGTTAGTATAAGCGTTTTTGTCGCTTTATTAACCTAACTTTTAGTATTTATTAGTGCTTGGAGTATATTATTCTATTTTTCAGTTTATAATTAAGTATATACTTAACCTTATACTATAATCATACTAGAACTTGGAATTCAAAATATTTATTTAAGCATTTTTAGCGAAACTATATTAAATAATGGTATTAAGTTATAAATATTTTAGTTATAAACAATGGTGTTGGACTCAAATTAGAAATTAAACCAAAAATTAAATATTTTTTGAATGTATTATGTAAAGTTATTAAAATTAAATATATTTTATTTTAATATCGACCACTTGATTTGCTCCCTTGCAGATTGTAGTACCTGAAAGAAAATATAAAAGTTAAAATTAATGTTTATGGGGGTAGAACCTAACCCCCCTATAAAAAGTTAGCGTTGACTTCAAGTCATCATTACGTATGGTAGTCATTACTTCAAGTCTGCGCGAATTTTTTATAAGATAGAAATATCTCAAATAGTAACTTTTTCCCTAAATATAAGTAATAATCCAAAAATATGAATAGCTACAGAATTCTTGATACATAAATGTTAATTCTAGTTTTTTCTAATTTTCTTTTTTTTTTACCTAGATTTCTAAGACAGGGCTAAGTATTATTTAGTTAGCTATTTTTTAAGCAAAAAGTTATATGAAGTTTTTGAAAATATCTTAAATTTAAAAAATATAATTACGTGGGGGTCTTAGTCACTATCTCACACCTTTATTTTCATGTAAAATTTTAATGTAAGTAGCTTGTACTATGGGAACTACATGATACATACCTACTTATATAATTTTTTTTCGTAAATACATAGTAACACCCAGACACAGAACAAATATTTAAGTTCATCACACAAGCTTTTGCCCTGGGTGAGAATCGAACCCACGACCTACAGGAAGGCAGAGCTACTACCAAGTGAGCTGTGACGCCTGTCATACTTTATTCAGTAAAATCACGCGGATCATTTAGAATTGTCTTACATACTAGGTGATTCTAGGTGCCAGTTACACGCGACCAGAGCCTAGAAGAACGGGCAACAAACTTACGGCCTGGTTCCTACCGTATTGTATGATCCTTCTTACAAAGAATTACTATTAAATAAAGTTTCAATGTGACATTAAAATGGCAGTAAAGTTAACTTACTTAATTATAATAATAAGTTTTTTTAAGATTAATTAAGTAGGTACTTATGTGAATATAAATAATTAAAATCAAAGCAAAATGCAACCATTGGACAAAATGGACCATTACTACTTATATTACACAGAAATGAAATATATATAAATTTATAAACAAATAATTATTTTTGCTTTGATTTTAATTATACCTCAGAAAGGACTATTACCAGAAATAAAAAAAAAGAAATTCAGAAAATATAATATTTAATAAAACATATTTAATAAACAAACTAAATTACAATACTTTAACTACGATAATAACTAATATTCATTTAATTAGTTTTTATTCCCATGGATCTAAATATTCATTAAGTTGTTCAATATCTGAAAGTATAGATAAAATATATTTAAAAAATATTTTCTGACTTTATTTTTTATAGTTTACGTTATTATTACAAATGATTAGCCCATGATTTAACAAAATAATGTTAGTAATTTATATTTATAATAAACATTTTAGTTAGTTTATTCACAAATTAGTTACATACACAATTAAAACATAATATGACACAAAGAAATCACATCTGACAGATTATATACAGGGTGTTTTTGAGAAGTGTTTTTTTAAAAAGGAGAATGGGCAATTCTATATGTATCGTGGGCCCTGACTAAAAAAACTCAGCCACTCAATGCGTTTGAAAGGACTTAGCTAGGCCTACCCTTCCCTATTTTTATGGGAAAAAATCCATTCCATGGAAGTCGAACATTCTTAAAAATATTTTTTTTAACATTATTTTATACAACGAATAGCCTGTGGAAGCTCTTTCAAACATACTATGTGGCAACTTTGAGGGAAGTTTGATATGGCCCAAAATGCCCCTTCTCCTTTGCTGATTCTTATCATTTTTTAATACATTTCTGAAAAAATAATTCCCATCATCATTAATCAAATCAATAATACAATGTCTAAATATTCAAATCATTCATGTCCATTTTCTATACTAAAATATTTATGAAAAAGCGAAGTATGCAGTTATTGTTATTTTATAAATTAAGGACATACCTAGTTCCTTTCACGATATGTCTTAAACGGCCGGTTTCTCGAACGATGATCAACGAAAAAATCAAATAATTACTATGTGTCAAACTCGGATCAATCGTGATTTGGGTTTACAGAAACCGGCCGTAACTATCGTGGTTTCGGATTTGGCCAATCGTCCTTCTCAAAAAACCACCCTGTATATTATATCCCATATTAGTGTTACCACTACTATAATCTATAATAGTATAAAACTTAAAGTAACTGTGAACAAAATCTATTAAGGCTTGATACCTCTCGCTCTAGCGGTGCAGAAACTGTTTTGTACAGTTTCTGCATCTTTCCAGCAAACATAAAGAACCAATCTCAAAAATTGGTACAGGGTTACACAGAAAACTATTGTTTATGTTCGCAAAATAGCTATAAACTAGTAAAAGATAAACAGTTCAACCGCAATAAAAAAGAAAACCCTAAAAAAATTGAATTTCTTGCTAGAGCGAGAGGTATCACCTTGAAAACTTTTAATAAAAAAGTTTTTTATCTTGGCCCCATTTTCATAGTCTAATTACTTCAATAATTTGTAATTTTGGAATCTATTATTTGTCTAAATTCACCGATTGTAGCGTCAAAATAAGATATAAAGGTAAAAATCTCAATTCCTATAGAAAAAACTTAAAAACCAGCATCTTTTATTCTCATCAACAGTATTTAAGGCATTAAAATTATTAAAAAAAAGTAAAAAAAAAAACCTTTTTTTTGACAAGATTCTTGAGTGGTCGCGAGGAACTAGCATTATACATATTTGTTAAAAGTTATTAATAAAAATAAAACTTCAAAACTTTCCTCAAAATAGTTAGCACACGTTATTGTGTCAATATGACAGGCGTCACAGTTCAGTTGGTAGTAGCTCTGCCTTCCATGCTGTGGGTCGTGGGTTCGTTCCCCACCCGGAGCAAATGTTTGTGTGATGAACTTAAATATTTGTTCTGTGTCTGGACACAGAACAAATATTTAAGTTCATCTTATGCTACTATGTATTTTTATGTATGTATTTACAAAAAAGAATTACTTATATAAGTTTGTATCAGCCGTCTTTTTCCCATAGTACAAGCTTTGCTTAGTTTGGGACTAGAGTGTTATGTGTAAGTTGTCCGTGAATATATTTGTATAAAATACAAAACTATTTTATAATCGTCTAATAAATCGATACTCGTGAAAATTTGTGCTATTATTTATTATTATTGGTTTAAACTAATGTTAAATTGTGATATTGTGTAATAGTGACATGAATAGTTCAGGAACACCATATTTTATTGATTATCTAACTATACTAATGTAAAATAGTGATATTAATAGTTTTGATACACCCTGTATCATTGGTTATCTCTGAACTAATGTGACAACGTGATATTAATAATTCTGGGACACCCTATATCATTGATTGTCTACACTAATGTGACATTGTAATATTAATAGTTCTGGCACACCCTTTATCACTGGTTATCTAAACTAACTAGATGACCCGTGCCCACTTCGTTCATTAGACCGTTTTTTCTCCGATTCACTTTGCAAAACGGACTACCACGTAAAATACTTTTTATTTTTCGGTTTTTTATATACTTAACGGAAAAATAAAAAGTCTTTTACGTGGTAGTCCGTTTTGCAAAGTGAATCGGAGATAAAACGGTCGAATTATGCCCAACGAAGTGGGCACGGGTCATCTAGTTTATTTATATTACCAAAACATTTTATTGATATGATCTACTACCTGAGCCACAGTTTGTTCTCCGAGAGGCACGTCCTCAGACCTCAACGCTGCACGTCCAACTATAGATGTGGGGTCTGCGTCTAGAATCACTCTGAAATGAAAAAAATAAATATTCACGGACATTTCACACATCACACTCTAGTCAAAAACTAAGCAAAGCTTGTAATGGAAACTAGATTGCTGATAGAATACTTATTTACCTTTTTTTTTGCAAATACATAGTAACACCCAGACACAGAGCAAACATCAGTGTTCATCACACATTTGCCTTGGTTGAGAATCGAACCCACAACCCACAGCATGGATGACAGAGCTACTACCAACTGAGCTGTGACGCCTGTCAAACTAACTGTTAACCTTATAAAAAGTTAGCGACTTTAAGTCATCATTACGTATGGTAATGATTACTTCAAGTCTGTGTTAACTTTTTATAAGATAGACCGTTACTCTGTAGGTGGAAGCCCCCAGCATGGAAGGCATAGCTACTACCAACTGCGCTGTGACGCCTGTCAAACTAACTCAGTAGTATCAGAGACTAGTATAAACAAGAAGACTGCTAACCTCATACAAAAAAACGTGACTCGGAAAAAGGTGAAATTCCGAGAGTTATACCTGGCTTATTCCTAGATGGCGCTGTATTCCGATCAAACCTATGGTATAAATCATTGTTTACGATCACATTTTTCACACCTAAAAATTTAATAAAAATTTTGGTGTGCACTAACACAGAAATAATACAGATTTCTTGGCTTTTAGTGCTGTTAGGATAATTTTACGGCTATGTGGCAGCGCCATCTAGAAATAAGCCAGGTATAACTCTCGGAATTACACCTTTTTCCGAGTCACGTTTTTTTTGTATGAGGTTAGCAGTCTTCTTGTTTAAACTAGTCTCTGCTACTGACAACTGCGCTGTGACGCCTGTCAAACTAACTTAGTAGGTACATACCCGTTGTCGCAGATCTCATCGACAGCCAACATCACGGAGTCCAGATTGTCCAACAACACCCGTCGTTCAACACTCCTCCGTGTCAGAATACTGACCGACTCGTACAGCGCGTTCAGAACTGACATTAGAATCAGCTGAAAATATCACAATTAATGAGTTATTCACAAACAAACTTACGACTATACAGTATTTACAAAATGTACATTGTCATATAAAATACATAAGAAACAGTTGAGCTATCTGCAGACCGTTGCAAACGGTCTATAGATAGTTCAACTGATCCAAATCAGTACCGATCGTCGCGTACCCAAGACACTGGCTGCATTGCCGCGCTGAATAGTAATGCTGATACGCTGAGCCAGAAAAAATAAATGAGTTACTTACAAACTTACAACTGGCTTTTTGCTGAGTCAGGGCAATTTTGCTGCTGTAGCACACATCATCATCATCAATCTATATCAGTCCACTGCTGGACGTAGGTCTCTGCAGATGCGCCACTGAGCCCTGTCTTCGTCTCTTCTCATGTTGTGTTTGCTACACTTCGTAGATCGTCGCTCCATCTCTACGGGTGCGTCCTACACTACACAATGCAATGCCTAAACGCGGTCTCCACTCCAGTATCCGTTTGCTCCAACGGTTGTCGGTTCTTCGGCAAACATGGCCGGCCCACTGCCACTTCAGCTTACTAATTCTTTGAGCTATGTCGAACACTTTGATTTTCTGTCAAATAACTTCGTAGCACACAAAAATAACACAACTGCCAGCAAATTTTTTCTTATTATTGTATTCTAAACAAATAAATAAATATTCACAAACAATTCACACATCACACTCTAGTTAATTGGAACTAGATTGCTGATAGAATACTTTTATACATTTTTTTTCTAAATACTTATGTTTATCACACAAACATTTGCTCTGAGTGGGAATCGAACCCACAACCCACAACATGGAAGGCACCAACTGAGCTGTGACATCTGTGGTATTACATACTTGTTGAAAAGTTATAGAAAATACCTCATTTTCATGCGAGCTTCCCATAACATAGAAGAACAGGTCCACATTACTTTTGTAAACGCAGGTCAAGCCTTCTAGCATGATGATTTCAGCGTTGGCTCTGAAAATATTACATTAAATGAGATTATAGACATGGTTTTTAACAACATCCAATAATAATGTTTTCAATTTGACTGCATTTTTGAACTAACTTATAAAACTTATATCTATACTAATATAGATACATAATATATATAAAGAAGTAAAGAACATTGCCCAAACCCTGTACCAGATTGCGTCACAAGCTAATTATCATCAAAATTAATATTTTATTTATATGTGTTCTTTGTTAATTTTTAACAGTCTTTTTTAACCGGGTTTAGAAAATTAAAATTATTTAAGTATACAAAACCTGATTACCAATTTCCTACTTCCGAGTGCTTAGTCCGAGCTTGCATTTTAAAACTCCCTACTCTCGAGCCGAGAGTTGTCTTTCGGATATCCATACAAAAATACAAGAACATCCGAGAGACGATACTCGACTCGAGAGTAGGGAGTTTTAAAATGCAAGCTCGGACTAAGCCCTACGTACGTCAACTATTTTGTTCCGATCCCAGCTGTCACCTATTTTCGTGAGTGGACATTGCGCATAAAAATCTTGTTTGCCAAGTAAGCTTTAGCTGAGACGGCAAACATGATATAAAATAATATACATTTTTAAATATTTTGAAATGCGGTTAAACATTGAAAAAAATATTGTTGGTAGCGAAAAGGTAAATAAAAATTAGACCTTTGAGAGTAAATTCAAATTGATGCAAGTTGGTACAGATTCCCATAGCCCACTGGGCATTGTCCTTTGTGTGTTTGTATATTTGTGACATTGTAAGGGGTAATCTAGGGATCTACTGAACTGATTTTAAAAATTCTTTCACCAATAGTAAATCTTGGGTATGCTTCTGATTAGGATCAGTTACTATGGGAACTAGATTGCTGATAGAATACTTATATGTATTTTTTCGTTACATACATAGAATACATAGTAACACCCAGACAGAACAAATTATGTTCATCACACAAACATTTTCTTCGGGTGGGAATCGAACCAACAACCCACAGCATAGAAAGCAGAGCTACTACCAACTGAGCTGTGACGCCTGTCAATGTAGGCATACTTACCGATGTGTCTTATTAAAGAGGTTCTTTTCAAAAGCCTTCTGGTCCTTAGTGGTTGGTAGCACGTTCTTATCGTAATACTTGGCGAGGATTCTGTTCCCGTCGTTGTCAAGGATGCACATACCCTTGACTATGTACAGAGTCGGCTCCTGAAATATATATGTTCATTTTTTTTTTATCTCATCTATTTCTTTCAATCTGCCTATAGCGCCATCTATATCGCTACATGATGAACTACATCGTAGTCTACGAAACCGACCAACAGATGGCGACAAAATCCTAGATCGCGCAAACGAAGTTATCACGGAGTTTGAACATAAGTAATAGAACCGATGACTATCCATCGGTCCTCGGACCCCAAGCCAAAGGTCGCTCGGCGTGGAAGATCTTCCCTTTTCGTAGGAGAGACCACACCTATCTCCACATGCCTATATGGGCATTGAGCTAGAGTTTAATTTTTTTGTTTCTCGTCGCATTCCGCATGTATGGCTAACACCCAGCAGTGTCTCCATGTCAATTTCGACTAACACGCACTATAAGAGGTCTTGTGGGGCTCTTCGCTTTAAGCTTTATTATATTAAAAGTCTGAAAGAAGCTTTATCAGGATATTGGACGACAGATGTGGGGCGGAAGGTCCGCCTGCGACGCAGAGGTTGCGGTTTCGATTCCTGTCTTGGGATAAATGTTTGTATCTGCAAATATTTGTTATGGTGTTCTGGGTATTTCATATGTATAATATGTAATGTATTGTATTAAGTATGTCAGTCTTCTAGTACCTTAACACAAGCTCTGCTTAGCTTGGGGCTAGATGATGTTGTGTGGATTGTTCAGCATTATTTATTTATTTATTAGCAAAAGACTGCCCATTGAACTAATCGACTGAGAGAAACATGGCTATCTAGGAATGTAATTTGTCAATGACATTAAAATTTTTGAGATATGTTTCTCTCTAAGTATAAATTTACAAAAAAGAATGTATACAAAATATTCTATCACCAATCAAGTACTCATAGTACAAGCTTTGCTTAGTTTGTAACAAGAGCGCGATGTATGAAATCAATATGAACATTTGTTATATGTATTAATAGGCTATGAATGACTATTTTCATTATTTATTATATTTTATGATTATTTTAATGACTAGTTTTTATTAGGTCTTGTCTTGTGCTAGTAGAAGAAACAGGGCTCTGAAAGGACTGAACCGGGGATCCTACTTCAACTCGATTGTTTTTCATTCTTTCGTCATAATTTCTTAGTCGAAACTATAAAACTATTAAAAATGTTGTTGGACTTACAAAAAGCGATCCTTCCATGGTCGTGTGAACCATTTCTTTTATAAAATGGAATGTTTTTAATACTTTTTACTATAGCGAAAGACACGACAAACCGAACGAAATGCAATTTGTTGTGACGCATTGACATTGACTTTTGATTTGACATGACATTAACTTATACTGACGGAAGACGTTTTTTTTTTTGGCTCGCACCTCAAGCGCATTTGCCATGTCGGAAAACTTTGATTAACGAAAAAGATACAAGAGATTTTTATATTGTATGGTAAGGTTTTTATATATCTTTTCTGAGAAGAATAATTTTAGTTAGGCTCATGAACATTTACTAGAGTAAAATAATAATGAAATGGTTTTTAAAATGACGAGTTGTTCCAAATAGTACCTAGATTTCACTGCTAGTTACAACAAGCAGGGGCTTTATTCTCTATTGTATTGCAAACCACGCGCGTTACTTGGCTTAGGCAAGAAACGGGCGTGGAATCTGAAAAAAATGTATGGCGTAAGCCTTAGTTGTCATTCCCTACCGCGACACGGTACGGTTTGAACTGTCAACTAAACGTGTCGAAGTCTGCCGCGTTATGAAAACTATTCGTTTCAAAACGTGTCATGCGCGATTCGAATAATATAGATACAAATCAATCATTTTTGAAGTTTGCGTTCCAGAGGGCTTAGTCCGAGGTTGCATTTTAAAACTCGCTACTCTCGAGCCGACAGTCGTCTCTCGGATGTCCATATATTTTTGTATGGATATCCGAGAGACGACTCTCGGCTCGAGAGTAGGGAGTTTTAAAATGCAACCTCGGACTAAGCCCTCTGGAACGCGTTGTGACGTAGCACGGTTTGGGGAAGGAAAATAGAGAATAAGGCCCCAGCAAAAATCTGCCATTTATACAGGCTGAATCCTTTCTGCTCTCTGTATATTACAAGCTCAATGTAGGTACAGTAACGTTGTAAAATTCGCTTCTATTCCATTCCAAGTACGGTTCAATTCAAAACGCTGCGGAATAAGAATATATATAGGAATCATTTATCGTAAAATATTGCAAGGATGTTAGGTTACAACAGCCTACCCATTTCTGCGAACAATACTTTTTTGCACAAATGAACAAAACTGACTTCATTCACAAAATAACGTATACGATTAGTTCCAATCTCAAAGATGGCGCTTTACTTAGCCGATTCCTAGATTTTTGCGTGTCGAAGTTAAAAAATAAAGATTATTCAAAAAGTATTTGTCCAATCTTCTAGAAAATATGTGACAACCTCTGAAGTAAATACCAAAGTCAAAGTCAAAGTTATTTTATTTGCTTGAATTAAATGTACATAGATGTTAAAAGATAGTTTGTTTCAATTTAATTCTACCTTATATAAGGCATGCAAAATTTACTACCGATCAAAAAAAGAATCATCAGTATAAAAAATAGTTTAATCCAATGAAAATCTTTTCTAAATATAACCTCATTTCGTTACACCTATTTATTTAAACCATCTGACACAAGAGGAAGTTACTTTTGTAATTTGATTCGCTAACATCAAAGCATCAAAGGGAGCCATGGCTAGTCTATTTTGAGTGTTATTTTGTAAAATTATAGCGTGAAAATGATTTTATAGTGTGAAGTAGCAAAAATTGCAAGCAAGTTAGTAAGTTAGAATTAGGTATCTACTTAATTATTGATTTACCTGAGTAATTTATTTAAATTACCCTTTTATAAATAAAATAGGTAAGTACCTAAATATTTTTTATTTTAAACCTTTATTACTCATCAAGTACCTACCTAATCCATAGAGTTAAAAGTAAAAATCTATAAGTCTTCTTCTTCTTCTTCGAGTCGTTGTTATACAATTTTGAGAAAATCACCAAGGATAGACCACCCCTGCCTGACCAATAACTAGCCACATTAATTTATAAGTAAATCTTTATTTTATAAGTATAGAATTTTCAATCATTACTTCGTCATTCTACACCATCTAATTGCGTCTATAATACTCTAAATAAATTCCTGATTTACCCCTAACGACCTCCATAAACTGTTCCTTACTAAAAAAAAGTTTGAACGAAACGATCTCTGTAAACGTTGGACATAAAAACACGACCACACACAAAAGCTCTAATCACTAACATTTCCAAGGCTATGAGGGCTCTTGTGTAATTGGTCACGTAATTATAGACCAATAATGTAAGAACTCTTCTTACAACTAAATACTGGAATTGAGGGGGTCAAATGTAAATGGACGTCTATTTTGGAATTCATAAATTTTCAGAAGACAGTTCGTCTAAATCATTTTAACGCCAAAACTGAACTGACTGCGGTTTTATTTAGAAGGTACGATACGATAACGAGAGACGATTTTAATAGTCTAATAAGTAAGATTCAAGAAAAGGTTGTCTGGAAGAGATAGCTATATATATATTTAGATAGCTTATATATATTATATATATATATATAGTTATAGTTCCCAAATAAATATTAATTTGATTTGATTTGAATTGAATTAATTTGAATATATATCAATAATACATCAATTTCTAGTGCTGATTGTACTTCTAATCAGCGCATTATCTATGTTATATTCTGAATGCCGTGAACCGTGTTACTACAGTGACCGTAAAAGAACAATTAAATAGGTAGGTAACAAATCGATTGGGCACGTTGTTCAATCTGCGAATAGGGTTCCGTGAGTCTTGTAAGAAAACCTCAGAGGGATATTCGAACCTGGCTATGTATATGTATACTCAAAAGAAAACCTTAGAGCGATATTGGAACCTGGCTATGTATATTTAAAGAAAACCTCAGAGGGATATTGGAACCTGGCTATGTATATTTAAAAGAAAACTTTAGAGGGATATTGGAATCTGGCTATGTATATTTAAAGAAAACCTCACAGGGATATTGGAACCTGGCTATGTATATTCAAAAGAAAAC
This sequence comes from Ecliptopera silaceata, assembly GCA_932527185.1. Classification (NCBI taxonomy): domain Eukaryota; kingdom Metazoa; phylum Arthropoda; class Insecta; order Lepidoptera; family Geometridae; genus Ecliptopera; species Ecliptopera silaceata. The sequence continues at coordinate 2,596,195 of OW052217.1, read as the reverse complement.
CTTAAAAAATATTTTATACTTAGGTACGCAGGTTTCAATATCCATGATATTGAAACCTGTGTAAGTATACTCAAAGATATGACACCGACAACCGTTGGAGCAAACGGATACTGGAGTGGAGACCGCGTTTAGGCATTGTGTAGTGTAGGACGCACCCATAGAGATGGAGCATAGATACAAGGAGTGTAGCAACACAACATGAGAAGAGACGAAGACCGGGCTCAGTGGCGCATCTGCAGAGACCTACGTCCATACATTTTTCTCTATCAATACATACAGACAGACAGACACAGAATAAACATCAACGTTTTGCCATCACACGAATGTTTGTATATGCTGGGAATCGAACCTACGACCCACGGCAGATGAACAGACGAACTGGTAATTATTATCTATCCTACCCACACAATAGTTTCTAAGTATGTAGGTATGTTTGTTACACTTTCACGCAAAAACTACCGAATTGATTTTAAACTGTTACTTGAAATTTTACAATAATAATTATAGCTTATACATCAGAATATCAAATAGGCTATAATTTATAAAGCTATTGCCTAAATTGACCAATACATAACGATAATAAGACGAGATACACCAGTCTAGACAGGTATGAACTGAAAATCACTCGTTCATACTCAGTTCCTGCTTACGCGTCGCAGCCGGTAATGTAGGGTTCCACGTGCAATAACGCGAACCCTTATTTATAGGGTCGTAAACGTTATTGTTTCCACTAATAGGGTTACTTTTGTGGTTTTTGGTATGATGGATTTTGGATGTAGGTATTAATTTAGGTCTAAAATATATAGAAAAGAGAATAAATAATAGATAATAATCTTTATGTAACGGCTTGACCGATTTGGCTGATTTTTTTTTGTAGTTTTCTAATACAAGGTTCTTACGGAAAAAATATTAAGAAAATCTCTCAGAAAAAAAATCTCTCTAAGGCGGTACGAAGTTCGCCGGGTCAGTTAGTAAAATATATTAATGGACATTGATAGAAAATAATGGAGGAAAAGGGCACCTTTGCCCAGCAGTGGGACAGCACAGGTTAATGCAAAAAAATTTTTTTTTTTCATTTCACACGTCACTCTCCAATACCAAACTAAGCAAAACTTGTACTATGGGAACTAGATTGCTGATAGAATACTTACATACTTTTTTTTGTAAATACGTACATAGTACATAACACCCAGACAAAGAACAAATAATTTTGTTCATCATCAAAAAAAAATAAGTATTCTATCAGTAATTAGTTCCCATAGTACAAGCTTTGCTTAGTTTGAGACTAGAGTGTGATGTGTGAAATGTCCAAGAATATTTTTTAATTAAAATTATACGGAATCGTACTGAGAGTTATTTTTACTCTATCTATATACAATAGCGGTACCTTTACACATTTTGTACAATTGTCTAGTCTAAGTTCGTTCCGAGTTAATACAATAGGTACATTCGTACACTAAGGTAGTGTAAAGCGGGTAGGCCGCAGTTACACTGTAATGTATTGTATTAAGTGTGTCAGTCTTCTAGTACCCATAACACAAGCTCTGCTTAGCTTGGGGCTAGATGATGTTGTGTGGATCGTCCAGCATTATTTATTTATTTACTTCGAAACGAATTTTAAACTGCTCGGATTTTGAGTAACGTTAAATGTATTGTATTCTTTATGCAATTTAGTTCCCATAGTACAAGCTTTGTTTAGTTTGGGACTAAGGAGAGTAATGTGTCTACATTGTATGTTTTTTTGTTTTAATTTTAATAATTTTAGTTTTTAATGATATTTTTTATCTTTTCTGGTGTACAATAAATATAATTTCTATTCTATTTCTATTTTTTTTATAGTATGACTCTGACTTCTCCGATGATGAACCTATTTTGATGATTCTTTTTGATTGGTATACTTCAGAGGTAAACAATGAGTAAGTAAACCGCGTAAATTGCTGTTGATTTTGTAATTTATTTAAGAATTCGAAAAACAGAGTATTTGGACAAATTTACTTTTATTTCATTCATCATTATCATTAACCTATGTCAGTCCACTGCTGGACGTAGGTGTCTCCCAAGACGCGCCACTGAGCCCGGTCTCGTCTCTTCTCATGTTGTGTTTGCGCTACACTCCGTAGATCGTCGCTCCATCTCTATGGGTGCGTCCTACACTACACAATGCCTAAACGCGGTCTCCACTCCAGTATTCGTTTGCTCCAACGGTTGTCGGTTCTTCTTCTTTATTTCATTACATTGATACAAATCAGTTTAAATGCGGCCACCAAAGTAAGACATTGTAAAGGATGCCGACAAAGTGTAGACAGATGAGCGTTTTCGTATTGTATTATTTTGTGATATCATTGGGAACGTTCTTATAGGATTTATAATTTATTATATGTATTTAAATAATTTCTGAATACTTTGTAAGGTTAAAATTACAGGTAAAATGAATTTTATATTATACTTCATTTAATAAATAATATTTTAGTAGGTACACACATACTAATAAGTGCAGTAATAAAATAAAATAAATAAATATTCACGGACATTTCACACATCACACTCCAGTCACACCCAGACACAGAACAAATATTTATGTAACATTTTTGTTAACATTTGCTCTGGGTGGGAATCGAACCCACGACCTCAGCATGGAAGGCAGAGCTACTACCAACTGAGCTGTGACGCCTGTCATATTTTATTGAATGATGTAGATACAATATGTAAAAGTCATGTGATATAAATATATCATCAATACAAAAATGTACTATCTTAGCCAAATTATTTAGATTCTATGTGAATTTCGTCGGAAAGAACAAAGAATAAAAATATTCAATTCACAACTAATTAATAAGCCAGAAGACTAAGCAAGAATAATTGTGACCATTGTATATATAACGTATTTAAGACACACTGCGCGCTAACGCTGCAACGTTCGACAGTAAAGCTGATGTTGACGCGCAATGTATCTCAAATACGTCACTGTTTCGATACGTTTACGATTGTCACATTTATTCGTGCTTATCCTGGTAGTTTAACGGAACTAAATTTTAATTGTTCCCTCGTTAAGTTCAATGGCTACAGTTTTTGATTTTTTTGATTTAAATTGATTGGGTATTTTATGTAAATTGAGGGCAAAGCGAGAAATTCTTCACTTTTTTGTTACGGTCTAATGAACCTGATACAAAACATAGTTTTTTTTATAACAAGCACTTAGATTTCTATAAAAGGTACCTTTTTAAGTACTTTTTTAATTGAAATCAATCGTCCAGCTTCACTTCTCTAGACGATATGAATTATAGATTATCTATACTATACCTACTAATATTATAAAGAAGTAAAGTTTGTGTGTTTGTTAAATTGTAAGGGGTAACCTCGGGATCTACTGAACCGATTTTAAAAATTCTTTCACCAATAGAACGCCACATTATTGCTGAGTGTCATAGGATATATAAAAAACCGAAAAATAAAAGGTATTTTATATGGTATTCCGTTTTGCAAAGTAAATCGGAGAAAAAACGATCGAATTATGCCCAACAAAGTGGGCACGGGTCAGCTAGTATATAATAAGAAGAACATTATTTTCAGAAAGGTTTACATAGGTGTAGCTAAGAATTAGTATCTTCTGTTAGTATAGGTTTTTATAATAACTACTTAGATAGAGGAGATAACCTACAGATTAAGAAATACATTTCTGACATGACTGTATAATGTTTTATTACTGAGTTAAATTGGCATGACATCGCACTGGAACTTCAGTACATACTTAATTTAGTTTGATTGTAATTCTTTGTAAGAAGGATCATAATAATAAAACGGAAGGAACCAGGCCGTAAGTTTCTTGCCCGTTCTTCTAAGCTCTGGTCGCGTGGAACTAGCACCTAGAATCACCTAGTAGGTATGTATTCTAAATGATCCTTGTGATTTTTTTGAATAAAGATGTTTTTTTACTTTTACTTTTACATAGATAACTCTATGTAATACATATCTAATTAATAATTATGTATTTCATAAAGTTATAGTTAATATATAATAATTATTAGGTCCAATTATTCATGTTTTAATCAACTTCAAAAAAGAAAGTTCTTAATTCTTTGTGTGATAGATTGCGTGAAAGAGTTACATACATCCATCCATACTAACTTCGTCTATAACATTAGTAGAATCTATGAATTCAAAGATTTATATAGACGACAGTCATCTTAGGCAATATCTAATGGTATCTAAGATTTATGTATCTATAACTTGGCAGTGAGACACTAGCCTCGCTGAGGTCAACATGGACCCATATTTTACTAAAGAACATAGATAGTGATATTTCGATATAGATCATTTTGGGGACGCACTGTCTTAATGTACAGGGTGTTTTATATAAGGGTTCACAATTTTGATAATTAAATATAAATAAATAATGCTGGACAATCCACACAACATCATCTAGCACCAAGCTAAGCAGAGCTTGTGTATAAATACTAGAAGACTGACATACTTAATACAATTACATAGATGGATATTTTTTATTATATGTACATATATATATATATATATATATATGTAATCTATATATATATATATATAGATTAATGAGTAAATATTAAATAATAAGTTAATATTCATGGACATTTCACACATCGCATTTTAATCCTAAACTAAGCAAAGCTTGTACTATAGGAACTAGATTGCTGATAGAATACTTATATTTTTTTTGTAAATACATACATAGAATACATAGTAACACCCAGACACAGAAAACAAATTATATTCATCACATAAACATTTGCTCTGGGTGGGAATCGAACCCACGACCCACAGCATGTAAGGCAGGGCTACTAGCAACTGAGCTGTAACGCTAGTTCGGGACTAGAGTGTGATGTGTGAATTGTCTATGCTCATTATTAATTAATAATCAACGGTAAAAATATACAATAGACAGTCTTCATCAAAAGACATTGCAATGGAATTCGAACCTGCTGTATAACAGCTCATAATACATTAATAACCCGAGCCGGCGATCCATCACGCGTCACGTGACCTGCAGAATACCGACAGACGGCCCGATATTATAATAATATGCATTGAAGTACTTATGTTATATTGTATTTGACGGTGGTATTGGAATTTGATTATACTTAGCTATATATTGACGGAGCGCAAAGTCGCAGGTTCAAATCTTGCTCAGTCCATGTGATTTTCTAATCTTTGCAATAGAGCATTTTGAACTAATTTAAATACTGGAATGTCTCAAATTCGAAATTTGACAAAAATGCTTTGTCTGTTATAGACTACAAATTGCTTATTTTACACGCAAAAGGGCACATAAATTGATTTATTTAATTGTGTTATTTATATTAGGTTTATTTTCAAACATATGTGACACTATCATAACCTAACTTATAAAACTATATTTGCTGGCACCATTAAGTATTAGAATTTTCTCAATATTTTTATTCGATAAGTTATTTTAAGACAGGCGTCACAGTTCAATTGGTATTAGCTCTGCATTCTATGCTGTGATCGTGGGTTCGATTTCCACCCAGAGCAAATGTTTGTTTGATGAACTCAATATTTGTTGTGTCGGTCTTAATATGTATTCTATGTATGTATTTACGACAAAAAAATGTATATAAGTGTTATACAAGCAGTCTAGTTCCCATAGCACAAGCTTTGCTTAGTTTGGGACTATAGTGTGATGTGTGAATTTATGTATTTTATTTTATAAATTCCTCATATTGTTGATAATAATAATAATACCTATAATGAAATGAATGATAAAATTGACATTAACCTGACCTAGACAAAGATCTTTCTAATAAAAGAACTATAAAGTTGTTAATAATAGGGCTCAATGAAAATTAATACAGCATTTAATGTACAAATTCAAAGTTGATCACAAAGCGTGGGCCGTGTGAATGTGACGGCTTTAATGATGGCTATTCACGGCGAGACTATTGGTCTCGCCTTTTTATGAGAGAAAGTGTTGAGACCAGGGCCCCGATTTTAAATTATAACGTAAACGGTTCGTCTAAGCAGCAGCTAAAGGGGTACAATCGCCATAAATTGTAACGTAAACGGTTCGTATTAGTAGTAGCTAAGGTTCACCAACGTAACGTGTAAGTAGCGTGTGCTTCGTATCGCTGTAAACGGCTAACCGCTCATCTTGTTTCCGTTCGTGTGACAGCGGTTATGTCACAATCATCGGCTCACTAACGTTCGAATGTTGAACTTGTTTGGCTACACGCATATTCAAATGTATTTTTAAATGTATTTAAGTAAATTATCAGCAGTCTAGTTATAATAGGTACAAACTTTGCTTTGTCTGGGATTAGAGAGTGATGTGTGGAATGTCCGTGAATATTTTTAAGCTATTGCATAGCTTCAATCGCGGGCCTTGAATGTGGAGACCGAATCCAGAAATTCCGTTATGAAAATACCGAACGAAAATAACCTAGCACTGCACATGCGTAATCCAGCAAAAAATGCTATGCAATAGCTTTACCGCGGCAGTCCCCGAGTGCCACACGTCTTTTTTTTAATTAAGTCGTGTCTTGTATAGCCAGCTTTCCACATAACCTATCAATAATCGACACACAAAAGGAGCGTTACAAAGCACAAAGTGTTAAAAGATGGACGGCATTATGCGGCTGAATGAGGCGACTGATTGCGTGTTTTGATCGTTGGATGGCGGTATTAGAGATGTATTTTAAATATAAATTAAAAAAAAAATACTCAACTTAGATAGAAAATAGAAAATACTTACTTTATTACACACCACAACTTAAATTTAAATCTAAAGAAACTTAACAACTTAACTCTATGATATACAATGGGCGGCCTTATCGCTAAAAAGCGATGTCTACCAGACAACGGTGTGACAACAGAGTAACCGTGTTTACTTTACTTATTTTTTAAATAAAAATTTGTTGTTTTTTTTAATTTTAAACTATGTAGGTAACTATGCTAAGATTAAGAACGTGTTTACTTTACTTATTTTTTAAATGAAAATTTGTTGTTTTTTTTATTTTTAAACTATGTAGGTAACTATGCTAAGATTAAGAAGAAACGTGATGAAACAGCAGTTAGTTAGGTAACTTGTAATAGGCCATCAAGTAATTATTGTTTTATAGCTGTAAGTTTTCCCAAAATATAGTAAAATAAAATAAATAAGTAATAACCTTTTCATATAACATCTTTGTGAAACAAAATTAAATTGTATGTCTATTATATTGCAATTTATACCTTTTTATAACTTCAAGTTACATATCATATATTCTTACAAGAACTATAGTTAACAAACTTGATTTATTTTACTATCTCACAAACTTCTTAACATTAACTACAAAGTGCCTATTCAATATTTCAACCAAAATAGTTATCCGGCAATCCTGACATGTCACCGACCGCGACCATTGAACAAATAAAACTGTAATCAGTATTAAATATTGGCCACAACCACATTTCATGAAATCGTTTATAGATCGTCGATAAGCGGTTTGCGGTGAGAAATCACGTCGTTTCGATTACTTTTACGTTTTATTTATTATATCAATGCTTTTGTTATATTCTGTCATCATCATCATCATCATAATCAACCTATATCAGTCCACTGCTGGACGTAGGTCTCTCCCAAGACGCGCCACTGAGCCCGGTCTTCGGCTCTTCTCATCCAGTGTTTGCCAGCTTCACTCAGTAGATCGTATTAGCATATTCTGTTATAATGCTTTTGATATTTATATTATTATAGTATGAAGATTACATGTTTTGGAAGATTAATTTGAAGCGTTACCTAAGATGCTGAATTTAACTTTTACATATTTATGGAAATCAGATCAGAGACTAGTCTTAAACTAAAAAAAGCTTGTGATATGGAATCTAGATTAGTGTTCATCACAAAAACATCTCGATGGGAATCGATCCCAGGACCTTTAGCATAGAAGACTATTAATTACTGCATGCTTTCGGTGGAAATTGAACTCACGATTCACAGCATGGAAGGCAGAGATACTACCTGAGCTGTGACGCCTGTCGTATAAAAACGGTAAATTAATTATTGGTAATTAACCCATACGGACTATGCAGACATAAAATAGGAATCATAAATATCTAGATAGGACTTAAGTATACAGCTTTCCTTTTTAAGTATATGTAATTAATTTGACAGTATAAATTAATACAAATTAATGATCAAGTCATACTATATAATTAATAATAATAATATAAGTTGAAAGAACAGCTATAAAATAATTATTACAAAAATTTTATTTATGCCGTTTTTTTTTCATATCTGTAGATACTCTGCTTTGTAGACTGTATTGTATGTAAGTAATTAATATCTAGATATTATTCTTAGTGGTCTTATTAAACCCTAATTTTATTTACAAAAGTGATAAGAAGCAGTTTTTTTCTATAAAACCAAAAATATATTAGCTTAGAACAACAAACTTAGTTTAGAGCATTTGGCGTAACATCGTCCAAAGAACATTGGTACAGTCCATAAAACAAGTTGTTGGTTTGAATCCGTTATTTGTAAGTTAGATCTTTAAATGCAATATACTTTATTTTAATGAAAATAAAGTATATATGTATTAACTTAGCAACATTAAAAACAAAATCTATTTTTAATCTTGTTTAGAATCTAGTTCCCATAGTATAAGTTTTGCTTAGTTTGGGACTAAATGCACAGAGATTTAAGACTGATTAGGTAGCTCTGCTTTCCATGATGATGGTCGTGGGTTTGATTTCTACCGAGAAAAATCGCTTGTGTGACGAGCACTGAGGTTTTGTGACTATATGTATATATAAGTAGATAGGTTTAAAAACTTTTATTTTTTCATAAAACATACAAGTTCACATTATAATAAGATTACAATTATCTTATAACTATTTATAAAAAAAGTTTTACTCAATGTGACTTGATATTTTACATTTTTGTGACCATAGTGGAGTTGAGTAAAAAAAAGTTCTACTATAAGTGACTTGGCATTTAACATTTTTTTGAATTGTGACCATACTGGAGAGGTGACCGCGTTTAGGCAAGCGTAGTGTAGGACGCCCTCCGGCGAGATGGAGCGACGATCTGCGGAGAGTAGCTGGCAAACACAACATGAGAAGAGACGAAGACCGGACTCAGTGGCGCGTCTGCAGAGAGACCTACGTCCAGCAGTGGACCGATATAGGTTGATGATGATGACCATAGTATCACCAAAACCAGTTGTCCAACCCGATAGGTCTATTAGCGTGAAATATGGCATACATTATTATAATTTATGTGTTTCTTTACCATTTAAATGACATCTTAATCTTGAGTTAAAAAGTTGTGTTGGTGTCAGTGGACCTAAGTGTTACTAGTTTTAACCAACTTCAAAAAGGAGGCGGTTTTTGATATTCGACGTAATATCACACACTCTAGTCTCAACCTAACGCTTGTACTATAATATAATATATTATATAATATATATATATATAAAATATGGGAACTAGATTCAAATCAAATCAACAATTTCTTTTTTCAATAAAATCACAAGGATAGTTTAGAATCGTCTTACATACTAAGTGATTCTAGGTGCCAGTTCCACGCGATTAAAGCCTAGAACGGGATTGCTGATAGAATACCTATATAAGTACATTTTTTTTTAATAGAATACATAGTAACACCCAGACACAGGACAAATATTTATGTTCATCACACAAACATTTACATTCACTGGGTGGGAATCGAACCCACGAACCACAGCATGGAAGGTAGAGCTACTACCGACTGAGCTGTGATAATTAAAATTGCTAAATCATATTTTAGCCAACTTCATTAACCTAATGCAGCTCTTTGAAGTCCAGTGTTGCCAGCAAAAAGATAAAACAGTGAAAATAAAACTTGCATCTGGCAATTTTGTAAAAGCTGCCACGCCCTCTTCCGATGGACACGTCTAGTTTGATAACTGACTTAAGAACGATTAGACATGACATGCGTTGCTTTAAAGTGTCTCATAAAACTGACAGATAATATATATTATACCCATTCACACCGGAATACCAAAGTTGTTAAAACCAAAATATGTGCGGAGATAGGTGTATCTTCTACGAAAAGGGAAGTTGTTCCACGCCGAGAGACCTTTGTCTCGGGGTCGCTCGGACCGATGGATAGTATTAATTAGGCAATGCTCAATTGCTCAGTACCTTCTTTAAATAAATACACCAATATTTTATAACTACCAAAAAAAAAAACCCTACACTCAGTGTCTGTTACTAATCACATTTCGGCCGTTAAAACTTAAAATAATTAATAAAAAAAAAAAAAGCTAGCACTCCGGGAGTGCCGGCAGAAGTGAAAACTTCAATATTAACGTTGTGTTTTCACTTTTAAGTTTTCACTTCAAAAATATAACCACAGTCGTGATTGTGTCATGTCATTGTGTCACATTCGCGCAAGCGCGAATGTGACACAACGACGAAGACAACGAAGACACACTGACACAGACACATTCGCGCAAGCGCGAATGTGTCTGTGTCATTGTGATTGTGTCATGTCGTTGTGTCACATTCGCGCAAGCGCGAATGTGACACAACGACGAAGCCAACGAAGACACAGACACATTCGCGCTTGCGCGTCACGTCACGTCATGTCGCCACGTCATCGTCACGTCATGTCGCCACAACACTATTTAATTGTTTGAGTCATACGTCGCGTGACCGCAAGTGTGTTCTTTTGTCGTCTCTTGTTTTACGAGCAATGTATAAAAATTAAATAAGATCTTACGCTTTTTCGACGTCACGTGACCCTGACGCGAGTTTGAAAGTTTTTACCCACCCAGCGCCGCTAAAGAAGTTTTCACTTCAAAAATATCCTTACAAAAACATAATATTGAGTTAACCTTTTATTCGTACCGTCCTACTACATAGCTACTTATGTTTTCACGTTAAAAATCCATTCATAAATAGCTTCCCTCTCACTCTTCGCTAAAGCCTTCTCGCCCGCGGCGCCCGGCGGCGGCGGGTAGTTTGTGATATGACACTGCGCTGCGCCCACGTAATATCATTATCACTCGTGTTATTTATCGTTAATCGTGTCATCGTGTTGCGATGGCATATCAATACACGTCGAGAGAGTATGCGCACATGTTACGCGCGTACTTTTTGTCCGGGGAAAACGTGAGTGCCATTACGGATGTATCGCGATTTGTACCCGAACAATCGACAACCGAATCATTCCACGATGTCCAGCATTTACCAACGATTATTGGACCACGGCTCATTTTACGTGCCATCGCATGCACCAGGACGAGGGCGAACTATGGTGAATACAATGTTGGACGATATTCCATTAGCAGCCTTGCGTGAGCTATGGTTACAGCAAGACGGCGCGCCGCCGCACTATTCTCGCGCTGTGCGCGAGTACTTGACTGAGGAGTTTGGTAACCATTGGATCGGCCGCGGCGGCCCTGTTCCATGGCCCCCGCGCTCACCCGACCTGACACCCATGGACTTCTTTTTGTGGAGCGAAATAAAAAGACTAGTGTATGTGAGTGAGCCTACCAGTGCGCAGGAATTAAAACAGCGCATAATAGACGCATTTGATAAAGTTAAACGACAAGACGTAATTTTGCCGGTCCTAAGCCCGTAAAAGTATGAAGGGAAAGTTGCAATTAATTACAAATAAAATTATTTTAAAAACAAAATGTCTTTTATTTTTCTGTAGGTACCTTCATAACCTTGAATTAGTTAGACGAGCGAGAATAGAGTGAGACAGGGCGATGACGTAGTTAGGTAGGAAGGAGATGGAATGAGATCTTGAATGAAGTGCGTATGAGATAGGCTCGTGTAAATACTACGAGTAGTTTCTAGTATTGTGACCATAAATTTGTGCCAGTTTTCGGTTAAAAAGAAAGTACGATAACTTTGTGCTAGTGCAATAATAAATAGTTTTGATAGTGCCATTATCATTAGTAGCCTCTGCTGCAGCTATCATTAATTTTTTTTTGGTAATTAAAAAATAGTGGTGTATATTCAAATTTGTATTTTATATGTCTAAAACTTTCTAGCTCTACAACCAATCGGTGACGCCTCAAAATGGCAACATCCGGTGGCGCAAAGATGGCGAGGCGGGCGCATCCGGCGCGTCAAACTAGTCTGAGGGTAGGTGGCGGTTGTTTATGGATTTTGTTTTATTTTCCGGGTTTGTTTTATATTTAACACAACCTCACCCCCACAAGCTAAGTAATCTATTGTCTTACTACGAATACATACAATAGAATAATATTACTCCTAAAACATAATATTGTATGTCCGAAACGGATAAACTGTAACTAGCCGTACCTATTTTATAAGATCTCAATGTACCTACACCTTAGTCGTATCAGAATTTCCGAGAATCAAATGAATCATGGTATTGACGAGTTTGATTTATTAATGAAGTTGAATTCTAAGAAATATTTAGGTTCTTTGATGACACAGATGAGACAAGAAACATTAATTTTATTCCAATTTTATTTTTGTTTTTGTTACCGGCTTTACCTATCTCATAAACATATATATACATATATATATTTATGTATATACATATTTATGTATATACATATATCATAATTAAAGAGTTATAAAAATAGATAATGCTGGACAATCCACACAACATCATCTAGCCCCAAGCTAAGCAGAACTTGTGTTATGGGTATTAAAAGACTGACATACTTAATACAATACATTACTTAGGTACATAGATTTTTGAAGTGAAAACTTCTTTAGCGGCGCTGGGTGGGTAAAAACTTTCAAACTCGCGTCAGGGTCACGTGACGTCGAAAAAGCGTAAGATCTTATTTAATTTTTATACATTGCTCGTAAAACAAGAGACGACAAAAGAACACACTTGCGGTCACGCGACGTATGACTCAAACAATTAAATAGTGTTGTGGCGACATGACGTGACGTGACGATGACGACGAAGCCAACAAAGACACAGACACATTCGCGCTTGCGCGATGACGTGACGATGACGTGGCGACATGACGTGACGTGACGATGACGACGAAGCCAACGAAGACACAGACACATTCGCGCTTGCGCGAATGTGTCTGTGTCTTCGTTGGCTTCGTCGTTGTGTCACATTCGCGCTTGCGCGAATGTGACACAACGACATGACACAATCACAATGACACAGACACATTCGCGCTTGCGCGAATGTGTCTGTGTCAGTGTGTCTTCGTTGTCTTCGTCGTTGTGTCACATTCGCGCTTGCGCGAATGTGACACAATGACATGACACAATCACGACTGTGGTTATATTTTTGAAGTGAAAACTTAAAAGTGAAAACACAACGTTAATATTGAAGTTTTCACTTCTGCCGGCACTCCCGGAGTGCTAGCTTTTTTTTTTATTATACATTTATAATACCCCTGGAACACCTGGAATCAATATTTGCAGATCGTACAAACATTTATCTCAATGCGGATCGAACCAACGTGCGCGTCGCAGGCGGACTTTCGCCCACCAAATGAATAACTCTTTTAAATGATGTTAATATGCCCTGGCGGGAATCAAACCCGCAACCTCTGCGTCGGAGGCGGACCCAAATGAATAACTCTGTTTTTTTTTTCAATGATGTAATTATGCCCTACCTGACTTCATAAACTATGTTTGCCCAGCGGGATATATCAATCGAATCATTAATTACTTATTAGTCATAATTAGTTTTTGCAAATACAAGGATATACCAATATTGATTTGAAATAAATACATAGTTATTATGTGGCCAATTTGGTAACTATTTTTGTTATCTTAACTTTTAATTACATTTTAAAGGAACAACACTGACTTACTTAATCATCAAAAAGAAATAATAAATACCCATTTTTAGTGATAAAAAAAGTACTAGTCTGTATGTTATTTATTAGGTCTACCATTAATAAAAAAATATAATGGGACTGATTTGGAAAAAATACCTACCTATCAAACAAAAATAAGGGTCGGCGTCACAACTCAGTTGGTAGTAGCTCTGCCTTCCATACTGTGGATCGTGGATTCGATTCCCACCCAGAGCAAATGTTTGAGTGATGAGCATAAATATTTGTTTTGTGTCTGTTTTACCATGTATTCTATGTAAGTATTATATCAGCGAAATCTGGCTGCGGATGATGATGATGATTCTATCAGCAATCTAGTTCCCATAACACAAGCTGTGTTTAGTTTTGGACTTAAGTGTTATGTGTGATGTATTTTCTCAGTGTACATATATGTAGATATATATTTCATTTTATAACTTATATCTAAATTGTTTATATAAAAATATGATAAGAATGTTGATAGCTTGTGTTTTAACCGTTAAAAAACTTCCACAATATAATTACAACAAAAGATTCTTTTATAGTACTTAAAGAGGTTCTTAACAAAGGTTAATCTTATAAAAAAAAACATGCTGATTGTAATATAAGCGATTGCAAATACTTTGAATCAACTTGCACTGTCATTGTCTAAATTACTGTAGAGTTAGGAATATTTAGACATGACAATAATAATCCAACTACATATATAAATAAAGGCGAAAGTTTGTATGTCTGGATAAATTTTTCACGCACAAAACTACTTAAACTTCAATTTCGGATGTTCTGGGTGTTTATATGTATAATAAAATATATCTATCTATGTAATGTATTGTATTAAGTACGTCAGTCTTCTAGTACCCATAACACAAGCTCTGCTTAGCTTGGGGCTAGATGATGTTGTGTGGATTCATCATCATCATCATCGACCTATATTAGTCCACTGCTGGACGTAGGTCTCTCCCAAGACGCGCCACTGAGCCCGGTCTTCGGCTCTTCTCATCCAGTGTTTGCCAGCTACACTCCGCAGATCGTCGCTCCATCTCGCCGGAGGGCGTCCTACACTACACAATGCCTAAACGCGGTCTCCACTCCAGTATCCGTTTGCTCCAACGATTGTCGGTTCTTCGGCAAACATGGCCGGCCCACTGCCACTTCAGCTTGTGTGGATTGTCCAGCATTATTTATTTATTTAATTGCATTTATTCAATAAGATCACGCGGATCACTTTGAAACGTCTTACATACTAGATGATTCTAGGCGCCAGTTCGTCGCGACCTGAGTCTAGAAGAACTGGCAAAAAACTAGACCTGGATTCTAGCGTACTGAATGGGTTTGAATGAAACTTTACAATAATGTAGTTTATACATCAGAATAACACATTGGCTATAATTTACAAAGATATTGTGCGAATTGTCAAAAATAATGATAGCAAGACGAAATCACGGACATCATCACATGCATCCATACAAACCTATGTCATCATCATCATCATCATACACCTACATCAGCTGGACGTAGGTGTCTGCAGACGCGCCACTGAGCCCGGTCTTCGTCTCTTCTCAGCCAGTGTTTGCCAGCTACACTCCGCAGATCGTCGCTACAAAAACACACCTTCGTCTCTGTGGGTAATTGTATTGATAGAAGTTTGTTTCTTGACATTTCTAAATATTTTTATATCTACATTAAAAAGTTTCTCGATTACAAAAGCTTTTATTGTACCTACTATGATCCGATTATATCGATATTAGATCGATTTGATACGTTTGACATTGACAGGTACATCGGTTTCTGATGATAGCTACAAGATGACGCTATCTACAATCATTTTCACATGGTTATGTACTTATGTAGGTAGTATTTGAACCAAAACATGATACTATTTATGATTACTTTTTTATAGGCATATAAAATACATAAGAAACAGTTGAGCTATTTACAGACCGTTGCAAACGATCTATAGATAGTTCAACTGATCCAAATCAGTACCAATCAGGTCTTTAAATAGCTCAACTGTTTTTTATGTATTTTATATGCCTATGTATAGGCGACCAAAAAATTGGTTTACCACCTTAGGGCTGAATATCATTTGCACGTACAAAACATCAAGGGCTATTTTCGCTTGACAGATTAATAACTGCTACGTCAGAATCTGTCAATCTGTAATCCTTAGCGAATAATTATGTTACTGGGAGATGTCATCAAAAGTGGTAAACCAATTTCTTGGTCGCTTATACATTTTGTAAATACTTTAATAGTCGTAAGTTTGTTTGCGAATAAATTCTTAGCTAAGCCAAATATTATCTTGTCCAGATATTTATGGCTAGTATGATAGAGACTGCTCTTATTAGCAGACAGGTCTGTCTGGAGCCCTAGTAACCATATCGATCCATTTAATAGTGATGTTCTAAAAACATCGATATTATCACATCATCGATATGTTCATATTTCATAATAAAATCATTTCATGTTACAGTTGCAAATAAACATTTTGACTTTGATTTGATTTAAATTCGAGATAAGCATACTTAGATATAATATTTTATAATGAGTATTATCGATTATACATTTATATAATCGATGAAAAATACTATTACATGTTTAAGCGACAATGAAATTGGTTTATCACTCTAAGACTGAATATCATTTGCACGTAC
Organism: Ecliptopera silaceata; assembly: GCA_932527185.1. Taxonomy (NCBI): domain Eukaryota; kingdom Metazoa; phylum Arthropoda; class Insecta; order Lepidoptera; family Geometridae; genus Ecliptopera; species Ecliptopera silaceata. The sequence goes on along the minus strand of OW052217.1, from coordinate 2,579,754 downwards.
AAAACATCAAGGGCTATTTTCGCTTGACAGATTAATAACTGCTACCTCAGAATCTGTCAATCTGTAATCCTTAGCGAATAATTATGTTACTGGGAGATGTCACCAAAAGTGGTAAACCACTTTCCTTGTCGCCTATACATGCAATACAATAATTTATTTATAACACCAAGTTACAAGTAATTTCATTTTAGTTGAAAAGTATCGACAGTAACACACATCGATAAGTTTAAAACACTTGTGTCCCATCCCTAGTCGATGTTTTATTTGGGTAATTAGCGTCCGTTCGACAGCTCTAGTGGATTTACCCGCTTTTCAAAACATGCTCAAAGGGGTTATGAGTTTCAATTAGGAAAATTTTATCTCTATACACTAGGAGATATATAGTAAACTATGACAAAAATTGAAAACTATTGATTTTACTTAGTGATGGGAAAAGGATAATGGCTCACCTCGGGCGGTAACTGAAATGTTTTTGAACTGTTGTTTGATCAAATTCCAGTTTTTTTTTTTTTTTTTTACTAAGGATAGTTCGTCCTTTGACCACAAACTCACCTGATGGAAAGTGATGTTGTGGCCGACGATGGAGCAGGACGATCTATGAGACACCTGTTCACTCGTGCCTTGAAGAGACCAAGATTGTATTGTGTTGCAGTTCAGTTTTCTTCTTCGTTTTTTAATGATATTTTGAATGATCGATTTTCATAGAATTAACGAAAACTCAGGTAGGCCATGCTCAAATCAGTTAGGTCATGCTCAAACGTCATTTTTAACAGCTCAGTCATAATTTCATAAAGCTCAGTCGAGAGAGAGAGCCGAAGACCGGGCTCAGTGGCGCGTCGCAAGAGACCTACGTCCAGCAGTGGACTGACATAGGTCAATGATGATGATGATAGGTGGGCGATCGGCAAATCACACACAGACTCGACACCTTAAACTTATAACACCCCGTCCTTTTTGCGTCGGAGGTTAAAAATAATTTTACATAAAAAAAATATTTTGACAAGCAATTAGGACTATAAATAGGACACGGTTTTTAATGCCTGAGAATATTTTTTAATATAACAATACTTTGATGCAAGGACCTTAAGGTGCAGTCTCATGAAAAACATTTTGAAATTAAGTTATATCTCGTTAGACAGGCGTCATAGCTCAGTTAGCAGTAGCTGTGCCTTCCATGCTGTGGGTCGTGGGTTCGATTGTTTGAGTGATGAACATAAATATTTGTTCTGTGGGTGGGTGGGACTGCCGCGGTAAAGCTATTGCATAGCATTTTTTGCTGGATTAAGTGTAGTGTTAGGTTATTTTCGGATTTTAGATTCGGTCTCCACGCTCAAGGCCCGCGATAGAAGCTATGCAATAGCTTTAAAACATCCGTATATGCGGAAAAAAAGGAAAAGTGTAAACGCAGACCGAAAATAAGTGCAAAATAAAATCAAAAGTTGATATCGAAATTTTCCCGCCAAACTTTCCACAAACAAGAAAGTTTTTGGCGGGAAATAAAAGTAAAATGGCGGGAAGTTAGGTCCTTGTAGGATGTTTTCTAACTGCAGAACCTGAAGTCTGAAGCCATCAGACTAGTCGTTCGTGGATTCGATTCCCACCCAGAGCAAATGTTTGTGTGTTGACCATAAATATTTGTGGTCTAATAAATATTTTTTTTTGTAAGTAGTTTACAAAAAAAAATATTCTATCAGCAATCTTGGTCCCATAGTACAAGCTTTGCTTAGTTTGGGACTAGAGTGTGATGTGTTTTTTATTGTTTATTTATTGTTATCAAATCATTATATTTCAATCAAAAAGCTCACTAAGATTGCCCTCTAAAACTGCTCCTTTACCCCATTTAATACCTCCATCTCAGTAACACCTGCAGATACAAAATGAGAGCTTCAGTGTTGCCAGCAAGAACCTCAAATTATGCCCAATTAACTTTGAGGCTCTGGCAATTAGATTTTTCTGCAAAATCTTTGTGATTTTTACCTGCCCTAGTTTCTACAGGATATTTTCTTAAAATTTATTGCTAGTTTCTTAAGAATATTTTCTTAGTTGAAGATTTTTTAGAGTTTTTATGTTAGAAATAAGGATTTCTGACTATATTCTAGTTTTTTGTATTCATCTTTGTATCTATATTTCTGTATAAATACACACTAAAAAGACGCTATTTTTATTTTCGTTCAATATTTGCAAATGAATAACGAAATAAAGAACAACTTTATTTACATTAAATATTCGATGTAAATTTCAATGGTTTTTGATCGTAAATATTAAACAAACAAACATTAATAATGACTTTGGAGAGATTTTGTTTAAACTCGCTCGATCATCACAAAAGTTTCAATTGACTTTCAAATTACCCATAATTAGGGAAAATTTGCTAACTTGGCAACACTGAGACACGCAAATCCAGCTAACGAGTAATGTATTGAGTAAATATTTAACCCCTAGTTTATCGATTAGGTTTTTTCTTGGTCATTCTGAGTAAGATCAATGACCGGTCCTAAGATTCGATAAAATAGACAGGCGGCACAGCTCAGTTTGTAGTAGTTCTGCCTTCCATGCTGTGGGTCGTGGGTTCGAATCCCACCCAGAGCAAATGTTTGTGTGATGAATATAAATATTTTATTCTGTGTCTGGGTGTCGCTATTCTATGTTTGTATTTGCAAAAAAAACATGTTATAAGTATTATATCAACAATCTTGTTCCCACAGTACAAGCTCGCTTAGTTTGGGACTAGAGTACGGTGTGTTAAATGTGAGAGAATATTTATTATTCATCACAATCATCACACAATCGCTGCTCTCTGAGAATCGAACCCACGATCCTGAGCCGAGTTACCAACACTTGTGTGTAAATAAGATAAATGGTCAGTAAAATGCCCATAGAATCAGGCAACGAACAAAGTTGTCACGAGTGTTGCCACATTATGCAACTCTCCCCATGTACGGTGCTCATATTTTATACATGCGCTGGATCAGTCACGGTCGACGAATAATATAGCAGAGCCTCTCAAAACCTCATCATAATCATCAACCTATATCAGTCCACTGCTGGACGTAGGTCTCTCTGCAGACGCGATACTGAGCCCGGTCTTCGGCCCTTCTCATCCAGTATTTACCAGCTACATTCCGCAGATCGCCTCTCAAAACCTGGCAGGTTTTAAATAACGTTCAGTTTTGGAATGAAGTTCCTCATCGAGCGTTGCGAAAGGACTATCATTATCATCATTATATTATCATCAACCTATATTAGTCCACTGCTGGACGTAGGTCTCTCCCAAGACGCGCCACTGAGCCCGGTCTTTGGCCCTTCTCATCCAGTGTTTGCCAGCTACACTCCTTGTATCGTCGCTCCATCTCGCCGGGTGCGTCCTACACTACACAATGCCTAAACGCGGTCTCCACTCCAGTATCCGTTTGCTCCAGCGGTTGTCGGTTCTTCGGCAAACATGGCCGGCCCACTGCCACTTCAGCTTGCTAATTCTTTGAGCTATGTCGAACACTTTGGTTTTCTGACGAATAATTTCGTTGCGGATTCTGTCACGCAAAGAAATTCCGACTGAAAAAGGACTGAAGACTGAAAAAATTAAGACCAAAAGTTGTAACGATACTTTTTATTATATTTGTAACTCGTGCGGCGTGCGCGTGATTCTCTGTCTATTTCTGTCGTTCTCTCATAGAAATCAAGCCAGTTATTAAATTAAGAACTTCGTTCCATCCGCGTGTCTCTTGACACCTCTCAAGTATTATTTGTACAACGAGCGGTTTTGCTACTACCGATCTCTTCCAGACAACCTTTGTATTTTGTTGATAAATTACCAAGATTTTACACTATGGAAGCAGTGACTTTAAAAGCGCTCTTGCTGAGCTGATCTTTATCGGAAAGTCGTCTCTCAGCCGTTTAAGGTACGGTCATCCATGTCCATTACTTGCATTCATTCATCCAGATTCTCCAGAATAACGGTGACCGTCTTTTCATCATCACGAAGCTTGTACATCATCTTCCTACCCTTGTCCCACAATATGTGGGTTCGTCATCTCAGCGCTCACTTCTTTCTTATACATATCATCATTCTCACAGTCCATCCATCTTTTCTTTGACCACAGAGCGTACAACGTGTGACAGAATAATAAGTAATAAAATGATAATAAATAATAAAGCGAGAATTAGAGTTAGTAAGTTACCTCTGTTATCCCACTTCTGAGTAAATGTCTCCTTTTGACCAGAAGTGGGATAATATAAATCCAACTTCTGGACAAAGGTTTTGCCCAAAAAAGGCCAAAAGAGGGTTATAAAAATACTTCTAACATCATAAAACGATGGCTTTCTTACAAAAACCTCCAGAGACAGGTAAACACTCTTTAAATTCACACGTTAAGGTATTTGCAAACCAACTTGTTGAATACAATGTCACACTTGTTCTTAAGCTATGACCAAACCGACGCGAAGGAAGATTATACCGTTTTCTGTATTTTAACCGGCATTTAAAAAAAAAGCTTTTAAATCGAATGATTTGTTTATTACTCGATTATATCACTAATTACGAATTTATTGTTTTTGTTTGGTGAATAAAACTTAAGAGCTAATAAATGAGATTAAGATGACCAGTACCTACTTTTTAAATTACCCTGAAAAATATGCATTTTTTTTTGGTTGGATATAAATCTGTCTTGAAATTTAAAATATAATACATAGTTTCATAGCTCAGTAACTATTTTCGTAAACATAACAAGTCACAACCATTTGAAGAAGTTTTTGCAATAAAAAACAAAATCTAAAGATCATTCGAGCGATCTCCAGATCATTGACCCTCAACAATGGTAAAACGACATCGTTAGCCAGAAAATGCAGTATTTATTTAAAAAATAAAGCAATACTCAAAAATATGTATAAGATCCTCTTTACATACAAACCGTATGTAAATTTGACGGACGCCCGATCAGAGTGAGCGACGAACGAGTACTGATTTGAATTTGGAATCTTGATGCGCGCAGGCGTATTGAATGGTGAATATTTAGGGTGGCCATGTCGCGCTTTTTAAAATTTGAATAAATTTTATTATATTTATTTAAAATTTCTTCTTTGAAAGAATTGCCGATATTTTTAAGATTCTAGTTGTAGAAAATATACCTACTAAATTTTTTTATTGGTTTATTTTTTTAGCCTATGTAAGTAAACATTTTTTATAAATTATTATCCATCTTTATTTTTGTTTTTATTGTATTTTTATCATAACTAACGTCAGTTTATTTCGTAAATAAACAAATATTCACGGACATTTCACACATCACACTCTAGTCCCAAACTAAGCAAAGCTTGTACTATGGGAACTAGATTGCTGATAGAATACATCATGGTCACACTATTCAGCTATTTGCTATTCCTTATTTATAGCTATCTAGAAACTTAATCTAGGTATATCAAAATGATGTCTTTTAAGACTAATTTTACATTATTTGCGTATCACCATATTTCTTATTGTGCATATTATAGGGGAGCAAGAGGGGATTTTGACAGAAAACTATATCGGGAGATACTTAGCACCAGGTAATGTTCCCCCACCAAATATAAGTGATTTTTTTTAGCAACTAAATCTAAATGATCCTTGTGATTTTACTGAATAAAGTAATTTTGACTTTGACTTTTGACTTTGAACTAATCTTAACAATGCATGTTCCCATGGCGACTTAGTTACTACGAATTTAGCATCGTCTGCTACCATATTAAAGTCGACTGATTTGGATCGTTTGAGCTATCTATAGATCGTTTGCAACGGTCTGTAGATAGCCCAACTGTTTGCATGGAACTGGCACCTAAAATCACCTAGTATGTAAGACGATTCTAACTGATCCTTGTGATTTTATTGAATACTAGTAGTACGCCCCGGCTTCGCACGGGTAGCCTAAATAAATAAATATCATTATAATATAGCTAATTATGTTACTCAGTATAAATGTATTTTCGAAATGATAAAAAATATAGACCCTATAGTATGTAACCCCCCGCATATACTCCCGTGACCGGCAGCGGCGCGGCGCCCGCTGACTTTTTTCTAATAAGTACTTACATTTTTGAACTCGTGATATCTTTCGAATGGAATGTCCGAATTCAATAATTTAAAAAGTAATAGAAAGGTATTGAAGCAGTCTTAATTTTAAAGTAATTTATTTAGATAAGGATTAATACCTAAGTACAAATATAGAACGTTTTCTGGCGTCGTCATTTTAATTATATTTTTTTGATATTAAAACACTTATTATGACATATCTATAATAGTTAGACATATGCTGTCGCTGACTTTTTTGTAGATGATAATGTGTTCTACAAAATTGTAGTACATAATTTCTTTCTATCATCAATAGTTTCCGCAGCGCACGCGATGTAAGGAATTTCTTTTACACCTTGGGTTACAAAATTGAAGTTTTAGTAAGGATCTCTAATTTTTTTAAAAATATAATATAGCCTATGTTCAGCACAGATAATGTAGCTTCACAACAGTGAAAGAATTTTTGAAATCGGTCCAGTAGTTTCGGAGCCTATTCGATGCAAACAAACAAACAAACAAACAAACAATCAAATCTTTCCTCTTTTGTATTAGTTTAGATAGAAATGTTTGACTTTGTTTCTTATGTATTTTGTATAAACCTGCGTACATTTTGTAAATATGTAGGTACTGTTAAAGTCGTCATTTTAATAAAAATATATATGCCACTCCAGATGACAATGCAATGACGTAGGATTTTATCGAATGGTTTCGAAAATACACCCATTTTATTATTAAGCTTGTTTTTTGATAATTTTCTTATGTGACATTTAAATCAGATATAAATACTCTTAGCATTAAGTCCTACTAGAATTAGGTGTTTAAAAAAAATAATTACGGACAATTCACACATCACACTCTAGTCCCAAACTAAGCAAAGCTTGTACTATGGGAACTAGATTAAAAATAGTTTTCTACTGGTTTTCTACTAAAAATAAAGTTTGTCTGTCGTCACATATTTAACACCACGTCTATCCACGATCTCGTTAGTGATATATATAAATAGATATAAATTCTAATCTTATGTTATTTGAGAAAATATATTTTACACTCGAAAACATCTGGTAAAACTATCTGTTAGATAAACAAACATTTTTTATGAATTTTTCATTTTTCGCAGTACTTACTAAGACTTAGACAAAAAAAAATTGTTTATAAATAAAAAAAAAATAAGAAAAAAAATAAGCAGAGCAGAGCTTGTGTTATGGGTACTAGAAGACTACATAGGTACTTAATACAATCACATTAGTTCAGTTAATTAGGCGTGATGTTCATTTTTGTCACTTTTAACAGTTTTATTAAAACACAATCAGTAGAATCACAAGAATAATTGAACCAGAAGGATCATTTAAACCACTCTAGCAAACTGAAGATTAGTTATTCTGTGAGATAATCTTATACGTGCTCGTTTAGTACTAATAGCTTAGAAAATAAAGCTTAGACTTCATTGAATAATAGATTAAAAAAAAATATTCACGGACATTTGAAGTGATGTGTAAATTGCGAGTGAATATTTATTAACTATAACATGACCCATCTAAATGATCCTTGTGATTTTATTGAATAAAGTAATTTTGACTTGACTGACTTTTTTTTATTTAAGTAATAAGCATATTAAATAACTTTATTCACAAACAAAATTACGACTATACAGTATTTACAAAATAAATTGAACTATCTATAGATCGTTTGCAACGGTCTACAGATAGTTCAATCTACATAGCTCAAGATACATTTTGTAAGTAAAAAGTAATATATGAATAATATTTATATTTCATATTAGGATGCAAAAGAAAGACAGAAATGGAGGAATTTGGGGGAGACTTTTGCCCAGCTGTGGGATGAAATAGGTTAAAAATATTAAGTGGTTTTTTCATAAAAATCTTCGTTATTAAAAATTAATTAGGAAAACTATATAAAAATTTTAAATTATACAAAATAAAGCTAATGAAGTTTAAAGTAAGTATATTTGTTTACACCTATTTCTAAACTCCTACAAGGATATAATGTAGATCAAGCTTTAGGTCATTAGCGATCTAGACTTCTAGATTTCTTAGTTAAATCACGTATTATACATTAATTTATGGCAAGATTATGCAAAATTAGCAGTAAATCATAATAACTTTATAAATTGACAGGCGTCACAGCTCAGTTGGCAGTAGCTCTGCCTTCCATGCTACGGGTTTTAGGTTCGATTCCCACCCAGAGCCAATTTTTGTGTGATAAACATAAATATTTGTTCTGTGTCTGGGTGTTACTATGTATTCTAGGTAAGTACCTATGTATTTACAAAAAAATATGTAAGTATAATATCTAGTATAAGTATTTTATCAGCAATCCCAGTTGTAATAGAACAAGCTTTGCTTAGTTTGGGACTAGAGTGTGATGTGTGAAATGTCCGTGAATATTTGTATAAGTATTAGGTATATCTAAAATATTGAACAAGAAAAAGGTGATTGTATTTATGTGTGAAACATCCGTGATTATTTATATACGTATTATAAAATTTATAAAATATTGAACGCAAAAAAAGTGATTGTTTTTTTTTATTCCCTGTGAATGGAATAAAATGGCGGCTAGATCGGTGACGTCACGCTTGTAAATAGTACTTGACATACTTTTGATGGATAAAGTTGTAGCATACTGAGGCTTTTTATTATAATGATATGACGACCGATGTGGCGCGGCGGGCGAAGGTTCGCCTGCGACGCGGAGGTTGCGGGTTCGATTCCTTGGGATAAATGTTTGTCAATCTGCAAATATTTTATTCCGGGTGTTCTGGGTATTTTATATGTATAATAAAAAATATCTATCTATGTAATGTATTGTATTAAGTGTGTCAGTCTTCTAGTACCCATAACACAAGCTCTGCTTAGCTTGGGGCTAGATGATGTGTGGATTGTCCAGCATTATTTATTTATTTATTTTAAGAGTCGGGCAAGTCAGACTCGCTCTTGGCCGCTTTTTTATTAATGTACTTATAATAATAGATCTCGGTGTATTCTAAGCCTAATTTCATTGCGTTTGAGAGTCCTTATCCGCATTCCTACTTACTTGGCTTTAAACTTTTGTAAATAAAATACGGGTGTATATACAAGGGGACCGAAAAATCAGGATTAATTTATTACCGTTCAAAAATTGTACTAAAAAATAATGCTATTGATTTAAGTAAGTATATGAATATTCTTCTACTTTTATATACTTACTCGACAATTAGTACGGATAGTTAGATGTGGATAAATGAAATAAAAAGAACTTTATTAAGAAAACAAAAGGTAACTTAAAAGGCGGTCTTATCGCTTGGCGCGATCTCTTAAGCCTGCAATACATGTTGGCCGAGCGTAGGCGAGTGAACGCCAATACCAACGTATGGACAGCATATTTGCCTTGCTTTGCCATCGCTCGTTGTCGCTCGCCTAGCTGGCCGAGTGAATACAAGCGCCAACGTGTATAGAGGTCATTTGCAGTGACTTGTCACCACTCGTTGTCGCTCGCCGCCACTCGCCTCACTTCGGAGCCGTGTCGGTTTTTGTGCACAAATCAAAGGCGCTTGTCAGCGCTCGGCCAATCGTGTCCACATGTTTGCCAGCCCGCCATTAACTCGTCTACATTGGCCGTTTGCAATAGTTTGCGTAGACTTGCCGAACGTCTGGACGGTAGCACTTAGCTTGCACAGATTTGCCTTCGCTCGCATTGGCCTTAGCTCGGCCAACATGTATTGCAGGCTTTAAAGACTACCGTTAGGTACTAATACTAAATTTAAAAGCTATCTTAAACTAATGCTTATACAGCTTATTTAAAAATCTCTGTCGGAGTCGGGTGTACTATCTAACTCTTTCAAGCATACAATTCCAGATTTTTGAAAAAATATTTTTTTATTTATTTATTTTTTATTAGATACTTATCACACTCCATTTATCCATTAAATTAAATAACAATATCTTAAGTCCTTAAAGTGGTGCTTCCTACTTATCCCTAATAAAAACAAAACTAATGGATAGTACTTAGCTACTACAAATAAAAAAACACTTGACAATATTTATAAATTGGCAACACCGAAGAGTAATATTTATATATAGTGTGTTAGTATGAACGAAGTCAAAGTCAAAGTCAAAATTACTTTATTCAGTTAAATCAAAAGGATCATTAAGAATCGTCTTACATACTAAACTACTCAAAACAAAATAGGGCCCACTTGAAAAATTTCGATATTTTGCCTGACACATTTTTTTTTGTGAGTTATTGGCAAACTGAAGTATGGGGTTGTTGAGTAGGCATATTTATTGATCATAATTAACACTTAAACGCCAAGTTTAGGGTGATTCCTAAGTGTCAGGCTAAAAAAACAAAAATCTACGATATGTGGCAAAATCTGTGAGTGTTGCTCAGTGGTGTTTGTTGTGTCTAACGAAGAAGTTAGCGTAACTTTACCTTTAATTATCGATTAAATTAGTGTTTGCGTAAACAATGCCTGGTTCTCGACGTCACTTGGACACAGAATCCGCGACAAGAGCCATTGTTTTGCTTCAACAGGGAAATTCGCAAAGATCGGTAGCTTCAAGCTTAGGTGTGTCTAGACGAGCTATTCGAAATGTGTGGAAACGCTATCAAGAGACAGGTAGTGTCAGTAGGAGGCGCGGTTCAGGCAGAACCCGAGCCACAACCTCCCAAGAAGACCTATACATCCGACTCTCTGCACGTCGCGAGCGAACTGTAACTGCACGCATATTAAGAAACCGCTTACGTGACGCCACTGGAACGCGAGTGAGTGACCAAACTGTTCGGAACAGACTTCATGAAGACAAACAACATTCCAGAATGCCAGTTGTTCGGCTCAAATTAACCAGATCCCACCGTGCAGCGCGATTAAGGTTTGCACGTGATCACCTCGAATGGACCATGGGTAATTGGAGGACCGTCCTCTTTACAGATGAATCAAAAGTAAAGTTTTTTAATGATGACAGACGCGTACGAGTTTGGCGACGACCTGGAGAACGTTTTACAGAACCCTGTATTCGTGAAACTGACCGATTTGGTGGACCCAGTATTATGGTGTGGGGTGGGATTAGCATAATGGGCAAAACCGAGCTAGTAATTTTGGATGAGGGCAGTGTAACGGCCGCCAGCTATGTTCAGCATGTCATCCGACCTCATGTGATCCCATATTCACAGCGAGTAGGCCCTAACTTTATTCTGATGCAAGACAACGCTCGCCCTCATACTGCAAGAGTGACCCAAAGTGCAATCTCCGAAGCTGGTATCTCAGTTCTACCCTGGCCTGCCATGAGTCCGGATCTGAATCCAATAGAACACATTTGGGACCAGTTGAAAAGAAGCCTTAAGGACAACCACAGAGAAATTCGTACCCGACAGGAATTGATAACCGCTTTAAAAGTGTGTTGGGAGCAAATTCCAGATGAAAATGTCATCCACCTTATAGAGAGTGTTCCAAACCGACTCAGAGAGTGTGTTCGCAATAGGGGAGGGCCTACGCGTTACTAAACATAAGGCATTAAAACAACCCTACAACTCTGTTTAAAAAAAAATAACTCATTTCTTCAATGCATAATTTGGAAAAACCGTGTGATTTTAAGTTAATGCGTAAAAACGCACATTTCTTGAATGTTTTTGACAAAAAAAAGGTACTGTGATGTTTTTTTTAAAGATCTTGAATGAGTTAACCTATAACAAAAATAAAAATTTAAATAAATCGTTTGCTTATATATATTTTTTTATTTAAATCACTTTTTACTGGGTGGGCCCTATTTTGTTTTGAGTAGTTTACTTAGGTGATTCTAGGTGTCAGTTCCACGCGACCAGAGCCTAGAAGAACGGGCAAGAAACTCACGGCCTGGTTCCTACCGTTTTTTTATATGATCCTTCTTACAAAGAATTACTATTAAACTAATTGTATGATACACGGTCCTAGATTTATTAAAGAAAAATGTTGGGAAATTTTCACACTAAGGACTTTGTTCTACATAAGTAGGATATATATAGTGTAGAGAATACAAAATAATAATGTTTTTAATACCACATTTGTTTCAACTATATTTTATGCCAATTCTAATACTTTCGTATATAGCTTGGTTCATTTTATTATTCCTCTAAAATTGCCAGTATTTTCGAGTGCTCTTCGGATATTTTTATACTGGCAACACTATTTATTTAACATCTACAAGGTATTTTTTACTTTATACCATTGTAATAAAATCTATTTTGATTTGAAATGACAGTAAAAGATTATTTTTAAGTAAAATGTTCTTGATAAAATTGTATTGATTGGTGAAAATAGGTTTGCTAGGTCACAAAGGATCAATATCCGTAGATTGTTAATTAGAATCACAAGAATCATTTTGAAATGCAGCCAGTATCTTGTACGCGACGGTTGGTACTGATTTGGACTAGTTGAGCTATCTGTAGATCGTTTCTAACGGTCTGTAGATAGCTCAACTGTTTCTTATGTATTTTATATGTCTATGTACATTTTGTTATACTTAGTCGTAAGTTTCTTTATATAAGAACTTATTTCGCTTCACAAATAATTTCAAAAGGTACCTATCAAAAAGCTCTTACTGGGAATTAATCTACTTAACTTTGTAAAGAGCTCCCTGGTGGTACGGTGTCGGTAGTGTCTGAACAACCAATGTGAGCATAAGTTGATTCACACTGACTACTTGACGACTCGACGACTTGACGACTTGACGACTGGACTCGTGTAGCTGGCAAAAACTGGATGAGAAGAGCCGAAGACCGGGCTCAGTGGCGCGTCTGCAGAGACCTACGTCCAGCAGTGGACTGATATAGGTTGATGATGATGATGATGACTTGACGACTGATGTGGCGCGGCGGGTGATGGACGCGGCTGTTGCGGGCTCGATTCCCGCCTTTGGATATAATGTTTGTACGATCTGCAAATAATTGCAAATATTCATCTGCAAATATTCCGGGTGTTCTGGGTATTTTATATGTATAATTTAAAATGTCTATCTATCCAATATTAGTTTAGTTCAATAAAATATTACGGACATTCCACACATCACACTCTAGTCCAAAACTAAATAAAGTTTGTACTATGGGAACTAGATTGCTGATAGAATACTTAAATAAAGTTATTTTTACAAAAACAAATAAGTTGTTTACGTATTTCTGATCAGTTATAAGATCATTTTCCTTCGGAGACTACTTACAGATTATATTGATAAAAAAATCCATTATTGGTCATTTTTATTTTATATTTCATGGTTTGGACTTGCCCTTGACTGTTTTATATTCAATAATCAGATATAATATCTATACTGGTGAGTATCTGGCCCAGTGTATCAGCATTGCTGTTAGCATTAGCCCAAAATCAAAATATCAAAATAAAAAAATCTTTATGAAGATCACAAGGATCTTTTAAAATCGTCTTATATACTAACTAATCTTATAAAAAGTTAGCGCAGGCTTGATGTCTTGATTACCATACGTAAAGTTGACTTAATGTCAACGCTAACTTTTTATAAGATAGTAAGTGATTTTAGATGCCAGTTCTGCCTTTCGTGCTATAGATCGTGGGTTCGATCCACATCTAGAATACACATTAGTGCCCAAGCCCACGCCCACGCCCACGCCCACGCCCACGCCCACGCCCACGGCCACGGCCATGCCCACACCTTCGCCCACGCCCACGCCCAGGCCCACGCCTACGTCTGCGCCCACGCTTGGGAACAGGAATCTATATTGGAACAGAGCCATCAAGTTCTGATTTCAACAATCTGAAACTTAGAACCCTATATTACCTACTGAATTTATCTTAACTCAGCATATAAAACGAATACTAACTTCAATTTAAATAAACCAGTCTTCAAAATGTGCTATTTTCTTGATCCTTGTCAAAATAGGGTTTTATAAAGTTACATACATTAATAAATAATATTTGCTTAATTATTAATATATTAATCACTTTTATTCGTAACAAAACCATTAAGTATATGTTTTACTAATAAAGTTGCCTTAAATTACGTTTTAATTAACTATATTTGATTCAATTGATATTTGTTCTGTGTCTGGGTGTTATTAGATTTATTTATAAATAGATAACAAACAAACTTACGACTAAGTATAACAGTATTTACAAAATGTAGGTACATATTTATTTTTAAAATAGATACATAGGAAACCGTTGAGCTATCTGCAGATCGTTGTAAAAATCTAGAGATAGCTCAACTGATCAAAATATATAATTGATTGTATTTCTTTATAAAAGATGAATGAAAGCTTGTACTATGGGAACTAAGTAGATTGCTGATAGAATAATTTTATACATTTTTGAAAATACGTAGGGGAAAGGGAGGTAAGACGGGGTAGCGGGTAAGACAGGGTACCCAGCAAAATTCACAGTTAAAATTGACCGATCACGCTCGTTTATACATCCTTCGAAGCGCCACCATGATAGCTATCTGTCGCCCGGTGGTTAGTAGTTCAAAACTGCGCAGGGTCGAAAAAAAAACAAAAAAAGTGTTTTACTGCAAATCGCTTATCATATTTTCTTCTGGTTTGACACGTGACTGTAGTTTGTTAAATAACGTTAGCCAGAAAGTTGTTGCTGTGATTGACACTTAAACTTACCTATAATAAGGTAAATATTTTGTTTCCTTAAGATTGAAGGCTGCCTTTTTTGTTGTTTTTTTTAATTATATAATGGCTCTGCAGGCAAGATGGGGTAATGGGGTAGTAAACTAGAGAAAATAGAAACAAAAACGGGAAAAGTTGAATGAAAGTAAACCGAAAAAAACTACTATAAATTAAAATGCAAAAAAGATTAGCTGATCAGTGAATACAGCAAAGCGACGAAGAGTCTTATCATCTGGAGACACACCTTTGCTTCATCATGCTCATTATGTGGAAAATGGGCTCATAATAGCTACAGGAATAGATAATGATGATGATGACGAAGCCACTCATGTCTGTGAGTTTTGCCAGCTTAATTAATTATCTTTCTCTGTGATCATTCTCTTCTTATCTTATCTTAGGGGGGTACCCCATCTTACCAGCACCATGGGGCAAGACGGGGCGAAATACCTTTTCATTTATTTTATTTTTTTTCTCCTTAATGTGTTACCACAAGTTCCTAATGACTCCAAATATTTGAATAATAATAATTAGTAGTTAATTAAAAAATAAATCTCATTGTTTTACTATGTTATTTTTTATATTATTGACCTTCAAAGCTTAAGTACCCCATCTTGCCACCCTCTCCCCTATTATAAATAAAAGTTTGTTTATGACAGGCATCACAGCTTAGTTGGTAATAGCTCTGCCTTCCATGCGTGGGGCGTGGGCTCGATTCCCACCTAAAGCGAATGTTTGTGTGATGAACATAAATATTTGAATGAATGAATGAAAATGAATGAATGAATGAATGATATTTGTTCTGTGTCTGGGTGTTTCTATGTATTCTATGTATGTATTTATAAAAAAAAATATTTAGTATTATATCAGTTATAGTTCCCATAGTACAAGCTTTGCTTCATCTTTTGCAACGAATTAAAGTCAAATTCTTGATATTTTGATAAGTTGAGCTATCTCTAGATCTTTTACAACGGTCTGTAGATATCTCAACTGTATCTTATTCACCTATTTTATATATACTTAGATACCTTTGTACATATTGTTAACTGTAATAGTCGTAAGTTTGTTTGTGTTTAAATATTTATTATCCAATGCTGAAGTTACGTATAAATAAACAAATTTGTTGAAACTTGACTTTAAGGGTAGAAATCCCTCCATCCCTTCAAAATACTAACAAATTCGTACTCTTGACAGAAGGTACATAATCCCTTTAATAATGGTCCTTATGTATATAGAAATACGGAGTTTTTTGTAATTAGGCACTAGTGACAGGTGAGGTGGGTATAGTCGGGTGTAATATCTATATAATTATGTATTAGTGATACTATGGATTCTCGATTGTAAATCACCTGAACACAAAATCAAATATTTATAGAAGAAATCATAAATATCGTTTTCAGATCTTAAGATACGACTTTATCAATTAAAATTCTTAGACAAAGTAAAGAAGTAGCTATACCAATAAATAAAATAATATTTAATCTTAAAAGTATCTAATAAAAAAAATGCATTAAAATAACTAATTACTAACTTAAAACAAACGAATAGCACTGCACAGATTTTTGTTATTATTATTGGAAAAATATTTGTTTTTTTAAAAACAAGTAGATTTTCATATTTTATTTATTTGAAATCGGCTGCATATTCTATCTAGGCTAAATTAGGCCTAAAGATCAAAAATGTAAAAATTATACTTACTTAATAACTGAAGATAATATCTTGTTAATAACCAACTGACTTGGAAAAACACCGATATATCTGAAATCAAACTAATTATGATTTTATTGTTGAGTAAATGTATCAACCTAATAAGTTGATACAATTTGAAACGAATGACGATAGATACACTGCGCGTCAACATCAGCTTTACCGTCGAACGTTGCAGCGTTCGCGCGCAGTGCGCGGGAATTTTAGAAATAAATGTGCACGATTGTTTAGTACGGGCCTGAAAGGGGTATGCTTAGTTTACGATTGTTACATTATTCGTGTTCAGCCCTCTGAGTGCATTTTAGAACTCCCTACTCTCGAGCCGACAGTCGTCTCTCGGATAGCGGATAGCCATACAAAAATGTATGGACATCCGAGAGACGACTGTCGGCTCGAGAGTAAGGAGTTTTAAAATGCGTCTTCGGACTAAAGGCTCTGCTCTTTCAAGAACTTTCGAGATCTTTCTCGAAGGAAAATAAGTTCATTCGAGAACCAACAGTACGGGGTACTTCAGTCCCCATTAATTTAGTCGATCAGGAAGAAATTGAGATACGGTTGTCATGGCAACACCAACATCCTGGCTCTTAAAGTCGATTTCGAAATTATAAGACTTTTTATATCATCTAGTCTCTAGGTACCTACTATACAAATAAGGAGTTGTTTGGACAGGCGTCACAGCTCAGTTGGTAGTAGCTCTGCCTTCCATGCTGTGGGTTGTGGGTTCGATTCGCACCCAGAGCAATTTGTGTGATGAACACACTTGTTCTGTGTGTCAAAAACTAAATGTCAAAAAACAGACCACTTTTTAACTTATTATTTATTTTTTGTACCTGGACAAGTTTCAGATTCAATGGTTAATTAAAATATTTACAAACAAACTTACGTCTATTACAGTATTTACAAAATGTACCTACATAGGTATTTATACAATACATAAGAAACAGTTTAACTATCTGCAGACCGTTGCAAACGATCTATTGATAGCTCAACAGATCAAAATCAGAAGCGTAATGAAATTTAGATAAATTAAATTGAGCTGTTATGTAAAATGTAATCTAATCTTTTAAATGTACTTTATATTCGACCCTAGTCTGAGTTAGCTTAGCCCGATGTTGACATAGGCTAGACTGCGTCTAGGCAGAATTTGAATATTGGGCAAGTACAGTCAACAGCATTAGTAAGTGAAAATAATTGAACAAACTTTCAAAAATATTTGAGCACTGCAAAAACATTGACGACCGATGTGGCGCGGCGGGCGAAGGTCCGCCTGCGACGCGGATGTTGCGGGTTCGATTCCCGCCTCGGGTTAAATGTTTGTACGATCTGCAAATTTTTATGCCGGGTGTTCTGTGTATTTTATATGTATAATAAAGAAATATCTTTCTATGTAATATATTATATTAAGTATGTCAGTCTTCTAATACCCATAACACAAGCTCTGCTTAGCTTGGGGCTAGATGATGTTGTATGGATTGTCCAGCATTATTTATTTATTTATTTATGATTTTTCAAATTTTACAGTATATTTTGTCTGTGGAAAAAACCAAATGAGCTGTGACGTCTGTCAATATATTCTTAATAACCTAAAATTATATTAACTCATAAAATCCTTTAATAAGGTTTTCCTGTCATAACAAAAGTATATTTCCTCCGAATAAAGACTTCTGGGTCATAAATAAATCTGTAACTACCCGCAATCAATAACCTCCCTCTCAGGGGGGTAGGGGAGACTTGGAGGTCTTATACCTTATTATGTTCTTTGCGACCAACTTGCGATTGGATCCGGCTCGAAGGACCGTGAAGGAACAAGTGACCATAGGAGGTTCTATATAATAAAAACTACCGAATTATTTGTATGCGTAATCCAGCAAAAAATGCTATGCAATAGCTTTACCGCGGCAGTCCCCGAGTTCCACACGTCTTTTTTTAATTTTAGTAAAAAATATGTTGTCTGCAAATTTTAATCAAACTTTTACACATTATGTATGTAAATAACAACAAAAAATTTCATCAAGTCGTTTTCGAGCCGAAAATTCTTATTTACTATGAAAAATATCAGGAAAATTCTCATTTCTTTGAAGAAATTCCGAAATTCAGTTACTTTATGAAATACGAGGCTTAGATGAATTTTTCGAAACATGATAATGAAATAACCAGCTTTCACTTCTTCTTCTTATCGTGTCGATGCTACAACTGTATTTTGTTGTAGCATCGTGTTGGAAAGATTAGCCAGACTAGACACTGCTGTGCCGTGCCTAGCTGTTACCGGTGTGCGCCACGAGGAGGCTCTTTCCATGCACACTTTCATGCTCTTTTCATTCTAGCTTTCACATAGAATGAACCACAAAATAAATAAATCCTATTATAAACGCGAAAGTGTGTATGGATGTATGTTTGTTACTCTTTCACACAAAAACTACTGAATGGATTTTAATGAAACTTTACAATAATGTAGTTTACAGAATAAAACATAAGTTTTTATTTATTGATATTGTGTGATTATCCAAAATCATATCTATACTTATATATTTTGTAAAAACATACATACAATACCTATAAAGAAACACACAGAACAAATATTTATGTTCACACACATTTGCCCTGGGTGGAAATCGAACCCACGACCCACAGCATGGAAGGCAGAGCTACTACCAACTGAGCTGTGACGCCTGTTAAATTAAGGTTTCTATATGCCTTTTTTGGCGCCAAAGAGAATAATAATGATTTAATAATTACACGTGGTTTAATGATCCGTTTTTGGTGAACTTTGAACCAAATCAAACAAACTTTTCGAATTATAACTTTCGTATGGAATCGTTAAAATTGTTCGATTCGAAATGTATCGGGTTTTAATCGATTTTGTTTTGAACAATAATAAGCTACTAATATTAATCCTACTAATGTTTTATACGTGAAAGTTTAAGTGAATTTATTCAATAAAATCACGCGGATCACTTTGAAACGTCTTACGTACTAGCCCCCTATCTTATAAAAAGTTAGCGTTGACTTTATGTCATCATTACGTATGGTAATCAATACTTCAAGTCTGCGCTAACTTTTTATAAGATAGACCGTAGATGATTCTAAGCGCCACTTCGGTGCGACCAGAGTCTAGAAGAACTGGCAAGAAACTACACCTGGATTCTAGCGTACTGAATGGATTTTAATGAAATTATACAATAATGTAGAACTTACATATCAGAATAACACATCTTATTTTACTAATATTATAAATGCAAAAGTTTGTATGGATGTATGTTTGTTACTCTTTCACGCAAAAACTACTGAATAGATTTCAATGAAACTTTACAATAATGTAGTTCATACATCAGAATAACACATAGGCTATTATTTACAAAGATATTGTGCGAATTGTCAAAAATATAACGATAGTAAGTCGAAGTCGCGCACCTAGTGTTAAAAACGTTATTCACAAACAAACTTACTACGACTATTAGGTACAGTATTTACAAAATGTACATAGGCATATAAAATACATAATAAACAGTTGAGCTATCTACAGACCGTTGCAAACGATCTATAGATAGTTCAACAGATCCAAGTCAGTACCAATCGTCGCGTACAAGATACTGGCTGCATTGCCGCGCTGAATAGCAATATAAATAAATAAATAGTGTTAAATAAATTATACCTAGATCAAAACATAATTGTATCAAAATTTGTATGTTATGCTACTTTTTTTTATTTATTTACTTAATTAATTCTTTCAACAATAATTGTGTTTTTCTGTTTACACGTTTTGTTTAAACAAATAACAAAACTAATATCGTGAATATCAATAAAGATTAGTAAACAAAAATGTAGACTAACACAAATGACAATAAAAATGGCTTTAAACTAAAATATATGATAAGTCCTAATAGAATAGGGATGGGAAAAGCAAGTCTTAAAACCCGACTATAAAAAAGACTACGGAAAAAGGGTTTTGAAATCCAGTCTTAGTTTCTGTACCTACCCAAAGAGTATAGGAAACACACTCAATAAAATTTATTAAGTAAATAAAATCACAAGGATCACTTTGAAAAATCTTACATACTAGATGATTCTAGGCGCCAGTTCCTCGCGACCAGAGTCTAGAAGAACTGGCAAGAAACTAGACTTGCATCCTAGACGTTTTTTATATGATACTTATTAGTATTGTCTATTAAGACTTGGAGCGAGTCCGTCCCAGGCTTACTTGTCTTCTAAATACTATTATTAAGACTCCGCTGTCTGTATGTCTGTCTGTCTGTTTGTCACTAGACTGTAGGTATCTTATGAACCGTGATAATTAGGGAGTGGGAAGTGGTTTTTTTTATTTTTTTACAATATTCTAAGTGACAATATTTTTTTAAAAATCTTCTCGCTAAAATGAATCTCTATTAGCAGACTGATAGTTTATTTATTACAATGGTCGGTCT
This sequence comes from Ecliptopera silaceata, assembly GCA_932527185.1. Taxonomy (NCBI): domain Eukaryota; kingdom Metazoa; phylum Arthropoda; class Insecta; order Lepidoptera; family Geometridae; genus Ecliptopera; species Ecliptopera silaceata. The sequence continues at coordinate 2,558,976 of OW052217.1, read as the reverse complement.
TGTCGCTAGTAGAATTTCTATGATTTTAAGGACTTAATATTTTCAAGCGATATGTATACAGTTTTCAAGATTATTTTCAAGACTAGACTATTTAGTAACATCACTAATACATTTTAGTTTTATCAGACTTAGTTATTTTGACACTTTTAGACGAATTTATTACCATTTTGTGTGGTCGGAAAATATATAAAAATATAATATAAATTATATACTTACCATAGATACTTGGCATAAATAGATATTTTATAAACTTTTTTATAAATAGCGATATTTATGAAAAATTACACTACAGTAGGTACATTTTTGTTTTCTTAACTATATTATACTCTTCGGTTGTCTGGAAGGGATCGCTCTCAGTGATAAAGCTTTTTAAGTAATGAATTGAACCACACGATGTTACAACAAAATACAGTTGTAGCATCGACACGATAAGAAGAAGTAATGAATAAGAAGTTATTTGTCTGTCTTATACCTACTATTTCCTTAAATATCTTAGCCAAGCTTAATGATTTGATAGGCGTCACAGCTCAGTTGATAGTGGCTCTGGCATCCATGCTGTGGGTCGTGGGTTCGATTAACCACCGGGAGCAATAAATGTTTGTGTGGATATTTAAATCCTACTAATATTATATTAATAGAAATATTTGTTCCGTGTCTGGGTGATCCAATATTAGTATTCAATGTATGACTTTACAAAAAAATTAATATAAATATTCCTTCAGCAGACTAGTTCCCATAGTACGAGCTTTGTGCTTAGTTTGGGACTAGAGTGTGATGTGTGAATTATCCGTAAATAATTATATTTACTTATTCAAAACAACTTTTAAAATTCTCGTAAAAAATTCTCGCCAAAACTCAAAGTAAATAATTGACGTATCTTGTTACAATTTCTAAAGAGATCATTAAAAAAGTTTGATAAAATAACATCTAAGATTTTTTATCTAAGTAGAGATGACATATTTGTGAATTACGTTACTGCGTTAATGTCAATTGACCACTAATGCAAAAAGTATTCATTAGGCTGTTGATGATTTCATTAACGCTGATTTAGAAAGATTTTTATCATCTATATTTACTTAATTAACAGTTTTTTATATATTAATGCACACAGATAGAAGATTTTACACACAAGAAACATTAAATCTACAGCACAATGGGCGGCCTTATCGCTAAAGCGATCTCTTCTAGGCAAACTTTGGATGGACAGGAATTAAGAAAATTATAAGGTGTCCAAAGTTATATGAAATACGTTTTAAAAATATGCTATAGGTATAATCTATTCTATACTAATATTATAAAGAAGTAAAGTTTGTGTGTTTGTATATTTGTTAAATTGTAAAGTAATCTCGGGATCTACTGAACCGATTTTAAAAATTCTTTTACCAATAGTAAGCCACATTATTGCTGAGTGTCATAGGTTATAGATACATATCTATAAAACAGAGAAATAAAAAGGCTTTTACGTGGTAGTCCGTTTTGCAAAGTGAATTGGAGAAAAAACGGTCGAATTATGCCCAACGAAGTGGGCACGGGTCAGCTAGTAGTATACAGGGTGTAACAAATGAGGTGGACCAAAAGCAAAAGGGCGATAGCGGAGCTCAATGGCTATCCATATAACCCCCATGTATGTTCAGCGATATTCAGTCGTTCAAAAGTTATTCCCACTTTTATGTTTTTTTTTTCATTAACATATTTTAGGTTAGATTCCCCAAGTATACCCAAACTATCAAGGCTACAACCGTAATTTTTTTACACCTTGTAGCTTAATAGTAGACCTTTCGTACTGCAATACCAGTTTGAGTCGTTATTTGATTGATTTCCAAATAAAAAATAATCTTTGCAGAAAAATCCGAAACCTGAACTTCCGCGAAAAACTTTAGGAGCAATTTAAAAAAAAAACTTGCTGAATATTTTTTTCCACAACCTATCTTAAAAACTTCCTCCATTTATGGAGAAGTTACCCTGAAAATTTCATAAGGCTAGTACAGAAGGATCATGTTAAAAAGTGAACTCATGTGTTGTAAAAGTGCTGAAATCGACGGTTCAATCGACCAACACGATGGTCCGGGCAAGGCTCAGATTGTTTGCCACCCCTTCTAATCAATTGCTCTTCTCTTGGTATATTCTAGCAGCCTCTCGAACGTTTTCTTGAGCTACAACATGACAATAATACATTTCTGCATATCTACGAGGAGATTATGGCATGATACACTAATCTCAAAGTTTGTACAGTCCGTAAACGCTCAGTTTTCGTTAAAGTAAATTAATCCAAATTCAGACTCCTGAGTGGCCGCACTTTTCACAACCTGACTCCGTAATAAAGATTTAAAAACTAAAACCCGACTACGAAAAGCTAGGAAGTAAGTTTAACTTTAAAATTTTTCTAAACAGAATTTGTTTTTTTACTTAAAACAGACTTTTTTACTTAACATGGTTGTAGTCGGATGCTAGTTATGTTAAACTACATAATATTAAGCATCCGACTAAACCCGTGATGAAGTAAAATATGTAAATCAAGAAACCAACAGTGGATTAGGTGTGAAATCTAAAAAAGTTAAACTTGTTACCTAGCTTTTCGTAGTCAGGTTTTAGTTTTTAAATCTTTATTACGGAGTCAGGTTGTGAAAAGTGCGGCCACTCAGGAGTCTGAATTTGGATTAATTTACTTTAACGAAAACTGCGCGTTTACGGACTGCACAAACTTTGCGATTAGTGTGTCATGCCATAATCTCCTCGTAGATATGCAGAAATGTATTATTGTCATGTTGTAGCTCAAGAAAACGTTCAAGAGGCTGCTAGAATATACCAAGAGCAATTGATTAGAAGGGGTGGCAAACAATCTGAGCCTTGCCCGGACCATCGTGTTGGTCGATTGAACCGTCGATTTCAGCACTTTTACAACACTTGAGTTCACATTTCAACATGATGCTTTCGTACTAGCCTTATGAAATTTTCAGGGTAACTTCTCCTTAGATGGAGGAAGTTTTTAAGATAGGTTGTAGAAAAAAATATTCAGCAAGTTTTTTTTTAAATTGCTCCGAAAGTTTTTCGCGGAAGTTCAGGTTTCGGATTTTTCTGCAAAGATTATTTTTTATTTGGAAATCAATCAAATAACGACACAAACTGGTATTGCAGTACGAAAGGTCTACTATTAAGCTACAAGGTGTAAAAAAATTACGGTTGTAGCCTTGATAGTTTGGGTATACTTGGGAAATCTAACCTAAAATATGTTAATGAAAAAAAAAAACATAAAAGTGGGAATAACTTTTGAACGACTGAATATCGCTGAACATACATGGGGGTTATATGGATAGCCATTGAGCTCCCCTATCGTCCTTTTGCTTTTGGTCCACCTCATTTGTTACACCCTGTATAGTATAGTAAAAATTCATGGTAGAGCTACTGTAGTAAAAAAATGTATGAAGATTTGTACAGCGCCTCTAGCGGATAGTTGGGTACTAAAATTCGCAATACTAATATTGGCGTAACTTCTGTAGTAAAGTCAGGCGATTTTACTGTGACAGCTCATGGTAGAGGTACAGGTTTTTTTTTCTTTTACACAATGAAGACGACATTTTATTATGTCACATTGTACTATACGATCCAAATTTTACGCCTCAAGGGACTGGGGAAGTTTTTTTTTTTATAAAAGAGCAGATGTACGTAAACATTGTGAAGAGCCCTTGAATGTAATAATTGGGTTTAAATGAAGTGTTCCGATGATGTTGGGTACATATTTAGGGTACATTCTTAATTGATAAAAATAAAAATGATTTTGAAAATAAATCAGATTTGTTATTTATACATTATATACCTATATTAGGTATAGTTTTCTGAATTGAAACATAAAATATTATGGTTTTGAATAAACAATGCAGATATTATTAAGTAAGTATTTAGTTAAATAAATAAAAATATACTTAGACAAAAATACTTGGTGCTCTAGATACCGACTAAGAATAGTTATTTACGTACGTACTCAACAAATATTTCTGAATTAAAATATACTTAGGTACTTTACATAAGTAAAGCTATTATGATTAAAAAAATAATAAGTACTTAAGTACTTAGTTAAATAAATCTTCATATTCGTTTCACTCTTGACACAGTACAATAGAATAAATAATGAGTAAAATAAATAAATTAGACAAATACCTATTACCCATTATATCTTGTCTCTATAAATTAATATTTCTAAATAAAATTTGAAAATGTTTGCGTCATCTATTATTAGATTATTACATATATATTTTTATATAGCTTACGCGTGCAAAACCGGAGCGTGTTACTAGTTTAAAAAAATCAAAATATACGGAACACCACAACTGTTTTTTCTTTTTTCTTTGTAAGGGCTTTCAATAGCTTAAGATCGGACGCGCGGTTGAGTTAATGTCATTGTCAACATGACATAAAAAATGCAGGTGCAAGCTTGATCTTGAAGTTCGGTTTAACTTTTCGAGTTGTATAGAATTAATAATAATTTACATTACATGATTTGTGACTATTGATTTGGATAAGTTATCTTTAGATCGATCAACAGTCTGTAGATATCTGTTGACTATAAATTAAATCTTATAAAATACATAAAAACGTATGATTTATTTAATATGTATCTACTAGTTTTAAAAAGAGATTTTTTGAAAAGTGTGGTAAGGGCGATTTTCTCCTAAACTAAAAAAAATATATGCATTAATTGTTTTTTTATAAATCTAAAGCATGGTTCCTTCCACGACATTTCTGTATATCTGGTGGTTTTAGACTTGGCCATCACTACCCTTCTCAAAACACCCTGTATATTTCAATGTGTTTTATATCCTAAGATTTCGATAAATAAAATTACTGTTCTATTGTAAACCAATGAAGCAGAATCAGCAACAAAATCCTGCAAATGATTAACGTATAGACAGATCATAAAACGGCGCCATCTTGAAAATTTAATAAAATATTTGTCTGTGGTTTTCGCCATATACTTAGAGTGATAAATAGTGTATTATTTATATATGAGGGGGACATATAAAAGGTAGATTACATAGTAACAAATATTTATGTTCATCACACAAACATTTGAGTTTGGGAATTGAACCAACGACCCACAGCATGGAAGGCAGAGCTACTACCAACTGAGCTGTGACGCCTGTCACAACGTTTATTTATTAATTTGCACGTTTTATTACATTTGTGGTTTGTAACTCAAAGGGTAAATGATAAATAAATTACTTATATTACAAACCAGGTCACTGCTTTACTCAAAGGTTCATTCGAATCGAAAACAGGTTTCTCTGAAGGTGTGAAATATTCGGCATTTTTTTGAGCAATTGACTTTACCGTATTAATCTTTGACGCGTTTGATTCAAACATAACTAAGTGTTTGCTATTCGAATAAAAATGTTCCATATAAATATAGCGAGATAAAAATGAACAAAAAAAAGGATTTTTGAACATTATGTGAGAGCCAGAAAACAAAAAAAAACATTTTTAACAGTATTTTTGAAATAGGAATAGCTATTTTGTTCTTCTGGTCAGGCATATTCCATTTTCAAATAGTTTATACGGATTTTAGAAATTGGAATACTTACTTATTTTTCGTTTTACTATTTATGAATTTGAATTTAGAAATTGGAACATCTATTTTAAATATTCATTTATGTTTGCTTTTATTTTATTTATTTTGTAATATAATTTCGCAAATTTGTGACCTTTGACCTCGAATAAAAAACAACGCACAAGCGGGATCGATGGGGACTTTTGACATTTTTAATGACGTATTCAAGGCCTGCACAAAAATCCAGCTTGTTGGGAATTAATGCAAACTGGAATCATAATTTTAGTCTATTTCGACTGGACTAGTTAGTAATAACACAAGCTCTGCTTAGCTTGGGGCTAGATGATGTTGTGTGGATTGTCCAGCATTATTTATTTATTTATTATTCTCTTTCTTTCTTTTCTTTCTTTCTTTAACAAAACGTAGTTTCTTTTTAAATTGATAAAACTAGGTAGGTAAGTAAATAGTGATAAAAATGTAGAAACGAAACTCGTGCGAATAAAACTTGGATACTTTCAGAATTCGGAATAAAATGAGAAGTAAAGTTTACTTTTTATTGGCCATTCAAAACTTTGTAGCGCGGATACGATGTGCGGTATCAAATAATTCAGATTTTCTGGTAGCCATTTTGTTTGGTAAATGAGGATATTTTACTTAATTTATTTAAATATTCAACAAAAATCGTTTAAGAAAACGGTTAATAAATGTTTTTTACTTTTCTTATAATTACAGATATTTACAAAAATCGTTAATAAATGATTTAAAAGTATCGATAGAGATCTAAGCTAGGTTAGATATAGGTAAGTATTTACTTATCTACTTAAATAAAATGAGATTATGTTTAATTTAACTGCATGTTACGTTTATTTTCATACTTTTTATATAATATTTTCTTTTATATTTAACATTATTTTTTTTAATACCTACTTACTTGTTTATTTAAGTAACTAGATTAGATTAAAATTAAGCATATTGTATTATACTTTATTCACAAACAAACTTACGACTATACAGTATTTACAAAATATACATTGTCATATAAAATACATAAGAAACAGTTGAGCTATCTACAGACCGTTGCAAACGATCTATAGATAGTTCAACTGATCCAAATCAGTACCAATCGGCATATTGTTATATTTTATTTTATCTATTTTATATTCTTTATACTTAATTAAAAAGGGTGTTCTGTGCATTTTATGGTCACCTTATTCAAGATCACAGATAACACCCCGCAATGTATGAAATATTTTACAAAAATCCACGTTAAAATAAACCCTATCATTAAATGTCAAAGATTTCATCTAACTTCTTGTTTATTTAACTCAAAAACATTATTAATATCCGATGATTTATTAATATTACGGTAAATTACATTTAAGTTGTAATATTAATAAAATTTCGCAAAATTGGAATATATTGAGGATATTTTTGTTAAAGTTTTTGGGATTAAATATCCATGATAACATCTATTTCAAAAATGAAAAGCGCTGTAACATTGTAATGACGTCGAATTTTAACCTTTGTCAAGCGTATGAATTGGTAAAATAATGTTAAGTATGTACTTACCTAGTTATATATTTTTTCAATAAAATTGGCGTCATATCTCAGTTGGTAGTAGCTCTGCCTTCCATGCTATGGATCGTGGGTTTGATTCCTACCAGCTGAGCGTTATTTTAAAATAAGTTCTACTACATTTTCTAAACTAATAAGATACTAGTTCCCAAAAGAATAATGTTTCACATCTAACACGAAGTGACAGCTGACCGGCAGCCATTTTGTTTTTTCAACATAACATGCTCGCTCCACTGACTTTGTTCACACAACACTGGATAGCATACCACAAGTAATATGATTTGGTGATGGTTGGATTGTTTTTGAATAAAAAATAGCTACCTACGAAATAGTTAGCTGTAAAATTTAATTTGTTAACTATTTTGGTATTTTAGTAATTTAGTATCGGGAAACTATTTTATTAACAGAGTTCCTAACTGTGCATAATACATAATGTACAATGTACATAATATTATGTAGTATATTTGTAACTGACTTCATAAACAGAGTAGGTTCTCAATTTGATTGCATGTTTTTTATGTACTTAATTATAATTAAGTACCTACACTTTCCCCGGATGGCATAAGTAACTAAATAATAATAAGTACTTACTTAACTATTTTGTTTGTCTGTTTGGCTGTCTTAAAAAAATAAAAATTGTACATGTATTACATAAAAGTTCGACCACAGTTAAGAGGGGACTCTTTTAATACAGGTCACACGACTTAAAAAAAGAGATCCCACCCATTACTAAGTCGACGTTGTAACTTTTAAATAAATGATTTTGATTTTTGATATTATAGGTTCAAAAAAAAATAAGCTTCCTTATTAAAACTTTAATAATGTAATCCAAGGTGTAAAAACAAAAAAAAATCACAACATTATGCATTTTTATCCAATAAGTAGTTACTTCATTTAGCTTGCCCAACCTTTAGTAGGTACGCACTTACTTATATAAAATTGTGGAACAGACAAAATATTTCTAAGTCAACAAATGAATAAAGCATATATGAAAGTATAGCTACCTATACATACCTCTAGATACCATATCGTTCGGAAGTCCAGTACTAATGTCACGTCCACGGAGGTCCACTATACGCCAATCAATCAGTCACTCGCCGACCGTCGGAGACAGCAGACCTGTTTTTGAAGTGTCCGTACTGTGTAAGGCTTTTTAAATAGATTTAAGATGAAATATTAATATATTTTTATAAATTAAGTAAACTGAGTAAAATCTCCATCGATTATAAATACTAATGATACATTTTAACATTTACTCAACAAGTACCTACTTGTCAGATATTAATGAAATTTAAATGAAACAACTTCTAAAGTACATATGTTCTACCAAACAACAAATAATTATTAAAATCGATTTAATATTGGCGGTGTTATAGTGTAACATACAATACAATTGAATGAATGAAAACCCTCCTTTTCTAAGTTGGTTAATGGTTTTGAAAAATAACCTCACAAGTTGTACAAAGTTGTTAGTTACTTAAGTCAATAAAGTTGTGCCTTAAGTTGAGTTATTTTTGAATTCCCCTAATTTAAATAAAAGTTGAACTCTCCCATAGCCATTCATTTTTTTATGTCAATATTTTAATTTATTGTATTTTAAATGGCACTTGAGGTCTGTTTTGGGGTAAACAACATGCTGACATGAGTGTCCCAACAACCTTTTACTGTCACTCAGCAAACTAGTAGGCGCGGGCGGATTTACTTTAATAAAATAATATTCATATATGTTTTCACCTTGTTTCGTGTACCTTTGTTTCTGTTCCAATTAAAACATTTTGAATTTAAAAAAAAATTAAAAAATATATTTATTCATTAACAATTAGGTAAGTACAATTGTATTTGAAAGCTTATAATTATAAATAAATAATATTCACGGACATTTCACACATCGCGCGCCAGACCAAAACTAAGCAGAGTTTGTAGGTAGGTACTATTAGAACTGGTTTACCTATAGAATACTTATGTACCTTTTTTTGTAAATACGTAGAGTACCTACATAGTAATACCAAGACACATATCAAACATTCGTGTTTTGTCTTCAAAAATGATTGTCTTATAATTAATTATTATAATCATTATTAATATCTATAGCATATAAACAAACAAACTTCAAATACTTGACATCACTATCCCAGAACCGGTAAAAAGTAAAAACTTAAAAAGGATGCCAAAAAAAAACAAAAAAACGTTCCTGTCATGTTATAAGTTAAGTTATGGAGGGGTAACAAGATAACAGATTGACTTTTTGTGTTGTACACTCAGCGAAGTAATTTAGTGCCGTGTTGCAAAAAGTGATAAGGTGTAAATTGCATGTAACTTTGTAATGAGGTGAATAAAGAGTTTGTTATTTGCATTGTTTTTTGGAAATGGATATTTTTTATTGTGGATTTTGATTTTGTGATTATATTATAAGTACTTATAATAATGTATTCAAACTTTGTCAGATAGGGTGGTGGCTTTTTTTGCAAAAAAAAATATAGTTGAATTATTACTTAAAATTATCGAGTTAGAATGAAATGTCACTGTTCCAGTTTGTTTTTATTTTAGAAAAAAAAGAAAAAAACGTTGATGTTCTTGAACTTGTCAATAGCAATTTATATATTTTATTATATACTATATCACTTGTTGATTTCCTATACTTTCTCATACGTATTTAAAATGGATATATGTAAAATGGTTGAAGAAAATTACTTATATGTATTTGATTGAGATCAATCTAAATTTTATCTTACAAGCATTTAAACTACATTTTTAAGAGATGCTCTGCTTATAACAATGCGCCGAGCGTCCATTTGACATTAGTTGACAGTCCATTGGCATACATTTGCACGTTTACACATTTTACAACGTTGTTACAAAGTTACGTCATCAAACTTTTATGAGTTATAACTAGCCACTGGTTCTGACTAGATATTCGTGCCTCTGACTGTACTTTACAAAAAATCTATAGACGTTGGGTGCATCTGTCTTTTCACTCGTACTGTGCGCCATTCACACTGTCTGTCTGTGTGTCTGTCTGTCTGTCTGTTCGCACTGTCTCCATAGGGATCTAGGGTTAAGTACGGTTTTAAGTGGTGGCAGATGGCCCACCTGATTTCAAATTGTCATTGTGATTTTATTGAATAAAAACACATTGCTATGACTCTAGGTGCGTGGGGTACCGAGGCTTTGAGGTATTCAAAATTATTTCTGGGCGTCTAGTGTTGTCGACGCGTGACCTGAGGGCTAGTGAGTATCTGTTCCAGCGTATCAGCATTGCTATTCTACGCGGCAATGCAGCCAGTGTCTTGGGTACGCGACGATTGGTACTGATTTGGATCAGTTGAGCTATATAGATCGTTTGCAATGCTGTAGAAAGCTCAACTGTTTCTTAAGTATTTTATATAATGTACAATTCGTAGATACTGTAATAGAAGTTAAATTGTTTGTGAACAAATTATCCGGATAAATAAATAAAATCAAATAACACAATATTATTGAAATAGTTTTTTTTAATGTATTTTTGATGTTTTTTTATTTGTATTTGGATGTTTTAAACCAAGATTTATTTAATAAAAAAGTCTTAAGTATATTTTGACCTATTTTAGTATTACTTTTAACTGTAATTATGTACTACAGTATATAAATAATATGACATAAAAAATCCCACGACCAAAAAACCGTCTTTTTTGCTAAAATTCGTCTTACGCCACTTTTCCCGAAACTCGTTTTTTTAGATTTAATGTGACAAGGGGACATTCGCTCCGCATTCTATTTCCAAAAATGCAATTCGAATTTCTTTTTTTTTTTTTAATTTACGTAATTGAGGCAAACGATGCAAATTATTATACCTCGAATCACGTGTTTTAATTAGGGATTGATTTTTACTTACCTTTTTATTTTAATGTTAATTAGTTTTAATAAAAGTGTTTTTTTATGCGTTTGAGTTAGATTTAGACGGTTTAATCTTTAAACTGGTTTAAGTACCAACATAATAAGATTATAAATATTTTCTTAATACGTAATAAAAACATGTGATCTAAATTACGTATCAGTTCGCTGTGAACTGAGATCTTGCGATGTTACAAAGATAAACTAATCTAACTTGAACTATGTATCTTAGAAAACTCTAAAAAACAACAGCTCAAGTTATATTGGTTAATGTTTTTAATATTTTGTAAGACTGTTCGTATCTTCTTCTTATCGAACCTTACTTAACCTTAGCTGCTGCTTAGACGAACCGTTTACGCTACCGTTTAACACAATCGGGGCCCTGAACAACCAATTCATTAGTATTGACGCGGAGGTTACGGGTTCGATTCCCGCCTTGGGATAAATGTTTGTAAGATCTCCAAATATTTATTCCGGGTGTTCTGGGTATTTTATATATATAATAAAAAAATAAAAAAAAGCTAGCACTCCGGGAGTGCCGGCAGAAGTGAAAACTTCAATATTAACGTTGTGTTTTCACTTTTAAGTTTTCACTTCAAAAATATAACCACAGTCGTGATTGTGTCATGTCATTGTGTCACATTCGCGCAAGCGCGAATGTGACACAACGACGAAGCCAACGAAGACACAGACACATTCGCGCAAGAGCGAATGTGTCTGTGTCTTCGTTGGCTTCGTCGTCATCGTCACGTCACGTCATGTCGCCACAACACTATTTAATTGTTTGAGTCATACGTCGCGTGACCGCAAGTGTGTTCTTTTGTCGTCTCTTGTTTTACGAGCAATGTATAAAAATTAAATAAGATCTTACGCTTTTTCGACGTCACGTGACCCTGACGCGAGTTTGAAAGTTTTTACCCACCCAGCGCCGCTAAAGAAGTTTTCACTTCAAAAATATATATCTATGTAATGTATTGTATTAAGTATGTCAGTCTTCTAGTACCCATAACACAAGCTCTGCTTAGCTTGGGGCTAGATGATGTTGTGTGGATTGTTCAGCATTATTTATTTATTATTTAAGTATTTATTTATTATTTATCTGTATTGCATGTGAGAGTAACCGCGGTGGAGGCGCCTGCATTCTTAGAATGGTTGAACTCTAACATAAATTATGTTAATTCTATCAAACATTTATAATTGTACATTTACATAAACACAACATATAATTAATTCTGCCAAATGAATAAAAAATAAACCCTTTAGTTCGATTATAACTTAAAAACTTTCAATCCTTTTACGAATCGGTATAGTGCGAGAGCTTGAAGGTGTAGAAAATACTTCACAACTGCAGAATCCTACTTTTAACACAAGCTCTGCTTAGCTTGGGACTAGATGATGTTGTGTGGATTGTCCAGCATTATTTATTTATTTTTTAAATCGCAAATTTAATAAGCAGAAGTGAAGGAGTAAATAATTGTATTGAGATAGATATATAGATAAAGATTTTTTTGGAAACTCTCATCATAAAGCTTACTCATTAAATAAATGAATAAAAAAAAAAAGCTTACTAATAAAATAGACCTATATAATAAAGTGCACATACTTACCATACAGCTATTGGGTAGATCTGGGCGTTCACTGGTAGACCTGCATTGCCGGTCTTATCATTGCGATCTATACCAGACAAATTGTTTTAATTTAATTAACAAAAACTCTCACCTGATTTTTAGCTCTTTCGGAGATATTTTAACGAAAAAACCGTATTGCAGTCGAATCTGTTCCAGACAAGATATTATATATTTAAAAAATAATAAAAAAATAATTATTTAAATAAATTTTAAATTAACTTAATGGTTTAAATAAATTAAAATTTATTAACACAACATTAAAACACCTTTCTATTGCATAAAATTCGAATTTAAACAGAAAATTTACCTAAAATATGTAGACTTTTAAAAGATTTTATAAAAAAAATCTCTTCGAGATTAATGAATATCAAGACTTTTGTAAACTTGTGAAAAGCCTAAAAAATGTCTCTCAAAATGTATTTTTATAAACCATTTCTAAATAAATCCTCTAGAGTTACAAGCACTTATTAAATAAATCCTAGTCTGTCTGTCTGATTGGCTTGAGTTCAAAGTTTCTGTTGGTTTTTAAAATAACGGCAGCCAGAAAAAACTGGTGAAACGGATTTTTAGACTGATTTTACAAGCCTTGTTTAGGCTAAGCAAACCGATTTTGACAGATGTCACAGCTCAGTTGGTAGTAGCTCTGCCTTCTATTCTGTGGGTCGTGGGTTTGATTCCTACTCAGAGACAATGTTTGTGTGATAAATATAAATATTTGTTCTATGTCTGGGCATTACTATGCATTCTATGTATGTATTTACTTACAAACAAATTATATGTATTTTATGAGCAATCTAAAGCCCAAGTTTTGCTTGCTTAGTTTGAGACTAGATCGTGATGTGTAAATTGTCCATATATTATTTAATATTTATTTTTCAGTGTTATTACCACTATAACATCAGGGTCATCAGGAGCGCCTCGTTGTGCAAGGCAGAATGGGGGGCAGAAGGTCCCGTGGACGCTCTCCGACGAGATGGTCAGACCTCATCAAGTCAATCACTCGCACTACCATGACCGAATGCGCGCACAATGCCGCTAACAGGGATAGCTGGAAGCGCATAGCTAGAGCGGCTATTGATTCGTGCCACTCATAATCACGACCACTCTACTATGAGTGTCCGACTAAGAAGAAGAAGAACATCAGGTCATTTAAGTCTTAAATAAAAACGGTGATGTATTCTTAAGAAACATCACTCAGTAGACTTCACAGATAATCTAGACATCGCTCGGCTCTAAATCGATTTAAGACTATTTTTAAGTAAAATGTTATTTAAATTCTTTGTCTTTGAACTGAAATTCGCAGAGAAAACTAATATTGACAAGTTGACTCTTGAATAAGATAGTATAAGTGCTTTATTTGCTTGGACAAATACTTGAATACTTTTAACTTAATCTAGTTATAGACCTTTTAAGTAGCTAAAGATACTTTGAAGAAAAAATCTATATTCATACAAAAGTGAATGGAGACTTCGGTACTTAGAATAAAAAAAAACAACTTGTGATCGTGGGTTCAAACCCAGTTGTATACTTTATTAATAAAAAGTAATTATAATAAAGAATGTAGCATATATAAAAATTATTGTATTATATTTTATTATAAACAATAATAATAAAATCTTCCTTGACACTCATTGCCCTCAGCTCTGATCACGTGACCAAGTGATCACGTGACCATCTGTGGTGACCCAGTTCCCAAACCTGACAATTTAGTTAGTTAGGTACGTTTTTTATACTCAATACTGAAAACCTTTTATATGTACCTAGATTTATTGATTTATAAATAAATCTTCTTCTTCTTCTTCCTGCCCTTATCCTACTAGGTCGGCACAACATGTTCTCTTCTTCCATTCTCCTCTACCATCCGTCATCTCAGTATACATTCTTTTACATCCATATCATTTTTCACCCAATCCATCCATCATCAACAAAATAACATGTAGTGCCGACCCCACCTAGTGGGATAAGGGCAGGAAGAAGGAGAAAATTTATTTATAAATCAATAAATCTAGGTATTCTTAGGCCTACCTCTTCCTCTATATCCATCCACATTCAATACCTAGCACTCTTTTCGTCACATGATCAAATCAATCAAATATTTCTTTATTCAATAAAATCACAAGGATCATTTAGAATCGTCTTACATACTAGGTGATTCTAGGTGCCAGTTCCACGCGACCAGAGCCTAGAAGAACGGGCAAGAAACTTACGGTTCGTACCGTTTTTTTATATGATCCATGATATTATTATGTATAAATAAATAAAATAAATAAATAATGCTGGACAATCCACACAACATCATCTAGCCCCAAGCTAAGCAGAGCTTGTGTTATGTATAGGCGACAAAGAAATTGGTTTACCACTTTTGATGACATCTCCCAGTAACATAATTATTCGCTAAGGATTACAGATTGACAGATTCTGACGTAGCAGTTATTAATCTGTCAAGCGAAAATAGCCCTTGACGTTTTGTACGTGCAAATGATATTCAACCTTAGAGTGGTAAACCAATTTCTTTGTCGCCTATACTAGAAGACTGACATACTTAATACAATATATTACATAGATAGATATTTTTTATTATACATATAATACCCAGAACACCCGGAATAAATGTTTGCAGAACATACAAACATTTATCCCAAGGCGGAAATCGAACCCGCAACCTTCCGCGTCGCAGGCGGACCATCGCCCACCGCGCCACGTCGGTCGTCAATCATATATGATCATGATATAAATATATATAACTTGATAAACATGCCGTAAGCTCCTGGTCTATACGACCGACTCAGGCGCAGACCAAAGATATAATTTTGCTGTCAAACACTTTTTACAACCCGTCATTCACACACGGCCATTTTATTATCTATGATTCCCAACCGTTAATTTAGTTTGAATTTCATTTGGAATTTGTTTTTTGAAAGTTTTGAAACCGTTGATGCGTTGTCTTTTTTTTTAATTGTATCATGATCCTTTGTTTTGATGTGAGTTTGTTTTTAATGTTAGGTCATGTTTATTTATTTTTTATTTATTTAAAAATTTCACACAAGCTTAGTGCTAGGAGGACTTAATGCTAAGAGCATTGTCTGCCAGTCTTCCTGGATGTGCAGAAAGATGGTGAGGCTATTATATTAGGTCATGTTTGCATTCGGAATGTTATTTACTTCTTTAGTTTATTACCTTTGTATGTTTTAAATGTGTTGTACCTGTGTCGTGTGTCAAATAAATCTCTCTCTCTTGTTGAAAAAAAAACAATAAATACTTTCTTTATTATAAGAAAAAAAGGAGAATGAAATTCTATGGAGGCCTAGAATGCCAATTCTCTTTTATTTTCACTCCATCACCTTTGCCCAGCAGTGGGACGAAATAGGTTAGGAAAAAGTTTACTAAAAATATGTACCGTTGAGCAAAATATACCGCTAGATGGCGCAACCCAATTTTGAAATTTTCGTCAATGTATTTTTAATTTGAAATTGCATTACTCTAAGCGCTACTTTATTTTAAATTCGAATCGAAGTATTAAAGTTCAAAAAAACATTTTAAAGAAAGAATAATTTATATCTACTAAGAGTAAGCTTTCTGCAGATATCTGAGAAAACGATTCGATTATTTTACGATTCCATTATTAACTGTAATGTGACCGAAAGTTGATTGAAACCAAATCGGTATTTGACTGAAGAGTTTTTTTAAACTTTAAATTGAGTCTTATGGTATTTTAGATATGATTTCAATGGCGGACAGACACGGAACAAATATTTATGTTCACCAGACAAACATTTGCTCTAGGTGGGAATCGAACACACGACCCACAACATGGAAGGCAGAGCTTTTTTTTTTTTTTTATAATCATCATTCCCATGCCCTTATCCCACGTTATGTTTTTGACGTGACAACGTCTTATAATTCGGTAGAGCCGGCTGCACGCACGAAAAAACATGACTCATGAGGGTTCTGAGGCGTTCTGAGGCGTTCCATGAAGAGACGTTGTCACGTTCAACTATCGTCAGTAAACCGACTTTACAGACAACCATTTTTTTTTCTTCCACTCACTCCTATCATTCGTCAACTCTGAGTCTACTCCTTTCGCATTCATTTTTAAATCATCTCAGTCAATTCGTACCTAATTCGATCTCGGTTCGATCAACTTTTGATAGTTTGTATGAGAATTGGCGTTCTGAAGATAGACTAAGTGGCTATTTGTCTACCCTCATGCGATAATTCTAGTTTTATTCTTAGATTTTTCTGCATTTTCTTTAGTAAAATGTAATAAAATTCAGTGTAGTAGTAAAATAAAAAGATCGGTAAAATTATAAGATTATTTTTACAGCTCAGTTGATAGTAGCTCTATCTTCCATGCTGGTCGTGGGTTCGATTCCCACCCAGGGCATTATTCTTAGATTGTTCTGCACTTTTTTTAGTAACATGTAATAAAATTCAGTGTAGTTAAGATTGGTAAGAATATTTCATTTCATTTATTTATTTAACCCAGTAATGCCCGAATTATTTTTTTCTTGATTTTTTTTGGTTTGGACACGGAATATTGTTCAATTATGGGTTCTTAATGACATGATTTTAGTCATTTTTTTTTTAGTAAATGGGAAGTTAGAAAAAAACCATGTGTCCAAATGGACACACTAAGCGCTAACAGTAGCTAAAAAGTTGAGAAGATATAATTTATCTTGTAGGAGTTATTAGATAACAAAACACGATTTATCTAATGAAAACATTGATTATTTTTTATGATAGTCAGCAAAACATGGTACGCAAAGGCTGACATCACACTTCAAGCATTCAGTTCGAACTGACGAACTTTTGGACTTACTCCTCTTTTTCATACATTTTTTTACATAATGTCGAATCGCCCAGTATCAGCAAACTTAGAGGTGGATGGTCTTCCTCCGCCTTTGGCTGCTATTCCATAGGATTTTAGATGAGTTAGCACGATTTCCCTCCGGAACTCCAGTTGTGAGATTTTATCATTTTTCCTATGTAGTTGCTAAAGTTCTAAAGCTCTATCAATCCATGTCCTAGGTTTTTTACCGCAAAGATCGTCAAAGCGAGGGGCGTTTCTATTGGAAGCTTGGTATGACTGGCTAAACGTTACCTCAGCCTGAGCTGTCAACTGACGAGCATTCGACCACTGCCTTCGTCACCTGAATCTTCGTAACAATCTCTCAAACACTCCTGAAACAGCGGGTTCAGGAGGGGCGACGTAAATTGACTATGGTATCGGCAGGTCTCCAGCTTCTTCCTCATCCTCAAATAAAATGTCCAAGAGTTCATTTAGGGTCCCAGTTCCCCAGTACTGGTCAAAATCGAAGAATGTAATAACATAAACAATTTTATATAATGACATGGTAAGTGCTTAGCGTGTCCATATGGACTCAGCAACATTAGGCGTATAAATATAGTGCTAAAATAAAACTAAACTATCGTTGACCTATTTCAACATATAAATACATTATTTTAGAATAATATTACACGAAAATAACATAAATAAATAAAATAATTTGGAAATTATGTTACTTACTCTCGTGTCGGGTCCATTTTTTCCGCCGTTTTTGACTTTGGTGAGAATTGAATGAATTTACCCGCGAATTTAGATTTTCAAATGATATATCAATGACATGTAAAAAAACTTTGACATTTGATAGCACAGTATGACCAGTTAAATATTTCTAAACAAATAGTGGTTTGTCACAAAAAATATTTTAGCAGAACCATATTTTTGTGTCCATATGGACACGCTAGGCATTACTGGGTTAAACCATTTCGTTATATAATTATATCAACAATTATAATAAACCATAATCTAACTTAAGTATTACTGTGCTGGAATATAAAAATTATTAGGACTTGCGTCACAGTTCAGTTTTTAGTAGCTCTGTCTTCCATGCTTTGGGTCGTGTGGGTTCGATTACCACCCAAAGTTTGTGCGATGAACATATAATTTATTTTTTTATGTTCTGTGTCCGGGTGTTACAATGTATTCTATGTATGTATTTATAAAAAAAGGATAAGTACTTATAAGTATTCTATCAGCAATCTAGTTTCCATAGGTAGGTACAAGCATTGCTTAGTTTGGCACTAGAGTGTGATGTGTGTTTATTGTTTAAGTATTTATTTATTAGATATACTTAATTACTTCATGTAAGTAATTTAATTTTTATGTTTAAATATAAGTTTTAACCCCTTCATGCGCAGGCCTTGGGTTCCGTCACTCACGAATAGTTTGGTGGGCGTCGAACCCGTAATATATTTAATTGTGACGCCTACTGAACGCCCAGGGATTTGGTGCATTTTAGGGAACAAAGAAACGTGTAGAGTAGGTACATTACAATTAATTATATTTTAATTATATGTATATTATTACAAGCCAATGAACGGCGAAGGTAATTCACTGTGTTTGTCACTTTCACTACCGG
Source organism: Ecliptopera silaceata (assembly GCA_932527185.1). Classification (NCBI taxonomy): domain Eukaryota; kingdom Metazoa; phylum Arthropoda; class Insecta; order Lepidoptera; family Geometridae; genus Ecliptopera; species Ecliptopera silaceata. The sequence continues at coordinate 2,539,939 of OW052217.1, read as the reverse complement.
TATGACTCGCTTGCACTTAGGGGATAGATACTGTGGGCCGACCTGAACACGACCGCTACGCACGGTATCCGCGGAAGGAGTCGGGCATCACGTACCTAACTATACCGCGGGCACCACATACCCTAGTACACCGCGGGCACCACATACCGAACTACACCGCGGGCACCACATACCCAAGTATACCGCGGGCACCACATACCCTAGTACACCGCGGGCATCATATACTCTAGTACACTGCGGGCATCACATACCCAAGTACGCCGCGGGCACCACATACCCTAGTACACCGCGGGCATCACATACCCTAGTACGCCGCGGGCACCACATACCCAAGTACACCGCGGGCATCATATACTCTAGTACACTGCGGGCATCACATACCCAAGTACACCGCGGGCATCACATACCCTAGTACGCCGCGGGCACCTCATACCCTAGTACACCGCGGGCACCACATACCCTAGTATACCGCGGGCATCACATTCCTAACTATACCGCGGGCATCACATACCCAAGTACACCTCGGGCACCACATACCCAAGTACACCTCGGGCATCACATACCCAACTAAGCCGCGGGCACCACATACCCTAGTATACCGCGGGCACCACATACCCAACTACACCGCGGGCATCACATACCCTAGTACACCGCGAGCACCACATACCGAACTACACCGCGGGCGCCACATACCCAAGTACACCTCGGGCATCACATACCCTAGTACACCGCGGGCACCACATACCCTAGTACACCGCGGGCATCACATACCCAACTACGCCGCGGGCACCACATACCCTAGTACACCGCGGGCACCACATACCCAAGTACACCGCGGGCACCACATACCCTAGTACACCGCGAGCATCACATACCTAACTATACCGCGGGCATCACATACCCTAGTACGCCGCGGGCACCACATACCCTAGTACACCGCGGGCACCACATACCCTAGTACACCGCGGGCATCACATACCTAACTATACCGCGGGCATCACATACCCAAGTACACCTCGGGCACCACATACCCAAGTACACCTCGGGCATCACATACCCAACTACACCGCGGGCACCACATACCCTAGTACACCGCGGGCACCACATACCCAAGTACACCTCGGGCATCACATACCCAAAATACACCGCGGGCACCGCATACCCAAGTATACCGCGGGCACCTCATACCCTAGTACACCGCGGGCACCACATACCCAAGTATACCGCGGGCACCTCATAACCAAGTACACCGCGGGCAACACATACCCTAGTACACCGCGGGCATCACATACCCAACTACACCGCAGGCATCACATACCCTAGTACACCGCGGGCACCACATACCGAACTACACCGCGGGCGCCACATACCCAAGTATACCGCGGGCACCACATACCCTAGTACACCGCGGGCATCATATACTCTAGTACACTGCGGGCATCACATACCCAAGTGCACCGCGGGCATCACATACCCTAGTACGCCGCGGGCACCACATACCCTAGTACACCGCGGGCACCACATACCCTAGTACACCGCGGGCATCACATACCCAACTACACCGCGGGCACCACTTACCCAAGTACACCGCGGGCATCACATACCCTAGTACGCCGCGGGCACCACATACCCTAGTACACCGCGGGCACCACATACCCAAGTACACCTCGGGCATCACATACCCTAGTACACCGCGGGCACCACATACCCAAGTACACCTCGGGCATCACATACCCTAGTCCACCGCGGGCACCACATACCCAAGTATACCGCGGGCACCTCATACCCTAGTACACCGCGGGCACCACATACCCTAGTACACCGCGGGCACCACATACCCTAGTATACCGCGGGCACCACATACCCAACTACACCGCGGGCATCACATACCCTAGTACACCGCGGGCATCACATACCCTAGTACACCGCGGGCACCACATACCCTAGTATACCGCGGGCACCACATACCCAACTACACCGCGGGCATCACATACCCTAGTACACCGCGAGCACCACATACCGAACTACACCGCGGGCGCAACATACCCAAGTACACCTCGGGCATCACATACCCTAGTACACCGCGGGCACCACATACCCTAGTACACCGCGGGCATCACATACCCAACTACACCGCGGGCACCACATACCCTAGTACACCGCGGGCACCACATACTCTAGTACACCGCGGGCACCACTTACCCTAGTACACCGCGGGCATCACATACCCTAGTACGCTACGGGCACCACATACCCTAGTACACCGCGGGCACCACATACCCAAGTACACCTCGGGCATCACATACCCTAGTCCACCGCGGGCACCACATACCCTAGTACACCGCGAGCACCACATACCCTAGTACACCGCGGGCACCACATACCCAAGTACACCTCGGGCATCACATACCCTAGTACACCGCGGGCACCACATACCCAAGTACACCTCGGGCATCACATACCCAAAGTACACCGCGGGCACCACATACCCAAGTATACCGCGGGCACCTCATACCCTAGTACACCGCGGGTACCACATACCGAACTACACCGCGGGCGCCACATACCCAAGTATACCGCGGGCACCACATACCCTAGTACACCGCGGGCATCACATACCCTAGTACACTGCGGGCACCACATACCCTAGTACACCTCGGGCATCACATACCCTAGTACACCGCGGGCACCACATACCCAAGTACACCTCGGGCATCATATACTCTAGTACACTGCGGGCATCACATACCCAAGTACACCGCGGGCATCACATACCCTAGTACGCCGCGGGCACCACATATTCTAGTACACCGCGGGCACCACATACCCTAGTACACCGCGGGCACCACATACCCTAGTACACCTCGGTTACACATACCCTAGTACACCGCGGGCACCACATACCCAAGTACACCTCGGGCATCACATACCCAAAGTACACCGCGGGCACCTCATACCCTAGTACATCGCGGGCACCACATACCGATCTACATCGCGGGCGCCACATACCCAAGTATACCGCGGGCACCACATACCCTAGTACACCGCGGGCATCATATACTCTAGTACTCCGCGGGCATCACATACCCTAGTACGCCGCGGGCACCACATACCCTAGTATACCGGGCACCACCTACCCTAGTAGACCGCGGGCATCATATACTCTAGTACACCTCGGGCATCACATACCCAAGTACACCGCGGGCACCACATACCCTAGTACACTGCGGGCATCACATACCCTAGTCTACCGCGGGCACCTCATACCCTAGTACACCGCGGGCACCACATACCCTAGTACACCGCGGGCACCACATACCCTAGTATACCGCGGGCACCACATACCGAACTACACCGCGGTCGCCACATACCCAAGTATACCACGGGCACCACATACCCTAGTACACCGCGGGCATCACATACCCAAGTACACCGCGGGCACCACATACCGAACTACACCGCGGGCGCCACATACCCAAGTATACCGCGGGCACCACATACCCTAGTACACCGCGGGCATCACATACCCAAGTACACCGCGGGCACCACATACCCTAGTACACCGCGGGCACCACATACCCTAGTACACCGCGGGCATCACATACCCAACTACACCGCGGGCACCACATACCCTAGTACACCGCGGGCACCACATACCCTAGTACACCGCGGGCACCACTTACCCTAGTACACCGCGGGCATCACATACCCTAGTACGCTACGGGCACCACATACCCTAGTACACCGCGGGCACCACATACCCAAGTACACCTCGGGCATCACATACCCTAGTCCACCGCGGGCACCACATACCCTAGTACACCGCGAGCACCACATACCCTAGTACACCGCGGGCACCACATACCGATCTACATCGCGGGCGCCACATACCCAAGTATACCGCGGGCACCACATACCCTAGTAAAAGTGTCACTGAAGCTAAAAGCCTAGGACTCACTCTTGATAGTAGTCTTCATTTTGAAAGTTATGTAGCTGAGTGTGTGCGAAACTGTTTCTACAGGTTGAAATTATTATATAAGATACGCCCATACTTAAGTGAAGCTGTCAGAGTAAACCTGTGTGAGTCATTGGTCTTATCAAAATTAAATTATTGTGATGTTGTATATGGTCCATGTCTTTTAGTAAGAACAGAGAAATTGATTCAGCGTGTCCAGAATGCTTGCGCAAGGTTCTGCTTTTATATTCCTACACGCACACACATTACTCCCTACCTTAATAGCAAAAAAATATTAAAAATGAAAGCTCGTAGAAACCTTCACCTAGCGACCTTGCTTTTTGGTGTGGTGAATAATGAGAAGCCTTCTTATCTTTTTCATAAGCTGAAATGGGCGAAGGAGTATTCTCGCTTCGGGAAGAGAGAGTGTACTCATGTTTTTGTATCACCGAGACACAAGACGGTTGCGTTTCGCGGTTCCTTCAGGTTTGCGGCGTCTCGGTGTTGGAATGACTTGCCACCACCAATTCGTGCTTTGAGAACGGTCGGCACATTCAAACTCAACCTCAAGAAACTACTCTTAGCGTTCCAAATATCTACGTAACTTAGCTTACTGTTGTGGGATCAGTGTGGATGGCACTGGTTCGGTTCCACACGCCTAAAATTAAAATATTACAGCTTGAAGGACTTACCTTGTTCCTGCGCATTTTGCACACTTCTGGATCATATTTTCCAACCATTTGTTTTTGTCTTCTTCACCTTCGTGGAAGTTCCAGAGTTACAGTGTCACTCACAGTTTGATTTAATTTGTCCGCGCGTAACACAACACAACACACCACACAACACAACCATCGCTCACAGCAAAATCATAGAGAAGAGAAGAGACACAAACGGCCGACGCCATTTTTGTTGTTTTCTTTGATTGACATTTAGCGAATTGACTGTTGAGATTTTTCTGAGTTGACTGACTGACTGATTTTAAACTGATGTGAATGAGTCTATTGTTTGGATAGTTTGGAGGTATATACATATTTTGTTCCTTTTAAGTACTCGATTATATTGGTTGAACTACTGAGGGATATAAGAATTTTTAATTTTATTTTTTATGTTGTCTTCCTTGGTATTCACACACGCTAGTATAACTTGCATCACATGGTTCAACCGATCAGATACTGTTAAGAGTACTAAAACTTAGATTGTATAATTTGTCTAGTATGTGAACAACTTATGCTATCTGTGGTGCAGTGTTGCCAACAATGTTTGTTAGTTCTCGTCTTTTATTACATATAATTTGTTATGTATTATTATCGTTTAATTCTATATCTTTAACTATCAAAGTGATGTAATTACCTTTTTATTCTCTAAAACTGTGTACTGTGTATTTGTCTGCCTATCTATAACTTTTTTGAAACTGTAAATGTACTTACCTATTTTTATTATATATCATTATTATCTATTTACAAAGTGTTCTGTATCTATCCTGTATTGACGTCACCCGTATTTTCTGGCTCAGTCTGAAAAACAGCGCTGCTCTGCCTTTTGCGGGGCAGCAAACAAGCTGAGACTGAGCCTTTTTGACATTCTATCTTGTTAATTCTACTGTATTTGTATTCTATTATTATGTTGCTTTTCTTTTATGTTCTGTATTCTCTGTGTTGTTTTTGTCAAATAAATATATTTCATTTCATTTCATTTAGTACACCGCGGGCATCATATACTCTAGTACTCCGCGGGCATCACATACCCTAGTACGCCGCGGGCACCACATACCCTAGTATACCGCGGGCACCACGTACCCTAGTAGACCGCGGGCATCATATACTCTAGTACACCTCGGGCATCACATACCCAAGTACACCGCGGGCACCACATACCCTAGTACACTGCGGGCATCACATACCCTAGTCTACCGCGGGCACCTCATACCCTAGTACACCGCGGGCACCACATACCCTAGTACACCGCGGGCACCACATACCCTAGTATACCGCGGGCACCACATACCGAACTACACCGCGGTCGCCACATACCCAAGTATACCACGGGCACCACATACCCTAGTACACCGCGGGCATCACATACCCAAGTACACCGCGGGCACCACATACCGAACTACACCGCGGGCGCCACATACCCAAGTATACCGCGGGCACCACATACCCTAGTACACCGCGGGCATCACATACCCAAGTACACCGCGGGCACCACATACCCTAGTACACCTCGGGCATCACATACTCTAGTACACCGCGGGCACCACATACCCAAGTACACCTCGGGCATCATATACTCTAGTACACTGCGGGCATCACATACCCTAGTACACCGCGGGCACCACATACCCTAGTACACCGCGGGCACCACATACCCTAGTACACCTCGGTTACACATACCCTAGTACACCGCGGGCACCACATACCCAAGTACACCTCGGGCATCATATACTCTAGTACACTGCGGGCATCACATACCCAAGTACACCGCGGGCATCACATACCCTAGTACGCCGCGGGCACCACATACCCTAGTACGCCGCGGGCACCACATACCGAACTACACCGCGGGCGCCACATACCCAAGTATACCGCGGGCACCACATACCCTAGTACACCGCGGGGATCACATACCCAAGTACACCGCGGGCACCACATACCCTAGTACACCTCGGGCATCACATACCCTAGTACACCGCGGGCACCACATACCCAAGTACAACTCGGGCATCATATACTCTAGTACACTGCGGGCATCACATACCCAAGTACACTGCGGGCATCACATACCCTAGTACGCCGCGGGCACCACATACCCTAGTACACCGCGGGCACCACATACCCTAGTACACCGCGGGCACCACATACCCTAGTACACCTCGGTTACACATACCCTAGTACACCGCGGGCACCACATACCCAAGTACACCTCGGGCATCACATACCCAAAGTACACCGCGGGCACCACATACCCAAGTATACCGCGGGCACCTCATACCCTAGTACACCGCGGGTACCACATACCGAACTACACCGCGGGCGCCACATACCCAAGTATACCGCGGGCACCACATACCCTAGTACACCGCGGGCATCACATACCCTAGTACACTGCGGGCACCACATACCCTAGTACACCTCGGGCATCACATACCCTAGTACACCGCGGGCACCACATACCCAAGTACACCTCGGGCATCATATACTCTAGTACACTGCGGGCATCACATACCCAAGTACACCGCGGGCATCACATACCCTAGTACGCCGCGGGCACCACATATTCTAGTACACCGCGGGCACCACATACCCTAGTACACCGCGGGCATCATATACTCTAGTACACCTCGGGCATCACATACCCAAGTACACCGCGGGCATCACATACCCTAGTACGCCGCGGGCACCACATACCCTAGTACACCGCGGGCACCACATACCCAAGTACACCTCGGGCATCACATACCCTAGTCCACCGCGGGCACCACATACCCAAGTATACCGCGGACACCTCATACCCACCTACACCGCGGGCACCACATACCCTAGTACACCGCGGGCACCACATACCCAAGTACACCTCGGGCATCTCATACCCTAGTACACCGCGGGCACCACATACCCAAGTACACCTCGGGCATCACATACCCTAGTCCACCGCGGGCACCACATACCCAAGTATACCGCGGGCACCTCATACCCTAGTACACCGCGGGCACCACATACCCTAGTACACCGCGGGCACCACATACCCTAGTATACCGCGGGCACCACATACCCAACTACACCGCGGGCATCACATACCCTAGTACACCGCGGGCATCACATACCCTAGTACACCGCGGGCACCACATACCCTAGTATACCGCGGGCACCACATACCCAACTACACCGCGGGCATCACATACCCTAGTACACCGCGGGCACCACATACCCTAGTATACCGCGGGCACCACATACCCAACTACACCGCGGGCATCACATACCCTAGTACACCGCGAGCACCACATACCGAACTACACCGCGGGCGCCACATACCCAAGTACACCTCGGGCATCACATACCCTAGTACACCGCGGGCACCACATACCCTTGTACACCGCGGGCATCACATACCCAACTACACCGCGGGCACCACATACCCTAGTACACCGCGGGCACCACATACCCTAGTACACCGCGGGCACCACATTTCCAAGTACACCTCGGGCATCACATACCCAAGTACACTTCGGGCATCACATACCCTAGTACACCGCGGGCACCACATACCCTAGTACACCGCGGGCATCACATACCCAACTTTACCGCGGGCACCACATACCCAAGTATACCGCGGGCACCTCATACCCAAGTACACCGCGGGCAACACATACCCAACTACACCGCGGGCACCACATACCCTAGTACACCGCGGGCACCACATACCCAAGTACACCTCGGGCATCACATACCCTAGTACACCGCGGGCACCACATACCCAAGTATACCGCGGGCAACTCATACCCTAGAACACCGCGGGCACCACATACCCAAGTATACCGCGGGCACCTCATACCCAAGTACACCGCGGGCACCACATACCCTAGTACACCGCGGGCATCACAAACCCAACTACACCGCGGGCACCACTTACCCTAGTACACCGCGGGCATCACATACCCTAGTACGCCGCGGGCACCACATACCCTAGTACACCGCGGGCACCACATACCCAAGTACACCTCGGGCATCACATACCCTAGTCCACCGCGGGCACCACATACCCTAGTACACCGCGAGCACCACATACCCTAGTACACCGCGGGCACCACATACCCAAGTACACCTCGGGCATCACATACCCTAGTACACCGCGGGCACCACATACCCAAGTACACCTCGGGCATCACATACCCAAGTATACCGCGGGCACCTCATACCCAAGTACACCGCGGGCACCACATACCCTAGTACACCGCGGGCATCACATACCCAACTACACCGCAGGCACCACTTACCCTAGTACACCGCGGGCATCACATACCCTAGTACGCCGCGGGCACCACATACCCTAGTACACCGCGGGCACCACATACCCAAGTACACCTCGGGCATCACATACCCTAGTACACCGCGGGCACCACATACCCTAGTACACCGCGGGCACCACATACCCAAGTACACCTCGGGCATCACATACCCAAAGTACACCGCGGGCACCACATACCCAAGTATACCGCGGGCACCTCATACCCAAGTACACCGCGGGCACCACATACCCTAGTACACCGCGGGCATCACATACCCAACTACACCGCGGGCACCACTTACCCTAGTACACCGCGGGCATCACATACCCTAGTACGCTATGGGCACCACATACCCTAGTACACCGCGGGCACCACATACCCAAGTACACCTCGGGCATCACATACCCTAGTCCACCGCGGGCACCACATACCCTAGTACACCGCGAGCACCACATACCCTAGTACACCGCGGGCACCACATACCCAAGTACACCGCGGGCACCTCATACCCTAGTACATCGCGGGCACCACATACCGATCTACATCGCGGGCGCCACATACCCAAGTATACCGCGGGCACCACATACCCTAGTACACCGCGGGCATCATATACTCTAGTACTCCGCGGGCATCACATACCCTAGTACGCCGCGGGCACCACATACCCTAGTATACCGCGGGCACCACCTACCCTAGTAGACCGCGGGCATCATATACTCTAGTACACCTCGGGCATCACATACCCAAGTACACCGCGGGCACCACATACCCTAGTACACTGCGGGCATCACATACCCTAGTCTACCGCGGGCACCTCATACCCTAGTACACCGCGGGCACCACATACCCTAGTACACCGCGGGCACCACATACCCTAGTATACCGCGGGCACCACATACCGAACTACACCGCGGTCGCCACATACCCAAGTATACCACGGGCACCACATACCCTAGTACACCTTGGGCATCACATACCCAAGTACACCGCGGGCACCACATACCGAACTACACCGCGGGCGCCACATACCCAAGTATACCGCGGGCACCACATACCCTAGTACACCGCGGGCATCACATACCCAAGTACACCGCGGGCACCACATACCCTAGTATACCGCGGGCACCACATACCGAACTACACCGCGGGCACCACATACCCAAGTACACCTCGGGCATCACATACCCTAGTCCACCGCGGGCGCCACATACCCAAGTACACCTCGGGCATCACATACCCTAGTACACCGCGGGCACCACATACCCTAGTACACCGCGGGCATCACATACCCAACTACGCCGCGGGCACCACATACCCTAGTACACCGCGGGCACCACATACCCAAGTACACCGCGGGCACCACATACCCTAGTACACCGCGGGCATCACATACCTAACTATACCGCGGGCATCACATACCCTAGTACGCCGCGGGCACCACATACCCTAGTACACCGCGGGCACCACATACCCTAGTACACCGCGGGCATCACATACCTAACTATACCGCGGGCATCACATACCCAAGTACACCTCGGGCACCACATACCCAAGTACACCTCGGGCATCACATACCCAACTACACCGCGGGCACCACATACCCTAGTACACCGCGGGCACCACATACCCAAGTACACCTCGGGCATCACATACCCAAGTACACCTCGGGCATTCCATACCCAAAGTACACCGCGGGCACCACATACCCAAGTATACCGCGGGCACCTCATACCCAAGTACACCGCGGGCATCATATACTCTAGTACTCCGCGGGCATCACATACCCTAGTACGCCGCGGGCACCACATACCCTAGTATACCGCGGGCACCACCTACCCTAGTACACCGCGGGCATCATATACTCTAGTACACCTCGGGCATCACATACCCAAGTACACCGCGGGCACCACATACCCTAGTACACTGCGGGCATCACATACCCTAGTCTACCGCGGGCACCTCATACCCTAGTACACCGCGGGCACCACAAACCCTAGTACACCGCGGGCACCACATACCCTAGTATACCGCGGGCACCACATACCGAACTACACCGCGGGCACCACATACCCAAGTACACCTCGGGCATCACATACCCTAGCCACCGCGGAAGCCACATACCCAAGTACACCTCGGGCATCACATACCCTAGTACACCGCGGGCACCACATACCCTAGTACACCGCGGGCATCACATACCCAACTACGCCGCGGGCACCACATACCCTAGTACACCGCGGGCACCACATACCCAAGTACACCGCGGGCACCACATACCCTAGTACACCGCGGGCATCACATACCTAACTATACCGCGGGCATCACATACCCTAGTACGCCGCGGGCACCACATACCCTAGTACACCGCGGGCACCACATACCCTAGTACACCGCGGGCATCACATACCTAACTATACCGCGGGCATCACATACCCAAGTACACCTCGGGCACCACATACCCAAGTACACCTCGGGCATCACATACCCAACTACACCGCGGGCACCACATACCCTAGTACACCGCGGGCACCACATACCCAAGTACACCTCGGGCATCACATACCTAAAGTACACCGCGGGCACCACATACCCAAGTATACCGCGGGCACCTCATACCCTAGTACACCGCGGGCACCACATACCCAAGTATACCGCGGGCACCACATACCCAAGTACACCTCGGGCATCACATACCCAAGTATACCGCGGGCACCTCATACCCAAGTACACCGCGGGAACCACATACCCTAGTACACCGCGGGCATCACATACCCAACTACACCGCGGGCACCACTTACCCTAGTACACCGCGGGCATCACATACCCTAGTACGCCGCGGGCACCACATACCCTAGTACACCGCGGGCACCACATACCCAAGTACACCTCGGGCATCACATACCCTAGTACACCGCGGGCACCACATACCCTAGTACACCGCGGGCACCACATACCCAAGTACACCTCGGGCATCACATACCCAAAGTACACCGCGGGCACCACATACCCAAGTATACCGCGGGCACCTCATACCCAAGTACACCGCGGGCACCACATACCCTAGTACACCGCGGGCATCACATACCCAACTACACCGCGGGCACCACTTACCCTAGTACACCGCGGGCATCACATACCCTAGTACGCTACGGGCACCACATACCCTAGTACACCGCGGGCACCACATACCCAAGTACACCTCGGGCATCACATACCCTAGTCCACCGCGGGCACCACATACCCTAGTACACCGCGAGCACCACATACCCTAGTACACCGCGGGCACCACATACCCAAGTACACCTCGGGCATCACATACCCAAAGTACACCGCGGGCACCACATACCCAAGTATACCGCGGGCACCTCATACCCTAGTACACCGCGGGTACCACATACCGAACTACACCGCGGGCGCCACATACCCAAGTATACCGCGTGCACCACATACCCTAGTACACCGCGGGCATCACATACCCTAGTACACTGCGGGCACCACATACCCTAGTACACCTCGGGCATCACATACCCTAGTACACCGCGGGCACCACATACCCAAGTACACCTCGGGCATCATATACTATAGTACACTGCGGGCATCACATACCCAAGTACACCGCGGGCATCACATACCCTAGTACGCCGCGGGCACCACATATTCTAGTACACCGCGGGCACCACATACCCTAGTACACCGCGGGCACCACATACCCTAGTACACCTCGGTTACACATACCCTAGTACACCGCGGGCACCACATACCCAAGTACACCTCGGGCATCACATACCCAAAGTACACCGCGGGCACCTCATACCCTAGTACATCGCGGGCACCACATACCGATCTACATCGCGGGCGCCACATACCCAAGTATACCGCGGGCACCACATACCCTAGTACACCGCGGGCATCATATACTCTAGTACTCCGCGGGCATCACATACCCTAGTACGCCGCGGGCACCACATACCCTAGTATACCGCGGGCACCACCTACCCTAGTAGACCGCGGGCATCATTTACTCTAGTACACCTCGGGCATCACATACCCAAGTACACCGCGGGCACCACATACCCTAGTACACTGCGGGCATCACATACCCTAGTCTACCGCGGGCACCTCATACCCTAGTACACCGCGGGCACCACATACCCTAGTACACCGCGGGCACCACATACCCTAGTATACCGCGGGCACCACATACCGAACTACACCGCGGTCGCCACATACCCAAGTATACCACGGGCACCACATACCCTAGTACACCGCGGGCATCACATACCCAAGTACACCGCGGGCACCACATACCGAACTACACCGCGGGCGCCACATACCCAAGTATACCGCGGGCACCACATACCCTAGTACACCGCGGGCATCACATACCCAAGTACACCGCGGGCACCACATACCCTAGTATACCGCGGGCACCACATACCGAACTACACCGCGGGCACCACATACCCAAGTACACCTCGGGCATCACATACCCTAGTACACCGCGGGCACCACATACCCTAGTACACCGCGGGCATCACATACCCAACTACGCCGCGGGCACCACATACCCTAGTACACCGCGGGCACCACATACCCAAGTACACCGCGGGCACCACATACCCTAGTACACCGCGGGCATCACATACCTAACTATACCGCGGGCATCACATACCCTAGTACGCCGCGGGCACCACATACCCTAGTACACCGCGGGCACCACATACCCTAGTACACCGCGGGCATCACATACCTAACTATACCGCGGGCATCACATACCCAAGTACACCTCGGGCACCACATACCCAGGTACACCTCGGGCATCACATACCCAACTACACCGCGGGCACCACATACCCTAGTACACCGCGGGCACCACATACCCAAGTACACCTCGGGCATCACATACCCAAGTACACCTCGGGCATCACATACCCAAAGTACACCGCGGGCACCACATACCCAAGTATACCGCGGGCACCTCATACCCAAGTACACCGCGGGCATCACATACCTAACTATACCGCGGGCATCACATACCCAAGTACACCGCGGGCACCACATACCCTAGTACACTGCGGGCATCACATACCCTAGTCTACCGCGGGCACCTCATACCCTAGTACACCGCGGGCACCACATACCCTAGTACACCGCGGGCACCACATACCCTAGTATACCGCGGGCACCACATACCGAACTACACCGCGGTCGCCACATACCCAAGTATACCACGGGCACCACATACCCTAGTACACCGCGGGCATCACATACCCAAGTACACCGCGGGCACCACATACCGAACTACACCGCGGGCGCCACATACCCAAGTATACCGCGGGCACCACATACCCTAGTACACCGCGGGCATCACATACCCAAGTACACCGCGGGCACCACATACCCTAGTATACCGCGGGCACCACATACCGAACTACACCGCGGGCACCACATACCCAAGTACACCTCGGGCATCACATACCCTAGTACACCGCGGGCATCACATACCTAACTATACCGCGGGCATCACATACCCAAGTACACCTCGGGCACCACATACCCAAGTACACCTCGGGCATCACATACCCAACTACACCGCGGGCACCACATACCCTAGTACACCGCGGGCACCACATACCCAAGTACACCTCGGGCATCACATACCCAAAGTACACCGCGGGCACCACATACCCAAGTATACCGCGGGCACCTCATACCCTAGTACACCGCGGGCACCACATACCCAAGTATACCGCGGGCACCTCATAACCAAGTACACCGCGGGCAACACATACCCTAGTACACCGCGGGCATCACATACCCAACTACACCGCAGGCATCACATACCCTAGTACACCGCGGGCACCACATACCGAACTACACCGCGGGCGCCACATACCCAAGTATACCGCGGGCACCACATACTCTAGTACACCGCGGGCATCATATACTCTAGTACACTGCGGGCATCACATACCCAAGTGCACCGCGGGCATCACATACCCTAGTACGCCGCGGGCACCACATACCCTAGTACACCGCGGGCACCACATACCCTAGTACACCGCGGGCATCACATACCCAACTACACCGCGGGCACCACTTACCCAAGTACACCGCGGGCATCACATACCCTAGTACGCCGCGGGCACCACATACCCTAGTACACCGCGGGCACCACATACCCAAGTACACCTCGGGCATCTCATACCCTAGTACACCGCGGGCACCACATACCCAAGTACACCTCGGGCATCACATACCCAAGTATACCGCGGGCACCACATACCCTAGTACACCGCGGGCATCACATACCCAAGTACACCGCGGGCACCACATACCCTAGTACACCGCGGGCACCACATACCCTAGTATACCGCGGGCACCACATACCCAACTACACCGCGGGCATCACATACCCTAGTACACCGCGGGCATCACATACCCTAGTACACCGCGGGCACCACATACCCAAGTACACCTCGGGCATCACATACCCAAAGTACACCGCGGGCACCACATACCCAAGTATACCGCGGGCACCTCATACCCTAGTACACCGCGGGTACCACATACCGAACTACACCGCGGGCGCCACATACCCAAGTATACCGCGGGCACCACATACCCTAGTACACCGCGGGCATCACATACCCTAGTACACTGCGGGCACCACATACCCTAGTACGCCGCGGGCACCACATACCCTAGTACACCGCGGGCACCACATACCCAAGTACACCTCGGGCATCTCATACCCTAGTACACCGCGGGCTCCACATACCCAAGTACACCTCGGGCATCACATACCCAAGTATACCGCGGGCACCACATACCCTAGTACACCGCGGGCATCACATACCCAAGTACACCGCGGGCACCACATACCCTAGTACACCGCGGGCACCACATACCCTAGTATACCGCGGGCACCACATACCCAACTACACCGCGGGCATCACATACCCTAGTACACCGCGGGCATCACATACCCTAGTACACCGCGGGCACCACATACCCAAGTACACCTCGGGCATCACATACCACATACCCTAGTACACCTCGGTTACACATACCCTAGTACACCGCGGGCACCACATACCCAAGTACACCTCGGGCATCACATACCCAAAGTACACCGCGGGCACCTCATACCCTAGTACACCGCGGGCACCACATACCGAACTACACCGCGGGCACCACATACCCAAGTACACCTCGGGCATCACATACCCTAGTCCACCGCGGGCACCACATACCCAAGTATACCGCGGGCACCTCATACCCAACTACACCGCGGGCACCACATACCTTAGTACACCGCGGGCACCACATACCCAAGTACACCTCGGGCATCACATACCCTAGTCCACCGCGGGCACCACCTACCCAAGTATACCGCGGGCACCTTATACCCTAGTACACCGCGGGCACCACATACCCTAGTACACTGCGGGCACCACATACCCTAGTATACCGCGGGCACCACATACCCAACTACACCGCGGGCATCACATACCCTAGTACACAGCGGGCATCACATACCCTAGTACACCGCGGGCACCACATACCCTAGTATACCGCGGGCACCACATACCCAACTACACCGCGGGCATCACATACCCTAGTACACCGCGGGCATCAAATAACCAAGTACACCGCAGGCATCATATACTCTAGTACACTGCGGGCATCACATACCCTAGTACACCGCGGGCATCACATACCCTAGTACGTCGCGGGCACCACATACCCTAGTACACCGCGGGCACCACATACCCAAGTACACCTCGGGCATCACATACCCTAGTACACCGCGGGCACCACATACCCTAGTACACCGCGAGCACCACATACCCTAGTACACCGAAGGCACCATATACCCAAGTACACCTCGGGCATCACATACCCTAGTACACCGCGGGCACCACATACCCAAGTACACCTCGGGCATCACATACCCTAGTACACCGCGGGCACCACATACCCAAGTACACCTCGGGCATCACATACCCAAAGTACACCGCGGGCACCACATACCCAAAGTACACCGCGGGCACCACATACCCTAGTACACCGAAGGCACCACATACCCTAGTACACTGCGGGCACCACATACCCTAGTATACCGCGGGCACCACATACCCAAGTACACCTCGGGCATCACATACCCAAAGTACACCGCGGGCACCACATACCCAAGTATACCGCGGGCACCTCATACCCTAGTACACCGCGGGTACCACATACCGAACTACACCGCGGGCGCCACATACCCAAGTATACCGCGGGCACCACATACCCTAGTACACCGCGGGCATCACATACCCTAGTACACTGCGGGCACCACATACCCTAGTACGCCGCGGGCACCACATACCCTAGTACACCGCGGGCACCACATACCCAAGTACACCTCGGGCATCACATACCCTAGTACACCGCGGGCACCACATACCCAAGTACACCTCGGGCATCACATACCCTAGTCCACCGCGGGCACCACATACCCAAGTATACCGCGGGCACCTCATACCCTAGTACACCGCGGGCACCACATACCCTAGTACACCGCGGGCACCACATACCCTAGTATACCGCGGGCACCACATACCCAACTACACCGCGGGCATCACATACCCTAGTACACCGCGGGCATCACATACCCTAGTACACCGCGGGCACCACATACCCTAGTATACCGCGGGCACCACATACCCAACTACACCGCGGGCACCACTTACCCTAGTACACCGCGGGCATCACATACCCTAGTACGCTACGGGCACCACATACCCTAGTACACCGCGGGCACCACATACCCAAGTACACCTCGGGCATCACATACCCTAGTCCACCGCGGGCACCACATACCCTAGTACACCGCGAGCACCACATACCCTAGTACACCGCGAGCACCACATACCCATGTACACCTCGGGCATCACATACCCTAGTACACCGCGGGCACCACATACCCAAGTACACCTCGGGCATCACATACCCAAAGTACACCGCGGGCACCACATACCCAAGTATACCGCGGGCACCTCATACCCTAGTACACCGCGGGTACCACATACCGAACTACACCGCGGGCGCCACATACCCAAGTATACCGCGGGCACCACATACCCTAGTACACCGCGGGCATCACATACCCTAGTACACTGCGGGCACCACATACCCTAGTACACCTCGGGCATCACATACCCTAGTACACCGCGGGCACCACATACCCAAGTACACCTCGGGCATCATATACTCTAGTACACTGCGGGCATCACATACCCAAGTACACCGCGGGCATCACATACCCTAGTACGTTGCGGGCACCACATATTCTAGTACACCGCGGGCACCACATACCCTAGTACACCGCGGGCACCACATACCCTAGTACACCTCGGTTACACATACCCTAGTACACCGCGGGCACCACATACCCAAGTACACCTCGGGCATCACATACCCAAAGTACACCGCGGGCACCTCATACCCTAGTACATCGCGGGCACCACATACCGATCTACATCGCGGGCGCCACATACCCAAGTATACCGCGGGCACCACATACCCTAGTACACCGCGGGCATCATATACTCTAGTACTCCGCGGGCACCACATACCCTAGTATACCGCGGGCACCACCTACCCTAGTAGACCGCGGGCATCATATACTCTAGTACACCTCGGGCATCACATACCCAAGTACACCGCGGGCACCACATACCCTAGTACACTGCGATCATCACATACCCTAGTCTACCGCGGGCACCTCATACCCTAGTACACCGCGGGCACCACATACCCTAGTACACCGCGGGCACCACATACCCTAGTATACCGCGGGCACCACATACCGAACTACACCGCGGTCGCCACATACCCAAGTATACCACGGGCACCACATACCCTAGTACACCGCGGGCATCACATACCCAAGTACACCGCGGGCACCACATACCGAACTACACCGCGGGCGCCACATACCCAAGTATACCGCGGGCTCCACATACCCTAGTACACCGCGGGCATCACATACCCAAGTACACCGCGGGCACCACATACCCTAGTACACCTCGGGCATCACATACCCTAGTACACCGCGGGCACCACATACCCAAGTACACCTCGGGCATCATATACTCTAGTACACTGCGGGCATCACATACCCAAGTACACTGCGGGCATCACATACCCTAGTACACCGCGGGCACCACATACCCTAGTACACCGCGGGCACCACATACCCTAGTACACCTCGGTTACACATATCCTAGTACACCGCGGGCACCACATACCCAGGTACACCTCGGGCATCATATACTCTAGTACACTGCGGGCATCACATACCCAAGTACACCGCGGGCATCACATACCCTAGTACGCCGCGGGCACCACATACCCTAGTACACCGCGGGCACCACATACCGAACTACACCGCGGGCGCCACATACCCAAGTTTACCGCGGGCACCACATACCCTAGTACACCGCGGGGATCACATACCCAAGTACACCGCGGGCACCACATACCCTAGTACACCTCGGGCATCACATGTCCTAGTACACCGCGGGCACCACATACCCAAGTACACCTCGGGCATCATATACTCTAGTACACTGCGGGCATCACATACCCAAGTACACTGCGGGCATCACATACCCTAGTACGCCGCGGGCACCACATACCCTAGTACACCGCGTGCACCACATACCCTAGTACACCGCGGGCACCACATACCCTAGTAAACCTCGGTTACACATACCCTAGTACACCGCGGGCACCACATACCCAAGTACACCTCGGGCATCATATTATCTAGTACACTGCGGGCATCACATACCCAAGTACACCGCGGGCATCACATACCCTAGTACGCCGCGGGCACCACATACCCTAGTACACCGCGGGCATCACATACCCAACTACACCGCGGGCACCACATACCCTAGTACACCGCGGGCACCACATACCCTAGTACACCGCGGGCACCACATACCCAAGTACACCGCGGGCATCACATACCCTAGTACACCGCGGGCACCACATACCCTAGTACACCGCGGGCACCACATACCCTAGTACACCGCGGGCACCACATACCCTAGTATACCGCGGGCACCACATACCCTAGTATACCGCGGGCACCACATACCGAACTACACCGCGGGCGCCACATACCCAAGTCTACCGCGGGCACCACATACCCTAGTACACCGCGGGCATCACATACCCAAGTACACCGCGGGCACCACATACCCTAGTACACCTCGGGCATCACATACCCTAGTACACCGCGGGCACCACATACCCTAGTACACCTCGGTTACACATACCCTAGTACACCGCGGGCACCACATACCCAAGTACACCGCGGGCATCACATACCCTAGTATGCCGCGGGCACCACATATTCTAGTACACCGCGGGCACCACATACCCTAGTACACCGCGGGCACCACATACCCTAGTACACCTCGGGCATCACATACCCTAGTACACCGCGGGCACCACATACCCAAGTACACCTCGGGCATCATATACTCTAGTACACTGCGGGCATCACATACCTAAGTACACTGCGGGCATCACATACCCTAGTACGCCGCGGGCACCACATACCCTAGTACACCGCGGGCACCACATACCCTAGTACACCGCGGGCACCACATACCCTAGTACACCTCGGTTACACATACCCTAGTACACCGCGGGCACCACATACCCAAGTACACCTCGGGCATCACATACCCTAGTACACCGCGGGCACCACATACCGAACTACATCGCGGGCGCCACATACCCAAGTATACCGCGGGCACCACATACCCTAGTACACCGCGGGCATCATATACTCTAGTACACCTCGGGCATCACATACCCAAGTACACCGCGGGCATCACATACCCTAGTACGCCGCGGGCACCACATACCCTAGTACACCGCGGGCACCACATACCCAAGTACACCTCAGGCATCACATACCCTAGTCCACCGCGGGCACCACATACCCAAGTATACCGCGGGCACCTCATACCCAACTACACCGCGGGCACCACATACCCTAGTACACCGCGGGCACCACATACCCAAGTACACCTCGGGCATCACATACCCTAGTCCACCGCGGGCACCACCTACCCAAGTATACCGCGGGCACCTTATACCCTAGTACACCGCGGGCACCACATACCCTAGTACACCGCGGGCACCACATACCCTAGTACACTGCGGGCACCACATACCCTAGTATACCGCGGGCACCACATACCCAACTACACCGCGGGCATCACATACCCTAGTACACAGCGGGCATCACATACCCTAGTACACCGCGGGCACCACATACCCTAGTATACCGCGGGCACCACATACCCAACTACACCGCGGGCATCACATACCCTAGTACACCGCGGGCATCAAATAACCAAGTACACCGCAGGCATCATATACTCTAGTACACTGCGGGCATCACATACCCTAGTACACCGCGGGCATCACATACCCTAGTACGTCGCGGGCACCACATACCCTAGTACACCGCGGGCACCACATACCCAAGTACACCTCGGGCATCACATACCCTAGTACACCGCGGGCACCACATACCCTAGTACACCGCGAGCACCACATACCCTAGTACACCGAAGGCACCACATACCCAAGTACACCTCGGGCATCACATACCCTAGTACACCGCGGGCTCCACATACCCAAGTACACCTCGGGCATCACATACCCTAGTACACCGCGGGCACCACATACTCTAGTACACCGCGGGCACCACATACCCTAGTACACCGCGGGCACCACATACCCTAGTACACCGCGGGCACCACATACCCAAGTACACCTCGGGCATCACATACCCAAAGTACACCGCGGGCACCTCATACCCTAGTACACCGCGGGCACCACACACCGAACTACATCGCGGGCGCCACATACCCAAGTATACCGCGGGCACCACATACCCTAGTACACCGCGGGCATCATATACTCTAGTACACCTCGGGCATCACATACCCAAGTACACCGCGGGCATCACATACCCTAGTACGCCGCGGGCACCACATACCCTAGTACACCGCGGGCACCACATACCCAAGTACACCTCGGGCATCACATACCCTAGTCCACCGCGGGCACCACATACCCAAGTATACCGCGGGCACCTCATACCCAACTACACCGCGGGCACCACATACCCTAATACACCGCGGGCACCACATACCCAAGTACACCTCGGGCATCACATACCCTAGTCCACCGCGGGCACCACCTACCCAAGTATACCGCGGGCACCTTATACCCTTGTACACCGCGGGCACCACATACCCTAGTACACCGCGGGCACCACATACCCTAGTACACTGCGGGCACCACATACCCTAGTATACCGCGGGCACCACATACCCAACTACACCGCGGGCATCACATACCCTAGTACACAGCGGGCATCACATACCCTAGTACACCGCGGGCACCACATACCCTAGTATACCGCGGGCACCACATACCCAACTACACCGCGGGCATCACATACCCTAGTACACCGCGGGCATCAAATAACCAAGTACACCGCAGGCATCATATACTCTAGTACACTGCGGGCATCACATACCCTAGTACACCGCGGGCATCACATACCCTAGTACGTCGCGGGCACCACATACCCTAGTACACCGCGGGCACCACATACCCAAGTACACCTCGGGCATCACATACCCTAGTACACCGCGGGCACCACATACCCTAGTACACCGCGAGCACCACATACCCTAGTACACCGAAGGCACCACATACCCAAGTACACCTCGGGCATCACATACCCTAGTACACCGCGGGCACCACATACCCAAGTACACCTCGGGCATCACATACCCTAGTACACCGCGGGCACCACATACCCAAGTACACCTCGGGCATCACATACCCAAAGTACACCGCGGGCACCACATACCCAAGTATACCGCGGGCACCTCATACCCTAGTACACCGCGGGTACCACATACCGAACTACACCGCGGGCGCCACATACCCAAGTATACCGCGGGCACCACATACCCTAGTACACCGCGGGCATCACATACCCTAGTACACTGCGGGCACCACATACCCTAGTACGCCGCGGGCACCACATACCCTAGTACACCGCGGGCACCACATACCCAAGTACACCTCGGGCATCACATACCCTAGTACACCGCGGGCACCACATACCCAAGTACACCTCGGGCATCACATACCCTAGTCCACCGCGGGCACCACATACCCAAGTATACCGCGGGCACCTCATACCCTAGTACACCGCGGGCACCACATACCCTAGTACACCGCGGGCACCACATACCCTAGTATACCGCGGGCACCACATACCCAACTACACCGCGGGCATCACATACCCTAGTACACCGCGGGCATCACATACCCTAGTACACCGCGGGCACCACATACCCTAGTATACCGCGGGCACCACATACCCAACTACACCGCGGGCATCACATACCCTAGTACACCGCGAGCACCACATACCGAACTACACCGCGGGCGCCACATACCCAAGTACACCTCGGGCATCACATACCCTAGTACACCGCGGGCACCACATACCCTAGTACACCGCGGGCATCACATACCCAACTACACCGCGGGCACCACATACCCTAGTACACCGCGGGCACCACATACCCTAGTACACCGCGGGCACCACATTTCCAAGTACACCTCGGGCATCACATACCCAAGTACACCGCGGGCACCACATACCCAAGTACACTTCGGGCATCACATACCCTAGTACACCGCGGGCACCACATACCCTAGTACACCGCGGGCATCACATACCCAACTTTACCGCGGGCACCACATACCCAAGTATACCGCGGGCACCTCATACCCTAGTACACCGCGGACACCACATACCCAAGTATACCGCGGGCACCTCATACCCAAGTACACCGCGGGCAACACATACCCTAGTACACCGCGGGCATCACATACCCAACTACACCGCTGGCACCACATACCCTAGTACACCGCGGGCACCACATACCCAAGTACACCTCGGGCATCACATACCCTAGTACACCGCGGGCACCACATACCCAAGTATACCGCGGGCACCTCATACCCTAGAACACCGCGGGCACCACATACCCAAGTATACCGCGGGCACCTCATACCCAAGTACACCGCGGGCACCACATACCCTAGTACACCGCGGGCATCACAAACCCAACTACACCGCGGGCACCACTTACCCTAGTACACCGCGGGCATCACATACCCTAGTACGCCGCGGGCACCACATACCCTAGTACACCGCGGGCACCACATACCCAAGTACACCTCGGGCATCACATACCCTAGTCCACCGCGGGCACCACATACCCTAGTACACCGCGAGCACCACATACCCTAGTACACCGCGGGCACCACATACCCAAGTACACCTCGGGCATCACATACCCTAGTACACCGCGGGCACCACATACCCAAGTACACCTCGGGCATCACATACCCTAGTACACCGCGGGCATCAAATAACCAAGTACACCGCAGGCATCATATACTCTAGTACACTGCGGGCACCACATACCCTAGTATACCGCGGGCACCACATACCCAACTACACCGCGGGCATCACATACCCTAGTACGCCGCGGGCACCACATACCCTAGTACACCGCGGGCACCACATACCCAAGTACACCTCGGGCATCACATACCCTAGTACACCGCGGGCACCACATACCCTAGTACACCGCGGGCACCACATACCCAAGTACACCTCGGGCATCACATACCCAAAGTACACCGCGGGCACCACATACCCAAGTATACCGCGGGCACCTTATACCCAAGTACACCGCGGGCACCACATACCCTAGTACACCGCGGGCATCACATACCCAACTACACCGCGGGCACCACTTACCCTAGTACACCGCGGGCATCACATATTTGTGCGCTAATATATCCAAAACTAAACATGTATTCTTTCACAACTATAACAACAATAATAATCTTAATTTTGATTTGACATGCCGTAATGAAATTATTCAAAATGTTAAATGTATAAAATTTTTAGGATTCATGCTTGACGAAAACTGTAACTGGAAACTTCATATTGACTATATATGTAGCAAGCTTAACCGATTTGTTTTTGCTCTTAGAAGGTTAAGGTCTGTATCTGGTCAAAAAACTGCTCTCACTGCATACCATGGATACGTTTTATCAGTTTTAAGATACGGCCTTTTACTCTGGGGCAACTCTACCAATGTTTGCAAAGCTTTTATTGTACAAAAAAAATGTATACGAGCATTATGTGGAGCGGAACCATTAGATTCTTGTAGACCTCTGTTTAAGAAGCTTAATTTATTAACCCTAGCGGGACTCTACATATTTCAGGCAGGAATATTTGTCATGGAGCATAAGGATATGTTTGACCAATACAAAGATAAAGCTATATCTGTTATTAAAAAGAGGGATCCTACTAGACTTGTATTACCCATTTGTAAATCAGCATTATGTTATAAAAATTGCTATGTAATGACCATAAAAATATTTAATAAGATACCAATAGACATTAGAGAATTACCAATCAGACAATTTAAAAAGAAACTGTACAAATGGCTTGTTAACAAAGGTTTTTATGATGTCAATGACTTATTTATGTGATTTTATTTTATTATAATAATGTATTTTTGTACGCCTACTTAATTGGCGAAGTATGTGAAACTTAAAACTCTGAACACTTTCACCTGTATAACCATACTTCTCGCAAATAAACAATTTCATTTCATTTCATTTCATTTCATTTCATTTCATTTCATTTCATTTCATTTCATTTCATTTCATTTCATTTCATTTCATTTCATTTCATACCCTAGTACGCTACGGGCACCACATACCCTAGTACACCGCGGGCACCACATACCCAAGTACACCTCGGGCATCACATACCCTAGTCCACCGCGGGCACCACATACCCTAGTACACCGCGAGCACCACATACCCTAGTACACCGCGGGCACCACATACCCAAGTACACCTCGGGCATCACATACCCTAGTACACCGCGGGCACCACATACCCAAGTACACCTCGGGCATCACATACCCAAAGTACACCGGGGGCACCACATACCCAAGTATACCGCGGGCACCTCATACCCTAGTACACCGCGGGTACCACATACCGAACTACACCGCGGGCGCCACATACCCAAGTATACCGCGGGCACCACATACCCTAGTACACCGCGGGCATCACATACCCTAGTACACTGCGGGCACCACATACCCTAGTACACCTCGGGCATCACATACCCTAGTACACCGCGGGCACCACATACCCAAGTACACCTCGGGCATCATATACTCTAGTACACTGCGGGCATCACATACCCAAGTACACCGCGGGCATCACATACCCTAGTACGCTGCGGGCACCACATATTCTAGTACACCGCGGGCACCACATACCCTAGTACACCGCGGGCACCACATACCCTAGTACACCTCGGTTACACATACCCTAGTACACCGCGGGCACCACATACCCAAGTACACCTCGGGCATCACATACCCAAAGTACACCGCGGGCACCTCATACCCTAGTACATCGCGGGCACCACATACCGATCTACATCGCGGGCGCCACATACCCAAGTATACCGCGGGCACCACATACCCTAGTACACCGCGGGCATCATATACTCTAGTACTCCGCGGGCATCACATACCCTAGTACGCCGCGGGCACCACATACCCTAGTATACCGCGGGCACCACCTACCCTAGTAGACCGCGGGCATCATATACTCTAGTACACCTCGGGCATCACATACCCAAGTACACCGCGGGCACCACATACCCTAGTACACTGCGGGCATCACATACCCTAGTCTACCGCGGGCACCTCATACCCTAGTACACCGCGGGCACCACATACCCTAGTACACCGCTGGCACCACATACCCTAGTATACCGCGGGCACCACATACCGAACTACACCGCGGTCGCCACATACCCAAGTATACCACGGGCACCACATACCCTAGTACACCGCGGGCATCACATACCCAAGTACACCGCGGGCACCACATACCGAACTACACCGCGGGCGCCACATACCCAAGTATACCGCGGGCACCACATACCCTAGTACACCGCGGGCATCACATACCCAAGTACACCGCGGGCACCACATACCCTAGTACACCTCGGGCATCACATACCCTAGTACACCGCGGGCACCACATACCCAAGTACACCTCGGGCATCATATACTCTAGTACACTGCGGGCATCACATACCCAAGTACACTGCGGGCATCACATACCCTAGTACACCGCGGGCACCACATACCCTAGTACACCGCGGGCACCACATACCCTAGTACACCTCGGTTACACATACCCTAGTACACCGCGGGCACCACATACCCAAGTACACTGCGGGCATCACATACCCTAGTACACCGCGGGCACCACATACCCTAGTACACCGCGGGCACCACATACCCTAGTACACCTCGGTTACACATACCCTAGTACACCGCGGGCACCACATACCCAAGTACACCTCGGGCATCATATACTCTAGTACACTGCGGGCATCACATACCCAAGTACACCGCGGGCATCACATACCCTAGTACGCCGCGGGCACCACATACCCTAGTACACCGCGGGCACCACATACCGAACTACACCGCGGGCGCCACATACCCAAGTATACCGCGGGCACCACATACCCTAGTACACCGCGGGGATCACATACCCAAGTACACCGCGGGCACCACATACCCTAGTACACCTCGGGCATCACATACCCTAGTACACCGCGGGCACCACATACCCAAGTACACCTCGGGCATCATATACTCTAGTACACTGCGGGCATCACATACCCAAGTACACTGCGGGCATCACATACCCTAGTACGCCGCGGGCACCACATACCCTAGTACACCGCGGGCACCACATACCCTAGTACACCGCGGGCACCACATACCCTAGTACACCTCGGTTACACATACCCTAGTACACCGCGGGCACCACATACCCAAGTACACCTCGGGCATCATATACTCTAGTACACTGCGGGCATCACATACCCAAGTACACCGCGGGCATCACATACCCTAGTACGCCGCGGGCACCACATACCCTAGTACACCGCGGGCACCACATACCCTAGTACACCGCGGGCACCACATACCCTAGTACACCTCGGTTACACATACCCTAGTACACCACGGGCACCACATACCCAAGTACACCGCGGGCATCACATACCCTAGTACACCGCGGGCACCACATACCCTAGTACACCGCGGGCACCACATACCCTAGTACACCGCGGGCACCACATACCCTAGTATACCGCGGGCACCACATACCCTAGTATACCGCGGGCACCACATACCGAACTACACCGCGGGCGCCACATACCCAAGTATACCGCGGGCACCACATACCCTAGTACACCGCGGGCATCACATACCCAAGTACACCGCGGGCACCACATACCCTAGTACACCTCGGGCATCACATACCCTAGTACACCGCGGGCACCACATACCCTAGTACACCTCGGTTACACATACCCTAGTACACCGCGGGCACCACATACCCAAGTACACCGCGGGCATCACATACCCTAGTATGCCGCGGGCACCACATATTCTAGTACACCGCGGGCACCACATACCCTAGTACACCGCGGGCACCACATACCCTAGTACACCTCGGGCATCACATACCCTAGTACACCGCGGGCACCACATACCCAAGAACACCTCGGGCATCATATACTCTAGTACACTGCGGGCATCACATACCCAAGTACACTGCGGGCATCACATACCCTAGTACGCCGCGGGCACCACATACCCTAGTACACCGCGGGCACCACATACCCTAGTACACCGCGGGCACCACATACCCTAGTACACCTCGGTTACACATACCCTAGTACACCGCGGGCACCACATACCCAAGTACACCTCGGGCATCACATACCCAAAGTACACCGCGGGCACCTCATACCCTAGTACACCGCGGGCACCACATACCGAACTACATCGCGGGCGCCACATACCCAAGTATACCGCGGGCACCACATACCCTAGTACACCGCGGGCATCATATACTCTAGTACACCTCGGGCATCACATACCCAAGTACACCGCGGGCATCACATACCCTAGTACGCCGCGGGCACCACATACCCTAGTACACCGCGGGCACCACATACCCAAGTACACCTCGGGCATCACATACCCTAGTCCACCGCGGGCACCACATACCCAAGTATACCGCGGGCACCTCATACCCAACTACACCGCGGGCACCACATACCCTAGTACACCGCGGGCACCACATACCCAAGTACACCTCGGGCATCACATACCCTAGTCCACCGCGGGCACCACCTACCCAAGTATACCGCGGGCACCTTATACCCTAGTACACCGCGGGCACCACATACCCTAGTACACCGCGGGCACCACATACCCTAGTACACTGCGGGCACCACATACCCTAGTATACCGCGGGCACCACATACCCAACTACACCGCGGGCATCACATACCCTAGTACACCGCGGGCATCACATACCCTAGTACACCGCGGGCACCACATACCCTAGTATACCGCGGGCACCACATACCCAACTACACCGCGGGCATCACATACCCTAGTACACCGCGGGCATCAAATAACCAAGTACACCGCAGGCATCATATACTCTAGTACACTGCGGGCATCACATACCCTAGTACACCGCGGGCATCACATACCCTAGTACGTCGCGGGCACCACATACCCTAGTACACCGCGGGCACCACATACCCAAGTACACCTCGGGCATCACATACCCTAGTACACCGCGGGCACCACATACCCAAGTACACCTCGGGCATCACATACCCTAGTCCACCGCGGGCACCACATACCCAAGTATACCGCGGGCACCTCATACCCTAGTACACCGCGGGCACAACATACCCTTGTACACCGCGGGCACCACATACCCAAGTACACCTCGGGCATCACATACCCTAGTCCACCGCGGGCACCACATACCCTAGTACACCGCGAGCACCACATACCCTAGTACACCGAAGGCACCACATACCCAAGTACACCTCGGGCATCACATACCCAAGTACACCGCGGGCACCACATACCGAACTACACCGCGGTCGCCACATACCCAAGTATACCGCGGGCACCACATACCCTAGTACACCGCGGGCATCACATACCCAAGTACACCGCGGGCACCACATACCGAACTACACCGCGGGCGCCACATACCCAAGTATACCGCGGGCACCACATACCCTAGTACACCGCGGGCATCACATACCCAAGTACACCGCGGGCACCACATACCCTAGTACACCGCGGGCATCACATACCCAAGTACACCGCGGGCACCACATACCGAACTACACCGCGGGCGCCACATACCCTAGTACACCGAAGGCACCACATACCCAAGTACACCTCGGGCATCACATACCCAAGTACACCGCGGGCACCACATACCGAACTACACCGCGGTCGCCACATACCCAAGTATACCGCGGGCACCACATACCCTAGTACACCGCGGGCATCACATACCCAAGTACACCGCGGGCACCACATACCGAACTACACCGCGGGCGCCACATACCCAAGTATACCGCGGGCACCACATACCCTAGTACACCGCGGGCATCACATACCCAAGTACACCGCGGGCACCACATACCCTAGTACACCGCGGGCATCACATACCCAAGTACACCGCGGGCACCACATACCGAACTACACCGCGGGCGCCACATACCCAAGTATACCGCGGGCACCACATACCCTAGTACACCGCGGGCATCACATACCCAAGTACACCGCGGGCACCACATACCCTAGTACACCGCGGGCACCACATACCCAAGTACACCTCGGGCATCACATACCCTAGTCCACCGCGGGCATCACATACCCAAGTACACCGCGGGCACCACATACCGAACTACACCGCGGGCGCCACATACCCAAGTATACCGCGGGCACCACATACCCTAGTACACCGCGGGCATCACATACCCAAGTACACCGCGGGCACCACATACCCTAGTACACCTCGGGCATCACATACCCTAGTACACCGCGGGCACCACATACCCTAGTACGCCGCGGGCACCACATACCCTAGTACACCGCGGGCACCACATACCCTAGTACACCGCGGGCACCACATACCCTAGTATACCGCGGGCACCACATACCGAACTACACCGCGGTCGCCACATACCCTAGTACACCGCGAGCACCACATACCCTAGTACGCCGCGGGCACCACATACCCTAGTACACCGCGGGCACCACATACCCAAGTACACCTCGGGCATCACATACCCTAGTCCACCGCGGGCACCACATACCCAAGTATACCGCGGGCACCTCATACCCAACTACACCGCGGGCACCACATACCCTAGTACACCGCGGGCACCACATACCCAAGTACACCTCGGGCATCACATACCCTAGTCCACCGCGGGCACCACCTACCCAAGTATACCGCGGGCACCTTATACCCTAGTACACCGCGGGCACCACATACCCTAGTACACCGCGGGCACCACTTACCCTAGTACACTGCGGGCACCACATACCCTAGTATACCGCGGGCACCACATACCCAACTACACCGCGGGCATCACATACCCTAGTACACCGCGGGCATCACATACCCTAGTACACCGCGGGCACCTCATACCCTAGTATACCGCGGGCACCACATACCCAACTACACCGCGGGCATCACATACCCTAGTACACCGCGGGCATCAAATAACCAAGTACACCGCAGGCATCATATACTCTAGTACACTGCGGGCACCACATACCCTAGTATACCGCGGGCACCACATACCCAACTACACCGCGGGCATCACATACCCTAGTACACCGCGGGCATCACATACCCTAGTACACCGCGGGCACCTCATACCCTAGTATACCGCGGGCACCACATACCCAACTACACCGCGGGCATCACATACCCTAGTACACCGCGGGCATCAAATAACCAAGTACACCGCAGGCATCATATACTCTAGTACACTGCGGGCATCACAAACCCTAGTACACCGCGGGCATCACATACCCTAGTACGTCGCGGGCACCACATACCCTAGTACACCGCGGGCACCACATACCCAAGTACACCTCGGGCATCACATACCCTAGTACACCGCGGGCACCACATACCCAAGTACACCTCGGGCATCACATACCCTAGTCCACCGCGGGCACCACATACCCAAGTATACCGCGGGCACCTCATACCCTAGTACACCGCGGGCACAACATACCCTTGTACACCTCGGGCATCACATACCCAAGTATACCGCGGGCACCTCATACCCAAGTACACCGCGGGCACCACATACCCTAGTACACCGCGGGCATCACATACCCAACTACACCGCGGGCACCACTTACCCTAGTACACCGCGGGCATCACATACCCTAGTACGCCGCGGGCACCACATACCCTAGTACACCGCGGGCACCACATACCCAAGTACACCTCGGGCATCACATACCCTAGTACACCGCGGGCACCACATACCCAAGTAAACCTCGGGCATCACATACCCAAAGTACACCGTGGGCACCACATACCCAAGTATACCGCGGGCACCTCATACCCTAGTACACCGCGGGCACCACATACCCAAGTATACCGCGGGCACCTCATACCCAAGTACACCGCGGGCACCACATACCCTAGTACACCGCGGGCATCACATACCCAACTACACCGCGGGCACCACTTACCCTAGTACACCGCGGGCATCACATACCCTAGTACGCCGTGGGCACCACATACCCTAGTACACCGCGGGCACCACATACCCAAGTACACCTCGGGCATCACATACCCTAGTCCACCGCGGGCACCACATACCCTAGTACACCGCGAGCACCACATACCCTAGTACACCGCGGGCACCACATACCCAAGTACACCTCGGGCATCACATACCCTAGTACACCGCGGGCACCACATACCCAAGTACACCTCGGGCATCACATACCCAAAATACACCGCGGGCACCACATACCCAAGTATACCGCGGGCACCTCATACCCTAGTACACCGCGGGTACCACATACCGAACTACACCGCGGGCACCACATACCCAAGTATACCGCGGGCACCACATACCCTAGTACACCGCGGGCATCACATACCCTAGTACACTGCGGGCACCACATACCCTAGTACACCTCGGGCATCACATACCCTAGTACACCGCGGGCACCACATACCCAAGTACACCTCGGGCATCATATACTCTAGTACACTGCGGGCATCACATACCCAAGTACACCGCGGGCATCACATACCCTAGTACGCCGCGGGCACCACATATTCTAGTACACCGCGGGCACCACATACCCTAGTACACCGCGGGCACCACATACCCTAGTACACCTCGGTTACACATACCCTAGTACACCGCGGGCACCACATACCCAAGTACACCTCGGGCATCACATACCCAAAGTACACCGCGGGCACCTCATACCCTAGTACATCGCGGGCACCACATACCCTAGTACACCTCGGTAACACATACCCTAGTACACCGCGGGCACCACATACCCAAGTATACCGCGGGCACCACATACCCTAGTACACCGCGGGCATCATATACTCTAGTACTCCGCGGGCATCACATACCCTAGTACGCCGCGGGCACCACATACCCTAGTATACCGCGGGCACCACCTACCCTAGTACACCGCGGGCATCATATACTCTAGTACACCTCGGGCATCACATACCCAAGTACACCGCGGGCACCACATACCCTAGTACACTGCGGGCATCACATACCCTAGTCTACCGCGGGCACCTCATACCCTAGTACACCGCGGGCACCACATACCCTAGTACACCGCGGGCACCACATACCCTAGTATACCGCGGGCACCACATACCGAACTACACCGCGGTCGCCACATACCCAAGTATACCGCGGGCACCACATACCCTAGTTCACCGCGGGCATCACATACCCAAGTACACCGCGGGCACCACATACCGAACTACACCGCGGGCGCCACATACCCAAGTATACCGCGGGCACCACATACCCTAGTACACCGCGGGCATCACATACCCAAGTACACCGCGGGCACCACATACCCTAGTACACCTCGGGCATCACATACCCTAGTACACCGCGGGCACCACATACCCAAGTACACCTCGGGCATTATATACTCTAGTACACTGCGGGCATCACATACCCAAGTACACCGCGGGCATCACATACCCTAGTACGCCGCGGGCACCACATATTCTAGTACACCGCGGGCACCACATACCCTAGTACACCGCGGGCACCACATACCCTAGTACACCTCGGGCATCACATACCCTAGTACACCGCCGGCACCACATACCCAAGTACACCTCGGGCATCATATACTCTAGTACACTGCGGGCATCACATACCCAAGTACACCGCGGGCATCACATACCCTAGTACGCCGCGGGCACCACATACCCTAGTACACCGCGGGCACCACATACCCTAGTACACCGCGGGCACCACATACCCTAGTACACCTCGGTTACACATACCCTAGTACACCGCGGGCACCACATACCCAAGTACACCGCGGGCATCACATACCCTAGTACACCGCGGGCACCACATACCCTAGTACGCCGCAGGCACCACATACCCTAGTACACCGCGGGCACCACATACCCTAGTATACCGCGGGCACCACATACCCTAGTATACCGCGGGCACCACATACCCACTTACACCGCGGGCACCACATACCCAAGTATACCGCGGGCATCACATACCCAACTACACCGCGGGCACCACATACCCTTGTACACCGCGGGCACCACATACCCTAGTACACCGCGGGCACTACTTACCCAATTACACCTCGGCCATCACATACCCAACTACACCGCAGGCACCACATACCTTAGTACACCGCGGGCACCCCATACCCTAGTACACCGCGGGCATCACATACCTTAGTACACCGCGGGCACCACATACCCAACTACACCGCGGTCACCACATACCCAAGTATACCGCGGGCATCACATACCCAACTACACCGCGGGCACCACATACCCTAGTACACCGCGGGCACCACATACCCCAGTACACCGCGGGCATCACATACCCCAGTACACCGCGGGCACCACATACCCTAGTACACCGCGGGCATCACATACCCAAGTACACCGCGGGCACCACATACCGAACTACACCGCGGGCGCCACATACCCAAGTATACCGCGGGCACCACATACCCTAGTACACCGCGGGCATCACATACCCAAGTACACCGCGGGCATTACATACCCTAGTACACCTCGGGCATCACATACCCTAGTACACCGCGGGCACCACATACCCAAGTACACCTCGGGCATCATATACTCTAGTACACTGCGGGCATCACATACCCAAGTACACCGCGGGCATCACATACCCTAGTATGCCGCGGGCACCACATATTCTATTACACCGCGGGCACCAAATACCCTAGTACACCGCGGGCACCACATACCCTAGTACACCTCGGGCATCACATACCCTAGTACACCGCGGGCACCACATACCCAAATACATCTCGGGCATCATATACTCTAGTACACTGCGGGCATCACATACCCAAGTACACTGCGGGCATCACATACCCTAGTACGCCACGGGCACCACATACCCTAGTACACCGCGGGCACCACATACCCTAGTACACCGCGGGCACCACATACCCTAGTACACCTCGTTTACACATACCCTAGTACACCTCGGGCATCACATACCCAAAGTACACCGCGGGCACCTCATACCCTAGTACACCGCGGGCACCACATACCGAACTACATCGCGGGCGCCACATACCCAAGTATACCGCGGGCACCACATACCCTAGTACACCGCGGGCATCATATACTCTAGTACACCTCGGGCATCACATACCCAAGTACGCCGCGGGCACCACATACCCTAGTACACCGCGGGCACCACATACCCAAGTACACCTCGGGCATCACATACCCTAGTCCACCGCGGGCACCACATACCCAAGTATACCGCGGGCACCTCATACCCAACTACACCGCGGGCACCACATACCCTAGTACACCGCGGTCACCACATACCCAAGTATACCGCGGGCATCACATACCCAACTACACCGCGGGCACCACATACCCTAGTACACCGCGGGCACCACATACCCCAGTACACCGCGGGCATCACATACCCCAGTACACCGCGGGCACCACATACCCTAGTACACCGCGGGCATCACATACCCAAGTACACCGCGGGCACCACATACCGAACTACACCGCGGGCGCCACATACCCAAGTATACCGCGGGCACCACATACCCTAGTACACCGCGGGCATCACATACCCAAGTACACCGCGGGCACCACATACCCTAGTACACCTCGGGCATCACATACCCTAGTACACCGCGGGCACCACATACCCAAGTACACCTCGGGCATCATATTATACTCTAGTACACTGCGGACATCACATACCCAAGTACACCGCGGGCATCACATACCCTAGTATGCCGCGGGCACCACATATTCTAGTACACCGCGGGCACCACATACCCTAGTACACCGCGGGCACCACATACCCTAGTACACCTCGGGCATCACATACCCTAGTACACCGCGGGCACCACATACCCAAGTACACCTCGGGCATCATATACTCTAGTACACTGCGGGCATCACATACCCAAGTACACTGCGGGCATCACATACCCTAGTACGCCACGGGCACCACATACCCTAGTACACCGCGGGCACCACATACCCTAGTACACCGCGGGCACCACATACCCTAGTACACCTCGGTTACACATACCCTAGTACACCGCGGGCACCACATACCCAAGTACACCTCGGGCATCACATACCCAAAGTACACCGCGGGCACCTCATACCCTAGTACACCGCGGGCACCACATACCGAACTACATCGCGGGCGCCACATACCCAAGTATACCGCGGGCACCACATACCCTAGTACACCGCGGGCATCATATACTCTAGTACACCTCGGGCATCACATACCCAAGTACACCGCGGGCATCACATACCCTAGTACGCCGCGGGCACCACATACCCTAGTACACCGCGGGCACCACATACCCAAGTACACCTCGGGCATCACATACCCTAGTCCACCGCGGGCACCACATACCTAAGTATACCGCGGGCACCTCATACCCAACTACACCGCGGGCACCACATACCCTAGTACACCGCGGGCACCACATACCCAAGTACACCTCGGGCATCACATACCCAACTACACCGCGGGCATCACATACCCTAGTACACCGCGGGCATCACATAACCAAGTACACCGCAGGCATCATATACTCTAGTACACTGCGGGCATCACATACCCTAGTACACCGCGGGCATCACATACCCTAGTACGTCGCGGGCACCACATACCCTAGTCCACCGCGGGCACCACATACCCTAGTACACCGCGGGCACCACATACCCTAGTACACCGCGGGCACCACATACCCTAGTACACCGCGGGCATCACATACTAAACTACACCGCGGGCATCACATACCCTAGTACACCGCGGGCACCTCATACCGAACTACACCGCGGGCGCCACATACCCAAGTATACCGCGGGCACCACATACCCTAGTACACCGCGGGCATCACATACATAAGTACACCGCGGGCATCATATACTCTAGTACACTTCGGGCATCACATACCCAAGTACACCGCGGGCATCACATACCCTAGTACACCGCGGGCACCACATACCCTAGTATACCGCGGGCACCACATACCCAACTACACCGCGGGCATCACATACCCTAGTACACCGCGGGCACCACATACCCTAGTACACCGCGGGCACCACATACCCTAGTATACCGCGGGCACCACATACCCTAGTATACCGCGGGCACCACATACCCACTTACACCGCGGGCACCACATACCCAAGTATACCGCGGGCATCACATACCCAACTACACCGCGGGCACCTCATACCCTAGTACACCGCGGGCACCACATACCCCAGTACACCGCGGGCACCACATACCCTAGTACACCGCGGGCACCACATACCCTAGTACACCGCGGGCACCACATACCCTAGTATACCGCGGGCACCACATACCCTAGTATACCGCGGGCACCACATACCCACTTACACCGCGGGCACCACATACCCAAGTTTACCGCGGGCATCACATACCCAACTACACCGCGGGCACCACATACCCTTGTACACCGCGGGCACCACATACCCTAGTACACCGCGGGCACTACTTACCCAAGTACACCTCGGCCATCACATACCCATGACACCGCGGGCACCACATACCCTAGTACACCGC
Source organism: Ecliptopera silaceata (assembly GCA_932527185.1). Taxonomy (NCBI): domain Eukaryota; kingdom Metazoa; phylum Arthropoda; class Insecta; order Lepidoptera; family Geometridae; genus Ecliptopera; species Ecliptopera silaceata. The sequence continues at coordinate 2,501,491 of OW052217.1, read as the reverse complement.
GGGCACTACTTACCCAAGTACACCTCGGCCATCACATACCCAACTACACCGCAGGCACCACATACCTTAGTACACCGCGGGCACCACATACCCTAGTACACCGCGGGCATCACATACCTTAGTACACCGCGGGCACCACATACCCAACTACACCGCGGTCACCACATACCCAAGTATACCGCGGGCATCACATACCCAACTACACCGCGGGCACCACATACCCTAGTACACCGCGGGCACCACATACCCCAGTACACCGCGGGCATCACATACCCAACCACACCGCGGGCACCACATACCCTAGTACACCGCGGGCACCACATACCCTATTACACCGCGGGCACCACATACCCAAGCACACCGCGGGCATCACATACCCTAGTACACCGCGGGCACCACATACCCTATTACACCGCGGGCACCACATACCCAAGCACACCGCGGGCATCACATACCCTAGTACACCGCGGGCACCACATACCCAACTACACCGCGGGCACCACATACCCTAGTACACCGCGGGCACCACATACCCTTTTATACCGCGGGCACCACATACCCAAGTACACCGCGGGCATCACATACCCAACTACACCGCGGGCACCACATACCCTAGTACACCGCGGGCATCACATACCCAAGTACACCGCGGGCATCACATACCCAACTACACCGCGGGCACCACATACCCTAGTACACCGCGGGCATCACATACCTTAGTACACCGCGGGCACCACATACCCAACTACACCGCGGTCACCACATACCCAAGTATACCGCGGGCATCACATACCCAACTACACCGCGGGCACCACATACCCTAGTACACCGCGGGCACCACATACCCCAGTACACCGCGGGCATCACATACCCAACCACACCGCGGGCACCACATACCCTAGTACACCGCGGGCACCACATACCCTATTACACCGCGGGCACCACATACCCAAGCACACCGCGGGCATCACATACCCTAGTACACCGCGGGCACCACATACCCTATTACACCGCGGGCACCACATACCCAAGCACACCGCGGGCATCACATACCCTAGTACACCGCGGGCACCACATACCCAACTACACCGCGGGCACCACATACCCAACTACACCGCGGGCATCACATACCCAACTACACCGCGGGCACCACATACCCTAGTACACCGCGGGCACCACATACCCAAGTATACCGCGGGCACCTCATACCCTAGTACACCGCGGGCACCACATACCCAACTACTACTATTATCTTTATCATATGTAGAGAATTTCATAGGTATTTTATTACACCTTGGGTTACATTATTGAAGTTTGAGTAGAGATCCCTAACTTTTTTGAAAATAAAATATAGCCTATGTTCAGCGCAGATAATGTAGCTTCACAACGCTGAAAGAATTTTTGAAATCGGTCCAGTAGTTTTGGAGCCTATTCGATGCAAACAAACAAACAAACAATCAAATCATTCCTCTTTATAATATTAGTTTAGATAATTTTGGCAGTCGGATGGAACCTGAGAAGTGGGCGAGAATAGCGACTTCTTGGGTGCCCGAGAATATGAGGCGACGACCGGGCCGGCCGAGAAGACGTTGGAGAGACGATCTCGACTCATACGCGACGGAGTGGTGGGTAACCGCAGGAGATCGGGATGAATGGAAGAGTTTGGGGGAGACCTTTGCCCTGCAGTGGGACACAATAGATTAAATTAAAAAAAAAAGATGCTACCTTTGCTGGTAAAACTACCTAAATACGTTATTTTGATGTTAGTTACGAAATGACGAATCGCCTGTGCAATTTAACTAAAGTATTTTACACTAGTTTGTTAGCGCAGACTTAATTTCTTGATTACCTAATGTGACATAATGTCAACGGTAGCTTTTTGTAAGATACGGGTTAAACTTTCATGTCATTTTTTTTGGTTTAATACATAAATTGCAATAATTTGTTAATAAGTAATTGAACATTCAAAGAGAATTTAAAAAAATTGTAAATTACCTCTTTCCTAATTTCATATAATTTATAGCTACAAAAATATAAATAAGTATATCAAAATTATTTCTTAGCTATCAATTATAATTTTGCACAAATGATTACTATAGCCAATAGTTTGGAATTTACAAACACTAAAAATCAGTTTTTAATGTACAACTAACAATAATAGGTTAAAGCTAGTATTTTGAAACATTTAATTAAAAAAGTATGTCAAATGACTCCATTATATTTAACTTCTACAGTAACATATAATTCCCACGATATCCTTCGTTAGCCACCACTTAGGGATAAGTAATTATTGCATTTTCGAATAAAAGAACTTATTCTTATTTTATTTTTTTATTTTATTTATTTAACAAAATCCACAGCTCTTAGTGTAATACAAAATAAGGTAAGTATCTTAAAAATATATCATACAGCCAATAACGGATTTACATTTTTTGTGTAAAACTATTAATAAAACGACAATCACTAAACTATAACTAAGTATACAAAATCTTCTAACGTTTTTGATAAGTACTTAAATAATAAAACAAATAATAAGTGTTATGTGTGTGGGCGTGTGTATCTTGTAAAGTGTGTGGAGAGGGGTTCAATTCTGTTACTCTTGTCTTTAAAAGGCTAGCTTATTCAGAAGAAATGAAACCCTCCGGTGTCATGCAAGTGTAAATTTTAAAAGTGAGTGTGTGAGTTTGTGGTGAATATGTGACAATAATATCTAAATATAAATATGTACCCAATATTACATGTATAGAAATATATCTACAAATATAAATATAACGCAAAAATAAAAGAATCCTAAAACTACATTTAACTACACCAATTTTTTTTTTTTTTTTTTTTTTTATTCAAGAAGCACTCTCTTCGAGAATACTTCGAATCTCCTGTTTAAAGTGGTGCTTGCTACTATTAAAAATATCAACCTGACCAAACCTCTTATTATAATTTCGGTGCAAACGACATACGAGTGCATTTTGAGCATAATTTGTGTGTATATTCACATAAGCAAACAACTTAGTATGTCTAGTTCGAGTGTTCGGAACATTCAAACGCAGCAATTTTGTCAACAGCTTTGGGCTATCAATATACTTAGTTGTTACAAACCCCATGCAAAAAGGACATGTCAGCAAGCATTCTACGGTGTTCTAGCGTAGTGAGTTGGTGAAAAATGCAAGCTTCGCGATAGTCATCGAAGTTACAAAAATTACGAAAGTTGAGGTGTTTTACAAATTTGCTTTGTATGCTCTCCAGACTCTGGGCATAAGTTATATACTGCGGGTTCCAAATAGAGCTGCAATACTCCAGTACACTTCTTACGTATGAATAGTACAAGACTTTTAAGCAATTCACATCGGAGAAGGAATTAATTCGAAATTGCAAAAAAAATGTTTTAATTAAAAAAAATCGTACTTTATGTTGCAGCGCGTAGTGAATTGTCCGGTAAAATTGTTAATTCCTATATAATAATTATCCGTAATTATATTTATTGATGTAAATTGTTGATCTCAACAATAAGTAAGTACTTATATGTTCAAACAAATTCTCTAGAAAAATATATCTATAAAGTCAACATCACTCAAGACCTACTTTACAAAACGTGATAACTATCACTCATAAAAGTCATCTGCAAAAATAAACGGTGACCAAAAAACGACTAGTATCAATAGCTGCCAACAGAATGTTGAAGAGGTCTAATTGACGGTAACAATTTGGATGGTGTTCTTGTGGTGGTGAAAATGACGAACTCAAACATTTTTGGGGATATACTGGAATGAATTCGGAGCGTCATTTAGGGTTAAAAACGCTTGACTATACTGAATATTGTGTAATAACTTACAATGTTGTTTGTAATTTTACGCTTTATGTTCCAGTCCCAAACTAAGCAACACTTGTATGAGAAGTAGTTATTCTTTATTTTTTACTAGCTGACCCATGCCCACTTCGTTGGGTATAATTCGACCGTTTTTTCTCCGATTCACTTTGCAAACGGACTAACACGTAAAAGCCTTTTTATTTTTCGGTTTTTTATACATATAACCTATGACACTCAGCAATAATGTGACTTTCTATTGGTGAAAGAATTTTAAAAATCGGTTCAGTAGATCCCGAGATTACCCCTTACAATTTAACAAATATACAAACACACAAACTTTACCTCTTTATAATATTAGTATAGATTAGTATAAAAGTATAGATTTATTAGCTCAAGTTGTTATTTATTAATCAGAATATAAGTATGTAGGTACATGTGCAATGTGAAAAAAAAAACTAATTAAGTATATCTATTTGTTTTTTTTTGGTAAAAAATTGAATAAAATACATAAGTACCTACTCGTAAATACAACCCAGACATCAAATGTACCAACATATTGAGCTGTGTGTGACGATTGAGGCCTTTATAATTTAATTAGGTATTTCAACATTTTTGTAGCTGTTTATTATTTTCAAACAGTTCAGAGAATATAAAAAAGGTTACTTTTAAATAAAATATGTTTTGTGTCAAGCTACCAAAAATATTTTAAGTATTAAGTAATTCTAACTCAAAATAATCGTCCGTATATTTCCAACCAACTTCTCTGGTACAGATAGCATCAGAGCATACCTTCGACTCATTACGTCTGACATTGTCCCGTCTTGTTCTGTGTTTTTGCTGACTGTACCAGCTTATGTCACTTTGACAGGACTTTGACAGGTTTGACGGGCGCCTGCTTAGACTTCAAAATTTAGAAAAGTTTGATCATATGAACATAAGACTTTTAAAATGATTACATTTCTAGTAGGTACCTATAACATAATTACACAAACAATGACGGTTTACCTAAGTGTAATGTTAGTAATATAGTTAATAAGTAAATATTTGGTAAAATAATTAAATGATTTTGTCAGATTGATAATGATGTTTGTCATAAATGTGTTAACAATATGATCAAATAGTAAAAATATCTATTTAAGTATGTAATGTATTGTATTAAGTATGTCAGTCTTCTAGTAGGTACCCTATCACAAGCTCTGCTTAGCTTGAGGCTAGATGATGTTGTGTGGATTGTCCAGCATTATTTATTTATTATTTATTTAAGTGAAAGAGTCCTGACAGTGACATTACAACTGTTATTGAACCTGTGGTCCTGTCATCTTTTTGTTTGACGCTACAACATTACAGGCATAGTTCTCTGACACAATGGCGGGAGATGAAACTTGAATGATATTTTTGTTTTAGAATTCCTTCATCTTTAATAGCTTCTGTCTGTCATAAATGTATATAAATAAATAAATAATGCTGGACACTCCACACAACATCATCTAGCCCCAAGCTAAGCAGAGCTTGTGTTATGGGTACTAGAAGACTGACATACTTACATAATACAATACATTACATAGATAGATATTTTTTATTATACATATAAAATACACAGAACACCCGTAATAAAATAATTTGCAGATCGTACAAACTTTTATCCCAAGGCGGGAATCGAACCCGCAACCTCCGCGTCGCAGGCGGACCCTCGCCCACCGCGTCACATCGGTCGTCAATATAAGGTTAAACCACAGAGGTTAGTTGGAATAAAATTTTCTGTAGTATTAAGCCTTCTTTTTAAAAGATGATTGTGGTTACGCGAAGTATTTCTTTATTCAGTAAAATCACAAGGATCATTTAGAATCATCTTACATACTAGGTGATTCTAGGTGCCAGTTCCACGCGACCAGAGCCTAGAAGATGTAAAAATTATCAAAATTATTACTTAGTTCAATATATTTTTGAACCCCAACTGTTCATATTTATCATTATAAAAGGCTTCTGCTTTTCTAATCTTAGTTACTAAACCTAACAACACTTTCTTGAACATTTATCATGACAAAATGACCATTGCATTTAAATAATTAATGAAAACATTCCATTTTACCTTCAATAATGTATCTACAGAATAAAACGTTGTAGGTACGTAAAACGTATAACATTTCCTTGAGAAAATAGAAAGATTTTCAAAACATCGGCAAAGAAGAATCCAAATAAGTAAGTACCTACTGATATATACGCGTGGTCAGACTTGTGGCATGACTAAATCTATTTTTATTTATTTATATCAATGTACATTGATATTATGTACATTGATTTCAACTTTATAAGCGATCTTCCAATATAATTGGCTTGATTTTGGTTTACGTACAAAAATATATTTGTTTGCTAAAATTGACATTTCAATTAAGCGTGCATAAGGTAGGCAGGTCATGTCACTTTTAGTATTATAAATATAAGTAGGTAAGTACCTAAATCACTGTTTCCGTGCGTACCAAACTATGTTTTGACAGTTGACATTTCATAGCCGCATGTCATGTTTTCTTTTTGACAACAAAAGGCAAATTACTTGTACAGACTAAGCTACATTCAGTTTTACATGGGAATAGACTACTGAATTTAATTTAAAATTAAAAATTAATAAATAAACAAAATACTTCATCAAAAAGGCCCGTTTTTGTCATTATAGTCTGATATGCCGTTTTCAAAAATATATTTTTACATGTGTTGTATAGACTCCCATAAGTATTTCAGTCTATTATTATGTAATAATCAAGTTCTTATACTTAGTTTAGGTACTTTACTTAAATTGAAACTAGAAAGCGCTGTTAAGATCTTTGTCATTGCATTTTTTACCTATTTATTCGTGATTGAATAATTTTTTTCACAATTTATTAACCGTTTGATTAAAAATAGTCGTAGTATGAACGTGCATAAGACCGGAGGCATATTTTGGTTGATGTGGGTCTATGCCACAGATAAGATGGATCAATGAGGGCTTTGCAGACCGGCCAACAAGTTCGTCCGTTTGTATAAACCTTTTTTGTGCTGTGGATCACTCAAATATGGCTTCTGTGGACGAACAGATGCCGCATTGCTGTTTTGTTTGAAGGTTATGGATGCCGGTGCCATGACGGCTCACAAGTCATACTTCAAATAAGCTATTTCACAATAGCATCTACGGCTTTTATGTAGATATATAGTTGTATATTTTTTTATTTTGTTCCTCACACCATGTTTACTTATGTTAGTGATTATTGTTGCAAAGATGCGTTACATATTTTTTGGAAATAAATGTATCTTTATCTTGAAATTAAATTATTATCTAGGTGAACAAGCGAACAATCAAAAAATGCATAGCAAACATGAAGAAAATACCGATCTGAAATTGAACTCAAAAACTCGGAGTCAGACGAAAAATCAATAGAATTCCTAAAATACCTTACTCGCTATTCGATACTCGATTTTTTGTAAAACACTTTATTGGTAAACCTTTTGCAAAAAATATTGTTAATATTTCAAAAATTATTGACACTTAGATTGTAATCGAGATTTTGTATACGTGAAATATAAGTATTTTAATTGATTTGCAAAAAATAAAAAAAAATATCGTCATATCCAATAACATACAGTGTGTGGTCATTTTCCATATTGTAAATGATTTTATCGAGGTAAGTACTACAACATTTTTTAAGCTATTGCATAGCTTCTATCGCGGGCCTTGAGCGTGGAGACCAAATACATAAATATATAATTAACTAACCGAACGAATAAGAATAAGAATAATTTATTGTAAAACTGTGTAAGTACATGAGATCTTATATTATAACATAAAAGTATGTGATGGTTTCAACAGTTTACCCATTTCGGGTGTACAATTTTTGCTTAATATAGGTAGGTAACATACCTGATATTTATTTATTAAAATTTATCTGATTACGGATTAAAATTTATATACATGAAAATAACCTAACACTGCGCATGCGTAATCCAGCAAAAAATGCTATGCAATAGCTTTACCGCGGCAGTCCCCGAGTGCCACACGTCTTTTTTAGCTCAAACTTTTCGTATAATCCTAATCTAGACTAAATCCCACCTAAGTGGTCTTAGCTAATGTTTATGATATTATTATATTCTTCTACTAATCCTTACATAGCCTAAAATACTTAAAATTCCAAGTCTGTGACTAAATATAAAACCTAAAAATCAACTTGCGCCGTGACATTGTACACATCAGTCATAATGTTTATGATATTATTATATTCTTAACCTAAAATACTAACTTAAAATTCCTTAGCCAAGTCTGTGACTAAAAATAAATCCTATGTATCAACTTGCGCCGCGATATTGTACACATCAGTCTTAATGTTTATGATATTATTATATTCTTAACCTTAAAATTCCTTAACCAAGCCTGTGACTAAAAGTAAAACCTAAAAATTAACTTGCGTCGCAACATTGTACACATCAGTCATAATGTTTATATTATAATATTTTTGACGTGAAACGAAAAAACATGACTCATGAGGCGTTCTGAGGCGTTCTGAGGCGTTCCATGAAGTGACGTTGTCACGTTCAACTATCGTCAGTAAACCGACTTTACAGACAACCATTTTTTTAACCTTAAAATTCCTTAGCCAAGTCTGTGACTAAAAATAAAACCTAAAAATTAACTTGCGTCGCAACATTTCACACGGCGTGTCAAACATGGGAACAAGCAAAAAGAATGCGTCCGAAATTCAAAAACTTTTGAAACAAAAGATTTAACAATCGAACCATTGTTATGTTGACACAGAAATAGTCAAAACCTGAGAGTAGTTTAGACGAAGCTATTTAAATAACCACAAATTAAACAAATTCGTTGACAGGCGTCACAGCTTTGTAGTAGCTCTGCCTTCCATGCTGTGGTTCGTGGGTTCGAGTGGCACAAAAAGCAAATGTTTGTGATGAACATAAGTAGGTTATGTTCGTTTCAGTATTTTTTCATTCTTTCTGTAGCCATATTTTTCTATAATATAAGTATAGGTACGTAAGTAAATAAAATAAATATTCACGGATAATTCACACATCACACTCTAGTCCCAAACTAAGCAAAGTTTGAACTATGGGAACTAGATGAACTTGACAACAATTATTTTTTTATTTCTATGCTAACAAATTAAGTCGCTGCTCAGTTGATTGTAGCACTGCCTTCCAAGCTGTGGGTCGTGGGTTCGATTGTCATCCAGAGCAAATGTTTGTGATAAACATAAATATTTGTTTGTGTCTGGGTGTTTCTATGTATTCTATGTAGGTACTTACTTGTAAAAAAATTTAAGTACCTACCCATATAAGTATTCTATCAGCAATCTAGTTTCCCATAGTACAAGCTTTGCTTAGTTTAGGACTAGAGTGTGATGTGTGAAATGTCCGTGAATATTTATTTATACTGAAGTAAATACTAGTTTTTACTTCTAAATTAATTAATTATTCATATCAGAATTTGTTCATATTTTCATGCTATCGCTCTATAGCTTGCTCAGTTCACTCTTCAAACTTTTTTTAGCAGTTGGAGTTCGAGTCCTTTTTGGTCATTTTAAAAATAAAAATAAAACTTACTGGCCAGGATCAAGTATTACTTTGCACGTCCATAACCAGACGAAATAATTATTTTTTATAATATAATATCTAAGTACCTACTGAATGGTCATGTTGTTAGGTTAAACATTTTATTTAAGCTTTTGCATAGCTTCTATCGCGGGCCTTGAGCGTGGAGACCGAATCCAATTCCGTAACGAAATAACCTAACGAAAATAACCTAACACTGTGCATGGGTAATCCAGCAAAAAATGCTATGCAATAGTTTTAGAGCAGCAGTTGCCGAGTGCCACACGTCTTTTATTATTAGCTTTTATATAAAAATCTAATAAAACTCATTCGAAGGCAAAAATAAAATTAATAATAACGTAATGTTTCGTTTCTATATTAAAAGTAGCATATATTTTATCCTTCTTATTCGACTGCTAATAGAATACTTAAATACCTACTTTTTTTTGTAAATACTTTCATATTTTCATATTTCTGTTACGGTCCAATCAGCATTCATAATGCAAAAGAAATGTATTCGAGCAATTTATAACTTAGAAAATACCCAATCTCTACGATGCATCTTTAAAAAATATAACATTTTAACATTAACAGGAATTTATATATTAGAAATTTGTCTGTTTGTAAAAAATAATAAGCAATCCTTTTTTGATCTAAAGTCTAGCCGTATTGGTAATCTTCGAACTAAGCATAAATTTAATATTGTAATACCACAAATCAACAACACCATGTTTCTTAAAAGCCCATATGTCTCCGCTATAAAAGTTTTCAACCATTTACCGACGGAGTTAAAACAGCTTGATGGAATTATATTTAAAAATAGATTAAGAAAATGGCTAATTCAAAAGGTCTTCTATAACTTAAATGAATGTTTTGATCTCACATAGACAATATAGGTATTTTTAAGTAGTTATTTCAATGTAAAAGACTGTTAATATATTTCATGTTAATTATGTAAATATTACTCCTAAAACATAATATTGTATGTCCGAAACGGACAAACTGTAACTAGCTGTACCTATTTTATAAGATCTCAATGTACCTACACAGTTTTGCAATAAATATTATTATTCTTATTCTTATTCTTATAGAATACATAGTAACACAGAACAAATATTTATATTCATCACACAAACATTTGCTCTGAATGGGAATCGAACCCACGACCCAGCATGGATGGCAGAGCTACTACCAACTGAGCTGTGTGTGACGCTTGTCACATTTATAGAAATACTTACCACGAAAAAATATCTCATGTCAATCCTATTACGTAAGTATATCATATTCAAATCACATTGCTTGTCAAAACCAGCTTGACAGTCGAACGTTGCTTTGTCAGCGCGCAGTGTATATAAACTAGCGTTTTTCTCAGTAATTAGTTATAATGTGTACGTATGCATACCATATTCAAATCACATTGCTTGTCAAAACCAGCTTGACAGTCGAACGTTGCTTTTTCACTGCGCAGTGTATATCGAACTAGTGTTTTTCTAAGTAATTATTTATAATGTGTACGTAAGCATACCATATTCAAATTACATTGCTTGTCGAAACCAGCTTGTCATTCGAACGTTGCTTTGTCACCGCGCAGTGTATATCTAACTAGCGTTTTTCTCAGTAATTAGTTATAATGTGTACGTATGCATACCATATTCAAATCACATTGCTTGTCGAAACCAGCTTGTCATTCGAACGTTGCTTTGTCAGCGCGCAGTGTATATCTAACTAGTGTTTTTCTAAGTGATTATTTATAATGTGTACGTAAGCATACCATATTCAAATCACATTGCTTGTCGATACCAGCTTGACAGTCGAACGTTGCTTTGTCACCGCGCAGTGTATATCTAACTAGCGTTTTTCTCAGTAATTATTTATAATGTGGAATGCTAGAAAGCCACAGATAGTGCCGGATGTAGGAACAGACAGCTCGGCGCTCTATTTGCGATCTTGACTCGATTCCGAGAATCGACATCGCACCATAGTTTACTAAACTCGATGTAGAGACAGTTTTTTTTCTAACAATTATATAAAAAAATATATATTTTTAAATATTTTTTTTAAGAACTAGATTGCTAATAATAAACTTATATGAATGAATAAAATATCTACTTATGTACATACTTACTTACATACATACTTAAGTATATACTTACTTATATACTTTTTTTATTGTTTTTCTATGTATCAACAACAATAAAAAAAGTACTTATATAAATATTTGTTCTGTCTCGGTGTTACTATGTAGTAACACCGAGACAGAACAAATATTTATGTTCATCACACAAACATTTCTTCTGGGTGAGAATCGAAACCACGACCCACAGCATGGAAGGCAGAGCTACTACCAATTGAGCTGTGACGCCTGTCAAATATAAAATAAACTATAAAAAAATACATTTAAAGTTATAAGTAATATTATCCTCTATAACAGTTAAGTTATACAAAAATATTTAATTCTAGGAAGAGATATACCTACTTATCTGAAAAGTGGTTCAAATTCGTATCTATCTATGAAACGTTTAATATAATATGTACCTACTCTATGGTACAAGTTCATTTAATCTAAAATGTTCAAAGCTAGTGTTAATGATAAAACACAGAAATTGTTTATATTTCTGTCTAAATGTATAAAGAATCAAAAACTGTTTACTTAAGTTTTATGAATTCATTGATCACTGAGCCGATGTTTTTGTAGAAGTTTTTTTTTTTTTATAATCTAATGATTATAAAAAAAAAACTTCTACATAAACAACGCCTGTCATAGTTGTTGTCAGGATGGTCTAATGACCATCCTGACAACAACTACGCCTGTCATAGTTGTTGTCAGGATGGTCTAATGACCATCCTGACAACAACTATGACAGGCGTCGCAGCTCAGTTAGTAGTAGCTCTGCCTTCTATAGTAAGTAAAGTTCTTTATTCAATAAAACACAAGGATCATTTAAAATCGTCTTACATACTAGGTGATTCTAGGTGCCAGTTCCACGCGAAAAAAGAAAATTAATAAAATAAATATTCATGGACATTTCACAGATCACTCTCTTGTCCCAATATAATCAAAGCTACTGTGTGTGTAAATGTACTATGGGAACTAAAATCGTTTTATTTACTACTTACCTAAAATACTTTAAAGTTTCTCTAAAGTAAAAGAAACCAGGCCGAAAAACAATTTAAAAAATCTCCTTTCCAATTAAGTTTATTTATAATCCTTTCCTTCCTTTAATCTAGATCTACAGATTAACACCTTGAAAAATATCTTCGTTGGCATTTAAAAAAAGTTTCACAAAAAAAGTGCGTAAATGACTTTAAAAAAAATACTTAAATGTTCTAAATAACTGATACAATCTGTCGGTTAAATTATCAATTAAATTTAAACGATTCGTATCGGTAATGTAACGTAATCAATTGAATTTTTTTCATAATTTATCATTTTGATTACAATCTTTTCTAAACCAAGATGGCGGACATTTTTGTAAGAGCATTTGTGTGCAGAGTAGTGTCGGGACAGAGAGTACAGTTTTACAGACATTTCACACATTATTTATTTATTTATAGGATAACAGCACACACAATACAGAATAAGACAGAACAAAATTAAATAATAATAATAACACATCGCGCTCTAGTCCCAAACTAAGCAAAGCTTGTACTATTGTAGTAAGGATATACATATTAATTAACTAATGGGGCGTCTAAACGGGCTATATTTTACGGCAATTTGTGGCTGCAATACTGTGGCCGGCAACATTGCTACCAATACCAGCCACACTATGCAATACTTTAAGGATGGCCCGGCATTATAGCCACATATTTTTTGATATGTCAAAATGTTTCGTCGGCCATTGTTGCTGGATTGTGTGGCTCATTAAAGGGTTCTGAATCAAAGGCCATACTATTGCAGCCATATTGCAACATGTTGCCTGCAATTGATTGCTCAGCCATAAAATGTACTAAAATGTTTTATTGATGGCTGGGCAATGTTTGCCAATAATTGCAGCCACAAATTGCCGTAAAATATTGCCCGTTTAGACGCCCCATTAGAGAAAAAAACTGAGCAAAATCACAACATTGGCTCGCTCTCACAACTCGCTAGAAAGAGACAACGAGAATGTGCGGCCAGTACCTGTCTCTTTTAAGGTCTGTAATGATCATGTTGAAAGAAACAACTTTGTCAAAATTTGGCGCTCGTATTTACGTAAGTATTTTTTATACTTCATTATATAACTAAAATTATACTTTGGCAGATAGGTACTGTTGCTGTTTTTTTCCAAAATTGAATAGTGAGGTTATAAAAATATCAGAGAAATAATTAATTTAAATGAAGGTAAGTATCCATAAATAAATAAAATACTTACGTATTTTAACATAAACATATTAGATATTTTACAATAATTAGGTTTGTAAACAAATACCCAAGGAATCAACATAGGTACCTAGGTAAAATCGTTACTAAATCTACTTATTACTTAAAAAATGCTACCTCTAAATTTATATTTATCTGTGCGCATAAAAAAAGTAATTGGCGCCAAATTCGAACGTTCGTTCAGAAACAATGTCACACACTTTTTGCTAGCTACATTTAAAAAAGGTAAAATTTGAAAAAAGACCACAATATGCACCGCGGACAAATTTCTTTCGCTTTTCTGAACGAATCGACCACAAACGTTTCGTATCATAAACGTCATCAGTTATCTAATGATCCTTATTTCTTTGTAGTTAGAGTACATTTTCCTGTGATTTATTCAAGCTGTGTAATGATCTTTATGTTTTTGGGTTTAGAGTTCAATTTCCTGTGATTTATTTAAGGTGTTATTTCTTAAGGGTACGATATAAGTTTGTTTGCAAGGAGTTTTTATTCTTCAATTTAATTGTGCGAAATTGTTGCATGCGTGTTTTTGTGATACCAAAGTACTAAAATATATTCACTTTTAAATCACTATTTTGGTCCTTAAAGCTATAATAATAAGGTTGAAGTAATTATAATAAGTAGTTTAGTATCGAAATTCTTATTTTTTATCAGTAATTGGTCCTTTGCACGTCGTGGACATATTTTTATTTGTTTTTTTAACGCAATAAGTAAATTAATTAGTGATTTTTATTGAGATTTGCCGTTTTGTTTTAGTTATTTTGGTTTGTTTTTATAACGTTATTATTAAAGTGACTAATATATTTCGAAAGGTAACAAGCCGTATAACAAAAAAAAAGGTAGCACTCCGGGAGTGCCGGCAGAAGTGAAAACTTCAATATTAACGTTGTGTTTTCACTTCTAAGTTTTCACATAAAAATATAACCACAGACGTCATAATGACAATGACAATCACAATGACACAGACACATTCGCGCAAGCGCCCTGTGCCGCCTAAACAGAGCACACTCAGGCACGGTAGAAAGAGTGGGAGATACTAGTTCCTCTCCCTTTCCCTCGATCTTACGCTTCGATCAACGTCACGTGACCCTGACGCGAGTTTGAAAGTTTTTACCCACCCAGCGCCGCTAAAGAAGTTTTCACTTCAAAAGATATTGAATAACGGTCTATCTTATAAAAAGTTAGCGCACACTTGATGTATTGATTACCATACGTAATGATGACATAAAGTCAACGCTAACTTTTTATAAGATAGGGGGTAAGTATCGTAGTAGGTATTTCATTACAGTTCCAATTTATTACAACTAATAATACTAATACTTATTACAACTACTTACAACTAAAACATTTAATTCTTACAACGCGTTCGAAGTCCCGTGTAACAACTAGTATATTATTATAGGTATACGGTTTCTCTTATAAAAAGTTAGCGCAGACTTGAAGTATTAATTACCATACGTAATGAGGACTTAAAGTCAGCGCTAAATTTTTATAAGATAGATATACTGTTCATGATACGGCTGTGACAATAAATATTCTATAATATTGTCTATGATAGGTATTTTTTCTTCCCCTCTATGATTTGTCTATGTAACAAATAATTACACCATTGTACGCATTGTCATTAAAACTTACACGCAACGTTTTAATTAAAATATGTTAAATTAAATTAAATTTTATATTTTATTTATTAAATTAAATTAAATTTTAATTATATTAATATTATTATTGTAATTTTATTTAAATTAATATTATTATTTAAATTTAATTAAAATTTTATTAATTTTATTTAATTAAATTTTATTTATTGTTTATTAAATTAAATTTAATTAAATTTAAATTTTAAATTTATCATATTTTAATTAAAACGATGCGATAAACTAAAATTAATCATAATCAGACAGTCACGTTAAGTAGTATCGTACTTAGGTATATAGGTTATATTTAGTAGGGGAGACCAAGGAGGGTTGTTACAATTTTTACTTAAAACCACATATCTCAATAAAGAAACATAGCACAGTTATCTACTTTATGTCTAAATATAGAGCAATCTTTCCTTTATCAAAACCAGTCATGACAATAAATGAAAGTTGTAAGGTTTCTGAGAAAATCTACCAAAACAGAAACAACTCAAACTGTAACAACTCTCCTAACACCGAGGTAAGTTGTGACAGGCACCAAGGTAAGTTGTTACAGCTGTTTATCAATACTATATTTGATAGGTAAGATGACTTTTATAAGAATTATAAAACACACACCCTTTAATAATACTTCAATTATCATTTGGCATAATTGTTGAGACTACAGACATTAAGATTATAGGAAATAAATATTTTTTAAGTAACTATGGCATCATGACAATATCAGCCGCTATAAAATATGTCTGTAATCCAATCTATTATGACAGACGTACAGCAGCTCACTCCTAGTGCCATTCTCGACCAGCCTTTCCACTCCTGAACTGAAACCTTTTGATTGGATTGCTAATGACATAAAATTCAAAGCAAACAAACTAAAATAGGAGAGTTGTTACAGCGTGTCACAACTCTCCTAGGTGTCGAAAATTACGACCTGGTCAGAATAAACATTCATAATTTCACAACAACGTAAAGGATCATCAAAACAACGCCACTATTTGAAACTTCAAAAACCCTACAGTATACAAAAAAATACATAACCACCTAAATTTAATGTGTCACGATATAAATGTAACCAAAATTCTGACAAAAAAATTACTTTACGGCTTTTTTTTCATGCAGACGTCGTACTCGGGCAACCATTTGCCTGGTGCCTGAGGCACTTGTTTCATCAAAAAGCGCATCTAAAAATAATCAATTGAGTGGTATTGCCAGCTCACTAACGATCTTAGGTTCCGAGAAATCGGCTTTGTAACAACTCTCCTCTGTAACAACTATCCTAGGTCTCCCCTACCTAGGCCTAAGCTAAAACGTCGTATTTAATAATGTAGATTTGCGTCTCAAAATATCAAATGTCTACCTCCATCAAGCTAGGGTAACTTAATAGATACCTAAAGTACAGGCAGCGACAAAAATATGTACCTACTTAGGATTTTTTTTCTAGATATTGTTTAATAAAGACCGGTATGAATATTAAGCTTTGGGTCAGACCTTTGTCCAGCAGTGGGTCAATATAGGTTAAAAAACAAATGTAACTTAAGGCCAAGTGGGAGTCAAGAGATTCGATAAGAAAAAAAAATCCCGTTTTTACCCTTTTGGTACGGGAACCTAAAATGTACTATAGTTTTTGACAAGCGTCACAGCTCAGTTGGTAGTAGCTCTGCCTTCCATGCTTTGTCGTGGGTTCGATTCCCACCCAGAGCAAATGTTTGTGTGATGAACATAATTATTAGTTCTGTGTATGAGTATATGTATTCTATGAATGTATTTATTTACATAAAAAATATGTAAGTATTTATGTATTCTATCAGCAATCTCGTTCCCATAATACAAGCTTTCCTTAGTTTGGTACTATAGTGTGATGTGTGAACCTACGACTCAGAGCATGGAAAGTAGAACTTACTACCAACTGAGCTATAGTGACGACCGATGTGGCGCGGCGGGCAGAGGTCCGCCTGCGACGCGGAGGTTGCGGGTTCGATTCCCGTCTAAATATTTTTTCCAGGTATTCAGGTTTCTGGGTATTATTTAATAAAAAATATCTATCTATGTAATGTATTGTATTAAGAATGTCAGTCTTCTAGTACCCATAACACAAGCTCTGCTCAGCTTGGGGCTAGATGATGTTGTGTGGATTGTCCAGCATTATTATGTATGTAAAATATTGAATATCAACTTGTGCCGCCGACTGTACGTATACAGGATGTTCACAGAATCAATATCGCCATGCGTCATTCAGATCCTTTAAGAGAAGAAGCCATAATGTCAGACACGCGATGTACAGGGTGTGTTAACATGGATTTAATTACGTCGACTTTTTTAATCATACTTAATATATAAATTATTATAGACTAGCTGACCCGTGCCCACTTCGTTGTGCATAGTTCGACCGTTTTTTCTCCGATTCACTTCGCAAAACGGACTACTACGTAAGAGCCTTTTTGGTGATTCAGATATTGCAAAAATACCTATTTAAGTATTCTAACAGCAATCTACTTCCTGCGTCTGGGTGTTACTTTGTAATCTATGTATGTATTAACGAAACTAACGAAAAAAAGTATTGTATCAGCAATCTAGTTCTTATAGTACGAGCTTTGCTTAGTTTGGGACTAGAGCATGATGTGTGAAAAGTCCGTGATTATTTATTTTTGTGTGTTGTTGTAATGACGATCAGAAATAAATGATTTGTTTTACCAATTTTATTTTCAGATTTTTAATTAATGTAAGTATTCTTGTTTACAAAGTGTGCCGAAACCAATATTTTTCAGCTTAGTTTATAGGTTTTTGTTTTTGCATAAAATTAATTTATTTGGTGTCTTGATTGAGTTTCGATCATTCGGTACGCGAGGTACAGTCAACTTCATAAATGAAACCTTAAAAATAATAAAAATCATGGACATTTCACACATCACACTCTAGTCTCAAACTAAACAAAGCTTGTACTATGGGAACTAGACTGCTGATAGAATACTTATATATATATATCACGACCTACAGCATGGAAGGCAGAGCTGCTACCAATTGAGTCATCTGTGTCAACTGTTAAAAAAAGTCTATAAAACTAAAACTAAAGATATGAGCAAATATTATATAAAATACAATGAGCGGCCTTATCTATAAAAGCTATCTTTTTTAGACTATTTATGTTTGTATAAACTAAAAAATGTTGATTTAGTATTTTTTAATGAAGTAGTCTCCATACTAACTTAACTAGGCTCCTTACTTACCCACAGGATGTTATAACATTCTTTATATACAGGATGCTCAATAGTTTTTAATATTTGTATTAAAATTCAAAATAATTAGATATTTTTGATTAATCTTTTCATAACATAGATTATGACACGCAAAATGCAGCCTTGGGTACGCGACAATTTTTACTGATTTGGATCAATTGAACTATCTATAGATCGTTTGCAACGGTCTGTAGATAGCTCAACTGTTTATTGTATCTAAACTAATATTATAAAGAGGAAAGATTTGATTGTTTGTTTGTTTGTTTGTTTGTTTGTTTGTTTGTTTGCATCGAATAGGCTCCGAAACTACTGGACCGATTTCAAAAATTCTTTTACTGTTGTGAAGCTACATTATCTGTGCTGAACATAGGCTATATTATATTTTCAAAAAAAAATAGGGATCCTTACTAAAACTTCAATTATGTAACCCAAGGTGTATAAGAAATTCCTTACATCGCGTGCGCTGCAGAAACTATTGATGATAGAAAGAAATTATGTACTACAATTTTGTAGAACACATCATCATCCACAAAAAAGTCAGCGACAGCATATGTCTAACTATTATAGATATGTCATAATAAGTGTTTTAATATCAAAAAAATATAATTAAAATGACGACGCCAGAAAACGTTCTATATTTGTACTTAGGTATTAATCCTTATCTAAATAAATTACTTTAAAATTAAGACTGCTTCAATACCTTTCTATTACTTTTTAAATTATTGAATTCGGACATTCCATTCGAAAGATATCACGAGTTCAAAAATGTAAGTACTTATTAGAAAAAAGTCAGCGGGCGCCGCGCCGCCGCTGCCGGTCACGGGAGTATATGCGGGGGGGTTACATACTATAGGGTCTATATTTTTTATCATTTCGAAAATACATTTATACTGAGTAACTTATTTAGCTATATTATAATGATATTTATTTATATAGGCTACCCGTGCGAAGCCGGGGCGTACTACTAGTATTTTATATTCCTATGTGCATTTTGTAAATACTGTAATAGTCGTAAGTTAATATAATATTCAGTTGTAAAATTTGAACTAAATATATGTAAGTACCATGTCGATTGAAATCAGTTTTGTTAATATAAAAAATATCTGCCCATAATTTTTATCCTAGGTAAAACTCAATAAACTCAATAAAACACAATAAACTCTACCTTTTTCGCAATAATAACTTCTCCTTAGCCTCAAAGGTTTGCTGGAAGAACACTCTTAGTAGGGTTAAGCTCGCCTTTGTACATATCTTTCGTTATTCTAGTTTGTAAGCTTTTATATTTGTACAATAAAGAATTTAAAAATAAAGTGTCCGACTGGTATGTAACTCAATTTTTAATACCTACATCATTCAAAATATTAATTTACCATCCTTTCACATTATAACAAAATTATCCTTTGAAAATTCCATAATATTACACGTGTTCATTAATTAAGCATCCTGTAGACAGCGTTATCATATTACATGTTTTGACAGCACTCTGTAGATAGGCTTCTATCAGCAGTGCTGAGTTACATCGTTAGAAATCCCGCCAAAATCTTTATATTGTTAGACTCACTGATGCCAGCGACTTCGACTTATTAAAATAAATAATGCTGGACAATCCACACAACATCATCCAGCCCCAAGCTAAGTAGAGCTTGTGTTATGGGTACTAGAAGACTGACATACTTAATACAATACATTACATAGATATTTTTTATTATACATATAAAATACCCAGAACACCCGGAATAAATATTTGCAGATCAAACATCTATCCTAAGGCGGGAATCGAACCCGCAACCTCCGCGTCGCCGCATCGGTCGTCAAGTAAGTAGGATTACAAAGTTGAGAATTCTAAGACGAAGTCGCGGGAGCTAGCTAGTACATAATTTGTTCCGATAGACTTGCAAGCGACACCGCGAAGGAACCGCAAACAGTAGGAACGGTCAAACACTCAAGTACTGTCACTGTCACTGTCAAACAGTAAATACAGTCAACACAAATATATTTTAAACTATATAATCATAAAAAAATCGTCAACATAAGGTCAAACACTCAAGTACTGTCACTGTCACTGTCACTGTCAAACAGTAAATACAGTCATCACAAATATATTTTAAACTATAAAATCATAAAAAAATCGTCAACATAATGCGTTTTTCATTTAATGTAGGTGTTACTAAGAATTATATGAATGTATTTACAAAAAAATATATAAGTATTCTAGTAGTAGTCTTGGGTACGCTTCTGATTGCTACAGATCTGAACCATTTGAACTATCTATAGATCGTTTGCAACGGTCTGTAGATAGCTCAGCTCTTTCTTATATATTTAATATGCCAATGTACATTTTGTTAATACGGTAATAGTTTTAAGTTAGTTTATGAATAGATATACAGTATTCAATCAGCAATCTAGTTCCCATAGTACAAGCTTTGCTTAGTTTGGAGCTAGAGTGTGATGAGTGAAAAATCCGTGAATATTTATTTATTTATTAATATTCTTAGTAAAGTAACTTTATTCACAAACAAACTTACGACTATACAGTATTTACAAAATGTACATTGTCATAAAAAAATACATAAGAAACAATTGAGCTATCTACAGACCGTTGCAAACTATCTATAGATAAGTAAACAATACTGTGGCTTTACCATGAGTTTTTACTATACTATATTTACTATACTCGCTAGCGTCTGTAGTTAAAAAAATGTATGAAGACTTGTACAGCGCCTCTAGCGGATAGTTGGGTACTAAAATTCGTCATACTAATATTGACGTAACTACTGTAGTAAAGTCAGGCGATTTTACTGTGACAACTCATGGTAGAGGTACTGTACGCCAGTACACTGTGCCTAGACTCAGGTATTGATAGAGTCAACAACACATAGAGGTGTTAAAAGCATTATTTAACGGCACGGCGAAATATAGACCTATTCGACTCGGTATATTACGTAAGAGCTTTTTATAGACTTTATATTTATAGACCTTCAAAGGACTTTTACCAAATTATTTTGATAAAAAACTTGAGTTGTGTCAAGGGACACGCGGATGGAACGAAGTTTTTCATATAATAACTGGCTTGCTTTCTATAAGATAGAGAGACAGACAGAGGAACACGCGCACGCCGCACGGCTTACGACTATGTATTGCAAAAAGTGTCGTTACAACTTTTGGTCTTAATTTTTCCGTCTAGCCCCCATTCGCAACGCGTGATAAGGAACTTCGTTCCAATATGTGATCTGTCTATAAACTTCTAGCACTACTCATTCACGGGCGATTACAACTATAGCAAAAAGTGTCGTTACAGCTTTTGGTCTTAATTTTTCTAGTACCCCGCAACGCGTTTTTGCTTCGTTCCAAAAATGTGATCTGAGGCCTAATCGCCCTAAATTGTAACGTAAACGGTTCGTATCAGTAGCAGCTTCGGTTCACTAACGTAACGTATACGTAGCGTGTGCAAATTCGTATCGCTGTAAACGTCTAACCGCTCATCTTTTTTCCTGTTTTTTCCCTTCGTGTGACAGCGGTTATGGCACCAACTTCGGTTCACTAACGTTTCGGTTTCGGCTAGACGCTTATCGCGATGCCAAAATACGTACGTTAGTGAACCGTAACTTCTACTGAAACGAACCGTTGACGTTACAATTTAAAGCTATTGGGCCCCAGTCTATATGCCCCTAGCTCTACTCACACGGTCGAAATGAATAAACACGTAAATGTGTTGACAGTACCACCGCGGTGGTCTGTTGACAGTCGACGCCTACTGTCACGGTCTGCAGCCTGTCATAGCTTTGACATTAAATCATAACTAGGGTTTCTTAATACGTGACATTTGAACAATCTTTTAACCCTATTTTTATTTTTGTTAAGATCTATGACTAATTCTTAAAGACCTATTTAATCACAATAGTATTACATTATTTACAAAATGTATAAAGGCTTATAAAATACATAAGAAACAGTTGAGCTATCTACAGACCGTTGCAAATGATCTATAGATAGTTCAACTGGTCCAAATCAGTACTAATCGTCGCGTACAAGATACTGGCTGCATTGCCGCGCTGAATATGGATTGTCCAGCATTATTTATTTATTTTGTTACGGACGAAATATGACGGTGCTTGTTTTTCCGAACCCCAGACTTAACATAAGTACGTAGGTACGTAATTGCGTAGAAAGTGTAGTCTCATTGCGTATAACGAGACGAACGTATATTAACGTTAAAAAACACGAAAATGTCTAGATACGGCTTTTTTCGAGAGGAGCGTGTGTGACTAAAGTAATATTATATTATTGATGTACCTACTTCTAAATAATTATAAAAAAATAAATAAGAATTTTATTAAGAAACCTGTTCTAAATTGAACTTTTCTCAAAGGGCGGCCTTATCGCTTAGCACGATTTCTTCCAGACTATAATAAATGGTGACCAGTTTTTAAAATTATTTTGAAAACAGATTGTAACACATAGGTATGTTGATTTAAATAAAAACAACATTATTCTATTAAAATAAAAACATCAGGGGCCATCATTTATTTATATAAGTAATTGTCAATTATATTCATTATTATATTCAGTAAAATAAATAAAATATTTACATTTTTAATATTAATTTTCTTAAATTTTCGTTAAAACTATTTATGATATTTTATCCTATAAGTTAATTTTGTATTTATTCAGTTAACTAACTTTCTTGATCAAATTTTTTTTGTAAGGGCACTAACGCATCTTGCGTTAAATATCCGCGTCTTTAAAATGACAGCTTTTACGTTATCAACATTATGCGTCTTTTCACTTAACATTGTTAGATGGAGCCCGTTTCATACAATTTATGACTTAAGTCTTTTACAAGTATGTTACCGCTGTTTGACTTAAAAGCAAACAAACTTATAACACCTCGTCGTTTTTGTACCAGGGGTTAAAAAAAAAGTGTGTCACTCGGGGACTGCCGCGGTAAAGCTATTGCATAGCATTTTTTGCTGGATTACGCATGCGCAGTGTTGGGTTATTTTCGTTACGGAATTTCTGGATTCGATCTCCACGCTCAAGGTCCGCGATAGAAGCTATGCAATAGTTTAAAAGAAATTCAGATACAGAATAAGAAGATGTGTCCAGAAAAGCAATGATTTCAGAAAGACTGATTTAAAGTCTCTCATATCTCTTCTATCTCTTTAAAGACTCGATGATGTCATTTCAATAAAAAAATATGTACTTATATTATAGGTATTCTATCAGCAATCTAGTTCCCATAATACAAGCTTTGCTTAGTTTGTGACTAAACCGTGATGATGTGTGAAATGTCCATGACTTGTTTTGTGTTTGCTTGGTCTCTCGTCCACTTTGTCACGAGGTTGGCAAATTACTGCACTAGTTGACGACAGATCTAGCCATTCTTAATTATCGTGTCAAGTCGGTGACTGAACAACCAATGACAGAAACCAATTCATTAGTATTGTATCTGTACTATGCATGAGAGTGTAACCGCGGTAGAGACGCCTGCATTTTTAAAATGGTTTAACTACTGTCGTAGTAGTTCCCCGAACGAAGTTTAACACAAAAGGCCT
Organism: Ecliptopera silaceata; assembly: GCA_932527185.1. Classification (NCBI taxonomy): domain Eukaryota; kingdom Metazoa; phylum Arthropoda; class Insecta; order Lepidoptera; family Geometridae; genus Ecliptopera; species Ecliptopera silaceata. The sequence continues at coordinate 2,477,324 of OW052217.1, read as the reverse complement.
TACTACTACATAATTGTAGATGATATAAAAAATACTAGGATCCAGGTCTAGTTTCTTGCCAGTTCTTCTAGACTCCGGTCGCGACGAAATGGCGCCTAGAATCATCTTGTGGGTATGTAAGACGTTTCAAAGTGATCCATGTGATTTTATTGAATAAATTATTTTGAATACTTACGGTCTATCTTATAAAAATAGCCTAAATCAGATTGTAAGTGTTGTTTAACAATAGCGAACTTTAGCAGTAAAGCGTGTTCTTTAATAACACATTAAGAATGATGTCTTATAATCGAATTTTAACAGTGCAATAACTATGGTCTCGCAATTATGTGCTTGATTCAGTTTTCATCCAAATAATGGCAACAATCAATTTTATTTTCTTTCGGAATGCATCGGTTTTAGTTTTATCCATCATTTTTGACAGAAACATAAATTGACTTTGGCACAATTGGCACGCTTTTGACATTAGAAAAGGTAAACAAAAGAATTTATTTCGTTTTATTTTACAGAAATCTTGCAAATACATAAAATCAAGAATAGAATTTTGTTTTCTGCTGTTTCATATTGGTTGTAAAAATACGACTAGCTGCTATTTCAGTACAAACACACACAAAAACCCTTTTCATTTTACGGAACCTGAAAATGTAACTGCAGTGTTGTATGTATGGTTTTTAAGGCTAGTCCTAGGTATATATTCTGGCGGAAAACAACGCATGCGGAAGATAATATGAAACAAAGCATGTCAATGCTTCGCACAAAACACAAAATTGTTGTATTTGCCCAGACTCTTGAACTTACCTATACCAACAACCTCGAAGTTTTATCCCCAAATTTGAACCAAAACAGCTATGACGTTTGTCATAGATGTGTGTTTATACAGAAGCATATGCCTAATAGTCCAGTCAAAATAGACTAAAATTATGACTTCAGTTTGCATTAATTCCCAACAAGCTGGATTTTTGTGCAGGCCTTGAATACGGCATTACAAATGATATGTCAAAAGTCCCCATCGATCCCGCTTGTGCGTTGTTTTTTATTCGAGGTCAAAGGTCATAAATTTGCATTTTTTGCGTATATCTCTGAAACAACGAAAGCTATTGAAAAGTGGTTCAGGCAAAGTTTGTATATCGTAAAATTGTCTACAAAAATACCTCAACACTTTTCTTCTACAAAGCATCGCTTTCGAGATATAGTGACTTTAGACCGCAGGAAAATCCACTAAAATGCTGCGTTTTTTTTATTTCAGCCGTTTTATCTGCTTCATTGCCATAGAACGAACAGTATTTCTTGAAACAAAAAGACGATTCATTACCCTGGAGAAGGACTAACCCATCGAACCCATCTCACCCCTTTCAGTAAATTTGAAGAAATACTGTTTTTTCTGTGGCAATGAAGCAGATAAAACGGCTGAAATGAAAAAAACGCACCATCTTCGACGATTTTCCTGCGGTCTAAAGTCACTATATCTCGAAAACGATGCTTTGTAGAAGAAAAGTGTTGAGGTATTTTTGTAGACAATTTTACGATGTACAAACTTTGCCTGAATTACTTTTCAATAGCTTTCGTTGTTTCAGAGATATACGCAAAAAATGCAAATTTATGACCTTTGACCTCGAATAAAAAACAACGCACAAGCGGGATCGACGGGGACTTTTGACATATCATTTGTAATGACGTATTCAAGGCCTGTACAAAAATCCAGCTTGTTGGGAATTAATGCAAACTGGAATGTCTATTTTGACTGGACTATAAATTGTTTGTAAAATCTTTGCTCTCTCTCCCCGATATATTCTTACCTATTATTAATTTTTATAATTTTTGACCCGTACCATTTTCGTTCTATTCCAGATAGCAATAAGTAAGAACTAAGAACAAGGAGAGCTGAAAATTAAAATAGACTGTATGGGTTCTCAGTTGAAAAGAAGAGTTATCATCACCTATTGTTTTCAGTTTGAAAAATAATAATAAAAGAAGATTCATTATTGATTTCTAAACAATGAGATCCACGTTCAACTGATTATACATGTGTTATATTTCTAGATGACTTTTATTTAATCCTATCTTCATATTTATGGTGTGTGTGTATGTACCTACCTGGTATATCATGAATAATCATGGTCAGATTCTAATTATTAATTGGCATAAAGTAAACCAAAATTATTATCATAAGCTTATTATAAGCATCAAGACTAGTGTTCTAATTCTAAATGGGGGAATAAGATCTGCACTGACATCCCGCAATGGGGTGTATTGTGCATTGTCCCCCTGCTAACCTCACCCCAGCCAGCCCAACTCCTTAAAGTAGCGGAGAAGGACTTTGAATTGGTGGAAGCAGTGTTCCCCGATGGTGTGGTGGATGACAATAGTGATGAAAAAAACTAGTGTTGTAGAGATATAAGTAAATAGATTATGCATAAGTAGGAAATAATCAGAGGGTTTCCATAATGGTATCAGGTCAAGTCTTTATTAGGTAGTATATCATATTATATCCCCGTTGATCAGGTGATCAGATGATCATCTCTGTGCTGATGCAGTTGCATCTCCGTAAACCTGACACATAAGTAAGAAGGTGAGTAAACATTTACATATGTAGGTAGACTAGGCAGCTACTTCAAGAGACAAATGAAAATGAAAAACCTTATTATCCAACATAATGTATTTGCCTCAGCATTTAATTACTGTTAGCACATGATGTTTTGGTGGTATACCGGCTCTACGCTAGTCTCTTTCTAGGTCCGAGCATACCTATTTCCAAGATATTTGATTATTCTTTTTGAAGAATTTATTTAACAAGAAATCAACAAACAACAAACATTTTCATCTCATTTCAGCATGTCTGTCCTTTTTATCGGTCGGCATTATTTTTTACTCCTTCGCTGTATACTTTTTGTACCATCTAATGTCTCAATTACTTAGAAAGAAGCAAAATAAATTTAAGAATTTATTTTGACATGACGGCCATTTTTAAATATCTGCTAAAGGAGGGTTCTGAGCACTTTAGTTTTAGGATACACCAAAAGGATACGTTTGGCTTATTGTTCGTTTATAAGACGACAAAAATATCACCGAGCCTTTAACAAGTCTTTAATTCTGCCGTAACTTTTTATAAGATAGACCGTTAACTTATAAAGTTCTCAAGATTTTTATATCCTTTATCTATAATAAATAAATAATAAATAAATAATGCTGGACAATCCACACAACATCATCTAGCCCCAAGCTAAGCAGAACTTGTGTTATGGGTACTAGAAGACTGACATACTTAATATAATACATTACATAGATAGATATTTTTTTTTATTATACATATAATACCCAGAACACCCGGAATAAATATTTGCAGAACATACAAACATTTATCCCGAGGCGGGAATCGAACCCGCAACCCGGACCATCGCCCACCGCGCCACATCGGTCGTCGAATATAGGATGCGGTATGTTTGTTATATTATGATGGATAACTCCTAGATAAGTGTTTGATTACTATAGATAGACACGGAACAGTGTCTCATTGATAAAATTATCAATACAAAATAAACAACTTTTTTCTCATGATAATGAGAAAAAAGTTGTTTATTTCGTTTTATAATGCCGTCATTTTGTGCAGGAACTGTATTTTTTTTTAATTACTTTTCAAAAACTGGGATTACAGACTAAACACCTGCTTTCAAATATAAAATAATTATCATTACAACCAGTTTGTTTGAGTGAAAATAGTTATATAAAATAATAGTATAATATATAATAATAAAATATCTATCTATGTATGTATAGTATTGTATTAAGTAGGTATGCCAGTTTTTTAGTTGCCATAACACAAGCTCTGCTTAGCTTGGGGCTAGATGATGTTGTGTGGATTGTCCAGCATTATTTATTTATATTAATTCACATACTCTTTTATGATCAAATACCAAAACTACTAAATTCGACTATAATTTTTTTTTTATTTTCATAATTATTATGTAAGTAGGTACTACTTTTGATAATAATTTGATTGATAATGTATTTTTATCATAGCTGAGTATGAGCAGTGGTTTAGTGGTAGCTAGCCTGCCTTTCGATCGTAAGGTTGTAGGTTCAAATCGTCATCTCGCTGTACGTTTTTTTAGCTCTATGTTAAATTGAATATTTTTTCAAAGGTTTCAGTGGTCAAAACTTAATAAAAAATATGAAAAAAATCTTTTTAAAAAAATCGTCGAAATCAATACAAAATAGTAATTACATTTTTTGCCAAAAGGATATACCATATTAATATAATCATCTTGATTATATTAATATGAAAATAGTAATTTGGCAAAAAATGTAATTACTATTTTGTATTGATTTCGACGATTTTTTTTAAAAGATTTTTTTCATATTTTTTATTAAGTTTTGACCACTGAAACCTTTGAAAAAATATATTTATAAAAATATATATTTTGAGTGTGGCTTAAGATACGAGCGTCTCATAACTTAGCCCCTACTTCAACGCAGTCGATATAAAGTCGATTTACAATCGCGTCGTAGGAAGTCGAACGGTTAATATGCAAACCGTGCTGTCGAGTTAAGATTCAAAGTCAGTCTTAAGAAAATTGGTCTTTGTGGTACAAAAACGTATTAAATAATAATTTCTATTTTTGACGACATACCTAATCTAATTAACTTAATCAATAAAATTTTATAAACAAGCCTCGGTCTGCCTACCATCCTGTATATTGTAGTGCCCTCAAACAGGGTTCATGTTGTAACCAAATAATATGTACTGTTACAACCTAGTCTTAACATATGAAAATAGTAAATAAATTAAGTATCAACGTATTTAAACGGTCCAAACCTGGTTTTGGGAGGCTAGGATAGGCCGACTGAGCCTATGTATTGTATCGATGTGGCGCGGCGGGCGAAGGTCAGCCTGCGACGCGGAAGGTTGCGGGTTCGATTCCCGCCTTGGAATAATTGTTTGTACGATCTGCAAATATTTATTCCGGGTATTCTGGGTATTTTATATGTATAACAAAAAAATATCTATGTATATTGTAGTATGTCAGTCCCATAGCACAAGCTCTGCTTAGCTTGGGGCTAAATGATGTTGTGTGGATTGTCCAGCATTATTTATTTTAAACTAACAAATACCAATTCTCGACTAACTCACAAGTTCATTACATATTCAGTTCGTCTCCTAAAATTCGGCCAAAACCCATTTAATGGTTTATGTCTTCCTATGACGTCACTAACTGGATGAGAATTACGCTTTCATGTTAAATAAACCTATGTATAAATCTCAACTAATGTTTAGAATTCAATATTAATGCAGTGTTTTTGATTTCAACAATTTTATTTTTGGAAAAATACTCCAGTAGGTACCTACCCTAAGTACGAGTTTGTGCACACACGGATCGTAGAGACGCAATCGCCGAGCGTCACCGATTTTGTATGAAGTCAAAGTCAAAAGTCTAAGTCAAAAATTACTTTATTCAGTAAAATCACAAGGATCATTTAGAATCGTCTTACATACTTACTAGGTGATTCTAGGTGCCAGTTCCACGCGACCAGAGCCTAGAAGAACGGGCAAGAAACTTACGGCCTGGTTCCTACCGTTTTTTTATATGATCCAAGCAGCGCCCCTAGCAGGTTTCTTGAGAAGCTGGGATCTCCATACAAAATCGGTGACGCTCGGCGATCGCGTCTCTGCGATCTGTGTGTGCACAAACTCGTACTTGGGGTACAGTTTAAATTAGCTGGTTAGAGATAGCTTTCAGTGATAAGATAGATAGATATATAAAAACTTTATTGCACACAAAAAACATTAAAATTTATTTTTTGTCTTTAGATTTACGGTCTATCTAAAAGTTATAAAAGTTAGCGCAGACTTAAAGTACTGATTACCATACGACTGACTACTACATATGACTACATATGACTTAAAGTCAACGCTAACTTTTTATAAGATAGGGGGTTAATCTACAGCACAATGGGCGGCCTTATCGCTAAAAGCGATCTCTTCCAGGCAACTTTTACATAACCTTTTGATAAGGGCGCCCATTGTGTAACTATTGTATATGTTTTCTGTAATTACTTTTTGAACAAATAAAGAGTTATATATCTATGTGCACGTTCGCTAGCACATATCAATATATCTTTCGATTTATGAAAGACCTGGGAGTCGAACCCACACTTAGTATTTCTAACTTGTCACCGTAGATAATCCAAAACTCTTTTGTTAAATAATAATATAACTTTACGATCAATAACTTGGTATCTATAGAAATATAAAAACACCATCAAAATATAATAAAAATGGTATACGTAACTTTCTTTACTTCGGGAATTATCAGGGATTATCTTTTTTGATGTGACTTTTGAGATAGAAAGGTTTTTGTAAAGAGTTTTTTTCATTATTTGACGTTAGTTTCTAATAATGAAGGAAGCAGCGTCACAGTTTTGGTTGTAAGCTCTACGTGGGTCGTGGGTTCGATCCCAAGAACAATAATTTGTGCGATGAATACAAATGTTTGCTATGTACCTATTCTATTTCTTATCGTAATCTAGTTCTTATAGCATCAACAAAATACAGTTTTAGTATCGACACGATAAGAAGAAGAAGAAGAAGTACAAGTTTTACTGTTATGCTTTATTGAGAATTCATTTTGTTTTAAACCATTTTATTTATGGTTATTTATTTTAAAAATTAATATAAAAAAATGTTTTTTTTAAATCACTCTTGAGCTAACTTATACTAGGTATTTTTATTTAGTATTTTAGTAAAAGTATGTTTAATTTTAATTTTAAAATGTTGGATCTAGTATACATGTCATTGGTCATGTGTGAACGAAGCCTGGGTCGGACAGACTAATTTATACGTTTTTGCTATCTCACTACGGATTCTCGAAAGTATTTGAGTGAATTACTAGGTAATAGGTACTTTGTACTCCGTACATGGTATTTACAATTGTTTTTATCATATTTACTTTTTGCAGTAGGACACAGAAGCTTAGAAAAAAAACTATTTTTGTATGTATGCTACGTGAATACTCAACTAATGTACTTGACAATTAATCTCTATCTATATATAGATAAATCATTTCTATCTATGTGTCTAATGCGACGCGGTCTCCACTACAGTATCCGTTTGCTCCAACGGTTGTCAGTTCTTCGGACAACATGGCCGGCCCACTGCCACTTCAGCTTGCTAATTCTTTGAGCTATGTCGAACACCTTAGTTTTCTGTCGAATAACTTCTCGTCTGCCAAGGACCAAAATAAGTGTTTTTTTTGGTAGAGGCCTTTGCCCAGCAGTGGGACCATTTAGTCAAAAAAAACTTGTCATCTCAAAATAAAATCGAGAATGAATCGAGTTTCAATAGTAATCTCAAAAACATAAATAAAATGAGACACCCATAAAATAACTTGAAAATATAATTGTAGGTGTCGACTCTTTGGTTTTTTCGTATTTTTGAGTTATGTACCTTTGCCAACTGCAGCTTGGGTGTGGTTTTATGATTATTGGGGTTAGGATACTTTGGTTTTTAATAAGTTATGTTTAATTTAAAGTAATTAATAGGTATTGATTTAAATTAACATTATTATAAGCCTGAAGAAGGCTATTTTAATTAGTTTAACTAGAAAAATTAAGTCATGAATATTTTACACAACACCATCTAGTGTCAAACTAAACAAAACTTATACTATGGCAACTAGATCTCTGATAGAATACTTTTATACATTTTGTAATTACATACATAGAATACCTACATAGTAACACCCAGACCAGAACATATTCATCACACAAATATTTGTTCCTTATGGGTATCAAACCCACGACCCACATGGAAGGCAGAGCTACTACCGATAGATCCAGCCATTGGGTAACGTGTGAAGACGTTCGTATAAGCAGCAGCTAAGGTTCACCAACGTAACGTGTACGTAGCGTGTGTTTCGTATCGCTGTAAACGCTAACCGCTCATTTTTCAGTTCGTGTGACAGCGGTTGTCACAATCTTCGGCTCACTAACGTTCGAATGTTGAACGTTTGGCTACACGCTTATCGCGATCACAAAATACGTACGTTGGTGAACCTTAACTACTGCTTATGAACTGTTTACGTTACAATTTAACACAATCGGGGCCCTTGTCGTCAATAGAAATGCTGTTCTTACGTCATTATTACCCAATCGTGTTAATCACGATTTGACATCGAGCGTGCGTGACTGTATCGATTTGGAGCAAATTTTAACCGGAAAATAGGTCAGATTACAATGTTACGTTGTATTAGTTCTATGTTGTTATTGTTTTTCATTTTTAGGGTTCCGTACCTAATGGGTAAAAATAGTAAAATATTACTAGGACTCCGTTGTCTGTCTGTCTGTCTGTCTGTCACCAGTAGTTACCTCTACCATGAGTTGTCACAGTAAAATCGCCTGACTTTACTACAGTAGTTACGTAAATATTAGTATTACGAATTTTAGTACCCAGCTATCCGCTAGAGGCGCTGTACAAATCTTCATACATTTTTTTAACTACAGACGCTAGCGAGTTTAGTAGGTATATATAGTATATAGTAAAAACTCATGGTAGAGCTACAGGCTGTCTCATGAACCGAGATAGTTAGATTTGAAAGTTTCAAAGCAAATACTATAAAACAGAATTTAAATAAATAGGGGGGGCTCAAACAAAAATCTGATATTTTGGTATGGACCATTCGGTAGTACCAAGCCGTAAGTTTCTTGCCCGTTCATCTAAGCTCTGGTCGCGTGGAACTGGCACCTAGAATCACCGATTCATGATTCTGATCATGATTCTAAATGGTCCTTGTGGTTTTACAAAATAAACTTATTATTGATTTTGAGTCTTAGCAGCAGCTTTGGGTCTCTATCTACCTATAAAATGACAATATATTTTTATTGACGTGACAACGTCTTATAATTCGATAGAGCCGGATGCACCCACGAAAAAACATGACTCATGAGGCGTTCTGAGGCGTTCTGAGGCGTTCTGAGGCGTTCTGAGGCGTTCCATGAAGTGCAAGCGAGAGCGCGGAACGAGCGACAAAGAAGCACAATACGCCTTTGCGTTCGTTGTCGCGTTCAACTATCGTCAGTAAACCGACTTTACAGACAACCATTTTTTTTTTTAGTAGGATAAGTTCCGTGGTAGCAGCTAACATTGTTAGTCATACAGAACAAGTAGTGCCGGTAGGCGGGACAGGCGGAGTCGGGAGGCAACTCTATTGTATAGACTTGCATTACCATTATTTCGATATATGGATAAGACCATATGTGTGTATATTTCGAATTTTCTCTAAAGAACCTCCTCCGTTCTTTACGTAGATCAAAAACTGACAAATATTGTAATAGGTAAATAATATTTCGGGGCGCGTAATCAGAAAACTTAATAAGCATCTAGAGACCTACGTCCAGCAGTGGGCCGATGGTGATGTTCTGGGTCCCGATCGTGCTAAATTGTAACGTAAACGGTTCGTCTAAGCAGCTAAGGTTCACCAACGTAACGTGTACGCAGCGTGTGCAACTTCGTATCGCTGTAAACCGCTAACCGCTCATCTTTCCGTTTCGCGTGACAGCGGTTATGGCACCTTCCGAGGGCTTAGTCCGAGCCTGCATTTTAAAACTCCCTACTCTCGAGCCGAGAGTCGTCTCTCGGATGTCCTTATATTTTTGTAAGAAGTAGAGAGAGAGATCCGAGACACGACTCTCGGCTCGAGAGTAGGGAGTTTTAAAATGCAAGCTCGGACTAAGCCCTCGGCTCACTAACTTTCGAATGTTGAACGTGTTTAGCTACACGCTTTTTGCGATTTCAAAATGTCTATAACTTATGTGGAGCAGAGTGTAGTCAGAGAATTAGAGTGATGGCGGCACTGGGCGTTGATCGTGCTAAATTGCAACGTAAACGGTTCGTCTAAGCAGTTAAGGTTCACCAACGTAACGTTAGCACGATCGGCCCAGGAGTCGAGCTGCCTTTGACACGCAGTTACTAATACGTTTTTTCGATGGTCACATTGTATCACATTGTTGATCATTTTGATGCTTCATTATGTATAGGTAAGGTCCACGCTAAGCTTACTTAAAATAATCTTAAACACAATAGTGTTGTATTGTAATGAGCACCTACGTAGACAGTGGTGCAAGTTTAAGTTTTAATAATTAAATAAATATTCACGGACATTTAACACTAGCACTTTTATTTAAGTTGTTTTTCTAATGTTAAGTTTTGCTGTCTTATTTTCGTGGAGTTTTGAAAAACACTTGTGAACGTAGCGTATATAAATAAAATAAAAGTGTAATAAGTAATTGTTATTTGGAAGAGTAGGGTTGAGACCTATGCCCAGCCTGAAAAAAGCTGTGGGAATGTATAGATTAAGTAAAAAACAAATAAAAAAGTGTTATCGGGATTTGAAAACTATTGGAACTTGTTTATAGATTTTGGAGCCAAAATTTTCCGCCATTTTTCTTAAAAACAAAAGACAGACTTGACGACTGACTGACTTGACTGAGACCTATACAAACACTTGCATATTATACAAACATTAGCAGAATTCCTTGTCGTATCAACTGACAGAAGCATTAAAAAGAAGAAGAATTTTAAGTACATTTGGACCCTGTGAGGTCAAAAAGTGGGTGTTTATTTATTTGTATATTATTTTATTTACAATTTAAACTACCAAACGCCCTAATATTATCACTTTTTGATGGTTTTCTCACAATTTATGCAAAAACAAATTACTATAACCTTAATATTGGCACATTTTGGTAGCGAACATTGTATTTTGCGTTTATAAAACGTTTTTGAAGATTTTTTAGGGATTTTTAGGTGACTTTTATGTATTTTATGGAATATCATCACCCGTTCTTAAGCACGCGCTCTAAAATGTCAATAAAATGGGGTTTTTAAACTCATATTGACTTAAATAAACGTTTTTGAATCAAATTAGTTAAGATTTTAGTTGATTTTGATATTATCTTTTATATTACATTTTATCAATCGTTTTCTTAAATATCTCCTCTTCTAAAAGAGAATGGGTATTTTGGTTCACGACTTAATAATAATTTCACTCGGGGTTCCCAAATAGTGCTTTCAAAGGTAAATATTTTAATATATTTACTACTCCGTTTCCAGTCATATAATTCGTTTATAATGTGTATTTTGTGTTGAACAATATTTTCAAAATAACAATTCTATCTGCAGATCACTGCAAACGACCTGAAGATAGCTCAACAGATATTAGAAATCAACATGATAGATAGGTAAGTACTTTGGGATGTAAGTAAACAATACTTTAAGACAAACAGTTGCGCTATCTGCAGATTGCTGCAAACGACCTAAAGATAGCATAACCGATCCAAATCAAAATAAACTGGGACTGCCGTGTTCTAATTAGTTAATTTCAAAAAGCCTACATCAAAATTTTATCACTTCGTCCAAATCTTTAAAATAATTCACTCGGTTAAATAAATAAACTTTAGACAAGTGTGTTTTAATATACTTACATTGGGTTCCGTGATATTTTATTTATTTATCTATATCTAAGTATACTAATATTAAAAAGAGGTAAAGTTTGTAAGTATGTTTGTATATTTGTTATATTGTAAGGGGTAATCTCGGGAACTACTGATCCCATTTTAAAAATTCTCTCACCACTAAAAAGCCACATTATTGCTGAGTGTCATAGGTTATATAAAAAACCGAAAAATAAAAAGGCTAGCTAGGTAGTCCGTTTTGCAAAGGGAATCGGAAAAAAAACGGTCAAATTATGCCCAAAGAAGTGGGCACGGGTCAGCTAGTTTATTATTAATGGGGTTTTTAAAACTCATATTTACTCCCATAAATGCTTAATTTATTCTGTTACTTTTAGCAGATTTCTTGAGAGGCTTGGATCTCCATACAAAATCGGTGGCGCTCGGCGATTGCGTCTCTACGATCCGCGTGTGCACAAACTCGTACTTGGTTTACAGAACCCTAAAAACGATCCCCAAAAAGTTTTATTTATAAATACATCAAGCAAAAAGCAATTAAGTGTTCGCCATCAATCGAAATCAACCAAAATCATTATCAACACGGCCTCTTTATAGTCCAGGAGCTGAGTGCCATCAATTTACAACATAAAAACCTTTTTTTGGTTACACCATTTTATTTTTGGTTACATTTTATAGGTTGAAATAAATTTTATTGCTGGGTTTGTAATAAATAGCTGATTGTAATGGACAGTTAAAATTGCAAATAATTTTGAGTTTTGTTGATTGATTTTAGTAATAATGTTTTATTTGTTATAAATCTGTAGAGGATTTAATAACGTGCTGATTTATGTATAAATAAAATAATAAAATAAATAATGCTGGGCAATCCACACAACATCATTTAGCCGCAAGCTAAGTAGAGCCTTGTGTTCTGTGGCACTCGGGGACTGCCGCGGTAAAGCTGCATAGCATTTTTTTGCTGGATTACGCAGCAGTGTTAGGTCATTTCGTTACGGAATTTCTGAATTCGGTCTCCACGCTCAAGGCCCACGAAGCTATGCAATAGCTTATAAATAAATAAAAATACATGATTTTACCATCTCTTAGACTATTATCGTTTGCGTATTTTTGAATGGCGATCCCGCCCATTGCTCTTACGCCATTTAAGATCACCTCTCATCACATCCTTATTACAATAACATAAGGTTCAAAATCCAGTGATTTTTTGTATTTTAATCTTAAAATTAAACAAACTAAAGGCATGTTTTTGATTATCTTCAAAACGTCGTAACGAATTTAACTCGAAAACTAACGAGATATGAAAAATAAATATAAAATGTGTTAATTTTAATTTATTAGTTTGTTTCTGAAAGTATGTACTTCTGTAAATGTTTTTAGGTTTTTTTTATTTCAGATTTTAAAATATTTATTTACTTATTTATTTATTTATTTATTCAATTAATACGGTTTACACCAATTACATTAATTGCATTAATATGTTTAAGTACTTACTGCAATGCAGCCAGTGTCTTGGGTACGCTTCCGATTGGTACTGATTTGGATCAGTTGAACTATCTATAGATCGTTTGCAACGGTCTGTAGATAGCTCAACTGTTTCTTATGTATTTTATATGTACATTTTGTAAATACTGTATAGTCGTAAGTTTGTTTGTGAATAAAGCATGTTATATTCACTAAAAAAAAAAGTAATTACTTTATTTATAATTTATTATATTTATTATTTTGTTTCTGAAAATATGGCGAACATTATCTGTTTGTGTTATAATTTAGTTTTCAATATTTTTTTATTTTAATTGTAAAAATTGTTTACACTGCAATGGTAGCGTTAACGCGTCGTGTAACGCGATTATATATATTTTGGGTTTATATAAGATCATTATCTAGAGGTAGTTAGGTAGCTAAACAAATTAAATAAATATTCACGGTCACATATCGCACTCTAGTCCCAAACTAAGCAAAACTTGTACTAGAACCAAATTGCTGATAGAGTATTTATATACCTACTTACCTACATTCTTGTAATTACATACAATTTAAAGTAACACAGTTACAACAAACATTTTCATCAGTGGACATCGAACTCACGACCCGCAGCATAGAAAGCAGAGCTACTACCAACAGTACCCCAAGTACGAGTTTGTACACACGGATCGTAGAGACGCATTCGCCGAGCGCCACCGATTTTGTATGGGATCCAAGCTTCTCAAAAAGTCTACTAGGGGCGCTGCTTGGATCTCCATACAAAATCGGTGGCGCTCGGCGATTGCGTCTCTACGATCCGTGTGTGCACTAACTCGTACTTGGGGTACTGAGATGTGACGCCTATCGATATTCTTAATGCTAAGATGCAAAGGTCTGCAGTGAGGTAGATCAGTGTTTATCTTAATCAAGGCTCTCCTTGATTAGTGGGGCTTTGGCGCTCACTGGTGTGTCAATTTGATTAATCTGCTCCAGTAATTTACATTCGAGAAATTCGACTGCCAACTGCTATTGATATCTAGAGATGTTGGTGATGCCTTTTATACTGTGGGTCGGGGGTTTGATTCCCACTGACAGCAAATGTTTGTGTGATGAACATAAATATTTGTTTTTTGAGTGTTAGGTAGGTAGGTACTATGTAAGGTGGGTGGACCATGAAAGGCCATGCTCCTTTGAAGGCCAACTATAAAAAAGTCATATTTATAGTCACGTGATGACAAATTCCTTCCACACACATTAAGTCCCATCGAACTCAAGGACACAGACGCGTTGGCGAGTCGCTCGCGTTGCTAGTTTGTCAGTAATTTCCCTCGCTAAGTTGACTTCGGTCAGCGACGTTCAAATTGTAATTTGCGCGCTCAGCTAGAAGTCAGTTTTTATGTGAATAAACTATTATTACCGTATTACTTTTACTGTAAATTGTTACTTAAGGATTTTTCATGAATTAAAGAAAAATATAATAAATTTACTTCGATTGTAGTTAAAATAACGGCAGTGTTCCTTTGAAAGCCGGTGGTTCCCTACGAGGCCAATCAAGGATTTGACGGTTAAATATTTATAATTTATTTGTAAAACGCATTGGAAACTTATTTGTTATCGATGTAATACTCATTACTATATTTTTATATAGTTTCCATTAATATATCTTTGGTTATCGATGGTGTTCAAGAAATGTTCTTTGAATTTATTTAAAGAAGATTATAATGTGTATGGGCCACAATTTTTCATTTAAATGAAAGAGCTTTTTCTGTGGTTTTAGTAAAATCTATTATTACAATTCTAATTTTAAGTTAAACGACTGATTTATAATATTGGCCTTGCATGGAGCCCTATTCCCTTACAAGGCCGTTAGGAAGAGCTTTATAAAAGTTAAGTTCAAGAAGTAGTGATTACATCTAGATTAAAAAAAAGTTATTTATATGATACACACTGAAACAAAGTGTTTATTAATGATTAGTTTATTTTATTTATCCCGTAAATGAACGAATTACAACCGTTTAATCGTTAGCGTGGCCTTCCATGGTCCACCCACCTTATTTTATCGATCTATCTTATAAAAAGTTAGCGTAGACTTGAAGAACTGATGACCATCCATAATGATGACTTTAAGTCAACGCTAACTTTTTATAAGATAGGGGGTAAGTAGGTACCTACTTATGTATGTATTTACAAAAAAATGTGTGTTAAGTATTCTATCAGAATCTAGTTCCCATAGTACAAGCTTTGCTTAGTTTGTGACTAGAGTGTGATGTGTGATATGTCCGTGGATATTTATTTATTTTATAATAATTCATTTGGTTCCCCTGATATTAAAATATGAGAAATTCATTGAAATATTAATAAACATATGTCCGGTTGTCCACACCAATCAGAGCCGTGTAACGAACGCAAACACATTTCACAAACATTGCATTTTTAAACAAAAAAATCAAATGGATTTTATTTTCCAAGCTGTGATGAATTGTTTTTTTTAATTATCTTTTTTGTTTGGTTGCGACATTGTTTTTAAGCTATTACATAGCTTCTATAGCGGGTTTTGAGCGTGGATCGAATCCAGAAATTCCGTAACGAAATGACCTAACACTGCGCATGCGTAATCCAGCAAAAAATGCTATGCAACTTTACCGCGGCAGTCCCCGAGTGCCACACGTCTTTTTTAATGTGTAATTGAGTGTTAACTATTAAATAATTAATGCGCGTTCGCCTTTATTAAGAAGTTGGTCGTAAACTACTTACTAAGCTTTGCTTAGTTCAAGACTAGATGGCGTTGTCTGTATCCACAAATATTTTGTTCATTTAGCTCATCTTTGATGACCGATGTGGCGCGGTGGGCGAAGGTCCGCCTGCGATGCGAAGGTTGCGGGTTCGATTCCCGCCTTGGGATAAATGTTTGTACGATCTGCAAATATTTATTCCGGGTGTTCTGGGTATTTTATATGTGTTAAAAAATATCTATCTATGTAATGTATTGTATTAAGTATGTCAGTCTTCTAGTACCCATAACACAAGCTCTGCTTAGCTTGGGGCTAGATGATGTTGTGTGGATTGTCCAGCATTATTTATTTATTTTTAGGGATTATCATCGTTTTGTTTTCCGGTCAATAGTCTTTTATTTCGTCTATAAGTTATTAAAATACCTATTTATAAATTCTCACAATTCCGATAATAAAATCTTTGAATCAAGTTTTAAATCAGCCTATAAAATGTAGGTAATACTTATTTATTTTTAAAGTAAAGTAATATAATTTGATTCATTCATAAAAATCCGGCGCCGCCATGGCACCGTTTTATTACGTGCTAATCAACGGGTTAGCGTTCTTAATATAGCGGTGGCCGTATAATAACGGCCGTTAATTTTTATTTCTTATTTATTTATATTAAGCTAGCTGTCCCGGCTAACTCTGTTTCGCCTTAGAAAAGACATACATACATACATACATACTTACATACATACATACTTACATACATTATTTTATATTATCCTATGTCCGTCTCCTGGCTCTAAGCTACCTACCAATTTTCAGCCATATCGGTACAGCCGTTCTTGAGTTATAAATAGTGTAACTAACACAACTTTCTTTTATATACATATATATATTTTATTTGACAGGCGTCACAGCTTAGTTGGTTCTATGTAGCTCTGCCTTGCATATGGGTCCTGGGTTCGAGATAACCTCTGTTTAAATATTAATCAATTTACTTAATTGGAGATGTTAAAACCGTTTTAGTTAATAAAAATAATAACAAATAAATATTCACAGACAATTCACACATCCCGCTCTAGTCCCAAACTAAGCAAAGCTTGTACTATGTGAACTAGACTGCTGATAGAATACATAGTAACACCCAGACACAGAACAAATATTTATGTACTTACATCATACAACATTTGCTCTGGGTGGGGATCGAACCCACGAACCACAGCATTCAGGGCTACTAGCAACTGAGCTGTGACGCCTGTTAAAAAATTGCGTTAATTAACTTTCCAATGTAAGTTTTAGTAATGTTTAGAATATTAATAAAATTTTATTAAGTTGGACAATTTTTGGAAAACACAAAATCACAGGATGTCGGCAACTTTATCAAATGCGGTTGATATTTCACACTTTGAAGTATTATTGATTGAAAAGTAAATTAAATTGTGTTATTTTATTACGGAAATAGGTTAAAAATGTGTAAAAAAAAAATTGGTAAAAATATGGTATTTACTTAGTAGGTAAGTAAGTAAGTAAAGTTTTTTATTCAGTAAAATCACAAGGATCATTTAGAATCGTCTTACATACTAGGTGATTCTAGATGCCAGTAGAACTGGCAAGAAACTATATTTTCATTCTAAGTACCTATAGTATATTTTCATTATTGTTATTTTTACTCTTATTGCATATATCTATTAGTTTCAATCAAGAATATTAATTATTTTTAATGGAATTGCATTTAAATTACTTTTCTTACATTATGTAAAAATAAAAAGGTATTATACAAAATAATACAAAATATAAAAAAAATATAATTTTCGAAAATATCTATCGTTTTTGTTTTTATTAACATCTGTGGTCTTAAAAACCATCGTCCTATGCAAACTAAGGGTTCTTTGGCGGTTTTTAGGGTTCCGCAAATAAATAAAGAAACAACGTCGACAGACGTCACAGCTTACTTGGTAGTAGATTAGATGCATGGAAGACAGAGCCATGCATTAAATATTCACGGACATTTCACACATCACACTCTAACCCCAAACTAAGCAAAGCTTGTACTATGGGAACTAGACTGCTGATAGAATACTTACAATCATTTTTTTTTTAATACATACGTAGAAATTCCCAGACATAGAACAAATACTTATGTTCATCACACAAACATTTGCCCTGGGAATCGAACCCACGACCCACAGCATGGAAAAGCTTCCAACTGAACTGTAACACCCGTTAAGGTTAACCTTATTTTAACTACAGAACCCGTTAAATTTTTTGTTGTTTTTTTTAACAACATCCAAGTGCGGCGCTACCAACATCCTAACATAACAACATTTGCATGTGTTAATGTGTTGGTAGACTTTGACAGGTCTGTCAAAAAAACTAGTTGACACAAAAATTGACGATTGACTGACTTGACTTGACTATATTTAAACACTTGACATTGGCAGAATTTCTTGTCGTATTGATTATGTTAATCATACAAACCCTGGATAGGAATCGAACCAACGACCCACAACATGGAAGGCAGACTACCAACTGAGCTGTGATGCCTGTCAATACGTCATTTTATTTAAGTGTCATATAATTTAAATGCTATCTATGAGCTATCTATAGATCGTTTGCAACGGTCTGTAGATAGCTCAACTGTTTCTTAAGTATTTTATATGACAATGTACATTTTGTAAATACTGTATAGTCGTAAGTTTGTTTGTGATTTAAATGCATAACAATAGAACCCGGAAGTGATCAATATTCGATAAGCAAAAGTATTATAATTAAATATTCTAACAACATGGCTGCCACCCAAAAAGTTTGTCGAACAATTAAACTTAATCATTTTATTCGTGATCGGAGAGTGCTACTGAATATTAATTAACTAAGACTTATATGTGTCAATAAAACTATTTGTCAAACTTTTTAAGCTAAGCTAAGTTTTCTTTCAATAAAAGTTTTTAACAAAAAAAATGGTGTCTGTAAAGCCGGTTTACTGACGATAGTTGAACGTGACAACGTCACTTCATGGAACGCCTCAGAACGCCTCATGTCATGAGTCATGTTTTTTCGTGCGTGCAGCCGGCTCTATCGAATTATAAGACGTTGTCACGTCAAAAAAAAATGGTTGTCTGTAAAGTCGGTTTACTGCCGATAGTTGAACGTGACAACGTCACTTCATGGAACGCCTCAGAACGCCTCAGAACGCCTCATGAGTCATGTTATTTCGTGCGTGCAGCCGGCTCTATCGAATTATAAGACGTTGTCACGTCAAAAAAAATCTGCTGAAAACACTGACAAGCTAAAATTAATATTATGTTTCGGTTGCCTGGAAGAGATCGCTCTCAGCGAAAAGACCCATTTTGATGCCTATTACATTTTATATTTGATTTCCTGTTTTTCCGGACTTTAAAAAGTTTTGATTTACATATTTATGTTTAGTTTATATTTTTATGTAGGTATTGTTTCTCAATAGTTGTAAGGTGTACATGTATAGGCGACAAAGAAATTGGTTTACCACTTTTGATGACATCTCCCAGTAACATAATTATTCGCTAAGGATTACAGATTGACAGATTCTGAGGTAGCAGTTATTAATCTGTCAAGCGAAAATAGCCCTTGATGTTTTGTACGTGCAAATGATATTCAGTCTTAGAGTGGTAAACCAATTTCATTGTCGCCTATACAATAAAGGATTTTCATTCATTCATTCATTTATTAATATCGATAAGAATCTTTCCGATGTTTTCCGTCACCGTTTTAACAGCACATGCATGTATTCTGCTCGTTATTCACTCTTGTACATGTTATGAGCTGTATGAAAGGTTTGAGCAATTAATCAATAACTTTAAATGTATTGAGCATTTTATTTATTTTATTATGATGTGGTTTAAGTTATTAACTTAAAGATTTTTAAGATATTTTTTTTTTTACTTAAGTATCCTATACTGTACCACTGCTGGGCAAAGGTCTCCCCCCTTTTCTTCCATTCTTTTCTATCAGCCGCCGCTTCCCACCAGGCTCCATCATAAGTATCCAAGTCGTCACGCCAACGTTTTCTTGGTCAGCCTCGGTTTTCCTCGTCCATTTTTTAAGATAAATAAATAAAATAAAAAAAATTCACGGATAGTTCACATAGTCTAGTCCCAAACTAAGCAAAGCTTGTACTATGGGAAGTAGATTGCTGATAGAATAATTGTACACTATTTTATGTAAATAAATACCTAGAATACATAGTAACACCCAGACACGGAACAAATATTTATGTTCATCACACAAACATTTGCTCTGGGTGGGATCTGGCTGAATTATTTTTTATTTGGAAATCAATCAAATAACGACTCAAACTGGTATTGTAGTACGAAAGGTCTACTTTTAAGCAACAAGATGTAAAAAAAATGGTTGTCTGTAAAGTCGGTTTACTGACGATAGTTGAACGTGACAACGTACGCAAAGGCCGATTGTGCTTCTTTGTCGCTCGTTCCGCGCTCTCGCACTTCATGGAACGCCTCAGAAAGCCTCAGAACGCCTCATGAGTCATGTTTATTCGTGCGTGCAGCCGGCTCTATCAAATTATAAGACGTTGTCACGTCAATATTACGGTTGTAGCCTTAATATTTTGGATATATGTACTTGGGACATTTATAAATTTCATAAAAGCGCGAGTAACTTTTGAACGACTTGTTATATCGTTAGGCATTGAGCTCCCCCATCGCCTTGCCGCTTTTGGTCCACCCCTGTTACACCCTGTATACGCTTAAAACTTAAACCCTATTAAAAGATAAATGTTGAAGATATAAAATGGTGGGTAACACAAGCCCGGTATGAATCATCATCGAACGGGAACGTAGGCCCAAGGCTATCGGCACACTTGTCATTTGCACGCCTCCATTGTGTAGGTAGGCAACTATTAGGTATATATACAAAGGTATACACTATCGGTCTTAACTTATAAAAAGTTAGCGCAGACTTGAAGTATTGATTACCATAAAGTATATCAGTGAAGCAGTCAGGATAAGTCTATGTGAGTCCCTCGTATTGTCCAGACTAAATTATTGTGATGTTGTGTATGGACCTTGCCTGCTTAGCAGAACACAAAAAATAATACAGCGAGTACAAAATGCCTGTGCAAGGTTTTGCTTTCATATCCCACCACGCTCTCATGTTACTCCTTATTTAAACTCTAAAAATCTGCTTAAAATGGGTGCTCGCAGAAATCTACACCTTTCTCTGCTTCTTTTTGGCTTAATCAAAACTGGAACGCCACAATACCTTTTCGAGAAATTAGAGTGGGCGCAAGCGCACTCAAGGTTTCCTTCCAGAGCTTGTACTTTTGTTTTCGTCACTCCGAAGCACAGATCAATGGCTTTCCGTGGGTCATTTACGTTCTCGGCTTCCAAGTGTTGGAACGTTATACCTCCGCCGATACGTATGCTGAAAACAGTGAGTGTTTTTAGGATGACGCTCAAGAAACACCTTTTTGAGCAACAGATTATAAAACAAAATCATGAATAAAACTTACCCATAATATGTACTGTACTTTAACACTTCACACAATTTACACATATCCATTCAACTTAACATTACATTTTCAATTTAATACATGTTTTATTTAATCATTTCGATGTTTTCTCTTGCAAGCTAGCGAACAAAACAAAACAATCACTGTGAATAGCAATCAAGCAAGCCATTGTACTTTTTGAATAACCCGCGTAGCATCAGGCGTCTGACTGGTCAGGATTCTTAGCTTTCTTCCAGAAAGCCAATAAGCAACCTTGATCTCTATCGACACAGCGGCTCACAAATGTTTTTTTTTTTTAGAGTTGTCTTGTTAGATGGCGTTGCTGGCACGTGTTTTCTATTCGCTTGATAAATTTTAATATTGCCACCACAAACTTTTTGCTCATTGAGGGGATAAATAATGTTAGGTATTTCTTAGTTTAGTTCAGATATCATGTTTAGTTTATTTTATTGTTATTATATTTTGTCTTATTGTTTAAGTTTAATTTTAATTTAGGTACTTACGTTTATTTTATTTCATAGTTATTATATATTGTCATAATGTTTAATTTTTAATTTAGGTACTTATGTTTATTTTGTTATTATTATTATTTTTCGGCTTCTCCGTGTCGTGATCCATAGGCTCTGACAGAATACCAGTGTTGCACTGTTACATAAGTAACAGTGCACGTATGCTGAGTCAGAGTCCTAGTTAACCCAATTTTTTTTGTTTATTTATTTATTTAGTATCATATCTGTGTAATTCTTGTTATTCTTTTGGGTTAATAAATTATTTTTCTTTCTTCTTTCTTTCTTCTTTAAAGTAATGATGACATAAAGTCAACGCTAACTTTTTATAAGATAGCGCGTATATATTTATTAAGTTCTCGAGAGATAGTTTAAATATTATTTAGAAAAAAAATTGTAAGTACCTACCTATATAAGTATTATATCAGCAGTCTGGTTCCCATAGTACCAGCTTTGCTTAGTTTGAGACTAGAGTGTGATGTGTGAATTGTCCGTGAATATTTATATTTATAGGTTGAATACGTCTGCTTCAACGGCTGAACTAATTTGGATAAAACTTGTTCTAAATATAGCTTGCATTATTGTGTGCAATAGTCTATATCTATATTACGATGTAGGACATTAATAAAGGTGTTAAAAAGGTCTTCAATGCATGTATGTGGGTTTATATGAACCTTTAAGACCCACATACATATACCTACGCAACCTACTAATGTATTAAAATATCTAAACTAATATTATAAAGAGGAAAGATTTGATTGTTTGTTTGTTTGCATGGAATAGGCTCCGAAACTACTGGACCGATTTCAAAAATTCTTTCACCGTTGTGAAGCTACACTATCTGCGATGAACATAAGCTATATTATATTTTCAAAAAAAATAGGGATCCTTACTAAAACTTCAATTATGTAACCCATGGTGTAAAAAAATACCTAAGAAATTCCTTACGCGCTACCCGTGCGAAGCCGGGGCGTACTACTAGTCTTCTATATCTTCTATATATCTATATACTAATATTATAAAGAGGTAAAGTTTGTATGTTTGTATATTTGTTCAATTGTAAGGGGTAATCTCGGGATCTACTGAACCGATTTTAAAAGTTCTTTCACTAATAGAAAGATACATTATTGCTGAGTGTCATAGGTTATATAAAAAACCGAAAAATAAAAAGGCTTTTACGTGGTAGTCCGTTTGCAAAGTGAATCGGAGAAAAAACGGTCGAATTATGCCCAACGAAGTGGGCACGGGTCAGCTAGTATATTATATAAAAGAAAGTAGTGTTAGTTACACTACTTATAACTTAAGAACGGCTGTACCGATATGGCTGAAAATTGGTGGGTAGGTAGCTTAGAGCCAGGAGACGGACATAGGATAACACTCTAGTCCCAAACCAAGCAAAGCTTGTACTATGGGAACTACCTATATTGCTTTCGTAAATACATACCTACATAGAATACATATAACACCCAGACACAGAACAAATATTTATGTTCATCACAAAAACTTGCTCTGGGTGGGAATCGAACCCACGACCAGCATGGAAGGCAGAGCCCGTAGAGTTAAAACTAGTCTTCAGTAAAAAACCAATCCGTAGTCTGAGTTTTACTTATACAAGTCTAGAAAAAAGCTAAGATTGTCGTCAGTAAAAAAGTGCGAAAACCTCCTTTTTTTTGAAAGTCGGATAAAGACGTTAATATATTGATGGTAAATTATTTTGACACTAAATTGCTTCTCAAAGGAAATTGGGCAAATTCGAAGTGATTGCAAAAAAATACTTATTTCAAAAGATTACGGTACTGCACCGAAATTACGAGTCACTAACCATAAATCAAGGTTTTTAGTGTCGTACTATGATAAAAAGCCGGATAAATCGAAAAAGACGGATATAATAAGTAAATATTTACGGACATTTCATACATAACACTCTAGTCCCAAACTAAGCAAGCCTTTATGGGAACTACATCGCTGATAGAATAGTTATATATAATACTTATACCCAGCAGAACAAATATTTATGTTCATCTCACTAACATTTGCGGGGGAATCGAACCCACGACCATGGATGGAAGGCAGAGCGATTGCACCTACTGATTGCACCATGCAACTGTGCTGAAATATCAGGAAATAATGAAACTCACAAATCATGGTAAATATCCCGTTTATAAAGAAAAAGATTATTCAAAGATTTTTTTATTAGTAGTTAGTCATAGTAAGTAGTAGTTACTTACTACTAGTAAGTATAAGTAGTAGTGGTAGGAGTAATTACCATCTTACCAGATAATCTAAGAAATAATGGTATACAATAGCTGTGAAAATGGTAATGTTAAAAACCGTGATAGTCTATACTAATATTATAAAGAGGTAAAGTTTGTATGTTTGTATATTTGTTCAATTGTAAGGGGTAATCTCAGGATCTACTGAACCGATTTTAAAAACTCTTTCACCAATAAAAAGCCACATTATTGCTGAGTGTCATAGGCTATATTATATTTTCAAAAAAAATAGGGATCCTTACTAAAACTTCGATTATGTAACCCAAGGTGTAAACAAAATACCTAAGAAATTCCTTACATCGCGTGCGCTGCGAAAACTAATGATGATAGAAAGAAATTATGTACTACAATTTTGTAGAACACATCATCATCCACAAAAAAGTCAGCGACAGCATATGTCTAACTATTACAGATATGTCACTATAAGTGTTTTAATATCGAAAAAATATAATTAAAATGACGCCGCTAGAAAACGTTCTTTATTTGTGCTTTGGTATTAATCCTTATCTAAATAAATTACTACATAATTAAGATTGTTTCAATACCTTTATATGTCTTTTTAAATTATTCAATTTGGACATTCCATTCAAAAGATATCACGAGTTCAAAAATGTAAGTATTAGAAAAATGTCAAGCGGAATAATGCAGGTGCCGGTCACGGGCGTTTATGCTATTGTTTAGTTACGTGGATCCAAAAGGAGAGTTATGAGTTTAACAGTATACATAATGTTAAACTCATATTTAGTAAAATCTATACTATAGAAGTAAAGAATCATGCCCAAACCCTGTACCAGATTGCATCAAAAGCTAATTATCATCAAAATTAATATTTTATTTATACGTGTACTTTGTTAATTTTTAACCGTCTTTTTTAACCGGGTTTAGAAAATTAAAATTAATTATACATAACATGATTATCAATTTCATACTTCCGAGTGCTTAGTCCGAGCTTGCATTTTAAAACTCCCTAATCTCGAGTCGAGAGTCGTTTTTCGGATATCCATACAAAAATACAAGGACATCCGAGAGACGACTGTCGGCTCGAGAGTAGGGAGTTTTAAAATGCAAGCTCGGACTAAGCCTTCCTTCCGCACGTCAACTATTTTGTTCCGATCCCAGCTGTCACCTATTTTCGTGAGTGGACATTGAGCATAAAAATCTTGTTTGCCAAGTAAACTTTAGCTGAGAAGGCAAACATGATATAAAATAAAATACATTTTTAAATATTTTGAAATGCGGTTAAACATTGAAAAAAATATTGTTGGTAGCGAAACGGTAAATAAAAATTAGGGCTTTGAGAGTAAATTCAAATAGATACAAGGTAGTACAGATTCCCATAGCCCATTGGGCATTGTCCTTTGTTTATTTGGTAAATTGTAAGGGCAATCTCGGGATCTACTAAACCGATTTTGAAAATTATTTCACCATTACAAAGCCACATTATTGCTGAGTGTCATAGGCTATATACAAAACCGAAAAATAAAAAGGCTTTTACGTGGTAGTCCGTTTTGCAAAGTGAATCGGAGAAAAAACGGTCGAATTATGCCCAACGAAGTGGGCACGGGTCAGCTAGTTTCAAATATAGTCGGACAATCATTACAAAATGCCGGACTACCCTCATCATATAAGCAACCATCATCACAGAGGTCAAATGCCCCTTAATTTAAACTTTCACACTTGTCGTTTTGAATCGCGAGGATTTTCATGGTTTAAAGGACTGACGGCCATATTCACAAACACGTCTACTTTCTTAATAATCCTTTTTTTGAGGTTAAGGGTTTCATCTTTTAATATGTATTTTTGAGTGGATTAAGTATGATTCAGGTTACTTTATGTATATGTATTTCCTGTCCATCCAAAGGTTGCCTGGAAGAGATTGACTAAATGAATAAATATTTGCAGATCGTACAAACATTTATCCCAAGGCGGGAATCGAACCCACAACCTCCGCGTCGCAGTCAAACCTTCGCTCGCCGCGCCACATCAGTCGTCTAAATTAAGAAAAGTAGATTGAAACTAGCACTTAATAAATACAAGTTGTATTTTAATAACTAAAATCTATTTAAAATAAAAGTTGAAAACATGATTTGTAAGTTATAAAAACAATATTAGTTTATTAAATAACGCACTAAATCATTGTAAAAATTTATTGGCAATTACTTTCGCTATACGTCTGTATTGTTAGAAACTTTTATTACTGTTTTTATGGCTGAAGCGGGGTCGCACATTCTACTTTTTTGACGGAACGTAGGTATTCTTAAAAAATACTTTATTGCACATAAATAGTGGGATTAGGGCAAGAATGAGAAGAAGAAGAAATAGTACAAAGGCGAGCTTAATGCTAACATGCGTTTTCTTCCAGCTAACCTTTGTGTAACTTCTTATTTTTCATGTGTTTTCTTTGTATCTAAGTAAACAAGTATGTCTACTAAAGTACATTTTTTGACGCAACGTAGGTATTCTTAAAAAATACTTTTTTGCACATAAATAGTACGATGCTTAATGCTAACAAGAATTTTCTTCCAGCTAACCTTTGTGTAACATTTAAGCTATTGCATAGCTTCTATCGCGGGCCTTGGCACTCGGGGACTGCCGCGGTAAAGCTGCATAGCATTTTTTGCTAGATTACGCATACGCAGTGTTAGGTTACTTTCGTTAGGTTGTTTCGTTACGGAATTTCTGGATTCGGTCATCACGCTCAAGGCCCGCGATAGAAGCTATGCAATAGCTTATTAAACTCAATCAGACGGGATATTCTAAAATTATTTTTCTCACCACAATAATAGAGTTTAATTTCAATTGTTCAAAGTATAATGTGATAAAGCCATTCTATGGATTTATATTCCTGTGAGAGGATATTATTATTTAGTCGAGGAACCCGTTCTGAGCTGGCGTTTGGGCCGTGACCTTTAGGGATGGGCATGGGTCTTTTATGTCGATACTTTTGTGATATATAAATAATGCTGGACAATCCACACAACATCATCTAGCCCCAAGCTAAGCAGAGCTTGTGTTATGGTCACTAGAAGACTGACATACTTAATACAATACATTACATAGATATATATTTTTTATTATACATATAAAATACCCAGAACACCCGGAATAAATATTTGCAGATCGTACAAACATTTATCCCAAGGCGGGTGATGAACACAAATATTTTGTTCTGTGTCAAGTGTCACTATGTATTCTATGTAGTATTTAAACAGACGTCACAGCTCAGTTGGTAGTAGCTCTACCTTCCATGCTGTGGGTCGTGGGTTCGATTCACACCCAGTGCAAATGTCTGTGAGATGAAAATAAATATTTGTTTTATATCTGGGTCTTACTATTTATTCTATGTACCTAATGTATTTACACAAAAAAATATAAGTATTGTATCAGCAATCTAGTTCCTATGTTACAAGCTTTGCTTAGTTTGGGACTAGAGCAATAAAATTTAATAAACAAACCTCGGTCTGCCTACCATCCTATTATATTGCAGTGCCCTCAAAGAAGGTTCATATGTTGTACCAAATTTCATTGTAAGAACTAGTCTAAAACCATGTGATCGCAATGTATTGAGTGTCTGAAATGTCCACGAATATTAATTTATACTTAAAAAATATATCGATGAAACATTTTTGCAATCAACCCCATCCCTACTCGCCGTCACATCCATGTTCCATCTTTACACCTCCGATGCACCTTGCAGTTATCTCGTTCTTACATATACGTATGCGAGAATGAGACGCAAGATACATTAGATTTGCAAAGCAAAATGGACATTGACACTAAGACATAAGATTCTTTATAAATATGCAAGATTATATGAATTTTGAAAATGGTATTCAGTGTGATTTTTAAATGATCCTTGTGATTTTATTGAATGAAAAAATATTTTTTGATTTTAGTGTGAATTTTTGAAGAGAGTTTTTTATTTATCTTTAATTAGAACATTTATGTAATGCTACAGTTTTATAATTTAATTTATTAAGTATATTAACATTTTTTTTTGAATGCACGTCTTGAAGTTATATTTCAAAATACGAAAAGACTAATAAGATTTTTAATTTATAGTTTCCGTAATTTTTTGTTATAAACTTAAATCCGAAAAACAATATAAGTACTTACATTTAAGTATTTTACAATTACTTAAATAAATTAGTAAAATAGCGGTAGCAGTTTCTAAAAAATATTTAAATCTAACGGCATTTTAAGATAAGCACTAAAACCTTATAAAGCTAGACTTAAGCACAGGACCTAGAGTAAGTTGTTGAACTTAAGACCTAAGTTGCATATTTATCTTAATTAATTGGTTAACCAAAAGCTTCGCACGTTGGCTTCAGTGGCTACAGTTAGCGGCTATAGTCTGGCGCTTGGTTGTTAAACGTGCCACGTTTAACAATTTATTTATTTAAGTATAAGTTAGTAAGTTATTTTGAAGTTGTTGCTTTCATTGTTTGTGTGATGAACATAAAATATTATAGAATACATATAACCCAGACACAGAACAAACATTTTTTTTTTGTAAATACATACCTACATAGAATACCTACATATTATAGTAATTAATACAATATATCATAGTGGTTAATATGTATTCTATGTAGGTATGTAAATATTTACAAAAAAAAATGTTTACTTACTAACTTACTTACCAAAGTATTATAGGTATTCTATCAGCAGTTTAGTTCCCATAGTAAAAGTTTTGCTTAGTTTGGTCCTAGAGTGTGATGTGTGAAATGTCCGTGAACATATTTAGATGTTACTAGCTGACCCGCGCCCACTTCGTTGGGCATAATTCAACCGTTTTTTCTTCGATTCACTTTGCAAAACAGACTACCACGTAAAAGCCTTTTTAATTTTCAGTTTTTTATATAACCTATGACACTCAGCAATAATGTGGCTTTCTATTGGTGAAAGAATTTTTAAAATCGGTTCAGTAGATCCCGAGATTACCCCTTACAAGTTAACAAATATACAAACACACAAACTTTACTTCTTTATAATATTAGTATAGAAGTATAGATATGAATGATTCAATTCACTTTAGTGTGGTAGAATGCATTTTTCCCTTTCAAAGAGGTTGAATAACAAAATAAAGAATATAAAAAGTATGCGTCATACCACACCTCTTTCATCTTGCACTCGCACTGGGGGGCTATCCAGCAAGGGGAAACTTGCGTGACCGAATATCCTTTCAGTTGCAGTTCAGTTATCGATGATTTTACTATAACTCATCAGTATTCCGTGGCATTTTTGAGGACTGACGTGACTGAGCTTTATAAAATTATGATTGAGCTGTTAAAAATGACGTCAATGCCGTGGTTTTGCACGTGGCTTACCTGATTTGGGCATGGCCTACCTGTTTTTTCGTTAATTCTATCAAACGTTATGTAAATCGATCATTCAAAATATCAATAAAAGAAAAAGAAGAAAACTGAACTGCAATTTGATCAAATAACAGTTCAAAAACATTTCAGCTGTCAGGATACCCCCCTCCTGGCCACTAACAAAAGCTAGGTTCTCATTTCAAAACACCTGCATTCTTTATTCAAATCCATTGAAGCTACTCGGTTTGAAATTCGAATGCGGAATGCCTTTTATGCTGGGGCCACATTAGCGGGCTACGGCGAATATTCGTGTTAACGCGATGTATGTGGCCGGGTACATCGTGTCATCGCGTAGTATTCGGGCGAAGACGCGAATCAATTTGTCGCGCCAATATTCGCTTAGGTGGCTACATCTACGTCAATTTATTTAGGCTAAGTTCAGATGACCGCGCGTAACCGCGCGTCGCCGCGCGGTTTGAGCATTCACATGACGATATTTGTATGGGAGCGCGACGCACGTTGGCGCGCGGTACCGCGCGGTAATGTAGACGATAATTACCGTTTATATTGATCTTGTACCGCGCGGTTGGTAGTTCCGCGCGTTACCGCGCGGCCATATGAACTTAGCCTTAGGCTAAGTTCTAGGCATGAGACAGATATATCAAAACGAAACTGAAATCCGTTTGCAGTCAGAAATCGTATCGCATCGATATTCCAATATGAGAAAACCGTTTTTAGGAAACGCACGATGATAACGCAAACTGCAAACTATCTTATCCGAACGAAACCAAACCGAACCGACGTGAGTTTAGTTTTGCACCGAAAACGAAAACCAAACTCAAACTGCAAACGAACGAAATCTAAATCTACCTAAAGTTTAAGTTTTCTATAGTTTTGATACGCATTCGTTCTCTATCACTCTACCGTACGACTACTTTAGTTAGAATAAGACAGAGCTAATTTCATTTCCTTTTTTTTCTAACTCAGTGAACCGTCGTAAGAGCAAGAGAAATGAAGCGAATCGTTATGGATTTTTAGTTTTTGACGGTTTTATGAATTGTCCGGTTTTATGATTTCTGACTGCAATCCGATATTCCATTCTAATATGAGAAAACTGTTTTTAGAAAACGCATTAACAATACAACCTAATCCGAATGAAACCGAACCGTGAGTTTAGTTTTGCATTTTTCGATGCAAACTTAAAATACATAAAAATATACAATATTTTTTTTAATTCAAATACCCAATTGCACATTGAAAACCGCCAACGAATTTGTGCAGGAGTATGTTTACCTCGGGCAGACTCTGCGGTTAGGTAGACACAACTTCGAGAGAGAGCTAGACCGGAGAATTCAGCTCGGCTGGGCTGCGTTTGGGAAACTTCGTCAAGTCTTCTCGTCATCCATCCCTCAATGTCTGAAAACGAAAGTTTTCAACCAGTGCGTCCTACCCGTTATGACCTATGCTTCTGAAACGTGGACACTGATAGTGGGGTTGGTCCACAAGCTGAAAGTCGCTCAGCGCGCTATGGAGAGAGCTATGCTCGGAATTTCTTTGCGAGACAGAATCCGCAACGAAGTTATTCGTCAAAAAACCAAAGTGTTCGACATAGCTCAAAGAATTAGCAAGCTGAAGTGGCAGTGGGCCGGCCATGTTTGCCGAAGAACCGACAACCGTTGGAGCAAACGGATACTGGAGTGGAGACCGCGTTTAGGAAAGCGTAGTGTAGGACGCCCTCCGGCGAGATGGAGCGACGATCTGCGGAGTGTAGCTGGCAAACACTGGATGAGAGGAGCCGAAGACCGGGCTCAGTAGCGCGTCTTGGGAGAGACCTACGTCCAGCAGTGGACTAATATAGGTCGATGATGATGATGATGATGACATTGAAAACGAAAAACCGAAAGAATTCGATTTTGCGTTTGTCGTAATAACTAGTAAATACGCTCCGATATTCGCTACTGAAATCGATTTCAAAAAACGGTTTTTGAAATCGGTTTCAAAATCTGAAATCGGTTTCGTATCGGTTTGTGAAAAAATCCAAAAACGCCCATGCCTAGAACAACACCATCCGGCACAGGGTTACCAGATGCAAATTTCAAAAGTCCTGACAAAATTCCAGACATGAGCTCAATTGGGTTTTTGAATATATATATTTTTTGTGATAAATGGATAAGTTTTATAACACAACTAATTTTATTCTATTTTTCCGTAATAATTCAAAAGTTATTTCAAAATAAAAAATATTTTTTGAATCTAGTACGTTTAATATTATATGTCAATGTTGATTGTTTGATGTCAAAATCGTAAAAAGCTAATTACTATTAATGACAATTTCCTTTTTGTTATTGTGACCAAAAATAAAATTATTGTGTAAAAAAAAAATTGTTCCATTTATTTGCCGAGAAATTCCTGACATTTCCCTTTTCCGGCCGCATTCCTGACATATGTCTAAAATTCCTGAAATGTCAGGAAAATTCCTGACATCTGGTCACCCTATCCGGCACGATACATCGCGTCAACTCGACACGAATCTTCGCCCGTCTAATGTAGACAAGAACATCGCCTATACCCGAACACGATGATTTTATCGCGCCAACACGATACGAATATTCGCCCGCTAATGTGGCCCCAGCATTAGAAGACGGCGTTATAGTCAATGTTTTTTTTATTTGAATTTGGAATTTCAAATATTTATTTATTTTAAATATTTATTTATTTTAAATATTTATATATTGCAAATATATTTATTTATTTCACATAAGTAAGTAAGTAAGTATAGATATTTATTTATTTTTATTTCAAATATTTTTTAATTTTTTATTGAATTACATTATACAATAATTACAGGCTGAGCATGAAAAATGTGACAATAATAAATATAACGTATTTAAAACACACTGCACGCTTACGCTGCAACGTTCGACAGTTACACTGATGTCGACGCGCAGTGTATCTCAAATACGTCATTGTTTCGATACGTTTACGATTGTCATATTTATTCGTGCTACCTCCCTGTGTTTTATTTTAAAAACTTTACGTTTCTAGAAAAATACGGACTGATTCTAACATGTTAAATTTTAGTCTTAATAGTAGGTAATTCAAAGCAATATGTAAGTAGGTACTTATCTTATTTAAGTAAGCATATTAAAATAAAGATGATTTTAAAATCACGCTGTACAAGTATGTAGGTTCTCTAAATAATCTAAACTAATATTATAAAGAGGAAAGATTTGATTGTTTGTTTGTTTGTTTGCATCGAATAGGCTCCGAAACTACTGGACCGATTTCAAAAATTCTTTCACTATTGTGAAGCTACATTATCTGCGCTGAACATAGGCTATATTATAATGATATTTTTTATATAGGCTATCCGTGCGAAGCCGGGGCGTACTACTAGTTTGGTATAAATCTACTAAAAAAATACCTAATAAGTATAATGTGATGTCACAAACATGTACTTATCGTAAAAAGAGTAATACACTGAAAATACACGAAAAACTTCATTATAATCGAGAATATGTCAATAAAATGATAAACATCATAATAAAATTATTTAAATAGCAGTTTTGCGCATACATGAGGCCTTGAATCGATAATGGCCAAGTAAGAACGTCATTTGATAAAAAGGGTTCCGTGGTTTCACCACCTTAACAAAATAAAATATTAAATAAATAATGCTGGACAATCCACACAACATCATCTAGCCCCAAGCTAAGCAGAGCTTGTGTTATGGGTACTAGAAGACTGACATACTTAATACAATAAGTACTTTACTTACATAGATATTTTTTATTATACATATTAAATACCAAGAACACCCGGAATGAATATTTGCAGATCGTAAAAACATTTATCCCGAGGCGGGAATCGAACCCGCAACCTCCGCGTCGCGGACCTTTGCCCACCACGCCACATCGATCATCGATTAAATTAAAATTAGTAGATAATAATTAACGTGTTAAAAAAACCTCTAAATTTCCTTTAAAGTAACTAATCACGGAGCCCTAAAAAATAACATGTTCGCTCAAAAATAAAACCGAAAAAAATCTTGTTTTGTATTGTAATGCAAAAACGTCCGCAAAAGATAAGAATGCTAAAAAGAATTTAAAAAATAATATTATTTTCGCTAAAATAAAATATAAAAAGATACTAACATGTACCTTACACGAGTAGCCACTGAGACCGTAGGGTTGTCACTTTTATATGACAAGGAAATATATTTTAAAAATGAATTTTATGCAATTTATTCGCACTTGACTTTCGTTTATCGAACAAAACTAGTAGTATTGTAAAATCTGTACTCCAAGTACGAGTTTGTGCACACACGGATCGCAGAGACGCGATCGCCGAGCGCCACCAATTTTGTATGGAAATACAAGCTTCTCAAGAAATATGCTAGGGGCGCTGCTTGGATCTCCATACAAAATCGGTGGCGCTCGGCGATTGCGTCTCTACGATCCGTGTGTGCACTAACTCGTATACTTGGGGTAGAAGGTAATGGGGAAGTCCTTTAGATATAGTCCAAAGTACTTCCACCCTACCTTAACAAATTTTCTTAATTTTAATTTCCTATTTTTTGACCAAAAAGTATAATTAAATAAACTTGAAAGTCAATTTTCGTCCAATTCTTACAATTTTATTTATGTCAGTAGAGGCTAAATCAAGAATATTTATTTTCAATTTTAAATGACAGGAAAATAAGGAACAAAACAATACGGTAAGTACGTATCTCGTACAATTTATATCTATACAAGCGGCCCGTCCCGGCTTCGCACGGGATATTTTCTGGCTTTCCCGCTTTTCTGTTGAAATTTTTCCAGAATTTTCTGTGCTATAAACCTCACGGAGCCCGAGACCTTTCCAACGAATGCAAAACCGTGGAAATCGGTTCGTGCGTTCTGGAGTTATATCGTCAGGAAGGAAAACCCGACTTATTTTTATATATGTAGTAGATTATAAAGTTTATCGATTTATAGATAAGAATAGTTTTTAAACTTTATTCACAAACAAACTTACGACTATACAGTATTTACAAAATGTACATAGACATATAAAATACATAAGAAACAGCTGAGCTATCTACAGACCGTTGCAAACGATCTATAGATAGTTCAACTGATCCAAATCAGTACCAATCGGAAGCGTACCCAAGACACTGGCTGCATTGCCGCGCTGAATAGCAATGCTGATACGTTGGGCCAGATACTCACCAGCCCTCGGATAAGAAACATTTTATATTTATTTGTGTGAGACAGCCCTATATATGCAGTCCCGCACAGTGTGAAATCGTCGGGTCCCGTTCGGATGTGAGCGCTGACGCGATTTTATTGCTCCACAATTCGTCGCTCTTTCACTTCTTTATTCTACATCCAAGCCGCATTCAAAATCATCATTTATTTATTTATTAACTGCCGGTTTCTGGAAACCCAAATCACGATTGATCTTAGTTTGACTCATAGTAATTGTATGATTTTTTCGTTGATCATCGTTCGAGAAACCGGCCGTAGGTATGTCAGTCTTCTATCAATTCATCATCATCATCCAATATCAGTCCACTGCTGGACGTTTCTCTGCAGACGCGCTAAGCAGAGTTTGTGTTATGGGTACTAGAAGACTGACATACTTAATACAATACATAGATAGATATTTTATTATACATACATATAAAATGCCCAGAACACCCGGTATAAATATTTGCAGATCGTACAAACATTTATCCCACGGCGGGAATCGAACCCGCAATCTCCGCGTCGCAGGCGGACCTTCGCCCGCAGCGCCACATCGGTCGTCATGCAAATCCCCTGCTTGTTTCCCCTGCGTATCTCACAGGGGAGCAGGGGATTATGAAATTTTGTCTTAAAATCCCTTATGTCACTTTTCCCTATTCTTTGACATTATAAAAAGGTCGCCGTAATTATGGTTCGATCAAAAGATTAATTAATTACAACACAAGCCATTGTTTTGTAATAATAGGCGGCGGAGCTTACTCGGAGTACGCTCGCTTTAATATATACAGCACTTAAGGAGGTTTGTTTCCATTGTCGCACGACATTTTTATCGTCCGATAATGTCGGACCAACATTTTTCTGTAATAAAGCTACATCAACTGCAACATTTATTACAAGTTATTTGCTCTAAGTTAGCTTTGGGACAAATCAAGATACTAAATCATACAACTTTATGGAAATACGTATAACTATGACTAGACCATAAACAAATATACTAAAAACTACTTCAATTATGTGGTTTTGAACATATTTATTTATTATTTTAATAACAAAAGTATATGTAGGTACTAATAGAGTATTGTATATCATAATAAGGGATTGTTAAGCTCATTTTGTCTAATAAAAACTGGATGTATCGTACGACAAAATATCGTGTCGTATTCAGCAACGGAAACAAACATCGTCCGTGATTTATAGGCTCAGCGCCCAGTGTAACCATGTTATGAAAATATTTAATTATTCTACACTTTGGCCGAGTCACCCTGTAATATTGAGTTGCCAGCATAGAGGTGACGAAATTACCCAAGTTTTTTTCAATTAAAGATTTTTACTTCTATAAGTACATACGTATATACCTACGTGATTATTAAAAAAAAGTGAAATATAAATTATAAAAACATATTTAAGTAATCATATTTTAAGAAACATTTTTGTTAAAAGTTTTATTTGTCTAAATAGGGAAGCATTAATAAATAATTATAGATCTGTGCATTTAATGAATTAGATAATACCACATGCCAAACACTATCATACCTAATGATAAATTATGCCTAAGTAACATAGGATATTTGCCCTTTAGATATATGTACTTACTTTTTTATTATATACCTAGCTGTTAGTTTTCCTAAAACTAATAAAATAAAATATCTAGCAAATGAATAAACCGAAATAAATATCCTTAAAAATAAACCCTAACCAGAATACTTTATGATCTATTTTATTTTATGCTTTTTTCGGCCGTCCTGACTTCGCTCCGTCCTGAAAAATAAAATAGATAAAGTATTCTGATTAGCTTTCAATTAATCTGACAATTTAGTTTCAAAATTAATTGCACTCCCAAATGGAAGTGAGCCACAGATAATAATCCACTGATTGAGTATAAAATTGGTATTTTATTAGTTATCTATGTGAAAATACATGGAGTTGCATTGTATTTTATTTATGACTAGCTGGCCCGTGCCCACTTCGTTGGGCATAATTTGACCGTTTTTTCTCCGATTCACTTTGCAAAACGGACTACCACGTAAAAGCCTTTTTATTTTTCGTTTTTTTATATAACCTATAACACTCAGCAATAATGTGGCTTTCTATTGGTGAAAGAATTTTTAAAATCGGTTAAGTAGATCCCGTAATTACCCCTTACAGTTTAACAAACACACAAACTTTACTTCTTTATAATATTAGTATAGAGTATAGATAATTTGACATATTTGATATCAGTAAATGATATCGAGCTTACATCAAAACCAACCATTTATCCATTCACGTCAGCAATCTAGATAACATTTATAACAGGAATAAGTTTGTTGCCCGTTCTTCTAGGCTCTGGTCGCGTGGAACTGGCACCTAGAATCACCTAGTATGTAAGACGATTCTAAATGATCTGCGTGATTTTACTGAATAAAGCAATTTTGACTTTGACTTTGAATGTTATATCTTACAATTTTCCATTCTTTACACTTAAATTTATTATGCTTAAAAATAAATACACACAAAAATATTTAATAAAAAATACTCCACAGTTTTGACAATCCACGCCACGCGCTAAATAATTCACAATATTTAATTGAAGCGTCATTTTAGAGCAAAAACACAATGTTTTTGTGCAATCTGTCACTGTCATTGTAAAGGGGTGTTTTCTATACGTTGAGTTTTTGTGATCTGTCAAAATGACATAACACTGTCGTGTATTATCTGTGTAGTAAAGTGTGACCACGTTAAGTCTGCACTAGTTTGCTTTATAGGTAAATAAGTAGTCAGCGTCAAATTGTGATCGGTTGAAATTGTTATATTAGATTTTCTAACAATCTCAAGACAAAATTAATATATTTTTAAAATTAATAAGTACAGTTAAGCATTATATGCGTAGCGTGTTTTTAAAACATGAGCCGCCATCTGACCTAAATTATACATTGCTTCTTTGCACGCGAATAAACTCTTTTGAGCAATACCGTTCGGAAACCGTACAATAAATTGTAAATATTTATTTGAATTATAATAATATCATAATTATTTCTGGGCATCTAGTCGAAGCGACGCGTGACCCGAGGGCTGGTGAGTATCTGGCCCAGCGTATCAGCATTGCTATTCAGCGCGGCAATGCAGCCAGTATCTTGTACGCGACGATTGGTACTGATTTGGATCAGTTGAACTATCTATAGATCGTTTGCAACGGTCTGTAGATAGCTCAACTGTTTCTTATGTATTTTATATGAAAATGTACATTTCATAATATTTAATTTTACAATAACCCAGTTTTTTTTGACATAATAATCTTAATCAATCTAGTTCTTAGAGTACAAGCTTTGCTTAGTTTGGGACTAGAGTGTGAAATATCTATGAGTATATATTTATTTTTACTGAATTAAATATTGTTCACCAAAATACTCTATATTTATTAAATGTTTGAATAATTTGAATAAATAATTGTTTAATTTTTTCTAATGAAGTTACCTAATAACCTATTTTCATGTGTAAGAGTTTTTTTTAAATAATATTTAACATATATTTATTTATTTAAGTAAGTACAAAAATTTCATGTGTATAAGAGTACTTTTTCATTATTATTTTATTCTTATACAGTCTATATACAATGCATCATTATAAATAGTGACACATAACATCAGGTGGGCCACCGGCTTGTTATGTTATTAATCTATACTAATATTATAAAGAGGTAAAGTTTGTGTGTTTGTATATTTGTTAAATTGTAAGGGGTAATCTCGGGATCTACTGAACCGATTTTAAAAATTCTTTCACCAATAGTAAGCCACATTATTGCTGAGTGTCATAGGTTATATAAAAAACCGAAAAATAAAAAGGCTTTTACGTGGTAGTCCGTTTTGCAAAGTGAATCAGAGAAAAAACGGTCGAGTTATGCCCAACGAAGTGGGCATGGGTCAGCTAGTAATCAATAAACTAATACTTACTTACTTAATTTTTATAATATATGTATTTTTTATAATGTATATTCTAAAAAACTTTTTTCTAAGTATTTAAATAAATGTGTGAATAAACTAATAATAATTATATTATGTTACATATTTGGTTTTGTGTAAAATAAAATGGCTTTAGTAACATAAAAGTTGTGTAAGTAATTAAAATCCATTCAAAAGTCTCTTTTGTACTAAAATCTTGCATTTGACACCAATATAATAGTTTTAGCCGAAATAATATTCAACTTTCAAAATGGCGGCAAAATTGGCAATTAAATGTTTTGAATGAACTTTATATTTAACATTTATTTTATTATACCTAAGTATATATATATTACCTATCGATCGAGTCGACGAGGCACGTAATCTTGGTCTACTTATCGATGGCTCACTGCATTTCGAAAAGTACGTCATACAAACTGTTAATAGCTGTTTTTACAGATTGTCTGTATTATATAGAATGCGTGAATATCTCAGCACAGAGATAAGAATACAATTATGTGACTCACTAATTCTATCTAAACTCAATTACGCGGATGCTGTGTTTGGAGGGTGTTTGTTAGCAAGATCAAAAAGACTTATACAGCGCATCCAGAATGCCTGCGTACGTTTTTGTTTCCCGATTCCGCACCGAGCACACATTTCTCCTTACATAAATAAAAATAATTTCATGAATATGTCATCACGAAGAGTCTTTCACTTTGCCACCTTGCTCTTCGGTGTTATTAAAACTCAACATCCACCTTACTTGTACAATAAACTTAATTTTTCCAACCGATCCCAACGATATTCGTCATTATTAGTTTGCCCTCAGCACAAGACGGCTGCTTTTCGTGGCAGCTTTCGTTATGCTGCCACGAAATGTTGGAATAACTTGCCCCCGCCAATAAAACAAATCAAATCTATTTACTCTTTTAAAATAAACCTAAAAAAACTATTATTGGAATCACAAAAAAATATCATCAAAAGGTAGCCGTCCTGTGCCCATTTCTTGTTAGATTTATGTACTTACTTATTGACTATACTAGTGTTTTATGTTTTTGTTTGTCATTTAGTTTTGTTGTTACAATTTTATAATGTACTTATTTGATTTTTTGATTTTAATTTTAATTTTATTTCACAAATTGTATTATGTATATATTTTGATATAAGTAATTGATTAATGTTAAGTTATAACACATCATTTAATATATTAATGTGCAATGTCTGCGTATGCTACTCCCGCACCTTCTCCATCTTTTGGCATTACTGAAAACCAGCGCTGGTGTAGAGCCCAATGGTTCTACACCAGCACAAGCTGAGTAATGACCTTTTTCAGTTATTTTTACTTACTTATATTAATTATATCGTTTAAGTGTTCTAGCATTAAGTTTTTATAATAACTGAAATAAAGTACTTATTCTATTCTATTCTATTCTATAATCAGTAATTTCCTAATTAATTATTTAAAGATTTTGCTTTATTGTTTTAGATATTTTTATTTAAAAAGTCTAAGTAAAAATTACTTTATTCAGTAAAATCACAAGGATCATTTAGAATCGTCTTACATACTAGGTGATTCTAGGTGCCAGTTCCACGCGACCAGAGCCTAGACGAACGGGCAAGGAACTTACGGCCTGGTTCCTACCGTTTCTTTATATGACCCTTCTTACAAAGAATTACAATTAAACTAAATTAAGTACTAAAGTTCCAGTGCGGTGTCAATCAATCAATCTTAATACAAGCTCTGCTTAGTTTGGAACTAAAGCGTGAAGTATGAAAGAAGTGTTTATAAA
This sequence comes from Ecliptopera silaceata, assembly GCA_932527185.1. Taxonomy (NCBI): domain Eukaryota; kingdom Metazoa; phylum Arthropoda; class Insecta; order Lepidoptera; family Geometridae; genus Ecliptopera; species Ecliptopera silaceata. The sequence goes on along the minus strand of OW052217.1, from coordinate 2,437,142 downwards.
AATAATTTAAGGCTCAGTTGGTTGTAGCTCTGCCTTCCATGCTGTGGGATGTGGGTTCGATGCCCACCGAGAGCAAATGTTTGTGTGATGAATATGAATATTTGTTCTGTGTCTGGGTGTATTCAAATTCCACAAAAATGATAAAATAAAGAAATATTACAGGCTTTCGATAAAGTGACTCCTTTTTTTTCTAAGATTTTTAGTTCAAGCTTATATCACCAGCCGTTGTAGACTCAGGGCCTGATCGTGCTAAATTGTAACGTAAACAATTCGTATAAGCAGCAGCGAAGGTTCACCAACACAGTCAAATTATGACGCTAAAATGTTTTAAAATCTTATTATTTACGTTTAATAGGTACAGAATAATACATTATCACGTTACAAAGGGTTTCATTTTATTTTCAGAAAGTATGAAACTCCAACTTATGTCATCATCATCATTCCCCTGCCCTTATCCCACGTTAAGTGGGGTCGGCACAACATGTCTTTTTCTTCCACTTACTCCTATCATTCGTCAAATCAAAGTCCACTCCTTTCACATTCATATCCTCTTTCACACAATCCAACCACTTTTTTTTCGGCCTTCCTCTACTCGCATACCCAGCCACGCTCACATTCATAACTTTCTTCGTAACATGATTTTCATCCCTCAAACTCCAACCTATGTATGTATTAATTTTTCTAACCATGCAAATATAAATAAATAAGATATAAGAAAATAAGGTATAATCTACATAAAACAACGATAAAATTAAACGCAATATTTCATTTTAAACAAACTTGTTTATTTTCTTATTAAAATAACATAAAAATCTGCGTAGGCGCATCCAAAATTGTCATCGGAGTTATTTTGACAGCGGCATCTCGTAAATACAGATTATAACATAAATATACATTTAAGTATAAATATGCATACTTAGCATACCTATACAGCCTGTTTGATAAAATACCACACAAACATTCTAATACCCATAACACAAGCTCTGCTTAGCTTGGGACTAGATGATGTTGTGTGGATTGTCCAGCATTATTTATTTATTTAAACTGCAAGTTTTTTTTATATACATCATGGAACATCGTTTGACGACCAATGTGGCGCGGCGGGCGAAGGTCCACCTGCGACGCGGAAGGTTGCGGGTTCGATTCCCGCCTTGGGATAAATGTTTGTACGATCTGCAAATATTTATTCCGGGTGTTCTGGGTATTTTATATGTATAATAAAAAATGTCTATCTATGTAATGTATTGTATTAAGTATGTCAGTCTTCTAGTACCCATAACACAAGCTCTGCTTAAATTGGGGCTAGATGATGTTGTGTGGATTGTCCTGTCCAGCATTATTTATTATTTATTTATTTTTAGTTATTAAAATCAATAATATATGTATTCAGTAAAATCACGCGGATCATTAAGAATCGTCTACATTTATCCCAAGGCGGGAATCGAACCCGTAACCTCCGCGTCGCAGGCGGACCTTCGCCCACCGCGCCACATCGGTCGTCCACTAGAAGAACAAATTATTTGTATTCAAAACGAATAACTTATACTTAATAACTTATCACAAATAATTGATTAATAAATACATAACTGTTTACAAAACGTTAGTCGCTACTTTATTTGATTAAGTTCATTTGTACGACCGTTTTTGATGGTGTTTTGTTGTTTATATCATTATGTTTAAAGATATTTGTGTATGATTAGATAGGAGTCAGTGGGGGGTCATCGATCGTTTTTTTTAATTGTAAGCTTTTGAGGTAAATATAAGGCTTAGTTCACAATATAATTTTAAGTTATCTTTAGATTTTTTTAATTATTATACTTAAGTTCATTATTTATTTTTTAATTAAGTACTATACCTACTAACATTATTTATATACTTACGTTAGTTTTTTTAAGATTTAATAGAACAAAATGGCTTAAGGTAAATAAATAATGCTTTCTAGTAAGATCTCTTATATTAAATACCTAGTGTTTAAAATAATTTTAACTAAGTAAGTACTTACTAACTTCTTTTTATGTAAGTAAAAGTAATATAACAGTAATTTACTACATCATACTAACAATGAGACTATTAAATTTTTCCTGTGTCATTCATTCATTCATTCTGTTAGTTACCTATCTATAACACTTTTGTCCGTGAATGTACTTTGTTAAGTAATTCTAAATCTACCCGCAGGTGTTAGGGGATGTTTACGGCACAAAACTATGTTTAATACTATTAATGGGTCTTTTTAGACCCTCTTGGTCTTAAAATAACTAAAAACTGAGCCAAAGACATAATATTAAATATTCACGGACATTTCACACATCACACTCTAGTCCCAAACTAAGCAAAGCTTGTACTACGGGAACTAGATTATTGATAGAATACTTATGCTGAGTACTAAGCTATCTACAGACCGTTTGCAACAATCCATAGACAGCTCAAACTGTTTAATTAATTCAAACATTAATAGATTAACAGAATGTACACTTGATTTAAAAAGAAAGGATAACTGCATTTTTTTTCAGCAAGCCATGAAAAAAAACTCCATTGTTACTTTTAATTTTGACACTGACATTGACAGTAAAACTCGGCCTTATAATAATAACACCACATAAAATAAGAAAACCTTAGATCACAATTATAATTATCATAAATATTTAAACAAATTTATTATTAAATACAACAGCTTATCGAAGACAAACATTAATAAAATTATTGCCAAAATATTCATTAGGTAGCGTTAGTAAAACAAACAAAAATTTATAATTAAAAAAATCGTTTTTAATGAGACAATGTAAAACTAAAAAAAAAGTGTAAAACTAGGCACTGTAGACAATTTCTTAAGTAGTATTAAAAAGTGTAGATCTAAGGAGTAATTAATTAAATGTAAATATGTACATTTAAAATTTGTTATTAGAATATAGATAGAACTAGACTTTTATTTATTTATTTAATTTAATTTATAAGTTAAATTGATCTTTAACATGACAATGTTCTGGCCATTCAACATTCACAAATAATAATAGAGTTTGAAACTCAAATTTGAAATAAATAAAAATAAATATTCACGGACATTTCACACATCACACTCTAGTCCCAAACTAAACGAAACATGTATTATGGGAACTAGATTGCTGATAGAAAGGCTGATACTTATATACTTTTTTTTTGTAAATACATACGTAGAATATAGTACACACCCAGACACAACAAATATTTATGTAAGTAGTTCTATATTAATGTATCAGAACGGTTTTTGCTGCCAGTACTTTAACTAATAGATGAAAGACCTATTTAGTTATTATTTAAATGATTTATTTGACTATAGATTTTTGTGGACCAATAATGTGAGACTACTTTAGTGTACAAATTGTACGTACAAATATGTTTTTGAATAATTTTGAGTATTTGAATTTTGAATATGAATGGCGATTTTAATGTTTTTGTTTTAATGTTCTGTTTGCTATTTGTGTGTAATTATTATATTTATTTTGCTAATAGTCTTTTAATGATTGGTATTTTTGTTATCAATTTTTAGATGTTTTTTTGTTAGTTGGTAAGTAGGAATTTGCGCCAATTTTTTTTTCTTTTTTTCCGTTGCTTTTTTGCTCATTAATGGCACTATTCCAAGATTTTTATCTTGTAATAGTGCCAATAATTACTTATGAAAATTGAAAAATAATATTTTTTTTTCATAATTTTACTCTAAATATACTTAATAAGTATAAATAATTACAAGCATACATCTGGCTAAGCTTACATAATGTACAAAAACCAAGTAGTTACTTCAAGAACTTTTGCAAACTTTTAGAGTATTCTATAAATTTCGTCGAGACGAGTGAAGCAGCGCGCAGGGCTAGTCTATTTTAAACTAATATTACAAAGAGGTAAGATTTGTTTGTTACTATTAACTTTAAAACTACTTGACCGATTTTAAAAAATCTTTCACCATTCGATAGCTTGATATTTACCGAGTTATTTTTATACTAAAGACTTTATAAAGAAATAGATTGTTTTTTAAAAAAAAGAGCATTGGCAAAAAAGAGCATATTCATCAAAAAATATTACTCGAAAATAACTAAAACTCTTCTTCTTCTTTTTTGGTGGATCATACATAAAAGACGTATGATCTACCAAAAAAAAAAGAATCATCAAAATCGGTTCACAATTGATGGAGTATCAAAAATAATATCCTAACATAAGATAAGATAAAGATAAGTTAAAATAAGATAAGATAAGATACATCTACCAAACGCTACTGAAACGCAACGCGTACAAAGTCACGTGTAACAGCTAGTAAATAATATTAAGATGATAGTCTAAAGACACTCCTTAAGGATTAAAGCTAGCTATTCACGCACCTACAAAATGTCATGCATTTCTGACAGGTATCACAGCTCAGTTGGTATTATTTCATAAAAATACATTCAGTAGTTTTTGGGTATAAGAGTAACATACATCCATCGTTAAAAAAATATGCGTATATAGTATAATTGTTTTTAACCTCCGACGCAAAAAACGACAGGGTGTTATAAGTGACGACCGATGTGGCGCGGAGGGCGAAGGTCCACCTGCGACGCGGAGATTGCGGGCTCGATTCCTGCCTTGGGATAAATGTTTGTACGATCTGCAAATATTTATTCCGAGTGTTCTGGGTATTTTATATGTATCATAAAAATATCTATCTATATAATGTATTAAGTATGTCATACTTCTAGTACCCATAACACAAACTCTGCTTAGCTTGGGGCTAGATGATGTTGTGTGGATTGTCCAGCATTATTTATTTATTTATTTATTCGTTTAGATCATTGGGTTCTTGCACGAGTTCGATATGATTATCCAGATGTTCTCAGTCGCCATTGCCGAAATCGGTTCGGAAATCATCATCATTTATTTAGAATACACTACGATAAATCTTCAAAGCCAGGGGTGTATTTCAATATTTTATTTACTTGTAGTAGGTATGTATATTGTGTATGTCCGTGAATGTCCCGCTTACCCATCGCACACCATGAATAACTTACGCGTCCTGAAAGCCGGCGAAGGTCCCACACCGTTCTTATCTTGATGAGATATCCCTAATCCTTCTATCACAAGATGGCGGATATTTTTTAACATGAAGACTTTTTACTTAGTTTTTAAAGATGTTTAGGATTCTGAGAATGTACTTTATTAACAAACTTACTACTATTACAGTATTTACAAAATGTAGGTATATACGACATATAAAATACTTACATAAGGAACAGTTGAGCTATCTACAGACCGTTGCAAACGATCTACAGATAGTTCAACTGATCCAAATCAGTACCAATCGGAAGCGTACCCAAGATACTGGCTGCATTGCCGCATTTTGAGCGATAGGATCTGAAATGAAGTTACCAAACCAAGACATAGAAGTTAGCTGAAGTGGCAGTGGGCCATGACAGGCGTTAAAGATCAGTTGGTGTGGGTCGTGGGTTCGATTCCCACCTCTGGGTGCTAATTGTGTGATGAACATAAATATTTGTTCTGTGTCTGGGTGTCAAATCAAATCAAATCAAATCAAATTATTGTGTAACATAGTTTAATAGTTGTTCATTTTATGATTATGTCCATCTATGTTAACCAAAGTCGGTATACAATATTCATTTTATAAATAATTCCTAGAAAATTAAAATGTCTATAAAAATTCAATAATTCAATAATATTGTTTATAAATATTCTACCTATGTATTTACAGTAAAAGTGTAGTATTCTATCAGCAGTCTAGTTCCCATAGTACAAGCTTTGCTTAGTTTGGGACTAGAGTGTGATGTGTGAAATGTTCATGATTATTAGATTAAATCTATTTTGCCGATAGAGAATTAATTTTGATATTTATTTTTTTGTTTGATAATAATTATAAAGTATAGATACTTTATAGGTAGGTAACTTTAATTAAGTGCAAAGGTTCTTGTAATAAGTAAGTAATCTTAAAAAAAGAATTTAGTTTAAGCAAAAAAACACAAAGTCTGTGTGAAATAAATACATTTTCTAAGTACATTTTGGTTCATTGATATTTTTTCCACCATTTAAACATATATTTATTTTATTCCTCACACAAACTGCAAAAACGATTAATAACTAAAATCATATCTTAACACAATAATTATTATATTTACAAAAACACTACAATTTACTTTAGGCGTGTTTTTAAACATCAATCAATTTAACCCTAGAAAGATAAACTGCGCCTCAGAGGCGCCCGCGAAACAGATATATCGCTGTATCTTTCTAACCCGCGCGAGTTTACACTTGTGTTTTCGAGCTAACTCAGTCGTCAGTCAACACACCCGAGGGATGACAGCTGCTGTCCGGTAAGTACTTTAGTTTCGCCGCTATGACATTGCGTTGCGCTCCAGAGGCGCAAGTTTATCTTCTGTGTAACTTTAATAAAATAAAATAAATAAAAAGTCATTTATTTTTCTCCCACAAAGTTAAAACAGTTCCAACAATGACAAGAGAGAGTTTGAGACTAACTTTGTGAGAGACTGGTGCCTGATGTAGATTAATAAAAATCTGTATTACAGGTCACCAGGCCCCACTCTGTAAGCTCTTACAGCTTCTGGCAAGTAGGATAAGTAAAGTATATATTTTTGCTTAAATGGTATAAATAAATCTAATTTAAGGAATATTGTATATAAACACAATATGAATATATGTAACATAATGTAAATATAACTAAATAACATTGTTTCACAAAGTAGGCGGATGAGAAAAATATTACTAAAACTATTGTATAACAAGACAATTAACTAAGCTTACCTATTAGGCATTCTAGATAGTTTGGATAGGTATATAAAAAAAAAGGAAGCATTCATTACTAGGTAGATTATTTTATAAAAATTTTTACCAATTGTAGGGTGTGAGTCTGAGAGAAAGAGAGTGTATGAATATGGATCATGAGGTGTATATTATGTTTTATTTAGCTAAAAACAAAAAAAAGACAAGTTAAAAGTGTATATGTTAGATTTCCTTATATTACAGACTTCAGAAGTTTTTCGACTTTCGCACATTTATTAGTGATTTAGTTTTACGCATTTATGGTAAATATAAAGATATTTTATTATTTGTGATTTGAGACTGATTATATTGTAACTTATTAGTTAGTAAGACAAAAAGTTATAAAAAGTTATCTATTCATAAAAAAAACTTAAAAACTGTTAGTACTGTAAAAAAATTCTACTTTTTGTTACATTTTTGAAAATTTAACATTATTTCTTAAAATAAACATATAATAATACCTATTTGCGTTTTTTTTAATTAATAATAATGTAACATTTAATTCATACATAAAAAAAAAGTATTTCTATTTAAATATATAAATAAATCAGTACTTAAAATATTGCGCCTCTGAGGCGCCTGTTTATCTTTATAAAAAAATAAGTTTATCTTTCTAGGGTTAAACAAAAATGCTGAGCGAAATTGATCTTTATTTGTATAGTAATAAGGTTGATTTTAAACAGTAAAATATTAGTGACTTTAATTACTTGTAACTTAATTATAACGGGTTTGTATCCAGTTGTGGACAACATTTTACATTTTATTTTATTTGTATGTGATGTTTTAAGCTATGGCGTCACATCTCAGTTGGTTGGCTGCCTTCCATGCTGTGGGTCGTGGGTTCGATCCTAACCAAGAGCAAATATTTATGTAATGAGCACTGTTGTTTGTTCTATCTGGGTGTTACTATGTATTCTTTGTATACTATGTACTTAAAAAAATGTAATTCTTTGTGCAATCTAGTTCCCTTTACAAGTTTTGCTTAGTTTTAGACTAGAGTGTGATGTGTGAAATGTCCGTGAATATTTATTTGTATTATGGGAACTAGATTGCTGATAGGATACTTGTATAATTAATTTTTGTAAATACATACATAGAATACATAGTTACTCCCAGGCACAGAACAAATATTCATGTACATCATACAAACATTTGCTCTGGGCTGAAATCGAACCCACCCACAGCATGGAAGGCAGAGCTACTACCAACTGAGCTGTGACGCCTGTCTGTGTAAAATGTTTCCAACCACTGCTTAGTTAGTACCTATTGTCTGTGCACCGTGAAATTTATTTAAAAATTGTTTAGCCACCGATCTGATATCATCTAGAGTAATAAATTACTTTTAAAATGGGAGAAAATACTATTTAAACGTGTTTTGTTAGCTGTCTCCTACTTCCATGCTGAGTCTTCGGTTCGATTCCCACCCAGAGCAAATGTTTGTGTGATGAACATTAATATTTGTTCTGTTTCTGGGTGTTACAAATACTCAATACATAGTAACACCCAGACACAGATATTTATATATTAATTTTCATGTCACATAAATAAATAATGTCCACACAACATGATCCAGCCCCAAGCTAAGCTGAGCTTGTGTTATGGGTACTAGAAGACTGACATACATAATACAATACATTACATACAAAGTCATTTATTATTATACATTTATATATCCCAGAACAGAATTAATATTTGCAGATCGTACAAACATTTATCCCAAGGCGGGAATCGAACTCGCAACCTCCGCGTCGCAGGCGGACCTTCGCCCGCCGCGCCACATCGGTCGTAGTTTCTCAATATAATACTCTCTCACTAGCTGACCCGTGCCCACTTCGTTGGGCGTTCGACCGTTTTTTCTCCGATTCACTTTGCAAAACGGGCTACCACGTAAAAGCCTTTTTATTTTTCGGTTTTTTTATATGACCTATGACACTCAGCAATAATGTGGCTTTCTATTGATGAAAGATTTTTTAAATCGGTTCAGTAGATCCCGAGATTACCCCTTACAATTTAACAAACACGCAATCTTTACATCTTTAAAATACTAGTATAGATAGAGTATAGATACAAAATGCAGTTGTAGCATCGACACGATAAGAAGAAGATAGAGTATAGATAGTATAGAGTATAGATAGTATAGAGTATAGATAGTATAGAGTATAGATAGTATAGCGTATATATAGTATCTATAGTATAGAGTAAGTATATAGAGTATAAATGACAATTCTTTTAAACGCCCAATGATTTAAAAAAAAAAATGGTTGTCTGTAAAGTCGGCTTACTGACGATAGTTGAACGTGACAACGTGTTAAGAAAATACTGATGGAATGGTAGCATTTATCAAAAGAAAATTTTAATTTCATTTGTTTAATAGATTTGTATGTATGTAAGAGTGGGGTCAAAATGGCTACCTCATTAATCATAATTAACGCGTCGACTATGTAATGAGGTAGCCATTTTGGCTAAAGAGCCCCACTCTTTAGCCAAAATGGCTACCTCATTAATCATAATTAACGCGTCGACTATGTAACGAGGTAGCCATTTTGGCTAAAGAGCCCCACTCTTTAGCCAAAATGGCTACCTCATTAATCATAATTAACGCGTCGACTAATCACAAAACGACAAAAAGTTGTTAGTCATTTGATAATCCAACCGGGCTTCCGGCAAGTTCTGTCAATCAGTTGACGAGTTAATCATCAATTAACGTTATCGGCGTTCCATGGAACGCCGGAACGCCGGAACGCCGGAACGCTTCATGAGGCTCTATCGAATTATAAGACGTTGTCATGTCAAAAACTATAGAATCGGGTATAACGACTATTGGTTTCCGCGAACTTTGAAAAAAGAACTTGAATGAGACTGGCAATGTACGACTAATAGAAAAGTATGTACGTATTCTGAATTCAAAAACGTATCGTCCATTTTGTGAGAGTGATGTCATACAGCTCTAGAACGGCATACAAATTAATGATTTTGTGTAGCCAAATAATATTTTTAAGGTAACTTCTCCAAGGAAGACGTTTTTAAGATAGGTTGTAGAAAAAAACATTAAGTAATATTTATTTTTTAATTGCGTTTAAATTATTTCTGCAAAGTTTTTTTTTTTGGAATTCAATCATTTAACGACTCGAATTGTTATTGTAGTACGAAAGGTTTAGTATTAAGCTACAAGTTGTAAAAAAAAAATGGTTGTCTGTAAAGTTGGTTTACTGACGATAGTTGAACGTGACAACGTCACTTCATGGAACGCCTCAGAACGCCTCAGAACGCCTCATGAGTCATGTTTTTTCGTGCGTGCAGCCGGCTCTATCGAATTATAAGACGTTGTCACGTCAAAAATACTGTTGTAGCCTTAATTGTTTGGGTATACTTAGGACATCTAACCTAAAATCTGATTTTGACCAAAATTTCATAAAAGTGCGAGTAACTTTTGAACGACTGAATATCGCTGAACATACATGGGGGTTATATCGATAGCCATTGAGCTCTCCCATCGCTCTGTTGCTTTTGGTCCACCCCTTCTGTTACACCCTGTATATTAATGTAGGTTACTGTAGGTAGCACCATCAAATAAAAAAATGGTTGTCTGTAAAGTCGGTTTACTGACGATAGTTGAACATGACAACGTCACTTCAAGGAACGCCTCAGAACGCCACAGAACGCCTCAGAACGCCTCATGTTTTTTCGTGCGTGCAGCCGGCTCTATCGAATTATAAGACGTTGTCACGTCAAAAGCTTACTGAGTGTACCCAACTCCTATAGTTTGCTGTTATCTGAAATATTTCCGTTTTTGTTCGTTTATTGAGTGTCGGGCGAGTAGGGCTGCTAACAAAAGAATATAAAAAGTTTATTTTTCGTATTCTGCGAATCTGATGTAAAATACAATGTTATATACAATACTGCGGAAATTCTATGTTTCTTATATTTTGTAAGTAAATAAATAAATAATGCTGGACAATCCACACAACATCATCTAGCCCCAAGCTAAGCAGAGCTTGTATTATGGGTACCCACTAGAAGACTAACAAACTTAATACAATACATCACAGATAGATATTTTTATTATCCATTTTAAATACCCAGAACACCCGGAATAAATATTTGCAGATCGTACAAATATACAAACATTTAACCCAAGGCGGGAATCGAACCCGCAACCTCCGCGTCGCAGGCGGACCTTCACCCGCCGCGCCACTTCGGTCGTTGAATAATTAGGTATGAACAAGTGGCAACCCTAGTTTGCTTACGTTCCACGTCATAAGTCCGCTTTGGTGCAAAACGATGCATATGGCGGGTACAGCCTATACCAACCCATAGACATAGAGTATAGACCGAGCGTTCTCTCTCCAGTAGCTCTACCATGAGTTTTTACTATACTATATATACTATACTCGCTAGCGTCTGTAGTTAAAAAATGTATGAAGATATGTACAGCGCCTCTAGCGGATAGTTGGGTACTAAAATTCGTAATACTAATATTTACGTAACTACTGTAGTAAAGTCAGGCGATTTTACTGTGACAACTCATGATAGAGGTACAGGTATGAAGTAAATACGGGCAAAGCGTGAGAGAGACTTGCAGAAAAGAGACAGGTATTGGCCGCACATGTAAATTTCGTCGTTGCTCAGTCTATGTCTCTATGTCTATGGTACTAACACGGTATCGATACATTCAGTTTTTTACCTTTTTTAATGGCAATTATACTGCAATACATATTTGTAGAATGATACTATATTTTTTAAGATAAAAACTGTTTAGACTGAATAGTATACCTACTTTTTAGTATATTACCCCCTATCTTATAAAAAGTTAGCGTTGACATTATGGCACCATTACGTATGGTAATCAAGACTTCAAGTCTACGCTAACTTTTTGTAAGATAGACCGTTAAAAAAACCGTTAATATTAAGAAAACTGAATAGAATATAATATTCTTTGTTGCACACCACAGAATAAAAATAAAACACATCAAAATACCATAAACTGTGACAGGTGTCACAGCTCAGTTGGTAGTAGCTCTGCCTTCCATGCTGCATGTAGCGGGATCGATTCCCATCCAGAGCAAATGTTTGTGTGATGAACATAAATATTTTGTTCTGTGTCTGGGTGTTACTACGTATTCTATGTAGATATGTATTTACAAAAAAAAAATAACTTATAAGTCCCATAGTAGGTAGGTACAAGCTTTGCTTAGTTTGGGACTAGAGTGTGATGGTAATAGTTATAGAAAAATACCAACACGTACCTAGTTCGCAAAAACAAAGGGTAAAAAACGTGGGAAAATCAAAAATAATCTTAATTTCACAGCGCGAATAAAGAGATACCTACGCACTTAAGAAGTTAAAAGTTCAAAATACCCCAACCTACACATCTGTCAAAAAACTCATAATAACATCTAAAGATCTCCATTCAAGCCGAACCTACAAAAAATATAAGCACGCCTTCTTTTAACAATTAATCAAAACGATCAGGGGGCTATCCAGCAAGGGTAAACTTGCGTCACCGAATATCAGTTGCAGTTCAGTTTTCGATGATTTTACTATAGTAACTCATCAATATTCCGTGGTTTTTTTGTGGACTGACGTGACTGAGCTTTAAAAAATTATGACTGAGCTGTTAAAAATGACGTCAATGCCGCGGTTTGCACGTGGCCTACCTGATTTGAGCATGGCCTAACTGATTTTTCGTTAATTCTATCAAACGGTATGGAAATCGATCATTCAAAATATCAATAAAAGATAAAGAAGAAAACTGAACTGCAATTTGATCAAATAACAGTTCAAAAACATGTCAGTTGTCAGGATACCCCCCAGAAAAAACCTTCCTCTGCCTCTTGTAATACTTTAAAAACTTCGATGCATTGACGTTGCTCCTTTCAGCGGCTGTCAAAGTGACAGTTGATTTATCGTTTTTCATTGTGGCAGCATTGCGTTCGTTATAGCGCGAAACTCATTTATACTGCTAATGACATTTCGAGATTCAAAATGGCGGATAAAAGCGCGGCAAATAAAACACTTTTAGTTTTTTAATATCTTTGTGTTAAGATTAATTTGTGTTTTGTACCTTTGACTGTGCATGTAATTATTTTTATTTTAACTAATTATCTGAGTGTTGCCATACAATTCGTTTTTGATTCTTTTATAACTTAACAAATGATACTTTTGTACTTACTTGTATTGTTGTCTTACAATGAATAATTGTTATTTTTACAATAACACTGATTGTGATTGGCAATTTTATTTTTAAATTCGAATTAATTTGTTTCTGTAAGTATTACAACGACAGTAGTTATTAAATATTTTATATCCCACTGCTGGGCAAAGATTTCCTCTTTTTTTCCTCTTTTTTATATCCCTCGCTTACTCTGCCTATCTAAAATGAATATGTTATTTTCAATCTATTACATAGCTTCTATCGCGGGCCTTGAGCGTGGAGACCGAATCCAGAAATTCCGTAACAAAAATAACCTAACATTGCGCATGCGTAATCCAGCAAAAAATGCTATGCAATAGCTTTACCGCGGCAGTCCCCGAGTGCCACACGTCTCTTTTACTGTTTTTATTTAGTAAATCTATAGATACTAAATAATAGTCATTGGTTTATCTACAATATAACTATCAACTTCTATTCTACTTATTTTACATAAAAGCTCCAACCATACAAACGTCGATATAAAAATATAACCTACTAGCTACCCGTGCCCACTTTGTTGGGCATAATTCGACCGTTTTTTCACCGATTCACTTTGCAAAACGGACTACCACGTAAAAGCCTTTTTATTTTTCGGTTTTTTATATAACCTATGACACTCAGCAATAATGTGGCTTTCTATTGGTGAAAGAGTTTTTAAAATCGGTTCAGTAGATCCCGAGATCACCCCTTACAATGTAACAAATATACAAACATACAAACCTTACTTCTTTATAATACAAACTTTACTTCTTTATAATATTATATAGTATAGGTAAAACTATCAACATCTATTCTACTTATTTTACATAAAAGCTCCAACCATACAAACGTCGATAAAAAAATATAAGCTATAAATCATACAACTGATATAACAATAATTACTGCAAAAAGCTCTCTATAATATTCTGCAAAAGATAAAACAATTTATCAAAAACAATACGTTATTTATGTCAAACATATTTGATAAAAACGCTAAGTGCTGCATTTGTTATAATCTACTGTCAAGTTTGTAATCGGTGACAAGTGTGGCAACCCTTATGACAGTTTAGAAGACAATTAATCTAAATTTAGGTATGGGGTGCGATTAAAAAAATGGAGAAGACAATAAAAATAACGACAAATATACGTTATATTTAAGATAGCTTCAATTAATATTCAATAATAAATAACACATTTTTGAAAATAATCTAAAAACTAAAGGTCAAATATTGATTTTTAATATGTGACCTCTGAAATATGATCTACTAGCGAATAAATCATGAAATTTGATTAATAATTGTCAAAATCATATGTTACACAGTTGAATTGAGAACATTCTCTGTTTTTTTTAATAGTCAGGAATGAAACTTCTTCTTTCAATTCTTACATATAAAATATTTAAAAAAATCAGTTGAACTCAGTTAAAAATATAAAACACTTAAAATACTTCCTCATACACATTGTACAGATACTGAGAACAGTTGAGTCTTTCAAAGTCTTTTCATACTAAATCAAGGTCAGGGGGGGTATCCTGACAACTGAAATGTTTTTGAACTGTTATTTGATCAAATTGCAGTTCAGTTTTCTTCTTCGTCTTTTATTATTCATGATATTTTGAATGATCAGGTAGGTCATGCTTAAATCAGGTAGGTCATGCTTAAATCAGGTAGGCCACGTGCATTGACGTCATTTTTAATAGCTCAGTCATAATTTTATAAAGCTCAGTTACGTTAGTCCACAAAAATGCCACGGAATACTGATGAGTTACTATAAAATCATCGAAAACTGAACTGCAACTGAAATGATATTCGGTCACGCAATTTTCCCTTTGCTGGATAGCCCCCCAGCTTGAGTCATAATACTCAAGCACCATAAAGTACATACCATGCACTTACCCACGGTCCTTCCGAAGCTGACCTTTGCCACAAAACACGACAATAAAAAAAAAAAACCTGTCATAAAGTGTCACTGGCCACATTTACATCAAACAAAAAAAGTTAAGGTTAGGCGCGAAAGATTTAAATTATAAACGAACATGAATTGTCGAGTGAGAATGAGTGTTACCTACTTATAATTTGCTGTGATTCATTTGATCACTGCTATTGTGATTAGTCACAATGATTTTCATATCAAATTGGGTTTTAAGCTATTGCATAGCTTCTATCGTGGGCCTTGAGCGTGGAGACCGAACTCAGAAATTCCGTAACGTAATAACCGAACGAAAATAACCTAACATGCGCATGCGTAATCCAGCTAAAAATGCTATGCAATAGCTTTACCGCGGCAGTCCCCGAGTGACACACGTCTTTTGTTTATTATCAAGGATCAGTAGGATTAGGTACCAGCTTGTTTTTATATACTTATGTACATAAATGTTAATCATATGATTTATCACCTGCTATTTGTGATTTTGTCGACAGTTCCTCGTTAACGTTATTTTGTAGACAATAAAAACGAATGATATTTTTACAGCAATAAAAAAATCGTAAAAGCTACAATAGCTTTTTATTTTGTAACTGGTTAAGCCGACTGACGTCACAGTTCTAATCTAATGTTATTTTGTTTTTTTTCATTGTAAAAATAGCTTTTTAACTGTCACTTTTTCACATAAATTTAGTATAAGCAAAGCTTGTACTATGAAAACTAGATTCCTGATAGAATAGGTACTTATATACTTAGGTACTTACATTTTTTTTTGTAAATTGTACGTGCATTGAATACATAGTAACAGTACCTTCATCTGTGTCTGGGACACAGAACAAATATTTATGTTCATCACACAAACATTTGCTCTGGGTGTTGATCGAACCCACGACCAACAGCATGGAAAGCAGAGCTACTACCAACTGAGCTGTGACGCTCGACAATATTATGGATATCTGACTTTTTCTTTATAAAACGAATGTAATATACATCACAGATCCAAAATAGTTTATTTGAGACAAATAAAACGTTTAAGTATAAATAAAATAAATAATGCTGGACAATCCACACAACATCATCTAGCCCCAAGCTAAGCAGAGCTTGTGTTATGGGTACTAGAAGACTGACGTACTTAATACAATACATTACATACATAGATATTTTTTATTATACGTAAAATACCCAGAGCACCCGGAATAAATATTTGCAGATCGTACAAACATTTATCCCAAGGCAGGAATCGAACCCGCAACCTCCGCGTCGCAGGCGGACCTTCGCCCGCCGCGCCACATCGGTCGTCTCTCGTAATATTACACTACAGATCCAAAATAGTTTTTTTGAGTGATATACATTTGTATGTAATATATTATTAATATAATTATTTTGCTATTCAGCGCGGCAATGCAGCCAGTGTCTTGGGTACGCTTCCGATTGGTACTGATTTGGATCAGTTGAACTATCTATAGATCGTTTGCAACGGTCTGTAGATAGCTCAGCTGTTTCTTATGTATTTTATATGTCTATGTACATTTTGTAAATACTGTAGAGTCGTAAGTTTGTTTGTGAATAAAGTTTTTCAATTTTTTGTATGTTATGTTTTATTTACACCGTTTTAATCTGGAAAGGGATTGTGGTTTTTTTATTGCTTTTTTTTTATAGTTTACTGTGAAATGGACGCACGTTATCTTTGAAAGTAGTTTTTAGCTGTTTGATGGTGCACGGCACTTTTACAAAAAAAAAGTTTTTTGACAACAGAAAATTGGTATACAGCGCCACCAACTTAACTGTTCAGGTGGTCAAAATTGGAACTACATTCAGTCAGTTTTGTCTAGTGCGAGTTTATTGTTCGATAATTATGAAAAGTGCGAATGAAATGCCGCAATCTCTCAAAAAACTGGACTTAAATTATCATTATCATTATCTTAGGCCCTAAAATTGCCCACTGCTGGGTATAAGCACGTAAATTAAGATTTTCATCATCATCATCATCGGCAGCCCGTACTAGCCCACTGCTGGGTATAAGCCTCCTCCCTCAAACGCCACTCTTTCCTTAACTGGGCCTTTTGCATCCAGGTCCTACCCTGTACGGCAACGATATCGTCCATCCATCTGGCTGTTGGTCTGCCAAGGCCTCTTGTATGTCCACTAGACCACTATTCTGTCAAGGTCTTACTCCTAAAGATTTTAGCTTAACTTAGGGGTAGAAATAAAAAACCAATTTCGGTCAAAACTTTATATTGTATCTGAATCGTTCCACTTAAAATGTACTTTTTAAATATTTTCAAACTGTACTAGCCCTTGGTCTAGTACGAGTTTTTGGTGTAAAGTCCCCATTTGGCGCCGAATTTGGTACAAATCTGAGACGGGCCGCAATTAATGAAATACAATATTGTAGATATAGTACAGCAATAATCGTATTCACCAAAACTCGTACTAGACCATAACGAGATAAATTACACTGGTTTTTATCGTATCTTATTCTCCCCTTAAAAGGATGAGTACGAATAAATGTGACGCACGTTAACGTATCGTAACGTTAGTACACTGCTACACTGCGCGGTGACGCTGCAACGTTCGTCAGTCGAGCGTCAACGCGTAGTGTCGCTCGAATACACCGCGCAGTAGCTCTACCATAAGTTTTTACAATCTACACTCGCTAGCGTCTGTAGTTAAAAAAATGTATGAAGATTTGTACAGCGCCTCTAGCGGATAGTTGGGTACTAAAATTCGTATTACTAATATTTACGTAACTACTGTAGTAAAGTCAGGCGATTTTACTGTGACAACTCATGGTAGAGGTACTGATACGTTTGCCTGCGTCACAGTTATGCTCAGTGGCTCTACCATGAGATGTCACAGTAAAATCGCCTGACTCTACTACAGTAGTTACGTCAATATTAGTATGACGAATTTTAGTACCCAACTATCCGCTAGAGGCGCTGTACAAATCTTCATACATTTTTTTAACAACAGACGCTAGCGAATATAGTAAATATAGTATAGTAAAAACTTATGGTAGACCTACAGAGGGGCCAACAAAAACAAATGTGACAATCGTAAACGTATACACTGCGCGCTAACGCTGCAACGTTCGACAGTAAAGCTGATGTAAAGTAAAAGTAAAATATGTTTTATTGACACAAATAAATGGTTACACAGAAAGAGTTGAATCCATAGGCTCCTGAGCTAGTTAAAAACTGTGTTACAGAAGGAAAAAATATCAAAAAATATCGACGCGCAGTGTATCTCAAACCACTGTTTCGATACGTTTACAGAGGGGTCAACAAAAATAAATGAGACAATCGTAAACGTATTACACACTGCGCGCTAACGCTGCAACGTTCGACAGTAAAGCTGATGTTGACGCGCAGTGTATCTCAATTCACTGTTTCGATACGTTTACGATTGTCACTATAGTGTTTATTTAGCTGGACATACATTAGGTTTCTTATATTTCGGCGGCGGCGGCATTTCGTCGGGACATGGAATCCGTTCTCTCAGCGAAAATACCTTATTACAATAGAAGTTATACACAAAAATGGCCGTTTTACCGGTATGATATGAAAAACTTCTAAATGCTTCGTCAGTCTCTTTAGGAAAGCATAGGGCTCCGGCCGCCAGGAGCCCTAAACCTGTGCAGAAGAGTCTTGAGGGTAGACCTTTAGAGGAACCAACGTAGTACCCTGAAAGAATAAAATTAAATAAATATTTACGGACATTTTAAATATCAAACTCTAGTCCCCAGCTTAACAAAGCTTGTATAGGAACTAGATCGTCATTTTCCAGAGCTTCATAGTATTAAAATAAATAAATAAAAAATGCTGGATAATCCACACAACATCATCTAGCCCCAAGCTAAGCAGAGCTTGTGTTTTGGGTACTAGAAGACTGACTACCTAATACAATATATTACATAGATAGGTATTTTTTATTATACATATAAAATACCCAGCACACCCGGAATAAATATTTGCAGATCATACAAACATCTAACCCGTCGTGAAATCGAACCCGCAAACTCCGCGTCGCAGGCGGACCTTCGCCCGCCGCGCCACATCGGTCGTCAAATTGATGGACTGGAAGAGATTATTCATACCTGCAGCGCCTCCCAAAGCAACAACTCCTTGCCTGAGGACCAGGTTCTCAGGGTCCCTCATATAGCACTTGAAGTTGTTCTTCTTCTTGTTTATGGCGCAACAGATCTCGTTCTTCATACCTTTGAGCTCGCATTTTATTTCACAGCAGTTTTCTTGGAAGGATCTTCTTATTGAACTGTCAATTAGACATTTTAATTATCTAGAGTCTAAAAACAGAAAATATAAATGTCTAGATTCTATTTTCTGTTTTTTTAACCTATTTCGTCCCACTACTGGGCAAAAGATTCTCCCAAATACCTCCATTTCTCATATTCATGGACATTTCACGCATCACACTCTAGTTTAGGACCATAGTATAGTCCCAAACTAAGCAGAGCTTTTAGGTAGGTACTATTGGAACTAGATTGCTGATAGAATACTTATACATATACCTACATTTTTTTGTAAATACATATTAGGAAGTAGGTAACGCCTATACACAGAAAAAATATTTATATTCATCACCCAAAATTTGCTCTAGGTGGGAATCGAACCCACGACCATGGAGGTAGCTACTACCAACTGAGCTGTGACGCCTGTCTAAAATTATAATGACATTTTTTGAACTCTCGTGTTTTCGCACTTGACCATCTTTCTTCACAAAAAAAACACTTTCTATAAAAAAAAACTTACCTAACGTATGGAAAAATCATTTCTTGCACTAATTTGACATTCGCTTTTGGACATTTGTCTTTGTCTTCGATAAAGTCTTTATAGTCATAATGTGGGCTAGAGTACAGTGGCAGATCTTTGTATCTAAAATAAAAACAAAAAGTTAGACAGAGGCAAGTCCTAGCTAGAGTTCTTCTTCTTCTTCGTGTCGATGATCTCAAACAATGTTTTCCCAAAAGGAGAAGGGGCACTTTGGGCCACGACTAAAAAAAAATGTCCCTCAAGGTTGCCACATAGTACGTTTAAAAGGGCTTTTATAAGCCAATATTTTAATATAATTACGGAAAAAATCCGTCCCATGGAAATCGAGATATTTCGTTGAAATTGTTTTTCATTTAACATCATATTACTTAGAATTCTGAAGGCCCACAAGAATAACTGTGATGGCGTTTAAAAGAACATTAAAAGAGCTATAATTATTTCTCAGATTGTTTAAAAATCCAACCGGTGGAAATTGAGTTATTCCTGAAAAACTGTAGTATTGCAAAAAATAAATACAGTTTTTCGGAAATATCTCGATTCCCTCAGGTTGGATTTTCAAACAATCTAAAAACAAATAAAGCCCGTTTCATGCCTTTTTCAACGCAACTGCAGGCATTTTTGTGGGCCTTCAGGATTCGGAGTAATACGACGTTAAAATAAAAAACTGTTTTTCAAAATATATCGATTTCCATGGGATGGATTTTTTAAATAATAATAATAAAAGGTAGGCCTTTAAAAGCCCTTTTAAACATATTATGTGGCAACCCTGAGGGACGAGTTTTTTAGTCGTGGCCCACGCTCCATACAGAATCGCCCATTCTCCTTTGGCCACCTCTATAGCTAGAGTTAATAGCGGCAGATCTTTGTATCAAAAAAAAACAAAAAGTTAGGCAGAGGCAAGTCCTAGCTAGAGTTAGTAGGTAGAGGCAGAGTTTTGGTTTTATAAAAATAACAAAATTAAGACAAACGAGTAGTCAGAGGCAAGTCCTTGAAAATATAATAATTAAATCTGTTTGTAGATAAAATGATCCTTTGTCACCTAGTTTTAAACTTTTTGTAAATAATTAAATAAAAAATATCTAAGACAACTTACGAATACTTATATAAAAAGCATAAAAAAACATTAATTTTTGTAAATACATACATAGAATACTTAGTTACATCCAGACACGGAACAAATATTTATGTTCAACATACAAACATTTCCTCTGGTTGAGAATCGAACCCACGACTAACAGCATATTTGTTTTTATACCTCTACAGAGGACCTTACCTTTAAGACTACCTTAGACCTTACCTCAATAAGACTACCTCTCTAGACCTTACCTCTAATTCTAATTCTTGTTGGGGGAATAAGATCGGCACTGACGTTCCGCAATGGGGTGTATTGTGCATTGTCCCCCTGCTAACCTCACCCCAGCACAACTCCTTAAAGTAACGGAGAAGGACTTTGGGTTGGTGGCAGCAGTTCTAGCATCCCCGATGGTGTGGTTGACCTTACCTCATCAAGGGTGGTTTTTCTGGTGGAGGAGGAGGCTTAGCAGCTTCTACAACCGGAATTAATGACCATTTTGACCCGACCAGACCAGTTTTTAGAGCCTCGATCCACAGTCTTCCAATCAGGTACAGGTCTCCACGGCATAACCTGGATATAGATCTTCGCAACTCCTCATCAAATACCTCATTTTGATTGGCTTCTGTGTTCTGTAGTTGGTTGTCGGGCATTTTATTAGTAATTTTGTTTACGAAAATTTTTTTGATGTGATTGACAGATGTCGTTGTGACAGTTAGGGACTTGAGAATATGAAAGTAGGTTTTATTGTGAGATTTTTTGAGTTTTGTAGTTGAGACAATGATGTGTCACAGACATTACATACATCGCGATTTATAGTTGACAGGCGTCACAGTTCAGTTGGTAGTAACTCTGCCTTCTACGCTGTGGATTGTGGGTTCGATTCCCACGTATCGTATTTATACATATCGTATGTATATTTAACATCGTTATTATTGCCATATAGAAAATAGTTACCATTATAGGATTTTTTTAAGGTTTATTTCTTAAACAGTTTGTATTAAGACATTTCGTTCTTATGAACTCATAATATATTTTTTGTACCAAACATACTACGTAAAGAATAGTATAGATGTAAAATTGTACATCTTGCACATACTTTTGTACAGTACCTACAAAGAAACATTGATATAACATTCTAGAAACGACATTTAATAAAAGAAGACGCTGAACTGAATCAAAAAGGTTTCTCGCTTAAAATCAATCAAAAAAGATTTAAAAATAAATAACTATTAAATAAACAGGCTAATAAACAGGTTGCGGGTTCGATTCCCGCCTTGTTATAAATGTTTGTACGCTCTGCAAATATTTATTCCGGGTGTTCTGGGTATTGTATATGCATAATAAAAAATATCTATCTATGTAATATATTGTATTAGGTATGTCAGTCTTCTAGTAGGGGAGCGAGGGGCTTGTTGTAACAGTTTTCATTAAAACTAATATATCTTGAGATCTATTGATTAAATTTCTACTAAATAAAAATGGATGGATACTATAACTCTTCCTCTACCAAATCAAGTAAAAATAATACCATAACTATTGGTCATTATTTTACAATCAATTATTTTCTAGAAGAAGTGCGGTGTTACAACTTACCTCGTCCTTGGGGCAAGTTGTAACGTCTACCGGGGCAAGTAGTAACGACCAAAAAAAACAACAGTAATACCTCTAATCATTTATTTTTAACAAAATCATCTTTTCATGACATCTTTCTGGATTAAGTATTATGTAATTCTTATCAAAAATCAACTCAAATACACTTTTTTAGTAATCAACACTTAAAAATGAAGTAATGAACAGTTTTATTTAGTTAAACACTACTTATAATCATCATGGCACTTTTAAATCACAGTAAGTAATCAAGTTATTTATATGTAAGGTATGTTTCGTCATTATCTCTTCTTAATAGCTATCCAACAAAGTATTATACTTATGTATGGCATGTTGTAACGTTACAACATGCCCCGGAATTTTGTTACAACTAACCCCATGGTATGATTTTTAACATTTATCAAGATAACTATTTAAACAATTTAGCAATCATAAAAACTGTTACACATTATCAGAGATAGATAAATTTGAATGGTAACAGGATATACAAAATTTGAAATTAGTCAATATTAAAAACGCAAACCGAAATTTGACGACAGTACAATTTTATATTACCTGGCAGAAATGAAGCGCGTGCACACTTCCGCTCACTCCGCTGGCCTTCGGAACATTGGCTATGGCAACATGATGCGGTGTGGTTTATAGGTTAAATCGAGTCAAAAAAATACATTAATAGCGTTTAAGATCCTAGTGAAAACAGCCTGTTACTACTTACCCCTGTTACAACAAGCCCCTCGCTCCCCTACCCATAACACAAGCTCTGCTTAGCTTGGGGCTAGATGATGTTGTGTGGATTGTCCAGCATTATTAATTGACGTGACAACGTCTTATAATTCGATAGAGCCGGCTGCACGCACGAAAACATGACTCATGAGGCGTTCTGAGGCGTTCTGAGGCGTTCCATGAAGTGACGTTGTCACGTCGGTAAACTATCGTCAGTAAACCGACTTTACAGACAACCATTTTTTTTATTTAGGTTTAATCCTTTCCATTGTATAAATATCTTTGTCAACAATATGTCGGTTGTGCCCGAAGCTCTCTTAAACAATAGCCTATTACTTTTACGGCTTATTGTGTTAAAGTATCGAAAACTTCTTGTATTACATTAAATATTAAACATATAGAAAGGAAACTCAAAAATATCAATGAAATCACAAGAATCACTTTGAAACTTACCTACATACATGATTCAAGGCGCGAGTTCGTCACGACCAGAGTCTAGAAGAACTGAAAATGAAAATATGTATGTATTTATTTCTGTAACATAATATATCATACATACGACAGGCGTCACAGCTCAGCTGGTAGTAACTCTGCCTTCCATGCTGTGGGTCGTGGTTTCGATTCCTACCCGGAGCAAATATTTGTGTGATAAACATAAATATTTGTTCTGTGTCTGGGTGTTACTATGTATTCTATGTATGTATTTACAAAAATGTATTCTATCAGCAGTCTAGATCCCATACAAGCTTTGCGCTTAATTTGGGACTAGAGTGTGATGTGTGAATTGTCTGTGAATATTTATTTATTGAATGCACTATGTGCCTTACTTATTAAATTTCAAAATGAAAAAATCTCATTGAAAATATCTATTAAGATTATTTTTTACGTACATAAACCAAACAAAACTCTGCACATTCAAAGTGCCGAATTTAGCGAGGTAACGGTTGTCGCACTTTTATACTTCCTTTGTATATTAAGTTGGTTTTTAAGTTTCATATCTATATATTTTTATTATTTATTTACTTTCAGTGTCTCGTTAGGTTTTTACTGCGTGTATACAAGAGAACACCTAATTTTTGAGTTTTTTTTTTATAAAGTTTAAAAAAAAACAGATGCACTTACTCTTTTTTTACATATAAAGCTCATCGTATATTGTATCTTCATTTGTCGACAGGCGTCACAGCTCAGTTGGTAGTAGCTCTGTCTTCCACGCTGTCGTGGGTTCGATCCCCATCCAACAAATGCTTGTGTGTTGAACACTGCTGTTTTCTGTGTCTGGGTGTTACTATGTATTCTATGTATTTACACAAAAAATATTAGCATCAAAAGCTACTACCAACTGACGCAAGTATCATACATATAAAATAAATAAATAAATAATGGTGGACAATCCACACAACATCATCTAGCCGTAAGCTAAGCAGAGCTTGTGTTATGGGTACCTACTACAAGACTGACATACTTAATAAAATACATTACATAGATAGATATTTTTTAATAATATAAAATACCCAGAACACCTGGAATAAATATTTGCAGATCGTACAAACATTTATCCCAAGGCGGGAATCGAACCCACCGCGCCACATCGGTCGTCAAATATTGGAAGGCAGAGCCTACGCAAGTTTGTTCAATGTTTTTGAAAAATAAATATTATTTATTACTCTCATCCCTTTTGACCAAGTACACACTTGAAAAAATACTTTTCGAAGAATACTTGGAGAATACTTGAAATTTTCCCTCAAAATCAAGTTACTCTACCATTTTCTTGGATCTTACTTCAAGTACTTTATCAAGTGTTTTACGAATAAAGTTATTTATACCTACTTTTACTTGGATATAACTTAGAGGGATAAAAATATTCTTAGTATCTGGCCCAGAACAAAAAAAGATCGTTAAAGAGATAAAATACTTTATTTCTACCCCAACTTAAATAATAACGTGTAAGTAACTTAAATAAATAAATAAAATAAATGATATACAATGGGCGGCCTTACCGCTTATCAGAAATTTTTACCAAACAACCTAGAATGGAAAGATTTATTACGTAAATTTATAAGGTATCACTAAAAAATATATTCTAAAAAAAAACTATTTTGTATGTAGGTATTTTTGACAATTTTCCGAAAATGAAAACTTAATTAATATTTTTTTGTTTTGTAGCTTAAATATCCGACCTGTAATAAAGTTATTATTAAAAATGTGTGTTTCATTTGTCTAACATACAGTAACACAACAAATTACAATAAAAGAGAAGTAAGGAGAAAGAATGGTAAACCTAAATCTATAAAATAATACAAACACACCATTCACTAGCTACTAAAACATAAAAGAAATTCTGCGTTGCGGTACTTCAAAAGTTTTGTAAACAAAGTACTCTAACGGCCGGTTTCTCGAACGATGATCAACGAAAAAATCAAATAATTACTATGTGTCAAACTTGGATCAATCGTGATTTGGGTTTCCAGAAACCGGCCGTAAGTATTTAAAATCTTAACATTACAAGCGATCTTAACGGTCTATCTTATAAAAAGTTAGCGCAGACTTGAAGTACTGATTACCATACGTAATGATGATTTAAAGTCAACGCTAACTTTTTATAAGATAGTAGGTAAGCCTACAATCTTATCACTCTCCGATCTTAACATCCAACGATGCGTGATTGCGTACTGTCCTACAAGTTACTGGGCTATATTACGACTGTCCTATGTGTTACTGTACCTCTACCATGAGTTGTCACAGTAAAATCGGCTGACTTTACTACAGTAGTTACGTCAATATTAGTACATATTACGAATTTTAGTACCCAACTATCCGCTAGAGGCGCTGTACAAATCTTCATACATTTTTTTAACTACAGACGCTAGCGAGTATAGTAAATATAGTATAGTAAAAACTCATGGTAGAGCTACTGGACTATGTTACGACTGTCCTATGTGTTACTAGACTATGTTACGACTGTCCTATGTGCTGGACGTTACTGGCCGGCCTACTTACCATTAGTACTACTATAAGCGGTCAACTGGAACGATTTGTCAGCAAGTGAAATTAGTTAAGGGGAAGATGTTTATTTTAACAAATTATTTCTTGTAAGTATAACTAATAATATTATATCTATACTTCTATACTTACTAATCTATACTAATATTATAAAGAGGTAAAGTTTGTATGTTTGTATATTTGTTCAATTGTAAGGGGTAATCTCGGGATCTATGGAACCGATTTTAAAAATTCTTTCACCATTAGAAAGCCACATTATTGCTGAGTGTCATAGGCTATATACAAAACCGAAAAATAAAAAGGCTTTTACGTGGTAGTCCGTTTTGTAAAGCGAATCGGAGAAAAAACGGTCGAATTATGCTCAACGAAGTGGGCACGGGTCAGCTAGTAATATTATAAAGAAGTAAAGTTTGTGTGTTTGTATATTTGTAGAATTGTATGAAGTAATCTCGGGATCTACTGAACCGATTTAAAAAATTCTTTCACCAATAGAAAGCCACATTATTGCTGAGTGTCATAGGTTATATAAAAAAAAAACAAAAAAAAAGCTTTTACGTGGTAGTCCGTTTTGCAAAGTGAATCGGAGAAAAAACGGTCGGAAATCGAACCCGCAACCTTCTGCGTTGCAGGCGGAACTTCGCCCGCCGCGCATGCTTGATCTTAGGTTATGTCTGTGCCTTAACACTAACAGCATAGTTTGCCCAGCACTCCGCTGCGCCGTTTTGCTGCGCACTGAGACGTAACATTGCTTGATGTCACGAAACTAACAAAAACCGAATAAAAACAGATCTATTGCTGTAATAGTTATATAAGAAATCTTATAAAAAGTTAGCGTTAACTTTAAGTCATCATTACATATGGTAAACAGTACTTCAAGTCTGCGCTAACTTTTTATAAGATAGACCGGAAGTGACTAAATAATTGAGAACCATGTATACCTACTATCGTTCTATCTTATAAAAAGTTAGCGCAAACTTGATGTATTGATTACCATACGTAATGGTGACATAATGTCAACGCTAACTTTCTTCTTCTTCTTCTAACGCTAACTTTTTATAAGATAGGGGGTATGTGGGTATTTACAAAAAAAATGGAATAAGTATTCTATCAGCAATCTAGTTCCCATAGTACAAGCTATGCTTAGTTTGGGACTAGAGAGTGATGTGTGAATTGTCCATGAATATATATTATTTTATTATTTATGCCCGTATCTATAAAACATAGATACCCCTATAATTATAACTTATGCATAAAATCCAATAAATATAGAATTATTATTGTCATTGATAATACAGATTTTAATAAATCGATGTACAAATAGGGGTAGTTATTGCCATTGGTAAGTTTTTGTTGAACTAAATTTAATTCATTTAGTAAAATCACACGGATCATTTAGAATCGTGTTATACCTACACTAGGACCTAGTGACTAGGTGATTCTAGGTGCCAGTTCCACGCGACCAGAGCCTAGAAGAACGGAAAGAAACTACGGCCTGGTTCCTACCGTTTTTTGTGTAATGTAACAAAGTCATTTCGTATAATAATAAATAAATAATGCTGGACAATCCACACAACATCATTTAGCCCCAAGCTAAGCAGAGCTTGTGTTATGGGTACTAGAAGACTGACATACATAATACAATACATTACATAGATTAGATATTTTTTATAAATCTTTTGACGTTTAATAGATACCGACGCCATTTTGGATAATATGTCACATTATGTAATTAGTTCGTTATCAGCGTCTATTGAATTATATCCAGTACATTACCTCCGAGGCTCCGAATAACTTTACTGGGAACCGAAGAAAGGCCCCGATCGTGCTAAATTGTGATATAAACGGTTCGTATAAGCAGCAGCTAAGGTTCAACACAACGTGTACCTACGTAGCGTGTGCAACTTCGTATTGCTGTAAATTCACCGCTTCGTATATTTGAGATACACTGCGCGTAAACATCAGCTTTACTGTCGAACGTTGCAGCGTTAGCGCGCAGTGTATTTTAAATACGTTACGTTTACGATTGTCACATATATGCGTGCTCGGGCCTCTGACAATAGCAATAAATAAACTTCAATGTGCATTGCGCGTTAACTGCTGGTTTGCTTAACAGGTTTCTAAATATTGCGATGTGACCACGCAATGTATCTTGAATTGGTAAATTGACGCGATTGATATTTTTTTTCGTTATATTAATGGTTTTCATAAAAATGTAAGTATAAAAATATTCTATGTGCAGGATGTTACATAATGGTATTAAAAAACAATAAAAAATAAATAAAATATTTTTGTGAGATAGGTACTTATAAAACTCGTTGTTAATCAATAGAATATTTATATTTTTTATATACTTACTTAACCAGTTTAAATACAAATATTGGATGTAAAAAAAGATTAAATTTTATCGCCAAACCAGTCCATTTTGTTTATTTTAATTCAAATTTTATTAAAATTATCTTGAAATACGTCTAATTAAGTTAATATATCGATTTGCATAGAAATCAAAGAAACAGAAGTCATTTATAAAATGTTTTTTAAAGTTTTGTTAATGATACATCCAATGCTATCAATTTTCAAAATTCTCGAAAGTCAAAATATTTAGATCTTTGAAATGAAAAGTGGTATAACTCTTAAATGTGTATTTTTTGAGTAAAGGAGAATGGGCACTTTGGGCCACGACTAAAAAAAATTGTCCCTCAAGGTTGCGACATAGTACGTTTATAAGGGCTTTTATAAGCCAATATTTTACTATAATTACGGAAAAAATCCATCCCATGGAAATCGAGATATTTCGATGAAATTGTTTTTCATTTAACATCATATTACTCAGAATTTTGAAAGTCCACAAGAATAACTGTGATGGCGTTTAAAAGAGCATTAAAAGGGCTTTAATTATTTCTCAGACTGTTTAAAAATCCAACCTGTGGAAATTGAGTTATTCGTGAAAAACTGTAGTATTGCAAAAAATAAATACAGTTTTTCGGAAATATCTCGATTCGCACAGGTTGGATTTTCAAACAATCTAATAACAAATAAAGTCCGTTTTATGCCCTTTTCAACGCAACTGCAGGCATTATTGTGGGCCTTCAAAATTCGGAGTAATACGACGTTAAAATAAAAAACTGTTTATCAAAATATATTGATTTCCATGGGATGGATTTTTTAAATAAAAAGAGTAAAAGGTAGGCCTTTAAAAGCCCTTTTAAACATATTATGTGGCAACCCTGAGGGACGAGTTTTTTAGTCGTGGCCCACGCTCCATACAGAATCGCCCATTCTCCTTTAAGTTTAGACTTATTTTATAAGTATAAACTAATATATAACTGTATAACTGAGTAGGTACCTGTTTTGATACCTTTTACACTTACTTACTTTTATATTTTATTTCTAAAAACTAGGATACAAAATCTACTAACGATTTTGAATGATCCGTGTAATTTTACAGATAAAAATATCTGTAAAAGTATCTACTTAATAAAAATGAATTTAATTATAAACTAAGCTATTTGGCTTACATCTAATGCATGCAATAGATCGCTCTCAGCAATAAGGCCGCCCATTATACTATTTTTACCACCTAATTAGTTTTTAAGTTTTCCTTATGATGATTAGTTATGATTTATTAAAGCATTTTCATACATTTATTCATTAAAAGCAATGCAAAAGACCCAAGCAAGGCACTCAAAAATACACAATTTTTGACTTATTCACTTCACCCAGTAGCACAAATAAAACGATTAGTGAATCAAATAACACATTACATCAAAATAAAAAGTTTCAAAATGATTCAAAATACAAAATGATACGTTCCAAATCGTTTCTTAATTCAGAATCGTTTCTATCAATGGCCAGCGGCAACCGAATGCGAAAAAAGATGGAATTATCGTTTGAATTTAGAACGCCGCGTTCCGTTTTACGCTCTTTTTTTTACGCATATCAGTACCCCAAGTACGAGTTTGTGCACACACGGATCGTAGAGATGCGATCGCCGAGCGCCACCGATTTTGTATGGAGATCCAAGTTTCTTAAGAAATCTACTAGGGCAGGGGTCACCAAATGGCGGATCGCGGTCCGCACACGGACCGCCGACCCCTTGTATGCGGACCGAAAAAATATATATCCCGCAGTATTTTTGTTGACGAAAAATTCTAGGCGAAGTAACGAGTAATGTCAATAGTTTGCACCAATTCCACTCTAAACTTCAGACAGATAATCAACAATAATAAATGACACTTTTCTCATTGATATGTAAATATACCTTTGCAATTTCCGTAATTACCTTTGTTCAATTTTTTTTAAATAAAAAGTGAGAACCGCGAAGCTCATTTCATTTCTTAAAATGGACCCCGAGCGAAACTAATTGGTGACACTTGTGCTAGGCTCTTGGATCTCCATACAAAATCGGTGACGCTCGGCGATTGCGTCTGCGATCCGTGTGTGCACAAACTCGTACTTGGGGTACAGCTCATTACGTTTCATTATACTTAGATTCTTGTAAGGCGTCCTGTGAAGATGTCCCGCTGTTCTGTTTTTACTCATCGAAGCTGACCGCAGCGCTTACCTGCTAAAATTAACATAAAAATATTATTAAGATAATGACCGAGCATAGCAACAATATAAAATCTCTTCAAGTTACAACGCTTACGGTATATCTTATAAAAAGTTAGCGCAGACTTGAAGTATTGATTACCATACGTACCTAATGATGACATAAAGTCAACGCTAACTTTATAGAAGATAGTACCTACTAGAAGATTTTATTAAGTTAAATAATTAACTAATGTGTGGCACTGAAGGAAGTTTTTTTTAGTCATGGCCCACGCTCCATTGAGAATTTCCCATTCTCCTTTGCTTCACCTTCGGTTATCATGTATCATATCATTTTAATTATCTTTTTTAATAATAAATATAAACTGTATTAAATTTTCTTGAAAAACCGGCCATATTCTGTCGGAATTTGTTAGATTATAGGACAATATGCTACATACACCAAAAAGACAGGAAATACTCGTATTAAAATGATTCTTTAACTAATAAAATGTAGTAACCTTACTTCACCCCCATCCAAAGATCAGCTGATACATCTCTCTCGCATGTTATAATCATAGGCGAGGGTAGGTCTTTCTCCTTTACTCACAAACTTTACCAATATCAAAACTAGATGTCGCTGCAAAAAGGGTACGAAGTCTAGAACGCGCTATCGTTGCGTTTTGGACATTTATAGACTTTAGACAGATAAATTCTAATCTTCAGCAAACTTTTATTATTTCCAAATACATTTCGGAATATGCCATAATTAAATTTTTGAAAGGCGTCTTTCATCATAAGAATGAAATATGCCTTTAAACATGTTATTACAAATTAAATCTATATACAAGCCCAGGGGTCACTAAATGGCGGACCGCGGTCCGCATGTGGACCGCCGTCCGCCAAGGTGTAAAAAAAATACCTAAGTAATTCCTTACCCGCTACCCGGGCGAAGCCGGGGCGTACTACTAGTAGAGTAGTAGTGAATAAACAGGATGACCAACCAACTAAAAAACTAGTGACCATAAACAAAAAAACCAGCTAGACAAAGTATTTTGATGTTTATCTGAAAACTGGTATTTTTGTAAATTATTCTGGTTTAAGACATCAGTATCTCAAATACGTCACTGTTTCGACGATTGTTGAACCCCAATGGGTCTATTTGCCCGCAAACAAAATTCTTTGTAAGAAGGATCATTATAAAAAACGGTAGGAACCAGGCCGTAAGTTTCTTGCCCGTTCTTCTAGGCTCTGGTCGCGTGGAACTGGCACCTAGAATCACCTATGTAAGACGATTCTAAATGATCCTTGTGATTTTACTGAATAAAGTAATTTTGACTTTGGCTTTAATATAATAGAGAAAAAAATAGTTTATTCTAAAAGTGCCATAGTATAATATACTTACTAGAAGTATTTTTAAAATCTTAATCGTAATCTACGTGCACGGTAAAAACTGGTTGTAGGCTTGTAGGTTATATAAAATCATGTTGGACATCTTTGTTTTTTTTTAAACCATGTTAATAGGCAGTGCACCGTGTTAGAGGCCTTTCAACTTTTTTACTATTTTCTTGAAATTCCTAGCTTTTGCTAGAAATATTGTTAAGAAGTAAGAAATGATGATGATGATGTGACGAGTCGTCACATCAGTCGTCACATCATCATCATCATTTCTTACTTCTTATATATATCCTTATTGTCCAGCATTATACTTATTTATTTATTTAATGCTGGACAATCCACAACATCATCTAGCCCCAAGCTAAGCAGACCTTGTGTTATGGGTACTAGAAGACTGACATACTTAATACAATACATTACATCGATAGATATTTTTTATTATACACATAAATACCCAGAACATCCGGAATAAATATTTGCAGATCTTACAAGCATTTATCTCAAGGCGGGAATCGAACCCGCAACCTTCCGCGTCGCAGGCGGACCTTCGCCCCCTGCGCCACATCGGTCGTCCGATAGTTACATAACTCATGCAACAAACTCAACATATTTTCTATTATTATTTCACTCTTTATTAACGAAATCGTGCTACAAACAATTGTATATAATTTTGACTAATTTTGTAGAGTTATGAAAAAGTAGAATTTATTATTTTTATGTTAAGAAAGTGAAAATCTGGATGCTTTTACGGTCATGTTGTAAGTATTTGAATAAAACTTACAATAACTAGAAATACAGGCGTCACAGCTCAGTTGGTACATAGTAGCTTTGCCTTTGCTTTTTTTTGGTCGTGAGTTCGATCCTAACCTAACCTCCGATGTTCGTCTGTATTATAATACTATCGCTGTCCTCTATAAAAAGTTTGTTAATTATTCATATTAGTTTTCTTGTTCCTAATAAACTTTTTTTTTTTTTTGAGTATATCAGCAATCTAGTTCCCATAGTACGAGATTTGCGTAGTTTGGGATGTGTTGTGTGAAATGTTCGTGCATATTTATTATTTATTTATAGTGCCACCTCTATCACTTCTTAACTCTACATAATTAGACGCCCAAGGATATCATAACATAATGAAATGATAGACGAATTTTTGTAATTGGTCTAAACCGATTGTATCTATACTATTCGACGACCGATGTAGCGCGGCGGGCGAAGGTCCGCCTGCGACGCGGAAGGTTGCGCGTTCGATTCCCGCCTTGGGATAAATGTTTGTACGATCTGCAAATATGTATTCCGGGTGTTCTGGGTATTCATATATAATAAAAAAATATCTATCTATGTAATGTATTGTATTAAGTATGTCAGTCTTCTAGTAGCCATAACACAAGCTCTGCTTAGCTTGGGGCTAGATGATGTTGTGTGGATTGTCCAGTATTATTTATTTATTTAATTATTACAAAATGAACATATACATTTAAAATACATAACAATCAGTTGAGCTATCTACAGACCGTTGCAAACGATCTATAGATAGTTTATAACACTGTGATTGAGTATAAATAATTACAAAAATAAACAGTCTCACAAAGACAAGCCACATCTCTCAAATGTCAGTAAATAGACCACAGATTATATAGTAGTACAAGACCAAAGTTCACCAAAAAAACCAAAGAATAAATATTAATACAATAAATCTTAATTATATTTACGGACATTTCACACATTAATATTTGGTTGCAAATTAAGCATGCCGAATTGGAACGAAATTGCTGATAAAATATCTACTTAAATATACGTTACTTTTAAATACGTTATTTTTGTAAATGAGATAAATAAATAATGCTGGACAATCCACACAGCATCATCTAGCCCCAAGCTAAGCAGAGCTTGTGTTATGGGTACCTACTAAAAGACTGACATACTTATTAAAATACATAACATAGATATATTTTTATTTTATTATATTATACCTTTTAAAATACATTTGAAACATTTGAGCTAAAGTTGAATTTGAGCACCAAACAGCGTCAATTTTTTTTACTGAAATTGAGGTTATGTTAACCAATGGTTAATATAACCACTTTGGTGTAACTCGTCCAAATAGTTGAGAATAGTTCATGATCCGTTTAATCCATGTAATCGAATCGCTTGAATCCGTTTGAATCTGATTTATTCTATTAGGGCTGTCAAAAACATAAAATTTCCGCCATTTTGAAAATTACGGTCTATCTTATAAAAAGTTAGCGCAGACTTGAAGTACTGATTACCATACGTTGATGACTTAAAGGCAACGCTAACTTTTTATAAGATAGGGGGTTAATATATAAAATAGATGTTCATGGACATTTCACACATCACATTCTAGTCCCAAACTAAGCAGAGCTTGTATTATTTACTGTAATTACATAAATAAATGCATAAAATGCTTGATGACTATCGCATAACACAAAAATCAAGTATTTTTGCTATGCAAATGGTAACTAGAACACTTACGGCCGGTTTCTAGAAACCCAAATCACGATTGATCCGAGTTTGACACATAGTAATTATTTGATTTTTTCGTTGATCATCGTTCGAGAAACCGGCCGTAAGTGCGTTTGTCCACCGCCGCCGTCACCGTCACGTCACCGAGAACGAGATTATTTCGGGCCAAGTTTAGTATGTCGGCCGGGATGACGGCGCTCGGGTGACGGATGTGCGGTGGACACGCGGCTTAAGTAAATGTATGTAATTGTATGTACCGCTACTTCGGCGCCGTCATCTCGTTCTCGGTGACGTGACCGTGACGGCGGCGGTGGACAAACGGCCTTACGGCCGGTTTCTCGAACGATGATCAACGAAAAAAACAAATAATTACTATGTGTCAAACTCGGATCAATCGTGATTTGGGTTTCCAGAAACCGGCCGTTAATCATGTATATTTTGTAAAACACTTATTATTTGTAGTATATACCTAAATATATAAATCAATATGAACATTTCACATATCACATTCTAGTCCCAAACTAAGCAAACCTCCATAGCCCATGTTTGAAACAAATATGCTTCTAAATTATACAAGTAAGTACTTACATATTATTAAAATTGATTTAGTAAGTAATTAAGGCGATGTTTTATCAAACAAATCAACAAAAATTTTTTGACACATTTTCTACCCTTACAAAAAAGTTTTGTCATATATTTTCTATAAAAAATACCTAATATTGTTAATAGTTTTGTGTTTTTATCGCTCGAATAAGCTGGCAACCCTACTCACCCCTCCGCTGAACCGAATTCGGTTATTTGCAAACATGATATCTACAAATCTCCTTTACCCCAACCTACCCCTTTTAACTGGCAAGTGAATAAAAGTATAATGTTTCAACATTTAGGGAGGGTATTCGAAAATATTACACGAAAAAAAATTATAAAAATTATTTTGATGAACGGATTTTTTTTTTTAATAAGTAATATTAAACTGGCTTCGATAATTATAAGTAAGTAGCAATGATAATATTATTATAACAATACAAAGTCAATAAAATAGGCACTATTAAAAATAATTCCACAACAACATACCTGGTCAAATCTTCTTCATTAAAATAAACTTAAATATACCTATTTGTTAACAAGCTTTAAAATTAAAATAATTATTTAAATAGGTTCACATAGACAACATTTTTTAGGACACATAAATATTAAATAGTGAAATTGAAGAATTACCCATAATAGCATTGTATTTTAGAAAGTAGGACTTTCATACTTCTTACTAAAAAACTTGTATGTCACAGAAATCATTTTATTGTGTTTGAATTTTAAATTTTGACGTTTCATACAACGTTCGGTTTTGCAAAATGCTCTGTGTAAGTGTGGGGAATTTTATTCTACTAAACAACAAATAAAAAAAACGGTAGAAACCAGGCCGTAAGTTTCTTGCTCGTTCTTCTAGGCTCTGGTCGCGTGGAACTGGCACCTAGAATCACCTAGTATGTAAAACGATTCTATATTATGATCCTTGTCATTTTATTGAATAAAGATTTTTACCTTTTTTATTTTTACAAAACATCTTTTTGTATTCAAATTTCAAGTTTTAAACCTCTGTTTCATACAATGCTCAAATCCTGATCTAACTTTTTCCACGGTCAATAGACAATAAACCATGACCATCCTCAAAAACCAGAGAAATGCATTCGATTAAATCAAATCGTGACAATGACCTTTCAACCGTGTGAATCTTTGACATCGTGACGTTTGGGGTCACGTCAAATTAAAAAAAAAAATGGTTGTCTGTAAAGTTGGTTTACTGACGATAGTTGAACGTGACAACGAACGCAAAGGCCGATTGTGCTTCTTTGTCGCTCGTTCCGCGCTCTCGCTTGCACTTCATGGAACGCCTCAGAACGCCTTATGAGTCATGTTTTTTCGTGCGTGCAGCCGGCTCTATCGAATTATAAGACGTTGTCACGTCAAAATGGTTGTCTGTAAAGTTGGTTTACTGACGATAGTTGAACGTGACAACGTCACTTCATGGAACGCCTCAGAACGGCACAGAACGCCTCAGAACGCCTCAGAACGCCTCATGAGTCATGTTTTTTCGTGCGTGCAACCGGCTCTATCGAATTATAAGACGTTGTCACGTCAAAAAAAAGTATTTTTAGGCGCGAACGTTCCGGCCCGCTGATTGGTGGGAATCTCACTCCATTCACGATCACGAGTCGTGTTCCAATTTAGTAAATTGTAGCATATTTTTATTGATGGCCAGTTGTTTATTATAAACTAGCTGACCCGGCAGACTTCGTACCGCTTCGATCTATACTAATATTATAAAGAAGTCAAGTTTGTGTGTTTGTATATTTGTTAAATTGTAAAGGGTAATCTCGGGATCTACTGAACCGATTTTTAAAAATTCTTTCACCAATAAAAAGCCAGATTATTGCTGAGTGTCAAAGGTTAATAAAAAACCGAAAAATAAAAAGGATTTTACGTGGTAGTCCGTTTTGCAAAGTGTAACGGAGAAAAAACGGTCGAATTATGCCCAACGAAGTGGGCACGGGTCAGCTAGTTTAATAAAAACTTAACTAGCTGACCCGGCAGACTTCGTACCGCCTCAATCGATAAATAAAGTTCAAATTGACTTTACATTTTATTTAGAAAACGTTGGTATGGAATAGAAAAGTGCTATTTCGAAGGTTTTCTCGGCAGTTATTTGATTTTTTCTTACCTTTTAAATCTTCCCTAGACCTCCACGAACATTTCAAGACCAAGATAAGATAAATCCGTTCAGCCGTTCTCAAGTTTTAGCGAGACTAACGAACAGCAATACATTTTTATAGTCTTACTTATATCATCATCATAATCGACCTATATCAGTCCACTGCTGGACGTAGGTCTCTGCAGACGCGCCACTGAGCCCGGTCTTCGTCTCTTCTCATGTTGTGTTTGCGCTACACTCCGCAGATCGTCGCTCCATCTCGCCGGAGGGCGTCCTAGACTACGCTTGCCTAAACGCGGCTAAGTCTTATATATTCGGTTATAATTTTTAAACAAATCTACGTGGACGTAGACGTAGACTACGTTTATAGACTACGTCCCGTAGATTGGGTATTGAGGTCGATCACAAATTACATTACATGATTTATGGTTTTGTTTTCAAAAATCTGTTACTGTTTTTAACAGACGTACCTAATATAGCGTCAAAGTCAAAATGAGTGTACATTTTGACTTTGCTCTGTGACTTTGTAGTATTACTGCTACAATAAAATAAGTAATATGCTAACAAGTTTTATTACTTATCAAATATTTATTTAATTGTTTTTTTTAACAAAAAAATAGGTAAGTACCACATTATTTTGTGGTGCAATATATGTATATCATATCATACATACATCTTTAATTTTTTTTTTATATTACGCCATTTTGAAAACTGTTTTAATATCTAGATTTTCGCTGTGACCTAAAAACCTAAATACGGTAATTTGCAAACCATTTGTTGAAAGAAAAAAGCGTTTAAAAAACCAATTTTATTTCATGGAATAAATCTTTAATGACAGATGTCACAGCTCAGTTGGTAGGATGGCCTTCCATGCTGTGGGTCGTGGGTTCGATCACCACTGAGAACAAACATTTGTATGGTAAACACTATCATTTATTCAGTTCTATGTGTGTTGTGTCTAGACAGATTTTAAGATTTTTTCTTGTTTTTGACTATAAGCGATTGTCGTATTAAGATGTAAAATGCTAATTTCGAATGACTAATTACTGTTTCTGTTCTTAAAAAACTTAAAACATTGGTATTTGCAAAAAACTATAATAAAATTTGCATAAAATATGTTATTCTTTTTTTAGCACATTTGTGACAACAAGTGATTAGTTTAAATAATAGCTTAATGTCAAGGTTTTTAGATTATAATAACATATTATTATAAAAACTAAAATATAAACGTACTAATTTTAATTTACCTATTAACACTTCACACCTACTCGCAATTTGAATGATATAAGCAATTTATCTTTTACAGATTAATGACGAGAGTGTTGGACAGCCCAATCGGCCTGATGTCAGGACGCACGTGTTGATCAGGCCAAAGGGCCCGACAGCTGTCCAAAGTACAGGTGCTGGCCATCAAGAATTATAACCCCAAAATTGTGCAACACCAGCCAGTTTTGACTAAAATTCAATACATGAAAGGTATATAAAGGAGAATGGGCACTTTGGGCCACGACAAAAAAATGTCCCTCAGGGTTGCTACTTGGGCTTTTACAGGCCTACATTTTACTATAATTTCGAAAAATCTGTCCTATGGAAATCGAGATATTCTAAAAAAAACTATTTTTTATTTAACATCATATTCTTCTTGCGTGTCAATTGCCAACACAAACAACTCAATATTAATACATATTACTTTGAATTCTGAAGGCCCACAAAAATGGATGGAAAGGTGTTTGCGTTTAAGCCAGGAAAAAAAACTAAATTTCATTTTTTAAAATCACAAATTTTTTTAAACACTTTTAAAACAAACCTTTTTGTCACCTATATATAGAAACAAAGAGAAAATATTATTTTTACATTTATCCGTTCAATGAGCTAACTTGGAGACAGGAAAAAAAAACACTGACATTGGAGTTTCCCACACTCGGTATTGTTTGGTATAAAGTTAATAAAACTGATAACTTAATATTACTGCCGTACTTTTTGACAGGTTTACGGCCGGTTTCTGGAAACCCAAATCACGATTGATCCGAGTTTGACACATAGTAATGAGCGATTTTCCAGGGAGTGTTCTTAGAATACACGATAGATAACGCTCAACGTCAATTGCATTTCAATGTCAATTGTCAACACAAAAAGTTTTTATATTTTATCTGTGGTGTGAAAGTTTTGTCCTAGAAAAATTCGAAACTGTTTGACAAAAGCTAAAAGTCTTCAATCGTGGCAGAAATTTGAAACCAGTATACAGTCTGTTGTCGTCAAAAGTAAAATCCACAAGAAGGTACTTATACGAATGCTAAAAGAAAAGCAAGCAAAAGTTATCAAAACGCTGAATACACCGAAACGGACGTGACAGGATGATAATGACAGCCACACAACAGAGCTGCCAATAGATTATACAGATAAAAAAGAGAGTGATTTTGATTTACACTATGTGTCCAGCGCCATCTTTAGACTCTTTTTGAACTTTTTCTTTTTTTAAATGCTATTTGGAAAATCGCTCATTGTTTGATTTTTTCGTTGATCATCGTTCGAAAAACCGGCCGTTAGCTTAGTTGGTACAACATACATAGAGGATGCGATCCCGGGATCCCGAAAACCGGGATCCCGGGATCCCGGTCATATTTTAGTCCCGAAAATCCCGGGATATATTTCAATGAATCCCGGGATTTTCGGGATTTATATATTTTTTAATAAAATCAACAAAAATGTGCGTGAAACTAAACGCACTTACATACTTTCATTTGACGTTAAAAGTCATATTTGTGCAATACATTAAGAAGTTTGCTTTCGGATGAGACGTTGGATGCGTTGTTATTTCATCTATACTAGTCTATACTAATATTATAAAGAGGTAAAGTTTGTGTATTTGTTAAATTGTAAGGGGCAATCTCGGGATCTACTGAACTGATTTTAAAAATTCTTTCACCAATAGAAAGTGACATCATTGCTAAGTGTCGTAGGTTATATAAAAAAACGAAAAATAAAAAGGCTTTAGGCTTAATCCGTTTTGAAAAGTGAATCGGAGAAAAAACGGTCGAATTATGCCCAACGAAGTGGGCGCGAGTCAGCTAGTAGATTTTATTTTCGTGGCTTACATAAGTGAATAATAGTTTGTAGTCTTTTTTTATTTAAAACTAGCTGACCCGTGCCCACTTCGTTGGGCATAATTCGACCGTTTTTTCTAATTAACTCTCCTTTTGAATCCACGTAACTAAACAATAGAACCCGCATATACTCCCGTGACCGGCACTTGCATTATTCCGCTTGACATTTTTCTAATATGTACTTACATTTTTGAACTCGTGATATCTTTTGAATGGAATGTCCAAATTGAATATTATAAAAAATCATATAAAGATATTGAAACAATCTTAATTATGTAGTAATTTATTTAGATAAGGATTAATACAAAAGCACAAATAAAGAACGTTTTCTAGCGGCGTCATTTTAATTATATTTTTTTGATATTAAAACACCTATAGTTACATATCTGTAATAGTTAGACATATGCTGTCGCTGACTTTTTTGTGGATAATGATGTGTTCTACAAAATTGTAATACATGATTTCTTTCTCTCATTAATAGTTTTCGCAGCGCACGCGATGTAAGGAATTTCTTAGGTATTTTTTTTACACCTTGGGTTAATTAATCGAAGTTTTAGTATGGATCCCTAATTTTTTTGAAAATATAATATAGCCTATGACACTCAGCAATAATGTGGCTTTCTATTGGTGAAAGAGTTTTTAAAATCGGTTCAGTAGATCCCGAGATTACCCCTTACAATTGAACAAATATACAAACATACAAACTTTACCTCTTTATAATATTAGTTTAGATATGAGTCCTATTAACATTGATCTCTTTAGACAAATTTTAAGAAGTTGTTTTTTTTTTAAGTTTATTGTAAAATAAAATAAACTAAATATGCAATAATTCACTAAACTATTTTATAAGAGCCTACTTTGTCAATTTTATTAGAAGAAATTATAATTTTGTTTTGTTTTGAAGATTTAAGTAAAGATATAAAATAAAAGTTTGATTGTGATATGTTTTACTTTTATTTTGCTACCACTGTCTATTACCTATACAATCCCGGGATTATACCGGGATCCCGGTATTAACTGTTGAAAATCCCGAATCCCGGGATTAGAAAAAATCGACCGGGATCGAATCCTCTAACATACAGTTGGTAGTAGCTCTACTTTCCAAGTGGGTCGTGGGTTCGATTCCCACCTAGAGCAAATGTTTGTGTGATGAACATAAATATTTGTGTCATTAGTCAGTCATTAGTGCTAGGAGGACTTAATGCTAAGAGCATTGTCTACCAGTCTTTCTTTATAGCATTAATGTAATTTTTAATGTCATGACGGTAGACGTTTTTTAAGAAAACTTTGACTTTATGTATCGTTAAATGTCAAACTAATATGACTAATATTTGACAGGATGTGACAGATATGACACGCTTCAATATTGTTTTAAGCATATAGAATATAGTAAAAACTCATGGTAGAGCCACAGTGGCTCTACCATGAGTTTTTACTATACTATAAGTATTTACTACACTCGCTAGCGTCTGTAGTTAAAAAAATATATGAAGATTTGTACAGCGCCTCTAGCGGATAGTTGGGTACTAAAATTTGTTATACTAATAACTAACGTAACTACTGTAGTAAAGTCAGGCGATTTTACTGTGACAACTCATGGTAAAGCTACTGGATAAAGAACGCTCAATTCATTTAGTAGGCCTATGGTTATAAATACGCACTGGAACTTCAGTACTTAATTTAGTTTAATTGTAATTCTTTGTAGGATCATATAAAAAAACGGTAGGAACCAGCCCGTAAGTTTCTTGCCCGTTCTTCTAGGCTCTGGTCGCGTGGAACTGGTACCTAGAATCGCCTAGTACCTACCTAAGACGATTCTAAATGATCCTTGTGATTTTATTGAATAAATAAATTCTGTAATTTGAATAAATGTTTTTG
The DNA here is from genome assembly GCA_932527185.1 of Ecliptopera silaceata. NCBI lineage: Eukaryota > Metazoa > Arthropoda > Insecta > Lepidoptera > Geometridae > Ecliptopera > Ecliptopera silaceata. The sequence goes on along the minus strand of OW052217.1, from coordinate 2,394,961 downwards.
TAACTCTTAGGTATTATTTGACCAAAAATGGTAATTTTTAAAACTCAATTAGCGCTAGTAATTACGCTAATTAGTGCACATGTTTAGTACGCATACTTATTTAAAGCGAACCTTGACAATGTAATTGTTTGGCATCATGTGTTTTATTTGATGACAGGAGTGTTGAATAGTCCAATTGGCCTGATTTCAGGAAACCTTCATGCGTTGATCAGGACAATTGGGCCAACACCTGTCAAAAATCCTAGCTGTCAAGAATTTAAGCTCAAAAATGTTCATCTTTAACCAGTTTTCTTTTAAAACATATAATTATAATAATAAAATAAATTGTGCTCGAAAAATAAAATAACTGAACATCATAAAATTATTTATTTATCTTTATTTTATTTGACTAGATATATTAAAATACTTATTTAGTTATTACGTCTTTATATGAATATATGGCTTAAAATTATAATATGTACTTTGAAATATATTTGTCTCTTTTTTCTATACCTTCGTTTTAATTTTGAAACTTTAAAAATAATGCATTATAAAATCATGTATTATGAGCAAAATCACCACTTAGCGGTTTTAAGTAGAACTCATACTTCAAAGTATGTTTTGAATGAATGAATCATACAAACAAACCGCATACTTATTTCATTGTTAGTTTGTGGTCTGTGGTTAGCGATGACAGCGTCAAAAACCCAATGACATGTCTATTAACCTTTCTCGTATGTAATGAGTGGAAAACTGAGGGCTTAGTCCGAGGTTGCATTTTAAAACACCCTACTCTAGAGCCGACAGTCGTCTCTCGGATGTCCTCTTATTTTTGTATGGATAGCCGAAAGACTCTCGGCTCGAAAGTAGGGAGTTTTAAAATGCAACCTCGGACTAGGGGCTATATTTCACCGGGACACCATGGCGGCGCAACCAGTCGCCGCCACCAACAAAATGTATACAGCTCTATAGAGTTACTCACCTGGTGTCCGTTTGGTTGCGCAACCAAACGTACATTTTGTTGGTAGCGGCGACTGGTTGCGCCGCCATGGCGTCCCGGTGAAATATAGCCCTTAGAAGTCACATCAACACCTAATTTCATATACCGATGATGACAGATCTCGGATGTTTAAGTCAATGTCAAAATAATGTAGTTTACTTTACCTTGTTTGACAGGATGCAAGATGGGTAGTGATTCCAAAGAAACATTATCGGTGATGACGAAAATATTTTTACATATTACTCATACAATAAATAAATAATGCTGGACAATCCACACAACATCATCTAGCCCCAAGATAAGCAGAGCTTGTGTTATGGGTACTAAAAGACTGACATACTTAATACAATACATTATATAGATAGATATTTTTTATTATACATATACAATACCCAGAACACCCGGAATAAATATTTGCAGATCATACAAACATTTATCCCAAGGCGGGAATCGAACCCGCAACCTTCCGCGTCGCAGGCGGACCTTCGCCCGCCGCGCCACATCGGTCGTCAAAAAAAAAAAAATATTCACACACAACGCTATGTTGTTCTAAACTGACAGGCGTCACAGCTCAGTTGGTAGTAACTCTGCCTTCCATGCTGTGGCTCATGGGTTCGATTCCCACCCAAAGCAAATCTTTGTGTGATGAACATAAATATTTGTTCTGTGTCTGGGTGTTACCTACTATTCCATGTATTTATAAAAAACAAAATTGTTAATCTTTATATTGACCATACTCTCTTAACGGGTTCGATTCCCGCCTTGGGATAAATGTTTGTACGATCTGCAAATATTTATTCCAGGTGTTCTGGGTATTTTATATGTATAATAAAAAATATCTATCTATGTTATGTATGTATTAAGTATGTCAGTCTTCTAGTATCTACCCAAAACACAAGCTCTGCTTAGCTTGGGGCTAGATGATGATTGTCCAGCATTATTTATTTATTTCAACTTCCTTAGTTTTTTCATAAATTTTCTGGCACTTAATTAAATAATTAGCAATGTCTCGTTAAAACCGGATTCTGTCGATAATATTAATTGTTTTCACCATTTTAAGATGGCGTTAGCTTATTAGTATGCGAAAGTCGTAAATCGATTATGTTAATTTGAACTAATAGACCACTTTAACCGACTTCTTATAAGGAGGTTCTCAATTTCAACTATAACTTTTTGTAGTAAAAAGGATAATTATATTAGATATTTCGGTGTTTCTATGTATTTACAAAAATATATAAGAATTCTATCAGCAATCTAATTCTCATAGTACAAGCTTTGCTTAGTTTGGGACTAGAGTGTGATGTGTGAAATGTCCGGGAATATTTATTTTTTATTTATAATTCTTAGATTTTTTAGTCTCCGTAGGTGAAAGAAATGAGTGGTAGAACTGGCTCTGCAGTGACATAGATACTCTATAGGTTAATAAAACCGCTCTGGTCCCAAGCTAAGAGCTTGTACTTTGGGAACTAGATTGCTGATAGAATATACTTTTTTGGTACATACCTCAAATCACACAAAAGTTCTAGTGGATCGAACCCACGACCCACAGCATGGAAAGCAGCCAACACCAACTGCGACGCCTGTCGTATTGTTATGAAATGTACCTATTGTTTGCAATCCCACTTGTGGGCATAATAGGATAACTTTTGCTTTGTTTATTGAATGCATTCAAACGCAGAAGTTATCAAAGTCTGTAAAGTTTGGCGATCGATCCGAGAAAGTTATAGCTTCATCTTAACTAACATTAAAGAGGAAATATTGGTTTGTTTACGATTTTACTCAACCTACGCTGTCCCACTGTTGGGCAAAGGTTTCCCACCTCTCTCTATCCCTGACTAACTCTGCCCATTCCCGGTCGAAGGAGTCGCGGACTCAACATGTATAGATTAAAAATTTCAATATACCCCCGACATTAAATTTTGTCATTAAGTATCATTATCAATCTATAGCAGTCCACTGCTGGACGTAGGTCTCTGCAGACGCGCTACTGAACCCGGTCTCCGGCTCTTCTCATGTTGTGTTTGCCAGCTACACTGCGTAGATCGTCGCTCCATCTCGCCGGGTGCGTCCTACACTACGCTTGCCTAAATGCATATTAGATATTCCACATGCTATATAGTTAGGTATACTTAGTATAGGGCGCAGGATTCGAACCTGCGACCTTTGTGCTGAAAGCACTTTGACATAAATATCAGAAACATAGGAGGTTTGGTTGCAGATTCAGACACAGTACAAATAATAATCAATGTTTGCTATCACTCAAAAACGTGCTCGGTGGGAATCGAACCCACGACCCACAGCATAGTAAGTAAAGCTACTACTAACAAACTGAGCTGTGTGTTGACATATTTAAATTATTAGGTATTATACCTACTTATTAGTAAAATCTAAAATGGCGTCTTACAGGGATCATAAAAAAACTAATATTTATTTAGATGTTTGTATTGATACTTATCAGCTTAACCGACGGCTACAACAAAGGAAGGTTATGTTTTTTTATTAATTTATGTCCATGTCGCCACCCACTGTTCACTTATGTTAATTATACTTATTTATATTCTAACCGTGCATTTTATGTTGAGGTATGACATGTAATGTAAAATATCAGAGTTTTTTAGTTTACTAGCTGGTGCCAGCGACTTCGTCTTATTATCGTTATACTCCTAAGAGACTGGCGTACCAGGAGATCCCTCCACACAAAACACCCACGCACACACTCACCACACACACACACACACACAACCCACACACCCTCATTTTACCCCTACGCGCACACACATCTCCAAGTGAAGTTTCATTAAAATCAAGTCAGTAGTTTTTGCGTGAAACAGTAACAAACATACATCCATACAAATTTTCGCGTTTATAATATTAGCTGCATTTAAAATTTCTAATAGATGTTTAGGTAATTAGAAATATAAGTTATTATTTCGGTTGGCTGGAAGAGATCTCTCTGAGCGATAAGGCCGCCCATTATGATGTCTTTTACTACTTGTTTAAGTTCTTTGTTTTATTTGTGTGTGGTGAACAATAAAAAGTTATCTATCTATCTTTAACATAACTGCCTATCTATCTTTGTAAATTAAAAATATCTATGTAATATTTGTATTAGGTATGTCAGTCTTCTAGTACCTACCCATAACACAAGCTCTGCTTAGCTTGGGGCTAGATGATGTTGTGTGGATTGTCCAGTATTATTTATTATATATCTATCTATTTTGAACTGTCATTCGTCAGTATAGAATGCTCACAGATCGTAATTAAATCTTTTACTTTACAACAAAGAACTCGACCGACGACATTTTAATAGGTCGTGGGAGACCTTTCAGCACACTGGTTCACCAAAACTATGCATACAAAGTACTTTTTCAATGAGAAGTATTAATTAAGCTTGAAAGCTGTGATAACTATAAATAAATAAAAATTCATCGATATATCACACTCTAGTTCCAAACTAAGCAGAGCTTGTACTATGGGAACTAGATTGCTGATAGATTACTTACGTCCTAATATAGTTAGTAGTCGTCATTTAATGTTTTTGGAGGGAATCGAACCCACGACCCACAGCATGGAAGGCAGAGGTTCATACTAATTAGATGTTTTTTTTGTGGTTTGACCTTTATTTAGAGTCAAGTAGCTGTTCACACTATATCTCGATTTGAAGACTATGGATGCCGGTGCTGCTTCAAGAAGATATATTTATGTTCCAGGCATTACAGCGTCCAGTATATCGGCGAATGGGTAAAAATGGTCCATAACGCTGTATAAATCTAGAAGAGATGCAAAGGCTAGTACCTACTACAGGGATGCTAGAACAGTGCTGCCACCAACCCTAAGTCCTTCTCCGTTACTTTAAGGAGTTGTGCTGGGGTGAGGTTAGCAGTGACAATGCACAATACACCCCATTGCGGGACGTCAGTGCAGATCTCTCCCACAACCAGAATTAGATTTAGAAGCTAGTACTAGAAAATCTATGGAAAAACAGGTCACAGCAAAAATAAAACAGTCACATCTCTCCAACATTTTATTGGTCGAAAAATAAATTAAGAACTTTGGATATCAACAAAGGCCAGAATAGTACAAATAAATACCTACACATTCTACACTTAACATAACAACATATTTACACTAAAGGTGCATGCCCACTAAAGCGGAGGCGCGAACGTGCACAAGGTTTTGATGATAGTTCATTTGGTTTGTTATTTTGACAGATTATGATCACTATTTAAAAAACTGATTGTAGTGTGTGTTTTTTTTAGTATTTATCCATTTTTACTATCATAATCAATGCAGCATCTGCTGTTGTGCCCATCGTGCCCTAACACCTGCACCAAAGAGGATGTGAATGCAGCCACAAGTGGTGCTGTACAGCTGGCAAAACACCTCTCAAAATTTATTTAAATAGCATCGACACGAGAAGAAGAAGAACTATCATAATACATGTTTATATTGATGTTGTTAATCGTCATAAATCAATATTAAACCAAACAAATGTCATAAAACCAAGGCAACGCCAGATCTTTGTCTCCAAATTATTCGTCTTGCTTGCTCGTAAGTACCCGTAGTTTATATTTTAATTGGTTTTTAACAAAAATTCGCGAGTATTTTGAACATTTTCAAACCAAATAAAAGACTACAAGCTTGTGACGAGCATGAGCGATAGAAATACGACAGAACATTACACAATTTCGTAGTGTTTTGTGTCCGCAATGCTATAGTGGGCAGTGCCCTTCCCTTACTAAATAGTAGGTATTTTCGACTTACTATTTATACAGTTCATTCTTATTATAATTCAATTTTTATATTTCTATTCGTCCCTTGCACTAGGCGTTGAGGCAGAGATATAAAATTATAATTATTTATATTATACAATTATATTTATATTCATAATTTAAGTACAAAGACATTTTTTTGTTTAATATAATTGCACAAAATATATTGATAAATAACCGAATATTTACAATTTGAGCCAAATAATATCTACTTTAAATAAATACAATATAGAATGTAGTATTTTTTAAGGAATTGATTTTGCCATGATTTATTTTGAGATATTTTTTCACTCATTACTATTAATTATACAAAAAATCCTGATTATTATGTGCAAATAAAATTAGAACCCTTTTTCAATTAACGAGTTAAGTAATACACAAATCAGTAAATTAAAAAACTAAAGTTTTCGAAAAACAAGTTACACAATAGCCGAGATTAATTAAAATAATTTGTATAATTAAAAAAGAAATCTTATCAGTAGCTTTTTAAGTATTTTATCTTGAAGTACAATCATGAATCTTCATGAATATACATAATGTCTATTTAATAAACAAAATATATTTATTTAACATATTATTTTCCATTGATTCCTAGATTTCCTCATTGGCCTGCATTTGAGTTTTTGACAGATGTCAAGTCATTTGGCCTGTACCTCTACCATGAGTTGTCACAGTAAAATTGCCTGACTTTACTACTGTAGTTACGTCAATATTAGTATGACGAATTTTAGTACCCAACTATCCGCTAGAGGCGCTGTACAAATCATACATCTTTTTAACTACAGACGCTAGCGAGTTTAGTAAATATAGTATAGTAAAAACTCATGGTAGAGCTACAGATCAACGCTTGAGGAATTCAACTTGTAACTTAACCATTAAGATATTTTATGTACAACAGTTAAACAATATTATCGACCGGTGTCTCGAACGATGATCAACGAAAAAATCAAATAATTACTATGTGTCAAAGTCGGATCAATCGTAATTTGGGTTTCCAGGAACCGTCCGTATATAAGTATATCTAATTTCGTGATCTTGAGGGCTATTCAATGCTCCTGTCATAAAACAGTTGAATTATACAGATCGCTTTAACAAGGCAAACACAAGAATGCGTCGACTTCAAAAATAGAGAATTAAATCCCGAAGCAAAGCTATGATAAGTCCACCATATTTTATCATGTTTAAAATAAACCGTAAAATCGTTTAAAACATACTTTATCCCAGCCAAAGTTAGTTCACAAATAGCTGCCAAAAAACTAAATGTAATACAGTTTTGACCCAGTAAACGATACTAAAAACATCGTATAATTCACAAAAGTTATTTTGCGATGCAAGATACATTTGACTATTAAGAGAGTTTACATTTTGTTTTCAGTAGTTTATGCACGACTGGACCGTACCTCGGTGCCTTGAAAGATTAATTATAATTATACAGAATTAAACAAACTGTAATCTAAATGAAACCCGTTTTCCGTTGTCACTGATTTTTTTTTGTATTATAATACTCTGTACAAGGTTCTTACGGAAAAAATATTAAGAAAATCTCTCAGAAAGATTGAAAAATATATTTAATTTTGCATATTTAAAAAAAAAGCGCGTTACGAATGTCAACGTCATTCAATTTAAAACAAAAAAAAATGTACTTAGAGTAGTGCATCAAATTTACGCTAAGGCGGTACGAAGTTCGCCGAGACAGCTAGTAAATAATATATTTTATACGTATAAATGTAGAAAATGACAGTTATCTTTATTTTGTATCTAATTATTTAATTTACTGTATTCGCCTTGATTTTTTTCAGAAGTTAACCCATCCGATGATAAGGGTATAATACTATTGCTTGTAAAAGCTACTAAACATTTATGTACTATCTTATAAAAGTAAGCGCTGACTTGATGTGTTGATCACCATACGTAATGATGACATAATGTCAACGCTAAACTTTTATAAAATAGGGGGTTAGATGTGTGTCTAAGATCTTTTAGTTTGAAACAAATTACTTTATTAAAAAGAAATGTCTGTAAGCAACTAAAAAACTTCAATGAAAGCGCTGTCGCGAACATGACATCTGTCAAACTGACAGTTCTTTAGATTGTAACTGTATCTGAGCAAAGGGTATTTGATTTAGGGAATTATTTTATTTGCACAAAATAACAAGTTTTAACTGAAATTTTCGAGTAAGTACATTTTTATTATAAAGAATGGTAGAATAAAAAATGTTTCTTTATCATGTCGAATAGAAAAAAATCTCTGCCTCTACCCACTATGTTACATCAAAAACCATACCAGACTTAAAAATATGGCCGCATTATAGCAAAATACATAACGATATTGCAAAAAATATACATCAATACAAACTATTTAAATAAATCGACCTTCTACAACCTATCATTAATTTATTTTATTTCAATTTTAGGAAATGAGGATTTTTTTGATTTTTATAATAGGAATTTGTTAAGCCGACAGTACCAATGATGGAATTTTATCACTAATACTAAGATTAGTTATAAAAATAGTTTTAGAAATTTTAAGAGGTAGCTCGAGTGTACAATTTTTATAAATCTATACTTTCACTATAAATTAAGTACATAAAATTATAATAATACTTGAAAATATGTCAGTCTAAGCCGGTTTACCATCGACACATTGAAATTATATAATTGAATGACAGCTGTCAATTTTGAAGTGTATAATTGGCAATTATATTATACTTAATATTTTGTCGACGGCAAAAGTAGCTGTGAGTTTAAATTATCAGCAATACAGCTTAAAATTCAACTAATATAATATAGTGAATTTTATTAATTAGTATACATTTGAGTACATAATCTTCTGCTTATAAAATGATATAATGAAATTCTAAATCAATTATACATAAAAATGTTCAAATTATCAATTTATAGATACTTTTTAAATTACGTGCATGCAATTTCTTAAAATTTTTGATAATTTAGCTACTAATAAAAGTTTAAACTAATAAAGTAATAAAAGTTTTTGCTTGAAATAAATATTTATTCAAAGTTGTAGTTCATTTGTTTTAGTAATAATTAAGTTAAATTAAAGTTTAGTAAAATTGCACGTGATATTATAGTATTAGCGACCTGACTTTCAGTAACTAGCAAATTACAAAGAAAATTAAATAATTACGTAAATTAATCATTTTTAGCAACTGCTAATAGCACCAATGTGTATTTAGGAAAAAAATAAATCAAACAAATATTTTAAAGCGATTTTATTCATTTCTATTACTATAACCTTTTTTATTCATTATTTAAATCAAAACTGAACAAAATAAATATTCTTAAGTGAAAAAATATGATAAAAATCGCTTTAAAATACTTAATTTAAAATTATTATAAAATAAAATTACAAAATTAACGTATGAGGGCAGTTTTTTTTTTACAACCACAATCTGAGCAAACAAACGCATTTTATTATTAACTCATTGAAGTTTATCGCAAAATTTTTGTAGATTAGTTATTTTGCAAAAAATTGCATATTTTTACATAAACTTCAATGATATTAATAAAACTAGGCACGAATTATAGGATGATTTCTTCCATCATTGTTACTGTACGGTCAATTACAATTTTATTTATAACTATTAAAAGTAATATAAATTTTTCACAGTGTAAGCTTATTAGTATCTTTGCTAGTTTTCCAACAATACATTTAATTTAGGCCACACAAAGTATTTTTCAATCAAAACGTCAAACATTAAAATCAAATCGCAAAATCATGGTATTGGCTATTGAATATTCTCATATAATCAGTAAATGATATAGAAACGAATAGTCATGATACAACACAACTCATCAAGAATGATATTGCAATTATTAAACCTCTTTCTATCACCTAACCTCAAATCATTGAAAATCAAGTATTCTATTTTCACATTTTGACAATTTATAAAAAAAGTAAAAAATGGTTGTCTGTAAAGTCGGTTTACTGACGATAGTTGAACGTGACAACGTCAACGAACGGGATTGTAAGCGGTTCTGCAAAATAATCCGCGCTCTCGCTTGCACTTCATGGAACGCCTCAGAACGCCTCAGAACGCCTCATGAGTCATGTTTTTTCGTGCGTGCAGCCGGCTCTATCGAATTATAAGACGTTATCACGTCAAAAAACTCGACCATAGACATAGAGAATGGACTAAGCGTTGCCTAGTATGCAGTAAATACGAGCAAAGCGTGAAAGAGAAAACAATGCGGCCAGTAATTGTCTCTTGCTAGATTATTACAGATCTACAGAAAAGAGACAGATATTGGCCAAAGTCAAAGTCAAAGTCTCTTCAAGCACTACCATTAATTTCCACACTACACAAGGGTTAGCTGGAAGAAAATGCTTTTTAGCATTAAGCTCGCCTCTGTACATTTGTTTTATTATGTGCAATAAAGTATTTTCAAATCAAAGTCAAAAATCACGCGGATCATTTAGAATCGTCTTACATACTAGGTGATTTTAGATGCCAGTTCCACGCGACCAGAGGCTAGTACGGGCAAGAAACTTACGGCCTGGTTCCTACCGTTTTTTATATAGTCGCGTTGTCTTATATATAGCTGACAATTTTGTGACACTATTGACTCAGTCCATTCTGTACATCTGTGGTTTTGATTGCAATCAGAATTTTAGTTCTATTTTAAAATGTATAACATGGTGTCACATAACATCGAAAACACCAAATTAAAGTCCATCCTGACATATAAAAACTAATTTGACGTTTAAAATGACGTTTATGACAGTTGGAAAACCGCCAAAGTTTTAATATAAAATTCAATAAACTAGCGGACCGATTTTTACCGAGATTCAAATATGAGGTCATAATAATCATTTTTTTAGTATTAATTAGGCAATTATTATACTAAGTACACAGCACAGCTAATGAAAACTAATGAGAGAATACACTAAAAGACATAATCCGTGTTTTGATTGAGTTTCAAACTATTTTGTGAAGTTTTTAGATTTTATTAGTTATTTTTCACGTTCTTTATGAATGTGACTATACTTATTGATAAGTAGACATTTCTGCTTAGTAGGATGTCCTCACATTGACAGATAAATAAAAAGAGCTTTCAAATAAAAATAATTATCAAAATTGGTTTATCCGTAAAAATGAGTCCTTGTCACTTATATTGAAGCGAAGTTCTTTTGTAGACGTTATTAAAGAAATATAGTAATACTCATTATTTAGTTTACCAACTTATTTATATTTTATTAACATCCTTACGGCCGGTTTCTCGAACGATGATCAACGAAAAAATCAAATAATTACTATGTGTCAAACTCGGATCAATCGTGATTTGGGTTTCCAGAAACCGGCCGATATTGTCACAAATAAACGTTTAAACTTCTTTTTTGATGTTGGTCAAAAAGAACAGATTAAATCAACAAATTCTTTATTTAGAATCCATTTTGAATCAATTTCATTTATTTCTATCAGTATCATGGAACTAATGGACTAATTATATTCAAAGTTACAAATAAAATGTCTTTGTGTATCAAGGTAATGATTTATTGAATTGTATTTAGTACCTAATCAATATTCCATTTGTTAGAATTTGTATGATTCATTGTTTTTTAATTATTTGATGACATTGACATATAAAACAACACAATGCAGCCAGTAGTTTGGTGATGCTTCCGATTGGGGGTTTGGATCAGTTGAGCTATCTAGAATGTTTGGTTTACGGTATGTAGATAGCTCAACTGTTTTTTTATGTATACCAATTCTAATTCTGGTTGGGGGAATAAGATCCGCACTGAGGTCCCGCAATGGGGTGTTTTGTGCATTGTCCCCCTGCTAACCTCACCCCAGCACAACTCAAAGTACCTAACGGAGAAGGACTTTGGGGTGGTGGCAGCAGTGTTCTAGCATCTCCCATGGTGTGGTGGATGGCGATAGAGATGAACAAAACCCGATCAGTTCCTGCAGTCCTGTTTTGGACCTCGCTTCCTATGTAGGTATACCTATGTACATTTTGTAAAATACTGTAACGGCCGGTTTCTCGAACGATGATCAACGAAAAAATCAAATAATTACTATGTGTCAAACTCGGATCAATCGTGATTTGGGTTTCCAGAAACCGGCCGTAATAGTCGTAAGTTTGTTTGTGAATAACTTACTGAAATCTAAATTAAATTCAAATACTAAAACACGTGTTAGTATTCTAAACCTTTAAGACATCTGCAGATATTTTAAGAAACATGTTTATTTTAAAGGGTTTTTTATGACATCTGGGTCATTAGTGACAGTTTGACGTTAACTGACAGCTTGTCATTTTGTTTGGTCGATTTAATACTAACAAATACTGTCATTTAGAAGTCAAAGAATTGGTGGAGATTGATGACTATTTTTAGTTGTCTTTTTTTGATAAAACATTGCATTTTTTTATTGTTTAATGATATGCTGAGGTTTGCTATTTATGGTGGAATTTTAAATACTTGAGCCGATTATGTTTCATTATGAAGGGAATCTTATCCAGTATTTTCCCTTAAAAATATATAAATAACAGCCTACTTGACAATTGATTGACTTGAACAAATTATATTTATAAACATACATTAGACACTGGCAGAATGCTTGTGGTAGATATTGACGTGCATGGACTGTATTAATAAAAAAAAATGGTAGCACTCCGGGAGTGCCGGCAGAAGTGAAAACTTCAATATTAACGTTGTGTTTTCACTTTTAAGTTTTCACTTCAAAAATATAACCACAGTCGTCATAATGACAATGACAATCACAATGACACAGACACATTCGCGCAAGCGCGAATGTGTTTTCACTTTTAAGTTTTCACTTCAAAAATATAACCACAGTCGTCATAATGACAATGACAATCACAATGACACAGACACATTCGCGCAAGCGCGAATGTGTCTGTCACATACGTGTCACATTCGCGCAAGCGCGAATGTGACACAACGACGAAGACAACGAAGACACACTGACACAGACACATTCGCGCAAGCGCGAATGTGTCTGTGTCATTGTGATTGTGTCATGTCATTGACATTGACACAACGACGAAGACAACGAATGATGAACGTCACGTTCGATGAACGTCACGAGTCACGTGACCCTGACTGAGTTTTCACTTCAATAAGATGGAAGCGATACAGTTAAATACAAGTTAGGCGAAACGATTCGTACGATATAATAGCGTCTATCTGGTTATGTGCGCGCGGCGAGCGATACGTGTTTCCCGTGCGAGGGTGCTCAGAGCGTCTGTCGGCTGCCGGCGCGCGAGTGCCGCTCCTCGGTCCTCCGCCCCCGCGCTCCGCACCGCACCGCGTGTTGGCAGCGCCTTGTACTCGCCTTGTACGATGTCGCCACAACACTATTTAATTGTTTGAGTCATACGTCGCGTGACCGCAAGTGTGTTCTTTTGTCGTCTCTTGTTTTACGAGCAATGTATAAAAATTAAATAAGATCTTACGCTTTTTCGACGTCACGTGACCCTGACGCGAGTTTGAAAGTTTTTACCCACCCAGCGCCGCTAAAGAAGTTTTCACTTCAAAAAGAAGAAGACTGAAAACAATCTATCTAAATCTTTCTACATTTCTTTTGACAATTTTGTACTAATATCTGTCGTAAAGCAGTATTTTTCAGTTTTTAGTATTAAATAATACTGTCGAAAATTGGCTATAAAGTTCAGTCACAATTCTTAACCGTTTAGAAATAACTAGACCGACGGAATCAATCTTATAACGGAAGTTTTTTATGAAACGTCTAAATGAAAATTCTGAGAAAAAGTCTCAATATACTATTGTAAATAATGATTAGGTAATGGTAGGATACAAATATTCACGGACATTTCATTTCTGCGGAGTGTAGCTGGCAAACACTGGATGAGAGGAGCCGAAGACCGGGCTCAGTGGCGCGTCTTGGGAGAGATCTACGTCCAGCAGTGGACTAATATAGGTCGATGATGATGATGACATTTCACACATTACACTCCAGTCCCAAACTAAGCAGAGCTTGTACTATGGGAACTATAATACTGATAGAATAAATAAACATTGTTTTTTTAGATACATAGAATACGATTGAATTTATATAACATTCATTTCATCGAATTAGGAAGTGTACTTAAATTACTTAAGAAATATGTGTCAATTACTCTGGGAAAAAACCTAAAACGAAGCAATAAACCCTTTCGAAAAGCCACGAAGAAAAGAAGAAGAAGAAAAGATCATCTTCTTTTCTTAGTAGCTTTACGCAGGCTAGGGTTGCCACGATTTTGCCAATGTCGGAGTTTATGGTTCTTTACGTTTATTAGTCATAGGTATAGCAAAAAGGCGGAGATCTGACAAATTATTTTCCTTTTCTTTATCAATGATAACGTGTCGAGACGGTGACTGAACAACCAATGACAGAAACCAATTCATTAGTATTGTATCAGTACTATTAGCCTAAGAGCCCATGACTCCCAGACCTTCGTTATTTTATTAAGGCTGAAAGTTCCTCTGTGTGTGCCTCCAGCACAGGTAAGAACGACCCCTGACTATCGAGTTTCGGTTGTGGTTACTTTAGCAGATAACCGGTGGTAAAGGTGTATAAAATAGTACCCTATTTTCCTTAAAGTGTAAAGTTCAATTTTTTTATATTTTCTCCAGAATACCTTTGGGAATCACGATATTCATTGCCGGACACTTGTCACGATTGCTTCCCTCTGCCAGACACCCCTAAACTTTAATAAATTAATATATTTATTTAATATATTGCATGTAAGTATAAGTGTAACCGCGGTAGAGGCGCCTGTATTTTTAGGATCTACCAAAGAAAATAAAGTACCTATTTATTTATCATCAAGATTATGACTTCTTTCTTATTTAAAACGAAAGTTCTTAGTGTTCAGGTCATTGACATAGAATCAGGTTCTCAAGGGCGCCGAGAAAAAGGTAAAAATAAAAAACAGTTGAGCTGTCAGGCGGCAAAGTTAACAAGTTTGCGCTATAGCTAATTGCAAGCATTGACAGTGAGGCATAAGTACCAGCGAAGAGTAATAAAAATCAACTATCAAATGACGTGGGTCACTATAAAGAACGCACTGTACCTCTACCATGAGTTGTCACAGTAAAATCGCCTACGTATATAGTATTACGAATTTTAGTACCCAACAATCCGCTAGAGGCGCTGTACAAATTTTCATACATTTTTTTAACTACAGACGCTAGCGAGTATAGATTGTAAAAACTCATGGTAGAGCTACTGAGCGTTCCCTATGAAGTGAATACAGGCGTCAAAGCGTGAGAGAGACACAACGTCGTCAGTTGTTCTTTCTAGATGAATACAAACCTACAGAAAAGAGACAGGTATTGGAAAAAGTTGATATTATAAATAACAAATCAGAAAACAATAAACAATATGCATGTGATAAAAAAATGATGCAATTATATAATGCAAACAAAGACTACAAACACACAAAAATCTTTAAAAAACGCAGTATTTTTTAACTACACCTATGAACATAAAGATTGTTCATGCTTGAACTAATTTTTATAGTCTATAGTCCTTTTTATGACTCCAAGTGCCTCAATTATCATAGACTTCATGTTAACCATAAAATGCCGTGAAAAAGACTTGTTAAAACGACTACATAAAGATGCATATTTTTTACAGTTACAATAATTATTTCGCTATTTAAAGCTGGTTTATTTAATAGCATTTTTATTTTTATATTAAATTCTTTTGAAATGTCACTTTATGTCAAAGAAATTGGTCAAGGTATAATTCGACTTGATGAAGTTAGTTATTTTTATATTAGTATTATTAAATAATCTTAAAATTGTGTGTGATGAACGAAAAAATTAATTAAAAAAAGGAAACTTACGTCAACATCTTTCAAAAAACGAAGTACCTAAGTATAGCGGATCATTATTACACAAAAAAAAAAAAAAAAAAAAAAAAAGTCCCGCAATTTAAAAACAATGTTTCATAATATTTTCGATGATCGTCAAACCAATGCTAGATCGACTCAGTAATAAAACCACTAAAAGAATGTAATGAAAAAGCAGTAACACTGGTCCCAGAACAAAAACATTAATAAAAAACCAATAGATAATATCTATAATCAAAAAACTATAACTCACATATTCGCAGATATTAATATTGATACATGACACTTTGACAACAATAAAGTTCCCTCGCTCAAACTATCGAACAAACATTAAGACCATAAAAATAATGTTTTATGTTCAAATAAAAAACACGAATAAAAAACATGTAGATACTTAATCCTGACCTTGTTAGAGCAACGAACTTAAAACGTAGACGCTACACGATTCTGTCTAGCTTTCAAATTAGCCGACTTAGAAAAAGAGTTAATATATTTCTGTTAGTTTAAGATCTGCGGAATGTAGCTGGCAAACAGTGGATGAGAAGAGCCGAAGACCAGGCTCAGTGGCGCGACTCTAGAGAGACCTACGTCCAGCAGTAGACTGATAGGCTGATGAAAAAGAAAATATAGGTGTACTAATAGCCAAAAATACAATTGTGAACAAGACTAAGCTATCAAATGACTACTAACTTTAAATCCACGCTAGACAAGAAGAAAATGCTAATTCTATAAGAAAGAACGTCAGTTTCAAATGACAGCAACAATAGCTGCAAAGAAAAGAACGCAAGTTCGACTCTTCTAGATGAGAATATTTCTATAAACCAAGATGTAGAGCAAAGTAATTTTAAACACAATTGAATTGTAATTGTTCTGAATAAATTGAATTGATAGTATTAGAGATGCAGATGACCCTCATATAGCTGCAAAAGTGAGGAGGGATGAAATCATATAACAAAATAAGTGATTGGTAGAAGAAAACATGTTTTGCTGACCACACCTAGTGCGGGATGAAGGCTCGATGTTGAAGGTGATTCTATAAGATATAAGTGATTTTACTGAATATATATGACTAAAGGCCGGTTTCTGAAACGTTGATCAACCAAAAAACCAAATTACAATGTGTCAAAACTCGGATCAATCGTGATTTGGGTTGCTTAAACGCTTGTCATCTTCGTAATATAACAACAGATCAGATGACAAGCGTTTGAGCAACCCGTTTGAGTATGACTATGAAGGTCAGTGACTAAGACTTGATGGTCAGAAACGGAAACAGTCATATAGCACGTAAAATTGATTATAATTCACATAGTCATGTGAATATATTAACATTTTATTAGTAAAGCTTTATTGAAGTGTAACTCACGTATAATATAATTCTATGTGAAGATGTGAATATTTGTTTATAAATTAACCACAAAAATGATAGAATTTAGGATTACTATCTCATAGAGTTAGAATTTGGAAACTAAGATTAGATAGGTAAACAAAAAAAGAAATGGATCAAATGAATCAGTTGCTATACAAAAATAAGTAATTAGTTATACAAGAGTGCCAAGTTGCTTTTTAAACCTGTGCTCGATTTTGTTGACCAAAAATAGATTATAGAATAAAAAAAATTGAATCTGAGCGTTAGTGAAGGAAAGTAAGTGAAGTAAAAGAAAATCTTTATTCAATAAAATCACAAAGATCATTTAGAATCATTTCGGATCATCGGATCATTTCGAAAAATCTTTGCACTCGTGTGCAACACTCTATATAAGGCTTTTAATTTGAGGCAATTCTGTCAGTGTTAAGTGTTTATTTTAAACATCTCAGTCAAGTATACTTGAAATTCCTCTATGATGATGATGATGTAATGAAAATGACTTTGTCTAATAAAGCAACTTTTTAATAGATTGAGATCCCTTAATTAACTCATGCGTTACGTCTACTTACTATACGGATAGGCACCTATGTCCTAGTTATCTAGTCGCATAAATAAAGTCAGTACCTCTACCATGAGTTGTCACAGTAAAATCGCCTGACTTTACTACAGTAGTTACTTGAATATTAGTATTACGAATTTTAGTACCCAACTATCCTCTAGAGGCGCACAATTCTTTATAAGGTGTACAATTCTTTATACATTTTTTTAACTACAGACGCTAGCGAGTATAGTAAATATAGTATAGTAAAAACTCATGGTAGAGCTACAGTCAATCAACACGTATGCTGTCTGTTTTAATAAGTTCTGATACCCCACTTATCTGTCATGTTACAAGTGACATATATCTTCAATTTTACCGTAACTGTCACCATTATTACAAAATAATGCCAATAAATCAATTCAAAATCTCTAAACGAATAAAAAATGCGTTTTATTTGAAAATAAAAATTCGAGCCATCAAAGTATTTACCGCTGGTGATAAAATCGAAATAGTTTTAAATGTGAAGTCATCAATTTTACTGTAAAATCTTTGAAGAACAAAGTTGGTTCATTTGATCTATCACTTTGACAAAGGTTCATTGTATTTTAAGATCACTTAAAATAGTTTAGTTAATAACCAGTAACATCCTTATTTTGAATTCTTATCTACCTTAGCTTCAAGATTTTCTGCCGGTATTAGAATAGATTTTTTATATCATACTATCCTTTGCCCAGCAGTGGGACGAGATAGGTTATAGAAATCCCATTAGCATGTTAATAAATAAATATTCATGAACATTTCACACGCCAGTTCCAAATTAAGTAAAGATTGTATTATGGGAAATAGATTGCTGATAGATAACTTATATATTTCTGTAAATACATAGAATACAATTGAATTCATAAATACTGTAACACACATGACGCCAATTATATAAAAAAGAGAAATACCAAATTTTTTGTGGTCATCTTAAACCAAGTTTTAACATAAACCTTCGTTTGAGATAACCACAAAAGATGTTTATTTCTTTGAATGGATTTACGAATTCAACAAAATATACGGTTCTCAAGTTTTTGTTAAGTTTTTTCTAAAGCAAAAACTTAGATCGAGCAAGCACTTTATATAAGTATATGTAATTTATACATAGGTACTAATTGATTATGATTCATTACTATACGTCATCGTATAACTCACAACTTGCTAATTATATGCTGACTATATTTTACAAAAAAAAACTAAATTTAATTACTTAAGTGTCTAGCTGACAGTTATGACACAAAAGACTCTTAAGCAAGAAGTTTTTTAACGTTTATTGATATAAATAAAAAACATTTGTTTTAGTCCGTGATCTTGTTGTATGTAAAGGTTACTTTAAAAGTCTTTTATATAAATATCTTCTAGGCTCTGGTCGCGTGGAACTGGCACCTAGAATCACCTAGTATGTAAGACGATTCTAAATGATCCGCGTGATTTTACTGAATAAAGTAGTTTTGACTTTGACTTTGACTATCTATATTTAAGTACTTCGTTTTGTTTTTCTAGGTTCTGGTCGCGAGAAAATGAGACTGAATCACATACTATACGATTGTAAATGATCCTTGTGATTTTATTTAATCAAATAGTTTTGCATATTAAGAAAAAAATAGGAGTTAATTGCTACCAATAATTAAGTTTTTTATTGACAGATTTTATGTGGTTATAAGCCTTTTATAAAATGTGAATATTTCATGAATATTTAATTAAATTAAGTAAATCTAGATTGTATGTGTGATAATAAGATAATAAAAGATGATAAAAAACTTTTATGAACTTTGATTTTTTAATCTAATTACACACTGACCAATATTTATTAAATCGTTATAGGTATTAACTACTTTTTTTTTTAATTTTTAAAAATGCACAGCAAAATTATTTCGAGGAAGATTCTAGCATCAAAATGCCAAAGAAAAAACAGGCGTGGTGAACAGCACTGAGGCTTGAGGCTAACAAAATAAACTTAATAAGTACTTAGATTTTATACCTACTTATTAACATGCCATTATGTAGATAAGTATAGTGTACGAATGATGTTAATAAAACTATATAAAAACTCAGTTACAATGAAATATACCAGTTTTCTTAATAAGGTATTGGCTGGGACTATGTGGTACACATGTTTTAGGGTACCGTACCCAAAGGGGAATACGGGACCCTATTACTGAGATGCTGTCAGTATATCACCAGGCTGTATCCAATGAATTATAAATAATTAATATATAAATAATGCTGGACAATCCACACAACATCATCTAGCCCCAAGCTAAGCAGAGCTTGTGTTATGGGTACTAGAAGACTGACAAACTTAATATAATACATTACATTGATAGATAATTTTTTATTTTACATATAAACACCCAGAACACCCGGAATAAATATTTGCAGATCGTACAAACATTTATCTCAAGGCGGGAATCGAACCCGCAACTTCCGCGTCGCAGGCGGACCATCGCCCACCGCGCCACATCGGTCGTCATACCTAAATGGTACGAAACCCTTTGTGCGCAAGTCAGACTCTCACTTGGCGAGTTTTCAAGTTCCTCTACAATTCTGCATATTTACTAAGTTGGCATTCAAAGGTATTAACAGAAAAGTAATGTTTCTCGGAAAGACTTGCCATATAGGAATCAAACCATTTCAAAAATGCAGGCGCCTACACCACGGTTAATATTGTATATTGTGTGGCAACTAGCGCCATCTATGGACAATTGCCGATAAACGTGACAACTGTGGACCTATGTTTTATTTTATAGGTTCAATAATAAAAATATAAGTAAATTTTGACAAGCGTTACAGCTTAAATTACCCAGAATTAGCCCAGAGCAAAATGTTTGTGTGATGAACATAAATATTCGTTCTGTGTGAGAGTGTCACTATGTATTCTATGCATGTATTTTACCAAAAATATGTATCTGTATTCTATCAGCAATCTAATTCCCATAGTGCCTACGCTTAGTTTGAGACTGGGCGTGAAATGTCCGTGAATATTTATCATGCCTATTATCACACCCGAAGTGTAATTCTCAAAATAATGTATTATAGTATACACACACATAGCCTCAGTATAGTATAGCAAGTCATATATCAAGTCCCAAACATCAGGTAGACTCGAAGTTCATAATCTTGGAAGATATCCTTTGTATTGTTCGTTTCTCTACCTGGGCAAGCTGTAGTATAATGTTATACAAAAGTTGCATTTAAATCGTGTAAATAACTGACCAGGTAGAAATAAAGAAATATTGATGGACAATTCACACATCACACTCTAGTACTAAGCAAAGCTTGTACTATGGGAACTAGACTGCTGATAGAATACTTTAGAATCTTTATATAAATATGAGTAAATTGGTTACCAACTTTCTTTATTTCGAAACCAGGTGGTACAATTCAGTAGCCCTGCCTTCCATGCTGTGGGTCGTGGGTTCGATCCCACCGAGAGCAAATGTTTATGTGATGAATATAAATATTTATTCTGGGCTGGGTGACATTATGTATTCTATGTATATACATGTATCAAGTCTGGGTTTTACCATATCTTTGTCAGTTTTTACAAAAAAAAATTTATAAGTATTCTAGCAACAATCCTGTTCCAACAGTAGGTACAAGTTTTGCTTAGTTTGTGAGTGTGATGTGTGAAATATCCGTGAATATTTATTATTTATCATGTTTTTTTTAGGGATAAGTATACATAAAGTTAATTAACAAATCAATATTTTGAAGTCTTAACCATGTTATCAGATACAATAACTTTATCATAAGCTGTTCTATTAAAACCATACTCTAATGTTTATTGTCGTATATCTTTTTTAAATCTCTTTGACACTGTTTACGTATCTTTGTTTTGTTTCTGTCATAAATTATTAAAAGCACGCTGAAACGATTATCCCTTTTCGTCTTAAATTAGCTAACTAAGTACATAGAAAGGTGTTTGGTTTAACGTAAATAGAACCACTCAACCAATAGTTGCCAGAACCAAAAAATACATGTTTGGAAAACAATGCATTAGGGCAGACATTTTGTTTATTATATTTTGTTTTTTATTTTGTGATTTGGAACATCTTTAATGTTTCAATAATGACGTAAATGTGGACATTCTTACCTACTAATTTTAATATCTGTGAAAGATCGAAAGATACAATTAAATCAAAAATTGTTTAGTTTTTCGTCTATTATAGCATTAATTCTTGTCGTTTTAACTCTATTCATATGGCGTTTAATAGTTCACAAAATATATAGTTTCTAAATCGATTTGATACCGATAATATCAAGAAAGTCTAGTATTCAAGAATGTCTATTTCCCGATAGTTTGTGTTTCCGAAAATATATTGCTTAGAATAGAGTAGAATGAAACGGAAAACCTTCGCCCCAGCGTTAGCTAAAAAAATATTCCTCCGCACAAAGGCCGTCTATGCTTTTGGAAACGTATTGATTTTATACATCGCTCTCTGTCATATAAAAGCCAATTTGTATTGAAATGAGCGAGACAAGTAGCTTCTGTGGAGTTTTATGGCAGCTCAAAGAGCTTCAGTTAATGTATGTAAATGAAGTTTTCGTTAAATCTCCTTAAAAAATTTGTTGATTATAGAGTGTATTAACTGCGTGCTTAGATATATAGTTTTATAATCCTTTGTTTTATGAGTATAATCTGTTGGTTTCGCAAGATGACACTAATATTACTGTCCAATTTGTCACATAAGAAGATGATTTGTGTGGTGAGGTTTGCATTTTAATCAATACTGGGATTGACAGATCACTTTTGAAGTCATCATTCTTAGAATTTCGTTCTATCTCAATTGTTTTGACATTGTAGTCTTTTGTTTTAAGATTACGAAACGTTTTAATATCTGTTGGTTTTGCATTATCTGTAGAAGTGTTTTTTTTATGACAAAATAGTTTGAAACTCAATCATTTATCTTAGTCTACCTAAAAATATAGTTTCAACTGTTACTAAATGCGTATGGCTGACTGAAACCGGTCTATTTTGCTATTATTTAACTAATTTGACTATTTTATCGGCTCACACAAAATGGCACAACTAGTGCTGATTCTGTCTCTTAGATATTGAAGGCAGAACAATATTTGAAGGTTTGCAGGCAAAAATAAGGACGCCTTAAAATCATAGTAGTATTGTCTACTAAAAGCTGGTTACATAGATGTTATGTTAGAAATCATGGACGTTTCTTTTCTTAATTTAATAACTCAATAAGAAAAAGCAAAAATGCAAATCAGTCAAGAGAATATGTTGCGGAAAGAATGCATCGTTTTTTTATTATTATTGTTTTATATCACAATAAAAGCATAAGAAGAAAAATTACTTTCTAAATAAACCAAAATCACAGTGTTTCTGGACAAGATTTTGAACTCGCCCCAATTTCATTTTTTTTTTAAATATAAATAAAATCTAATTGTACATAAGCTGTTGGGAAAAAAAGAGTGTCTTTCGAACTAAATAAAGAACTACCTACTATTTTCTCTATAATTTCCCCTATATTAACAGTTGATTCGACGAATCCTAGGTTTTAGTCAAAAATCCTTGATTGCAATAATGAAAAATATAAAAATTTAATTCCTAATAGTTTAAGAAACCTAATTTACCATTATATATATTGTTATTCTCCATATTATAATCAACTACGTTGTTTGTAGTCACTTCCATCGCTGGAAATTAAGTATAAACTATAATTACTTCGATTATTCGTAGGCCCATAATACATACAATTTAGGCTCGTTTTGTTCATTCTGGAACTATACACAATCACTTTCAGTACCTACTTACATTCACCAGAAATCCATAATCCTTGGGGCATTATAGCACACACACTAACACAACACTCGTCTACGCGAAGACTAACGTGTCGGGGCGTAGGTGCAATGTTTGGAGTGTTTGGGAAGGGCCTGGTTTAGCCAGGTCTGGGCGCGGTGGGATCGCGGCCCGGGCGCACATTCACCGAGCCAGCGGAGCCAGCACCGCGGTCGCTGCCAGTGCCAGTGCCAGGGACGAGGCCAGCGCCGCGCCCCGGGAGTGAGACAACTCCTCGCTCTTGATCACCTCGTTCGGACTCTTGTCGTACTTGTGCGTCTTTTTCGTCACCGGCTTCACCGTCGTGGTTGTGGTGGTGCTGGTGGTGGTTGTCGGCGGTGGCGGAGGCGGCGGTAGAGTCGGCTGGGGCGGAGGAGCAGGCGATTGCTCCTCCGGTTTGCAACACACGCGGAAGACTAGCTTCATGTTGTGACTGAGACAGCGGCCTCCGATGCGTCTGTGCAGATCGTCCTTACTCGACGTGGATATGAAGTAGTAGTCCTTCCCAGGGAGGAACTCCAGCCCCCCCGGTTGAGGGGTGAAGGGGCGGAAGGTTATAGTGAAGAACATTAGCTTATGCGGCTTATCGCATATCGCTATAATACGCGGATTAGGATTAGTTATCCTACACGTATCATATTCTTCTTTACTAACATTATAAATTATATATTTCTCTGTGTCCTCTTCGAATGTCCCAGGCGTGTACACTGGACATATTATATTCACTTGGTCGTATTCGAACTGAGCGTTCCCTTTATTCAAGTCGAATACGTGATCCGTGTTGTCTATTCTGAATATGCTATTGGTTGTGTTCCAGTGAATGTAGAATGACTTGGCATAGTTCCCCATCACGCTCTCGATGAAGAAAATGAGGACTAGGAGGGTCCAAGGCGTGTGCCTGAGCCCGAGATACGCTAAGGACACCATTCTGACTCGTTCAGGCAACTCTCATACCGATCGAAGCGACTAACACACACACTCACACCAATCCATAGTGTAAAAGCACACTAGCGTGTAAATCCAGCACCGTCAGTTATTTCACACAGAAAACACGAAATTTTCGTTCACTTTCGACACAGCGATGAGTCCACCATGTTTCTCTCGCTAGATTCTATTCATCGATAATGGAATTCCATAGGACGTGGCCCGCCTCGAAACGCGTCGAAGCCACGGTTTGTACACCGAAAAACTGTTCCAAATCGATTGTAAAACGTTTTGTGATCACTTATTTATCGTTTGATGGTGAAAATAATCGATACATCACTGATTTTTTTGCTTAAGTGAGCTGTTCTTTGTATTGGGACGCGCGCGGACGAGTAGGACGTGACCCGCGCGGCTGTCTGCAAACTACTGGAATGTGGGTGGACGGAGCGAGGTACGCATGCGGCTGCCCCCTCCCCGCTTACCTCTCGTCCCCCGCGCTACGGCTGCGTTCGAGCTTACGCGAGCTTTTACCGGCGCCATCTTGTTTCATTTCTCTATGGTTCTTCCTGAGCTTTGAAGCTTTTACATTTTTTTTTCCTAATATATTTTTATTTTCTACTTTATTTTCTACCTACCTTAGAAGAATTACTTTGATAAAATTGTAGGTAATTTTATAGAGTTTTTGGTTGTTTTTAGTAGAGTAGAATAAAAGCTATGCGTGAAGCTTTTTTTATGTTTTTATGAACGCATCGGAAGCGGCCATTTTTAAGATGCTAGCCACAAACAAAACAAAATCATGACTGCCTTTCTTTGCATATCGATGTTTTCTCATAATTTGCGTGAGGTATGCACTTTATGATAATTCTTTGCGTTGTTGATGCGTTATTATTTTTATGACACCTTGTTAGGTTTAAATAATAAGGGGATGATTATTGAATTTATTTTTAGCTTTTTGAAGCTTTATTAATTAGATGATAGACAGCCTATTTGTCAAAAAAAAAACATTTTACTTGATTTGAAAAATCCGAATACAACTTATATATAAATAAATAAATATTCATGGACATTTCACACATTACGTTCTAGGACCAAACTAAGCAAAGCTTGTGGGATACCTACTATGGGGTCTAGATTTCTGATAGAATACTTATTTTCAATTAAAGCTTTTTTTATATGATACTTTGATTATATGTATTTTATTAACACATTTTATGTAGGTACTTATTTGTAAGCAAAATTGTTAACCTGTATTTTCGATATGTTAACGATTGTCACAATTTATTTGTGATCGAATAAATTGGCTACAATTCAATAAAAATATTTTTTAGCAAGCGACTGTTAATAAGCTTTAATTCGACTAAATCCCTGGTAATTAGTAATACTGTTTCGGGTGTAGGGTGACCATGCTATTACATGCTACTTTTTTTATTATTATTTATAATAATTAAAGTTTGAACAACACAATACATAAATAGTTATTAAGAGTATAGAGTAAGTACTTATATTATAATAAATAAATGTTCACGGACAATTCACACATCACACTCTACTCCCAAACTAAGCGAAGCTTGTATACTATTAGAACGCTGCTGCTGATAGAATACTTAAATATGTTTTTTTTTGTAAATAATTAAGTAAGAACATACATAGTAACACCCGGCCACAGAACAAATATTTATGTTCATCGCACAAACATTTGCTCTGGGTTATCGAACCCACAACGAACAGCATGAAGGCACAGCTACTACTACTACCAACTGAGCTGTAACGCCTGTCATGTTAAATAAATTAAATAAAAAAAAAATGGTGAAAAAATGTCTAAAAAAACAATAAAACAAAATGATGGTCACAGTACAGCCTGCGCATACGCATAATTGTTTATTTTACGATTCACATCCAGAAAACGTTTCTTTCCGAACAATTGTTAACAATTTAGTTTTCCAATGAAATGTTCTTTTTTTATTTATTAAAATACTTAAATCATGGTCACATCATTCCGCTCTAGTTCGAGCTACGTGTCAACTGTAATGTTATTTGACAAATCCTATTATATGACATTCCGCCAATTAGTATAATTACCTACTTGACTTTCTAGAGTATTTAATTTATCTAAGTAAAAACTTATATACTTACTTATAAACTAATTTCATGTGCTACACCATTTATAATAGAACCCAACCTGACAGTCATTATAACATACGAATACATTCGTGCAGTTCTACAAACATAACATCCCAGCAGTGCAATTGTCCCTCAATTGATAAAGTGTCAAAAACCAAATATCTAGGAATCATGATGGACCAAAATCTATCATGGTATCCACAAATTGAAGTACTTAGCAATAGATTAAGAAAGCTAATCTGGATCTTTAAAATGTTAAGACATGTAGCACAAGAACCGTTGCTAAAGAAAATCTATGTTACACTAGCGCAATCTGTCATAGGGTACTGTATTACGATTTGGGGAGGAGCAGCGAAAACCAAGTTCATAGAAATTGAGAGAGCACAGCGGATATTGCTTAAGGTAATGCTGTTCAAGCCCTATCGTTTCTCCACTGATGCACTCTATTCTCTATGCCAGTTGCTCACAGTAAGAAAACTGTACATTTCTCAGGTTATTCTAAAAATGCACAAATCTCTCATTTATCACCCCCGATTGGTTAAACGTAGAAGAAAGGATAAGATAGCCAAGGTCATTGGCACCAAAACATCTTTTGCACGGAGTCAATACTCAATACAATCCGCACATCTCTTTAATATTGTTAACAGAATTCTAAATATATATCCAATGAAACATTATGACTGTAAGAAAACTCTGACCGATTGGATACTAGCAAAAAATTATGAGGAAATTGAAGAATTTTTAAAAGTTGTTTCTTGATAGTACTTCGCTACAAAATACATTTGTTTTGAACCCACCACTACATAAATTTGCATACTATCTCACACTCATTAGTCACACGTACACACACCCTCTCAAACCTCCACACCCCCTCTCACATATACACATACCCCCACACCCCCCCTCTCACATATACACACCCTCACTAACACACTCACCACACACACACACACACACACACACACACACACACCTCACACACCCTCTCCCTCACCCCACACGCACACACCCTCACACCCTACTCACAACACACACACCCACATTACACACCGGAGGGTTTCTCCTCTATAACCAGACTCTTACGAAGCTGGCGTACCAGGAGAGCCCTCCCCTACACACACACTCTACACTTGAGCAATACCTATGAAAACCGGATTGACATCCTCACAAAGTATTGCTTTAATTACATACTAACTCACCCTCTTTTACTAACACACTCTGTTTGCTTTGATTAATACTAGTACTTAAATTTATACTTAAAATTAAAATTAAACTTAACCTAACTTAAATACATAAAATAATTTGTATAATGTTATAAGTAAACGAACGTACCTTATTGTAACATTCCATGGATATGGAAGAGCGGGGCCTTCTAACACAAGTACATATACTTAAAAGAAGGTCCCAACCTTGTTAATATGTATGTATCTATATGTTACACGAATAAATATTTTCATTTTCATTTCATTTTCATATAAAAATACCTATGTTAAAAAAAAGACGTGTGGTACTCGGGGACTGCCGCGGTAAAGCATGGCATTTTTGCTGGATTTCGCATGCGCAGTGTTAGGTTATTTTCGTTTGGTTATTTCGTTAGATAGAAGCTATGCAATAAATAGCTTAACAGTTCTTTTGGATATAGAATATAATATAACTTTATAGTACACCAATAAAAAACACAGGAAAAACAAACAATTAAAAATAAGAGATACAATGGGTCTTATCGCGATAAGCAATCTCTTCCAGCCAACATTCATTTATGTTGATGATGGAAATTTCATTTATAATTAAAAAGAAGCGGATGTTATAGATTTAAAACAATATCTAGGCAAAATTCAAAATCAATCGTATACTAGGTACCTATACAAAATCAAATCGATACTAACATTGGAATTATAAGGAACTAGTAGTACGCCCCGGCTTCGCACGGGTAGCCTATATAAAAAATATCATTATAATATAGATAATATGTTACTCAGTATAAATGTATTTTCGAAATGATAAAAAATATAGACCCTATAGTATGTAACCCCCCCGCATATACTCCCGTGACCGGCAGCGGCGCGGCGCCCGCTGACTTTTTTCTAATAAGTACTTACATTTTTGAACTCGTGATATCTTTCGAATGGAATGTCCGAATTCAATAATTTAAAAAGTAATAGAAAGGTATTGAAGCAGTCTTAATTTTAAAGTAATTTATTTAGATAAGGATTAATACCTAAGTACAAATATAGAACGTTTTCTGGCGTCGTCATTTTAATTATATATTTTGATATTAAAACACTTATTATGACATATCTATAATAGTTAGACATATGCTGTCGCTGACTTTTTTGTGGATGATGATGTGTTCTACAAAATTGTAGTACATAATTTCTTTCTATCGTCAATAGTTTCCGCAGCGCACGCGATGTAAGGAATTTCTTATACACCTTGGGTTACATAATTGAAGTTTTAGTAAGGATCCCTAATTTTTTTGAAAATATAATATAGCCTATGTTCAGCACAGATAATGTAGCTTCACAACAGTGAAAGAATTTTTGAAATCGGTCCAGTAGTTTCGGAGCCTATTCGATGCAAACAAACAAACAAACAAACAAACAAACAATCAAATCTTTCCTCTTTATAATATTAGTTTAGATATATAATATATAATATAAGCTCACGTTATAATAGTTGACCAAAAATACACACTAGTGACAGGCGTCACAGCTCAGTTGGAAGTAGCTCTACCTTCCATACAGTGGGTTCGATCCCCGATAAACATTCGTTCTGTGTCTGAGTGTTACTATGTCTTCTACTTATGTATTTACAAAAAAAAAGGTAGCACTCCGGGAGTGCCGGCAGAAGTGAAAACTTCAATATTAACGTTGTGTTTTCACTTTTAAGTTTTCACTTCAAAAATATAACCACAGACGTCATAATGACAATGACAATCACAATGACACAGACACATTCGCGCAAGCGCGAATGTGTCTGTGTGCCGCCTAAACAGAGCACACTCAGGCACGGTAGAAAGAGTGGGAGATACTAGTTCCTCTCCCTTTCCCTCGATCTTACGCTTTTTATCAACGTCACGTGACCCTGACGCGAGTTTAAAGTTTTTACCCACCCAGCGCCGCTAAAGAAGTTTTCACTTCAAAAATATGTACACAAGTATTCTATCAGCGATCTTCATACCATAGTACAAGCTTTGCTTAGAATGGGACTAGAGTGTGATGTGTGAAATGTCCATGGATATTTATTTATTTATATTACAAATCAACATAAAACTTGTCACTCGCTTCGCTCGATAATCAAAAGGTTAATAAACTACCACCCTTACACTGCCAGAAATAATATTTGTTCTTATCTATCATGTTCTACAAGTTTATTTTAGATAATTTTTATTTATTTATTGACTATTACTAAGATTGATATTTTGTCAATATTGATCGGACACAGTGGCGTCTTTAAATTATTAAAAAAATAAATATCATTGACCAGTAGTTGTAGAGCTTTTTGTAATAGAGCTCGTCTAAGCACTACAACCGTATCAATATTTTATATTGCCTGGATCTGTTGGCCAATTATTATTGAATAATGACTGGATTTGTCGGTGCACTAGTGCGTTACAGCCGAATACATTTCAAAAATAGTTTTTTTTAAATCCTACTAATATTACTTATAAACGCAAAAGTTTGTATGGATGGATGTATGTTTGTTACTCTTACACGCAAAAACTACAAAATGGATTTTAATGAAACTTTACAATACTATACCTACTTACCTACATCAAAATAACACATAGGCATATATAAAAATACTAGCTGGTGCCCGCGGCTTCGCTTGCTATCGTTATATTTTTGACAATAAATAAATAATGCTGTACAATCCACACAACATCATCTAGCCCCAAGCTAAGCAATAATATTATTACAATTCGCACAATGTCTTTATATAGAGACTAGCTGACCCGTGACCACTTCGTTGGGCATAATTGAAGTTTTAGTAAGGATCCCTATTTTTTTTTGAAAATATAATATAGCCTATGACACTCAGCAATAATGTGGCTTTCTATTGGTAAAAGAATTTTAAAAATCGGTTCAGTAGATCCCGAGATTACCCCTTACAATTGAACAAATATACAAACTTTACCTCTTTATAATATAATATTAGTATAGATAGCATAAGCGTTAATCTGATGTAGGTATAAACTACATTATTGTAAAGTTTCATCAAAATCCAGCCAGTAGATTTCGCGTGAACAAGTAACAAACATACATCCATCCATACAAACTTTCGCATTTATAATATTAGTAGTATTGTGAGAATTATTCAAAATATAAGATAGTAAGACTTTGTAGGCATCACCTAGTATGTAAATATTACTAGGTATAGATAATACGACCTAGCCTATCTGCTAACAGACAAACAAAGGTTGTGTTACTAATGTAGGTTCGACGTCCGTTTGAAAACCAAACAATGACGTCACATCTTTGCAGAGGTACCTACCTAGTACAGCTTTTTTTAAACGAGCTCGTCCAGGAAAAGTATTTTATTTACTTTTGCAACCTTCCTCTATTTTTTTTTCCTTAACCTATATCGTCCCACGGCTGGGCAAAGGTCTCCCCCAAAGTCTTCCACTCATACCGGTCCTTAGCGACATTCCACCAATCTTTTTCGTTCCTCTATTAAAACAATAAATCAATAAATTTCATTCATGGACATTTCACACATCACACTCTAGTCCCAAACTAAGCAGAGCTTGAATTATAGAAACAAGATTGCTGACAGAATACTTATATACATTTTTTCGTAAATACATACAAAGAATACATAGTAACACCCAGATACCGAACAAATATTTATGTTCATCA
Source organism: Ecliptopera silaceata (assembly GCA_932527185.1). Lineage (NCBI taxonomy): Eukaryota > Metazoa > Arthropoda > Insecta > Lepidoptera > Geometridae > Ecliptopera > Ecliptopera silaceata. The sequence continues at coordinate 2,363,720 of OW052217.1, read as the reverse complement.
CACAAACATTAGCTTTGGGGTGGGAATCGAACCCACGACCCACAGCATGGAAGGTTACTACCAACTGAGCTGTGACGCCTGTCAATTGCGTCCTGAAACCATTTTAAAACCGTATTTTTGACAAAAATAACAGCGAAATACAAAAAAAAATTTTAAGCCTTTACAAGTGTTGTAAAAGAAAGTAATTAAGTAGAAAACATCTTTTAAAAGTACAAAAACAATAATGAAATAAAACTATTTTGCTCAAAACTCTAACGGCTTCTATTGTTTATAGGTAAACGGGTTAGCTACTAATAAAATAATAAAATGTCGGTCTGTTTTATGAAAGGAAATGGGGTTTTAGGGTTCCTTACGGTTTCAAACAGGACTAATAAACTTACAAAGGGTTCTAACGGAACTCTTTTTTTTTACATAATCATTTATTTGCATAGAATGTAAGTACAAAAGTTCTTGTTAACAAATTAGTCGTTCCTCAATACATTCTTATACCTATTGCTTTTTTCGGTTACTTTTTAGTCTGTCTGTCTGACTGTTTTATCAAGTGCCACATTTCAAAATAAAATAAATATTTAAATAAAATAAAATTAACAACATAATACATAATAAGACACCAAAACAATTATCAGAGTTTGCCATCACTTAAAGTTTGTTTCGGGAGGGACTCGAACCCACAACACATCGCACCGAAGACAGATGAGAATTTTTATCATAGCATACTTATCATTTATTATAAGTACTTACATAAACCATTCATTTTTCAAATGGTTCAATTTCAATATGAACGAGTGCGTATAGTTAAAAAAATCTAAATTACTTTATTCAGTAAAATCACGCGGATCATTTAGAATCGTCTTACATACTAGGTGATTCTAGGTGCCAGTTCCACGCGACCAGAGCCTAGAAGAACGGGCAAGAAACTTACGACCTGGTTCCTACCGTTTTTTTATATGATCCTTCTTACAAAGAATTAAGTGAAGCAGGCTGCACTTGTGCACCTAAAACCGACTCGCACTTGACCATTTTTTATTTTTTAATTACTCGGGTTTGTACCCGTTAAAGTTATATTATACCAATTAAAGTGAGAGTATGGCTTCCTATTATTTCTTTGATTCCTTTGACAATATTATTGTTTTAATAATTGCTATTTTGTTTGTGAGAACTTTCTTTGAAGGTGAGTCACGTTTAATGGACGGTCCACCTGATGTTAATTAGTTGTTGTGTCATTGTGTTGAACTTTACGGTATATCTTATTGACGTGACAACGTCTTATAATTCGATAGAGCCGGCTGCACGCACGAAAAAACATGACTCATGAGGCGTTCTGAGGTGTTCCATGAAGTGACGTTGTCACGTTCAACTATCGTCAGTAAACCGACTTAACAGACAACCATTTTTTTTAATATTTCTTGGTTTTTGACGTGACAACGTCTTATAATTCGATAGAGCCGGCTGCACGCACGAAAAAACATGACTCATGAGGCGTTTTGAGGCGTTCTGAGGCGTTCCATGAAGTGCGAGAGCGCGGAACGAGCGACAAAGAAGCACAATCGGCCCTTGGGTTCGTTGTCACGTTCAACTATCGTCAGTAAACCGACTTTACAGACAACCATTTTTTTTATCATGCTACCTTTACGATGAGGATATTTCACGAACTTTTCTTTACGCTAGTACAGGGGTCACCAAATAGTGGACCCATTGTATGCGGACCGAATAATATATCCCACGCAGTATTTTTTTTGACGTTAATTCGAAAAATTCCGGGCGAAGTAACGAGTAATGTCAATAGTTTGCACCAATTCCACTCCAAACTTCAAACAGATAAATCAACAATAAAAAATGACACTTTTCTCATTGATATGTAAATAATAATACCTTTGTAATTTCCGTAATTACCTTTGTTCAATTATATTTTTTTTAAATGAAATGTGCGGACCGCGGCGTTCATTTCATTTCTTAAAACGGACCCCGAGCGAAACAAATTGGTGCACTAGTAGATACGAATTATCAAATGAAAAACTCTTGCTTAGAAAATTCTTTAATTAGCTTTATTTAGCTTCGATCATATTTCATTCACTTCTCGATTAGTTTAATTACCTCACTATTCACATAAAAAAATCGCCAAATTATCTGTCAAAGTTTAAACTTAATGTAGTTGATTAGTTTGAATTAAGTAGGTAGTAGAAACAACATGGCCGCCAAAACAAAACTGTCATACGTCATCGAAATTCCCTTTTCAAAAACAATAGTTCGAATGTTTACAACCAATCATGCAATCCCTACTTTAAAATCACCTTTATGCGTATAACATTAAAGTTCATAATAAATTGAATGAATTGCCCATTGTCATAAAATCGCACCTTGAATGTTATGCGAAATGCGATCGTATGCTAAAGGAATAAGGTTGAGAATAAAAAGAAATATAAAACAACGCATGCGCGCGAACAATCATTTTAGTAGTCGTTTGGATGTTCGTTGACGTCTTCTTGAAATGACTAGGGTGGCCATAAAAAAAACACGATTATAAATATAAATATGAACTTTGCATACCACTATTTAGTATTAAACTAAGCAATGCTTGTACTATGGAAACTAGATTGTTAATTGTGAACAAGTTGTTAATTTTTATCCTTTGATATATTTTTTTTAATATTATTACCTACATAAAATATGTTAATAATATAATATAATCTATACTAATACTAATACTAATATATATGTTTGTATATTTGTTCAATTGTAAGGGGTAATCTCGGGATCTACTGAACCGATTTTAAAAATTCTTTCACCAATAGAAAGCCACATTATTGCTGAGTGTCATTCATAGGCTATATACAAAACCGAAAAATAAAGAGGCTTTTACGTGGTAGTCCGTTTTGAAAAGCGAATCGGAGAAAAAACGGTCGAATTATGCCCAACGAAGTGGGCATGGGTCAGCTAGTAATATTATAAAGAAGTAAAGTTTGTGTGTTTGTATATTTGTTAAATTGTAAGGGGTAATCTCGAGATCTACAGAACCGATTTTAAAAATTCTTTCACCAATAGAAAGCCACGTTATTGCTGAGTGTCATAGGTTATATAAAAAACCGAAAAATAAAACAGCTTTTACGAGGTAGTCCGTTTTGCAAAGTGAATCGGAGAAAAAACGGTCGAATTATGCCCAACGAAGTGGGCACGGGTCAGCTAGTATGTATCTATATTATATTCTTCTTGTGTATCAAATGAGTAACTTTAAGAAAAAAATTACACGTTAGTTTTGTTTAAATACTTATCTCTGTTTTGTACAGTAATTTCATGTTTTAGTCGGTAAAAAATATTATTAACAAAACAAAATCAAAATGGTGGTCACAGTAGAGTAGCCTGCGCATACGCAGTAAAATGGTTTATTTTACGATTCACATCCAGAGAACGTTTCTTGCCGAACAATTGTTAACAATTTAATGTCGTGTTCAACTACTTATGGCCTCTTTTCTTGTAAATAGCGAATGTACAGCGAAAATAACTTAAAACCTAATATATTAATATTAATATTTATGTTGTAGTAGAGCCTTATGAAAAAACTCGTGTGGGAAGTACCACCACTATTTCTGCCGAAGTCAAAGTAAACTAAAATCTTTATTTAGTAAAATCACGCAGATTTACAATCGTGTTATACACTAGGTGATTCTAGGTGCCAGTTCCACGCGACCAGAGCCTACAAGAACGGCCAAGAAACCACCTGGTTCCTACCGTCTTTTTGTATGATCCTTCTTACAAAGAATAACAGTTAAATACTGAAGTTCCAGTGCGGTGTTTTAACTAAGTAAGTAATGTTTCAATGCAACCTTTAAAATTTCAACAATTTCAAATGTAGGTACCTACAACAGTAAAACAATAAAATATTTTTGATTTCTGATTTCACAATCACATAGATTTATGGTGGTTTTTGGAGGTAGTCAAACCTACGACCCACAACATGGAATGCAGAGCTATTAACACATACATACCGTTAAATTAATAATCCTTATTGTTTCACATAGTTATGTATCAAAAATCTGTTATTACTATCTGATTGCAAAACCCTAAAAATGAGCTACTTATGTAAAATGGTTCTGTTTTTACTATCTAGCTGCGGAACCCTAAAAATAAACGATAAATACAAGAGATTAGGAAGAAAGTTTATGAAAAGAAAAAAATATTGAATTGTCATTGAGCAGCTAAGCGATTGGCCGAATACGTTTTGTTAAAAATAGTGTTGAAATCTATCGATAAGTTTATTAATGGAAATCATAAGATGTGTGAAACAAAAAAAACATTTTTTCAATTATTTTATTTCATTCATCACACTCTAGTCCCAAACTAAGCAAAGCTCGTACTATGGGAACTAGATTGCTGATAGAATACTTACATACTTTTTTGTAAACACATACATAGAATACATAGTAACAACCAGGCACAGAACAAATATTTATGTTCATCACACAAACTTTTGCTCTGTGTGGGAATTGAACCCACGACAGCATGGAAAGTAGAGCCTACTGAGTTGTGACGTCTGTCTGACTAAAACCTAGGCTGCCTATATTTATCAGTAGATACTTATATTATACTTTATTTTATTAAAATTTCACGCATATTGTTCGAACCCACAACCGTAACTAATAAAATTACTAATAACACGTTAAAATGTGCCACAAATCATCGATATCTCTCGCCCACGCTTAGATAATATATTAATACTTCTATACTTTAATAATGTTTGAAGGTTTGTTTGTTTGTAAGAATTATTAACCAACGAAAAAAAAAGAGGAGGTTTGAGAACCTCAACGTGTATGTTTTTTACCAAAAATCAACATCATCATCAACATAAATCAGTCCACTGCTGAACGTAGGTCTCTGCAGACGCGCCACTGAGCCCGGTCTTCGGCTCTTCTCATCCAGTTTTTGCCAGCTACACTCCGCAGATCGTCGCTTCAATTAGATAGATTTATTGGTAGGTACCTATAAATTAATAAATCATAAACTTTCAACTGACTTAAAAATGAGGTTCTCTATTTAACTCTATTGGTGCTCGGTTATGTACATATTCAACCGACTTCAAAATGGGATGAGGATGTCAATTCGATTGTACATAATGTTGTTGGTGTTTATGTATGCACGTAAAAAAAATCCGCCAATCATGAACAGATTTTGATGATTCTTTTTCTGATCGGTAAGACAAACTTCAGACTACAAAGAACTCAAATTTAATTTCAATAAGTTCTAGTATTCATAAATAAAGTCAGAGTATATTATATTGTGGATAGGCTAGCTATTTATCGACATATTTCATATCTAAACAAGTCTGTCCATCACTACACAGACCCATTAGCGGCGGCCATTTGCTTATTATTCTGTGGTTCAGCCAAGGAGGTACTAAACTTTTTACTGAAAAAAAATTCTAGTTTTTTGACAGACGTCACAACTATTTTTACTAAAGAGAATCATCGACAAGTACTTAATATTTTTAAAGGTAGCTCTAAGGTACAGGGAGGTGAGCACGAATAAATGTGACGTAGCGTATTTAAGATACACTGCGCGCTAACGCTGCAACGTTCGACAGAAAGGCTGATGTTGACGCGCAGTGTATCTTAAATACGTAACTGTTTCGATACGTTTACGATTGTTACATTTATTCGTGTTCACCCCCTTTCGTTCGTGTTTGGCTATACGCTTAGCTTATCGCGATCCCAAAATACGTACGTTGGTGAACCTTAGCTGCTGCTTATACGAACCGTTTACGTTACAATTTAGCACCATCGGGGCCCTGTATTCGCTTCCTAAAACGATTGTCGTTCTTCAGCAAATATATCCACTGCTACTTCATCTTGCAAATTCTCATTGAAACACTTTGGTTTTCTGTCGATTTCATACCACATCCATAATTTTTATAATCTGTAACGTCAGTATCACTTCAAGCAACGATCAATCATAATATCAGTGCTTGATAGGAAATCTCTAGAAAACTCTAAAAATCTCTAAAAAAAAATATTTTCATTTTTTTTTTCATTTTCATTTAAGGGTAATAATATTGACAGGCGTCACAGTCACAGCTCAGTTGGTAGTAGCTCTGCCTTCCATGCTGTGGGTCGTGGGTTCGATTCCCACCCAGAGCTAATGTTTGTGTGATGAACACAATATTTGTTTACAATATGTGTGTGTCTGGGTGTGACTATGTATTCTATGTATGTATTGACAAAAAATATATATAAGTACCCATAAGCAATCTAGTTCCCGTATTACAAGCATAGCTTAGTTTGGGGCTAGAGTGTGATGTGTGAAAAGTCCAGACACAGAATGTAGACGGCGTCGAGGCCGACAAGGAGACGTAGGCGGGACTACCTAGATTCTAGGTCCTGCCTACGTAGTATCTAGGTCCTAGATACTTTCGAGAGGAATTGGTGGAAAGAGGAGATTAGGGAAGAGTGGGACTTGGGAGAGACAAAAATCTTCTGCGTTTCTTGACTTAAAATGAAAACGATCTTTTAATTATTTTATTTTTATTTTAACATATAACTTATTCCTGTTTCACGTGATCGTCACCACTATGTTTTCCACGTTTGCTAACATCGGAGCTTCTTGCTGTATCATGTTGTTCTTCGTTTTTGTCTCCGTCTTTCTTATGTTCTTTACCGTTATTTGCGTCCCTCTCGTCTCTCTCCGTTGCAGGGTTTTTATCATTAGTTCCCTCTCTGTCTGTCTCAAGCTTTTTTTTATTAGTTCCCTCTCTGTCGGTCTCAAGCTTTGTATCATTAGTTCGTTCTCTGTCTGTCTCAGGGTCTTTATGACTACTAGCATCTATTTCTGTTGCATGCGTTTTATTATTATACTTATCTCCTTCTTTCTCGGATACTGTATTAATACTTTTGTCTCTGTCTGATTGAAGTTCTTTATCAGAACTGTCGACTTTGTCTATCTCAGCCTGTTTAGTTTGACTATTCGTCACGTTTTGATTCGTTCTTACAATTTGATTAGAGTTTTGTATTTTAAGTGGTTTATTGTCATTTTCTTTCATAGAAGTTTTAGCTATATGCTCATTTTTGGTGTTTTCTTGGCTTTTTCTTTTAGTTTCATTATTTGTAGTTTGTGATTTGATTTCACTGTTTTGTTCTACCTGTTCTTCTTTATTATAACTTTCTGTATTTATAGTTTCATCTGAATCTTTTATCCTTAGTGGTTTATTCTCACCATATTCTTTTAGTTTCTCGTGTGGTATTGTACTCTCTGTTTCATTTTTTTCCTGATAAGTCTGTTCTTTAATATTAGTGTTTCTTTCATTATCTTCTGTTCTAAGGTTGTCTGTCAATTGAAAACTGTCTAGTGTTTTTTCTTTGATGTTTTGTTTGAAAGCTATTTCTTTTTCAGTTCTGTTTAAATCGGTTTTAGCGTCCGGAACATTTATGTTGTCGGTTATATCCTCTTCTTTAACTATCTTATCAGTAAAACTGTTTCCATCCGGTTGTTCTGCGCTACTTTCATGTGTTTCATTAATATTACTTAAATTTTCTTGAAGCTCTTCTTTATCAGTGGCAATTTTGTGTTGATTAAGTTCATTTTGTTGTTTAATTTTATTTAAATCACGACTTGATCTTGCTGACGTTACTTCTTTGAAGTAGTTTTCTTGCACATCATCCATTTTAAGATTAGACTGTATATTAATTTTGTCATGCATTTTTGATTCAGCATTTTCTTGAATATCTGTTTCTAAATCGTTATTGTTTAAATTCTGTTTGTTGTCATCATTTATGGAAATGCGACTTTGAGACACTTGCTTTTTACTTGTCATAGATTTATCAATATTATGAAATGAAGATATGCTATCCTCGAACTTATCAGAAATAATAGATCCTTCTTTTTCTTCTTCTATTGCTTTTTCTTTAGAGTGTTCCACAAGTGTGCTTAATTTCGATTTTGTATCTAGGTTTACAATCTCTTCTTCCCTTATTAGAGAGAGTTTTACATCAGATAAACTTCTTGAATGTTTTGCTTCTAGCTTAGCGTTAGCATCACTTTCAGCTTCATTTTCATGTGAAATGTTATCTTTGGGTATCTGTTCAATATCACTAGTCCATACTTCTGTCTCTTCAAGACTTATGACAGATATATTGTTCAGCTTATCAGTTTTATCAACAACTTCATCAGGATTCAAGGTTTTGTTGCTTAACGATTCATGGCTTTCATCAAACTCATTTATCACGTAATTTTGTTGCATGTTTACAGCACCATTTATTTCTGTAACTGAGCGTCGTGTTATCTCACTATTTGTTAGTGTTAATGATTCAATAATACCATTTTCAAGGATTTGTTTAACAAGTTCTTCATTAGATTCTACAATCAAGTGTTTTTCCCTAAGTAAAAGATTATCTGGCCATTTTATACTGGCCTGTCTTTCAACAGGACTCATTAATTTTTCATTTTTATCATTCCATGCTATAGATTTACTTGCAATTAAGCCTATTTCTGGACGCGTTGAAAGTGCTGGCGTTGACTGTTCACTTTTAGAAGCTACTACTTTCCCTTTGCTATCTATTGAAAAGTCTATCGACTCTAAGTCTACAAGTGAATGTTCTATAACTGATATATCTTGTGTTGATTCAGAATCCTTCATTGCGATGTCATGTTTTGAAAATATATCGTCTATTGTTGGCTGGTAGTAGTTTGAATCTATGCTTTTATATAATGAGTCAAGTGCTCGTTTATCCAGGTCAAGAATACTTTCGTCTGCTTCCACTGGTACTATGTCAGCTGATGTGCTGTTACTTTCTTCATCGATTTCTTCTATATCTTTATGTTTATCTATTTTGGAGTACTCTGGCACCAGATTAAGGTTTGGTTTGTTTAACTTAGATGGAGTTTCAAACCATTCACCAGTTTCTAAATTACTTTCAGTAACATCTTTAACTAAATCATCTATCTTCTGTTCTGGTATCTTCTGTATTTCATCGATTGCCTCTTTACTTTTGTCTTTTTTATCAAAATCTGATATACCTTCTATAAGCTCTTCAACTTCAGTGATAGTAGCCATTGTTTTTAACAGAGGAGGCGGAATATAAACGTCTCCAAGTTCCATCCTGTGATCTGAAGGCTTTATTATTATTAAATCTCCCATCTCTGCAGCTTCTTTTGGTGGAGCAGCTATCGGTGATTCATCTGGTGCAGTTACTTCTTCTACAGGCTTAGCTGCTTCTGGTTTGGAAAGTTCTTCTTTTCTAGGCTCTTTTTCTTCTGTAACTTGTATTTCTTCTCCAGCGCCATCTCCTTTTACCTTCTTCATCTTATTCTCTTTAACTCTTTTGAGACGGAATGTATCTTCTCTTTCTATCTCCTCTAACTCTGATAAAATGTATCGGATTGTGAGATCTAATCTTGGTATTATCATTCTTTTTAATACGTTCATTTTTCTGAAAATAATCATTTATTATACATTATAAAAAGATCTACAAATTAGCAAAAATAACATAGCCGCTGAAATCACCCTTCAATGATATACGTCAGCGAGGTACGCAGTTAAGTCGTACCTACTGGTTGTAATGTATATATCTGGCTAATGCTTATATTTATTTTCTATCAATGTCAGGATTTTGTAAATTGAATAATTAATATAATTAATAAAAATCGAATAGCTAAAGTATTATATTACCAAATAGATTTTTATTCTAATTTAGTTTATTCGTATACAAAAAAAAGGTTTCCAAATCATAAAAAAAAACTGTATTGTGTTAGACAGCTCGGTAAATTCCCCAAAACAGAAAAAAATGTTTATATAAATGTATATTGCCCAAAAACCACAAAAAAAATTGCATAGCTTTTTCTAAATATCTGAAGTAAATTTCGCCGAACACGACAAAAGACTAGAAGCCTTCAGAGCAGGTAACACAGTGTTTGTAAACAGCTGGTACACTACACATCTGTACTAATTTTGTATGTTTGTGTGAACATTACGCCCAACCTAAAAAACTGCTGAACTAATTTTAATAATAAACTTAGTTATTATTATTAAAATAATTAATATTACTTGGGCCTTGCCCCGCTGCCAGCGGCAACCTAGTTTTAAGTTTTTTTTTATATTATATGTTTTTCGTTATAATCTATGTATATTGTAAAAACTTTTGGCTAAGATTTTAAATAAAAGAGTAAATAACTATTACAATTTAAAAGCATTTGACTGTATTCAATAATGGGCTATGTTTTATCGCGATCAAAATAGCTAATTGTGTAACGTACCTACCTATTTTTTTTAATTGACATACTATTGCGAAACAGTAATATTTTGATGTTGGTGTATCTACCAATTTGGATGAAATTTGGGGTAATAATAGTACGTTTAGCAACTTGTCTAAATTTCACGTTGATAGGCGTAACGTTTTAAAGTTATGACATAAAATGTAAACCTGCAGTTCTGCGCATCCTTGTTCTACGATCGCGACGATTTATTTTATACAAAATGGAAAAAAAACCATAGAATAATTACAGACAAACCCAGCTGTTTCAAATAAGCTATTCAAGTAACTCGAGCCGCCATTCATTAGGCCCCGTATCTTATTTCTAGCAAATTTGTTTGCAAAATCATTGTTAATCCCATTGTGGGTCTTATAGCTTCCGGATTCTAATTTACCTGCAAAAGTCTTCAAGGTTTTTCAAAAGTGACAATTTTGTTATCTATTTATCTAATACTTCTATACTTACTTACTAATATTATAAAAAGTAAAGTTTGTGTGTTTGTTAAATTGTAAGGGGTAATCTCGGGATCTACTGAACCGATTTAAAAATTCGTTCACCAATAGAAAGCTACATTATTGCTGAGTGTCACAGGTTATATAAAAAACTGAAAAATAAAAAGGCTTTTACGTGGTAGTCCGTTTTGCAAGGTGAATCGGAGAAAAAATGGTCGAATTATGCCCAACGAAGTGGGCACGGGTCAGCTAGTTATAAAATAAGAACATCTCACGAATAAAACAAAAACGTTCTGAGAAAGTGACTTCGATTTAGGAAAGTGATATTTTCTTTTATTGTTTTAAAATAGGAATGTCACCTCTTTGGTTTGTTTTGTTTTGAAATTCAGAACAAAAGTTGTTTTATTTGATGGCGGGAAGTGTGTTGTTTTGTTTTCAAAATAAAAACTTTTTACTACTAAGCCTTCTACTATTAAACATTGTGTATGTATATGTATTTATATTTTAATAGTGAATCGATTTTTGAGAGTTGTTTATTTTGTTAATTTAAAAATAGGAAGAAAATCTTTGGAAAGTTTGTTTTGTTATCAAATTTCTTTTTATCGTTCTACGTCTTTTGCGAGGGGTTTTCAGCGAAAGTGACGGTTTTGAACACAGTTTTTTTTTCTGTAACATGTCCTTTATAAGTTTATGCAAAATGTATATTATAATAAAGAATATTTCATAAATATTCATATCTGAAAAGTAAGTATACTAGTAAGTTTATAAGTTAGTCGTATCAATATTTTGTCGTAAGTACATAATATAACTGTTTCTTGCTACAAAGCTTAAGCAAATAAAACTTTTTGGATGATAATATAGGTGAAAATATTAATAATAAATTTATTTTTGATACTAAAACAATCCAGCCAGTTTGGTTAATTTTAGACTAAATCCTAGACATAAATGAATGCAGGGTAGGTAGGAACTGCAGAACTTTAAAAATTAAACGAATGCAAAACAGGGATGTACTCAGGACTAGGGGTATCTGGGCACTCATCACGCCACAATAAGTATTTTATTTTAAAGAAACTGCGCGTGTACTTTGCAACTTTTGACGTACGTAAAGCTGGCAAAAACGCGCAGTGTATTATAAATACGCCAGCTTTTCTATAAGTTTATAGGCATAAACATAATTATCATTAAAAATACAAAAATGTATTTACCGTATTTTCACCACAATATCATTTTGACGACCGATGGGCGAAGGTCCGCCTGCGACGCGGAGGTTGCGGGTTCGATTCCCGCCTTGGGATAAATGTTCGTACGACCTGCAAATATTTATTCCGGATGTTCTGGGTATATTATATGTATAATAAAATATATCTATCTATTTAATGCATTGTATTAAGTGTGTCAGCCTTCTAGTACCCATAACACAAGCTCTGCTTAGCTTGGGGCTAGATGATGTTGTGTGGATTGTCCAGCATTATTTATTATTATTATCAAATATATCACCTTTTAGCTAGATATTTTTTCCGGTAAATTTTAATCTTATTTATTTGCCCCCCCGGATCAGCCCTGAGTCCATCCACCAGGGTCTAAAATAGCCTCCCACTATCGACCCTCTCAAATTGACTTACAGACAGACAGGTTGTTAGTCTCGTCGTTTCAGTATTACGGTTTGGTTTTAACTTTAATAATTGTAACTTAGAGAATATGGCTATAAATTAATCATCATCATCATCATTCCCCTGCCCTTATCCAAAATAAATAAGAAAAAAACATGTTGTGCTGACCCCACGTAACGTGTTACGTGGGGTCGGCACAACATGTTTTGTTCTTCCACTCACTCCTATCAAATTAATATGAATAAATAAATAAATAAAATAAATAAATAATGCTGGACAATCCACACAACACAAAGTGATAAAAAAATGTACTTATACAAGTATTCTATCAGCAATCTAGTCCCCATAGTACAAGTTTAGTTTGGGACTAAAAATGATTTTTACTATATTCTATGGACTTGGCTCTACCTATCCACAGAAGTACAAAAGTGCATAAAGTGATAATATATTAAAGAGTGACATTATGGTCGGCGCAGGTAATGTCTTGCATATTTAATATGCACGGCGTCTGACTACGGTGGTTCCCATAGGGGCTTTACAACACACGACTATCGGTCTATCTTATAAAAAGTTAGCGCAGACTTGATGTATTGTCCATACGTAATGATGACATAAACTTAAACGGTAACTTTTTATAAGATAGGGGGTTAATATCTACAAGTCTATGGTAAGGTTGGAAGAAATCGCTATCAGCGATAAGACCACTTAAACACGTTTATATATGCTTATCAGTAAAAATATCCCCTCTATCTTGTAAAAAGTTAGTGTTGACTTTATGTCATCAATACTAATATTATAAAAAAGTAAAGTTTGTGTGTTTGTATATTTGTTAAATTTTAGGGGTAATCTAGGGACTTTACAACACACGATTAAATATCTACAAGTCTATGGTAAGGATGGAAGAAATATCTATCAGCGATAAGACCACTTAAACACGTTTTAGGTACATAAGCTTATCTCACTGATAAGCTTATGTAAAACGTGTTTAAGAGTTATTTATTTATTAAATATCTTTAACTGATAAGTTTACACTAACAAATTATCCCTCCATCTTGTAATAAGTTAGCGTTGACTTTATGTCATCATTACGTATGGTGATACATTAAGTCTGCGCTAACTTTTTTTAAGATAGACTGAATGAATTTATCTATTTATCTTAATAAACTAAAATAATCCATCTATCTAGCTAATCCGTGCGTAATTCGAAATTTCATTTTATAGGTATAAAAAAATTTGCTAATACCCTTTATATTGGATAATTCAACACAAGTTTTTAGTAAATTATAGCCTATGTGTTATTCTGTATAAACTACATTATTGTAAAGTTTCATTGAAATCCATTCAGTAGTTTTTGCGTGAAAGAGTTACAAACATACATCCATACAAACTTTCGCGTTTATATTAGGAAGAGTAAGATTGCAAGATCATTTTTGACAACTACTACGGGCTCCGATAAAAATATCGTATCGTGTCGTGTAAAACCGCACGATATTTTCCGATTTCCTTTGACTCTACAATCTGGGCGACTCGATTATGAATTTTATATCGATACCGTGTATCGATTCAATTCGATACTGTGAAATGATATTATTAGATTGTCAATTAAAATGTAGAATATTTGATTTCCGACTGTTATCGAATTGTTACTTTACCAGCGATTTCGCTAATGTAGCAATAAGACATGTAGTGAAGAGTGATATGGAGAGAGCTATGCTCGGAATTTCTTTGCGAGACAGAATCCGCAACGAAGTTATTCGTCAGAAAACCAAAGTGTTCGACATAGCTCAAAGAATTAGCAAGCTGAAGTGGCAGTGGGCCGGCCATGTTTGCCGAAGAATCGACAACCGTTGGAGCAAACGGATACTGGAGTGGAGACCGCGTTTAGGCATTGTGTAGTGTAGGACGCACCCATAGAGATGGAGCATGGATACAAGGAGTGTAGCTGGCAAACACAACATGAGAAGAGACGAAGACCGGGCACAGTGGCGCGTCTTGGCTACGTCCAGCAGTGGACTGACATAGGTTGATGATGAGTGATAAGACCGCCCATTCTGCATTTGATCTTATTTTATTTTTTTACCATACCTACCCAAAGGGTTAAACTCAAAACTCAAACTAATGATAAATACATAAGTATCTAATATAATTACATTCACGGACATTTCACGCCCGTTCTTGTAGGCTCTGGTCGCGTGGAACTTGTACCTAGAATCACCTAGTGTATAAGACGATTCAAAGTGATCCTTCGGATTTTATTGAATGAATTCTTATTTGACAGGCGTCACAGCTCAGCATGCTGTGAGTCGTGGGTTTGATTCCCATCCAGAGCAAATGTTTGTATGAATAACTTTAATATTGGAACTGTCTGGGTGTTACTATGTATTTACAAAAAAAATGTATAGTATTCTATCAGCAGTCTAGTTCCCATAGTACAAGCTTTGCTTAGTTTGGGACTAGAGTGTGATGTGTGAAACGTCCGTGAATATTTATTTATAACTCTAAACACCATTATTTTCTTAGTATTCTAACTCCGCCCAGGCAGCGTTAAGACGTTATTTACGATTTAATTTAAATAGAATTTTATTATTTCTTTACATTATTCAGATTTATTTGCCTAACGACCATTGAGAAAAAGCATTAGGAGAAATTTAAAATATATTTTTTAGACCATTCTCTCTGCCTAGTCGGTCTTATCCATAGGAAAGATAAAATCGGTTCTGAGAGCTGAGCACGAATAAAAGTGACAATCGTAAACGTAACGTATGTAAAACACACTGCGCGCTACCGCTGCAACATTCGACAGTAAAGCTGATGTTGACGCGC
Organism: Ecliptopera silaceata; assembly: GCA_932527185.1. NCBI lineage: Eukaryota > Metazoa > Arthropoda > Insecta > Lepidoptera > Geometridae > Ecliptopera > Ecliptopera silaceata. Next base: position 2,348,602 of record OW052217.1, on the reverse strand, counting down.
AGTGTATCTCAAATACGTCACTGTCTCGATACGTTTACGATTGTCACATTTATTCGTCCCCTGATTTGCAAAAATAGTTTTCAAAACGCGCTTGTCGCAAGCTCATGAACACAAATTTGTCTCAAAATCTTACTTGCCGTAAAAGAGCAAAATTAAAAAAAAACACTAAACACAATAACATTAAAATTGGTTAATTATAAAAAGGTTTAAAGAACCTTTTTTGACGTGACAACGTCTTATAATTCGATAGAGCCGACTGCACGCACGAAAAAACATGACTCATGAGGCGTTCTGAGGCGTTCCATGAAGTGCAAGCGAGAGCGCGGAACGAGCGACAAAGAAGCACAATCGGCCTTTGCGTTCGTTGTCACGTTCAACTATTGTCAGTAAACCGACTTTACAGACAATCATTTTTTACACAAGCTTTTACAAAACGCGTACGAAGTCACGGGTAACAGCTAGTTTCAAATAAACCTAAACTAATGATTCTGATCTACATTGTGTACTAAACTATTAACAACATAATGTCATCGTGCCATAACGACCACTTTTCTTCGAACTCGGATCAGTAAGTGCACTAACTACCCTCATTTTCAAATAAAAAATGCAAATAGATCTAGTTACGTAGACTTTTGAATTTATTTTGAACTAGTAGTACGCCCCGGCTTCGCACGGGTAGCCTATATAAAAAATATCATTATAATATAGCCTATGTTCAGCGCAGATAATGTAGCTTCACAAAGGTGAAAGAATTTTTGAAATCGGACCAGTAGTTTCGGAGCCTATTCGATGCAAACAAACAAACAAACAATCAATTCTTTCCTCTTTATAATATTAGTTTAGATGAGCAATCTAGTTCCCATAGTAGGTACAAGCTTTAATTTAGTACTGAAGCGGTATTAAAATGATGAGATTGGAACGAAGTTACTTATCGCGCGTTGCGAAAGGGGGCTAGAAAAAATTAAGACCAAAAGTTGTAACGACACTTTTTGCTATAGTTGTAAGCCGTGCGCGTGCGCGTGTTTCTCTGTCTGTCTCTCTCTTTCTCTCTCATATAAGCAAGCCAGTTATAAATTAAGAATTTCGGGTGTCCCTTGACACCTCTCAAGTTTTTTTTATTTATGTATAAGAACATATTAATTTATGTACCTATAGGCGACAAAGAAATTGGTTTACCACTCTAAGGCTGAATATCATTTGCACGTACAAAACGTCAAGGGCTATTTTCGCTTGACAGATTAATAACTGCTACCTCAGAATCTGTCAATCTGTAATTTAGCGAATAATTATGTTACTGGGAGATGTCATCAAAAGTGGTAAACCAATTTCTTTGTCGCCTATACTTAAGAACATATTTATTTACGTACTTATGAACATTTATTTACAACTTGATATACTTAGTCAGATTTCTCTATAAATACATATTAATAACTATCAAAAACTTTAAAAAAAGCGTACGCAAATCGTAAAAATCATGCGTCAACCCCTAATCGGGGTCGTTGACCTCTCCCCACCCCCAGATGTTATTTATAACACAGAACAAAAAATACAGTAGAAGGAGCATAGTCCTTTTTTAGCTCCGGAACCAGCGTACCCTAACTTACACTGACACAGGTTAATTGTATTTCGTCACACTAAGAAAAGCGTCGTGTGATTGGTTGAATGAAAGTAAGTAATACATTAGTCTTCGTTCATTTGAAAATTAACAATAATCATATGACGATAGAGTGGTTTATTATCTAATCTATTTACGTATTACGTCATACGGAATACTTTCACTACCAAGTTCTGCTACTCGCCGCTAGATGTCACTACACCAAATGCATTTAATAAACCTTTATTACTTTTGAGATAAGATTCATATTTCCGTAACGAGCTCTTTACTATTTTTGTACTATTCGTCCATTTCTAGGGTTGTACTGCTGCCATTACTTTATATATCGACAATGCGTTTTATTTTCAACGAAAATTAAAGTCGATAAATATATTTTACATTTCAAAATGAATTAAGTACCTTACTCATTTTTATGTTTGAAATCATTGTGTTTATAAATGTATTAATGTATACTAATATAAAAATGTATATAATAATGGAAGTAATTAATACAAATAAAATTAAAACACTGGTTTTATTAATGAACTACTTACATTAATAAAACATCTACATACTAAAAAATATACATTATTGGCCTTGAAAGATAACATACTTGTTAAGAAGTTGCCTTTTTGATAGTTTTATATTAATTTTAAGTAAATGATGTATCCGCACATTAATGTAGCGTTCTGTTATGGCTTTTATCAAGTCACATGGTTTGATGTGGGGAATGTGATTTAAAAAAACGGTTTGAACAAGTCATGGAAGTACCTACTACTACAATTACTATACAGAATCATAAAAAAAATGCATTATAGGGTTAATTTTTTGCCGATATATCATAGAACATTGTAAGTTTAAAATATCGATAACTCATTATCGATAACGTCAATACCTAATTGAGTAGCGGACTGTGACATGTCAGTAGTTGGAATCTTCGAGAATAAATGGTTGACTTTAAAAGAAAGTAGACCCTATAGAATAAACAATAAAGTCTATTTGTACTTGTCTTGTACAATAAAATAATGATTTTACAATTTTCATCGAAATTAAGTAAATCAAGACTAACCGATGATATGATATACCACCATTTGAAACATTTTTAGTTCTGCTGTCGTTTTTGCACTCTAGAACAGCGCAATAAGGCATTTTTGTAATTTTTCTAAAGCTCTTATCACTGTGACGGTTCGATCTAGACTGACGTGCGTGAAATAGGCGTGGCGGAGACAGTTTGCGAATCTACGCTAAACTCGGGGTACGCGCACCCCGCCCCCATACTACTTCTACTGTATTTTTTGTTCTGTGATTTATAACATCGATCGGGTACGGGTTCAGGTAAGATATATGGAATCTAAATTTCTATTGAGATAACTAAATAAAATTGTATTTTTAAATGTTATAAAGCCATTATTATGCCTATAAAAACGTAGTTATAAACAAAATATTTCAAATTAATAAATATTCATAATATATATAAATAATTTTAGTAATTTTATTAACACATTACATAATTTTGAGTTGAACATAGGTATTTATAATGGTAGTGTAATTGTTTTTTTTTGCCGTTCAAATTAAATAAATAAATAATTATTTAAATAGTGCTTAATTAGAATGTTTATTGATAGTAATAGTACTTACCTGTAAGATCACAATACTAACTGTTCAAATAATAAATTACATGTACTTAAATTTTTTCAGTACTAGCTGGTGGACTTCGTCTTACCATCGTTTTATTTTTAACAATTCACACAATAATGTTGATAAGTTATATAGTCCAGTCATTACGTCGGAAAAATCGGGTTATAAATGAAAATGAACCGAGAAAGCCAAATTTTGGATATTACGTGGGGGGAGGCTAGAAAAGCGACATTTTTCGATATCTTTCACGAGAAAAAAGGAAACAGCGAAAAACTATACATATTATTTTGATCTATATCTCGATAACGATGATCGATACGTGAAAAATGTATAAGACTTTAATTGTAGATCGTACAAAGAACAACAAAAAAATATTTCATAAAAAAATTCGTATCTCAACGGGGAACAGAGTTATGATGAAAAAACTGAATTTTAACCATTTTCAAGATGGCGGAAAAAGCACAAGGTTCTACAGGTCGACAATTTGAACTTAAGCTTTTCTAGCCTTCCCCCACGTAATATCCAAAATTTGGCTTTCTCGGTTCATTTTCATTTTCAAATGTATATAATGACTGGACTAATAGCATATATAAGTGTTATTCTTCTGATGTATAAACTACATTATTGTAAAGTTTCATTACAATTCATTCTGTAGTTTTTGCTTGAAAGAGCATAAATCCACACATCCATCTATTCATACAAAATTTCGCCAATTAATATTAGTAGGATATAAAAATAAACATATTGAATTACTATATCTACTATAAAGGTTGTCTGGAAGAAATCGCTCTGAACGTAAGACCGCTCATTGTACTGTTTATTTTTATTAATTTATGTGTTTATTATGATAGCTGTATATAGTGTAATTTACTCAATACTCAATACATTTATTGATTGGTTGAGGTGATGATTATTTGTGTACAATAAAAAATCTATTTATAATCCATTTAATTAATATTCTAGTAAGTCTAACACTAACTTAAACAAACCATACTGCAGACAAATAAATTATTTATTTTTGTCGTATATATGAATTTTATTTTCTATACATCAAGATGCAAACTATCCAAACTTGGATTGTAAAATTGTGACCAAAAATTATTCATCTCAACTTCGAAGATATCATGATAAAGACGGTGACACAACAATAAATAAATATTCACGGACATTTCACACATCACACTCTAGTCCCAAACTATGCAAAGCATGTACTATGGAAACTAGACTACTGATAAAATTATTATGGGAATCGAACCCACGATGCACAGCATGGAAGGCAGAGCTACCAACTGAGCTGAGCCTTCCATACTAGAGCAAATGTTTGTGTGATGAACATAAATATTTGTTCTGTGTCTGGATGTTTCTATGTATGTATGTATTTACAAAAAAAAATGTATATAAATATTCTATCAGCAGTCTAGTTCCCATAATACAAGCCTTGCTTAGTTTAAGACTAGAATGTGATGTGTGAAATGTCCGTGAATATTTATTTAGTAATATCTAAACTAATATTATAAAGAGGAAAGATTTGATTGTTTGTTTGTTTGCATCGAATAGGCTCCGAAACTACTGGACCGATTTCAAAAATTATTTCACTGTTGTGAAGCTACACTATCTACGCTGAACAAAGGCTATATTATATATTCAAAAAAAATAAGGATCCTTACTAAAACTTCAATTATGTAACCCAAGGTATATAAAAATACCTTTTTAAATATATTTTTATATAGGCTACCCGTTCGAAGCCGGGGCGTACTACTATACTAGTTATAGATAAAAGAATTAAAGCTCAGTGTGTCTCAACTTTCTTTTGAAAGCTTTTCAGTACTTCCAGTTATTTACGAGGTAGTAGCATTTGTTAGGATTTACCGAGTTCTAGATTACTTAGTGCCTGCGATAACTTTAGATATTTGTGCTCAGAAATGCGGTTAAGAATAGGTTCTATCTAGGCGAACGCGTTACACCGTAGGCCGCAGCTGTGATTGCAGCCAAGCGTTTGCCTATAATGCATAAAAAAAAAGAAGATTTTTGGTAGTAGAGCGAGTAAAAGTTCAACCAGGGAAGTACTACCATATTTTTTACTATTTTTATTTTAAAAGTTCTTGCTAGAGCGCACACTGACGAAATAATAAAACAAAAATTAAGTTTTAAGTATACCTATTCACATTAATTTTGAGGTTATGTGAAAAAAGTGTAAAGACAAAAGTTGTAGATTTTTTTATTATCTACAACTTTGCCAGTAAACTTTTTTCCATAGGACTCGTAGTTTTGCCATAAATCGAGATACTTAAACAATTTTTTACCATTAAAAGCCCTCATCATTCCCGACCTCAGATCGCCCGTAAATTATTTTTCCCCTACATTTTATAATATTTTCCTACATTTCCAGTGGGTTTTATTCTTCTACTTCTTTGTAAGAAGGATCGAAGAATCATATAAAAAAAACGGTAGGAACCAGGCCGTAAGTTTCTTGCCCGTTCTTCTAGGCTCTAGTCACGTGGAACTGGCACCTAGAATCACCTAGTATGTTTATATAGATTCTAAATAATCCTAGTGATTTTATTGAATAAAGTAATTTTGACTTTGACTATATTTTTTTTGATTCAAAACCAACAATAGACAAAGTCGCGTGCACATCTATACTTCTATACTAATATTATAAAGAAGTAAATTTTGTGTTTGTTAAATTGTAAGGGGTAATCTCGGGATCTACTGAACCGATTTAAAAAAACTCTTTCACCAATAGAAAGCCTCATTATTGCTGAGTGTCATAGGATATATTAAAAACCGAAAAATCAAAAGGCTTTCACGTGGTAGTCCGTTTTGCAAAGTGAATCGGAGAAAAAACGGTCGAATTATGCCCAACTAAGTGGGCACGGGTCAGCTAGCAGTCTATAAATGCATTTAATAATAAAACAGGTCCCATAGACCACACATAGACCATCCGTCACTTCACATCATTAGACCTGCTTGATGCATGATGCATGACTTGACTGATGTCTGCATCATGCAGATCAGGTTTCAGTAACCTGATGACATCACGTGAAGATGCTACAGACATACAAAGCTATTATAATTAGCTACTTTGTAATTAAAATAATGTAATTACTTACATAAATAAATAAATAATGCTGGACAATGCACACACCATCATCTAGCCCCAAGCTAAGCAGAGCTTGTGTTATGGGTACTAGAAGACTGACATACTTAATACAATACATTACATAGATAGATATTTTTTATTTTATTATATGTACATATAAAATACACAGAGCACCCGGAATAAATATTTTACATAAATATAAATAAATATCCGTGGACATTTCACACATCACACTCTAGTCCCAAACTTAGCAAAGCTTGTACTATGGGAACTAGATTGCTGATAATAGCATACTTATATATATTTTTTTGTAAATACATAGAAACATCCAGGCATAGAACAAATATTAATTCCTCACACAAACATTTGCTCCGGATGGGAATCAACCCACGACCCACAGCATGGAAGGCAGAGCTACTACCAACTGAGCTGTGACGCATGTCAAATACTAATTAAATTTTAAACTAAAATAGTCGCTAAATTGTCATTAATACAGACAGTCATTTGACTTCTATTACCGCAATAAAATCAACTAACACAGACTGAGAGGTATTTCCGCCGAGTAAGATGTCAAAATATTTACACGTTAATAAATCAAGTCAGAAGGAAAATCACGCGGACGAGATAAACACGCAGCACGCAGACATAAGGACCAGTGTGGTGCAAGGCATAGAATGTTAGATATTGTTGGATATTTATATCATTCTAGCCCTCTCTCTACCAAATTATTTTTCGTGTATCAGCATTTTATTCTTATTTCGTAAGATAAGCTCTTTATTCACCCACATTAAAAATTAATTACACAAACTAGTAAATACTACCTATACTAATCTCTATTCTCTATATCTCATTGGTCTCTACCATTTTTACTGAACGACAATAAATTCCTCATTACTACTATAAAAGAAGGTTTTTTCCAAATTTAGCTCCAAGATCAAGTAAAACAGACAACAGCAAAAACACCGCCCGCCGCTCTCGCCCAGCCCACACTGCGGTACGGTGTCATATTTCGGGGTACCGTCTGCAAGCCGACACCAGACGCGTTCGCGCGTGAAACTCGCCGGTAAACTGTACTAAGCACGCTACCTCATCTTGTACAACATTATTATAATCATCATTATCATTAGCCTGACATTTTAGTAGTTTTTTTAGTTTTCATAAAATTTAAGAGTTTTATATGGCTCTCGTCACGTCCTGAGCACCTGAACTATTGACATCTGTCAAGCCGTTTGACAGCCATTGCCACATTGCTTGACAGATGTCAAAATTTCAAGTGCTGGACGTCTTCTTCTTATTTATATGGCTTCAGCCTGTCAATACATCAGGCAACGTGTTTGACAATAATTCTCAGTCAAGTCAGTCATCGTTCATAATTTATTATCGGTCGGTTTTCTATTGAAATGATTATCACGGAAAATCACTCCCCCCCAATGTTATGACTATGACACCAGCATTCAACGAACTCGAAACTAGCAGACTTGTGGGAACATGTCACAAAAGCCAAGAACCAAGAAGTCAAGTCAAGTCAAGTCACGGAAAAAGTTATGTACTTACCTACTTAATTCGGAAAAGGTGATCTAATGAAATTAAGTAATGACTAAGTATTCTAAGATTAGTTACACAAAAGTCGTGTTTGTATAACAATAGCATTCTCCGTCATTGCTAAATAAGATATTTGATTGGGGCTAGGCTATTGATTTATTAGCGCCAACTAGTAATCGAACCCCGACCACATATCGATCAATGCGGCCCTATACTTTATAATCAATGTTCAATGCTCTGCCTTGCATGCTGTGAGTTGTAAGTTCGATTCCCACCAAGAGCAATTCCCAAAAGTTGTCATATTTATGGACATTTCACATATCACACTCTAGTCCCAAACAAAGCAAAGCGATGGGTGGATTGTGCTATAGGAATTAAATTCCTAACACAATACTTAAATAGACATTTTTTAATTGTAAAGACATGCATAGAATACATAGTAACACCCGGACACAGAACAAATATTTATGTTCATCACACAATCATTTGCTCTGGATAAAGATCGAACCCACGACCCACAGCATGGAAGACAGCGCTACTACCAACTGAGCTGTGACGCCAAATACGTCAAATACACATTCTTTATCATTCTTGAACTATTTTACATACATACTCGTAGTACTGTTTTAAACTTGAATATTTTATTCGAGATATTTTAGCCGAATCATGTGGTCCTTTATCAGGGGTAGATCAGTATTGTAGTTCAGACAAAGCTGGTACAAGTTTCTTAACATTACCTTTCTAAACCGTAGGCAAATACCTACTCGTGTAGTGGGTTCAATTCCAAGAACAAACATTTACGTGATTTCAAACATTGATCTTTTTCTGTGTCTGGGTACTATGTATTCTATGTATTTACCAAAGAAATATTAGTATTTTAGCTACCTAGTTATTACAAGCTTTGCATATTTTGAGTTTCGAGCGCGATGTGTTTATTTATTTATAGCATAAACTCTATCAAAAATAGGTAAGTATCTCAGTTCAATAAATAAATAATGCTGGACAATCCACACAACATCATCTAGCCCCAAGCAAAGCAGAGCTTGTGTTATGGGTACTAGAAGACTGACATACTTAATACAATACATTGCACAGATAGATATTTTTTTATTAAGTATACATATAAAATACCCAGAAATAAATATTTGAAGATCGTACAAACATTTATTCCAAGGCGGGAATCGAATCCGCAACCTCCGCGTCGCAGGCGGACCTTCGCCCGCCGCATCGGTCGTCAAGTTTTAGAGATCAACCCAATTAAACGAATAAATAAACGGGCACGGAATCCTGTGACGTCACACGTCTGCGTACTACGCGCGTCACAGATTACACAGGAGTGGCATGGCCGCGTGCCAAACGGAGAGACAGTTGTGTAGGGTTGCCACATACAAAGGGTGTTTTTGAGAAGAGCAATGACAATGTCCGAAATAGTTGTGAAAAGAATCATGCCCTATTTACTTTGACTTATAAAAAAGCATAAAGGGTATTTATTATAAGTATATAGGTATAATTTATATGTATAAGTATATATTATTTAAGTACTTTGTTTTTATATATTTGTGTCAAACTGATTTTATTATTAATCAAACAATGCACCTTTTCACATTTTTTAAATTATTAAAACCAAATTAAAAATATAATTTCAAAAGTAATAAAAATTAAGGTCAGTGTAAAATATTTTTGCTTATATTAATCGTGAGGAATTTGTGAAGTGTCTGTTTCTGTTTTTTTATTATTATTCTAGCCTACATCGTCCCACTGCTGGGCAAAGGCCTCCCCCAAACAGTTCCACTTCTGTCCTTGGCAGGGTTAAGTTTGAAGTTTTTAAGTTTTTTTAAGTTTCTGTTAATATTTTTATATGTTTCTTGTTTTTAATTAACCGAACTATTTTAATATTATTAATTATTTTATTATTGTATTAATATTAATGGTATCTCATTCTTTCTAATTTCTAAACAAAACATTCCTAAGTTTAAGTGCCACCCCTAAAATACAAACTCGTAGACATAAAAAAAAAAAATGTTTCCTCTAATTATCCGCTGCCGAAGACACTCGATGCCAAGTATTAAAACAATTTAAATTATTCGTACCTAGTGCCTAGACTTATTGTAATGTCTAGACTTACCACCTAGGCGTTGAGACTGATTTAGACCTACTACTGCGATACAAGTACTGGCAGCAACAAAAATATATGTGTTTATTTATGCCTTGTCTGTGAAAGAACCCGCGCTTCTACATACAAGCTTAGGCTTGGAGCGACGAATTCGGTATAATCGTTATCCTCAGTACCTAAAGTAATAAATATAAATATTCATGGACATTTCACACATCACACTCTAGTCCCAAACTAAGCAAAGCTTGTACTATGGGAACTAGACTGCTGATACATTACTTACATATTTTTTTGTTGTATAAGTATATCATACAATACATAGTGACACCCAGACACAAAACAAATATTTATGTTCATCACACAAACATTTGCTTTGGGTGGGAATCGAACCTACGACCAATATAACAATCAATAGTTATTAATAATCTGAAAGTGTGGCAGTGAGTTTTAAAAACAATTTATGCTACTGACTGTCCGAACAATACTTATTGTGTAAGAGCAAAGTTCACCTTTTTCTCAGAGCTACAACTACCAAGCTATACCTACAATAAATAAATATTCGCGGACATTTCACACATACTGTCTCACACTAAGCAAAGCTTGAACTAAATAGCGAATAACTCCGCCTAAAATTGTACGTGTATGAACATGAAGAGCTTATAGTTAGATATTTTTATAAAATATATATGGTTATGTGTATAAAAATGACGAGTCTGAAATTTTATAGCTTTAATAATATTTCAGAGATTTTTATAAAATAAGTATAAACAGGACTAAATAAACTTTACCAAATAAATAAAAGTTATGGAGAAATTTTGAAGATAATATAATTTTCTGCATTCCAAATTTTATAAATTTTTCTACATCATCACGAGTTTTCTTTCAGGCAAATTCGAAGGTTCAAAATCTCTAAATGTTGATTATTATCTATTATTAGCAGCCTGTAGTGTCCCACTGCAGGGCAAAGGCCTCCCTTCTCTCCAGAAGTCTCTATAGTGAGCAATTGCTTGCCATTCTTTTGCAAAGGCGTCTATCTCGTCCCTCTATCTCTGCCGTGGTCTGGCACGACGTCGTGTTCCGTTTTAAGGTGCCCAATCCGTAGTGGATTTGGCCCATAATAACGCATCCTACATTCGGCAGAGGTGGCCTGCCCTCATGATGCCCTCAACACCTCTACATGAATACCCAAACTTTATTTTTGCTTACGCCAAAGCAGAGACAAAAAACAACTTTAGTTATTCTAACCTATCACTCTGCGACTCCAAACTAGTTCATGAAACTAAGATAATAAGACATAGATTAGTCATCTATTAGATTGCCTAACAAAAGATCGTAGGGGCCATAAATAACGGCACACGAATTTCAAGATAATTTTTTTTAACAGGCACTTGAGACTTAACATCCTTACGTAATGATGGACGTAGTGTGATGTTTCGCGGGACACGTCCTTATTTGTGCTCGGTGAAACAATGAATTGCTTGAACAAAAACTAGCTACCTAACATCAGGCGAGTCATCAGTCATCAGTTTCTTTTATTAGGTATTTATAAACATTATTAAACATTAACCCCCTATCTTATAACCCCCTATCTTATAAAAAGTTAGCGTTGACTTTAAGTCATCATTACGTATGGTAATTAGTACTTCAAGTCTGCGCTAACTTTTTATAAGATAGACCGTAAAAATTTAGCGTTGACATTAGGTCACCATTACGTATATTTATATTATCTGCAAATATTTATTACGGGTGATCTGGGTATTTTATATGTATAATAAAAAATATATATCTATGTGTATTGTATTAAGTATGTCAGTCTTCTAGTACCCATAACACAAGCTCTGCTTAGCTTGGGGCTAGATGATGTTGTGTGGATTGTCCGGCATTATTTATTTATTTTTAATCAAGACATCAAGTCTGCGCTAACTTAATAAGATATAATAAGATAGACAGTACGACTTTTTGTGTATTTGCAAATTGTAACATATTTATGACTGTATTTAGTTGACTTAATTGTCAGACAAACACTGAGATTCCAATTACAATACCTCACCATTTAAAGAAATAGTAATCATCTTCGTAGAAAGACTGGCATCGTTTCACAGGTTTTTTCCCTCTATTTCTGTTCAGATTAGGGTCAGATTGGCATGTACAGCTGCCCAGGTTAATTTTCTCGCATGTGTGTCTTCTCAAGGGTCGAACATCGAATCGAGCAGATCTTTTGGTGCAAGTTGTAGCGTCATTCTTAGCACAAGACCCTGAGGATTTCGTAGACTTCTCAGAGGTCTTGCTTTTGGCTGGACAGCAGACTGTATTGCTCTTTTTCTTGGAGCAGCAGATGGACTTGGAAGATTTGTTCGTTTGAGCCATCGCGCAGCAAGTTTTCTCGTCTTCATCATCAGTGGAGTGGTTACTCTTCTTCTCTAAGCAGCAGGAGTGCTTTTGGCTATGCATAGAAGTTGTAGATGTTTTTGAGCATGTGTGGCCTGTTGATGGAGTGTCAGAGCGTGCGTTGCTTATACTGGAACCTATGGCCATAGATTTGCAAGACATGGAGCCGCATGAAGACACCTTGGCTAGGGTACCACATGATGGACAGCTCTTTGTATCCTCTTGTTGTGACCCCATGCTCGCTTGACACATTTTGCAAGAAGACGACTGAGATTTGACAGAAGCTTTTGGAGCAAAGCTGCTGAGCTTGGAGAGACAGCTCTTGCAGATGTTCTTAATTTCAGGCTCCTTCGGCTCTATCTTACAGCTTTCTGTGGACCTATTTGGTGGTAGAAAGATGTTCTTTATCGTTTCAAACATACTCCCAGGTAGAACCACCTCTTTCTCTGGTTCTTTTGGCTTCTCTTTTACGCAGCAGACTTTGGGAGGTTTGGCAATGATTTTAATGGTGCAGCAATTTCCCTTCTTCTTGCTCTTTTTACCCGTGCTTTCGTTAGATTCTTTACTGGAACAACTAGGAACTGGACTAGGTTTTCTACTACTTTTACTAGGTTTACTACTTGGCGCACGACTGGGTTCTATCATCAGATCCGTAGTGGAGGTCCAGACATCTCTCCACAGCGCCTCAGTAGATGTTGTTTTGAACTTGTTATCTTTATTATCAGGGCAAGTCTTTTCACCTCCGCAAGTTGGTAAGCAACAGGTTCCTTTATCTGCCACAGGTTTTTTAACTGGCACTTCTTTGCAGCAAGTTTGCGCTGATGCAGAGCTCTGAACTGGCTTGCATGATGCTATGGATGACTGACTAGCAGCACCTGACTCTAGTTCACTACCACATACTGAAGATGTTTTACTCGGACAACAAATATGAGAGTCAACAGACGATGATTTTGAAATCTTGGGTAGTGGTCCACAAGTCTTTTTTATCTGATCTTTACTCGGTAGTGGCGGTAAAGTTACTTTTGATGTTTTTGCGGACATGCACTTTGAATCAAAATTAGTAGAAGCGTCTTTATTCATCGTGGATTTAGGATGGCTTGCAGACATGCAAGACCGAAGTCTTGGCTCTCCCATTTGATGACTGCGAGTAGCATGTTCTGACTTAGTTTCTCTAGGACCTGAACGGAAGTCTGGTCCTCCATCGCCACCGTAGTCTGTGCCACAGCCGTAGTCCATTCCTCCACCACGACCGCCACCATAGCCTGTGCCACCACCACCATAGCCAGTGCCATGATTACTACCACCGTTGTTCGGACCAATGAACTTATCATCATTCGACGCAAAAGTACCAGCTTTTCTGGGATTTCGTCTCTCAGTTCTTATTGTAATAACTTGTTTTTCTTCACTTACACTTCCATCATCATTTTGTAGTCTGGTTACTTTGACTATCTCTTTGAATTTCTTCTCAAAGTATCCTAATTTTTCATCAGTTTCTGGTGCTAGATTGTAGCAGCTCTCGGTACACGGAGGTACTTCTGCGGTCTTTTCTGGAGCGCACGGTATATTCAATGACCTAGATGATGCTGCTTTAGAAGCTAGTTTTACTCTACTTCCTGCAGCTTCTAAAAACTTCTTGCATACATCACAGAGTGGCGGAGCATTGGCATAATCTTCAATGGTTTCCTTAACTTGATTGCAAGTTCTAATAAACTTATCAATACTGGCTGGCACTATACCGTCTAACTTGTATTGTCTTGTCAGATCTATAACATCGTCTATATGAGACATAAGGTGGTCTAGTAGTTTCTTGTTTTCCTTCCCTTGAGCTATTGCACTTCTGCAAGGTACTACATTGAGCGTGATCTCTGATTGTTTTCCTTTGGCTTTAGCTGCTTTCTTACAGACTGGACACGTAGATTCGACAACATCCTCTTCAGAAGCAAACATAGAAAGACAACAGCAACAAATATGTGCATCGGTCTTATTTTTCCTATCTTTGAGTTGTTTAAACCGTTTGAGCCTGAAGACATCTTCTCGTTCCTTCTCCTCAACTTCAGTCAATATGAATTTGATGGTGACTTTAAGTTTTGGTATAATAATCTTCGTAAGTACATTCTTTTTCCTGTGAATAGAGATACGCTTCTGTGATATTGATTCTTCAGTCATTTAGCTGATCCGATGAACTCACCCCACAAATTCATTATTTAATATTTTTTATCATTAATAGTTTTTGAACTATTAATAAGTTACGGTAATACTTGAATGGAAATTATTTTCAAATTGTGTTGTGATTAAATAGTCTCTCTATTATATAAAAAAAAAACTTTGTAACTTGTAATTTTTTATTAAATCAAGTATAATTATACATCTAAGGTCTTGCAATGAAAGTTAATACGATTTTGAAAGAAAACAGAATTTTCAAGTTTCTTCACAAATTGATATCAGTCGTTGAAGTATTTTTTTTCGAAGGCGTTGTCTTGTCTATTGTTCTAGGACTACTAGAGCAACACTCTGACATTGATCTACCTAGATCACCTCTTTGATTTTGATCTAAATTAACATCCGTTGCCTCTTTCTTTTCAATAGCTTCATTCAATAAAGTCTCATCAGACGCTGGTCCCTCGTAGTCATCATTATCACGGAAGGACGTTTCAGTGGGATCATACCTCATTTTTCTAATCGTTATTGTTTCTTTTTCTTCTCGTATCGTTCCATCTGTATTTTGCGTTCGCGTCACTTTAGTTATTTTTCTTATTTTCTTTTCAAAGTAGCCTAAAGTGCTGTCTACAGGTGTAGATTCATTTGGTTTTGCTGCTTCGACAGCTTGTTTTTCCTCTTCCATGTGCCATTTGCAGACGCCACATGGTCCGGAAACAACATCTTCAGAGAAGTCAGGAGAAACATACTCAGGCCTTCCCTCAGTTGGACTTGTACAGCAAGAACTGGTTAGAGTTTTTGATGCCTCGACTGGTGCTTCTTTAACAACTTCTTGGCAACCTCCACAAGGTAATATGTAAGAAGCGCTTCCAAGAGAACTTTCTTGAAGTTGTTCTTCAGATTTATCATCAGAAAGACCTTCACAAGTGCAACCTTCGCTACACACAGGGTGTATTATACGGAATTCAGAATCTTTAGGGCGTTGGTTTGCCTCGATCTTGGCTTTTGTCATTTCCAGAGATTTTATAAAGTTTTCTATGCTTTTGGTAACTAAGCATTGCGCTTGACATTTGTTGACCATTTTGGTCACATCATCGATATTGAATTTTAATTCGTTTAGTACTTTTGGTTGTTGTAATTGTGACGAACTTTCTTTATCTTGAACTTTTATTTTTATATCTTCGCAAGCTTTTATGAATTCGTCAACACTTTCCGAAATAAGACCAGATTTTTTGGCATCTTTGCTAAGGTTTATCGTTTCGTCTAAGTGACTAACTAATTTGTTTAAGCCACTTTCACTATGAGGCTTTTTACTTTTATTTTTATAGTCATCTATCTTTTCTTTAAACTCTTTACAAGATGTTAAAAAGTTTTCTAAGCTTGGTGAGGTCAAGCCTTCCTGTTTAACATCTATTGCCATAACCTCCAAGTTTTTCAGATGTTTTTTTAAATGTTCTAGTTTACAATCAGTATCGTCTATAGTTTCTTTGGTGTAAAGATCTATTTTAGATTTGACAACTTCACATGAGTGCAGAAACTTTTCAACGCTTGGCTTTAGTAAACCCTCTTCTTTATATTTTTCAGTCAATTTGACAACATCTTTTATTTGATTTTTGAAATCATTTAAATTTGACTTGGCTACGTCTGTAACTGGTTGAGGCTCAACTTTTTTTATGTAAATATTAATTTTATTATCCACTTCTTCGCAAATCTGGGCAAAGTTTTCAACACTGGGCGACAAAAATGTATCGTTTCTAAACTCTTTGGTGATTTCCATAACTTCGCGTATATGAGCTTTTAGATTATCCAGTCTACTTTTTAGCCGATCGTTTGCTTCTGTTGGTACTTCATTTTTAAAGAATGTTCCAATGCGAGCTTTGACCTTTTCACAGGTTTCCAGAAAATCTTTCACGTTAATGGAACTAACACCATTTTCTAAAAACTTTTTGCTTTGTAATATCAAATCGTTAAGTTGGTTTTTAAGTACATCTATTTTCGTATCTGTGTTTGTTTCGCTCATTGATAGTAATCTAAAAACATCTGTCGTTTGACGTGACTGAGAAGAAATTGGGATATACATTTCATTAGATGGTCCTATTCTGGACCTCCCATAAGGTATGGCTTCATCTTTAGCTTCATAATATTTACCTTCCATGTTTTCACGCTTTCTAGGCAAAGGTTCATCTCTTACATTTTCTATAATAGGTTGAACGCTAACGTTTTGATTGCATATTGGGCAAATCTGATCTTTATCTAGCTCAGGTTTTTTAGAATCCATCCTATTTAGTTCCCTTAACTTTTTATTTTGAATAAGTTTAATTCTGTAAATAACCTCTTTTTCAAGTTCTTCTAATCCGAAAGATACTTATTATTTTTGCAACTACCGCAAATCACCCTTTTACTTTTAAAGACTTTGGACTTGTACCATATACAATTTCGGGCAATTTAATATATCAACTTTCGTTAGATTGGCTTTCATCGTCATCTTTTTTATTATTAATAAATGATGAAGTTTTTTTAGGTTTCTTTTTAATTTCTTTTTTAACATTATTATTAGATTTCGATTGCATATTTCGTGTATTATCGGTGATTTTTGATATTAAACTCTTCTCAGATTCAGTAAGATGAATACGATGATCTATGTTTTCAGTTGAGTTATCTTTGTCAGTTTGATTGTGTAATTCAAACATCCTTAATATTTCTTCAAAGTTTGTACTTGACGCTGTCAATTCTCTTATTTTATCAATAGACAAAGACTCAGTACTGTTCAAAAAGCTGAAGTTAATATTACTCGATTCTAGAGTTATAAAACTCATTGTCGATACACAACTTCTGACAATAGGATCCGCCATTGGTCGTGACTGTGAGCATTCTATAATTTCAGATTTGGCTTTATTTGTTTCTATGATTTTAGATCTCTTAACAATTGCAGTACCAATTGTTTTAGAATCAGAAAACGGGGCAGATTTATTTGATACATCAGAAGGATTTATAGCCGTAGCAAGACTATTGCTATAGGGTACAGACACTGCGTTAGGTTTGACAGGAGCTCTTATTTCTCTTTTGATTCTGATGACTTTCTTTTCTTCAGTTACTGAGCCATCTTCGTTTCTGACTCTGATGACTTGAATTATTTCTTGTATTTCAGTTTCAAAAGTTCCCAGCTCTAAATCAGTTTCCATTTGAGCGTGTAGCTCGCAAACATTAGGTTCAGGTAGTAGTTTCTCTGATACAACTGATTCTTGTAGCAAAGACTTTTCTTTTTCTTCTGGAAGATTTTTAATTGCTTGTTCATTTTCGAACCTCATTTTACAAGAGTCACATAGTTTATCTAATGGAGTATTCGATGGTATAGGTACCAATTCTTCAATCTCACTTTTCTCTTCCAGTTTCTCTTTCAAATCTTCCGCAGTCTTTAAGAATTGTTCAACGCTCACAGAAACTATACCACCTTCTTCTATTTGTTTTGTTAGTTCAACGATTTCACTGATTTGAGCTTTAAACTCTTCTAACTTTCTTTCGTTATCTTCTTTTTGATCGTTTGTCAATTCTATACTTTCTTCAACTTCATCAGTGTGTAGGATAGCACCACAAATAATACATCTTTCTTTCTTTTTCTGTTCCATCAATTTTTTGCATACTGGACAAGTTACAATCAGTTCTTCGTGATTACATACGCTATTCTTTTTCTTTTTGTTCTGTAATATCTTTTTGAGTCTAAAAAAGTCCTCTCTCTCTAGTTCCTCGAGTGCTTCTAGTATGTACTGAATTGATAGATGTGCTCTGGGAATGACTATTTTCGCTAGGACGTTCATTTTCCTGTTGACAAGTGTTTTTGGTACATTTTATGGTGCTATCGAAATAACCCTTGTTTGTAGCCTCGCTGCCAATGACTCATCTCTTCTATCTAGGACTGCACGGGTCTATGTTTATTTTTGATTCTTGACAACATTATCTTCTGATCTGTCATTAATAAAAGCCTCACTGGCGATGAACTCTATAGTACTACTAATAAGGTGCAAATTCGCATAATTTCTATTTGTACTAATGGCATTTTGATTATAATTGGAATCTCAAATGTTTTAATTAATTACGAATTGTATCGAATCCTCTGCAAAGTTTAATTTAGGTACCAAACACTATTTTTTTTTCTAAAACTTATTTATCGACCCTAAATTACTTAATTTCCTAATGATTACCTCTAAAATATCCTGTATAGTCTGTAACCTACATACAGAGTATTTAATGTTATGTCATTATGTCATGTTATTTGAAGATACGAAAAAAATGTACCTACCTACCTCCTAACATAAGTATATTTTTTCAACTTTTTCCGAATTGAATAATGTACCAAAAATTATTGGTAATACCTACATAAAATAAAAAAAACCTATTTATTAGAATGACCTAGCTAAAAGTTTTTTTTTTAATTCCCGTCCAGTCCTTAGATTTGGAAGGGTGAGTTCATCGGCAGCGTGGCCCTAAATAAGGGCATTTTTACACAACTACTTATAGCCAGATTCTATATTCAACCTCTTTGGTAGGTAGGTACTAGTATAACTAGGGTTAGACTAGTTGAAAGTTAGCGAAGACTTGATGTCACCATCACGTATCAAGACATCAAGTCTACGCTAACGTTTTATAAGATAGACCGAACTTTTTAGTCTAACTAAAAACTACTAACGCTACTTCGGGTGCGCTCGGGCGGGTCAGCCGAAGATTGCCGAAGTTACTCCTCTGGGTTTTCAGGAAACGCAACCAATCTCTCGTTGAGCTTTACAACTTGAACTTGGAATAGCTCGACTGTCGATCGGCTCGACCGAAGATTCCCGAAGACACCCGAAGTATCCGCTGGGTTAGTATGGATTTGTATAATTGTCAAATACATTACATACTTTAGTATTAACACTGCGCCATAGCTGAACTCTAACTCTGCTTTCTGTGGGTTGCGAGTTCGATCCCCATCAACAAAAATCATTTTGTTGGTGATGATTTACAACACTTTTTGTTAGCACAGTTTTTTTGTTATGGATTACTAAAACATTTGAATGTTGAAAATAGAAACTGGCTTAGAAATCAAATCTAACTAAACGCCCCGCGTATTTATTGGCCCTTAAAATAGCCCTGTATATATTGTATGTATTATACAATAATCTAAGAAGTGAGGCGTAAAGTTTTAGATCAGACTGTATTTACATAAGAAATATTTTTGTGTTTTTAAATTCTTAACAAAATCAAGATGATAAATTACTACTAAGTAAAGATACTTAGATAAAATATTAAAGAATAATAATATCACCATAATCCATTAACAAATTAAAAATACAACAAAATATGCTAAGGTAACATGATTATAATGTATAATTAGTTTACTTATACAGAAAATATTATTTTTATGACTAAGTATAAATAGTTATATAATCTTGTTACCTTAGAAATATACAAAACAATACAATCTGAAATGTCATTGTCACAGATATTTTTAATTTATTAGTCTTTTAGTAATATGATTTGATTGACATTATTTATTAAAATAATTTCAGAAGAAAAAAAAACATTTTTTTTTATAAGTAAATAAAATATAGAACTGATTTCAGAATCAGAAAAAAAAAGCAAAATATAACAACAAAAAGTTTGGAGGCGCCGGGTATCGATCCCGGTACCTCTCGCATGCTAAGCGAGCGCTCTACCATCTGAGCTACGCCCCCTGTGTTCAGAGTGTCGAAATTACTCATTAATTTCTTTACGACGAATGTGGCAATGAGTTCGAGGTCATGGTCAAGAATTAATGATTCCTGTTGTTAAAAATACCAGTTATTTTTGCGTCGATTTTATGACTTTTAGATTCTATATACATAGTCATGAAATTATTAAAATTATATAATTGTTCTATATTATAGAACATTATATATTTTTTTCTAATACTAATAACTAATCATTTATGAAGTTATTTTATTAGCCAATGATAGGCAAACATGAGAATTGCCTGTCAATTTTCTTTTTCCTATTTAAGTGATGACTATTCTGTATTTTAATATTTTTCCATAGAATTTAATAAGAAAAAATAATATTTAGGTACAGTCGGCTACACCAACAAGTCATTAATAATGATGTCTATTAGACATTACTTTTTTATCCTATATTATTTATTTATTTATTTATTTATTTATTTATTTATTGGGAATCCAACAGCGATTCTACTTAATTATAGGTATACAAGAAATAATGCTTAAAGTATGGCCAATTAGAGGTTTCCTCATCAGATTCTAAAGTAAGCGGAACATTACTATGTACTTAATATAATACTAGGTAAATTGAAAATGTTACAAGCAAAAAGATGTAGAATAAATAAAAAATCTATACATTAATATTTATGTGAAGAACAGCAAGCTATAAGGGGAAACGGGATGGGAAACGGGAAAAGGAAGAAGTGTATGGAATCTACTACATATGTATATGGAATACATATTTTTATTTGTTATATGTTATAATATTTCATACCTATTTGTCGTTTTGAATCATTAATTAATAATTTACTTGTTCGAAGTTTGGAGAGTTTCTATTAGCAGACGTTTAAATTTAAATTTAGTACATATGAAGGGATCTAAGTGTGAGAATTTATTATTATAGGTGTTTACTAATCTGGTTAAAACTGAGTTTTGAGTGAAGTTGGTACGGTGGAATGGGACATGAAATAATGTAGTGTGACGTGTACGTCGTGTAGGTACGTTAAGACATAGATGGCTCAATAGGTCAGGGCAGTCAATTTGACCTGTGACTATGTCGTAGAATAAGAGCATATCTGATACGACACGTCGATCGGAGAGAGATGTTATTTTGTAGTAAGCACAGGCACTTTCGTAGCTATCAAAATATTTTTTGAATTTATAGTTTAAGTGTTTGATGAGTTTAAGTTGTATGTTTTCGAGGCGTTCAATATATGTTACGTATTGCGGACTCCAGATTGGACTGGCATAGTCTAACGAGCTGCGAACAAATGCGTTGTACACTACTTTGATACAGCTCAGGTCATTCATAGGTTTACAGACGCGTGTTACAAAACCTAGACTTTTATATGATTTAACTGATATATTGCTTATGTGTATATCCATTAATAATTTGCTATCCAGATAAACCCCAAGGTCCTTGACCTCCTCTGTTTTAGCTATGGGTGACCCTTGGATGGTGTAACTAAAGTTAACTGGTTTTGTTTTACGTGTAAATGTTATGGCTTGACATTTCGCAGTGTTTACCTTAATTCGGTTCCTTAAATAGTATTCCGATAGCCTGTTGAGATCGTTTTGTAGTTGAAAGCAATCATCCTGTTTGTTAACTTCTATATATATTTTCGTGTCATCTGCGTACATTAAAAATTTGGAGTGTTTAAAACACAAGTATATGTCATATAAAAAGATGTTGTAAAGAAGAGGACCTAAGTGAGATCCTTGTGGGACCCCTGAAGTTACCTTGACATAATCAGAACAGAAGCCACCAACCACCACAGCTTGAGAGCGATTTGCAAGGTAAGAGGTAATCCATCGTAAAAGGTCGCCCTGTATACCTAAATGTTTCAGCTTTTCCCGTAGAATGAAGTGATCCACACGATCGAAAGCTTTTTCGAAATCTGTGTAGATCACATCAATCTGTTTATGTTTGTCGACCGCGTGGTGCAAATCTGTTAAAAAAACTGAAAGATTGGTTACAGTAGACCGGCCAGTTAAAAATCCGTGCTGCTCAAGCGGTATATTCGGGGTGAGCATTGAATACAGATGTTCATAGACAAGCTTTTCAAAAATCTTACCAAAAATGTTCAAAATCGAGATGGGCCTATAGTTTTCAACCTTTAACTTAGATTCTTTTTTGTGTATTGGTACAATATGTGCTTTTTTCCAAATTTCAGGAAAGATACCTTCGCGGATCGACCTATTATATAAAATATGCAATGGATTAACTAACGCTAGAGAACAACGCGCGATGAATATGGGCGGAATGCCATCACAGCCTGGACCTTTATTTACATCAATGCGTTGAAGGGATTTTTTTATAACTGTAGGTGATAAATGAGGCGTATTGTTAATAATAGTCACACTACTGGCTGATGGTGGAAGGGGTAAAGGTTGATAGTTCTGCGCGGGGGCTATGAAAACACTTTTGAAAAAATGATTAAATGCTGTGCTGATTTCATCGCCAGTTATAAACTTTCGGCCTTGAAAGGTTACACATCGAGGATACGAACTAGTACCGCGTCTAGATTTAACGAACTTCCAGAAAGCCTTAGGGTTTCTTTTTATGTCCGCGACAGTTCTATTTATGTATGTCTCAAAGCATTCTTTTTCGACTTTACGTTCCCTGGATCTATACATCGAGAAATCATTATAATCTGTAAGGTTTCCATACAATTTCCAACGTTTGTGTGCTTTATATTTGTCCCGGATTATTTTTATCAAAGACTTATCGTACCAGACTGGATACTTATTTGGTCGGAGGGAAGAAGTTTTCGGAATGAATTGCTCAATAGAGGAATATAGATAACTATAAAATAGATTGACTGCATCATCAACGGTGTTTTGACATAGGGATTCTTCCCAGGGTATTTCATTAAGATAGTGAATTATAGCTTCATAATTTCCCTTATAATAACGGTGCTTAACGACAGTTTTATTTACTAAGGGCGTTAGGTAAATATCTACGGGGTGAATTGTAAAGGATGGATGAGCGCAATCCTCTGGTACAAGAGGAGAATCAGATCTTAGAGTTTCTAGTGCAAAATTGCTAAATACCAGATCTAGAGTGTTGCCAGCATAATTTTTAAAATAGCTGTATTGACTGAATCCTAGAAGACTTAGGTCATTAATCAATTTATTAGCAGCCTGCTGAATTTCAACCGGACCTTTTTTCAAAATCTTAGCATTAGAAGAACTCCATGAGATACAAGGAAGATTGAAGTCCCCTAGTATAATGAAAGGATTATTCGGACAAGTAGAAATCGTCGAATTTACAAGTGTTATTAATGAGTCAACACTCTGAACCTGATTGTTCGGGTTACCTGGGATGTAGGTACATATAAAATGTAGATCACGGTCTGTACTTATGGAGCGCGCAGGGATCGTGAGTATAAGCATTTCAATAGTGTGACATGTCCAGTTATAGTCCAAACATGCATAGGCCGCGAGCTCCTTCTTAACGCAAATCATCACCCCACCTCCGGTCTCTTTGTGTGTGGCAGCTAAATTCCTATCACAGCGAAATACATCGTAACGCGGGTCACAGAACTCGGAATCTAAAATGCCGTCGCATAGCCATGTTTCCGTTATAGCAATAATGTCATAATCGCTTCTTAAAACACTTGATAGAAATGTGTAACATTTAGTACGAATACCACGAATGTTTTGATAAAATATCTTTAAATCACCTTTTAGTTCTTAATAATCTAACCGTATTGAAACCTAAATTTGATAGGAGTTGTATATAAACCACTCTACTCGTTAGTGCTAAATACAATTTAGATATGCCAACAAAATACTCGCAAAGTCTAAAATAATACTTTATGTATAGTGTACATTGTTGTATTGTAGTTATAAATAATAATATAGATTTTATTTGTAGCGGGTATAATATGTTTATTGCATTGGTATGTAACCTGTAGATCAGCTGTTTAGGTAAGATAGCGACTAGATCAACCAAAGGGCATTCAGTTAGTGAGTCACTACTGGACTTAAACATTAAAATGGGACTGTTTCTATAATTACGTACTGTTATTGTGTGGCGTCCAGTATTGACTGGTTTTGTAGTAAACAATTGTGGCGTATTTATTATTGAGTATATTATATATTGCAGATTTATTCGATGTAGTTCGTACTGAAAACGAAAGTTAAATATGTATAAATAAATATTTACCGTTAAAATTATTATCAAAAGAGAAACAAGGTACGAAATTGAGACGGTGATGATTACTACTAGTGGTAGGTTAATTAATATGTTTAAAGTTTTTAAAGTTTTATTGCGCTGATCTAGTCCCTGCCTTAGAATGCGTAAGATATTTTTAATAACCGCCATGAGCGTATCGTAGGTGAGTTTAGGGTATAAATAACAGTAACGACTTATTGCTACGTAGTGCCGTGTAAGTGGATTTGCGAGAAATATCGCTGTGTAGGGTATTCTTCGAAAAAGTAAGAATGATAAATGGGTTATTATACTAATGAAACTAGTAAAAAGGTAACTTTGTAAAATATCATGACAAACAAAAATGTGATAATTAAATCCTTTTTTAATATTAGCTTTGTATGAATTCTGTATGTGTATATAAAGGAGTAGGCTGGGTAGGAAGGTTAGGAAGGGTTTGCTTGCTGTAGTTTGCACATAAATGAAAAAATAAAAAAGTCTAAAACAAACTATAATACTATTATATTATTTAAAGGTTATGAATTTTAACCAAATACGCAAATCAAAGAACCAATATCATGGATTTATAGGTTTAATACTATTTATATATGCGCTGATATTTAAAAGATTTAACAAATTAAAGTATCAAATGATGCCTGACAGCACAGTTGACATTCATACGCCATTGTTTGTTTGCTATAAGGAAAAATATAGGCGTATTTTTAACAAAAATATCGTGTTAATATTAAATTAAATGTAATGACATGATTATAATGACTAGCAAGGTATAACATTATTACAAAATTGAATTCATTTAAGTATATTTTTCTTATTATTTCATTTGACATTTTTAATTATTTGACTTTGTAAGATTTTGCAAGTTAGTAGGTTTTAGTTTTATTGTAGGTTATTTAAGAATATTGTTTAGTTTTAATTATTATTATCTATATAATATAATTTTTTTTATTGATTTACTTATAGAATTTTAATTTTATTTATTTTATAAGACATTCTGATACGATTTATAATTGTTCAAGAATAAATGAATTGAATTGTTTCATTTCTACGTATTTAATTCGCAGTGTCTACGTTATTTTTTATATAAGTAAGTACTTATTGTTTTTCGATAGACACGTCGAAAACTTTTTTTTTTTAATTTACTCAATAACTCATTGTAAAAGGTACTTGTTTTTTTTCTGACTTTGCACAGATAAACTGATCTTCTACATTGACAATGACATTTCGAGACCTGTCAAAGTGACACTTACTTAGTAGCAGTCCTGTGCGCAGTGTCCATCTGCTGGAAGCTGGTCCTCTGCTCCAGGATGAG
The DNA here is from genome assembly GCA_932527185.1 of Ecliptopera silaceata. Lineage (NCBI taxonomy): Eukaryota > Metazoa > Arthropoda > Insecta > Lepidoptera > Geometridae > Ecliptopera > Ecliptopera silaceata. Next base: position 2,322,855 of record OW052217.1, on the reverse strand, counting down.
GACTATTCTCTTCAGCATGTTCCTCCACGCCTGCTTGGCTTCCAGGATAGCCTGACCACCCTTCTCTATGCCTAGATGCTGGTATGTATCTAGGCCATTCTGTAAGAATAAGAATCATTTATTGTATAACTTTTGTTTTGACATTGTGTTATGTGACATTCGTTATTACTTTTCTTACCTTATTCTATTATTGATTTGTTAAATTGCATATATTTAATAATTGTATACTTACTAATACATCTAATTCTCTTCTTCTCTTAGTATCTAATAGTAGTATCTAATTTATTTTATATAATGTTGTAATAAGATTGAGCTGTATATAATAAGACTTTATTTAATGTAATGTATGTAGTACTTACCTATCTTTAATTATTGTAATTGGCATTCTTAGCCGTTTTAATTAAAGTAAATGAATAAATAAATTTACTTACTAGCTAACTAACTTTACTTACTTTAACTTACTTTATTGTAAAACTGTATATAAAGATCTTGTAATATGTATAAATGTTTCAACAGCCTACCCGTTTCGGGCGTACAATATTATTTAACTTAAATTTAGGGACTTAGGTACAAGTATTATTTTGAGTAACATTAAAATATTATTTTATTATATTATTTCTGTTTATGTACAAATGAGAACATTTAGTACCAGTACAAGTTATCTATCTATACTTCTATACTAATATTATAAATAAGTAAAGTTTGTGTGATTGTTTTTTTGTTAAATTATAAGGGGTAATCTCGGGTTCTACTTAACCGATTTTAAAAATTCTTTCATCAATAGAAAGTCACATTATTGCTGAGTGTCATGGTTATATAAAAAACCGAAAAATAAAAAGGCGTTTACGTGGTAGTCCGTTTTGCAAAGTGAATCGGAGAAAAACGGTCGAATTATGCCCAACGGAGTGGGCGCGGGTCAGCTAATTAATGATAATTACAGATCAATATGATCCTTAGGTTTGATGGAAAAAGAAATAATTAAAATGGGTTTAGCTAATAAAACAAAATTACTTACTAACTTATCAACACCCAGACACATAACAAATATTTATGTTCCTCACACAAACATTTGCTTTGGGTGGGGATCGAACCCACGACCCACTGCATGGAAGGCAATAATTATAATTATATGTATATAGGTACTTACATCCAATATTTCCAGATGCAGCACTTTGACTCCCGATATCGACTTTGTTTTGATATCAATCATTATATTTGCCTGTGGAAGAGAGAGATTAAGTAGATATAAAATAAATAAATAATGCTGGACAATCCACACAACATCATCTAAAACCAAGCTAAGCAGAGCTTGTGTTAAGAGTACTAGAAGACTGACATACTTAATACAATACATTACATAGATAGATATTTTTTATTATACATATAAAATACCCAGAACACCCGGAATAAATATTTGCAGATCGTACAAACATTTATCTCAAGGCGGGAATCGAACCCGCAACCTCCGCGTCACAGGCGGACCTTCGCCCGCCGCGCCACATCGGTCGTCCTATTACGTTATATGTACTTATATGTATTTTGACATGTGTCAAAGTAATTAAGACAAGTGTAGGACGCCCTCTGGCGAGATGGAGCGACGATCTGAATGTAGCAACACAAGAAAAGATGAGACCGGACCCAGTCACGCGTCTAGAGACCTATTTTTATTTAGTTGTAATTCTTTGTAAGAAGGATTATAAAAAACGTTAGGAACCAGGCCGTAAGTTTCTTGCCCGTTCTTCTAGGCTCTGGTCGCGTGGAACTGGCACCTAGAATCACCTAGTATGTAAGATTCTAAATGACCCTTGTGATTTTATTGAATAAAGTTTTACTTTACCTACGTCCAGCAGTGGACAGATATATGATGATTATACGCTCTACTTTTTGGCAATAACTGATGTTTATTTTATTATTATTTGTCATTTGCAAAAAGTAACAGTTTTCGAGAAAAGTTGATATTATAAAAAGGTACCTACATAGGTTATACATACTTTTATAATGTATTCTCTGTGACTATATTACGTTTATTTATTATAAGTACTTAGGTTTTTTTTTAATGGTATAAATATGACATCAAATTTTGATGCTGACTGTCCTAAAGATCCGAACATTTTACAAAAAAATCAATACGCGCTTTATTTATCAACTTTATTATAATTATAAATTAACACTAATTATATTCAAGGCTATAAAATACAATAATCTATATAATAAAAATGGATTGCTGTTCGTTAGTCTCGCTAAAACTCGAGAACGGCTGAACCGATTTGGCTAATTTTGGTCTTGAAATGTTCCTGGAGGTCCAGGGAAGGTTTAAAAGGTTTAAGAATAATGAAAAATGCTAGGGAATGTAAGAAAAACAAGAATTTAATTTTCCCATACAAAAAGATATTAGCTGTCATGAATGTGACATGACTAGGGGTACTGTAGACTCGATCGAAACCTTATATGAATAAAACAAAACATAAAAAAATATTGATTTTGAGTCGACAACATATATCCGGAAAATTCTAATTATGGAGCATTTAATTAAATTCCAATGGCTCTGACAAACAAACCGCTGTCGCCATCTTTTAATTGTCAGTCGTTGACGTTTCGCGAAAATATTGTTTTGACACTTCTTTATGTTAGACATACTCTTTGTTATTTGTGTTTTTTCTTTAAACCTTTTTGGCCGATTATCGTTATAATCACCATAGAAAAAAGAATACTCTAAAAGTTGAAGGTTTAGTTCAAATGTCATTTAGTTTCGTAATTCATGTAATGGCCAAATATTTATAAGAAACTGCAAGCAAATGCAAATGTGCAGTCGATGTGTGGACTGGAACAACATTATACTCGGTAAGCGGCTCAATATATTTGACTTGACCACATGCATAGCCTGTGTTGAGTTGTCATGAACACGTACAGAAACAGACTCGATTTCTGTACCATTTTTCTTGATAATGGAATGGACCCCTTCATGCGCAAGTTCAACTTGAACTTGAGAATAACCACTTTCGAACCTTTTTCCAAAAAATCAAACTGCTCCTGCTACATCCCAAGATTTATTTGATGACTTTCAGGTAAGTTAATGGTGTAAGTAGGTTACTGAGTAAAGAAAAATGAAAAATAATGCTTATTACCAGATAGAGGTGGGAGGATATACCTACACCTACATACATTCACAATGCTTATTATTATTTGAATATTAGTCTAAAATATTTTCTTCTTTAAGGTGGATAAAGAGTTGACGCTAATCCAAGGTTCACTGATGACTGATGATGATTCTTCGGACAACGAGAAAAAACATCTGCTATCAGTCAGCAGTGAATTTATTTTTTAGAAGAAGAGGAGCAAGAAAACATATCAAATGGCGGGCAGACCCATCAGTACATTCAGTTGGTTATGAATGTGTTTAAAAATGGGTCAAGGCATTGGTAAAATGATAATATTGCCATCAACTTATGTGGGAAGTCCTCGGCGCATGATGCAAAATGAAGAGATAATTTACAAGGCCTTAGAAAAGAACATAGACCCGATTTAATTGCCAGAATTTTAAAACATAAATTGGAGGATTTTTTTAATAAGGAAACATATTTTTGGAATATCGAGTGCGTGGTTTTACACCATTGAATTTCAGAAACGTGGGCTTCCACATGTGCTTATCTACTGATCTACCTGTCAAAGTAGAGAAAAAACTGAGTGCTTAAAACAAATAGATTTACAGAGAGTAAACCTTAAAAATATGTTTTGTAAATTTGTCTTAGTTTATTTTGAATGTTGATTTTTAAAAAAAATAAATTGTGTAAAAAATTTTGCAGTTTTTGTCTACAATATAAAAATAAGTCAGGTTTTCCTGCCTGACGATGAAACTCCAGAACGCACGAACCGATTTCCACGGTTTTGCATTCGTTGGAAAGGTCTCCAACGAATCTAACGAAGTCTCTAACGAAGGTCGCGTTTAGGCAAGCGTAGATAGTGTAGGACGCCCTCCGGCGAGATGGAGCGACGATCTGCGGAGTGTAGCTGGCAAACACAACATGAGAAGAGCCGAAGACAGGGCTCAGCGGCGCGTCTTGGGAGAGACCTACGTCCAGCAGTGGACTGATATAGGTTGATGATGATGATGATGATGATGGAAAGGTCTCGGGCTCCGTGACAAAAATAAATAGAAAAGCGGGAAAGAGGGAAAATATCCCGTGCGAAGCCGGGACGGGCCGCTTGATGGATGTGTATAAGTTACTAATAAATTCAAAAATCTGCTTATTTATTGTCTTTAAGGTGAAACAGAGTTCACCAGGACAGCTAAAAAATTATATTAATAGGTATAATTATTAGTTCTAAGATGATGATGACATTGTTGAGTGACTGAAGTTCGGTTTTGAAAGCAGTGTTGTTTGACTCGCTTTTTCTGTTCCTTAGCCCTATTTAGTAATATTATTCGGCTCAAATTGTGACCGCACTTGACGCAAAACTTGAAAGTATCAGCGGTAATAGTGAAGCATTCGTCGCATCTTAACAATTGTTGTCTGCAACTAGGACAGGTATTACTGTTCTTCTCCCGTTCAATCCATTTCTTACAAAACGGGCAATGCATTTTAAAAGTTATTACTTCTGAAAAATAGTTTTGAAATAACAATTATAAGAACGGATATCTATCTACAGTTAGTGCAATCCAATACTTTTCAATACTTTTTTTTAATCAGGGAAGTGTCTATAATCTCATAACGTGACTTATGTGACATACAAAATAATTATGAACATTATTATGATGAACATGTGTAAGTGATTTAACCACTTTTTCCGCACACTATGGGGCCGATACTTAGACTATCTGAGTACCTAGCATGATAGGTTTTATGCACACGTTTTAAGTGACGTTTCAATACATTTTCGCCCTATGCTAGGTGCTCTGATAATGCCTTTATAAGGCTCTGAAATACATATGGTGATACGACGTTCACCGGGTCATCTAGTGATAAATAAAATATTTTTATCAAGCGATTTCGATTAGTAGATTATAAAAGTAATAATAGGTATGAAATATTTAATAACAAGATTCCTATAAATATAATTAATTTATTCCAACCTTGAAATCGCCTTGAACCGGTTATCAGCTCATAACGTCACACGCGCGTCACAGATTATAGCGTTTATAGTACTTGTGCGAGGCGATTCGTAATTTCACCGTGTATATACATGGCCTTCGTGGCGCAATTGGTTAGCGCGTTCGGCTGTTAACCGAAAGGTTGGTGGTTCGAGTCCACCCGGGGGCGCATTTTTGCATCTTTTTTTGACGTTTTATTTTTATTTAAGACTTAGTAAGATTAAGAATGCTTGTAGTTAGTGGTTCAGTACCTAATATATTTTTTCAAAAGTTTTGGGTGTATTTAACACAAAGTAAATTTAAAACAAAACGAAAAAATATGCGTTATAAAATAATTTATAATAAAATATCTAACTTATTATAGTTTTTCATCACAATATTTAAAAAAAATTGAATGTTTTTTTTATTTATTTCATTGTACTTGTATAAAAGTATGCAATAATTCACAAAATTGGCCTCCGTTTAGTTAGTTTTATATTTTCGCGATTGACAGCGTGGCCTTCGTGGCGCAATTGGTTAGCGCGTTCGGCTGTTAACCGAAAGGTTGGTGGTTCGAGTCCACCCGGGGGCGCACTTTTTGATAAATAATCTGAATAATATTAATAACTCTGACATACGACTACTTATATCTACACTTTGTAGAACCGGATATCAAAAATACAAAACTGCAAATAATTTTTCTTGGGCACTTTTTTTTCAAGATACTTATTTCATTTAATTAAATAGGTAGTTATTTGATACAAGGATATTAAATTTTTAAGTTATTACTAAAATAAAGTATATTGAAAAATTGCAAAAAAAAAATATATAATTATTTATTATAAACACTTTCTGTGGTTTATGAAAAATACCAAAAATTAAAATATAAGTTTGAATTAAGTGCCATATTTTTTTAGCAATCTCCAGATGTATTATTCAAATTATTTATCAAAAAATGCGCCCCCGGGTGGACTCGAACCACCAACCTTTCGGTTAACAGCCGAACGCGCTAACCAATTGCGCCACGAAGGCCACGCTATCTACTGCGAAAATACTAAATAAACGTAATTTATGCAATAAATATTACGTATATATATATATATATCTAGATCTACCTATATTATATACATATACTTAATTATGTATTTACAAAACAAAATATGTACGTATATAAGTACCTACCTATTCTATCAGCAATCTAGTTCCCATAGTACAAGCTTTGCTTAGTTTGGGACTAAGTAGATAGTGATGTGTGAATTGTGCTTTAACACATAGGCACATATAATAAATAAAAAAATTGTGCGAATTGACAAAAATATAACGATAGCATGACGAAGCCGCGGGCATCGATTAGTATAAATAAAAATGATGAAATCACAAAATTGGTTATTATGTCAAATTTTAGCCTTCTCATCAAAAACTCATTTAGGTACTTATTCAAGGTATAAATGGTAAAAATATTAAAAATGCGAGGAAGTAGTTATTAATGTAGTTAGTGCGTCATTTTATTGCTTTATAAATGTATATTATGTATACATCATCATCATCAACCCATATCAGTCCACAGCTGGACGTAGGTCTCTCTGCAGACGCGCCACTGAGCTCGGTCTTCGTCTCTTCTCATGTTGTGTTTGCCAGCTACACTCCTTGTATCTATGCTCCATCTCTATGGGTGCGTCCTACACTACACCATTGTGTAGTGTAGGACGCACCCATAGAGATGGAGCACCGACAATCGTTGGAGCAAACGGATACTGGAGTGGAGACCGCGTTTAGGCATTCCTAACAGCGGTCTCCACTCCAGTATCCGTTTGCTCCAACGATTGTCGGTTCATGTTATGTATACATAGTTATGTATTTGTCTTTTTTTGGTCACGTTGCGTGGCAGTGACCTAGCTTTGGGGTCATAACATATGGCCTTGAAACCAATACCATTACTTATGCGAAAATTAAGATATTTAGATCTGTTTCTTTTGACTCTTTTCCTTTTGACCTATAGATCGCAACTTATATATACATAGGCAATTATACCGAAAATAATCAACGGCATATGAGCGGGGCGCAAAATATAAATATTCACGGACATTTCACACATCACACTCTAGTCACAAACTAAGCAAAGCTTATACTATGGGAACTAGTAGGTACTATGTTTCCTTAGTATCACCCAGAAACAGAATAAATAATTATATTCATCTCACAAACATTTGCTCTGGGTGAATCGAACCCACGACCCACAGCATGGAAGGCAGAGCTCTACTACCAACAGAGCTGTGATGCCTGTCGATTTGATTCTTCTCTATCATTTTAATTATCTCACTATTATATTTTGTAAAAAAGCAATTGCACTATCTCTCAAAGTTAGAATCTTATTGTTTTTGGAGTATAGATAACTAACAACTAAGCAATAAATAAATAAAAAATATTTTATTATTTTTATACTCACGATATTTCATAGTGTTTTGAGTAGAGTAGTTTTCTATAGAGCTAGTAGTATTATATTCTTATTTATATTTATTTTTATAATTTTATAAATTGCAAAAATGCGCCCCCGGGTGGACTCGAACCACCAACCTTTCGGTTAACAGCCGAACGCGCTAACCAATTGCGCCACGAAGGCCATGAGTATGAGTGATGAAATTAAGAGTTATCATGTGATTAAATAAAATAGTTGAATTAATAGTATTAATTCAACTATTTAATACATGTCATTCATATTACAGATACTGATATATTGCATGTTTTTAATTATAATCATTTATTTATTTGCATTAAATATGTCAGTACAAAAGTTCAATAAGTAAATTAATCAATCCTCAGTACATTCGCCTTATCAAGGCGTGCAAAATTGTATATAAACCTATGTCATTTAGGGATCTGTAATCAAATGAGACCCTATTATTTGTGTCTATTAATCCGTCTGACACCAGGCTGTATCTTCATGAGCCGTGGTAGGTAGAGACTTTAATTTTCACAGATGTAGGCATTTTAAAAAATACTAAAATACGTCAAGTGCGAGTCGGACTGGCACACGAATATTTGCTCGTTGTACGGAACCCTTCTTACACTAGTCCGGCATGCACTTGGACGCTAGTTTTTTCAATAAAATCACAGGTATCATTTAGAATCGTAAATACATACCTACATACTAGGTGATTCTAGGTGCCAGTTCCACGCGACCAGAGCCTAGAAGAACGGGCAAGAAACTTACGGCCTGGTTCTTACCGTTTTTTTATATGATCCTTCTTACAAAGAACTACAATTAAACTTAATAAGTACTGAAGTTCCAGTGCGGTGTCAATTTAACTTGGTACACATAATACACATAGGTACTTACTTAATATATAGTCATGTCAGAGACATAGATAGAAGATAGGAGAGATAAAAAACACTTTATTGCACACCACCTAATTAAAAATTACAAATTGAATAGGGAATCGAACGAAATCGAGATATACAATGGGCGGTCTTATAACTATAAGCGATCTCTTCCAGAGAACCTTGGAATGGACTGGACTTTACAAGAACGTTAAAGAACTGTGGTGTAGAATAAGAGATAATTATACTAATAAATGGTAATAAAATAAGTTACAACTAGACCTATTATATTGAAATATGTACATACATACAAATATACCTACTTGCATTATGATACACACTATAACATACTAATACTAATGAGTTAAAACAACTGTTTACCGCATGGCCGATGTGTTCCAACACCATTTTGTTAAGGTTCGGATAGAAGTACCGCGCCCGCGCGAGCAGGATGAAGGCATCGCTTATATCTTCACTGATATGATTGCTTGTACTAGAAATATAACAAAAAACAAAAAAACTTGAGGTATCAATGGACACCCGGAACAAAGTCCCTTAGAATAAGAATAAGAATATATTTATTGCAAAACTGTGTAGGTACATTGAGATCTTATAAAATAGGTACAGAGTCAGTAACAGTTTGTCCGTTTCGGACGTACAATATGTATCTAAGTATTATGTTTTAAGAATTTAATATATTAACTTAAATATTATGTTTTAAAAGTTATTTTAAGGAACTTATTATATTAACTTTAATATATTATATTAAATATATGTATTAACAGTCTTTTAAATTTAAATAACTATTTAAAATATCAATATTATCTATATGAGATCAAAATATTCACATAAGTTATAGAAGACCTTTTGAATCAGCCATTTTCTTAATCTATTCTTAAATATAATTCCATCAAGTTGTTTTAACTCTGTTGGTAAATGGTTGAAAACTTTTATAGCGGAGACATATGGGCTTTTATGAAACATGGTGTTGTTGATTTGTGGTATTACAATATTAAATTTATTTATTTAATATTTGCTTTCTATGAGAGAAGAGAGAGAGTAACACGCGCACGCGCACGCCGCACGACTTACAACTACTATAGCAAAAATGTCGTTACAACTTTTGGTCATAAATTTTTCCATCTAGCCACCTTTCATACAAAGTTGGGGGCGCTCGGCGATTGCGTCTCTACGATCCGTGTGTGTACAAACTCGTACTTGGGGTACTGAATGTAGCAACACAACATGAGGAGAGACGAGACCGGGCTCAGTACCCCAAGTACGAGTTTGTGCACACACGGATCGCAGAGACGCAATCGCCGAGCGCCACCGATTTTGTATGGAAATCCAAGCAGCGCCCCTAGCAGATTTCTTGAGAAGCTTGGATCTCCATACAAAATCGGTCGCGCTTGGCGATTGCGTCTCTACGATACGTGTGTGCACAAACTCGTACTTGGGGTACAGTTACGCTACGCGTCTAGAGACCTACGTCCAGCGGTGTATATTTAGTTTAAATTTCACAACTAGATCTCACTGCACCATATCGATTCCTAGATCGCGCTATCGAAGCGTTTTGAGTGACACGATCGAAGTTGTGACACCATTACTCAAAAAGTACTTCATGAAACTTATATCGGGCTACCTCTGATCAAAAAAGGAATCATCAAGATCGGTTTATAATTGGAGGAGAAATCGTGTTACAAAAAATACATACATTTTATTAAGTTTCGTTACATTTCAAAAAAGGTTTTGAAATGTAACGAAAACATGGATGGATAGCTTACACGACCAGGTCCCAGGCTAGTTTCCTCAGCTCGCGGCCTGTGGCCTGCGCGGTCCATTTCATCAGCTTCTTCCCGACATACGCCAGGTGGAGCCGGTTCCTCATCTGCTGCAAAGCAACCAGCGACGGCATGCAGGGGTAGCGGGTAGCTGCGGTGGTGGTGCTGTCTTCTTGCTCTGGAAACGACGGGTCAACGAAACGACGTCAAAACTCAGGGGGTAACTTGCGTGATCAAATATCCTTTCAGTTGCAGTTCAGTTTTCGATTATTTTATTATAGTAACTCATCAGTATTCCGTGGCATTTTTGTGGACTGACTTACACTAGGTACTTACCTAGTGTAAGCTTACTGTTATTGTTAAAAATCTCGTCACTGTTTGCTATGATAGAAAATAAAGGCTATTTTTCAACAGTAAAAGAATTCAAGTGGGCTGTGTAAAATTAGCAGCAAAGTAGTCTTGTATCGTACCGTTTACACTGCGCGGTGACGCTGCAACGTTCGGCAGACGAGCTGGCGTTGACGCGCAGTGTGACTCGAATTGGTCGATTTTTAATACAATTACCATAATTAATTACTAACAAATTAATAATGAATAATGCTGGACAGGATTGTCTTGGGATGGTGTTGTGTGGATACACAACACCATCTAGCCCCAAGCTAAGCAGAGCTTCTGTTATGGGTACTAGAAGACTGACATACTTAATACAATACATATATTACATTGATAGATATTTTTATTATACATAAAATACCCAAAATACCCGGAATAAATATTTGCAGATCGTACAAACATTTATCCCGAGGCGGGAATCGAACCCGCAACCTCCGCTTCGCAGGCGGACCTTCGCCCGCCGCGCCACATCGGTCGTCTAAACACTTTGTTCACTTACCATCTTCATCTTTATACATTTTCTTTGTGTTGTTTTATGCTTATTGATGAAATAAGCACTTACATGTTTTTTTATTGGGTTTCATATTAAATGTATTGCGATAGATTTAGTAAAATACATGGTGACAATCTTGTGAAACGGATTATGTAGTTATTAGCTCATATTTTTGGCTTTTTGGGACATTGTAATTTTTGGTGATAGAGTTTTTTACATTTATTTATTTGTACTGTCAGGAATTTTATTTGCTGTCATGTTGATAGATAAATAAATAAAAGAAGAATAAGGTTACATTCCTTATATTTTGAGGGTTTGTTGTATTTAAACTAAATAAATAATGCTGGACAATCCACACAACATCATCTAGCCCCAAGCTAAGCAGAGCTTGTGTTATGGGTAATATAAGACTGACATACTTAATACAATTTATGCTTATAATAAACTTTGCTTAGTTTGGAACTAGAGTGTGAATTGTCAGTGAATATTTATTTATTTACAGCCAGTGCCATGGTAGCTGGAGAGCTAGTGAACCCTGCGAGTAACGGTCTTCCTGTAAGGCTAGAAATTTGTACACTTACGATTTATAGCATGCTAAGAGCACTAGCCATGATCTGGCAGGCTTCAGCCCTGTACTTCATCAGCCACATAATTTTTTAATTGTAAAATAATTTGAGTTTCAAAACTTGTTTCTGTAAGCTTAAAAATTTAATAGGATGGAGTTTATTTATTGTAAATCTTGAAAAAAAAGTTACAGACGATTACAATCAGCAATAGTATATGCCAGATCAATTAGAAAATGCACAGTTGATGAGGTAAAATAAACTTTATCCTGTATACTTAAAATTTTTATATGTTTTCAAGTAAACGTCTCAGAGTATATATGTACAATGCCAGACGGTTTTGAACAGCATAAGACCTTGCCAGGCGAGGGGACAGCTGCTAAAGGCGTGCGAGTCAGAGGTGTTGCGTGAATGCCTATCTTTCAGTTTTAGTTCAGTTTTCAGTGATTTTACTTATTTTTTATGACATATCTGGCAAGCTAGCTTGCGGGCCAATGATGAGAAGTGGTCACCGCCGCCCATGGACACTTGCGAACACCAGAGGCGTTGTCAGTGCACTACCGGCCTTTGAGATAAAGATATACCCTTCTTTTGAAGGCTCCCATGTCGAAGCTCCAAATGTATGGTTTGAAATGTTCAAAATTAAATAATGCACGTTATGAAAAGTTCCTTACTACGTACAACTACGTACAAAAATAAATTAAGTGGTGTGCAATAAAGTGTTTTCTATCTATCTATCTATCTACAACACAAATAATCCTAAAGTGCTTATGAAAAAGTAGTAAGCTATGATTCATCGAATTCACCACCCTGCCAACGTGAACTACATCAACAATTATTGAGAACTGCCTACATTACCTACAAATATATGGCGAAATTGTAATTTTAAAGAACCATTCTTATTCCTGAAAATAACGGTTGGAACTTAATTGATAGTTCTTACGATTTTAATTGGTTTGAGAGGAATAAAGTTCCATCTTCTATACCTATACGACATACTTTTACAAGGACCTGCTGATACTGCCACAGCACAATCGCCTGAAACTGAGGAATACATTTCAGGTAACATACAACTATTTTATCCGTAACATTTAATATGCAGTCCTATGTAATAGAGCTTGATATTTAATTCTTAACAACCTTATTCAAAAAATACTACAAATTATTACGGTAGGTACATTAAAATATTTTTTCACTATTTTCAGATGAGGAAAACATTGTTAAAGAATCAGATGATGATGCAAACAGTAGGTAGTGCAATCTCGGATGATGCTGAAGAAGATGAATGTTAAAAATAATGTAGATTGCATAAAACCCAATAAAATACATTGCATTTACTGTATGCTAATAAATATGTTCATAAAATTGAAACATTAACATTTCTTATTTGCACTCCCTTAGCAGCTGTCCCCTTGCCTGGCAAGGTCTTATGCTGTTCAAAACCGTCTGGCATTGTACATATTTACTCTGAGACGTTTACTTGAAAACATATAAAAATTTTAAGTATACAGGATAAAGTTTATTTTATCTCATCAACTGTGCATTTTCTAATTGATCTGGCATATACTATTGCTGATTGTAATCGTCTGTAACTTTTTTTTCAAGATTTACAATAAATAAACTCCATCCTATTAAATTTTTAAGCTTACAGAAACAAGTTTTGAAACTCAAATTATTTTACAATTAAAAAACTATGTGGCTGATGAAGTACAGGGCTGAAGCCTGCCAGATCATGGCTAGTGCTCTTAGCATGCTATAAATCGTAAGTGTACAAATTTCTAGCCTTACAGGAAGACCGTTACTCGCAGGGTTCACTAGCTCTTGGACTATGGGTACGCTACCGATTGGTACTGATTTGGATCAGTTGAACTATCTTTAAATCGTCTGCAACGGTCTGTAGATAGCTCAACTGTTTCTTATGTATTTTATATGCCTATGTACGTATTATAAATAAATAATAGTCGTAAGTTTGTTTGTGAATAAAGTCAATATATATTTATTTATAGCTTAACAATCTCTCACAAAGTTTGTCTTCAACTTTCTTTTCTTGTCTATTATATACTAAATCATACTTTTACACTTTGTGAGAGAGAAATAAAAGATTTTTTTTTTATTAAACCTTATAAAAGTTAGCACACCTGCTATTTTGAGGTTTTCCATTTAAGATACTGCACTTAGCCCTGGATTAGAAGCGAGACTAAGTGATCAAAATTACATTTTTAATTATATTAGACTCGGGGTGAATCCTGACTGAGAGTAGAAATAATAACGCTGATTATTTTTATTTTATTTTATTTATTAATCTTCTTCTTCTTTTTATCGTGTCGATGCTACAACTGTATTTTGTTGTAGCATCGTGTTGGAAAGATTAGCCAGACTAGACACTGCTTTACCGTGCCTAGCTGTTACCGGTGTGCGCCTCGAGGAGGCTCTTTCCATGCACCCCTTTATTAATTTTATTAATTATTTATTAATGAAAATGTACATTACCTTAAACTATACTAATACATACATGAACTAAACTTACAGCCAATTATTGTAATTATAATTATAATCATTTATTTATTTGCATACAATGTAGTTACAATAGTTCTTAGTTATACATTAATTAATATTCTGTATAGGTATACATTCTACCAAGGTGTGCGAAATTTTATGTCATCTGTAATTTAAATTATTTAATTTATAAATTAATTAACAATATTAACGGTCAATTAAAAAATATGATTGATTGATTAAAGAAATGTCAAAAAAAATATTTTTAAACAAAAAAATTAATCATTAAAATCGGTGCATCTTCAAAGTTTAAGTAAAAGACATAAAGATTAAATACATAAAATATAAAATTACAAGAACAAAATTCAAAGTTTATGCTATTTTTGGTGGTGGATATTAAAATAATGTAAATATCTATTTAATAAAATAATATTAAGAAATGTCTAGACTAAAATCTATTTAAAATAAGAGCAGATACAGCAGCGCTTGCTCTAATATTACTCTCAGGCTAACTTCGGAACTAATAGTTAATTGCTAAACCTGAGGGCCCTATCCTATCTAGAATTTCTTTTAAAAGGCGATAGGGTATTTTTGGGTAAATTTTGCATGCATTTAGTAAAGTTACTTAGATCTTTTACAGTTTTATAAAAGAGGAGGTTTTTCTATCCCAATATTAGAATAAAATACAAGATTTCCTTTTTTAGGGTCGCGTTACAATAATGTAAAACGGTAAATTATTCCGCTGTCTGTCTGTCTGTCAGTTGTATCCCATGAATCGTGAATGATAAAATAGTCATCATTTTAACCCTCTAACTATCACAAATCGTTATTTATAGTTAAAATTATGACTATTTTATTAATTATGTATTACAACTTGGTCTTAGACAAAGAAGCGGGCTAAAGCTAGTACCCAATGTCTCCGTACATTGACCTTACATCTACAAGTACCTTTTCATGTACTAATGATACTCGAAAAGAGGCTGAGCACGAATATGTGACAATCGTAAACGTATCGAAACAGTGACGTGTTTGAGATACACTGCGCGTCAACATCAGCTTTACTGTCGATCGTTGCAGCGTTAGCGCGCAGTGTGTTTTAAATACGTTACGTTTACGATTGTCATATTTATTCGTGCTCAGTAGCTCTACCATAAGTTTTTACTATACTATATTTACTATACTCGCTAGCGTCTGTAGTTAAAAAAATGTATAAAGATTTGTACATCTCGCCTCTAGCGGATAGTTGGGTACTAAATTTCGTCATACTAATATTGACGTAACTACTGTAAAGTCAGGCGATTTTACTGTGACAACTCATGGTAGAAGTACAGTCCCCTCTCTTTAGATATATATTATTCCCGACCAATGTAACTTGATACTTCGTTATATCCATAGACATAGAGATCCTCGCGAAATTGCCATGTGCGGCCAATACCTGTCTCTTTCCTGTAGGTCTGTAAGTCTGTATAAAGACAACTACTGGCCGCACGATTGTTTTGTCTCTCTCACGCTTTGCCATCCGTATTTACTTCATACCATTACCAGTACTCCAAGTACGAGTTAGTGGACGGATAGCAGAGACGCAATCGCCAAGCACCAATTTTATATGGAAATCCAAGCTTCTCAAGAAATCTGCTAGAGGCGGTGCTTGGATCTTCATACAAAATCGGTGGCGCTCGGCGATTGCGTCTCTACGATCCGTGTGTGGACAAACTCGTACTTGGGGTACTGGATGCTTAGTACGTCTACCATGAGCTGTCACAGTAAAATCGCCTGACTTTACTACAGTAGTTACGTCAATATTAGTATGAAGAATTTTAGTACCCAACTATCCGCTAGAGGCGCTGTACAAATCTTCATACATTTTTTTAACTACAGACGCTAGCGAGTATAGTAAATATACTATAGTAAAAACTTATGGTAGACCTACAGTAATTTGGCGAACGCTACACGTCAATATTGTGATAATTATCATGATATTTACTTATGTATCTTGGTTTTTGTATGTTATGTATATTGTGATCCGTCAATACATTACCCTACACGTCAATAAATATCGTAATCCGATAGTATATATTGACGGATCACAATATGGATCTTGCGTGTAGCATTCGCCTTTCTCTATGTCTAAAATTTTGTCTGACAGCTTAAGTGCTAAAAAAGTATTTTTGCTGAAATACTAAGAGGAATCATATTTCATTTGCATCAAAAAATACATTTTCTTTTTCAACCAACTTCATAAAAGGAGGTTCTCAATTCGTTCCATTATGTATGTAACGCAATTACTTACTTAGTCAATTGAGAACCAATTTTGATAATTCTTTTCTCAAAACGTATTAATCAGATCTCAATTAAAATACAAGCTTATTCTACCTTTGAAGTACCCTATCCAATAAAAAATAATCATCAAAATGGGTTCAGTTCCTGAATTATAACTGGTATAATGTCTTATTAAAACTTAGACTGAAAAAATACCTTGTAAAAAATGTGCACTATAATCTAAATGAATACTATAATTCTGGTTCAGATTATACTATGTAATGGTAGTAGTTCCTATGTGTATATATGTTAATCTTAAGATAGATTCTAATACATAAATAATAGGTATGATTACTATTTATATTAAGTAAAAATATTGTACACCCAAAATGGGTAAACTGTTGAATCTAAGTAGGTATTCCTAATAATGTAAGATCTCATGTACACAGTTTTACAATAAATTATTCTTATTCTTATTCTTATTCTTATTTTTTAATGTGCATAAGTAACTAAAAAGGAAGGTATAAAAAGCTAGCTATATTTATTTAATGTAGTTGTTTAAAAAAAAAAAGTAATTTTTACATTTTTTACATTATCACCAATTTTCAGTATTTTTTATCCACCTTGTAGAAACCGAAGTGTGATCGGGCTCAACGTTAGTTGGTTCAATGCCCGTGCCGTGACAGATTCGTACAATGCCTATTATATTCTGTATGGGGTACAGACCCCTTATTCACACCTCTAGCCTTTTATGATGGAGGTATTTTAATGTTCATTATAAACTTGTAAAATGTTGTGGTTTTTATTTTAAGAAAGGTTTAAAAAAAAACAAAAATGAAAAATTTTTAAAAATATTTATTCAGTAAGAAAATTAGGGCTTTTATTTTTTTATTTAATTACAATATAATATACAATTATGAAAAAATGTGATTCTATGTATTCTATGTAGTATGTATTTACAAACAAATACTTAATATACATTTTGACTCTATTTTTTAACCCCCTATCTTATAAAAAGTTAGCGTTGACTTTAAGTCATCATTAGATACTTATGGTAATCAGTACTTCAAGTCTGCGCTAACTTTTCATAAGATAAACTGTAAATATGTATTCGTTTTTATCTAAAGTTGTGTCATAAACAATCCCAAAAAGATAATTTCACTAAAATCAGTCCAGTCCTCTTCATTATTTAAAACAGCTTTATAATTCAAAATACAAAATATAAGGGCCTTTTCACACAATCCCTTTCACAGTTCACACCTTGAACAACTCAATGCGATATACGATACGTGTGGGAGTGTGAATAACTTCTTTATAATCAGAGGGTTTTTATACCAACTAAATCAATAAAAGTTTATTCAGTAAAATCACAAAGATCATTTAGAATCGAATACACTAGGTGATTCTAGGTGTCAGTTCCTCACGACACGGCCTTACAAAAGTTACAAAATAACGGA
This sequence comes from Ecliptopera silaceata, assembly GCA_932527185.1. Lineage (NCBI taxonomy): Eukaryota > Metazoa > Arthropoda > Insecta > Lepidoptera > Geometridae > Ecliptopera > Ecliptopera silaceata. Next base: position 2,305,027 of record OW052217.1, on the reverse strand, counting down.
CTTTTAAAAATATTAAGTCATCATCATCATCATTCCCCTGCCCTTATCCCACGTTACGTGGGGTCGGCACAACATGTTTTTTTCTTCCACTCACTCCTATCATTCGTCAACTCTGAGTCTACTCCTCTCACATTCATGTCCTCTTTCACACAATCCAACCTTCTCTTTCGGCCTTCCTCTACTTGCTTATCCAGCCACGCTCACATTCATAACTTTTTTTGTAATATGATTTTCATCCTCCTCATTACATGTGTACCACGCAAATCTTGCACTCCTCACTTTTTCAATAACAAGCGCCACTTTCAAACTTCCTCTGACATACTCGTTCCTTATCCTATCTAGCCTCGTAACTCCACTTTCTTTTAAAAATATTAAGTAAATACTAATAATTCTATATTTTGCATAGTATTACACGATTTTACAAAATAACGGATTTTAAAATAATTATAGAGTAATTAAAATACTTGTCATTCTATATTTTTCAAAGTATGAGTAAGTATACGACACGATTTTACAAAATAAAGGACTTTAAAATATAAAGTTATTGAATACTAATTCGATATTTTTCATCAACTACCTAAAACATACTTTGAAAAATATAGAATTATTAGTATTTCTAATCTTCTAATCTAATCTAATCTAATCTAAACTAATTTAAAGAGGAAAGATTTGATTGTTTGTTTGTTTGTTTGCTTGCATCGAATTGTCTCCGAAACTACAGGACCGATTTCAAAGGTTCTTTCACTGTTGTGAAGCTACAATATCTGCGCTGAACATAGGATATGTTATATATTCAAAAAAAAATTGGGATCCTTACTAAAACTTCAATTATGTAACCCAAGGTGTATACAAATACCTAATTTTTTTATATAGGCTACCCGTGCGAAGCCGGGGCGTACTACTAGTACTCAATATTTTTAAAATCCGTTATTTTGTAAAGTTGTGTGCCTACTCAAACTTGGCTGTTTCTTCCCCTCCAAGATGGCGGCCTCTCATGGCATATTTCTATGCGTAGATCAAAGCAGTGGGGTGCACCCCTTGCCTAGGTTGTTTAAGTATGCCTAGGTGGGGTGCGTTTTAACAAATGAGTTGCTATTCTATGTACATGACTGACCATAATTTTCTAGTTTTATTACTAGACTACGAATAGCAAAAGGGTTCCAACTTTATAATAAATAATGCTGAACAATCCACACAACATTCTAAGGCGGGAATCGAACCCGCAACCTCCGCATCGCAGGCGGACCTTCGCCCGCCGCGCCACATCGGTCGTCCAATTATAATTATGATAATTTTGTATTTAGAATACTTTATTCAAAGTCAAAGTCAAAACTACTTTATTCAGTATTTACAAAATGTACATACCTACTTAGTTAATAAAATCCATAAGAAACAGTTGAGCTTACTGTAGACCGTTGCTAGATAAATTTCAGAATTGGATAATATATTCTAATTAGTCAAAATTATCTTTTTTTTTTATATTAGATAAGATTTTTCCAGGCGTTTTTTTCAGACTTCGTACTTAGCGTTAATTACTTAGTCTTTAATTTATCTGCATTTTCTGACTGCAAGTTATTAATCTTGTCAAGGCAGTTGTGTAAGCTTTTTTATAAATAAGCACTGCCTACTTCACGTTAATTAAGTACATGTATTATGGAGGAGGCTTATACCCAGCAGTGGGCTAGTACGGGCCTATGATGATGATGTATTATGAACATTGAATTCACCAAAATATCACTGAATTCAACATAGACCTAAATATAACTGAAATCAAACCATAAACAATAGATTTCCAGATAATATTTCATACAAAAGATACCTACGCAAATAATAGCCGCACGCTTCACAGATGTCATCGACCAAATTGTCTATTGTGTGGTATGAAGTACTATTTTAACTATAAAAAAAAATGATATAGAATACTTCTTTTTCTAGTCTAGATAAATAGATTTATTGTATCATGTTGGTTACAATTATTATAGGTCTTAAATAAAGATTAGAGCCGAACATGACCCTTGGGGCACTACAATATGCCATAAGGCAACTTTTTTGTAAATGATATCCTTAAAATTATACACAAATATTCTAATCACGTAAACTAAACTAATCAATTATGATGCTTAATCCTATCCTATCCTACTAACCTTCTACTAATAAAAATAAATTATATACTTACGCGAAAGCTTGTAGATGTAGACGCGGAGGTTGCGGGTTCGATTCCCGCCTTGGGATAAATGTTTGTACGATCTCCAAATATTTATTCCGGGTGTTCTGGGTATTTAATTAATGTGTATAAAAAAAGCACTCCGGGAGTGCCGGCAGAAGTGAAAACTTCAATATTAACGTTGTGTTTTCACTTTTAAGTTTTCACTTCAAAAATATAACCACAGACGTCATAATGACAATGACAATCACAATGACACAGACACATTCGCGCAAGCGGCGGTCTGTGTGCCGCCTAAACAGAGCACACTCAGGCACGGTAGAAAGAGTGGGAGATACTAGTTCCTCTCCCTTTCCCTCGATCTTACGCTTTTTATCAACGTCACGTGACCCTGACGCGAGTTTGAAAGTTTTTACCCACCCAGCGCCGCTAAAGAAGTTTTCACTTCAAAAATATAACTATCTATGTAATGTATTGTATTAAGTATGACTGTCTTCTAGTACCCATTACACAAGCTCTGCTTAGCTTGGGGCTAGATAATGTTGTGTGGATTGTCCAGCATTATTTATTAATATTAGTTTTAGACCGACATATAACATATACAAATACAAATACAAAATTATTTATTTTCGGAACATTTAACAGTGGTACAGAAACAAATAAAGGCGCGATGATAACTACAGTAGTTCGAAAACTGTGTCGTAGCCACCAACGCCCACCTCCTTAAAAAACTAGATAAATAGTGTTCCAGTAAACTATACAAAGTATGTAAAAATAAACAAAGCAAAGTAGGATTGGAGATATTTGAAACTAACTAATGCAATTTAACAGGATGAATGAGAATGCTTGTGAGTTGTAGTAGATGAGGGTGTATATAAGTATGTATGTATGTATGTATGTAAGTATGTATGTATGTATGTATGTATGTATGTATGTATGTATGTATGTATGTATGTATGTATGTATGTAAAGGTGAGTTATGCATGGAATGTGTGTAGAAGGGTTTCTCCCGGTACGCCAGTCTCTTAAGAGTCTGGTTATAGAGGAAAAACCCTTCTGTGTATTGTGTGTGTAAATGTTTAGTGTGGAATGTATGGAGGACAACTCTCCTAGTACGCCAGTCTCAAAAGACTGGTTAAGAGAATCACTCCGTGAGTGTGTGTGTATGATTTGTTATGAATGTGTTATATCACTCAATTACTCTTAGGAGATCTTCAGTGTCGTTGTAGGAAAGTGTTTTAAGCCAGTTTAATAATTTAATTTTACATTTATGATAAGTGAGTGGGTAAATTTCATTAATTTTATTTGCTTTATTATATAACATTGCGCTAATGTACAGGTAATGTCGGCTTGCGACTGCCGTTCTTCTGGGTTCAATATTGCAAACCCTATCCGATCTACGCTTATTACATAAGGTGGGATCGTAAGTAAGTTCGGAGTGTTTGCGAATGATTGTGTGAAAGATGAACAGTTGACGAACAGTGAGGACGTCACAGTGTGCGTAGAGGTCGAAAGAGGGGAAGCGGAACGGTTTTTGTAACATCACCTTCAACACAGCTCTTTGAGCTCTTTCTAGTCTCATAAACTGAGTCTTGAAAGATCCGCCCCAAGCTGTGACACAGTACGTCAGCAGCGATTGAGCCAGTGAATAATATACCATCTTAAGATTATTCTCATCTAAGGCATGACGTAGATTTTTAAAAACGTAAATTAATTTTCTAGTGCGTGAAACAGCTGAGTTAATTTGAAGAGACCAAGACAAAAAACTATCCATAGTAACGCCTAGATATTTAACCGATGAAGCTCGTTCTAATGGTATGCAGTCACATATGCAACGCTCAGACTGCACTGGATCACAGGAATGGGGGCAAAGTTTATAGACAGCGGAAGGTTGACTTAATATATTAGTGGAAAAGGTGATGTATTTGGTCTTAGTAAGGTTAAGTGTTAAAAGATTTTCCGTAAGCCAACTTTTAACGGTAGACAAGGCTAATTCAGCGTGGCTAAAAGTTTCAGGCCAATCTTTACCAGTGACAAGTAGGACTGTATCGTCGGCATAGGTAACTATTTTACAGCAAGGGATGTTCAGTTGACACATTTGATTGATGTAAATAAGGAAAAGAGTAGGTCCGAGGACACTGCCCTGAGGAACACCAAAGGTAACGTCTTCATCTTTACTTATGGTGTTATCAACCACCACGCGTTGGGTTCGGTTCGTGAGGTAGCTTTTAAATATTTCAAGACTAATACCCCTTATACCAACAGCTTGAAGTTTATCTAGGAGTAGTGGGACAGAGACGGTGTCAAATGCTTTAGAAAGGTCGAGGAACAAACCAATAGTTTTACGTTTTTTATCTAAATTTTGAGCGATTGAGTTTGTAACGTTCAAAACAGCATCCTCTGTGGATAAACCTCGTCTAAAGCCATATTGATTGGGAGATAAGATATTATTAATATTAAGAAAATCCAAAAGCCTTTTATTTAGAAGTTTTTCAAATATTTTTGAAAATATTGTTAACACAGATATTGGCCGATAATTTGTGACTTCATCCTTGTTCCCGCTTTTATATATAGGATGTACCAGTGCTTTCTTGAATACTTCAGGGAAGATACCAGATCTTAAGGAAAGGTTAAATATAAAGCACAAGATAGGTACTAAGACATGTCTGGCAGCCTTGACTACAGAAGTGGATATTCCATCACATCCTACAGCTGATTTATTTTTTAAATTAAGAATAACTGCTTCAATTTCACAATATTCAATACTAAATAAGGCCATAGAGTCAGAAATACCGTGTGAATGAGATTTATGAAACAAATAACTGGCTTGGGGCGTGTTAAGGGAATTGCGAGACATAATGATAGATGCTAACGTTTTGCCGACATTAGCAAAGTAGTGGTTAACTGTATCAACAGAGGACGACGGTGAGTCGGACAAACTTAAGAGGTTAGAAGATGAGGAAGTACCCTGTTTAAGACCGCCGATTTCCTTTATGGCCTTCCAGACAGCTTTGGGGTTTTTCCCTGCCCTCTCAAATTCTTTACGTTGGTATTCATGTTTGATTTTTTTTAAAAGGTTGTTGCAATAGTTCCTATAACGCTTATAAGAGATTGTTAGGATGATGTTGTCAGGTTCTTTTTTTTGTTTTTTGTATAGTTTATCTCTGTGACGGATGCATTTGAGAAGACCGGGAGTGATCCAAGGCTTTATTGTTCTTTTATTGCTTGGAGTTATTATATGATGTGTGTGCTTTTCTATTACAGATGATACAATTTTAACTAAAGTATTGGCTGCTCTGTTTGGGTCATAGGATTGAAGAACAAGTGTGAAGTCGGCAGTTTCAAGATCGAGTAGAATACTTTTTATGTCCATACGTAAAATTGTACGAACAGGTTTTAGCATAGGAGCCCGTAGATCACAGCTTAACAAGGTAGGTACGTGGTCAGTTATGGGAGAGTCAAATATGAAAGTTGAGGTGCATTGTTTCGTCTTAAGCAGCACGTGATCCAAACAGCTCTTTTCTCTCGTTGGTATGGTATACGCAGGAAGTAAGCCATGAGAAATGGTCATATTAAGATAGGCATCTGAATTTGGATCAAAACAGTCGGGGGTAATATTGATGTTTATATCTCCTATGACGGTGACTGTTCTAAAGCTACTGAGGAGACATAGGGTAGAATTTAAACTATCAATGAAACCGTCTAAGTTTTTGAATGAAGGGGATCGGTATAGTGCGATCACAGCTAGTTCATTCGAAAATTTTAGTATAAGACAATTTCCATCTCTAAATGTTGGGGTTTCAATGGTATAGGTTAACCCTAATTTTATAAACGCAACCACTCCATCATTCTGACTACTAAAGGATGAGGAAAAGGAGCTGTAACCACTCATAGATGGAACTGTCGGACATTTACTAAGCCAACATTCAGACAAGATAATAACGTCTAGTTGTATATTAATTCTGCTTAATAAAACCAAGAGATCGTCAAAGTTACGGTTAATACTGCGTATATTTGTGTGAAAGATGTTAAATGATTTTATCTTCCCGAGTCTCCTACAGTTTTCAGGAGAACATGTTATAACGTCAGATAATGAGATGCTATCAATATCGTTTGAAATAAAGTTGAAATCATCCATTATGAAAATTGAAAAGTCGCTCAGGCCCAACAACACTGGATTTGAAATGTACTGGAGTAAATACATAGTGCGTAACAGTATGGAGTGCAAAGAAGATCGCAGATAGAGTGGCAAACAGATGACAGCTAGTCGTCCATGAGAAGGAGAACCTAGTCTGAGAAGCATTTTGAAGGTGATTTTTTATGTGTGTGAGTGTATTGTAAAGTGTGTGTTTTTGTCGAGTGTAAGATGAACGAGGACATAACATATATATTAGTTTTACAAATAAAAATAACAAAACTAAAAAGAAATACAAAACAAGAACCGCCGGTAGTCACATTTCAACTGAGCATTTAGAGAGGTCAGCCTCACAAGTGACTCTCACAAGGGGCGCTCCCTCTCCTTTTCGGAGGAATACACTTCCATTGGATACCCAGCAAAAACGATATTGGTGCACCTTTGCAAAATCACGAGCAAGAAAGAAAACCCGCTTCATCTTATTTGTTAGATTTTCTGAAATGAATATTGGCTTCGCCGGGCCACCGATCCTGAGATGTTCGGTGGTAAGCCTGGAGCCTCCCTTGTTGAATTTCCTGAGCTTAGTGATGAACTGTTCTTTCAAGATAACACTCTTCAGATCAACTATTATGGTCTTTGAAGTGGAGTCTTTTGATTTAATACGAAAGATATCATTTACTTGACTCGGAAGAATTTCCAAATCAAGAACTTTTCCTGTCTTTACAAGGGTGTTCATAAGAGAAGACTTAGTCTCCGGCTGAGAGGAAGGTATGTTCCTTATTTCAAGGCAAGTCGATCTGGAGTTTCGCTCCAATGCATCCAACCTGTCCTCCAGAGTCTTGATATATGCAGAATCCGTCTTGCGGCCGGCCTCCAGCTGTTCAACTTTGGTATGAAGATCATCAAATTTTTGGCCCAGCAAATCGACTGTCAAGCGGATGTCTTCCACAGCAGAAAACAGTTTGTCGCATCTTTTATCCTGCTCCTCCGTGAATTCTACAAACATTGTTCTCATTTCTGCCATAAAGCTTTGGAGTTGCTCACTGTCAGAGCGCTTTCTTTTGCGAATGGCGCCTGAGATAGTTGCTGGCAAGTTAGGTTCTGAAGAGCATCCCTGCAGTGGCTGCGTAGCCGGTACTTTGAGTTCAGTAGGGCCGGGCGTAGATGTCGAGCGCTTCGGTGGCGTAGGTACAGGCGGCGCAAGTCCAATGGTGGCTGCAAGGGGGGCGGGGGAGGAAGGCGGGGTACGTTTGAGCGGCATGTCAGTGAATTGCAAGTAATCTGGTACTAGGGTAACAGCAAAAGTTAAGCAGTGTTGCACTTATGACGATAGATCGAAAGATCAGCTTAGAGTGGGCGTCTTCGACGGTCGTGTGGAGTTGCGCGGTACGTCCAGATAAGGTTGACCTCTACAGTGGCGGAGGTTTGCGAGTGAATGATGTCTCTTTTTCACTTTAGCACAGCGTGTATGTCGGTCTAATTTACACGCAAGGTATGGCGGTGTGCGTGGGCGAGGTAATGAGTAGGTAGTCACTCACTTGTGGCCTGTTGCTTGTGTGTGCGTTCCAGATGACAAACCGTTTCTCGCTTCTGCACTCCTAATTTTATTGGTGAAATTTTGTATTTTTATTTTAGTAATATCTTTATGAAACAAATGCGGATTAACTTTAAAAACACGTCTGATCGGGGCAGCGGTCCGGAGGGAAGGGAATATATTTTATAACATAGAACTAGATTGCTGATAGAATACTTATATATATTTTGGAAATATATACAAATACATAGACCCAGACTCAGTACAAATATTTATGTTAAAACCCACAGAATGGAAGGCAGAGCTACTAGCAACTAAGCTGTGACGTCTGTCAAAGATCTCTCTCTCTTCTTTTGTTTTAAATTATTAATTAAAAATGCTTACAATGTAATTACAAGATGACAAGATACATTAATGCATGCGTGTGGCCCAATTCAGCGCAGAGTCCTCAAACCGGCCCCGGGTGTGATCAAAGGGCTGCATAGATCTATTAACTGGATAGAACTGAACACATGAATTGAAAAAAAATCTACATTATTTTTTTATAAGCTATAGCATAGCTTCTATCGCGGGCCTTGAACGTGGAGATTGAATCCAGAAATTCTGTAACGAAAATAACCTAACACGCCCGACCGACACAGCGGTGATACTTTTTAGTTTTGCTATCTATCGATGAATAGCAGAACTTTTAATTATTTTTTGAAATATCACGCTTGTCTCTTTAGTTCAGCAACTCGCCTCGAGGTGGCATTGGTTGTATCGGTGTTAGGTACTGCGCATGCGTAATCCAGCAAAAAATGCTTTACCGCGACAGTCCCCGAGTGCCACACGTCTTTTTATTTATTGGATTCATAGTTCTTCATAGTACGAGATCCGGCTGCAGAATTACTGCGCTCATCTGTTTTTTGCTGGAAACCGATTTATTATGCATATTTATAATTAGGAGAATATATATTTATCAGGTTGCCTAGCAAAATTTGGCCGCCAGTATGTTTAATTAATTTTTTTTGTTTTGTTTTTTGGGAAAAAATATCGTTCACTTGTTTTTTAAATAAAATAACGTCTACATCATGGCAATTTATATGAAGATTAAAAAAAATCACGGTTGCCGTTGCGTACTTGGCCGCACCTCTTCGCAGCCAGGTGTAAACAGGTATGATTTCGATATATTTATACGTGCATAACGTTTATTTATTAATTGCATATCAAATTAAAGCTATATTTTTTTTTCCATTTTTTATCATATTGTCTGCTTAATTAAATCTACCCGCAATTAAGGGTTGCTGATTTTTTTGAGTCTTCATATTAATTGCCATGATGTAGACGTTATTTGATTTAAAAAAACAAGTGAACGCTATTTTTCCCAAAAAATAATTAAAAATAATTTAATTAAACATACTGGTGGCCAAATTTTGCTAGGCAACCTGATAAATATATATTCTCCTAATTATAAATATACATAAAAATTTGGTTTTCAGCAAAAAACAGATGAGCGCAGTAATCCTGCAGCCGGATCTTAGACTATCACGTTCACTTAGAAGGTGCTTCACCTTCACACTAATTAAATTGTAATTTTGAATCTTTTATTATATTAGTTTAAAATAAAAATAGTTTTTTAAAAGCTAACCTCTTGCGTAATTCGAGTGACGGAATATATAAGTTTCAGTTTCAGACCTAGTTTCACAAACAATAAATGATTATGATTTTACTTAGATTACGAGTTTACAAGTTGTCTAAATAATTGGGTTTAAAAAAGGACTTTTAATACTTAATAATAAATGACTGGTCTACACTTACTAGCACTATGCGGGTGCACGCTCGCTGAAGAGCGCGTTAGTAATGGACGTTTAGAGGCGACGCGCCGCATAATGCGCGCTTGTCCTACTGACAGGACAACACTTCTACAGGCATGATCCACTGCCTGTAGCTAAAAAAAAACACGCAAAATTTGAATCTTGGGGTAGTTTGGTCACTAACTTGTGTAGTTTGGTCACTAACTTGTGTAGTTTGGTCACTAACTTGTGTAGTTTGGTCTCTCACTTGTGTAGTTTGGTCTCTCACTTGTGTAGTTTGGTCTCTAACTTGTGTAGTTTGGTCTATAAATAAAATAATGTTCGATATTTTAAATCTCTAGGTCTGTAGTTTGGTCTCTGACTTGTGAAGTTTGAATTTAGAATGCAAAATTGAGAGGAGTGGTATAAAAAAAAATTTAGCACTCCGGGAGTGCCGGCAGAAGTGAAAACTTCAATATTAACGTTGTGTTATTAATTATATAATTATAAGTATAAAAGTACTATCATTTATGAGGTAGAATACAATGTTTATGTTTTATTTTTTATTATTTTTTATTTTTCGCCCTGTGCCGCCTAAACAGAGCAGCACACTCAGGCACGGTAGAAAGAGTGGGAGCTTTTTCGATCAGCATCACGTGACCCTGACGCGAGTTTGAAAGTTTTTACCCATACAAAAAAAAGTGCTCAGCGCCGCTAAAGAAGTTTTCACTTCAAAAAAATTGCGTTCGATATTTGAAATCTCTAGGTTAGAATTAGAACTGGCAGAAAGTTAAGAAGAGTATTAAAAAAAATTAAACGCATTCGATATTTGAAATCTCTATCTAGTTGGTGTATCTAAAATTCAGAAAGGGCCAAAATGCAGATATTAAAAAAAAGAATCTTCTATTATCGTTGTAGCTTAAAGTATGAGAAATTACCATAGACAAGAAAAATACAACTTACTTTTTTAATGTGCCGTTGCTAGGCAAAGGTAGTACTCATTCAGCCTCCCCACTGCTTATCACGAACCGTGAAAAAATAATATTGCAAGAGCCGTAACGCTCACTTCAACTTTGTTCAATGACTTGCTAAAGAAAAAAAAAAAAAAGAAGCCTTTCGTTTAGTTGCGTGTTATTTCTATTCACGTGAAAAAGAAATGTAGTTTTCTATGAGATTTTCTCTTGTCTATGAATTTAAGTCTGGAAATGAACTTGCTATATTACTTTTGACTGTTTTATACAAAAAAATAACAATATAACGAATAGGTACTGTATTTGAATTAAATTTATACTAATGTATTATTTTTATTAGCTAATAAATGTAATTCTAAAAATAAACAAACAATTATGTACTTTTTTAAATGTTTTACAACAAAATAAAAAACTAATAAAGAAGTAGGTACTTAACTAAAAAAAAGACTAGGTACTGTATACATATTACAGTATTCTAATACAATTACAGTATTTACATAGGCATATAAAATACAAAAGAAACAGTTGAGCTATCCACAGACCGTTGCAAACGATTTATAGATAGTTCAACTGATCCAATTCAGTACCAATGTACATAGGCATATAAATACGTGAGAAACAGTTCAATTATCTATAGATCGTTTGCAACGGTCTCTAGATAGCTACAATCCAAATCAGTTGCTAATAAAATAAAATAACCTTCCTACTAGTCATTATAAAGTCTCTGAAGTACTATTACCAACCCCAATGGTCAATCAAGAGCGGTCAATATTTATAACAATAACATATTTATTCAAAATAAGCTCACTATTTTAAGCTTTAAATCTAACAAAATAAAGTCTAAAACGCGGGAAACTGTTTAGTTTTAAAATGCGACCCCAAGTCATAGACAATGTTTTTTTTTTTCAAGAGTTTGCTGTGGCCAGTGTTCGACGAAAGTTGATAGTGGCATAGAGTAATGTAGTAACTAAATTCAGATAGGCCACTTTGACAGAGTGCACGTAAATCGAGTTATTGAAAAAATGATTTTTGCAAAGCTCAATTTTATTACCATGGTATGAGTTTTATAAATGCTTTTGATATTTTATTATGAACATGATTGTAAAATGACCGTGTATGCAACAAATGCGAAAATTAATTTTCGCAATTTGATTTGATATTAAATTTGATTGATTTTTTTTGTCATGAAATTAAGAAAAAACACTTATTTAATATTTGTTGTTTCTGGTTGTTACTATGCATTCTGTTTAAGTATTAGTTACAAAAAAATATAAGTATTATATCAACAATCTAGTTCCCATAGTACAAGCTTTGCTTAGGACTAGAGTGTGATGTGTGAAATATCCGTCAATCTTTATTTATTGATTTATCTAGTATTTTGGTTTTAAATCGCATAGGCGAAGTTTCTGATGATTATGATGATTATGATTTTATTGAATAATGTAATTTTGACTTTGACTTTGACTTAAAAAAGAGCCGTCATACACGCACGCGTCGTTTGTTTACTGTACTGATTGAAATTGCTAACTGCTCGAGCAGTTATCAATGACAGCTGTTGTCTTCAAGTTGTTGACTCTTGACTGCATGAGCGGTCCATGTATGTTGACCACTGGGTAACTGCTCGAGCGGTCCGTGTATGGCGGCTTTAACATTCACTGTCCTATCTACCAGCTTCTCTATGGTCACACAATCAAACATAGCAAACAACTGAATTATTTAAGTCCCATTCACAGTCCATAGGGTCCATAGGGTCCAGCTGCTTTACGAATATTTAAGTTTATAAATTGCCTAGGACCCTACTGACCGTGTTTGAATAGAACATGGAACCTAAAGGACTTTTAGAATTATTTTTCTAGAAATTAACTTAAGTAAGTACTTACTATTTTCTATATTGGCAAAAAAAATATAAAGAAAAAATTTGTATACAAACTTGAAAACGACATCTAATAAGGCTTTAAGAAGTAAAAATATTTATTATTATTATTTTTAAATTTATTCGTAAATTATTTATACGTAACTAATTTAAATGTAAGGGAGCTATGGGGATGTAAGGGAGCTACAGGGATGTAAGGGAGCTACATAACAACTTTAGCTCCAATTGTCAACCTCACCTGCACGCGGTACATCCTGCAGTAACCAACGAGGCTCTGGCGACCGGTCGACGGCGGTATAACCCTACTCATCCAGGCACTGTCAAATCCCTGACCGCTGAGGGGCAGCAGCCTCAGCGGTGCGACAGACTGTGTCCCTGCGATCGCCAACCCGCATGCCCAGCGTGGCGATTAGGGCAAACCCTCCTAAAATGAACGGCACAAATAGAAGACGGCCCCCAGTTCCCGGCAGCTCCGCTAGTCCTGGCCAAGGCGGCGGTCATGGAAATGGCGGAGCAGGGGGTGCGAAGAATCTCCGGGTTACGGTAGGCTGCCCATCCCAACTGACCCTGGCTACATACAACGGACGCACTTTGCGGCTTGATGAACACCTGGCGCAACTCGAGGTAGAGCTTGAGAAGGTCAGATGGCATATTCTGGGGTTGTGTGAAGTCCGAAGAGAGGGAGAGGACACCATAACCCTGGAATCGGGCCATCTCATGTACTACCGCGAGGGCGACCATACCTCCCAAGGCGGCATTGGGTTCCTGATCCACAAGTCTCTCGCCGACAACGTCACTGAAGTATCCAGTGTGTCGACCAGGGTAGCATACCTGGTACTTAAACTCACCGAGAGGTATTCCCTCAAGGTGGTTCAAGTGTATGCACCGACCTCGTCACACTCGGATGATGAAGTGGAGTTTGTCCTGGATGACATTGCTAAGGCCTTACATACCACCACAAAGGCACACTTTAACATTGTCATGGGGGACTTCAACGCCAAAGTAGGATTACAGACTTGCAGCGAATCATCAGTAGGGCCACACGGATTTGGTAGTAGGAACCACAGGGGGCAAATGCTGGTCAACTTCCTTGAGCGGGAGGGACTCTTTTTGATGAATTCTTTCTTCAAGAAGAGTCCCCAGCGAAAGTGGACTTGACGAAGCCCCGACGCTGTGACAAAAAACGAGATAGACTTCATTATAGCGAATAAGAAGCATATATTCAGAGATGTTTCAGTGATCAACAGGTTTAATACCGGCAGCGATCACCGAATGGTACGAGGCACTCTGAATATCGACTTTAAGCTTGAACGTGTCCGCTTGATGAAGTCTAAGCTCCGACCAAACCTACTCCAAACCGATGTGAACTCAGAGAAGTTCCAACTTCAGCTCGAAAATCGATTCGCTGCCTTGGAAACTACCGATGACGTAGATCAGGACCTACACAATGTGGTGAACATCCTCAGGGAAGAGGGCACGAAATTTTGCTCGGTAAGGCGTACGGGCAAAAAGTCAAAGTACTCGGACGAGACTCTTCGGCTAATGGAAAAGCGACGCCAGACACCACTCACCCCTACTACGCTGTCAGAACACACGGCTCTTAACAAGTGCATTGCTAAGCGCATACGCTACGACCTCCGTCGCTCCAATACGCTACGTATTGAACGAGCAATTGAGCAAAATCGGGGGTCCAAAGTGTTTGTGCAGCAACTTGGTAGGAGCCATCTGACACAGCTCACGACATCTAGGGGTGATACCGTCGTTTCCAAGCCGGAAGTTCTGGCTGAGATCGAAGACTTTTATGGCCGATTGTACGCCTCGCAAGTTTCGTGTCCGGGATCCAGTAATGAGGATGTAAGAGCCACACTGACCCGCCACTACACCGAAGATCTCCCGGAGATAAGCCTTGACGAGATCGAAATGGCTCTGAGACAGTTGAAAAATGGAAAAGCCCCAGGGGAAGACGGAATCACGTCGGAACTCCTAAAGGCAGGTAGTCTACCAGTCCTAAGGGAAGTCCAACGTGTTTTTCAATCCGTCCTGGACCATGGGAGAACTCCAAAGGCATGGAGCAAGAGTGTGGTTGTGATGTTTTTCAAGAAAGGCAACAAAGCCTTACTGAAAAACTACAGACCGATTTCACTCTTGAGCCATGTTTACAAACTGTTTTCCAGAGTTATTTCGAACCGTCTTGCGCGAAGACTTGACGAATTCCAAACCCCGGAGCAGGCTGGGTTTCGCAGAGGATTTGGCACCATAGACCACATTCACACAGTACGGCAGATTATACAGAAGTCCGAAGAGTATAATCAGCCACTGTGCTTAGCGTTTGTGGACTATGAGAAAGCCTTTGACTCTGTTGAAACCTGGGCTGTTCTACAGTCTCTGCAACGATGCCAGGTGGATTGGCGATACATCGAAGTGTTGAGATGCCTATACCATGATGCTACTATGTCCGTCCAAGTCCAGAACCAGCAGTCTAAACCTATCCAGATGCGCCGCGGAGTAAGACAAGGAGATGTTATATCTCCCAAATTGTTTACGAGCGCGCTGGAAGATTTGTTTAAGACGCTGAGTTGGAATGGAATGGGCATTAACATCAATGGCGAATATATCTCACACTTACGATTTGCTGACGACATCGTCATATTGGCTGAATCGTTGCAGGACCTACAACAGATGCTGAACAGTCTTGCTGATTCCTCACGACGGATTGGCCTGGGCATGAACTTGGATAAAACGAAGATCATGATTAATGATCTTATTACCCCAGAGCCAATCACCGTCGCTGGAATGCCTCTCGAAGTTGTGCAGGAGTATGTCTACCTCGGGCAGACGCTGCGATTAGGTAGACACAACTTCGAGAAAGAGCTAAACCGGAGAATACAGCTAGGCTGGGCTGCGTTTGGGAAACTTCGTCAAGTCTTCTCGTCATCCATCCCTCAATGTCTGAAAACGAAAGTTTTCAACCAGTGCGTCCTACCTGTTATGACCTATGCTGCTGAAACGTGGACACTGACAGTGGGGTTGGTTCACAAGCTGAAAGTCGCTCAGCGCGCTATGGAGAGAGCTATGCTCGGAATTTCTTTGCGTGACAGAATCCGCAACGAAATTATTCGTCAGAAAACCAAAGTGTTCGACATAGCTCAAAGAATTAGCAAGCTGAAGTGGCAGTGGGCCGGCCATGTTTGCCGAAGAACCGACAACCGTTGGAGCAAACGGATACTGGAGTGGAGACCGCGTTTAGGCAAGCGTAGTGTAGGACGCCCTCCGGCGAGATGGAGCGACGATCTGCGGAGTGTAGCTGGCAAACACTGGATGAGAAGGGCCAAAGACCGGGCTCAGTGGCGCGTCTTGGGAGAGACCTACGTCCAGCAGTGGACTAATATAGGTTGATGATGATGATGATGATGAATTTAAATGAATTATTTATAAGAATGTAATAATTTAAATTAAGACAGATAAAAATACGCATTTAAAATATTAGTTTTATTCTACAAAAGGGTGACAAATACGTAATTCACACTGCTATCAAATAAAACACGATAAATTCACACCTCTTTGAACTATGAGCATAGATAATAAAAAAATAATCAAAAACATGATTTTAAAAGCTTTAACACAGACTAGAACAAAGGTCTATATAAAAGACCTTAGACCTATTGTCTATGGTTTATACCATAGACAATAGGTCTATGTCTATGGTTCAACGCCTTTACGGAACCCCTATTAGTATTGAATAGCGTAGTGGTAACTTGCTCTTTCACTAACTGAAAGATTAAAAACCGGCAAGTGCGAGTCGGACCACGATGATTTTCGTATCAAAAAGTCATATTTTTGTATGAAACATCATTAAGTAATTAATTTAGAATAAAATAAAACAAAACAGAAAAACAATAATAGACTTAGGTATACCTACTAAAACTACATGCTATAACATTTAGAGAATTATATAATACTAGCTGTACCCGCCGCGACTTCGTCCGCGTGCCGTTATAAGAGATTTTGCGATAACCCATTACCATTACTATCTTCTTATGAAAGAAATTGGCGGTAAAATGCAGTCTAAGAAGGAAAACTTAGTACTTATTGGTACTTATTATTAAAACCGGGCAAGTGCGCACGAAGATTTTCGTACCGTATCTATGACCCGTTGCCCTTATCAATATCGAATAAATAAAATTTACGTATATAAGCCCCCTTGAATATTAATTATGCGTGATAGTTAGAGAATTTAAAATAGACAGAAATTAAACACTCAGTAATACGATCTAGTTTTACCCTTTGGTTACCGAACCCTAAAAACCCAATAACGTAAACTACTAAAACATAAGTAAGTAATCAAAACTCACTAAATTACCGTTTGCGGTATTGCGGTACATATATATTTCGTATGCGGACGCCGCACTGTTTCCGCACCGTGCATTTTGTATGAAAACAAACGAACGTCCGTCCTTACGCCGTACGACGAACGCACCGCTTCGGCACTGCAGCGGTCCGATACGAAACGCATAAATTGAAAGAGCCCTAAGTAAGAGCGTTTTCACATTATCCGATCTGCCGGGCCGGACATATTTCATACATTTTACTTACCCCGATATCGGAATGGCGTCCGACACCGATATCGGATATCGGAGGTACATATTTCATACATCTTACTTACCCCGATATCGGATCAGCGTCCGACACCGATATCGGATCGGATAATGTGAAAACGTTCTTAGAGTGAGAGCGTTATCTCATTATCCTATATATAGATAGGGCGTCCGACGGTACCGCCAGCATATCGGTGCCGGCTCCGATATCCGATATCGGGACGGATCAGGTAAATTTTTCATACATTTTACTTACCCCGATATCGGATCAGCGTCCGACACCGATATCGGATCGGATAATGTGAAAACGCTCTGACTCTCAAACTTGATTGAAATCGTTCATAAAAAACGCTACTACAAACTTCCTTTTTGCAATATTTGGTGTAAAATCAAGTCATTAATGTGCGTCTCAATTTTCATTGACTTTCGTCGATAAATAACGTTACAGAAAACTTCCCTCATTTTATTGCATTCATTAGAGTAAATTGTCACAGAGCGCCTCTTAATAATTTGATTAAAGTTCGTCGATTAATAACGTTACAACACACTTGCCCCTTTTCCCACGGAGGAATTTTAAAATATTATTATGTAAATATATATATATATTATAAAATATTATTATACATATTAAAAAAACAAACCATCTAAGTAAATTATGTTTTTGTATGATATAAGCGCCCTGAAAAGTACCAATCGAAACGCTTTCGATTGGTACTGATTTGAATCAGTTGAACTATCTATAGATCGTTTGCAACGGTCTGTAGATAGCTCAACTGTTTCTTATGTATTTTATATGACAATGTACATTTTGTAAATACTGTAATACTGTATAGTCGTAAGTTTGTTTGTGAATAAAGTTATTAATTGGTAGGTTGCGGTAATTGTGTACGCAACCATAAATAAGTCAATATAACTCGATTCAACGAAAGTTTTGCTAATACCGATCGACTTACCTATAACACATTGCCAAAACGCACCGATAGCGCGTTCTAGGATTACGCCACGCGTGACAGCGCCATCTATACTCGAAATTGTATACTAAATCGAAATTTTAAACTTTACTTACTCAATTTTAGGGAAATGGGGATGATTTTGCAAAATCTAAAAATGCAGATCCATTTTATTTCGCGTCAACATTATGCGTACCAAGTTTCAAGTCAATCGGTTCACGGGATAAGATTCTGCATACAAACTTCAAAGCCTTATTTTAGGGCTCCGGAGCGTTATTTCCAAAATTCCTGCCTTAGTACGCCACACAGTCACTCCAGGAACACGCCTTCCAAATTTCAAGTCTCTAGGACCAGCGGTTTGGGCTGTGGCGTGTACGTCAGCCGTCAGTCAGTCAGGACTTTGATTCTTATTAATGAGATTTTTATGCTATACTACATCAAAAATGGTCAACACTCAGAATATGCAATTTTTTTTTAATTTTTAGATATGTTGTTATATCGGCTATATATATACATCATCTGTGAAAATTTCGACACTCTATATATCATGACTCTTGACTTCTTGAGACACAGCCTGGTGACAGACAGACAGACAGACAGCGGAGTCTCATGCCTTGATCACACGTACAGAGTAAACCGGCGAGACAGTGACGTAGGTTTGAGATACACTGCGCGTCGACATCAGTTTTACTGTTGAACGTTGCAGCGTTAGTGCGCAGTGTATCTTAAATACGTCACTGTCTCGCCGCCGCCGGTTTACTCGGTACGTTACGTGTGATCAAGACATCAGTAATAGGGTCCCGTTTTTCGTAGTACGGAACCCTAAAAACTAGTTTTCAACGGAAAATACGCTCCTATTTGCATAATATCAGTTTTCAAACCGAATAACAAGGTAAGTTGAATTGAGTGAGAAGAGAATTTGAGTGCCAGTTCCACGCGACCAGAGCCTAGAAGAACGGGCAATAAACTTACAACCTACAATTCATTTGTATACCTTTTTCTTTACAATAAAAGTCGGTTTTAACTGTATTTATGTGACTTGTATTTATTTAAAGACTATTAAAAGAAAAACACTTTTCTAATTGGCAACAAAGCTTAAAAAACCAACACAAAAAATAAAACCAAAATGGCCGCTGGTAATCATAAAAAGTGAATAAAAACGACATATTTCAATCTATTGAAAATGTAATCATCTAGAAATGAGATCGTAACAAGAGGTCATAATATTTTATTTTAAATGTGTTTTGATATTTCCTCTTTATTAACTGTGAATCTGAAAATAGCTCATTGTATTGGGTATTTTGTATGTATAATAAAAAATATCTATGTAATGTATTGTATTAAGTATGTCAGTCTTCTAGTACCCATAACACAAGCTCTGCTTAGCTTGGGGATAGATGATGTTGTGTGGATTGTCCAGCATTATTTATTTATTTATTGTAATGAACATAAACTCGAGACGCATGCCCAGTGTTAGGTTATTTTCGTTACGGAATTTCTCGATTCGGTCTCCACGCACAAAACCCACGATAGGCTATGCAATAGTTTAAAAAAGTCAAATCCTTCAAACTTTTCCACACATCTGTCTTCACAATATTATTAATTCAATCATATTATTTAATCAGTTGAACTATCTATAGATCGTTTGCATCGTTTGATCGGTCTGTAGATAGCTCAACTGTTTCATATGTAGGTATTTTATATGCCAATGTACACTTTGTAAATACTGTATAATCGTAAGTTTGTTTGTGAATAAAAATATCATTATTTGTACTTAACTAATTCTCAATATATTTTTATCGTTTTTTTTATTGCTTATTTTTCTAATATAACCTCTGCCCTCTACAATCTACTTTTAACGTCAATTCGAGAGGTCTGGGCCATTCCAACCGGTACTTATATTGACCTTTTTATATAGATGTTGGAAACATTAAAAAAATATAAAGAATACTCCGTAAAGATGGAGATTTTCCTTTAATGATGTTTAAAGAAAGTGTGCGGTTGGATGTGGCAATAAACAGTATTTTAATTACAATTAATTAATACTTAGTTCATTAAAGTTTTTGAAAGAGTAACAAACATTAAGAAGAACTTAATGCTAGGAGCATTAAGTTCTATGAAATTGGCGAGGTTTCGTATAAGATTTTTATGAACAGAAACGTTTCACGGTTATAAAAAGATATGCATATCAAAGTATGATTCTTCAAAAGTTGTATGTATTGAAAACAAAAATGATTTATCAATTAACAACTGAGAAATTAATTAATTTGGATACCCTGACCCAAACACAATTTAATTTCAATTTAAAATTTGGTGAGTATATGTTCCAGCGTGTCAGCATTGCTATTGGTTGGTGGCAATGCAGCCAGTATCTTGGATACGCTTCCGATTGGTACTGATTTGGATCAGTTGAACTATCTATAGATCGTTTGCAACGGTCTGTAGATAGCTCAACTGTTTCTTATATATTTTATATGCCTATGTACATTTTGTGAATACTGTAATAGTCGTAAGTTTGTTTGTTAATATTTAAAATACTTATCCAAAATTTATACATCCTTACAATAAGGACTGGCAAATATGTATTGCATATTCTGTAAAACAAGTCGCCATCTTGTTTTCAACGACGCTATTCCGCGAAGAATATTTTCGTCCTATATTTTTCTTAATGGGTTAGAATGGAAATCATTTTCAAGTATTTCTTGAACATTGAAGACTTGTGCATTTAGCACGAGTTTTTCCTATCCTACTAATATTATTATACGCGTGACCCCAGGGCTGGTGAGTATCTGGCCCAGCGTATCATTGCTATTCAGCGCGGCAATGCAGCCAGTATCTTGGGTACGCGACGATTGCTACTGGTTTGGATCAGTTGAGCCATCTATAGATCGTTTGCATCTGTCTGTAGATAGCTCAACTGTTTCATAAGTATTTTATATGACAATGTACATTTTGTAAATACTGTAATAGTCGAAGAAGTTTGTTAAAATAACTATCTACTTTCAAATGACGACCGACGTGGCGCGGCGAGCGAAGGTCCGCCTGCTACGCGGAGGTTGCGGGTTCGATTCCCGCCTTGTGATAAATGTTTCTACGATCTGCAAATATTTATTCCGAGTGCTCTGGGTATTTTATACGTATAATAAAAAATATCTATGTATGTAATGTATTGTATTAAGTATGTCAGTCTTCTAGTACCCATAACAAAAGCTCTGCTTAGCTTGGGGCTAGATGATGTTGTGTGGGCTGTCCAGCATTATTTATTTAAAATGTCTTCGTAGTTATTTATAAGTATAAAAAATAAAATGTGTACGCATTGAGAACATGTAGTCAACCACTCTCTATCATCTAATTACTTACTAACACCACACACACATACAAACATGTACAGGGTGTTGACAAAATTAAAATTTTGGAAAATATTGTTTGTACCTTGTCCGTGACTATTTATTTTATTTACTTACATAATAAAATATTAAAATACCTAATTCATAGAACACCTGTGTCATGTCCGTGACAATTTAATGCATTTGGATAATAATAAAAAAAAAATCAAAATCATAAAAACCAATGCCACTTTTCGTTGTAATTTTATAACTCAAGAACGGGCTCACCTATTTAAACCAAAATGTTTAACTTTTATTCAGACTAATTAGCAGATGGTTTATGTGAAGTTTGCTTATATTCTGTCGAGTGGTTCTTCATTTATCACATTTTTTGTAGTCTGCTTATTTATTGCCTAAGGCAGAACAGAGTTCCCCGGGTCAGCTAGTTTTTTATAAAATATAAAACTACTAGTTAGAGCATCCTGTAGACACACACACATTGACAAAGTGCGTGTGTACAACAGCACACATTCACGCACTGCGCGTGAAAATTCACGCCCCAGCTAGGGCATTCGCGTTTTTTTTTAATTACAGCCCGTAGAGCTATTGTCACCTAGTGGAAGGGGATCTAGGTGTAGGGCTGTCACTTTATAAATAACTAGCTGTCCCAGCGAACTCTGTTCCGCCTTAAAGGCAATAAATAAGCAGACTACAAAAAATGTGATAAAAGAAAAACCACTCGACAGGTTTTATGCAAACTTCACATAAACCATCTGCTAATTAGTCCGAATAAAGCCTAAAAATTTGGTTTGGATAGGTGAGCCCGTTCTTGAGTTATAAAATAACAACGAAAAGTGGCATTGATTTTTATATACAGTGTAAACTCTATATAGCGACACTGAAGGGATTGTGCATTTTATGGCGTTATAGAGAGTTGTCGTTAAATGGAGAGAAGAAACATCAGACTCCTACTTATGAGTCATGGTCAACAACAGTCTACACATGCAAGCAATCCCAATTTGTAAACAAAACAACGAATTTCTTAGAAAGTTCGGTATGCATGATGCCGACAGTCGAGTTTATTGCGGGCTAGGATAGTAAAGCGACAATAGAGCGTACACAGCTGCGCAGTTTTTACTAATTTTAGCAACTTAAAAGGTACTTTTATTACTCAATTGTTGTCGTTATTGAGAGTGGGTGTAATGCTATGTAGAGTGAAACAGTGTATGAAAGACAAGCTAAACCAACCAAAGCCAATTGATTTGAGTTTGTCGTTATATAGAGTGACGTTACATGGAGTTTACACTGTATATAGATATAACATAGGCTATAATAGACTAAATCTTAATTTAGTTTATTCACAAACAAACTTACGACTATTACAGTATTTAAATAGAACATATGTAGGTACATCTAAACTAATATGTATGTATATAAAATACATACGAAACAGATATGCTTTCCACAGACCGTTGCAAACGATCTATTGTTCAACTAATCCAAATCAGTAGCAATCGTTGCGTACAAGATACTGGCTGAATTGCCGCGCTGAATAGCAATGCTGATACGTTGGGCCAGATACTCACCAGTCCTCGGGTCACGCGTCACTTCGACTAGACGCCCAGAAATAATTTTGAAAACGCGGTGGGCCTCGGTACCCCACGGACCTAGAGTCTCGACCCCAAGAGGAGCAAATATGTATGCCCTGTCGAGACCTGCATATTTGCGTCTCTTGAGATCCTCGGCCGAATCCGCCGCCGCACCAGCCCGAACGGATGTCTGTGACAGGTGAGAAGGTGCAAGGGTATCGACACAAGTTGCGTCGCACACCAAAGGCCTTCCCGCCTTACTTACTTAATATATTAATGTATTTTTTTTTTTTTTGGTGGCAGCCCTGAGTTACATTTTATCGAACTGAGGGTCCCTCAAAGAGGAGACCCCTGTACCACGGTAATATATAAATACACGGTTTTGGTCAAATTCATAGCTTTCATTATATTTTGCGGTTTATTATACATATGTATTATATTTTGGGACTCAAATAATCTGTTATAATGACAGAAAACCTATACAAAATTATAAAACTGTAAAAGTATTAAGTATCTACTTAGTACTTTTTTCATATCCTCATTTAAGCTAGATAAATGCAAATCTACGAAGTAAACTATTCTGAATTCATAAATTTAGGCCCAAGACACTGTATAAATGATCTCAATTGCGAAGACAAATAAATCGAAGGCATGGTTCCTTTCAGACAGGAGTAGCTCTGCCTTCCATGCTGTGGGTCGTGGGTTCGATTCCCACCCAGAGCAAATGTTCGTGTAATGAACATAAATATTTGTTATGTATTTAGGTTTTACTATGTATTAACAAAATGAAATTGAGAATAAGTATTCAATCAGCTAGTTCCCATAGTATAGGCGACAAAGAAATTGGTTTACCACTTTTGATGACATCTCCCAGTAACATAATTATTCGCTAAGGATTACAGATTGACAGATTCTGACGTAGCAGTCATTAATCTGTCAAGCGAAAATAGCCCTTGATGTTTTGTACGTGCAAATGATATTCAACCTTAGAGTGGTAAACCAATTTCTTTGTCGCCTATACAAGCTTTGCTTACTTTGGGACTAGAGTGTGATGTGTGAAATGTCCATAAAAAAAAATATTTTACGATATATTTCTAGCTGTCCAGGACTCTCGAGGATTTGACTATCACCGCCTTTCTCAAAAATCTATCCTGTATAGTCGTTATTTTGCTAGTCTATAAATAGGACCAAATTAGAACATCACTCGAAATATTTCAAACTACGTAATGAAAGCAACAATCGAGATAACTCGAGTGGTTTTACGCACGTCATTAAATGACAGCGAATGTGACATATCTGATGTCATTTGACGTGTCAAGTGTCTTTGACAAATACTCATTTGAGACTGTTTTAAATACTTAGGTCTATTTTAAATAGGCCTATACTCAGTTTACGCAAAAACAAATACATGGACATTTCACACATCACACTCTAGTCTCAAAATAAGCAAAGTTGAGACTTTTTACTAACTCTTGACACAAAAAAACATATTCTTGGACATTTCACACATCATACTCTAGTCTCAAAATAAGCAAAGTTGAGACTTTTTTTAACTCTTGACACAAAAAAACATATTCTTGGACATTTCACACATCACACTCTAGTCTCAAAATAAGCAAAGTTGAGACTTTTTACTAACTCTTGACACAAAAAAACATATTCTTGGACATTTCACACATAACGCTCTAGTCCCAAACTAAGCAAAGCTTGTACTATGAGGAGTAGATTGCTGATAGTATACTTATATTTTTGTTAATACATACATAGAATACATAACACCTAGACACAGGGAGAGAGGTAAAAGAGGGGTGGGAGGGATGTTTTGACGTGTAAGGGAGTGACACAAGTTTGACGTGTGGTTGTGTTTATCTGTAGACTGGCTCCAAAAGAATACACCGATTTTGATGCGGTTTTTATGTAGGTATTGAAAGTTGACGTTATGGGTAGGTACTAGAAGACTGGCATACTTAATACAATACATTACATAGATAGATATTTTTTATTATCCATATAAAATAACCAGAACACCCAGAATAAATATTTGCAGATCGTATAAACATTTATCCCAAGACGGGAATCGAACCCGCAACCTCCGCGTCGCAGGCGGACCTTCGCCGTCAAGTTTTATTTACGTGTAGATTACATTTCCTTGTAATTATAAATTCAATCTCACGAAGGGGTAGTCACGTACAGGTAGAACTATGTACCTACATGAGGTTAGATTTTAAAGAGACCGCATAGACTGCACGCACTTTTCAAGAAAGTGTTTGTTTTCATTAATATACGGTTTTTTTACTAATTCTTAATTTTAGAATTTGTAAGCTGAAGTGGCAGTGGGCATATTCGAAGAACCGACAACCGTTGGAGCAAACGGATACTGGAGTGGAGACCGCGTTTAGGCATTGTGTAGTGTAGGACGCACCCGTAGAGATGGAGCACAAGGAGTGTAGCAACACAACATGAGAAGAGACGAAGAGCGGGCTCAGTGGCGCGTCTGTAGAGACCGTCTGCAGTGGACTGATATAGGTCGATGATGATGATGACGGTTTTTTCATTTCTTTTTTGACATTTAATACGATAGTTCTTCTTTTCTGTGTGGTTTCTGCACATCTATACGACATGCAACGCTGTCAAGTGTTCATTTGAAATATATCTGTCAAGTCAGTCAAACGTCAAGTCGGCTGTCATTTGTTTTAATGAGAAAATGGTAGAGATTTTTTTCTATACAATTAAGGGAAACGAATTCCATCATATTTCAATATCATTTATTACACTGAAATACCCAAATAAAAACTTTTTTACAAAAATAAATAATACAACGCCTGTTGATAGTAGCTCTGCCTTCCATGCTGTGGGTCGTGGGTTCGATTGCCACTCAGAGCGAATGTTTGTGTGATGAACATAAATATTTTTTGTGTCTGGGTGTTACTTTAATTCTATGTAAGTATATGCTTACAAAAAAAAAGTGTTTATCTGTATTCTATCAGCAGTCTAGTTCCCATAGTATAGGCGACAAAGAAATTGGTTTACCACTTTTGATGACATCTCCCAGTAACATAATTATTCGCTAAGGATTACAGATTGACAGATTCTGACGTAGCAGTTATTAATCTGTCAAGCGAAAATAGCCCTTGACGTTTTGTACGTGCAAATGATATTCAGCCTTAGAGTGGTAAACCAATTTCTTTGTCGCCTATACAAGCTTTGCTTAGTTTGGGACTAAAGTGTGATGTGTGTAATGTCCGTGAATATATATTTATATACTTATACTTATTTACCTATAATAATAATAATATTATAATGAAGTAAAGTTTGTGTGTTTGTTAAATTGTAAGGAGTAGGTAATCTCGGGATCTACTGAACCCATTTTAAAAATTCTTTCACCAATAGAAAGCCACATTATTGCTGAGTGTCATAGGTTATATAAAACCGATAATACCTTATGCCCGTCCAAGTGGGCACGGGTCAGCTAGTAGGTATCTATTATTCATAGACATTTCACACATCACACTCTAGTCCCAAACTAAGCAAAGCTTGTAATTAGGGAACTAGTACAAATAATATTTGTATTAATATTTTAATGTTAGTTATTAATGATATTAACGACAACCGATGTGGCGCGGTGGGCGATGGTCCGCCTGCGACGCGGAAGGTTGCGGGTTCGATTCCCGCCTTGGGATAAATGTTTGAATGTTCTGCAAATATTTATTCCGGGTGTTCTGGGTATTATATGTATAATAAAAAATATCTATGTAATAATATATTGTATTAAGTATGTCAGTCTTCTAGTACCCATAACACAAGCTCTGCTTAGCTTGGGGCTAGATGATGTTGTGTGGATTGTCCAGCATTATTTATTATTTATTTATTTATTTAATGATCCTGTAAAGTTGTCGTTAACAAATAAATTTATCTTATCTTAAAAAATATAAAAAAATATCGTATCATCAATGGAAACAGTATCTAGTCATTCTCAACAAGCTTCATAACCCTTCACACACACATAGCCGCACCCTACGCACTTTTACGGATTTTGTCACGCACACATCGACAACTGGAGGATTCAGGGGTGGTTTAACCGACTTGGAAAAAAGAAGGGATTATGAAATCTTGAATATTTTATTTATTTATTTTATTTTATAAGTTTTGGGAAAACTAACAGCTAGGTAGTTACATAGTAAAAACAAATAAGTAGATCTGAAGGCCAATTAAAAGTTTCCACATTTATATTACGTAAGTATAAATTAAAAAAATGATATTTACGGACATTTCACAGATCTAGTCCCAAACTAAGAATTCTATTCTACTAATATTATAAACACAAAAGTTTGTATGGATGTAAGTATAAATTAATAAACTATATATTATTGAAGATATATTATGTAAGATTGCGCGGCTTTTGTGTAAAAACTCATGAAAAAAGGATTATGTAAAAGTATTAATATTTTTAACACATTTTTCAGCCCAAACTAAAAGATCCATATGTACCTCTATCATGAGTTGTCACAGTAAAATCGTCTGACTTTACTACAGTAGTTACGTCAATATTAGTATTACGAATTTTAGTACCCAACTATCCGCTAGAGGCGCTGTACAAATCTTCATACATTTTTTTAACTACAGACGCTAGCGAGTATAGTAGGTACATATTATGGTAAAGTAAAAACTCATGGTAGAGCTACAGATGACATGACACTCACAAAGAAAATATAAAACACTCAATACAGTTGCAACGAAAAGTGTTATGAGAGATAGCAGAGAGCAGGTACAGTGGCGTGCATAAGCAGTTCGCGCCGAACACAAAGGGAAGAAGTTACACGGTAATGTAACAACCAAAAAAATACGAATGAATCGTCTAAAAACAAGTTCTTACTTAGTAAGAGCGAGTAGTCAGTATGAAACTATGAAAACAGGTTTTAATAATGAACTCCACGTCGCAGGCGGACCTTCGCTGGCCGCGCAACATCAGTTGTCAAAATCTTATTATAATCTTATCCCTATCTTAGTCAACACGTGTATTTTTATAAATACCTATTCATTTTTTTCTGTGTAAATTCGGCCACACACGGATGGAACTAAGTGCATGTGGGGAACAAAATGGAATTTGCGTCAGTGCTCTTTGTATCTGACCAATATCATGTGATTTACGTCACTGTACGCAACTGTACCTATATAGGTACAGTTATAGACACAAGCTGATTTTTCTGACCAATAACATGTGTTATTGCTTAATTGCTTTATTCAGTAAAATCACAAGGATCATTTAGAATCGTCTTACATACTAGGTGATTCTAGGTGGCAGTTCCACGCGACCAGAGCCTAGAAGAACGGGCAACAAACTTACGGCCTGGTTCCTACCGTTTTTTTATATGATCCTTATTACAAAGAATTAATATTAAACTAAATATAGGTACAGTTATAGACATAAGCAGATTTTTTTGACCAATATCATGTGATTATATCAGTCTACGCAACTGTACCTATATAGGTACAGTTACAGACACAAGCTGATTTTTCTGACCAATATCATGTTATTAACTGTACTTATAGGTACAGTTATAGACACATAAGCAGATATTTTTGACCAATATCATGTGATTATATCACTGTACGCAACTGTACCTATTAGGTACAGTTATAGACACAAGCAGATTTTTCTGACCAATATCATGTGATTTACATCACTGTACGCAACTGTACCTATTATAGGTACAGTTATAGACACAAGCAGATTTTTCTGACCAATATCATGTGATTTACATCACTGTACGCAACTGTACCTATATAGGTACAGTTATAGACACAAGCAGATTTTTCTGACCAATATCATGTGATTTACATCACTGTACGTATCTGAACTTATCACATGATAAAAATATACTTTATTCACAAACAAACTTACGACTATACAGTATTTACAAAATGTACAAAGTCATTTATAATACATAAGAAACAGTTGAGCTATCTACAGACCGTTGCAAACGATCTATAGATAGTTCAACTGATCCAAATCAGTACCAATCGGAAGCGTACCCAAGACACTGGCTGCATTGCCGCGCTGAATAGCAATGCTGATTAATTGTTTGTGCTTCTCTACGATTATATTTTTACCTTTGTATAACATATGTCATGTTACGTGTGACGTCACCCTTAATTAAGGCCCTGACTGAAAACCAGCGCTGCTGGTATAGTTCCCACTATGCCAGCAGCACCAAGCTGAGTCAGGACCCGTTTTGGTTGCATCCGACACAGAGCGAGATTATTCAGTGCCCATACCTACCCCTTAGTTATGTACATGTACCTACCTAAGTACATTAGTTTAATTTTAGTATTTTAGTATTTTTAAGGTCAATTATTTCTATATTTTTTGTAATTTTAAGGCTTTGTGTTGTGTGTTAGCTAATTAAATAATTATCTATCTATCTATCTATCTAAGGTCAAGGAAAAGAACTTATATTATAATTTAATTTTGATACTGTAATTCCCAAACGTTTGCCATTACAAAAAGTTATTTAGGTACATTATGTAGTTACATTAATTCTGTATGGTGACAAATTATATAAATAAAATAATTATGTTCAATTAGTGGTCCACCTAAGTCCTGGGACCAGCTCAGGGGGTCATGTCGATATAACAAAATTAGTTAGTTATTTAGTTTTCCAACTACATATGTATAGGCGACCAAGAAATTGGTTTACCACTTTTGATGACATCTCCCAGTAACATAATTATTCGCTAAGGATTACAGATTGACAGATTCTGACGTAGCAGTTATTATCTGTCAAGCGAAAATAGCCCTTGATGTTTTGTACGTGCAAATGATATTCAGCCTTAGAGTGGTAAACCAATTTCTTGGTCGCCTATACGTACAGGGACGATTATGTATGACTAGCTGTCCCGACGAACTCTGTTCCGCCTTAAAGGCTATACCTACATACTACAAAAAATGTTATACTTAAATGAAGAACCACTCGACAGATTATAAGCAAACTTCACAGAAACCTTCTGCTAATTAGTCCAAATAAAGCCTAAAAGTTTGGTTTGGATAGGTGAGCCCGTTCCTGAGTTATAAAATAACAACGAAAAGTGGCATTGATTTATATATAAGTATACTAGCAGCACGCCCCGGCTTCGCACGGGTAGCCTTTATAAAATTGTACAAATATGTCGACATATGGGCGGAAGTGCTGCGGTAACCGCAAAGAAGAAAGGGCAATTCGCTGTGGAGCCTGGGCCACGACTAAAAAACTCGTTCCTTAGAGTAGCCACCTAATAGCCCTTTGAACAGACTTTCCTTTTGCTATTTTGACAAAGAGATTTTTTTTAAAAACAATTTTTAATATAACATTGTTTTACTCCGAATTATGAACGCCCAAAAAAAACCGACACAAAATATCGTATGGTTGAAAGTGCTGAATTTTTGAAATATTTTAGTACATGTCACATTTGATAAGGATTTTGAACATACATACTTTGAATATGTCGACGTATGGGCGGAAGTGCTGCGGTAGCCGGAATTTTTAACAATATTTTAGTACATGTCACAGTTGATAAGGATTTTGAACTTACATACTTTGAACATCTCGACGTATGGGCGGAAGTTCTGAGGTAGCCGGATTTTTTTACAATGTTGAAGTACATGTCACAGTTGATAAGGATTTTGAACCTACATACTTAGAATATATCGACGTATGGGCGGAAGTGCTGCGGTAGCCGGAATTTTTAACAATATTTTAGTACATGTCACAGTTGATAAGGATTTTGAACCTACATACTTTGAATATGTCGACGTTTGGGCGGAAGTGTTGCGGTAGCTGGATTTTTTTACAATGTTTAAGTACATGTCACAGTTGATAAGGATTTTGAACCTACATACTTTGTATATGTCGACGTATGAGCGGAAGTGCTGCGGTAGCCGGAATTTTTAACAATATTTTAGTACATGTCACAGTTGATAAGGATTTTGAACCTACATACTTTGAATATGTCGACGTATGGGCGGAAGTGTTGCGGTAGCTGGATTTTTTTACAATGTTTAAGTACATATTTCCGAAATTCCAAATTCGCCAAACACTTGTGTCGTCGCTCATTCACCCAGTGCTAAGTGTTAATTTGTTAATAAGTAATTCGTACTCCTGAGACCCAAGATACAGGCTTTTTGCCTAGTTTGGGCCTCGTTGTTTTTCCATTGTAAATTAGATATAAAGTACCTTTGTGTTTTTGTAAAAATGTATGTAAACCTGTGTTCTTTTTGGCAATAAATTATTCTTATTCTTATTCTTATATCACAGTTGATAATGATTTTGAACATACATACTTTGAATATGTCGACGTATGGGTGGAAGTGCTGCGGTAGCCGGATTTTTTTAAAATGTTGAAGTACATGTCACAGTTGATAAGGATTTTGAACCTACATACTTTGTATATGTCGACGTATGAGCGGAAGTGCTGCGGTAGCCGGAATTTTTAACAATATTTTAGTACATGTCACAGTTTATAAGGATTTTGAATCTACATACTTTGAATATGTCGACGTATGGGCGGAAGTGCTGCGGTAGCCGGAATTTTTAACAATATTTTAGTACATGTCACAGTTGATAATGATTTTGAACCTACATACTTTCAATATGTCGACGTATGGGCGGAAGTGCTGCGGTAGCCGGATTTTTTTACAATGTTGAAGTACATGTCACAGTTGATAGGGATTTTGAACCCACATACTTTGAATATGTCGACGTATGGGCGGAAGTGCTGCGGTAGCCGGAATTTTTAACAATATTTTAGTACATGTCACAGTTGATAATGATTTTGAACCTACATACTTTGAATATGTCGACGTATAGGCGGAAGTGCTGCGGTAGCCGGATTTTTTTACAATGTTGAAGTACATGTCACAGTTGATAAGGATTTTGAACCCACATACTTTGAATATGTCGACGTATGGGCGGAAGTGCTGCGGTAGCCGGAATTTTTAACAATATTTTAGTACATGTCACAGTTGATAATGATTTTGAACCTACATACTTTGAATATGTCGACGTATGGGCGGAAGTGCTGCGGTAGCCGGATTTTTTTACAATGTTGAAGTACATGTCACAGTTGATAAGGATTTTGAACCCACATACTTTGAATATGTCGACGTATGGGCGGAAGTGCTGCGGTAGCCGGAATTTTTAACAATATTTTAGTACATGTCACAGTTGATAATAATTTTGAACCTACATACTTTGAATATGTCGACGTATGGGCGGAAGTGCTGCGGTAGCCGGATTTTTTTACAATGTTGAAGTACATGTCACAGTTGATAAGGATTTTGAACCCACATACTTTGAATATGTCGACGTATGGGCGGAAGTGCTGCGGTAGCCGGAATTTTTAACAATATTTTAGTACATGTCACAGATGATAATAATTTTGAACCTACATACTTTGAATATGTCGACGTATGGGCGGAAGTGCTGCGGTAGCCGGATTTTTTTACAATGTTGAAGTACATGTCACAGTTGATAAGGATTTTGAACCCACATACTTTGAATATGTCGACGTATGGGCGGAAGTGCTGCGGTAGCCGGAATTTTTAACAATATTTTAGTACATGTCACAGTTGATAATGATTTTGAACATACATACTTTGAATATGTCGACGTATGGGCGGAAGTGCTGCGGTAGCCGGATTTTTTTACAATGTTGAAGTACATGTCACAGTTGATAAGGATTTTGAACCCACATACTTTGAATATGTCGACGTATGGGCGGAAGTGCTGCGGTAGCCGGTTTTTTTTTTTTTTACAAAGTTTAATTACATGTCACAGTTGATAAGGATTTTGAACCTACATACTTTGTATATGTCGACGGATGAGCGGAAATGCTGCGGTAGTCGGATTTTTTAAATATGTATTTAGTACATATCACAGTTTTTTTTTGTATCTGTCATAGTTGATAAGGACTTTGAACCAAAATATTTTTAGTATGCCGACGTATTGGCGGAAGTGGTAGCATACATTTTTAAATATTTGAGTTTTTGTCATAGTTGATAAGGATAAATTATTTTTAATATACCGACGTGTAAGCAGAAGTGCTGCGGTAGCCGGTATTTTATTTAAAGTTATACGGTCTATCTGATAAAAAGTTAGCGCAGACTTGAAGTACTAATACGTAATGATGACTTAAAGTCAACGCTAACTTTTTATAAGATAGAGGGATAGTATTTGTCATAGTTATAAGGAATTTGATCCAAAATATTATTAATATGCCGACGTATGGGCAAAAGTGCTGTGGTAGTCGGAATTTTTTACAATAGTTTACTAATTATGAGTTTAACATAATATGTACATACTGTTAATCTCATAAGTTTTCTTTTGATCCACAATCCACATAGTGGGATAAACAATAGAACCCGCATATACTTCCGTGACCGGCGCGGCGCCTGCTTTATTCCGCTTGACTTTTTTCCAATACTTACATTTTTGAACTCGTGATATCTTTCGAATGGAATGTCCAAATTAAATAATTTAAAAAGTCATATAAAGGTATTGAACCAGTCTTAATTATGAAGAAGTTTATTTAGATAAGGATTAATACCAAAGCACAAATAAAGAACGTTTTCTAACGGCGTCATTTTAATTATATTTTTTCGATATTAAAACACTTATAGTGACATATCTGTAATAGTTAGTCATATGCTGTCGTTGACTTTTTTGTGGATGATAATGTGTTCTACAAAATCGTAGTACATAATTTCTTTCTATCTTCAATAGTTTTCGCAGCGCACGCGATGTAAGGAATTTCTTAGGTATTTTTTTTACACCTTGGGTTACATAATTGAAGTTTTAGTAAGGATCCCTAATTTTTTTGAAAATATAATATAGCCTATGTTCAGCGCGGATAGTGTAGCTTCACAACGGTGAAAGAATTTTTGAAATCGGTCCAGTAGTTTCGGAGCCTATTCGATGCAAACAAACAAACAAACAAACAAACAAACAAACAAACAAACAATCAAATCTTTCCTCTTTATAATATTAGTTTAGATATAGATAGAAGAAGAAGATAATGTCAATAACAACCTACAAACTTATAACTTTGAATTTAAATTAAAATAGAGAATTTGAAATAAACAATTTTATAATTTTTTTATGTATTTTATTGACTGCAAATGTAGTTAAACAATTTACACATTTTTTTATATTCAATAGCGCCCTTTATCGGTCATTCATAAGCATGCAGCTTCGCAAGCCTTCTTGGTGGGAAATGAATTAAAATTTCCCGCCATACCTTGAAAAACAAACTGAACGCATTTGTTTTTAGATGAGTCATAACCGTATCTGAAAAAAGAAAAAAAACTTGAGAGGTATCTTAATTATCTTAATTTAACAACTAGCTTGCTTTCTATGAGACAGAGAGAAACACGCGCGCGCCGCTCAACTATAGCAAAAAGTGTCGTTACAACTTTTGGTCTTAATTTTTTCCGTCTATCGCGCACAGCAGCCGTCACAGCTCAGTTGGGAGTAGCTCTTCCTTCCATGCTGTGGATCGTGGGTTCGATTCCCACCCTGAGCAAATGTTTGTGGGATGAACATACACATTTGTTCTGTGGCTGTGTTACTTTACTATGTACCTATTTACAAAATTAATGTTTATAAGTATTCTATCAGTAATCTAGTTCCCATACAACTTTACAAAACAAGTACAAGCTTTGCTTAGTTTGGGACTAAAGTGTGATGTGTGAAATGTCCGTGAATATTTATTTTTATTTTATTTAATCGTTTCGACATACGCAATATGTAAGTACTCAACCAATATGCCTTTAAATCTAGATTCCTACATAATAATAATAATAAACCTTTTTTATATCCTTAAAAATACTAACAGAATTGCTTAAACATATTATTCAAATTAATTTAATTAAAAAAAAAATCGCTCGCTCATATTCGCTCCAGACACACTAGTAAGCGGACGTGCTGTCAATGTATTTTTAAATTATAAATTACACCCCATTCAAATTTGCCCCTAGTTTACATACAAACTCCTTATCTTTCGAACTATAAACGCTTGAACGGTGTCTCAGTGAAAGGAAAGCAGCTGGTGTTCACCTGCACTACTCACACAGCAAGTGTAAGTGAGTAAGCATTACTTCTTCTCGGTCATATTGAACGGGATCGTACGAACCCGCCCGAAGATTATCACTTAACTACAACTTCACGTTGCTTGCAAGTACGTATCATTCAGTGAATCCCGCGCAGTACCTTAAAACCTACCCACAACCTCTCGTTTGATCGACATTTTTTTCACGCACAAAAACAAAAATGCAGCGTTCTCCTCCTGGAGCGTCGTCGTCTCAACCAGAGTTACATAAGTTAAGTGTCGAGGACAGTGCTATCGATCCATGTAACATTAATTTGCGTAACCTACGTAAACGAAAAGCTCCTGATCATGACGATGCGCTCTCTACGATCTCCAAGTGCATGCAAAAAATGCAAAGTTCCATGGACGAGCTCCGCAGGAATATAAATGAAGACGTCAAATCGGAGCTCAGTAAACTGACTAACGATACTAGTAGCATAAAAGCGGAACTCCACAACCTCCGCACTGAGTACTCGGACATCAAAAACTCACTTCAGTCACTTCAGTCTCAACAGGACGGTGCCACTGAAAAAATTGCTGATTTACAAGTAACAATCGAACATGCATGCGACCAAGTCGAAAATACCAAAAAGCGAATGAGTACTATCGAAAAACAATTGAATAGTGACGACCTGCACTCAGAAATCGCGTCGCTGAAAAACACGCTCAAAAGCCTACAAATTGACTCACTCAAACAACAACAACGTGACCGGATGTTTAACGTCGAAATCACCGGACTTCCGGAGTCGAAGTCAGAGGATCTGGAGCTTATTCTCATCAGTATCGCCAAGTATGCTGGAGTTATCATAACCTCAAATGATATCTCACATATAAACCGCGTTCAGCCGATGAAATCTGTACCAGGCCGCCCCCGCGCCGTCATCGCAAAGCTCCAAAGTCGTCTACATAAAGACAACATCATCGCGGGTGTTCGTAAACACCGCGGTATCTCGACCAAGGACCTCGGCCTACAAGGAGAAACTAGGCCCTTATACGTCAACGAGCATCTAACTCCCCACAGCAAAGAACTTCTAAAAAAGTGCAAAGAAGCAGCCAAGGTGAAACAGTACCAGTTTGTTTGGGTAAAAAACTGTCAAATCTTCATGAGGAAGCACGACAAAGCTTCCCTTTTCACAGTGAGAATGGAGGACGACATCAAGAAACTACTTTAGGTGTCTCCCCTTTCACTTTCATGTTTACTAAGTGTTCCGTTAATAGTATTATAGTTTGTTTTAGACTTTTTTATTTTTTCATTTATGTGCAAACTACAGCAAGCAAACCCTTCCTAACCTTCCTACCCAGCCTACTCCTTTATATACACATACAGAATTCATACAAAGCTAATATTAAAAAAGGATTTAATTATCACATTTTTGTTTGTCATGATATTTTACAAAGTTACCTTTTTACTAGTTTCATTAGTATAATAACCCATTTATCATTCTTACTTTTTCGAAGAATACCCTACACAGCGATATTTCTCGCAAATCCACTTACACGGCACTACGTAGCAATATGTCGTTACTGTTATTTATACCCTAAACTCACCTACGATACGCTCATAGCGGTTATTAAAAATATCTTACGCATTCTAAGGCAGGGACTAGATCAGCGCAATAAAACTTTAAAAACTTTAAACATATTAATTAACCTACCACTAGTAGTAATCATCACCGTCTCAATTTCGTACCTTGTTTCTCTTTTGATAATAATTTTAACGGTAAATATTTATTTATACATATTTAACTTTCGTTTTCAGTACGAACTACATCGAATAAATCTGCAATATATAATATATTCAATAATAAATACGCCACAATTGTTTACTACAAAACCAGTCAATACTGGACGCCACACAATAACAGTACGTAATTATAGAAACAGTCCCATTTTAATGTTTAAGTCCAGTAGTGACTCACTAACTGAATGCCCTTTGGTTGATCTAGTCGCTATCTTACCTAAACAGCTGATCTACAGGTTACATACCAATGCAATAAACATATTATACCCGCTACAAATAAAATCTATATTATTATTTATAACTACAATACAACAATGTACACTATACATAAAGTATTATTTTAGACTTTGCGAGTATTTTGTTGGCATATCTAAATTGTATTTAGCACTAACGAGTAGAGTGGTTTATATACAACTCCTATCAAATTTAGGTTTCAATACGGTTAGATTATTAAGAACTAAAAGGTGATTTAAAGATATTTTATCAAAACATTCGTGGTATTCGTACTAAATGTTACACATTTCTATCAAGTGTTTTAAGAAGCGATTATGACATTATTGCAATAACGGAAACATGGCTATGCGACGGCATTTTAGATTCCGAGTTCTGTGACCCGCGTTACGATGTATTTCGCTGTGATAGGAATTTAGCTGCCACACACAAAGAGACCGGAGGTGGGGTGATGATTTGCGTTAAGAAGGAGCTCGCGGCCTATGCATGTTTGGACTATAACTGGACATGTCACACTATTGAAATGCTTATACTCACGATCCCTGCGCGCTCCATAAGTACAGACCGTGATCTACATTTTATATGTACCTACATCCCAGGTAACCCGAACAATCAGGTTCAGAGTGTTGACTCATTAATAACACTTGTAAATTCGAAGATTTCTACTTGTCCGAATAATCCTTTCATTATACTAGGGGACTTCAATCTTCCTTGTATCTCATGGAGTTCTTCTAATGCTAAGATTTTGAAAAAAGGTCCGGTTGAAATTCAGCAGGCTGCTAATAAATTGATTAATGACCTAAGTCTTCTAGGATTCAGTCAATACAGCTATTTTAAAAATTATGCTGGCAACACTCTAGATCTGGTATTTAGCAATTTTGCACTAGAAACCCTAGGATCTGATTCTCCTCTTGTACCAGAGGATTGCGCTCATCCATCCTTTACAATTCACCCCGTAGATATTTACCTAACGCCCTTAGTAAATGAAACTGTCGTTAAGCACCGTTATTATAAGGGAAATTATGAAGCTATAATTCACTATCTTAATGAAATACCCTGGGAAGAATCCCTATGTCAAAACACCGTTGATGATGCAGTCAATCTATTTTATAGTTATCTATATTCCTCTATTGAGCAATTCATTCCGAAAACTTCTTCCCTCCGACCAAATAAGTATCCAGTCTGGTACGATAAGTCTTTGATAAAAATAATCCGGGACAAATATAAAGCACACAAACGTTGGAAATTGTATGGAAACCTTACAGATTATAATGATTTCTCGATGTATAGATCCAGGGAACGTAAAGTCGAAAAAGAATGCTTTGAGACATACATAAATAGAACTGTCGCGGACATAAAAAGAAACCCTAAGGCTTTCTGGAAGTTCGTTAAATCTAGACGCGGTACTAGTTCGTATCCTCGATGTGTAACCTTTCAAGGCCGAAAGTTTATAACTGGCGATGAAATCAGCACAGCATTTAATCATTTTTTCAAAAGTGTTTTCATAGCCCCCGCGCAGAACTATCAACCTTTACCCCTTCCACCATCAGCCAGTAGTGTGACTATTATTAACAATACGCCTCATTTATCACCTACAGTTATAAAAAAATCCCTTCAACGCATTGATGTAAATAAAGGTCCAGGCTGTGATGGCATTCCGCCCATATTCATCGCGCGTTGTTCTCTAGCGTTAGTTAATCCATTGCATATTTTATATAATAGGTCGATCCGCGAAGGTATCTTTCCTGAAATTTGGAAAAAAGCACATATTGTACCAATACACAAAAAAGAATCTAAGTTAAAGGTTGAAAACTATAGGCCCATCTCGATTTTGAACATTTTTGGTAAGATTTTTGAAAAGCTTGTCTACGAACATCTGTATTCAATGCTCACCCCGAATATACCGCTTGAGCAGCACGGATTTTTAACTGGCCGGTCTACTGTAACCAATCTTTCAGTTTTTCTAACAGATTTGCACCACGCGGTCGACAAACATAAACAGATTGATGTGATCTACACAGATTTCGAAAAAGCTTTCGATCGTGTGGATCACTTCATTCTACGGGAAAAGCTGAAACATTTAGGTATACAGGGCGACCTTTTACGATGGATTACCTCTTACCTTGCAAATCGCTCTCAAGCTGTGGTGGTTGGTGGCTTCTGTTCTGATTATGTCAAGGTAACTTCAGGGGTCCCACAAGGATCTCACTTAGGTCCTCTTCTTTACAACATCTTTTTATATGACATATACTTGTGTTTTAAACACTCCAAATTTTTAATGTACGCAGATGACACGAAAATATATATAGAAGTTAACAAACAGGATGATTGCTTTCAACTACAAAACGATCTCAACAGGCTATCGGAATACTATTTAAGGAACCGAATTAAGGTAAACACTGCGAAATGTCAAGCCATAACATTTACACGTAAAACAAAACCAGTTAACTTTAGTTACACCATCCAAGGGTCACCCATAGCTAAAACAGAGGAGGTCAAGGACCTTGGGGTTTATCTGGATAGCAAATTATTAATGGATATACACATAAGCAATATATCAGTTAAATCATATAAAAGTCTAGGTTTTGTAACACGCGTCTGTAAACCTATGAATGACCTGAGCTGTATCAAAGTAGTGTACAACGCATTTGTTCGCAGCTCGTTAGACTATGCCAGTCCAATCTGGAGTCCGCAATACGTAACATATATTGAACGCCTCGAAAACATACAACTTAAACTCATCAAACACTTAAACTATAAATTCAAAAAATATTTTGATAGCTACGAAAGTGCCTGTGCTTACTACAAAATAACATCTCTCTCCGATCGACGTGTCGTATCAGATATGCTCTTATTCTACGACATAGTCACAGGTCAAATTGACTGCCCTGACCTATTGAGCCATCTATGTCTTAACGTACCTACACGACGTACACGTCACACTACATTATTTCATGTCCCATTCCACCGTACCAACTTCACTCAAAACTCAGTTTTAACCAGATTAGTAAACACCTATAATAATAAATTCTCACACTTAGATCCCTTCATATGTACTAAATTTAAATTTAAACGTCTGCTAATAGAAACTCTCCAAACTTCG
The DNA here is from genome assembly GCA_932527185.1 of Ecliptopera silaceata. NCBI lineage: Eukaryota > Metazoa > Arthropoda > Insecta > Lepidoptera > Geometridae > Ecliptopera > Ecliptopera silaceata. Next base: position 2,264,923 of record OW052217.1, on the reverse strand, counting down.
AACAAGTAAATTATTAATTAATGATTCAAAACGACAAATAGGTATGAAATATTATAACATATAACAAATAAAAATATGTATTCCATATACATATGTAGTAGATTCCATACACTTCTTCCTTTTCCCGTTTCCCATCCCGTTTCCCCTTATAGCTTGCTGTTCTTCACATAAATATTAATGTATAGATTTTTTATTTATTCTACATCTTTTTGCTTGTAACATTTTCAATTTACCTAGTATTATATTAAGTACATAGTAATGTTCCGCTTACTTTAGAATCTGATGAGGAAACCTCTAATTGGCCATACTTTAAGCATTATTTCTTGTATACCTATAATTAAGTAGAATCGCTGTTGGATTCCCAATAAATAAATAAATAAATAAATAAATAAATAAATAAAAAATATCTGTCAAGCATAGAAAAATATAGTTACGTCATTCAAAATTTTTATTAGGTATTTAAATATTACTACCATATTTATAAATTAATTAATTACATGATAATGATTTTTGTGATTCTACTGAATAAAGTTTAATTGATTTAGATTTTACCTGCGCATAGGATAGAGGCCAGCACCACCATCGATAGGCTCGTCACATCTTGGTTCTGCAAGCAAGGTTTCTTTTTGTAATTAAGTATATAAAATAAAACTTACGACGAATACAGTATTTAAAAATGTACATATACATATAAAATACATAAGAAACAATTGAGCTATCTACAGACCGTTGTATCTAAAGATAGCTCAACTGATCCAAATCAGTACCAATCGGAAGCGTACCCAAGATACTGGCAGAATAATAATGGAAATAAAAATGATGTGGTAGAAATACCTCTTCCCGCGCATAATCCAATCATAACAATAATTACGACAAAAAAGTAAAAAATCTTCATTTTTTGTATTTTAATAAAAATTTGCTGAACGCACTACACAACAGTGGAATAGCTAAATATTAACTAAAGATATTATTTGCAAAAATTATATATAAGCTTGGTGATAACACAGTACCCCAAGTACGAGTTTGTGTACACACGGATCGCAGAGACGCAATCGCCGAGCGCCACCGATTTTGTATGAAAACTCAAGCTTTTCAAGAAATCTGTTAGGGGCGCTGCTTGGATCTCCATACAAATTCGGTGGCGCTCGGCGATTGCGTCTCTGCGATCCGTGTGTGCACAAACTCGTACTTGGGGTACAGGATCATTTCTGTGTGCTACAGTAGCAAAAGGGGCCCAGACTCAGTACAATGCCTAGCCACTTGCAGGTAGCTAGGCGCTGGTATTCTGTCAAAACAGTTTAAGTCTCATATAACCTACTATTTCAAAAAGCAGTATGATGTAATAATGATGTAATACACATACAACATAGTACAACATAGTAATGATGGCATTTTTCAGTGCTACAAGTTGTTAAAAAAATACGGTGGTAGCCTTGATAGTTTGGGTATACTTGGGAAATCTAACCTAAAATATGTTTATGAAACAAAAAAAAACAAAAGTGCCAGTAACTTTTGAACGACTGAATATCGCTGAACATACATGGTATACATAAGTTTAGTAACTTAGTTATTAGGATAGATTAAAAGAGAATATTATTTTATTTTCAGATTTTTTCGGCGGTTTAAATTCTTAATTAGTTTTATTTGGAGTCGTTTGATAATGGGTTATCATAACTTTGTCTATTCACATTTTTGAGATAAGTAGTGAGATAACCTTGGCATCTTAAACACAGAGCCGGATTCTGCAAAAGCATACAATTATTGACAGTCTATCCTATAAAAAGTTAGCGCAACTTGAAGTATTGATTACCATACGTAATGATGACATAAAGTCAACGCTAACTTTTTATAAGATAGGGGGATAGACAATAGACATTCATTTATTTACTACACATAGCACACAAAACAGAAACAACAAAACTAAAACAAAACAATAACAATTAAACAACGCGATCATTTTTGTGTGCTACACTACCCCAAGTACGAGTTTGTCCACACACGGATCGTAGAGACGCAATCGCCGAGCGCCACCGATTTTGTATGGAAATCCAAGCTGCTCAAGAAATATGCTAGGGGCGCTGCTAAAATAAAACTGATAAAATAATACTAAATGCGAATTTTTATGAATAATTCAATAATTGTTGTTCAGATTTGGATCAATCTAAACGAAATCTAAAGAATTAAAAAAATAATATGTACCATATAAGTAATTAAGTTTTTCGATATTAGGTAGGTACACGGTTGTTTATTATCTAACTTACTTGCATTAACACCTTCGCCGCGGCACCAATTTTTGCATACTTTCCGTTCCTGCGGCACGAGGTGTTATCGGCCCGCACCGTTACCAGACGTTGGGACGACACGCGGTCTATTAGACCCCACCGCCCTTAACATACTTAAATCCATTTTCTGGCGCGGAATCAAAGATAAATGATAATATTGATCTTTATATATATAGACAGTGGGTTGATGAACCCTAATCTACCGTAGCCTCGGGATCTGCCAGCTAGTTTAGGAGTTATAAGCAAAACAAAATATGGGATCTTATTCACCTCGTAACGCACTGAAATAGGGCAAGTTTTCGCTGAGATTAGTGATGGGAAAAGTAATATCGACGTGTATACTTTTAACTGTTTATTGAAGATATCTAGTAATAGCAAATCTTTATTTATTTAAAAACATTATGAACTCGATTGATACTCGTTTTAAGCTTTTGAGTAGGTAGGGTCTCGCCTAATTTAATTTCTGTTCATATTTTGCAAATGGGCTTCTAGACAAAAACACACTTAATGAATACTATTTAATTAAAGACTTACCTGTTTTGGCTCGGTCGAATTCAACTTATTCCGACATCATTTGGAGGACATGATTGGTGTTAGAAATACGGACGTGCTCTTTTATCGATGCGACGCACAACACTGGTCACGAGGAGCTCGCGTAGGGTGCGGTACGAGGTCAAGTGCGGTATGGGACTTTTTAGCCTCGTTCCGCACTGCATTAAAATTATATTAATTCAGTGCGGCACGAGGCCTAAGACATCCGGTACCAAGGTAGGTATAACACCGAGTCCGAGACCATTAGCACATCTCAAATATATATTTATCTCGTTCCTACACTGGACCAAACCGAAGTTATGCCCGTCGCACGACAGAGAAGTTTACGTTTTTCCTTGCCGCACCATAGGAAAGTTGCATCTGGGATAATTAGGCCTCGTCCCGCAGCGAACGTGTTAACTAAAACGTTAAATCTAGAAAAATATAAAATTACTACATCTTTCCTAAATGGATCCTCTGGTTGTTTAGAAACTGTACTATCAATAAGCTATAAATATATTTTTTTAAATATATCTTTAGTTAATATTTAGTTATTCCACTGTTGTGTAGTTCTTTCAGCTAAGTTTTATTAAAATACAAAAAATGAAGATTTTTTTACTTTTTTGTTGTAATTGTTATGATAGGATTATGCGCGGGAAGAGGTATTTCTACCACATTATTTTTATTTCCATTTTTATTCCATTATTATTCTGCCAGTATCTTGGGTACGTTTCCGATTGGTATCTACTGATTTGGGTCATTTGAGCTATCTAGACTTTTGCTTTTACAGTACCCCAAGTACGAGTTTGTGCACACACGGATCGTAGACGATAGAGACGCAATCGTTTTCTTTATTCAGTAGAATCACAAAAATCATTTAGTTCCGATGTGGCGCGGTGGGCGATGGTCCGCCTGCGACGCGGAAGGTTGCGGGTTCGATTCCCGCCTTGGGATAAATGTTTGTACGATCTGCAAATATTTATCCCGGGTGCTCTGGGTGTTTTATATGTACATATAATAAAAAGTATCTATTTATGTAATGTATTGTATTAAGTATGTCCGTCTTCTAGTACCCATAACACAAGCTCTGCTTAGCTTGGGGCTAGATGATGTTGTGTGGATTGTCCAGCATTATTTATTTTATTTATTTATTTATTAGTTCAATATAATTATTTTTTTTAAATAATTCATAAATGTGGTAGTAATATTTAAATACTTATTAAAATTTCTTTTGACTATGTATGTTGAATGACGTAACTATATTTTTATATGCTTGACTGATAAAAAAGGAAAAATAATTAAAATGACATACTTAATTTATATATCTAGATTTAAAGGTATATTAGTTGAGTACTTACATATTGCGTACGTCAAAACGATTAAATAAAATAAAAATACATATTCACGGACATTTCACACATCACACTTTTGTCCCAAACTAAGAATAAGAATAAGAATAAGAATCATTTATTGTAAAACTGTGTATAAAGATCTTATAATATATAAATGTTTCAACAGCCTACCCATTTCGGGCGTACAATATTTTAAACTAAGCAAAGCTTGTACCTACTATGGGAACTAGATTACTGATAGAATACTCATAAACATTATTTTTGTAAATAAATGTACATAATAAAGAATCGGATCTACGATCTACAGCATGGAAGGCAGAGCTACTACCAACTGAGCTGTGACGGCTGCTGCTGTGCGCACTAGACGGAAAAAATTAAGACCAAAAGTTGTAACGACATTTTTTGCTATAGTTGTTAACTGTACCCCAAGTACGAGTTTACGTACTTGGGGTACAGATTAAAAGAGATGTTATTCATGATTTTCAGTGTTTTCGACGGTTTAAATTCTTTGTTAATTAAGTAGTTTCATTTGGAGTCGTTTGATAGATAATGAGGTTATCATAACTTATATTTACACTTTTGAGATAAGTAGTGAGATAACCTTTGCATCTTAAACACAGGGTCGGATTCTGCAGAAGCATAAAATTAATGTAGGTATTCTTAAATAAAATAAAATATTTCTGACTTTGATTCTTGAAAATCTACATAGAAAAAACTACCAATACCAAAAATAACAATAAAAATAAGGAAAATAAAAATATGTTGACTTAATTGTAAAATAAAACTGGTAAAATAATACTTAATACGCATTTTTATGAATAATTCAATAATTTACGTTCAGATTTGCATAAATTTATAATTAATAAATGAGATCTATCGAATAAAACAAAATTACGAATTTCGTTATTACATTATATTTAATTAATAATATAATTATTATATTTATCCTAAATTCACCTCTGGTTGTTTATAAACTGTATTATCAATAAGCTTACATATAATATTTGCAAATAATATCTTTAATTAATATTTAGTTATTCCACTGTTGTGTAGTGCGTTCAGCAATTATTAAAATACAAAAAATGAAGATTTTTTACTTTTTTGTCGTAATAATTGTTATGATTGGATTATGCACAGGAAAAGGTAAGTATATGTAAAAAAAAAAAGTGCATGGGGGTTATATCGATAAGCATTGAGCTCCCCCATCACCCTGTTGCTTTTGGTCTACCCCTTCTGTTACACCCTGTATAGCGCCATATACTTATGTATAATTAAAATATAACCTTACTTGCAGATCCAAGATGTGACTTGCCTATCGATGGTGGTATCTGCTTTGGATATATGCCCAGGTAAAATAAATAAATAAATAATGCTGGACAATCCACACAGCATCATCTAGCCCCAAGCTAAGCAGAGCTTGTGTTATGGGCACTAGAAGACTGACATACATTGTAACATTACATAGATATAAATCAAAATCAATTAAACAATAAGTATTCCGTAAAATCACGCGGATTATTTAGAATCGTTCAATATACTTGTATTCCGTAAAATCACGCGGATTATTTAGAATCGTTCAATATACTTATAAGTATATTGAACGATTCTAAATAATCCGCGTGATTTTACGGAATACTTATTGTTTAATTGATTTTGATTTATATCTATGTAATGTTACAATGTATGTCAGTCTTCTAGTGCCCATAGGTAAAGTTTGTTGCCCGTTCTTCTAGGCTCTGGTTTTTTTTTTCTTTTTTCAGATTCGCTTTTGACTCATCGACCAACAAATGCGTGAGCTTTGTGTATGGAGGTTGTATGGGAAATGATAATAGATTTAGCACCATAGAGGAATGTCAATCTATATGCTAAAGAAGGACCGATAAATGACGCTGATTAAAAAAAAAAGACTTGTGGTACAGCCGCGGTAAAGCTATTGCATAGCATTTTTTGCTGGATTACGCATGCGCAGTGTTAGGTTATTTCGTTACGGAATTTCCAGATTTTGTCTCCACGCTCAAGGCCCGCAATAGAAGCTATGCAATAGCTTAAATGTTTATTTTTAACTATATTTGTGCTAACTCTCAATAAAATATATAAAAAAATATAAAATAGTTTAATAAATATTAATTTTAATTCAAAGTTAATGTCTAACTAAGTTTGCAGGTACCTAAATATTATTGACATTATTACATATTAAATGTTTTTAAATTGTTTTATTTAATTAATATTACTACATAATGCCTACATAGGTACATCACACCACACAAATATATCATAAATAGCCTTCTCAAATTGTAAGAAAAATGCTCTGTCTTAAAATTAACTTTATACAAAATTTTAATTAAAATCTAAGTAATAAAATTATAGTATATATTCACAATCATTTCAACAATTGCACTATAGTCCCAACTTAAGCAAAGCTTGTACTATGGAAACTAGATTGCTGATAGAATACTTACTTATATGGGTTTCTTTTCTACAGACATACATAGAATACATACACACTCGGACACAGAACAAAATATTTATGTTCATCACTCAAACAGTCAAACATTTGCTTTGGGTGGGGATCGAACCCACGACCCACAGCATAGAAGGCAGAGCTACCACCAACTGGGCTATGACGCCATTAAAAAAAGATTGTATACATTGATTACTTTTATTGGTAGAAAAGAATTCTCGCTTCTTACTCATTATTTCTTTTTTATTGAAAAAAGCTGCTAGTATAAGCTATGAGTAAAAAAAGTTCGTTATTTATAGAATAGTGCAACTCTCTCGCTCTGTTTTTGATGAATCTTCATAAGCACTTTTCATTATAGAAACTGAAACAAGAAAAAAATTATTTTATCATCTATATTAAATTAAATAATAAATAATGTTGGACAATCCACACATCATCTAGGCCAAGCTAACCAGAGCTTGTGTTATGGGTACTAGAAGACTGACATACTTAATACAATACATTACATACATAGATATTTTGACTATACTTAAAAAATACCCAGAACACCCGGAATAAATATTTGCAGATCGTACAAACATTTAATCTCAAGGCGGGAATCGAACCCGCGACCTTCGACCATTGGTCGTCGATAATAACAATCAGGTTGGTACAAATAAAATCCCCTATAATATAATCTTTGGTGTGGGACGCAACTTGTGTCGATACCCTTGCTCCTTCTCACCTGTCACAGACATCCGTTCGGGCTGGTGCGGCGGCGGATTCGGCCGAGGATCTCAAGAGACGCAAATATGCAGGTCTCGACAGGGCATACATATTTGCTCCTCTTGGGGTCGAGACTCTAGGTCCGTGGGGTACCGAGGCCCACCGCGTGTTCAAAATTATTGCTGGGCGTCTAGTCGAAGCGACGCGTGACCCGAGGACTGGTGAGTATCTGGCCCAACTTAACAGCATTGCTATTCAGCGCGGCAATGCAGCCAGTGTCTTGGGTACGCTTCCGATTGGTACTGATTTGGATCAGTTGAACTATCTATAGATCGTTTGCAACGGTCTGTAGATAGCTCAACTGTTTCTTATGTATTTTATATGACTATGTACATTTCGTAAATACTGTATAGTCGTAAGTTTGTTTGTGAATAAATTATTTCTATCATAATTAAGAATCTTTACTAAGTACAATATCTTATTACTATAATTAATTAAACTTACGTGAGGCTATATAGAAAATTAGTAGAATCCACAAAAAACACAACAATAACTCCATTATTCAATAATTAAAAATTACTAGTACCTATACTTTTTTTTTTATTTGTCTGACTGAGATACAATTCAAACACTATTTTGTGAATCTATGCTGGAATGCATTTATATAAGGATATATGTAAGGAAAAGTAGTAAAAATATTATAAACAACATTATTGACGACCGGATGTGGCACGGCGGGCGACGGTCCGCCTACGACGCGGAGGTTGCGGGTTCGATTCCCGCCTTAGAATAAATGTTTGTACGATCTGCAAAAACTTATTCCGACTATTCTAGATATTTTATATGTATAATAAAAATATATATCTATGTAAGTAATGTATTGTAATAAGTATGTCAGTCTTCTATTACCCATAACACAAGACAAAAAAATAAAACAAAACTTTTTTTTATAAGTTTATTAAATTCAGAACTAGATGGCGCTAGTAAAATTGTTGAAATCCTGAATCGCGCTGACGAAAACACACAGCTTTCTGTTGTGATTCAGTTTCTTTAAACACTGAATTGCACTTTACGTATCTCTCTGAGGAATAGTTTTTTGACAGGGCCACTAACAATGTGAGCCTTGATACTTTTTATTATTATTTAATTTGTCATTTAGATCGACCAAAACTAAATTCCTAAACTAAAAAAAAAGAGTAAAATAAATATTGTATCACATACAAAAACGTGATATTTCGGTAGGTATTGATATTGATAAAGCAATAGGTAGGGTACGGAACCATTCATAAGCAAATCTGACTCGCTCTTGCCCTGTTTTTATCTTCCTTCCTTTTTGCTCCATTCAGTGGCGGACTAACCGGGGGGCGGAAGGGGCGGCCCGCCCCGGGCCTCCGGTCTTGGGGGGCCCCATATGCCTCCGCGTTGCCCTGATCAAATCCTAAACAAGACTTTAAAAATGTGTTTATTACCTATATAATTTCATCAAGATCAAAACACTACAGGCTGTAGTGTCTTGATCTTGATGAAATTATGTAGGTACTGCACGCGTTTAGCAAAGTTAAAAGAATAATATTATTACTCGTAACTCATTTACTTTTATACCGCAACAAAAATCAAAAACACTATTACATACTTACACTTTTTAATGAATTTACTTTCAACAGATATAGTCCGGTCAATTTAGACAATTGAAATAAAAAAAATTCTGACAGAGCCAAATCTTCGTAGAGACCTTAGGTTTACCAAAACGAATAAAGTGTCAAAAGTCCCCATCAATCCCATGTGAGCTTAGGGACTTATTCGGGGCCCAATGTCAAAATTTTAGGTTTTTTGGATTTTTCTCGAAAACTTTAAGTTTTATCGAAAAAAAAACCTTTCAGCAAGTTGTAGATCTTGAAATTCTCTATAAAAATGGTCCCAATGATTTTTTCTCTAAGACGCACTATTTCCCAGATATTGCACTTGTAAGAATCAGACAATTGAAATAAAGAAAATTCCGACAGAGCCAAATCTTCGTAGAGACCTTAGGTTTACCACAAGGAATAAAGTCTCAAAAGTCCCCATCAGTCCCATGTGAGCTTAGGGACATATTCGGGGTCCAATGTAAACATTTAAGGTTTTTTGGATTTTTCTCGAAAGCGGTAAGTTTTATCAAAAAAATACCCTACAGCAAAGTTATAGATCTTATAATTCTCTATAAAAATGGTTCCAATGATTTTTTTGACAAAAAATATCTTAAAAAAATTTCTTAGAGAAAAAATTATTGGGACCATTTTTATAGAGAATGTTAAGTTAAACAACTTTGCTATAAGATACTTTTTCGATAAAACGTTTTCGAGAAAAATCCAAAAAACCTAAAATTTTGACGTTAGGCCCCGAATAAGTCCCTAAGCTCACATGGTATTGATGGGGACTTTTGACACTTTATTCCTTGTGGTAAACCTAAGGTCTCTACGAAGATTTGGCTCTGTCGGAATTTTCTTTATTTTATCACTATTTTTATGTCTAAATTGACCGGACTAATAAGATCGCGTTGATTACTTTACAATTTTTAAAGAAGGCTTATCAATTCGCGAAAATATCAGAACAGCCACTACAGCCATCTATACTTTTTGCGCGGTACTAATATTCTTTTAACTTTGCTAAACGCGTGCAGTACGTTGTAATTCCGTTGTAGCGGAATTCCGGCGTTCCCCAGGAATCCCTGAATGAATGAAGGGCAAATAATTCACTCTTGTACGCCTACATTTACATTCTATTAACGTCGGAAAATAAAAATTGGCCTCATTTAAAATATATTAAATTTCTTTACGTTAATATTTAATCGTTTATAAATAAACTTTATTCACAAACAAACTTACGACTATACAGTATTTACAAAATGTACTTATACATATTTATCGTTTATTAGTTAGTGTTCTGATATTTTCGCGAACGGATAAGCCTTGTTTAAAATTGTAAAGTAATACACGCGATCTTATCGGTTGAAAGTAATTTAATTAAAAAAAAGCTAGCACTCCGGGAGTGCCGGCAGAAGTGAAAACTTCAATATTAACGTTGTGTTTTCACTTTTAAGTTTTCACTTCAAAAATATAACCACAGTCGTGATTGTGTCATGTCATTGTGTCACATTCGCGCAAGCGTGAATGTGTCTGTGTCTTCGTTGGCTTCGTCGTCATCGTCACGTCACGTCATGTCGCCACGTCATCGTCACGTGACGATGACGTGGCGACATGACGTGACGATGACGTGGCGACATGACGTGACGTGACGATGACGACGAAGCCAACGAAGACACAGACACATTCGCGCAAGCGCGAATGTGTCTGTGTCATTGTGATTGTGTCATGTCGTTGTGTCACATTCGCGCTTGCGCGAATGTGACACATTCGCGCAAGCGCGAATGTGTCTGTGTCTTCGTTGGCTTCGTCGTCATCGTCACGTCACGTCATGTCGCCACGTCATCGTCACGTCATCGCGCAAGCGCGAATGTGTCTGTGTCTTCGCTGGCTTCGTCGTCATCGTCACGTCACGTCATGTCGCCACGTCATCGTCACGTCATGTCGCCACAACACTATTTAATTGTTTGAGTCATACGTCGCGTGACCGCAAGTGTGTTCTTTTGTCGTCTCTTGTTTTACGAGCAATGTATAAAAATTAAATAAGATCTTACGCTTTTTCGACGTCACGTGACCCTGACGCGAGTTTGAAAGTTTTTACCCACCCAGCGCCGCTAAAGAAGTTTTCACTTCAAAAGTGTATTAGTGTTTTTGATTTTTGTTGTTGTATAAAAGTAGGTTAATGAATTCAGAATTGAGTTAGTGCATTTTCAAGATTTTAACGAAATAAACATATAGGTACGCTTATACAAATATACATACATACAAAATGTGAACTGAGTAAAATGACTGTAAAAATACTTTTTTTTTGAACTGGGGGCCCCCATTCAGCTTTGCCGCCCCGGGCCTCTGACGGGCTTAGTCCGCCACTGGCTCCATTATGTATGTTTACGTAGGTATTATGACACACGTAATTAATCGTACGTAATTTGCATTTGATGGGCATTTGGCATCATAACAGGGAAAACAATACAGATAATATACAGTTCATAGAACGTCATCAAAACATTGGATTTCCAGATTTGTAGTACCTACTTCATCAAAATGAGTTTCCTTATGAGCAAAGCGACTCAGTTTGAAATTGTCCAAAATGCTTTTGGCCTAGGGATGGGCAAAAAATATCGATATATCAAAATATCGATATTTTTTCTGAAAAATATCGATATATATCGGCGATATTTTTTCCAGCGATATATCGATATTCGATATTTATTTTCAGATATCAAAATCGATATATTTTTAAAGCTCTAAACAACGAGTGCTCCTGATGTCAATATCAGACAAATTCTTTTAGAGTAATGTTATGTTTAATTTGTTTTTTTTTAAGTCAAGCAATGAAAATGGAAACGGATGTCAAAACAGCCAGATGTATATTTGCTTTAAAATTTCTAATATTTTGGCAATTTTTATAAATATTTGCATATTGGGCAAAAAATATCGATATATCGATATTTCTTGGACGATATAATCGATATATTTGAAATATATCGATACGATATATATCGATATTTTTTTTCGGTTTGCCCATCCCTATTTTGGCCAAAAGTTCAAAACAAAAGCAAAAACCATATTAGAGGCCGCTATTTTGTAGATATCATTCATTCACTCACAATAATTTCTAGATACATATGTACAAAGTATACAAGGTTCATGGTTCTTGGAAGGGATAAATAATCGACAGAACGAGCGAAGCATCTCCATTTTCGAGATTGTCTAAAATCTGTGTCTAAAATGCTCTTGTATGTTCTGAGGGTTTAGTCCGAGCCTGCATTTTAAAACTCCCTACTCTCGAGCCGAGAGTCGTCTCTCGGATGTCCCTATATTTTTGTAGGAAGTAGAGAGAGAGATCCGAGAGACAACTCTCGGCTCGAGAGTAGGGGGTTTTAAAATACATACAAGCTCGGACTAAGGGCTCTGTCTGTCTGGCCAAATTAGTACACCAGAAATATTCTATCTGTGGCAAGTGTGAAATCTATTAATAACAGTTAACGTCAAATGTGTTTATCTATCAATGTCATGTATAATTTGACATAAAAAAAGAAAGTATTTTTATCGGTGGTGTGCTGTGCTTCTCGTTGCGAATTCTCGAGTATTTCTACGAATAAATCCAACTTTCTCTACTTTATTACTTCAAAAAACCGTAAAGGTGAGTTTATTTCGCGTGTGTAACTATTCATCTTCCACGATTTAAGTCTTGAAATATTCCGAACACCGAAGAGGTTATTTCTTGTTTTTAGGTGAAACGTAGTTTAGTCTATGTTTGACAGAGTAGAGTACGCCCTACTGTATATTGCTACGTACTAAAAATGCCTCCAATTTACCCTAAAATTGGGTAACGATGTAAACTCGAAATTCGACGGAAACTATTTTCATTGACTATTCTTGAATCTTTTTTTAGCATCTTCTTTTTATTGTGTTTGAGTTTTGAGTTTTTTTTATCGCAGATTGTAAATTATAAGTTAAAAAACAAAATGCCGGTTTTTTTACTTAGTATTTACAACTTATCTATCTGAAGACTACATGTCTTCAGATAGATAAGTTGCACTACTCCAAGATCACTATTCACTAAGGCCTTCTACGTAACAGAAATACCCTTGAAACATGATAAATTGTAGATACTAGGTCATATTGATTATCATTGAAGTTAAAATCATAAACATGATTGCCAATTACATGCACTACCTACCATATAAAGTCAAGCTATCAATTTACTTTTGATGGACACACAGTCCACATCTTACGGAATTGCATTCTTAAAATATGTGTTTTTATTAGTCCGCCATTTGGTGACCCCGGATCTAGAAGCGAAGCGAAACAGGATTCAATAACAATAAATCTTTCCCCAGATGTCTGGTCGCGATGGTGGTAAGAAGAAGCCGCTGAAGGCTCCAAAGAAGGAATCTAAAGAGCTGGATGAAGATGATCTTGCTCTAAAGCAGAAACTAAAAGAACAACAAAAAGCATTGCAGGTCTGTCATCAAAATAATTAATCATTTAAAAAACGGTAGGAACCAGGCCCTAACTTTCTTGCCCGTTCTTCTAGGCTCTGGTCGCGTGGAACTGGCACCTAGAATCACCTAGTATGTAAGACGATTCTAAATTCCTTGTGATTTTATTGAATAAAGTAATTTTGACTTTGACTTTGAAATATTTAGGGCATTTCACACATCAGACTCTAGTCCCAAACTAAGCAAAGCTTGTACTTAAGTACTAATATTTATTCATTTATAATACCTGTAATTGACAACGCATTTATATTATTTTATAGTATTCATTCGGAAGTGTTTATTTTACGCGTTTACTGTGTGCTGGTGTTGCCTGTTAATAATAAATAAAGTATTTTTCTTTTCATTTTATTGCAATTACTAGGTTCATGTGTGCAATAGAATATTATTTATCTACTAAAGTTTTTTTTTCCTGGCTCATAATTTTGTTCTGAGCTCTGTCTGTAATCTGTTACAATTAAAGTTTTTTTTTTTTCAGGATGCCAAAGCCAAGGCTACGCAAAAAGGTCCACTGACGCAGGGCGGTATAAAAAAATCCGGCAAAAAGTGACAATATATTACCCTTGTATCTAATTTAATTTAATGTAGGCTACAAATTATTATGTAAGACATAAAAAAAGATCTTGTAACCAATTTTTTTTATATTTGGCTGAAAAACCTGCATTTAACAATGTTCAGTTCAGCGGTAATTTCGTTACGCAAATATTCGCGGTGCATTTTTTTATATTTAATGTAAACACTTTGGTATAAATAAATGGTTTCAAATACAAATATTTTTTCATTTCATTTTAATATTTGGTAGAATGCGATATACTTCTCATGCCGTCCAGTGAAAAAAAAATGTTTCGTTTTTCCCGCCTTTTCCGGAGTGCGGATTACATTCGCTGGCGACAGTCTGTGATATTATAAAGTGTGAATTGTTTTTCGATTTGTTACGTCTTATTTGTTAGGTCTTAGATTATGTAATTTGAGTAATTACAAGTGTATTTCAGATTATAATAAAACAACTACATTTTGGACACTTTTACAGAGGTGAGTCTATTTTGTTTTTATTATGAATGTGTTTATATTATGGATAATGTAGGTCAATCTATAATGTAAAATAATGTAGGTAATGTAGGTGTAATCTTTTACCTACAGTAGGTAACATTCTCATAAACAGCAAACTTTGTAAGTAATGAATCAAGCAAATATTTTCGATTTTATTTGTTATGCCCATTATGTCATTATGGAAGATCTTCCACGCTGAGTGACCTACGGCTCGGGGTCCGAAGACCAATGGACAGTTTACGGTTGTATTACATATGTTCAAACTCCGTGATAACTTCGTTTGCGCGATCTAGCATTTGTCTCTGCCATCTGTTGCGTAGACTTCGATGTTGTTCATCATGTAGCGAGATAGATAGCGCTACGACTTAAATCACAATAAAGTTTTATGATAGGCCAAGTAACATTAATGTCAATCCTTTCACCACACTGGTGAAAGGATTGTAGGACAATCTGTTTAATATTCGTGTCCAATGTTCCTAGGTATTGTTTCAGTTTGACAATGAACACTAAAAAAAACTTCCTTAAACATGTGACAATATGCAGAGTCATAAATGGAAATAAAAATAATCCGAAATACATAGAAACCAGTTCATATAGAATAGATAAAAATATCTTCAAAGTACAGGTTGATGATGATAATACAAATGCGAAAGGCGCAGACGAAGTGTTTAGATTGGAAGACAAAAGTTCAACTAAAAACGTAGAATACATTGAGGAAGTCATTGAAATACCTGACTCAGAAGGCTCCATCATCAGTATTGATGATGAAGATCCTGCTACTGATGATACAGAATATATAAATGAACACTACAATGAAGTTATTGAAATTAATAGCTCTCAAGAGTCTACTCAAAATATAGACATTGATGATATACAAGAAATACTCGAACAGAACGACTTAACCTCCGCAGAAGAGTTGCAACTTAACGAACTTATAGATATTACAAATTCACAAGACACACTAAAAGCAAATGATGGTAAAAAACCAAACACTACAGAATGTCTAAAAGAATTCGATGATATTCTAGAGGGATTCAACAAAGATATTACAGAGGCATGTACATCGCTGGAAGATATAGAAGAAGTTATAAATAATATCAATGATGATCCTAAAGAATATTTCTTCGAAATCCCTAGATTTGACCTGCAAGAGCTGATTCAAAGCATCAGTTCAAACGAACTTCAAGCTGAAGGAACCGACGATCCAACCAATACTACTACAGAGCCTATGGAAATAGATGGAGCAATGGAATTAGTTGATGAAGTTATAAGAGATACCATTGAAGTATATTTAGTTTTAGATCAAGAAGATATCATATCTTCAAGGTGTGATGCCAGTCAGGATCAAATCTCTATGTTTAATGAACATGTTAGTAGCATTAACGAAACTAAAGACAATAATAATAAAAATGAAACCAAAAACGTTCAAAAAAGACCTGCAACAAATGATGTAGTAGATGTAGCTGTTATAAATGATGAAAATATGAGCTCAATAGATGAACTGAAAACTGTGACTGATGAATATAATAAATTAAATAAACTTAAAGTATATGAAGTGGTCATAGACAATACAGAAGACATAACTGATAGAAATGAGTTTGAAGAATTAAAAAGTAACGAGGTTGCTCAAAACCATGAATTAGTCAATATAAACGGTGAATTAGACGGATCTAGAAAGATAATAATAGATCCTGATACAAATGATATAAAAGAAGTAAAGAATATTGAAGTTGTACAAAAACATGATGAATTAGACAAATATAGAAAGAGAAATAGAAAAGAGAATGAAACAAAAGAAGTGAATATTGGAGAAGTTATACAAACACATGTTGAATTAGACAAAGAAAATGAATTATTAAACAAATCAATAGATTCTGATGACTGCGGCTATCAATCATCAGATTTTGAGTTTATAACAGAAGATGAAGCTAAATTAGATGGTCTTATCATCAACTTTAATCCAAAAACCCATATGAAAAACAAAACAAACATCACCAAACCAAAAAAGGTTAAAACTATTGAGATTACTATCGATCCTTTTTCTGCAGACGAGAGACGAGATATTAGTAGTCCAAACCAATCTTATAAAACACATATACCTCAAAATGCAGATAAAAATCCAGAAATTGATACATTTCCACATGCCATTACAGGAAATGGTGTTAAAATAATACAACCAAATGTTTTCGAGATCACAAAACGCTTTAATCAAGATAACTGCTTGAAAGGAAATACTACAAGTCTTAGAAATATTAGAATACATCCTAAAGTTAGTACGCAAGAAATAACAAAAAGTCCAAACGAAAACAGGCAAATAGAAGTAGATTGTATTCAAAACAATAATCTTCTTGAAATAACATATTCTGGACCAAGTCATATAGAAAGAAGCAATCTTGATATGTATAATTTTGGATCTAATTTGCAAGATTGTCCACTAAATACTTTTAAACATAATTCAGGTAACTACATTTTACTATTGACATTAGATAGTAGATTATGGGGTAAGGGCGGATCCAGTTTCGGGGTCACGATTCTGCTTTGGCGCCAGGGGGGTCACATAGTCGTGGTCAAGTAAAGAACTTATAATTTAATTAAATATTGACTTGACCACGAGTATGTTACCCGGGTGCCAAAGCTGGATCGTGACCCCCCCCTGGCGCCAAAGCTGGATCGTGACCCCCCCTGGCGCGAAAGCTGGATCGTGCCCCCCCCCTCCTGGCGCCAAAGCTGGATCGTGACCCCCCCCCTGGCGCTAAAGCTGGATCGTGACCCCCCCCCTGGCGCGAAAGCTGGATCGTGACCCACCCCCTGCCACCAAAGCTGGATCGTGACACCCCCTGGCGCGAAAGCTGGATCGTGACCCACCCCCCTGGCGCGAAAGTTGGATCGTGACACCCTCTGGCGCGAAAGCTGGATCGTGACCCCCCCTGGCGCGAAAGCTGGATCGTGACACCCCCTGGCGCGAAAGCTGGATCGTGACCCCCCCTGGCGCGAAAGCTGGATCGTGATCCGCCCTTGAGTTACCACCTACTTTTCCTAATAAAAGTTACTACGAATCGATCTTGTCTTTCCAGATACTCAAAAGGACGACATTATTGGGATAAATGACTTAGGTTATGCACCCAATAACTCACACGGAAAGAATCCTCTTATAAATGCATGTCCTTCAACCTCAAAGTTAGGAAATAGTGTCAGCCAAAGTCCTGGGCCCAGCTACGTTGAAAATGATCTAGGCTGGCCCAGTCACTCGCAAGATGCAAGACCATGCTTCAAAACGCCTGATAATAGCTACGAAAAATGGCGCGCGTTTAGAAATAAACAAAAGTTAGTACTGTATTTAATCTTTGTATTTTCAAAATAGATTCTTTATTTCTAGTATTTACAAAATGTACTTAAGCATATAAAATACGAAACAGTTGAGCTATCTACAGACCGTTGCAAACGATCTACAGATAGCACTCGGGAACTGCCGCGGTAAAGCTATTGCATATCATTTTTTCCGCCGGTCGGAGTGTTAGGTTATTTAGTTACGGAATTTCTGGTTTCGGTCTCCACGCTCAAAGCCCGCGATAGAAGCTATGCAATTTACATAATTTTAGTTTTGGACTATGTTGAGGAAAATTATCTAACATGTTTTTTTTTTCAGAAATCAGTTTGTTCTCGACCGCAGTTACAGAGAAAGACACGATGTATTGAGCGGTGATGAGTATTTTAAACTTTTTGATCCCAACTTCAGACTACCACAGATTTGTAGACAAATGGAGAATAAGTCTACTGTAAATATGAGCATGATGCTGGTAGAATACGAGGGAATAGGATTCGATATGCAAATGTTGAGGGAATCTAGTGAGAGTGAAGAAGAAGAAGGTGAGATGAAATACATATTATGTTTACCAGGTTTTACAACTTAAATATAATAGGCAGGTACTTACCTACATAATTTACTATTTGTAATCTTAAAGATTTTTAAATTCATGTACTTATATGTATGGACAAAGGTTGTCTGGAAGAGATCGCTCTTAACGATAGGACCGCATTGTAAATTCAGTTTTATAAAACTATTTTTAACTGTATTTAATGTTTTTATTTTGCATGTACAATAAAATCAAATATTATGTTATATCTATGCTATTTTTAACTATTTGTTTAGTTACATAATAATATGTAAAATACATATTTTTCGTTTATTTTCAGTTAAAGAAGAAGCAGTAGAAAGTGCTCAAAAAATACTCGATATGTACCCAGCAGAAAACAGAAAAAGGCGCCGTAGATTTTAAATAAAAATAAAATCATAATTTGATTTTGTTTATGTTAAAATAATAGGTAATAAGAACACTCATTATTATTTAGGTATTTCTTTTGACTTTTTAAACTAATTTGATTATTTTTTTTATTATTTTATGATAAAAGATACAATATTGAGAAGCTGTTGAAGCTCCACTAAATAGGATTATAGATTACAGTAGCACCTTTTTATTTTTCTATGGTAGCACTGCCTTCCATGCTGTGGGTCGTGGGTTCGATTCCCACACAGAGCAAATGTTTGTGTGATGAACATAAATATTTATTGTGTCTGGGTGTTACTATGTATTCTATGTATGTATTTACAAAAAAAAGTATAATATGTATAGTATTCTATCAGCAACCTAGTTCCCATAGTACAAGCTATGCTTAGTTTGTGGCTAGATAGCGTTGTGTAAATCGATATTGTATTTTATAATTTTTAGATTTATTTATAGTAAAACAAGTTATTTTATTAAGAACTTTATTGTAAGTATTTACAATGTAATTAAAACTATAATTTAATATCTAACTGATAAAAAGTTTACTTATATAAATGTACTTTTAGTAGCTTTTAGCCTTATTCAAAAACATTGGCTATATTTGATAAACACTTAAAAATGGTGACCCGGATAAATAAAAATTGATTAAAATAAAAACCCAATAACAGAATTTGTTCTTATTTTGGCTAAATAAATATCTTGTTTCCTATTAAACTCACTTAAAATCAGTAGCATCTATATTATCTTTCTAACGGCCGGTTTCTGGAAACCCAAATCACGATTGATCCGAGTTTGACACATAGTAATTGTTTTTTTCGTTGATCATCGTTCGAGAAACCGGCCGTAAATGTATGTGATTTTACAGAATAAAGATTAATTGACTTTGTTTTTGACTTTTTAGAAATCGGTGACGTCGTTAGATAAACACTTTTTAATTAAAAAAAAAAACTTGAGAAGTGTTAAGATACACCCGGATGGAACGAAGTTCTTGATTTAATAACTATCTTGCTTTCTATGAGAGAGAGACAGGCAGAGAAACGCGCGCACGCCGCACGGCTTACAACTATAGCAAAAAGTGTCGTTACAACTTTCGGTCTTAATTTTTTACGTCTTCTTCTTTCGCAGCGCGCGATAAGGTACTTCGTTCCAAAAATGTACAAGTTATACAATGTCTTAGTACACTCTCCATTGCGCTATTAGACCAATTATAAATATTAGCAGTACAGATGCAGCATTGGAATCAAATATCCGGAATAAAATAGCCAAAATCTTTTTGAATAAGGTTACAAATAATATGGAGCAAAAATTTTTTACACTTTTTCTAATTAAATTAATGCTATTCATGTTTTTTTGTGTTTATTTTATCTGAAATAGTAAAATAAGTAATACACTATCCAAAATAGCATCAGCTTGTATAGTGTAATGGCAACTAGACAGGTCATGACCCAATTCTAGGCAAGTGTGCTACATCGTAGACCGCATCGTCACTTAACATCAGGTGAGATCGCGGTCAAACTCTTGCCTATAACTTGTAAAAAAAAAAAAAAAATTTAGTGTGATAGATTTTACTTTATTGAGCTAGTGCCTATTTTTTTTTACAAGTTCTTGGGCAAGCGTTTGACCGCGATCTCACCTGATGTTCAGTGACGATGCGGTCTACGATGTAGCACACTTGCCCAGAAGATACCTAATCACTCGTCTCTTAAAAATATCCAAATTATAGGACTCTTATTATTTCTCTTATTATCGCGCGGTAATTTGGATAGTGTAATGTTTATTTTACTACACATTGTACAAAATAAAAAAAACAAGTTTGAAATTACGAATAGCATTAAATCATCTATACAAAAAACATTAGGCCAAAATTTAAACTTTCGGCAGAAATACATACTGCCCAGTCAACGAAAAACTACAAAAAAAACTTAAAAAATAAAATTTCTATAAAATATCTGAGAGAAAAAAATGTTCACACCTAAAAAAATGTGTTTTACTAAGTCATTATAACTAGTTATACAGAATACATACAAGAATAGTATGCTTGAAAAATACACCTTTTATTATTTTTCCTATTTAATTGTGTTACAAATTAAATATTCTGAAAAACAGTAATTTGTAAAACAAAAAGTCTTACAGTAAATGTCTACATATCTTTTTAGTTCATTTATACACCATTTTAGGGATCACTATGTACCGAAAAACAGAGGCCCGGGCACGAATAAATGTCAGCAAGTCAGTCGCAAACGTATCTGTATTTTGTATGTGAGTGACACTACGCGTTGCAGTTCGACCGCCGAACGTTGCAGCGTCACCGCGCAGTGTAGCGCGCAATGTGATTAACATTTATAAATGTGACAATCGTAAACGTGTTGTATTTGAGATGCACTGCGAGCTAACACTTCAACATCCGACAGTAAAACTGACTGCAACTTCAGTATTTATTTTAATTGTAATTCTTTGTAAGAAGGATCATATAATAAAACGGTAGGAACCATGCCGTAAGTTTCTTGCCCGTTCTAGGCTCTGGTCGCGTGGAACTGGCACCTACAATCACCTAGTATGTAAGATGATTCTAAATGATCCACGTGATTTTATTGAGTAAAGTATATTAGAAATTGAAATTGTTGACGCGCAGTGTATCTCAAATACGTCACTGTTTCGATAAGTTTACGATTGTCACATTTATACAAGCTCAAACCTTTAACATTGTGTTTGGGACGTTTTTAAGATGGCTTGTGGCTAAGCTACACTCATAAAAGTGCTGACGAAACTTTCTTATTTCACGTTTATTTTAAATCAAACGTTATTGAGCAGGATTTGAACCCACGACCTTTCGATACGGGGTGCGACCAACACCACCGTAATTTCACTCGGCGAATAACTTCTAGGGTTTTATTTAAACGGTTCTAGCGACTGTAGCTCAAATCTTGCGTAAATCAATAACTTTTATAATTATATTAGTTTTCAAGTATTTCAGTACAATTCTTATTTTTTCTCGACTAAGTTGATTCAGTGCATGCAATCTGAATCAACATAGTCGCGAAGAAAATCTGTATTCTCAGTGTTATAAGTACTTGTATTGTATATAATATATACCTACTCAATACATTTATTGTTGTAATATGAGATAATATATTATACGGCTATTATTTTTAGCCGTGTTGTATATGAGATATTTCCTACGAAAAAGGAAGATCTTCCACGCCGAGCGACCTTTGTCTAGCAACGGATAGTATTCTGTATTACTTATGTTCAAACTCCGTGATAACTTCGTTTGCGCGATCTAGGATTTGTCGCCATCTGTTGGTCTGTTGCGTAGACTACGATGTAGTTTATTATGTAGAGTTAGATGGCGCTTTAAGTATTAAGACGGATATTTTACGCGACGTCTATATCTAAGTATATTTACCGCTAGCGTCTGTAGTTAAAAAAATGTATAAAGTTTTGTACAGCGCCTCTAGCGGATAGTTGGGTACTAAAATTCGTCATACTAATATTGACGTAACTACTGTAGTAAAGTCTAGACGATTTTACTGTGACAACTCATGGTAGAGGTACAGGCGTGTTGTATGTTATATAACAGATATACATACATATAAAACGAGTATAATTAGATATATAAAAATAGTATATGTTACGTATGTAACTAGTGTTAGTATTTAGACTTCCGTTTGGCTGGCGATCTGGGCGGTGGAGCCTCAGTCTTTTTACTCTGAAACAAATAATATAAATAAATAACGCTGGACAATCCACACATCATCTAGCCCCAAGCTAAGCAGAGCTTGTGTTATGGGTACTAGAAGACTGACATACATAATACAATACATTACATAGATAGATATTTTTTATTATACAATACATATACTCATTAGTGTATTATTACTAAGTTAAATTGACACCACACTGAAACTTCAGTACTTAATTTAGTTTAATTGTAATTCTTTGTAAGAAGGATCACATAAAAAAACGGTAGGAACTAGGCCGTAAGTTTCTTGCCCGTTCTTCTAGGCTCTGGTCGCGTGGAACTGGCACCTAGAATCACCTAGTGTGTAAGACGATTCTAAATGATCCTTGTGATTTTACTGAATAAAGTAATTTTGAATTTGACTTTATATAAAATACCCAGAAAACCCGGAATAAATATTTGCAGATCGTACAGACATTTATCCCAAGGCGGGAATCGAACCCTCAACCTCCGCGTCGCAGGCGGAGTCATCAATATACATCAGAATAACACATATTTATTTTGTAAATTCTGTAATAGTCGTAAGTTTGTATATTATAAATATATTTTTATTTATTAACATACCTCTCTCGTATCCCTAGAGCGTTTAGCTCGCGGTTCACTTTCCTCTTTTACTTTGTCATCATCAGCTTTCCGTTTATCATCTTTTTTATCAGCTTTCTTATCATCTTTTTTATCATCCTTCTTGGATTTATCTTTTTCAGGCGTCTCAGGTTTATCCTTGTCAGTCTCAGTGTTTTGTTCTTCGGAACTTTCTTGTTCTTTTTTGTCTTTTGTCGCTTTTTTTGGACTTTTTTCTTTTGTTTCTTCATTCTTTTGTGGTTCTGTTATATCTGTGTCTGTATCGTTTGGTTTTTCTTTAGCGGATTCTGATTTTGATTCATCTTTAGATTCATTATCAGCATTTTCGGAACTTTTTTCTGGTTGCGCAATTTCTTTATCTTTTTCGACTTCATTAGGTTTGTCAGAATCATCAGCTTTTTCGTCATCATTACTGCTTTTTTCTGCGTCTTTAGCATTATTATCTGCGTCTTTAGCATTCTTTTCGACTTCTTTAGCACTTTTATCTGCGTCCTTAGCACTTTTATCGGCTTCTTTCGCACTTTTATCGGCTTCTTTCGCACTTTTATCAGCTTCCTTAGCACTTTTATCAGCTTCTTTAGAAATTTTATCAGCTTCCTTCTTTTCGGTTTCCTTTGCATTTTTCTCAGCGTCTTTAGCGTTCTTATCTATATTTCTTTGACTTTTCTTCCCTTCTTTGGGTTTTGCTTTCTTGGAGTCTTTAGATTTGTCGTTTTTAGGTGTTTCTTGGGGTGTTTCGATTTCTTTATCGCTAGGGGCTGGTTCTTCGGTGTCTTTTGCGGCTTCTGTCATTTCTACATCTTCTGTGCTCTCTGATGCTGGCGTCTCTGATTCTTTTGCCTGTAAATATTATTTAGGTTGATGTTTATTTGCCAAAAAGATGGTACATAAGATCTAATAACGAATTGACTGAATAGAAAAGAGGCCGTGACAGTTAATTCGGTAGTAGCTCTACTTTCCATTCATGAGTCGTAGGTTCGATTCCGACAGAGATCAATTGATTGTGTTATGAACATAAATTTCAAGTTTTGTTGGCTGCATTCTATCGGTTTTATAAAAACTTAGCGCAGACATGATGTCTTGATTACCACACGCCAACTTTTTATAAGATCAAGGTTATATTTTTACAAAAAAGTAGTATTTTCCCATACAAGTTTTTTCACAGAAAAATCTACAATTAAACTTACATTATCAACATTGTCTTTACTAGGCTCGTCCTCAATTTCATCCTCCTTAGCTCCGTCCACTTCTGCAAGCTTGCGACTCGATTGTCGCTTTAGTTTTGTAGTCGGTGAGTTGTTGTTAGCTGTTTTTTTACCTTTAGCTGGGAAAAATGGTATTTTAATAAATCCAGTACTTTATTCACAAACAAACTTACGACTATACAGTATTTACAAAATGTACATTTACATATAAAATACATAAGAAACAGCTGAGCTATCTACAGACCGTTGCAAACGATCTATAGATAGTTCAACTGATCCAAATCAGTACCAATCGGAAGCGTACCCAAGACACTGGCTGTTTTAATTAATTTTTTGATATCACAGTCCAGGTAGATAGTTGTATTTAGTTTTCATTATAAACGGGATATTTAGCATGATTTGTGAGTTTGATTATTTCCCGATATTTCGGCACAGTTGCATGCGTCATGATCACGGGTCGAACCGAAGTCTTTGCAAGTAGATTTAAGTTATTAGCAGACATACCGGTCTATACCCGTAATCATGGCGCATGCAACTGTGCCGAAATATCGTGAAATAATCAAACTCACAAATCATGCTAAATATCCCGTTTATAATGAAAACTATGTTCAAAACCATGATAGTTTCAAATATTATCGTTTTGTATTTAGATTTTTGGATACAACAAAATAGACAATAAAATAATTTTGATTATGAATTTGAAATCAATGTGTATCGTGGTTCGATTAAAAAAAAAAAAATTGGGTTTGAATTTCACAGGAGTAAGCATGAATAAAATGTTGTGCCGACCCCACCTAGTGGGATAAGGGTAGGAAGAAGAAGACTAGTTATCATTTTGTCAAATACTCTTTTCTTGGACACCCTTATTTAAGCTGTACAATTTTGATTAATCAACCTAGATCTTATCTAAGTAGGTACTAAGTATGTTAGCTTTCATTTTAGATTTTTTTATTGGTGTAAAATGTGTGAGCTCCTTCGAAAAGAGAAGATCTTCCACGCCGAGCGACCTTTGTCTCGGGGTCGCTCGGACCGATGGATAGTAATCTGTTACTTATGTACAAACTCCGCGATAACTTCGTTTGCGCGATCTAGGATTTGTCGCCATCTGTTGGTCTGTTGCGTAGACTACGATGTAGTTTATCATGTAGCGATATAAATGGCGCTACAATGTGTTTTGTGTGTTTAATAAGTAAATAAAATATTAATACTTAGTAAATCATTGAAGATCAGTATAATAATCATGGGGTGCATGGAAAGAGCCTCCTCGTGGCGCACACCGGTAACAGCTAGGCACGGTAAAGCAGTGTCTAGTCTGGCTAATCTTTCCAACACGATGCTACAACACAATACAGTTGTAGCATCGACACGGTAAGAAGAAGAAGAAGTATAATAATTTATTAATTATGTTTACCAGGAGTTGCTTTTTTCTTTGATGGTTCATCGTCATTAGCAGTTTCCTCATTAGCGGCCTCGATAGCTGCGTTCATTGTGTGAGATGTGGGCTGAGACATTTCTGTAACAAATACAACAAAGTAATAAATCTCATAAACATAATCATTAATTGTTTGTGAAACCTGTACCCCAAGTACGAGTTTGTGCACACACGGATCGCAGAGACGCAATCGCCGAACGCCACCGATTTTGTATGGAAATCCAAGAAGCGCCCCTAGCAGATTTCTTGAGAAGCTTGGATTTCCATACAAAATCGGTGGCGCTCGGCGATTGCGTCTCTGCGATCCGTGTGTGCACAAACTCGTACTTGGGGTACAGGTCAAAGTACATTTCAAATGATATGAAACTTAGATTAGCGTCACTAGCTTCTGCCATTAGTTATACAAACATCAAAAATACAATAAAAATACAATAATAATGACTTTTAGAATGTCAAAAATAAAATTAAATCAATAAAACAAATATAATAATGTCACATGCCTACTAAATTAAAGTTTGTCATTTAAAAAATCATTGATAAACCGATTTCAATTACGTTTTATTTTTTGCTAAATGTAAAAATCCAATAGATGTGCATACGCCTTGTCAAGGCAAACTACTGTACGGTGTATTATTATTATTTATTTAAACATAAGATAATTCTTGGGTTCAAATAAATAAACGCTTCGTACGTTCACCTAACACCGCTAAATATTTAAGTTTGCAAAATGCAGTAAACTAGTGTGTAACTACATTTAGCAAAATTAAATATTTAGCGTGGGAATTATGGCTGGGAATTACGGGTAAGGTAAGTAAGATAGCAGAATACTTACCAATCGGTTCATGAACCATTTCTAGTAGTTCACTAGCGCTGAGTTTGGCTGCTACTTTCTTGAACTGGAGCACGCGTTCAGAGAAATACTCCCAGAAGGTCAGACCGTCGGGAGTTGTGAACAAACCCTGAAACAGTAACATTATAAAATACTAGTAGTACGCCCCGGCTTCGCACGGGTAGCCTACATAAAAAATATCATTATAATATAGCCTATGCTACTCAGTATAAATGTATTTTCCAAATGATAAAAAATAAAGACCCTTTAATATGTAACCCCCCGCATATACTCCCGTGACCGGCAGCGGCGCGGCGCCCGCTGACTTTTTTCTAGTACTTACATTTTTGAACTCGTGATATCTTTCGAATAGAATGTCCGAATTAAATAATTTAAAAAGTAATATAAAGGTATTGAAGCAGTCTTAATTTTAAAGTAATTTATTTAGATAAGGATTAATACCTAAGTACAAATATAGAACGTTTTCTGGCGTCGTCATTTTAATTATATTTTTTTATATTAAAACACTTATTATGACATAACTATAATAGTTAGACATATGCTGTCGCTGACTTTTTTGTGGATGATGATGTGTTCTACAAAATTGTAGTACATAATTTCTTTCTATCATCAATAGTTTCCGCAGCGCACGCGATGTAAGGTATTTTTTATACACCTTGGGTTACATAATTGAAGTTTTAGCAAGGATCCCTATTTTTTTTGAATATATAATATATATATATATAGCCTATGTTCAGCGCAGATAATGTAGCTTCACAACAGTGAAAGAATTTTTGAAATCGGTCCAGTAGTTTCGGAGCCTATTCGATGCAAACAAACAAACAAACAATCAAATCTTTCCTCTTTATAATATTATTATATTATTATATTATATAGTTTAGATAAATAAAACAAAATAAATAATGCTGGACAATCCACACAACATCACCTAACCCCAAGCTAAGCAGAGCTTGTGTTATGGGTACTAGAAGACTGACATCTATACTAATCTATACTAATATTATAAAGAGGTAAAGTTTGTGTGTTTTTATATTTGTTAAATTGTAAGGGGTAATATCGGGATCTATTGCACCGATTTTAAAAATTCTTTCACCATTAGAAAGCCACATTATTGCTGAGTGTCATAGGCTATATAAAAACCCGAAAAATAAAAAGGCTTTTACGTGGTAGTCTGTTTTGCCAAGTGAATCGGAAACGGTCGAATTATGCCCAACGAAGTGGGCACGGGTCAGCTAGTACATACTTAATACATTACTCATTACATTATACATTACATAGATAGATATAAAAAAATATGAGGTTATACCTTAAGCCTTTTGTAAAGTGAATCAGCCTGTTTCCTGATGCGATGGGCGTGTTTTGAGAAAAGCTCAGCCGCGCGTTCCGTCAGATCCCAAGACGGAGTGTTGCCAACGTACGCGCGGAGACGCTTCACCGTCTCCACACAAGTCGGGTGTTTCAGCAGCATCAGGGGCTTTATGTCCAGACCTGGCAACACAAGATCAAGTTTATTTTATTTTATTATTATGTACACATTTATTTAAAATTTTAGCAAAAAGTTTTTTACAATATACAATATACGACCGATGTGGCGCGGCGGGCTAAGGTCCGCCTGCGACGCGGAGGTTGCGGGTTCGATTCCCGCCTTGGGATAAATGTTTGTACGATTTGCAAATATTTATTCCGGGTGTTCTGGGTATTTTATATGTATAATAAAAAATATCTATCAATGTAATGTATTGTATTAAGTATGTCAGTCTTCTAGTACCCATAACACAAGCTCAGCTTAGCTTGGGGCTAGGTGATGTTGTGTGGATTATCCATCATTATTTATTTATTGGATTATTGGAAGACTTCTTTATCTTCTTCTTATCGTGTCGATGCTACAACTGTACTTTGTTGTAGCATCGTGTTGGAAAGATTAGCCAGACTAGACACTGCTTTGCCGTGCCTAGCTGTGTGCTTCTTTATGAATTCAATACTCACCGTTGAGTTCATCCAACATCTGCAAACATAGTTCAGCATCAGCCTTCTCCAATGACAGACAAGTCTTGATCTTAGCGTCTAGTTCTATCAGCTTCATTTCCGTCTTCAGAAACTGTACGCGGGATTTCTTCTCTTCTGCAAAGAACATATTAATTACAACTTTTTTTTTAACTCCCATTATTTCGGGCCTGGTCATCGCCGGCTCTTAAAAACATTTTTAAAAATATTATTTTACCTGGAGAGTGCATGCAGCAGAGATGCGAATGTTGAGATGGACGTGTGGAGTGACAAGAATGGATAAAATTTAAGAAATGAGTACATAAGAGGAAGTTTGAAAGTTACGCTCATAACGGAAAAGTTGAAGAGTTATAGGTTAGCGTGGTATGGGCATGTCATGCGGAGGGAAGAAAGCCATATAACAAGAAGAGTGCTAGATATGAATGTGGATGGATGTAGAAGTAGAGGGAGGCCAAAGAAAAGATGGACGGACTGTGTGAATGATGACATCTGTAAGAAAGGTGTGAGCATTGAGATGACGTCTGATAGAGGAGAGTGGAAGAAGACGTGTTGTACCGACCCCATATAATGTGGGAAAAGGGTAGGAAGATGATGATGATGATGATGATGGATGTAGAAGTAGAGGGAGGCCAAAGAAAAGATGGATGGACTGTGTGAATGATGACATGTGTAAGAAAGGTGTGAGCATTGAGATGACGTCTGATAGAGGAGAGTGGAAGAAGACGTGTTGTACCGACCTCACATAATGTGGGACAAGGGTAGGAAGATGATGATTACGTTACCTGTTTCTCTCTCCTTATCCAATGTGGTTTTCTCTTCATCGGTGAGGTTAAGGTCCATTACCAGCTGCCCTTGTACGGACATCGCAGTTATTTGACCTCTTTCTGCAAAAGTAACTATGTTATGGAACATACACAAACCACGTTTCACATTTATTAGTGACAAAACTGCATGGCCTGATGTCGCTCCACCCGTCAACAGCAAATTTGTCGATTTGTGATGTTAGTAATGTCCTCTTGCCTTGCTTATGTACTTTGTAGTTAATACTTTGTAGTATATTTGTTTCTGAAGCGAAGCGTGTTCTGTCTTTTTGATTTACGTATAGATTTTTTATTCTTCTTTTTTAACTCATTAGTATGTCCCTGATATGACTGTATAGTATGTGTATAGTTAGTAATACTAAGTTAAATTGACACCGCACTGGAACTTCAGTACTTAATTTAGTTTAATTGTAATTCTTTGTAAGAAGGATCATATAAAAAAACGGTAGGAACCAGGCCGTAAGTTTCTTGCCCGTTCTTCTAAGCTCTGGTCGCGTGGAACTGACACCTAGATGTAAGACGATTCTGAATGATACTTGTGATTTTATTGAATAAAGAAATATTTGACTTTGACACGTGATCCGTTTAGGAGGGGAAAGTGGGTCGTTGTAATACCATGTTTGGTCACTAAAGGTGCTTAGGCTTGTAGTCAATATTATCTAAGGAAATCTAGGCCGGTTTTCAGTTACATTTTGTTATACCTAATATGTATTATAATATGCAATATTATCGGCCGGTTTCTGAAACCCAAATCACGATTGATCCAAGTTTGACACATAGTAATTATTTGATTTTTTCGTTGATCATCGTTCGAGAAACCGGCCGTAAGGCTTCTAAATAAACACATACCTAATTGCATTTTCAATGTGATAGCATTACTAGCTGCTAATTTATCCCACTGCAGACGAGACGATTCGTTCTTGAACCGAACAGGGCGGGATTGGAAAAGCTTGATGCCAACATATTTCCCCGAAGGCAGGTATGCGATCAGAATGTTCTCTTTTTCAGCGTCTTCTGTTAACAAAATGAAATAAACTTTTGAGTCCAAAAGATCAGCTATACAATATTAAAGGTGTTTTTGAGTGAATAAATAATAAATATTGCTTTCGTATTGCGCCTGGTTACTGAATACATATTTTATTATTTACTTACATAAATAATACAACCAATGAGCTTTCACAAAATGGACAGATTTTTTTAAAATGAATAAATAATGCTGGACAATCCACACAGCATCATCTAGCCCCAAGCTAAGCAGAGCTTGTGTTATGGGTACTAGAAGACTGACATACTTAATACAATACATTACATAGATAGATATTTTTTGTTATACATTACCCAGAACACCAGGAAATTTGCAGATCGTACAAACATTTATCTCAAGGCGGGAATCGAACCCGCAACCTTCTGCGTCGCAGGCGGACCATCGCCCACCGCGCCATATCGGTCGTCTACTAAATAAACTATGAAAATAATGTAAGCTAAGTTAAATTTAAGACGTTACTAATAGGTACTAATTTTGATTACTTGTATTACCTATAGATTGCTTGCAATAACCAAGGTTTGATTCGTATTACAAATTAATTTATATCGACGACCGATGTGGCGCGGTGGGCGATGGTCCGCCTGCGACGCGGAGGTTGCGGGTTCGATTCCCGCCTTGGGATAAATGTTTGTACGATCTGCAAATATTTATTCCGGGTGTTTATATGTATAATAAAAAATATCTATCTATGTAATGTATTGTATTAAGTATGTCAGTCTTCTAGTACCCATAACACAAGCTCTGCTTAGCTTGGGGCTAGATGATGTTGTGTGGATTGTCCAGCATTATTTATTTATTTATTTATCAACAAACTATACTACAAACTTCACTAGATTGAGCGATGTGTGAAATGTTCATGAATATTTATTAATATTGCCCTATAATATACGACCTATAGCAATAAAATCCAGATCAAATCATAATACATTTATTTTAATTAGTAACAAATACATTTAATTTTGAAACTATAATTATTCTACTCAAAGTTTTGAAAAGACACTCATTTCACTATTTTCTTCTTTTGTAATTCAATCAACTTTTTATTTTCTTTAGCATACATTTTCAACATCAAATCATAAGTTTCTGAAGCTTCTAAATCTATTTCTTCGTTAAAAGCTACACTTTTGACATAGTCTCTGTATTTTCTATTAAATCCCATATCGCCTAGAGTTACATCCATAGCTACTTTTATATTATTCGTTGGGGTATTGAACATCATATAAAGATCCTGTCCGTTAGGTATTGGATATGGTATTTCATTACTATTATGATCCAAATCTTTATATCTCTTCAAAGACACAACGGAACATTTTGAGTGGTCCCGACTAAGACCTTTGACCGAGTGATCGGTTTGACTTTGTATATCTGAACATTTTGACTGGTTCCGACTAAGACCTTTGACTGAGTGATCGGACTCTTGAGTTTGTATTTCTGATTCAAACTCATCGTTAAGTATGTTAAGTGATCCGAGCAAAATACCACCTAATGATATTGATTTTTTCTGTGAGATTGTCGGATTTCTAGACTTTTCTATGTTCATCGTTAGATCTTTCTGAGATGATTCACTTATCGGTTGATTCAAATCTCCTAAATCAACCAATAAAGGTAGAGAATCTATAAGATTGTCACACTTCGGATAATCAAATGTATGATACAAATCATACTCCAATTCTTTATTTTCTCCGAGCTCCATATTCATTTCTTTTGATATCATCGAAGAATCTTTAATGTAGCTTGTGTTTGCCAAGTTTTGAGATATTTGACTACTTTGAATACATGGATTCATTTGAGATATAGGTATGCATGGGTCTGAGTATTGAGATATGTTGTCACTATGAGTTTTGGCAGCAATTTGGTTGATTTTATTCCTGGTGTCCGATTGGCTGTTTTGAATCGTACATAGTTCTGATTGGTTTGTTTGTGAATAGTTAACTTTTAGAGAGGTTTTCATAGGAGCTATAAATTTCTTAGGTTTTTTAGCATCTTTGTTCTTTGACGGATTATTTTTACCGAATCTAGGTACTATTTTTGTAGGTAGGTCTATTTTCTTACTATTTATGTCTATATTTGTCTCTGAAACAGTATTTAAATAATATAAACATTATGATGTAGTAGAAATTCGTATAAAATTGTTTTCTAGCGCATTATATAAATATTTTAAAATAATACTTATAAAACATCCAAGCACAGCTGCTGAAACGAGCTAATTTCATTTTATTTATCAAGTTTTTTGTATTACTCAAAACTTTTCAAATATAAAACTAATTAGAACCTACATAAATATAGCTAATGAAAAAAAAGCCATATGTATTAAATAATACCGAGAATATAACAATACGAATAAATATTTACTAAATTACCAGTACTCTTCCCATCCTGAAGTTTTTTATTATCTGATTCTGAATATTCGACATTATTGTCGCGTTCATCGAATATATCAACATCCATATTGAAAATATCAATAAATAAATTAATATTTTAGAGAAATAACCGTAATTTTATTTAGTTCGCAAAAGAAAATGAAAAGACGTGAACTTTTGCAAATGGCGCGCTTTCCCATTTACGCGGCAAACTATTTTTTTTTATTTATGTTTTTATGGTAACAGTGGGTTCTTGCATTCTACCATAAGTTTTTTTTAGTTTAGTTTTTTCATTTCTTTGGCCTAAGAAGATAACAATGGCAATATTTTACATTCACGCGCTTTTATTTTTAAGCGCCATTTTTTTAATTGGCATAAATTGATTAATTAGAATTCTACCAAAATAATGAAAATTCGAGTGTAAAAAATGATAAATTTGTACAGATTTTTATAGATGAATAAATGGATTATTTAATTATGATTTGGATCGATTCCGCAATTTTTATTTCTTATTTATTTATAGCTGATTCGCAAAGGTCAAGCTTTATGTGCATTTTGTAAATCTTGTAAAATACTGTAATGTAATTGTTTAAAAATTTAAAAAAAAATCGTCAGTTTACTTACCAGGCTTAAACGGCTGTTTCAGTTCTTCAAGCTCAGACTGAAAACGAAATAAAAAATTGCAATTTTTTATTTTTTGAGCAACGGAATGTACATACTACATAGCTCAACTTTTTTTTATGTATTTTATATGCCAATGTACATTCTGTAAATACTGTATAGTCGTAAGTTTGTTTATGAATAAATATATAATAGTAAGTTAAAACAAACTTTTTTTTAAGGTGATCTGATAATGCACTGATGTAGTAAAAGTATTCTACCTGTGTCACAGCATTGAAACTTTTGATATTCTTATCTTTAGGTTCGGGCTTGTCTTTTTCTTTGTCGACTGGTGAAGCCCCACGTTTCTTCTTAGTCGCCGGCGATGGTAATGTTGCATTCTCCTCTGTTTGTTCATCTACAAATCTGCAAATTAATAAATAAATAAATAATGCTGGACAATCCACACAACATCATCTAGCCCCAAGCTAAGCAAAGCTTGTACTATGGGAACTAGACTGCTGATAGAATACTTATATACTTACATTTGTTTATTTACATACATAGAATACATAGTAACACCAAACAAAACATATATTTATGTTCACAGACAGTTGCTCTGGATGGGAATCGAACCCACGACCCGC
Source organism: Ecliptopera silaceata (assembly GCA_932527185.1). Classification (NCBI taxonomy): domain Eukaryota; kingdom Metazoa; phylum Arthropoda; class Insecta; order Lepidoptera; family Geometridae; genus Ecliptopera; species Ecliptopera silaceata. Next base: position 2,230,847 of record OW052217.1, on the reverse strand, counting down.
AGCATGGAGGGCAGAGCTACTACTAACTGAGCTGTGACGCTTGTCTTTAAGTCTTTATTTATAAGGCTTATGTCTATCATTATCATATTAACTTTATAAATGTCAAATTATATACTGTAGTATTATTTAGGTTGCAACTCTGTAATACCTTCGCTATCTAGAACTTGTCTGTTTAAATAGGTAACAGCGCCATCTGTTAATCACATTTTAACGCGCAGTTTCCCCATAGCATGCTAGATGGCGCTAACCTCAATTGTATATTTTACAACATCAAAACATGACGGGTGGCAAGCACAGGTCCGTTATAACACAAAGAAGCATACGTATATTGTTTGTTTGTAACAGCGCCATCTGTTAATCGCATTATGACGTGAAGTTTCCCCCATAGCATGCTAGATGGCGCTAACCTCAATTGTATATTTTACAACATCAAAACATGACGGGTGACAAGCCCAGGGGCCCAATTCTCGCGCTTTAGAGATTCGACGAAATCGACGTAGGTCGATAAAAGATGGCGGATGTCGAAAAAATGCTAAATAAGCTATTCTCGTGATGTCGCTAACAGACTTATGTCGTAAGAAATCTTTAGACAAGCAACGAGTGGTCCCGAGCGTTAGAGATCGAATGTCGAAGGATAGCAGCCATTTTCTAAGGACAACTCTGCCTGTTTTGACAAGAATAGTGGGTTGGTATCTACTCTCACTCTGTGTGTGATTCAGTTTCTGTTGGTTTCCTATTGTGGTGGGTCCTAGCAAATATTTTACGATGGTTGATGAATTTATCGTTGAGTTTTTAACGCTTTCCATCTCAAACAATTTTCGCCAATATCAAGTTGATATCAATAATATACTTAACTGAATTAACTAAATAATATACTTATAGATTAAAATAAATTTATTTCCAGAAAAATATGTAACATCGAGTCAGTAAAAAGTTCACTTCACTTCTTCTTTTTGGCTTTTGTGGCTTTAGTTTCATAAACCGTAGAATGGAGATAAAATATGGAGAAATCGTAATATAACTAAAGCCACTAAAATCCGGCTCGTCAGAACGCTTGTGTTTCCCATATTCCTATACGCTGCAGAGACGTGCACTCTTAGGGAAAGTGAGAAAAAGGTAGATGCTCTTGCGATGTGGTGCTGGAGAAGAATGCTAGGAGGATTGTGGACAGAGTTTCACACAAATCAATCCATACTCCAAGAACTTGGCATCAAGCAACGTCTATCGTCCGTTGTGCAGTCGCGTATCCTCACTTTCTTTGGGCATTTGTCTCGTCGTGGGGGAATTTCCATTGAACGCTTGGTGGTGCAGGGCAAGTTCGAAGGCAAAAAAGCGCGCGGTAGATCACCCATGAAATGGACAGACCAAATAAGAGCAGCCATTGATCTTCCCTAAATGTATATTTGTTATGTACTTAGATATATTTTTATTAATATGATGATGTAAAAAGTTAAAAACATGACGTTATTTGACTTGACGTTTGATAGCATGTAAAGGCTGGTTTAGACAGGGTCAGTAACTGACTACAAATTCGAGGCAAGTCAGTGCTGACCCGAAAAAAACCCTGTGTAAACTGATTTGAAGTCCAGTACAGTGGGTTGAAGTCAGCGCTGACTTGAATAATCGGAATCGAATCGGACACGAATATTTTAAAGTCAGTTGAAGCACCTCGCCACCCGCGCACCCCCGCGCCAGCCAAATAAACTCTGTGTAAACAAACAAGTCAGTGCGTGGTTAGTCACTGCCGCTGCGTTGTAGAGTGACCACGTTTTTTTCGCTGGCGATAAAAATGACGCGTAAGCTTAGCGAAGACGAAACCTTAAAATTGGTGCAATTATATTGCGAAAACTAGTGCCTTTGGGATAATAAACCCCTAAATTACCGCAATAAAGAAATGCGGTCAACGGCGTTGCAAAATATGGCTCAACAAATGTCGTTTATTTTTAGTTATCTCATTTACTACCATTTCTATTAACTCATTCAACAGCAAAATAATAATTTTTTCAACAAATAATTAAATCGTCGTTTCAGTTGTTTTCGCGAATTCATTTTTCCCACTGACTTCACATGTGTGCTCACCTTGAGAAACGCACCACTACTTACTTCATGTAAACAGTTAAAGTCAGTCGCGGCGCCGACATTGGCGCTGCGACTGACTTGTCTACTGACCCTGTATAAACCAACCTTATGACTGAACTGACAGTATAGAGTTTACTTACCTACCACAAAGTTTCGTACTACGCAAGTAAAACATGTAAAGGTAGTCAGACACTGGATATGATAATTTTTGGTTCAAAAACTATTTTTTTCTGTAATTATTTACTATAATTTGATATTCCATATTATAATCATTTCATAATCTATGTTGTGTGAATACTTGAGGCCACAAATGTATATAGATTCAGATTTAACAAGATCTTGTTAAAATAATAGCTGAAACGGAACGTATAATTGGTTTCTCTACCGAAATGTCGTGCCACCATTTGTCGAATCCTAGTGGGAATACGGTTTTTTGAATCGTCAGACATTTTCGTGAGATTTTGCCTAGACATTCAAGCTTCGTCAAGATCTCTATCTCGCCAAAATCGCTACAATCCGAGAATTGGGCCCCAGGTCCGTTATAACAACAACCATGCTTGTAACTTACGTGTATCCTTGCTGCCTAGTGAAACAAAATAAGCATGAAAACAAACCCACACAAACAAAACATATTTCAAACAAACTCAGTCGGTCAACTAACAAAATTGTTTATCTATACTAATATGTATTTTAAAAATTCTTTCTCCAATAGAAAGCCACATTATTGCTGAGTGTCACAGGCTATATAAAAAGACCGTTTTTTCTCCGATTCACTTTGCAAAACGGACTACCACGTAAAAGCCTTTTTATTTTTCGGTTTTTTATATAACCTATGACACTCTGCAATAATGTGGCTTTCTATTGGTGAAAGAATTTTTAAAATCGGTTCAGTAGATCCCGAGATTACCCCTTACAATTTAACAAATATACAAATTTTACTTCTTTATAATATTAGTATAGATCTGTCTGTTACAATCGCAAACCCAGTTCAAACCTTTAAAACTGAATTTCGGCAAATAACAATGTTTATGTATGGATCAATTTAAAAATAGTGAAATCTTTAACACTACTATAATAATTAATCCAAATCTTACAACAAGAGACTGACATAGATTTGACACGTCACAGCTCAGTAACAGTAAAAAAAAAATGGTTGTCTGTAAAGTCGGTTTACTGACGATAGTTGAACGTGACAACGTCACTTCATGGAACGCCTCAGAACGCCTCATGAGTCATGTTTTTTCGTGCGTACAGCCGGCTCTATCGAATTATAAGACGTTGTCACGTCAAAAAGACGTGTGGCACTCGGGGACTGCCGCGGTAAAGCTATTGCATAGCATTTTTTGCTGGATTACGCATGCGCAGTGTTAGGTTATTTCGTTACGGAATTTCTGTATTCGGTCTCCACGCTCAAGGCCCGCGATAGAAGCTATGCAATAGCTTAAAATGGTGCGATGAACTGATGTTTATTTTGTGTGGATGTTACTATGATTATGTACATATTTACAGAAAAAACTACAAAATAATCTATCATATCATCAATCTAATTCTAATTGCGGGATTGACGACCGATGTGGCGCGGTGGACGATGGTCCGCCTGCGACACGGAAGGTTGCAGGTTCGATTCCCGCCTTGGGATAAATGTTTGTACGATCTGCAAATATTTATTCCGGGTGTTCTGGGTGTTTTACATGTATAACAAAGGATATATCTCTATGTAATGTATTGTATTAAGTATGTCAGTCTTCTAGTACCCATAACACAAGCTCTGCTTAGCTTGGGGCTAGATAATGCTGTGTGGATTGTCCAGCATTATTTATTTTATTTATTTAATAAGATCTGCACTGAGGTCCCGCAATGGGGTGTATTGTGCATTGTCCCCCTGCTAACCTCACCCCAGCACAACTCCTTAAAGTAACGGAGAAGGACTTTGGGTTGGTGAAAGCATCATCAATCTAGTTCTCATACACAAACAGATGTACATATTTACAGAAAATACTACAAAATAATCTATAATCAATCTAGTTCTCATACATCTGCTAAAGCACTTTGGATGGCAGCAGTGTTCTAGCATCTCCCATGGTGTAGTGGCGAGAGTGATGAACAAGACCCGATCGGTACCTGCAGTCCAGTTTTGGACCTCGCTTTAGTCGCTTAAACAACGTGTAACGTAATACCCCTATAAGTCCGAAAGGGGTGTATTCACACCGAGTATATGAATACCTTGGTAAGGTCAAAGGTTCAAAACGTCTTGAAAATCTAATACAAAAATAAAAAACAAATATTATTATTAGTAATGTTTGCCAACCCTTGTAACAAAACACGCGCGGCATATTTTAAGCGAGTAGTTAAAGAGTAAGCACCAATAAGTTAAGTTCACACTAAAAAGAGCTGTATACAGGGCTGTCTAAATGTTGTATGAAGTGACATATTGAACAAAGTTTAATAGGCTTTTGACGAATGAATAATAAAAAAAATTAAAAGTCGTAGAACAAATGTTGTTCGCAATGACGTATACTATACCCCCCTTTCGGGATTATAGGGATATTATGTTACACGTTGTATACTAACATACCTCTTAGGCCTTATCTTCCTGCCGCTTCGACTGACGATTTCTTCTTCTTTTTTCTCATCCTCATTATCCAAAACATCATCTTTCTTGGCTTTGCCGCGCGGCGTCTTCGGTTCCTTGGCTTTAGTATCTTTAGCTGGCGTTTTTGCATCAGGTTTCTTCTTCTTTGCACCCTGGAAGAGCAATTTTATCAATATTTTTAAAGAGTATATATACTTTTTCGGGGACGGCCGAGAAAGCGTTAGAGGAATGGCTTTGACGTGTTTGAAATGGATTGGTGGGACACTGCCAGGGAAGCCTTTGCCCAGCTGTGGGACGATATAGGCTTGAGAAAAAAAAAGTGAGTATACCGACGACAAAATGTATTTTAAATTCATGTGACTTGACATTCATAAATAACTTTACAGGCGTCATAGCTCAGTTGGTAATAGCTCTGCCTTCCATGCTGTGGGACGAGGATTCGATACCCACTGAGAGCAAATTTTTGTGTTACATTAATATTTGTTCTGTGTCTGGGTGTTACTCTGTATTCTATATATTTACTAAAAAAAAGTAATTAAGTATTTTGTCAGACTAGAGCGCGATGAGTGAAATGTCCGTGAATATTTCTTCATTATATTTATTTAACAAAAGGCTGATACATACAACAACCAGAAAGGACATCAGTTTTCAAATCACAAGCATTTGTCTTATATATAGAACCCACGACCCACAGCATGAAAGGCAGAGCATCTACCAACTGAGCTGTGACGACTGTCGCATTCTTACCTTTCCTTCGTCTATAACTAGAGCTTCGTTTTCATCTGAATCTTCGACCGGTGCGTCGTTTTGAGTTGTATTTGTAATAGTCTGAAAATAAAATCATATTTAAAGATTTTTAAACATTAATGACCGACGATTGACGACCGATCTGGCGCGGCGGTTCGATTCCCGCCTTGGGATAAATGTTTGGACGCAAATATTGAATATCTATCCATGTAATGTATTGTATTAAGTATTTCAGTCTTCTAGTACTTATAACACAAGCTCTGCTTAGCTTGGGCATAACACAAGCTCTGCTTAGCTTGGGGCTAGATGATGTTGTGTGGATTGTCTAGCATTATTTTTTTTTTTTTTTAAATAATGATATTTTTAAATAATGATGATTAATAATTATATGTAAATAGTTAATTAATTAAATTTATTGTCAGCCCCCTCGACAAACCGGCGTTAAAACCTTAAAATGCAGGCTTTGGCATGGGCATATTAATATACGGATTACTAGACACACATAAACATATCTTAAAGTCTTGTGTTGAGTTCAATCCGATCTTGTGTTTCGACATAATGTTTATAAGTTTTTCGGCTTTCTTATTATTGTATGGATTTTTGGACAGAGAGAGATAATAAATTTACATACATTATCATATACCAACATAATCTTATCTTTAAGATTAGTATTAACCCGAATAATGAGGGTATATACTTACATCATCATCAGCAGTGTCGTTAGCAGTGGTTGTATCAGCAGTCTCGTCCATTGTATCATTAACGGAATCGTTGACCGTATCGTTAGCGGTTACCGCATCAACCTGTGGTTAAGAATTCGGTAAACTTCAGTCTCCTTTACAAGACCTTACCAGTCATTAGTAGTAAGGTAATACTAAAAAGAAATAAATATGGCAGTTGCATCCTACTACTGATATATTTATTTCTTTAGAATATATTTAGTAGGGGTCTACTTTAGACACAAATTACATGCTATAGTCCGGTCGCGGAGCAGGAAGAAATTCGTACATTAACCTGTTAATACCTGTGTCTGTCACTCTCGCGTAAATATGATGCGTCTCGCTCGCACAGATCCAATGACCGCGGCACTCGGCGAGCGAGACGCATCATAAATGAAATGAAATATTTATTTATTTGCCTGAAATGAAATGAAATATTTATTTGCCTGAAACATGGTAGGTATATGGTCTTATTCTAAATAGTGTCTCACATTTCACCAATTATAGGTATACAAATTTTTAGATTATTATAATAGAATTAATTAAATGTCACATAAAAAAAATCATAATAATTGTAATAATAATGAAGTCACTTATACACACACAAAAACAAATTAAATTATTAGTCACTGTTTGAAAAAGTCATCAATACTGTAAAAAGATTTTTCAATTAGCCAAATTTTTAACTTTTTTATAAACAATGTTAGCGGAAGTTCTTTAATGTCATTAGGTATCTTATTAAATATTTGTCCACACATAGCAAAAGCGTTTTTTTTATACATTGTGGTTCTAGGCACTTTTCACTTTTCACACATATTTACGCGAGAGTGACAGTGACAGGTAATAACAGGTTAATGTACGAATTTCTTTCTGCTCCGCGACCGGACTATAGATGCAGTTCACAACAGTAACATGGTGTAATGTACGTCTTAGATTCCCCCTTAAATCCGCTCCTAGCTTTACTTTACTATACTAGGCGATTCTAGGTGCCAGTTCCACGCGACCAGAGCCGAGAAGAACGGGCAAGAAACTTACGGCCTGGTTCCTACCGTTTTTTTATATGTTAAGGTTGTAGTACTTCCCCAGACAAGCTTTTTAAAAGCCCTACAACTTACCTCTTTAGGAACACCAATAACGTCTTCCAATGGGACGTTATTAGCAAAGTCATATTCAATCTGCTTCACGCCATCGTTGAAGTCTCGTCTCTTCTGTGTTTTAGTAAGGAACTTGTCTTTATTCTCCGTGTAGTCGAATATCATGTTTGGTGGTAGGTTCGCTCTGAAATATAAATACAGTCAAAATCATTGGATCAGTAGAGCTATCTAAAGATAGTTCCAGAGAGAATATGTGCAGGGAGTATAGCAACCCATCCCTTAGCCAATGCGACTGCGGGCCGACCATTAAGTCATCATTCCCATATCCTTGTTTGCCCCATGTGCTCTACTACCTGCACTAGGGTGGACCTTATAAAAAAAAACAAATAATTCTTTATTCACTAAAATCACAAGGATCATTTAGAACCGTCTTACATACTGTGATTCTATCGACACTACAGATAGGGGGATAAGAGTAGCAGAGTTCTACTGAAATTGAGTGTAAAGTATGTCAGTCTTCTAGTACCCATAACACAAACTCTGCTTAGCTTGGGGCTAGATGATGTTGTGTGGATTGTCTAGCATTATTTATTTACTAGTAGTACGCCCCGGCTTCGCACGGGTAGCCTATATAAAAATATATCATTATAATAAGTATAGCTAATATGTTACTCAGTATAAATGTATTTTCCAAATGATAAAAAATATAGACCCTATAGTATGTAACCCCCCCGCATATACTCCCGTGACCGGCAGCGGCGCGGCGCCCGCTGACTTTTTTCTAATAAGTACTTAAATTTTTGAACTCGTGATATCTTTCGAATGGAATGTCCGAATTCAATAATTTAAAAAGTAATAGAAAGGTATTGAAGCAGTCTTAATTTTTAAGTAATTTATTTAGATTAGGATTGATACCTAAGTAAAAATATAGAACGTTTTCTGGCGTCGTCATTTTAATTATATTTTTTTGATATTAAAACACTTATTATGACATATCTATAATAGTTAGACATATGCTGTCGCTGACTTTTTTGTGGATGATGATGTGTTCTACAAAATTGTGGTACATGATTTCTTTCTATCATCAATAGTTTCAGCAGCGCACGCGATGTAAGGAATTTCTTATACACCTTGGGTTACATAATTGAAGTTTTAGTAAGGATCCCTAATTTTTTTGAAAATATAATATAGCCTATGTTCAGCACAGATAATGTAGCTTCACAACAGTGAAAGAATTTTTGAAATCGGTCCAGTAGTTTCGGAGCCTATTCGATGCAAACAAACAAACAAACAATCAAATCTTTCCTCTTTATAATATTAGTTTAGATTTATTTATTTATTTATAAAGTTGTTGAGTTATTGACACGCAAGAAGAAGAAGATTGTTGTCTGTAAATAGCTCAACTGTTTCTTAAGTGTTTTATTTTACCATTACCATTTAGGTATATATATACATTTTGTGAATACTGCAACAGTCATAATAAATACAATTTAAACTTGATAAAGTATAGCATGATAAACTCACGTTTCTCCCGTCCCGTAGAAATATACAAAGTATTTCTTCCCATTTAATCTTTGTACCTGTAAGCAAATTGTAACAATTTTTGATATATGAAAACATAGAAACAATTAGACGCAGAACAAACATCAATATTTTATCACAAAAATATTTGTTCTTGGGGGGTCGAACCCATGACCCACAGCATAGAAGGCAGAGCTTATTAATCTGAGCTGTTGTTCTGTTAAGATGCATTAATTCTGATATAAAATGAATTCAACTTTTCAACTGTTGAATGTATACAAAAAGATGTACCTAGGATATTTTTGTTCTTGAACAAATATATCAAACTACTTTTACAAAACATGTATAATGAATGCAGCATGTCTAAAATCATGTTTAATTACATTTATAGATATTAATTTACTAATATTTACATACTACCTTTCCAGTAAGAAATAAAAAAGCTTAATCTTCAACAATTTTAGATTCTACAATACTAAAACAATATGCAAATACCTAAATATGATAACGATATGGTAGCTAGGCGCAAAAAAATGACCTCAAACAAAGAGAAATCTACTTCAATTGTTTACAATAGTAATTCATATCATAATATTTACATGGTGTTAGAGACCATACAGAGCAGTAAATAGTCAAAAACGGTTGGTAAAGCGTGCAAGCTTCTAGCAATATGTCTTCCCGCCCTAGGCCCAATCAGATGTATATCAGAATGCATCTTTCCTGTCTGGGTCATAAAATGTGAAGTTATAATGTTGATTATCACTTACCCTTGCAGGCCAAGCGGGATATCCTTTCACTTTAGCGAATATAAAGTCTCCTGACTTAAATTCTCTCACTTTCTTGCCCATTTTTACTGAGAGCAGCGGTGATTTTGTGTTTTGAGTTACTTGAAGCTACGAACACTCAATACTTGGGCGAGCACTGAAATTACAGAACGTCCATGTATATTCTTATAATACGGTATGTAGCGAGTAAGTTTAGATAATTACGAGGTAATTCCAATGGAAATAAAACAGACGCCAAGTAATAAAATAACCTACAAAAAAATTCTTACCGCGGCAGACAAAACTGACGGAAAGAAACAAACATGGCGTTTGTTTGGCGAATTTGTGAAGGATGTAGTTTATTTCTAAACATGTATAATACAATGTTATAACAAGACTAAATAAAACTAGAAAATTGTTTTTATATTTAATTTGGTATTAATAAAGGAAAACCATTATTAATTAAGGAATTAAAAGTGCTATTTTCGGAATTTGTCGGTTTTCATTGCTCAGAAATATCTCCACTTTGCTCTATGGTGTAGTTTGACATTTTCACATTTTAAAAGCTGGCAACCCAGTTACTATGAGTGGTCGTGTCAGACGGATGCTTCGGACAAGAATTTTTCGCGTAAACTAATTGATTTCTTCTAATTAAATTACAGTGAATCGTTGTGTTTGCTATGCAATTGTGATGCGAACCATGAGAATCGTTAATGTGCAAACATTCAATCGTGAGACTTGTGTTTGAGTGATGTGATTTGAAAATAAAAATGGCATCGGGAGATTCAGATCACATAGAAATGATGGAAAGTGCTGTGGCGAAGAAATCTGACATCGCTGGCGGGCCTTCGGGCTCCGAGGATGATGGTGGGTTACCGCAAATCTAATAATAACATTCCATTCTGATAATCCGATTGTGTAAGTCGAGATATAGGTTGAACACCACCCCCTTATTTTGTCCCCTTTTCCTTGTTACAGAACGAGATAGAAATTCTATTGCCGAGAAAAATGTACCTTACGATGTGAGTAGAACCTTTATTTATTATAATTTACTAATTTATCATTCATGGTTTATAATAGTGAAAGTTTGTGTTATATTCTATGCAACTAAGCTAAGATAGACTTAACCCAATGCTCTCAAAAAAAGAACATTATATTTTAGAATGTTGAACATCTAAATTATTGCAAGATCTCACATTACACTAATGACTGCATTTTTATGGAGATTCTATGTATTTTTATGATTTTCCTTGAAAGTCAGTTTCTATAAGGAAGTGATGTTTTTTTCATTAGCTGTTGTTGAACATTGACCCTGTGTCATTACTATTAATTACTTTAAGCACTAAACTTAATTTATAACAATATCGTTAGGTATGTTTGCAAAACTGTTAATGTTTGCTTGAATGATGCTAATTACCCTGGTAACTATATTCTTAAAACTGGAACAGTGCAAGTATTAGTTGGAACGAGAAATAAACTACTCTAGGATCCTTCATAGACAACACATTGATCTGAAGTCTAACAAATAATCTTGAACTTTGACAAAACTTTGTCTTATAAGACTAGGTTTAGTGGCATCTTGGGAGAGACCTACGTCCACTGCTGGATAGCAGTGGACCTATATAAATATTCTCAGACAAATCAAACATCACACTCTAGTCCCAAACTAAACAAAGCTTGTACTATGGGAACTGGACTGCTGATATATATAATACTTATTTACATTTATTTTCATCAATGCATACATAGAATACATATTAACACAGAACACCTTGGGTGTTACTATGTATTTTATGTATTATATTTTTAGTGTAATTACATAAGACTAGAATAAAGTATATGTTTGACATACATAGGTCATTAGCATTATTCAGTGACCATGGTTTGCTGCATGGTTGTGCTAATTAGGTTGTTCACATTATGTAGGGTGACCATAGTTTATTATAACTGTAGATTAGTCAAATGAGGTCATTGACCTTGTTATATGTAAGCTTAGCTCATCATGGTTTAGGCCTAATTACAAACTTGATGTTTGATGATAGAAAAAAATGAACTATTCAATATAAAAAAAAATAATTAGCTCTATTTTCGTTTATCTATAGTTAAATTGGTGATATGTACTTTGATATGTAGGATGAGAACCTATTTAATTTTGTAGTAAATAAATGTATTATTAAATTATATTTGCTTGTATATTATTGAACAATATTCGGTCTATTATTAATCAATTATTTTTGCTTACTTTTATTTTTCAACACTTTAGAGACTTGAAATATCATACATAGCAGAATATAAATAACCATTCTATTTTTATATACTTACTTGAAAGATAACAATGTACATTTTTGTGTGGTAAAAATCAACATATAAAATGGAATAAATAAATTGAACATATACAATAAATCGTCGTAATCGTAGAACAAAGACGGATGTGCAAAACTACAGTTTTACATTTTATGTCATAACTTTAAAACGGTTATGCCTATCAACGTGAAATTTGGACATGTTGCTATATGTGAATAGGCCTTTACAATTTAACATACATTAAGTTGCATACATAGCAAATAATAGGTTAATTAATTAAATAAAAAAATGGTCAAAAATCACATCCGTCTTTGTTCTACGATCATGACGAAATGTATGTTGCCAGCAATCTAGAATAATTTCTTCATTCCAGACAGTCTAGTATTGAACCATAAGAAATTGGCGGCAGTCCAGAATCTCTGTAAATGCTTTAAAAGGCACCGAGGGAAATAAAAAGGCCTGTCACATAACATTCAAATATTATGAACGACTTCAAATATTGACGACCGATGTGGCGCGGCGGGCGATGGTCCGCCTGCGACGCGGAGCTTGCGGGTTCGATTCCCGCCTTGGGATAAATGTTTGTACGATCTGCAAATATTTATTCCGGGTGCTCTGGGTATTTTATGTATAATAAAAAATATCTATGTAATGTATTGTATTAAGTATGTCAGTCTTCTAGTACCCATAACACAAGCTCTGCTTAGCTTGGGGCTAGATGATGTGTGGATTGTCCAGCATTATTTATATTTTGTTTTTGTATTCAACCCACTGCTGGGCAAAGGTCTCGTGTATATCATAAAGTAAATGTAGAGTGACCACAAAGTAAATACTACTCAAATGAACAGAATACTTTTTATAACTGTTGGTTTTATAACAGTGCTAACTTATGGCGTATTGCCAATTCTTTCGGGAAACACCTCAGCCATGAGATGTTTTAGTGTTACTCACTAAACACTTGTCTTTAATAAATAAATAAATAAATAGTGCTGGACAATTCACACAACATCATCTAGCCCCAAGCTAAGCAGAGCTTTTGTTATGGGTACTAGAAGACTGACATACTTAATACAATACATTACATAGATATAGATATTTGTAATTATACATATAAAATACCCAGAACACCCGGAGTAAATATTTGCAGATCGTACAAACATTTATCCCAAGGCGGGAATCGAACCCGCAACTTTCTCGTCGCAGGCGGACCTTCGCCCGCCGCGCCACATCGGTCGTCAATACGGGCAATACGGTCAATACTTCAAGTCTGCGCTAACGTTTTATAAGATAGACCGATTGTGTGCCCGAAATATAACAATTGTAATACGAAGTCGCGAGTATCAGCTAGTTTTATATAAATTTGAACATGTGACCGAAAGCAGTTAGTTAACTAACAATGGAGGTATTTCCGTTATTCGGCAGGGAATTTCGTGTTTCGCCAAAATTGGATGAGAAGTGACTCATTATATACTTTGTCATTGAGTGTGAACTCTGAATATGAGTAACGAATAAAATGTAGTGCAACAATATGCAGGTTTCGTAACCTTCTTCACAAAAGGAGGAAGTTATCAATTTAACTGTTTGATTGTCTAAACTATCTAAACTAATATTATAAAGAGGAAAGATTTGATTGTTTGTTTGTTTGTTTGTTTATTTGCATCGAATAGGCTCCGAAACTACTGGACCGATTTCAAAAATTCTTTCACTGTTGTGAAGCTACATTATCTGTGCTGAACATAGGCTATATTATATTTTCAAAAAAATTAGGGATCCTTACTAAAACTTCAATTATGTAACCCAAGGTGTAAAAGAAATTCCTTACATCGCGTGCGCTGCGGAAACTATTGATGATAGAAAGAAATTATGTACTACAATTTTGTAGAACACATCATCATCCACAAAAAAGTCAGCGACAGCATATGTCTAACTATTATAGATATGTCATAATAAGTGTTTTAATATCAAAAAAATATAATTAAAATGACGACGCCAGAAAACGTTCTATATTTGTACTTAGGTATTAATCCTTATCTAAATAAATTACTTTAAAATTAAGACTGCTTCAATACCTTTCTATTACTTTTTAAATTATTGAATTCGGACATTCCATTCGAAAGATATCACGAGTTCAAAAATGTAAGTACTTATTAGAAAAAAGTCAGCGGGCGCCGCGCCGCTGCCGGTCACGGGAGTGGCGGGAGATGCGGGAGGGTTACATACTATAGGGTCTATATTTTTTATCATTTCGAAAATACATTTATACTGAGTAACATAATTAGCTATATTATAATGATATTTATTTATATATGCTACCCGTGCGAAGCCGGGGCGTACTACTAGTTTTGTATAAGTTCATTATATGTAACTATTTATTCACCAACAAACTTACGACTATACAATATTTACAAAATGTACATTGGCATATAAAATACATAAGAAACAGTTGAGCTATCTACAAACAGTTGCAAACGATCTATAGATAGTTCAACTGATCCAAATCAGTACAAATCGTTGCGTACCCCGAGATACTGGCTGCATTGCCGCGCTGAATAGCAATGCTGATACGCTGGGCTAGATACTCACCAGCCCTCGGGTCACGCGTCGCTTCGATTGTTTGATTGTTTTGTATAAGTTAAATAATAATAAACTTAAACGTGTTTTAAAAAGGAGATTTTCATTACTATTACGCTTCTTATTTTTATGACAACGTACAGAAATTCCTAGATAAAGCAAAACAATTTGTAGTCAGATGTCTTTATCTACAGTAGATAGGTTAGATACCTACCTACTGTCTTATACTACGTTCTTTCTTACTGATAAGAAATCTTGTAGTATTTTTGTTTACTAACATGTCTTAACTCAAAATATATCGCTGTACTTTTTTGGGCACTTGAGTCGATGAACTGAGGGCTGAGGGATTATGCTGATATCCATACAAAAATATAAGGGCATCCGAAAGACGACTGTCGGCTCGAGAGTAGGGAGTTTTAAAATGCAACCTCGGACTAAACACTCAGAGCACGAATAAATGACAATCGTAAGTAAACGTAAAGTATTTAAGACACTGCGCGCTAACGCTGCAACGTTCGATAGTATAGCTGATGTTGACGCGCAGTGTATCTCAAATACGTCACTGTTTCGACGTTTACGTTCACATTTATTCGTGCTTTACCTCCTGTAATAATGCTATCATTTTTATTAAATCATAAATACACTTTATTTGAATATAAGTAAATATTCATGGACATTTTACATATCACACTCTAGTCCCAAACTAAGCAAAGCTTGTGCTATGGGAACTAGATTGCTGATAGAATACTTATATACTTACATTTTGTTTTGTAAATACATATATGTATACAAAGAATATATACTACATACCCAGACACATAACAAATATTTGTATTCATCACACAAACATTTGCTCTGGGTGGGAATCGAACCCACGACACACAGCAGAGCTATTTTTTAATAAAGAATATTCTTTTCTTATTAGATTTTCATGTATTTTTTTGGAAATTTCAGCCGGCGGTCGGCCCTTTGGGCGCGATCGGAAAAGTTCACAAATCCGATCGAAAGATCGGACATCGTCGGGTCGGCGAAGGAGGCGAGATCACCTATAAAAAGATCCAGTCTTCGCAGATTATGGGATCTATACAGCTTGGTAAGGGGCTAATCAAACTTGCAAATCATGGTTTAAACATCCGGTTTTTACATACATTAAATATTCATGAACATTTCACATATCACACTCTAGTCTCAAACTAAGCAAAGCTTGTGCTATGGGAACTAAATTGCTGATAGAATACTTGTAAGTATACATTTGTTTCGTTAATATAATATACCAACATAGAATACGTAATACATACTTTATTTTTTTAATACATTATCTAGACATTAAATATTATCTACTTAAAAAAAAATTTGGTGTAAATTAAAATAAAACTTGAAATTTGGCTTGGTCTAGAAAAAAATGTCGCTGTCGGTCACCACTGACCGCGCTGGCGTTCAACGTGCTAAAGAAAACAATGTTAAATACCGTGATAGTTACAAACATTTGATATCACGCTTAATATTAAATGGAACTAAATTATAAAATAGTTGAGTAGCATGAATAATTTATCTAAATAAGTAACGTAGCTAAGTACCCCTTTGAGGGCAAGGTTGGGCCTTTTTGCGTTGTAATGTTTCTCGGCCCAACATGGCTTATTATGTATTAACTGTATGACGACCGATGTGGCGCGGCGGGCGAAGTTCCGCCTGCGACGCGGAGGTTGCGGGTTCGATACCTGCCTTGGGATAAATGTTTTTACGATCTGCTAATATTTATTCCGGGTGTTCTGGGTGTTTTATATGTATATTAAAAAATATCTAGGTATCTATGTAATGTATTGTATTAAGTATGTCAGTCCTCTAGTACCCATAACACAAGCTCTGCTTAGCTTGGGGCTAGATGATGTTGTGTGGATTGTCCTGCATTATTTATTTAATAACTTCCGTCCGTGGCTCTGGCCGTGTTTCACTGAGATTACGTCAATATTTTAGGCGCTTTTTCCCGAGTATACTGCTTGTTATTATTGGGTATAAAATAATAATAAAATATAATGCTGGACAAATCCACACAACATCATCTAGCCCCGAGCTAAGCAGAGCTTGTGTTATGGGTACTAGAAGACTGACATACTTAATACAATACATTACATAAATAGATATTTTTTATTATACATATAAAATACTCAGAACACCCGGAATAAAATATTTGCAGGTCGTACAAACATTTATTTCAAGGAATAGAACCCGCAGCCATCCGCGTCGCAGGCGGACCTTCGCCCACCGCGCCACATCGGTCGTCAAACCGATTTTGTGCACGAATAAATGTGAAATTGCAAACGTATCGAAAAATAATATTAAAAACACGCGCGGTGACGCTGCAACGTTCACCAGTCATTCTTTATTCTATTTTATTCTATTTGGGGGCAAACTTCAAACTTCAATTGCATTTATTCAATAAAATCAAAAGGATCACTTTGAAACGTCATACTAGATGATTCTAGGCGCCAGTTAAGTCGCAACCAGAGTCTAGAAGAACTGTCAAGAAACTAGACCTGGATTCTAGCGTTGTTTTTACTTCTATGATCCTTCTTACAATTGTGAATTATGGCATTTCACACACCATGACGCGATGTTTTAAAAATGACCGTGAATATTTATACCTTAAAATAGTATTTTCAAGTCCTACAGAATTCCTCAAACGAAGAGGAAAACGTCGTTTACATTTAAAAATAAATGAATTATGCAATCATCTGTACGCAATGAATCACAGATAAATTAAGAGCTAATTACTTGAATGTGTCATTGAATAAATATTATGCCTCACTAGGCTTGCTTGCTTATTATTATAATCACATTCATTATATTTGACAGGCGTCACAGCTCATTTGGTAGTAGCTTTGCCTTCCATGCTGTGGGTCGGGTTCGATTCCCACCCAGAGCAAATGTTTGTGTGATGTACATAAATGTTTGTTCTGTGTTTGGGTCTTACTATGTAGTCTACATATGTATTTACAAAAAAACAAATCAAGGACAACTCACATATCACACTCTAGTCCCAAACTAAGCCAAGCTTGTACTATGTGAACTAGATTGCTGATAGAATATTTCTACATTTTTTTTTGTAAACATTACATAGAATACATAATAACACCCAGACACAGAACAAATATTTATGTTCATCACACGAAAATTTGCTCTGGATGGGAATCGCACCTACGACCCACAGCATGGAAGGCAGAGCTACTGCCAACTGAGCTGTGACGCCTGTCAATGTTATGTTGGTATTGCTATTAGCATTGAACAGTTGGCAATAACCTTGTATTTATCTGCTTCCCCTGCAGGATAACAACACTTAACGCTCTTATTAAGAATAATATAGTTTTTTTAGCATTTTGAATACTAAAATCTGACTTACAAGTTCGTTATTTAGTCAAAAAACTGTCTAGTCGCCATATAAATTAATATTATTTTTTAAGTACTTAATATATTAGGTATATAATATATATATAATTGACAGGCGTCACAGCTCAGTCGGTAGTAGCTATGCCTACACCCTGTACATATAGATGTATAATGACGACCGATGTGGCGCGGCGGGCGAAGGTCCGCCTGCGATGCGGAAGGTTGCGGGTTCGATTCCCGCCTTGGGATAAATATTTGTACGATCTGCAAATATTTATTTCGGGTGCTCTGGGTATCTTATATGTATAATAAAAAATATCTATGTGTGTAATGTATTGTATTAATTATGTCAGTCTTCTAGTACCCATAACACAAGCTCTGCTTAGCTTGGGGCTAGATGATGTTGTGTGGATTGTCCAACATTTTTCATTATTTACTAGCTGTTCGCCGGGAAACTTCGTACCTTCTTAGAAAGATTTTGACGTGACAACGTCTTATAATTTGATAGAGCCGGCTGCACGCACGAAAAAACATGACTCATGAAGCGTTCCGGCGTTCTGAGGCGTTCCAAGATAAGATAAGATACGATTGACGTTGTCACGTTCAACTATCGTCAGTAAACCGACTTTACAGACAACCATTTTTTTTTTTTTCTGAGAGATTTTCTTAATATTTTTTTAAATAAATATTTTCATTTTCATTGTACCAGGAATCCAACACGCTATCGGTGGTCTAGCTTCGAAGCCAGAGCGCGATCTACTAATGCAAGACTTCATGACGGTAGAGACTACGAACTTCCCACACGAAGGCTCGAATCACACGCCAGCGCATCATTACTCCGAGTTCAAGTTCAAAACGTACGCGCCGATCGCGTTTAGATACTTTCGGGATCTGTTTGGGATACAGCCTGACGATTTCTTGGTAAGCTTTTTAATGACATTCATGAAAAAATATGAAAATGGCGCAGATGGAGGGACGAACTCGATGCCCATATAAAATATTGGTCCACAATAGCCCAGGACAGAGTGAACTGGAGAAAAGGAAGGGAGGCCTTTGCCCTGCAGTGGGACACCACAGGGTGAAAATGAATGAATGAATGATGAAAAAAAATGATTTTTTTCAGAAACATGGTACAAAAGGTCTAAAAAGTATTCACACATTTCACCAATCACATTAGCATACAAATTATATTTTATGCAAATTTATCAGTTAATAATAAAAAAATACCAAATTAAATTATTACATTAAAAACATTAAATCAAGTCAACTAATACCTATCTAAGGTCTAGTCTACGATGTGTACATTTTAATACCTAGTCATTATTTAAAAAGTCATTAACACTAAAAAGTTTTGTCAATTAACCACAACCTTAGTTTCTTTATAAATGCTCTAATTCAACACGTCCTTTATATCAGTGGTATTTAGCAAGACACAATAATATTTATTTTGCTAAAATTAGTGTTACAAACATGGTCTTAAAAAGTAGGAAGGCACTTAGCGTGGGATAGGTAAGGGCGGGAGACTGAAATAAATATTCACGGACATTTCACACATCACACTCTAGTCCCAAACTAAGCAAAGCTTGTACTATGGGAACTAGATTGCTGATGTAATACTTAAATACATCCAGCATTATTTATTTATTTATTATTTATTTATGACGACCGATGTGGCGCGGTGGGCGATGGTCCACCTGCGACGCGGAAGGTTGCGGGTATGATTCCCGCCTTGGGATAAATGTTTGTATGTTCTGCAAATATTTATTACGGGTGTTCTGGGTATTATATGTATAATAAAAAAATATCTATCTATGTAATGTATTATATTAAGTATGTCAGTCTTCTAGTACCCATAACACAAGCTCTGCTTAGCTTGGGGCTAGATGATGTTGTGTGGATTGTCCAGCATTATTTATTTATTTATTATTTATGTTCATCACACAAACATTTGCTCTGGATGGAAATCGAAAACATGATCCACAGCAGGGAAGGCTACTACTAACTGAGCTGTGACGCCTGTCATAATTAAATAACTATTTGTATTTGCAGATGTCAATGTGCAGTGCACCGTTACGTGAATTATCGAATCCCGGCGCGTCAGGAAGCATCTTCTATCTGACAAACGATGACGAATTCATCATCAAGACGGTGATGCATAAGGAGGGAGAGTTTCTGCAGAAACTACTGCCAGGATATTACTTGAACCTCGATCAGGTGAGTGGTCTTCTTCTTATCGTGTCGATGCTGCAACTGTATTGTGTTGTAGCATCGTGTTGGAAAGATTAGCCAGACTAGACACTGCTATGCCGTGTCTAGCTGTTACCGGTGTGCGACACGAGGAGGCTCTTTCCATGCACCCGGGTGAGTGGTGGGATGATATGAATCATATCATATCAATCAAATCATTTACCGACGAGTAGTGAGATGATTTGAATCATTTAGAATCTTACCGGTGAGTGGTGAGATGATTTGAATCATTTAGAATCTTACCGATGAGTGGTGAGATGATGTGAATCATGTAGAATCATCTTACCGGTGAGTTGTAAGATGTTGAGAATCATTTAGAAACATCTAACTTAGAAACTTTCCAAAAGTCAGTACAATTACAAAAGTTTAAAAAGTTGTATAAATTGTTAGTTGTAGCACATTAAATGTAATTCTTTCTTTCTCAATACTCAATTCAATTAATATAACTTAATTTATATATCAATTGTATATAGGTAGGGACAGTATAATTGGTCATTGTTATGTGCCCAAATAAATTATTATTTAATATTAATATTAAAAATTGGTGGAATGTCGCTAAGGACCGGGATGACTGGAAGACTTTGGGACCTTTGCCCAGCAGTGGGACAATATAGGTTAAGGAAAAAATAAATAATGAATGTGTTTTATTTTTACAGAACCCACGCACGCTACTACCAAAGTTCTTCGGTCTGTACTGCTACCAATGTAACAGTAAGAACGTGCGTCTCGTCGCTATGAACAATATTCTGCCCTCCGCTGTCAGATTACATCAGAAGTACGATCTTAAAGGATCTACTTATAAGAGAAAGGTTAGTTAAGAAAAATTATCTATACTAATATTATAAAGAGGTAAAGTTTGTGTATTTGTTAAATTGTAAGGGGTAATCTCGGGATCTACTGAACCGATTTTAAAAATTCTTTCACCAATAGAATGCTACATTATTGCTGAGTGTCATAGGCTATTTAAAAATATATTTTTTACAAAAATGATAATATTAAAAATGTATTTACAAAATAGTGTAGTAGGTAGGTATATAAGTATTGTATCAGCAATCTTGTTCCCAAAGTGCATGCTTTGCTTAGTTTGGAACTAGAGTGTGATGTGTGAAATGTCTGTGAACATTTATTTATTTATGTACTTACCTGAGTTTTATTTACTTTTACAGGCCAACAAATCGGAGCGTCAAAAGAAATCCCCCACATACAAAGATTTAGATTTCATGGAACACCATACGGAGGGGATATTTCTAGAAGCCGATACCTACACCGCGCTTATCAAGACAATGCAGAGGGATTGTCGAGTGCTTGAGAGTTTTAAGGTATATTTTTTTATTTTATTTTAGATATTTTTTATAAAACACCCAGAACACCCGGAATAAGTATTTGCAAATCATAGAAACATTTATTCCAAGGCGGGAATCGAACACGCAACCTCCGCGTAGCATCGGTCGTCAATTTCACTATTAATAAGCTACGGTTAAGTTTATAATGGCATATGAACTACTGTATGCCATTATAAACTTAACCGTAGCTTTCGCCTTCCATGCCTTCCATGCTGTGAGTCGTGGGTTCGATCCCCATCGAATCTTTGTGCGATGAACATAAATATTTGTTCTATGTCTGGGTGTTACTGTGTCTTCTATGTATGTATTTACAAAAAAAAAAAATATATAAGTATTCTATCAGGTATCTTGTTCCCATAGTACAAGCATTGCTAAGTTGGGGACTAGAGTGTGATGTGTTAAATGTCAATTAATATTTATTAAGCTATTGCATAGCTTCTATCGCGAGCCTTGAACGTTGAGACCGAATCCAGATATTCCGTAACGAAAAAACCTAACACTCCGACCGGCGACAAAAAATGCTATGCAACACCTTTACCGCGGCAGTCCCCGAGTGCCACACGTCTTTTTATTATTATTAGATACAGAAAGAACGTCATAATTATTTATTTTCAGATAATGGATTACTCATTACTAGTGGGCATACATAATCTAGACGAAGCTCAGCGCGAGAAAAGTGAAACTCGCACTCGCACCGACTCCGGACATTCGGACGACGACGAAGCGGACTCTAAGAAAACCGGACTTAACCGGACAAGGTTGGTATTAAACCGGAATGAAATGAAATGAAATGAAATATTTATTTGCTCGAATACAGGTACAGGATAGGTACATAAATGATTAAATAAGTTTTACTGTATTCGACTAGTCAGTCGTGCAAATATTAGTTAGTCATATAAATTATTAATTAGAATTTAGTACAATTGAAAAAATAATATTGACATGTCCACAAGATTAAATAAAAACACAATAACAAAAAATCATAATCAAATTAAATTAATAAAACTTACAATTCAAATAGTCATCAATACAATAAAAACATTTGTCACAAAGCCAAATATACAACTTGTGGTTAAATTCGTTATTTTCCAAATCTCTGAATAAAGATAATAAAGACAATCCGTAGTGTTAAATGGATACCGCACTGAAACTTCAGTACTTAATTTAGTTTAATTGTAATTCTTTGTAAGAAGGATCATATAAAAAAACGGTAGGAACCAGGCCGTAAGTTTGTTGCCCGTTCTTCTAGGCTCTGGTCGCGTGGAACTGGCACCTAGAATCACCTAGTAAGTAAGACGATTCTAAATGATCCTTGTGATTTTGCTGAATAAAGTAATTTTTGACTTTTGACTTTGACTGAGTTACCGATCCCATGATGACGGGTGGTTAGGAACAGCCCACCCATCACAGCTGCTACACTGTGTCGCCACGGACCGGGATGAGTGGAAGACTTTGGGGAGACCTTTGCCCAGCGGTGGGACAATATAGGTTAGAAAAAAAAAAAGACAAAAGAAGATACATTTATTAAAAACAAGTTCTTAGATAGAGCGAGTAGTAAGTATAAATCTATGAAAACAGGTTTTAATAACTTTAGGCCACATAAAGTAACTGATTATGTGAATATGCTTTGTATTAGCGCTAAGTACCATTGTTTTATCCTAAACCTATTTTGAAAATAAAAAAAACATTATTACTATTATTTCCAAAAATATGTAACAATAATCACTAACTTAAGTTCCATGGTGTGATGAACAAAAATAAAACTAAATTACAAAACCATACCCTCCGTGATAGATTTAACGGAGTCACGGAAATAAAATTCGTTCGTAAAATCACACGGATCGTTTAGAATCGTCTTATACTAGGTGATTCTAGGTGCCAGTTCCACGCGACCAGAGCCTAGAACGGGCAAGAAACTTACGGCCTGGTTCCTATCGTTTTTCATAATTCTTCTTGCGTGTCAAAGTACATTTCATAACATAAAATATATATAATAAAAAAAAATATACGATATAAAACTTAAATTTTGCGTCACTAGTTTCTGGCATTAGGTATACACTTAGTCGAAATTTGAAAACAATAATATGTAGTTACTTTTGTAATAATAATAATGATTTTGTATTTTATTGAACTTGATTTAAGGTCTAGGTATTATTAGGTGATACTTACGGTAACCCGAGTTCGAGCCTCCGCGAGCGATTGTTACTTTTTGCATCTTATTTTAGAGTCAAAGTCAAAGTCAAAGTCAAAAATTACTTTATTCAGTAAAATCACAAGGATCATTTAGAATCGTCTTACATACTAGGTGATTCTAGGTGCCAGTTCCACGCGACCAGAGCCTAGAAGAACGGGCAAGAAACTTACGGCCTGGTTCCTACCGTTTTTTTATATGATCCTTCTTACAAAGAATTACAATTAAACTAAATTAAGTTAAGTTAAGTAACATTTCTAAATTAAAATTGTACACTAAATCGAAACAATATAATACCATGTTATTTTGATTCTGTTTAAATATTTTTCATATATTTTATATTCTAAATTACTTACTATATTTATTTTCTATTATTTATTTATTATAAGGTGGATGGTACTTTCAGATCCGGTGGGAAGGAGGATTTCACTGCTCAAGTCAAGCGCACACAGTACGAACACTTATTATTGAATGCTATAGCTGTCTTTGTCTAACATATTACTGCAACTAACATAGTTGTAGCTCTGTCTTTGTCTAACACATAACTATTATACGCATGGTACTGACTGACGTGCAACGAATATTGTTCCTAAAACAATCCTATCTGTCTTTGTCTAACATATTACTGCAACTAACATAGTTGTAGCTCTGTCTTTGTCTAATACATAACTATTATACGCATGGTACTGACTTGCAACGAATATTGTTCCTAAAACAATCCTATATGTCTTTGTCTAACGTATTACTGCAACTATCATAGTTGTAGCTCTGTTTCAGTCTAACAGCATTATGTTCTAAGGAATCTGAATGCTATAGTTGTCTCTCTCTAACAACCTAATGCACGCGGGAATTTGAATGTTATAGCTGTCTTTGTTTAACATATTACTGCAACTAACATAGTTGTAGCTCTGTTTCAGTCTAACAGCATTATGTTCTAAGGAATCTGAATGCTATAGTTGTCCCTGTCTAACATATAACTGCAACTACAATAGTTGTAGCCCTGTCTCTCTCTAACAACCTAATGCACGAGGGAATTTGAATGCTATAGCTGTCTTTGTCTAACGTATTACTGCAACTAACATAGTTGTAGCTCTGTCTTTGTCTAACAGCTTTATGTACTAAGGGATTTGAATGCTATAGTTGTCCCTGTCTAACATATTGCTGCAACTAACATAGTTGTAGCTCTGTCTCTCTCTAACATAGTCTAACTCATAACTACGCATGAGACTGACTGACTTGCAACAAATATTGTTCCTAAAACAATCTACATAGTTGTAGCCCTGTCTCTCTGTAACATAGTCTAACTCATAACTACGCATGGTACTGACTGACTTGCAACGAATATTGTTCCTAAAACAATCCTACCTGTCTTTGTCTAACATATTACTGCAACTAACATAGTTGTAGCTCTGTCTTTGTCTAACAGCTTTATGTACTAAGGAATTTGAATGCTATAGCTGTCTTTGTCTAACATAATACTGCAACTAACATAGTTGTAGCCCTGTCTCTGTCTAACAACCTAATGCACGAGGGAATTTGAATGTTATAGCTGTCTTTGTCTAACGTATTACTGCAACTAACATAGTTGTAGCTCTGTCTTTGTCTAATACATAACTATAATACGCATGGTACTGACTGACTTGCAACGGATATTGTTCCTAAAACAATCCTATCTGTCTTTGTCTAACGTATTACTGCAACTAACATAGTTGTAGCTCTGTCTTTGTCTAACAACCTAATGCACGAGGGAATTTGAATGTTATAGCTGTCTTTGTCTAGTCGAAGCGACGCGTGACCCGAGGGCTGGTGAGTATCTGGCCCAACGTATCAGCATTGCTATTCAGCGCGGCAATGCAGCCAGTGTCTTGGGTACGCTTCCGATTGGTACTGATTTGGATCAATTGAGCTATCTATAGATCGTTTGCAACGGTCTGTAGATAGCTTAACTGTTTCTTATGTATTTTATATGACTATGTACATTTTGTAAAAACTTTATAGTCGTAAGTTTGTTTGTAAATAAATTATTACTTTGTCTAACACATTACTACAGCTAACATAGTTGTAGCCCTGTCTTTGTTTAACAGCCTAATGCACGAGTCGATATTAATGATATACCTGTCTCGCTCTAACACATGACAGCCTAATGCACGAGTCGATATTAATGATATACCTGTCTCGCTCTAACACATGACTTTATCATATAGCCCTTTCTCTTTTTAACATGCATGGTTCATTGAAAGTGTTCAAAAAATATTGTTGTATTGAATCCTATAGCTGTCTCTCTTTGTCTTTGACGACCGATGTGGCGCGGTGGGCGATGGTCCGCCTGCGACGCGGAAGGTTGCGGGTTCGATTCCCGCCCCGGGATAAATGTTTGTATGTTCTGCAAATATTTATTCCGGGTGTTCTGGGTATTATATGTATAATAAAAATATATATCTATGTAATGTATTATATTAAGTATGTCAGTCTTCTAGTACCCATAACACAAGCTCTGCTTAGCTTGGGGCTAGATGATGTTGTGTGGATTGTCCAGCATTATTTATTTATTTATTATTATTTATTTATTTGTCTTAGTACTACTGTATAGATATTCCCCTCTCGCTCTAACACGAGTGATCAGTAACAATGTAGGTCTCTTTCTAACTACATAGTAGAGTTATTGAATGCTATAGTCGTCTTTGTCTTACATCTACAATATATGTAGTTCTGTCTCTGTCAATCAAACATATAGGATAGTATAGGAAATGTTTTTTATGTCAAAATCTGTAAAAAAATAGTTTTCAGTAATTTTAAATGGCAACAAAAGCCTGTTTTTATTTATAGTCAAGTTTATTTATAGATTTTTTTTTCATCGATTTTTTTTTATCAGTTTTATCTTTAATTACTAGAACTCATTGGTAATTAAATAAAATTTGTAGATAAATACTTAACGGCTGAAATAATAAAAATTAACCATATTAAAAATGTTATGATATGAAGAATTTGTTGTTTGTGCTTTGCATTGTTGGTTTTAAGGAAATGTGTATATATGTTTATGTGTTCTGGGGATCATGGTTTATTTTTATGGTTTAAAAACGCTCATGAGGCTTAACATCCTTACGTCTCAGAGTGATGTCTCACCGAGCACTTGATACGCAGAGTTTACTTAACATCAGGTGGGCAGCCTATCATAAAGTATATATAACATAAATATTCATGGACATTTAAAGTAGAAGAAGTAAAAGTAAAAAAAAATATTTATTCAATAAAATCACAAGGATCATTTAGAATCGTCTTACATACTAGGTGATTCTAGGTGCCAGTTCCACGCGACCAGAGCCTAGAAGAACGGGCAAAAAACTTACGGCCTGGTTCCTACCGTTTTTTATGATCCTTCTTACAAATAATTATAATTAAATTACTTAGGTTCAAACTCCGTGATAACTTCGTTTGCGCGATCTAGGATTTGTCGCCATCTGTTGGTCTGTTGCGTAGACTACGATGTAGTTCATCATGTAGCGATATAGATGGCGCTACAAATCTTGCCAATATTACGTTTATAATAGTACTAGGAAAGTAGGGTATGAGTTACGCCTTTGGTTCCAGGTCTATAAATCGCCAGCGTCTGGTGGCACATTCCACTGCGATGGAGAGCATCCAAGCAGAGAGTGAACCGATTGACGAAGAAGAAGATGTCCCGTAAGTATATCTGCACTTAAAAACAAACATTTATTGACACAAGTTAAACTATAAGTACTTACTTACCCCCTTTCTTATAAAAAGTTAGAATTGACATTATGTCTACATTCATTACGTATGGTAATCAAGACTTTAAGTCTGCGCTAATTTTTTATAAGATAGACCGTTAAAGTATAATATATTTATGTTTTAAGATGACAATCTGTTTAATATAATTGATGTTAATAAAATTTAAAAACAGTGAAATAAATTTCAGTAAGTTTTTAATTCAATAGTAATAGATTCCCTTTACGCCTAAGCCTTAAAGTCCTTAAAGTCAAAGTTAGTTAATCTTTATTCTGTAAATGTCGCGGATCATTTAGAATCGTCTTATCTAGGTAAATCTAGGTGCTAGTTCCACGCGACCAGAGCCTAGAAGAACGGGCAAGAAACTATGGCCTGGTTCTTACAGTTTTTTATGATTCTCTCGTATTAAACAAAAAATGGTTGTCTGTAAAGTCGGTTTACTGACGATAGTTGAACGTGACAACGAACGCAAAGGCCGATTGTGCTTCTTTGTCGCTCGTTCCGCGCTCTCGCTTGCACTTCATGGAACGCCTCAGAACGAGGTAACGCCGCATGAGTCATGTTTTTTCGTGCGTGCAGCCGGCTCTATCGAATTATAAGACGTTGTCACGTCAAAAACAAAGTACATTCACCAATATAAAGTGGACCCTTCTTCTTGTTCCAGGCCTGGTGGAATCCCTGCTAGAAACGCCCGCGGTGAGAGGCTACTCCTCTTCCTGGGTATCATAGATATCCTGCAGTCATACCGGTTCCGGAAGAAACTGGAGCATACGTGGAAGAGCATGATCCATGATGGGGTAAGGTTTTAAAAGTAGTGTATGTCAGTTTGCCTTCCATGCTGTGGGTCGTGGGTTCAATTCCCACTCAGAGCAAATGTTTGTGTGATGAATGATATATTCGTACTATGTTACTACGAACTCTATTATCAGCAATCTAGTTCCCATAGCACAAGCTTTGCCTAGTTTGGGACTAGAGTGTGATGTGTGAAATGTCCATGAATATTTATTTATCTACATTTGAAGATACATATATATTTTTACGATGAAAAAAAGATCATATTCTTATTATCATATTAATAATTCCAGGACACAGTGTCGGTACATAGACCTAGTTTCTATGCTCAGAGATTCCTTGACTTCATGGCTAAGACGGTCTTCAAGAAGATACCTTCGTGTAAGTGTTATTCTTTTTTAATCTCTTTTTATATGAATCTAAGGTTTACTTTCCTGTGGCATTGTACAAACTTAACTTGAGATTATTGAACTTTAGCATCAAAAGAAAAAAAGACATTTTAAAAACATTAATATAACTTGAGAGTTTTATAGATAATTTAAATATTATATGTTTAATTGACACTTGATGTTGTATAAATGGTACAGATTTTGTATAAATCTAATCTGATATACAATAAACATGGTATAATGATTAATGACGTTTATACAATCTTACTAAAATATCCTTTAATAATTAGTAATTACAAAGTTGTTAAAAACAACAAGTAATTTATTAAATCTTTGTATTCGTATAAATTAGTCACAAAATTATATAAAGTAGCTTGAAATTATCTTATCTTTTAATATTTTTTTTTTTATAAAACTGTATAAATTAATAACAAGAAGAAAATAAATTTATATAAACAACTTAACTCTAAAATCTTACTTTAAGGTAAGCCACTGTATTAGCCTAACATTAAAATAAAATAAAAACAATAGCGTTTTCTCAAGTTTTGTATGAACAATGCCTAAAAACTTCTATTCTACAATTCAGTACGGCTAATATCATACTGCTATTTCCAATGTTTCCAAGTAATCTAAATTGGCTCCTATTGTAGTAGATATAATTGTCAAAATCCCATAGTAAGCTAACATTATGTGTGTTGGTATCCGATGATTGAGTAAGTTGGTAATTTAAGACTCCAAAATACAATTAAAGGAGAATGGGCACTTTGGGCCAAAACTAAAAATATCATCCCTCAGGGTTGTCACATAGTACGTCTAAACATGCTTTTACAGGCCAATATTTTACTATATTACCAACTTTTTCGGAATTTCTCAATAAGATATATTTCATAAAAATAGTAAAAGGTAGAGCGTAAAAGCCCTTTAAAACGTATTATGTGGCGACCTTGAGGGACTAGTTTTTTAGTCGTGGCCCATGCTTGATAAAGAATTGCCCATTCTACATTATAATTGTTATTAAATAGAATCAAGAAATCTGGGACCTTTAAATAGCATAAATCTATGTGTTATTTAATTACATTTTTTATGGAATAGATTTGTAATTAAGTTTGATTTGAAATCCAGTTACAAGAGAATGAGTTTTTTTTTTATAAAAATAGTATAAAGTAGGCTTTCAAAAGCCCTTTCAAACGTACTATGTAGCAAATCTGAGGGAATAGTCATTTTTAGTCATGGCCCACGCTCTATAGAGAACTGCCCATTCTCCTTTATACGGGTTTGGAGTCTTGGATATTGTTGTTTTATGTGTATAGTATATAAGAAACCTTTAGTATAACTAACGTTCACCAATTATCAGCAAAATAGTTTAACTTAGTATTATTTTAGTAAATTAATAATAATGCTGGACAATCCACACAACATCATCTAGCCCCAAGCTAAGCAGAGCTTGTGTTATGTACTAGAAGACTGACATACCTAATACAATACATTACATAGGTATATTTTTTTATTACACATATAAACACCCAGAACACTCATTTAAATAAATAAATGAGAGCGATTAGCGTGATGACAACCTTACTAAATTTAAACTAAAAACGAATATGTTAGTTATTTTAAGTGAACCAAAAGCACATAAAAAAAATTCATCACTAAACCAACAAAATGTTCTCATTACTGTGTATCAGCAATCTAGTTCCCATAGTACAAGCTTTGCTTAGTTTGGGACTAGAGTGTGATGTGTGAAATGTCCGTGAATATTTATTTATTTGATTTGGTGAACTTAAGTCCTAGTATTACAGATTAACCATACCTACATTGTTGTGGTTTTTTAAGATTTAATATATGTATTTTTAAACCTTTATCAATTTTGGTTTAAAAATAAATATAAAATTAATTGAAAACCACAACAGTGTCAATTCATTACATATTTATTTCGGTTTTATGTCTACTTTGATATTATTTAATTATTGTCATGTATAAAAACAATTACTTACATAGTAATTGTTTTTATACATGACAATAATGCATCAAACCGAAATACTTCCTAATAAACGCATATAAATAGAATGCAATTTATTAAAATCAAAATAATTATTAAAATATTTATTCGACATAATTCTTATAAATAAATTTAATTCCTATGTTCAAGCACCCACATACAAATAATTGCGGCTGTATTTTTATTTTTGTTTTGTTTATATGCGTTTATTTTCTACCTCATGTATATCAACAAAGACGCGAAAAAAAAAATGTTATAAATAAGTCACAGAAGGTCCACTTTTATTCTTATTTTATTGGTACTATGTAAAATCATGTAACAAACATTGTATTATTCTACAAACAAACTTACGACTTACAATATTTACAAAATGTACATAGGTATTTATAAAATATACATATACAAAAATATGCAAAATAATATTACTTACTCTTTGTTTCCTATTATGAAGTGGACTTTATTTATTTGTGTAGTCTTTAATAAGTAATTATTTTTACGCGTCTTTGTGAACTAAATTGTACCAAATTTTCTTTATAAACAAGATATTTACTATAATTTGTTAAGATTATATGAATTTAAGAAATATCTGCAAATAATAATCCTCACAAATCATGTTAAATATTATGTTTGTAAAGAACATAGTTTTACCCCCTATCTTATAAAAAGTTAGCGTTGACTTTATGTCATCATTACGTATGGTAATCAATACATCAAGTCTGCGCTAACTTTTTGGGCTCCCACACAAAATCGCGATGCGAGGCGATGCGAATTGCTAAACCGCACAAATTTGTGCGGTACGCATCCGCAAATTCGCAGATATTTGCGATGCGATGCGAATTCGCGGTTTTGTGTGGGAGCACTTTATAAGATAGACCGTTTAAGTATAACTTTAAGCTAAGAAAAATTAACCAATTAAATTGTTCGATCAGTGGATCTCCCCGAGATCAAAGGAAATCACCGCAAGTTTAGGACCCTTGTCACCAGCTACATAGGTACTGAGGGCTGACCCCGAATAAATGCGACAATCGTAAACGTAACGTATTTAACGCACACTGCGCGGTAACGCTGCAACGTACGACAGTGAAGTTGATGTTGACGCGCAGTGTATCTCAAATACGTGACTGTTTCCGATGTATGGAGATCCAAGCAGCGCCCCTAGCAACGGCGGATCCAGGGGGGTTAAGGGGGGTCATGACCCCCCCCTGAGTTGGTTCCAGGACTTAGGTGGACCACTAAAATATAATAACTTTGTATGATAGCAAACGTTTGGGAAACATTATCAAAATTAAATTATAAGTTCTTGACTTGACAACGACTATGTGACCCCCCACTGGCGCCAAAGCTGGATCGTGACCCCCCCTCCTCCCCTGGCGCCAAAGCTGGATCGTGACCCCCCCTGACGCCAAAGCTGGATCCGCCCTTGGCCCCTAGCAGATTTCTTGAAGCTTGGATCTCCATACTAAATTGATGGCGCTCTGCGATCGCGTCTCTGCGATCCGTGTGTGCACAAACTCGTACTTGGGGTACTGATGTTGACGCGCAGTGTATCTCAAATACGTGACTGTTTCGATACGTTTACGATCGTCACATTTATTCGTGCTTACCCCCCTGTAGGGTATTGGTGTTATTAGTGCGACGAAGCTGGTCAATGGTGTTTCTTATGATTTGTTTATCTGTCTTGGTCATAACTCCATCTTTAAATATCTACATTTTCAAGGAAATAAGTAATGGGTATATAAAAAGAAAGATTCCTCAGTTAGTAGCTCTGCCTTCCATGCTGTGGGTCTTGAGTTCAATTCCCATTCACAGCAAATGTTTGTGTGATGATCATAAATATTTGTTCTGTGTCTGGTTGTTACTATGTATTTTATTTACAAAAAAATGTTTATAAGTATTCTATCAGAAATCTAGTTCCCATAGTACAAGTTTTGCTTAGTTTGGGACTAGAATGTGATGTGTGAAATGTCCGTGAGTATGTTATGTTATGTAGTTTGTTCGATCTCTGCTGTTGAATTGAGGGTAGATTGGTAATTCACCACCGAACTCAACTCGACGGTGCCGCCGCATGAGCGGCAGATAGCTTTTGCGCGTTGAGCCTGTCGGACGCGTGGTTTTCTCAACATTGACCGTGTCAATACCTCACCGTTGGACGTTCCAATAACTATTTGCTTGTGATTGTGTGTGGACTGCTCTAAGACCTAGGACAGCCGTGCTGGAAACCCTAGACACCTATCTGGACTGGAAGCTGCTATCTGGCACCTGGAGTCGAACAGAGGTAGGTGGTGTGCAATTAGCCCTCTTGAATTCAGCAGAATCGATTTCTCCACTCACATACACTGAACATTTACATTTACAAAAAACCTGCCAGTAAAATTTCTCTTTAAAAGAATTGTGAAAACTGCACAATCAAATTGGTCCTTCGATAACCGGATTGGTTTTATCAAAAAATAGAATTCGTAATTCTATTCTAGCCGTGCTAGATATTAATTTTATACCTAACTCGTAGTTAGTGTAAGTAATTTAGTTTCCCGCGTAACGTATTTTGTTGTTTCGCTGGCAGCTTTTTATCTATATATTTTTACAAAATACTCACTTATATATGTCGTACATATTATATTTATTGTATTTGTAGTTAAATTGCTTCGTTTTATTCGTTACATTTCGATATTTTTGAACATTTCTTTGTCCACGTTTCTTTGCCGCCGTTAGTCATTCAAAATGGCGCCTCCCGTCAAAGGCTCTAAAAAGGCCGTGTCATCAGATGAGGAAGCTCAAGGTCATGACTTAACCGTGTTAATTCATAGAAAGCAACGAATGTTCGAGCAAATGCAAAAGGCTTATGATTTATCGCGAGATTTATCGAACGATGACTCTAAAGATATGTTTTTACTATATGTGGCGGATATTGATAATTTGCGTAAATCGTACGAGAGTTTAATTTTTAAAATTCTAGAAAGAGAACTTGAAGATGACCCGAAGTCGTCACTTCGTAGTCATGAATTAAAAAGTTTCGATGAATTGTATTTTCGAGTTAAATTGTCTATATCGAAATGTGAGCCTAGTGCCTATCTCGTTAAGGCTGAAACTTCTTCGAGCTCCGTAGAATCTCGACCACGTCTTCCAAAGTTAGAACTTTTTTCATTCGATGGAAACATAGAAAACTTTAATACATTTTATGAGACATTCTGTTCTCTGGTTCATAATCAGAAAAGTATTCCGAAGATAGATAAATTCCACTATCTATTGTCGTGCACAAAAGGTGCTGCATTAAATATAGTGAAAAGCGTACCTATTTCTGCTAATAACTATGAACTCGTTTGGAAAGGTCTTCTGGATAAATATCAGGATAATAGAATGTTGGTTGGTAGGTATTTAGATAAAATGCTAACTTTTTCGCCGCTTCAAAAAGAATCGTCTTCTAATTTAAACTCGTTTATTGAGAACTTTGAGCATTCATACAAAGCTATAGAAGCATTAAATGTTGACAACTTGAGTGGTTACGTAATGTGTCACATAGCACTGAGGGCCTTAGATCCCTACACTCGTAAATGCTTTGAACAAAAATTAGATCAAAAAACAATTCCTAACTTTGATGATTTAATCGCTTTTGTTCAAAATCACATCAAAGTTTTAGATCATTCTTCGTCCTATTCAGCTACGAGTAACACAAGTGTGCAACAATCCACTCAAAGGAAATTCACTGTACCTAGGCAGGGAAAAAATAATTATTCGCATGCATCTTCTTCAAACACGAAATTTATGTGTTTGCATTGTGGAGAAAATCATATGATTTTCCGTTGTGATCAGTTTCGTAATCTGAGCAACGTTCAGCGCATTAGCCGTGCTAATGACCTGAAATTATGCCACAATTGCCTAAAACCTAATCACGTGTCAAAGGAATGCAAAAGTGAATTTAAATGTTATGTTTGTAAGCAGCCGCATCATATATTGTTGCATCGTGAATCGAGCGATAGTCCACCGAAACCGGTTTTCTATTCGGACACCGCCGCCGCCGCCGCCGCATCGTCGGAGAAGCCGCCATGCAGTACTCATGCGCCCGCTCTTATCAGTAATAACCATATTGCGTCTACGCATAATTATGCAGTTATACTAGGGACAGCTGTTGTGCACGTTCGGGATTCGTTTAACAATTATCAAACTTGCCGCGTTTTAATTGATTCTGGCGCGCAATCGAATTTTATGACATTTGACTGCTTTCAACGATTAGGTTTATCTGCTAAAAAATGCCCTTACAATATTTATGGCTTAGGTGGTGAAAATGTAAAAACAAACGGGATGGTATCGTGTACTATAAAGCCGCGTAACTGCGCGTCTCCCAGTTTTGATTTAAATGCTGTTATTTTAACTCGTTTAACTTCCGACCTGCCGACCGTTCAGATACCTGACAATATTATCCATCATTATAATGATTTAGAATTAGCTGATCCGTGGTTTTACAGGAAATCGCCTATTGATATTATATTAGCTGCTGATATTTTTCCGTATATATACGACGGAAAAAAAATAATAATAAATCCCGATGTGCCGATAGCTCTAAGTAGCATTTTTGGATTTGTAGTGACAGGAAGACTTCAACAACTTGTAGCGACAACATCGCTGGTGTCGTACACCATAGAAGAAAAGTCGTTAAACACTACTCTCAAACGTTTTTGGGAGGTAGAAGCTCCGCCGTGCGAAGTACCAACCGATCCATTAGATGAATTGGCAGAAAGAATATTTTTACAACAACATTATCGTGATGAAACAGGAAGATATGTTTCTCCGATCCTTTTGAATCCTGAACATAAACCACTTGGTGACTCATATGATACCGCTCTGAAGCGACTCACTCAAGTCGAGCGCCGTCTCGCTCGATCACCAGACCTTCGTAAGGCCTATGTCGACTTCATGAAGGAATACGAGTCCCTAGGTCACATGGAACCCTATGAGGGTACGGAACCCTCAGGTTATTTTATTCCGCACCATTGTGTGTTACGTCCGTCGAGTACTACCACGCCCTTGCGCGTAGTTTACGATGGCTCCGCCAAAACAACGTCTGGTACGTCGCTCAACGATGCACTGTTGACCGGAAAAAAGCTACATCTGGATATACTTAAAATAATAATCAATTTTCGACTTTATGATGTATGCTTTACGGCTGACGTTTCAAAAATGTATCGCGCGGTATTAATTAATCCTGTCGATAGGAAGTACCAGCACATTCTGTGGCGTGACCATCCTACGGAGCCTGTACGTACCTACGAACTAACTAGAAATACCTATGGTCTTCGTAGTGCACCATTTGTGGCGGTACGTACTTTACATCAGCTGGCGTCGGATGAGCTGGCTCGCAATGAGCAGCCGATTAGTGCTTCGCTGCGCTTCGCCTCCAGTGAGCTGATTCCGTCTGATCAGCCAATCAGAACTAAGGCAGCGGAAATACTAAAAAAGGGTTGTTATGTTGATGATGTTTTGTGGTCATGTCAAACCCAGGAAGAAGCTTGTACGTTGCAAGATGATTTAACCACGCTTCTGAAAGAAGGTGGTTTTGATTTAAGAAAATGGGCAAGTAACCGTCCAGAGTTGCTATCAAGAATGCAATCAGACCAGATTTCTGCTATTAATTTTCAAGACGATACGTTATCGTCATCGCTTAAAGTTTTAGGTTTGACTTGGTTACCTGCGTGTGACTCATTCTCCTTTAATTACAATTTGACTGACGCCAAACAAACTAAACGTTCTGTTTTAAAATTGCTCGCAAGCATATTTGACCCGGTAGGTTTTATCGCACCGTGTACTTTTGTCGCTAAGTGCATAATGCAAGATCTTTGGAAACTTGGCCTGGGCTGGGATGACCAGTTACCATCTGAACTTATTTCTCAGTGGAATAGGTTTATTTCAGAGTTATCAACATTAGGTAATTTGCGAATTGAACGTCATGTTTTAATAACAAACTTTAAAAAAGTTAATTTAATTGCGTTTTGCGATGCGTCATCGCGTGGCTATGCAGCCTGTGTATACCTACGCAGCGTAGATAGGGATGATCGTGTGAAGGTAAGGTTGTTGACAAGTAAGTCGAAAGTCGCACCGTTAAATCCTATTTTGTCAATACCTAGACTTGAACTTGAGGCAGCCGTGCTCCTCTCTAAGCTTGTTAGTTTTGTCTTAAAAAACTTAACTGACTTTGAAGTTTCAATCATTGCATTAGGTGATTCAAACAACGTTTTAGCGTGGTTACAAACTCCGCCTTATAAATTAAAAACTTTTGTGGCTAACCGTGTTAGTCAGGTGACCGCCGTGGTCCCTTCTAATTGTTGGTTTCACGTGAACAGCGAGAATAACGCTGCCGATATATGTTCACGCGGTGCGATGCCGGCTCGCTTCGTGGAAGGCGCTGCGGAGTGGGTTCACGGCCCGGAGTGGCTATATGAAGACCAAGTAAAATGGCCTATTAAATCATTTTACGTAAAAGATTCTTCTAAAATTCTTGATATAAAGTCTAATTGTGATACTTTTGTTTTGAGTTCGTGTGACGATAAAATTAAATCTTTAACTAATGATTTAGAAGAAACATTTAATAAATTTTCATCTTTTAATAGATTGCAACGTGTTGTTGCTTGGTGCCATCGATTTGTGTCGAATATAAAATCAAAAAAATCTGCGAGGTCAGATGGACCCCTCAGGTCATCAGAGTTGAAGTCGGCTCATAACACTATCATTCGTGTGGTACAATTAAATAATTTTCACGATGAAATTGCATCATTGCGTAAAAATAAATATGTAGTTTCTTTGCGTAAACTTTCACCCTTTATAGATTCTCATGAATTTCTCAGGGTGGGGGGTAGGCTCGTACAGTCCGACCTACCATATAATATGAAGCACCCTGTGCTTTTACCTAAATGTCACACGACCAAAATAATGATTGAATATTTTCACCGATTGTATTTACATGTAGGGCCGCGTACGTTACAAGGCATATTATGTAAAAACTATTGGATAGTTAATGCTCGTAGCATTATAAGATCTGTCTTATCTAAGTGCAAAACTTGTTTTCGTTGCCGACCGAGCTCGATCCAGCCCGCTATGGGAACGTTACCCGCGCCTAGATTAAAACCAGATAAGGTTTTTAATCACGTTGGCTGTGATCTGGGTGGACCTTTTTTTGTGAAGGAAAGTTTAAGGCGAAATGCAAAGGTTTACAAGTCGTACTTGTGCCTGTTTGTTTGTTTTGCAACAAAAGCTGTGCACTTAGAAGTTTTAACTGATCTAAGTTGCGATTGTTTTTTAGCTGCATTTGATAGATTTGTGGCTCGTCGCGGACTTTGCAGTTGTTTATATTCAGATTGTGGTACTAATTTTATTGCGGCAGCCAAGCATTTAAAAGAAGTCGTAAACTTTTTAAATAATAAAAATAATCAAGATAAGATTGTCAATGGACTAACAACTCGTCAAGTAGAATGGCGTAATAATCCTCCCAACGCAGCTGGTATGGGTGGACTTTGGGAAGCAGGAATAAAATCTGCCAAACATCACCTTCACCGTGTGGTCGGTGATCGGTCCCTCACCTTTGAGGAGTTGAGTACTGTTTTTTGCAGAGTAGAAGCTGTTTTAAATTCACGCCCTCTATGTTCCTTATCAGACAACCCAAACGAGTTTGAAGTTTTAACCGCGGGTCACTTCCTGATAGGTCAAAGCTTATTAGCTGTACCGGAATATGATTTTGATGACGTATCTCAGAACAGATTGTCACGTTGGCAATCCATTCAGAAGGTTTCACAGTCATTTTGGAGGCGTTGGTCAGATGACTACCTTCACACTCTCCAGCAGAGAGCGAAGTGGTTTGAATCGCCACCTAATTTAAATGTCGGTGATTTAGTTTTGCTAAAGTCAAATCTGACTCGACCTCTTCAGTGGAATTTAGCTCGCATTGACAAAGTTCATAGTGGCGTTGACAAAGTTAATCGCGTTTTAACTTTACGTACTAAAAATGGTTTAATTCAGAGACCGACGAATAAAGTCTGTCCATTGCCATACGTAAATTAATTACATTTACAATAAATTTATTTTAGTTTTAAGCTATACTTTATTGTTATCTACTCATACACTTTTAGGTACACTTCACACTTCGAAAACTTTAGATACAATAAATACTTACTTCGTAACTTATATATATATATTTTGTATAACTTATACATACATCCATACATGCCCTACACTATTCATTCATTTAGGGAAATCAATCATATTGATTTCGGTGAGGGGTATGTTCGATCTCTGCTGTTGAATTGAGGGTAGATTGGTAATTCACCACCGAACTCAACTCGACGGTGCCGCCGCATGAGCGGCAGATAGCTTTTGCGCGTTGAGCCTGTCGGACGCGTGGTTTTCTCAACATTGACCGTGTCAATACCTCACCGTTGGACGTTCCAATAACTATTTGCTTGTGATTGTGTGTGGACTGCTCTAAGACCTAGGACAGCCGTGCTGGAAACCCTAGACACCTATCTGGACTGGAAGCTGCTATCTGGCACCTGGAGTCGAACAGAGGTAGGTGGTGTGCAATTAGCCCTCTTGAATTCAGCAGAATCGATTTCTCCACTCACATACACTGAACATTTACATTTACAAAAAACCTGCCAGTAAAATTTCTCTTTAAAAGAATTGTGAAAACTGCACAATACCTATACTTAGTCACGATTTAAGTTGGTATTGTTAGTTTTTGTACCAATAATTATGAACTAAGACAGATAAACAAATTTTAGGTTATGTCATTGGCAAGCAATCCAAAATGGCGTCGCGTACAGCACGCCACAGCATTAGAATTTTGAGTTTTATTTTTGATTTTCAAAAAGATTTGGTTGGTTTTGTCAGTGTGTGCATTTTATAGATTTGAAGGTGTTGGTGTTAGAATATAGCCAATTAGTTAATAATTTTAGAGCAATTATAAAAATAAATAGGCTTGTAGCTGTTTTAAAAAAAGTGAGTAAATGTAAGTAAATCAGAGATTTATAAATAAACGGTAGGAACCAGGCCGTAAGTTTCTTGCCCGTTCTTCTAGGCTCTGGTCGCGTGGAACTGGCACCTAGAATCACCTAGTATATGCGATTATTTTAAATGATATGCGTGATTTTAACAGAATAAATATTAAATGACTTGATATTGGTTACGCATTTTAAAAGTTCATGTAAATACAATATCTTCTAAGATTTAAATTCAAGATTATTTTGTACATTATTGCAAAGTCTTAGGATGCTTTTAATTATTAATAATTAATTAACTTTATTGACAAAAAAGAATAATTGAAAAAAAAAATAGCCCTAAATTGTAGGTATTATCAACAGTAAGTAGTAACAAGTATTTTGTATCGAAGTTTATAGTAGTTTAAAAAAACTATGCTATATATAGTGATTATAGCTTTTTGTATTTATATTTAGGTATACCAACACCTTCAAAATTTTTGAGGTTAGCAAATTAATATGTAACCGATTTTTGTGTTATTAATATTTTGTTCAGCAAAATTATTAGGCATGTTTTGTAACTTATTATTTGACAAAGAATGCTTCTTTATTTAGCATGACAGTTTTTTTTTTTTTTACAAAATTTGTTCACGCACGGTCTGAATACAAGTCTTTTTGCCCCCGAGTGTTGTTATTTGGTGTTTTTTTGGAAATAATATCTTTTTTTTTTCTCTTTTCCAACTTTTTGTCCGTTACCGGATACTCGCTCGTGTGCGTGGAGGTCTAAGTAAGTCCCGTTTCGGGTATTTTTTGGGACCTAGCATGACGTTTAAGTCCAGTTTTTTGATCTGTGTGATTTGTGATTAGATTTTATGATGTGAAATTGTTGCTAAAATAACTATGTACCAACTTAAATATTGTTTTTTAAACTTATCATGTCAAACTGCTAGGGAAATGTGTTCCCCAATTTGTTTTAAAGATATAAAACGAATGCATATGATTTCAAAATGACTAAAAAATTAAATCAAAATCAAATAAATAACTGCTTGATATTTTCAATTCAACTATTTTCAATAGCTGTTTTTGTTCTAAGTACTACTCTCGTAATATATTTATTAATATATTCATTGTACATTATATTAAAGAAAAAAGGTTATATTTTAAAAGATAAAAAGATACTTAAAGATAAATGATTTATTTGCATAACATGTGTAAAATAAGATGAGAAATATTTTTTAGCACACAACATGCTTTACCGTTAACCGTGTGCAAATCAAGATGGCGCACTACTTGTCTAATTTATAAAACTAAAAATATACACGTTGACTTAAGAACCTTTTTTTTGTCGCTTAAAAATTCAGAAATATATTTTATTTTTACAAGTTTTAGGTAAGCGTTTGACCGCGATCTCATCTGATGTTAAGTGACGATGCTGTCTACAATAGCACACTTGCCTAGATGATACCCATTCACTCGTCTCTGAAAAAAAATTGGTTGTCTGTAAAGTCGGTTCACTGACGATAGTTGAACGTGACAACGTCACTTCATGGAACGCCTCAGAACGCCTCGTGAGTCATATTTTTTCGTGCGTGCAGCCGCCTTTATCGAATTATAAGACGTTGTCACGTCAATATCCAAATTATACACACATTAAAATAGTTTAGTAACAATTTCACATCAAGTGTTACCCCGTTTGTACCCCATAACTCATTCAAATTCGTACCTCACTCTGCATAGATACAATCATCGTTTTGTCGTAGTTAGACCCTTTTGACTATTTGTGACTGACTGAGCACGTTTTAATACTTTTTTTTTGTTTTTTTTTATTCTCTCTGGCTCGCACTTGTGCATTTGCCATTTTCAAGTTTTTACGTTTCGTTTTATGTACACGTTGGAATGTTGAATTTGAATTACATTTTTTTTTCTTATGGCTCGCACACTTTGTGTATTCATACACAAAAAAGTTTTTGTTTTATTACGAATTTAATCAAAGTTAGAATTTATTATGTTTTGATTCAAATAGAATGAGTTCGATTTTTTAATTCGAAATTTCTAAGTTGATTCAATTTTGTTTTGATTCAAAATAGAAGTCTTTGAATTTCAAAATGTATGCCGTCTTTTAGTTTTTTTTTAATGTTTTATTTGAAGCAACTGTAAAAACAGCTGTTTTCGAATTTTATAAAATATTTTTATTTTATAATGGATGTTTAGTTGTTTTTATTTTAAGATTAACATAATTATTTTGCAATGCTGTGTTATTTTGTTTGCAGCATCGCTTTTTTAGTGTTTAACATTTTGTATATTTTTATATGACATGTGTTTGATGTTGGTGTATTATTGTGAAGTTTCAACTAATTACTGCTTTAAATAACTGATTAATTTTGATACTAATAATTTACTTTAAGTCGATTTAAATTTGTTTCTGGATCTTGTTGAATAATTTAAATAGGTTATGGGCCCAGTATTTACCATATCAATATCTTTTTTATCTATGTGAAAAAACCAGTTACAAATTTTAACTAGAAATGATATGAACCCGCCATAAACAGTATAGTGAAAATTTTTTTATATTTAAGTTTTAACAATAAATTCATTTATTTTTGAAGCTTCAGTTTTAAAAACTTTTAATTGAAAATTCAGTGTTCTATGTACTTCTACAGTATAATAAAAAAAAACAAATGAAAAAAACAAATGATATCACAATAATACACCATATTCAAAAAGCTCAAAACCAACCATTAATATAATATTATATTATATTACAGCACTAAAACACTCGCCATCGAAGAGGAAGAGCATCGCAAAAGGACGTCCTCAAGAAGACGTTGACACACCAGGTATGTACTGTGTTCCTATCCGCACACTGGTTCTTTCAGCTAGAATGATGCCGTTCCTTTCACGTTCAATGCCACGGCATCATTTTAAAGCATAGCAATTTATGTTGTATTTCTGTAACAGTACGGTTGAATGTCCATTAGTAAAAATTAAAATCTCTTGCCATGCCGTCCCGGTCTGCGCAGGCCTTTAAACGCTAACCAATGTTATATGTACGTATAGTTTAGTACCACAAAAAAAATATGTACGTATAGTAGGACCCACTATCTTGTAAAAAGTTAGCGTTGACATTATGTCATCATTACGTATGACAAAACATCAAGTCTGCGCTAACTTTTTATAAGATAGATAGTTAGAAAAAAATCTAAAAATAACTTTTCTGTACTTGCAAAATAATTAATAAATTGGATTTTGAGTTTGTAACACTTAAATATATTTAAATTTAAACCTTTAGATTAGAATGAAATATATACACAAAGCATAGTTACCTATCATTCCAATAAGCAAAAAAAAAATACCGCTGCTGTTAAGCTCATTTAATCATAAAAGAACCAGTGTGATGCCAGGAGATGAGTTGACAACATGATTGAGTTTCTCAATATTGTGTTTTGTTCAGCTCATTTCTTATCTAAACTAATATTAATTTAGAACTAACATTTTGTTTCATAGTAGTTATAACCCAATCCTAACAGAATGCGACTTTTAGTACCTATTTATTATACATTTCAGTTTATTTTTACCCCCCCACCCACACCCCACTTCCCCCGATCCGGTGATTGACTCCCCTGTTTTTTTGTCCCTTTATTGTACCTTAAAGTAGTTAAAATTTGATTTTTACGCGACTTCGTCTATTTTCAAAAGATTGTGACGTGTTTTTGTGCTAACTGTGTTGGTGTAAAACATATGCTGTGCTAACGGCATGTTGGCGTCGGGAGTGCGAAAATAAACTGAAATGTATGACAAAAAAGGAAAAAAAAACTCATATCGAAGTAAAACAATGAGAAACTAGTCTCGCATACATCATGCCCATAACGAAAAGTCAGTTGCAAAGTCATTACTGACACGGACATTCTTACAGGGCGTATATACATCGGCAGGCCGATCAAAGATTACAACCCGGACATGCTAAGGCAGTCTAGACTCTCTCCTAGATCGTCGATGCGATCTAGCTTGAGCGATTTTACCGACACAACCATCTCCACTTGGAATCAAAGACATCCGCCACCCGCCACAGAATACCCATCAGTATTATCCGATAGAGTAAACATAGATAGACGACCCTTCCAAAGAAGAATCGAATTCGACACTTCCAATCTAGCCAACCCAGGAACTTCCTACGCTGATAACGTCTATAGAACATCCATAACCGAACGTATGGAGTCTCTATCCGATCAGCTGACTAAGGTTCTAAGCACAGGCGCGGGTAGTTCGCATATTAACGGTAGTTTAGCAGATAGTGGAATACAAACTGATAACACGAGCACTAGCGTACCTCAGATATACGTAGCGGATATGCCTGTTGTCAAAATACTTAAAGACGCCGCTGTAGATACAAGAAATGAGAATAATTTACAAGATCTACCGTATCTACCGTATATAGATGACGATGAGGAAGGTAATAGACGATCGAAAATAGAGAAACATAAAAGTATGTCGAACATACCAGAAAGGATTGACGAAATCAGTGAAGATACTAACGAAAGATTAACCAATAGTCTAAACAGAGCGAAATCTCCAACTTTCGTAGAGAAGTTTAGGAAGTTCTTCGCTGATATAGGACTTGTCAAATCTGACAGCGCACCAACAACCAGTGCGATTGAGAGTAATAGCGCGAACACGTTACCTAAAAGCCTCAATTCGAGCTACAGAACGCGAAGTGCAACTCCCACTAAAGATCTTAGAGACGCGTCTACACTACCCAAAGATATGAGGTTCAGAAAAGTTAGATCCACACAAACAGTATACATAAAAACAGAATCTCCGGTCCCCACGCGCGACCAAGAAATACAAACTAGGGAACCTCTACTAACAAGGAAAGACACGCATGTTTCTGTAGTCAAACTCAACGGTAGCAATGATTTGAACGATGCCGCGGATTCAGAAATCTTCATCAAAGAAACTTTATATGTTAGGAGTATAGAAAGTGCCGAAATATATTCAACAAACAACAGCGGGAGTACTATTATAGTTATTCCGCCAACGGACTGATGAAGCTTGAATAGCAGAGGACCTAGCATCGTTCCCTGTGGGAGACTGGATTATTTTAATCTTTTTAGTGTGAAAGATTGATGTAACTGTTGATGATTTATTATTTGGAGCTTTTATGTGACGTCGTATGTAACTTGTATTGTCCAAAG
Source organism: Ecliptopera silaceata (assembly GCA_932527185.1). Taxonomy (NCBI): domain Eukaryota; kingdom Metazoa; phylum Arthropoda; class Insecta; order Lepidoptera; family Geometridae; genus Ecliptopera; species Ecliptopera silaceata. Next base: position 2,186,214 of record OW052217.1, on the reverse strand, counting down.
TTATTTATTACCTAGTTACAATATCTGCTAGTTACCTAATCTACTACCAAAGGGTACAGTGAAGTCCCATAAAGGCGAGTCTATATCGGAATTGTCAATTTGATGACTAGCAAGTCAATACCAGTTAGAAAATTTTATATATTGTTCTTTACCATTGTAAGATTAGGATAATGTTTAAATTATTCTTCTTTTAGGTGAAAAGTGGTTCTTTTTGAGGTTCAAAGTAAATTCTGAAGTTAATTACTTATGAGGATTGCCATTTCAAATAACTACAATGGCAACAATCTTAAAACTCATAGATATCATTGTCTGTGGTTTTGAGATCATTAAGTACTATGCCAATTTTTTGAAATTGTAATTTGTCAGTTGGTTTCAAATTGCTTTTCTAAATATAAATAAAAACATCTAATTTAACATCTAAACTGGTTTACAACCAAGAAACTTCCTGACATACCTTATTGATAAATGTTTAAGAAATTCTTCTATTATCTTTATTGCATTACCGTCAAATTAATTTATTATAATATTTCGTACTTATTTAAATAAAAATGTATGCTATGTATAAAATTGGTGTAAAATTATGATCAGTAATGATTGATCACAAGATGATATTGATAAAAATATTTATTTGTTAGGAGTAAATAAGTTTTTATACTAACTAAAGTGTCCATTAAATTGTTTATAAAAAGACTTGAATGTAATTTATTTAAAACCAGTATATTCAAATGGTTTTATTATAAAAACAGTTTGATAATAATATAATCTTTATTACAAAAAATAAGATGTACACAAAATGAATTAATTTAAAATAAATAAAAAATCATTACTCTCTTGCTTTTAGTATTTGAAGTTAATACAAATGATTTTGACAGACAGCTCAGTTGGTAGTAGCTCTGCCTTCCATGTAGGTCGTGGGTTCGATCCCCACTGAGAGCAAATGTTTGTATGGTAAACATAAATATTTGTTCTGGTCTGGTTGTTAATATGTATTCTATGTGTTAATAAATAAAAATATTCCATCAGCAATATAGTTCCCATAGTACAAGCTTTGCTTAGTTTGGGACAAGAGTGTGATGTCTGAAAATGTCCGAGAATGCAATGTGCTCAAGCCGTTGTAAGCACAATTTTACCGTTCCATTATCAGAATGTCCATTCAAAGATTATTAAGATTTGGTAATGGTTTTTGTAACATTTTGTTACAACAGTGGGAATAGAGATTATATTTTTAGTTTAATCATATTTAAAGTGTACCAGTTTCATATAATATTAATTTAATTTTATATAATCGCAATCTTACCAGTGTTGAAATCAAGTATTAATCATATCTTACTTCCTACTAATATTATAAAAAAGAAGTTTGAATAGATGTGTAGATGTGTTTGTTACTCATTCACGCAAAAACTACTGAATGGACTTTAATGAAACTGTACAATAGTATAGCTTATACATCAGAATAACATGTAGGCTATAATTTATAAAGATATTGTATGAATTGTCAAAAATATAACGATAACAAGACGAAGTCCCGTGTATCAGCTAGTTATAAATAAATTGTGTATTTTTTTGTTTTGTTATATGGTCACCCTATTTTGTGTCCGGTCTTAAAACATTCCCATAAAGTATTTTCGATGTCACAATATTTTTAAATGCTTTTAAGTTGATAATTCTAATATTGAAATGTATAAAAACGTCTAAATATGTATAAATAGGCTCCATGTTTTTAATATTAGTATAATTTATTATATTATAATAATATGATGTATTATATTGTTGGTGCAAATAGCGCTGAATATACCTGAAGGGAAGAGGGGAAGAGGTCGCCCGCCTTCCACCTGGTGGAACAACATAAAAAGAGACCTTATGAAAGCCCATTTGCCTGAGCCGACAACCCAAGACAGATTGTCTTGGCGCACAAAAGTGAGGAGGCCCGACCCCAAATAATGGGAACAGGGATGGACAAAGAAGAAGAATATGATGTATTATATACACTGCGTAAGCATTATATACACTGCGTAAGCATTATATTCACTGCGTATGCATTATATTCACTGCGTATGCATTATATATACTGCGTTTACATTATATAATACGTATATTATTATAATTACAATATTATACGAACAATTTACCTATAAATTAGAAAACCTGTTGTTTTGGCTTAACTTTTGCTTGTGGTCTGTTTTTTACAAAAAATACAAAGACAGGTATTATTTTATCGCTGTCTTACTAATATTTATTTATCATTATTACTATTTTTATATTTATTGTTTCTAAATTATATTAATTAAAAAATTTAGCAGCCACAAAAAAAAATTGCTTGCCTATAAAAGCTTTTGTAAAATGTGTAAGCTTTAGTTTTTGAAATGCAAGTTTTAAGCACAAAATATTATTTTTAAATATACATATATTATATGAAAATCAAATGTATATTAATCTATGTATAAATTGTGTGAATATTACGATTCTTTTTACAATGTCTCTTTGATATAAATTATGTGCAATTTTAGGCTTAATCTCATCTAGATTTTTCAATTTTGTGACCTAGTTCTAATAGGTGTTATTGAAGCTTTTGTATACGTGACCAAATCCTATATGTATATACAATGAATATATTATTATGAGATTCTAATTTATTGTTTTATTTATTTTTCAAACAAGTATCATTTATATACACATTACTTTATAGTAGTAGATAATCATTATTTTATCATTATTTAATCATTATTTACTCGAAATTAATATTTTATGTTTTAAATAATATAACTTTGTTAAGTATATCAGTTAACTCTTTCATATCCTGTTTTCACATTTTGCTACCTTAGCTACATTATGTCAATTAAACATACATTAACCATTTCATTTAGATGTTTTTGAAAATTTCCATGATCAAAAAATATAAATTAAATACGAGAAGAAATATAACTATAATGTTTAAAAGCAAATGCATTATTACAATTTTTATTTACACTAAAGTTGTCTAAGAGTATAAATAAGAATATAATAAAAATAAAAGTATAGTATAAATACAGTTTTATAGATTTAGGAGCGATGGGTATCCTGTTCTCTCCCCTAGGGGGGGGACATTGTAACTTTTTTGCTTAGGGACGTTGGCTCCCCTGTGAGTTCCACTAAGGGTCGTTGGCTCTGAGAGATTGTGCCAAATTTTTTATACCTTATAGGCAAACGCTTGACCGCAGTTTTCGGTGTCGCATGGGTCTTGGCCCCCTGGACACAAAGAAACTATGCTAGTAGAATAATATATCACTAACAACACCATTGGAATATATTCTAAGATCAACACAAGCTTTTAGATAACAAATTCAAAACGATCAAAGTAATATTTTTAATATAATTTTTATTACGTTTTGGACCTCTCTATCTTATACTAGCTGACCCGTGCCCACTTCGTTGGGCATAATTCGACAGTTTTGTCTCCCATTCACATTGCAAAACGGACTACCACGTAAAAGCCTTTTATTTTTAGATTTTTTATATAACCTATGACACTCAGCAATAATGTGGCTTTATATTGGTGAAAGAATTTTTAAAATCGGTTCATTAGATTCCGATATTACCCCTTATGCTGGGGCCACACTAGCGGGCTACGGCGAATATTCGTGTTAACGCGATGTATGTGGCCGGGTACATAGTGTCATCGCTTAGTATATCGCCTTTATCCGAACACGATGTTTTTGTCGCGCCAACACGATACGAATATTCGCCCGCTAATGTAGCCGAAGCATTACAATTTAACAAACACACAAACTTTACTTCTTTATAATATTAGTATAGATATCTTAATAAAAGCAAGTCTATTTACTTATTATATTTCCACGCTGCTCGGATAGGCGCCGCAAGTACTAGCGGGGTCAGCATGAAGGCAGGTGAGAATAGCAATAAGTATTACATTTTACTATCTAATTAACTGTCAAGAAACATGTCAGTAACATCAATGAACTGGCAAGAAAGATGTCAGTAACGTCAATGAACTGGCATGAAAGATGTCAGTAACGTCAATGAACTGTCAAGAAACATGTCAGTAACGTCAATGAACTGGCAAGAAAGATGTCAGTAACGTCAATGAACTGTCAAGAAAGAATACTTTTTCTTTTCTTAGTGGCTTTCGCAGGCTAGGGTTGCCACGATTTTGCCAATGTAAGAAAGAATACTTTATTCACAAATTTACGATCATTACAGTATTAACAAAATGTACATAGGTATTCAAGAATGTCATTAGGGTTAATGAACTGTCAAGATAGCTTTAATTAACGTCAATGAACTGTCAAGAAAGAAGTTATTAACGTTAATTAAATGCCATGAAAGATGTCATTAACGTTAATAAACTGTCAAGATAATTGTCATAAACGTTATTCATAAAGATTCTTCTGGCCCCGTCAATATGACAGGCAATTCTGCAAATGTCAAGTATTTGAATAATTTTAGGCTTTTGTATAAATGTTATAAAAAAGAAAAAGTTATGTGGCTTTTTATTATCATTTGTATATCAGCTTTTAAAGCCACAGCGCTGAATCATTATTTAAAAATAATATGTTTATATATTTAGCTTTTGTCTGCAGTATAATTTACTTATCTAAATACGCTGATATCATTTAAAAGCATAGAAAAAGTTAAATGTATATACATTTTCTTAGACATCCCTAAAGCTTTCAAAAGTACCATAGGATTTAGTAAACTTTGGCGCCAATAACACAAGAACCAATCACGACGCGCTTAAAACAAAATGGCGATTCTGTCAACCAATGAGCATTGACCTCTTGTGGTACTGGCGTCTTTTTAATCCTATTTGAATCCTACCCTCTTTAAAAACATATTAATAAGCTTATTTTCATGTGTTCTCCTATTTTCCATGCTGCTCTGACCTGTCGGATCTTTTCTATTGGGTATACCACTTATTTTACGCATGCCTTATTTTTCATACTCTTTTAAAAACCAATAAAAAATGATACGTTAAACGGTCAAGCTCCACATAAAAAATATAAATATAAACATGCCATTCTCGACATATAAACAATACGCTTCCATTTCACACAAATTGTAACTAACGTGCCAAACTCTGTATACATTTAAACCTATCTAATAAATCTTTACAATATCTCTTGTCTTTTTCTAAATTAGTTTCATTATCTGACGTGACAGCTCATATAACTCCGACGTCAGTTACCTCGCCTGTCTCGACCGCTGCGAAAGTTACACAGTCATTTATGAAAACAACTATGGCTTCTTCGGAGCCAGACGTAGCTTTCCCAGCTGTTTTGAAAGGATCCAAACAGAGAGTCCCACCCCCGGTCCCCCCCAGGGGATCCCCGAAAGCGAAACGCGGTGGCGGCAACTCCCAATCCTCCACGCTTGATAACAAAGGTGATTATGCTTTGAACATCTCCGTGAATGATATACCACCGCAAACGCCTATCACGAGTAGCGACGACGATTTTTGCTTTTACGGGCATGATTTTAAATTTAATGAGCCTGATGCATGTCGCATAGCACCATCCGTGTCTGAGCATTCAGTGAAACTCACAAAACTAGTCGCATCCAATTCGTTCTTAGATTTCGCTGAAGAAGGAGACAGTATCACAAAAAGATCGTACCCAGGAAAAGATCTAATTATTCAAAAAAATATGATGTCCAAATTCAATATCAATAAACTAGTCCTAGAACATCTAGATTCCGGAGAATACGACGATACATCACTAACTGATTCAAGCAGTGAAGAAAGAATAGTTGTTGAAGTCAACGAAGCTGTAGAAATTGAGGAAGTCAAAGTTCAACTATCTAAAAGCCCATCTCAATTTATAAAAGGCATTGTTTCACAAGTTGGAGAAAAGATGACTAACAAAGACAATGCTGAAGCTGTATCTAATGAAAGAGTCAGTGTACACAATGTTAGATCATCAGATTTAATATTTGCTGCTAAAACTCTAAAGAAAACTGGTAAAATAGATGAACATGCTCCGGAAATAAAGGCCGTTGAAAATAAAAGTGGACCTAAACCTAGTATCATATCAGGTATTACAAAGAAGTTAAACTTCAATCAGTCCAAACAAAATAAGAGTCGCGTTCAAGAAGTAAAAAGAGAGAAGACTAAACCTAAAGTAGAAATAAGGACTTACATCGAAGGGAAATCCAGAGGCGGAATGACGAAAGACGAAGTCGTTTGCCACAAGAAAGCGAAGACCAAAATAGATATGTTTCAAAAACACATTTGGAAAGTTCAAAGCGATTCTGAAGACAGCTCTAGACGAAGCTCAGTATCTTCTTCACAAGAAAGCAAAAAATCCGAAACACCAATCGAAATACTCAAACATAAAGTAGTGAAAGAAACCAAAAAGATATTTGAACCTATAGAATACACACACGGAAGTATTAGTTCTGTCGATAAAAAACACTTCTGTCTGAAAAATACAGCTGTCAATCCAGTAGTATCTAAAACAATCACTGGTAATGTCCATGATAAAATAAAAAAGTTTTCCGAAAACACTGACTCAGATACTAAAGAACCAGCCCGACTGCCAAGACAGAAGAAGAAGGGAAGTTTCAAGAAGAGATCCGAGAAGAGGAAGATATTCAAAATGAGGAAAGATGTAGAGGAAGTACTGTAAAAAGAAATTATCATATTGAAGAAAAATAATCTAAAAAGACATTAGGTGCCAAAAATGTTAGATAAAATCTAATAAATACATAAATCAACAATTTGATGAAGATATCGTTGTAAAGTGTTCATAACTCTTCTCTGTAGTATTAGAAAACATAGTTCCTTTAGCACGTATCGTTGTAGTTTAGAATGTGTTGTGATTGGTTTCCTTAACTGCCATATTTGTATTTTTACTAATCTTTTTGTGTTTGGAAACTGCTCGGTCGTCTATATTACTTCTGGTCATAGATACTAAGTTTTATTTACATTACACGTATTAGATCGGTTTCTGTTTGCTCTCTTATCTTTACCACTTACATACCTAATAATATCGTCTTTTATATATCTTATATTTATTTATTCTCCGGGCATGCTTTTTATGTTTGCTTCTGCATCTTATGTATCTAGAAAGATCATTATCTGTTTTAGTTTCTTTATTAACCTGATAGTAACTATTACTTATTTTTTTCTATATACTTTGAATTTCTTTATTACTATAACGTCTTCTGCATGTTTATTCCGAGTTCATTTAACCTATTTTTCGTGTCGACTTTCTAGTATCTATCTTAATAGGATCTCAGCCCATATCCACTTAGCAACCACAAAATTATTAATCTTCCGATGTCCCTTATGTCTTATCATCGCATAATAATATTACTGGTGTATTTATTTTTTAATATTCTTGTGTACAGAAATCGACGCTTTCGATTTCTGTGACACAGATATTTCTAGAAACTCCTATATCAGCAGGCACTTTATCAACTTATTTTTTAATCTTATTTCACTGAAATTAGTTATATTCTTGTCGATGTGTCACTAGTTTATGTATTATTCATATCTGTAGCTTCTCCCATATCATTATCAATAACTTCCACGTGACTAGATTCTCTAGTATTTGTTTATCCTGTATCACTAATATTAGTAGCATCTTCATTAAGACCCATCAGATTCTTACAACCCAACGGAATCGTTCCCCTTATCACCTGTACTTTTAGCATCTATGTTTAGTATTTTACCTTTTATCACTGTCTGTACCCCTATGTCACTGATATCTGTACCAACTTCCGTACCACCGGAATCAGCGTCTATACCAGTAGCATACCCCTATAACATCGCTAGTAGTAACGCTAGTTTACCGACCAGCTGGTGGATTTTCCTGCTCCTCAACGCCTCCGCCACCGTTTGAAGAGGCTCCTCCTCCGAGGACCAGTCGGACCAATTCCTCATCGACCACGTCTTCGAGTGCTTCGGGCAGACGTAGAGGAGCGTCTAGTGCTGCGTCGGTGATGACCACGTCGTCTGCTAGCTCTTTGGCTTTGACGCCAGCAGCGTTAAGCAGTGCTCGGAGTAATGAGGCTAGGTGAGGATTTACTAGCTTTATTTTAAACAAGACAGGCGTCACAGCTCAGTTGGTAGTAGCTCTGCCTTCCATGCTGTGGGTTCGATCCAGACCCAGAGCAAATGCTTATGTGATGAATATAAATATTTGTTCTGGTTCTACATAAATATTTTGTGTCTGGGCGTTACTACGTATTCTATGTACTATGTATTTCCATAAAAACTGTACATATGTATTCTATAAGCAATCTAGTTCCCATAGTACAAGCTCTGCTTAGTTTGGGACAAGTGTGATGTGTGAAATGTCCATGAATATTTATTTATCTATAATGAATGTGTTTTCAGCGTGTGTTGGACACCACCGGTTTCCGTCGAAGGGTCGACGCCAACGTGGACGGAGGGCACTCCCAGTTTTACTGAGTCCAGTAGTAGTGAACAAGGTACATTACTTTTATTGTAATTATTTGTAAAAGGATCATATAAAAAAACGGTAGGAACCAGGCCGTAAGTTTCTTGCCCGTTCTTGTAGGCTCTGGTCGCGTACCCAAGATACAGGCTTTTTTGGGCATCACTTTTAATTGAAAATTCGATACCTCTGTGTTTTATTTTTGTTAACCTGTGTTCTTTTTAGCAATAGATAATTCTATTTTAATTATGAACATGAATATTTGTTCTGTCTCTGGGTGTTACTATGTAAGTAATATTTACAAAAAAAATGGTTTTCTGTAAAGTCGGTTTACTGACGATAGTTGAACGTGACAACGTCACTTCATGGAACGCCTGAGAACGCCTCATGAGTCATGTTTTTTCGTGCGTGCAGCCGGCTCTATCGAATTATAAGACGTTGTCACGTAAAAAATGTATGTATATAAGTATCAGCAATCTAGTTATCATAGTACAAGCTTTGCGCTTAGTTTGGGACTAGAGTGTGATGTGTGAATTGTCCATGAACATTTATTTGTTTAATATATTTAAATCTATCTGAACGGCGCACCCGAACTGGGTCCCCAGCGTCCGCCAAAGCGTTGCCGCGATAAACGAAGATAGTCGAGCGTGCACGACAACATCCGAAATAAGTTTCGGTTTCGGCAAAAGTTTCGGCCGAAACCGAAACTACAGCCGAAACTTGATTTTTGGCCGAAACCGAAATTTCGGTCGGACACTAGTTTAGAGCCTTTTTTGATGTTTGTTAACCTGTGTTCTTTTTGGCAATAAATTATTCTATTCTAATTCTTATTCTGATGTGTTGTGTATTACCAGGCTACCCAATAACCCCGGCCCGCGCGCCCCCAGAGGGTCGTCGCTCGCCTCGCCCCGCGCCTCCGCCGCGAGCCCCACACACCATCGACTGTCTCACCAGCGAAGTGGTAAGCATATTGTTCACCATTTCATATTTTAATATCATAGAAAACAAGGGAAATAAATATTTTATAACACTTAAGGGCCTACGAAGACCGGGACGGCATGGCAAGGGATATTTTTTACTAATGGACATTCAACCGTACTGTTACAGAAATACGACATAAATTGCTATGCTTTAAAATGATGCCGTGGCATTGATAGGGATTTTATCGCACGGCATTAAAAGGCGCGCCACAGGCTCCCGTGGCGGGATGCCGTGGCATACTGCGGTAGGCAAAGGCATGCCACGGACTCCGGCGCTTGTAGTGATATACTGCGGGGGGTGGTGGCATGCCGCGGTATCTATGCAGCCAATGTGCGCTGGCTCACGGCAAAATCCCTTGCCATGCCGTCCTGGTCTGCGTAGGCCCTTATACTACAAAGTACTGTGTGCTTTTTGGTATACTAATATTGTTTTTTTTAATAACTAACAATTTTTCTATGATTTTGTGCCTGTATTTCTAGTGTTACTATTTTATAGTCCGTCTGCACAAAGCTTGATACATTATTTATAAAAAAAAAAACAAAAAAAGAACAATTTATTTATTTATTTATTACAATTAAAGGATTGGTAAGTTATTAGTGCCCATAAAATACAAAAAAAAACGAATGTCTTGATTAACTTAGTTTCTTATTACGGTCATCACAACACCTTCGTAGAAAACTAAGTTGTTAAGTTAATAACTGCTTATAGATAGGTTAATAACTGGTCATAGTCAAGTCAGTAACCAGTCTTAATTAACTAACCAAATCCAGCTTAATAACTAGTCACAGTCGAGTTAATAATTTGTCGTAGTCGATTAAATAACTAGTTATAGTCAAGTTAATGAATGGTAGGCATTAACTTGACTATAACTAGTTATGACTATAGTCGAACTATTCATATTCTTTTAGTCATTGCTCACAAGTACATTTTAAACAGCTTAGGTGTAATAGTAAAGTACGTACATGTACCCTGCAACATATTATTGAGTCAACAATTATTAACTTGACTATAACAAGTTATGACTATAGTCGAGTTAATAACTCAAAAAATGTCAGTTAAGTGCAGACGGACAATGCCTGTTTTACGCGACTAATAATGCATTTCTTCTTGGACGCTGCTTAATGGTGGGTTACGTAGTTGCAATTAAAACAACAAGTTGAAAGAGATTATAATTGATTATATATACTCGGTTAATAGAGAAATAATGAGCGCGTATGTATGCGAACCGCAAAAAAATTGCATTTAATCTTTATTTTTTGTGTTTAAACTATTGTTTTAAACGTGTGAGTTTCGACCTGAAGTCACGAACTCTAGTGGTCGCAAGATGACGCAAAAGTCTTAATAAAAAAAACAATACACAATAAACCTTGTTAAGTCAATGCAGATTTTTTTGTAACATTATAAAGCCCCGTATGCATAACATTTGGTAAACATTTGTTTAGCAACAAAGTTGAATCAACGTGTTGCGAAATTGCTGGCAACACTGCGCGTTGCAGAGTTGATAGCGTCATTGATTTTAGTCATTTTCGTCATTGCTAGCAACATTCTCGCCGCTCACCAACAATGTTGATCAACTGTTCCTAAAGAAATGTTTACCATGAATACGGGGCTTAAAAAAAGTTGAAGAAACGTTGGCCGCGATACATTTTTTTGTGTATCATGTCATGAAAAAGGTTACAAACATTGTTTTTAACGTTTCAAGTTCCAAATAAAGATACCGACAATCAAATAATTTATATAATTTCTATTATCTACAATTTATCGTGAAAAAAACATGTATAAAATAAATGGTTTTCATTATAAACGGGATATTTACCATTATTTGTGAGTCTGATTGTTTCCCGATATTTCTGTGTTCAAAACCGTGATAGTTTCAAATATTATATATAAAATAAATGTTTAAAATGCAGTCATGCGCGCTCTTTCTCTCGTTCAAACGCTTATTGCCCGTGTGTAAACAAGATAGCTAGCTTTTTAGTAATTTGGTGACAGAGCTTCCATTTTGAGGAATGCAAAAGCTTAAACGTCAAAACCACAACTTTGAACCATATGGGATTGGATATAGGGTGGATTTTTCAGAGACAGCAGTAAAGTCCTTTATTGTTATGGATACAGAAAATAGTTCTAAAAGACTATCGGTCTATGTTATAAAAATTTAGCGCAGACTTGAAGTACTTGAAGCTCTACCATGAGTTTTTACAATCTATACTCGCTAGCGTCTGTAAAAAAAAATATATGAAGATTTGTACAGCGCCTCTAGCGGATAGTTGGGTACTAAAATTCGTTATACTAATATTTACGTAACTACTGTGCTATAATGTAGCTCTACCATGAGTTTTTACTATACCATATATACAATACTCGCTAGCGTCTGTAGTTAAAAAAATGTATGAAGATTTGTACAGCGCCTTTAGCGGATAGTTGGGTACTAAAATTCGTCATACTAATATTGAAGTAACTACTGTAGTAAAGTCAGGCTATTTTATTGTGACAACTCATGGTAGAGGTACGGAGTTTACAAAATAATAGTTACAGATTTGTTTAATACACTTTACTTTACTGCCCCGTCTAAAAAGTCCACCCTGTATATCACATATTACGTGGGAAAAATGCTACATAATGCTTACGCGTGTCTTTCAGACAAATATGTAATGGATTTATAGTTGTTATAACTCTGTGGAGAACTATATATAACAAAAAATAACATAGCAATAACTTTACTCAATTTAAGGTATTTATTTCTGAGTGTTGCCACTTTCGCGGACGTAAAATGCCAAATAATGGACCCTAAATGTATAAACACAGTAGATTTTTATTAGAATTACATTTTATTGATAACATTTTTGAAGACTTATTTCAAGAAATTATAAACCTTCCAGTAGATTTCTTTTCTATACTTTAACTATAGTTCTGGTTAGGGTAGTTTTTTATTAGCCGTTGGTAACACTGTTTTTAGTAATGTGGCCTCTTTAGGGTTGCCATGTTGAAATATTATGTGTCATTCGAAAAATGATTTAAGTCTTCAAAAGGATTGACTGAATTGATTTCAAATGAATATCATAGTGGTTCATCGACTGATCTAGATGTATACAGGGTGTGAGTTTACCATCATTCACACCATCGCGAGCACCCTGTGAATAGTTCAAATGTACGAGAAGATTAGGAAAATCATTGTAGATTGTTTTAGTGAAAATGCGTCCAACCAATCATATCATTGATTTTTCAGTACAAAGTCGTGTTCAACGTCAGTGTTGCCATATTGTTACAAAATAAAACTTTTTTTTTCATTATTTTGTACTAAACGGTAGATATACTTGTCTTTATTTCAAATGTCATACAAATACAAGTATATTTAAAAAACTTGTTTTGTATGTATAAATGACCACAAAATAAACCTATAAAAAATTATATAATTCGTAAACTTACTGTTATAATCTACATGTTCTTATGTAAGAAAAAACTCAGCTTGATCTAATGATTGCCACAATCAGGTAAAAAAAGCAGTACTTAAAAAAACTGCCTGTATCATTCGTATAGCAATAACTAATAATATATTAAATCTATCGTTAAAAGCCCAAATGTAATTAATGTGTCATAAATGTGATTAAATATAGCCACGTTGGCAACATTGTACAAAAAGTTAACAAAATACCATAAAGTTCACAGTGTTGCTATGTCAAAAACTAAAACTACAATTTTTTTTCATTTATTCCTATTAACTAATTAAAAATGGTTGTCAAAAACGAAAGCAATGTCGTTCGCTTTTAAACATATTATAATCAGCTTTCATGTGAGTGTTATATTAAATCATTATCTAAGAAGTCTGTAAGCATTTTTACTTAAAACATACATAAACTTAAAAACTAAAATGAGTTATAAATTAGTAATACAATCTGGCAACATTTTATATAATTCGTCACTACTATAATCTCGATGTTTAGATGTACACAAAAATGTTTCCAACTATAAATATTGTTACTAAACTGATTAATAAATATTTAAAATTCATATATTTGAATATAATATAAAAATGCTTACAGATAATGTTGTATCCTTTCTTGTAAGTGGTGACCATTTATTTATTTCATAAAAGCAAAATAATGTTACAATATTTTTAATTGAAGATACCTAGTATCATAAAGCTAATATATACTTACTACACATTTTTCCAATATTTTCTAGACTAAAATGTGTGTAAAAGGTGGGTTTAATGCTATTAGTATTTTCTACCAGCCGAATTTACAAGTCACCTTAGTTAGACATTCACAAAAAATAATACACGGTGACATCACAAAGTCCGCAGTTAAGTCGCACCAAAATTAACAATTGTCATTAAAAACACATCAAAATAATTACACGATTACGTCACAAAGTCCGCAGTTAAGTCGCATCACAATAAATAATCGTCAAAACACATCAATCCGATATACCTAACCATGTTCAATTACTTCAATGCAAGCATTTGTGTATCATATTCATTTATTTTAATTAACCTCAACCTGAGGTCAAATGAACTCAAAGTAGTATGATTTTCGTAGCATGACTAATATGGCATTCGTAAATTTGTAGGTTAGACATTATGATTGAAAATTAGTAGAGTATTTACTGAAACTTACTCTCATTGCAAACTAAAAACTTAAACATTCAATATTATTGGTTATTTGTTATATACTAATATACCAAGAAAAAGTCGATTTATTTATAATTTTACAACTACTCGCGTTCTCGACTATTTTAACGTAAAAACGATGGGAAATATTCACTATAATTTGTACCATTTATTTTAAACTTTTTAATATTAACTGTCGTATTTTTAACATGTCATGGTTTAGACCACGAGTATTCTATATATGCGTATATGTATGATATACTCGTAAAAACATAACCTACAATCAGTCTTCATTAAAAATACTACCATTTTCTACCATTTTGTATACTGGTCACCCTTACAAGAACGCTCGTCGAGTGTGTAAAACTGTTACTACGTCGTTGTTACTATTTATATCGATTGTATATTTTGTTGTTATCTATTTAAGACGACCGATGTAGAATAAACATTTGAAAAAAAAATTATTTTATTTATATATTACGTAAGTACATAATTATCGTGTTAAATAATTATTTAAAAAAAAATTACGGCTATCAAAGTATTAACGAAATACACATAAATCAATTCAGATATCTACAGATCGATCTATAGATAGCTCAATGATAGAAATATGCATGTCAAAATAGGTTATAATAAAAATATCTACTGACTAAATCTACCAAACATAATAAAGCTACTAAAATAGTAGAAATCGGCTTAGCTTACAACATTGAATGGCTTTTTTTAGTGCAGCCTGGCTTAAAGGTAAGAAAGTTTAATTATTCATTAATTTTAAGCAAAATAACTAAAAAGTTTTATATTTCTTCATACACTTCAAACTTTTCATTAAAATAAAGATAAAATACCAATTTTTTTCTTATCCACGTTTAAAATTACAGCTCTGCCTTCCATGCTGTGGGTCATGGGTTCGATTCCCACTCAGGGTAAATGTTTGTGTGATGAACATAAATATTTGTTCTGTGCCTGAGTGTTACTATGTATTCTTTATATGTACATATTTACAAAAGAAATGTATTTAAGTATTATATCAGTAGTCTAGTTCCCATAGTACAAGCTTTAGTTTGGGACTAGAGTGTGGTGAAATGTCCGTGAATATTTACATATTAAATAGTAATTATAGCAAATATACGCCCAACCAGATGACTATTTTTGATCATTATTTTCGAGCTTATAAGTCTGTCTTCTTCTTCTTCTTCCTGCCCTTATCCCACTAGGTGGGGTCGGCACAACATGTTCTATTTTTCCATTCATGTATTAAAAATAAGACAATTATTTACTAAAATAAAGGTTTATTTTATTAATTTTATTTAATTCAGGTGGAGTTTTCTCATCTTGTCAGCGAAACCTCAAGAATAACTGTCTCTACATACGAAGTCAACAAAGAGTCGACAGACGATTGTTAGAAAAACTACTACTTAGTTTCGATTGTTTTTTTTTATGTAACACTATTTCTCTATCAATTATAAAAGGTTTATGTATGTAACACGAATTCTCACCAATTATAAACGATTCTGAATTGGGTATTTGAATGTATTTTTTTTTTGTGATAAATGGAAAGATCATGTATAAGTTTTGTAACAAAACTATTTTTATTTTATTTTTTTTCGCAATAATTCAAAAGTTATTTCAAAATAAAAATTCATCTTTAAATCCAGTACCGAAAACACGCCGACAACTCCCGAACAAACCCGACCTGCGTTTGACGTCATATATTAGTTCAGTCACTAAGTTTATGACAAGATGATTAAGATGATTAATACAGCTATTACATTGTGACGTCACAACCATTGAGATCAATCATGGCGCGTTTTAAAGTCACGTGATCATTTTAAGATTTCATCAATTTTTAATTGTTTATAATTAATTGAAAAAAATGTTTTTTAAGTTTTTGGTTTTATAGATCAATATTAGTAATAATAAAGTTTTAAAATACATAAAAAAAATACATTTTTTTTTTAAATTCAAATACCCAATTGTATATTTTTGGAACGAAGTTCTAGGGAACTTCGTTACCTAACGAAGCGATTATATATAATTCACGACAGGCGTCGCAGCTCAGCACTCTAGTTCCCATAGTACAAGCTTTGCTTAGTTTGGGACTAGAGTGTGATGTGTGAAATGTCCGTGAATATTTAATACAAATTATATTAAATGTAGACTGAAAAGATCTGAATATATTATTTAATTTTATTTTTAATGTCTGTAAGGTGTACTTTCGAAAACTTTAGGGAAAAAAATTCAAAGTCAAAGTCAGAGTCATGTATGTAACAGTGTAAAGTATAGGCGACAAAGAAATTGGTTTACCACTTTTGATGACATCTCCCAGTAACATAATTATTCGCTAAGGATTACAGATTGACAGATTCTGACGTAGCAGTTATTAATCTGTCAAGCGAAAATAGCCCTTGATGTTTTGTACGTGCAAATGATATTCAGCCTTAGAGTGGTAAACCAATTTCTTTGTCGCCTATACTTTCAAAAATTTCACGGAAATAAAGTATCCAATTTTTTTTTGCATAAAACATGTAAATAAATATGTAATGATTTCATTTCCACTCAGATTTTCAATATGTATATGTTATTTAAATATGTTTCCGCTATATTATTATGATTTTATTAGGTATGTGGAGATAGGTTTGGTATCTCCTACGAAAAGGGAAGATCTTCCACGCCGAGCGACCTTTGTCTCGGGGTCGCTCGGACCGATGGACAGTATTCTGTATTACTAATGTACAAACTGCAAGCTTCGTTTGCGCGATCTAGGATTTGTCGCCATCTGTTGGTCTGTAGCGTAGACTACGATGTAGTTCATCATGTAGCGATATAGATGGCGCTACAAGTATAATGTTTTCTTGAATATTTTTATTACACCTTGTATTAAGATATAAGATTAATTTATAAGTTTTAGTTTAAATGTAAAGTTATTTGTAAATATTGTGTCGTGTTGCATTATTTAAATAAATAAATAAATTTAAGCATGCATTTTTGTTTGCATATAATGTGTTCATTTATTAACTTGGTTTTAATTGTAACCAAAAGGTACAAAATATAAATATAATCAAAGCATTTAGATACATGTATTTAATCAAAATTTAATCATAAATTATTACTAATATAAGAAATAATAAACATTTTTTGATGTACACTAATATATAATGTTCGTTCTGTCTTTATCAATTTATATGTACATTAGTATTTATAATAATGTGGGGGTTATGTTCCTATAACAATATCTAATGTATGACAAACTACTAAAAAGTATTATTTATATACAGATTTTAATAAAAACTAATCTCAGTTGTAACCGTGTAAAGTCTGACCACGCTAAGTCTGTCATAAAAGAACTATTTTCGAGATATTTCTGATTTTTTAAGGGAATTTTCACTATTTATTCTGGTCGCGTGGAACTGGCACTTAGAATCACCTAGTATATAAAACGATTCTTAATAATCCTTGTGATTTTACTGAATAAATCATTTTTAATTTTATTTTTGACTGTTTTATGTTTAATCGATGGATTTTTATTATTTATTCCGCGCTATGCAAATCCTTATACATTTTTGATTGTAATTTTGATTATTTATTTGTATAAATCAATAATATGATGAATCAATATCTTAACGTGGTCAAGTTCTATCGGATTAATAAATGAATTTCGAATTATTATTAAATAAATCTCATTTTTATATGTACGTGCTAATTGCACTTAGGAATTACTAAGTTTTTATAACATCCTGAAAGAAATATGTATAATCATATGTTATATGAATATTAGATACATTTTTGTAGTAGCTATGCCTTCTAGCTGTGGGTTGTGGGTTCGATTCCCACCCAGAGCAAATGTTTGTGTGATGAACATACATATTTGTTCTGTGTCTGGGTGTCATTATGTATTATTTACATTATGTATGTATTTGAAAAAGTATGTAAGTATTATTTAGGATGTTATAAAAATCATTGTTTATACACATAATCATTATACATACATATGTTAATCTTGTTGTCTTGCTAATGTATTGGGTGATGTACTTATTTATATATTGTGATTAAATGCGTATTTCATATTTATAGTGTTTTATTACTACTAACCGTAGACCTTAGTTTCTTACCCTTTATTGAAGGCTCTGTACCCCAAGTACGAGTTTGAGCACACACAGATCGCAGAGACGCAATCGCCGAGCGCCACCGATTTATTATGGAAATCCAAGCTTCTCAAAAAGTCTACTAGGGGCGCTGCTTCGATTTCCATACAAAATCGGTGGCGCTCGGCGATTGCGTCTCTGCGATCCGTGTGTGCTCAAACTCGTACTTGGGGTACTGGTCGCGTGGAACTGGCACCTAGAATCACCTAGTATATAACACGATTCTTAATGATCCGCGTGACTTTACTGATATATAATGTTATTTTGAGTATTTGTCTTTAGAATCTTTTAGAAATACCTAAACTGTGTCTATATCTGTATATTTTGTATAACTCTTTTCCAATGATCTTTCCAACCTGTTGCAATACCCTAATTGGGGTACATTATGTAATTATAATTAGGTATACCTAACTAACATAGTCATAAGATCGGACAATATTTAACATACATAATGATGATAATGAATAAATCTTGGGTAGTATATTAAATAAAAAATAATAATTATAACTTAAAAACCTAGTTATCTAATCCAAGCACTATTGTTTTTGTGTTCTGCACTGTGCACTGTGACCAACATGTGTGTTCTAACAAAATGTTTTTGTTGTTTAAGGTAAGTTGTTTTTATTTTATGTATTATTTATATATTGTCCACTAATACGCTATTTGTTGCTTCTAAATGTTGAGATGTTTTTTGGAACAGAATTATTTTTATGACCCAAATATGTTTTTTTTTTTTTTTAACCTATACTGTCCCACTGCTGGGCAAAGGTCTGATTATAATTATGATATAATCATTTAAAAATTATATTTCGTTTTGTACCTACTTAAAAATAGACGTACACCTCTATTGGTACCACACAAAGAAATAATAGATTATTTAAATTATAAGAAAGTATAAGCAATGGTCGACTTTATCGCCAAAAGCGATCAGTACCCCAAGTACGAGTTTGTGCACACACGGATCGCAGAGACAAATCAATTAAGAAATATCTGTACATTTCAGACGCACCTGTGAAATCATCATCAACCTATAGCAGTCCACTGCTGGACGTAGGTCTCTGCAGACGCGCCACTAAGCCCGGTCTTTGGTTCTTCTCATCCAGTGTTAGCCAGCTACTCTCCGCAGATCGTCGCTCCATCTCGCCGGTCACAACGCCTAAATATTATTAATATTTGTACGATCTGCAAATATTTATTCTGGGTGTTCTGGGTGTTTGATATGTATAATAAAAAATCTCTATCTATGTAATGTATTGTATTAAGTATGTCAGTCTTCTAGTACCCATAACACAAGCTCTGCTTAGCTTGGGGCTACATGATGTTGTGTGGATGGTCCAGCATTATTTATGATTTATTTAGTAACGATTTGGTTATTAAGTATTCAGTTCCTAAATATCTAAGGATAAATTATATTAAGAAAGAAGATGGTTAAGTTATGTGGCGTTAACGAAAGGTGTCACAGCTCAGTTGGTAGTAGCCCTGTCTTCCATGCTGTGGGTCGTGGGTTTGATTCCCACCGAGAGCAAATGTTTGAATGATGAACATAAATATTTGTTCTATGTCTAAATGTTACTATGTATTCTATGTATGTATTTACATAATTTAGGACTAGAGCGTGATGTTTGAATTGTATTTAATCATTTTCCATGACATAGTTGTATAGCCTCTTTAATGTATATAATGAAAAATACATATATCATATTATGATATTTATTTTGCCAAAATAAATGTTACAAAACTTGGGTCTGTCTTAAAAAGTAGGAATGCACTTTTAAAAATTATTCACCCTATTCGGGGTATCGACGATAATATAAGACGATTCTAAATGATCCTTGTGAAAGACGATTCTAAATGATCCTTGTGATTTTATTGAATAAATAAACTTATGATTTGATTATCGCAAAAAGGGGGGTTGTCCTAAGTTTGATCCAAAAAGAGGTGATTACTTTATTTATTGAGTGATGTTAATTTTTGGTTTTTATTATAACTTTCAATAAAAGTTGCATTTAACAATATCATCTGTTTTTTTGAAGTGAAAACTTCTTTAGCGGCGCTGGGTGGGTAAAAACTTTCAAACTCGCGTCAGGGTCACGTGACGTCGAAAAAGCGTAAGATCTTATTTAATTTTTATACATTGCTCGTAAAACAAGAGACGACAAAAGAACACACTTGCGGTCACGCGACGTATGACTCAAACAATTAAATAGTGTTGTGGCGACATGACGTGACGATGACGTGGCGACATGACGTGACGTGACGATGACGACGAAGCCAACGAAGACACAGACACATTCGCGCTTGCGCGATGACGTGACGATGACGTGGCGACATGACGTGACGTGACGATGACGACGAAGCCAACGAAGACACAGACACATTCGCGCTTGCGCGAATGTGTCTGTGTCTTCGTTGGCTTCGTCGTAGTGTCACATTCGCGCTTGCGCGAATGTGACACAACACACTTGCGGTCACGCGACGTATGACTCAAACAATTAAATAGTGTTGTGGCGACATGACGTGACGATGACGTGGCGACATGACGTGACGTGACGATGACGACGAAGCCAACGAAGACACAGACACATTCGCGCTTGCACGATGACGTGACGATGACGTGGCGACATGACGTGACGTGACGATGACGACGAAGCCAACGAAGACACAGACACATTCGCGCTTGCACGATGACGTGACGATGACGTGGCGACATGACGTGACGTGACGATGACGACGAAGCCAACGAAGACACAGACACATTCGCGCTTGCGCGAATGTGTCTGTGTCTTCGTTGGCTTCGTCGTAGTGTCACATTCGCGCTTGCGCGAATGTGACACAACGACATGACACAATCACAATGACACAGACACATTCGCGCTTGCGCGAATGTGTCTTCGTTGGCTTCGTCGTCATCGTCACGTCACGTCATGTCGCCACGTCATCGTCACGTCATGTCGCCACGTCATCGTCACGTGACGATGACGTGGCGACATGACGTGACGTGACGATGACGACGAAGCCAACGAAGACACAGACACATTCGCGCTTGCGCGAATGTGTCTGTGTCTTCGTTGGCTTCGTCGTTGTGTCACATTCGCGCTTGCGCGAATGTGACACAACGACATGACACAATCACAATGACACAGACACATTCGCGCTTGCGCGAATGTGTCTGTGTCAGTGTGTCTTCGTTGTCTTCGTCGTTGTGTCACAATAGCGCTTGCGCGAATGTGACACAATGACATGACACAATCACGACTGTGGTTATATTTTTGAAGTGAAAACTTAAAAGTGAAAACACAACGTTAATATTGAAGTTTTCACTTCTGCCGGCACTCCCGGAGTGCTAGCTTTTTTTTTTATTTTAATATCCCTAATGTTGAGGATTTGAACCCGCGACCTTTATCATTGCATAATATAGAGAAGCACTTTAGTTAATTAATAGTAGGTACCTATATACAGCATATTATTGAGAGATGAGACTAATCTATTTTAATCTTTTACTAGCTATTTGTGATAACTTCTAATTAGCCTTCTTGCTATTTTTGTTTCTAAATTATATTTATAAATGTATTAGCTGTTAGTTTTCTTAAAATTGAAAAATAAAGTAATATAAAAATAGAAAATAAAATATTGTCAAAAATAACATTTAATTCCAAAAACAAACTCAAAAATCAATTAACAGACATCCTAATAACATTTCTCTTGCACACGCTCTTGTAACTATTGGTTGCTATTTCCTCATAATTCTTTGTAATCTCACTCTCCTTCTCATACACAAATTTCGGGAGTTTCGCTACAAAATGGCGTCCGTGTTCCGACACAGTTTGCTCTGCATATATCTCTAGCACTGCTTTTTTTGTCTCATAACATTGAAGCACATCAGCTGCCTTAAATAAGTTATTCTTCGGAACTCTCTGTTTCCTTTGACTTCTGCTCGCAGATTCTTCGCTTAACAGCACTATTCTATCGTCATCTGATATACCTAGTATAGTTGTACGGTTCAGTTTCTTCATTTCGCATTCTTTTATATGATTTTTATTAGGTTCAAATGTTTTTATAACTCGTTTTTTCGTTTTTGATTGTTTCGCTGTAACTATGTTCTCTCTAACGTTTGTTGTATCAGTTTCATTTTGTATAGCATTGTTTCGTATTATTTTATTGGTATTTTTGGATGAGTTTTGTGTCATAACATCTACGTAATCATTTCGGTAGTTAAATAGCAAGTAATCTTCGTTTTTTATATCACAGCTGGTGATTTCATCTATTTTAGTTTGTCTACAACAGCATCCCGTCCTAAGATCGCAGTTAAGTCTTTCGGCTACTCGACTACACATACAACCGCGAGGTTTTATATCCCTAGATGTTCCACTTGTGTGGCTATTATTTTCTTCTGTTGGATAATGTACATTAGATGTAACTTTGCTTTCTTCCATTGTAACTGAACTTTCGATTTTATAATAATTGTTCATACTATCAGTATTTCTGAAATAGTCTGGTTTAAGAGATGTGTACGTTACGTCTTTGGCTAGTTCGTTGCTGCGTGCATTCATTTCATTGTCACTGCTATCTGTAAGTATGATTTTCAGTGAATCTCTTAGCTGTCTGACGTTTTCTTTATTTTTAGGTGTAGTGTAAGCTCTTTCGAACACTTTCTTCAGTAGCTGTTTCTTCTCTTCTTTAGAGTTGTATTTGATTTCACTACATTCATTGCTGGTGTTCAAATCTAACGTAGCATCTTGATCCGTGTCTAAATCTTTTGCATCTAATTCGTTTGTGTAATCGTAGTTATCGTAACTTTGAGTGTCCTTTTTGCTTGATATATTGTCAACGTTCTCGTCTTCTGTGACGTCTGTTGCTAAATGCTCTGTGCTGTGTGATGACACCATAAAGTTTATAGGTTCAGTTAATTCTTCGCTTACAAGCTCATTGCTATGTTTGCTTAGTGTTCTAGACTTTTCGTGTGACGAATCAAGATCGATTGTCGCTCTGTGTATTGAAAAAACATGATCGTCATCTTGATCTGTGAGTATATCACTGTACCCTGTTGATACAGTTTGAAACTTATTGGAAATGTTCTTTGAAAACGCATCGTCATACTTTTTCATTTTATTCGATTTCGGTTTGTAGTTTTTAACGACAATTTTGATGTTGATATCATTTTTAGGTTCTTCTTCAATGGCTTTTTCTGGTCCTTTGGCTTCGTTTTCAATAACGTAAACTTCATGCAATGATTTACTGACTTCGTTTGCTTTATCTTGTTTCTCTTCGCCATCACTGGCTATACTGATTTCGGTTGTTTTATCTCCTTGTGTGATGCGTAGTTTAAATTGTATTTCTATTAAGTTTGCTAGACTAACATCGCTCTTACACTCTGGTGTTTCTTCTTGTTGATTATTGGTTACAACCATAACAGGTGTTGAAACTCTATTTATTTTCGAATCTTTGTACATATCTCCTAAAACTGAAGGCCTGTGACCAGACTGGCCACAAGTATAGTCTTTTCTTTCAAATAGGGTATTTCCATCATCATCTTGGACCTTCACGTTCATACCTTCTCTAATTTCTTCCGTACTTGGAGTTTCTCGTTTCATGCTAATAGTTATTTTTTCTCGCGAGTTCAGTCTTACTACTCCATGATCGTCTTGACCTTCCCATGCCAGGCATTCTTTGGAGCATGTCTTTTTTGGAACTGGTTTCATTTTAAGAAAGAGGCCTGATATTTTTGGTTTACTATCTTTTGGATCCAGATTTTGTTGTGGCCTAGCAGGGCATGGTTGCTGTTGTTTTACAGGGCATGGTTGTTGTTTATTTTCTGGACATTCTGCTGGCTTTTTCTTTGAATTTCCTGTTTTCTTCTTATCACGATCTTGCTTATTCTTCCGGCTAGCGCAGTTAGGCTTACATTCCTTCATCTTTTTTGGTGCTAAGGACTGATTCGATGTTTTTTGCAACATAGAACAATTGGGTTTGCATTTGTTTTGACTTGTTTCTGAACCTGACGGTGACGGTTGATTGGATACTTGATTATCCATCGGCCAAGGGAATTGTTCGCTTTCACACGGTGATTTTGGTGGACTTTTAGTATTTGCCGAAGTATCTGAAGTCTTTTTGGCTAGATTACAAGGTGATAAGGAACACGGTGAGGTTTTTTGTTTTTTATTTGGAGATCCACAAGGAGAAATCTTTGGACTTTGTTTTGGCGATCTTTTTGGTGAACGACCTGGGCTGTTCTTCATGGACTCTGCAGGAGATAACAAACAATTCGGAAATTTAAAGCAAGGCAGTTTGATCTGACATTTCGGGCACCGTTTTTCCGTCCTTAGCGGAGAAGTTTTCTTTCCGTATCTCTTTTTCTTCGGACTAGGACTCTGAACAGGACTAAGGCAGTCGTGAGATGTTTTAGGGCTGGGTCCCTTCGAATCAGCTGGAGATAATGGAGCCGAGCAAGGTGCCTTGCATAGAATATTAGGCGATGCTTTTCTACGAGCCTTCGAGTGTATTGGAGGTGGACTCGGTTTTTTAAGAGCCGCTGCCGCTGCCTCAGCGGGGCAGGGCACTGATTTGGGGGGTGAACATCCAGCGCACTGAGGACACTTAGGAGAAGTCTTAGAAAGTGAAGAGGCAGGAGAACTAAGCCTGGAACCGATAAATTGTGATAGTTTCGACAATACGATTTTCAACGGTGATTTTTTTGGAGACACGCTGCAAGCTGGAGAGTTAGTTTTACTACATGCTGGATTCTCAGTGTTTTCGCAGGTCGCTTTACATGGTGGTTGAGGTATCTGACGAGTAGGTATCGGAACGACAACGGCGTGCTTCGGACATTTTACTTCAGCTTTTTTGCACGTATCACAACCAGCCTGACCTTTAAACGCTAGGATACCTTCAGGTTTCTTATTACTTATTTGGTTTGTTAGCATCTCATTCAATGCGTCACAATCTAACATTGAAACGTGCTTCTTACATAATACCTTGGGTCGGGGTTGCTTGTATGATATAACGGGTTTCTCTTGCTTGGAACATTCCACTAACGTATCCTGAGCCCCTTTGCTTTCTATACTAGGTACAGACACCGGCTTATCTTCAGAACAAGTCCATTGGGACTTGAGGCTGGCAGCATAAATTTTTCTTCTCTTAAACACTTCTAGCGAATCCTTCGGCAAGATTCTTTTGTTAGCGATATCTGTATCCGTCTTAGATTTTAATGGTATTATAAATTTCTTGTATAGTTTTGATGGAAGTGAATCAGGCTTCGCCACATCTTCGCAACACTGACTACAAGAAGACGTATTGCATGAAGAGATGATTGTTGCAGTTTGGAAATTTTCACAGATGTTCGGACAAGACTTGGATCCGTCTCCTTGATTATGAAAACTTATCAGCGACGTCTCAGAACAGGATCTGAGATGGGAATCGCTGACACACCACGAAAACAAGTCAATGCCTAGCGGTGTCCAGTGTCTGTAGTAATCCTGTAGATAACTTTCAGCAAATTCGCATTTCTTATGGTTTGTTTGGAGACCTTCTTCTGAGTCATCTGTTAGATCGTCTTGAATTTTTAATCTGAAAGAAAAGAAATATGCCGTTTAGAGTAAAGTATAAAAAACTAAGAATTTAATCATCAAATGATAGCCATAATGAATACTAAGATAAGAGATATTATTGGACTAAATTGCTATAGCGCAGTAACTTGAACCTTAAGTCGTTACTTACATTGGTTTCCGAATATCTCTCAAATCCCTTTGAGTGATAATCCCTACTCCAATCACGTCACATCGTTTTGGAATATTCACATTACTCCCTTGTATAACTACATCTCTTTGCGTCGGTGGTGTTTTTATAACTGTCTCTAGTAATTTCGCTTCCATATTTTTACTATCTTGAACGCTTACTATTAGTTGTATTTCTGATACGTGATCTCTTTTCTCAACTACCTTTTTAGTATTCAAATCTGATTCGTATTCAACTATTTTAAATACTCTTTCGTCGCTCGTTGGGTGTTGCTTACTACCATCACTACTTGACATATCGAAAAAGTCTTTAGGTATATCAATTCTTAAGAATCCTTCTGAGCTCACATTACTGGATGCTTTTTTATAGCCTTTCGAATGTAATACAACTTCAATTTTATTAGCAAAAGCTTTAGATTTTTCGATGAACCATCTTTGATCAGATATGGTTACATCGATGTTTCTTTTATTCATTTCTCTATACGATTGTATTCTGACTGGGATTTCTTTAGGTCTATCTGTAATGGTCTTAGGGATCATCCATGCTTCTATGTTTTGGTCGAAGTATACTCTATTCTTTGTATATGATCGGTAGTATGAGGATTCATCGGAAGTGATTTCACTTCGCGATTTTAAAACCACCCCATTATTTTTGTATAGCGTGTCCATCAGTTCGAAGACAGTGCTACTGCTTGTAGCGTACATACTGTTATTCCATCTAACGTTTACGCTCCTCGCTGATGCTATAGAATTCGCAACAAAGTTTTTAAACCAAGTCCTGCGCTGTATCTCATCTTCTTCAGATATATCGGATATTTTTTCTCTAGGTGTTGTATTGCCACCCATCTTCATGACCAGACCATCCCTGATTTCACATCTCCCAGCAGTAACTCCTTTTGGAGTGTACACTTCAGTTTCTTTCTTTTTTGGCTTATCAAGCTTTTGGTCTTTGCTTTTTCTTTTGAAAAAGAAAAATTTTCTACCACCTTTCTTATTTTCGGTTTCTTTTTTAGGTTTCGATGCTTTTTGTGGTTTTTTGTTAATGTCAATTGCAAGTGAAGGTAAAGGCCTTACTTTGACTTTTTCAACTTTTTCGACTTTTTCAGTTTCGTCTTCAAATTTAAATTTCTTTCCCCATAAATTAAACATGCCTTTAACCCCTTGGCATTCGCTGTCGATCTCACTTTGTGGCCACTGTGCGCTCTCTCTTTCAGTTTTATATTTCGTCTTGTTTTTGTCTTGCTCTATTTGTGTTTGTATTGGACTATATTTCTTAGTATCTGTGAAAGATCTTCCTTCTAAAGATGGAGGATCGGACGTGACTGAAACGTCTTTCCGACTGGGAACGCTATCATTGCTTGAAGGCATGGTACTCTTTTTTCCATCTTCTTTCTTCAAGCCTCGCCGCAAAGCTTCAAATCTTCGTCTCAAAATAGAAGCACTTTTAAATTCCGGTATAGGTTTATCAACGCTTGGTTTTGATTCTCTGTCTTTAGTTGAGAACATTCTTCTGTACTCTCTTTCTAGTTTGTTCTCCATCGGATCGATAGACGCTCTGCTTTGTTTCTCATCACTAGGATTTTCTAAATTATGAACATGTTGTACCAAAGAATCGGACGAGTAAACTTTATCTGGATCTTTTACTTTTTTATGTATTAAAGATCTTCTTTTACCTTGTATTTCCGAAGAATATCTATTTTTTTGTGTTTGTCCTGAGACTTTAACTACTGCTCTCTTAGGTGAGTCAGTTTCTTTATCAGTTTTGACTACTTCATGTTTAGGTTCTGCTGTTTCATTATTTTCGATTTCGAATTGTGTGCCTATAGTAACTAAGTTCTTGTAAATAGTATTGCTGCCTATTTCAATGTTTCTTTGATCGACAGACATTTTGGGGCTTGTTGTGCCTGACCTTGTTTGAACAATGGGCGAAAGTTTTTGACTTATAACGCTGTTGTTCTCTATGAAACCACCGACGCATTTCGATGATGTTCTCTTGTGATCGTAGTAACTGCTTTTTTGTTGCTTGTTCTTTCCTGAAAGATAAAAGATTATCAATTGTTGCGTATAACCTAAGTTGACTTTATACTTTGACTTGTTCTAATCACAAATATTTTATTTTATTTATTTATTTATAACCAAATTTTACAAACTTAATTAAGTACTTATTTACTATAATTAGGTAGATAAGGGTGTTGGTAGGTACAAATTGGACACGTAATTATCTTAAACTAGATAGTAGGTATGTAAATAATAAGTACCTATACCAACAATTAACCAAACAACGCAAGTGCTGAGTAACCTAACAGATTTTATTTAAAAGTTCTGGAGTTTGTAAACAAAGTCATTGATTTGGTTAAGTGACGACTACCCTCCGTACTAGTTTTCACTGTATGACGGACGGGCGCCATTGCTCTTCCAATTTGAGCTTTGTACCATCGTGTTACGGTGTACTGTGAAATAACATGAAATTATTGGCTGTAGGCATAAGCGGACGACATTCCTTTGCTAATGTTTAGAATAGTGATGTACACTAACATACAATTTTAACAATTGAGTTTCGATAAAATTTTAGTGATTTGTTATTCTAATCTTAAAGTTATTTAATTCTAATACTATAATAAACTATGGTTTATGTAAGTAAAGATAATAATATTAATAGTAGTTTAATAATAATATATATTTTGTAAACAATAGATATGGATGATTTTGTAACTAAATTTATATGTAAGTATATAAATTATTTGCATGTACGCAGTAGGAATGGATACTAGTTTGAGTTTGATGAAAAGCATTAATCACTCTTAGCTTAAATCTAATCTTAATACTAGAATATAATTATGGTTCATCTATAGTTTATGTAAGGAGAAGTAGGAGTATCAATAAACTATAAACTTAGGCTTAGCAATAAAGTATGAGTAATGTTGTAAATAAAAATATACAAATTAATTAAGTAGTTCTATATAATATGCAATAGGTAAGGGTTATAGGGTCATAGGTAATGGTTTTTATTTTAATTTGATTAAGTTACTTTGATATATTTATGTAAGGAGAATTAAGAATATCAATAAATTATAAAATTAGGCAATAAAGTATGAGTACTTAGTGTAAATATAATTTAGATAGTTGTATATATGCCGTAGGTAGGTAAGGGTTATAGGGTAATAGGTAATGGTTTTTCTTTTAGATTGTATAAATTACTTTTGATTAGTTTATTTAGGGAGAATTAAGAGTATCAATGAATTATAAACTTAAGCAATAAAGTATGAGTAATGTTGTAAATACGATTTAGATAGTTGTATAAATGCGGTAAGTAAGTGTAATAGGGTAATAGCATAAATAAGTTTAAATGTAAGTAATGGTTTTAAATTACTTTGATAGGTGTATAATAAATAACACATACATGTTTATGATACAATCGTCAAAAGTTTTTCAGTTTCATCGTAGTTGAGGAGCTTAAGGTAGTTGTCTACTTTACGCTTGCACGAGTATTTGGTTGTATTTGCGATATCTATGTATTTATTTATTTTATTGTAAACAAATGGTCCTAGACATAGGAAGAATCTATGCGTGAACATAGTTCTGCACTTAGGCGTATTGTATATAATATCCGCACGTCGTTTTAGAGTTCTCATAGAATTACTTGGTTGTTTGTGTTGGTTTAAGATGATGGTTCGGATGAATAACTGGCGGACTGTTAGAATTTTGGAGTTTTTGTACAACTCCGCTGTAGGGTAAAGATAGGGCTTAAAAAGCATAACTTTTATGACGGCTCTTTGGGCTCTTTCCAGTTCTAGCATTCGAGATTTACCAGCTCCACCCCATGCAATTACCCCATAGCTTACTATAGACTGACATAACGAATAGTATACGCTCTTAATAACCTCATCATCACCTACATGTCGCAAATTTTTGAAAACATATATGAGTTTTCGAACACGTCCTGTTAATGTTTTGATTTGTTCATCCCAATTAAGATTCTGATCAATTGTTAGTCCCAAGTATTTCAGATTGTGACATCTACTTATGGTTTGGCAGTTACAGTTTGTGATATTGTGTTTACAGTAATGAACTTTAATGGAAGAATTCGACGGGTTTGGCTGGTCACTATTTCTCATACTAAATGTAACATACTTAGTTTTATTCAAGTTTAAAGTGAGAAGGTTATTGTTAAGCCATTCCACAATCTTTGACAATCCGTCTTCAGCAATCTTATGTGTTTCGTTCCATGACCTACCACTAAATATCACTGCAGTGTCATCAGCAAAGGTTACTATTTTTGCGTTTTTTAGTTCCATTCTGCAAAGGCTGTCTATATAAATAAGGAATAATGTAGGACCTAGCACGCTGCCCTGTGGCACACCATATGTGACAGATTCATCTGAACTAACGGCAGATTCTATTCTTACTGATTGTGATCTACATTGTAAGTAGCTTTCGATAAGCTCAAACGGACTGCCCCTTATTCCAATGCACTCTGCCTTTTTTAGCAGCAGAGGAACAGAGACAGTATCAAAAGCTTTTGCCAAGTCCAAGAATACCCCGACACATTTTTCCTTTCTATCCATACTGCTAACGATATGTGTTACAAGTTTATCCATAGCTTCCGAGGTAGATTTGTTTGACCTGAATCCGAATTGGTTATCTGAAATTAGGTCATATTTTTCAAGAAATGGTAATATCCTCATGTTTATGACTTTTTCAAGAATCTTTGATAGTGTCGGTAGGAGAGCAATTGGTCTATAGTTATCTATACTGTCTCTGTTCCCTGTTTTATGAATAGGAATAATAATGGATTTTTTAAGTACAGCCGGAAATATTCCGCTTGACATGGAAGTGTTACACAGGTAAGCTATAGGTTTCGAAACAATGTCAACGGCTTTCTTGTATAGAATCGATGGCAAACCATCCCATCCACAAGATGCAGAGTTACGCAAGGACAAAATTATCTTTCTGATTTCGTTAGTATCGGTGGGTAAAAGTACTAAAGAATTTGCGGGTTCATTACTTTGTGACTTGTAGGATTTCACTAAGTCAACTTCGCTTATTTGAACTTGGTCAAGAATAGTATTAGCAAGATTTTGACCAACGCTAGCAAAATGTTTATTTATATTTGTCATTGAGTTTGCATCTTTAAGTAATTCAGTTGGTGATTGTGACTTCTTATCTAGGTTACAGATTTTCTTTATTGCTCGCCATGTTTTTTTAGTACTGTTTTTATTATCCTGTATAAGTTTTCTTTCATATTTTTTCTTTAGGTCTTTCAATATTCTATTGCAGTGGTTTCTGTAACGAATATACGATTTCCTTAGAACTTCATTACTTGGAGCCTTTTTAGTCTTTTGATGAAGTTTATCACGGAACTTAATGCATCGTAAAAGACCATTTGTGACCCATGGCTTTAGGCTGCGTTTCCTGTTAGATACAAATTTTATTTGAGAGTGTTTCTGGTATATTTCAGATAAAATTTCTAGAAATTTTGTAGTTGCTACACTTACGTCTTTACAGTTCATTATTATATTTTCCCAATCGATATCGTTAAGTTCCATTAATAGCGTTTCATAGTTTGTTTTTAGTACTTTAGTTAGGCTTGCCTGTTTATTTATTGAATTATTAGTAGTATTTGTGATGACAGTGTAGTGATCTGTCACCGTTGACTCGCACACTATCGTTAGAGTTTTATTTTTAGTTTTGACAAAACAATGATCTATACAATTAGCGAGTCTCGTTGGAAGTAGATGAGTTGGTAGCATTGCATGTGAAGCTAATAAGCTTAGGTACTCGGAAGATCTACTATCAACGTTTTCATCCTTGATGTCCACGTTAATATCTCCAACCAGTATAATGTTTTGCGTTTGTTTAAGGTCTCTCAAAATCTTTATCCAGCGATGCATGGAATCTTTCTAAAGTGTAACAACATGGTGGCCTGTAAATACAAATGACAGCGGTATGATTTCCTATTTCTAGAAGCAAGCAATTAGCATCATCGATGTGAGGCTCACTAACTTTAATTTGTTTTAAGCTATCTTTTATATATAGTGTTACACCACTATTTTGATTTATGTGTTTAGATGTGCTAAATGAAGTATATTCAGGGATCGATGGTAGTGAGTAATTACATGACAGCCAACACTCGGTGAGTACAATAACTTCCACTTCTACACCAAGTTGTGTTAGGAGTATTTCAAAATCATGAAAGTTATGACTTAAGCTTCTTATATTTTGAGATAGAATCGTAAGTGATTTTCTGTCATTCTTAATAAGTGTTTTACATTGGTCTGGATTTTTTATCAAAATTGAATTATCTGAACGACAAACGTTAGTATCGATATCAGGGAGTAAGTCTATAATGTCATTCATTTTTGGGTGGACACAATGGAGTTATAGTATGAGATATGATATAAAATGATAATAGAATATAATATACGAACAGATATAGGTTTTAAAGCGTTAAATTAGTTAAATAATTAGGACTGAAGTTTATATAGATGTTATTAGAGATAGATTTTAGTTGTAATTTAGTACTAAGAAGTTTGTTGATATAAAATTAAATTGATTTGATATAAGAAAGCTTATATAAGATATCTACCTAGAAGCTAACTCATTTGCAATTCTTCAATTTTTCAAGGTCGCTTTCATTGGTAATGCGAATTGGCGGGGAACCTTCAGATTTTCGGATAAATATCCTTCCAAACGAGAGCCAGCAGTAGGAATATTCGCTGTCTTTAATCAGCTCACGAGCTAGGTAGTACAGTTTTCTATCCTTTTGCGTAAGGTATAAATATAGTCTGGTAGAGACATTTTTTACCATTATTTCTATTCCTATTTATATTTAGGGTATGATTTATATTAAGTTCGAATTAAGTATAAATTACTAAGTAAGTACTACTAAGTAAATGACTAAAAATCTAAAATCTAATCTTAATTCTAAGAGCTCTTTAAGGAAAGGGCAGTTAGAGGCCCATATCCAGTAATCAAATCAAATCAAATTTTATTAGGTTCAATAAATACAGTTGACAATAAATATATACATCTAATACTTAAGAGCTTATAGCTTATTCTAAAGTAATAAGCCATGCTTTGAGTAAAATGTAGGTATCTCCTAAAAAGTAATGGGTCAAAGCAGGATGTAGATGATGAATGATGTAGATATTTTAATACTTACTAAAAATAAAAGATGACAAGTCTGAACTGCCTACTCCTCTATCATCTGTCTCAGGTAAGTATACTCTTTTCACCCTTCTCCTTTGCAAAGCCTTTACGCTACCAACACCTATATCTGCGAAGCTTCTTGAGCCATGGTATGCGTATATCTGTTTTGGAACTCCACTGAAGTATCTAGTTTTTGAATCTCTGTCTTTAGATCTTTTCGGAGTATATCTGCACGTGCAGATCACGTTGTCTTTTCTATGATCGTATTGGCATCCGAAAGTTCTAGTGTTTTGTCTATCTGAGCATTCCCTTTCGTGGTTCGCGTAAAGATTGTACACTAGGTTTTGTTCGTTACGTATTTTGTGTTTGGTTACGTAAATAGCTTTGCTTTCTTTCATTTCTTCTTATTCATATGATTTTCATTGTTTTGTTCATTTTTAACTTCGCATTTGGTTTTCTAGAATAGCATCCGTATAATTGCTATTTCTTTATTATTCGTTAAATAGGCTCATTATTTAGGCCACTTATATTTTTTAGGATTTGTATATAAATAATTTTTACTGATAATTTTTCTATGATTTTATTTGACAAATTTCCTATAGACAAGTGTCAGTGAAAGAAGAATCGAGGAATAGAAAGGATTTATAACAAAAGGAGTATTTTCTACTGTTTTTTCCATCTTTTGTAAAGTCTTAAGTTGTTTATACTTGTAAATAAGAATATGAGTTCCTATAAGCAGAAATCTGAGTATAACCTAAGCGTGGCTTTTGATACGATCTCAACCATGTTACCCACTAAATCGGATATGCAGTTCTGACATGGTCCACTTGAGTTCATTTGTGCGTAAATTTTTTTAATGTAACCTTCATTAAAACTTACTTGACACTGACATATCTTGAAAATTATTGACTAATTGTCGGTTTTGACAGCATCCTGTAACGTTTTTACTGTTTCTTTGTATTTTTATTTGTCTTTTCTTTCATTTATTATTCGTTTTTAACGTTAAAGTATTACCTAGGTACTTGATAGAGTTTGTAAAAATATACTTAGTTTATTTCAATTATATATAAAATGCTAAGTACTTGGTCAAGCTATGAAAACTTCAGAAAAAATAAGTAGTCTGGTTAGTACCTATATGTACCTATTTATATAAGGAAATACATATTTATCTACCTAAGTGAGAGTATTATGTTTTAATTTTTCAGTATTCTATTTAATGAAATCAAACGAATTTCGAAAAATACAAGTAAATATAACAACATACAAAGAGGATAACAAAAACGCTATTAAAAACATGAACGAAGACAAAAACCGAAAACACAGCGCAAATCTGAATAAATTCATTTGCTCCATCTGTCTGAATTCTAAAATTGAAGATAAATTTAACGAAAAGAATAAAGTTAATCCTAAAACTTGTCCAATCTGTCAAAGACACTGTGATATTTGTATTGAGAAGACTACCAAACCAGATAAAGCACAAAATGAAAAGAAAGCCAAAAAACCTGCAGACAACAGAGATACTAAGAAAACAGATACAAAATCAGTGCAAACCGTTCTAACAGATAACAAAAGTCTCAACTTACTAAATGAAGTCCTTACAGTATTCCAAAGTAAAAAGATAGATCACGTTAAACCTAAAACAGTTATGCTAAAAGACGCTAGCGTTTCAACCGACAATTTCAAAACTCTTAACGCTAAGCTATCTATCAGCAAAGTATTCAATTTTTCTATCGATCAAAATAAAGAAACAGAAAACGGAAAGTTTATAGTTATGAGTTCAAAAGTTGATAGCAAAAGATCGCATATAGATCTGATAAAGAATAAATCCTCGTCAATACCACAAATGAAGATAGAAGAACTAAAACATAGTCTCAAAGAGAAAACTAAATCAAAAGATGCTATAGAAGAAGTTAACAGAATGTTTGCGAATGTAAAAAAGAATTATAATAATAACGATAGGAACAGACCATCAATAAGACATGGTCCAAGAATACTACCAGTAGTTGAAACTATAGTAGATCATAACGAAAAACTACTACAAGAAAACGAGATAAAACTCGATAAGAAACACAATTATAAATGTTGCCAAGCAAACTGCATGTCAAGTGGAGACTCTATCAAATGTTGCCATAACAAAGAAAGCGAAAGCCACGATAAATCTCAGTGTTGCCACCAAAAAGAAATCGAAAGATGCGATAAAAGTCAGTATTGCCATGGAAAAGACAGCGGTAGATGCGATAAGTGTGTTTACATGCTGTGTTGCCATTATAAGAATTGTCGAAAAATGCAAGGAGTTATGATTTGCGATAGATGTCGCGAAGTAAAAGAATCTTTGAAATTATCTGAACGTAGTTTTGAAGACAGTGGCTAGATATATTTTTTGTATCTGTATAACTTTTTATATTTGATATAATTTTGAGTATATTAATGATCGTTACATTTTAGATGTTTCTTTTCCTGAAATTGAGGACATATTTTGTGAGTTTAAATCGAACGGCTAATTCGAAAATGACGACCGATGTGGCGCGGTGGGCGATGGTCCGCCTGCGACGCGGAAGGTCGCGGGTTCGATTCCCGCCTCGGGATAAATGTTTGTATATTCTGCAAATATTTATTCCGGGTGTTCTGGGTATTATATGTGTAATAAAAAATATCTATCTATGTATTATATTGTATTAAGTATGTCAGTCTTCTAGTACCCATAACACAAGCTCTGCTTAGCTTGGGGCTAGATGATGTTGTGTGGATTGTCCAGCATTATTTATTTATTTATTTATTCACATTCTAACACACAGGCTAACAGCTAACACTCATTATCGTTTTGTAAGCTGATAAAAGATTTCTTTCAAAAAACAGTCTATTTCATTGTTAACATAATCTTTATCGGCTAAAACATAAACAGGTAAAACTTGTAAAATAATTATAATTCCAAATATCTTAGGTATAAATAACAATGTAGTTAAAACTAAAAATAGAAGCTTTCACTTGTCGACAACTTCCCTTTGTCGCCTCTGTAACAAGATAATACACTTTATAAACTATAGAATAGAAGTTTATCTATTAATAACCCTTATTTAAATAGTTTTTCTAATGACAGTTGATAGGCGTCACAGCTCGATAGTTACTCTGCCTTCCATGCTGTGGGTCGTGGGTGCGACTCCCACCCTGAGCAAATGTAGGTTTTGAAAGGAAATTTCTCCACAATTTTCCGTTTCAAACAAATGATAGCCGATTGACTGACTTGACTGAACTTGACTGAATTCAAATTAGTTTTTACCTATTGTTTTCATTGTGTTTTCTACTTCGCTCCATTTTTTCGCTGTGTGCTCTTTCCCAATCTCTCGGTGTGTCTCTACTGTGAAGAAAAAATCTAGATTTTAATGCTCAGCTTTTATATACATTCTACTTGTTTACTTTTCTCCCTGAATCACTTTAATTGTAATTTTAAGTAAAAATGTTTATATTGTCAACATTTTTTACAGAAATTTTGAATCTACAGACTCCTAGCTAGTTATAAAAACTGTGTTTCTTGGTTTATGATTCACACCTACATCAATTCTCAAGGTTACCCGACTTATATCTCTGCAACCTAATTATTGTTAAATCATAACTTTACTTACTCTCCCAGTCCCAAATTGAAAATAGGTTCATTCCCAGTCAAATGATCTCTTAAATTAGGCTTTGAATCCAACTCTTTATTTAAAACCTTCTTCAAAGTATTCGAAGAATCAACAAACTTGCACATGCACTCATTTAACGTCGCCATTTTGGACATAAACCCGCCATCTTGTCCGCCATCTTGTTTTGTTTTGAAAAGAGCTTCAATTTCGGTAGCTATCGCTTTGAAATCTTCAACGCTATTTTCCGAATGCTCTGTGTTTGTTGATGCGTGTTTTAGTATCTTTATTTTTGGCGCAACTGTTTCTATAATAAACTCGCCATCTTCGAAAATCTCGTCTTGTAGTTTATAGTATGGTTGTCGAATACCGAAAGGAGGGTTAGCGTTTTCTGAAAGACCGTCTTTTGTTTTCGCCATGACTAGTTTTAGCAGGTTTTCAAGTCCTATTTTGTGGTGATTCAGAAGATGCCGATCGAGGACTGTTATTCTGGAAAAAAAATTTATAACAGGATATGAAAACGACTTGAAACAATGTACAGTATTTTAGTTGAGAAACCCGAGAAACTGAATAAGTAAGTATTATCGAAGATATGTATAGACTAATCTCCTAGCCTTCATCTTTTCGGTTGCCTGGAAGAGATAGCTCTCAGCGATAAGGCCGCCCATTGTGATACCTATAACTACTTGTTAAAGTTCTTTGTTTTATTTGTGTATGGTAAATAATATAGAGTTCTCTCTATCTATCTATCTTTTTGGTCAATTAAGACCAAAGCAAGAGCTTATTTTAGATTTTTTCTTTTGCACTAGGTACGTTGCTCTATCTTAATCAATGGTTCCCAACCAGTGATCCGCAGAAGCCTAAATATGGTCCGCGAAAGATTTTAAATTTGCGCGTGAGCAATATACTGTCCCAATGCTGGGCAAATGTCTCCCCCAAAGCCTTCCACTTATCCCGGTCTTTGGCGACACTCCACTTGATTATTACCGTTTATTTTTATTACACCTAGATAGTGGTCCCTGCTAAGAAAAATAATGTAAAAGTGGTCCCTGACCAAGAAAACGTTGGGAACCCCTGATCTAGATTATCGGCAACAGTGTTATAACTTGCCTGTCAGCTTCAAAAGAGCAGAGATGACATCCGAAACCCTCCTTATCCTCAAGACATGTGGTGAGAGAACTAGAAACCGTAGAGCCTACTTTCATTCCCTTGGACGTGCAGCCGCTCGGAACTGATCCCGAATACTGAAATATATAAAAATACTTTAGCCATAGTCATATTATAGTAGGAAAGGTAGAAGAGGTAGAGGAAGGTCGGGGATAAACTACATGAGCCAAATAAAGACGAAGGTTGGTTGTAAAATGAATATAAGTAGGTAATCTATCAGCAATCTAGTTCCCATAGTAAAAGCTTTGCTTATTTTGGGACTAGAGTGTGATGTGTGAATTGTCCGTGAATATTAATTTATTTAACTCACGCGGACATTCAAGCAGCTGTCTTCAGTCTCTTCAGGGTGTGAGAACAGTGTCTTACTCCTGCATATCCTGGCTTTTAGATTATTGAAGAGACGGGTCGCTGATGACGTTCTACCGCCCACTGTGGAAAGAACTTTGCAAGTAGCCTACGATAAAGGAAAAGCTACCTGCCATACTACGGATGAGTAGCCCAAACCATGGACATCTTTTCAACAAGGTGTTTGAAAGGGTTATCAAGAGAAAACAATAGTAAAAATGTTTTATGTTTTTTTTTGGCTAGGTGGACCAGTACCTACCCCAAGTACGAGTTTGTGCACACACGGATCGCAGAGACGCAATCGCCGAGCGCTGCCGATTTTGTATGGAAATCCAAGCTTCTCAAGAAACCTGCTAGGGGCGCTGCTTGGATCTCCATACAAAATCGGTGGCGCTCGGCGATTGTGTCTCTACGATGCGTGTGTGCACAAACTCGTACTTGGGGTGTCATACCTACAGGAATTATTTCCTAGGAAAAAAACAGACACAGTTAAATTATTACAAGCGGGAATGATAAAACATACAGATAAATAGAATATTACATAATAACAATAGGTATTATAATGAATAGGTTATAAATAAAAATAAGTTGAGTCGATACAATATACAAATCGTATAGATAACTATTGAAATGATGAAAGTAAGCAAGTAGGTATACTTACTACATAGGTAGTGAAATAGGACGCTGCCAAGGATTGGTAGAATGAAAAGATTGAGGGAAACCTACGCATTCTACCAGTAATCTAGTTCCGACAGCCCTAGCTATTCTTAGTTACTCAACTTTCTTAGAGACTAGGGACTTTTTTTTTTCTTTGTGAAAAGTCCATGCCAGGTATTTTCTAAACTGAGAGTAGACTTACGTCGAAATCCTTTGCTCCTCAGAGCTTCTGGTGATCTGGGAGGCGAGACTCGTGGAACCGTGTTGGATTTCTCCTGAAATTTACATCAATACCTACTATAAGACCTCAACGATCAGTCCATCAGAAATTCCACAGAATGCCGATGAGTTAGTAAGAAACGGAACGTGATTTAAAACCTGGCAAGTTTTTAAAGGCTAGGATAGACTGGCAGCAAAAAAGAAACCTTCCAAGGACAAAGCAGTTTTTTTTTACCTTCAACAGATGGAAGTTGTAGATGTTTAAGAAACCTTGTTACAATCGTAAACGTAACGTATTAATCCACTGCGCGCTAACGCTACAACGTTCGACAGTAAAGCCGATGTCGACGCGCAGTGTATCTCAAATATCTGTTTCGTTTATTATTGTCACATTTATTGATGCTAAGTACCCAGTACCCCAAGTAGCCCTTAGCAGATTTCTTGAGAAGCTTGGATCTCCATACAAAATTGGTGGCGCTCGGCGATTACGTCTCGGATCTGGGTGTGCACAATCTCGTACTTGGGGTACTGGTCATGAACGTACCAAAACCTTCGGGATGTTCAGTTCAGGGAAGTCGTTCGAAGGTTCATGATGGAGCTGATGATGCATCATCAGAGCACTCTCGAACTGAGCCGTGAAGCTGCACTGTGAACAACTGGAACAAAACTAGATTAGTACTACTACTACTACTACTGTGTAGGGCAATGGTTCCCAACCAGTGGTCCGTGGACCACCAGTGGTCCGCAGAAGCCAAAATATGGTCCGCGAAAGATTTTAAATTTAACGGGCGGTGAGCCATAATGCATGGTGGAGGCGCGAGCATTTTTAGAATGGTTTATCTATTCATCTATGTAAAATCTCTGACTTATAAATTATGCCTATATATATTACAATATATTATTACACCTAGATAGTGGTCCCTGCCCAAGAAAACGTTGGGAACCCCTGGTGTACTAAAAGTGTAGATAAATAAATAAATATTCATATTTCAATTTTCATATTCAAATTTGGTTATTTCAAATCATTTTACCTATAGTAATTTTATTTCTAAGTGCACCTATACGAAAAGAACTTACCAATACATAGTGGGTAAAAGCTAAAAACCCTTTATTTATATCAAAATTATAAATTAAAAATTACTTTTTGTGTTTGAATCTGTAAATATGTCTATTCTGTCAGTTTTGTAAAGAGGTTTGCATTTAAATATTACTTAGTTGAAAATGAAAAATAACCATAGATTAAAAATAACGGTTTTTTTAGTCTAAGAGCCTGCAGTTAGAAATGTACATCAATTAAAAGATTGGACGCGAGATAGGGGTGGTTATTTATTTCATAAACTATCAACAAAGCAATGTATTGAAAGGAAACTCTTACCATTTTAAAAGTGTCATAATTTAAATAAAAGTTAAAAGATAACAGTATTCTGATTAAATTCGATTTTCGATATGTGTAGAATACATGGTTTTATAAGAATACGTGATTACAGATTTATTCCAAAATTCCTTTCAGTTAAAATCACCCGAGTCTTAGACTATTATTAGATTTATGACATGAAATCGTAGAACTGATGCATTTACACTATTGTCTTTCGCGTACTACAAGTTTTGCTTAGTTTGGTGCTCAAACTGAAATTCAAAATTCATTATTTATTCATTATATTTATATGTTAGGCATCACTTTGAGCCGTCATTTGAAACTAAATATCGAGTTCATGAATATTAATTTATTTACCTGTTTAAAGATAAAAACTGATCACTTGTTGAGTATTAACAATAATTGCATTACCATGTCAAACTCAAACTCAAATCAAGTTTATTCAATAAAATCACAAGGATCACTTTGAAACGTCTTACATACTACATGATTCTAGGTGCCAGTTCGTCACGACCAGAGTCTCGAAGAACTGGCAAGAAAGTAGACCTGGATACTAGCGTTGTCCAACTTCTCTATAATCTAAAACTATAAACAATTGTAATAAGGATTATGGTCCGACAATTGTTTAATAGAGAAGTTGGAGCTAGCTCGTCCCAAGTTTAGTTGTCTTCTAAATAATTAGATATTTTATAATAATTTATGGTACTTGAGTTAGATAACTTAAGTTCCTTAATCACCTGTTCATAATCTAGCAATAACACTCATTTATCGCTTATCGTCTGATCAGGTCGGGTTAGCTTTCCTTGGAAGGGAAAACTAAAACCTACTTTCTTTATCCGTACCCTAGCATTAGCAACAATTTGCAACACGCTTGTTTTATCAACATAAGCACAGCAAACTAAGATAAACCAGTCAATCTAAAACAATATAAGAAAAACTGCAATTATGTTGAAAACGTGAGAAAAAAATTCAATTCAAAGCATTTATTTCTTTCATGGGAACTCTCGCTGTTTTTAAATAAAAAATAAACTGTAAAATCATGCCGTAAGCTCAGCAAATAAGGTTGTGTTCAATGTACGCAAAGGTGTTTTTAACTTTTTATGCAGCCAGAGCCGCCATGTTTCTATTCTTGGTTACCCAGTCAGTTATGTGCGGGTAACCGGCGCAGTCGCGTTTTAATACCGGCATTTTTAAATTCTTTTATTAAAACTACAAACGATTTTACAACAAAACTGTTTAACAATAAACACAGAACTTTCTAATCAGTGCGCGCAGTGAATACAAATATACGTGTAAAAGTTATTCGCAAACCGGTTGGAATAGGAAGTATACAGTTATATAAAACTTAACCAAGTTCTTTTGTGTTTTGAACTAAGTTTTACTAAGTGTTGTCAAAACGGTTGCCTTTTTTGGTTTTATTCTGTCAGTGAAATCGTGTTCGCGTTGTGAGGTGAGTTTTATCTTTTTGTGAGCGATTGAGCGAACGACTTTCTCCTAGGGTTGAATGCATTTCTTGAGCTTCATTAAGTAGTTTATACCTACTTGTACATGCGGTATTGTAAAACTTTGACAAACAAATTTGTACAATCAAACCATGTTAAATTTTCAAGTCTGGTATTTTTCTTATATCTTTCAGTTAAAAACTTAATTAACCAATAAAACATGACTGATAGTGATCGATAATGTCCTAGATTTTGTTTATTCTAGTTTGTGTATGATTTTAATAGTTTTGGTTACCATAGAAACCGACTACATATATGATTTGGTCACCCCTATACTGTACGTTCATAGAATTTAGAACGGCGATAAGTATTTGTTTTATTTATAGCCCATTGTTGTATTTTGTACTTTTAAACATTAGATAGGTGTACTTAAGTTGCCGTCTTATAAGAAATTCGTTATCATTTGATTTCCTAATTAGTAGTTGTAGTTAAGTTTGTATGATTATTATTGCACTATTATTGGTTTTGAAATAATCTTTCGATTAATTTGATAAATAACATAAGTTTGAAAAATCAACACAAACCTTGTTTTACAATAGTACATGTTAGATAGGCCGGATTTTAAGCTAAGGATGAAATATTTACGAAATACAAAATGTTCTTAAAAGTACAAAGCTCTGAGTCTGCGACCTGAGACAAATTCTGATTCATGTCTCGTCTGGCATCCATCTCCCTCATTTCCAGCGTACTGTAATCTTGCTATCCCACTTGCACAATTCGCAGTGGTCATAAAACATGGTTGTACCGTTAGTTTAGTTTGGTACACCGGCGTTTCTAGATATGTATTACAAAATAGATACAAAAATGTACGCAATATCCTCTGCTCTTACATGATTTTTTAATCAATGATGCAGCCTATTCCATGGTGTGGTAACTTTACGCACTTCTCGCAATAGGTACCTAAAGATCGCATCTTTTAATTAGCAATAATTTAATAAATAAACCCGTATTAATTGAAAAAAAAAAAAAATGAAAAAATATTTATTAAACACCATATTACAAGTAGACACAAAAGATACTGAGGAAATTACACAAGTAGGGGTGGCTAAATTAAACAATACCTAAGAAGAACAGGTGAGGTAAGATAAGTACTTATAACAATATGGAGTGCCGAAGGTAGTCGGAATGTTTATATACTATGATACCCACACTAGATAATATCTGTATTGTGGGTATCTTGACATACGATTGATTGGCTATTTGTAAGTTTAACCTCGGTATACAGCTTTATTTATTTGTAACTGTGAAGAACAGATGAATTTTATCAATGAACAGGTATGACAAGGACTAAAATTAAAAACTAAAAACTACTACGTTACACAATTTGGTTGAAAAAAACAAAATAGATAAATAAATAAAATATTAATATAATAATAATTTATTCACAAATAAATAATAAAATAAAATAAAATAATTTATGCAATGGTTTCCAATAAACATTCAGTGCAGTCGTAAGAGAGAGATTTTAGCCACGATGTTATGGACGTTTTGGCTTCAAATACTGAGCAATGCTTAATATCACAGCAGCTGGAGACCCTGTTGTAATTAATTAAATGATTAATTAAATGAATGGTGGAACCATATGATTCACTTGACAGCACACGAATTTCTTCTTTCGTGTCGATGCTAACAAAAGAATATTTAAGTAATGTCATTTTGCCATAGCCAAAAGTTTATTTTACCTTTACTCAAACTAACTTAGTTTGGGTAAAGGTAATATAAACCGTTGACCTAATACAAACTATGTGGGTTAGTTTAACCAACCCAAATAGTTTGTCTTACTAAAGATGATTAGTATGGGTCCTAGGACTCTAAATGGAGCTAAATGA
The DNA here is from genome assembly GCA_932527185.1 of Ecliptopera silaceata. Classification (NCBI taxonomy): domain Eukaryota; kingdom Metazoa; phylum Arthropoda; class Insecta; order Lepidoptera; family Geometridae; genus Ecliptopera; species Ecliptopera silaceata. The sequence goes on along the minus strand of OW052217.1, from coordinate 2,142,496 downwards.
AATGACAAGCCCTTGAGACTGCTCAATTCATTTGGCACCTGAAGGATATGGTCCTTCGAACCAGAAAATAGAAACGAGTATCATTACTTTGCTTTAGAAATAGGGGTGTAGTACTTTTTACAATATTTCTTAGCCCTACTACTGCTAGATTATGATTATGATTAGCATATATCCTGATGGCAGAATTAAACCTTCCCTTCGTGAACATCAAAGGTTGTGAAAAGTTATGTTTGATGTAAAACATCTGTGTTAGTTAGTTTATTTAAAAGTCAATGTGAACTTGAGTCTAAATAAATATCAAATAAATGCATCATTCATGTAATATTGTGTACATCTAAATAAATACTTAAACCATTTTTGTTATGTATTATTAGGTTGTTGAGACTAATCAATCAACGTAATCGGCATAACCTTAGTTCTCAATATATAGTCAAATCACAATAAAACATTAAATATTTATACAATACACTCATCTAGGCCGTATGGATTATTTTAAATGAATAAGTTAACAAAATAAGTAAGTAATTATTAAGTTAATGAACCCCAACCTGTTTATATAATTTTCTATAAAACTGTCCACTATCCACAAATGAAATATAAAACTAAAAGTATGCACGAATATGTTCTTCGGACTAAGTCACAACTCGCCATTTATTGTAAGATGTATCAAACTAATGTTAATCCAAAATTGACCAACAAAACAGTTTTAAACAATGCAATTCCTTTTAGAAAACTGAAAAAAGCGAAAGTTAGACAATTAGAGAAAGCACTATCACACCAATTACAGAACGTCTATCTGTAAGCCAATCACGTGCGCTGAAAGTTGGTCCCGCCAATTTTGGTCAACGCTGATTGGCTGATCTAAATGCGCAATTGTAGTGACATTAGAAATGTCACTGTCGTGTTGATTGTTAGAAATCGTTTTCTAGTGTTCGAAAGTGAAACTTAATTACTTTTCAATATTTTTATACAGTTTTATGATGCTTGAATAATAATCCTCTGCAATTCTTATTTTTATGGTAAAACATGAACTTTGTAGATACTTCTCGGGTTCAATCTGAGCTAGCTTTCTACTGACACAAATAACTATTTAGCCTCAGTATAAATTGTATCAATAAAATCGATAATTATAAACACAAGCTTGATTATAAATCTTCCAGTTGATTGTAGAACTGATTGCTTGATTGCAACGCAACAGTATGACGTAAGAATATCAACAGTAGCTTCCGGACTACTTTATTGGTACAAGGGAAATCTATGTCAAAATTAAACCCGCCTTAAATAACTCATTTTTATTATAGTTCATTATAACTTTACTCCACAGCGATAAATATAATAATGCTGGACAATCCACACAACATCATCTAGTCCCAAGCTAAGCAGAGCTTGTGTTATGGGTACTAGAAGACTGACATACTTAATACAATACATTACATAGATAGATATTTTTTATGATACATATAAATACCCAGAACACCCAGAATAAATATTTGCAGATCGTACAAACATTTATCCTAAGGCGGGAATCGAACCCGCAACCTCTGCGTCGCAGGCGGACCTTCGCACGCCGCGCCACATCGGTCGTTATCGATACCGCCCATTGTTCTGTATTTAGATTACATATTAGTTTGTCTTTTGTATGGTGTATTGAAACAAAGAATTTTCATATATTCATTCAATTTTTCTGCGTTTCTATAAGGTAAATTAATATTACGTTTAAAAATCAAAAGATATTGAATTTCTGTCATGCTCTTCTAATTTATTTTTAACATAGTTGATCTTTGTTTTTCTTTCCGGTTTTATAGTCAATAAATAATCTTACATACCTACTAAGTTGATATAGTAAAGTAGATTATTACGTAAGTATATTTGATATGTAAGTACTTAAGCTTTACAAGTAATATGTATACCTAATATCTACTAACTGTATAAACTTGTACCTAAGTACTACTTAAAATTAAGATCTTTTATGTATAACAGTTAAACAATAAAATACATGTTTCTGATTTCTGATATTGTCATTTACCTACATTTTTTTGTATATAAGTATACCTACTTACTCATATTTTGTTTTTCTGTTAAGTCATGCCGACAGGAATTAAAGACCAAAATGTAGGCGATTCCTATGTATAACAGATAACAAATAGAAAATGTATCAACCTATAGTAAAACCACCAAAAAAATTCCACGCCAAAACAACAATCCACCAATAAACTAATATAACAAGTATTTATGAAACAAAGTTGTTTTTTCTGGAGAAAATGGGAGAAACCCAGACGTAATGTTCAAAAACAGATAATAGATAATATAATTCCCGCCCCTACGTTCAATTAGTCATAGACAAGTTATCAATCCTATAGTTTCTGGAACCGGTCTGTATTTTTGTAAACACGCTGTCCACAGACTACGCAGCAGTTTGTGGGGTAATACCGAAATCGCGGTTGATACGGCATGGTACTGAATTGTGACGAAGTGGACGGCGTTATGCAAGAGTTAGTTAGGTGTTAAGTATTTTTTTGGTACTTATATAATTTTGTATAGGTTAATCGAAGTATCTAGATTTACAGTACCTTATTATATTTGTTATTATACTGTAATATGGTCTCTGTTGTACGTTGTTTTTTGTGACAACAAAGATTTTTTTTTCAAATATCAAACAGTAGATGAATGCTATGCTTAACTTTTATTGAAGTTTGTTTAAGTCTTAGACAACCTAGATATTATAATAATTTGTACTAAACTTTACGTTGTTGGGTGTTCGTTTTGTAAAATATAATAATAAATAATGCTGGACAATCCACACAACATGTAAGTGTAGGTTTTGTAGGTACTAACTAAGTATATAAATTATGCTAGAATAGTACCTACTTAATACTAATAAAAACCTATTTCAATCGACATAAAACCACACATTTATCCTCTTAAGTTTCAATAATTATTAATACATAGAATATTTGAGGTTTAATTAATTTTCATGCAACTTATATAAATAAAACTTTTACCTTTATAATATTAGTAAAAGTTAATCATAAATATTTATAAGAAATAAATGTAAGATGAAATTAAAAAAATGACGTGTGGCACTCGGGGACTGCCGCCGCCGCGGTAAAGCTAAGCTATTGCATATCATTTTTTGCTGGATTACGCATGCGCAGTGTTAGGTTATTTTCGTTACGGAATTTCTGGATTCGGTCTCCACGCTCAAGGCCCGGATAGAAGCTATGCAATAGCTTAAAAACTGCTCGCAGAGCGTATTTTTATATTTTTTAAAGTTCTTTATCTTAATGAATATAAATAATGTATTCATGAGCACGTACTGCATGATCATCTTCAATTATCACAGGCAGAGTCCGAGCGGCCGTCACATGTTATCTGAGCGGCCGCTCATCATTCACATCAATAAAATAAACGCACAAGTCACTTCAGTGCATCGCAGCGAGCCGTACCGTTCGCTTGTGTCGTGTCTCGTGTCGCGTGGACTTCCAAATCACGAAATAAAAACTTTTTTCTTTCTAAGCTCGCGCGCGCTTTTACTTCTTCTTTTTTTGTTGTAATAAGTGTCAGTGTCAATGAAAACAATGGCTGACGGCGACATGCCTCTGGTAACCAGTTACGGAGGCAGTGAGATTGAGTTCAATACTAACGGGACGAAAACTAGCAAGAATTCGAGGTTGGTATACTTTTTGCAAAAATTTGACAAGTTTTTTTATGTGAAAACGCAAACGAAAGTGGACCTTGTTTCTTTTGTGTTAGCGGTTATGTTTCGACGGTCATTGTTCGTGTCTATGTGACGTTTAGTCGCAATAGATTGTAAAGGAAACTAGTAGTTTCGTCAATCGTTAATTTAAAGCAATTTGACCACAGCTCTTGTAATATTCAGGTAATTATAGTAAACGAGATGCTATTTTCGAGTTTACAAGTAGGTAGTTTTGCATCTTTTGTTTTGTTAAGGTCGTGGTCATGCAAGCGTGACTCAAACCTCAAGCGGTCAGGAATTGAAATAGTTTGAGTAACAATATTAAGTGGACAAGTTGCTTGTGTTTTTAGTTTGTTAATGAAATATTTTATGGTTATTGCCTAACCTGTTATAAATGAAAAATAATTATTTCCTGTTATAAGGGCATGAATGGTAGTTTACGTGACTATACTTATAATACTACCTGCTTTTTCACTTTAAAGGTTCATGTAACGTATATTTACTCATATTGCTATTAATAGTGCAATAAAATCTATTAATTCCAAATTACTCAATAAACTTTTTACGAGCCATGATTAGAGAGCTTGTTTTTATTAAACTGCTATTTATAAAGGTCAAAGGTCATGGATTGTTTGCTAACACGAAGAACCTGATTTTTTAAAAGTATTTTGTATATATTTACCGTTTTTAGTAGTTTTTTCACGTCGAAATGTCTGTAGAAACCTACTTTAAACACAAATTCAAAACACCACCGAAAGACAAAATATGTTTTTCAAATTACCCGCCATATAGAGTAGTTTTTTAGTGTTAGAGTGTGTTTAGAGTAGTTAGGTTATTTTTAGAAATTCTGTCTAATTATTCTGTTAAGCTGGGTAGCTTAGTACCTATATTTTTTTTTATTCAACCAATTGTGACCAACTGCAGGGCAAAGGTCAAACTTTTCCACTCATTCATCACAATCTCCAGCTGTTATACACTCTGTCGAGTATGAGTCGAGATCGTCTCTCCAAGTATAAATAATTTGGAATAAATTGGATTAAAAGATTTGAATCAGTTGGGCTATCTATATGTCATCTACAACGACCTTCAGACATCAAAATTATTGTAGGTACAATTAAATATTGAACCATTATACAAATCAGAAGTGCGTTTTGAAAAATGATCAGGACATGAGTGCGAACAAATGTGACGCACGTAATCGTATCGTAACGTTAGCGTTAACATTGCGCGATACTGCGCGGTGACGCTGCAACGTTCGTCGGTCGAGCTGTCAACGCGTAGTGTCACTCGAATACGACACCGTGCGACGTTTGCGATTGTCATATTTATTCGTGCTGTACTATTTTATTTGTGCTGTACTATTTTATTTCTAATTGAATCATTTGAAATGAAAAAGCAATTTTGGTTAAAATTTACTAGTTCTAAGAATATTTCATTGCGTTGCGTTTTGCGTTTTATCCGTGAAGAATTGCGTGTATTCGTTACATGATAGCATATAGAACAAAACACGAAGGTTATGCAAAAATACGCATTGTTGTAATTAGCTAAGAGATCACGTAATCTATGTGCATGAAATCAATGCGCTAAATGCATTCACATTTGTTTTTATTCTTATTGTTATAAGATTCTGTGTCATATATTGTGTATGTTAGTTCCATGTGATAGGCCCTATTTATTTATTTTAGGCATTTATTTTCCATCCTATTTAATGCAATAATTACATTTCCTTAATCTAACCCTTTATTATAATATTATGTATGTATCTATCTATTCGGTTTGTCCATTTTTGAGTTCTCAGTAAATATTAACGGCAATATTTATTATTTACGATTTTAGGTGAAATTAATATTATAAAAAAAGATTTAAGATTTTTAAATTTTTAGACACAAAAAAGTTAATACATATACTTAAATAAAATCAGCCCCGGACTGTGTAATACAAAAATAAATAATTAATACAAAGGTTATTGTTAAAATATCTTTAAAATCATCTTAGTTTCAAAATATAGTTCCACGTACAAATCTAAGTACAAAATGCTAAGTCATACCTATATCTCGTTGTGCTGGAAGGTCAGACGCGAAAGGAACGAATCCTACGATGATGCAATACAATTGTCATTGTACTAGGCTATTATTTTCATAATATTTATAAAACTGAATAATATTTTTTTCATTTTAACCTTGAGTATTAAAACTCTCGATATTTATTTGTTTGTTTGTAAAATAAACGCGGAATTCGTTTGAAATTTTTTATATTCTAAAAAATTCGCTGATTCAAGAAGAATTCTTTGACGAGAGATATTTTTTCCTAAAAAACCTTGAAATTTCCAAAAAAAATTTTTTTTAATGGCAATTGCCTTGAATATGCGAGAAAAGAAAAAAGCAACAAAATGCTGAATTTATTGAATCTGGTGTTTTAATTTTGAATATTATGTATATCGTTCTGAGGGCTGAGCACGAATTAAGACACACAACGCGCTAACGCTGCAACGTTCGACAGTAAATCTGATACGCGCAGTGTATCTCAAATACGTGACTATTTCGATACGTTTACGATTGTCACATTAAGGCCGGCCTCACACAGCCGGAATTCGTCTCTGAATTCATAATCTGAATTCATACTCTTAATTAAGAAAGGCCGGAATCCCATACAAAGTCGTTATGATCCACATACATTCTGATTTTTTCAGATTATGAATTTCTCAGATCGATCTGTAAGAATGATTCTGATGTGCGTCCGGAATTCCTGATCTGAATATTTAAGATTATGACTTCAGAACGCACGTAATCCTATACATTTGCATGGAGCAACACACACATACTGAATTCAGATTATGAATTTTTCTGTATTGAGCCAATAGCAATGCGATTAGTATTAATTCCTCCTCCATTTCGAGACGTTTGCGTGTGTCGAGAAACAAGAGACTACTGATCTATCTGAATTTTTAAGATAATGTGAGTTGAGGGAGCCGGAATTAAGAGTATGAATTCAGATTATGAATTCAGAGACGAATTCCGGCTGTGTGAGGCCGGCCTTATTCGTACTAACATCCCTGTTGAGGACAATGAGTTGTGTTTTTACTTAGAAAACTTGCCAGCTACACTTGCTCAAACACTAAATGGAAATGAGGAAACTATGTTGTCCTAGATTCAATGTGGACTTAAATCTATTTGGTCTTGTTTCATACCTACGTAATATAACCACATATACGTAATAGACATGACTTGTATTTGTATGTAACCTGGCACTTATTTAGTAGGAATAGTGACATTATTTAACAAAATATTGTATAAATAATAGTACTTCTAAAGAACTTACGACTATTAATTTCTTATATTTACATAACGCATCTACTATGTTTTCTATTGATGATTAAAGATTTGCTTATTAAGTCATATTACAAAAAACAGTTGATTGTAAATGTAATGTAAAAGAGTGAATGAAGAAAACTCGTACAGACAACAGTTAGCGTGGGATAAGGGCAGATGAATGATAATGAAACGATTTACTTAGTCCAGAGATTTAAACACGAATAAATGTGACAATCACAAACGTATCTGCACGGTGTCGTATTCGAGTGACACTACGCGTTGACAGCTCGACAACCGAACGTCGCAGAGTCACCGCGCATTTTAAAAGTGCTAACGTCACGATACGGCTACGATTGTCACATTTATTCGTACTCGCCCCTTAGAACTAGATGACGTTGTGTAAAATATTCATGAATAACAAAATCTAGACCTAACAGGGCTGTCATAGCCGCTAAGCGACAAAAGTCCTTCGTCGAATTTAAGAATTAAATCTATACTATAAATATTATAAAGAGGTAAAATTTGTGTGGTTGTATATTTGTTAAATTGTAAGGGGTAATCTCGGGATCTACTGAACCGATTTTAAAAATTCTTTCACCAATAGAAAGCCACATTATTGCTGAGAGCATAGGTTATATAAAAAATCGAGGCTTTTACGTGGTAGTCCGTTTGCAAAGTGAATCGGAGAAAAAACGGTCGAATTATGCCCAACGAAGTGGGCACGGGTCAGCTAGTAAATAATAAATAACAAAATCTAGATTCCTGAACATGAAACCGTGTGGGCGTCAAATGAGTCAGAGTAATACGACTCCATGTTTTGATTTGCTTTGTTTATTTATGATGTGGCTGTTTGAATTTCTTATTGTTACATCTAGTTTTTTAATAACTATTATTTCATTAAGTAATAATAAATAAACTGGGACACACATCACACTCTAGTCCCAAACTAAGCAAAGCTTGTACTATGGAAACTAGACTGGGCCAGTTTTACTCATGTCCCGGACGCTGTAGTGCCTGGTTCTTTTTCATGATAAGGGTTTCAAAGTCATGATGATCTAGTCACTAAAACTGCTAAGGGCCACTTTTAGGGCCAGTTTTAACCCAAGCTAGAAACAATAACATTTGTATTTGGGACATTATTTGGATAAAAGAAGGAATTATTTAGATAGATTTAGGAAGTAAACACTAATAGGATATGTTTATATTTGAAATAGATACTCTACTTAAGGAAAATTCAGATAAAAAAATATTCTTGAAAATAAATCTTAGTTTACCTACAAGTCAGTAAACTTAATAATTCACTGCTAATGTTGTTTTTGAACAGAAGGAATTAATGTATTTCCCTGTATAAAAATGATAAAACATTTGTTTATTGTAATTATTGAAATAATCTATGTTTGTTTAAGTTGTGGAATACGACGAAGTATATTTTTCAACGTTATCTCAGAGTTTCTGAGCTCAATTAACTTAATTAGGTGATAATTAATCATACAATTTAAAGAAAAAACAACGTTATTTAGTTCCAAAGTAAGCAAAGTTTGTACTATGGGACATAAATTGGGTACAGACACAAAATAAACATTAATGTTTGCGATTAAACAAAATGTTTGTTTTGGTATTCAACTCTAACACAACAGTATTGAAAGCAGAGCTAATTTTGTATACTAGTTTATTCAATTTAAGGAAAGACAATTTTTTTCAATGGTTTATTCATAATGTTTTATATTAGAATAAACAATTAACTTTGCAGTGCTCTATTTGTGTTTCGGTATCACCGCTCTTCTCTGAAGTAATTATATAAAATAAGTGTATTAAATTAAATAAGGCACTATAGCATCCATTAAAAAAATACTGAAATAATATGATGATATCGGCTATATTTAAGCAGCTGTTTGATAATTAAATATTAATAATACAATGTAAATTATTTAAACAAAACATATTTCAATAGGTTATTGAACGACAATATACCTACATTTTCGAACGGTTACTTATTCTTTTTTATATTTACAATATTATTAATAAGTTGAATAAATAGGTAAGAATGAAATTATTTTTTATTTTTGATGATTGCATTTTATGATTGGAGGCATCTTGCTTACTACCAACATGTAACTCGACGAAATATTATTATGGCCTACAAGATGATATCAGTATACATACATATACACCATAATCCTCTTTATCTGTGCGCAGTTTGGTATATCTACATTTATTGTCTACAAACAACAGCCTAGCTAGGTAATCCTATAACAAATATACTTACTAAGCAACATTTTCTAACAAATCTAGAATCTTCGAGAAACGTTCTAAAAAAGAATCAAAATTTGAAATGCACTCATTAAGCAGACAAGAGACGCTCATTTAAATAAGAAGAAGACTAAATGAGATTTGCAACTTTTTTTGGTAGAATGGAGTTCCCGCTTCTAACTGTGAACGTTAGAAGCGGGAATTACAAATACTTTTTTTTACCAAAGAGAAAATTTTAATACTTTTGTCTCTTTCTTCCGTTTATCGTAAAATACGATAGCATAATAGTTCTTGAGGTTTTCGCTCAGAAAAAACAAAATGACCTTGATAGTAGATACCTATTTTTAATGAAAAAAAAAGACGTGTGGCACTCGGGGACTGCCGCGGTAATGCTATTGCATAGCATTTTTTGCTGGATTACGCATGCGCAGTGTTAGGTTATTTTCGTTACGGAATTTCTGGATTCGGTCTCCACGCTCGAGGCCCGCGATAGAAGTTATGCAATAGCTTAAAACATATGTACAGCTTTTGTAATAAAAAAAAAAACAAATAAAGTTTATGGCGGTTTGCCAGCTGAATACTAAACATAAATTCTTACATTATTTATCTCTTTGTTCAAGTAATTCTTTGTTACGCGGAGGTTTTACGCGTTGCAATTGCAAATAATTAACTGTTCTAAGGAACTACTTACCTTGATAATGCTTTATTTTATTTTTTACTATTCTTAATCCGGACAACGTTGTAATTTAGGGAAGATTTTTGAAAATTATCCGGCCATTTTCGAATGCTCGCGCGCGACATTTATTTTTCCCGCCTTTTTAGCACTGTCAATATGTAGCTAATAAAAACTGTAACTTGCGGTGTACAGATTATATAAATTATACGTAGGTTTTTAAGGTATAATATATTATCTGTCATACGTAGTTCGACTAAGTAAAAAAGTTCTAACTTTATTGTGTATTTAGGTAAAAAAAATAACTGTAATGTGCGTTATAAACAGATTATAAAAAATATAATGTAGGTACATATATCTCTCATAATAAGTAGTTCGACTAGGTAAAAAAGGTCTTAAAATACTACTTAACATTATTGTGTATTTTAAGAATAACTATTCAGCGCGGCAATGCAGCCAGTGTCTTGGGTACGCTTCCGATTGGTACTGATTTGGATCAGTTGAACTATCTATAGATCGTTTGCAACGGTCTGTAGATAGCTCAACTGTTTCTTATGTATTTTATATGACTATGTACATTTTGTAAATACTGTATAGTCGTAAGTTTGTTTGTGAATAAAGCCTTTTATACCAACGGCATATTCATTCAGAATAACTTGTTAATAAAAATAAGTTTCATCTTCAACTGGTAGGTATTTGGCAAAGCGAGTGCAGTCATTCTACCAAAATAATCTGCTCAATGACATTGTATCTTTCCAAGAACCTTCAGTATAGCATTCATGTTTCCCTGTTAAATGCAATCAAATATTTCAACACAAAGCCTTTATATCATTCTAGCAAATCTTCAGATATAACACGGCATTGAAACATTGCAAAAATTCTTTACAATCTTTGATATTATGACAGTGCCACACGGCTAGGTTAATATAACTTATAGCCCGAGATTCAACCAATCATATAATCAGGCATCATTAACTATTTTGCCACTTGATAAATAAAAAATAGTCAACTTGACGATCGACTGACTTAACTGAGAATTATTTTCAAACACTTGACATTGTTATTATTTATTTTTCATGTGTTAGACTTAAGTTTTTAATTTCAAATACGTTTATTAATTGTTTCTGACGAAGTAAATTAAATTGAATAGGCAGAATTGCCTGTTTTGAAGGGTTAAATAAAAAGAAGCTAAATAAAAAGAAGCAAAATAATTATTTGCAAAAAAATATGTCGCCTAGCTTAACTACGTTAAATTGCTCTTAGAAAACCAAAAAAAAGGTGATATTACACACGAAAACAAGAGCACTAGCTAAACAGAAAACTAAGTAGATATTACGCAAACGGACACTACTTACATTATTTATCATACACATCACGCTTACTCAATTGTATTATGTGGAGCGGCTATGCAATCTTTTGTTTAATGTTTTTTAATTAATTATAATCAACTGTATGACTTGTTGGATGCGTAGTTTTAAAAACAAGTTGGTTTGCATTGTTTGTCTCTGCGGTGGTCTATACATGTTTATTTTAGCTAATGATTGGAGCGTTAAATGGCCTAATTGACCTAGTTTCAGGAAGCACGCGTTGATCAGGCCTTTTGTCCTGACAGCTGTCAAAAGTTCAAGTATTGGCCGTCAAGGACATGCGATTAAAACCTTGATAGTGAATCTTACCGTTGATGGCTAATCTTTCCAACACGATGCTACAACAAAATACAGTTGTAGCATCGACACGATAAGAAGAAGACCGTTGATTCAATATCAAGGTTTTCAATCAAAAACAAATTGCCTCAAAATCACAGAAAAAAATAAGGAAAGAGACGTCTCATTGCTATTGACGTCAACATTGTTACTGTAAGCAGAAGCGGGACTATCATTCTACAAAAAAAAAAGGAAAATATATTTTTGTATGTCATTCATTTTTGTAGGCATATTTCTGATGCATGTTTGTTGCGGCTGGTACCAGCTGATACCATATACATAGTACTTGTCACATCTTAAACCGAACGAGGTGTTTTTGTTTTTATATCATCCTCGGGGTTTTCCATCTAGCAGAACAGCGTGTATAAAAACTTATTATTTTGATAGTTGAGGTATCTTGATCTTTGCATTTGTTTTTTTTTAATTCTTCTTGGAATTCTGAGTACCTAGTTCAGAAGAATCATCAGTCGTGCCCGCGACTTCGTAATTAATCTTCGTTCGATTTCTTATTATCGTTATATAATGGACAATTCGCACAATATCTTTATATTATAGCCTATGTGATAATCTGATGTATAAACTACATTATTGTAAAGTTTCATTGAAATCAATTCAGTAGTTTTTGCGTGAAAGAGTAACAAACATACAACAAACTTTTGCGTTTATAATATTAGTAAGATCATCTATCAGCCTATATTAGTCCACTGCTGGACGTAGGTCTCTCCCAAGACGCGCCACTGAGAAATTTTGGGAGGTTTTGCCCTAATGGCCACGCTGGCTGAAGCTAGAGGTATTGTGTACCTCCCTTAGATCCCATTAGTAAGATACAATATTGTGTTATACTGAATTCATTGTTTACTCCTACACGTTCGAACTGTTTCTGATAACCAGTCGAGGCAAAAACGAATATACCTACATGTAGATGTTAATTATTTATTTGTTATTCATTAGTCTCTCGAATATTATCGGTCTTGAGGTTTCCGCATATTGTTTCGTGAACCGGATACCGAAGCGTAGGATGGCCCGGTGAACTACATTGTGAAGGTCAAGAAGGCTTTTGCGTTTTTTATTTTAATTCTCACAAAATCACTTTTTAAAACAACCAAAAACCTTAAAATAAACTTCAAAATCCTGTCTTGACAAATACACCCGGCAATGTCATATTATTATGCTTATCTTATTATGTCATAAGTATGTCATCATTTTCTCGACCTCAGGTCGGCAGGCAGAAAATGCTAATAGCATTAAGCCCACCTTTTGTACATAATGTAAATTGGTGCAATAAAGTGTTAAATAAATAAATAACTTAAAACCACAGAGTAAAAAATAACCACAGACCTCACAAGTTATATTCTGTGCACCTAATTGCATTGAGCGACAGTTCTGTCGATAACAATAGGGGGGCGTGAACTCTTTCACTTTTAACCTCAAACAGTTGTTAGCTAGAGCTGGCTTCGATTAAAAGTCGTTTAAAAATAAACATTCTTTACTAATAGGAATAAATACATAGGACTTAGCACGAATAATGTGACAATAATAAACGTAACGTATTTAATATACTGACGCTGCAAAAGTAAAGCTGTTGTTGACGCGCAGTGTACCTATCTCAAATACGTCACTCTTTCGATACGTTTACGATTGTCACAATCATTCGTCCTCACCTCATCCCCCTGAAAACGTAAAAAATAAGGCAAAATAGATGTGTACACGCTAGGCATTTATTTGTTCCTTTTTTACACATAGGTACGTTCTTATATTTATCTATTAATGCTATAGAGTAAATAGATATCAATAAATACAACAAAAATATCAGCCTATTTGAATTGAAGATGTCTCTTATATTTGATACCTTCTAGATCACGGGCTCAGTGCGATGTATTTATTTAAAGGTCTTGCAAAGATCGGTCTTTGTTGAATAAGCCGGACAGTTCCCATCCCTATGCGACTGCCATTTCACGCCGCGCGCCATCTTGGAATTGTTAACCTTTTTGCTGCGTCAAGATTCAATTTTTATCTTGCAAGTGTTGATCTAGTTTCAAATCAGGGGCTAACTCGACTCTATTGTTGAAACCGAACTCGATGTCAAATGCTCTAGCTATAGCGGAAGCTAAATGGGAATAAATATTTACCAAATAATTGGAAATAAATAAATAATTGGGGATCATTTTTAGATATTGAACGTTGAATTTCAGTAATCAGCGTTATAATCGTAAAAAGACTTTTACAATAATTTCTTTGGCTCAGCATATTTGATGAACCAAATAATTAGGTTAGTAAACTAAAAAGTCCAATGTATTTTATAACCTAAAATAACCTAATTTTGAATCTTTTAGACTTATATAAGTACCAATTAGGAGATTCTATGTCTCCGTTAGACCTGGCAGCTAAATCCTTTCTATGTAGGTACCTAAGGTTCATAAAAGACTTCTTGGAAATAGTGAGTATGAGCCCAACAGTCTGACTTGGACAAAATCGAGCTTTTCCTCGATTTTTTATTGCCAACACTATTCAAATTGTGTTTATTTTTTACCTATATGCATATATTTGCATCTAGTTTTTAATAGCGTCGTCTTAGCACATGCTTGACCTAGACACACATTGACATGACTGACATGCATCGTCAGGCAAAACAAGATGTGGTTGAATGAATGTCGTTTGTTTGCTGATCGATAGAAATTAAAAAACAAAAACGTTTAAACCACACGTGTTTAGTCTGTGGTTGAACTTACATTAGTGTTGGGGTAAACTAAACATCGATGATTTGAAAACGCAAAAATTTGTAAGGATGTATGGATGTATGGATGTATGGTTGTATGGATGTCTAAATGATTGTTACTCTTTCACGCAATAACTACAGAATGGATTTCGGTGAACATATACAACAGTAGGTATATCATACATCAAAATAACGCATAGGTTATAATTTATTAAAATAATGTGTGAATAGTTCAAAATAGAACGATATTAGGACGAAGTACCAGCTAGTGTTACATAATGCATATTATTGAGTGTTAGTTTACCTACTTACTTAGTACTTAGTATACCTAGCAGCTATCTAATAAATAAACAAATAAAAAAGTTGTATTTTACAAGCTTTTGGCAACCATTCTTACAAGTTTTAGTGTTAATATGAATTTTAAGTACTAGGTGTACACAAAATATGTTTTTACAAAAATCTAAGTAAGTAAGTACTTATATTTTCATACTTTTACACTACATTTTGTCGTACTTGAACTCAAAATTAATTAATTAATTTAATAATTGAAACTTGTTATTTCTCTATGTACCATAATAAAAGAGTAACTCGAGATAATATAAATATGTATTTATAAATAAATATGTAAGTATATAAGTATTCAGCAATCTAGTTCCCATAGTACAAGCTTTGCTTAGTTTAGGATTAAAGTGCTATGTCAGAAATGGAGAAATGGTATGTTCACAAATATCCCATAGAGTATCCAATCTAACTTGTTTATATTATGGAATCTATAGGAGTCTATGGGCCTTATTATGAAACCGGATCTAAACTCTGGTTTAAACCTAGTCTAGCAAAACCGTGGACTAAACTTAGACCACACTTAAATCTCGCCGGACCAAAACTCGGCTCTTAACTCCAGTGTTAAGAAGGGTTTTTCGATAAAACTGAGATAGATCTGGATTCATAATAATACGGTATATGTTCTGTACAATACTCCGCGGCCTTGAGTCATCGCCCATGCTATGTTGGTCATTGTCGCTTTTGTATCATAATAATGTTCGCTACTTATCCTCCTTTTAGTATCTATTTTAAATTCTACTAAGTACTTTATTCACAAACAAACTTACGACTATACAGTACATATTTACAAAATGTACATAGTCATATAAAATACATAAGAAACAGTTGAGCTATCTACAGACCGTTGCAAACGATCTATAGATAGTTCAACTGATCCAAATCAGTACCAATCGGAAGCGTACCCAAGACACTGGCTGCATTGCCGCGCTGAATAGCAATGCTGATACAATTCTACTTAAAATTGCTATATGATGTTCTCATCATACTACAGCAATTTTAAGTAGAATTTAATGAAATAATAAATAAATATTCATGGACATTTCACACATAACAATCTAGTCCCAAAAGCAAAAAGCATAGCTTGTACTATGGGAACTAGGTTATCTACTGATATAATACTTTTTTTGTAAGTAAATAATAATTAATTGATCTTTCACTGGTATCAACATAACATAGGTAGGTATTTAAAATGAACACAATCGGTAAAGACATGTAAAAATGTTGCCAATCCAAGATTAAAAAAGACACAATAATATTTCTGAATTGAAAGTTCTTCAAATCTTTAAAAAAGGCTGAAGAATCATGTTAGTAATATACATGCAAAAACTTAAATACATTAACTTACTTATTTTTTAGGTGCAGTGTGAAAATAATTCTATTGTTTGCGAGACGGATTACAGAACTAACTCCGTGGGAA
Source organism: Ecliptopera silaceata (assembly GCA_932527185.1). Lineage (NCBI taxonomy): Eukaryota > Metazoa > Arthropoda > Insecta > Lepidoptera > Geometridae > Ecliptopera > Ecliptopera silaceata. Next base: position 2,126,387 of record OW052217.1, on the reverse strand, counting down.
CGTAATTTAAAAAGAAACCTTAATTGCACCTGGCAACACCGCAATGATCATGGCAATCTCAATATGGCTGTCGACTTGACGATTGACTGACTTGGCGTCACAGCTCAGTTGGTAGTAGTTGTGCCTTCCATGCTGTGGGTCATGGGTTCGATTCCCACCCAGAGCAAATGTTTGTGTGATGAATATAAATATTTTTTATAGTATAGTAGTTTCTATAGTACAAGTTTTACTTATTTTTGACTAGAGTGTGATGTGTGAAATGTCCATAAATATTTATTTAATCAAAATTGTACTATGCCAACTAGATTTCCGATAAAATACATACACACAGCAATACCAACAGAACAATAATAAACTCGAAATAAATCCTCTAAAGTACTTATCCTCACACAATAAACTCCTTCCTTCCTTTATCTTCCAGAGGTCCGTACCAGTCACCAATGCTCGTACAATACATGACCTCAGTTACGAAACACGAGGGGCCAGTTTTAACTGGATTTGGGTCATATTGTACCAATAACACAGCTGGTATTAGCTCTGCCTTCCATCTTAATCTATGCTGTGACGAATTGTTTGTTTTTTTTTTCAAATATGATAACTTTTTGATTCTGTCTGCGGTTTTAAATTCAAGTTGCATATATCCAAATTTTATAATTCATTTATGTACTTAGATATTTTAAAAGTTTACAATGTGTATGTAATTTCTATCTACAGACTGGTAAAAACGATCTATAGAGCTCAAACGATTTTTTCAATACATATTAATCAGTTAAGTTAATTTAATATTTAATCAATGAAATCCAACTATTCTAATTTTTGATTTTAACTTATTAAATATATTATACTAATGAAAAATCAGTCTTATCCTATTAATATTAATATAAAAAAAATGTATTTTAATGCGAGGATACTATTGTAATTTTTTTTGTAACTTATGAAAACAACATAAACCCATAAATGGTTTATTTCAAGGAGCATTTCACAAATCCGGCATACTATTGCTGAAATAGGCTAATACCGGGAAGTAGTTGAAATAAATATCTTTTTCCGTATTGATTGACTATTTTGAGGACAACGTGATAGTACTTTTTTACCATAATAAAACAAATAGTAGAGGTAACGTGATAGTGTTTATTTGAACAAAAAAAAACAAATAGTAGGGGTTATAGGTCAGAATCTTGCTTAACTACAAATCAAGACAAAAAGAATAATCAATTTATTAATAACGTTTTTTTACAGGCAAAAATACACAAATATAATAAATGTAAAAAATACAAAAATAAACATCTATTTATGTAGTCTAGTTGCAAATCTTCATAAATATATCTATAGAAGTAGTCGAGTACCTTTAGGGACACAAGTAGTCGAGTACATTTAGAGACATAGGTATAGAAGACTCTTGTATCTTCTTGTCTTATTTATCTCTTTAATTTATCGTCTACATAATTACCGCTATTTACGTATTTAATAAATTAGGTTCACGCAATTACACAATGTAAATGAATCGTTATAAATGCATAATTAAACAGAAATAATTCCATTTGCGCATCCATCGACTTATGCGCAATAGAGATGCTCGTGGTATATATTATCGATAAATGATATCGACCTTTGTACAACACTCGTATAGTTTTATAGTCATTCTTTGTAAGAAGGATCATATAAAAAAACGGTAGGAACCAGGCCGTAAGTTTCTTGCCCGTTCTTCTAGGCTCTGGTCGCGTGGAACTGGCACCTAGAATCTAGTATGTAAGACGATTCTAAATGATCCTTGTGATTTTACTGAATAAAGCAGTTTTGACTTTGACTCAAATGTTTATTATCTGTAGATCTTCTGCAAAGTCCGTTTTTTTTATATAACTACTGTTTCATGGATCCCTTATACACAAATGTAAATAAATTAATATTCACGGACATTTTTCGCATCGCGCTCTTATCCTAAGTCGCTTGTAGATTGATGATAGAATACTTATATACATTTTTTAGTAGATAAATACATACACCCAGACACAAAACAAACATCTAAGTATGTTATATACTTATCAATAAGTAGGTACATAAAACTTTTTAGAAACAAACATGTAGGTAAGTATCAATATGTATTTTATATGACAATGTCCATTTTGTAAATACTGTATAGTATAGTAAGTTTGTTTGTGAATAAAATGTAAGTATCTAAGAAGTAAGTTAAGTAACACTAAATGCTATCAGCAAATCAGAGAACTTAATTACTTTTTCATAGTGGAAAAACTTTTTCACAATAAAAAAGTACGCAAAAAAAGTTTGTATTGTGACGTGACGATTGGCCTATGGCGAATGCGGAAGCTAGATCTTCCATCTTGACGACTGCGTAGAGTTGACGTTTTTGCTAGGTACTTCAGTGATTTTTGCCTGACTTATAACGTCATGATTTTGTAGTGCTGAAGTTGAGATAAACCTAACCATTACCGGTTATTTTTGAACATTTACTCAGATCTCCGCCTTTTTGCTATAAGATTAGTAAACGTAAATCACTATGACATTGGCAAAATCGTGGCAACCCTAGCCTGCGAAAAGCCACTAAGAAAAGAAGAAGAAGAAGAGATAAACCATTCTGGATCTGTCGGCGGACTGCATTAATGAATCGAACGCGACTAACCTAATATTACTTACATCCCGATGTTTAACCAATCAGAGACTGTAGAAAACACGAACATTTTCCAAGAAGGTCCCTGATTGGCTGTATGACACTCAAGGTTTGTAACTAGGTAATTTTTGAAATAAAAAAAAGAATTAGTGGACTACTCTGTCAAAATTTATGTATGATTACATATTAAAAAGAAAATAAATACCCGTTGTCTTGTAAACCTCCTCCGTTTTTTTTTTCGTCGGTAAAAAATGAGCCAATACTGGCAATGACAAGACACTATTTACTGCGCTTACTTTATCTATGGTTGGCGAGAAAAAATGGCGGGAACGGACATGAAGATGTTACTGTCAAAAAAAGGATTAACAAAAAACTACATTTATTGGGTAATGTCTAACACTAGTGACGTCCATAAAAAGGAATACTTTAGTCAAAACTACGTAAAAAAATAAGTAAAAACTTATTGTAGCAATGAAAATGACAAGGTATTTAAATAAATAAATAAAATAAATAAATAAATAATGCTGGACAATCCACACAACATCATCTAGCCCCAAGCTAAGCAGAGCTTGTGTTATGGGTACTAGAAGACTGACATACTTAATATAATACATTACATAGATAGATATTTTTTATTATACATATAATACCCAGAACACCCGGAATAAATATTTGCAGAACATACAAACATTTATCCCAAGGCGGGAATCGAACCCGCAACAAAATGACGTTTAATCATGAATATTTATATTCTGTAGGTACTTATGGTGAAGTACCTACTTTAAATGAATTACCTAGACCTTTGTATACCATATAAAATAACGAGATAATTAGATTGATAATTAAAACTATAAGCAGTTTATTTTTATTGTGTCAAATTAGTGTCAGATGTCATATTTCTGTTATTCTAAATTAGGTTATCGCGAGCTCGGTATCTGGCGGGTTAGATTTATATGCGTTTAGTAAATAATATTTAATGATTTATTACCTAAGTAAGTTTATTTTGGGATAACAACTGCTAGTTTTGTAATCTATGAATTATGATTATGAATTTGACATGTGTTAGTAGATAGTAGCTCTTCCTTCCTTGCTGTGGGTCGTGGGTTCGATTCCCACCTAGAGCAAAATGTTTGTGTTTGCTGAACTTAAACATTTGTTCTGTGTCTGGGTGGTACTATGTATGTAGCTTTGTTTCGTTTAGAACTAGAGTGTGATGAGTTAATTGTCCATGAATATTTATTTACTTATAATGATATTGAATGTGCCTCTCTTGAATAAAAAAAATCATTTTACGAGATATAGAAAGTCGTATAAACGCGGCAAAAAATTGCAAAACTGCAAACAAGTCATCGCCATTAAGTAAATTACTGTAACCGCGTAGACATGTTACTCTTGCAAAATGCAACCAATCTAAGGGTTTTCCACAGCATTTTTTATAATTAGTCCTATCCTTATGACTATAAAGTCAAAGATCGTAAGCCAGCACTATTTGATGTTCTTTATGACAACTTACAAGAAATTTGAGAAAGGAGAATGGGCACATTGGGCCACGACTAAAAAAATTGACCCTCAAGGTTGTCACATAGTACGTTTAAAAGAGCTTTTATAAGCCGATATTTTACTATAATTACGGAAAAAATCCGTCCCCTGGAAATCGAGATATTTCGCTGAAATAGTTTTTCATTTAACATCATATAACTTAGAATTACTCCAACTTTGGAGTAAAATGGAGGAGACCTTTACTCGTTGAGAGGTCCTTTTAAAATTAAACAAAATAGCATCTTAGAAATATTAATGTTTATTTTATATTCAATTATTATTACTTAAATTAGATTAATTTATTTTGCATGCTCATAAATAAGTATATTGTATGTTTGATTTTATTAAGGAAATAAAAAGGTTATAATATAATATAATATAACTTAGAATTCTGAAGGCCCACAAGAATAACTGTGATGACGTTTAAAAGAGCATTAAAAGGGCTTTAATTATTTCTTAAATTGTTTAAAAATCCAACCTGTGGAAATTGAGTTATTCCTGAAAAACTGTAGTATTGCAAAAAATAAATATAGTTTTTCGGAATATCTCGATTCCCACAGGTTAGATTTTCAAACAATCTAAAAACAAATAAAGCCCGTTTCATGCTCTTTTCAACGCAACTGCAGGCATTTTTGTGGGCCTTCAGAATTCGGAGTAATACGACGTTAAAATAAAAAACTGTTTTTCAAAAAATATCGGATTCCATGGGATGGATTTTTTAAATAAAAATTGTTAAAGGTAGGCCTTTAAAAGCACTTTTCAACATATTATGTGGCAACCCTGAGGGACTAGTTTTTTAGTCGTGGCCCACGCTCCATACAGAATCGCCCATTCTCCTTTGAATTTGTATAATCCAACAAATAATGTATGTAATTCAAACTGAACAAATAATCAGATTCAAACTTTGACAGATAGAGTGTTGCCACTTTCTCACGACGTTAATTTACCTTCCGTCAAAATACTTGACGGCCAGTAACTTTGACAGCTGTCAAGCTAGTTGTTCTGATGAACGCTTGTCGGTTTCCGGGAATCAGGCTAATTCGGCTACTCAACGCCTATTTCTAATATAATTGAGTCAAACTACTTATTTGGACTATTTATTTAAGAGGAATCAAATAAAACTATTTTGTTGCCTGTTTTTACAAACTGATGTCAGTATAACCTGGTGGTTTACAGCGCTAACGAACAGTACGCTGCTTGATTAATTCCAGTTTATTATTATAAGGAAGTTTATTTTGAAAACCAGTAATTTGTTACCTTTGCTAAACGGTGAGCTATTGACCTACTGTATAATTGTTTTGAGTGTGTCAATTAATTAATTAGAGATGATATTTAATACCATTCCTATTAAGCGGAATAATGACTATATTGATTACTCCGCCTATTATGATGATTTTGATGATATTTTGTTTATACAATTAAATTTGATTAAAATCAGTTGTTTACAAATTACAAATGTTTTTTTTATTACTTGTCGGTGGCGATTGAAGTAGGTTTTATTGTTTCGTATTAAATATAATTCGTTCAGAGTTAACTTTCTGTACTTTTACTATTATTATCTATGGTAGGTACTGCTGTACCCCAAGTACGAGTTTGTACACACACGGATCGCAGAGACGCAATCGCCGAGCGCCACCGATTTTGTATGGAAATCCAAGCTTCTCAAGAAATCTGCTAGGGGCGCTGCTTGGATCTCCATACAAAATCGGTGGCGCTCGACGATTGCGTCTCTACACACACGGATCGCAGAGACGCAATCGCCGAGCGCCACCGATTTTGTATGGAAATCCAAGCTTCTCAAGAAATCTGCTAGGGGCGCTGCTTGGATCTCCATACAAAATCGGTGGCGCTCGGCGATTGCGTCTCTGCGATCCGTGTGTGTACAAACTCGTACTTGGGGTACTGGTACAAGTTAACTTTACATAACCTAAACGTTACAAACATATAATTTTATGGTTGTACTTCCTTACCTTTATTACGTAAAAGGGCACTTACATTTTTGATGTGAATTTTATGTTTTATAACTAGTGTTATGGTTACATAAAATATTGATTTTGTTTTATCTTATGAGAAAAATGAACAAACACTTTTATATGATGTATAAATCATAAATCATCATTTATTCATATTGGTAATACCTACATATGTCAATTAGAAATATAGAAATAACGATACAATTATCAGTTGAACTATCTATAGATCGTTTGCAACGGTCTGTAGATAGCTCAATTGTTTCTTATGTATTTTATATGACAATGTACATTTTGTAAATACTGTATAGTCGTAAGTTTGTTTGTGAATAAATAATTAGCATGCATATTAAAGTAGTAGTAGTATATTACATACATATGTTTTACTGAGTACTGACGTAGGTAGATAATTATTTCAGTTAAAAACGACCTCTAAATTCAGGTAGAATATTTTAATCGGTCATTTCAGATTTTATTTGCTCAGTAAATAAGCTAATTTGGTACGAAAATAAAACTGGAAAACCACAATGTATTTTAGAATTTAGATAATCATCTAAATGAATATTCATATGGTAATTCCAATCAAGTCCCAAACTAAGCATAGCTTGTACTATACAATATTTATATTGACAGACGCCACAGCTCAGTTCACTAGCTTTGCTTTCCATGTGGGTAAAATTCCCTCAAAAAACATTATGCTGGCAACATTGATATTTGTCCTGCCTGTGTCACTTTATAAATTTGCAAAAAAGTAGTTCGTTACCAGGATTTACTAATCTAGATTTCAATCTACGTTTACATTCTAGTTTCATTCAAATTCGTCCACCTATTGAGATGTTGAGGAAATAAAATAAATACTTATTTACGGATATTTCTCACATCGTCACATCACACTCTAGTCCCAAACTAAGCGCAACGCTATGCTATACTATGTATTATAGGAACTGGACTGCTGATTAGGCATGAGACAGATATATCAAAACGAAACTGAAATCCGTTTGCAGTCAGAAATCGTATCGCATCGATATTCCAATATGAGAAAACCGTTTTTAGAAAACGCACGATGATAACGCAAACTGCAAACAATCTTATCCGAACGAAACCAAACCGAACCGACGTGAGTTTAGTTTCGCACCGAAAACGAAAACCAAACACAAACTGCAAACGAACAAAATCTAAATCTACCTAAAGTTTTCGTTTTCTATAGTTTTGATACGCATTCGTGATTTTAGTTTTGCACCGAAAACGAAAACCAAACTCAAACTGCAAACGAACGAAATCTAAATCTACCTAAAGTTTTAGTTTTCTATAGTTTTGATACGCATTCGTGATTTTAGTTTTGCACCGAAAACTAAAAACCGTTTTTTAAAAACGGTTTTTGAAATCGATTTCAAAATCTGAAATCGGTTTTGTATCGGTTTGTGAAAAAATCCAAAAACGCCCATGCCTACCATCCATTTTTTTTGTAAATATGTACATACATAGAATTCAAAACTCTTTAAAAATATTATCAGTATTCTAATTTGACTTCTATTCATAGAATATAAGGCATATTTTCAATAAACAAAGGTCAGTTCTTAAAATAACTACATCTTACAAATGCCGCGCATAATGCAAGAATGAGTCACTGTACCTTCACTAACCTTAGTTAAAACTAATTTTCAAAGTAAAATGAACCTTAAAACCCATCGTTTAGAGCACTATATTCGTGATGCAAAGAAAATATAAATTGATGACAAAGAAAAAAGTTATATGACGTGTCTAATTTCAATAGAAAAAGAAGTGTTGATAGAATTTATGAGCGATTCATTTTAATATTTTAATATAGATCGTTTACAACGGTCTGTAGATGGCTCAGCTGTTTCTTATGTATTTTATATGTAAATGTACATTTTGTAAATACTGTATAGTCGTAAGTTTGTTTCCCTGATAAATATATATTCTCTTTTAATATAAATATTACAATTTCTTAATTTTTTTATTCACAAACAAACTTACGACTATTACAGTATGTATAAAATGTACATAGGAATATATAAAATACTTATGAAACAATTGAGCTGTCTACAGACCATTGCAAACGATAGATATAGTTTCAACTGATTTCTTAATATTTGTTTTTTTTTATGTCATTTTTATTAGATACTCTGTCATTTCTTCTTTTGCAGAAATGTGCTTTTCGCGCCTTTTGTGTTTTTGCTACATAGTCTGTAGTGTTTTTTTTTTAAATTACTTTAGATATTAATTCTAAAAATTCTTTGCTCTTTTAAGGTGATATCTCTCGCTCTAGCGGGAAATTCAAATTTTTTAGGGTTTTTTTTATTGCGGCTGAACTGTTATATCTTTTACTAGCTATTTTGCGAACATAAACAATAATTTTCTGTGTAACCCTGTATCAATTTTTTATATTGGTTCTTTATATTTGCTTTAAAGGTTAAAGCTTAAAATATGTACCACGTTCTACACAAAAAGGTCTTAGACGAATCTAGAACAAATACATATGCCAACCTCATTGTACTCACTTACTCAATCTTAGTAAACCTATTTTGTGGCTATTAAAGCGTTGGCTTCTACATAAAGACCAATCATAATTATTTATCGTATCGTTTTAAAAGGTTATTTCTCCATGACGTAATTTATAGAACCGGGTACCTAGATTCTTTTATTTGAAATAGGCTACGTCATAGATATCAATAAAAATGCGCTAGTTTTAAAGTTTCAAAGCTTTTTCTATGTTGTCATGGTATGTCATGCATGACAATAATGACATCTGTCAAACATAAATGTGACACATTTTTGAGAAGACCAACTGATGCCCGCATCTTCGTCTTATTATCGTTATATTTTAAATAATTCACGCAATATCTTTTATAGTAGCTTATGTGTTATTATAGTGTATAGACTTCTATAATGTAAAGTTTCATTAAAATCTATTCAGAAGTTTTTGCATGAAAGAGTAATTATACATCCATCCATAAAAACTTTATTAAACTAATATTTTATAGAGGTAAAGTTTGTATATTTGTTCAATTGTAAGGGGTAATCTCGGGATCTACAGAACCGATTTTAAAAATTCTTTCACCAATAGAAAGCCACATGATTGCTGAGTGTCATAGGCTATATTATATTTTCAAAAAAAATAGGGATCCTTACTAAAACTTCAATGCCCAACGAAGTGGGCACGGGTCAACTAGTAATGTATAATATTAAAGTTGGATGTATCCAGCCAGAGTATTGATCAGAATTAAACTGCTTATCTCTAGTTCTTCCTGAACACAGCAAAGGATAGCAGAAATAGTCCACAGCTGTGTATGTGTGTATTGTATGTATTCTTCGTCCGCGTTATGCAAGCGCAAGCATTCTTGTTTTGTATCGATGAAAAGAAAAACTTGCACGCAATAGTGAACGATAATGAAAATAAAACTGTTTTAGTTAAATATTAGAACGCAATGTGAATGCACTTTTCTCGCAGATTTTTTGTGTTAGCATGAATAGCATGTTTTTATTGTATCAAATTATGAGTTTTATTAAACTCTTTATTTTATTAATTTCTTTAGCTCCTTAATCCATTATCAAATCAATTCACTGTCACCGTATGAGAAACCAAAAATTGCCAGCAAGCACAGCAAAACAATTGAACGAATGTTTAAAAACCATCACTGAATAATACCTACCGTTAAATAATAAAAGACAATTAAATAAATACACATTAAATATATCAGCACCTACGTAGATAATGATTTATTTATTTATTTATTTAGGACAACCAACAAAGCAATCACATAAAAATTAAAAAATAAAGTAAATGGGCTTATAGCTACGTGTTTCTTCAATTATAGGGTTCCACGGATGATATAAACTTAACGTGATCTGCAATCAAAAGGTATTTTTAGCTAAGTTTTCAAATGCCATTACTATTATGACATAACATGACAATATTTATCGAACAAATCTATCGACATTACCCCATCCCTACCACTACAAGTGTGAATGAACGAGTTGGATTGCATCAGTGTGCGCGCCCGTGTCAGTCGGTACGAAGTACGGGCCTACACAAAGCACGTCATACCATAACAACCTAAACGACTACACTATTCATAGTACTTTCAACCTTGTAACCTATAATTTAAGGTCGCGATCGCTGTGATTATATTTAGATACTTCTGCGCAGCGTGTTATCTTCATAGATGCAAGGGATTTAGAATCTAATGGACTGGGTTTAGAGTGTATTTGATGGAGATTAAAGAGATTGGTATCAATGTTTGGTCGAAAATGTCTGTGAGAGTTTTTTAACGTGGATAAGTTTCTTGTTTGTAGGTTAGGTAGGTAAGGTAGAATAGCCTAGCCTACATTTGCCTTCCTAGTAGGTATTTTAACAGAGGCGGATCTAGAATTTCAGAAGGGACTTGAACACAATATATTTATTTATAGGATATAAAAGTATAGTACTAAATTCAGCTGCCCGTTTACTACTAAAATGTACGGCTTTAAAATGAAAATATAAGTATTCAGTTAGTAGACAGGGATGTAGTCTAGAACTATATACTAAATCATAAGGGGCAAATATCCCAAATAAATGTTTTTTTTTTTCTTTTAGCTGGATTCGGCTTTCTCCGGCAATCTTTACCATTTAAGATCAAGGTCGTAAATTACATTGTTTTTTATTACATAAATATATTATTTTTCTTTGTCTTAGTCATTCCACACATCACGCTTTTCTCAAACTAAGCAAATCGTGTGCTATGGGAACTAGATTGTTGATAGAATACTTAAATACTAATATAGCTTATACTTATACTTACTATAATGTAAAAATATCTACTATCTATAATCTTGGTATTTTAAACGTTAAGCCCGCAGTAGTTTACAAAGCATTTAAGTTCTTATAATTAGTGAGTGACGCAACGCAATACATCCCAACCAAGATGGTAGATAAAGACATAAAAAAAGACGTGTGGCACTCGGGTACTGCCGCGGTAAAGCTATTGCATAGCATTTTTGCTGGATTACGCATGCACAGTGTCTATTTTTTAATATATAAGTTTTTTGTGAACTATAAAGAAGTAACAAATTACAATTTTAGTTATTGATGGAACAAGCAGACAGCCCACCTGATGTTAAGTGGTGTTAGTTATCTAGCCCCCTTTCGCAACGCGCGATATGGAACTTCGTTCCACCATCGTTTCATTACTGATCGAATACGCGCGGAAACAGGGCCGAATCAAGGTTATTGTTGTTAGTAAATAAAACCAACTTGTCAAACGCAATGCAAATATTTGTATTACTCGGTAATGTCAAGGTTGGCTGACCTTTTGATCATGATGTTTGTTTATGACGATAAAAACTTGGGTTTTATTTTCGAACGGATGGAAGTGGCTCTTGTAATCAAAAACAAATAAATGTCTACTTAACCTTTTATTACATAAGTTATTATTAGACACAGTATTTAACTAAATAATAAAGTTTAGGTAATAGTTTTTACTGTATTTACGACTTGTTTCTTGTGTGTTGTTAGAAATTGACAATGAATAAATATTTTTCACACGTGTTTCCAAAATTCGTTTTGGAAACACGTGTGAAATCTAAAAACATACTTGACTGACTTGACTACTTAGTACATAAAGTTGCTTAGTACATAAAGCAAGCAACTTTATGTACTAAGTAGTCATAGTCATAAATTCTTTCAGTTCAGTAAAATCACAAAGATCATTTAGAATCGTCTTATACACTACGTGATTATAAATACCAGTTCCTCGCGACCAGAGCCTAGAAGAACGTGCAAAAAATGTTCCTAGTTCGGAAACTAAAAAAGAACCAAAGCACGAATAAATGTGACAATCGTAAACGTAACGTATTTAAGATACACTGCGCGCTACCACTGCAACGATCGACAGTAACACTGATGTTGACGCGCAGTGTACCTCAAATACGTCACTGTTTCGACACGTTTACGATTGTCACATTTATTCGTGTTTTATAGGTTCCTACCGTTCCCTAACTACGTTGTCTATTAACATGATTTATTATTTAATTAACAAACGGAACTAAATATAAACAATACCAAATTATGTTCAACCGTGACTTCTGCACAACCATTATTCATAGATAAATTAATTGATCATTATACGTTTATCAATACATTGATCACGATATTCGAAGGACGTGGTTTTGCACGCAGCCATGCAAGATTGTAGGTAGTATTGTTATAAATAAATTAAGTATGTTAGTTAATAGATAAGCTCATGTTTTTATGTGTATATTTATTTTTGCTTAGCTTGCTTTACTTAATCGGCGAAGTATGTATAACTTACCCAACATAAATACTATCTATTGAACTGAGCTGTGTTTCTTTGCATGGCAGAACTATTTAATTGTTTTAAACAAACAAACAAACAAAATATTTTAAAAACACTTCAGAAAAAAAATTATTAAAATATTTTTTTTGTATAATATATTATAGAAATAGACATTCAAAACATATTGTTATAATCCAAGCTCTAAGTATAAAAAACAAACCAATAAAAATATGCGCATGATCACATTAAAATATGACGTATGTGTTATGGAAACTTTTAATATTATGAATCTGTGGAAACGCATACTAGATTAATTATTAACATTATTTGTTTCATACCTAGTTAATTACTGCAACAAGAAACACATCACGATTTTTCTTTTTTATTATAAAACTTATGGAATAAAACCTAGTTACTTCGCTTAACTACTGTCTTAAACTGCATTATCTTAATTGATCCAGGGATGTAGTAAGTCAAAATAAGGGGCAGTTTACTTTTTATAGAAATAATTATTAATCAAATGTTTGTGTAATGAACATAAGCTGTGATGAATAAATATTTGTTCTGTGTCCGGGTGTTACTATGTATTCTATGTTTTAACAAAAAAAAGTAGTATATAAGTAATCTATCAGCAATCTAGTTCCCATAGTACGAGCTTTGCTTAGTTTGGGACTAGAGTGTGTGTGTATTGTCCGTGAATAATATTTTTTTGTTTTTTCAGGATGTCCAATCTCATATTCTGGGAGAAGAAAAATAAAGCAAACGGTGCACCAAACGGACGAAACTGGATCCACGCGCCGGACGCGCTAGTCAAAGGACATGTTGCTTATCTAGTAAAGGTACTATTATTTACTATTACACTATTTACAAAATGTACATTGGTATAATATTTGAAACTATCACGGTTTTGAACATAGTTTTCTTTATAAAATTTCGTTTTACTGTGCCGAAATATCGGTAAATAACTCACAAATCATGGTGAATATCCCGTTTATAGAGAAAACGATGTACTTACATAAGTTTTTATATAATACATAGGAACAGTTGAGCTATCTGTAAAGGTCATTGAGTACATATCCTGGTTATCTGCTCGATGCTAAAGGTACTTAAATATGCTCTTTATGCAGTACATCCATATTTTAAATTAATATTCATGGACATTTCGCAAATCGCGCTCTAGTCCCAAGTCTATGCTTGTACGATGGGAACTACATTGCTGATAGAATACTTTTTTTGAAGTGAAAACTTCTTTAGCGGCGCTGGGTGGGTAAAAACTTTCAAACTCGCGTCAGGGTCACGTGACGTCGAAAAAGCGTAAGATCTTATTTAATTTTTATACATTGCTCGTAAAACAAGAGACGACAAAAGAACACACTTGCGGTCACGCGACGTATGACTCAAACAATTAAATAGTGTTGTGGCGACATGACGTGACGATGACGTGGCGACATGACGTGACGTGACGATGACGACGAAGCCAACGAAGACACAGACACATTCGCGCTTGCGCGATGACGTGACGATGACGTGGCGACATGACGTGACGTGACGATGACGACGAAGCCAACGAAGACACAGACACATTCGCGCTTGCGCGAATGTGTCTGTGTCAGTGTGTCATGACATGACATGACATGACATGACACAATCACGACTGTGGTTATATTTTTGAAGTGAAAACTTAAAAGTGAAAACACAACGTTAATATTGAAGTTTTCACTTCTGCCGGCACTCCCGGAGTGCTAGCTTTTTTTTTTTTTTGTTAATATGTACAATGTACATAGAGTAAATAATAGTAACAGCCAGACAGAGAACAATTCAAAATAGTGATGACAGATTTTTCTAAGAAATCGGAGCTAAGAACTGAACTCAGCAAAAAGGTTTATGATTCGAAGGTTCGAGATACCTTGAATCGTTTTGACGTACTCGACGTCTGTCTGCCGAACTATTATTGACATCTTAAGGTTATGTTTGTTGAAAATATATTCTTAAAGATTGACTAAGTGCAGTCTAGAGTTGCGTAGATATAGTAACTTTATTGTAGCTAACCGCGGCTTTGTCTTATAATCGTTATATTTTGAACAATTCAAGCAATATCTTTGTATAGTTTACCTTATGTGTTATTCTGATGTATAATCTACATATATTATTGTTAAGTTTCATTAAAATCCATTCAGTAGTTTTTGCGTGAACAAACAAACATACATCCATCCATACCTTACAAACTTTTGCGGTTGTAAATAGGAAGTGGGAGGATATAATAGGAAGTGGGATAGGGTATTGGCATGTTCACACATGTAAATACTAGTAGGTATTCACAACAAAGACCTGTGGAATCGTACAACTATTAATAGCCATTATCAGTGCACGTGTGCAATCTGGAAATGGTCGGTAGGGGGCGTAACCATACATCATGACAATGGAATGTCAGCGTTTTGACAGTACTATATATACTTTGAAATCTTCTTGGTAACGTCAAAAGGCCATAAATTTTGTCATACAAATCTCATGTTTTTTTTTACCCCCTCCCCCGTCCTTGTCACATTTGTACCACCTACCTAGAGCGTTGACTCATATTTTGTGATTTTTGTTTTAATTAACTATATTTTGAAATTATGTGATGTCACAAAAATAGGGCTGCAGTTGTTCTAATAACTTTTGTAAGTACATATATTACTTTTCTATCAGCAATCTAGTTCACATAGTACAAGCTTTGCTTAGTTTGGTACTAAAACATGATGCGGGAAATATCCGTGAATTGTTATTTATTTATACCATCCGCTTAGTCTACAACAAGGAATTTTATACCAATTAAAATACATAAACATACTCTTATCTTAATGAATGGAAATACAATATTATCAAAGCTACAATATTTATTTTAAAAGTTAGTAAACACAATATGGAAATGATTGAGCACGTCTTGATAAATAGTTAAAGTAAATAAAAGGTTAATTATCTTTACTTGCCTACTTTTCGGCTAATGTAGTTTTAAGATTATTTTTTTAGTGGATAAGTTACAAAGTGCCTTTTCAAGTTCGTATTTTAACAAAGTAATTCAAGAAATACTTTGGATTTTGTTCTACATTCGTGTAATGGAACAAAAACAATGCTTACTAACCCATACTCAAAAAAGTAAAATAAAATAAAAATTGCTACCTAGCAAGAAACTGGGTTAATTAAGACTCTTTGCTCTGGGTGGGAATTGAACCCACGACCCACAGTTTGAAAGGCAGAGGTACTATCAACTAAGCTGCCATCATCATCATCATCATCATCATCGACCTATATTAGTCCACTGCTGTAGACGTAGGTCTCTCCAAGACGCGCCACTGAGCCCGGTCTTCGGCTCTTCTTATCCAGTGTTGTCATCTGTGACGCCTATCAATACATAAACTGTATAATGTTTGTTGTTTTTTTACGTAAGGTTTTATATTGTAATTTTCATAATATCTGAAGAATATACAACTTACGTAACAAAGAAAAGTGTCTGGAAGAAATCGCTCCCTAGCGATAGGACCGCCCATTGTACTTTATTTTGTTAGTTTTTATGTTTTCCTTAATAATTAGTTGTAAGGTGTATTACAAGTACAATAAAGTGTTTTCATTCATTCATTCATTCAAACATTACCAGTAGGTAGTTTACACGCATTAGATAATATATTTCGCCATTTGCAGTTTACACGCGAATTCTCACGACCCACCCTTGACCCTTTTTGTTTGTTTTACGTGTACCACTTAATAGAATTTAATTGTCTATTGTGTGTTAAACGCATTCATCTTAAATTAATGCTAAAACTGGTTAAAATCATAGTTTTCAAATGTGTTTTTATTTGAGTTGGCGAAATGGTAAATGAGGACTCCTTTTTAGTAGTTATGTTAACCATTTAATAAACAAAATATTTTAACTGTAGTTCTACTATATGTTGGTATATGATACACTCAATCATTTAAGTCAAAATTTCTTTATTCACTAAAATCATAACGACCATTTAGAATCGTCTTACGTCAAAGTTGACATTATTATTTGTTTATGAAAAAGCTCATTTACTTTTACCAAGATAATACCTACTTAGTGCTGCCCTACTGATAATTTAATTAGATTTAAGTTGGGAGCAAATAAACGATTATTGTATTTATTTATATTATACTTTTCATATTCCAGTTCCTTGGTTGCACGCAAGTAGAGCAGCCCAAAGGCATCGAGGTGGTGAAGGATGCTATCAAAAAATTACAATTCTCGCAGCAGCTGAAGAAGTCTGAAGCGAAGGATGGCGCCAAATGCAAGAAGGTTGAGATTACTATATCTGTGGATGGTGTTGCTATACAGGTAATATAATCTTTTGCGATGACTTTGACATGTTTGAGATAGATTAAAAATTAAACATAAATATTTGTTCTGTGTCTGTGTGTTACTATGTATTGTTACTATTCTATGTATAATATATTTACAAAAAAAAAATATATAAATATTAAATCAGCAGTCTAGTTCCCATAGTAAGTTTGCTAAGTTTAGGACTAGAGTGTGATGTGAGAAATGTAAAAAAAAATACTATTGTAAAAACTTTATCTTAAAATCAAAGAATCTAAGGTTAACTTAACTGCCTAGAACGTCAAAAAAATTACGTCAAAAATGTGTTAATTTGTATAAAACCTTGAATTTCAGTGTTATGTGCCAGATCATGGTCAGTAAGTGTAAACTAATAAAGTAACATAAATATCACAATAAATAAATATTCATGGGCATTTCTCACATCGCTCTCTAGTCCCAATCTAAGCAAAGCTTGTACTATGGGAACTAGATTGCTGATTGAATAGTTAAATACATTTAATTTTGAAAATACATAGATAGTATACATAGTAACACTCAGACACAGAACAAATATTTATGTTTATCACACTTTTGCTCTCGATGAGAATCGACTCCACGACCCACAGCATGGAAAGCAGAGCTACTACCAACTGAGCTGTGGTGCCTGTCAAATACATTTATTATTCAAAATAATAGATAACGAGACATTTATTATTGACACGTTTCAATTGTTCTTTTGTTAAAGGTTACCTACCTGCTTACATAACATCTTTTCACATTATCTTAAAACTAATAAAATCAATTCAAATGGGCTTGTAAATGTGCGATTTCAATCTTTTTAGGTCAAACAATTTCTAATTATGCAAATACATAGCAAATAAATCACAAAAAGGATGTTACGAAAGGTTTCTTTTAAATATGAATAAATACCTGACTATTTATTTTAAAACTATCAAATATTGAATTAGCCCCGCCCATATTCGTCCTAGATTCGGCTCTGCGTAATCCTTAACAAAGTATTTATTCATCTCATGCGTAGAAGTGTTTCTTTGTCTATAATTTCATTTATTGAGGCTCAAAGACTCATAATTACATATTTATAGAGCAAAATAAGTATTCTATCAGTAATATAGTTCTCTTAGTACCAACAAGCTACATGTGAAAAGTTCAATGTCATGATTCTTTTAAGTAGTGAAAAAGTAACGAACATTCATCCAACCACAAACTTACGAATTTATAATATTAGTAGGATTACTATCTTAAATTACTCTTTTAATAATATGGTTTAAGTAAACCATTTTATTTTGAACCATCAAAGCCAACGAACTTCCAACCTTGTTTGACATAAGAAATGAAAGGAAGTCCACGTTCCAGAAAGCAACAATAGATAGCGAACCGGTGACGCGTCACACGGCTGTCATGTCAGTGTGACCTTGCGCATGCGCGTGACGGGAAAGCGCACTTACCTACTGCAGTCTGTTATTGCACTCTGTGGCATCGGTTTCCCGCCCCTTTTGTTGTTACTGAACTTGCGATAGGTTTGCGACAAACGTCAATAGGCAATCTGTTTTTTACTGTCCTTTGTGGCTAAGCATATTACATCTTTTTTTTTATTATTATTTATTTCCATACTCAAAAACACAAAATACAATTAAGTACATATAATGTTGTACCCTATAAACCACGCAAGGTTTGTGTGGGTACATGTGTGGGTATATCTAGCATAGTATAAAGCGCTCTTAACTGTCAAAATTCTGCCAGGAATTGGAACATCTGGAACTGCCACCAGAAAAGGCCATAAAGTTAAAAACATTTTATTAAATCTTTTGAACTGTCTAATAAAAGTAGGTTCTTAATTGCCAGTTACTTCTAGGAAAACCAGCAAGAGCTTCCAGTCTGATGCGCTAGATACAATAGATATTTCTAAGAAAATCACTCAATATATTTATTTATTTTAGTATAGCGGATAGGCGCGAAAATAAATACTAAACTGCTATATACCAAAGACTATGATGGTATAAACCCGTTGACCGCGGCCCTATATGCCATACTTGTCATGTTTGAAGATGGTCGATTATTTAAGTCTGTCGTTATCGTTAACGATTGTCGCGAGTTGCGTAGTAACTGAGTAAGGGAGCCGGCGCCGCTATTCCGGATCTAAATGCAATGTTCAAAGAGGTCTACATTTACCTCACTCAGTGACTGCGCAATAGTTTTTTTTAAATAGGTTGAATCGGAAAAAAAATAAACGGCTAGAGTCTGCTAAGATTTTTTTAAATTGATCTACGCTTTCCCGCGTCTGGACAAAGGTCTCCCCACTCTTTCCACCTCTCTCTATCCCTGGCTATCTCTGCTCATTCCCGGATTATATGAAAAAAATATATATGTATTTTTTTATTCTACAGTCTATGTAGGTACTTCTAGAACCAGTAGAAACCTAATCAACTAGTTTCATCCTGTTCCGTTCATAACTCCTACGCCCCACAAATCTTACCTTACACCCTCTCTGGCTACATGAACCCAGTGGTTAAATTATAATACAAAAACTATTGCTAAAATGTGTACGATGATTACCACATATGTATTTACTTAGTTATACAATGATTTTTTTTTACGTGAATAAAACCTACTTAAATAAGTACAACATAGCATACATACAAAAAAACACAATCGAATTGAGAAACTTGAAGTTGGTTGAAAAAACTGTAATTTTCTTTGTCGGTAAACCTACTCACTAATGTTTTGTAAAATAAGAAGAAGAGAAGAAAGTTTTATATTAAAAACTTTCTTCTCTTCTTCTTATTTACATAATGATTTATTTAAATAATGATTTATTTAAATATGAATAAGCAGAACAGAAGAAAGTTTTCTATTAAAAACTTTCTTCTCTTCTTCTTATTTAAGAGCTATGCTCATGTCAGCGCAATAGATGCAAGCCCCGCCTTTTGTTTCTTTCCCGGGCCTCCTTCACCTCCATAGACTAGAAAACTATATCTTTATAAATCTATTTTGTTTTTTCCAGGAACCAAGATCGAACAACATAATGTATCAATTCCCTCTCCATCGGATATCGTACTGCGCAGACGATAAAGGCGCCAAAAAGTATTTCTCTTTCATCGCGAAAGGTGGCAGCACTGTCAACAATGGCGTCAACGGTCATGACGGCACACCATTGGAAAAACACGAATGTTTCGTGTTTATTTCAACGAAATTAGCTTCCGAGATCACTTTGACGATCGGACAGGCTTTTGATTTAGCTTACAGGTTAGTAAAACACAAAATTATAGCAAATTCTCGATTTATTAAATGCATGTTGCATAGACTTTATAAAGCCACCTCTAGACAGCACACAGTATTCCTAACCTAGATTAAAAATAGTAGTACAAGTACTAGTACAAGTTCTGCTTAGTTTGGAACTAGAGTGTGGTGTGTGAAATGTCTCAGAATATTTATTTATTGAACTAATTAAACGAAGTAAGTAGTTTGTAAAATAAAACGAAAAAAGGTAAGTACTTATTCTTTTGTTTTCCCGCCATCTTACTATATCGATCGTCCTTTTATTGAACGTTACCTTACAAATACAATACAAAATACATTTATAGCCATATATTGTGTTTACAAAGTTCCAAATGAAAAGAATCAATAGGCTCCCAAACATTTCTTAGCATTTTTTTTTCCTTGCCTATCTTGACCCACTGCTGGGCAAAAGGTCTCTCTCAAATCCTTCCACTCATCCTTGCTTAAGTAATAAAAACATCTTCGCTTAAACTTGTTCTATAAAATCAATGTCACTAACAAATGCATCCTATAATGCCACTTAGTATGCGAACCCAACCAACTTTAGATTGCGTTTAGCAAAATATTACAACTAAAGATTTCCATAGACAATCCGGTTTCATCCTCTTCTTGAAGTGCTTAGACAACATTGTTGATAGAAATACCTGTACAGTAATGGAGCTCATCTCTTAGCCCAGACATTGCCATAATATACGCGAAATTAGAATGAATACAATGTTTTATTATTCATTTACATCATGCTATTAAATATCAGATAGATAGATCTTATTTAAACATAGCAAGCCAATCAACAAATGCGGCAATGCAGCCAGTATTGGGTACGCTTCCGATGCTACTGATTTGGATCAGTTAAGCTATCTATAGATTGTTTACAACAGTCTGTCAATAGCTCAACTGTTTCTTATGTATTTTATATACCTGTACATTTTGTAAATACTGTAATAGCTTTAACATTGTGCTATATAGACTTAATCAGCAACAAACGTAAAATTATAATATTTGAAACTATCATAGTTTTGAACATAGTTTTCATTAACATGGCGCATGCAACTGTGCCGAAATATCGGGAAATAATCAAACTCACAAATCATGGTAAATATCCCGTTTATAATGAACACTAAATGTAAAATTCTTTATAATATAAAGGCGCTTGTCCTTGCTAACTACTTAATTGATATTCCAACCATCAAGGAGGAACCGGTTGAGATGCTAGCGACAATATTATTGTTTACTTATATATTTAGCTTTTATAGCAAGTTCAAAAACCTGATGAGGAAAAACACAGTATTATTCAGTTCACATCTTAGATCGGTATTTTGCACAGCTGGGCTTTGACCACGATTAAATGTAACGTATTTGAGACACACTGCGCGCTAACGCTGCAACGTTCGACAGTAGGTAAAGCTGATGTTGACGTGCAGTGTATCTCAAATATGTCACTGTTACGATACGTTTACGATTGTTACAGTTATTCGTATACCCACTTGGTGTAAGTCGGTAGCACACTTAAAACCTACAAAGAACATTGTTAGAGGAAAATACACTTGTTTTATTTCATCAACAACTTATATCAGTCCACTGCTGGACTTAGGTTAGGACTTCCAAAACGCTCCGTCTTGGAAGAGACTTAAGCTACTGACTACACTGAGCTATGTAGATTTGTGAAAATATTTGACTTAAAGGGTACAAAAAGAGTTGGAACCATGGAGTGATTCCAGCCCGTTCTTGTAGACTCTGGTCGCGTAGAACTAGTTCTTAAAATCTATATAAATAAATATATATTTACGGACAATTCACACATCATACTCTAGTCCCAAACTAAGCAGAGCTTGTACTATGGGAACTAGATTGCTGATACAATACTTATGTACATATATCCATTTTTTATAAATACATACATAGAATACATAGTTACACCCAGACACAGAACAACCATTTATGTTCATTACTCAAACATTTGCTCTGGGTAAGAATCGAACCCACGACCCACAGCAAAGAAGGCAGAGCTACTACCAACTGAGCTGTGACGTCTGTCAAAATCTAAATGATCTGCGTAATTTTACTGAATAAATAATTATTGACTTTATTGATTAATGACTAACATTTCTTTGTCAGGCGATTCTTGAACGACAACGGTAAATACATAGAACTGCAGAAACTTGCTCTACAGAATAAGAAGTTGGAACTACAGATGAGCACATACAAAAATCGTTTATTGGTAAGTTTTATTACTACACAATCTTATCTTATTATTATAATGTGTGAATATTGTGTGCTAGTATTAATTAATGTAATTGGTTGTCATAACCGTTTTAGTTAATATAAATAAATAAATAAATAAATAAATTATATCTTGATTTCTTTACGTAAATATGCTGTTTTTAAATGACGTTTTCTAATAAATAATGCTGGACAATCCACACAACATCATCTAGCCCCAAACTAAGCAAAGCTTGCGTTATGGGTACTAGAAGACTGACATCCTTAATACAATACATAACATAGGTAGATATTTTTTATTATACATATAAAATACCCAGAACTCTCTTAAATTAAGTAGTATGCGACGCGGAGGCTGCGGGTTCGATTCCCGCCTCGGGGTAAATGTACGATCTGCAATATTTGTTCCGGGTGTTTACTTCTAGTACCCATAACACAAGCTCTGCCTAGCTTGGTGCTAGATGATGTTGTGTGGATTGTCCAGCATTATTTATTTATTTTGTACGCACTTATACTATAGCTACAATTGTTTAAAAAAAATCCTTTTTTATGTTTTGTAGCCAAAACAGTTTTTTTTATTCTATATTTTTTATTTTTTATTCTATTCTAAGATGTATAATTACAGGAGCTATCAAAGATAACATACAAAGATGACCTGTCCGCTTATCTCGCGCGCCACAATCTATCCGACATAGCGGAGTTCAAGCCACCCGCGGAGTTAGCGAAGCAGCTCGCTACGCTTACTATCGCCAACGGTGACACCAATCACAGCCAGAATGAACATGGTATGTTTTTTATGTGTATGTCTAATTTTTATGTCGACGACCGATGTGGCGCGGCGGGCGAAGGTCCGCCTTGCGACGCGGAGGTTGCGGGCTCGATTCCCGCCTTGGGATAAATGTTTGTACGATCTGCAATTATTTATTCCAGGTGTTTTGGGTATTTTATATGTACCTAAGTATAATAAAAAATATCTATCTATGTTTTGTATTGTATTAAGTATGTCAGTCTTCTAGTACCCATAACACAAGCTCTGCTTAGCTTGGGGCTAGATGGTGTTGTGTGGATTGTCCAGCATTATTTATTTATGTAAATTCCCACCCAGAGCAAAAGTTTCAAATATAAAAGAGGTTTACTCAGAATTTACTTAACACTGTCTGGAAGAGCCTTTATTTTCGTGAAAGCTATTTTAAATAATCTACCATTTAGTGATGTACACAATTTTTACCGGTACTTTTCCGAAAAAAATCGTCTTGCTTAATTTGGTACTACTCCAGACTAAGATCGTAACAAGTTATTTTTTTTATAATCAATGAAGTACGATTGAAATCGATCATTTATTAGAAATGTCCATAAATATTTATTTATTTATTGAACTTCTTCTTTATTTTATTTATTTATTAGGGGTTCTTATATCTTAGCCGTATCTACATTTTACAGGCGCAGACGCAATGTCAAACAACTCGACAGACACGTTCAATTCAAGCAACGATAACAATTTGTTGCTGGCAACACCACCGTCGACGCACAATGGGAAAATCAACTTTAATTCTGGGTAAGTAAAGTCTAATCTTCTTTATTCAGTAATATGATTAAAATAAGGGTAGGACCTGGACGCAAAAGGCCCATTTAAGAAAAGAGTGGTATTTGAGCCAATTAATGCATAAATTTTGATGATTATTTTTAAATTTGGTAGTCACGTCAGCCACTTCAAAGGTTCCATATTTTGATCAAGATATGACCAGTTCTTATTGATTTGTCCTTAAAAATGAGTATTTTATTTTAAAAAATATGTATATTATTTATTTTTGGTTTTATTGACAGTAAAATATAGAATTTTTTTATTATTTTTTTAACATTTCATCTTATTATTGTTTCAGAAGGAATGAGTATTCATCCAACAAGAACCCAGTAGTAGGACCAAAACTTGAAAATCTTGTTTTTCCTTCGGATGATGATAGTGGTACGTATTTTTTAGTACTTTGTAGAAATTTTGGTACTGATAAACCCAGCGGGCGAAACGTTTCGATTACGAGTTTAGCTATGTTTGCGTAAGTAAAGAAACGAATAGGTTAATCATCTTTTCGATCTTAACCAGAAAATAGTAGAGAATAAAGGTGTAGATTTAAAGTGTCGATTACTGCAGTTATAAGGTTAAACATATTCGGTCTATCTTATAAAAAGTTAGCGCGGACTTGACGTATTGATTAACATACGTAATGATGACATAAAGTCAACACTAACTTTTTATAAGATAGGGGGATTAAATTCTTCCAGTTTGTAATTATTGTTTTTGATTGTAGATTTCGACCCTCGTGCCTTTGAATCTGAACCCACACCTCGCTACTCAGCTCCTGTCGAAAACCCTGTTTCACCAACACCAGCGCGTAAGTATTTAATTACCTAATTACCTATATCTAATTACCGGTAGTTTATTTTATAAGAAAATAATTGGAAAACTTATAAATAGGGTACAATATGTCTCTAGGCCTATAACAATGCATTTATTCATCCATGTCCAATAAAATATTAATAAACTTATTTAATAATTTATCATAATTTGTATTTTAGACATGCGTCACAGCTCAGTTAGAAGAAGCTCTGCCTTCCATGCTGTGGGTTCAATTCCCACCCATATCAAATGTTTGTGTGATGAATATTATTTGCTCTGTGTTTGGGTGTTTCTATGTATTCTATCATAGCTTGGCTTAGTTTGGGTCTAGAGTGTGATGTTTGAAACGTCTTATTTATTTTTTTATTTATTTTCAGTGGCTCCACCGCCAAAAACGCCAAAGCGCCAAACCGCGCCAGTGCAAGCAGTGCAGCCAATTCAAATGGTACAACCCTCAGTTAATGGAAACGATCTATTCGGCTCAACCCCATTCTCAGCGCCACAAAGCCAGAACCAATTAACGCCAAACCGACCGAATTACGATCTCAGCGATTTCAGTCTCCCAATATCTGTATTTAACTCGAGTACAAACTCATTTACAAACGGACTAAGCGGTTACGATCCGTTCGACACCCAAAAAGGGGGTAATATTTTCGCGAACGGATATGGCAACACTTTCAATGGTTTCGGCAATTTGAGTGAGAAACAAACAGTTGAGCTGGATAAGAGTTTCAATGGCTTCTTGGATAAAACTATTACGGAGATGAAGGTTGGTAATTCAGAAAATGGTATCTCTAACCCATATACAGCTGTCAAGCTGTCAAACTGACAGGTGTCAAACTGACAGGAGTCAAATCGACGACGACCGTCAAATTGACAAGCGTCAAATTGACGGGCGACACAGCTCAGTTGGTAGTAGCTCTGCCTTCCATGCTGTGTGTTGTGGGTTCGATCCCCACCGAGAACAAACATTTGTGTGAGAATACGGCTGTTTTGATTCTGGGTGTATTATATAATGTATTAATTAACAAAATGTGTTTATAAGTATTGTATTAGCAATCTAGTTACCATAGTACAAGCTTTGCATATTTCGAGGCTAGAGGGTGATGTGTGAAATGTTCGTGAATATTTATTTATTTATTTAAAACAAATTATAAAGCTTAGGTACACTTTAACCAATGCTAATAAACAAAAAGCAATCAAACTAACCTAATGCATAATAATAAAATTCTTTCTATAATTTTAGTAATATTTCGAATAATTAATTTGATTTATATTTTAACAGCCACAAGATTGGTAAGTTTTTAATATTTGTTCGTAGTTTCGATGTTGGTAGGTATTTATAAAAAAAATATAAAAGAATAGAATAGAATAGAATATACATTTAATCAGCAACAACAACAACAAGACACATGACACAAGTAAATAATAAAAAAAAATAACATACACATTTATATAAAAATAAAATATGAATAAGAAATACAAGTAACAATGTTTAAAAGTACATTATAAACAAACAAAAGAAAACATACAGCTAAAATATATAAATACAAAATAAACTCAAATCAGTCGTCACATGTGTCTGAAAGCTGTGCTGATAAGGTGTTCAGCTCAGCAATAATGTTGAGTGAGTTAACACTCAACGCTGATTTTCAGCTGAACCCAAAAGTATTCTATCAGTAATCTATTATACATAGTTACTATACAAGCTTTGCTTAGTTTGGGACTAGTAAGCAAATAATTATGTTAAAATTTTGACAGTGCACTTATAATAAAACTCTTTTTTAACATAAAAACATAAAATTCTTTATTTACCAATCAACACAGGATATTTACAAAGGATATTAATAAAACCATTGTTATGTACAGGCTTTTTTACAGGCATAGTGCTAAATTAACTTTATTTACCGGTTATTTCATTTACTTCTTGTTCATATTAGTTACATCACTAATAATTTTCGTGGTGGCAACATTATCTGTCAAAGTTTGAATATGATTATTTGTTATACTATAGTGCGTGATGTGTGAAATGTCCATAAATATTTCCTTTTTTTATTACTTTTTTATTTAATTGTTTTTTCGTTTTGTCCATAGGATGGTTTCACAAGGGGGATCACTTTTGGAAACGACGATTTTTCAATAGACAACCTCGATCCCTTGAAGAAAAACTAAATAATATAATTTCGATGTAAAATAATAAATAGTTAATTATTTTTAGATAATATTAAGTTTTTGTTCATACAACATAAAGTATACAAAATATAATAAATTAAAAATCGTTGTGTGGACTCAAACTATGTTTGATGTTGCCATGTTATTGGTTATTTTAATCGATTTTATTCAGTGATAATAGATAAATTAGGTAGAATCTTTTAGGTAAAATTTTCCAAACTTTATTCTAGAATCTCAAAAATTCGTAATAAAATGGCAACATCTCTATATTTTATTTAATAAACTAAGATTGGTGATAATTTTAGGCTTATGTGTAGCTCAATGTCATTCTTTAGTGCCTTAAATTAATACAATTATAAAAAAAACTTGAGGTGTCAATGGACACCCGGATGGAACGAAGTTTTTAATTTAATAACTGGCTTGCTTTCTATGAGAGAGAGAGAGTGAACAAGCGCACGCCACACGGCTTACAACTATAGCAAAAAAATTAAGACCAAAAGTGGTAACGACACGTTAAAACTTTTGGTCTTAATTTTTTCCGTCTAGCCCCCTTTCGCAACGCGCGATAAAGAACTTCGTTCCAAAACGTAGTTATTGTAACTCAATATATTTTTTTACAAAAAAATGTTTTAAAGGAATATATGACTAAAAAATTAATGGAATTATGGGACCAAAATAAAATCAGCTAATGAAATTTATTTGAAGTTCACCTCAAATTATTCTGTGATAATTCTTCATAATGGGGTACTTCATATTGTTACATATAAAACTAACCTAGAAATTATTTGGTATTAAATGTAAATAAAATTTATAACTAACATTATTATAATTATAATTAAATGGATGGCATTGTAGCTTAACGGCCAACACATTCCATGTATTTTATTGATTGATTTATATTTGATTTAAGTGTATTAATGTATTTTAATTTGTATAGTTATGGTAATTAAACTGTTGTATCGGATGTCTCATTAGTGGAATATTATTTTAATATTGTATACTAATGTTACTATGTAAGGCCAAATGATATACATAAAACTGTATTTTCGAATAAATGTATGTTTATATAAATTCGTTTTCTTTCATCATCATCATCATCATCGACCTTATTCATCCATTTCTTTCCTAATACAAAATCGTATGTGGGTTACAATGCAATAGAGTTCAATGAACCTAAATGAGCCCTACTGAAGCATTACTTACTAGGTACTATGGTGGTATGGATTGATAGATTAATTTTATGGTTTCACATTGATTAGTTTGATTACAAACGATCGGTCAATGCACCTAAAATATATTGAATAGGATTTTTTGTAGAATTTCGGAAAAAACCGGAAAATTAAAGCTGTTCTGTTACCTCACTGTAACTGTCAATCTGTCAAAAAGTTAAGAATTAGTCATGTCAATGTCAGAAAAAAAAAAGCTATTTCGTTGTTATTGTAGATTTTTGTGATTATAGGCTTTTATTTCACAAATGAAACAAGATTTCTTTAGAAAATATGATGTAAAACGAAGTCTGATTAAACCGTAGTCTATGCCGAGTGCAGTATTAGGAGATTAATCTCAGTATTACGAAGAAATGGTTGATCTTAGCGGCGGACCCGATGGTCCATTGGAGCTGGCATTTTCAAACGATGTTTTTATTCTTCCTGGCATCGTTGTGGTTGGATTATCAAGTAAGAAATCTTTAAATATTATCTAAATACCATATAATTATAACCAAAACCTTCTAGATAGATCTTTGTGTCTGATATCATCAAAATACGTTATTACCTGTTGCAGATTTTTGTAGCAGGCTATATTATTATAAGTAATTTTGTTTTGCGGCAAATTCATATTTTAAAATACGACACCAATTCATTAAAAAATTAAAAGTTACACTTAACTAAAAAATGATTTTTCTGCTGAATTCGATTAGCAATCTAGTTCCCATAGTACAAGCTTTGCTTAGTTTGGAGTTAGATAGTGCTGTGAAAATGAAATAAATATTATACTTAAAACATAAATATTTTAATCTATGTTATCACACATTCAATATTTTCAATAAATTATGTACACCTTTGATACATAAATCAAGCTATTTTCTTTGACTTTACTTATGTATAAAATTTATATCTTCATTGCACTTAAAAAAACATCAAAATATGCTGCAGCATCAAAATATGGGCAGTCTTATTGCTAAATGCGCACTTCCAGACAAACTTTATAATGATTCTGTGATCAAGATTCTATCAATGTTTACCAAGTTTAGGACCTATTTCTTCCTCTATTGAGCAGGAGTGTGGCTGGCAAACAAAACATGAGAAAAGCCGAAGACCGGGCTCAGTGGCGCGTCTGCAGAGAGACCTAGAGACCTACGTCCAGCAGTGGACTGATATAGGTTGATGATAACAAAAAAAATTATCTAAATCGAACTACTCGGTCAAAAGTTCTGCATGGTCAAACATAAAATAATATATAGGTATATTGTACATTGACTTGAGAATCTATACATATGTATATACACATTGACTTAAGAACCTCCTTCCTTTTTTTCGTTCGTTAAAATGCCGAAGACCAGGCTCAGTGGCACGTTTTGGGAGAGACCTACGTCCAGCAGTGGACTGATATATATAAATCTATGACCCATATTGAATGGTTCATTATGACCTTTGTATATGGTTAACACACTTACAGACAAACAAACATATCATTATCAATATAAAGAATTAAAGATACTTGTGTTATCAAAATCTTTGGTGTGTGGTGTAAGTTATAAGAGATAGCGATTTAAAAACATTAAAAAAAAAAGATTTTTTAGATGTCTGATGTTCTGTGTTACTATTATGTAATATACGATCGTACAAACATTTATCCCAAAGCGGGAATCGAACCCGCAACCTCCGCGCCGCAGGCGGACCTTCGCTACATCGGTTGTCAAAAGCTAGCAACTTATACTGCACCCGTTTTGAATACGTGGCTCCACGCTACATATTACTTTAAACGATAACTTAGCTCAGTCTCGCATTATACTAAACAAAACCATCATTATGGAAGGTCCGGATCTAGAAAGTCTGCAAAAACTCGAAGAATTGCTAGCAAGTAGTGGTAATAAGGAGAATCCATTGAGGAAAGATGTTCTAGAGCTGATAGAATCTGCGGATTTGTCTGATGAAGTGAGAGAGAGTCTTAGAGCCATGTTGAGGGGCGATGTGCCCCAAGTTTTTGGGAGTTACGGCAGTGGGGCACTCCTGGCTGTTTTGTTTGTGATCGTCATCTGCGCTATTGTCTGTAAGTACACAATAAATAATCAGAACCAAAGTAGTTTGCTTTTTCTTGAAAATGTAAAGAAAAATAAAATAATAAATAAAATAAAATACTTAATAAACAAAATAAAATTAAATAATCTTTTGTAATTTAAAAACTGGGAGGCCTTTGCCCAGCAGTGGGACAATGTAGGCTAGAATAAAAAATAATAATTTAAAAACAGAAATATAAGATACTAGTAGTACGCCCCGGCTTCGCACGGGTAGCGGGTAAGGAATTTTATAGGTATTTTTTTACACCTTGGGTTACATAATTGAAGTTTTAGTAAGGATCCCTAACTTTTTTGAAAATATAATATAGCCTATGTTCAGCGCAGATAATGTAGCTTCACAACGGTGAAAGAATTTTTGAAATCGGTCCAGTAGTTTCGGAGCCTATTCGATGCAAACAAACAAACAATCAAATCTTTCCTCATTATAATATTAGTTTAGATACACAAAGCTATAGGTACGATGTAAACAAACAGAAATATAGATAAAAAAAAAGACGTGTGGCACTCGGGGACTGCCGCTGTAAAACTATTGCATAGCATTTTTTGCTGGATTACGCATGCGCAGTGTTAGGTTATTTTGTTACGGAATTTCTGGATTCGATCTCCACGCTCAAGGCCCGCGATAGAAGCTATGCAATAGCTTAACCGTTTCGATGCGGGAGTCTCTTGGACAAACTTTAACGCCTGGCGGCGAACAAATATTTCGTGGCACCACAGAGGTGCCTAACGCCAGGGACTTTGATGACACCACTATGGTGCCCTCCGCCAGGAATTGTAACTTATCGCTTTTTTGCCTGTTTTCACGTGCTGAAAGTTTAGTCGCACCCAAAACCGAACGTAAATTGTTTAACTTTTCGATTGGCGTGTATAAAAGTAACTATCTACATGTATTAACGGAAATAGAAGGTAAATCCCGTATTTCTATCAGAGGTTGTAAACATTTTTGTAGTTTTTTGATGGATCGATTGATTTAATGTTGCTGTAGAGTGAAATATGAACATTCGAGACATGCAGAGCGCTATGAGTCTTTTCTAGTGTTTTGTTGGGAATTCAAATTCATATAAATTATTTATATGAATTACATTTCATATAATTTCTTTATGGAAAAGGTTGAGAATCCCTGAAGTGTGTGAAATCACGTGATTTCCTGAAACTGACACTGTAGGGAGGATCTGTGTGACAAATAAAGACTCTTTTGTTTACGGAAACTTTTTGAAAAACGTCAATTAATTAGATTTTTACGGGTTTCAAATTTGGCACCTCTCGGGTGCCACCCGCCATACGCAAAGGATAATCCATGACACCACTGTGGTGCCACCCGCACGGAAACGGTTAAAAATGGCTAAGGAGAAAGGGAATAACTAAATAAAACAAAAATGTGTAGTCTATTAATTGGTCTATACTGCAAGTACATCGATTGGGTCCGCCGGGCGGCTCATCCGTGATGTGCGAGAAAGAGTAAGAGCTATGGGATAGAACGAGATACATTGTGTAGTTAAATTACTGATTACAAAGATCTGCTTCTCAGCAGACCTTAAAGGAACCTCCTTTTTCCAATTCGACTTTTTTGTTTTTTTTTTTGTACCTAATCGTATGTTACGCGATAACTCTGCCAGTCATAAACCGATTTTGATGGTTCTTATTTTGTTTGATAGATACTTCAAAGTTGATTCCATATTTATTTAATTAAGTTCTGACTCTTTGAGTAGATAATCTTTAAAAATGTATTTTTGTCGATGACGATTCAAGTCTTTTTTTTAATTTTTGAAAAAAAAAAATCTGTACGGATTTGTCAAGGATTCTTTCTGTTAATATATAGGTTAAATGTTAACTGATAAAGTATCAAATGCAACTTAGTGTTGTTTTATCGAATATTATTTACCTACGTGCAACAGGGTCACTTATCAACATGTTATCTACGAAACGAATTTAAACTATAGATATGACTTTAAACATAGATTATATATCGTTATGAAGTAAACAATTACATCATTAAATTTCATCATCATCATCAACCTATATCAGTCCACTGCTGGACGTCTCACGCGTACATTTTTACGGTCTATCTTATAAAAAGTTAGCGCAGACTTGAAGTATTGATTACGATACGTAATGATGACATAAAGTCAACGCTAACTTTTTCTAAGATATGGGGTTAAAATGGTTCATCTTTAGGTGACGACCGATGTGGCGCGGTGGGCTAAGGTCCGCCTGCGACGCGGAGGTTGCGGGTTCGATTCCCTTGGGATAAATGTTAGTACGATTTGCAAATATTTATTCCGGGTGTTCGGGGTACTTTATATGTATAATAAAAAATATCTATCCATGTAATGTATTGTATTAAGTATGTCAGTCTTCTAGTACCCATAACACAAGCTCTGCTTAGCTTGGGGCTAGATGATGTTGTGTGGATTGTCTACCATTATTTATTTATACCTACCTCAATAGTAATGTGCGAATGAAAAGTTTTATTGTTTCATAATCTGTCCATTGATAGCAACCACCCCTACTACATGTATTTTAAGAACATTTAACTCGAATGCGAGTTGTGTATAATACCAAGCAGCCTAACGGCCGGTTTCTGAAACGTTGATCATCCAAAAAATCAAATTACAATGTGTCAAAACTTGGATCAATTGTTATTTGGGTTGCTTAAACGCTTGTCATCTGCGAAATATTTAACAACAGATCAGATGACAAGCGTTTGAGCAACCCAAACCACGTGGGTGTTTTGATTAATTCTATGTATGTATTTACAAACAAAATGAATTTATGTATTCTATCAGCAATCTGTTCCCATAGTACAAACTTTGCTTATATTATTAGTTTGGGACTAGAATGTGATGACGATGAGTAATGTAAATGAATATCCGCTAATCTTATAAAAAGTTAGCGCTGACTTTATGTCATCATACTATCGTAATCATTACATCAAGTCTGCGCAAACTTTTTATAAGATAGACCGATAGTATTTATTTAATTGTTAATGTAGCCGCTAGAGAGCGCTTTATCAGTAACTCACTATCGACTGTAAATCGTGAACTTGTAGTAATAATGGTTTCTGAGATAAGCAATTTAGTTTATCTTGAATAGTCGACGTGTTGAGTGGTGAGTTATCACTTTTAAATTGTAATAATACAAGATTCTTTATAATTTAATATTCATTTAAATGTAGGTTAGGTTTTTTGCGATTTCGTTTGCTAGCTATTATTTTAACATAAAACATATTATTTCTTTTTAAAAAAGTGATGATTTATAGACCGAGAGATAGTAGCAAAAAATAAGGAATATATATAAGGAATATATTTTGTAATTTTTTAAAATATTTGAATTTAACACCTTTATTAGAGTAAAGAAATGGAAATTAAATTGAAAATGTTTTAATATTTTTTTGGATTTTGTTGCAAAATAACTTAATTGCCTATAGCTACGGCTAATTTCTTTTAATTAAAATTTTATTAGAAACGCGCGTATACAAAATATAACAATAAAAAAACAACAATACAAGATGGCGCCAAAACTCCATACATTGTAAATGCATAGAATGCGTTTTATTTGGCTCCAATCCAACAAGAAGGGCATCTCTATAATTATCTACAAACTATCCTCAGTCTTTCAGGATTTCTGTTATATGTTGATCGTGTACCTTTTTAGTTTTGTTAATATTCTTCATAAATTATATCGTGTTAATTGTGTTCATTATTTGAAACTTAATAATTTAGTGTTAATGAAACAGCAATCGTTCTGTGCCGTCAAAATGCTAAAAGAAATGTTGCCATCTGTAATTTCGTAACTTTATAATAGTAAAGATTCCTTTGTAAAATATATTATTAAATAAATAAATAATAGTAGAGCTAAAAGTATTTAATGGTACAACAGTGATCATGGATAAATTTATATTTAAATAAGTACAGAATATGAAATGAAATACTCATGTAATATTTCTCTTTATCGTGTTCTGACTTCAAAATCAAGTTTATAATAAATAACTTATTGTTAATAAAAATCTAAAACTAAATTACTCTATGTAATAACTAGTTAATGCAAACGAACTCGTAAATAAACTTTTTATTTTGTTTGTTTGATATCAATTTTCCCGCCTAAATCAGCAAAATGGCGGACGACGCAACAACCGAACAAGCGGGACCAGGGATGAATCTAGGAGGAATGATCAGCGAAAAATTAACAGAAACGATAAAAAACATGGACGTCATGACCGTATTACAAAATATGGTTGCAACAGCACCCGAAGACGAAGAATCTGAGGAAATCAGACAGAAGTTACAAGGAGTTTTAGCTCAGTTCAATTCTATGAGCGATAGTGATAAAGCAGCGTTCACACACAAAATAAAAGAAGGTCTAGCGAGCAAAATAAGCTCTAAATTATCAGACCCTAATGCTATAAACCTGAGTGGCTTAGAAGAAGCTATAGGAACCGCGGTAATGAACCAAATCTACATGGTAGCGGCTGGCGTTTTATTTATCATTATTATTGTTGGTATGTTTGAGTTTATCGTTTTAAAAACTAATTATTTATCTTTTTTGGATACGTTAATTGTATTTATCAGGATTAAGACATGATTTTGATTTTATTAATCTGTGATTAACAATGTAATTAACAGGTTTTGAAATGTAAAACTAAGCAAAGCTGTGTATTAATTAATATATTTCTTTAAAACAAAATAATTTTACCATAAATGATGAAATTGTCATATAAATATAATAAATATTCTTGGACACTTTACACATCACACTCTAGTCCCAAACTAAGCAAAGCTTGTACTATGGGAACTAGATTGCTGATAGAATACATAGATACATTTTTTTTATAATATGTACATACATAGAATTCATAGTGACACATAATGTATAAATGTGCTAGATTTTAAGGTCAAGTACTTGATAAAAATGAGATGAACTTTTGTCATTGAACTTGTACATGGGACAAAAAGTAAATATAAACAAATCTAGATAAAGTATGTATATTGGAGTGGAAATTTTGCAGCTTTTTTTTGTGAATATATTTTCTAATATATTTATTAATAAACTAAGCAAAGCCTGGTATGGAAACCTACTATGGAAACTAAATGGCTGATAGAATATTAATTTTATTTTGTAAATACATACTAAGTAACACCCAGACGCTGAACAAATATGTTCATCACACAAACATTTGCTGTGGGTGGGAATCGAACCCACGACAAGAAGACATGGAAGACAGAGCTACTACCAACTGAGCTGTAGCGCCTGTCAATGTGTATAATATATGTACTGTGGGTGTAACATAAATAAATTGAGCAAAGGCCTCTCTTTTTTAAACAAAAAAACTTATTCCTTTTTTTTGACAAGAAATAAGCAATTAGACTGTTATCATATTTTTTTTCCTAAGCCTAAATAATTTGACATAATTGTTTTTCAGTGTAGAATTGTTAATATTATGTTTAAAATAAAAATAACTTATATACCAAATCAGCTTTTACAAAATTACTATAAATATCATTATGTTTGAGTAATTTATTCAATAAAATCATCATAATAATATTATTTTTTTATTATTTTTTTAGTATTCTTCGCCTACAAGCTATACAAGTCTATAAAAGACAAGGAAACCAAAAAGGAGGAGAAGAGGAAAGCCAAACTATTAAAGAAGAAGAAGTAAATCTGAAAATGACGTCACCGGCCTAGAATTAAGTTGTCGAGAAGTTATGTATTTGGATGTTATGTTAGCTCCTTGACTATCTTTGTAATAATTAAATATTGTCAATTATTCCAAAATTATTTTAAAATATATTATTGAAATGTATTTACAACTAACTTCGTATTATGTGACATTAATATCTATTTTTTTGAGATTACTATATTAATTTTATCTTTGATATCTCTCATAAGTAATTAAAACGCAAAACGAGAGAGAGAGAATTCGAACGTGTCACGAAATTTAATACGCAAATTTCGTATGAAGCAAATCAAAAATTCGGTTCGAGAAATATCGTCTTGATGATTTCAAACATAGTAAAGAGATATATTACAGTACATCACGACCCATAACAATAAATAAATAATACACGCACAAAAATCTTAATCAAATATACTAAATATATATATAAATAATTAATTACCTCATCAGTAAATAGAAATATAAAGAAATAATCAAACTACATCTACAAAGTGTCAATATCATGCTGCAGCTTCAAATCCAAAATGATGGTTACTGGAATAATGTTTTTTTAAATGACGAATAAAACATACAATTAAAAATAATGTTCCAATTATTACATGTAAACCATGGAATCCTTAATTCTATATACATATTGAATTATTTAAAAGAAAGTCAAGCGGAGCTTAGATATTAAAAATATATTAATATAATAACTGTTTCTAAATATGCCAAAATATAATTTAAGATATACAAAATGAAAATTTAACTATAATACATAATTTATTGACATAATTTATTTTGAAAACGACTGAAATCAGAGAACTATTTTAATATAGGAATATGTTTTTATCACTGTTATTACAATCAGGATAATATGGAACTATATATTTATATAAAGACTTAAATTTTTAAGTAAAGTTGGTTATATAGAATCAGAGAATAACATATCCATCGCCAAAATCTTGCTCTCATATTAACTTAGCTTTTGTAAGATTCTAACGATCTATCTTATAAAAAGTTAGTGCAGACTTGATGTCTTCATTTCCATACGTATTGCTGACATAATGTCAACGCTAACTTTTTATAAGATAGGGGGTTAGTCTAGAATGACATCTATAAATAGTTGTTTATACCTTTCTTTTACATCAAAACTATATGCCATAAATCATGTACAAACATTGACAGCTCACACTCAACTCAAATGATCAAAATAACTCTTGGTTAGCAAATTGCTAATTAGATTTGCTTAACCTTCGTTTTCATTCGCTTCTTGATCATTTTAATCGCTTAGGGGGGCCAACGACGAAATAAAAGTTTCCGTGTTCCTCGGGGAGCCAACGCCCGTAAGCCATTTTAATTACTTCACTAATACATTTTGGTGAAAATACAGAAACATTATCTGTCAAAGTTTGCGCATTATTAATTGTTAGACTATAGCCCTTGTTTTTCCGTGTTTTTTTTTATATTTATTACGATTTAAAGCCATAACATGACAAAAACTTTACTATTTTGCTAAAAATCTATAAATGAACGGTCTATCTTATAAAAAGTTAACGCTAACTTTTTATAAGATAGGG
Source organism: Ecliptopera silaceata (assembly GCA_932527185.1). NCBI lineage: Eukaryota > Metazoa > Arthropoda > Insecta > Lepidoptera > Geometridae > Ecliptopera > Ecliptopera silaceata. The sequence continues at coordinate 2,089,029 of OW052217.1, read as the reverse complement.
GGGTAGAAACTTTGTTTTCTTAATAATATTATACTATGGTATACCTACGTGACATTCCTGTAATCTAAGAGTGAAATTTTAGTGCTAATAAATCGATGTTGTTATATAACTTTTATTTTATTTACCACCATCTCTCGCACTAGGTTTTTATATTATAACTTTTAAAACACTGAATTACCTACTAATGTTTTACTGTAAAGTTATTATAGCATTATTTCATAAAAGTTTGCTTATTAGTTATTATAGCACAATAATCTCTTCTTCTTCCTACCCTTATCCCACTAGGTGGGGTCGGCACAACATGTTCTTTTCCTCCATTCTCCTCTATCATCCGTCATCTCAGTATTCGCTCCTTTCACATCCATATCATTTTTCACACAATCCATCCATCTCTTCTTAGGCCTACCTCTTCCTCTATATCCATCCACATTCATACCTAGCACTCACGTCACATGACATTCTTCTCTTCGCATATGTCCATACCACGCCAACCTGTTACTCCTCATTTTTTCAGTCACTGGAGCTACTTTCAGACTTAGAACTTTCAGAAGTAATGAAAAAGAGAGAGAGGTCTTACCACAATTTTTAGCTTTGTTTTGTTCTCATCCTCAGTAAATGGTATGCTGAGGACCCATGTGCCTCGCACACAATATAGCTTGTGTTTCTTGGTACCTAAATTTTGATCTAGATTTTCAGACCTATTCTAAACTAAATGACTGCATACTCAAAAATCAAGAATCTTTACGGTCTATCTTATAAAAAGTTAGCGCAGACTAGATGTATTGATTACCATACGTAATGATGACAAAGTCAACGCTTACTTTATACATGATAGAGGGTTAATGTTTTTGCTGGGGACATGTATTTATGGTAGTTTGGTACATAATAAAACGAATGAATAATAATAAGACATTTATTTTCATAACAAAGATCACATACATATTTTAGTGCTGAAAGATTCAGGCATCCAAGATGGCTACAAAGTTATAGAATTAGATAAACCAATCTAAAAATGCAGGCGCCTCTATCGCGGCTACACTCACATGCAATAGTAAAGATACAATTACCTACTATACTAATGAATTCATTTCACAGAACAGTTTCTGTCATTGGTTGTACAGTCACAGTCTTGACACGTTACATATAATGGCTGATTAAGTCGGCCAACAAGATTTTATTAGCATTATGCCTTGATCACACGTACCGAGTAAACCGGCGAGACAGTGACGTATTTAAGATACACTGCGCGCTAACGCTGCAACGTTCAACAGTAAAACTGATGTCGACGCGCAGTGTATCTCAAATACGTCACTGTCTCGCCAGTTTACTCGGTACGTGTGATCAAGGCATTAGATGCATTAGAGACGAACGTGTGCATTTTTAAAATGGCTCTATACAAAGTGTGTTTGCTTCGAAAACAGATATCAAAGTCAATTTTACAGAAAAAAAAGACGTGTGGCATTCGGGGACTGCCGCGGTAAAGCTATTGCATAGCATTTTTTGCTGGATTACACATGCGCAGTGTTAGGTTATTTCGTTACGGAAATTCTGGATTCGGTCTCCACGCTCAAGGCCCGCGATAGAAGCTATGCAATAGCTTAAAAATAACTGTCGCTCTACAATCTCCATAGTCTAATTACATTGAACATTGCTGTATCTATTTATACTTAGAGGATTGCAAACAAAAGAACACTAAATTATATAGAATACATACATTACGCTAAAATCTAGAACTGTTCAATATTTACGATTATATTTATGATTTGACTGATTAAATTAAAGTATATATTATTACTTTTAATTACAAGCAACTAACAGCATGCATTTTAATATTAATTTTGCAACAACTAGACATATTAACATAACTTAAAGATTATAATATCAATAAGACCTCCACTTTATCAAGTAAGGGAACGTACCCATACCACGTGACCTATTTTTTTAGATTTTTTGACCCCTCCCTCCCCACGGTGACCACTTGTAGTAAATGCCGCCCCCCCCCCCCCCCTTTAGTTATCACGTAGTAATTAATAATTATGTTTTTTTTCACTTTTCCCTAACACTACGCGTTACTGGAATTGACACTACGCGTTACTTACAGTTCGACTGCCGAACTTTGCAGCGTCAACGCGCAGTGTAACTCGAATATGCTTTCGTTACAATAAGTTTACGTGCGTCACATTTATTCGTGCCACTGAGTTTAAAAGTTACATCATGGAAATGTACTAATTTCTACCAAACCTAGCTAATAACAGCCGATTCCCAGCAGTCTTACCAAGTCGTCTTACTAGTAGAACTACTGGGAATTTTCTTCCCAATAGACATGTAAGTCTTCTGGGGATATTTTTAGCTTTATAAAGTCTATTAAGACATGAACAGTTACATAGTTATTATGAGCTAGTTAAATGCATTTATAATATTTACCTACAATGCCATAGCCACAAAATTTCTGCATTTATATTCAAAAAGACCTTTATACTTTATTCACAAACAAACTTACGACTATACAGTACATATTTACAAAATGTACATTGTCATATAAAATACATAAGAAACAGTTGAGCTATCTACAGACCGTTGCAAACGATCTATAGATAGTTCAACTGATCCAAATCAGTACCAATCGGAAGCGTACCCAAGACACTGCCTGCATTGCCGCGCTGAATAGCAATGCTGATACGCTGGGCCAGATACTCACCAGCCCTCGGGTCACGCGTCGCTTCGACTAGACGCCCAAAAAAAAGACCTTATTACTAAATTAACCGATATGTATTAATTATGAGTAATGCCTTAATTCTGTTATAATGCCATTAATTAACTATTCACAAGAAATATTTGGTATATATGTGAGATTTGAGTAAACCCCTCTTTATGAAATAGAAATAAGATAATCTCTTATTTTATATTATCTAATCAATAAGATACATAAAAAATTGGATACCCCTAATGCTCAAAGCACTATTATACAACACGGAATCATTATATGCAATGATTTACAACCACAGAAAGTGCAATAGAAGTGACCAAATTTTTGTAATATTGTTTCAGAGCATAATCAACACGAAGAATATGTAATAATGTAGTATTATTACACTTTATAAAGACTTATTAATCAAAGATAAACTGTTAAATATATAATCTGATTAAATTTTAATAACATAACACTTTCAAAGTTTCAGCCAATATAAGCAAGCTTTTACTTACATAGTACTATATTATAATTAGAAAGTTACTATATCTAATTTAAATGCCATTAAACATATATTTAAAGCTAATTTTGGATTTAATAGTTATTCGAAGCAAGCTTTATCCTAAACCTAATTTTTAAATTTGATTTAAGATTCATAGTATGTGTTATGGGTACTAGAAGACTGACATACTTAATACAATACATTACGTAGATAGATATTTTTTATAATACATATAAAATACCCAGAACACCCGGAATAAATATTTGCAGATCAACATTTATTCCAAGGCGGGAATCGAACCCGCAACCTTCCGTGTCGCAGGCTGACCTTCGCCCGCCGAGTATCGGTCGTCAACATTAAACCTAAGTCACTGATAGTAAGTCACTTTGCACTACTGATGTCACTTTTCACTACTGATTTTAATTTGTCACTTTGCACTACTGTAGCTCTACCATGAGTTTTTACAATCTATACTCGCTAGCGTCTGTAGTTAAAAAAATGTATAAAGATTTGTACAGCGCCTCTAGCGGATAGTTGGGTAATTCGTAATACTAATATTGACGTAACTAACTGTAGTAAAGTCAGGCGATTTTACTGTGACAACTCATGATAGAGGTACTGATATCACTATACACTACTGATTTCACTGTCACTTTTGATTTCTCTGGACACTTTATAAGCCCTGGCTTAACCCGAGGAAGAAGTCTTCTGCGCCAGTCATGGCTAAGAATTCATCCAGGTCAAGCTGGTGTCAGGTATAGTTTTGTTCCATCACGGCTATGACTTTAGGTTCCGGGATGACCTCATCCTCGGAGAGCTGAGGTATGGAGGTCTGCGAGTCGGTTTCACTGTCAGAGTGATCTTTCTGAAATATGCAATGTTTTGATTATAATAGATGATGGAAGAGATTGTTAGATCGAGATCGAGAGATCGTTAAGGCCGCTCATTGTGCATTTGAAGTTAAAGCTATTGTTTTTTTAATTTTTTTATAGGATAGGATTGTAAAGATGATGGTGATGTACTGTCAAGCCATCTATATCGCTACATGATGAACAACATCGTAGTCTACGCAAAAGACCAACAGATGGCGACAAATCCTAGATCGCGCAAACGAAGTTATCGCGGAGTTTGAACATAAGTAATATAACCGATTACTATCCATCGGTCCGAGCGACCCTAGCCAAAGGTAGCTCAGCGTGGAAGATCTTCCCTTTTCGAAGGCGATACCACACCTATCTCCTCAGTACCTTAAGAGTGAAGACAGTGTACGCAGGCGGGTCGGTGTGGTATCGACACGCATCCGACGGTAAGGGTAGTTTCGGCACGGGTTCCTTGCAGCCGTCCACGCCGCGAATATCGCTGCACGCTGTGAACAGCACCTAAGGAAACGATAGGTTTGAATTACTGTATTTAATTTGATTTTTTTATTTTTTTTCAAAATCAAAAAATTTTTATTTTCAAATTAGTAGGAAATTACTTAAATTAGAAACTAGTACATATTTGTGTAGGTACTTTGTGAGACAACCTTTGTAAGTCTGGGCATTGACACCTTGCTCTAACTTAGTAAAACTTGTATGTAGACGCGAGGGATCTCTGCTCGATGTATACACTGTATTTAATTTTATTTATATGTACTGTATTTAATTTTACTACATTTGGTTAGTTAACTCTTATTTTAACAAATGTATTTTTGAGTACTATGTAGATTGTTTGACATTTTAAATTAATTTGTGTAATTGGTTTTTGCCGTTCAAATTAAAAAAATAAATAAATTTAGGTATTAACTCATTTAATTTTTTTTTTAAATAATTACATATTAATACGTATTAGGTATTAACTTCATTTGCATTTATATACATTTTCGAGTAATTGGTTTTATAATAACCTTTTCAAAGTTTATGTAACTAGTTTTTAATTTGAGTATTTATTTAATTGTTGTTTAGTTAAAAATTTGTTGTTATAACGGCAACATAAAATACATAATCTGTGTAAATTACAATTCTCCAACTATCACGGTTCATGAGAAAAAACCTTGGTAACAGACAGACAGACCGACAGTGGAGTCTTTGTAATAGGAGAGTTTATAATTAATTAGTTTTTAAGAGGAGAGTGAATAGGTTCTATCTAGGCAAACGCGTTACACCGTAGGCCGCATCATCATTTAACATCAGATGTGATTGCGGCCAAGCGTTAGCCTATAATGCATAAAAAAAAAAAAAAATAGGGCCATTTTACCCTATGCATATGGAACCCTAAAAATCAATGTGGAATGAATATTAGGTCTTTACCTATGAAATTGCCGTTCTGCAGTACTGGCCATTTCAAATCAAAATATTTTTTGTTTGGCTAAAAATTATAATTTCTAATTAATTTTATTTTAAAAACATGGATTTTTTTTTCTAAAAGTAGTCATTTGTTTATTGATTAGTGTTACATTTTCATCGCATTTCAATCTTTTTCGTCATCGATACGTTAAAAATTCGAGTAATTATGGAATATGAGTACCGTCGTGGCAGCAACGCGGCACAAGTGGCACGCAACATCAACGACGTTTACGGAGCTAACACTACAAACCAACGCACCACCTGTTATTGGTTTACTCGCTTCCGTTTTGGAAATTTCGACCTGAAAAATGAACGTCGCGGTCGTCCGAAGACTTTGGTCGACAATGACGAATTAAAGGCAATTGTGGAAGCTGATGGTACACAATTTACGGCTGAATTAGCAGCAGCTTTCAACGTTAGCGTCAAAACAATATTGGTCCATTTGCGTCAAATTGGCAAGGTAAAAAAGCCTTACGAATGGGTGCCCCACGAACTCAATGATCGCCAGCGCGAAGTACGCGTCGAGACGTGCCTTGCGCTGCTCAACAGACACACAAATGAAGGAATTTTGAACCGCATGTTACCTGCGATGAAAAATGGATTCTGTTTGATAACCGCAAGCGCTCAGCAAGATGGTTGGATCCTGCTTCAGCACCTAAACAATGCCCTAAACGAAAACTTACCCCTAGAAAAGTGATGGTCACTGTTTGGTGGTCTAGCGCCGGTGTGATTCATCACAGCTCTCTCCAAACGGGGTGAGCATTACTGCAGATGTGTACTGTGAAGAACTGAACACAATGGTGGAGAAGCTGGCACATCTCCAACCAGCATTGGTCAATCGCTCGTCTCCGCTGCTCCTGCACGACAACGCGCGACCTCATACTGCACAGCAGGCGGTCTCCAAGTTACAAGAACTGGGGTTGGAAGCTCTCCGTCATCCACCCTACTCACCAGACTTTGCGCCTACAGACTACTACTTTTTCCAGAATTTGGATAACTTCTTGGCGGGAAAAACTTCAATACCCGAGAGGCAGTACTAAATGCCTTTGAAAAATTTGTTGCCTCCCGTCCAGCTGATTTCTTTAAGAAGGGCATCAATAAACTGCCACTGTGTTGGCAAAGATGCATTGATTGCATGGGTAATTACTTCGATTAATACAAATAAAAAATACATGAAAAAAATTCGTTTCTATTTCTTCATACAAAACGGCAATTTCATAGGTAAAGACCTATTATTTATCTGTGTAATTAAGTATGTCAGTTTTCTAGTACCCATAACACAAGCTCTGCTTAGCTTGGGGCTAGATGATGTTGTGTGGATTGTCCAGCATTATTTATTATTTATTCATACCTGGTTTCTATCATGTAAGATATGTTTCTGGCAGTATTTGGAAGCGGGCACCGATTGGATGGTGCATCTCACTGTTTCTTCAATGTATGTGCAACGTATGGTGGAAGGTATTGGACGATTCGCTGAACTATCATTCACCTGGAAAAATATAAAATTACTTAATTAATAATAATTATTTAAATTAAAATTTTAATTTTATTTATTTATTTTTATTCCGATTGGTACTGATTTGGATCAGTTGAACTATCTATAGATCGTTTGCAACGGTCTGTAGATAGTTCAACTGTTTCTTATGTATTTTATATGACTATGTACATTTTGTAAATACTGTATAGTCGTAAGTTTGTTTGTAAATAAAATATTATTTGAAGTATAATTACAAAAAAAAAAGGAATGAGATGTTATAAATATATTTTACAATAAATACATAAAATCAAATAAAATAATTTAACTTGTGGTATTCTGTTCTCTAGATTCTACTTATTAGGATACAGTTGTGGCATCGACACGACAAGAAGAAGAAGCATACAAACATTATTGAATTTGTAACAGGTGATTAGAGGAAGCTAAACTACATAGAACACACGTATATCTACCGCCGCCGACGCAACACTAAACTCTCTACTATGCCTCACCCCTTAGGGGGCGTCCATAAATGACGTGAGGTGTTTTTTCCAATTTTCTGACACTCCCTCCCCTCCTGGTGAGATGTCGTGAGATTTTATTCAACCCCCTCCCCCATCCCCCAATCTCACGTGAGATTTTTTAAAATGTAGGTTTCTGACGTACACACGTTGGAGTGTTATTGTAAAAAGAAAAAAAAAATGATTATATTGACGAAAATAGTATGATTATTTTTTATTTCAATCAGAAAAAAAATTACGTGATATTTGCCGAGACCCCCCCCTCTCCCCAACGTAAGATTAGATGAGATTTGAATCGACCCCCTCCCCCCCTTAATCATCTCACGTAATTTATGGGCGCCCCCTTACACCTTTACCTCTAGCTACTGAAACAACAGGACTTGCATGGCAACAGTAACATTAAAATATCTGCGTTTACAAACTTTTCGGGTATGACGTACCCAACCTCACTCACACCGGGTTAAGGAATAAAGATTATTCGACATTAACTTTAAATAAATAATGCTGGACAATCCACACAACATCATCTAGCCCCAAGCTAAGCAGAGCTTGTGTCATGGGTACTAGAAGACTGACATACTTAATACAATACATTACATTGATAGATATTTCTTATTCAAACTTCAAATTCATTTATTCAATAAAATCACAAGGATCACTTTGAAACGTCTTACATACTAGATGATTCTAGGCGCCAGTTCGTCGCGACCAGTGTCTAGAAGAACTGGCAAGAAACTAGACCTGGATTCTAACGTTTTATTATACATATAACACCCGGAATAAATATTTACAGACCGTACAAACATTTATCTCAAGGCGGGAATCGAACCCGCAACCTTCCGTGTCGCAGGCGGACCTTCGCCCGCCGCGCCACATCGGTCGTCAAACTTTTATGTACCTTAGCTCGTTTCTTGTGTAGTTTCCTAGCCATTACAGCTTCGACGCCATATTTCCTGTGGTACCCTGCATACGCCTTCAGTTTGCGTAGTTGCCGTCTTTCTCGCACATTAAGAGGTCCACTGCGAGCTTGTGCATTAATGCTGCCTAGAAACATGAATAAATAAATAATCCTGGACAATCCACACAACATCATCTAGCCCCAAGCTAAGCAGAGCTTGTGTTATGGGTACTAGATGACTGACATACTTAACACAATATATTACATAGATAGATATCATATTTTATCATCGTACTTCATTTGTTCTTGCCACACTGTAACTGTTCCGAAATAAATGTTATTGTATTTTTTTTTGTATTAGATAGATATTTTTTATTATACATACAAAATACCCAGAACACCCGGAATAAATATTAGCAGATCGTACAAATATTGAATGATAAATTTTGGTCTGCAAATATTTATTCCGGGTGTTCTGGGTATTTTATATAAATAATACATACGAGTATTACTATTGACGACAGATGTGGCGCGGCGGGCGAAGGTCCGCCTGCGACGTGGAGGTTACGGGTTCGATTCCCGCCTTGGGATAAATGTTTGTACGATCTGCAAATATTTATTCCGGGTGTTCTGGGTATTTAATATGTATAATAAAAAATTACTATCTATGTAATGTATTGTATTAAGTATGTCAGTCTTTTAGTACCCATAACACAAGCTCTGGTTAGCTTGGGACTAGAGTGTGATATGTCCATTAATATATTTTTTTGAACTGTAAATGAATACTTACAGTACTGTTCTTTTTCCTGTTTAAGCGACCTCAGATACTGTAGTCTAGCGTTTTGCAGCAAATACTTTAAGCGGTCCATTTGGTGCAAGTAAGCACTTTGCAGCGAACTTAATGCATGCTTAGTTTCACCAACCGCTTCTTCCGCAGTGAAAACCCCGGCTCGCCTGAAATAAATAAATAATGCTGGACAATCCACACAACATTATCTAGCCCCAAGCTAAGCAGAGCTTGTGTTTGGGTACTAGAAGACTGACATACTTAATACAATACATTACATGGATATTTTATATTACACATATAAAATAGATAGATAGATAGATAGATAAAAACTTTATTGTACACAGAAAAGGATTTTACACACTAGAAACAATAAATTAACAGCACAATGGGCGGCCTTATCGCTAAAAGCGATCTCTTCCAGGCAACTTTTGGATGGACAGGAAATTAGAATTATTATAAGACGGCGGTGTACAAAGTTTTATGAAGTACTTACGTTATAAAAATAGCTAGTAAATAATTACTACACAAATACATACAATTCATAGATAATATACATACTTACATATAATAATACATAAAATAAATAAATACTATAAAAGAGGAAATTATAATAAACCTATTGAGAAGATAAGGAAATGTAGTGGTTGTAAACCTTAGATTTGAAGATGGAAGATGAAAATACCCAGAACACCCGGCATAAATATTTGCAGATCGCACAAACATTTATCCCAAGGCGGGAATCGAACCCGCGTCATAAGTGATTATAGATTAATAATAGTAATTGATTAATTAATTCTAGTAAACCCAACTCTAAATGATCTTTGTGATTTTACTAAATAGTTTTTAATAGTAGGTATATTTATTCACAAACAAACTTACTTACAGTATTTACAAAATGTACATAGTCATATAAAATACATAAGAAACAGTTGAGCTATCTACAGACTGTTGCAAACGATCTATATATAGCTCAACTGATCCAAATCAGTACTTAATTGTAATTAATTAATTATAGTATACCTCAAGTATGTATAACCCAACTCTAACGGCCGGTTTCTGGAAACCCAAATCACGATTGATCCGAGTTTGACACATAATTATTTGATTTTTTCGTTGATCAGTTGATCGTTCGAGAAACCGGCCGTGATGCCTTGATCACACGTACCGAGTAAACCGGCGAGACAGTGACGTATTTAAGATACACTGCGCGCTAACGCTGCAACGTTCAACAGTAAAACTGATGTCGACGCGCAGTGTATCTCAAATACGTCACTGTCTCGCCGGTTTACTCGGTACGTGCGATCAAGGCATAAGTGATCTTTGTGATTTTACTGAATAAAGTTTCATTGATTTAGATCTAGTCTCACCACAATGCTTTGCCCTGCACGGGTGCGTCCTCTACGTCCTCGCTGCATTGTGTGTAGCGGTAGTTGCCTCGCGGGCCGAGCGTCACGTCCTCGCCCTCGCTGTCGCTGCAGCTCAGACATTCGAGGATAGATGCTGAGAAGGTCGCGTTTATAGATGTCGCATCCATTTGCTCTGAAAGTCAAATCAAATCATTTTTTTTATTATGTTCAATACTGTATTGAAATGAAAGACTGTATTTACAGTCTTTCCAACACGATGCTACAACAAAATACAGTTGTAGCATCAACACAATAAGAAGAAGAAGTTAACAATAAATATATGTATATCTATGTAATATAATGTATTGTGTTAAGTATGTCAGTCTTCTAGTACCCATAACACAAGCTCTGCTTAGCTTGGGGCTAGATGATGTTGTGTGGATTGTTCAGCATTATTTATTTATTTAATACTTAAGAGCTAATAGTTTATTCTAAAGTAATAAGCCAAGCTTTAAGTATAATGTAACTTTTTACTTTCATTGTACTTTCTATGTCTGCCTATGTCTGTTTATGTCTGCCTATGTCTATGTCTGTCTATCTATGTCTGACTATGTCTGTCTATGTCTGTCTATGTCTGTCTATGTCTGTCTATGTCTGTCTATGTCTGTCTATGTCTGTCTATGTCTGTCTATGTCTGTCTATGTCTGTCTATGTCTGTCTATGTCTGTCTATGTCTGTCTATGTCTGTCTATGTCTGTCTAAAACTTGTTTATACTGTAGATACTCACTGAAAGGATCTACCGCGATCGGCGTAGATTGCTCCGGCTCGGAAGGCTCACTCACCACAGAAACTGTGGACGCACATGACGTGGTTCTAGGACGTTCCACTCTGAAACAAACATTTAATAAATAATAATAAATAATGCTGGACAATCCACACAACATCATCTAGCCCCAAGCTAAGCAGAGCTTGTGTTGTGGGTGCTTTCGCCCTTCGCCCGCCGTGCAACATCGGTCGTCAAAATTATTAATGGGTTTTTTCGTTCAGAGAAACGTTGCAGTCAAAGTAAATGACTTATAATAAAAATATCTATCTATGTAATGTATTGTATTAAGTATGTCAGTCTAGTACCCATAACACAAGCTCTGTTTAGCTTGGGGCTAGATGATGTTGTGTGGATTGTCCAGCATTATTTATTATTAACCTATAACAGTTCACTGCTTGACATAGGTTAATTATGGGTCATCCAAGAATATAAACAATAACGATCGGCCTACTACCAGCTACATCGATTAACTTTTGAATGAAGAATTGGGGCCCTTTTGCTGCTGTAGCACATTAAAATGATTGTTGCTTAATTTTTATTGTTTTAGTTTTTTTGGTGTAGTTTGTTTTGTGTGCTATGTGTAGTAAATGAATGTCTATGTCTAAGAAGATGTGGAGATAAGTGTGGATCTCCTACGAAAAGGGAAGATCTTCCACGCCGAGCGACCTTTGGCTCGGGGTCCGAGAACCGATGGATAGTCATCGGTTCTATTACTTATGTTCAAACTCCGTGATAACTTCGTAAGCGCGATCTAGGACTTGTTTCTGCCATCTGTTGGTCTGTTGCGTAGACTACGATGTAGTTTACTATGTAGCGATATAGATGGCGCTACAAAGATAAATTGTATGAAAAATTGATGAAAATACTCACTTGACATAATGCTGTAGTTGGTTGAGTAGAGTCTCAGTGCTCGTGACGGGTGGCGGCGGCGCGGCTGCCCTCTGTCGCGCCATCAGACACGCGCGGGCGTGCTCGAAGCATAGTCTGAAATATAATTAAGTTTTTATAGTTTTATATGTATAAAAAATATCTATTTATGTAATGTATTGTATTAAGTATGTCAGTCTGTCACCCACAACACAAGCTCTGCTTATCTTGGGGCTAGATGACGTTGTGTGGATTGTCCAGCATTATTTATTTATTTAATAAAAGCATCATACAAAAGGCTATGTGTGATCAATCAAACAAAATATATGTTTACATGAGAACTTATTGATAGTTTCGTCCGATAAAATAATGATAGGAATCTGTAGACTTATTGTTTAGGTGATTTGCACTATCGATCTAGGATATGTAAGTGCCATCTGTTGGTGTGTTACGTAGACTACGCTACAGTTTATCATGTAGCGAGATAGATGGCGCTAAAAACGTACATATTAAGAACCACTTCTAACTTCATAGACAGCACTCGATAACAATTCAGTTGCAAATTGTTATTCTATAAAACCAGTTATTAATCTAGCTTCATTATAGAATGCACTCGATAACAGTTCAGTTGTTTAATTCTACAAAACCACTAATTAATCTCATTCAAAAACCTCGTCGCCAATAATATCGCTCCGCGCAACTTACGGCGAGTCTCTCTGATCGCCGTGCAACGGCGCAGGCGCGTGGCATCTCTCGCCGTTCGCGTAGGAATGAGCGCATTGCACGTACGGAGCGCTCGGATCGCACAGAATATGCGCGCCGCAGTACTGTCGACCGACTAACACATTAGCGCGGCATTCGTAGCCAGTGTACGCGCAAACACGCAAGCGGCTTGCTATCTCTCTTTGCACCTGAAAGTACATATAAATATTATTTTTGGAACAATCACGGTTTTCAACAAACTTTTCTTTATTATATAAATTAAATATTCATGGACATTTCACTACGCTACTAAGCAGAGCTTGTACTGATAGAATAAAATTATATACCTACTATTTTTTTGTAAATTATTAAAAACATGTTACTGATTGTCAGTTTATTGCAGTGTTGATTTATAAACAAATAAATATTCATGGACATCTCACACATCACACTATAGTCCTAAACTAAGCAAAGCTTGTACTATGGGAACTAGATTACTGATAGAATACTGTTTTGTAAATACATACATAGAATCATAGTAACACCTAAACAAGGGACAAATATTTGCTCTAGTTGGGAATCAAACCCACAACACCCAGCATGGGAGGCAGAGCTACTACCAAGAAAGCTGTGACGCCTGACATATTAAGTAAGTACATATTACTATTAGCGACTGCTGAATAATTGACTTATTCAAAGGAATGTCTCTAATAAATTATCAAAGGAATATAATTAGTATGAAATCAATTACCGTTATGATTATGATATAATTAAGCTCTCACTAACTTAATTGTTTGCTAATTAATTATTATTTGTTAGAACACTGCCAATATATTTTTATCAAGTTCAAATCATTTACTTCATAAACAAAACAGAATAAAATCTGCATCAACAATAATTACTGATAACTTACTTAAAGATTACTCTAGAAATAATTGTCAGATCTTCAACGTCCTTAGATAAGTATTCTACCAACAATCCAGTTCCCATATGTACTATGGGAATTAAATATTTGGTAGAATACTAGTATAGCTTTGCTTTGTTTAGGACTGGAGTGAGATGTGTGAAATGTTCATAAATTTATTTATAAGTACTTATGTACATAAGTAGGTATATATTATGTGTGTCCATCCAATGTACATATAAATTAATACCTATAAGTATTCAATCAGCAATCTAGTTCCCATAGTACAAGCTTTGCTTAGTATAGGTAGGACTAGAATGTGATGTGTCTATGAATCTAATAAACCAACCTCAGCCCTCAGTTTTTCAGTTTCCATTTTCTTAATCGCTTCAGGGTTTGCAGGTCGGATTGACCTGACGTTGGTGATTCTAATCCCTGAACCTGACCTTCCACCTCGGGCCAGCATTCTGACCTTCGGAAGGTGCAATACCTTCCGTGGTTGCGACATAGCTGCAACTGGGTTTTTAACTGGAAAAAACGGAAAATAAAACGTTAAATTACGTGATATGAAGGTCAACTCTTGGGGTTTTCAGGGCCTTACGTTCAGAAATTCGAATGTTGTGAGCGGAAAGCTGCTGATTGTTTTCACGTACAAATGGAAACATATTGATAAGGAAATTAACGATAGTTGGTAAAAATAAACAATTTAGCACACTTAGCAGCAAGTACAAAAAAAGTTATGAAATCAGAACTGAAATTGCGTAATAATTGCGCAGTTTTTAAAATATTTTTCATTTGAATCATGAAATTTTAGTCCACGTAGCCGCGTAAAAATTCACCTTTTCAATAGCCGGTCAAAACTGCAGCTTATTATTTTTTAAGCAAATAACCACAAACCTTTTACATTTTATGTTTGTACTGTATGATTCACAAAATAAATTAACTAATTGCTGCACAGTTAACAGCTATTTAAGTTATAAATTAATGGATTTCAAATTAACAAAAAGTATCGTGATTGTAAACAGTGATGGTCGGCCATTTGCACGGTGTGACACAGTCCCTAGGTCTGTGTTTTTATTTTGCTTATATTTTGATGAAAAGTACACGAATCGCAATAAAAATATGCACAAAACAAAGAGATTCGTCTATACTACTAATGTAAACATAGTGATAAAGTGAAACTTACTTGTGCTTGTTGCAGAACATCATTGTGTCACCGGAGACCTCACTGCGTATTTCACAAACTTTTGCAATGGCGTCTCATTGAAGAATACCTACCTAGCTACATAATCAACAATTCGATTTGTGACTATTTTTTGTGTGAATACTAGTTGATTCTGATCATTTCAAATTCATACAATAATTTAAGACTTCAATTAGTGAGCAATAACGGTGAATAAACCGTGAAATGTTGAGTTAACTTTTAACAAATCCCTCAAATGTTAACTGTGTCTACATCCGGTAGTCGCTGTCATAGCGCGGTCTCGTTCTCGCTCACGCACGTAGACGGGGCGCCTCTTTCTGTCGTGCTTTCTCGCGCGCAGTCGGTACATCCGTTCAATGGCTGGAGGGCAAGAAAAATGGTATTTTACAAAAGATCAACTACAGAATTCAGCAAGCAGAAAATGCGGTTTAGATGCAGATAAAGAGCTGGCTTATCGCCAGCAGGCCGCCAACCTCATCCAGGATATGGGACAGAGGCTTCAAGTGTATCCTTTTCCAGAAAGTGGTGATTTCAGTGCAATGTTTTTGTCGAGTCATGTGTGTAAAACGCGTATTACACGCTCTCCTATCGCGTTTTCATTAATGAAATCATGATAAATAGTGTTCTAAACATGTCATAGAAGTTATAAAGTGTGTTGTGATAATGTGCATTGGCGTGGAGATGACGAAATTTCATAATTGCTACGGCGTCACTCGAGCCCCACTTTCGCTTTGGTTTCTGGGATTTCCCGCTCTCGATTAGCTACTCGCTGCATTCTAGAGGTAAGAGCTTGTTATTCATCAACTTATAAGTGTTACGAGTCTATTGTTTGGATATAGGTTATTCATAAGTGGCACGCGTGGTTTTTCCGAGGTCGACAGCTGTGTCTGTGACAGGACGCCTGCGCGTATGACGTAGGGCATCGGTGATCGACCTGTCTCACGCTAAAATTACTCCCAACAACCTTTCCACAAACGTGAGCGAAAAACGTGCGTTTGTGGAAAAACAAAACGACCTCTCGCGTTATCATGTTTTCCTGGTATTCATGTCTATAAACAATGATTAATTTATCGTTTCAAACTATTATCACGCGAGTCCAAAAGTATAAAAGTCATGTACTATAATAAAAACACGATTTTAGGTATCATTTCATTCAGAAAGTCAAGATAACATTGAGATTTTCTATGCTTAGTTGCCTAACGCTTGATTATATTACTCGGTAGAAATTGTATAAGTTCAATGTTTTGACCTAACTTTACCTGCCTTGAGGCCATGACCTAGCCTAGACCTCTAGACTGTCTTGTATTTTAGTAAATCAAGTACAATATAATCGAATCACTTTCTTTTTTATAATTAACTAAGCAATAACTTATTCCTTCCATATATATGTTGGCGTTCCTAAATAAATAATAATGTATTTACTTACCTAAACAAACATCTATTCAATGATATTTAGAAAATTATTTCGTACATAACATAGTCCCGAACATAATTTATTTTATATTCGTCGAAATATGTAATCTATAGAACATTGTTATAGTCTCAATTATTCATTATTCTGTAAAATCATGCTTATAATTTAGATTGTCATACATACTATAGGTGATTCTAGATGCTACTTTCAGTCGACCAGAGCCTAAAAGAAACTATGGCCTAGTTACCATTTTTTTGTACTCTTTATTCTTTATTGTACACACAGAAAAACAAAACTACAGGAATACAGGAAAGTTAAAAATACCTAGGACATGTCTAGGCGACAAGGAAAGTGGTTTACCACTTTTGATGACATCTCCCAGTAACATAATTATTCGCTAAGGATTACAGATTGACAGATTCTGAGGTAGCAGTTATTAATCTGTCAAGCGAAAATAGCCCTTGATGTTTTGTACGTCCAAATGATATTCAGCCTTAGAGTGGTAAACCAATTTCATTGTCGCCTATACAAAGGTGAGCTTAACACTTAATAGAGTTCTCTACCAGCAAACATCATACGAAAGTATCAGATCATACAAAGTATTTGTATGATCCTTTCAAAGGCTAATTCCCAAAAGCCCCTGCCAAAAATCCCATAGAGTTTTTATAGTATGGTTTGATCGAAACACAGTTTATTTTAATTGACAAAAGCTAGAAATGTACTGTAATGCTCTTAGCATTTCTATAACTTACATTCTATATTACAATGAACTTGTATGGTTCATTGAACTCTACTTCATTACTGATCAGACCCTTTTAGGTTCACTGGTTCCACCAGGTCATTGAACTCTGAAGACTTTACTTTGAACTTATTGATGAAAATTACATAAGAATATAATTAGTCATTTATATAATGATAAATGTTATAAACATATTTCTGTACTATTTATATTATTATTTTGTGTATATTTACATACTTTGACTGACATCACAGCTCAGTTGGTAGTTCTGCTGTCCACTTTGGGTGGCAGGTTTGATCCCCATCGAGAACAAACATTTGTATGATTTAAGTTTTTTATTCAGAACATATTATACAGGGCATCAGTTACAAATAAAAGTACATAAAGCTATTGCATAGCATTTTTGTGTTAGGTTATTTCGTTACGGAATTTCTGGATTCAGTCCCCACGCTCAAGACCTGCTGTGTAAGATGTTTCAAAGTGATCCTTGTAATTTTATTGAATAAATTTTGTTTGAGTTCAATGCTTAATGCCTGCTAAAAATATTATGAATCAAAATATGTAAATGAATTTTATTAGCTCCATAGCAACTGCAGCATTTAAATTTATGTTAAAGTTTTTTACTAATATATGTGGAAATCAGGTCATAAGTTCCTTTGTTCTAGACTTGCTAACTATTATTAACTGACACTTGCCTAATTAGACCTACTTACATTACTGAATAAATTTAACAAAAATAAAATGAATTTATATAATTTTTTGTTTGTAAATACATACACTATAGAATACTTAGTACATTAAAACCCCAGACACAACAATTAATATTTTTAATCATTTTATAGATTTGTTATTTCCCTGTAGTATATACAAAAACATAAAAATATTACAGAAAATATGACAACAAAGTTAAATAGCATAAAATGGAACAATATTTCCAAGAATATTATGAGTCATCAGACAAACAAATACTTATGAGTCAATTTACAATAGCTGTTAGTAATATTTGTATAACTGTTATTTTTGTAGTAGATCTATGACCTTTGCTATGCTTATCTTTATTTATTTATTTATTTATTTAACACTTTATTGCACAAATTATATCACTAATGTACAAAAGGTGGGCTTAATGCTATAAGCATTTTCTGCCTGCCGACCTTAAAGGTCGAGAAAATGGTTGGCGTGCTAACTTAATACTAATAAATAGTTACTTATGGGATACCTACAGAAGAACT
Source organism: Ecliptopera silaceata (assembly GCA_932527185.1). Lineage (NCBI taxonomy): Eukaryota > Metazoa > Arthropoda > Insecta > Lepidoptera > Geometridae > Ecliptopera > Ecliptopera silaceata. The sequence goes on along the minus strand of OW052217.1, from coordinate 2,070,596 downwards.
AGGGTAACATATTGTATTGTAACCTAGGTTACAATACAATATGTTATGAATAATATAGGTACCTAATTAATAGTCATGGCTACATGCGGTCTGTTTCAAGAAGTGTTCATGTACCAAACGCTTAGCTTAAGGTGGAATCAGACGGGTAATTGTTTTGTTCATTTTTAATGTTAATTAATACATTTCGACGACCGATGTGGCGCGGTGGGCGATGGTCCGCCTGCGACACGGAAGGTTGTGGGTTCGATACCCGCCTTGGGATAAATGTTTGTATGAACTGCAAATATTTATTCCGGGTGTTCTGGGTATTTTATATGTATAATAAAAATATCTATCTATTCTAATTCTAATTCTAATTCTTGTTGGGGGAATAAGATCTGCACTGACGTCCCGCAATGGGGTGTATTGTGCATTATCCCCCTGCTAACCTCACCCCAGCCAGCCCAACTCCTTAAAGTAGCGGAGAAGGACTTTGGGTTGGTGGCAGCATTGTTCTAGTATCCCCGATGTTGTGGTTGATGGTGATGGTGGTATAAAAGACCCGATTAGTTCCTGTAGTCCAGTTTTGGACCTCACTTCATTTGTAGCAGTGCAATGCAGTAGCACATGCTCTACAGTTTCTTTTTCTTGAAGGCAACCCCGACAGAGGTCACTGTCTGTCGCTCCGATTTTAAGGAGATGGTGGTTAAGATCACAGTGGCCTGTGATAATGCCCACAATCATTCTCAAATCTTCACGTCTTAGTTTAAGCAGTGCAATATCTATCTATGTAATGTATTGTGTTATGTATGGCAGTTTTCTAGTACCCATAACACAAGCTCTGCTTAGCAGGCTAGATGATGTTGTGTGGATTGTCCAGTATTATTTATTTATTGTTTATTTTGCATCTTTCACTCCATATGATATATAGTTCATTTTTATCAAAACATGTGCATACTTTGAGGTCAGTAATAAACTAAAATAACAGGTTTTGACCGTTTTGACCATCTTGACCATTTTGACCGAAATGTCATAAAAGTGCGAGTGCTTTTGAACGACTGAATATTGCTGAACATACATGGGGGTTACATCTATAGGCATTGAGCTCCCCCATCGCCCTGCTGCTTTTGGTCCACCCCTTCTGTTACACCCTGTATAGTAACAGGTACTTCTATTCAAATTCCCAACTTATAAATTGTTGAAATATTTTAAGGAATTCAATTGTTAGTTTTTCTTTAGAGAAATATGTATTGTAATACCAAATATTATGTACCTGCTACTATTATTGTAAGGACAATTATTCTGGACATTCTACCTGCTCTATTGTGGGACAAAGTGGTCCATTGTTGAGTTGAACCTAAGGTGAGGTACTTTATCACAACACGCTTTGAACTTCTTAGTAATTGTCATAAATACAAGTAAATATTTTTACAAAAGAACACCAACTTCTTAAGAGATAAATAATTTTTATAATGCATGGTGTTCCGATTTTTATAATTATTTTTGTGATTGATAAATCACACTAGTGATCATATAAATTTGATTTAGTTAATACATTTATTATGTGTATTTTTGAGTAATTTAAAAAATGTTTTATATTACTTGTTGATGATGATTGATTGAAGTCTGTTTTCAAAATGTAAATTATTCTAATGAATAAATAATTATATTCACTCCTCTCTGTCACTCCTTTTTTTCTCATATCATTCCATCCATCATATTAATCTATCTTTTCTTTGGCCTCTCTCTACCTACATCCATCCATATTCATATCTAACACTCATCTTGCATGTCAATTATTCACAACTTCAACTTGATTACAAAATTTTTAAAATTAATTATAAATAAATTTTATTATGATCCAATATTTCCTTAGATCAGTTTCCCCACAGTTCGCAACTATGTATCAATACAGCAATAGTGTATATGCATCGGTTCTACGCGTTCCATTCCTTCACGCAGTTTCACAGGAATGCTATAGCGGCCGCTGCACTTTTCCTTGCTGCAAAGGTAAGCAAATAATTGTTACTTATACTTCCCTTCTTCTTTTTCTTCTGAAGAATTCGGACTGATATATACTACTAACCTTCTTCTTCGGACTAATATAGGTGATGTTAAAATAGAATAGAATAACTTTATTTCAGTACTTAAAGCTAGAACATTTAGAAAGACAACATATAAAAAAATACTTATTGCTAAAATACTGAAAAAGGTAATCACTCAGCTTGTGCTGGTGTAGAACCATTGGGCTCTACTACTACTCTACTCTACTCTACTCTACTCATGTTGATGATTTATCGTACTTAATATCTTAAAGGCGAAAGTTTGTACGGATTATATTTTAAATAGGAGGTACATATATAAACAGGAGGAGGTATAAACTACATTATGGTAAAGTTTCATTGTGTTCACATGTGAAAGAGTAACAAATATACATCCATCTATAAATACCATACAAAATTACGCGTTTATAATATTAGTAGTATAAACCCTAAGTGCTGAATGCCATTTTAAATGTAATAAATCATCATTCCCCTGCCCTTATCCCACGTTATTTCTTTCTTCCACTTACTCCTATCATTCGTCAAATCCAAGTCCACTCCTTTCACATTCATATCCTCTTTCATACAATCCAACCACTTGTTTTTCGGGCCTTCCTCAACTTTAAATGTAATAAATGTAACTGCATATATGTAACAAATGTAACTGTATATTACAGGTGGAAGAGCAACCGAGAAAATTAGAATACGTTATAAAAGTCGCACACGTCTGCCTCCACAGAGGTGAGGGTGTGAATGCGCTTACCTCGGAACAATATCAGGAACAGGTGAGTTCACTTATCTCTTCTTCTCTTTATAAATACAACCGATGTGGCGCAACGGGCGAAGGTCCGCATGCGATGCGGAGGTTGCGGGTTCGATTCCCGCCTTGGGATAAATGTTTGTACGATCTTCAAATATTTATTCCGGGTGTTCTGGGTATTTTATATGTATAATAAAAAAAATATCTATCTATGTAATGTTTTGTATTAAGTATGCCAGTCAGTACCCATTACACAACCTCTGCTTAGGGTGGGGCTAGATGATGTTGTGTGAATTGTCCAGCATTATTTATTATTTTATTTATATATTATATTTTGTAAATTTGTTTCAGGCTCAAGATCTAGTTTTCAACGAGAACGTACTACTACAGACGCTAGGCTTCGACGTAGCCATAGATCATCCGCACACACATGTAGTGCGGACGTGTCACCTTGTCAAAGGTGAGCCGAGATGTCGGTCGACTGGTCGCACGACTGGTTGAGAGTTGCGTTGTGCTGCCGGTATCGGAAACGGATGTTGTGTTTTTGACCATTTTTGATGCTTTTTGATCGGTTAGATCAACTATTTAATCGTTTACATCAACTTTTTGATCGGTTAGATCATTTTGTTCGGTTTGATCCAATTTTGATCGTTTAGATCCAATTTGTGATCTGTTAGATCCAATTTTTGATCGGTTAGATCAACTTTTTGATTAGTTAGATTTATATTTTGATCTGTTTGATCCAACTTTTGATCGATTCGATCCATTGTTTGATATACGTAGCATTGAGCTCGGCTCTGAACTATCTTTATATTGCACAATAAAGTGTTTTCAAATATAATCTATTTTGATCCATCTTGATCCAAATTTATTATTGACAATGAAAACAATTCAACGTAAAGAAATACTATTTAGAAATCATATATTGATAATTCGAAATGCTTGATAATATAGTTAAGAAAGCATTTTCTACTATTTTCAATATCGGCTGTATTATCAGCCAAACAAAATCCTAATTTTATATATAAATTTCGGCTTTCTCAAATTCTCAAAAACCTAGTTTTTTCAACTTTCTGGCTTTATTCTCAGCCAACAAAAATATCCCGAATTTTGTTAAAAGTATTGAAAAAATAATGGTAATAAAACCGAACCGTTTTCGATATCCGCGCACGTCTAGCGATAAATAAATGGACCAACAGGCAATGTATGAAAACTACTTATAAATAAGGTATGTTAAAACTATGTTAATTATTGTGTGTTTCATCATATCAAAAAATCATTTAACATATAGTAAAAACATCTATCTAGTAAATATTTCCAAAAAATCATTTAACAAAATAGCGACTAGTGGTTACATACTGCGATTTTTGCAAGCCCATGAAAAGATTGCTTATAATAGCTATAAAACCGCATATTTTGTAAAAAAATACTGTAAAATTACATGCAGAACCAATGAGTCATCTATATGCAAAGGTGAAATATAGTGCACGCGCTATCAACTTAGTCGTTGATAAATCAATCTATCACCAGCACAGATTTTTGTTAAGAGTATAATTACAAACATGTTTGTATATTTACTTAATTTATTATTATTTGACGACGTGGCGCGGTGGGCGAAGGTCCGCCTGCGACGCAGAGGCTGCGGGTTCGATTCCCGCCTTGGAATAAATGTTTGTACGATCTGCATATATTTATTCTGGGTTTTCTGAGTAGGTATTTTATATGTATAATAAAAATATCTATGTAATGTATTGTATTAAGTATGACAGTACCCACACAAGCTCTGCTTAGCTTGGGGCTAGATGACGTTGTGTGGATTGTCCAGCATTATTTATTTATTTTATTATTATTACAGCTCCAAAAGACTTGGCTCAGACATCTTATTTCATGGCGTCGAACAGTCTACATCTAACTACGATGTGTCTACAATATCGGCCGACAGTTGTAGCGTGTTTTTGCATACATTTGGCATCGAAATGGAGCAATTGGGCGGTGAGTTTACTTTTTGATCGGATGGAACCTTAAAGGTATGTTATTTAAATTAAAAAATATATTAAAGAAAAGTTGTGTTATTAAAAATAAAAAAATATTAACGAAAAAATGGTTGTCTATAAAGTCGGTTTACGGACGATAGTTGAACGTGACAACGAACGCAAAAGCCGATTGTGCTTCATTGTCGCTCGTTCCGCGCTCTCGCTTGCACTTCATGGAACGCCTCAGAGCGAGGTAACGCCACATGAGTCATGTTTTTTCGTGCGTGCAGCCGGCTCTATCGAATTATAAGGCGTTGTCACGTCAAAAGTTTGACAGGTACAAAGTGCATAGAAAGTAAAATATCTTTATAGATATAGTACCTGCGACGCGGAGGGTTCGATTCCCGCCTTGGGATAAATGTTTGTACGATCTGCAAATATTTATTCCGGGTGTTCTGGGTATTTTATATGTATAATTCACACATAACACTCTAGTCCCAAACTAAGCAAAGCTATGTGCTATGGGAACTAGAATGCTGATAGAATACTTACATACATTTTTTTTTTCTAAATAGAATCCGTAGTAACACCCATACACAGAACAAATATTTGTGTTCATCACACAAACATATGCTCTGGGTGGGAATCGAACCCACGACCCACAGCATGGTAGGCAGAGCTACTACCAACTGAGCTGTAATGCTTGTCTTGTGAATTGTAGTCTGTATGCAGTTTATTTTTACAGATACCACAGTCGAACGAAGGCAGACACTGGTTTTCGTACGTCGACAGAAGTGTCACGGTGGAGTTATTGGAGCGATTGACATCGGAATTCCTTCTCATATTCGAGAAATGTCCGTCGAGGTTGAAGAGGAAAATGATGAATCAACAGCGTGCTGGTATGTATCAAAGTCAAAAGTTACTTTATTCAATAAAATCACAAGGATCACTTAGAATCGCCTACATACTAGGTTATTCTAGGTACCACTATTCTACTAGTCCAACTTCCTATCATACTTCCGACTTTAATATGACAGGCTCACATCACAGCTCAGTTGGTAGTAGCTCTGCCTTCCATGCTGCGGGTCGTGGGTTCGATTCCCACCCAGAGCAAATGTTTGTGTGATGAACATAATTATTTGTTCTGTGTCTGGTTGTTACTATGTATTTACAAAAAAATATGTATGTATATAAGTATTCATAGACAACTCTAGCCCCAAACTAAGCTTAAAGCTTGTACGGTACAAATGTTTGTGTGAAAATGTCTATCAGCAATCTAGTTCCTATGGTACAAGTTGTACCATAGGAACTAGATTGCTGATAGACATTTTCACACAAACATTTGCTCTGGATGGGAATCAAACCCATTTTCAACTAAAATATATTTAATATCAATCTAGTTCGCACAGTACAAGCTTTGCTTTGTTTGGGAATAGAGTGCGATGTGTGAATTGTCCGTGAGTATTTATTTATATTTATTAGTACATATAATATTATTGTAGAAACAGGATCGCCCGCGAGCGCGGTACATTCTGCGTCATCATCAGCCGGCCCGGCCAAGCACGCGCCCGCCGTTACCGACGACTTTGACAAGCAGTTTGATAAGGGTACGTATTACATCATACATTTATTTATTTCTCTTATTTATTTATACTAGGCAAGTTTGAAAGTTGCGCCCATAACGGACAAGTTGAAGAGTAATAATGGCCGGCGCAGACCGGGACGGCATGGCAAGGGATTTTAAAGTTTTACTAATGGACATTCAACCATACTGTTACAGAAATACGACTTAAATTGCTATGCTTTAAAATGATGCCGTTCCGTTCACGTTCAATGCCACGGCATCATTTTAAAGCATAGCAATTTATGTCGTATTTCTATAACAGTACGGCTGAATATCCATTAGTAAAAATTAAAATCCCTTGCCATGCCGTCCTGATCTGCGCCGGCCTTAATAGGTTAGCGTGGTATGGGCATGTCATGCGGAGGGAAGAAAGCCATATAACAAGAAGAGTGTTAGATATGAATGTGGATGGATGTAGAAGTAGAGGGAGGCCAAAGAAAAGATGGATGGACTGTGTGAATGATGACATGTGTAAGAAAGGTGTGAGCATTGAGATGACGTCTGATAGAGGAGAGTGGAAGAAGAGGACATGTTGTACCGACCCCATATAATGTGGGACAAGGGTAGGAAGATGATGATGATTTTTACTAGGCAAATACAGTGGGTAACCTTAATTCTAAATGAAGAATTAGGCAAATGAATGTGTGATGAATATAAATATTTGTTCTGTGTCTGGGTGTTCATCATCATCATCAACCTATATCAGTCCACTGCTGGACGTAGGTCTATAAAACACCATATTTTACATTAAATGTTTACTAATGTTGACTTTTAGTTAAGAGTGTGATAAGTGTAATGTCCATGACTATTTATTTATCTAAACTAATATTATAAAGCCATGTTTGCCGAAGAACGGACAACCGTTGGAGCAAACGGATACTGGAGTGGAGACCGCGTTTAGGAAAGCGTAGTGTAGGACGCCCTCCGGCGAGATGGAGCGACGATCTGCGGAGTGTAGCTGGCAAACACAACATGAGAGGAGCCGAAGACCGGGCTCAATGGCGCGTCTTGGGAGAGACCTACGTCCAGCAGTGGACTAATATAGGTCGATGATGATGATGATGAATATTATAAAGAGTAAAGATTTGATTGTTTGTTTGTTTGCATCGAATAGGCTTCGAAACCATTGGACCGATTTAAAAAATTCTTTCACCGTTGTGAAGCTACACTATCTGCAATGAACATAGGCTATATTATATTTTCAAAAAAAATAGGGTATTTACTAAAATTTCAATTATGTAACCCAAGGTGTAAAAAAAAATACCTAAGAAATTCCTTACCCGCTACCCATGCAAAGCTAGGGCGTACTACTTAGTTTAATACATAAATGTTGTGTACGGGTGTTCTGGGTGTTTATATGTATTATAAAAAATATCTATCTATGTAATGTATTGTATTAAGTATGTCAGTCTTCTAGTACCCATAACACAAGCTTTGATTAGCTTGGGGCTAGATGATGTTGTGTGGATTGTCCAGCATTATTATATATATATATTTATAGAATACGAGCGCGAACGTCGCCGTCTCGCCGCCCCCGTCCCTGGGGGCTACGTGCCCGCGACCGCCCCCGCGCCGCCCGCCGCGCCGCCCCCGCAGAAGATCGACTACAACCTCTACAGGGAGAAGCGGGAGAGAGAGGAGAGAGAACGCCGCGAGGAGAGAGAGAGACGGCAACAGGTATGTGAGGTTACATTTTTAATTTAACCGTTTCATTTCCAAATCTAACTAATCTAATTAGTGTGTTTGGAGTGAGACGAATTAGAAGAAAGAGATAAAGGGAGAGAGGGAGAGACGGCAACAGGTTCGTGTAGTTACCAATTTTAATTTAATAGTTTCATCTCCAAATCTAACAAATCTAAGTAGTGTGTTTGGAGTGAGACGAATTTGGAGAAAGAGATAAAGGGAGAGAGAGAGAGAGAGAGACGGCAACAGGTTCGTGTAGTTACCATTTTTAATTTAACCGTTTAATCCCTAAATCTAACTAATCTAAGTAGTGTGTTTGGAGTGAGACGAATTTGGAGAAAGAGATAAAGGGAGAGAGAGAGAGACGGCAACAGGTTCGTGTAGTTACCAATTTTAATTTAACCGTTTCATCTCCAAATCTAACAAATCTAAGTAGTGTGTTTGGAGTGAGACGACAATAGGTAATTTTTCGGAGAAAGAGATAAAGAGACAGGCAGAGAGAGAGAGAGACGGCAACAGGTTCGTGTAGTTACCAATTTTAATTTAACCGTTTAATCCCTAAATCTAACTAATCTAAGTAGTGTGTTTGGAGTGAGACGAATTTGGAGAAAGAGATAAAGGGAGAGAGAGAGAGACGGCAACAGGTTCGTGTAGTTACCATTTTTAATTTAACCGTTTCATCTCCAAATCTAACTAATCTAAGTAGTGTGTTTGTAATGAGACGACAACAGGTAATGTTTGTTTGGAGAGAGAGATAAAGAGACAGGTAGAGAGAGAGAGACGGCAACAGGTATGTGAAGGTTACATTTTTAATTTAACCGTTTCATCTCCAAATCTAACTAATCTAAGTAGTGTGTTTGGAGTGAGACGAATTTGGAGAAAGAGATAAAGGGAGAGAGAGAGAGACGGCAACAGGTTCGTGTAGTTACCATTTTTAATTTAACCGTTTCATCTCCAAATCTAACTAATCTAAGTACATACTTACGGCCGGTTTCTCGAACGATGATCAACGAAAAAATCAAATAAATACTATGTGTCAAACTCGGACCAATCGCGATTTGGGTTTCCAGAAACCGGCCGTTAGTGTGTTTGGAGTGAGACGACTTTTAGAGAAAGAGATATAGAGAGATGGCAACAAGTACGTGAAAGTTACATTTTTAGATTCACCATCCCGTTTTTAAACCTGACTAATCTATGTAGTGTCCTTGGAGTGAGACGACAATAGTTAATGTTTTTTGAAGAGAGAGAGATACGGCAACAGGTATGTGAAGATAACTCGTTCGATGTTCATGTATGTAAATTAAAAAAGGTATTGTGTTTGGAGAGAGATGGCAAAAAGTTATGTAAAGATTATATTTTCAAATTCAAATCTAATAGGTACATAATGTGTTTGAGATAAACCATTATATTTTTAAATTCTATTCTGTTTCCTTATACTATGTTGTTGATAAACATTTCTAAAATAAACGCTCCTCAGATGTTAAAATTTTTGTGACTGAATTAAAAATGTATATTGGTCGTTTCTAACAGGCGATGCAAAGGCCCGGCGCGCCGGTCAGACCTAGACCGGAAGCGCGGCCGGAAACCGCCAGACCGGAAACGGCTAGGCCGGAAGCCGCCAGACAGGAAAACATTCGGCCGGAAGCCCGTCCGGAAGTCAGGCCAGAAGTCAGACCGGAAGTCAGACCAGAAGTTAGACCGGACGTTAGACCCGAAACAGCGACAGTACCCCATCATCAAAGGCCCCAACACCACCATAAAGCTCACCACCCCTGGCCGCCGGGACATCACAAACACCACCAGAAACCGCCCCACGACCACAGGCATCACCGCCCACCGCCCCACCAGACCCAACAGACCGCCCCACAAACCGCTCAACAACCGACCCAACCTCAACCAGAACCTCAAAGAACAAGACCGCCTTCTCTATTCTCCCCTGAAAATGTCACAACGCCAGCGGCCGCTGCATCTGTCCCCCGAAGGCCTACGCACCCTCAGCACAGGCCTAAGGAGCCCCGTCCACCACAGCAGGAGCAAAGGCCCACCGTCAGTCCTAAAAAAAGGCCGGATGCCACTGCAGCGGTCAGAGAAATGCAACCACCGGCTATCCTCTCACCGTTCTCATCACCACCGGCTAAGGAAGTTCCTAAAAGACAACGCCAACAATCTAATTCCGAACCCGAATTACAGGTCGTTGTTAAGAAACTAGACGAGACACCTGGATATGAAAACGTTATAAGAGAATCTCAGAGAGGTAACCCCACTAAGGTCAAACCCCCAGAGAAAAAGGAACCGAGCCGCGCCCTAAACGGTATCGAAACAGACCCTACTCTAGTATCGAATCTACTCAAAGAAAGCTTAGCTAAACCTGTCCCTATCACGGTCCCGACCGAGAAGAAATCCCCCATTGTAGAAGTCAAAAAAGAGGTCATTGAACCCATCCAACCTCCTCAACCGGAGATAATACCTTCTACAGAAGAACCCGAGCACAAACATAAGAAGGAAAAGAAGAAAAAAGAGAAGCACAAACACAAAGACCGTGACAAATCAAAAGAGGAACGAAAGAAACATAAAAAAGACAAGGAACGGGAGAAGAAGAAGGAGGAAAATCCACCACCAGCCGAACCTATAAACCAAGATGGTGGACTTAGAATAACTATTCCCCGAGACAAGTTGTCAACTAGCCCGGGTCTCAAAATCAAAATACCAAAAGAAAGATTAGCTGCACCGCCGCCCCCGCCCCAAACGTCCGGTCTAAAAATCAAAATATCCAAAGAAGTGTTGGAAACATCAAGAAAACGCGCCGCAGCCCCGGAATTAGGACCACCCCAGAAACACCCCAGACAAAACGGACATCCAAAGGTAGGTTGGCAACCCAATCCTTACAGACCACCATTACCTTACTATATGGTTCAACCACCCCCTATGTATTATAACTACCCTATGGAAGGTTTTTATTACCCTCCAATGTATCCTCATCCGCCCCCAAACCATATTACTAATCATATTGGACCTAATCATGGTCAAATCGGACCTAATCATGGTCAAATCGGACCTAATCATGGTCAAATCGGACCTAACCACGGTCAAATTCCGAACCATATCGGACCAAGTTGTGGTCCTAATCACATGGGACCAAATCATGGTCCTAGTCATCAGGGGCAAAGGCCTATGGTGCCTCCAATGTCGCAGCCTCCGTTACCAGCAATGCCGCCGCCTACGGTTCCGCCGCCGCCGCCTGAATGATCGAGGAAAGACGGAATAACGTTATAGATATCTTATGTATCATCTAGCGTTCAAATCTGGTATAAACAAGTACATACCCTCATCTGTTATGTATATAAGCAATCGTTTATTTATTTATTACTAGCTGTTCCCGCCGCGACTTCGTCCGCGTGCCGTTTTAAGAGATTTTGCGATAACCCATTACTATCTTCTTATGAGGGAAATTGATGGTAAAGAGCAGTCTATGACGGAAAACTTAGTATCTATACCTACTTATTAATAAAACCGGGCAAGTGCGCACGAAGAGTTCCGTACCGTATCTATCTCCCGTTGCCCTTATCAATATCGAATAAATAAAAATCACGTTTTTATGTATAAGCCCCCTTTAATATTAATTATTCGTGATAGTTATAGAATTGAAAATAGACAAAAATCAAAGACTCAGTAAAAAGGTCTAGTTTTACCCTTTGGTTTCCGAACCCTAAAAACCCAATAACGTAATGCTTCCATCTTGAACACATTCTCGTATAAAGAATGATCGTATCCTTATGTGTTTGGTCTTTTGGTGGAATTCTGGCGGATTCTTAGCCATCTTAATTGCTGATTCGTTATCAACACATAGGGATGCTGGACATTCACCAATGATATCTTTCATGATCTTTCGAAGCCAAATAATTTCTCTAGCAGTTTCACTTGCTGCCACTATTTCTGCCTCGGTGGATGAAATCGCTACTGTGCTCTGGCGTTTACTTTTCCAGGATATTAGACCTCCAGCATACATGCAAAGAATGCCTGAGGTAGACCTTCCAGTTTCATGATCACTCCGTGGTCAGCGTCACTGTAACATTCTAAATTATGACTATTTCCTGGCTTGTAAACGATGCCTTCTTCTATAGTCCCTTTCAAGTAACGCATTATCCTCTTGATATTGATGATGTTCTCCCTTGTAGGTTTATCTAAATTTCGAGATACAACACTGACAGCAAAGGCTATGTCAGGCCTCGTGCTTGTCATCAAATAAGCTAGTGATCCAACAGCTTCACGGTACGGGAAGTTCATTGAAACTTCATTAACATCTTGAGCATTATTTGCTTTTAAAATTGGTGTTGGCACTGCTTGGCATTTCTCCATGATGCAGTAAAATAGAACCATCAGGGTACCTTAACCACGCTCTGCTACCATGTTAAAGTAGACATAAGTACTGTAGGATCGAATAAAACCGGTTACAATAAATAAACGAATATTATTAACGTATACTGTAAAGAATATATTTAGTCAAGAGTGAAGATAGTGACATTGATGACAATCAACAACGTTTGGTTGCTATGGTAACATCTAAGGTTGGTGATAGATATTAAAGGAGTATCTATTCCTAACAGTAATTTCTTCCGTTTTCCCAACATTTCCCTTCACTACTCTGCTCCTATTGATTGTAGCGTGATGAAAAGTATCCTATATGTTGCTCAGGAGTATGAAGAACAATTGTACCAAGTTTCGTTAAAATCCGTCCAGTAGTTTTTGTTTCTATAAGGAACATACATACAGACAGACAGACAGACAGACAGACAGACAGACAAAAATTTTACTGATTGCATTTTTGGCATCAGTATCGATCACTAATCACCCCCTGATAGTTTTTTTTTTTTATATATTTCATGTACAGAATTGACCTCTCTACAGTTTTATTATAAGTATAGATAGATAATGTACATAAAAATCAGCTAAGTGCGAGTAGCATACGTAAGTCTTCGTCGCAATTTAATTTATCAAATGAATATCTCTTTTATAATTTTTTTTAGTATGTTTATAGTGAAAGACAGACAGACGTAAAGCGAAGTTTAAGTAATAGAATCCCGTGTTACCCTTTGGGTACGGAATCCTAAGAATAGATATAATGGCAACCTACTGGGTTACCTATTTGCAATGCAATCAAATCCAATGTATTAGATTGCCTTATCAAGTTGCCCTATTTGCGTAGATTTTAAATGAAAATGTCCGCGACTTCGTCTTATTATCGTTATATTTTGGATAATTCACACAATACCTTTATAAATCATATCCTATGTTATTCTGATGTATAAGCTACATTATTATAAATGCTGGCATACCATGTTTGGCAAAAGCCCCAAATTAAAATTGAATAAAAAAAAAATAGTAATTTTTGCGTGAAAGAGTATCAATGTAAACGAAAGTTTGTATGGATAGATGTTTGTATTATCATACATATTACAATATTAGTAGAATTATGCAATGAAGCACATATACATACCATTTATTTCTCAATGTTTATAAATAACAGATTGGGGTATATATTTATTTTACCGGAGCTTTTACTTAGGCTATAAAATTATGACTCAAAAAATATTATAATTTTGTATCTATCTATTCAAAAATTATAATCCTTCATACAAATGTATGTCACATTTCGAGAAACAAAAATACAAGCTAAGACGCGTTAAACGCTAAAACATGTCTCGATTTACACTGCGCGTCAATTCTAGTAACTACCATTACAGCGTCACCGCGCAGTGTAACTCAGATGCATTTGTGTTGTTTAAATGAGCTGTTAGCCTATCTGATGTTAAGCGATCACCTCCCAATACCAATAAAAGTCAGTTTATTGAGGATGTAGCCTATTAGACAATACACTTGCGTTCTTTCCTTGCGAGACAATGTACAATGTTGCTAATGCACCGGCATCGATACCCTTTTTACTCGAACAGCATAGCTATTGCCGAAGCAAAAGGTAACCGCTTGACATCAAGTTATCTACCCAATAATATATTTTTTGACGTTTATATAAGTTGTTAAGGTGATACCTCTCGCTCTAGCGGGAAATTCATTTTTTTTGGGTTTTTTACAGAAACAGTTTTGTACAGTTTCTGCACCTTTCCAGCAAATATAAAGAACCAATCTAAAAAATTGATACAGGGTTACACAGAAAATTATTGTTTATGTTCGCAAAATAGCTTAGTAAAAGTAAAAGATGTAACAGTTCAGCCGCAATAAAAAAGAAAACCCTAAAAAATTTGAATTTCCCGCTAGAGCGAGAGGTATCACCTTAAGTAAATAAATCAATATCCAAATGTGCCAAACGGACAAGACACTGACTACCTTAGACAGCGCGCCTTATATATAATATTTTTTGCACAAATATTAGCGTGACAATATAACAAATAAAAAAAATATTTGAATATTGATCTCAAGTATAGTTCTGGCAACATTTTGCCTTCGAATTGGGTAATTTATCATTAAAAAAAATTGTCTCAAGTGGTCAGAGATTTTAGTTATAATAACTAATAAATTATATTAAATATTATAAACATTGCATAAAACAGTGTTATATATTTTTTGTAAATACTTATATTATAAGTCTTATTATGTAGATAAAAAATTCTTCCGTTATTATATATTAGAATATAATAAATATACTACGAAATATCATATTTACAAAATAGGTGTTATTGCCTTCTGACATGTACTATATTGTGTTAATTACTATATTAGGTAATTAAAAAAAATAAAAAGGTGTATGAGACATCTTTCTTGTGCTAAAAACTATTCTTGAAATACTCTATTGTGGTCAAAAATCACATCACAAAAAATATTTTATCAATACAAATATTTAATTTAAATCAAACATTTATTTCTATATTATTATTGTAATTTTAGGTACGAAAATGTAATTAACGATTTGCTAGGTCCCTATAAATATAGCATAAAACATAAATTATAATAATCCTTTTGGAAATTTCACACAACATTTAAAAACAATTTATTTAATAAAACTGATTATATTATCAGTTTTATTATTTTAAAATAAATATTTATAATTACTAAACTTAAAATCACATTATTATATAATAAATGTTTATTAATATGTATAATATACAAATAGGGATCATGCATATAAATCAATGTATACATTATAGATGGAGCTTATATAAAAATATTAACTTGCTAAATGTTTTAAGGTCTAAATATATACCTACTATATTTAAAAAATAGCTTTTGCTAAATATATTATAAAGCTTCAAGCTATTTACATTATATACTTTTATTATATTACATATACATGGAATATGTACAACACTTTTACATAAATATTCAATATTGTTGTGACATATTTTGATAGAATTTAAAGATTTCTATATATACCTAGAAAACTATAAATTTAACATTCCTAATTAACTTTATTATGTAAGAAAATATTATTTATTATTGCTCTCATCATATTATTTAATAATCCGTTATTTTATTTTAAGAAACGCTTTGCTCAAAATAATGATCAAACATTTTTAGCAGGGTTTATATAAAAATGTTCCTTATATACCATTCACAACTAAATTGTATAATATATATTAAATTATTTAAAAAAAGTCATGTATACAAAAAGAATACAATATATTTACCTAAAACACCATCACATGGTATTAAAGAACAAATTTTCATTTGCAAACCTTGACAGTTTACACTCGGCTCAAATTGACAAATAAATAATGCTGGACAATCCACACAACATCTAGCCCCAAGCTAAGCAGAGCTTGTGTTATGGGACTAGAAGACTGACATACTTAATTAATATTTACAAAATGTATAACACAACTGATCCATATCAGACACAGTTCAGTGGGTAGTAGCTCTGCCTTCCATGCTGTGGGTCGTGGGTTCGATTCCCACCCAGAGGAAATGTTGATCAACATAAATATTTGTTGTGTCTGGGTGTTACTATGTATGTATTTACAAAAATTCAAAGGATATGAATTCTATCAGCAATCTAGTTCCCATAGTATAAGCTCTGCTTATCTTGGGACTTGAGTGTGATGTGTGAAATGTCCATGGATATTTATTTATTTTAATTATAACACTATTAAATTTTCGTGAAAAAACGGTCGTATTATGTGCCAAAGTTTGCATTATGATTATATTGTAGTAGCATTTTTACAATTAAATAAATATTTTTATAAAAAGACATTTCTTTCATGCGGTATACTGCAATGTTTCAAACAGATTTTCAGACAAAATATTTTTGATTATATCTACATTTATTATAATGGTTGTTATATATAATCACTGTTGAAGAAAAATGGTGCCATTATTGTTACCATTTTGCTATAATTTTTAATTAAAAAAAATATTTTTTGACGTATTTTCAAAATGTACTTAATTTTGTAATGTTTATGAATTTTTATTACTTTAAAATGTTAATTAATTTTTAAATTGTAAGTAGTTTATTATTTTTATGTTTATTATTAAAAATGTATATACTTATAGTTATTGTTGTAAAAAAGTGTTTGGCACAAATAAATATTTCAAAAAAATATAATATCACAGTTTTCTGTTATATTATACATAACGCATATTTAAGTTATATTCCACATAAGCATGAATATACAATTTGTGCCAAATAAATAAATAAAAAAAAGAGATTACCCAACACGAATTTCAACTATAATTAGTTAAGTTTTCCTAATTTGATTAAGTAAATCTGTTTATTAAGTTGACGAATTTAATGTATGTTTTTTTTATATCTGCTGATCATTAAAATATGATTTAAAAATGTGAAAAGTTTATTTTATTTTATGTATTTTTATTGTAAGATAATGTGTTAAATATTATTCTGGTAAACTAAATACAATTTTAAATTATTAGTATAAATAATGATTATGTTAATATAACAAAATTATTGATTATAGTGATAATATAAGAGTTATCATTAAAATTATTTATTACGTTAACGATATCAAAGTAATATTTGACATAAATAATTGTAAAAGTTTATATATTAAGATTAATTTTGCATGATTTTGGCTTTCATCACATCATTATTATCACTAGCTCTGTTATGGCACTATTTTCGCTATTATTTAGCTGTTATTTTTATCGTTTTTGTGTTATTTTTCATGGGATTTTAGTTATGTTTAATATGTTCAGTTTATTAATGTTGCTTTAAAGTTGTCTATTAATCACGATATTTTACCAACTTCTACATCCTTCCTTCCCTTTCTAGCCCCCCTTTTTAGAACTAAACTTAAGAGAAAGGGGGCCCCCTATTTTCTCAAGTTTGTAAACCCTTTGAATAGAATAGTTATTATCAACGAAATAATAAATAATCTTTATATGTCCTTTCCCCATTGCTTTTGTGATATTTTTTAACTCTCCTTTTCCTTTCGATTTTCACGTGATTAATAGATTTCTTTGGATCAGTATTTACTAAATATACAATATTAATATTGTTTAATGTGATTGCATTGTGTTTGTGTATATTAATCGGTAACTTCCAATTGGTTACTGAGTTTTATTACCGTTTTGCAAAATCACACATTAAAATAACTTTACATTTAAATTAAATAAAATAAAAAATCTTAACGATACTTATATTCAAAGTCAAATTTATTTACAGATTCAATTTATAATGTGTGATTCAAATTTCAAACGGTATTCTTAACTGTCATTAATGTCACTAATGTCAATCTGTCATTGATGACAAAGTAACAGCTAAATGGTAGCTTCGCGACTGTGTTACGTACCTTGTGGGGCTCGAAAGCTGTTTCAAATATTAAAAAAAAAAACTTATTTTATATTTGAAACGGCGGGTATTTTGGCACAACGCTGGGTTTTCTGCTTTAAACACATTGGTGGCGGAATGGCAGGATAAGTTCATGTCTCGGAAGGTATCGGTTGTAAATTAAAAAAAAAATAACAATCCGAGTGTGGACGTGCAACGCGCGGCGGTGGTTGTAAATTGCACAAAAACAAATTTATATCAACAATTCCAAATTTGTTACTATCTTTAAATATTGAACGTTATACGTTAATAAAATCACAAGGATCATTTAGAATCTTACATCAATCATGAAATCTGAATCGAATATATGAATTCAGATTCATTAATATAATTTTTCTGAACCATTCAGAATCATAAATTATATAAATTATACAATTTAAATATAGTTTACACAAATATTAAATATTTCGTCAAAGTCCCAATTTTTTGACGTACTTTATTTAGTTATAAATGAAACTTCTGTTTATATTCGTAAAAAAACATTATTAAAAAATACATAAATATCATATTCCTACACCTTGAAATCCGATAAATTTCTGATAAAAAACACATCTAAAAATTTCGGATTACAATAAGCGCCGGATCAGACATGTCTAATTCATATTCAAAAATATCCTTTATAAATTTGGGCCGAATCACCGGGGGTTCCCATTGGAAATTGCTAAATGTAGTCAAATATACATCATATAAATAAAATAAAAATTTGTCAATAAACAAACATTGGTAAAATAAAACAAAAATTGGTAAAAATTAATATAAAAAATTGGTAAATAAAATGAAAATTGGAAAATTATTATTTAAATTTTAAATTTTTATTGTTAAAATAATAAAAATGTCCGCCATTTAGCATGCCACCGCCCAGCGTTGTAGCCAGCCTCATTAGGAGCGCCGACACAGCGCCCGAGCTCACCGCCCTAACGGTTGCAGGTCGACACTCCAATGGGGAACGGACACAAGTGACGTCACAACCGACAACGTGACGTCACAGCCCGAGCCGACGCGTGTGTCGACGTTTCTCTACAACTTACGGACCTCAATAGTGTAGTGTAACTACGGTTTATTTTCTTTTTACTGTGCGCGCTGACTGGGCTTTGGACAAACCGAAAATGCGTTCTTTATTTGGTTATGTCACTTTCGTAATTCGAAATTTTAAATTTTGATCGTTATTGCTGTTTTAAACTACCCTCATCTGACGACAATAATATTATTACCGTCTTTTTCGTTTTGATTCGTAATTTTTGTGGAATTTTATATATTCAGGTGCTATTTTCTTTACTAGTTAAATCATATCGAGTTATTCTGATAAATCGTGAAACTTTTGACTCTTTAAAACCTCAGTCAGCGCGTATACAAAAGGGTCACAGAGATTATCAACTTATACGTACTAAATTTATAAAAACAGTTGAAAATCTTTGCGACTTAACATTTTTTCTATTTTTAAGGGTCATCGCACACGGTACTCTCTAATTTGTAAATAAATATTTAATATTAATTTTGGCAACATTTTGATGTTTTTATTTTCGTTTAGAAGTTACCGTGTGCGATGGACTTTATTCTCATCAATTGGGACGGTTTTGGCTCGCCAATGTTTATTATAATGGGCTAAGCTTTCAATGTTGTAAATATGTTTGAATTATTCAGATATGTATAAAAAATATCTGAAACACAAAACTTCACCTAGCAGATTTTAAGTAGACAAACTTGTAAATATACTTATAAAATTTAGTTTTAATGTTTGATTAGCTTAGATGTGAAATGACGAATGCATTTTTCAACTAATCAAAACAAGTTGAAATCAATCGGAAAGTAGTTTTTAGATGTTCGTCACTATTCTTTATTTCAAATATCTTTTGTTTCTTAGATAATGAAACGAGGTTGTTCATTAATCGCGTGATGTAGCAATTTTTATCTACCCTCTGTTTTTGTGGCGAAGCTTCAGATTAACCCCCTTGTCTATAATCTAACAAATAATCATCACGTTTTTAGAACATTAAAACAAGTTACTCAACGCAAATATACACATAATCCCTCTTGAATATAAGGGGCCCCCTTCTAACCCCCCTTTTAAGCATCACGTGATTAATGAACTACCCTCATAGTGTCTAATGTGTATGCTGTGCCTTCCTCCAAATACTAGAGAGAGAAAAAAAAACCAGTGTTATTAAATCTACAGACTGAATATATTTGCAGCCAAAATCGTGCCGTTACTTAAAATGCGGGAAAAATGCTTAAATGAACGGGATTTTGGGCTTTTATTGCCAGAAATATAATTTAATATAAAAAATGGTATTTTGTATCTATGGGTACTTATTATTCATTGTTGAATATGTTGGAATACATTAATATAAGTAAGAAAATATTAGTTATTCTTATCATATTTTAGTAACGTATATTATGTTTATGAATATAACTTATAACAAGTTAGTAGTATAGTTTTATGGCTACTAAACTATGTAATGATTTATATTAAATAATATTTCTGGCAAACATTTTCACGACTAATACAAAATTTGTTAACAAAAAATATATACATATTATAGTACTATCGAAACTAAACGTAAGTATATTTATGTTATGTCAACGATATATTTGACTGGTTAGAGTTAGTTAGTAGAGCGAGACGTGGCAAAGTGGGGACGTGACTGGTCAAAGTGGGGACGTGTCTGGTCAAAGTGGGGACGTGTCTGGTCAAAGTGGTTACTTACCTGGTTAGAGTGGTAACGTACCTGGTAAAAGTGGTTACGTACCTGGTTAGAGTGGTTACGTAACTAGCCACAGTGGTCACGTCCAGTTTAGTGTCCGTGGTTGTGTCTCAAGTGTATATTGTGTGATGATGGATCGCTGAACGCTGTTTTAAAATCTTTGCTGGCTCATTGTGGTTGCGTATGGGAATATTCATTATGGAAATAAAACTTAACTTGTTTTAAACACTTTGATTTACAAACAAAACCGAGATAAATAAATATAAATGAATAAATATACGACCGATGTGGCGCGGTGGGCGTTGGTTGGTTGGAAGGTTGCGGGCTCGATTCCCGCCTTGGGGTAAATGTTTGTACGACCTGCAAACATTGATTCCGGGTGTTCTGGGTATTTTATATGTATAATAAAAAATATCTATCTATGCAATGTATTGTATTAAGTATGTCAGTCTTCTAGTACCCATAACACAAATGGATTGTCCAGCATAATTATTTATATATAATATAATTCCCATATGCGACACAGCTACAGCTTACAAAGTATTGTATGTGGACTATTCTTATGACTATAGTTAGATAGGATAAATAATTATGAAAATTAAAAAAAAATATCGACTTAGCGTTGAATGAACAAAAACTTATTAATTAAATTATAAAAAAAAAGTGTACAGATTTCGTAGAAAGCAAATTGGTGAGTAGAAGTTTTTTTTTTAGTTCTTGATTTTTTTTAATAAACTTATACTTGGTTTTTATAATCTGTGGTTATGTTTTGAGTTTTTGGCTGATATAGAAAGAAAAAAAATTTAATATTCTATTATAATATATATGTCTTTACTGTTAAGTTAAGATTTTAAAAGAAGACATTTCAATATTTTATTATTATTTAAACAAAGCAGTAAGTTACTTACATAATTATATTAATATTCATTCACCTTTCAAACTAAGAAAACAGTATCAAAATCGGTTCATCCGTTCGGGGGCTACAATGCCACAAATACAGTCACGCCAAACTTATAACACCTCGTCGTTTATACATCTGGGTATTATAACTCAAAATAATTATTTTTTCATATTTTAATTGCCACAGTTTATAAAAATCCAGTAAAATAAAGGTATTGATTAGTTTGTAGATTTAGTGATTTACGTTGAGTCTACTATTTTACGGTAACTGTAAATATTTATAAATAATAGCTTTACGCAAACACAAATAAATGTTACAGTCATTGCGTTATGCAAACCTAACGTGTTCGAGTTACACTGCGCGTCAACGCTAGCTCGATTGAACGTGGCGTTGTCGCGCAGTGTGGCTTGAATGTGCTAACGTAATACGTTTACGATTGTCATATTTATTCGTGATAATCACGTTCTATAATTTAAATGATAATTCAAAATGTCTGTCACATGCACAGTTGCTATTTTATCTATCTTTAGCAAAAACAATAAAAAAAAGACTTGTGGCACTCGGGGACTGGCGCGGTAAAGCTATTGCATAGCATTTTTTTACTGGAAAACGCCTGCGCAGTGTTAGGTTATCTTCGTTACGGAATTTCTGGATTCGGTCTCCACGCTCAAGGTCCGCGATAGAATCTATGCAATAGTAAAAACACGATATAAAAAAATGTGTTTTAAAGAATTGATTTTGTGTGATAGATATTATATATTTTGACATAACTAAAACTTCATTTTGTATAGAAAGATGGACCGAGAAACAATTAGATTTGTAAAACAAAAAAATATAAATATAAAACATCCATGAACGCAGATATTTTGGTTATTTTTTGTGTAAATACATTTATTATTCATGTAATTAAGTACTAAAAAGGTATTATCTTTAATCGAAGACCATACTTGTTAAAATCTGTTGACCCGTTTAAGAGCTACAGTGTAACATACATCCCACATACATTGACTGTTAAACTTATAACCCCTTTTGTCGTTGTCGGTTAAAGCGAGCAATGTGCATGTGAACAGACAAAAAAAACTTGTACGTCCGCCCTTTGAACAAATTTTATATAAATATAAACATTTTTCTATTATTCTAATAATAAATCGGCCACTTTCTTAAAATGTGAAAATATGTGATAAATGTTTGATGCCGTTATTGTAATTATTAGTTTATGTATGGCTGAATCATTTTTGATGGATAAATGTTTGAATAGCTTGCAGTGCAGGAAATGTATGATTGTGTGTTCTTTTTGGTTTTTAGTAGTGATTCTTACTTTTGTTCCTGTATTTTTATTGGACTTAAAACTGTAATTTTGTCTTTGCTGGCAATACCTTTTTTTGTATATTTATGTCTATCTATTTTTTTTTATTGACAAATTACAAACGTAACATTAAAATTAATAAATTAGAGACAAGCAAAATCCTCTATTTAATGGTAACCAAAATACTATTGACGAGAAAAATAAAGAAAATCTTATGAATAAATTTGATTTGATTTAGAGCTTAGTCCGAGCTTGCATTTTAAAACTCTACTCTCGAGCCGAGAGTCGTCTCTCGGATGTCCTTATATTTTTGTATGGATATCCGACATACGACTCTCGGCTCGAGAGTAGGGAGTTTTAAAATGCAAGCTCGGACTAAGCCCTATGAGCAATTACCATTATTCGACCTACAGAAGAGAGACAGGTATTGGCCCTAGCTGTCTCTTTTCTGTAATTCTGTAGAAAGATAACTACTGGCCGCACGATTATTTTGCCTCTTTTTTACTTTCATTCTTGGAGACTGTTCCCGCTCAGTCTATTCTGTCATTCAGTCTATGGCGTTGTATAAGTGTGTCTAGCTGAGATAAAAAAATCCCTTTAAATTACTATAACTCGTATCAAAGGAACAAAAGTATGATTTAATGTAATGTTTTCACGTAGCAGGGAGGCCTTGAGCAAATATACATATAAATAATTATAAAATATTTAAAACTATCACGGTTTTGAACATTATTAAATATCCCGTTTATAAAGAAAACTAATTATAAAATATGTTAAAAATATAATCCTTTGCGCTTTTAAAATAGCCCCTAACTAAACCATATTATGTGGGTCGTATATATCAATCACGTTGTATGAAAATTGTTATAAAGTATACCTACATATATACAGCCGCACTCAATTTTACATTAAAAGATAAAAAAAATTACGTGATTTCAATGATTTAACTATTTATATCACTTAGCAATAAAAATGTTGGAAAATACAGCTAATTAGGTAAGTTGTATGTTTCTGAGTGCGGCGGTAATTAGCTCGTTTACATGCGGAATATATAAAAAAACTTTTAAGTTACATTTTTTAAGTGATATTTAAATCCCTTTTGGCGTGATTTTTACTAATAATTATATCAATGTTAATATATAATTCACAAACAAAGTTACGACTACATTGGCAGTTAAAATACATAAGAAACATATTTGTTAAAATTAGTGTTCTGATTTTTATAAAGATACAACCTTTTTTTCGTAATAAAAATAGTAACGTGAATATCCAAATTAATAAAACACAAAAAAATATCTTATACTCTTTGTACAGTCGACGTCAATAAATGATGAAACATATTAATGTAAAAAACTTATGAAAATAGTTATAAACTTCTGACGCTGGCTGTAGTAACTCAAATACAATTTTTATTTCAATTACAATGTCCTTATAGAATATTCTTGATTTTTTGTGTGGGTAGAACCTATATCTTTAGATTATTTTTGTCTAAACACAATATGTAATCTTCAGTATGCCTTACTACTAGTTTTTATGTATGTATGTAATAAACATAAGTTATAAGGTTAATATTATAAATATCTTAACTCTATCAAACTGCTGAGGATTAGATATTAGTTTGGGCCGAGTAGTGGTAGGCCTATATTTTGAAAAAAAAATCTGCATTTATAACATCAACTTGACTTAATGTTTGTTTTCGAAAATAACGTTTTAATTAGTTATTTTGACTCCTGTATAGTATGTTTTTAGTTATCTAAAAACATTGGAGATTATACGATAATATTATGTTACTTAGTCCAATTTATTTTAGATGTTAGTAGGTTATTAACAAATTTATTTTTTAGTTTTAGCAAGTCCTTATGGGCGTACGTAGCAATAATTTAAAATATTGAAATTTCGACTTGTCTTATTTTGAAATCATAAACTTGAAGTTCAATACGTTTTTTCCAAAGATGTATGTTCTGAATTTATTTTTTTATAAAACGTCTGAGGGGATGCTTCTGGTGTTGTATATATAGCTGTATTTGGAAATAAAGCATTCTTTCTAAGACTTTCTCGTTTTATTTATCTTCAACCACCTTATATAAGTGTTAGTCAAAGATTCCGTGAGAATAGGCTATGTGTAGGTCATATGACAAACATATATTCCGACCAGGGTCCCAATCATGCTAAATTGTAACGTAACCGGTTCGTATAAGCAGCAGTTAAGGTTCACCAACGTAACGTTAGCGTGCAACTTCGTATCGCAGTAAACGTCTAACCGCTCACCTTTTTTCCGTTCGTGTGACAGCGGTTATGTCACAATCTTCTGCTTACTATCGTTCGAATGTTGAACGTGTTTGGCTACACGCTTATCGCGATCTCAAAATACGTACGTTGGTGAACCTTAGCTGGTGCTTAGTCGAAATGTTTACGTTACAATTTAGCACGATCGGGGCCAAGATAACTTTAGTACTTTGGTCTGCGTAGTGTCGGAGATATTTAAACTATGATAACTTCCAGCCCAATCTAGGATTTGTCTGTTTCTGTTGTTTAATGCGCCAGCTATCGGCGATGTGGCTACCAGCAAATACTTTAAAGATTCTAGATTTTCGAGTGATTCAGTGCAGAGTAGGAGAAATCTAAAAATATAGATGCAAATTTAGGTACCAAAAACTGTTAGAGGTTGGATCTCTTCAAACCTACTGTGTGCGTGACGGATGTCGTGGCGAACGAAGAAATAAAATACTTCACTTGTAGTTTATGGTTTATATTTCACTACGAAGCCATTCCAGACAATATAAAGTGGAATTAAATAACGATGAATTAGGATTAAATTAATTATATTAAAAGGACGGACAATACGTGTTTTTACATGGTGACAGGCAATCAAAGAGAGAACGAGAAGTTTTTGTCATAGACAGTATCAAACATGCAATACGTCAAATTACAGATCTGTCAATGTCATGCATACTTAACTGTAAATAATATTTCTAACACTCCTCCTTATGCATTACATGAGATAAAGAGAACAAAAAATAACTTTACACAGGCTCTACATGCTTTGAACAAGACTCTACACAATGAAAAACAATTATACATTTCTTATTAAGTATGACTCTACCAATATATTTTAATAAAGTAACAAAGAAATAAGTACTACTCTACAGTTATAATATGAAGGTAACATAATTTACACAATGTATCTTAACTCTAGATTACTGACAAAATCACCATGCTTTTGACTACTCAGTGGCTTGGTTAATACATCAGCAATCATCTGATCCGTAGGTAGGTATTTAACGTCAATTTGTTTTTCCTGTATTAAGTCTTTTACATAATGGTACCGCAAATCTATGTGCTTAGTTCTTTTATGGGAGTATTCTTTAACAAGTAAAAGCTTTTGAGCACTTTGGTTATCGTTAAATACAGTGACATTAAACTTTTTGTCAATAATTTCCGACAAGAAATTCCTAACAAAACAAATGTCCTTGCATACATCACTAATAGCAAGATATTCTGCCTCTGTGCTAGATAAAGCTGTACAACGCTGTTTTCTAGCCTCCCAATTGATGACATTTCCACCAATTTTAACAACAAATCCAGTATAGGATTTGCGGTCTGACAAATCATTGGCCCAATCTGCATCAGCATATGCAATAATATTAAAATCATTACTTTTGACAAAATGAAGACCATAATTAATGGTTCCTGCTAGATAGCGTAAAACTCGCTTAGCAGCGTGCCAATGACTCATATCAAAACATGTACTATATTGACTTAATTGACTACACGCATATGAGATATCTGGACGTGTACAGACAGATAGATACATAAGTGATCCTAATAATTGTCTATACTGATAAACATTATCATCTAAACAATTTTTGTCTGATTTATCCAGCTTGCAGTTTACTGGTAGTGGGGTGGATACAGTTTTACATTCAGTCATATTGTACTTAGCCAATAATCGCCTTATGTAATCAGATTGATCAAGAATAGTTACACCTTTATTAATAGAAACATTCATGCCTAAACAATTTTTCAATGTTCCTAAATGACGAATTTCAAAATGTTCTTTTAACAATAACAGGATATCATTTATACATCCACTATGAAAAACATAAATATCATCAACATATAAGGCTAATATTGTATATTCATTCTTGGTCCTTTTACAATATACACAAGGTTCACATTTACTCTGCATAAACCCATTTTGAGATAAGACATCATGAATTTTAATATTCCACATGCGACTTGCTTGTTTCAAGCCATAGATGCTCTTTTTCAGTAAACAAACTTTATTATTATTAGCATCATCAGATTTAAAACCAGCTGGTTGTTCCATATGAATGACTTCATCTAACTCACCATTTAGAAAGGCAGTGGTGACATCTATGTGATCCATACTCATACCCAACTGATTTGAAATGCTGAATAATATTCTAAGAGTAGAATGTCTAACAACAGGCGAAAAAGTATCGGCATAATCAATGCCATGTTTCTGACTATAACCACAGGCAACTAGTCTAGCCTTATATTTTATAAAATGACCTGTAGCATCAAACTTTTTCTTAAAGACCCATTTATTTTTGACTACATTTAAACCCTTAGGCCGATCAACCAACTCCCATACATTATTTTTGATCATGGAGTTGTACTCACCCTTCATAGCCATGTACCATTCATCCTTCTCAGGTGAATTCATCGCATCATGAAGTGTCTGTGGTTCATCTAATGAACTTGCAGCTGCTAATAACGATGACAAATCATAGTCCCTTAATTTTATGGGTACAATACCTCGAGTACTTCGTACAGGACGAGAGATAGACGCATCCGACCTTTCGAACGTAATCAGCTCTCCTCCTCGAGATGAAGAGGCCGGCAGAGAAGACACAGCGCCACAAGGGACATCATCTTCATCACCGTCAACATCCTCAGAGACATCTTCTGAAGTACGGTACAAGTCAGACAGTGGTGACTCCGTTGGTGGTGTCTTAGCCACATCTGAAACTGAGAAATTTCCATTTGAAACATCTAAGGACTTAACAGTATCACTATCACTAATACTAATATCACAGTGTACATTGTCATCATTAGCAATTGATAAATTTTCATTATTATTATTTAAATTTTCAATAGAACCCTTATTATTATCATTATCATTATTAATAAAATTTAATTGGTCATGAAAAATAAAATGCTCTTTGCCGCCTACACCTTTTGGTTCCCTTCCAATAAACTTATCCTCAAGAAAGGTAACAGTTCTAGAATAAACCACCTTTCGAGGATTAAGTGGATCGATAAATCGGTACCCCTTGCATGTTTCACTATAGCCTACAAAAATAAGCTTTTGTGCCTTGGCATCGAGCTTGCGTCTTCGTTGGGCAGGTATGAGTGAATAAGCAACACAGCCAAAAACGCGCAGATGACTGAGGTCAATATTTAGACCAGTCCATTCACACTCAGGTATTCTATCTGATAACGCAGAAGTAGGGGACCTATTTTTTAAGTAGATGGCCGTCATTACAGCTTCACCCCAAAAGCGATTACACAGACACGATTCCTGCAACATGGCTCTAGCTTTTTCAAAAACTGTACGATTGACGCGCTCTGATACGCCATTTTGCTGAGGGCAATAAGGTACAGATACCTCGTGAATAATGCCTTCTTTTTTCAAGAAGTGGGTTAAATTGTTATTACAATATTCAGTACCATTATCAGTACGTAAGATTTTAATTTGCAAACCAGTCTGTTTTTCTACTGCATTTTTAAAGGTTACAAAATGGGAACTCACCTCTGATTTATTTTTCATAAGGAAGCCAAACGTCTTCCTCGTCTTGTCATCAGTAAAAGTTAACAAGTAGCGCGCTCCGCCCCAGCTGCTCACTTGCATCGGGCCACAGACATCAGAGTGGACCAGTTCCAGTGGATTAGCAGCACGCCTCGCACTTGCCCGGGGAAACGATGACAAATGCATCTTCCCCGTAAGGCAAGAGACACAGCTGCCTGGCACGTCGTCCTCATGCTGAAAAACGACACCAACACACTGATTCCCTCCACCAAGTACAGACATACCTTTCTGACTCAGATGACCGAGACGCTTGTGCCATACACTCATAGGTATGCACGCCGCAGCATTGGCACTCTCTGTTCCCTGCATAGATCGAAGGGAAGGAGAATTACCTAACCCGGAGGCGGGCCGACCTTGTACTTTGAATTTAAAGAGCCCATTACTTTTCCTAGCGGACAAAACCTGGTTGCCAGTGATTTTACAATTACTATAAATCTTACAAATATTATCATGAAAGGTAACAACATAACCTTTATCAGTCATTGCACTTACTGACATTAAATTATTAGAGAGAGAAGGAACAAATAATACATTTTCTAAAGTAACATTAGACATAAGAGGAACCTTACCAAGACTTTCACTCATCAAATGCTCTCCATTAGCAACAGAAATAGTGCACTTCTTCTGTTTAGAGTTCTGAACAAGCCTTGAGTCTACACACATATGCGCCGTAGCACCGCTGTCCACGATGAACTCATCAGAACTACAGGCTGAGTAAGCTGAAGCAAACAAAGAGTGTTCTTCTTGCTTTTCTCCTTTCTCATCCCGCTTTTTCTTGAAGCACCGCTTGGCAATGTGACCACTCTTCTTACAGTATGAGCAAGTAAACTTGTTTGATTTCTTCTTGTCGACTAAGTAAGCCGAATTGTCTATGTTATTGTTGTTACGACGATGATCTTCTTGTAGTAGTCGAGTGCGCACCACTTCACTGGTTAAATTGTTTGTCAAACTCGCAGTTTCTAGACTTGAAACTAGTACATCGAACTGTTCTGGTAGGCCAGAAAGTAGAATCTCTGCTATCTCACCATCTTCTATGACTTTTCCTATGTCAGATAGTTGTGCGACAAGGCTCATGACACCTTCAATGTAATCTGACATGTTGGGGTATTTATTGTACTCAGTCCTATGAAGCTGTCTTAGAAGCAATACTTTTCTGTAAAGACCTTTATCCTCGAACGTATCAGACAAACGTTGCCACGCTTCTTTTGAAGTTTTCGCGTCACGGACAAACTGATAAAGATTTGGCTGTATGGATAGACAGATGCGCGCCAGCGCACGACCGTCGCGCGCAGCATCACTGTCGGTGCCATCAACACATTTCCATACACCATCCAGCGTCAACAACATACGTATTGAAAACTTCCAATTGAGGTAATTTGTAATTCCTTGTAGTTTCTCAATATTGTTGTAGGTTAGGTTGTTGGAACCTGTGTCCCCATCCAAAACATCGCTCCGACGACTCTCTCTTGCCATCGACATCCCGAAGACCAAAGGCAAACACCCTTTCTGGGTTTATATTCCAATGAACTCGCAGACTGGTCCCATAACCTGTTAGAGGTTGGATCTCTTCAAACCTACTGTGTGCGTGACGGATGTCGTGGCGAACGAAGAAATAAAATACTTCACTTGTAGTTTATGGTTTATATTTCACTACGAAGCCATTCCAGACAATATAAAGTGGAATTAAATAACGATGAATTAGGATTAAATTAATTATATTAAAAGGACGGACAATACGTGTTTTTACATGGTGACAGGCAATCAAAGAGAGAACGAGAAGTTTTTGTCATAGACAGTATCAAACATGCAATACGTCAAATTACAGATCTGTCAATGTCATGCATACTTAACTGTAAATAATATTTCTAACAAAAACACCCGAGGTTTTAGGCCCAAAACTGTAATGGGTTCTCAGCATACACATCTGGTTACGCCAAACAGCTGATTGTACAAAATTGATTTGTAGCTTGTAGCGCCATCTATATCGCTACATGGTGAACTACATCGTAGTCTACGAAACCGACCAACAGATGGCGACAAAATCCTAGATCGCGCAAACGAAGTTATCACGGAGTTTAAACATAAGTAATAGAACCGTGACTATCCATCGGTCCTCGGACCCCGAGCCAAAGGTCGCTTGGCGTGGAAGATCTTCCCTTTTCGTTGGAGATACCACACCCATCTCCACAAGCTCTAGATTTTATGCATATTTTGTGACTTCTAGACCCATTAGTTTCAAAGTTACAAGAAGAAATCTATATGCAAGTTGAGGACCCTGTCTGGCATACACATCTTGCTATAAAAAACGGCTGAAGAGAGAGAGCTACATGATTTAATAACTACAAAATTAGGTAAGTACTAATTTTTTCAATCATGCATACATACATACTTCAAATTATAAGGTAAAATCAACGTGTAGGTAAGCTAACCGCTGGTATGGTTATCTTGGTTAGGCCAAACGGCTGAATATAGTGACTTTTTATAACTCTAGATTTTGTACCTCTTTTGGTGCCATAAAAACCGAAATGTATAGTGTTCTAGACGAAAATAAATTGAAGCCTTTAGAGCGTTTTCACATTATCCGATCCGATATCGGTGTCGGACGTCGATCCGATATCGGGGTAAGTAAAATGTATGAAATATGTACCTAGTCTTTCATATTGTCCGGCCCGATATCGAAGGTAGATATTTCATAAATTTTACTTACCTCGATATCGGATCGGCGTCAGACACCGATATCGGATCGGATAATGTGAAACCGCTCTTAGGTTTTGATAATTTTCAGTCAATCTTCACAAAACTTGTCTACATTTTTGAGTGCACATACATACATGATGTAGCATTAAAATAGGTTTTCAGGAACACAGATTTACAAAGACGATTTGACTCACTAACATTTTTTTTTTAACGTAGGTACGCTGTCTCACTGCTGGGCAAAGGTCTCTCCTCTCTCTTTATACCTCACTCTATCCCTAGCAAGTCAATCCTACGGAATTATTTATTTTTGAACAAGAAAATTCTAGAACTGGGTCAATAGTTATCTTTATTTGGCTAACTGAACTACTATTGTTACCTACCTATTTCTCTGAGCTATTTGTGTTTCTGTCGGTACCTATTTCGAAGAACTAAGTCTTAATCGTACGTAAACTAAAGGAATTATCTAATATAAATAAAACAAAGGAATGAAACAGAATTGTCGCTTTTAATCAGCAATTTCCAGTTGAAAAAAAATAATCAACAAAACTACACTGAAATTCTGAACATGACTATTTTACAAACAATTTACAGCGATTTATTTAATAATTAGCGCAGTTTTTGAATGTTCCTCTATCGAGCGAAGCGTGACACGATCGAAATTAAATACAAATTATATTTACAGGGTAGGTGACCAATGCACGGCTTTAATAAGCTAAATTAGGCTAAAAATACATTACGTTCGATATGTTACTACGCAAAACTTCTATGTATAAACATCTACGCAAGTTGCATCCAATCCATGTGACAGGTTTTCCAGCGAGCGTAGCGACTCAACACTATACACACTGTATTCACAAAAACTGAAAATTAGTCTTAGAAATCAAGCTAACTTATTTCGCTTGCATTGCGAAATATCAAGAATATGCGTAAACTACATGGAAGTCTGCGTCAAACATATTATAGAAATCATTCAAAAACTCCGCAGTGTCTAAATTACAAATCAAGAACTTACAACCTAACCACTTTACTAAGCGTATGATAACGGCCCCAGAATATTGAGGCCAATTTTTTTTTACATTTTTTCTCAAATTGCAGCCTTTTGTACAGTATATGATACTTACTAATATTATATGTATAGACATAGTAGTTAAAACCGTTAATTTTTTTTTTGGTAGCGATTTATTTTTTGTCACATCTTTAGGATGAAACAAAAGATAGATCGCATGATTTTTAAAAGGTACCTACTTAATATAACAGGACAATGTAACACGAGTGACAGCATAGCTAATATTAAACTCTGCTGAGTTACAAATTACATATTCACGATATTTTAAATTATTTTTTTGCTTTTCTGAAATAAAATCTAAACGGGCAAACATGAATTTTATGCCGAAAAAGAAACTACACATTAAACAGAAGTATTATTATAATAAGTCTTTTTAATTCGTCTCCAAAAGACAACAGTTAAAAGCAGAAATAAGTTAGATTTATTGAATACAATATTACACAATTAGTTTTAACATTTCGACACTGACAAAGACATAGTAGCAGTCCCATTCTTGATAATATTTTTTTATAATTTTATTTTTTAATATTCTATCTAGGTAAATCGCGTCGTCTACAATAATTCCTAATAATTTAAATGGACACACCCTATTCACTACAGCAACTGTTAGCTAACAAAAGTAACATTAGTTACTTGTTCTAATTGTTTAATTTTGATATTTAGATATAATAATAAAATGAAATTAAAAAACTCTTGCTTGAAATCGTAAAATTGAGAACATAATCAACAAATTGGAACGAAGTTCTTAATCGCGCGTTGCGAAAGGGGGCTACACGGAAAAAATAAGACCAAAAGTTGTAACGTGTCGTTGCCACTTTTGGTCTTAATTTTTTTCTATAGTTGTAAGCCGTGCGGCGTGCGCGTCTGTCTCCCTCTCTCTCATAGAAAGCAAGCCATTTATTAAATTAAGAACTTCGTTCCATCCGGGTATCCATTGACACCTCTTGTTTTTTTACAACATTATGAATTAATGACTATAATCAATGTTTTCAGAAGACAGTATTTTCTATTACACAAATTAGTTAAGGATTGGTTTACACTGCAAGCAAGGTAATTACGAAAAATGTTTCTAAAAATACACAGTACTTATATTATTTTATTTTTGAATCTCACTTCGTGTCTATTTTCAACAATTTACAGCAAATATTCCTAATGGGCAAAGCAAATTTTTTTTCAAAATAATTTTGTCTTTCAAACTTTTCTTTCCTGGATATTAAACGAATGTAGTTTTTTTAATCAGTTTAAAAGTATCTGTAGATAATATTAAAATACAGGATGCTAGGAAATTATGTGTTAAATTGTTTTACCATGACTTTCTGTTGCAGATTAACAATTTAAGATATTCTGTTTATTTAATTGTTTTATTTTTAAATTCTTTCCGAACCCACTGACAGATAAGTTATAGCTTTAAATTGTTTGTGGTCTACTGCAAAATAATTCCACTAAGCCACAAATCCAATATTATATGACGTAAATACATTTATTTTGATTTCACATTTCTATTTTAGGGATATTTTATTAAAACCGCTAAACAGTCATATATAATCCTATGTATTTATCGCTACGATTAAATATTGAATATGTATATCATAATATAATAAAAAGTATTAGTACATATTCGCATATATCAGCGTTATTGAATTTCATGGAATAAGACATTTTACAAAACTTACGCCATGAATGAGAATTATTATATACGGCATAATATATAATTGGAATATATATTTATATGTTATGTTATATACTTACAGACAATATATGACCGTTTAGACGTCCGACCATATAACATACAATTCTTAAAATCTGGTCCTGCCAGTCGCTTTTATTAATTTTCACAAATTATTTTATATACACATAAAAACTATATAATACACATACTAAGGTTATTATATACACAGATTGTTACATTAGGTATACATTTTACTAGTATTTTAGTGAACTAAGTGAATGTATTTTCTTCTATTTAAAAACTATGTGCATATGCCAGCTGTTTTAGTTTATATATTTTAATGTACTGGGTATTATTATTATACAATAAGTAACTTATTAATATTATCGCAACACTGGTGCTTAATAAAAAGTTATATTTTCAGTAATTCCAATCTAACAAGAGAACGCAATTTTTATTATTCAAATAACTACCTACATTAAAATAAAAAAACTTTTATCTAGACTTGGCTTAGATAGTATTTGTAAATTCATTTAAATGTTCATATTTGTTGTTTATTATAGTTACTATTTGTTGAATATTATCAAGGTGTGTAAGATTTATATTAGCTTGAGATTATAAAAACATAACGCGAATATTAACCAAATCCTGCCAAAAATCCAATTTAAACTTAAATATATTAAGTAGTATGTACTTACAAATATTGAAACTGCGCGACGATAAGATTTGAACCAATAGGAATGCCTCAAGATCACGTGACACGTCATCAACGAGCTATTCTATTGGTCGCCTTGGAACACCAGTTATAATGAAGTATTTAATACTTATTCTCAATACTGGCATATGCATTTACGATAAATCAGTGTAATCTATTTCACAGCCACTTAAAAAAACTTTAGATGAAGCTTGTAATAAACTAAATACGGATTCTAACGGTTGTTAGGGTTTTAGAGAAGTTTAGTTCAATTCTTAAGTAATCTCAGTAATTACTGCTCGTCTATTGCAATTTACATTGTAGCAAATTCAAATTGCCAAGATATTACCAGTTATTTTTTGAAATGTTGTAAACCTATGTTAGGTCACAATGGGCGCATTATGCGTATGTAAGTACAGTGATCTTTAGTACAAGATAGTTCAGAAATAAGTTAGCTTATGAAGTACTTAAAATAATTCCTTGTATTTCTTTTTTAAGCCCGAATTTAATGGCTGTATTAATCGAAATTATACTAAAATTAAAAACTAAAGTTTCCCGCGGATTGTGTCCGCTATTTTGTTCACGCCACAAAATGGCGGCGATTCTGATATGAACAAAACAAAGAAATAAAATAAAAACTAAAGCAAATAGGTGTTTCATTACTTTAATATCACACATTTACTACAAAAATGAATAATACAATATATACAAATGCCTAGTTCAAATAAAAGAAAATAAACAAAATGGCAGATTCCAATCGCAGGAAACAATTACAGGCATAAAATAAAACCTGACTGAAGACAAACAATGATGAAATTGATAATTTATACATAAAATTAAAAGTTGCGACTTAGATTACGAAACCAAAGTAAGCAATACAGGTTCGGACCATTTAGTCTTACAACATTCGGTGGGTATTTCAGAAATTAGTCTATCATTAACATAATTTTATTAAATCAGGGTTAGGAATATACTCAATTCTGATTTGACAGTGGTCATCATGATCGCTAGTATCATCCATGTCATCCGATGATGACGACATAGATTCAAAATCAATACTATCGTTAGATATATCTTCATAAATGTTGCTATCCTCTTTAGCTATTTTGCCTACTGATGATGTCATAGAAGCTGTTACAGAATTTAAGTTAGTATCATTGTTAGTGGCATTCGTACTACATTCATCTTTAACTGTTACATTTATTTCTTTCGAGATCGTCTTTCGTTTACTTTCATTAACCATAACGTCACTATCTTTTTTAGCTACTGCATCTCCTGCATCTCTTATAGTCAAAGCTGTTTCAGATTTCGTATCGACGTTAATATTAGTGTCATTTTGATTAACTTGGAGATCTTCAATACCTTCTTTTCTTGTACTACATGTAGTTGTACATTTAAAACCAGTATTATTTTCACCATCGCTCGCTTTTAAATTAGTTTTTTGCAAAAAGTTTCTTCTATTAGCTTCAATTGTTCTATTTTTGTTTTTGCGACTTTTCTTTCTGTATTTGCGTCTTTTTTTATATAAAGACTCAGGAAGACTATTAAGATTGTCTTTACCATCTGTAACCGTATCATTAACAAGATTTGCATACAAATGATTGGTGGTGACTCTTTTGGGAATTTTTGGGGGTCTCTTATTACGTGGTGGTGGTTTCTCTTTTATAACAGGATCAAACACATATTTGTCTGGTGCATCGTCGTTAGACATTTTTGGATAGGAAGATTCCTTTTTCAATAATGAAACCAGCAAATTGGAACTTAAGAAGTTATTTTGGTTTTTAGTTGACAAAGTTTGTATTTCACTATCATTAGGTACGGATTTTTTTGTTATTAGATCATTGATTTGATTGATTTCTTCGAATGACCGTACTACTGGTTTATCTTTGCTTTCAGTTACAAGATATTGAAACGCATCTTTGGTAATCTTTCGGTCTTTGGAAAGTTTTTTATCTGTGTGTTTATATTCCAAAATTTTATCTGTAATTTTTTTTCGGTAATTCTCGTCATCGTTTTGAACCGTTTCATTTACTTTCGGAATACGTTTAGATGGTATTTTAACGATTTTGCATTTCAAAGGTTCCAGCTCATTATTAGTTACGAGAAATTCTGATTTATCTTCAACTATGCTGTTATCACTGAGACGTCTATTTTTTAGTTTTTCTTTTAAACTAAATTTTCCTAAGGATTTTATTTTACTTTTCAGATCTACTTTGACATTAGCTTTTTTTGATATTTTGTCTATTTTACGCTTCAAAGGTGGTGATGTGATTTTATTAACAGGTAACTTAGACGTATATTCGTTTGCTTTTTGTTTGTCCTCTTTTTCTTTATAAACTTTGTGTAAAGGTATCTCTTGCGATATTTTCGATTTTAAATTAATATAGACTTTCGGTTGTCTTACTTCCTGAATTATTTTCATGATTTTACGCTCCAGCTCTGTTTCAGAGGCCAAAAATTTTGATCGATTTTGTTTATTCAAAATGGTTTTAGGATCATTACTATCTTCTTTTGAAATACATTTGTAATCATTTTTTTTAAGATTGATCGTTTTATGGTCTACATTATCAATGCTCTCATTTAATTTGGGATATTTTTTTGTGGTAACCTTACCGCATTGTGAGCTAAAAGCGTTTTTAATTACAAGAAATTCAGACAAATCATCTATTTTACGATTTATATCTCTTTTTTTCCAAATACTTTTACCTAATATCTTTTCTTTATAAGGCGATTTTGCACTTCGACTATCTTTGATATCCATTTTTGTCTGATTTGTTATTTTTTTGTGTTTCAACAAGTTTTTAGTAGCAGGTTTTGTACTAACACCACCTCCGCTCTTGACTAAAGAGTTTTCTTGAAGATTTGGATTTACATTGATCGTCTCAGTTACATCAGTAGGTTGTTTCTTTGTTTCAGAACCCGAGGGTGCTGACTCGTTTTTAAGGATAAGGAATTCAGATAAATTATCAATTTTTTGGTTATCAATATATTTTGTAGTAAAATTATGTTTTAGTGAACTTTCAAAACTAATCAATTTTAAATTATTGTTAACATTTGATTTGTTTACTTTCGAAACTGTAGGACTTTGATCGACTTTAGTCACGGGTGATTTTGAAATAACTTTAATTACATTTTTTGTTTTTCTTTGTTCATGACTTTTGTATTGCAAATTTCCCTGAGGAGTCGGTTCTAGATCTACATTGGCAATGGCATTAGAAAGTGTATCATTTGCTATTTTGACTTCTTTGTATTTCGATTGCTCTAAAGATTTTTCAGTTATATTTTCAATTGCTGATTTCAATGGATCGTGCCAATTAGTTCCTTCTAAATTATTTTTATCTAGCGATTGTTCTTGACTAGCCATAGTCATTCTATTTTCTTCCGGAACTATTTTAGATGCTACTTTTTCCATCCCATTTTTTGTAATACGAAACTGAAATAGATCTCCGACTAATTTCTTTTCATTTGATAACCTTTCTTTATTATCTGTATTGTTAACTTTGATTATATTTTTGTCTATCACTTTTTCTTGACCAGTCGATTTGAAACTTACATTAGTAGCATTCGGTTGGCTAACTTCCGGAAGACGAGTTGCTATTACGACTTTTTCGGATTTCGAAGGTTCCATCGCGTGTTTAGCTACAATAACTTGAGACAAATTTTTGTTGAATATCAAAATTGTTTTATCAACTGGTTTTGTTTGAATAGCGGAATTTAAACTAATGCAAGCATTCGTTTGACTTACTTGCGGAATATTGTTAGGCGCTGTATTAGCTCTTTCACATATTAATGGATCCGGTACGCTTTTAGTTACAAGAAATTCAGACAGATCTTTAGCTAGTTTTTGTTCTCTTAAAAGTCTTTCTTGTAAATTTCTTTCATTTTCTTTCAAAATATATTTGATTTCAACTTCTTTTCTTTCTTTCTTAAGACGTAGTTCTTTTCTATATCTTTCGTTTTCATTTAAAACTTTTTTAGCTTTTGGTTTTACTTTGTAGCATTTCAACGGTTTTAACAACTTTTTGGGCACCAGAAATTCAGACAGATCTTCAGTTAGTTTAAGTCTTTTATAGAAGGTTTCTCTAGCATCTGCCATTTTATCTTTCGTCAAACTAATTCGTTCTTGATTCTTATCATCTGATGCTTCAGGAGATGTATAAGATGATTCGCATTGCAACGGTTTTTTAGTTTCGATATCTCCAGTTAATTTTTGGCTTTTTAAAATGTTTTCTTCGTTATCTGGGTGAGTTTTTTTCTTTACACTATTAGTTTCACATACATCAAGTTTATTGTTAGGTAAATTTACAGTTTGGTATTTCAACGGATCTATGGTGTGTTTGTCGCATGTTATTTCTGAAGGTAACGTATCACATTCTTTAATAGTATTTTTAGCAAGTTTAGTTTTCTTACGATTCAAAACATTTTTATTACTTGTTCTTATTTTCCGTTTTATACCTTTCACGGAATCAATATGGTTCGAGTTACCAGTATTGCCAACTTTGGTTTCGTTACCATTGTTGTGGGAAAACACCGCCTTACAAAATTCGGCAGGTGTCTTAGAATTTGTTTGAGAATCTATTATGCTAGGGTTGGCCACATTGCCAACATTATTTTCCTTGATGTTACCAACTTGACCTTGACAATAGTTGACATAATTCTTACAGTTATCGTAAGCCAGATTTCCTACAGTATCGTATGTGTTACCAAAATTATTGACTACCGAAGCGCTACTGACTACAGATGTGTTTCCATAATTTTTACGGATGTTCTGACATAGGCTCATGAAGTTACCCGCATCTTTGACTACCGCAGCGTTACTGACTATAGAAGCGTTACTACCGTTACCATTAAAAGTACCAACATATTTAACTACCGAAGCGTTCGCGGTGTTACGTAAGTTACCATTATTAAGAACGAATGTGTCTTTGCTGACATTTTTAGCCTTTTTAACATTGTTTTCATTAGTGACACTAGTATACACGTCGTTAAAGCCGTTTCGATAGTCATCAGAAACGTTCATGCGATCACGAGCGTTCAACGAAACATTTTTACCTCCGCGACAAACATTCCGGAGTTCCGTATAGACTTTTCTACCACCGTCATTAGCGATAACGTTGCAATCACGAGCGTTTGCGCTGTCGCCATAAAAGTCAACGGTGCCACAAACATTTTGGAGTTCAGAATAATCTTTTCCAATATCGCCTTGAAGATTTACACCGTCCATATAGCCACAGTTTCCACTGCCACTATTATAGTCTACGTTATTGTAACGAGTGCTTGCGTCGCTATAAACGTTTCGGAATTCTGGATTAACATGACCTTCGCCATACGCGTTAAAGTTGCTGCCACCATTGAAATCATCACAAACGTTCTGATCGTTACATTGAGTGTTTACGACGTCACTAAGAACGCTAACAATATCGTCAAAATCGTTAGCTTCATTGTCATAAACGTTATCGTCTTTATGAGAAACGCTATTTCTATAAACGCTCATATCACCCCAAACGTCTTGACTACCATTATACGCGGCGTTCATAGCGGTGCCATAATGATTGCCGACATTTCTATCGTTGATATTAGTGTTTATATCGTCCTGGATGTTAGGTAATTCGTTATAAACGTTCCCATTAGCGTTTACGTCATGAGCGCTAACGTTTTCATGAAAATTGCCGTTTTCATCACGAATAATAGAATTCTCATCTATAATATTGCGACCATCATGCATGTCTCTCTCACCATCCCAACAATCGCTAATAACGTTCCCATTATCAGTAGAATCACCAACGTTGCCATTAGCGTCTATAATGCCACAAACGTTTTTAGCATGAGCATTGCTATCAGGTATGCTTACGTCACTGTAACCGCTCATGTTAGTAACTGTACTATCACTGCCAACATCCTTATTTTTATCGTTTAAAGCTTCACCAAAAACGCTTAAAATATCATCAATGGCGTCATTAATCTTGCCACTATCAACATTATCGTTCGCGATAACAACATTTTTATCATTGGTAACGTTCCAATGGTGGCTATCTAAATTTCTATCGTCGCTACGAATGCTTACAATTTCGTTGCTAACATTTATATTATTTAAATCAATTGTAGCTTCACCTACATTATTGCCACAAGTGCCTACATCGTTATTAGCGTCAACTTCACCAAGAACATTAAGAATATCGTCAATTGCACTCAGAACGTCATCATGAACGTCACCAACGTTATTATCAATAACGTCACGTTTAGCGTTAGCGTTACCATTGGCGTTCATTACGTCATTAATAGGACCCAAGAGCTTACTATTAACGTTCATAATGTCACCATTAGCACTCAAGACGTCATTGTTAGCATTCAACGCGTTCTTATTAGCGTTCACGACTTCGTTATAAGCGTTCAAGACATCGCTATAATCCCCCACATCGGTACTAACAACCCCATTATTATCTTTGACGTTGTCGCCAAAAGTGCCGAGAACGCTTACAATATCATCGATAGTTCTTAAAACGTCAACGTCAATGCTTTTATCGTCAGAAGCTTTACCACCTACATCAGAGTTTACGACTTCAACACTATTCCCACCTTTTAAGTTATCGTTATCAATACCATCGTTATGACCACTCATTTCGCTACAAATTTCGTTAACTACGTCATCGAGAATGCTCACAATATCGTCAGAAACGCTTACATCGTCCAAAACAGATTTGTTATAAACGATATCATCAGTAACGTTACGGTAGTCACTACAAGTCTCACCTTCGTTATTAACTTCATCACAAATATCGCCAGTAACATTCCGGTAGTCACAATCAATATTATTATCGTAATTTTTGTTAACAACGTCACAAACATTGTCACAAACGTTTTTATCTCCGCTTGCGTCACCAACGCTCACTTCACTGACATCGGAACCGTTTCTAGCGTTACCAACGGTAACATTTCCGTTAAGAGCCCTGCCACTAGCGTTAACATTGCTAACATTCTCCTCTACAACATCACAAACGTTGTCACAACAAACGTCCTCATCACATTTTTTGTCACAACAAACGTCCTTATCACAAACGTTGTCACAACAACCACCCCCAACAAAATCGTCCCCATCACAATCGCCCCCATCACAATCGTCACAACATCCGCCTCCATCACAATTGTTGTCACAACAAATGTCCTCATCACAAACATCACCAGCTGTGTCACAAATGTTGCCACTACAATCGTCCTCATCACAATCTTCGTCACAAACATCACCGGCGTTGTCACAAATGATGTCACAACAAACGTCCCCATCACACTCGTTGTCACAAGTGGTCGGTTGTCACGTAACCTCCATGGGCAACGTGTCGCCGGTTCGACGCCGGACCGCGCCGTTTGTTTCCGTCTCTTCGGATTCTTGCGATTGTTGAGACGAAGTTGGGACGGGAGTTGTTGAAACTTCCGCTATTTCTCTATAAATAAATATAAACGATTAATAAAAATTCTGTCAATATATTGTAGTTAGACTTGAAATAATAAGCTATTGTAAACGTTCATTATACTGTTCAATTGTAGTAGACACATAGGTTAAACAATTTTTTATATAGGTAGGCTTATCTTTGTTATATTTAAGATAATACACACAATATCTAACTATTCACTAATCAAAAACCGATTTAATCCGATTTTTAATCCGATGTATAAACTACATTATTGGAAAGTTTCAGTAGTTTTTGCGAGATTTAGTTACAATGTATACTTAGTTTTTTAGAAAAAAAAATTATATATGTATTCTATCCGCAATCTAGCTCCCATAGTACAAGCTTTGCTTAGTTTGGGACTATAGTGTGAATTGTCCGTGAATATATATTTATTTGCTATACTTACGTAGGCGTAGGCCGAGGTTGAGCGATAAGTCTGGTTTGTCTGGCCTTCAGCTGGGCAGCGGTGAATGCAATCGCTTGAACGTTGGCCGATAACGCCTGGCCGCCGGGACCAGATATGGCTATCTTCTGGCCGCCTGCAACAAAATAATTTGTTAATCATAAAGTTACATAATTACATAACAAATCCAGCCAAGTGCGAGTCGCACTCTGATCCCAAAAACAAACGTTTTTGCTCTCCTAAATATTTATTTTATTGTTTTTTTTTTTAGTATTTGTGGTTATAGCTGCAACAGAAATACATCTGCGAAAATGTCAACTCTCATATTATTACTATCATGAGATAGAGCTTGGCTTAAGCATAAATGCTAATTACACAATCATAGTATCAAAAATTTAACATCAAAGTTTGGGTCATATCCCGTTCACCGTTTTAAATGATCCTTGTGATTTTATTGAATAAAGAAATATTTGACTTGACCACCTCATAGCTGGTGTAACAATTTCTCACCTCATTCAGGTGGGGTTAATGGACTCATTTACTAGTAATGTTTCATGCATTAAAATATGAATTAGAAACAATGATACATACTCATAATCCTACCTTTAGGTAGCTGCACATTCTTCTGCAGTAGATTGGCCACCACCGAGCTGGGAATAGAGGTGGTTTTCGCTTGCGGCGCGGCTATCGTGATCGATGTCGACGGCTCCGATGGATTTCTTAACTGCGGCGCTGATACTTGAAGCCCTGGAAAATAAACATTAAAGAATTTACATTTACATAATTTATAAAGAAGTAAAGTTAGTGTGTTTGTATATTTGTTAAATTGTAAGAGGTAATCTCGGGATCTACTGAACCGATTTTAAAAAATCTTTTACCAATAGAAAGCCACATTATTGCTTGAGTGTCATAAGTTATATAAAAACCGAAAAATAAAAAGGCTTTTACGTGGTAGTAGAAAAAAAAAAGAGTAGAAAAAACGATCGAATGAAAGCGTTTCTTACGAACGCTGCGCTGCCTTAACTATGAAAGATATATTTTTGTGTTCTAGAGAAAAGATGTGGAACTTGAAAATGCCTACGAAAAAGTCAACGGCAGCATATGTCTAACTATTATATTTAATAAAAATTATGCCCAACGAAGTCGGCAATGGGTCAGCTAGTTATTTTATATAGAGATAACATATAGGCCGGGACCCTGCCATTCGGTTGTTATAAACGATGTTGTTATATCCGGTTTTGACTGTAGTAGTACTGTAGTATGTAGTAGTAGTAGTACCTTGCAGCGTCCTATTGTTGAGATGTATGTGATGCCTGGCGGCGGTTGCTAGCGGCGGTCGCACCACATGACGCGCGTCTAGTGACACTGACACACTCCTCGGTGACATGTTACCCTGCACATACAACATACATATCATTTAAACACATACACTAAAAGAAAAAACACCATAACACGATATAACACAGTAAAAACTCGATTAACCGAACTAATTTGACGACCGATGTAGCGCTACTTATTGTATTAAGTATGTCAGTCTTCTAGTACCCATAAGGGGGTACTAGAAGATAGTACGTCCGTCCATATATTACGTGAGATGTTTAGGGGGGGGGGGGGGGGTCGATTCAAATCTCATCTAATCTTTCGTTGGAGAGAGATCTCGGTAAATATCATGCAATTTTTTTTCTAATTAAATCAATAAATAATTATACTATTTTGGTCCATATAATCATTTTTTTTTTCTTTTAACAATAACAATCCAACGCGTTTACGTAAGAAACCCACATTTTGAAAATCTCACGTGAGATTGGGGGATAGGGGAGGGGGTTGAATAAAATCTCACGACATCTCACCCGGGGGTGAGGGAGTGACAGAAAATTGGAAAAACACCTCAAGTAATTTATGGACGCCCCCTAACACAAGCTCTGCTTATCTTGGCTAGATGATGTTGCGTGGATTGTCCAGCATTATTTATTTATTACCTTCAAAGTAGCATCAAAAACAAGCTTCGGTTTCCTATCAGCCATATCTAGCCTCGGCGCTGGCGGCTTGCCAGGCAGCGGTTGACGCAGCACATTAACTAGATGCGGCCCCTTGCCGAGTTGGCCACTTTTAATCTCGAAGAGTTGCGCCACCGAGCCGGGCGACGCTTTGAACAGCGCAGAAGACTTCGGATCGGAGAGTGTAGCGAGAGACACCACCGACGGCAGTTGGGTTATACCGCGGTTCTGTGCGAGGAGTTGCGTTCTGAAAGTAATTTTGTACTCTTGTTATTCATTAAAACTATACTAAATTGTTAATTTATTATAGCAAACTTACA
The DNA here is from genome assembly GCA_932527185.1 of Ecliptopera silaceata. Lineage (NCBI taxonomy): Eukaryota > Metazoa > Arthropoda > Insecta > Lepidoptera > Geometridae > Ecliptopera > Ecliptopera silaceata. The sequence goes on along the minus strand of OW052217.1, from coordinate 2,025,703 downwards.
AATGTACATTGTCTTATAAAATACATAAGAAACAGTTGAGCTATCTACAGACCGTTGCAAACGATCTATAGATAGTTCAACTGATCCAAATCAGTACCAATCGGAAGCGTACCCAAGACACTGGCTAAAATTATAATTATAATGTGTATGTGTAGATATAAGACTAACATTTTTGCACACCATTTTAATTTGGTAAATATATGTGAACTCACATACCCACTATGACATCTTGTACATACCTATACTATACATTATATACATTTATCTATGTACCATGTTTTTTGCAAATAAACAAATAAATGAATTAATTGATTATTCATCTATTTCTTGGAAAACATACAGTACTACAAACATAATAAACTAAACAATAGATATTGATCTTGGGTACGCTTCCGATTGGTACTGATTTGGATCAGTTGAACTATCTATAGATCGTTTGCAACGGTCTGTAGATAGCTCAACTGTTTCTTATGTATTTTATATGACAATGTACATTTCGTAAATACTGTATAGTCGTAAGTTTGTTTGTGAATAAAGTAGATAACAATAGATACATAAGACCAATAGACACACAAGTTTCCCATACTCCCCCCTTGTCTTGCTTACCTCTGGCTATGTGTGAGTGGATGCGCGTGTAGCACTTTAAGTTTGGGCTGCAAGTGTGTGTGTGCGACGACTAGCGGCGCGGAATGCCGTATGGATGCCGGCGCCGCATGCTGCCCCGCGTGCCGTATGGCTGCCGGCGCGGCATGTTGTCCCGCATGCCGTATGGATGCTTGTGAGGTGTGTTGTCCCGCATGCCGTATGGATGCCGGTGCGAGCTGCACGAGAGGCGCGGTCGACACCCGGCGCGGTGATCCATCCGCTGACACGCCGGCCATTGATGTTATTGTACCTACATCTGGTAAATATAAAGATGGTATTTAGTATAGCGCCATCTATCTCGCTTCATGATAAACTGCATCGTAGTCTGCACAACAGACCAACAGATGGCGCTGGCAAATTCTAGATCGCGCAAACGAAGTTATCACGGAGTTTGAAAATAAGTAATACAACCGCATCGGTCCGCGAGACACTAATAGGTACATAAGTCGCTTGGCGTGGAAGATCTTCCCTTTTCGTAGGAGATATCGAAATGAATGATACGAAATGATACTTAGGTATATACCTATCTATAAAGTTTTGTTTATTTCGTTTATCATAATCAGAGGTCGGTATTTAAGAAATGTAAGTGTGAGTTATTTAATCATTTATTCACTGTACAAGTCATGATTAGAGCATCATCAACCTATGTCAGTCCACTGCTGAACGTAGGTCTCTGCAGACGCGCCACTGAGCCCGGTCTTCGGCTCTTCTCATCCAGTGTTTGTCAACTACACTCCGCCGAGACTAGAGCATGATGTGTAAAATATGAATAGGTGTAAAATATGCATAATATAACTTACTATCTCGACTCTGCACTGGAAGTGAAACCACTTGTGGGAACGGTCCGTTTTGTAACATCACACCGCCCTGGGTCGACAGAAGATGGTTTTGCAGCCGCACCTGAAACACAAAATACACTTTAATATCATGTAAATAAAGACTATTTTCGCAAAAAAGTAATAATCTTTTTGCTGAGGGTTTACATAAATGTGTAAATAGTATTATATTTTTTGACATGCATCACAGCTCGGTTGGTAGTAGCACTGCCTTCCATGCTGTGGGTCGTGGGTTCGATTCCCACCCAGAGTAAATGTTTGTGTGATGAACATAAATATTTGTTCTGTGTCTGAGTGTTACTATGTGTTCAATGTATGTATTTATAAAAAAAAACGTATTACTTATTCTATCAGCAATCTAGTTCCCATAGTACAAGCTTTTCTCAATTCGGGACTAGGAAATGATATGTGAAAAGTCCGTAATTATTTATTATTTGACCGCAATCACACCTGATGTAAAGTGAGAACGCGGTCTACGTTTTTCAATCTTTATGATTTCGCGACCCCATTACAGTTTGAAAATTTCTGGGGACCCCCTTGTCAAACAGATGAAGAATATCTTATAAAAAGTTAGCGTTGACTTTATGTCATCATTACGTATGGTAATCCATACTTCAAGTCTGCGCTAACTTTTTATAAGATAGACCGTAGATAGATAATTTAAAAGCCTACGATAATGATTGTCTTAATTTTGATACCTTCTTATTCATTACCTATTATATTGTAGTCTACCTTGCCTGTCGGCGACCCTCTGACTAAGGCTTCGCGACCCACTGATTGAAAAACACTGGTCTATCTTATAAAAAGATAGCGCAGACTTGAAGTAACTATTACCATACGTAATGATGACTTAGTCAAAACTTTTGACGTGACAACGTCTTATAATTCGATAGAGCCGGCTGCACGCACGAAAAAACATGACTAATGAGGCGTTCTGAGGCGTTCCATGAAGTGACGTTGTCATGTTCAACTATCGTCCGTAAACCGACTTTACAGACAATCATTTTTTATAAGATAGGGGGATTGTCTTAGATTTACCTTAAGTTTGTCCTTGTGCGAGTGTTGCGGCGAGCTGCTGACTGCGACGGGCTCAGTGCGCCGCTGTCCGCCCACCATTATATGCACCGGAAGAGGCGACTGCAGCGAGTGCATCGACTTCACTTGCACGTTCTGCGCTACTTGCACCTACCGGACAAGCATTTATTTATATGTAATGTTGTTCATTGAAAATAAACATGTTTTTCTTATTTTATATACTCTGTGGCTATTTAAGCTCAATTTATATATTTTTGCACTGGCAATTGTATTTAGTTGTAAGTTTAGTGTAGCTACTCCTTTTGTGAAGAGAAGTTGAGTTCAGAAAACCAAAATGGCAGGGTGCCATATATTTGTAAAATGAAAATTTAATGTAAATCAAAGACAGGGTGTCAATTGGTCAAGTAAACTAATTTCAGTGTTGTCAAAACAAGTGTTTCATTAAATCATCACCACGCCACCAGTCCTCATCACACCGGCCGAACATAAACTCACGATGTTGAAGCCGGCCGTTTGCCATTCGAACCCGCCATTCGGAGGTGCTGAAGACAAATGTATTGTGTTAAGTATGTCAGTCTTCTAGTACCCATAACACAAGCTCTGCTTAGCTTGGGGCTAGATGATGTTGTGACGTTACTAGAAGACTGACATATTTAATACAATACATTACATAGATAGATATTTTTTATTATACATATAAAATACTCAGAACACCCGGAATAAATATTTGCAGATCGTACAAGCATTTATTCCCAAGGCGGGAATCGAACCCGCAATTTTTCGTGTCGTAGGCGGACCTTCGCCCGCCGCGCCACGCCGGTCGTCAAAGTATAGATCATACCTCATCAACAGAATCCTCCTTCTTCCTCTGAGCGTGTCCGATGCGATTGGCTTGCTGCGAGTTGATCAGAACGGGCTGGACGTGAGATTGGTTCTGATGCGACGAATGAGGCAGTTCGTTGTTCTCCGTTACTTTGGGAATTGGCGTTGAAACCAAATTGGAAACGGGTACGGGTAAAGGAACGGGAACGGGATTGGAAACGGAAACGGGAGTAGATTCAACTCGTAACGGTGGCGGCCGGGATTCCACTACCTGAAATTATATGTTAAGGTTTAATGTGTACGTTTTTTTTGATGAAGAATTAAAATCATAGCTCTGCATACCAATCTGTAGATCGTGGGTTTGATCCCCATTGAGAGCTAATGTTTGTGTGATGATCATTCATTGGTACTACTGATTTGGATAAGTTGAACTATAGATCGTTTGCAACGGTATATAAATAGGTAAACTGTTTCTTACGTATTTTATATGTACCTACATTTTGTAAATACTGTAAAAGTTTGTTTGTAAAAATAATAATAATAGTCAAGGCACAATTTAAAAATCCAAAATGTGAATAAACTTAAAATGTCATTAGTGCTTAGATTCACTTATTATAAATGAATTACTGTTAATTATTATATTAATTAATTATTTTATATTATTCAACTTTATTCACAAACAACCTTACGACTATACAGTATTTACAAAATGTACATTGTCATATAAAATACATAAGAAACAGTTGAGCTATCTACAGACCGTTGCAAACGATCTATAGATAGTTCAACTGACACTGGCTGCATTGCCGCGCTGAATAGCAATGCTGATACATTACTGTTTGTTTTCCATGGAAATAAAATAGATACCTTGTTGTGCGTGGGTTTGGGCGAGAGTTGCGGCGTGACGTGAGGCGTGGCGTGAGGCGTGGCGTCCGGCGTGGGAGTGTCGCAGTAGATGGTCTCCCGTTCAGCCGCGATCACGCGCACTCGCGATGAACCGAACGAATCCGCCTGACAAACATATATAAACATGTTATTGGTAATGTAGAAATACATGTCAAAAATTAAATTTAAGCAGTCCCAGTATAAGATATACTTATATAGTACATCGCAGACTTGAATTTAATTACCATACGTAATGATGACATAAAGTCAACGCTAACTTTTTATAAGATAGTGTTTAAGTATAAATAAATAGGTACCGTATTGTTTCGGCCAGAGTCGGTCCCGGTGCCCGCACTCTGGCCGCGGAATAAAAAAGGATCGAGTCGCGCGCGCGGCGCCTCGCTCGGCTCCAGCAGCATGCTCTGCATCTCGGCCTCAGACAGATCTGCAAACAAACACTATGTTTACACATCGGATTATATCATCATCAACCCATATCAGTCCACTACTGGACGTAGGTCTCTCCCAAGACGCGCCACTGAGCCCGGTCTTCGGCTCCTTTCATCCAGTGTTTGCCAGCTACACTCCTTGTATCTATGCTCCATCTCTATGGGTGCGTCCTACACTAAACAATGCCTAAACGCGGTCTCCACTCCAGTATCCGTTTGCTCCAACGGTTGTCGGTTCTTCGGCAAACATGGCCGGCCCACTGCCACTTCATCGGATTATATGCACTATCAAAATGCTCAAATATGCACAAACAAAAAACATTTGACGACCGATGTGGCGCGGCGGGCGAAGGTCCGCCTGCGACGCGGAGGTTGCGGGTTTGATTTCTTGCCTTGGGATAAATGTTTGTACGATCTGCAATTATTTATTCCGGGTGTTCTGGGTATTTTATATGTATGTATAGTACAAATATCTATCTGTGTAATGTATTGTATTGTATGTCAGTCTTCTTTTACCCACAAGCTATATTGTTTAGTATATAAGACGATTCTAAATGATCTCTGTGATTTTACGGAATTTTTATCGTATCGAATTTTTATAAACGGGATGTTTACCATGATTAGTGAGTTTGATTATTTCCCGATATTTCGGCACAGTTGCATGCGTCATGATCACGGGTCGTACTCAATTCGACCCGTGATCATGGCTCATGCAACCCGTTTATAATGAAACTATGTTCAAAACCATGATAATTTCAAATATTATATAAACTTTGATTGATTTGATTTGAAACGAACAGTTAAATAAATCAGTATGTTTTTTTGTTAATATCTTTCTCTTTATCTTTAGTACACCTTCTCTTCTCTTTTACCCACATCTCTTTTACCCACATCTCTTTTACCCACATCTCTTTTACCCTCACTCATTCCACGGTTTGCTGGAAGAGAACTCTCTTTAGGGTTAAGCTCGCCTATATACATGTATTATTTTTAAGTTTTTCTCTTTGTTTTATGTGTACAATAATGCTACGTCTACATTATTGAACGAAGATTCGTCGTCGCGTTGTCGCGATAATAATTCGTGTTCGTTCCATGACGAACGTTCTTGGCCACATCAAAAAAAACTTCACTACATTGCGATAATTAATTTCCCAGAGAAACATGGAAGTGTAGCCAACCGCACTAAATTAGTCGCGACAAACCCCTTTGATGTGCGGCAATTTACAGACAGCGGCGCGAAGGGGATTCGTATTCGCGAAGATGGTTCGCGATAGGACGAATCCTTTGGCCAGATTTATCGCGACAACGCAAATCATCGCGTTATCGCGATAGTGTGGCCCCAGCATAAAGAATATATAAAGCATTCACCAGCAAGTCCATCAAACACAGGTCCGCGCAGTTGCGACTCGAGCTCCATTAGCGAGAACTCTGTAGTACAGGCCAGCTGATCGTCGCGCGCACCGCACAGCTGTACGGAAAGCGGCGCGTGCGGCGCCAACGCGTGGCTGTGCGAGGGCGGCGCGACGCGCGGCGGCGGCGGCGTCACGGGACGAAAGTGTAGCCTGGGGGGCACAACCAGATTAGTATTTAATCAACAACAAACATCATACATTCATTAGTTAATGAACAATACTGTATCTCTGCGGAAGATGCAGATTGGAAAACATTAGGGGGCGTCCATAAATTACGTATGATGTTTAATTGGGGAGGGCGAGTCAAATCTCATCTAATCTTACGTTGGAGAGAGGGAGGATCTCGGCAAATAACACGCTATTTTTTTTTCTGATTAAGTTTATTATTATATGTATTAGCTCTGCCTTCCATGCTGTGGATCGTGGGTTCGATTCACACCCACATCAAATGCTTGTGTGATGAACATTCATATTTGTTCTGTGTCAGGGTGTTTTTATGTATGTATTTACAAAATATATATATAAACAAGTATTCTATCAGCAATTTAGTTTCCATAGTACAAGCTTTGTTTTGTTTGGGACTAGAGTGTGATGTGTGATTGGTCCGTGTGTATTTATTTGTATTTAATTTGGTTAATACTTACCATTTCTTATTAACCTCATCAATGAACTTTTCAAACTCCTGCTCAACAGGCTGCAAACTCTGATCTGAATCGTAGCTACTGTCACTGCAATCACTGTACGATCTTTTTCTGGTCCTAACACTATTATCACAACACTTTTCACTATCTTGCACAATATCCGGTAGATCCATTTTATAGTTGGAATCGAAAACTTTGACGTCGAACTCTGGCTCCGGCTTGATTGGTTTGACGTCAACTGATGCGACGTCTGACTTGACGTCGACTGATGGGACGTCAGTCCAGAGATGAGGGTTCCGGGAGAGGTGACGTCGAAAAGCATGCCTCCACGGGTATTTCCCGCTGGTGTGGTAGTCCGTTGTAATTTCTTTAGGTGTCCGATGTCGCTTGTTTTCAATCTCATTCTGAAAAGAATAAAAAAATGTATTCATTTTCATGGTAAAACATGTACTAAATCTAGTATTAAAATAATACGTCTTGTTTAGTTACGTCTAGACTCTAGATGGTGTTGTTGAATCAAATCCACTATATCAAGATATAACATCAACCTGTAACAGTCCACTGCTTGACGTAGGTCTCTCTGCAGACTCGCCACTGAGCCCGGTCTTCGGCTCTTCTCATCCAGTGTTCGCAAGCTATGTATGCTGTATCTCTATGAGTGCGTCCTACACTACACAATGCCTAAACGCGGTCTCCACTCCAGTATCCGGTTGCTCCAACTCTTGTTGGAACCTTGCCGGCCCACTGCCACATCATAATGACAGGCGTCACAGCTCAGTTGGTAGTAGCTTTGCCTCCCATGCTGTGAGTCGTAGGTTCACTTCTCAGAGCAAATGTTTGTGTGATGTGATGTATTATATGTATATATTTACAAAAAAAATTATATAAGTATTCTATCAGCAATCTAGTTCCCATAGTACAAGCTTTGCTTACTTTGGGACTAGAGTGTGATTAATTTTATATTTATACCTGTATATCGGTCTGGTCTGGCTGGTGGAAGGGCAGTGTGGTCCACAGATCGTCAAGCGGCGTCGCCACGCGGTCCAGTATAACGCGACCGCCGCGACCGATGCGGCGGCGCGCGAATCCGACGCATTGCGGGTACGGGTGATTGATCGATGTGAGAGTGTACCTGGATATTATAATTAATGTAAATTAAAACTCATTATATTTTCAAATATAATTAAAATTCACAATATATAAAAATAAATCAAAGTTTAGAAGAGGCCTTAGCCCAGCAGCGATTTAGGCCAGGAAAAAAACAAAAATAAAAATATACACAAATAAATTGTCAATAAAATTAATCCGCCGAATAATCTGAAAAGCCAACTATAATATCTTGTTTATTCTATCCTAATTACTAAGTTTTTAAATTTATGTAAGTAAACCTAGTAATTTTAGGTCAACTAAGTGTTAAAAAAATTCACGTTTTTGTATGGAACTTATATTTAATTTAATCTGTTATTTAGTATATATTGTATGTTGCAACAGAGTTGATTAATATTATGAATTATGAATATCTCATAAAAAGTTAGCGCAGACTTGATGCATTCATTTATTGTATTGATGACGGCAAGTCAATGCTAACTTTTTAGGTTAGTAACAGGGTCCCGTTTTACTCTTTGGGTTCGGAACCCGGTAGTTAGAACATACCTATGCCGCGGGTCGAGTTCGTGCTGGTAGAGTCCTTCTTTCGTGGTATCGTCCGGGTCCACCGGGTCTCCGTACAGTGTGGATGTTGGCTGAAACAAACACATTTTTATTAATTTACTTATCAACACCATTCAAATCTTATACTATGGAACCTAGATAAATCAAGATCAGTATCAAGTGCGAGTACGATACGGTAATAAAACGGCAATCTCTTGTCAATGGACATTATAAAATATAAGATAATTTAGAAGACATACAAGCTTGGGACGAACTAGCTCCAACTTCTTGAATGAACGATTGTATTTTGAGATTGGTTCTTTATATCTGCTGTAAAAGTACAGAAACTGTACAAAAGAACGGCGGTACAGAGTTCGCCGGGACAGCTATTAATGAATAAAAAAAATGGTTGTCTGTTAAGTCGGTTTACTGACGATAGTTGAACGTGACAACGAACGCAAAGGCCGATTGTGCTTTTATGTCGCTCGTTCCGCGATCTCGCTTGCACTTCATGGAACGCCTCAGAGCGAGGTAACGCCGCATGATGTTTTTTCGTGCGTGCATCCGGCTCTATCGAATTATAAGACGTTGTCACGTCAAAAAAACTAAACTGACCATCTCGTAGTAGCAACCCGGCTTTCTCCGGAAGGCGTATGGTCCATCATCAGGCGGCGACGGCGGCTCCACGCGTGGACTTTCTTCCTCCGATGATGTGTACACACCGGAATCTATAACATCATTTAAGTAAATAAATAAATAATGCTGGACAATCCACACAACATCATCTAGCCCCAAGCTAAGGAAAGCTTGTGTATACTAGAAGACTGACATACTTAATACAATGCATTACATAGATATTTTTTATTATACATATAAAATACCCAGAACACTTGGAATAAATATTTGCAGATCGTACAAACATCTACATCTACAGGTACTAAACACGTCGTGAACGCCTGTCTCCTCTTTGTCAAAGGTTGGGTACTGGAAACTGCAACACAGTTTATACTATAGTAGTTTCCAGTGTTCGTTAAAAATTTGTAACAAATGTTAAGTTCACCAATAAAATTTCTTTTTTTTTTCATCTATCATATATCTATTCTAATAATATTATAATTGCGAAAGTTTGAAAAAAATTAATAAATGTATTGAGTACTAGCGTGTGTCTGCGACTTCGTCTTATAATCACATTTATTTTCAATAATTCTCACAATATATTTACTAATCGTTACGATCGTATATACAAACATTTATCCCGAGGCGGGAATCGAACCCGTAACTTCCGGCCCTTCGCCCGCCGCGCCACATCGGTCGTCAGTGCACTAGACTCACCTCTGAGCCCCGGCGCAGCCCCGACCGGCGCGTGCTTGTGTTTCCGTCTCTTGTACGGACGTTTCTCGCGCTGCAAGTCAACCAATCACCGATAGTAACGAGCACACATCTCACTGCTTATTTATATAATTTACTGTGTAATTAACTTTTAAAGCTATTGCATAGCTTCTATCGCGGGCCTTGAGCGTGGAGACCAAATCCAGAAATTCCGTAACGAAATGACCTAACACTGCGCAAGCGTAATCCCGCAAAAAATGCTATGCAATAATAGCTTTACCACGGCAGTCTCGGAGTGCCACACGTCTTTTTTACTTATTCGTGTAATGCTACTGTTAATTGTTTATACGAGATAGAATCTCTATGTTGCAACTAGGTAATCGATATACAAAAAATGTGTTATATTACCTACTAATTAATGTTTTTTTAAGCTAAATTTTTAAGTTTATGTGTAAAGTATAGTATTACCAACTTTTTAAATAAAATCTGTTCTGCAAGGCACGCGATAGTATTTTTTTTCATTCAAGGTAGTCTGTGGTGTCACCACACCATCGGGGATGCTAGAACTGCTGCCACCAACCCAAAGTCCTTCTCCGTTACTTTAAGGAGTTGTGCTGGGGTGAGGTTAGCAGGGGGACAATGCACAATACACCCCATTGCGAGACCTCAGTGCAGATCTTTTTCCCCCAATGAGAATTACAATAAGTCTGTGTTGTTAGGTGTATAATGTAGTATAATATAATAAAGGCGGATGCTCACTTGTCTAGGCGCGTCGACGGTCGACGGCTGAGGTCTGGCTGGGTAGTGCGGCGCCGAATACTTCTCCGGACGAAACGGATTGAGAGGTACCGCGGTGAATGCTGGCCTGTTGACAAATTATTAAAGATAAACGGTCTATCTTATAAAAAGTTAGCGCAGATTTGATGTCTTGATTACCATACGTAATGGTGACATGTTTAAAAAAAGGTTATATTTAAAGTTTCGGTTGGGCCGCTTTAGCGTTAAAAGCCTCCTCCAAAAATCTCCATTCGTCTCTGTTTCTTGGCCATATTTTTCCAGCGACGTCAGTTATCTATATAAATAAAAATAAAACCAGTTTTCCGTTGTTACGACATAGCATGACAACGGCTCGACCGATTTGGCTGATTTTTTTTGTAGTTGTCTAATACTCTGTACAAGGTTCTTAAGGTAAAAAATATTAAGAAATCTCTCAGTAAAAAATAAAAATCTCTCTAAGGCGGTACGAAGTTCGAAGAGACAGCTAGTATTTAATAAATAAATTATAAAGTAAATGAACCTGGGCGGTGGATCCGGTAACAGCTGGTTCGCGAAGTCTCCGGCCGCGTACCGTCGCTCGGCGAGCAGCGCCGTTAGTTTGACGAGCTCTCGCTTCGCTCGCTCGCGGCGCGCGACCAATTCCAACAGGTTGAGAGCGCGCGCTAAATCACGGCGAAGCTTCAGCATCTTCTCGTACGAGCTTTCGTCGTTTTTTCTGGAATTTATAATCATTATAGGAATATAAATAACTTTAACGACTACAAAACCTTAATGGCCGGTTTCTGAAACGTTGACCAACAAAAAAATCAAATTATGTGTCAAAACTCGGATCAATCGTGATATGGGTTGCTAAAACGCTTGTCATCTGCGAAATATTTAACAACAGATCAGATTCATCACTGAAACGTTGATCAACGTTTCAGAAACCGGCCGTTAATATAACTTAATGTACATATTTTGTTTTTGTTAGGGCTATAGAAATTTTATTGACTATAAAACTTAAATATTTTTTAGTTAATTAACAAAAACTAACTAAGTATCGAAATCAATAATATGCAATAATACTTATTATCTAGAATCAAAGGTTTATTGCTTTCTGTTAATATATAAATATTAGTTCTGAGTCTGGGTGTATTCTATAAATACATATTTAGAAAAATAATGTATTATTAAGTATTCTATCAGCAATCTAGTTCCCATAGTAGTTTGGGAGTCCCAAACTACTATGGGAACTACTTTTGGGATATTCTTTGGATACTCATGTAATTACCCATGTTTGTTGTTAATAATTTATCTTAACCGACGAAAAAAACGGAGGAGGTTCTCAAGTCAATGGGTACATTTTTTTTATTCTTTTATGATCATTGTGGGTATCAATTAGTCTTAATAAATCAGTACACTTACCATTAAACTGCAACATACAAATCTTCGTAAACCCACCTGTTCTTTCTGGTCTGCATCTTCTCAGTGCGACGTCGGAAAGCGAGGTACGGATTGTTCGAAGATTGACCCGGACGATTCTCAGTGCGGACTGATAGGATGAGCGGGTGTTGCTGTGAAGGGAATACAGCTTTGTTAGATGGAATATGAAAGATATATAAATTCTTATTTAATGATAATGTTGATTTTGGACAATGACAAAAAATATCTTAGGGTTAGACAATGACAAAAAATATCTTAGGGTTGCCATAGGCCTATTTAAGAAAAAAATCCGACCCATAAAAATTATTTTGAAAAAACTGTTTGTTACTCAAATCATGCTTTTTATCCTGAAGGTCCACAAAAATGATTAAGGTTACGTTTGAAAATATGTACATTTAATTCTAAAAATGACAAAATATCGAACCATCCTTATTAATTAGGTACGCAATTTCTATTATATCTTAATTTCTGTGTATCTAATTACACACTGTGATCTCTCAAAATATTTTGTAGTACATATTTAAGTATATTTATAAATACTTTCGGTATACATATACCGAAAATAGGTAATCTTATAAAAGGTTTTGTATTGATTAAGTATGTGAATTATTGATTACCATACGTAATGATGACATAAAGTCAACGCTAACTTTTAAGATAGGGGGTTTTTCTTTTCTTAATAGTTTTTATTTGCAACTAAGTATATCTACTCACTGTGGTATGCCGTTTGTTCAGTCAGTATACTAAATTCATCTACTTCTACTAAATTCTTTCTAACTACATACCGTGGTAAGCCGTTTGTTGAGCCAGTAGTCGTAAACAGCAATGACCAGATCGTCGTGTCGCTCGAGGAGTAGCTTCGCCTCGTTCAGCGTCACCACGGTCTGGCCAGAACTCTTCTCGAGCTTGTCCATCATCTGCTCGAACTTTAGCTCTGGAAATAGAACATGCAGACTGATAATAGAGGTTTTAAGGGGAACCCAATAAATAAATAAAAATAAATATTCACGGACATTTCACACATCACACTCTAGTCCCAAACTATCTATCTATGTAATGTATTGTAATTTTTATACAGATTTTATTTAAATATAGTTGCAGCTTCGTCAGCTAGTTCGTATAGACTCTATACGAACTATCTATACTCTATACTATCTATTAGATAGTTCATTTGGTTCAAAAGTACAAATCAGTAGCTATCGTCACGTACCCAAGACACTGGCTGCATTGCCGCGCTGAATAGCAATGCTGATACGCTGGGCCAGATACTCACCAGCCTTCGGGTCTATTGTATGTAGTTATATTGTGTTTAAAAATCGCTGAATAGCAATGCTGATACGCTGGGCCAGATACTCACAAGCCCTCGGGTCACGCGTCTATTGTAGTTATTCGTGAAAATAAAATTATATTTCTTCCTTACCAGTGAGCTCTGGGTGTCTTTGCTGCTTCAACCATCGCTCGTCCTCTGAATCCATATCGTACTCCGGTGCCTCTTGTTCCTCCCATAGTGCTGTAACAAACAATATGTTCTATCAAAAGAAGAATAAATAAAAAAAATGAAACCCGTTTTCCGTTATGAAACGGAAGTATGAAAACGGCTTGACAGATTTGGCCGTTTTTTTTTTGTAGTTTTCTAATACTCTGTACAAGGTTCTTACGGAAAATAATTAAGAAAATCTCTCAGAAAAAAAAATCTCTCTAAGGCGGTACGAAGTTCGCCGGAACAGCTAGTAATAAATAATCACGGACATTTCACACATCACACTCTAGTCCCAAACAAGCAAAGCGGGTACAATGGGAACTAGACTGCTGAATACTTATATATTTTTTTTTGTAAATACATACATATAATACAGAGTAACACCCAGACACAGAACAAATATTTACGTTCATCACACAAACATTTGCTCTGGGTGGGAATCAAACCCACGATCGACAGCTTAGAAGGCATGTGAACTGTGACGCCTGTCACACCTGTATAGGCGACAAAGAAATTGGTTTACCACTTTTGATGACATCTCCCAGTAACATAATTATTCGCTAAGGATTACAGATTGACAGATTCTGACGTAGCAGTTATTAATCTGTCAAGCAAAAATAGCCCTTGATGTTTTGTACGTGCAAATGATAGTCAGCCTTAGAGTGGTAAACCAATTTCTTTGTCGCCTATACATAAGTATTCTAATAGCAATCTAGTTCCCATAGTACAAGCTTTGCTTAGTTTGGGACTAGAGTGTGGTATGTGTTTGATGTGTTTGTAACGCCATCTATATCGCTACATGATGAACTACATCGTAGTCTACGCAACAGACCAACATGATGATGATGGCAGAAAGAAATCCTAGATCGCGCAAACGAAGTTATCACGGAGTTTGAACGTAAGTAATAGAACCGATGACTATCCATCGGTCCGGGCGACCCCGAGCCAAAGGTCGCTCGGCGTGGAAGACTTCCCTTTTCGTAGGAAATCACACCTATCTCCACATGTTCATGAATATTTATTTATTTTATCAGCATATGTTTATTCGCTAAGGATTACAGATTGACAGATTCTGACGTAGCAGTTATTAATCTGTCAAGCAAAAATAGCCCTTGATGTTTTGTACGTGCAAATGATAGTCAGCCTTAGAGTGGTAAACCAATTTCTTTGTCGCCTATACATAAGTATTCTAATAGCAATCTAGTTCCCATAGTACAAGCTTTGCTTAGTTTGGGACTAGAGTGTGGTATGTGTTTGATGTGTTTGTAACGCCATCTATATCGCTACATGATGAACTACATCGTAGTCTACGCAACAGACCAACATGATGATGATGGCAGAAAGAAATCCTAGATCGCGCAAACGAAGTTATCACGGAGTTTGAACGTAAGTAATAGAACCGATGACTATCCATCGGTCCGGGCGACCCCGAGCCAAAGGTCGCTCGGCGTGGAAGACTTCCCTTTTCGTAGGAAATCACACCTATCTCCACATGTTCATGAATATTTATTTATTTTATCAGCATATGTTTAATGGTCTAATAAAATATGTCTTGTCAGATTAAAATCTTCAGATTATCATCTTATACGACACGACAACCTCATCAATAACATCATAGAAGGAAAGGTAGAAGGAAGGAGAGGAAGAGGAAGGCCGAGGATAAACTACATGAGCCAAGTAAAGATGAAGGATGCCCTCGTGTCGTATAAGGAAGTCAAGGAGGCGGCCCTGGAAAGAAAAAAATGGCGTAGCTTGCATTGATTACGCAGACAAGAGCGTAACTCTTTAATAAGAAGAAGAAGAAGATTAAAATAGTTAAGTTAAGATAAATGCTAGGCTTGTGACATAAAACAAAATGCATGATCAAAACGTGTCGTATTGACTAATCCGCGGTTTTCCTTCATTATGTTTTCCTACTGAAAACCAAAACATGCTTATTTATAAGCTAGTTACGCACGTTCTGCAAATATTTATTTCGGGGTTAAAGAAGCTGTGTGTAGTTTCTAACTTTACTCGACTACAGAGGGTTATGTGTTTGGCAGTCTATGTATGTATAGGCGACAAAGAAATTGGTTTACTACTTTTGATGACATCTCCCAGTAACATAATTATTCGCTAAGGATTACAGATTGACAGATTCTGACGTAGCGGTTATTAATCTGTCAAGCGAAAATAGCCCTTGACGTTTTGTACGTGCAAATGATATTCAACCTTAGAGTGGTAAACCAATTTCTTTGTCGCCTATACAGTGCCACCAACTTAACAGTTCAGGACAAAATTGGAACTACATTCTGCTGTCAGTTTCTGTCTATTTATTTATTTAATCATGGTAATAAGCTCCTGTTGCTAACAATTGATTGCTGCAAAAAATAACTCGGCCGGTCTACCTTATCTAAAACATGTGCCGGACTACTATAACATCCATGACGTAGACACTAAAAACATGAAAATGCGATCAAGTAATAAAACTATCAGTGGCTTCAGAGAGGTTTGCGATCCACAGTTTATAATTCCAAGCCGGAGGGCTAAGCACGAATAAATGTGACAATCGTAAACGTATCGAAACAGTATTTGAGATACACTGCGCGTCAACATCAGCTTTACTGTCGAACGTTTACGATTGTCACATACATTCGCGGTAACTCTGCTTGAATTTATAAACAGTGGATCGCACCCGCAATTTGAAATAATTCAAAGCCAACATAGAATACGTCTTCATTCGTCGGCAGTCGGAGGCGGTCTGAGCTTGTACAGTATCGTGGCCGGGAGTAATCGAATACCGAGCCAGACCGAACGGCACGCGATGGAAGAGATGCGAAGATAGATCGAACGATATGTCCCGACGATATAATTCTGAATCTTTTTATCGTGTAGATGCTAGAACTTTTGTAGACTTACGTAGAACAAAAACTTTTTTAATTAATTAACGTAAGCATTTCTCAATCGACGAATCGAAGGCTTGTTGTTAGGTAAGCTGCTACAACATATTGCGTTATGAACTATTGTAGCTATTACCTGACAAAGTGCATTTTTTTGTATAGTTCTTGTAAATAAATAAAATAGATGGCGGCAGGGGGGACAAGAGTGGCGACCCCACAAACTTAAGGTTAAGCTTCTACTGACTCCCCACACATGTCTAAAAAACGCAAGGTAAGGCCTAAAAAATGTAACATTTCAATGGACTAAAATATGTCCACGCCAAGAAATCATTATATTTATTCACGGACATTTCACACATCGCGCTCTAGTCCCAAACATGACTTTTACTATGTGAACTAGATTGCTGATAGAGTACTTATATATTTTTTTTGCAAATAGTACATAGAATACACAATAGTAACACCCAGACTAGAACAAATATATTTATATGTGCATCACACAAACATTTGCTCTCGTGTGCATCGAGTGGGGATCGAGCCCACGACCCACAGCATGGAAGGCAACGCTACCAAACTGAGCATATCGATATCACTTTACCATATCCCAGGAAGCTTCGTACCTTGTGAGTCCGCCACACGCACACAAACAGACCACTCACCCACACAGACACGACGAATGCAAATACGTACGTAAGCAACGCAACGTAGTGAATACAAACTCATGACAAATCGTATTAGGGCTCTGCGAGGCTGTGAGTGATTGTTCTGTCTACAGGGAGTTTTCTTTAGAAATCAACAGCAAAAGAAAATTTCTTGCAATTATTTATTATTTAAAATGTGAAATATTTGTATGATTGTCTCTGTTTTTATGCCAAAACCGGTGTTTTGTTGGAGCATTTCTTAAATTGATTCGTATTCATATAAGCATTTTATATTTATGACTATTTTAGTCATTTTTGTATTCTTATTTCTTGGTTTCACAATCAACGAATCAAAGAATATTAAGACGAAAATGACAATTGGATACTTACAAGATTTTATCGAAATAAAATGTCTAACAACTATTATTATCCGCTTTTTATTAAAAGCTCAATTTATAAATGCATTAATTAAACATAGTTCCAACAGAAGGTTTAATATAGAACCTGGGCTTGATACATCTTTGCCGAATTTGATATCATTTTATCTTTTAAGCTATTGCATAGCTTCAATCGCGGGCCTTGAGCGTGAAGACCGAATTCAGGAATTCCGAAACGAAAATAACCTAACACTGCGCATGCGTAATCCAGCAAAAAATTCTATGCAATAGCTTTACCGCGGCGGTCCCCGAGTGCCACACGTCTTTTAATATTTATTATATTCTGTCTACTTATCGGAGAAAGGAGGTTATTCATGAACTCTTTTATTAAGTTATATAAGTTGAATTGAACCTAATAATGCCACAGTCCAGATTTGTCACAGTTAAAACGAAGCAGAATGACTCATTCTTTTTTCTGAACAAATATTTGTTATCAGACAAGGTCATATTGATAACGAATGTAAACATTTGCGCACCTTCTTTTTGAAGTTTATGCGTAAATTATTAAAATGTTAGCATTAATCGAAGTACCATTTTATTATTACTATTTTTATTTATTACTAGCTGACCCGTGACCACTTCGTTGGGCATAATTGAAGTTTTAGTAAGAATCCCTATTTTTTTGAAAATGTAATATAGCCTATGACACTCTGCAATAATGTGGCTTTCTATTGGTGAAAGAATTTTTTAAATCGGTTCAGTAGATCTCGAGATTGCCCCTTACAATTGAACAAATATACAAACATTACCTCTTTATAATATTAGTATAGAAGTATAGATTAATACAGAAATAAGTACTCAGCGTCTGATGTGTGAATTTTCCGTGAATAATTATTTATTATTAGAGTACTTATATGTATGAAATAAATATAAAAACTAGTGTTTACAAGTGTAAATGATATACCTACCTAACATTAGAAATTTCGTAACCAACACATTCAAACGAACAAAACAATTTAATGTTAAGTATTTTTTTTCCTGTTACAGAGGGCGAGTAATGACGAGGTCAAAACTGAATTAAAAACTCATTGCTACCATCAGCTGAACAAGCAAGTCATTTTACTAATTAAAAACATAATTTTCGCATCAACCCGACCTCGCCACTTCGGTGGCTGCGTCTGGACCAATATAAACGAGTATTCGACAAACAGAAGAATAACTTATTTATATATTTTTTAAGCCTTTGCCCTGCAGTGGGACGACAGTGGCTAAGTAAAAAATAAAATAAAACAAAATAAAATAATATATTTTTTTACATAAACGACGCAAAACCGACTTTGATCGTGAAATAGTATATTTCATTACTAGTTCGGAAAGGCTGTCATTACAACTAGTTCCGACAAATGTCTGCACGAGCCGAGGCGCAGCCGAAGGCGAGTGTTGACAGTCGGAACAAGTTGCAATGACGGTTCCGAACGTGTACTGAACGACTATTTTTAATACAGTTGCGAAAAAATGAAGCAATTTTATAAATTAATAATAATAATAAAAACAACTAAACTCGCTAAAATTTCTACAAAATGGCGCCAACCGTATAATATAAGAAGAGTTTTTTTTTCATTCATTCTGGTAGGCAAAGGTAACTATGCCCATACAGCCCAAGTCTTAAGTAGATTTTTTTTATTGATATTAAATGAAAATGAAATTTAATGAGATGAAATCAAATGAAATCCAACCTAACTCATTCAATCAAATCATTAAATCTGGTATAGAAACAAATTAGTAGCTTCTTTTTAGCAATATACGTATTTGAGTGAATCATAAAAACTTCTTTGATTTTTTTTAGTAAAAACTTCATGGTTGGTTTTTCTTTTTAATAGACATTATTTTGACAGTTGGGAAAGAAAAAGCACTAGTGCGGTAATGGTAAAAAAAAGCACTAGTGCGTAATAGCCCACTTCCCGAACGCTAAACGTCCCTGCAATATGCCACTTTTTGAGCAACTGTATTAAAAAGGTATATTTAGTTCCAATTTCACAACTAGATGTCGCTGATTCTTAGATCGCGCTATCGAAACATTTTGCGTGTCACGATCGAAGTGGTGAGACTTAAAACAAAGATTACTCAATAAGTATTAGTCACATAGTCACATCATAACGAAAGAATTAAAAACATCCGTAAAGTATTAGCATAAATAAATACAGTCGAATTGATTACAGTCCGTATTTGAAATCGGTTAAATATAACCAAATATTATAACCAAATATTAAATACAGAGGTAAGTATAACGCTTTTGAAAAGAGGCAATAGTCTGGATAATGTAGATATGTCATACATAGTTTTGAAAATGAAACACATATCTTTGGGGGCTCTACATACAAAGGTGATTTTTAGGTACCGTGATACACGTGGGCGGTTTTTTGTTAATAAATACATAGATTACATAGTAAGACTCAACACAGAAAAAAATCAATATTTGTCACCATATTTTTAATATTCTTGGTGGGTATTGGAGCCTACAACTCACAGCGTGGGAGGGAGAGCTAAGCTAATACCTACTGAGCTGTGACGCCTGTCTACAATAATAAACAAGTAGACAAAAAAATATCAATAAAACTTTTTAACAAAAAATTGAAACCGAAAATAAATAAATCATACCTTGTTTTATTCTATCCCAATTGCTAAGTAAGTAATATATTAAATAATAATAAATATTCACACATCACACTCTAGTCCTAGTCCCAAACTAAGCAAAGCTTGTACCCTTGGAACTAGATTGCTGATAGTTAAGTTTCTTGCCCGTTCTTCTAGGCTCTGGTCGCGAGGAACTGGCACCTAGAATCACCTAGTATGTAAGACGATTCTAAATGATCCTTGTGATTTTACTGAATAAAGTAATTTTTGACTTTGACTTGATAGAATACTTATATATGTATCATACATTTTTTTATGTTATGATTATATTAATATCATTATACATATAGGTGAGTACCAATTGGAACTTTGTTCCTAACACTAGGTCTAAATAGTCCGTACAGTGAGGTCACAGTGATTCGTCTTGGACTTTGTACAGCAGATCGTTGACGTTAAAGTTTGAAAGTGCTGTGAGAAATTAGATGTACATAAAAAAAGACGTGTGGCACTCGGGGACTGTCGCGGTAAAGCTATCGCATAGCAATTTTTGCTGTATTAAGCATGCGCAGTGTTAGGTTATTTCGTTACGAAATTTCTAGATTCGGTCTCCACGCTCAAGGCCCGCGATAGAAGCTATGCAATAGCTTAGAGAGTTTTAAAACTTTATTAAAACTACGATTGTCACGTTTATTCCATTCTCCTCATCTGTAAAGTATATTTACCAATGTGCCGATATCAAAATTCAAAAGAGGGGCTTTTATAATCTCTTTAGGAAATTGTACTTTATTTCCATGACATATAGTACAATTTTGGGCTAGTAAATACGAAAATGGACGGTTTGATATAACAAGGAGTAGGTAGGTAGATATGGTTAGTATACTTCGACACGTGCTCGGGAAAATTGATTCGAGTTTCAAAAGGTTTCAGGCTACGTTCTAACAACAATTTTCGTTTATAACTACGGATGGCGAAGTAATCAAGTTTTAAAATTGGATACGAGACGGTGCTCGCAAAATTGTTTGTGCATTCGACATTTAATTTCATAGACATGTTTTTTAAGCTATTGCATAGCTTCTATCGCGGGCCTTGAGCGTGGAGACAGAATCCAGAAATTCCGTAACGAAATAACCTAACACTGCGCATGCGTAATCCAGCAAAAAATGCTATGCAATAGCTTTACCGCGGCAGTCCCCGAGTGCCACACGTCTTTTTATTGCATAAAATGTTGTTGGTTTGATACCATACAAGAGTTTAGCATACTTAACAAACATTCGAATCATAACATTGAAAATACTGAAATTGAGAACTGGCGCCTAGAATCATCTAGTATGTAAGACGTTTCAAAGTGATCCTTGTGATTTTATTGAATAAATGAATTTGAAGTTTGAAGTTTGACTATTTTTAGAAAAAGACGTGCGTGGAAAATCCAAAAAGGGCAACGTGGTCGATAAATCCACACACAGCGTGTTGCATTTTTTATGCGTGCGTCATAGTTCGGTAACGTTTCTCTGTATATGTATTTAGTACTTATATCCTAAATGGCCATGTGTTTATTATTATAGCTAGGGCTGGGAAACCCACAGTAGTATGTTTGTCGATAATTATAGTTATAAATAGTAATGTAATACGCCATACCATGTTTACATAATGTGGGTTTAATTATACAAGGCTCTTCTGCCTCCTATATATAGGAACATAAAAACTAAACTATACATTGGGCGGCCTTATCGCTAAAAACTACCAGGCAACCTTGGATAGGAGAATAGGCGGGCTAACTTTATTAAAAACGGTAATAAATCATAGTCAAGAATTAATGTGACAATCGTAAACGTAACAGTAACGTAACAGAGTTACACTGCGCGGTGATACCGACTAAGCTACTAACAACTGAGCTTTGACGCCTGTCTAATTATGATAAGTTATATAATAATAGAGGTACATTCTACGGCGTGCCAAACGTTGTGCCGGCAGCTGGTGTGAATCTAGCTGGTCAACTTTTTAGCTGCACTAAGGAGGATCACTGGATATTAAAATATAAGTTTTTAGCTTGTACATCAAGTCATATGAAAATCAAATGCACTACATTGTTTAAGACAGGTTTGCACTGAACATCAAATGAACGATCTCAATCAAATCAACCAATACCTACTAGTTTTTCGACAGTAAATCAAATTGACCCGTTTAACAAAACATTTTTTAATTTTAATCACAAACATTTTAATATGAGTAGGTAGTTTTAATGTGTTCATATAATATTCTAATACGTAGAAACCGCCGCATCCAAGACAGAATATTCTCATACCTACGCTATTGTAAATACCACAATTAATATTCCACAAGCGGAATCTCCGGCTAAGAACTAAGCATGTTAATTTCGTTATTCACTCGAAAACTTCCAAACATTCCAAACCTATCTGAGTTTTAGAAAATATTGTAGTATGTTTTTTATTTATTTATTGAGAAAAGGTAACGATAGGAACTTAGATACAAAACGGACTTACATCTAAACTATGATAAACTATGATAACTAAATACATATATGATAAAACATGCACTTTTGTGAAAAATCAACGACTGTCATTAAATAAATAGTACTAGCTCGACTGAAATTTTTAGCGTCAGCGCGCAGTGTATCTCAGATACGCTAACTTATGAAACGTTTACGATTGTCAAACGTTGACCCCTCCAAACTGAGTATATTATATTACAATAAGATGGACTGCATTGAACTACAAACAAAAGAATAATTAATTCATTACGAAAAAGCCTTAAAATGTTGCCACTTTCGCAAAGTGTCGACTACAATGCAAGAATTACCAATGTAAGATGCATTGTACATATAAACAGTTGTTAGATTATTCTCATCGTTACAGCCGGTTCACACTAGTCGTAAGTCGCATAAGACTAAAAGTCGAATGCTCTGGTCACCACACACTTTATATGGAGCTGTTCACATTGAATGAGACGCGATTTACAGGTAAATCAGACGACTCTTAGTCTTAAGCGACTTACGACTAGTGTGAACGGGCTGTTAGTAGACATGGTGCCGTCATCGCGATATATCAAAAAATCACTCGCAGCGTGCGTGATAGATCGATGAAATTCGTGTTTAGATTTGTCGTGCCATTGACCTTTCAGTTATTTAAAAACTTTACGAACGAACGTAATATAAATTATGGTTATATTAAAAATATTAATGCTCGCTACTTCAAACATTTGCCAACATACTTGTAGATGAGATTTTTGTGAAAGAGATCGTATATACCACTACGTTACTTATTGGAACGAAGTTTAAGTTTTAATTTAATTTAATTTTAATTTAATTTAATGTAATTTTTTAATTAAGTTTTAATTTAATTTTTATTTTTGGCTCATGAACAGTTTTGGAACGAAGTTACTTATCGCGCGTTGCGAAAGGGTGATAGACGGAAAAAAATAAGACCAAAAGTTGTAACGACACTTTTTGCTATAGTTGTAAGCCGTGCGACGTGCGCGTGTTACTCTTTTTTTTCTCTCTTTCTTTCTCTCTCATACAAAGCAAGCGAGTTATTCAATTAAGAACTTCGTTCCATCCGGGTGTTCCTTGACATCTCTCAAGTTTTGTACTAGTCAGTATTGTATCTGTAGCTCTACCATGAGTTTTTACTATACTATATTTACTATACTCGCTAGCGTCTGTAGTTAAAAAAATGTATGAAGATTTGTACAGCGCCTCTAGCGGATAGTTGGGTACTAAAATTCGTCATACTAATATTGACGTAACTACTGTAGTAAAGTCAGGCGATTTTACTGTGACAACTCATGGTAGAGGTACAGTACTATTGGTACAGATACAATACTAATTAATTAGGTGATTGTACTTTTCCTGACGAGAAAAACTGTATTTATTTATTTATTATTTACTTCAATTCACACGGATATACCAAATACATAATTGAAGAGATAAAAATACATTATTAAACAAAAACATTACATATATACTATGGAGATAGAGAGAGATGGAAGGAGAGGGGGGAGACCTTTGCCCAGCAGTGGGACAGCGTGGGTTGATTAAAAAAAAATATATACTAATAGCATATTTGTTTTTGTTTCAATAAATGTATTGTATATTCCATAATTTACTTTGTATAATAAATTATTCGTACATTTGATAGGAAGCCGCATCATAAATCATTTACGGAATTGTAAATAGGTCAATGATGATCGATGTTTTTAATATTTTAGTACTCATGTAGCTTACGTTAAAGATATATGTAGTAGTAGTTCTTTTTGTAAAATAGCTCGTTTAATGCTGGGGCCACACTAGCGGGCTACGGCGAATATTCGTGTTAACGCGATGTATGTGGCCGGGTACATAGTGTCATCGCTTAGTACATCGCCTTTATCCGAACACGATGTTTTTGTCGCGCCAACACGATACGAATATTCGCCCGCTAATGTAGCCGAAGCATGACAGAGAGCTGAGCACGAATAAATGTGACAATCAAATAATAATAAATAAATATTCATGGATATTTCACACGCTCTACCAAACTAAGCAAAGCTTGTACTATGGGAACTAGAATACTGATTAGAATACTTATATAGGTACTTTCGTAAAGTAGGTATATAATAAATATTCAAGAATATGTTAACAATTAACAAGTAAAAATAAATATGTAGTTTATTGCATGTCGAACTTTGAAATTTTATCGAATAATTAGTAAATATTATTTTATTTTCTTTCGCAAATTTGAAGCTTTTTTATTATTTAATTCTTAATTAATTAAATCGCAATAATATGTTTTACAGGACTGGAGAGTGGCATAAGAAAAGGGAGACCTATGCCCAGCAGTGGGCGAAATCTGGCTGTGGACGAAGTTTTATCATCGGTTAGAATTTATAAGGAATTAAAAAAGGTTTATTATTCAACAAAAATACGTAACTTTTGTTTACAGTAGATTCTTAGTATCGAGCGGGTAGACAGATGTTGCAAGACATATGGTCAAAGTACATCCTGTGCGCAATGAAGGGTTTCACTATGGTGCTTTATGACCGAGTTTTTTTAATTTTTACGGGCGTTTCCATACTTTTGTTTTTCTTTTAAAAGTTTTAATCTGGCTGCCATGATTTTTCACATTTATCTTTGTCGACCGATGTGGGGCGGCGGGCGAAGGTACGCCTGCGACGCGGAAGGTTGCGGATTCGATTCTCGCCTTGGAATAAATGTTTGTACGATCTGCAAATATTTATTCCGGGTGTTCTGGGTATTTTATATGTATAATAAAAAAATCTATCTATGTAATTATTTATCTATGTATTAAGTATGTGAGTCATCTAGTACCCATAACACAAGCTCTGCTTAGCTTGGGGCTAGATGATGTTGTGTGGATTGTCCAGCATTATTAATATTATTTATTATTATCTTTGTTTTGTATGGAGGCAAATAAATTTTTCGCGTACCCTGAAAACGCGGAATCGTGTCAGTAAGCAGATTTTCCCTCGAAAACAGCAAAACCGGTTATAAGAAAAGAGAAAACAAAAACGCCTGTCGATGACTGTACCCGTCGAAAGTAATAACAGCACTGCCCCGACAAGTCAAAACTTCCCCAGCTAGTTCCAAATCGATTTGGAATGAAAAAACATTTTAGTGACTAGCTCTAAGGCTAGGTTTACGATTGTTATATTAGTTATTTTTAAACTATTGCGATCAGAACTACAATAGCAAAGAGTCCTCACTTCTTCTTCGTCGTGTCGATGATCAAACAGTGTCTTCCCAAAATTTGGCCACCTCTATGGCGTTATCAGTGGCAACGTACAAATCGGCCAAAGAACAAGTTTTAAGGCACAGCGAGCAAGTCAATAGGTGGGACATGCCATGACCTCACTAGTACCTTACATTAGCCCGAAATACAGCTAGGTATGCGAAAAAATCCGGTATAATATCTACTATGATAGTAACATATATTCGCGAAAAACCATCAGTTTTTATCAAACAAGTTTTTGTTCTCGTTGGGTATCAAACACACGATCCACAGCATGGAAGGCATAACTACCAAACCAACTGAGCTGTGACGGCTCAGTTTGAACTTTACACTGAACCGGCTCGTTCTACAAAGATCGCACGTGCTTTCTTACAGTAGTCTTTTTATTTTTAATAAAGTTTACAATACAATAGATGTTATGTTAAGTAACATTCGCACGTGATGCGATTGTGAACATAATTGTGCTTTTGTTGCTGGGTGCAGGGGTACAGATGAAATTATAATCACAATCACCCCTGTACTTTTAGTGCAATAAGGATATTACCGAGGGGATGTTACTAATATTATAAACGCGAAAAGAACATTGCCCAAACCTTGTACCAGATTGCGTCACAAGCTAATTATCATCAAAATTAATATTTTATTTATACGTGTACTTTGTTAATTTTTAACCCTCTTATTTAACCGGGTTTAGAAAATTAAAATTAATTATACATAACATGATTATCAATTTCCTACTTCCGAGTGCTTAGTCCGAGCTTGCATTTTAAAACTTCCGACTCACGAGTCGAGAGTCGTCTTTCGGATATCCATACAAAAATACAAGGACATCCGAGAGACGACTGTCGACTCGAGAGTAGGGAGTTTTAGAATGCAAGTTCGGACTAAGCCTTCCGCACGTCAACTATTTTGTTCCGATCCTAGCTGTCACCTATTTTCGTGAGTGGACATTGAGCATAAAAATCTTGTTTGTCAAGTAAGCTTTAGCTGAGAAGGCAAATATGATATAAAATAAAATACATTTTTAAATATTTTGAAATCCGGTTAAACATTGAAAAAAATATTGTTGGTAGCGAAAAGGTAAATAAAAATTAGGGCTTTGAGAGTAAATTCAAATTGATGCAAGTTGGTACAGATTCCCATAGCCCATTGGGCATTGTCCTTTGTATGGATGTGTGGATGTATGTATGATTGTTACTCTTTCAAACAAAAACTACTTCTTCTTCTTCTTCTTATCGTGTCGATGCTAAAACTGTATTTTTTGTAGCATCGTGTTGGAAAGATTAGCCAGACTAGACACTGCTTTACCGTGCCTAGCTGTTACCGGTGTGCGCCACGAGGAGGCTCTTTCCACAAAAACTACCGAATGAATTTGAATGAAACTACATACAATAATGTAGTTTATACTGCTGAACAAGCTTTGCTTGGTTTGGGACTAAAGCGCGATATGTGAGATGTATGTAGTGTACATAGGAAATATATTTTTATTACTGGCTAAATTAATATGGCTTGTAAGACTGAAATAACTTAATTATTATAATAAAAACTTACTATTTTTTTTTATAAGTTTGTGTATTGAGATGTCGACGTATGATAGAGGACAGTGGAAGAAGAGGACGTGTTGTACCGACCCCACGTAATGTGGGACAAGGGTAGGAAGATGATGATGATGTGTGTTTTTGGGGACAAATAAATAATTATTTATCCATCTAATTTATAAATGTATCTCTTTTGGCATGACACTATTTTGGAGAAAAAAAAAAGACTTTCAAACTTCATCATTAAACTGCAGCCTAAGCCAGAACAGCCCATTATCCTTCTAAAAGTAACATTGCACAACAGTAACTAATCCTATTAGTGATTCAACTTTTAAAGTGGCATTTTTACTGTACCACGTTGTACCAGCGAGTGACTCATCCCGCCATCTCAGTGTTAGAGATCACGATGACGTCACATCACATTTACTGCCACAGTCAGAGATGTAAGTGTAAAGATAATAAGTTATTTGTCTATTGACAACTTTTACTATTGATAAATGACCAGAGGGCTTAGTCCGAGCTTGCACAAATGAAGGCGAAATTGCACGCCGCCAATAAAAACCTGTTCAAATAAATATATTAAAATATTTTATACCTCTAATGCCACCGTGTAGAAAATTAGATATTTCATTGGTATGCAATTTAGAATACAATACAAAGTTCGAATCTACAACAAAAACCGGAAGTCACGAGCTAAGTTATATAATAGTTATGTTTAAATGTCGATTCTGAGTGTGGCAGCTATATCAACAACTGATGATCAAATGTGAATCGAAGGGAGTCTGTCTCTGTTTATTCTATGAATGTATATATTCATAGAATACATAGGATAATCTATCAGCAATCTAGTTCCCTATCCCATATTACATCACATCTATCATCACATCTATTCCACAGTACAAGCTTTGCTTAGTTTAGGTCTTAGAGCGCGATGTGTGAAATGTCCATGAATATTACTATTTATAGTAAAACGTTTCGCGAGTAAACATCGTAATACTACGATACGAGGATAGCTATGTCGACAGCAATGGTTGCGTGATAAATAATTTTACGGTCTAACCTTCAAAGGTATCGTGATGTGGTGTAGCAGAAAACTTGTTTGTTACTTATGGAAGGGAATGTCATTATTTACTATGGATTTTGTTACTACACTATCGAAACTATAACTTACTATTAATTTTATAACCGCGACATATTGCTATCGTTATATTTTTGACAGTTCGCACAATAATTTTATATTATAGCCTATGTGTTATTCTGATGTATAAACTGCATAAATAAAATATGTATATACTTAGGTACTTAGTGTTCGTTTGGGACTAGAGTGTGATGTGTGAATTGATATCCCAGGTATTTAAGCAATCATCGGGGCAAACGTCCCTGTACAGATCAGATTATATGCAAGTTGCAGCGGCGATAAGCGGTTTAAACTAGTAACATATGGAACGCTGGTACCGCAAAAACTGAGGTTGATTGCCTCTGACTTCACTTCACATTACTCGCTGCAAACATCCTGCAGGATCCACGTAATAGGTTGCCGAGCCGTTAGTTGAATACTAACTATAGTCCAAGAGCTAGTGAACCCTGCGAGTAACGGTCTTCCTGTAAGGCTAGAAATTTGTACACTTACGATTTATAGCATGCTAAGAGCACTAGCCATGATCTGGCAGGCTTCAGCCCTGTACTTCATCAGCCACTTAATTTTTTAATTGTAAAATAATTTGAGTTTCAAAACTTGTTTCTGTAAGCTTAAAAATTTAATAGGATGGAGTTTATTTATTGTAAATCTTGAAAAAAAAGTTACAGACGATTACAATCAGCAATAGTATATGCCAGATCAATTAGAAAATGCACAGTTGATGAGGTAAAATAAACTTTATCCTGTATACTTCAAATTTTTATATGTTTTCAAGTAAACGTCTCAGAGTAAATATGTACAATGCCAGACGGTTTTGAACAGCATAAGACCTTGCCAGGCGAGGGGACAGCTGCTAAGGGAGTGCAAATAAGAAATGTTAATGTTTCAATTTTATGAACATATTTATTAGCATACAGTAAATGCAATGTACTTTATTGGGTTTTATGCAATCTACATTATTTTTAACATTCATTTTCTTCAGCATCATCCGAGATTGCACTACTGTTTGCATCATCATCTGATTCTTTAACAATGTTTTCCTCATCTGAAAATAGTGAAAAAATATTTTAATGTACCTACCGTAATAATTTTTAGTATTTTTTGAATAAGGTTGTTAAGAATTAAATATCAAGCTCTATTACATAGGACTGCATATTAAATGTTACGGATAAAATAGTTGTATGTTACCTGATATGTATTCCTCAGTTTCAGGCGATTGTGCTGTGGCAGTATCAGCAGGTCCTTGTAAAAGTATGTCGTATAGGTATAGAAGATGGAACTTTATTCCTCTCAAACCAATTTAAATCGTAAGAACTATCAATTAAGTTCCAACCGTTATTTTCAGGAATAAGAATGGTTCTTTAAAATTACAATTTCGCCATATATTTGTAGGTAATGTAGGCAGTTCTCAATAATTGTTGATGTAGTTCACGTTGGCAGGGTGGTGAATTCGATGAATCATAGCTTACTACTTTTTCATAAGCACTTTAGGATTATTTGTGAAGTAGATAGATAGATAGAAAACACTTTATTGCACACCACTTAATTTATTTTTGTACGTAGTTGTACGTAGTAAGGAAATTTTCATAACGTGCATTATTTAATTTTGAACATTTCAAACCATACATTTGGAGCTTCGACATGGGAGCCTTCAAAAGAAGGGTATATCTTTATCTCAAAGGCCGGTAGTGCACCGACAACGCCCCTGGTGTTCGCAAGTGTCCATGGGCGGCGGTGACCACTTCTCATCAGGTGGCCCGCAAGCTAGCTTGCCAGATATGTCATAAAAAATAAGTAAAATCACTGAAAACTGAACTAAAACTGAAAGATAGGCATTCACGCAACACCTCTGAATCGCACGCCTTTAGCAGCTGTCCCCTCGCCTGGCAAGGTCTTATGCTGTTCAAAACCGTCTGGCATTGTACATATTTACTCTGAGACGTTTACTTGAAAACATATAAAAATTTGAAGTATACAGGATAAAGTTTATTTTACCTCATCAACTGTGCATTTTCTAATTGATCTGGCATATACTATTGCTGATTGTAATCGTCTGTAACTTTTTTTTCAAGATTTACAATAAATAAACTCCATCCTATTAAATTTTTAAGCTTACAGAAACAAGTTTTGAAACTCAAATTATTTTACAATTAAAAAATTAAGTGGCTGATGAAGTACAGGGCTGAAGCCTGCCAGATCATGGCTAGTGCTCTTAGCATGCTATAAATCGTAAGTGTACAAATTTCTAGCCTTACAGGAAGACCGTTACTCGCAGGGTTCACTAGCTCTCCAGCTACTACTTCTGCTTACATGCCATTGATTTTATATTTCATTGTATTTATTCACGAAGTTTTATTTATTGAGAGGACTGCGAATAAACGTGACGCACGTAAACGTATCGTCACGTTAGAACATCTTAACTAATATTATAAAGAGGAAAGATTTGATTGTTTGTTTGTTTGCATCGAATAGGCTCCGAAACTACTGGACCGATTTCAAAAATTCTTTCACTGTTGTGAAGCTACATTATCTACGCTGAACATAGGCTATATTAGGGTAAAACCGGGATAGATGCCGCATTGGGATAGGTGCCTCGTTTTCTAAAACTCATATTTCCGAAATAGCTACTTATGATTTAATAGGTTAAAACGGGAGCGCAGACGCCACACACCTCGGTCCCCGCAAGTGCGTCGTTCAAAGTGGACGTGTATCGCTCGTGTGTGCAATAATCTCCACGGCGAATGTGTCAAACAGCTCTGACTTTTTTATGTAAGTATTTACAGCTTCATAACTTTACAAGTAGTAATTAGTTCCATACAATTTTTGTTATATCAGTACACAGGTTATTAAATTACACATCCATATTCATATAGTTGTTGTTTTGTGTTTATTTTAGTGAATATATAAAAGGGCATCTATCCATATCAAAAAGGATAGTCGCCTCGATTTTTCGCGGTATAGATGCCCCTAAGGGCGTATATCCCTCATATCCTTATACTTACATTATAAATTTATATATTTTCTTAATGTTTTATGTTCTTATACTTATTTCATTTTATGGATTTAATAAAGATTTTAGTACATATGTATATTTGTAATTGTCTGTTTCAGATGAACCATGCCACGAAAATACAAGAGAAAGGCGGGAGTTCAAGCTCGAGTGGTGGAATGTGGAACAGAGAGAATAAGTTGATTTTTTAAACTTTTATTACTTATTTGATTAAGCTAATTGAAAATTGTTAATTATTTTTGTTACATTCTTTATGATTATATTACTTGAAGATGATTAACATAACATGTTGATTGATATGCCTCAATAAAACAAATTTTAATAATGCATATTTCTATTATTTTATTGCATACGGCATCTATCCCACACCATAGGCATCTAACCTCCTTAACATTTTCATGGCGGGGCATCTATCCATATAGGGTAGGCACCTATCCTCAAAAAATGGGTCTGCAGAAACTAATTTTTTGCCTAACCAGTAATTGCTAGGCCATCTAAAATAAGCCGTAATGTAAGACGAAAGACCCATTTAGTAATATTGATAGTTTTTTTTTACGGTATATGAGTAGATTTGAAATAAAGAGGTGATTTCAAAAAGTGAGGCATCTATCCTGACTTTACCCTATAATGTGTAATGATTTAACCTGTTTTGAAAATAAACTGTAAAATTTATTATCTGTATTCGTTCATATTCATACACTTAGGTAGAATTTTTCATTATAGTATCTGGTAACACTGATTGAAAGTTACTTTTATTGTGTAAAATATTATTTATGTGATTGTTATTTAATTATTGTCTTTACTTAATATTGTATAAAAAAGTGCGTAATTTATTGAATAATTGTATTACTCTTTTTTTAGTAATGTAAGTTAAAATATAATTAAGTACTGTAATAAAGTACGGAAAAGAGTGCCAGTGGCGCCAATCACGATGTTCGGCGGTTGGGAGAACAGAGGGGTGTTTTGGCGACGGTGGGCATTCTTTTCCGGGACGAGATTGTGAGCGGACGAAAAGAAATTGTTAATAAATATTATATTGGTTAAATTGAACTAAAGTATTATTATTCGTAAAATAATAAATATTATATTGGTTAAATTGAACTAAAGTATTATTATTCGTAAAAATTCAGAAGTTGTATCTTATCTACGCCTGCGAAATTTGACTGCCGACATTGTGAACGTGAGTACCTTAACATTAATTTGTTATTAATCATGAAATAATCGTTGTTCTCTATTTGAAAACGATATTTATGTACCTACGCTTTTATTAGCATACTTGAAATTGTTCTTTTCATTAATTCTAGCAGAATAGATTACTATTAATTGTTTTGGAATAACTATGAGAGTAAAATTATAAAAAAAATATAGCTGAGGGTAGTTATTAAAAATTATCAAAAACTTGTTAATGTATTTTGTCAGTATCGGTACATGAATTATTCTACTGATTGTTCCAGATGTTTGAGTTAATTATATTATCATATGAAAATCTTAAGAAATATGTATTGCATTGACAAAGACTAAAATGATTATAATTGAAACTGGATTAAAACTGGATTGGAATTGAAATAGAGAATGGATTGGATTGGATTGGATTGGATTGAATTGAATTGAATTGAATTGGATTGAATTGGATTGAATTGAATTAAATTGAATTAAATTAAATTGAAATAAATTAAATTAAACATGTAGGTGTTTCCAAATGAATGAATTTAACTAATGGAACATGTAGGTGTTTCCAAATGAATGAATTTTACTAATGGAACATGTAGGTGTTTCCAAATGAATAAACTTTACTAATGGAACATGTAGGTGTTTCCAAATGAATGAATTTAACTAATGGAACATGTAGGTGTTTCCAAATGAATGAATTTTACTAATGAAACATGTAGGTGTTTCCAAATGAATGAATTTTACTAATGGAACATGTAGGTGTTTCCAAATGAATGAATTTTACTAATGGAACATGTAGGTGTTTCCAAATGAATGAATTTTACTAATGGAACATGTAGGTGTTTCCAAATGACTGAATTTAAGAAATGGAACATGTAGGTGTTTCTAAATTAATTAATTTAACTAATGAAACATGTAGGTGTTTCTAAATGAATGAAATTTAACTAATGAAACATGAAGTTGTTTCTAAATGAATGAATTTAACTAATAGAACATGTACGTGTTTCCATATGAAATAGCACATATAAGCCTGAATGTGTTGTAAGATGTTTAATGAGTTTAACTAATAAAACATGTAGGTGTTTCCATATGAACATGTATGTGTTGTAAGATGTTTAATGAGTTTAACTAATGAAACATGTAGGTGTTTCCATATGAACATGTATGTGTTGTAAGATGTTTAATGAGTTTAACTAATGAAACATGTAGGTGTTTCCATATGAACATGTATGTGTTGTAAGATGTTTAATGAGTTTAACCAATGAAACATGTAGGTGTTTCCATATGAACATGTATGTGTTGTAAGATGTTTAATGAGTTTAACCAATGAAACATGTAGGTGTTTCCATATGAACATGTATGTGTTGTAAGATGTTTAATGAGTTTAACTAATGGAACATGTAGATGTTTCCGTATGAAATAAAACATGTATGTGTTCAAGTTATGAGACATGTAGGTGTCGATTTTCATAATGTTAGAAAGAAAAATCATGGAGGGGATTTTCATTCTATATTTTCTTGCAATTTTATCATATTTATTGGTTGTTAAAATTATGAATAGTTACTTTTACAGTAATAATAACTAGTAGTAGTTATTTTAAATGTTCCAGATGGATTCTAGATTTGATTTGGACGAAGATGTATCTAGGCGTAAGCGTCGCCGAATTCGGTTACCTTCAAACTTCAATTTCTTTTATTCAATAAAATCACGCGGATCACTTTGAAGCGTCTTACATACTGGATGATTCTGGGCGCCAGTTAGTCGCGACCAGAGTCTAGAAGAACTGGCAAGAAACTAGACCTGGATTCTAGTGTTTTTTTTTCATATGATCCTTACACTCATACAATAATATATCTATCTCTATCATATAAATCACTTACAATTGTTTAATAAAGTTGGAGCTAGTTCGTCCCAAGCTTGCTTGTCTTCTAAATAATCAGATATTTTATAATATGCCTTTGATAAGAGTTTTCGTTTTATTACATTTTTGAACTTGCTAATCGGCTATTGACAAACATCGCTTGGAACTATGATATACATAGAAGCGTACACATTGCCCTTTTAAAGATTTATTTACTTTGGTGAGCCTAGTAATGGGAACAGCGAGTTTATCCTTATTTCTTGTGTTAACATTATGATTGTCGTTTTTTTTAGCGAAATGATTAATATTTTTTCGAACATACATTAAGTTTTCGTAAATGTACTGACAAGGCACTGTCATTATGTTTATTTCCTTAAATTTATTTCGTAGCGATTCTCTAGGATCCATGTTATAGATTGCACGAATAGCTCGCTTCTGCAACACAAATATGGTATTTACATCTGCAGCATTCCCCACAACAAAATGCCGTATGACATAATGCTATGAAAGTAGCTGAAATAAACTAGTCTAGCTGTATCCACGACAAAAGTAAGAAGCGGATCTT
The DNA here is from genome assembly GCA_932527185.1 of Ecliptopera silaceata. Lineage (NCBI taxonomy): Eukaryota > Metazoa > Arthropoda > Insecta > Lepidoptera > Geometridae > Ecliptopera > Ecliptopera silaceata. The sequence goes on along the minus strand of OW052217.1, from coordinate 1,990,763 downwards.
ATTGATTGTATATGCTGCAGAACTAAGCTTTTTCGATAATTTGTCTATGTGTTTCTCATTGAAGTTTATTATCTAAGGTTATTCCTAAAAACACAGTGGTGTCCACGAGATCTATATTTTCATCTTTAATTTTGACATTAACTAGCGATTGTGTGACATTTGGTAAAACAATTCGTATACATTTTGTTTTTTTTTTTCTTCGTTTAATAATAAGTTGTTTACATTGAACCATTTTACAACTTTTGAGATTGTATTATTCACGTCGTCATAATTTGTTTGTCGTCGTTTCAATTTGAACAAAAGTGGAGTGTCATCTGCAAACAATACAATCTCGTGATCATCTTTAACTACTCGTGGTAGATCATTGATGTAAACTAGAAACAGAAACGGTCCTAGTATTGATCCTTGTGGTACACCCATTTTCACCACAGATCCCGGAGAACGTTTTCCATTTACGTCAACTCTTTGAATTCTGTTGCTTAAATAAGAAAACAGAAGTTCCAGAGCAACACCCCTAACACCATAGTGGTTTAGTTTTGTGACCAACGTTTCATGATGCACACAATCAAACGCCTTGGATAAGTCACAAAATATACCCAAGGCGTCATTTGACTGCTCCCAGTTTTCATAAATATGTTTTATCAACTCAACGCCTGCGTCAGTCGTTGAGCGTCCCTTCGTAAACCCGAATTGTTTTGTGTCAAGTAAATTGTTATTTTCAAAATGTGTTTGTAACTGTAGGAGCATAAGTTTTTCGAAGATTTTACTAAATGTTGGTAGTACTGAAAGTAAATTGGGTCTGAACGGTTACCTGATTTGAATAGCGGTGTTATTTTAAGTCAGGAAACTCACCACAATCGATGCTTTGGTAAAATATAAAGGCCAAATCTTGAGCGATAAGGCCAATCACGGGTTTTACGACGGCAACGGAGATGCCCCAGAGGTCCGTGGTTATTTTTTACATTGATCATTTTAAAAGCTTTGACAATATCCTTTGCATGCACATATTCGAAGTTGAACAGTTTTTGAATTTTAGGTATATTTTCTATCAGTAATGACTCCGTGATTATGTGGGAAGAGTTTAAGGATTTTGTAGTTGAGACAGGAATGTCAGTGAAAAATATCTCGAATGCTTTCACCACATCAGCAACCTGGTCAATGATGATGTCGTCAACCTTCAGCTTGAATATGTTTTTATGTACTTTGACCCTTCCTGTCTCACTATTGATTATTTTCCACGTAGCTTTTATTTTATGATCACTAGTTTTAATTTTTGAACTTATATATTGAGACTTAGCAGTACGGCAAACACGTTTAAAAATCTTTGAGTAGTTTCTAATTTTTTCTATAAACTCTTCACTAAAATGGTATTGCTTTTCACTATAAAGATTGTACAAGGTTTGTCTACTTTTGTGGATTCCCGCTGTTGCCCATTCACTGAACTTAATTCGATCAGAGACCATCATAGACTTGGATGTAAAAATACTGTTAAATAAGTTGTCCTAGATGGTCTGAAGGAATCTGACTAATTAGATTTTTCTTAATTATTTTTACATTTGTAAATATATTATCTAGGCATGTAGCCGAAGTGGCTGTAATTCTAGTTGGTTCTAAAAATACATTATCCAGGTCAAATGATTTGAAAAGAGTTAAAAGTCTTGTATTGAATGAGCCTGGTACAAGTAAATTAACATTAAAATCACCGCAAATTATTATCTCTTTATTTGTGCTAGTTATTTTATACAAAATCTCTTCCATTACTTTTTCAAAAATATCAAATGAGTCTGACTCTGAGAGACTCTGACTGAATGAGGCTGTAAGTGCTTAAAATAATGAACTGCTCCAACTCCACGCAAGCTACTTCAATGTGTCTTTCTACAGAGCGGTGGACAATGTGTTTGCGTTCTTTAAATGTTATTTGTTTATTTAATATTATTAGTGAACCACCTCGCTTATACCGTTCTCTGCAAAAAGCACTACCAACCTGGTGATCACTGAAATTAAACATAAGCTCATGACATTTCAGCCAATGTTCTGTGACACAAATAATGTCAATGCTGTTCGAGGTTATGTACAGTTCCAGCTCTAATTCTTTACCGCGCAAACCTTCGATGTTCTGATGCACCAAGCTAGTATATTTAAATTTATTAAGTTTGTTATATTTATTTAATTTTTGACTCGGATGGTTTATTATTATTATTCAAATTATTTTCAATATGATTATTTAAGGGAACTATGCTAGAGGTTTTCTCTGTTGTCTTATGTTCTAATTTAAATGACTTGGGATATCTTCCATAGCCATGTTTTGCATGTCAGGACACTGTTCAATAGAAGCAGTATGTTTAGCCAAGTTTTTGGCTGTGATATTAAAATAATACGATAGCGAAAAAGCTACTTGTCGTTTTAAATAATTGGAAAGGTAATATCTTCCTTTAGTCAAATAAAAAGGTTTACTAAGTATATTGTTAGAGTCAATTAAATGTATTAAATTGTTATTGCATATTGTATGCAAGGTAATATTTAACTTATATCTAAGATTATTTTCTGCTTGTGGCAAGCTGTTGCTGTAGGGGAATGTAAACATCACAATTTTGTTTACCTCTAATGAGTTTAAGCTTTCTATCAATCTATCAATTGAGCTTTATTTACATTACCCCTGTTTCCAAGCCAAATTACTAAATTAGAATTTTGGTTAAAAGTATATTTTGAAATTAAATCCATGATTTCATGCATGCTAGAATCAGGTATGCAATTATTTATAAAAGAATGACCCATTCCTGAATTTAATATGTGACCCATATTTTTCCAATTTCATCGCTGAACATTACAGTATTGGCACAATTATTTGACTTAACATACAGCTGAGAAGTGGACGAGGAAGTTGATGGGACAGGACTCACCGGTTCTGGACTTGAAGCGCACTGACAGTCACACATGTGGTTAACCACAAGCGAGTCATACCGGTCCTTGTTGTTCTGTGATAATTTAAGCAATTCGTCCATAGCCAGAGAATACTCCCGCATCGCCTCCTGGAACTTCTCATAGCGACCAGTAACAGATCTCAAGGAATCCTCAACGCTGGCAAGTTCACATTGAAGCTGCTGTATGTCAGACTCATAATGCAACTTTGTATTTTCTAGTTGCACAGTACTTAATTCAAGTTCCTCTAATAAATCTTTTTTATTCTATTTTGTTTTTAAGTTTATCAACTATGTATTTGTTATTTTTCAACTTATTTTTAGTCTTATTTATATATTTGTTAATTTTAACATATTTTTGGATTTTCTCCTACTCAGTGTATTATAGTGCATGCTGAGTTTACTCCCACCGAGTCATCATTTGTTAAGTCAATCATAATAGTGGGAGTATTACAGCTTGCAGCAGAAATTTGGCCGTTGTCCCTATCTGATGATAGTAACTCATCATATAAACTAAAAGGTTTCAGTGTGGTAGAGCATTGAGCCGCTTCTTCCAGTAGTGTGATTTGTAAGTGGGCATCACATACCGTTATTGATTTAACAACATAACACCCGAATGTAATGATTAAATATGTAGAACTTATTCTATTTTTTATTAAATTAGAATTCCATTTATAATTTTGTTGAATTAATTATTTTTGTACTTTAATTTTGAGATAATATAGATTTTGTTTTATTTAAGTGATAGTGTTTTTAAGTAAGTAACTGTATATATTCACTATTCAGTTTGTGCACCGGGAGGTTGCACCGTATCAGATGGCCGAATGTAATGATTTAACCTGTTTTGAAAATAAACTGTAAAATTTATTATCTGTATTCGTTCATATTCATACACTTAGGTAGAATTTTTCATTATAGTATCTGGTAACACTGATTGAAAGTTACTTTTATTGTGTAAAATATTATTTATGTGATTGTTATTTAATTATTGTCTTTACTTAATATTGTATAAAAAAGTGCGTAATTTATTGAATAATTGTATTACTCTTTTTTTAGTAATGTAAGTTAAAATATAATTAAGTACTGTAATAAAGTACGGAAAAGAGTGCCAGTGGCGCCAATCACGATGTTCGGCGGTTGGGAGAACAGAGGGGTGTTTTGGCGACGGTGGGCATTCTTTTCCGGGACGAGATTGTGAGCGGACGAAAAGAAATTGTTAATAAATATTATATTGGTTAAATTGAACTAAAGTATTATTATTCGTAAAATAATAAATATTATATTGGTTAAATTGAACTAAAGTATTATTATTCGTAAAAAATGATATTTTTTATATAGGCTACCCGTGCGAAGCCGGGTCGTACTACTAGTTCAAAATACACTGCGCAGTGACGCTGCAACGTTCGGCGTTCGTGCTGTTGTCAACGCGTAGTGTCACTCGAATACTATTTCGATACGTTTGCGGTTGTCACATTAATCGTGCTCGGGCCTGATAAAGAACATCATTACTTTCCCACAATTAATGTGGTCGACACAACATGTTTACTTCTTCCATCATCATCAACCTATAGCAGTCCACTGCTGGATGTAAGTCTCTCTGCAGACGCGCCACTGAGCCCGGTCTTCGGCACTTCTCATCCAGTGTTTGCCAGCTACATTCCGCAGATCGTCACTCCATTTCGCCCGAGGGCAGAGCGTCCTACACTACACATGCCTAAACGTGGTCTCGGCAAACATGACAGGCCCACCGCCACTTCAGCTTACTAATTCTGATTACTCCTTCCACTCACTATTTATTCATCAACTCTCACATTCATATTAATTTTGTATAGGTACTTCTCATTAGTCCATACAAAGCACATGCACTCATCTTTTCAATTATACCTATTCAATAGCTGCGTCCAGACCGGCCGAGCGCGGTTCGCGAGCCAAATGCTCGGTCGGTGTGGACGGCGCTCGGGCTTCCTCGGGCACACATCGGCCGAGCGCGGCTCGACCCCGAGCCATGCGTTGTCGGTTTTTGGCGATGCTCAAAGGCGGCTCAGTCCGAGCCGCTCGCCCGGTGTGGACGGACATAACGACGCTCGCGAGCCAAGTTAATCAAATATGGATAAAGAGACACTGAATGCTCAAACCGGCTCACCTTGGCTCGCGAGCCCGGCTCGGAACTTTCACAAATTGGCTCGGGTGCCGCGGCTCGCGAGCCAGATGACCGGCTCGGTTGGTCTGGACGCGGCTAATGATAAGAGTATTATGCTGTCGAGTATGATAGTAAGGTACTCACGCTGCATATGTATGTGCTGTTTTGGCATCTTGTAGTCGGGAGGATAGCATTTTTCGTAGAAGTCGATATCGCACACCTGGGTTACTTCCGGGGTAGGAATTATCAGCCCCGTGCCCGATATCGCCCTCTGCAGATGATGTTCCTGTTGACAAGAGACAATAACCATAAGTACATAATCATAATCATTCCCCTTCTTCTTCTTCTTATCGTGTGTGGGGTGCATGGAAAGAGCCTCCTCGTGGCGCACACCACGGCGGTAGCATCTAGACACGGCAAAGCAGTGTCTAGTCTGGCTAATCTTTCCAACACGATGCTACAGCAAAATACAGTTGTAGCATCGACACGATAAGAAGAAGAAGAAGAAGATCATTCCCCTGCCCTTATCCCACGTTACGTGGGGTCGGCACAAAATGTTCTTTTCCTCAACTATAAGTACATAAACCAATACATAAATCATTGTGGATTCTAGAGCATTGCTGCAAAGTCTTCCGGTACTTGGAGAAGGAGTTGGGCTGGCTGGGGTGAGGTTAGCAGGAGTACAATGCAAAATACACCTGGATGCGGGACGTCTGTGCAAATCGTAATAGCTCCAATTTAAATTAGAATCAAAAACCAACATGACATCACACTGGCACAAATGTCCAATCCAAGCTAAGAAATGTAAACATGTACCATCTGGACCGAGTCCTTATGTTTCTTTCCCGTTCTTGTAGACAGGGATGCTATCGTTTTTATCGTGTCGATGTTACAATTTTTCTATTATATTAATACATGTTTTGTCTATTATACTAGTCACTTCAAATCATTTAGCATTTAAGACGCTTTCAAATGCTCCTTTTTTTTACAGAATAAATTTAAATCTTTGACTAAAAATAAAGGATCAGAAATGCCTTTAAGCCCTACGCCGCCAGCCAGTCACGCGATAAATTCTAGCATCGCCCTTCGCCAAGTACACATAATTATTTCAATTGTTTTAGTCCCAAAGAGAGGCTAAGTAACCACACAAAGTAACGGTACACGGCACATATTTAGAACCTTCCTTTTACTCCGCATAGTCAGTCAGGTAAAATACAATGTAATGAAGGAGAATTGCCTATAAAATAATCAACAGTGCCTCTTAGTCTGCGTTATATTCGATTTTATTCTGGCTAACACGCAAGATAACACGCAAATATTGTATGAAGGATAAATAGTTTTAGAATTTTTCGATAATCAAAATTCTGCATGTATACTAAGTATTTGAAGAATAAATCGAACAAAACTCAATTCTACGTGATCAGAAATCCCACAAACCTTAGATTCTTAACCTTATATGATTGATTCCCAAGCATTACGTCATCGACGATAAAATAACAATCAGTGACGTCACCGCTTTAATCAATGCAATTTATCAATACCGGATACGATACTTTCCTATGATTTTATTGAAAGCTAACTATTTAAGCCACTTGCAATCTTATCTTGGTTATTCTTTTACCATCATGTATCACTAGCTGATGTCCGCGACTTCGTCTGGCTATCGTTATATTTTTGACTCGCAATATCTTTATAAATCATAGCCTATGTGTTGTTGTATTCTATAAACTACATTATTGTACAGTTTCATTACAACCGATTTGTTATTTTTTGCGTGAAAGATTAACAAAATAAATGTTGTTTATTTCAGGCACAGTCGTATCTATATCACAAAAAAAAAACAAATACAATACAGAAAAAGTAAAAATATGTAGTTCCATTAGGAATACAAAAAATATAAAATGCAGATTAACTTGTGAGTGAAAAACATGGATACTTTAAACTGGATACATGGTACGATCAATACTCTTTTTACGACTTTTGAAAGTAATAAAACAAAAATGATCCTACAAAGAAAATTATTGTGAGCACTCACAAAGGGCATATCAGTACCTTTTAAGGGTAATATTAACACATAAAAAACCCATTAAACCCTGAATAGAACAGTCACGTTGAAAATGAACCAGAAGTGTACGAAAAACCACCAAGTAATGCGTCTTGAGAGCTGGTGATCATCATTAAGGATATTATCTGGAAGGAACTCGTTACAATTTGAATAAGATATGAGGTAACAATAACAGAATTATTTAAACGAATAAGACGAGATAAATTAAAAAGGAGTAAATGATGAACTTATTTATGTAATACAAACCAAAGTGTCGCGATCAAAATCTATTAAACTTTATTCTGTAAAATCGCAGAATCTAAAGGAAAGGCCAAGTAGAGATCAAAATAGGGGATAAAATTAAGTCAAGGATAGTATGTTCATGAACTTAGTACTATCAATTTATTTTATCTGATGCGTATGAGATATCGCACTCTAAATTATAACTCTTAGAATATAAGTCTTTAAACGGATGCGGTGTACCGCGTCTGAGGAAACTTTTTTAAAAGGTTTTATTTTATTTATAAAGCACAAAGAGTAATAAAATAACTTTTCCTTAGCGGAGGTGCGGTTAATTTTAGTATTTGAACATCCTTTCCGTAGAAGTCATAAAAAAAGCTTAAATATCCTATTACAAACCTTTTTAACGGTAATTATCAAGGGTACTTTTGGGTTGGTTTGCAGGTACCTAAACCATACGGAATTAAAACGATTTTTTTGTCTAGGAACTGAAATAATAAGCAAACGTAGAAAACCATGCCCCGGTTTCGCACTGGTTATCATTTTATTTTAATATTAATATTAAATACAGCCTTCTATATTATTCAAATATAGACAGGGATAATGATATTTAAGCTTGCACAAACATACAAATCTTTTTTCTTCATAATATCAATATGAAAGTATTCTTACACCGTCCAAACAATGTAAAATATTTAATTGACACATAAATAAAAGATTTTAGAGTGGTCTTGCCTCTAGCTGCACTGTGCAAGAGTGTTATTGCAAGGGTGGAATCACACCAATTTCTTCGAAATGTATAAAGAAAATCTTGTTGATAAGCCTAGAGTCTTCTGCCCACCTAATTAGTTTACCTAATAGTTCGTTCTGTCTGGCATAGGTCGCGTGGAGGACGTCTCAAGGACATGTTGTTTTTCTTATCTTGTTGTATTTGATTTTTCAACGATTCATATCGCTGAAAACTGAATAAATTCATGTGTGAAGTATTGTATAAGCTGCTGTGGGTTGCATGCTGTAGGTATTCAGTTGTTTATTGCATCACTGGAGACCGCGACTTCGTCCTGCTATATCGCGTTATATTTTTGTCAATTCGCACAATAAAATTGTAAATTATAATAACCTATGTGTTACTCTGATGTATAAACATTATTATTGTAAAGTTTCATAAAAATCTATTCGGTAGTTTTTGCGTGAAAGAGTAACAAACACATCCATCCATATATATAGATGATCTAAAATATATATTCTAACGAATCTATTAAATTTATTTATTTATTGGAAAACATACAGTACTACAAACACAATAAATATTTAACAATAGATACATGGAAATGGGTGCATGGAAAGAGCCTCCTCGTGGCGCACACCGGTAACAGCTAGGCACGGCAAAGCAGTGTCTAGTCTTGCTAATCTTTCCAACACGATGCTACAACAAAATACAGTTGTAGCATCGACACGATAAGAAGAAGAAGAAGAATAGATACATAAGACCAATTACAAGTTTTCGCTGTATAATATTTATAGATATAAATAGCAAGCACTTACAGATAATAACAAGAATACATAAATACAATATCAAGAATCAAAGAACTCAGAGCTCAATCTATCGTAAAAAAAGGTAGCGCAGACTTGATGTCTTGTTTATCATACGTAATGGTGCTATAATGTCAACGCTAATAATTTTTATAAGACAGGGTGTAAGTATATATATCATCTCTAGTATAAACAGACTAGCAAAACCGTATAATGGCTGGTTTACACGGGCTTAGTAGCTAAGCGCTTAGTACTTGTCACTATACTAAGCCTACATAAGACAAGTGAAAAGTAACCGTTTACACGTTGGAGCCAGTAGAAGTCATTAGTGACCAGACATTCGAAATGGAACGACGCCGCCTGATTTTGCGCAGTGTGTTTAAACAACTTACAACTTGTCACTAACTAACTTGTCGAGCTGTTTACATGCGGTCAGCACGCGACAAGTGCTTAGTAAATCGTGGTGGGGGTATCGACTTGTCGCTTAGTAAATAGGATCGATCTCTATTCACTTGCACTATTCACAAACACTAATACTAAGCACTAATCAGCGTGTTTACACACGAGGACTTAGTATTAGTGACAAGTACTAAGCGCTTAGCTACTAAGCCCGTGTAAACCAGCCATTATTCACCCGTTTAATTTAACGTAAAGTAACTTTTGGGGTATAAAATAACCTATATCAGGGTTTAATCTGACAGTTAAACGGGTTACATTCTAGTTAAACTAACAAACATTAGTTATCGGATACACGCGGCGGATAAACAAAGTTTGAGGTTAATGTGTATATGTATGGAATATCAAGAAACATTTATAATAAATATTTAAGTAAGTATACTTATTATAAAATAACTAACTTATAACTTATATAAGTTAGGAAAATGTTTTAAAATTACTTAAGTATAAGTACTTACATTAGTTTCAGAACTTAGTAATAAGAGGTTAATTAATTTTTGCTTTGGGTGCTTCGGCGATGTAATTTCTTCTTCTTCTTCCTGCCCTTATCCCACTATGACGTGGGGTCGGCACAACATGTTCTTTTCTTCCATTCTCCTCTATCATCCGTCATCTCAGTATTCACTCCTTTCACATCCATATCATTTTTCACATAATCCATCCATCTTTTCTTAGGCCTACCTCTTTCTCTATATTCTTCTACATTCATACCTAATTAATAATTTATAAGTTCAAAATGTTTATAAATTGTTGTAAAGAAGTTGAGCTTGTTATTTTCATTTTGACAAACCACCCCCTGGTTAGAGCGTTGGGAAATAATATTGACACGGAAAAACTCCACAGAAATTAAAAACAACAAATACCTACTCGTGAAAACTTTTTTCTTTACGTCAAAGAGTATTTCGTATTACAAAAAGTTCACGGAGAACTTATAAGAACGTCAATAATTTTGTTTTTAATTAATTAATTTCTATGGAGATGTTTATAAATAATGCAAATAAATAATAACCATATGAAACCAGTCTACGTGACGGCTTAAAAAAGCATTACGTTCATTTATCGTCATATTTGTATTCTAATACAATACAAAACATTTATTCATTCAAAAATATATACATGACAGATGACACACACAAAAAAAAATACAGAAGAAAATCTATGTATGTATTTACACAGAAATGTATATATAAGTATTCTATCAGCAGTCTAGTTCCCATAGTACAAACTTTGCTTAGTTTGGGGCTGGAGTGTTATGTGTGAAATGTCTGTGAATAATTATTTATTGCTTGTTCCATTCCAATTATTCAGATAAAAACTATTTCGTTCAAAATGGTTAACCTAATTTTAATATAAACATATCTATCGGTTCAACAACGTGAGTTCGTAACTTGTTATCCGCAAGAGAAAAACTATACAGCTCCCCCTTGCAACATAGTTAAGTTATTCTGTAGCGAATGTTTTTATACGATGCAGAGGGGTTGTTATGATATAACCCTCTTCTTGCTCCGCGTAGTCGGGTAAAAATTACCTACTATCAACTGAGTTACGTGCCAGGTATTCGAGGGGTGAGGTCCCCTTAGGGGATTAGCATGGATAAATGTGATGAGTGGCGTTTTAGAGATACACTGCGCGTCAACATCAGCTTTACTGTCCAACGTTGCAGAGTTAGCGCGCAGTGTGTGTTAAATGCGTTACTTTTGCGATTGTCACATTTATTCTTGCCCAGCGGTTACGATATCGACGAGTGCATTTTATATTTTGTTTTATACATTGCCTCACTGAGCACTTCCATTGAGGTTGTGCACTGGTACGCTTTGCTCCTTTTAAAGGTGTTACCACATGTGTAATCTTTAAACCAAAACCTAAAAATGCGAACGTCGTCACCTTTATGGCAGACAAGATCGTAGCCCATAACACAAGCTCTGCTTAGCTTGGGGCTAGATGATGTTCTGCAGATTGTCCAGCATTATTTATTATTTATAACGAACAAATACCAACCCTATTAAAAGCTCTACTAATATGACATTGCTTTAATTAAAAAATAAAAGTAATTTATAATGTACATTTAAAACGAGATTTCCAATAATAAGATTTTGCTTTAAAATTTTAAGCCAATAATTGAAACCCAAGCCTTTATGTAACCACATAAAGGCTATGTTGCTAGTATATACGTATTCCGAGTAAGCCTTTGAGCATCAAATAACTAGCCAACGTATAATTATATCCAAATAAATCGTACGTCCCTAGCTGCCTATTTTGTGTGTTAAACGAAAATGGAAATTTGCAATCGCAAATATAATACAGGCTTTGAACCGCACTAATTTATATTATGTAAACTAATATATACATGTGTGTGTTGCCTGTAGCCTACTTGCGTATTTGAATAGCTAATCTGGGCAAGTTTCGGAAAGCTTTTTTGTGTTAGGGTTTATTCAGAAAAGGTAATAAGCAATTTGAGGTAAAAGAATCAATGTATGGTAAATTATTTAGAAACTATTTTTTTATTTACACTATACAATACAACGAATTATAAAAGATGTATCAAAAGGACACATAAAAACCACTGGTTCCTATATAGTTCTGTTTTTCAGTAAGCCAAACAGTTTTTGAAAATGTCTAATACATAAACATGCTTAAATTATTAAATACATAAGAATTTGTGTAAGTACACGATATTCAATATATGTTCGTATCATCTATGTTCGTCAAAATTGCTTGAGAATAAAGATTATTGAGTACCTACTCTGTAAGGATTAAATGATTTCAGACGAATGAAAATGAAAAATATCAAAAACGACAGAAAGCTTATTAAACTTTATTTTGCGCAAATCTTTGAATTTTTACGATAATAAAGTAGACTCAACTCTCAATATAATTCTTGGCTAACAGCTTCATTAGTGACCTCAGTAAATCCAAACTACCCTCACGGGAAGCACGAGAGTTTACTAAGTATTTTACCAACCCTCTGGCGTGGCCACTTAGGGTGGATCATCAAATTAAATGTCCGGCTTAAGCTTGCTTAGGCTGAGGTGTTGACCTCTAGATCTTTAACTATTAGCCAATGGTTGCATTTTCATCATTCTTTATTATTTTTATATGATTCTATATTATATTTGTATGATTCTCTAGACACTAATATTGTAAAAAAGACTTGATTGTTTGTTGGCATTGAATACGGTCCAACACTAATAGAACGATTTTAAAAATTCTTACAATACCTACTTAGTTTTTACTGAGTAACATAGGCTATATTAGATTTATATTCTTTTAAAAGCTACATGTATGTAGCCGGGGCGTTCTGCTAGTAGTGATAGAGTGTGAGTTTGTATCGCGATACGAAATCTAGCATTTGAGTTACACTGCGCGTTTAAGGTAAGTCGACTGCTCGAACGTTGCAATGTCACCGCGTATTGTATATCGGATACGCTACCGTTACTATTGTCATATTAATTCGTGATTATAATTGACCAGATTTTAGTAGATTATGGAAATCCATACAAAGAAGGTCATACTGATGATGAGGGTACTGAACTAACATGCTAAAGTTGCAAACTTCACAGAACGTTCAGAATACGAGTTTTTTTCCTCAAAACTTATTTTACTGAAATGCTGTTTCAAGAATCAAGTAGGTACCTTCATTATTGAAGTTCAACAAACTTGATGCTCTGTTTAACTCTAAAGTACAGTTCAAAACAGGGAAAGTTCGTCGTCCTTATTAAATAAAGGAGCTGATATTTTAATACAAAGTGCTGTTTCATTTTAAACAGACTTCAAAAAAGAAGGACTATATACATATATGTATGTTAGTACATATTATGTAGATTTTTAGAGTAATCGCGTATCACTCTAAAAATGATGAACCAATTTTGATGATTTTTTGCTTGGCAGGTCATACTACAGAGAAAGTCCCATATACATTTGATATAATGATTATACCAGTAAGTACATAAAGAGTAACCCTTAAAAGTGTTGTAATTGTTCTGTAAAAAATATAATAATTATTATTAATGTACCGACGAGTGAGGACGGTCCGTCATCTGCTGCTTTTAGTTGCGAATTATTTGGTCGTTGAAAGACAAAATAAACGGAAATGGAGAACTTTGAGATCTTTGTCCAGTGGGACAATACAGATGAAAAAAAACATTTAGCATTAATTAAGTATTCCCTTAAATATTAATCAATGCTCTGGATAGATTAGCTAATTTAGTACTATTGTTTTATTTATCATAATGTAGCTCAACTGTTTCTTAAATATTTTATAAATACCTAGGTATGTATATTTTGTAAATACTGTAATATCTAAGTTACAATGCATAATCTGTTATATCCGCATAGAGATCAACTGAGCCACAACCACCGGATAAATACCATAGCGGTGCCCATAAAAAACTTCTGGCCTTCTCCAAATCCTTAAATTCACTGAGTTACGTAAACCTGGGGTCATTGAACGGAGACCCAGCCGGCCTCGCGCTTGGCCTGACGGTAGATTCGTGTGGATGGGTAACTTTTTTTTTGCACGATGTTCGTTTCGACTAAGATGGTGTTAGTGATAAAAATTATGAAATATGCTTTATTTATAGGCACTTTTTGATTCATGCACGTAATTTATTGTGGATGTACGCTGACGCTGAGGTTATTATTCACAAGACAGTTTTTATCAATAAAATACATCTCATACTTCAAGAAGCGAGATTCAGGTCTTCTTAATACTGTAGATTATTGTGAAATAATCACCAATAGCCTAATGAATTCTAAATATCTCTCGTTGAAAGAATTAGCTATCAATAAGCAATAATTAATTATAGTTTTATAAGATGAAAGAAAGAAGTAATATAGATAAATACTTAAATAGGATCATTAAATAAATAAATATTTACGGACAATTCACACATCACACTTTAGTCCCAAACTAAGCTAAACTAGTACTGTGGGAACTAGATGGGTCTCCGTTTATTGTGTAAAAATCGGCCCCTATCGCTGTATAAAGTATAAACCATCCATTACATACAAAGGCCCGTTTATGATATTGTCGAAATACGATCATTGCTCTTATGTATTTTAGCGGTGATGTCACGAAGCCACGTTAGATAAGCAGATAAATAGTAGCTCGGTTTAATTCTGCTATAAACGCCATCCGCATAGTATTACAAACGCGAAAGTTTGTATGTTTGTTACTCTTTCACCCAAAAACTACAGAATGGATTTTAATGAAACTTCACAATAGTATAGCTCATACATCAGAATAATACATAGCCTATAATTTATGAAATATAACGAAAATAAGACGAAGTCGCGAACGTCAGAAATTTTGTAAAAACGTTGAAACGAAAAATAAACATGTTTAATTAATTATCAAAATTGTTACAACGTTCTCAGTGGACGTTATTTGCATAAAATGTAATTTAATTACAGGGCAGCAGTAATGGACTTTTTATATTTATTTATTTACACTTAGTTTAAAAGTTTTCATAATAAATTACTTTAAACGTGGTAATCTTTTTTAAATCTATAATCAGCACCCTTTAATCTATAATGCCTTTCACTATGAATCCAGGGTTCGATTCTCACAAAACCTTGAGAGAAAACATTGTTTGTTGTGCAAATGGGTTTTACTAGATATTCTATGCAAAAAATATCATTTTTTTTCTTTCTTATATCTTTACCAAGCTTTGTACAGCCTAAAATACTAAGTAATCCTAAAGAGTATAGGTACTTTTTATTTTTTGGTAAAAAGCCTATCCACATTTATTTTTGTACTGATAAATAATCCTTGTCTCATCTACACTAATCCATCATCAAAAAGCTGACTCGAGACAGCTTGCGAAGATTTCGTTTCGAGTGAATTCGCAAAATCTGATCCAAGTGGTTTTAATTTAGGCAATAATTTGTCCTAAATAACTTTACCCAATTAATTGAAAGCTATGCAGATTTATAATAAGTATCCTATCAGTAATCTAGTTCCATAGTACAAGCTTTGCTCAGTTTGACACGTCTTTGTTGCTTGAGACACGTGTGAAATGTCCATGAATATTTATTTATTATCTAGCCGCTCAGAGTTTGCGTTCCTGACACATGTCAGTTAGTCACGTCTAGTGATGGGCACAACATAACACTGAGTTCGTTACCGTTCCTCAAAAGTGAATCCCGGATTATTTTTAGGATTATTTTCGTTTTAAATTGGCGGAATCATTTAAAATTTATGTTTTAGTTATTTAAGTGGAAACCAAAAAAAGGTAATATAAATGTAATTCTTTGTTACAAAGTTACAATCTGTATTTCTATGCAATAAAGTACATTGACTTGAATGTGCGTATGTAGTTTTATTTTTATATATCATAAAAGTTATCTTATAGTCCATTATTGTCAAATTCTTAAAAAAAAAACAAAACGTATTATTTTATAAAGTATAACCCCCTATCTTATAAAAAGTTAGCGTTGACTTTATGTCATCATTACGTATATGGTAATAAATTCTTCAAGTCTGCGCTAACTTTTTATAAGATAGACCGTAACTGTATAAGAACGGATTACGATACTATTATTGGGTTTTATTTTTAGCACAGCACTACAAATATCAAGCGCTGACATAACCTTGTAATAGCGTAGTATAGGTTTAGAAAAATATTGTTTGCAAAGTCATTTGACTCTCAGTTTGGCACAAAATTATAACATTCATTGATTATTGATATAATAAAGTTGTTTTAATGCTCATCAATTGTTAAAACGGTAAACAACCAGGAAAAATATTTTTATCGTAACTGCAACGCCATTACAAAGTTACGTCGTCAGTTCAATCGCGATGTGTCAGGAACGCATTCTAAAAACGGCCGAACAATAAGTATTTGAAATATACAATAAATTAATAAAATATTTTAACTAGTTAATAATAATGATTAATAATAAATAATGATTAATATCCATCAGCAACTTGCTCTTCAATACGGCCTTGTTGAGTCTGAGGTGCCATATTATCAGTACACGCCGGTGCCAGTTCTCGAAAATGGTCGTGCATTGCTCTATTGGGACCGCTCTATCATCACGGACAGGACTATTGTTTGCAATAAGCCTGATATCGTGGTGATAGACCGGTCCCAACGTAAGGCAATGCTCGTAGACATCACCATCCCACATGACGAAAACCTCGTAAAGGCCGAGAAGGAAAAGCTTAGCAAGTACCGAGAAGTAGTAGATGTTGATTCTACGATCATTGTTCCGATAGTCGTTTCGGCGAACGGTCTGATAGCGAAGAGCCTCGACCAACATCTAAAGAGGCTCTCGCTAGAAGGTTGGCTCAAGGGGCAGATGCAGAAGGCAGTGATCCTCGACACGGCACGCATTGTCCGGAGGTTCCTCAATCTGTAGCCCTAACCACGTGACCACCGGTAGCTTGGGCCTTGCCCCGCTGCCGGCGGCAACCTAGTTTTAAGTTTTTTATAATATATGTATCTTTTTTTTAAATCATGTATATTGTAAAAAACTTTTTGCTAAGATTTAAAATAAATGTGTGAATGATTAATAATAATCTCATTTTCAGTATATTTATAAATAAATATTATAGACAATTGAGAGGGTATATTTAGGAGATTTTAGAGGTATTCTCGACCATATCTAAAGAAAAGAGCCAGAATCGATACGTGCACAGCAGAATAAACTGCGGATTCCCTCGTGTTATACTTCAAGAGTTGTGACCGCACTAGAGCTGTGACAAAGCGCACATAAATTTTCCGAAATGCTATCCGGATTTGGAACCACCTTGGGATCAGGAGTTCTTCTGGTCACGTGGAACTGGCACCTAGAATCACCTAGTATATTAAGACAATTCTAAATGATCATTGTGATTTTACAGAATTAATAACAAATGTACGATCTCAAACGAGACGGGAGTGATGGATAATCGCAGGAGATCAAGATGATTGGAAGAGTTTGGGGGTGACCTTTGCCCTGGAGTGGGACACGACAGGTTGAATAAATTATTTTCTTTATTTTCAGTGGCTTCTTGTAACCATAAAGACCACTGGCTCTCTCAAATTAAGTAGGTTATTATTATCGTAATAATGTTCTACATTCTGCCTCATATACCTCTACGATATCAATTCCCACTCGACTTGAACCAGGTCAAACGGCAAATACAAGGTAGAAATAGCCATAGAATACGCATGTTATATTATATACCTATACCTAAAATCTACCTTTATCTACTTCGTATATTACTAGGGTTGGCTCTTATTCACGCTCACTCGAGCACTACGATTACTGTTTTTTAAAGTCCCAAAAAAATGAGGTCGTCTGCCCCATACCTTTAAAATATTAACCGATAGAGCATACTGTGTAATTTTATTTATTTATACTATCTATACATATATACATCATAAAACAATGGCAATCCATTAATATCTCAAGACGAGCCACTGAGCCAGGTCTTCGTCCCTTCTCATATGTCTGAGCTACATTCCGCAAATCGTCTCCGTATCTAATGTATTGTATGTATGTCAGTCTTCTAGTACCCATAACACAAGCTCTGCTTAGCTTGGGGCTAGATGATATTGTGTGGATTGTCCAGCATTATTTATTTATTATTATTAATATCTCATCGGAGAGCATCCTACACTTGCCTAAACGCGTTCTTTATTCCAGAATCAGTTTGCTCCAACGATTGTCGAAGAATCGATACATGTTTAGTCAAATAAATGATCTTTAGCTACATAAAGGTGATATTTAACGTGTCTATAAATAGAAGTGTGAACAGACCTTCATTTGTTACCTTAATTATATAGGTACCTACTAACGGTCTTACTCAGAATCGCTTCTCAACTCAAACCTTGTTTACAGACTTCTTAAGATCCTCCGTCACTGTTTGTCGCTATCTAAACAAAACGAGATGACAATATTTTAAACAGTGATTGACTATTGACAGTTGACTCTCAGCAGTCCAAAGTCGAAGTCCAAAGTGACAATCAAGTCAAATCAAGGCCGCAAAGCACGACCGTCAGATCTAATTCTCCCATCTATCTATCTTCCCAGATAGATAGAGAATTAGAGAGATAATTCTAGTCCAATCTAGACTATTTTGGCCTTGCCAGGCTATCCTGTGTTAGACTCCAAAGTCGTACTTTGGAACTCGAATAACTCAAAACTTTATTTAGGATATCATAGTATTTTTATTTGCCCTTTTCTAAAACATTTTTCTGGTATCAAAATTTTATAGTATCTAACGATGACGCTTTTCAAAAATCACAGTAAATAAAACTCGATTTTAGTTTGTAGCGGATATAAAAGCTTAATAAAGCCGATCCAAATCTTAGAATTAATATACAAAGTACACAATTCAAAACAACATATGCATGCTAAATACGTCTATGCAAATTATGCTAAGTGCTAATGTAACCTCTTAATGCTCTTAAAGCTCTCCACCGCTACTTATTAACGTTTGCTAAGACCTTCATTAGGCAAAGCGTGGAAAAATATCATGGAAAAACAAGTTTATTTTGTACGAAATTATTAAAATAATTCTACCTAGATGATTTTGTGTTGTAGAAACAACCAGCTTACCGATCATTAGGTTGATTAGATTGTGGCTGAGCACGAGTTTTTCTAGGTATTCAGAAAATGCCAACTCTCAAACGGTAAAGGAAAACATCGTATACCGGTAGCTAAGTCAGTCCTACGCGGATTATTCTTTTCTATGGATACAGCGAGAAAGAGGAATAAATAGAATAGAAAATATCTGTATTGTACACCAGAAAAAGAGACACATAACAGAATGACGATGAAAAAAAATGGTACAATGGGAGGACTTATAAGCGATCTCTTCCAGACAACTTTTGGAGGAAAGTATAGATGCGATGAGTTAGGGATTTAAAAAAAATGTCTAAGTGTACAGCGTCCCGTACATTGATAGCGCTGTATTAAAACGAATTTGATACATAAAGTAAAATGAAAAGCCAGCCATTTATAAAGAGGATCGCTATTTCCTAAAATATGTAGGTAGGTACAATCACAGAATACTTAACAGTACTTCAACTCCAGGTAGAAATATTTGGTACGTTAGAAGATGGGAAGAAATTTCTTGGAAATTCCAAACAAGGACGAATAAAATCATTTGTTATTATCATTTGTCGACCGATGTGGCGCGGCGGGCGAAGGTCCGCCTGCGACGCGGAGATTGCGGCTTCGATTCCCGCCTTGGGATAAATGTTTGTACGGTCTGCAAATATTTATTCCGGGTGTTCTGGGTATTTTGTATGTATAATAAATTAAAATACATATCTATGTAATGTATAGAATTAAGTACTTAAGTCAGTCTTCTAGTACCCATAACACAAGCTCTGCTTAGCTTGGGGCTAGATGATGTTGTGTGGATTGTCCAGCATTATTTATTTATTTGTTAAAAGCGACAGCCCTGGATACTATGTAACCTATATTGTCGTTCTCAGACGCAATGCAACAATTGATTTCAAGGCGCTAGTAATAATTAACTTCATAGGAACGTTAATATTATAGCTACCGATTTATTTCTCTATCTAAACTATTATAAAACTGTAAAAGTGTTACATTAAAAAAAAAGAAGGTATAGAAAAAGTTAAAATGGAAATCTACTGAAGTAAACAATTCTGAGTAAAAAAAAGTCGAATTTGTCTGTTTGTTTGTGAAAGCATCACGCCTAAACCTCTGGGCCAATTAAAAATAAACTTACAATTACATTATAATTATTTAAACATATTTAATACAATTTAAAGACTTGAGTTGCGAATATTAGATACAGCCCTAATAATGCCCTTTCCTTTTATTGTCGAATCAACATTCGATATAAATAAACTATACGAAAATTGATGCAAATTGAGAATCAAGAAACCAATATTGAAATTGGATCGGACATTCAATTCAGACCCAGAACTAGGCGCTAGGTCGTACCAATTGACCTACTGACAGGCGTGCTGAGGTGCTGATTTAATCGGATCAGTAAGATTTAGATCCAATTCTAAAATAGTTATCTTAAACGAGGATTACATAAATAGAATATAAGATAATAAGCTTGTACACTATAGGAACCTGATTCATAATAAAATACTAATTTACTTTTTTGAAGATCGGACAAGTAGGTACCCTGTAAGTAATCTTTGTTTTAATGCCTTGATCACACGTACCGAGTAAACTGGCGAGACAGTGACGTATTTGAGATACACTGCGCGTCGACATCAGTTTTACTGTTGAACGTTGCAGCGTTAGCGCGCAGTGTATCTTAAATACGTCACTGCTCGCCGGTTTACTCGGTACGTGTGATCAAGGCATGAGTCTCATAACTTCGATCGTGACAAGCAAAACGCTTCGATAAAGCTTTGCAAGGTGATAGTGGCCACAGACGATCCTTCCTATCGTCCAATCGGCATGACACTGCAGGCTGGATCCAACCTGCAGTACGTCCATATACACCACACACGATCCAATCTATCGTCCAATCGGCATGACACTGCAGGCTTGACGACGATTATGGCTTTTTGCTTTTGACAGCGTGATTCATGTCGGATTTTGAAAAAAAATTTGACGGATTCGGATAGAAAATTGCACAAATAACAATGCTTTTTAATTTGAGCTCAATCGGACTGCTGGAAAAAAAGTTGGAAGCGATTACCCAAAGAGGGGGGACGAAAAGGGGGGATTTTGGATTTTTCTGGTACTAACCCCCCTCTTGTTTAGTCGATCTGCATTTTTACTTTTTTCAATTTCAAAGCCCTTCTTACGAACTGAACTGCCAATTGCCCACAGCCACACACGGTCCAATCGGCAGTATCCAATCGATGTGATCAAGCCAAAAGAATTGAACTGCCAATTGCTATCCATTCTAACTGTCATGCCAATCCACTCCCACACACGGTTAATTCTAACTGATCCAATCAGTAGCGTCATGCCGATTGGACGATAGGAAGGATGGTGTGTGGCCAGCATGATGCAGTGACATCTAGTTACGAAATTGGAACTAAATATGTCACAAATGAAGTAGGTTTTGTTAAATAAAAAAAAATATTATTGAGGATTGAGTTACCAACAATAATTCACATTAAATCGGACACGGACATTTCACACATCACACTCTAGTTCCAAACCAAGCAAAGCTCGCTAAATGCATCACAAACTGGAGTTTGTGGATATACGAGTAACTGCAAGTTCCAACCTCACAACTTTGTGGATAAAACCACTTCGGCGGGATTCGTGAAAGCTTCATTAGCTTCTCATTCAATACAGACGGGACTTTGAAAGCTCCACTTTGTACCTTTACTTTTTGATAAAGTATTTTTATATAAATCGATGCAACACTGACCTCCGACATAAATAAATATTCTATAGACATGTGTATCACACCACATCACACTCTAGTTCCAAACTAAGCAAAGCTACGGGAACGAGATTGTTGATAGAATAGTTATATTTACATTTTTTTTGTTAAGACATACATAGAACTAAATGTTTATATCACACAAACATTTGCTCTGGGTGGGAATCGAACCCACGACCCACAGCATGGAAGGCATAGCTACTACCAACTGAGCTGTGACTATTTTTATTATTACCTATAATATTTTAGAAAACCTATATTCCAATCTGTACAACTAGTAGGTAATGCAGATATAATAAAAATCAACTAAACCTCTACAAATAATCACATTTCAAAACTATAGATTGAATTGACCACATTCCATATCTAGCGTAATCAGGTCGTTTCAATCAATAATGGCTAAGTTATTTATAGTAGTTTCAGGTGCATTGACGTATAGCTTTGTTATATTCAACGGTAAGATTGTTTAGTTATGCCTTGATCACACGTACCGAGTAAACCAGCGAGACATTGACGTATTTGAGATACACTGCGCGTCGACATCAGTTTTATTGTTGAACGTTGCAGCGTTAGCGCGCAGTGTATCTTAAATACGTCACTGTCTCGCCGGTTTACTCGGTACGTGTGATCGAGGCATTAGAATGTGACGTGCGTCTGACTTTACTATTGAATGGGTGACTTAGAAGGGCTTTCTTTTGAGGAAATCTTAGCGAGGCTTTAGGTCACCTCAGGTGTCCAATACACAGAAGAGAAAAGATTAAAAGCTTTATTTTTATAAAAAAAAGTGAATAAATAAATTAATAACAGCCCGGGTGTTGCTGTTGTTTATTTTTTTTATGAATTTAAGTATTACACAGAACAAAGATCTGATATTTACTATCACACAAATGTATGTTCTTGGTGGACATCGAACTCCGCTCACTGCATGGAAGGCAGATCTAATACGAACTGAGCTTTTGAAATCGGCGCAGTAGTTTTGAGTTTATTCATTACAACATACACACAAACTACAAATCTTTCCGCTTTATAATATTATAGTGTAGATAAAAATAGCATGTTTGCACCCATATTTCAAAGGGTTGTCCAGACATGACAGGGGTCACAGGGGGTTTATTTTTATATGCCATACGTATGGTGTTAGATGTTTAGGGTTTCATATTAGTAACTAATATGTTTTACTTAATTTACTTAATTTACTTTAACAATAACTAATAAATTAATAATTAGTTATTGTTAAAGTAAATAGAAAGTCTCGTTTGAAAAAGCTTTTTCTTATTAATAAAATATAATTTTCAACTCAGCAATTTCCACTGTCTTCGTTATTTGTATAATTATTATTTTTTATAGAGAAAATATTTCTGTATCGTGTTTCTGGCAATAGTAATAGAATAGGCTAAAAATATTACATATAGATCTCGGAACTAAAATTATTTTCTTGTCCCGAATATTATTTAATGTGTATTTATTTATTATTTACAAGAAAACGATACAAATAAATAACTATTCTCATGTACCCCGTCTTAACAATGATTTGTCCAAATATCTTAACATTTATATTTATAAAATAGGATAGGTAAGTTTTTTGTTTGTTGTCTGTCTAAAGCGCCCAAATATCTACATTTTTATTTATAAATAGGACAGGAAAGTAGGGTTTTATTTGTGTTATCTATGATTGTACACAAATTCGTAATTCACGACTGATAAAAGACAATAACATTGCGTCATAAATATTGCTACAGATAACTGTGAGCTGATATCGACAAAGCATATTGATATAACAAAGCGAAAATGTTAGTATTTTAGTATGCTTGTAATGTAATGCTTCGGCTACATTAGCGGGCGAATATTCGTATCGTGTTGGCGCGACAAAAACATCGTGTTCGGATAAAGGCGATATACTAAGCGATGACACTATGTACCCGGCCACATACATCGCGTTAACACGAATATTCGCCGTAGCCCGCTAATGTGGCCCCAGCATAACGAATAAAAATTGCTTAACCAATTTTAAAAAATATATTTTACCGGTACAAAGTACGTTATACTTATTACTAGAGCCTCCTCAAATATTTATTGAATTATCTTTTTTAGTATTTGTTGTTATAGCGGCAATCTGTGAAAATTTCAACTCTCTAACTATCACGGTTCATGAGATACAGCCTGTATCTCTACCATGAGTTGTCACAGTAAAATCGCCTGACTTTACTACAGTAGTTACGAAAATATTAGTATTACGAATTTTAGTACAAAACTATCCGCTAGTGGCGCCGTACAAATTTTCATACTTTTTTTTTTACTACAGACGAGTATAGATTGTAAAAACTCATAGAAACTCGTAGAGCTGCAAGTTACAGGCAGATTGACAGATAGAATAGAAATCAATAGAATAGATAGATAGATAGATAGAGGGATAGACAGACAGACACACGGACAGCGAAGTCTCAGTGATAGGATCCCGTTTCTCGGACCTCTAAAAATAACCACGCGTTCAAAGCCGGGACAGACACAGTCAAATACACAAATAAAAACTTTCAAGTATTATACCTTGCAAGTTCTGAACCGGCAAACCCCGTACCCACCCTTTAAGCCCTAATAATGAATAGCTACGTTCACACCGGGAGGGTTGAAAAAACCCCTACCTGGAAAAACCAATTAGCCCCGAGCCGGGGACCAAGGGTTCGCATTATCAGAATTCAGTGGGGTAAAACCACTTCAGATAAAACGAGGATATTTTATAAATCAACAATAACATGGGATATATTTAGTTTTTGATACTTGAGTATAAAAACCCTATGATAGGGAAGTCATCGATCGAGTTGAAAATAAAAATAAATAATGCTGGACAATCCACACAATATCATCTAGCCCCAAGCTAAGCAGAGCTTGTGTTATGGGTGCTAGAAGACTGACATACTTAATACAATACATTACATGGATAGATATTTTTTATTATGCATATAAAATACCCAGAACACCCGGAATAAATATTTGCAGATCGTACAAACATTTATCCCAAGGCGGGAATCGAAACGCAACCACTGCGACGCAGGCGGACTTTGGCCCACCGCGCCACATCATCGGTCGTCAATAGAATTGCATACACACACAACAGAGTAGGTAAATAAATGTTCATCAAAGTATTGCCAATAAAACAAACTTTAATCCATTGGGAATTTTTATTTCTATTAAACAAATTCAAGATTTATAAAAAGTATAATAAATAAATATCGCTTTGCATTATCGTACCTACGTCAAGTCCTCAAAAAAGTTAAAAATAAAGCAACTACTGATCCAATTTGGATTAAACTTTGAATATATACAGTTCATAACCATCATGTGCTATTGGGTGCATAGAAAGTCTCGTATACCTACGTCAAGTCCTCAAAAAAGTTAAAAATAAAGCAACTACTGATCCAATTTGGATTAAACTTTGAATATATACAGTTCATAACCATCATGTGCTATTGGGTGCATAGAAAGAGCCTCCTCGTGGCGCACACCGGTAACAGCTAGGCACGGCAAAGCAGTGTCTAGTCTGGCTAATCTTTCCAACACGATGCTACAACAAAGTACAGTTGTAGCATCGACACGATAAGAAGAAGAGATGTGCTATTTACAGATAGAACGTAGATAGACAAAGTCGCGGGCCGAAGTTAGTTTTTAATTTAGTCGACTGACTACTATTCAAAGTCAAATAATATAACCTACCTAGCTTATAAATAGTAGTCCTGTTCTGCGAATCGATTCCGCTTTCAAATAAAAAAACATCTAATCTCATAAAACCAAACGTGTTCAAATCAAAACAGTTACAAAACAAGAAAATAATTTCTAATACATATATCTAAGTAAATGTTTTGAGAAAGATTTGTTTGTTTTACGTAGAAATATTTAGCAGCAATGTTTTTTCCTCAATTATGCTTATTTTCCTTCGCAACTTCAAAACAAAATATTAATAACAGGCCACGAGTACAGGGCCAGGGCACCAAAGGTCGCTCAATACCCAGCTTTATTTTGTTGTTATATTTTCAAATTATAACATTCTTCTGATATTTTGTTTGTTTTTTTTTATTAAAAGTGTCTATGTATTAACTAACAGGCGTCACAGCTGTTGGTAGTAGCTGTGCATTTCCTTTCAAAATTTCACCAAACAGATTAGAAGGTCGACCACAATTTTTCATCACAGCCCAACCCTTGGTTGGATTTTTGCTATTTTGCTATACAACACAACCATATCGAATAAACATATTATTTTTCTAGCCGTTTTGTGTGCGTATAAAGTATCATCATCATTCATCTATGTCAGTCCACTGCTGGACGTAGGTCTCTCCCAAGACGCGCCACTGAGCCCGGTCTTCGGCTCTTCTCATCCAGAGTTTGCCAGCTACACTACGCAGATCGTCGTACCATCTCACCGGAGGGCGTCCTACACTACGCTTGCCTAAACGCAGTCTCCACTCCAGTATCCGTTAACTCCAACGGTTGTCAACGGTTGTAAAGTATCACACGGTCCTATAAAATATATTATGTTTAAAAGTTTTCAACGAAGTAATCTGTATTGCTTATGTATTTTGTAAATACAGAATAAATCGCTATTTACGTATTTCAATGAAAGAAACAATTTATTCAATAAAATAGTGTTCTTAGCAAGACCTTCCCTTCAAGCTCAGATCCTTCAAGGCGGCCCACGGATCGATAAATCTACATCCCCGATACAGATTAATGAATGCCAGTCTCCAGGGATACCTAGAATATCAAGCCACGTGCCAGAAGCAATAACGTCTGTGTCAGACGTTTTATGTAAAGATAAATAAATATTCATGGCCATTTCCCACAACGCCGTCCTAACCACAAACTAAGCTTACTTGCGTTATGGTAACTAGGTATTACTAGCATAAGTAGGTAAAACTAGGTAGGTAGTACTTACTCGTATTATTTTTACTAATCGCTTAAAGTAGCTAAAATAAGCAACGCCTAAAAACACTCAAATATTTGTTTTTGCGGACCAATATATTAGCATTTTGACAGGCTCAATTCTAGGTCCTGGTCGCGTGGAACTGACACCTAGAATCACCAAGTCACTAGGTGATTCTAGGATTCATCTTATACACTAGGACCTAGTGACTAGGTCCTAGCTAGTGTATTAGACGATTCTAAATTATCTAAATATGATTTTACGGAATCAACTTTAATTGACTTTGACTTGCCTATATAATATAGATAATGCGCAAAAGTAAATTTATATGGTGTTCTATCTGGATAACATGTTACTGGCTTTGCTTAGTTTGTTACTGTATGTAAATGGCATGAATTTTTGTATTTCCGATGTCGCCCGGTAACAATTCTTTATCACACTTGTACTTCAAAACATAAGGCTCAAGATGAGAATATATTCTCTTGCTCGTAACGGCACTCGACTAGCAAAGTTATCTTCAAGAGGTTTCTTAAAAGAAATACACGATAACCAAACAAAAGTTTAATTTATTTTCCAGATTATCAGATGCGGCACATGCCAGCCGAGAGATTGCACATCGTCCCACAAACATTGAAAAGTGATGCAAACCAATCTAAATTGGAGCACAGAGCGATAGTAAGAAGAATACGGTACGAATTCGTCCTACACACTAAACATGAAAAACCACCGAAAAAACTGATAAAACAACAAATAATAAACCTTTTTAAGCTATTGCATAGCTTCTATCGCGGGCCTTGAGCGTGGAGACCGAATCAAGAAATTCCGTAACGAAAATACCGAACGAAAATAACCTAACACTGCTCATGCGTAATCCAGCAAAAAAATGCTATGCAATAGCTTTACCGCGGCAGTCCCCGAGTGCCACACGTCTTTTTATTTGTTTTACCCTAATTACTAAGTAAGTTCGTAACGAATATAATTACCTAATTCATTTTGAGTCGGCGCCAAATTACATAACGCGTGATACGGGATAATAAGAAAGTTAATGTCAGCGAGACAGCAAAACTTTGACTTTGAATTTCCTGTTGATTAGCGATTGTGATCTATCGAGCGTATTTCGATTGTAGTGAGTTTGATTCGCTATTGACCGAGCTGAGCCTGAGTATTCTTGATCTAGATCGAATAACTCAAAAAAATTGTAGAAAATCATCCATATAAAATTTGCGATGTCACTTTTCGAGTATGAAATAAAATAAGACTCAAAACGTATGGCCCATGGTATCTTCTCTGACCTTCGAATTATAATCAGATGCCCTGGTGGTTTTTTAGGTGTACACAGATTATTTGCGTTATATTTTCTTTTTTTGGGAATATCATAAGATAGGCAAAAAACTAAATTAGGTAACCAGTAAGTAACTATTTACTTCAATAATTTCTAGTTAGGTAGTATATTTATAAATACGTTAGAATTACGTAAACACTTCAAGGGCTTAACATGAATAAATATGACAATGGTAAACGTAACGTATTTAAGACACATTGCGCGCTACCGGCTCAACGATCTACAGTAAAGCTTATATTAACGCGCAGTGTATCTCACGTCACTGTTTCGATACGTTAACGATTGTTACATTTATTCGTGCTCACCATACTGGAGGCTTGTGTTCACGCTCCAGTTGTAGCTAGCGTATATAGTCTCAGGATCGACCTATATAATGCGATCCACTAGATGATTTTGCATCAAATTTTATGTAGTATCGCTCATATTTCAACAATATCGCCGTACGAATATCGATGAGTGAGTCTTCGGCGACTATGGTACCACCGACCGAGAGAATGGACAGAGGGATCCTTATATGAAGTAAATACGCTCGGCAAAGGAACTGGCACCTAGAATCACCTAGTATGTAAGACGATTCTAAATGATCCTTGTGATTTTACTGAATAAAGCAGTTTTGACTTTGACTTAAAGCGTGAGAGACAAAACAATGTGCGACCAGGATTTTCGGAAATAAAAAGACGTGTGGCACTCGGGGACGGCCGCGTTAAAGCTATTGCATAGCATTTGTTGCTGGATTACGCATGCGCAGTGTTAGATTATCTTCGTTACGGAATTTCTGGATTCGGTCTCCACGCACAAGGCCCGCGGTAGAAGCTATGCAATAGCTTAAAAAATATGTATTTACACTATACCACAATATAACAACGAAACATACCAAAATAAGTGTAAAAAAAAAAGGCCACAACTCAGCATAAGCTATAGAAACCGAAGGTTCCTATAACGCTGGTTTACAGTGGGGCCAAAAATACTTCTGGGAGACGCTCTCATTATAATTATTACAGACCTACAGAAACGAGACATTGGCCGCACAGTCGCATTGTCTCTAGAGAGTGGTCAAATTTAGGAGGCAATTGCTCAGTTCACCATCATCATCATCTTCCTACCCTTGTCCCACATTATGTGGGGTCGGTACAACACGTCCTCTTCTTCCACTCTTCTCTATCAGACGTCATCTCAATGCTCACACCTTTCTTACACATGTCATCATTCACACAGTCCATCCATCTTTTCTTTGGCCTCCCTCTACTTCTACATCCATCCACATTCATATCTGCTCAGTTCACCATGCTTTATGTTTATGGGTACCACTATTTAATCGAAGGTATGATATGTCAAAAGAATCTAATGAAATCAATTTACAAATAGCAAGCTATTGCAATAGTTTGGGTCAATGCTAACCGCTAAACTAAACGTACAGTATGATG
The DNA here is from genome assembly GCA_932527185.1 of Ecliptopera silaceata. Taxonomy (NCBI): domain Eukaryota; kingdom Metazoa; phylum Arthropoda; class Insecta; order Lepidoptera; family Geometridae; genus Ecliptopera; species Ecliptopera silaceata. The sequence goes on along the minus strand of OW052217.1, from coordinate 1,961,423 downwards.
ACGTAATATTTATTTATTTATTCATGGTAACATGTTGGTACTTTTTTTATTTATTGGAGTTATTGATGAAACCAGATGACCCACCTGATGTTAGGTGCCGCTGTCAGCAGCAGAATAAGAATACAAAAGTAGATTTTTGATAGCGACAAAAAATCCCCAAGCAAATCTTATTAATATAACGTGAGTCATTTAAGTATGTTAATTATATTTAAATACGTTTCACAGAGAACAGGAAAAAGTTGCCTTTTTAAAATAGGTTTTAATTTTACTCCATAAATAATAAAGGAAATACAAAACAAAACTCTTTGTGATGTTTATGGTTTTGGAATATAGAAACTTACAAGAAGAGTTTCCACCCCAATTTTTTTACACCGCTTGCTTTTAATAAACACTATTTTGATTTTATATTTTGATGGGCACCTATTGCAACAAATGCCTTTTACCTCTTCTCTTATAATTAGTGCATACATATAGACAGAAAATTCCACAATCAAAATGAGACATTTAATCCTAAAATCCTAGTTGAATTAGAACAAAACATTGTATACCCACCACCCACGTCTAAGGTTCCCGTTAGGCTAAGATTTCATCTGAAACAAGCTTAGAAGCCGCAGTAAGACAAAGAACTTTGACTACGAAGCGAACCATCAATCTAGAAACTTCGAGGGCGTAACACTAGGTATATTCTTTTTATCGCTATACATATAGCACCTAGTATAGTAGTATAGTGTCTAGTAGACCAATCGAAGTACAAAGTTACTATTTAATACTACTAATTCAATTTTAGATATTTATCATAATAGCGATAACAATAAAAGTTTGATAACAATTTTGATAATAACCGTAAGTTTTAAATTATAATACATATTTGAAACTATCACGGGTTTGAACATAGTTCTCTTTATACGGGATATTTACCGTGATTTGTGCGTTTGATTATTTCCGGATATTTTGGCAGAGTTGCATGTGCCATGATCAAAATCGGAAAATAATCAAACTCATAACACATATCATAATCTCTCAACTCGGTCGTCATACCAAGTCGAGAGATATATATGCTTTGGTGAGACGATCTAGACATGTACGTCACAGAAAACAGAGATCTGTGGAAAAGTTCAAGGCTTAACCTTTGCCCTGCAATGAGACACGACGACAGTCAAAAAAAACTATTGCTATTCGGTCGAAGCGCGAAAATCGATGAGAAAACGAAAAAACAGTACATATTTTTATACAGAACTCTTGGGAACTTCAAGACACAAGATTTACGATGTTACGTGACAAAATGCTAATAGCAATGTCGTGTTTGACGGAATTCAATTGTTTTTTTTTTGCCGCTGACTTGTGATGTGTTTTGAGGAGCCGTGTATTGGTAATTTTATTACCTGTTTGTTACCTACCTAGTACTAAGCTAGAACAGAACAGATCTATAGAAAAAGATAAGGGGTTTTGTCTATCAGCTATTCAATCTATAGCTTATTTAGTCTAACTACAATGCATACCTACACGTATTGATTGTATATTACTTGAATAAGTTGTATATACTTTTTACACAGTACCTATGTATTAGCATCGACACGAAAAGAAGAAGACACAACGCTATTTTAGTTCCGAACAAAGCGTGTCTATGGGAACTAGGTAAATTGATGATAAAAAAACTCACATTCGTTTCGAATTAAAAGATACAGAAAAAAATGAGTTTAAATGTATGTCCGATTTTGTGTTTGAATGTAAAAACCGGTCAAAAAAACACAGAATTCCCAGACAAAATGCATTTAAACATCGAAATAGATCATTCAGCCATTGGTATTACGTATTACAGACTGTGTAATATGTTGCGGCATGCAGGGTCGCAGCAAACGTCACTAAACAGCTGATTTCATCCAAAGACGTTTTTAGCAGCTAGATTCGTTGAATTTTTTTTAACTTACACACTTAGGAAAATAGTTTCTTTTAAAAAGCTTTTATAACCCAAATCATGGTAAATATCTCGTTTGTAAAGAAAACTTTCTTGCATTCCATCCGGCAATGGCAAACAAAAGCAGAATAGAATAGAAAAAAATATATTTATTATCATACAAAAAAAAACAGCTTAGAAGCTTAACTTAATTAACAACTATCAAAAATGATTATCACTCATAGTCCGGTCAATTAAGACATTTAAAGATACAAAATTCCGCAACCCAGCTGACGATTGGTAAGATTATGTTAAAAACATCATCATAAATTAAATCCAAAAAGTCCTCATCTGTCTAATTTAACCGAACTATCAGCTTGTGCTGGAGTAGAGCCAAGGGGTCCGTAACCAAACGTTGGTTTTCAAGTAAGGTAATTGCCTGATCTTTATTTATTCGCGCACCCAACGTCTTTTTATACCTTTCTGAGTGTGATCTCTTTTTATCAGTTACTAGCTGGTGGCCGCGACTTCGTCTGATTATTGTTATATTGTGGAGAATTTACACAATGTTTGTAAGTTATAGCCTATCTGATATTCTGTGTATAAACTACATTTGAAGTTTCATTAAAATCCAATCAGTTTTGGGTCGAAAGAGTAACAAACATACATCCATCCACATTAATAATAATGTGATCACTTTTCAATTATTTTCGATTTTGTCTAAACATTTTTTTGTATCAGCTGTATGCGTTGCTATGTTGACATAAAATCCATTATGCAATATTTTTTTGATATCTATTAGTATCATGCTTTTGGCTCCATAGTCTGGAAACTCCCGTCTCGTCCAGCCTGTTACGTAGTTCAAGCCAGACTGGCGGTTAGCCAAGTCGGTTCACCGTTTTATAACTTCCCTTTCCATCACTAAACATTTCAGTGTAATTAAAAAAATATTACTTAGTTAAATATAATTTGCAGAATATTTTATTACCTTTGCAACGAAAGATATTTTTATTATTTTCTGTTTATTGTCTACTTTATATCTGAGACGATGGAATGTCGTCATTTGTATTGTTTTTCATTACATGTAAGGAAGAAGTTACTTTTAAAATCGTGTTTATTACAAAAATATGTGTTTAAACTGAACAGCACTTTTCAAAAAATTACAATTAAAGATAAATATGCAAATGCTTGGTCTATTGTCGTTTTCACCAATAACCAACGAAGAGCAGAGACCCGGCTAATAATTCTGAATAATTGATTTCTGAATCTACTAATAAATAATTAAGATCTAATACCGTTAATCATTTTATATAATCAATTACGTACTACGACGGATACTAGGTATGTAACAGTATTCCTGTAAACATTACAACTTATTGATAAGCAACTAAAATACTTATAAAAACCACAAATCAAATACCCGATAACCTATTAGCCTCTCCGTTCTCACGACATTCTCAACTTTGAATCGAAACACGCCACGAACCACGTGACAAGAGTACTGTTGCTACCGTCTGCTATGTAATCTGTAACATATTACAACGCCGGAATGGAGTTTGAAGAGACTTTGGAATTGTACAAAGCATAGTGAACTTTATGACAATTGAATAGCTTACAAACAAAATACGATTAAAAAAGGTAGACTTCTTAAGAACGCGCACGGATTCCCCGAAAGATGACCTTTTTTGGCTCGTATTTAGTTTGTATGATGCAATTGATATAATGTTTAATATGCGCTTGTACGCGGTTGTTGTTCGGAAATGGAAAGGGACTTTGCAACGAAATTGTTTTTGTTGCAAAGTGTTTTTCATTTCGAGGCGGCGTAAATTGAACCAATACTGACTGCTAGATAGTCTATGATGATTGAGTGTCCTAGAATCGAGAGGCGTGCAATATTATGAGAAGGACTGAAAACCAGTGAGAGAAGAAAATATGTTATGCCGACCACAACAACGAGATACATACACAAACAATTTTTTTTTTTCAATAAAATCACAAGGATCAAATCGTTCAGTTCGTCGCGACCAGAGTCTGGACCTTAGCGGGTTTTTTATAAGATCCTTATTTCAATTAATAATAATAATAATAATAATAAATTCTTTATTGAGGACTAATAAATTGAGTTACAATTGTTAAAATTAGCCCTACAATAGGCGGTCTTATCGCATGAAGCGATCTCTTCCAGACGACCTTTAATCTAACTTAATTAACTTACGGCTAGTCGACCTGTGCAGCCAGAGCGCCGCCACATACGACGGCGCTAAGTGATCTGGATATTCCCTAACCCTGAACTAGTGTGGAACTGTATCTCAGAAGTTAGTTCCATCCAAATCACCAACAGCAACCGTCACAAAGAGGCAGAGCTCTGCCTGCACAGATACGAGATTATTTAAAATCTATAAACAAGATTTGGACGTGCATGTTTAATTCAAGAGGGAAAGCTGAATTTGGGTACAGAGGCAGAGGCTACACTGTAGAAATATAGGGTATGCCAACACATAAGCAAATGAACTTAACACTGGCAGTTACACTAAGACTAAATAATAGACTAACTTAATATCTAGAGAAACAAAAATAAGACGATTTAGGTTTTAAATGGAGGGAAGGGAGAGGGCGTGTTACGTGTGAGGATGTGTTTGTTGTTTTCGTGTTAAGTGTGTGAATGTGTTGTAAATGTTAATATCTAAGGTTTTTTTTTTTTTTTTTTTTTTTTAAATACTATACTATTTTATAAGTGATAATCAATTTTCAAACGTCTAGTTTCAGAAGTTCTTCGGTGCTGCGGTATTGTAAATTAAGCAAGTATTCAGTAAGTTTTCGTTTTAATTTATATTTAGTAAGATGGTATATATCCAATTGTTTGTTAATACGGTTGTATAAGTGTGGCCCGATTATGGCATGAAATCGACTGTGAAATTGGGTTCTGTGTTTGAGAACTTTACAAACTCGCCCAGATCTACGTCTTTTTTTGTATAGGTTTGCGTCGAATGGTATGGAAGAATGGACTCTCATTAGGGTTTGGAATACAAACATTTGTCTTACTGTAAGCACTTTGGCCTCGCTATATAATGTGGCCGTAGGGTATCTATAAGGTTTTTTTAACATGACCTTAAGTACAGCTCGTTGCGCTCTCTCTAGCTGAAGCATCTTGGTCTTACCAACTCCACCCCAGATTGAGATGCAGTATCTTATGATGGATTCACCAAGTGCAGAGTATACGAGTTTTAAGGTTGATTTATTTGCAGATGATCTAAGATTTTTAAAGACGTAAATCAGTTTTCTTAGACGTGATGTTAATTTGTCAATATGAGTATGCCATGATAGTAACTGATCAATATGAATTCCCAAGTATTTTATTTCATTGGTTCTAGTGATATCTTGGCAGGTGCAGTTATTGTAAGATGAGTTTATAGGGTTGTGACATCTATGACCTTTAATATTGAACGAGATGGGAGGTTGAGTGGATGAGGTGAGTGTTAAGGCTATGTACTTAGTTTTATTGACATTCAATGTTAAAAGGCTTTTATCGAGCCATTTCATCACGGTAGAGATGGCATGTTCCGCGAGCTGCTTCGTTTCTTCCCAATCTTTTCCATGAACAAGTAGGGCTGTGTCGTCTGCATAACAAATGATATGACAATTTGGAATAGAGATGTTGCATAGATCGTTAAGGTAGATTTGAAAAAGTGTAGGGCCCAATATACTGCCTTGTGGCACGCCGTATTCAATTGTAGACTCTTGGCTTGTGAATCCACACAGTTTAACTACTTGTTTCCGGTTGCTAAGATAACTAGAGAAAATATCTAATGCCAGTCCTCTAACTCCTATATATTCCAATCTATCAAGCAAAAGTGGGACAGAGACAGTGTCGAATGCTTTTGATAGATCAAGGAACAAAGCTAAGCATTTATTTTTGGCATCTAAGTTCGCAACAGCTTTATTTATTAAACTCTCTATAGCATCTTCCGTCGATCTACCCTTCCTAAATCCGAATTGGTTATTAGAAATAATTTTATTACATTCCAGATATTTCGTGAGTCGTTTGTTTAGTAGTTTTTCTAGTATCTTAGATAAGGAAGGCAAAACAGAAATAGGTCTATAGTTATTGACGCTGTCTCTGTCCCCAGATTTATATATAGGATGCACAACAGCTTTTTTAAAACAGTCCGGGAAAACACCAGTTGATATGGCAATATTACAAATGTGGGTAATTATTGGCACCAAGACATATCGTGTATGCTTTATAATGTTCGCTGATATGCCATCCCAACCTACAGCACTGTTATTTCGAAGATTTAGAATTATATTTTCTATTTCGTGTTCGTCAGTCGAATAGTTAACAAATGAGTGCACTGGAGTTTCTAGATGAAAAGGTTGAGGTGGAGACTGACATTGAGAAGGAGCGCTGTTGCTTACTATTTTACTTGCGAGTGTTCGACCTATATCTGAGAAGTAGTCATTGATTGTATTTGCGGAAACTAGTGGATCTGGTGTTAAGTTCAATAATTCGTGTGGGGTGGAATTAGGTTGTTGTAGGTGAGCTAAAGTTTTAATTACATTCCAAGTCTTCTTTGGATCATTTTTCGCCTGTAGAAATTCATTTTGTTCGTATTCTCGTTTAAGTCTCTTTAAGAGGTTGTTAAGGTAGTTACGGTATCGAGTGTAAGTTGTCTTTGTTAACAGATTATCAGGCGATTTACGACATTTTTGATGGAGTTTATCACGATGGCGTATGCATCGCAGCAAGCCTGAGGTTATCCAGGGCTTGAAAACTTTTTTATTCCTGGACTCTGAGATAGGTTTTGTATTTTTACCAATAATATGCATTATCTGAGAAACAAGTTGGTTTGAAGCTTCATTGGCGTTTGTCAAAAATAAAATATGTGAAAAGTCGGTCGAATTGATTTGTGTGATAATGGATTCATAATCAACTTTATTGCGGGAAAGTGTTGGGAGGTTTTTGTTCATTGCTTTATTAAGACAGAGTAGAATAGGGTAGTGGTCAGTGATATGGGTTTTCAGAATGAGTGTTAATGACTCGCGCGTGCTTTTTAGGAAAAAATGATCTATACACGTTTTATCTAATCGGGTTGGGATAAGATGTGTTGGTATTAATCCATGAAAGGCGGTTAAATCCAACAGTTCATGTCGGTGGCTGTCAACGCTAGTTGCTTTTATATCGACATTCAGATCACCTGTAATGATTATGTTCCTAAAGTGAGAGAGAGGTTCAAGTACTTTGTTGAGGCTTACTATGAAGTTATCGATATTTCTGAAGGACGGTGACCTATAGACAGCTACCAAGGCAGTGAGATGGCCGATGTGACAAACGAGACAACTACCGTCCCGGAACTCTGGTTCACTTATGGTGCATGATATGTCATCCCTAACATACATGACTATTCCATCGTTTTGATTGTTCAGTCTGCATGTTCGGTACGATATGAAACCTCTGATTGTAGGTAAGTTGGAGACCTTACTTAACCAACATTCGGTAAGTATAATTATATCACACTCAAGTTTAATTGCTGTTAATAGAGTTAGTAGTTCGGAGAAGTGACGATTTATACTTATTTAATTGGTTATTAAAGTACTATATTTTGCATTGGTCATTATGCATACGTGTTCAGCACAAGTTATTATGTTTTATCAAAGCTAAATATTCTGTAGCGCGAGTGTCTATAGTACCTACAAAGTAATCTGTAATGCGTATGTCAGCTGACTCACCCGGCATTCATTGAGAGATAATGGATACAATCAGCTGTCTTCGTCGAGAACGCCTTGAGCGAGTAAATTGAAATCAATGTTCGTTAGACTCTTTGTTTGGGGTAAACAAAAGTATTCATTTACTTAATAAGATTCCTAAACTATTATTTATAGACAAAATTGTACGATCCTACTTTTCTTTATTTTTTTTTATGCTATAGCTGACAGACTTGCCTGATGAAAAGTGGTCAATTTTCGATAATTACTTTTTAGTGGTTTTACTTTTTTGAATTTGCTATAGTGAAACTTCCCATGAAAATATCACACGTATAAGTAACAAATACTTGTTTTAATATATGTAGTTTCATTTAAAGTTAATTTAGTGATTCAATATAGTATACAAGATAGATAGAACTCGTTATTGCACAAGAACAAGAAATCACATAAAATATTTTTTGGGGGTGGTTCTTTCGCTTCTCTTCTAATATTTTAGGTATATTACTAAATAATAGGACGACTATTTATACGAAATGTAATGCAAATATTGCAAAACAGGCGCGCCCGGTCTGCCCAGTTATTTTTTGCGGTTCCAACATTGGACTGCGGAACTCCTGACCACAAAAAAATAGTATTTTCTTGATGGTGCAGCTGTTGATATTATCTGCAGATGTCGAGGTGTTCGGCAATGGAGTCAGGCGTTTTATAAATTGTGAAAGTTAAAATATGACTTGCTGCGACGCCTATGCTAGGTTTACGGTAGTAGCTCTGCCTTCTATGCTGTACGGTTGTAAGTTTTATCTACTGAATAAACAATTGTTTGTCTGCAAAGTATTAATGTTAGTTCTGTTACTTAATTTTCTTATGTATTAACGAAAAATGGTTGTCTGTAAATTCGGTTTACTGACGATAGTTGAAAGTGACAACGAACGCAAAGGCCGATTGTGCTTCTTTGTCGCTCGTTCCGCGCTCTCGCTTGCACTTCATGGAACGCCTCAGAACGAGGTAACGCATGAGTCTCAGAGCGAGGTAACGCCGTATGAGTCATGTTTTTTCGTGCGTGCAGCCGGCTCTATCGAATTATAAGACGTTGTCACGTCAAAATGTTTTTATATAAGTTTCATAGTTTCCATACAGCTTCGCTTAGTAAGAGGTTAGATTGGAGTACCATAAATATTTATTTATTAGGTAAACTGACATTACCAGCTAACTACATCTAAACTATCGAAGAAAGACTCTTATTACCTACCTAGTTTAAAAATAAACTAGGAAGTAACTAACAGGTTTTTAGTAGGTTTATAATGTAACTCATTAGCACCAAACGGCTATTAACATTTCGTAGGAAACGTTTGTCAATTGATGTAATGAATCTAATGACGGGTGTCGAGTTTGTACGAACTACCTAGATAATTCTAGAAAATAAAAACCAATGACCATTTTATGACAGCTGGTGAACGTATATAGCTCAGCGTATAAGAATTTGCATTCAATATAAGTTGTTAAATAATACATAATCTATTTGTTTTTAAATACAGGATGTCGTATTTTTTCGTTATTCGAGTAACTTTCCACAAAAGTAAAAGATTTATAAAAAACCTACAGTTATTGTTTTTATTAAATCGAGCTCTATTGAAATAAAAAACTAAAGCCATCTGAAAAGTCCAAAGTACATGGTTCTTTTAAGTCTATGAGAAAAATAAAAGCGCGATACTTTTATTATTATTTATAATCAAAAATTATAGTAACAACGAGCATCTAATAGTAGAAATACAAACATTCAGAATGACAATAAAATAAACATTTTCAAATGAATATAACCAAGACATAATGTATCACGTCCATAGCCTGATAAAGCAATAATTTAAATTGAAACCACATACAGCGATTGACGAAGCGATAGTAAACACACCTTATGAATATGCAAGGCTACGAGACTGTGACGAGTCGAATGTCACAAGTAAAATCGCCTAACTTTTCTACAGTACCTAGTTACGTCAATATTAGTATGACGAATTTTAGTACCCAACTATCCGCTAGAGGCGCTGTACAAATCTTCATACATTTTTTTAACTACAGACGCTAGCGAGTATAGTAAATATAGTATAGTAAAAACTCATGGTAGAGCTACTGGTAGCACGAATAAATGTGACTATCGTAAATGTAACGTAGTAAAGTTACACTGTGCGCTAACACTGCAACGTTCGACAGTAAAGCTGATGTTGACGCGTAGTGTACCTCAAATACGTTTTGACACGTTTACGATTGTCAAATTTATTCATGACCAACTCTGGCATAAGTTTAATTAATTAGAAAAAAGCTACAAAATATAGAAACATTTAAAAGAAATTATACCAACAATGAGCCAGAACATAACCAAACAGCCCACTTCCTTCCCCCTTAATTTTACTTCACGTTTTTCTCCCTCAAAGGACCATTATAGTAGCGCTGAATATAAATAGGTCAATTTGAGCTGGTGCGCTCTCAACAGCGTTCGGGGAACCAGAATTAAAAGGACTTTCCGAGAATCGGCTACAATCAATATTGTTTTTCATAAAACGCTTGTTTTTTCAGCTATCCAGTGGAAAGTTACAATTTTATCTTGAACTTCATCTTCAACTTTATATAAACCCATCCGAAATTTGCTCACATGCGTAGTTGAACTATATTGAGATATATAGCATATACTTGACCTGCATATGGCATATACTTGACTTAGACTAAAGAAAATGGAATGTTCTCACAATAAATGGTGTCACTCGCTGGGGTCACACCACTACACAACCAACACAGAACAAATCTGTTTATGGCTAAAAAGCCGATCGCAGATTAAAAGGAAAAAATAAATATTGAGATATAAAAGAGTCGGGTTTAAGATTCCATTTCGATAACGATTTGTAGTTAAAACATAGTTTATTCTGCGTCTGGGATAATGCGTATATTTATAAAACAAATAATAATACATTACTCACATGCGGAAATATCACACAACGATATCTAGACCCAAACCAAACTTTTACTCTAGTAACTAGATTGCTGATGGTAGTATTTTAGTAACTAGACCTAGAAAACTTACATATTTTTGTAACATACTAAAAATACATAGAAACACCCAACACCAACGTTCATTCCATTACACATAATATGTCTATTTTTCTGTTGAGTCGAACCCACGACCACAGCAATAAAGCATGAGCTAACACCAACTGAGCTGTGACGCCTGTCCAACGAGTAGGTAACATTTATAAGGATAAACTGTTAAACTAAAAACTGCACAGTTAAATGAGGATAACGTACAACGTATCTGCATGTACCATATTTCCGGTCATAATACAGGAAAATCGTATCATTATTTTCGTTCGTATGGGTAGTAACTCATTATCAAAGAACAACAGTATATTCATTAAAATAAGATTTTAATTTTATTGTTATTATAAACGTAAATTGGATTTGATTAGACTAATAACGTTACGGTATGTACGACAGTACATAAATATTCATGAACATTTCACACGTCGCGCTCTAGTCTCAAACTAAGCAAAGCTTGTGCTATGGGAACTAGATTGGTGATAAACTAAAATGCTTATATATGTATACTTTTCTTTGTAAATACATACATACATAGAATACATAGTAACACCCAGACAAACATCAATGTTTGCTATCACACATGTGTTTATTAATAATGCTGGACAATCCACACAACATCATCTAGCCCCAAGCTAAGCAGAGCTTGTGTTATGGGTACTAGAAGACTGACATACTCAAAACAATAAATTACATACCTAGATAGATATTTTTTTATGAACACCCGGAATAAATATTTGCATATCGTACAAACATTTATCCCAAGGCGGGAATCGAACCCGCAACCTCCGCGTCGCAGGCGGGCTTTCGCCCTACGCGCCACGTCGGTCGTCAAGCAATGAGAGATGAGATGCTAAGGCCAACATTAGGCTAACATGTCTAGGTATGTGAAACATAGGTATGTAAGTATATTTAATATTCATGTAATAATGACAAACTGGAAAAAAACAAGTCATTGACCTCAAAGTTTAATTTGCACAGAAATTAATATATTCCAAGAGCAAATGTCTACCGTATAGGTATTATACATATTTTGAGATAAGACCAATCTCCCGGGAAATCATACGATAAATTACAGAGCTTATTATTTTAGCTAAATGATGACAAAAATCTCTACTAAATTCAGCTATAGACTTTTACAAAGCTCATTATTTTAGCTAAAAGATGACAAAAATCTGTCCTAAATTCAGACTTTTACCTCTAAAATATCTAGTTCCCATAGTACAAGTTTTACATAATTTACGACTAGATCGTGATGTGTGAAATGTCCGTGGATATCTATTAAACGCATCATGTTACTGACGTCTACTTACGTAAATCGTATTAATATATAAAAGGTAACTGCTAAACTCAGCATTAACCAACTAGAATAGAAGAATAGAATAAGTACTTCATTTCAGTTATTATAAAAACTTAATGCTAGAACACTTAAACGATATAATTATTATATGTAAAAATAACTGAAAAAGGTCATTACTCAGGTTGTGCTGGTGTAGAACTACCTACTAGGTATTACTTATTTATCTACTATATAAAAATAAGTCGGGTTTTCCTTCCTGACGATAGAACTCCAGAACGCACGAACCGATTTCCACAATTTTGCATTCATTGGAAAGGTCTCGGGCTCCGTGAGGTTTATAGCAAAGCAAATTCTGGAAAAAATTCAACAGAAAAGCGGATAAGCGGGAAAATATCCCGTGCGAAGCCGGGACGGGAGTTTTCTTATAAAAATATTAACATGTTCAACAACAACGCAAGTTCTTTTCCATGTTTATTAACATGTAAAAGAAAAAAAAATTAATAATAATTGCAATACAATTTTGCCACGACTCAGTTCATAATGCGGGACAATCTAGTTCCTTCATTATTTCACAGCTCATAAATGCAAAATCTGAATGATTGAATCGCGATAAATCACACTGCTATTTAATCTGTGTCATTAATAATAACATTATTTGATTTATTTGTAATGATTCATTAACTTGTCAATTGTAATTAGGTAATTATTTAGTTCCATTAAAAAACCGCTTAGGATGATCATCTTAAACATTAAAAGTAATTAAAATATGTATTTCTTAAAACAAATGGCAATTTTTACAGTATTTCTGAAAAATCAAATCAAATATTTCTTTATTCAATAAAATCACAAGGATCATTTAGAATCGTCTTACATACTACGTGATTCTAGGTGCCAGTTCCACGCGACCAGAGCTGAAATACTAGTGTCATCATCATCATGCATGTTGAAAACTCTCTGATCTTAGAACTCTTGTGTACTACTGATCCCTACTACATTATTTTCTTTGTAGATGGACACAAACTATGGTGTTAGTTAACAAATGAAATTTGATAGATTAAAATGTTTGTCATGCCTATAAACTGTATGACATACACTGTTAATTTTAGCTCTGACCAAATTAGTCGACAAGTCCTAAAACCAACACTAGATGGGATTGTCACATGTTTTAATCTTCCATTAGAATGCATGTATAAAATAAAAGTATCAGCTCATCAAAAGTTTGACAGGCGTCACAGTTCAATTGATAGTAGCTATGCATTCGATGCTGTGGGTTGTGGGTTTGATTCCCACCCAAGCAAATATTTGTGTGATGAACATAAATATTTATTCTGGATCTGGGTGTTACTATGTATTCTATGTGTATTTACATAAAGTATTCTATAAGTATTCTATCAAGTAGTCTAGTTCCCATATCGTGCTCAGTTTGGGACTAGAGTGTGATGTGTGAAACGTCCGTGAATACTTATTATTGATTCATTTAATATGAATCACTGCTGCTTATCACTAGATCTTGACTAACTAGCCTATTGTTAACTGAAGCTATATGGTAGCATAGTTCAGTGGTTTGTCAATTAGAGAAAGTTTGCCAAGATCAGCTGTTCATTCGTAGCCAGATTACGCCCACCGCTGAGCATAGGTGTCTCATTTTTTATGCCACTCTCCACGGTCCAACTTTGCAAAAGATATAATAAAGTTGGTAATATGTTTTCAGTAAAGTCTAAAGGATTATTTAGAATTGTCTAACATATGTTCTGGCTATTTTATATGTATAATAAAAAATATCTATCTATGTAATGTATTGTATTAAGTATGTCAGTCTTCTAGTACCCATAACACAAGCTCTGCTTAGCTTGGGGCTAGATGATGCTGTGTGGATTGTCCAGCATTATTTATTTATGTAAGTAATTCTAAGATAAGATAGGTTTATTAATATAAGTATGTTTTATGTTTTTTGTCACCAAATACATACAACAATATATGTATACAGCAATTCAAGTAGGCTTAACAAAGTGTACATGTTAGGAAGATATAGATTAATAAAAGATCTAAGTGAATGCCCTTTCTTACTAAAAGAATGACCGAAAAACTTACAGCTGTTTCCTATACTTTTTTTTATGATCATTCATTAGTTACATATCTATTAAGTTACTGCAATGAGTGACTCAAATTGTGTATTGTATTTCAGTTATTTAGATTTATAATAAATTTATTATAAATCTAAGTTTAATAAATCTTTTTGTAACTGGACAAGCATATTCTTACACTAATCTACAGACTTAAAGAATTATTCTTCGGTTCCATTGATAAATGCTTAAAATCATATGTGAATGATAAAATCACCATGATAAAATTCACTGTCATCTAAATACTAGTAAAAATCACGAAAATTGTAAATGGAATATTAAAATTCTTTTTTAATACGCTTACGTTCATAATAAATAAGTTATCATGAATTTAAATTAATTAATAATTGATCAATCGCCAGTTACAATAGTACCGGCATGTTTTGTTTGTAAACAAATAACAGATGATCCGACAACCGGCGAATTTTTGTTTTCATGCCATATTTTTCTATAAAAATTAGCCTTGCCTATACCAAAAAACCAGCTATTTCCACCTCAAACCCAGCGAGAAATAAATTATTGAAACAAACAAGTTGATAGTGCAGAACTTCGGAAAAACACCATGTGCAAGAACGCGCCAAATTGCCGTTGTTTGGAGCTTTTTTATTTAAATTGAAGTGTATTATTAGCGTATTTCTATTATCAAACGTAACTAATATAAATAAAGAGCAACAAAACAAGGAAAATCGGATTAAGGCACATAGTTTTGAGAAAAATAATTATTTTATAATAATTACGCCTCTGGCGGTGAAAACAAGAAACTGAAAATGTAATGGCCGCCATACAGTGGTTTCGATGACTTAACATCTAAATGCGCAAATTACTTACGCTTTCCTCCTCTTTTTCCATTCCAGAGGGCATTTGAGGTACTGCGCGGTTTATCGCCGAGTAGTCCGGCAGATCCGGGAGCTCCTCGGCGAGATATATGGGCATTGGTTTCGATGCATCCAGGGCCCTCGCCCTAAACGAGAGCTTCGACATTTTGTTGACAGAACAAAACACGTTAGCGTCGACACAAAAATGCACTTTTATAACACTTTATAGCTCCTCCAGGAGGTCCCAAAGGACCTTAAACTGAACTTTGCACACTCTAGTTCGTTCCCATGGTTAATTTTTGCACGCACTCAGTCACAATTAACGAAAAACATTAACGAAACTTTACATATTGTACGTACTTTACAGAAAGCCATCATGGCGGCTTTCCGTTTGGCGGACGACCATGACCAACTTCCACCTTGTGCGACGTGCGCGGGAAGGAAACACGCGGGAATGATTTGACTAAATATTTTTAGTGCTTTTATCATACTAAAATTATAGCAATATTTTGCACGGTTTTAGTCTTAAATAATTATTTAAAAATTTCTGATGGTAATAAAATGCAATATAAATAAAATTTTAGTTATAGTTAAAGTAAAAGATCTGAAATGACGACGGCCATAGCTTTTTTTACCATAGACAAACCAATAACGTTTCGTTTCACGCATTAAGAGCATTTTTAGTGGAAGATATAATATATAGACCAATGGTTTTACTATCGTTTTTTTTCTGGAATGTCTGGACGGTGATTTTAAATATATTAATTTGATTACGAACTTAAACTTGAGTCTAAATAAATAATAGTTTAAAAAATCAAGAGATCTGTCATTTCTATGCACATTAAACAGGCATAGACAATTTATCCTTTATTCTATGTTTTTTTCTTCAAGTGCATAGATAAAATTATACCATTCTACCAAAATCTTTATTTTATCTTTATTTTATCGAAAAATGACAAAATGTAAAATGATCTATTTAGACTTATATAACTAATACATAGCATTATCTAAAATGTTAACTAGCTTTATATAATTAATATAAGCATAATATAGTTCCTATATAGAATATAATATAATGTTTAAGCGCCCAACCCCCTTTTGCGATACCTGGAAAGGGTGAATAAGTTTTTAAGTGCCTCACTATTTTTTATGACCATGTTTGTAACACTTATTTTGATAAAATAAATATCTTGTACTTATGTGCGTCGTACCGTACTACTACTACCTAATAAAACATTTTTAAACGATTGAAATCACGTCTTGTCTTTATTTACTAACGAGTTCTATTAACTATACAATACATAGTTTATTACATATAACATTCAAGATAGATGTTTAGGCCTGCCCAGTACCAACATTTACTTTTTTTTACTATAGTTACTTATTTTTCAAACTGGAACAATCTATAGGTGCACGTAGACAATCATCTCAAAAGATGAATCGAAATATTCTGCGAGTCGAACACGCGACCCTTCGTTTGATATGGAATGGGTGGGAGGCTACTACTTACTTTTTTGCACATGCATTTTATAAATACATGGTAACACCCAGACAACAAATATGTATGTTCATCACACGAACATTTGCTAAAGGCAGGAATCGAACCGACGACTCATAGCATGGAAGGCAGAGCTGTGACGTCTATTATGATAATACTTGAAATATAGGTTTCTAAATAATTGGAATTAACTAACATCATTTATATTGTTAAGTATACATAATCTATGTATAATAATGTAAGTAAGTATTTTTATGTAAGTATTATTTAGATACCTACAGAAAAGGAAGGTATATAGTGAAGAGGTAGCCACGGAAGAAAATAAAACAAAATATATAATGTCATGATTTATTCAATACAGTGGATTTAACTTCAGTAAATAGGCGAATAGTGCTATATTTTAACTAATAAACTCTAAATTTAGACAGTATTGTAACTAAAAAATTTAATTTCGTTGACAATTTGACATGTATTAGATAAATAGTTAGATGTATATTACAATAGATAAATAAATGTTTTTAATGAATGTATGATGTATGTTGATCAACTAAAATTTAATTTCATTACATATTTAACTACATAATACATTATGCAACTACACTCGAAAACTTCAGGCAGTATTTTTTCAAGAAACAATTTTGCGAAAAAAAGAATCTGTTGATCAATACTCTGCTCTAATACCACTAGTTACATAGAAAAAATGTTTTTTATGTATTTTGTATTTTGACATCTTGAAGTTATCGAGGTTTATATTATAGCTTGTATTACGGTTTAAAACAGGCTAATGTTGTGACAAGTGACTTAAAATTTAGTAAATTCGCTTAACAATAATAGGATAGAATTTACTGTTAAATATGATTATACAATTGTCTCAAATTAATTTTGGTTAAAACATAAAACACAGATCGATAAAAATATTTGCAATGTGCTAAAAAAGTAGTAATCATGGATCGATAGCATAATTTGACATTCTATCGATATACATAATGTCATACGTCAAATTATATTATTGACACATTTAGACTTGCAGAGCCGAATTAAGTTTTTTTTACAAGTGTCTAATGACAACGACCATTTTCTTGAATAAACCGTCTAGCAATATTTTTTTTAGTGTGGCAACCCCAAAAGTTATTTATATCATACAGATTTTTTACAAAATCAATCTCTTTGTGTATGTAAAATTAACCAAGTCATATATCGTAAATAACTATGTACATTAGGTTCTTGACTTCCCCAAAAGGGTAGGCAGAGCATAATTTTACGATTAACATACTATAACAACACAAACACATCCCAAACGTAACAAACATACTTAACATTACTTATTTTGTGTTTTTAATCAGATTTCAGTTAATTATAACCTTAAAATTTAAGTTTATTCTGTTATTTTCTTTACAAGCCTTCAAATAATTGACAAAATGTAACCTATAAAAGCAAATGTTAAAACCTAATTTTTAATAAATAAAAATATTACATGATTCAAAATTCTATCAGTTCTAAATAACAACTTCATGTCAACTTTGACAGTTCACACACAGTTCAAACTGTCCTCTATAAGAACTCTTGGCTAGCAAATTGCTGAATTAGACCCCGATCGTGCAAAATTGTAACGTAAACGATTCGTCTAAGCAGCAGCTAAGGTTCACCAACGTAACGTGTACCTTCGTAGCGTGTGCAACTCCGTATCGCTGTAAACGGCTAACAACTTATCTTGTTTCCGTTCGACAGCGGTTATGTCACAATCTTCGGCTCACTAACGTTTGAATATTGAACGTGTTTGGCTACACGCTTACCGCGATCCCAAAACGTACGTTGGTGAACCTTAGCTGCTGCTTAGACGAACTGTTTTACATTACAATTCAACAATCGGGGCCCTGATCTTATATAGGTACTCACTATTAAATTTTTATGATAAACTGGCAACATTACCTGTCAAAATTTGCATGATTTGTTAGACTCTAAGAACATGAGAGCTTTACTAGCTTTACTACCAAAGCTACTGTCATTTGTTTATTATGCTGTTTTAAATACTAATGCATACTGAAGTTACTATAAAACAATACCCAAATCTTTAAGTTAATTTGTTTACAAGTAATTTTAGGCGCCTATCGTCATTACGGATTAAATATAGCCAATGAAATGACGGAATGTTTCTAAAATGAAAAATATAAAGAAGCATTGACAATGATTTAACTTTGAAAATTAAATAAAAAGAACTAAATCAATTTTAAACTAAATTTATTAAATCAGAAAAATGTTAAATAAGATTTATATTCCATAACGCGATATGAGTATCATAATTCCATATTAAATTTAAAAAAACACATTTTTACATACATTTCATTATTAAATTACAAAATATCACTGGATTAAGCAAATTTTGAGCAAAATCATCTATTTAGCTAATATAAGCAACTTCATTATTAAAATTTAAACCTACTTGTATTCTGGGCAGTTATAACTAGTGTAAAGGAACCATTATTAATTATCAATTATTTTTACGAATATGACGAAAATCAATTTGTTTTGTAAATAATTTTAAAATCATTTTAATAATGAATGTGGAGTATATTTTTACGTGACGGGTTACAAGCCTATCACCGATTCTATAGCCAATAAATACATATTTAGATGCCGATTTACACAATCATAAGTACAATAAAAAGTTATAGCGTTAAATGCATTTAATTCATTATTTTTATTTCAGAATAATATTTTATCAATTATTAAATTTAATAACTTTAGGCTCTTATGTATCTATAATTTTAATAACTGGCACAAAAATATTATGCACTATGACATCATCATCTATCACATTATTATTATTATGTATCATCAAGAATTATTTGCCTATACATTATTTTTATATTACTTTATGTTGTGTAACTCTAAAGCTACTTATGTGAGTGTAAATTTAATATGCACTATCACCAATAATTGTTCGCTAATATTTTACCTTTGTACTGTAGTGTAACTTTAATACTGTTTATTTAATTTAATAACTTTAATATGTCAGTGTAAATCGGTTTTGAGTGATAAAATTACGTAAAAAATTCCCAATGAATAATTTTTGACTAACTTTTCGTAGTGTAACGCTAGCTACTGTACTTATGTCAGTGTAAATCGGTGTTGAGTGTGAGTGTAGCTAAATAGATGACCTTGCACGTGATAGGAGAATCAGCTTTGATCTATTGAGTCTTCGGAGCGTTGGGCGCTCATACAATCACCTTTCGGAGCGACTTTTGTTGGTTTTGCTGTCTTACCGACGAAGATTTCGACTTCCTGTAGAGATAAACAGAAAAAAAAACATTATCTACGGTTACGATTTTATCATTGTAGCCTACTATTATTAATTTTTGAAAAGTGATATTGAAAATCATGCAGATACAGATTTCAATTGACACTGTATGTATCCTACTATCCTATCTTACAAATAGAAACGCGAAAGTTTGTATTGATGGATGTGTGGATGTATGTTTGTTTCTTTCACGCAAAAACTACCACATGGATTTCAATGAAACTTTACTATAACGTAGTTTATACATCAGAATACAGTTTATATTTATATATTTTATAAAAAGTTAGCGCAGACTTGATGTATTGATTACCATACGTAATGGTGACATAATGTCAACGCTCACTTTTTACAAGATAGGGGGATAGGCTATAATAACTATACTATGAACGAATAAATAAATCAAATAATGCTGAACAATCCACACAACATCATCTAGCCCCAAGCTAAGCAGAGCTTGTGTTATGGGTACTAGAAGACTAACATACTTAATACGATACATTACATAGATAGATATTGTATTATTATACATATAAAACACCCAGAACACCCGGAATAAATATTTGCAGAATACCCATTTGTGTATGGAAGCCTAAATAACTAAGAACTAAGTATTATCAGAAACAACGGTCTGTAGATAGCTAAACTGTTTCTTATGTATTTTATATGCCAATGTACATTTTGTAATTACTGTATAGTCGTAAGTTTGTTTGTGAATAGTATCATTAATGTACTAGCCTCCTCGTGTCGCACACCGGTAACAGCTAGGCACGGCAAAGCAGTGTCTAGTCTGCCTAATCTTTCCAACACGATGCTACAACAAAATACAGTTGTAGCATCGACATGATAAGAAGAAGAAGAATGTACTCACTTGACTTCCCTCAATGCCCATATCCTGATCGTGTTCCCGACTGGTGCTTGGAGCTGAAGCTCGCGCAGCTAATTGCCTCTCTCGCGCCACGCGTCTGAAATAACACAAATATTACATAAATAAATAATGCTGGACAATCCACACAACATCATCTAGCCCCAAGCTAAGCAGAGCTTGTGTTATGGGTACTAGAAGACTGACATACTTAATACAATAATTTACATAGATTTTTTTTTTTATTATACATATAAAATACCCAGAACACCCTAAATAAATAAAGTTTTTCTTTTAAAAAACATGTTGTGCCGACCCCACGTAACGTGGGGTAAAAGCAGGGAAATTATGATGATGATAATGATTAAGTTTTGATTGTATGTATTTTTGTTTTAATGTGACACAAAATAAAGTTTTTCTTTCTTTTTCTAGTTGGGCGTTGTTATATATAACAACATATATGTTTCAACGCAAAAACATTATATATGTTTCTGCGATTGCGCGTTTATGGTCTTGGACATTTAATTTTTTGGTCGAATTTCGTGTAAATTAGTTTTTTTGTACCTTCTATGTTCCAGCATAGCCTTCCTATCAGTCTCTCTCTTCTCAGCGGCCAGTCGCGACTTTTCGTTCTTAACGGCTGGCGTAGCGCGCGCTCGGACGCGAGGCGAACTCGATGCGGCGTGGGTTTGACTCCGGGGTGGTGATATCTGGAATATAAATTAAAATATATAGAAAAAAATGTATCAGCAATATAGAACAAGCTTAGTTTGACTAGGGAGTGATATGTGAAATGTTCATGAATATTTATTTAAATTTTTTTTTTTTTATAATTAGCAAAAATCTGTTTCTATTTTATAAATGTGTACACTTTGTAAATACTGAAATAATAAGATTAATTTTACAAATAAATAGCCTTTTGTGTACCAATTAAATTTTAATTAACTTTACTTGTATTTTTAACAGTCATCATAAAAGGAGGATTTTCTCAGTTCCCATATTACAAACTTTGCTTAGTTTGGAACTAGAATGTGATGTGTGCATAGTCCGGGAATATTTATTATTTATTTTTATGAAAATAAATACATTATAATGTTTCTCACCTCTTGCCAATTATTAGCCTTTAGCTCAGCCATGTGTTGGTATAGTGCGTCCACATTGCGTACTTGCAGACACACCATGTCCCAGAACCCTTGAAGGTCCTCGACCGTTGTGGGGAAGGGCTCATCTTGCCGCTCGTTTATGTGGTTGTAGCATAGACCTGGAATTTATTTAATAAATTGTGTTTATTAAAGCTTGTGTAACTTAGCACCTCACGCAAAAAGGGCCTACCTAGTCGTGGAAAATAGCCCACTCTACAAGTCAAAGTCAAATATTTCTTTATTCAATAATATCACTTGGATCATTTAGGTATCAATGATATAAACTTTGCAAAGTAAATATTATGCTGTCAGTATTATTTTTATTCAGTAATATTTCTGTCATCAGGCTGATGACAAAAAAACCGTATGAGAGTTGACATTTTTTTACAGACGATGTATCAAGTCAAAGTCAAAAATTTATTTTCTTCAATAAAATCACAAGGATCATTTAGAATCTTCTTACATACTAGGTGATTCCAGGTGCCAGTTCCACGCGACCAGAGCCTAGAAGAACGGGCAAGAAACTTACGGCCTGGTTCCTACCGTTTTTTTATACGATCCTTCTTACAAAAAAATACTGGCTGCATTGCATAGCATTTTGATGTGAATTTGTATTTTTATTTCCAGACATTTAGATTTTACCTTCAAATTGCTGCATCTTCTGTGTTGCCAGGAGTCTAGCTTTCCCTGCTGCTGAACGAAGGAATCCAAGCACTTCCTCACTGACTTCTTGATCCTGGAAACATTATTATAAGACTTCAATAAAATTACATCTATATCGCTACATGATGAACTACATAGTCTACGCAACAGACCAACAAATCAGAGAATAAATAAATAATGCTGGACAATCCACACAACATCATCTAGCCCCAAGCTAAGCAGAGCTTGTGTTATGGGTACTTGAAGACTGACATACTTAATACAATACATTACATAGATAGATATTTTTTACTATACATATAAAATACCCAGAACACCCGTAATAAATATTTACAGATCGTACAAACATTTATTCCAAGGCGGGAATCGAACCCGCAACCTCAGCGTTGCAGACTATGTGAATGATGACATGTGTAAGAAAGGTGTGAGCATTGAGATGACGTCTGATAGAGGAGAGTGGAAGAAGAAGACGTGTTGTACCGACCTCACATAATGTGGGACAAGGGTAGGAAGATATGAACCTCAGCGTTGCAGGCGGACCATTACTCACCGCGCCACATCGGTCGTCAAATACTTGTTCTCAATGGGAATCGAACCCATGATTGATAGCATGGAAGGGAGAGTTACTATCAAC
Organism: Ecliptopera silaceata; assembly: GCA_932527185.1. NCBI lineage: Eukaryota > Metazoa > Arthropoda > Insecta > Lepidoptera > Geometridae > Ecliptopera > Ecliptopera silaceata. The sequence goes on along the minus strand of OW052217.1, from coordinate 1,938,407 downwards.
TGAGCTGTGTTGTCACATAAAACAGTCTTACCTGTAAACTCTCCAATTCCTTTTCAGCCGTCGCGGACAGAGCCAGCAGTCTTTCCGTCTCTTTCTTCTCAACCATTAGGAAATAATGAGCGTCTTTAACCACATCACTGCCATTCACCTTCCCCCCGTTCACTTCACATCCATTCACACCGTCTATGTGAATGCCAGATACACCGTCTATGTGAATGCCAGATACACCGTCTATGTGAATGCCAGATACACCGTTGGTTATACCCTCAGTCTTTTGTTCGGGAATGTGTTGGTCCTTGATCGGTGATACATCATCAATTTTCAGTGACTTTTTTGGTGATAGGATAGGTAATTGTGCTCTGAACTCTGGTCTTAAATGCCTGAGAACTGGTAGCGAGACATTAGACTCTTCGATAGGACTAGTTACTTCTGTGTTTTCATCTGATTTCTTCGGAGAGAATTGATCCGGGCAGTTTAGGGATTTCTCTTGGAGGATTTTAGAGTCTTCAACATCTTCGCAGCCGCTTTTGAGTTTATACCGTTTCTGGTTGAAGAACCCTTGGGCTAAAGCTCCGGGACCGTACAGTCTTTCAACTCTTTGTTGTATGAAGCTTTTCATGGGGCTCGTGAGTTGTTCGCCATTTTCTTTTGTTATTTCGACCCGTTTCGACATCCCGTTCGAAGAAATGGTGTAAGATTCAGAGCTCAATCTAGATTCCTTGGTTTCTTTACCGTTCGTTACAGTTTTCCTGAAGTTCGTCTCTGAATAGCTGGACTTGAACGTCATTTCCTTCGCATTATCCACCTCATCCTTCTGATGGAGCATTGAGGATGCGAAGTTCTTGCTTTCCGTTGATATATAGGACCTGGTTGACGTCATGCTGGGTCCTAGGAAGTCGTTCTTCAGTTGTTTATTCTCAGCCGCCATGAAGACGTGTTGTGGTGACGTTGCTAGGTAAGGGTCAGTGTGCGCCTTAGTAGGCGCTTTCGATGTCAAATCAGTTCTAGTGTCATGAGGACCGAAGGTAGGTACCAGCAGTTTGTTCGCGCTGACCGGAACAGGCACGAGAAGAGAGTTATTCTCGCTTCTGTATTGGTATGTGTGAGTGATGGGTCTAATCGGTGATGCTTCTCTGCTTTTATTGATGTCCTGACGAAGTTTTGAGTCGTAGGTTGTTAGGTTTGTGTATCCGTTGACCGAACAAGCAAGGTTTAGATAGCTAGGTTTCTTGTGGGGTTCGTCGCACTTTTTGTGGTGACCTCTGGATCGATGGCTGGTGGAGTCGATGTGGACTTTCACGGGGGGTTTTAGTAAATGGTCTGATTTCCTAGGGGTTGGTGTGGCATCGTCTGGAGTCCTTGTAGGAGTAGGGGTATGATGCTGTATGAGATTGGAACCTGCTCGCTCTTGGATCCTGGATGTGAAGTCTCGGATTCTGCTGTTGGTGGACGATGGAGTGAGGAGGTTCAGGCTACCCGATGTGGTATCTGAAATTTAATAGTTCTTATGTTATGCATACAAAAGATTGGTAAATAATAGCCCAGGACAGAGTGAGCTGGAGAGAAGGGAGGAATTTGCCCTGCAGTGGGACACCACAGGCTGAAAATGAATTAAAATATGCTATAATATTTATTTTACTTCATATTTTTTATTAAAATATTAAGTAAAATAACTTAACGAAATAGTTTATGATAAGACATTGTAACAATGTTAGAAAATCTTTTTAAGAATATGTATACCAAATACCAATGCGTTAATTAAAAGTTTTTTTAGATATGTTAACAGTGTGTTAGTACATTCTAATAAATATAAAACGAGAATGTTTAGATGCTTAGATATTTGTTTGTAAATATTATATAATCATTATAAAAATATTATTCAGAAATTGTTTAATATTTAGATGATATAAATACTGGGAGAATATCAAACTAATAAAATTAATCAACTCACATGTATATAACAGGTAATAATCGCACATTATGTAATATCACATGTCAATTGTTACCAAAAATACAATAATAAATGAATAAATATTTCAATCTCTATATCTCATAGATTATGATTTAATTACTTAGTGGTGTTGGTAAGAAAAAAAATTATCATTTTTTTTTTTTTTTTTAATCTCCTGTTTCTTGCAATCTGTCTATACGGGCATTGAGCTAGAGTTTGGTTTTTAAGAAAAAAATTATCAAAAAAAAAAATCATTTTTCAAAATTACAAAAGAAGTAGGTAGGTACTCTCTTACTGTGCTATCTTGTGATTTTGATAAAATTTATACATATGATCGACCACACAATAAAACTAAAAACCATCTTGATTTGGGTGAAAAGTCCATGAATATTGATTATAAATCAAAGTTCGCAAGTAATATTAAAATATATTGTTTGATGATTACTCAATAAGTACATGTAAGATGTGTCTTGTCGCTAATAATGTTTTCTTTCAGACAACTAACCATCTTGATTTGGGTTAAAAGTCCATGGATATTGATTTATGTCAATCAGAATGGTTTCCCAACACTACCCCTTATCAATTACAATCATAGTGATAACAGATTATTAATAACTTTAGTGCTTTCTATGTATTGATATAAATAAATATTCACAGACAATTTTGACGACCAATGTGGTGTGGCAGATGAAGGTCCGCCTGCAACGCGGAAGATTGTGGGTTCGATTCCCGCCTTGGAATTAATGTTTGTACGATCTGCAAATATTTATTCTGGGTATTTTATGTGTATAAAAAAAATAATCTATCTATGTAATGTATTGTATTAAGTATGTCAGTCTTCTAGCACCCATAACACAAGTTCTGCTTAGCTTGAGGCTAGATGATGTGGTGTGGATTGTCCAGCATTATTTATTTATTATTCATAATTCACAGTTTGGGAATAGTGTAATGTGTGAAAAAAATAATACATTTGAATGATTTCATAGCATATCTATTTTATTAAGCGTTAGTAGTTACGTTAGTAGATAGCATCAACTTATTCATGTTCTAAATAGGTTGAACATAAAAAGTTTTTTTACCCCTTTTTTTGCGACGTCAACTATTAGTTAGAAAATAGAATTAAAGTAATTATAGAAAGTTATATGTACTAGTTTTTCATAAACTCGTAGGTACACAAGAACGTGACTTTATAAAGTTTTTTGATCAAGATGAACTAATAAAGTATTGATGGCTGAGTAACTTTTCAAACATTATTATAAGATAAGCATTCAGTAACTTACCAATACAAAAACTACACAAAACAATGAATTCACAACTAATAAATGATGGTGGTATATGATTATAAAGATAGCGACACTTCAAAAAAATTTTCTAAACGAAAGAAAAATATGACATCACATCACACAAACACAATTTCTCTACGAAATTAAATGTCAAACTTTTTTTTGTCGTTCGCAGGCTGTGCTGAGTCATGTCAATGTCAAATCTGAAGACGCGTTTTGTTTTGATACGTTCCGTTTCACGGGTAAGGTTTTATTTTATTTATGAGTTTATTATTAGTATTCGATTTAAGTTAAAGTGGTCTAATAGATTTAAAAAGTGGACAGAGGTTGTTTGGCATTATTTTATGTAAATAAATTAAGAAGAACTTATAACAATTAAATAATTTTGATAAATGAAATGCTTGTTAATAAGTACTGGGGTATTATTTATGTAAACTTGGGAACAAAAGATTTGATTAAAAAAGACTAAACTTAATAATGTTTAAGCAGTTCCTGCTATTTCGTACGCATGCGCCTATAATTAGGTACATATCATACCTACAAACATAATATTTATTTTCAAAGGAGAATGGGCACTCTGGGCCACGACAAAAAAAAAGCCCTTTAAAATGTATCATGTGGGACCAGATTTTTAGTTGTGGCCCACGCTTCATAGAGCCCATTCTCCTTTATAGATATTTAAGATCCTTAAAAACCTTAAAACTTCTAGTAACTAACCTCTTCAAATCCTTGAAATAACCCTAAAAACCAAGTTTACATTACATTTTATTATGTATTCAGACAATAAAATACTTGCTATCTATTTTAATAATGTACCTACAGTATTCTGTTGATTAGGAACACAAATAAATGCGTAATTTTTGCACGAGTCTCGTCTAAACGAAATTTTTTGCTGTATCGCTTAAATGCAACATACGTTGTATGTATTTCTGACCTAGTTTTAAGCTGATTGTATCTACCTAATAATAAATACGGCTGTTTATTTTTCATTGTTGCCAGACCTGCACGCATATCTATTATGCCTTGATCACACGTACCGAGTAAACCGGCGAGACAGTGACGTTTTTGAAATACACTGCGCGTCGATATCAGTTTTACTGTTAAACGTTGCAGCGTTAGCGCGCAGTGTATCTTAAATACGTCACTGTCTCGCCGGTTTACTCGGTACGTGTGATCAAGGCATTACACACTCGTGCAAGAGTGAATAAACTGTAAATTCAAGGCTAACCAACGTTTCTGTTTACGCATATATTTATCACCAATGTTGTTCACAAAACACCATCCTAAACTACATCTAAAAATAACGCTCCGGGTGATATTTACGAGAGAAAGGCGTGGAAATGTCTCGATTTATACCGAAAACAATCAAGTTATGTTGACAGGCGAGAGAGAACATACTGGTAACGTGAGAAGGAAACTTAGCGAACTGTACCCCAAGTACGAGTTTGTGTACACACGGATCGCAGAGACGCAATCGTCGAGCGCCACCGATTTTGTATGGGAATCCAAGCTTCTCAATCTGTTAGGGGCGCTGCTTGGATCTCCATTCAAAATCGGAGGCGCTCGGCGATTGCGTCTCTGCGATCCGTGTGTGCACAAACTCGTGCTCGGAGTACTGATAAATCAACACCAGACGAAATCTGTAGCTTTACGGTGCGTTAACTAGTTCGGGACTAGAAATAGTACTATGTGAAAAAGAGATATCAATCAAATACAAGACGACACAAGCAACAACATACGATGAAAAGAAAACACAAACTATGAAAATAATGAATAATTTTATTAAATAAACAATTACATGTATAATGATAAGAATAAATGATAACGAGTCTACTAAAAAATAACATACAAACGAAATTACGTACTTACTACAGATTCAAATTAACATTATTTTAGAGCAGACTCTAAAGATAGATGCTTAATAAAAAACAAACGTCAAGAAATATCAAGAAACGATAGATACAATACAAACACATGCTAACAAACCGACAAACTACACAAAAACCAGTTTACCTGAAAAGTCTGTGCTTGCGTCCACATCGAGAGAACAACTCCCGATCGAATCCACTGATTTATCCATCACTTTAACCGTTAAGTTCTTCGTAATTTTCAATAGATCTGCTTCTTTCACCTCTATCTCATAAGCCCCTATACTATCTATATCCCTTTCATCCGATTTAGGGCTAACTGTGGAGCTAGGTAGTCTAATATCAGTCTCTTCAGTGTTAATAGTAAGCAAGGAGTCTAGCTTTTCTGGGTTATTTTTATCAAGAATTAATGTGCTTTGACTTGTGAAGTTGCTCCTTATCGGCTCAATGTATTCAACATCGTCGTCATACGTGAATACGTTATTGGCATGTCCGCTTGGACCTTGTATGTCAGTCGCGTCTTTAGGAACCGCGTCAATCACCTGGGACTTGGCAATGCTTCTGTAATAATGATTTTCTAACTTTTCCAACTGTCTACGCGTCTCGGAATGCTTTTTACGAACTGAATCTATTATAACAGGGAGGTTTAGAAGATCTGGTGTTTTCTCTCTGTTATGATCCCGTCTGAAGAGAGGAGAATCATCGCTTTCTAATTCAAATCTTTTGTATTTGGAGGAGCAGTAGTCGTCTATCGATGATGAATCAGATTTTTTATCAAAGAATGTGTCTAGGGAGAAAAATGACTTTCGTTTCTTCTTAGGCTGATTGGCCTTGCTAAAATTTGGCTGAAGGAATGGTTCAGGTTTTGTCGGCTGCACGCAAATATTACTCGTAGCCACTAAGGATTTAGGACGTTTCTCTTGAGGCAACGTCAGAGGGACACGATTAGTTTCTATTTTTCTGGAGTCCAAGCTTAAAGTCTTCCGAAATCTTTCGTTCAAGTTTGACAGTAAGAAATGCCTTCGTTCTGTGGATTTCGGGGTTACATTATAACTCTGCTTGCTGCTCGAGGGTTGAGAATCTGGAATGTGTTCTGTGTATTTAAACTCTATTTCATTTTCTGAAAAGTCCTTTGTTTCTCTCTTGTATGTCTCCGAGCTGAACGACTGGTTGTCGGGCCTGTGGAATGAGAACGAGCCTCGATTGGAGCTTTTCTTCCTTTCACAAATGCAGCTTCCTGCACAGTTCAACTTGAGACATCTCCTATCTTCCGGTTCGAGGGACACATCATGCTCATTATGAACGTATCTGTCCGGCTTACTTTTATGTACTAAGAGATCTTTTCTTATCTTCTCAAGTCTCTCGTCTCCATGAAAACCTCTAGTGTACTTTGATTTGGGTGGACGAAAGAATCTTATAGATCCTGACGTGTGAGGTTCCACTGATCTTCTTCTGACGAATGGCGAATCAGATATCTTGTTCACCCCTAACAGCAGCACTGGTGATTGCTTCTCCTCTTCATCTGGTAGATCGCTGGAAGGAAACAATACTTATAAATTAACTTTTTCTAAACAATATAAATGTTATTCGTTAATAAATCAAAATTAATTTAATCAGTGCATAACAAATCAAGCGGAAGTTAAGAAAACACAAAATTAAAATAAACAAACAAAAATAGTGTATACTCACAACGACACAAAAACCACACAAAAGTGATACAGGAAAACGTAGAAGTTAGGTGAAAGAACACACTATTAACGAAGCAAAAAAGTTTTAATGTAATCTTGTTTAAAAAACAACGTTAGATGAAATAAACACTCTAAACGAAGCAGAAAAGGTTTACTGTAATCTTAAAAAAAAGGAGAGTAATGTTGCTCATATTGACAGTTGCGAATTGTCACAAATGAAAATAGGATTCGCACTGTGCCGTAACTGGCACACCCTTTCTTTCAAAGTCGAACTGAGCCCTTTATTACGTTCAGCACGCAAGTTTTTCTACCATTTTTCGTATAAGTAATAAAGTTAACTGGATACAATTTCAATTATTTCAACAGCACGCTAAGGGCCCCCGCAAACTGCAGACTTTTTATCGGCCGATAGTTTGGTCGGCACCAAACTATCGGGCGATAAAAAGTCTGCAGTCTGCGGGGACTCTAAGGCTTGTACGCTTCTATTTTTGAAGCTAGCCAAAATGACAAGCTGTTTAGAAAAATCAAACTAAATGTTTTGACATTCTGTACTATCTCTATGGAATTATGTGAAACGGAACGTGCATAGTGTCGTGAAATTTATCACTGTAGTATCGAACATCGATTTTTCGATAAATGAGATACCTAACGATATTATTAGAGAACACGATAAGGTTATGTAGGTACATATAAGTATTGCCTAATCTTACCGCTTTTCTTGCCTATTAATTAAGGACATTGTAATTTAATTTTTATGATACATTACGTATGTAAGTAACTCGAAATCAACGTGGACTTATCCTACTTCCAACTAATCCTTTTCTATCCTACTAATATTATAAACGCAAATCTTTGTATGGATGGATGTATGTTTATTACTTATACTTACACGCAAAAACTATAGAATATATTATGTATATTGAAACTTTACAATAATATTATACAGAATAACACATAGGCTTTAATTTTTAAGGGTATTGTGCGTATTTTATTAATATTTATTCCGGGTGCTCTGGGTATTTTATATGTATGATAAAATGTATTGTATTAAGTATGTCAGTCTTCTAGTACCCATTACACAAGCTCTGCTTAGCTTGGGGCTAGATGATGTTGTGTGGATTGTCCAGCATTATTTATTATTTTTTGTCCAAATATAACGTATAATATAAGTACGTATAATAAGTCGCGGGCACCAGCGAGTATTATTATATAAACAAGTAAGTACATTTAATTTCCTATTGTTGAACCTCGACACGATTGATGCTTTCGATAAGAATGCAATATAACACATTTAATTAAAACGATTAATCGATTGACCAATAGGCGCAACGGAATTCCGTTAGACTAATCCCCTATCGACATAATAAGCCACGGTCCACAAACTCTCAGCAATACAAGGTGGTCTAACTTTCCTAACTTTTGTGATGGATGAACATTATTTGCTTATATTTTAACAGGCGTCACAGCTCAGTTGGTAGTAGCTCTGCCTTACATGCTGTGGGCCGTGGGTTCGATTCCCACCCAGAGCAAATGTTTTTGTGATGAACATAAATATTTGTACTGTGCTGGGTGTTACTATGTATTATATGTAGGTACATATTTAAAAATTTACAAAATAAATAAATGTAAGTACTTAATGATATTAGTTTAAGAATTTATACTAGGTTTTATATTGATTATAACAAGTTAGAAATACTAGATTTTACTTGATTTAGATGAACATTTTGAAGTTTTTGGGGTCGGATTTCACGACAACTTAAGTTTGAGCAAAATGAACGGGAGTTTGATGCCATCAATCCATTACTGTCATCTACCGTTCCACAAAACGGATCACCCTGTACAATACCACACAGCCAGCGCCAATACACGAGCATAACAGTAAGTTCAATGAAGCGTTTCGTTCCTGATGACAGCTGCGATGTGATTTATGTCGATGATTCAGAAAATATCTACATAATATAAATAAATATATAATGCTGGACAATCCACACAACATCATCTAGCCCCAAGCTAAGTAGAGCTTGTGTTATATTGAACCCTAGTACCTAGTGATGACTTTTTTATTTCATTACTAATGACCCATCCTGGTTTTGCATGGGTTTTTTTATCCTAGTTAGCATATAGCCTATCGGTCTATCTTATAAAAAGTTGGCGCAGACTTGAAGTATTATACATACGTAATCATGACTTAAAGTCAACGCTAACTTTTTATAAGATAGGGGGTATGTCAACTAAAAATATTTTGGCTTTCTATACAATTTACGTAAAAAGACTGCTAGATTCAGCGCTATTTAAAGTATGACGTAAACTTATACAGTTATTTAAAAGTCATATTATTAAGTAGGTAAATAGTTTATGGATGATTAATAATGAATGAAACATGCTTTACAAATGTATGACGCTATAGTGAAACAAATTAAATAGTTATTAGGTATTACCTACCGACCTACTTATATATTTTTCTACGTTTCGACATTGACGCGCCAATATGTGTTAGTCATTTTTTTTAATCAACCTAGTCTTTCCCACTGCAGGGCAAAGGTCTCCCCCCTCTCTATCCCTGTATCCCTGTTAGTCAATAAACATGATGATGATGGATGGGGGATGATCATGCTCGCGTCCGCAGGAGTTACCTTCTTATAACCCTGCACGTGTCCCCTGGGTGGTGCTAAACGAGCTCGAAAACTGACTAAACAGGCTTTAAAGAAAGATTTTTGAATTATAACTACCAAAATGTATTTTATTTAGTTAGCCATAAGTTGACAGATTTTATATGTATGATTATTTTATTTGTTTTATTGCGCCTGTTTAAATTATGTCATACGATTATAAATAATAAATAGTCAATAAACATAAAAAAAAGTATGGAAGTATCGATAGTTGAATGTACTTATAATAATATACCGGACTAGATGAAGTTGTGTAAATGTTCAAGAATTATTAGTTTGTTATCGTATCGATAGTAATAAATACAAAATCAAAAATTCAAATAATTCTTAAGCAGTGTCTAGTCTGGCTAATATTTCCAACACGATGCTACAACAGAATACCTACAGTTGTAGCATCGACACGATAAGAAGAAGAAGAATACAAAATCGATATCGATTTATGATTTTCCCAACACTACAACCCGTTGGTCAGACAATGAACAAATTGCTCTATCGCATGCACAAGTTATGGTCATACGGAACGGTCATTCAGACATTACAATAAAATTCCATTGTCAAATGAATCTGACAGATAGACAGGTGTCACTGCTCAGTTAACGTCTAACAATATGCAGCCAGTATCTTGGGCACACTTCCGATTGGTACTGGTTTGGATCAGTTGAACTATCTATAGATCGTTTGCAACGGTCTGTAGATAGCTTAACTGTTTCAAGTATTTTATATGACAATGTACATTTTGTAAATACTGTATAGTCGTAAGTTTGTTTGTGAATAACGTCTAACCTATTTTATAAAAAGTTACGGTGACTTTAAGTCATCATTACGTATGGTAATCAATACATTAAGTCTGCGCTAACTTTTTATAAGATAGACAAATCTAGTAGCTCTGACTTCCGTGCTGTGGTTCGATTCCCACCCATGCTGTGTTTTGAACTGACATTATTATTGACATCGGTCATCAAGTATGTCAGTCTTAGAGTACCCATAATGCTGGGGCCACATTAGCGGGCTACGGCGAATATTCGTGTTAACGCGATGTATGTGGCCGGGTACATCGTGTCATCGCGTAGTATTTAGACAAGAACATCGCCTATACCCGAACACGATGTTTTTGTCGCGCCAACACGATACGAATATTTGCCCGCTAATGTAGCCGAAGCATAACACAAGCACTGCTTAGCTTGGGGCTAGACGATGTTGTCCAGCATTATTTAAGTACTTATTTTATTACTTATTCCAACCTATTAGTATACCTAGATTCTAATACAGTAAAGGAGGTCGTAGTTTTCCGGAAACTAGCCATTGATAGACGTATAAAAACCAAGATGTCTCGGTAATGACCAATAAAATGTAATCGGCCGGTTGGCTGTAAATCTACATTTAAATGCACTTCAGAAACCATGGGAAAACTTTCAAGCTCATATAAATATGTTAAAATGTTTTAGATTCAAATGACGCTTCCATTTAACTGGTTTTTTACTTTTAATTTTATATTTTTGTAAGTAATGTGACGATATTCATAAACAGCATAGTTTTATTACGTTGATAAAATTAAATTCTTTATTATTATTTGTGTACCAGAAATAAAAGTTAAAGGTTTTAAATATTGCTGGTCGCGCGGAACTGGCACCTAGAATCACCTAGTAGGTATGTAAGACGATTCTAAATGATCCATTGATTTTATTACTTACTTACAAATTTTTCACTTAAAAAAAAAAACATACATGCTCCAAAGTTTGACCAATATGAATAACATTCTAAAAAAAAAACCTATTGTCTATGTTTGATTACAACTTTGCATGATATTTCGAATAGTAGAAACGCTAGAAAGTGACAGTAACAATTTAACGGTCATTCGAACAATGTCTTTATAGGAACGCAATGAGGAATCGATTAATCGATTATAATATTGATTGCATAAATCGATAAAACTTCCGATTGCGTGACTGTAGTGACGTGATTCAGATATGTTCGATACGGTAAGATTAATGAGTTTTGCACAGACAATACTTTTTTTTTTTAAATATTATTGGTACAGTACAGAGTACCTCTACTTTTGTTCATGGTCCGTTACTGCAAATACTAGGTATGCCGTTATGTCTAACTTGCACAAATCTTTAGAGATTCATAATATAACTGTTTCATCTGTTGGTATATAGATAAAATTGAAATGAAGCTATATAAAAAAACTAATTCATAGAGAGCTATGACTAATGAAGAGAGATAAAAAATCTATTTCGACTGTTGCTCGCTTCGCTCTCTAAATCAAAATGCGACTTCTAGGACCGTCAAAATATGCCGATTTCAAAAATCATCGAATACGGCTCGCTGCGCTTCCTCGGTCAATGAAAAGACAATAATAACCGACGGTCTATGCCATTTAAAAGAAAATAAACACGATAATAATAAACCAATTTAATAACTAGTTTTTTTAAGCGTTAGGAAAATAATAAGGTACGCGATACAATTCCGTATAATATATCTCTTTACTACCTAATCATGGCAAATAGTATGGTAGGTAACCCATTGAAACTAGAGATCAAATGAATTCTCACTATCATTAATCACGACAAAATGGCGTACTTTCTCTGAGCACTTGATTCGAATTCCCATGGTAGTTGACAAATCGCGGTCTCAAGCGACGTCTGTCCTGTCACTGTCAGATAATCGAGTTCTTTGACCCAGGGTTCAGTTACGTTAGTAATTATTTCGTAAGCATTGTTTCGGATAATTTGACGGTTTTCCTCGTGTGGTGTTGTGATGTAATAGTTCCGCTCACATTATTATCATAATTACGGTAACTGATTATTTTTTTAGTATTATCTGTAACTTTTTTATATAACCTTAATGGAACCATTTTATTGTATCTAAAAGTTTCTATTTATATGCATTTAAAAAAAACTGTTTTTTTTTTTATTTTGTTACTTGATTTATTTATGTACAACATAAGTAAAAGAAAGTAGGTATTTCACAATTAAAAAACACCTCATTGTAAGTAAAACAATATAAAACATTTCAGTAATATACAAAATTAGTTAAAAGAAAACAGGATAGTTTCACAGAAAAAAGCAAATCCCACATTACGACATCACACTCCGAATTCCCTAAAAAGCTCGCAACAATGGAATGTGATAATATCCGTGGGGGTCCAAATAATAGGGGAAAAAATAGGGATTGTTCCCCCTTCCTTAAAGTGGATTACGTGATAATAATAAATAACAACCCTCAACCATGACAATCATATAAATCGACTAAGCATGGTTTCTTTTGGTATTTGCCTTTAGGTTTCGAAGGCTCAACAACAGTTTGTATTTATAAACCAACTAGCTGACCCGTGCCCACTTCGTTGGGCATAAATTCGACCGTTTTTCTCCGATTCGCTTTGCAAAACGGACTACCACGTAAAAGCCTTTTTATTTTTCAGTTTTGTATATAGCCTATGACACTCAGCAATAATGTGGCTTTCTAATGGTGAAAGAATTTTTAAAATCGGTTCAGTAGATCCCGAGATTACCCCTTACAATTGAACAAATATACAAACATACAAACTTTACCTCTTTATAATATTAGTATAGAAGTATAGAAGTATAGATAAATTTAAAAAAAAATTAATCGATAAAGAGAATAAAAAAAACATCGATAATATTAAACACTGCACTCGTTCATTTAAAACAAACCAAGACGTTCAAATCAAATCAAATAATTTATTGTGAGAAAAACATTTACGTAAGACTAGGCGGTATGGTTCTAAAACTTTAGCCTGCTCCGAAGAGCAAATAAAAGAAAAAAAAAAACAACTCAATTCTATTTTCAAAAAATGAATGTTCATTCCAATCTTTTTTTAACCGAATAAGGCTTGTATGTCACATTCACATACGTAAGATACATAGCAAGTGAACCATATCACACAGCCTTATAATATAAATCGCAATGAAAGTTGCAGTTACACACAGAAAAAGCGTTTAACATTGATCCGGTATTTTTATAGTTGTTGACCGTTTCTGGGAAACTTGAGAAAGCTTGTCTGTGGCAGTATAAATTGTCTGTGGTCCGAGCCCGTTAGATAAAATGCAACTTTGAAATTGGAGTGGAACGTTATCAATTTTATTTTTACCGTTTCATGAAATTGTATCATGTACGGCTATCATGACATTTTGTTTTTGAAGATTATATTAGATTTTCATTTAAAAATGTAATTTCGCAAAATAGACTTCCGCTTCCGGTTTCAGATCTTAATTTTTGATATCAAGAGTCTTTCTGAGAATCAATAACCGTTACCGCGTTGCAAAAAGAGGTAAGTATACCTTGATTAAACATAGTTTGACAACTATTTGTGTATTTTTTTATACCTAAATACTTAAGTAAGCACCTACTTTAATACCAAGAATATTCTCACTAAAACCTCAGCGTAAATAACTTTCAAAATGACATAATCTAAAGAATAATTAATGTTAATTTCGACCTAAATGTAAATTAAAAAGTTCTCACAGCCAGGAAATGTCACTATTGTAAACATCATTTAAATACATTCGTTTCACGCCAAACTAACCTCACAAAAACTTATTTTGACAGTAGCACTCAAGAAGGACTCGGAAACGAAAAACAAAATGAGGTATGACAGTTTTTTTTAACTAATATTGTCCCACTGCTGGGTAAAGGTCGCAAAATTAATTCGATAAATTTGCATAAAATATTATTTGTAAATATACTTACCAATATGTTTGGTGAAATGTATGAAACCTATAATTTTAAGACCCTTTGTACCATGTTTCTGACAAATAAACTACATATTTCATTTCATTTCAAAAGACAGTTAACGAGTTTTAAAACTGTATTTATGTATTTAATAAAACGTGTAACAATAGTATGAGTTATAAAAATAAATAACTGCAATGTAAGTCTTCCGAATTTTGCCATCGAAGTAAAATTAAAGTAGGTAGATCTAATTAATACTTTTTAGCAGTTTCACAAAACCATAGTGCTAATGATGTTAATAGACCAGATGTTTAAAAAGGTCAAATTACGAAAGACTAGACACAGCAAGTGTCAAACCAGAAAGGTCAGGAGTTGCACGAATAAATGACAGTCGTAAACGTAACAGTGACGTATTTGAAATACACTGCGCGTCAACATCAGCTTTACTGTCGAACGTTGCAGCGTTAGCGAGCAGTGTGTCTTAAATACGTTACGTTTGTCACATTTATTCATGTCCCTCTGATGATTAGGCTTCTTGCGATATAATTAAGGATATAGAAAACTTTGGTTAAAGTTCAATGACTTCTGAGTTGTTTAAGTACTTATGTCAAGATTTGATGACCTAATCTCATGCTATCATCATTATCCGCAGCCAGATTTCGCCCACAGCTAGGCATAGGCCTCAAAGAATACATAGAATATTTATAAAATACTAAATCAGTTCAGCTATCTGCAGACTGTCTATAGATAGCTCAACTGATTTGGGATTACAGATAAATATTTAACGATACATTCCTTAATAGGAAATACAACAAAGTTCCGGTTGAAAAGAGAGAAAACCGAGAAAGTAAACCTTGGTTCTCACATCAAGGTAGGTAATACAATACGTAGGCTTTTCTAAATAGAAGGGAAAAGTATATAAATAATAGATAAACATTTGACATTTCACACAACACCAGTCCTAAACTAACTAGGTAAAACTTCTGTGAAGAGAATAGATTATGTATAAGTAAACCACTATTGCTTGTACTATTCCTCACATCCTAGACGATTCAAGAATTTCATAATAGCTATATTACTTAGAATATTTTTATCTACGATACTTATACCAAAATATAATATGTTTGAAATTTTTTATTAATGAGATGTATCTAACACAATTTCTGAGTTGGTTTAAGATTATCGAAATATGTAGCTATATGCATACAGTTTATACTTTACATATAAAATACGCCCCAGCAAGAAATCTATTGGTTTATACTAACGAGCTAATTAACGTTTTTTAAAAGATTTTGATTATGCAGAATATCAAATAAGATAATATTCTTGTTAGTTTATGAAGATTGGAAGAGATTTTGTAAGTGAACATGCGGCAAATAATTCCGCGGCTGGGATTCAAGATAATATAATACAGGACGATAAACTGAGAGTAACCTAGCTATTGTAAATAGCACAGAATTCTTCCCAGATTTCATAAAACACATCGTAAAAACCAATATTAACAAGTAATGAAACCTTGAACGAGGAAATTTCATTTTAAAGCCGTCAACGATCAATGATTCATCATTTACACAACTAACAAAATCAAAACCAGCCTTTTGCTTATTCAAATAAGACATGTTTTACATAACCACACAAGACGTTCCTTAGTCATAAACTATAAACAAAAAATATTCAAGACAATGCCTCGCTTTGAAGAATACTTACACATCTCATGCATATTTTTCATCCGATCATTGAACCATTGTATTAAGTTCTCATCACCAAACCATGGGAAGGTTTCACTATTCAAAGCGTATTAATTAGATAATTTCACTTTTAACACAACTCTCACAATACCAAACGATATAGGTAACCAACAAATAAAAAAAAGGTCCTAAAATGGAGCCTTGATTGACACCTAAAAATTTCTCCGGTTAGCCTTATTTCGATCGCCGGCGCACGTCTACCTTTCCGTGGGCGGTCTGACTGTATGACGTGGTCTCGAAATCAAGCAACAGAACGGTTCTCTCACTTAAATAATACCGTTAGGAACGATGACTACCCAATCCAATGCCTCTTCAAAGTCGGGATAGTCTACGCTATGGTAATAAAAGCTGCAATGGTTGTGCCGTCAGCGATCGGATTGGGATTTAATGGGCTGTGATGTAGTGGGGGTTACAGAAGGGGGAATCGAGAGTTGACTACCGGTATGTTTATGTTGCATGGTGTGGCACGCGCCATGAGTGCCGTGTGTGTTGATTACACCTGAACAGATGTTTGGCATACTGTTTTTGTAGTCGCATCACAACTTTTTTGATCTTTACGGTTCAATCGAAATCAATTCAACTTTATTCAGTCAAATCTAGGTCTATTGATTTTTGAAGTGAAAACTTCTTTAGCGGCGCTGGGTGGGTAAAAACTTTCAAACTCGCGTCAGGGTCACGTGACGTCGAAAAAGCGTAAGATCTTATTTAATTTTTATACATTGCTCGTAAAACAAGAGACGACAAAAGAACACACTTGCGGTCACGCGACGTATGACTCAAACAATTAAATAGTGTTGTGGCGACATGACGTGACGATGACGTGGCGACATGACGTGACGTGACGATGACGACGAAGCCAACGAAGACACAGACACATTCGCGCTTGCGCGAATGTGTCTGTGTCTTCGTTGGCTTCGTCGTTGTGTCACATTCGCGCTTGCGCGAATGTGACACAACGACATGACACAATCACAATGACACAGACACATTCGCGCTTGCGCGAATGTGTCTGTGTCAGTGTGTCTTCGTTGTCTTCGTCGTTGTGTCACATTCGCGCTTGCGCGAATGTGACACAATGACATGACACAATCACGACTGTGGTTATATTTTTGAAGTGAAAACTTAAAAGTGAAAACACAACGTTAATATTGAAGTTTTCACTTCTGCCGGCACTCCCGGAGTGCTAGCTTTTTTTTTTGTATTAAATCATGAACATTATCGGCTTGATAATGACCTATCCTCCTATAACGATGCATTGACACACTAAACACAACAAGGACGTGCTCAGTGATGCATTGCACCACGTCCATCTTTTGAGACATTAAGAGGCGTACAATGTTGACATTTGACATGTAGGTATGCCTGGAAAAGATCTCATATCTCCCCCCTTCAAATACAGCTATGTTAACGGCAGAAATAGAATTCAAACAAAAACTTAAGAAATTACTAGATACCAGACCTTGTAGCCAATGAACTTGATCTCATCTATCAGAACAAAGATCGTTGATAAAGATTCATTTGATTCTTATCTTCCATCCCGTTGATGGTCAATGCTAATCAATTTGAAACTATTAAATAGCGAACGAAGATCATGAGGTATCTAAATTATTTAATTTCCTTAGAAGCAATTAAGAAAATGGTTATACGATTGATTAAATTGAAATAATAGCTAGCCGAATTTTGGTAACACAACTAGACTTTAACCTATCCCATGTGCATAGAATTTGGGTGTCAATTTGACAGGTATTCAACCGGTTATGTCGAACATTTTTGAGTTAAAAATCTTGATGACTAACACTTGAAGAATCGACAGATATCGGGCTATTTCGCCTTATCTACGCTTGTCAACATTTGACAACTGACAACCTATTTAGCATGATGGCTTGAAGATTTCCTTAACTCAGACCATTGGGCTATTCATTGCGTCTGTCATTAATTAACTGTAAAGACGTCTTGCGGTAAAATGAATTGTAATTCAATTGACATTGACATTGAATAACAGGAAAACCTCATTTACGATCCCTTATTCTTGTCAATGAGAATGTGAAACTGACAGGATAATACTATTGTGCAATCAGTATTCTGCTTATATGTAATATCATACGCCATCTAGTCCAAAACTAAGGAAAGATAGTGATAGGAACTAGATTGCTGATAGAATATACACTTATATACATTTTTTTGTATATATGTACATACATAGTAACACCCAGGCCAGAACAAATATTTATGTTCATCACAAACATTTGCTCTCAGTGGGGATCGAGCCCTCCACAGGAAAGGCAGAGCTACTACCAACTGAGCTGTGACGCCTATCTTATTTCCAACATATTTATGACGCAAATGAGGAAAATTAATGAGTACTACGTATAGACTATACGTAGTACTAATTAATTTTCCTTATTTACTACAACTATACGGTATAGTTGTAGTTCTACGGGCAAATTTACAACACCAGGCATTTCCCAAAGACTGATGTGTTTATATACTATCAATAATTACGTCTCAGTCACATCAGTCGCAGTCCACAAGAAATCCCACAGAATACCGATGAGTTACTATAGAAACTGAATGTGATTTAAAGCCTGGCAGAGTGTGAGAGGCTACGATAGTGCTACTGCACATACTACGTAGTAGTTATAAACCTACCTATACTTAATCATGTACAATAAAAATTTTCGATACGTGTGTTGTTGATTTTAATGTCGGATCGTACAGTTAGATTTAGATCTAAACCTACTTTCTAACAGCTGATTAATTACAGGTAATTACGGTAACAAAAGAAGAAGGGTTTGTTTGTGTCATACTTTAATCAATTGAAATCATACACTAAAAATGCATGGAAAGAGCCTCCTCGTGGCGCACACCGGTAACAGCTAGGCACGGTAAAGCAGTGTCTAGTCTGGCTAATCTTTCCAACACGATGCTACAACAGAATACCTACAGTTGTAGCATCGACACGATAAGAAGAATACACTAAAAAATGGATGGATGTAATGGATGTTTGATGTATACAGAGAGGTTTTTAGAGATGAATTTTTGAATGTGTTTGAGTGCCGTGATGACCAAGTCATGCCCTAATAATAATTTTTTTCTTTTAGTTTAGAAAAAGAAGGTTTTAGTTTTAGGGGGAGGGAGACCTTTGCCCAGCAGTGGGAAAGTATAGGTTAAATAAAAAAATAAAAAAGTTTGGAAAAAAATAGATTTGATTTTGATTTTAGATATTTTGGCCCACCCACGCGTACGTCGCGGTTTTCAGCTTGTAAAGTAATTATTGACTGCAAGAAATCAAGTAACAACAGGATATTACTGTTTAATCACAAGAAACTACCTCATTATGCACGCTAGTTCAACTATAATGTATGTCATGCGTAAAATTGATGGCGAAATGCTCTATATATTATGAAGAAATTGGTCCCAACTGGTAAGGTAGTATTTATTTGTGTGAGAGTAGATGACCACTCACTCCTACCATACGTCAACTCTGAAGTTGACGTATGATAGGAGTGAGTAGAAGAAGACATGTGACGACCACACCTAGCGTGGGATAAGGTCAGGTAATGATGATAGTAAGTATTTAAAAACATGGCTCAGCTTCTCGTGATGAACTAGGAAGTTTAATCGTTACATTAATTTTGTAAACAATGTACAATTTATGTAATAGTAAATACTGATGTTTTTTCTGTAACTGTAAGTCTGTACCTACCTATTTACAAAATATAAATATTCTATCAGAAATCTAGTTCCCATAGTAGCTTTGTTTAGTAAGGACTTAAGGACTACATGGTGTTGAAATGACCATGAACGTCAATACCTCTCATGACAAATGTCATTGACCTTTTTCTTTTTTTTTTCAATGCTATTCTTGCCTCCGATGACAGCATAACGCGAAGGTGTCAAACGCAGTCAACTTGCGAAATTGATACACTTTTGAAAGCCCCCACTCACTTATCTTGTTTTATAGCTTTAAACTTGGCAAAACTTAATTGGACTTATTAAAAGTGGGGCTGGGCTGAGCCCGTAGTCTGAGTTTTGCTTGAAAGAGTTTCGAAAACGAAAACGCGAATTTTATAAGAAGAAAAACGGATATAGCAGTTTTGTTCGATATCATGGTTATTATACACTTTAGATAGTAAAATATCACACAGTTCTTACATAAAAACGATTTAAAATAGCATCTAAAAATACCAAGGTTTGACATTGTGCTATCATCAGTCTACAAATTAAAAAATATTATATATAATATAAATTCAAATCAAACCCTGCTAATCATCATCTTCCTACCCTTGTCTCACGCTATGTGGGGTCGGTACAAGTCTTCTTCTTCCACACTCTATCAGACGTCATCTCGGCGCTCACTCCTTTCTACTAGTGTCATCATTCACAGTCCATCCATGATTTCTTTGGCCTCCCCCTACTTCAAACCCGATTAATACTCATGTACAATAGCTTCCTGTTTTTAAGTCGGTCAAATAATTAACAATAATTGCCTAGTGGGCGAGGTTTCGTGTCAAAGAACTTAAATACCATTAGCAGATAGTCACACATTAGGTGTGTCCACAAACAAACATTAGATAATCTACGATTGTGATAATTTGT
Source organism: Ecliptopera silaceata (assembly GCA_932527185.1). NCBI lineage: Eukaryota > Metazoa > Arthropoda > Insecta > Lepidoptera > Geometridae > Ecliptopera > Ecliptopera silaceata. The sequence goes on along the minus strand of OW052217.1, from coordinate 1,917,906 downwards.
TTTACATTGCTAGCCATCGAGTACTTACATATCCAGTACAGGCGTAATAAGGTCTTTCGAATTCTGTCGACGATCAGTCGTTTGGGTCATATAAATAATGCTGGACAATCCACACAACATCATCTAGCCCCAAGCTAAGCAGAGCATGTGTCATGGGTACTACAGATCGTACAAACATTTATCCCATGGCCGGAATCGAACCCGCAACCGAACCCGCAACCTTCCGCGTCGCAGGCGGACCTTCGCCTGCCGCGCCACATCGGTCGTCAATATATATATTTAATTAATACACATTATATAATATATTATATACAGTAGTATATAGTAGTAGTATAGTTACTTAGTGAGTTTTCTGCTAGGCAAAAGTCTCGTAAATCTTTATAAACTTCGTTCCGGTTCAGTGGCTCGTCTTTGGAGAGACCTACGTCCAGCAGTGGACTGATATTGGTGATGGTAATATAGTGGAAAAGGTGATATTGCACATATCGTCATAACCCAGTAGGCTAGCTTACAAAATCCTACTAATATTATAAACGCGAAAGTTTGTTTGGATGTGTGGATGTATGTTTCTTGGCCGTTCTCTGGTCGAGTGGAACTGGCACCTAGAATCACCTAGTATGTAAGACGATTCTAAATGATCCTTGTGATTTTACTGAATAAAGTAGTTTTGACTTTGACTTATGTTTGTTTTAATGCCGACATGCCGACGCGACGACCGATGTGGCGCGGTGGGCGAAGGTCCGCCTGCGACACGGAAGGTTGCGGGTTCGATTCCCGCCTTGGGATAAATGTTTGTACGATCTGCAAATATTTATTCCGGGTGTTCTGGGTATTTATATGTATAATAAAAAATATCTATCTATGTAATGTATTGTATTAAGTATGTCAGTCTTCTAGTACCCATAACACAAGCTCTGCTTAGCTTGAGGCTAGATGATGTTGTGTGGATTGTCCAGCATAAAAAAAATAAAAAATAAAAAAAAAATGCTGAACTACTCAACTGATTTTAATGAAACTTTGCAATAATGTAGTTCATATATCAGAATAACACATACGCTAAAATATAGAGATATTGTGCGAATGGTCAATATAACGATAGCAAGACGAAATCGCGGATACCAGTTAGTACTTTGATAAATCAATGACATCTATCCATCAGACCATGACCCCTCACATCCTTAAAATCCATCAGTTGCGCGGATCATGACAGAATTGTCAGACCTTGGTTTCGGTCTGTCTGGTTAATACAATAGTTTGTGCTCTATTGTATTATGATGTCATTGGAGATCATGGGGTCTATAAACATGATCAAAGTGTTATTATGGTAGGTAAAGATATAACTGCATTGAAGACTCAAAACGGAAAAGAGCGGCGTTTCGGGCTTATACGCAGCAGTGGGCTAATACGGGCTGCCTGTATGATGATGATGACGGCATTCCGTTAGTTATACCTGGTTCTTAAACTTCAGCACGCTGAAGTTACTTTTGATCCGGTTCGAAGGACCAATATCTACTCCTAATGGTAAGTATACATCGCGATAAATATTTTTTTAAGTATATAGATGTACCTTCTTATTAAACAAAAGTATAGAGAATTTGAACTCAAGGATTAAGAGGTGGAATACAAAAGGTTAGAGAAGTGTGTCGTCAATAAATGATGTTACACAAACACAAATTTAATAATTTGAGACGCAAGAATCTTTTATCTCACTAAAATACACGATTCTTACAAATCGTCGGATTAGTCAGCCACAAACGTTCCACAAATGTGTCGGTATTATTAGAATCTTTCCAGCATGCAGCGTTGGTTAAAAACTTTGCGGTTTAGTCACAAAAACACACGTTAACCACACTCAGAACACTATTTACCTTCTTATCCATCGAAAGAATCGGTTTCCCCCTTTCTTTCCGCTATTTTTCTTCTTTTTCCCCATTATTATGCTCGATAGAAAGCATAAAGCACTGGCACTTTAGTCATAAAAAAAACAACACTGTCTATGGTTACAATTCGAAAATAGAACGGTCTGTCCGATGGCACTCACAACACTGGCCACTTGTTTATCAGTAGAAAGTTTTAAATCTTTATTTGAACATCGTATGACTTATAAATTTAGAACGGACTGTCTCTGGCCGATACAGGACTCTTTACGTGGGCTCTACAGATTAAAAAAAGTTTCACTTACTCTATCTCTTGAAATGAGTAGAATTTCAAGATAAATTTTGTTATACACAATGCAAACGAGGATAGAAAAAAAAGCAAAAACCAAAGTAATTATGTACAGGAAGAAACTCAACGCCTAATATTTACCAAAAAGTCTGCATGTAACGCAGAATATTAACAAAACTCTTTGTAAATAGAAATTAGAAAACCGAATGAGGTGCACGATGGGGTGCGCGCGCGCCGGTACTGGCGCGTGGCCACGTTCAAATTTAGAAGCCAAAAAAAAAGCAAAACACTCTCGCTGGATGCACATAGCAAGAAATGCATGTGTCCGTTTATTTTAGTAACTTTGAGATCGTGATCAAAACGATAGGAAATGTATACGTTTCCAAACATAATTGAAGATAATAAGCATGTCGAAGACGTTACAAATCAACAGTGCGGAACTTTAGCACATTCAAAAGCTTGAAATTATAGATCACACGTGGTTGAACATACTTAGTAAAATATGCAAAAAGAATAAAAAAAATAACGCTAGAAGTAACTAAATCTACCACTTGCTTCCAAGCAATCAGTTGTATTATAACGGATCATAAAACCAAGGACGTACTTCTAAGTAAGAGCGCACACGAAGACAAGTATATGTCACTTGATTGAGTGTTAAAGTGACGTAAAGTAAATTGTTAAACTGCAGTCTTGTTGTCGGTGTGCGCACAACTTTACGGTGACAGAAATCCAGCGCACTATTTTACAAATTAACGTTGTAATATATTGTAAACATGACGACAGCGTTCCTGTCCAGACATGTCCTGTCCATTTACAAAGTACCTAACAAATAAACATGAGCAGACTTTGACAGTTCACACTTAGCTTAAATTATCAAATAAATATTCACGGACATTTCACACATCACACTCTAGTGCTAAACTAAGCAAAGCTTGTGATATGGGAACTAGACTGCTGATAGAATACTTAAGTATATAAGTACATTGTATGTACTTAGAATACACAGAACAAATGTTTATGTTCATCACACATACATTCGCTCGGAAGACAGAGCTGTGACGCGACGCCGACGCCTGTCAATGGAACGTTTGGTTAGCAAATTGCTGAATTAGCTTTGTTTAAACTCCGATTAAGTATTTTATTTCTGATCAATTTAATTACTTGAGTACCTCACTATTTTTTTTATACGGCTACATTATCTGTGTATGTTAATGTATTCTCATGATTATTTGTTGTCTGTGTATTTTCATGATTATTTGTTTACTTTACTATAAAATTTTCTTGTAAAAGCGGCAACATTATATTATTATGTTATGTATGAAGTTTGTTGGACTGTAATAGACAAAACAAAGCAGTGCAGACAGACAAGACCAAATCAATGGTACTGAGTCACGTTTAAATCTGGACTGAGGGCGAGAAAGCAATGTACAACATTACAAGATATTAACACGATAGTTATACTTTTTTCTTTTTTTTTTGCGCGCACAACACGTGTTTTGTGTATGTAAAAGTTATATGTCAAGTGTACGAAGCGACAAGTATTTTATGATTTTTAGAGGTTACTTTTAGGTTTATTGCGGGATAATACCTGTTTTTAGTTTCAGTTCTTAGATTGATGTTACGTCAAGTAAGCTTAAAAATAGTTTCATTATGCAAAAACGCATCATTAGTAATTCAGATTATTTATAGATTAATAAGACAATTTGTTTTATTAGAAAATCAAATAAATGCTGAGTCATACAACACTCTCTTTATTTTTCTATGTACTTACAATAGATATTACCTTTTCATAGGTACCTATCATATTTGTGTTTTTATTCTCATCGCCTATATTTTCAGTAATAAAACAAAAATAGCAATTTGCACAGGTTTGCATGCGCAATTTTAGGTTATTTCGTTACGGAATTTCTGGATTCGGTCTCCACGCTCAAGGCCCGCGATAGAAGCTATGCAATAGCTTAAAAAAAAAAAGCTAGCACTCCGGGAGTGCCGGCAGAAGTGAAAACTTCAATATTAACGTTGTGTTTTCACTTTTAAGTTTTCACTTCAAAAATATAACCACAGTCGTGATTGTGTCATGTCATTGTGTCACATTCGCGCAAGCGCGAATGTGACACAACGACGAAGACAACGAAGACACACTGACACAGACACATTCGCGCAAGCGCGAATGTGTCTGTGTCATTGTGATTGTGTCATGTCGTTGTGTCACATTCGCGCAAGCACGAATGTGACACAACGACGAAGCCAACGAAGACACAGACACATTCGCGCAAGCGCGAATGTGTCTGTGTCTTCGTTGGCTTCGTCGTCATCGTCACGTCACGTCATGTCGCCACGTCATCGTCACGTGACGATGACGTGGCGACATGACGTGACGATGACGTGGCGACATGACGTGACGTGACGATGACGACGAAGCCAACGAAGACACAGACACATTCGCGCAAGCGCGAATGTGTCTGTGTCATTGTGATTGTGTCATGTCGTTGTGTCACATTCGCGCAAGCGCGAATGTGACACAACGACGAAGCCAACGAAGACACAGACACATTCGCGCAAGCGCGAATGTGTCTGTGTCTTCGTTGGCTTCGTCGTCATCGTCACGTCACGTCATGTCGCCACGTCATCGTCACGTCATCGCGCAAGCGCGAATGTGTCTGTGTCTTCGTTGGCTTCGTCGTCATCGTCACGTCACGTCATGTCGCCACGTCATCGTCACGTCATGTCGCCACAACACTATTTAATTGTTTGAGTCATACGTCGCGTGACCGCAAGTGTGTTCTTTTGTCGTCTCTTGTTTTACGAGCAATGTATAAAAATTAAATAAGATCTTACGCTTTTTCGACGTCACGTGACCCTGACGCGAGTTTGAAAGTTTTTACCCACCCAGCGCCGCTAAAGAAGTTTTCACTTCAAAAATCTTTGATGCTTCTAGCTTTATTATGATATAAATTCACCGGTTTAGACATAAAGCTATTGCACCACAAACATAAACAAAATGATGTAACTAGCCGTTTCTTGGGCACGCGCCAAAACCACCTGAAGTCTGAACACGGAAATGACAAACTTAAAGAAAATTCAGCGATGAAAACTCGTGATAACCTCTTCTTTGAATTACAAGATTAAAAAAAAAACAATAAAAATATTTACCGACATTTCAAACATCACACTCGAAGTGCAGTGTGAAAAGTACATGATTTGTCATTTATTTATGGGTAATATTAGTACACTTGAATTATATTGGTAACAAAGTTATAAAGTAAGTAGATATATAACCGAAAGATAAATAACAAACTAATTCAAATGAAAAGGCTTTAAGAAGTAATAAATAACATTAAAATAAGTGTACACTAGCTAATCCAGAGGGACAAGACACGCCTATAATTTTCACAGACCTAACAAGACAAGTAAGTAAACATTACAGATTCAGAAATAGCCTTCAGTTTACTATCAACAGTGTACAAATCCCAGTAAGCCTGTGAAAGAATAAACACCAGCTTATCCAGACCTCCCCTTTACAAACAGGGTACGAAGATGGACTGAAAGTACGAAGCACGAGACACCGCAAAGAGATCACATGTAACTGGTCAAAACAAAGACACTTTCACGGGTCGACGAAAGCGAAATGACACGCGTCGCTCCATTTTCAACACTTCCTGTTCCGTTTTCGAAATTTGAAACACTGGCCGCTAACAAATCACCTGACAGACAGCTGTCAAATCACAAAAAAGGCGCGCTTTTACGACCATAGATAATATAATTAAATGAAAAATCACCGTAAAAAATGCCGAGCGCTGACCACGAGTCCTGTAGCGTCAGACGATAGCAAATTCAACGCGTCAACTGACCGAATATTTTTGTATGTATTCACACGAATATACGAGCATTTCGGGAAGTCACAGCGTTATTAATAGCTCAAGATGAAACGCTGATAGTATAAGCCAGATGCGCAGACAAAAACTCATAGCAGGGCCATGAATTCGGGATAAGTCAATGCTCATTTCTGGAATTGGACAGCTTACTAATAATGTATTTCAAAGAAACCTATCGATTAAACGAATGAGTCACATTAATCTTTATCTTTTATTACTAAGAATAACAAACTCTTATTGCTCTTCGCTTAAAGCTCAAACCACAATTCCATAAATATTATCACAAGTCGGTAAATTCAACTACTTTGTCTCTTCAAACTTCAAACTTCAACTTCAAAATCATTTATTCAATAAAATCACAAGGATCACTTTGAAACGTCTTACATACTAGATGATTCTAGGCGCCAGTTCGTCGCGACCAGTGTCTAGAAGAACTGGCAAGAAACTAGACCTGGATTCTAGCGTTTTTTTCATATGATCCTTCTTACAATTGTTTAACAAAGTTGGAGCTAGTTCGTCCCAAGCTTGCTTGTGTCTTGCACAAAAGATGCAAGGAAAGTAAACAAACATCCACCTTGGCTCATCTGTATTTGCGACAGCACGCAACGTTACGAGAGTCCAAGGTCCCTCGATCATATATTGCATAGATCTTGTTTAAAAACGACTCAGACGCAGCTGACTAAACTTTCCGCAGATTTATTTTCAGGGCCGCGAAAGAAATATTGGCTGTGAAGATATTAGCGACCACGTATCTCAAATTTTATAAAAACAATTGGTACGATCGCGGGTATACAATATTAGAATAGAATATAAGTAATAAAACAAGTGAGTGGGACGTAGGAAAGTTAACAAAGCTGATGAGATGACCATGCTGATTAATCTTAAAATTGTTCAAAAAGTTCATAGAAGGTCAAGCCAAGGCCTATTTGCCCATTTTAGTATACTTAAATATAATCCGGCTCGAAGCCCACGTTATTTTTTTGGCCAAACGTCTACACTATAATCACCACACGATAAGATCGTTAAAGGATAAGTTTATTGCCGTATAAAAGCTGAAAATAGGATAAATCTAGGATGCAACATTGTTGTAGACACTGGAATTATTTTATGGTGTTTTCTAACAGCTGCAATGATTTAGTTAGTTCAAACAAGTAGACTATGAATAGGGAATAGAAAGATTTATAAAAAAAAAACTACTATACCATTAACGACCGGTTTCTCGAACGATGATCAACGTAAAAAACTCAAATAATTACTATGTGTCAAACTCGGATCAATCGTTATTTGGATTTCCAGAAACCGGCCGTTAATCTCATAGGCAGAGAGACATTCATTTAATCTGTGTAGGAAGACTAAAAACATTACGCGCGCTCACTTCCCTGTCAAAACTGAATCATATGTCAACCGATAAATTATTGTCGGATATTATCAAATGTCAAGCTATAAAATCCCATCCTATGATATGCATATTTTTTGGCATAAATTAGTCTAAATTATATAAATTATCTTGTTATTGAGAGCGCACACCGACATCAAAACGTCTTTTAAAGTCACGTAACTTGACGTTTGACTATTTTGACTTAAGAGTTGGGCTGGCTGGGGTAAGGTTAGCAGGGTGACAATGCACTGTTAGAGGATTGGGTGGACCGTGACCACGGCCATCTTACATTTAGGCTGGTGCAGGTATTATCTGGACATGGGTGTTTTGGGCATTACCTGCACCATGTTGCTAAGAGGGAAGCAAGCACAGTTTGTCATCACTGTGGAGCCGACGATGATACAGCGCAGCACACTTTAGAGGTGTGCAGTGCTTGGACGCAACAGCGTCAAAATCTGACAAACGAGATTGGGCAGGATCTGTCGCTTTCGAGCGTGGTTGAGGCCATGCTCGGAAGCGATAGTGCCTGGGAGGCGATGACAGCCTTCTGCGAAAATGTTATTTTGCAGAAAGAACAAGCGGAACGAATACGAGAGGATGACCCTCTCGCAGATCAACAGCGTAGACGTAGGACCGGAAGAAGGCGAAGGCAATTCCATCGCCTTCTTTTGCTCGATGGTGGCCAGCAGGGTTTGAGCGCGGGGAGCCTCAACCCAGCATTGCACGGGCCACCAACTGCAGGGGATGTCCTTAATGTTCCAGGACATCCACCTAACAGAAGGGCTCGTCTGAGACGAGCAATCCCAGACAGATGCTGTCTGTGACAGAGAGTCCGACATCCCCTCATATTCTCCCCGAATATGAGGCATGCGTCAAGCATTTTCCCTCCGTAAAAAAAAAAAAAAAAAAGGGTGACAATGCACAATACACCACTTTGCGGGTGGCAGATGCCATTCCCTCAACCAGAATTAGAATTAAATGAGTGTCGGGTCTGACGTCAAATAAACTGCCTAACTGCACTTCTGTCGTCAGTGTGCGCACACCTTTTGTGTAACTCTGAGCCATTTACATTTTTTTGAATAAAGTATCATTTTCCTACACAAACACCGTAATCGTGAGTTCTCGATATATTTCCGGTATATCGATCAATGTAAATCGTATCAAAATGCAGCACGTGTTTGATTTGAATAACTATTTATTCAAGATGTCTCATACATGAAGAATTTCTGCACACGTGATCAAATGAATAAATGTAAGAAGAGCACAAGCATAGATAATATATATTACTAAATAATTGAAACTATACAAATCACTAGCGCCATAGAAGTGGCCAAGTTTTGGGAAACACTGTTTGAGATCTTCGACACGATGAAGAAGAAGAAGACTAGCGTATTTTATTTATACGTTATTATCACATTACTCTACTAAACTAAAATGTACTGAAGTGAATCCGCGCCAAAAAAAGTTTCTTAAATTCAGCGCCAAAAAAAGAAAAAAGGTGCCGCATTGTCTATGCCCTATGGCTAGATGCAGTCTTCATGCCAGTGCAGAGCTGGCCAAACGCCAAATGCTACAGGGATCGTCGACCTATGATATTTCTTTCTTTTATTATAGTCTGAGCGCGAGCAATTCACTTTAATAGTGTTTATTGGGATGCCATTGATGGGAGATTAACAGGATTTCTGTTATATTTATGGGAAAGGATTTGACGCGATTCTGTCATTCCGTAAATTACTTTTAATCAAAATAGGTTATGGGTTCGGACGGAACATATTGTAATGTTGTATTCGTAACGCACTTAATAATATAGTTATAAGAACGAGGTAATACACTCGAGAGCAATGAATCCGGGTCACTTAAAGAATGTTAAAAATCTCGGAAACTAAAAATGATAGGTTAATGCAATAAATTGTATTTAATAGACAATGTAATACTCCTTAAATGAAAGTAAAAAAAATATGAGTCACCATACATTTTATTAACACAAAATTACATAAAGAAAAAAACTGCTGATCTCTCCTTAAAACAAAAATAGGAAACATGAAATTTTTGAACTTTATTACGATTTTCTTGAATTTTAATACTTCGTATTGCCTCCTCGTGCTTCCATTACTGCGTTTACGCGGTTTGGCATGCTGTACACCAAGTTCCTTATACGATTTTGGGGAATATTCTCCCATTCCTCTGTGAGAGCAATTTTGAGCTCACGAAGCGTGATTGGGGGAGGGTTTCGTTGTTTTACGCATCTGCCTAGCTCGTCCCAAGCATGCTCGATCGGGTTGATATCCGGGCTGCGCGCTGGCCACTCCATACGAGTAATGTTCATCTCTTGAAGGTAGTCATTCACAATCCTACCTGTATGAGGTCGGGCATTGTCATGCATAAATATAGCATCCTCACCTAAATTGACCATAAATGGACCAACGTGATCATTGAGGATTTCTTCCACATATCTTACGCTAGTTAAAGAGCCGTTTTCTATGATCACCAGCTCTGTGCGACTTTCAGAAGAAATTCCGGCCCACACAAGTACAGACCCACCACCGTAGGCTACTTTTTCTTCGATGCATGCTTGCTTGAATCTTTCCCCTGGTCTTCGATACACTCCGTGCTTGTAGAGCATAAATTTTGATTCGTCGGAGAACATAACTTTTGACCAATCTTCAATACTCCAATTTACGTGGCTCTGGGCATATCTTAGTCTCGAAATACGATGCCCACGCTCCAGTTTAGGGCCGTTTGCAGGTCTAAGGGGTTTTAAGTTAGATTCAGCAAGCCGACGTCTTACTGTCCATGCACTTGGGTTACTTCCTCCGAGGCGTCGAAACTGATTGGTGAGTTCAGTTCCTGTGAGAAAGCGATTTCGAAGCATGGTGTTCACCAAGTATCGGTCTTCTCGTGCTGTGGTACACCTGGTTCTGCCCGTTCCTGGTCTGCGTAGGTTAGAACCAGTTTCTTCGTAACGTCGGAGAACTCTTTGTACTGTTGACAGCGACACACCGACAGTCCTGGCTGTATCGCGCTGACTCCGGCCGGTTTCCAGCATTGTAAGTATTCTGGTGCATTCTTCAGACGTAAGCGACATAATTTCAGCTTGAATAATGAATATAGAGCACTATCAACATGGTTTATGTACCCACATAAATGACAGATTACAAACAAAAGCAAAACCAAATGCTGTAATTTCGTAGTTCCATCTTCGAAAGTGGCCCTTTTTAAAATTTGATTTTTTTATGATATAACTTTACAATAACTAAGAAGTTTTAATACCTTCATTTAAGGAGTATTACATTGTCTATTAAATACAATTTATTGCATTAACCTAGCATTTTTAGTTTCCGAGATTTTTAGGATTCTTTAAGTGACCCGGATTCATTGCTCTCGAGTGTATTTATAAATGGACATCAGATTATGTTTATGAAGTGAAACAGGTCCTGAGTAACACACTTGCAACATACAGTGATACCGATGATATCACTTAGCTTAGTTAGGCAAGTAAGGTACCTGACTAGGTGGTTGTCTCGTAGTGATGACGATATTAAGATACCACAGGATTGAGCAACACCAAAACCGAACACGACCACAACGTTATGAAATCAATCAAATTTAAATCTGTCAATAAAACCTCACATTATCACCATCTACTCCAAACAAGAGAAAAAAAAACAAAAATTGTCTATTAAAAAGACCACTGACCGGAAACAGTCCATTTATAAAGATAATAATTCAAAAATTCAAAATTCGATCGCGAATCGCGCATCACATTTCGCGGCAAACAATAACTGACCACTAGTCTACCAACATCAAACCCCATGGTACAGTTATGGCGCGAAATTTCAATAAAAGGTAATGCAATATATAAAGATTCAATTATGATTCTAAATGTGTCTGTAGACCAAATTCGTGCGAGTAGAATGTAAGAAGTAAGTGTTATTGAGGCCAATGGATAAGTAATTGATTTATCGATTAAATGCAATGACAATGTTTTTTAAAACTGTCAGATGACATGCGTGAAAAATCTACCCACAATTTTAATTAAAATCTTAATTATTTTACAAAAAGAACTAAAGATCTGAAATACCCAGGTTTTAGTTCAGAGTAAAAGGCAAAAATTACAATACAACTTATTTACAAGCGATTTTGCACATTATATCAATACAATAGTCATATTAATAAACAGTTTATCAATAAGTCAAAAGTCTTAAGTAATAGCTCGGATATGGGACAGTAACAAATTCCTATCATCTTTATTTACACTATAAACAATATTACAACAGTAATAGACTTCAAAATAAAAATATGCGTAATGTAGGCTCAATTTTATAGGCTCTTTTATGGTGTCAGTGTTATTGGTTCTTCCGTAAGACAGGATGCTAATAAACCAATCATGAATGAAGCAAGCCAAGGACAAAGACAATGAAAGGCAGGATGTCTCAAATATCTTTAGGCCTAATGAGCTGGTAGGTACTTACTTAAGTCATTGTACCGTTTATCAGCCTACTGGATATTGTGCGATTATTTAATTGTCATTTTGTAATTAAAATAAAATCTTGATATTCACGGTAAATTCACACATAACAATCTAGTCCCAAACTAAGCAAAGTTTGTACTATGGGAACTAGATTGCTGACAGAATACTTAAACACTTTTTTTGTGGATACATACATAAAAAATATAGGTGTTGCAGTTCAGTTGGTAGTAGCTCTACCTTCCATGGTACGGGTCGTGCGTTCGATTCCCACCCAGAGCACATATTTGTGTGATGAACATACATTTTTTTTTGTTCTGTGTCTGGGTGTTACTATTGTATGTTCTTATAAAAAAACATATGAATAAGTATTGTATCTGCAATCTAGTTCCCATAGTAGCTTTGCTTAGTTTCAGACAAGAGTGTGATGTGTGAAATGTCCGTAAATATTTATTTATTTATAACTTATAATAAGGAATGGATTTATAGTATCCTTGTTTATAAACCAAAGTTTGATAAATTAATAAGCTAATATAAACATTCAGGGCCAACATGAGGACATTATATACGTTTATTACGTGAAACAATAAATAGGTACCTAGGTTGCCAACATCATTTGAAATAGATAAATAAATTATGTATTTATAGATTGGGCATTGTAATGTTTAAAAATAAATAAGATTAGATAATAGTTTTTTTTATAAATTTAATTACTTACCATGATTTGTGAGTATGGTTAGAAAAAAACATAATAATAAAGATGAAAAAAAATATTAAGTAAATAAAAAATAATTATTGTGTAGAGGTATATATTATTCATTTTGTTCCGCATACTTTGTTCATGGAAATAAATAAACTGAAACTGAACTGAAACTTGGAAATTGTCTTATCTATGAATAACTTATAAATACAAGTTGTTCCTGACTTGGAATAAGAAGAACACTTTTTGAGGTTTTTTTTTTTTTATTTAACCTATTGTGTCCCACTGCAGGGCAAAGGTCTCCCCCAAATACCTCCATTCATCCCGATCTCCTTTTGAGGTTTATGTTAATAAATAAATAAAAAAAGAATACAAACTTCCTTTCAAAGTTGCGTAATTATTACACGTACATATATTGCCCAAAAACCTGTTCCTTGACCGAATTGTACGTTGCCACTGATAACGCCATAGAGGTGGCCAAATTTTGGGAAGACACTGTTTGATCATCGACACAACGAAGAAGAAGAAGACCGGTACATAAGCAATGTTTGGTGAAACAACTAGTGTAAATATGGCTGAAGGGAAGGATACAGGCGCCTACGTAAGATTATTATGGGCATCGACTCAAAACCAGTTTTCAAACTTGTATTTCTGATTCTGTACACTGCATTGTTACCTACTGTGGTGTTTCTAGATTTTTGCAGTGATTACTCTCATCATAATGCTTTTACCCTTTTTTTAAAGATTGTCTTGGGGTCATTAAAGTGTTGTTTCTAAAGGAATTAAAACTAAATTATGTTCATAGAATGTTCCAGTATCGATGCTTTTGATGAAAATTATAAATATGATTAAGTAACATAGATGGTACAGTAGCCATCATCATCAATCCATATCAGTCTACTGCTGGATGTAGGTCTCTCCCAAGACGCGCCACTGAGCCCCGTCTTCGGATCTTTTCATCCGTCGCCAGCTACATTCTGCAGATCGTCACTCTATCACGCCCGAGGGCGTCCTACACTATGCTTGCCTAAATGCAATCTCCACTCAAGTATTTGTTTGCTCCAACAATTGTTGGTTCTTCAGCAAACATGGCCGGCCTTTGCCAAACAGTAGTAAGTTTATAAAAATATTTCCTTTAATTACTGTAATAATACTGTAAGTGCAGTGATGATTTATAAGAAATAAATAATTGATAGATCTGATATGTTCTATATATCACTATGCATTGATAAGGAATTTAAAGCATATGGATACTTGGAATAGTATGTACTTATATTAAATTTATTCATTTATGTCTCATTGTCTTTGTTTGATTCTATAAATGCACATCCAGGATGCTAATCTAGAAACTTCAGGGTCATAGAGGTTCTATTTACTATTGTAATTATTAACCTGTTCTTAAATACGAGATATTTCTAGTAATTCAGAGTTGAATACATATCTATTTAATTAAATTCTATATCTATGATTTTCATAAAACAAAAACTGAACTGTATTAAAGAAAAATACCTAGATTCAAGTTGGCTGTGATTCGAAATTTAAATTGAGGGTAGATCAGAGATTTGAAGTAGTAGAAAAAAGGACATGATGTAGAACACGTGTACAGCAAATGAAATACCAAATGAATTCATAAAACACTAACGGAATACTTATTGTAATAATAATATCAACGATTTACGTATTTAATTTATATAAAAACAAAACTTACGGAAAGAAATCAGCTTTTTGCGTCGAAAGAGCTTCCTCGCCTAAATTTTACACACACAGATAATTTATTAATATTGTAACATGAGCCACGTTTATCCAAAATACTTGTATTGTTCTCAAAATTGTTGAATAAAATTCATTTTGTTTACACACACCACATTTACGAGATTTGGACGATTTCCATTCCACGCACGAATTCGATTGATTATTTTGACAGCGGAACTAGACAGACCTTTGTATGATGACAGCTGATTAGTTCCTCGTACTCAAACGTTGTCTATGACACGCGCCATTTTGAATTTACTGGCAATAGTTACAATGAGTGGCGCCAAAATTGAAAATCTTGTGCAGCAAAAAAAAATGATATTGTTTTCTATTGAATTTGACTGTATATCATGTTTCGGTATGAAGTTTTCTTCTAATATAATATATAAAAAAATAAAAAATCTCACCTGGAGTATCTCCTTTGGAGGAATAAGTTTTAAATGCTATTCCCAATTAATACCAAGTAAGTTACATATTTTATCTTGGCTATAAAAGTAAGTAAATAAAACTATTTATTATTGAAATACTATTTATTTATTATCTACTATATTGCGTTTGTTTTTAATATTGGTATGAAATTATTTAAATAACTACTGAATTATGTAAAATAAGTAGGTCCCTACTTAACATACAATATTTCTAAATATTAAATAGAGAGTGGAAAATCTAGAATTCTCTAAATTATTTTAGTTATAGGAAGAAACCTAGGCACTAGGTATATTATGTAATGTACCTATAATACACAATCTATACGAGATTAATATCCCATAATTCCCATAATAAGTCCCATATTTTTATATTTTACCATTAAACGCAGCATAAACTCGAAATAGTAGGCCTTTGCATTGTATTTGAACGAGTTTGCTAATAGAATGCATTTGTTGTAAATGCATGACGTTTGTAACCCTCAGAGGGCTTAGTCCGAGCTTGCATTTTAAAACTCCCTACCCTCGAGATTCGTCTCTCGGATCTCTCTCTCTTCTTCTTCTTACAAAAATATATGGACATCCGAGAGACGACTCTCGGCTCGAGAGTAGGGAGTTTTAAAATGCAGGCTCGGACTAAGCCCTCTGGTTGAACTAGAGATATGAAGATTAAATTAAGACCAATGTAATTACCTAGCTTCTGCGAACAATAAATATCATTTTATATAATTTAAATACATGCAATAAATACAAATATTCAGACACAGAACAAAAATAGTATTCATCAGTAAAACATTTTGTTTTCAGTGGGAATCAAACCCACAGCATGGAAGGCAGAGTTACTATGAAATAACTTTATAGAAAACTTAGTTCCGAGCTTATGTGGCGTTTATTGATATATTCTCACTAGAAAAAGCTAAAATAATTTATATATAAGTAACATTTTGTACAATAAAAACCTATATATATATATAATAAAAATGCATATAAACCTATTTTGTGATCGTAACGAAATTCAAGAGATAACACAGTTTTTGTTTTAATGAAAAAGAAATACCAAACTGTCGAATTAGATGAAGATAGAAATATGTACTTGAAAGGTGTCAAGAGACACCCGGATGGAACGAAGTTCTTAATTTCATAACTAGCTTGCTTTCTATGAGAGAGGGGGGGGGGGGGGAGAGAGGGGAGAAAGGGAGAGAGGTAGAGAAACACGCGCACGCCGCACGGCTTACAACTATAGCAAAAAAGTGTCGTTTTGGTCTTAGTATTTTCGGTCTAGCCCCCTTTCGCAACGGAACTTAGGAACTTCGTTCCAACACGGGGATATTGAGTAGTATAACGAGTAACAATAAGATAAAAAAAACCCGTGATTTTATTAGTTTTGCATCGAAACATTTCTAGGCGAGATAATTAGTCAAGATTTTGTTAAAAAACATGACCCAAAAACCAAAAAACCATCAGTCGCGAATGACGTTGTCACGATATGTGACAACCGTATTGTAACGGTATTGTATCCGAGTTACACTGCGCATTTCACTTTTATACAATTTATTTTGGTAAAATTTTAATTCACATTCACTTTGATACTTATTTGGTCCGGTTTACACATTTGTCAGTCTCAGCCTAGAAGAACGGGCAAGAAGAATATATTATGTTCTTGCCCGTTCTTCTAGGCTCTGTACCCCAAGTACGAGTTGGTAAACGAATCGCAGAGACGCAATCGCCGAGCGACACCGATTTTGTATAGAAATCCAAGCAGCGCCCCTAGTAGACTTTTTGAGAAGCTTGGATCTCCATACAAAATCGGTGGCGCTCGGCGATTGCTATGCGATCCGTGTGTGTACAAACCAAGGGCGGATCCAGCTTTGGCGCCAGGGGGGGGTCACGATCCAGCTTTGACGCCAGGGGGGCGTCACGATCCAGCTTTGGCGCCAGGGGGGGGTCACATAGTCGTGGTCAAGTCAAGAACTTATAATTTAATTTTGATAATGTATTCCCAAACGTTTGCCATCATACAAAGTTATGATATTTTAGTGGTCCACTTAAGTCCTGGAACCAGCTCAGGGGGGGGGTCATGACCCCCATGACCCCCCCCCTGGATACGCCGTTGGTACAAACTCGTACTTGGGGTACTGGTCGCGAGGAACTGGCAATTAGAATCATCTATAGTCCGGTCTCGGAGCAGAAAGAAATTCGTACATTCACCTGTTATTACTTGTCTCTGTCACTCTCGCGTAAATATGATGCGTCTCGCTCGCACAGATCCAATGACCGCGGCACTCGGCGAGCGAGACGCATCATATTTACGCGAGAGTGACAGAGACAAGTAACAACAGGTTAATGTACGAATTTCTTCCAGTAGGTCTACCATGAGTTTTTACTATACTATATTTACTATACTCGCTAGCGTCTGTAGTTAAAAAAATGTATGAAGATTTGTACAGCGCCTCTAGCGGATAGTTGGGTACTTAAATTCGTCATACCTAATATTGACGTAACTACTGTAGTAAAGTCAGCCGATTTTACTGTGACAACTCATGGTAGATACACTGCTCCGCGACCGGACTTTAATGCAGTGTTTTTCAACTTTTTTCAAGACACGACCACGGTGTTCATATATTCAGTAGATGCTGTAGGGCTTTGGTCCCGCCCTCGCTGGCCCAATGCACGCCTCCGCAGGCCCCGCTGAGCGCCCACACGTATGGCGTGAAGAAATCTTCTGGTCTATCTTCTTCTACATATCGGAACTTCAAGTCGGGGAATTTCTGAAATATAAAGTTATTATTATATTAATAAATGCACACAACGCCATCTCAGGCGTCACAGCTCAGTTGGTAGTAGCTCTGCCTTCCATGCTGTGGGTCGTGGATTAGATTCCCACCCAGAGCAAATGTTTCAAAGTCAAAAAATTCAAAGAAAAAAAATAATTTTATTCAATAAAATCACAAGGATCATTTAGACGATTCTAAATGATATTACATCGGTGGGAATCGAACCCACGACCCACAGTATGGAATTCAAAGTTACTACCAACTGAGCTGTGACGCCTGTGAAGTGAAATGTCCATGAATATTTATTTATTTTTGTATGAGATCACTCCTATCTCCTACCTTAAGCCGATCGCTAGACCACTGTTCTGCGCCTTTCTTGATACAAGCGAGCACTTCATTCACTCCTAACTCTCCTCCAGCGCCTTCTTGAACCCTCTGAAGTCTAGTTGAAAAGTAGCCGATTACCTGAAATGATTAATAAATTTGTGTTACAAATGATAATAAGTAATAATAAGTATAAACGTGACAAGGTAGTATACTAAATATTAAAATATTGATATAAATGAATAAATAATGCCGGATAATTCACACAACATCATTTAGACCCAAGCTAAGCATTGTGTTATGGGTACTAGAAGACTGACATACTTAATGCATTACATTACATAGATAGATATTTTTTTATTATACATATAAAATACGCAGAACACCCGAAATAAATATTTGCAGATCGTACAAACATTTATCCAAAGGCGGGAATCGAACCCGCAACCTCCACGCAGGCAGACCTTGCCCGCCGCGCCACATCGGTCGTCACAATGATCATTTAGAATTGTCTTACATACTAGGTGATTCTAGGTGCCAGTTCCACGCGACCAGAGCCTAGAAGAACGGCCAAGAAACTTACCATCTCGATATTCTGCGCGATAGGTTGATTTCTATGTTCATGGAATAATTGCCGTTTATGTAGCAACGCGTAGACCACATTTAAGTTATTCGCTAACTGATGGGTTAAGCACGAATTGATGATTTCTAAAAGCATTCTTAAAACTTCGTCTAAAACTGCTATGTGATCCATCTGTAAATTAAAAAAATGGTTGTCTGTAAAGTCGGTTTACTGACGATAGTTAAACGTGACAACGTCACTTCATGGAACGCTTCATGAGTCATGTTTTTTCGTGCGTGCAGCCGGCTCTATCGAATTATAAGACGTTGTCACGTCAATAATATATAATTATTATGTAATTAATGTATATTATTTTAATTAATAATATATAAATATTATGTAATGCCATTACATAAATCATTTCTTAAGTGTATACCTACTTGTGTTTCTAGATAAGATCTAAAATAAATAAGTATACAAAGACTTAGTTTGGGACTAAGTTTGATTCACACATCACATTCTAGTCCCAAACTAAGCAAAGCTTGTACTATGGGAACTAGATTGCTGATAGAATACTAACATATATATTTTTTGTAAATACATACATTGAATACATAGCACAACAAATATTTAAGTTCATCACACAAACATTTGCTCTGGGTGGGAATCGAGCCCACGATCCACAACATGGAAGGCAGAGCTACTACCAACTGAGCTGTGACGCCTGTCATTTACATGATAAATACAGTGTGTTACATAATGTCGAAATATCTTTAACATAATTACTTCGACCCACAGCACGGAAGGCAGAGCTACTACCAACTGAGCTGTGACTCCTGTCATTTACATGATAAATACAGGGTGTTAAATAATGTCGAAATATCTTTAACATAATTACTTCGACCCACAGCACGGAAGGCAGAACTACTACCAATTGAACTGTGACGCCTGTCATTTACATGATAAATACAGGGTGTGAAATAATGTCGAAATATCTTTAACATAATTACTTTGACCCACAGCACGGAAGGCAGAGCTACTACCAATTGAACTGTGACGCCTGTCATTTACATGATAAATATAGGGTGTTAAATAATGTTGAAATATCTTTAACATAATGACTTACTATTTCTTCAGTTTTCTCTTCAGCGTGATGCGGTAGTTCTAAATTATTTATATCACCTCCTGTAATAAGAAAATACTAATTAATACATTAACGGCCGGTTTCTCGAACGATGATCAACGAAAAAATCAAAAATTACTATGTGTCAAACTCGGATCAATCGTGATTTGGGTTTCCAGAAACCGGCTGTAAGATTGATATATTTGATTTAGCCTTAAACCTCCCTTAAATAATAAAAGACGTGTGGCCCTCGGGAACTGCCGCGGTAAAGCTATTGCATAGTATTTTTTGCCGCTGGTTTAGTGTTAGGTTATTTTCGTTGGGTAACTTCGTTACGGAATTTCTGGATTCGGTCTCCACGCTCAAGGCCCGCGATAGAAGCTATGCAATAGCTTAATACATATTCATAGACATTTCACACATCACACTCTAGTCCCAAACTAAGCAAAGATTGTACTACGGGAACTAGATTGCTGATAGAATACTTATAACCAAAACATGTTTAATCACCGACGCAAAAACGACGAGGTGTTATAAGTTTGTGGTTTCTGTGTGAAATTAATTACTAATATTATCTGTAGCTGACCGGAAGTACTGGAAGAGTAGGGGAGGAGACCTTTGCCCAGCAGTGGGAAAGAATAGGTTAAAAAAAAATCTGTAGAATTAAGTATTTACCTTCAATTTGTGAGCACAGCCGCGTTCTCCTTTTAGTTAAAGTTTCAAATAATGATATTAGCCGCTGAGCTACGTACGGGTGTAGATTTCTGAATTCGCCTGAAAACATATTTATACTTATTTATATACATTAATTTAATTTACTGTGAGAATAGCAGACATTACGAGACCTTATATCCCTATTTACCCCTTATTTGAATATAGCCATGTCAAGTGCGAATCGGACTTTAACATTATAACAAAGGAGAATGGGCAATTCTCTATGGAGCGTGGGCCACGACTAAAAAACTCGTCCCTCAGGGTTGCCACATCAAATGTTTAAAAGGGCTTTTACAGGCCTACCTCTCTTGACGGTTTTTTTAGTAAATATATTAAAATATTGGTCTGTAAAAGCCCTTTTAAACGCATTATGTGGCAACCTTGAGGGACGATATTTTTAGTCGTGGCCCAAAGTGCCCATTCTCCTTTATTCCATAAGCACCAAACATTTTACCGTTGTAGTGAGTAGCGAGCCTATGTTATTAAATAATATAATCTTTGTGCCGAATTTTATCTAGATTCATTCATTAGTTTTTGCGTGAAAAAGCAACAAACATACATCAACACATCCAGCCCAAACAAACTTTCTCGTTTATAATATTAGTAGAAAGTAGGATAGTAGGAAAAAGGATAGTAGGAAGAAGGATAGTAGGAAGTAGGATAGTAGGAAGTAGGAGGGTAGAAAGTAGGATAGTAGAAAGTAAGATAGTCGGAAGAAGGATAGTAGGAAGTAGGATAGTAGGAAGTAGGATAGTAGGAAGTAGGATAGTAGAAAGTAAGATAGTAGGAAATAGGATAGTAAGTAGCAAGTAGGAAGTATGATAGTAGGAAGTACAATAGTAGGAAGTGCGATGGTAAGAAGTACAATAAAAGTAGAAAGTAGTACAGTAGTATTTAAAAAATAACTCACAGCTCATATTAGCGACGGCTGCAGCACAGTTAGTGTGTAGATATTTATCGCGGACCCACGCCATATTGTGCTGTAAAACTCTTATAATAACCAACACCATGAGACCACCGAGCGATATTTCCGATATTGATCTCTCCGAATACCAATGTAGGTTTTTTAACATCTGTAAAATAAAGTTAATTTATTTTAGCGTCTTGTCTATACTAATATCATAAAGAAGCAAAGTTTGTGTATTTGTTAAATTGTATGGGGTGATCTCGGGATCTACTGAACCGATTTCAAAAATTCTTTCACCAATAGAAAGCCACAATATTGCTGAGTGTCATAGGTTATATAAAAAACCGAAAAATAAAAAGGCTTCACGTGGTAGTCCGTTTTGCAAAGTGAATCGGAGAAAAAATGGTCGAATTATGCCCAACGAAGTGGGCACGGGTCAGCTAGTATTAGATTATATATTATTTACAGAGAGAAGGAAGGGAGGCCTTTGCCCAGCAGTGGGACACTACTGTTTATTATATTAATAATAATAGCGTCTAGTCTTGTCGACGCGTGACCCGAGGGCATGTGAATATCTGCCCAGCGTATCAGCATTGCTATTCAGCGCGGCAATGCAGTATCTTGTACGCGACAATTGCTACTTATTTGAATCAGTTGAGCTATCTATAAATCGTTTTCAACGGTCTGTAAATAGCTCTGTACCTTCGCAAATATCTTATTTATCATCTGCTTATTTCATAACATAATTTATTAAAAAATACTTGAGAGGTGTTAATAGACACCCGGATGGAACGAAGTTCTTAATTTAATAACTGGCTTGCTTTCTATGAGAGAGAAAGAAACACGCGCACGCCGCACGGCTTACAACTATAGCAGAAAAATTAAGACTAAAAGTAGTAACGACACGTTTGGTCTTAATTTTTGAAGTGAAAACTTCTTTAGCGGCGCTGGGTGGGTAAAAACTTTCAAACTCGCGTCAGGGTCACGTGACGTTGATAAAAAGCGTAAGATCGAGGGAAAGGGAGAGGAACTAGTATCTCCAACTCTTTCTACCGTGCCTGAGTGTGCTGACTCTGTTTAGGCGGCACAGGGCGCTTGCGCGAATGTGTCTGTGTCATTGTGATTGTCATTGTCATTATGACGTCTGTGGTTATATTTTTGAAGTGAAAACTTAAAAGTGAAAACACAACGTTAATATTGAAGTTTTCACTTCTGCCGGCACTCCCGGAGTGCTACCTTTTTTTCCGTCTAGCCTTTCGCAACGCGCGATAAGAAACTTCGTTCCAATAATGATTGTTTACTTACAATATTGTGTACGTTCTTGATTAAAGCTTCGTCTTCCGTCAGTATAAGTAACACAATAAGTGACATATAGATTTGATGCGAATTATTCAGATTCGCATCGTAAAGTACTTGTAGTATAGGAACTATCTGAAATTATAATAAATAAAAAATATCACAAACAAGTGGAAAAATAGGCGGTCATAACGCTATGAGCGATCACTTTCAGAAAATCACTATAAGAACAATATTTATTTATTTAATCGTATGACAGGCGTTGTTGATCTAATTAATTAAAATATTTATTGATTACTAAAACTACTCTAACGGCCGGTTTCTGGAAACCCAAATCACGATTGATCAGAGTTTGACACATAGTAAATATTTGATTTTTTCGTTGATCATCGTTCGAGAAACCGGCCGTAAATCTAAGTATAATTATAAGTCAATATAAGAACAATAAGTAAAAATAGATTGATAAACTCATAACCCCTCCTTTTGCTCCGCGTAGTTGGCTAAAAACGAGAGGTCGAGCTTATTCACACCCAATCTCATGTTTCAGTGGGTTCCATTCCCAGTTTAGCTTTTTACATAAAAAAAAAAATAAGTATTCTATCAGCAATCTATTTCCCATAGACAAGCTTTGCTTAGTTTGGAACTAGAGTCTGATGTGTGTATTCTAACAGCAGTCTGGTTCACATAGTACAAGCTTTGCTTAGTTTGGGACTAGAGCATGATGTGTGATATGTCCATGAATATTTATTTGAGTCGGGTTGAAAAATCGCCAAAATTGCTCCACGCAATTAATGGTATAGGCGACAAAGAAATTGGTTTACCACTTTTGATGACATCTCCCAGTAACATAATTATTCGCTAAGGATTACAGATTGACAGATTCTGACGTAGCAGTTATTAATCTGTCAAGCGAAAATAGCCCTTGACGTTTTGTACGTGCAAATGATATTCAGCCTTAGAGTGGTAAACCAATTTCTTTGTCGCCTATACAAAATACTTATGAAAATAACTCACCAAATTCTCAATATTGGGTACGGTGCTAACATATTTCTTGTATGTTTTACACGAATGCAGCATTAGGTATAGTAATAATGTTGAATGCTCACAGCCCGCTGTAGCACATAAGAATTTGTGCAACTGAAATAAAAACACAAATAGGATATTTACCATGATTTATGTCGAACACCCGTGATCATGCTATTATACAACAAATGCTATTATAATATTGAAGAATTCTTAAGCGATAAAATTTGAATTGTAATCTAAAACTGCATGTCTTTAAATATTTTTATTGTATATTTTAATTTTAATTTATTTTAATGTAGCCTGTTTTGAATTTTATTTTATATTATATTTAGACTAATAATTGCGCGCTATCTCAATTTGCACACCAGTGATGGTAAAGCATGTTTGTCTCCTAAACTAATGTTTGTCATCTTAATTAACACATGTTATGCAAATAAATTAGCTTTATCTTTTATCTTTATCATGGCGCCGAAATATCGGTAAATAATCAAACTCACAAATCATGGTAAATATCCCGTTTATAGAGAAAACCATGAAACCAGTAACCCCAAGTACGAATTTGTGCACACACGGATCGCAGAGACGTGATCGCCGAGCGCCGCCGATTTTGTATAGAGATCCAAGCTTCTCAAGAAATCTGCTAGAGGCGCAGCTTAAATTTCCATACAAAATCGATGGCGCTCGGCGATCAAGTCTCTGCGATCCGTGTGTGCACAAACTCGTACTTGGGGTACGGCCAGTTTCTTCCATTCTCATCTATCATACGTCATCTCAGTATTCACTCTCTTCACGTTAATATCATTTTTCACACATTCCATCTTTTCTTAGGCCTATCTATCCACAAAGAAAACCGTGACTATATTATTTATTTATTTAATTATAGAAATACTTAGATACTAACCGCTGCCATTTCAATTCTCGGCGGTGTTATCTGAGTACCTTCGTATTGCGAATCCTTGGATGGAGTTGTTGAAGATGTTTCTGTAAATACAATCAATAAATTAACCAAGTCAGCTAATAAACATTTTAAACAAATAAATTAAGCCGCCGATAAACTGAAAAGCAAAAGATAGTACCTATTTATTAAATGGATTATTAAATGGACCTTTCTATGGTCTATGGTAACTCAATGATTATTTGTTCAATAAAATCACAAGGATCACTTTGAATCGTCTTACACACTAACGGCCGGTTTCTCGAACGATGATCAACGAAAAAATCAAATAATTACTATGTGTCAAACTCAGATCAATCGTGATTTGGGTTTCCAGAAACCGGCCGTAGGTGATTCTAGATGCCAGTTCGTCGCGACCAGAGCCTCCTAGAAGAAAAGGCCTGAATCCTAGCGGTTTTTAGAGTGTAATATGTACATGTATATTTATTTTGACGACCGATGTGGCGCGGTGGGCGATAGTCCGCCTGCGACGCGGAAGGTTGCGGGTTCGATTCCCGCCTTGGGATAAATGTTTGTGTGTTCTGCAAATATTTATTCCGGGTGTTCTGGGTATATATTATGTATAATAAAAAAAATCTATCTATGTAATGTATTGTATTAACGGCCGGTTTCTGGAAACCCAAATCACGACTGATCCGAGTTTGACACATAGTAATTATTTGATTTTTTCGTTGATCATCGTTCGAGAAACCGGCCGTAAGTGTGTCAGTCATCTAGTACCCATAACACAAGCGCTGCTTAGATTGGGGCTAGATGATGTTGTGTGGATTGTCCAGCATTATTTATATTTATATTTATTTATTATTTATGTATTTATAATATTAGTAGGATATTATTACCTGCAGTATCTTGAGCGGAGAGTAACGCGGCTCGGTACAGATTATCTTTCCTAATGCAGTGGTTCGCCAGAGCAAGAAGAAGCAGACACGATTGATTAGCAGCGGGGTGTTCACACTTAAGTCGCTCCAGCAACTCGTGCCGGTCTGCTGGCGCGTGCGAGTGTATGGAGCGACGGGTCGGAGATGCGAATGTTAGCATATTCCAGAATCCAGCTGTTGGTAAAAATAATATATTCTAAACTTTGTCTATATTTGTTAATATTTGACAGGCGTCACAGCTCAGTTGGTAGTAGCTCTGCCTTCTATGCTGTGGGCCGTGGTTTCGATTCCCATCCAGAGCAAATGTTTGTGTGATAAGTGTCTGGGTGTTACTATGTGTTCTATGTATGTATTTACAAAAAAAGTGGACCCGTGTCCACTTCGTTGGGCATAATTCGACCGTTTTTTCTCCGATTCACTTTGCAAAACGGACTACCACGTAAAAGCCTTTTTATTTTTCGGTTTTTTAATATAACCTATGACACTCAGCAATAATGTGGCTTTCTATTGGTGTTTTTTTTTTAAAATCGGTTCAGTAGATCCCGAGATTACCCCATACAATTTAACCACACAAACTTTACATCTTTATAATATTAGTATAGAAGTATAGATAATATCTTACACGCAAGATCAATAAATATGCTGCCTCCTTCAGTCCTAGCACCGAACATAGTAGGCGGGGCCGGTAACATAGCACAAATGTTATTTACTAATGTTTTCACTAGAAGTGGCGCGTGCATACTATATCTTCCTTGGAATAATGTTCTGAAAACAATTAATATAGATTACAAAATAGGAATCAAATTTAGACGATGGTCCGCCTGGGACGTGGAGGTTGCGGGCTCGATTCCCGCCTTGGAATAAATGTTTGTACGATCTGCAAATATTTATTCCGGGTGTTCTGTGTAAAAAATAATAAAAATCTATGTATGCAATGTATTGTATTAAGTATGTCAGTCTTCTAGTACCCATAACACAAGCTCTGCTTAGCTTGGGGCTAGATAATGTGTGGATTGTCCAGCATTATAATAATTTTTTTTATCAACCTTCGTTGTCCCACTGTTGGGCAAAGGTTCCCCTTTCTCTATCCCTGGCTAACTCTGCCAATTCCCAGTGCAGATTATAATTATAAATTATAATAATTTATAATAAATAATTAATTATAATTTTTTACCTGTATATAAGCGATGATTCAATAAGTCTCGACTGCTCATGTAGTCCAGCAAACATATACACTGACATTAGAACCAATATTGTGTTTATACATTCTAGATGTAGGTAGTATGTGTTGTCTCTGAAACAAATACATAATCTACATTAAAATCCGTTTTAGAAATAGGGTAGAGAACCTTATTCCTACTCTAGATAGATTTACGCGTCATATAAAAAGAAAGCTGGCGGTAAAGCTGCGCAGTATACGATTTAAGGGTGCATTTGGTGGGTGACCATATGTCAGGAATTTTCCTGACATGTCAGGAATTTTGGACATATGTCAGGAGTGCGGCCGGAAAAGGGAAATGTCAGGAATTTCTCGGCAAATAAAAGAAACAATATTTTTTTTTACACTATAAACTATTATTTTAGTTACAATAACAAAAAGGAAATAGTCATTAATCGTAATTAACTTTTTACGATTTTGACATCAAACAATCAACATTGACATTTATAATATTAAACGTACTGGATTCAGAAATTAATTTTTATTTTGAAACTTTTGAATTATTGCGGTTAAATAGAATAAAATTGGTTTTGTTATAAAACTTATACATGATCTTTCCATTTACTACAAAAAAAAAAAATATATTCAAAAACCCAATTGAGCTCATGTCAGGAATTTTGGCCGAAACTCAGGAATTTTGTCAGGACTTTTGAAATTTGCATCTGGTAACCCTTTGGTGGCATGAGGTGCGGCGCGGGGCGGAGCCCTACATCTTACGAAGCCGCTAGTGAAAGACTGGTTCAAAAATCAAACAACACGATAGTAGTTTCGTGCGCGGTTGTACCTATGCGCAAACACACCCCACCCGCTGATTTCCAACGTTCTTTTTATATGACGCGCACTATACCTACTTTATAAATATCTAACTAATATTATCTATACTTCTATACTAATATTATAAAGACGTAAAGTTTGTGTGTTTGTTAAATTGTAAGGAGTAATCTCGGGATCTACTGAACCGATTTTAAAAATTCTTTCACCAATGGAAAGCCACATTATAGCCGAGTGTCATAGGTTATATAAAAAACCGAAAAATAAAAAAGCTTTTACGTGGTAGTCCAATTTGCAATGTGAATCGGAGAAAAAATGGTCGAATGAAAGCGTTTCTTACAAACATTATGCCCAACGAAGGCATGGGTCAACTAGTTTATTATACTTACGTCACTGGTACATCAATAATCAAACTGATCAATGCATCAATAAGCATCTCCACTCTGCTCTCCGGAACCAGTTTTGGTGATGATTCCGGTTCATTGGCCGGTGATGGTGGCAACTTTGACTCAGCTGGCTCTTGAGGCTGTAATGTTCCAAGATATAAATAAATATAATGCTCAAAAATCCACACAACGTCATCTAGCCCCAATCGAAGCAGAGCTTGTGTTATGGGTACTAGAAGACTGACATACTTAATACAATACATTACATAGATAGTTTTTTTTTCTACATATAAAAAACCCAGAATACCCGGAATAAATATTTGCGTCGTAGCAATATGGAATACAATTAAAAAAAAGCAGTTTTCCAAACTTTTTTTTTTTTAATGTAAGTATCTAAATTTTGTAAATACTGTAGGTATTATATACATAATTTGATTTATTTAATTAAAACTCACAGTGGGTGGTGTCTCCTCATGAACCCGATGGATTCTCCGATCTGGCTGTACATCTAAATGCTGGCACAATTCATGCTCAGCCACCATTTCCACTAGATACTTAGTGACGGCTCGTATCACAAACAATGCGTTGTAGGTCTGCCACGCTAACATTACACTGTTAACAAAATATTACATTAAAATTTACTGCATTAAAGCTTAGTTTTGACATCAATATACATATAATACTAATATTAAGAAGTAACGTTTGTGTGTTTGTTAAATTGTAAGGGGTAATCTCGAGATCTACTGTACCGATTATAAAAATTCTATCACCAATAGAAAGCCACATTATTGCTGAGTGTCATAGGTTATATAAAATCTGAATAATCAAAAGGCTTTTACGTGGTAGTGCGCTAACATTACACTGCAAAAATATTACATTAAAATTAACCGAACAAGCAAAGCTCAGTTTTGACATTAATTATAAATACTTTTGTTTATCTGTCTGTCTGTTCTTATGTAGCTAGTTTATAACTAGTTATAAGACTGTTCTTTCCATCTCCTGGGAAAGGTTCACCCTTTCAACCTTTTATTTATTTATTTATTTAATTCTTTATTGCACAAAATTTTAAAAAAATTATACAAAGGGCGAACTTAATGCTAAAGCATTTTCTACCAGCCAACCCAAGTGGTATTTGTAATGAGGTTGGCGTGCGACAAAAAAATATACAAACACATATAATCTAATTTTAAAAACTAATACATACTAATAAACTACATACATACTTATATAAAAATAAATACCCATATATATACTATAATATATACAATTTACAATGTTGCAGATTTTCTAACAACCTTTTCTAACAAGCTGTTAGTATAAATAATAGATTCTGTTGCTGTACCCCAAGTACGAGTTTATGCACACACGGATCGTAGAGACGCAATTGGCGAGCGCCACCGATTTTGTATGGAGACCCAAGCAGCGCCCCTAGCAGATTTCTTGAGAAGCTTGGATTTCCATACAAAATCGGTGGCGCTCGAATATCGCGTCTTTGCGATCCGTGTGTGTACAAACTCGTACTTGGGGTACTGATAAGACTTACTTATCACTGTTAGGCGAGGCGAGGAGTATTGAGGCTCTTGTGATGAACACCTGTAGTAATGAACCCAGGTTGCCCGTCTGCAGATTGTTCTGTAGAAACTTGGATAAAAGCGGCTCCGTGCTGGAGTCAAAGAACAACTGCTCTTGTCTGGAAAATTAATTTATATTTCATAACGGTTGCTAGACATATAATACGTATAATGTACCATTGGAGTCTAGATGCAGAAACGGGATTCCATTACAAACAGTCAAAAGGCTAAGTATTTGTAAAGAAAAATTCTAATTTTCCGCACATTTTTTAGTTTTTTTTCTTTCATAAGAATCTTCTTCTTACAATAACAAACAAAACGAAAAAAAAAGTGAAATCGGTCCAGCCGTTCACGCGTGACTAAGGGAAATAGGGATTCATTGTTATATATATAAAGATTTGTTTTATTGTTTTTTAGCAACAACAGATATACAGCGTACCCAAATCCTTCTGTAAATCAATCATCTTTTCATAATTGTCTCTTCATATATTGGATCCCACAATATGCATTATAAATATACCTAAATAATCATTAATGTACTTACGAACTAGAAGGAGGATTTATGTTGAAAGAAAGCATCTGATTCCAGAATGGGTCGTTAGGAGATATGATCTCCGTTGAACAGAACCTCATTAGCAGCTCATTTGAGCCGAGCTCTGAGTACTTACTCACTGCGATACCCATTTTCTGTGAACAGAAAGACATATTAGACATTTCACACATCACACTCTAGTCCCAAACTCAGCAAAGCTTGTACTATGGGAACTGAACCTGGTAGAAAACTTAAGACACATTTTTTTTTGTAAATACATTCATAGAATACATAGCAACATCCATGATAATGTACCTAATGATATATATACATGTATATGATAAGCAATGTGTTGATTGATTATATTATTTGCCAAAATCATTAAAAGTTACAGGATAATGGATATATTAATGTATATTTCCGCTAATAATGCGTCTTTTAATGAAGTTTGAATAAATATTTAGTACTAATAGGCTTCAATATGATGAAAAGTCACTAATAGGTGCCTTAGATAGCTTGTCTGAATTGTTTTCTGTTGATGCAAAATCGCATGAAATTTGTCACAATTCATCGTCAATACGAATCGAATTAAACGCATTCGACATACAATATACCGAAGGTTAAATTACCATAAACGATTCACTCACAAAGCTCAGGATTCTTCTATGGGAATAATTAGTTATCAACAATTTGCGCCCGTAAATAAAACCGTAATATTGTTTTTTTTTATAAACGTGCTAGATCGATAATATCAGCATGCATAGCTTGCAACTGCGAATGTAGAGTGTAAAACTGACCTGCAATCGATTTTGTAACAATTAGAATGGAATAATTACAGTATTTCGAGTAGAAAACCCGATAAAAGTAAAATTAATACATTTCGCCACGAAACATATTCATCACCGAAAATGACAACAATAAGAATGAATGAATGAAATGAACAAGAACGATACAATTTGGACATTTTGAAAATGTGCGTTCATTGTTAGTTCGTTTCTTTCGGAATAGTTCGGTTTTTGTGTATAGTACGACCTTTTAGTAGCGACCGGATTCGGAGAATTAAGGTTGCTACACATTTGAACTATATCGAATATCGCTCATCACCTCCTTTCCATACATTTTGTATGAAAACTCTATGGTCGACCGCACACGCGTACTCTCAATTTACAAATATATGACGTCACGGGCCGATTTTTGTATAGTTGACTCGGTCCTGCCAACTTTGAAATCAGAATTTTCCCTAACTTCAGTGAAAAATATCCGAAATTTATCCATATTTGCACAGATTCCTTCTAAAAAAATGGTTAAAAGGTTTCCCGTTAAGTCATCACAAACAAATGTTTTACATTTATCTTTTTTTTTGTGTCTGTTTAAATATATACCCCTAACAAATACCCTGAGCAATTTTTTTTCTTGAAAAAATTCCTAAATTTCGGGGAAGCTACGCTAAGTTGTAAACATTGTTGGGACATTCGGATCTCAAGGTCAAATACAGTATGCTCCTTGTATGTGAGTGATAATGAGTGAATGATGGCAAGGCATAGGCATGCACGATAGTCATTCTTCAGTCAACTGGGTACGCCTTGTGATCTCATTGGGGAAACCAAGTGCTTTGCTTGTGTAACGGGGACAAAATAATGATGAGTAATGTGTATATAACTCAATAATGAATGTCTCATAGCCCATCCAGACTCTCGCCGAGACGGTTTGGCGAGAAGTTCGCGGAGACTCCGCGAGAAGTTCGCCGAGACTTTTCGCACTATCCACACTCTCAATTTTTCTCACTTATGATCTGTTTCTCATCCGGTATGGACGACGATATTGAAACTGCAGCCGGTTTGGCTATGTGTGCCATTGCATACTTTAACTTTGTGAATGTTGTGACAAATAAAGTAAAAAAAAGTTCTGATTGAAGAACTTCTATGAATTTTAACTCTAACCCATTATTCCACATTTTTCCGAATATGTCTACTACCCGCCGCTCACTAATCTGCACTGAGAGAAAACGAGAGTGTGAGACCCTTCTCTTCTCTCTTCCGAGAAACCCTTTGTCTCGGACAAAAATACCGACAACAATCGGAGAACAGGCGAACCCGAGAACGAGAAGGCGAGAAGGTCTTCACACTCTCGTTTCTCGGGTGTTCTCGCGTGTTCTCGCGTGTTCTCAGCGAGAGTCTGGATGGGCCATGTGAATTATTTATTTCATTTACTAGCGATCCGCCCTGGCTTCGCGCAGCACAAATGCTGATACTACAGAATGTCTTTGTATATTTTTTTTCATCTATCTATACTGTTATAAAACTGTAAAAGAGCCGAAAATTAAAAACGAATATATGGAAAAAGTTAATATGCAGATGCACTAGGTAAACGATTTTGAGTCCTAAAATCGAGTTTGACTGTTTGTTTGTTATAACATCACGGCTAAGTCACTGGATGGATCTGCTTCATGAGTTTCATCTATAAAACATTATAAAATTATATTATTAAAGTTTCATCTAGATCCATCCAGTGGTTAAGCCGCAACATCAAACAAACAAATTTGATCTAGATGAAACTTATATAAGTTTGTTAATGTCTGTGTCTGTTAATGTCTATATAAGTTTGTTAATGTCTATGAAACTTATATAAGTAAGTTTCATCTAAATACATAGACCGACTTCTAAGTGTATACTTAAACTAGTATTTTAAAGGTGCGCGAGCTGCAAAGGAATAATGTAATAAAAATATATTCGTTTTTAAACGAATGAATTCATTTATCTGAAACTACTAATAACATCAATAATAACTTATACATAAGTACGTCAATCGAAAAAGTACCGTAAGGTATTTTGCAGTGTACTGGACTAAATGGTATGCATGGCATTTGCTGCCCAGAGGACTCAAGCTCCACTGTAGTAACTTTTATTTTATTATAGACACCTAAGATATACCTAAGGCAGTGTTTTATTGCTTCACAGAACAAGTCTTTAGTGGACTTGCTAGATGAGGAAATGCATTGTTACCTTAGGCAGTAATCAATGATAAATAACAGTAGGCGGGCCAACGGCTTATTCTATCGTATCGTAGTTGAATAAAAAACGAATGTTTGGATATACACTTATTCATTCACTCTTACCATGCCATCGTTCTTAACAAATTATAGTCTGTTCTTTTTTGAAAAAAGGAGCACTCTGTTGGTAAAAAGAGCAAGTGTGTGGTCATGAACGTTACATTACGACATGTACGATATATTAGAGTACAAGTCTGTCATCACTTTTACTGAATCATTCAAATCCTTCTTTTTTTATCTTTTGTCTTTTTTTATTTTTTGTCTTTTGTTTTGCAACTTTTGAAAACGTGCATCGTTGAGAATTTTCTTGTTGTGTTGTGAGATAATTTGAAAAATTATTAGTAATTCACATGCAAATGTGATCTTATTTAAAAAATGGACGAGGATACCGCTATAAGAGTTCTGCATTACCACAACCCGCATTTGTTGTGGGTTGAGGTGAAAAATAATGATATATACACGTACCGACAAGTTGGTATTTTTGGTGTGGTGCCGAGAATCGCTTCATTGGTTGATGGCGAAAGAGTATGCACTAAAAGTGACTGCTGGGACCCTCGAGCCAATGATATCATCGAGGAGTTCTTTGAGACGAAGCACCAGATTTGGTTCAAGTCTACATACCGCTTGGATGATGAGAACGAGTAAGTTTATCATTATACATGCTAGAATCAAAGAATTCCCTACGATAGAAAAAAAAAACAAAATTTGAACATAGACTTCTTCTTCTTCCTGCCCTTATCCCCTAATTAGAATATAATTAGACTAGGATAATTTTTAGAGCCATTTTTGGCTACTTCTAGTAACCCACTGCTCATATTTCCATAAAAACTACGACGACTAGCCGTAAGTTAATTAGATAAGTTACAACAAAGGTTGTCTGGAAGAAATCGCTTCGTGCGATAAGATCGCCTATTGTAGCGCTAATTTTAACTTGAGTGCTAAGAGTTTGTAATTCAATTTATTAGTCCTTATTATAGAATTTTATTATTATATTAGTGTTAAAACACAAATTAATTTTTGTTTTCAGAACTTCTATCTTCAAAGAACAACCTCACATCTTCGGAGAGATCTACTCCATCAGAAAACAAGATGGAGTCAAGAAACAGATGACCAGCTGTCTAGACAACTCGGTCTACGCTTATAAAAGTAAAAAAGAATTCTGGGATTTGTTAAATGTAGGTAAATTCAGGACGAGACTGGATGAGGCTGAGGAGATTGATGTTCTACAGAAAATTGTGGAACGACTTGAAAGCAAAGGTAAGGCTGAGACTCAAAAGAAACTTTATTTGACGACCAATGTGGCGCGGCGGGCGAGATACGCCTGCAACGCGGAGGTTGCGGGTTCGATTCCCGCCTTGGGATAAATGTTTGTATAATCTGCAAATATTTATTCCGGGTGTTCTGGGTATTTTATATGTATAATAAAAAATAAATATGTAATTAATTGTATTAAGTATGTCAGTCTTCTAGTACCTATAACAAGCTCTGCTTAGCTTGGGGCTAGATGATGTTGTGTGGATTGTCCAGCATTATTTATTTACTTTCTATATTTTCAGGCACATGGAACAAAAAGAAAGAACAATTCTTTAAATGTCTATCTGCGTCCCAAATCGCACAACTCCAAGTATTAACTCCACACAAATTAACAGTTGAAAACCTCGAAAAGCATAAAGAACTTTGCGAAAAAACCGATGATCCAATACCTTGCAAAGAGTTGAAACAACGGTCAAAGAAGTATCAAGATTATAACTACAACTGTGAAGATATAACTCCAGTTGAATTCGTCGAAGAAACTATTAAAAAATTCACTGTAATACAAAACAGTGATAAGTACCCTAAAGTTAAATTAATGAGTACCTCGGGGTCCGTCTCTCAAGTTACTATATATGACGAAGAAATTTACCCCCAGGGTTGTGGAGACCTGAATAATGGTGAGACTTTATAGTATCACAATTGACAAGCGTCACAGCTCAGTTGGTAGTAGCTCTGCCTTCCATACTGTAGGTTGTGGGTTTGATCCCCATCCAGGGCAAATCTTTGTGGGAAGTACATAAATATTTGTTCTGTGTCTGGGTGTTCCTATGTATGTATCAACGAATAATAATAATAAGTTAAGATAATAATAATATCTAAAGTATACACTTATTTATTTTATGACGACCGATGTGGCGCGGTGGGCGATGGTCCGCCTGCGACGCGGAAGGTTGCGGGTTCGATTTCCGCCTTGGGATAAATGTTTGTATGTTCTGTATATATTTATTCCGGGTGTTCTGGGTGTTATATGTATAATAAAAAATATCTATCTATGTAATGTATTGTATTAAGTATGTCAGTCTTCTAGTACCCATAATACAAGCTCTGCTTAGCTTGGGGTTAGATGATGTTGTGTGGATTGTCCAGCATTATTTATTTATTTATTAATTACAGCCATATTTTGTATCTATAGCATACACTTATTTTACAGAACCACTGAAACCCATAGGACGAGCAAACACTCGCAAACTTAAACAAAACATAGATACAACAAAAGGAGATAAGTTTGCCGAGCTCATCAAGCTTAAAGATAAATTTAAGTCTAAAAAAACACAACAAACTGAAATGAACTCACAAAAAATAGAACAATTTCAATCAAAAGAAGTCAAGATGACAGAAAGAGACGAAAGATGCAGATACTTCAATGAGTTAGAAGAGTATACTGAAACGAATAATAATTGTAAGTGAAGATTAATTATAGTAATATTACAAACAAACTTACGACTATACAGTATTTACAAAATGTACATTGTCATATAAAATACATAAGAAACAGTTGAGCTATCTACAGACCGTTGCAAACGATCTATAGATAGTTCAACTGATCCAAATCAGTGAAGATGAATTATATTATTACAGAAATTAATAAAACAAACTTCCATTGTCATTGATAATGACATTTTTTTTATGGATAGCTCTAGAAGTAAACTTTTTCATTTTGACAGGTGTCACAGCTCAGTTGGTAGAAGCTCTGGAGGTCTTGGGTTCGATTCCTACCCAGAGTAAATGTTTGTGTAATGAACATAAATATTTGTTCTGTGTTAGGGTGTTTCTATCTTTGTATTAACAAAGATAATAATAAGTATTCTATCAGAAATCTTGTTCCCATAGTACAAGCTTTGCTTAGTTTGGGACTAGAGTGTGATGTGTAAAAATGTCTGTGAATAATAAATATTTATTTTAAATGCGAAATATTGTATGAATTGTCAAACATAACGATAGCAAGACTAATGCCTTGATTACACGTACCGAGTAAACCGACGAGACAGAGACAGTGATTTGAGATACACTGCGCGTCGACATCAGTTTTACTGTTGAACGTTGCAGCGTTAGCGCGCAGTGTGTCTTAAATACGTCACTGTCTCGCCGGTTTACTCGGTACGTGTGATCAAGGCATAAGACACCAGTACCAGCTATTTTTATATATTTTTAATTCATTACAGCATCACCGATCGTCCAAAATGATACTCGATTAGTAGCCTACGGCCCTCCTATTAATCACCTACAACATCTAGTGCCAAAGCCTATCGTCAACAAAATAGAGATCACACCCAAACTAGATGATGAAGATACTACTTACAAAGCAGGTATTGACTGGGACGACGATAGTGGTAAAAATAATGATTATTTTAAAGCTTTTCCATCAAAATTTGAGGAATTAGATAAAACACCTAAAATGGTTGATAAAGTAGTTGATATGTATAAAAATTCATCTATAAATATAGGTAAAGAACAATCGAATGTGAACGAAAATGATGCTGTAGATTTGAATGATCCAAAACAATACAATGATTATATTAGAAATAAGCAAAATAGGGTAAATATATTACAAGATGTTAATGATAGTGATAGCATTACTAATAAGTCTTCTGAAAGTAATATTGTTGACAAAGATACAGATTCACGACAGAAATCTTCAAGAAGTAAACTTTTGGAAATAATGCGTAAAAGAAAACCGAAACACAACGAAAGTTTGTCATCAGATGATAATTCTGTTCAAGAAAAAACTCAAGAGAATAACTCTAAATCACATGATTTCGTCGGTAAACTAAATCAAACAAATGATATTTCAAATAGTAATAATATCAACAAAGATTCTGACGAAGAATTAGAAGAAATACACGCAAAGCTAAAATCTAACCACAAACCAATAACTATAGAAACTAAAATGAAACCAGAAACTGTCAAAGTTAAAGCAAACGTAAATCCTTACAAGAATCTAGACGGCAGCAAGTCTATTTTTGTCGACAATCTCATACAACCGCTATTACTTGCTCACGCGAAAAATAACAACAAAATTCTCCCTCAGAGCAGTTTAAGAGATATACCTTTTAAAGTAGATGTTCATAACACACTACGAAACATGCAGATCAAAAATCCATCCCGTTTACAATCAGTCTCCTGGCCTTATATTTTAAGGGGTCACAGCATGGTTATGATCAGCGCTGCGAATGCCGGCAAAACTGTAGGGTATCTACCAGCTGTATGCAATCTTGTTCTGGATTACAATTTTGATTTTGCTGGTCTTGGACCAGTCTGTATCATCGTGTGCGCTACGGCGCTGTCTGTCGCTGATGTGGCTAACACATGCCGGATGTTTTTGGACCACCAGAAAATCATAGCGAGTTACCCTGGAGTGGATAACACGAAATTAGTTACTAATTTGCGGAACGGTTGTCATATCCTGGTCTCTACACCGTCGATTCTGTATAGGCTGCTAGGAGTAGAGATCGGCGTTGATCTACGTAGACTTACAACGATAGTTTTCGAGGATTGCGAGCGTCTAGATAAAGTATACGAGTTGGAGGTGAAAGCTATACAGTTGTACGTAAAACAGATGCTCAAATCACGTACAGACAAGCAAGTGAAAGTGCAGTATATCTTAGCATCGAGAAAATGGTGCGATTTCATGAATCCACTCGCAAAAAAGGCACCTAATACTATAGTAACCTTTGCAGCTTTCCACGAATGTGTATTTTACTCAAAAACACATACTCTAGTTAGCTTTGTGCAGAAGAGCAAGAAAGTTGATGCAGTGGTTGAGTTTCTGAAAGAAACTGACGAATCTAAACTAACGGTAATAGTTTGTAGGTCAGATGATGAAGTAGATCTATTGGAAGCTACGTTAAAACGACTGAAAATAACTGTAGTCGCCTGTAACAATCAGATGACAATACACGACCTTTACAAGATCAGAACAGAAGAACACAGTTCGGTTCTTATCTGCTGTGATGGCAATTTGACCCATCTGAATATAACGTACGCGAGTTACCTCGTACACTTCTCAATGCCAGCGATCTACTCGCAATTCTGCGCGCGATTCGCTGTTCTAAACGACAACTACCCTTCGATATTTGGACCAGGAAACGAGAAT
Organism: Ecliptopera silaceata; assembly: GCA_932527185.1. NCBI lineage: Eukaryota > Metazoa > Arthropoda > Insecta > Lepidoptera > Geometridae > Ecliptopera > Ecliptopera silaceata. The sequence goes on along the minus strand of OW052217.1, from coordinate 1,879,648 downwards.
ATCAAAATCAAAATCATGCTAGAAGAAACCAATGTTGAACAGCTACCGAAGATCTTAAACTTTGTGGAAAGATGCTCGTACAAAGTTCCTGAGGCTTTAAAAAAGATTGCTCGTGAAGTCTTAGAGCAGAAAGACCTAAGGAAAGCTGAGAAATTGGTGTCGATCTGTGACAGCTTATTGTCGCTGGGAGAATGCGCGAATGACACATGTCAAGAAAGACATTCTATCTTTAAGGATCACGATTATCCAAAACCTTGGATGCCTTGCAACGGTATTATTACGTTTAAGATTTTGCGGTACAATTCACCTATTTCTTACTCGGCTAGGCTACTGACTCATGTAGCAGGCGGCAAAAATATGAAGTACCCAGAAAAATACGGAACACTATGCATGAAACTAGGTATGTTCTTCAGCAAAGAGGAGAATAAAAGACTGCACGGTGAACCGAAAGTAGGAGATATATGCGCTGTGGCTGTTAGAAAAAACTTCATAGCTAGATGCAAAGTTCTCAAAATAAATAATTACGAGAAAGGACACGCGAAAGCCGTAATGATAAACCTCATAGATGAAGAAGAGATCACAGTCGTCCGAGCAGTGGAGTTGCTTTTCCTGCCTAAAGAGTTTAGAACTGTAGAGACTCACGTAGTCAAAGTTAGGTTAGCCAGCGTCAGACCGCAAGACAAAGATGTTACGTTCTCAGAGCTAGCGAAGAATATACTGAAAAAGATAACAGATGACGACGAACAGCTATACCTAAAATCTAGGGTTCTCATGACTATTGGCAATACAATCATTGTTGAAACCCTAGAAGCGTGCGCTGAGCTATCAGCGCTAGGTGAAACTGTCGTAAAATACGACTTTAAAAACATGTTATTGGACACACACGCGATACCCAATCCGGACCATTTGGCAGAACTACATAAAATTTGTGATATCGCCGGCTTGGAAGTAAAACATGAACCTCTAGTAGTCAAAACAAAACCTCGCGTCGTAAAAGTAGAGAAGGAATACCGCTGGGCGCATTTAGAGAAACATGATTGGTCGGATGTTATATTTGCGAACACAATAAATCCGGGAAAGTTTTTCGTTCGTCTGCAGAAATTCTCCAAATGTGTGAATTCTTTAATATCCGATATAAAGAAATATGTTGCTGAAAATCCAGAAACTATTGAGAATGTGTGCGTCGGTGATGTTGTACTTGCTGAGTTTCCAGATGATTGTGTCTTTGAACGAGCTATGATTGAAGAAATCATTGATAAAAATAAAGTTTTATGCTTTTTCGTTGACAACGCGGATTGGAGAGAAGTATCTATCAGTAAACTTAAACCTTTACCACAAAAACTGCTCAACCAAATACCATTCCAATCTATAGAATGTCGACTAATAGGAGTCAAGCCGCCTGGTGATAGTTGGACAGATTTCAGCACCAACTGGCTTCATGACAACTGCTTGGAAGATGACAAAGGTAACTCCAAGAGAATGTATGCCAAATACTACACGAAAGAAAAAGCTGAAGTGACTGGTGGTCACAAATACGGCGTTATTCTTGTTGATACAATGACAGAGGAAGATGTAGTTATCAACAAGAGAATGATAGAACTTAATCTAGCAGCGGTTAAAGAAGAAGAAATTGAGTTTATTGAGAAACCGCTGGATTTTGTACGTGAGAAAACTGATACCTCGTCGTTTGAAGATGATTTAGATGATTCGGAGTCATATAAAAATGGGTTGGATACAAACAATAAACGTAAAGATACGATTCCTATACCAATAAAATTGGTACAGAATGATGATCAAAATGACAATTGGGATGATGAAACTGCAAAGACTGATAGAAAAATGACGTCTTACATTCAAAGCAATGCAGAAGCTTCTCAAGCATCGCTGAACAATGTATTTGCTGAAAAACCAATGAAATCCTTCCCTCTAGTGAACGATAGTGATGAAGACTCAGATAAATGGGATGTTTGTATCAACGAAGACTTAGGTAAATGCTTCGGCCTGCCTACTTTATCCCAAAAATACAATGATCATACTAAAAATAATATAAACCAAGATAATCCTAATGAGATCGTAGCAGTCAAGCGTAATGACAAGAAAACAGATACGATACCTGCTATTACTGCTAATGTGACTAATGGCTGCAAAGAGACAGTTGTAAAGGAAAATAAAGATTATAAACCCACCGATACAAATAGAATTACTGATCAAAAAGATCTTATCGAAGATAAAACTAAATGCGACCCAAAATATATCAAAGAAAGTGTTAAAGAACATACAACAACAAGTGACATAAAAGAACTAGATAAAAAAGAAACCACTACAAATGACATATGCATACTAAAAGGCGAAATTAAAGATGTCTCATTACTATACGATTCTGATGATTCTTTATCTATTTCAACAACAAATTATAAAGATTTAAACAATGAAAATACAAAAAACAGAAAAGAAACATCATTTCTAGACTCGGATGATACGAGATCATTATTAACTGATAAAGAGAGTGTTGATGATTCAAAGAAAGAACCAAATAAAACCATTTTAGATTCTGATGATTCAGTCATTGGCGAATTTGTTGATTCTAAAGATATTAATGATGAAACTAACAAATCAAAACATCCATCTAACGAAGTTGAAAATATAAGTAAAAGATCTGACAAGCAGTTGGAAACTGAATTTAAAGGCAAAATGATCCCTATTACAGAGATAAATAAGACTGAAATCACAACAAACAACATAAAGAATAATCTACTAAACAAAATCGTTAAAAACCATAGCAGTAAAGTACTTAATAATAATGATAAAGTAGAAGAAGCTTTAAAAGGTAATACAATAACAATAACACATACAGAAGAACCAATAAGAACGCCTCAAATAGTTTGGAAACAAGATAAAAATACAATAACAGTCAAAATCAAAGTTATTGTAGATGAATACACACTAGAAACTGATAAACGCTCGCTCAAATTCTCAGCATATCAAAACGAAGTGAAATACGCGTTCGATATAGAACTATACGGAATTATAGAGAACGAGAAAACTAAACATTCGAACAAAGGACAATATATCCTAGTGACTTTAACGACAATGCTGAAAAAACGAACAAAATGGCTGAAATTAACGAAAGATTTCAAAAACTGGATTGTTTATGATGTTGATTCTATTGATACATCGTCTGATGAAGAACCAGTGATAAACAATGATGCTTTGAAAATCATTATGGATAAACATGAAAAAGCGATGGAGGTTGATAATGATGATGATATAGATGATACATCTGGTTTTCGATATAGAGATTAATATTTTTATCAATCGACTTCAAAAAAGGAGGTTCTCAATCCGATTGTTGTTTTCGTGCGATCTAGGAATCGATTAAGTTTACATTCTTGAAGTTGAGGACATATCTTGTGAGCTTCTCGTCTTTTAATCGGTATGGCTCTGTTCATTACCCTCTTATTGTACGTCCGGATTGGACAAACTGTATAAACTTGTATTACTTAAAACTTAAGATCTTTTAAGAACATTTAAACAATAAAATATTTCTGATTTCTGATAATATGGTGCGGCGCCATCTAGTTGTGAGATTGGAACTAAATGTACATTGTCACGATACAAGGTTTTGTTAATTTTGTATACTTCGATGTAGTTTATCATGTAGCGAGATAGATGGCGCTACAGTAATATGCAAACTTTCAAATTCATAGTTTTAAGTTTTTATACTTTTGTACTATATTTAAGAGTATTATCTATTCACAAAAGTAAAGTACTTTGTAAGAGTAGATTTATCTACTATTTTATGTTTTAAGAGAGATTTTGTGTCAAACATGTGTAGGAGATAGGTGTGGTATCTCCTACGAAAAGGGAAGATCTTTCACGCCGAGCGACCTTTGTCTCGGGGTCGCTCGGACCGATGGATAGTATTCTGTATTACTTAAGTTCAAACTCCGCGATAACTTCGTTTGCGCGAGGATTGTCTCTGCCATCTGTTGGTCTGTTGCGTAGGCTACGATGTAGTTCACCATGTAGCGATATAGATGGCGCTACATATGCTTAGTTGGTATATCTGCTTTCTATGCTGTGGGTCGTGGGTTCGATTCCTAAGAACATTGTTGTTTTTCGATGTTACATGTTCTTTGTAGTGTATGTATGTTCAATTTAAAGTAAGCTAAAAAATTTTCTACGTTTTGTTTAATTTTCTAACATTATTTTATTTTGAATTGTATTATATCAGCTATCTAGTCTACATAGTACAAGCTTTGCTTAGTTTGGGGCTAGAGCGTGATGATTTTTTTTTTTTGTTTTATTTGTGACACAAAATAAAGTTTTACTTTCTTTCTAATAACAAATGTCTGTCAATATTTATTTATTTTACTTACATACATTTTTTAGTAAATACATACATCAGTATTCATCAAACAAACGTTTGTTCTCAGTGGGGATCGAACCCACTACTCATGGAAAGGTACGCGTTGAAAACCTGTGTAATTTTTTCTTTACTTCAATTATTTGTGTAAAGAATAGGCTGCCTGTAAAGTTGTCAAGTGAGCCATAAGACAGCCTTTTATTTCTGTTTACTTTTTTTTTTCTATAATTTGAAAAAGGTATACTTACCTATGATTGATAATCATAACTACAGGCATTTATGTAATATTAAGATGTAACTTAATCACGACTGAACCGATTTCGATGCAACTTAGAATAAGTATAGTTTCTAACTTAGGTTAACAGATTTCCTATAAAATGAACAGGAGACAAAGTCGTCGACGAAAACTAGTCTAAATTTCGTAGAATAACATGTTTGTGATACTATTTTGTTATAATAAGAGATGTTTTTTAGTTAAAGATACTGAGTTGTAAAAATCTTATTCATATGTCAGTTATTCTAAAAATATTTTATTTTTGTTTTTGTCACTTTTATAATAAGAAAAAGAGTTCCCTTTTTTAACCGATTTCAAAAAAAGAGATTCTCAATTCGTTTTAGTTTTTTTTTAATGTTGATAATTCTTTATTGATTTGATAGATCTTACTTCAAAGTCAAAACTACTTTATTCAGTAAAATCACAAGGATCATTTAGAATCGTCTCATACTAGGTGATTCTAGGTGCCAGTTCCACGCGACCAGAGATGGTCTCATATTTTCATAAAGATCTGACCTGACTTTTTGAATTGTAAAAGTACGTATATTTTGTTTACTGTTTGGCTAATGTAGTAGCTACCACTAGAATAAAAGCTATAAGTTTTTTTTTCATTGTAAAACAAAATATTGTTATTTTCGTATGATTAAATTAATATTATTTTCTTAGTTACTTACTTGTTTTATTTATCTACCTACTACATTATAAGCCACGGGTCACCAAATGGCGGACCGCGGTCCGGATACGGACCGCCGACCCATTGTATGCGGACCGAAAAATATATCCCACGCAGTATTTTTGTTGACGTTAAATTCGAAAAATTCCGGGCGAAGTAACGAGTAATGTCAGTAGTTCGCACCAATTCCACTCCAAACTTCAGACAGATAAAACAGCAATAAAAAATGACACTTTTCTCATTGATATGTAAATAATAATATTTTTGTAATTTCCGAAATTACCTCTGTTCAATAATATGACTTTGCCTTTGCCTTAAAAAAGTTAGCGCAGACTTGGAGTATTGATTACCATACGTAATGATGACATAAAGTGAGCGCCAACTTTTTATAAGATAGACCGTTGTACTTTAGCCTAAGTTACTAACCATTTTTCTCTTATTAAAATATGTAGTATCTACTTATACTTACCAATTACACTTAGTATAGGTACGTAAATAAAACAATATATTAAACGTGGAACGATTTATTTTTGATTAAATATATTACAATATTACAGAATAACAACATTTTAAATAACAAAACTATAAGCTACAGATAACATTTTAGTTAAATATGCGAGTAATATAAGCAAAAACAATACTTTTAGATTTACATCACAAAACAAGTTAAAACAAACTGGATTATTATAAATAAATCATTTTAAAAACGCACGCGCGTCTCTTTAATGTTGGTCATATAAAATACTCTGTAGCTCTACCATGAGTTTTAACTATACATATCGCCTCTTTGCGACAAGAACGTGTTAAAGTCGACATGTCACGTTATAGAATGATTACCTAGAACAAACCGCCGTTTCGCGCTCTACTTGCTACTAAAACGGGATATTTATAGGGTAAAAAATGGCTGCGTTATGAATGAAAGACCGAGAGCTTGCTGAATTATCTCTATCTCGCTCGCGCAAAGTGTTCGATGCAATAACGATTCTAGTCAGTAAGACCCAGGTGCTTGGAGGGGAAAGTGCTGTCCGATTGTGGCAAAAGCGTGACAACATTAACGTGACACGGCTTTGATGCAAGAGTAAGTAATTTTTTGAAATCAGTTATGCTTCTAAAGTGTGATATCGTTTACCTGTACCGGTTTTCCTGTAAAGAAAGCTTAAATTTCTTTCGGATAAGGGATGCTTTGTCACGTTATAGCATTCAATATCTTGATTTTATATGTGACAAAATGACATGTACCGTTACAGATGTTAAAAATATTTTGTTTATTACATTGTTGTTATGGTTCACTTTAATTTGTTGCGTTATTTCTGAAAACTTATTACGCTTTGGTGTGTTTATGTCAAGATGTCGCATTGTAAGTGCTAAGGCATTAAGCTAATATTGCTCTATTCTTTCCACGGAGCACAAAACCAGTGGAGAGAGCATCGGCACGTTTTTGTTCTAAATCTAGGTCACTAATAAACGGCGGGGGGAGAGGCAAGCTTCGGCCGCTGTGATTGGGTGACGAATTGACAACTGATTCTCTAGGGATTCCAAAAGAGTAATTTTAAAAATATCGATATCGATATTTTATTGTTTGATTGAGTAGTCTACGGATTTATTTGTGATACAGAGATACGCATACGCATTCGATTTTGAATGAAAACAGAAGACCAATTAACCAATACCAAAATTACGAGAATCTAGTCGCAGTCTCATCTCGGCAACAAACAAATGTCAAAAACTTGTCAAAATGTAAGGAAATTAGAGGTATTTTTGACAGATTGATACTGAGATCATACTGTGAACGTTGTTAGATGTTTATTAAATTAAGAAGAACATAGGCTTACTTAAGGCCCCTTGACAAATATGCGGCGGTTCGAGTTTAGGTATTTAAAGACGCGCGACGCGGCTCACAGCGCTCGCGACTCGCGAACGTACCGTCCACGCGATATTGAAAGTCTTACGAATTTGATATTTTCACAGTACTTCATTACTTCCAACATTAAATACCAATGATATTATTCATCAATATTTAATTTTGGAAGTATGAAATTATGTGTTTAATTGATTTGCTATGTCGTGTCAAGAAACGAATATTAAAAAAGAAGATAAGATTTGTAAGTAGGTATAATTCGTGAATTTGAAAAAAATAGACCAATTAATTTTTGTTGTCGTGATTTCTTGTAGAATAGAAAAATTTAAAAGTTGAAGGTTTTTTATTTTTTTTATTTATCCTTATACTACACATATATTATTTTGAACTAATAAAAACATTGTATTATACCTTATCAGATACAGACAATAAATCAAACTAAAATATATGCGTAAATGTTTTTTTTATTGACCTGAAACTTTGCAAATTTTTAGAATGAGCACCGTCTTGGTCATATAAATAGGTTGATGGTACCTATTACTACCTGCCATAAAAAAATGTTTTGCAACCATTTCGGATTCCAAGATGGCGCACACTAGTAAGTGTCAATTTAGCGATAAAGGTGTCATTTTCGGAGTTTTTCGGGATGCTGATTACGAATATGGCAACCATTTTGGAATCCAACATGGCGCACACTGATTTTGGTCCATTTAGCGATATGGGTGTCATTTTCGAGGTTTTTCGGGATGCTGATTACGAATATGGCAACCATATTAGAATCTAAGATGGCGCACACTAGTTTTTATCAATTTAGTGATATGGGTGTCATTTTCAGGGTTATTCTAACTTTATTTTTTATATTACTTCCTTATCATTATTTTGACCACAATCACAATCGAAAGTACGCTGTTTTTTGCTTATTTTCGAAAACCTGGTCTACAAATTAATTAATTTCTCAGTTGTTAATTAATAAAGCAATATTTTTTTCCTACATTCTACTTTTGAAGAATCATTCTTTGATATGCATATCTTTTTATAACCGTGAAACGTTTCTGTTAACAAAAATCTTATACGAAACCTCGCCAATTTCACAAAACTCAATGAAAATCAAATGAAATCAAATCAAATCAAAATAGTCTTTATTCAATAAAATCACAAGGATCATTTAGAATCGTCTTACATACTAGGTGATTCTAGGTGCCAGTTCCACGCGACGAAAGACGAAAGAGGTGTCATCTGCAAACTGTACTATGTCACATAGCTTTTGAACAAAATAGGCGAGGTCATTAACGTAGACTAAGAATAAGCGTATTTAAAATTTCTTGTAAACTTGCGACTTTTTTTTTCAATTTCCTTGTTTTGTCTTGAAGTCTCTTCACATCCTTTTTCTTTTTATTCAAACTATATATAAGACGATCTATGTTTCGTTTCATTTTTCGTTCTCTTGGTGTTAAATCGTATTGTTCTTCAGGGGTCTTAAAATTGTGTTCATCTAAACTCTGAAAAAATAGTTTTAAAAAATACAATTTTATAATTGCTTCATAGAAAATAGTATTACACAGGATAATAATAAAATTCACGAAAATTACCTTGCTTGTAGAAGGTTGATTCTCTACATTTCCTGATGAAGAATGTTGAGCTTGGACATTAGTTAAATCTGCTGATGGCGCCTGCAAAATTATCATATTTAGTAAGTAGACATTTATTCACAAACAAACTTACGACTATACAGTATTTACAAAATGTACATTGTCATATAAAATACATAAGAAACAGTTGAGCTATCTACAGACCGTTGCAACGATCTATAGATAGCTCAACTGATCCAAATCAGTTCCGTGGGAGGCGGGAAGGCCTTTGGTGTGGGACGCAACCTGTGTCGACACCCTTGCGCCTTCACACCTGTCACAGACATCCGTTCGGGCTGGTGCGGCGGCGGATTCGGCCGAGGATCTCAAGAGACGCAAATATGCAGGTCTCGACAGGGCCTACATATTTGCTCCTCTTGGGGTCGAGACTCTAGGTCCGTGGGGTACCGAGGCCCACCGGGTTTCCAAAATTATTTCTGGACGTCTAATCGAAGCGACGTGTGACCCGAGGGCTGGTGAGTATCTGGCCCAGCGTATCAGCATTGCTATTCAGCGCGGCAATGCAGCCAGTATCTTGGGTACGCTTCCGATTGGTACTGATTTGGATCAGGTAAGTAGATACTCAAAAAATGCACACTGACTGAATATATAAAAATTAAGATATTGATTATTTCGTTCTTAATTCTGTAAATTCCAAGTATTAAAAATACATAATTATGATCAGTTACGGAAAATTACAGAAAAAGTCAAGATTAAAATAATAATCATTGTTATTTGTGAATATTACCGTGCTTTTAGAAGATTCATTCTTATCTTTTAATACAGACAATTGATCTTGGGTGTTTTTTGAATCATCTGGAAGTGTCTGTAAAAAATAAATATAATTGAATATAACAAAAAGTGAATGACTAACCCATGTAAAAGTAAGTAATACACTATTTATAAAAATACCTACCAGAGCAGGTAAATATAAAGTAGGCACTGATGACCTATATAATCGGCGTCTATTATTTTTTAAACTTTCATAGCAATCTGTCGTGAAATGCCTAGAACATACGACACTAGATTTTGTTGGAAAAAAATTGTCTCTATGTGTAGCTTTAATCCAAATTTCTTTCTTCTCGGTGTCATCGTTGGGAAACCTGCAAATTTAAAAACAAATTAAAAAAAAAAAAAAAAAAATATAAGGCAAATATCTATATTTTAAACTAGCTGTGCCCCGCGACTTCGTTCGCGACTCGCGTAGAAGTCGTAAGATACTAGCAGCCATATTTTAATAAAACTCCCTCGTCCACCGACCCGCCGCGTTGCATCTCCCACCCGCGCTATTTATTCACGATTTCATGGCGCGGAACCCTAATATTTTTCTAAAATAAAAACAGCCTAAGTTATTCCTTATAATATCAGCTATCTGCCAGTGAAAATCCCGTCAAAATCAGTCCAGCCGTTTCGGAGATTTGCCGGAACAAACAGACATACAGACAAAAATCTTACTTTTTTTGTTTGTTATAAGTACCGTATATACTTTTATAAAAATTACATTTAGTAAAAAGCTATTATTTTGACATTACAAACAGACACTTATATTTTATTTATTTGTATTGATTACATCGATAAAAACGTCGCGATGCTGCGAACAGCACTATCGAGAAAAAAAGAGACAACTGCTAATGAGCAAATCAGTGTAGCAGAAAGAGACAGCAACACGAACATTCCAGAACTTAAAATATTTTTAATTTTTAATCAAATTGAATAAATGGAGTAGAAAACCACTTACCTGTGAAATGTTATCCCATCTTTTGTGTAACTTGAAGTAGTAGTACACTTTCCACACCATTTAATGGCACAACTAGGCATTACTTTTTGTTTTATTTGCCTTAAAAACGGGAGCGCGTGATGTTCGTACGTAAGCCTACCTCTGCTGCGACTGACGAAAATTCCGCCGCATACGCTTGATATAGCGTATGTTTAGTGACCACGGTATCCCCCGCACGCGCTCTCCACGTTATGTGCTCCGTGATTCTTTCAGATGGAATCGCGATCTAAGAGAATTTTAGAACTCGTCACGCAAAATGTTTCGAGTAATGTTCAGCTTGGTAATAAATCTTTGTTTTAATAACAAAATATTTATTATTATTGTATGACATTACAGTTTATTTATGTTTTAGGGCAAGAACCGGAAGAAGCACCAAACATTTTTAATGAAGAGAATCAGAAAGCTGATGTACGACGCGATTCTACTAGCTCTTCAAGTAGTTCTTCAAGTAGCGGCTCATCAGGGCCATCCTATTTTGAAGGTATTCTTATTTTTATTAAAATTATTATACTAGGAAAAGCTCATTGTTACTATAATTTATTAGTAATTTTTATATTTTATTATAAATTCTTTTCAAGACTAGCCAATAATATTTTTGTCATTGTTGTAGATTCTGACGATTCAGTAAAAGACCCCGATTACCAGATAATTAAATCTAAATTGATTAGAAGAACCAGGAATCTTTTGGAAGAAGAAAATGCACCTGCTGACAAGACTGATCAGAACGTAACTGAGACTGAAGTAACTGAGACTGAAGTAAGACTTGCTACGGACCCAGTGATAAATACTGATAATGAAACATTCGGTGATATGGATGTAGACAACAAAATGAACGTACAAGAAATGATGATCAACTGATGAATGCAATAGAAAGTATACTTTCAAACCGGTTAACTCCAACTCAAGAAATAGAAAACGTAGCAGCATCAACCTCTGAAGTCTTAGTAACGAACACCAATGAAGATCCAACGCCTACTAAGAAAGGAAAGAAAAGACCAAGAAATGCTGACAACTGGCAAAAAAATGTAGCCAAAAAATTGAGAAACTGACATAACAAAACAGGTCGTTCCTGAACGTAAGCTAGGAGAACTTTGTAAAGAAGCGTGTGCTTTTAAATGCCGAGAAAACTTTTCTAACGATCAAAGACGTAAACTATTTGGCGATTATTGGAATTTGCAAAACATAGAAAAGCAATGGAGTTTCATTGCTTCTTCTGTTGAAGAGGTAGGTCGAAAAGATCGTTACATCAAACTGGATTCTGAAGGAAAAGTAGTAGAACCGAAGCGGACCAACAACAATGCATTTTATTTATACTCAGAAAAAGGTGAAAAAATAAGGGTTTGCAAATTGTTTTTTAAAAATACACTAGCAATCAATAATCGCCCTATAACAACTGCATTAAGTAAGAAAAACAAGGAAACGAACATTTCATCAATGAAAGATAATCGTGGGTGTCATGGTCATCAACCCAAAACTGATGAAAATCTCATAAAGAGTGTGAAGGAATTTATCAATTCAATTCCTAAAATTGAATCACACTATATTCGAGCTAATTCACAGAGACTTTACATAGATGGAAGCAAAAATATAGCAGATCTACACCACGATTATGTTGAAGGTTGCAAGGAAAAAGACGTTGATTACGTGAACTATGTTATGTTCTATCGGATCTTTACTAAAGACTTTAACATTTCGTTTTTTACACCAAAGAAAGATATGTGTGATGTCTGTGAAGCGTTCAAAAACTTACCACAAGACGAAAAAGAGACCAAAAGAGAAGAATATGAAAATCATCAGAAGGAAAAAGGGCTGTCGCGTTTAGAAAAAGAGAAAGATAAAAACAACAAAGATCTGACCGTATGTGTTTATGATCTGCAAGCAGTATTTCAGTGTCCCAAGGGTGAGATTTCTGTTTTTTATTACAAATCAAAATTGAATGTACTGAATCTTACAATTTATAACATCCAAAATAACGCTGCAGAATGCTTTGTCTGGGACGAAGCTCATGCCAATCGGGGAGTCAATGAAATAGGGACCTGTGTTTTCAAATATATTGAAAAAATTGCCAGCATTGGTAATGACGTCAATATAGTATTTTATTCAGATAACTGCGCTGGACAACAAAAAAATAAGTTTATGATTGCCATGTACCTTTTCACTGTCCAAAAATTTACTAATATTAAATCTATCACGCACAAATTTTTGATAAAAGGACATACGCAGAATGAAGGCGACTCCGCGCACTCACAAATTGAGAGACAGATTAAAAAAGATTTAAAAAAAGGTCCCTTGTATACTCCTGATGCATTCATGAATGCCATTAAAAATGCCCGTAAGAAAAGCCAGCCTTTTCGAGTAAATGAAATGTGCTACGAAGATTTCTACGACTGGAAAAATGTGTGTAGTCAGATGTGTTTTCAAATACAGAAAGATGATGCAAACGATGTCGTAAAATTTAGTGACTTGAAAGTTATAAAAATAAAACAAGATGACATCCGCGCTATACATTTCAAAAACTCGTATGCTGATGAAGATTTTAAAAGAGCTGTTGTCATAAAGAAGAGAAAAGAAATAAATGTTGACGTCAAAAAAGCATACACTGCAAAACCTGGTATTTCCCAAAAGAAAAAGGCGGGCCTTATGGAATTGGTCAACAAAAACTTGATTCCAAGATACTATAGATCGTTTTACGAAAGTCTTTAATTTTCATGGGTTATTTGGTTATACTAATTAACCGTATCGTAGCCTGTTTAATGTGCCATAGCTTAAGATTTTGTGATTTGTGTAGTTCAATACAAAGATATTTTATAATAAGCTAGTTGATAAGTTTTAACTTTTAACGGTTTAAAATTTTATTGGTGATAATTACAATGTTGATAACTTGCTAAGACTTTAAGTCATTAAGACTGTGTTGATTATTTCATAATTTGTGATTTTTAATTGATAGATTTAATGGATAATGCAAGTACAACTTTAAAAATAAGGCAACTATTATGTAAAAGACTGTTTTTTAATTAGTACCTATAAATACTTTGTCTGCATGCAGATTTCCAGATGCTTTTAATTTTGATACTCAATTTTTATAACTGTGTTGTTGTTATTTTCTTTAGTAATATAAAACTTTTTCTATTTCAATAATGTGTTTTATTCATGATATCACATGTATTTCTGACCGTAAGAAAAACTTTATATCAGATATAACGTGTTAAGTCCATATGTCACAGGAAAAAAAATCTATTTTTCAAGAAGAACGTAATATATTGTGCCTTTTCTTAAAGAAATGATAATAATGCTTAAACTAAAATATTCAGAGGCTTGCAAATAATTTATTTAGAAAGAATAATAGTTAGAGAACCTATAATCTGCAATTTGTTTACGAAAAACTTTAAATTTAATAAATTACATGAATTCGAAATGTTTATAATCGTCTCCTGAAAAGTCGGTGTTTTCTATTTAGCACGTTCTTGTCGCAATGAGGCGATATTTACTATACTCGCTAGCGTCTGTAGTTAAAAAATGTATGACGATTTGTACAGCGCCTCTAGCGGATAGTTGGGTGCTAAAATTCGTAATACTAATATTTACGTAACTGCTTAAAGTCAGGCGATTTTACTTTGACAATTCATGGTAGAGGTACAGAACACCCGAAATAAATATTTGCAGATCGTACAAACATTTATCCCAAGGCGGGAATCGAAGCCGTTATAATGGTTTATATATACCTACTATTAAGTAACTAGTGTGAATACATTACGCCTATTGCGTGTTTAATAAGGAATGTTATATAATATATTAGAAGAAAAAGCGCATTGTACGTTCAAACTTCGCCCTAACTTTGTTAGTAATTTTAAAAGCTTTATAAATAACTGCACATTATTTGATAATTACATTTCATTTCTTTGTCAGCTAACATCAAAGTGACAGTTGAATGAATGAATGAACTTGAACAATGGTCACTAAACATTGAACCTATCAATGACCTAGGTCACTAAGAGTCTAAACATTGGGTCACTGAAAGTTATTTAAACATTGAATCTAGTCTCAGAGCCGTCAGCTAACATCAAAGTGACAGTGGAATAATATTGAACAATAGTCAACAAAAATAGTCAAACTTGAACAATAGTCACTAAACATTGAACCTATCAATGACCTAGGTCACTAAGAGCTTAAACATTGAATCTAGTCTCAGAGCCGTCAGCTAACATCAAAGTGACGGTTCTACAATTAGTCCAAACTAGTCTCGCCAATCTCGCTGGGTTCAATCTAGATACATCCGCCATTGGAGCTGTGCTGTAACATTTTACACAACGCGTTTGCGCCGCGCCTAGACCGAACATACCTATGGATAGATAATATAGATTTAGATTATAATAATAAACACTTTTTTACTAAAAATATAAGGTAAGATTGGAAGATCCCGTATCAAGGGGAAGGCCGCGGGTTCAAATCCAGATCGGTTATGTGATTTTCCTAAGTGCACTTTAATATAAAACATAATGTATTGCATACTGTTACTGTGCCAAGTTGGAATGTATTGTGATTTTGTACATATTGAGCATGTGTACACCATGACTATGTACACTATGACTGACTATAAATATGTACACTATGATTAAGACTGTACACTATGATCAAGACTATGTACACTATGACTATGACTCACCCGCAGTGCTCTGCCAGAATGACAGCCTATTGTCGTTAGTCGCATACGACACTAGATATCGTCCGTCGGGGCTGAACGCGCAGGCGGTGACTATGTACACTATGACTACTCAAACTATGACTAATACTATGTACACTATGACTAACACTATGTACACTATGACTAACACTATGTACACTATGACTAAAACTATGTACACTATACCTATTACTATGTACACTATGACTCACCAGCAGTACTCTGCCAGAATGACAGCCTATTGTCATTGGTCGCGTACGACACGAGATATCTTCCGTCGGGACTGAATGCGCACGCGGTGACGGCGCCCTGGTGCGCGGCGAGGGACTGACAGCGGCCGGCGCGCAGCTCGTACATCGCCAACTGACCCGTGTGACTGCCGACTGGGGAATGATAATGTATATTAAACATACACCCTCCTTTTATACCTCCTTCTCGACACCCCCCTTTTTAACCCCCTTCTCGACACCTCCCTTTTTAACACCCTTCTCGACACCACCCTTTTTAACCCCCTTCTCGACACTTCCCTTTTTAACCCCCTTCTCGACACCCCCCTTTTTAACCCCCTTCTCGACACCCCCCTTTTTAACCCCCTTCTCGACACCTCCCTTTTTAACACCCTTCTCGACACCCCCTTTCTAACCCCCTTTTATAACCCCCCTTCGACACCCCACCTACTTGACCCTCCCTCTCTTGACCCCCCTTCTTGACCCCCTTTTTTGACCCCCTCTTCTTTGTCCCTCCCCCCTTCGATGATTGACCATGTAAGTATTTACCTGCAATCCGTCTCGTAGCAGGACAATGTGAGACCTGGTTGTATCTACAAATGGCTGGAAACACTTCGTTCAGTCCTTTGCTCTTCAAGTGAGATTGGTCAACGCAATGCAGGATTATATCCATTACCTGAAAACGAAAAATATTTATATAAGTAATAATATTTTATAGAAGTATATCGTTCAAAAGTTACTCGCACTTTTATGAAGTTTTGGTCATAATCTGATTTTAGGTTAGATGCCTCAAGTATACCCGTATAACCGTATTTTTTTACACCTTGTAGCTTAATAGTAGATCTTTCGTACAACTTAACGATATCAATTTGAGTCGTGATTGATTGATTTCCAAATAAAAAAAACACAATTTAAAAACAACATAAGTACTGTTTTTTTTTCTACAACCTATCTTAAAAACTTCTTCCGTTTATAGTTAAGTTACCCAGAAAATTTCATCACATTTTATAACAGTTTTTTACACTTATAAAATAAAATTAGATATATAGTGTGTTACTTACCTCAACAAGTAGCTCAGCCAGTTCAGCATGCATCCTATCGATGAGTAGTTCGATCCCTCTCAGTACCTCGGCCCGCCCCCGCTGCAGTGCGAGGTAGGCGGGCGGGGGGGGTGCGCCGTGAGACAGCGCCGCGCAACGAGCCACTTCGCGCGCCATTGTCGTTATAAATGCTGCGGGTCTGTTGTATAAAAGTAAATATTCACGGACATTCAGATAAATAAATATTCACACATCACACTCTAGTCCCAAACTAAAGTGTGTACTATGGGAATTAGACAACGTCGCACAACGAGCGTGCCATCGTCGTTATAAACGCCGCGGGTCTGTTATTATAGTAAATAGTTATTTACAGAGAGACAAACATTATTTGTATGTTTGTGTGTATGTCAGTCTGTCTGTTTAGACATAGACAGACATTTATTTGCAGCTTTAGCACACAAATTTTATTTGTTTTTTATAGTTTTGAATTTTGTAGTTCTTTTATTTGTCTGTCTGTGTGTCTGTCTGCCTATTTGTCTATATGTTAGTCTGTGGGTCAGTCTGCTTGTTTGTTTGTTTGCCTCTATGTCTGTCCATTTGTTTGTCTTAGGGTTTGTCTGCTTGTTTGTGTTCCGTAGAGTGCCAGTTCTTTTGTACTTCTTGCATTGCTATACAATAAAGAATATTCTATCTTAAAAATTTGTAAATACAAGAAAAATCTTATTGTTATTAGAAATGTCTTATTTCGTTACCTAGCTGTAGCGATAAGTGTCAAGGCGTGTCTTGCAGTGCGACACGAGTCGGCTTGAGGAGTGAGTGGGAGTCCATAGCTCATGGAAGGCACCAACTTATCCGCATCAGAACACATCTCTAGAAGACCTGCAAATTACTATAATTAGAAGCCTGCAGTGTACGCAAAAAAAAAATGGTTGTCTGTAAAGTCGGTTTACTGACGATAGTTGAACGTGACAACGTCACTTCATGGAACGCCTCAGAACGCCTCATGAGTCATGTTTTTTCGTGCGTGCAGCCGGCTCTATCGAATTATAAGACGTTGTCACGTCAATAAATAAATATTCAAGGTATGACCTCATCAATGGTACAGACAAGGGGATAAATGTGACAAGGTTCTACATGAACCGCGTTTGAAATTTTTGTTGTGTATATTGACACGAAGAAGAAGAAGATGGATTTTATTTTTTATTTATTTTATAGGCAGGACGTGTTGTACCGACCCCACATGATGTGGGACAAGGGTAGGAAGACAATGATATTATAGGCAAACGTTTAATTCTAGTACCAAACTAAGCAAAGCTTGTACTATGGGAACTAGATTGCTGATAGAATTATATACTATTTTTTTGTTGCTCCAATAATATTAATATTTTTTTGACGACTGCACGCACGAAAAAACATGACTCATGAAGCGTTCTGAGGCGTTTTGAGGCGTTCTGAGGCGTTCCATGCAGTGCAAGCGAGAGCGCGGAACGAGCGACAAAGAAGCACAATCGGCCTTTGCGTTCGTTGTCACGTTCAACTATCGTCAGTAAACCGACTTTACAGACAACCATTATTTTTTTTATTGTGAATATGCTCTTTATAAATATTTTTTTTTATAAAAAATGCGCTATTACATTAGTCTAAAAGACGGCACACCTAGTGATGCATGACTTTGACCCAAATAAGGAACCAAAAAAATATGCATAGTTCTAAGTACTCTTTATTGTACATTTGCTTTATAAATATTTTTTTTAATAAAAAACAAAGCTATACATAATTCTAAAATACATACCGAGCAACACATGACTCTGGTCCAAATAAGGTTCCCAGACAGTGAACCCGCGACCCAACAGATCGACTGCCGCCCTCCGTAACGGAGTATGCGCGGGGAGCCTCGCGTGAGGCGGAGATAGTAGGAGATGGGTCAAAGCCAACGCTGTTAATCGAGCCAGGTTGTTTGAAGAACTAAGGGTGAAACCTGGAATATATAGATAAATAAATAAATAATGTATGTCTGCAGATAGCTCAACTGTTTCTTATGTATTTTATATGACAATGTACATTTTGTAAATACTGTATAGTAATAAATAAATATAAGGATATATACAGAAACTTATGCATAGCATATGCTAAAGATAGTGTAGCGCCATCTATCTCGCTACAAGATGAACTACATCGTAGTCTACGCAACAGACCAACAGATGGCGACAAATCCTAGATCGCGCAAACGAAGTTATCTTGCAGTTTGAACATAAGTAATACAGAATACTATCCATCGGTCCGAGCGACCCCGAGACAAAGGTCGCTCGGCGTGGAACATCTTCCCTTTTCATAGGAGATACCACACCTATCTCCACAGTCTACGCAACAGACCAACAGATGACAGATGTAGCGATATAGATGGCGCTACAAATATTCATGGACAATTTACACATCGCTCTTTCCGATGTATTTTACGACATATAATACATAGTAACACCCACACACTGAAAAAATATTTTATGTTCATCACACAACATTTGCTCAGGGTGGGAATCGAACCCACGACCCATAGCATGGAAGGCAGAGCCACTATCAACTGAGCTGTGACGCCTGTCATCTTAATTCACTTTCGTTTTTGTGGAACTAGATTGCTGATAGAATACTTAATATACTTTTATACATTTTTTTTTGTAAATATGTACATACCTACATATACATAGTAGATACATAAAATACATAGTAACACCCAGACACAAGACAAATATTTATGTTAATCACACAAACATTTGCTATCTGGATCGAACTAATATTCCATTTTAAAGGAGCATTTACAAAATAATCGTAAAAAAAATATCCAGTGGGAATCGAACCCACAGCCTAAAGTGTCCTTACCTTCAACAACAGAACTCTTTCTACTATCTCCATCTTTTCTCCTCTTGTTATTGGCTGCACCTGAAAAAAACACACCCTGAAAAAGTTTTCCTGACTACCCTCATTTGAAATTCAAAAAGTATCATAATCATAATCATTTTATTGTTTGTGAAACCAGGTCAAAATACATTTCAGATGATATGAAACTTAAAATTAGCGCCACTAGCTTCTGCCATTAGGTATACAAACATCAAAAATACAATTAGTCTAAATAAATTAGTATATTTATGTACTAGATCAGGGGTCACCAATTAGTTTCGCTCGGGGTCCATTTAAAGAAATGAAATGACCACCGCGGTCCGCCCATTTAGTAAAAATAAATATTATTGTTGTTGTTGAAAATAAAACCGTGGGGCACGTCAATTGTCTACAATCGTTGATTAAAATGTTTGTAGACAATGGACGTGCCCCACGGTTTTATTTTAGTCTAGTCTATGCATATGTTTATAATTCCCACGACTGTATCTATTTTATTATTTTTTGGTTTTTAGTACATTTATCTTAAACATTGCAATGTATGTTTAACATAAAACAGTTTAACTTAAAAAGTTTTTTTACCTATTTTTATTTATTGTTGATTTATCTGTCTGAAGTTTAGAGTGGAATTGGTGCAAACTATTGCCATATTTCGTTTTAGAATGTACCTATACTATTATAAAAAAAACTTGAGAGGTGTCAAGGGACACCCGGATGGAACGAAGTTCTTAATTTAATAACTGGCTTGCTTTCTATGAGAGAGAGAGAAACACGCGCACGCCGCACGGTCAAAGTCAAAGTCAAAAATTACTTTATTCAGTAAAATCACAAGGATCATTTAGAATCGTCTTACATACTAGGTGATTCTAGGTGCCAGTCCCACGCGACCAGAGCCTAGAAGAACGGGCAAGAAACTTACGGCCTAGTTCCTACCGTTTTTTTATATGACGGTTTACAACTATGGCAAAAAGTGTCGTTACAACTTTTGGTCTTAATTTTTCCCGCCCCCTTTCGCAACGTACGATAAGGAACTTCGCTCCAAAACTATATAAGAGCCAAAAATTCAAAATAAAGATATATAAAAAGTATATATGCAGATCCACTGAGTAAAAGATTTTGAATCGAAAAATGTTTGTCTGTTTGTTTGTTAGATCATCACACCTAAACCACTGGACTAATTTTAATGAAACTTATACAATTAAGAAGCCTGAAGTTTGATTAAAATCCAAAAAGTAGGATATCACACAGACGTAGATCTTTAATACTTTTTTTTTTTATTCTAGCCTACATTGTCCCACTGCTGGGCAAAACACTTCCACTTCTCTTCAATCTCTCTGTCCCAGGCAATGTCCCACCAATCAAAGTGAAATACGTCAAGGTCATCCCTCCAACGCTTCCTCGGCCGACTTTGACGCCGCCTAATACTTTTTTTATTATTATTAAGCCATTGTTTATTTCCCAATCATTTGTATGATTATGTAAGTATTGTATAGTTTTTTTTTTTTTTTTGACGTGACAACGTCTTATAATTCGATAGAGCCGGCTGCACGCACGAAAAAACATGACTCATGAAGCGTTCCGGCGTTCCGGCGTTCTGAGGCGTTACCGTATACCGTTCGTTGACGTTGTCACGTTCAACTATCGTCAGTAAACCGACTTTACAGACAACCATTTTTATATTATTTCTTCTATTTTTATTATTGGGATGCCCATTCGTGGGCAAAGGCCTCCTCCAACCTTTTCCAATTTCCCCTATGCTGGGCTATACGGGTCCACGTTGCACCAGCCACTTTAAGAATGTCATCCTTCCATCTTTTTTTTGGTCTTCCCCGGGGACGAATCATATTTCGCGGATACCAGTGTAGAACTTTTTTGCTCCATCTCTCATCAGTTGCTCGTGCCACATGTCCAGCCCATCTCCATTTGAGTCTGCATGCAAGTTCTGCAGCATCTATAATTTACTGCCTAATACTTACTTACTTAAATATATGTGTAAAAATATTTCTTACCCTCACTGGTAATATCTTGTCCAAACTCAGCCCCAATAACGCCTAGCAGCACCACAGCTGTGGTTTGCTTCCTCTTAAGTTCTGCCATTGAAGAGGGTTTTCGTATTATCTCCTCTTCTTCTTCTTCGAACTCTTCGTCTTGCTAGAATTTCAAAAATAATTACAATTAATGGATATATCACACAACGCAATCTAGTTTGAAAGTAAACAAAGCTTGTGCTATGGAAACTAGATTGCTGATAGAATACTTACATACATTTTTTTGTAAAATTTGTAAAATACATACATAGTAACACCCAGACACAGAACAAATATTTATTTTCATCACACAAACATTTGCTCTGGGTGGGAGTCGAACCCACGACCACAGCATGGAAGGCAGAGCTACTACCAACTGAGCTGTGACGCCTGTCAAGCCTGTATCTACAGACCTTTGCAAACGATCTATAGATAGCTCAACTGATCCAAATCACAACAAATACATATTTATTATTAAAATACTAAATAAATAAATCTAGTCTTGTCGAAACGCGACCCGAGGGCTGGTGAGTATCTGGCCCAGCGTATCAGCATTGCTATTCAGCGCTGCAATGCAGCCAATATCTTGGGTACGCTACTGATTTGGACCAGTTGAGCTATCTGTAGATCGTTTGCAACGGTCTGTAGATAGCTCAACTGTTTCTTATGTATTTTATATGACAATGTACATTTTGTAAATACTGTATAGTCGTAAGTTTGTTTGTGAATAAAGTAAACCCAAATCAAAATAAATCTTAAAATACCTGTAGGTTTTCAGCAATAGATATCTTCTCTGCGGGTTCTTTAGTAGTAGCGTGGGGGTTAATGCTCTCTGTATGTGTATAAAGTGGTAAATACTGGGCCCAATTGTCCACCAACGTTTTACGGCCTTTGGGACCCAACCTGGAATTAAAAAGTATTTAAAAGAATACATATTTGAAAACGATTTTTGCACAGAAAAATCACATAAAATAGATTTAAAAAAACCACATTTAATAAACTATATAAGTGAACAAAAAAACATAGAAATATCTATCTGTATTTGTATATTTTATAAATATATACGGCTCAGTGGCGCGTCTTGGGAGAGACCTACGTCCAGCAGTGGACTAATATAGGTTGATGATGATGATGATGATAAATATATATATATGATATAACAATTTTTAATTTCACAATAAAAAAAAACAACTTTCATTTAAGTTGGAAACATTTTTTTTCGAAATCGGTTGAAAAGATAACCCAAGATTATGTACATTCTGTAACATAATATAAGTATTTCAATTATAGTGAAGTTTGGGAATAAAATAAATAAATGGTAATTAAGTATATTTTCTATATGATATAAGCTATGATATAAAATAAATAAATATGTCTAACCTGCCCAATTCGGCAAGAAGTAACGCTTGTGCGGCATCCCTGACTTCCAGACAATGGTGTTGCCATCTGCGCGCTAACATCTCCACTTGGGGACGTTTGAAGTTCTTAGCGCCTGTAGATAAAACAAAATATAAATATGAATAATGTAAATATGTATGAATTTTAACATATTTTTAGTTTGGTTAAAACTCTTGAGCTGGGTTAGTTTTAGTTCCTATCAAGATCAATAAATAAATGTTTCTATAAATAAATATTCACTTATCCAAGACTAACACTTTGACAGGCGTCACAGCTCAGTTGGTAGTAGCTCTGCCTTCCATGCTGTGGGTCGTGGGTTCGATTCCTACCCAGAGGAAATGTTTACTACTACTTTTCTACTGATGAACATAGAAAATACGTTTATTCAATCAAAAACAGATACAAAATATTTATAAATAACATAAATATTTGTTCTGTGTCTGTGTGTATTTTACGTATGTATTTACAAAAAAATAATTATATAAGTATTGTATCAGCAATCTATGTAGTTCCCATAGTACAAGCTTTGCTTAGTTTGGGACTACAGTGTGTATGAAATGTCCGTGAATTTATATTGTAAAGTCCATACCAGCAGCCAACACTTTATCCGGAAGCAGTACAGCATGAAGGGTTGCAAGGAGTGACCAGCCTTGCTTGATGTGCGCCTGCTGAGCGGCCAACTGTTCCTCCCTCTCTTCATCACCAGCCCAGGATGAAGAGCTTCTCGTTGAGGGTCTGGAGACATTATATATTTGTTTTGGGTATTATATGTATAATAAAAAATATCTATCTATGTAATGTATAATATTTTTTGTATTAAAATTAAAAACATTGCAAATAACAAAATTGCTGCGCCCTAACAGGGTACATGATTGTACAATTAGCAATGTATAACACCTGAGCTATTACTAATACCATGTGTGCAATAAATAAATAAATGTATTGTATTAAGTATGTCAGTCTTCTAGTACCCATAACACAAGCTCTGCTGAGCTTGGGACTAGATGATGTTGTGTGGATTGTGCAGCATTATTTATTTATTAGAATTCTTTTATTTTTATTGTAGTAGGATTAAGTTAGATTATATATTTAGGTACAACTTGTTTTTCTCTCTATAACACGCCACACCATCTTTCTGCACATCCAGGAAGACTGGCAGACAATGCTCTTAGCACTAAGTCCTCCCAGCACTAACCCTATGTGTGGAATAAAAAAAAATCTTTAAGGGCGCTTCAAAAAAACGGTAGGAACCAGGCCGTAGTTTCTTGGTCTTCTAGGCTCTGGTCGCGTGGAACTGGCACCTACAACTCTCTCTATGAAAATCAGCTCCACACTAATGCTTTTGAAGGTTCTCTCGCGTTCTCGCGAGAATGTGGAGCGCCCTTTATGCAGAAAATCATTTAGAATCGGTTTATACACTAGGTGATTGTAGGTGCCAGTTCCACGCGACCAGAGCCTAGAACGGGCAAGAAACAACGGTTCCTACCGTTCTTTTGTATGATACTTTTTTATATTTGTTCTGTGTCTGGGTGTCACTATGTAAGTAATAATAAAAAAAAACACACAATTACATACATAGTGAGTTCAAAAAACGTTTCAGAAAAGACATGGGGGATTTTGAGCCGCAACAAAAAAACTACGAAAATATCCCATTTTCATGAGACGGATATTTCCATAAAAAAGAGAAAGTTAAGCCTGCAAAAGCCTTTTCAAAAGCCCTAAATGTGAGGGTAGCTTTTATAGTCATGGCCCGCGCTCCATATCGAATCTCCCATTCTTCATTATTCATTATCTTCTGGACCACTTACCTATGTATCTAATTCTAATTGAGAGAAGATCTGCACTGAGGTCTCGCAATGGGGTGTATTGTGCATTGTCCCCCTGCTAACCTCACCCCAGCACAACTCCTTAAAGTAACGGAGAAGGACTTTGGGTTGGTGGCAGCATTGTTCTAGCATCCCCGATGGTGTGGTTGCGATAGTGATGAACAAGATTACCTATGCATTCTTCTGGCTACTTCTTGCTCTGGCACGAAGCTAGCGTTGCTCATGGACATCAAAGTGTTGGCGAGAGCCACGATGGACAGAAGATGGTTGGTTGTCAATGTGGTAGACAGCTCCCAGTGGAGTTTGGATGAGAACAGCCTGGAATAGAATGGAGAATATATTTATAATATATAACATACGCATACGTTTGACAGGCGTCACAGCTCAGTTGGTAGTAGCAACCTGCCATGCTGTGGGTCGTGTGTTAGATACCCACACAGAGCAAATGTTTGTTCTGTGTCTGGGTGTTTCTATGTATTACTATTTTCTATGTATAATATGTATTACATATTATTTTAAATGTATATAAGTATTCTATATATATCAGCAGTCTAATTCCTATAGTACAAGCATTGCATTGTATTGGACTAGAGTGTGATGTGTTAAATGTCCATGAACATTTATTTATTACATTTACAAATAAATTATACGAAAACAGATAAGTAAAAGGGTCACCACTCAGCATATGCCACAGAGACGATGAGGTTCCTATAGCGCTGGTTTTCAGTGGGACCGAGAGAGGATGGAGATTCTAAATAATCAGATATTGTATATAATAGAAAGAAAGCTGATAGAAGATATACCTGGTCAGTTTCTCCTGCCTCAGCAGTTCTGGTGGTAGACCAGACGTGTTCAGCACGGGGTCTTCAGGGGCTGAAGCGCACGCGCGGTCCCATTCCCCGAGCCACGTCGGAAGCTGCACAGCCATGTGACCATGACGGGACACCACACCAAAGCAAATCGGTACCTGAGGAGTTCAATGAGCATTCCGTAACACAGGTAGGTACCTCTACTCAGGTACTCATGAGCTGTCACAGTAAAATCGCCTGACTTTACTACAGTAGTTACGTCAATATTAGTATGACGAATTTTAGTACCCAACTATCCGCTAGAGACGCTGTACTTTTCATACATTTTTTTAACTACAGACGCTAGCGAGTATAGTAAATATAGTATAGTAAAAACTCATGGTAGAGCTACAGGCTCGACCTAGTACGGCTGCTAAAGCACATCGTATTTATTGTCTCGAAAAACCAGGTACAAAATAATATATAAGTAAATATATGTAATTTATTTAGCGCGGCAATGCAGCCAGTGTCTTGGGTACGCTTCCGATTGGTACTGATTTGGATCAGTTGAACTATCTATAGATCGTTTGCAACGGTCTGTAGATAGCTCAACTGTTTCTTATGTATTTTATATAACTATGTACATTTTGTAATTACTGTATAGTCGTAAGATTGTTTGTGAATCAAATTGTAATTTATGTTATGTTTGAATGTTGTAGTTGAATAAAATAACAAAACCGGCGGAAAAACAGAGAAGCAAAAAATAATAAAGCTCTTTATTTTACCCTAATTATTAAGTTTTTTATTTTGTAGGTACGTTAATGAGTATATTATATAAAGAGTGTTTTTTTTGAGTAGTTTTTTTATAAATAATGCCCTGGTCATTGTTCCTTTCACGAAATTTATTATTATTATATTTATTTTCTACTTATTTAACTTCGGACTTGACCATCACCGCCCTTCCCGAAAATCCTCTCTTTGCTAAGGGGATAAAAAACCCCCTTTTGCATAATGCAAAATTGAGTTTTTGCCCTCTTGGGGTTTCCAGCGCTAGGAGAATAACCACTTTACTTACCATGGGTCTTAAGAGACCAAGTTTGCTCT
Organism: Ecliptopera silaceata; assembly: GCA_932527185.1. Taxonomy (NCBI): domain Eukaryota; kingdom Metazoa; phylum Arthropoda; class Insecta; order Lepidoptera; family Geometridae; genus Ecliptopera; species Ecliptopera silaceata. The sequence goes on along the minus strand of OW052217.1, from coordinate 1,853,092 downwards.
CGCAGACTCTGTCCAGGTCGGGGTCCAGTCCCCACGCGTGGAGTAAGGATATGAGGATCTGCGCGATCTCCATGGTGTGGGGAGTTTCTGCGAGGGAGACATCGCGAGGACGGCTGCGCTTGCTTGACTGCTCATCTGTGGAAGAGAGTTTAAAAAAATACCGTAAACGTATCGAAACAGTGACAGTATTTGAGATACATTACGTTTAAAAACATCAAAATTTTTCCTTCGTGTCAGAAGGGACCACTCTCATATCAATTAAGTCCGAATCTAGGAAACCAAAAATCATTATATTAGATTAATATTTGGCGGAATGATCGAGTAACCTAAAAAATATATAAAGTCGAACTGAGAACGAAAGTCATAGTAGTACGATGTATTACTTGATGTGACTGTCTGATTACTTTATTCTGGATATTTTAATTAAAACAATACGTGTACGTTTTAAACGACAAAGCGTATAGAGGCGTAATTAATTGTTACATAGTCAAATCATAGGGGAAAAAAAGTACCTATCATAGACAAAATTATAAGTATTTATTGTCACAGACGTAGATCATGAACATAGTCATATTTAGAACTAACATTTTCTAGAAATAGTATTTATGTAGGCTTTTTTTATCAACAACAGATATATTCGCGTTTATAAATAAGTTATTCGATAGTTTCACACAATGACACAAACTTTCTATAAAGCTATACTATAAATCTCATTTAATAGGTATGTATATATATATATATTGCATTGATTTCAGATTTTTACTTACAAACGAACAGTATTTATGCTTATATTTTTTCATGCGTCGGAGAGCGCTGCTACTCCAGGAAGCACTTTACCTTGCTTTACTGTAGCTCGTAGCTAGACACCGCATAGTGATACTAAATGTATGTCACAATACGGGCCCGGGCGTGATTCCTTTGTGTTGCAATACGCAAGCGCAGCGTAGCGCGAATGGCCGAGATACAGCTTAGAAACTTAGTTTAGTGTATCGAGTGTTATCTATTTAGTTTTAATTAGATTATAATATTTTTCGCTATAGAACAAGACGGAGTCTAATCGTGAGAAGGTATATTTAGTTCCAATTTCACAACTAGATGTCGCTGCACCAACTTGTTGATTCCTAGATCGCGCTATCGATGCGTTTTGCGTGTCACGATCAAAATTATGATTTCTTAAAAAGTACTTATCCGATCTTCTTGAAATTTATATGGGTGTAGGACTACCTACGAAGTATATTCTACTGATTTAAAAAAGAGACAGGCGTCACACCTCAGTTGGTAGTAGCTCCGCCTTCTATGCTGTGCATCGTGGGTTCGATACCCACCCAAGAGAAATGTTTGTGTGATGAACATAAATATTTGTTCTGTGTCTGGGTGTTACTATATTCTATGTACATATATGTATTTACATAAAAACAATATTTAAGTAATCTATCAGCAATCTAGTTCCCATGCTTTGCTTAGTTTGGGACTTGAGTGTGATATGTGAATTGTCCGTGAATATTTATTTATTTATTAAAAACGGTAAATTATTTAAGTAAAGGGCAAGTAGTGCCCGTACCTCTACCATGAGTTGTCACAGTAAAATCGCCTGACTTTTCTACAGTAGTTACGTCAATATTAGTATTACGAATTTTAGTACCCAACTATCCGCTAGAGGCGCTGTACAAATCTTCATACATTTTTTTAACTACAGATGCTAGCGAGTATAGTATATATAGTATAGTAAAAACTCATGGTAGAGCTACTGACCACTGATTAGGTATTAAATTATAGACACCGTAGATCAATCATTCTCTGATAAAGAAAATGCCAACAACATTACGTCTCCTTGGCCTATACATAATTACTATGTATTTATACTGCCACTGTTTGTTTAGCTTTTGGAACGAAGTTATGGAACGAAGTTTTTGGAACGAAGTTTTGGAACGAAGTTTTTGGAACGAAGTTTTTTGGAACGAAGTTTTGGAACGAAGTTCCTTATCGCGCGTTGCGAAAGGGGGCTAAACAAATAAAAAAATTAAGACCAAAAGTTGTAACGACACTTTTTGCTATAGCCGTGCGGCGTGCGCTTGTTTCTATGTCTGTCTTTCTCTCTCATAGAAAGAAAGCCAGTTATTAAATTAAGAACTTCGTTCCATCCGGGTGTCCCTGAGCACGAATAAATGTGAAAATAGTCAGGAAAACGTAATGCAGCGTATTCGATTTACACTGAGCGATGACGCATCGTTCGGCTGTCGAGCTGGGCCCCGATCGTGCTAAATTGTAACGTAAACGGTTCGTATAAGCAGCAGCTAAGGTTCACCAACGTAACGAGTAGGTACGTAGTGTGTGCTACGTAACGAGTACGTAGCGTGTGCTTCGTATCGCTGTAAACGGCTAACCGCCCATAATTTTTCGGTTCGTGTGACAGCGGTTATGTCACAATCTTCGGCTCACTAACGTTCGAGTGTTGAACGTGTTTGGCTACACGCTTAACGCGATCCCCAAATACGTACGTTGGTGAACCTTAGCTGCTGCTTAGACGAACTGTTTACGTTACAATTTAGCACAATCGGGGCCCTCGGTAACTGAAGTATTTTTGATAATCTGGTATGTTGTAATAGCCTAATAAGTAGTCTAGAATTACCTAAGTAGGCGTGGCTAGCCTTGGCTGGAGCTAGATTGGAACTGTTTAAGATACAATCGCATTTACTTGTATACGATCACTTTTATATTGACACTTATTAAAATCAAAATCAAAAATAGTTTATTCAGTAAAATCACAAGGATCATTTAGAATCGTATGTGTGGGTTCGATTCCCACAAAGAGCGAATGTTTGTGTGATAAAAATGAATATTTGTTATGTGTGTCTGGGTGTTGCAATATATGCTATTTATGGATTTACAAAACGAAAATGTATAAGTATTATATCAGCAATTCAGTTCTCATAGTACAAGCTTTGCTTAGTTTGGGACTAGAATGTGATGTACAAAATGTCCATGAATATTTTTTTTATTATATTTAAATACTTTATACAACTTACTATTTATGGAGGAATTTGGGGGAGACTTTTGCCCAGCAGTGGGACAAAATAGGATGAAAAAAAATATATTTGGAAACTTGTATCTTCTTCTTCTTCTAGCTATAAAATACGAATGGATACAAACTGGTAAGGTCTGATCCATTGACCAAGTCTGTACTTATATTACTCAGTAATATGATTTAGTCTTTATTGCTATTAAGTTTCAACAACATTGTTTATTGTTATGCAACAAAGCTCTTAATATAAAGCTTTTGTTACTTTACTGTTACTTAAGATTGACCTTGTAAGTTAGATTATATCCTGTATAATATTACTAGTAGTACGCCCCGGCTTCGCACGGGTAGCCTATATAAAAAATATCATTATAATATAGCCTATGTTCAGCGCAGATAATGTAGCTTCACAACAGTGAAAGAATTTTTGAAATCGGTCCAGTAGTTTCGGACAAACAAACAATCAAATCTTTCCTCTTTATAATATTAGTTTAGATATACGACAGGCGTCACAGCTCAGTTGTTAGTAGCTCTGCCTTCTATGCTGTGGGTAGTGGGATCGATTCCCACCCAGAGCAAATGTTTGTGTGATGACTATTAATTTTGTTCTGTATCTGGGTGTTACTATGTATTCTATTAGCAATATACTTAGTACAAGCTTTGCTGAGTTTGGGGCTAGAGTGTGATGTGTGAAATTTCCATGAATATTATTTATATTTATTAAATCCTGTATATCTATCATACTAGACATGCGTTACATTACAGCTCAGTTGGTAGTAGCTCTGCCTTCTATGCTGTAGGTCGTGGGTTCGATTCTCACCCAGAGCAAATGTTTGTGTGATGAACATAAATATTTGTTCTACGTCTGGGTATTACTATGTATTCCATGTATGTCTTTACAAAAAAAAAAGCTATGCTTAGTTTGGGACTAGACTGTGATGTGTGAATTGTCCGTGAATATTTATATTTATTTATATGCGAAAGTTTGTGTGGATGTATGTTTGTTACTCTTTCACGCAAAAACTATATAGTCCAGTCAAAATAGACTTAAATTATGACTCCAGTTTGCATTAATTCCCAACAAGCTGGATTTTTGTGCAGGCCTTGAATACGTCATTACAAATCATCATCTTCCTACCCTTGTCCCACATTATGTGGGGTCGGTACAACACGTCCTCTTCTTCCACTCACTTCTATCAGACGTCATCTCAATGTTCACACCTTTCTTACACATGTCATCATTCACACAGTCCATCCATCTTTTCTTTAAAAAAGAATACGTCATTACAAATGATATGTCAAAAGTCCCCATCGATCCCGCTTGTGCGTTGTTTTTTATTCCAGGTTAAAAGTCAGAAATTTGCGATTTTTGTACAGGCCTTGAGCCTGTACAAAAATCCAGCTTGTTGGGAATTAATGCAAGCTGGAATGTCTATTTTGACTGGACTAATACTGAATGGAGTCTTTTGAAACTTTACGTATGTATCTTGACTTTAACTGACGTCCCAGCTCAGTTGGTAGTAGCTCTGCCTTCTATGCTGTAGGTTTGATTCTCACCCAGAGCAAACGTTTGTATGATGAACAAAATGTTTGTGCGGTGTTACTATGTATTTACAAAAAAGTATCAGCAATCTAGTTCCCATAGTACAAGCTTTGCTTAGTTTGGGACTGGACGTGTGAAATGTCCGTGAATATATATTTATGTATTTTAATTGGCAATATGACCTACGCACTGGTTTCTGTGGTCAAGGTAACCATTGTTCTTTAACTGATATCATACATATCAAGGTTAAATAACTTAATGTGAACGTTCAGTTAGGGTTTGGCGCACACTATGCGTCTTACGGCCGGTTTCTCGAACGATGATCAACGAAAAAATCAAATAATTATGTACCATGTGTCAAACTTAACTGTAAAAACTGTCAGACTGTAAAAACGGATCAATCGTGATTTCGGTTTCCAGAAACCGGCCGTTATTCTTGCGTTTTTTATTATTGCTAAAAGTACCTAAGTACATAATGTTTTGTTAATGTTAGGGTTTGGCGCACACTATACGTCTTATTCACTGATTTCCAAAATACAAGTTTTTACTTAGTTCGGAAATTAAGGAGTCCACATCAAATACTGACATGTACTATTTTTTTTTAATTTTTTAGTGTCCTAATGTATGTTATGTTTCTGTTACTTTGTACGCTCTTTGGTTGATCAATAAACTTTATTTTTTGAAGTGAAAACTTCTTTAGCGGCGCTGGGTGGGTAAAAACTTTCAAACTCGCGTCAGGGTCACGTGACGTCGAAAAAGCGTAAGATCTTATTTAATTTTTATACATTGCTCGTAAAACAAGAGACGACAAAAGAACACACTTGCGGTCACGCGACGTATGACTCAAACAATTAAATAGTGTTGTGGCGACATGACGTGACGATGACGTGGCGACATGACGTGACGTGACGATGACGACGAAGCCAACGAAGACACAGACACATTCGCGCTTGCGCGATGACGTGACGATGACGTGGCGACATGACGTGACGTGACGATGACGACGAAGCCAACGAAGACACAGACACATTCGCGCTTGCGCGAATGTGTCTGTGTCTTCGTTGGCTTCGTCGTTGTGTCACATTCGCGCTTGACATGACACAATCACAATGACACAGACACATTCGCGCTTGCGCGAATGTGTCTGTGTCAGTGTGTCTTCGTTGTCTTCGTCGTTGTGTCACATTCGCGCTTGCGCGAATGTGACACAATGACATGACACAATCACGACTGTGGTTATATTTTTGAAGTGAAAACTTAAAAGTGAAAACACAACGTTAATATTGAAGTTTTCACTTCTGCCGGCACTCCCGGAGTGCTAGCTTTTTTTTTATTATATTCTTGCGTCGTTTATTATTGTTATACAGGATGATTTGTAATGCTAAGGTTTGGCGCATACATTGCGTCATATTCATATCAGTGCGTCAACGCACCGCTGTCACACGAAGGAAAAAAAGATGAGCGGTTAGCCGTTTACAGCGATACGTTGCACACGCTACGTACACGTTACGTTGGTGAACCTTAGCTGCTGCTTATACGAACCGTTTACCTTAAAATTTAGCACGATCAGGGCTCTGAAACGATAAAGTCTGAGAGTATTCTAGTGATGTATTTTATCGATAAGCTGCAAAGGTTAATTATTATCGAGACACGTCGAATCGTCTCACGATTTTGTGTAGATTGCATGAGAACCGACGGTCTTAGGTGTTAAGACTATTTTACATTGGACAATTAATAAAACAATAAAAACTTGAGAGGTGTTAAGGGACACCCGGATGGAACGAAGTTCTTTATTTAATAACTGGCTTGCTTTCTATGAGAGAGAGAGTGATACAGAGAAACACGCGCACGTCGCACGGCTTACAACTATAGCAAAAAGTGTCGTTACAACTTTTGATCTTAATTTTTTCCGCCTACCCTCCTTTCGCAACGCGCGATAAGGAACTTCGTTCCAAAAAAGTTGTATCAAAGTCAAGTTTTCTTTATTTAAAAAAAAAGGAAATAACGTTCAAACAGCTACTAAAAGTCAAAGTCAGAAATCAGCTCAAAACTGTTCAACATCAGAGGGCTTAGTCCGAAGACGCATTTCAAAACTCCCTACTCTCGAGCCGACAGTCGTCTCTCGGATGTCCATACATTTTTGTATGGCTATCCGAGAGACGACTGTCGGCTCGAGAGTAGGGAGTTTTAAAATGCGTCTTCGGACTAAGCCCTCAGATAGTTTTCATTTGAAACATAACGAACACTTTTAAGGTAAATATCTCTCTTAGCAAGTTGACAGTGACAGTGATAGATAAAATCGATACATCATGCACTTTCCCATCACTAACGTTCACACGTCTGCGTCACTTGAGATCGTGTGGTTTGACAACCAGTACCTCTACCATGAGTTGTCACAGTAAAATCGCCTGACTTTACTACAGTAGTTACGTCAATATTAGTATTACGAATTTTAGTACCCAACTATCCGCTAGAGTCGCTGTACAAATCTTCATATTTTTTTTTTAACTACAGACGCTAGCGAGTGTAGTATATATAGTACCTATAGTAAAAACTCATGGTAGAGCTACTACTATAACTTAATTTTACTGATCGAGTGGCTTGACAACCTGTCATGACCTGACCTGTCACATGCTTAGCCTTGCCCCACTCAGCAAGGTGGAACCTTAGTGGCCACAGACGATCCTTCCTATCGTCCAATCGGCATGACACTGCAGGCTGGAGGATCCAATCTGCAGTACGTCCATATACACCACACACGATCCAATCTATCGTCCAATCTATCGTCCAATCGGCATGACACTGCAGGCTTGACGACGATTATGGCTTTTTGCTTTTGACAGCGTGATTCATGTCGGATTTTGAAAAATTTTTTTCGACGGATTCAGATATAAAATTGCACAAATAACAATGCTTTTTAATTTGAGCTCAATCGGATTGCTGGAAAAAAAGTTGGAAGCGATTACCCAAAGAGGGGGGACGAAAAGGGGGGATTTCGGATTTTTCTGGTACTCACCCCCCTTGTTTAGTCGATCTGCATTTTTACTTTTTTCAATTTCAAAGCCCTTCTTACGAACTGAACTGCCAATCGCCCACAGCCACACACGGTCCAATCGGCAGTATCCAATCGATGTGATCAAGCCAAAAGAATTGAACTGCCAATTGCCATCCATTCTAACTGTCATGCCAATCCACTCCCACACACGGTCAATTCTAACTGATCCAATCAGTAGCGTCATGCCGATTGGACGATAGGAAGGATGGTGTGTGGCCAGCAAAGTAATTATATCGTGCTAATGAGTAATTTCGTTATAATACTAACTAGAGTACCTACTTAATAATAATTATATTTTTACAAAAATGAACAAAACATCGGCCTTGACAATTACTAAAAAATATTAAAGATTACTCAAAAAGTACTTGTCAGATCGTAATTAAATTGGGTTAGTTTCATAATCCCCATTGAAAAATCATCATCATGGGGATTATGGTACTTTGAGTCCCATAATCCCCATGATTTTGATGTTTTCAAAATCATGGGTAATTAATTGGGATCATCATAATGTAAATAAATGATTATGATTATAATAAATGATTATGATTATAATCATTTATTTACATTAAATGTACCTAAGTGCAAAAGTTCTCAGTAGGTACATTCTTCTTCTGAATCTATCAAACAAAAAATAAGAATCTTCAAAATCGGTTCACAATCAACAGAGTTATCGCGTAGCATAGGTATAGGCGACCAAGAAATTGGTTTACCACTCTAAGGCCGTTTGTCCACCGCCGCCGTCACCGTCACGTCACCGAGAACAAGATGACGGCGCCGAAGTAGCGGTACATACATTTACTTAAGCCGCGTGTCCACCGCACATCCGTCACCCGAGCGCCGTCATCCCGGCCGCCATATTAAACTCGGCCCGAAATAATCTCGTTCTCGGTGACGTGACGGTGACGGCGGCGGTGGACAAACGCACTTAGGCTGAATATCATTTGCACGTACAAAACGTCAAGGGCTATTTTCGCTTGACAGATTAATAACTGCTACGTCAGAATCTGTCAATGTGTAATCATGTCATCAAAAGTGGTAAACCAATTTCTTGGTCGCCTATACATACCTCCAAAAAACAATCGACTAAAAAACTTAAATAAATCTAAGATCTGTGCTATTTTTTCTTAAATCACTTAAAAATACTACCTGTAGACGAGAACAAACAGACAGAACGACATAAACATTTTTAAGCCAATATCTGAGACGCTTCGCTCGATAACGAATGAACTTTCCACAACATATTAAAGAACGTTGTACGCCATATCAGGAAGAAAGGTAAGACCTTGGCATTAATGGTGCAGGTTCGAAACCGGTCGTGTGACGTGCGTGAATACCATGTGTTACATGACGTGGTTATACATGACATGACTCATGTAGTCTTGTATGACTTAAACTATGATATTTATCACTAAGGTGACTATGTGCCGGAAGACGTAACATAGAACAACTCACCGCACTATATAGGTTGGTTTATGAGGGTAGTGAAGGGCAAGTCCGAAACCTTATAAAAGAGTAAGAATAAGGTTTATAAAAAAATTGGCTAGGTGAAAAACTCCAATTCCCACTTTGCCGGTTTTATTTATAAATCTTTTATTTTAGTACAGAATACATCGAATGATTTGAAAAACAAAATAAGATACAGTTGAAAAGATATAGCAAAGGAGAATGGGCTATCTTCTATGAAGCGCGGGCCACGTCTAAAAAGAAGGCTCAGAATGGTTATTTCCCTTTTTATTATTTTGTTATTTTACACGCAAGAAAACTCACCAACTTTTCAAATCTTTTGGCTGATTTCGTAAAAAATATTTATAACTACGTAGCAGATGCCCGCGATTTCGCCATATCATCTTTATATTTTAGACAATTCACACAACATTTTCATAAATTAAATCAAATTTAATCAAACCGGGTGTTCTGGGTATTTTATAAGTATAATAATAAATATCTATCTATGTAATGTATTGTAATAAGTATGTCAGTCTTCTAGTACCCATAACACAAGCTCTGCTTAGCTTGGGGCTAGATGATGTTGTGTGGATGGTCCAGCAATATTTATTTATTTTATTTATTCTGTATTGACGACAAGATTGTTTAATAAAACAGTACCATGAGAACTAGAGTATATGTAATTATCACACGCCCTAAAGAATTAACTTCTTCGCGTGACTGTAGTATTTAAAATACCGTATGCATGTATAGATGGATACTTGATTCTCTTCTATATTGTACGGTAGATTTTCGTAATATACGCGATAATTTTTGTCGAGAACAATTTTTTTAAAATTCGATACTCACATTTGATAAGTGGAAAACGCTGAAAAAACTGTAAGTATTGTTCATTGATAAGTGGTCTAATATTTTTAGGGTTTCGTAACCAAAGGATAATACGGGACCCTATTACTACTACTACCCTATGGGACTCCACTGTCCGTCTGTTTATCCGTCTGTCGCCAGGCTTCTTCTTCTTATTTCATGAACCGCGATAGTAGAGGGATAGAATTTTCACAGAGGCTTTATTTCTGTTGCCGCACTTGCCGCTATAACAACAAATATAAACAATCAGTATGAAATAAATATTAAGGAGATCATACAAAAACGAGATTTTTTAGCCCGGAACCCTTCGTACAATCAATCATCTTTTGTCATCACCACAGTGAGACAGACAGATGGACATAGGACATGTACAGGTACACCTTTGTACGTATCCTATTTTTAAGTGTCCTGTTTTTACGTACTTTTGTTTTTCTGTGTGTACAATAAAGAATGGACACCGAAGTCTAACTATAGTATCCCGTTTTATCTGTACGGAACTCTAAAAACGTTATCTATACATAATAGGTTCGTATATCTATCAGTATGCGGTACATTGCTCCACTTAGCTTACGACATATAAATGCACTTCGTCTTAACAATGCTCTAGGCACGCCAAACGGCTGCTGTTGCGTGAAACCAGTTTCGGTAGTACGAGAGCCGGTTCAACATAATATAATAGAAATCGAACTTATCTATACTACTATACTACTTCTATACTAATATTCTAAAGAAGTAGTGTTTGTATTGCTGAGTGTCATAGGTTATATAAAAAACCGAAAAATAAAAAGTCTTTTACGTGGAAGTCCGTTTTGCAAAGTGAATCGGAGAAAAAATGGTCGAATTATGCCCAACGAAGTAGCCACGGGTCAGCTAGTATTTTATACTAACAAACATTTGCTCTGGATGGAAATCGAACCCACGACCCACATGGAATGCAGAACTACTATCAACTGAGCTGTGACGCCTGTCATGTGTCTGTTTAAGTTGTTTTATGTTGGTTATAGTTTTTTAATCATCTTGTTTAAAAAATATTTGTTTAACCCATTAGAGGTCGCTGTACTCGATTGAGTACAGGTAAACATTAATTTTTAGTTTAATTATAAATAACGTTTTTGAAAATACAATTTACTATTTTGATACATAAAATAACTATTTATATTAATCCAATAAAAGTTTTGAGTGATTACTTATATTTTGTTAGAGAGGGTAGTTTGAAAATTCATCGTGATGGCGACCCACAGGTAAGTGCAGTTTTTATTTATTTATGTCGTGTTTATCCTGAAAAAGTTCCAGTTTTCGATATTATTTTAGTACAGTGAAATGTTATCTTTGATATAAGTAATAAATAATTGAGTGAATAAATTATTTTTGTGTAAATATTGTGAGTTATTTTCTTCTGTACTCAATTGAGTACAACGGCAACTAATAGTATCAAAAAATACCTTTCTTTTTCAGACTGTTCATTATGAATAGTAGACCTTTTGCAGTGGCTTTCAATTACATTGGCCTTGAAAAACCCTTGCTGCCGTATCGGAAGACAGTGATGATGATAACCAGTATGATATAGCCATCATACCCACCAAAACGTAGTAGTCACGAAGTATATTTACGTCACGAATGACAAGATATCATGTCTTCTAACAAGAACATGCTATGATATGATATGAAGAAGAAAGAAAGAACTGCATTTGATTTCAGATTTGACACAAACAATGAAAAATTTTAGTTAGATGTAAGGACAATAGTGTTTGCTCGATGGCAACAAATTATGACACAGTTGAGCCTATGGGTTATGTAAAGCCTTGGTGTCCTACGTGTTCCAAAATTACAATGAAGGAATAGGAGGCCTAGATGAATTAGATCAGTCTATCTCGCTATACAGAATTGCTATTCGATGTCAAAGGTGGTGGTGGTTCTTATTTACTTCCATGGTGGATATGGCCGTTGCCAATGCCTGGCGACTTCATGTAATAAGCCTTGAACATCCTATGGATCAATTATTATTTGTACGTAGAGTTGCAAGGTACTATTTACGACAAGAAGGTGCGAAAAAGTCGGCCATCGTCCTCTTCGGTTCAAGGTTTGCTTCAAAATGGGACAGGAATATTTCCAAAAAAAACTTAAAAGCAATTACGGTGCGTAATATGCCATTCTAGGGTGCGTTGGGAGTGCAAAAAGTATCTGCATATGCTTTGTTTAGCAAGGTCATGTATTGAAAAGTACCACCTATGAATGGCCATTGTACTCAATTGAGTACAGCCCCCTAACTTAAAAAATAATAATAATAAAAAAAATCAAGTTGTCGATTATACTTCTAATTACCCTTCTTAATATAAAAATAAAGTTGATTTACTAAAAATATACCTGAGTTTAATTTGGCCTCTAATGGGTTAAGTATAATACAAATAGATTTAGATCAGCTTCATGCAGTCAGCTCCTGAGATATCATGATATGTGGCAATTGGTGCAGTACTGACCCTTGCAACAAGGAAACGACTGGCATTATAATGAAAGGAATTACGTTAGCGGTGTATTTGAAATAAATGCTTTATTGATTTAATCAATATATATGTAGGCTTTACTATTTACTATCTTCTATTCTATCCAATACTTTTGATAAGTCACCTGCAGAAAATAATAATAATATAAGTAATAAATAATGCTACAAAATCATCTAGCCCCAAGCTAAGCAGAGCTTGTGTTATGGGTACTAGAAGACTGACATACTTAATACAATACATTACATAGATAGATACTTTTTATTATACATGTAAAACACCCAGAACATCCAACATTTATCCCAAGGCGGGAAACAAACCCGCAACCTTCTGCGCTGCAGGCGGACCTTCGCCCGCCGCGCCACATCGGTCGTCAAAATGTATAATCATATAATCCAATATTTTTGATAAGTCACCTGCAGAAAAGATCACAACTTTGAATTATATATTTTTTAAGCTATTGCATAGCTTCTATCGCGGGCCTTGAGCGTGGAGACCAAACCCAGAAATCCCGTAACGAAATAACCTAACACTCCGGCAGCAAAAAATGCTTTACCGCGGCAGTTCCCGAGTGCCACACATTTTTTTTTTATAGAATTCGGTCTCTATCGTTTTTAGGCAACCACAACACGATTCATCTAATTATTTGAATGAAAAATGTACGTCGTAATTTAAAATGAGTTGTTAAGCGTTTTGTAAGCGACCCTGGTGAAGAATTAAGTACAGTAAGACAAAAAGTTCTTATATATCATTATTGTGTAATAGGAGCATTATTATAACTAGTTGTTACCCGTGACTTCGAACGCGTTGCAAGTTGAAAAAGCTCTTGAAAAATCATCATTATTTAATACTGACAAAAATATCAACAACATGAGAAGAGACGAAGACCGTGCTCAGTGACGCCTCTGCTGACACCTACCTCCAGCATACTGATACAGGTTGATGATCATCATCATCATCAACCTATGTCAGTCCACTGCTGAACGTAGGTCTCTGCAGACGCGCCACTGAGCCCGGTCTTCGGCTCTTCTCATCCAGTGTTTGCCAGCTAGGTTGATGATGACACAAACTAATAATTATATTTTTTTTAGATGACCAAAACCGACTTTAATCGTGATAAGGTATATTTAGTACCAATTTCACAACTAGATGTCGCTGCACCAATGTCGATTCCTAGATCTATCGAAGTGTTTTGCGTGTCACGATCGAAGTTATGTGACTAAAACAAAGATTACCCAAAAAGAACTGGTCCGATCTTTATAAAATTTTATAAGGGTCTAGCTCTGAAATATGCCTTACCGATCAAAAAATGAATCATCAAAATCGGTTCATAATTGGCGGAGAAATCGTGTTACTTACACACCTCTTTTGAAGTCAAAAATATAAGATCATAATTAAGTAAAAATATAAAGTAATTCAACATTTTAACTCAATACAATGCCATATTTTTGACATGTCTACACAAAGTCATTAAGATAATAATCAGCGGCCGTATTAGCAACCATAAAAGCTATTTAAAACTATATTTGGATATGTAACTGTACTGTGAGAATATTAATAAAAGACACGTTGTTTTGGGAAATATGAATTGTTAATACTGGGTTAACGACGAAGAATGATTCCTAAAGTTTTATAGAATGTATAAATAATCATGGACATTTCACACATCACACTCTAGTCCCAAACTAAGCAAGCTTATATGGGAACTAGATTGTTGATAGAATACTTACATACTTTTCTTTTGTAAATATTCATAGAATACATAGTAACAGACACAGAACAAATATTTATGTTTATCACACAAACATTTGCTCTGTGTGGGAATCGAACATACGACTCACAGAATGGAAGGCAGAGCTACTACCAACTGAGTTATCAAAAAATGTTTCTTAATGAATTAAAACGGTTGCAAACTAATTACAGTAAAGTAAATTAACGCTTAAAGAAATACGGTCTATCTTATAAAAAGTTAGCGCAGACTTGAAGTACTGATTACCATACGTAATGATGACATAAATTCAACGCTAACTTTGTATAAGATAAAGGAATGAAATTTAAAAAGGAATATTTTATATTTATTTTTGGAAATAATAAAACCTATGTCTACCACTGGCACAATGGACTTTTCAAACTATCGATAACAAATATACTTAATACAAGTAAAAAAAAAACTCAATGAAATCAATCACATACATTTCATCGACATTGGTACACCGGATCTACACACTTCCCTATCAACATTACCTCAAAAACCCACCTTATTACTTACACCCCAAGGTCTATTTCCCTAACAAAATTATTTTACCAACTTGATCCGTGAAAACCTTATAATATGAACTTTAAGGCTATACAAATAAAGCTTCTTTAACCAACTAAAAGATTTATAAAAATTATTAACGATAAATTGAACTTTAAGGCAATACAAAAAAAGTCGATAGTGTTCAAGTACAGTGACTTAATGTCCGGTTGCAAGGAATTGTTGGTAACGGACAATAAGTCGGTGTCCCCGACGAGGTCATACAAAATTATATCATTGACTGTACGGAATGCAGGGTGAAAGGGTGGCTGTGTGTGATAAGCTGAAGCGACAGCGGTTTTATTTATGATAAAACCGCTCAATTCGACGACCTCAAGTTGAAGTCGTGGAATTACTTTTTTTGTACTTGTGACAGGCGTGACAGTTGGTAGTAGATCTGCTTTCCATGCTGTGGGTCGTGGGTTAGATTCCCACCCAGAACAAATGTTTGTGCGATGAACATAAATATTTGTTCAGTGTATTTACAAAAATAATATGTACCTACTTATAAAAGTATTCTGTCAGCAATCTAGTTCCCATAGTAGGTACAAGTTTTGCTAAGTTTGGGACTAGAGTGTGATGTGTGAAATGTCCGTGAATATTTATTCTATTAAAATTCTAAATGTAGGTTTTATTCGGATATCGGCGATGACAAATATTCTAATCTTTCTTATCGGAGTCATGTTCGGATCATATTTTAAGACCTGCTTGTAAACTTGGAGCAATAAACGAGCCTAACAAAAATCATTAAAAACCTGCTTCCGCTAATCGCTCTGCTTGTAACCCAGCCCACTGCTTAACGTCTAGAATCGCGAGTGAGTGGTAGGCGTGACGTACAGACAGGAATTCAACAAGTATATAGATCAAAACCAATATCTTTAGGTAGTTTTAGTAACAACCTAACAACTAATATATTTTTGTATTGTATTTATTTATTTATTAAACAAAATCCACAGCTCTTAATTTATAATTTACAAAACTTATAGACAATACATAAAGCCAATTATGGATTTACATTTTATAATATAACTATATATTTTATATATTAACTGGGGTCACCAATTAGATTCGCTCGGGGTCCATTTTAAGACAGATGAAATGACCACCGCGGTCGCACATTTCATAAAAAACAAAGGTAATTAAGAAAATTACAAAGGTATTATTATTTACATATCAATGAGAAAAGTGTCATTTTTTATAGTTAATTTATCTGTCTGAAGTTTGGAGTGGAATTGGTGCAAACTATTGACATTCGCCCGGAAATTTTCGAATTAACGTCAACAAAAATACTGCGTGGGATATATTTTTTTCGGTCCGCATGCCTTTTAGGACCGCGGTCCACCATTTGGTGACCACTGGTATATATTAGTAGTATATGTATTGTATGTAGTATTGTATGCCACAGACAGACACACATACAGACACCCCAAACTTATAACACCCGTCGTTTTTTGCGTCGGTGGTTAAAAATACATATAAAAAAATAAAAAACACAAAAATAGTTTATTGGGAACAATAAAAACTTAGGACTAATAACAAAATTTGAAACGATGATGGCTACAATAGTTGTAGTAACTGTGGCGCAGCCATCAACGCCCACCTCCTAGACAGGCAAATTGTTCCTCGAAAACAAGGGTATTACAAGCTTAAATTTCAAATAAGGTTACACAAAAAAAGAAGTGATATAAAACAAAACAAAAGTATCAAAGAGCACAAAATGGGATGTTGAGCGATGAAGAGGAAGTTCGTGTGAGAGTAAATGTGAAGGTGAGTGTGAGTGAGAGGGGAGGGTGTGTGTGTGTGAGTGTGAGTGTAGTGTGAGAGGTGAGAGGGTGTGTGTGAGTGTGCGTGAGGGGAAGAGGTGTGCTTGTGAGAGAGATTCGAGTTATACATATGACTATGTCTATCAAAGGGATTCAAATCAAATCAAATATTTCTTTATTCAATAACATCACGCGGATCATTTAGAATCGTCTTACATACTAGGTGATTCTAGGTGCCAGTTCCACGCGACCAGATCCTAGAAGAACGGGCAAGAAACTTACGGCCATAGTTTTTTTATGTGATCCTTCTTACAAAGAATTACAATTAAACTTTTAATTAATTACATAATTTGAATACATAGATTATTGGTTTGATCCCCACAAAAAAACAAACATTTCTAAGGACATTGATGTGTATTAAAAAAAACCTATTTTTATAAGAATTCTATCAGCAATCTGGTTCCCATAATAAAATCTTTAGTAGGTAGTTATATTGTTTTGTGTGAATGTCCATGAATATTTAAATAAATACTAGCAGCCTTGTTCACAATTACGTGACTTTCCATTGGTGAAAGAATTTTCAAAATCGGTTCAGTAGTTTCAGAGATTGCCTACAATACAACAATGATGAAAATAATAATGACGACCGATGTGGCGCGGCGGGCGAAGGTCCGCCTGCGACGCGGAAGGTTGCGGGTTCGATTCCCGCCTTGGGATAAATGTTTGTACGATCTGCAAATATTTATTATGGGTATTTTATATGTATAATAAAAAAATATCTATCTATGCAATGTATTGTATTAAGTATGTCTGTCTTCTAGTACCCATAACACAAGCTCTGCTTAGCTTGGGGCTAGATGATGTGTGGATTGTCCAGCATTATTTTTTATTTTTTTATAGTATAAAAATATAATTCAGGGAGTTTTTTATGTGTTAGAGGATTCACATAGATACATAGTTGGTACCTAAATATCATCGTTGCGAAAGCGAACCAGGGGCCAAGATACACTGGTCATACACTTTATTCTGGTCTACTATATTCAGCAGAATGCAATCACTTTTTACATAAATTGTATGTTTTTCTAAACCCAATAACCTTACTTTAAAACCGACTTAAAAATAGGAAGAGATTTCTATTCGATTGTTTTTTTTTTGTTTCATGTAGGTACCTATGTTATTATTAGGGTACCAATTAAAATCATTTTTTTGTTTTATGTTTAATATCTGTTTTCTTAGTACAAATTGTCACTAATATACTTCAGAAAAAAAAAGCCGCCTTTTGTTTATCAAAAATATTTTTGATAATGCAACTCCAAAGTGGTTTTATTTATTTAGGTATATCGTTGCGTGATAAGTTCACTAATAAGAATTAGTTTGTCGCGAACAAAGTATTTTTTTTTTTTTTTTTTCTACACAACATCACCAAAGTCACATGCACTATTTAGTAAAGTACGTATGAGTATTTGTATATGAGGGTACACCATCATAGGTTACCACTAAAGGTAGTGGGTAACCTTTAGAAGTCTTGAACTATACAAATAAACTGCATAGTGATTTAAACTTTGCAATAAGACACGGCCAATTGATTCACGTATAAAATGTTACAACTACGGTCTACCTTATAAAAAGTTAGCGCAGACGTGAAGTATTGATTACCATACATAATGATGACTTAAAGTCAACGCTAACTTTTTATAAGATAGGGGGTACCTAAATGTGTAAACTTGATAATCCTGGTTACGGCCGCACATTGTTTAAAGGGTTCCGTATCCAACGGGACCCTGGGTGTTGCTATGTATTCTATGTATGTATTGACAAATAAATTATTAATCTAGTTCCCATAATACAAGCATTGCTTAGTTTGGACAAGAGCGCGATGTGTGAAATGCCCGTTTTTATTTTATTTCAATCATGTACATATTTAAAAAAGGCATTAAAAATATCATAGGTCAAGATCACAATTAGATAACATTAATTGTTTTTTGACCATTTAAATTTTACAGACCTGTTACTTGTTGTTAGTTTCATGTTGGTTTGCGGAAATAGTAAAGTAATAAATAAATTACAACACAACATCGTATTACGTCTTTACAAGCATTTAGTTTCCTGTTTTAGTGAAATAAAACGCGAAAGTTTCTGTGGATGTATGTTTGTTATGTATTTATGTATGTATGTATGTTGGATGTATGTTGTATGGTTGTCTCTTTCACGCAAAAACTACTGAATAGATAATAAACTGATTTTATTAATAAACTGAAACTAAATTTAATTTAAGGATGCATTTTTATCCAGCGTACGTACTGAATTTTGAGAGCTATATGGACTGCCAATTGCCACTTCAACTTCTTTATTTCCACTAATATGTCAGTAACTAACTATTCTTTCAAGTATTTCATAGTAACATCCTATATTTCACAACACTGGTCCAGTGTCAAGCTGGTCACATCAGTACCCTACCGTCTTCGTTATGTATTTTGAGTCTATTGATTTCCGTATATGAGGGTCATCTGCATCTCTACTTTGCTCTACCTTCTTGGTTTGTAGAGATGAAGGTAAGATTCGAACTTGCGTTCTTTTATCTGGCATCCACTTCGGAGAGCACTGTCTCCGAGTCAAGGGGTATGGCCCTGATTTGCTGTTGAGCCTATCCAGTGGCGTTGTGTGGGTCTCTGTGGGTCCGTTGATACAAGGAGATCGCGAGGGAGTGGTCGCCATGGTCCAAGGTTTTCTGGTGGTCTTGCATGAAGCGGCGCTAGGGCGTTGAGCAAGGGAGTTGAGGTGTTTTTCCGCCCAAAACGTGCACATGACATTGACAGATCAGAAGCTTGACGTTGACAGTTACCTTACCAATTGTGCACTAGTGTAATGCATACTAGATAAATGAATACAACCATCACCTTATGTGACCACGTAAATATAAATAAATAAGTAAATATTTCCGGACAATGCACACATCGCGCTCTAGTCCTAAACTAAGCAAAGCTTGTACAATGGGAAGTAGATAGCTAATACAATGCCTATATATTTTTTTAATACATAGAATACACAGTAACACCCAGACACAACAAATATTAATTTTCATTACAAACATTTGCTTTGGATGGGAATCGAACCACGACCCACAGCAAGGAAGGCAGAGCTACTACCAACTGAGCTGTGACGCCTGTCGTGTCGACCTACTCGCGGTTCGTTGTGCCAATTACAACCTGTTTTCGACTGTGTTTTGTATTATAGGGTTAGTTAGATTTATACAACTCAGTATTATTCACTAAGGTTATCTATCATTACCTATAAGGAACTTCTGAATATACTTGGTAGATTTTTAAGAATATTTGTTTTTGCACTTATTTGGGAATTACAATAATTAAACTTATAATGAGTAAGGTTGTGTACCTTTCCCATTGTATGATTTATTATTAATAATTACATCGAATTATAATACAGCACTATAAAGAAGTAAGTTGCACCTAATTTGTAAGGAAAGGAATTAACTCTTTAGTAAAAATCGGCCATCTTGAATTGCAATTTGGCGGGAAGAAAAATTGTCTATGACATTTTTGTTTTTTTATTTAAGGCTAGTGTTGGTTTAATTATTCTTCCAAAAATGCATAAACATTAGTTTTCTGTATTTTAAGTAATTGCAATCACTAGAAAACCATTTATCTAGGCGTAATTTGCTAAATGCTAAACAGAGCATCAAACATACATTAACGCGTCGTAATATACTTATAAATGAGTAAAGATGTATACAGATTGTGTTATTTGTCTAAACTAATATTATAAAGAGGAAAGATTTGATTGTTTGCATCGAATAGGCTCCGAAACTACTGGACCGATTTCAAAAATTCTTTCACTGTTGTGAAGCTTCATTATCTGCACTGAACATAGGCTATATTATAATGATATTTTTCATATAAGCTACCCGTGCGAAGCCGGGGCGTACTACTAGTACCTAACGAATATATAAAAAATATTCAAGGACATTTCACATTATATTCTTGTCCTAACTAAGCTAAGCTTGTACTATGGGAACTAGATTGCTGATAGAATACTTATATACTTTAATATGTACTTTTAATGTATCACGTGATTTAAGATATCAAGCACTAGCTTGGTAAGATTTAATAAATCTTTTAATCAAAATATTTGGATAGTTTAGTATAATTTTTGTTGTATTTCTACATTCTAATGATATTATAACTGATTGTGATGAACTGTTTATTATTTTAAAATATCTGTACATAACCATGTTTACTGCAAATAAATATTTATATTTAAAACACCTATACCTAAATAAATTGTGTGTGAATAATAAATCTCAGCATTGTTAAGTAATGCAAAAATTATGTAAAATGATTCTTCATAACGTAATATTATGTCAGTTTATAATTTACATACATTGATATGAGTAAGTTTTTTATTAGAACATCTTGAAATGATCAATTATGTGTTAAATGGAATTTTTATTGGCTTTTATGTTCTTTATGATGTGTTAATTAATCTTGTTGAATACATTAGACAGGCGTCACAGTTCAGTTGGTAGTAGCTCTGCCTTCCACGCTATGGGTCGTGGGCTAGATTCCCATCGAGAGCAAATGTTTGTGTGATGAGCACAAATATTAGTTGTGTCTGGGTGTTACTATGTATTTATAAAAAAAAACAAGTCATTTAGCAATCTAGTTCCCATAGTACGAGCTTTGCTTAGTTTGGGTCACAGTTAGAGAAAAGACGTGAAAGGAACCATGCCCTATTTAAAAAAAAACATATCACAACAAAACTAAGCTTATTTCTTACTAGTAGTACGCCCCGGCTTCGCACGGGTAGCGGGTAAGGAATTTTTTTTACAGCTTGGGTTACATAATTGAAGTTTTAGTAGGGATCCCTATTTTTTTTGAAAATATAATATAGCCTCTGTTCATCGCAGATAGTGTAGCTTCACAACGGTGAAAGAAATTTTTAAATCGGTCCAGTGGTTTCGGAGCCTATTCGATGCAAACAAACAATCAAACAAACAAACAATCAAATCTTTCCTCTTTATAATATTAGTTTAGATGTAGCCTAATGGATAGCGCCACGTCAAAAAAAAGCTATGTCTAGAAATTAGCCTGTCAATTATAATTGATATTTTATCAAGATCATCTCGATAAGTATACTGAATTAATTATACTTAAAGCTATTACAAAATGTATTTATTAATAGCTATTAAAATATTTTATAGTTTTTTTACAAATAGAAAGTAAAAATGTTTTTTTATGAAAAACTTAAGTTGTAGACAGATCTTAATCCAATTTATATAGGGCAACCTTTGTAATCTATCAAATAATAAAAGAATCATCAAAATCAATTCATAATTGGAGTAATGGTCGCGTAACATACCTACAAAAATAGGACAATTTTTTTTATTTGACTTTTTTCAAAAATATTGGTTTTTTATACCAATATTTTTGAAAACGTTTGTAACGAAATAGCATCGGTAAAAGCTTATTATAATTCTCTTATTTTTTTTTCCTGCATCTAGGGCAAATGCTCGATTATTTATTCCGCCAAATCATTATTAAGTTAGACGACTTCCGAAGTCTATGCGTAGATCGGCAGATAGTCTGGCTTATTTCGTAATTTTATGCCTTTAAGATAATAAGTACACAGGCTTTACATTACTTTACACTAAGCTTTTGAATCAATACAGAATTTAAGAGCTATCTATAGATCGTTTGCAAGGGTCTGTGGATAGCTCAACTGGTTATGTATTTTATAAATACCTACCTATGTGAATTTCGTAAATGGTCGCGTGGAACTGGCACCTAGAATCACTTAGTATGTAAGACGATTCTAAATGATTTGCGTGATTTTACTAAATAAAGTAATTTTGAATTTGACTGTGAAATACTGTAATAATCGTAAGTTTGTTTGAGAATAATAGTACAGTAGTAAATATTTGTACGATCTGCAAATATTTATTCCGACTGTTCTGGGTATTTTTTTATAATAAAAATATCGATCTATGTAATGTATTGTATTAAGTATGTCAGTCTTCTAGTACCCATAACACAAGCTCTGCTTAGCTTGGGGCTAGATGATGTTATGTGGATTGTCCAGCATTAATTTGTAGGTACCAATGCAGCCAACGCCTCTAGCTGACCGTCAAAACCCAAACGTCAAACCAAGCTGTCAAAAAATGGCGGGCTTCCTGACACCCTTCCCGCCCTTGAATATGCCGCTTACTTTTTTTTATGCGCGTTCACTGTCCGTATAAAAAGCAGGCGCAACGAAATGAGAGCACACAGTAGCCTTCGAGCAGTCTAACAGAAGTGCACGATGAGATTTCTGGTTAGTTTAATAAAACTAACTGAATTTATAATAACGCGCTTGTGAAGTGTTTAGTTGGGCATTCTAAACCTAACCTAGACCCTAAGGTCTTATGGTGTTAAATGATCGCTAACGATTGGAATAACCGTGCTAATTATAGATTCAAAGTGATTTTATGCACATAACAAAGAAAATCTTATATAATTCCTTTCTTTTCGAAATTGGGATAATAACGGCCAGTTTCTCAAACGACGATCAACGAAAAAATCTAATAATTACTATGTGTCAAACTCGGATCAATCGTGATTTGGGTTTCCAGAAACCGGCCGTAAGTGACGTGATAATTATTTGTTCGTAGATTGTCGCCACCGCCGTCCTCGCCTGCGCCGCAGCCGTTCCATCCGGCTTGCTGGCAGCACCCTACGGTCATGGCCTGATCGGTCACGGCTACAGCGCCCCGCTGGTCCATGGTGCCCCGTTGGTCCACGCTGCCCCCGTAGTCCACGCCGCCCCGGCTCTGCCCACCATCTCCCCCGGAGACTTGGCCGGTGCTGCTATCGACGCCCATGTGGAGCAGTCCGACCATGTCCGCGCCGCTGTGGACGCTACCCGCGAATACCATGACCAGGTAACGCTACGATATTTGTTGTTTGACTCGAGCAAACTTTTGACGTTTGATTCTTTTTAATCGTTGGAGTTGAAGCTTAGACAAGCGTGTTTGACAATGTGTTGTTCTGAAGCTTAGACAGGAAGTGTGTTTGACAATGTGTTGTTCTGAAGCTTAGACAGGAAGCGTGTTTGACAATGTGTTGTTTCCCCAGGCTTCCGAGCTCCAGGGACAGGCCATCAACGCCGCTGAGGACCACTCATGGCAGGCAGTAGACGCCGCCAAGACCGCTCAGGCTCAGCTCGACGGAGCCGCCGCTGGCGTCGCCCCCGTTCTCGCTAAGCAGCTTGTCGGACACGCTGCATACGCCGCCCCCGCTGTTGTCGGACACGCTGCATACGCCGCCCCCGCTGTTGTCGGACACGCTGCATACGCCGCCCCCGCCATCGTCGGACACGCTGCATACGCCGCTGCCCCCGTCCACGGCGCCTACGCTGCTCCAGTCCACGCTGCATACGCCGCCCCCGCATACGGCGTCGCCGCCAGCAAGACCGTGGTTTCCTCCTCCCTCAGCCAGACCCACCCCGGAGCCGTGGTCCACGCAGCCCCCGTCGGTTACGCTAACTACGGACACGGCCTCCACGGATGGTAAAAACTGTGATATTTTAGGTAACCAATAAAGTCAATACTCACTCGGAATTTGTAAATAATAAATTATAATGAAAAAATCTACAGGCAATAAACGAGGATGTGTGTGAATAAATGAAAATAGTAATTTATTTTTATGTTTTTACTTATTCCCTTACCTTAACAACTTAAAAACGCTAGTAATATTTATTTTTACATAACCGAAAAAGTGACTTCAATCGACATTGACAAGTAATTATGAAAAACGTACTATCAATGATAACTCAAACATTTCAGGTCAGATCTAGATCAACAAAGACCTTTAAAACAAAAAAAGACTTTTCTAAATCCGTTCAAGTAATCGGTAACAAAAAAAAGATTCAAAATAATAACCTCATTTCAAGTCGCTTATACATAAACCTCTTTATCTACAATCTAGACCCATTATTACAATAAGCGATTTACGCAGTTACGTAACTAGGTCAATATTGAATAGCAATAATATTAAGGTGACGGGTATAGCCAAATGCGTGTTTTTGGGGAAACCGAAAACCGTTTTCAGAAAAAGTGATAGCATGTGGAGTTGTGAAACTTATTATTTCCTATAACACATATATTGAACTAGTGTATTGTTACTCAAAATTTGTGCTCTTGGATATAGTTTACTTTTAAATGTAAGTTTAGTACCAACACCTTTTGCAAAAGTGTGGTTTAAGATCCCATTTTTTATGGGTTTGGCAGATTTGTTTGGTACCAAACTCAGCACAGCTATTCTTATGGTTCGTATCTTGTGACTCTAAAGAAAACATTTCTACATTAAGGTGTTTAAAGAAGAAGAAGAGTAGCGCCTTAGGAATTATAAGTGTTTGATTGCTGTGTGCTCGCAAATATACATAAGGCACTGCTTTAGAGTTTGACTATCCGAACTGTGCGCGGCTCATTATGTGTTTTGCGCCGTTGTCAGCATTTTTGTTGAAATTGAAATTGTGACGTTGCCACGCTGACTGTCTAGAGTTTAACCACCACGGCAAAAACTATGCCGTGTTACAAGTTTAACGTGTGTATAGATATAATAAATAATTAATAAACTTGGAAGTTATTGTCATTTTTATTTATTATGAAAAATTTCACCCTACCCGTCGCCTTAAATGTACTTATCTTACTTATAGGTAATCGTAGACCAATAGACTAAAGAGTTCTGTTTTTTTTTTAATCTCTCGTTTGGACGTAGAACACAAATTTGATTGTAAAATAGAATCGCTCTCCATAATCCTACTGATCCTCGTTAGAACCCACAGATTGTAAATAAAATGTTTCCCTAATTTTTAATAAAAAAAAAACACTTGAAAATGCCAAATACACAAAATGTGCGAGCCAGAGGAAGAAAAAAAATAGAATCCTTTAGACTTTAGTACATCAGTCATTTGAAAGTGGAATACGAATTTGATTATAAAATAGAATCAAATACATCTGTCATTTGAACTTGGAACATGCTTTTTTTTTATAGAACATGGCAAACGTATGTAAAATCAGACAGCCAAATACATAATAATTAAAATCAACTTCCTCAACCTTTAAAATTATATAATAACACGGTAATAAGTAATTATAATACAAGCTAAGGGTAAACCGGATTAAATAAAGCAAAAAAAGCGGAAGTTAATCGAGTATGAGACCTTGAATGTACCACTTTTAAACACAACAAAAAACTATTGAAGAATTTAGAGCTGGGTGTGTCACTACAAAAAGTGTATTTAAATGTCCTTGTAAAGTATTCAAGTTAGGTATAGAAATATCACATCAATTAATTATTGTCCTGATTTGTGTTTTTTATTGACTGGGTAGTGTTTTTTTATTTTATTTGACAGTAAATTCTAATGGACTGTGTTTTTATTCTCAGAACCTTTTTTAAAGGCATTGAAGACACTTTTTTTTAATGAATAATACCCATAATTAAATTAAAACAAACTCAAATGACGTCTATTTATGTGTTAAAAAAGTACAGACCATAACAATACCAGCATATATTAAGGAAATTTGAAATATTTAATAATAAAAAAATCAAGGTTCGAAATTTGAAATTGGCTAAATAAAAAAAAAAATCTATATTTGAAATGACTAAATAAAAAAAACTGTTCTAAATTTGAAATGATCAAAATAAAAGTTTCTTTTATTTTAATTTTTCGTTTTTTTTCGAAACTTTTAACACAGGGACAGGAAAAAAAATTAAAAAAAATGCGTAGTAACAAAAAATAAGGTTTGTTTGAAATGAGTGCTCATTGCGCGAAGAACAAAGAGCAGCCAAGGTTAGATTTAGAAGTCGTGGGAACAGCGCATGCGTGTTGCACAATACACAGCGCAGCTTCATGTCATGGGAATATTATGTTTATTCTTTTCATTGACAATAATTAACAATTTTAAGGTTAAATCTAAACTTCTAACTAAACTAATATAAACGACCGATGTGGCGCGGTGGGCGATGGTCCGCCTGCGACGCGGAGGTTGCGGGTTCGATTCCCGCCTTGGGATAAATGTTTGTACGATCTGCACATATTTATTCCGGGTGTTCTGGGTATTTTATATGTATGATAAAAAAGATCTATCTAAGTACCTAATGCATTGTATTAAGTATGTCAGTCTTCTAGTACCCATAACACAAGCTCTGCTTAGCTTGGGACTAGATGATGTTGTGTGAATTGTCCAGCATTATTTATTTAATATTATAAAGAGGAAAGATTTGATTGTTCGTTTGCATCGAATAGGCTCAGACACCACTGGACCGATTTAAAAATAATATTTCACCGTTATGAAGCTCCACATCTACGCTGAACATAATTAGGGATCACGCAACCTTCAATTATGAATGAATGAAAATGAATGAAAAACGCTTTATTGCACACAAAATTCATTCATTCATTCATTTTCAGCCTGTGTTGCTCCAGTTCACTCTGTCACACAAAAAATACACCAACAAAATACATTTAATAAAAATAACAATAGTTTGAACTTAAATTCACAATGGGCGGCCTTATAGCTCAATAGCGATCTCTTCCAGGCAATATGAACCAAGCAAAAAGACCGAAAAATTAGGAAAAAGACCAACAACACCTCTCAACCAAGCAAAAATACCGAAAAATTAGGAAGAAGACGAACAAGCCGAATCGTAGAAAATCATGATGTAGGTATACAATCATTACACACAACGCCATCTTAGCCCAAACTAAGCAAAATAATAATAATAATAGTATACCCCGGTTTTTTCTTAAAGCCGAGTAGATAAAATCTAGAAACTCAATAATAATAATATTTATTTATTTCGGACCTTAGTCCATATTTGTTAGTAACATAATCAAAGCTTGTACTATGTTCTTTGGGGCTACATATCTGATAGAATACTTTTATACATTCTTTTCTTGTTATATTTATAGAGCAACAACCGCTCCTTTAGTTTTTATAATAGCTTGCAAAGCGCATAGTATTGTAAAAATAACAGGCGCTTTTAATAACAATAAATAAACGCCTATAAATAAACAATTTTCAGAATTATTGTGTGTAGACTATCTATTTCCCATAGTACATACAAGCTTTGCTTAGTTTGGGACTAGTGTGATGTGTGAATTGTCCATGAATATTTTTTTTTGAATTAACTGTATTCGGTTGTTTAGAAGAAATCGCTGCATGCGTTAAGACCACCGATAGTAGGACTTTATTCTGTCTATAATTATTTTATTTATTGTTGTTATATAGCTCACGAATTATTTGTTTTAAATTGTCAAAATTATCCACCAGGACTAGGTTTATAAAAAAAAATGATTTCAATTCATTTACAAAATCATAACAATTGAAATAAGTAACATGGTAGTAGCAAAAGCTTGTAGTAAGTATGCAAAAAGTTTATACAAAGTTATATAAAACTTAACATCATCACGAAATAATTACTCGCAGGTTACCTAACTAAAAAAAACTTAATCCTCTTTTTGCTCGCTGTAGTCAGATAGTCATCAATTTTTGTTGCTGACAGTACTTGCACTACGTCATCATTCTACTTTCAGCGTCTACGTCATCATTCTAGTATCCGATTAAGTTCAAGAGCACGCGCTTATTGGCGTACTACAATAAAATTAACGGGCTTTTTCCTGAACTGAGGTCAGTGACATTCAATTTAACCGACTTTTCAATTCGATTGTATGTTTTTAACGCGATAACTCTGGACGTTGTTAACAGATTTTGATGATTCTTTTGTTTGATTGAACATACTTCAAAATCTTCAAAGGTAAATAAATAAATAATAATATTCACAAACATTGATATGAATTAGCAAAAAGACATTGTAAATTACGTTGTTTTTCAAACATATTTACGGTCGATGGTTTTTCAAAATTAGACCGAATAGCCCACTCAACGCCTCTGTCATAATTATTAATTTAATAAAAAATCAGTGACTTTTCCTGCTTGAATAAGTAATTTGCTTTATCTTGTATAAGCAATTAAAACCCACATTAAACTAGTACGTACTTTGTAACTGCTTTAAATACCTTATCTCTATATATAAAATATATAAAAAAATGGTTGTCTGTAAAGTCGGTTTACTGACGATAGTTGTACGTGACAACGAACGCAAAGCCCGATTGTGCTTCTTTGTCGCTCGTTCCGCGCTCTCGCTTGCACTTCAAGCCTTACATGGAACGCCTCAGAGCGAGGTAACGCCGCATGATTCATGTTTTTTCGTGCGTGCAGCCGGCTCTATCGAATTATAAGACGTTGTCACGTCAAAATGCATTGCTGTTCGTTAGTCTCGCTAAAACTTGAGAACGGCTGAACTGATTATCTTATATTGGTCTTGTAATGTTCGTGGAGGTCTAGGGAAGGTTTAAAAGGTAAGTAAATTCGAATAACTGCCGGGAAAACCCTCAAAAAAGCCCTTTTCTATTTCCCATACAAACGTTTTCTAAATAATATGTAGAGTTATTTTAACTTAATGTATCGATTGAGTACGAAGTCTGCCGGGTCAGCTAGTATTTAATAAATAATATGTAAAAACAGGCTTATCTAAATACGTTTTATATTACACCAGACTGTATGCAACTAGCGTTAAATTAAATCTTATTACGATAACATTAAAGTTGAATATTAAAAATTATTTTTGTAGGTGAACAAGTACCTTGTTAGGAATTCCGAAATAATTTAATTTCAATATAGTGAGAGAAACGGCGGCGATCTTTTACAACAGTCAGAAAAATATGATAAACAGACTAACTTAAAACACATCTCGTTCTAATCCCCAATTAAGCAAAGCTTGTACTATGGGAACTAGATCGCTGATAGATTATTTATATACACAAAAATGTTTATTCTAAATACATACATAAGCACATGGTCATAACCAAACACAGAACAATCATTGCGCATCAAAGCTAAGCTGTCCAACTGAGCTGTGACACCTGTCAATGCTATATCATCTGCCCGTGACATTGACATAACCAACATTTGACGTGCGAAAACACACCCAGCTCCCGGTCTACGTTTGACATTTAGTAAATCTATAACAATTGCGTATAATATACGTCAGAAGTTGACATTTACCGATTTATTTAAGAAGGCAATGAGGATAGCGGGTACCTGAACTTGGTTTTAATGTTCGTAAATACGTATGTGAGTATGTAAATGTATATAAACATACAATAAAATCTAGTATGTTTGGATGTTTATAAAAAAAATGATGATACAATTTTTGTGATATACATGTAATATTATTTTAAGATTACAGATTATTAGCATAAGTATATAAGAAATTCTTCAAAGTAATGATTACAATTATTGATCATCCATATATTGACAGGCGTCACAGCTCAGTTGGTAATAGCTCTACCTCCCATGCTGTGGGTCGTGGGTTCGATTCCCACCAGGGCAAATATTTGTGCGATGAACATATATATTTGTTCTGTGTCTGGGTGTTACTATGTATTTTATGTATGTATTTCCGAAAATAAAACTTCAAAATGCCCTCAGAGGTACGTAAAGCAGTTGCTACTTTTCTATTAAATCTTTGTCTTTTTAACTGTCGCGGGACACAAAAACTCAAAACAAATGTCAAAATTATCGTATCGTCTGACGATGAAACTCGTCTATACACTATATAAACTCTCGTTTATAAAATCCGTTTCAATTCATACATCACAGTTGAAGACTAAATAGAAAAAACCAAATCAAAAAAATAAGTACAGACAAATGATGCAACACGTATTGAAAATAACTGACCATCTGACAACACTTGTAAATACATATTCTTTACTACCAAGTTTTGACACTAACATAACAAGAAAATTATGACAACAAAACAAAAGTAAAAAAAAACGCGTCCATCTTACAAGATGGCGCCGCGCCTATCCGCGCGCGCTTCCTGCATTCTTCCCGCCGTTTTTTTTTAAATTTACGTTTAATGGCTACAGTCGTCTCTCGCATCCAGTTTTACTGATCTATATGTCAAAGTGGGTGGGTATAAAAACGGTTTGTAGAGAGATGAGAGCAAGCAGTAGCCATCGGGACCTTAGAGGTAGCAAGATGAGAGTGTTGGTTAGTTTTTTGTTTTTATTAAATGTTTTTGTGATTTTTAAAGTGTTTTGTGTTAATGTGAAATTTTTAAGATTGTCAATTCTGAAGATGAGATTTTTCTTATTTTTTGTATGGGTGATTTTTTAATATTACGCCTTACATGCTAAGTACTTCAATATTGTATGGGGTGTTTTTTTTTAATTCTGCGACATACATACTACTATAATATTGTAGGAATTTATGAGTATTCTATCAGCTAGTTCCCAAATTCAAAGCTTTGTATAGTTTGGGACTAGATGACGTTGTGTAACAGTGTCCTTTAACAAAGCAATTTTTTTTTAAACGTACGTCAATTCAATAATTTCTAAAGTTAAAAAAACTAAAACAAATGTGATATATATGTTTGTTATTTGAAATATTTGAAAAAAAAAGCAGCAAAAATATTATTTGAATTTAAATTAGTGCGCGTTTTTCAAATCATTAATATTTTATTTCAACAAAAATCATATCTTAATTTATCTAAATATTTTTGACAAAACATTTAATTACTAAGAGCATTAGGTACCTATTTATCTTTTAAATGAAATTAAAACCTTATTTTTATGACTTTGACATCTGTCAGTTCATCAGACAACCGCCACAGATAATTCATCTAACATCAATGTAGATCACCGAGCAGTCTTGATCTATTTATCAGTATTTAAATAAAATATTCCACATTGTAACAAGTTACTTACCTTCAAAGATATTAATGATAATAAATAGGATATATAAATTAATAATATAATAATACGCTTTAAGTTTCGAGTCTTGACAATTAAAGGTTTTTTTTAATTTCTTAACCAATACGGATTTTTTAATGACTTAATTTTTTTGTAGTTCTTCTCAATTATATGGTGTCAATTTTATCTGACAAGGATTTATTAAAAAAAAAATCTAGAGGAATGTATCCTAATTTGGAATTAATTTGTTTCTTATAGGTTTTGAACGAAAAAGTTACCACTATTTTGTTTTTAATTAGTAAACCAAAGGATACGACTTGATTAATTAGACTATTTAGATTCGGGTACGTTTCCTGCTAAATACACACTCTTCAAATGACTTGATGATGTCTTTATGAAAGACAGAGATCATACATAAATAAACAAAATACTTTCTTAACAAGTTTCTATATAGTGTCCTAGAAAGATATATACGGTTTTGCAAACTGGATGAATCTAGTCGAGAGTCTACGTGACCAGAATATTGCTTTAAACCTCTGTATCTCTTCCAGATCCTTTCTGCATTAGTAGCGTGCGTGGCGGCGGCTCCATCAGGAGTCCTCGCCCCGGTGGCATTTCCTGCCGTGGCCTTCGCCCCAGCAGTGGCCTACTCAGCAGCCTTACCCACCATCTCTCCCGGAGACATCCAAGCCGCCGCTATAGACGCCCAGGTCAAAGCCCAAGACCAAGCCATCGCTGCTGTGGACAAAGCCAGAGAACTATCTGATCTTGCAGTGGAGAATGCTAACGAAGGAGTCGTGACATCCAATGATCTGGTCAAGGAGAAGACTGAAGAGCAGTTCTGGTCTACTGAGGATAAGAAATGGCAGGTGTTGGACGCGTTGAAGACGGCGGAAGCTCAGATTGATGGATCTATCGCGAACAACGCTGATACATTAGCGAAGAGTGCAATCACTCCATACGTATTGACACCTGGCATCGCTCCAGCTTTTCCTCTGACTCCTGTATCAGTACCTGCTTTCGCTCCTGGCGTCATCGCTCCTACACTCAAAGCAGCAGAAACTGAGGAAGTTAAAGAGGAGAAATCAGAAGCGGCCGTCAAGTCAGCGGAACCGAGCGAGGAGAAAGATTCCGTTGCTGTAGAAGCACCTAAAGAGGATGAGAAGAGTGCCGAGCTCAAGGGTCGTGAGACTAAACCATTGGCTGCTATCGCCGCACCGCTGATCGCTGGACCATACAGATACCCTATCGTAGCTCCGATAGTTCCTCCAGTTCTGAAATACAGTGCAGCGCTGCCGTACGGTATTCAGACTGTTGGACTGGCCCCTCAGACCATTGGACTGGCCCCTCAGACTTTTGGACTGGCCCCTCACGCTATCGGTCTGGCGCCTACCGTTTACAACACCGTGTGGTAATCTAACCGTAGTCATTAAAGAGAGAGAAAGAAGATTACTAGAATAAAGCACTGAAAACCTATTACATTTGTTTTTTTTACAAGTAGATGTCTTAAACACAGAATTTTGAAGAACATTTTTTATGAAAAATAAATATTTATGGACATTTCAGACAATGAAAAAATTAAATAAATGCACTATGAAAACCATATTACTGAATACATACGTAATACATAGTTAAAAAGAAACTGTATTTAAATCTCAGGCATATTTTTTTTTATTATTTCATATATTTTTATTTATATTTATCAAAATCTAAAAAGTTTAATTAAAAAGAAATTACTTCAAAAATTTCCTGAAATTATAACAATTATACATAAGTATTTAAAAAAATTAAGATTTGAGCTATCTGCAGAACATTTAACAATCTATAGATAGCTAAACTGATCCAAATCAATACCCAACAAACTTGACTGTACCTAATACAAATCAAATCAAAATCAAAATCGTTTATTTCGGAACATGAAGATAATAATGAAGATACAGATTCGATAACTAGGTACAAATAATCTAGTCTAAAAATCACTGTGGAATGTACGAAGGTCACATATAATTGAAGTAAGCTTCGATTTATTACAAGTAATTAGACTTGTAAAAACCAATTTAAATACCAACAAGATACAAATTAAGCATTCACAAAAAAATACCTACAGAACGACATTTTGACATTTTATCCACAACAAAACAGGAAAAAATATAAACTAGTTCTCGGGATTCGAACTCGCGTCCTTCAGATCGGAATCCGGAAATCGGGTTCAGAAACTATAAGTTACTAGATAAAGTTTCATGAACTTTTAACAAGACACAAACTATATACTATAGACGACCGATATGGCCTGCGACGCGGAAGGTTGCGAGTTCGATTCCCGCCTTGGAATAAATGTTTGTATGATCTGCAAATATTTATTCTGAGTAGAATAAAAAACAATGTAGAATAAAAAAACTATCAAGCTATGTAATGTATTGTATTAAGTATGTCAGTCTTCTAGTACCCATAACACAAGCTCTGCCTAGCTTGGGACTAGATGATGTTGTGTGCATTGTTCAGCATTATTTATTTCATAAATATTTTTAGAGCACCCCGTAGTACTTGGTTTCTTTTTAAACCTGTCAAGTACAGTGTTACAAAGAAATCTAGTTTTATTAATTAAAATCAACTTGAAACTATAAATCGCTAACTTCCTATACCTAATACGTGTAAACTGATTATAATTACTGCGTAACCTATTACTTCTACTTCTTGTTGTAATATTGACAGGTACAGCTCAGTTGGTAGTAGCTCTGCCTTCCATGCTGTGAGTTGTGTTCGATTCCCAATCAGAGCAAATGTTTGTTTGATGAATACAATTATTTATTGTCTGGGTGTTACTATGTATGTATTTTAAAACAATGTATACAAGTATTCCATCAGCAATCTTGTTCCTATGCAAGCTTTGCTTAGTTTGAGACTAGAGCGTGATGTCAGATGTGTGAATTGTCCGTGAATATTATTTAATTTTGAGGGAAACCTTTGCCCGGCTATTGCTATAGGTTAAAAACATATCATAGACGTCATCGTATCTTTCATCATCATCATCATCGACCTATATTAGTCCACCACGTAGGTCTCTGCAGACGCGCCACTGAGCCCGGTCTTCGGCTCTTCTCATGTTGTGTTTGCCAGCTACACTCCTTGTATCGTCGCTCCATCTCGCCGGAGGGCGTCCTACACTACACAATGCCTAAACGCGGTCTCCACTCCAGTATCCGTTTGCTCCAACGGTTGTCGGTTTAACATGACTTTACTATGACCGTCATTGAAGGTAGTTTCCACCACATGCTTTGTATTCCACGTACGTAATGAGGTGACCAGGACATGATGATGTAATCTGGTTATTACCTTCCAGCATAGAAAGTAATGACCTTCGTGCGGGGACAGTCATCGTCTACGCTAACTTAGAGAATTAGCGAGACGTATCCTTAAACGAAGGATACGTCTCGCTCTAGCGGGAAATTCAATTTTTTTTGGGTTTTTTTATTGTGGCTGAACTGTTATATCTTTTACTAGTTTAAGCTACATTGCAAACATTAACAATAATTTTCTGTGTAACCCTGTATCAATTTTTGAGATTGGTTCTTTATATTAACTTACTTAATTACAAAAGTGTTTTAAACAGTTTTAGGATTAAGTAAGTTCAGAGCGAGACGTATCATCTTAAACTTAAAGAATTACCTTTAAAGATAACCTTTTTCTGTGCAAGAAATACTAAAATATTTAAATTTTGTCGGACATGATATACATCACACTATACATTAATACATTTGGTTTGTATGTACAATATATATACATAGTAACACCTAGACACAGAACAAATATTTATGTTCATCACACAAACATTTAAATAAATAAATTAATATTCATGGACATTTCACACATTGCGCTCCCAAATTAAGTAAAACTTGTAATATGGAAACTAGATTGCTGACAGGCGTCACAGCTCAGTTGGTAGCTCTGCCTTCCATGCGATTTCGTAGGTTCGATTCCCACGCAAAGCTAATGTTTGTATGATGAACATATGTATTTCTGTGTCTGGGTGTTACTATGAATGTATTTAAGTATTGTAACAGCTATGTAGTTTCCATATTACACGCTTTACTTAGAGACTAGAGTGTGATGTGTGAAATGTCCATGAATATTTATTGTAAAACGGTCAAAAACAAAAATCCTGCTCATGTTATATATAGCAAAGGAATGCAATTTCATTCAGCCACAACCCGGTATTGTCGAAAACAAGGCGAGGTTTTAATAAGGTTTCTGTGAATAACTGGCCGTTATATTATAAACGTAATCTACATAAGAGAAAAAGATTCTTTATTAAGAGATACAAAAAAATATAAAAATGTTACTACAATGGTCGAAAAATCTTTTTACAACTTTGATGTCTTTTTCAAACAATGACTAACCTCCTATCTTATAAAAAGTTAGCGTTGACTTTACGTCATCATTACGTATGGTAGTCAATACATCAAGTCTGCGCTAACTTTTTATAAGCGAGACCGTAATAATTTAACTTGTATGTTAATTAATTAGTTTAAAAAGAACATAATAATGTAGTTTAGTAGACATTATTATGTTCTTTTATTTAATTTACTGTGTGACATTTAGTTAACTTCTTATAAATTATAATCGAATTGTATTACCTAATATACCGTAATCTAAGATTTGCATATCAATAATTGGTGATATGCGAGACTATACTTACAATAAGACCATATACCTACCATGTTCTAGGCAAATAAACATTTTTTATATGATTTAATTTCTGTTTTTAGTTATATTAAGACGGTGAATGCATTTGCAGAAACCCAAAACCTAAGGTCGACGAGATCTGATGAAATAGTTACTAGAATTGCTGGAGCGCGGTGGGCGAGTATTGTAGCCCTAAAGGACATGCTAGATTAGCGCTGTCAACTGTCAAAGTGACAGATCACAGGAATCTAAGGATAAATAAATAAATAATGTGAATGTAATAATTAATAATCAGCTCTCTCTATCCTCTAAGGTTTTCTGGTAGAAAACTCTTTTAGGGTTAAGCTCGCCTTTGTATATAATTTTCCATATGTATTTTTTGTCTCAACGTGTACAATAAAGTATAAAAAGTATAAATAAATATAAATAAATAAATAATGTTGGACAATCTACACAACATCATCTAGGATAAGGAAAGATCTAAGGATTGTTTGTAAGGATTCAACAAAAAATACGGTCATATACCGATGTGGCGCGACGGGCGAAGGTCCGCCTGCGACGCGGAGGTTGCGGTTTCTATTCCCGCCTTGGGATAAATGTTTGTAGGATACGCAAATATTTATTCCGGGTGTTCTGGGTATTTTATATGTATAATAAAACTATCTATGTAATGTATTGTATTAAGTATGTCAGTCTTCTAGTACCCATAACACAAGCTCTGCTTAGTTTGGGGCTAGATGATGTTGTGTGGATTGTCCAGCATTATTTATTTATATGATTGCGCACTATGGTAACCACGAGATGGCAAGCGCAGCAGAGGGAGGCAGTTCATGCGCTGGAAGGATGAACTTCCCAGAGAATGGCGGAGAACGCGCAAATACCGCACAAGTTGGAAAGCTCTTCTTCTTATCGTGTCGATGCTACAACTGTATTTTGTTGTAGCATCGTGTTGGAAAGATTAGCCAGACTAGACACTGCTTTACCGTGCCTAGCTGCTACCGGTGTGCGCCACGAGGAGGCTCTTTCCATGCATATACCGAAAAGCTCTGGAGGAGGCTTTTGTTCGGGGGACAACCTGACTCCTAGAACATAATAAATACTGTTCTTGTTACCAAAAGTGTCAACGAATAATAGCTTTTTTATTTAAATATTTATTTTAAAAAATTACTGTCGGAACCAGGCCGTAGTTTCTTGCCCGTTCTTGTAAGCCCTGGTTGTGTGGAACTGGCCTAGAAACACCTTGGATATAACACGATGCTAAATGATCAGCGTGATTTTATTGAATAAAGTATATTTAGGACGAGAGTTTAGGACGTGTAGATAGGTCTCAAAATAGGGCTTAGCTTGGGCGATGTTTATTATTGTTTTTGTTACAACATTACAATTAATCAATACTAAAACAGAGGACCCGCAAAACGCTGCAAGCAAACGTATCTGCACATCTGCACGGTGTATGCTAGTTACACTACGCGTTGCAGCTAGACTGACGAACGTTGCAGCGCCACCGTTACGATACGATTACGTACGTCACATTTACTATCACATTCACCCTTCGATGCTCTTTTGTTTTTGTATACTAACGATTTGACAGGCATGACTCTGTTGGTAGTAGCGCCTTCCATGCTGTGGGTCGTGGGTTTGATCCCCACCGCGAGGAAATATTTATGTGATGAACATTAATATTTGTTCTAGTCTGGGTGTTACTATGTATTTATTTATAAAAAGAAGTATTTTAAGTATTTTATTAGCAATCTACTTCCCATAGTACAAGCTTTGTTTAGTTTGGGACTAGAGCGCGATGTGTGAAATGTCCATGATTTTTTTTATATACTACTACTTTTTATTATAGAGGTCATCTTGTTCCAAGAACATACAAAGAACTAATTGAAAATAAAATAATTAAAACAATTTATATATGGCACGAGACAAATAAGAGATAATTAAATAAATAAATCATTTATTTTTACCATAAACTATAAATAGAGCAATGATAAAAAAAATTGGATTATAATTGTGTATAAAACTGACTATCACACCGTAACGTAACATAAACCACAAACATGATATACCTACATACATAAACGCGTTTTTACTCGAAAATAAATGAGTGTTATGTCCACGAATATTTATTTATTTAGAGGGAATAAAATAAACATCAAAGGAAAAAGACGTTATTGCTAGTTTCCATTCAATTCATTTCTTATTTAATGACATGTAAAGATAAGCTAATGAATAATATGATTTAACGGAAAATAATATTTCTCATAAGGTTTCTCGAACGATGATCAACGAAAAATTCTAATAATTACTATGTGTCAAACTCGGATCAATCGTGATTTGGGCCAGAAACCGGCCGTTAGACTTTGAAGCGAACATGGCCAATACCAAGTCAGTAACAAATATTTGTGCATCGTTACAGTTCGGTGTAAATGCGTCCAATACGACACATTAAATGTCAGTGAGTACAGATAGAGACAGTTTTTTTGTTTCCATCTCGAAAAGCTTCCTTCTCCGCCCGAACGGCATAGAGCTATGAAGGTATAGATATGTCTTAGAATATAATACTGTGTAGAAAAGATCTTACAGAATAGAAATAAGATTAGCAATTTCATTAAGTGGAATAAAATCTCTTAAAAACAATAAATGAATTTAGTATTTATATTTTACAGATAAAGATAAATCATGTGCAGGCGTGTGGCCCTCGGCAACTGCCGCGGTAAGCTATATTGCATAGTATTTTTTGCTGGACTAAGCATGCGCAGTGTTAGGTTATTTTCGTTCGGTATTTTCGTTACGGAATTTCTGGTTTCGGTCTCCACGCTCAAGGCCCGCGCTAGAAGCTATTATGAATAGCTTAATAATTCTTCGTTAGTAAAACGGCTAAATTAAAAAATAATTTATTTATTTATTTAATATAAGTGTGCAATAAGCGTTTGAGAAGTAGATTGCTGACAATAACATAATACTAAACAACGACACTTAAAATTTTGAAATCGAATTGATAAATCGTTAACTCTAGGATTTACTTAGCCAGTTCAACACAAATTAAATGTTTTTTTATATTAGATATTTTTTTTAAATGTACCTACTTACATACTTGGATCTGAATTCAAGTATGTAGTATCTTCCAGATCAAGCTTAGCGAGATTTATTTATTTATTCAATTAGAACGGCATTAGCCAATTACAGTACATATGAAGTATAAAATAGTATTAAACATTTAAAATAAATTACATAAAATTATAAGTACCTTTAATACCTTTAATCCAAAAAATTCTTTAACGTATAAGAATTTTCATAGACAGTGAAAGGAATAGATAACATCACACTACAAACCGACATTCCCCAAACTGAAACTCAAATCAAAAATCCTTGTCCATGCCCCAATAAATTCTATCAACTCTTAACTCTACTGATAAGAGATAACCCTCAAAAAAGCACAGCCTTATCACAACAGCGTAAGGTTCAAATTGACACTTCAAAAATGCTACACTTTCGACCAAAGGGGCGGTATAAAAGACCAGTGCAGTACCAAAACAGTATTCAGTAGCTATCGAGCAGTCTACAAGAAGTGCAAGATGAGATTCCTGGTACGCATATCTATTTTGTTGATTATGTTAACTTGATATGTTAAAAATTAACACAATATATTTAACATACCTTAAAAAGTATTGATAACGTGTTGAAAAAAGTTTGTTGTACTGATACAGTGAAATTGAAAAGTTTAAACATTATGTTAAAAAGTATTGATGTTAAAAAAACGTTAAGTGCAATGCATAATGTTAAAAAGTAATGATAACGTGTCGAAAAAAGTTTTAAATATTTCGCAGATGACAAGCGTTTGAGCAACCCAAATCACGATTGATCTCGAAAAAGTTTAATATAACGTTAAATAAACGATTAGGTGTTGATAAAAGCTTTATAATAACAACAGAAAAATGTATTGATAACGGATTGTATAAAGTTTTAAAAAACGCATAACGATAAGAAGTACTGATAACATAAAAAGTACGTGAAGTAAGTGAAGTGATAACGTTAACGTGAAAGTTTCGTAACGTCTAACGTAAGTTTCATAAAGTCAACGCGTACTTATATTTTTTTACAATAAGTTTTTTGTAACAAAAAGTATTTTGTTCACTAATTATTTATAGCTCCAAAACACTTAATTTATGCAATTTAATTAAAATGTCACCAAAATAATAAATATAAAGATTATCACAAAGAAAATGGCGCTAAATAAAAGTCAAAAAACAAATCAATATTTCACTATTTCTGCTATCACCAAATGTATACAACATTGTTTAATAAGCGTGTTAATTAAAAAAAAACAATTATACATGATTGAAAGAGTTAGTGTTATAAATTAATTAAAAACTATTTCGATTCGCAAAGTTATTTAAACCAATTTAGAGCAATGACACCCTTGTTTGTCAGGCGTCACTCACAGATCAGTTGGTAGTAGCTCTGCCTTCCATGCTGTGGGTCATGGTTTTGATTGCCACCTAGAGCAAATGTTTGTGCGATGTATAGGCGACAACGAAATTGGTTTACCACTTTTGATGACATCTCCCAGTAACATAATTATTCGCTAAGGATTACAGATTGACAGATTCTGACGTAGCAGTTATTAATCTGTCAAGCGAAAATAGCCCTTGACGTTTTGTACGTGCAAATGATATTCAGCCTTAGAGTGGTAAACCAATTTCTTTGTCGCCTATACATTACTATTTGTTACGTGTTTACTATGTTTTATATGTATGTATTTACAAAAAAAATCTAGTGTAAGTATTCTATCAGCAATCTAGTTCCCATAGTACAAGCATTGCTTAGTTTGAGACTAGAGCGCGTTGTGTGAAATGTAGTGAATATTAATTACTTATCTAATGTGTTTTTCGTGAATTTATTTGTATTTACTATAATGTGTTTTTTATAATGTCTAAAAAACATGCAATTTTGCACAGAATTTCACACTAAACAATCATTACAGTCCATAAATAGGTGATATTATGAAATCGAAGGTTGCCGCTACGTTATACGGTCAAGCGTGATGTGCATATATTTATACTTTTGGTAGTGCCAAGTACATAATGTAGACAATACACAATTATATGGTATTATGTATACTGTGTATGTATAATGACCACATTATGTTGTTATGTTCATCCAACTATTCTTAAAAAACACATAAAAAATTATAATTGTCATGTAACATAATACACCTAGACACTTTCGAAAGGAATTGGTGGAAAATGTGGAGAATAGGGACGAGTGGAAAGACTTGGTGGAGAGCTTTGCCCAGAAGTGGGACGAGATAGCTTAGACAAAAAATATACATAATAAAGTTAAACTTTTTTGAAAATCAAATTTTTATTTCATAATGAATTATAAATGCGTGTTTATTGAAAAAAAAATTAGTTAACTTGACTTTGAAGTATCAGAGATATACAAAGAAGCAAATACTGTATCATTAAACGTAAGAAAATATTTACACCTAATAAAAAAAATTGTACCTTCTTCTTCTTATTTAAGAGATTCGCTCTTGTCCGTGTCAAAGTCAAAGTCAAAGTCAAAAATTACTTTATTCAGTAAAATCACAAGGATCATTTAGAATCGTCTTACATACTAGGTGATTCTAGGTGCCAGTTCCACGCGACCAGAGCCTAGAAGAACGGGCAAGAAACTTACGGCCTGGTTCCTACCGTTTTTTTATATGATCCTTCTTACAAAGAATTACAATTAAACTAAATTAAGTACTGAAGTTTCAGTGCGGTGTCAATTTAACTTAGTAATGATACACTAATGAGTTAAAAAAAAAGAAGTATAATAAAGCTATACGTAAATCAAAAAGACAGCACACGCTTCGCTTCAGATACAAATATACTACAAAGTACATAAACAAGGCAGGAGAACATTACTAACATCACAAATCGACAAAGTTGCTGTTGACGGGTGGAGCGACATCAGGCCATGCAGTTTTGTGTCTAAGGTATAATACGCCTTTTTTCTGTCTAAGGTATAATACGCCTTTTTTTATAAGATTATTTTTAATGTAAATGTGTAACGAGTACAAGTCACGCCATTTATTTCTTTCCAGGGCCTAAATATACACCTACTCCCCAAATATAGCAAAAAAAACATACTCAACTATAACGAATCAATTTTCTCTACTTTATCAAGGACATATCTATTTTTAATGAAATTTAAGTTATGTCATGAAACTAATCAGAAAACTTATTGTCCACTTCGCAAAAAACTAACGCGGATTTTGACAATCATTTTGTTTAAAAAAACATTACGCTTTGCCCAGTCTTGTTTTTTATAGTATCAATTGATTATTCATCAAAACGACATCTAGTCCCTAAACTTGTACAGTCACGAGCTTTAATTTGGGACCCTTTTCCATTAAATGTTGTTAGAACATTCATAATGCAATAAGGTCGAAACTTCAGTATGACGTATGACATACGTTAGAATATTAGCACTAAATAACGTCAGTTTGCCACACGATATTCAACCTTAGGTGGGTCCCAAATTAAAACTCGTGACTGTACAACAGCTTTCATATCAAAGTCAAAGTCAAAATGACACCTTACTGGATCTTCAGTATTTTTGTAATTTTTTTGTAAGGATCATAAAAAAACGGTAGGAACCAAGCCGTAGTTTCTTGCCCGTTCTAGGCTCTGGTCGTGTGGAACTGGCACCTAGAATCACCTAGTGTATAACACGATTTTTTTAGAATTAAATAACTTTAAGATTAGAATAACAAATCACTAAAATTTTATCGAAACTCAATTGTTAAAATTGTACGTTAGTGTACATCACTATTCTAAACATTAGCAAAGGAATGTCGTCCGCTTTTGCCTACAGCCAATAATTTCATGTTATCTCACAGTACACCGTAACACGATGGTACAAAGCTCAAATTGGAAGAGCAATGGCGCCCGTCCGTCATACAGTGAAAACTAGTACGGAGGGTAGTCGTCACTTAACCAAATCAATGACTTTGTTTACAAACTCCAGAACTTTTTAATAAAATCTGTTAGGTTACGATTCTAATAGATCAGAGTATTTTGCAGAATAAATAATTTTGATTTTGACTTTTTTAATGTTATAAACGCGAATATTTTTGTGGTATGTTTGTAACTCTTTCACGCAAAAACTTCTGAATATAATTTAAAAACTTTACAATAAAATAGCTTATACATCAGAAT
Source organism: Ecliptopera silaceata (assembly GCA_932527185.1). Lineage (NCBI taxonomy): Eukaryota > Metazoa > Arthropoda > Insecta > Lepidoptera > Geometridae > Ecliptopera > Ecliptopera silaceata. The sequence goes on along the minus strand of OW052217.1, from coordinate 1,809,897 downwards.
AACAAAGTCTATCTATACTAATATTATAAAGAGGTAAAGTTTGTATATTTGTTCAGTTGTAAGGGGTAATCTCGGGATCTACTGAACCGATTTTAAAAATTCTTTCACCAATAGAAAGCCACATTATTGCTGAGTGTCATAGGCTATATACAAAACCGAAAAATGAAAAGACTTTTACGTGGTAGTCCGTTTTGCAAAGCGAATCGGAGAAAAAACGGTCGAATTATGCCCAACGAAGTGGGCACGGGTCAGCTAGTAATTTATAAAGATATTGTGCAAAAAGACAAAAATATACCGATTGCAAGACGAAGTCGCATCAGCTAGTATTACTATAAATTAATTAAGTTTAAAAAACAATACAATATAAAAGCGTTTTGTAACTTTTACGTAAAAACGCAGAGCATGTGAAAAACATGTCATAACAATTTCGCTATTCGTAAATAATTGGCGGAATAATTAGATTTAAATAAGTAATGTGTGAAATGTTGCCAGTACTTTACACGGTTTGTTGGGCAAATGTATTGTACAGTCAGCGTAAGTAAATTGTTAACTAAATCATTGACAGGCGCCACAGCTCAGTAGTAGCTCTGCCTTCTATGCTGTGGGTAGTGGGTTCGAATCTCACCCAGGGAAAATGTTTGTGTGATGAACATAAATATTTGTTCTGTGTCACTATGTAATCTAGTTATGTATTTAGCAATCTAGTTCCCATAGTACAAGCTTAGTTTGGGACTAGAGTGTGATGTGTGAATTGATAAGATTAAAAATCATTTTATTTTCATATTTAAAGAAAAAATTATAAAAATTTACAATTTATGACAAAATAAAAACAAACACGTATTAGTAAGTCATCAAATTACCACATGAAAAGTACTTGTTAAACTAAAAAAACTAACAAAGTAAGTAATTAACTAATTAATTTCGCATTTGATTTAGAGTAATTATTCATGCAAATAGCCAAGGTAACGATTAACTGACTATTACAAATCCTTTTTAGGTTTAACAAGGTTGTTGAACTGCGGATTTGAAACGAATAGATATAGGCTCATTATACTAGTATTTAGCTACCTAAACACAGCTGCCACCAACCCAAAGTCCTTCTCCGTTAATTTAAGGAGTTGTGCTAGGGTGAGGTTAGCAGGACAATGCACAATACACCCCATTGCGGGACCTCAGTACAGAACTTATTCCCCCAACCAGAATTAAGTATTCAGCAATTTCCCATAGTAAAAGCTATGTTTAGTTTGGGACTAGAGCGTGATGTGTGAAATGAATGTGATTATATTTATTTTTTTATTTATATAATAGTACATTCTAGCCAAATTTTATTTATGCACCAATATTAATGGGAGTAATCTAGGATAGTTTGTAGATGCTTGCACTTATTTATCTATATCTCTATAACTTATTAATCAGGGAGGTTTTTACGTTTTGACATTACCAATAAATTTACTCGTTAGAGCAGGTTATTACTTAAATTGCGTAGAACCTCACGGTCGGTCGGACACTTATACTAGGGCATGTGAGTGCGCGTTAGCATTTTTTCTTGATTAACTTTCTCAAGCACAATGATTTCAATAAAATCACAAGGCTCACATCGAATCTCCTTACATACTAGCGGTCTATCTTATAAAAAGTTAGCGCAGACTTGATTGATTACCATACGTATTGATGACATAAAGTCAACGCTAACTTTTTATAAGATAGGGGGTTTGTGGTTCTAGGTGCAACCACGCCTGTAGCTCTACCATGAGTTTTTACTGTACTATATTTACTATACTCGCTAGCGTCTGTAGTTAAAAAAATGTATGAAGATTTGTACAGCGCCTCTAGCGGATAGTTGGGTACTAAAATTCGTAATACTATTATTGACGTAACTACTGTAGTAAAGTCAGGCGATTTTACTGTGACAACTTATGGTAGAGGTACTGGTTTCAGGTTATGACAGCAATCTATAAGTAATATATTCTTTTCAGATCGCTTTCGCCGCCGTCCTCGGCTACGCCTCTGCTGGCCTCATCTCTCCCCTCGTGCTGGGAGTGAACCATGGTGATGCACAGGTAATTGAACGGGAGATTCTTCATCATTTTTAGATTGTCCTACTTCGCCCTTTCCTATTTAACACTATTTGAGGTTCGGTATCATATAGCATGTTAAATGGATACATAATTATTTATTTATGTTCATCTCCTTTCTACTGTCCAACTAAGGGGGTTTGAACGTGTCCAGATTCATAAGACCTTTACCACTATTGATCGTAAGAGCCTCGTCAGTGCTTAAGCATTATTACGCCGTAAAAAAAAGGAAGCAAAAAAAAAGATGCTTGCAGGTTCAGATTAACAATTGCGACCATAGTTCTTGTTTAACTCCCAGGTTGACAATTGTCATCAGAAGCCTTGCTTCCTTACATCTCACAGGTTGACTATTATTACCAGTGGTCTGGTTTAGCTCCAAAATTTACAATTGTCACCAGATAACTTGCTCTCTTGTACAGGTTGACAACAATTGTCTTCAGAGGCCTTGCTCCTTTACATCTGAATGTACTAAATATGCTCAACATAATTGTCCAGGCCGCAGCCATTGACAATGCTGTCGCCGTACAAGACACAGCACGTGCCATCGGCGAGAACCACGCCCGTGCCAACGAAGCCGCCATCCAATACAACACCGAGGCCGTCAGACAGGTATACCACTATTTTTTATAATGAACTAGCTGACCCGGCGAACTCTGTTCCGCCTTAAAAGCAATAAATGAAGAACCACTCGACAGATTATAATCAAACTTCACATAAACCGTCTGCTAATTAGTCCGAATAAAGCCTAAAAATTTGGTTTAGATAGGTGAGCCCGTTCTCGAGTTATAAAATAACAACGAAAAGTGGCCTTGATTGTATATAATAAATAGAAGATAATGTAATGTTATCGTGATTTGATGGAACTCCATAGGTTTTGAAGAGAATATTCTCCACCATTTTCTCTTTTCTCTATAGCTTACATGATTGAGAATTATTTTCAAACACTTAACATTGGCAGAATTGACTGTATTGACGGGCAGAAGCCAGATTATAAAGAAGAAAGTGACAATAGCAAACATCAAAACGATGGCGAATTCTAGCGACTGTAGATTTTCTAGGCTCATTTTTCTTTCTGGTTTCTTTTACTTAAATCCAAAATTTGTTTAAATAATTCAATCTCACGGATTACTTAGAATCGTCTTTGAAAATCTTTACAATTGATAATGAAAAAGATGGAGCTATTTCGTCCCAAGTTGGTTTGTCTTCTAAATAAACGAGTATATTATAAAAGGTACCTTTACAATGGGTTTTTGACGACGGTTTTTGGATTTATTAGAAGCGAATACATTACCCCTTGGCTGTATACGCTTCTGCTTCTTCTCTTCTCTTACGCTGCCAAAGGAACTGTTAAGAATGTTGTTTCAACCAAACTATTTCACCATCAGGTAGCCGAAACCAGCCGGGATCTGCACCAGAACGCTTACTGGAACACCGTAGCAGCCAGCCAGAACTACGTCGCCGCCGCCCAGTCCCAAGCCGCTGCTATCGACGGCGCTGCTGCTGCAACCCGCGCCGCTTACCTCGGCCATGCTGCCCCTTACGGAGTCGCCCCTTACGGAGTCGCCCCTTACGGAGTAGCCCCTTACGGAGTAGCCCCTTACGGAGTCGCCCCTTACGGAGTCCACGGACTCGGTCTCCGCGCTTGGTAAACCCGACTCAGCCATACGTATTAGTTTAAAAACATTTTAAACTATACGATAACGTTCTCTAACGTTATCGTTTGTCGATCTTGTCTGATAACGATATTTAAATCTCGTTATCAGACAAAATCGATCGATCTAGTTAACGGAACTCGCTCAATACAAACCAACGGTCTCAAAGATGTAACTCTCTTTGTATATAAAATGCCATCACTGCCAAAGTGTAAATAAACACATATAAAACTTATATACTTATTTTATTTACTACCTTACCCAATTCCTTAAGCATATAGGTACTAGACTTATACATCTACGTTCATTTATACCGTTTCATTGCATTAATCATAGCCTTTTGAATATAATAGGGAATGATGTTAATAGAGGAACCAGGCCGTAAGTTTCTTGCCCGTTCTTCTAGGCTCTGGTCGCGTGGAACTGGCACCTAAATACACCTAGTGTCACCTTCAGTTTGAATTTTTGTCTCTTTTATTTATTTAATTCTTTATTGGTCTAGGGTTTAGGGTTTAGGCTTTAGTGGTTTAGGGTCTGTGCCTGAAATAAACAAATTTTATTTATTATTTATTTCAAACTTCAAACTTCAAACTTCAAAATCATTTATTCAATAAAATCACAAGGATCACTTTGAAACGTCTTACATACTAGATGATTCTAGGCGCCAGTTCGTCGCGACCAGTGTCTAGAAGAACTGGCAAGAAACTAGACCTGGATTCTAGCGTTTTTTTCATATGATCCTTCTTACAATTGTTTAATATAGTTGGAGCTAGTTCGTCCCAAGCTTGCTTGTCTTCTAAATAGTCAGATATTTTATAATATGCTTTTGATAAGAGTTTTCGTTTTATTACGTTTTTGAACTTGCCAATCGGCAATTGACAAACATAGCTTGGGACTATGTTATAGAAGCGTACACATTGCCCTTTAAAAGATTTATTTACTTTGGTGAGCCTAGTAATGGGAACAGCGAGTTTATCCTTATTTCTTGTGTTAACATTATGATTGTCGCTTTTTTTAGCAAAAAGATTAATATTTTTTCGAACATACATTAAGTTTTCGTAAATGTACTGACAAGGCACTGTCATTATGTTTATTTCCTTAAATTTATTTCGTAGCGATTCTCTGGGACCCATGTTATAGATTGCACGAATAGCTCGCTTCTGCAACACAAATACGGTATTTACATCTGCAGCATTCCCCCACAACAAAATGCCGTATGACATAATGCTATGAAAGTAGCTGAAATAAACTAGTCTAGCTGTGTCCACGTCTGTAAGGAAGCGGATCTTTTTGACTGCATATGCTGCAGAACTAAGCTTTTTCGATAATTTGTCTATGTGTGGGCCCCATTGAAGTTTATTATCTAAGGTTATTCCTAAAAACACTGTGGTGTCCACTAGATCTATGTTTACATCTTTAATTTTGACATTAGCTAGCGATTGTGTGACATTTGGTAAAACAAATCGTATACATTTAGTTTTTTTTTCGTTTAATAATAAGTTGTTTACATTGAACCAGTTTACAACTTTTGAGATTGTATTATTCACGTCGTCATAATTTGTTTGTCGTCGTTCCAATTTGAACAAAAGTGAAGTGTCATCTGCAAACAGTACAATCTCGTGATCATCTTTAACTACTCGTGGTAGATCATTGATGTAAACTAGAAACAAAAACGGTCCTAGTATTGATCCTTGTGGTACACCCATTTTCACCACAGATCCCGGAGAACGTTTCCCATTTACGTCAACTCTTTGAATTCTGTTGCTTAAATAAGAAGACAGAAGTTCCAGAGCAACACCCCTAACACCATAGTGGTTTAGTTTCCTGACCAACGTTTCATGATGCACACAATCAAACGCCTTGGATAAGTCACAAAATATACCCAAGGCGTCATTTGATTGCTCCCAGTTTTCAAAAATATGTTTTATCAACTCAATGCCTGCGTCGGTCGTTGAGCGTCCCTTCGTAAACCCGAATTGTTTTGTGTCAAGTAAATTGTTATTTTCAAAATGTCTTTGTAATTGTAGAAGCATAAGTTTTTCAAAGATTTTACTAAATGTTGGTAGTACTGAAATCGGTCGAAAGTTAGTAGGGTCTGAACGGTTACCTGATTTGAATAGCGGTGTTATTTTACTATGTTTCATTAAGTCAGGAAACTCACCACAATCGATGCTTTGGTTAAATATAAAGGCCAAATCTTGAGCGATAAGGTCAATCACGGGTTTTACGACGGCAACGGAGACGCCCCAGAGGTCCGTGGTTTTTTTTACATTGATCATTTTAAAAGCTTTGACAATATCCTTTGCATGCACATAATCGAAGTTGAACAGTTTTTGAATTTTAGGTATATTTTCTATCAATAATGACTCCGCGATTATGTGGGAAGAGTTTAAGGATTTTGTAGTTGAGACAGGAATGTCAGTGAAAAATGTCTCGAATGCTTTGACCACATCAACATCCTGGTCAATGATGATGTCGTCAACCTTCAGTTTGGATATGGTGTTATGTTCTTTGACCCTCCCTGTCTCATTATTGATTATTTTCCACGTAGCTTTTATTTTATCATCACTAGTTTTAATTTTTGAACTTATATATTGAGACTTAGCAGTACGGCAAACACGTTTAAAAATTTTTGAGTAGTTTCTTATTTTTTCTTTAAACTCTTCACTAAAATTGTATTGCTTTTCACTATAAAGATTGTACAAGGTTTGTCTACTTTTGTGGATTCCCGCTGTTGCCCATTCACTGAAATTAATTCGATCAGAGACCATCATGGACTTGGATGTAAAAATAGTGTTAAATAAGTTATTAAACTCATTAAAAAAAAAATTATAGGAAATGTTTGAATTATAATTGTTGTAGGATAGTGTAGGAAGCTTCGAAATGAGTGAATTCGAAATGAATTTATTATTTACTGCACAAAGATATACAACAGGAGGACTTAATGCTCATTTTCTACCAGCCAACACAACATGGTAACAAAAATAGGTTTTATAATTTTATAATCACACTAAATGGTGTCTACGACTTCGTCTTGCTATCGTTATATTTTTGTCAATTCCCACAATATTTTTATCCTAAACCACTGGACAGATTTAGGTGAAACTTACGCAGTTTAGAAGTCTGATTTCCGAATTAAAACATGGGCTAGGTCTTATTGCAATCAAAAAAATTATTTCCCTATTAAATTATTTATTGATTTATAAAATATTCCGAAAGAGAGTTAGCCGGTATGTCTGCCGGCTTTTATAATGTACTTGCAAAGACTTCAGTTCGACCCGTGATCATGGCGCATGCTCAGTCGAAATATCGGGAAATAATCAAACTCACTAATCATGGTAACTTACAAAACTTACTCAAATTAAATAAATATTTTGAAAAAAAAGGGGGTAAAGTGCTCATTCTACCCCATATAAAACACCATGTATAATGTCATTACTACTAAATGACATTTTAAATAAGAAACAGGTTTTAATTAAATCATGCAAACAAAAAAAATCCTAATTGAACTGAATAATAACTAGTTTCCTGTATACGAACGGATAATAATGTCAAGAATTCAAAAAGGTGTAGTACTTTAAGAAGTGTTGACAGGTGTCACAGCTTCGTCAGTAATGTTCTGCCATAGTTAATAGATAGATAATTATTTATTTGGCTAACACACAACACAAAGCCTTAAAAAATACAAAAAACATGGAAAAAAAAACTTAAAAATACTAAAATTAAACTAATGTAGGTAGGTACATGTACCCAACTAAGGGGTAGGTATGGGCACTGAATAATCTCGCTCTGTGTCGGATGCAACCAAACAGGTCCTGACTCAGCTTGGTGCTGCTGGCATAGTGGGAACTATACCAGCAGCGCTGGTTTTCAGTCAGGGCCTTAATTAAGGGTGACGTCACACGTAACATATGCTATACAAAGGTAAAAAGTATAATCGTAGAGTACAAACAATTAATCATGTTATATAAAATTATGTAAGAAGTACGAGTACAGTAGAATAGAAATATATGTATAATATGTATATAGTATAATATAATAGTATAGTACAGAAGAAGTTAAAATTATTTAAAGACAGACATGGTTTCAAAACAAAGGGCATAGTTTAAATAGTATGTAAATTAGATTGCAATAATGCGAAACATAGTACAAAAACATGGGATTAGCAAACAGTAAGTTCATGAGTCAAGAGGTCTTCATAGAAAAGAAAACTAAAGAAATAAATAAGTCGTGGGTTTGATCATTAAGAATCAATTTGGGAAGCCAGAAGAAGGTCTTTACAACGGTTTCTAAAGGTATTTAGAGTTTTAATGGCACGAACTGGTGGAGGAAGATCATTCCAGCAGCGAGACGCTGCAAATCTGAATGACCCACGAAAAGCTACCAACTTGTGCCTCGGCGTAATAAACACATGGGTGCAGTCCCTCTTTATGTAGCGTGAATATTCTTGCACCAATTTTAGCTTCTGGAATAAATAAACAGGCGTTTTCTTATTTATGACTCCAAACAGAAGCGTAGCTAGGTGAAGTCTCGTGCGAGCTTTCATCTTTAGAAGTTTAGATGAATTAATATAAGGCGTCACGTGTGTGCGAGTAGGAATTCGAAAGCAGAAGCGCGCGCAAGCGTTTTGTACACGCTGAATCAATTTCGCAGTTCTAGACAGCAAACAGGACCCGTAAACGACATCACAGTAATTTAACTTGGACAAAACCAAAGACTCGCAAAGCATTATACGGACTTCTTCACTGATGTAGGGTCGAATCTTATATAAAGATTTTATTCTGTAAAAACAGTTACGCACACACTCGGTCACATGACCTTCAAAGCGAAGGTGTTTGTCTATGGTTAATCCAAGACTCTTTGCCTCCGTAACATGTTCCACGACTGCACCTCCCACATGAATTTTAAATTGAAAATCTGCAATTTTATTAAGTCCAGCCTTGGTGCCAATAAGCATGTATAGAATTGACTGAACTTTGAAAGAAAACGAACACGAGGGCTTGATCTAAGTGAAAGACTTACCGCAGAATTCCAGTGTTTTCGCCAGTCCCGGGACGTTGATAACAGCCTCGAAGGTCCACTAACACTTCGATCACGTATTTCAGTCGTTTTTTCAGCTTAAAGTTCAGTTTTGGAATAGTTTTATATAATTTTTCTTGAGACGCACGCGTTGTATTTGGCGTCTTCTTGGCAGAGTGTTGCCATGTGTTTTTGCAACTCCTTAGTGTTGCCACAAAGGAATTTGGTTTGTCCTCACACAAATCAAGCCTCTGTTTTTATAAAATGAATAAACCCAACATTTCCCCCCACCGAAATCCGATAGGATTTCCCAGTTATGGTAACAAGGTAAGTGGAAACTTGAATTAGTTTGACAACTTAAAATTTGAAAACTTAGAATCTTTGAAATTTGATTTACTTGAACACAATTGGAAAATAAAAAAAATATATACATAAGTATAGACAAGGGAGTAAGTGGACTGTATTAACTAATTAGAATAGAGTAATATATAAATTTATATAAATATAAATGTGAAATAGTTCATTAGGATTACTGTTTATTCTGCGTCCTGCTCCAACGGTAGAGGACTCACTTTGGAGACTGGACGAGTAAACTCGTGATTATTAGAGGTTTTTACATTAATTACTCGCACAATGCCGTCCGGCCCACTATGTAATTTTGAAACGCGCCCTAAAACCCATTTTAACGCGGGCGCATCCGAATTTATGAGCACAAGATCACCCACTTTGAGGTTACGACAGTTGGTAAACCACTTTTGACGGAGTTGCAACGTATGTAAGTAATCTTGTTTCCACAACTTCCAAAACTGTTGTGACATTTGTTGGACGGCTTGCCAACGGTTTAATCGAGAAGTAGATATATCTGTTAAGTCATGTTCAGGTACCGAGACTAGGTCCCTACCTATGAGGAAGTGAGAAGGAGTTAAAACTTCGAACTCGCTGGGATCGTTGGATAAGGCACAGAGGGGCCTTGAGTTAAGCACAGCTTCCACACGAGAAAAAAGTGTACCGAGTTCCTCAAAGGATAAAGATCTTGTACCAATTGACCGTTTTAAGTGAAGTTTCGCAGACTTTATCACAGCTTCATATAATCCTCCAAAGTTACTTCCAGCTGGTGGATTGTGTCTCCATGTTACACCACGAAAAACTAAACCTTTTGATAGATTATCCAAGTCAGTGTTAAGAAAGTCCGTGACTTCTTTTAGTTGTTTACCAGCTGACACAAAATTGGTGCCGTTGTCAGACACAATAGAGTGGCACAGACCTCTTCTTGCCGTGAAACGGTCGAAACATGCGAGAAAACACTCTGTACTTAAAGAAGACAAGACTTCTAAATGTACAGCTCGTGTGGCACAACACACAAAGACGCACAAATAAGATTTGGATACGTGAGCGTTTCTACGAGTTGACTCTTTCGTAGGAAAAGGTCCGCCTATGTCCACACCAACCGTGTGAAAGACGTGTACATCTTGTGAGCGGAACTTAGGTAGTTCACCCATTTTAGGTTGTCGATTTGTAGGAGACGCCCTAAAACAAGATATACATTTACTCGTGCGCGATCGAATAGCACTACGAGATGAAATTATCCAATATTTTTGATTGATCAAACTTTGAAGAGTGCGAGGACCTACATGCAAATGGAGTTTGTGAAAGTGGTCAATCAATATTTTGGTGAAATTTGCCTTTTTTGGCAAAAGCAACGGATGTTTTGTTCGATAAGGTAAATCTGATTGGGAAAGTCGACCCCCCACCCTGAGGTAACCATGGGAGTCTAGAAATGGGGAGAGCTTTCGCAAGGATTGACTGCAGTTATCGTTCTTTTGCAACGCTAATATGTCACTTGAAAAATGTTGTGCTTGAACAGATTTTACTAGAATATCATGAGCTTTTCTGATGTCAGCCACCGAAATTGATCTTCGTTGATGTGCAGCTGATCTGCAGTTATGGACAAACTGGAAGCATCGAGCAACAACATTGAGTAGTTTACTGAAACTAGAATACTTTTCTGTCAAATCAAAGAATAGCTCAGATATGACGGCTTTAGAAGTGACGAGTGCCGTTTTAGTATTTTTAAGTTCAAGGGGACTGTAGTCGCGAAATTCATCCATGGTCTTTACTGGCCATTGTGACTGATCTAAGTTGAGCCAGTCAGGCCCATTGAGCCATTCAGGTGTTGCTAGTAAGGCAGACGGCAAGGCGCCACGGGAACACACATCAGCCGGGTTAGAGACACCACTGACATGATACCAACATTGACATGGCACACTGTCGTTGATTTTTGATACTCTAGTAGACACAAATGTTTTGAGTGTGTGGCTGGGAGTATTAAGCCAAGCAAGCACGACAGAAGAATCCGTAAACAACAAAGTTTCATTGATTTGAAGACGGTTAAGCAAAATGGATTGGATGTATTTCACAAGCTTTGCGAGCAAATGTGCAGCCATGAGTTCGAGACGTGGAATAGTGACAGTCTTTAAGGGCGCGACCTTAGATTTTGCAATGACTAAACTTACTTTCGCCTCACCTATCGCGTTTTTTGATCGGAGATACACCACCGCAGCATACCCAAGAGTTGAAGCGTCACAGAAACCTAGAATCTGACAGTAAGTATGTTGCGCTACCTTTACATGGCGGTCGTGTTGTATATTTGACAATAGTGGAAGTTCATTGACATAGGCTGTCCACTGAGCTTCAAGTTCCGCCGGTAAGTGTTGGTCCCAGTCTAACTGTCGAGCCCAAAGTTCTTGCATAAAGCATTTGGCATAAAAGATACACGGGGCTACAAAACCGAGCGGATCGAACTGACGACCTATTTGAGAAAGGACAGTTCTTTTTGAAATTATAGGATTTGACGGATGTGTGGTGAAGGAAAATGCATCGCACGCCGGCAACCACTGAAGACCTAGCACTTTTATAGACAAGTTAGATTCGTCGTCGAATGCAACGGGCGTTTCACGATGAATCTCATCTAAATGATCAACTACCTGCGCACAATTGCTTGACCACTTACGAAGGATGAAGCCTCCAGCCTTTAGCAGATCCATGAGTTCACCCTGAAGTTGTAGCGCTTCGTCGATGGTAGGTACCGACCACAAAAGATCGTCCATAAAAAAAGCCGTTTTTAAAAGTGGAGCAGCGTTCGGAAACCTTTTTGCTTCGTCATCAGCGAGGGTGTGCAAAACCTTAATTGCTAAGTATGGACAACTAGCGACACCGTACGTCAATGTATTTAAGGCGTACTTTTGAATGGGCTGGTCTGAAGAATAACGCCATAGAATATGTTGATACGGTCGTTGAGTTTCATCCAAGACCACCATTCGGTACATCTTGCAGACGTCTGCAGAGAGACAGATCTCATGCAGGCGGAAATTTATCAAGAGTTGATTGATATCAGCTTGAAGTTTCGGACCCGGTAGCACTACTGAATTAAGTGACATATTATTTGACGACTTACCGGAAGCGTCAAATACCACGCGATGAGACGTCGTGGTACTTGTCGGTTTGACAATGCAGAAATGCGGGATGATATATTTCGAATCCACGTTCTGGACATCACCAAGACAAGTCATATGTCCGAGGTCTTCATATTCGTGCATAAATTTATGATATTGAATTTTCAACGCAGGCTCCCGCTCTAACTTTGACTCTAAGTTAAGAAGTCGACGAGTTGCCATTTGACTCGAATCGCCGAGTTCAAATGACGATTTGAACGGATACTTAACTATATACCTACCTGTATCATCACGCCGCTGATCTTTCGCAAATAAGTATTCCGCTAATTCGTCGTCTGGGCTTCGACGTGGTACCTCGGATGGTACATTTTCAACCTCCCAAAACGAGTTCATTATTTGATCAAGGTTCATAGAAAAACCGCAGAATAACTCATCTCGATTTGTTGTAGTAACCAACGAGACGCTTTGATCGGAACGGTCAAGTTCGGTTTGACCGAGTATGACGTACCCAAATACAGAGTTCATTGCAACCGGTAAACCATGTTGACGAGGAAGTATTTTCTCACCATCATAGATATACGGAAACAAATCACCTGCGATCAGTAAATCGACGGGCGCGGGTTTATAGTAGGCCGGGTCGGCCAACATCAGATGTTGAAACTCAACAATGGTCTTATCAGAGAGTGGCATTGTAGGTAAATTACCTGCTATGTTAGAAACTATTACCGCATCAGTAGATAGGACGGGACTAGAACAGTGCCGCGGCTTAATCTTACAAGTAACTAAGCCGAACTCGCGGACTGGATTACCACCTAAACCGATCGGTTCAAAGTTGCATTTACGGCGTGACAGCCCTAGACGCTTCGCACAGTCTTGAGTTATGTAGCTCGACATAGCGCCGCTATCAATTATAGCACGTACGGTTTGGAACTGGCCCCAACAATCTGCGACGTGTATAACCGCGGTGCCGAGCAAGACTGTCAAAGAAGCCGTGCACGTCAATGCAATAGCACTAGAACTCGAATTTGCAAAAGAATCTATGTGCAATGTGTGTTGATGCTTCTTTTTACAGATGGTACAAAGTACCTTTGACGGACAGTCATTGACAGCATGATCACGCAAACAATTTTCACACAATTTTAATTGTTTGATTTTGTCAAGACGCTGCGCCGGTGTGAGGTCAATGTACTCGGTGCATCGATAAATAGAATGCATCTTTTTGCAATACAGACATTCCATGGATTTCATTGATTTAACAGGTTGTTCTGTATTGACAACAGCTGACGACAAGGTAGGTCGCTGTGAATTTGATTTTAAACCTGTAGGTTGGTTGACCTTTGACTGACTGCGAGAATACGGTACACTCTTAGACGTAGTGGAAATTGTCGTACTCTCAGACATCTCAAGAACGCGCACATATTTTTCGATAAAAGTAATCAACTCATTACAAGTAGGAAGTTCATCCTGCCCTAAACCACGTTCCAGTTCACGTCTAGTTACGGGGTCAAGGTTACGCAATGCAACATAGAACAAAAGAAATCCCGACAAATCTTTGATATCTAACAGCTGGAGTGCTTTAATATTTTCTTGAAATGTTTGTAAGAATAAATTAAGTCCAGCGACTGACTCGGTATTCAAAGGTTTGAATGTAAATATTTTATCGAGATAATTAGTTGCTAACGCGCGTTTATTTTCATAACGTTTTATTAAAGCATTCCAAACGATTAGGTAATTATCAGATGTAACCGGCATAGACTTAACAATAGTCGAAGCAGGCCCGCTAACTGCCGACAACAGATAATAAAACTTTTCAATACTCGCGATCTGTTTGTTACCGTGAATTAGGCTAGAAAACGTGTCACGGAAAGTAGGCCAGTTTTCAAGTTTACTGTCAAATGGAATTAATTCCAATTTAGGTAACCTAACTTTTACGCTATTGTTTTCCGATTTATGCTCAACTTTATTGATTGTTGTGTCTACACTCAAACTGGTATAAATACCTCGTATTGAAAAATAAATCTCATCGAAACTTTCAATCTCCTTGTATGAAGGTACATAATTAGGTATAAACCTTTTCTTTAGGGCCGCAATGTTCATTATACTTTGTTCATATTTATCCCGCCAACTCGGCAATTCATGGTAACGAGCATGAAAATCACTCAGTAACTCGGGTTTGTCAGTAATGGTTTTGGACATATCGTACAATGTTTGCAATCTTAGAAAACATATTTCTTTCATAGACACATGTGGTTCTACCAATTCCTCATACTCGGTACTTTCGGATGCGCCTGCCATTTTCACGTTGGCCTTAGGCATTTTACTAATAACGACACAATGCAATGGCGGCCGCACAACTTGAGCGATAATTTACGTAAAAATGAAATGTTGAATAAATGAGTTTTTTACTTAAAATGAACTTCTCAAAATATGTAAAAAGGGGTTTTGAATAGGTTTTATGATTTTTATAACTGGAAAATCCGTTCGAATGACCAAAATGTATAGAATTGACTGAACTTTGAAAGAAAACGAACACGAGGGCTTGATCTAAGTGAAAGACTTACCGCAGAATTCCAGTGTTTTCGCCAGTCCCGGGACGTTGATAACAGCCTCGAAGGTCCACTAACACTTCGATCACGTATTTCAGTCGTTTTTTCAGCTTAAAGTTCAGTTTTGGAATAGTTTTATATAATTTTTCTTGAGACGCACGCGTTGTATTTGGCGTCTTCTTGGCAGAGTGTTGCCATGTGTTTTTGCAACTCCTTAGTGTTGCCACAAAGGAATTTGGTTTGTCCTCACACAAATCAAGCCTCTGTTTTTATAAAATGAATAAACCCAACAAAGCATATACTTAGATTTTCCAGGATTGAGAACAAGGGAGTTAGATTCAGACCAGCGCAACACCTGAGCCAAATCACCATTGATCTTATTTACTGCTCCGAGACAGTCACGTGACTGGAAAGAGTGGTACATCTGCACGTCGTCGGCATAAAGATGAAATTTGCAGTGTGTAATTGTCTTAATAATGTCAGCACTGTACAGTATAAACAGGATTGGCCCAAGAATCGAACCCTGAGGAACGCCGCGCGGAACTGGTTGGAGAGAAGATCTGGTGGTGCTTCCATTAGGTAATTTGAGTCTAATATATAATAGGTAGTTTTAATAGTCAATTGCGAACTGATTTTGATATCTTTTTTGTTTCACACAAGACAAGATTTTTTGTAAGTATGTATTTATAAATAATGTCGTCGACAAGTAATATTTTTGTTACTTTTTTTCAATGACAATTGAAGTCGGTTTAGTACATTTAAAAAAATATATGATTTATAAAAGTATGATATATAAACCGACAAAACGTATGTGCTCAATTAGGCAATAATTTATGCTCAAAATCAAATAAAAAAACGAACATAGACATAGACATTATCTACTACATAGCACACAAAACAGAAACACCTAAATAAAAAACAATACAAATTATAACAATATTTAAGAATTACTAGAATAATTATAATAACAAAAAATAAATACTTAGTTATTGTATAATTTCTGTGCTACATCACCAATAATGCTACACCCTAAAAGGAACAAAGGGCACCGAACCAAAATCAACTTTAGATAGTACGGGTGTATTTTTTATAGATTTATATAGATTTTTGAATAACTTTGACAACTAATAAAAACCATTCTTTATGCGTTATTGGACACAAAATACGAGATACACCAGACATAAATATGTAGATAGTTGACAAGTACAAAGGCGAATTTGACCTTAAGAAGAGTTCTCTTCCAGCAAACCTTTGAGGCTAGGGAGAGGTGACTATAGAGGTAAAGTATAGAGAGTACTTAATGTAGTTTGTATTGTTTTATCATAAATCCAGATGATGACTCTTTTCACGACTTTTCTCTAGCTCTTTTCGGACTTAGCCATAACCGCCCTCAATATTAAACATAATTAAAAAAACTTAACTGATCTTTGTCAATAATGAATCAAAAATAATTAAATCAAATAATTTGGGAAGACCTTTACCCAGCAGTGGGAATGTACATGCTTTTTTTTCCCTAACCTATCTCTTCCCACTGCTGGACAAAGGTATCCCCCAGAACGTTAATTTTAAAAAATCTTTGTCAATAATTTGACAACAAAATTACTACACTTTTTTGCTTCAACACCAAGCGACAATAACCAAACCCTATAAATATTGAACGAAAATGACCTTTAAGGTATGGTAATACGGCACAATTACAATTGAACTGGATAAGTGGCTGTAAGTTGATATCTAGACTGCCTTGGGGTAGGGCGTAGGCTTTCGTGACACACGGTACAATATTACAGCTAATTAGGGCTGCCATCACCTAAATCGCCGACGCCGGACAAAAACTTCAAAAACCCCGGACATTTGGATAAAATTCAGTTTTTTTCCCCGGACACCCAGAAAAAATTTTTCCAATAAAAATAAAAATAAAATGTATTCATTTAAACGAAAAGAAAATAGTCAAAATTTTACACACTTCTATTTCTGATATAATTTAAAAAAATAGAATTATAATTTTGGTTTTTTAAATAACAAATAAACTACATACTATGTCTCAACAAATTTGAAGTCATATATATTATGCAGTTCCGTCGGATAGGTTAAGTACCTATCCAAACCCTAAACTATTCATAAATTCTAAATTAGAAGCTAGTAACAATAACAAATTAAAATGAGATCAAAATCGACATAAAAAACAAAAAAATCTTTTTACATATTTTGGTATTTTTCACTTTCCAATTTTCTTTAATAAATTAGAAGCTAGTAACAATAACAAATTAAAATTACAATTAAAATTACGAATGAATTTTTAACTAAGATTTGTGTAGATTTATCGCTTATCTTTTAATTAATCGGGAATGCCCCTGACACTAAAAGCGTCCGGGTTTCACCCACTTTTTGACAACCCCGCCCGGACGCTCCCCGGACGCCCTCTAAACTAGGACAAATCCGGGGAAACCCGGACGGATGGCAGCCCTACAGCTAATAAATAAATGAAAATTCTTACTACAGTAAAAAAACTGGGAAATTGGCGATAAATGTCAGTTTTCAAGTAAATAACACAAAAACAGTTTTTGAATCGCGTGTATTTATAAAAAAAGTCCAAAACTAAGCAAAGATTGTAACTATGGGAACCAGATTGCTGATAAAACACTTATATACATTTTTTTTGTAAATACTTTCATAGAATACATAGACACAAACAAATATTTATGTTCATCACACAAGCATTTACTCTGGGTGGGAATCGAACCCACAACCCACAGCATGGAAGGCAGAGCTACTACCAACTGAGCTGTGACACCTGTCGATGACTAATAAATTATTACATTTTTTTAATCATTCTTCACACAAAGATCTAAAGTCAAAGTCAAAACTGCTTTATTCAGTAAAATCACATGGATAATTTAAAATCGTCTTACATACTAGGTGATTCTAGGTGCCAGTTCCACGCGACCAGAGCCTAGAAGAACGGGCAACAAACTTACGGCCTGGTTCCTACCGCTTTTATATATATATGAACCATGTTTACGATTTTAGCCGACTGTGTGTACGCTATCAGCTTCGTACGAAAATTATTTATGAATGTAGATCACCTTGGACACTATAAGTACTCGTATTTATCATATTTTACTTTGTACTTGCATTTCCTTGTAGGCAGGGTAAGTACTTATCGTAAAGCACACTGTATATAAATAAACTAGCTGACCCGTGCCCACTTCGTTGGGCATAATTCGACCGTTTTTTCTCCGATTCACTTTGCAAAACGGACTACCACGTAAAAGCCTTTTCATTTTTCGGTTTTTTATATAACCTATGACACTCAGCAATAATGTGGCTTTGTATTGGTGAAAGAAATTTTAAAATCGGTTCAGTAGATCCCGAGATTACCCCTTACAATTTAACAAATATACAAACACAAACTTTACCATCTTTATAATATTAGTATAGATAGATATTCATATACATTTCACACATCACACTCTAGTCTCCAAGCAAAGCTTGTACTTCTTCTTCTTATCGTGTCTTAGCTTGTACTATGGGAACTAGATTGCTGATAGAATACTTATATACTTTTTTCTTTGTAAATGAATATAAATACAATAAAAAGTGTAACCTTTCCAGCCTAAAGAAGAAGGTTATCATATCAAGTCATTTGCATATTTATTTGTATGTAACACGATTATTCGGTCCTCCACCATTAATGCACCTTTTATGATCCTTAATATTTCAAAGGATAGATTATACTTCAAAACTTAAATAAATCAGACAAGTACTTTTTGAGTAATCTTTGTTATAAGTCTCATAACTTCGATAGTGACACACAAAACGCTTCGATAGCGCGATCTAGGAATCGACAAGTTGTAGCAGCGCCATCTAGTTGTGAAATTGGAACTAAATCTATGTGTCATTTAATGGAGGAAACTTTACTGGTTTGTGTCTTTGTATGTTTTTATATTTAAGTTTATTGTACTGTCTGTTTCTCAAATAAAATATGTAAATACATTTGTAGCGCCATCTATATCACTACATGATGAACTACATCGTAGTCTACGCAACAGACCAACAGATGGCGACAAATCCTAGATCGCGCAAACGAAGTTATCGCGGAGTTTGTACATAAGTAATACAGAATACTATCCATCGGTCCGAGCGACCCCGAGACAAAGGTCGCTCGGCGTGGAAGATCTTCCCTTTTCGTAGGAGATACCACACCTATCTCCACATATTTACCACGATTGAAATCAGTTTTGTTCATTTTTGCAAATAATATACAGCATTAATTCACATACCTGGTTTTGTAGATCAATTCTGCTATCGAGATCCTTGCTATGGAAATTTAGATCTAACGGCACTTACCTTTAGGCTCAGTATTGCCTTTCAGCTGCTCAGCTTTGGCTTGTAATTTCGTTTGCATATTCTCAGCGCCCTCTTTCATTTTTGCTAGTATACCTGTGAAATAAAATACGTAATTATTTCTGGGCGTCTAGTCGTAGCGACGCGTGACCCGAGGGCTGGTGAGTATCTGGCCCAGCGTATCAGCATTGCTATACAGCGCGGCAATGCAGCCAGTGTCTTATACGCGACGATTGGTACTGATTTGGATCAGTTGAACTATCTATAGATCGTTTGCAACGGTCTGTAGATAGCTCAATTGTTTCTTATGTATTTTATATGACAATGTACATTTTGTAAATACTGTATAGTCGTAAGTTTATTAATATATAATATAATATTTTTATAAAACTTTAAATCAATAATTAAACAAATCGTTTGCAACGGTCTGTAGATATCTGAACTGTTTCTTATGTATTTTATATGTGTATGTCTTCTAGCATTCCCAATGGTGTGGTGGATGGTGAAAGTGATAAATAATAAATAATGCTGGACAATCCACACAACATCATCTAGCCGCAAGCTAAGCAGAGCTTGTGTTATGGGCACTAGAAGACTGACATACTTAATACAATACATTACATAGATAGATATTTTTATTACATATACAACACCCAGAACACCCGGAATAAATATTTGCAGATCTACATTTATCCCAAGGCGGGAATCGAACCCGCAACCTCCGATCATCTCCCGCTGTAGATACCTACCATGTTTATCTTTTTCTTTCAATATCCTTTCCATGTCTCCTGCTTTGTCTTTGACGCGTCCAAAGAAGTCTATCCATTGTTAGCATGTACAGAAATATTTACACAAATAAATCAATCAAATATTTCTTTATTCAATAAAATCACAAGGATCATTTAGAATCGTCCTACATACTAGGTGATTCTAGGTGCCAGTTCCACGCGACCAGTACCTCTACCAAGAGTTGTCACAGTAGCTCTACCATGAGTTTTTACTATACTATATTTACTACACTCGCTAGCGTCTGTAGTTAAAAAAATGTATGAAGATTTGTACAGCGCCTCTAGCGGATAGTTGGGTACTAAAATTCGTAAAACTAATATTGACGTAACTACTGTAGTAAAGTCAGGCGATTTTACTGTGACATCTCATGGTAGAGGTACTGTAAAATCGCCTGACTTTACTACAGTAGTTACGTAAATATTAGTATTACAAATTTTAGTACCTAACTATCCGCTAGAGACGCTGTACAAATCTTCATACATTTTTTTAACTACAGACGCTAGCGAGTATAGTATATATAGTATAGTAAAAACTCATGGTAGAGCCACTGTAGTTAAAATGTATGAAGATTTGTACAGCGCCTCTAGCGGATAGTTGGGTACTAAAATTCGTAAAACTAATATTGACGTAACTACTGTAGTAAAGTCAGGCGATTTTACAGTACCTCTACCATGAGATGTCACAGTAAAATCGCCTGACTGTAGAATAGTAAAAACTCATGGTAGAGCTACAGAGCCTAGAAGAACGGGCAACAAACTTACGGCGTGGTTCCTACCGTTTATTTATACTGACCTGATATTCGTTTGGTGGCATCAGGACTCGCAGACTGCGTCAGAGCCGCTACCTTCATATATTCGCTCGTGATAAGACCGGCTGCCTGAAATATTTAAAAAAGGATAAAAAAAATATTGAAAAAATATATTTGTACAGAACTATTTCAATATGAATTTTCATATGCATAGGCTCTTGAGCTAGTTATAAAAACTGGATCCTAATAAATATTTTAAAACTCACTGAAAGTACCTATTATTTTTTTGACGTGACAACGTCTTATAAATCGATAGAGCCGGCTGCACGCACGAAAAAACATGACTCATGAAGCGTTCCGGCGTTCCGGCGTTCTGAGGCGTTCCAAGATAAGATAAGATAAGATACGATTGACGTTGTCACGTTCAACTATCGTCAGTAAACCGACTTTACAGACAACCATTTTTTTTTAAATTCAATTATTATTGACTGTATATTATGTGTATTATTACTAAGTTAAATTGACACCGCACTGGAACTTCAGGTTTTAATTTAGTAATTGTATAATTAATTCTTTGTAAGAAGGAGCATATCATGTATTATATCAGCTTAGTTCCCATAGTACAAGCTCTTAGTTTGGGACTAGAATGTGATGTGTGTAATGTCCGTGAATATTTATTTAACTTACTTCTAAACTAGCGGGACTCATAGCAGAATACTCTTCACTCAATAACTCCACAATAAGGCCTTCGATATCGAAGAACAGAATATGACTTTCGGGATCTGCGAAAAGAAAAAATAATTATATAAAAATTTACATAATATTATTAAGCATTATTGAGATAAATTATAAAAGAGAATTGGCATTGTGGTCACAAACAAAAAAAATGTCCCTCGGGGTTGCCTTTACTATGTCTAAGAATTCTAGACAATTGGGTAATTGAATTTAAAAAAAAAATGTATTTTTTTATGTATTTTAAAACTTTATTATTACTAATATTGATATATAAAACCAAATACTTAAAAAACATTTTTTTCAATTAATTATAAACAACTAAAAATTGATGAAATCTTAAAATGATCACGTGACTTTAAAACGCGCCATGATTGATCTCGATGGTTGTGACGTCACAATGTAATAGCTGTCTAATAACCATCTTGTCATAAACTTAGTGACTGAACTAATATATGACGTCAAACGCAGGTCGGGTTTGTTCGGGAGTTGTCGGCGTGTTTTCGGTACTGGATTTAAACATGAATTTTTATTTTGAAATAACTTTTGAATTATTGCGAAAAAAAATAAAATAAAAATAGTTTTGTTACAAAACTTATACATGATCTTTCCATTTATCACAAAGAAAAAATATATTCAAATACTCAATTAGCGGAGCCTTGCGACTTCTAACATGCTTTTAAAGGACGCGATGAAAGTCTGTAAATACAGACTTAAAAAAAAATTAAGTTTATATAAACTTTAAAAAAAGTTAACTATGTAGTTAGATTTTATAACAAATCCTAAATTCGTTAAGATCTTTTAAGCCCTATAAAGTGCTATAAACTCACCAGCTGGATTAGAGCGGAAGCCCTGGACAGTGAGCGGAGCCCTGCGACTCCGGGCGGGCTCGGCGAGCGGCCCGAGGCTGGCGGAGCCGGCGCCCGAGCCGAGGGCCGCTAGGCCTCTCGCGGTGGCCGCTCGCATCGCGTTTATATTACGGTGGCGAAGCCCCCTACAATATAAATAATAAATAATGCTGGACAATCCACACAACATCATCTAGCCCCAAGCTAAGCAGAGCTTGTGTTATGGGTACTAGAAGACTGACATACTTCATACAATACATTACATAGGATAGATATTTTTTATTATACATATAAAATACCCAGACCAGACGGAATAAATATTTGCAGATCATACAAACATTTATCCCAAGGCGGGAATCGAACCCGGAACCATCCGCGCCGCAGGCGGACCTTTGCCCACCGCGCCACATCGGTCGTCTTAAATATACATCTATGTTCAATATTTTATAAATATTACCAACTAAATATTCGTAATACCTCGCAAATATCTACATTTTTATATGATACATGTAAAAAAGTATACAAAACTCTGACA
This sequence comes from Ecliptopera silaceata, assembly GCA_932527185.1. NCBI lineage: Eukaryota > Metazoa > Arthropoda > Insecta > Lepidoptera > Geometridae > Ecliptopera > Ecliptopera silaceata. The sequence continues at coordinate 1,787,157 of OW052217.1, read as the reverse complement.
CAGCAATTTTATCAATCACCTGTCAATCTGACAGCTGTCAAACGTCAGTAAATGTTACCTGAAGAAGTGAACAGCTGGATTGGCGAGGCCTTGCAGGTCGCTGCCGGTCGTCACGGACCCTCCCAGGTCATCTGTGGACGTCTCGTCGCAAGCTGATAATACTTCCTCTGCTATCATACCTGGGAATATATGTATAAATAAATGTTTTAATAAAAAAAAAATAAAAAAAAAAATAATGCTGGACAATCCACACAACATCATCTAGCCCCAAGCTAAGCAGAGCTTGTGTTATGAGTACTAGAAGACTGACATACTTAATATTATACATTACATAGATAGATATTTTTTATTATAACGGGTGGCGCAAAAGTAAGGGCAATAGAGAAAACACTGTTTATTTTTTTATATGACATTTCCTGTCATTCTATTGTTGAAAATTGTGTAGTGAACAAATGTAAAATACACTGAAAATAAACATGGACCGTTTTACTCCTCAAGAACGTGGAATAATCGTGTCAATGTTCTTACGGAATAATTCATCAGTGATAAAAACACAACGTGAATTTCGTCAACGATTTCCCCACCGTCCGGCACCGATTGGTCGCTCAATTCGGATTCAACATTGGATAGACCTAAGTCTGGGAGACCAAGAACAGGCCGTTCAGCTGAAAATATCGATGCTGTGCGCGAATATGTGGAAGAGTGTCCAGAAACATCAACGAGGCAACGTGCCACGCAATTGCGTCACTGGAGAACGCTACAGAACCATGTTACGTGAGTTTTTGATACCCAGTTTGGACGAATTGAGGCTGGAGCACATCTGGTTTCAACAAGACGGCGCTACGGCACACACAGCGCGCGACACTATGGACTTAGTTAGGGACGCTTTTCCAGGCCGAGTTATCTCTCGTTTTGGCGATTTGCCTTGGCCTGCAAGATCACCCGATCTGACCAGTCCAGACTTCTTTCTTTGGAGTTTTTTGAAATCTCGGGTGTATGTGAACAAGCCACAGAATATCGCAACTCTAAAAGAAATCATTCATCAAGAAAAAAGGAACATATCGCAGGAAGTGTTACGGCAAGTTATGCAAAATGTCATAAAAAGGGCTCAAGCTTGCATCAACTCTGGAGGTCACTATTTAAAAGACATAATTTTTAAATCCTAATGGTACAAAATTTAATGAACCAAATATACATTTAAAAAAACCTAAATCTATTTTTCTAATTTAGAAAAAAAGTTATAGCTGAACCAAATAGGGTCATTTCTTTTGCGCCACCCTGTACATATAATACCCAGAACACCCGGAATAAATATTTGCAGAATATACAAACATTTATTCCGAGGCGGGAATCGAACCCGCAACCTTTCGCGTCGCAGGCGGACCATCGCCCACCGCGCCACATCGGTAGTCCAAGCTTTGTTTAATTTTTGACAGGCGACACAGCTCAGTTGGTTGTAAATACATACATAGAATATTTAGCAACACCCAGACACACAAACCTTTGCTCTGTGTAGGAATCGAACCCACGACCCACAGCATGGAAGGCAGAGCTACTACCAACTGAGCTGTGACACCTGTCAATAATTAGAAGGATCATAAAAAACAGTAGGTACCAAGCCATAAATATCTTATCACTTCTATGCTCTGGTCGCGTGGAACTGGCACCTAGAATCACCTAGTATGTAAGACGATTCTAAATGATCCGCGTGATTTTATTGAATAAAGCAATTTTGACCTTGACTTTGACCTTAGACCTCATCGACCCCCACATTAGTTTTCGTTTATGTAGATCCCTAGGAAACCGATATCGACCACCTTGTTTGACCTGTTTGGATTCCTGTTCTAGATTGACCTGCAGAAGACAACATACCATGCAGGACTCTATCCAGATGCCCTGTCTCCATCTGCCACACATGAACCGTTCCATCGCTGCAGCCGACCACCATGAAATCATCGGCCGGCCTCCATTTGATAGCAACCACTGGAAACAGGTGTCTGGATGCTAGCGTCACGCATTTTCTTTCTGTAAGACCTGGAAAGGAATAAAAAGTTTTTTTGTTATTAAATTTATATTTTTCACAAACTGTAAATTATAATTTAAGAAGAAGAATAAAAATATGTATTAATATTTTTTTAAGTTATGGCATAGCTTATATCGCGGGCCTTGAGCGTGAAGACCGAATCCAGAAATTCCGTAACGAAATAACCTAACACTGCGGATGCAATAGCTCTACGCAGTCTCCGAGTGCCACACGTCTTTTTATATTTCTTTTTCTTTGTGTCGATGATGGTCTCAAACATTATTTTCCCAAAATTTGGCCACTTCTATTTAAATTAATATTTTTTATGATCACAGTTTAGTCCCAAACTAAGCAAAGTTTGTTCTATGAGATTTGATCTGAGTGGGAATCGAACCCACGACCCACATCATGGAAGGCAGAACTACTACCAACTGAGCTGTGACGCCTGTCGATTTGTTATGTGATTATTTTATGGAGATTAATATTTATAATGATTAAAAACTTCCCAAAATATAATGAGTCTTGCAGAATTTCACCCCGTTTGAATTATTAATCTTATATGGGCGAGGTACGGACACATACGCGGGTTCGATTCCCGTCAAGAAATAAATACTTACTGAGTAAAGTCACGCTGTGATCCGAAGCGACAGAGCAAATGCACTTTTGAATTCGAGGCTGTAAAAAAGAAAAAAACATGATTAGAAAAGTTTTTTGTAGTAGTACACCTTTTGTGAAAAAGCTAGTTAGGAACTACTACAACCGTACTTAAGGTGAAACGTCTCGCTCTAGCGGGAAATACAATTTTTTTAGGGTTTTCTTTTTTATTGCGGCTGAACTGTTATATCTTTTATAATCATAATCATAATCATTTTATTGTTTGTGAAACCAGGTTAAAATACATTTCAGATGATATGAAACTTAAAATTAGCGCCACTAGCTTCTGCCATTAGGTATACAAACATCAAAAACACAATTAGTCTAAATTTAAATACAATAATAATTACTTTTAGAATGTCAAATATAAAATTAAATCAATTAAACAAATATAATAATGTCACATGTCTACTAAATTAAAGTTTGTCATTTAAAAAATCATTGATTGTATAGAAGGCTTTGTTAACCAAAATGTCATGCAATTTCACTTTAAACTCATTTATGGACAGTGAACGAACAGATAATGGTATTTTATTATATATAATGGGAGCCATGCAAAAGACACTCATGCGCAACAACTGAGTTCTACACGGCACATTACGAAGTCTTCCCTCCAAGCGGACTAGTACTAGTACTTTTACTAGTTTAAGTTATTTTGCGAACATAAACAATAATTTTCTGTGTAACCCTGTATCAATTTTTGAGATTGGTTCTTTATATTATATTTACTTACTAAATTATAAATCTGTTTTGAACAGTTTTAGGATAAAATAGGTTCCCCGCTAGAGCGAGAGGTATCAACTTAAAAAGTGGACAATAACGCTATGCCTATGAATTTATTCGCGTGGTTTTACCCGACCTACATTTTTTGTCGTGTTACCTATTTCCTTATAACACAAAGAAATAGGCTTTTTGTTCAAGTAACTTGAATGTTAGAACATAATTTGCATAAATTTCCTTAATAAACATATCCACATAACATAAAGTACATCTTCTTCTTCTTCTTATCGTGTCGATGCTACAACTGTTTTCTGATAGGTTGTTGTAGTATCGTGTTGGAAAGATTAGCCAGACTAGACACTGTGTTACCGTGCCTAGCTGTTACCGGTGTGCGCCACGAGGAGGCTCTTAGTCTATAAAGTACATAAAAACTTAGAACAATATACTCCAGTGTTATTTATTAAGTTTAGGGATGTAATCTATACTAATATTATAAAGAAGTAAAGTTTGTGTGTTTGTATATTTGTTAAATTGTAAGGGATAATCTCGGGATCTACTGAACCGATTTTAAAATCTCTTCAACAATACAAAGCCACATTATTGCTGAGTGTCATAGGTTAAATAAAAAACCGAAAAATTAAAAGGCTTTTACGTGGTAGTCCGTTTTGCAAAGTGAATCGGAGAAAAAACGGTCGAATTATGCCCAACGAAGTGGGCACGGGTCAGCTAGTTAGATTATAATAATTAAAGTAAGTCCTTATATTAAAGCATAAAATATTGTACGTCCAAAAATAGATAGATAGTTAACACTTTATTGCACAAAGGAAAATACAAAACAATTTTTAGAACAAACTTAATTTACTAAAATGGACGGCCTTATCGCTGATAGCGATTTCTTCCAGGCAACCGTAGCATGGAAAAACGGGTAGGCTGTTGAAACATTTTCTACTATAAGATTTTTATACAGATTACGCTTAATTTATACAATAAATTAATTATTATAATTATTATTTAACACCCATACTTATCCCTGTTTACTACAAATAAATATAATAATTACTATTTACTACTGTGTTGTTAAATAAAATTAATTAATTATAATAAGTTGTTAGCAATATTGTTAACTAATAAACTTTTCCTGTGTACTTTTATGAGTTTAATTAATATACAATACTTATTTATTTATTTGTATTTATTACAGTTAAGGATGTTCGTCTTAAAAACCATCCTGTATGTATATAAATAAATATATTCTAGGACATTTCACACATTACACTCTAGTCCCAAACTAAGCAAAACTTGTACTATGGGAACTAGACTGCTGATATTATTACTTTATATCTGATTGACCATAATAATATAATATTAACTGTTTTTTAAGAAAATCTATTAATCCTTGATCACGCCATCACGCGTGAAAGGATGGACCGATTTTAAGATTGGAGAAGGTTCTTATGAAAGAAAAATGTTCGATATGTTTGTCCAGCATTATTTATATATTTATTTTAAGTTAGGAGACGTCGGGTCAGCTAGTTTTATATATATACAATGAATTGCTGTTCGTTACTCTCGCTAAAACTCGAGAACGGCTGAACGGATTTATCTTACCTTGGTCTTGAAATGTTCGTGGAGGTCTAGGGAAGGTTTAAAAGCTAAGAAAAATTCGAATAACTGCCAGGAAAACCCTCAAAATAGCCTTTTTCTATTTCCCATACAAACGTTTTCTAAATAAAATGTAGAGTCAATTTGAACTTTATTTATCGATTGAGGCAGTACGAAGTCCGTCGGGTTAGCTAGTCTATACTAATATTATAAAGAAGTAAAGTTTGTGTGTTTGTATATTTGTTAAAATTGTAAGGGGTAATCTCGGGATCTACTGAACTGATTTTAAAAATTCTTTCACCAATAGAAAGCCACATTATTGCTGAGTGTTATAGATTATATAAAAAACCGGAAAATAAAAAGGCATTTACGTGGTAGTCCGTCTTGCAAAGTGAATCAGAGAAAAAAGGTCGAATTATGCCCAACGAAGTGGGCACGGGTCAGCTAGTTAAATATAAAAATGACTTACACTGCAGTTGTAAGGAGGTACTATCAACTGTGTGATTTCTCCGGCGTGGACGCAGAAACGGTGAAGCAAAACACCAGAGAACAGGTCCCAGAGGCAAACCGCGAAGTCGATTCCACCCGACACTAGGTGCGCTTTGTCGTATCTGAAATATACAATAAATAAATGAGAGAGAGAGAGAGAGGGAGAGGGAGGGATCGTACAAACATTTATAGGCGGGAATCGAACCCGCAACCTCAGCGTCGCAGGCGGACCATCGACCGCCGCGCCACATCGATCGTCAATATAAGTACATTAAAAAAATCAAAATAGCTTTTATTGACATTATACAAAAAACATATTATTATGTATAAAGTGCTTACCTAGTTCAAAGTTTTATTTGTATACATATTTGTAATGAATTTTTATTGTTATTTGACAGGCGTCACAGCTCAGTTGGTAGTAGCTCTGCCTTCCGTTCTGTGGATCGTGGGTCCGATTCCCACCCAGTGTAAATTTTTGTGTGATTAACATAAATATTTGTTCTATGTCTGGATGATACTATGCATTCTATGTAAGTATGTGCTTACAAAAAAAGTATTCTATCAGCAATTTAGTTCCCATAGTAAAAGCTTTGCTTAGTTGGGGGCTCGAGTGTGATGTGTGAGTTGTCCGTGAATATTTATTTATTTATGTTATATACCAAAGGAGAATGGGCAATTCTCTATGGAGCGTGGGTCACGACTAAAAAACTCGTCCCTCAGGGTTGCCACATAATATGTTATAAAGAGCTTTTACTATTTTTATTAAAAAAATCCATCCCATGGAAATCGATACATTTTGAAAAACTGTTTTTTATTTCAACGTCGTATTACTCCGATGAAAAACAATTTCATCTCATCAAAAAATCATCATTTCATCAAACAATATCTCGATTTCCATGGCACGGATTTTTTCCCTAAATATCGTAAAAAATTGGCCTGTATAATCCCTTTTAAACGTACTATGTGGCAGCCTTGAGGGACGATTTTTTTAGTCGTGGCTCAAAGTGCCCTTTTTTTTAATTTACAATGGGTTTATGTATTTTTTTCTAAACATATTTGTTTTTACCATTTAGAAAGTACACTGACCTTTGGTGTACATGATGTGGGTACAACAGACAGTTCACTCGACCATTGTGACCAAGAAGCAACTGGTGTGGCGGCCAATCTGTGAAATAATTTAATTATTTTAATACATAGTAGGTTTTAGAGGACATACAAGAGGCCTTGGCAGACCAACAGCCAGATGGTTGGACGATATCGTTGCCGTACAGGGTAGGACCTGGATGCAAAAGGCCCATTTAAGGAAAGAGTGGCGTTTGAGGGAGGAGGCTTATACCCAACAGTGGGCTAGTACGGGCTGCCTATGATGATGATGATGATAGTAGGGTTTTTAAAAACCCGATTCGGACTTGCATTATGTGCGCTCATATATATTTATTTTATTTTTCACTAGTAGTACGCCCCGGCTTCGCACGGGTAGCCTATATAAAAAATATCATAATAATATTGCCTATGTTCAGCCCAGATAATGTAGCTTCACAACAGTGAAATAATTTTTGAAATCGGTCCAGTAGTTTCGGAGCCTATTCGATGCAAACAAATAAACAAACAATCAAATCTTTCCTCTTTATAAAATAGTTTAGATTAGATATTATGTGTTATTCTAGCGACAACAGAAATACATCATCACATCACGGTAAATGATACAGTTATGACAGTTAGACCGACTGGTCCTATTTTACTCTTTGGTTACAGAACCCTAAATATTAGATAACTAATATTTAGGTTACGAACCCAAAAGGTTAGGGGGTAAGATCTACGAAAATCCCCAGGCAGCGCAAACAAAACAATGTTACTACCAAAAGATAAAAATATTGTTTTGTTTGCGGTGCCTGGGGTTTTTCGGAGACCTTTAGGTTACACTCTTATCTTCGCGAAAAGTTTTCGATTCAGAAAAAGAAAGACTAGGTCTTATTACCTTTTACTACATCGTGCTAACTAGTCAACTTGCTAATATGAAAGGCTTTATTTTAATAATATTATTTCTGCCTTGGACTATTTCATGGAACTTTGAATCAAAGTTGGAAGCCAATATAAGAGATGTGATAAGTTTGTCACATCTATGTTTGGGGGAGTGTTTAAATTCACAGTGCGTGTACGACTGGCATAACAACATAGCCCCTTGTGAGACAACTACCACTCCAACAAAGAGATACACAACACTCGAAAACAAAGTCTGCTTGAGCAACTGCGACGTATACGATTTTGAACCATACCAGTGGTGTGTAACAGGCCCTAACAGCTGGGACAAATGCTCGCGAGGCATCGCACTAAAAGCAAAATGGAAATACACCACAGAAAACATATACTTGACGTGCTCCAACGACTGCGGCGAGTACGGGTACAGCTACAACTGGTGCGAAACCGTCAAATCGTCTCCACAATGTAATTTAGACGAAAAAGTCCTCGTGCCCAACTATCCTACAATAATTAACACAGAATGCGCAACGCTCTGCAAGTTATACGGAGACGAACCTTACTGCTATGACACATCAGGCATATGGCTCCAATGCTTCCTAAACCCTAAATACGACCACGTTTTGTTTGAAATAACCAATAAACTGAAGAAGAACTGCAAATTCGGCAGCTACAACGCCAACGGTTACAGGCAATGCAAAAAGATATCGGAGAGAGATCTCGACTTCCATGAATGCGATTTGGACGTGCATGCTATAGCTGAAAGGCATCGTCTCAACAACCCATCGGATTTAGTTCGCTCGATGGACTTCAGCACGCCAATAACATTGGACAGAGATCCGACGTTATCTTACACCACTTTACCAAGAAGAGGCAGATTCGGCAATACGAATGCTGACGAAGAAGTAGACTTACCACTGGTTTATGAAGCATTGCTAACAACCCACACGCTGCTACCAGTTGGAGCTCCGAGGGATTCATTCAGGGCTTACGTCACAAGGAACTACAATCGGATGAGCCCCAACGGGAGGGACATTGCGAATCATGATGAGCGTGGTCACATTCTAGGTTCCAGATTGGGCGGTCGCATGGAACCGTTCAATATATTCCCGCAGACTTGGCGCTTGAATCGCGGCAGGGGTTCCACCTGGTTCGAGATGGAGACACATCTGGACAGATTCTTGAGGGGATACCATAATAGATATGTGGAGTTCTTAGCGGTGTTGGGCTACACAACGGATAGGAACGGAATACTGATTCGTAGACCGGATCATGTCGGCATCCGGCTAAGATTTCATGAAGACAATCATTTGGTGGACAGAGACGGTAATAGGTTGTATAGTTTTGAAGATAATGAAACTGAAGACATGTTCTTCTCTAATGATCCCGATGACGATTGTATTTTGGATGTAGCTAATGAAGAATAATTTGTGGCGTACCTACACCACCAACACGTACTTACTTCTTTGTAGATATCTGAAACATAAAAACATTATAATTAGTTAGTAAAATGTATCTTAAGATTTAATAAAAAGTGTACTTACCAAATATGTAATGTCGGAAGATGGTCGTGTGTGCGAACGTTAAAATCGTATCGACTAAAGGACCTTCAGTCCACAACGAATGAACCCACTCGGGCGCACAACGACCGACCGGTTTGTTTATGAATCGCAGCCATCTTCCGTCAGTAGATCTCATGTTCACGGCTTGAACGCATGTCGCTTTGCTAAGTGGAAATAAAAACTAAACAAATACGCAGTGCTTTCTTTGCAAATCATCTCGCAATTTCATATAGTTATACGGTGAACTTTCCGGACAACTACACTGGTGACCCCCCTGAAAAAGAAAAGGAGCATACAAAACTGTAAGCAAGTTAATTTTGCGTAAGATAATCATGCAAGGAAAAGATGGCGGAGATGCACCGGCGAATAAAAATGCCGATCCTCAAGGCACATTTATACCTTCCGATACGACAAATCTTTTTCGAGTCGGCGTTCGACCACCTCCGTTTTGGCCAGAAGAGCCAGCAGTATGGTTCTCTCAACTGGAATGCAACTTTATACTGTCCGGCATTAAAGATGAAGACACAAAATTTTATTACGTCACTTCAACTTTGGAACATCGATATGCCGCTGAAGTGAAAGATATTATTGTGTCACCACCTAAAACGGGTAAATACGAGCGATTAAAGACTGAACTGATAAAACGTCTATCCGCGTCTCGCGAGAAAGAAGTAAAACAATTACTGATGCACGAGGAGCTCGGCGACCGTCGACCATCGCAGTTCATGCGCCACCTCCAGCGCCTAGCAGGACCTACAGTTCCGGAAGAATTTATTAAAACGATCTGGACCAGCCGCCTGCCAACAGCACTGCAGCCAATCATCGTAAGTCAAAAGACGTCTGACCTTCAAGCGCTGGCGGATTTAGCCGATAGTGTGCATGAAATTGTACCGAGCACACCACAGGTAGCAGCCACGTCAGCATCAACAGATGTTCTTCAGTCGATGGCCCGGCAAATCAGCGAACTGACACGACAAGTGCAAGCACTTTCTTCTCGCAATAATCACTCAAGGTCAAGATCCAAGCAACGCAACAGAGACCGAAGTACAACGAGATCCCAGTCAAACTACCGGAAATTTCCATTATGCTGGTATCACTACAAGCACGGCAAGGATGCTAACGCCTGTATTAAGCCGTGCGACTATAAACCGACGGAAAACTACCAAGGCAGTCGGTAATGGCGACATCCGATAGCCAATACATACCTGGTCGCCTGTTTGTAATGGATCGCAGATCGAAAATGCAGTTTCTCGTTGACACCGGCAGCGATCTCTGCGTTTTCCCCCGCACCATGATCCGTGAACGCCGATCTCCAACCGAGGAATATAGACTCTACGCAGCGAATGGGACGAATATTACGACCTACGGCTTCGCTCATTTCGAGTTAAATCTTGGACTACGGCGGGATTACAGCTGGCGATTTATTGTGGCAGACGTCACTAAACCTATAATCGGCGTCGATTTTCTGTCATACTACGGTTTAATAGTCGACTGCCGTAATCAACGTCTTATCGACAGCACAACAACGCTAACATCAGCAGCAGCACTGGTAACATCGTCGACCACTATTTCTTCTGTGAAGACACTGATCGGTGAATCAAGCTACCATGAAATGCTTCGTCAGTATCCTGACATCACGCGTCCAGCTGGCAAAGATCGCATTGTCAGCCATAATACGCAGCACCATATAAGAACTACGCCTGGACCTCCAGTATCCTGCTCTCCACGTCGTTTGGCTCCGGACAAACTACTCATTGCCAAGAAAGAGTTCGAAGCCATGATTAAAAATGGGACCGCAAGACCATCAGAGAGTCCATGGGCGTCACCATTACACCTCGCACCGAAGAAGGACAACGGATGGCGTCCATGCGGCGACTACAGAATGCTCAACGCAAGAACTGTTCCAGACCGCTACCCCATCCGCAATATCCACGATTTCACGCACAACATCGCAGATTGCCACGTCTTTTCAACAATTGATCTAGTAAAGGCGTATAACCAGATTCCTGTGAGCAGCGAGGACATAGCAAAAACCGCTATAACAACGCCGTTTGGCTTATTTGAGTTCCCATACATGACCTTCGGACTCAGGAACGCGGGCCAAACCTTTCAACGATTCGTTGATGAGATCACCAGAGGCCTGGATTTCACCTACGCTTTCTTAGATGACTTCTTGGTATTCTCCAAAGACGAGGTTAGCCACAAAGAACACCTACACCAGCTATTCAGCAAACTCCGTGACTACGGAATGGTGATAAACACTTCGAAGTGTGTATTTGGAGCTTCGGAAGTGACCTTTTTGGGCTATAAAGTGTCATCCACAGGAATAAAGCCACTGGAATCGAAAGTTGAAGCAATCAGCCAGTTTCCATTGCCAAAAACTGTGAAAGAACTGAGAAGATTCTTAGGAATGTTAAATTTTTACCGTAAATTCCTCCCTAGAGCAGCCAGAATCCAAGCGCCGCTACACGCCCTGCTCACTGACAAGGTGAAAGGCTCACATCCAGTGAACATCGTAGGCGACGCGTTTAAGGCATTTGAAGAGTGCAAAAGCAGTCTATGCCAAGCCACCTTACTAGCGCATCCAGATTTAAATGCTAAGATAGCGATTGTGACAGATGCCTCAGATACGGCAATTGGCGCCGCTCTTCATCAATACAAAAACGATCTTTGGGAGCCGTTAGCTTTCTTCTCCCGGAAGTTAAGTTCATCGCAGGTTAAGTACTCTCCATATGACAGGGAGCTACTCGCGATCTACGAGGGAATCCGCTACTTCCGGCATATGTTAGAAGCTAGACATTTTACCATATACACGGATCATAAACCCATCTGCTTTGCATTTACGACAAGGAAGGACAAGTGCTCGCCCCGACAATTTCGACATTTAGACTATATATCTCAGTTTACTACCGATATAAGACACATATCCGGAAAAGACAATGTCGTGGCGGATACACTTTCGAGAATCGAAGAACTGTCCCAACCTATTGACCTAGTACTCCTGGCAAAATCACAAGAGAGCGATGACGAGCTGAAAAATATAATTAATGGCGAAACTTCACTTAGCTTCCGCAGAACCACTATCCCTGGAACACAGCTTAAACTATATTGCGACGACAGCCAGCAAGTACTACGACCCTTCGTTACAGCCCCATTCCGACGCCAAGTGTTTGAAAATCTACACTCTTTAAGTCACCCTGGCGCTAACGCAACTGCAAAGTTAGTGGCGCAGCGCTACGTATGGCCCGGTGTCCGTAAGGATTGTCGAGAATGGGCAAAGACATGCCACCCCTGTCAAATGGCAAAGATAACACGCCACGTCAAGACGACCCCTGGAACATTTAAATTGCCACGTGCCAGATTCTCCACGGTGCATATTGACCTCATAGGACCGATGCCCGTGTCAAACGGCTATAGATACTGCCTCACAGCCGTGGACAGGTTCACTAGATGGCCAGAAGCTATACCTATAGCAGATATAACCGCAGAAACGGTCGCAAAAGCCCTGATATCCAGCTGGATAGCACGCTTCGGCTGCCCCACTGCCATAATCACTGATAGAGGACGGCAGTTTGAATCGTCCCTTTTCAATCACCTGGCTCAATTGGCTGGTTTCGAGCACAAACGTACGACAGCTTATCATCCTGCATGTAATGGGATGGTAGAAAGGTTCCATAGACAGTTGAAAGCCGCAATCATCTGCCACAGTAATCCGAACTGGACTGAATCCCTACCGCTGGTACTACTTGGAATCCGAAGCGCTTTCAAAGAAGATATACAAGGTTCCCCGGCAGAATTGGTCTATGGAGAACCGCTGAGATTACCTGGAGAACTGTTTGTACCGTCCAATGATAAGACTGATGACATAACGGATTTTATGGCACGTCTTAGATTGATCGCAAAGAATTTGCAACCACAACCAGCAGCCAGACACTGTAAAAAGTCAATATTTATTTTTAAAGATTTATCTACCGCTACTCACGTTTACCTCAGAGAAGACGCTGTGAAGGCTGCACTTCAGCCGGCGTATACTGGACCGCATGTAGTACTGAAAAGAAACGAAAAAGTTTTTACATTACTCATAAAAGGGAAATCCGTAAATGTGTCAATAGAAAGACTGAAACCAGCCTATATACTTACCGATGGCGCTGATAGTCCTTTTCACGATGATGATGATGATGATGTCCCTCCTCCCGCTGGTTCACCTGAAAAGAAAACACGTTCAGGCAGAAGAGTACGTCTACCTGATTATTATCGCCCGTAAGACGGTCTCTGGAAGGGAGTGGTGTGGCGTACCTACACCACCAACACGTACTTACTTCTTTGTAGATATCTGAAACATAAAAACATTATAATTAGTTAGTAAAATGTATCTTAAGATTTAATAAAAAGTGTACTTACCAAATATGTAATGTCGGAAGATGGTCGTGTGTGCGAACGTTAAAATCGTATCGACTAAAGGACCTTCAGTCCACAACGAATGAACCCACTCGGGCGCACAACGACCGACCGGTTTGTTTATGAATCGCAGCCATCTTCCGTCAGTAGATCTCATGTTCACGGCTTGAACGCATGTCGCTTTGCTAAGTGGAAATAAAAACTAAACAAATACGCAGTGCTTTCTTTGCAAATCATCTCGCAATTTCATATAGTTATACGGTGAACTTTCCGGACAACTACAAATTCATAAAAGGAAAATGGGCAATTCTTTACAGGCGTGGGCCACGACTAAAAAACTCGTCCTTCTGGGTTGCCACATACTAGTATATTTAAAAGGGCTTTTGCAGGCCTACGTTTCACTATTTTAATGAAAAATGAAAATGAAATTCCATGAAAATTGAGAAATTTTGAAATCACTTTTTTATATTTCAACATTGTATTACTCCGAATTCTGAAGGCCCACAAAAATGGCTGTGGTTGCGTTTTAAACGGCATTAAACAGGATATTTCCGAAAAACTGTATTTGTTTTCTTGAATTACAACATGTTTTTCAGGAATAAGTCAATTTCCACAGGTTGGATTTTCAAACAAACTGAGAAACAAATAAAGCTCTTTAATATTATTTTAAACGCTACCACAGCCATTCATGTGGGCCTTCAGTAATCTTCAATCAATAAATCCTTCAATCTTCATTAATTTCTAAGTAATATGATCTTAAATTAAAAAAAAATCGGAATACGTCAATTTCCAAGGGACGGATTGTTTTATTTTTATAAGCTCTGCCTTCAGTGTGCCGTGGCTTCGATTCCAAGCACCAATCTTTGTGTTAAACATTAACATTTGTTCTATGCCTAGTATGTTACGATGTATTCTGTCTGGGTGTTTCTATGTATTCTATGTATGTATTTACAAAAAAAATACTAATGTGAGTATTATATCAGCAGTCTAGTTCCCTTAGTACAAGCTTTGCATAGTTTGGGACTATAGTTTGATGTGTGAAATATCCGTGAATATTTATTTAGTTTAACAACCCATACCATTTTACCTATTCAGCGCGGAACCCTAAATATTATTTATCGATAGATATTAGATAATAATATTATTTTGTTTGCGCTGCCTGGGGATTTTCGTAGACCTTTAGGTTACACTCTTATCTTATCGCGAATAGATTTCGATTCGTGAAAAAAAATAGAGACACATTTGTCTCATTACCTTGTACTACATCGTGCTTACTAGTCAGCTTACTAATATGAAAGACTTTATTTTGATAATATTATTTCTGCCTTGGACTATCTCATGGAACTTTGAATCAAAGTTAGAAGCCAATATAAATGATGTGTTAAGTTTGTCTAATCTATGTTTAGGGGAGTGTTTAAATTCACAGTGCGTATACGACTGGCATAACAACGTAGCCCCTTGTGAGACAACTACCACTCCAACTAAAAGATACACAACACTCGAAAACAAAGTCTGCTTGAGCAACTGCGACAAATACGATTTGAAATCATACCAGTGGTGTGTAACAGGCACTAACAGCTGGGGCAAATGCTCGCGAGGCATCGCACTAAAAGCAAAATGGAAATACACCACAGAAAACATATACTTGACGTGCTCCAACGACTGCGGCAAGTACGGGTACAGCTACAACTGGTGCGAAACCGTCAAATCGTCTCCACGATGTAATTTAGACGAAAAAGTCGTCGTGCCCAACTATCCTACAATAATTAACACAGAATGCGCAACGCTCTGCAAGTTATACAATGACGAACCTTACTGCTATGACACATCAGGCGAATGGGTCCAATGCTTCTTAAATCCTAAATACGATCACGTATTGTTTGAAATAACCAATAAACTGAAGAAGAACTGCAGATTCGGCAGCTACAACGCCAACGGTTACAGGCAATGCAAAAAGATATCGGAGAGAGATCTCGACTTCCATGAATGCGATTTGGACGTTCTTGCTGTAGCTGAAAGGCATCGTCTCAACAACCCATCGGATTTAGTTCGCTCGATGGACTTCAGCACGCCAATAACATTGGACAGAGATCCGACGTTATCTTACACCACTTTACCAAGAAGAGGCCGATTCGGCAATAGGAATGTTGACGAAGAAGTAGACTTACCACTGGTTTATGAAGCATTGCTAACAACCCACACGCTGCTACCAGTTGGAGCTCCGAGGGAGAGATTCAGGGATTACGTCATCAGAAACTACAATCGGATGAGCCCCAACGGGAGGGACATTACGAATAATGATGAGCACGGTCACATCCTAGCTTCTAGATTGGGCGGTCCCATGGAACCGTTCAACATATTCCCGCAGACTTGGCGCTTGAATCGCGGAAGAGGTTCCACCTGGTTCGAAATGGAGACACATCTGGACAGATTCTTGAGGGGATACCATAATAGATATGTGGAGTTCTTAGCGGTGTTGGGCTACATGACGGAAAGGAACGGAATACTGATTCGTAGACCGGATCATGTCGGCATTCGACTAAGATTTCATGAAGATAATCATTTGGTGGACAGAGACGGTAATAGGCTGTGTAGTTTTGAAGATAATGAAACTGAAGATATGTTTTTCTCTAATGATCCCGATGACGATTGTATTTTGGATGTAGCTAATGAATAATTCATAAAAGGAAAATGGGCAATTCTCTATGGAGACATACGTGAGACACGACTAAGCACCTTGTCCCACAGGGTTGCCACATATGACATTTCAAAGGGCCATTTAAATCGAGAAATTTGAATAGCCTATTTTTATTTTAACATCGTATTACTGCGAATTCTGAAGGCCCACATAAATGGCTCTAGTTGCATTTTAAAGGGAATTAAACAGGCTTCATTTGTTTTTCAGATCGTTTAAAAATCCAACCTGTGGGAATAGAGATATTTCTTAAAAACTGTTTATTTTTGCAATACATGTTTTTCAGGATAAACTCAATTTCCACAGGTTGGTTTTTTAAACAATCTGAGAAACTAATAAAGCTCTTTTAATGTTATTTAAAACGCTACCACAGCCATTATTGTGGGCCTTCAGTAATCTTCAATCAATCAATCCTTCAATCTTCAGTAAATTTTAAGTAATATGATGTTAAATAAAAAACCATTTTATCGGAATACGTCGATTTCCAAGGGACGGATTTTTTCCGTAAATGAAGTAAAATATTGGCCTGTAAAAGCTCTTTTTATCTTCTTAATATATGGCAACCATGCGGGACATTTTTTTTCAGTCGTGGCCCAAAATTGCCCCTTTGCCTTTATTATTAGTTTTACCTACTATATTATAGATATTTTATTTGCACTATGTATTTCAGGGGCTTGTTCTTACGATAGGTGTCAAAGCTTAGTTGTTTTATTTTTATTAGCCCTGCCTTCAGTGCGCCGTGGGTTCGACCCCCACCAAGCACCAATATTTGCGTGAAACATTAACATTGGTTCTATGTCTAGTATGTTACGATGTATGTATTTACAAAAAGATGTATTTTTTTTTAGCAATCTAGTTCCTATAGTACATGTTTTGCTTTATTTGGGTCTAGATAGCGTTTAATATAATTAAATTAATTATAATTCAATTTATCTTTTAATAAAACGAGATAACGATAATTCGATAATTCGATGTCTAAAACCTACTATTAAATTCGTTATTATCATCCCTTGTTTTTTTCATAATTAAAATATAAGGTTTAAGGTCATTTATTTATCTCACTTATAAGTTCACTTTTAATGAGATTACAATTATCTTAAGTCTACTTTATTCACAAACAAAACGACTATTACAGTATTTACAAAATGTATATACATAGGTACATAATATATAGGAAACATTGTAGTTGAAAGGAAATCATTGAAAATTATTTTTTTTTTCATGTTCAAGAAGCCAGCTGACGTATAATCCACCGTGTTATGGTCAGCTGACTATGTTTTTTTTTTAAATACTACTATACTCTGATAAATTTTCAAATGAGAGGAAATGGCTGAAAAAATTTCTTTAAAAGAAAAATAATGTAAGTATTATATCAGCAGTCTAGTTCCCGTAGTACAAGCTTTGGTTGGTTTGGAACTAGTGTGATGTGTGAAATGTCCGTGAATATTTATTTATTTTAAAAACTTTGCCAAAATAAGTGTTACAAACGTCTTAAAAAGATCATCCGTCTGTTACAAACGTCTTAAAAAGTTCAAAAAACCATCTTGTATCTTGTATCAGCGCGGAACCCTAAATATTATTTATGATAATATCATTATTTTGTTTGCGCTGCCTGGGGATTTTCGAGGCCATTAGGTCAACTCTTTTTTTATCGCGAATAGATAGTTTGCGATTCGGAGAAAAAAAAATAAAGACTCATTTGTCTCATTACTTTGTATTACATCGT
Source organism: Ecliptopera silaceata (assembly GCA_932527185.1). Classification (NCBI taxonomy): domain Eukaryota; kingdom Metazoa; phylum Arthropoda; class Insecta; order Lepidoptera; family Geometridae; genus Ecliptopera; species Ecliptopera silaceata. The sequence goes on along the minus strand of OW052217.1, from coordinate 1,769,311 downwards.
GCTAACTAGTCAACATTCTTGCTAATATGAAAGACTTTATTTTGATAATATTATTTCTGCCTTTGACTATGTCATGGAACTTTGAATCAAAGTTGGAAGCCAATATAAGAGATGTGATAAGTTTGTCACATCTATGTTTGGGGGAGTGTTTAAATTCACAGTGCGTGTACGACTGGCATAACAACATAGCCCCTTGTGAGACAACTACCACTCCAACAAAGAGATACACAACACTCGAAAACAAAGTCTGCTTGAGCAACTGCGACGTATACGATTTTGAACCATACCAGTGGTGTGTAACAGGCCCTAACAGCTGGGACAAATGCTCGCGAGGCATCGCACTAAAAGCAAAATGGAAATACACCACAGAAAACATATACTTGACGTGCTCCAACGACTGCGGCGAGTACGGGTACAGCTACAACTGGTGCGAAACCGTCAAATCCTCTCCACAATGTAATTTAGACGAAAAAGTCCTCGTGCCCAACTATCCAACAATAATTAACACAGAATGCGCAACGCTCTGCAAGTTATACGGAGACGAACCTTACTGCTACGACACATCAGGCATATGGCTCCAATGCTTCCTAAACCCTAAATACGACCACGTTTTGTTTGAAATAACCAATAAACTGAAGAAGAACTGCAGATTCGGCAGCTACAACGCCAACGGTTACAGGCAATGCAAAAAGATATCGGAGAGAGATCTCGACTTCCATGAATGCGATTTGGACGTGCATGCTATAGCTGAAAGGCATCGTCTCAACAACCCATCGGATTTAGTTCGCTCGATGGACTTCAGCACGCCAATAACATTGGACAGAGATCCGACGTTATCTTACACCACTTTACCAAGAAGAGGCCGCTTCGGCAATACGAATGCTGACGAAGAAGTAGACTTACCACTGGTTTATGAAGCATTGCTAACAACCCACACGCTGCTACCAGTTGGAGCTCCGAGGGATTCATTCAGGGCTTACGTCACAAGGAACTACAATCGGATGAGCCCCAACGGGAGGGACATTGCGAATCATGATGAGCGTGGTCACATTCTAGGTTCCAGATTGGGCGGTCGCATGGAACCGTTCAATATATTCCCGCAGACTTGGCGCTTGAATCGCGGTAGGGGTTCCACCTGGTTCGAGATGGAGACACATCTGGACAGATTCTTGAGGGGATACCATAATAGATATGTGGAGTTCTTAGCGGTGTTGGGCTACACAACGGATAGGAACGGAATACTGATTCGTAGACCGGATCATGTCGGCATTCGGCTAAGATTTCATGAAGACAATCATTTGGTGGACAGAGACGGTAATAGGTTGTATAGTTTTGAAGATAATGAAACTGAAGACATGTTTTTCTCTAATGATCCCGATGACGATTGTATTTTGGATGTAGCTAATGAAGAATAATTCATAAAAGGAAAATGGGCAATTCTCTATAGGCGTGGGCCACGACTAAAAAACTCGTATTTCTGGGTTGCCACATAGTATATTTCAAAGGGCTTTTGCAGGCCTACGTTTCACTATTTTAATGAAAAATGAAAATGAAATTCCATGAAAATCGAGAAATTTTGAAATAACTATTTTTATTTTAACATCGTATTACTACGAATTCTGAAGGCCCACATAAATGGCTCTAGTTGAATTTTAAAGGGAATTAAACAGGCTTCATTTGTTTTTCAGATCGTTTGAAAATCCAACCTGTGGGAATAGAGATATTTATGAAAAACTTTTTTTTTGCCGTACTACATGTTTTTCAGGATTAACTCAATTTCCACAGGTTGGTTTTTCAAACAATCTGAGAAACTAATAAAGCTCTTTTAATGTTATTTTAAACGCTACCACAGCCATTATTGTGGGCCTTCAGTAATCTTCAATCAATCAATCCTTCAATCTTCAGTAAATTCTAAGTAATATGATGTTAAATAAAAACAATTTTATCGGAATACGTCGATTTCCAAGGGACGGATTTTTCCGTAAATGAAGTAAAATATTGGCCTGTAAAAGCTCTTTTTATCTTCTTAATATATGGCAATCGTGGCCCAAAATTGCCCCATTGCCTTTATTATTAGTTTTACCTACTATATTATAGATATTTTATTTGCACTATGTATTTCAGGGGCTTGTTCTTACGATAGGTGTCAAAGCTTAGTTGTTTTATTTTTATTAGCTCTGCCTTCAGTGCGCCGTGGGTTCGACCCCCACCAAGCACCAATATTTGCGTGAAACATTAACATTGGTTCTATTATAAAACTGCACTATATGCTATCACTTTAGTCTAACCTAACCACAATTATACTTTTTAACACGATATCACTATTTCACGACTATGACTTGACCGTTCGAAGGCTTAAGGAGAACTTCCTTGGTACAGCCACCTCTTGCTTTTATATCGCCACATAGGCGTAAACAACAAGATGGCGGCGGCTTGTCGGATGTGACGTTTATTCTTTTCTAAAATCTTCACAAATATCTTCATTAAAATAGCAAACAATATTTTATAAATCTTAAATAGATTTACCAAACTATTACATTAAACAATTTTAGAATAATATTTTGTAAATCATGACATTCGGCCATCCGACAATGTGTCGCCTCCCGGCACACACAACATAAAAAACAATACATAGCAATACTATTAAAGTTAATATGTACATTGTAACACCGATATATATTCAATTATAACAATATAAGGACATTGAAAGAATAAATCATGACATTCGGTAATTATTGTAGGTAGTGTTATACATATATACATAAGTATATAAAATCTAGCCTTTCCATTTTACATTAAATTGACAAAACCACTATTGGTTCAACGCTTGGGGTATTCCGATCTGGTAGTTCAACGCTTCTGTGAACAGGTAATATAAATAAAAGTGAATAATACAATAAGCAATTGTAAATCATATTTCTGAATTCAGCTCCAGAAAAACAAATCGTTGCGGCACTTCACTTCACTTTGAGCTGTAATCAGATTATAATTATTATAAAAATAATGATTAAATGCATCTCCTTCAATTTTTAGCATAAAATAATAATTGTAGAAAGTCTTCAAATTATAGCATAAAAAAATAATAATCATTGAAAGGTTAAATTTAAACATAAAATAATAATTATAGAAAGTCTTTAAACTCAAGAATAATTATTAGCCCGAAAAGAGCAGGCTGCTAAAACATTCTCCATCAAAGACTTTATACACAGTTTCACAACAAATAACTCTTATTCTTGAAGATTTTATCAAACTTTCCAAGTAGGGAAAGATAACAGAAAACATTACCAGTTCTACCTTCCTGTTTCTTACGCAACATTGAAACATCATACTCCAGCCTCAAGATGTGTCAGATGATGCGTACTGACCGAACCATACGACACAGGCATTTCACTTGAAAAGACGATTCGATAGCCGTATCGGTACCCACCAATTCAACTATTTATTTAAAATCCTTAAAGTTGCCAAAGATATTGCGTTACAGGTACTGAAATAACATAATAACATAAATAAAACAATACTTCTCACGTAAAAGAAGTAAATATTACCAAACACCAAAACTTAAGAGTTGGTATGATCAGAATGTTAACAATTTGTGAATGTCAAAGCTTTCAAAGTCATCTTCAGTTCTAGACTGGTTGACGTATAGAAACTTTAAAACTATTGTAGTCAATCCAGTAGACCAACATAGTCTAGTCAATCCAGTAGACCAACATAATCCAGTCAATCCAGTAGACCAACATAGTCCAGTTAATCTAGTCCAACATAGTCACTCAATCCAGTAAACCAACATAGTCCACTCAATCCAGTAGACCAACATAGTCACTCAATCCAGTCAGCAAACATAGCAAACTCAATCCAGTCAGCAAACATAGCTAACTCTATCCAGTCAGCAAACATAGCTAACTCAATCCAGTCAGCAAACATAGCTAACTCCATCCAGTCAGCAAACATAGCTAACTCAATCCAGTCAGCAAACATAGCTAACTCCATCCAGTCAGCAAACATAGCTAACTCCATCCAGTCAGCAAACATAGCTAACTCCATCCAGTCAGCAAACATAGCCAACTCAATCCAGTCAGCAAACATAGCTAACTCCATCCAGTCAGCAAACATAGCTAACTCAATCCAGTCAGCAAACATAGCTAACTCCATCCAGTCAGCAAACATAGCCAACTCAATCCAGTCAGCAAACATAGCCAACTCCATCCTGTCAGCAAACATAGCTAACTCCATCCAGTCAGCAAACATAGCCAACTCAATCCAGTCAGCAATCATAGCAGACTCAATCCAGTCAGCAAACATAGCCAACTCAATCCAGCTAGCAAACATAGCTAGCTCAAAACATGTAGACCAACATGTATATTTAAGCCAATTAGCAAACATATCTAATTCAAGCCAGTTATCAAAATAAAAAAAATAAACAGAATCTAAAATTCCATGGGTAATACTACAAAACAGAAAGTTCTTTAATATCCAATGAACAACCAAAGTTGAACTTAAATTATCGTAGATTAAGCGGTTAAGCCAAATAACCTTAAAAAATGGGAAAAAACCATTTAACCACCACAAATTGATTTTCTCAATAAGAAATTAATTATACTCTTCATGTATACGCTTTCCGGTCTTGAAAAGTCAAGCGAGGGTATGTTCGCTGATTATAGTAAAATACAATATCCATAAAAAAACCATAAGTAAAAATTAACCAAATTAATTTTCTTGTTATAAAATCTTTCATTACATAGACATTTATTTATTAATCACATGTAGCACACAAAACAGAAACAAAAGAAACAATAAAAATTACAACAGGATCATTTCTGTGTGCTACAGTAGCAAAAAGCCCAGCGTTAGTATAATGCCTAGTCACTTGTGGCTAGTTGCCTACAAGAGACCATATAAGCGCTGGTATTCTGACAAAACCTTTAGATCAATAGGCTTTGTGATAAACAAGTATACCTTCGTCGCAAAATGAAACCAATTTAAATCAAATATACCATACATCATAATACATAACAAGTTATTTAACATATTGTAACATATATCCAAAAATAAAATAAAATTAAGAAATGTTTACTTTAAAGGTACACCAAGGATTGTATCATGTGAATCAGAGATTAGCCCGGATTTATCACGAACATTTTGCATCATCAAAGAGTAGCCTTGACATAATACGTCGTACAAACTCCATTGCACCATACTATGCACATTATTTTAATGTACCAGATAAAAAGAACGAGAGAAAAACAATTAAAGTTAAGAATCATTTAACAGGTATATAAACAAAACTATATCAGATGCTATCAGAGTGTAGCCCTGATCTAGCACTGACAAGTTAAGTTAAAATGCAAAAATGCGCCGTAAAATACCACCAGAGGGTTGCCCCGGCCAAGTACTAAACCACACATCAGTACATAATCTTACGCATCACATAGCCAGAGAGTAGCCCTGACCTTATGTTAACGCAGATACCATTATATCTTGCATATAATGCATAAATCTTTAAAATTGAATATGGGCGTAAAATGAGGGTAGTCAGAAAAATAAATAATATTTAAAATAATAATTATAATGAATCATTCATCACCACATAACAGGTATATAAACAAAACTATATCAGATGCTATCAGAGTGTAGCCCTGATCAAGCACCGACAAGTTAAGTCGGAATGCAAAAATGCGCCGTAAAATACTACCAGAGGGTTGCCCCGGCCAAGTACTAAATGACACATCAGTACAGAATCATACGCATCACATCGTCAGAGAGTAGCCCTGACCTTATGTTAGCGCACATACCATTATATCCTGCATATAATGCATAAATATTCAAAATTGAACATGGGCGTAAAATGACGGTTGTCAGAAAAATAAATAAAATTTAAAATATTAACTGTAATACATCATTCAGTTCAGTTCATAATTAGCTTTCCATAATTTTTACTTGTAAGTAAGAAAATATAAAACCATACCATTTCCTTTTGGTTCATCCCACTTCTGAAATATTATAAAACTGCACTATATGCTATCACTTTAGTCTAACCTAACCACAATTATACTTTTTAACACGATATCACTATTTCACGACTATGACTTGACCGTTCGAAGGCTTAAGGAGAACTTCCTTGGTACAGCCACCTCTTGCTTTTATATCGCCACATAGGCGTAAACAACAAGATGGCGGCGGCTTGTCGGATGTGACGTTTATTCTTTTCTAAAATCTTCACAAATATCTTCATTAAAATAGCAAACAATATTTTATAAATCTTAAATAGATTTACCAAACTATTACATTAAACAATTTTAGAATAATATTTTGTAAATCATGACAGTTCTATGCCTAGTATGTTACGATGTATGTATTTACAAAAAGAAGTATTTTTTTTAGCAATCTAGTTCCTATAGTACATGTTTTGCTTTATTTGGGTCTAGATAGCGTTTAATATAATTAAATTAATTATAATTCAATTTATCTTTTAATAAAACGAGATAACGATAATTCGATGTCTAAAACCTACTATTAAATTCGTTATTATCATCCCTTGTTTTTTTCATAATTAAAATATAAGGTTTAAGGTCATTTATTTATCTCACTTATAAGTTCACTTTTAATGAGATTACAATTATCTTAAGGCGAGGTTTCCCAAGAACTTTAGGCATTTCGCGCTACCTCAGCCCCCCCCCATGTTAGCGCGCATCGTATTTATTTACGCGCCCGAGGTAGGTACCGCATACGATATCTTAGTGCCACAGTATAGAAAATCAAGCAGTAGGTAAATAGGTACGTATGTTATGGACTTACAAACTTCAGGTATAATATTGATAACATTATTACGAGTATTTTTATTACCTACTTATTATGTGTAGATCTAGGTACAGTCACAAAGCTAGATCATAAAAAATAAATTTAGTCCAGCCAGCCTAAAAATATATATATGGGTATTTTATATGTATAATAATAAATATCTATCCATATTATGTATTGTATTAGTATATCAGTCTTCTTTCTAGTACACATAACACAAGCTCTCTGCTCAGCTTGGGGTTAGATGATGTTTTGTGAATTTTTCAGCATTATTTATTTAATTAAAACATTTTATATTATACAGTGTTGCTCTATAAAAAAATTAGTTTTTTTTATTTACAATTATTTTATTCTAGGGCAGCACATTTTTTGGGGGTTGTAGCACGTCGCATGATGTATTATTATCTTATCACTTTCAGGCCAGTACAGTACATTTATAATTAAAGCTATTACGGTGTAAATGGGCCTCAATGGGGATTATGGTACTTTGAGTCCAATGATCCCCATGATTTTGAAAACATCGAAATCATGGGTATTGTGGGACTAAAAGTACCACAATCCCCATGATGGGGATCGTTCAATGGGGATTATGAAACTAACACGATTATTGGGTTAGTTTCATAATCCCCATGATTTTGAAATTTCTAAATCATGGGGATCATGAGACTTAAAGTACCATAATCCCCATTGAGGCCCATTTACACCGTAATAGCTATAATTATAAATGTACTATACTGGCCTGAAAGTGATAAGATAATACATCATGCGACGTGCTACAACCCCCAAAAAATTGTGTTGCCTTAGAATAAAATAAATGTAAGATAAAAATCAATCAATCAATCATTTTATTTGTAAACACAGGTGAAATAGTAATGGTCAATAACAGGTATGTGCACTGTGATTTGCGCTAGGGCGTACAACGTTCCTACAAATTAAAACAATATTAATAAAATTAAAATGTTATAGTAAATATCTTATCCCTAAAAATAAAATAAAATTGCAAAATTAAAATAATGTTAATGGTAAAACATTAGTTCTTAAGTTAAATTGTCATTGTAAGTTTAGTTACTTTGGTCAAGGACGTCCAAAGTGGAATAAAATGTCATTTCAATTCAATTCAATTCAAAAAAAATTGTTATTTTTTTTATAGAGCGAACCTGTATAATTTTAAATGTTTTATTTATATACTTAAGTAAACAAATAATGCTGGAAAATCCACAAAACATCATCTAACCCCAAGCTGAGCAGAAAGCTTGTGTTATGGGTACTAGAAAGAAGACTGTTAACTGAATGCAATACATAACATGGATAGATATTTTTTTTATTATACATATAAAATACCCAGAACACCCGGAATAAACATTTGCAGATCGTACAAACATTTATCCTAAGACGGAAATCAAACCCGCAACCTCCGCGTCGCAGGCAGACTTTCTCCTACCGCGCCACATATGTCGTCATGTAGATAATTCTTTTTGAACAAACATAAAAATAAGTTAGGTTTTTTTATGTTTACATTGTATACTCTACCTTTCTTGGTAGAATATGGTAGGAATGTCGTCAAATGAAACCGATTAATAAGAAGTGATCGTTATTTACTAAGCATTTTCAATAAATTTATCAAGTATAAAACTGCACTACTTTTATACTTAATTTTGCGGGCGTATCGAAAAGTATTGTTGCAGTTAGTTTCTTAATAAATTCATATCTACTATCTAGTCCAGTCAAAATAGACATTCCAGTTTGCATTAATTCCCAACAAGCTGAATTTTTGTGCAGGCCTTGAATACGTCATTTCAAATGATATGTCAAAAGTCCCCATCGATTCCGCTTGTGCGTTGTTTTTTATTCGAGGTCAAAGGTCATAAATTTGTATTTTTTGCGTATATCTCTGAAACAACGAAAGCTATCGAAAAGTGGTTCAGGCAAAGTTTGTACATCGTAAAATTGTCTACAAAAATACTTCAACACTTTTCTTCTTCAAAGCATCGTTTTAGAGATACAGTGACTTTAGACCGCAGGAAAATCGTCGATGATGCTGCGTTTTTTTCATTTCAGCCGTTTTATCTGCTTCATTGCCACAGAACAAATAGTATTTCTTGAAATTTACTGAAAGGGGTGATGGGTTCGATGTGTTAGTTCTCCTCCGAGGTAATGAATCGTCTTTTTGTTTCAAGAAATACTGTTCGTTCTATGGCAATGAAGCAGATAAAACGGCTGAATTGAAAAAAACGCAGCATTTTAGATTTTCCTGCGGTCTAAAGTCACTATATCTCGAAAGCGATGCTTTGTAGAAGAAAAGTGTTGAAATATTTTTGTAGATAATTTTACGATCTACAAAATTTGTCTGAACCATTTTTCGATAGCTCTCGTTGTTTCAGAGATATACGCGAAAAACGCAAATACCCAGGTTAAAGTCATAAATTTGCGTTTAAAAGTCATAAACGAGAGCTATCGAAAAATAGTTCCGACAAAGTTTGTAGATCGTAAAATTGTCTACAAAAATATCTCAACACTTTTCTTCTACAAAGCATCGCTTTCGAGATATAGTGACTTAAGACCGCAAGCAAATCTACTAAAATACTGCGTTTTTTTCATTTCAGCCGTTTTATCTGTTTCATTGCCATAGAACGAACAGTATTTCTTGAAACAAAAAGACGATTCATTACCTCGGAGGAGAACTAACCCATCGAACTCATCACCCCTTTCAGTAAATTTCAAGAAATACTATTTGTTCTGTGGCAATGAAGCAGATAAAACGGCTGAAATGAAAAAAACGCAGCATCATCGACGATTTTCCTGCGGTCTAAAGTCACTGTATCTCGAAAACGATGCTTTGTAGAAGAAAAGTGTTGAAGTATTTTTGTAGACAATTTTACGATGTACAAACTTTGCCTGAACCACTTTTCGATAGCTTTCGTTGTTTCAGAGATATACGCAAAAAATACAAATTTATGACCTTTGACCTCGAATAAAAAACAACGCACAAGCGGAATCGATGGGGACTTTTGACATATCATTTGTAATGACGTATTCAAGGCCTGCACAAAAATCCAGCTTGTTGGGAATTAATGCAAGCTGAAGTCATAATTTTAGTCTATTTTGACTGGACTATATCATCAGAAATTCCGGCCATTTTAAACGAATTGAATTTTTTTTTCGCCATTAAATTTTATCACACATGTTTAGATTCAATGTAGACAAAAAAAACCTAATTTATTTTTATGTGTGTTCAAAAAGAATTATCAACATGACGATCTATGTGGCGTGGTAAAAGAAGGTCCGCCTGCGACGCAGAGATTGCGGGTTTGATTTCAGCCTAAGGAAAAATGTTTGTACGATCTGCAAATATTTATTCCGGTTGTTCTGGGTATTTTATATGTATAATAATAAATATCTATCCATATCATGTATTGCATTAAGTATATCAGTCTTCTTTCTAGTACACATAACACAAGCTCTCTGCTCAGCTTGGGGTTAGATGATGTTTTGTGGATTTTCCAGCATTATTTATTTAATTAAAACATTTTATATTATACATATATAGTGTTGCTCTATAAAAAAAAAAGTTTTTTTTATTTACAATTATTTTATTCTAGGGCAGCACATTTTTTTGGGGGTTGTAGCACGTCGCATGATGTATTATTATCTTATCACTTTCAGGCCAGTACAGTACATTTATAATTAAAGCTATTACGGTGTAAATGGGCCTCAATGGGGATTATGGTACTTTGAGTCCAATGATCCCCATGATTTTGAAAACATCGAAATCATGGGGATTGTGGGACTAAAAGTACCACAATCCCCATGATGGGGATCGTTCAATGGGGATTATGAAACTAACCCGAATAATCAGAGTTGCGTATGGCCTGAGTACCTACCAATGGATTTGTTATTTGTCATCGAAGCGCTGCAAAATAAAATGTAGATAGGTATCTTGGTATTTTACGTTTACTCTTCGCATCGTTGATAATGAGTGTGTAGGAAAGAAATGACTTCGATTTTGCATTGAAGCTATTTGAAATATACCGTACCTACCTTAGTCATTTATTTACACTTAGGTAGGTACATCCTAAAGATATACCTACCTACTATAATAAATCATCTACCATACCTACCTATTATATTTTTTATACTGTGGCGCGTCAACTATTTTATTTGTGTACCTAGGTATCTACAAAATATAACTTTATTACTTAGGTAGGTATCTACATGCCAACAATCTGATAAAATATCGAGAAGATACTTACCATTTTTCGAGTAACAATTGTTTACGTTGTGTCTTAGTTTTCAACTGTATCCTATTACGTTTATTACCCATTTTATTTATCTGCACCAATATGAAATGCGGGGGGATCTTTTGGGAGACAAACGGCGTGCGTCCGACCTCGAAGACGTCTCGACGGGTACTGACCGCCCAGCGCGAGCTCCTGAACCGTTAGATTTTGATAGTTTTCTTTCAAAGAGATTAATAATAACTAAATCATACATATTTTTTTCTACAGGGTTTTAGTAAATAATAAGCTCTATCTTTTGATATAACTTTGACATGATTTCATGAAGAAACCTCTTTGTATGAGCTATTTGAAATATCGATTTAGTGTCATCTTTATGATTTTTTTTTATCGAGAAAATTTATATTATTCACGTTTCTAATTCTACAAAGTCCTAGAGTATATGTTCAATTTTATTACAAACAAATAAAATCAAGTAACTTTTTCATTTCAGTAGAGATACAGTTATTCAAAAAACCTAAAAATCCAGACCACCCAAACCACCCCGCCTTAAGTCTACTTTATTCACAAACAAAACGACTATTACAGTATTTACAAAATGTATATACATAGGTACATAATATATAGGAAACATTTTAGTTGAAAGGAAATCATTGAAAATATTTTTTTTTTCATGTTCAAGAAGCCAGCTGACGTATAATCCACCGTGTTATGGTCAGCTGACTATGTTTTTTTTTAAATACTACATAAACTATACTCTGATAAATTTTCAAATGAGCAGAAATGGCTGAAAAAATTTCTTTAAAAGAAAAATAATGTAAGTATTACATCAGCAGTCTAGTTCCCGTAGTACAAGCTTTGGTTGGTTTGGAACTAGTGTGATGTGTGAAATGTCCGTGATTATTTTTCCGACCCAAATATCGACCAATAGAATTGCAACATTCGACGTCACGTGGTACAACCTACATGGTATTATACTGATAATTTTTTGAAAATTTTCTCTGGTCGTTGCTATATATAAAAAACAAAACATGATCCAGTCAAATTAACCACACGTCAAACTGACAGGTTGAATTCAATTGTGAAAATTGGAGATTTTGCATGAAAATGAGTCGATTTGGAGTTTGTTCTCTGTCCACCATCGATAAAAAAGTCAAAGGAAATGTTCCCATTAATACGTCTCATGGTGCAATTCTATTGGCCGACATTTGGGACGGAAAAATAATCCCCCGAATACCACACGAGCTTCAAAATTATCTGGCATTTCCCTCAAGATTCCCTGCAAACAAATAAAATCGTCAAGTTTTTCAGGAAAAATCTCTCGCGCTTCGCGCTCGTGATTTTTTAACCTGAAAAACTTGACTCCTTCATTTGTTTGCAACGAACCTATCGGGAAATACCCGATAATTTTGAAGCTCTTGTGGTATTATATGTGAATATTTATTTATTTTAAAAACCCATACCATTTTACCTATTCAGGATACAAGATATTTATTTTGCCAAAATAAGTGTTACAAACGTCTTAAAAAGTTCATCCATCTGTTACAAACGTCTTAAAAAGTTCAAAAGTCCATCTTGTATCAGCGCGGAACCCTAAATATTATTTATGATAATATCATTATTTTGTTTGCGCTGCCTGGGGATTTTCGAGGCCATTAGGTTACCTCTTTTTTTATCGCGAATAGATAGTTTGCGATTCAGAGAAAAAAAAATAAAGACTCATTTGTCTCATTACTTTGTATTACATCGTGCTAACTAGTCAACATTCTTGCTAATATGAAAGACTTTATTTTGATAATATTATTTCTGCCTTTGACTATGTCATGGAACTTTGAATCAAAGTTAGAAGCCCATATTATGGGAAATGTTATAAGTTTGTCTCCTCTATGTTTGGGAGAGTGTATAAATTCACAGTGCGCGTACGACTGGCATGACGATATAGCCCAATGTGAGAAAACTACCACTCCAACAAAGAGATACACAACAATGGACAACCAAGTGTGCTTGAGCAACTGCGACAAATACGATTTTAAATCATACCAGTGGTGTGTAACAGGCACCAACGACTGGGGCAGATGTTCGCGAAACATCGCACTTAAAGCAAAATGGAAATACACCACAGAAGACATTTACTTGACATGCTCCAACGACTGCGGCAAGTACGGGTACAGCTACAACTGGTGCGAAACCGTCAAATCGTCTCCACAATGTAATTTAGACGAAAAAGTCCTCGTGCCCAACTATCCTACACAGTTTGGTACAGAATGCGCAACGCTCTGCAAGTTATACGGAGACGAATTTTTCTGCTACGACACATCAGGCATATGGGTCCAATGCTTCCTAAACCCTAAATACGATCATGCATTGTTTGAAATAACCAATAAACTGAAGAAGAATTGCAGATTCGGCAGCTACAACGCCAACGGTTACAGGCAATGCAAAAAGATATCGGAGAGAGATCTCGACTTCCATGAATGCGATTTGGACGTTCTTGCTATAGCTGAAAGGCATCGTCTCAACAACCCATCGGATTTAGTTCGCTCGATGGACTTCAGCACGCCAATAACATTGGACAGAGATCCGACGTTATCTTACACCACTTTACCAAGAAGAGGCCGATTCGGCAATACGAATGCTGACGAAGAAGTAGACTTACCACTGGTTTATGAAGCATTGCTAACAACCCACACGCTGCTACCAGTTGGGGCTCGGAGGGAGATATTCAGGGATTACGTCACAACGAACTACAATCGAATGAGCCCCAACGGGAGGAACATTGCGAATCACGATGAGCGTGGTCACATCCTAGCTTCTAGATTGGGCGGTCCCATGGAACCGTTCAATATATTCCCGCAGACTTGGCGCTTGAATCGCGGAAGAGGTTCCACCTGGTTCGAGATGGAGACACATCTGGACAATTTCTTGAGGGGATACCATAATAGATATGTGGAGTTCTTAGCGGTGATGGGCTACATGACGGATAGGAACGGGATACTGATTCGTAGACCGGATCATGTCGGCATCCGGCTAAGATTTCATGAAAACAATCATTTGGTGGACAGAGACGGTAATAGGTTGTATAGTTTTGATGACAATGAAACTGAAGATATGTTCTTCTCTAATGATCCCGATGACGATTGTATTTTGGATGTAGCTTATAATTCTTAAAAGGAGAATTAGACTAAGGGCCAGTGTCATAAAATTGATTGGTCATTTAAACCACCAGGAGACCTATCTAGAATTATATAATACACAGTTATATAGGTAGTATATAAGACCAAAATGTACTATCTACCTGTACTTTTGAATTCTCATCTGCACTCAGTTGGACAACAATTGACGGCATAGTGCAGAATCTTATTATTTTATTCTCTTATACCGTTCAATTTTTTACTACGGACCCCTTGTCTAACTGGACAATTCTCTATGGAGCGTGGGCCACGACTAAACACCTCGTCCCTTAGGGTTGCTACATAGTACATTTCAAAGGGCTTTTACGTGCCTCTGTTATATTTATGAAAAAAAATTCTTCACATGGAAATCGCGAAATTTTGAAAAATAATTTTTATTTTAAAATCGTATTACTCCGAATTCTGAAGGTCCACCAGAATGGCTGAAGTTGCGTTTTAAAGATGTGATGTTAAACAAAAAACTATTTTATCGGAATACCTCGATTTCCATGGGAGGGATTTTTTCAGTAAACATAGTAAAATAAAAAAGTAAAAGTAAAAGTATAAGCTCTTTTAAAGAATATGGCAACCCTGAGAGTCATTTTTTTTAAGCCGTGGCCCAAAATGGTCATTTTCCTTTATTATTAGTTTTACTTTTATATTTTACTAGCGGACCCGTGCCCACTTCGTTGGGCATAATTGAAATTTTAGTAAGGATCCCTACTTTTTTTGAAAATATAATATAGCCTATGACACTCAGCAATAATGTGGCTTTCTATTGGTGAAATAATTTTTAAAATCGGTTCAGTAGATCCCGAGATTACCCCTTACAATTGAACAAATATACAAACTTTACCTCTTTATAATATTAGTATAGAAGTATAGACTAGTATAGATTTATACTATGTATTTCAGGGGCTTGTTCTTATGATAGGTGTCAAAGCTTAGTTGTTTTATTTTTATTAGCTCTGCCTTCCGTGTGCCGTGGGTTCGTATCCCATCAAGCACCAATATTTGTGTGAAACATTAACGTTCTGTGCCTAGTATGTTACGATGTTTTCTATGTATGTATTTATAAAAAAATGTATTTTTGTTTATATTGCTGATATAAACAAAAATACATTTTTTTTCTTTAGACATCTAGTTCCTGTTGTTCAAGTTTTGCTTAATACATAATAATTTAATATCTTTTAATAAAACGAGATAACGAGAAGTCGATGTCATACTTATACTGTTAAATTTATGAAAAAATAAAGGTATGAAACATATAAGTATTTATTTAAATAACAAATAAAAATATGTATTCCGTATATGTAGTAGATTCCATACACTTCTTCCTTTTCCCGTTTCCCATCCCGTTTCCCCTTATAGCTTGCTGTTCTTCACATAAATATTAATGTATAGATTTTTTATTTATTCTACATCTTTATGCTTGTAACATTTTTCAATTTACCTAGTATTAAGTACATAGTAACGTTCCGCTTACTTTAGAATCTGATGAGGAAACCTCTAATTGGCCATACTTTAAGCATTATTTCTTGTATACCTATAATTAAGTCGAATCGCTGTTGGATTCCCAATAAATAAATAAATAAATTTGTTTAAAAATTTACATATTTTTTTAATAAATTATATTTTATTGTGTACCATATATCTATTTGTTTTTATCATCCCCAGTTTATTTTATAATTAAAAAATCCTTTATTTAGCTTTAAACAGGTATAAACAGGTATAAACATTTTATTGATAATTTGTAAAAATTATACGTCAAAATATACTTCATTAGGTAAAGACACTTATTTTTCTCATTTATAAGTTCACTTATAATGAGATTACAATTATCTTTTAACTATTTGTTTGCCTCTTGATGGCGCTATCGCAACATTTGCTTATACTGAGAATTATCTTATTTTTTAAACCGGGTCGGCCTAAGAAACGATGACTAAATGATGTCTCTAGAGTCTAGATAATTTCGCCATCGTTTCTTAGGCAGTAACGTAGGTCTAGATTCTAGACCTACGTTTCTCATTTGGCGGGTCGTGACCCGGTACCGGGCCATTTGTAAAATATTTGATTTAAATAGAATAACGCATTAGAATAGTCTGTAATGTTATTTTATTAGTTAATAAAGAATTTGAATTTGAATTAAAATAAAATACCGAGTAATATTCCCTAGTTTAGAAATTGATCGTAATTTTCCGCAAACTTGGGTTCTTTTGTATAAAATAAGCAACATCTCCATACTTCGCACTAAAATTTAGTGACAAAATAGGCTATACCAAAATATTATTTGTACCTAACTAGTATTAATAAAAAACATTTCTACAATTAATAAATGTGTATTATTCAACGTTAATTGTTCTAGGCTCTGGTCGCGTGGAACTGGCACTTAGAATCACCTAGTATGTAAGACGATTCTAAATGATACTTGTGATTTTATTGAATATTTTTTTTTTTTATTTGATTTGAATGCCCAGAAAAGTGGGAACTGAAAGAAGGAAGGGAGGCCTTTGCCCTGCAGTAGGAAATGGAAATGAAATATGTATTTTTTTTATCAACCTACTCTGTCCCACGGCTGAACAAAGGTCTCCCCCCTCTCTCTATCCTTGGCAAACTCTGCCCAGTATATGCGAATATGTATAAACAATAAAATTATAATATAAGTAAGCAATTAATGTATTTACAAAATGTACATAGGCATAAGAAACAAATGAACTATCTACATACCGTTGCAAACGATCAAAGTCACAGTCAAAGTCAAAAATTACTTTATTCAGTAAAATCACAAGGATCATTTAGAATCGTCTAACATACTAGGTGATTCTAGGTGCCAGTTCCACGCGACCAGAGCCTAGAAGAACGGGCAAGGAACTTACGGCCTGGTTCCTACCGTTTTTTTATATGATCCTTCTTACAAAGAATTACAATTAAACTAAATTAAGTACTGAAGTTTCAGTGCGGTGTCAATTTAACTTAGTAATGATACACTAATGAGTTAAAAAAAGAAGTATAATAAAGCTATACGTAAATCAAAAAGACAGCACACGCTTCGCTTCAGAAACAAATATACTATCTTAAACAAATATACTGATCTTTAAATAGTTCAACTGGTCCAAATCAGTAGCAATCGGAAGCGTAAAACTATTCGCGATATCAATACTATTATGTAAACAACTATACGCAAAAAGAAAAAAAATAAGGAAAATACAGTTTAAAATCAAATCTTTCCTGTTTTGCAAGATATTTTTCCTTATTGTAAATTGTGCGTGAGGAAATTCCATCTTAAGCTTTATCAGAACACCTTTGACACATCAATCATTATATTATTGTAGGCATAATATAGAATAGAATAGAATAAAACTTTATTGTACACCAATAAATAAATAATGCTGGACAATCCTCATAACATCATCTAGCCCCAAGCTAACCAGAGCTTGTGTTATAGGTACTAGAAGACTGACATACTTAATACAATACATTACATAGATAGATATTTCTTATATACATATACCCACAAAATTCGGAATAAATATTTGAAGATCGTACAAACATTTATCCCAAGGCGGGAATCGAACCCGCAACCTCCGCGTCGCAGGCGGACCTTCGCCCGCCGCGCCACATCGGTCGTCAATAAAAGAAACTAACAATTAAAAATAGGACGTACTTACAATGGGTGGTCTTATCGCTTTAATATATTGTTTTCTAAACAATGTTTTACTATCTTATTTATTATTAAATTTATCATGACCATTACAACGACCGATGTGGCGACGCGGAGGTCGCGGGTTTGATTCCCTCCTTGGGATAAATGTTTGTACGATCTGGTCGATCTGCAAATATTTATTCCGGGTTTTCTGGGTATTTTATATGTATAATAAAAAATATCTATCTATGTAATGTATTGTATTGTATTAAGTATGTCAGTCTTCTAGTACCCATAACACAAGCTCTGCTTAGCTTGGGGCTAGATGATGTTGTGTGGATTGTCCAGCATTATTTATTTATTTATTTAATTTATTATTATTGTAGGCATAATATATTGTTTACTAAACAATGTTTGACTATCTAATTAAATTATCACGAACATTACACAAATCGCGCTGTTGTCAAAATATAAGTTTTTTTTTTTTTTACAAGTTATAGGCAAGCGTTTGACCGCGATCTCACCTGATGTTAAGTGACGATGCGGTCTACGATGTAGCACACTTGCCTAGAAGATACCCATTCACTCGTCTCTTAAAAATATCCAAATTATAGGACTCAGGAAACAAAGTTACGCTTTTATTGCCTGCAAAAGGGACTAAAAATATTCTTGGACATTTCACACATCACACTCTAGTCCGAAACTAAGCAAAACTTGTACTATGGGAACTAGATTGCTGATAGAATACTTATATTTTTTTTGTAAATACTTACGTAGAATACATAGTAACCACCAGACACACAAAACAAGTATTTATGTTCATCACTTAAACATTTGCTCTGGGTGGGAATCGAACCCACGGAAGCATAGAAGGCAGAGCTACTACCAACTGAGCTGTGACACCTGTCCCTTCATTGACACTCCACTCACGATATCACATAGAAAAAGATCGTGACTCAAGGCTATCGAATTGTTTGTTTAAATAAAGGATAAGCTTATTGATACTTAAGTTAATATAAATATGTACTAAGTACTCACGCTTATGTTTATTTAATTTGTTATTATGAAAGATTACATCTATATGCACTTACTAATATTATAAAGAAGTAAAGTTTGCGTGTTTGTATATTAATTAAATTGTAAGGGGTAATCTCGGGATCTACTGAACCGATTTTAAAAATTCTTTCACCAAGAGAAAGCCACATTATTGCTGAGTGTCATAGGTTATATAAAAAAACGAAATAAAAAGACTTTTACGTGATAGTCCGTTTTGCAAAGTGAATCGGAGAAAAAACGGTCGAATTATGCCCAACGAAGTGGGCACGGGTCAGCTAGGTACCTATATAATTATGTATAACTATATGTGACAGTCAGTCTGAATAACTCGCAAACTAATAATAAATAAATAAATATACACGGACAATTCACACATCACACTCTAGTCCCAAACTAAGCAAAGCTTGTACTATGGGAACGAGATTGCTGATAGAGTAATTTATGTATTTTTTGTATAATAGGTACATACATAGAATACATATTAACACCCAGACACAGAACAAATATTATGTTCGTCAAAGTCAAATCTTTCTTTATTCAATAAAATCACAAGGATCATTTAGAATCACACAAACATTTGCTCTGGGAGGGAAACGAACCCACGAGCATGGAAGGCAGTACTACCAACTGAGCTGTGATGCCTGTCACACATTTATTTATTAATATTATTAAATAAATCAGATAACACAGGACAAGACAGGAGATGCACTAGTTAATCATAAAAATTATCTTCCTAGATCACGCATCAATACAACGCACACAATCTAGATACGATCAGAATTTTCCTCATACACTAGTATATAACGGTAAGAAATGTAGCCTTCTTCACAGAATCAACTTCTAACTACACAAACCAACATTATTATTATTTATTATTATTTATTAATAGCCTGTAGTGTCCCACTGCAGGGCAAAGGCCTCCCTTCCTTCTCTCCAGTCGTCTCTATTTAGAGCAATGGCCTGCCAGTCCTTGGCAAAGGCGTCTAATTCGTCTCTCCATCTCCGCCGTGGTCTGCCGCGAGGTCGTTTCCCGTTTTTAGGTGCCCAATCCGTAGTGGATTTGGCCCATAACGCATCCGACATGCGGCAGACGTGGCCTGCCCAGTCCCATTTTAACTTTCCTACTTGTTGACCGACATCCACGATTTGTGTCTTGGAGCGTAGTATACTGTTACGAATGCGGTCTGTAAGTTTGACTCCCAGAATACTACGCTCCATGGCTCGCTGGCAAACCCCGAGTTTGGACTTTTGCAGATCAGTGAGAGACCAGGTCTGGGCGCCGTAGGTAAGGATGGGGAGAATGCATACATCCATGAGTCTCCTCTTTAATGATAGTGGGAGTGTACCTTTCATGAGATGTTTCATGGCCCAGTATCCTTTCCAAGCGTTCTCGGTGCGTCTAGTGACTTCGAGGTCTTGACGTCCTTGAAAGGATACTAATTGACCTAGGTACAAATATTCATCAACGTATTGCATCTCCCCACCCGCGACCTTTAGCTTCTGCTGTGTGCTGTTTGTCATCAGCTTTGTCTTCGATCTGTTCATGCTAAGTCCAACTTCGAGGCTTGCCGTGTTAAGGTCGTTCAACATTAATTCTAGTTCGAAGGCTGATGAAGAGAAGAGCACAATATCATCGGCAAACCGAAGGTTAGTTAACCTTTTGTCGCCAACTATGACGCCCTTCTCCTTCCAACCTGGTGTTAATTTCTTAAACACCTCTTCAAGGGAAGAGTTAAAAAGTTTCGGAGACAGAGGGTCTCCTTGTTTGACACCTTTTTTAATGAGAAACGACGGTCCTATTGTATCTAGTTTTATTGCTGCTGTACTATTGAGGTAAATTTGTTTTAAAATATTGATGTAGTTATTATGAATTCCTTGATTTGTGAGAGATTTGAAAATGGCTGAGTGCTTGATACTATCAAATGCTTTGGAGTAGTCGATAAAGGCCAAATAGAGTGGAACCTTAAATTCTTGGTGTTTTTCAATTATCTGGTTGAGAGAGTGTAGATGATCAGTGGTGGAAAGGCCGCGTCGAAATCCAGCTTGTTCTGGTGGTTGTTGTTCGTCTAACTGACCTGATATTCGGTTTTCTAATGTTTTGATGAATGCCTTGTATACGTGGGACACTAAGCTTATGGGCCGATAGTTACCTATCTCAGCTTTGTCACCTTTTTTATGCAAAAGAATAATATTGGAATGGCAAAACCTTTTCGGAAATTTGCCTGACATCAATATGGAGTTAAATAAGTTAGTGAGATAGGGAAGTAAAATAGGTTCACCTACTCTTAAAGCCTCTGTCTTGACACCATCTTCCCCGGGGCTTTTTCCATAATTCATACACATAAGTGCACGATGTACTTCGGACCCAGTAAATGGTGTAATTTCAGCGGAATAAGAGTAGTTCTCCGGAACGTTTTG
Organism: Ecliptopera silaceata; assembly: GCA_932527185.1. Lineage (NCBI taxonomy): Eukaryota > Metazoa > Arthropoda > Insecta > Lepidoptera > Geometridae > Ecliptopera > Ecliptopera silaceata. The sequence goes on along the minus strand of OW052217.1, from coordinate 1,747,991 downwards.
ATCCGGCAAAGAGTCTGAATATAACTCTTTATAAAACTGTGTGCATAATTCTAATATCTTGTTTTTATCACTGTGTTTTTTGCCATCGTTATCTTTAATACTCGTTATTGATGTTTTTCCCGATTGCATGCCGCGCATGGCAATTTTTAGTGATGTGTTCTTCTCTAAAGCTACTTTGACTGACTCTACATTGGTTTTTCTAATATCTTTACGAATGCTACGTTTTACTTCTAAGTCTTTTGATTTGTACTCCGGTGTGTAAATAGTTAGTTTTTGTCTCTCATCTATCAGCTGTTTGCTTTTATTACTAAGTTTTCTAGTTTTAGTTCTGTTTTGATTTATTTTTTGACTGGCGACTTTCACACTTTCGAGTATGTGAGAGTATTGAGTTTGTGTATCTTCGTAGGCTAGAGTGTTTAAGATATCGAAACTATTTTTAAGGTCAATGCAAAACTGTTCTTTATTTGTTATTAATGCAGATTTGTCTAGTTGTTTAACTGTGTGTTTAATCAATTGAAGTCTATGAACTTTGAAATCAAATTGTAATGTGATACGTAATGGTCGATGATCAGAAGAGAATTTAATGTTATTTATAACTCCTACGTTTTTTACAATGCGTTTACTAGACGAAAGACAATAGTCAATTTCATTTTTAGTGATCTTGTCTGACGAGTACCATGTCCAACGTCGCTGGGGTTTTCGGTAGAAAAGACTATTGCCTATGCACATGTTTTGACCAAATGCAAAATTGAGGAGCCGTACGCCACGGAGATTTCTATCACCAAGGCCGTACGGGCCAAGAACAGTTATGTTGTCTTGATCCTGTGTTTTTCCTATTTTAGCGTTAAAATCCCCAATCACTATAGTCCATGTTCCTTTGTGATCGTCACACGCTTTATTCAACTTGTCGTAAAATTCTTCTATTTCGTCGTCTGAATGCGAAGATGTTGGAGCGTAAACCTGAACCACGGTGAGAGTCTTTTTGCCTTTTAAGTGGAATTTGAGTACTGCAATTCCAACAAACAAAAACAAACCAACAACCCTAAGAAAAAACAAACAAAGAAACAAAATGGCTGCTATCAAGGCTCTGTCTGTCTTCTTCATCGTGCTGGTAGCTGCGTCAATGGTGATTGACGTTGCTGAAGCAGCAACCAGAGTTGGTCCTTGCGATCAGGTAAGAAACCATCAAATCCCCTTTCTTCTTCTTCTTCGCGTCGACATTCCCCGTTGTTAAATGTGTCTGGCCCAAAAACGGGCCACGTCAATGGCACTCACCGTGCCTTCGCAGAGCTCTCTTATAGTGCAGGTGTTGGTGCACTCTGGGCAATAGCGCATCCAGCTTTGGCACTAGGCGGGGGTCACATAATTAGTGGTCCAAGTCCTGGAACCAGCTCATGGGGGGGTCATGACCCCCATGACCCCCCCCTGGATCCGCCGTTGAGTCTGGGCAAGTTATCAGATGAGGCATTGTCTGTGGGTCTCCACAGTCACATTGCGCTTGTTTGGAGTATCCCCATTTGACTAAGTGATGCCTGGAGCGGCCCACTTTGCTCCGAAGTCGGTTCAGAGACTTCCAAGTGGACCAAGGGAGTAGTTTTCCAGCGGGAAGTTCTTCTGCTGGCATAACAAAGTCAATAGGGGAAGGGTGTTTCTGAGCCCACAGTTTTAATCTTGATCACAGCTTTTATTTGTACCAAACCAGGCTAATAGGACCCTTCAAATCATAAACGTCAAACTACCCTCAATATCCCTTTATCTTTTGCATTTTAATTTTAGTGACCTATTTTAATACATGAATATTTGTTCTGTGTCTGGATTTTCTATGTATGTATTCTTAATATAAATTGACTTCACAGCTCAGTTGGTAGTAGCTCTGCTTTTCATGCTGTGGGCCGTGGGTTCGATTCCCAACCAGAGTAAATGTTTGTGTGATGAACATAAATATTTGTTGTGTCTGGATGTTTCTATGTATTCTACGTAAATATTTACAAAAAAATGTACATAAGTATTCTGTCAGCAGTCTAGTACCCATAACACAAGCTCTGCTTAGCTTGGGGCTATGATGATGTTGTGTGGATTGTCCAGCATTATTTATATTTATTTACATACTAGCTGACACGTGCCCACTTCGTTGGGGATAATTTTCATTAAATAAAAAAGTAAGACATATGCTGTCGTTGACTTGTGGCTTTTTTGTAGGCATTCGACCGTTTTTTCTCCGATTCATTTTGCAAAACGGACTACCACGTAAAAGCCTTTTTATTTTTCAGCCATAATGTAACTTTCTATTGGTGAAAGAATTTTTAAAATAAGTTCAGTAGATCCCGAGATTACCCCTTAAAATTTAACAAATACACAAACTTTACCTCTTTATAATATTAGTATAGATTAAATAAGTATATTACAGATATATATATATTTTTCCAAACCTATCTCGTCCCACTGCTGGGCAAAGGTCTCCCCCAAATCCTTTTCTCTGCTTTCCGCTTTCGTCCACCAATCCCTCTCGAAAGCATCGAGGTCGTCCCGCCATCGCCTTTTTGGTCGGCCTCTACGCCGCCTTCCGTCTTCAGGCAGCCACGGTGTCACGATTTTGGACCATTTCTCTGGGTCCATCCGGCTAATATGACCTGCCCAGTCCCACTTAAGCCTCGCGGTTTTATTGCCTACATCTGCAATACCAGTGAGCGAACGCAGCGTAGTGTTTCGCACTCGATCGATGCGCTTGAAACCAAAGATGCTACGTTCCATTGCTCTTTGGCAAATCTTGAGTCTGGATTTCTGTGCTTCAGTCAGTGACCATGTCTGCGCACCGTACATGCACATGTCGATGAGTTGGCGTTTAAGCGTAAGTGGAAGGTCGCCTTGCATGTGTTCCTTCATGGACCAGTAGCTCTTCCAGGCGTTCTCGATGCGGCGATCGATCTCCTTATCCTGCCTGTTTTCGAAGCTCGCTAATTGGCCCAAGTAAATGTATCTACCTACTCATCAACAACAATATATTTTTTATAAAATATTAGGTATATATAAAAAAAAACAAACCATCTAAGTAAATTATGTTTTTGTATGAGATTATGAACACCCCCTTAAATATTTAATTTTTAATTTTTAAATATTTATTCGTCATTAAAGCGGTAATCGGATAGGCAACCCTAAATAACTTATCAAGATAATTCAATTTAACGGAACTATTGCTAAATACCGACCGACTTATAACACATTGCCAAAACGCACCGATAGCGCGATCTAGGATTTGTGCACAGTAACGCCATCTAGTGGTAAACACAACAAATTTCAAACTTTACTCGATTTGAGTATTCAAGTGCGACGGCGCGATGGCTTATTTCATGTATAAGTTTGGTGTTTCTATACCGATTTCTATGATTCTTTTTTTATTGAATAGGTAATAATGTTAACTTTTTTAAATTAGGAATGAGTGAGAGTATTGTTAACGTAAGAGTAAACAAATATAATCAGAATGCTCCGAACTGCTAAGCTATCGAAAGTTACACGTGTTATTGTGAGTCAACCATAAAAGATAGAAATATGCTGTTGTGGGATATTTTTTAGACAATTTTATGTAGAATATTTCCGTCATACATGATTTCTATGTAACTTCAACCATTAAGGCTGCACACGCGACGGAAGCTTAAAAAATAGAGTAACTTCTCCCGTTTTCCCTTCACTACTCTGCTCCTATTGATTGTAGCGTAATGAAAAGTATCCTATAACCTGCCCAGGAGTATAAAGAATAATTGTACCAAGTTTCGTTAAAATCCGTCGAGTAGTTTTTGTTTCTATAAGGAACATACATACAGACAGACAGACAGACAGACAGACAGACAGACAAAAATTTTACTGATTGCATTTTTGGCATCAGTATCGATCACTAATCACCCCCTGATAGTTTTTTTTTTAATATATTTCATGTACAGAATTGACCTCTCTACAGTTTTATTATAATTTACATATATGCTTTGTATTTTTCCAGGTGTGTAACCGTATCCCAGCTGAAAAGGATGAGTGTTGCCGTGCTCACGGATACTCTGGTCATTCCCACTGTTCCAGGGGGAACATGTACTGTCGTTAACTCAAAGGGCAACACAGTTTTCCAGCAACATGCGCGCGACCAGCATTGTAAACTATTTTAAACTATAATTTTGGACTTTTGACACAAAAAATTTCGACTGTTTAAATAAATATTATCATTATATAAATAGTTTAATTAATTCCTTTAAGAGTATTAGGGCTTTTATTTTGTAGTCGGCAGATACTAGCACTTATGAAATTGATTCTAAATGATCCTTTCTTGAACGTGAGGCACTAGAGCTAAGAATCACAATGACGATTCTAAATGGTTTTTGAGTAGGTTAGGTAGTAGGTTTTAATTTTAGTAAAATGAGCAAATAATTAAAAAAAATCCTGTAAGTATTATTAAAACAATGGATTCTATTGCTGATAATGATTCTTTGCAATTTAAAACTGCGAAAAATTAAAGAAAAAGTGTACCTATATGACGATTTATAAGCTTCTTAAATTACTATGGGGGTATATGGCTCCGTCGTAAAAATGAAATAAAAGTTCAAAATTTAACAAAAATTGCGTCTGCCGGAAAAACTGAAAAGCATGTATGTAATACTTTTTTTATTCTATCCTAATTAACAAGTTTTTAAACTTTATATTTTGAGCGAACTGTCTAAAGTATAACATTAGTAAAACAAGGTCGCGGCACCTAGCTAGTTAAGTATAACTCAAAAACTACTGGTCTGTAGCTCTACCATGAGTTTTTACTATACTATATATACTATACTCACTAGCGTCTGTAGTTAAAAAAATGTATGAAGATTTGTACAGCGCCTCTAGTGGATAGTTGGGTACTAAAATTCGTAATACTAATATTTACGTAACTACTGTAGTAAAGTCAGGCGATTTTACTGTGACAACTCATGGTAGAGGTACTGATCTTGATTATTGAATCGTAATTCATAAATAATACTAACTTTTAGACAAAAAAGTAATCATAACATGTTTACTAAGATTAAAGTTCCGAGGTCATTGAGAACCTCCTTATTTTTCTAAGTTGGCTATTTGTGTTCAAGGTCTTTAGGTAGGCTAAAGAAATATATTTCATCAGACTTCAAAAAAATAACTTATTTCGATTGTATATTTTTTGTATGTTACGCGATTAGTACACCAAATATATACCGATTTTGATGATTATTTTTTTGTTTAATAGATCAAACTTGAGTTATGTATGCAATGCGATTAGTACACAATTATGAACCGATTTTGATGATTATTTTTTTGTTTGATAGATCATATTTAAATAATAATATTATTTTTTTATTATTATTATTTCATACATTGTAATTAAGATCTGAAAAGTACTTTTTGAGTAAGTAATCATAAAATATGTATTTTAAGTAATTTCTCGATGACGATTATAGTCTTAGTCATGGTATATGGTTTTAATCATTTTATAACAAAAATATTTCGTAAGGAAAATGTTATTATTTTGATTCGCTTACAATAGGTACAATATCCAAAATAAATTTATCTTTATCTCTTTAAATATATCACTGTTAAGAAAAGGTACGGTGGTAGTATTTTGAGGATGAGTTCATTCCAAAGCGCTACTATTTTTATTTATTTATTTATTTCTCTCACTTATTTTAATGTTAGGCTAATACAGTGGGTAACCTTAAATCTAAATAAATAATGCTGGACAATCCACACAACATCATCTAGTCCCAAGCTAAGCAGAGCTTATGTTATGGGTACTAGAAGACTGACATACATAATACAAGACATTACATAGATAGATATTTTATATTATACATATAAAATACCCAGAACACCCGGAATAAATATTTGCAGATCGTACAGTCACGAGCTTTAATTTGGGACCCTTTTCCATTAAATGTTGTTAGAACATTCATAATGCAATAAGGTCGAAACTTCAGTATGTCGTATGACATACGTTAGAATATTAGCACTAAATAACGTCAGTTTGCCACACGATATTCAACCTTAGGTGGGTCCCAAATTAAAACTCGTGACTGTACAAACATTTATCCCAAGGTGGGAATCGAACCCGCAACCTTCCGTGTCGCAGGCGGACCTTCGCCCACCGCGCCACATCGGTCGTCAAGTGAAGTCGAAAAACCACTAGTCTAGAAAAACAATAATGTTTCCTTAAGTTATCTTTTTATTTATCGACACTTATATTGATGCCTATTTACACATATTAGTTTAGGAGTAGATAGGAGCAGCTCTGCCTTCCATGCTGGTCGTGGGTTCGATCCCCACCAAGAGCAAATGTTTGTGTTATGAATATAAATATTTGTTCTGGTCTGCTTACTATATGTGTATTGGCAAAAAAATTATCTAACGGCCGATTTCTCGAACGATGATCAACGAAAAAAACAAATAATTACTATGTGTCAAACTCGGATCAATCGTGATTTGGGCCGGCCGTAAGTATTCTATCGGCAATCTAGTTCCCATAGTACAAGCTTTGCTTAGTTTGGGACTGTTTGATGTGTGAAATGTTCGTGAATATTTACTGATATGTGAAATTACGGACTAGATTTTTGCAAAAACAGTTAGATTTGTAATGGTGGAAGATTTTTCACTGTCCGCTCCCGTACTATGTTAGGAGGTACTATTCGTTTTTTTTACATTGATAATAATTCTTATTTTTTCCCCAGAATAGATAACATTATTATTGACAACATAAGATGTTTTGATGAAAAGAGGCGATGGGCATTTTTAGTCGCCTTATATGAATCGGTATGTTTTTTTGTGTAGAAAAGAAATAGATTAGAAGATATCTTTATTGTACACCAGAAATAGAGAAACAGAACGAAAAAGAGAAACAGAACAGAGAGACAATAAAATCGAAACTTACAATGGGCGGTCTGATCGCTATAAGCGATCTCTTCCGGACAACCTTATGTAACGCGATGTCTCCTCTAATTGTAAGCCGATTTTGATGCTTATTTTTTGTTTAATAGATTTTAGTAATTTATATATGAATAACGAAAATTCTGTGGTTGCGTTTAAGAGTGCATTAAACGAGCTTTATTTGTTTCTCAGATTGTTTGAAATCCCAAACTGTGGAAGTTCAGTTTTCCCTGACAAGCATGTAGTATTGCAAAATATCGCCACTACAGGGGCCTTTGTGGGGGCCTTCAGAATTCTTATTAATATGATGTTAAATAAAAAACATTTATTTCGGAATATCTCGATTTCCATGGGACTGTTTCCGTAAATATAGTAAAATGTAGGTCTGTAGAAGCCCTTTCAAAGGTACTATGCCGCAACCCTGAGCGATACTTTTTTTAGTCGTGGCCCATCGTGCTCATTCTTCTTTAGGTCAGTACAACCCTTTTAAACGTACTATGCGGCAACCTTGAGGATCATTTTTTCAGGCGTGGCCCAAAATGTCCATTCTCCTTTCATCAAGATCTATTTGAGTGTTCGATAAAAATGTGTTTTTAGTATTTCACGTCCATACCGAATAAAGTCAATTTTATTCATTTTTTTTTAATTAACCTAGGTATACTGTCCCACTACTGGGCAAAGGTCTCCCTCCCTTTTCTTCCATTCCTTTCTATGAGCCACCGCTTCCCACCTGTTTTATTCATACCACCAATTTTATTCATATTAAAAAATATATAATTAACCTAACGGGACAATACAACGCCTAAGACGCCATTTCATCCCTCAAACAATAACAAATAATAGGAAAAACGCAAGTTCAAAGCGATAATCTAGTTTAAGTGTAGATTTTTCCTCATCCCACAGTATATAACGTCAAGACGGCAAGGAGTCTTCACAGAAACAAGTTCTAACTCCACAAGACAACATCTCCCAAAAAAAAAGAAAAAACAAAATGGCCGCCATCAAAGCTGTGTCAGTTTTCTTCATCCTGCTTGTTGCTGCGTCAATGGTGATTGATGTGACTGAAGCTGCTGCTAGGATCGGACCTTGCGATCAGGTATTTTTTTTTTCTATTATATTGAAAAATTCATGGTCATTTCACACACCACACTCTAGTCCCAAACTAAGCAGAGCTTGTGTTATGGGTACTAGGAGACTGACATACTTAATATAATACATTACATAGATATATATTTTTATTATACACTAGCTGACCCGTGCCCACTTCGTCGGGCATAATTCGACCGTTTTTTCTCCGATTCACTTTGCAACCACGTAAAATGCTTTTTGTTTTTCGGTTTTTTATATAACCTATGACACTCAGCGATAATATGGCTATCATTGGTGAAAGAATTTTTAAAATCGGTTCAGTAGATCCCGAGATTACTCCTTACAATTTAACAAATACTTTACTTCTGTATAATATTAGTATAGATATAAAATACCCAGAACACCCGGAATAAATATTTGCAGATTGTACAAACATTTATTCCAAGACGGGAATCGAACCCGCAACCTTCGTCCGCCGCGCCACATCGGTCGTCAAATGAAGAACGGGTGTATACTAGATGATTCTAGGTGCCAAAGCCTATAACGGATAAGAATCTACGGCCTAGATCCTACCGATTTTTGTATGATCTTACAAAGATCTTTAGTTTGGGGCTAGATGATGTTGTGAGGATTGTCCAACGTTTATTACGTATTTTTATTATTCTACCTAAACGATCCTTGTGTTTTAAGACAGAATATTTAAGTTTGTCTAGTCTCTATGCTTGTATACTTAAAGTCCATTTTCCAACAGGTTTGCTCTCGTATCCCGGCTGAGAGGAACGAATGCTGCCGTGCTCATGGACGCTCCGGATACTCCCACTGCTCAGGTGGCAGGATGTATTGTCGTTAACTAATCAGTTAGTAACTGATTAATGCGTGTTGGTCAGTAATTAACTGATCAGTACGTGTTGATCAGTAACTGATTAATGCATGTTGGTCAGTGAGTAACTGATTAGTATGTGTTGGTCAGTGAGTAACTGATTAGTATGTGTTGGTCAGTGAGTAACTGATTAGTACGTGTTGATCAGTAACTGATTAATGCGTGTTGGTCAGTGAGTAACTGATTAGTACGTGTTGATCAGTAACTGATTAATGGGTGTTGGTCAGTGAGTAACTGATTAATGCGTGTTGGTCAGTGAGTAATTGATTAGTACTTGTTGGTCAGTGTGTAACTGATTAGGGTGTGTTGGTCAGTGCGTTACTGATCAATGTTTGTTGATCAGTTATTTAAATGTATTAATATTAATGTTCTAACGGATTTACCAAATGTTTTGTAATTAAATGTTTTCTCATCTTCATTTGCTTCTTTTTTTTCTACTTTACTATATTTGATAATGTTTAGCGATCAAAAAATTATGAAATGATTTTAAATGATAATAAATTAAGAAGTGTTTGAGACATCGAAGTCTACTCAATGTATTACTTAGGTTCAAACTCCGTGATAACTTCGTTTTCGCGATCTAGGATTTGTCGCCAACTGTTGGTCTGTTGCGTAGACTACGATGTAGTTCATCATGTAGCGAGATAGATGGCGCTATAAGTGATTAATTAAATAAAGTACTTACCATCTAACTGCTGATGAGTGCCGTGTAATAGTTGAAGTTGCACTGTATGAGCTGCATTCACTATCACTATAGAGCCATCCTCCCTTCCCACCACTAGGCGGTTGGCGCACAGTAGATATATAGACGCTGTTAGTTTTATTTCTGTAACAATATACTTATTTTTGAACATGTATTTGAAGTAAATATTTTATATTTTTTGTATTTAATAAATAAATAATAAATATATCACACTCTAGTCCCAAACTAAGTAAAGCTTGTACTATGGGAACAGACTGCTGATAGAATACTTATTTATATACATTTTTTTTGTAAATACATACATTGAATACATAGTAACACCCAGACACAAAACAAATATTTATGTTCATCACACAAACGTTAGCTCTGGGTGGGAATCGAACCCGCGACTCACAGCATGGAAGGCAGAGCTACTACCAACTGAGCTGTGACGCCTGTCATCATGTTAATCAAACATACCTGGCTCCTCCGGATGGCTCAATTGATCCAAAATGCCAACAGGACTGGGGTTCATTTCCGCCCAAGCCATATCCAAACTTGTCAACACGATTGGAGTGTGAGCTACAAAAATACATGTTTAAATACATTTTCAATCGACTGCAAAAAAGAAGGTTTTTAATAGTTTATGTTTTGTATGTATGTAATGTATTACATACAAAAAACTCAACTGTATGTTTTTTTGTATGTATGTTACGATTACTCCGCTAATAATGAACCGATTTTGATGATATTTTGTTGTGTAGATCAAAAAAAAAAAAAAAAATAGTTTTTGCGTGAAAGAGTAACAGACATACATCGAAACATCCACCCTTCATACTTACATATATTCATACTTACATCCATACATCCATTATCCATACATCTGTACATCCATACATCCGTACATCCATACATCCATACATCCATACATCCATACATCCATACATCCATACATCCATACATCCATACATCCATACATCCATACATCCATACATCCATACATCCATACATCCATACATCCATACATCCATACATCCATACATCCATACATCCATACATCCATACATCCATACATACATCCAAACATCCATACAAACTTTCGCGATCAATATTAGTAGGATAAATTAAATACTAACTCGGTGTCTCATTAGGTAGTAAAGTGGCAGCCGCATCGACATTCCACAATGATACGACCCCAGCCGAATCACCGCGAAGCAACAACCGCCGTTGCTTTCCACCACATGATGTTATAACGAAACGCATTGACGGTGGACATGATAATACCTGTAAAAATAATATGAAATAAATAAAAATAAAATAAAAAAACTTGAGAGATGTTACGGGACACCCGGATGGAACGTAGTTCTTAATTTAATAGCTGACTTGCTTTCTATGAGAGAGAGAAAAACACGCGCACAATGCGGCTTACAACTATTGCAAAAAGTGTCGTTACAACTTTTGGCCTAAATCTAAGTTTTCCCCTTTCAACGCGCGATAATGAACTTCATACCAAAAACAAGTATAAATTTATTTTTACCAAATTTTGATCCATCATTTTGGAGTCGATCTTGGATTTGAAGTGTATCATAGTGTATAGTATTATATCAATGAAGCACTTTCATTTAATCCCCATATTGTGGAAAATATAACATTCGCCATTTTGTAGCGGCGGCCATCTTGGATTTTCACGAAACACAATACAGAGTAAAGAATGAGCTGCGTACCTTATTATCTGGATGAGCTAATAACCCAAACAGCACAGGACTATCCGTCTCCACAGTAGGTCCATGAAAACCTTTGTGATCCGGTACAGAGCTGAAATATTATCATTAATTATACACGTACCAGATCTCACATAATCGCGCAACTGTTAATTATATCAATTATACGCTTGCTAGAACTATACTCAAGATCATGCCAGATCTGATAGGTGAAAACCTTTGTGGTCCGGTACAGAGCTGAAATATTATCATTAACTATACACGTACCAGATCTCACATAATCGCGCAACTGTTAATTATATCAATTATACGATTGCTAGAACTATACTCAAGATCATGCCAGATCTGATAGGTGAAAACCTTTGTGGTCCGGTACAGAGCTGAAATATTATCATTAATTATACACGTAGCAGATCTGACATAATCGCGCAACTGTTAATTATATCAATTATACGCTTGCTAGAACTATACTCAAGATCATGCCAGATCTGATAGGTTCTGGATATTGTGAATTATATTCTATTATACGCTTATCAGATCTGACAGTTACTATCGACTGTTAATTATACACATACCAGATTTGACATAAATTATATAAATAGATGGATAAAATGTAAGTGCTATGCAAATGAAATAATATAAAAATAATTGCAACAAAAAATACATTATTTACTTAATATTAAAACATGTTACATGTATTTATCATGTTATTTATATATTTGACAATAATAAGAAACGTGATGATTACAAGTTTTATATCAAAACTCATAGTAGTAGTACATGAGTTCTGATAGAAAATATTTAAATATTATTTATTATTACTCATTATTTAGTATTTTTCATTTCTCATTATCTACCGCACTTTGTCATAACTTAAGCATAAATATTACTTTAAATATGAGGTCTTATAGTCTAACAGTAATGTCCAAACTTTGACAGATAAGGTATTAAGAAGGATCATACAAAAAAAAACGGTAGGAACCAGGCCGTAGTTTCTTGCCCGTTCTTCTAGGCTCTGGTCGTGTGGAACTGGCACCTAGAATCACCTAGTGATTACACGATACTAAATAAAAAAGCTAGCACTCCGGGAGTGCCGGCAGAAGTGAAAACTTCAATATTAACGTTGTGTTTTCACTTTTAAGTTTTCACTTCAAAAATATAACCACAGTCGTGATTGTGTCATGTCATTGTGTCACATTCGCGCAAGCGCGAATGTGACACAACGACGAAGACAACGAAGACACACTGACACAGACACATTCGCGCAAGCGCGAATGTGTCTGTGTCATTGTGATTGTGTCATGTCGTTGTGTCACATTCGCGCAAGCGCGAATGTGACACAACGACGAAGCCAACGAAGACACAGACACATTCGCGCAAGCGCGAATGTGTCTGTGTCTTCGTTGGCTTCGTCGTCATCGTCACGTCACGTCATGTCGCCACGTCATCGTCACGTCATCGCGCAAGCGCGAATGTGTCTGTGTCTTCGTTGGCTTCGTCGTCATCGTCACGTCACGTCATGTCGCCACGTCATCGTCACGTCATGTCGCCACAACACTATTTAATTGTTTGAGTCATACGTCGCGTGACCGCAAGTGTGTTCTTTTGTCGTCTCTTGTTTTACGAGCAATGTATAAAAATTAAATAAGATCTTACGCTTTTTCGACGTCACGTGACCCTGACGCGAGTTTGAAAGTTTTTACCCACCCAGCGCCGCTAAAGAAGTTTTCACTTCAATAATACTGAATAAAGTTTAATTGATTTTGTGAGAATTTGGCTGCTTTTTCTCGAATCATTAATAAGGTAATTAAAATCAAGACGTGAATGAAACGAAATAACCGTTTAACAAAGCTAATTCAGTAATTTTGCTAACCAAGAGTTTTTATTGATAATTTGAGCTGATAGTGGACTGTCAAAATTTGCACATGATATTTGTTAGACATAGGTTCAGCATAAGTTTAATATAATATACGTAAAATACTTAAATAAAACAAACTAAATTAAATTAAGTCCATAACACAAAACAAAACTCAATATTCTAAGTCACTTTTTACTAATAAGAATTCAAGCTCTGTCATTTTTTTACGCTGAGTAAAGATCAGATTTTCTAGTACCCAATAGACAACCTCTGCTTATAGTCCAGTCAAAATAGACATTCCAGTTTGCATTAATTCCCAACAAGCTGGATTTTTGCACAGGCCTTGAATACGTCATTACAAATGATATGTCAAAAGTCCCCATCGATCCCGCTTGTGCGTTGTTTTTTATTCGAGGTCAAAGGTCATAAATTTGCATTTTTTACGTATAACTCTGAAACAACGAAAGCTATTGGAAAGTGGTTCAGGCAAAGTTTGTACATCGTAAAATTGTCTACAAAAATACCTCAACACTTTTCTTCTACAAAGCATCGTTTTCGAGATAAAGTGACTTTAGACCGCAGGAAAGTCGTCGAAGATACTGCGTTTTTTTCATTTCAGCCGTTTTATCTGCTTCATTGCCACAGAACAAACAGTATTTCTTGAAATTTAATGAAAGGGGTGATGGGTTCGATGGGTTAGTCCTCCTCCAAGGTAATGAATCGTCTTTTTGTTTCAAGAAATACTGTTCGTTCTATGGCAATGAAGCAGATAAAACGGCTGAAATGAAAAAAACGCAAAATTTTAGTGGATTTTCCTGCGGTCTAAAGTCACTATATCTCGAAAGCGATGCTTTGTAGAAGAAAAATGTTGAGATATTTTTGTAGACAATTTTACGATCTACAAACTTTGTCTGAAGCATTTTTCAATAACTCTAGTTGTTTCAGAGATATACGCGAAAAACGCAAATACCCAGGTTAAAGTCATAAATTTGCGTTTAAAAGTCATAAACGAGAGCTATCAAAAAAATAGTTCCGCCAAGTTTGTAGATCGTAAAATTGTCTACAAAAATATCTCAGCACTTTTCTTCTACAAAGCATCGCTTTCGATATTATAGTGACTTTAGACCGCAGTAAAATCTACCAAAATGCTGCGTTTTTTTCATTTCAGCTGTTTTATCTGCTTCATTGCCATAGAACGAACAGTATTTCTTGAAACAAAAAGACGATTCATTACCTTGGAGGAGGACTAACCCATCGAACCCATCACCCCTTTCAGTAAATTTCGAGAAATACTGTTTGTTCTGTGGCAATGAAGCAGATAAAACGGCTGAAATGAAAAAAACGCAGCATCTTCGACGATTTTCCTGCGGTCTAAAGTCACTTTATCTCAAAAACGATGCTTTGTAGAAGAAAAGTGTTGAGGTATTTTTGTAGACAATTTTACGATGTACAAACTTTGCCTGAACCACTTTCCAATAGCTTTCGTTGTTTCAGAGATATACGCAAAAAATGCAAATTTATGACCTTTGACCTCGAATAAAAAACAACGCACAAGCGGGATCGATGGGGACTTTTGACATATCATTTGTAATGACGTATTCAAGGCCTGCACAAAAATCCAGCTTGTTGGGAATTAATGCAAACTGAAGTCATAATTTTAGTCTATTTTGACTGGACTATTAGCTTGGGGCTAGATGATGTTGTGTGGATTGTCCAGCATTATTTATTTATTATTATTTATTAGATTGCTGATAGAATACTTTAGTAAATCGTTCTAAATATGGTAACATATAAACAAGGACAAATATTAGTGCTCATCACACAAACATATGTTCCCTCTGGGGATCAAACCCGCGACCCACAGCATGGAAGGCAGAGCTACTACTAGGCAGAGCTGAGCTGTGACGCCTGTCAAATGATAGATGAAGAAAAATACTTTTTTTACTAATAGTTAAAGTTGCGATTTTAGAATACCCCTCTTAACCTATAATTGCCTTGTAGCGCCATCTATATCGCTACATGATAAACTGTACCGTAGTCTACGCAACAGACCAACAGATGGCGACAAATCCTAGATCGCGCAAACGAAGTTATCAGGGAGTTTGAACATAAGTAATACAGAATACTATCCATCGGTCCGAGCGACCCCGAGACAAAGGTCGCTTGGCGTGGAACATCTTCCCTTTTCGTAGGATCTTCTCAGACTCTAGATTTTGTTTGAGTTTTGTTTTTATGGACTTAAATATCTAAAAAGCGGCTGGACATAGTGCAAGCAAAATAATTTAACTACATCAATGTACTGTTTACTTTGTTTTTAATAGACTTTAAAAAAGGAAGTCCTAACGAGTAACGTTCATTTTGTTTCTATTGTATATCGAATTATAATTTGTTTTATTATACAGAATGGTTTTTTTTTAAAGGGGTGGTTATGGTCAAGTCCGAAAACAAGACAGTTAGAAAAACAGATGTCATGGCCCTGATTTAAAAAAAATACAGCTTATTTCGGGTTTTTTATAATTCTTTTAAGAAAAAATCAATTGTTTGTAAATATATTATTGAAAAAATGGATTCTTTTGCTGATAATGATCATTATTTACAAAGAAACATATAACTGTAACTGTCAATGGTTTAATTGAGTTAAAATTTGACACATTTAAACCACTGGTTTAAAAATGTTACAAATATAACGCAAACAAACCACTGGTTTAAATATGTTAACAAAATAACACAATTAAACCACGTGTTTAGTTTTGTTGAAAATTATAGTTGTATAGAAAAGAAGCGTTCAAGTATTACGTAACGCAATTTGGTAGGGAGGCGGGGTTTTGTAAAATTTACAGGGGTGGGAGAGATCTTTTATATAACACGTAATGAAGGATTGTCTAATTTTTTAATATTTTTGTTTGCTACTAGAATATTTCAATAATAAACAATAATATGACCAAGTTTGTGAAAAAATGGCACAGTGTAAAGTAAACAGTACATCAAGTAATAAAAAAAGATGTGCTGACCTACTGAGAGCCCGTCCACGTAGCCTGCTATAAAGAGAAATTTAATATTATTTAAATAATTTTATAATTATTTATGTTAATTAGCATTACCTTCCAACTGTGCTAAAATTTGATATATTTACTTATAGATTAGACTAGTTTTTTTATTTATAATGTTATTTTGTAAATTAAATTCGTTTTTATTCATGAATGTGACATTTAGCATGTATAAATTTACCCAATTAACAGATAATATATTAGCTCATACATTAGACAATCAAAGACTTATATATTAAAATATAACGGTTGTCTGGAAGAAATCGCTGTCTGCGATATGACCGCCGATTGTATGACAGTTTCTTAATTAAACTATTTTATTTATTTTTGTAAGCCTTTTTGTGTCCTCATTAAAGTTTTATTTATTTCTAATAAAAAAATATATCAAAAATTAACACAGTTTTTGGTTTATTCACACATAGCCAAATGTGCTAGAACGATAATCTAGTGAATTTTGAATGAACACATGCCAATTTTGATGTAACTTTAACCAATGATAGCAAACACTTGGCATTTAATACAACTAAAATTCCAACACCACTATACAAATCCCCCTTTTCACTAACATATCAAAAACCTTTTTTAATGAAAATTATCTGTCAATTAGTTTATCTATTAAACAACAAGTCTTACCCACTATAATAATATGACAACACAAAATTGAGAAATCAATTTTTTCACTATAAATCCTATACGCCATATAATCCCACCAACGATTAATCAAATTACAAATCCACCCTTTAATTAAATATCCCATACCTCACTATCATATTCCACTATATTTTAGTACTTATACACTCAATATTTAAAATATGAGCCAATATTTTTTTTTTTTTATATTTTTGAAAATAACTAATCTTATAGTAACTTCTGTTTTCAATCTAAACCGGTTGGTTTAAACCAATTAATTGAGGTTTAAGATACTTTATTCTAAAAAGACATTAAAACAGTCACTTATTCTGTCGTTTTCAATTATTTAGTGACCGAGCGAGGTTTTTAACCCTATTAATTAGAGGTTTTAACCCTATTAAAACCCTATAAATAAATATGGTACTTACTTAGCTGGTAGTTTGTATAAATATCCCTTGCCTTCTGTGGACCAGACTAGCACCCTGTCAGGTGCTAGAAAATCCCCTGACATCCATCTTTCCCCTGTCGGCGCTTGGATCGAGCAGAGGACGGAGAAATCGCCTGTAAATACATACAACATCAAATAACCATAGTAATAGTAATCAGTGTGACAGGGACGGTGACGGAGATTTGATGTCATACAAATAGATATGCCCTCGATTCATATAAAAATAAAAACTGAATATTTTTTTTGTAACAATATTTTAGTATTTGAGAAATTCGACCCAAATCATTTGGAAAAATGAGCCATTCTGCATTATTGAACCAATAAATATTGTTGCTGTTAGGTTTATTCTTTGTAAAGTAAATATAAATTTATATTTTGTATCGAGAGAACGAAATAACGAAACTAAGACAAATAAAGTAAGACGGCGAAATAAGATCTATTTAAATTAACTAAATAGCGAATGAACGAGTGAACAAAAAAGATGATTAAATTACTTATGAAGTAGTGTATTTCTTATTTCATTTATTTTAAGCACGTACAAAATCAATTCCTTTCGTTCACCACAAATAAGAATAAGAAATAAAATATACACTTTCAAAAGTAACTTATTCTCTGTTCACTCGTTCTATCATTCACTCGGTCTTTCATTTATTGTCTTAACTCACCAGCGTCGTAGATCTGACAGTACTTAGCGCAAACAATCAGTACTGTGCGTTGGTTATAAGCACAACAATTGAGGGAAAGTGCATTTAGACAACGTATTTGTTTCGATTCGTTTTCGTAAATCGGTTCAGATTGCTTGTTTTCGTGTCCCAGAAGTGACCAGACCTAAAAAATAAACAACCACGTATTATATAAAACATAATATAATGGATAAACCATTCTAAATATGCAGTCGTTGTATGTAATCACATACAATAGTACAGATACAATACTAATGAATTGCTTTTTGTCATTGCTCGTTCATTCACCTAATACGTAGTTATTATGTATGTATTTAAGTACAAAAAAAAGTATATAAGTAATAATAATAATAATAATAATTTCTTTATTTCTCAAACATAGTAACACATAAAAATATAAATACAAATAAAATTCACAAAAAGTGTAGGACACTCAAATTAGACATTTAAGTATTCTATCAGCAATCTAGTTCCCATAGTACAAGCTTTGCTTAGTTTGGGACTAGATGGCGTATTGTAATACATATATAACTCAAGAATATCCTATCAAGTCGGTAAAAAAAACTCACTTTGACTGTTCCTGTGATTGATATAGCCAATACAACATCATCTTTTCTCGAAGAAGGACGTAATACCTGAAAACATTAATATATTATTAGACAGGTGTCACTGCTATACATAATAATAAAATTCATTTATATTTCTCTTCACATAAGATATTTACAAGTAGGTAATAATTTTACAAGACACTTATTATTACATAACCTGAAACGTGAGAAACTGGCGCCTAAAATAGGTTTATGAAATTCTATGCGACACTGTGCGCTAACGCTGCAACGTTCGACAGTAAAGCTGATGTTGACGCGCAGTGTATCTCAAATACGTCACTGTTTCGATACGTTTACGATTGTCACATTTATTCGTGCTCAATCTTCAGAACTTAAGAGTGAATGAATGATTGTAGTATACACAATACACACACAACAAAAAAAAAACGATATAGGATGAAATTTAAATGTATACATATTGATTGGTTTTATTATATATTTTTCCGGATTACCTACCTACGAACAAAATTTCGTCAACAGACCGCAAAGAATGAATGAATGAATGAAAATACTTTGGTGCAAAAAATAAAATAAAATTTAATTTAAGTTTAAAATATTTACATGCAACGCCGATATCCAATCCGGATTCATTTTGGAACTCAGGCTGAAGAGAATCTCCAGAGAAAATGGATCCATTATAAGAATCTCAGCGTAATATCCATTGCAGAAGAGACGCAGATCTTCACTATTGCACATGTGATATGCCTAGAAGATATAAAAATGAAATTATAAATAAATAATGCTGGACAATCCACACAACATAATCTAGCCCCAAGATAAGCAGAGCTTGTGTTATGGGTACTAGAAGACTGACATACTTAATACAATACATTACATAGATAGACATTTTTCATTATATATATAAAATACCTAGAACACCCGGAATAAATATTTACAGATAGTACAAACATTTATCCCAAGGCGGGAATCGAACCCGAGGTTGCGGACCTTCAAAAATATGAATCATCAAACTACACGTACATATTCAAAACTGCGTCGTAGTCTGCGCAACAGACCAACAGATGGCGCTTACAAATCCTAGATCGCGCGAATGATGTTATCATGGAGTTTGAACATAAGTAATACAACCGAATCCTATTTATTACTATGTAATACTATCGACGACCGATGTGGCAATAAAAATAAATATCTATCTATGTAACGTATTGTATTAAGTATGTCAGTCTTCTAGTACCCATAACACAAGCTCTGCTTAGCTTGGGGCTAGATGATGTGTGATTTAAACCTTTCAGTAAGTACATAAGAGTAATTAGGTACCTACTTGAATATTTGTGTGGACTTGAGTTAGTTTCACACTCTCCCTGCATTTGCCGTCTACTAGATCCCACGTACACATCTCTCCTGCCTCCGATGAGCTTACTATATAGTTGTTATCCTGAAATTATATAAATATAGGTTATAGTCCCTCATTACGGTTATAGTACCTCATTACGGTTATAGTCCCTCATTACGGTTATAGTACCTAATTACGGTCATAGTCCCTCATTACTGTTATAGTCCCTCATTACTGTTATAGTCCCTCATTGCGGTTATAGTCAAAGTCAAGTCAAAAAGGTTAAAGTCAACATTTTTTTTATTCAATAAAATCATGCAGATCACTTTGAAACATCCAACATACTAGATGATTCTAGGCGCCAGTTTGTTGTGACCAGAGTCTAGAAGAACTGGCAAGAAATTAGACCTAGATTGGCTGGTTTAAGTATAAGCCTTCTTACAAATCACAACCTAATATTGTAAAGCTTATTTTATTATTTAAAAATTAAAATAGATAAACTAATATAAGAGATGATGG
Source organism: Ecliptopera silaceata (assembly GCA_932527185.1). Lineage (NCBI taxonomy): Eukaryota > Metazoa > Arthropoda > Insecta > Lepidoptera > Geometridae > Ecliptopera > Ecliptopera silaceata. Next base: position 1,727,626 of record OW052217.1, on the reverse strand, counting down.
GAAGAAGCAAAAGAAAGAGAGTAATAGAGGAATTTGGGAGAGACGTTTGCCCAGCAGTGGGACGAAATATGTTAAAAAAAACTAATATAATAATGATAAATACCTGTATAATAGATGCTCGGGACAAACAAGTAACGGGAGCAGTGTGCCCCACAAGCAAACAGCGAGGCGTCATCTTTAAGCTCTCCGGATCCACCTGCCATATGCATATCTGTCCATCATAGCACCCTGTGACCAAGGTCTTCTGGTCTCGGGAGAGGTAGACCGATGACACGCAGTGGGTGGGGGCGTGTTTACCCCAGAGCACTACAGGGACTATGAGATTGGTGCCTGGCATGGTGGCCTGAAAGTAAAATGATCATGATCAAATCAAATCATATCAATCAAATAATGATCATGATCAGAGTATTAAGAGCTTCAACAGGCTAAAAAACGTATTTTTAAAGACTTGTTGCGGAATTTAATCATTTTTATATGTGGATTAGGTAGCAATGTGTAATGTGATATAATGAGAAGTTTTATGTAGTCTGTACAAATCTATTAATTATAGAAAAAAACGAAAAATTCACGACACACCTACGAAAAACATCAACGTAAAATCATGATTATCACATATTCTGAGCACGTCCTACTAGAACTAGTATTTCAATACTTGAGTTATTGTATTGAAAAACAATAAAACAAGCCATGAAGATGTTTTGTTTGTTTGTTTTATTATCATGATAACACATGATTTTCTTCGCTTCATAATCGGTTCAAGGGCAAATCAATTTAAGACTTACCTAGTGCAGTACGGCGATAGGAATCGGATGTATACGGCGGCTAATATGTTATATCACCATCAGAAAATCAAATTGGAAGAACTTATCACGAAAATCATTGGAAAATCGAAGAAATTTGGGACACTGCGACAATAATTCTATCAGCAAATGACAGCTGATCGATAATAAAATAAAATTGAAGTTCACATAACATGGCACTGACAGTTGAATTTTTTTTCAATGTTGGCTAAATTGTGTCAAAACAAAAAATGCGTTCGAAAAACAACGATTTTTTAGTAACAAAAAAGTTAATAATTGTTTGCAGTCATTTGTATTCATTTTATTGACATTTTTCAAACGCAAAACTGATTATATTTTGTATGCCTTGAGATTTATCTAAAATGGATAAAAACAAGAATGCGACTTCATCAACGAAAATAAAATCGAAACCCAATGTCAAAGAAGAGAAGTTAAGCGAACTAGCAGCGAAAATAGATGAGACTGATGAAATGAAACTGAAAATGCTCGCAGCTCTTGAAAAACCGGAACCTGAAGATCTATTGTATCCGTCAGAGCTTAATGCCCATCTCATTGAGCAGCTAAAGGTAAAACCCGTTACTTTAAAAATGATTAAGTTGATTAGAGTCCATTGGGTACTGACGAAGGTACTTTACTAGAAAGTACGTGCTAAAAGTGATATGGGATTATAAAATTATCTAAAATTTAAATCTCAATTGGTTTTTCTTTAGGTAATGACATGCGAGAACAATGAATTACGAAAATGCGTGTTCACAAAGGACCAAGACATAAAGGAACTAAACAAAACTATCAGTGAGCTAAACCAACGGATCCGCGACATAATTTCCGGCACGGGACCTGCCATTTCCTCCAAATCTGCTGGTATTATCAGCGCCAAGATAACTGAGCTCTGTAAACAAAACCGGCATTTGGTAGCAGAAGTGGAAGGCTATAAAACTAAAAATGCAGCACTAGAGCGAAAAATCATGCAGCTAGAAATTATAAGCAAAGAAAACGAAAAACTAGACATTTGCCTTTGCAAAGACGAACCGATAGATGTGAGCCCCGACGAACTTAAAGAGCTAAACTGCAAACTGTCTGTTGTTAATAAGAAGTTGTACGACAGCAAAAATAGAAACCTTGAGCTGAAGAATGATATTCTCCTAGCCACTAAAATATTACAGCAGGAGCTAGGTGATAAATTCACGAGCATTAAAGAGCTACAGAATGATGTGGTTGGATGGAAAGGCAGGGCTCAGCAAATAGTGTTGTTGCAAGCCAAAGTTAGTGATTTAGAAGAGAAGTTGACAGGCAAGCACAAGAACCCGATCGAAACAAAAAGCAAACCACAGGCTGAGGTATAGTTCGTCACTGTATTTTGCACAGATAGTAGGTACACAGGTCGTATTAGAAAATGTGTTAAATGCAAATGAAAACAGGCAGCATATATATGGAGGTAGTTATAGGTAATAATGATGACTTGCATGTAACCAAACTTTCTATCATATTACAGGTAATCAGAGAGTTAGAATCGAAAAGAAAGAAAGAAGTAGAACTAGCTATGAAAGAACTTGAAGCTCTCAGAGAAGAAAATCAAGAGTTGAAGAAGAAGCTAGATGGTGCAAGGTGTAGAATTCGCAATCTTGAATGTGATTCTACTACTATCAGACAGAAGATGCAAACCTTGATGGAGAAGAGCAAACATGATGATCTATTAGTAACTGAACAGAGAGTAAGTGATCGTTTTGTTCATTCTGAGTCAACAAGTTTAAAGTCAACCTATTTCACACTTTTCGTTTTGTTTTAGAACCAAATCAAGAATTCTGAGCTGTATTACCAAGAAATCCTAAAAGAAAACACAACAAAAATGAATAAAATGCACAGTGAAGTTGCAGAATATCAAAAGCTCATATCAAACACAGACGCAAAGATCGACGCGTTGAGGAAACAGTCCACTGAAAAAGCTTCCAAAATTGAGGAACTTCGAGCGCAACTGCTAAGATATGAAGAATGCTCATTGCAAAGCGTGTTTTTTACACCTATGAAGACTGCAACTGATAATGAAATCAAGAAACTGTCTGATCTAGTTGTAACTTTAAATGACAGACTAGATATTGAAAGACGTAAGTGGGAGGAGCTAGAAATTAATCACAGAAAGATAAAAGAGAGAAAACGTCGACTAGAGCGAAGAGTTATAGCATTAGAAGAGGAAGTGAAAGTTTATAAGGATTCCAAAAGAGGTTCTAAGCTATCGAAAACTTCGCTAGTCAAAGAGACACAGTTTGAAATGTTTGGTGGAATGTCAGTTACTAAAAAGCATTCCTCAATAACTGCAGTTGTTGAAAAACCTAGCGAGACCACGTCATCGGAGTCGCAACCTACCGAGGGATACGAAACCCTAGATAAAGAAGATTTAAAGTACAAATTGGAATTAGCTGATGAAAAACTCAAGATAATGGAGGACAAATTAAAAATGATTGAAGAAGAAAAACAAGATGATTATAGTCATCTTACGGATATGATACAAACGTCGAAGCAATTATTCAATGAAGCTCTGGCTGTATTGCAGCGCGAGAAATGTCTATGTTCGTAGTTTTGTAGAATTATTTTTTTTAACATTAAACGTGTATTTTAGTTATTCAATGCAATTTGAATCTTTATAAAAAGTTACTTTTTACATAACGTATCTAGGTATTCGTAGGGTATTATGTTCTTTGAGTATGTTACACACGGTGCAAACCTAGTAGCATTTTATCACATAAATAATTATTTCTCAAACAAACCATCATTTTATGTATTAACTTTGCACCTAATCCGCCTGCCTTAAAAAACAAGTTTTTAAATATTTTCATATTTTTGTGAATCCAAAAAATTGAAAAGATGTAAGCAGTAGTTGGCAATATTATGATGGTAGTATATGGTAGAATTTCATAATGATATGTTGGCAGCCCCAACCGCCGCCATTTGTCATTTTATTTTTTAGCATGCGCGTTCGGAGATGCTACGAAAATCGTGCTCCTGAGTGTTTTCCACCAAGTGAACCCAAAACTTTGTTTGTGAATCGTGAAAACTTGTGTTGCTCTACGAAATAACAGTGCTGTTATTAGTTATAGTGTTCTGTGCGACAAACATTCATCATGAATAAAACTTGTGCAAGGTGTGAGAAAACAGTTTATCCGACAGAGGAATTGAAATGTTTAGACAAGGTATGAAATTTTCACATGCATTCCGCTAAAGTAACTTTCATTTCATGCGCATGCGATGATTTTAGAAACGTGTTGTTGTTAAATATATCAACTTTATATCGATATTTCGATAATATCGAATGCATTTTATTTCTTTGCCGCCGGCTCAATAGGCGACAATGCGTGTGAGTCATGGAACTACCTATAAATTGACGCTGATATCATACTACCCTGTTTAATATATAATACCCTTTCTGTACTTGCGTTGACCTTTTACCTAAATAAAGATATCAGTTACGACCTTGTCGCTGTATATTCAAACTAGGTACCTACACTTACCTGCTGTTTTCGACTAAGATAGTGGTTATTGTGTGAAATGTTTATTTTTAACAGGCTGGCTGATAAGATAAACTTATTTGTCAGATAACATGATACATAATTAGCGATTCATGTAAGTTGCTTTTTAAATTATAAACATTATTATGTTTGTTTTGGACTTTGTGCTAAAACATTTTTATTTCATACAGGTATCTACTGCAAACAAAAAATACAAAACTTAAATCCAAGTAGGTATTTATGTATTCTATGTATGTAATTACAAAAAAAAATATAAGTATTCTATCAGCGATCTAGTTCTTATTGTAAAAGCTTTGCTTAATTTGGGACTACAGTGCATTGAGTGAAATGACAGTAAAAATTTATTTATTTATTCCGTGAATATTTATCTAACTGGGAACAAATAAAAACATAAAACTTAAACTCAATTATTCTTAATTATTAAACATAACTGTAGTTTCTATTGTATGATAATTGAGGACATTTTTAATAACCATAATTAATCAACAGCTCTACTCGTCATGTCATCACCATGACCAACTTTATGAGCTCATCATTGATTCATTTTCCTCATCATGAAATGAATGGTCATATTGTCATGCCTGTTTTTATTTAAAATATTTTATTAAATCAAAAATAGATTCAATAAAATCACAAGGATCATTTTGAATCGTCTTATATACTAGCCCTCTATCTTATAAAAGGTTAGCATTGACATTATGTCATCATTACATATTTTAATCAATACTTCAAGTCTGCACTTACTTTTTATAAGATAGACTGTAGGTGATTCTAGGTGCCAGTTCCACGCGACCAGAGCCTAGAAAACTAGAAGAGCCTAGATTACTAGCTATCTATCATTATATTGTTGTCAATGTCACAATATCTTTGTAAATTATAGCCTACGTGTTATTCTGATGTATAAACTACATTATTGTAAAGTTTCATTAAAATCCATTCAGTAGTTTTTGTGTGAAAGAGTAACAAAAATAAGTTCATCCATCAATACCAACTTTAGGGTTTATAATATTAGTATGATATTACCGGACTGACATTGTCCTGTTCACCTATTCCTCCTAATTTTTCAATGTTTCTAACCGTTTAACAATCACATACAAATGTTTAAAAACAAAAATCACTGAGGCAAACAAAGTATTAAATTAAGTAGATGGTGGATTTTGTAAAAGTAATCGGGAGCTAATTTATTTAAACTATTTGAACACCATGAATTAACACTCAACTTTAATATTCAGTGAAGAATTCTGAGAAACAGCACAATCAACATTATCTAATCATTTAGCATGAAATCTTTTACCTTCTGAACAAGGCTATTGCACATTCCATTGGAATTATAACCACTAATTCTAATTCTGGTTGGGGGAATGAGATCTGCACTGACGTCCCGCAATGGGGTGTATTGTGCATTGTCCCCCTGCTAACCTCACCCCAGCCAGCCCAACTCCTTAAAGTAGCGGAGTAGGACTTTGGGTTGGTGGCAGCAGTGTTCTAGCATCCCCGATGGTGTGGTGGATGGCGATATTGTATGTATTATAACCACTATATAACCGCCATCTATCTTGCAAAACCTTGATTCTCTATAAGTTTGTTCAATAAATGAAATATCTGATTATTTAGAAGACAAGCAAGCTTGGGACGAACTAGCTCCAATTTCTTTATTAAACAATTTTGAATTTGAATTTGGATCAAATTAAAAACACTAGGATCCAGGTCTAGTTTCTTGGTAGTTCTTCAAGACTTTTGTCGCGACGAACTGGCGCCTACGACGTCTTGCATACTAGATTCCAGGATATAAGATGTTTCAAAGCGATCGTTGTAATTTTATTGAATAAATTTGATCGAAGTTTAAAGTCAATAGTGAAGTAATGTAGTTTCTTGCCCGTTCTTCTAGGCTCTGGTCGCGTGGAACTGGCACCTAGAATCACCTAGTATGTCAGACGATTCTAAATGATCCACGTGATTTTACTGAATAAAGTAGTTTTGACTTTGTAGTTGGTACTGCATCTCATATAGATGATTATACAGTGTTATAGGCCATTTCTACCCATTTACTGATATACAGAATGCTGTAGTGCCTGGGACAGACACTTATTTTAGAAGAATTAGGCTAGTCAAGTATTTTTGTATCTTCAGATAATTTTACGTATTCTACGTGTTAGATGTACACTGGTGAATAGGAGACAAGATTAAATATAAGTATTATTATTTACAAAAAAAAATCGCACCGATTTCAGTCGAAATTATTAAATTACTGGTCAGATTTTTACTAGTATGTACAAAATAAAATATTCGTGATAATTCTTTAGAAAGAAGTCAATAATAATACGTAGGTAATAGTCTAATTGACAATCTGTTGGGAATTTTGTAAAAATAACAGTTTCCTGGTGAAATAAATAAAACTACCTAGATAAGTAATTAATGCAGAAAGTAGTAGTCATTTACTAAAAATGAAATATTATTTATCACTACTAAGTATTTACTTATACATAAAGCAATAGTTTTTCATGTTTTTATTTCAAACAATTGTCAATAGAATGCTTAAAATATTATTAGTATAGACTAATACAGGGTGTTTGGAAGGGAGCTGTACATACGCCTAGGGTAGAAACTAGGGATAGTCTGCTACCTACCCCCGCCCATTATATTGACCTTGGCCTCAAGGTTTTTTTTTAATTTATTATTATTTTTTATTTGACTTTTTTATGATTTTTTGACTAAAACTACCTGTAGCTCAAAATCTATCCATGGGACCGGTCGGCTAATGGTCTTGTTTTAATCGTTAGAGTCTTAGGGTCCTGCAAAAAATTATTTTACACCAGAAAATTGTGGAGAAGAAAAGTTATGGGGCCTGAAGTACCGTAGTAAGGTAAAGAAATAATTTTAAGGGCAACTTTCTATGGGGTTTAAAAAAAAACTAACAGGGTTGGAGTTCTTCTGATTTTTTTAAAACATCCTCAGTCCATGCCCTTTCTAACGATATGCTAAAAGTGTATTTATCACTTTTAGTTTTAAAGTTATTAATTAATTTCCGCAACTAGGGCACTTCAAGCAAAAATTTCAACTAATGAAAATTAAATGTGTTCGATCGTAAAAGGATGGCAAATGAAACAAAAAATTTGGTAATGACTAATGTCATTAAATTACAAATTTTAATTAATTACTAATTTTAATTAATTACAAATTTTGTTCAAATTGATGACCATTGACCTGTAAACATGCTCGGCACCTCTTCCTCATCTCCACGGTCACCGTTCTAAGCAGCAGTTCCTCGCGCATTGTATCGAATGCGGCGTGGATCCTGTTAATTAGAACCTCCCTTGTTGGTACTTCTTCCGTGTTGACCGTGGAGATGAGGAAGAGGTGCCGAGCATGTTTACAGGTCAATGGTCATCAATTTGAACAAAATTTGTAATTAATTAAAATTAGTAATTAATTAAAATTTGTAATTTAATGACATTAGTCATTACCAAATTTTTTGTTTCATTTGCCATCCTTTTAGGGTGGGTTTACACCAAACGAGCGAATGCTCATTCTATCCCCACTACGTCAAATTCTTCTAGTGTAAACAGGCGTAGAGCATTCTTTCGTTGTTCTTAGTGCGTTCGCAAAGATTCTATAGAATATTCTAAGAATGCTCGCTCGCTTGATGTAAACGGCGCAAGAGCGCGCGAACTGTTGCTTGGAGCATTCTATCGTGTTCGGACGCGCTCGCTCCACGAGCGAGCGCGTCCGAACGTTCTAGCTCTAGCTCTGTGTTCGTTTGGTGTAAATGGATACCTCTAGTTTTCGTTTACACTAAAAGAATAGGAAAGAATGCTCTTGTTCTGGCTCTAGCTCTATGTTCGTTTGGTGTAAACCCACCTTTACGATCGAACACATTTAATTTTCATTAGTTGAAATTTTTGCTTGAAGTGCCCTAGTTGCGGAAATTAATTAATAACTTTAAAACTAAAAGTGATAAATACACTTTTAGCATATCGTTAGAAAGGGCATGGACTGAGGATGTTTTAAAAAAATCAGAAGAACTCCAACCCTGTTAGTTTTTTTTTAAACCCCATAGAAAGTTGCCCTTAAAATTATTTCTTTACCTTACTACGGTACTTCAGGCCCCATAACTTTTCTTCTCCACAATTTTCTGGTGTAAAATAATTTTTTGCAGGACCCTAAGACTCTAACGATTAAAACAAGACCATTAGCCGACCGGTCCCATGGATAGATTTTGAGCTACAGGTAGTTTTAGTCAAAAAATCATAAAAAAGTCAAATAAAAAATAATAATAAATTAAAAAAAAACCTTGAGGCCAAGGTCAATATAATGGGCGGGGGTAGGTAGCAGACTATCCCTAGTTTCTACCCTAGGCGTATGTACAGCTCCCTTCCAAACACCCTGTATAATACATCAAGATTTAGAAACTGACCTATTTAATTAAAGCACTAAATTTGAAAACTTATTTCACCACTCTTATAGCATTATTTCATTTTTATATATAAAAAAAAAAAAGCAAAAAGTTATGATTCCGGCCAGGATCGAACTGGCGGCCTTCTGCGTGTAAAGCAGATGTGATAACCACTACACCACGGAACCCGTTGGCTGTTCAACAAAATTACGAATCGTATTATTTTATTTTTTCATTTTTATCGTACGAGATATATATAGCTAGTTAGCGAATACCTCTGAATAACAATTAGGCTTACTTAATGTTAGTTTAATTCACAATAATGTATATTAAGCTGTGGATTTTCTTTAATAAATAAAATATACACTGCGCGCTAACGATCCAATGCTCGACAGTCAATCAAATAAAATCACTGTTTCGATACGTTTACGATTGTCGCTTTTATTCGTGCTCAAAACCCCCTCCCCCTGTCGTCGGTATGCCTTTAGGGCAAACTGCAGACTTTTTGGTCGGCTTCTTAATCAGTATGAAGATGTATGCAAATGCGCACATTACAGTGATTCAGTCTTCATACTGAGAAGCCGACCAAACTATCGGCCGATAAAAAGTCTGCAGTCTGCGGGGACTCTTACTGTCTAAGAGCTAGATGTCATTGAGGAAATAGCTCTAAACGAAAGTTCTTGTTTATCTGGATATACATTTAAACAGTTTTCACTTCCCGCTTGAAAATTCGAAGAAAAACTCAAGTCATTTTGTCCATTTGAAATTAAATGATGTTTTTATCAGCTCTCTTCAAATAAAGAGGTTAAAAATATAATTAAGACTAAGTAGAACAGCTAATGAAGACTTTAGTTAAGGGTAATTAAATAATAATTTATTTTATTAATAGATCATACATTCCAACTGTTTATTTGCAAATAAGTACATAAAAATCAAATCAAATTAATATTAATGGTTGCAAAAAGGTCCCAACTCAGCATGTGCAGGTAATACAACCTGCGCTGATCTTCTGTTGGGGCCTTTGAGGATCGAATACGCTTAAAACATAATAATAAAATGTTCATCACACAAACATTTGCTTTGGATGGCAATCGAGCCCACGGCCCACAGCATAGAAGGCAGGCACTACCAACTGAGCTGTGACTGCCATTTACTTTGCAGACGTATCTTTACTAGGTCACATTCTAACATGTTTAGCGAGCGCTTTTCACACGCTATGTGTAAACTCACCTCTATTCAATTAGACACGGTCTTGACCAATATTGTTGTGTAACTTATTGTTATCGTAACTAGTTACGATATCAATATGCGGGAGACTTAATGTATCGCAGTTTCTTTTTAACCGACTTTAAAAGGAGGAGGTTCGCAATTCGATAGTATGTCTTTCTAATATGTACTACGATTTATTTGCCAATTACGAACCGATTTTGATGATTATTTTTCTGATCGGTAGGACATTCAGAGGTGGTCCTGAATAAATATCATGAAAATCAGAAAGTATTTTTTTTGAGTAGTTTTGAGTCTCATAATAAAACAGTTAACAAATATTTATGTTCATCACGCAAACATTTGTTCTCAGTGGGGATCGAACCCACGACCCACAGCATGGAAGGTAGAGCTACCAACTGAGCTGTGACCCCTCCCTAATACGTAAAATAAACTGCTTTTTCTCTTTTATTTATTTTTATTTTATTTAATTTCAAGGTTCGTCGATTAAACCACCTAGGGCAAATGTTTGTGTGATGAACATCAATATTTGTTCGGTGTCTGTGTGTGTCACTATGTATTTTACGTATGTATTTACAAAAGAAAATGTAAGTACTCTATCAGCAATCTAGTTCCCATATTACAAGCTTTGCTTAGTTTGGGACTAGAGTGAAGTAGAGTGTGATGTGTGAATATACCGTAAATATTTAGAAAAAATGGTTGTCTGTAAAGTCGGTTTACTGACGATAGTTGAACGTGACAACGTCACTTCTTGGAAGGCCTCAGAACGCCTCATGAGTCATGTTTTTTCGTGCGTGCATTCTATCGAATTATAAGACGTTGTCACGTCAAAATTAGTTGATCAAATTAAGAAAAAGCTAAACTAAAACAAAGTGATACTACTATATTGGATGACAAAGGCATCATCTGGTCAACATCCGTGCCCAACGATCCGGCAAGAGTCATTGTGCCGGACCATGTGCCCGTGACGGACGGTCACCATCCGTTGCTGGTTTTGTAGGACAACACAACAAGCAATGTATAATCTAACTGAAATATTGATTTACAATATTTCGACTTTTGACACTCTATTTCAGCTGTTTCGTAATGAAGTAAGAAATTTCTTTATTTAATAAAATCGCAAGGATCACTTTGAAACGTCTTACATACTATGTAGATGATTCTAGGCGCCAGTTCGTCGCGACCAGAGTCTAGAAGAACTGGCAGATAGTTTAACTGTTTCTTATGTATTTAATGTACAAAATATTGTTAACAGACGATGAATCATAATGAATCAGAATGAAACGATTTTATTATCAAAACAAACAACGAACAAGATGGCTCATCTGCGGAGTAATTATGAATAAATCCAACTACTTAACTAACTTATATTCTAGTGCACATTAATTTTCATAATCAGTTCGTCCATTTGACGAAGTCCTCTTCGTCAAATGGACGAACTGATTATGAAAATTAATGCCCAAAAGAAGGCCTTTTCGTCAAATGGACGAACTGTAATCAACGGATTTACTAATATTTATTACTATCTGTCTGACCCGTGCCCACTTTGTTGTGCATAAATCGACCGTTTTTTCTCCAATACACTTTGCAAAACGGACTGCTACGTAAAAGCCTTTTTTTTTATATAACGTATGACACTCAGCAATTATGTGGTTTTGTATTGGTGAAAGAATTTTTAAAATCGGTTCAGTAGATCCCGAGATTCCCCATTACAATTTAACAAATATACACACACAAACTTTACTTCTTTATAATATTAGTAGGTATAGATATAGGGTTTGAATATAACTAAGAGGGTCACTAAGGAAATATCCAAGGTGTTGCAAAAGCAATCAAACAGAAGGGTTTATAAAGGCTCGCAAGATCTACAGAAGAGTGAGGACGAATTTATGTGACGCACGTAAACGTAACATATTTTAGACACACTGCGCGCTAACGCTGCAACGTTCGACAGTAAAGCTGATGTTGACGCGCAGTGTATCTCACGTCACGTCACTGTTTCGATACGTTTACGATTGTCACATTCGAGTTCACCCCCTGTTCTCACTATACAACTATTTTATAAATGTATCTAAAGATAAATGCAACGAGGTCAAACTGCGCTCATAACGTAATAAGTGAGTCATTCGAATCACATTATAACTAGGTATCAAAAACATGTCTGGTCTTGTTTTAACTGACTGAGGACGTTTTCAATTGGTTGAATTTTCGTTTTTTTAAAGTATTGTTATCTTAAACGTATCGAAACAGTTACGTATACTCAATAATTTATTGCAATGAGAAAAGTGTCATTTTCTATTGTTGATTTATCAGTCTGAAGTTTGGAGTGGAATTGGTGCAAACTATTGACATTACTCGTTACTTCGCCCGGAATTTTTTGAATTAACGTCAACAAAAATACTGCGTGGGATATATTTTTTCGGTCCGCATACAATGGGTCGGCGCGGCGGTCCGCATGCGGACCGTGTTCCGCCATTTGGTGACCCCTGTACTAGGTGATTTTAGTTGCCTATCCAGGTACGAAGTATGTAAATACGAACAGTAGCTCTACCTTGAGTTTTTACTATACCCACTAGCGTCTGTAGTTAAAAAAATGTATGAAGATTTGTACAGCGCCTCTAGCGGATAGTTGGGTACTAAAATTCGTAATATGTACTAATATTTACGTAGCTACTCTAGTAAAGTCAGGCGATTTTACTGGGACAACTCATGGTAGATGTACTGTCCACTCTGTCTGATGCCTTGATCACACGTACCGAGTAAACCGGCGAGACAGTGACGTATTTGAGATACACTGCGCGTCGACATCAGTTTTACTGTTGAACGTTGCAGCGTTAGCGCGCAGTGTATCTTAAATACGTCACTGTCTCGCCGGTTTACTCGGTACGTGTGATCAAGGCATATGACTCCGACCAACGGCTAGAAAGCCGTCAGCAGTTGCCCTAATTTGCCCATAGATGGCGTCTCGGGTCGCCGAGGTCGTTCTAAAGAGGTTAAATTCAACATCTGCTTATGACATACATATGAATATAAACACAATACAATTGACTTGGACTCGATTGAATAGGTTTTCCTGTCTTGAACTATTGAATAGTGTGACTGGATGTGCAAGTAGAGACCGAAAAAGATTGGTTGGATTTTGTGAAAGATAATATGTGAGAGGAGTAGATTCAGAGTTGACGAATGATAGGAGTGAGTTGGAAGAAAATCATTCCGACCACACTTAGCGTAGGATAAGGGCAGCAAGGGAATCATCATCATCTACCTATATTAGTCCACTGCTAGACGTAGGATTCTCCCAAGACGCGCCACTGAGCCCGGTCTTCGGCTCTTCTCATCCAGTGTTTGAAGTGAAGGGCAGGGGAATGATGAATATTTTTTATTGAATAGATAGATATTCTTTCTCTTTACCGAATAGTAGGTAACAACAGAAAAACTTAATCAAAAGCCGGCCTTATTGCTGACAACAATCTCTTCAATACCTTGTTCATGTGTAAGAGTTAATATGCAATCAAAAACAATTAAACTTTATTCAGTAAAATGACAATGATCATTTAGAATCGTGTTAATACACAGGTGATTCTAAGAGCATACAAGAACAGGCAAGAAATTACGTCCTGGTACCTACCATTTTTTGTACCTATTCAAAGTTCTTACAAAGAATCACAATTATCCAATAGGTTTCCCATGACGATTTAGTAACTACAGATAGCATTTTCCCTAATATGTTTTTTTTTTTATTTATTTTTTATTAACCTATACTGTCCCACTGCTGGGCAAAGGTGTCCCCTAATATGTTACGTAATTTTATTTATTTTTTTTCACAGGTGTGGCACAAGGGATGTTTCAAATGCCAAGACTGTGGGATGACACTCAACATGAGAACATACAAAGGATACGGCAAGCTACCTTACTGCGAAGCGTAAGTATGGCGTCACAGCTCAGTTGGTACTAGCTCTGCCTTCCATGCTGATTGCTGAGGTCGTGGGTTCGATCCCCATCCAGAGCAAATGATTGTGTGATAAGAGAGTGCTGCTGCTGTAGCACACAAAAATGATTGTTAGTTTAATTTTTATTGCTTTTTCTTTGTTTTTTTGTGTTTTTGTTTTGTGTGCAATGTGTAGTAAATAAATAACTGTGCTGTGGCGGTTCCGGCTTACGAATAGCACCCCTCCATTTCCTCCTGAGGATGTCGTAAAAGGCGACTAAAGGAAAAAATACACACGGGGATGGGCAGCAGCATCCACCTGAGTACGTAACACCCACACTGCGATCACCAATCCGCCTGTCAAGCGTGGTGATTATGGCAAAAACCCTCCAATATTGGAGGAGACTCATGTCCAACAGTGGACGTTTACGGGTTGTTGATGTTATGCCATAAATACACATACGTATTGTATATGTATTTGTTCTGTTTTCCTATGTATTCTATGCAAGTATTTACGAAACAAATATGTTATTAAAAATATTCGAGTATTATAACAGCAGTCTAGTTCCCATAGTACAAGCTTTGCTTAGTTTGGGACTAGAGTGTGATGTGTGAAAAGTCCATGAATATTTATTCATTTATACATTACATACACTAGTTATGTTCGCAGTAGATTTGTCTCTGAGGACGTAATTCGACCTAAATACGCGTTAATGATATTAATAGTTTAAATGAAAGTGAAATTTTAGTATCCGCTTGACTCACGTTTATACTTTGTGTCACGTAGTCACGTACGTAAATACGTGTTTCGACCGTAGCGCGTAGATCAAAATTATAGATAAATTAAGAAATATATTATTTTGTGATGACTTATCACACAATCTCTAATATGCCTAAATGTGGTATATTAAGAACTTAAGTAAGTGGCACACATTCCCCATAGCAGAGATGCAAAGTCAAAGTCAAAATTACTTTATTCAGTAAAATCACAAGGATCATTTAGAATCGTCTTACATACTGATTCTAGGTGCCAGTTCCACGCGACCAGAGCCTAGAAGAACGGGCAAGAAACTTACGGCCTGGTTCCTACCGCAAACAGTCTTGAATCAAAAAATTTACAATTATGTATAATGACAATTGATATTATGCTCTACTTACAACAGAATAAATATCAGTTGACAAATGACACGCTACACTGAGCGTGTAAAATCAAATCATAAATGTGTGAGTCTTTGCACTCACCGATACCGACACGACAACGGCATTTCGAGTAACAATATCGTATATTAATTTAATTTTGAAAAAATATATGTTTAATTAAAATACGTTTCTTGTCCGTTCTTGTAGGCTCTAGTCGCGTGGAACTGGCACCTAAAATCACCTAGTATGTAAGACGATTCTAAATTATTCTTGTGGTTTTACTGAATAAAGAAATTAATTTTTGAAGTGAAAACTTCTTTAGCGGCGCTGGGTGGGTAAAAACTTTCAAACTCGCGTCAGGGTCACGTGATGTTGATCGAAAAAGCGTAAGATTGAGGGGAAGGGAGAGGAACTAGTATCTCCCACTCTTTCTACCGTGCCTGAGTGTGCTGCTCTGTTTAGGCGGCACAGGGCGAAAAATAAAAAATAATAAAAAATAAAAACATAAACATTGTATTCTACCTCATAAATGATAGTACTTTTAGATTTATAATTAAACACAACGTTAATATTGAAGTTTTCACTTCTGCCGGCACTCCCGGAGTGCTACCTTTTTTTTTAATTTGTTAATAATTTTATTGAAGATATTGTGTTCAGAGTTGTGTTTAGAATTATTGAGTTCTTATTTTTAACCTCCTATGCAAAAATGACGGGGTGTTATATGTTTGGGGTGTCTGGTGTATGTTTGGGTCTGTCTGTGGCATTGTAGCAAAACACTATCGGTGTTTCCAGATACATATAATTTGGACGTTTTCAAGAGGAGATTGAATAGGTTGTGTCTAAGCCAATGCGTCACACCGTAGGCCGCAACATCATTTAACACCAGATGTGATTGCGGCCAAGCGTTTGGCTATAATCTATAATGTATAAAAAAACACAAATTAATTACCTCTGCTCAATTTTAAAGAGTTTATTTAGCAATGGTTGACTAACTTTACTTTGTTACAAAAACGGTGATTAATGTAAAAGTGATGATAATTGAGAAAGAAACTTTCGATTACCAGTATCACGCAATTTGTATTTTTATTAAACTAATTGACAGGCGTCACAGCTCAGTTGGTATAAGTTCTGGCTTCCCTGCTGTAGGTTGTCGGTTCAATTCTCACCAACAACAAAAAAATATGTTTATTCTGTATATAAATCTGTTAATCTTTATATCTTAATCTTAATCCTAATTAATAAATAAGAAATAGGCTAGACAGATTCAAATATTCAAAGCAAAAACACATTAAAGTGTAGTATTATTTAAAAAAAAACTTATTTTTTACATATTTTTATTTTATTGACGTGACGTCTTATAATAGAGCCGGCTGCACGCACGAAAAAACATGACTCATGCGGTGTTACCTCGCTCTGAGGCGTTCCATGAAGTGCAAGCGAGAGCGCGGAACGAGCGACAAAGAAGCACAATCGGCCTTTGCGTTCGTTGTCACGTTCAACTATCGTCAGTAAACCGACTTTACAGACAACCATTTTTTTTTATATTACAGACACGTGCCGAAAGCAAAGCATACTACAATGGCGGACACCCCGGAACTGAAGCGGATCGCTGAGAACACGAAGCTACAGAGCACTGTCAAGTACCACGCAGAGTTTGAAAAGAGCAAAGGGAAATTCACACAGGTAATCTTCTTGTTCTTCCTCTTTTTCCCTTTCTTATCCCACAATGGTAAGAAGAAGAAAGAAAGAAATATTTAATTACTAGCTAACTATTACACTAGCTAACCCGTGCCCACTTCGTTGGGCATAATTCGACCGTTTTTAAACGGTTTTTTTCTCCGATTCACTTTGCAAATCTACCTACCACGTAAAAGTATTTAATTTTTCTATAACCTATGACACTCAGCAATAATGTGACTTTGTATTGGTGAAAGATTTTTTTAAAATCGGTTCAGTAGATCCCGAGATTACCCCTTACAGTTTAACAAACACAAACTTTACTTCTTTATAATATTAGTATAAATAATGCTGGACAATCCACACAACATCATCTAGCCCCAAGCTAAGCAGAGCTTGTGTTATGGGTACTAGAAGACTGACATACTTAATACAATACATTACATAGATAGATATTTTTTATTATACATATAATACCCAGAACACCCGGAATAAATATTTGCAGAACATACAAACATTTTTATCCCGGGAATCGAACCCGCAACCTTCCGCGTCGCAGGCGGACCATCGCCCACCGCGCCACATCGGTCGTCAAATATAAATAAATAAATAAATAATGCTGGACAATCCACACAACATCATCTAGCCCCAAGCTAAGCAGAGCTTGTGTTATGGGTACTAGAAGACTGACATACTTAATACAATACAATACATTACATAGATAGATATTTTTATTTTTATATTTTAATATAGATATAGAGAAGAGAAGTATAGATTAATATAACTGCTGGATCCCGATTCCAGGTGTTGGATGACCCAGAAACTCTGCGAATGCGCGCGAATACCCTCAAATTCTCCAACGCTAACTACCACGGGAACCAGGAGAAAAAAGCACAGATGGAGAAACAGAGGCAGAATAACGAAAACGGAGATTTTGTTGGTAAGATACTAAGTTTTTTAAGATAACAGATTCTATGAAGCATATTATTCAAAAACAAATTGTATGAAGCATATTCATGGACATTTCACACATCACACTCTAGTCCCATACTAAGCAAAACTTGTACTATAGGAACTTAGAAACTTGGTTGGATAATTGTTGATAGAATACTTTTATACATTTTTTTGTGTGATGTTTGTGTGATAAAAATAAATATTTGTTGTGTCTGGGTATGTACTTATGTATTTCCCAAAAAAAGTGTATTTTTAAGTTTTATATCAGCAATCTAGTTCCCATAGTACAAGCTTTGCTTAGTTTGAGACTAGAATGTGATGTGTGAATTGTCCGTGAATATTTATTTACAACTAGATTGCTGATAAGTGGCAGCATTACATAAGATACTAACAATCAGTTTATTGGTGGTTTTGGACACTTTTGGATCGGTTGAGCTATCTATGGATCAATTGGAATGGTTTGCATTAAAAATAAGATCGCAATATATATATTTTTTTATTAATCTTTGATGAGGTTTGACAAGGTTTGAACGCTTGTTTGTTGGTATTTGGATGTTGTGATTTGGAGTTTAAAATGTCTTATTGAAATCAATTTAAATGAAATAAGAGTCAAAACCTAGGCTGGGGATATTTGACTGCTTTTTGACGTAAAATTCAAATAAAGTTTTTTCTGTTGCGTATCCAACAAGTTATGTAAAAATAATAAATTCATGGACACAGCACACTCTAGTCCCAAACTAAGCAACGCTTGTACTATCGGAACTAGATTGCTGATAGAATACTTATATACATTTTTTTGTAAATACATACCTACCTAATACAGTATCATAGTAACACCCAGACGCATAATAAATATTTATGTTCATCACGCAAAAATTCGCTCTGGGTGGGAATCGAACCCACGACCCACAGAATAGAAGCCAGAGCTAAAATATACCCCCTAGTACTTAAATTTTAAATATCGCCTTTTAGTGCAGAAATAAGACATTTTAAGCCATCAGATATTCGTTTTGTGTCTTTACAAAGGTTTTCTCACTGATTAAATGTAATTTTGCAACTTTAATAACCTGAATTATTAAATTTTTATTAATTTTTGATTTTAAATCATCTTCAATCTATATTCTAGGCTTCCTTCCTACTAATTTGTATGATTTTTATTTTATTACAATTAAATACTAAAGTTCTAGGTCAACTATTGATTACAAAATCAATTCATATCATACACAGATGTATGACACTCTGCAATACCTAAAATTCTAAGGTTTCTTAAATTTGGTGAGAAAATATCATTAAAATCAATGAGAACATCTTTGCACATTATATTGTCTCAAAAAAAAAGTCAAAATTGCTTTATTCAGTAAAATCACAAAGATCATTTAGAACTAGTCTTTGGGAACTGGTGCATTCAAAATGTCATGTGTTCATTGATGAGGCCATTATGTATTGCTAACTTTGTTTTGTATGATCAGACAATATAATAAACTTATCATATAATTGAGTAAAATAATATAAAAATCAATATTTTACGGACAATTCACAAATTACACAGTCCCAGACTAAGCAAAGTTTGTAGTATGGGAACTAAATTGCTGATAGAATACTTATATACGTTTTTTTTGTAAATACTCATAGAATACATAGTAACACCCATATGTACACGGTGGTTTTTGAGCTGTCCGAAACCGACCCGGACTTTGTCACCGCCCTTCTCAAAAAACCTTAAAAGATTAATTAATAATACAACAATTTTAATTAAAAATGGATTATGAAATCACAAAATGTGAGCCCAATGTTTGTGTGAACATTAAATATTTGTTCAGTGTAACTATGAATTTACAAAAGTATATAGTATTCTATCAGCAATCTAGTTCCCATAGTACAAGCTTTGCTTAGTTTGGGACTAGAACGTGATGTGTGAAGTGTCTGTATTTATAAATATTTTCCTGATGAGTCAATATTAATTAGAAACATGTTACAAAACCAGACGGGAATCCTAAATTTAGAATTGGTCATCCGTTGTCCTGTAAGGATAATATTATATCACTAATTTAATGATGTCATTTTAAAAATAAATAAATACGGAGACTATAATTAGTCGCAAACTAAGCAAAGCTTGGTGTAAGAACTAGATTGCTGATAGAATACTTATATATTATCTACCATTCAGTGTTCCTTACCCAATGGGTAAAACATTTACTAAGCACTATAAATATTGATAATCACTGTCAAAAACTAGATAACATTATTGTTAAAATAAGCGTCACCATATTCAAACGTTTGGCTCATATTAGATTAATTAAAAATACATTATATTAAGTTTATTAACATTTGTCTGATCAATCATTGTGTTTTAACCATCATTGTTTGTTCCATCAAGACGTCCCCACAGATTTCAACCAGCAAATCGACAACTACGCGTCTGAAATGCTGCCACCGCCCCACTTACCACCCAAAAGTCACTACCAAACACCGGTCACCCATCCGACCTACCAAGCACCGTCGCATCTCTCATACTCCAACGTTCAGAATCACCAAAACGCCCCACACCACACTCCTCATCAAACTGCCCCGCACCAAACCGCCCCGCACCAGACCGCCCCGCATCAAACCACCCCGAATCAGAATCGCTACCAGGACTACAAACCTGAGGAGTATTACCAGGATTATCAGCAAGATTATCAGCAGAAGATCGGCAAGATACATGATTATGATCCGGCTGATGGGCCGAGGGCTCCGTTGAACACGCAAAGAGTTTCGCAAACTGTTGTCTATAAGAGTGCTAATATGAACGACAAAAGAGGTTTGTGTTTAAAAAAAAGTATCAAACACCTTTAGGAGTTAATACCTAATTTATTTTTTCTAACCTAACTCGTCCCACTCGACAAAACTCTCCCTTAAGTTTTTCCAAAGAATATATTGTCTAAGAATATATTTAATTTATATGTATAAAAAAAACTTAATATTGTCTTTCTCTTTACTATGATTTCTGATCACAATTCAAATCTGTTACATTTCAGTTTAAAATCTTGTATTGAATCAATACCCTGCCGTAACTCCGTTAAATCTACCTCGGAGATTTTGTAATTTTATTTTCTTCCTAACACCATGTAATTTAAGTTAGTCATTATTGTTACAAAGACGTTTTACTTATTTTTAAAAATAAATATATTTTTATCACGGCTTTAAAATATTGTGTATTGTATTCTAGGGGCTCATCAATCGCATCAATCACAATCACAATCGCGTCCAATCGGCCGTGTCACAGACTACGATCCGATGGTGTCGGAAATGCAGCGCAATAATCATCTACCTACCCCCGCGCCGCCACCACCACAGGTAAATTAATAATGCTGGACAATCCACACAACGTCATCTAGCCCCAAGCTAAGCAGAGCTAATCCACACAACGTCATTTAGCCCCAAGCTAAGCAGAGCTTGTGTTATTAATAATAAATAATGGTAGACAATCCACACAACACCATCTAGCCCCAAGCTAAGCAGAGCTTGTGTTAATAATAATAATAATGCTGAACAATCCACACAACAACATCTAGCCCCAAGCTAAGCAGAGCCTGTGTTAATAATAATAATGCTGGACAATCCACACAACATCATCTAGCCCCAAGCTAAGCAGAGCTTGTGTTATGGGTACTAGAAGACTGACATACTTAATACAATACAATACATAGATTGATATTTTTTATTATCTATACTTATAATAAAACTGTAGAGAGGTCAATTCTGTACATGAAATATATTAAAAAAAAAACTATCAGGGGGTGATTAGTGATCGATACTGATGCCAAAAATGCAATCAGTAAAATTTTTGTCTATCTGTCTGTCTGTATGTATGTTCCTTATAGAAACAAAAACTACTCGACGGATTTTAACGAAACTTGGTACAATTATTCTTCATACTTCTGGGCAGGTTATAGGATACTTTTCATCACGCTACAATCAATAGAAGCTGAGTAGTGAAGGGAAATGTCGGGAAGTTACTCCGTTTTTTAAGCTTCCGTCGCGTTTGCAGCCTTAATGGTTAAAGTTACATAGAAATCATGTATGACGGAAATATTCTACATTAAATTGTCTAAAAAATATTCCGAAACAGCATATGTCTATCTTTTATGGTTGACTCACAATAACACGTGTAACTCCTAATAGCTTAGCAGTTCGGAGCATTCTGATTATATTTGTTTACTCTTACGTTTATAAGACTCTCAGTCATCCCAAATTTAAAAAAGTTAACATTATTACCTATTCAATAAAAAAAGAATCATAGAAATCGGTATAGAAACACCAAACTTATACATGAAATAAGCCATCGCGCCGTCGCACTTGAATACTCAAATAGAGTAAAGTTTGAAATTTGTTGTGTTTACCACTAGATGGCGCTACTGTGCACAAATCCTAGATCGCGCTATCGGTGCGTTTTGGCAATGTGTTATAAGTCGGTCGGTATTTAGTAATAGTTCCGTTAAATTGAGTTATCTTGATAAGTTATTTAGGGTTGCGTATCCGATTACCGCTTTAATGACGAATAAATATTTACAAACAAATATTAAATATTCAAGGGGGTGCTCATAATCTCATACAAAAACATAATTTACTTAGATGGTTTGTTTTTTTTTATATATAATATTTTATAAAAAATATATTGTTGTTGATGAGTACATTTACTTGGGGTAAAGTTTGTGTATTTGTTAAATTGTAAGGGGTAATCTCCGGATCTACTGAACCGATTTTAAAAATTCTTTCACCAATAGAAAGTTACATTATTGCTGAAAAATAAAAAGGCTTTTACGTGGTAGTCCGTTTTGCAAAATGAATCGGGGAAAAAACGGTCGAATGAAAGCGTTTCTTACGAACGCTGCCTTAACTGTTAAAAAAAGTGTTCTAAAGAAAAGATGTGGAGCTTGATAATGCCTACAAAAAAGCCACAAGTCAACGACAGCATATGTCTTACTTTTTTATTTAATAAAAATTATCCCCAACGAAGTGGGCACGTGTCAGCTAGTACATAACTAAAATCGAATAATAAATAAATATTCACGGACATTTAACACATCACTGTAGTCCCAAACTAAGCAAAGCTTGTACTATGGGAACTAGATTGCTGATAGAATACTTTTATAAGTACAAATTTTGTGCATACATACATCGAATACATAGTACACACCCAGACACAGAACAAATATTTGTGTTCATCACACTGATGCATTGGGCATGCGGCAGTGATGAGAAACGGAGGTTCCTCAATCCTGTAGCCCTAACCATGTGACCACCGGTATCTTGGGCCTTGCCTTTCTGCCAGCGGCCATCTTGTTTAATTTTTTTTATAATCCATGTACATATTTTGTAAAAAACTTTTTGCTAAGATTTAAAATAAATGTGTAAGTGAATAATAATTAATATTTAATTACAGAAAGTATACATAGCGATGTACGACTACGAAGCTATGGATAATGACGAGGTGTCGTTCCGCGAAGGTGACGTCATCTGCAACGTGTCTAGTATCGACGAGGGGTGGATGACCGGACAAGTGCTCCGGACCGGACGCGCCGGCATGCTACCCGCTAACTATGTAGTCGAACGTCCGGCACAACCCTATTAGGTAAGATTGCTTTCCCACTGCTGGGCAAAGATCGATAATATGTGGTAGACGTTAGATGCTTTAAGTAAGATGCTTTCCCACTGCTGGACAAAGATCTCCATCAAAACAAGCTATAATGCTGGACAATCCACACAACATCATCTATATATGTGGTCGAACGTCCGGCACAACCCTATTAGGTAAGAACAGTATATGGTTCGGCACAACCCTATTAGGTAAGAACAGTGTATGGTCCGGCACAACCCTATTAGGTAAGAACATTATATGGTCCGGCACAACCCTATTAGGTAAGAACAGTATATGGTTCGGCACAACCCTATTAGGTAAGAACAGTATATGGTCCGGCACAACCCTATTAGGTAAGAACATTATATGGTCCGGCACAACCCTATTAGGTAAGAACAGTATATGGTTCGGCACAACCCTATTAGGTAAGAACAGTATATGGTCCGGCACAACCATATTAGGTAAGAACATTATATGGTCCGGCACAACCCTATTAGGTAAGAACAGTATATTGTCCGGCACTACCCTATTAGGTAAGAACAATATGAGGTCGAACGTCCGGCACAACCCTATTAGGTAAGATGCTTTCCCACTGCTGGGCAAAGATCTCCATCAAAACAAGGATGCTTTAATGCTGGACTATCAACACAAAATCATCTAGCCCCAAGCTAAGCAGTCTTCTAGTACCCATAACACAAGCTCTGCTTAGCTTGGGGCTAGATGATGTTGTGTGGATTGTCCAGCATTATTTATTATTATTTGTGATATGAATTGTGTCACATAAAAGTTATATTGATTTTGAATGTATTTTTCCAGGTTCGAAAAATTCCGAGGAAAATTGAACATACGAAAGAAATCCGCTCACTACAAAATCGATAAAGTTGTGAGTAATATAATAACACTATTTTAGTTATCACATGTTCATCTACTACTACCCACAAAAGAGTTAAGCGCACACTGAATACAGGACAGTTTATTTTATGTCACTACTTGATACTATAACTTGGTTAAGTTGACGACTTTTAAAGACGTAGACGTTTTGTTTTCGATGTGCGCTCTCATTAAGTAAACTATAATAATCTCCTATCTTATAAAAAGTTAGCGTTGATTTTATGTCATCATTACGTATAATCAATACTTCAAGTCTGCCCTAATTTTTTATAAGATAGACCGTAAAAGTATTTTAACTAAAATTGTGTTATTAATAAGAAAATCTGTCAAAATTCATTGTGACTCAATAAATCTTGACATGATTAAAATAACTTTTTTCTCAAATTTTAATCACATTGCCACTAGTAATAAATATATATTTAAGAAAATATGTATTTTAATGTTATAGACAATAATCAGCTTAAAATTGTATAAAACATATCTTAAAACTAAATTTTTGACTATTTTATATAATATATATTTCTTTTATTGAAACTAACAGCAGAAAAAGTGATATAAAAATATATAAACAATATTGATATTGCATTTAAAGAATCATTCCTTTACAAAGCTTTTAAACATATTTATATGTACTTTATGTTTTAAAACAGAATGTGAAAATTTATTTTTAAATATCATACTTTTAGACATAAAATCATTTATTTGTATGTGTATTTTATATTTTAAGTATTATAGGGTTATGCTGTTTATATCAGTTTAATAACTTAATTAAAATCTGAAAATTTAATATAAACTCAGTTTTTGTGAAATATATCGTCTAGGAAAAATTTCAACAATAATATTTAATTTATTAAATAAAATCCAGTTAAAAATATAATAGAAACTTTAAGACAATTGTTGAATTGTCATTCTATTTATTTTGCATTAATAAGGTCTCGTACCAATTTCCGCTAAATAAGTAATACTAGAAATATTTTGTTTATTATAATAACTTAAATAAATAATTTAAAAAGTGATTAAAGTTTTTGAACTGATGTAAACATATTCTTGTTATATTATTATTTTAAAACTAGTTATAAGTACGTCGTACGCTTTGTACATAAACTATGGAAGTATCCATATTTTTACTACTACATATTTAAAATTATATTTTATACTATTTCAGTGTATTTCAAGAGATTATTTTAAGTATTTTAGTATACCGTTAGGTATAATGTAATATTATGCTTAAGACTTAATTGGTAAAGTATAATTGTGCGATTACTACAAACAACATTTAATACGACTTTCTTTAAAAACATAAATATGATTTGCATAAGCTACAAGATAAAGTTGAAAGTAACTATAAAATTACATTCTTCACTAAAAAGTTAAATAAATAATAATTTGGACAGAAAGAGCCTATTTTCAACTAAATCTATCAATTTTCCTTCTCTATGTCTCAATGCAAATTAAAAGTAACTTTTAAGTCAATTGAGCGCACTTTTAAGAAGTCATGAATAAGTCAATAAACCGCTTTTTATTCATACCATATAAAAAATTTAAATTATTGAAAATTTATTCAAAAATATCTCCTTACTGTATACTCTGGTCTACGATAGTGTTTTTTTAAATAACATTGATTGTATGTAGAATAAAATATCCAGTGAAAATATTTTTTGATATCTGTAAACACATTCCTTGTAAAATATAAAATAATTACTGACTGCAGTTTTCCAACGATTTTCTTGACATATCTAATTACTGTATTTATGACAAATGTAAAAATTCAATTAACAACAATATTTGATTAATAAACTATAATTGTATTCATTTTAGAGTTACATTTTTGTTGCTAAATATTTTATTTTCAAAAAATGACTCGTTATCTACTTATTTTTACTATAAAATCATTTAAAAACTGTATTTCAAAAACCGTCATCTATGTTGTTGAGATATGTAAATATCTATACTTACAGATATTAAGGGTACATTTAAAAATATTGCTGAACTAAATTCTGCATAATAATATAATACACGAATTAAAAAAGAAGAAAAACCTAGAGAACTAAGGCCTCATATTATATAAATTTTATATAAATTTTTTTTTATTAATAATTATAAAAAATCCTTCCAGTACCTCTACCATGAGCTGTCACAGTAAAATCGCAGACTTTACTAAAGTAGTTACGTCAATATTAGTATTACGAATTTTAGTACCCAACTATCCGCTAGAGGCGCTGTACAAATCTTCATACATTTTTTGAACTACAGACGCTAGCGAGTTTAGTAAATATAGTATAGTATAAACTCATGGTACAGCTACTGAACTGAAATCAATATCCAAATCTAGGTCAAGTTACTTCACACAGAAATATTTTTTGTATTAAATATATTTATTGTCTAAGAAAATCGTATGGTTCATATTTTATCAGCTTTTCCATAGCTAAGTATTTAATATAGTTTTATTTATTATTTTAACAAATCAAATTGTTAATACATCACACGAAGGCTTCGCATGGAGTTATCTGTATGTGCCTTTTAACTGTTTAATACATTTTATAAGCAATTTTGACTTTTATTTACACCAAACCCCAGTTTCATCATCATCATCATTCCCCTGCTATCCCACGCTAAGTGGGGTCGGCACAACATGTTCTCTTTCTCCACTCACTCCTATCATTCGTCTGCTCTGAATCTACTTCTCTCACATTCAAATCCTCCTTCACACAATCCAACCATTCCTTTTTTGGCCTACCTCTACTTGCACTCCCAGCCACACTAGCGGCCGGTTTCTCGAACGATGATCAACGAAAAAATCAAATAATTACTATGTGTCAAACTCGGATCAATCGTGATTTGGGTTTCCAGAAACCGGCCGTAACATTCATAACTTTCTTCAAGATTTTCATCCCATCATATGTCCATACCAAACCCCAGTTTCATCATAAATAAATAAAAGTACTAGTCTCAAAATCAATATTGTGCGTAGTCGCACACTGCCACTTCTCTGAGCTAAAACTTAGGGCCAATATTTAGAACCTAGCCTTGCTTCGATAATAATAATCAACTTCGACCATGTACGCATGTTCAAATACCGTAATAACTAGGGATGTAACGATACATGTTTTTTCCGATACGATACCGATACCGATGATAAACGAAAATAATCGGCGATGCCGATACAGATACCGATGTTTATGGCTTACTAGATAGGTAAGTGTTTCGTGTATGTTAAACAAATCTGAAGGAAGTTAATAAGATATTTACACCACATATTAGACATAGACATACAACTATCTCCCTTCAAAGTTATTTCATAAATATGAAACACCATAATATGTATGTATTTAGGTCCTAAATCCTAATGACTGTGAAGGAAAAATAATTAATTAATAAAAATTCAGTAATAAGAATAAAAAAAAACATTTATTAGATAGGTACATAATTATAAGATACACATAAAAAAGATACATAAAGTCAGTACTTCAAGTTTACTTTTGGAAGATTTTTGTTCAGAAAACAAAGTTTATTTAAATTGTCAGCAGATAATCTGTTCCGCAAGTCATTTTGTATCAGGCTTGCAGTTGAGAAGAAGCGTTCTGAAGCAACTGAGCTCATTGGATAAGATAAGTATTTTTGTGCAAGCTTTTTTAATTTTGGATATTTATCTTCTTGGCGCCAATAGATCTTTGGATCTTGTTTGATTGGAATGTTTGGAAATCTTAAATAAGATTCTACCTCTTCTTGCTCAGGCTGAATATACATGTTTGATAAAGGCTCGTCGTCTTCTGCTTCTTTTATCAAACTGTCACAAGCAGACCAGATACCCGAGAAAATCTCATTTTGATTTTGTTTGATGGTTGATATCGGCTGTGTTGTATCGGCGGTGCCGATATATCGGCCTGCCGATAATATCGGCCGATATATCGGTATCGGTATCGGTATCGTTACATCCCTAGTAATAACTTCGTTTTGCGAGATCTAGGATTAGTCTCTGCCATCTGTTGGTCTGTTGCGTAGAATACGATGTAAGTAATTCATCATGTAGCGCATAAATGGCGTTACAAGTCACTACGGGATAAATCTTCAAATTAAATTAACTCACTCAGGAATATTAAAAAAAAACAAAGATCTGGTTTTTATATACATTTATTAACTACCATTTTATATAATAAACTCTTAAATATAATACTCCGTTATGCAACTCGCTATACTCCATCACAAAACGTCATAAAATTTTGAAAGTCCACTTTCAAAATTTCATGTCAGTTTGAGGCACTTATAAGGCACGATATTTAGCTTAAAATACATTTTAGTGTTAGCCTGTTTTAATATCTGCTAACATCATCTGATCTGAATTTATATAAAAAAGATTATCGAGTTTGGGTTTTTAAGTCTTGAGGAAATATTCAACATAATAATGAAATATTCCATGCTACAATATAATAAATTTTCTATAATATATCATAATCCGTTTTAGATATTATAGAAAATAGATTTTATAGTTATATAACAAAAAAACAATTGCTTTAAGTTGACAAGTCAATAAAACACAAAAAAACTGTATTAAAAATAAACGTAAAACTTATTTTTAACTAAATTTACAAATATAAATCTGTTTTTGAATAAGCCATGCTAATTAAACTAGCTATTTAGAAACATAATTATAAATAAACAATAAAAATATAACTATAACATAATGCAACTTACAATATAACAATGCAGGAATATCAATAGGTAATTAAAATTACTTAATTAGCCTTTAGGCCTATTTATAATTAACGAAAACATAATTAAAACTATATAAGATCTAAATTATATGGCATTTATTTAGAACTAAATGTATTTATTTCGAATTCTTAAAATACAATAATATAGATGCCCTTTTTGAAATAAACATTTTAGAAAGTCAAATAGACTTATTTAGAACTAAATTTATAAAATACAAAACAACTAAATTACAATAATAATTAATATAACATAATATAATGAAATAGCTTTCAAACAGGGCTAATAAAATTATGCAAAAAATATTAATTTCAGATAATTTTTTGTTACTTTTCATATAATATGAATTAATCTTTTATGATATATTTTGATTATAAATTATTAACCAACTGTTTGAAAACTTTTAACCTATTTACAAAACTAAATAGTCAATATTTTCATCAAATTTTAAGCTATTGCATAGCTTCAATCGCGGGCCATGAACGTGGAGGCAGAATCCAGAAATTCTGTAACGAAAATACCGAACGAAAATAAACTAACACTGCGCATGCGTAATCCAGCAAATATCATCATTCCCCTGCCCTTATCCCACGCTATAAATAATGCTAAATATAAAAATAAATTATTGTTAAACTATGCAATAGCTTTACCGCGGCAGTCCCCGAGTGCCACACGTCTTTTATTAAAGTTTTAGTTTTATAATAATTGATAGTAAATTTGTTGCAATTACCGTATTTTTTTATTATAATTAATTCTTGATGAGGGCGTCACCAGACAAAGTCATAGGTTTTTTTTAGAATAATTTCTATTATAATATGTCAATTCTTTTAGCGCATTGCATTTGAAGACTATAAAATTTAAGGCAAGATCAAGTCTTATTGGCGATATTTTAAACAAATTAAGATATTTTGGTTTGAAAAGACTATAAAATGTGTTATTCCAAAAAAATCTGTTACCTTTTTTGGTACATAATATAAAAAATGCTAACAATTTATGTCTATTACCTATCTATAGATCGTTTGCAACAGTCGGCAGATAGCTGTTTCTTGTATTTTGTTATTTGAAAAGTCGTAATTTATTGTTTTTTTTTTATTTTAAATTACATATTATGTAAATATTATATTCCCATAATTTTATTTTAAATCTAATTATATCAAAATATAATAGAATTGCACTTTGGTCATACGAAAATTTTAAACTTTCAAAACTAAATATTTTACTTCAAAAAACTATCTAAATAATGAAAAAATTACAAAAATATTTTTGAGTTTAACTTGTAATAAGAAACAATTCACAAATAATCTTAGATTTACTTTTTGTAGGACATCATATCATAAAAATCTTAAATATGATTCCGTTACATCACATAGAATCGTGTTACATACTAGGTGATTCTAGGTGCCAGTTCCACGCGACCAGAGCCTAGAAGAACGGGCAACAAACTACGGCCTGGTTCCTATCGTTCTCTTGTATAATCCTTTTTACTTTACTGTACTATACTCAAGTTATCTGGTGGACGTAAGTTGGTAAGACCGTCTATCGCCAAGTTAGGGAGCGTTCAAGTATTGCGAAACTTATGAAGATTTTTGACCACCCCTCTAACGAACCGCAACCTTTTTCTGTACTCTCCCTTCCCCCGTCTAAACGTTGCGTAACATTGAGACCGTCTATCGTCAAGTTATCTGGTAGACGTAAGTTGGTAGGACCGTCTATCGCCAAGTTATCTCGTAGACGTAAGTTGGTAAGACCGTCTATCGTCAAGTTACCAACTAGACATAAGTTGGTAAGACCGTTTATCTAGTAGACGTAAATTGGTAAGACCGTCTATCGCCAAGTTATCTCATAGACGTAAGTTGGTAAGAACGTCTATCGTCAAGTCACCAACTAGACATAAGTTGGTAAGACCGTCTACAAGTTATCTAGTAGACATAAGTTGGTAAGACCGTCTACAAGTTATCTAGTAGACATAAGTTGGTAAGACCGTCTACAAGTTATCTAGTAGACATAAGTTGGTAAGACCGTCTACAAGTTATCTAGTAGACATAAGTTGGTAAGACCGTCTACAAGTTATCTAGTAGACGTAAATTGGTAAGAACGTCTATCGTCAAGTTACCAACTAGACGAAAGTTGGTAAGACCACTCAGTTGTTAGTAGCGCAGAGTAGTAATGCATTGTTATCGTCATTTCGTTCCAGGCGGTAAGTAGAGTTGTCTGGAAGATGTCGCACTAGGTCGTCGGTAAGCCTCACTCGTGCCCCGTTCGGACCGGATACGAGTACTGTCTCACAATCCTGGAAAAAAAATATTTTTGAGAAAACTGTACATAAGTATATATCGGCGCAACGACGTTCGACGGTTATAATTAAAACTAACAATCAGATGATTCTAATAAGACAACAATTTTATTCTGATTTGTTTCAACATTTACGAATAATAATTAAAATAACTGGTTGATTAATGTAATTAACTAATTAAAAGAACTGTTAAACGATTAACAAATCATAAATGATTAATTATAGTCCAGTCAAAATAGACATTCCAGCTTGCATTAATTCCCAACAAGCTGGATTTTTGTACAGGCCTTGAATACGTCATTACAAATGATATGTCAAAAGTCCCCATCGATCCCGCTTGTGCGTTGTTTTTTATTCCAGGTTAAAAGTCATAAAAATGCGTTTTTTGCGTATATCTCTGAAACAACGAAAGCTATCGAAAAATGGTTCAGGCAAAGTTTGTAGATCGTAAAATTGTCTACAAAAATACCTCAACACTTTTCATCTACAAAGCATCGCTTTTGAGATTTAGTGACTTTAGACCGCAGAAAAATCGTCGAAGATGCTGCGTTTTTTTCATTTCAGCCGTTTTATCTGCTTCATTGCCACAGAACAAACAGTATTTCTTGAAATTTACTGAAAGGGGTGATGGGTTCGATGGGTTAGTCCTCCTCCGAGGTAATGAATCGTCTTTTTGTTTCAAGAAATACTGTTCGTTCTATGGCAATGAAACAGATAAAACGGCTGAAATGAAAAAAACGCAGAATTTTAGTAGATTTTCCTGCGGTTTAAAATCACTTTATCTCAAAAGCGATGCTTTGTAGAAGAAAAGTGTTGAGATATTTTTGTAGACAATTTTACGATCTACAAACTTTGTCGGAACCATTTTTCGATAGCTCTCGTTGTTTCAGAGATATACGCGAAAAACGCAAATACCCAGGTTAAAGTCATAAATTTGCGTTTAAAAGTCATAAACAAGAGCTATCGAAAAATGATTCCGACAAAGTTTGTAGATCGTAAAATTGTGTACAAAAATATCTCAACACCTTTCTTCTGCAAAGCATCGCTTTTGAGATATAGTGACTTAAAACCGCAGAAAAATCTACTAAAATGTTGCGTTTTTTTCAATTCAGCCGTTTTATCTGCTTCATTGCCACAGAACAAACAGTATTTCTTGAGACAAAAAGACGATTCATTACCTCGGAGGAGGACTAACCCATCGAACCCATCACCCCGTTCAGTAAATTTAAAAAAATACTGTTTATTCTGTGGCAATAAGGCAGATAAAACGGTTGAAATGAAAAAAACGCAGCATCTTCGACGATTTTTCTGCGGTCTAAAGTCACTAAATCTCAAAAGCGATGCTTTGTAGATGAAAAGTGTTGAGGTATTTTTGTAGACAATTTTACGATCTACAAACTTTGCCTGAACCATTTTTCGATAGCTTTCGTTGTTTCAGAGATATATGCAAAAAACGCAAATTTATGACCTTTGACCTCGAATAAAAAACAACGCACAAGCGGGATCGATGGGGACTTTTGACATATCATTTATAATGACGTATTCAAGGCCTGTACAAAAATCCAGCTTGTTGGGAATTAATGCAAACTGAAGTCATAATTTTAGTCTATTTTGACTGGACTAATTAATGATTTGTCAAACTTGATTAATTGTTAAAAGACAAACGAGAGCGCTCTAAACTAATTTCTGTCCATTTCTTGTGCGAGCCTCCGTTTGCTATAAATAAATACGAACGCAGCTCATTCTCGCTCGAGCCGTCGGAGCGTTCGGACGTCTTCACATCAAAGAAATAAAAGGCAGCAAAAATTCAACGGCGTTTGATTGCTCCAACTACCATCATGAGTGACTGCCCTGAGGATGAGGATTGTCATAGTGACGTCAGCAATGCTGACGTCACACTTTTTAAAAACAGTCTCCGGGCAGTTCCTCCGTCATATATTATACATAAATAAATGCATAAGTATACATAAATGAAAAATGAAAAAAATAATTATTATACACCATATTACAAGTACATAGCTACAAAAGAAATTACACAAGCAGTATAATTTAACAATACCTATGTAGGTGAGGTAATGGTATAACCAGTTACCTATAACAATATGGAGTGTCTTAGGTAGTCGGAATGTATTTACTATGATACCCTAGATAATATCTGTAGTGTGTGTATATAAGAACATACAAAAAAAATATTGACAGGCATCACAGCTCAGCTGGTAGTAGCTCCGCCTTCCATGCTGTGAGTCGTGGGTTCGATTCCCACCAGATCATTTTTTTTTGGCCTGAACATAAATATTTGTCCTGTATCTGGTTATTTAGTAATTTTTTGACTAATCTTACAACGAAAACGCTTCTCTCGCTCGTTAAACTTGCAACGAAAACGCTTCGCTCTCTCGTTTAGTATGTCATAATTAATTTTTAGTGCTAAGTGTTAATTAGTTAAGTAATAAGTAATTCGTACTTCTGAGACCCAAGATACAGGCTTTTTGCCTAGTTTGGGCCTCGTTGTTTTTCCATTGTATTAGATACTAGCTGACCCGTACCCACTTCGTTGGGTATAATTCCACCGTTTTTTCTCCGTTTCGCTTTTTTTTGAAAATATAATATAGCCTATGACACTCAGCAATAATGTGGCTTTCTATTGGTGAAAGAATTTATAAGATCGGTTCAGAAGATCCCGAGATTACCCCTTACAATTTAACAAATATACAAACATACAAACTTTACCTCTTTATAATATTAGTATAGAAGTATAGATATAGATAAGGTACCTTGTTGGAACATTATGATATAATATGTAAACTTCATCTGTCAAAGTTTGTTAATGTCACTTTTAATGTTAGAAGAAGATGGTTCTTCCTTCTCTGTCTACGACTGTCATGGCTGTGCGTGCGCTCCTAAATAAAGTTTCTGTATTACTCCTGAAAACTCGTCTTACTTCCCCAAAAACCATCAGGTTATGGGCCCAGGGATTTCCCAAATACTGGACGGTGTGATTTCTACACAAAACCATGGCTTCGAGTATGACGACGGGCGGATCAATTCCGATTGAAAAACTGAAAGGATTGCAAGACTTCAATACGTGGAAATTTCTTATGAAAATGTATCTGATGCATGAAGATATGTACGACTGTGTATCTTCGGCTGATGCATGTAAGGACGCGAAGAAGCAGCAGAAGGCTTTTGCAAAAATTTGCTTGTCGGTGAGTGCGGAGGTGTTACCGCATGTGCGCAATGCTTCTTCTGCATTTGAAGCGTGGAACAATTTGCAAAAAGCTTATGAAGATCGTGGATTGAGCAGGCGGCTTGGCTTGCTGCGATCACTATTTGGCTTGAAACTTAAGGAGACGGACAGCATGGAAAAATACATTACCAAGATCACTGAACTAGCACAACAACTGCGAGAAATCGACTCACCATTGGATGATGAATTTATAGCTGTAATCATGTTGAGTGGGCTCACTAAAGATTACGATCCCCTCATCATGGCTTTGGAAAATTCAAATGTACAATTGACTTCCGACCGAGTAAAGTCAAGATTGCTCCAAGAGACACAGAGGCGAGAGGACAACGTTGAGGCACCAGAAGCATCGGCTTTGACAGTGAGGAAAGCGGTGAGATGTTTCAAGTGTAAGAAACCTGGCCACTACAAGAAAGATTGCCCGACCAACACCAGCAAGGTGAGGAACACCAGCACCAAGGGGAAGGATTCCACCAAGGAGGCAATGCTGACGGCGCTTGCGGTGAACGTGAAAGACAATCAGTGGTATCTTGACTCTGGAGCTACAAACCATATGTGTAACCGAAAAGACATAATGAGTGAGTGCGTTGCGGTTCAACCTCTAGAAGTGCATGTTGCCAACGGGGCAAAGTTAGCAACAGCCGGTCTAGGAAGTGTGACAGTTAGGTTAAAAGACTGTGATAAATTGATTAGCAATGTTTATTATGTACCTAATTTAAGTACTAATCTTTTGTCAGTAAGTGAATTGACTAGGAAGGGTTTTACAGTTAAATTTGATAATAAACAATGTAAAATATTGCGTAAAGGTAATGAGATAGTCGCTACAGCATCATACAACAATGGGATCTATAAACTAGACACTATTGGGGAGTCAGGGATTGCCATGAGTTCTAGGGTGGAGCCTGAGGAGTCACAGGAAGTATGCATAGGACGTGCTGCGGACAAGGTGACACAGGAAGTTTGGCATAAGAGGTTAGGTCACCTCAACTCCAGGAGTATGAACCTAATGAAAAATGGGATGGTTACAGGTATGCATTTTGATGATATTAATTACAACAAATGTGTAGCTTGTATTGAAGGTAAACAGTCTAGGTTGCCTTTTCCCAAGAAATCTAAAAGTAGGTCTAAGGTTCTTTTAGGCCTTGTGCACACGGATGTTTGTGGTCCGTTGCAGACAGCATCGCTCAGTGGTGCAAGGTATTTTGTCACATTCATTGATGATTTTTCTAGGAAAACGTGGGTTTATTTTCTGAAAACTAAAGATGAGGTCTTCAATATATTCAAGAGCTTCAAGGTCCTAGTAGAAAATGAAACTGATAGGAAAATAAAATGTTTGAGAAGTGACAATGGAACTGAGTATGTTAACCGTGCATTTCAGAACTTTTTGGAAGCCAGCGGAATCCGTCACCAGACTACGGTACCGCGATGCAGTTCCCAGAATGGGGTAGCGGAGAGAGCCAACCGGACAATAATGGAGAAGGCTCGGTCAATGCTCCAGGATGCGGGCTTGGAAAAGAAGTTCTGGGCGGAGGCCGTGAATGCAGCTGTCTATCTGAAGAACCGCTCGCCTACTAAGGCGGTCATGGGCGTTGTTCCAGAGGAAAAGTGGACTTCGAAAAAGGTAGACGTCAAACATATTCGAGTTTTTGGGTGCGTTGCATATGCTTTGGAGGAAAATCGGAAAAAGCTAGACTCCAAGAGCAGGAAATGCATATTCGTGGGTTACTGTGAGGACAGTAAAGGGTATAGGCTGATTGATCCATCATGTCCTAAGAAATGCATCAAAGCAAGACATGTAACTTTCTTGGAAAATGTATTTGTTAAGGGGAATATGTCACATGATGATAACAAAGACATTTCAGCTGATATATATGAATGTCCAATTGATTTAAATAGCTCTGATAGTAGGTTGCCAGAGAACAGTCCTGCTTCACAGGAATCTCCTGATATAAATCATGTTTCTGATGACATAGTCCATAGAAGGCGAAGACAAGCCATATTTAGGCTTAATAATTCAGAACTTAGTGATGAAACAGGGGTAGTTGAAACAGATGACTCTTCGGATCCAACTTACGTTCCAGGTTCTTCAGATGAGGACTCGGAGCTGGAGTTTCAAGATGTACACGAGTACGCACAGCTGGCTGGCATGTTACAAGACGAAATAGACGTTCCAGAGACAGTGCAGGAAGCACTGAACAGCTGTGAAAGCAAGCACTGGAGGGCAGCAATGCAAGATGAGTATGATTCATTTATTACTAATCAATGCTGGACCCTGGTTGATTTACCAAAAGGCAAGAAGCCGGTTAAATGTAAATGGATTTTTACAAAGAAAAGAGGGCTAAACGAGGAGTTATTGAGATATAAAGCCCGTCTTGTAGCAAAAGGCTATTCCCAGCAATTTGGAATAGATTACTCTGAAACTTTTTCTCCTGTAGTAAGATATTCAACAATTAGAATATTACTAGCTCTGGCTGCACAAAATGACTTAGAAATGGAACATCTAGATGTGAAAACTGCATTTTTAAATGGTGATCTAGAAGAGATTGTGTTCATGGAACAGCCAGAAGGTTTCATTAAGGAAAGAAGCGAAAACAAAGTATACAGACTGAATAAAGCAATTTATGGTCTAAAACAGGCAGCCAAGTCATGGTATGAGAAGATAAATGGAGTTTTAGTCAAGAAATTGAAATTTAAAAAATTATCTTCAGAGCCTTGTGTATATGTATATCATCATAAAGGGGGATATATAATTATTGCTTTGTATGTTGATGATATAATGTTGTTTTCTTCTCGGTCTTTGGTGAACAAGAAGGAGGAGATCAAGAATAATCTCAAAGAAGAATTTAAGATGAAAGATATGGGTCAGGCCAGTCATATCTTGGGTATGAGAATTACCAGGAATGAAAATAAAATTACACTGGACCAGGCAGGCTATACCAGGAAAATATTAGAGAGATTTCACATGTCTGAGTGTAATCCAGCACCAACTCCCATGGAAACTGGATTGAAACTCAAGAAATCTGAGAATAAAAACTGCAAGCTTGATTATAGGAATTTAATTGGGTGTTTAATGTATTTATCAGTTTGTTCCAGGCCAGATATCAGCTTTGCAGTGAGCTACTTGAGTCAGTTCAACGACTGCTTCTCTGAGGAGCATTGGAAGGCTGCTAAAAGAGTAGTACGGTATTTAAAGGGTACAGTAGAGTATGGTCTCACGTTCGAGAAAGGCGACATGCAGATTACTGGCTACGCGGACGCGGATTGGGCTGCAAATGAAGTAGATCGGCGCTCCTATACCGGGTATGTGTTCCATATTGGTAACTCATTGGTTTCGTGGGAAAGTCGTAAGCAGAGAACTGTGGCTCTCTCCAGCGCTGAGGCAGAATACATGGCAATCTCTGATGCGTGTAAAGAGGCGGTTTTTCTACGTACATTTTTATCTGAATGTGTAAACATAAATTGTAATGTAACTCTGTGGAATGACAGTCAGTCAGCACAGAAATTGTGTGTAAATTCAATTTGTCATGCAAGAACCAAACACATTGATATTAGGCATCATTTTGTAAGACAATTGGTTAATGAAAAAATTGTTAGCATAGGTTTTGTTCCTACTGATAAAATGATTGCAGATGTGTTAACTAAACCATTAACTAGGGAAAAGCATGTAAGATTTGTTTCTGTGTTTTTCAAGTGTATTTCAGTTTAATGTAATTAGGCAATAAGATTAAATGTTAATATTTTATGCCTAAGAATTAATTAGCAAATAAGATTAAGTTTATGGGGTAGTGTTGGAACATTATGATATAATATGTAAACTTCATCTGTCAAAGTTTGTTAATGTCACTTGTAATGTTAGAAGAAGATGGTTCTTCCTTCTCTGTCTACGACTGTCATGGCTGTGCGTGCGCTCCTAAATAAAGTTTCTGTATTACTCCTGAAAACTCGTCTTACTTCCCCAAAAACCATCATACCTTTGTGTTTTTTGTAAAAATGTATGTAAACCAGTGTTCTTTTTGGCAATAAATTATTTTATTACCTTAGCACAGTCGTGTGCGAGGGCCTTCAGTTTGTGCAATAGTTCTTGAGCACGACACGTGTGTAGATACAATGCACTGTATATATTACTTCCACTCGGACAGACGTACACAGTGAGGCGTGGTTCTATGCGTCTGCGAACAATAAAATCATATAAATAAATAATGCTGGACAATCCACACAACATCATCTAGCCCCAAGCTAAGCAGAGCTTGTGTTATGGGTACTAGAAGACTGACATACTTAATACAATACATTACATAAACAGATTTTTTTTATTATACACTAGCTGACCCGTGCCAACTTCGTTGGGCATAATTCGACCGTTTTTTCTCCGATTCACTTTGCAAAACGGACTACAACGTAAAAGCCTTTTTATTTTTCTGATTTTTTATATAACCTATGACACTCAGCAATAATGTGGCTTTCTATAGGTGAAAGAATTT
Organism: Ecliptopera silaceata; assembly: GCA_932527185.1. Classification (NCBI taxonomy): domain Eukaryota; kingdom Metazoa; phylum Arthropoda; class Insecta; order Lepidoptera; family Geometridae; genus Ecliptopera; species Ecliptopera silaceata. The sequence goes on along the minus strand of OW052217.1, from coordinate 1,688,750 downwards.
TTAAAATCGGTTCAGTAGATCCCGAGATTACCCCTTACAATTTAAAAAACACACAAGCTTTACTTCTTTATAATATTAGTATAGAAGTATAGATATACTCAACAACAAAAAATGTTTTTAATATACTTACTTGGCGTGCAATGCGTTGAATAAACGAATACCATCGGCTAGCCCACATATCTGTATAATATCATCTCGAGATAGTCTGAAACAAACGATTTTAATATCAATTAATATTTAAGGACATTTCGCGCTTGCGTCCCAAACTAAACAAAGCTTGTACTATTGTCAGGCGTCACAGCTCAGTTGGTAGTAGTTCTGCCTTTTATGCTGTGGGTCATGGATTCGATTCCTACCCAAAGCAAATGTTTGTGATGAACATAAATATTTGGTCTAGGCATGGTATTACTATGTATATGTATGTATTTACAAGAAAACACGTAGATAAGTATTCTATCAGCAATGTAGTTCCCATAATCCCATAGTAAAAGCTTTGTTTAGTTTGGGACTGGAGCGCGATAAGTGTAATGTCAACGAATATTTATTTATTTAATTAAAAAACCATTATTTTTCGTAATTTCTTAGACTCAAGATATCATTATCAAAATCTTTACCGATTTTATATGTCTGTCTAAATGCCATGTAAAAACAATTTAATGAATAAAAGTAATTTTTGAGTTGACTTAAACTGCAATTCTTCTTCTTGTTCCTGCCCTTATCCCACTAGGTAGGGTCGACACAACATGTACTTTTCTTCCATTCTCCTCTATCATCCAATTTAATTGCAATTATCTTCATAAATATAAAAAATGAAACCCGTTTTCCGTTGTCACGACATAGCATGAAAACGGCTTGACAGATTTGGCTGATTTTTTTTTTGTAGTTTTCAAATGGGGCGTCTAAACGGGCAATATTTTACGGCGATTTGTGGCTGCAATTATTGGCAAACATTGCCCAGCCATCAATAAAACATTTTAGTACATTTTATGGCTGAGCAATCAATTGCAGGCAACATGTTGCAATATGGCTGCAATAGTATGGCCTTTGATTCAGAATCCTTTAATGAGCCACACAATCCAGCCACAATAATAATATAAGACAATAATAGTATAATAAAAGAATGACAATAATAATATATGCCATCAATGTATATTGATGCACATAATACTGTTAATTGTATAATTAACAGTATTAACACAAGTCAGCGATGTTCGGCCACACGCTGGCTACACATAAAAACATTTTGACATATCAAAAAATATGTGGCTATAATGCCGGGCCATCCTTAAAATATTGCATAGTGTGGCTGGTATTGGTAGCAATGTTGCCGGCCACAGTATTGCAGCCACAAATTGCCGTAAAATGTGGCCCGTTTAGACGCCCCATAATACTCTGTACAAGGTTCTTACCGCAAAAAATTAAGAAAATCTCTCAGTAAAAAAAAAAAATCTCTCTAAGGCGGTACGAAGTTCGCCGGGACAGCTACTTATAAATAAAATAAGTAATTGTATTTTATATACCTCAGTAAATCTGATCCCGAGAAGTTGGCGAATGTATTAGCGTGCTGTGAGAACCGATGTCGTGCAAGCCAAGTCTGAGTCTCATTCGCAGACGCCTCTTTAGATAGACCGTAGTTCTGAAACAAAATACAATTTAAATTCAAAAACATAAAATCGACATGTGTCACAGCTCAGTTGGTAGTAGCTCTGCCTTCCATGCTGCGGGTCGTGGGTTCGGATCCCACCCCAGAGCAAATGTTTGTGTGCTGAACATAAATAAGAACATAATTTCTAAGTTAAGTCTAAGCATGTTAGCATTAGTATATACATTTATCGTAAATAAAAGTATTTGATTTGATTTGAAATATTTGTTCTGCACATGGTATTACTATGTATTCTATGTATGTATGTATTTGAAAATAATAAGTCTATGTATTCTATCAGCAATCTAGTTCCCATAGCACAAGCTTTGCTTAGTTTGGTACTAGAGTGTGATGTGTGAAATGTGCCTTAATATTGGTCTGTAATTCTTCATTTTTGTACAAAAATATATTATTGAAGTCAGTTATAATAATAATAAATTCTTTATTGAGAACTAATAAATTGAGTTACAATTGTTAAAATTAGCCCTACAATAGGCGGTCTTATCGCATGAAGCGATCTCTTCCAGACGACCTTTACCTTCCAGTTAATGAATGAATAATAAGACTTGGAAGTATATTATTAATTTACCTTGTCTGGATCTTCGGTAGGCTGAGGCAAGTCCGGTAGGATGGTGCCCGGAGAGTGACATTGCGGAGAATTCACTTTCATCTCACTGCCACTGTTAATATAACATAATTAATTATATTAACATACAGATTGGTACTGATTTGGATCAGTTGAACTATCTATAAATCGTTTGCAAGGTCTGTAGATAGTTGAACTGTTTCTTATGTATTTTATATGCCCATATACATTTTTTAAATACTGTGTTTGTATGTATGTTTGTAACTCTTTCACGCAGAAACTACAGAATGGATTTTAATGAAACTTTACAATAATGTAGTTTATACATCAGAATAACATATAGGCTATCTATACTAATATTATAAAGAGGTAAAGTTTGTATATTTGATAATTGTAAGGGGTAATCTCGGGATCTACTGGACCGATTTAAAAAATTCTTTCAACAATAGAAAGCCACATTATTGCTGAGTGTCATAGGCTATATTATATTAAAAAAAAAAGTAGGGATCCTTACTAAAACTTCAATTATGCCCAACGAAGTGGGCACGAGTCAGCTAGTAATTTATAAAGATATTGTATGAATTATCCAAAATATAACGATAATATGAAGATTATCAGCTAGTATTTATATAATCTTCTATAATCTTTTATGATCACCTAGCCGATGGTCTGACCAAGTTAAATCTCTTACTGGGCTTTCTGTCACTGTTGCATTGAGGGAGGCCCAGGATAGAACAGCATGGAGAAAGCTAGTCGAGAACTCTACTAGGGCATTTCAAGACGAGCACGACCTTCAGTAATGAAGAATGTGACGAAGAAGAGATTTATATAAAAAGAATACATATAAAAATACTCTAATTTTAATGATACTTACTCTTGGCAGTATAACGGCTTCATTTGAGGAGGTGATGCCAGGATCGCTGTGAAAATTTGACATATTAGTAATACGAATTATATGAAGGATCATAAAAAAAAAACGGTAGGAACCAGGCCGTAAGTTTGTTGCCCGTTCTTCTAGGCTCTGGTCGCGTGGAACTGGCACCTAGAATCACCTAGTATGTAAGACGATTCTAAATGATCCTAGTGATTTTACTGAATAAAGTAATTTTGACTTTGACTTTTATATCAAACAGGCCAAGTGCGAGTCGGACTGGGCCAGAATTATGTACCATACCTACCTATTTATTTATAGAAAGGAGGTATGTACCTCGATAACTTAAAAACCAATATAACATCAAAAAAGGGGGGCTAAATATATAGACCGACTTCAGTGTCATGCGAACCCGTTGGCTAGAGCACTGGTCGAAAACCCCACGGAAACAAGACTGTTGAAAAGGAGCCACATCCTGGACAATCTTAACTAAAGAGGGGAGAAAGTACAGTTGTGTCTGGATCCCAAACATCACCCATAACCTTCAACTCACCTGCCCATAGTACACCAACTGATAGCAGATCAAGGAACAAAAAAAAAAAACATCAAAAAATAATGTGTTCCCTTCCCATCAAAACCCAATCATCTACCCTTGATAAATTAAAACCTCTATAACTTAAAATATTTTGTGTTTCGCTTGGACTTTAACTTATCGAGGTTTTACTGTAGTTGGAAACAGACCTTTTTTTTTTTTTTTTAAGCCTTTCTATTTCTTGCTATCTGCCTGCATTGAGCTAGCTAGAGTTTGGTTTTTTTGTTTCTCGTCGCATTCAGCATGTATGGTAAACACCCAGCAGTGTCTCCATGTAAATTTCAACTATCATCAACTATAAGAGATCTTGTGGGGCTCTTCGCTTTAATCTCTTGAATGCATTAGATGTTTGCATCAGATTTTAGTTAGATATTAAGCTAGATTGAAAACTAGACAAAATAAAATACCTGGAGGCGATTTAGTGACAACAATGGGGCTTGCGACTGGTTTCGGAGCCACACTGTAACAAAAATAAAATAATTAAAAATGAATTGTTTGTGTTAAAAACTAGTGCTTTTTTTATGCATAAGTATTCTATCAACAATCTAGTTCCCTCAGTACAAGCTTTGCTTAGTTTGAGACTTGAGTGTGATGTGTGTAATTCTGTGTCTGTGAATAATTTATTAAATAACATATTTAAAGTATGTTATTTAGTTATTTTAAATTATTAATTGAGTGTACTTGTTGTTTTCTTTTCTTGTGTAATTGATAGACATGTATGTAATTTGTTTTACGAATAAATAACTAGGTATGAATTGATATTTAGTTATATGGTTACTTGGGAAAGATCTTTGCCCAGCAGTGGGACGAGATAGGTTAGATAAAAAAGTCACAATAGGAAAAGTACATTATTAATTTACAATCTGAATATATGAAATAAATTAGAAACAACATGTATTTCATAATAGAAGCATGTATACAACTCGGAATAAAAACAGCTGTATTTATTTATATGTAGGTATGTAGTTACATTATGTTTATATAGTCAGCTGTGCTCAGCCTTTCAAAACAAACCATTTAGCTCTTAATAGACAAGTTATTTCGGTCCCGTGCTGCGCAATAATTGAAATTACAGTCGAAAACGCAAAGAATCGACTTCAACCTAGCATAGATCAGGTGCAAAGCAGAAAAATCCAGATATTTACGGTAAACGTGAACGCCGACATTGTACCAGAGCGTTTGCCGCGCGGAACCTTCTAGCCAGTTCTGTATACGTCGCCGGATCTGCATCTATTTCCACCTCAGCACGGAGGAGGGAAAACTTCATGCGCCAACCTCTAGCTTCCAAACCATGCACGAAACGCGCTTTCAGGTACACTCCTCGACCAGAATGACGCGCACTAAGTCTCTGCTCGAAAACGAGCATTATTCTCTTCGCGTCAGCTGTAATCCTGTCTCGTCAGGTTGAAGAAGATGAAGGCACCGGATCCGAGGCGGAAGGAGCGCCCCCGCAACACCATAGCTTCGCAGCAATACACCACAACAACCATTTGTGTAACGAATAAAACGGCACGAAAAAACTACGTCGGTACAGTTATTTATCCAACATTATTTTACTCGAGCACACTGAAACGAGCCGCTTTCGTTCTATTCAAATAATACAACGAGAAACGCGAATATTATTGATGTTATTACGATGGAGTAGTATTTGTGAACGCGAAATATTTTTCGTAAACAGAAATGAGTTCACGACGCGCGGCGGTAAGCGAAAGACTGAGGGCACGGCCAAAGAGAATATAATACTACGCACTGGGCACGGCGCGCTGATTGGTCGGATAAATTACGGCTAGTAGGCGCGTTCAATGATTGGCCCGCAACCGGTTCGAGTCGGTTTGTGGAGGCCGCGGGCGGCTACGATCGGTGCACCGCGCAACACGTCACTGCGTCTAGTGATGTGACGATTACAACCTTTTTTTTAATTTTATCGATATTTTTTTGTATACATCACTTTATCGCGAAACTTATTAACTTATACTGGAATTTATTCGTGTTTGTGATAAAAGCTGTTCCATAAACCTAATGATAGAGCAAACCAAACCAGATTCAATACGTGCATCGTTTTGTCCAATTAAATGTAATTCGCGACTGCACCAGAAATTACTAGCTTGGAAATTAAACTGGGCGTTATTGCCTATATCCCATGTGTGACACTCGTAGCAGTTAAAACTCGCTCACGAAAGCTATAATAAAACTGCATTTATGTGCAATGATTATTATCTTTCAACCGGCTTAACTGGAATGATTTGAAGCAGTTTTAGTTTGCTCATTGAATACAAGCATGAAATGGTCATTAAATAGGTAGAAACAAGTTTTTATGGATATTTATGACAAATAACCCAGTGCTACAGTACATTTCTATCTCTCTATCATTGTTTTTTTTTTACATAATAATATTCATGGGCGTTTCAGCCATCGCGCTCTAGTCCCAAACTAAGCAAAGCTTGTATTATGGAAACTAGATTGTTGATAGAATACTTTTTTGTAAATACATATTAACACCCATACCAGAACAAATATTTAATTTCATCACACAAACATTTGCTTTAGATAGGAATCGAACCCACGAACCACAGCATGGAAGGCAGAGCTACTACCAACTGAGCTGTGACGCCTGTCAGTTTGAGATAAGAAAGCGTTTTAAAAGTATGAATATTTATTTATTATAGAATGTGATGAAGATATTTTTTAAACATTTATTTAGGGTAAAAATCACAGCCCTACTGAAGCACTTGAATCGTGACAAACATAGGTTACTATTACTACCTTTTTACTTGAATACAATGTGGGGAGCGAGTACGAAAACCTGCTCCAGACCTAAGGCAACATTTCATGTACATACCTTTATTTCTGTAATTATTTCATGAAGTGGCATGATATCCGATAAATAAACAGGTACTCATCTATCAACAGTCGTAAGCAATTCGTAAGCAACCGAAAAGATGTAAGGAATCAAAAGATTGGTCGATCAGCAAATCAACACCCACTCAAAAACTTTGCGAATGGATGACACATTATTTTGGATGCTCAAAACAGCAGTATCATACCTGCTTTAACTTTTAATTCCTTTGCAGAATAAATAAAGTTCATCGTATTTTATTCTATACTAGCTGACCCGTGCCCACTTCGTTGGGCATAATTCGATCGTTTTTTCTCCGATTCACTTTGCAAAACGGACTACCACGTAAAAGCCTTTTTATTTATCGGTTTTTTATATAACCTATGACACTCAGCAATCTGGCTTTCTATGGGTGAAAGAATTTTTAAAATCGATTCAGTAGATCCCGAGATTACCCCTTACAATTTAACGAATATACAAACACACAAACTTTACTTCTTTATAATAACGGTCTCTCTAATAAACAGTTAGCGCATACTTGATGTATTGATTACCATACGTAATGATGACATAAAGTCAACGCTAACTTTTTATAAGATAGGGGGTAATAGTATAGATTTTGTATAATCTTGTATTTTTGAGAAGGGGAGACAAGATCTCTGCGAGATTTAACCTGAGTATGATTTTCAAGACTAGCCTACTAGTTAAGAAACAGCTAAATGACATGGCTTCTAGAGTCAACAGGGCAAAGTAACATTAATTGGCTACGCAAGCATACGAGCAGTTACCTGGCTTCGAGAAATCTGCTGACTGTTAAGTAGATCAACAACGTAATATGAACATTCATTGTTTTTAAAATGTTTAGTGGACAAAAGCATTTCTGATTAGAACTCGAAGGCAGTAATAGCTGTACAATATTTAAAACAGATTATTTGCGGATTACGCATGCGCAGTATTAGGTTATTTTCGTTACGGATTTTCTGGATTCTGTCTTCACGCTCAAGGCCCGCGATAGAAGCTATGAATAGCTTAAAAAATATAGCAAAACATATTTTACATCGGCTGGATCTTGAGCTTTCAATATATCTTCACACTTTTGCAGTTTTTTCAGCAAAAGTCGTAACAGAAAATAGTGTCAAGAAAGATAATTTTGACACCTTTATTTACTTTCGTAGATTAATTTCGTTAAAATAGTTTATGTTTAGTCAGTGGCGTAGCTACCAAGGGGCTAGGCGGGGCAGTGCCCCGGGGCCCTCAAGCTCAGGGGGCCCTTGAATCCTTACCAGAAATCTCGGACGCACCCATAGAGATGGAGCGACGATACAAGGAGTGTAGTTTAGTTACGAGCATTATTCTTTGAAAGGAGTTCAAATTATATCGGTTTTTGTACACATGTTGCACATAAAACAGTTATTTTGGATTTATCTTGTTTGTTTCAGTTTGTTTGCATTGAAGTCTGCCAACAGAAACGCCCAGCTTTGTTAGTGTTTTGTAAACTAATTGTAATAATAGTTGAGACTAAATGGGTATTTTTAAAGGTTAAACATGAGTCTGCCAGCAAAGATGAAAACAATTACATAAAGATAAAGATAAATTTATTTTCAGAAAAAACATGTATAGGCGACAAAGAAATTGGTTTACCACTTTTGATGACATCTCCCAGTAACATAATTATTCGCTAAGGATTACAGATTGACAGATTCTGACGTACCAGTTATTAATCTGTCAAGCGAAAATAGCCCTTGATGTTTTGTACGTGCAAATGATATTCAGCCTTAGAGTGGTAAACCAATTTCTTTGTCGCCTATACAAAGCCTTTGTAACCATAATCACTAAATTACATAATGTGAGAAACATAATAACTTAAAATAAGGTTACAAAACCATACCCTCCGTGGTAGATTAAACTGAGTTACGGCAGGGTATTGATTCAACAACAAAAATTTTTAACTGGAATGTACTTGAGAGTTGAGTGTGAATAAACATTGTAAGGTGAAACACGCTTGTCGGGAGCTACCAAGCCTACATATTACTCGTTGTCTTAAAAACCTGAAATTCTCGCATCCGGATATACTTTCCATGGTAAAGTGTGATAAAACCGCTATTAACTAAAAATTTTCAGCCATATCGGTGCAACCGTTCTTGAGTTAGTTCAACTAACACGACTACCTACTACAAAAAATGTAATAAATGAAGAATTAGATTATAAGCAAACTTCACATAAACCATCTGCTAATTAGTCCGAATAAAGGTCAGTTAGTAATGTATATGTAACAATAAGGTATATGTAACATTTCATTTAATTTCAGGAACACAAAAGAAATCAAAATTTATAATCCATACTATAATAAATAAATAAATAACTATATTTAAGTCATCCAAATAGCTAGTGTAATTCACCATCTACTCGGCCCTAATACTCAAGATAGCATTCGACTTATCAATGCACACAACAAGTGCAAATTGTTATCAATACCATCAAGAGAAGACAGGATAAACAGAACCGGCCGAAACAGGTTGACAGCATCGGAAACCGCAGTCCGAATCTAAATTTAGATGTGCAAACGAAATTGGACGGGCTTGTGGCTCAAACCGGTTCGCCAGGACGAATCAATTCGGGAAGTTCTGGTTTCAACCAATTATTGCGTAACTGATCTAATAAATGGTAATTTAGGCGATGCATGTTTGTTAAGTCTGAAACGGGAGCGGAGTTTGATTTGCGAACAGGTGCCTGATGCCAGATGACAGATGATGACAGCATCTGTCATCATTTCCACGCATTAACTCTGTAAGATCCTCTCAAAAAGTAGGATGTTGAACAGGTAGAGTAAGAGATGAGTGGAAATCGTCGAAGATGCCTTTGTGAAATAAGGGTAAGCAGATGCAGTTGCTGAGGATTAATATTAAACTTTTAACATGTAAACTACTCATTTGTGTCTGATTAAAGACTATTTTTAATATAAAAATGAGGTCGTTGGGTACGAAAAACTCTAGCAAAGTCTGTAAGTTAATGATGCAATAAGCTTTTAAGACTTGTCGTCGACTGACAGAGCAATCAAGACAAATAACATGACGACAGAGAAAGTGTAAAAACAAAATCGATTAGAAATATGAAATAATGTAGTCTATTCAGATTTTCAAACTATGTCTACGAATAAACACATTAAAAGAAGCATAACATAAACTTGTTTCATGCTAGTCACAAGAACGAGAGGTATACTTTGAGCAAGGATCATATAAAAAAACGGTAGGAACCAGGCCGTAAGTTTCTTGCCCGTTCTTCTAGGGTCTGGTCGCGTGGAACTGGCACCTAGAGTCACCTAGTATGTAAGACGATTCTAAATGATCCTTGTGATTTGACTTGACTTGACTTCTTGGTTTATGGCTTTTGTGACATGTTGCCACAATTCTCCTTGTGATTTTACTGAATAAAGCAATTTTGACTTTGACAAGAGTCTTCGCGTACAATAGAAAAGATACCTCCTAAACAACGTGAATTGTAAAGTTGGTTCAAGCAGGATGTCGTCTATTAAAGACCAAATAGAGCATAAATTGATACTTAAAGAGCTTAATATAAAAATTGCTGTGGTACCCCTATAAATAGATTCATAGGCCTGTGTTGCGTTGCGACGATATGAGGGCAAAATTAATATCTTAGTCGTAAAGCGCTCTGAGTTAAGACTCTGAGTTCATTAATCATTATAATCATATATTGTTTGTAAACCTTTAAACAAAGACTTATTTTCGGGAAAAGCTCAGCTTCAAACTCTTCGTGTGTTTATGATTAAAAAAACTTCAGCCAAAAAATATACTGTACAATCTTTTTACCTACGTACTTATCGTTTTTACATCATCAATCTATGCATCACATCTGCTAAGGATAAATAAAATGCCCCCTTTAACACTCAATGTAAGGGGACATTGCGATCAAAATAATTTGTTAAAGTAAGTAAAAAAGACGTGTGGCTGGAGACTGCCGCGGTAAAGCTATTGCATAGCATTTTTTGCTGGATTACGCATGCACAGTGTCAGGTTATTTTAGTTTTGGAATTTCTGGATTCGGTCTCCACGCTCAAGGCTCACGATTGAAGCTATGCAATAGCTAAAAAGTACTGGCTATCATAAAAATAGCTAAAAAGCAAGTACCATTCAGTAAATCTAATTGTGACCATTAGAGCCCGACGGATGTATCAAATGAGCTGCTGTTGTGTTGTATTCTATTTCTGAGCATCGCTCACTTATTCTCAGGCATTCTATTCAAACGGTTCCATTCAACTATTGTCAACGGTTTGTATCAACCAGTTTACAACATGTCCGTGATTTTGTTATTGACGCACAAAACAATCTTTTGATTTGCAAAACTTGTAGTATTATTCGAAAACTTTTTTATACTAGGCGTTTTATACCCCAATGAAACGGTAATATTATATTACACAAGAACTGCGCGTCAGTCTGCAGTTTTAGCGAGCAGTATCTTAAATACGTTACATTTACGATTGTCACATTTATTCGTGCGAAGCCCAGATCTACCATAGGCACCTTAGCAGTAGCAAGAAAAGGAACGGTATTTTTCGAAAAACGCCGATTTTGGAACTTCTTTATCCTAATCGTTTCGTTTAAGAAAAACACCTGGCTTGTACATTCTTGCTATTGAGCATGTGACTATGATGGTGAAATAAAATCGACCACGCGTGACTGACCAGTTATAATCCGGCTGTAACCGCTTATTTGGGGATGCGAAAGGCACGATTTCTAACACCTAGTAAGGATACAATGTTGCTGTTATTAACTGGTTCAGTTTGCACCGAGAATCTATGTAAACAGGTAGATTTAGATTACTATGTATGCAGACAGAATATATATAGTTAAAGACGTATGCGTTATGCCTCAACATGATCCCAAATCCAGTTAAAAATTGGAATTCGTTTCCGCTGTGTGTATTTTCGAATATTTATTTGTATATGATTCGGACAATAAGAGAGTGAAGCTCGTTGCCGATTTCATACAGTTACGATCCTTTCAAAATATGGGTATTTTCTAGTTAAAACTACGCTGTCGACAGCATCGTCACGCATCAGAAGAGACTGCGGTCAACTACAACTTATACACAGTAAAATAAATCTTTCTAATGCGTTATAACACTTATAACTTAGTCTTTTTAGTGGTTAACGTAACGCAAATGACGTCAATTGTCTATTGTAAGGCAAAACTACAATAAGGAAGCAACAAGCTTTGCTTGAATTGTATTGTATAATAAAATATTCTACCATAATTCTTAACTTAATTTTCATCTTAAAATATTATTGTATTTTTACACTTGACGTTTTCGTCCATGAACAAGAAATATACATCACTAGTTGAGAATTACTAGCAATAAAAAGCGCGGCAAGAGGTCGGGTTACGAAAGGTCAACGTGGTTAGTTCAATTGTTGTGTACTATTCTTAGATGCGTCGAGAAAGTGTTTTGATTGCAACACACACGAATTATTTCATGTTATTTTATTTTCTGCCTAGATCTTAGTAATTAAAACATGTATATTTCAGGATATTTCAAGATTTTCTGTCCGGTTTTAATTCTAAGAAGCTGGGAAAGTGTCATACTATGTACCTACCGTACTTATTTTAATAACACATTGTAAATTATCCTTGGAGTAGGTACAGAACGATTGATTATGACTTTGATTTTACTCGCTTTTCGTGATATTAGGAATGAAGTACTTTTATTTTTGCCTAGAACACCATATTTAGTAGAAGTGTGTCAAAGCTCTCTCTCTCTCTCTCTCACCCTATCTATCTCTCCCCCCTCTCTCTCATCCTCTCTCTCTCTCACCCTATCTATCTCTCCCCCCTCTCTCTCATCCTCTCTCTCTCTCTCTCACCCTATCTAACTCTCCCCCCTCTCTCTCATCCTCTCTCTCTCTCTCTCCCCCTATCTATCTCTCCCTCTCTCTCACCCTATCTATCTCTCCCCCCTCTCTCTCATCCTCTCTCATCCTCTCTCTCTCTCTCTCTCTCTCTCTCTCTCTCATATTACTGGCGACCGATGTGGCGCGGTGGGCGATGGTCCACCTGCGACGCGGAAGGTTGCGGGTTCGATTCCCGCCTTGGGATAAATGTTTGTATGTTCTGCAAATATTTATTCCGGGTGTTCTGGATATTTAATATGTATAATAAAAAGTATCTATCTATGTAATGTATTGTATTAAGTATGTCAGTCTTCTAGTACCCATAACACAAGCTCTGCTTAGCTTGGGGCTAGATGATGTTGTGTGGATTGTCCAGCATTATTTATTTATTATTACTCTCTCTCTAGTAGTAGTTAAGGACTACTAAGATGCTGTGGTCTGTCCTAATGATGGTCCCTAATCCTAAACTTTGAACAATGCCTTAGCTACACAATTAGTTAAAAATGCCCGACCAACATACTATGCCGATGACAGGCAGCACATAACGAAGAATAAGTGCCGTGCGAACTCATATTTGGGACGAGGACGTTCAGTTACTTTGATTGTTAACTTTAGACTGGTTTAACTAGTACCATATCCTACTTATATGTATTATAAACGCGAAAGTTTGTGTAGATATATGGATGGATGTATCGTTTTAGCGTGAATGAGTTATGGGGCGTCTAAACGGGCAATATTTTACGGCAATTTGTGGCTGCAATTATTGGCAAACATTGCCCAGCCATCAATAAAACATTTTAGTACATTTTATGGCTGAGCAATCAATTGCAGGCAACATGTTGCAATATGTTGTATTTTGTCGTGGCTACACATAAAAAACATTTTGACATATCAAAAAATAAGTATGTGGCTATAATGCCGGGCCAACCTTAAAATATTGCATAGTGTGGCTGATATTGGTAGCAATGTTGCCGGCCACAGTATTGCAGCCACAAATTGCCGTAAAATATAGCCCGTTTAGACGCCCCATAACAAACATACACATGTCTTACACATGTTTGTTACTTTTTTACGCAAAACTACTCCACGAATCTGCTTTGTACGGCACTCTGTAGAAGTGCATAGGTTATTTTTTAATTAATGCTATTTTCGAGGAGATAACAAAATAAAATCTTGCTAAGAAACCGTGGTATAAAACAAATGTAAATTAAATTAATCAAAACTTTAACACAATACATATAAATCGAGAAAACATTTTATCGATACCCTACGTTTGTCACATCTCTATTTGTACCAGAAATACTTATGTATTTCCGGTAGAAATGGTAGAATGCATAAGTAAAAAATAATAAAAAAATAAAATGCTTGTCAGATAATATATAATCTAGTAATAATTTTTAATCTAGTCTTTTATGCATAACATTCATTTTATAACATTCATCTTGTTTTAACTGGTAAATAATTTGCTGTTTTTCTGTAAAACGTTAAAAATGCATAACATAAAGTAGTTTTCCCATATTATGTAAATATCTACATAAAGAAAAAAAAACTACAATACTACTTCCACCTATTTGCATACACGGATTTTGTCTAAATATGAGCAGCTAGCATTATTTTTGATTCCCATCTAGAGCAAATGTTTGTATGATGAACTTAAATATTTGTTCTGTGTACTTATATGTATTCTATTTTATTTCATATTTACAAAAAAGTATGTATTCTTATCAGCAATCTAGTTCGCATAGTATAAGCTTTGCTTAGTTTGTGACTTAAGTGTGATGTGTGAAATGTCCATGAATATTTATCAATTAATTAAATACACATGTTAATATATAAAAAAGGCACATGTTAATATATAAAAAACTTACCACATTTCCGGAGAATACGGCGGTGAAGTGATTAAAGATGGCGGCGGCATCATAGCATCATTTGACAACTGTCAACAAAATGTTATCTATACTATAGTCTACAAATTTTAATATTCTAGACATACTTCAAAGATGGTCCCATATTTTCATGATCGAATTAGTACTTTTTGATTAATCTTTATTAAGCTATGTACTTTTTAGAATGTATTGATATTATTATTGAAATTGACTTACTTACTATTTTAACTTGTACCTTCATGTTAATTATTTATTATTAATATTATTCATACGATTGTAACAATACAATCGTATGAATAAGATTAATCTATAATAACATTATAATTAATACTTACTTATTTTAAAAAAAAACAAATTAATATTACAAGATTTTTTATTTTTCTTGATTGAATGTACTTGAACCATTTTCTTGTACAATTTATAGACGTGCAATTGTTTAGAAATAAATGATTATGAACTGAATAGTGTAGTTATTATTTTTAGTTTAGCTACATAAAAGCTGTGCAATTACTTATTTTTTCCTTTCTAAGGTAAGTATACTATTTTATTTTTTGTTGTCTTTGTTCATTTTTTAATTTATATTATTCATGTTTTGTAAATATGTAATAGATAGTATGTGTAGCAATTTAGATTTAATACTAGATTTAAGTTATTTAGTATTTAGAATTCTGTTATGCTGTCATATTTAAGAAATAAATAAATAAAATAAATTTACCGTAGATAGGACCGTAGCGTCACAGCCGGGTTGGTACTTGTCGATGTCAGAGCGAGGCCGACGCATCACCTTCTCTCTGTCTTGCTTGTGTTTACGATCTGCGCCTTTCAGTTTGAATACCTGATGACAAAAAATATAAACAATAATATATATATATATATTTTTTCTCTAACCTATCTCGTCCCACTTATGGGCAAAAGTCTCCCCCAAGTCCTTCCACTCGTCCCTATTCTCCGCTTTTTTCCACCAATTCCCCTCGAAAGCGTCTAGGTCGTCCCGCCATCGTCTCCTTGGTCGGCCTCGACGCCTTCGTCCGTCAATAATATATATAATAAACAATATTTATCAAAAACGCTAGCTGTACCCCAAGTGATAGTTTGTGCACACACGGATCGTAGAGACATATAAGTTACTCTATGGACGCAATCGCCGGATCGTAGAGACGCAATCGCCGAGCGCCATCGATTTTGTATGGAGATCTAAGCAGCGCCCCTAGCGGATTTCTTGAGCTTGGATCGCCATACAAAATCGGTGGCGCTCGGCGATTGCGTCTCTGCGATCCGTGTGTGCACAAACTCGTATTTGGGGTAGGTTGCCCGCGATTTCGTCTTGCTTTCGTTATATTTTGGACAATTCGCACAAAATCTTGATAAACTATGGTCTAAGTATGTGTTATTCTGATGTATAAAACTACATTATTGTTAAGTTTTATAAAAATAAGTTGCCATGTTTTCTTTTTATTTTGATTTTTAATTTATCTAACTTTTTTTTTTTTTTAAATAAAATGATTTTTTTTTAGCAATTTTTCTTTTAGCAATTCTTAGTTATATATTATATAGTGTCTAGTCTGGCTAATCTTTTCAACACGATGCTACAACAACATATTCACAGTTGTAGCATCGACTCGAAAAGAAGAAGAAGAAGACGTTATATATGTATTTACCTTGATCTGACAAGCGGCGGCATGCAGTCTGCTATGTTCATCACTAGCTAGGTATGTTTCAACTTGCACTCGAAATGGCACTCCCTTTTCGCCGCCATGTTTCTTCGCTGTAAATTCCGTGGATATGCAGTTGACCTGTGACCAATTATTTATTATAAAGGTTTTTCCAATATTATGCATAGTTAATAGACTTAGATTATAAAAAAAAAATGGTATTATAAAAACTAAATTATATCGAAGGAATTTAATTAGGTATGGTTTATTGATGTTTCAAATAAAAAAATTAAAATAATTTTTACCTTGATATAAACACCAACATCCTTGGTGGGGTCCCAAAACACGTGCAAGGCATTGAGACACGTTGGCTGCTCCACTCTGATTACCCCGTAAGATAGCGGCACGTCCACCTGAATTATATTCACGTATAATATTTGAAACTATCATGGTTTTGAACATAGTTTTCATTATAAACGGGATATTTACCATGATTTGTGAGTTTGATTATTTCCCGATACTTAAGTTTGACCCGTGATCATGGCGCATGCAACTGTGCCGAAATATCGGGAAATAATCAAACTCACAAATCATGGTAAATATCCCGTTTATAATGAAAACAATATTCACGTACACACGAAAAACACAGGTTTTACCTAGGGGTAGGGGTTGGTGCTATCAAAACAACGCAATCTTTAAATGCTCTGTATTTTAAACTAGTAGTACGCCCCGGCTTCGCACGTGTAGCCTTTATAAAAAATATCATTATAATATAGCCTATGTTCAGCGCAGATAGCTTCACAACAGTGAAAGATTATTAAATCGGTCCATTAGTTTCGGAGCCTATTCGATACAAACAAACAAACAATCAAATCTTTCCTCTTTATAACATTATTATTAGTATTAGTTTGAACTAACTGACCCAAGCCCACTTCGTTTGGCATAATTCGACCGTTTTTTCTCCGATTCACTTTGCAAAACTACCACGTAAAAATATTTTTATTTTTCGTGGTAATGTGGCTTTCTATTGGTGAAAGAATTTTTTTAATCGGTTCAGTAGATCCCGAAACACACAAACTGTAGCGCCATCTATATCGCTACATGATGAACTACATCGTAGTCTACGAAACCGACCAACAGATGGCGACAAAATCCTAGATCGCGCTTACGAAGTTATCACGGAGTTTGAACATAAGTAATAGAACCGATGACTATCCATCGGTCCGAGCGGCCCCGAGACAAAGGTCGCTCGGCGTGGAAGATCTTCTCTTTTCGTAGGAGAGACCACACCTATCTCCACACAAACTTTACTTCTTTATAATATTAGTATAGATAGTATAGATTTACCTCTACAATTCTCTCGCCGGGCCGTTCAGCGTGCCATTGACATATCTGTTCCCTTTCCATGTATTGTAGACGGCGCTCGTGGAAACAAATTTTGATTACACTCTGTATTAAAATATCATAATTAATTAATTATAATGCTGGACAATCCACACAACATCATCTAGCCCAAAGCTAAGCAGAGCTTGTGTTATATAATATTTGAAACTATCACGGTTTTTGAACATAGTTTTCATTATAAACGGGATATTTACAATGATTTGTGAGTTTCGAGTGATGGTAAATAATCCGTTTATAATGAAAACTAAAAAATATCATAACATAAATAAAATAAATAAATATTCACGGACATTTTACACATCACACTCTAGTCCCAAACTAAGCAAAGCTGTTCTATGGAAACCAGACTGCTGATAGAATACTTATACACATTTTTTTGTAAATATGTACATTCATAGAATACACAGTCCAAATATTAATGTTCTTCACAACATAATAAATCTACAAAATAAAATAAAATAGCAAAAAGTGTCGTCACCACTTTTGTTCTTATTTTTTTCCGAGAACGAGTTCCTAACTTCGTTCCAATAAATAAGTGAATAATTATTAATATTTATACCTTTAGTATTTTCCCCTTGTAGTGAGAGAGATCGCCTAGCTTTTTCAATTTGATCTCATAAGGCTGGCCTTGGTTCAAGTAAGTCAACGTTTCTTCATTCTGCTTCGTCGCTATTGATGTAGCAGCCGCCAGGACATATTGGAATCTAAAACAAATATTTTAATATAAATAATGCTGGACAATCCACACAACATCATCTAGCCCCAAGCTAAGCAGAGCTTGTGTTATGGGTACTAGAAGACTATACTATACTATACTTAATACAATACAATACATTACATAGATATAGATATTTTTTATTATACTTATAAAATACCCAGAACACCCGGAATAAATATTTACAGATCGAACAAACATTTATCCGAAGGCGGGAATCGAACCCGCAACCTTCCGCGTCGCAGGCGGACCTTCGCCCGCCGCGCCACATCTGTCGTCAATAATTCGATAGTCAATAAAAATATTTTATTTTATTTCAAAACAATGTCACAGAATATATTGTTACATATTTGAAATGTGAAATGTATAAAATACATAATACTCTGGCTATCTGTGGATCGTTACAAACGATCTATAGATCAATAGATGCAAAACAACGACTACGAATTGAAAGATGTAATCGT
Source organism: Ecliptopera silaceata (assembly GCA_932527185.1). Taxonomy (NCBI): domain Eukaryota; kingdom Metazoa; phylum Arthropoda; class Insecta; order Lepidoptera; family Geometridae; genus Ecliptopera; species Ecliptopera silaceata. Next base: position 1,670,197 of record OW052217.1, on the reverse strand, counting down.
AAGTTTGATTGTGAATCATATTTTATACTACTTTGACAATACAAATACATATTATTAAGGATAGCTCAAAAAATACTACATATATGTAGGTCACTATCTAACCAGTAAATCTTATTGAGAAATCAAGAACGAATAAAGAATCGTCTAAATAATTCATAATGTGCATAAGAATCGCGCAAATTACAAATAATAAACAACAGTCGAATAGGTATAAAAAAACATTATAATTTTCTCTCATAACATTAGATTATAAAAAAATATAATTATACTTAATTAAAAACTAATTAAAAATAATTATAAACGAACAGAAAACATTTGTATTGAAATTTAAAATAAATTATAAAATGCAAAAAATGCGCCCCCGGGTGGACTCGAACCACCAACCTTTCGGTTAACAGCCGAACGCGCTAACCAATTGCGCCACGAAGGCCATGTGGAAACACGACGAAATTACGAGCTTGTATCTTATACCTATTTAGAGTTGGATCTAAACAATAATATTCCGTATATTATTGTATTGGGAAATGAAATTAAATGTTTATTTGTCTGAAACATGATAGGTATATTGTCTTATTCTAAATTATACAGTCTCACATTTCAAAAATTATTTGTATGCAAATTTTTAGGTTATTTTGATATTATTAGGTAATAAAATTCTATTTTGTCATTTTGAAAGATTAGCTTTTTACGATTCAAGTAAAAAAACTTAACTCCGTCTATTATTTACTCTATATTCTATGTACCACAAGTTTTTAATCATTAAATAATGTTTAATTAACTTTTTTTACTTTGTTTTTGTTTTAATTTTGTGTTTGCTATTTGACTGGGTTGTGGGTCAAATACAGAAGATACAAATATTTATATACTAGCTGTTCCCGCCGCGACTTCGTCCGCGTGCCGTTTTAAGAGATTTTGCTATAACCCATCTTTTTATGAGAGAAAGAGAAAAAAGAGCAGTCTAAGAAGGAAAACTTAGTATCTATACCTACTTATTAATAAAACCGGGCAAGTGCGCACGAAGAGTTCCGTACCGTATCTATCTCCCGTTGCCCTAATCAATATCGAATAAATAAAAATCACGTTTATGTATAAGCCCCCTTTAATATTAATTATTCGTGATAGTTATAGAATTGATAATAGACAGAAATCAAAAACTCAGTAATAAGGTCTAGTTTTACCCTAAATTTAATAATAATTTCGTTATCAACACTTAGGGATGCTGGACCAATTCACCAATGATATCTTTCATGACCTTTCGAAACCAAATAATTTCTCTAGCAGTTTCACTTGCTGCCACTATTTCTGCCTCGATGGATGAAATCGCTACTGTGCTGTGGCGTTTACTATTCCAGGATATTAGACCTCCAGCATACATGCAAAGAATGCCTGAGGTAGACTTTCCAGTTTCATGATCACCTCCGTGGTCAGCGTCACTGTAACATTCTAAATTATGACTATTTCCTGGCTTGTAAACGATGCCTTCTTCTATAGTCCCTTTCAAGTAACGCATTATCCTCTTGATATTGATGATGTTCTCCCTTGTGGGTTTATCTAAATTCCGAGATACAACACTGACAGCAAAGGCTATGTCAGGCCTCGTGCTTGTCATCAAATAAGCTAGTGATCCAACAGCTTCACGGTACAGGAAGTTCATTGAAACTTCATTAACATGTTGAGCATTATTTGCTTTTAAAATTGATGTTGGCACTGGCTTACATTTCTCCATGCCAATCCTTTGCAATATGCGAGCGATGTATGATTTTTGATGCAGTAAAATAGAACCATCAGGGTACCTTAACCACGCTCTGCTACCATGTTAAAGTCGATATAAGTACTGTAGGATAGGGTAAAACCAGTTACAATAAATAAACGAATATTATTAACTTAAACTGCAAAGAATATATTTTGTCAAGTGAAGACATTGACATTGATGACAATCAACAACGTTTGGTTGCTATGGTAACATTAAGGTTGGTGATAGATATTAAAGGAGTATCTATTCCTAACAGTAACTTCTCCCGTTTTCCCAACATTTCCCTTCACTACTCCGCTCCTATTGATTGTAGCGTGATGAAAAGTATCCTATAAGTTGCTCAGGAGTATGAAGAATAATTATACCAAGTTTCGTTAAAATCCGTCGAGTAGTTTTTGTTTCTATACGGAACATACATACAGACAGACAGACAGACAGACAGACAGACAGACAAAAATTTTACTGATTGCATTTTTGGCATCAGTATCGATCACTAATCACCCCCTGATAGTTTTTTTGAAAATATATTTAATGTACAGAATTGACCTCTCTACAGTTTTATTATAAGTATAGATTAAAAGAAAACTTTTTTGATTAAGTACTAGTAGTACGCCCCGTCTTCGCACGGGTAGCCTATATAAAAAATATCATTATAATATAGCCTATGTTCAGCGCAGATAATGCAGCTTCACAACAACTGTGAAAGAATTTTTGAAATCGGTCCAGTAGTTTCGGAGCCTATTCGATGCAAACAAACAAACAATCAAATCTTTCCTCTTTATAATATTAGTTTAGATAGTTTAGACTATCCGCACTAATAAGACAAAGAGAGAAAAATTGTGTGTTTGTTTGTAATGAATTAAATTAAAAACTACTGCGTCAATTTTGAAAATTCTTTCACAGTTAGAAAGCTACATTCACTTCTAGGAGGCAACCTTTTTGATTTGAATTCAAATTAAATGGTCGCGTGGAACTCGCACCTAGAATCATCTAGTATGTAAGACGATTCTAAATGATCCATATGATTTTATTGAATAAACTAATTTTGTTTTAACGTATTCACCTGGTATCATCTTTGAAGCTGGCTTCAGATCGTTGTTGTATTGGAGAATGTAGGAATCCATCCAAGGAACTGGCCGGTGAACACATTAGTAGACCAGCATCTGTCAGAACAAATACATAGATAAAGATAATTTATTTAGTCTAGTCGAAGCGACGCGTGACCCGAGGGCTGGTGAGTATCTGGCCCAACGTATCAGCATTGCTATTCAGCGCGGCAATGCAGCCAGTGTCTTGGGTACGCTTCCGATTGGTACTGATTTGGATCAGTTGAGCTATCTATAGATCGTTTGCAACGGTCTGTAGATAGCTCAGCTGTTTCTTATGTATTTTATATGACTATGTACATTTTGTAAATACTGTATAGTCGTAAGTTTGTTTGTGAATAAAGTTCTTCTAATGTAAAAAAAAAAAAAAAATTATTTGCTCAACATGTGTTAATTAAGATGACAAACAATAATTTATGAGACAAACATGCTTTACCACTGGTGGGCAAATTAAGATAGCGCTACTATTAGTCTAAAATAATATAAAATTCAAAGCAGGCTACACAAAAACACATATGAACATAATTTTGAAAAATTTCAGCTCTCTACCTATCACAAAACACAGAACAACAGATGGCGACAAATCCTAGATCGCGCAAACGAAGTTATCGCGCAGTTTGTACATAAGTAATACAGAATACTATCCATCGGTCCGAGCGACCCCGAGACAAAGGTCGCTCGGCGTGGAACATCTTCCCTTTTCGTAGGAGACACCACACCTATCTCCTCAATTTTTTTAAATTCAATTTATAAATAATGCTGGGCAATTCACACAATATCATCTAGCCCCAAGCTAAGCAGAGCTTGTGTTATGGGTACTAGAAGACTGACATACTTAATACAATACATAGATAAGATATTTTTATTACACATATAAAATACCCAGAACACCCGATATAAATATTTGCAGATCGTATAAACATTTATCCCAAGGCGGGAACCTTCGCTCGCAGCGCCACATCGGTCGTCGTTTTGTGAGTTTGATTATTTCCCGATATTTCGGCACAGCATGCGCCATGATCACGGGTCGAACTGACTAGTTCGACCCGTGATCGTGGAAACTATATTCAAAACCGTGATTTTTTAAAATATTAGACAGAATGACAGACAGTACAGCGAAGTCTCCGAAATAGGGTCCCTTAGCTTGGTTGCTTAGCTTGGGGCTAGATGATGTTGTGTGGATTGTCCAGCATTATTTATTTATTGAGGATGTGCTCGCTTAGATAACTACTTACTTTTGTTCTCCTGTCCGGGCGAGTGGTATCCGTTCATTGACATCATACCATTTTGTGCCAATATTGATTGACATTGCATGTCCGGGCTTCCTGTAAAATTATAGTCACGGACATTTATTACACTTATTACAAACATCAGTGCTCATCACACAAACATTTGTTCTTGGTGAGGATCGAACCCACCCACAGCATGGAAGGCAGAGCTACTACCAACTGAGCTGTGACGCCTGTCAACTGAGCTGTGGCGCTTATCAACTGAGCTGTGAAGTCTGTCAAACTGAGCTGTGGCGTTTACCAACTGAGCTGTGGCGTTTATCAACTGAGCTGTGAAGTCTGTCAACTGAGCTGTGAAGTCTGTCAACTGAGCTGTGAAGTCTGTCAACTGAGCTGTGGCGCTTATCAACTGAGCTGTGACGCCTGTCACCTGAGCTGTGACGCCTGTCAACTGAGCTGTGAAGTCTGTCAACTGAGCTGTGAAGTCTGTCAACTGAGCTGTGAAGTCTGTCAACTGAGCTGTGGCGCTTATCAACTGAGCTGTGACGCCTGTCAACTGAGCTGTGACGCCTGTCAAACTGAGCTGTGACGTCTATCAAGTGTATACTAACCATGCTGCATCATGGCGTGTGGTGGAGACTGTTGACATCCATTCTCGTCCATGGAGTCCCGGTTATCAACCACCATGCTTGTGATCTGCAAAACACATAAATTTAATTAATATGTATATATAAATATTCCCGATTGTCGATTTTATATCGACGACCGATGTGGCGCGGCGGGCGAAGGTCCGCCTGCGACGCGGAAGTTGCGGGTTCAATTCCCGCCTTGGAATAAATGTTTTTACGGTCTGCAAATATTTATTGCAGGTGTTCTGGGTATTATTTTGACATGTATGTTTTGTATTGTATTAAGTATGTCAGTCTTCTAGTACACAACACAAGCTCAGCTTAGCTCGGGGCTCGATGATGTTGTGTGGATTGTCCAGCATTATTTATATTATTATAGTTAATGATAATTAATAACCTGTCTATCATCAGCGCGACGTGGCCAAGTCCTGCGCGGTGGAGACAGCACGTTGCCAGTCGGAGAAGGCGCTTCCTGCTTGAACCCTAGAGACGGCAGCGAGAGCAGTGCCTCACTGGAAGAAAGATATTTAAAGATATATAAAAGATACCTATACATAATATAAAGATATATATAATGTTGACACTGGGAATCGGGAGTGTTCTTAGCTATGTGACATGAAAACCGAACATGGTAACATGTTACAGACGCAGTAACATGTTATAAACGTTTACATTAAAAACTGTCTGGTAACATGTTATCAGACAGTTTTTAATGTATTTTCTTAAGAAGAATTTAGGAATTAAAATTTAAGATCCCTAGAGATGCAATGAGCTGGCGGGGTGAGTTGGACTCGCGCCTAAGCACTTGATCTGTCACTGTGCTAAATCGCGGAAGGAGGGAGGGGATGTCCTTGCCCTCCAGTGGGACGACAAAGGCTGAATAGTTCATTCATTCATTCATTCATTCATTTTCAGCCTGTAGTGTCCCACTGCAGGGCAAAGGCCTCCCTTCCTTTTCTCCAGTTCACTCTGTCCTGGGCTATTGTGGACCAATCTTAAAAAATAAAAAACAATAATATATAATAATAAACTCACTTCATAGACAACTCCCCGGGTAGATCCAGGTCTAGGTCGTTGACCTGCCAGCCCGGAGACATGTGTGATGATGATGAGCTTGTGCCGCTGCCACCCATATCGCCCAAAGCAGCTGGAAGACCAATAAATAAACATTTTAGGACATTTCACACATCACACTCTAGTCCCAAAGTAAGCAAAGCTTGTATTATGAACTAGATAGCTCATAGAATACTTATCTACATTTTATTATAAATACATATATAGAATACATAGTAACACCCAGACACAACAAATATTTATGTTTATTCCACAAATATTGCTCTCGGTGGGGATCGAACCCACAACCAACAGCATAGAAGCTCTGCAGATAATACCAATTTATTATTAAAAATATTTTTATGATTGATTCCTCCGTTCTATAATGTGCATCTCGATTTACATAAATTTTCATTTTACTGATTGCGTTTAATAAAAAAAATGAATAAGTACGTCCTAAAGTCTCTTTTATTAATCAAGCTTTATAGAGATTGAATCTTAGGGGGGAAATCGTCAAAACCATCCTTTCGTAATTAAAGAATAGCCCCCTTAGAGTCTTACCCCCAATCTTATAAAAAAGTTAGCGTTGACTTTATGTCATAATTACGTATGGTAATCAATGCTTCAAGTCTGCGCTAACTTTTTATAAGATAGACCGTTCAACATGAGGGTAAAAGCAAACGTACAGTTTTTAACATTTTTTTATATTCTAATGAGCATTGACAACGTTTATCTTATAAAACAAATAATAAATAAAAAACAAACAGATAACGGTTAAATAATCTAGAATTGTATCTACTAGCATTTAGCTTAACGACTGATAAGATGCGCTTGTGTTTGTGAGTTGGAAACTATTCATTTACAACTATTATAGCATAGATTGTTTAGACTTAAATCATCTGAGGGAACGAATAAATATATCAATCGTAAACATATCGAAACAGTGACGTATTTGAGATACATTGCGCGTCGACTTCAGCTTTACTGTCGAACGTTGCAGCGTTAGCGCGCAGTGGGTCTTAAATACGTTACATTTACGATTGTTACATTTATTCGTGCTCAGACATTCCGTCAGAATACTTAATAGATATGAGGATAAAACCTAACCGATGTGATATAAGAACGAAGCGATGCGATTGAGGTGTGGGTTCGGTTCTTGCAGCTGAACAAATATCAGCAAGGATTGTAAATATTTAATAACTTACAGACATACTTTTCGTATAGATATCTTATGTTTCTCATCACCCAAGATTAACTGAAATCCTGACAACATCATCATCATCATCATCAGGTATACTATTTTATTTTTTGTTGTCTTTGTTCATTTTTTAATTTATATTATTCATGTTTTGTAAATAATAGTATAGTATGTGTAGCGATTTAGATTTAATACTAGATTTAAGTTATTTAGTATTAGGAATTCTGTTATGCTGCCATATTTAATAAATAAATAAATCATCATCGGCAGCCCGTACTAGCCCACTGCTGGGTATAAGCCTCCTCCCTCAAACGCCACTCTTTCCTGTCAACATGCTTTGCATTAAAGGCAAACGCTTGGCCGCAATCATATCTGATGTTAAATGATGATGCGGCCTACGTTATATTAAAGACTGAAGTGAACTAGTTCAGTGGCCTTAGGGCCAAGTACCGATATGATATGTAGGTATGTTTGTTTGTTGGTCAGTTCATAGGTCATCGTACTTTGGTATTGAGACAATAATAAGATAACGCAAATTTTCTTAAGTCGCGTACCTCACTATTAATTTTTGTTAAAAATGTTTATTTTGAATAAGTGCGTTTTCAAAAGAGTTTCCAAGAATAACTTAAAGATTTCAGTCAATCTTTAAGTAATTCTTAAGAAACTTAAAAATGCGATTTTCTCATATTATGCTCCATTGACTTGTTATTCGGATGCAATTTTATTTCATGTTCCGTAAATTCCGTAAATAACATACTTGGACAGCACCGTTCCCAATTTCTTACGAATTCTTACCTAACACAATGTCGCTAGAATATAACTTAGCAAAGGTGGCGCGCTACGCACGAGGTCACAGATAAAACAATAAGTTCATTTTAGTTGTAGATGGCAACACCAATAGATTTATGGTCAATATTTTATATTCGACTCATACGAGTCGGAGTGGTGGATAAACATGGATTGAGATGAGTGGAAGGGTTTGGGGGAGACCTTTACCCTGCAGTGGGACACAATAGCAAAAAAAGGAAAAAAAAAATGGCGCGTAAATCTTCGGGTAAGACCTAGGAAACGTTGGCGTGACGACTTGGACACGTTTCACGTAGACTGATGGAAGGCGGATGGCCGGAAGTACTGGAAGAGTAGGGAGAGACCTTTGCCCAGCAGTGGGAAAGTATAGGTTAATAAAATACTCAAAAAGATGGCTGCCATCTTACCATACGCATTGTAAGTGATGCTGGCGAACGCATGGGCTCCGAACTCTGCAAGCCTCCGTCCCTCCCTTGCTTCTCTTGCAGCGAACTGCAGCACAGCAGCCGCCGACACCCGCTCTGTGGGCTGCGAGGTATCTTCAACCATCGCGTCGTCCACTGACACTTGACACCACTCCAGTTCGAAAGTTGTGGTTTATAGACGCTAGGCGGCGATAGCGTAACTTCAATGTCGCGTCAATAGATGGCAGTAAGCACGGCAAACGCAAGGGCTTGATCGACTGAAGGATTCCTTGATCGACTGAAGGATTCTTCTTCTTCTTAGTGGCTTTTCGCAGGCTAGGGTTGCCACGATTTTTCTATTCTATTCTATTTTGCCAATGTCGGAGTTTATGGTGATTTATGTTTACTTATCTTATAACAAAAAGGCGGAGATCTGAGTGTCCAAAAATTTGGACAGGAAACTCTCCAATATCAGATAACGATCACGGTGTCTTTATAACTTGAGAGTTGAAATGTCGCGTCAATAGATGGCAGTAAGCAGGGCAAACGCAAGAGCTTGATCGATTGAAGGATTTGGACAGGGTACTCTCCAATATCAGATAACGATCACGGTGCCTTTAAGGTTGAAAGATGACGCCGATTCGGTTTGATAGTAGAATTACTTTAATACGATTCAGAAGGTCTGTACCAGCGATAGATAACTATGCATGGCTTAATCGCAAGTGACGTGTTGTTGATAACGCTAGTCGTGAGAGTTACGTTAGACACTGCGTTAAAACTGCGTTTGGTATACGGAGATGTCGCTACTTGAGTTTCAAAAGTTCTTTTGTCCGATAACAGATGGCGTCAATCTTTAGTGATAGTCTTGTAGATCTCGAAGATTGTACCTTGTAGCAAAGTCAAGGCAAAAATGCCGAGCTACTGACTAAACTTCGGTCGCTTAATTTTTATCATGTTTCTTTTCCTTCAAAATGGTGGACTTAGTTTTTCTTGATGTTGCCAGATATTTGTCACTGTTTTTCACAACCTTTTTGTTTTTTTTTCACTGTCAGAAACACCAGCACTTAAATGTCCACAAATGTGATTGTCTGCATACACTTTGGAATATTTCAGTTGATTGTAGTCCATTGGTTGTAGCACTCATTGTTTTGTGAAGTTTTGTTTTGATATCACTTTTTATCGTATTATAAACTGAGCTCAATATTATTGATGGGAGTTATCCACTTTTGGCAGATTAGAAATTCTACAAAACCTTACTAAGGGCATGGTTAAACATAACAGATATTCCTAACAACTAACGTTTTTATTCATAGCATGCGTTAGCTCAGTTGGTGTCAGCTCTGCCTTCCACGCTGTGGGTCGTAAGTTCGATCACCACCAATTTTGTGTTAATAATAATGATTTCGGGATTCTATTGCTTACTTTTCAGTTATTTTATATAAAGCTTCTTTATTTGTACTGTTGATTTCGGAGTCCGTTTTTTCTGTTTACAATATATTTTATTTTGTTAAGATTTTACTTGTTTTATACAGGGTGTAACAAATGAGGTGGACCAAAAGCAAAAGGGCGATAGGGGAGCTCAATGCCTATCGATATAACCCCCATGTATGTTCAGCGATATTCAGTCGTTCAAAAGTTATTCGCACTTTTATGTTTTTTTTTTCATTAACATATTTTAGGTTAGATTTCCCAAGTATACCCAAACTATCAAAGCTACAACCGTAATTTTTTTACACCTTGTAGCTTAATAGTACACCTTTCGTACTGCAATATCAGTTTGAGTCGTTATTTGATTGATTTCCAAATAAAAAATAATCTTTGCAGAAAAATCCGAAACCTGAACTTTCGCGAAAAACTTTAGGAGCTATTTAAAAAAAAAACTTGCTGAATATTTTTTTCCACAACCTATCTTAAAAACTTCCTCCATTTATGGAGAAGTTACCCTGAAAATTTCATAAGGCTAGTACAGAAGGATCATGTTAAAAAGTGAAATCATGTGTTGTAAAAGTGCTGAAATCGACGGTTCAATCGACCAGCACAATGGTTCCGGTAAGTCTCAGATTGTATGCCACCGCTTCTAATCAATTGCTCTTGGTATATTCTATCAGCCTCTCGAACGTTTCCTTAAGCTACAACATGACAATAATACATTTCTGCATATCTACGAGGAGAATATGGCATGATACACTAATCGCAAAGTTTGTACAGTCCGTAAATGCGCAGTTTTTAAAGTAAAAATCATCGTAATTAAGACCCCTGAGTGGCCCCGTTTCTTTTAACACCTGATACAAGAATAAAGATTTAAAAACTAAAACTCGACTACGAAAAGCTAGGTAACAAGTTTAACTTTTTTTAATTTCACACCTAATCCACTGTTGGTTTCTTGATTTATTTTACTTCATCAGGGGTTTAGTCGGATGCTTACATAACTAGCCTCCGACTACAACCATGTAAGTAAAAAAATCTGTTTTATGTAAAAAAAAAAAAACTGTTTAGAAAAAATTTAAAGTTGAACTTACTTCCTAGCTTTTCGTAGTCGGGTTTTAGTTTTTAAATCTTTATTTCGGAGTCAGGGGTTAAAAAAAGTGCAGCCACTCAGGAGTCTGAATTTGGATTATCTTTACTTTAACGAAAACTTCGCGTTTACGGACTGTACAAACTTTGCGATTAGTGTATCATGCCATATTCTCCTCGTAGATATGCAGAAATGTATTATTGTCAAGTTGTAGCTCAAGGAAACGTTCGAGAGGCTGATAGAATATACCAAGAGCAATTGATTAGAAGGGGTGGCATACAATCTGAGACTTACCCGGACCATTGTGCTGGTCGATTGAACCGTCGATTTCAGCACTTTTACAACACATGATTTCACTTTTTAACATGATCCTTCTGTACTAGCCTTATGAAATTTTCAGGGTAACTTCTCCATAAATGGAGGAAGTTTTTAAGATAGGTTGTGGAAAAAAATATTCAGCAAGTTTTTTTTTTAAATAGCTCCTAAAGTTTTTCGCGAAAGTTCAGGTTTCGGATTTTTCTGCAAAGATTATTTTTTATTTGGAAATCAATCAAATAACGACTCAAACTGATATTGCAGTACGAAAGGTCTACTATTAAGCTACAAGGTGTAAAATAATTACGGTTGTAGCTTTGATAGTTTGGGTATACTTGGGAAATCTAACCTAAAATATGTTAATGAAAAAAAAAACATAAAAGTGCGAATAACTTTTGAACGACTGAATATCGCTGAACATACATGGGGGTTATATGGATAGGCATTGAGCTCCCCTATCGCCCTTTTGCTTTTGGTCCACCTCATTTGTTACACCCTGTATATGTGTATTTTGTTCTGACTACGCGGAGCAAAAGGAAGATTATTATTTTTAAGCAAATAAATGTCTGTCTATGTCTACTTCATGAAAGATGATGTGAGTAGCTTAAGAATTATCTGCGACACGTTATCTGTAGGTAGCATCCACATTCCCAGACAAAAACATCTATTTATCGCGAATTGTATTAATAATTCGTAAAATAATTATGTAATCTTGGAACCACCTAATCTAGCCAGAACGATCTGGTTGTTGTAGATAGTGCTTGCATTATTTAGATAGAAGACTCAGCGAATAAATGTGACAATCGTAAACGTAACGTATTTATACACTGCGGTAACTTTGCAACGTAAGACAGTTTATTTTACGTCCCGATGCCATTGTTAAACGTCAAGTCGCGCGACATCAAAGACGTTTTCTCTTCGGTGTGCGGTCGCACTAAGGGCCCCCGCAGTTTGGTAGGCTTCTAAATCAGTATGAAGATGTATGCAGATGCGCACATTACAGTGATTCAGTTTTCATACTGATTAAGAAGCCGACCAAACTATCGGCCGATAAAAAGTCTGCAGTCTGCGGGAACTCTAAGCCTGTCAATATTTAGCGCACGCCCGATAATTGAAATTGGGTTATTTGAGGCGTGGCTTGGAGGATTGAGATAATACTGTTGTCTAGCCAGCTATTTTGTCATTTTATTCACTTATTGATCATTTTAACCGACATCAAACAGTTCTGAAATCGATTGTATGTTTATTATGTACTAGCTGACCCGTGCCCACTTCGTTGGGCATAATTCGACCGTTTTTTTCTCCGATTCACTTTGCAAAACGGACTACGTCAAAGCCTTTTTATTTTTCGGTTTTTTATATAACCTATGACACTCAGCAATAATGTGGCTTTCTATTGGTGAAAGAATTTTTAAAATCGGTTCAGTAAATCCCGAGGTTACCCCTTACAATTTAACAATCATACAAACTTGACTTCTTTATACATATTATTAGTATAGAAGATATAACAAGATTTCTCCTCCAATTATGCATCAATTTTGATGATTATTTTTTTGATCGGTAGCACATAATTCAGAGGTTCCACAGAACAAACATTTATGTTCATCACACAAACATTTGCCCTGTGTGTTTGAAACCACGACCCAGAGCATGGAAGGCAGAGCTACTACCAACTGAGCTGTGCATTTATTATTTATGCAATTATTTGTCAAAGTTTGCATATTATTTGTTAGACTAGTGCATATATCTTTGACCTAAATAACCTAGAGTGTGTAGAACCAGTGATAGCTAGAACCAGAGTATAGATACGAGCTGACCCTAAGGTCTGTTCGTATCGGGGAAAGGTGAAAAAGGTGACGTATGACTGTCTCACTCTTTCATTAACAAATGGGCGCTTGGATGATGAGACAAAAGTAATAGGTTTGTTGTTCAACAACTGTTTTTTTATGTTACTTATATTTCCTAGAAGTATATTATATAGTTTTCATTATAAACGGGATATTTACCATGATTTGTGAGTTTGATTATTTCCCGATATTTCGGCACAGTTGCATGCGCCATGATCACGGGTCGAACTGAACAGGAAATAATCAAACTCACAAATCATGGTAAATATCCCGTTTATAATGAAAACTATGTTCAAAACCATGATAGTTTCAAATATTATAAGTATAATATAGATTTATAAAGAAATTTTAGCTTAATCTCAGACAAATGTGATTTTAAGGTGATTTGTGGTCTTAGCTAGAGTATGGTTGTCTGGAAGAAAACGCTATTAGCGATAAGGCCTTTTTGTACAATTAAGTTTTGTCTACTTATGTAAAGATGCATAATCAATATATTCCTACCATACAACAATCAGTTTGACGATTTTTCGACGCTTAATCAAATGAATTAAGCCGTTTTATAAAATAGCGAGTTTTCTTAGAACCCGTTGACATTTAATATTCTATCAGCAGTCTAGTTCCCATAGTACAAGCTTTGCTTAGTTTGGGACTAGAGCGTGATGTGTGACATGTCCATGAATATTTATTTAATTAGTTCGTGGGCCTAATTTACTTTATTTCGGTTGTATCACTATCAAGATAATATGTATTATTAATTGTTATCATAAAACAATTTAAATAATGTCTGTTTTTTATCAGTTGATTGATTGTATCACCTATTCTTATGTCTAAATATTTTATCTACTTATTTTCTATACAAAAACGTTGCAATTGTGATAAAAGTACGAGTATTTAATTATAAATTTATTTTTAACACGAACTTATTGAGTATTTTTTTTTTTTCGAATGGGCTATGTAAAAACATTTTTTTTGGGTATTCTTGAAGCCTCGTAATTTCTATGCTACAGTGACACGCAAAACGCTTCGAGCGATATAGGAATCGGCAAGTTGCATCGCCATCTAGTTGTGAAATCTGAACTAAATATGAAGTCGATTTTGTCCATTTTTGCTAAAAATACAATTATTGTCATCAGTCGTCCAAGTACAAAACATATTACAAAAGGAACACGGTAGCAACGTGATAATTGAACGATCACGTAATACGTGTTAAAGTTTAGTGTAAACTAGTGCACGTAGATTTAATACTGATAGTGCTTCAGGGTATCTTAGGATGAGATACGACTTATAATAAAAAGCCACAAATAAATATTAAAATACTTAGCAGACCCGGCAGACTTCGTACTGCCTCAATCTATACTAATATTATAAACAAATATTATGACACTTCGAAACAGAACTAAGATCAGTGTTCATCTTACAAGATGTTTTCATAATCTATACTATTATTATAAAGAAGTAAAGTTTGTGTGTTTGTATATTTGTTAAATTGTAAGGGGTAATCTCGGGATCTACTGAACCGATTTTAAAAATTCTTTCACCACTAGAAAGCCACATTATTGCTGAGTGTCATAGGTTATATAAAAAACCGAAAAATAAAAAGGCTTTTTTGTGGTAGTCCGTTTCGCAAAGTGGAGAAAAAACGGTCGAATTATGCCCAACGAAGTGGGCACTAGTTAGCTAGTACAATACGTTTACGGTGGGGATCGAACTAACGACCCACAGCATGGAAGGCAGAGCTACTAGCTATATGCTATGTCATCCGTTTTTGGTCAAAATATTTTTTTATAGGTTTTATAGGTTTTTTATAGGTTTTTTTAAATATTTTTTTGTAGGGTTTTTGAAGTACAGTACTTCAACTGAAAACTTCAATATTCACATCATACTACTACAAGTATATAAGACTATCCTAAATTATCTTAAGATTGTCTATTGATAATTAAAAAAAACTGCCTGATTTTACTGCATAAAGATTGTATCGCTATATCAACCGTTTTTAGTGAAAAAAATATTATTTATTTGACCGACCAATAACCAACAAAATATGGTGATTTTAGTAATTTTTTTTATCAACCGCGTCAATATTCACAGATTTTTAACCAACTTCAAAAAGAGAGGTTCTCAATTCGTATGTATAGTTTTTTAGGTAACACGGACTGTATTCCAAAGTTCACATAATAACTCCACATAATATGATAACACAGACTCAACGTATGTATTTTAGCACTTAGCACAACACACTCGCGTTTATCCAAATATATTTATATATAACATTTATTTATTATATTTGTATTATGACAATAAACGTCAAATTATCATAACGGTATGTTATCAACTGCTTAAGTTAGTTTTGTACAACAATTATACGTCACTATCAAAGATGACGTATTAGTTTTTAGAATAAACTTGCTTACTGTTGTTAGGTCGCTGTGAGGCAATTTTTTGTTTTTAAACAATTTAAAGTTATTATCAAAGAATTGTCAATATTTAGCCGACTTGGATGTTGGCTTGGAATAAAGGAGGTGCTCAATTCGAATGTTTTATTTTATAGTGCCATAATACAAGCTCTGCTTAGATTGGGACTAGATGATGTGTGGATTGTCCAGCATTATTTATTTATTTATATATTACGCGATTATTATTTTTTTAGTTTTGCAGATCATACTTCATAAATGGAGCCATATAAATTAATAATCTTAATAGCACATGTATTTTTTTTGTCGATGACAATCGCAGTCGATTTTGTTTACTTTTGTAAAAAGTATTTGTGTTATTGAGTACTTAGACTTGGTCAGAAAAATAAATAAATAATAAAATAAATTTTAGACGAATTGTTTTGGCATGTTCATAGTCTCTATTTTAATTAATGTTTGTTTAACGCGTATAAAAAATAATGTCTTCCTAATATTATATCAACAAATTTTGTAGCCAAAGTTTTGGGACAATACAATTGATTATACCATCTGTACTGTCCCAAATCTTTGGCCCGCCCGAATATCTGATTGGTCGTCGTTGTGTAAACTATTATAAACTAGTTTATTATCTTGCTTTATGTACTTTCTTAATTGTATTATGTACCATCAAAAATATTGTGACATCGTAAACGTAAAGTATTTAAGACACACTGCGCGCTAACGGTGCAACGTTCGACAGTAAAGCTGATGTTGACGCGCAGTGTATCTCAAATACGTCACTGTTTCGATACGTTTACGATTGTCACATTTATTCGTACTTAGAATCAACTAATGTATAAGACGATTCTAAATGATCTGCGTGATTTTACGGAATATATTATATTTATGTATGATTTGTACATATTTTGAATCTGATATTATTGACGACCGATGTAGCGGCTGTAGCGCGGCGGGCGAAGGTCCGCCTGCGACGGAAGGTTGCTTGCGGAAGGAAGGAAGATCGATGAAATAGATCGTACAAACATTTATCCCAAGGCGGGAATCGAACCCACAACCTACCGCGTCGCAGGCGGACCTTCGCCCACCGCGCCACATCGGTCGTCAAATACTAAGAGTTCTAAAAACTTACCCATAATTTTCTTAGGCGGCACCTTCCTTTGTTCCCTCTCTTCACTCTCGTCTCTCCGCATCATCTTGCCGTCCCACTTTCTCTTCCGACCGTCTCTCTCCTCGAAATACATCCCCAAATCGTCTTCTTTCAACAAAGCTAGTCTCACTGTCGTATCCCAACCTATATCCTCTTTTCTGCACTCATTCATAATCAAATCAAAAAATTCCATAACATACTACACTATAATAGTCTTTATGGCTGTTTCGCCGGGTGGGGGTAAAAAAAGGGGGGATTTAGAAAAGGACAAAGAATGAGTTGTATAGTTTCTTGATGCCTGTTGTCTCTCTCTGGCGATGGCTTTGGAGTAGTTCGTTCTCGATTTTAAGCAGCATATTTGGTCGAGAGTGAGGGATCTGGGGCTGATTGGCCGAAGAGTTGCTGGTTAGTGCTGCTGATTTGGTCTCCATCGGTCGAAGGCGGCGAAGAGAGAATCTGCAGCGATTCTTGTTGTTATTTAGTTGGGGCTATGGCTCCTGGAAAGATGAAACAAAGTTATAAAAACAGAGTTAAATAAATACATTTTCGCCGGACATTTCACACATCACAGTCTAGTCACAAACTAAGCAATGCTTGTACTATGGGAACTAGACTGCTGATAGAATACTTGTGTAATTTTTTTTTGGAAATACATACAAAGAATACATAGCACAAGTGATGTTCCGAATATTCGTATCAGTATCCGCGGAAAAAATAAGATCCGTATCCGTATTCGCGGATCTTAACGTTAGATATGCATATATTCGCGGATATGCATTTTGGACGGTCCGGCAAATCAATAGTACCTTGTATCAGTCTTCTAGTACCCATACCACAATCTCTGCTTAGCTTGGGGCTAGATGATGTTGTGTGGATTGTCCAGCATTATTTATTTATTAATACATAGTACCCAGCTTCATTAAAATCCATTCAGTCGTTTTTGCGTGAAAGAGTTACAAACATACATCAACACATCCATCCATACAATCATTGGCCTCTAAAATATTAGTAGGAAGTAACGGATACTGGAGTGGAGACCGCGTTTAGGCAAGCGTAGTGTAGGACGCCTTCCGGCGAGATGGAGCGACGATCTACGGAGTGTAGCTGGCAAACACAACATGAGAAGAGCCGAAGACCGGGCTCAGTGGCGCGTCTGCAGAGAGACCTACGTCCAGCAGTGGACTGATATAGGTTGATGATCATGATCATGATGATGATGAGTAGGAAGTAGGATAACATAACTCGTGTAGTAATACGTTTGTTTAATTAAATCTACACAATAATATGAGTAAATAATGTCGCTTTAAACATTGCATAACATAATTTATTTCACGAGCTGCTGAAATGCGATAGTAAGACATAACAAGTTATAAGCTCAGAATGGATTTTTGAAAAAGTTGGATATATCGTAATATTAAAAAAGTATAAATAAATAAAAACAAAGCAATGTATTTGTGTGCATAAAAACAAAGTGTCTTTTTGTAATTAAATGAAAGTTAGACTTCGCTGGATTTAAAAAACGAATTCGGCCTAATGTCAAAGAAAAAAAATTAGAGAAAACATAAAAAAGAAAAAGTTTAGATTTTTTACTTAATTATAATGTAATTGTTAAAAAATTAGAAATATTCTATCCATAAGTCTTGATAAAATTATATTTTTGCAAAACTGAACAAAATCGACTTCAACCGTGTCAAGATATATATAGTTCCAATTTCACAACTAGATGTCGCTACGCCATCGAATTGGAACCTTTTTTGAAGTCTGTTAAAACTAAGTACAAGACATTTATCTTCTACAAATCTTGAAAGAAACAGAAACAAAGACATTGTGACAAAAAACTAAGTAGAACAAAAAATAAAAGTAGAATAAAAATCTTGAAAAAAAGTAAAAAACCGATGTAGTCACCAGCTCACCTTTCAAGCGAGTCCTTAGCGCGTCTATACTTCTTGAGGATTCCTAGCACCAGCATCTATCGGTGGACACTAAGCCGTACTGGCGAAACACAACCACTGTCCTGTCCTACCACCACCGTCCTTCAAATACCACATCTCAATCCACCATTTTGGAAAACTTGCAAACTTTTCAAAAAACCAATAAAATTTGCAGTTGTCGAAGTCCAAATTCGTGTAGAAACTAACTCTACGTCCAAGTTATTGAAAAATTTAGATACGAAACCAAAATCTACGTGAAATTACAGATAAATTTTTGTATAAGCTATAAGACACGAGTTGATGGAAGTTAAGAAAACTCCAAAATTTGGTCCAAAAAATTCCGGCGCGCAGAGGTTCTGCGCAGCAAGAATTCGCGAAATTGGCACTAGAATCAGGCAGAGTCTACCGCTAAATTGAAGGTACTAAGACGGACAAATGAATAAGTACGGTATTGTTCATTAATTCGCTGGCCAATCGCGCAAGCGAAGTCTATGTGTGGACGTCGGAGGAATTAGGACCACTTGCCTTCCAGGGTCAAGACGGTGACACGATATGCGTACTGCATGATTGTGTATTCTGTATGTTTGCTAACCTACCCCCCTAGTAGTTACTATAGAGCACTGTAAATTCAGGACCTTTCTACCGCCCCAATGTAGTTACTACAGGATAATGGAAATTGGACCTTTCTAAAGAGTGGTATTTTGTGTTTTGTATGCTTGTTTTGGACTTACCAACCCTCCTAGTAGTTACTACAGGACTCTGTAAGTCTCGAAACTCGGACCTTTCTAAAGAGTGGTATTGTGTGTTCTGTATGCTTGCTTTAAACTCACCAACCCCCCTAGTAGTTACTACAGGATTTACCAACCCCCCTAGTAGTTACTACAGGACACTGTAAACCTCAAACTCAGGACCTTTCTAATGAGTGCTGTTGTGAGTCCTGTATGCTTGCTTTGGACTTACCAACCCCCCTAGTAGTTACTACAGGACACTGTAAACCTCAAACTCAGGACCTTTCCAAAGAGTGGTATTGTGTGTTCTGTATGCTTGCTTTGGACTTGACTTACCAACCCCCCTAGTAGTTACTACAGGACTCTGTAAATCTCAAACTAGAATAGCTGGTATTTAGATGGGGTGGGAGAAAGAAACCTCTAGGTGGTCCACTCTGGAGTGTTTCGTGTGTTCTGTATGCTTACTTTGGCCTTACCAACGCTCCTAGTAGTTACTACAGGACACTGTAAATCTCAAACTTAGGACCTGTCTAAAGATTGGTATTTTGTGTTCTGTATGTTTGCTTTGGACTAACCAACCCTCCTAGTAGTTACTACAGGACAACGTAAATATCAAGCTCAGAAGAGCTGGTATGAAGATGGAGTGGGAGAAAGTAAACTCTACGTGGTCCACTCTGGTAACAGCTAGATCCAGTGACGCTGGGTTTAGTCTGGCTAATTCTTTCAACACAATGGCACAACAACAAACTTGGTGATTTTACTGAATAAAGTTTAATTGATAATTTTTTTAATGCCATAGCTGGCAGAGCTTGCGGGCCACCTGATGGGAAGTGGTCACCGCCGCCCATGGACACCTGCAACACCAGAGGCGTTGTCGGTGCGCTGCCGGCCTTTCAGGTGGAGATAAACCCATCTTTTGAAGGACCCCATATCAAAGCTCCGGAGGAAAACCACGATTTGCCTTCTAAGTATAAAAAAGGTACTTGGCGCTTGGCAATGAGTTTTGTACATCAAAAAGTCGTTGTTAGGATTACTTTGAATAACATATACCCCTAAACGATGTATCCTTTCATCTTATTCTTTCAAATCCCCAAAACAGCAAAACCTTAAAGTCTTATATTTAAGATCCAAAATTCCTTGATAAGTCAGAAGCACCCAAGTTTCTTAGAGTCTTATCTTTAAGATCCATAATCCCTTGATAAATCAGAGGTACCAAGTTTCCATAATAATTAAAAACAATTAGTAGTAATAAAGAAGTGCGCAACATGCCAGAGTTTAAATTGAGATATATTGAGAGGAATAAACGTTTTGCGATCATTATCTTCGCGATTTTAAAGTGATGTGAGATTACATATAGACATATCTTAAGTCCCAAACTAACTTGAACTATGGGAAACTAGATTGCTGATACTCAATACTCAATACATTTATTGATTTCATATGGTGGTACATAACATGGTAATACAATGTAGGTAGGTGTCACATATGAGCCCTGTTTTAAGGGCATTACAATATGCTCGTAGCTGATAGAATACTTATAAACATTTTTGTAAATACAACCATAGTAACACCAAAAACAAAATATTGATATTCATCACACAAAAATTTGCTTTCAGTAAAGATTGAACCCACGACCAACAGCATGGAAGGCAGAGCTACTGAGCTGTGATGCCTGCTGTACGATAATGACTCGATCGATCAGTAAATTCTAATGAAAACATGATCTCATGTATTGTGCGAAATTGCTTTACACAATTGTGATGGTGGGCGGGTCCGTGGAACCTTGATTCCATTTCATCATTGAAATCAGTACGAATATCGAAGTTTCATCAGGAAATCATTATTATTATTATTATTATTTATTTTTTATTATTTATAAGCCTGAATTTTCCCACTGCAGGGCAAAGGCCTCCCCTTCCTCCTTCCATTGATCTCGGTCTTGGGCTGTTAATGACCAATCCTTGTCATACGAATCGAGCTCGTCTCGCCATCGCCGCCTAGGTCTTCCGCGCGGCCGCTGTCCATTCGGAACCCACTCTGTCGTGGTTTTCGCCCAGAGTTCATCGGGCATGCGGCTGACGTGTCCAGCCCAGTCCCATTTCAGCTTTCCAGCTTTCAGAGCTACATCGGCTATTTGCGTCTGAGAACGCAGAATCGTGTTTCTTATGCGGTCTGTAATTTTTACTTGTAAGATACTGCGTTCCATAGCCCGTTGGCATACCCCGAGGCGGAACTTTTGACAGTTAGTTAGCGACCAAGTTTGAGATCCGTATGTGAGGATGGGGAGAATGCACATATCCATAAGTTTTCGCTTCAAGCATAGTGGAAGAGATCCTTTCATTAGTTCCTTCATGGACCAAAAGGCTTTCCTTAATCTAATTTACTTAAATGACGACCGATATGGCGCGGCGAAGGTCCGTCTGCGACGCGGAGGTTGCGGATTCGATTCCCGCCTTGGGATAAATGTTTGTACGATCTGCAAATATTTATTACGGTTGTTCTGGGTATTTTATATGTTTAATAAAAAATATCTATCCATGTAATGTATTGTATTAAGTATGTCAGTCTTCTAGTACCCATAACACAAGCTCTGCTTAGCTTGGGGCTAGATGATGTTGTGTGGATTGTCCAGCATTATTTACTTATTTATTTATTCTATCAGCAATCTAGTTCCCATAGTACAAGCTTTGTTTAGTTTGGGACTACAGTGTGATGTGTGATTTGTCTGTATTATATATTTTATCCCTGAATATTTATTTGTATTGTATATGTAATTTTTTACATGCTAGTGTAACCGCGGTGGAGGCGCGTGCATTTTTAGACTGGTATTTCTAGCATCCTTTTATATAAACGCGAGTGAAACCGTAAACGTGAACTAGTTAAGATAAAACATGACTACGCCACGTGTGACATATCAATTGACTCCTGATTATGTTTTATTGCAATTAGTAATGTATCGCATTTCCGCTATCATTCGAAGATCGCCGTTTATAATCTTAGAGATCTCTTGAAGATCTTAGAAGCCTAGAACTTCTTAAAACTGGAGGGGAATTTGTGTGCCACCTTGCTATATTTATTTATTGGGAATCCAACAGCGATACTATTAAATTATATCCAAAAATTTAAGCTTAAAGTATGGTCAATTATAGGTTTCCTCATCAGATGCCAAAGTAAGCAGAACATTACTACTTAATACTAGATAAATTAAAAAAATGTTAGAAGCGAAATTATAAAGAATAAATAAAAATCTATACTTACATAAATATTTATGTGAAGAACAGCAAGCTATATGAGTTAGCATGCTGGTTAAGTGTGATGTAACGGGACACTAGACCAAACTAAACCAGCAAGCTACATCATCTAGCGTACTGGGGATAGGCACGAATAAATGTGACAATCGTAAACGTAACGTGTTTAAGATACACTGCGCACTAACGCCTCAACGTACGACAGTAAAGCTATATTGATGCGCAGTGTATCTCAAATTCGTCACTGTTTCCAATTCTTTTCAAGGGGGGAATACAACTTACCATTCAAATGCCGTAAATATCCAAACAACAGAATCGCTAGAACTTCTGCTTGAAAAAACTATTCATTCCCAGATGGACGGTCCAGAGGAAGTATATCTGTCTCGCTCTAGCAGCTCCGTCTTTCAGAAGCGCTGATGAATACGACCTTGATCTGAAAAGATGAGAATAATTGACGGTTGAAAAAAAGTTAATTGAAGAGCATCGGACTGGCGACATCGAGCTTTGTGGACAAGTCGTAAAGACGCAATGCATGACATAGGCATGACCCCGCACGTGCACTTTCCATTGAAAAAACAAGTGATGCGTTCGTAGAACTCCCCACAACAACATACCGTATCGCACAGTTCTGTGCAAATGTTCTTAAAACACACTTTTAGCAGTTTCTACATTTTATATTACATTTTTTGTTACAGTCGCACGTAGACATAGAATAACCTCATATTTCTTAATTAAAAAAAAAACACGTTGACTTCACTACCACCTCCGTTTTCCGTTGTTTAATAAAAACATAACTGTAGATGATGAGTTAAATTTTCTTATGCGATGTTTTTAGAGGGTAGTTATAAATCTGTGCTTGAGTAAGCATGACAGTGACAGTTTAAACAATTGTAAGAATCCTTCTTACATATAAAAAAACGCTAGAATCCAGGTCTAGTTTCTTGCAAGTCCTTCTAGACTCTGGTCGCGACGAACTGGCGCCTAGAATCATCTAGTATGTAAGACGTTACAAAGTGATCTTTGTGATTTTATTGAATAAATGCAATTGAAGTTTGAGAGAATATCAGAAAATGCAACTCGTATCCCACAAAAACCCGAAACCGCAACCACGTGACGGGAAGACGTCGTTTTAAAATTACACAGTCACCGACAGCAAAATGGGACTTATTACGTCCTAATAGAGCATAAATTGAGTCGGCAGACGCGCCACGCAATTTACAGCAGCCAATGTAGATTGAACCATATACTTTGAAGATAAAGTATGATGTCGAGAGGATACGCTGATTGCTAGATGTGAACCATGGTGGGTTTCATAAGTGGGATATATTGAAGTCGGCATGCACCGATTCGCGCCAGTTTTATTCAGATACAATGTCTGGAGGAATTTAAAAAGGAATCGTGTCACATGATATTTTTTTTCTAGCTCGAACTTCTTGACACTTGAAATGCTTTCTTTACAAGTATTTTCTTAGCCAAAGTTTTTCGGCATCCAGAAATATATTACCAGATTTTTTTTCAAAAAAAATATATTATACCTACGTCTATTGTTAATGATTTTTACAGCTTTAAAGGGATGTTATTTTCATCCCTTATACAAAATATATGGCTGAATAAAGTTTAAGACGTATTGTAGTAAGTATGAATCTATTTATAAGGACTTATCATCTTGTGTATGTTTGACATGTGAAATTATTGAATTACTTAATTGTAAAACCAATTTAAAAATAAAACAGAAAATAATGATAATTAATTAAAGGAAAGAAAAAATATTTATTTTTATATTAATTACCGTAGTATATTATGACGCGAATAACTTTTAAAATTGGATTTCTTAAGGAAATAGGTAAACAAAGAATTTTTAAAATTAACTATCTTGAAATACCTACGACCCTTCATTTGTCCATTTAGTAATTAACTGGGCAACCTTGATATTTATTAGCAAAGAAAATTAACAACTTTATAGTAGTAAATTAATAATGCTTGCATGTAGAAACGGGGATCATTCTTCAATTTTGAAATAAAAGACAACTCTCGAACTATATTCTATCTCTTAATAAGCAATGTGTACTTATGTAAATAAAAAAATGTGTAAATAGAAATTACATTTTAAACAAAAATAGATTTCCCGTATATTTTTTGGTAGAATGAAAGTCCCACTTCTACATATTTTAAAAAGCTTACCATAAAACGACGCACTGGCCCACAACGCATAGAAAAACTGCTTCGTCCATGATTCCGGATTCAAAAAAATACCGCGAAAACTTTTTTTATTTTTTTTTATTTCTCTCATGGCGGTGCAACCAAATCGGAGCACATACAGGATTGCAATGCATTGGGACTGGTGACTGGCCTATGAGGGGGACAATTGGGAACAAAATGACCGTTAAGTAGCTCAACCTTTTATTTGTAACGCTTTGAATTGATTGAGTGTGCCAGTAACGAAGAAAAGGCCATTTATCATTGACAAAATTCAGTCTGGTAGGTATTTTTATACAAGTTATATTACGAAAAAAAAAGAAAAAAACTTTATTTTGTGACACACATGAGATAAAAAATATACATACAATTTAAAAATAAAAAAAATTGTGATCACAAAACAGGCCATCACTCAGCATGAGTTGTAGTAGTAAAATAATTAATCTTATTTTTTTTTTGTAGTGCACTAATATACTAAACGCTAAGAACTATTGTAGTTATATTTTACGCAAATAAGTATGATTAATAGTCGATTTATTTGTATTTGTTTTAGATACTTACCTACCCATTAAAGTATTTCTTTCAGTAAGTACTTACCTACAGATTTTTATCATTAAATCAAAATCAGCATACACAATCAATTTTATAGACGAGTAACTATTAATTTTATTAGTTACATATGCTCATATCAATACAAAACTATTTATTTGTATTTTGTAACTTTAATGTTCGGCGACCGATGTGGCGCGGTGGGCGAAGGTCCGTCTGCGACGCGATGGTTGCGGGTTCGATTCCCGCCTTGGGATAAATGTTTGTACGATCTGCAAATATTTATTGGTTGCTGGTTATTGGTTGACCGGTGTTCTGGGTATTTTATATGTAAGTAAGTAAAATAAAAAAATATCTTTCTATGTAATGTATTGTATTAAGTATGTCAGTCTTCTAGTACCCATAACACAAGCTCTGCTTAGCTTGGGGCTAGATGATGTTGTGTGGATTGTCCAGCATTATTTGTTTATTTAGTCTTGAATAAGAAAGAATGGACGACTTGTTGACAGGCGTCACAGCTCAGTTGGTAGTAGCTCTGCCTTCCATGCTGTGGGAATGGTCCATTCTCTATGGTTGAGCTGACTCAGCATAGGAATCGGAGCCTGCCAGAAATGGACATGTCAAAGTCATCTTTCATAAACAAACTTTAGGGTCAGATTTGGGTCAGTGTCCCCCGTCCGATTACCTTTAATTCCCTCCTCTCCCTTGTATATAGTCCATTTATAATTGTTTTATGTAAATATATAGATAAATATCACATTAAACTTTAACTCTTTCCCACATCCTATAATTTAATTTGAAAAAAAAAAAAAAAAGTATTGTATATTATTGTTTGTGATGTCTGTAGTTAGTTTGTGCTGTCTTATTGTTACAGGTATTGGATAACTAACCGAATATTATTGCTTATTTGTCATATCAGTCCACCGGTTTAAACTGCTCCTTCGTGTTAAGGCCTAACTTGCAACGTGACATTGGCGAAGTTGGCTAACCCCCATATGCCATTAAATAAAAATTGAATTGAATTGGGTCAGTGTTCACCAAAAGTAGTGTGACCTATATACAATGAAAGAAAAGATAGTCTGACTAGAGTAGAATTATTTTAAAATATTTTTGATTGCCTATGGCTGGGAGATGTGCTTCGAATGGAGGAGGATCGGGCAGTCAAAAGAGCTCTGCTAGGAGTGCCAGTCGGCCGGCGACCTGTCGGACGACCCAGATACCGGTGGAGGGACGAGGTAGTGAAAGATCTCCATAGTCTCCAAGTGCCGGATTGGATAGAAGCGGCACAAGACAGAGACCGGTGGCGCTCTATCGTATCGGAGGCCAAGACCCACTTTGGGGTTGATGCGCCAGAGCAGTAAGTAAGTAAGCCTATGGCAAAATTGTTTGTTTTTTTTTAATTGGAAATTATGTGTGATGGCAACATTAAGTTCTTTGTCTACTAGCGTATTGTAAATAACATGTTTCCAAAACTTTTTATAAAAAAATAACTCGAAAATGGCAATAGCACAAGCTAGAAAGAAAATTCTTTGTCTGTTCTTTTCACCCGACTAGGCGAAGCAAAAAGGAGAGTTATGAGTTTAACAGTCTATGTACGTGTGTATTTCTCTATACCTAATGGAAAAAAGGGATAAATAAAATAGTATCTACGATTATAATTATATTTCAATAAAATCCAGTAAAAACTTCAAATCGATGATTCAAAGCTGAATTACAATGCAACTTAGTATTACATTTCAGAGCACCATGTACATAATTATCGAAACAAAAGAACACCCTCTTAATTCTAGCATGTACAAGACCCATCGCACACATAATACAAGGTTCTCTTAACAAATATATATAATAACCGGTACATAAGTACGGGTTTGCACTAAATCTTTTATTATCAGCTATTTCTTTTTTTGTAAAGTATTTTCTTGATCCAAATCTTGAGTGCTTGTATTTTTCTTTCAAATGTTTTAGGAGATCACTATCGAAACCGCTTAATTCATAATCTGTGTCAGATTTCGACCATGCCCCGCCTTTTTGAGTCTTAGCTACGTTGTCTATAGCTAGCATAGTTGCATGTTGTATTGGATGGTTCATTCTATTGTCATAAGCGACCGCTACTACTGATTGTATTGTTGGATCTACTACTACAGCAACATTTGTGTTTGAGAAGTAAAGTTCATCTGCATTGATAAAATTACCAGTTTTATTAAGATACCATTGAGCAATCTCAAACACCATCCCCATATGTCGTTTATGGAATTCCAACTCGTCCTTTTTAAAGAACATATCGCTAACAATACTCTCCGTGTATTTATCCGGATGGAAATTACAAGCCCATTGTTTATTGCACTCCGAGTGTTGTTTTTTTGTCTTCGGCATGTATAAAGGGACTTCAACGTCTTTAAAGTAGTCGAATACATCTTTGAGTTCCGGAGCATTCCGTACAATAAAGTCTTGGATAGATTCTTGTGATGTCACATTAAGACTTGTAACGGGACATAGCAGGATACATGATTTGTGTACTCGTTTCAAATGCTGTAGTTCTTTTAAGGGTATATTTCTGTTCAAGATTGTTATCGTCTCTGACATCATTTTCTGATCTCTTATGTAGCCAGCGTAAACGTTAATTAATGGGATGCTGTTGTAGTATTCATTGCTCAGGATTGCTTTTAAGTTGTTGTTCGAAGTTGTAATTTTTTGGATAAACTCGTCGAGGCCGCCCGCCCTCTTGGCTTTCTTTTCCGGGGGCTCCGAGTTATCCATGTCGGTACAACTGGAAATAAAATAACACCACTTTTTCATAACACACTGATTTTACACTTTACTTATTTATTTTACACTTTCACAAATAATTATTCCTACTGATACTATAAATGCGGAAGTTTGTATGTATGTTACTGTTTCACACAAAAACTATATTGGATTGTAATAAAACTCTACAAACCTTAAACATAAAAAACTATGATACTTGCAGATGTATAAAATATTGTGTTGCAAGTATTAATTTAATAATTTTAATGTAGAAAATATGATAATGAAGTTCTGTAATATGAATGTGTAAGATGAGACGGAGACCAATAATGTAATCATATATGTTTGGTTTATTAAGATATATTAACATAATAAATAAGACTTAAAACAAACAAATGAGATAATAGACAATATAATAGATTTATGTGATACTTAAGTTATGTATCATATATATATCATCCTAAGGTATCATTTGATACTTTTGATTTTGTATATTTTCTAACACGATTTTATTTGTAACAGTTTTCAACAAATTCGATATAGAATTATCAATTATGCTTATTCTGTTCAAGTCAAATGAAAATCGCATTCATTACACAAGTAAACATGTACAGACCAAGGTTACCTAATGATTTTCTCTCAATATCTAAGAAGTAAGTAATAAATCCAGATAGTAATAATTATATGTAAAACTTCTAATCACAGATTGTTTACTTATACTGATAAATCTTAGGGACAAGACGAATCGCGCGGTGCACCCGTGATCCTACATCGCAAAAACTAACCAAAACACGTGAACAACGGATTGATCGGATATGTACGTGACGTGATTTGCATGCTTAATTCGTCTCGTTGATAAATATAAGCAGAAATGAGAAAAAATAACAATTTACCTGATATATTTCAGCTTTCCAGAAAACTCGCTTCTATTTCACTATGTGCAAGCTCAGTGGATTCCAATAGATAATGGTTCCTTTAGACTTGAATTGTAAGACAAAACTGATTCTTAGCTGAACGATTAAGTTTAATAAATTACAAATAGCCACACGTAATATAAATCGCAAATCAGACAATCTGAATGTGGATTGGATAGGACCAGCCATTTCATTAAAAATGTAAGTACGGTTTCGTTTACGGAACGTACTTGTAATACCTATAATGCGATTGGCTAAAACTTATTGGATTATAATTGGACCAATAGTAAAAAGGATTTTTGACATACAATAATGAAATATCCAATAAGAGCGTGTGGAATGAAAACGTATTATTGATAATAACGTTTCGTTTTACGCTAACAAACGATGGGTGGTTTATTGACAGGTTGACAGATATAAAATCAAAACAAGCATAAAAGAAATAAAAAAATGTTACAAGCAACAACACATGTAAATTACCCCAGTTTTTTATTAGTTAGGCATGTTGATTACATGGTTTTTATTATTATTTAAGCGATATTATTGGATTGATGTTGATGATTTTCTTTATTTGCTTTCCACAGCCTGGTACCACGCCTGACAGGTTTCAGAAGCAATTTCACACATAGCGGACAGAGCTCTTCCTGTTGAGTCGTACTCTGAAAGAAAACAGATAATTTATTTATTTACGTTTATTTTTATGGTTTCATTTGAATCATTGTCTTCCTAAAGGGTTAAATACGAATCTGATTCAGTAGTAAAGAGATTTATTATACGAGTTTTTATCATGTACATTATATAAAAATTTGAAAATCTGCTTCAAAAACTATTTTTTTTCGGAAAACTAGGTATGTACATGTACCTACTTGTAACAAGTGAGGTACATAACTGTCGCTAGGAAAACTCATTTACGTCGTCGTAAGATATGTACTTAACTACTTTGTGAAAATGATAACTGTTTAGAAATTAGGTACCTAGGTACTAACCAACATTTCCTCTTTTGCCAAAAATAGATCCGTTGAAAGGAGGTTTTCTGTAAGTAGCTTCAGCGATTGTAGCCAGCAAGCAGATAGCCACGACAATGACGCAGAAAGGCTGGATTACACGCATCTTGATTTATCTGGAAGAAAATACAGTTACATTTACAAATACATTTGTTCGATGCAGGTTCAACTTATTGTACCTACTTGATTAGTTTAAAAATATAATTAATTCTGTAAGTGGCATGGCGGTTATATTTATGTTACAAGTTTACAATTTACGTATTACGGTATTTACTAAAGTACCAACCAAAATATGTGCTACACTTCAAATCCACTATAAGACTGATGGAGACTCCTTGATTTTAGCTTCTTTTATACTAAAACGTTTAATAAAAGGATACGATATCGATAATAGAGAAATAATTCGATGTATTTCTACTTATTAGGTTTAACCAGATTGTATTTCCCTGTAGACATAGCGTGTTATTACAAACCTACCTAACTTACTATTAGCTTATCTCGAAAGGCTCATATCACTTCATATATTTATCCCAGGAAGGACTTTTATGTATCTGGGATGCGAATTTGAGAATAGGTACTTATTATTTTGTAATATCCACATGATAATAACTTTATGATGTAGGTACTAGGTATTATATCTCAAACTATAAGATTTATAAAAAAACTAAGTTCTTAATAGGTACTTAACTTATCTAACATATTCTAAATTATCGTTGGTCTTTTACTAAATAAAGTACCTACTTAACTATGTTTTAGTAGGTAACAAACTAGATATACCTACTTTGCAAAGTTTCATTAAACCTCGAATTAATATCCAATAACCCGAGATAATTGAACAAACAAGACTATGAGAAATCTATCATCTGCTCTCAATAATGCATTATCAAAGTTCTAATCCACGGATTCCCCAGTGGCTATCCCCTTCAATATTGTGGTCATCGGCGACTAATCCAATAATTGAGCGTGTGTCCCCATTTCAGGGTATATAATACGCAAGAATTTCTCTTCCCAGCATCAGTTGACAGCTGCCAACGACAGAGTTACCAGCTAAAGAAACCTTCTACAAAACAAAGGTAAAATTAAAAAATATTTCAACAATTCAGTTGTAAAACTGTGGTTTTAAGACGTTAATAATGTGCTTTAAGGTACAAAACCTTTATTATGAAATCACTAGTCTTGCAATCAAGTATGTAATAAAAGTTTATTTTCAGATGTCTGCTCAAATGATGAGGCTTATCAGCGCGGTTTGCGTCGCCATCGTCATCCTGTCCCTTGCTGGGCTCAGCGAGGCCAACTACAAGAATGCTCCGATGAACGGCATTATGTTCGGCAAGAGGGGACCTCTGGGTATGCATTATAGAAAATATTAAAAGTGTTACCAGTTACAGGAATTTCCTAAGATTTAAGGAAAGTTTGCTTAAAATTAATTTCTACTTTGGCTTTTACTAAATTACTTTATTGTATTTTTATATATGTACCTATATGTATAATAACTTTAATTATTTTTGTAGATTACGATTCCCGTGTCAAGACCTTCACCTCTCTCTGCGAAATCGCCAACGAAGCCTGCCAAACTTGGTTCCCTCCCCAAGAAAACAAATGAATCAGCACATCCGATTATTAATACGATGAAAAAATAAAACACTGATGGTTATACTGTTACTTGACGACTGATAGAGATTGATACATTTTTTTTAGTAAAATGAACTTATTGCGCAAATAAAGCTTTTCGCTCACAAATCTGTCTTCTGTTCTTTACATATAAGCTTAAACTATATCGGCATGACTTGGTCTGTAGGTGCAAATAAATTCAAAAGTGGATAAACTGTTCTGCCGACCTAAATTGAATATTGTAAAATTGGGTCAACTAAAATAATGCGTGTAAAGAAACGTAATTGGCCTACTTCTCAAAATATTTTTAGCATGGCAGCACAGAACCGTGGGAACTTTATTGTGGAATTTAAACTTTCGTTTTCCATTGTGCAGTTGTCAATTTTTTGTGCTATGTAACTATTCTCACTAGATTCTAATAGGAATCAACATTTCCCTGTGAAAATATCGCAAGTATCCAGGAAATGAAAGTAGTGATTCATTATTTGTTTTGATTATTGCACATTGATAACGATACTGATAACACTGAAGTTAAATGTCAATAGCCAAGTGACGTTTTGCATTGACGAAAAAATGCAATTTCGTCGTTCTACCTGCTACAAAATAAAAAGTTGTGATGTGAACTCGTGGTGAAACAATTATAGTGATAAAATCGTAATAAAATCTGATTATCCAGACATGACCACCAAGGAGTTATATACGAAGGTAAACCACTGGCCGAATATTTCCATTATATTTTTTCTATAATTTTGAAAAAGGAATAACCAAATCAAATACCCTACCTTTATTTTTAATTTATCATGCTAAACGGTCAATGATTAGCTAATCTATTAAACCAACCAAGTTGTTAATTAAGATTACATCTAATTATTCCACTATCTAATTGTGCCATTGAGCATGAAATCATTCTTTACAACTTTTTATGAATAACTCACTATATTGATTCGTATATTAAACAAAGTATGTGCATAATGATGTCACAATTTTCGTCAGTTGGTCAGTAGTAGTTGAAGAAAAAAAAAAAATTAAGTTGAGATACGTATTAGAGTATTGATGATGTTCTGAATGCACATTATTTATGATGATGACTCAATTAGCAATCAATTAGGTAAGTATTTAATTTAACATATTATCATGATATCAAGTTGCATACAATAAATATTAAGACTTGCTTACAATTGCCTTGCAACGGTAAAAAAGACAGTCGATTAATATTTAAAAAAAAAATGTAGTAGGAGGTATATACAGAAAAAAAATCTGTTCTTTATAAAAGTACAAAAAAAATTAAAATGACATTGACAAGTAATATTAAAACAATTCAAAAGTATGAAATACTAAAAGCTAGCTATTAAATAAAAAAAGAATCATTATAAATGGTTCACTTAAAAAAAAAAATTCAAAAGACAAGTAATATTAAAACAATTCAAGAGTATGAAATATTAAAAGCTAGCTATTAAATAAAAAAAGAATCATTATAAATGGTTCACTTTGAAAAAAAATTAGGTAAGTATACACAACAAAAAATTAAAATCAAACTTTATCTAAAAGAATGATAAAATGGCAAATGCACAAGATATGCAAGCCAGAAAATAAAATAAAAAAATAAACGAAAAAAATAAAATATAAATTACATATTTTTATGCTATCAACAGCATGCCAAACTGAATTTTTTGGTATAGCAAACTGTAATGTATTAAAATGAGCAGTAAAAATTCAAGTTTTGCGACATTCCTATTAAGTATGACATCATAGACCATGCTTGAAAGAAAGGATTTTATTTGACGATTACTTAATAGGAGGGCACTGGTGGTCTAGTAACTACCTTGCCTTCCGATCTGAAGGTCTTGGGTTCAAATCCGGTCGTGCACCAATGGATTCTGTTCGGAATATTTACGCAATACCAAAACTGATATAGGTAGCATATAGGTACATATTTAATTCATTTCAATAATTATTACAGCATTTACAAAATTTACATATGCATATAAAATACATAAGAAACAGTTGAGCTATCCACAGATCGTTTCAAACGATCTATAGATAGTTCAACTAATCCAAATCAGTAGCAATCGGAAGCGTACCCTAGATACTGGCTGCATTGCCGCGCTGAATAGCAATAATTCTATCAGCAATCTAGTTCACATAGTACAAGCTTTGCTTAGTTTGGGACTAGAGTGATGTGTGATATGTCCATGAATATTTATTTAATAACATGACTAGCGTATTAGCTTCCTTATTTATCTCACTAACTAACAATTTATCAAACTCAATTTATCGTCTAACGGAAATAAAAATCTGTATTACGATTTAGATAAAGTACCTACCTACTATGTGATCCTACTACCTACTTATAGTAGTGAAACTAGTGTAATGCCCCCAACTTCGTTTACTCTGTATTTATTTACAAATAAAAGTATATGTATTCTATCAACTATCTAGTTCCCATAGTACAAGCTTTGCTTAGTTTGGGACTAGAGTGTGATACACCTAGTATGTACCTAAGGCGATTCTAAATGATCCGCGTGATTTTACTGAATAAAGCATTTTTGACTTTGACTTTGACTTTAGATAGTTTGTATGCTGGTTATACAATACAAGTTACAATAAAATATTACAATAGGTACAATTCTAAAAAAGCAATATTCGTCTGAAGAGATCGTCATTAATTGTAGTTAAGAATAATCATTTTAATTTAAAAACAAAAACAACTTAGGTTTTACCGGTCTATCTTATAAAAAGTTAGCGCAGACTAGTATTTACCATAAGTAATGATGACATAAAGTCAACGCTACTTTTTTATAAGATAGGGGGTAAGTAAGTAGTAGGTACTTCAGTCAGTCAGTCACTTTACTTACTTATGTCTAGATAACCGGTTTGCTGGTCATTAGTATTCGATAAACAAGTAGATATTTACATATAAACCTACTGTCCTTATTAATTTTACACTCAAATTAATTATGTAAGTACCTACTTGTCAACTTTAGGGCCTCACGGATGATATAATATTTGAAACTATCGCGGTTGTGAACAAAGTTTTCTTTTAAACGGGACGACCGGATGTGGCGCAGCGGGCGAAGGTCCGCCTGCGACGCGGAGGTTGCGGGTTCGATTCCCGCCTTGGGATAAATGTTTATACGATCTACAAATATTTATTCTACGTATTTATTTTACTATGTATTCTATGTATTTATTTACTGTATTTAAATATTCTATCAGCAATTTAGTTGTCATTTTACCAGCTTTGCTTAGTTTGGGGTTTTACTAATGGGTTGTTTTATTTCCAGGGAGCCCGAATATGGGTGGACCACCCAGAGAAAGTTTGGGAGAGCGCCACTGTCACTTCAGACTACCGATCTGGGGTGCTCATAGTCAAGGTGGACCAAAGTGGCGCTATTCGGCAGATAAAGGTGAACTAAGCCACATATTCCTCATCATCATTCCCCTGCTCTTATCCCACAATAAGTGGGGTCAGCAACGGCGGTTCCAGGGGGGGTCATGGGGGTGTTGACCCCCCCGTGAGCTGGTTCCAGGACTTAGGTGGACCATTAATTGAACATAATTATTTTATTTATATATTTTGTCACCATACAGATTTAATGTAACTATGGTGTAGTATGATGGCAAACGTTTGAATGGAATTACATTATCAAAATTAAATTATAAGTTCTTGACTTGACCATGATTATGTGACGCTTTGGCGCCAGGGGGGGTCACGACCAAGCTTTGACGCCCTGGCGTCAAAGCTTGGTCGTGACCCCCCCTGGCGCCAAAGCTGGATCCGCCCTTGGGGGTCAGCATATATTCTGCTGGACCAGAATGGCGCTATTTAGCAGAAAGTCAGCTACGTATAGTCCTATTTAGAAATGGATGGAAATAAATGGAGAAAGAAGAAACTTAAAAGTGAAACTTAAAAACTAAGTTCAAACCTATTTAGC
This sequence comes from Ecliptopera silaceata, assembly GCA_932527185.1. Classification (NCBI taxonomy): domain Eukaryota; kingdom Metazoa; phylum Arthropoda; class Insecta; order Lepidoptera; family Geometridae; genus Ecliptopera; species Ecliptopera silaceata. The sequence continues at coordinate 1,634,922 of OW052217.1, read as the reverse complement.
AGAAAAAAGTGAGCTAAGCTGTATGCTGCATAATTAATATGGACCAGAATGGATCTATCTGGCAGATAAAAGTAACATCAAAAATAACATAACTCGAAACTCTTTGGCCATATTACGAGTTACGGTTTCAAATTTATTTGACACTGGCATACTGTCGAAATGACAGACAGAAATAAGAAGAAGAAATGTCAATGTGTTATGCATGTGTTTATATTATTTTTGATCTAAAGACAAGTTATGCGCGGCGGGCGAAGGTCCTCCTGCGACGCGGATGGTTGCGGGTTCGATTCCCGCCCTGGGATAAATGTTTGTACGATCTGCAAATATTTATTTTGGGGTATTTTATAATGTATAATAAAAAATATCTATCTATGTAATGTATGTATATATTAAGTATGTCAGTCTTCTAGTATCCATAACACAAGCTCTGCTTAGCTTGGGGCTAGATGATGTTGTGTGCATTGTCCAGCATTATTTATTTATTTATATTCTTTCGTCAAAACTGCTTATGGTATGGTAGCTGAGGATCAGACATGATATAATAATAAATAAATAAGTAATAAATGTTATCTCGCTTTGGGAGTGTCTGCAGGAAACTGTTAAGAGCTAATGATGATGTTGGTGATATATTTTTTTTTTATAATCTACTAGTAGTAGGTACGCCCCGGCTTCACACGGGTAGCGGGTAAGAAATTTCTTAGTTATTTTTTTACACCTTGGGTTACTTATTTGAAGTTTTAGTAAGGGTCCCTATTTTTTTTTGAAAATATAATATAGCCTATGTTCATCGCAGATAGTGTAGCTTCACAACGGTGAAAGATTTTTTTAAATCGGTCCAGTAGTTTCGGACCCTATTCGATGCGAACAAACAAACTATCAAATCTTTCCTCTTTATAATATTAGTTTAGATTAGTTTAGAAGTATATGGTCTTTGTATCCAATTTCAGCTTCTAAATTTAGCAGTAGAAATAGTAGAATAGACTATATTTATTACACATGTATAGGACAGGCGTCACAGCTCAGTTGGTAGTAGCTCTGCCTTCCATGCGGGCAGTGGGTTCGATTCCCACCCATAGCTAATGTTTGTGTGATGAGCATAAATATTTGTTCTTTATCTGGGTGTTACTATGTATGTATTTACAAAAGAAAAATGTATATAAGTATTCTATCAGCAATCTAGTACCTGTAGTACAAGCTTTTTTCGTTTGGAACTAGAGTGTGAAATGTCCATGATTATTTAACTATCTGTTTCTTGCTGAACATTTTTTTTTTTTTTTGTATGCATTATAGGCAAACACTTGGCCACAATTACATCTGATGTAAAATGATGATGCGGCCTACGGTGTAACGCGTTTGCCTAGATAGAACCTATTCACTCTCCTCTTGAAAACGTCCAAATTATATGTATATGGAAACACCGAGGTTTTTATAACTTCATCTTCTTATCGTGTCCATGCTACAACTGTATATGGTTGTAGCATCGTGTTGGAAAGATTAGCCAGACTAGACACTGCTGTGCCGTGCCTAGCTGTTACCGTTTATAACTGCAATTAAGTGAACACCTGCATTCTCCAGATCAAAGATGAGAGCCTCATGCCGCCCCTTCGGAACCCTTCACTCCTCATCGGACAGAATGACCTCACGTCCCTCTCGTACCTCCACGAGCCAGCTGTGCTGCATAACCTTAAAGTCAGGTATGTAACCATATCACTATTAAAAAATATTTAGACGTTGAAGAGTAATAGGTTAGCGTGGTATGGGCATGTCATGCGGAGGGAAGAAAGCCATATAACAAGAAGAGTGTTAGATATGAATGTGGATGGATGTAGAAGTAGAGGGAGGCCAAAGAAAAGATGGATGGACTGTGTGAATGATGACATGTGTAAGAAAAGTGTGAGCGAGATGACGTCTGATAGAGGAGAGTGGAAGAAGACAAGTTGTACCGACCTCACATAATATGGGACAAGGGTAGGAAGATGATGATGAGACATTTATTTGCCAAAGAAATAACAAATAAAGTATACAAAGTCAACACAAACCAAGTATAGTCCAGTCAAATTACGAAATAAATAAACATGAGCGAATACAGTTTGGGGACTTTGAGGATCGATAGGGCGGTGTATTCTGAGCATAAATTCCAATTTGAGGGGTTGTACTGAGGTCAGCTCAAGGTCATTTCGATGGAAACGCGTTTCATTCGATATCTCGAGAATGGTTGGTGTTAGGCGAAAAATTGTTAAGACCTTTTCTTTTCCAAACAAAATTTACAAACTTTTTTAATTGAAACTTTTTTTTATAACATTAATATTTTTCAACTTATTACTCCCGCAAGGCAAAAATTTTACTTTTTTTTCCATTTTTCGTCGTTTTCTCCCCAACCATTCAATTTTATTAAATTTTACTGATCATCAAAGTGTAGATCTTTTAATTATGAACAGTTTTGTCCTTAAACTTTTTTCCGTAGTGCCAATACCTTCGGAGTTATATATTACTTTACCGATATATTATTATTTTTATAAATTATTTTTCTATCAATAAATGTGTAAAACAGTTTTAATTGTTAATTTACTTCTTACCCAAATTAACCCAAAAATTTACCCAAATTAAATACTTAATTTTTAAATAGTTTAATCGATTGACCTTTTTATATTGCGACAGTGGCGCGGATTTCGCTCGGTAAAGTAATATATAACTCCGAAGGTATTGGCACTACGGAAAAAAGTTTAAGGACAAAACTGTTCATAATTAAAAGATCTACACTTTGATGATCAGTAAAATTTAATAAAATTGAATGGTTGGGGAGAAAACGACGAAAAATGGAAAAAAAAGTAAATTTTTGCCTTGCGGGAGTAATAAGTTGAAAAATATTAATGTTATAAAAAAAAGTTTCAAATAAAAAAGTTTGTAAATTTTGTTTGGAAAAGAAAAGGTCTCAACAATTTTTCGCCTAACACCAACCTTTCTCGAGATATCGAATGAAACACGTTTCCATCGAAATGACCTTGAGCTGACCTCAGTACAACCCCTCAAATTGGAATGTATGCTCAGAATACACCCCCCTATTGATCCTCAAAGTCCCCAAACTGTGTTCGCTCATGTTTATTTAACTCGTTTTTAGCCATAATTTGACTGGACTAGTAAGAGTAACAGGCGAAAGGCCTCACAGCTCAGTTGGCAGTAGCTCTGCCTTCCATGCTGTGGGTCGTGGGTTCGATTCCCACCCAGAGCAAATGTTTGTGTGATTGAACATGTTTGTTCTGTATCTGGGTATAAGTATTCTATCAGCAATCTAGTTGGTACTAGAGCGTGGTGTGAGAAAAGTCAGTGAAAATTGACTAGCGTTCCGTCCTGATTTCGTACACATAAATAACTTAGCTTTTGATTGGTAAAAGAATTTTCAAAATCCGTTCAGTAAATCCAGAGATTACCTTCAAAAATTCACAAGATATTTGTTTAAGTATATTCTTATATAGCAACATGGTTAATAACTCAATCAGTTTGTAATTTAGACATAGACTTAGACAGACATTGAAATAACAAAGTACCCAAAGTAAAACATTAACCCCCTATCTTTTAAAAAGTTAGCGTTGACTTTATGTCATCATTACGTATGGTAATCAATACTTCAAACCTGCGCTAACTTTTTATAAGATAGACAGTAAAATAACAATAGTAAAACAAGTAAAAACACGAAGATATAAAAAATAAATATAAAAATAATAAAGAAATATAAAAATAAGAAACCGACTCCAAAATCAACAACATTACATAAATAAACACAGTTTATTTTCGGACAAACACACCCAAATCATTGTTGACCATTGAATTGTATAATTCAATCAATCTATTGATTTCGAACCAATAAAAGATATATTCATTGACTTCTATCTGAAAGGCCATAGATTTCACGGACATGTCACAAAAAGAATCATCAAAATCGATTAATAATTCGCGGAATCGCGTAACATACGAAATACTTGCCAAGTGCGAGTCGTGATTGAAAACGAAGGGTTCCGTAAAAAAAATAGTGATTTTGTATGAGAGCTTTTAGAAACTTTAAAAATAGACAAATGAAATTAGTATCTATTTGCAAAAAAATTGTGTTTACTGTGCAAATAAAATATAACTTATGTTAAAATCTGGTGATAGATGGACAAATAGACAGACAGACGGATAGCAGGGTTGTAAGTAATAAGTAATGTAATAGGGTCTCATTTTATCTATTATGTACGGAGCCCTGAAAAAAAAATTCAGTTGAATTGAGAAACTCCTTCTTTCTTGTCGACGGGTAAAATTATTTGTTCTGGATATTAAAATATATTAATACAAATAAATAAATAAATAATGCTGGACAATCCACACAACATCATCTAGCCCCAAGCTAAGCAGAGCTTGTGTTATGGGTACTAGACGACTGACATACTTAATACAATACATTACATAGATCATATTTTTTATTATACATATAAAAACCCAGAACACAATATATATTGTAACAAAGACGTTAATTCAAGGCATATTTATTTAAACAGGTGTATTGTACTCACAAGTTACCTTGGAAATACAAGTTTTTGATGTAACCTATAATGTATGTAAAACTTATACATACATAATTATAATAACTGTTATAAGAAACTGATGCCCGCGACTTCTTTATTATCGTTCTATTGTGGATAATACACACAATATTTTTATAAATTATAGCCTAATAGCTGACCCGTGCCCACTTCGTTGGGCATAATTCGACCGATTTTTCTCCGATTCACTTTGCAAAACGGACTACCACGTAAAAGCCTTTTTATTTTGCGGTTTTTTATATAACCTATGACACTCGGCAATAATGTGGCTTTCTATTGTTGAAAGAATTTTTAAAATCGGTTTAGTAAATCCCGTGATTACCCTTTACAATTTAACGTATATACAAACACACAAACTTTACTTCTTTATAATATTGGTATAGATAATTCATACAATATCTTTATAAATTATAGCCTATGTGTTATTCTGATGTATAAACTACATTATTGTAAAGTTTCATTAAAATCTATTCATTAGTTTTTACGTGATAAACAAACATACATCCATACATACAAACTTTCGCGTTTATAATATTAGTAGAATATACATATTAATGATGTCAATAATTAGCTTAAATCATTGGCGCTGATATAAAATGTATAATTATTGTGAAATATAGTAATAATAATTATCTACTTTATTCACAAACCAACTTACAACTATTACAGTATTTACAAAATGTACATAGGCGTATAAAATACATAAGAAACAGTTGAGCTATCTACAGACCGTTGCAAACGATCTATAGAAATAAAAATACATTATTTTATAAAACAGTTTATAATATAACATTATAGTTGAGACCTGAGCAAGAATAAATGACGCACGTAAACGTATCTGTAGGTCTACCATGAGTTTTTACTATACTATATTTACTATACTCGCTAGCGTCTGTAGTTAAAAAAATGTATGAAGATTTGTACAGCGCCTCTAGCGGATAGTTGGGTACTAAAATTCGTCATACTAATATTGACGTAACTACTGTAGTAAAGTCAGGCGATTTTACTGTGACATCTCATGGTAGATACACTGCACGGTGTATGTGAGTAACACTACGCGTTGCAGCTCAACTGGCGAACGTTGCAGCGTCATCGCGAAGTGTAACGTTATGAAATGTTCACATTTATCAAAAAATATTCAAGGCCATTTTACACATTACGCTCTAGACCCAAACTAAGCAAAGTTATGGAAACTAGATTGCTGATAGAATACTTTTTTGTAAATACATACATATAGTAACACCCAGATCTAACAAATATTTATGTCCATCACACAAACATTTGCTCTCTGTGGGGATCAAACCCACGACCCACAGCATGTAAGGCAGAGCTACTACCAACTGAGCTGTGATGTCTGTCGTACTAACCTTAGTATGTTTGTTGCCCGTTCTTCTAGGCTCTGGTCGCGTGGAACTGGCACCTAGAATCACCTAGTATAAAACGATTCTATATAATCCTTGTGATTTTATTGAATAAGGTAATTTTGACTTTTGACTTTGGCTTAGACTTACTAAACTATGTTTTATTTCAGATTTTGCGATCGCAACGCCATCTACACATACTGTGGAATAGTTCTTGTAGCTATCAATCCATACTGCGATCTACCTATATACGGTAAAGTATATAATAAATACATAATAGTACTTAACATCTTTACTAGATGATTTTTACAGCGTTATGCGCTATTTTTACTCGTTCCACGATCACTGTAGTTCGGGCCCAATCGCCTTAAATTGTAACGTCAACGGTTCGTTTCAGTAGCAGCTACGTTTCACACGCGGTGGGCGATGATCCGCCTGCGGCGCGGAAGGTTGCGGGTTCGATTCCCGCCTTGGGATAAATGTTTGTATGTTCTGCAAATATTTATTCCGGGTGTTCTGGGTATTATATGTATAATAAAAAATATCTATCTATGTAATGTATTGTATTAAGTATGTCAGTCTTCTAGTACCCATAACACAAGCTCTGCTTAGCTTGGGGCTAGATGATGTTGTGTGGATTGTCCAGCATTATTTACTTATTTTTGTTGACAGGAGATGAGACCATCATGGCGTATCGTGGCCAAGCGATGGGTGACCTCGACCCGCATATATTCGCCGTGTCCGAAGAGGCCTTCACCAAAATGGAACGAGAGAGTCGAGATCAAAGTATTATTGGTAAGAATCAATATAAAGAACAAATTATAAATTTAAAACTTCATACAAACCTTACTTACTAACTAATACTTTACTTACTAATAATTTTTATAGTGAATAGTATTGTACTTCAAGCCCTTTCAGATACCCATATTTTAATAGTGAAAAAATATTTCATCCGCCATTTTGTAGCGGCGGCCATGTTACATCGTTTTTCATGAAGCAAGCTAAGATCAATCCCCACTACTTCACCTTTCGAGATAAAAAAAAAACAATACTCTAAAAGATTCATCCATTCAGGCCATTCATTATTTAAAGTCTGGTGACAGAATGACAGACAGACCCTTAAGGTAGGGCACCCTAATGAATATAAATATTGACAGGCGTTACTGCTCTGTTGGTAGTAGCTCTGCCTTCCATGCTGTGGGTCGTGGATTCGATCCTCACCGAGAACAAATTGGGACTAGAGCGTTTGAATATAAAAAATACATGTTTATATCCTGAAATGTCCATATTATTTTATTAGTTAATTTATTTATTTATATTTAAGCTGGAAGTTATTTACTTGAGGGCAAAACCTTTCCTGACTCCACTGATCTCGGTCATGGGCTGTATTAATTAAAAAAAACAGTAATATATATTTATCTTTATGTCAAATTAGGGCAAACAGATGCAGCCGAAAATCATAGTCAAAGTCAAAGTCAAAGTTCATTTATTTGCAGAATTACATGGAAAAAAGATGTCATATATATAGAATGTATCATAGTAATTCTACCCATAATTATAAACTTAATATCTAATGTTAACCTAACTAATGTAATTTTGTATCTGAATAAAGGCTATTTTTATTATTATTATTTCTCATTATTTCAGTGAGCGGGGAGTCCGGTGCTGGTAAGACAGTGTCCGCTAAATACGCGATGAGATACTTCGCAGCTGTAGGTGGAAGCGCTACAGAAACCCAGGTCGAGAGGAAAGTACTCGCTTCGAGTCCTATTATGGAGGTAAACAGCATCTATAACAGCTCAATTGATAGGCTTCACAGCTCGGACAGGCGTCACAGCTTAGTTGATAAGCTTCACGCTCAGTTGTAATTCGTCACAGCATGGCGTCAGGCGTTACTGTACCTCTACCATGAGTTGTCACAGTAAAATCGCCTGACTTTACTACAGTAGTTACGTCAATATTAGTATTACGAATTTTAGTACCCAACTATCCGCTAGAGGCGCTGTACCAATCTTCATACATTTTTTTAACTACAGACGCTAGCGAGTGTAGTATATATAATATAGTAAAAACTCATGGTAGAGTTACTGTTTTTTTAGTTGACAAGCGTCACAGCTCAGTTGTCAGGCGTCACAGCTCAGTCAAACGATACTGTTTAGTTGACAAGTGTCACAGCTCAGACAGCCCTAACAGCTCAGTTGATAGAGGCGTCACAGCTCACACAGGCGTTACTGTTTAGTTATCAGACGTCACAGCTCAGTTGACAAACGTTACAGCTCAATTAGCAGTCGTTAGCTGTGTTGACAGTTGTCAGTCACAACAGCTTAGTGTTATCATATTATCTTAAATTGTAAAACATACTGCCTGCGTGGAACTGGCACCTAGAATCACCTAGGACCTAGTATGTAAGACAATTCTAAATGATCCTTGTGATTTTAATGAATAAAGCAGTTTTGACTTTGACTATACCTAATTTTAAATCATCTTGTCCCCAGGCAATAGGAAATGCGAAAACCACACGCAACGACAATTCATCACGCTTCGGAAAGTTCATAGAAATACATTTCGATGATCAATACAGGATATGTGGTGCTAGTATGAGGACCTACCTTCTGGAGAAGTCAAGAGTGGTGTACCAAAGTGGGGGGGAAAGGAATTATCATATATTCTATCAGTTGTGTGCCGCTGCGCCTTCTATGCCTGAGTTACGGCTTGGTGAGTTATTTGTAGTCGAGAATATACAATAATAGTCACTTATAGGCACTAATACGGCTTGGTGAGTCATTTGTAGTCGAGAATAGACTATAATAGTCACTTATGGTCACATTTAGGCACTTATAGTAGCTTATAGGCACTAATACGGCTTGGTGAGTTATTTGTAGTCGAGAATATACTATAATAGTCACTTATAGTCACTTATGGTCACTTATAGTAACTTATAATGAAGAATAGTCACAAATAATAATTCATATATGACTATAAATGAGTATTTGTGACTATTCTTGCCTATATACATGAGTAAATCGTCAAGAATAGACATTAATAGTCATACTTATACCTTCTGGAGAAGTCAAGAGTTGTGTACCAAAGTATGTAAGCTGCGTCTTCTATGCCTGAGTTACGGCTTGGTGAGTTATTTGTAGTCGAGAATAGACTATAATAGTCACTTATGGTATGGTCACTTATAGGCACTTATAGGCACTAATACGGCTTGGTGAGTCATTTGTAGTCGAGAATAGACTATAATAGTCACTAATGGTCACTTATGGTCACTTATAGTAACTTATAGTGAAGAATAATCACAAATACTCATCTATGAATGATTCCATCTATGAATTAGTCCGAATAAAGCCTAAACATTTGGTTTAGATAGGTGAGCCCGTTTCTTGAGTTATAAAATAACAGCTGAAAGTGGCATTTATTTTTATATATATAAATAATCAGCTGACCCGTGCCCACTTCGTTGGCCATAATTCGACCGTTTTTTCTCCGATTCACTTTGCAAAACGGACTACCGCGTAAAAACCTTTTTATTTTTCGGTTTTTTATATAACTTATGACACTCAGCAATAATGTGGCTTTCTATTGGTGAAAGAATTTTTAAAATCGGGTCAGTAGATCCCCAGTTTACCCCTTACAATTTAACAAACACACAAACTTTACTTTATAATATTAGTATAGATTTAACAAGTTAATATATTTTTTCAGATCATCAAGACTTCTACCACTATTTGAACCAAGGCGGCAGTCCTACTATAGACGGGGTTGATGATCTCAAAGCACTTAATGAAACAAGAACTGCACTCACTACTTTAGGTAAATATATTATTAAGTATATATCTTATATACTTACAGAATATTTATAGAAATGTATATATTAAATAAACATAGTATTTGACGACCGATGTGGCGCGGCGGGCGAAGGTCCGCCTGCGACGCGGAGTTTGCGGGCTCGATTCCCGCCTTGGGATAAATGTGAAACAATAAATAAATTGAGTATTGAGTAATGTTTGTATGTATCTGCAAATATTTATTCCGGGTGTTCTGGGTATTTTATATGTATAATCAAAAATATCTATCTATGTACTGTATTTATGTATGTCAGTCTTCCAGTACCCATAACACAAGCTCTGCTTAGCTTGGGGCTAGATGATGTTGTGTGGATTGTCCAGCATTATTTATTTATTTATTTATTTGATAAACGAAACATAGTCTACATAATATTTTGTTAATTTCAGGTGTAACTGAATCAGATCAGAAAAACATGTTTACAATTCTGGCCGCCATCTTGCATTTGGGAAATATTGATTTGACGGCCGATAATCATGAAGTTAATGACGATGAAGACAATGCTCATATTAATGTAAGTATTATAAATTATTTATAAATAACATATAAGTATATATACCATAGAGGTGGCCAAATTTTGGGTAAAAACTGTTTGAGGTCATCGACACGAAGATGAAGAAGTATAAATATCTTGGTGAGGTGTCAAGGAAAACCCTGATGGAATGAAGTTCCTTTCGAATCTCTGATTTTCTGTGTGAAGTCATCATCATTCCCCTGCACTTATCCCACAAGTGGGCTCGGCACAACATGTTCTCTTTCTCCACTCACTCCTATCATTCGTCAGTTCTGAATCAACTCCTCTCACAGTCATATCCTCCTTCACACAATCCAACCATTAATTATTTAAGTAATTGTTATATTTCACAACGCTGTTAAATGGGAAACAGAAAGACGAAACGTAAACTTCCACGCCGAGCGAGCTTTGTCTCGGGGTCGCTCGGACCGATGGATAGTATTCTGTATTACTTATGTACAAACTCCGCGATAACTTCGTTTGCGCGATCTAGGATTTGTCGCCATCTGTTGGTCTGTTGCGTAGACTACGATGTAGTTCACCATGTAGCGAGATAGATGGCGCTACATTGTCAAATGCTAATAGTCTAATTAGCTTTTTATGTTCCTGTTTTTAATATAAATAAATATACATATATTGTTTGTTTTAGCCTAATGATAAACACCTGGCAGCTGTTTGCGATCTATTGGGAGTTTCGTCAGCTGAACTTAGACGATGGCTAACCCATCGACGTATACAGGTAATATACTTAATAAATATTCACGGACATTTAACACATCGCACTCTAGTCCCAAACTAAGTCAAACTTGTACTATGGGAACTAGACTGCTGATAGAATATATTTATGTATGAGTATCCGGCCGGATACTCGTTTCCTATCCGATATTCGGCCGGATTTAAAATTTTAGCCGGATAGGTCGGATACCGGATAGTTGCCAGATATCCGTTTCATCAAATCAAATATTTCTTTATTCAATAAATCACGCGGATCATTTAGATTCGTCTTACATACTAGGTGATTCTAGGTGCCAGTTCCACGCGACCAGAGCCTAGAAGAACGGGCAACAAACTTACGGCTTGGTTCCTACCGATTTTTTTATATTTAAATATAAATAATAAAAAAATAATGCTGGACAATCCACACAACATCATCTAGCCCCAAGCTAAGCAGAGCTTGTGTTATGGGTACTGGAAGACTGACACACTTAATACAATAACATTACATAGATAGATATTTTTTATTAATACTTACATATAAATACCCAGAACACCCAGAATAAATATTTGCAGATCATACAAACATTTATTCCAAGGCGGGAATCGAACCCGCAACCTACCGCGTCGCAGGCGTACCTTCGCCCGCCGCGCCACATCGGTCGTTTATGATTATTTTTATTTTATATTATCTCTACTATCTTAATCGTTCTTAATGTATCTTAACCTAGTGTGTTCTTTCAGTCAGCCCATGAAGTGATAGTATCTCGTATGGCTACATCGCGTGCCACTTTTGCACGAGACGCGTTGGCGAAGCGACTGTATGGAGAATTGTTCGCTTGGCTAGTAGCCGCTGTGAACCGGGCTTTGGATACTAGCAGGCATAGAAAACATTTTATTGGTAAGACTTATATAAAAAAACTGTTTTAGACAATAAATAGCCGTAATCGTAGAACAAGGAATAATACCTGAGATACAGTTCTTCAACTAGTTCAGGGGCTGGTAAGTGCCCAACCATTTCTCAACCTCGTATCGAATGACGGCCGGTGATGGGCGCTCTGGATGGACACTATTTTTATAAAAGCTGTGCCATTAGTTTAAGAACATTGTTTTAGTTTTTAAGTTTAGTATTAGTAACGGTAGTCTGTAAGAGATCGCGCCAAGCGATAAGACCGCCTTTTAAAAATTACTTTTTGTGTTTTTAATAAAGTTCTTTTATTATTATTATTATTTAATATTAAGGACGGATGTGTAAGACTGCAGGTTTACATTTTATGTCATAACTTTAAAACGGTTTCGCCTATCAACGTGAAATTTAGACAAGTTGCTATATGTGATGTTTATAGGCCTTTACGATTTAATACAAATTTTAATTGCATACAAAATAAATATTTTTGTGTTGACTAAAAAACAGACAGAGGAACAAAAGCATTGAAATTGAGACGCTTCGCTCGATTATTTATCAATTATAGAAAAAATACTGGAAAAAGGATTTGGGGGAGACCTTTGCCCAGCAGTGGGACGAGATAGGTTACGAAAAAAAAAGAAAAAATACTAAATAAATGTGCTATTATTACAGGAGTACTCGATATATACGGCTTTGAAACGTTCGAAATAAATTCATTCGAACAGTTTTGCATCAACTACGCGAATGAGAAGTTACAACAACAATTCAACTGCCACGTGTTTAAGTTAGAGCAGGACGAGTATATCAAGGTATTGTTGTCTCTTTCACTACAGTGTTCTTAGCTATGAAAATTATTAAAGTTTCATGAAAATCGGTCCAAGATGGCCGCCGATACAAAATGGCGGATGTCGTATTTTATTTTCCTCAATATGGGTATCAAATAGCTTGACTAGTAGAAAATACTCCTCGTGGCGCACACCGGTAACAGCTAGGCACGGTAAAGCTGTGTCTAGTCTGGCTAATCTTTCCAACACGATGCTACAACAAAATACAGTTGTAGCATCGACACGATAAGAAGAAGAAGAAGAAGTAGAAAATACGATATCATACATTTACTGAAACTTTTTTTTATAAAACTGAGTTGATTTACGTCCTTAAACCAGAAAATCCTTTTGTTATCTGTTAGCAGTTTTAAACTATAACTAATTGTTATCAACTTTTGATTCCGAGTGATTTTGATAAAAACTATTATTATTATTATTATTTTAATTAATATGTAAATGTATTTTCAACTGATTAATTATTTTAAGTGTTGCTATTTTCATTGTTCATATATGTTACTCTGTACAGCTGTTGATAAATATTTCTATGCATGGTTTTGGTCAAGGGCGGATCCAGCTTTGGCGCCAGGGGGGGGGGGGGGGGTCACATAGTCGTGGTCAAGTCAAGAACATATAATTTAATTTTGATAATGTAATTACCAAACGTTTGTCATTATACAAAGTTATTACATATTTAGCTATATTAATTCTGTATGGTGACAAAATATATAAATAAAATAATTATGTTCAATCATTGGTCCACCTAAGTCCTGGAACCAGCTCAGGGGTGGGGGGGGGGAGGGGAATGGGGGTCATGACCCCCTGGATCCACCGTTGGTTTTGGTTTACATCTATAATTGAGATGACATTTGGACTAGCACCCCTATGGCGATACTTTAATTTGTAATTATTGATGCCTATCTTGTTGATGTGACAAATAAATAAATAAAGCCGCCCCATTTCGGGTTGAATTTGATTTTTAAATAGACATAGACAGACATTTATTTGCAGCTTTAGCACACACACATTAGAATTTAAATATTATTTTTAGGAAGAAATATCTTGGAAAATGATAGATTTCTACGACAACCAGCCGTGCATAGAACTGATAGAAGACAGACTTGGAATACTATCGTTGCTGGACGAAGAGTGCAGGGTGCCACAAGGCTCTGATGTTGGGTTCGCACTTAAGTTGCACACCTCTTGTACTAGCTACAAACACTTTGTTAAACCTCGGTTTGGGACCAACGGTAAGTACTCCATATTTAATAAAAAAAATTGTATATAAGTATTCTGTCAGTCTATCTAGTTCCCATAGAACAAGCTTTGCTTAGTTTGAGACTAGAGCGTGATGTGTGATATGTCCGTGAACATTTATAATAGATTTTATTTATATATTTCAGCGTTTATAATCAAACATTTTGCGGATGACGTAGAATATCAATCTGGAGGTTTCCTTAAAAAGAACAGAGACACAGTTTCAGAGGAACAGGTCAGTTATTTATTTATATCTAGTCTTTATTCTAAAACTTCATCAGTAACATCATAGAGGGAAAGGTAGGAGAAGAAGAGGAAGGCCCAAGATAAATACATGTATACAACGACGACTGAAGTGGCGCGGCGGGCGAAGATCCGCCTGCGACGCGGAGGTTGCGGGTTCGATTTCCGCCTTGGGATAAATGTTTGTACGATCTGCAAATATATATTCCAGGAGTTCTGGGTATTTTATATGTATAATAAAAAATATCTATGTAATGTATTGTATTAAGTATGTCAGTCTTCTAGTACCCATAATACAAGCTGTGCTTAGCTTGGGGCTAGATGATGTTGTGTGGATTGTCCAGCATTATTTATTTAATATTTTTAATGATATATTTATTTCATTAGTTTATGTTGTTTATCGTATAATCTATATCTATACTAATATTATAAAGAGGAAAGATTTGATTGTTTGTTTGTTTGTTTGCATCGAATTGGCTCCGAAACTACTGGACCGATTTCAAAAATTCTTACACTGTTGTGAAGCTACATTATCTGCGCTGAACATAGGCTATATTATAATGATATTTTTTATATAGGCTACCCGTGCGAAGCCGGGGCGTACTACTAGTTAATTATAATTTAACAGGTGGAATGTATTAAGACCGCGACATGTTGTCGTCTCATTCACGAAATGTTTGCAAATGAGAAGCAGTTGGAACAAAGCAATACTTTACCGCCGCCTTCCAAACGGAGAACAATGTCCTCTCTACCTATTGGTAGTCTCACTGTAAGTATATTTATTTTATTTGGGAAACAAACAGTACAATAAACTTTAATATTAAAACATATAATGACACACAAACCAGTAAACCACCGTTAATTATTTAATTATTTATTTAACCACATACATATTCACACTATCGCTTTTCCCCTATCTTTCCCTCCTATCTCTCTTTCCCCCTATCTTTCCCTCCTGTCTCACTTTCCCCCTATCTTTCCCTCCTATCTCTCTTTCCCCCTATCTTTCCCTCCTATCTTTCTTTCCCCTATCTTTCCCTCCTATCTCTCTTTCCCCCTATCTTTCCCTCCTATCTCTCTTTCCCCCTATCTTTCCCTCCTATCTCTCTTTCCCCTTATCTTTCTCAATTACGTAAAGTCACACACACATATTCATAAAATCGCTCCTTTCCTATCTTTCACTCCCATCGCTCTGCCCCCTTATCTTTCTCTATATCTCTCTCAACTACGTAAAGTCACACTAATCTCTCTCCTTCTCTCCCTCATATTAACACTCTCGCTTCTCCCTCTCAGTAAAATATAGGTTCTTTTAAAAGTGTTTCATTATGTGGCAACCCTGAGAGTTTTTTATAGAATGCTTAAGGTGATATCTCTCGCTCTAGCTGAAAATTCAAATCTTAGGGGTTTTTTTTATTGCGGCTGAACTGTTATATCTTTTACTAGTTTAAGCTGTTTTGCGAACATAAACAATAATTGTCTGTGTAACCCTGTATCAATTTTTGAGATTGGATAGTATTCTGTATTACTTATGTACAAACTGCGCGATAACTTCGTTTGCGCGATCTAGGATTTGTCGCCATCTGTTGGTCTGTTCCGTAGACTACGATGTAGTTCATCATGTAGCGATATAGATGGCGCTACAAATCTCTTTTTCTCTCCAAGTACACTTCGGGCTATATTTCACCGGGACGCCATGGCGGCGCAACGAGTCGCCGCCACCAACAAAATGTATACAGCTCTATAGAGAGTTACTCACCTGGTGTCCGTTTGGTTGCGCAACCAAATGTACATTTTGTTGGTAGCGGCGACTGGTTGCGCCGCCATGGCGTCCCGGTGACATATAGCCCTTAGACAAACTGTAATGTTTAGATACTAATAATGTTTTTACATGTATTTTATGTATTTTTCATATAGCAACCCCCTAGGCGTGCGTCAGGCAGTAAACAAACTGTAGGGGCTCAGTTTAGAGCGTCGTTATCAGCTCTAATGGCAACATTATCAGCCACCACTCCACATTACGTGCGTTGTATCAAACCTAATGATGATAAGAAAGCGTTCATGTTTGACCCTGACCGGGCAGTGAACCAACTACGGTGAGATATTCTGCTTTATGTAAACGCGAAAGTTTGTATGCATGGATTGATGTGTGGATGTGTGAAAGGGTGGATGGATGGAAGGGTGGATGTATGGAAGGGCGGATGTATGTAAGAGTGGATGTATGGATGTGTGGATGGATGGATGTGTAGATGTAAGGGTGGATGTATGGATGTGTGGATGTATATGTTACTCTTTCACCCAAAAACAACTGAATGTATTTTAATGAAACGTTACAATAATGTAGTTTATACATTCGAATAACACATAGACCAGGGGTCACCAAATGGCGGACCGCGGTCCGCATGCGGACCGCCGACCCATTGTATGCGGACCGAAAGATATATCCCACGTAGTATATTGTTGACGTTAATTCGAAAATTTCCGGGCGAAGTAACGAGTTATGTCAATTAATTTATGTCAATAATTTCTCGTTGATATGTAAATAATAATACGTTTGTAATTTCCGTAATTACCTTTGTTCAATATTTTTTTTATATGTGCGGACCGCGGCGGTCATTTCATTTCTTAAAATGGACCGCGAGCGAAACTAATTGGTGACCCCTGACATAGACTATAATTTATAAATATATTGTGCGTATTTTTCAAAATATAAAGATATCAAGACGCGTGGGCAGCAGTTAGTTATAAATTTTATAAATTTTCAAAATATTTCACATAAGCTTTGCAGCATTGACAAATAACTTCAAAATTATCTTTTAATGTAAATAAATTTTATGAATTTAACGTGAGTCTCAAATTAAAATGTGTGTAATCCCAAAATATTATAACTTTAATATTATTTCAGAGCGTGTGGTGTTTTGGAAACTATAAGGATATCAGCAGCAGGTTTCCCTTCTAGATGGCCGTACCCTGATTTCTTTAACAGGTAATATTACTACGTATTTTCCCTATTTTCTATACAAGACTTCTAGATGAAGAGAAGATTCTAAATGATACTTGTGATTCTACGGAATAAACTTTATGACTTTCAATGTCGGAAGTTATTTTTAAGTTTTAAATTTATACAAGATAAAAAAACGCTAGGATCTAGGTCTAGTTTGTTGCCAGTTCTTCTAGACCATGGATACCTAAACTATTTTGGACAAGTGACCCCTTTTCCAAAAAAAAACTGTTACCTCAGACCCCCATGGTCAAATTACCTACTTTTATAATTAACCCCCTTATTCATAAAGGTCCGCTGACTTAAAACAGCTGTTACAGAGTGTTATTTTTCATTCTGACTTGAAGAACTTGAATTAATTTAATAGGGGTCGATTTTTAGACCTCCTCGACCCCCACAATCAGTTTTCGTTTATGTCGACCACTTTGGGAATCTCTGTTCTAGACTCTGGTCGCGACGAACTGGCGCCTAGAATCATCTAGTATGTACGACGTTTCAAAGTGATCTTTGTGATTTTACTGAATAAATCTTATTAAATTTCAATAAAATTTAAGTTTATCATACTTAAATTTATCATAGTTTTTCATATGAATACTTAAATACATATTTAAGTTTGAAGTATACTATACTAATGAATTTTTATATATATAGATATCGTCTACTGTGCCTACAAAAGGACATTGACAGATCGAACATAAAGTCTACATGTCAGAGGGTTCTGGCGAGACACATCAAAGATCCCGATAAGTACCAGTTTGGCGCTACAAAGATATTCTTCAGAGCTGGACAGGTATGTGAGCCGTCACAGCTCAGTTGGTAGTAACTCCATGTGGGTCGTGGGTTCGATTCTCACCGAGAACAAATGTTGGACTGCTATTTTACTGCTATTGTAGCTCTGTCTTCCATGCTGTGGGTTGTGGGTTCTTTTCCCACCGAGAACAAATTCATATATTTCTAGCAATCAATATAGCCTCAGGGTGAATGTAGCTTTCTTATGGTGAAAGAATTAATTAAGTAGTTTTTGAATTTATACATTACAAACATTACTACACATAAATATACATTTTTTTTCTCGGTATTAAAATTTATTAATGTAGATATACTAAATTATTAAATAATTAAGTTGGCGTGACGACTTAGATACTAATGACGGAGCCTGGTGGAAAGCGGCGGCTGATAAAAAAGGGGGGAGACCTTTGCCCAGCAGTGGGACAGTACAGGTTAATGAAAAAAATGGTTGTCTGTAAAGTCGGTTTACTGACGATATTTGAACGTGACAACGAACGCAAAGGCCGATTGTGCTTCTTTGTCGCTCGTTCCGCGCTCTCGCTTGCACTTCATGGAACGCCTCAGAGGAGGTAACGCCGCATGAGTCTCAGAGCGAGGTAACGCCGCATGAGTCATGTTTTT
The DNA here is from genome assembly GCA_932527185.1 of Ecliptopera silaceata. Classification (NCBI taxonomy): domain Eukaryota; kingdom Metazoa; phylum Arthropoda; class Insecta; order Lepidoptera; family Geometridae; genus Ecliptopera; species Ecliptopera silaceata. Next base: position 1,616,271 of record OW052217.1, on the reverse strand, counting down.
TCGTGCGTGTAGCCGGCTCTATCGAATTATAAGACGTTGTCACGTCAAAAAATATACAAAATTATATTTATTCACAGGTGGCATACTTAGAGAAGATTCGTGCAGATCTACAGAGGTTGTATTGTGTGCGGGTTCAAAGTTGTGTCCGGCGATTTGTTGCGCGACGTAAATATCTGCGGCTCAGAAAAGCGATCCATAGATTGCAGGCGAGGGCTAGAGGATTCTTGGCTAGAAGGTATATTAAAAATTACTTTAAATAAATAAAAACATTAATCAAACTAAGTAATAATTGTAAGTCCCTTTTAAGTTAAAATATTGTACGCCCGAAATGGGCGGTTGAAACATTTTTTTTTTTTTTTCTTTATTCTTTATTCTTTATTGTACACAAAATAAGACAAACACAAGACAGAAATAGTTGACATGTACAAAGGCGAGCTTAACCCTAAGAAGAGTTCTCTTCCAGCAAACCTTTGAGGCTAGGGAGAGGTGACTATAGAGGTAGGATTGTGTACATACATAAACATAAAATAGTATAATATAATATTTTTCTTTATTTTATTTTAATTTTATAAGATCTTTAGATAATCTAAAGATAATTATAAGATCTTTATACACAGTTTTACAATAAATGATTCTTATTCTTATTCATTAAATTTTACAGTCACTTTCATACACTGAACAGACATGTTTATACATAAATAGTCACTTTCATGCACTAAACAGCCACTTTAAAGCACTAAACAGTCACTTTCATACACTAAACAGTCACTTTCATACACTAAACAATTACTTTCATACACTGAACAGACATGTTTATACATAAATAGTCACTTTCATGCATAAACTCGTCACATCCTCGAGGAGGAAAAACAGGAAGCGCCATTTCAGCGCTCCCTCGCACATCAGACGAGTTCTCATGTCATCTCCTCTTTCCAAGGAACTCAAACAGAAATTCAACGTCAAATCGATGCCCATTCGTAAAGACGACGAAGTTCAGGTTGTACGTGGACATTACAAAGGCCAGCAGGTTGGCAAAGTAGTCCAGGTCTACCGTAAAAAGTTTGTTGTCTACATTGAGAGGATTCAACGTGAAAAAGCTAACGGAGCAAGCGCATATGTTGGCATCCACCCCTCAAAGTGTGTGATCGTAAAGTTAAAGATGAACAAGGACCGTAAAGCAATCCTCGATCGCAGAGCAAAGGGCAGGCTCGCAGCACTCGGAAAAGATAAGGGGAAATATACCGAGGAAACTGCAACCGCGATGGAAGCCTCGTAAATATAGTTTATAAGACCAAAATAAATTTTAAAATTTTAAATTTTACTAAACAGCCACTTTAAAGCACTAAACTGTCACTTTCATGCACTAAACAGTCACTTTCATACACTAAACAATTACTTTCATACACTGAACAGACATGTTTATACATAAACAGTCACTTTCATGCACTAAACAGCCACTTTAAAGCACTAAACAGTCAATTTCATACACTAAACAGACATGTTTATACATAAATAGTCACTTTCATGCACTAAACCATCACTATTTTTACAGAAAAGCTCAAGAAATCCGCAGAAACCGTGCCGCTATTAAAATCCAAAGAAATATCCGCGGTTGGCTATGCCGTGTTAAATACCAACGGCTCAGGAAACTGGCTATTGGTATACAAGCATTTGCAAGAGGGTACTTAGCCAGACGACTTTATAAGGATAGGATGAGAGTACGAGCGGTAAGTTATATAGTATCTATAGATCGTTAGCAACGGTCTGTAGATAGCTCAACTGTTTCTTATGTATTTTATATGACAATGTACATTTTGTAAATACTGTATAGTCGTAAGTTTGTTTGTGAATAAAGTTATCATTAGTTTTATTAAAATCAAATCAAATTAATATGTTTAGATATTAAAATAAAAATAAAAAATATATGTATTAAAGAGTTTCAAAATATTACTTACTAATATGACAGGCACAGTTGGTAGTAGCTCTGCCTTCCATGGTATGGCTCGTGTGTTCAATTCCCAGAGCAAATGTTTGTGTGATGAACATAATTTCCTTCCATGCTGGGTTTGATTCCCATAGCAAATGTTTGTGCGATGAACATAATTTCCTTCCATGCTGTGGGTCGTGGTTCGATTCCCAGAGCAAATGTTTGTGTAATGAACATAAATATTTGTTCTGTGTCTGGATTTTTATATGTATTCTATGTAATGTGTAATGTGTTCAGTTCCGCGTCACCCGCGATTGAGAGCAGTCGTGCTACAACTTATATTTTTTAACGACTATTTTTGAGGGTAGTTTTGGAACGACTTTCGATTGTGCTAATTTTTGCAATCTTTATCAAATTAATATTTATAATGACTAACTGCAATGCGTGTAAAAAGCCACTTAAAGCTTCGGAAAAAGTAACATGCAACCGTGCTCCGTGTGCTAGGCAGTACCATCTTGCGTGTGTCAATCTTTCGTTGGACACCTATAAAAAAATCCAGGCTTGGGTTTGTCCCCTGTGCACGAGTAAACAGCCAAGATCCGGAGATAACTCCGATACGCCGGTGAAGATAAGTTTGACTGTCCCGGTGGATGAGACGAGTCGTGCTAATGTAACCATCAGAAGAGGCACACCTACTCCATCGCCTACATCACCAGTCGACGAAGTTGTGTTTCCTGCAGCTCACCAAGTCACCACCACAAGCCCGGACATGAGCAAAACTATCACAGATGCTATGGCAGTGCAGTTCCAAGCACTTGGAGAGCGTATGTCCAGTCTGGAGACATCCGTTAAGTATCTCAGCGGGCAATGCGACGATATGTTCAGATTCTACAGTGAAACTAAAGCTAGCATTGCCGCTCTCTGCGATGAAAACAAGCAGCTTCACGAGGAGCTATTTACACTGAAAAAGCGCACCAAGGCGCTCGAGGATGCACAGGCGCGCCAGGACCAGTGGTCCAGAGCTCAAAATATAGAAGTGGTTGGGGTCCCGGAGTCAAAAGATGAGTCGCCAGTTGATGTGGTAGTCAGGGTGGCCGCGCAGGCTGGAGTCGTTCTGCAGAGCAACGACATCGAGTATGCGCACCGTGTACAATCAAGGCGCCCCAGCAACACCGGAGCCAGCGGCTCCATGGCAGCCGGCACGTCCCGAGTTATCGTGGCCCGCTTCAAGAACCGTGCTACCAAGGACACCGTGGTTGCTGCAGCACGGAAGAATCGTCATATCACTTCTAAAGATATCGGATTTGGAGGCGAAGTGAGAAAGATTTTTGTCAATGAACATCTTACTAAAGACAACAAACAACTTCTAAAATCTTGTAAAACAAAGGCGGCTGAGTCTAACTATAAACATGTGTGGACAAAAAACTGTCGTATTTATGTGAGAAAATCGGACACTTCGCGTCCAATACCGATAATAAGCTCGTCAGATTTGGCACAAATAAACTAAAATTGGTACTTATTTTAATATACTTTATTGTTTACATGCTAATTTTTGAGATAGTCGGGTGGAAGACGATAACGTTCCGTTATAGTTCTTTTGCTATTCAGCATTTCTTTATAAATTTCACAGGCCTGCATGTTTATCGTTTATCTACTTTTTTACTTCAGCACCTAAATAATAATAATACAGCAAAACTTGATACTGTTAGAATGTTACGTCACTATTCACTAATTAAGCACTTTTTTACAAGCTATACTTGTTTATTATGTGTAAACTTAACGCAACTAACTTCATTACGTAGTTATGTATTCGATGGATGCTTTTGTGTAAGTACACGGAATATTTATACGGCTTACTATTTCACTCTTTTACAATGATGTCCTCAAATAAATTACAACTATTATACCAAAACGTGCGCGGGCTTAGAACAAAGACTAATGAATTTTATAATAACACACTATTATGTAACGCTGACATAATTCTGGTCACTGAATCATGGCTCCACGATGGGATACTGGACTCGGAACTATGTCGTAGTACAGACTATGACGTATTTCGATATGACCGAAAGTCGTTGGGAGGTGGTACAATGATAATGAGCGCACCGCGCTTGTGTGCGCGCGCGCGGCACGACTGGCAGCATAGTGAGTTTGAAAGCGTCTGGATTACTATTCCCGGCTCCTCTCTTAGAGCTTGCTCACCTGATCCTACCTCTAACCGCCCCCGAGATCTTCATGTTGGGGTTGTTTACCTACCTCCTGACAGCCTAAGACCTGCACGCATATCTAAATTAATAGATGTGCTGTCGAATATAACAACCAAGCATCCAAATGATAACATTGTTTTGACCGGCGATTTCAACCTGCCGTGTATTCGGTGGACGTCTGGTGAACCGGTTTTCTTAAAAAAGGGATCTGTAGAATTACAAAATTGCGCTTCTTTTTTCATAAATAGTACTAATTTTGCTGGGTTTAATCAATACAATACTTTGCCTAATTCATGTAATAACACACTAGATTTAATTTTTTCAAATTTTCCGATTGGATTGGTTGGGTCTAGTGCTGTGTTGGTAAAGGAGGACGTTCTTCACCCTACAGTCATCATGGATGCTACTGATATTCTTATTCCGCCTTTAAAATCACGCCGATACACCAAACGACAGTTTCGCAAAGCTAATTACACAGCCATAAATAACAACTTTCTACTTACAGACTGGGATACTCTCTTACGGACCGTAAATATAAAGAACGCAGTTGATAACTTTTATGCCGAACTGAACTCCACTATTGATAATTATGTTCCTCTGTTAAGTATATCAAGCTCATATGTATATCCCGTTTGGTACAGTCGTGAATTAATTAAATTAATTAAAGAAAAAGCGAAAGCTCATTCTAACTGGAAAAAATACAACAATAAACTCGATTATGAGACTTTCTCAAACTTACGAACCCAAGTTAAAATTTTGCAAGGTAATTGTCACAAATCTTTTATTGAATTCTCAGAAAATAAAATAAAGTCATGTCCCAAGCTTTTCTGGTCATATGTTAAATCGAGGAAGAAGAAGATTTCAGACTTTCCTAAACGAATGTACTATCAAAACAAGATACTTACTAATGACGAAGAAATTTGTTTGTCTTTTAATGATTTCTTTTGCAACAACTTTAGTCTGCCATCTGATACACGAACCTCTATACTTTCCCGCGACGTGGTAAGTTCTGATACACTTCATTCAGTTCGAGTCAATGAAGTTTTCATAAAGAAACTTCTTAAAGAAACTGATCCTAATAAGGGTAGTGGTAGTGATAACATACCATCATCTTTTTTTGTTAACTGTGCTGACGCTCTTGCAAAACCTATTACTATGTTATTCAACCGCTGTTTTCGAGAGGGTTATTTTCCAATTATTTGGAAATCTGCACATATTATCCCCATTCATAAAAAAGGCACAAAAACCCTTATTGAAAATTACCGCCCCATATCGATACTAAACACCTTAAGTAAGTTAATGGAAAAATCGGTTCACCATCATATTTATCCTTTTATTTATAAAAATATCCCTTCTGAACAGCATGGTTTTATTAAAGGTCGGTCGACCGTCACTAATCTCTCTGTTTTTACTAGTGACGTTCTCAAAGTCATGGATAGCGGATCGCAGGTTGATGTGATATACACGGACTTCGAAAAAGCTTTTGATCGTGTAAATCACACCATCCTGCTTCGTAAGCTTCAGGAGCTCGGCATCTGTGGCGACCTCTTGAGATGGATGGAGTCATATTTACGAAATCGCAGTCAAGCGGTGGTTGTCGGTGGTCATCGTTCTGACTTTATGGAGATCCCTTCAGGTGTTCCTCAAGGATCTATCCTCGCTCCGCTCCTCTATGCAGCGTATTTGTATGATATTAGTAGTTGTTTCCATTTCTCTAAATACCTAATGTACGCTGACGATACAAAAATTTACTTTACGATCAAATCCTTAACCGACTGCTACAAATTGCAAGAAGATTTAGATAGGTTAAATTTATATTACATAGATAACAAAATTAATATTAATGTTACTAAATGCATGTATATAACTTATACTAGGAAGACTAAAATAATTAATTTTGATTACAAAATCTCTGACACAGTCATCAAAAATACGCAGCAGGTTAGGGATCTTGGTATTCTTCTTGATTGCAAACTTTCTTTTAATGATCATATAGCTGATATTGTTAGTAGGGCTTACAAAAATTTAGGTTTTATCCTACGTGTCACTAAACCGTTTTCTGATATTAACTGCCTTAAAATATTATACTGCGCTTTTGTTAGAAGCACTCTTGAATATTGTTGCAATGTTTGGAGTCCGCAATATGTATCGCATAAGCAGGAAATCGAAAAGATTCAATGCAAATTTATTAAACACCTAAACTACCGCTCTCAACATAGGTATGGTGATTATGAGGACTTATGTAATCATCATAAGATCTTGACACTTCAGAATAGACGTACATTTTTAGAAATGTCTTTCCTCCATAATGTTTGCATTGGTAATGTTGACTGCGCTACGCTTGTTGAGCAATTCCTGCAATTTCGCACGCCTTCCACCCGCACTAGACATACTCCGTTGTTTTATCTTCCACGCACAAGGACTAACTACTATGAAAATTCTATTATCTGTCGAACACAAAAATCTTATAATAAATTATTTTATTCTGTTGATCTTTTTAACACAAGTAAGTTTATGTTTAGAAAAAGTGTAACTGATATAATTTTAGAGTCAAACTGCTGACAGTGCTTGTAATTTGTTTTGTTATTTACTACTTCCTTCAAAATACCTACACAATCTTTTTTTTTTGTATAACTGCTCTTTTAATATGATTTTTATGTATATAAAGTAAATCCGTTATTGGATGTAAGGCTCACCATAAATGTGTTATTCTAGCTACATACTAAGATCTGTGGATTTTGTGAAACAAATAAATAAAAAATAAATAAACAAAAAAAAGTATATATGTATTCTATCAGCAATCTAGTTCCCATAGTACAAGCTTAGTTTGGGACTAGAGTGTGATGTGTGAAATGTCCGTAAATATTTATTTATTATTAATATTTATTTGTATACTAATTATATTAATATTTGCAGGTGATCACAGTACAAAGATTTGCGCGCGGTTACCTCGCTAGAGAAAAAGCTAAAAAAACTCTAAGAAATATTGTAATTGCCCAAGCTTCTGTAAGTATTTTTAATTTTTTAATACTTTCTCAGAATAAGCTACGCTAGCAAATTCAATCACACAGCTCAGTGGGTAGCTCGTTTTCCATGCTGTGGGTCGTGGGTTCGATTCCCACTCAGAGCAAATGTTTTATGATGAACATTGATGTTTGTTCTGTGTCTGGATGTTACTATGTATTCTATGTATTTTACCAAAGAAAATGAATGTAAGTATGTATTCTATCAGCAATCTTGTTCCCATAGTACAAGCTTTGATTAGTTTGGGACTAGAGTGATGTGTGAAATGTCCGTGAATATTTATTATTTGACGACCGATGTGGCGCGGCGGGCGATGGTCCTGTGACGCGGAGGTTGCGGGTTCGGGCCTTGGGATAAATGTTTGTACGATCTGCAAATATTTATTCCGGGTGTTCTGGATATTTTATATGTATAATAAAAATATCTATCTATGTAATGTATTGTATTAAGTATGTCAGTCTTCTAGTACCTACCCATAACACAAGCTCTGCTTAGCTTGGGGCTAGATGATGTTGTGTGGATTGTCCAGCATTATTTATTTACAGATTCGACGTTTCCTTGCTCGTCGTATGTACAAACGGTTGAGAATCGAAGCTCGATCTCTGGACCATGTAAAAACATTAAATAAAGGCTTGGAAAATAAAATAATAAGCTTACAACAAAAACTAGAAGTTTCTCAAGATAAAGCTAAAAAAGTCGAGCCTTTGATGACGCAAATTGTCGATTTGAAGTAAGTTTTTCATACACATATTTACAAACAAACTTACGACTATACAGTATTTACAAAATGTACATAGACATATAACATACATAGAAACAGCTGAGCTATCTACAGACCGTTGCAAACGATCTATAGATAGTTCAACTGAGCCAAATCAGTACCAATCGGAAGCGTACCCAAGATACTGCACATTTTTTGATACACATTAATTAAATGATTATTTATTTACAAACTTACGAAAATCTAAATTCTAGTTGACAGGCGTCACAGCTCAGTTGGTAGTAGCTCTGCCTTCCATGCTGTGGGTCGTAGGTTCGATTCCCATCCAGAGCAAATGTTTGTGTGATGAACATAAATATTTGTTGTGTCTGGGTGTTATTATGTGTTCTATGTATGTATTTACAAAAATATATATAAGTATTCTATCAGCAATGCAATTCCTATAGAATCTTTGCTTAGTTTGAGGTATGTTAAATCAGCAATCTAGTTCCCATAGTACAAGCTTTTGGGACTAGAATGTGATGTGTGAAATGTTCATGAATATTTATCTAAACTAATATTATAAAGAAGAAAGATTTGATTGTTTGTGTGTTTGTTTGTTTGCATCGAATAGGCTCCGAAACTACTGGACCGATTTCAAAAATTCTTTCACTGTCTGAAGCTACATTATCTGCGCTGAACATAGGCTATATTATAATTATATTTTTTATATAGGCTACCCGTGCGAAGCCGGGGCGTACTACTAGTTTATATTAATTTCAGAGCTAAAATGGATCTATTCAGAGCTCTAGAAGCCGAAGCGAAAGCTCTAAGAATTGATCAACATGAGAAGGATAGCCTCATCAACGCGCTTCAAACTGAACTAACGAAAGAAAGAGACGCAAGCTGGAAGATTCTAGAAGAGAAGAAGGAGATAGAAAATAGGTATAAGAAGGACAGAGAGATGTGGGAGGGAGAGAGCGAGAAACTGCAAAATGAGCTGAAGAGTAATAAGGAGCATCTAGAAATGGCTATAGAAGGTAAGATATATTGGGTGTACTTATCGACAAACATCTTTCCTGGAAACCACAACTATCGGCTATCAGTCGTAAGACTTTCGCTGCAGTCGCCTCTCTTAAGCGATTACGTAACTTTCTGCCAACTGCCACCAAAATAGCACTCGCACATTCTTTGCTGCATCCTATTCTCGACTATGCCGACGCCAGCTATCTCGATTTAACTGAAGACCAACTCAATAAACTTGAGCGTCTTCAGAACTTGTCCATTAGATTTATATTTGGCTTGCGTAAATATGATCACATATCCGAGTTTCGTAATAGGCTTAAATGGTTACCGATACGTCTTCGCCGGAATGCTCATACCCTTTCACTGCTTTATAATGTCCTGTTTCTTCCCTCCACTCCTTCCTATCTCAAAGAACGCTTTGAGTTCCTTCACTGTACCAATCCCCGTTCCTTGCGCTCCTCAGAAAACCTGCAGTTAAAAACTCCTATCCATTCCTCCCAGTTCTATAGTAAGTCCTTCACACTTCAAGCTATCAAACTCTGGAATGCACTACCTGTCCCTATAAGGCACGCTAAATCTCTTCCTATTTTTAAAAACATGGTGACTCAACACTACCTGTCTACACTTTCGCTATCATCATCGTAAATTAGTGTAATATATAGATGTATGTATATTTATATGTATTATTATATTTTGTAATCTTGTAGTAATTATATATTCTTAAGTTTATTATATATTATACTATATATGTATGTATATATATATATATATATATAAGTTTGATAAGTATAATAAGAATTTTATGTACGCCCCGTCCATGTATTGTAAAACTGATCCTGTCCATCCAAAGGTTGCCTGGAAGAGATTGCTTTTAGCAATAAGGCCGCCCATTGTACCTACTTACTAATAATTATTTATATTACCTTAAGGTATTTTTTGTTTGTTATTTTCGTATTATGTGGTGTGCAATAAAGAATATTCTATTCTATTCTATTCTATTCTATATAAATATAAACTTATATTTATTCACAAACAAACTTACAACTATTACAGTATTTACAAAATGTACATTGTCATATAAAATACATAAGAAACAGTTGAGCTATCTACAGACCGTTGCAAACGATCTATAGATAGTTCAACTGATCCAAATAAGTACCAATCGGAAGCGTACCTAAGACACTGGCTGCATATATAAATTAAAATAATTTATTTCCAGAAATTGACATACATAAAAAAACCAGCTGGAATAAATATTTGCATAGTACATATATTTATCCCATGGCGGGAATCGAACCCGCAACCTCCGCGTCGCAGGCGGACCTTCGCCGCGCCTCATCGGTCGTCATGAAATGACAATAGTTTTATTAATATGAGTCATATAGATTATATTCTGTATCAGAACAAGATAGAATATAATATATTAGCACCAAATTGATTTTTATAAATAAAACAGTAATGTTTTTAATGTGAATGTTTGTATGTTTGTTCTACAATAGCGCGACTATTACGGCCGGTTTCTCGAACGATGATCAAAGAAAAAATCAAATAATTACTATGTGTCAAACCCGGATCAAAAGTGATTTGGGTTTCCAGAAACCGGCCGTTAGTCATTCAAAATGAAAGTTACAATATAGGCTGCAGTAACCAGGATTAACTATAAGCTACTTTTTAACCGATTTAAAAAAAGGTGGATGTTCGTAATTCGACGTATGTTTTTTTAGTATATTATGCGATGATTTGGCCAATTATGAATAATGTAATTAATTTCGATTATTTTTTGTTTTGAAAGATCATACTTCAGGTGCAGAAACTGTACAGAAACTGTTTTGTACAGTTCCTGCACCTTTCCAGCAATAAAGAACCAATCTCAAAAATTGATACAGGGTTACACAGAAAATTATTGTTTATGTTCGCAAAGTAGCTTAAACTAGTAAAAGATAACAGTTCAACCGCAATAAAAAAAACCCTAAATAATTTGAATTTCCCGCTAGAGCGAGACGTACCTTAAGACCTAACATTTTTCAAGTATGCTTTGTTCAAGTAAATAAGAATATTTAGTTCCAATTTCACTACTAGATGTCACCACCACAAAACGTCGATTCCTAGATCGCGCTTTTAGTGCTTTCCGTGTCTCGATTGAAAATATTTCCGATTTTTTGTAATATATTTATTGACTCTAAAAACAAACTATAGCGCCATCTATATCGCTACATGATGAACTACATCGTAGTCTACGCAACAGACCAACAGATGGCGACAAATCCTAGATCGCGCAAACGAAGTTATCGCGGAGTTTGTACATAAGTAATACAGAATACTATCCATCGGTCCGAGCGACCCGGAGACTCTTTGCCTCTTGCCTTTTCAAAGTCAAAGTCAAAACTGTTTATTCAGTAAAATCACAAGGATCATTTAGATTGTCTTAGATACCAGGTGATTCTAGGAGGATATTCGTAGGAGATACCACACATATCTCAACGACCGATGTGGCGCGGTGGGCGATGGTCCGCCTGCGACGCGGAAGGTTGCGGGTTCGATTCCCGCCTCGGGATAAATGTTTGTATGTTCTGCAAATATTTATTCCGGGTGTTCTGGGTATTATATGTATAATAAAAAATATCTATCTATGTAATGTATTATATTAAGTATGTCAGTCTTCTAGTACCCATAACACAAGCTCTGCTTAGCTTGGGGCTAGATGATGTTGTGTGGATTGTCCAGCATTATTTATTTATTATTATTATTTATTTATTTATTATATCTCCACAAAACCAATTACAAACAAAGGCGCGGGTGTAATCTAGTGCTTAATAAACTTAGGCCTGTATCTGATAATATTAATCTACAGATAATTATTAGTATTTTATCAATTCGCTCGATATTTGGCACAACTGTTATTATTTAACAAAAGTAACACATATTTTGAGACTAAAACGTGATTTTTTGTTTTTTATTAAAACTTTGTTTAATAATAAAACTAATTAACTTAATTATAGTCGAGTAACTTATTTAACAAAAGTAACACATATTTTGAGACTAAAACGTGTTTTTTTGTTTTTTATTAGTTGAATTATAGTCAAGAAGCAAATTAAAATATGATTCTGTCAAAAATATGCGAAGAAATATAGAAAGTGTCAAAAAATACTAGTGATCTTGTTTCGTTAATAAATATGTAATAATATAATCTATCTTATATCAAAGTTATTAAAGTGCATAATTTTCTGTAATTCTGTGAAAATACTTGTGTCTACAATGTGATTTTTACGTTCAATATTAAAAAGAAATATAATGGTGACGTGGTTACTAAACTAAAGCTTTATACACAGTGCAAGTGACTTGACACTAAACATTTGTGATCGTCTAAAGCTTGGTTCATACGATGTAAATTATTAGTGTAAATTTCTCGGTCATTGACGTTAGTTAGAAAGATTATAAGAACAAATTAATGCTATTGCACTTTCCAATTTCCAATTGAAAGTGATTATATTATTATATCAATAAAAATAAAAAGATCAATAGAAAAGAAAAGAAAAGAGATCAATATCTATCATATTCAAAAATGATTATCGAAAAAGATATAGACGCCCAAAAGCGGGCTTCTGACAAAGAGAAAGAGGCTCAAGGTACTGGAGGCGTAAGAGAAGAGAATAGCACTCGAGAGGAAAGCCAAGAGAAGAGGGAGAAAGAAGATACAGTAGAATGGAACAAAGAGTTTGAATCTAGATCTAAGTTCTGGAAAAGTGTTCCTGCAGATAAAACGACTAAAGATAATAAGTCAGAAAGTCTTTCTTCAAAGAAACCTGAAGAAAATCAAGCTATAGAACCAAAAAATAGTATTGGAACTAAAAATGATAACATTTCGAAGGAAAACAAAAGTCAAGACATCGAAACAGTGGTAGAAGCGAAAGGATCTGTGAATTCGGGTATAAATGTAGCAAAAATAACTCAAAATCATAAAATGCTATTCAAAAAATCTAAAGAAAAAGGTGCTGCTGTTAAAACTACAGAAAATATAAAAACTACGACTTATTCTGAAGCTAATAAAACAATGGAGAATACTACGAATTTAGTTCAATTAAAAGATAAAAAATCTTCTGAAATTGTTAAAGAAAATAGTTCTAATATAGAATGGAATAAAGAATTTGAATCCAGAGCTAAGTTTTGGAAAAGCGTGCCTTCTGATGTAGATAAGATCGACGTATCAAAAGAATCTAAAAAGAATCAAGAAACATTAAAAGGAGAATCAAATCAAGTAATCACTACAAAAACAAAGCTATTACAAAATGATACTGATTCTATTGAACATATTAAAACTACACCAAAAACTGTACATGATTCTAGTAAAGGAACTGCAGATAAAACCAAAGGAATACAAAATACACGAATTTGTTCTGAAACAGATAAAAATGTTCTCAAAGTAACTCAAGTTCCTAAAGTCCCAGTTGATAATAATGCTCATAAATTGACAAATAAAGCTAAAGACGAAGAAAAAATCAATAAAAAAGATATTACAGACGTTTCACAAAATACTAAATCTAACAACAAAGAACATAATTCAGAAATAGCTAAAGTAACGCTAATTTATGAAACAATAACAACAACTGATCAGAGAACAAAACTAGATGAATCTTTAAACCTAGATCAAGATAAAGCTAAAAACATCATACAAGAAGATAACGTCATAGTTGCTAACAACACCATACAAGAAGTTTATACAAATACATCAAATCGTAATAAAAAAGTTACTTTTGCAACACTTAACGATCAAACCGAGATATCTCCAGCTTCTGAAACAATCAAACCAAAACGTGTATTGAAAGTAGAAAGACAGAATTCTTACACGGAAATATTTATAGAAGAAGCTCAAATTGATATAGAGATATGGAATAGGGAGTTCGAAGCCCGTACTACATTCTGGAAAGGTATTGACGTACCCCCTATTTTATAAAAAGTTAGCGTTGACTTTATGTCATCATAACGTATGGTAATCAATACTTCAAGTATGCGCTAACTTTTTATAATATAGAATGGTAGTCTATAACAGGCGTCACAGCTCAGTTGGTAGTAGCTCTGCCTTCCATGCTGGATGTCGCGAGTTCGATCCCCACCGAGAGTAAATGTTTTTGTGCTCAATATCTCAGCGTTACTCAACTTTTTTTTTTAATCTACATTGTCCCACTGCTGGGCAAAGGTCTCCCCCAAAGTCGTCCACTCATCCCGGTACTTGGCGACTATTCAACTATTCAACAAAAATGTTCAGGTCTTAAGTTGTAAAATAATTTCTACATTTTGTTCCTTGCTATTTTTATCATACAATCAGTTTTTTATTTAAATACCTTTGTTTTCCCACTGCTGGGCAAAGGCTTTCCTACTCTTCCAATTTTGTATTTCGATCAGTATACGACGTAGGTACAATATAATATTTGTCGCATTTCCGCTTATAAGTAAATTATAAGGAAATATTATTAATGATCTGATTAGAATAAGTTACAATGATAGTTGTCTGGATGAAATAACTTTTTGCGATAAGACCCCCTATTGTAGGGCTAATTTTAACTTAAATGATGTTTGTAATTTAATTTATAAGCCCTCAATAATGAATTTATTTATTTTAATGTTATTTATTATATATTTTCAATATCTTTTTAGAGCGAGACAAAAAACATGAGCAGGAGAAAAAATCTTTGAGCGCGGAATTAGAAGCGGAAAGACAGAGTCGACAGAAGTTATTGTCGTCACAATATGAGCTGCAGGAACGACTGGATTCTATGCAAAGGTGAGCTGCACAGATCACAGCTCAGCACAAAAATATATATTATTTTAGGTGTTGACTAGAAGCAGATAAGAATGCTTGCGTTTGTCAATGTAACAAATATCTTCACAATATGAACTGTAAGAGCGGCTGAGTTCTATGCAAAGGTGAGCTATACAGATCACAGCTCAGCACAAAAATATAGATTATTTTAGGTGTTGACTAGAAGCAGATAAGAATGCTTGCGTTTGTCAATGTAACGAATATCTTCACAATATGAACTGTAAGAGCGGCTGAGTTCTATGCAAAGGTGAGCTATACAGATCACAGCTCAGCACAAAAATATAGATTATTTTAGGTGTTGACTAGAAGCAGATAAGAATGCTTGCGTTTGTCAATGTAACGAATATCTTCACAATATGAACTGTAAGAGCGGCTGAGTTCTATGCAAAGGTGAGCTATACAGATCACAGCTCAGCACAAAAATATAGATTATTAGGTTAACTAGAAGCAAATGTAGATGAGAACGCTTCCGTTTGTCAAAGTCAAAAAACTGCTTTATTCAGTAAAATCACAGGGATCATTTAGACAAATGTAACGATTACATTAATATGAGCTGCAGGAACGACTGGATTCTATGCAAAGGTGAGCTATACAGATCACAGCTCAGTTAGCACAAAAATATAGATTATTTTAGGAGTTAGGTTGACTAGAACCAAGTGTGGTTTTGAACATAATTTTCTTTATAAAATAGTGCGAAAGAATGTAGACCGGTATGTCCGCCAATGACATTAAACTCAGTAAAATATAGATTATTAAAAAGTTTAGATAATATTGAGTAAAAACGTAAAAAACGTGTTTTTGTATGAGAGCCCCTTTTTTTAGTATTGTTATCGTGGCAAAAGAAATACATCAGCTGTCAATATTAAATTCTTACTATCACGGTTTATGAGATACGGCCGGTTTCTGGAAACCAAAATCACGATTGATTCGAGTTTGACACATAGTAATTATTTGATTTTTTCGTTGATCATCGTTCGAGAAACCGACCGTTAGTCTGACAGACGGACAGACAGACAAAGAGCGGAGTCATTGTAAAAATACAATTGTTCTATCTATGTAGTTCCTATGATACAAGCTTTTATTTTGTTTATAAAATAAAAAAATAATAAGACTAGATCACGTTTTGTGAAGTACATATAAGAATAATTTGTTAATTTGTTAATTTCTGTTTTTGACTTAAAATATTATAATTTAAATTCATTGTGCTAAATTATGCAATTGACATTGTACATAATTGTAAATTTTTCATTTCAAGACGTTGCATCCCAGCTATGGGGAATGTGTGCCACTTACCTATTTTAGTTTAAGATCAAAATGTACCACATTGAGGCAATAAAGTATTTATGATATGATATAATAGTAAATAGATAAATTAACGGATTTTTATCGCGACACATATTTTTTTTGGAGAATTAAAATAAGATCCTTCTATAAAAACCCATGTATTTTACAATTGTTGATCTGATATCTGGAAAGCTTAATAAAATATGTTTTTGGTGATATGTCTATGAATATTTTTTTATTTTTAGGGCTCCGCCGACAAAGGAGCATCGAAGATCGTTATCAGATGCCAGCACCAACTCCCAGCAAGAGACCACTATGGAAGATGTGAGTATAGCAGTACAGATACAACTCAGTTGGTAGTAGCTCTGCCTTCCATGCTGTGGGTTCGATTCCCACAAAGAACAAATGTTTGTGTAATTAACATAAATATTATTATGTTGTAGCATCGTGTTGGAAAGATTAGCCACGATGCTACAACATAATACAGTTGTAGCATCGACACGATAAGAAGAAGAAGAACATAAATATTTGATCTGTCTTTCTATGTATGCATTTAAAATGTATATAAGTATATCAGCAATCTAGTCCCCATAGTACAAGCTTTGCTTTTTGGACTAGAGTGTGATGTGTGAAATGTCCGTGAATATTAATTATTATGTTCAAAACCGCGATAGTTTCAAATATTTATAAACATAATTATAATTTCAGGATTATGGGTACGGCTCAGTGCGTTCAGTGGAGACCAGCCGACCTGCGTTAGAAGCCGTGAACTGGTCTGCTGGCACACAAGGACCTCAAAATGGACCTGCACCGGTAAACTATACCAAAATAAATATAATAAGTAGAAAAAAATGGTAGCACTCCGGGAGTGCCGGCAGAAGTGAAAACTTCAATATTAACGTTGTGTTTTCACTTTTAAGTTTTCACTTCAAAAATATAACCACAGTCGTGATTGTGTCATGTCATCGCGCAAGCGCGAATGTGACACAACGACGAAGACAACGAAGACACACTGACACAGACACATTCGCGCAAGCGCGAATGTGTCTGTGTCATTGTGATTGTGACACATTCGCGCAAGCGCGAATGTGTCTGTGTCTTCGTTGGCTTCGTCGTCATCGTCACGTCACGTCATGTCGCCACGTCATCGTCACGTCATCGCGCAAGCGCGAATGTGTCTGTGTCTTCGTTGGCTTCGTCGTCATCGTCACGTCACGTCATGTCGCCACGTCATCGTCACGTCATGTCGCCACAACACTATTTAATTGTTTGAGTCATACGTCGCGTGACCGCAAGTGTGTTCTTTTGTCGTCTCTTGTTTTACGAGCAATGTATAAAAATTAAATAAGATCTTACGCTTTTTCGACGTCACGTGACCCTGACGCGAGTTTGAAAGTTTTTACCCACCCAGCGCCGCTAAAGAAGTTTTCACTTCAAAAAACTAGGCTCTGGTCGCGTGGAACTGGCACCTGTACCCCAAGTACGAGTTTGTGCACACAGATTGTAGACACGCAATCGCCGAGCGCCACCGATTTTGTATGGAGATCCAAGAACCCCTAGCAGATTTCTCGAGAAGCTTGGATCTCCATACAAAATCGGTGGCGCTCGGCGATTGCGTCTCTACGATCTGTGTGTGCACAAACTCGTACTTGGGGTACTGGTCGCGTGGAACTGGCACCTAGAATCACCTAGTATGTAAGACGATTCTAAACGATCCGCGTGATTTTTCATGTGGCTCCTATCCGTCACTACAACAGGCAATTCTACCAATGTCAAGTGTTTGAAATATATCTCAGTTAATCGTCAAGTCTTCTGTCATTTTGACAGGCATGACAGCTCAGTTGGTAGTAGCTCTGTCTTCCATGCTGTGGGTCGTGGGTTCGATTTTCACCCAAAGCAAATGTTTGTGTGATGAACATAAATATTTGTCCTGTGTTACTATGTATACTGTATGTATTTACAGAAAAATAATGTATGTATACAAGTATTCTATCAGCAATCTAGTTCCCATAGTACAAGCTTTGCTTAGTTTGGGACTAGAGTGTGATGTGTGAAATGTCCGTTTATTATTTATTTAATATATGATAATTTATTTGTATAAGTGGAAGGCTTTGGGGTAGACCTTTGCCCAGAAGTGGGACAGTATAGGTTAAAAAAAAATATGATTTATTTGTCTTTACAGATAGCTGATGCCGGACTGGTCCTCAGAATGCAGAACAGGATATCAGCATTACAAGGAGAGTTGTCCAGAACTTCCAAACGGGCTTACGACTTGGAAGAGAGACTTATGAGTAAGGATATAAACTAATGTAAAATTGTTTTTAGGATATTATAGATTTTAAATTAAAATTATAAAAATATCTGTATATGTAATGTATTGTATTAAGTATGTCAGTCTTCTAGTACCCATAGTACAAACTTTACTTAGTTTGTGACTAGAGCGAGATGTGTGAAATGTCCTTGAATATTTATTTATTACATATTATATATTACATTCTATATTTATATTACAGCCCGGATGTCATCACCCCCCACCAATCCGAACATCGACCGCTTCAAAGTAGAAGAGTTGGAGATTGAGAACAAGAAGTTGAGAGAACATCTCGACCGATTGAGAGCGGCCGGCGATTCTACCGTCATATCCAAGGAAGTTATAGGTAACAGCTCAGTTGATACAGCTCAGATAGACGTCACAGCTCAGTTGATAGGTTACAGCTCAGATTGGCATCACAGCTCAGTTGATAGACGTTACAGCTCAGTTGACAGGTTACAGCTCAGATAGACGTCACAGCTCAGTTGATAGGTTACAGCTCAGATTGGCATCACAGCTCAGTTGATAGACGTTGCAGCTCAGTTGACAGGTTACAGCTCAGATAGACGTCACAGCTCAGTTGATAGGTTACAGCTCAGATTGGCATCACAGCTCAGTTGATAGACGTTACAGCTCAGTTGACAGGTTACAGCTCAGATAGACGTCACAGCTCAGTTGATAGGTTACAGCTCAGATTGGCATCACAGCTCAGTTGATAGACGTTACAGCTCAGTTGACAGGTTACAGCTCAGATAGACGTCACAGCTCAGTTGATAGGTTACAGCTCAGATTGGCATCACAGCTCAGTTGATAGACGTTACAGCTCAGTTGATACAGCTCAGACAAGCGTCACAGCTCAGTCGATAGGCGTCACAGTTCTCTGTCACAGTACTCTGCCTTGCCATGCTGTAGGTCGTGGGTTTGATTCCCAATAACGAATGCACTCAGACTTTATTCTATATTAACTTGGCTATCTAGTTCTATTACCTAATAAAATAAAGATACTTTCCTTATCTTATTATAATATCATCTTTTCAGAACAACTAGCTATAATGCAGAAAGAACTAGACAGAAGAAGAGACGAATGTATTCAACTGAAGAGTGTTTTATCCAATCAGGTATGTTTTTTTTATTTATCCCACTGCTGGGCTAAAGTCTCCTACTTTTTCTATAGATACTAAGATCTGTGGATTTTGTAAAATCAATAATAATCAATATGTAATATAATAATAATCAAAATAAGTAATATATAAATAATAATCGCTGGTATGATGATGAGAAAAAGATGGATGGACTGTGTGTATGATGACATGTGTAAGAAAGGTGTGAGCGAGATGACGTCTGATAGAGGAGAGTGGAAGAAGAAGTGTTGTACCGACCCCACATAATGTGGGACACGGGTAGGAAGATTAAGATGATTATCCCACTGCTGGGCTAAAGTCTATTCTACTTTGTCTAGATAATTCGTTCTGTAGAGTTTGTGACATCAGGTATATAATCGCTGGTAAGACGACCTGGACTGATTCTACTTAATTTCTATTTGTGTATCAATTTGGGATAAAAAGTAGTCTATTTTTTAACCTAGTTACAAATATAAATTATTACGGTCTATTGAAAAAGTTAGCGAAGACTTGATGTATTGATTACCATACGTAATGGTGACATAATGTCAACGCTAACTTTTTATAAGATGAAAGGTTTAGATCCACTTACTTATTTTGCTATAGAATTTCAAAGTCACATATTGAACATATAAATACTTAAATATGTAGTCATTTAAAATAATTATATTAAAATCTTCGATTTTGATCTTAAACACAGATAAAGATATTTTTGCATACATAAGTACTTATGTTTCTGCAATAATACTAATTTACAACCTAGACTTTCCAGCTTTATTTTTAGATAACCTATCTTGTTTCGTAAAGGGGAATGGGCATTTTTGAGCACGATTTAAAAAAAAATGTGCTATGTGGCAATCCGGATTTCGATACATTTAAAAAAAAAATCATGAACATTATAAAAAAGCTGCGTTTAAAAAAGCATTCAAAATGCTTTATTTCAAAGCGATAAGGCCGCCCTTTGTATTCACTGTTAACATTGTTTTTCTGTTTGCTGTATTTCCTTGTGTGTACAATAAAGCGTTTTCTAACTACATATCTATTTCATTGTGCAAATATTAATTTCATAAAAACAATAATAATTGAAAATGTAAGCTGATTATTCAGTTTTACTTTATATACTGAAGTCCCACAAAAATCAAATATAATCTATTAAAAAAAAACATTGAATCAAGTTATTACATCAAAAATTTCTTAAAATCCTGTGGAAAAAAGTTCTTTCCGAAAAATTTTTTTTTTAATATCAGCTGTCAGCAATCTAGTTCCAATAGTACAAGCTTTGCTTAGTTTTGGACTAGAGCGTGATGTGTGAAATGTCCGTAAGTAAATATATATTAAATAGATCAATAGAATCATCTATCATCATGTATCTTGTCAGATCTTGAACCAGTTAGACAGTATTTATCTAAAAATATGTTATCAGATAAACTTTAGATAAAAACATGTTTGTCTGCAAATATTTATCTATGTCTGTTTCATTATTGTTTGTTTGTCTGTTTGTAGCGTCAAAAATACTAAGATTCTAATGAAACTCCGTCAAATTTCTGTCAGTGGTTTTGACATAAAGCTAAAACTGGATATTAACGTTATTAATTGTTGATTTAATAAATATTGACATAACTTTCTGCAACTAAATAATAAAATACGTATTGATATCAATTAATTTGAATTAATTAAAAAAACCATGCGTACGAAGTAGCATAATATTGAACTCTATAATTTGTATAAAAATATATAATAATTGCATTTAATTGGCATAAATAATTATGGCATTCTTCATTCATTTATTTATTATGAAACAGTCTCGACTATTACAGTATTTACAACATGTACATAATCAATCAAATATATAAGAAACAGTTGAGCTATCTGTAGACCGTTGCAAATCGATATCTATCTAAAATAGATCAAACTAAGTATAGATAATTATCTCATTATAAAAGTAGTCAAGTACACCCAGATTAAAACACTAGTCTCGCAAAAAAACATTTTTAAGATACGCGCTATTTATACAATTTAAAAATGTCATTTTGACATAATAGCCTTGTTCAATATATTTTATAAAACATATATTTTTTCGTGGATTTTTTGAACTTAGTATACTTTTGTAGTTTTAGTGATGTGAACGTAAGAAAAATACTTAAAAAAACTATCAATATTTAGATAAAAACTAACCTAAATCATTGGCGATTGATTTTGTGATAAGATTTCTAATAAATGTTTGTTTTAGTGATGTTATTGTGATTATAAAACAACGAAAATAAAAATGTTTGAATACAGTGCTTAAAATACATCAATATCGATTCATTCTAATAATAATGCTTAAATAAACAGTGTATTTAATTATTATAAAAAAAATATCGACTTATCTAGACTGTGAATAAAAAAATGTGCCGAGTTTAAGTTGAAACAAATATACTTGATTCATTAAAATCACGCGGATCATTTAGAATCGTGTTATACACTAGATTCTAGGTGCCAGTTCCACGCAACCAGAGCCTAGAACGGGCAACAAACTTACGGCCTGGTTCCTACTGTTTTTTATGTTATTTACAAAGATATATATAATAATATAAAAATGGCGATAACTGTGTCTGGTATAAGAATATCTAAAACTTTATACATGGACGCTCCTATGTGTAGAAGTAATTTCTATTACTGCAGGAAACAGGTATCTATACTAATATTATAAAGAAGTAAAGTTTGTGTGTATGTTAAATTGTGAGGGGTAATCTCGGGATCTACTGAACCGATTTTAAAAATTATTCCACCAATAGAAAGCCACATTATTGCTGAGTGTCACGTTATATAAAAAAGCGAAAAATGAAAAGGCTTTTACGTGGTAGTCCGTTTTGCAAAATGAATCGGAGAAAAAACGGTCGAATTATGCCCAACGAAGTGGGCACGGGTCAGCTAGTTATATATCTATATAGGTACATAAGATTTTCAAAGGTTGTCTGGAAGAGATCGCTTTCAGCGATAAGACCGCCCATTGTACATTTTATATGATATTTGTCTTTCTTTTGTTATTTTACTTTATAATGTTTGGTTAATTGTACAATAAAGTATTTTTCATTCATTCATTCATTCATTTTCGTATCGTAATCAGTTTGACAGACGTCACAGCTCAGTTGGTAGTTCTGCATTCCAGATGTGGGTCGTAGGTTCGATCCTCACCAAGAGCAAATGTTTGTGTGAGGAACACTCATGTTTGTTGTGTCTGGGTGTTACTATGTATTCTATGTATGTATTTACAAAACAAATGTTTGTTCTTGGTGGAAACTGAACCCACGCACGACCCACAGCATGGAAGGCAGAGCTACTACCAACTGAGCTGTGACGTCTGTGATATGTATTTTTTTGTTGTTTTCTCTATAATGTCGCAACTAGAGGACCGATTTTGATGATACTTAGAATATTTGAAGTTTTTAGCTAGGCTACTTTTTATCCCAAATTATTGAAAAGTTAGTTTTAGAATAAATTACATTTTCCGAGTATGATTTTGTATCAAGAAAAGTATTTCAAACATTCAAGAAAATCGAACCCGCCCCTTTTACACCCCAGTCACTTACTACTGTCACAGACAAATGAGTTTGTAGCCAAAGAGAATAATATATTTTTAATTAGATATTTTTTTTTTAAATATACTTATACTTATTAAAATAAGTAATATTTTCTGGTCTCAGAAACCATGGTTCCAAGCTCTAAAGAATGTTGTAAGTAAAAAATAAAACGCTTTTAGATTTATTTGATTATAGATTTTTAACAATATCCCACCAATATATTTATTTGCAAATAGCATATAAAGTTATACTAGAAAATTACACGCATTCTTTACTTTAATGGCACTGCATGATAAAAACAATAAAAAAACTATATTAGTATTAAAAAAAAAGTATTTTATCAGCAATCTAGTTCCCGTAGTACAAGCTTTGCTTAGTTTGTGACTAGAGTGTGATGTGTGAAATGTCCGAGAATATTTATTATTAATCAAAATTATGTTAATAAGTAAAGTTTGACAGGCGTCACAGCTCGTTGTAGCTCTGCCTTCCATGGGTTATGGGTTCGATTCCCACCAGAGCGAATGATTGTATGATGAACATAAATATTTGTTTTGAGTCTGGGTGTTATTTATTCTTTGCATGTTTTTACAAAATAAGTATTCTATCAGCAATCTAGTTCCCATAGTACAAGCTTAACTTAGAGTCCCCGCAGACTGCATACATCTGCATACTGATTAAGAAGCCGACCAAACTATCGGCCGATAAAAAGTCTGCAGTTTGCGGGGGCCCTTAGTTTGTGTTAGAGTTTGATATGAGAAATGTTTATGAATATTTATAAGTTAAAATGCACCTTATATCTACAGACGGTGAACCTAAAATCGCTCGCTTCCTCCAACTACGGCTCTGACGTCGATATCATTAATGAAGACGGAGAATTAGCCACAGCTTATGAAGCCCAAAAAGATATCAATAGGTGAGTTTATATTAAAAAATAAAACTTTTAATGCTAGATAAGATAAAAGAATGAATTCTAGAAACAAACTTACGACTATACAGTATTTACAAAATGTACATAGTCATATAAAATACATAAGAAACAGTTGAGCTATCTACAGACCGTTGCAAACGATCTACAGATAGCTCAACTGATCCAAATCAGTACCAATCGGAAGCGTACCCAAGACACTGGCTGCATTGCCGCGCTGAATAGCAATGCTGATACGTTGGGCCAGATACTCACCAGCCCTCGGGTCACGCGTCGCTTCGACTAGACGCCCAGAAATATTTTTTTCATTTTTAAATTTTAATTTTAACTCTAGAATAAATCCTATTTATATTTTATAAACAGCACAGTTGTTTTTTTCTCTAGCTTGTCTTGTCCCACTGCTGGGCAAAGGCCTCCCCAAAACCCTTCCACTTCTTTCTATCCTTGGTAGTGTCCCACCAATTCAAGTTATTATGTTATTATGAAGAATAAGACCTATTTATTTATCAATTGATTTATCCAATTAACACGGTTCTACATCAATTAATAAAGGTACAAACTAGTTGTGCATTTATTTTTAAGTTTTAAAAGGTCTGGAAGACAATGTATATTTAGTTATGTAAACTCGTTATTTTCTTGTATTTCTAGTAGTCTTAAGATGTGCAATATTAAATTTCCATTCATTCATTCACTCATTCTCTCACTCACTCACTCACTCACTCATTCACTCACTCACTCATTCACTCACTCATTCACTCACTAATTCACTCACTCATTCACTCACTCATTCACTCACTCATTCACTCACTCACTCATTCATTTATATACCTTGTGTCAATACAGTCTTTTATTATTTTTAGACAATTACAAGATGAGCTACTAGCCGAAAAGAAATTCTACTCGGAACATATATCGAAATCGAAATCAGAAATCGACAGACTTCGCGATGAGAACGAGAAATATCAAAAGTAAGTTTCTATTATACAGGGTGATTTTTTGAGTTTTTTTTAAGAGGGAATGGTTCTTTTCACATTTCTCTAACTCTCGTGGTTTCGGACTTGGCCATTTCTCATTCTCAAAAGACCATCCTGTATATAATTTTATATAGTTATGTAAGTTGATAACAAGTAGAGATCTTATAGAGAAAGTCTCAATGAGAAACTCTTACTAAGAATGTCGCACAGAGAAAGTCTCACTGAAAAAGTCTCGCAGAGAAACTCTTAAAGGAAGTCTCACAGAGAAAGTCTCGCTATGAAAGTCTCACCGAGAAAGTCTCACTGAGAAAGTCTCATTGAGAAAGTCTCACTGAGAAAGTCTTACTGAGAAAGTCTCACTGAGAAAGTCTCACTAAGAAAGATGGAAGGATGTTCACTTAACTTCGTTAATGGACTGTCTCTGTGAGGTAATGTCCTAGCTAAAATGTTACCACAAAATTAGGTTTTTTTGTAATTTTATCATCTACTTTTTGGTCTATAAATACTCCAAACAAAAATGTAACCAATCCTCATAGATTTAGAGCATATTATCCCTTTCCTCTCTTCCAGCTTCTCCAAAGAGTTTAAGACAAAGATATTACAAGAAATTCTTAGAAGATATTGGAAAAAACATTTTAATTTGAAGAAATATTTCAAGCAATTGATATCTTCAAGTAACTTTTTTGTGCATTTAACGTTTTCTATATTAAATACTTTTTAATTTTTATTTTTATGCATGTTATGTTTGGTTTTGGAATATAGTTTATTTTGAAAAATGCAAGTTATTTATACAAACATGTTTAGGAAACAACTTAAAATTTAAAAATATGCTATAGACTAATCAAAACGTTTATTTGATCAGGTTTTTACGAAGTTCTTAAACCGCATTGCAACCACCGGCTCTTTTCAGGACCTCATTGCAACCACCGGCTCTTTTCAGGGTCTCATCGCAACCACCGGCTCTTTTCAGAGCCACATTGCAACCATACCATCGCAACCACCGGCTCTTTTAAGAGCCTCATCGCAACCGCACTATCGCAACCACCGGCTCTTTTCAGAGCCACATCGCAACCACACCATCGCAAAAACCGTCTCTTTTCAGAGCCACATCGCAACCGCACCATCATAACCGCACCATCGCAACCACTGGCTCTCTTCAAAGCCTCATCGCAACCGCATCATCGCTACCACTGGCTTTCTTCAGAGCCTCATCGCAACCGCATCATCGCTACCACCGGCTCTTTTCAGAGCCCCATCGCAACCACAACATCGCTTAACAACCGGCTCTTTTCAGAGCCCCATCGCAACCACAACATCGCTTAACAACCGGCTCTTTTCAGAGCCCCATCGCAACCACACCATCCCAACTACCGGCTCTTTTCAGACCCCATCGCAACCACAACATTGCTTAACAACCGGCTCTTTTCAGAGCCCCATCGCAACCACAACATCGCTTTACCACCGGCTTTTTTCAGAGCCCCATCACATTCACAACAACGTTTATCAACCGGCTCTTTTCAGAGCCACATCGCAACCACAACATCGCTTAACAACCGGCTCTTTTCAGAGCCACATCGCAACCACAACATCGCTCAACAACCGGCTCTTTTCAGAGCCCCAACGCAACCACAGCATCACTTTACCACCGGCTCTTTTCAGACCCCATCGCACCACAACATCGCTTAACAACCGGCTCTTTTCAGAGCCACATCGCAACCACAACATCGCTTAACAACCGGCTCTTTTCAGAGCCACATCGCAACCACAACATCGCTTAACAACCGGCTCTTTTCAGAGCCACATCGCAACCACAACATCGCTTAACAACCGGCTCTTTTCAGAGCCCCATCGCAACCACACCATCCCAACTACCGGCTCTTTTCAGACCCCATCGCAACCACAACATTGCTTAACAACCGGCTCTTTTCAGAGCCCCATCGCAACCACAACATCGCTTTACCACCGGCTTTTTTCAGAGCCCCATCACATTCACAACAACGTTTATCAACCGGCTCTTTTCAGAGCCCCATCGCAACCACACCATAACTTGATTATCGGCTCTTTTCAGAGCCACATCGCAACCACAACATCGCTTAACAACCGGCTCTTTTCAGAGCCACATCGCAACCACAACATCGCTTAACAACCGGCTCTTTTCAGAGCCACATCGCAACCACAACATCGCTTAACAACCGGCTCTTTTCAGAGCCACATCGCAACCACAACATCGCTTAACAACCGGCTCTTTTCAGAGCCACATCGCAACCACAACATCACTTTACCACCGGCTCTTTTCAGATCCCATCGCACCATAACATCGCTTAACAACCGGCTCTTTTCAGAGTTACATCGCAACCACAACATCGCCTTACCACCGGCTCTTTTCAGAGCCTCGTTGCAACCACACCATCGCTTGACTATCAGCTGTTTTCAAAGCCACATGGCAACCACACAAAAATAAACCACAACAAGAAACAACACAAGAATTCGTTTCCACATAAATTTGGCCCAAGCT
Organism: Ecliptopera silaceata; assembly: GCA_932527185.1. Lineage (NCBI taxonomy): Eukaryota > Metazoa > Arthropoda > Insecta > Lepidoptera > Geometridae > Ecliptopera > Ecliptopera silaceata. The sequence continues at coordinate 1,588,876 of OW052217.1, read as the reverse complement.
ATGATAATCCTACTGACCTTGGCTTGGTCTTGGGTCGTATTGAATTCTATCAATATTATTGTTTATGTTTCAGATTACTTAGTGCTGAATTAAGCGAACAACCAAAGAGTAAGGGCCAGGAGTTTGCGCAGAATGAAATCATTAGACTTGCGGCTGAGAGCTTAGCCTTACAGGTATGTAACCTTACAGAGTGGGAGTTAGTCTTACAGAGTGGTAGTAAGGCTTATAAGAGTGGAAGTATGTGTTACGGAGTGGATGTATACCTTATCTCTTCTTCTAGGCTCTGTTCGCGTGGAACTGGCACCTAGAATTACCTAGTATGTAAGACGATTCTAAATGATCCGCGTGATTTTATTGAATAAAGAAATTTTTGAATTTGAATCGAGTGGATGTGTTATGCTTCAGAAGTCAGCCTAATAAATAAATAAATAATGCTGGACAATCCATACAACATCATCTAGCCCCAAGCTAAGCAGAGCTTGTGTTATGGGTACTAGAAGACTGACATACTTATTACAATACATTACATAGATAGATATTTTTTACTATACATATAAAATACCCAGAACACCCGGAATATATATGCAGATCGTACAACATTTATCCCAAGGCGGGAATCGAACCCGCAACCTCCGCTCCGCAGGCAGACCTTCGCCCACTGCGCCACATGCAATTTTCATTTCATTTATTTATTTTTAAACAATTATAAATCGTATTAGAATATATATATCATTAAAATTACATCGGTCGTCGAATTAACTTAATGGTAAATATGCTAGTATATAACATTTATTGGTATTTACAGGAAAGAGTTGATAAGTTATCGGAAAGTTGTCGTCGGTACAAGAACCAAATACGATTACTGGTACATAAATTGAAGGAAGTCGGCATTGAAGACGTTAACGATATTTTGGAGAACAATGGTGAGCTCATATAGTAACAAAGTTGACAAGCGTCACAGCTCAGTTGGTAGTAGTTCTGCCTTCCATGTGGGTCGTGGGTTTGAATCCCACCCAGAGCAAATTCAAAATAGTTTGTGTGATGAACATAAATATTTGTTCTGTGTATAAGTCTGTACAAAAAAAATATATGCTATCAGCAGTCTAGTTCCCATAGTACAAGCTTTGCTTAGTTTGGGACTGTCTGAGATGTCCGCGAATATTTATTTATTTAAATAATTGAATTCGACTTACTAATAAAACATAACAAAATACATTTGCAGTAAATGCCACTATTTTGAAAAAAAAAACATTATTTTTGTTAAATTGTTTTTGCCAATTTTTATTCTTTTTATTCTTCATTGTACACACATATACAAAAATAAAACTTAAATAAAATTGCGAGCTTTACCCTGAAAAGAGGTCTAAAAATTTATTTTTTTCTAGATTCGATAGTACCGCCCAATGCGTCGATGACCCAAGAGATAGCGCCGGTCACACGTAAGAAAGAACGCGAGTACCTCGGCATGTTCGAATACAAAGTGCAGGACGAAGCTACCATCATCAAGAAACTTATTTCAGGTGATTTTGTCATTACTTAACTCTCCCTCATTTCCCTTCTCCACTCACTTCCTCCCACTCACTTACACTCTAAACACTTCCTCCCTTAACACTTTCCACCACTCAGTTCCATCCTAAACACGTCCTCCCTTAACACTTCTTCCCTAAACACTTCCTCCCTTAACACTTCCCCCTAAACACTTCCCTCTAAACACTTCCCCCTAAACACTTCCCATAAACACTTCCCCCTAAACACTTCCTCTCCAAACACTTCCCCTTAAACACTTCCCTCTAAACACTTCCCTCTAAACACTTCCCATAAACACTTCCCCCTAAACACTCCCTCTCTAAACACTTCCCCTTAAACACTTTCCTCCACACACTTTCCTCCACTCACTTCCTCCCGCTCACTTCCTCCCAATCACTTCCTCCCTTAACACTTCCACCCTAAACACTTTCCTCCGGTAGGAACCAGGCCGTAAGTTAGTTGCCCGTTCTAGGCTTTGGTGGCGTGGAAGCACCTAGAATCACCTAGTGAGACAATTCTACTTAAATGATCCGCGTGATTTCATTGAATAAAGAAATATTTGATTTGATTTGCTCGACGGTCCGCCTGAGACGCGGAAGGTTGCGGGTTCGATTCCCGCCTTGGGATAAATGTTTGCATGTTCTGCAAATATTTATTCCGGGTGTTCTGGGTATTATATGTATAATAAAAAATATGTATGTAATGTATTGTATTAAGTATGTCAGTCTTCTAGTACCCATAACACAAGCTCTGCTTAGCTTGGGGCTAGATTATGTTGTGTGGATTGTCCAGCATTATTTATTTATACTAATTTAATCCTTATTTCTATAGACCTTAAGCCCAAAATCGCGGTGGGTTTGCTACCCGGCCTGCCTGCATACATACTATTCATGATGTTACGACACATGGACCACGTGGACGATGAACCTAAGATGCATCAACTCATGAAGGCAGTACGAACTGGCGTCAAGAAAACATTGAAGAAACGAGGCGATAATGTGGAATATAATTGTCTCTGGCTGGCTAATATGCTAAGGTAATATATACTGTAATGTTTTAGGCATAAATATTATCTATACTTCTATACTGATATTATATAGAGGTAAAGTTTGTGTGTTTGTATATTTGTTATATTGTAAGGGGTAATCTCGGGATCTACTGAACCGATTTCGGAAAAAAAATAAACCCCCATACCCCTTTTTGGTTTATATTGCAATTTTTGTATAAAATATTGGTTCTCAAAGAATGTTACAAAATTTTCTACCAATACTCGATAAACTTTAATTACTTAAATCCTTTTTTATAAAAAGGTTTTCTTTAAATACTCTAAAAGATACTTCAAAATCAAATGCAGATCCGTCGATAAATAACGCTACAAAAAACTACCCCCACACCCCTTTTAGGTTTTTATTCCAATATTTTAAATAGAGTCCTAAACATGGCTCTCAAATAATGTAACTAAATATTCTCTTAATACTCGATACCTTTTTTATAAAAAGGTTTTCAAAAAATTCTAATGCTGGGGCCACATTAGCGGGCTACGGCGAATATTCGTGTTAACGCGATGTATGTGGCCGGGTACATCGTGTCATCGCGTAGTATTTAGACAAGAAGATCGCCTATACCCGAACACGATGTTTTTGTCGCGCCAACACGATACGAATATTCGCCCGCTTATGTAGCCGAAGCATAACAGATACTAAAACACACGGGTCAAAGTCAAATCCAGATCATTAAATAACTAAATTTTCCCTCAATACTAGATAAACTTGAATGAAATCCTTTATTTTCAGATTACTAAATAACTTGCGTCAGTACAGTGGCGACGCGGTGTACCAGACTGCAAACACTCCGCGGCAGAATCAGCAATGCTTAAGGATATTTGACCTCTCTGAATACAGACAGGTGTTGAGCGATATAGCTGTCTGGATATACCAAGGTTTGTTTATTTTTATATAAATAAAATAAATATATATTTTATTTTTATTGTAGTAGGATTAGGTACAACTTGTTTTTCTCTCTATAACATGCCACACCATCTTTCTGCACATCCAAGAAGACTGGCAGACAATGCTCTTAGCATTAAGTCCTCCTAGCACTAACCCTATGTGTGAAATTTTAAAATAAATTAATAAATATTCATGGACATTTCACACATCTCAGTGTAGTCCCAAACTTAGCAAAGCTATGAGAACTAGACTGCTGATAGAATACGTTTTTTTTTAAATACGTACATAGAAATACCCAAACCCAGATTATTAAAATATAGAAATAACAGAATATAGAAATATTTATGTTCATCACACAACCATTTGCTCTGGGTATCGAACCCACGATCCACAGCATGGAAGGTAGAGCTACTGAGCTGTGATGCCTGTCTTTCATCTTTTGCTTATTCTCTCTCTCTTCCTGATCGTATTGTAGTTTTTTCTCTTTTCCTCTTTGTTTCCTTCTGTTAAAATTCTAACCAAATCTTCCAGGTCTAATCCATCTGCTGGAGAAGCAGCTTGAACGTCTCATAGTGCCAGCTATCCTGGAGCACGAGGAGATTAGCGGACTGTCCGGCCTGTCCGCCGCGACCGGACGTCCGGCGTCCGGCTCCGCGTCCGGCCCCGCGTCCGGCCCCGCGCCCGGCCCGCAGCGACTTAAGCAGGAGCTGACCATCATGCATGAACACCTGCATACTTATAGTGTCTATCAGCCGCTAAGAGTCATGATATTCAAACAGGTGAGACATTATTTAAAAACACTTAAAATAAAAAGTAAAAAAAATTAGTCACTAAAAATGTATTGAATAAGTCACTAAAATTGTTTAGTAATGAAGTATGTAAGTCAGTGAAATTATTTAGTAAAGAAGCATGTTAGTCACTAAAATTGCTTAATAAAGAAGCATGTTAGTCACTAAAATTGCTTAGTAAAGAAGCATGTTAGGCACTAAGATTGTTTAGTAAAGAAGCATGTAAGTCACTAAAATTGCTTAGTAAAGAAGCACGCAATTTACTAAAATGGTTAAATAGTAACTAAAATTGTCTATTAGTCATTAAAATTATCTTGTTACTAATTTGTTCTCGGTGGGAATCGAACCCACGACCCACAGCATGGAAAACAGAGCTATCAACTGAACTGTGACGCCTGTCAATATAAAACCATAACGTATAAAGATGTACAATAAAGTATTTTCATTCATTCATTTAAGCTGGTCTACTATGTATATGTACAAGTATTTTCATTCATTCATTTAAGCTGGTCTACTATGTATATGTATAAGTATTTTCATTCATTCATTTAAGCATGTCTACTATGTATATGTACAAGTATTTTCATTCATTCATTTTAGCTATACTTCATTATATATGTACAATAACATATTTTCATAATTAAAAACATATTTTAATTATTTCCAGCTGTTCTATTACATCTGCGCGTACAGTCTAAACCAGCTGTTGCTGCGCAAAGACCTGTGCTGCTGGGCCAAGGGCCTGCAGATACGGTACAACATCTCACACCTGGAAACCTGGATTAAGGAGCATTTAGCTGAATATGGACATCAGAGCGTAAGTAGATAGATATATAACTCCACAAAAAAATACAGATAAAACAAAGAACATAAATAATGGTAACACAATGAGCGGCCTTATCGCTGAATGCGATCTCTTCCAGGCAAGCGAAACACAACTCAAATTACAAGAAAATACTCGCAAATGAGGTGATAAATAAAGCTGCAAAAAGTGCCTCACTTTTTCCCCTATTTCCATTCCAATCAAAAATCGCAATCAACAAAAATCAAAGGCAAAATTACTTTATTCAATAAAATCACGCGGATCATTTAGAATCGTCTTACATACTAGGTGATTCTAGGTGCCAGTTCCACGCGACCAGAGCCTAGAAGAACGGGCAACAAACTTACGGCCTGGTTCCTACCGTTTTTTTATATAATCCTTATAAAGAATTGCAATAAAGATAAATACAGAAGTTCTATCTAAGTAATGTATTGTATTTAAGTATGTCAGTCTTCCTATAACACAAGCTCTGCTTAGCTTGGGGCTAGATGATGTTGTGTGGATTGTCCAGCATTATTTATTTATTTCAATGTAACAGATGTTTGTACGTTACAAACATTTATCCCAAGGCGGGAATCGAACCCGAAACCTCCGCGTCGCAGGCAGACCTTCACCCGTCGCGCCACATCGGTCGTCAAATGATGTGTGAAATGTCCGTGAATATTTATTTATCAAAAATGTTATTTTATTTTAGGTTAAAGATATCATAATAACTAAAATAATAGTATTTACAAATAATTATTACATCTAAACTAGTAAACAAATAGTATTTTTCTTATTTTTTTTTGTTTTTCTCAGGTTGAAGAGATCCTAGGGGTCCTTCGTCCAATAACACAAGCGGTCCAATTACTTCAAGCTCGGAAATCTATGCAAGATGTACAAAGTACTGTCGAGATGTGCTCCAATCTAACTGCCATGCAAGTCTGTAAGGTAAGCATGACAGGCGTCACAGCTCAGTTGGTAGTAGCTCTTCCATGCTGTGGGTCGTGGGTTTCCCACCCAGTAGCTCTACCATGAGTTTTTACAATCTATACTCGCTAGCGTCTGTAGTTAAAAAAATTATTGAAGATTTGTACAGCGCCTCTAGCGGATAGTTGGGTACTAAAACTCGTAATATTAATATTGACGTAACTACTGTAGTAAAGTCAGGCGATTTTACTGTGACAACTCATGGTAGAGGTACAGAGCAAATGTTTGTGTGATGAACATAAATATTTGTTCTGTGTCTGAGTGTTTCTATGTATGTATTTACAAAAAAAAGTAAGTATATGTAAGTATTCCATCAGCAATTTAGTTTCCATAGTACAAGCATTGCTTAGTTTGGGACTAGAGTGTGATATGTCCGTGAAGTAAATATTTATTTATTATATTAATAAAATTATATGCATATAAAATACATAAAAAACAGTTGAGCTATCTACAGACCGTTGCAAACGATCTATAGATAGTTCAACTGATCCAAATCAGTACCAATAGGAAGCGTACCCAAGACACTGGCTGCATTGCCGCGCTGAATAGCAATGCTGATACGCTGGGCCAGATACTCACCAGCCCTCGGGTCACGCGTCGACAACACTGGACGCCCAGAAATAATTTTGAAAACATAATTATATTATAATTATAATTAATAATTACAGATTCTAAATATGTACACTCCAGCGGAGGAATATGAAGTGAAAGTGACTCGAGAGTTTATTCATGAGATTCAGAAGAAAATGCAAGAAAAAGTAGGAACCAATCCGGATAAAGAACCGGTAAGTAATATTATAAGTATATTTATTATAAATATTATAAGTTATCTATGTGTATAATTATAATCTATTTACATATTAAATGATATAATAGAAAAACTAACTTATAAACACGAAAGTACACGAAAGTTTGGATGGATGGATGGATAGATGGAAGGATGGATGGATGGATGGATGGATGGATGGAAAGATGGATGGATGTGTGGATAGTGTGGATTATGAATGACTTTGACTTTAATACGAGTTTGTGCACACACGGATCGTAGCTTCTCAAGAAATCTGCTAGGGGCGCTGCTTGGATCTCCATACAAAATCGGTGGCGCTCGGCGATTGAGTCTCTACGATCCGTGTGTGCACAAACTCGTACTTAGGGCTCTGTTATTGTGTATACCTGTGGGTTAATAAACGTTATTTCTTTTATTTCTAAGTTACACTCAGATATATTTTTATATATTATTTTTAAATTTTTCAGCAAAATCTCCTAATGGACTCTAAGATGATATTCTCAGTTCAGTTTCCGTTCAACCCGTCGCCGATTAGATTGGAAGCGGTGGATTTACCTGAAGTTCTAGAATTAGATGGATTACTTACTAAAATATAAATAATAACCTAAATTTATTCATAAAAAATATGTAAAATTTGCGAAAATGTCCTTATAATATCACCATTTTTATTTGTATAGGATGTATATAATTTGTAAAAAAAAATAATACTACCCTCTGTATTTATGTAGTTAAAAATTTGGTAAAAATCTAATTAAATCCAGCTTTTTTTATTTATACAGATTGTGTAATTGTGAAAAAAAAACTACTTTGTTTATAAACATGGTGTATTAAAAACACTTGCGAAATATTGGGGAGTTACATTACTGATACTTTCTTTTTACAAGTACAGGGTGTATTAAAAGCATTCGCGATAATTTTCGGGGGGAAATAGCACAATGGTTAAAAGTCAAAGTTATTTTATTTGCAGGAATTAAAGTGTACATAGGTGGCAAAAGATACATATAGTCCCAATATAATTCTACCTTATAATGAATGCAAAATTGAATAAAATACAATTCATTATTTAATACATTTTGAACAGAAGAAAAGATTTCCCTTTTTCTCAACTTTTGATTCTATTGATACAATTTCATAGGTGCTTTAATCCCCCGAAGTTTTCGAGAGTAGTTTTATTATCCCCCAGATTTGTATTATATTTTCTTTAGGTATATACAAGATGGTCTTGATTTTTAGTTATTACATCATAAATACATCAAATATAGTTTATCAATACAATTCATAAAAAACAACCTATTGCTAAATATAATATAAGATCAATTTAAGTCGCTTAATATTATTATTTGACCTCTTAACAGCTATTATGTTTTTAATTGATGTATTTTTTGTGTTTTTAGACCAACCTGTATTACTATCTAGATTTCAATATAGATTTGATTCTAAAACACATGAGTAAAAAAAAATTGCACTGTAGACTTAGGTTTTAAGTTAGATCATCTACTTCAATAATACTTAACTTGGGATTCAAACCTACGAATTCCACTCTTGCCTTTGCATTTCAAGTACTTATTTTCAACTTAAGTTCCTATAAACATTCCATATTTATATTTTGCCATAATTGTATTTCAATCAGGTGCCATTTATATAAAACGAAATTTTTATTTAACAATTCTTGTTATTAAGTATTGTTATTTGTTATTCCATTTACAAAATTATGTTGTTTTATTATACAGGGTGTTTGGAAGGGAGCTGTACATACGCCTAGGGTAGAAACTAGGGATAGTCTGCTACCTACCCCCGCCCATTATATTGACCTTGGCCTCAAGGTTTTTTTTTAATTTATTATTATTTTTTATTTGACTTTTTTATGATTTTTTGACTAAAACTACCTGTAGCTCAAAATCTATCCATGGGACCGGTCGGCTAATGGTCTTGTTTTAATCGTTAGAGTCTTAGGGTCCTGCAAAAAATTATTTTACACCAGAAAATTGTGGAGAAGAAAAGTTATGGGGCCTGAAGTACCGTAGTAAGGTAAAGAAATAATTTTAAGGGCAACTTTCTATGGGGTTTAAAAAAAAACTAACAGGGTTGGAGTTCTTCTGATTTTTTTAAAACATCCTCAGTCCATGCCCTTTCTAACGATATGCTAAAAGTGTAATTATCACTTTTATTTTATTTTAGTAGTTTAATCACATGGGTTGTTAGAAACGGGGTATTTTGGGAAAAGTTTCAAAACACCACAAGGGGGAAGCATGTTGCAAAAATTCAAGTGTATTTATCTTCTGAGCCAAATATCACGTGATACCTCTCTACATTATTTTATTCGAAATTAATGATCATTCCTTTATTTAATATGGTTTTTAAACAAGTAAAATTTAAATCTAAGTGTTTTGGCAATTAATAGCTGTAAGCCTTCATTTTTGTCCAGTGACGTCAGCAAAATTAATTACAAAAATATAAATGACAACTTCAAAACAAATTGACGACCGATGTGGCGCGGTGGGCGAAGGTCCGCCTGCGACGCGGAGGTTGCGGGTTCGATTCCCGCCTTGGGATAAATTTTTAAACGATCTGCAAATATTCATTTCGGGTGTTTTGGGTATTTTATATGTATAATAAAAAATATCTATCTATGTAATGTATTGTATTAAGTATGTCAGTCTTCTAGTACATAACACAAGCTCTGCTTAGCTTGGGGCTAGATGATGTTATGTGGATTGTCCAGCATTATTTGTTTATTTGATGATGACGTCACCGAACAGAAATGGCTCTTAAGATACATTTAATAGTTTTAAATAGCTTGGAAAAGATTTTATAGCGAGCATAATAGGACAATATATTATTTACTTTAATATAGAATATACCTATATCTTTAAAAAAAACTAATCTACGAATAAAGTAGTTCAAATTGTTCTATAATTAGTTATAATTAAGTTTTTGTTAAAAAATAGTTATTTGTTTTTATAAAGCTATTTAGGGTGCTCGATTTTGATAAAATTCTTATGATAATAGTTACTAGTTTTTCGGTTTTTATTTTATAAGTATTTCATTAATCGGAATTATTAAATAAAACTGCTAAAATGATATTTATATATAAATAAAGCGTGTGCATCATTTGTTCAAAATAATTAATGGACTCAAGTAGTTAGCTTAGTACGAATGTTACCATAATATTAGGTGCTTAGATATGGCAACTTTAAGGTAGATAACATTATTTTATGTACAGGGTGTAATAAAACTACTCCAAAATATAACGTTAGTGAGACGAAGTCGCGTTCACCACTTAAATATAAAACAAAATATATCTTGCCTTGTCAGTGTCAATAATTCATCATTCTTAAGTTTATTTTATTTGTAAACACAATGACCATAAATCTGAATATATAAAAAAAAATCTGAATAATAGTTATTTTGTTAGTCAAGTCGCTGTCCAGAATAGATGAGACACTTTTTGGAACAGTACCTCTACCATGAGTTGTCACAGTAAAATCGCCTGACTTTACTACAGTAGTTACGTCAATATTAGTATGACGAATTTTAGTACCCAACTATCCGCTAGAGGCGCTGTACAAATCTTCGTACATTTTTTTAACTACAGACGCTAGCGAGTATAGTAAATATAGTATAGTAAAAACTCATGGTAGAGCTACAGATATGTCAAAGTCGCTGAAAAATCTTTGTCGGTCCTGTTTTTGGTGGTTATTTTCGTACACCCTGTATAAATCAGTATTTATTCAATGTACTTAATTTGTTTGTATATTTGATGTTAGTGTATATTCTTGTTTTATTGTCTGATATTTTGAATAGATAATTATTTATAATAATAATTATGTAGTAATATAGATACCTATTTACTTAAACTTCTATCAAATTATATTTATAGTATGTTGTTAAAATATTAGTGCTCAATGTATAACATTCCATAATATTTAATATTATTAGTCAAATATAAAAAAATAGAAAAATATTTATTTTACAAACAATTAGTTTAGAAATATATCTGCCTTAACAGTGTTATTTATCAAATGTTTACAAAACAAAATAAAATCAGCTTAGAAACATAATAAAAGTATTAAACTATAGACAAAATATATAATAATGAGCTAAATAATTAAAAAAAAATGTCTATACATGATGCTTTGGGAGTTGCCTGAGGCACGTCCAAAAAAACTGCCATTAAATGTCCCATCTGCCCCCGATATTAGTAATCGAGGGCTTATATGAATAGAAATTCGTTTATAAATTATAATTATTATTAAAAATAATAGAAAACTTCCATAACCTAACGTATGTTTTATTTCTGCTATATTCAATCTTATAGGTATTCATATAAAAAAAAGACGTGTGGCACTCGGGGACTGCCGCGGTAAAGCTATTGCATAGCATTTTTTGCTGGATTACGCATACGTGTTAGGTTATTTCGTTACGGAATTTCTGGATTCGGTCTCCACGCTCAACGCCCGCGATAGAAGCTATGCAATAGCTTAAAATATTTAATTAATACCTACTTTATCATATGCAACACTAACGGCCGGTTTCTCGAACGATGATCAACGAAAAAATTTAATAATTACTATGTGTCAAACTCGAATCAATCGTGATTTGGGTTTCCAGAAACCGGCGGTAAGTATGGTAACCGCGCGAAAGTTAGCAAAAAAACTACTTTCAATCATAATCTTGTTCTGTTAGTATTTAAAGTGTTCAAAAGCAATATACAAATGTTCATATCTTATATTATTAGGTAATTAAAAGTATATATAGTTAATAAATTAATGTATTCAAAAGGCTTATAAAGGAGAATGGACCACAAGAAACTTTCCTCGGATTACCACATTTAATGTACCTACCTAACATTTAAGCTTCAATTAGTGGTCCACCTAAGTCCTGGAACCAGCTCAGGGGGGGGTCATGGCCCCATGACCAAGGGCGGATCCAGCTTTGGCGCCAGGGGGGGGGGTCACATAGTCGTCAAGTCAAGAATTTAATTTTGATAATGTAATTCCCAAACGTTTGCCATTATACAAAGTTATTACATATGTAGTTACATTAATTCTGTATGGTAAAATAATTATGTTCAATTAGTGGTCCACCTAAGTCTTGGAACCAGCTCAGGGGGGTCATGGCCCCATGACCCCCCTAGATCCTCCGTTGCGCCATGACCCCCCCACCTGGATTCGCCGTTGGTGCACAGATCATAGAGACGCGATCGCCGAGCGCCACCGATTTTGTATGGAGATCCAAGCTTCTCAAGAAATCTGCTAGGGGCGCTGCTTGGATCTCCATACAAAATCGGTGGCGCTCGGCGATTGCGTGTCATAGTCGTATCGTAAACGTATCGTAACAGTGACGTATTTGAGATACACTGCGCGTCAACGCTATTATGCTATTATGATTATGATTATGATTATGATAGTATATGTCCCCCAATTATTATCAACTATTCTTACGGTCTATCTTATAAAAACTGCGCAGACTTGAAGTATTGATTACCATACGTAATGATGACATAAAGTCAACGCTAACTTTTTATAAGATAGTGGGTTAGCCTCTAGAAGTGTTACATATGTTATTATGAGTGATGTATACAGTTTTATAGATGCTATGTATTCAAGTTTATAAATGTATTTAATATTACGTTAAAAGCAGATGTACTTAATTAAATAATGTTAGAAAATGTTTGCTGTATTATTTTCTTTTTTACTTCCAAATATAAAAATGACAGGCGTCACAGTTCAGGCTCTGCCTTCCATGCTGTCGTGGGTTCGATTCTCACTGAGATGTTTATGTGTTATGTTGTTATGGACTACACGTTATTGACGACTCGTTATTGACTTTGACTTGACTTGATCCAAATCTGTAGCAATCGTCGCGTACAAGATACTGGCTGCATTGCCGCGCTGAATAGCAATGCTGATACGCTGGGCCAGACACTCCCCAGCCCTCTATATAGGTAGATACATATACATGTTTATCATTGTTTTAATCTAATAAGAGTGGTATTAACAAAAATGCAAAATATTTACTGATAAGTTTATAATACATTATTTGATAGCTTAAATATCCATTTATCAGATACGTTACGTTCACAATATACCTAACGACTCAGATGATAACGCGGATATAACAGATTAGTCGGCTACTAGGCTATCTTAGTTGGGTCTTTGACATAAATAAATAATGCTGGACAATCCACACAACATCATCTAGCCCCAAGCTAAGCAGAGCTTGTGTTGGGTACTAGAAAACTGACATACTTAATACAATACATTACAAAGATATTTTTTATTATACATATAAAATACCCAGAACACCCGGAATAAATATTTGCAGATCGTACAAACATTTATCACTAGGCGGGAATCGAACCCGCAACCTCCGCGTCGCAGGCGGACCTTCGCCCGCCGCGCCACATCGGTCAGAGTATACTTACTTATAATAACCCCCAGTAAATAACTAAGCATAGTTTTTTTTTATTTGTAGATTAGTATTGCTAAGATTAGATATACCTAGTACTTACCTACCTAATCGGTTATTAAGTAAAGTTTGTTCATCGTATATGTTGCTCAATTATTTATTAGTGCAATAAATACATCAACGATAATACAAGGTGGTCGGTAGGTACCTACCTAACCTAGGTTTCGTCGATTTTTTTTTTAATCATTTTAAGATATGTTAAGAGAAGGAGGTATTATTTGAAATGACAGAGCTATAAATTAGTCATCATCATCTTCCTACCCTTGTCCCACATTATGTGGGGTCGGTACAACACGTCTTCTTCCACTCTCCTCTATCAGACGTCATCTCAATGCTCACACCTTTCTTACACATGTCATCATTCATACAGTCTATCCATCTTTTCTTTGGCCTCCCTCTACTTCTACATCCATCCAGTAGCTCTACCATGAGTTTTTACTATAGGTACTATAAATACTATACTCGCTAGCGTCTGTAGTTAAAAAAATGTATGAAGATTTGTACAGCGCTTCTAGCGGATAGTTGGGTACTAAAATTCGTAATACTAATATTGACGTAACTACTGTACCTAGTAAAGTAAGGCGATTTTACTGTGACAACTCATGGTAGAGGTACTGTACCTCTACCATGAGATGTCACAGTAAAATCGCCTGACTTGACTACAGTAGTTACGTCAATATTAGTATTACGAATTTTAGTACCCAACTATCCGCTAGAGGCGCTGTACAAATCTACATACATTTTTTTAACTACAGACGCTAGCGAGTATAGTAAATATAGTATAGTAAAAACTCATGGTAGAGCTACTGAGCTATAAATTAGTATATGAAATTTAAAAAAAAAGTCGGAAGAAAGCTTCGTTTTTAGGTGTGATCCACTCTTGAAAAATGGATCTGAAAGTGTTTTAATCGATTATATTTTTCTTATTTCTTATAATATATTCAAGAATGGATCGCACCTAAAAATGAAGCTTACTTTACATTTTTTTAAGCTATTGCATAGCTTCTATCGCAGGCCTTGAGCGTGTAGACCGAATCCAGAAATTCCGTAACGAAATAACCTAACACTGCGCATGCGTAATCCAGCAAAAATTTCAAATCCTCCTTTGATTAACAAATGATTAAAAAAAAAGACGTGTGGCACTCGGGGACTGCCGCGGTCAAGCTATTGCATAGCATTTTTTGTTGGATTACGCATGCGCAGTGCAAGGGTATTTTCGTTACAGAATTTCTGGATTCGGTCTCCACGCTCAAGGCCCGCGATAGAAGCTATGCAATAGCTTAAAAAGATTTTAAAACTACGATTGTCACATTTATTCGTGCCATTCTCCTCATCTGTAAAGTACTTATATTTACCAATGTGCCGATATCAAAATTCAAACGAGGGGCTTTTAGAATCTCTTTATGAAATTGTACTTTATTTCCATGACATATAGTACAATTTAAAGATATGTATATAAAGTCGTTAGCCCACGCTATACCTATTTAAACTTATAATTGGTAGAAATGATCGTCACACTCCACTAAAACAAAACATAAGGCACTTTGTTTATCAATACCATTGTTCAAATTCTTGTTATCACAACATTTATACATGTTTACCTTCCTGACTGTACCTGACATTGTCATGTCATGTTTAGTGGATGACCGCTATGTAGCTCTACCATGAGTTTTTACTATACTATATTTACTATAGGTACCTACTCGCTAGCGTCTGTAGTTAAAAATATGTATGAAGATTTGTACAGCGCCTCTAGCGGATAGTTGGGTACTAAAATTCGTAATACTAATATTTACGTAACTACTGTAGTAAAGTCAGGCGATTTTACTGTGACAACTCATGGTAATGAAATACTTGGTCAACGAACTGACAATTTTTTACGGGTTTTACAAAAAAAAATCAATTATGTAAATATAACAAAAAAAAAATGGTTGTCTGTAAAGTCGGTTTACTGACGATAGTTGAACGTGACAACGTCACTTCATGGAACGCCTCAGAACGCCTCATGAGTCATGTTATTTCGTGCGTGCAGCTGGCTCTATCGAATTATAAGACGTTGGCACGTCAAAAAGAGTAGCCTTTACAAAGTCGTTCAGAGGACATTGGAAAATGTCAATGTCTCCGCTACCCGTACCTCTAACACAAGTATTTCAAAGAATTCACGCGGTCTAGACGGTATCTGAACCAAAACAATATTGTATTGTCACCATTTTTGCATAAATGCGTCACTGCGAGGACGGGCGTGCATTAAATAAATAATGCTGGACAATCCACACAACATCATATCTAGCCCCAAGCTAAGCAGAGCTTGTGTTATGGGTACCTACTAGAAGACTGACATACTTAATACAATACATTACATAGATAGATATGGTTTATTTCAACGAGTACCTAACCTAAATGCTTGATTTCAAGAATTCTAAAACTATTCAGTAACCAACGATTGTCATATGATATTTAATAAGCCTGGAAACATTTCAGACCTAAAATTCTCAACAGCCAAAACTTACGAGTATTTACAAAATGTACTTAGGTATATAAAGTACATAAGGAACAGTACCAATCGTCGCGTACCCAAGACACTGGCTGCATTGCCGCGCTGAATAGTAATGCTGATACGCTGGGCCAGATACTCACCAGCCCTCGGGTCACGCGTCGTTGCGATAAATGCTCGAAGGTTTTTTGAAATCAGGCTATTTCGGCTATTTACCGCTACTGTCCGCTTGATAATGTCCAGCTCTAATCTTAATTTAAGACCTATAATTGTAACCAACATGATACAATATCTAAAACTATCTATAATAAAACTATCTATCTGATTTCAGGGGAAAAAAAATTAGCTTCATTTCACGTTGTAGCATATGAATGACTACTTAGATCATATGATTTATCTTAAGCTATCTGTGATAGCATACCGTAGTATTGCAATTAACAATAAGAAAAACCAAGTTGATAATTGATAAATTCAGTTTGCCGCGAAGCCTCGCGAACGCAGCGCGTGTGATTTGAGCCCGCCATTTTGAATATTTTTTATTCGTTCAAAATCCGATAAATAAAAGTTTAATGTGATTGTGGTATTTTTATGGTGCATGTGGTTTTAAAAATGCGATTGTAGAGGTAAAGTGAATATGCTAAGATGTGTATTTTTACTGTTAAAATAAAAAAGGTTTAGGTAATTTAGTTATAGTTAGCCTAGTAGTAGTAGTTTATTTTGTTTCTACAAGTTACTACTCAAATTTCTTGGATTCTTGACCTACTAAATATTTTAAATCTAAGATATAATAATATAAGTCTGCTGCAATATAACCACTGCTTAGGTAAATATTATCACGACCATCATTAAAAACCACTTTATTTTATCAACTCGAAAAAACTATCAAAATATTCGACCTAGATACATAAAAAGGTACCTAGATAGTTGTACTTATTATATCCTCTTCGCTAGGCACCTACATACTTGAATGAAATTGAAATCACTACATATTCTAAACCACGCCGCGTATGTCTGATTGCGATATACTTAAAGAATAGATACTGAAATGATCATACTATTTTTACGATTTTAATGAGGATTCATCATATTATGTCAATTATTAATTAAGGAAATAAGTATCTACCTGTTAAAGTTATCCTATCACTTAAAAACTTTCTAAAATCCTGTCACTTAAAAAAGTCAACGAATAACACATCAAAATTTCTTAAAAACGAACTTTGAGATTTACTTACCTAATAAAAAGATGTGCGATTATATTGGCACAGAAAAGTAAAGTAAAAAAAATCACAAGGAAGATTTAGAATCGTCTTACATACTAGGTGATTCTAGGTAGACCTAAGATCCGGGACTGTATCTAAATCTGTTTTTTAAACATATCTTAAGTTACTTAAGCATCTTCTGTGCACGTGCGAAGCCGGGGCGTGCTGCTAGTAAGTACTTAGAGATTCACTATGTAATATTTTATTGTTGACCCACTTAGATTAGCGGTACAATTACCTTACCGCGATCTTAATGGTAATCGATAGATATTAAAAACTTTAATCGAACTAACATTAAGGTTTAGGTAGTCATCGTATTTTTTTAAGCTATTGCATAGCCTCTATCGCGTGGAGACCGAAATCCAGAAATTCCGTAACGAAATAACCTAACACTAATGCGTAATCCAGCAAAAAATGCTATGCAATAGCTTTACCGCGGCAGTCCCCGAGTGCCACACGTCTTTTTTTAAAATAATTGGTTTAAATATGTAAGTACACGTCTAAGATAATATAGCTTACATCCCATTAGCTAATCAGGGACCTTCCCCTCTTTACCCACAACTAAAAACCCCAAAAAATAAGGAATAAGTGTGCCAATTTTCGTTAAAAATTAAAATTAACTAAATAATGCGACAGTGATCAATCTTAAAACTGAGATGCTTCTCTCGCTACGCTCGCTCGGTCAATAAACCTGTTATACGTCCTGCAAGTTTTCGAGATAACAGTTTTCGAAATAGTCTTGTCAAACCGGATTTCTCGCGAAATTCGTAAATAAACTAGCAACTTATGCAAATTGTTGCAGTGACTCATACTTAATCAAATATTTAGTCTTTAAATCTCAGACGAGGTAAGAGTGCAATGAATCATAGGAATATCAGAGGACGTGTTTAGCGAGGTCGTGCATCGTTATTGCACTACAGGTAAACCAATTTGCAAATATAAACGCGTGTTCGGCTCTTTTATTCACTAGTTGACCAACAGATCCAGTAATTGACAGTCATAGCTCAGTTGGTAGTAGCTCTACCTTCCATGCTGTGGGTCGTGAGTTCGATTCTCTTTTTTATTTAAACCCAAGCTGGTTCCATGAATATACATAATACATAATAAAATACACATTTATTAATAGTAGAAATGTATTTTTATGAATGCTACGTAAGTACATATAATATTTAGACATCGCCTATTCAGTCACAAAATTTTAGTGCGAAGTATGAAGCTGTTGTTTATTTTTTTTAACAATTCGCAATTTTGCATTTTAAAGTTCGCGGAAAATAACGAACAATTTTAAAACTAGGCGGGAATGTTGGGTCCCGGTATTTAATTTTGATGGCCCGGCACCGGGCCGGGACCCGGAAAATTGGAAACGCTGATACCTATAGGCGCCCGAATCCTTTTTACGATACCCAGACAGAGTGAATAGGCTGCCTACAAGACCAAGTTTTGTCAAATTTTGTCAAAATGAATACTTTTTGCAGTTGTGTAAATAGTTTATATGTTGATGTAGTTTATACTTAGTTTATTTTTCGATTCTGTACCTCTACCATGAGTTGTCACAGTAAAATCGCCTGACTTTACTACAGTAGTTACGTCAATATTAGTATTACGAATTTTAGTACCCAACTATCCGCTAGAGGCGTTGTACAAATCTTCATACATTTTTTTAACTACAGACACTAGCGATTATAGTATAAATAGTACCTATAGTAAAAACTCATGGTAGAGCTACTGTACAGGTTTGAGTAACCTTGGAAATCCACTGCCATAACATAATTGAACATCGCCTATTATTTGATATGTACTTTGATAAAATAGATGCATTTTCCTCTACGCGACCTTCATTTTACTTTAGGTTTATGATCCAAACAAACTTGAGTCTTATTTATTTAATAATAAAGGCTAAACAAAACAATAATTGTTTTTTTATTTAGTAATGGATCAATGGACAGCATATTTCAATGTTAATGTTTACAATCTAACTAAACATTGTCTCAGATAATAATAACTACAGCATTGCTATTCAGCGCGGCAATGCAGCCAGTATCTTGGGTACGCTTCCGATTGGTAGGTACTGATTTGGACCAGTTGAGCTATCTATAGATCGTTTGCAAACAATCTATAGATAGCTCTGATCCAAATCAGTCCTACCCAAGATACTGGCTGTATTGCCGCGCTGAATAGTAAATATAGATAGATAGATAGATAGAAAATACTTTATTGCACACCACAACTTAAAAATAAACATGTAAAAATTAACTAAAACTAGAGTATGACATACAATGGGCGGCCTTATCGCTAAACAGCGATCTCTACCAGACAACCTAGTATGGACAGGATCATAAAGAACAAAACATGGGGCTGATAGTGTGCTTAGTAAAATGTTAAATTAAATAAACAAAAATTGATGTGTAACTAAATATGTACCTACTAATAATTATATAACATACATAAACCTACATACCAATATAATATAAATAATTATGTTATATACCTACATACACCTAAAAATAAATATAAATAATTACTTACTCCTAATATAAATGTAAAGAACCAAGCACGAATTAGTGACAACAGGACAGATAGTGTTCCTTGAGCATTGATTTGAAAATAGGTAGTGATTTAGCACGTCTGATAGCAACAGGCAATGCATTCCAAAGACGAGCAGCCTGCACTGTAAAAGAATGGTCATAGTAGGAGGATGAATGAACAGGAGTCTTAAGTTGAAGGGTGTCAGAAGAACGCAAAGATCGAGGATTGGATTGATGAAGGAATTGAAAGCGAGATTTAAGATAGAGAGGAGAAGTCGGATTAAAAAGGATGTTGTACAGCAAACTAAGAATGTGAGTATTCCGGCGAAGTCGTATCGGCAACCATTTGAGCTTTCTGCGAAACTCGGAAACGTGGTCATATTTACGTAAGCCAAATATGAATCGAATTCCGAAATTTTGCATACGCTCCAGTTTACTGAGCTGCTGTTCAGTAAGGTCTAAATAGCAAGCATCTGCATAATCGAGGATAGGAAGTAAGAGTGACTGAGCTAGCGCAATTTTAGTGGCAATCGGGAGAAAGTTTCGCAATCTTCTAAGAGATCCTGCTGATGCAAACATTCTACGGCTGACTTCAGATATTTGTGGTCCCCAAGACAGTTGCCTGTCAATAAGAACGCCTAAATTTTTCACCGTTTCACTACACTTAATAAGCATGCCATCAAAAACTATTTGTGGAAGGATACCCCAATTAATTTTTGACACCATTCGCGAGCCACCAACGATGATAACTTGTGTTTTAAGTGGGTTTACACTGAGACCATATGCCTTGCTCCAGTCTAAAATTTGTCCTAAATCAGAGTTTATGGTCTGCATAGCCTCTGGCAACAGTTCAACAGTAGACTGTGTATATATCTGGAGATCGTCTGCATAGAGGTGGTACGCTGAAGTAAGTTTTTGAGAAATAGTATTAATGAAAATTGCAAAAAGAAGAGGTGATAGGACGCCGCCTTGTGGAACGCCAGCAGATATATTGGACCACAATGAATAGGAATCATCGAGGCGTATACGCTGCCGACGCCCAAACAGATAACTGTGAAACCAATCAATCACTGTTGGAGATATGTTAAGTGAGCGTAAGATTCCTAGAAGGATGTCAAAGTCAACATTATTAAAGGCATTGCTGAAATCCAATAGCACTAGGACAGTGACTCGTCCATTGTCCATACCTTCACGTATATCATCAGTTATGTTTACCAATGCAGAAACAGTGCTGTGGCCAGAACGGAATCCGGATTGGAAAGGATTTAGGAGATTGTTTGATGAAAGGAAGCTGGTAAGTTGCCAATGGATAAGGCGCTCCATGACTTTAGATAGAAAAGGAAGAATGGAGATTGGGCGGAAATCTGAGAAAGAAACTGGATTAGACTTTTTAGGAAGAGGAGTAACTTGAGCTTCTTTCCAGAGGGAAGGGAACGTGCAAGAGGAGATGGAGAAATTCAGGATATGGCGGATTATTGGAACAATTTGATCAAGAATAGGGACAATCATATTCCGACTTATACAATCGTTACCGATGGCTTTAGACGAAATAGATGTAATGCTCTTCTTAACATCACAATCAGTGAAATGACAAAATTTGAAAGATGGATAGTCAGGAATCGGGATTGATGAAAGTTGATGTAGTGTTTGAGATTTTAAATTAGAGTTAACGTTTGAAGCTGGAGTAAAATATTGATTTAATGAATTAGAGTCTATATTATGAGGGAGTTTATCTGGTTCTCGTGATTTCCCGATTCCTAATGACCGTAGAAATTTCCAAACCTTCGCAGGATCGGAATCTTCAACTGAATTGTGGATATGACGGCGTAGTGCGTCACGACACACTCTATTACAGCGATTCCGGCAGTCCAA
Organism: Ecliptopera silaceata; assembly: GCA_932527185.1. Taxonomy (NCBI): domain Eukaryota; kingdom Metazoa; phylum Arthropoda; class Insecta; order Lepidoptera; family Geometridae; genus Ecliptopera; species Ecliptopera silaceata. Next base: position 1,567,412 of record OW052217.1, on the reverse strand, counting down.
ATACTTATTTTTATAACGTTCGGTTGGCTTACTCTTGAATTGTGCTTTGGCTACTATTTTTTTATTCATAATAGATCTAAGTTCAGGTGTGATCCAAGGTGCTGGTAAATGTTTTAACTTTATTTCCCTAAGTGGAGCATGCTTGTCGTACAGTTCAATTAAGGCGGTATTAAAAAGCTCCACTTTAGTATCCATTGAGGTTTCGGCAAAAAGTTGCGACCAGTCAATAGCGCTCGCATCCTTTATTAATTCCTCCAAGTCCATGCCACCAAAATTACGCTGCTGAATTTTTTTGGGCTTTACTTTGGGAGGGCGGATTTTATACGAAAGATATAGTAAGTCGTGGTAAGAAAAAGCTCCCGCAGCACATTGACCATGCTTGGCAACTAAAGCTGGGGAAGAAACAAAAATTAGATCTAACAGAGAAGGAATAGAGTGAGGATAGAAGTGAGTAGCAGACAGGGGAAGAATATCTAAGTTGCAAGCCCTTGCAAGTGATTTCAGTGAAGCTGAACGGGAGTCTTGCTTAAGCATGCACGTATTAAAATCACCCATTATTATGGTATGATCATACGAAGCAACTAGGTTTTCTAAAAGTGTCTCGAGAGAAAGAAAAAAATTTATGCTAGAAGAGGGACAATAGTACACTCCAAGGAGAATTTTGGTATGCGGAAGCTGAATTTCCAAAAAAAGGTGCTCACCCGCATTGGACGGTGGCGGTTGTGCAGACACACTGATAATAGAAAACGGCAAATGCGCACGAAGGTATATGGCAACACCTCCGCCAACAGCACCAGTGCGGTCGTTACGAATGAGTTTAAAACCTGGAAGCGAATAAGAAGTGGAAGGAAGGCATGGTTTAAACCAGGATTCGGAAACCAGAATAGCATGTATGTTTCTATTTTCGAAGGAAGCTAACAAATCAGGATAATGTGCCGGAATACTCTGTGCATTTATGTGAAGGATGTTGAGATTTTTAGGAACGTCATCAAGAAAGGAGTCAATTGAAGTAGATAACGAAGGTAGACTACAGAAGCTGTCGTCACTACCAGAATTACTATCTGAGAAAGAAGCATATTCACCACTATCAGAGCTATTATCACTAGTAGACATAATTATAATAAGATTTACCTACTTATATAAATTAAATATAAATATATATATATATAATAAACAATATAAAAACCAACTAAAAAAACTAAATATATAAAGAAAAAAAATAAATCTAATGTTCATTACACCTGCCAGCAGTGTAATATGCACATGGAAAACTAATAAAAACGATTAACCTACTAGTACACAAACAAGTACAAATTAAAACCTAAAACCAACCAGTGTTTTCTTAGACTATCTATGATAAAGAAAATAAAAATAAATAGAAAACATTGCTACCTTATTTTACGTAAAACGGAACGCAACGCAACCCACTAATTATTGACTTGACTTAAACTTACATAGATGTCAATGTCAGTTATATAAATTGACACTTGACAGTTAAAATGAATAAAAGGTTATTAAAAATAAAACTATGAAACTTTAGAAGCCGGTATAAAAAGAAAAATAAAGTGAAATGAGATTAATGTGGGTGGTCCAAATAAGATTCGACCGTTTGAATAAAAAAAAGAGAAAAAATAAAAAACCTGGTTGGCTGATTTTGCCCTACACACTGATCTAGTCGCGTCTTGATGTCGCTGCACGCTTCGATTTCCCTTCCTTTGGTACTGCTGCCTTGGCAGCTTCCGCTGACGGGCCTGCGGCGGACGACTCGAAGGATGCAAAGTCCTCAACGCCACGTACCCTATGACGTGCTCCATCTGCGCCCACGACGTACACGGTGCCCTCCATCGTCCAACACTTTGAGATGCCGAATCTTTCGCGTGCGGCCATGAAAACGTCATGCCTCGACTTCGTTAGGAACTCTGACATAGTGATGCCTGAGCCCTTTAAACTTGTCTTAACCGACCAGATTTTGCTACGCATCGTCATGTCTCTGAGCTTGACCAGGATAGGCCGGGGTCGATCCGATGTAGTCATGCGACCCATACGATGGCAACGGCTGATGTCAGATGCCCCAAAACTACTCAACTTGAGCCGCTCAGTTACCGTCTTCACAACAACTTGCATGGTGTCTTCCTTCTGCTGCTCAGGCACCCCATGAATCAACAGAATTTTGCGCCTCCCTCGCATCTCAAGATTGTCAAGTTCTTTAGCCATGAACTCAATCTGCAGTTGAAGTGTGCGCAGTGACCCAGTTATAAAGGACTTGAAGGATGCATACTCAGCTGCCAGTCCAGCAATAGTGGAAGGTGCGGCTGTCTTCTGCAGGCCACTCTCAAATTGATTCATCCTTTGGCTGAAGGTTTTCATCATTTCTGACATTGAGTTTTTGATGTCATCCATCTTGAAAATGCCCAGTCAGTGTGAAAGTGCAGTGTTTTTGGTAGAACAGTGTAGAGTTAATGTGGTGATAGGATAACACTTTATGGCAGGTATGTAATGTTACTGCATTAGATTTTGCAATAAAATTATAATTAAATTAACTGTTTCTATTTTTAAATATAAATTCAGTTTTGAATATGTATGTGGAGTTTCACATCTACGTGAAATAATACATAAGTAATATACATGTAAATATACATAAGTATATGGATAGTATAGTAATGTTGGTTAGCTCTGCGCTTCATGTTTTGGATCGAGAATCCCCACAGAACAAACGTATGTAGGTACCTTTAAACTTTGTATTTTAATAATCAAATGAAACGTGTTATTTACTAGCAAACCCTATCATCAATATTAATTGCTACACGAGGAAAATAAAGAATATTTACTATGATAAATCTTTATAGTATTTTTTACAATGTACTTAGTATCTAGTGTACTTATAACAGTAGATCGCACATATAATCGAACATTTCATCATCATCATTATCATCAACAACCTATATCAGTTCACTACTGGACGTAGGTCTCTGCAGACGCGCCACTGAGCCCGGTCTTCGGCTCTTCTCATCCATTTTTTGCCAGCTACACTACGCAGATCGTCGCTCCATCTCGCCGGAGGGCGTCCTACACTACGCTTGCATAAACGCGGTCTCCACTCCAGTATCCGAATATGTATCATATACAATTAGCTAAAATTTGGACATTTTCAAGAATAGAGTGAATAGGTTCTATCTAGGCAAACGCGTTACACCGTAGGCCGCATCATCATTTAAGATCAGATGTGATTGCGGCCAAGCGTTTGCCTATAATACACAAAAAAAATACATTTTAATAGTAATTTACCCTAAAAATATCGTCAAGGCCCTTTTTTTTAAGTGCGGAAACGGACTAGAGCTTTTTAGAGCAGTTGTTTGTGTCAGATTTAAACTGAGTAAAACCTTACGGTCCTGTCACTTCTGTCAGGGGACACGAGTGCGTGTTTACATTCATCTGCGATGTCGATATGACCTAAAATATCGTGTCGCACGCTTGTGTACCAATAAAATTTTTACTGTGGTTTGGATAATAAAAAAAAATTACGCGAGTAATATTTTTTTTTCCAACCTTTACTGTCTAATTAATTATATAATTATACTATGATGATAGGTTTTGCTAGTAATAATTTTATGTCTAAGTTGGGCTACGACTTCCCTCTATTTTTATTTTAATCTTTATTAATTAGTTAAATCATTTATAATTGAAATAAATTATTTACAATGTATATTATAAAAACGTTTAAACTCTTTAACGGAAATATATGGATAAAATAATCAAACAAAACAACACTTTAAAAATGATTAACTACTTCGACCTATCTTTTACGTATTTTTCGTAATTATTATCTGTGTAAGGTAGGTTTCTGTTTGAATTAGTTATCAAAAGATAATTATTTACATATCTAAGTGGTACTTGTGTAACGTACCTACGTCTTTGGTTATCTATAGTGGTCCACAGTTACCTATCTGCAAGGTAGCTATTCAATATTACAATTCAAGTCTATTTATTTAGAAGAGCGAAGATTTGCAGAGTGTAGCTCGCAAACACTGGTTGAGAAGAACCGAAGACCGGGCTCAGTGACAAACTCAAAATCAATATAATTGATTCAATAAAATCACAAGGATCTCTTTGAAACGTCTTACGTACTAGATGACTCTAGGCGCCAGTTCGTCGCGACCAGAGTCAAGAAGAACTGCCAAGAAACTAGACCTGGATGGTTTTTTTTATGATCCTGCGCGTCTGCAGAGACCTACGACCAGCAGTGGACTGATTGATATAGGTTCATAATGATGAATTTAGTGAATTTTATAAGATCAGACAAAATTATGTACAATCCGTGCGACATAACTGCGGACTTTACGCTGTGACGTCATTGTTGACAGCTCGCACGCCATTATACTAAATCATATCAAAAATAGTATAGATACACGTGTCAAAATGTTTATGTGTGGGTGCGACGGAGTATATAATTAATATAATTAAGATAAATAAACTTTATTCACAAACAAACTTACGACTATACAGTATTTACAAAATGTACATTGTCATATAAAATACATAAGAAACAGTTGAGCTATCTACAGACCGTTGCAAACGATCTATAGATAGTTCAACTGATCCAAATCAGTAACAATCGGAAGCGTACCCAAGACACTGGCTGCATTGCCGCGCTGAATAGCAATGCTGATACGCTGGGCCAGATACTCACCAGCCCTCGGGTCACGCGTCGCTTCGAAAATAATTATTTTATAATTAAAAAGTACGTTACCGTCACTGGAAGCTTTTATTGAGAAGGAGTTCAGTTTTCGTCGATTTCCTACCAGTTTTCATACTTTTTACCCATGAGTTTCCGGCACAAGTGGCGCCACCTGGCGGCTGCGCGCTATTTTGCTTCGTAAAATGAGTCGCGGCATGTTGGACTCATTGGCGTTTTGTTTTCCGTCGAAGCAACTTGTGCCCAGAGGTGCCCAACCTCTGTCACAATCACAATCGTTGCATAATATATTTTAAATTAATAAAGTGAAGAAGTATTTTTAAGTGAATTTCTTCATACTGTTGTATACTGTTGCATTGCAAAGTGCAAAGAGGGAAAAAACTGTAAGTAATTTTTCTTTTGTTAAATGTTACGTGATCATTTATTTTAACGGGTTTCACCGTTCGGATCATGTAATCACATAGTTTTTATTGCAGAAAAAACTGTAACTACCCTCTTTTTTATAAAGTTTTACATGATCGGTTTCTTTTACCGATTGGATCATGTTTCCAAATCTCTCTTTATAAAAGTACGTGATCGGTTCTTAAAACGGGATTACCGTTTCGATCATGAACATATACCAGTTTTGATCCAGTAGATTTTACTGTGCAAGATATTAAACTAATTATTTTTCAGATAGGATTGTAATGTTTCCGCTTTGGCTGGCAAGCTACAAGCTGTCGCAGGTCGTAGTGGAACGTGTGCAAGTTCCAGCAGCTGCTCCAAGAGTAGTAGCTCATCGAGTTCTTCTTCGAGCCACCAGCCTGGTAAAGAACGACGTCGTTTTCAGCGCCGCAAAGAAGAGCAAGCGTGTCCGCTGCCGTTCGGTTCCTAGGATGGACAAACTAGTCCAAGATATGGGTGAGCTACAAAACATTTTAAATATAGATATATACCTGCAGCTTGTCATGCTGTTATCAGCAGTGAGCTTATGCTCACATTGCTTCGAAATGAGTTGAGAACTTTAAGAGATCCATGAAGTCACGGGAATATCTTACCTGTGACAATCTAAATCGAAGCAATGTCTTTACTTTTGTCAAAGCTAAAGGAACCTGTTGTTCTTAAAACCACTGAAAGACTATCAGTATTTAAGTTGTAGGTACTTCTTGTTCAGACTGATAAATAATACTTTTTGGTCAGACTGATACTCAAAAACATACAGGTTTCACAGACATGGAAACAAACGAAGAGGTAAAAAAGTATGACACCTTACGTTATTTGGTACACTCTGACAGGTCTTAAGCGTTTTCTTTAACTAAAAGAAACCTTAAGAAGGTAAGTATTCGTAATCTTCTCTTGAGCTAAGATATAAATTTTATGATATATATAATATATTTTATTTTTATTGTTTTTAAATATTTTTTGGAAATAAAACATTTCGTATAAGTATTTTGATAATTTGAGCGGTAAAGTAAACTTTTCCATAAGTCTTTTTCGTAACTTTTCAATTAACTTGCAACCACAGAGCTGAAAGTACCTACCGAAATGCGCAGAGAGATTATTACAAGCCAAGTCAGAGACCCTGTACTAAGAATACCTCGGTCTACTTATGTCAGTCAAATCTGATGTTTTTCCTCAGGGGAAATCTAATCAGTATAACAGCCGCCCCTCGCGGGGGTATGGCGTTCAAAAACCTATAGTTCCATCGCGTGGAACTCATTATATCGCCTACAACGAAACTGTTCTCCCAATGCGTGCGTATGCATGGTTGTAGCTACCCACCCTCGCGGGGTGGATGTCTCTATAACAACTTTCCATATAGAGGTCAAACCACTAATATGCAATATGAACCCTCCATAATTACAACGGGAGAGGTTCATTTCACAAAAAGGGCTCGCGGCCGATTGTGTAAACAGCAGAGGACGCTTCAATGCTCAAAGACACAAATAGGGTTTGCAGCCTGATCGTAAGTACAGTCGAGGACGCTCCAATGCTCCGAGACACAAATAGGGTTTGCGGCCCGATCGTGAATACAGTCGAGGACGCTCCAATGCTCCGAGACACAAATAGGGTTTGCGGCCCGATCGTGAATACGGTCGAGGACGCTCCAATGCTCCGAGACACAAATAGGATTTGCGGCCCGATCGTGAATACAGTCGAGGACGCTCAAATGCTCCGAGACACAAATAGGGTATGCGGCCCGATCGTAGATATAGTCGAGGACGCTCAAATGCTCCAATGCTAGAGGACATCAAAAATGGTGCATACAATGACTCGCAACGTCGGATAGCATAAAAAATGGGAGCACCAAAAATAGTCTTGAACAAAGTTCAAATTAAGTCCCCTCTGGTCTATCTCCCTACCTAAAAACGGGTCACATTCGCACCCGTATGTTTCTGAAAATGTCTGTCATTGTTTACAAAATAAAAGCACAAGGAATTCTAAAAATAATCCGATAAATAATGATCCGATTTATATATAAAATAGTCCGATAGTTAATCCTAAAGTGCTAATCTATTATGTACCTGTCGATTCTTTTCACCTGATAAACATGTACCGTATTACGATCTTTTTGCTACCAAAAGATTAGCTATGCAAGGCGGATTTTTTCCAGGCATATATTTAAAAATAGGTTAGTCTTACAAGCGCTTTCTACGCCTTATATATATAAGCCCTAAAAATATTTTCCACGCTAACTTTGGTAGCCCAAACGTTACATTGTATATCTCGACGATTGCTCGATACTACACTAAAATGCGAACATGCCTTGTGAAAATTTCAAGCTTACACAGGTCAAACATGATCGAGCGTAATCAATTTCGAGAAACAAAAACCATTGCATAATTAATATAATTATGGTATATTATGGGATCTCCGAGACAACCTTAAGTCTCAACCTATAGAAAAATCACCACAATAGCACTAAAAGTAAATAGATTTAAGGTAACCGTAAAAGATTTGCAGTGAGTAATTGATTTTACAGCTTTGTTGTTCCTTGAGGACGACTCGATAGTTAATTATATTCATGCCTATCTACAAAAGCCTACCCGCTACCGGAAGGCGTTCTCAAAAAACAGATGTGGTAGACCTTGAGTACTTTTTGCCAACTACCATACATCATCTGACCCCGAAAAATTTTTTTCGACAACAGATGCTTCAGATTAAACCTGAGAAGTACAGGTAAACTGTCTTGCTCTTTCGGGCAGTAGGTTTCGGAAAGAGCATGGTCCTCAATGCAACCAGAAAGAGATGCTGGCCATTCTAAGTCATATCAAAGTTGATGTACTAAATTACAGCGCGTTTCTAAAATAGTGTGACAACAGGACTGCTCTTACAAGAAAGAAAAAGTGCGAAATCAATTCCACTTATGGAAATAACTTATCAAATTTTAAGTTAACTAGATAAACATCGGACCACTATATCCGCGGCCGGTACAACAATCAAGTTAACCACCTATCACTAACCTGTGTGGATATGGTGTTATTAGAGTGGGGGACCCCAGTTATAGATCTGTTTATGTCAGATACCTCGAAAATAGTGCACAATTATTTGTCTCGAGACCTGAAAGACCGCCAAGCTATATTTCATGACTCGTTCAATGCTCCATGGAATTACCTACTCGCGAGGGTGTTTGCTATGATCGTTCCTACTCCCTAAAATGTAAACTTTTATATGGTAGTTCCTCTGTGAAAATTGGTATTTTAGTAAGCTGGCCACAAAGCCAGAGCTTTGGCCTCTTTTTTGAAATCGAAGAACCTACAAAAACATCTTGTCGACATATCGACGGGACTTCACCCTCCGCGATTCGAGAGCCAATTCTCGTGGGAAATGTAGGAGTGTTCTGAGGCTATAACATTAAAACCTGAACAGCTTTCGTTGCTTAAAAAATCCTGGCGGAATTTAATCTAAGGACGCACGAGCATCACGAGCCGGTAGCATGGAATCGGTGGATTTTTAAGACTAAATGATCCTTGTAATTTAATTGAATAAAGAACTTTTACTTACTCTACCTTATTTTAAAAAACCCACGGGCTCTTATGTCTCACTATTTCTTTCAGATATATTTGATAAGTTATCGTACAATACGATACTTTTATTTATATCAGTAGTTTCAGCTTTTTTTTTTTTTGTAACGCTTAAAGTTCTCTAGCGTTTTAAGCACTTTTCAAGCACTTTTAGTAAAACACATACTGAAATCAATAGCTTGAAGATCTATACAGTAAACACCAGTTTATAGTTTATTTCTGATATCGCATCACACTGCTGTATTACTATTACATACTTTGTTTTGGAAGGCTAACCTAACCTCACTTTATTTTCAATGAAATGAGATCATAGCATTAGATCTAATAACAATGTAAATGACAAATAATTTTGACATTTATTCGTTTCGAAGACAAGACTATAATAATTATAGACGATTTCAGGTTGGAAGTTATTAGCAAAAACTGATAATCCCAACCTAAACTTCGGCCCCACTGAAAACCGGTGCTATAGGAACCATTGGTTTCTATAGTTTATGCTGAGTGGTGCCCTTTTTACACTTCTTTTTATGTGTTTTAATGTTATATCGTCTACAAATATTTTGTTTATTTCTTTCCTTCTAAACTTATTGTTATGGACTGAGATATATGGCTATATCATCACTAAATGAAAGACATAGCAAAGTCAAATCATTTTAATTGTTTGTTACAGTTAGATGTACAAACTAAACCCCTTACTGTCATGGCGAGCTGGGTCAATACGTATTTATTATGAAGCTGATATTGTAGCACCTCCAGGTAGCGATCGATTTGCAATGTTCACGAAGACTTGACTGAACAATCATCCTCTTGACGACATCCTGGCCCGTGGAATTTGGCGATCTGCTAAAACACTTATATAGAGATATTATGAGTAGTAAATAATCTGAAAATATAAAGTATCTATTTACAGAGCAAAATACCTTGAAATTGTAGGCATGTTTTAATATTATGATTTCAAATACTTATATCAAAATCACTACTATCAGCTACTTATAGATATGTTGTTAAAATGAAGTTAAATGGTAGTAGTATATACCAATCTTATTTTGGATATCTTATAAATTACAATTGCTTAAAATTAATCAATTATAATATACTTACTGCTTTATTATTTAATAAATGTCACATTGGCGCTAGGTTACCTAATTTTACAAGTGGCGACCCCAGGCGATAACAAACAGGTCTCAATAAAAGCTTCCAGTGACGGTAACGTACTTTTTAATAGCAGCGTTTTACCTGAAATAAAACGTTTATTAAAAATACTTACCTAACTGGAAGCTTACTTTTATCTCTGCCTGGTGAAACTAAGCCAATGAGTCCAACATGCCGCGACTCATTTTACGAAGCAAAATAGCGCGCAGCCGCCAGGTGGCGCCACTTGTGCCGGAAACTCATGGGTAAAAAGTATGAAAACTGGTAGGAAATCGACGAAAACTGAACTCCTTCTCAATAAAAGCTTCCAGTTAGGTAAGTATTTTTAATAAACGTTTTATTTCAGGTAAAACGCTGCTATTAAGTATACAAGTAGGTATAGTATACAGGGTGTTTGGAAGGGAGCTGTACATACGCCTAGGGTAGAAACTAGGGATAGTCTGCTACCTACCCCCGCCCATTATATTGACCTTGGCCTCAAGGTTTTTTTTTAATTTATTATTATTTTTTATTTGACTTTTTTATGATTTTTTGACTAACACTACCTGTAGCTCAAAATCTATCCATGGGACCGGTCGGCTAATGGTCTTGTTTTAATCGTTAGAGTCTTAGGGTCCTGCAAAAAATTATTTTACACCAGAAAATTGTGGAGAAGAAAAGTTATGGGGCCTGAAGTACCGTAGTAAGGTAAAGAAATAATTTTAAGGGCAACTTTCTATGGGGTTTAAAAAAAAACTAACAGGGTTGGAGTTCTTCTGATTTTTTTAAAACATCCTCAGTCCATGCCCTTTCTAACGATATGCTAAAAGTGTATTTATCACTTTTAGTTTTAAAGTTATTAATTAATTTCCGCAACTAGGGCACTTCAAGCAAAAATTTCAACTAATGAAAATTAAATGTGTTCGATCGTAAAAGGATGGCAAATGAAACAAAAAATTTGGTAATGACTAATGTCATTAAATTACAAATTTTAATTAATTACTAATTTTAATTAATTACAAATTTTGTTCAAATTGATGACCATTGACCTGTAAACATGCTCGGCACCTCTTCCTCATCTCCACGGTCACCGTTCTAAGCAGCAGTTCCTCGCGCATTGTATCGAATGCGGCGTGGATCCTGTTAATTAGAACCTCCCTTGTTGGTACTTCTTCTGCGTACACCAACTCTTTCGCCCTTCCCCAGACGTAGAAGTCGAGTGGGGTAAGGTCAGGCGACCTTGGGGGCCAGGGAATTGGCCCACCCCGACCAATCCAAGAATTAGGAAAGCAGTTGTCCAGAAGCTCCCTCACTGCTAGGCTCCAATGAGCAGGACAGCCGTCGTGCTGGAAGACTATGGGCCGATCTTCGTCAAACACTTCTTCCGCTAAATCAGGCAAATCGTTTTCGAGGAAATCTAAGTAGTTTTGCCCGTTTAGGTTGTCTGGCAAAAAGTGCGGCCCTATCAACCGATTACCGATGACGCCTGCCCATACGTTCACGGAGAACCTTCGTTGAAAACCTCTGTGCCTCTTGACTCTCGGGTTTTGATCTCTGGGTGCCCAGTGATGGAGATTGTGGTAATTTACAATTCCTTCCTTGTCAAACTTGGACTCGTCAGTCCAGAGAATACTCCGTAAAAAAATAATATCTTCCACGTCCGTATGGAGCAAGTGGCGGCAAAACTCCACCCTTCTTGCATAGTCGTTATCCTCTAAGCCTAAAACAATAAAAATATCAACGTTAGCGGTTTCCTTATGAATTAGTAGCTATGTAACATTGATTGCTATCTCTGTCTTTCCATTTCTCTCTCTCTCACACACATGCTCATGTTAATTTAAAAATTGCCTATGAAATTCACATGCTAGTTCATTACATAAGAGCTAAAAACAAAAACTTTATGTAAAAAATTACCTTGAACAGGGGTGTAGTGGAAAGGATGACGTCCATTTTCGCGAAGAACCGACCAGACTTTCCACACGCTTAAACCAAGCGTCCGGGCTACGGTTCTTACGCTTCTGGTCGGATCTTCCTCAAATTCAGCCAATATGCGTTCTTCCGCAGCCAAATTTGGTTGAAATCTGTTCACGGCTGGTTCCCGGAAATTTAAATTTCCGGTTTCTCGCAGACGCCGATAAGTTGAGCCAAACGTTTGGTGGTTAGGCACTCGCCGGTTAGGATACCGTTCTTGATAAATCCTCCGTGCCTCGCGCCCATTGCAATCAGCCATTCCATACACCACCAGCATGTCGGTGTACTCTTCACTGGGAAATCCAGCCATTTTGCCAACAACAAGGTAACAAATAACAAAACTTAACAAAAACGAAGTAATAACAAACTCAACAAAATTAACGAAAACAGTGGAGCGTCGTAACGGCAAGTACGTAAGTTAGCTAAGATGGGTAAATCTCGACTGACTAACAAAGACCCCAACGAGTTACCTGCCCGGCCCCGTCGACCCAAGAGCGAAAGAGACATGACATGACATGTTTTGTCTCTTACATGTTGCTCTCGTGTAAGAGTGAGACAACAAATTTGCCAACTGTAGGCCAAACTGGTTTAAATTCTGGAAATTACATTTGTCTTACAAATGTCGACTCGTGGTGGTAAAAGTGCCCTAGTTGCGGAAATTAATTAATAACTTTAAAACTAAAAGTGATAAATACACTTTTAGCATATCGTTAGAAAGGGCATGGACTGAGGATGTTTTAAAAAAATCAGAAGAACTCCAACCCTGTTAGTTTTTTTTAAACCCCATAGAAAGTTGCCCTTAAAATTATTTATTTACCTTACTACGGTACTTCAGGCCCCATAACTTTTCTTCTCCACAATTTTCTGGTGTAAAATAATTTTTTGCAGGACCCTAAGACTCTAACGATTAAAACAAGACCATTAGCCGACCGGTCCCATGGATAGATTTTGAGCTACAGGTAGTTTTAGTCAAAAAATCATAAAAAAGTCAAATAAAAAATAATAATAAATTAAAAAAAAACCTTGAGGCCAAGGTCAATATAATGGGCGGGGGTAGGTAGCAGACTATCCCTAGTTTCTACCCTAGGCGTATGTACAGCTCCCTTCCAAACACCCTGTATAAGTATGTACTTAGGATGTCGTGACTTACCTACTAATTATCAATAACTACTTAGATCCAAAAGGTACGCCATAATACATAAGAATAAAATGAACCTGTACATAATATTATAATCTGTATTGAAAAACCCGCCATTAAAATCCTTTTTTTTTTTCAGATTGTAAAATGGAACTGAACGATAATATGAAAACGCTACAACAAAAGTACACTCTATCTGTAGTGTAATAGAGTGCATATCTAGTCAAAGAGGTTTTAGTTATAAAAACAAAATGGACGTCCCGAGCCCGCAAGAGGAAAACAGAAATATTGAGGTTGGTATTTTTCTTATGACGTCATCACGTAAAATACCTGGTAAAACCGTATCGTTATATGTAATAAAGTTAAAAAATGTATATAAAGCTTCTTTGAACTTGTAATTTTTAGATAGTTACTTAGTAATACAGAATATTACAGTAGCTCTACCATGAGTTTTTACAATATATACTCGCTAGCGTCTGTAGTTAAAAAAATGTATGAAGATCTGTACAGCGCCTCTAGCGGATAGTTGGGTACTAAAATTCGTAATACTAATATTTACGTAACTACTGTAGTAAAGTCAGGCGATTTTACTGTGACAACTCATGGTAGAGGTACAGAATTACATACAGAAGATTTATCAGTGCTCAATTAGTTTTTATTTTTACCTTAGTTTCTATTCACTAAACTGTGTCTATTTAATTTTCTCATTCTATAACTTCGCAATTTTATCAAAGTCATAAAAATATCGTAGGTACCTACGTAAGTGCACGAAAATGGATTAAAATTATCGTATCTATTAAAATATGACTAATATTACATCACAATTCATGAGAATATCCGATATATGTACGATAAACATTATCGTTTGGTTGTAAACACTGATAATTTTTTATAACTAATAGATAGTTTTTGACTGTGCTAAGAGACTTAAAAACTAAAACTAACTAAATAGGTTTTCAATTAGAATGAGAATACATGGATAACATAAATTTTTGTTCTGTGTCTGGGTGTTACTATGTATGTATTTACAAAATGAATATAAGTATTCTATCAGCAATCAGTACCTCTACCGTGAGTTGTCACAGAAAAATCGCCTGACTTTACTACAGTAGTTACGTCAATATTAGTATTACGAATTTTAGTACCCAACTATCCGCTAGAGACGCTGTACAAATCTTCATATATTTTTTTAACTACAGACGCTAGCGAGTATAGTAAATATAGTATAGTAAAAACTCATGGTAGAGCTACTAGTTCCCATAGTACAAGCTTTGCGTAGTTACGGACTAGAGTGAAATGTCCAAGAATAATTATTTATTATGTAATTATTTTTTCAGCCACCTTCGAATCCTCGTGATGATGAAGTGGAAATGAGCGCTGTGACAGTAGCTGATCAGAGAAGAGTTACCAATGGAGAGGTAGAGATACTGATAGATACCTATAATTAAGTAAATCAAACAATAAGACAAGAAATCCATAATGCACATTTTTAAGGACTCAAAAAGTCACATCTTATGTATTTTTATGGGATATATTTTTGATTTTTTGATTTTGATAGGACCTTTTTCGACAGGCGGCACAGCTCAGTTGGTAGTAGCTCTGCCTTCCATGTTGTGGGTCATGGGTTCGATTCCAACCCAAATATTTGTGTGATGAACACAAATATTTTATCTGTGTCTGGGTGTTACTTTGTATTCTATGAATGTATTTACAAAAAAAGTTCATATAAGTACCTATTATATCAGCAATCTAGATCCCATAGTAACAAATTTTGCTTAGTTTGGGACTAGAGTGTTATGTGTGAAATGTCCGTGAATATTTATTTATTCATGTCAACACCGATTAAAAATATACCGATTTTGTTAAAAAAGTTTGTAAAAAAAATATTTTTTAGGTTAATCACGAGTACCTAGACTATGAGCCTTCAGGCTGGTTGGAGACGACCTTGACCAGGGTTGGTTCCTCCACGGAAGACTTCTTCAAGCAAAACGGCTCCTCAGTGAAGACTATCACGATATTCATCATCAATGGAGTCGTGATAGGATACTTTTTAGGATGCCTGTATTATTATTTAAGTTTTAGTAAGTATTTTTCAAGGTTCTTTAGAGCCGTTACGCACTGTCGACTTGTCGCCGGCGACTCGGTCGCTGGCGACTGTGATTTACTACAGTTTAAATAAGTAGGTGTTTACGCACTTGGTCGTCGGTCGTCCTATTGTTTTTGGTCGCCGAGCGACCGAGTCGCCGGCGACAAGTCGACAGTGCGTAACGGCTCTTATTCTTTGTTGTACACACATAAAACATACCGAAAAAACATATAACTTTAAGTTTACATTTAACTTAAATATTTTTTTTTCTACTTAGTAACGTACCTATAGGAATAGGTAATGATGTAGTGACAACTTTAAGTTTAAGTCGTAACTTTAAGTTTACGTCGTAACTTTAAGTTTTATTTCAGGTAGAGAGCCCTTAGAACTGTGCCAAGGCTTCGGCAGTCTTATAGCATTCTTCACAATAATATACTTTTTCATCATTTATTTTTTCGTTGTGAAAAAATATTTTGGAAAATGGTTTGCAAGAAATGTATGGAGCAAAGTGGATGCTATAAGTAGCTCTGTTTGGAAGTTTTTGTAAGTATTTTTGATTTAATAAACTTTGTATGATGGCAAACGTTTGGGAATTACATTATCAAAATTAAATTATAAGTTATTGACTTGACCACGACATGTGACCCCCCCTGGCGCCACAGCTGGATGATGATGATGATGATGATGATGATCGTAATATATAAATTTATTTATTTCATAAAAAACACACACTTAAAACTATATAATCATAATCATAATAGCTAAGTAAATCTTTATATCATTATAGGCCTTATTATTAGTTATTATATGATCTCGTTTGGTTTCCAGGTGGTTCCGTGTAGTAGTATACGTGGGTATCTTGGCGGCTGTGGCTATTTTCCTGTACATAGACACGCAGGGCTCCTCTGAGCGTCTCATCTCTCTCATCGGCTTGGCTGTACTGCTCTTGTTAGGTTAGTAAACGTAGCGCAGTCTAATTCTGGTTGGGGGAATAAGATCTGCACTGAGGTCCCTGCTAACCTCACCCCAGCACAAAGTCAAAGTCAAAAATTACTTTATTCAGTAAAATCACAAGGATCATTTAGAATCGTCTTACATACTAGGTGATTCTAGGTGCCAGTTCCACGCGACCAGAGCCTAGAAGAACGGGCAAGAAACTTACGGCCTGGTTCCTACCGTTTTTTTATATGATCCTTCTTACAAAGAATTACAATTAAAATAAATTAAGTACTGAAGTTTCGGTGCGGTGTCAATTTAACTTAGTAATGATACACCAATGAGTTAAAAAAAAGAAGAATAATAAAGCTATACGTAAACAACTCCTTAAAGTAACGGAGAAGGACTTTGGGTTGATGGCAGCAGTGTTCTAGCATCCCCGATGGTGTGGTGGATGGCGATAAAGATGAACAAGACCCGATCAGTTCCTGCAGTCTCGTTTTGGACCTCGCTTCATTTGTAGCAGTGCAATACAATAGCACATGCTCTACAGTTTCTTTTTCTTCAAAACAACCGCGACGTAGCGCCTAGAATCATCTAGTATGTAAGACGATTCAAAGTGATCATTGTAATTTTATTGAATAAATATCTCAAAGGGGAACCGAGTTATGATGAAAAACCTGAATTTAACCCTTTTTTCAAGATGGCGGAAAACGCACAATGTTCTATAGGTCTAGCCTACGTAATATCCAAAATTTGGCTTCCTCGGTTTATTTTCATTTCGAAATGTATATAATGACTGGACTAATTGAAGTTTAAAGTTTATCGAAACAGTGACGTATTTGAGATACACTGCGCGTCAACATCAGCTTTACTGTCGATAATTGGAGTGTTAGCGAGCAGTGTGTCTTAAATACGTTACATTTACGATTGTCACATTTATTCGTGCTCAGTCCTCTGGTTCTGTCCTAAAGTGATACAAAAATAATAGTAATGTTTAAAAAAGATTCTTAAAATGTTCTGTGTCTGGGTGTTACTATGTTTTCTATATGTATGTATTTACAAAACAGTGTGAAGCGACGACCTGAACTCCTTCGACCGGGAATGGGGAGAGTTAGCTAGGGATAGAGAGAGGTGGAAAAAGGGGGGAGACCTTTGCCCAGCAGCGGGACAGCGTAGGTTGTTAAAAAAAAATTTTACATAATTCCAGGGTTCATATTCTCGAAGCACCCGGGGCGCGTGAACTGGCGCAGTGTGCTATGCGGCTTGCTGCTGCAGTTTGTATTCGGTGTGCTGTTCATCCGCTGGGACCTGGGCCGCAACGCGCTGCAGTGCTTCTCTGATAAGGTGAGCTAGTTTACAGCTCAGGTGTTACAGCTCAGTTGACAGAAGTTACAGTTCAGTTGAGAGAAGTTACAGTTCAGTAGCTCTACCATGAGTTTTTACTATACCTACTGTATTTATACTCGCTAGCGTCTGTAGTTAAAATATGTATGGAGATTTGTACAGCGCCTCTAGCGGATAGTTGGGTACTAAAATTCGTAATACTAATATTTACGTAACTACTGTAGTAAAGTCAGGCGATTTTACTGTGGCAACTCATGGTAGAGGTACAGTTGAAAGAAGTTGCATCTCAGTTGACAGCTCACAGCTTAGTTGTCAGACATTACAGCTCAGCTGATAGGTGTTACAGTTTAGTTGAGAGAAGTAACAACTCAGTTCAGCTCAGTTGACGGGCTTTTTACAGCTTAGATGACAGCTCACAGCTCAGTTGACAGGTGTTACACCTCCGTTGAGAGAATTAAAGTTGACGGGCTTCACAGATAAGTTGACAGCTCACTGCTCAGATAAGAGATGTTACAGCTTTGTTGACAGGTCACAGCTCAGGTGATGGGTGTCACAGCGTTGTTGATAAACAACACACCGCTTAACATCAGGTGGCCATACCGATCATTTAGGTACTCAAATGAAACATAGTCACAAAACATAGTCTTTCTAATTATTCATTATTTTTTTGCCTACTTTTATTAATTTAAATAGTTTTAGTTATTTTGCTGTTTGTATGCAATAGCGAGTAAGCATATAATATATTTGTAGGTGGCAACATTTTTGTCGTACGGCGTGGATGGAGCTGCGTTTGCATTCGGCGATCTGCTGGTCAGGACTGAAGGAGTGTTCGCTTTTAGTGTGAGTATACAGATTAACTTCAGGAAAAGACGACGGACTATGAACTGTGTTTCAGACGACGAACTATGAACTATGTTTCAAACGACAAACTATGAACTATATTTCAGACGACGGACTATGAGCTATGTTTCAGATGACGGACTATGAACTATATTTCAGACGACGGACTATGAGCTATATTTTAAGCGACGGACTATGAACTATACTGCATACTAAAGACTATGAGCTATATTTCAGACGACGAACTATGAACTATATTTCACACGACGGACTATGAGCTATATTTCAGACGACGGACTATGAACTATATTTCAGACGACGGACTATGAAATATCAGCCTATAACACAATTAACACTAAGCAGAGCTTGTGTTATAGGTATCAATAACGCGTGTTTCCACCATTAGCTTCGATGACTGCTAACAAGCGGCTTCTCATAGAGCCAACAAGGCGTGAACAAATGTCTGTCCCGCGCAAAGACTCCCAAACTTCATGGCAATGACTGCTATCGATGGCATCTCGAGTTCTCTCATTGCGGTGATGCCATCGCTGCACCATAAGTCCCCAAAGGTTTTCGATCGGGTTAAGATCTGAACTTTTAGACGGCCATGGAATCAAGTTGATGAATGAATGTTGATCAAACCAGGTACGAGCACTCTAGCTGTGTGTAATCTGCAGTTGTTTTGTAGAAAATTAAATTGACGCAGATCGCTTTCCGGGTGGTAAACCAATTTCTTTGTCGCCTGTTGCGGCCTGACTTGACGTCGCGGTGACGTTTGACACAAAACGTCACATTTTCAAATATAATTTTGACATACGCTGTCACATCACCACAATCATCGTACACGCACAACTGCTGTAACCTTTTGTAATAAATTTTCCACATTATACGCTTATTTAAAAGAATCCAAGTCTTCGTTATTTACTGCACCACCAGAGGAATCCCAACAAGGAATTGCGCCTACATAAATTGGACCTTCGGAGCCGAATCTACAACGGACCCACGTACGCACGACCTTCGCACGACCTCTGAGACGCACGGTGTAACGGTCATTCCTGAAGACTACCAAGGATTATTCAAAGGATTTATCTGGATCGCTGTCCAACAGCGCGCATGCCATCTTTATCCGAAGAAACGGTACGGCCAGCAATCCATCCTATCCAAACGCCTGTCCTTTCTTGTGCTAATTTCGCGGTAAACTGTTTCAGTAATTTGTGTCGCAGTGAGCTACCATCAGTTTGCACAGTGTCTAGCAGCGTGTGCCGCAGCCAGCATAACTGCCACTTCACAAACGTGAGTACTCCACCTTTTACTAGACTTCAAGATGAGCACAGAACCTACGGTCAGGCCTAAATCCCCTTGCAAATTAACGGTTACAGACGATGACGATACAAACAAACTTATACGAGACCTAACTAGAAAGCGAGCTATTGTCAAAGGTCGTCTTACTCGCTTCTCTAATCACCTAAACACAATGGAATCAGACGTTAGCTTGAGCATACAAACGCAAGTAGACCTTAAGCTGCGTATCAAGGGAGCTTCTAGCTTATTTGCGGAGTTTAGCAGTCTTCAAACACAGCTAGAAGAGTCTGTTTTAGAAACAGAACTCGAAGAACAGCTAAATGAGCGCGAGTTGTTTGAAGATTTCTACTATACCGTATTGGCTAGGGCTGAATGTATGCTTGGTAGTAGTGGAGAAGCTGATTCTAGTTGTAGGAAAGCGCACAGTAACGATATGAAGTCAGTAAGGCTACCTACGATAGCGATACCTACCTTCGACGGTTCATATGAGCATTGGTTAGAATTTAGGGATACTTTTCAGTCGCTTATTCACAACGCAGATCATATCACTAGCATCCAGAAGTTCCACTACCTAAAGTCATCACTAAAAGGCAGTGCAGCGTTGGTGATCGATTCGTTGGAGTTCTCAGCGGCAAACTATGTCGTAGCATGGGAATTGCTTTTATCTAGGTACGACAATAGCAGGTTACTCGTACATAACCACATAAAATCATTATTTAACATTCAGGCTTTGACTAAAGAGGCACCAGATCTTTTACGTCATCTAATAGACATTATTTTAAAGAATTTACGCGCTCTAAAAATGTTAGGTGAACCAGTAGACAGCTGGGACACGTTGATTATTTATATTGTTGTCACAAAACTTGACAAAATCACAGAACGCGAGTGGGAACAGTATAAAAACACAACACTAAAACGATCTGGTGACTCTAAGACAATTATGAAGGTGGATGTTTTACTGTCATTTCTAAAGGACAGGGCGGATATGTTGGAAACATTGCAAGTATCACACGCAAGCACAAAACAAACTACAAATGCACAAAACACTAATCACAAAGTTCACTGCAATGTTTCCACCAATAATCCGCACTGTCAAGCAAAGAAATCATGTTTACTATGCACACACAATCATCCACTGTACGCGTGTCAAAAGTTTCTGAGTTTAGATTTAGATTCTAGGTTAAAGTTCGTAAACAATCATAGGTTATGCGAGAACTGTTTACGCGCAGGGCATAGCGTAAGCGAATGCAGGTTTGGTCCGTGTAGGAAGTGCGAGCAGCGACATAACTCACTAATTCACAAAGATAGTGCAGTTCTATGCGACGTTGCTTCTCGCACTTCAGGTGAGAACAGGCAACCGGTTTCGGCGATGCAACCGCCGCCGCCGCACCTCACCGCACCATCTGCAAGCCTTAGCTGCGACAGGAACACAGTAGGCACGCACACGAATATACTATGCGCTAACTACTCGTGTGTGCAACCTGTCCTGTTATCTACAGCGCTAGTCATGGTCAAGGACAGGTACAATAATTACCAAACTGCGCGCGCGCTTCTAGATTCGGGAAGCGAGCGCTGTATTATAACGAGATCATTATGCGATAAACTAGGCACGCAAACAATACAGTCCACTCACGAAGTACACGGGGTTGGTAATTCTATATCACAGTCTACGCAAACCTGTGATATAGAAATAAAATCGCGAACCAACCCATTTTCAATGCAATTAAAATGTATTGTCTTACAAGACATTACGTCTACGTCGCCAGTGATACCTGAACAATATGCGAAGTTCGGTATCCCTGGCAATTTAGAGTTAGCCGATCCTGATTTCCATGAATCTCAAAACGTCGATATCCTAATAGGCGCGGATACGTTTTGGGATTTACTAAGCGAGGGAAAAATGCGTTTACCGAACGGTCCATACCTACGTAACACGCGGCTAGGTTGGATCGTATCGGGTTCCATAAAGCGAAATATGTAAGTAAGCTACGTTCGATGTAACTTCTACAATATAAAGCGGTAGAAAAACATCAACGCAATCTTCAAAATAAATAACACATTAATTCTAGTCTCGGATTCAAGTCTATTTATAATGCGGGACGAGATATCCGAGGCTAGAACATGGTGTTCTTATTACCAATTATATTAGTTTAGTTTTTTCAACGTCGACAAAATTATGCGGTTGGCGGATGAATTAATTATTCTTTTACGATTATAATGCGCACAAAATATCACTTAGATATATCTAGTTTCAGGTTCAAATCTATAAATAAAGCGGGACGAGATACCTGAAACTAGAACTAGGTTTTATATTTTTTACGAATCATTTAATAAATAATATTTTTATTTAACATGTTTGTTGTTTTTCGACGCTAACAAAATTATGCGGTTGGCGAACAAAATAACAACACTCTTCAGTCGTTTCCGATCTTAGATCGCTTTTTCAGTTCGCTCATACGTCTCGAGCACCAACGCCTGCTTTCTGCTGCTCTTCAAGCGCTGCCGTATACGTCCATCAGCTGTAGTGGCAAATTGAGTAGTGGAATATTGCACAGATGATGGTGAATGAGAACGTTGTGTTCAAGCGATCGAAAGGTAAACCTTTTCACAGGCCGTCTGCCAAAGGACTTGTTGTGTCCTACTTCTCCGTTTCTACATTGCGAAGTAGATAAAGTAGGAACAATAATGCTCACTTGAATCGCGAAGGCATACGTCGAAAATATCGTTTGTTTAATTTCATTAATTGTTTTCTTTTCACACGCGCAATAACTACAGCTAGATTTATCAGCGATCTGGCTACCTATAGGAATACATTTTAGCTACACAAATTTATTTAATCGCAAAAGCTCGATGAGCTATTTTTATTATTGCGGCAACTTTTTCGTAGGTGCAATCAAATTCAATTTTTTCCTAGGCGCTAATCATAAATCTTTTTTTTTTTACAATGTAAGTACATATTCCGTTGTTACTTTCATAATTATATCATTTTCTAACCTTTTTAGCTTCACTCATTAAATGCTCATTTTGAAGGTCTATGGAAAGATGGAGGAAAACCTTGCAAGTTAAACACACACATTTAGGTAGTTCTTTTACCTTTAATTAGCTTGCTGCGGTTTTAGCACAAACCATCCCAATTTCCTGACCTCTTTCTCCATTACCTATTCCAATCCTATGATTTCCTTTCCTCTCAGTCCCGATCCTTACCTTGTTGGTCGTCCGCTTTCCAGTCGCTGCTGTTCAGGACATACGAGGCGAACCTGAACAACTACTCAGCCGGCACCAGCGAGTAGATACGATCCTACGCAACCAGGAATGCAGTGTTCAAGTATATACGTCTTGAAGCTGCAAGCCAGACGTACCTACTACACGAAGGGAAGACGGACGAAGTCACAAGGACACCCAACTGCCTACCTACAAGCTACCTATGAAGCAGCCAATCAGCAAAGAGGGAACAAGGCGCAAAATCTTTGAAGCTGGAGCTTCCAAGGCCGGGGGCATGTTGCGGCCTGACTTGACGTCGCGGTGACGTTTGACACAAAACGTCACATTTTCAAATATAATTTTGACATACGCTGTCACATCACCACAATCATCGTACACGCACAACTGCTGTAACCCTTTTGTAATTAATTTTAACATTATACGCTTATTTAAAAGAATCCAAGTCTTCGTTATTTACTGCACCACCAGAGGAATCCCAACAAGGAATTGCGCCTACATCGCCTATACTTAATGTTATCTTAACTGTGTATCAGACGATGTTATCAGCTATGTTTCAGACGTTGAACTATGTTTCAGATGTCGAACTAAGTATGTTTCAGTCGACAAATTATCAGACGACAAACTATGACTATGTTTCAGACGCTGCCCGTCTACTGCTCTCTGCTCTTCCTAGCTACATATTGTGATTGTTTCAGACGCTGCCCGTGATATTCTTCTTCAGCATGCTGGTGGAGGTGCTGTTCTTCTGGGGCGCGCTGCAGTGGTTCTGCCTCAAGCTGGGCGAGCTGCTGCGTGCTGCCACCTCCACCACCGTCTGCGAGAGCGTCATCGCCATCGGCAACGTGTTTCTGGGAATGGTAAATAAATAAATATGGACGAACTGAACATTTAAACTGATGTGCACTAAAAGATAAGTTAGTTATGTAAATAAAAATTGTTACAGTAAAATTTTGTAAGTAAGTTCAGTAAATAAAGGCTTAATAATAATACAATACATAAATAATTCTGGACAATCCACACAACATCATCTAGCCCGGTATTAAATATCATTATATTATCGGTATATATGTATATGTTATCGGTACTAGAAGACTGACATACTTAATACAATACATTACATAGATAGATAATTTTTATTAAACATACAAAATAGCCAGAACACCCGAAATAAATATTTGCAGATCGTACAAATATTTATCAAAAGGCGGGAATCGAACCCGCAACCTCCGTGTCGAAGTTGAATGTGGATGGATGTAGAAGTAGAGGGAGGCCAAAGAAAAGATGGATGGACTGTGTGAATGATGACATGTGTAAGAAAGGTGTGAGCATTGAGATGACGTCTGATAGAGGAGAGTGGAAGAAGAGGACGTGTTGTACCGACCCCACATAATGTGGGACAAGGGTAGGAGGATGATGATGATGATGTATGTCTAAACTAATATTATAAAGAGGAAAGATTTGATTGTTTGTTTGTTTGCATCGAATAGGCTCCGAAACTACTGGACCGATTTCAAAAATTCTTTCACTGTTGTGAAGCTACACTAACTGCGCTGAACATAGGTTATATTATAATGATATTTTTTATATAGGCTACCCGTGCGAAGCCGGGGCGTACTACTAGTTTTTTATAAACTTCCAGAGCGAGTCCATTCTGCTAGTGAAGCCGTATCTAGCACTACTGACGCCTTCTGAGATCCATGTTGTAATGTCGTCTGGTTTCGCTACCGTCTCAGGTATTTATTTATTTATTTATTTATTTATTTATTAGGTCTACCAACAGTTTATTCAAGCTTACATACTAGTTTATATAAGTACTGAGTATTTTGCTACGTGAGAAACCAATAACAGGTAAAAACAAATTGCACTGAAATTAAACATGGTGGTTTAAATCCATTTTTAGCATTAACTAGGTTTAAACACAGACAATAGGATAGAATATAGTTCTCTTTATAAAACGCGTATCGAACTCATGTATAAATTAAATAAAATATTCACGGACATTTCACACATCACACTCTAGTCCCAAATTAAGCAAAGCTTGTAGTATGCCAACTAGATTGCTGATAGAATACTTATTTACATTTTTACACATTCACACCCAGACACAGAACAAATATTTATGTTCATCACACAAACATCTGCTCCGGGTGGGGATTGAACCCACGACCCACAGCATGGAAGGCAGAGCTACTAACAACTGAAATATTCTTTAGTTGTATAAAATGCGTATTAATTTAATTACCTATTTTCTATTAAACTACACTCGAGAGCAATGAATCCGGGTCACTTAAAGAATCCTAAAAATCTCGGAAACTAAAAATGCTAGGTTAATGCAATAAATTGTATTTAATAGACAATGTAATACTCCTTAAATGAAGGTATTAAAACTTCTTAGTTATTGTAAAGTTATATCATAAAAAAATCAAATTTGAAAAAGGGCCACTTTCGAAGATGGAACTACGAAATTACAGCATTTGGTTTTGCTTTTGTTTGTAATCTGTCATTTATGTGGGTACATAAACCATGTTGATAGTGCTCTATATTCATTATTCAAGCTGAAATTATGTCGCTTACGCCTGAAGAATGCACCAGAATACTTACAATGCTGGAAACCGGCCGGAGTCAGCGCGATACAGCCAGGACTGTCGGTGTGTCGCTGTCAACAGTACAAAGAGTTCTGCGACGTTACGAAGAAACTGGTTCTAACCTACGCAGACCAGGAACGGGCAGAACCAGGTGTACCACAGCACGAGAAGACCGATACTTGGTGAACACCATGCTTCGAAATCGCTTTCTCACAGGAACTGAACTCACCAATCAGTTTCGACGCCTCGGAGGAAGTAATCCAAGTGCATGGACAGTAAGACGTCGGCTTGCTGAATCTAACTTAAAACCCCTTAGACCTGCAAACGGCCCTAAACTGGAGCGTGGGCATCGTATTTCGAGACTAAGATATGCCCAGAGCCACGTAAATTGGAGTATTGAAGATTGGTCAAAAGTTATGTTCTCCGACGAATCAAAATTTATGCTCTACAAGCACGATGGAAGACACAGAGTGTATCGAAGACCAGGGGAAAGATTCAAGCAAGCATGCATCGAAGAAAAAGTAGCCTACGGTGGTGGGTCTGTACTTGTGTGGGCCGGAATTTCTTCTGAAAGTCGCACAGAGCTGGTGATCATAGAAAACGGCTCTTTAACTAGCGTAAGATATGTGGAAGAAATCCTCAATGATCACGTTGGTCCATTTATGGTCAATTTAGGTGAGGATGCTATATTTATGCATGACAATGCCCGACCTCATACAGGTAGGATTGTGAATGACTACCTTCAAGAGATGAACATTACTCGTATGGAGTGGCCAGCGCGCAGCCCGGATATCAACCCGATCGAGCATGCTTGGGACGAGCTAGGCAGATGCGTAAAACAACGAAACCCTCCCCCAATCACGCTTCGTGAGCTCAAAATTGCTCTCACAGAGGAATGGGAGAATATTCCCCAAAATCGTATAAGGAACTTGGTGTACAGCATGCCAAACCGCGTAAACGCAGTAATGGAAGCACGAGGAGGCAATACGAAGTATTAAAATTCAAGAAAATCGTAATAAAGTTCAAAAATTTCATGTTTCCTATTTTTGTTTTAAGGAGAGATCAGCAGTTTTTTTCTTTATGTAATTTTGTGTTAATAAAATGTATGGTGACTCATATTTTTTTTACTTTCATTTAAGGAGTATTACATTGTCTATTAAATACAATTTATTGCATTAACCTATCATTTTTAGTTTCCGAGATTTTTAACATTCTTTAAGTGACCCGGATTCATTGCTCTCGAGTGTATTTTTGAAAATGTTTCCTGAAAGGTTTAATATCTATAGGTAAGCTGTATCAATAAAGACCGCTTCAATTCCAGGAACGATCCTCGCGTCATACATCGGTTTCGGTGCGTCGCCAGCTCACCTCGTCACGGCGTCTGTGATGTCTGCACCGGCAGCCATATGCTACTCCAAGCTATTGATGCCGGAGACCAAGAGATCACTCACCACCGTCGATAATATCCAGCCGGTGGTCAGGTAGGTCAAGAGCAAGTTAGGTCAGGTGTTTAAGGGCACGCTAGGTCAAGTGCTGACGGGTGAACAAGGCCAAGTGCAACAAGACTGTATTACCATTATGTTACATTTAAACGTTACTAAGTTAAATCTCATACAATCTTTATTTACAAACAAACTTACGACTATACAGTATTTACAAAATGTACATAGTCATATAAAATACATAAGAAACAGTTGAACTATCTACAGACCGTTGCAAACGATCTATAGATAGTTCAACTGATCATTATCTACCAATCGGAAGCGTAGTTAAATTGACATTGCACTGGAAATTCGGTATTTAATTTAATTGGAATTCTCTATAAGTAGGAAAATACACAAAATAACGGTTGGTACCAGGCCGTAGTTTCTTTCCTGTTCTCTTTGGCTCTGGTCGCGTGGAACTGGGACCAAGAATCACCTAGTCACTAAGTGATTCTTGGTCTCAGTAGAATAGAATCGTCTTATACACTAGGTCCTAGTGTATAAGACTATAAGACTAACGGCCGGTTTCTCGAACGATGATCAACGAAAAAATCTAATAATTACTATGTTTCAAACTCGGATCAATCGTGATTTGGGTTTCCAGAAACCGGCCGTAAATGATCCTTGTGATTTTATCGATTTGATAAAGATATATTTATTTTCAGCCAAGATCAGTCGGCTTTATCAGCCGCCACTAGAGGCGCGACGAACGGTATAGCTCTCATACTGAACATCGTCGCTAACATCGTCGCGTTCGTCGCGTTCATTGCTTTTGTGAACGGAGCAATATCTTACTTCGGCGGCATGCTAGGACATCCCGAGTTGAACCTAGAATGGATCATGGGCAAGGTGTTTATACCTCTTTGCTGGATTATGGGTGAGTGAAACGTTGAGGTCATCATGGTTTGACCTTATTGATTCATATTCATGAGGCCATGTCACGTTTTCATGAGTTTGACCTCATTGACCTCATTGTTTATTGTCCAACTCATGGTTTGAACTTTTTAACCTTATTCTTGGGTTTGACCTGATTAATTCATATACATGAGGCTATGTCACGTATCCATGAGTTTAACCTCATTGTTTATTTAGGTCAAACTCATGGCTTGATCTTTTATTGAGGTCAAACTCATGGCTTGACCTCATGATTGAAGTTTGATAAGAATTTTATCAGCAATCTAGTTCCTACAAACTTTGTTTAGTTTGGGACTAGAGTGATGTGTAATATGTTCGTGAATGTTGATTTATTTTTCAGGGGTACCGTGGGAGGAATGTGAGTTAGTCGGTTCTCTAATAGGACTGAAGACGATCGTCAACGAGTTTGTAGCTTACCAACGGATGGGAGAGATGAAAGCGGCTGGATTACTATCGGTAAGATTTGAAACTATCACGGTTTTGAACATAGTTTTCTTTAAAACGGGATATTTACTATGATTTGTGAGTTTGATTATTTCCCGATTAGTCCAGTCAAAATAGACTAAAATTACAATTCCAGTTTGCAATTCCCAACAAGCTGGATTTTTGTGCAGGCCTTGAATAAGTCGTTACAAATGATATGTCAAAAGTCCCCATCGATCCCGCTTGTGCGTTGTTTTTTATTCGAGGTCAAAGGTCATAAATTTGCGTTTTTTGCGTATATCTCGGAAACAACGAGGGCTATCGAAAAATGGTTCAGACAAAGTTTGTAGATCGTAAAATTGTCTACAATAATATCTCAACACTTTTCTTCTACAAAGCATCGCTTTCGAGATATAGTGACTTTAGACCGCAGGAAAATCGTCGAAGATGCTGCGCTTTTTTCATTTCAGCCGTTTTATCTGCTTCATTGCCACAGAATAAACAGTATTTCTTGAAACAAAAAGACGATTCATTACCTCGAACTCTACGAGGAGGACTAACCCATCGAACCCATCACCCCTTTCAGTAAATTTCAAAAAATACTGTTCTGTGGCAATGAATGTATGTATGTTATTAATGTTTTTAGCCTCGTGCGGAATTGATAGCGACATACGCTCTCTGTGGGTTCACGAACCCGGGCTCCGCCGGCATCATGATAGGAGCCATCGCAGCCATGGCTCCCAACCAGAGGGAGACATTATCTAGTGTAAGTGTACATTTTTGTGTGACGTGACGACCGATGTGGCGCGCTGGGCGATGGTCCGCCTGCGACGCGGAAGGTTGCGGGTTCGATTCCCGCCTTGGGATAAATGTTTGTACGATCTGCAAATATTTATTCTGGGTGTTCTGGGTATATAATATGTATAATAAAAAATATATATCTATGTAATGTATTGTATTATGTATGTCAGTTTTCTAGTAGGTAGGTACCCATAACACAAGCTCTGCTTAGCTTGGGGCTAGATGATGTTGTGTTGTGTGGATTGTCCAGCATTTATTTATTTTTGATTAAATCGGGGCCTAATGGAGGTAATTTCCTAACTGGGCCCTATCGTGCTAAATTGTAACGTAAACGGTTTGTCTAAGCAGCAACTAAGGTTCACCAACGTACGTATTTTGGGATCGCGTTATGCGTGTAGCCAAACACGTTCAACATTCGAACGTTAGTGAGCCGAAGATTGTGACATAACCGCTGTCACACGAACGGAAACAAGATGAGCAGTTAGCCGTTTACAGCAAATGTTTATGGACATTTCACACATCACACTCTAGTCCCAAACTAAGTAAAGATTGTACTATGGGAACTAGATTGCTGATAGAATACTTGTACATATTTTTGGTAATGTTTTTATGTTTGTTCCAGTTGGCAGTGCGAGCTTTCTTCGCTGGCTGCGGGATTTGCTTCATGACAGCCTGCATAGCAGGTATATAGAAATTGAGCAATATATTTATGAAGGGTAACCAACGGAAAAGACACTTAAAAATACAAAAGATACGAACTAAGGACATAAAATCTAACGGTCTATCTTATAAAAAGTTAGCGCAGACTTGAAGTACTGATTACCATACGTAATAATGACTTAAGGTCATCGCTAACTTATTATAAGATAGGCGGTAATTGTTTCCCTAATTATAGAACATCACAACATGCAAATAATTAAAACACAAGTAAACTATAGATTATCGGTCTAAAGAAAGATAGATTCATTTATATTTTGGTATTATGTATCTATGTTGTTTATTTACATTTATATTCTATTTAATTTTCTCTTTAGACACTACCTTTAACTCACTAAAGAAGGTTAGTTGGAAGAAAATGCTCTCATCTTCAAGCTATCTTCATTAGATTTAATTTAGTTTATTTATCTAGTACTGATTTGGATCAGTTGAGCTATCTACAGATCGTTGCAAACGATTTTATCTATATATTTCTTATGTATTTTATATGACAATGTAGGTATGTACCTACTTATATTTTGTAAATACTTTATAGTCGTAAGTTTGTTTGTGAATAAAAGTTTATCTATACTTAAGAAGGTATTTAGTTGGAGCGAAGTTCCTTTATCGCGCTTTGCGAAAGAGGGCTAGAGAGAAAAATTAAGACCAAAAGTTGTAACGTGTCGTTACCACTTTTGGTCTTAATTTTATTGCTATAGTTGTAAGCCGTGCGGCGTGCGCGTGTTTCTCTCTCTCATAGAAAGCAAGCCAAACATTGTCACTACTCAAGTTTTTTTTTGACGTGACAACGTCTTATAATTCGATAGAGCCGAAACGCACGAAAAAACATGACTCATGCGGCGTTACCTTGCTCTGAGACTCATGCGGCGTTACCTCGCTCTGAGGCGTTCCATGAAGTGCAAGCGAGAGCGCGGAACGAGCGACAAAGAAGCACAAGCGGCCGTTGCGTTCGTTGTCACGTTCAACTATCGTCAGTAAACCGACTTTACAGACAACCATTTTATTGTTTCAGGTATATTGATGCCAGAAGGAGCATTTGGATAGTAATACAGTAAAACTGACATTATTTAA
Source organism: Ecliptopera silaceata (assembly GCA_932527185.1). NCBI lineage: Eukaryota > Metazoa > Arthropoda > Insecta > Lepidoptera > Geometridae > Ecliptopera > Ecliptopera silaceata. The sequence continues at coordinate 1,536,746 of OW052217.1, read as the reverse complement.
AATAATAAATTGAGACTGTACTTTTATAATACCTAAGTCTGTAATTATAGTTGTTATTCATAAATATTTTTGCTAATTGTTTATTCTTTCTTTTATTTTACCTTACCTGTGGAAAACCTAAAAATAAGTATTTATTAAACCCAAACATCTTAACCTATAAATCTATACTAATATTAAAAAAGAAGTAAAGTTTGTGTGTATGTTAAATTGTAAGGGGTAATCTCGGGATCTACTGAACCGATTTTAAAAATTCTTTCACCAATAGAAAGCCACATTATTGCTGAGTGTCATAGATGCCGAAAAATAAAAAGGCTTTTACGTGTTAGACCGTTTTGCAAAGTGAATCTGAGAAAAAACGGTCGAATGAAAGCGTTTCTTACGAACGCTGCCTTAACTATGAAAGATATATTTTTTTGTTCTATAGAAAAGATGTGGAGCTTGAAAATGCCTACAAAAAAGTCAACGAAAGCATATGTCTAACTTTTATATTTAATAAAAATTATGCCCAACGAAGTGGGCACGGGTCAGCTAGTATCTATATTAGAAAGAAAGAAAGAATATTATTTGAACCAAAAAATAATCTTACATTAACTTACAACTAGACATGCAATCTTAGACAGTAGTAACCTAATTACAATTAGTTATATAAAAATAGGTAAAAAAACTTTTTAAGTTAAACTGTTTTATGTTAAACATACATTGCAATGTTTAAGATAAATGTACTAAAAACCAAAAAATAATAAAATAGATACAGTCGTGGGAATTATAAACATATGCATAGACTAGACTAAAATAAAACCGTGGGGCACGTCAATTGTCTACAAATTACCAACGATTGTAAATAATAAAACAAATGAGGTTAGCTAAATAAAACCTAAAATGTAATAAATAATAAAAGAACAAATAGTAACCTAATAAATATTAGCTAGGGCACTAACCCCACCCTAGGTAATTAGTTACTATTTTAATTCGAATTCGACAGGCGTCACAGCTCAGTTGGTAGTAGCTGTGCTTTCCATGCTGTGGGTCGTAGGTTCGATTCCTACCGAGAGCAAATGTTTGTGCGATGAACATAAATATTTGTTCTGTCTGATCTGGGTGTAGCTAAGTATTCTATGTATGTATTTATTAAAAAAAAAAAATGTATTCTATCAGCAATCTAGGTCTCACAGTACAAGCTTTGCTTAGTTTGGGACTTGAGTGTGATGTGTGAAATGTCCAAGAATATTTTTTTATTTATTTAATTATATAACAACATATAGCCTTATTACCTTTATTTAATTATATAACAACGTATTTAATTAATAAAATATATGCTTATTATACCTACTTACATACTTACATAACTACCAAAACAACATGAGATTAAAATATTAAAACACTTAAAAACAAACCTATTTAATTATTACACATTAATTTTAAAAAATAATTATTAAGATTTAGTTCCATTAAATAAATGTATACAATCGATTGAGCAAAGAAAAAACACAATTTTTGCAACTAGGGATGCAACAGATTATCCGGCTTTTTGCGCCGAGGTATTTGCCGGATACTCAAATACCGAAAATCGGGCGGATACCGGGTACCAGATAAGTATCCGCCCGGTCTAGTGCCTCTATAAATATAATATACGAGCTACACAAACTGATCTGGATAATGTGTGAAATGGATTTGACTTATGTGATGTGGGTTGTGGGTTCGATCCCCGCCATTAAAAATAAGTTTGTCTGGGTGTTACGACATAATACTAGTCTTCAAATTTCAAATAAAATAAATTACTAATTCAGTTATTTTTGTCAATGTAGGCAAATACTTCGGTTTAAAGAAGCTTTTATTTAACTCATAAAAGAACTTTACAGTTCACTTATAATGAGCATAAACTATATACAGTTTTAATTATTGTAAGGTTGGTAGTGTATAAAAAAACTATGATCTATTTAAGCTCTTAATTAACTCAAATTTCACTAAAATCAATGTAGGCAAATACTTCGGTTTAAAGAAGCTTTTATTTAACTCATAAAAGAACTTTACAGTTCACTTATAATGAGCATAAACTATATACAGTTTTAATTATTGTAAGGTTGGTAGTGTATAAAAAAACTATGATCTATTTAAGCTCTTAATTAACTCAAATTTCACTAAAATCAAAAGATATACACCAATTTTTTTTAATTACCAAAAAAAATTAATGATAGCTGCAGCAGAGGCTACTAATGATAATGGCATTGTCAAAAGTATTTAATAATGCACTAGCACAAAGTAATCGTATTTCTTTTTAACCGAAAACTGGCACAAATTTATGGTCACAATACTAGAAACTACTCGATTAGATTTGATTTGATTGAGAGCTATCTAAGAATGGATTTTTATCGTGAAAACATAAGTAGCTATGTAGTAGGACGGTACGAATAAAAGGTTAACTCAATATTATGTTTTTGTAAGGATATTTTTTTAATTAATTATTTTAAGTTTTAACGGCCGAAATGTGATTAGTAACAAACTGAGTGTAGGGTTTTTTTTGGTAGTTATAAAATAGTGGTGTATATAATAATTGCTGTTTTATAAATACGTTTTGTTGTTAGTTTCTTTGCATTCCAAGATGTTATATAAACCTGCAAGTACTTTACAACTAACTTTATACGGTATCGAGTTTATCGGAAATATATCTAGCGCCTTGCAGACTTTTTTATACAATATTAACCAATTAGTTTCTTTGTCTAAGTTTACTGCTAAATCTAAAAACAGTGTTTTTTTTTCAGCTGTCATGTTGACATGTACAGTACTGTTGTTTCTTTTTTTTTGACAGTTTTGACAATTGCAGATATGTTTAGTGCACATAAAAACTGTTGCGGCATGATAAAAGTCGTCTGTTTTACACGGTTCTGACTCGTACAGATGACCACTGAAACAAATTTAAAATGCATGTAGGGTTTAATTTTATTCTTCTCGTTTAATTTTATCGGAACATTTTGGAGTGCGTTGGAACTTATTTCCCATTTTTTGATCTGACTACCAGATAAATAATAAATAATGCTGGACAATCCACACAACATCATCTAGCCCCAAGCTAAGCAGAGCTGGTGTTATAGGTAGGTACTAGAAGACTGACATACTTAATACAATACATTAAATAGAGAGATATTATTTTATTATACATATAAAATACCCAGAACACCCGGAATAAATATTTGCAGAACATACAAACATTTATCCCGAGGCGGGAATCGAACCTGCAACCTTCCGCGTCGCAGGCGGACCATCGCCCACCGCGCCACATCGGTCGTCGATATATAGACACATACATGGTACACAAACTTTGTTCTATCTGGGTATGTACTACATATGCTATGTATATTCGTATTCTATCAGCAATCTAGTTCCCATAGTTTAGAACTGGAGCGCGGCGTGTGCAATTTATTTATTTTATGTGTATTGTGTATATGGCTAAAATTTATTGGTTTGGGATGTAACAGAACATGTCTCAACATGTCCATGATTTGGCGATGTGGCGCGGCGGGCGAAGGTCCGTCGCGATGCGAAAGGTTGCGGGTTCGATTCCCGCCTTGGGATAAATGTTTGTAAGATCTGCAAATATTTATTCCGGGTGTTCTGGGTATTTTATATGTATAATAAATAATATCTCTCTATGTAATGTATTGTATTAAGTATGTCAGTTTTCTAGTACCTATAACACCAGCTCTGCTTAGCTTGGGGCTAAATGATGTTGTGTGGATTGTCCAGCATTATTTATTTATGTTTATGTTCATAATACTTACATGTACGATATAGTCAGTTCTTCGCCTTTCTTGATCGTCTTCAACGTCACCAATGCCACTGAGTCGTTTAGCCCCACCACCATCAGATTAGGTTCACAGGAATGCTTTAGCTTGCTGCACATTGAGAACCATCCGAAAGTCTTAGAAACATCAGGTTTGTAGTCGGCACTGAAATAAAACCAAATACATGAGTATTATAGTTATTTATTATTATAGTTATTACTTTAATATGAATTAAGTGTCCGAAGGAAATTTCGGTTTCGCCCGAAACTGAAGCCACGGCTTTTGTAAGTGATAACCTCAAGAAAAGAAGAGTGTTAGATATGAATGTGGATGAATGTAGAAGTAGAGGAAGGCCTAAGAAAAGATGGATGGATTGTGTGGACATGTGTAAGAAAGGTGTGAGCGAGATGACGTTTGATAGAGGAGAGTGTAAGAAGACGTGTTTTACCGACCCCATATAATCCGGAACAAGTTTAGGAAGATTATGATGATGGTAACTTCACAAGTGGTGAACGCCTGTGTCCTCTTTGTGAAAGGTTGGGTACTGAAAACTGCGACACAGTTTATACTATAGCTGTTTCCAGTTTGTTATGAAATATATGGTCTGTTCAGAAATAAATTAATCTTGAAATCTTGTTGTACATCATCATCATCAACCTATATCAGTCCACAGCTGGACGAAGGTCTTTCCCACTGCTGGTGCGCCAAGGCACCGGTTTAGATGCAACAGGGTGTGTATACTAACAGGCTGAAAACACATACACTTTGGCGTACTTTACACCATGCAAGATACAGTTGAGCATGAGGTAGTGTGCTGGTTTAATGGCAAATACACCAAATTAAACCAACAATTAAACTTATTTAGCGTACTGCATCTAGCGCCACATAATGTAGTAGCAAATTTCTAAGATAATAAAAAAATACTGATAGATACTGTTAATAGAAATAAAAAAAAAACTACACAAATATTCAACAATTAAATAGGTACATAAAAATACTCCGACAATTAACACATCACACTCTAATCCCAAACTAAGCAAAGCTATGGGAACTAGATTGCTGATAGAATACTTATAAATAAATAAATAAATAAATAAATAAATAATGCTGGACAATCCACACAACATCATCTAGCCCCAAGCTAAGCAGAGCTTGTGTTATGGGTACTAGAAGACTGACATACTTAATATAATACATTACTTATATATATAATTTTAATAATACAGAACAAATATTTATGGTCATCACACAAACACTTGGTCTCGATTGAACCCACGATCCACAACATGGAAGGCAGAGCTACCAACTGAGCTGGGACGCCTGTCGTATATCTATCGGGCATATCAAACTATCTGTCCTCGTCGGAATGAGTTTCAGTATATAGGGACATAAAAATCATTAGGGATCACAGCTCGGCTGGTGATTTGGTCTAACGATCGCACGTAATAAATGACTGTGCCAAACTATAAAAATATTAATTAATTTACCTGTTAAAGTCATACGATGATTTTTTTATAAGTAACGCGTAGGTAAAATTCACGTAAAGTTCAAATATTATTCGCAATATTGCTTCTTTTGCTGCACTCCTTTTCGCTAAAAAAAATTAATAGACATTTTTAGCTTTACATTTTATGTTGAAACTATACTACAAATTAGTATTGATATGATAATATTACTTTCAAAACCGTACAAGTTTCGGACGAAAAATTTCATTACAGCTCTTGATACCATTCCATGAGATTATTCTCTTCATTTCGCTAGTCATTAGACAGTCACAGTTGTCAGAATAACTTAGTTATACTTCACATAACTCAGTTTGAAAGCCATCCATGTACTTACCTTTGGGTAAATAACCTGGCACTTTTTCCAGGTAGCTTACTACGTTCGCACACAAAAAGCTTCCGTTAAACATCCTGCCTTCCATAACCACTTGGCTATCATCATAACTCAGTATTGAGAGAGGTTCGTCTGAGTTGTAAGTCTGTCTGATAGTAGCGGTTCTCATTCTAGACAAACCTATATCATAAGACGCTGCTATCAATGCATCCCATCCCATTTTAAGGGACAGTTTGATGCATGATCTGATGGCTAGCAGTAAATCTAAGTTCACTTCTATATGGTCTAGAATTTGACATTCGACCCGATGGTATTCCTCCATGCATTGGTCTCTGCATTCATCGCTGCAGAACAAAGCGTGAGTACAGCCATTGCACGGATACAGCTGCGGAGTGAGTCGGAGGCAGTAGTAACATGTAACCATTATATCAATGGTCCCTGAGACAAATGCCTTTTCGATGGCAACGACACAACCCGCTTTGATATCTTTCGCAGCTACGACTTGCTTTGTCCCGCTTTGGTTCAAAAACGTAACGTCTGCTGATACGCACGGTACATCAGCATTTCGCCGACATTCAAACTTGAAGTGATGAAAGTGGGGAGGAATGAAAAGATTGGCGAAGACGAGCGAATCGTGTTGGAATTCTTCGAGAATTAATTGGTAGGTTGCTTTCTTCCTTTTGCTCAGTTTCTTGGCTAGGAGTTTGGGGCAGCCCATGGACAGGCAGCTATTGACATCATTCAGGCACGCGGTAAAAAATCTTATAGCGAACATGACTGCTGATCTATTGCCATATGCAAGCATTTGTTCATGGGAACCGTTCGAGGCTAACGCAAGGGCCCTATTGTATGAGATCAATGCTGGTTTGTATAAACCCAATTCATAGAATTGGTTGCCTTTTATGCGGTAGTGTGAAGACATGGTTTTTGATTTATGGCATTTGACGTCGACGATGCAATCAGTCTTTTGAAGTGCTTTTGAGGCCGCTTTCAGCAGATCACTCGAGTCGTTCGAGTCCATTGCATCGTATATTTCGTCTAAGCCTCCACATTCCTTCAGTTTTTTTCGAATTCTTAAACATATGGTCTCCATTCTGAAAATTATGAAAATGGTTTCAAAAACAGTTTATTGGGAAGGAAATCAGAAATATTTTTAACTTTGTACATAAAATATCTTTATAATAGTACAAGTTTATACAGTTTGTTCAATCCGGACGTACAATAAGAGGGTAATGAACAGAGCCAAAAAATAAAATAAATTCAAAATGACCACATCGGTCTCATCAAACTGTTTTCGAAATATAAGCTTTGCTTATTTTGGGTTGAGCGCGAGTTGTGAAATGTCCGTGAATATATAAACGAAGTTACTTATCGCGCGTTGCGAAAGAGGGCTAGACGGAAAAATAAAGACCAAAAGTTGTAACGACACTTTTTGCTATAGTTGTAAGCCGTTCGGCGTACGCTTGTTTCTCTGTCTGTCTCTCTCTTTCTTATAGAAAACAAGCCAATTATTAAATTAAGAACTTCGTTCCACACCCGGATGGAACCTTCCCTCCCTTGACACCTCTCAAGTTTTTTTATTTATTACTAGCTGTCCCGACGAACTCTGTTCCGCCTTAAAGGCTTACATACATACTACATAATATATATTATCCTATGTTCGTCTCCTGGCTCTAAGCTACCCACCAATTTTCAGCCATATCGGTACAGCTGTTCTTGAGTTATAAATAGTGTAACTAACACGACTTTCTTTTCAATAAATAAATAAATAATGCTGGACAATCCACACAACATCATCTAGTCCAAAGCTAAGCAGAGCTTGTGTTATGGGTACTAGAAGACTGACATACTTAATACAATACATTAAATAGATAGGTATTTTTTATTATACTTATACAATACCCAGAACACCCAAGGAATAAATATTTGCAGATCATACAAACATTTATCCCAAGGCGGGAATCGAACCCGCAACCTTCCACGTCGCAGGCGGACCTTCGCCCGCCGTGCCACATCGGTCGTCAAATTTTTCAGCCGACAAAATTTTATATGTATATAAATTTATGAACATGGATACCCGTAAGTAACCGAGACGGACAAGTGGATTCGGGAGACCTTTGCCACAATAGGTTAAAAACATTGAAATCAAGCGCCATCATCACGCATCAGCCAGTAGATCATCTATCAAAACTAAATTGATAGAGATAATTATAGCATCGACACGATAAGAAGAAGAAGTACGAACGAAGTACTAAGCCTAAATATATTACCAATTAAATAATTATAAATGATTTTAGTTCACGAATGTACTACCTGATTTTTGTATAGTATAAAGATAAATCTAAGTAAATCTATACTGAAAATAATTCATAAAATCACAGATAAAATTAGACTAGTATAATAAGTATTTTATTTTATTCGGAAAACAATGTTTACAAACTATCCTGTCATTACTATCCTGTCATTACTATCCGGTCATTACTATCCGGCCATTACTATCTTGTCATTACTATCCGGTCATTACTATCCGGTCATTTTTTCATCCTATCGGTAGTGCAAACCCTAGGTACCACCGTAGCTAAAAAACAATTAAATTAAATTATTAAATATACAATAAACCTTTTATACTTATTCAGCGCGGCAATGCAACCACTATCTTGGGTACGCTTCCGAATGGTACTGATTTGGACCAGTTGAGCTATCTATAGATCGTTTGCCACGGTCTGTAGATTTTTGTAAATACTGTGATAGTCGTAAGTTTGTTGGTGAATAAAGTTACTTTGTATATATTATTACATTTTTCATGAGGAAATAAAATTCTTTAAACTTAAATTTCTTATTTGTTTATCGATTATTGATTTTTCATTCTAGTAGAACGATCGATTTATTAAATGTCGATATTTTATATAGAACGTCACATCACATCCCTAACCTAGGGTAACGAATAAATGTGACAATCGTAAACGTATCGAAATAGTGACGTATTTGAGATACACTGCACGTTACATCAGCTTTACTGTCGAACGTTGCAGCGTTAGCGCGCAGTGTGTCTTATGCGACTTTATATTACTAGTTTAACCCTTTATTTGGCAAAAAAAAAAAAGTTTTTTTAGATGAAACTATTATTGAAATTGTAATGTGTAGAGCATAAAGATGCCCAGAAAAATAATAAAAAAAATCTAGGGATTACAGTTTTCCTGAAAAACCATGTATGCTACTACATACATTGCCAAGTGGGTAAAGAAATATATGTATTGTTACTTTAATTAAAAACAAACATAAATCAAACTTTTTTATAAAAATGAGTTGATGGACATACATTATGACAGCAAAGAACCAGGTATAATGTCTCTGCAACACTGTGATTGGCAATAAATCAGTAGCTTGTGATGCATAAGCGACTTGAGATATAGGATTTAGAGTAACAGGAGTGGCAGGAGTTGCAGGCGTGGCATGGGTTGCAGGCATTGTTGGAATGTCGCTTAGTATCGGAATAGCGCTGCAATCAGGCTCAAGCGATGGATTCGGGTATACTTCTTGGAATACAGGCGTAAGCCGAAAATTCTCACCGGTTAAAGTTTCATCATCGGAATCGAATATATTCAGTAATTTTACGGATCTCGCGATAGATGGGGCTGGGGAAGATGAGTCTGAATGCGAAACTTGAGCGCCTAATAAGTCACCATCGACCAAGCAAACAAAAACCCATAAATATCAAAAAAAATATCACAAAAAGAAATCAAATAAATTGGCAATGTATGCTGTGGCATACAGATTTGTTGTGCACTGATTCATTACTAAGTTGGCAATGTATGTCACAGAATACAAAGTTTATTATCAAATAAAACAACTATTATTCAAAAATATTGCCAAAATTATATAAGTGGTCACTTCACTATAATGTCACGATTGAATTTTATGTGTTTTATTAGAAATTTATGAGGGAAATGTATTAAAAAACAAATAAATACTTTAGTGAGCACAGCCGGCCTCTTTTGAGCAGACATTATGTCAAAAAATGACAGCACCAATGTCGCTAACACTCAAAAACATTTTTTTTCATAAAGATTTACTAGTTTATGACAATAAATATTAATAATTATATCGAAATCATAATATTTCTTTAACACTTTATATTTTTTTAAAGTTTGTATGGCACAGCATACAATACCAAATTAAGGGTTTAAAAACTTAGTATTATGAATATATCTAATAAAAAATATTTTTAGGTCTTTAGTTTTTACGGTGCTTTAGTAATTTTTTTTTATGTTTTATTTACTTAAATAAATTCATGGACATTTCACAAACTAAACTAATAACTATTATTTTCTCTTACCTGTGATGAGAAGTCTTCCCTTACAAAATGGCTGCCACCTTTTTATATCTCACTATATCGCCACTCGGTATATATCGGTGTACGGTAAAAAAACAAAATCTTAGGTTGTGTTTACACTATTTTCAAAAACTGCGTTACATACAATAAAGGATTACACAGATTACACGTTCAGATTTCAAGACTTGTTGATTCGTTGAAAGACTACAAACAAGTGACCTATATTAGCGTTACTGCTATTATGTATTGGAAAAGTATGTAGTAAGTGTTTTGTCGACTAATAGATGCTTAGCAAGTGTTTAGCTAATTAGCTAATCAATGATTTGTAATTAACAGAATAAGTATAAGTTGGTTCGTTGGGGAAGCCCCGTTTATGAACTAAAGTAGCAGTGTGGTAAACTACAAGACATCTGATAAAAAATATAATAAACTATAGCTGTCCCGGCGAACTCTGTTCCGCCAAAAAATGTGATAAATGAAGAACCACTCGACAGATTATAAGCAAACTTCACATAAACCATCTGCTATTTAGTCCAAATAAAGCCTAAAAACTTGGTTTAGATAGGTGAGCCCGTTCTTGAGTTATAAAATAACAACGAAAAGTGGCATTGATTTTTATATACATATATAGATATAGATATAGATTGACACAATTGACTTATAAAATGACAGAATTTAGAAAATCTTAAATACGAAGTTCCATATTGAGCGTTGCGAAAGGGGGCTAGACGGGAAAAAAGACCAAAAGTTGTAACGACACTTTTTGCTAGTTGTAAGCCGTGCGACGTGCGCGCGTTACTCTCCCTCTCTCTCATAGAAAGAGCGGTTAGCCGTTTACAGCGAAACGAAGTTACACCCGTTACGTTGGTGAACCTTAGCTGCTGCTTATACGAACCGTTTACGATACAATTTAACACAAACGGGGCCCAGAGAGCTTAGTCCGAGGTTACATTTTAAAACTCCCTACTCTCGAGCCGACAGTCGTCTCTCGGATGTCCTCATATTTTTGTATGGACATCCGAGAGACGACTCTCGGCTCGAGAGTAGGGGGTTTTAAAATGTAACCTCGGACTAAGCACTCAGAGCAAATGTTTGTGTGATGAACATAACTATTTGTTAGCATTCTGGGTGGGAATCAAACCCACGACAACCTACTACCAACACAACGAGAGCTACTACCAACTGAGCTGTGACGCCTGTCATAACAACAGCTAGTAGCAAATAAACGTATTGAGTATTGAATAGCATTTTACCAGTTTATACAGAACCGACAGGCGTCACAGCTCAGTTGGTAGTAGCTCTGCTTTCCATGCTGTGGGCAGTGGGTTCGATCTCCACCCAGAGCAAATGTTTGTGTGAAGACAGAACCAATATGTATGTTCATCACACAAATATTTGTTCTGGGTGGGAATCGAACCCACGACCCACAGCATAGAAGGCAGAGCTACTACCAACTGAGCTGTGACGTCTATAAAAAGAATGCAATTAATAAATAAAAAACTTTATATTTCATATATTTTTATTGTAAATTCTTATTCCAACATCGAGTCACTTTGCAACTGCATTTGGTTTCTGTTGACGAGCGCGCCATCTTGTAGCAAAAGTTGCACGTTCAAGTTTTGAAAGTTCTGAAAAAAAAAACTTTAGTAAATTAAATCTGTATTGGCACTCTGAAACTGCGACACAATGAGGGTTTTCTATACTTTTTCTGCTACTAGGCGGCGCTACAATTTTTGTATGTATTTTGACAGTCCAGACAGATTGGACCTGACGCTACAGTCAGTCGAAAACCCTCATTGTAATTCTCTAAGTATATATTTTTTGGTTTATTTATTCTTAAAATCATTCCTTTAATTTTTTTCAATAATTTAAGTTCAGTATCTACGACTCTGTGCTATTTGACAGATGTTTGGACCTGACGCCTACGTAGCGCCGCCTAGTGCCAGAAAAAATATAGAAAACCCTCATTGTGCTCAGGCCCCCGATGGTGCTAAATTGTAACGTAAACGGTTCGTCTAAGCAGCAACTAAGGTTCACCAACGTAACGTGTACGTAGCGTGTGCTTCGTATCGCTGTAAACGCTAACCGCTCATCTTGTGTCCGTTCGTGTGACAGCGGTTATATCACAATCTGTCGGCTCACTAACGTTCGAATGTTGAACGTGTTTGGCTACACGCTTATCGCGATCACAAAACACGTACGTTGGTGAACCTTAGCTACTGCTCAGACGAACTGTTTACGTTATAATTTAACACGATCGGGGCCCCGGTTTAAATTAAAGTTCTTTGTTTCTAATTCAATGATACTATGCAGCTAAAGATATGTATAAAATTACAATTTCTTTCAGCAATCTAGTACCCATAACACAAGCTCTGCTTAGCTTGGGGCTAGATGATGTTGTGTGGATTGTCCAGCATTATTTATGTAAGTATTATACATTTATTTACTGAATAAAGATTAACGGTCTATCTGATAAAAAGTTAGCGCAGACTTGAAGTATTGATAACCATACGTAATGACGAGATAAAGTCAACGCTAACTTTTTATAAGATAGGTGGTTATTGTGCTTGGGTCTAGATGATGTATGAATATTAATAGCTATTAATGGTGTCGAGTGTACCTGTGTATTGACTTCAGACTTGGTACAGTCAGCGCGGAGAATAGCTGGTCTTCTAGGATTATTTGTTACTATTCGTCGACGAAACTCCATTGGAACTAAAAAAAAACAAATATAAATAAATGCAGTTGCAAAATGACAGTTGGAATAATAATTTACAATAAAAATATATGAAACAGTATAGTTTTGTTTCGTAGTAGCTCTGCCTTTTACGCTGTGGATCGTGGGTTCGATTCCAACCGAGAACAAAATATTTGTATAAAAAAGGTATGAATATCTTCGATACAAATGACCTATTAGTAATTACTAATTACAATATACCTAACCATTATTAAGTAATTAAACAAAATACAAATTTTATTTGTATAATAAAAACTAAGTACTTACATATAATAATAATAATAAATAAAAAAAAGACGTGTGGCACTCGGGGACTGCCGCGGTAAGCTATAGCATTTTTTGCTGGATTACGCATGCGCAGTGTTAGGTTATTTTCGTTACGGAATTTCTGGATTCGGTCTCCACGCTCAAGGCCCGCGATAGAAGCTATGCAATAGCTTAATATATTAGTATAAAAACAAACGATGTTAGGAATAAGTAGTTACCAAAGTGTCGCGAGTGGCGCGGCAGCGCGAGCGGGGTGCGGGGTACATTCCCCAACATGGACAATGCACGGGCACATGTCGGGATTATACTACTCGTGTCCTTTAACAGAGTAACAGAACATTATTATATGTACATTATATACTTACTAGCTGACCCGTGCCCACTTCGTTGGGCATAACTCGGGAATTACTGAACCGATTTTAAAAATTCTTTCACCAATAGAAAGCCACATTATTGCTGAGTGTCATAGGCTATATAAAAAACCGGAAAATAAAAAGGCTTTTACGTGGTAGTCCGTTTTGCAAAGTGAATCGGAGAAAAACAGCACGGGTCAGCTAGTAAATAATAAATTTGTAAACAAGATTATGTAAAAAACTATTTAAAATATTATAGTATAGAATATCTATGGTTATTATACCTTGGCGAATGACATGACATTTATTTCTATGACTCGCTCTTGACTGATATTGTTCGCCAAAATAGTGTTGAGTGCATCTTCTGGAGTTAGATTTTTTCCTTGAACCTAGAAAATATAATTAATATTAGTAACACAGAAAAAAAAACAGTGTTCATCACAAAAATATTTGCTCTCGATGGGGATCGAACCGACGACCTACAGCATGGAAGACAGAGCTAGTACCAACTAAGCTGTGACGCCTGTCAACACAAACTAAGTAACAGGCGACAGGCGTCACAGCTCAGTTAATATTATTACACACATTACAGGTTGGATTATAAAAAAAAACAAATAAAAGATTCTTAAAAAAAAATGGTTGTCTGTAAAGTCGGTTTACTGACGATAGTTGAACGTGACAACGAACGCAAAGGCCGATCGTGCTTCTTTGTCGCTCGTTCCGCGCTCTCGCTTGCACTTCATGGAACGCCTCAGAACGCCTCATGAGTCATGGTTTTTTCGTGCGTGCAGCCGGCTCTATCGAATTATAAGACGTTGTCACGTCAATTAATTTGTAATAGTAGTAAATACCTCTAGAACAGCGATGAAAGCCGGGTGCTTGAGCCTTGTATGCGCTCTGAGCTCGGACCTGATGCGGAAGCGTTTGGGACATCGCACGCACGCCCACGCACGGATACCATACTCCAACAACTTCGTACGCACCGATGGAATCCTTAAATATATTTTAGGGTTTTTAGGGCCTAATTTCTTATTCAAATTACGTTATTTTTTAAATGAAATGAAATGAAATATTTATCGTTTGTGAAACTAGCGGCCGGTTTCTCGAACGATGATCAACGAAAAAATCGAATAATTACTATGTGTCAAACTCGGATCAATCGTGATTTGGGTTTCCAGAAACCGGCCGTAGGTTATCCATAGATGTTAGTCATTATTTTAAGTTTCGTACTCAAGCTCCTACCGATTGGTGTACAAACATGATTACACAATATACCTATAGGTACTTATCAATCAGAACACACTTTGTCTTGCAAAAATTCGTCAGTCGAATAGTTTCCTAACATAAGAAAATCTTAAGTTAATACATACATATGGTTAAAATATTATTAGTCATAATTTTAATTAATAAATTAAAAATATTCACGGACATTTCACACATCACACTCTAGTCCCAAACTAAGCACAGCTTGTGCTATGGGAACTAGATTACTGCTACATTTTTTTTGTAAATGTAATCACACAAACATTTGCTCTGTGTGGGAATCGAACCCACGACCCATAGCATGGAAGGCAGAGCTACCAACTGAGCTGTGACGCCTGTCGATGAATATTTATTTATATGTATTCAATGTAGTTCCCATAGCTTTGCTTAGTTTGGGACTAGAGTGTGATGTGTGAAATGTCCGTGAATATTTATTTATATACCTTTCCCCCTGACTAGTGCAAGCGGATCCGGTGACAACATTAGTGTTGTAATCTTGCATGGACACACCAGTATGTTCCTTCTTTCTATGTTTATAGAGCGCAGTTTTGTTTGGCAAAACTTCTTCGCAATCTCTACATGGGATTCTGAAATATATAACACTAGTGGTACGCCCCGGCTTCGCACGGGTAGCCTATATAAAAAATATCATTATACATAATATAGCCTATGTTCAGCGCAGATAATGTAGCTTCACAACAGTGAAAGAATTTTTGAAATCGGTCCAGTAGTTTCGGAGCCTATTCGATGCAAACAAACAAACAATCAAATCTTTCCTCTTTATAATATTAGTTTAGATAAATTTGACGACCGATGTGGCGCGGCGGGCGAAGGTCCGCCTGCGACGCGGAAGATTGCGGGCTCGATTCCCGCCTTGGGATAAATGTTTGTACGATCTGCAAATATTTATTCCTGGTGTTTTGGGTATTTTATATGTATAATAAAAAAAATCTATCTATGTAATGTATTGTATTAAGTATGTCAGTCTTCTAGTACATAACACAAGCTCTGCTTAGCTTGGGGCTAGATGATGTTGTGTGGATTGTCCAGCATTATTTATTTATTAGGTACTTTTATGACTGACCTATAGTTCTGCATACTCTTATTATCTTCAAGAACTGTTTTACCGTGAAGTTTCTTCCGGTGATAAGCCAGACTCCAGCTGTAATGAACAATTTTTGAAGTGAAAACTTCTTTAGCGGCGCTGGGTGGGTAAAAACTTTCAAACTCGCGTCAGGGTCACGTGACGTCGAAAAAGCGTAAGATCTTATTTAATTTTTATACATTGCTCGTAAAACAAGAGACGACAAAAGAACACACTTGCGGTCACGCGACGTATGACTCAAACAATTAAATAGTGTTGTGGCGACATGACGTGACGATGACGTGGCGACATGACGTGACGTGACGTGACGATGACGACGAAGCCAACGAAGACACAGACACATTCGCGCTTGCGCGATGACGTGACGATGACGTGGCGACATGACGTGACGTGACGATGACGACGAAGCCAACGAAGACACAGACACATTCGCGCTTGCGCGATGACGTGACGATGACGTGGCGACATGACGTGACGTGACGATGACGACGAAGCCAACGAAGACACAGACACATTCGCGCTTGCGCGAATGTGTCTGTGTCTTCGTTGGCTTCGTCGTTGTGTCACATTCGCGCTTGCGCGAATGTGACACAACGACATGACACAATCACAATGACACAGACACATTCGCGCTTGCGCGAATGTGTCTGTGTCTTCGTTGGCTTCGTCGTCATCGTCACGTCACGTCATGCCGCCACGTCATCGTCACGTCATGTCGCCACGTCATCGTCACGTGACGATGACGTGGCGACATGACGTGACGTGACGATGACGACGAAGCCAACGAAGACACAGACACATTCGCGCTTGCGCGAATGTGTCTGTGTCAGTGTGTCTTCGTTGTCTTCGTCGTTGTGTCACATTCGCGCTTGCGCGAATGTGACACAATGACATGACACAATCACGACTGTGGTTATATTTTTGAAGTGAAAACTTAAAAGTGAAAACACAACGTTAATATTGAAGTTTTCACTTCTGCCGGCACTCCCGGAGTGCTAGCTTTTTTTTTTTAATGTATTGTATTAGGTATACCTAACTTTTAAGTTTTTTTTTCAGTTTTCGCATGTGTATTTCTTTATTTTTTATTTTATTTTATAATGTAATTACGCCCACTTAGATTTATATTATTACTATTATGTTTTAAGCGTATTCCACTCCCAAACTTCAGACAGATAAATCAACAATAAAAAATGTCACTTTTCTCATTGATATGTAAATAATAATACGTTTGTAATTTCCGTAATTAACTTTGTTCATTTTTTTTTATAATGTTCGGACTGCGGTCCTCATTTCGTTTTTTAAACTGGACCCTGAGCGAAACTAATTGGCGACCCCTGCCCTACAGGAAGGAAGAAGAAGATACCTGTTCGGGAACGTCATCTCGCATTGATTACAACTATGCAAGTAGTTGTCATTGGGATGTTTCATCCGTCTGTGCACTTGTAGATACGTCCAGTGGAGGTAAGACCGGCCACAGTCCTGAAAAGGGTAATTATTTATTTAGTAATAAGTTTACGACTATACAGTATTTACAAAATGTACATTGTCATATAAAATACATAAAAAACAGTTGAGCTATCTACAGACCGTTGCAAACGATCTATAGATAGTTCAACTGATCCAAATCAGTACCAATCGGAAGCGTACCCAAGACACTGGCTGCAATAAGTAATAAGTAAGTTTATGTAAGCAATTCAACGGTATTTTGCCTGGAAGAGATCACTTTCAGTGATAAGGCCGCCCTTTGTGTTACCATTGTTCATGATCAGAGGGCTTAGTCCGAGGTTGCATTTGCAAAACTCCCTACTCTCGAGGCGAGAGTCGTCTCTCGGATATCCATACAAAAATATGAGGATATCCGAGAGACGACTGTCGGCTCGAGAGTAGGGAGTTTTAAAATGTAACCTCGGACTAAGCCCTCTGAGCCCCGATTGTGTTAAATTGTATCGTAAACGGTTCGTATAAGCAGCAGCTAAGGTTCACCAACGTAACGGGTGCAACTTCGTTTCGCTGTAAACGGCTAACCGCTCTTTCTATGAGAGAGAGGGAGAGTAACGCGCGCACGTCGCACGGCTTACAACTAGCAAAAAGTGTCGTTACAACTTTTGGTCTTTTTTCCCGTCTAGCCCCCTTTCGCAACGCGCGATAAGGAACTTCGTACATAAAGATTTCTAAATTCTGTCATTTTATAATTATTATTTGTTTCTCACAGATTTTCGTGTAGTTTTATTTTGCACACTGCTGCTTTAGTTATAAATAAAAAAATGGTTTGGTTGTCTGTAGAGTCGGTTTACTGACGATAGTTGAACGTGACAACGTCACTTCATGGAACGCATCAGAACGCCTCAGAACGCCTCATGAGTCATGTTTTTGACGTGACAACGTCTTATAATTCGATAGAGCCGGCTGCACGCACGAAAAAACATGACTCATGAAGCGTTCTGAGGCGTTCCATGAAGTGACGTTGTCACGTTCAACTATCGTTGGTAAACCGACTTTACAGACTACCATTTTTTTTTCGTGCGTGCAGCCGGCTCTATCGAATTATAAGACGTTGTCACGTCAAAATAGTTCATAAACGGGACTTCCCCAACCAACCAACTTATACTTATTGTGTTAATTACAAATCATTGATTACCTAATTAGCTAAACGCTTGCTAAGCACCTATTAGTCGACAAAACACTTACTACATACTTTTCCAAACTATATAGTACATAATAGCAGTAACGCTATACATATAGGTCAGTCGTCTGTCGTCTTTCAACGAAGCAACAAGTCTTGAAATCTGAACGTGTAGTCTGTGCAGTCCTTTATTATAACGCAGTTTTTGAAAATAGTGTAAAAATCAACCTTAAATTATTTTTTTTACCGTACACCGATATAATACCGAGTGGCGATATAGTGAGATATAAAAAGGTGGCCATTTTGTTAGGGAAGACTTCTCATCACAGGTAACTAATAGACTAACGGCCGGTTTCTCGAACGATGATCAACGAAAAAATCAAATAACAATGTGTCAAAACGTGATTTGGGTTGTTCATTGCTTCTCATCTGAACTGTTGTTAAATAGGTATTTCGCAGATGACAAGCAATGAACAACACAAATCACGTTTTGACACATTGTTATTTGATTTTTTCGTTGATCATCCCTAAACCGGCCCTAATAGTTATTAATTTAGTTTGGGACTAGAATGTGATGTGTGAAATGTCCATGAATTTATTTAAATAAAACATTTTATCAGAAATATAAAAGCGCCGAAAAAACTGAATAGCTAATATAATAGAGGAAAGTAACCAAATATGGAATAGTATCCAAATATGGAATCCCTTCATTTCTCTAATACTATAAGTATGAAACGCAACACTTGACCATCTTCTGTTTCATTCGGTCTACTAACTATCGCACTGACACCATCGAGTCGGTTGCGCGAACGCTTCACGTGTGGCATGCGTGTTTTGTTTTGTTGTCGTGCAGAAACTTTTAAAGGTAAGTAATAAATGAGTATTACCAGCTGTAATGTTTGTATACATAAGTGTTATACTATTTAGTATATCGGTATTATGTTTATTTCACCATTTTTTGATTTTGTGTCTTTAAAATATTATGACTTGAAAAAATATTTAGTAAAGTTAGAACTAGTATAAAAATCCAAATATGGACAGTCGTCGGTGTCTAATTATGGGATATTAATAATGGTAGTGAGCATGATGAGTTGATTGTCCAAGTACCTCCTGACTCTGCTGATGCAGAATGTACGTTCTGTTCAAGGCTTTTTTCCATGGATAAAAGTGGAGAAAGCTGGATTAAATGCTTGATGTGTGGGCTCTGGGCACATTATGATTATGCTGTTCCAGAGTTTGATACTTGATCTGTGGCTTTCCAAGTAAGTAATTATGTAACTTCTTTCATTTATCACAATATGTTATATTCATATAATTGATCTAAAAGATTTTAATATCCATTTTTGTTATTGTTATGTTGATTTATGCTTATATTCCATATATGGGTACCTATTCCATATTTGGTTACTCATTTGTGATTTTGATTTTTGTGTTAGATTTTAATTTGACAACTAATATTTTTTAATAAAGGCTGTTAATTACTATTTATAAATGTATGACTGATTAGAAATAACATTAAAATGTTTTAATTTATACGAAGTTTTTCGTTTATATCCCAAAAACAAAATGGTATTCCATATTTGGTTACTTTCCTCTAATATATTTTTTATTCTATCCTAACTACAAGCGGTCATACTTATAAAAAGTTAGCGCAGACTTGAAGTATTGATTACCATACGTAATGATGACATAAATAAATAAATAAATAATGCTGTACAATCCACACAACATCATCTATAGTCCAGTCAAATAAGCTAAAATTTGGTAAGAATCTCGGAATTCGAGATACCCAGCTGTAAGTTTGTAAATACTTGTATATTGACACCCTAAGAGCTGGTTCAGACACGGCGGAATCCGCGCGGTTCCAAACCGCGCGGGTCAACCGCGGAGGTCTTATTTACATTAGCGCCTATTCATTCGTTCACACCTGTCCGCGCGGATTTCGGCGGATTTTGGCAGATTTCCGCGCGGAAACCGCCTTGTCTGAACCAGCTCTAAAAGTTGTCTCAAAACCTACATATTGACAAAAATTTTTTGAACCAAAACTCGTCAAAACTTAATTTATTTTACTTAGTTAAAGAATGATATTACTTTGATTTGTGGTTGCGATTAATAACACTGTTATTGGAGATTACATTATTAAAAAAATCACTATAAAATTGTGAAAATTGTGATCACGGCACTTAAAAAAGCCATTGAAGGTGTAAAATATTTAACTTTTTAGAAAAAAATCTTTTATCGCTTCACTAAGTGGTATGGATTTTTTTCTTATTTTATTCGTAACTGATATACATTGGCCTCTCGCCCGATACCAGGTTATCGTTGAGTTTCGGGACACCCTGTATATGGCGCGTTTTCAACCGGAGGCACCGGTTGACCTGAAGTGATGCTGTGACCGCGTGCTCTCCGCCCTATATCTCGAAAACGGTTCATCGTATAAAAAAAAAATCGTACAAATAGCAAAAAACCCATAGGAAATGAGATATTTACAAAAAAAGCTATTTTTGTGACCTTTGACCTTGAAATTTAATAGTTGCACACACCCTACCATATGTAGGTTTTGAGACAACTTTTAGGGTGTCAATATACAAGTATTTACAAACTTACAGCTGGGTATCTCGAATTCCGAGGTGAAATGTATAATTTGACTGGACTACTAGCCCCAAGCTAAGCAGAGCTTGTGGTATGGGTACTAGAAGACTGACATAAGGTGGGTGGACCATGAAAGGCCACCCTAACGTTTAAACATTTGTAATTAGTTCATTTACGGGATAAATAAAAGAAACGAATAATTAATAAACGCTTTGTTTCAGTGTGTATCATGTAAATAACTTTTTGAAGTGAAAACTTCTTTAGCGGCGCTGGGTGGGTAAAAACTTTCAAACTCGCGTCAGGGTCACGTGACGTCGAAAAAGCGTAAGATCTTATTTAATTTTTATACATTGCTCGTAAAACAAGAGACGACAAAAGAACACACTTGCGGTCACGCGACTTATGACTCAAACAATTAAATAGTGTTGTGGCGCAGACACATTCGCGCTTGCGCGAATGTGTCTGTGTCTTCGTTGTCTTCGTTGTGAAAACTTAAAAGTGAAAACACAACGTTAATATTGAAGTTTTCACTTCTGCCGGCACTCCCGGAGTGCTACCATTTTTTTTTAATCTAGATGTAATCACTACTTCTTAAAATTAACTTTTATAAAGCTCTTCCTAACGGCCTTGTAAGGGAATAGGGCTCTATACAAGGCCAATATTATAAATCAGTCGTTTAACTTAAAATTAGAATTGTAATAATCAAAATATCCGATTTTACTAAAACCACAGAAAAAGCTCTTTCATTTAAATGAATAATTGTGGTCCTTAAACATTATATCTTCTTTAAAAAAATTCAAAGAACATTTCTTGAACACCATCGATAACCAAGGATATATTAATGGAAACTATATAAAAAATATAGTAATGGTTATTACATCGATAACAAATAAGTTTCCAATAAGTTTTACAATGAAATTATAAATATTTAACCGTCAAATCTTTGATTGGCCTTGTAAGGAACCACCGGCTATCATAGGAACACTACCTTTATTTTAACTATAATCGAAGCAAAATTGTTATATTTTTTCTTTAATATCATAAATAATCCATAAGTAACAATTCACAGTAAAAAGAATACGGTAATAATAGTTTATTTACATAAAAACTGACTTCTAGCTGCTAGCAACGCTCGCTAGCAAATTACGATTTGAACGTCGCTGACCGAAGTCAACTTAGCGAGGGAAATTACTGACAAACTAGCAACGCGAGCGACTCGCCGCCGCGTCTGTGTCCTTGAGTTCGATGGGGCTTATTGTGAGTGGAAGGAATTTGTCATCACGTGACTATAAATATGATTTTTTTATAGTTGGCCTTCAAAGGAGCATGGCCTTAAATGGTCCACCCACCTTACTTAATACAATATATTACATAGATAGATATTTTTTATTATACATATAATACCCAGAACACCCGGAATAAATATTTGCAAAACATACAAACATTTATCCCAAGGCGGGAATCGAACACGCAACCTTCCGCGTCGCAGGCGGACCATCGCCCACCGCGCCACATCGGTCGTCATTCAACGCTAACTTTTTATAAGATAGGGGGTAAGTTGTTAAACTTCTGTAAGTAAACCTATCAATTTTGAGTCACACAAAACACACTGCGCGCTGACGCTGCAACGTTCGACAGTAAAGCTGATGTTGACGCGCAGTGTATCTCAAATACGTCACTGTTTCGATACGTTTACAATTGTCACATTTATTCGTTACCCTAGGTTAGGGATGTGATGTGACGTTCTATATAAAATATCGAAATTTAATAAATTTAGTCGAAGCGACGCGTGACCCGAGGGCTGGTGAGTATCTGGCCCAACGTATCAGCATTGCTATTCAGCGCGGCACTGCAGCCAGTGCCTTGGGTACGCTTCCGATTGGTACTGATTTGGATCAGTTGAACTATCTATAGATCGTTTGCAACGGTCTGTAGATAGCTCAACTGTTTCTTATGTATTTTATATGACTATGTACCTACATTTTGTAAATACTGTATAGTCGTATGTTTGTTTGTGAATAAAGTTTATATACAGGGTTACATGGAAAGTCGTGCTAGATCCGTTAAGGGCGTGAAGTACCCATCATTTCTGACTTATTTTACTATGAAACACCTTACCCTAAACTTAACCCATTTTGAGATATTCGACTTTTAAATTTTTATTGAAAATTGCAGACTTTTACGCTACTAAATTTATTATTGTTTTTTCTGTGCATCTTATTATTATTATAATTGCATTTTTACATGGGTAATAAGATGTTTTAGGACATCAATAATTAAAATAGTGCATAAGTTAATTGAATAGATCGTAGTAGACAAGTGAAACTTATGAAATAAAAAAATATTTTAGAAGGTTTATTTTTCTCTAAGGGATATCTAAAAAAAATATTATGGCACTCGTTCGGCGGATGTTATAATAAATATCTACGTTTCAACAGCTATCTAACGACGTATAATAATCTAGGGTTTGTATTACATTTCGTGGAAAAAAAGTAGTTGGGACGCTCCAGGTTGCAGTTCTAACGGTCCCGCGCGAGCAAGACAAGTGAAGATTTATGTAGATGCGAATGAAAGAAAAAATGTGTAGAGACCGGCTAGGGCTGGGAATACAACAGTGGAAATTGTTTTTCTTGTCAGTCTGCTTTTGTGCTTCGTACATAGTGAATGTGATATCGTTTTGCTCTTTTCTCCACTTGGTTGTGATTCTGAACTATTTCTTCTGATTTTGACTACTGTGCTCGTTAACCGGACTCTGATTTGTACCTGTGATACGGAAATGTTGAACATGACGTCCTAAACATCTGAAGAATATGCTGATATGCTTATTTGTTACGGATACTGCGATTGTGTGTCGACAAATAAAGCAAAGCAAGTCAAATAAAGCAGAGTCCGGTTAACGAGCACAGTAGTCAAAATCAGAAGAAATAGTTCAGAATCACAGCCAAGTGGAGAAAAGAGCAAAACGATATCACATTCACTATGTACGAAGCACAAAAGCAGACTGACAAGAAAAACAATTTCCACTGTTGTATTCCCAGCCCTAGCCGGTCTCTACACATTTTTTCTTTCATTCGCATCTACATAAATCTTCACTTGTCTTGCTCGCGCGGGACCGTTAGAACTGCAACCTGGAGCGTCCCAACTACTTTTTTTCCACGAAATGTAATACAAACCCTAGATTATTATACGTCGTTAGATAGCTGTTGAAACGTAGATATTTATTATAACATCCGCCGAACGAGTGCCATAATATTTTTTTTAGATATCCCTTAGAGAAAAATAAACCTTCTAAAATATTTTTTTATTTCATAAGTTTCACTTGTCTACTACGATCTATTCAATTAACTTATGCACTATTTTAATTATTGATGTCCTAAAACATCTTATTACCCATGTAAAAATGCAATTATAATAATAATAAGATGCACAGAAAAAACAATAATAAATTTAGTAGCGTAAAAGTCTGCAATTTTCAATAAAAATTTAAAAGTCGAATATCTCAAAATGGGTTAAGTTTAGGGTAAGGTGTTTCATAGTAAAATAAGTCAGAAATGATGGGTACTTCACGCCCTTAACGGATCTAGCACGACTTTCCATGTAACCCTGTATATAAATTTATAGTTTTATTAGAAGTATAAAAATTTTTTTTTCCTCATGAAAAATGTAATAAAATATAACTTTATTCACAAACAAACTTACGACGATTACAGTATTTACAAAATGTACATAGGTATATATTGCATAAATAAGAAACAGTTGAGCTATCTATAGACCGTTGCAAACGATGTATAGATAGTTCAACTGATCCAAATCAGTACCATTCGGAAGCGTACCCAAGATAGTGGTTGCATTGTCGCGCTGAATAAGTATAAAAGGTTTATTGTATATTTAATAATTTAATTTAATTATTTTTTAGCTACGGTGGTACCTAGGGTTTGCACTACCGATAGGATGAAAAAATGACCGGATAGTAATGACCGGATGGTAATGGCCGGATAGTAATGACCGAATAGTATTGACCGGATAGTATTGATCGGATAGTAATGACCGGATAGTAATAGCCGGTTAGTAATAACCGGTTAAGTTAGTATACATTGCTTAAATGAACATCTAATTGGTGATAATTTTTAAGTGGTTTTTAGTATAGTTTGTAAACATTGTTTTCCGAATAAAATAAAATACTTATAATACTAGTCTAGTTTTATCTGTGATTTTATGAATAATTTTGAGTGTAGACTTACTTAGATTTATCTTTATACTACACAAAAATCAGGTAGTACATTCGTGAACTAAAAACAATTTTAATTATTTCATTGGTAATATATTTTGGCTTAGTACTGCGTTCGTACTTCTTCTTATCGTGTCGATGCTATAATTATCTATATCAGATTAGTTTTGATACATGTTGTACTAGATGATGAATGATGATGGCGCTTGATGTAAATGTTTTTTAAACCTATTGTGTCCCACTGCAGGGCAAAATGATTACACTCGTCTCGGATCCCTGCGGGTATCCATGTCCATAAAAAAAAAATGAGAGGTCTCAAGGGACACCCGGATGGAACGAAGTTCTTAATTTAATAACTAGCTTGATTTCTGTGAGAGAGAGACAGACAGAGAAACAAGCGCACGCCGCACGTTTTACAACTATAGCAAAAAGTGTCGTTACAACTTTTGATCTTAATTTTTTCCGTCTAGCCCCCTTTCGCTACGTGCGATGAGAAGCTTCGTTCCAATATTCACGAACATTTAACAACTTGCGCTCGACCCAAAGTAAGCAATGCTAATATTTCGAAAGAGTTTGATGAGACCGTGTGATCATTTTACATTATTTTATTTTTTGGCTCTGTTCATTACCCTCTTATTGTACGTCCGGATTGGACAAACTGTATAAACTTGTACTACTTAACATCAAGATATTTTATGTACAACAGTTAAACAATAAAATATTTCTGATTTCCTTCCCAATAAACTGTTTTTGAAATCATTTTCATAATTTTCAGAATGCAGACCATATGTTCAAGAATTCGAAAAAAACTTAAGGAATGTGGAGGCTTAGACGAAATATACGATGCAATGGACTCGAACGACACGAGCGTTCTGCTGAAAGCGGCCTCAAAAGCACTTCAAAAGATTGATTGCATCGTCGACGTCAAAAATAAATCAAAAACCAAGTCTGCACACTACCGCATAAAAGGCAACCAATTCTATGAATTGGGTTTATACAAACAAGCATTGATCTCATACAATAGGGCCCTTGCGTTAGCCCCGAACGGTTCCCATGAACAAATGCTTGCATATGGCAATAGATCAGCAGTCATGTTCGCTATAAGATTTTTTTCCGCGTGCCTGAAAGATGTCGATACCTGCCTGTCCATGGGTTGCCCCAAACTCCTAGCCAGGAAACTGAGCAATAGGAAGAAAGCAACCTACCAATTCATTCTCGAAGAATCCATACACGATTCGCTCGTCTTCGCCAATCTTTTAATTCCTCCCCACTTTCATCACTTCAAGTTTGAATGTCAGCGAAATGCTGATGTACCGTGCGTATCAGCAGACGTTAGGTTTTTGAACCAAAGCGGGACAAAGCGAGTCGTAGCTGCGAAAGATATCAAAGCGGGTTGTGTCGTTGCCATCGAAAAGGCATTCGTCTCAGGGACCATTGATATAAGAGTTACATGTTACTACTGCCTCCGACTCACTCCGCAGCTGTATCCATGCAATGGCTGTACCTACGCTTTGTTCTGCAGCAATGAATGCAGAGACCAATGCATGGAGGAATACCATCGGGTCGAATGTCAAATTCTAGACCATATAGAAGCGAACTTACATTTACGGCTAGCCATCAGATCATGCATCAAACTGTCCCTTAAAATGGGATGGGATGCATTGATAGCAGCGTCTAACAATATAGGTTTGTCTAGAATGAGAACCGCTACTGTCAGACAGACTTACAACTCAGACGAACCTCTCTCAATACTGAGTTATGATGATAGCCAAGTGGTTATGGAAGGCAGGATGTTCAACGGTAGCTTTTTGTGTGCGAACGTAGTAAGCTACCTGGAAAAAGTGCCAGGTTATTTACCCAAAGGTAAGTGCATAGCTTTGAAACTGAGTTATGTGAAGTATAACTAAGTTATTCTGACAACTGTGACTGTCTAATGACTAGCGAAATGAAGAGAAAAATCTCATGGAATGGTTTCAAGAGCTGTAATGAAATTTTTCGTTTAAACTTGTACGGTTTAGAAAGTAATATTATCATATCAGTACATGTTTGTAGTATAGTTGCAACATAAAATGTCAAGCTAAATATGTCTATTTATTTTTTTAGCGAATAGGAGTGCAGCAAAAGAAGCAATATTGCGAATAATATTTAAACTTTACGTGAATTTTACCTACGGGTTACGTATAAAAAAATCATCGTATGACTTTAACAGGTAAATAAATTAATATTTTTATAGTTTGGCACAGTCATTTATTACGTGCGATCGTTAGACCAAATCACCAGCCGAGCTGTGATCCCTAATGATTGCTATGTCCCTATATACTGAAACTAATTCCAACGAGGACAGATAGTTTGATATGCCCGATAGATATACGACAGACGTCCCAGCTCAGTTGGTAGTAGCTCTGCCTTCCATGTTGTGGATCGTGGGTTCAATCGAGACCAAGTGTTTGTGTGATGACCTTAGTTTGGGACTAGAGTGTGATGTGTGAATTGTCGGAGTATTTTTATGTATTTAATTGTTGAATATTAGTGTAGTTTTTTTTTTATTTCTATTAACAGTATCTATCAGTATTTTTTTATTATCTTAGAAATTTGCTACTACATTATGTGGCGCTAGATGCAGTACACTAAATAAGTTTAATTGTTGGTTTAATTTGGTGTATTTGCCATTAAACCAGCACACTACCTCATGCTCAACTGTATCTTGCATGGTGTAAAGTACGCCAAAGTGTATGTTTACTGTGTATGTGTTTTCAGCCTGTTAGTATACACACCCTGTTGCATCTAAACCGGTGCCTTGGCGCACCAGCTACCGCGTGGGAAAGACCTTCGTCCAGCTGTGGACTGATATAGGTTGATGATGATGATGTACAACAAGATTTCAAGATTGATTTATTTCTGAACGGAACATATATTTCATAACAAACTGGAAACAGCTATAGTATAAACTGTGTCGCAGTTTTCAGTACCCAACCTTTCACAAAGAGGATACAGGCGTTCACCACTTGTGGAGTTACCATCACATAATCTTCCTACCTTTGTCCCACATTATATGGGGTCGGTAAAACACGTCTTCTTCCACTCTCCTCTATCAAACGTCATCTCGCTCACACCTTTCTTACACATGTCCACACAATCCATCCATCTTTTCTTAGGCCTTCCTCTACTTCTACATTCATCCACATTCATATCTGACACTCTTCTTTTCTTGAGGTTACCACTTACAAAAGCCGTGGCTTCAGTTTCGGGCGAAACCGAAACCGAAATTTCGGTCGGACACTTAACTAATATTAAAGTAATATCTATAATACTCATGTATTTGGTTTTATTTCAGTGCCGACTTCAAACTCGATGTTTCTAAGACTTACGGATGGTTCTCAATGTGCAGCAAGCTAAAGCATTCCTGCGAACCTAATCTGATGGTGGTGGGGCTGAACGACTCAGTGGTATTGGTGGCGTTGAAGACGATCAAGAAAGGCGAAAAACTGACTATATCGTACATGTAAGTATTATGAACATAAACATAAACAAATAAATCAATAATGCTGGACAATCCACACAACATCATCTAGCCCGAAGCCAAGCAGAGCTTGTGTTATGGGTACTAGAAGACTAACATACTTAATACAATACATTACATAGAGAGATATTATTTATTATACATATAAAATACTCAGAACACCCGGAATAAATATTTGCAGATCGTACAAACATTTATCCCAAGGCGGGAATCAAACCCGCAACCTTTCGCGTCGCAGGTGGACCTTCGCCCGCCGCACCACATCGCCAAATCATGGACATGTTGAGACATGTTCTGTTACATCCCAAACCAATAAATTTTCGCCAAATACACATTAAATAAATAAATTGCACACGCCGCGCTCCAGTCCTAAACTATAGCTTGTACTATGGGAACTAGATTGCTGATAGAATACGAATATACATAGCATATGTAATACCACTCAGATGGAACTTTGTGTAACATGTATGTGTCTATATATCTGGTAGTCAGATCAAAAAATGGGAAATAAGTTCCAACGCACACCAAAATGTTCCGATAAAATTTTAAGAGGAGGGTAAAATTTAAAACTACATGCATTTTTAAAATTTGTTTCAGTGGTCTTCCGTACGAGTTAGAACCGTGTGAAACACACGACTTTTGTCAAGCCGCAACAGTTTTTATTTTAACTAAACATATATGCAATTGTCAAAACTGTCAAAAAAAAATAAACAACAGTACTGTACATGTCAACATGACAGCTGAAAAAAAATCACTGTTATTAGATTTAACAGTAAACTTATACAAAGAAACTAATTCGTTAGTATCGTATAAAAAAGTCTGGAAGGCGCTAGATATATTTCCGATAAACTCGATACCGTATAAAGTTAGTTGTAAAATACTTGGAAATATATATAAACTCGTGGAATGCAAAGAAACTAACAACAAAACGTATTTATAAAACAGCAATTACTATATATATCTTTTGATTTTAGTGAAATTTGAGTTAATTAAGAACTTAAATAGATCATAGTTTTTTATAGATTACCTTACAATAATTAAAACTGTATATAGTTTATGCGCATTATAAGTAAACTGTAAAGTTCCTTTATGGGTTAAATAAAAGCCTACATTGACAAAAATGACTGAATAAGGGCCGGTTTCTCGTACGATGATCAACGAAAAAATCAAATAACAATGTGTCAAAACGTGATTTGGGTTGTTCATTGCTTGTCATCTGCGAAATACCTATTTAACAACAGTTCAGATGACAAGCAATGAACAACCCAAATCACGTTTTGACACATTGTTATTTGATTTTTTCGTTGATCATCGTTCGAGAAACCGGCCGTTAGTAATTTATTTTATTTGAAATTTGAAGACTACTCGTAACACCCAGACAAACTTATATAATTTTTAATGGCCGGGATCGAACCCACAACCCACATCACATAAGTCAAATCCATTTCACACATTATCCAGATCAGTTTGTATAGCTTGTATATTATATTTATAGAGGCACTAGACCGGGCGGATACTTATCTGGTACCCGGTATCCGTCCGATTTTCGGTATTTGAGTATCCGGCAAATACCTCGGCGCAAAAAGCCGGATAATCTGTTGCATCCCTAGTTGCCAAAATTGTGTTTTTTCTTTGGTCAATCTTTGAATATCAGATATTTAAATATCTTATTAATTATATAATTATTTTTTAAAATTAATGTGTAATAATTAAATAAGTTTGATTTTAAGTGTTTTAATATTTTCATCTCATGTTGTTTTGGTAGTTATGTAAGTATATGTAGGTATAATCAGCATATTTTTTATTAATTAGATACGTTGTTATATAATTAAATAAAGGTAATAAGGCTATATGTTGTTATATAATTAAATAAAAAAAATGGTAGCACTCCGGGAGTGCCGACAGAAGTGAAAACTTCAATATTAACGTTGTGTTTTCACTTTTAAGTTTTCACTTCAAAAATATAACCACAGTCGTCATAATGACAATGACAATCACAATGACACAGACACATTCGCGCAAGCGCGAATGTGTTTTCACTTTTAAGTTTTCACTTCAAAAATATAACCACAGTCGTCATAATGACAATGACAATCACAATGACACAGACACATTCGCGCAAGCGCGAATGTGTCTGTGTCAGTGTGTCAGATGTCGCCACAACACTATTTAATTGTTTGAGTCATACGTCGCGTGACCGCAAGTGTGTTCTTTTGTCGTCTCTTGTTTTACGAGCAATGTATAAAAATTAAATAAGATCTTACGCTTTTTCGACGTCACGTGACCCTGACGCGAGTTTGAAAGTTTTTACCCACCCAGCGCCGCTAAAGAAGTTTTCACTTCAATAAAAAAATATTCTTGGACATTTTTTACATCACACTCTAGTCCCAGACTAAGCAAAGCTTATATAGACACTAGCTGAACCCGCCGCGACTTCGTCCGCGTGCCGTTTTAAGATATTTTGCGATAACCCATTACCATTACTATCTTCTTATGAAAGAAATTGACGGTAAAGTGCAGTCTAAGAAGGAAAACTTAGTACATATTGGTACTTATTCTTAAAACCGGGCAAGTGCGCACGAAGATTTTCGTACCGTATCTATGGCCCGTTGCCCTTATCAATATCGAATAAATAAAATTTACGTTTATATATAAGCCCCCTTGAATATTAATTATGCGTGATAGTTAGAGAATTTAAAATAGACAGAAATTAAACACTCAGTAATACGATCTAGTTTTACCCTTTGGTTACCGAACCCTAAAAACCCAATAACGTAAACTACTAAAACATAAGTAATCAAAACTCACTAAATTACCGTTACCGTAAGTAAATAAATCAGGCCAAGTGCGACTCGGACTCGCCCGCTATAAGTTCCGTGCCATACCTATGTAAACGATTAAGAAAAAAAACATGTTTTTGTACCTATGCGAACCCTCTAAGCATGTTCTGTTTTTAGTATTTGATATCTATGCCGGACTAAAATATAATAACTATGTCCGGTTAATGTACAACCATGGAAAGCACGACCCGGAATGTACGACCACGGAAAGCACAGCCAGGAATACGCAACCAGGAATTCTCAGCCAAAATGTACATGAAATCCGGGCTGCGCATTCTCGACATGTGTTAGGAATGTCCAACCACGGAATGTAGAGCCGTGGAAAATACAACCATGGAATTGGCGTCTATTGCTCTGATTGGTCGAAATCAATTGGAATGAATTGGGTGCATGGAAAGAGCCTCCTCGTGGCACACACCGGTAACAGCTAGGCACGGTAAAGCAGTGTCTAGTCTGGCTAATCTTTCCAATACGATGCTACAACAAAATACAGTTGTAGCATCGACACGATAAGAAGAAGAAGATTGGTCGAAAGCCTAGCCTATGCTTCGTTTAGATGAAACCAAAGATTAAAATGTTACTATCCCATTTTGATAAAGATAGACTGCACAGATTATAATATGAAAAGAAAACAATTCAATTCAATAATTGTTATCTGGCAAATGGTTCAACGCATGTAGGTTCTGGCGCGGTTTTCTATATCAAACTAACGCTCGTCGCTTCGCTCCTCGCACCTACTGTGACGCATCACACATGAAAAAAAATCAGTTTAAAAATAATATTTTGACAGTGGCATAGTTAGCTACTTGTACATGATCGGCTAAACGAAAAATTCGAGTAAGCGCAAACGAAGCATATGCTATGACGTCATTTGGCATCAAATTCCCAACACGTGTCGGGAATGTACAACCATGTAATACACAGCCACGGAATGCACAGCCCGGAATTGGATGCCAAAATGGTCACCGATTCCGGGCTGTACATTCCGTGGCCGTGTCATTATCCGATAGGGCGTTCGATGGTACCGCCAGCATATCAGTGTCGGCTCCGATATCCGATATCGAGACGGACAATATGAAAGACAGGTACATTTTTCATACATTTTAGTTACCCGGATATCGGATCAGCGTCCGACACCGATATCGGATCGGATAATGTGAAAACGCTCTGACTCTCAAACTTGATTGAAATCGTTCATAAAAAACGCTACTACAAACTTCCTTTTTGCAATATTTGGTGTAAAATCAAGTCATTAATGTGCGTCTCAATTTTCATTGACTTTCGTCTATAAATAACGTTACAGAAAACTTCCCTCATTTTATTGCATTCATTAGAGTAAAATTGTCACAAAGCGCCTCTTAATAATTTGATTAAAATTCGTCGATTTTTATCGTTACAACACACTTGCCCCCTTTCCCACGGAGGAATTTTAAAATATTATTATGAAAATAGTTATATATTTTATAAAATATTATTATATTAAAAAAACAAACCATCTAAGTAAATTATGTCTTTGTATGAGACTATAAGCGCCCCTTGATTATTTAACATTTTGTTTTTAAATATTTATTCGTCATTAGCGGTAATTGGGTACGCAACCCTAGATAACTTAGCAAAATAACTCGATTCAACGAAAATATTGCTAATACCGATCGACTTACCTATAACACATTGCCAAAACGCACCGATAGCGCGTTCTAGGATTACGCCACGCATGACAGCGCCATCTATACTCGAAATCGTATACTAAATCGTATACGATCGAAATTTTAAACTTAGGGAAATTTTTACAGGGAATTTTTTCTAGAGAAATTTTTACATTTAGCAAAATCATCCCCAGATGATTTTGCTAAATGTAAAAATGCAGATCTATTTTATTTTGTGTCAACATTATGTGTATCAAGTTTCAAGTCAATCGGTTCACAATAAAGATAAACTGCACAGATTATAATATGAAAAGAAAACAATCCGATTCAATAATTGTTGTCTGGCAAATGGTTAAACGCATGTAGGTTCTGGCGCGGTTGTCTATATCAAACTAACGCTCGTCGCTTCGCTCCTCGCACCTACTGTGACGCATCACACGTGAAAAAAAATAAGTTAAAAAATAATATTTTGACAGTGGCATAGTTAGCGAAAAATTCGAGTAAGTGAGTATGACGTCATTTGGCATCAAATTCCCAACACGTGTCGGGAATGTACAACCATGGAAAACACAGCCACGGAATGCACAGCCCGGAATAGGATGCCAAAATGGTCACCGATTCCGGGCTGTACATTCCGTGGCTGTGTTTTCCTTGGTCGTGTAATCACGGCACCCATGATTGTGGTGATTTCCATACTCTTTACCTTAGGTTAAAAGAAGACCCAATCAGTTTTTTTTTAATTACCTACTTAAGAATGCCTAGAGAATGTTTCTTCGAATTACTGGAATTAGATAGATATAGTAAGTATTTCAATTTCATTTATAAAATCCTCCACATTTATATCAATAAATGACTCCTCCACATTTATATCATCCATTATAAATTACCGTTTAGAAATTTGCCTCCTTCTTGTCACCGCACTATGAACGCACTGAACTGAACACGTGGGGTTGCGACACGACGTTGCCGTCCTGCTGTCGAACGCTCGCGGTACGGACGCCGCACTGTTTCCGCACCGTGCATTTTGTATGAAAACATACGACCGTCCGTCCTTACGCCGAACGACGAACGCACCGCTTCGGCACTGCAGCGGTCCGATACGAAACGCATAAATTGAAAGAGCCCTAAGAGCGTTTTCACATTATCCGATCCGATATCGGTGTCGGACGCTGATCCGATATCGGGGTAAGTAAAATTTATCAAATATGTCCGGCCCGATATCGGATATCGGAGGTACATATTTCATACATCTTACTTACCCCAATATCGGATCAGCGTCCGACACCGATATCGGATCGGATAATGTGAAAACGCTCTGACTCTCAAACTTGATTGAAAGCGTTATCTCATTATCCGATAGGGCGTCCGATGGTACCGCCAGCATATCGGTGCCGGCTCCGATATCCGATCTTTATCTTTATCTTTATCTTTATCTTTATCTTTATCTTTATCTTTATCTTTATCTTTATCTTTATCTTTATCTTTATCTTTATCTTTATCTTTATCTTTATCTTTATCTTTATCTTTATCTTTATCTTTATCTTTATCTTTATCTTTATCTTTATCTTTATCTTTATCTTTATCTTTATCTTTATCTTTATCTTTATCTTTATCTTTATCTTTATCTTTATCTTTATCTTTATCTTTATCTTTATCTTTATCTTTATCTTTATCTTTATCTTTATCTTTATCTTTATCTTTATCTTTATCTTTATCTTTATCTTTATCTTTATCTTTATCTTTATCTTTATCTTTATCTTTATCTTTATCTTTATCTTTATCTTTATCTTTATCTTTATCTTTATCTTTATCTTTATCTTTATCTTTATCTTTATCTTTATCTTTATCTTTATCTTTATCTTTATCTTTATCTTTATCTTTATCTTTATCTTTATCTTTATCTTTATCTTTATCTTTATCTTTATCTTTATCTTTATCTTTATCTTTATCTTTATCTTTATCTTTATCTTTATCTTTATCTTTATCTTTATCTTTATCTTTATCTTTATCTTTATCTTTATCTTTATCTTTATCTTTATCTTTATCTTTATCTTTATCTTTATCTTTATCTTTATCTTTATCTTTATCTTTATCTTTATCCTTATCCTTATCCTTATCTTTATCTTTATCTTTATCTTTATCTTTATCTTTATCTTTATCTTTATCTTTATCTTTATCTTTATCTTTATCTTTATCTTTATCTTTATCTTTATCTTTATCTTTATCTTTATCTTTATCTTTATCTTTATCTTTATCTTTATCTTTATCTTTATCTTTATCTTTATCTTTATCTTTATCTTTATCTTTATCTTTATCTTTATCTTTATCTTTATCTTTATCTTTATCTTTATCTTTATCTTTATCTTTATCTTTATCTTTATCTTTATCTTTATCTTTATCTTTATCTTTATCTTTATCTTTATCTTTATCTTTATCTTTATCTTTATCTTTATCTTTATCTTTATCTTTATCTTTATCTTTATCTTTATCTTTATCTTTATCTTTATCTTTATCTTTATCTTTATCTTTATCTTTATCTTTATCTTTATCTTTATCTTTATCTTTATCTTTAATAATTTGATTAAAATTCATCGATTAATAACGTTACAAAACACTTGCCCCTTTCCCATGGAGGAATTTTAAAATATTATTATGTAAATATATATATCGCTGGTTAAATGCTAAAGTACCATATTTCAAAAATCGTGAAAATCGTTTTTATTGCAAAAATGTGATTAAAAATAGTTATTTTATAGTACGAGTTAAAGACACTTTTCATTTTCGCATTAAAAACAACCAAAAAACAGATGTGGCTGTTTAGCATTATTAGACTTTGGCGCCAAATTTCAGAGCCAAACAGCCATTTTTTTAGTTGTGGTTGAGTGGTCTGCGGAAACTCACGGAAGTTATATGCCATAGGGCCGTATCTCAAAATAATAAGTGTATATTAACTAAAATCTATATGCAAAAGTACCGTATTTCGGAATATGGTCCTTTTGCATAAAAATCGAAGTCAAGATACAACCATTATTTTATGTACAAAGGTAACACATTCCGAAATGTGGTACCTTGCCATGAGAAATTTTGTTGTTATTACATTGTGTGTATGTTCAAAAGTGTTATTTTTTAAATGCGTTTGTTTTGCACATAACTTTTACGAGAACTTTATCTTATTGCTTGGAGCTTAAGTGACACTTTTGAAATGCGTTTGCTTTGCTTATTAGTTTTACGTTAACTTCATGATATTGCTTGAATAATAAGTGTAATTTTTGAGATGCGTTAGTTTTGAACGTAACCTTTATGTGAACTCAAACATTATTGTTTAGGAAGTAAGTGTAGTTTTTGCGATGTGATTGTTTTGAATACGTTTTTTACGGGATTTTAATCGTACTGCTTAGAGTTTACGTAACATCACATTCAATGCGCCTATTTCATATAAGATCTACTCGATAATATAATTATAGTATTCATAAAGTTAAGGTGCAAAGTTTGTTTCAATGTAATGAAAAAGTTAAAACTTGTATTTAAAATCCTATTTTTCCTTCAAACATTTTAAAAAGCAAATAATGATGGTGTTTATTTACAGCGTGTATATTTGAAAAAACTAATTGCTTGTAATTACTTAGTTCCTACGAACTAAGACTACAGAATCCTACAGATCAGTCTCTACGTTAACAAAGAGGCAAACAAAGCAGATTTTGTTTGCCTCTTTCTCTTTCTTTTTTTTCTTCACTATACAATCATCTACTACAATTTCAGACCCAGAGGTCTGAAATTGTAATTGTATAGTGAGGAAATTATATGCCCAAAAACTCAAAGTTCCGCAAGCAAAGACAGAAGGTATTTTAAAGCTGATCCATCATCATCATAATCAACCTATAGCAGTCCACTGTTGGACGTAGGTCTCTCCCAAGACGCGCCACTGAGCCCGGTCTTCAGCTCTTCTCATCCAGTTTTTGCCAGCTACACTCCCTAGATCGTCGCTCTATCTCGCCGGAGGCCGTCCTTCCTACACTACCTACACAATGCCTAAACGCGGTCTCCACTTCAGTATCAGTTTGCTCCAACGATTGTCGGTTCTTCGGATAACATGGCCAGCCCACTGCCACTTCAGCTTGCTAATTCGAAGAGCTATGTCGAACACCTTAGTTTTCTGACGAATAACATCATTCCGGATTAGATCTCTTAAAGAAATTCCGAGCATAGCTCTCTCCAGAGCGCGCTGAGCGACTTTCAGCTTGTGGACCAGCCCCACTGTCAGCGTCCACGTTTCAGCAGCATAGGTCATAACGGGTAGGACGCACTGGTTGAAAACTTGGACGGACGATGGATGGACGACGAGAAGACTTGAAGAAGTTTCCCAAACGCAGCCCAGCCCAGCTGTATTCTCCGGTTTAGCTCTTTCTCGAAGTTGTGTCTACCTAGCCGCAGCGTCTGCCCGAGGTAGACATACTCCTGCACAACTTCGAAAGGCATTCCAGTGATTGGCTCTGGGGTAATACGATCATTAATCATGATCTTTGTTTTATCCAAGTTCATGCCCAGGCCAATCCGTTGTGAGGAATCAGCAAGACTGTTCAGCATCTGTTGTAAAGCTGATTCGAAAGATGTAATACCAAAATATTACGAATCATTTATTATAATAAGTAATAATAAGTTTTAAAGTGTGTTGATGGTGTTTATAAGCATTTATTTTGATAGAAATATTATTTGTTTTAATATTTTTTCTTGTGTATTCTATGCAGTGTTTTGTGAGAATTTATAACTTTTTGTTTTGTTTTGTAAGAAATTTTAACTTTTGAGACTGTTTAACATTTCTATTTCATATTTTCAGTAGAGCGTTTTATTACTAATTATTAATAGACTGAATAATAAACAATGGGATTTAGATTTATGCTACTAGGTACTGAAAACTGTCTAATAAACCTTATTTTTTTATGAAATGTGGTCATTTAACGATAATTTTTATTAACAAACACATCAATTTTTATATGCTAAAGTCACTTATCTGGTTTAATAAGACATTGGGTTAAAGTTACGGAAAAACTGAAAATGCACTTTAATTCTAATTAAAATTACGCGTCGATTGATAGGTGAAACATAGAAATGCAAAGAAAGACTTTCTCAGAAATTAAAAATAACCCTTTTGAAAACTTTGAATGTCTCTAGTGAAAAAAGTGAAATTTTGGAATGTGGTAGTTTAGCATTTAACCAGCGATATGTACATAAATAAAAAATATTTATTTATTTATTATATATATACATACATATTTAATAAAATATTATTATATTAAAAAAACAAACCATCTAAGTAAATTATGTTTTTGTATGAGAAGACTATAAGCGCCCCTTGATTATTTAACATTTTGTTTTTAGTTTTTAAATATTTATTCTATTCGTCATTAGCGGTAATTGGGTAGGTACGCAACTATAAATAACTAATCAAAATAACTCGATTCAACGAAAATATTGCTAATAGGTACCGATCGACTTACCTATAACACATTGCCAAAACGCACCGATAGCGCGTTCTAGGATTACGCCACGCGTGACAGCGCCATCTATACTCGAAATCGTATACTAAATCGTATACGATCGAAATTTTAAACTTTACTTACTCAATTTTAGGGAAATGGGGATGATTTTGCAAAATCTAAAAATGCAGATCCATTTTATTTCGCGTCAACATTATGCGTATCAAGTTTCAAGTCAATCGGTTCAAGGGATAAGAGAAAATGAGACAGCGCCATCTATACTCGAAATCGTATACTAAATCGTATACTAAATCGTATACGATCGAAATTTTAAACTTTACATACTCAATTTTAGGGAAATGGGGATGATTTTGCAAAATCTAAAAATGCAGATCCATTTTATTTCGCGTCAGCATTATGCGTACCAAGTTTCAAGTCAATCGGTTCACGGGATAAGATTCTGCATACAAACTTCAAAGCCTTATTTTAGGGCTCCGGAGCGTTATTTCCAAAATTCCTGCCTTAGTACGCCACACAGTCACTCCAGGAACACGCCTTCCAAATTTCAAGTCTCTAGGACCAGCGGTTTGGGCTGTGGCTCGTACGTCAGCCGTCAGTCAGTCAGGACTTTGATTCTTATTAATGAGATAGACATAGACAGACATTTATTTGCAGCTTTAGCACACACACATTAGCTATAGGTACATACATTTTTATAGGGTTAAACAAAAGACAAAAAAACAGAATACTTAATTTCTACAGAACGTGATAAATTTACAAGTTAAACAAAAATAACATAATTTATAGATATAACAGAAAAAAGGAAGAGATAAACCCAAAATTTCAGTTATTTCCTACCAAAGTATACATAACTAACTACATATATAACAATCTATTTAAGAGTGTGTGCTACTGCAGCAAACAGGCTCCAGCTCAGCACATATATGTTGCTATGCGAACTAGACTGCTGATAGAATACTTATAAACAATTGTTTTAAGTAAATACATACATAGAATACTTAGTAACACCCAGACAGAACAAATATTTATGTTCATCATACAAACATTCGCTCTCGGTGAGAATCGGACCTACGACCCACAGCATGGAAGACACAGCTACTACCAACTGAGCTGTGACGCCTGTCGATTGCATGTCTAGTTCTAAGCTAATGTAAGATTATTTTTTGGTTCAAATAAAACTTTTCTTTCTTTCTAATATATGACAGAAATCCTCACCTCACATAAAAAGTGTTTGACAGTTGGAAAGTCTCCATATCCGACAACCGAAGTATCATTTCCGACAGGTCGCTTGTAGAAACCGTGAGTGGTTTTATGTGTAGTGCATCTGTAATATAAAATATTTAGTAGAAAATGATAATTTATAGTAAAAATTGTGTATAGCGCCATCTATATCGCTACATGATGAACTACATCGTAGTCTCCGCAACAGACCAACAGATGGCGACAAATCCTAGATCGCGCAAACGAAGTTATCACGGAGTTTGTACATAAGTAATACAGAATACTATCCATCGGTCCGAGCGACCCCGAGACAAAGTAAGTATAAATACTGTATGTACTTTGTCTATAGATCTTTTAGTAGAAAATATTTCAACAGCCTACCCATTTCGCGCGTACATACAATATTATATGCTTAAATTTAAGGACTAACATTTATTATTATTTTAAAATCATAATGTTTGACAAGCGTCACAGCTCAGTTGGTAGTCGCTCTGCCTTCCATGCTGTGGGCCGTGGGTTCGATTCCCACCCAGAGCAAATGTTTCTCTTCAGGAACGATGAAACGGACTACCACGTAAAAGCCTTTTTATTTTACGGGTTTTTGTATAACCTATGACACTCAGCAATAATGTGGCTTTCTATTGTTGAAAGAATTTTTAAAATCGGTTCAGTAGATCCCGAGATTACCCCTTACAATTGAACACACAAACTTTACTTCTTTAGTATAGAAGTATAGATTTATTTACCTGGAGTATGTAGCGAAGCTAACTTTACATATATGACATGTAAATGGATTCTTGACTCCTTTGTGAATAGCACGATGTATATTCAACCCATCTTCGGTATAGAAAACACTAAAATCATACAAATATATCAAATAAATTAAATAAATAATGCTGGACAATCCACACAACATCATCTAGCCCCAAGCTAAGCAGAGCTTGTGTTATGGGTAGACGACCGATATGGCGCGGTGGGCGAAGGTCCGCCTGCGACGCGGAGGTTGCGGGTTCGATTCCCGCCTTGGAATAAACGTTTGTACGATCTGTAAATATTTATTCTGGGTATTTTATATGTATAATAAAAAATATCTATCTATGTAATGTATTGTAAGTATGTATGTCAGTCTTCTAGTACCCACAACACAAGCTCTGCTTAGCTTGGGGCTAGATGATGTCGTGTGGATTGTCCAGCATTAATTATCATTATTTATATATAAATTTGTATACATTTATACTTACTCTTCACAAAATTCACATCGAAAAGCTTTTTCAACTTCCACCACTCTTATCAATGGTATCGCCTCATCAGTTAGAGTTGATAACAGGGGAGCCGCTACGGGGGACGATACTTGGCGGGGAACACGGGCCGGGGGGGACGGGGACTCTGCAAGGGGGACAGGGGGGAGCTCAAGGTCAAGGTAAGGTCACAGTTGAGGTCTAGGGGGGAGCTCAAGGTCTAGGTCAAGTTCAATGTAAGGTGAGAGTTGAGGTCTGTTGAGAGCCTGTGTCTAGCTGAAGTAAGGGGTAAGTGTGACACACAACGCCACGGACCGGGTCAATGCAAAGGTCAGGGTCAAGGAAAAGATCAAGGTTGAGGTCAAGGAAAAGGTCAAGGTTGAGGTCAATTTTTTTTTAAACAATTATGATTATCATTATTAGTATTAATCCAATTGCTTATTCCTTTTTTTACCCGACTTGACGGAACAAAAAGAGAATTATGAGTTTGTCTATTTTGAAGTCGTTTGAAAGTCACTCACCGATGACTTGTATGGTTTGTCGGACAATCCCACTGGTGGGCGAGAGTTGGACAGCGGTCTCTTCTTCGGTCTTAACTTCGCCAGCGATTACTTCCAGACACTCAGTCGACTTCGAGGCATGCTCCTGTTAAGATTGGACTTGTAGTTTTGGATAAAATAGGGGTTTGTTTTTTAATTTTAAAATTAGAGAAACTTACAGCTAGGAAGTTACATAGTAAAATAAATAATTAAATCTGAAGGCCAATTAAAAGTTTTCACTTTTATTCAAATTCTTATTAATTAGGGAATGGATTAGCTTTTTGTATACTTAAATAAACTTTGGTATTTCATTGAAACATTTTTCCAAAAAGTTGGAACTGCTAATTTCAGCATGTCTTTCAGTCTTTCAACTTTTGAAAAAATATGATTCAATAGACCAAAATAGTATACTTAATTAATAAATTATTGTTGTAGTATGTAGTATATTATTTAATTGCGTGATATTTGCCGAAACCCCTACCCCCTGAAGCATCTCACGTTATTTATTTATTTATTTGAGCTTCCAGGTTGTCCCTGAATGCTCTGCAGCATATTCTGCAGACCACTTGGAACAGCTAAACTCCCAGCAGTCAAGACATTTATACCTAGGTCGAATAACAGTACCAAGTGCCAAGACCTAGGCCCTAGGTCTTGGCTATAGCACTTGGAACCGTTCTAGTACCCTAGGTCCTAGGGTATAGTTACCTGAGCTTCCAGGTTATCCCTGAATGCTCTCATTACCTGCAGACCACTTGGAAAAGCTTAGCAGTCAAGACATTTCTACACCTAGGCCGAATAACAGTTCCAAGTGCTATAGGCGAGTCCTAGGCCCTAGGACTAGGACCTAGGGGATAGTTACCTGAGCTTCCAGGTTATCCCTGAATGCTATCATTACCTGCAGACCACTTGGAAAAGCTTAGCAGTCAAGACATTTCTACACCTAGGCCGAATAACAGTTCCAAGTGCTATAGGCGAGTCCTAGGCCCTAGGACTAGGACCTAGGGGATAGTTACCTGAGCTTCCAGGTTATCCCTGAATGCTATCATTACCTGCAGACCACTTGGAAAAGCTTAGCAGTCAAGACATTTCTACACCTAGGCCGAATAACACTTCCAAGTGCTATAGGCGAGTCCTAGGCCCTAGGACTAGAACCTAGGGTATAGTTACCTGAGCTTCCAGGTTATCCCTGAATGCTCTGCAGCATATTCTGCAGACGAGGAGTAGGGTGGGTGCTAGAGCTTCCTCATGAGCCCGCACATGCATGCGCAGACGGGAGACGCGAGTCAGTTGCTTCAGACAGATGTGACACTGGTATGGTTTTATCTGCAAACGGTCATCTTATAAAAAGTTAGCGCAGACTTGAAGTATTGATTACTGTGGAGATAGCAGTGGTATTTCCTACGAAAAGGGAAGATGTTCCACGCCGAGCGACCTTTGTCTCGGGGTCGCTCGGACCGATGGATAGTATTCTGTATTACTTATGTACAAACTCCGCGATAACTTCGTTTGCGCGATCTAGGATTTGTCGCCATCTGTTGGTCTGTAGCGTAGACTACGATGTAGTTCACCATGTAGCGATATAGATGGCGCTACAATTACCATACGTAATGATGATTTAAAGTCAACGCTAACTTTTTATAAGATAGGGGAAAAGACTTTTACGCTGAGCACAAACATGTGATATCAAAATCAATAAATATCACACTCTAGTCCCAAACTAAGCAGAGCTTGCACTATGGGAACTAGACTGCTGATAGAATACTTATAAACATTTTTTTTGTAAATTAACATACATCATAGCCCAGACACAGATCACCTACCTAGAACCAAAGGAAGTATGTATATAAAAAAATGGGTGTTACTTTACTTTGAACTTAGCAGCCGTATTATACCTACCTAATTTTGAGTAGATAGGTCGTGGATTCGCTGTCGATATTTTATTAGTTATTTTTT
This sequence comes from Ecliptopera silaceata, assembly GCA_932527185.1. Classification (NCBI taxonomy): domain Eukaryota; kingdom Metazoa; phylum Arthropoda; class Insecta; order Lepidoptera; family Geometridae; genus Ecliptopera; species Ecliptopera silaceata. The sequence continues at coordinate 1,493,178 of OW052217.1, read as the reverse complement.
CTGCTTTTTTGAAGTGAAAACTTCTTTAGCGGCGCTGGGTGGGTAAAAACTTTCAAACTCGCGTCAGGGTCACGTGACGTTGATAAAAAGCGTAAGATCGAGGGAAAGGGAGAGGAACTAGTATCTCCCACTCTTTCTACCGTGCCTGAGTGTGCTCTGTTTAGGCGGCACACAGACACATTCGCGCTTGCGCGAATGTGTCTGTGTCATTGTGATTGTCATTGTCATTATGACGTCTGTGGTTATATTTTTGAAGTGAAAACTTAAAAGTGAAAACACAACGTTAATATTGAAGTTTTCACTTCTGCCGGCACTCCCGGAGTGCTACCTTTTTTTTTTAATTATGTAATTATTATACCTATTCCTGATTTTCTCTGTGATCTTGGAAATGTCTAATGTTGAAGTAGGTACTTACTATGTAAAGTGGATATATTTTATGACCTGGCTACCTACATGTATTTTATGAAATAAACACACTTTTTACTTTTTTTTACTATGTATTTATTTACAAAAAAAATGTATATCAGCTATCTAGCTCTCATAGTACAAGCTTTGCTGAGTTTGGGACTGTGATGTATGAAATGTCCGTGAATAGTGTAGTGTAGTTACATTTTACTTATTCTAATGTTTTATAATGTGTACTTCAATTGGCAAATAAATGTCTGTCTATGTCTTTACAAGATGGAAACCTAGGGTGGTAAGAAGTTGTGGCGATACCCTACGCCACAACTCGCTTCCCGCTCCGCTCATGAAGGTTAGAGCAGCCTTACATAGGGTCCCGCTGCACCCCGCGCGCCGCCCGACCGCGGCCGCCTGCATCGACGCCCGCTTCGCCGCGCCACTCCGCTGGATGCATCTTGCACTCACTGCACGCGCGCGCGCTTAATAATATATAACTCGCTTCGCTATTTTATATGTACATTTAGTGCTTTCTATAGTTTTCATTCTTTAAATATACAGTTCTGTCCATCATCAAAACTCTTCATTGTGCTTCCGTCTCGCTGTTCATTCTTCCTGCCTATTAGGTACCTATCTAAATTAGCTACAGTATTAAAGTTAAATCTAAAATCTTATTAATAATGTACACTACCCTGCTATAAAGTGGTATATAACCTGCAAATGTGTGACTCCGTGCTCGTCCAATGTCTGCTTGTCGAGGAACCTCTTCCCACACGTCACACACACGTACCGACGTGTGTCTGTGTGGGTGCGACTGTGCTTAGTCAGTGTTGCCCTATAAACAATAAATTTATAATATTTATTAATTTAATTAAACTTACGACTATACAGTATTTACAAAATGTACATAGTCATATTAAATACATAAGAAATAGTTGAGCTATCTACAGACCGTTGCAAATGATCTATAGATAGTTCAACTGATCCAAATCAGTACCAATCGGAAGCGTACCCAAGACACTGGCTGCATTGCCGCGCTGAATAGCAATGCTGATACGCTGGGCCAGATACTCACCAGCCCTCGGGTCACGCGTCGCTTCGACTAGACGCCCAGAAATAATTTTGAAAACGCCTTTATTGCCATAATGCTGTATAAATCATCTGGATGAGATGCACAGGCCTACATACATCACCTTACATAGGATTCATCAACAGAAGGGTGGAACGAATAAATGTGACAATCGTAAACGTATCGAAACAGTGACGTAATTGAGATACACTGCGCGTCAACATCAGAGTGCTTAGTCCTAGGTTGCATTTTAAAACTCCCTACTCTCGAGGCGAGAGTCGTCTCTCGGATATCCATACAAAAATAAGCGGATATCCGAGAGACGACTCTCGGCTCGAGAGTAGGGAGTTTTAAAATGCAACCTAGGACTAAGCACTCAGCTTTACTGTCGAACGTTGCAGCGTTAGGGCGCTGTATCTTAAATACATTACGATTGCCACAGCTCTTATTGGTAATTTTGAAAATACACTTCTCTCTCGTCTTATTAAAGAGCTACGCTCTTGTCAGCGTAGTTGATACATGATACAAGTCACGCCATTTATTTCTTCCCAGGGCGTTCTCAGCTCTTATTGGTAATTTTGAAAATACACTTCTCTCTCGTCTTATTAAAGAGCTACGCTCTTGTCAGCGTAGTTGATACATGATACAAGTCACGCCATTTATTTCTTCCCAGACCCTCCTTGACCTCCCTATACGACACGAGGGCAACCTTCATCTTTACTTGTCTCATGTAGTTTATCCTCGGCCTTCCTCTTCCTCTCCTTCCTTCTATCTTTCCTTCTATGATGTTACTGATGAGGTTGTCGTGTCGTATAAAGTGGCCTATCATCTACCCCCTTCTGTTCTTAACTATTTTCATAAGTTTCACAAAAAAATACACTTACCGTAGATAAAAAGTCTTCCCACAGTCTTTGACGGGACATTGCCATCGTCGTATCTTTTCGTGTGTGAAGTGTACATGATCGAATAGCTGCGTCTCCGTAGGGAATGTATCGTCACATTGAGAGCACTTGTATTGTCCGTCTGCCATCATGGACGAATTCTCGTGAAACTGCCTGAAAGTTTTGAAGCTTATTATAGTATCCCTACTCCAAGGGCGGATCCAGCTTTGGCGCCAGGGGGGGTCACATAGTCGTGGTCAAGTCAAGAACTTATAATTTTATGTTCAATTAGTGGTCCATCTAAGTCCTGGAACCAGCTCATGAGAGTCATGAGTCATGACCCCCCCCCTGGATCCGCCGTTGCCCTACTCTCGAGCCGAGAGTCGTCTCTCGGATATCCATACAAAAATATAAGGACATCCGAGAGACGACTGTCGGCTCGAGAGTAGGGAGTTTTAAAATGCAACCTCGGACTAAGCCCTCTGTTCGTGTATTCAATTTACTTACATGTGGAACTTCAGCCGCACTTTAGATGTAAACGATTGATTACAATTGTGACAGGTCACGATCTGTGGCTCCGATGGATCTTTAGACTTCTTACACAGCTTCTGTAATGAAATATTCACGGACATTTCACACATCACACTCTAGTCCCAAACTAAGCAAAGCTTGTACTATGGGAACTGGATTGCTGATAGAATACTGATAACCCATTTTTTTTCAAATACATACATAGAATACATAGTAACACCCGGACACAACACACAACAAATATTTATGTTCATCACCCAAACATTTGCTCTCAGTGGGGATCGAACCCACAACCCACAGCATAGAAGGCAGAGCTACCAACTGAGCTTTGACGCCTGTCAACGTTTAAATTAGATTATGTCGTTAAAATTAAAAATTATTAAAATATGTAAAATCAAAGATATGTCAACAGATTGGGGGAACATGCATGATTGACCATCTTAGACGACACGACGACAACCTCATCAGTAAGATCATAGAAGGAAAGGTAGAAGGTAGGAGAGGAAGAGGAAGGCCGAGGATAAACTACATGAGCCAAGTAAAGATGAAGGTTGCCCTCGTGTCGTATAGGGAGGTCAAGGAGGGCCTGGGAAGGAAAAAATGGCGTGACTTGCATTAATTACGCGGACAAGAGCGTAGCTCTTAAATAACAAGAAGAGACGTGTCTGTAATAAGTTTCAAAGTAAAGTGTACTGACCTGATCATGTTTCGCTGAAGATATTGGAAGCGGTTTTCCTTGAGCTCTCTAAACATAATTAAATTATATGTTACTAGCTGACCTGTGCCCACTTCGTTGGGCATAATTGAAGTTTTAGTAAGGATCCCTACTTTTTTTGAAAATATAATATAGCCTATGACACTCAGCAATAATGTGGCTTTCTATTGGTGAAAGAATTTTTAAAATCGGTTCAGTAGATCCCGAGATTACCCCTTACAATTGAACAAATATACAAACTTTACCTCTTTATAATATTAGTATAGATAGGTACATTGCATTTAATCAAAATAGTATATTTGTTTATTATAACTGCAAGGTCATTTATTTTAGTAAATGTGAACGGGGCACGGGTATTTTAAACCGACTTTAAAATAGGAAGTTCTTGAATCAAATGTTTTTTTTGTATACTTAAATAAATATTCATGGACATTTCACACATCACACTCTAGTCCCAAACTAAGCAAAACTTGTACTATGGGAACTAGATTGCTGATAGAATACTTATATACTTTTTTTTTTTGTAAATACATTGACACAGAACACCCAGACACAGAACAAATATTTATGTTCATCACACAATTTGCCCTGGGTGGGAATGGAACCCGCGACCCACAGCATGGAAGGCAGAGCTACTACCAACTGAGCTGTGACGCCTGTCATATATAAGTAAGTAGATACTTACCCTAAAAAAATCTTCTCCAGTGGGTATAAACAAAGTATCGTCCGTTTTACGTTTAGTACCACGGCACTTATGAGCTGCTAAAGCTTCTGACGATGGGAATATATTGCTGCAAAAATAACCAGTGTGGTGAACAACTTATTTACTATAAATAAATAAATAATGCTGGACAACCCACACAACATCATCTAGCCCCAAACTAAGCAGAGCTTATGTTATACACTATACACCCTGCGCACTATAGATAGATAATTATCTATCTAACTATATAACTATATGTATATAGATAGATAATTATAATTACATATAGTTATATTATAATTTAAAGAAATACATACTTCATTGCACACCACAACTTAAATTTATACTTAAAGGAACTTAATTATGATAAACCTACAATGGGCGGCCTTATCGCTAAAAAGCGATCTTTTCCAGACAAACTTTTGATGGAGAAGCATCAAAGTACGGAAAATCGGACGAAGGTGTACAAAACAATATTTAAATGTGTGTATGTATGCATGTGGAATTTAAAAAATATGAAAAAAAAAATGGTTGTCTGTAAAGTCGGTTTACTGACGATAGTTGAACGTGACAACGAACGTAAAGACCGATTGTGCTTCTTTGTCGCTCGTTCCGCGCTCTCGCTTGCACTTCATGGAACGCCTCAGAACGCCTCAGAACGCCTCATGAGTCATGTTTTTTCGTGCGAATTATTAGACGTTGACGCGTCAAAAAAATCATGTACCTGCAGCCATGACATTTCTTGCTCCTTTCTTCATTGTTGTTCAGCTGTAACAAAAAGTATTTTATTTAAATAAACAAATATTCACGGACATTTCACACATCACACTCTAGTCCCAAACTAAGCAAAGCTTCTACTATGGGAACTAGGCTGCTGATACAATACATGTTTTTTTTGTAAATACATACATAGAATACAGTAACACACAGCCACAGTATAATGTCTATGTTCATCACACATACATTTGTTCTGGGTAGGAATCGAACCCACAACCCACAGCATGGAAGGCAGAGCTACTACCAACTGGGCTGTGACTGCCGCGGCAAAGCTATTGCATAGCATTTTTTGCTGGATTACGCATGCGCAGTGTTAGTTTATTTCGTTACGGAATTTCTGAATTCGGTCTCCACGCTCAAGGCCCGCGATAGAAGCTATGCAATAGCATAAAAAAATATATAACACTAGTAGTACGCCCCGGCTTCGCACGGGTAGCCTATATAAAAAAAGCTAGCACTCCGGGAGTGCCGGCAGAAGTGAAAACTTCAATATTAACGTTGTGTTTTCACTTTTAAGTTTTCACTTCAAAAATATAACCACAGTCGTGATTGTGTCATGTCATTGTGTCACATTCGCGCAAGCGCGAATGTGACACAACGAAGACACACTGACACAGACACATTCGCGCAAGCGCGAATGTGTCTGTGTCATTTGTTGTTGTCTGTGTCATTGTGATTGTGTCATGTCGTTGTGTCACATTCGCGCAAGCGCGAATGTGACACAACGACGAAGCCAACGACACAGACACGGACATGACACGGACATGACACGGACAAGACACAGACACATTCGCGCAAGCGCGAATGTGTCTGTGTCTTCGCCACAACACTATTTAATTGTTTGAGTCATACGTCGCGTGACCGCAAGTGTGTTCTTTTGTCGTCTCTTGTTTTACGAGCAATGTATAAAAATTAAATAAGATCTTACGCTTTTTCGACGTCACGTGACCCTGACGCGAGTTTGAAAGTTTTTACCCACCCAGCGCCGCTAAAGAAGTTTTCACTTCAAAAATATCATTATAATATAGCCTATGTTCAGCGCAGATAATGTAGCTTCATAACAGTGAAAGAGATTTTTGAAATCGGTCCAGTAGTTTCGGAGCCTATTCGATGCAAACAAACAAGCAAACAAACAAACAATTAGTCCGGTCAATTTAGACAATTGAAATAAAGAAAATTCCGACAGAGCCAAATCTTCGTAGAGACCTTAGGTTTACCACAAGGAATAAAGTGTCAAAAGTCCCCATCAGTCCCATGTGAGCTTAGGGACTTATTCGGGGCCCAACGTCAAAATTTTAGGTTTTTTGGATTTTTTTCAAAAACGGTAAGTTTTATCGAAAAAGTACCTTAGAGCAAAGTTGTAGATCTTAAAATTCTCTATAAAAATGATCCCAAAGATTTATAAGACAAAAAAATCTTAAAAAAATCATCCCTAAGCTCACATGGGACTGATGGGGACTTTTGACACTTTATTCCTTGTGGTAAACCTAATAGTACGAGATCCGGCTGCAGGATTACTACGCTCATCTGTTTTTTGCTGTAAACCGATTTTTTATGTATATTTACAATTAGGAGAATATGTATTTATCAGGTTGCCTAGCAAAATTTGGCCGCCAGTATGTTTAATTAAATTATTTTTAATTATTAATATTAATTGCCATGATGTAGACGTTATTTGATTTAAAAAACAGGTGAACGATATTTTTCCAAAAATATAATTAAAAATAATTTAATTAAACATACTGGCGGCCAAATTTTGCTAGGCAACCTGATAAATACATATTCTCCTAATTATAAATATACATAAAAATTCGGTTTACAGCAAAAAACAGATGAGCGTAGTAATCCTGCAGCCGGATCTTAGACTATAAGGTCTCTCCGAAGATTTGGCTCTGTCGGAATTTTCTTTATTTGATCACTATTTTTATGTCAAAATTGACCGGACTAAATCAAATCTTTCCTCTTTATAATATTAGTTTAGATACCTTAGCTGTTCCTAAGAGGCGAGTGAGATGTTGTGATTCTTCATCCGCTGTGTGAACAATCCATATCTCGTCGTCACTACTGATCGCCTCTTGCTTCACCTCCGTTTTAATTATTATATCCGGTATATTCTTCTGAAAATATTATAAATATTATAAACTAGTAGTACACCCCGGCTTCGCACGGGTAGCCTATATAAAAAATATCATTATAATATATCCTATGTTCAGCGCAGATAATGTAGCTTCACAACAGTGAAAGAATTTTTGAAATCGGTCCAGTAGTTTCGACTTTCGGAGCATATTCGATGCAAACAAACAAACAAACAATCAAATCTTTCCTCTTTATAATATTAGTTTAGATAACTTACACTTATTTTGACAAAATAAATATCTTATTATTCTGATGTATAAACTACATTATTGTAAAGTTTCATTAAAATGTATTCAGTAGTTTTTGCGTGAAAGAGTTACAAACATACATACATCCATACAAGCTTTCGCGTTTATAATATTAGTACTTCTTCTTCTTCTTATCGTGTCGATGCTAGATAAGTTTTGAGAGGTTTTGGAAGCTCTACAGCACTATTAGTATATAAAATTATATTAGTATACCTACTTTATGATATGGGATATAATATTTGAAACTATCATGGTTTTGAACATAGTTTTCATAGTGAGTGTAGTGTGTCGTAATAGAGTTAAAAGTGAGAGTGAAACCGATGGTAGTATCGTTCGTAATAAAAGAGTGCGAAAGAGGGTAGACCGGTATGTCTGCCAATGACTTTTATATCTACTTGCAAAGACTTCAGTTCGACCCGTGATCATGGCGCATGCTGTGCCGAAATATCCGGAAATAATCAAACTCATAAATCATGGTAAATACCCCGTTTATAATGAAAAGATATGGGATATGTTTTCCCCTTTATATCGTTTTTTAAATACAATACGAACGGGTTACAAACCATTTCAGTAGAGTCTAGAATATTTGTTTCTCCAGATATATTCTCTGCGCCTAGAAAAGAAGAGAGATAAGAAAGAAATCTGATTTTAAAATATAATAATTGCTGCTTGCATTTGACAGGCGTCACAGCTCAGTTGGTAGTAGCTCTGCCTTCCATGCTGCGGGTCGTGGGTTTGATTCCCACCCACAGCAAATGTTTGTGTGATGAACATAAATATTTGTTCTGTCTGGGTGTTACTATGTATTCTAATGCCTTGATCACACGTACCGAGTAAGCCGGCGAGACAGTGACGTATTTAAGACACACTGCGCGCTAACGCTGCAACGTTCAACAGTAAAACTGATGTCGACGCGCAGTGTATCTCAAATACGTCACTGTCTCGCCGGTTTACTCGGTACGTGTGATCAAGGCATATATATGTATTTACAAAAAAAAATTATATAAGTATACAATAAAATGAATACCTTGTTTTTCCATATAACTAGAGCTCCGAATCTGTGTAGTTATCGACGAAGTTTCGTTAGACGCATCTGTATATTAAAAACATTTATTTAAGAAACTAACAGAAATCGGCAAGTACACATTAAATACATTTTATTAAGGATAACTCAAAAACAACAATATTGATGCAATTTATATAAGACTAGCTGACCCGTGCCCACTTCGTTGGGCATTGAAGTTTTAGTAAGGATCCCTATTTTTTTTGAAAATATAATATAGCCTATGACACAATAATGTGGCTTTCTATTGGTGAAAGAATTTTTAAAATCGGTTCAGTAGATCCCGAGATTACCCCTGACAATTGAACAAATATACAAACTTTACCTCTTTATAATATTAGTATAGAAGTATAGATAAACAGTAGCTATCCAAAAATTAAAAAAGAACCTTAAGTATCTAAAAATCTAGTGATCAACTCTGGGTAAAAACAAATTTAAAAAGAAAACAGAAAATTGTAGCCGAATGAGAACCTCCTCCTTTTGAAAGTTAGTTAAAATCAATATAAATTGTCTGAATAGTTTTTTTTTTGTGTCGGGGTTATAAAGACATGGAGACTAACGGCCGGTTTCTGGAAACCCAAATCACGATTGATCCGAGTTTGACACATAGTAATCCTTTGATTTTTTCGTTGATCATCGTTCGAGAAACCGGCCGTTAGCTTTATTTTTAAGTGTGAAAATAACATTAAAATAGATTATAAATAAAAAAATGTTCGCGGACATTTCACACATCACACTCTAGTCCCAAACTAAACAACGCTATGGGAACTAGTTTGCTGATTAATTAAGTACCTTGGTTAGAGATATTTTTTTCTTTTTTCTTATCATGGGCGGCTATTATATGCCCCCTTAACCACTGGAATGTTGCATATCCTGAAAAAAAAAAAATTAAATCATTACGCACGGTCCTGACAACCGTTGGAGCAAACGGATACTGTAGTGGAGACCGCGTTTAGGCAAGCGTAGTGTAGGACGCCCTCCGGCGAGATGGAGCGACGATCTACGGAGTGTAGCTGGCAAACACAACATGAGAAGAGACGAAGACCGGGCTCAGTGGCGCGTCTGCAGAGAGACCTACGTCCAGCAGTGGACTGATATAGGTTGATGATGATGATGATGACGCACGGTCCTGAAAACTAAGCAAAGCTTGTACTATGGGAACTAGATTACTTATTATAATATACAATTTTTTAACGGTCTATAGATAGCTCAACTGTTTCTTATATATTTTATATGACAATGTACATTTTGTAAATACTGTATAGTCGTAAGTTTGTTTGTGAATAAATGAATTAAATATTTTATAGAATACAAAACACTGGACAAACATCATTTATAAAATAAATAAATAATGCTGGACAATCCACACAACATCATCTAGCCCCAAGCTAAGCAGAGCTTGTGTTATCGATACTAGAAGACTGACATACTTAATACAATACAGTACATAAATACATTTTTTTTAATATCCAGAACACCCGGAACAAATATTTGCAGATCGTACAAACATTTATATCCATAGGCGGGAATCGAACCCGCAAACTCCGCGTCATATTTGAAGCACTTTATTTATAAATACTATTAAGTTTTTTGTCAAACACGTAATAAAATACTTTTAGCGTATCAATATATTTAGCACTAGCGGCCCGTCCCGACTTCACGGCAACCCAATGTTTACGTTACCAAAGTATTATCAAGAATCCCTAATATTTTCAAGGAATAAATATAGCCTATGTTACTCAAGGTGAATGTAGCTTTCTAATGGTAAAAGAAATTTCGAAATCGGCGCAGTAGTTTTTGAGCTAATTCGTTACAAACATACACACAAAAATACAAATCTTTTCTCTTTATAATATACTAGCTAACCCGTGCCCACTTCGTTGGGCATAATTCGACCGTTTTTTCTCCGATTCACTTTGCAAAACGGACTACCACGTAAAAGCCTTTTTATTTCTCGGTTTTTTAAATAACCTATGACACTCAGCAATAATGTGGCTTTCTATTGGTGAAAGAATTTATAAAATCGTTCAGTGGATCCCGACATTACCCCTTACAATTTAACAAATATACAAACACGCAAACTTTACTTCTTTATAATATTAGTATAGAAGTATAGATAGATACTTGACAGTAATTGCCTTGTAAGACCAGACGTAATTAAATTAGTTTTAATGACGACCGATGTGGCGCGGCGGGCGAATGTCCGCCTGCGACGCGGAAGATTGCGGGTTCGATTCCCGCCTTGGGATAAATGTTTGTATGATCTGCAAATTTTCTGGGTGTTCTGGGTATTTATATATATATATATAATAAAAATATCTATATATGTAATGTATTGTATTAAGTATGTCAGTCTTCTAGTACCTACCCATAACACAAGCTCTGCTTAGGGCTGGATGATGTTGTGTGGATTGTCCAGCATTATTTATTTATTTAATTAACTCACCGTAATCGCACAACGGACAAGGAAACACAACGTCATCCTCTAAAACATGCTTATGTACATCACCGTGATCTATCACCTCTGATACAGACGAAAATATTTGCTGACAGAATCTGAAAATAAATAAATATCATCATCCGCAGCCAGATTTCGCCCACTGCTGGGCATAGGCCTCCCTTCTCTTGTGCCACTCTCCACGGTCCTGTGCTAGTCTCCATGAACAACCTTAATTTAATGTGACATAACAAAATAAATATAATTTAGTTTAATTGTAATTCTTTGTAAGAAGGATCATATAAAAAACGGTAGGAACCAGGCCGTAAGTTTCTTGCCCGTTCTTCTAGGCTCTGGTCGCGTGGAACTGGCACCTAGAATCACCTAGTATGTAAGACGATTCTAAAATGATGATTGTGATAATTGAATAAAGAAAGCTTGTACTATATTAGCCTAAGATCCGGCTGCAGGATGACTTCGCTCATCTGTTTTTTGCTTAAAACCGATTTTTTATGTATATTTATAATTAGGAGAATATATATTTATCAGGTTGCCAAGCAAAATTTGACCGCATGTATGTTTAATTAAATTATTTTTAATTGGTTTCTGGGAAAACATTTCGTTCACTTGTTTTTTAAATAAAATAACGTCTACATCATAGCAATTTATATGAAGATTCAAAAAAATCACGGCTGCCGTTGCGCACTTGGCCGCACCTCTTTGCAGCCAGGTGTAAACAGGTATGATTTCGATACATTTATACGTTCATAACGTTTATTTATAAATTATACATCAAATTAAAGCTAATTTTTTTCTATTTATTACCATATATGGGTGCCTAATTAAATCTAGCCGCAAATAAGGGGTGCTGGCTTTTAAAAATTATAAATATCTAAGGTAGAGTGAAAGAGAGTTAGCGCGTAACATCATTTGTCAGAAGAGGATAGCGATTGCCGGCTGTGCTACGCTTTTAAGCCATTGCGCATGCGTCGAATGTTAGTGTTCTCAACCACCGAGGAGTAATATACGACTTAATAAATAATCCAAAAAATATGTCTTCCTTTTCAAAATGATAAATTTAAAAATTACAAAAAAAAATATTATTTATTTAAAATATTTAATATTTATTTAATAGATATATTTATGACTATACAGTATTTACAAAATGTACATAGTCATATAAAATACATAAGAAACAGTTCTATAGATAGTTCAACTGATCCAAATCAGTACCAATCGGAAGCGTACCCAAGACACTGGCTGCATTGCCGCGCTGAATAGCAATGCTGATACGATAGAAAAAAATTAGCTTTAATTTGATGTATAATTTATAAATAAACGTTATGAACGTATAAATGTATCGAAATCATACCTGTTTACACCTGGCTGCAAAGAGGTGCGGCCAAGTGCGCAACGGCAGCCGTGATTTTTTTGAATCTTCATATAAATTGCTATGATGTAGACGTTATTTTATTTAAAAAACAAGTGAACGAAATGTTTTCCCAGAAACCAATTAAAAATAATTTAATTAAACATACATGCGGTCAAATTTTGCTTGGCAACCTGATAAATATATATTCTCCTAATTATAAATATACATAAAAAATCGGTTTTAAGCAAAAAACAGATGAGCGAAGTCATCCTGCAGCCGGATCTCGTACTAAATGGGAACTAGATTGCTGATAGAATACTTTTTCTTTTTCAAATTCTCTTAAAAAAAAAATTAAAATAAATAAAAACTTTTTTTCATATTACCTGCATTTCAGCTCAATAACATCATCACTCTCATATTTCCCCAAAAATACTTTGACGTCTTCATCCGCTTCTTCTAGATTGTCTATGATCTTATCTACTTCCGTTTCCGTTTCAACAATCTCAATATCACTCGAACTGTCTTTCCTGTCATCTCGTATCAAAACAACGTCATCGTCTATCGGTTTAGTAACGATCTCTCCATCCGACCCGATTTCAAACTTCACAAACTCTTCATTCTTCCGTTTTTTATTGTCTATGGTATCAGTCCGAAATTTGAAATTCTTTGTTTTTTGAAATATGTATTGTTGGTTGTTCCTTATCACTAGATACTCGTCGGAGTTTAGAAATTGGTTAGCGCCTTTCATTCTAGACGGCTTGAAGTTATCGTTCAAGCATTTCTCGCATATAATCTTGAGTTGGGTTGTCATTTTTTTCTGCGGCGAGCATTTATGTATCTTCTGATCTTCTTTATCGAAGAGATATATTTTATCATTGCTCACATTTGTGCCGCATATGAAACAATTTCTGCTTCCTCCATCTCCTATAACTAAACCATCTATATCTATCGCTTTGTTGGTACTCTTCTGAACCATTTTGGTAGGATCCGTTTTCCTGACATGTTTTTTCTCATTGTTTTCATACGGTATGCTAGTTACTGGAGAATCTTTGAGCATATTTAAGATCTCTTCACGCGTGTACCGAAACTCTTCTTTGTCATTAAAGTTATCTCTTATCAGACTTCTAGGGGACTTGTTCTTTTTTGTAACGTTGTTAAGGGTAGCGTATGTTTTATTGCTAGTTTCGAGATATTTCGTAAACTGAGCTTCAAACCCAGTAGTGTTGTTGCAAACGAGTTTGAATGGTACGTGGTTTATAAAACCGTGTTTTGGACTAGAGTCCGTTATAGGAACGGGACTAGCGATAATTTTGTGACATTTATCTTCAAAGACATCATCTCCAACTTCATCACTATCATCATTAACTTTGACAAACGGTAGTTGCTCTAGCGTTAGATCTATTGGTGCATCTTCATTGTCAAAATGTATTTGTGAGGCTCTGATCTGTGTTCCATCATCTAGTACGTAAAGTTGATCGTCGTCTAGGACTATAGGCTCATCGTTTGGATCTATAGGTTGATCATAGCTTTGTACCATGTCTGGATCATTTAGTTCTAGATTGATGAGGAATTTGTAAACGTTTTCCGTCATTTCTACAGGCTGGTTTTTGGTGAGCGATGATATGTCAACATCGTAGCCGAGGACTGATCTGTGGACAACAATATACTATATACAATCAATAAACAATACACAATTACATAATAACACAATGTGTAATCTGTATAAAGGCTACGTTTTATCCCAAAAGGTTAACAGTTAAGTAGAGACGATATTATTAATACCATTTCTACTTTTGACTAGTCAAGACTCTCTAAAACAGCCCCTTTCAATCTGAATTAGATTACTAACTGGACCTTATAGTTATATTATCGGTCCGTTAAAAATACTGTCAATGTTATTTCTGTCAAATAAATGGCATAGCAATGCCATATTAAAAAAACTAATAATAAAACACAATCTTGATTTGTTTGACAATTTTTTCTTAATCATTATTAATATTACAGGTCTACCAGTAAATAAACATGATTAAAACAAAGATGTCCATTTAAGGATCCCCGCAATGCGATCTCAACACCTTGACATATCAGAGCAAGCTCATAAAAAAGAAATTGATGAAAAGAAATTCATCTGACCATAACATTTCAGAACTGTCGCGTGTAGTGTGACAATTTGGTTTGTGGCTTTAAAAAGTTGTTTACCGCCAAAATGACCTCATAGGTTACTTGTACTGGCATAGACAACGCCCTCGGGCGATAAAAAAAAAACAAGCGTTGAATTTTGGCGGGCTTCCTGCACCCTTCCCGCCCTTGAATGAGTTTACTTTTTTTTAAGCGTTCCATTTCACGCTAGTATAAAAAGGTCGGGCGACGAAATCAGAGCATTCAGTAGCTTACGAGCAGTCTACCAGTCACAACCAGACAACAGTAGAAGTGCATCATGAGATTTCTGGTTAGTGATTTATATTTGTTTTTAGTGAAAATATGTGAATTGAAAAGTGACAGTTTTTAACACAGTGATTAATTTAAAAAAGTTTTTTTGAACTTATTGAAATAAAATATTTTTTCGTTTACTTACTAATTAATATTTTTAGTAGACAGTTATAGATGGATAAAAACTTTATTGTACACAGAAAAGGATTTACACACAAGAAATATTAAATTAACAGCACAATGGGCTTATGTATTTTTTTTTAAATAATCGTTTGGAATTTGATCGCTGCGTCAATAAGAGCTATAAAGTATATAAATTATGACTCACAGCCCAAATAAATTCTACCTACAGTCATTAAAATGTGCCAATTATTCACATCCTATTGACATTTCAAAGTCCTAGACATCACATCCTTTAAATAATACAAATCTATCGAATTTAGGAGTCAAAGCTCTACAAATATATTCATAAATCATTTAAATTGAATAAGTTAACTATAAGCCAGCCAAATATTTGGAATACCGCCTTCAAAATTTATAAATTTATTTCAAAATGGGTATAATAAATTATTTGACACGTAATAAAACTTAATTCGATTTTAGTCAATGTTAATCGACAACTTTTTGCGTTGTGACTTGTGACTTAAAGTCGCAATAAAATTGTTTAGTTGTTTAAAAATCATCAAATCAAATCCATCAATCTATTGTGTGTCTGGATGATACTGTGTATTCTTAGAAAAGAGTATTATCTCATTCAGTTTTCTAGTTCCGAATGGGAACAATCTAGTTTCTTCTTCTTTTTCTTGCGTGTCAATGACTCTCAACAACTTTGCACTCGATTTGAGTAAAACTCTGCTACTCTTATCCCCCTTATATTATCTAGTTCCTTTGTCTGGGAGATAGCATTCTATAAAATGTCCATCAATCATCTCATAAACTTCCCAACAGATCATAGCCTCCGTGGAAATAGCTTTCTATAAAATGTCCATCAATATATCATCTTTTAAACTTTCCAAGAACAAAACTTCCTCCGTGGAAATAGCATTCTATAAAATGTCTATCAATATATCATCTTTTAAACTTCCCAAGAACAAAACTTCCTCCGTGAAAATAGCATTCTATAAAATGTCTATCAATATATCCCTTAAACTTCCTAACAGATCGTAGCTTCCGTGAAGATAGCATTATATAAAATGTCTATCAATATATCTCTTAAACTTCCTAAAAGATCGTAACCTCCGTGGCTATCATTCTATTAAATGTCTATCAATATATCTCTTAAACTTCCTAACAGATCGTAGCCTCCGTGGCTATCATCCTATAAAATGTCCATCAATATATCTCTTAAACTTCCCAACAGATCGTAGCCTGCTATAAAATGACTATCAATATATCTCTTAAACTTCCCAACAGATCGTAGTCTCCTATAAAATAACTATCAATAATCTCTTAAACTTCCGTCCATCAATATATCCCTTAAACTTCCCAACAGATCGTAGCCTGCTATAAAATGACTATCAATATATCTCTTATACTTCCGTCCATCAATATATCCCTTAAACTTCCCAACAGATCGTAGCCACCGTCCTCGCCTGCGCCGCAGCCTCCCCTTCAGGTCTGGTAGCCCCGTACCACTCGGTTCTGGCCCCAGCAGTGCCAACCATCTCCGCTGGAGACATCAACGGCGCCGCTATCGAAGCCCACGTCAAGGCCTCCGACCACGTCCGTGCTGCTTTTGACGCTGGCCGACAGGTCCAAGACAAGGTAACTTTATAAGGCTGGAAACTATCCTAAATATTGGAGAGGTCCCTCAAGAAATACGATTTTACGACAGATTCAAAACAAGGTAATTCAATAAGTCTAAGCTATTCTAAATATTGCAGTACTTGATAAACTGTAGGTAATTTTCCTTTCCTTTACAAAATACAGTAGGTATGCTAATGGTATAAGTGTGAAGTGTGAGTGGAAAATAATGTAATTATTTCAGCTCGAATTGGATAGAAATCAAGGACCGATTCCTGAATGTCTAACTTATTTATTTATAAAAAATATTTGTTATCTAACCGTTTCTGAGACTGAGAGGTGTTGCACATTGATCAACAACAATGAAACAGAGAAATAAAGAATACATAATTCCACAGGTCAACGAACTGCACGGACAAGCCATCAACAATGCCGAAGAACATGCATGGAGGGCGGTCGACAACGTGAAGACTGTGGAGGCTAGATTAGACGGCGCCGCTGCCGGGGCCGCCCCCGTACTATCCAAACAGCTAGTCGGACACGTTGCCCCCGCAGTGTCTTACGCCGCTCCCATTGCATCCTACGCTGCCCCCGCGATCGCGTCCTACGCCCCAGCTGTCGCATCCTACGCTGCCCCCATCGCTGCACCTTACGCCGCTCCCTACGCCGCCCCCTACGCCGCGTACCCCGCTAACGTGGTCTCCCCATACTACGGCTCTCCTCTCGGCTACTCCGCCTGGTAAAACTGACAACCGCAAGATCTAGGAAATGTTTCGATAAAATAAAATGCCAAAAATGAGGCGAGGATACGCACTTTTTTATTACTTCCCTGAACATTTCCTGTTTACGAGATAAATCTAGTTTGAATTTATTGCTATATAATTTAAATGAGTAATAAATTTAACTTTGCAATAAATTATACAATCTAACGTAATATGACAATATTAGTTGTAATAGAGCTTCCAGTGTTGTATCACTGCAGATATTTTTGGCGCTAAGCAGCGATCATAGTATATTCTAGTTTAAAGGGTATGGATGCCGGTGCTACTAAAGGCACCCGATACCTAATATCCTCACTTCTCAGAGTTATGGATGCAGTAATGCCCCCCACGCAATCATTATTAGGTAGGTATAGGCCGAGCTTGGAACTGGCACCTATAATCACCTAGTATGTAAGACGATTCTAAATGATCCTTGTGATTTTACTGAATAAAGTAATTTTTGATTTTGACTTGACTTGGCTTGACACGCGTCACAGCACAGATCAGTTGGCAGTAGCTTTGCCTTCCATACTGTGGGTCGTGGGTTCGATCACCACTGAGAACAAATGTTTGTGATGAACATAAATATTTGTTCTGTGTCCGAGTGTAACTATGCATTCTATTTATGTATTTACAAAAAAATACATATTTAAAAGTACAAGATCAGCAATCTAGTTTCCATAGCACAAGCTTAGCTTAGTTTGAGATTAGTGTATATAAGAAATGTCCATGAATATTTATTTTATTTTAGCTTATCTTACTTCTTTACATCAGGTGAGGTGACCCAGCCTGTTTTACAACTTAAATACACTGACCCCTAAAATAACAAGATTAAAGTGATCAGCAACTTGTAACTACCATTTTTAGCAACACGAATTGCTAATTTTAATCTTATATAACCTAAATCCATTTTAAATAAGCGCTATATTGATGTGGCCCTGTCCTTAATACGTCCTCGCAGAAAATCTTAAACTAATGAATTATTTATAATTTAAAATTATCGTTATTTTTTAAGATTTTTTAAAACTAATAAAATAATGATAGCGAAAAAATGTTAACTGCTTTTTGATAGCGAAATAAAATCAATGGCTTAAAGTAGGAATATTTTACTTGTGACTCACCCGGATACACATGGTACGTAAAATACAATACGTAAACGTAACTTATTTAAGACACACTGCGCGCTAACGCTGCAACGTTCGACAGTTATGCTGATGTTGACGCGCAGTGTATCTCAAATACGTCGCTGTTTCGATACGTTTACGATTGTCACATTTATTCGTGCTCAGCCTCTTGATACTTATACATGGTGTTATCTAGTAATGTTCTTAAACGCGAAAAAGGTTGTACTTACCTACTATGAACTAAATCAGAATTAAAATCAACCCAGCTAAATCGACCCAGCAGTTCGGGAGTTTCTAAGTATTTTTCTCAGTTAATAGTAGCTCTTCCTTCCTGTGGGTCGTGGTTTCGATTCCCAACCAGAGCAAATGTTTGTGTGATTAACATAAATATTTGTTCTGCGTCTGGGTGCTATGTATTCTATGTATGTATTTACAAAAAAAGAAGTATTTAAGTATTCTATCAGCAGTCTAGTTCCCATAGAAAGATTGTGATTTGTCCGTGAATATTTATTTATTTAGAGCTCTGTTTGCGCATAAAATCATACGCAAATGACGTATCACACCTTGGACTACAGAATACTTAAAATACTTAATAAGGTAATATGTGGTATAACTCGAGTTACTAGTTTATTAAGGTCATATCCGTTTTGCATTTATTAAATCTATAAAGACAAATCGGCCACGATTTAACGACTTTTTGTGACGTGATATTTTATAGTAAAAAAAAAAAAATTAATATAAATTGTAGGTATCTATGATGTTGGAGCACTATTTTCGGAGCTACGAGGCTACAGACAGATAAACAGAAACTTCTGCCTAAAACTTACAATACTTGGCACTCTTTTTTTTTGACGACCGATGTGGCGCGGCGGGCGAAGGTCCGCCTGCGACACGGAAGGTTGCGGGTTCGATTCCCGCCTTGGGATTAATGTTTGTAAGATCTGCAATTATTTATTCCGGGTGTTCAGCTGGGTATTTTATATAAATAATCAAAAAAAATATCTATGTCAGTCTTCTAGTAGGTACCCATAACACAAGCTCTGCTTAGCTTGGGGCTGGATGACGCTGTGTGGATTGTCCAGCATTATTTATTTATTTATTTTCATTAAAACAATGCGATCATTGATATGACATAATTTGTCTTACTTCTCCATAAAATTTTGCATAATTTGACGAAAAAATAGTATAAACGCGTGTGAAATCGTTTCAAAACGGCGTTTCAAAATTGTTCTCAAAAACTAACCTAGCCTTGTCTTTAAAGGTCTGGAAGTCGTCTTCCGGCTCGATCCTCAGGACCACCTCATCACCAGATGCATTCTCCATGCACAGCAGCAACGGCTGCGGGTCATCCATCGTGTCCACACCTAGGAACAGATTTAGTCAATGTCAAAGTCAAAACCGACGAAAAAATTTTGAATGACGACGAAGTGGCGCGGCGGGCGAAGGTCCGCCTGCGACGCGGAAGGTTGCGAGTTCGATTCTCAAGAAAACTTAACTGCTCAAGAAATATTTCACATCACGCTCTAGTCTCAAACTAAGCAAAGCTTTTGCTATGGGAACTAGAACGTTGATAGAATGCTTAGTCAAAGTCAAAGTCAAAAATTACTTTATTCAGTAAAATAACAAGGATCATTTAGAATCATTTAGATCATTTTAGCTTACTTACCTATATATATTTTTTGTAAATACTTACATAGTACCTAACACTCTGGGTGTTACTATGTATTTACACAAAACAAATAATTATGTTCATCACACAAACATTTGCTCTGGGTGGGAATTGAACCCACGACCCACAGCATGGAAGGCAGAGCTACTACCAACTGAGCTGTGACGCCTGTCAAATATCCGTACTCGGGCCTTATTACCTACGGCTGCTTGTAACAATCCTCTGACTAAGCGGTCTTTACGATGTTTTTTTTTCACCGTTTTGGAGCTTTGGTGTTGCAAGTTTTACGAACATAGAAACTACTGAATTCAAACACATATCCTTAGAAAAGCTGCAAAGCTAGAATTGTTGCCAGCAGACAGAAAGAAGGAGTAATAGGTAAGGTAGTTAACTTAGATAGTTATTTAATAATTGCGTTATTTGGTGAAATAATAGAGTAGGTACGGAGTGGTGGGTGGTAAGTACTTTTTTAACCAATCACCAATAAGTACAATAGCTACATTAAGTACGTAGGTAGGTACTATTTAGAGTTTAATAATATCACACATGTACATTATTTGGCTAGATAATTAGAACAGTCAGGGCGTGTCCTAGCGGCGCGTCGTCGCTTGAGACATGAAACTGGCCATAAAATAAAACTATCTTTCAAAATGCTGGCCGGTTACAATTTTACAGCCAGTATTTTCAATGTGCTTCATGTTAGGATTGCACTGAAGTATATTTTTTTCTTCTAAAGTGTTAGGAACTCACCGATTAGATGTATTTTACTGAAAAAATATATTTTTCTCGACCAACTGGCACAATAAATTCAGAAAAACAAACGAATGATTGATTGAAAGAAATGTCGCTTTGATGAAAGTCAATCAACCAATCAGAATTTGGGAAAGGCGGAAGCGGAAAAATGTCTGAAAAGTCATGTGCTTAACTGGATCCGTTAAAATAGCATCGTTCCTATTATTTTGCAAATCACAATGCAAGTATTATCGGTGCTGTTATATTATTTTGACTATTGTATTATTTTTTGTTGATAGATATGATATTTACGAAGTTGATTTGGATGTGTTATTCACAATCGGTTTTCGGAAAAATTATGCTACGATAGTTTCGGTTCGGTTTATTGTTTTTTTTGAAACACTATGACAGTACTCCAGATATGTCAATGTCAGAATGGCGGTAATAGACTAAAACCAAACTCTCACTGTCATTTTCATTCATGATTTTCTCAATATGGCCGCTAGATCGTGTTGTGCTGCAGTGTTTGTGTGCGAATCTTGCGTTTATAAATAAACATTGATGTGGGACATCTAATGAGTTTTAAGTGCACTGCTGCGATATGTTTCCTTTAACTCCACCGATTGTGAAAAAACTACTTGGCTGGAAAAAAGGACAAGAAGGATCATCAATCGCTGAGGACAAGTGGTCAGAAAAGGCTGTGAAGAGTCTAGTCAAGAAATTAAAGAAAAACGGGGCTATCGATGAGTTAGAAAGAGCTTTATCGAGTCAAAGCTGTCATACTAGATGTGTTACAATACCCAGGTTAGTCAATTATTGTATCGATTTGGTCAAAAGTTCAAAAATAAGACCAAAGTGACATTTCCTGTAGAGATGCCATTGTTCTCACCTTTATTTCTTTGTCATTAACGTTCAAACTCCAATACTTCATTGTTATGGGTATTTTGTCTGTAGGTAATCAAAGGATGCTCTCCTAATTGGTGGTTAAATTAGGTCTAAATGGATTCTAACTGGATTTGATTATTACAACTGAAACTAGATAATGATAGATAGATAAAAACAATAGTCAAAATCAGCTGACTTTTTTTTAGTCGTTCAGAAAATTCTAACTACGCTGTTATAACCCGAACAAATTAAAATGTATTTAATTATACACCGCGGTCACAATCTTTCATGACCTTCCTAGTTTAGCCGTATAATACGGACAGGACGCAAAATCGGAAAGGTCAAAACACCGTCAAAAACAAATCGAACGAGCGAAATAGCGAAACCTTTGACAATATGGCGGATGTTTTGGAACCTGCTAATTTTTAGATCGCTATTTTCAATATTTTAGTGAAACTCAGTTGTTGCTTTCGTGCTTTTGTGTTTATCTCGCCGTTTCAAAGCTGTTGGTGAATCCTTACGACCTTGGAGGTAGCTAAATTTAGTGTTTTTTGACAACGGAACTATTGTTAATTCGACTTCTTGGTAAAATAGGCACAATTACGGTGTTTTGGACGGTAAATGAGTTTATTTAGCTCAAATAAACGAATAAACTAATACCTAAGCTATTATTCAAGTTTTTGTGTAGTATTTTGAGGGCTGTATTGCTATTGTTGAGCTTTTGTTGACCTCGAGCGACACCGGGTCAATAATCTATTTGCGAACCTTGCGAGTTCAAATTGGTTCTGCAAAGGTCACAAGTAATAGGAATCATCTACAGATGTATAGCGGTTTATTTAACTAGCTTGTAAGTTGATATCAAGACAATAGAATACATTGAAATATACTTGAAATGTGCAAATAACTATTAACAGACAAACTTCGATTCGAGGAATCGTTTACTTAGTAATATTTATAACTTATTATATTATATGATTTAACAATGAAAATTCAATCTACAATTCAATTTATTTATTCACAGTCATAAAATTGTTTTTTTCTTACAAACCAAAATATCATTAAAAAAATTAAATACAACAACAAAATAAAGTAGAGATACAAATTTCTAAAGTGTTACAATAGTCAAATAATAATAAATATTTACAGAGAAACCACACATCACTCTAGTTCCAAACTAAGCAAAGCTTGTACTATGGGAGCTAGACTGCTGATAGAATACTTTTTTAAATGCATACATAGAATACATAGTAACACCCAGGCACTGAACAAATATTGATGTTTATCACATTAAAATTTGCTCTGGGTGGGAATCAATCCCACAACTCACAGCATGGAAGGCAGAGCTACTACCAAGTGAGCTGTGATGCCTGTCTTAGTCTATAATAATAAAATAGGCCTTTTGCATCTAGGACAATTGTATATACACATATCTGCCTTATTTCAACTGTAATTTAATTTTAAGATCTAAAGCAATAAATACATATATTTTTATCTTTTATCTTATACTAGTAGTACTTCGCACGGGTAGCCTATATACAAAATATCATTATAATATAGCCTATGTTCAGCGCAGATAATGTAGCTTCACAACAGTGAAATAATTTTTGAAATCGGTCCAGTCGTTTTGGAGCCTATTCGATGCAAACAAACAAACAATCAAATGTTTCCTCTTTATAATATTAGTTTAGACATATAAAGAAATATATAGTAAATACCTAAAAGTTTGTTATAACTTTCAGAGTGAAACCAAATGATAATGGAATAAACGGACAGTACCGCAAGGGATTACCGCATGTTGTTTACTGCCGGCTGTGGCGCTGGCCTCAGCTGCAGGTGAGTCACATACACAGGCATGGTAGACATACTGCGTGGAACTGGCACCTAGAATCACCTAGTATGTAAGATGTGTTACACGGTAGGCTGCATCATCATTTAATATCAGATTTGATTGCGGCCAAGAGTTTGCCTATAATCTATAAAAAAAAAAAAATGGTAGCACTCCGGGAGTGCCGGCAGAAGTGAAAACTTCAATATTAACGTTGTGTTTTCACTTCAAAAATATAACCACAGTCGTCATAATGACAATTGTGATTGTGATTGTGTCATGTCATTGTGTCACATTCGCGCAAGCGCGAATGTGACACAACGACGAAGACAACGAAGACACAGACACATTCGCGCTTGCGCGAATGTGTCTGTGTCTTCGTTCCACAACACTATTTAATTGTTTGAGTCATACGTCGCGTGACCGCAAGTGTGTTCTTTTGTCGTCTCTTGTTTTACGAGCAATGTATGAAAATTAAATAAGATCTTACGCTTTTTCGACGTCACGTGACCCTGACGCGAGTTTGAAAGTTTTTACCCACCCAGCGCCGCTAAAGAAGTTTTCACTTCAAAAAACACGATTCTAATTGATCCATGTGATTCTATTGAATAAAGTATATTTGAATATTGAATTTTTACTCTCACATCTCTTAAGCTGGAAGCGGTTCATTTTTCGCCTTTCATTTTGTATCTTTCACTTCGAATCACATTTTTCCCCTGAATCTCTGAGTCTCTGAACAGAAAGAAACATTAGTGCCAAATGAATTTATTAGTGAACTGATAACAGTGTCGGATGAAGTTAATCAACTGATCGCAGATAAAATCTATATCAAAAATCTTAAACCTAAATTTCAGTACATAGTATGCAGATAGCTCGATCGTTTCTTATGTATTTTATAAACAAATACATTTAGTGAACACTAATAGTTATGTCTATGTCTGTCTATGTCTAAATACATACATAAAATAAATGGTAGTAATAGTAAATTGATTTCAGAGTCACAATGAACTAAAACCGGTGGATAACTGCGAGTATGCCTATCAATTAAAGAAAGACGAGGTTTGCATCAACCCATACCATTACACACGGATCGATACACCTGGTGAGTGCTTTAAGTATAGTGTTGTCTATTGACAGATGTCATTGGTCAGATAAAGATCATGATCATTTATTTTATTTTGTAAAGGTGCAGAAACTGTACAAAACAGTTTCTGTACCTTTACAGCAAATATAAAGAACCAATCTCAAAAATTTATACAGGGTTACACAGTAAACTAGTAAAAGATATGTAACAGTTCAGCTGCATTAAAAAAAACCCTAAAAAATTCGAATTTCGTGCTAGAGCGAGAGGTATCACCTTAACATGTGTTAATTAAAATGACAAACATTAATTTATGAGACAAACATGCTTTACTGGAGTGCCAATTCAGATGTAAAAGTTCAGTTATATACATACATATTTGCTGACATTTCACACATAGTCTTAAACAAAACAAAGCTTGTACTATGGGAACTAGATGTTGATAAAATACTTATATTTTTTTTTGTGAAACTTTACATGTGATTGTAACTAACATAGAACAGTTGGTAGTAGCTCTGTCTTCCATATTGTGGGGTTCTGGGCTTGATTCTCACGCAGAGCAAATGTTTGTGTGATGAATTGATGTTACTATGTATTCTTGTATGTATTTACAAAAAAAAGAATCTGTTGTATTTTGCTTAGTTTTGGATTAGAGGAATGTATTTTTGACGACCGATGTGGCGCGGTGGGCGATGGTCCGCCTGCGACGCGGAAGGTTGCGGGTTCGATTCCCGCCTCGGGATAAATGTTTGTATGTTCTGCAAATATTTATTCCGGGTGTTCTGGGTATTATATGTATTATAAAAAATATCTATCTATGTATTATATTGTATTAAGTATGTCAGTCTTCTAGTACCCATAACACAAGCTCTGCTTAGCTTGGGGCTAGATGATGTTGTGTGGATTGTCCAGCATTATTTATTTATTATTTTTACTAACTACATAGTAAAAATAAAACGAATACAAATATTTGTTTGGAACTGTTATTGTTTGGACGAGTTTGAATCCCTTGAAATAAATATATGTTTGTTTCAGCATTACCACCGATCCTGGTGCCTCGGTGCAACGATCTGGAAGTGCGCGCGCCGCCGCCTTACACCGACTACCATCACGCATTGCCGCATCACGATCACGACGCGTACGTATCCTATACTACTGCTATCTGACGACCGATGGCGCGGTGGGCGAAGGTCCGCCTGCTACGCGTAGCTTGCGGGTTCGATTCCCGCCTTGGGATAAATGTTTGTACGATCTGCAAATGTGAAAGTATAAAAGCAAAAAATGACGCAATGGGGTGTATTGTGCATTGTCCCCCTGCTAACCTCACCCCAGCACAACTCTTTAAAATAACGGAGAAGGACATTGGGGTGGTGGCAGCAGTGTTCTAGCATCCCTGATGGTGTATATTCCCCTCAAAATCTGGTTTTTGTATTAGACCTCCATTAAATATCCATTTTAGTATTTGTCATAATAGTGGCAACAAAAATACATCATCTGTGAAAATTTTGACTCTCTATCACGGTTCATAAGATACAGCCTGGTGACATATAAATACAGACAGTGGATATTCTGGTAACAGGCTGACAGACATACATACATACAAGTTGTATGATACAACATACAGGCAGACAGCCAGACAGACATACCGACAGAGAGTCTAGTTTTATTTATTTATAAGAAAACCAAGAGTTAACATAATACAGAATGAAATTAAACAAGGTTACAAAAGCCCTACTTAAAACAAAATATTCTTACAATGGTATTACTGCAGTATTTTGTGTTTGTTTCAGTGTGATGCAGACGGTAGGGATGGGTGCTCACAGCGCCATGTATTTGGAGGCTACATTGGCACAGCAAGTACCAGGGAATACCACACTGTGAGTAAAAAAAAAAATAGTTTATTCAATAAAATCACACGGATCATTTAGAATCGTGTTATACACTAGGTGATTCTAGGTGCCAGTTCCACGCGAACAGAGCCTAGAAGAACGGGCAAGAAACTTACAGCCTGGTTCCTACCGTGGTTACATTATGATCCTTCAGAGTACATTGATATGTACATTTTTTTTTTTAACGCAGAACTTATGGCAAATTATACAAAATTCTATTGCGTACTTTATTATTAATATTCCCGACGTTTTGCTTCTTATAAGCGATAACATCCCATACAGATCAGCGTTAGTTGCTTGCAACTAACCTCATGCTGAGTCAGAGTCCGATTTGCAACACTAAAATTATTATTATTTTTAAATTATGTACTATTATTTTTCTTTTGGTTTTTGAAGTGAAAACTTCTTTAGCGGCGCTGGGTGGGTAAAAACTTTCAAACTCGCGTCAGGGTCACGTGACGTCGAAAAAGCGTAAGATCTTATTTAATTTTTATACATTGCTCGTAAAACAAGAGACGACAAAAGAACACACTTGCGGTCACGCGACGTATGACTCAAACAATTAAGTGTTGTGGCGACATGACGTGACGATGACGTGGCGACATGACGTGACGATGACGTGGCGACATGACGTGACGTGACGATGACGACGAAGCCAACGAAGACACAGACACATTCGCGCTTGCGCGAATGTGTCTGTGTCTTCGTTGGCTTCGTCGTTGTGTCACATTCGCGCTTGCGCGAATGTGACACAACGACATGACACAATCACAATGACACAGACACATTCGCGCTTGCGCGAATGTGTCTGTGTCAGTGTGTCTTCGTTGTCTTCGTCGTTGTGTCACATTCGCGCTTGCGCGAATGTGACACAATGACATGACGCAATCACGACTGTGGTTATATTTTTGAAGTGAAAACTTAAAAGTGAAAACACAACGTTAATATTGAAGTTTTCACTTCTGCCGGCACTCCCGGAGTGCTACCATTTTTTTTTTAGTATTAAGACTTTTATGTATATATTTTTGTCTAATTGGGTCTCGATTTTAATGCATGCCGTGGCACCCTATAATTGAAGAAACACATAGCTATAAGCCCACTTACTTTAATTTTTTAATTCTGATTGTGATTTCTTTGTTGGTTGTCCTAAATAAATAAATAAATAAAGACACATTTAATGTCGTATGTATAGGCGACAAAGAAATTGGTTTTGATGACATCTCCCAGTAACATAATTATTCGCTAAGGATTACAGATTGACAGATTCTGACGTAGCAGTTATTAATCTGTCAAGCGAAAATAGCCCTTGACGTTTTGTACGTGCAAATGATATTCAACCTTAGAGTGGTAAACCAATTTCTTTGTCGCCTATACTTATTGTGTTTGCAAATAAACTTTTCTTTATCTTATCTTTATCTTTATATAAAATATCTCTTTACTATACAATCGTTCATATTGAATAGAATATAATAAAACTTTATTTTAGTTGCATTCACGCAATAGCTACAATAGACGAAAACAAAAGTAGACTTGATTTATTAAGAATCTGAAACATGTACCCAAGATACTGGTTGCATTGCCGCGCTGAATAGCAATGTTGATACGCTGGGCCAGATACTCACCAGCCCTCGGGTCACGCGTCTTAGCTTTTAATGAAATAATGTATTATTAATTAATTACTATTTGTTTTGCAGTAACTCATCTTCAGTATCTACGCCTCCGCCGGGCTATATCAGTGAGGACGGTGATCCAATGGACCATAATGACAACATAAGTGAGTTTGTAATTATCACAATTTATTACTATTTTATTATAATAAATAACTATTCACTGACAATTCACACATCACGCTTTAGTCACAAACTAAGCGAAGCTTGTACTATGGGAACTAGATTGCTGATAGAATACTTATATACATTTTTTTTACATACTTACGGCCGGTTTCTCGAACGATGATCAACGAAAAAATTAAATAATTACTATGTGTCAAACTCGGATCAATCGCAATTTGGGTTTCCAGAAACCGGCCGTTAGACTACATAATATTTATGTTCATCGCACATACATTTGGTCTGGGTGGGAATCGAACCCACGACCTACAGCATAGACAGCAGAGCTACTACGCTATATTTATTCTTAAAAAATGTTTAATATATAAATTTAACATCATTTAACTTTTTTCTTTATGGCCTACAAAAATGCCTGTGGTTGCATTTAAAAGGGCGGCTTTATTTCAATCACATCATGATCATCATCATCATCAACCTATTATTAATATTACAAAGAACGAACCGAATATTTATGTTCATCACACAAACATTTGCTCTGAGTGGAAATCGTATCCACGACCCACAGTGTGGAAGGCAAAGTTAATACCTAAGTGAGCTGTGACGCCTGACATTTAAAAGGAAATAAAGCAGGTTTTATTCTATTCCTATACTCCTTAATCGTTTTAAAATCAATATTTCTTCCAGATTTAACCCGTCTCAGTCCGTCTCCGGTGACGGGTGCTGAAGCAGCTCCGGTGTTGTACTGCGAGCCAACGTTCTGGTGCTCCATCAGCTACTACGAGCTGAACACGCGCGTCGGAGAGACATTCCACGCGTCCCAGCCTTCCATCACTGTGGATGGATTCACCGACCCCAGCAACAGTGAGAGGTAACGGACCGAGGGTTGAACCTTGGTAGATCCTACATATGTACAAATATTACACAGAACGAACTGTGGGCTGAACCTTTTTGAATCCTACTTGAAGACTATTCTATACTAATATTATAACGATGTGAAGCTTGTAAAGTCTCCGCTGTCTCAGTCATTGATCACTGTGGATGGATTCACCGATCCCAGCAACAGTGAGAGGTAACGGACCAAGGGTTGAACCTTGGTAGATCCTACATCTGTACTAATGTTTGCAACAGTGAGAGGTAAAGGACCAACAGTTGAACCTTGGTGGACTCCACTATAAATAAATATTCACGGACGATTCACACATGACATAGTCCCAAACTAAGCAAGGCTTGTACTATGGGAACTAGATTGCTCATAGAATACTTTAATACTTTTTTTGTTAATACATACATAGGATACATAGAAACACCCAGGCACAGAACAAATATTTATGTTCATCACACAAACATTTGCTCTGGGTGGGAATCGAACCCACGACCCAGCACGAGGCTACTACCAATTGAGCTGTGACGCCTGTCTATATTAATTCACTAGGCTGTAAGTTTCTTGCCCGTTCTTCTAGGCTCAGGTCGCGTGGAGCTGGCACCTAGAATCACCTAGTATGTAAGACGATTCTAAATGATCCTTGTGATTTTATTGAATAAAGAAATGTTTGAATTTACTACCATTTGTTTCAGATTCTGTTTAGGTCTGCTGTCTAATGTGAACAGAAACGAAGTCGTTGAACAAACTCGTAGACATATCGGTAGAGGCGTTCGACTTTATTACATTGGAGGTAAGTATCTACGTGTGGAGAGAGCTTTAAATAAATAAATAAAGCTGGACAATCCACACAACATCATCTAGCCCCAAGCTAAGCAGAGCTTGTGTTATGGGTACTAGAAGACTGACATACTTAATACAATACATTACATAGATGTTTTTTATAGTATTCTGTATTACTGATGTACAAACTCCGCGATAACTTCGTTTGCGCGATCTAGGATTTGCCAATCGGATCAAAAATGACTCAGATACAGAAAACCCACTCAAATAAATAACAGAATACACAAAACACCGAGCGGCCTTATCTCTAAAATATCGATCTCTTCCAAAGCTAGATAAGTATAATATAATATTATATCCAGGTGAAGTGTTTGCGGAATGCCTGAGCGATTCGTCTATATTTGTGCAAAGTCCCAACTGCAACCAACGCTACGGCTGGCATCCAGCCACCGTCTGCAAAATACCACCAGGCAAGTAGTTTTATATACAATTCTAATAAGGATCATGTCATGCGTAGAGACGAAACTCATATGACCCAGAAAGTCCTCACAGCGGAACTAACTAAAAGGAAACCAGGTAGACCCCTGACTACTTGGATCGGTACGAACCAAAAAAAAAATGACGTGACAACGTCTTATAATTCGATAGAGACGGCTGCACGCACGAAAAAACATGACTCATGAGGCGTTCCGAGGCGTTCCATGAAGTGACGTTGTCACGTTCAACTATCGTCAGTAAACCGACTTTACAGACAACCATATTTTTTTTGTAATAGTTTGAATAAAATATAATGTTAGACAAGTGTTCATAAAAACCTTATACTTACAGGTTGCAATTTGAAAATCTTCAATAACCAAGAGTTTGCGGCTCTACTCTCCCAGTCCGTGTCGCAGGGGTTTGAAGCTGTGTTCCAACTCACCCGGATGTGTACCATACGGATGAGTTTTGTTAAGGGATGGGGGGCTGAATACAGGTAAATATATTTAAAATACATCATCATCATCATCATCGACCTATATTAGTCCACTGCTGGACCTAGGTCTCTCCCAAGACGCGCCACTGAGCCCGGTCTTCGGCTCCTCTCATCCAGTGTTTGCCAGCTACACTCCGCAGATCGTCGCTCCATCTCGCCGGAGGGCGTCCTACACTACGCTTTCCTAAACGCATACAAAATACATATTATAAATAAATAATAAATAAATACATAATGCTGGACAATCCACACAACATCATCTAGCCCCAAGCTAAGCAGAGCTTGTGTTATCGGTACTAGAAGACTGACATACTTAATACAATACATTACATAGATAGATATTTTTTATTATACATTTATTTTATTTATTTATAACCAAATTTTACAAACTTAATGAAGTACTTATTTACTATAATTAGGTAGATAAGAGTGTAGGTAGGTACAAATTGGACACGTAATTATCTTAAACTAAATAGTAGGTATGTAAATAATAAGTACCTACACCAACAATTAACCGAACAAAGCAAGTGCTGAGTGACCTAACAGATTTTATTAAAAAGTTCTGGAGTTTGTAAACAAAGTCATATAAAATACCCAGAACACCCGGAATAAATATTTGCAGATCGTACAAACATTAATCCCAAGGCGGGAATCGAACCCGCAACCTTCCGTGTCGCAGGCGGACCTTCGCCCACCGCGCCACATCGGTCATTCATTAATTTATTTATTTGCAAAAAAACATGGTAGATTTTGGTACAAGATGTCATAGTGGGTAAGTAAGTTCACATATTTTTACCAAATTAAAATGGTATGCAAAAATTTTTGTCTTATATCTAGTAGGTACATATTATAATTTTAATTTAGTATTGTTTTGATTGATAACATTGAAATGCAAAATTAGATAAATAAAATAGCATTGTCAATAATTGTAAAAGCGACACGAACCCTTTTTCAGAAAATCTGAAATCAAATAAAAGCTCTCAAATATTAACCACTTTTCCAACTCAGTACAAAACTTTTTATAACGGTCGTCCGTTATGCTGGGGCCACATTAGCGGGCTACGGCGAATATTCGTGTTAACGCGATGTATGTGGCCGGGTACATAGTGTCATCGCTTAGTACATCGCCTTTATCCGAACACGATGTTTTTGTCGCGCCAACACGATACGAATATTCGCCCGCTAATGTAGCCGAAGCATTAATAGTGTGTAAATGTTTCAGACGACAAACAGTCACATCGACGCCATGTTGGATCGAGCTGCATTTGAACGGACCTCTGCAATGGCTGGACCGGGTTCTCACACAGATGGGGTCGCCGCGTCTGCCCTGTTCATCTATGTCTTAATATAAACGGTGAGTTTGGTGTCAAATCAAATCAAATATTTCTTTATCCAATAAAATCACGCGGATGATTTAGAATCGTCTTACTACTAGGTGATTCTAGGTGCCGGTTCCACGCGACCAGTACCCCAAGTACGAGTCTGTGCACACACGGATCGCAGAGACGCAATCGCCGAGCGCCACCGGTTTTGTATGGAAATCAAAGCAGCGCCCCTAGCAGATTTTTTGGGAAGCTTGGATCTCCATACAAAATCGGTGGCGTTCGGCGATTGCGTCTCTGCGATCCGTGTGTGCACAAACTCGTACTTGGGGTACAGAGCCTAGAAGAACGGGCAAGAAACTTATGGTTCCGTGTATCACACTCTAGTCCCAAACTAAGCAAAGCTTGTACTATGGGAACTAGATTGTTGATATGTGGAGATAGGTGTGGTTTCTCCTACGAAAAGGGAAGATCTTCTACGCCGAGCGACCTTTGTCTCGGGGTCGCTCGGACCGATGGATAGTATTCTGTATTACATAAGTACAAACTGCAAGATAACTTCGTTTGCGCGATCTAGGATTTGTCGCCATCTGTTGGTCTGTTGCGTACACTACGATGTAGTTCATCATGTAGCGATATAGATGGCGCTACATATTGGATATGTAGATGATATATTTGCTGATAGAATACTTATAACCCATTTTTTTAAAATAAATACATCCATAGAATACTTAATAACACACAGCAAATATTTATGTTCATTTAAATCTAGGTGGGAATTGAACCCACGACCCACAACATGGAAGGCAGAGCTACTACCAACTGAGCTGTGACGCCTGTCATTTTCACATTTAGTAAGAAATCATACGTGATATGAGTGATATTTAAACTTTATTTCAAATAAAATATTTTTAGCTTACTGTAGGCAACACCACCAAATAAAAGAGTCGCGCTATCGAAATATTTATGGTCTGTGACAGATATAACTAGGTCGGGTAATAATGGCGGGACACCGGTGGTTTTGCTAGGCGTAGATTTTGTATTCGTGTAGGCTTTTGTTTTAATATCACTAATTGTAGTGCGATTGAATAGCCGTAATTAAAAGTTATTGTGTCTAGTTCGAACTGAGGTTTCGAGGGGATTGATTTGTTTCTTTTTGGTTATGATGATGCGTTCCTGATTGTATTTTGAGAAGTAAATATTTGTGATTGAAAACGTATTCTCAGTCTTATCATTCAATAAAGAGTCACCGCTTATAATATTTTAAATATATACTTTTGTTTCAGAATGGACATTGGAGACTACTCATAAGCATACATTTATATGTATAGCTCAAAATATTACCTCGTAACGGTTCTAGACCTGTTCGCGCCAAATTTAAATGCGGTTTGGATGCACTTTGCACTATACAGAGTGTAGTAAAACATCCCCCCTTAGCCCCACAAAACTCTTATTTGGGAACACCTTTTATATCAATTTTATTTATTGACGTGACAACGTCTTATGATTCGATAAAGCCGGCTGCACGCACGAAACAACATGACTACGGCGTTACCTCGCTCTGAGACTCATGCGGCGTTCCCTCGCTCTGAGGCGTTCCATGAAGTGCAAGCGACAGCGCGGAACGAGCGACAAAGAAGCACAATCGGCCTTTGCGTTCGTTGTCACGTTCAACTATCGTCAGTAAACCGACTTTACAGACAACCATTTTTTTTAAACTTACTGAAAATCGTTATACTGTTATAAATTGCCCTCTCTTCTAATCCCCTTAAGGGGTGAGGGGGGGGGGGTTGGGTCTCATTAATATGATGCGATTTTTTTTTCTTTTCCTAACCTATCTCGTCCCACTGCTGGGCAAAGGTCTCCCCCAAATCCTTCCACTCATCTCTGCTTTAATGAGCGATTTATAATACAAAAATAAATACGATTAAGGTATTTATTATATGAATTATTGCACTCTGTATAACATATGAATAATCATCACAAAAGTGTATAGTTTTGTATATTTAATATAAAATCATTAAAATATCTTTACAGTAAATAAACTCAAATATCTGCCACACTCTAAGATGTTATTAAAAGATAAGTACAAGCAATAAAATAAACTCAATAAAAATAAAACAGATTTAACTAAAAATTTAATTTACTGAAAAGATAAATTAATGTGATCGCGTTTTTTTAATTAATTATAATAAATCCTAAAAGATGGATTTAAATCCGCCAAAATCCATTTTGAGAAGGATTTTTGGAGGATATTTAAGTATCGAGTTGTTTAGTCAGTCACTTTTACAAGATAAAAAGGGGGTATACACTAAAATCGCACTTTATATATTCTTACGGCCGGTTTCTCGAACGATGATCAACGAAAAAATCAAACAATTATTATATGTCAAACTCGGATCAATCGTGATTTGGGTTTCCAGAAACCGGCCGTTAGTGCAACTACCAAACCAAAAGTAAAAATACAGAAAAAATTATCATAATAAACAAAATCATAAATTCACATATTGATAATAATACAGTATCACCAATAGTTTAAAGTTTATAAAATAACAAAACACAATAAACATTTTGAAAGTTTGTGGTCTATGTCAAACAGAATTAAAAAAAAAAACAAATAATTATTAGTTTATACCCCCTTTTTAAGCACAAGAAATTACATATATATGTATTTAAATATGTTAATAAACTTTTGCCATAGCTCATGCATTTATTTATATACATGACACTTCAAAGTATTTTAATAAACAAGATATATTCACGAAATATATTAGATTTAAAGCAAATAATATTTTTAAAAGTAGCTAAAACCCTTAGTCACTCTGTAGTATGATAAATATTACAAAAATACTATAAAAAATTGCACATAAATATTCGATTTCCAAAATTGATGTATGTAATTGATATAAAATTAGAAAAGCTATTTTTTGTATCGAAAAAATATGTTTAAGAATGTAGTTTGATGTAGTAATTGTTGGAATTATGTAGTAATATTTTTATGTTTATATAAACTACTAGTGGGAGCGTCCATAAATTATGTGAGGTTTTTTTTTTAATTTTCTGTCCCTACGCCCCTGGTGAGATTTCGTGAGATTTTATTCAACCCCCATCCCCCAAACTTACGTGAGATATTTCAAATAGTGGGTTTCTTACGTAAACGCGTTGGATTGTTGTTGCAATAAGAAAAAAATGATTAAATAGACCAAAATAGTATAATTTTATTTTGTTTCAATCAGAAAAAAATTGCGTGATATTTTCCGAGACCCCCCTCTCCAACGTAAGATTAGATGAGATTTGACTCGACCCCTTAAACATCTCACGTAATTTATGGATGCCCTAAAGTTTGAGAATTTCATTGTTATTCATAATTTTCTTAAAAGTTTTCTAAGGAATATTACTGTTACACTAATTTTTCAAAAAAAAATGGTATATTTTATTTATATTGTACTCAAAATAAAAATTTTGTTTATTATTACACAATATAGTTAATATTCTTTATTATGTTTATAATTCTGAATATTGAATTATGTAAAATTGTATTATTTAATATCATTGAAATTTGATATACATATTATGTATGATTTTCAACTACTTATGGTATTGTTTTGTAAAGATTGGTCTAAAAATTGTTGGATATAGAATGAAAATATCTTAATGTTATATTACTACTTTTTATATTTAGTTATGTAAAACACCACACTTAGATAATATTAAAAAAAACTTTATTCAGTAAAATCACAAGGATCATTTAGAATCGTCTTATATACTAGGTGATTCTAGGTGCCAGTTCCACGCGACCAGAGCCTAGAAGAACGGACAACAAACTTACGGCCTGGTTCCTACCGTTTTTTTTTATAATTCTTCTTACAAAGAAATACAGTTATTGAAGTTCCAGTGCAATAAAATATTACTAGCAACTTCAATAAACTATGTAGTTTTTAACAGATTATAAGAAATTTAAATAAACTATTAAAACCTTAAAAACTAAACAATAAACACTTCAATACTAACTATAATTTAAAAAGTAAAAAAATTAATAAAATTAAGTTAAATAAAATTAAGTTTAAAATTAATATTTAAAATCAGTGTGAATTTTATCGAATAAAATAATGTTAAGTTCATTTTAAGTCAAGTTTTTTCTGTAGTTACAAACTCACATAATTTAATATAAAAAGTAGTTTATAATAACATTAAAAATATCATAGATTGGTGCTAAGAAATGATTGTTGTAAGGTTTGAGGATTTGTATTCTGGGTCGATATTAAACTCGATTTGAATTACCGCAACTGTAAAAGGATATTATTACAAAAAAAGGTAGCACTCCGGGAGTGCCGGCAGAAGTGAAAACTTCAATATTAACGTTGTGTTTAATTATAAGTATAAAAGTACTATCATTTATGAGGTAGAATACAATGTTTATGTTTTTATTTTTTATTATTTTTCGCCCTGTGCCGCCTAAACAGAGCAGCACACTCAGGCACGGTAGAAAGAGTGGGAGATACTAGTTCCTCTCCCTTCCCCTCAATCTTACGCTTTTTCGATCAACGTCACGTGACCCTGACGCGAGTTTGAAAGTTTTTACCCACCCAGCGCCGCTAAAGAAGTTTTCACTTCAAAAAGACTTGTGGTACTCGGGGACTGCCGCGGTAAAGCTATTGCATAGCAGTTTTTGTTGGATTACGCATGCACAATGTTAGGTTATTTTCGTTACGGAATTTCTGGATTCGCCCTCCACGCTCAAGGCCCGCGATAAAAGCTATGCAATAGAAAATAATGATAAAACAACATTATTTGATATTTTCAGGGATTTCTATCAAATTAATAGGAACTATGTTTTATTTGTAAACTTATCAAGTTGGTTCAATAAAGTTATATATGAAGTTTTAAAGTTAAATATGAAAATTATTTCTCTACTTATTGGCTCCGGTAACACTAGTTATAACTAGCACAGGAGCCTATGGATTCAAGTTATTCTGTTGTGTTGAGAGCTATTTTTGTTTTAGGTTAAGATAACTAGATGTCGCTAGTAGAAAAATTAGAACGCGCTATCGTTGCGTTTTGTGTATTGAGTGGTTAGGTTGTTCTTTAGAAATGATGTTTGCCCACACTTGAGTAATATAAACCTACTTATTATATAAATACATGATTATATATCATTTATATACGTAGTATTATTTACTCGCCATCCCAAACCTATCTAAAGTTCGTTCATTTGGTCCTTACGAGCCGGACTTTGGACTGGTACTTGGGTGGCAGGAGTTTTTTTGTATTGCTGAGTCTTGTAGTAGTTCTCTGAACCGAACTACGAACAAGCGACGCGACCCCGCGCCTGGAGAAGTAGTGGATCGCTACTCAGGTGCTGAAACCTTAGCTCGGTAGGGCTTTTGGCCGCCCGCCCTGAGCTATTATATCGCCGCCCTGAGTATTTTAATGCCGCCCGCCCTAAGCATTAAGGACGCCCGCCCTGAACGCTTTTTACATTGAGGCCGCCCGGCTTTGTCGGAGAATATCCTAATTCATTACCAGTACTGCGGAGGAGGTACAATCGCATGTGTGGGTGCGATTGAAGAGAAGTCGTTTATATTAAAATTGTGGTTGAAACTGTGTATGTGTGCATTAATGGTGAGCCTGGACTAACTGTGAGTACTTTT
The DNA here is from genome assembly GCA_932527185.1 of Ecliptopera silaceata. Classification (NCBI taxonomy): domain Eukaryota; kingdom Metazoa; phylum Arthropoda; class Insecta; order Lepidoptera; family Geometridae; genus Ecliptopera; species Ecliptopera silaceata. Next base: position 1,455,309 of record OW052217.1, on the reverse strand, counting down.
AAAAAACATTATTCCAAACTGAAATGAAATGAAATGAAATGAAATGAAATGAAATTCTTTATTTGCCTGAAGTATGAAGTATGAAGATTTTGTGAAACATTGTAATGGACTTTAATTTTTATTTTGTTAAAATTAATTGCATGGTTGTTAAGTAAATTAGGACTTAGAATAGTTTTAAGAATTTGGTTGAGACGGGGAATCCATGCCCGATTTTTGATTTTTTATTTGTTTTAAAACACTTAGAAAAATTTTAAGATTTTGTACAAAATTTTAAGTTTATTAAATTTTGAAAATGGAGGATAAAATTGTGTTACAGAATGATAATGTAAGTAATTTAACTAAAGCTAGAAGAAATTTTAAAAAGACACCTAAGGATAGAATTACGGAAACTTATCTCCAGGTACGGTTAGAAGCTTTAGAGGGATTATGGGCTATATTTGTGGCTACTCACCAGCAATTAATGGAAAATTATGGAGTAGAATTAAAAAAACATGAATATATGCAAAAAGATATCTATGATGAATCAGAAGAACTGTACTTAGAATATAAAATTGAGCTAAAAACCTTGTTAAAAAGTTTTGCCAAATCCACTTCAGTAGAAATTTCAACTGTACCTGGTGGGATGGGACAGGTAGCTCCATTGGTGTCAAAATTTGTTCTACCTAAAATAGTGATTCCAAAGTTTTCAGGGAAATATGAGGAATGGGTTACATTTAGAGATTTATTCTTGTCTCTGGTTCACAAAAATGAGCATTTGGATTGTGTGCAAAAAATGCATTATTTAAAGGGATATTTGTCAGGTGAGGCAGAGCAGTTACTGAGACAAATTCCCATTGCAGGGGATAATTATGAAAAATGTTGGAAGCTATTGGTAGCACGGTACGACAATAAACAATATTTGTCAAATTGTATTTTAAAAAGATTGTTCAGTCAAAAAAGCCAAGTCACTGAATCTGCTCAGGGATTAAAAGATTTGATAGACACAACTACAGATTGTCTGAGTGCGTTGGTAAATTTAGGTGTTGATGTATCGAGTTGGGATATAATTGTAATACACATACTTACTTTGAAGTTGGACAGTGAAACCCGGAAACAATGGGAATTACACGTGACAGGTGGTACTGCTTCTAATACTTTACCAACATTTGAACAATTCAGTAATTTTATAACAAACCGATTTAGAGCTCTGGAGTTTGTAGTACAAAAAAGTAATGTTGTTAGTAGAACTCGATCAATGCATGCTGCACCAGCTGAATCCTCTTACCAATGCCCGTTATGTTCTGAAAATCATAAATTGTATTTGTGCAAGAAATTCCAAGCTTTGGATAGTGATGCTCGACGCCAATATGTGTTAGATAACGGAATTTGTTTTAACTGTTTGGGGGTAAACCATTCTGCTAAAGCTTGTAGAAATCCTATTAAGTGTAGAATTTGTAGACGCCACCACAATACGCTGCTGCATCCGAGAACAGCAAGCAAGGAAAAGTTAACGGCCGCCATGGTTACTGAAGACTCGGAGGAAGAACAGGCGGAGGAGTCGCTAGAAGAGTCGACTGAAGAAATACAAGCGAATACAGCTTCGCTGCAAAATAAATCTGTGTTACTAGCAACGGCACTTGTAAACGCTGAAGCTAGAAATGGAACTTACCAAACGGTGAGAGCTCTACTGGACCAGGGATCGCAGGCTTCCTTTGTGACTGAGGCTGTAGTTCAGCTGTTGAAGCTTAAAAAGACACCAGCCCGAAGCACGATATCTGGTGTAGGTGGAGCAAAAATGGTCCAATCAAATTATGTAGTGAGTATAAATCTACAATCTAAGGTGGAACCTCATGAGAAGATACAAGTAAAAGCACACGTGTTAAAAGCTATTACCTCTCTCCTGCCAGGCAAACAAGTGGAAGAAGTGCCATGGTTGAAGTCATCTGGAATTCACCTGGCAGATCCTGAATTTGATACTCCTAATAAAATTGACATTTTATTGGGTGCAGATATATTTTGTCAGATCTTGAAAGAAGGATTGCGCAGAGATCCAAGTGGGTTATTAGTAGCACAGGCAACTTTGTTTGGTTGGATAGTGTCGGGAATAGTAGGATCTAATCAAAATGAGTCTAGCGCAACAATAGTAATGCACGGTACCTTTAGTAATGAAAATGATATTTTAAAAAAGTTTTGGGAATTAGAGTCAGAGCCCATTTATGACGAGAAGAAAATGCTTACTGAAGAAGAAAAACGGTGTGAAATTTTTTATACCAAAACAACAACAAGAGATGCAGATGGACGATATGTAGTAAAACTCCCATTTCGGAATAAAAATCCGACTTGCGTAGATGGAAACACAAAGCAGATTGCTCTAAGAAGACTGCAGGCTTTAGAAAAAAGGTTATGCAAAGATAAAAAATTAAAGGAAGAATATCAGAAAACATTTGAAGGATATTTAGCAAATAACTATATGGTGCCTGTAAATAAAAATGAAAAAGATAAAAACGCAGTTTACTTACCATATCATGAGGTTATTAGAGAAGATAAAGACACAACCAAGGTAAGAATAGTGATGAACGCGTCTTCGAAGGGTACAAATGGCGTATCGTTGAATGATGATCTCATGGTAGGACCTACCCTACAAATGGACTTGAGGCATATAATCATGCGTTGGCGTAAGTATCCTGTAGTTCTGGTAGCGGATATCGAAAAAATGTACCATCAAGTGAAATTGAATGCAGATGACACTGATTTTCAACGTATTCTCTGGCGCAAAACTCCTGAAGAAGAAATAACAGAATATAAATTAGTACGAGTATTGTTCGGAACTGCGTGTGCGCCGCACTTGGCAGTCCGCAGTCTTATGCAAATAGCTGCAGATGAAGGAAATCTATATCCAGTAGCTGCAGAAAGAGTTGTTAGTGATTTTTACATGGATGATTTACTCACGGGCTGTCAAAATGAAAGTGAAGGGGTTGAGGTTTATAAGCAAATGAATAATCTTTTAAATAAAGCTGGATTTAAATTACAGAAATGGACAAGTAATAGTGAAGAGCTACTGTCAAAAATAAAAGAAGATAACCAAAAAGAAGATGAAAACAGGAACCTACAAATAAAAATGGACTTTGTTATAAAAATTCTGGGACTTACCTGGAACCGATGCGATGACTCGTACCACTACACGGTGACTCTTCCCACGCTGCACGAATCTGGAACAAAAAGACATATTTTATCGGATATTGCTAAATTATTCGACCCATTGGGATGGGTTGCGCCAGTGATAATTGTAGCAAAAATAATTATTCAAAAACTATGGTTAGCAGGAGTGTCATGGGACGAAGAAGTACCAGACAGTGTGTTACAGGAATGGGTAACTTACCGCAAAAGTTTAAAAGATCTGGAACAGGTTAAGATACCTCGCTATGTGGGATGCACAGAAAATGACTCAAACATAGAGTTACATGGATATAGTGATGCATCCCAAGTTGCTTACGCTGCCGTAGTCTACGTGCGAGTTGTTGGAGCTGATGGTGTGATAAACGTCCATTTAGTCGCTGCAAAAACTAAGGTGGCGCCTATCAAGCAGGTGTCTATACCACGATTAGAGTTGTGTGGTGCGGTTCTTTTGTCTAAGCTCTTGGCAGAAATTGGAACAGTTATTCAGGTTCCAAAAAATAAGTGGTTTGCTTGGACAGATTCAACTGTAGTTCTGGCTTGGTTAAATAGCCATCCAAGCAGATGGACAACTTTTATTGCCAATAGAACTACTGCAATAATGCAGTCACTAGAACCGCATCAGTGGAGTCATGTTTCCACAAAATTGAATCCGGCCGATTTAGCGTCAAGAGGACTTCATCCAGCGGAGTTGGCGAAGTCTTCGTTGTGGTGGAATGGACCTGAAATGTTAAAACAATTAAATATTAAAAAGAACAAGCAAAGGATAGTGCAGACCCATTTGGAAGAAGCAACAAAAAAGGTATGCATGCACGGCGAAACGATGGAAATGGAACTATGGGATAAATATTCATCACTTACCAAATTGCTCAGGGTAGTAGCATACTGTAGACGGTTCCTTAATATGACAAAACCGAAGATGGAGAGACATAAAACCTCAGTCTTGAGTAGTGAAGAAATACAGACCGCAGAAGAGTGCTGCATAAGAATATGTCAGAGAATGTGGTTTAATCAAGAAATTGAAGCAATAGAAAAACAAATGAAGCTGAAAAAAAATAGTAAGTTGTTGTCGTTGAATCCGTTCCTGGACGACAAACAGATTTTACGTGTAGGAGGAAGATTAGAGAATTCGACATTCTCTGAAAATCAAAAACATCAAATAGTGATACCAAAACATGGAATTTATACTAAATTATTGATTGATCGAGCTCATAAAAGTACGTTGCACGGAGGCCCACAGTTGATGCTCAGTTTCTTGTATACTAAATACTGGATAATTGGCGTGAAACAATTAGTAAAAAGTCAAGTTCGTAAATGCACAATATGTGTAAAAAATATGGCTGCAGTCAAAAACCAAATTATGGGCCAATTACCGTCAGCTAGGGTAACTCCTGGTAGAGCGTTTGAAAAAAGTGGTGTAGACTATGCTGGGCCCATCGACATCAGAACTACAAAAGGAAGAGGACACCGCACTTATAAAGGATACATTTGCCTTTTTATTTGCATGGTAACGCGAGCAGTTCATCTTGAAGCGGTGAGTGACCTTACCACACAAGGGTTCTTGGCAGCATTTAAAAGATTTGTGTCCAGGCGAGGTCATTGCACTGATTTATATAGCGATAACGGAACCAATTTTGTTGGTGCTGCACGAGAGTTACGCGTCCTTTTTGATGCAGAGCAATCCACGGTGGGCAGAGAGATAGCTGAAAGCTTGGCTACTAATGGTACATCATGGCATTTTATCCCGCCGCGAGCGCCTAATTTCGGAGGTTTATGGGAAGCAGCTATAAAGTCTACAAAGTTTCATTTAAAACGAGTAGTAGGCAATACTACTCTAACCTACGAAGAGATGGCTACAGTATTGGCACAAATTGAAGCTTGTTTAAATTCCAGACCATTATCAAGAATTGATGGTGTATCGGATACTCAAGCTATTCTGACACCAGGTCATTTCCTAGTTGGAGAACAGCTCATTACTTTGCCAGACCGTAATTTTGAAACGTCAAATTTATCAACGTTGAGACGATGGCAGCTTACGCAAAGAATGCTACAAGACTTTTGGCGTTGCTGGTCTAGGGACTATGTACATCAGTTACAGCAAAGATTTAAGTGGCAAAATCAGAGTCCGGAGCCCAAAGAAGGTGATGTAGTTCTGATTAAGGAAGATGATTTACCCCCCAGCAGATGGTTGCTAGGAAAAATTGTCGCGAAACATCCGGATGCACAAAATGTCACTCGTGTAGTTACTTTACGCACTAAAAACTCCTTAATTAAACGCCCAACGTCAAAGTTAGTTGTGCTACCAGTCTGTGACTGAGTTGAAAAAGTTAGCATACTTAAGTTAGTGGTTAGTTGGTGAAATAGTATTTAAGTTAGATAATTTACTTTAAGTTATTGGTGGAGGTAGTTACTAGTTTAGAAAAGTAAGAACAACATTTGTCAATGTGGTTCTTGGTGGGCAGTATGTTGAGAGCTATTTTTGTTTTAGGTTAAGATAACTAGATGTCGCTAGTAGAAAAATTAGAACGCGCTATCGTTGCGTTTTGTGTATTGAGTGGTTAGGTTGTTCTTTAGAAATGATGTTTGCCCACACTTGAGTAATATAAACCTACTTATTATATAAATACATGATTATATATCATTTATATACGTAGTATTATTTACTCGCCATCCCAAACCTATCTAAAGTTCGTTCAGTTGAAAAATAATCTAAACTAATATTATAAGAGGAAAGATTTGTTTGTTTGTTTGCATCGAATAGGCTCCGAAACTACTGGACCGATTTCAAAAATTCTTTCACTGTTGTGAAGCTACATTATCTGCGCTGAACATAGGCTATATTATAATGATATTTTTTATATAGGCTACCCGTGCGAAGCCGGGGCGTACTACTAGTTTGTCAATAAAAACAATTTTACTTTACGTTTAGTAAATTTTAATTACAATTTAATTTAGCTGTTGCGAGGAATTGAAATCGAGATTGAAATCGTATCCAAAATGAAATGAACTCTGTATGGAAATGCCAAAAATGTTTGGAATATAAAAGAAAGCGTCGTTAGTTTGTTTCATTCTCTAACGCCTATCTTATAAAAAGTTAGCGTTGACTTTAAGTCATCATTACGTATGGTAATCAGTAGGTACTTCAAGTCTGCGCAAACTTTTTATAATATAGACCGTATCTCTCATCTATAGTTGGAATATGTAATTTTTAGCTTGCTATGTCAAAACTATATCGTTTTTTTTTTATTAATAACTTGACTTGAGTTAATAATATTCTGATTGTGAAGTGTAATCTAATATCTAAATCATTTTTTTTCAATATATATGTCATTTTTTTTTTGAAATTTATGTTGATGGCTATGTAATAATATTTTTTGAAAATGTATAGGACGTTTTTTTATAATTTTTTGAGTGATTTATATAATTATATACTTACTTGCACATAATATTCAGTTATTGTTAATAATAAAAAAACTATATAAAAAAACTAAAATACGTATGTTACGATAATAATAATGAAATTGTTTTTTTATCCATAAATCTTAATGCTGGTTTGTTTAAATATTTTTTTGATATTTTTCATACATTTTTATGAAATTGTGTTACTTTTAAAAGTTATTAAAAAACATAGCAATCTGTAAGTTAGATTTAAGGTTAAATTTAAGTTTAATGTATATTTTTAAACGTTTTTTAAGATATTTTTCGTAATCTATGCTTCCAAAGAATACTTTAAGACCAATTATTTTGAGGAATATAGTTTTTTCACTTTTTATATACCTACTTAAACATTTTTAATTTAAAAAATACTTTTCTACAAAAGATGTAAGTACAAAATACACATGAAATGATACACATACAGTTGAGCTATTTGCAGACCGTTTTAAACGATCTATGGATAGCTTATCTGATATAAATCAGTACTAATAATTTATTATCAGTCAGGCACAGTCCTTTTGCACTGTAGGTCGTAGATTCGATTCTCATCACATACAATTTTATAAAAAGAATAATGTTTGTCAGAAATAAACTGATTATTCAGTAAATCAAGACAGCCTTACTACTGGTAAAGTATATTTTGAAATATTTTTTTTTACACTTAACTTTAGTGCAAAATAAAAATTAGTATACTTTAGTGGCTAAAGTATACTAAAATATATATACTCAAAATAACTGGTATAAGTGTTCGTATGTTGTGTTGCAGTCTCGCTTAGAAGTGAGAGTTATGTATAGAGTTACAAAAACTACATTAAATCGTGTGGTTTGGATATACAAGAGTTTTATTTCAATAACAGTAGCTCTACCATAAGTTTTTACTATACTATATTTACTATACTCGCTAGCGTCTGTAGTTAAAAAAATGTATGAAGATTTGTACAGCGCCTCTAGCGGATAGTTGGGTACTAAAATTTGTCATACTAATATTGACGTAACTACTGTAGTAAAGTTAGGCGATTTTACTGTGACAGCTCATGGTAGACATACAGAACATTTTCAACTACAAAATATATTCATGGACTTACACAAGTCTTAAACTAGCTTGTAACTAGATTGCTGATTACTTGCATATTTTTTACTGATATAACTATAGAATGCTGATAGAATAGATAGGTACTTAATTTTTACAGATAAAGCCAAAAATTGTCTAAAGGAGAATGGGCAATTGTCTATGGATCGTGGGCCTAAAAAATGCGTCTCAGGGTTTTTTTAAGACGGTTATTTCAGAATATCGCGGTTTCCATAGGACAGCCTTTATTTCTCCTCTCAAACTTACTGAGTGGCAGCCCCAAGGATAAATACATACATAAGTAGTCGACTGATGTGGCGCGGCGAGCGAAGGTCCGCCTGCGACGCGGAGGGTGCGGGTTCGATTCCCGCCTTGGGATAAATGTTTGTACGATCTGCAAATATTTATTTCGGGTGTTCTGGGTATATATCTATCTATGTAATGTATTGTATTAAATATGTCAGTCTTCTAGTACTCATAACACAAGCTCTGATTAGCTTGGGGCTAGATGAGGTTGTGTGGATTGTCCAGCATTATTTATTTATTATTTATAGTAACACCCACACAACACAACACAACATACCTATCTAAGTTCATCACACAAACATTTGCTCTGGGTGAGAATCGAACCCACAGCATGAAAGGCAGAGCTACCAACTAAGCTGTGACGCCTGTCATTCAGGCTATTGCATAGTACATTCCTTGTCTATGATTACAAATAAGTATTAAAATGTAGTCATAAAACTAAAATAACATAAAAAATGCTTTAGCTATTATCAGCTACGATCAAGTGGTTCTTGTGTACTAGTAGAAGTATCTGACTTTGGTTAATTTATTCCAATTATCTATTTAAATAAATATTCAAACAAACTTACAACTATTACAGTATTTACAAAATGTACATAGGCATATAAAATACATAAGAAACAGTTGAGCTATCTACAGACCGTTGCAAACGATCTATAGATAGTTAACAAATCAATATTTAAGGTAATTTAAATAAATTATTTTATCGAATATGAAGAATATCGTCATCATCCTATTAAATACACATTTTGAAAAGGCTTACAATATGTCTATGATTTATATGCCTAACTACCAAAAAAGAATCATCAAAATTGACCGATTTTTTAAGATCTCTTTAAGCACACTATCAGCCCCATGCAATGTATTTTAAGATCCTGACCATACTAGGTTGTCCGGTAGAGATCATTGTTTAACGGTAAGCCCACCCATTGTGTGTCATACTTTAGTTTTTATAATTTCACATGTTTATTTTCAAGTTGTGGTGTAGGTACAATAATACAGCGACGACCGATGTGGCGCGCAGCGGGCGGAGCGGTTGCGAGTTCGATTCCCGCCTTGGGATAAATGTTTGTACAATCTGCAAATATCTAATCCGAGTGTTCTGGGTATTTTATATGTAAAATAAAAAATATCTATCTATGTAATGTATTGTATTAATGTCAGTTTTCTAGTACCCATAACACAAGCTCTGCTTAGCTTGGGGCTAGATGATGTTGTGTGGATTGTCCAGCATTATTTATTTATTTACCTACAATAAAGTATATAGTTTCTATCTATCTATCTAAGAGCTAGAAATAAATAACATAAATTTTCAATTAGATATGTTTATTGTATTTAGTAGTAAGCCAGTTAATCAGACGAATTTATTGATAACTTTGTATTTATAGATAATCAACTGATAATTTATATTATCGGTTCAGTATGTACAGTGATTTCAGTGTACGTTTCCGTTTCAAAACATTGCAAAAATAAGGTAACTAAATATATTTTATCAAGTTTTATTTGATTTTTAGCTTATTTTGTGGACATAATTAAAAAAACAGTGTTTTATGACATTTTTTACCATTTTATCATAACATTTATAACAATGATCTGTGATTTGAATGACCTAACTTTAATGTCTGGAGTTGCTGGTTCGATTCCGACGGGATGTGACAATCGTTTTTATGTTCTTAATATTAAATTTTGACTTTATGTGCCGTTGTTAGCTTTAAATTACAAATTTAATAACGAAGTCAGATAAAAATAGGTATAGCTATAAGAAATCATAGATAAGGTTTAAAAATATGTGTTTTTATATAATATGTTTATATTTGCAGTAGAAAAAATGCGGGCGTTAATACCATGTATAAAATCCTACGACGAAACCCAGGACAATTCAAAACAGATTGACAGAGAAATCAAGCAATGGATCAAATCTTACAATGACGTAAGTATTGACTGATCAGTCAAACAGTATGCCCCAAGTACGAGTTTGTGCACACATGGATCGTAGAGACGCAGCGATGACTTTAAGTGAACCTGCCCTTAAAGCTTGCGACATTAAGTGACCTTGTATTAATATTTTACGACCTTAAGTGACCCTGCCTTTAAAGGTTACGACATAAACTGACCGATTATCCGACCTTAACTGCTTTAATTGAAGATTAAGTGACCCTGCTTTTATTGAAGACCTTAAGTGACCTTGCCCTTAAACGGTTACGACATAAAGTGACGGATTATACGACCTTAACTGCTTTAATTGAAGACCTTAAGTGACTTTCATTTTAATACTTACGACATACAAAGTAGGTAGGTATATCTACTGTGTGGTTTGTATAAACCGTAGGTACACTTATTATCATAAATATTTCAGGCGATAAAACTCCTGCTACTTGGTACTGGGGAGAGCGGAAAAACCACCATTATCAAGCAAATGAAGATATTGCACGTGCAAGGATTTCCTATCAGGTAGACCTTCTTCTATCCTTGATACCTAATCATTGTCGAATAAATAGTTAGTTACATATTTACATTTTATAACACGACCGAGATGTGGCGCGGCCGGCGAAGGTCCTCCTGCGACGGCGACGCGGAGGTTGCGGGTTCGATTCCCGCCTTGGGATAAATGTTTGTACGATCTGCAAATATTTATTCCGGGTGTTCTGGTTATTTATGGTGTTATTAGGTATTCTACGTATGCATTAACAAAAGTATTCTATCAGCAATATAGTTTTTATAGTACAAGCTTTGCTTAGTTTAAGACAAGATGGTGTGTGATTTTTGTGAATATTTATTTATTTATATTTCAGTGATAAACTAGAAAAGATTAAACAGATTCGACACAATGTCCACGAATCTATTTACGATATCGTACGCCATATGGAACAGCTGAGCATACCTCTGCAACTCAATAAAAACATGGACTCCAAGCAGTTTATACTGAAGTTTGGGCCGAAAGGGCCGGACGACTATTCCGAGGTATATATTGTGACATTACATTGCTCGTATTGTGAAGTCTTCATAAAATATTTATTTAACTACGTACCTATACCTATACCTATACCTTGGGGCATCATATCGGCCTGTTTCACCTTCAGGGTCGCTATTTAAGAACCTTTAAATATTCATGTACTTACATATCACACATCGCGCTCTAGTCCGAAACTAAGCAAAGTTTGTACCTACTATGGGAACTAGATTGCTGATAGAATACTCATATTCATTTTGTATTGTACCTAAATACAATACATACATAGAATACATAGTAATACCCAGACACAGAACAAATATTTATGTTCATCACACAAATATTTGCTCTGGAGCTGGGAATCGAACCCACGACTGCATGGAAGGCCGAGCTACTACCAACTGAACCGTGACGACTTATAACATGTCATTTTTAAAATACTGCCTTCTAGGTATTTTTAAGTTAAACTAGGCAGCCAGCCCGAAGGAGAAAATACCATCAAGAATGTGCCAAAACCGCACTACTTTTGAACTAACGGTTTTGTTTACACTTTTAGTTCTTTGATTTTAGGAATATTTTGACCACGTTCGAGTATTGTGGCGGGATGGCGGTGTGAGGGAATGCTTCAGAAGATCGAACGAATATCAACTGATAGACAGTGCTGAATAGTGAGTTATAATAACAAAAAATATGTGAATTGCAAAAATTTGAAATAGCGCCATCTTGCGGTGAATAGCGGCACATACCAGACGTTTTTTAAAGTCCCTGGATTTTAACTTTACTGCAACATAAGTTACGCCATCTAGTAGCGAGTAGTAATACTACATATACTTCACTGTTGGTTTTTATTTATTCTGCTAGATGGCGCTAAATTAAATTAATACATTAACATGATTTCTTTTGTGAATTAATTTATAAACCGTTTATTTTCGAATTTATTACAGCTTTTTAAATAGAATAGATCTCCTAGTGAAACCTGATTACATGCCATCGGACGCAGACATTTTGAGATGTCGACAGAAAACCACCGGAATACAGAAAATTGAATTCAAAGTAAAGGTAAGACAATGTTCAAAATCGTTTTATTTTAACCAACTTCAAAAGAGATACTTAATTTGACTGTATGATCGTGTTGTTTAATCGTTATTGTTTTGTTTTTGATTTTTAAACACCAAAAAATCAATCTGTTTTGTGTGAATTATGTAGTAAATAAATAAATGTCTATGTATGTATGTATGTGTATTTGTGTCTCAGACATACATACTGATACTACTAATCTCTCTTTTCTGTGACGACCACTCCTATTCGGAATATAATGGATGAAATAAAGAGACTATTAATTAAATACCCTATTTACAGGTGCCTAAGTCAATGCATGGGGGTACTCAAGAGTTCTGGATGTTTGATGTCGGCGGACAGAGGGGGGAACGGAAGAAGTGGATACAGGTGAATATAAATACTAGTTCAAATAATATAAATACATATTCACGGATAATTCACACATCACACTCTAGTCCCAAACTAAGCAAAGCTAGAACTGTGGGATCTAGGTTGCTGATACTTACCTACATAAAGTACCTAAGTAAAGTATGTATTCTAGACACCCAGACACAGAACAAATACCTATATTATATACGGTCATCACACATTTATGCTCTGGACGGGGATCGAACCCACGACGCACAGGAAAGCAGAGCTACTACCAACTGAGCTGTGGCGCCTGTAATAGGTGCCAAAACGATTTATGATATTGATGATTTTTATCATACGACATTTGTATTACCGTGATACAGAGGAGGCCAATACTTAGGAGTGCCAACAGGCGTTGATGACATAAACCCTTTTTACCAGGTGTTCGAAGGTATCCACGCCATCTGGTTCCTGGTAGCCTGCAGTGACTTCGACCAGACTCTGCGGGAGGACACTTCGCAGAACAGACTGAAAGAAGCTTTACTCTTATTCGAAGACGTTTGGCAAAGCAGGTAGTCACACATTGTTAGTCGTATTACGTACATACATCATCATCATCGACCTATATCAGTCCACTGCTGGACGTCGGTCTCTGCAGACGCGCCACTGAGCCCGGTCTTCGGCTCTTCTTATGTTGTGTTTGCCAGCTACACTCCTTGTATCGTCGCTCCATCTCGCCGGAGGGCGTCCTACACTACGCTTTCCTAAATGCGGTCTCCACTCCAGTATCCGTTTGCTCCAACGGTTGTCGGTTCTTCGGCAAACATGGCCGGCCCACTGCCACTTCAGCTTGCTAATTCTTTGAACGTACATACATAATCGATGCAAAATTAGCATACCTACACTATACATAAAAAAGAAGTGTGGCACTCGGGGACTGCCGCGGTAAAGCTATTGCATAGCATTTTTCTGGTTTATGCATGCGCAGTGTTAGGTTATTTGGTTACGGAATTTCTGGATTCTGTCTCCACGCTCAAGGCTCGCGATAGAAGCTATGCAATAGCTTAATAACCTTGCCTACACAAAAGCTATACTTATTGCTTAAAGCTATATTTATACCTACATGTTTTTTCCTCCAGGTTTCTGCTGGAAGCCGGTCTGATAGTGTTTCTGAACAAGCAGGACATTCTGGAGAAGAAGCTGTCGCAGGGCAAGAGTGTGGAGCCCTACTTCCCGGCCTACGCGGACTTCCACGACGCACCCGATGAGTACACCCGGACTAGGCTCTTTATCAGGAAAATGTTTTCCGTAAGTCATTGTACTTTTATTTATATTTATTTATAATAAATAAATATTCACGGACATTTCACACATCACACTCTAGTCCCAAACTAAGCAAAGCTTATATGGGAACTAGACTGCTGATAAGATACATGTACCTACTGACCTATCCATTTTGTTTTTTGTAAATACCTAAGTACATAGAATAAATAGTAACACCCATACACAGAATAAATATTTACTTATTGTGAGTGGGAATCGAACCCACGATCCACTGCATAGAAGGCAGAGCTGCTACCAACTGTGCTGTGACGCCTGTCACCTATAGGTTATAACGAGGAAGAAGCTAGGCCTCAGTTCATATGTACCTACCCACTTACCTCTTTTTTATTTTTCAATATATCAAAGAAGACCTCATTTCAAATTCATTTTTATTTTATTTTCAAGATACTAACCCAATATATTACATAAACTTGTCTACAAATTAATTAATTTCTCAATTGTTAATTTTTTTTTTTCAATACATACAACTTTTGTAGAATCATTCTTTGATATGCATATCTTTTTATAACCGTGAAACGTTTCTGTTAATAAAAATCTTATACGAAACCTCGCCAATTTCACAGAACTCAATGCAAGGACTCTTAACGAGGAAGACGTAAGACCTCCTTCAAATGCATCTTTCTTTCCCAGGATATAACAAAGAAGAAGCGAGACCGCCAGCACATGACCGCTTCAGCAGAACGATTCGTGATCGTAGAAGCCAGTAGACCACGAGAGTGCTACTTCCACTTCACCACCGCCACTGACACCGATAACGTGCGGACTGTATTCAGGGACATTCATCAGATGATATTGACTCATATGCTCACTAATATTGGTGTTTATTGAATAAACTTTACGGTTTATATTTGATTTTAATTTTTTTTTTTTCCTAAATGTACATTGTCATAAAAAATACATAAGAAACCAGTTGAGCTATCTACAGACCGTTGCAAACGATCTATAGATAGCTCAACTTATCCAAATCAGTACCAATCGGAAGCGTACCCACTGCATTGCCGCGCTGAATAGCAATGCTGATACGCTGGGCCAGATACTCACCAGCCCTCGGGTCACGCGTCGCTTCGACTAGACGCCCAAACTTTTTTTTCTGGTTAGGTTCACCCATACTTAGATAGGTAACCAGTAGAAACGAAATGTGCTAATAAAACGCACAAGCGGGATCGATGGGGACTTTTGACGTATCATTTGTAATGACGTATTCAAGGCCTGCACAAAAATCCAGCTTGTTGGGAATTAATGCAGACTGGAATCATAATCTCTTATTTTTGTATGGATATCCGAGAGAAGACTCTCGGCTCGAGAGTAGGGAGTTTTAAAATGCAACCTCGGACTAAGGGCCTGCGCAAACCGGGACGGCATGGCAAGGGATTTTAATTTTTACTAATGGAAATTCAACTGTACTGCCATGGCATGAACGGAACGGCATCATTTAAAGCATAGCAATTTATGTCGTATTTCTGTAACAGTACGGTTGAATGTCCATTAGTAAAAATTAAAATCCCTTGCCATGCCGTCCCGGCCTGCGCAGCATTTGATTTGATTTGATTTGATTTATAAATGTAGCTTCCAAGTTTTTTACTTATTTATTTTGTTTAACGTTAATAACACAAAGAAACAATATGATTTCGGCCCTGAAAAGGGCCTGTCTGCTCACCAACCTACTATAATATAATAAAACTCAAAAAATAATTTATTCATCAATCTATTTCACCCTCCAAAACCATACAACGTCCTTCCTTGTCTCTTCAATGCGTACACGACGTCCATAGCCGTCACAGTTTTCCTTTTAGCATGTTCTGTGTATGTTACAGCGTCTCTTATAACATTTTCCAAGAAAACCTTCAAAACACCTCGAGTTTCTTCGTAAATTAATCCAGAAATTCGCTTGACGCCGCCTCTTCTTGCCAGTCTTCGGATGGCAGGTTTGGTTATGCCTTGGATGTTGTCGCGAAGTACTTTTCGATGACGTTTCGCGCCGCCTTTCCCGAGACCCTTCCCGCCTTTACCGCGACCTGTCATTTTTTTCTTTTTTTGTTGTTGTTGAGTTGAGACGAAGGTCGAACGTGGAATGCCTGACGCGGATGCGTGGGCTCTCTTTATATAAGTTTTTGTTTTTTATTCTGAGGGTAGACATTTTACAAGTACGCTATGTTTGTACTACTATCGTATTTTGAGTTTCTTAGTAAAAATTATGAATGAAAATACTAATTGTTTTTCGCTTCGTATCGTGAGCATTCTTCTGTAAGTGGTTATAAGTAAACTAAATTGTGAGCAATAAATCACACGATCGCACATTTAATCAATAAAAATAAATAACAAATATTCATGGATATAATCACTAATCGCGCTCTAGTACTAGATATATGATTCTTATTCTTAGTTCCAAACTAAGCAAATAACTTTAATTAAGTAAGTACTTATTTAAAAGTTCAATATTTGTTTTATTTGAAAGCTACATTTAGGTAACTTAGTATAGTTGTGGCGATTGTATCGATCGACACTGTCCCAACACTACGCGCGTGTCCCGTCACTAGCGCTGAGAAAAGCCGCCATTACTATTTCGGCTATTTTCTTGTAGACATCTCTTATTTGTAATTTGCATAGTTTTATGTATTATCATAATTGCCTTACAATAAACAAAGTGTCCTTACAAGCCGTTTATCATTTGTAATCGTGGGAGAACACAAATATCCCACATTGGTGACCCTAGACGAGAGAAGATAGCACGTGTCGCATTTTGCTCAGTGGCAGCGGCATGTCTTGCTTGCTTGCGCAGGAGTCCTACTCTCGGTAGACAATCTCCCGACATCGGACATCATCGCACCCGCGCCGATAGCTGAATATTTCAGCACGCGCTGGAGTGCCCTGTCTGCTTTTTCACAAGAAAGCGTATGCTCTGCTGATGGAGTAACGTTTCTGTGTCATTGTGTGTGTTGTGTGTGTTGTGCGCGTAGTGTTAACCACAGCTTTAACCATACCTAAATCCACCAGCGCAAGAACGTGGAATTGGCGGATTTGGTTGCTATTTGCCCGTTACTAACTGCTCGGTACTAACACTAACTTTGCATGATATGGTGAAAGTGACTCTTTGCTTATGTGAATAGTTTCATTCAACGGCAGCCACGGACATTGCACGCAAGTTATTTTATTATTTCCCTATACCAGACTTTTTATTTTATAGGAAAACTTATATTTTTTAATTTTACTAACTAAACAACTAATAATTTCAAAATTATTTATTATTATCATTAGATAGTACCAATAAGCTGCATGTGTTTATATATTTAATTGGTTATGGCTAAACTGTACTTATCTAATCTACAATTTAGTTATTGGATTGGAACGCAGAACTAACAATTGTAAATTAACTTGGTTAGTTTGATGTTACTGTTTCTCCTTGCAGTTTCAAACTTCTATAATTAATATTGCCTGTTTCCTGTTACTAATTAACATTGTATATTATATTTTGGTGGCTTTGGTGTCATAGCGGTACTAATTTTTATTTTAAATATTACTGTTTGATTATTGTGTTGTGCCGGGGTGTGTGGTATTTTCTCTCTTTGTATTAGATAATTTTCTATCATGGCAAATGAGCAGCTCCAGTCCCAACTTCAGCAACTTCAGGCAGAATATGAAACACTGCAAAAGCGTGTTAGCCAAAATGATAATAATGTATGTAGAGTTACAGTTAAATTGCCCACATTTTGGGCTGATAAACCGGCTATTTGGTTTGCTCAAGTAGAGGCCCAATTCCAGGTAGCTAACATAGTTGGAGACACTACTAAATATAATTATATTGTTGGCCATTTGGATCAGAGTATGGCAGGAGAGGTTGAAGATATTATAACAAATCCCCCCGCTGAGGAAAAATATACAAAATTAAAAGATGCCCTTATACAGCGACTTTCAATTTCTCAAGAGAAGCGGGTGAGGAAACTTCTAAGTGATGAAGAACTTGGGGACAGGAAGCCATCCCAATTTCTCCGTCACCTTCGTTCGCTTGCAGGAACAGTCCTCTCAGATGACAATATAATCCGCCAACTTTGGATGTGTAGATTGCCTCAACAAGCACAAGCAATATTAGCAGCTCAGGCTAACCTAGGTTTAGACCAAATAGCAGAGTTGGCAGATAAAATAACTGAGCTTGCCCCAGCTTCGGCTGTCTGTTCCACATCTGTTTCATCTTCCTTAATGACATTGGATATGTTAGCCAAACGTTTAGAAGAGGTAAGTAGCCAAGTAGCTGCACTGTCTAGACAGCAGCGCCGACCCTCACGCGACCGTTCTGAGTCTTCAGATAGGTCCACTACCACTAGCTCTAAGCGCTGCTGGTATCATAGGAAATGGGGTGTTAAAGCTTCACGGTGCATCAGCCCTTGTAATTGGAAGTCGGTAAACTCCAACAGCAGTCAGTAGCGGCGGCAGCTGATTGCGATAATACTAACCGCCGCCTTTTTGTCACTGACCGGGTGACCAAGCGTCGGTTCCTTATTGACACTGGTTCAGATTTATGTTGTTATCCACATAGTTGGCTACCATCTCGCCGTGAGGCAACCAACTATGATTTAACCGCAGCCAATGGTAGCTGTATTCGAACTTTTGGTACGATCAACCTCAAATTAAATTTAGGTCTTCGTCGCGATTTCGCTTGGCAGTTTGTGGTAGCTGATGTCAGTACAGCCATTATTGGTTCTGATTTTTTAGCATTTTATCATCTTTTGCCAGATTGTCGCAATAAAAAGCTGGTCGATGGCACCACTGGATTGGAATCCACTGCCTCTGCCGCCAGTATTGAACAAACCAGCGTACGTGCAGTCGTTTCTGGTAAGTCCATTTTTACTAAGCTCTTGGCCGAGTTTCCTGACATCACTCGACCTCCTGGCCATCCTAAAACGGTTAAACACGATACAGTGCACTATATTAAAACCACGGACGGCCCTCCAGTTTCCTGCCGATCCCGACGCCTCGCGCCGCAAAAACTGGTATCGGCTAAAAAAGAGTTCGAGGAAATGGTAAGATGTGGAATAGCGCGTCCGTCCAAGAGCGCCTGGTCGTCACCGTTACATATGACCATTAAAAAAGATAACACTTGGCGTCCTTGCGGCGATTACCGTGCGTTAAACGCTAGAACCATACCGGATCGATACCCAGTTCGACATATTAACGACTTTGCCCATAACCTTGCTGGCGCTAAAGTGTTTAGCACTCTGGACCTCGTTAAAGCGTATCATCAGATTCCAGTTTTTGAAGAAGATATTGCCAAAACTTCCATCGTCACGCCGTTTGGCCTCTTCGAATTTCCGTTCATGACCTTCGGGCTACGGAATGCTGGACAAACCTTCCAGCGTTTTATCGATGAGGTCACTCGAGGCCTCGAATTTTGTTTCCCATATGTGGACGACATCCTTATATTTTCGAAAGACGAGTCATCTCATTTCGAGCACTTGCGCATCCTTTTCACACGCCTGCAAGACTATGGTGTAGTTATTAACCCTTCTAAATGCAACCTGGGCGTCAGTGAAGTAGTGTTTTTGGGTTATCATGTCAATGGAGATGGTACTCGACCACCACAGGATCGCATTCAAGCACTTCTGGATTTTCCTCCACCTGCGACGGTACAAGGTATGCGCCGATTCCTTGGCATGCTAAATTATTACCGTCGTTTTGTCCCGCGCGCTGCGCAATTTCAGGCTCCCCTGATTGATGCATTGGTTTCGACAAATAGTAAAGGTGCTAAACCATTTCCATGGTCACCCGATCTACTACTAAAATTTGAAGCTTGTAAGAAAAGTCTTTCCAATGCTACGCTACTACAACACCCAGTCAATAATGCAAAGTTGGGATTGTTTACTGATGCGTCTAGCGTTCACATTGGAGCCTGTCTTCATCAACAAGTAAATGGTGATTGGCATCCGCTTTCTTTCTTCAGCAAAAAAATTGACGCCGCAGCAGGCACAGTGGCCAGCCTATTACAGGGAATTGCTTGCGGTGTACGAGAGCGTCCAGCATTATCGGTATATCTTGGAAGTCCAGCATACCACGATTTTTACCGACCATAAACCTTTGTTGTATGCCTTTTCACAACGACGTGAAAAACTTCCTCCTCCCCAACTTAATCAGCTGTCGTTCATCAGTCAGTTTACTACTGATATTCAGTATATTAAGGGTGAAGACAATGTTGTGGCAGACGCCATGTCACGCATTGATATCGATGCCATTTCTTTGGATTACGATTTCAAAGCCCTTGCCGATTCGCAAGCTACGGACCAAGAACTTGCCACTTTATTGCAAGGTGGTTCAAGTTTGAATTTGACCAAGGTCTGCTCACCGGGATCCGACATTCCGATATACTGCGATATTTCGACAGGCAAACCTCGTCCTTATCTGACCCCTTCCTTTCGCCGTGCTGTTTTTGACAAGTTTCATAATTTAAGTCATCCCGGCGCCCAAGCTTCTACGCGTCTTGTGGTAGAACGATATGTTTGGCCTTCGGTGCGAAAAGACTGCCGAGCTTGGTCTCGATCGTGTGAAGCGTGTCAACGCAGCAAGGTTTCGAGACATAACTCCGCCCCTCTTGGTAATTTTGATCTTCCAGCAGGTCGATTTATGCATGTCCATATTGACATCATTGGACCCTTACCCGTCTGTAACGAATTTCGTTATTGTTTGACTGCAATAGATAGGGTATCAAGATGGCCAGAAGTTTGGCCTATGCGATCTATCACCGCCGAAGAGGTAGCCGAGACTTTCACCAGAGAATGGATTCCTCGGTTTGGAGTGCCGTCAGTCATCACGACTGACCAAGGTTCTCAATTTGAATCTGACCTGTTTCACCGACTTATGCAGCAGTTTGCTACAAAGCGTATAAGAACAACCTCATACCACCCCTGTGCAAATGGGATGATTGAGAGGGTTCATCGTCAACTTAAAGCTGCGTTGATGTGCCATGATAATTCATGAGTAAGAGCACTTCCTATGGTCCTTTTAGGGATGCGGTCGGTTTTTAAAGAAGATCTAAAAGCCACGACTGCTGAGTTTCTATATGGTGAGACTCTCCGGCTCCCTGGTGAAATGTTTGTGTCTTCTTCAGCAACAGGCAATCTTGGAAATCCTGCTGATTTTGTAGCGCAGCTGCGTAACAAGATGTCTCTTTTACGCCCTGTGCCAGCTTCTCGTCATAGCGAGTCTTCTCCTTTCATATTCAAGGAGTTGTCGACGGCATCGCACGTTTTTCTACGAGACGATACTATCAGACGGGCATTACAGCCTCCCTATACTGGCCCATATAAGGTCTTAGAACGGTCACGCGATGGCAAGACTTTTACACTGTTGGTAAAAGGAAACAACGTAGTTGTCAGCGTCGATAGGCTTAAACCAGCTTTCATTGATCATTCGGATCAGCAGCCAATTGAACTGGTACCTATTCCGCCTGCTCCGACCCCAGTTAGCCAATTACCTCCTAAGCCCCTTTTGCCTACGCAGCAACCAGCACAGACCGAGGTACAAAAACAACCTTATACCACACGCTCTGGCCGACGCGTTAGATTTAAGAATTATGACTAGTTTTAAGGTTTAGTGTAGGTTAAAGTGTGTTGTAGATTAAAATTTAGTAACTTTAACTATGATATTACTTATCTCATCTTAAATTGTATTTTCTTTTATAATTAATTAGAATTTTTATTTGTTGGCTTAAATTTCTCCGTGGGGGGGTGGTGTGGCGATTGTATCGATCGACACTGTCCCAACACTACGCGCGTGTCCCGTCACTAGCGCTGAGAAAAGCCGCCATTACTATTTCGGCTATTTTCTTGTAGACATCTCTTATTTGTAATTTGCATAGTTTTATGTATTATCATAATTGCCTTACAATAAACAAAGTGTCCTTACAAGCCGTTTATCATTTGTAATCGTGGGAGAACACAAATATCCCACATAGTATTCCAAATCAAAATTGCCGAAAGAATCGCGTAGAAAAATACTAAAAAGTAAAAACTGATGTAAATAATGATAAACAAATTCGAGGTTATTTGAACAATCCACCCGGTACAATCATCTTTTCTCTTTTTAATCAATCTTTACTAAAAAATCTTTGTTCGTATCAACAAACTACAATAACCCTAAGTATATTTTTTTACACTTTTGCGTTCAGAACTTATAGAAAAGAGATATAAGTATACGGGATTCTAGCGGGCACCTTGCATTAGCCGGGACAACCGCTAACCGCTATTGCAACTTTTCTACAATATCGATAATAAAATGTAAATAAAACCCTCGCCTCCCTACCTCCAAACACTTCTACACCAATAAGTTTCAACAGTATAAAACCTCATTGCTCCGCCAAACTGTGTCACAATATTTTTGTAAAGCGAACGCGCAACTCAACCAAAATGGCGCGCACAAAGCAAACCGCTCGCAAATCAACCGGCGGAAAAGCTCCTAGGAAGCAGCTAGCAACAAAAGCAGCAAGAAAAAGTGCCCCAGCTACTGGCGGTGTCAAAAAACCCCACAGATACCGTCCAGGCACGGTAGCATTGCGGGAAATACGACGTTATCAAAAAAGCACTGAGTTGCTTATTCGAAAGCTGCCGTTCCAGCGGTTGGTGCGAGAAATAGCCCAAGATTTCAAGACTGATTTGAGGTTCCAAAGCTCCGCTGTCATGGCGCTTCAAGAAGCTAGTGAAGCGTATCTAGTAGGACTGTTTGAAGATACAAATCTTTGTGCTATTCATGCTAAAAGAGTCACGATTATGCCAAAGGATATACAGTTGGCGAGAAGAGTCAGGGGAGAGCGAGCGTAGTTTTGTTATAATAAAGAGTATAAATATTAATATATTGAGTGTTCGGAAGACAAAGCCCTTTTTAGGGCTGCAGTTATGATGTTTCTTGACGAAATAAAACAAAATCTACCTAATAGGTAAGTAGGTACCTACTACTAACTCATGTAGGATTTAAGCAGTGGATAAAAAAATTTAACATCGAAAAAAAAATACATTGTTTTATGTTTATATTTACGTTTTAATAAGTTTTATACAAAATTAATCTTTTAAATAAGGACCTTATGAGATTGTTCTCCACATCGCTAAAAACCCTATTAGAAATTATCCTTTGATTTTGCTAGTACTCAAAGTATTGGTAGTATCTTAAGTCAATTAAAGAAAACTATAAAGAAACTGATAAGTCTAAATACCCACGTAAAGTCCTAATTAAGTATGAGTCAATCTTATTACTAACTCCTTACAATAATGCAATTATACATCAGCCGACAGCCATATTCAAACAATTTTCGCTCGCTCACCCACCCACTAGCCGCGAGACTAAAAACCTTCATCACCCCGCTACAACTCGCAACCACAGTACTCTGATCATTAATACAAGAAGCCACAACCATGAGCACAAAAGTCAAAAAGAACCGCACCCGTTCATCGCGAGCTGGTCTCCAATTCCCAGTTGGAAGGATCCACAAGATACTCCGTAAAGGGAACTTCGCCCCACGGATCGGCAGCGGAGCGCCAATTTACTTGGCAGCTGCATTGGAGTACCTTTCCGCTGAGATATTGGAACTAGCAGCGGACGCGGCAAGGGATAATAAGAAGACGAGAGTGGTCCCACGGCATATACTCCTAGCGATCAGGAATGATGAGGAGTTGAATAGAATGCTGTCTGGTGTGGTGATCTCCCAGGGTGGTGTGCTGCCGTCTATTCAGCCGCAACTGCTGCCTAAGAAGACTATGAAGGGTTAGGGTTTCAAACATACGGATCTATTTATTATACTTTAAGATTTCTAAGTCTAGAAGAACAGACAGAATTGACAAAAGTCCCTTTCGGGACTGCAGTCTTTTGTTTCTTTTGGCGAAGTCTTTCGAGCAGATACTTTTTTAAGATGAGAACAGAGGGCCTAGTGCGAGTTTTGCACATGCCTACGAACGTATCGCCTTCGTATCGCAAGCCACCAATTTTGTAAGGAAATCCAAGCTTCTCAAGAAATCTGCTAGGGGCGCTGTTTGGATCTCCATACAAAAACGGTGGCGCTCGGCGATTGCGTCTCTACGATTCGTGTGTGCGCAAACTCGTACTTGGGGTACTGGGTACGATACCGTAGTAAAGTTTAAATTTTTTTTTTTAGTTTTTACTGAAAAATATGGCATAGGTAAGCATATAATATATTCTGAATAGTTAAAAAAATATTGGTTTCACCTAAGTAATTACTGGTTTGGTATTTTATTTTTTAAAAGTGTATTAGGTACTGATTATGAATATTTTACTTACTTATAAAGGAACATTTTAATAAGAGACTACAGAATATTATTATAATCTGAACGTCAAATCTAACAAGTGCAAAAAGTAGCATCTACCTACTACTGAGGTGTCTTCGCATGTGAGTAGTGGGTTCGATTCCTACCCTAGCAAATGTTTGTGAGATGAACATAAATATTTGTTCTGTGCCTGGGTGTTTCTATGTATCCCAGGTATGTATTTACAAAAAAAAAAGTATTCTATCAGCAATCTAGTTCCCATAGTACAAGCTTTGCTTAGTTTGGGACTAGAGCGTGATGTGTGAAGTAACCGTGAATATTTATTTATACCTACTTACTTATAAAAAACAGTGTGCTAATTATGATATTATTTCGATAGTATAGTATCGATGTTTCATGACTCAATACGTAGATCAATCATATATCTACTGATTAAAACGATAATTTTAATCCAAGGTAATGTATTTTAGTTTGATTTCCTGTCATTAGTCATTATCATGATAATTTTAACTTATTTCTGATTTAAACAAATAAACTTATTTACAAATTGTACCTACTTACTTATTTATATACCAACGCTAAATTGACACATAGTACCTGCCTTTATACATAGTAAATTCCATGTACACTCGAGAGCATAGAAATCGCACACCCCCTACATTTTCATTTTGACCCTTATTATTTTTTAAATTAAAGTTTGGTTGCAAATATTACTTAAATTAAATTAAAGTACACACTGTTAGCTTCCTAAAAACCCATAATGTCTAGCCTTACCTTCGAAATCATAACAATGGCAACTTAACAACAGAATGGCCTAAATTAGCTCGTTTCAGGTAGCTCGGTTTGTGGGACTTTGAGAATAAGAATAAGAAATTATTATAGGTTTACAAGGTCAAAAAAACAATAAATTTGTGAATTTTACGATTTATTAATACAAGGTATTGCCTCCTCTAGCCTAAATAACAGCTTCCATTCGATGTTTCATTGAAGAAATCATTTTTTTTACGAAATCCTGCGGTAGGTATGCTGTCCCATTCTTCCTTGATCGCGGTTTGGAGCTCTCTGAGACTCGTAGGCGCTGTGTTTCTGGCTCTTACTCGTTTCTTTAGTTCGTCCCTTAAGTGCTCAATGGGATTGAGATCTGGGCTTCGAGCAGGCCACGCCATAACGGTTACTTCAACCTCCTCCAAGTACTGGCGGACTATAGCAGCGGTGTGTGGTCTAGCGTTATCCTGCATAAAAACGAAATTTTCGCCGATAAATCCCGAAAAGGGCACACCATGTTCTTCCAGGATCTCCTCGACGTAACGTTGAGAAGTTAATCCACTCGATCGACGGTTGGTATCGGGCCCTGTGATGAAGACAAGTTCAGTTTTCGCTTCCAGTGAAATGCCTCCCCAGAACATACAGGAACCACCGCCGTATGCGACCCGTTCGGAGATGCAGCATTGAGCGAAACGCTCACCGGATCTTCGGTAGACTCTACCACGTCCGTCGTTACCATTGAGACACATCCTGCACTCGTCAGAGAAGAGGACTGTCTGCCATTGACTTGTTGGGGTTGCTTGGAGCTACTAGTGGAGATGATGATTAAAAGACGACTTGAATAATATTGTATTTTTATTTAGAAATCGTCCTATTTATATAGTAACCGAGCCTCGTCCGGCGCTGGAGGCAATACCTAGCGGAGAACGGCGGTCGGTATTTCTAAATGCAGAAACGGTCCACAACAATACATAGTTTTATTATAAAATACATATTAAGTAACAGTTGAGCTATCTAAGCATAGCTGTCAGATTTCATGTTATGTATATGTTATGTATAGTAAAACTTTTTAATAAGTATTTCATTCAGTTTTAGTTCAAATTTGTGATTGTTTTCTTTTGCCTTGATTTTTTCTGGGATCTAAATAATCTTATTATGCATTTTTACGGCCATTTGTGTCCGAACTGTGGATGTTTAGCTATGATGTAGGTAGTACATGGTTATGTTCGTATTTAGTTGTAAAACAGTTCGGTTGGTCAATTTGTTCTTGGACTAAACAATGAAGAAAACAATACAGATACGCCATTGGTTGCTTGAATCTTTACCCTCGTTCAACACACTACTTACCACCAAACCCGAAAATCAACAAAAAAAGCGCGAAAACAAACAATCAAAGTCACTTCACAAACGTCACAAAATTCAAAATGGCGCCACCAAAACAACCTAAAAAACCACTAAAATCCATGGAAAAACCAATCGAAAAGCCCATAATGAAGACCAAAAAAGCAAAGAAGAAGAACTACCAGAGTTTCTCAATCTACCTCTTTAAGTTACTACGAAGTCTTGGTACAGACAACTTGGGGATATCTAAGAAGTCCATGCTGATTATGAACAACTTCGTTAACGATATGCTGGAGTCCATTGCTGTCGAAGCCAGTAGATTAGTTGCGAACAGCAAAAGAACCACGCTGGGTAGCAGAGAGATACAATCCGCTATAAAACTACTTATACCAGGAGAGTTGGCGAAGCATGCTAATATAGAAGGGATGAAAGCGGTGACTATGTTTCACAATAACACCAGAAAAGCTGATAGTTGAAGAGAAAGAATAAATTTAGTTGAAGATATACGAAGAATTGTAAATAAGAATCCTAATGACGTAACAGGCCCCGCGATGGGAGAGAAAATTATAAAAATGTAAATAAAAATGATAATGTAAGTTTAAATAAATGGTAATACAAGGTTCTTTTCAGAGCCGAAAGTTTTCTTGTTTCGACTGATAAATGACAAACTTTTTACGATATAAATCTAGTGTTGTCGGGCTGGTGAGTATCTGGCCCAGCGTATCAGCATTGCTATTCAGCGCGGCAATGCAGCCAGTATCTTGTACGCGACGATTGCTACTGATTTGGATCAGTTGAGCTATCTATAGATTGTTTGCAACGGTGTGTAGATAGCTCAACTGTTTCTTATGTATTTTATATGCCTATGTACATTTTGTAAAAGGAAAACTCAACCTACTTATTTCTTTCATAAATAATACTCTTTTATTGATAGAAAGTGACTGACACAACATTCTTAATACAAAACCTCTGACACAAAAAATGACATTGCAATGTATGCGATCGAAAGTAACTTTATTTTTTTCATAAAAACTATTTAAAATTCCCAATTTTGTATCAGTAATGATACTGTACCAACTTCATCAATGCCGTATCAAAATTGGGAGATTCTCGTCAGTTTTGCATTTTATTTTGGCGCCAAAATTATCTGTTTTACAATCAAAATGTTCAGGCAAGATGCTCTCAGCAGTATACCCGAAAGAAATGAAATCGAGGAACCACAAGTAAAATGGGTGCCAAAGAAAAAACATGAAGTTCTGAAAGCTAAATACAAGTGTTTGAAGAAACTTTTTCAAATTTACGATGCTACTATGACTGGTAAGAAATTATTTCTTAACATAACGTATAAAACCTCTTTACCACAATAGAAAGGAGGTTTTACGTACCTATAAGTACACACATTTGTATATTAATATGGTTGTTATGTACATTAATTATTCTAGGAGCCATCCCTGAACCGATAATGGAGTACGCAGACGACACAAACACAAAAAGACGATTAAAACGCTCGCACAGAACAAAAACGGATGCTTGCGCTGGAACCACAGAGATAATATTCAACGGCGACACCCCGGATGAATGCGAATGCCTCTCAATAGCCCAGTCTGGGCACCGGTATTTAGAAAAAAAACAATCATGCTCCACCCAAGTTGAAAGTTCGAAAATCGAATCAGTATCAGTCCAATCACACGCGTCGAAATCAGAAATTACATCAAGCTCGGATACAAACACAGATTTTTCAGACAATTCTAAAGAAAATCTAAGCGTGAATTGCCAGCAATTACCCCCAAATTTGCCACAACATATCCTTCCGTATATCATGAACGGGCGTAGAAAGTTGACGCGTTTTCAAAGCTTTGTCCACAGAGTATTTGGGATAAGGCAGGACGCATATATTCTACCAAACGATGTCTATGCAGCCAGTGACAGTTATCAGGATAGACGGAGAAGAAGAGGGCTCAGGTTTAGGAGGTAAAATACAGATTTTACCCACATAAGTTTTCAAGATACCTACAATATATTTTTTCGACAATAAGTTTTTAAGGAGGGATGGGTGGAGTGTCGCCAAAGGCCGGGATAAGTCCGGCTTTGGGGGAGACCTTTGCCCAGCAGTGGGACAGTATAGGTTAAAAAAAAAAGGTTTTACAAACTTGGTCTTAAATAGGTACTTTCCCCCTATCTTCTAAAAAGTTAGCGTTGACTTTATGTCATCATACGTATGGTAATCAACACTTCAAGTCTGCGCCAACTTTTTATAAGATAGACCGTTAGAATATCTATATCTTAAAGTACCTAGTAGTATACCTAGTAGTTTATATTCAAAGGTTGCGTGACTTTATGTCATCATTACGTATGGTACCTAATCAATACCTACTTCAAGTCTGCGCCAACTTTTATATCTAGACCGTTAGGATATCTATATCTTAAAGTAGTAGTATACTTAGTAGTTTATATTCGAAGGTTGCGAAGACCGAAGATAATAAAATCTGAAAGTGATCTGAAAAATATGAAAAGTTCTGCCATCTTGTCATACGTCCAATCTATTCAGAAAAGTTGTCTAATGGACACCACTCCTAGACCCTGTCCTATTCTCGGCTGCAAGACGGTATTTTACGGTAAGGTCATCTCATCTGACAGGTGACACAAAGTTCAAGTCATAATACTGTGTTCAATTCCCGTCAAGATAAAAAAAAAAAGAATTACGGTCTATCTTATAAAAAGTTAGCGCAGGCTTGATGTCTTGATTACCATACGTAATGATGACATAGAGTCAACGCTAACTTTTTATAAGATAGGGGGTTTATTATGTAAGTAAATCTGTCAGATGACACGAAGTCTAAGTGATAATACTGGGTTCGATTCCCGCCAAGATTAAAAAAACTATATCAATTAATCTTTATTATTTTATTTTATTTTATTTTATTTTATTTTATTTTATTTTATTTTATTTTATTTTATTTTATTTTATTTTATTTTATTTTATTTTATTTTATTTTATTTTATTTTATTTTATTTTATTTTATTTTATTTTATTTTATTTTATTTTATTTTATTTTATTTTATTTTATTTTATTTTATTTTATTTTATTTTATTTTATTTTATTTTATTTTATTTTATTTTATTTTATTTTATTTTATTTTATTTTATTTTATTTTATTTTATTTTATTTTATTTTATTTTATTTTATTTTATTTTATTTTATTTTATTTTATTTTATTTTATTTTATTTTATTTTATTTTATTTTATTTTATTTTATTTTATTTTATTTTATTTTATTTTATTTTATTTTATTTTATTTTATTTTATTTTATTTTATTTTATTTTATTTTATTTTATTTTATTTTATTTTATTTTATTTTATTTTATTTTATTTTATTTTATTTTATTTTATTTTATTTTATTTTATTTTATTTTATTTTAAATTTATGTAAAATCACAGAGATCATTTAGAATTTTAGTCATATATAAGTTGTTTCTTATTTACAAGAATAAATATTTGTGTGTAGTCAGTCTTTCTAATTTTTCAACCGACTGCAAAAAAAGGAGGTTCTCAATTCGACTACATGTTTTATATGTTTGTAACCCGATTATTACGCTAATTGTGAACCGAAATATAATGAAATGAAACATTTATACAACTAATTATTGAGAAATAGAAAACAGTACAATGGGCGGTCTTATCGCTAGGGAGCGATTTCTTCCAGACAACCTTTGGTTGGAAAGAAGCCTACAAAAAGGGGATTAGCTAGGTGCACTAGAATAAAATTACATTTTTATGAATTACCGATTTTGATGGTCTTTTTTTGTCTGATAGATCATACTTCAGAGGTTTTATACACATTTTATTAGGACAAGTGCCTACTTATAATAAACTCAGTAATAATAAATTGATACTTGGTATCTCTTTCAGGTATTATTAATTATAACGATCATCTTAACCTCTGTCATTTCAAAGATCGTAAATATATCTGTCATTACTGTCACGAAGGTTTTGACAATGAATACGACAAGTTTCTTCACGAAAATGAACATATCGGTCTAAACAAACTTACTAACTTGAATACAATCAGGCAGAACTTGAATACATGTGGCCAAAACTTGAATACATGTGGCCATAACTTGAATACGTGTGGCCCGAACTTGAATACATGTTGTCAGAACTTGAATACATCTGGCCCGAACTCGAATACATGTGGCCCGAACTTGAATACATGTGGCCCGAACTTGAATACATCTAGACAGGATTTGAATACAGCTAGACAGAAGATAGCCAGTAATTGTAATACCCAGACAGAGCCAGATAGAATTCCAGAGGATAAGTTGAAGAAGATCGTGTCTTTTTTTGATAAAATTACGAGCGAGGAAGAGAAACGAAGTTCGGCGACAAATTTGACAGTTAGCAATAGTGTTACTGAGACACAAAGTGAGTTATGTTATTGCGTCATCAGCATCATCATCATCACATCTACACTAGTATTATAAAGAGGAAAGATTTGTATTTTTGTGTGTATGTTTTGTAATTAATTAACTCAAAAACTACAATACTTTCCTAGCAATTAATATAGTCTATGTTACTGGGTGAATGTAGCTTTCTAATTTTGAAAGAATTTTGAAAATCGGAGCAGTAGGTAGTCTTTTACTTAATTCATTACAAACATAAAACAGTAAACGGTTTTCGAGATATTACTTACTTAATTAAGCGCGTTTAAAACAACGCATTTTTGTAAAAATGTACTTGTTTATTTTTTTCATTTCTTCTCATCTTGACAGATAATTCAGAGAAGCGATCAGTGAGCTGCATTAATATAAGAAAGTGCGAATCTTCGAACTCGCACTCGTCCATGACGTCACACCAGTATGCACCCACCTGCCATAGCGGACAGAACTTACGGTACAGTATAAATAATAATATCTAAATAATGCTGCACAATCCACACAACATCATCTAGCCCCAAGCTAAGCAGAGCTTGTGTTATGGGTACTAGAAAACTGACATACCTACTTAATACAATACATTACATAGATAGATATTTTTTATTATACATATAAAATACCCAGCCCCATACCCAATAGCCCAGGACAGAGTGAACTGGAGAAAAGGAAGGGAGGCCTTTGCCCTGCAGTGGGACACCGCAGGCTGAAAATGAAAATGAAGAATATAAAATACTCAGAACATCCGGAATAAATATTTGCAGATCGTACAAACATTTATCCCAAGGCGGGAATCGAACCCGCAACCTGCATCGCAGGCGGACCATCGCCCGCCGCGCCACATCGGTCGGAAAATCTTCAAAATAAATAAAAACAACGATTCAGTTGTGTGTCCTCTGTCTATTGATACTACCAACTGATCTGTGACGCCTGTCAATTTATTTCATTTCATTTATTCAAAAACAATTTAAATCGATTAATACTAGCAGACCCGTGCCCACTTCGTTGGGCATAAATCGTCTTTTTTTTTTCTCCGATTCACTTTGCAAAACGGACTACCACGTAAAAGCCTTTATATTTTTCGGTTTTTTATATAACCTATGACACTCAGCAATAATGTGGCTTTCTATTGGTGAAAGAATTTTTAAAATCGGCTCAGTAGATCCCGAGATTACCTACCCTAACAATTTAACAAATACACATACTTTACTTCTTTATAATATTAGTATAGATTACATTCATGTACGTTGCTCATGTAGTTTATATTGCAGCAGACAGCTAAGCTTCCACGAAGACCTGGAAGGTCGGAACAGGTGCTCGAAACACACCTGTGATGCCCTCGCCAGCTGCCCGCGAAGAGTTCACCGACCTGGAGACAGGAGGGACCTGGTGTCTGAGGATGGAAGGCTGAATGTTCGAGGAGTTGATTGTCAAAGTGTAAGTTGATTGTCAAAGTGTAAGTTGATTGTCAAAGTGTAAGTTGGTTGTCAAAGTGTAAGTTGGTTGTCAAAGTGTAAGTTGATTGTCAAAGTGTAAGTTTGTTGTCAACGTGTAAGTTGATTGTCAAAGTGTAAGTTGGTTGTCAAAGTGTAAGTTGGTTGTCAAAGTGTAAGTTGATTGTCAAAGTGTAAGTTGGTTGTCAAAGTGTAAGTTGGGTCTGAAAGTTTATTTGAGAGAGCGAAGCGTCGCAGTTTTGAGATTAGCTGAAATTTCTTTTGTCTTTCAGTCTGTCTGTTTTTACCTAGGTACCTACTTTTCAGCCGAATTTAGCGAAATATGACACACTTTGACAAATAAATAAATAATAATAAATAATGCTGGACAATCCACACAACATCATCTAGCCCCAAGCTAAGCAGAGCTTGTGTTATGGGTACTAGAAGACTGACATACTTAATACAATACATTACATAGATAGATATTTTTTATTATAAGTACCTACATATAAAATACCCAGAACACCCGGAATAAATATTTGCAGATCGTACAAACATTTATCCCAAGGGGACCGCGTCACATCGGTCGTCAAATAAAATAATTCTTTCTTTTTTATAGATAGCAGAATCGGAATACACGACAGTAACTCCCAGCATTTCTGATGTTAAACTTTCAAAGAACAAATCTAACGAGAGTCTCGTCTGTGATCCATCCACCAATATAGTGTATAGTACGTCTATGGAGACCATTAAAAAAATGTCTGCGGTTGAATCTTTGGTTAAAAAATTTAGAAGTTACCAATGGGAGCCGGGCACGAAGGTTATTAGTGTTTAAGGTGATACCTCTCGCTCTAGCGGGAAATTCAAATTTTTTAGGGTTTTTTTTTATTACGGCTGAACTGTTATATCTTTTAATTTAAGCTACTTTGCGAACATAAACAATAATTTTATGTGTAACCCTAACAACTGTACAAAACAGTTTCTGTACTTTCCCAGCAAACATAGAGAACCAATCTCAAAAATTGATACAGGGTTACACAGAAAATTATTGTTTATGTTCGCAAAATAGCTTAAACTAGTTAAAGATATAACAGTTCAGCCGTAAAAAAAACTCCCAAAAAAATTGAATTTCCCGCTAGAGCGAGGACCTTAAATATCCCACGAATAAATGTGACAAACGAATTTCAAATACATTGCGCGGTAACTTTACAACGTTTGATAGTAATGTTGATGTTGACGCGCAGTGTATCTCAAATACGTCAGTTTTAGTTTATTTGTATTGTAAATTTTAGTGCAAATGTTTTGTAATGTTGTCAAATTGTGTGGTGTGTATTATATTATGAAAATTGCAATTAATCTTTTATTTTGTTGAAAATATAATTAAGTATCTATAGTATTTTAGGTCGTAAGTAGGGTCGTAACATTACGATACGTTTACGATTCTCTGGAGAATGGGCACTTTTGTATGGAGCGTGGGCCACGAAAAAAATGATGTCCCTCAGGGTTGCCACATAATACGTTTGAAAGAACTTCAAAAGGCCTGCGTTTCACTATATTTACGAAAAAAATCCGTCCTGTGGAAATTGAGATATATTGAAAAAACTGTTTTTTACTTAATATTGAATTGCCACGAATTCTGACAGTCCTCACAAATGACTAAGGTGTCGTTTAAAAGGACATTTAAAGGACTTCATTTGGTTCCAGAAGTGTCAAAAAATCCAACCTGTGGAAATAGAGTTATTCCTGATAAACATGATTTTTTATAAAACTGACGTTTGGCTCACATCCAGCATTACCACAAATATGGCCGATACGGCATTTGAAAGAGCGTATGAAGGACATTTTTTTAAGGCATGTCAATCAAAAATCCATCCTGTGAAAATAAAGTTATAGTGGAAACACTTTTGAATTTATACTATTCGATTTTGCTTGGTTCTCTGAAACCCCACATCAATTGAATATAATACGTTTGAAAGAGCATTTACAGGGTATCATTTGGTTCTAGAAGTGTCAAAAAATCCAACCTGTGGAAATAGAGTTATTCCTTATAAACATGATTTTTTTTATAAAACTGACGTTTGGCTCACATCCAGCGTTACCACAAATATGGCCGATACGGCATTTGAAAGAGCGTATGAAGGACATTTTTTTAAGGCATGTCAATCAAAAATCCATCCTGTGAAAATAAAGTTATAGTGGAAACACTTTTGAATTTATACTATTCGATTTTGCTTGGTTCTCTGAAAGCCCACATCAATTAAATATAATACGTTTGAAAGAACATTTACAGGGTATCATTTGGTTCTAGAAGTGTCAAAAAATCCAACCTGTGGAAATAGAGTTATTCCTGATAAACATGATTTTTTATAAAACTGACGTTTGGCTCACATCCAGCGTTACCACAAATATGGCCGATACGGCATTTAAAAGAGCGTATGAAGGAAATATTTTTAAGTCATGTTAATCAAAAATCCATCCTATGAAAATAAAGTTATAGTGGAAACACTTTTGAATTAATACTATTCGATTTTGCTTGGTTCTCAGAAACCCCACATCAATTAGATATAATACGTTTGAAAGAGCATTAACAGGGCATTATTTGGTTCTAGAAGTGTCAAAAAATCCAACCTGTGGAAATAGAGTTAGTCCTGATAAACATGTATTTTTTTTATAAAACTGACGTTTGGCTCACATCCAGCGTTACCACAAATATGGCCGATACGGCATTTGAAAGAGCATATAAAACAATTAATGATAATTAACAAATTAATTAGTGAAGTGTGTCTGCTTTGCTGTAGGTCAGTCTATTTACAGCGAAGATATACTCTATCTAAAGAACTTATTAATAATTGCCGCGTAGCGTCACAAAATATCAGGACACGTGTCTACTTTATCAGGTTTGTTAAAATCTATTAGAGAATTTTAGAGAATAAAGTCACTCTTCCAGATTTTTCTTTACATGTACAGCATAAAGTCAAAAGTGTTTCAACTATAACTTTATTTTTATAGGATGGATTTTTGTAACAATAAAAAAAATAATTGTTTTATATGCTCTTTCAAATGCCGTATCGGCCATATTTGTGGTAATGCTGGATGTGAGCCAAACGTCAGTTTTATAAAAAAAATCATGTTTATAAGGAATAACTCTATTTCCACAGGTTGGATTTTTTGACACTTCTAGAACCAAATGATACCCTGTAAATGCTCTTTCAAACGTATTATATTCAATTGATGTGGGGTTTCAGAGAACCAAGCAAAATCGAATAGTATAAATTCAAAAGTGTTTCCACTATAACTTTATTTTCACAGGATGGATTTTTGATTGACATGCCTTAAAAAAATGTCCTTCATACGCTCTTTCAAATGCCGTATCGGCCATATTTGTGGTAATGCTGGATGTGAGCCAAACGTCAGTTTTATAAAAAATCATGTTTATCAGGAATAACTCTATTTCCACAGGTTGGATTTTTTGACACTTCTAAAACCAAATGAAGTCCTTTAAATGTCCTTTCAAACGACACCTTAGTCATTTGTGAGGACTGTCAGAATTCGTGGCAATTCAATATTAAGTAAAAAACAGTTTTTTCAATATATCTCAATTTCCACAGGACGGATTTTTTTCGTAAATTTCGTGAAACGCAGGCCTTTTGAAGCTCTTTCAAACGTATTATGTGGCAACCCTGAGGGGCGTCTTTTAAAGTCGTGGCCCAAAATGCCCATTCTTAATTCTGATAGATAAAGATTATTAAAACTGAAAGACGCGTTACGTAAACCTATCATATTCGATTCACACTACGCGTCAACACCAGTGCGGTGAGCACGAATATGTGACAATCGTAAACGTATCAAAACACTGACGTATTTGAGATACACTGCGCGTCAACATCAGCTTTACTGTCGAACGTTGCAGCGTTAGCGCGCAGTGTATAAATACGTTACGTTTACGATCGTCGCATTTATTCGTGATCGGATTATAAAGTACTGCCTCGGATTCCCGCCATTTTTAATCAAAAGACGATACGGGTTGTTTGAACTCAGAGGTCGCAAACATTTTGTCAAGGTAAGTATTTTTAAGCTATTGCATAGCTTCTATCGCGGGCCTTGAGTGTGGAGACCGAATCCAGAAATTCCGTAACGAAATAACCTTACGAAAATAATGCTATGCAATAGCTTTACCGCGGCAGTCCCCGAGTGCCGCACGTCTTTTTTATTTTTTACTAGCTGTCCCGGCGAACTTCGTACCACCTTAGAGATATATTTTTTTTCCTGAGAGATTTTCTTAATTTTTTTTCGTAAGAACCTTGTACAGAGTAGGTATTAGAAAACTACAAAAAACAAAAACTGCCAAATCGGTCAAGCCGTTTTCATGCTATGTCGCTATCAGCCGAGAAGTGGGCAAACATTGTCACCCCATGGGTGCCGGAGGTCGGCAGCCGACGGCGAGGTCGGCCGAAGAGGCGTTGGAAGGATGATCTGGACGCCCAGGAGAGGGATTGGTGGAGTGTCGCCAAAGACCGGGATAGGAAGGCTTTGGGGGAGAACTTTGTCCAGCAGTGGGACAGTATAGGTTTAAAAAAAAAGTAGAAATTTTCAACGCTCCTATCACACAAAAAAATTAATGTCTAACGGCCGGTTTCTCGAACGATGATCAACGAAAAAATCAAACAATTACTATGTGTCAAACTCGGATCAATCGTGATTTGGGTTTCCAGAAACCGGCCGTAAAGTTTGTTTGTTGGAAGTTTATTTTTTAGTTTCAAAAATGTCTATATAATGAAAAAAAGATTTAAATTGAATATAATTATATATTCAAAACTTAATATTATGTTGATACTTACTTAAGTACGTAAGTTGTTTACACCTGTAATGGTATATCACATTGTCCTAGATTGTAACAAATATATTATGTTATGTTTAATATTATGTGTGAATATGCCGTTGGTGTAACATAAATAAATAAATAAATAAAGTCATGTTTTTGACGTGACAACGTCTTATAATTCGATAGAGCCGGCTGCACGCACGAAAAAACATGACTCATGCGGCGTTACCTCGCTTTGAGACTCATGCCGCGTTACCTCGTTCTGAGGCGTTCCATGTAAGGCTTGAAGTGCAAGCGAGAGCGCGGAACGAGCGACAAAGAAGCACAATCGGCCTTTGCGTTCGTTGTGTCACGTTCAACTATCGTCAGTAAACCGACTTTACAGACAACCATTTTTTTTAAGACAAGTACCTATCTTTTACGCGTCAGTCGGATTGTCTGAGCAAACAGTGCAGCACCCCTGCTGCCAGCTGCTAGACAGCTGCGTACAACCGTTACGTAGCACGTGCCCGACCCCTGCACACTACAGAGTACTGTGTAGTTTGTACTACACTTCTACGTCATCATTACATAGATACATATTCACGGACATTTCACACATCAGACTCTAGTACCAAACTAAGCCAAGCTTGTACTATGGTAACTAGATTGCTGATAGAACACTTACGGCCGGTTTCTCGAATGATGATCAACGAAAAAATCTAATCATTAGTAAGTGTCAAACTCGGATCAATCGTGATTTGGGTTTCCAGAAACCGGCCGTTATACTTATACATAGAATACATAGTAGCGGACATAGAACAGTTATTATGTTCTGAATTTGTGGGAATCGAAGTCACGACCCACAGCATGGAATGCTACTACGCCTGTCAAAAATCAACTTGAGTTCCACTGGACTTATTTTATATTCCACTGTCAATCAAGATATCTTAAAGGATAGATATAACAGGCTACCATACTACTTTAAGCAGATAAAAACATAACATAAGTACTTACCTACCTATACTTAATATTTGTTGTCCAACGGACCTACTCAGACCCCTCTGAAAGTTCATTCAATAACTTGTGCAAAATAATAACATTACATTTTTATAACGAGCAATTTTCAACTCTTATTACTTGGAAATAAACAACAAAATTGTATAAAACTAATGCAATAACTTACTTCGATTCGATTGTGGGGTATTTGAGCCCACTTAGAGACTAGCATCAAAGAGTTTTGGATCTTATTTTAATGTGTATAAGAGCTAATGTAGGGGAGCAGTTTTTATTCAATGGTGGTGGCGCGTGCCATGGGGTGCGCAAACGCCGTTTCCGATTTTTTTACGAAAATGGAATACTATGGCAGTTGGAATTTGACCGTTGAGCGAATCAGACGTGTGTTATTGATCTTATAAAATTGGTGGTTAAACCAGTGTTATCAAAATTTAAATGTGTAAATAAGATAAGTGAACTTTAAAACTAAAATTTTTAATTATAATTCAGTGCAGAATATTAACAACAAATCCAACGAACGGCACTACCAGGTCGTTATATTAAAAGTTCTAGGGAACCTTGAACCTAAGGCATCGTCTTCAGTGCAAGGTGCAGTCTTTGAAACCCATAAGGCTGAACGGTTCCGCCCAAGACGCACAAGGAATCATGCTTTGCTGAACACAAGACTATAGACGCTTTTAAAGTTTACTGAGGTACCTAGGTATGTCTGTATGAAGAGGGGTACCAACAAGTCCCCTCCGAAAGTCATGACTCTTATTAGACGCTGACTCAAGTGACTGTTCCAGAAAAAAACAATTGAAATACGATACCGTAAGTGTTGGTAAAGTTACCGCCAAAATGGATTCGCCAAAGATCGTCTACAAGTACTATTCAAACCCCGCTTTCTGCGGTCAAAGCGAAAGCTTCAAAGGCAAGCTCATATCGCCAGATCGTCAGCGCATGCAGCCTCTAGGAGCCATCTCTCCACGGAAAACTGAAACACACGTAAGCAACCGAATCCTGCGTACTGACATATCCGACAACCCTCTCAGAATGTCACCAGCTGCTAGAATGAGAGACGAGCCCCCTGAACTGCCGCCAAAACCACCCAAGTACCAAAAACAATTCCACAGACAAGCATCTCTCATCTACAAACCAACAAGGCAAGTCAGATGCAGGACACGAAGCGAGGACTTAGAAATGGCGCAGTTCAAACAAAAGAAAAGGTACGACAGAAACGCAGACAGTGATGACGGACTAGAAGACAGGAGACACGACTTCGAAGACAGCAGAAGACATAGATACGAGATCATTCAAGACATGGATGATGTAGCCGACTACTCACCAACAAAGAAACGAATCATCCAAGCTGATGCCAGTGAAATCGAAGAATACAACGTAGACAGACCAGATGATAACGAACTAAAGGAAATACCGACAGAAATCGTCAAAACAGTTAACGGGAAAACATTGCGGTACGCTATAGTGCCGATCGAAGATGATGAGCCGAGACGCAGCAATGTAACCTTCTCATCAACAATGTCACAGAAGAACTTGATCGCTACACAAAAGCTTCACGAGTTACTATCCACCCCAAGGAAATTGAAGAGTTACGCTAGTCAGCCATCAGTGCGCATGACACCGAACAAAGAAAGTCCAAGATTTATTGGGACCCCACACAAAATGGTATCGAGTACCCCACAAGGGGTAACTCCATCAAAATCCTGTGCAAATTTATCCATGAAAAGTCTAGCAACCTCTCCTATCTCTCCAAAAGCTCAGCAAAAGTTGAATTACGGATTGCCGGACTTTGAGAAAGATGTGTTCGTGACGAGTCATAATAGAAGCTTTGATTTAGAGAGAAGTAGCAGGAGGGAGAGAGAGAACTTTGACAGAAGGAGTCAGAGAAGAACCACGGCTGTTATAGTGCCCAGGTAAGTTATTTTTTTATTTTTTAGCTAAGTACTTAAGTGATTACCATTTTTATGTGCAAGATTCTGTTTATAA
Source organism: Ecliptopera silaceata (assembly GCA_932527185.1). Taxonomy (NCBI): domain Eukaryota; kingdom Metazoa; phylum Arthropoda; class Insecta; order Lepidoptera; family Geometridae; genus Ecliptopera; species Ecliptopera silaceata. The sequence continues at coordinate 1,415,607 of OW052217.1, read as the reverse complement.
AATCGTAACTTTAAAAAAGGTTCAATATAAGCACGCTTTTTTTTTAATTGAAACAACGAATAGCGTTTAGCGTTTTACTGGTGTTCTGAAAACTAGCTTTTAAGTTAACTGATTTTATTGATTCGTTTTTTATTTGAAAGTACGCGCTTCTAATTTTGATCGACTTTTAAGTTATAGATACTTACTAGTGGGTATTTTTTGAGTATTAGGTAGGTACGCATTCTTAAAAAAAGGCAAAGTAAATAAACGTATTATTATGACAGGCGTCACAGCTCAGTTGGTAGTAGTAGCTCTGCCTTCCATGCTGTGGGTCGTGGATTCGATTCCCACCCAGACCAAATGTTTGTGTGATGAACATTAATATTTGTTCTGTGTCTGCGTGTTACTATGTTTTCCATGTATGTATAGAAAAAAAATGTATAATAATATTCTATCAGCTAGTTCCCATAGTACAAGCTTTGCTTAGTTTGGGACTAGAGTGTGATGTATAAATTGTCCATGAATATTTATTTATTCTTTGCAGGATAGCACAGCCACCTTCAGAATACTCCGAGACGACCTACAAGTCGATATCTATCATCAAAAAGGGGGCGGCTGCGTCTCTGATCATCGCGGCATTGATGCTGACGCTTTGCGGAGGATTGACCACTGGTTTGAGCTTCTACATGATGTACGCTGTAAGTATCTATAAAGCTTAGACAGTTTGATGATGATGTTTTTTTGACGTGAGAACGTCTTATAATTCGATAGAACCGGCTGCACGCACGAAAAAATTTGACTCATGCGGCGTTACCTCGCTCTGAGGCGTTCCATATCAGGCTTGAAGTGCAAGCGAGAGCGCGGAACGAGCGACAAAGAAGCACAATCGGCCTTTGCGTTCGTTGTCACGTCACGTTCAACTATCGTCAGTAAACCGACTTTACAGACATCATTTTTTTTTATTTATTATAGACAAACGCTTAGCCGCAATCACATCTGATGCAAAATGATGATGCAAAATAATAAATCATTTCTTCCGCCCATTGTGTAATTAATGATTTTGTTTTGTTCTCTGAAATTACTTTGTGTGGTGTACCTACCAATATAGAGTTGTCTATCTATTTCTGTTGCCGCTTGCCGCTTTAACAAACCTACTACAAAAACAAAATCAAACATTTTTTTTCATTTAAAAGATTATTATTTGAATATTATTTATGGGGGTTTCCATAGAAAAACCGCGATTTTCTTAAATATCTGACTCGCAGTTGATTAGTTTTTTTATCGTTTGTTAGTAAGTAGTACGCTTAGATTCTATTAAACGAATATTACAGATGGGGCGTCGCTACTACCTCGACTTTGGCGTGATGTCTGGTTTCACCTCCTTCCTGCTCGGCCTGCTTGGACTAAGGGCAAGAAGACGAGAGCTTTTACCCAATAGAAACTATATCTCAGGTTTGTAAATGAACTACAATTACATTTTTATAAGAACTTGAAGTGGTAATGTTAACGTGAGGATTTGCCGCGCTGTGCAATAATCAGTTCTTAGCCTACCTATTCGAATTTGTAAAAAATGTTGCCAACAACTTTATCTATCCGCTGGACTGAATCTAAGGAAAAATCAAATGTGATAAGTCTACCAAAAATATATTTTTTTAATCGCTTCTAGTAGTAGGCTAAAGACATAAAATCATTCTACCTCATCCGTTTGTTGTTTATTATCTCTTATATTTATTTATTTTACATATTTATCTTATTTTTTTTTTCAGGTTACATAGTGCTATCATCATTCTCCCTGCTCAGTTCTTTCGGTCTGCTCATCCTGCTTACCGTCCAGCCACAAGTTGGAACACCTTTGAGTGACATCACGTCGGGCGCCGTGTGTGGTGTCAGCATCCTGTCACTTTGTCTCGCCTCAGCTGGAGTACTAACATCGTACTGCTGTGCACGTGACCCCCCTGATAATAGAGTTGGAACGGCTCGGTGGTACTAAATAAACTGTTACATTAAAGAAATAAAATAATTTACTTTATACTTTCCAGGAACATAAAATAGTGAACTTTTGTGATTTGGATTGATTCATTCTTTGAATTCAAAACTTAAATACTTTTGCTTATTTTTATCTAATAATAATTGTTTATCAGATTAAGTCCTTACTTTAAGTTTGAAAATTTTAATGAACTTATTTAGGTAATCCCGATGACGTCAGCTTTATCTCTGTCTTGAACCAGCAATATGCTGATCGCACTAATATTTTGTGTTCTAAGAATCTAGGGTATCAGTTGCATGCAGTGACTGAAAAGTGGTCTAAAATGGGAAAGTACTGTTGTAATATTATCTACATATGTCTCAGATATTATACTCAATAACTTATTTGAATTAGAATAAATACTTTGCATACTGTTAGTGTTACCAAAGATAGCGTACCTACTACTTACTAATTAATTACCTATTCATATAATTACTCGTATGCGAGTAAATGCATATGACATGTATTCTTAGATTCTATTTACATTTACCTATCTAAACAATGCTAACAAATGTGTTAAATTTGTAGTACGTATGAGTAATAGTGTTAACATTGATATACTTACAATTTTTTTTATACTCTTATTTGTGTAAACTTTTTTGGAAATAGAAACAAGCAATGTTCAATTTCCTTAAAGTTGTAACGCATGGTGTCCGTATGGTGGTAGTATGAAAAGATGTACAAAAAATATATTAACATAAAATTAAGAATATAGCAGTTAATTTAAGTAAGGTATTTATGTGCATAGTGAAGCTTAAAGCTTAGTACTTAAGTAAAATTATGTTCTAGTTGTTGTGATAAAAATAAGTTTAATAAATGTTTATCACTTGTGTTTGCCGTCTATTACTAACATTTCCAAGTACCTATTACATTTTACATCTTGTACCTAAATCTGTAGGTACAATCAACCCCATTAACCGTTATTTTGAACCATGACCTATGATTTTGTTTCAAGTTGAGACACATGTTCAGATTTTGACTAGGTAAGTCATGTTTGCAGTACTATAAATAGGCAAAGAACTAGAAATAAGAATATAGCTGAAAGTTACATAGAAAAGAATAAAATTAAGTTTTCCATCCGGCAGCACTGGTTCTTTTTAAAAATAATGTCTTGTCTGTCACATGTTGATAAAAGTCAATGTCATGTTTTTCCTTATGTCACTGTTGATTGAAATGAAATGTTTTGTTTTCAGTCGAAAGCTCAAATTCTGGCGAATTGTTTTTAGTGAAAATCAGTGTTTTAGATAATTTTGTTAGCAAACATCATTAGAGCATTTAAAACCTCGTTCTTTAATCTATATTTGTACACAGTGATTTTGTTTATTTATGATATTTTGGAGCAGAAATGAGAGTTCATTGTTTGATATCACATCTATTGCTTACGATGTGTGTTTGATTCTATTCTTCGATTATAAGTCCTACCGTAAGTCTTTGTTCTAATTATTACTTATTTCCATCAAAATAAACATATTTTTATACTAGAATTCATCAGTTGAGTGGTAATTAGTAGTCAAAAGTAAGAGAAATATGTATCAAAGGTCATCAAGTTCATAAATTTTGATAAACATATTTTTACGTTCGTCAAACGGAATTTCCAATGAGGACTGATGTGTCACCACAATCAGTCAAACATTGATTTATATAGGTCATAACAATGTACCTACATTTTACTAAATAGTACCTAGTATTTGTCATAATTTCAAATACCTAAGTTATTCATAAAGTTACTATTTTATAATACACATACATATTTCAAAATATTATAAAACTTATAAATTTATCTAAACCAGTGAGTCCATAAGACCTTTCAAACATCTTTTTTCATATTAACTTTTTGGTATATCACTAAAAAGTTTATTGAAATCTGTAGAGAAATAACAGAATAGCATGCTTAGATCTCATTCCCCCAACCAGAATTAAAATTAGATGTTTCAAAATGATTGGTACAATTACTTTGGTTTATCCTTTTTAGGGCTTCGGGGCTTCCACCAGGATGGCACGTCAAGCCCCTCATTACCGGGAGGCTGCGGAGTCATTGCTCAGCAGCGTCAACTCTCCACCATACCGGACTTTTAGTAAGTACCCTCATATTTTATCAGACAGACCACTGTGATACCTGTACCTCTACCATGAGTTGTCACAGTAAAATCGCCTGACTTTACTACAGTAGTTACGTCAATATTAGTATGACGAATTTTAGTACTCAACTATCCGCTAGAGGCGCTGTACAAATCTTCATACATTTTTTTAACTACAGATGCTAGTGAGTGTAGTATATATAGTATAGTTAAAACTCACCGTAGAGCTACTGGTCACAGCTCAGTTAATCACTTTATTATATTATTCACTTTAATATTCATAGTTTTGCTTCATGACTATTTTTTATTTGTAATTAAAACATTGTTATTCATATCTATATTAGTCTGCTCGTGATAACACAAAACAATTAAAATTTATGCTTAATATGAGGGTTTCATGTACTTAATTAAATTAAGTTGTCTTTATAAATGGGATATTTATATTGAACAATATGTTTAGTAAAATAAATATAAATAAATATTCATGGACATTTCACACATCACACTCTAGTCTCATACTAAGCGAAGCTTGTACTATGAGAACTAGATTGCTGATAGAATACTTATATACATTTTTTTTTGTAAATACACACATAGAATACATAGTAACACCCAGACACAGAACAAATATTTATGTTCATCACACAAACATTAGCTCTGGGTAAGAATTGAACCTACAACCCACAGCATGGCGAAGGCAGAGCTACTACCAACTGAGCCTGTAAAGGAAATCTAGACTAATAGTATAAAGAAGTAAAGTTTGTGTGTTTGTTTATTTGTTCAATTGTAAGGGGTAATCTCGGGATCTACTGAACCGATTTTAAAAATTCTTTCACCAATAGAAAGCCACATTATTGCTGAGTGTCATAGGTTATATAAAAAACCGAAAAATAAAAAGGCTTATCGTGGTAGTCTGTTTTGCAAAGTGAATCGGAGAAAAAACGGTCGAATTATGCCCAACGTAGTGGGCACGGGTCAGCTAGTATTAAATAAATTAGTTTTTGTTCCAGCCCACTCACAGTCAGTTAACTTGATGACAGAAGATTTGGTGGCCGGTCATCGTCCACATGGAAAGATGTCTACTGTGAGACGGTTCTTCTGTTTATTTGTCACATTTGATCTTCTCTTCACAAGCCTGATATGGCTCATTTGTGTTATGGTAAGATTTATCTTATAAATAAATAATGCTAGACAATCCACACAACATCATCTACGCCTTCAAAAAACTCGACAACTGGCTACGAACAAGTAAAACAGTGCTCAAAAAAAGTGACTAAATGAACAGTGAACTTGTCATACCTATTTCAACACTGTGACGTAGACACATCAGCGAAAGCTGCTCGTCTATATATAATAAATAAATAGCCCCAAGCTAAGCAGAGCTTGTGTTATGGGTACTAGAAGACTGACATACTTAATACAATATATTACAATAGATATTTTTTATTATACATAAAAAATACCCAGAACACCCGGAATAAATATTTGCAGATCGTACAAACATTTATCCCAAGGCGTGAATCGAACCCGCAACCTCCGCGTCGCAGGCGGACCTTCGCCCGTCGCGCCACTTCGGTCGTCAATTTATTATTTATATAGACGAACATTTAATGTGTATACATAATATTAATTTTATTTTTATTTTCCAGATGAAAGGTGAAACGTTAATGCAGATATTTGAAAGAGAAATTATACATTATAATATTAAAATATCATTATTTGATATAGTTATGGTAGCTATTATAAGATTTACAGTGTTATTATTATTCTACGCATTGTTATATATTAATAATTGGAGCGTTATATCTGTAAGTATATTTTAATTATTATTTAATATTTAATTAAGTATAAGAATCAAAATAACAAGATTAAAAAAACAGACTTTAATCGTGACATTGTATATTTAGTTCCAATTTCACAACTAGATGGCGCTGTACCATCTTGTCGATTCCTAGATCGCGCTATCGTAGCGTTTTGCACACAATCAAAATTTACTCAAAAAGTACTTCTTTGATCTTCATGAAATTTAAATGGGACCACCTCTGAAGTATAATCTATCAAACTAAACAAGAATCATCAAAATCGGTTGAGAATTGGCGGAGTAATCACTAATCACGTCACACTCGAAAAACACAATCAAATTGAGAACTCTAGTTCCCACAGTACAAGTTTTGCTTAGTTTGGGACTAGACTGTGATGTGTGAATTGTACGTGAATATTTTGATATTTTTAGAAAGTTGGTATAATTTGTTTTTTTTTTGTTTCAGCTATCTACAGGGGGAACTTGTGCTTTTATGATTGCAAAAGTTTTTGTATTTGATGTAAGTACCAAACTATGTATATATCTATGTAATGTGTTGTATTAAGTATGTCAGTATTCTAGTACCCATAACACAAGCTCTACTTAGCTTGGGACCAGATGATGTTGTGTGGATTGTCCAGCATTATTTATTTCAAAGTCAAAGTCAAATATTTCTTTATTCAATAAAATCACAAGGATCATTTTGAATTTATTTATCTACTATAATAAAATTAAATAAAAATAGCTTTATCCATAAAACCGGTAGGATTCAGGCCTATTTTCATGCCTAGTCCAGGCGGGAAACAAATCCACGACCCACAGCATGGAAGGCAGAGCTACTACCAACTGAGCTGTGACATCTTTTTTTTTTTACAAGTTATAGGCAAACGTTTGACTGCGATCTCACCTGATGTTAAGTGACGATGCGGTCTACGATGTAGCACACTTGCCTAGAAGATACCCATTCACTCATCTCTTAAAAATATCCAAATTATAGGACATCTGTCTACATATTAAGTATTTATACATATTTTGGTGACCCCCTGAGTTAGTGTATATTAATATTTATAGTAATTATATTAATATTTGTTGCAGTGGCCCAATGCAGCCCAGCCAGTGTATGAAGTATTCCTAATAATGACGTCCTTCGTGTTAGCTTGGGGCGAAGCATGGTTCTTAGACTTTAGAGTACTGCCTCAGGAGTTACAAGCAAAGCAAATATTGGATTCTATTGGTAAGTGATATTTTAATTAATATATTTTTTCCCCTAACCTATCTCGTCCCACAGCTGGGCAAAGATCTTCCCCAAATCTGCCCACTCATCCGTGCTCTCTGCATTCGTCCACCAATCCCTCTCGAAAGTATCGAGGTCGTCCCGCCATCGCCTTTTTGGTCGGCCTCTACGCCGGCTTCGGTCTTCAGGCAGCCACGGTGTTTACTATTTAATTAATATTATAAATAAATAAATATTCACGGACAATTCACACATCACATTCTAGTCCCAAACTAAGCATAGCCGTACAGGGAACTAGGTTACTGATAGAATACTTACTTATATGTATTATTTTATTTGTAAGTACATACATACATACTTAATATACATAGTTACACAATAAAGATTTGTATGTGTATGTTTGTAATGAATAAACTCAAAAGCTACTGCGCCGATTTCAAAAATTCTCTTCCGCTAGTACATAAATTAATAGTAGGTGTAAAAACTTCAAATGCATATTAGATTTAACGTGATTTGAAAATAGTTATATTATTAAACGTATAGATGCGAAACTTGTTTTAATAGAACTGACATTTTGGTTGAGATACAGAGACAAGTATGTAGTATTTGCTCTGTTTATTGTATACATTAAATATAGTAACATCCAGATTATAAATATTACAAAAATGTTTGTTCTTGATGAGTATCGAACTCACGACCCACAAGGAAGGCATGAGTAGTGACTTCAAATTTCAAACATCAATCAAATTTAGTCAATAAAATCACAAGGATCACTTTGAAACGTCGTACATACTAAATGATTCTAGACGCCAGTTCGTCGCGACCAGAGTCTAGAATAACTAGACACTAGACCTGAGTCCTAGTGTTTTTATATGATCCTTATTACAACTGTTTCATCAGTTCATGTTGTGTTGTCATCCATCCCTCAATGTCTGAAAACGAAAGTTTTCAACCAGTGCGTCCTACCCGTTATGACCTATGCTTCTGAAACGTGGACACTAACAGTGGGGTTGGTCCACAAGCTGAAAGTCGCTCAGCGCGCTATGGAGAGAGCTATGCTCGGAATTTCTTTGCGTGACAGAATCCGCAACGAAGTTTTTCGTCAGAAAACCAAAGCTCAAAGAACATAGCTCAAAGAATTAGCAAGCTGAAATGGCAGTAGGCCGGCCATGTTTGCCGAAGAACCGACAACCGTTGGAGCAAACGGATACTGGAGTGGAGACCGCGTTTAGGAAAGCGTAGTGTAGGACGCCCTCCGGCGAGATGGAGCGACGATCTGCGGAGTGTAGCTGGCAAACACAACATGAGAGGAGCCGAAGACCGGGCTCAGTGGCGCGTCTTGGGATAGACCTACGTCCAGCAGTGGACTAATATAGGTCGATGATGATGATGATGATGATTACAACTGTTTAATTAATTATTATTAATTAATTACAGAAGTAGGAACTAGTTCGTCCCAAACTTGCTTGTGATAGTCGTTTAATGTATTCTTCTTTCTTTTATTACATAAAATAAATAAGTATTTACGGACTTACTGATGGCAGGTGGAGTAAGGCCTTGACAGAATGGTGGCCTAAAGGACATACAAGAGGCCTTGGCAGACCAACAGCCAGATGGATGGACGATATCGTTGCCGTACAGGGTAGGACCTGGATGCAAAAGGCCCAATTAAGAAAAGAGTGGCGTTTGAGGGAGGAGGCTTATACCCAGCAGTGGGCTAGTACGGGCTGCCGATGATGATGATGATGATTTACGGACATTTCACACATACTTTATCTATGTTTTTCTCATGACAGCTATTGAAGTTTCACAATAAAGTAGTTTTTACTTAGTATCATATCTATTTTATATTAGTTTTTGTTAAATAATATTTATAGCAAAAGATTATTTTTTATTGTTCGTCGGATACGTTGTATTATATCGATAAAAATGTATATTTTCAAATTGTTTTGTAAGTAAATAATATTTAATGAAGAGTTCCTTCACAAAAGGGCTTTTTTTTATAAAAATCAGCGGTTTTTGATGCTCGTTTGTTTGTTCGAAGTTTTTTATACAATCTATATTTACTTCTATACTAATATTATAAAGAAGTAAAGTTTTTGTGTTTGTATATTTGTTAAATTGTAAGGGGTAATCTCGGGATCTACTAAACTGATTTTAAAAATTCTTTCACCAATAGAAAGCCACATTATTGCTGAGTGTCATAGGTTATATAAAAAACCGAAAAATAAAAAGGCTTTTACGTGGTAGTCCGTTTTGCAAAGTGAATCGGAGAAAATATACGGTCGAATGAAAGCGTATCTTACGAACGCTGCCTTAACTATGAAACATATGTTTTTGTGTTCTAGAGAAAAGATGTGGAGCTTGAAAATGCCTACAAAAAAGTCAACGACAGCATATGTCTAATTTTTATATTTAATAAAAATTATGCTCAACGAAATGGGCACGTGTTAGTTAGTTATTTATATGTATGTATTGTCAACAGTTCAACACAATGCTTCAGAACGCACCCCCCTCATCCCCCCTGTGGCGCAAGGCCACGCCCACACGTACGCCGAGTCCACTGTCAAGTGGTTCTCCCCGGTGGAGACCCCCGAGTCCAGTCCTAGGCCGAACAGGCCGATTATACTCACGCAGGAACAGGTATGTTACTTTGTAGGTCATGTTTGACCTTTCGTCAACGACACTTTTGAACAGGCGTTCTAAGGTTAACCTAGCTCAAAATCATAGTTCACATAGTTGACCTGACTTTGGCTTTTGTTTACTTTGACTTGTACCGACTTTGACCTTTGTTTACTTTGACCTGTACCGACTTTGAGTTTTGTTTACTTTGACCTGTACCGACTTTGAGCTTTGTTTACTTTGACCTGTACCGACTTTGAGTTTTGTTTACTTTGACCTGTACCGACTTTGAGCTTTGTTTACTTTGACCTGTACCGACTTTGAGCTTTGTTTACTTTGACCGGTGCCTGCCTGATGTCAAGCGGGGTTCCTTTTGTTTCCTATAAGTAACGGTATAAGTAAGTATAAGAACCAGGCCGTAAGTTTGTTGCCCGTTCTTCTAGGCTCTGGTCGCGTGGAACTGGCACCTAGAATCACCTAGTATGTAAGACGATTCTAAATGATCCGCGTGATTTTATTGAATAAGATTTTTTTTACTATACTTTACTTTAGTAGTAGTACGTTTAAGACGTATGTTCAATTGATAGATTGGGATAATTTATATTGATTGGGGTCAATTTATCGTCCTATCGGCGCGTTTGCACTAATCAATCGTTAATTTAGGATTAATTAATCATTTGTGTAACGTTATTGGTGAGAGGATATCCTACTTTTTATCCTATTAATATTAAAAAAGCGAAAGTTTGTATGATGTTGGAAATGTATGTATGGATGTATGTTTCTTACTCTTTCACGCAAAAACTACAGTACCTCTACCATGAGTTGTCACAGTAAAATCGCCTGACTTTACTACAGTAGTTACGTCAATATTAGTATGACGAATTTTAGTACCCAACTATCCGCTAGAGGCGCTGTACAAATCTTCATACATTTTTTTAGCTACAGACGCTAGCGAGTATAGTAAATATAGTATAGTAAAAACTCATGGTAGACCTACAGAACGGCTAAATATAAATAATAATAAATATTCACGGACATGTCACACATCACACTCTAGTTCCAAACTAAGCAAAGCTTGTACTATGGAAACTAGACTGCTGATAGAATACTTATAAACATTTTTCGTAAATACATATTACATAGAAACACCCGCAGAACAAATGTTTATGTTCATCACACAAATATTTGCTCTGGGTGGGAATCGAACCCACGACCCACACGGCAGGCAGAGCTACTACCAACTGAGCTGTGACGCCTGTCTCAAAAAAACGCCTGTGAAAAGACAAACGAAGTCGTAGGAGGAAGTTAGTTGTATATTATCACAATCCTTTGACCTGTGAGTAATTTATTACCATAGATATAAACTAATAATGTAAATAGGTGATGATTTAACGTATTATTTATAAACATTTGATAAAAAAAACTATATTTATCAAGCATTTGAAATAAGTAAAATAAAATACCTTTTTTGTAAGATAACTTTTTTGTAAGACACTCCGTGTCCACCTGCGACACGGAGGTTGCAGGTTCGATTCCCGCCTTGGGATAAATGTTTGTACAATCTGCAAATATTTATTCTGGGTGTTCTGGGTATTTATATGTATAATAAAAAATATCTATCTATGTAATGTGTTGTATTAAGTATGTCAGTCTTCTAGTACCCATAACACAAGCTCTGCTTAGCTTGGGGCTAGATGATGTTGTGTGGATTGTCCAACATTATTTATATATTTATAGCAAGACGAAGTTACGGGCTAGTAAAATATAAAATTATATTTTGCGAAAGTTGGCCATTCGCATTCCGAAGTCAATTAAGATAATATTTTTGTATTAGTTTAAGACCTTTTTTATCTTAATTACTTGGGCGAGACAAAGACTGCACAGACAGTTTCAATTATCAAAATATCGTTATATGAATAATAAACCTATACAAATAACATCAACGCGATCCTTTAAAAACAAACTTAAGCTATGGCTCATAGAGCTAGCCCCATATGACTTAAACGATACAAAATGACTGCATACCTATGTTTACTAACATAGGTATTACTTTATTTTTTATTTAAAAACATGATATGTTTACTTAATTGATTTTTTTTCAAATAATTTATTAATTTTATTTTTAAGTATTATTATGTAAAAAATTGACTTGTAAATGTTTTTATCAATAAATTACTATGAACTATAACAAGATTCTGTCATTGATCAGTCAAGAATACTTCTGCAATTTTCGGATTTTATTTACAAAAAAAAACTTTTGGGTGTTGTACAATACTTTATTGCAATTCTTATCGTGCGACCTAATTAAACGTCTTAAAATAAAATTAAATGATATCACGGATTACAGAACTTAATCTGATAACGCAAAGATTTTGTATTATATTTAATTTACACAGTGAAATTTAAATCAAAACCAATAAAAAAAGACGTGGCACTCGGGGACTGCCGCGATAAAGCTATTGCATAGCTTTTATGCTGCGTTACGCATGCGCAGTGTTAGGTTATTTCGTTACGGAATTTCTGGATTCGATCTCCACGCTCAAGGCCCGAAAAGCTTAAAAGTTTTTTGGTAAAAGAGCGCAGATCTTTTAGAATTTTCACAAATACATATGTATTTCTGTTGCCGCTACAACAACAAAAGCCCCATTTAGACGTGGAGATTTCCTCGTACGTTTCCTTGCGAGAAACTCTCCAAGCAATAATCGCCATAACATAATCGTATCAAAATGTTTACACACAGGCAAGAACTAAAATCTCGCCTACGATTATGTCTTAAGAGACTCGCATATGACTTATCGCTAGGCGATTATTGCTTTGTCATTCTGTTTATACGGACATAAAAATATGCCATTGCAAGGCGATTGTCGCCCAGGGCAACGAGCGAGGAGAGCGATTGTTTAGACGACAAAAAAGTTTTATATTCCTTCGATATTCGCATGTTCGAGGCGAGAAACTCTCCCCGTCTAAATGGGGCTTAGGTAATACAAAAAAATAGAATCTAATAAATATTTAAGAGGGCTATACAAAAGCGTGTTTTATTTGGTACGAAACCCTACGCACGCGAATCAAATTTGAAATTCGTCGGCTTTTATTGTAAAAAAATATATAATTAGATTATAATATTATTCACTCACCGCACGTTTCGGTATCTTGATAGGATGCGTTATTTTATTTATAAAACGTCCTTCGTTTATCTTAGACAAAAATATCAAAAAGACAATACCAGAGGGCTTTTCGAATAAATGTGACGCACGTAAACGTAACGTATTTAAGACACACTGCGCGCTAACGCTGCAACGTTCGACAGTAAAGCTGATGTTGACGCGCAGTGTATCTCAAATACGTCACTATTTCGATACGTTGTCACATTTATTTGTCACCTTCATGCCTTGATCACACGTACCGAATAAACCGGCGTGACAGTGACGTATTTGAGATACACTGCGCGTCGACATCAGTACCTCTACCATGAGTTGTCACAGTAAAATCGCCTGACTTTACTACAGTAGTTACGTAACGTATGACGAATTTTAGTACCCAACTATCCGCTAGAGGCGCTGTACAAATCTTCATACATTTTTTTAACTACAGACGCTAGCGTGTATAGTAAATATAGTATAGTAAAAACACATGGTAGAGCTACAGTTTTACTATTGAACGTTGCAGCGTTAGCGCGCAGTGTATCTTAAATACGTCACTGTCTCGCCGGTTTACTCGATACGTGTAATCAAGGCATCAGTTTTAAGGTAAGTATGATTTATCATTCGCCAACATGTTATCTTGAGAGCAAGCCCTTCTAAAGATAAACAAATAAACCATTGTACGTAACGGGGTCGATAACTGACATTGACTGCACCACATAATCATTTGAAGTAGCAACTACCTAAATCATATGATTTTTGTAATCACGGGCAAATAAAATCACACATCACACTCTAGTCCCAAAGCAAAGCTTGTACTATGGGAACTTCTATGGAAGTTCTTTACTTATACTGTACTGCTGAGTTTGGGACTAGATCGCTATGTGTTTAATTTTTATTTATTATCCAGTTCCGGTGCAACCCGGGCTACAATGAATTACGGAGTAAAATATATTTTAATCGAGATGTAAGTGAATGAAAGTACTTTTTGAAATGTCCAGGAAAAAGTTCCAAAATTCGGGGAACATACGTTTACTGTCCTGGGGGGGCAGATTTTAGGGATGGCAACCAAAGGGCTGAAAGTGACAATCGTAATAGTATATAGATACTAACGGCCGGTTTCTGGAAACCCAAATCACGGTTGATCCGAGTTTGACACATAGTAATTATTTTATTTTTTCGTTGATCATCGTTCGAGAAACCGGCCGTAGGTGATTCATTCCTTACCTCCTACATCATCAAAACAATCTGCTACGTTTTTTACAGTAAAATAAATAATGCTGGAAAATCCACTCAACATCATCTAGCCCCAAGCTAAGCAGAGCTTGTGTTATGGGTACTAGACGACTGACATACTTAATACAATACATTACATAGATAGATATATGCAGTCACATGGTTTAAAGCATGCTTTATCATAATAGCAGATGTGACAATGATTATCTAAAATGATCTAAATCATATGACTCACTCGTTTACTCGCCTAGTGCACATACGAGCGGCTTTACTGTTACAAATTCAGTTTGCGTTCAACTCTCGACGAGTGCGCACGTGTTCAATTTACTTGTAAACCTATATATTAAACTTTTCTTCATTCTCGGCAACGTACAAGAAATATTTATCAGTTTTTACGTACAAAAAATTGTGTACATATTCTTTATCGATTATATCATTTGCCACAAAAAAACTGTGTATATTAATCAAATATATTAATAAAAAAAGTGATCTATCAAAAACTTCATGGCGTCATCCACTGAGCTGAAACGTGAGCTGTCTACTACAGAGGAATTTAATGAAGAGGAATTTTCGAAACAGCTCAAAGAAGCAGAAAATGCTAATAATACAGAAGAATACGAGAACAGGCTGGATAAAATAGGAAATTCTGTATCAAAATGGATGAAGTTTATTTTTAATAGAGAATTTTCTAAAGAAGAGTTTAAAGCGGAATGGTTAAGCGTAAGTTTATGTTACATTTTGTGTAATATATAAATATTTACGGACAATTCACACATCACACTCTAACTACTAAGCAATGCTTGTACTATGGGAACTAGATTGCTGATAGAATACCTACTTATATACATTTTTTTATAAATACATAGTAACACCCAGATACAGAACAAATATTTATGTTCATCACACAAACATTTGCTCAGGATGGGAATCGAACCCACGACCCACAGCATGGAAGGCAGAGCTACTATCAAAAATAAGAGGTTTAATTAAATTTCTAAACCATATTATAATGATTGTATTAAGTTATTACTTAATGGATATATTCTAGCGCTCACTATTTAGAAATAAATTAAATATTTAGTGACAGGCGTCACAGCTCAGTTGGTAGTAGCTCTGGTGCGTGGGTTCGATTCCCACCCAGAGCAAATGTTTGTGTGATTTATATAAATATTTGTTCTGTGTCTGGGTGTTACTATGTATTCTATGTATGTATTGTGAAAAAATATGTATCAGCAATCTAGTTCCCATAGTACAAGCTCTGCTTAGTTTGGGACTAGAGTGTGATGTGTGAAATGTCCATTAATAATTGAAATTTATAATTATTTCACTGCTCCGCGTGGTCAGATAAAAAAATGAATTTATCCTTATCAAGTTCGTTCAATAATCTAATATTATAATTATATTTAAATTTAATATTCTAATCACAACCTTGACTTGGCTTAATATTTTTTACCTCGTTCGGTTCAATGGTATTTAAATTTGCATATTTATATTTTTTTGCCATTATTAAAATACGCAGAATTTAGTTTAAAATATTCGCTTTGGGTTCATTTTACTTCCTACTAATATTATAAACGCTAAAGTATATGTTTGTAACTCTTTCACGCAAAAACTACTGAATGGATTTGAATGAAACTTTACAATAATGTAGCTTATCTACATCTGATGTATAAGCATTGACGACCGATGTGGCGCGGAGGTTGCGGTTTCAATTCCCTCCTTGGGATGAATGTTTGTACGAACTGCAAATATTTATTCCGGGTGTGCTGGGTATTTTATATGTATGTATATAATAAAAATATAATATATATCCATGTAATGTATTGTATTAAGTATGTCAATCTTCTAGTACCCATAACACAAGCTCTGCTTAGCTTGGGGCTAGATGATGTTGTGTGGATTTTCCAGCATTATTTATTTATTATTGGAATATAACACGTAGGCTATACCTATTTATGAAGATATTTTGTCAATCGTCTAAAATACGATAGTATGACGAAGTCTCGGGTACTAGCTAGAAAAGTTTTAAATATGGCTTCCTATATGGATTCATTTTATTCTACTTCAAAAAGAGGATTTCAATTCGACTGTTTTTTGTTTTATCGCGATCTTTCTTTCAATTATGAATCGTTTTTAATCATTCTTTTATGTTTGGTAGATCAATTTTCAGTGGTTGTGCCGTATAAATTTGATTAAGATCCCCAGACGCAATCGCCGAGCGTCACTGATTTTGTATGGAGATCCAAACTCAAGAAATCTGCTAGGGGCGCTGCTTGGATCTCCATACAAAATCGGTGGCGCTCGGCGATTGTCTCTGCGATCCGTGTGTGCACAAACTCGTACTTGGGGTACTGACGAGTACTTTTTGAGTAATCCTTAATAATGTGTATTAATACTGTTAATGATAGAAGTAATTAAAACTAAAAAAAAAACACGTTGACTTAAAGACCTCCGTTTTTCGACGATTAATAATAGGTGTGTTTCTTTTTTATCACCTTACACAAATTTCTATATTTTAATCTCTTTTTTGATATAATTACACTTCCTATATAAAAACAGGTAATTAATTGTATATTATCATAATATCAGTTTTGACCTACAGATACGAAGATATGATAAAATATTAATAAATAAATATATGATAATACATTTTTGCTATCCTTCCTATCATAATAATATTATAAACGCGAAAGTTTGTATGGTCTGAGGAGATAGGTGTGGTATCTCCTATGAAAAGGGAAGATCTTCCACGCCGAGCGAGCTTTGTCTCGGGGTCGCTCGGACCGATGGATAGTATTCTGTATTACTTATGTTCAAACTCCGTGATAACTTCGTTTGCGCGATCTAGGATTTGTCTCTGCCATCTGTTGGTCTGTTGCGTAGACTACGATGTAGTTCACCATGTAGCGAGATAGATGGCGCTACATATTGGATATGTAGATGTATTATTATTACTTTCTCTCAAAAACTACTGAATGAATTTTAATGAAACTTTACAATAATATCGTTTATACATCAGAATAACACATAGTCTATAAATTTATAAAGATATTGTGCGAATTATACAAAATATAACGATAGACGAAGTCGGGCATCAGTTTAAATATAATTTTGTTTTAATAAAATTCAATTGTCAAATAACACAAGCTCTGCTTAGCTTGGGGCTAGATGATGTTGTGTGGATTGTCCAGCATTATTTATTTAAAAAAAAATATTTTTTATTAAAACTTAAAGTGGGTATAAACATAAACAACCTAACAACACTAGCAACCTCACTTCCAAAGGTCATGGGTTCAAATTCGGTCGTTCACCAGCGGGATTTTCTGTACAGAAAATGTTGATTCTTTTTTGTTTAAAATCTTTAAATTTCACACAATATGGCCAGCTAGGAGGACTTAATGGTATGAACAATGTCTACCAGTCTTCCTAGACGTGCAAAATAATGTATTATTTTTTTTTTTAGTTTTGTAACTTGTTATAATAAAAACGTATTCGATTTACACTGCGCGTCAACGGCTCGACAGTACTTACCAGCGACACCGCGTAGTGTATTTCAATACGCTACCTTTGCGATACGATTTCAAAGTCAAAGTCAAAAGTCAATGTAAATATTTGTTTGTTCAATTAAATCACGCGGATCATTTAGAATCGTCTTACATACTAGGTGATTCTAGGTGCCAGTTCCACGCGACCAGAGCCTAGAAGAACGGGCAACAAACTTACGGCCTGGTTCCTACCGTTTTTTTATATGATCCTTCTTACAAAGAATTACAATTAAACTAAATTAAGTACTGAAGTTTCAGTGCGGTGTCAATTTAACTTTATGATTGTTGTATAAATGACCTTTATTTATATACATATATTGTTACTAAATACCTAATTAAATATATTACTTATCATTAAATCTGTGTTGATATGTTATCGTAGTAGATATTACACAAAATTGATAATTCGTTTTTAAGGACACTTCCGCCTTGCATACTGTGTGTATGTATGTATGTATGTATAAGTAAAGTAAAGTAGATATTTTTTATTATACTTATAAAATACCCAGAACACACCAAATATTTGTAGATCGTACAAACATTTATCCCAAGGCGGGAATCGAACCCGCAACCTCCGCGTCGCAGGCGGACCTTCGCCCGCCGCGCCACATCGGTCGTCAAAATCTTTGTATGATTGTATTGTTACAGATAGATGAATACAAGTCTCTCGCACAAGAAGGAATGATGAACTCATGGAGAGTTGTCAATCTCCAAGGATGGAATGTTGAGAAGAGAGGCGCCCAGAAGGGAGATGTAGTGGAATCCAGGTGATTATATAAATAATGCTGGACAATCCACACAACATCATCTAGCCCCAAGCTAAGCAGAGCTTGCGTTATGGGTACTAGAAGACTGACATACTTAATACAATACATTAATTAGATTTTTTTATTATACATATAAAATACCCAGAACCTGTATCTATTTTCAGACAAACTGAATTCGGCAAAGTCTACAGATTCACTGTAAGTATTTTAATTATTTTTTTTAACCGACTTTAAAAAAACAAGGTTCTCAATTCGACTTTATTTAGTGTTTTGTATATGACGCGATCACTCCTCGTTTAATATTCATATATTATGTATTCATTATACTCTAGCCCCAAACTAAGCAAAGCTTGTACTAGGGGAACTAGATTGCTGATAAAATAAATATACTTTTTTGTTGTAAATACATACATAGAATGCATAATAACACCCAAACACAAAACAAATATCATATCACACAAACATTTGCTCTGGGTGGGAATCGAACCCACGACCCACAGCATCGAATAGCTACTACCAACTGAGCTGTGACGCCTGTCAATGTTTTTGTATTTTTAATATGTATAATTATTTTTCAGGGTTTAATAGAGTGTCCCCCAAATTTTCTTTATCAAGAATTAAAAGTTAATATAAGTAAACTACCGGAATGGAATCCCACTATATTGAAAAGCGAGCTTATTAAGGTAAGTAAATTATTTATGGACATTTCACACATCACACTCTAGTTCCAAACTAAGCAAAACTTGTACTATAAGAACTAGATTGCTAACACCGCACTGCAACTTCAGTACTTAATTTAGTTGAATTGTAATTCTTTGTAAGAAGTATCATATATCTTCTTAAAGAATTGCAATTACATTAAATTATTTATATTATTTATTTAAATAAATAATGCTGGACAATCCACACAACATCATCTAGTCACAAGCTAAGCAGAGCTTGCGTTATGGGTACTAGAAGACTGACATACTTAATACAATACATTACATAGATAGATATTTTTATTATACATATAAAATACCCAGAACACCCGGAATAAATATTTGCAGATCGTACAAAGATTTATTCCAAGGCGGGAATCGAACCCGCAACCTCCGAGTCGCAGGCGGACCTTCTCCCGCCGCGCCACATCGGTCGTCAAAAAAAGCTATACATAAATCAAAATGGCTATATACTGGTTGCATTGAATTTGGATATGTATTGTGTTTCAGGATATAGACGACGGAGTGGATCTATCTTACCAAGTGACAGCGGGCGGAGGTCGTGGGATCATTGCGCCGAGGGACTTTGTTATACTCAGGAAAAACGCACTCCTCTCACAAACAGGTAATATGTATAATGGAATGGAACGAAATTATTTAATGAATAGATTTATAATTTTTATTGAAGTGCGGAATGGAGTGGAGTGGAATAGAGTGGAGTAAGGTGGAGTGGAATGAAGTGAACGGAGTAAAGTAGAGTGGAGTGGAATGGAGTGGCATGGAGTTGAGTGGAGTGGCGTAGAGTGGAGTGGAATGGAGTGGCATGGAGTTGAGTGGAGTGGCGTAGAGTGGAGTGGAATGGAGTGGCATGGAGTTGAGTGGAGTGGCGTAGAGTGGAGTGGAATGGAGTGGCATGGAGTGGAGCGGAATGGAGTAGAATGGAATGGAATGTAGTGGAGTGGAAAACAAAAAATATTTACCTAAAAAGTTAATTGTTGCGAAGACTACGATGTAGTTTATCATGTAGCGATATAGATGGCGCTACAAATGTAATTATAATTCCAGGTGAAGTGGTAACAGAGAATCCTCACAGCTACATTAGTTCTGGACTGAGCGTCACCGTGCCTGGCTACCCTCCCGCCAAGGACTTGGTCAGGTCAGTTATACACTTCGACAGGCGCCACAGCTCAGTTGGTAGTAGCTCTGCCTTCCATGCTGTGGGTTGTGGGATCCCCACCCAGAGCAAAGGGGGCGTCCATAAATTACGTGAGATGTTTAAAGGGGGGGAGAGGGTCGATTCAAATCTCATCTAATCTTACGTTGGAGAGAGGGGGGTCTCGGCTAATATCACGCAATTTTTTTTCTGATTAAAACATAAAATAATTATACCTACTATTTTGCTCCATATAATCATTTTTTTTTTCATTTAACAATAACAATCCAACGCGTTGACGTAAGAAACCCACATTTTGAAAAATCTCACGTGAGATTGGGGGAAGGGGGAGGGGGTTGAATAAAATCTCACGACATCTCTTGACGACCGATGTGGCGCGGCGGGTGAAGGTCCGCCTGCGACGCGGAAGGTTGTGGGTTCGATTCCCTCCTTGGGATAAATGTTTGCACGATCTGCAAATATTTATTCCGGGTGTTCTTTTAAATGTATAATAAAAAATATCTATCTATGTAATGTATTGTATTAAGTATGTCAGTCTTCTAGTACCCATAGCACAAGCTCTGCTTAGCTTGGGGCTAGATGATGTGTGGATTGTCCAGCATTATTTATTTATCTCACCAGGGGGGGGAGGGAGTGAAGACAATTGGAAAGAACACCTCACGTAATTTATGGACGCCCCCTAATGTTCGTGTGATGAAATCAGAAATATTTGTTCTGTGTCTGGGTTTTATATTATATGAGCAATGTAGTTCCCATAGTAGTTAATTAACCATGGATATTTATTTATTTATGGATATCAACAAAACCTCTTAGAATACCTGCTGAAACACATTTTTTGTAAAGATAATTCTTATTATTTAAAAAAAGACGTGTGGCACTCGGGGACTGCCGCGGTAAAGCTATTGCATAGCATTTTTTGCTGGATTACGCATGCGCAGTGTTAGGTTATTTTCGTTACGGAATTTCTGGATTCGGTCTCCACGCTCAAGGCCCGCGATAGAAGCTATGCGGCATAAAATATATAAGTATTCTATCAGCAATGTAGTTCCCATAGTACAAGTTGTGCTTAGTTTGAGGCTAGATGGTAATGTTAAATATATTTATATTCCAGAGGTCACAATAAAGTGGGTTGTTGGTATCTAATGCCGAAGACAGTGGCAACATCTGGCGGCAAGATAGAAGAACAAACCAGTTTCCAATGGCTTATGTGCTGCGATCTTAAAGGTATTACATACTTATTTATCTATACTGATATTATTAGTATTTAGTTACAGATCAATTTTGTTTATTTTATTTAACATTTTTCAAAGCACACTATCAGCCCCATGTTATGTTCTTTATGATCCTGTCCATACTAGGTTGTCTGGTAGAGATCGCTGTTTAGCGATAGGGCCGCCCATTGTATGTCATAGTCTAGTTTTAGTTAATTTTTACATGTTTAATTTTAAGTTGTGGTGTGCAATAAAGTATTTTCTATCTACTTATCTTCTATTTTTCTATCTATACTAATATTATAAAGAGGTAAAGTTTGTGTGTTTGTATATTTGTTAAATTGTAAGGGGTAATCTCGGTATCAACTGAACCGATTTTAAAAATTCTTTCACCAATAGAAAGCCACATTATTGCTGAGTGTCATAGGGTATATTATATTTTCAAAAAAAATAGGGATCCTTACTAAAACCTCAATTATGCCCAACGAAGTGGGCACGGGTCAGCTAGTCTAATATAAAGAAGTAAAGTTTGTGTGTTTGTTAAATTGTAAGGGGTAATCTCGGGATCTACTGAACCGATTTAAAAAATACTTTCACTAATAGAAAGCCACATTATTGCTGAGTGTCATAGGTTATACATATATAAAAACCCGAAAAATCAAAAAGCTTTTACGTGGTAGTCCGTTTTGCAAAGTGAATCGGAGAAAAAACGGTCGAATTATGAAACTAAAACTTTTTAAAAATTTAAGCAAAGTTTGTGTTTAATGGCATGTATCAGTAATCTGGTGACTGTACAACCATTGCTTAGTTTGGCACTAGATGGCGTTGTGTGAAATGTATTTTTATTGTTATTTTTATATTTTTTCAGGTAAAATACCACAATTCGTACTGGACGCTGCCTTCGCTACAGTTATGTTAGATTATATTAAACATGTTAGGAAATTTATAAGTACAAGTAAAGCCGAAGGAAAATTCTAGTGTAGTTTTTGGAATTTCTTTCATTTTGAGTTCATATACAGGGTGTAAAAGGAGGGGTGGACCAAAAGCAACAGGGCGATGGGGGAGCTCAATGCCTATCGATATAACCCCCATGTATGTTCAGCGATATTCAGTCGTTCAATAGTTACTCGCACTTTTATGAAATTTTAGTCAAAATAAATAAATAATGCTGGACAATCCACACAACATCATCTAGCCCCAAGCTAAGCAGAGCTTGTGTTATGGGTACTAGAAGACTGACATACTTAATACAATACATTACATAGATATATTTTTATTATACATATAAAATACCCAGAACACCCGAAATAAATATTTAGTATGCTCAGCGATATTCAGTCGTTCAAAAGTTACTCGCTCTTCTATGAAATTTTGGTCAAATTCTGATTTTACCTCTGTTACACCCTGTATAGATTGGTCTGAGCCATACGGTCTATTTTATAAAAAGTTAGCGCATACTTGAAGTACTGATTACCATACGTAATGATGACTTAAAGTCAACGCTAACTTTTTATAAGATAGTGGAAAAGACTATCACAAAGAATCATGCCCAAACCCTGTACCAGATTGCATCAAAAGCTAATTATCATCAAAATTAATATTTTATTTATACGTGTACTTTGTTAATTTTTAACCGTCTTTTTTAACCGGGTTTAGAAAATTAAAATTAATTATACATAACATGATTATCAATTTCCTACTTCCGAGTGCTTAGTCCGAACTTGCATTTTAAAACTCCCGACTCTCGAGTCGAGAGTCGTTTTTCGGATATTCATACAAAAATACAAGGACATCCGAGAGACGACTGTCGGCTCGAGAGTAGGGAGTTTTAAAATGCAAGCTCGGACTAAGCCTTCCGCACGTCAACTATTTTGTTCCGATCCCAGCTGTCACCTATTTTCGTGAGTGGACATTGAGCATAAAAATCTTGTTTGCCAAGTAAGCTTTAGCTGAGAAGGCAAACATGATATAAAATAAAATACATTTTTAAATATTTTGAAATGCGGTTAAACATTGAAAAAAATATTGTTGGTAGCGAAAAGGTAAATAAAAATTAGGGCTTTGAGAGTAAATTCAAATTGATGCAAGTTGGTACAGATTCCCATAGCCCATTGGGCATTGTCCTTTCTTTCACAAAATGACAAAATATCAGTTTAATTTTATTGTTAATATTTTTTGCATTTAAGAATTACCACCATATTTAATCGATATAAATGAATTTAGAATTATAGAAATTAAACTTCAATGTTTTTATTTTATTCACAAACAAACTTACGACTGTTACAGTATTTACAAAATGTACTATTTTTATAATACATAAGAAACAGTTGAGCTATCTGTGCTACTATCTATAGATAGCTCAGCTGATCCAAACCAATTAAAATTAGTGCTTTTATTTGTCAAAATAGTTATTAGAGCTCGTCATAGGAATTACTACAACCAATTTATCTGTCTTAACCCTACAGTGCTTTATTTTTTATTTCGTCCTCAAAAAAATGTATTAGTTTGCAAATGTGGAGCTATTTGTAGGAAAAATATTTAAAAAAATCGCAACTCAATAGATACATACTTATGAATATTTTTGTGTATGACCCACATATGTCACACCATGCAATCGGTGTCCTCAAAATTATCGTATTGTTTACAGATGAGGCGTAGAAAAAGTTTGAATACTGCAGATATTCAACACTTTCTTGAAATTCCATCCGGTAGTGAAGATGAGCAGGAGCTGTCTGGTGAGGATAGTGATGACGACTTGATCAAAATCCAGGATTTGGTGATGAATGAAGTGGAGGCGTATCCTGAAGTCCTACAGGATGAGTATATCTATGAAAACGTGAGCAAACCTAGTCCACATTCAAATAGTAGTATGTTAGTTACGTCTAACTTAGCCAACGTCACGCCACAGCCTAGTACTTCTGGCCAAGAAAGTCTTAGATCCAGACGAGTTACATCACGAGCTCAGCCAACACCTATTCCCGCTTTCGTCTCACCTACCGCCCTTTCTGTCAAGGCAAAGCCAAAGAAAAGCGAATATATATGGAGAAAGGTGGAGTTTCATTAACCTGATACCACATTTACTGGTGTTGACCAGTTAGTACAACCATATACTGATTTTGAAACACCCTTACAGTACTTTTTGTAGTTTTTTGACGACGATTTGCTAGGTCAAATTGCTGAAGAGTCTACTAAATATAATGTTCAAAAGGATCATTCAAAGCCAATTACTGTAACAAAGATGGAGCCCAAAAAATATTTAGGTATCTGTCTCTTATTAGGATAGGTTAGGTGTTGGCTGAGCTCGTGATGAATCTCGTCTGGATCTAAGACTTTCTTGGCCAGAAGTACTAGGCTGTGGCGTGACGTTGGCTAAGTTAGACGTAACTAACATACTACTACTTGACTGTGGACTAGGTTTGCTCACGTTTTCATAAATATAATCATCCTGTAGGACTTCAGGACACGCCTCCACTTCATTCATGGTGATGAATGAAGTGGAGGCGTCTCGAGGACACGCCTCCACTTCATTCATGGTGATGAATGAAGTGGAGGCGTGTCCTGAAGAAGAATCCTGGATTCTGATCAAGTCGTCATCACTATCTTCACCAGACAGCTCCTGTTCATCTTCACTACCAGATGGAATTTCAAGAAAGTATTGAATATCCGCAGTATTCAAACTTTTTCTACGCCTCATCTGTAAACAATACGGTAATTTTGAGGACACCGATTGCATGGTGTGACATATCCGTCACATACAAAAATCTGGTGATTTGATGTACCGTTTATCAATGAAATTACAAGATGACAACTAAAATAACAAAAATAAACATAAACTCACCTCTACTAATTATTTCGGCCCTATAATATTCGATTTTATATATTTTTTACGATGTTTTTCACGCCGCTTCTTTGCCGGATTTGAAATGTCTTCCTATTTGAAGAAAAATTATAAAATCTTCATTTAGAGACATCTAGCAAAAATCCATGGTACTACATTCAATACTCTAATATATCGTCGTTAATCTACTCAATAGTAGATGGCGCCATTGGTATTTAGTTATAAGATATACACCTTTTTTTGGTTTGTGCCTTATGTGGAACACTATGCGCTGTAGGGTTAATTATATATTTTATATTAAAAAAAAAACAATAATTAGGCATTTTTGTTTTTAGTAAAGTACAAAAATCTGTGTATTTTGTTAAATACTTTAGCCATTTTTTTATGCATTTAATTTTGAATTTTTGTTTTTTATATATTCTCACTATTTCTTATAACGGGCTAAAGTTGCCAGACCGCCAAGTATATATTCTAAAATCTAAAAAAATGGTTTTAATTATATTTTTGTTCTACAATGTTTAATTTAATTAATTACCAATAACTATCCTTTATTTTACTATTGTATGATACAATAATATAAAAAAAGATTTTTACATTTGATGGTAACGCTATTTCGGGGCAAAAAAACATGACAGAATGTAAGTATAGGACCATATTTAGTTATATATCTTAGATTATAAGTTTAATATAGCTATTATAATGTATAATATGTAATATAAGTATAGTAATATAATATAAGGTTATGTTACGGCTGAACTAATTTTGATAAAACTTTGCAGCATTTCAGTTTTTTCATAGATTTAAGATAAGTTAATTTTCATGTTAGTCTATATTATGTTTAAATCAAAGCTAAAATTTAAATATAAAGAATTTTGTACTGGTTTTGTTTTTTTTATTTTATAAAATAATTTTACTCAATTAATACTAAATAATTGTTATTATAATCATAATAATCCTATTTTAGTTATATTTATGAACGTCAGCATGATCAGGCCAAGTCAATATTGCTGTTTCAATATCCTTTTTATTTTATAATATTTAAATAACAATTTATTAATAATATTAATTACCCCTAAAAATATAAAAACGAACGCCAAAACTATAGTTAAAGTTATAACATAATTGAAACACCCTGTATCACGAACTAGTAGGATTCTAATGCCTAAATGCTCTTGTAGATAGCTAGTATATATTTTTTAGAATCTTTATTTATTCACAAATAAACTTTGACTACCTATTTATAAAACAAATACAGTATATACAAAAGTAGGCACATTAAAAAGTGAACTATCTGCAGACCGTTGCAAACGATCTATAGATAACTCAACTGGATTTTCACGAACATTTTACAATTCACGCTCTAGTCCCAAAATAAGCAAAGCTTATAGGCGCTCTACACTTAGCCCGCGAATCACGGCGCGATTTCGCGGCGCGAACTTGCCGCGAATTCAACAATGACTCTACACTCGCAATGGTTCACGTAATGTTGACAGTTACGTTCGCAACGTTGAATGAAATGGACGTTGAAGTAGCTGTTGCTGCGTCCCTAAAAATGATCCCACAAAAT
Organism: Ecliptopera silaceata; assembly: GCA_932527185.1. Classification (NCBI taxonomy): domain Eukaryota; kingdom Metazoa; phylum Arthropoda; class Insecta; order Lepidoptera; family Geometridae; genus Ecliptopera; species Ecliptopera silaceata. The sequence goes on along the minus strand of OW052217.1, from coordinate 1,388,688 downwards.
AGGTTCCGCTTGGTAATACTCTAAAAATTGCAACTCCATCTCGTTCGTCCACTTTACATTAATTTTTTTGATAAATCTCGGTGCAGGTTTTCGATAAATCAATACTGACCGTCGCGGACTGCGAGTGTGGAGTCATGCACGTTCGCGTCGTGTTCGCGCTTCGCGCTCCGTTTGACGCGGAACAAAAACCGACAAAAAATGGGGAACAAAGCGCGAAACCGCGAAGAATATGCGAAACGGCTCCACACTTAGCGTTCGCGCCCTTTCGCGGCCATCGCGCGCGATCCGCGGGCTAAGTGTAGAGCGGGTTTTATATATAGCTATTATACTTATAATACGTATGTTTTTTTTTTAAATACCGAAGAGTAGGTACATTTCTAGCTATATGCGTTCTCTTCCTTTAGCACTAATTAAAAAAAAGAATTTAGACAGTTTTAATTATTCTCTGACACCACGTGCGCACGTCAGTGTTTGGTGACATCAAAAATTATTTAAAAATAATATCCAAAAATTGGTGTAATGTATAAATTCCTTGTTCAAAATGTCCAGAAATACAGGCACTGAATACTTTATAAACAGGCCAAAGTTTGAAATTTGTTTCGTAGGAAGTGAAAATCAAAATGCCTGTTTTTACAGCCAATATACCGAGCATTTTGAAAGTAGGAGATAGGATTGAAATCGGCGGAAAAATCAAAGAAAACGCACGCAAGTAAGAATCTTTCTATATTATTTTTAATTTAAGTAATATAAATAATGTAAATAATAATGCTGGACAATCCACACAACATCATCTAGCCCCAAGCTAAGCAGAGCTTGTGTTATGGGTACTAGAAGACTGACATACTTAATGCAATAACATTGCATAGATAGATAAATTTATTATATACATATAAATACCCAGATCACCCAGAATAAATATTTGTAGATCGTACAAACATTTATTCCAAGGCGGACCTTCGCCCCCCGCGCCACATCGGTCGTCGAATATGTTCTTTTACTTAGGACTATTACAGTACCTACTTAAAAAACATAGGCATATAAAATCCATAAGAAACAGTTGAGCTATCTACACCGTTGCAAACGATCTATAAATACTAGTTCAACTGGTCCAAATCAGTACCAATCGGAAGCGTACCCAAGATACTGGCTGCATTGCCGCGCTGAATAGCAATGCTGATACGCTGGGCCAGATACGCACCAGCCCTCCGGTCTTTTACTTGGTCAAAAAGAAAGAGAAAATAATACTGTTAGCAAAACTAGGCTCAGCTTTTTGCTCTGACTTTTTGATCAGTAATCCAGTAGGTATTCAAAAGCTTACCTACTTAGTTTAAGGCGATACCTATTTGTTTTGAAATCCTAGTAATACTTACAAGTTTTTACGTAGATTTGAAATACATCTCATAAAAAACATAAAATTATATTGCCGTCGGCACGGCAGCGGGGCAAGGCCCAAGCTACCGGTGGTTAGGGCTACAGATTGAGGAACCTCCGGACAATGCGTGCCGTGTCGAGGATCACTGCCGCATGCATCTGCCCCTTGAGCCAACCTTCTAGCGACTTTTTATTTTAAGACCATGTTTGTAACACTTACTTTTGACGACAAATGTGGCGCGGGCGAAGGTCCGCCTGCGACGCGGAAGGTTGCGGGTTCGATTCCCGCCTTGGGATAAATGTTGTACGATCTTCAAATATTTATTCCGGGTGTTCTGGGTATTTCATATGTATAAAATATATATATACAGGGTTACATGGAAAGTCGTGCTAGATCCGTTAAGGGCGTGGAGTACTCATCATTTCTGACTTATTTTACTAAGAAACACCTTACCCTAAACTTAACCCATTTCGAGATATTCGACTTTTAAATTTTTATTGAAAATTGCAGACTTTTAGGCTACTAAATTTATTATTGTTTTTTCTGTGCATCTTATTATTATTATTATTGCATTTTTACATGGGTAATAAGATGCTTTAGGACATCAATCATTAAAATAGTGCATAAGTTAATTGAATAGATCGTAGTAGACAAGTGAAACTTATGAAATAAAAAAATATTTTAGAAGGTTTATTTTTCTCTAAGAGATATCTAAAAAAAATATTATGGCACTCGTTCGGCGGATGTTATAATAAATATCTACGTTTCAACAGCTATCTAACGACGTATAATAATCTAGGGTTTGTATTACATTTCGTGGAAAAAAAGTAGTTGGGACGCTCCAGGTTGCAGTTCTAACGGTCCCGCGCGAGCAAGACAAGTGAAGATTTAGGTAGATGCGAATGAAAGAAAAAAGGTGTAGAGACCGGCTAGGGCTGGGAATACAACAGGGGAAATTGTTTTGGTTGTCAGTCTGCTTTTGTGCTTCGTACATAGTGAATGTGATATCGTTTTGCTCTTTTCTCCACTTGGCTGTGATTCTGAACTATTTCTTCTGATTTTGACTACTGTGCTCGTTAACCGAACTCTGCTTTATTTGACTTGCTTTGCTTTATTTGTCGACACACAATCGCAGTATCCGTAACATACAAGCATATAACATATTCTTCAGATGTTTAGGACGTCATTTTCAACATTTCCGTATCACAGATACAAATCAGAGTCCGGTTAACGAGCACAGTAGTCAAAATCAGAAGAAATAGTTCAGAATCACAGCCAAGTGGAGAAAAGAGCAAAACGATATCACATTCACTATGTACGAAGCACAAAAGCAGACTGACAACCAAAACAATTTCCCCTGTTGTATTCCCAGCCCTAGCCGGTCTCTACACCTTTTTTCTTTCATTCGCATCTACCTAAATCTTCACTTGTCTTGCTCGCGCGGGACCGTTAGAACTGCAACCTGGAGCGTCCCAACTACTTTTTTTCCACGAAATGTAATACAAACCCTAGATTATTATACGTCGTTAGATAGCTGTTGAAACGTAGATATTTATTATAACATCCGCCGAACAAGTGCCATATATTATTTTTTAGATATCCCTTAGAGAAAAATAAACCCTATAAAATATTTTTTTATTTCATAAGTTTCACTTGTCTACTACGATCTATTCAATTAACTTATGCACTATTTTAATGATTGATGTCCTAAAGCATCTTATTACCCATGTAAAAATGCAATAATAATAATAATAAGATGCACAGAAAAAACAATAATAAATTTAGTAGCCTAAAAGTCTGCAATTTTCAATAAAAATTTAAAAGTCGAATATCTCGAAATGGGTTAAGTTTAGGGTAAGGTGTTTCTTAGTAAAATAAGTCAGAAATGATGAGTACTCCACGCCCTTAACGGATCTAGCACGACTTTCCATGTAACCCTGTATATCTATGTAATGTATTGTATTAAGTATGTCAGTCTTCTAGTACCCATAACACAAGCTCTGCTTAGCTAGGGGCTAGATGATGTGTGGATTGTCCAGCATTATTTATTTATTTACCTATGTTCGTCGAGGCTTTTCGCTATCAGAGCCCTTAGTCCGAAGATGCATTTTAGAACTCCCTACTCTCAAGCCGACAGTCGTCTCTCGGATAGCCATATTAGCCATACAAAAATGTAGTAAGGACATCCGAGAGACGACTGTCGGCTCGAGAGTAAGGAGTTTTAAAATGCATCTTTGGACTAAGCCCTCTGGCCGTTCGCCGAAACAACTATCGGGTGGACAATAACCGTAGAATTTATCACTTATATAAACATACAGAATGTCCGTGAATCTTTGTGCTCAAGAAGGTGAAGAGCCAAGAGACGTGGTCCTGCATTTTGACGTTAGATTCCACAGAGACAATATAATATCTCTGTCTCGCAAAAATGGCGTCTGGATCGGAAGCGGGAATTACGATACTAACTACAACATGTTTGTGCCTGGTTAGTGAATAGTCACAGTCACTAATAGTCACACAAAGTCACAAATAGTCACACACAGTCACAAATAGTCACACACAGTCACTAATAGTCACACACAGTCACTAATAGTCACACACAGTCACTAATAGTCACACACCGTCACTAATAGTCACACACAGTCACTAATAGTCACTTAGTCACACGTGATCTTTTGTAGTTTTAAGTGATCTTAGTCATCTAAAAACGTAGTCACTCTTATAGGTACCTACTCATAGTCTTAGATTATTTAGGACTAACTGACCCGTGCCCACCTCTTTGGGCATAATTCGACCGTTTTTTCTCCGATTCACTTTGCAAAACGGACTACCACGTAAAAGCCTTTTTTTCGGTTTTTATATAACCTATGACACTCAGCAATAAAGTGGCTTTCTATTGGTGAAAGAGTTTTAAAAATCGGTTCAGTAGATCCCGACATTATTACAATTTAAAAAACACACAAACTTTACTTCTTTATAATATTAGTAAGTATGTATAGAAGTATAGATAAATAATTGTTTCCAGGCACAATATTCCGAATAATCTTCGAAATAAAAGATACAGATGTGATAACAATATACTGTCAAGGGAAGTTTCATTCCAACTTTCTGCCCAAGATACCTCTCACAATGGCGAAATACATCGTAGCGTGGGCCGATGTTGAGAGAATCACACATTGCTACTTTCATTTGGGAAGCAAGGTAGGTACTATACTAATGGCCGGTTTCGGAAACGTTGATGTTTACGTTGATCAACGTTTCCGAAACCGGCCGTAAATGAAACTATATACAGATTTTGACAGGCGTTACAAGCTCAGTTGGTAGTACCATTGCCTTCCATAGGTCGTAGGACCACCCTAAGTAAATGTTTGTGTGATGAACATAAATTAAGAACAAAAAATATAGTTACCTATCTAAAATAAATGTTATTATGTATGTATGTTAGTCTGTATGAGCCATTATATGGGCCATTGTTGCCTGAAATATTAGTATTATTAATAATAAATAAATATTATTAATTTGTTTTGATAAATATTTTTTCAGTGTCTGTGTATTCTATGTAGGAAAGTATTTATGTACTTACAAAAATAAATGTATAGGTACCTACATAAACAAGTACCTTAGTCTTATTCTATCAGCAGTATAGTTTCCATAGTAAGTACAAGCTTTGCTTAGTATAGAAGACAGAGCTACTACCAACTGAGCTGTGACGCCTGTCAATTAAATATTCTTCTCGTTCAATCACTTGGGCTCTTTCACAGACAGTAAGTGGGGACGAGGCCGGAGCACCAGGGGCCTTCGCCCCCCAGTCCCCGCGGCCGACCATGCTGCCTGGAGACATGAAAAGATGGTAAGATGATGGCAGATCTCTAACTCCTGGCTGTTACAGAATCACCTATGTAAGACGATTCAAAATGATCCTTGTGATCTTATTGAATAAAGTATTATTTGAATATTTTTTTTAAGCTATCGCGAGCCTTGAGCGTGGAGCCCAAATCCAGAAATTCCATAACGAAATATCCTAACGAAAATCACCTAACACTGCGCATGCGTAATCCAGCGAAAAATGCTTTACCGCGGCGCGGCAGTCCCCGAGTGCCACACGTCTTTTTTTTTTATTTGGATTCAGAATCGTTTACATAATGGATCTACACATTTATTTTATTCATATCTTCCATATTTTTCGCATTTTTACAGTTTCATATAATTCTTCTTCTTCTTCTTCTTCTTCCTGCCCTTATCCCACTAGGTGGGGTCAGCACAACATGTTCTCTTCTTCCATTCTCCTCTATCATCCGTCATCTCAGTATTCGCTCCCTCACATCCATTATCATTGTTCACACAATCCATCCATCTTTTCTCAGGCCTACCTCTTCCTCTATATCCATCCACATTCATACAGTTTCATATAATTATTCTATTTATATATTAAGCATATTCATATTTTCAGTCAAAGACACAAGAAGTCATCACCAGGCTCGCCGCAACTGCACTCCTCGAACGAGAGCTCTGATGATGAGAAGCCGAGGGCGAAGCCCGAGCGAGCGGATCGATACTTCTACGAGACGCTCATGTGCTCCCCTGACACCAAGTTTGGATCCCCTGACAGAAGGGATCATTCTGCTGCTAGGAGCAAAATTAATTACAAATATGCAGGTACTGTATTCAGTAGATTTCAGCATTTTTATTGTCATCATACACAGTTAGGTCATAATAGTACCTATACTTAGTACCCAAGTTTGGGTGTAGCAATAATAATAATTAGATAACATAAGATAATTATTTATTTGCCCCTAATTATGTCCTAATTATAACTGATGCGCGCGACTCCAAATCTAAAATCAAAAACAACTTTATTCATTAAAATCACGCGGATCATTTAGAATTGTCTAGGTGATTCTAGGTGCCAGTTCCACGCGACCAGACTAGCCTAGACTAGAAGAACGGGCAAGAAATTTACGGCCTGGTTCTATAATATTCTATTGTACTCTACTTATATTATTCTGTTGTACCTACTTACTTACCTACAAACCACATTATTGCAAACTATTGCAAAGTTTCATTAAAATCCATTCAATGGTTGTTGCGTGAAAGAGTAAAAACCAAATATCCATTCCAATGAAAATGGGGATTTTATTAAGCGTTATTATTTATCGACGTAACATAATACCTATCCCTCTCAAATTAGATTAAAATTAATCTTTGAGAGGCATAGGTATTATGGAACCGCTAGTTTATTTACCATTATTTTTTATTACAACTATTTATTACCAATTATTTTAGTAAAAAATGTATTTAATAATAATAAATTTCGCTAGTCAACTGTTATCTGAACAACACAAAGCTGGCAAACACTGGATGAGAAGAGCTGAAGACCGGGCTCAGTGGCGCGTCTTGGGACCTACGTCCAGCAGTGGACTGATATAGGTTGATGATGATGATGATGACTGCTATCTCTTTCCTTCACAGAAGATACGGACACAGAAAAGAATGAGAGCGAAGACTTTTCAGAAGAAATCGCCTCAAAAAACACGGACTCTTCGATAGCGGAATCAGGTACGGGTCTTATAGTCGCCAGACATAAGTAAGTACATTAAGTATATCAATTTATTTCAAAACTAAATTATCAATTCAACTAAGTATGAAGTAATTTAAGTATGTCAGTCTTCTAGTACCCATAACACAAGCTCTGCTTAGCTTGGGGCTAGATGATGTTGTGTGGATTGTCCAGCATTATTTATTATTTATTTATTTATTATTATTATTAACTACTTACATATTAGATAGGTAGGTAGGTACTTATTGGAACGAAGTTCCGTTGCGAAAGGGGGCTAGACAGAAAAAAATACGACCGATGGCGCGGCGGGCGAAGGTCTGCCTACCACGCGGAGGTTGCGGGTTCGATTCCCGCCTTGAGATAAATGTTTGTACGATCTGCAAATATTTATTCCGGGTGTTCTGGGTATTCTTATGTATAATAAAAAATATCTATATGTAATGTATTGTATTAAGTATGTCAGTCTTCTAGTACCCATAACACAAGCTCTGTTTAGCTTGGAGCTAGATGATGTTGTGTGGATTGTCCAGCATTATTTATTTATTTTAAAGCTTTTTTTTCAGATGACGTTCTGCAAGAATTAGGCATGAAGAAAAGAAGTCGACGCGGTAAGTTCGCCCCGTTTGCGCAAGTTGTCAACTTTATGGGGAAAACGCGAAGGAATTAGTGTTGTGTTTTAACGGCGAAGTTTTTCGATATTGGTGATATTATATTAATGTATTTACTGAACGTTTGTTAGGTGCTTGTATACTGTTTTTTATTTAAATTATATTTATTTATACTGAACTTTTGGTTTTATTCATCGAACATAGTTTTATTTTAACTTTAAAAATAAATAGACAAATAAGGGTAGGTAAGTATACCACAATAAAATAATTGAAATGTAATAATGCAGAAGATTTATGTTTTTCGGATAATAAATGACTAAGAAAAAAAAATAAAAAAAATCTAGATAGAACAAAACATAATGTAAACAAGTACTTACCTATAGTCGTCTTTACCTATGTTGGTCACTACATTTGACGATTAACTTGACTATAGAAAATGAAAAAAATCACTTGACTATAACAAAATTGTCAATCACAGACCATTTTATCAGCTATTAGCTTTATTAGACATTTTTTGTCATTTTTAATTAATTTGTGTACTAAATTGGTTTTTACCGTTCAAAATTAGCTAATAAAATAACATTACGAATCGTTTATAAACGTGAAAGTCTCAAAGATATTACATATATTTCATTTAATTATTAATAAGCTAAGATATTTTGCGATAACAATAGTTTTCAAGGTGCTAAAACTGCAACCTTTCAGCTAGCGACTGTTTGAGTAAGCGAAAACTTTACAACCATGTAGTAACTCATTGTTTTTGCAAAAAATATTGATTTCCCTAAGTATACCTAAAAATCTATAACTTCTAGGTATGTTTTTAAAAAAAACAAAAGTTTTCAAGTCATTTATTTATTAATCAAAATTATTGTAATGTCTAGTAATAAATAATTTAAAATATATTTGAGGTTATTTTGTTGGCTTCATTTTGGGTGGTTTTATAATGGATCCTATGCTTTTTCGTTTCATGATAGCTGCTCGTTTTTTTGATGGAGTTGGCATCCCCTTAGCTATCTTGGCCTTGGACTTCTTTGGTTTAACCTCTTTTGTTTTTTCTGGGTTTTCGGCGGGAAGTTTATCTTTCTTTTTCTTTTCTTCACCTTCTTTTTTCTTGATTGCGACCTTTTTTGGTTTCAACTCGTCGCTTTTTTGTGTTTTCGACTCCTTTTTATCTATTTTCTTTATTGCGACCTTTTTTTGTTTCAACTCTTTGCTTTTTTGTGTTTTCGACTCTTTTTCATCTGTTTTCGTGTCTGGCTTCTCTGGTTTCGCGGTTTTCTCTAGTTTTTTTGTTTTTTTCTTTGCTTTTGGTTTTTCCTTTATGTTAGCGAGTTTGAAAGACCCCGAAGCGCCGATTCCCTTCATTTGTACGAACGTTCCGTCTTCAACACCAGCTTTAATACTCTTTTTGATTAAATAATTAACTTTTTCTGTGTTGACATTGTATTTTTCTGTTAGGTACTTCTTGATTGCGTATAACGAGACGCCTTTTCGTGTTTTCAGTTCGATAAGTGCGTCAACTATCATCATTTTGGTTGTGATCTTCTTGGTCTTCAGATCCTCGGATGGACTCCTCGGGACTGGTTTCTTCGGCATTTTTTTGGACAACGCCGATTTCATCTCGATATCTGATTCTGAGTCGGACATTTTGAAAAAGGTGAAAAAAAAACTTGAACTCATTACTTTCTGTTGTACTAAGGTGTTGAAAAGCGTTACCTTACAGAGGTATATTTGACAGGCGTCACAGCTCAGTTGGTAGCTCTGCCTTTCATGCTGTGGGTCGTGAGTTCGATTCCTACCCAGAGCAAATGTTTGTGTGATGAACATAAATATTTATTTTGTTTCTGGATATTTTATTTATTTATTTTTTGTCCAGTATTATTTTTTTTTTTTTTATTTACTTAGATACATATCGTACCTTTACGTATCGTAGATAGGTTTCAAAGGATATAGAGAAGTGGAAGGGTTTGGGCGAGGCCTTTGCCCAACAGTTGGACGATATAGGCTAGAGAAAAAAAAAGGAGATAGCCTAGGTGATAGAAAATAAACTACAAAAATACGTCGTCTTAATATTTATTTTATACATCAAATAACAACAAATCAACATCAATTTTGTACAATGTTTTTCAAGAATAATAAGATAAATTAAATTAAAAAAAATAACATTATTTGATACAAGAAATAATATAGATTGTACCAAGGAAGAACAGGATGACTTAGAAGCCTTCAAATAGAATAAAAAAACAGACGTGTGGCACTCGGGCACTGCCGCGGTAAAGCTATTGCATAGCATTTTTTGCTGGATTACGCATGCGCAGTGTTAGGTTATTTCGTTACGGAATTTCTTGATTCGGTCTCCATGCTCAAGGCCCGCGATAAAAGCTATGCAATAGCTTAAAACAAAAAGAAGTAAGTACAGGGTTTCTTAGGAGCTTTCACAGACAATGAAAAAAACAATACACGTAGGTACAATATTTTTACCCGACTACACGGTGCATAAGGAGTGTTATGAGTTTGAACAGTCTATTGTAAATGGGATGTTCATCTAAGCACAAATAAATGTGACAATCGTAAACATATCGAAACAGTGACGTATTTGAGATACACTGCGCGTCAACATCAGCTTTACTGTCGAACGTTGCAGCGTTAGCGCGCAGTGTGTCTTAAATACGTTACGTTTACGATTGTCACATTTATTTATGCTCAGCCCTCTGTTCTCTTATAATCCATTTAGTTTTTAACAAGTGAGGTGTCTATGCATGTTTTGCTATTTCGGAAAATAAAGTTAAGTATCTACTTATATTATTTTTAAAAACATAAAACAGTAGTAGTGGCTTCAAGCTCAAGCAAAGTTTGAACTAAATCAAGATTCAAGCACGTCATGCACAGGTCAATATTCTTATCTTATATTATTAAGACTAGATAAGGGCTCCGATCGTGCTTAATTGTAACGTAAACGGTTCGTCTAAGCAGCAGCTAAGGTTCACCAACGTACGTATTTTGTGATCGCGATAAGCGTGTAGCCAAACACGTTCAACACTCGAACGTTAGTGAGCCGAAGATTGTGACATAACCGCTGTCACACGAACGGAAACAAGATGAGCGGTTAGCCGTTTACAGCGATACGAAGCACACGCTACGTAGGTACACGTTACGTTGAACCTTAGCTACTGCTTATACGAACCGTTAACGTTACAATTTAGCACAATCGGGGCCAAGCTTACATAAAAACATAGATATTTGATACAGACTGACACATGTCAGGATAATCTGTGTACGTTTGACAGTTAGCTTGATTAGAAATCCTTATAGCTCCTAGCGCCATCTATGTGTAGTCTAACAAATTATGTTTCAACTTTGACAGATAATGTTGCAGCTTTTTTGCGAATATTTAATAGTGAGCTAATTAAAATGATTTAGAAGTGTAATTAATTAACCTGTAGCGCCATCTATCTCGCTACATGATGAACTACATCGTAGTGTACGCAACAGACCAACAGATGGCAGAGACAAATCCTAAATCACGCAAACGAAGTTATCGCGGAGTTTGTACATAAGTAATACAGAATACTATCCATCGGTCCGAGCGACCCCGAGACAAAGGTCGCTCGGCGTGGAAGATCTTCCCTTTTCGTAGGAGATACCACACCTATTTCCCTTATCTTTCCTCTCACTAGTACACATAAATAAAAAAAGACGTATGGCACTCGGGGACTGCCGCGATAAGGCTATTGCATAGAATTTTTTGGTGGACGTACGCATGAGTTAGTGTTAGGTTATTTCGTTACGGAATTTCTGGATTCGGTCTCCACGCCTCAAACCGAAGATGAAACAAAGTGAATTCGGCGATATGCTAACCAAGAGTTTATTTTTATTTTGATTTGAGTTCGTTTACTGTCAAAGTTTGCACAAGATAATTGATTAGACTAAAGATGGTGCTATTAGTAATATTTATAACATGGCCGCGAAGTTATTACATATTTACGTGTTTTTACAATTATTGTTAACAAATCTTTTCAAAAACATCAAATTCTATTTAATATCTATTTTTAATGAACCTACTTTATTATATTTACATAACAGAGATCAAACGGTGTTTAAACGGTGACGAAAACCATTGAAAGAAAAACCACCATAGCCCTCAGTATTGAGCTTGTCTTTCCTGTTGATAAGGCCGACTAGGCTGAGAGGATGGCTTAGTACAAGTCTACATATAAAAATATCCCAAACACAGGTGAATAAAATGGCCCATGACAATAAATAAATCATCTAAATTACGCATACGACTTAACTGCGGACTCCTGTGACGTCATCGTGAGCGATCCAAGTACGCAGTTAACTCGTACGTGTTGCAAATGCAGAGAATATTATACTTACATAGTTACTATATACATATATACACATTGTATTGTTTTGTACACAATAATCATATCAAAATAGTAATTTAATTCTAAACATTTATTATCACGAAAATGTTTGAAACACAGTTGGTAGGTATTTTTTTTTTAATTTTGACCGAGTATTCTAATAATAAATAATAGTTATCTACTGAGCAAAATTAGATTATTAATTTAATATTATAACCCTTAAATGCATAATTTTATTGTTAAAAATATCTTATAATTATTATTTTTATTTTATTTTGTGTGATAAACAAATAACCATGTTTTTGAGATTTGTAATTAAAAAATTGTAGTCAATTCGAAATAGGTTGTAAATATTCATCATGAAAAAATATTCCAGGTTAAAATTGGCCCTCCTGACGCATTAAAATATGCAGTGTGCATTTAAGGGTTAATTTTATATATAAAAATGTATACATGGTAACATTTATTTCTAATAGAAGTCATGCATACACATATTTCAAAAAGTTTTCAATATAATTAAAAAAAAAAGTTTAAAGACACTTTTAAACACTTTCACTTTTATGAGACTTTTGTGATATCTCATTGTCTGTATTCTAACATGAAGTTATCTAGAGTTGGTTGAATAAAACAGTTTTTCACGTTTAAAAGACTTATTTTTAACATCAAGAATTATTAAAACTAGCTGAACCCGCCGCGACTTCGTCCGCGTGCCGTTTTAAGATATTTTGCGATAACCCATTACCATTACTATCTTCTTATGAAAGAAATTGACGGTAAAGTGCAGTCTAAGAAGGAAAACTTAGTACATATTGGTACTTATTCTTAAAACCGGGCAAGTGCGCACGAAGATTTTCGTACCGTATCTATGGCCCGTTGCCCTTATCAATATCGAATAAATAAAATTTACGTTTATATATAAGCCCCCTTGAATATTAATTATGCGTGATAGTTAGAGAATTTAAAATAGACAGAAATTAAACACTCAGTAATACGATCTAGTTTTACCCTTTGGTTACCGAACCCTAAAAACCCAATAACGTAAACTACTAAAACATAAGTAATCAAAACTCACTAAATTACCGTTACCGTAAGTAAATAAATCAGGCCAAGTGCGACTCGGACTCGCCCGCTATAAGTTCCGTGCCATACCTATGTAAACGATTAAGAAAAAAAACATGTTTTTGTACCTATGCGAACCCTCTAAGCATGTTCTGTTTTTAGTATTTGATATCTATGCCGGACTAAAATATAATAACTATGTCCGGTTAATGTACAACCATGGAAAGCACGACCCGGAATGTACGACCACGGAAAGCACAGCCAGGAATACGCAACCAGGAATTCTCAGCCAAAATGTACATGAAATCCGGGCTGCGCATTCTCGACATGTGTTAGGAATGTCCAACCACGGAATGTAGAGCCGTGGAAAATACAACCATGGAATTGGCGTCTATTGCTCTGATTGGTCGAAATCAATTGGAATGAATTGGGTGCATGGAAAGAGCCTCCTCGTGGCACACACCGGTAACAGCTAGGCACGGTAAAGCAGTGTCTAGTCTGGCTAATCTTTCCAATACGATGCTACAACAAAATACAGTTGTAGCATCGACACGATAAGAAGAAGAAGATTGGTCGAAAGCCTAGCCTATGCTTCGTTTAGATGAAACCAAAGATTAAAATGTTACTATCCCATTTTGATAAAGATAGACTGCACAGATTATAATATGAAAAGAAAACAATTCAATTCAATAATTGTTATCTGGCAAATGGTTCAACGCATGTAGGTTCTGGCGCGGTTTTCTATATCAAACTAACGCTCGTCGCTTCGCTCCTCGCACCTACTGTGACGCATCACACATGAAAAAAAATCAGTTTAAAAATAATATTTTGACAGTGGCATAGTTAGCTACTTGTACATGATCGGCTAAACGAAAAATTCGAGTAAGCGCAAACGAAGCATATGCTATGACGTCATTTGGCATCAAATTCCCAACACGTGTCGGGAATGTACAACCATGTAATACACAGCCACGGAATGCACAGCCCGGAATTGGATGCCAAAATGGTCACCGATTCCGGGCTGTACATTCCGTGGCCGTGTCATTATCCGATAGGGCGTTCGATGGTACCGCCAGCATATCAGTGTCGGCTCCGATATCCGATATCGAGACGGACAATATGAAAGACAGGTACATTTTTCATACATTTTAGTTACCCGGATATCGGATCAGCGTCCGACACCGATATCGGATCGGATAATGTGAAAACGCTCTGACTCTCAAACTTGATTGAAATCGTTCATAAAAAACGCTACTACAAACTTCCTTTTTGCAATATTTGGTGTAAAATCAAGTCATTAATGTGCGTCTCAATTTTCATTGACTTTCGTCTATAAATAACGTTACAGAAAACTTCCCTCATTTTATTGCATTCATTAGAGTAAAATTGTCACAAAGCGCCTCTTAATAATTTGATTAAAATTCGTCGATTTTTATCGTTACAACACACTTGCCCCCTTTCCCACGGAGGAATTTTAAAATATTATTATGAAAATAGTTATATATTTTATAAAATATTATTATATTAAAAAAACAAACCATCTAAGTAAATTATGTCTTTGTATGAGACTATAAGCGCCCCTTGATTATTTAACATTTTGTTTTTAAATATTTATTCGTCATTAGCGGTAATTGGGTACGCAACCCTAGATAACTTAGCAAAATAACTCGATTCAACGAAAATATTGCTAATACCGATCGACTTACCTATAACACATTGCCAAAACGCACCGATAGCGCGTTCTAGGATTACGCCACGCATGACAGCGCCATCTATACTCGAAATCGTATACTAAATCGTATACGATCGAAATTTTAAACTTAGGGAAATTTTTACAGGGAATTTTTTCTAGAGAAATTTTTACATTTAGCAAAATCATCCCCAGATGATTTTGCTAAATGTAAAAATGCAGATCTATTTTATTTTGTGTCAACATTATGTGTATCAAGTTTCAAGTCAATCGGTTCACAATAAAGATTGCACAGATTATAATATGAAAAGAAAACAATCCGATTCAATAATTGTTGTCTGGCAAATGGTTAAACGCATGTAGGTTCTGGCGCGGTTGTCTATATCAAACTAACGCTCGTCGCTTCGCTCCTCGCACCTACTGTGACGCATCACACGTGAAAAAAAATAAGTTAAAAAATAATATTTTGACAGTGGCATAGTTAGCGAAAAATTCGAGTAAGTGAGTATGACGTCATTTGGCATCAAATTCCCAACACGTGTCGGGAATGTACAACCATGGAAAACACAGCCACGGAATGCACAGCCCGGAATAGGATGCCAAAATGGTCACCGATTCCGGGCTGTACATTCCGTGGCTGTGTTTTCCTTGGTCGTGTAATCACGGCACCCATGATTGTGGTGATTTCCATACTCTTTACCTTAGGTTAAAAGAAGACCCAATCAGTTTTTTTTTAATTACCTACTTAAGAATGCCTAGAGAATGTTTCTTCGAATTACTGGAATTAGATAGATATAGTAAGTATTTCAATTTCATTTATAAAATCCTCCACATTTATATCAATAAATGACTCCTCCACATTTATATCATCCATTATAAATTACCGTTTAGAAATTTGCCTCCTTCTTGTCACCGCACTATGAACGCACTGAACTGAACACGTGGGGTTGCGACACGACGTTGCCGTCCTGCTGTCGAACGCTCGCGGTACGGACGCCGCACTGTTTCCGCACCGTGCATTTTGTATGAAAACATACGACCGTCCGTCCTTACGCCGAACGACGAACGCACCGCTTCGGCACTGCAGCGGTCCGATACGAAACGCATAAATTGAAAGAGCCCTAAGAGCGTTTTCACATTATCCGATCCGATATCGGTGTCGGACGCTGATCCGATATCGGGGTAAGTAAAATTTATCAAATATGTCCGGCCCGATATCGGATATCGGAGGTACATATTTCATACATCTTACTTACCCCAATATCGGATCAGCGTCCGACACCGATATCGGATCGGATAATGTGAAAACGCTCTGACTCTCAAACTTGATTGAAAGCGTTATCTCATTATCCGATAGGGCGTCCGATGGTACCGCCAGCATATCGGTGCCGGCTCCGATATCCGATCTTTATCTTTATCTTTATCTTTATCTTTATCTTTATCTTTATCTTTATCTTTATCTTTATCTTTATCTTTATCTTTATCTTTATCTTTATCTTTATCTTTATCTTTATCTTTATCTTTATCTTTATCTTTATCTTTATCTTTATCTTTATCTTTATCTTTATCTTTATCTTTATCTTTATCTTTATCTTTATCTTTATCTTTATCTTATCTTTATCTTTATCTTTATCTTTATCTTTATCTTTATCTTTATCTTTATCTTTATCTTTATCTTTATCTTTATCTTTATCTTTATCTTTATCTTTATCTTTATCTTTATCTTTATCTTTATCTTTATCTTTATCTTTATCTTTATCTTTATCTTTATCTTTATCTTTATCTTTATCTTTATCTTTATCTTTATCTTTATCTTTATCTTTATCTTTATCTTTATCTTTATCTTTATCTTTATCTTTATCTTTATCTTTATCTTTATCTTTATCTTTATCTTTATCTTTATCTTTATCTTTATCTTTATCTTTATCTTTATCTTTATCTTTATCTTTATCTTTATCTTTATCTTTATCTTTATCTTTATCTTTATCTTTATCTTTATCTTTATCTTTATCTTTATCTTTATCTTTATCTTTATCTTTATCTTTATCTTTATCTTTATCTTTATCTTTATCTTTATCTTTATCTTTATCTTTATCTTTATCTTTATCTTTATCTTTATCTTTATCTTTATCTTTATCTTTATCTTTATCTTTATCTTTATCTTTATCTTTATCTTTATCTTTATCTTTATCTTTATCTTTATCTTTATCTTTATCTTTATCTTTATCTTTATCTTTATCTTTATCTTTATCTTTATCTTTATCTTTATCTTTATCTTTATCTTTATCTTTATCTTTATCTTTATCTTTATCTTTATCTTTATCTTTATCTTTATCTTTATCTTTATCTTTATCTTTATCTTTATCTTTATCTTTATCTTTATCTTTATCTTTATCTTTATCTTATCTTTATCTTTATCTTTATCTTTATCTTTATCTTTATCTTTATCTTTATCTTTATCTTTATCTTTATCTTTATCTTTATCTTTATCTTTATCTTTATCTTTATCTTTATCTTTATCTTTATCTTTATCTTTATCTTTATCTTTATCTTTATCTTTATCTTTATCTTTATCTTTATCTTTATCTTTATCTTTATCTTTATCTTTATCTTTATCTTTATCTTTATCTTTATCTTTATCTTTATCTTTATCTTTATCTTTATCTTTATCTTTATCTTTATCTTTATCTTTATCTTTATCTTTATCTTTATCTTTATCTTTATCTTTATCTTTATCTTTATCTTTATCTTTATCTTTATCTTTATCTTTATCTTTATCTTTATCTTTATCTTTATCTTTATCTTTATCTTTATCTTTATCTTTATCTTTATCTTTATCTTTATCTTTATCTTTATCTTTATCTTTATCTTTATCTTTATCTTTATCTTTATCTTTATCTTTATCTTTATCTTTATCTTTATCTTTATCTTTATCTTTATCTTTATCTTTATCTTTATCTTTATCTTTATCTTTATCTTTATCTTTATCTTTATCTTTATCTTTATCTTTATCTTTATCTTTATCTTTATCTTTATCTTTATCTTTATCTTTATCTTTATCTTTATCTTTATCTTTATCTTTATCTTTATCTTTATCTTTATCTTTATCTTTATCTTTATCTTTATCTTTATCTTTATCTTTATCTTTATCTTTATCTTTATCTTTATCTTTATCTTTATCTTTATCTTTATCTTTATCTTTATCTTTATCTTTATCTTTATCTTTATCTTTATCTTTATCTTTATCTTTATCTTTATCTTTATCTTTATCTTTATCTTTATCTTTATCTTTATCTTTATCTTTATCTTTATCTTTATCTTTATCTTTATCTTTATCTTTATCTTTAATAATTTGATTAAAATTCATCGATTAATAACGTTACAAAACACTTGCCCCTTTCCCATGGAGGAATTTTAAAATATTATTATGTAAATATATATATGTACATAAATAAAAAATATTTATTTATTTATTATATATATACATACATATTTAATAAAATATTATTATATTAAAAAAACAAACCATCTAAGTAAATTATGTTTTTGTATGAGAAGACTATAAGCGCCCCTTGATTATTTAACATTTTGTTTTTAGTTTTTAAATATTTATTCTATTCGTCATTAGCGGTAATTGGGTAGGTACGCAACTATAAATAACTAATCAAAATAACTCGATTCAACGAAAATATTGCTAATAGGTACCGATCGACTTACCTATAACACATTGCCAAAACGCACCGATAGCGCGTTCTAGGATTACGCCACGCGTGACAGCGCCATCTATACTCGAAATCGTATACTAAATCGTATACGATCGAAATTTTAAACTTTACTTACTCAATTTTAGGGAAATGGGGATGATTTTGCAAAATCTAAAAATGCAGATCCATTTTATTTCGCGTCAACATTATGCGTATCAAGTTTCAAGTCAATCGGTTCAAGGGATAAGAGAAAATGAGACAGCGCCATCTATACTCGAAATCGTATACTAAATCGTATACTAAATCGTATACGATCGAAATTTTAAACTTTACATACTCAATTTTAGGGAAATGGGGATGATTTTGCAAAATCTAAAAATGCAGATCCATTTTATTTCGCGTCAGCATTATGCGTACCAAGTTTCAAGTCAATCGGTTCACGGGATAAGATTCTGCATACAAACTTCAAAGCCTTATTTTAGGGCTCCGGAGCGTTATTTCCAAAATTCCTGCCTTAGTACGCCACACAGTCACTCCAGGAACACGCCTTCCAAATTTCAAGTCTCTAGGACCAGCGGTTTGGGCTGTGGCTCGTACGTCAGCCGTCAGTCAGTCAGGACTTTGATTCTTATTAATGAGATTGATTAAGTATTAAACATCAAAAACAATGCGAATAGTAAGTATTTATAATAATACATCAATCTGTCAAAGTGACAATACATTATTAATACTGAACTCTACAGGGGGCTGAGCACAAATAAATGTGACATGTCTTGCCAGTTCACAAGTTTCATGCAAGTTCACAAGTTTCTTGCAAGTTCACAAGTTTCTTGCCAGTTTACAAGTTTCTTGCCAGTTTACAAGTTTCTTGCCAGTTCACAAGTTTCTTGCCAGTCTAGACTCTGGTCGCGTCGAACTGGCGCCTAGAATCATCTTGTATGTAAGACTTTTCAAAGTGATCCTTATGATTTTATTGAATAAAGTAATTTTGACTTTGACAATCGTAAACGTATCAAAACAGTGACGTATTTGAGATACACTGCGCGTCAACATCAGCTTTACTGTCGAACGTTGCAGCGTTAGCTCGCACTGTCTTTCAAATACGTTACGGAGGACATAAGACATAAGACTTTGTAAATGATGTATGTATTAAAGTGATGTAAGTTCACTATAATACATATACATAATTTACAAAGTCTCACTTTTATAAGACTTTTTATGAAAACATAATTCAGGTGGGTTCCAACCAGTCACACCAAATCCTGTCACACTGCGACACGTTGGGATTTTTTTCCCAATGAGTCACACTGTCAAAGTGTTACTAGTTGAAAAATTTTCTTTAAAAGCAACGAGTATGGCTTATACATTAATAACCATTATACATGAGATCGTTAGTAGAGTCTGTCAAGCGAAAGATGGCCCTGATAAATCGCGGCAAATTCAAAAACTATTAGTATGGCAATAGTATATCATCTACTTATTCATAATCATCATCAAAAATTATGTAAGTATATTTATTTAGAATAATATCAAAGTATCAAATTATGTAATTCCAAGTTATCCTATTATTTAATGTATTGCCATACTAATAGTTTTTGAATTTGCCGCGATTTATCAGGGCCATCTT
The DNA here is from genome assembly GCA_932527185.1 of Ecliptopera silaceata. Lineage (NCBI taxonomy): Eukaryota > Metazoa > Arthropoda > Insecta > Lepidoptera > Geometridae > Ecliptopera > Ecliptopera silaceata. The sequence goes on along the minus strand of OW052217.1, from coordinate 1,368,707 downwards.
TCGCTTGACAGACTTCATTACTTTGTCTATCACTTTTGTGAGACAAAATGGGAAAATACAATGTTGTAAAAACATCGATTGTATGTCTAACATTCAATTAAAAGTGTCTATCACTTATATACGTAAACACTTTTGTGTCTTACAAGTAAATTCAGAACTATAAATTTGGTGGGAAAACATCAATACATATAGATTTTAAGCAGAATATCCAGTAAGTGTCCATCACTTTATCTTACACTTTTAGAAACACACTGCACTGAATGAGAAACTTAGTAAAACCTTAAGCCACGTATTCATTAGTAAACATTTTGATAATAAACACTGATTATAAACTGTTCATAAACAATGTTTCATCATCTCTGTAACAGTTTATAAACAGTTCATAAACATAGGTAGGACATTGTTTACGATACATGTTGCCGTGCTCCCCACTACGAGTGGAGAGCAAGATGAAACTTCTAGTTTATAAACAATCTATAAGCTAGTCATAAACAGTTTATCAACAATGTTTACTAATGAATACGTGGCTTTATACACTTTTTTAAACATCCTGAGATCTCATGTAATGTCACATGAGTAACTGTCAAATTTTCACTTTGACATGTAAACACTTTTACACTTTATCAAGACTCTGTGCAATATGTTTTTACACTCATCTAAATAGCATATACGTTTAGATATTGTTACGTTTTTCGTATTTTGTAGATTATTTTCGTATTCTTGTACACGATAACTTTTGTGTCACGAAAATTTAGGTTATTATTATGTACTTATATGTATAAAAACAACCTACATAAATATACGAAAATTTGTAATTAGTAACACACAAAGTGATAAGTTGCTAGAATGAGTAACACTTATCCATCACTTCTATAAGAAATTTAATTTAAGTCTTTTATTATCATATAAATGAAGCTCATGCATTGGCTTGACAAGCACCACTTAGTTCTTCCTTCATTCACCAGAGGGCGCTTGAATGGCTTGTCAGTTCTACAGTCTATAATATACCTTCAAGCTTAAACAGTTCCAACCATGGTTACATAGTCACTATGAGAGCATTATCCCTCAAATCTTTCCTACACTTTGATAATAAATTCGATTTTTATACCAACCATCACTTTTACACTTTATTAAGACTTTTATCTTCACTTATTTAAGACTAACCATCACTTTTTTTATAACTTTTTGACGTAATTGAGACTTCAATCTTTAATTATTTTACCAACTTGTACCACTTGTCTTTACTCAATAAGAAAAACTATCACTTTTTTATAAGTTTTTCACTTCATTGACACTTCAATCTACACTTATCCAACCATTACTTTTTTGACTTCATTAAGACTCATATAAGACAAACTTTTCATAAGTTTTTCAATTCATTGAGACATAAATCTTCACTTATCAAACCAACAATCACTTTTTACACATTGATCACTTCATTAAGACTTCGATCGTCACTTATTATAGACTTATTCATGTATTTGAGGCATCTCGCTCCAAAAACGCGCAAAGTACATCAGCATGATCCTCACAGATACCGATTTGGATCAGTTGTTCTTTGTTCACGAGGAGTAGAGACTCTCCGTCTATTTCCTCTTCCAGTAACTTCTGCGCAGACTCTTGCCAGGTATCGTAGTCCATCAGATATGTGGACAGATCCGCTACCTGGAACAAAAATAAAGATTAATCCCTCTTTAGGGTTAAGCTCGCCTATTTGTACATGTTTTATTTTTCAGTTTTTTTCTCTAAGTTATGTCTAATTAGAAAAAAAATTCTTTTATATATATAGGTAGATAAGAAGGTACTTACTGTCCAGGATTTAACGGTAGCCATACTGAGGTGTTCAAAGGGATTATCTGGAAACAAAACACTAATTTAGTTATCTATAAATATCACTAGAACATATAAATAAACAAAACATCTTCCCTTTTCGTAGGAGATACCACACCTATCTCCCTTATCATACCTCTCACTAGAACATATAATAAACAAAGACGTGTGGCAATCGGGGACTACCGCGGTAAAGCTATTTATTGCATAGCATTTTTTGCTGGATTACGCATGCGCAGTGTTAGGTTATTGTCGTTACGGAATTTCTGGATTCAGTTTCCACGCTCAAAACCCGCGATAGAGGCTGTGTAATAGCTTATAAATATCTATGTATTCTATCAGCAGTCTAGTTCCCATAGTATAGGCGACAATTAAATTTGTTTACCACTCTAAGACTGAATATCATTTGCACGTACAAAACATCAAGGGCTATTTTCGCTTGACAGATTAATAACTGCTACGTCAGAATCTGTCAATCTGTAATCCTTAGCCAATAATTATGTTACTGGGAGATGTCATCAAAAGTGGTAAACCACTTTCCTTGTCGCCTATACAAGCTTTGCTTAGTTTGGGACTAGAGTGTGAAAATATATGAATAAATTAACTTTATGTAGGTTAGTACCTTCGTTTCGTTGACTATTTTCTTCTTCCAGTTTTAATTCAATAAGTATTATATCCTCTTTAGTTTCAACCTGTGTTGAGTCAGTCTTATCGCCAGAAAGAGTTTTTTCAGCTACATGAGCCCCAGGTGATATATTTGATGTTATTTCAGTCTCCAAGTTATTCGGTGGTGTTATTTCTTCTATATTCGTTTTCTTTTTTCGTGTTAATGACGGTTTGGCTATCTGGAATATGTAAAAAAAGTTTTCTTAAGAAAAATAGGGTGGGTTTCCAACCAGTCACATCAAATCCAGTCACACTGTGACACGTTGGGATATTTTTCCAATGAGTCACACTGTCACTCGTTGCAACTATATTTTAAAAAAAGAGTTCTCAACTAGTTACACTTGTGTTAAAATGTGACTCGCATTCTTTTTTTTAGTTTTATTTTTTTAATTGATATTTTGCTTTTTAATTACTTTAGGAATTATGTATTATTAAAATAAGTCATCAAAATTTCAAGTGTTTTATTTTCTGGATAAAAATCACCACGATTTGCCTATAAGGTGAGTGCAAACCGCCGACAAAATGTCTTTAAAGCCACGTGACATGACGTTTAGCTACGAATATCTGGCGGAGTAGTAAAATTAACTATCTAACTGCAGTCTTGTCGTCAGTGTGGGCACCGCCTTAAAATTAATAACAGCCGACTTGACTCTGAATATATTTTTAAATTTAACACTTGACACTGACAGAATTGCCTGTTTTATTGACAGGCCAAAGCCAGACAAAAAGAAGAAGATGCCTATGTAGAACTAGAAAAAAAAAAGGTAGCACTCCGGGAGTGCCGGCAGAAGTGAAAACTTCAATATTAACGTTGTGTTTTCACTTTTAAGTTTTCACTTCAAAAATATAACCACAGACGTCATAATGACAATGACAATCACAATGACACAGACACATTCGCGCAAGCGCCCTGTGCCGCCTAAACAGAGCACACTCAGGCACGGTAGAAAGAGTGGGAGATACTAGTTCCTCTCCCTTCCCCTCGATCTTACGCTTTTTATCAACGTCACGTGACCCTGACGCGAGTTTGAAAGTTTTTACCCACCCAGCGCCGCTAAAGAAGTTTTCACTTCAAAAATTATTCATATAAATACAGGTGTTTTTAAATAGATAAAATACTTACAAGGAAAGGTACGTTAGATTCTTGAATGATGTACCCATCTAGTACATGCGTTAGTACATACATTTCAGTTTTATCAATCTTAGTATCAGTTGCATCAAGCACCTTATCAGTTTTATGCCTTTTTGACTTTTCTTTTTGAGTCTTAACCTCTCTGTTTTTAGGTTCTTTTTTACTTTTACTTTCATTCTTAGATAAAAGAATTTCAGTCATTTTCGAGTTATTTCGAGTTAAAGTTCCGTCAACGTCATCGGAATGGAGGAATTGTGTTATTTTCAAGTTTTTCTGAACTTTCGTATCGTCGCTTTCATTGTCATGAGATAGGAGTGTCATTTTATTATTTTGATTATTTATTTTATTTGTATGATTGTAATTATTGAATTCAGCTATTTTATTTTTCTGTACTTTGACATCGTCACTATCTATATTAATGACAAGTTTTGTTAACTTATTTCGATTTGCATCAATCGGGATTGGAGTTATTGTTAATTTACTGAGTGTGCTATCTATGTTAGGTAAAGATTCAGTCATTTTTGAACCATTTTGAATTACATCACCGTTTACAGCTAACGGTTCAGTCATTTCTGAATCATCTTGTGTTACAGCGGTTTGATTCTCGTTCTCATTCTGACTGTTACGTTCTTCATCTTGACTTTCTGCATCAAAACTATTTCCAGAAACTTCTATATTTGATTCTTTTTCGATTGGATCTAATAACCTTATTTGTAAAATGTTTTGATTGTTTTCTATGTGTTGCATATCGTTTTTAGGTGGTTCATTGACTATCCCTCGAGCTTGTACGTAAACCGTGTTTCGTAGCATCTTATCATTAACTTGTAATCTATCTGTAGATGTTGTTTGATCTTGCTGCGTCTTTATTTGTTCATTTTGTGTTCTTATTGGAACTGTTTGCGTCGCAAAATTTGATGTCGGCGCGTTTACAACTAGTCCGCCATTAACTTTATTAATGATCTCTTGCTTGTTGGCGAGATAACTTCTCTTGTGCATTTGAGCTTCGGTTTCATCTTTATTGTTCTGTTCTATTATCTCTCGTATCTTCCTTTTGTAGTTGGTTTGAGGGTCTCTGTTCGAGGGAGGTTTGACGATAGGTTTTGGGTAAACTCTCGGATGAGCCTCGTCTACTGGAGCTATGTTCGGTAGTTCATTGGTAGGCCTCACCATCGCTGTCGATGATAATTTGAACATGGTTTTAACGTTCAGTCCTTCAGGTATTTGGGGTTTTATGTGCAGCGGGATTTCTTTTGGTTTTTCGGCTGTTGCGGGTTCTTTCTGACGCATGCAAGTGTGTGTTGGTGCTATGGGGTTGACTACTATCATCTGCGGACGGACTGTTTGGTACTGCGGTCTCATCACCATTGGTGGCATGTAGTCCGGTTGGCTTTGGGCTTGCTTTGGCGCGTTGTTTTGCAGCATCTGGTTTAGTAGCGGCGATTCCTGTTTCTGCTCCATTTGCAACCTCATCGGGCTCTGTATGATGTTTTGTGGGTTCATCACATTTGAGGTTTGGTGCGGCTGACTCTGCATCATGCTTTGTGGGATGTTTTGTGGAGTTTGCACAACGCTTTGCATGATTTGCGGACTTTGCATCATACTCTGGTTCATGTATGGTATATGTCGCATTTGCTCGTGCATGATCATCGGTTGGTATTGGTAGTTGTACATGGGATTCTGCACCATTTGCTGGGGTATGTAAGGTTGCATGTTCATCTGTACTTGAGGCATGTACACCATGTTGGGTCTGTTCTGGATCCATGGTGGAGTGTTCTGTACGTTTAGCAGAAATCCTGGGTTTTGGAATGTCGGGGTTTGGTTTGGTGGGACGTGCTCTTCTGGAAAAAGAGATTGATAACAGGTATGATAACAGCAACGGCGGATCCAGGTGTCATGGGGTCATGACCCCCCCGGGGTGGTGGTCACATAGTCGTGGTCAAATCAAGAACTTATAATTTAATTTTGATAATGTAATTCCCAAACGTTTGCCGCCATACAAAGTAATTATAGTAAATTAATTAAATATTGAAGGTATGTAATTACATTAATTCTGTATGGTGACAAAATATATAAATAAAATAATTATGTTCAATTAGTGGTCCACCTAAGTCCTGGAACCAGCTCAGGGGGTCAAGACCCCCATGACCCCCCCCCCCCCCTGGATCCGCCGTTGGTACTATTGCATGCGAGTGTAACCGCGGTGCAGGCGCCTGCATTCTTAGAAAGGTTTATCTATTGACCTGGATATTTTGTACCAACCTGGAGGCACCATGACCTGGGGTTCGTAGATGAACTGGACCGGACATAGCATCATTTGTGGTTGCAACTGTTGGAATTGGGGCTGGTTTCTGAAAATTAACAGGCGTCACAGCTCAGTTGGTAGTAGCTCTGCCTTTCGTGTGGGTCGTGGGTTCGATTCCCACCGACAACAAACATTAGTGTGATGAGCATTAATGGTTGTTGATAGTAGCTCTGCCTTTCGTGCTGTAAGGTCGTGAGTTCGATTACCACCGCGAACAAACATTTGTGTGATGAGCATTGTTGGTTGTTGATAGTAGCTCTGCCTTTCATGCTGTGGGTCGTGGGTTCGGTCCCCAACGCTAACAAACATTTGTGTAATGATCATTCTTGTTCTATGTCTGGGTAGTAGGTAGGTACAAATCCTAATCTACTAATATTATAAAACGAAAGTTTGTATGGATGGATGTATTTTTGTCTTTTACACAAAAACTACTGAATGAATTTTAATTAAACTTTACAATAATGTAGTTTATACATCAGAATAACACAGGCTATTTTAGGTGTGTTGGTTTACTTACGCGAACTGAATAGATGGCTGCGTGTCATCTTGACTAGGAGGCTGCATCTGCAAAAAAACAAAGGATACATTAATAAAACATATTTAATAAATAAATAATGCTTGACAATCCATCTAGCCCCAAGCTAAGCAGAGCTTGTGTTATGGGTAGACTGACATACTTAATACAATACATTACATAGATATATATATAGAAAATACCCAGAACACCCAGAATAAATATTTGCAGATCATACAAACATTTATCTCAAGGCGGGAATCGAACCCGCAACCTCCGCGTCGCAGGCGGACCTTCGCCCGCCGCGCTACATCGGTCGTCAATATAAGAATATACTCCTTTGTTCCTTTACTTCAAAAACCAAAAAGGGGAGATAGGGCATAACGGACATCTATTTAAGTTAGATTTGTACTATTGTTTATTTTGTACTAAATTTCTGTAAAACAATTCAAGTGTCATCACTATTTTAAATACATTAATATTATTAATTAAATTATATAATTTACCTTACTATTTTAATTAATAACTACATAATATTATTAAACTCTGCAGTTAAAATAATTTAAAAAAAATATTGTTGTTCAATTTTATCATTGTTATGAGCCCGATTATTTTTTATTATTATTTCGTATTAGTTTTAGTTGGTTATTTTTTTTAGAATATAATTTATTATTAGTGGAGTATCGCCGAAGACCGGGATAAGTGGAAGGCTTTGGGGGAGACCTTTGCCCAGCAGTGGGATCGTATCGGTTATAAAAAAATTAGGAAATATTAATATTGGTTCTGTGTCTGGATGTTACTATGTATTCAATGAAAAGTTAGATAGTTAAACTCTATATTGTACACAAAGAACATTACAAGGAAAAATAACAACAATTTTGTACAATAGGCGGTCTTTTAGCTAGTAGCAATCTCATCCAGAACAACCTTTGAGACTCTAAAGTACTTGAAAAAAGTATTTTATCACCAATCCAGTTCCTATAGTAATAAGTTTTAAAATAATGAAAATGTGAGTCATCTCCATTAATATTTATTAATATGTAATTACATTTAAATTATAATGAATTTGTTATTCAATTAGTTTTAATGTCAAGTGTCCTAAGAAAGGTATGATTTGTAATTATAATTTAGGTAATTAGTTTTCGGTTTTAGTGGTTTTAGTGGCATTAATATAAATAAATAATGCTGGACAATCCACAACAACATCATCTAGCCCCAAGCTAAGCAGAGCTTGTGTTATGAGTACTTGAGTACTAGAAGACTGACATACTTAATACTTAGATACGCTACATAGATATTGTTTTATTATACTTAGAACAAATATAAATCCTATTCTATCCCATTAATATTTAAAACGCAAAAGTTTGTATAGATGGATGTATGACACAATATCTTTATAAATTATAGCTTACCTGTAATTCTGATGTATAAACTGTATTGTAAGTTTCATTAAAATTTATTCAGTAGTTTTTGCGCAAAGGAGTATCAAACATACATACATCCATACAAACTTTCGCGTTTATAATATTAAGATTAGTCAGTTCAAACATTTTTGAGAACTTATCTCAAAAATAAAGTTTTCTACCAAAAAAAACAATTTAATTTGATGTTTTAATCTCTTTCAATCTCTCCCATTGCCAATTCATAAATCAAATGATACCCTTGAAATTTTAAAATCCAGTTGGTCATGCTTTTCAATGAAATAACGACTAAATAACTAACTAAATAAGGATGATATTACAATAGCAGAGGTTTAAATACCAAAAGGTGTTTTATTATTAATGGGAAATTGATACTAATATGCATACAATAAAGTTGAATTTTGATTGGCAATAGTGAAGCTATCAAAGTCGGGTGTGTTGGGGGTCGGCAGATTATTTTATTTTTTTGCTGCGAAAGAAATTTTGTGAGGGATGGGATAATGTCGATGTTTTCATTTTTTTTCTAAAACCTAAAAAGTTAGGATACTTTTATTTGAAAACATGAAAGAAGTATTTATTAGTAGAAAATAATTTAGACTGTGTAATCTACTATTATTATAATTGTTACTTTAGGTAGATTATGCAACATAGGAATTAATTTCCGGTACAAGTATTACATCATTAAATAAGTTTTTTTTCTGTATTGAAATTCGATGAAAATTAAAAGAGAAAAAATAATGTTAATTTATAAAAAAACTAAGTTTTTTCTATAACAAAATACTCTATAGACAGATATGTATTTGAAACGCATCCTTTGTAACTTTTTCGATTGCATACTTACTGAAGTTTTTTTTTAATTAATATTTTTTTCTATTATGGAATTATCTATGGTAGCTATAGAACCATAATAACTTCATTCTTTCATTGATTTCAATTGACAACCCATAATAGGCAAACCATAGATTTTATCGATGTTAATAAGTCCGTATTTCCACCGAAAGACAAAATCGAATCGGTAAAAAGACATGGATTAGATTTTATCTTAAAAAAAAATCTTATCGATATCGATAAACGACAACAATACTATCGTGTATTTTTCTCATCACTATAACAAAATTAGGGCGCTCAGAAACCCCGTGTCGCTGTGATATCTATAAATACACACGAGAGTAAAAGGGAAAGAATATAACATCCGCCATGTTGTTAGAAAGAGATAGCACACCATTATTTTGATATTCTGTACAAAAATCCACCAAAAACGTATTTTGACCCTTATAACTCCTTATTAATCCAGTGAATATTCAGAATCGAATATAACATGGATCTTATTTCAAGTCAGGAATACGAATGAATAAACAAACAATGATATCAAATTATCTCTACTCATCATATTTTGTCACAAGTCAAAACACTCAACACACAAATTATTTTAAAAACATAGTATTCGCAAACAGCATGAATGGTATAACAACTAAAATATTCAAACAAAACGTGATGTCACACACATATGATAGTAACTCTGCATTATAATACGCCAGCGCTCCTCAAAATAATGACTAAATCGATACAACTAGCTGTTCGCATTAGATTACTCACACGTGCACAGCAGGCAGGTAAAAAACAACAAAAAAACTTACCCTAACTGATATCACTCGTCAATCGTTCTCAAATCCGAATATTCTTAACAAAACAGCACACTGCACCGGACGGACATCTTTCCAGACATGGCTGCGCGAATAATATGAAAGGTCTTGACACAGACCGTGCCCCTTCTACTACTAAACATCAAGCGACACGACCATAACGACAGTATCGCTCAAACTGCCTCAAAACGTAGCGATACTACTATTGATTTTTCGTGCCGCCATTTTCATAGTACAAGCCGGTCTTAACCAATGATACACGCTTGGCAAACGATGCACGGCATTGGATAAAACGTGTTTCGAAATTCAAACACGTTCCATGACCTTATTATACCCTAGTCATATAAGCAGCAAGATAAACCATGTTTTAGCTCCCTCTTGCTTATGATTAGATTCTTTGAGTTGGAAAGAGACAAATATAGCTTTATTTTTTGTCTTTAAATAAAAAAATTGACCACAATGTCTTCAAAAGAATTGTTCCAAGTTGTTGTAAGCTTTATGAAGATATACTAAGGATGGTTTTCGACTATAGAGATAATGACTGCGTGGAGTGACGTCATCAAAATGGCTGCTAGTGTTATAAATTATTCAGACGATTCAGGCCTACATTTATAGCGGTGATAATAATTTGTTTGTTGACTGGTTTCATTGTGACTGAACTATATTACCTAAGTTTGACAATATTTATCAAGAAGTAACATTTGTTTAAGATTTTGACAGCTCTGTGTCTGTTTTTTATACAAACAGAATATGAAAACTTTATTTTAAGAGTTTTATTTAAATGATTTCCACTTATGTAATTATAATTAATGATCAATAAATGTAGTCTCTATAATTGTATTAATATATAACACCTCTATTTGTAGGTAAATGTTTATGCCACATTCTCTTTTAGGCCTAAATAAAAAGCAAAAAGTAGTCTAACAAATTTTGCTTTCATATTTCATTTTTTACTACAAACTGGTTTATTTTTTGAAGCCAAAGTAAGTCAATATCAATACTTTCAAATAGGTTAAAACTTTGATAGAGCAAGAAAATATTACGTTATAAATATCAATTTTATTGCTTACGTATTGGAAATAAGAAAATTCTCTTCAATTCCAAGTACGAACAGTAGGTAAAATTGGTCGAAAACTGTTCGAACAATACTTCTTTTTCACTTAGTCTTTTTTAGTTATTTACAGATTAAAAATGATATTTTTTAAATATTAACATCTCAACTAAATTAAAATAAAACAAAAAAGCCCTAATATTGTAGATACCAAAATATACAATAGTACAAAATATTAGTACAAAAGATTGCATGTACCCGTTTACCCCACTCTCCTCTTAGTACACGTAATTATTATGATTTTTTAGTTTGACTATTATATTTATTTAAAAATTATAAAGACGAACAACGTTTGGAGAAAATTAAGTGTCCGATGCTAAAAATATCTAAACATTTACGGTCTATCTTATAAAAAGTTAGCGTCGACTTGAAGTATTGATTACCATACGTAATGATGACATAAAGTCAACGCTAACTTTTTATAAGATAGGGGGTTATTGTATTCTGGGTATTTTATATGTACTTATCTATATAAAATAAAATAAATTATCTAAGTAATGTATTAATAATGTAATGTAATAATGCATTAAGCTATACTTTATTCACAAACAAGCTTTCGACAATTACCGTATGTATTTACAAAATGTACACAGGGATATAAAGTAGGTAGGTACATAAGAAACATACAGACCGTTGCAAACGATCTATAGATAGTTCAACTGACCCTAATCAGTACCAATCGAAAGAGTACTACCCAAGATACTGGCTGAATAGCAATGCTGACACGCTGGGCCAGATACTCACCAGCCCTCGGGTCAAGCGTCGCTACGTCGTTTGACGTGTGCCTTCTTCATCCTCTCTTGGCATTACTGAAAACCAGCGCTGGCGTAGAGCCCAATGGTTCTACACCAGCACAAGCTGAGTGATGACCACTCTCACCGTCTATCTTATAAAAAGTTAGCGTAGACTTTATGTCATCATTACGTATGGTAATCAATACTTCAAGTCTGCGCTAACTTTTTATAAGATAGACGAGTGTCACTCAGACCGTCAGTATTTTAGCATTGTATCTTTTTATAAGTACATACCTACCTTACCTACTACCACAGACATCCGTTCGGGCTGGTGCGGCGGCGGATTCGGCCGAGGATCTCAAGAGACGCAAATATGCAGGTCTCGACAGGGCATACATATTTGCTCCTCTTGGGGTCGAGACTCTAGGTCCGTGGGGTACCGAGGCCCACCGCGTTTTCAAAATTATTTCTGGGCGTCTAGTCGAAGCGACGCGTGACCCGAGGGCTGGTGAGTATCTGGCCCAGCGTATCAGCATTGCTATTCAGCGCGGCAATGCAGCCAGTTTTTTGGGTACGCTTCCGATTGGTACCGATTTGGATCAGTTGAACTATCTATAGATCGTTTGCAACGGTCTGTAGATAGCTCAACTGTTTCTTAAGTATTTTATATGACAATGTACATTTTGTAAATACGATGTTGATGTATTTTCATTATTGTCCTACCTACTGAAATAAAGTAGATACCTATTCCGTTCTATTTAAAACAATTCTAAAATAAACAATACTTATTTGAGTTCGAGTTTATGGTCTAACAACTGTTATGAGGACAACTCTAGGTTAGCAAATAGCTAAATTACTTATTTTCAGGTTTTAAGAATAAGAATAAGAATATATTTATTGCAAAACTGTGTAGGTACATTGAGATCTTATAAAATAGGTACAGAGTCAGTAACAGTTTGTCCGTTTCGGACGTACCTACAATATGTATCTAAGTATTATGTTTTAAGAATTTAATGTATTAACTTAAACATTAAGTTTTAACAGTAATTTTAAAGAATTTATTATATTAACTTTAATATATTATATTTAATAGATATATGTATTAATATTTATAGGTTTTAAATAAGTAGGTATGTAGGTAAGTATTTTATATCGTTAACATGTAATAAGTACTTTTAATTACCTACCTTGAAGTCAAAGTCAAAGTAAAATATATATTTCTTCAATAAAATCACAAAGATCATTTAGAATCGTTTTACATACTTACCTACTAGGTGATTCTAGGTGCCAGTTCCACGCGACCAGAACCTAGCTTGAAGAACGGCCAAAAAACTTACGGCCTGATTCCTACCGTTTTTTATATGATCCTTCTTACCAAGAATTTATCTACAATTAAACTAAATTAAAGACTGAAGTTCCAGTGCGGTGTCAATTTAACTTAGTAATAATACACATAATAAGTATTAGGTATACTTACATATATTAATAACTATTGAATTATTAGGTATCTAAGCTCTGCTTAGCTTGGGGCTAGATGCTGTTGTGTGAATTGTCCAGCATTATTTATTTATTTATTTATATTAAGGTCTGATAAGATCCAAACATCACGATCAAGACCCTTATGTCCAATCGGCTGGATCTATCAGGGACTCTTTTGATCAGGCCTTCCCAGAGGGTAGACCGAGACTCTAGGTCCGTGGGGTACCGAGGCCCTCCGGGTTTTCAAAATGATTTCTGGGTGTCTAGTCGAAGCGACGCGTGACCCGAGGGCTGGTGAGTATCTGGCCCAGCGTATCAGCATTGCTATTCAGCGCGGCAATGCAGCCAGTGTCTTGGTTACGCTTCCGATTGGTACCGATTTGAATCAGTTGAACTATCTATAGATCGTTTGCAACGGTCTGTAGATAGCTCAACTGTTTCTTATGTAAGTATTTTATATGCCAATGTACATTTTGTAAATACTCATAAAGGGGTAGGTAAATACGAATATATTTTTATGCCATAGCAGGCAGACTAGCTTGCAGGTCAGTGGGCCACCTGATGGGAAGTGGTCACTGGAAGTGGTCACACCCTTGGACATCTGGGATCATCCCCGATCGTGCTAAATTATAACGTACACAGTTCGTCTAAGCAGCATCTAAGGTTCACCAACGTATCTACGTATTTCGTGATCGCGATAAGCGTGTAGCCAAACACGTTCAACATTCGAACGTTAGTGAGCCGAAGATTGTGACATAACCGCTGTCACACGAACGGAAACAAGATGAGCGGTTAGCGTTTACAGCGATACGAAGCACACGCTATGTACACGTTACGTGAACCTTAGCTGCTGCTTATACGAACCGTTTACGTTACAATCTACCGCGATTGGGGTCTAGCCAAACGTTGCAGCGTCAGCTTTTCGAAATGAATACCTACGCTGCGTTACGTTTACTGTCACATTTATTCGTACCTACTACGCTTAGGACTACGCTACCTGTCATAATTTTTTTTTTGTAAAGACAGAAATACACAGAACAAATATTTACGTTCATCACACAAACATTTGCTCTGGGTGGGAATCGAACCCACGACACAGCATGGCAGGCAGAGCTACCAACTGAGCTATGACGCCTGTCAAAAAAAGATCCTCTATCTACTCACTCAATACAGTTTTTGTACCTACATTTAGTATGGAAATTGGGAAAGTAGGTAATAAAAACAAATATTTTAAGTAATTTTTATTTATATTTTTTGCTTGACATGTTTGTAAAAACCATTATTTAAATTCTTATGATAACATTATTTCAAAAAAGCTTAAAAATGTTACAAAAAAAACTAGTTCTTATCAGAAGTTAATTTATTTTAAATGTTTAATTTAATTTTAACTGACCACAAAGAGTTATCAGTTTAAGTAGTGGACTTACAGACATAAAGAAGAGACAGGTATTGGCCGCATGTAATCTAATAAATAAATAAATAATGCTGGACAATCCACACAACATCATCTAGCCCCAAGTTAAGCAGAGCTTGTGTTATGGGTACTAGAAGACTGACATACTTAATACAATACATTACATAGATAGATATTTTTATTATACATATAAAATACCCAGAACACCCGGAATACATATTTGCAGATCGTACAAACATTTAGCCCAAAGCGGGAATCGAAACCGCAACCTCCGCGTCGCAGGCGGACCTTCGCCCGCCGCGCCACATCGGTCGTCAAGTCTATTGCTAAGTCTATTCTCTATGTAAGACCATTTCGGTATTCTATCGGATTTGTTTCTGCCATCTGTTGGTCTGTTGCGTAGACTTCGATGAAGTTCATCATGTAGTGATATAGATGGCGCTATAATCTGCATATATAATTTTTCACATCTTGATTAAAATTTCGTTTTTTTTTTACATTTTAATTATAGATTGACGACCGATATGGCGCGGTGGGCGAAGGTCCGCCTGCCGACGCGGAGGTTGCGGGTTCGATTCCCACCTTGGGATATATGATTGTACGATCAGCTAATATTTATTCTGGGTATTTTATATGGAAGTATAATAAACAAAATCTATCTATGTAATGTAATATAGATGTTAAGTATGTCAGTCTTCTAGTACTCATAACACAAGCTCTGCTTAGCTTGGGGCTAGATGATGTTGTGTGGATTGTCCAGCATTATTTATTATTTATAGATAAACCCTATAAAAACTAGTTTTTGTCTAGTTTTATTTAAGGTGTGATGCGTTTCGGGTCACGTGGGAACATGGATGTTTTACGAATGTTGTCCAAACCGAGATACAACATAACAACTCTCTCCATTCCAATACCACCACCTGAAACAAAATATAATATCTTAAGAATAGAAATATAATAGAAAATAAAAATGTACATGTAGGCAATAAATAAATAAATAAATAAATAAATAAAATATCTTTATTGTACACCAGAAAAAAGAAACAGAACAGAGAGACAATACAAATAAAACGTACAATGGGCGGTCTTATCGCTATAAGCGATCTCTTCCAAACAACCTTTGGATGGACAGAAACATATGATTAGAAAAGAACGGGGCACACATAAAAATAAACACCTACCCTTAAGATGATACGTCTCGCTCTAGCGGGAAATTCAAATTTTTTAGGGTTATTGTGACTGAACTGTTATCTATATATATTTTACTAGTTTAAGCTACTTTGCGAACATAAACAATAATTTTCTGTTTGGTTCTTTATATTTTATTGTTTATAATTATTTTTTTTCTCTCTTTCGTCTAATTGTATTTCTTCATTTCTTGTACTTTTATTTCCTGCTGTCCGTGTTTTTTATTATGAATGTTGTGCATGCCTGTAATTGGCACATTTTATAGAATAAGTTAGACTGTAAGTGATTATTATAAAATTTTACTGTGTGTGCTGTTGGCGTTGCCTATAAATAAATAAATAAACTTACTAAATTATAAAAGTGTTCTAAACAATTTTAGGATTAAGTAAGTTAATATAAAGAACCCATCTCAACACGATGCTACAACAAAATACAGTAGTAGCATCGACACGATAAGAAGAAGATCTCAAAAATTGATACAGGGTTACACAGAAAATTATTGTTATATTGGCTTGCTTTGAATGAGAGAACGAGAGAGAAACACGCGCACGCACGGCTTACAAGTTACAACTATAGCAAAGTGTCGTTACAACTTTTGGTCTTAATTTGTTCCGTCTAGCCCTCTTTCGCAACGCGCGGTAAGGAACTTCGTTCATTTTTTTTTAAACTTCAAACTTCAAATTCATTTATTCAATAAAATCACAAGTATCACTTTGAAACGTCTTACATACTAGATGATTCTAGGCGCCAGTTCATCGCGACCAGAGTCTAGAAGAACTGGCAAGAAACTAGACCTGGATTCTAACGTTTTTTTCATATGATTTAAATATTATAATACATTTTAAATATCATACCTGCATGCGGTGGACATCCTAATCTGAATGATTCGATGTAGGCAGCTATTTTAGTAATATCTGCGAAAAAAAAAGCATTTTACACAAAATAAAAGAATAAAATTGATATTGTTTGTTCTACATAACAAAATGTATATAAGTATTCTAACAGCAATCTAGTTCCCATAGTACAAGCTTTGCTTATTTGGGACTAGTGTGTGATGTGCGAAATGTCCGTGAATATTTATTTAAATCAATTAATATTTACGGACAATTCACACACTAAGCAAAGCTTGTACTATGGGAACTAGATTGCTGATATAATACTTATATACTTTTTTTGTCAATACATACATAGAAACACCCAGACACATAATTATTTGTTATATAAATATTAAATAGTATTATAAAATTACCGATGCAATGATGTTTAGCCCTTTCCGTCAAATACTCCGGGTCGTGAATTCTTTGCGCACCACTTAGTATTTCTTCGCCTCTCATGAACATATCGTAGGAATTAGATGATTTCTGTAACAAAAATATTTTTTTTTAAATAAAATAAATGCTGGACAATCCACACAACATCATCTAGCCCCAAGCTAAGCAGAGCTTGTGTTATGGGTACTAGAAGACTGTCATACTTAATACAATACATTACATAGATAGATATTTTTGTTTATACATATAAAATACCCAGAACACCCGGAATAAATATTTGCAGATCGTACAAACATTTAACCCAAGGCGGGAATGGAACCCGCGACCTACCGCGTCGCAGGCATATGTTTTATGTGTATCTTGTATTGTCAAAAGGGCGGTCTTATCACTTACAGGATTGTTCGGATCTGGCATAGTATAGAACGGCCTGACAGCCAAGGGATACTTATCCAATATGTAGAAATCTGTATCATATTTAGCTTTCACCAAACGACCAAGCAGCTTCTCGTCTGGCGTCGATAAATCATCTTCTTCTCCTATTGTAACACCTGGAATAAAAATATAATAAATAAATAATGCTGGACAATCCACACATTATCATCTAGCCCCAAGCTAAGCAGAGCTTGTGTTATGGGTACTAGAAGACTGACATACTTAATACAATACATTACTTAGATAGATATTTCTTATTATACATATAAAATACCCAGAACACCCGGAATAACTATTTGCAGATTGTACAAACATTTATCCCAAAACGGGAATCGAACCCTATAATTAATATTTATATATTTAAATATATACATTAGTGTTGTTTGAAGCTGTGACAGACAAAAATATTTAATTTTATACATACATAGAATACATAGTAACAACCAGACACAGAACAAATGTTCATGTTCATCACACAAATTGCATCTGGAATCGAACCCACGACACTAACAGAAAATTACTATTAAATTAATATTCTCGGATATTTTACATAACTCTAGTTTCAAACTAAGCAAAGCTTGTGCTATGGAAACTAGATTACATACTTATAATACAGTTTTATAGAATACTTATATTACAGTTTTTTTTTAATAATTACATAGAATACTAGCACCCACAACAAAAATCAGTGCTCATTACACAGACGTTTGTTTTCGGTGGGAATCAAACCCACGACCAAGGAAGAATGAATGCATGGAAGGCAGAGCTACTACCAACTGAGCTGTGACGCCTGTCAATATAATGAAAATATATTCATATTCATTATAGGGATTCCCGCCTTGGGATAAATGTTTACGATCTGCTAATATTAATTCCGGGTGTTCTGGGTATTTTATATGTATAATAAAAATATCTATTTATGTAATGTATTGTATTAAGTATGTCAGTCTTCTAGTACACATAACACAAGCTCTGCTTAGCAGTATGGAAGGAGCTAACACCAACTGAGCTGTGACCCCTGTCAGTATATACAGATAAACTTACCAGCCTCTTTAAGTATTTGTATAGCTTGTGGAAACTCCAATCTAAGCGGCGGGTCTAGGAACTTGAAGGGTTCCACTTTGTACTGCTGACCCACTGCGGCTATTTCTGTTGCAAATCTGTAAAATTAATTAATCTATACTAATATTATAAAGAGGTAAAGTTTGTATTTTTGTTCAATTGTAAGGTGTAATCTCGGTATCTACTGAACCGATTTTAAAAATTCTTTCACCAATAGAAAGCCACATTATTGCTGAGTGTCATAGGCTATTATATTTTCAAAAAAAGTAGGGATCCTTACTAAAACTTCAATTATGCCCAACGAAGTGGGCACGGGTCAGCTAGTATTTATATAAAATGACTATAAAACATAATTCATTGAATTATTCATAATTAATTGTTGAATTGTATAATTAATTTTATTAGTATCTAATTTGTGTCTGAATGTTACAATGTATTATATATGTATTTACATAGAAATGTATGTATATAAGTATTATAACTAGTCTTGTCGACGCGTGACCCGAGGGCTGGTGAGTATCTGGCCCAGCGTATCAGCATTGCTATTCAGCGCGGCAATGCAGCCAGTGTCTTGTACGCGACGATTGCTACTGATTTGGATCAGTTGAGCTATCTGTAGATCGTTTGCAACGGTCTGTAGATAGCTCAACTGTTTCTTATGTATTTTATATGACAATGTACATTTTGTAAATACTGTATAGTCGTAAGTTTGTTTGTGAATAATCTTGTAAGTTATAAGTATTCTATCAACAAACTAGTTACCTTCAAGCATTGCTTAGTTTGGGACTAGAGTGTGATGTGTGAAATAAAAATAAGTTACTTTTGGAGCTTATAATAATTTATGTGTATTTTTCAAGAATGTTATTTTTATTAGTAGACTAACGGCCGGTTTCTGGAAACCCAAATCACGATTGATCCGAGTTTGACACATAGTAATTATTAGCTTTTTTCGTTGATCATCGTTCGAGAAACCGGCCGTAAGATTTTTTATATTATTATATTTTATTAATCTAGTTGAGTTTTTATGTTTGAGCATGCCGTGGCATTCATTAATTGAATCAACACTTAACTTTAAGATATAACCTTAAGATTTGTTTAAATTTGTGTTTTTTTGCGTTGAATGTCCCATTTACTAAACAAATAAAAAGACGTGTGGCACTCGGGGACTGCCGCGGTAAAGCCATTGCATAGCATTTTTTGCTGGATTACGCATGCGCAGTGTTAGGTTATTTTCGTTACGAAATTTCTGGATTCGGTCTCCACGCTCAAGGCCCGCGATAGAAGCTATGCAATAGCTTAAAAAATAAAATAAATAAATAAATGTCCGTGAATGTATATAACTAACCCATCTCGCAGTCCTCTAAAGATATCAGTGAATGTAGCCGCTATAGTGTCCAACACTTCATGGTAATGATGTTTGAACGACATCTCGAGATCCAAACCCACGAACTCCGTCAAATGACGGTGCGTATTCGAATCCTCCGCACGGAAAACTGCGCCTACAGTAAATACCTGAAAAATTGAAATAAATAAATAATGCTGGACAATCCACACAACATCATCTAGCCCCAAGCTAAGCAGAGCTTGTGTTATGGATACTAGAAGACTGACATACTTAATACATTACGAAGATAGATATTTTTTATTATACATATAAAATACCCAGAACACCCGGAGTAAATATTTGCAGATCGTACAAACATTTATCCTAAGGCGGGAATCGAACCCGCAACCTTCGCGTCGCAGGCGGACCATCGCCCGCCGCGCCACATCGGTCGTTTATGTCTAATTATGTTATAGTTGTGGGTATTTTATATGTACCTATAATAAAAAATATCTATCTATGTAATGTATTGTATTAATGTCAGTCTTCTAGTACCCATAACACAAGCTCTGCTTAGCTTGGGGCTAGATGATGTTGTGTGGATTGTCCAGCATTATTTATTAATTGCATCCATACCTTGTCAAAGTCAGCTGCTATAGCCATCTGCTTGTAAAGTTGCGGCGACTGTGCGAGGTACGCGGACGACTTGAAGTAAGATACGGTGAACACATTAGCGCCGCCTTCAGACGCCGCTGATATTATTTTCGGAGTGTGGATTTCGACAAAACCTACGCAATATTGATAATTTATATATATTTATATATATTTTTAAATTAACTTTATTTATTAACTCAGCAAATGTTTGGGCGATGAACATAAATATTTGTTTTGTGTCTGGGTGTTACTATGTAGGTTAGGTATTATATGTATGTATTTACAAAAATGTATAAAAGTATTCATCAGCAATCTAGTTCCCATAGTACAAGCTTTGCTTAGTTTGAGACTAGAGTGCTATGTCCATGAATATTTATTTATTTATTCAGATTAATTAAGTATATAAATTATAAAACTTGAACACAAATGCTAGTAAAGATTATTTAATTATACAATACCTTTGTCAGTGAGAATATCTCTGAACAGTCGGCACACAGCGGCTTCGATCCTGAATATAGCTTGATTGGCCGGAGTGCGCAGATCTAGCACGCGGTTATCGAGCCGCGTGTCTTGGTTCACGCGAATTCTTAAAGCCTCTGGATCCTGTAAAACAATTTATTTATTTTATTTATTTAATGTATGTATATTATCTTAGGTATATAATATATTATTTATATACTTTAACTCTTGTACTACTATAAATAAACTGTGTGTATTTATTTTTATGTGCATAATAATAAATAATAATATATAATGTTCTGTATAATCGAATGTTTTCTGTCCATCCAAAGGTTGTCTGGAAGAGATCGCTTATAGCGATAAGACCGCCCATTGTACGTCCTATTTTTAATTGTTTGTTTCATTGTATTTATTTTATGGTGTAAGTTTGTTGCCCGTTCTTCTAGGCTCTGGTCGCGTGGAACTGGCACCTAGAATCACCTAGTATGTAAGACGATTCTAAATGATCCGTGTGATTTTACTAGATAAAGTAATTTTTGACTTTGACTTGTCTTTGACTTAATATTATATTCTATTCTATTTATATATTTATCTGATTCCAAGTCGAAGGAGTCCAGTAGCTCTACCATGAGATGTCACAGTAAAATCGCCTGACTTTACTACAGTAGTTACGTCAATATTAGTATGACGAATTTTAGTACCCAACTATCCGCTAGAGGCGCTGTACAAATCTTCATACATTTTTTTAACTACAAACGCTAGCGAGTGTAGTAAATATAGTATAGTAAAAACTCATGGTAGAGCTACAGGTCGTCGCACCAACGCCGACCGGGAATAATAATAAAATTATAATAAAAGAACTTTATTAAAAACACAAAAAGTAAATTCCTACACTTCCTACACTCACACACCCACCCTCTCACTTCCTACACTCACACACACACATCCTCTCACACATACACATATATTTAGTTACCACAATTTTACATGTTTGTTTTTCTGACGTTTGATTTAACTTGTTATTTTTTAAGTCTAACGGCCGGTTTCTGGAAACCCAAATCACGATTGATCCGAGTTTGACACATAGTAATTGTTTGATTTTTTCGTTGATCATCGTTCGAGAAACCGGCCGTAAGTTTGTTTTTGTTAGTTTTGTAAGTTTGGTACCTCACAGGTACTAAACACGTCGTGAACGCCTGTCTCCTCTTTGTCAAAGGTTGGGTACTGGAATGGAAACTGCAACACAGTTTATACTATAGTAGTTTCCAGTGTTCGTTAAAAAAATTGTAACTAATGTTAAATTCACCAATAAATCAAATTTCAAATTTCAATTTCTATTTTTAAAAATGAATGGGTAGAGTTAGCTAGGGATAGAGAGAGATGGAAAGAGAGGGGGGAGACCTTTGCCCAGCTGTGGGACAGCGTAGGTTGATAAAAAATGTATATATTTATCTAGAAAATATAATTACATAGCTTTATTGATACAAAAGAAGAATAAAAACATCACTTTTGAAACAACAATTAAACAAAACAAGTGTTATCTAAACTAATATTATAAAGAGGAAAGATTTGATTGTTTGTTTGTTTGTTTGCATCGAATAGGCTCCGAAACTACTGGACCGATTTCAAAAATTCTTTCACTGTTGTGAAGCCATATTATCTGTGCTGAACATAGGCTATATTATATTTTCAAAAAAATTAGGGATCCTTACTAAAACTTCAATTATGTAACCCAAGGTGTATAAGAAATTCCTTACATCGCGTGCGCTGCGGAAACTATTGATGATAGAAAGAAGTTATGTACTACAATTTTGTAGAACACATCATCATCCACAAAAAAGTCAGCGACAGCATATGTCTAACTATTATAGATATGTCTTAATAAGTGTTTTAATATCTAAAAAATATAATGAAAATGACGACGCCAGAAAACGTTCTATATTTGTGCTTAGGTATTAATCCTTATCTAAATAAATTACTTTAAAATTAAGACTGCTTCAATACCTTTCTATTACTTTTTAAATTATTTAATTCGGACATTCCATTCGAAAGATATCACGAGTTCAAAAATGTAAGTACTTATTAGAAAAAAGTCAGCGGGCGCCGCGCCGCTGCCGGTCACGGGAGTATATGCGGGGGGGGTTACATACTATAGGGTCTATATTTTTTATCATTTGGAAAATACATTTATACTGAGTAACATAGGCTATATTATAATGATATTTTTTTATATAGGCTACCCGTACGAAGCCGGGGCGTACTACTAGTCTATTTATAAATATAGATTGGTTTTTATATTATTCACAAACATATCTATGTACATAAATGTGCGTTGGTAGGTATATACACCTATGTACATTTTGTAATTACTGTAATAATCGTTAGTTTGTTTTTGAATAAATTAAACTAATGTTTATGTCTAAAATTATCGAATTGATAAATAATTTTTTTTATCCATTCACTACTTTAATTATCAAGGTAACAGAGATATATCTCTAGTTTATAATTTTAAAGGTATTAATTTTATAAGTGCTGATCTGCAATGTTGTAATGAATATTAATTAATTAATATTCTAAACCATTCTAATTAATAAATTTCTTTACAAACTTACGACTATCGCAGTAATTACAAAATATAGTTTTTGAGCTATCTACAGATCATTGCAAACGATCTACAGATAGCTAAACTGATCCAAATGATACTTACATCATTTTTCTCACTTCTAGCTGCATCTTCGACTTGCATCGGCAGTTGGGCCTTAGCAGCAGACACCAGCCATACTTGAGCACCAGATAGTTCGACCGAACTAACTGTGCAAGATTCTACTGGAGCCGAGGTTTTCACGACTGTAGCGAAGATATCTACTATAGACTCTTTGGTGATACTGCAAATAGAAATATTGACAGGCGTCACAGCTCAGTTGATAGTAGCTCCTTCCATGCTGTGCAAAGCAAGTTGCTTATAGCTTAGCAGGTTAAATAGCTTACCAGATTGATCATGGCTTAACGGACTGACAATAGCTTGATCATATAATAGTCACTTGGCAGTGAATTTGACCAGCTGTTTGCTAACCTTCCATTCTTCGCTCACACTCACTAACAACTATCATAAAAAGCATTACTAGTACCTAATAGCTTAGCAGATTGATCATAGCTTAGCAAATTGACAATAGCTTATTCAATAGGTACTCACTTGACCAGCTGTTTGCTAACCTTCCATTCTTCGCTCACACTCACTAACAACTATCATAAAAAGCATTACTAGTAACGGCTTAGCAGACTGACAATAGCTTATTCAATAGATACTCACTTGACCAGATGTTTGCTAACCTTCCATTCTTTGCTCACACTCACTAACAACTATCATAAAAAGCATTACTAGTAATGGCTTAGCAGACTGACAATAGCTTATTCAATAGACACTCACTTGCCCGTGAACTTGACCAGCTGTTTGCTGACCTTCCGTTCCTCGTTCACACTCACTAACAGCTGGACCGTGCTGGAGCCCTGTCGGAGCACAGCAAAGCACTGCTTGCCTTTGGCTCGGGATGTTTGTAAACGGGCTGAAATAAAAAGTTGTTTGTAGTTTGTTTGTGCTTATTTTTTTTTTAAATAAGTATTTATTTATTTATGTCAATCAACTTAAGATCATATTACATTATATTATATATTAAATTTTGGAAGATAAATTAAGACATTAATAACCTAGTAAGTACTTTTTATCATCAAACTTTAATTGCATCTTTCAATAAAATCACAAGGATCACTTTGAAACGCATACATACATACTCGATATACCTACTAAACGTTTTTGAAAGTGTTTTTAGTATTTTTCTGCTTCTTAGTATTACTTGATCTTGACAATTGGGTATTTGAATATATATTTTTTTTGTGATAAATGGAAAGATCATGTAAGTATAAGTTTTGAAACAAAACTATTTTTATTTAATTTTTTTTCGCAATAATTCAAAAGTTATTTCAAAATAATAATTCATGTTTAAATCCAGTACCGAAAACACGCCGACAACTCCCGAACAAACCCGACGTCATATACTCATACTCTAAAGAACCTCCTATGGCTACTTCTACGTCAAAATGTAATACCTAGCTATATAATGCTATTACATTGTGACGTCACAACCATCGCGAGCGAGCAATCATGGCGCGTTTTAAAGTCACGTGATCATTTTAAGATTTCATCAATTTTTAATTGTTTATAATTAATTGAAAAAAATGTTTTTTTCCGTTTTTTGCATTATATATCAATATTAGTACTAATATAGTTTTAAAATACATAAAAAAATACAATATATTTTTTTAATTCAAATACCCAATTGAGGTCGGGTTTGGTAAGTTTTTAACAAATACAATTAATACAATATTTAGGCTTTAATAACTTTTCTTAGCTTAGGAATGTGATGTTATTGCTAAGTTATACAACTAGCATTAACCTTAATGCTAGTTGTATAACTTAAAAAAACTGAAAAAATCTTGTACAAAATTAGATTTTTAAATCAGGTGATTTAAAAATCTATAAAAAATAAATCTATATATCTATACTAATATATACTAATAAATCTATAAAATATAAAAAAACCTGATTTAAAAATCTAATTTTGTACAAGATTTTTTCCTCTATACTGAATAGCATGTAAAATGTCTATAAATGTACAAACCCACCTCGAACCCACACATCTTTTCCCGCTTGACCCACCAAATCCTTGACCTCGGTGTAGACCCGGTCTCTATGTTCCCCGGTCGACTGAATCAGTTTGAGTGTCCCGTACAATCCTACCGAGAAGTCCGGCTCAGATTCTGCCTGAGGCTGGGCTGTTGTGGCCTGTAAGATATAAGAGTTAAATAATGCTGGGCAATCCACACAACATCATCTAGCCCCAAGCTAAGCAGAGCTTATGTTATGGGTAAAAGACTGACATACTTAATACAATACATTACATAGATAGATATTTTTTATTATACATATAAAAGACTCAAATATTTGCAGATTGTACAAACGTTTGTCCCAAGGCGGGAATCGAACCCGCAACCGGAGCGCAGGCAGACCTTCGCCCGCCGCGCCACATTGGTCGTCAAGATATAATATTCAATAAATAAATAAATATTTACAGACAAATTACACATCACACTCTAGTCCCGAACTAAGCTATGCTTGTACTATGGGAACTAGACTGCTGAATACTTACTTATATAATTTTTTTTGTAAATTCATAATTCACAGTAACACCCAGAAACAAAACAAATATTTTTGTTCATCACACAAATATTTACTCTGGGTAGGAATAGAACCACAGCATGGAAGGCAGAGCTACTACCAACTGAGCTGTGACGCCTGTTAAATTAGTAGGATAGGTATAATGTACCTTATGCTCAGCTTTTTTCTGCAGTTTCTCGGCTGCCTTGGCAGCTTTCTTGGCCGCCTTCTTGCTTGCATCACCTCCTTGCAACGCCTCTTCTGATGCTACCATCTTTTATCTGTCAATATATATAAACCATAGCTTTTTATGATGCTGTATTAAAGATAACTTGAAGAATACTATATACCTACTTTATACGTTTCTCGAACGATGATCAACGAAAAAATCAAACAATTACTATGTGTCAAACTCGGATCAATCGTGATTTGGGTTTCCAGAAACCGGCCGTCAATATGCTTTATTTAAAAAAAACAGAAACATAGTTAGGAGACATATTTAAGCATTATATTCGGCACTTGCCTATATTATTTGAGTCAATATACTTTTCAATACTTATTACAATGTATTGTGACCTCTTTAATCAATAACTTATTAGTTTCAATCGCAAAATAAGGTTAGTAAGTAGGTAGGCAAAAACCGGGTTTTTATCTATAAATAAACTTATTTACCCACAACCACATGTATTTATGCTGAATTAAGTGTATAAATACTGATTTGATTTGAATCGGTTTAAATGTAATTAAATTGATTGTATATTGTTTTTTTTTGGTTGCAAAGTTTAATCATAGCAGTGTCTTGCATCATACAATTATTGCACTTTACTTACGTAGATTCGACGCCGATGTAGACTACTATTGTGTGTGTAATTTCACACTGAAAAGATGCGAAACTGATAAGAATAATCAACAAAGTATTTCGCCGATTTCGCGAATTTTGAGGTTAGGTTGTTGGAAGTACTTGGAAGTCAGTCGTTGACATTGACATTTATAATTTACTGACATTTGACATAAACAAAATTATGAAGGATTTAATACTTCTAAGACCACAACGCCATCTAGCGTGGAATAGCTTAATCAACAAAGTTATTATTGTTGTTATAATAGTTCATACTGTATATTACTAGATGGCGCTTAATATCTTATAAACTTTAATATTTCGTCTAGATAAACAAAACAGAAAATAACTACAAAATAGTGAAAATCTGCCTTCCTACTTATAACTTTATTGATATAACATAAAATATATTATTTTATTAAGTTCAGTTAGTACGAAGTATTCTGTTCAGGAAAATAATAAAATACTTTTTATTTATACAATTTATTGAATACTTATAATAACTTAATAATAATATTCAAGTAGAGAAATTGATTGTACATACACCAAGGCTAGCTTCAGACTGGGCCTAGATTATTATTGATAAAAAGACATTTTGTGTATACAGCCTAAAAATTTAAGTACCTAAAAATAGGATCATTACCCGGGTCATCCCGGGTTACTTAAAACTAATATTTTTGTGTCTGCTTATTTTTAGTTTCACTAAAACTGATTAAATAATCAGCATTTTACAGTCATCACATTTGTCGCACCAATATTAGCACTGGTTGGTTTGGATGGGCGATTATTGGGGTTTTTAGTACCCCGTACTCGAAGTTTGGGGTTTTTGGTACCCAATTCTCGAAGTTGGGGTTTTTGGCACCCCATACTCTAAGTTGAAGTTTTTGGATAAGCAGTGTTGGGGTTTTTGGTACCCGATAAGCAGTGTTGGGGTTTTGGTTCCCCATATTCATTGTAGAGGTACCTTTACTCGAAGTTAGGTTTTTGGTACATTTGCGTTGGGGTTTTTGGTACCCCATACTCGATGTTGGGGGTTTTGATACCCCATACTCGGGGTTTGATTTCGAGGTTGGGGTTATATATCTGTTTGATTTTGAGTAAGATTTTCGATACTCTGATTTTGAACAAGTTGGGGTTTTTAATACCCAAAAAACTTAATAGGTTTCACAACATTTCTCATTTCACAACCTTGCTTGGTTGCTTAAAACACATGTTTATAATAATATTACAGTTATATGTGCATATTAAATTGTTTTTATTATTTTTGGACACATCACTTTTTCTATTTAATAATTTAATTAAATGCAGTGATCATGATTAAGTACATTTTTGTAGCCATTAAAATGTATTATAACATAACGAACGCTTCCAGATATCTTAAACATGTCTTAAGTAGAGATAAACCATTAAAAAAAACATTTGTCTCTTTAAATGCACTAGTTAAATATGTCAATTTTATTATTATTAAGTATGTCAGTCTTCTAGTACCCATAACACAAGCTCTGCTTAGCTTGGGGCTAGATGATGTTGTGTGGATTGTCCAGCATTATTTATTTATTTAATGAATGCATTTCTAGATTGGTATATCTTTACTTACATTGACAAAGTTTGTCTGTTCATGAAACATGATATAATATTGGTAGCAAAAAGTTGTTGTTTTGATATTATTGTCAAAGTTTAGTATTACAATTGTTAATAGTTACAGAAATCAAATAACTTTAGATTTGATATTGATAAGGTTTTTATGTAATTCTTTCCAGATCACTTTTCATATTTAACACTTTCGTATATATAATTTTCAGTTATAGTTTTACAGATGTAATTTGGTAAAGTGTTATATTTTAACTTGTATTTTTCTCGGATCACTTTTTATATTAACACTTGTATAATGTTACTTTGACACTTTAGAATCAAAGTGGATCATTAGATTCATAATTCTTGTTGAATCACTTTTTCTATTTAACATTTCAAAAACATTTAACATTTTGCAGAAATGAATATATACTTTTTGACAAAGTAATATGTTTGTTGAACTCGCAATCAGATTAGTTATTAATTGATGTTTTAATTACATATAAAACACTTTTTTGGATCACTTTTTACATTTAATACTTTAATAAAGTATTTCAAATCATAGTGATGATAGAATTATGGGATGTTTATGGTTATATTTTTTATCTATACTCGCATATTTATCGGATCACTTTTTATATTTATTAACACTTCATATTTTAGTTTTATTTTCCCAGATCACTTCCTCACATAGTTTGATTTCTAAATTCTTTTTTTGCCATTTGACAGATCACTTTTTTTGTTTAATCACTTCACTTTTGTATTATAATCCTTCACCGAATAAGTTTTTGAGGTCGTGCTCGTACAGTGCTATGACCAACATTATACCAATTCCGGTTGCTAATCCCATTAATTGGAGGGCGCATTGACAAAGAGTACCCTCATTGCTATGAGAAGTACTAAGTTCAGGCATCTGAAATGGAAATAAAAAAGTTACATACTATTGTTATTTTTCTTTTCTACTAAGTAAAGTAAAATAATTCTTCAATAAAATCACGCGGATCATTTAGAATCGTCTTACATACTAGGCGATTCTAGGTGCCAGTTCCACGCGACCAGAGCCTAGAAGAACGGGCAACAAACTTACGGCCTGGTTCCTACCGTTTTTTTATATGATCCTTCTTACAAAGAATTACTATTAAACTAAATTAAGTACTGAAGTTTCAGTGCAGTGTCGATTTAACTTAGTAATATAATAATACACATAATATACTGATCATTATTGTACCTTATTTTTAGTTATATTTATATTTATGTGTTGCAAATAAATGTTTTTCTATTTTGTTCTACTATTTTTACACATACAAAACAATTTCAAATAATCCTTATGATTTACTGAATATGTAAAGTATTATTTGATACGTAATATCGTCAAAAACGTATATATCGACGTATTATTTGATAACAATCTAGCGTGATGATAGCGTCAACTACATCGTTATCTAATAATACGCATCATAACATAACGAGAACAGTTATTAAAAAATCAATACAGAAGCAACAAAAAATGACCAAAGATAGACCCTTGCGCAACACCACTTTTATACAGGTAAAACGTGATAGACCATATCGAAAGCTTACGACAAATCCAAAAACATTAATTAATATTACAACATAATTCTAGTTGAGTTGTAATTATTTACATGTTGTGGTATCCTATAATTGGGGAAACACTTAGATTTAAGTCCTTTGTTTGTTTTTTAGTATTTTAGTATTTTTTCCGTTGGATATTCTTATTAAATAAATAATAACTTTTACTTAAATTGTCTTATTTCATTTTTGTTTAATGTATGTTTTTATTGATTACTTGTATCATGTGTCTTGTTGTTGCTGATTAAATGTGTATTCTATTTTATTCATCTATACTTCTATACTAATTTTATAAAGAAGTAAAGTTTGTGTTTGTATATTTGTTAAATTGTAAGGTGTAATCTCGGGATCTACTGAATCGATTTTAAAATTCTTTCACCAATAGAAAGCCACTTTATTGCTGAGTGTCATAGGTTATATAAAAAATCGAGAAATAAAAAGGCTTTTACGTGGTGGTCCGTTTTGCAAAGTGAATCGGAGAAAAAACGGTCGAATTATGCCCAACGAAGTGGGCACGGGTCAGCTAGTCTATTATATAAAAAGCTATATAGTCGTTAACTCACCATATCAACAAGCGCTATATAAAGGAACATGCCAGCCGCCGCCGCGAATAGCCAACGGGTCGCAGACGGTGCATGTCCGGCTAACACGCCGCACACCATACCCACCAGGCACAAACCAGACGACAGGATGTTGTAGCATACCGCACGTTTGACAGACATGCCTGCTTTTAGTAGGACCGCGAAATCACCTGTAAAAAGAATTAAACTTTCGATAGCCTTAAATAAGTTTGGTAGAAACAACGCACATAATAAAAATAAATTTATATTCACGGATATTTCACACATCACACTCTAGTCCCAAACTAAGCAAAGTTTGTACTATGGGAACTAGATTGCTGATAAAATACTTAAATACATACAAAGTAACGCCCAGACATAGAACAAATATTTATGTTTATCACACAAACATTAATTTTGAGTGGGAATCTAACCCACGACCCACAGCATGGAAGGCAGAGCTACTACCAACTGAGCTGTGACGCCTGTCAGTGTTATATGTTTAGTCTAGTTATAATCACCTAATTCATGAGGTAGCTCATGGCATAATACAGCAATAGCAGTTGAAAATCCACCAGCAATGTTGGATGCGAACGCAGCGCCTGAAATAGAAGAAATTAGAGCTTTAAGAAACCGGCGAAGTGCGAGTCGCACGGTGTTTTGAGGTGGTGATTTGATACTATAATGGCTAACAGAAGGTTGTTTTTTAATATGGTCCCGTTTTTTTTAGTTTATTTCATTTACTAACAAAAAAACGGTAGGAACCAGGCCGTAGTTCGTTGGCCGTTCTTCTAGGCTCTGGTCGCGTGGAACTGGCACCTAGAATCACCTAGTATATAAGACGATGCTAAATGATCCGCGTGATTTTATTGTTGTTGTAGTTTAATTGAGTTCAAACTCAATTGAACTTTATTCTATAAAATCCTTTTTTTGATTTTGACTCTCGTTGCTTCAGACTTGGCAATCGCCGCCTTCAAAATGCCATCCAGTAATATCCCTTTCTTTCTTATCTATTAGCAGATAGAGATAATTCGACACGATAAGTACTAGGTAGAAAAGAAAAAAATGGAGGGATCTTTTTCTCTCCTACTGATTATCACTTACCAATAGCCATGCCATCAGTAAAGTTGTGAAGTCCGTCCCCCATGATGACCATCCACGCGACGGACGCGATGGACGAGGGCGGTGCATGGACGTGTCCGTGAGAATGCGAGTGACCGTGGTGTGCTCTAGAATGTTCCCTGGAATTCAATAAAAAAATACATTAAAAAAGACAAAAATAACATAAAACGCATGATTTTAAAATGTGTCCTCTCTGTCGAAGTAAGGAAGATCTTTAATTACTAAGTAAAACTTTGGCTCTACTAAAGGCTGACTTCTTTACTTAATGATTGAATTAATTAAATATTCACGGACAATGAGCGATTTTCCAGGGAGTGTTCTTAGAATACACGATAGATGGCGCTCAACGTCAATTGCATTTCAATGTCAATTGTCAACACAAAAAGTTTTTATATTTTATCTGTGGTGTGAAATTTTTGTCCTAGAAAAATTCAAAACTGTTTGACAAAAGCTAAAAGTCTTCAATCGTGGCAGAAATTTGAAACCAGTATACAGTCTGTTGTCGTCAAAAGTAAAATCCACAAGAAGGTACACGAATGTTATAAGAAAAGCAAACAAAAGTTATCAAAACGCTCAATACACCGAAACGGACGTGACAGGATGATAATGACAGCTACACGACAGAGCTACCAATAGACTATACAGATAAAAAAGAGAGGGATTTTGAAATACACTATGTGTACAGTGCCATCTTTCGACTCTTTTTGAACTATTTTTTTTTTAAAAAGCTGTTTGGAAAATCGCTCATTCACACATCATGTCAAGTCTCAAACTAAGCGCAAAGCTTGTACTTGAGTTTGAACTCGAGTGCCATGTCGTGAATATTTATATTTATTTATGAGGTGTATTTATGAAGCGTCTTATACGTATTATGTTTCACACGCTATAAATGATTAAAGAATATTGTAACTCACCTCAAAATAACAGTATAACTATCTCCATCCTTCAGATCCTTCGCACCGTCTTCTTTATGTTTGATGTTATTCATTTCTACCACCGCTGGCGTCTCAGATTTAAGCAACCAATCTCTTGCAGTAGGCTCTTCTTTCCCTTCCGTGTTCAAAGCGTTAGATGAAACAACACTAACAGAGTTATTATGATTCTTCGCTTTGGGACTGGGAGGGATTTGTCCATCTCTCATATGATGGTCGTCATGAGTGTCTGTATCTATCTCATCATAACAATACGGGTATTCTGAATACTTGTGTTTACAAGTCTTCGTTGTCGGATCTCCCGTTTCATCTCGTTTAAATATCTTTTTTAGAGCGTTTGTGTTCGGATTTGGAGCTTTAGAGCCGCATGATGTCTCATCTTTCAACACCCTGACTCTAGACGGTAGTTTATCATCATCGAGTTTCTGCTGACGCTTTCTCCATTCGACTACAACAGTCAATCCTTTTTCTGTGAAGTAGAAGAAGACTACGCCAAGCATAGCAGCGAGACCTTTCCACATGCCATCATCATGTGACACTCTAGATTCTGCCTCCGTTTCATGGCTATGCCCATGATCGTGTTCTATTGGACTCATAGCGTGCGGCATTAGATGTAGCAACGCATCACCGCATAGCGTCCCAACTGCTAATGCTACAAGGAACTGCAGTAGATGATTGTAATATGTTTTATGCATTATAGGAATGACGGCTACTCCTAGTAACCCACAAGCACTTATCGCTGCTATGCTTAACGAGGAATACAACCATACAGCGTACATGTTTTTGGAGTAGGCGTTCTCATGTTTATCTATACCGGTTTCGACTGTGCTTCGGAGGTGTCTGCTTTTTGTCTCTTTCACACAACCTGTCCGTTCTACACTAGTGTTGGCTAGTTTTTGATAGAGAAGGATGGGGCATATAGTTTGTAACGTGTTTTCGGATATAAGTGTGTCGGGGTTTTCGTTGTGTGTGTGATCTGCATGACCGTGATCATGATCTTGTGGTTTTAATCTTGTATTGACCGTTGTGATCAACTCCTCGCTGCTTACGCACTGAAAATAAAAAAAAACAATAATAATATTTTTTGTTCTACCCTCTTATTTAGATTCTTGAAGTCTAAAAGCTATATCCTAAACTATCCTTGTGATTTTACTGTTAAAAGAATGTATTTATGACTAATTAATTTTGTTATTAGTCTTCAATAAGTTTAACATCTTAATTAAACAAGAGAATCCTTGTCATTTCCTCTGCATATCATTGTTAAAACATTTTATTGTTAAGAACAATAGCATTTCTAGACAAAGCACAATAAATATCAAGGTTTACAACTTACATTGACAACTTCGTCCTTCTGCCCATAAAAATAAGACCTGCTTTCATTCTTCTGACCTCCTTTGATC
The DNA here is from genome assembly GCA_932527185.1 of Ecliptopera silaceata. Classification (NCBI taxonomy): domain Eukaryota; kingdom Metazoa; phylum Arthropoda; class Insecta; order Lepidoptera; family Geometridae; genus Ecliptopera; species Ecliptopera silaceata. Next base: position 1,334,845 of record OW052217.1, on the reverse strand, counting down.
AGATCATTGAGATCAAGCCCCGCTAGCATCCTATTAAAACCTGTCAGGTTCATTGTCATAGTGTTAACATCACCGTACAATTGGAATATCTGCGCTATATACGTATCTGGGTTGACATTTTTAATCTCCCGCTTCGTCCTATCCCTTCCCCGTATCTTTTGCAGTTTCTGATGGTATCTTAGCTTTGACTCTATCTTTCGTTTGTCCTCTACTATGTGGTGGTTTGTGTTAGATATTATCGGTTCGTGGGTGAGCACGTCTACTGTTTTTTTGTCGATGTGTGATCCACAAGTGTGCGCTGCACATAACAGACAGAACATACAGACTGTGACGATGTGGTGCGACATTTTGATCTTATTACTAAGCTTATATTAGGAGTCCATCAGCTGCTAAACCAGCTAGCTGCTAGCTTGATATCTGTGGACAAAGGATAACAGGTTTTAATATATTTGAAAACGATCAATGTTTTTTTTTCTTAACTAATTAATGCAGTTTTGAGGCAGAAGGGATTCTTTTGATCTGTTACGTGTGGCATACTACTTTGATATGAAGGCATTCCTTTGTAATGTTTAGATGTGCCTCTATCTGACTTTTTTTAAGTAATCGCAAGATTATTTTAGTTGGCTTGGTACTAAGAGATGAGCCAACCAGAGATGAACCAAGAGAACCTACCTAAGGTGTTCTACCAGATCTCTTGGTACCAATTTTTTGTTTAAAAGAGTCAGGTAGAGGCATATCCAAACATTACCTACAGAGGTACGCAGAATTTTAAATTCTTCATAAGAAGGATTAAACAAAAGTAAGAGCTAGGCCGTAAGTTTGTTGCTCGTTCTAGGCTCTGTTCGCGTGGAACTGGCACCTAGAATCACCTAGTGTATAACACGATTCTAAGATCCGCGTGATTTTACTGAATAAAGTATATAAGACTATATAAGACGCCGTATATAAGACGCCGCAACGCACAAATCAACAATAGCTGTGCGATGTTGTTTTTGCGATGCGACGCCGCAACGCACTGTTGTGGCCTGGCCCTATGAAGTATATTTTTAATGTGTAGGTATAAACCTTTTGGAAAAGGAAGTGTTTATTTTAATATTAATTAGATACGTTCAATTTTTTATATCAGCATATTAAAGTAATTCGTTTTAACGAATTAAATATAAATAGCTGTAGACGTCATAATATTAAATTACATTGGTATTGATTATTGTCCGAGCAGAAAGCGTCATGGACTTGTGGAACGAAGTTCCTTATCGCGCATTTCGAAAGGGGGCTAGACGGAAAAAAGTAAGACTAAACGTTGTAACGACACTTTTTGCTAGAGTTGTAAGCGGTGCGGCGTGCGCGTGTTTTTCTGTCTCTCTCATAAAAAAAAATCATGTAATACGTTTTCTCCGCTAATTAAGGCCCAAGCGCTCAGTCAGGACGGTAGCCCAACAACAAAAGATGTCGCTAGTTTAAAAAACTGCGGTTTTTCTTCTGATTTGTTAATGGTTTTTTGCGTTTAGTTATCAAAATTCATCTTTGCGAAATTTTATTAATAGATACCAATTAATCAATACAAAATACTATAATTTTAGTAAAAAAAACATGCAGGAGCTTTTGATGAATTTCAAGCTTGCTATCTACTTTGACACGCAAAAATGTTTCCGATATTTGAAACGGCGCTAACGTTTCATAATTTCGACATCAGGTGATAAGAATGAATAGCCCGGTTCGAAGTACTGTGGACTGACATTCAGAGTATTCGAGTTCAAATCTCGGCCAGAATTTTTATTTTTTGTTGCTTCCTTTGTTTCCCAAAATTTAATTTTTTGAGATTTATCTGTGTCTTCTTTCTGCAGAATTTTTACAGACTATTAAAAAACCTACTTTCTTGGTATTTTTTTTGAACTTAAATGCAAAAAAATGCAGTAGATACCTATTACATAGGTTACCTTCTAATAAAACATCTTCAAGAATATTTTTATATGTATTTAATATTTCAATAGTGAGACTCTCTACAGCTCTATAAATTAAACAAATAAAACACATGAATATGTTTTGCCCAAAAACGGGCTACGGGAAATATGTCGTTTTCTGTGGCGTCGCTAAGATTCTTCGAGTGCAGGTGCAGCTGTTGGTGCATTGTCTTGCCTAGAAGACAAAGGATATATATTGTTTGTGGGGCAGTTACATCATAATGCTTGATTGGAGTAGTAGTAGTATTCAAACAAGTCAACCGCGTGGATCGCAAAGCGTGCATGTTTCTTCGGATCCTTTCTGTTACCACAATGAGTTTATAATTGGCACAATTTACTTACAAAATAAAATTTCATCAAAAACAACTACGACTAAATTGACAGATAGCAAGCAATGACAATTATGTCAGCGAGGTTGCCTTACTACAGGTTTTATTTACCCTGACAACAAAAAAAAGGTTTTATTTACCTATATTTCAATGCATTTATTTGGAGGTTTGTAATTTTTCTTACAAATAAGCGTATTTTTTTTGAAGAAATATTTTTTCTTTATATGTATTTTAATAATTATTTTTTTTATAATTACAGAACATTAAAAAACGAACAGTTTGATATTTTTTGCAAGAAAATACATTTATGTTGGCCACACTTTTACAACCAAACAGAACTAGCAGTGACACGTGACTTGGCACGCGTTGTATATTTCGGCTCGGCAACGTTTGATAGACTTTGTTCACTGTAAGTATTTTACATTTATACGTCTTTTTCATATTGCAATTTGTACATAATTTAGTCTATGTTACTCGGTAAAGATATTACATCCTAATGTGGAAAGAATTTTAAAATCGGACGTGTACTTTTGAATTAAATAGTGACCAACAAACAGACAAATCTTATCCTTCAGAATTTTAGTTTAGATAACAGACCACAGTGGAAAGCATGGCAACGTAGCATTTTCAAGAAGAAAAGAGATAGATTTAGTTTTGTTGTCTTGTTTCTCTTCCTACGGCTGGAGAGCTGACAACAAACCTTTGAATTTTGTATTTGAGAGATAATTGTATTAGAGTATTATAGTATTCGAGCGAATGACGTAGTCGTATACTTACTAGGTACCTATACATTGACGACCGATGTGGCGCGGTGGCGCGGTGGCATTGACGACGCGGAGGTTTTGGGTTCGATTCCCGCCTTGGGATAAATGTTTGTACGATCTGCAAATATTTATTTCAGGTGTTCTGGGTGTTTATATATATAATAAAAATTATCTATCTATGTAATGTATTGTATTAAGTATGTCAGTCTTCTAGTACCCATAGCACAAGCTTAGCTTGGGGCTAGATGATGTTGTGTGGATTGTCCAGCATTAGGTATATTATACCTATATACATATTTGTAATTTCTCGACAGGTGGTTCATATATTACGTGTACAGTACATATTGGAGTGCATGGAAAGAGCCTCCTCGTGGCGCACACCGGTAACAGCTAGGCACGGTAAAGCAGTGTTTAGTCTGGCTAATCTTTCCAACACGATGCTACAACAAAGTACAGTTGTAGCATCGACACGATAAGAAGAAGAAGAAGTACATATTTAATTATTACCGCTAGTTTTGTTTCATACTAAGTACATACACTTATTGATTTTATTATGGTGTAGAATTATGCGAACTTTATTTTCATACAATCCAGTTAATAATGCTACAATATCCAGCTAAAAAAAACATAAAAAGCGAGTAACTTTTGAACGACTGAATATCGCTGAACATACATGGGGGTAATATCGATAGAAAAGCTCCTGCATCGGCCCTGTTGCTTTTGGTCCACCCCACCCCTTCTGTTAGACCCTGTATATATATTTTATTTATATTTAATTCTGCACAAAATGATGCAAAAAAACAATGCCGCGTTAGCGGTGTATGCCATATAAGTACGTTACGTGGACGATTGAGCTCCGAAATATGACTAAACAAAACGATACTCATACAATGTGTAGCAAACTTTTTGTTGTTACGTGGTACATTTAACATTTTTCGTGGTTGTCATGACAACTACTTAGTAGTAAGTAAATAAATAAGTCAGTCACAAACACCAACATTTTGTTGTTAAAAAAATCTTATATAGTTTGTAATATTATCTCAAATAGTGCCTATTTTTAATGCAATGTAAGCTAGGTTTCATGAAAGCTGGACAGTCTAGCCCAGATCCTGACATCCAGTTATTCACAGGCAGAAATCCTTGTCGCGAAGAAAGTACTACTAGAAGCATAGGCTGAGACCACCGTGACCAACATTCACCTTGTGCCAAGAAAACATCTACCGATATGTGAAGAGATCGTTCCCGTATCATGAAAGATTGAAGTTGGAAGACGGCGACCAACTTTAAGTCAACATCCATTGTACTGGGTCACCATGGCATGGTGACCCAGTACAATGACAGTTCTTGGCTCCAGTATTCTGGACGTCTGGATTAGTCTAGCGGTATTAAAGGGGACCATTGCCGCTGATGAAAGATCAATATTACTTTTGTGTACTAGTGTTTTTTTCATTTTATATAAGAAAAGTGTATGCTAGCGTCTAAAGTATTCTTTACTATTGTTATAAAGTGTGTGAGTCAGTAAGGTTTATCTACGGGCCGTTTTTAAATAAGTATTTTAGTACTTTATTTTTTACAACAATATTATGGTAAAAAATACATTTACTTTTCTTACAATAAATTGTTTTTTTTCCACAGCCCGGGGGGCCAAACCCCCTAAGCTATTTTTTTTTGTAAGTAAGTATCTACCTATGCTATGTAAAATGCCTTAAAATTATAAGAAAGACACCTGTATGGTTCAACCAAACTTCTTTGCATGGGAGACGGGTGCGGGGAAAACTGAGAGATATTGCAATCTTTACGCTAACAAGTCCGCTTCGAATGTAAATATGACATACTTAGTACGAAAAATAAAAGAAAAACTAAAACGAAAAGAGACAAATGATATCCTATTTCTTTCTACACAAGTATTTAGTTCAAGTAACTAGATGGGGCTCTAGATACCTTTGCTATAACTTAATACCTAGTGCTTCGCACAGATGGTGCATTCACAGTTAGTTCATTTTTTGAACACGCGTCACGTCTCACCTTAAGAGACGATTTTGGTGTTGTAGATGACAAGTAGATAGTTTTTCTTATCGCTATATGCAATCTGTTCCAGACAACTTTCGGATGAACAAGAACTTAATAACTGTGTAGAAAAATGATATAGGTACTTATCCAACTAATATTTTAAACGCGTAATTTCGTATGGATGGATGTATGTTTTGAATTTATTTATTTATATAACGATAGCAAGACGAATTTGAGGGCATCAGCTTTCTAGATGCTAGATGTTGATGTGACGATACTAATAACATCAACGTATTGTTTATAACAATAGATATAAAGATAATAGCTATGACAATACGAACAGCTGTGCAAAACATCGGGATAACAAACTGAATACAAACGGTCTATCTTATAATAAGTTAGCGCAGACTTGAAGTATTGATTACCATACGTAATGATGACATAAAGTCAACCTAAAACTTTTTATGAGATTTTTATTTTATTTTTATTTATTGTGTAAATCCACAGCTCTTAGATTAAAAAGAAATAAACTAATTTACAATACATACAGCCAAAAACGGATTTACATTTTTACGGTCTATCTTATAAAAAGTTAGCGCAGACTTGATTATTGATTTACCATACGTAATGATGACATAAAGTCAACGCTAAATTTTTATAAGATAGGGGGTTAGAATTTAACATGCACTTAACTAAACTAAGATGGGGAGTAAAACTTTAGTTTTTTTCTTCCACTCACTCCTTATCATCAATATCAAACTATATCAGTCCACTGCTGGACGTAGGTCTCTCCCAAGACGCGCCATTGAGCCCGGTCTTCAGCTCTTCTCATCCCACCCACTCACTCCTAATTCGTCAAATCAGAGTCCACTCCTTTCACATTCATATCCTCTTTCACACAATCCAACCACTTCTTTTTCGGCCTTCCTCTACTTGCATACCCAGCCACACTCACATTCATAACTTTCTTCGTAATATGATTTTCATCCCTCATAACATGTCCATACCACGCTAATCTTGCACTCCTCACTTTTTCAATAACAGGCGCCACTTTAAAACTTCCTCTGATCATCATCATTTCCCTGCCCTTATCCCATGTTAAGTGGGGACACAACATGTTTTTTTTCTTCCACTCACTCCTATCATTCGTCAACTCTGAGTCTACTCCTCTCACATTCATATCATCTTTCAAACTCACCTCTGATATACTCGTATATTATGTATAAGTTAATATGTTATATTTATTCGTGCTCTGCCCTCAAGAGCCTACAAGAACGATTCAGTTACTATGCCAGTTGCCACATATCTACCGTACTAATTGGTAGTTATTTAGCGTTGTTATGTAGGCCACTTTCCACTTCTCAACCAGTCAGTTAAAGTAACACTATCACTATCTACATGAATATTATGAAGAGGTAAGATTTGTATGTGTATGTTTGTAATAAACAAACTACTGCGCCGATTTCAAAAATTCTTTCACTAGTAAAAAGCTGCATTCATCCTGAGTAACACAGGTTTTATTTTTTAGTAGTAAAGATTAGGAGTTACGGGTTACCGGGTTACGTTACTAAAGCTGTAGCAAGGACCCCTAATCTTAAGGTGTAAAAAAATGGCATATATATATATATGTAATCTTATGTCCACCCGTGCGAAGCCGGATCGGGTTGACAGTGCTAAATAAATTTTATTACTATGTCATAGACATTTCACACATCGCACAGTCTGGTCCTAAACCAAGCAAAGTTTGTACTATGGGAACTAGATTGCTGATAGAAAACTTATATTTTGTTAGTGTTGCATGGACTTGCCGAATAACCCCTTTACGTAAACAAGACCTTGCCCTTTCAAGGTCTTGCAGTATGGAGATATCTGTACCGCTCGTCTATTTCCTACAATTTTCGTTTTATTTTTGACGGTAGTCACGAACACGTTTATAAATAAAATCAGACTGTTTTATTGTTTTGTGTTGTATAAAGTTTGAGACTACATAAATAATTCTGGACAATCCACACAACATCATCTAGCCCCAAGCTAAGCAGAGCTTGTGTTATGGGTACTAGAAGATTGACATACTTAATACATTACATAGATATTTTTTATTATACATATAAAATACCCAGAACACCCGAAGTAAATATTTGCAGATCGTACAAACATTTATCCCACGGCAGGAATCGAGCCCGCACGCAACCTCCGCGTCGCAGGCGGACCTTCGCCCGCCGCGCCACATCGGTCGTCTCACTTTGTAAAAGACTGGCGCCTGATGTAGATGAATAAAAATCTATATTAAAGGTCACCAGGCCCCACTCTGTAGCTCTTCTTTCTTTCCTACAACTTCTAGCATGTAGTACGATTGTTGTTTTATAATAGTTTATCTATAAAGGAATAATATCAAGGCAATGTCTATGATAAGGTAAAATCAAATAAATAGTCCTTGTAGTTTGTAGTTAAAATGATTTATAAATACTAGTTGGTTCTAAGAACATCTGACCTCGTGAAAATCTTGAGTAGAATTATGAATGCTCTATTTTGATTGAAATCTGTCGAGAAATAACGAAAAAGAAAATCAAAATCAATAAAATTTTAGATAAGTATATTAAGATGATTCAAAATGATCTTTTATTGATTCGATTTGATTTACTCAAAGTACAAGATTGGCTTAGTTTGGGATTAGAACGTGATTTGTAAAATGACTGAATATATTAATTTATTTATATAATATCAAAAAACACTTACTTACTGATTTTTCTTGTAGTTGTAGTTTTAATTAAAAGTTTTTCTTATTTTCAAGTCAATTTTATTAATTTTCAAGACAAAACAATGCAACCACAAAAACACTCAATATCTATATACAAAATAAAGTTAAATTGTTAAAGTATTTATATGTGATCTTATCGTAACGATAAGTGTTTGATAACGGCGTTACACGGCGTTATGATACTTCAAACTAACGAAATATAGGTCGTTGTAAATATTATGTAAACGTTTAGTCCATTAAAAGAGCAAAAGTAATATTTGATGATTTATTGTAGTTTTAATAAAGTTTGTTTTAATATTTGACAGGCAGCACAGCTCAGTTGGTAGTGGCTCTGCCTTCCATGCAGAGTCGTGGGTGCGATTCCCACCCAGAGCAAATGTTTGTGATGAACATACATATTTTTTATGTGTCTGGGTGTCACAATGTATTCTAAGTATGTATTTACAATAAAAAAAGTTTATAAGTATTCTATCAGCAATCTAGTTCCCGCAATACAAGCTTTGCTTAGTTTGGGACTAGAGCGACGTCAAACTTCAACTTCAAGTTAAATTCTCGGAAAAAATTGGTTGTCAAATTTTTTCCAACATTAAGATGTTAGCGACATCTATTATCCCTAGTTCGAAGTAACTCAATGATACTGTTTTACCAACCGAGTTATATGGCTCTACCTATTATCAACCGAGTTATATAGTCAAAAACGGAAGTTATTGCCACTAGACGGACTTAGGGCCTAGACGGACTTACCCACACTGACCTTATTTATTTATTAATATCCTACTAATATTATAAACTTCCTATCCTACTCCTACTAATATTATAAACGCGAAAGTTTGTATGGATGTATGTATGTTTGTAACTCTTTCACGCAAAAACTACTGAATGGATTTTAATGAAACTTTACAATAATATAGTTTATACATTAGATTATCACATAGGCTATAATTTATAAAGATATGTGATTGATCAAAATATAACAATAGTAAGACGAAGTCACCAGTAGCTCTGCCATGAGTTTTTACAATCTATACTCGCTAGCGTCTGTAGTTAAAAAAATGTATGAAGATTTGTACAGCGCCTCTAGCGGATAGTTGGGTACTAAAATTCGTAATACTAATATTTACGTAACTACTGTAGTAAAGTCAGGCGATTTTACTGTGACAACTCATGGTAGAGGTACTGCTAGCAAAGCAATATTTAACTAATTCTACACAAAGTCAAAGTCAAATATTTCTTTATTCAATAAAATCACAAGGATCATTTAGAATCGTCTTACATACTAGGTGATTCTAGGTGTCAGTTCCACGCGACCAGAGCTTAGAAGAACGGGCAACAAACTTACGGCCTGGTTCCTACCGTTTTTTTATATGATCCTTCTTACAAAGAATTACAATTAAACTAAATTATTATACACTGAGCGGAAACAGTCACAAAACTTAATCTAAGTATCTTGCCAAATAACAAGACTATTTCAATTATACTCATACACGTATTAAAAAAACTTCAGTAGAAAACTATTTTAATCTTTATCACCAAAGAAATAAGACTGAAAATCGCCTGAAACTACGTAAAGGAAAATGCAGTTTTTCGTATCTATGTTTAGACTATGACTCATAACGAGTGCGAGAGAGGTAGGCGATACGAATGACGATGTAAGAGGGAGACGGAAACATCTGACGTGGGATTCTTACTACTCTTAAGAGTGCGAATGAGATAGCAAGATCGGAATATAATGAGTGTAAGGGAGACAAAAGTGTGACGTCGGATTATTTGGCAGTAGAATTGTATGGATTGTGGAATAAATCTTGTAGTATAAAGACTAATTACATTAAAAATGTTACTATGTATGACAGGCGTCACAGCTCAGTTGGTAGTAGCTCTGCCTTCTATGCTGTGGATCGTGGGTTTGTAGACACAGAACAAATATTTATGTTCATAACACAAACATTTGCCCTGGGTGGGGATCGAACAGCATGGAAGGCAGAGCTACTACCAACTGAGCTGTGACGCCTGTCTACAACATTATGGCCTCACGGATGTTAAGCGGTAACAACACAATGTCTTACTCAGCACATCCTCTTTGAATCTACGTCATATATTTTTAAAATCTTACCTAATCTGGTCGCGTGGAACTGGCACCTAGAATCACCTAGTAGGTATAACACGATTCTAAGCAATCTGCGTTATTTTACAGAATAAAGTTTATTTGATTTTGTTAACCAAAACTTAATTTCACATATAATTCAAATTTACAACACGACTGCCAAACTCAACGAACATAACGAATCTGTCGTTATTCGTTACAACGGCCGTTATATATGCCATGCCTTTTTTGATTCACGCTTCGAAGAATTTTAAGGAAATTGGCACATGTTGAAACTTGTTCGCGGTAACGGTCGTTAGCTTATTCGTTAGTCGTTATAGGGAAGTTTTTGCCAAAATATTTATGCATGGAAAAAACCTGTTTGTTATCAATTTCAGAAAAAAACCCTTATTTGATAAGGTTTATTAAATAAATAATGCTGGACAATCCACACAACATCATCTAGCCCCAAGCTAAGCAGAGCTTGTGTTATGGGTACTAGAAGACTGACATACTTAATACAATACATTACATAGATAGTTTTTTTTTTATTAAGTAAGTATAAAAGTTTTAAATTAAGAATTAAAGTAAAAATTTTCAAAGTAAAAAAGTCAAAATTTAAATAAAAGTAGTTTTAAATTAAGTATATAAAAAATACCCACAACACCCGGAATAAATATTTGCAGATCGTACAAACATCCATCCTAAAGTGGGAATCGACTTCAATCGGTATACATAATAAATAAATAATCATGGACAATTTACACATAACACTCTACCCGTAATAAGCAAATTTGCTCTGGATGGGAATCGAACCCACGTCCCACAGCATGGAAGGCAGAGCTACTACCAACTGGTCTATCTCATCATCATCATCATCAACAACCTATATCAGTCCACTGCTGGACGTAGGTCTCTACAGACGCGCCACTGAGCCCGGTCTTCGTCTCTTCTCATGTTGTGTTTGCGCTACACTCCGTAGATCGTCGCTCCATCTCGCCGGAGTGCGTCCTACACTACACAATGCCTAAACGCGGTCTCCACTCCAGTATCCGTTTACTCCAACGATTGTCGGTTCTTCGGCAAACATGGCCGGCCCACTGCCACTTCAGCTTGCTAATCCTTCGAGCTATGTCGAACACCTTAGTTTTCTGACGAATAACATCATTCCGGATTCGATCTATAATGAAGTTAAATATATGCATCTTGCAAAACATATTTCGTAATGCATTGCACATTGGAATGCACAAGTAAATATCACTGGTCCTACCTGTTTCATATTTTGTTGCAAACAAAATAATAATCATAATCGACAGGCGTCACAGCTCAGTTGGTAGTAGCTCTACCTTTCATGCTGTGGGTCGTGGGTTCGATTCCCACTCAGAGCAAATGTTTGTGTGATAATCATAAAAAATGTTCTGTGCCTGGGTGTTACTATGTATTTTATGTAGGTATTTACAATAAATATGTATATATTAGTATTTTATCAGCAATCTAGTTTCCATAGTACTAGCTTTGTTTAGTTTGGGACTAGAGCGCGATGTATGAAATGTCTATGAATACTTATTTATTTAATTATTTTAAGATTCATTGATTACGTCATTTTTTTTTGTTAATGCATATAATAGATAATTTCACTCATATCGCTCATCATAAAACATTTATTCTAGGTGGGAATCGAACCTACAACCGACAGCATGGAAAGCAGACTGACCAACTGAGCAGTGACGCCTGTCAATTAAATAAAAAATGTGATTGTTATTCCAACTTAGTATCAAATTACTACTAAATACGATTCCTATACAAAACAATACATATTTAAATACATAGATGGGTATGTACAGATCCGGTGTCTCATCATTGCTATACGACCACCAATGGTCATCGTAAAATATGATTCTTAATCGATTCGGCGATCGTCTGACAAAATAAACAAAGGTTTCTGAGAATTTAAGATTATCCGAAGTACCTACTTAATATTATTAAGTTACTAGCTGACCCGTGCCCACTTCGTTGGGCATAATGGGCATAATTCAACCGTTTTTTCTCCGATTCACTTTGCAAAACGGACTACCACGTAAAAGCCTTTTGTTTTTTCGGTTTTTTATATAACCTATGACACTCAGCAATAATGTGGCTTTATATTGGTGAAAGAATTTTTAAAATCGGTTCAGAAGATCCCGAGATTACCCCTTACAATTTAACAAATATACAAACAGACAAACTTTACTTCTTTATAATATTAGTATAGAATAATTATTCCTACTCCTTATCATTGAAAAGTCTCAATTTCTGATAACAAATCTTCATCAACAGTAAATCAGTCAGCGGTACAGTAACGAAGGTTAATGATAAAATCTAAAACAAACGACTATCTGTTTTCAAGATGAAATACAGTACTGTCAAGTTGTGTCAGTGACAGTCTTGTGGCCTGTCTGAAGCTACAGAGGCCTAAGCACGAAAAAATGACAATCGTTAACGTATCGAAACAGTGACGCATTTGAGATACACTGCGCGTCAACATCAGATTAATCGTCTAACGTTTAGTCGGATATATTTTGGAAAGTGTGCGATTGATCTTTATGAGTGACTTCCCCCAGCTCCATTCCATCATCGGATCACCAGAAGCTTCCGTGCGTCTGGTGATGCGATGATGGAATGGTGACACTCGTTCATGGTGGACATACCACCTGTCCGCACAAAACGCTTTGAACACTTTTATTTTAAGGATCTCTAAGGAATGGAATTCCTTGCCGGCCGACGTGGTGGGTGTTTCATAAAAAATAACAGCGCAGTGTGTCTTAAATACGTTACGTTTACGATTGTCACTGTTATTCGTGCTAAGATATCAGCTGTCAAAGTTAGTATCAGGTAGACATTGTACACAAAAAAGAGACAAGAAAAAAACACGCTAACGCGTAAACTACTAAAATCTTTATTTAATACCAATTGTATGTAATAAAAAAAATTATTAAGTAAATGTATTGTATACATATATAAAATGCATATTTAAGGCTGTTACGCATTACATAGCGAGTAACTCTATATTTTAAATATCTTTGTAAAGTTACCAAGTGACCCTTCTGTACATAATGTCAATACTATTCTGTGGCCGCAAGTTAAATAAATCATGCAAGTTATTTGAGCGATGTGTTCTTCCATTGAAATGAATTAATCTTTGTTTTGTAATAAAGAGTCCGTTTCATGGAATCTTTGATATGTTTTATTACTGGACGTTCAATACCGATTATTATTTTGATAAGCTGACCCAACAGACGTTGTCCTGTCATTCAAACCAACAGTTATTTCAAACGTGCTTAGCACAAATGCGCTTAATGTGCGAGCTAGAATTAAAAAAACGTGCTTAGCAAAGAGTTTATAAAGCAAAAAGCATTGGTTCTTTATATTAACTTACTTAATTATTTAACTGTTTTGTAAAGTAATTTAATTAAGTTAGTTAATTTAAAGAACCAATCTCAAAAATTGATACAGGGTTACACAGAAAATTATTGTTTATGTTCGCAAAATAGCTTAAACTAGTAAATATATAACAGTTCAGCCGCAATAAAAAAAACCCTGAAAAATTTGAATTTCTCGCTAGAGCGAGAGGTATCACCTTAATGAACAAGTTGACCAACGGATCCACCTATTCTTTATGTAATGGTCACTTGTCAAGACGGTGACTGAACTAATTCATCAGTATTGTATCTGTAGCTCTAACATGAGTTTTTACTATACCTACTATATATACTATACTCGCTAGCGTCTGTAGTTAAATAAATGTATAAAGATTTGTACAGCGCCTCTAGCGGATAGTTGGGTACTAAAATTCGTAATACTAATATTGACGTAACTACTGTAGTAAAGTCAGGCGATTTTACTGTGACAACTTATGGTAGAGGTACGGTACATTTTTGCATTAGAGCGTAACCGCGGTTAAGGCGCGTGCATTTTTAGAATTATTTATCTCCTATACCCACCTAGGTACATAAATAAGTAAACCTTGAAATCGTTTAAAAAAATTCGCCAATATAAAACCACTTAAATTTAAAAATAAAGATCAAGTATTCGCACCGAGTACGAGTTTGTTTACTGCTGACGTCACCGCACGTAATGCAACATTCGGATTTAGATCGTGTGCGCACGAGTCGCAAACGCCCGCTACCGATAACCTTATCGCGATAACGCGCGTTACGTTATAAACGAGTCATAGACTTGGTAGGCAGATGGGACATACCTAAAAAGTGATTTTTTATTCGGTCCATGATCTGTAGCTCTACCATGAGTTTTTACTATACTATATATACGATACTCGCTAGCGTCTGTAGTCAAAAAAATGTATGAAGTATTGTGCAGCGCCTCTAGCGGATAGTTGGGTAATAAAATTCGTAATACTAATATTTATGTAACTACTGTAGTAAAGTCACGCGATTTTACTGTGACAACTCATGGTAGAGGTACAGAGGGCTTAGTCCGAGCTTGTATTTTAAAACTCCCTACTCTCGAGCCGAGAGTCGTCTCTCGGATGTCCTTATATTTTTGTAAGAAGTAGAGAGAGAGATCCGAGAGACGACTCTCGGCTCGAGAGTAGGGAGTTTTAAAATACAAGCTCGGACTAAGGGCTCTGGACGGCCAGGAGAGGGATTGGTGGTGCCAGGGACCGGGATAAGTGGGCTTTAATAAAGGCTTTGGGAGGGAGACCTTAGCCCAGCAGTGGGGACAATATAGGTAAAAAAAAGTATGTTTTTGGGCTATCTTTAACGCGATCTAGGAATCGTCAAGATGTAGCGACATCCAGTTTTGAAATTGAAATTTAATATATCTTGTCACGGTTTTGTTTAGTTTTACTATACGGAATAGTTACTAGAAATATTCGCGGTCGGGAAGTAGTATAGTATAGCTTAAGTATTTGCCATATGAATTTGTATTCATAATATTTATGAATACCATAATAAACATGTAATTTTATGTATTCACTGTTCAATAACATGAGTAATAGAAATGACCTTGGCTGTTTCGAGGTCATCAATGTTTTATGTAACACTTATTGATTAATACACACATATCTGTATTTTACATGTATAATAAAACATATCTATCTATGTAATGTGTTGTATTAAGTATGTCAGTCTTCTAGTACCCATAACACAAGCTCTGCTTAGCTTGGGGCTAGATGATGTCGTGTGGATTGTCCAGCAATATTTATTTATATCTAGTTAATGATGTATCTGAACAGTTACGGCCGGTTTCTCGAGCGATGATCAACGAAAAAACTCAAATAATTACTGTGTCAAACTCGGATCAATCGTGATTTGGGTTTCCAGAAACCGGCCGTTAGTCTATGGTTGTCAAAAACAGCACTAATTGATCGAGCGAACGAAAGCGAGCGAAGCGTCTCAGTTTCCCAGAAATGCTTTATTGCTTTCGTCCTTGTGTCTGTTCTCGCCTACATTACATAGGGATTAGTCCGAGATTGCATTTTAAAACTCCCTACTCTCGAGCCGAGAGTCGTCTCTCGGCTCTCTCTCTCTACTTCTTACAAAAATATAAGGACATCCGAGAGACGACTCTCGGCTCGAGAGTAGGGAGTTTTAAAATGCAACCTCGGACTAAGCCCTCATGTCGCATTTTTCAACCGATTTTAACGATAATTAGAGTACAAGTTTCTTTAATTCAGTTTTTGAGTCGCGTTTTTCTATGAAATATAATAGTGGCTTTTTTATAATAAATCATTAGCACTTTGTTGTAGTAAATTTATCTCAGAGTACGATTTTTTCATTGTTCGCAATTTCGATTTGTAAACATTAGAATACCAATGATATTATTTTTATAGACACAAAAGGCATAATAATGTATTCTATAATTAGCAGGTCAATTACCCGTCACTGTTAGAACTCGTTATACCTACCTTTGTCACACCCGCGGTTTATAAATAGCGACGTCTGCGCATAGTCTCCGAAAATACGTCTTGGCTTAGCCCACTCATAAAATATGCTGCAACTTTAGTATTTATGATCTTGTAAGATATAATAATTAAATTATTACGTAAATGAGTAAGACTTCAATCGCTCTCGACAATGTTAAGAACACGTTTATATAGATTTCTTTAAAAAGTACTTTTCAAGTTTAACTGTGATAAGATCTTTATTAACTGGCACTAAATACTAAATACACAAACTTTGAAAAGGTACAGGTAGGAATATGGGATTATAATGTTTGCCACACGTATGATATTGATGGGGATCGAACCTACGAATACAGCAAAGTCAAAGTCAAAAATATCTTTATTCAATAAAATCCCAAGGATCATTTAGAATCGTCTTACATACAAGGTGATTCTAGGTGCCAGTTCCACGCGACCAGAGCCTAGAAGAACGGGCAACAAACTTGTGTGTAGCATAAAAGACAGACCTATCAAGTCTGACTTCAAGTGGGGTTATTATTTTGATCCGGACTTGTTCTGTAGCATACTAGCCGGTTTTACGATGCCGCAGAGGTCATCAAGATGATCAAAGGTCACTTATATCAATTCAGTTTGAGGTCAATTCGTGGATCTTTAAATATCTGCGAGGATTTATGTGATTGACTTAAATCACTTTTCCCCTATCTTATAAAAAGTTAGCGTTGACATTATGACATCATTACGTATGGTAATCAATACACCAAGTCTGCGCTAACTTTTTATAAGATAGACCGTTAAAGTATTCGAACTTTAGGATTAGTTTAGTAAGTTTTGCGTACCTTGGGGGTATGGCGCGTTTATTATATTTATTTAATGGTAGACATTATGATATGTATGAATATAAAATAAGCTTATTTTATTTGTGCTATCTCAGACTATATGTACGTACCTACCTACCTAACTAAACGATTAACAATACAATATTTATTAATCTGCTAAATATCTATATTAAGTAAAGAATACTTACTTAATTTTTTTTGTAAATACATACATGGTGGAATACATAAAAACACCCAGATACAGAACAAATATTTATGTTTATCACACAAACAATTGGTAGGAATCGAACCCACGACCCATAACATGGAAAGCAGAGCTACTACCCACTGAGCCTGTAAGATGTTATAATATTAGTAGGAAGTAGAATTTCTTACTATAAGGTGATACCTCTTGCTCTAGCGGGAAATTCAATTTTTTTTGGGTTTTTTTTATTGCGGCTGAACTGTTATATCTTTTACTAGTTTAAGCTACTTTGCGAACATAAACAATAATTTTCTGTGTAACCCTGTATCAATTTTTGAGATTGGTTCTTTATAATTAATTATTAAAAAAAAAATGAATTTCCCGCTAGAGCGAGACCTTAAGACTGTGTTTTTTTCAATTGACATGCACAAGCACAAAGAATAAATCAAGTCCAATATCTGTCCTTCAAGAAGCAGAGGTTCTAGATGAGATCACGAGACGGTGCATTGACCCCGTCTACTATGTTAGTTGGGCAAATACAGACGTAACTTGAACTTTTGCAAAAGTAGCGAAACAGAACTACTTATTCAATGAAGTTGCATTATGAAATTAACACTAATATAAAGAGGAAATATTTGTATTTTTGTGTGACATAGGCTATATTTATTGATACAAAAGATAAGGGATGCTTACTAAAACTATAAACCTTAACCTAATGTCTAAATAGATTAATTAGTATTATGTCTAAATAGGCTTTTATTGAGGAACCTAAAATACGAGTCAGATCATAACATTTAATTTGACCCCTGAAGAATAAAATAATCATCAAAATCGATCTATTATTAGCGGATTAATCACGTTACAGAACATTTAATCAAAAAACGAAATGCGAAAGTCTGAAGAAGAATTCTAAGAAGAATTCTAAAGTCGTTTAAAAATTTAACTTAATAAAAAAATAATAATTTATAACATAACACATAAAAAATCGTAGCAAGAAAGTACAAAAGTCGAGACATTTCATTTCTTTTATCAATAACATGGTGTATTTTCTATACAAATACAGACGACGAACCAGCCGTTCAATAAATTGCCGATAATTATTGGTTATTGATCCCAATTTATGAAGACCTATAAAGCTGCTGTATTGCCCTATTTATGTACGTAATCTAGATGATTTATACGCTATACGACATTTTACTCATGCCCCGATAGACATCATTTTATTTGCTAAAAAAGTAACAAACAAGATACACAAAAAAAATAACCTATTTTAGAATTATGGAGAGCAAGGTACCACCAGACCACTGATGGTCTTGCTATTATTGGATACAATACTCATTATTTTGTAATGCGACATTTAACAGGCGCCACAGCTCAGTTGATAGAAGTGCCATAACAGGACAGGATAGTTGTAACAAGCAAAGCCTTTGATTAGAATGACATACATATTTAAGTATTCAAAGCCTTTGAATAGAATGATATAACTAAGTGTCCGATAAAAGTGTAAGGTGCAGCATTACTGTTATACGATATGATAGTGTAACACGCTGTTGTTTGCTGAAATTCTAGACGTTAAGATATGGAAAAGATTCATATAAAATATATAATAAATATAGAGCTCATATAAAAGTATATAACAAACGTGGTAGAAATTCTAAACGCGTTAAACTTCGATCCGGATATCATTATAATATATTTCAAAAAGCAATGATATAAGACTTACCCCAAATGTTATATAATAAGATCCAAATCACGAAACACAACCTCAAATAATGACAGCCACCCTAGGACTGTGGACAAAATCGCGAAAAATCTTAGTTTTATACATTAAAACCGCGGGAAAAACGAACCAATACGGAAGAAGGAAGGATGCGTTTTTGCAAATTGAATTTTGAACGCTCCATTAGGCAAATTGCCGCCCTTTTGTTGTGCACTCTATTGTAGTTTTTCTTCTAATTGATATAAAAAAGTTTGTCATATCAACACGAATAGCGGTAAAGTTTTAACAGTATTTGGATAACATTTCAGGCTATTACTTGTCGTATTGTGGTTTAGTGTAAATCGTGACTCTTATAAATGATGGAAAATAATTTACAAAGTTAACACCAAGGTTGGTCCCTGTGGGACACCACACCGATGATAGAAAATGTGAAAGTTACTTGTTGTTTTGTTAATGGTTTTAAGAGTTTCTGCAGTATTATTAAGGTATGTCACCGGAACGAAAAGTAACTACAGTTATTTTAATAGTAGTTTTAACAGTAGCTATAATATGTGAGGTTTTCAATCAAAAGCTTCTGCAAAGTCTTAATGAGATTTTATCGCATCAAGTAACAAATAATTATGTTTTTGTATTAAATACTGATAAAATTCAAATGGAATCTTGAGTGCCTATAAAGTTTAAGTTAGTCTAAAGCTCGGAGTGAAATAATGCTCTTTACAAGTTTTTATATATTTTTTTTAATTGATTTGTCTAACAAATACCTACTCCTGTTTATTTTTTCTTACTTAAATAAAATAATGTTTGTTTATTCTGTCAATCATATCATAATATAAATCACTGTAATTGTGTCTCAAAATATCTAGTTGTAATTTAAACGCAGAAAGTGACGACCTACTTTACTTTCAGATATTTTAACAGAAGTGGGCACCTGTTGATTAGCAAACGGTTACTGTAACCTACGTTTGTAATAAAGATATCCCGCGAGTTGTAGATACAGTTATTTATACAACCGCTTAGTATTTTTAACCTATCCTTCCTTCCTACTTATATTATAAACGCGAAAATTTGTAAATAAGTTTGTTACTCTTACACGCAAAAAATACTTTATGGATTTTAATGAAACGCGCTTCAATAGCGCGGATCTAGGAATCAGCGATGACGGTGGCATCTAGTTGTGAAATTGGAACTAAATAAATTCAGATCAAGATTGAACCCGATTTGGTTCATTTTCGGAAGAAAAAAATAATTATCTCATAAAAACTCCAAGACTATTTTTAAAATCATGGTCATTTTTGTCGATGATTCTATAGTAAAATATCAACTAGACTAGTTTGTGGCACACACGAATACTAGTCTTCCCCATTCAAGAAATTGTTGAAAGCATTAGTAAGTTCTGGCAAGTCCAAAGGGCTGAGCAAAAATAAATGTGACAATCGTAAACGTAACGTATTTAAGACACACAGCGCTCTAACACTACAATGTTCGACAACAAAGCTGATGTTGACGCGCAGTGTATCTCAATTACGTCACTGTTTCGATACGTTTACGATTGTCACATTTATTCGTGCTCACGTTGCTGGCATTTCGCCGATTGGGTCACTCACAAGTACTATGTCAAATTCTGATGACACAGTCAAATGGCTACGATGTGACGAACGTCATAATATTAAGATGAAAATAGATTGTTGGTAGATGCAGATGGCTTCTTTAAATAGATAAAGAATTCTAGTGGGACTCAGTGACTCTTCAATGAGTCATAATTTATAAAAAAAGATAAATTAGTCTTCATTTATCATCTACATCTACACTAATATTATAATGAGGAAAGATTTTTATTTAGATTTTTGTGTGTGTGTATGTTTGTAATGAATAAACTAAAAAACGAATGCGCCATTTTCAATAATTCTTTCACCATTACAAACTTACATTCACCCTGAGTAACATAGACAATATTTAGTACTAGAAAATATTAGGGGTCGTTACTAAAACTTTAGTAACGTAACCCAATGTCCACCTGTGCGAAGCCGGAAAGGGCCGCTTGTAAAATAGAATTTTCAAGTAATAGGTCAACATGCTACATCGTAACACAATATGAGATCAAATTCATTAATTATAAAACAATACTTTGTGTGAAAAGTGATATAAATTCCAAAACAAATTGGATTATCTTTTGCAGCGACGCGTGACCCAAGGGCTGGTGAGTGAGTCTGTTCCAACGTATATAGTAATGTTGATCATTGCTATTCAGAGCCTACGGCCTAGTTCCGTTTTTTTGTATGATCCTTCTTTCTGGGAAATCCTCCACAACACGCGTTTGCAGAAACACTGAATATTAGGGGATATGTGTGTTAAGTTAGTCAAAAACAAAGAAGCCTTCAGGAGAACCAGACCTTAAGATACTTGAGGTCAAGCAAGCCTTCATCACCAGAGGTCATATGACACTTTATACTTACCTACCAAGTATAGGTTAAATTGTAGGACAGGAAAGTAGATCGTAAACGTATTGAATACAAATGATCGGACAAGGGACTTGTGAAGTCATACTATAGTCTGTTGAAGATGGGTTTAGACCTTCCGAAGGTGAAACGTGCGGTGAAGAATGAGGGAGTGTGTTCGAAATAAATGACAGTCGACTTCGCCGATACTTTTAAGGTAGGTATCTTACCCAAAGGCTAAAAACGGGACTGAGGGAGTGTGTTCGAAACAAATGACAGTCGACTTCGTAATACTTTTTAGGGTTCCTACCCCGTGTCCCAAGAATAGAACGGGATTCGCTGAGACTCAGCTGTCCTGCTATCTGTTTGTCTGAGAGGATTCAAAAACCTTTTATTTTGTACACTATAGGCAATCATTTGACCGCAATCTCGCTTGATGTTAAGTGATAAAGCAGTCAGTGTAACTGTAACAGCTTCTCCTAGATAAAAAATTTACAGTATCCACTTGAAAACATCTAATTTGTGTGATCAGGACATCATGTCTGCGCTAACTTTTTATTAGATAGATCGCTAGTCTATAAAATTTAACAGGCGTCACAGCTCAGTTGGTAGTAGCTCTGCCTTCCACGCGGTTGTTCGATCCCCACTCAAAGCAAATGTTTGTGTGATGAACATAAATATTTGTTCTATGTCTGGGTGTTACTATGTTATTTATAAAAAAAATTAATATAATTATTCTATCAGCAATCCAGTTCCCATACACACACAAGCTTTTCTTTGTTTGTGACTAGGGTCTGATGTGTGAAATGTCCGTGAATATTTAATAACAGATACTGTTATTACGGAATTATTACTATTACGTTACCTACTGCTCATTTACGTAACAAACCTACCGGAACGCTACGTAGATGGTCAGCTGACATTGGGCGAAGCCCTGACATAGCGACGAGGTCACCATTCTGTAGATAAAGTGTTCTTAATCATCTGTAATATTGATTTGACACGGTTTTAGTTACAATAGCACTTATCTATAGTAAGTTTGTTGCCCGTTCTTCTAGGCTCTGGTCGTGTGGAACTGGCACCTAGAATCACCTAGTATGTAAGACGATTCTAAATGATCCGCGTGATTTTACTGAATAAAGTAATTTTTGACTTTGACTTTGATCTACATAATACTTAGACTAGTCCTAAACTGTTGGCAGACTAACAGCCAGATGGATGGACGATATCGTTGCCGTACAGGGTAGGATCTGGATGCAAAAGGCCCATTTAAGGAAAGAGTGGCGTTTGAGGGAGGAGGCTAATACCTAGCAGTGGGCTAGTACGGGTTGCCTATGATGATGATGATGGAACTATAAAAAAAATACTTGTATACATTGACAGGCGTTACAGCTCAGTTGGTAGTTCTGCCTTCCATGGTTTATATTCGATCCCCAAAGCTAATGTTTGTGTGACGAACATAAATATATGTTCTATGTCTGGGTGTTACTATGTATTCTATGTATATTGTGTTATGTATGTATATGGTTACCGAACACTGCGCGCTAACGCTGCAACGTTCGACAGTAAAGCTGTGGCTCTATCATGAGATGTCACAGTAAAATCGCCTGACTTTACTACAGTAGTTACGTCAATATTAGTATTACGAATTTTAGTACCCAACTATCCGCTAGAGGCGCTGTACAAATCTTCATACATTTTTTTAACTACAGACGCTAGCGAGTGTAGTAAATACCTATGCTATAGTAAAAACTCAAGGTAGAGCTACTGATGTTGACGCGCAGTGTATCTCAAATACGTCACTGTTTCGATAAGTTTACGATTGTTACATTTATTCGTGCTCCAGTGCATTTTCTGTCTGAGAAAATCTTAATTTGATCTTTCTACACGTTGGCTTGGCGTTATCTGCGTTATGTCACACTAAAATAGATTTCCAGAGTCACGTATAAATGACAAACAACAACGTATTGTAAATTTTGCGTGTCTGACATACACTGCGCAGTGACGCTGGAACGTACTACAGTCGAGCTAACGTTAACGCGCAGTGTAGCTCAAACACGCTATTTTTTCGATAAATTTACGATTGTCTTATTTATGGAATCTTTTAAACGTGATTTGTAAAAGACTTCGTCCGAGTTTCTTTAATTATCAGATCGCGATTTCCATCACGTTCGTATCTTCATTTTATCTATTTATTTATAAACTTCGTAAGTGCACGTTTTGGATATGATAGTAAAAAAAATCTTTATTGTGAACATAGCTATAAGTTTTTAGATAGTAAGTAGTTGCCACTATAACAAAAAATACTAAAAAAAGAAATAAATAAACTGTTACTGATTTGGATCAGTTAAACTATCTATAGATCGTTTGCAACGGTCTGTAGATAGCTCAACTGTTTCTTATGTATTTTATATGCCTATGTACATTTTGTAAATACTGTCTTATGTTTGTTTGCATTAAAATATTATAATATAAATATTTAGAAAGACTCTTGTATAAAAACTATGAAACCCTTAGTGTGATGCAGGTTTTTTAAAATATAATTTAAATAGAAATACATTATATAAATAAATAATTCTGGAAATTATTACAATTTCATTAAAATAATAAAAAAACCATTAAATTAAGTTTACTCCTATACCTCACACAATACATCCGTTACTTTCAGTTACAACATTTTAATATTCTCTGTTCATCTTCAAACGGCAACACTGAATAAATAAAACCTCATTATTGAGGTCTGACCTTGACATATCTACTATCAGTAAGTCATACTTAATAGATGAAGTAGAATTAAGTTTCATGTCTCAGATCTCCGCCTTTTTGTTAAAAGATTAGTAAACATAAATCCCCATAAACTCCGACATTGGCAAAATCGTGGCAACCCTAGCCTGCGAAAAGCCACTAAGAAAGAAGAAGAAGTTTCATGTCAAAATTATGACTTGACGATTGACTGATTTTACAGGCATATTTCAAATAAACACTTGACATATGAAATATGCCCAGATTTGGGCTAAACAGAAAAATTAAGACTAAAAGTTGTAACAATACTTTTTGCTGTAGTTGTAAGCCCTGTGCATGTTTCTCTTTTTCTCTCTCATAGAATGCAAGCCAGTTATTAAATTAAGAACTTCGTTCCATCCGGGTGTCCCTTGACACCTCTCAAGTTTTATTTTATTTTATACAATTTCGTTGGATGATCGCGCTTAATGGAATTTGACAATGAAGATGACGATTGAGCAGATTACTTTTTTTTAACATTGTGGCAACACAGCTTGAACTAATACTTGTGTGTCGGAGACATCAAGTTTGTTCTGTTTCGATGTTTATTTTAAAATTTACAAATAAAATGTTTATGTATTCTATCAGTAATCCTAGTTATATTAGATGTTGTGTGAAATTATGATTTTTATTTATTTTAGTATGTTTGTTTGCTATCTACATATTTATTGTAGTATGTTTGTCTGTAGTATTTTTATTGATAACACATATTCATTCATTTACTTATTTTATTATAAAAAAAGTAGGTAACTTTACTAGTTCAAAAAATAACTTTTGTTTACAAAAAGTAACATATTCATTTGAGACGTACAAAAGAAAAGTAGATTATTAACGCTATTACAAAAACACACTTGTAGAACTACGAACTGCACGCTCGTACTATTTGCATTATAAACCCACCTATACCGTTTGTTTGACGACAAAAAGCAAGTTTTCTACTAAATTACAGGTCTTTTTTTCCCACAGTTAGCTGATATTGTGTATTTATACCAATCCAGAGCGTATTATGATAGATGATACGGCTACCGAATCCGGCATCACCAAATATAACAACAAATATTTGCCACTTCCATCAAATATTTACTGACCTTAATAAACTTTCACTTTGTCGGCAGCTGGAAAAATCCTTTCCGTGACGACGCGAACATAGCACAACACGTGGATTTTAATAGATAATGCTTATTTTACACAATACAATCTGTTTTTTTATGAATTTCTCGAGTGACACTCGCGCGCGTTATTAGCGGCTGTCTGTCTGCTCTGCAGCGCGGAACGCACGAACGAAACGAAACGAAGCGATTGCGTTACTTTGCGTTTTGTTTCGAGTGGTTTTGCGTTGCATGCAACTTCGCCAACCTCGACGTGCAAAGGCAATATTGCCAGTAGTTTTTAGGTATTATTTATAGATTAAATTATACATAATAATGTATCCATATTATTTATGATAGAAGGTATTTCGTTTTCAGAAATGTGAGGGGTTAGGTATCTATCTACCATGCCATGACCGAGAAAAAATAGGTGCTAGAGTCTGTCAAGCGAAAGATGGCACTCGATTTTTTACGTAACTTTGTACATGGCAATAATAATGTGTTTCTACCTTCGGACACTATGTTCTATAACGGGGTAAAGTCAGGGTGGCATAAAATAATAATTGTTAATAACGAATTTTAACTCACGCTAATGAACTTATGAAATAAACTCATTTTATTATTTTTTTATCCTGAATCGGAAAAATACGCAAATACGTGGGGTACATACATATTCTAGTACATAGACTTTTCCAAAACATTAGGGAAAATTGGTATCGGTGTGTGGCAGTACTGTTCCCCTCAATGTTTATAAGATGGCGGCCTAGGGCATTTTTGGTGTGGTTTGTTTGAGAATACATTTTGAGTTTTTTGCGTGTTAAAATGCCTAAAACAATCAAGAGTGGCGTGCGAAAGTTATTATTCTGTATGATATCCAAGTATCAGGAGAAGCAGCAGGAAAAAGAAGCTGTATTCCTGCAGAAACAGGATTGTTTACGTATTGTGGTCGATTTCTTAGGTTTGTATTGCACAAATATTTTGATACTTTGATAACATTTTTGTGGTTCTCGACTTTTATTTTCTTTTATTAAAATACCTACTGTTGTCTTCTTTTATGATATCTTAATAACATTAATAGCATACTACACATTTGGAAAAATAAACATTGCATTAGGTATAATTTATGAATTATTGTTATTTTACAGCTAATATGAAGGAAGTAGCAGGAGTTACCGAAATAATGCGTACAATTGAGAAGCTAACTGATTTGGAAAGTAAAGTAAGAATAAAATCGCAGAACGAGTTCTTGGATGAAATATCTTCACTCACTGGTAAGTTTTTACTTAGCTCCACCTGTACTTAACTACTGTTGTGTTTCCAAATGGAAAATATGTTGCTCAGATCTGCCTGACCACTTTCATACATTTATTTTATTGTATTTGCAGAAGTAAGTGTCAGAACATTAAAGAGGATTAAAAATGAAGGTGTGGTGAATGAAGGTGTCTGGAGTACTCCGGGTAAAAAAAGACCTCACCAGTCCACAGTGTCAAACCTGGATAGTTTTGACATGGATGTTATCCGGAATAAGCTAAACGAGTTCTACATTGTAAGAAAACAAGTCCCCACATTAAGAACTTTGTTGGCGGAACTAAAAGAAAGCATTGGATTCAGTGGATCTCATGAGACTCTTCGTCAAATACTATTAAAGAGTGGCTATGAATTCAAGAAAAACAAAAATGAACGTTCGTTGTTGATCGAGCGTTATGATATCTCTGCGTGGAGACATCGATTTTTACGGACAATAGCTTCAAAGCGTTTGGAAGGAAAACCCATCATTTATTTAGATGAGACTTAAATCCACAAATCGTACAAGCCCAAAAAGTGTTGGCAAGGCCCATCAACAAGCGTTGTAGTTGAAAATATTTCATCGGGAAAACGCTACATCATTGTCCATGCTGGATCGGAGAGAGGCCCTGTTCCGAATTCATTGTTAGTGTTTAGCACTAAATCGAAAATGGCGGACTACCATCACGATATGAATGCTGCGAATTTCAATAAATGGCTACAAGAAAAACTCCTGCCAAATTTGAATGGGCCAAGTCTGATAGTAATGGATAATGCCTCATATCATTCGGTCATTAATAACAAAACACCTACCGCTCAAACCCGCAAACCAGAAATAAGAGAATGGCTTACGTTGAATGGTGTTGCATTTGAAGAATACCACACCAAAGCAGAACTGCTATGTTTTGTAAAACAAAATACACCAGAACGAATTTATGAAGCAGATGAAATTTTAAAACAGAACGGTCATGAGGTATTAAGACTTCCCCCATATCACTGCGACTTGAACCCAATTGAACTCATATGGAGTTTGGCAAAAAGAAAGGTGGCCATGAGAAATGTGAACTTGACTGCAGCACAATTTGAAAAAGTTGTTAAGGAGTCATTTGAAAGCATAACAGCAGATGATTGGAAAAAAATGACTCAACACGTAATCAACATAGAAGCAAAATACAAAGAAAGAGACAGAATTGCAGAAGATAATTTAGAACGTTTTATAATTAATGTGGGAGAAAATAGCAGTGATGATACCAGTGACTCCGATTTATCACTTCAAGTGGAATTTTTAGATTCAGATTTTGATTACGACGAATAAAAAAATAACTTTATAATTGAGCCTTTTTTATTTATTACCTACACTAAGATATTTCTAAGATGCACCCTGGGCGTGTAGGTACTCTGAAGAATATTACTTGTTTATATTTGAGTATATCATCTACTTATTCATAATCATCATCAAAAATTATGTAAGTATATTTATTTAGAATAATATCAAAGTATCAAATTATGTAATTCCAAGTTATCCTATTATTTAATGTATTGCCATACTAATAGTTTTTGAATTTGCCGCGATTTATCAGGGCCATCTTTCGCTTGACAGACTCTAATAAGCATTTTTTCCAAGTTATATGTATGTCACTGTCAAAGACAATAATTTAGTTATGTCAAAGTCAAACAGACACGAAATCAAGAAAAAAGCAAATTTTCGATTCGATCGATTAGATTTCGATTTTATTCATTAAAAATATCATGAACTCTAGATAAATTACTGACAAGTTATTCAAAATGATCAAAGCGATATTAGTGTTCAATAACCATGGCAAACCGCGGCTGTCCAAGTTCTACCAATACTTCGTAAGTTGGAAGTACAAATGATTTGTGCTAGAAAAGTATTAATTTACATTAGGTAGATAGTAAAATAAACATATAATAGATACCTAAACGTTGTAAATTTATCCTACAACAATATTTAACTGGCAGTAGGTTAAATAGTCATGTAAACTATGACATCAAAGTTTACACTAAAAAAAAGCTCTTGGTTAGCAAATTGCTGAATAAGCTTTGTTACACCTTCGATTATTTCATTTCATTCACTTCTTGATTATTTTAATTACCTCACAATGAAATTGCCATATATTTCTTTCTCTCTCTCTCTCTCTCCTTCTCTCTCATATAGATATATAGAAAATACTTTATTGTACACCACAACTGAAATCAAACAAAAAAATACTTTTTGCTATAGTTCAAGTTAGAGTGCATATTTATCTCTTGTTTGATTATGGTATCTAGCTTTTCACTTAGCAGTTCTGTTATCATCTTTCAGAATGAAGACATGCAGCAACAGATCATCAAGGAGACGTTCCAACTGGTTTCCAAGAGAGATGACAATGTTTGCAATTTCCTAGAAGGGGGAAGGTAATTTAGTCTTTCATGCTGAAGCGTTAAAACGGTACCTGTCTGTCTGTCTATCTGTCTTTCATCATCATCATAGGCCCGTACTAGCCCACTGCTGGGTAAAAGCCCCTTCCTTCAAACACCATTCATTCTTAAATGGCCTTTTTGCAACTAGGTCCTACCCTATACTGTTTTTATCTTACTTAACTCATCCCTCTGCTGGGTCAAAGAAATACCCCAAGTCCTCTTATGCAAAAAAAGTTAATAAATAAATATTCACAGACATTTCCCACTTCACACTCTAGTCCCAAACTAAGGAGAGCTTGTACTATGGAAACTGGATTGCTGATAGAATACTTTGTATATAATATCTTTATTATAAATACATACATTATGGAAAGCAGGGATGAGTGGAAGTATTTGGGAGAGACCTTTGCCCAGCTGTGGGACGAGGTAGGTTAGGTTAGAAAAAAAAATACATACATTCAATATATCATTTTATTCCAATTTGCATCATACAAAGAATACATATTATATAAAAATAAATACACAGTATAAAAATATGTTAATTTTTACTTTCAGTCTCATTGGAGGATCGGATTATAAGCTGATCTACCGACACTATGCCACACTGTACTTTGTGTTCTGTGTGGACTCCTCGGAAAGTGAGCTGGGAATATTAGATCTTATTCAGGTACTGTCTTAGGCTAAGTCTATTTATTTATCTAAAATAAATAATGCTGGACAATCCACACAACATCATCTAGCCCCAAGCTAAGCAGAGCTTGTGTTATGGGTACTAGAACACTGTAAACTTAATACAATAGATACATTACATAGATAGATATTTTTTATTACACATATAAAATACCCAGAACACCCGGAATAAATATTTGCAGATCGTACAAACATTTATCCCAAGGCGGGAATCGAACCCGCAACCTTCCTCGTCGCAGGCGGACCTTCGCCCGCCGCGCCACATCGGTCGTCTTGTTTTGATACTTAGTTTTATGTATTATATATTTATTTTATTAATTTCCAGGTGTTCGTAGAAACCCTGGACAAATGCTTTGAGAATGTCTGCGAGTTGGACCTAATCTTCCACGCAGATGCGGCCCACCAGGTCTTGGACGAGCTGGTGATGGGCGGTATGGTGCTGCAGACTAACATGGCAGATATACTCTGCCGGCTCCAAGAACAGAATAAGATGCAGAAAGCTGAGGTGAAAACACTTTTTCCTTACCTATCTCGTCCCACTGCTGGGCAAAGGTCTCCCCCAAATCCTTCCACTCATTTATTTTCCTTGCCTATCTCGTCCCACTGCTGGGCAAAGGTCTCCCCCAAATCCTTCCACTCATTTATTTTCCTTGCCTATCTCGTCCC
Source organism: Ecliptopera silaceata (assembly GCA_932527185.1). Taxonomy (NCBI): domain Eukaryota; kingdom Metazoa; phylum Arthropoda; class Insecta; order Lepidoptera; family Geometridae; genus Ecliptopera; species Ecliptopera silaceata. The sequence continues at coordinate 1,304,933 of OW052217.1, read as the reverse complement.
ACTGCTGGGCAAAGGTCTCCCCCAAATCCTTCCACTCATTTATTTTCCTTGCCTATCTCGTCCCACTGCTGGGCACAGGTCTTCCCCAAATCCTTCCACTCATTTATTTTCCTTACCTATCTCGTCCCACTGCTGGGCACAGGTCTTCCCCAAATCTTTCCACTCATTTATTTTCCTTGCCTATCTCGTCCCACTGCTGGGCAAAGGTCTCCCCCAAATCCTTCCACTCATTTATTTTATTTATTTAAGTAAATTTTTATGTTACACCAACGGCATATTCACACTTATTTTAAACACTTCTAGGACGATGTGATATACCATTACAGGTGTAAACAACTTAGTAAGTATCAACATAGTAACTAGTTTTAAGTATGACGGAGGAACTGCCCGGAGACTGTTTTTAAAAAGTGTGACGTCATCATTGCTGACGTCACCATGACAATCCTCATCCTCAGGGCAGTCACTCATGATGGTAGTTGGAGCAATCAAACGCCGTTGAAGATTTACTGTCTTTTATTTCTTTGATGTAGTTGTGAAGAGGTCCGAACGCTCCGACGGCTCGAGCGAGAATGAGCTGCGTTCCGTCGGGCGTTCGTATTTATAGCAAACTGAGGCTCGCACAAGAAATGTACAGAAATTAGTTTAAAGTGTTCTAGTTTGTTTTTTAACAATTAATCAAGTTTAACAATTCATATATTAATAATTTATGATTTGTTAACCATTTAACAGTTCTTTTAATTATTTAATTACATTAATCAACCAGTAATTTAATTATTATTCGTAAATGTTGAAACAAATCATAATAAAATTGTTGTCTTATTAGAATCATCTGATTGTTAATTTTAATTATAACCGTCGAACGTCGTTGCGCCGATAAGTACAATTGTATTAAAAATCTCTCGAAAGCATCGAGGTCGTCCCGCCATCGCCTTTTTGGTCGGCCTCTACCTTCCGTCTTCAGGCAGCCACGGTCTATCTTATAAAAAGTTAGCGCGGACTTACGGCCGGTTTCTCGAACGATGATCAACGAAAAAAACAAATAATTACTATGTGTCAAACTCGGATCAATCGTGATTTGGGTTTCCTGAAACCGGCCGTTAGAGTATTGACTGCCATACGTAATGATGACAGAAAGTCCACGTTAGGGTTTTAATTATGAATGTATTGAAGGAATTTTAATAATGTATAATTATTTCTTCACAAACAAACTTACGTACCTATGTAATGAATTTTAACGACCGATGTGGCGCGGCGGGCGAAGTCCGCCTGCGACGTGGAGGTGGCGGGTTCGATTCCCGCCTTGGGATAAATGTTTGTACGATCTGCAAATATTTATTCCGGGTGTTCTGGGTATTTTATATGTATAATAAAAATATCTATCTATATAATGTATTGTATTAAGTATGTCAGTCTTCTAGTACCCATAACACAAGCTATGTTTAGCTTGGGGCTAGATGATGTTGTGTGGATTGTCCAGCATTGTTTATTCATTGTTTCAATGATGATGATGATGATGTTTCAGGCGGGTATCTCAGCGGCGCCTGCTAGAGCGGTGTCAGCCGTCAAAAGCATGAATCTACCGCAACAACTCAGGGATATGAAACTGCCCGACCTTCCGCAGGCTATCAAGGTATTGTAGTTTTATTTGAGAGAGATATAAGAAGAGAGAGGGAGGAGAGAGAGAGAGAGAGAAAGAGAGGAGAGAGAGATGTATAGGTGAAAGAAATTGGTTTACCACTTTTGATGACATCTCCCAGTAACATAATTATTCGCTAAGGATTACAGATTGACAGATTCTGACGTAGCAGTTATTAATCTGTCAAGCGAAAATAGCCCTTGACGTTTTGTACGTGCAAATGATATTCAACCTTAGAGTGGTAAACCAATTTCTTTGTCGCCTATACTACCATAAATAAGAACATTGTTGATAGAATACACTTGTTTATACATGTGGCGTATAGTTTTACACATTAATCACATTCTATCTTAATTAGAGTGAGAATCGAACCCACGACCCACAGCATGGAAGGTGGAGCTACTACCAACTGAGCTGTGACGCCTGTCATAGATTCAGACGATGTGTTAATTGTCCATGAATATTTATATTTATGAAATACTAGCTATCCCGGCAAACTCTGTTCCGCCTTAGAAAATACATACATACATAGTATATATTATCCTATGTCCGTCTCCTGGCTCTAAGCTACCTACCCACCAATTTTCAGCCATATCGGTACAGCCGTTCTTGAGTTATAAATAGTGTAACTAACACGACTTTTTTTTTTATTTATTGTTTTCCAAATTTTACAAACTTAATTATATTTTAGTATATTTTATAATTATGTTACTGCTTGAATTTGAAAGCATGTGAAAGTTACTTTTTTATGTATAAGTTTCTCATATAAGTGCAATGTTAATTTCTTTTTGAGAAATAAATAATCTTTAACCTTAATTAAGAACTTACTTACTATTAATTAGGTAGATAAGGGTAGGTAGGTACAAATTAGACACATAATTCTCAAATATATAGATTTATTATTTCTTTTTCCAGGATCTGAAATTCTGACCAACGCAACCGGGTGCGTTGACCGCCCCCGCCGCCCTAGCGTCCAACATTATGTCAACAATCTACCCGCAAGATAAATACACTAACATACACACAAACAAACAAACAAACATGCACCAGCCAAAAGATTTCACAAACAAATTCTTTGGCTCTGAAGTACTTAGCGCTAAGTTTAATGAAGGATTCTCGGAGAATTATCAGCAAACCGAAGGAATCAATTTTCCAGAATATGAGAGTAGATGTACAGATGGTTATCAGGATTTGAGTGGAACCGTTGAATTTGGTTATGGGGAGAAGAAGAAGAAGGTCAAAAAGAAGAAGAAGAAGTCACATTAAGAAGATATTTAAAAAGAAAAATAAAATGAACTGGTGTTACAGTTGGTAGTAGCTCTGCCTTCCATGCTGTGGGTCGTGGGTTCGATTCCCGGACATTTGATATGCGTCACATCTCAGTTCGTAGACATTAAAGGGACATTTAAAAAAAAACAAATAAAATGAACTGGTGTTACAGTTGGTAGTAGCTCTGCCTTCCATGCTGTGGGTTGTGGGTTCGATTCCCGGACATTAGACAGGCGTCACATCTCATTAGTAGCTCTGCTTTCACTGCTGTGGGTTGGGGCTCGATTCCCGCCCAGAGCAGATGTTTGTGTGATGAATATAAATATTTGTTCTGTGTTTGGGTTTCAATGTATTCTATGTATGTATTTACAAAAATATGTATATGAAATATGTAAATAATGCTGGACAATCCACACAACATCATCTAGCCCCAAGCTAAGCAGAGCTAATATTTTGTTTTTTTATATGATCCTTCTTACAATGAATTACTTTTTTTTTTTTTTATTCTAGCCTATATTGTCCCACTGCTGGGCAAAGGCCTCCCCCAAACAGTTCTAAACAATGAATTACTATTCAAGTAAATCAAGTGCGACCTATACCTGTCTCTTTTCCGCAAGTCTGTAGTAATAGACAACTACTGACTGCACTATTGTTGTCTCTCTCATTCTTTGCCGTTTTTACTTCATACAATTGTTTTTTTTTTTACGAAATTTGTATGGTAGGTTAGTTATTTTTGAAATTATCAAATGATTACATTCCTTTATTAATAATATAACTGTAATGGAGCTTTTGTGAACTTTTAATTATGTAAAAAACATGTGTAGTGGAAAATATATTATATTATGACGGACGTGCACATTAGAATTACATAGATATATTTAAAATAAATGTTCTTTATATGCATATTATATGTACCTATTTAGGTTGTAAGAAATATATATTGTCTTATAGATATCAATTTAGTGTTTTATTTTTCAATTTAATTTTGCGCCATCTATTAGCGTATCAAAGAAACTCAACACAAACCATCTAAAACAGTGGTACATAGTAGCTTAGACTTTATATCTTAATATAACTACTCAACAATAGATGGCGTTTTGTTAGAACCGACGAAAAAAACGGAAAAGGTTTTCAAGTCATGTTTTAAAATTTTTGAAACAGTGCCTTCTATTTTTGTTTATTTAGACTTAATTCATCTACTCAACAACAGATGGCGTGGTGATCACTCAATCAAGAAACTTAAATTATCCGCTAGATGGCATTAACAGTCGTTTATGTACTGGATTTTGAAAAATAAATAAATTAATAATATCATTAAATAATGTATATAAGCTATAGAAAATGATGGTTTTTATTTTTCAGTACGGTTAAATATGGATCTGCTTTATGTTTTTCTTTTAAACTATGCAAAAAGGCATTTACAAATTAAAGTCTAACTAAATTACCTACTGATAATAATACTTACTTAGTAGAATTTGGTAAATAATCTTATATTTATATTAATGCTTTGTTTAAAACAAATAGTTTTAAGATTTCATTGTAATCTCATTATAAGTGAACTATGTGTTTTTATGAGAAAATAAATGTCTTTATACCTAAAAAAAAATCTCTAAGTATAATGATATTTTATTAAATATTTTTATAATGATTAATGATAAAATGGATAATGAATGTTATTAGTTATTACTTAACAGTATAAACAAACCCAATAAAAATCAATTTTATCTCTCGTTTTTAAAGTAATTAGTGGTAAAAAATAACTTTTAAAAGCTTAAACAACCGGAAATTAGTACCATTATCAACAGTTAGTAAGCAGTCAGAAAAAAAAACAGTAAGTGGTTAACTACAAAAGAGTTACTTAACCAAAGAGGTACTTACTGCAAAAAGTTCGTAAAGTACTTACTTATATTTACGGTATTTTGGTAGGAAGTTGGTTAGCAGACCGCAAAAAACGGGTTCGCGGTTGGGCATATAATTTTCAAAATTAGGTTAAAAAAATTGATGTTTTTTTGAGCTTTTTGTCTTTATAAATAAATATTCAAGGATTGACACATCACACTCCAGTCCCAAACTAAGCAAAACTTGTACTATGGGAACTACTTAAATGCGAATAAAATACTTATTGAGTATTTTGTAAAATGTAGGTATATATTATATACTTACTTATACTTATAAGTATTCTATCTTCAAACTTCAAATTCATTTATTCAATAAAATCACAAGGATCACTTTGAAACGTCTTACATACTAGATGATTCTAGGCGCCAGTTCGTCGCGACCAGTGTCTAGAAGAACTGGCAAGAAACTAGACCTGGATTCTAGCGTTTTTTTCATATGATCCTTCTTACAATTGTTTAATAAAGTTGGAGCTAGTTCGTCCCAAGCTTGCTTGTCTTCTAAATAGTCAGATATTTTATAATATGCTTTTGATAAGAGTTTTCGTTTTATTACGTTTTTGAACTTGCCAATCGGCAATTGACAAACATAGCTTGGGACTATGTTATAGAAGCGTACACATTGCCCTTTAAAAGATTTATTTACTTTGGTGAGCCTAGTAATGGGAACAGCGAGTTTATCCTTATTTCTTGTGTTAACATTATGATTGTCGCTTTTTTTAGCAAAAAGATTAATATTTTTTCGAACATACATTAAGTTTTCGTAAATGTACTGACAAGGCACTGTCATTATGTTTATGTATTTCCTTAAATTTATTTCGTAGCGATTCTCTGGGACCCATGTTATAGTTTGCACGAATAGCTCGCTTCTGCAACACAAATACGGTATTTACATCTGCAGCATTCCCCCACAACAAAATGCCGTATGACATAATGCTATGAAAGTAGCTGAAATAAACTAGTCTAGCTGTGTCCACGTCTGTAAGGAAGCGGATCTTTTTGACTGCATATGCTGCAGAACTAAGCTTTTTCGATAATTTGTCTATGTGTGGGCCCCATTGAAGTTTATTATCTAAGGTTATTCCTAAAAACACTGTGGTGTCCACTAGATCTATGTTTACATCTTTAATTTTGACATTAGCTAGCGATTGTGTGACATTTGGTAAAACAAATCGTATACATTTAGTTTTTTTTTCGTTTAATAATAAGTTGTTTACATTGAACCAGTTTACAACTTTTGAGATTGTATTATTCACGTCGTCATAATTTGTTTGTCGTCGTTCCAATTTGAACAAAAGTGAAGTGTCATCTGCAAACAGTACAATCTCGTGATCATCTTTAACTACTCGTGGTAGATCATTGATGTAAACTAGAAACAATCAGCTTATACTCAGACACAGACCAAGCATTAGTGTTCATCATACTAACATTTGATGTCGGGAATTGAACCCACGACCCACATGGAAGGCAGAGCTACTACCAACTGTATCATTTTTTTATGTTTCATCAACATTATAGAACTCAAATCCGAAAGATACTTTCTAGTTTTAACGACCTACGTGGCCTGCGATACGAAAGGTTGCGGGTTCGATTCCCGCCATGGGATAAATGTTTGTACGATCTGCAAATATTTATTCCGGGTGTTCTGGGTATTACATGTACTTATAATAAAAAATATCTATCTATGTAATGTATTGTATTAAGTATGTCAGTCTTCTAGTACCCATAACACAAGCTCTGCTTAGCTTGGGGCTAGATGATGTTGTGTGGATTGTCCAGCATTGTTTATTTATTCTTTGGTAACTATAAAAAAGTCAGGCTGACCGTATGACGTTTCCGTTTTAACATAATATTTGGACATACAGTGACCGAACCGCAACTTCCTCGACTCAGACAAACAGAGTATAAAGCTCTTTATACACGGTTCGGTGCGTCTGCGGTGCGAGTGTGAATTATAATAAATAAATAAATAATGCTGGACAATCCACACAACATCATCTAGCCCCAAGCTAAGCAGAGCTTATGTTATGGGTACTAGAAGACTGACATACTTAATACAATACACTACATAGATAGATATTTTTATTTTTTATGATACATATAAAATACAATTATAACAAAAACATGAATAAGTAATATTTTTTTGATGGAACCTGTCACCTCTCTTTGACGACCAATGTGGCGCGGCGAAGGTCCGCTGCGACGCGGAGGTTGCGTGTTCGATTCCTGCCTTGGGATAAATGTTGTACAATAGGTATAGGTAATACCCAGACACAGAACAATTTTTTATCTATCTAAGTATGCGACTTGATCATATATAATTTGTAGCGCTACTGTTTCTTCAATTATGTAAGTGGTGTATCCGTGTAAATTGAAGTTAATAAATAAATAAATAAATATAAATGACAGTTGGTGGCAAAGCTATTCAACTATTAAAGAAAATTAAATATTCAACATTGAATAAAATAAATAGTTTTATAATTTATTTGGTCAACACACATTTGCGATGAAGTTTATTACACACCTAAAAATATAAACTCTTCAAATTGCAGTCTTTAACTTAATTATATTTCTTGGACTTATTAGTAGGTATTCTGTTAAATTATATATCTGACCAACACAACAGTTGGTCAAAAAGGACATTTAATTTAGACATCCTTGCGTTTTTACATCATCCTTATTACAATTGTTTGATAAAGAAGTTGGAGAGATGTTATGAATAATAATTTTAATATTAACAATATTAAATTTATCGTAAAAATAACATTAACTATCTGTCAAAATTAGCTAGAGTATGTAAAATTTTATCAAACTTTTGTATAAAAAACAAACAAAAACCTTTCAATTTTAAAAGTGACACAAAATAAAGTTTTTTTTTCTTTCTTTCTATTTCAAATTTGAAAGTCAAAACCATTTGTATGGAACGCATGGCCGCTCTACCCACAAAATCAATCTCATTGTGACAAAATCGCAAAAAAAAACATTTCACACACAAAAAAATAGTCTATTTTACAATTGATACAATGTTTTGACGTGTCGCCTCTTTAACAATACTAAATTTATAGTACGCGGTGACTTTGTACCGTTTTTTCGGTACCTGTGTCGATAAATCAAGGAGGTCGGTACCTTTGCACAGATAACATAATATGTGGGTGGTCTGTAGCGCCTGTGACAGACTGCAAAAAGATTTTTGTAAAAGTTTTTTTGATAAATTAATATGTTTTGTCAATTTGGTTTAAATATTGTGACAGATTTGGAATCTTAAAGTTTTATGGAAATTATTTCAACAGCGACCAAAGTTTGTAAACCCTGAGATATGTCGATTAATGATTTTCGTGTTTTATTTTTGGTACTTAAATAGATATACCTACTTTCACACATCACACTCTGATCCCAAAATAAGCTTGTACAACGAAAACTAGGTTGCGGATAGACTTTTATATTACTCACATAATGTATTTTGTAAATACTTACATAGGTATATGTTTAAAAATCATTTTCAAATCTACAACAAAACAATTTTCCAAATATAATCATAAGAAGAATCTACCTAGCTGTTATGTAGCGGCGTGTTGAGACGAAAGATGATTTGTAGTTAGAAAAAAAAAAAAGAATCATAGATAATATAGAGTCATCGTTGACCATAGATTATATAAAGTCATTCGAAACCGGCATTGTAATTTAGTTGAAAAAATGCATATGGCGGCCATATTGTAGGGTGGCATTGATTTTTTAATATTTTTAGATTTTAGATATTTCACAGGCGTCATAGCTCAGTTGGTAGTAAGCTCTGCTTTCCATGCTGTCGTGGGTTCGATTCCCACCCAGAGCAAATGTTTGTAAATATATATTTGTTCTGTGTCTCGGTGTTACAATAATCTATGTTATGTTATTTAAAAAAAGTATATAAGTATTCTATCAGCAATCTTATTCCCATATTACAAGCTTTGCTTTGTTTAGGACTAGAGTGTGATGTGTGAAATGTCCGTAAATATTTATTTATTTATTCACTAAAGACTACATATTATAAATTGATAAAGAAATAGTTGAGCTATCTGTAGACCGTGGTAAACGCTCTATAGATAGCTGAACATATCCAAAACAGTACCAATTAGATGCGTAACCAAGTACTTATATACACCAAAATATTTACCACCAAACTGTCCAACTGGCTGCAAAATAATAAGTAATATAAGATACTAGCTGTCCCGGCGAACTTCGTACCGCCTTACAGAGATTTTCTTAATATTTTTTTCCGTAAGAACCTTGTACAGAGTATTAGAAAACTACAAAAAAAATCAGCCAAATCGGTCAAGCCGTTTTCATGCTATGTCGTGACAACGGAAAATGGGTTTCATTTTTATATATACCTATATATAGATAGATATAATATGCATTATGTATATAAGAAATATATTTTTTTATGTCTACACTTCTGGCTCCTACATATCAATAACTCGATTAAATTTAAATAAAATAGTACTTAGTTTCTTTGTACAAAGTATTTTAAGTATTGTTGAAAACTACATTGTAATTGATATTTATGTTTTACAAAAGAAATTTATTAAGTAATAAATAATTCAAGATCTCTTTATTATTTAAATGTGAATGCCTCAACTTGCATGGCTATCTAGATCTGTAAGTTGCATCAAAAACGTCATGTTCTGTCAATAAATGACGACCGATGTGGCGCGGCGGGCGAAGGTCCGCCTGCGACGCGGAAATTGCGGGTTCGATTCCCGCCTTGTGATAAATGTTTGTACAATCTGCAAATATTTATTCCGGGTGTTCTGGGTATTTTTTATGTATAATAAAAAATATCTATCTATGTAATGTATTGTATTAAGTATGTCAGTCTTCTAGTAGGTACCCATAACACAAGCTCTGCTTAGCTTGGGGCTATATAGATGATGTTGTGTGGATTGTCCAGCATTATTTATTTATTTATCATTTAATAAAGAAATAAAAACTATTTTAAAAATGAACTAGTTGGCTGACAGAACAAACTTATATAAATAAATAAATAAATATTCATTGACATTTCACACATCACACTCTAGTCCCAAACTAAGCAAAGCTTGTATGGGAACTAGATTGCTGATAGAATACTTATATAATTTTTTTTACTAAAAACATGGCTACCTTAAACCAATTTTGACAGACCTCGCCTTTGGATAATTATTGGACCCCAAATTATATAGACAGATGAAAGTTACAAAATAGGAAATAACGTCTAGTATAAGTTGAACTGCACGTTTTTAGTCATAATTTCAACTTACGATCTGTAGCTCTACCATGAGTTTTTACTATACTATATATACTATACTCGCTAGCGTCTGTAGTTAAAAAAAAAAAAAAATGGTAGCACTCCGGGAGTGCCGGCAGAAGTGAAAACTTCAATATTAACGTTGTGTTTTCACTTTTAAGTTTTCACTTCAAAAATATAACCACAGTCGTCATAATGACAATGACAATCACAATGACACAGACACATTCGCGCAAGCGCGAATGTGTTTTCACTTTTAAGTTTTCACTTCAAAAATATAACCACAGTCGTCATAATGACAATGACAATCACAATGACACAGACACATTCGCGCAAGCGCGAATGTGTCTGTGTCAGTGTGATTGTGTCATGTCGACACAACGACAATGACAATGACAATGACACATTCGCGCAAGCGCGAATGTGTCTGTGTTTTCACTTTTAAGTTTTCACTTCAAAAATATAACCACAGTCGTCATAATGACAATGACAATCACAATGACACAGACACATTCGCGCAAGCGCGAATGTGTCTGTGTCATTGTGATTGTGTCATGTCATTGTGTCACATTCGCGCAAGCGCGAATGTGACACAACGACGAAGACAACGAAGACACACTGACACAGACACATTCGCGCAAGCGCGAATGTGTCTGTGTCAGTGTGATTGTGTCATGTCGACACAACGACAATGACAATGACAATGACAATCACAATGACACAGACACATTCGCGCAAGCGCGAATGTGTCTGTGTCATTGTGATTGTGTCACATTCGCGCAAGCGCGAATGTGACACAACGACGAAGACAACGAAGACACACTGACACAGACACATTCGCGCAAGCGCGAATGTGTCTGTGTCATGTCATGTCATTGACATGACATGTCATTGACATGTCAATGACATGATTGTGTCATGTCATTGACATTGACACAACGACGAAGACAACGAATGATGAACGTCACGTCCGATGAACGTCACGAGTCACGTGACCCTGACTGAGTTTTCACTTCAATAAGATGGAAGCGATACAGTTAAATACAAGTTAGGCGAAACGATTCGTACGATATAATAGCGTCTATCTGGTTATGCGCGCGCGGCGAGCGATACGTGTTTCCCGTGCGAGGGTGCTCAGAGCGTCTGTCGGCTGCCGGCGCGCGAGTGCCGCTCCTCGGTCCTCCGCCCCCGCGCTCCGCACCGCACCGCGTGTTGGCAGCGCCTTGTACTCGCCTTGTACGATGTCGCCACAACACTATTTAATTGTTTGAGTCATACGTCGCGTGACCGCAAGTGTGTTCTTTTGTCGTCTCTTGTTTTACGAGCAATGTATAAAAATTAAATAAGATCTTACGCTTTTTCGACGTCACGTGACCCTGACGCGAGTTTGAAAGTTTTTACCCACCCAGCGCCGCTAAAGAAGTTTTCACTTCAAAAATGTATGAAGATTTGTAGAGCGCCTCTAGCGGATAGTTGGGTACTAAAACTCGTAATACTAATATTGACGTAACTACTGTAGTAAAGTCAGGCGATTTTACTGTGACAACTCATGGTAGAGGTACTGTTTTCTGTATTTTTATTGAAGTTGTAATGTTATTTTTGTATTATCAAAGTCAAAGTCAAAAGTAGTTTCAATAAAATCACGCGGATCATTTAGAATCGTCTTACATAGGTGATTCTAGGTGCCAGTTCCACGCGACCAGAGCCTAGAAGAACGGGCAACAAACCTACGGCCTGGTTCCTACCGTTTTTTTTATAAGATTCTTCTCACAAAGAATTATTATTAACTTAAATACTCATCTATATTCTGTAGTAATAATTATATTTTCTTATGAAATGAACTAAATCGACTTCAATGGTGACAAGACTGCATTACCGATTCCTCGATCGCGCTATCGAATCTTTTTGCGTGTCACGATCGAAGTTATGACTTATATTAAAACAAAAATTACTCAAAAAGCACTTGTCAAATTCTAATAAAATTTATAAGGGAGTACTTCAGAAATATTAACTACTAATTAAAACAATAATCATCAAAATCCGTTAATATTTAGCAGAGAAATCGCATAACATATCTTCAAACTAAAATAAAATCACATTCAGTAGAGTATAGCCGTTGAAATTATCAAGTTTTTGAAATTTTTACAGTTTTATTATACTAAGAATAGATAAATAACATTAAACAATTAAATATAATATTATACATATATTATATAAACCGGTTTGTATAAAGAAATATGTGAAAACTTAATTAAAAATAATAATTTTGTTCTAGTAAAGATGTAGGAGGCCATTTTATAATGGTTTTTTTTTTCTATTAATTTGATGCACTCAAAAATCTTGGGGTGAGTGAGCGAGATAGCAGTATTCATTAATACGTGTTAGAGTGAGATGGAATATATATTTTTGTTGTATTGAACCATATGGGCGGCGTTTGTTTGGTGATTATTGTTTAGTAAGATCTACAGGGTGATGTATAAACGCAAAAGTTTGTATGGATGGAAGTATGGATGGATGTATGGATGGATGTATGGATGAATGTATGGATGGATGTATGGATGGATGTATGGATGGATGTATGGATGGATGTATGGATGGATGTATGGATGGATGTATGGATGGATGTATGGATGGATGTATGGATGGATGTATGGATGGATGTATGGATGGATGTATGGATGGATGTATGGATGGATGTATGGATGGATGTATGGATGGATGTATGGATGGATGTATGGATGGATGTATGGATGGATGTATGGATGGATGTATGGATGGATGTATGGATGGATGTATGGATGGATGTATGGACGGATGTATGGATGGATGTATGGATGGACGTATGGATGGATGTATGGATGGATGTTAGATACTCTTTCACGAATACTGTATGGATTTTACTTTTATTTTATTTTCATCTCAAGAGACGCAAATATGCAGGTCCCGACATAGCCTACATATTTGTTCCTCTTGGGGTTGAGACTCTAGGTCCGTGATGTACCGAGGCCCTTCGGGTTTTCAAAATTATTTCTGGGCGTCTAGTGTTGTCGACGCGTGACCCGAGGGCTGGTGAGTATCTGGCCCAGCGTATCAGCATTGCTATTCAGCGCGGCAATGCAGCCAGTATATTGTACGCGACGATTGCTACTGATTTGGATCAGTTGAACTATCTATAGATCATTTGCAACGGTCTGTAGATAGCTTAACTGTTTCTTATGTATTTTATATGCCTATGTACGTTTTCAAATACTGTAATAGTCGTAAATTTGTTTGTGAATAAAGTACTTGTAGAATTATTAAAATACTGATTAATAGATAATTATTATATACTAGCTGACCCGTGCCCACTTCGTTGGGCATAATTCGACCGTTTTTTCTCCGATTCACTTTGCAAAACGGACAACCACGTAAAAGCCTTTTTATTTTTCGGGTTTTTATATAACCTATGACACTCAGCAATAATGTGGCTTTTTATTGGTGAAACAATTTTCAAAATCGGTTCAGTAGATCCTGAGATTACCCCTTACAATTTAACAAACACACAAACTTTACTTCTTTATAATATTAGTATAAATTAATAGAACACCCTGTATGTGTATAGAGCTAACAAATGTGATAATTCGGTGTATCACGCACACAAACACACAGTAATGTTTTTATTTATTGCTTTAGATACTTATTAGGGTTCTTTGTGGAATGGTAATAAAAAAACCCTTACTATGTACATGTTATATTTTATTTTAACATTTTTAACTTTAAAAATGAAAAATGTTTTTTTGTATCGCAATAATTTTTTTTTTGGTTGTTGCTTTGTATTCTACTTATGTATGTAAGATTTACAAAAAAATATAAATATATAAGTTTTCTATCAGCAATCTATTTCCCATAGTACAAGTTTTGCTTAGTTTGGGACTAGAGTGTGATGTGTGAAATGTCCCAGTTTTTTTTCTTTGTTGCTCTGACAATTGTGAAAATTTGATGTTTTTTTAGGAATATTAAAAGAAACTTTGTTCACAAACAAACTTAAGACTATTACAGTATTTACAAAATGTACATAGTTATGTATAAAATACGTAAGAACAGTTGAGCTATTTACAGACCGTTGCAAACGATCTATAGATAGCTCAACTAATCCAAATCAGTAGCAATCGGAAGCACAAGATACAGACTACATTGTGTTAAATAAATATAAAATATACAGAACCCAACATCATTTCTTAAATCATTTTAAAAATAAAACTAAAATGATCATGAGACTAAAATGCAGGAACAATTTTATGTACCATAGATAATTGGTTTTTCGGGACCAAAGTTCTATCCAGTTTTTTTGACCCCTAGCCCGTTTTTTGACCCCTAGCCCGTTTTTTTGACCCCTAGCCCGTTTTTTTGACCCCCTAGCCCGCTTATTACCATAGTGTCATTATTTTTTTTGAATGACTTACGAGTAAGATGTTGATTTGGTAGCTTTTTTTATTTAGTTTTTAGTTTTCTAGGTAAATAATATAAAATACGCTTCCGATTGGTACTGATTTGGATCAGTTGAACTATCTATAGATCGTTTGCAACGGTCTGTAGATAGCTCAACTATTTCTTATGTATTTTATATGTACATTTTGTAAATACTGTATAGCCGTAAGTTTATTTGTGAATAAATTATATAAAATAGCTTATAATCTATTATTTGTAAGTATATAATATCTATTACCATTTTGTAGACCTTATAAATAAATAAATACTCATGGACAATTCACACATCACACTCTAGTCCAAAATAGATACAAAATTACTAATTTCCAAAATATATATATATATGTATTCTATCAGTGATCAATTAGGTATATATATTTCTTTGAAATAAATTTACGACTATACAGTATTCTATCAGCAGTCTAGTTCCCATAGTACAAGCTTTGCTTAGTTTGGGACTAGAGTGTGATGTGTGAAATGTCCGTGAATATTTATTTATATAAAAAATGGTTAAAAATAAGTCTGTTAGCATTTTATCTGGTAAACCTAAGTGTCGTATTAAATTATTAAAAAAAAAACAATTTATATATCGCCAGAAGATTTGAATCCTTTTAAAGGTAACGCACGACTATAGAAGGAATGGAGACGAATTCATTATATATATTTATAATTGATTTAATAAAGTATTTAAAAAAATAATCCAAAACACAAAGTCAAAATTACTTTATTCAGTAGAATCACGCGGATCATTTAGAATCGTCTTACATACTAGGTGATTCTAGGTGCCAGTTCCACGCGACCAGAGCCTAGAAGAACGGGCAAGAAACTTACGGCCTGGTTCCTACCGTGTTTTTATATGATCCTTCTTACAAAAAATTACACAGGGACATAGTAACACAGAAATGTTAAGTTTCCAAACCTACTAGCATCTCAGAGCTACTACCAACATGGGTCGTGGGTTCGATTCCCACCCAGAGCAAATGTTTGTGTGATTAACATAAATATTTGCTCTGGGTGTCAATAAAAAAAAATAAAGTATTTTATCAGAAATCTAGTTCCAATTACAAGCTTTGCTTAGTTTGGGGCTAGAGCGCGATGTGTGATATGTCCACGAATATTTATATATTTATTTTATAACCTAAAAAAAGTTTGTCTAAAAAAAATAATAAGTCTCTACACATTTTTGTTTTCAAAAGTTTCGGATTTCAAAATCCGGTAGGGCATTACGTATCAGCCGCGATTTTTCATTGGTCCCTTTGAAAAAACAACACTTTTATTTTAAATTATTTTAAGTCACTGGCCAGTAACTGGTTTAATTTACGCGGTATTTCTTTTTAATTAAACTTTTTTTTTTCTTTTTGATAATAATTTTGTTATTCTGTCTCAAAATGGCGGGTAGTTTTTAAGCTTATACCTAAGTAATGTCGGTTAATTTTGTTGAATATTAATATATAATTTTATGTTAAAGATTTACCTCCTATCTTATAAAAAGTTAGCGTTGACTTTACGTCACCATTACGTATGGTAATCAATACCTCAAGTCTGCGCTAACTTTTAATAAGATAGAGGTAAGTTTTTTATATAAGTAAATCATTTATTTGAATATAAAACGCTTTTCTATGATATACATTAAAATAATTGTACATTATTCAAATGATTTTTACATAATGAATAAAAATGCCTTAAATAAATACAACTTAGCAAAGATATCAAAAAAAAATATAATTTGTTCTTAAAAGCTCATTTCAGTAAAGTGACATCCGTAAAAATGGATGTAATTAAATTTGGGTAAAAAAAATCCCATTTGTGAGACAATAGCCCATTAAGGACATTTAGGTGCCCGTAGATACGTATCTAGAACAGAGGTTCTCAAACTTTTAATCATTTATTTAATAAAAAATGTAATATAGGTATTCATATATATTATTTATTTATTAAGTATGTCAGTCTTCTAGTACCCATAACACAAGCTCTGCTTAGCTTGGGGCTAGTAATGTGTGGATTGTCTAGCATCTAGTTCCCATACCTAGTACAAGCTTTTATACAAGCTTTGCTTAGTTTAATAGAATAGAATAAGTACTTTATTTCAGTTATTATAAAAACTTAATGCTAGAACATTTAAACGATATAATTATTATAAGTAAAAATAACTGAAAAAGGTCATTACTCAGCTAGTTTGGGACTAGAGCGCGATGTGCAGAATGCCAATGATATATTTTTTATTATTTATTTATTATCTCAGTGTTTGTGAGCAACAGCAAAATTATCTCTAGAGTCTCAACTGTAATTGTAATTATTTGTAAGAAGGATCATACAAAAAAACTGTAGGAACCAGGCCGTAAGTTTCTTGCCCGTTCTTCTAGGCTCGGGTCGCGTGGAACTGGCACCTAGAATCACCTAGTATGTAAGACGATTCTAAATGATCCGCGTGATTTTATTGAATAAAGTAATTTTGACTTTGAATATTTCTACGAAAATATCCCATATTTTCATAGAGAAATGTTGTTAGATTAGGTTTAGCGCTGTCATCAACGATTTTTTTTTAGTCTGTGTTTCCAGAGTCCCATATTTTGGATATTTTCAAGAGACGAGTGAATGGGTATCTTCTAGGCAAGTGTGCTACATCGTAGACCGCATCGTCACTTAACATCAGGTGAGATCGCGGTCAAACGTTGCCTATAACTTGTATAAATAATGTTGAGAACCACTGACCGAAGTCAATTGTTGTCCTCAAGAATGCGAGGACGCGGGGTCGAGACGTTCCGGTCAGGCGCGGCGGTGAGGATTTTTGCGGCTCTAGTTTTGAATTTAGAACACGTTTGAATTTAGAACACTTTTGGATTTGGAACACGTTTTGGTTTGACAGTTTTTTGGCGTTTAGTTTTAAATCTGGCAAATTCTTGACGTTTAGTGTCATTAAATACAACATTTGATTCAACACAATTATTGTCATATTTGCTTGTTTAAATCTGGAGTACATTGTATCTTTTCTTCGTCGCATTCTTCATTACTGAAGGTCGTGCCCGTCCAGAAATGTCCTAGTAGAGTTGTCGACTAGCTGTCTCCATGCTGTTCTATCCTGAGGAAGCCCAGTAAGAGATTTCACTTGGTCAGACCATCGGCTAGGTAATCGGCCGCGAGGTCTTTTTCCGTCAACTTTTCCTGTTACAAAAAGCTTTCCCAAGTTATATCTGGCTACGCGCTATTTACATTGTATAAATATCAATAAAAAAAGACGTGTGGCACTCGGGGACTGCTGCGGTAAAGCTATTGCATAACATTTTTAGCTGGATGAAGCAAGCGCAGTGTTAGGTTATTTTTATTTGGTATTTTCGTTACGGAATTTCTGGATTCAGTCTCCACGCTCAAGGCCCGCGATAGAAGCTATGCAATAGCTTAAAAAAAATCTCAACTTTTTAATCCTCAAAAAGTACATAAATCAATTAGAAATAAGAACGTATTCGAATGCAGACCGCACACGACGAATACTCGCAATCTGCGATCTGGCACGTTCACAGATCTGCACTATTGTGGTATTACAATAATAAAGTGGTAATAGTAAAGTGACTTTTTTAAAGTCAAGTGTTTTTGGTATAGTATTCAAAATTGAAAATATAATTGAATTCAATGTTGTTACAAAATTAAAATTAAATATTTAATTGATACTTTTTACTATTGTTACAAAAATACTATTTAAAAAATGAAGCGTGATAGTGTTAATTGTTAATTCTTTATTGTAGATACACATATAACTTACAGACTAGGTATTACAGAGCTATGTACAAAGGCGAGCTGTGTTAAAAAGTGATATGTATTCAACATTTAAGAAAACCAAGCGAAGCTTTTACAGAGAAAGACTTGTACTGTATATATTTACTATTTTTGTATTTAAATCAACAATCTAGTTCCCATAAAAGCTAGAAGTTTGGGAGTAGACTGTGATGTGTGAATATCCGTGAATATTTATTTATTAAACTATAACAAAGAAACAGGAGATTTGCTGCTACTGAAATCAAAATTAACTTGTGTTCAAAAAGTATCAATTTCTCTCAAAGTAGTCAATATAAATTCACATTTTAAAATTCAATCTGCATCGACATTCAAGTGTAAATTGAGCCGAGTTTCGAGAAGTGGCATTTACGTGATAATTTGGAAAACCCAAGTTTTTGTTATTTCGAAGGAATTCTGTGAATATATACATGTATTGATCGTTAAATCAATTGATATTTTGTTTTAAACCTTTACTTACATATTTATGGACATTTCACATATCGCCATTTAGTTCAAAAATAAGTAGAGCTTGTACTATGGGAACTAGATTGCTGAGAGAATACTTACTCTATACTTTTTTTTTCGTATAAGTATACCTACATGCATGGAATAAGTAAGTAAGTACTTACATGAAACCTAGAAACAGGACAAAAATCAGTGGTACCTATATATCACACAAATGTTTATTCTCGGGGGATCAAACCCGTGACCCTTATCACATAAACAAAGCTACTATAAAATGAACTGTGTCTCGTAAACTTAAAAGTATTTTCAAATTTTGTAATTAAAACTTCTTGTTTTTACTTTTTATGCAATACAGCCCTATTCTCGTAGCTCCACATACTAATTAAGTACGTACGCCATTTTGTCTAAATGTCACGCTGACATTCAAGTTCGCGCGCTTTCCTGCGACCATAGATAAAGGGTTTATTTTATAATCTGTTTTTGCAACCGCGATTAGAGAAAATAAAATCAAAATGGTACCAACATAATGCGAGTATTTGTATTCATGTCACACTGTGGTACCGGAAGTTGGTTTTTTTTTATAATCGGCGTGTAATGTTTTATTATTTCCGGTTTAAAATAGTTTCGGTTCAGTAGTGGGTTTTGATCATAGACAAAAACTTTTTTATGAAATAAGCGATTATTTAAATGTATGTTTTGATAGCGTATCTAAATGTGAATGAATTATTAAAATTGTTTTGTGTTTTTTGTGAATTCATGTTAACATTGAACTAGATCGTTAGATATTCATGTATTTAAATAGTAATATTAAATTAAGGTAATATTTAATTGAATGTAAGTATGTAAGGTTGGAAGAACATGATTTCAAATAAGTAATACCTATTAATTATTTAATTTAATAATTACTCTATAGAGATAACAGATACAAAAAAAAGTTTCAGTTGGTAGTAGCTCTGCCTTCCGTGCTGTGGGTCGTGGGTTCTCTTTCCACCTAGAGCAAATGTTTGTGTGATAAACATAAATATTTGTTCTGTGTCTGGATGTTAATAAGTAGGTATAGGTAAACGAAAAAAAAGTATTTGTAAAAGTTTCTATAAGCATATAGGTAGGTATAGCCTCCTCGTGGCGCACACCGGTAACAGCTAGGCACGGCAAAGCAGTGTCTAATCTTTCCAACACGATGCTACAACAAAATACATGTAGCATCGACACGATAAGAAGAAGAAGGTAGGTAAGTATATTAGGAATCAGCGTGATGTGTGAAATGTCCATGAATATTTATATTTATAAAATAAATCAGCATAAGTATTTTTGACTTAGAGCCACAAATCAATGATTTAGGTACCTATCTTCAAAATACATTTAGATCTAGACATATTTTTATCTCAAGATCAACTTTTCCAGACCACCATCACACAAAACTCAGGTAAAGTTCCCGTTGACAATACCTTTCAAAATTACAAAATTACCAACCTTTTAAAAACACCGCTTACATACTCTATGGTAAAAAAAAAGTAATATGTCACTGGCCGCTAACAAAGACGACTATTAACGTCAAAATATTTTCAAAATAAGAACGCGCCTCGCCGGGGGCTCTGCTTTGCGAACGCCGAACCGTAAACGAGGACTTTTTTTTTTTGCAGGTTTGTTGAAGCTAATGGGGTTAGGTGATTGCGAGGCGTGATTTGTGGAAAAATATTGAGAACGTCTGGGTCTAGTTAGGGATTGATACGGGGATATTACTTAGCCATATGTATGATGTACCTATGACAGATAATTTGTTGCTAAAACTGCGTTTTTTTGTATTTATTGTTAAGAATGTGGTACTTACCTGCTTTATTAATTTTTAGATAAGGTACAAGGTAGCAAATATATGGGATTTAATTTTATGTTAGTTAATTCGATGTGTTCTTGATTTTTTGTTCATAATTACAAAATTATGATCTGCTTTTCTAGACAGTTTTGTATTATTTAACTTCTGCAATTAGAATTGTTTATATATTTTTTATGAGAATAAGACCTTAACAATGTACGCAATAAATAAGCTAAAAAAGTAAACAAAAACCCGTAATTTTGTGAAAGAATACTTAAACTGTTGCACAAAGTGACCAACAAACCATTCTTTATTCAGACACCTGGCGTACTACTACTACCTCATAACACGTGGTCAAACAACACACAATACCAAACAAATAACTACAACAGGATATTCCTAACCACTTTAAGTTTAAAAAAATAACCATGGTCCATCCTGACATCTGTCATATTTCCCGCGCGGGAAACGTCAAAGCGTTGGCGCGTAGGTAAATTCTTTTTTTCGAATCTTGAACAAACGGACATACATCAGCTGTCATGTCAACCGCAAACTGACCAGTATTACTGCAATTGTCTAAAAACAATGCAAGCACCAACATAGCCAGATCTCACCCACTTTTAAGTATCCAACGAAATACAGCTCAATAAAAATTGGTTCCTCAATTTCAAATTTTAAGAAAGCAGCGTTCGGAGCTTTCAAACAACTTTTTAACGTTGAGCCATGACAGCAAACGTTTTAAAAGATTGTATAGGTTCTGTTATATTGGCTGTCGCTTTGTTTGTCGCGTGCGGAGGTGTAAGGTGTATGTAAACCTTTTTTTTGTTTTTTTTTTTCAATTGTCTGACAAACAATGATACAAGACTTTTGAGTGTTTGAATATATAATCAGATTTCGGCTACCGGTGTTACTTTAAGAGGAAGATCTTTTTGAGTGCATATTTGAATATTAATTTTTCGGTAAGAGCAAAGAGAAAAAACGTTACTATGTAGGTATTCTATGTATGTATTTACAAAACAAAAATGTACATAAGTATTCTATCAACAATCTAGTTCCCATAGTACAAGCTTTGCTTAGTTTGGGACTAGAGTGTGATGCGTGAATTGTCCGTGAATATTTATTTTTTATTTATACACCTAGTAGGTATAAGTTATTCAGAACGCGTGCGGCGACGAGCTGTGATATTAACAATCACTACGATGACGTCGTCGACAGCCATAGACTTAAGCGTTTGACATGAGATAAAAAACTTGCTTAAAATTAAACTTTAAAACGAAATTCCTTTTAAAAGGGCTAGACGGAAAAAAATAAGACCAAATGTTGTAATGTGTCGTTATCACTTTTAGTCTTAGGGGCCGTTCAAATATTACGTAAGCAGATTTATTACAATAATTTACCCCCCCATCCCCCTTGTCAGCAAAAGTAAGCAAAGCTCTTACCCCCTCCTCCCATGCTTACGTAAACATTTTTCAATTATAAATGTTTTTTTTTATATTGTAATTATAATGTTATAATTATAATTTTAAAAATAAGTAAATAGATTTAGGATAAAGATTAGGTTTTACTGATACAGTATTCAACATAGAGTAAGGGACAAAAATATTATAATCTTACGAACAAACTTATTTGAAATTTTTGGTACACATATTAAAATCAAATTAACAGTCTTCAGTCCATGAAACCCGAATCCATGATTCTAAGTTTTCGATGACATTGGATTGCTGCTCAGTGTTGTGAGTCTGCTCACTTTCATCCGATTTTGGTATGTCTACGTCGTTCTCATCGAGCCATTCAACATCATGGTGCTCTAAATTTTGAATAATGCACATCAGTTCATTAGCACGACGAGCAGCGACTCTTACAGGTCTAACTTTCCTATCAGTGTGTGTATACTTTTTTATGGATCTCCTCGTTTTCAAGCATAGACAATGTGAGGGTTGCCATTTGTGTAAAAAAATAAATAACTACCGATGACGTAATCATCATCTAGACTCCCCTACCCCCCATGTCATCCAAAATAAGCAAAACAAAGACCCCTCCACCCCCCCATAGTGCTTCCGTAATACTTGAACGGCCCCTTAACTTCAAGAACACTTTGTAAACGATAAAATGATATAAGTACCTACATAAAAAAAAATATTATCACCAAAATAAATTTTATCAATACAAAAGTATTTTTCCTGAAACTTTTTGTTTTCTTAGATTTAATAATTAAAATTTTAATTTTTATAAATAAAATAAATAAATAATCTACAGCAAAAATTGATGTATCAATACGTTTACATCTTAAGCCACACAACAGGAAAACCCATTACACAGGGTCTGGAGGGATTCGTAAACAGCTTATTGTTAACACCCTATATATAGGGTGCGGCGTGTTTTGGTTCATTCTGATTTTACTAGAAAATCGTTTTGTTTGTACACATTTGTATTGTATGATTAAAATGGACTACTTAGATAGTGTTGTTTATGATAAATGTTTATTTAACCGAGCGAGTAAAGCGAGAGAAGAGTTTAATCCCCTATCTTATAAAAAGTTAGCGTTAACTTAATGCTCTCATTACGTATGGTAATCAATACTTCAAGTCTGCGCTAACTTTTTATAAGATACGCCGTAAGTTTCTAAAGTTCTTGTAGGCTCTGGTCGCGTGGAACTGGCACCTAGAATCACCTAGTGTGTAAGACAATTCTAAATGATCCGCG
This sequence comes from Ecliptopera silaceata, assembly GCA_932527185.1. Classification (NCBI taxonomy): domain Eukaryota; kingdom Metazoa; phylum Arthropoda; class Insecta; order Lepidoptera; family Geometridae; genus Ecliptopera; species Ecliptopera silaceata. The sequence continues at coordinate 1,281,648 of OW052217.1, read as the reverse complement.
TGATTTTATTGAATAAAGTAATATTTGATTTGATTTAAATAAGGTAAAAATGTTTTGTTCTTCTGTTTTCGTTTACAGAATTGATACACAAGTTCCTTGATTTAACGATCTATAGATAGCTCAACTGATCCAAATCAGTACCAATCGTTAGCTTACCCGATACATCATTTAGTAGTATTTACCTAACTAAAGAAAACTATGATCAGTTGAGCTATCTATAGATCGTTTGCAACGGTCTGTAGATAGCTCAACTGTTTCTTATGTATTTTATATGACAATGTACATTTTGTAAATACTGTATAGTCGTTAGTTTGTTTGTGAATAAATATATTTAATGTTCTGACCATAATAGTTTTAAAAAATAACTACATGATTTGAAATAAAAATAAACATTTAGAATAAAATTAAGATAAGCCCTCGTACAGTTAATAAAACAGCCCTCTATCGTATTAATAGAATAAATAACTAATATCATCCCCCGAGAGGGTGTAAATATGAAGAGGGATGTTCTATAACCGCAGTAATTGTTTTATTGTTAGGGGTGGTTTTTGGGGGATTATTTATTATGGTTACTGTTGAGATTTTGGGGATGGGGGTTGGGGAAGTGGCCTTTATAGGATTACTAAGTACAAATATGTACTTAATTATTTGTTTTTTAAGTAAAAATATTTCTTGCAAAAAAACAGATTTTTATATGCGATTTTTTTTATTATATAATAGATTATAAGTAGGTACATCTTTTAATACATAAACAAAGGTACGACTATAACAGTAGGTATTTATAAAATGTACATAGGAATTTATAAAATACATAAAAAACAGTTGAATTAATACAAACCTTTGCAAATGATCTTTAGATAGTTCAACTGGTCCAAATTCGTGCAAATTCGAGTCTCCAAGACAGTTATTTTCACAAGGATTTATAATAGATATATTTGTAATTTAGGTAAGTAGTACCTACTCACTGTATTAACTGGCTCAACAAATGTTTTGGTTTTAACTGTAAGTTTCTTGAGCATTTGTAAATAAATAGATACTTAAATAGGAAGCTTCTTCTATAAATCCATATGTTTTCATCTGAAATAATGTTAAGTAGTTTTGGATATTTCCATCACTTCATGATCTAAAAAGTGTTTTTTATATGTATTTTACGCATTAAGATTCATAAATGACCAAAATTATAAAACTAGAACTTTATTCAAAACCGTACGAGTAGCATAGTATGATACCTAAACAAAGATAGTAAACAAAACCTCTACGACTATTTACCTACAATTATCAATCCATAGACAACACTTTTTTCTGCACGCATTGTCAAAAAAAGTTAAAAGAAATTCGCGCGCTTTTATCCCACCGCAAACAAAATGGCGCAGACCACAGACCACAGAGCGGTCACAGATACAGAGTATAAAATGTTACAATGGTGAAATCACAAATTACTCTTGCAATTTACATAGAAAAAGTGACAAGTTACGGAGCAGAACATTTGTTAGCCCATTGTATTGTAGAGTATTATATCTTTTAGGGATGGGACTACTGATTTTAACGTCAAAGTATATTTTGTTGCATGAAACACATGTTATGTCGTAGCGTATGTATTCTGCTTTATAATCCGAATTAACTTAATTGAAATTAAAAAAAAACTTATTAAAAAGGTAAATCATATTGTGAATCAGCATTAGTTGGATGCTCGGTATCCAACATTGATCTTCCCTCGAAGTTGTACTTGTAATGATTATTATGATACTTTCTTAAACCAATAGATATGTAAGTGGAATCACTAATGAAATCTCAAAGTAAATAATTTGAAATCATTTCTTTATTGGTAGTGTAGTTTCGCAGGTATTTTTGTTTGAAACTACAAGCTTTATGTAAATAATTTAAAACTATCATTTTCTTAAAAGTTTAAGGTTTTCGAGTCTTTCGCCAGTCTTGCCCTTCAAGTTTATGTCAGACCCTTAAAATGTCCCCTCCCTACCACCCTTACATCCACCTTATTTATATTTATACATTTTCGTATTTGGTGTGTACTAACAAGATGTTTGCGCGCCGCCGCCTCGTGTCAAAGTGTCCGCCGAAACTTTGAATAGCTTTTATAAAGTTTTTGCTCGCATAGACAATTTTTTTTTCTTTTTTTGTGAGGCGTTTGACATACATCGATTCAGTGCGGTAGGTAATGCTTTGTTGACTTTCTGAGCGGATTTTAAATTGTGATTAAATATAGTGGAAAATTGACGTTAAATTCGAATTGGATTTTTGATTTTAATGCATCAGTGGATTTTGATTGCGTAAGTGTTATTTACAAAAGATATTTAAGTGGTTTTAAGAATGAAATTACTTTGTTATTGAGGTTTTAATCTGGCGTGTGATTTGGCAAAATCACTTGGACTATTTTAAGTGGATTTTTTCGCTGATTTATTTTGAGTTAAAGCTAAGAAGCTTGAAACTGAGTAAGTTTTAAATATGCTAATTGAATTGTTTATAACGACCGATGTGTCTGCTGGACCGAAGGTCCGCCTGCGACGCGGAAGGTTGCGGGTTCGATTCCCGCCTTGGGATAAATGTTTTTAAGATCTGCAAATATTTATTCCGAGTATTTTATATCTATAGGTAATAAATAATATCTATCTACGTAATGTATTGTATTAAGTATGTCAGTCTTTTAGTACCTACCCATAACACAAGCTCTGCTTAGCTTGGGGCTAGATGATGTTGTGTGGATTGTCCAGCATTATTTATTTTTATTTTATAAATAAAAAAGACATAAGTACTAAATGAAAGTTACATTTAGTTTCGAATTACCGCGCGTACGAAGTAGCGGGTAACAGCTAGTTCTTATAATCTTGTTCGAACTAAAACTAACCATAAAACAAATTCAAAGATTCGCAAATATATTTAATACATCAGCAGAAATCTCTACAGATATCCAATAAGGCTTTATAGTAAGTACCTACTTGTGATTTTCAATATAACTTGGACAAAGTCAGCGGTAATAGTCATAGACATAGTGAACAGCTGTACCTCTACCATGAGTTGTCACAGTAAAATCGCTTTACTACAGTAGTTTCCGCTAGAGGCGCTGTACAAATCTTCATACATTTTTTTAACTACAGACGCTAGCGAGTATAGTATAGTAAAAACTCATGATAGAGCTACTGAGCAATAGTCTCATGACATTAACATGTCACTATGTATTTTATGTATGTATTTACAAAAATGTATATTACAAATCAATTTTTTATTCAATAATATCACAAGGATCGCTTTGAATCGTCTTACATACTAGGTGATTCTAGGTGCCAGTTCCACGCGACCAGAGCCTAGAAGAACGGGCAACAAACTTACGGCCTGGTATAAGTATTATATCAGCAATCTAGCTCCCATAATACATTTGCTTAATTTGGGACTAGAGTGTGATGTGTGAAATGTCCGTGAATATTTATTTATTATTTGCGGCCAACATCGGGTTTACCTACTGTCGAACGTTGCAGCGTTAGCGCGCTGTGTGTCTTGAATACGTTACGTTTACGTGCGTCACATTTATTTGTACTCAGCCTTTTGAGCACGAATATTATGTGACAATTACAAACATATCAAAACGGTGACACTACGCGTTGACGCTCTGACTGCCGAACGTTGCAGCGTTGCCGCGCAGTGTCATTAAATTATATCATCGATACCAGACGATTCTAAATGATCCTTGTGATGTTACTGAATAAACTTTAATTGATTTAGATTTTTAAGCTATTGCATAGCTTCTATTGCGGGCCTTGAGCGTGGAGACCGAATCCAGAAATTCCGTAACGAAATAACCTAACACTCCTACCGACGGCAAAAAATGCTATGCAATAGCTTTACCGCGGCAATCCCCGAGTGCAACACTACTTTTTTTTACAATACGTTTACGATTGTCACATACATTGTGCTTACCACTTCATTTCTGTAGATCTTTATGTGCAAGTCCTAAAGTAAACATAATATTGTACGTCCGAAACGGGTAAACTGTTGGTTCTAACCTAGTTTTATTACATCTATGCACCCAGTTATGCAATTTTCAAATAAAAATTGAAGAAAAAGACATCTACTGGCAGCACGATTGTGTTGTCTCGCTCTGTCGTATTTACTTCAACTGGATAGTGAACGTTTATTCCATTCTGTATGTCTATGGTAGAATCCAATATTACTTTTGCCAGTTTTGCCAACGGTTAGAAAAGAAGAAACTTGGGCATAGACAAACCGCGGGAAAGCTATTGGCGAAATGTGGCGCCAAAATGGTGGTTATTGTTTTTCAAGATGGCGGTTTTTCGTGTAACATATGGTAATAATTCTTTTGTTTTATGGGGTGTTAGATTTTTTATAGTGTAGATGCGATGCGTTATACAAACGGTGAGAGAAAAGTTATTTTTGATTTAGATTTATTGCCTACTTGTCTACTTAAATATTAAATCCCGATGCAGAGCTTCTTGGTGCCTAAAGTCGGGCAATTACCTTACTTTCCACCTAAACTACGCTTGACGAATGTTTATATTTGTTTAGCAATTATGACTTGATATTTTATTAAAGAACGGAATTAAATGTTAATAAAATAATAATTTAATTACTGTTTTCATGTAAGAATTAATATTGTTGTAATAAAATAATATTAAACAGTTAATCATTATATTAACAGCTTACTTTATCGGTGTTTTAACGACATTATTGGTAAATATTTTGATATATCTAGTATCACTTTAAAATAAATAAATATTAAGTACTTACATATATCTAAAATCTCTTTATGTACCCACTATATTTAATTTTAGTTTAATATACTTAAAATATTAAAAGTATGATGTCTTAGCATTAGCAAACGTGTCAGAAACGTTCTGAAACATACAAACTTGTAAGTGATACGTCTCGTTCTAGCGGGCTCTTTTACTAGTCTATGCTGTTTTGCGAACATATATAAACAATAATTTTCTGTGTAACCCTGTATCAATTTTTGAGATTGATTCTTTCTATTAACTTACTTAATTAAATTACTGTTTAAAACAGTTTTATAATTATATTAAGTAAGTTAATATAAAGAACCAATACTACTACTTGCGAACAGAATAATCATTTCAAAAAACATTAAAAAAGAATCCCAAATCCAAGATGGCTATCTAACTCATTATAACATTCGAAAATTGAATTCTCCTATCGCGACATCATTATCACAAATCATTTGTAAAAAAAACATCCCTTCATAGGGGATGTTACTACAAAAACTACCAATAACATGCTATTATGTGGTAGAATACACCAGCTGTTGCTAGCTTATGAAAAAAAAAAATACTGCGTTCCTATTGGCTGATATAAAATGGCGGTAATATTACTTACATCTGTCATTTATTACTCTAGTATTGTCTATGTTAGCAAGTTTATGGAATTATATATATTGGTAATGTCAAATATGAGTGAAAGAAAAAAATGTGCGAATATTTTTAATAGTTTATCTTTTTCTGGCGTGTTCTCATGTGCTTGAGTTTTTTTTTAATTGTAAAGAGTAAGAAATTATACGAAAGTCTGTTGAGGACTTTTAGTAATGTATTGTTTTGTTATAATAATTAAATAAAAAAAACTTACGACTATACAGTATTTACAAAATGTACATTTACATATAAAATACATAAGAAACAGCTGAGCTATCTACAGACCGTTGCAAACGGTCTATAGATAGTTCAACTGATCCAAATCAGTACCAATCGGAAGCGTACCCAAGACACTGGCTGCATTGCCGCGCTGAATAGCAATGCTGATACGTTGGGCCAGATACTCACCAGCCCTCGGGTCACGCGTCGCTTCGACTAGACGCCCAGAAATAATTTTGAAAACGCGGTGGGCCTCGGTACCCCACGGACCTAGAGTCTCGACCCCAAGAGGAGCAAATATGTACGCCCTGTCGAGACCTGCATATTTGCGTCTCTTGAGATCCTCGGCCGAATCCGCCGCCGCACCAGCCCGAACGGATGTCTGTGACAGATGAGAAGGAGCAAGGGTATCGACACAAGTTGCGTCCCACACCAAAGGCCTTCCCGCCTCCCACGGAACAAGCGTCATACCGTCAGGCCGTTTGCCATCGTCACGCATCAGACCATTCGGCTCTAGAATGGCTGGCACGTTCACGCTGGTAAAAGCCCGCCGGATGATGTCGTTGAGGCTAGCATGACGGGATATCCGACCGGCGGCTCTAGTGCACGATAATCCGTGGTGACCAAGCTGTTCGACAGCAGTACCGCACTGGCACAGATGAGGTGCGCAGCACCGCGCGCCCAACCGTAGACTTGCTGCAATACGGAACGTGACAGGATCCATTAGGGTACCAATATGATATGAAAAAAATGTATAATTTGGTTAGTTATGCAATAATATATAACAAACAATTGATTTTATTTTATAAAATTTGAAAATATCGATTATTGAGTAGTTACCTACTCTACTTAGTTACCTATATTCTTGAAGAAAATTCAATTTGAACTAATTTATTCTTTTTTTTATATATTATACCTACAATTAGTAAACTAATAAAAATAGTAAAATCTATCTGTATTTACGATGTAAGTAATTAAAAAAATGTAGCTATAACTACCTAATTACTATCTATGAAATATAATATTTAAAAAAAATAGTTCTCTTAATGTAAGTGAGTAAATAAGTTCACTGCAATTTAAAGTAAGTACTTACTTGAAAGGAACAGACATTTTCTTTAATAGTGGTAATAACTGGTAATTATTAAGACATGCACTAATAAGGTCACCTGACTTGCACCTCGCCGCGTCGGTATTGCTATAAATTGTACGTGAACGACGTTTTTTATATATATAGAAGCTAGGACCACATATTCTTACGTATTTTATTTATTTATTTGTGCTGTTGTAAGTTTTATATAAATAAATATTCACGGACGATTTACTCATCAGTCATCACACTCTAGTCCCAAACTAAGCAAAGCTTGTACTATGGGAACTAGAATGCTGAGAGAATACTTAATATACATTTTTGTAAATACATATATGTACATAGTAACACCCAGACACAGAACAAAAAGTTCATCACACAATCATTTGCTCTGGGCGGGAATCGAACCCACAGCACGGAAGGCAGAGCTACTACCAACTGAGCTGTGACGCCTGTTCTTTAGTACGCTTTAGTATTATGAGAAAAAAAGGGCTTTATACCAGTAGCTCTACCATGAGTTTTTACAATCTACACTCGCTAGCGTCTGTAGTTAAAAAAATGTATGAAGATTTGTACAGCGCCTCTAGCGGATAGTTGGGTACTAAAATTCGTAATACTAATATTGACGTAACGTAGTAAAGTCAGGTGATTTTACTGTGACAACTCATGGTAGAGGTACAGCTCTCTATAGCACTTGGCGGTAAAGGGCAAATTCCGTAATCGAACTTCAAACAGATCTCATACCAACCGATCTGCCAAAGAGGTTTCATTGTAAACCGATATGAACCTCTTTTGTACGAAGAATAAGGTGGAACTTGTTAAAAATAATACTGAAAGATAAATTAAATAAATAATGCTGGACAATCCACACATCTAGCCCCAAGCTAAGCAGAGCTTGTGTTATGGGTACTAGATGACTTACATACTTAATACACAAGCTTTGCTTAGTTTGGGACTAGAGTAAAATGTGTGAATTGTCCATAAAATATTTAATTATATTTATAATAAATTAATATTATTATACTAATTAATAAATATAGCCTTAAATCAAATCCATAGTAAACTTGCTGAGTATCTTAGAAGTACGTCCGGATTGGACAAACTGTATAATAAACTTGTACTACTTAAAATTAAGATCTTTTCGACGACCGATGTGGCACGGTGGGCGAAAGTCCGCCTGCGATGCAGAGGTTGCGGGTTCGATTCCCGCCTTGGGATAAATGTTTGTTCGATCTGCAAATATTTATTCCGTGTGTTCTGGGTATTTTATATGTAAGTACACTAAAAAACTACCCATAACACAAGCTCTGTTTAGCTTGGGGTTAGATGACGTTGTGTGGATTGTCCAGCATTATTTATTTATTATTATTTATTTTATGTACAAAAGTTAAATTATATAAACAATAAAATATTTCTGATTTCTTAAAAGTATGAAATAGCGTGGTTACCGCACGTTTGTCTTACAAAAACTCGTAAATAATGTCTACTTATTTATTTGGAAGCCATTATTATAGGCTATAGCTTTATTTTAGCTTTATAATGTACTAGCGGCCCGTCCCGGCATCGCACGGGTGGACATTTTATAAACTTCAAATTGTACATTTATTCAATAAAATCACAAGGATCACTTTGAAACGTCTTACATACTAGATGATTCTAGGCGCCAGTTCATCGCGACCAGAGTCTAGAAGAACTGGCAAGAAACTAGACCTGGATTCTAGCGTTTTTTTCATATGAACCTTCTTACAATTGTTTAATAAAGTTGGAGCTAGTTCGTCCCAAGCTTGCTTGGCTTCTAAATAGTCAGATATTTAATCTTACCTTACGTTACTAAAGTTTTAGTAAGGATCACTAATATTTTCTAGCAATAAATATAGTCTAAGTTACTCAGGGTGAATGTAGCTTTCCAATGGTGAAAGAATTTTTGAAATCAGCGTTGTAGTTTTTGAGTTATTCATTACAATTACAGACACACAAAAATACAAATACAATTATTAAATAAAATCGTACTAATCTTTAAAAATATGTTGTCAGTAACTTGTCAATAAAAATTGGAGTACATTTTACAAACCAAAATTACCTTGTTTTTAGTGTTTTATTTTTTAGTTTTAATCTACAAATACCCTAAAATTACCCTAAAAGTCAACCCAGCTTACCCAACTCGGCGCACGACAAAATGGCGGCATTAACATATAAATTGATATTTTCTCAGATAGAGCACGCAACGCTTGATTGTCACGAATATATTACAGGTAAACCAAAGGCCCGAGCACGAATAAATATGATAGTAGACGTTAGCACATACACACTGCGCGGTAACGCTGCAACGTTCGTCAGTCATGCTGCAACGCGTAGTGTCACTCACATACCTACTCTTGAGACCCGAACGTATCTGTACATCTAAACTAAATATATAATAATATTATAAAGAGAAAAGATTTGATTGTTTGTTTGTTTGCATCGAATAGGCTCCGAAACTAGTGGACCGATTTCAAAAATTCTTTCACTGTTGTGAAGCTACATTATCTGCGCTGAACATAGGCTATATTATAATGATATTTTTTATATAGGCTACCCGTGCGAAGCCGGGGCGTACTACTAATAGTAATAAATATTCAAGGACATATCACACATCACACTCTAGTCCCAAACTAAGCAAAACTTGTACTATAGAAACGACTGCTGATAGAATACTAACATAAGTACATTTTTTTAGTAAATACATCATCATCATCATCAACCTATATCAGCCCACTGCTGGACGTAGGACGTAGGTCTCTCCCAAGACGCGCCACTGAGCCCATCCCATTCCAACTCAGCGTTTTAAACAAATCTTCCAGCGCGCTAAAAAATAAGTAAATACATACACAGAACAAATAAATTCATCACACTAACATTTGCTTTCAGTGAGAATCGAAGTAATCGAACCCACGTTCCAAAGCATGGAAAGCAGAGCTACTACCAACTGAGCTGTGACGCCTGTCTACACTACTAGCATATAGTAACTTAATTCAACAAAATCTAATCTAACGATTTGTCCAATCCCACAGCTATTGATATACACAATTGACAGGACTTGTAAATCATCCCACGCATTGTGCCCACAACTGGGCCAAGTGGAGCACAATTAGCTGAGCGTATCACAAATTACCCTCATAATTCTGAGGTGGGGGCAGAGATGTAGCGGCGATGGTAGCGGAGCGAGGAGCGGGTATAATAATCAACTGATTTACAAGATGTAAATAAAAATATAATAATTGAAATTATTAGATACGGGACTTAACATACTTTTCTTTGACTAGATATTTACTTACCATGATTTGTGAGTTTGATTATTTCCCGACATTTCAGCACAGTTACTAACAAATCGTGGTAAATATCCCGTTTACAATGAAAACTATGATAATAAAAATAGTTTGTAAGTCTGGCGTGACATGGACTGGATGGATGTGTTTATTTGGATTTTTTTTAACTGATCTCTAGGTCAAAAAGATCCGTGATCGGTTTTCACTTCAATCTGATCATAGTATCCGATGTCAGAAATCCAGATGGATAAATAAGTGCAATACTTATACGGGTATTTGCTTCCTTACTTTTTACTGTCTTTCTTTCCTTCCTATCTTCTTACTGTCCTTCTTTCCTTTCTTTCTTCTTACTGTCCTTCTTTCCTTCCTTTCATTTTATTGTCCTTCTTTCCTTCCTTTCTTTTTACTGTCCTTCTTTCCTTACTTTCTTCTTACTGTCCTTCTTTCCTTCCTTTCTTCTTACTGTCCTTCTTTCCTTCCGTATAGCTTTTTTATTCTTCTTTTTTTAACTCATTAGATTATTACTAAGTTAAATTGACACCGTACTGGAACTTCAGTACTTCATCTAGTTTAATAGTAATTCTTTGTAAGAAGGATCATATAAAAAAAACGGTAGGAACCAGGCCGTAAGTTTCTTGCCCGTTCTTCTAAGCTCTGGTCGCGTGGAACTGGCACCTAGAATCACCTAGTATGTAAGACGATTCTAAATTATCCTTGTGATTTTACTGAATAAAGTAATTTTGACTTTGACTTTGACATCCTTTACCTTCCTACCTTTCTTCTTCCTCCTTCCTTCCTTCTTCCTCAACCCGCTAGCACTACAACCCCACCCTTACCCCCCCAGGGAGCGAGGGGCTACAGATCTGTAACTAAATATCGGGGCATTAAATTGAGGCGTGTCATTGTAGGGAGGGAATTCAGTTAGTTCATTAACTGTGAATTGTTACTCTTTTAAGTACTTTCTTTATATTTTGACAGACGTCACAGTTGAGTTAGTAGTAGTAGCATCTTCGATGGTGTGGGTTCGATCCCCGCCCTGAGGTAATGTTTGTGTGATGAACATAAATATTTGTTGTGTCTGGGTGATAGTATGTATTAACAAAAATGTAAGTAAGTATATAAGTATTCAATCTAGTACCCATAGTACAAGCTTTGCTTAGTTTCGAACTAGATGATGTGTGAATTGTCTATGAATATTCATTTATGATTTTTTTTAATAGAAATAACAAGAAAATATATAATATCTTTAAATAAATGTTTTTATTTCGCATTTAAATAAAAACCTTAAGTAAACTAAAGAAAAAATAACCATTGAAATGTGAAAAAGGAACTATAAAATACAGAAAAAAGTAGTCTACATTGAAATTTGAAATAGACCGTTTCCCAAACTCCCTTTCCCGCCAACACTTGAGTAATGTCAGTGTCAACGTCACAATAATAGGAAATCCATTTCCAATCGTACATTTATATCCTTAACAACGGCTTCCCACAGACCCACAGTATACGGTATCGTGTTTAAAAAAAAAACGTCAAGTGTGAGGGCAAGGATTTTGGTGTAGAGTTCTGTCAAAATATTATGTATTAAAAAAAAGATGTGTGGCACTCGGGGACTGCCGCGGTAAAGCTATTGCATAGTATTTTTAGCTGGATTACGCATGCACAGTGTTAGGTTTATTTCGTTACGGAATTTCTGGATTCGGTCTCCACGCTCAAGGCCGCGATAGTAGCCTATGCAATAGCTTAAAAGTTTTTTTTATTGTTAATAAGTTTTGCTACTAAGTATGTATTCTTTGTATGTATTTACAAAAAAAAATGTATTCTAACAGCAATCTAGTTCCCATAATATACTATGCTTAGTTTGGGACTAGAGTGTGATGTGTGAAATGTCCATGAATATTTATTTGTTTAATGTAATTTTTACTACTATTTTATTTCTTTTATTTTCGCTACAATTGAAACTAACTTTAGACATTCCATTTAATAATTTTTGTACTATTTCAGAGATTTCTCTATTATTTTAAACTGTCAATAAAATATGTATAAAATTGTAAATGTTTATTATTTAATGTTTAGATTATATTAAGTACATAGTACCTATGCGTAATAAATATAGTGTTTTAATATCAATTTACACATTTATTAATTAAGTATACAAATACCAATAACTTTAATAATTATTGCTTATTATTGATTTTATCGTCCAACGCGAACCTATTAAGGCGACGGGTAGGGTGAAATTTTTCATAATAAATAAAAATGTCAATAACTTCCAACTTTATTATTTATTTATAATATCTACACACACGTTAAACTTGTAACACGGCATAGTTTTTGCCGCAGTGGTTAAACTCTAGATAGTCAGCGTGGCAACGTCGCATTTTCAACTTCAGTAAGAATGCTGAAAACGACGCAAAACACATAGTGAGCCGCGCACAGTTTGGATTGTCAAACTCTTAAGCAGCGCCTTATGAATATTTGCGAGCACACAGCAATGGAACACTTATAGTTCCTAAGGCGCTACTCTTCTTCTTCTTTAAACACCTTAATGTAGATTTTTTTTACCTTGGATGTATAGATATCAACCATAAGAATAGCTGTGCTGAGTTTGGTACCAAACAAATCTGCCAAACCCATAAAAAATGGGATCAAAAATCACACTTTTGCAAAAGGTGTTAGTACTAAACTTACATTTTAAAGTAAACTATAACTAAGAGCACACATTTTGTTCCCTACCTGACTAGTTCAATATATGTGTTATAGGAAATAATAAGTTTCACAACTCCTCATGCTATGACTTCTTCAGAAAACACTCCCAAAAACACGCATTTGGCTATACCCGTCACCTTAAGATAGCAACATCCCACAGTTTGAAAAGTGCAGTTAAAAAAAAAAAAATTACCAAGCCCTCCTCACACTTGACCGTAAATGTCCAATAAAAAAGAAGTCTCCCCAAAATATAGCTATACCTTTATTACCCACAGATAAACTAATCTAAGTTCCGTATATTTAAAATACCGTAAAGTCCCGCTGACGTCGGTCCTCTCAGAAGCCCGGTCTGATAATAAAATCATCTAATTTATGCTCTGGACCCCGAATCCGAAACCAATAGGCAACAACATTATAACCTTTTTCTTTTTTCTTTTTTTTTCTTTTTTATCACATAACGCGGTATATAAAATAGTCTGTGGAAAAAAGTCGATGATGAGGTAACGAACGACGCTCGGCCATTCTTTTTTTAGAACGCCGCTTTCAACGTGTGTGGTCCGAGTTAGTTTTTAGTAAAATCAACTTTAAGTTCATACAAATACAGATGAAAATAACCTGGATTGATTGGTCATGGTTTTTAGTATTAAAAATTTAAAATGTTTTCGATAATTGGTGGCGAAGTACGGAGGTTTTCGTTCGGAAACGCCATGTTTTGATATTGAAGTGTCAAATTGAGTTTGATATTGGAAGTTTTGAAAGTTTCATAGTTTTGATTTGATAAACATTCTAATATTATAAACGTGAAATTTGTATGAATGGATGAAAGTGTATATGTATGTTTGTTACTTATTCACGCAAAAACTACTGAATTGATTTTAGCGCGGCAAAGCAGCCAGTATCTTGGGTACGCGTCCGATTGGTACTGATTTGGATCAGTTGAACTATCCATAGATCGTTTGCAGTCTGTAGATAACTCAACTGTTTCTTATGTATGTTTTATGTACATTTTTTAAATACTGTAATAGTCGTAAGTTTGTTTGTGCATAAAGTAACTATTTGTTTTAATAAAACTTTACAATAATATTACTCGATCAGCTCCTGCAGTCCTGTTTTGGAGCTCGCTTCATTTATGGAAGTAAAATATATGTATAATACTATATAATAGTTACATTCAGTAAGGTCAGTGTGGGCAAGTCCGGCATAGTTTTCTTAAATTGAATTTCAATTTAACTTTAAAAATCGAAATAAAATTTATTAGTTACTTTAAGTAGTCGGAAAATATTGGTATTACATTTATCTTTCTATATCTATCTAAAAGTAGAGTTAATTGTAATTGTCTTCAGATTTATAGCATTTTTTTGTAAAGTAGGCATTTAGACGGACTTCCCAACCAGTTTGAGGCAAGTCCGTCTAGTAGCAATAAAATCGTAACTAGTGAGCCAATATGTATGAAAATTTTATCGATAAATGATGAAAAGCTGCCGTTGAAATAAGTGTTTTAAACGTGTGACTATAAGGTATACTTTTAAAGAAAAACAAAATTATTAAAATCAAGGGCAAGTCCGGCATATCTTTGCTGATGATGTACTTTCAGTGGTTGTAAACATTTTCACATAGTACCCACTTACGATTTTTTTTGTCAATAACATACAAATCAATACACAAGAATCTTTATTTGTAAACAAGTAATCGTTAATAATGTAATGTATTAATTTTGAAATGGTGTGGCAAACTATTGCCGGATCTGTAGCTACATTTATAACACTTTCTGCCAGTACGAAATAAGTGAGTATGGGATAATTTTCTAAACCAGATCTTTGTTAAAACGATAAATGTTCACAAAGTCCAACATGATGTGCCATGCTACATGAGTCAGGTATAAAAAATCAGAAATTAAAAAAAAAGGTAGGATAGTGCCATGCTTTCAAAATATGTATTCACAATTTATAAACTTTTAAAGAATACTTATAGGTGATGCTAGGCCTCTTGCAAACATACCAGTGCATCTTTCACTTAATTATTTATTATACACAAAGTAAATACAGAAAAATAAACGTAAATAGATTACATTTACAGAGGCAAGCTTAACCCTGAAAAGAGTTCACTTTCGTAGACAGGCGAATAATACTTACAAGTTGAATAAACAGTATTAAATAATTATAAAATTTGAACTACTAAAAAGGTTGACAATATCTGGAATTAAGGCAAGACCGGCATATGACGGACTTGCCTTATGTATAGTAGACGGACTTCCCAACTATAACATTCGAAGCTTGGATTTTTTCTATCTGTTATAATTACAAAACTAATGCGTTATTTTTGAATCGGACACCAGATATACATTCCCGAATCTGTAAATGGCCTACGTTATCACAGATACTCGGGAAACTCCTTAGATTTCACACCTTTTTTTTCATTTTTCGACGAGACGTCAAACTTCAACTTCAAGTTAAATACGCGGAAAAAATTGGTTGTCAATTTTTTTCCAACATTAAGATGTTAGCGACATCTATTATCACTAGTTCGAACAAACTCAATGATACTGTTTTACCAACCGAGTTATATGGCTCTAGCTATTAAAAAACGGAAGTTATTGCCACTAGACGGACTTAGGGCCTAGACGGACTTACCCACACTGACCTTACTTTAATTAAAAACATTATCATCAAAACCAAAATTAAAAAAAAATGGTTGTCTGTAAAGTCGGTTTACTGACGATAGTTGAACGTGACAACGTGTTAAGAAAATACTGATGGAATGGTAGCATTTTTGAAAAGAAAATTTTAGGAACGCCTCAGAACGCCGGAACGCCGGAACGCTTCATGAGTCATGTTTTTGACGTGACAACGTCTTATAATTCGATAGAGCCGGCTGCACGCACGAAAAAACATGACTCATGAAGCGTTCCGGCGTTCCGGCGTTCTGAGGCGTTCCAAGATAAGATAAGATAAGATACGATTGACGTTGTCACGTTCAACTATCGTCAGTAAACCGACTTTACAGACAACCATTTTTTTTCGTGCGTGCAGCCGGCTCTATCGAATTATAAGACGTTGTCACGTCAAAACATTATCATCAAAACCAAAATTAAAAAGAAATTACAATTAAAACAAGCTTACAAAATCTAAAATTACTTTAATATAAAACACGTTGGTTTTAATTAAAAAGGCATAAAAATAATGGCAGCCCTAAAGAATAATTATACGTAATCATTACTGGCAACACCGTAATTATCCTATTATAGGATACATGCGCCTGCGCAGCTAATAAGCGTAAATATTTTATCGCGAAGTTGGATTTGAATTGAGATTGAAGTTATTTAGATTATTTAGATTTTTATCCTTTCAAACCGACAACCATTGGAGCAAACGGATACTGGAGTGGAGACCGCGTTTAGGCAAGCGTAGTGTAGGACGCCCTCCGGCGAGATGGAGCGACGATCTACGGAGTGTAGCTGGCAAAAACTGGATGAGAAGAGCCGAAGACCGGGCTCAGTGGCGCGTCTGCAGAGAGACCTAGGTACGTCCAGCAGTGGACTGATATAGGTTGATGATGATGATGATGATGATCCTTTCAAAGATCTTATTTTCTCGTATTTTGGCTGAAATCTAGGTATTGGAGATTTGGCTAAAAACTGGCTGGTATTGAATATTTTTGAGCTAGAACTAGCAGCTGAACTTTTGTCAGCAGTCGGGCCATTTGGCCTGATTAATGCTTGAGAGTTTCCTGAAATCAGGCCGATTGGGCTATTCAACGCTCCTATTAATATTACTTATACAACACGAGACTATTTTTATTATTTTCGTATAAAAGATTTTAGAATAAGTAATGCGCGTATTTTCATTAATATTTTTTTATTTGATATTCAAACACCAAACTAGTTTTTAATTTTTAATTGAAAGTTTATACAACCAATGCGTGTTTCAAAAACACATTTTTGTTTGAATTTCAATTCAAACTAGACGTATTTACGTAGTTATCTACATTATATTAAGTAATTGAAATTGAAATCATTTTCTAGAACTAATTCGTATTTTGTAACAAAAAATATATTAAATACTTTATTAAAAAACTTTATTCACAAACAAACTTACGACTATACAGTATTTACAAAATATATTAAATTTTCAAATCCATGTTACAAACGGTAAATAAGCTTACATAACTCAATATAACAATAAATAATACAAAAAATAATAACATTTTTATCTCAAAAAACACAATCTTTATAATTCCCCGACACGGCAGAATGTTGGGTTTTCAATGTAAATAAAAAATAAAATATTTTGACAGTTAACACAATGGCCGCTTTCAAAATGGACGCATGCCGCGCTAGCGTTGGGGAGAGGTTACTGTGAGCGTGTTATGCTGGGGCCACACTAGCGGGCTACGGCGAATATTCGTGTTAACGCGATGTATGTGCCCGGGTACATCGTGTCATCGCGTAGTATTTAGACAAGAAGATCGCCTATACCCGAACACGATGTTTTTGTCGCGCCAACACGATACGAATATTCGCCCGCTAATGTAGCCGAAGCATTAGAAGGATATTAGAATATATATTGACATTGTTTTGTTACAAAAACTTTCGTTACGTATTTAAGCAAATCTAAGATGTTGCGGGATCGATTCCCGCCTTGGAATAAATGTTTGTTCGAACTGCAAATATGTGTTCCGGGTGTTCTGGGTATTTTATACACAGAAGAAAGATTTAGGTGCATCACACAAATATTTGCTCTTGGTGAGAATCGAACCCACGATCCACAGCATGGAAGGCAGCGCTACTGAGCGCTACTGAGCTACCAACTGAGCTGTGACGCCTGTCAATAGAAATATATTAATTTATAACTGCGTCACAATGATTGGATTTATATAACCCCGCTACCGCTTATCGCTCAGCCTCTAAACACATCCTAACCTTAAACCTTGGATTATTTCTACCTTATTGTATAACAGACGTATACCTAATTAGCTCTTGGGGTGGTAAGATTGGTATAACATTTGAAATTTGAATTTGAAATTTTGAAAATTCGATTGAAATTTTATGTTTATTGAAATGTTTTGCATAGTAATGTTATTGTGTGTCGTTTTATTGCAAATTGAAATATTTTATTATACTTACATATGTTTATATGTACTTAGATTTTATCTGAACGTGTACACCTATTTAGAAAGTTGAATAGATTGAATAGATTATGTAAATAAATAAATAAATACTGGACAATCCACACAACATCATCTAGCCCCAAGCTAAGCAGAGCTTGTGTTATGGGTACTAGAAGACTGACATACTTAGAACAATACATTACAATAGATATTTTTTTTATTATACAATTTAAATACCCAGAACACCCGGAATAAATATTTGCAGATCGTACAAACATTTATCCCAAGGCAAGGGAATCGAACCCGCAACCTCCGCGTCGCAGGCGGAGCTTCGTCCGCGCCATATCGGTCGTCAATGTACCGGGTGTTTTGTTAATACCTATGTATTTATAAAGAAAATGTATTTAAGTAGTAACTTATTCAGAATCTTGTTTTTAAGTTTGAGATTTTTAGTACGCACAAATCATCAATACACATAAAACTCAAATAATAAAAAATAAAAAAAATGTTTATGGTATAACCTGATTACGCACTTTGCCAGCATGCAAGCAAAAAAAAAAAAAAAAACTCCCGCCACGACACCTGATAATCAATTTACCGTAAAAACTCACACAAAGTGCAACAAACTTGCATTTAAAGTTTGAGTAATTTAACTAGTATTGTTGATTTTGTACGGAAAAAATATTGTAGACTTTGTATGAAACCACAGTTTTTTTTTATTCATTAGGCTAAGCGTGTCTCATTGGGCGTCTGTGTCTAATTCTGTATAGAATAGTTTTTGTTTGTAGAAAAGGTCTTTATTTGGATGAAGTAAGGTCTATTTTAGGTAAATATTTTGTTTGGTTTTTAAGTAATAAGTAGTGATGTGACTGTGTTTCGGAAGTTTACGGATGTTTTACGGAAAAGTACCCACAGATTATAAATTAACTGTACCTATGTTATTTACGGAAAAATACAGATAACTTATTTACTATAACTCTAACTTCTGCAGCGATACGTTCGAGATCAATCATTTGTATATTGGCAAATTTGCTCTCTTGTTGCATTTTCTAAATCTTTACAAACCAAAGTATATAATATGTTAATGTATTCTGTGCAATAAATTGAATAGAAAAACATTTACTTATACTAATAATAATAAAAGTTCACGAACAATTCACACATCACACTCTAGTCCCAAACTAAGTAAAGCTTGTACTATGGGAACTAGATTGCTGATATAATTATCTACCTAAATACTTACTAACATTATATTTTTCTTTTCTAAAACAATATCGATAATAAGAGTAAAATTTATTTATTTATTTATGTAAGTATAATTTATTAAATACTTCAAGATATTTTACAGCTTTTTAGATTGAAATCTCCTTGATGCTGTATTGTTTGTAAACGCATATTGTGAAAAAATTACAATAAAGTAACATTAAAAGACTAAAAATTTTCCGTGTACGGTCCCATCACTACCCTACCCACAGCGTTACAAATCGCGCCAAAATATTGACGTTCGTTTTGACAGATCTCCGAACTGTCACCGCACGTCACCTGGCTATAGACAATACCTTGTTTACAGCGTTGCGAATCTGTACACCTATACAGACTGCTTTGTTGAAAACTTTTTGCTCAGGTATATTTTTTTTTTACACTTTTGTTGGAATACTAGAGTCTGTCAAACGAAAGATGGCCCTGATAAATCGCGGCAAATTCAAAAACTATTAGTATGGCAATACATTAAATAATAGGATAACTTGGAATTACATAATTTGATACTTTGATATTATTCTAAATAAATATACTTACATAATTTTTGATGATGATTATGAATAAGTAGATGATATACTATTGCCATACTAATAGTTTTTGAATTTGCCGCGATTTATCAGGGCCATCTTTCGCTTGACAGACTCTACTGTGTTCGGGCGTTACGCGTGCCAATATTAATTCACGGACATTTTACAAATAATCTAGTCACAAACTAAGCAAAGTTTGTAATATGTCCGATGTGACGCGGAGGTTGCGGGTTCGATTCCCGCCTTGGGATAAATGTTTGTATGTTCGGCAAATATTTATTCCGGGTGTTCTGGGTATTATATGTATAATATAAAATATCTATCTATGTAATGTATTGTATTAAGTATGTCAGTCTTCTAGTACCCATAACACAAGCTCTGCTTAGCTTGGGGCTAGATGATGTTGTGTGGATTGTCCAGCGTTATTTATTTATTATTTATATTTATTTTTATTCTCTGAATATAAACAAACAAATCAAGTTTATAAATAAATTAATTTCCCAATGCAACATAAATCTATTCGCCATTAAACGAGCATGTGCAATAACAAATAATAAATTTAATCGAAAAACGTAATTTAATTACTTTTTTATTGCTAGCTTCTATGTTTTTATAATAATATTTGTAAATAACAATTACACTGTAACCAGGATTTATTTTATAATAAAATAAATAATGTTGGACAATCCACAAAACACCCTCTAGCTCCAAGCTAAGCAGAGCTACTATGGGAACTAGACTGCTAATAGAATACTTATAAGATTCTCTGGGTGGGAATCGAACCCATGACCCACAGCATGGAAGGCAGAGTTACTACCAACTGAGCTGTGACACCTGTCTATAATTAATAAGCAGATCATTCGTTATACCAAATAAAAAGGCTGAATTACTTTTATAAATGTCTAAGCTAGCTTACAGATAAGACACAAAAAAAACGTATAAACTACTTATAGAAAAATTTTGTACGTAAGTATGTAAGTATTTAAAAAAAAAAAAAAAAATTACATAAGTAACTATTTATTATAGCGTTTGAGGGAGGAGGCTTATACCCAGCAGTGGGCTAGTACGAGCTGCCTATGATTAATAAATAAATAATGCTGAACAACCCACACAACATCATCTAGCCCCAAGCTAAGCAGAGCTTGTGTTATGGGTACTAGAATACTGACATACTTAATACAATACATTACATAGATAGATATTTTTTATTATACATATGTAACACCCAGAACACCCGGAAAAAATATTTGCAGATCTTACAAACATTTATTCCAAGGCGGGAATCGAACCCGCAACCTCCGTGTCGCAGGCGGACCTTCGCCCGCCGCACCACATCGGTCATCATCAATACATTAAATAGATAGATATTTTTTATTATTGTCTACACATCAGAAGGAAACTTATTTTTAAAAAGTTCTTTGATTCACCAAAAATACCACAACTTTCCAAGCAGGTTGCATTCACAAAATAAAAGTGCGTTCAAAAACCGCATTGCGTTATAAAATCAGTTTCAACCAAACTCTGTAAACCGAATAAAAATATGGCTTCCCAACCAACAGTTTAATTATCAAAACCAGCGGACCACACACGCAGCTCGACTCATTATAACTGGATGCATAATAATAATTATTCAGGGCTTATAATTTCGCGCGCTCGCTACAAAAAAAATAAAAATTAAAACATTACTTTACGTTATTAATGTGTCAACATCTCAATTTATTGCAACCAGCCAGCGCCGCCTTCGCGCGGGAAAAATCGACCAATCACGTGCGACCTCGGCCAACCACGCGAAACAACCGAACATATATCTATCCCGCTCTAACATTAGCATTACCAGCTACAAAAAAGCTTAGCACACACCGCTTTCTCTCATCTCTCGAGGTCTACACAAGCTGGTTTGTTGTAGTAATGAGTTTTAGCGGGAGATGACATTATTAATTTATGCGCAGCCATAGAGTGTTTTTTTTTTAATCGAAGCCTGCTCGTGATTACACACGTTTCGAGTTGCCAGTACGTGATCGGGAATTATTGCTATTTTATAAAACTGATTTGATTTGAATAATGTTTTATAGTCACGCGTTGAGATCTTTAGTGCCCATTTTTAATACGCATTTAATATTTTGAAATTTTGAATAACTAAAAAAATATATGACAGAAATCTATCAATGACTTAAAACCCCTCATTAGTCAGTCTATCATAGCATTAAAAAAAAAAAGAAAATCTTGTAGCTGCTACGCTTCGTAGATATTCGTAGCGCTACGGCGTAGCATTCTATGTTGACAAATCTTTTTTTTAGGAATAGTTATTATATAGTTTTTTTACAGTAAAAAAAAATTACTATGTTTCAAAGATTACTGAATTAAATAATAGTATCATAAAATAAATAGTAGGTAGTATAAGTATATTATGCACCTATTAAACAAAATTAAAATCATAAATCCCAAAAAATCTAGACCGGTGTATCAATTGGGTTTTTTATTTATTCTAGTGTTTGGACTTACTGCCTCTGCCAATCCCTTAGAAATACTCTCAAATCAAATATTACTTTATTCAATAAAATCACGCGGATCATTTAGAATCGTCTTACATACTTACTAGGTGATTCTAGGTGCCAGTTCCACGCGACCAGAGCCTAGAAGAACGGGCAACAAACTTACGGCCTGGTTCCTACCGTGTTTTTATATGATCCTTCTTACAAAGAATTACAATTAAACTAATTTACTGAAGTTCCAGTGCGGTGTCAATTTAACTTAGTAATAATACACATAGGTAATGTACAATCATATCATCAATGTTCACACAAATGTGTATGCTGGGAATCGAACCCAAGACCCACAGCATTAGGCAGAGCTACTACCAACTGAGCTGTGACGTCTGTCCATTTGTATCCAAAGAAATTAATTGTTTTTTTTATTCTTCCCATTAAGGAACCCAAATCACCATAGAAAGACCGCCTCCTTAATTACATTTACAAAAAAACTATTTTCGAGGCCGCCATTTTGTTTTATCCAAGTGTGAGGTTAAAAACTTAATTTTTGATGGTCGTTATAGTAATATCAACAAGAAAAATATATTAATGAAGATATTTTATTAATAAATATGTATTGTGTTTTATTGATGAGTAAAAATATTTTGTTAAGATTTTATGCATTTTGTATTACTTATATACTTTTTTTAACTAAGTAAATAAATAAATAAACTAGTAAAATGTCAACTTTGAGTATTAATTATTAGCCATTGCAAAAGTAATTCTTATAAATATGTAATTCTTGTCGACAATTTAAGTTTTTTCATATAAATATAGCTGATGCCCGTTACATCGTAATATTTTAAACAATTCGCACAATATCTTTATATATTACAGCCTACGTGTTATTCTGATGTATAAACTACATTATTGTAAAGTTACATTGAAATCCATTCAGTAGTTTTTGCGTGAAAGAGTAACAAACACACATACAAACTTTCGCGTTTATATTATTTGTAGGATATTAAAAAAAATAATGCTGGACAATCCACACAACATCTAGCTCCAAGCTAAGCAGAGCTTGTGTTATGGGTAATATAAGACTGACATACATAATACAATACATTACATAGATATACATATTTTATTATATAAAATACCCAGAACACCCGGAATAAATATTTGCAGATCGTACAAACATTTATCCCAAGGCGGGAATCGAACCAGCAACCTCTGCGACGGCGGACCTTCGCCCACCGCGCCACATCGGTCGTTATAATAACTAAAGCTAAGAATATAATACAATGACATTTTAAACAAAATTCTTCTCAGAATTTAATCTCCACATATTAAAAGGCATAAACATGTATACGAAAATTATTAGCCGATTAATACATTTATTATATTGCGTCTCCTTCTAACGTATAGTGTTGGCTCGCTCTAACAAGGGTCATTTTGAGTCGGCGCGAACGCATGAAATTAGCTGCTTTTTCATCTCCCGCCGCGCCGATTTGAATTTTGTATCGGTTTTAGGGTACTCTGGGGTGAAATGAAATCCTCTTGCTATTATTAGTATTAGCAGAGACTAGTATAAACAAGAAGACTGCCAACCTCATACAAAAAAACGTGACTCGGAAAAAGGTGAAATTCCGCGGGTTATTCCCAGATTATTCCCAGATGGCGCTGTATTCCGATCAAACCTATGGTATAAATCATTGTTTACGATCACATTTTTCACACCTAAAAATAAAATAAAAATTTTGGTGTGCACTAACACAGAAATAATACAGATTTCTTGGCTTTTAGTGCTGTTAGGATAATTTTACGGCTATGTGGCAGCGCCATCTGGGACTAGCCCGCGGAATTTCAGCTTTTTCCGAGTCACGTTTTTTGTATGAGATTGGCAGTCTATTCTATAGTTTATACTAGTCTCTGGTATTATTCATACGCGTCTAGTCGAAGCGACGCGTGACCCGAGGGCTGGTGAGTATCTGGCCCAGCGTATCAGCATTGCTATTCAGCGCGGCAATGCAGCCAGTATCTTGTACGCGACGATTGCTACTGATTTGGATCAGTTGAACTATCTATATATCGTTTGCAACGATCTGTAGATAGCTCAACTGTGTCTTATGTATTTAATATGACAATGTACATTTTGTAAATACTGTATAGTCGTAAGTTTGTTTGTGAATAAATATATCAATTAATTATGAGAGATAAAAAAAAGAGTGCGAAAGAGGGTAGACCGGTATGTCTGTCAATGACTTTAATATCTACTTGCAAAGACTTCAGTTCGACCCGTGATCATGGCACATGCTGTGCCGAAATATCGGGAAATAATCTAAGAACACTCACAAATCATGGTAAATAAATATCCCGTTTCTATTGGATAAATGTTTGTACGATCTGCAAATATTTATTCCAGGTGTTCTGGGTATTTTATATAATAAAATATGTATATCTATGTAATATATTATATTAAGTATGTCAGTCTTCTAGTACCCATAACACAAGCTCTGCTTAGCTTGGGGCTAGATGATGTTGTGTGGATTGTCCAGCATTATTTATTTATTTATAATGAAAAATATGCTATAAATCTACTTCAAAAATTCACAAATTATATTATACAGAACCAAAACGGTGTCTCTCGCCCTTAATCACTTTTTTATTTTTTATAATCGACCCCGAAGGTTGTAGCAGCCGCCATGATGCCAGATTTTTTTTTTAATTATCAGTGTTTCGGTCGGCACATACTTAATACCTTAAAAAGGTTTTAATACGTTTTCGAGTCATTTCAGAAAATGGCGATTTTATCAATTCCCGGCTTCTGCTTTGATAATCTATTGTAATAAATATGTCTGAGAGATTAGGGTGTTTTGTAAATAAATAAATTAAGGTTTGGTTTGGCGAGACTCTGAAGCGATTAATGATTGGTCTTAAGACATTATGATACTTTTTTAGTGTATATATAATTAACCGTTTTAAGGTGATACTTCTCGCTCTAGCGGGAAATTCAAATTATTTGCTGGGAAAGTGCAGAAACTGTACAAAACAGTTTCTGTACTTTCCCAGCAAATATAAAGAACCAATCTCAAAAATTTATACAGGGTTACACAGAAAATTATTGTTTATGTTCGCAAAATAGCTTAAACTAGTAAAAGATATATACAGTTCAGCCGCAATAAAAAAAACCCTAAAAAAATTGAATTTCCCGCTAGAGCGAGAGGTATATTTACAATTCTAGAGACAGGAAAAATGTAAGAAAATATTTTCGTGAAATTAGAAACAGTTTTTATTCAAGTCAAGACGTCGTCAGGGCTTTACTAAAAATGTTAACAAATACTTTTACCTACCTTTTTAAATATCTAATAATAGCTAGTTTTTGAATCCATCTGTTCACTATTAATACAAAGCATTTAAAATTAATGTTTTCCGGAGATTAAAATATTAGTAGGTAATCATTTTGTTTTGTTAATAAATTTGTTACAATTTTAAAAAAGCTACACCCAGTTTCGTAGATCTCTTTGTTTTTCCTACTAATATTAATTATTTAAGTACTTACAGAATACAAAATTTTAAACAAAAAAATTAAGTAGAATCTCCTCCGTTAATTTTCGTCGGTTAAAAATATGTAACCTATAGGTACAAGTATTCTATCAGCAGTCTAGTTTCCATAGTACAAGCTTTGCTTATAGTTTAGGATTAGAGTGTGATGTGTGAAATGTCCGTGAATATTTTTTTATTTAGTTACTAGAACTTATTTACTCTGAAAATTTGTTTTTGTGTCATTTTAGTAACTGAAATTTTCTCCCCGTCAGAATATAAAAGCTGAGCCCATTTTGATAAAACAAATCATGGCAACCCAAGCCCGTAGCCGCACCCACGAAATAGATTATGAAGAATGTTTGTCGGATTATAAAATATTATCCTGCCATTTTTGGGGTGAGGTAGGGTGACCATTATTTTATATATTTGTCTAATTATTTATTTTATTGATAGGACCAACAACTACAATATTTTAAGAAATAAAATATTTAAGTAAGTATAGAACAATTTCACGATTTTTTTACGGTTTATTCCCACATTACACTCTAGTCCCAAACTAAGCAAAGCTTGTACTATGGGAACCAGATTGCGGATAAAATACTTATACATATACTTACTTACATTATTTTTTGTAAATACATAAGTAAGTTACTTAGAATAGGTACATAGTAACACCCAGGTACAGACTTCGTCTTATTATTGCAAACACAAAAAAAGTTACATTATTTTTTGTAAATACATAAGTAAGTACCTACATAGAATAGGTACATAGTAACACCCAGGTACAGACTTCGTCTTATTATTGCGAACACAAAAAAAGTTACATTATTTTTTGTAAATACATAAGTAAGTACCTACATAGAATAGGTACATAGTAACACCCAGGTACAGACTTCGTCTTATTATTGCGAACACAAAAAAAGTAAAATAAAAATAATATATTGCATTAATACTTTATAATATATATATTTTTTTCTCTATAATGTGGGTCACCCTACTTCTATGAGAAAAGCCAGGTGTCCACAATAGCTGTCGACCCGCCCCCTGCGCGCTTCATCCCTTTGTGTACTAATGTACCCCTATAAACAGGGCTTCACCTTGTTTACACAAATATATCGATTTTGTTATACATTTTTTTATGAAACATTGGAAAAGAAAATGTTTACCTATAGAAATATGTATGTATAAAATATATAATCAACATCCAGAAATATTTATATGTTTAATAAAAAATATCTATCTATGTATTGTATCATATTAAGTATGTCAGTCTCCTAGTACCCATAACACAAGCTCTGCTTAGCTTGGGGCTAGATGATGTTGTGTGGATTGTCCAGCGTTATTTAAAAGTAAAATATATCTTTGCACGTAAACTTTTTAATTATAGAAAATTTGAAACAATTGAGCTATCTACAGACCGTTGCAAACTATCTACAGATAGCTCAACTGATCCAATCGGAAGCGTACCCAAGATACTGGCTGCATTGCCGCGCTGAATAATATTATAATATGTAGTATGTAGGTATAATCTAATCTATCATAAGTGATTCGTCAGAAAACCAAGGTGTTCGACATAGCTCAAAGAATTAGCAAGCTGAAGTGGCAGTGGGCCGGCCATGTTTGCCGAAGAACCGACAACCGTTGGAGCAAACGGATACTGGAGTGGAGACCGCGTTTAGGCATTGTGTAGTGTAGGACGCACCCGTAGAGATGGAGCGACGATATGCGGAGTGTAGCTGGCAAACACAACATGAGAATAGCCGAAGACCGGGCTCAGTGGCGCGTCTGCAGAAACCTACGTCCAGCAGTGCACTGATATAGATTGATGAAGATGATGATAATAATCTAAGTCCGTTAGATACATAATCGACCTTGTTGTTTCGAAGCCCGCCGCCATTTTGCATGTTAGTCTGACAGCTGTCAGATTTCCCGCGCTTGTTAGTTTCAATCATAGAATCTCTTTTGTGTTTTGCGTTAAGACGAATAAATAGAATACTTGATTGAAGTACTAGAATTCTAGAATACTGGATTAGATAATTTTGTATTAAAATCAAAAATAACGCAGAGCCGAGTTTTCTAAGATTCTCTTTGAATCAGAATTTTCTAGAATTTTTTTAAAACTTCAAACTACAATTGCATTTATTCAATAAAATCACAAGGATCACTTTGAAACGTCTTACATATTAGATGATTCTAGGCGCCAGTTCGTTGCGACCGGAGTCTAGAAGAACTGGCAAGATACTAGACCTGGATCCTAGTGTTTTATATGATCCTTCTTACAATTTTGTTTAATAAAGTTGGAGCTAGTTCGTCCCAAGCTTGCTTGTCTTCTAAATAATCAGATATTTTATAATATGCCTTTGATAAGAGTTTTGTTTAAGTAGAATAAGAATCAAATTTATTGTTAAACTGTATACAAAATCTTTTAATAAATGTTTCAACAGCCTACCCATTTCGTAGTGTATAGTACGTATAGGATTTCTTACAGCACTAGTCCTAAAACAATGTGATTTTTCGATCACATTGTTAGATTTATCGATCTAGACTATAGTATCTAGTCTAGATAGTTGTTCTTATATTCTTACAGTATGACGGGCCATTTGACAGGCGTCACAGCTCAGTTGATTGGTCTGCCTTTTATGCTGCGGGTCGTGGGTTCGACTCCCACCCAGAACAAACGATTGTGTGTAGAACACTGATGTTGGTTCTGTGTCCGGGTGTTGCTATGTATTCATATGCATCTAAAAAAGTGTATGTACAAGTATTCTATCAGAATATAAAATTGTATGTATATTGTGTATAGAAAATCTAGGTTCCTGCTTAGTTTAGGACTAGAGCTTGATGCGCGAAATGTCTGTGAATATTTATTTATTTAGCAAAGCGAGACCGAATAAATGCCTCACGCAAACGTATCTACACGGTGTATGTGAGTTACACTACGCGTTGCAGCTCGACTGACGAACGTTGCAGCGTCACCGCGCTGTGTAACGCAATGCTAACGTTTCGATACGTACTGCGTCATTTATTCGTGCTCAGTAGCTCTACCATGAGTTTTTACAATCTATACTCGCTAGCGTCTGTAGTTAAAAAAATGTATGAATATTTGTACAGCGCCTCTAGCGGATAGTTGGGTACTAAAATTCGTACTAATATTTACGTAACTACTGTAGAAAAGTCAGGCGATTTTACTGTGACAACTCATGGTAGAGGTACAGCTCTTTTATACTATGACAGTAAGCCCTTAGGTCTAACTTAGAGCTACATATTAGCTTTCAGTATTCAATTAGGTAGTTCTGCTAAACACAGTGCATACTTAAATGTACTATTATTAACTTAAATACAGCACGTTTAAGTAAATATTCCGTTTGTACTGCAATTTGTATTTGTAAAGCTTTTATTAAGTTGATATATAAACTAGATAGAAAGACTACTGTTTCTCAATAATTTAGCAATTTTTGTTTAGAATCAGAATCAGAATCAAAACATTTATTTACGACACAAAAACTAAAAGATAATAGGTACATGTAAATATATGTTTATAATAAAATATGAATAAATATTTATTATCGTATCAATATCTTTCTGTTAAAAGTATCGTTTGTAAAACCAAGTTTGTTTATTTAAATACACTTTAGAAAAAAACACCTCAAAAACTTTTAAAACAAGCCAGTTACAAAAAAACTATTAAAAATCCATCAATATTTTACAATTAAACACAAGAAAATAATAAAAGAAACATGCTATGTTTCATATTTCATATCAGCTTTACTTAAATATTGAGACCTAAAACATACTTGAAGAGAGCCTGGAAGAGATCGCTATTGAGCGATAAGGCCGCCCATTGTGCATTTATGTTCTAACCATTGTTCTTGTATTTTTTTGGTGTAATTTGTGTGTACAATAAAACGTTATTCATGTATTCATTCATTCATACTTTCTAAAGAACAATAAAAAATTTCTAAGCGCTAAAGGTAGGTATTTAGTTTTTATATTCATCAAAATTTAGTTTCGATCCATACAAATTCACATTTTAGTTTCCGAGTTTCGTTCGAGTAAAACTCAGACTACGGGCTCCATTTAGTCATGAAATGTCATGTCAGAGATATGTCAAAAGTCGCCGACATGTCAGTGGGAGTTGAAACGCATTGACACTTGTGTTGTATGCTTATTAGTCATTGTCTCACTCTGTTTGTTTATTTTGACTTAAGTGACTTAAAAATGAGGCATTATATTTTAAAAATAATTGTTTGACTGAGGTCTGGCCACTCAACTACTGTTTAAATAAACACTTAAATAAGTTTTTAATTAAATTAATTAAATAAACTTCATACGCTAAACTTAAAACAAGCTTGCGTATTGTTTCGCAGTTAAATAAAAATAATTAAGAAAATATTAATAAATAAGACGTCCGATGTGGCGCGGCGGACGAAGGTCTGCCGCGGAAGTTTGAGGGTTCGATTCCCGCCTGGGAACATTTATCAAACATTTATCCTGGGATAAATGTTTGTACGATCTGCAAATATTTATTACGGGTGTTCTGTGTATTTTATATGTATAATAAAAATATGTATCTATGTAATGTATTGTATTAAGCATGTCAGTCTACTAGTACCCATAACACAAGCTCTGCTTAGCTTGGGGCTAGATGATGTTGTGTGGATTGTCCAGCATTATTTATTAATTATTCACGGACCTTAGACACATCACATCGCGCCGTAGTCCTAAAATAAGCAAAGTTTGTACTAGATTGCTAGCTTAGCCTGAGATCTAGATAGAATACTTATACATAGTGAAGTTTTAATCTTGGAAGCTTATCAGAATGCATGAACGTTCTAGGCATTTATGTACCCAAATGAAGCGAGGTCTCAAACAGGACTGCAGGAACTGATGGGGTCTTGTTCATCACTATCGCGATCCACCACACCATCGGGGATGCTAGAACACTGCTGCCACCCAAAGTCCTACATTTGCTCTGGGTAGTAATCGAACCCAGGACCACATTATGGAAGACAGAGCAACTACCACATGAGGCGTGACGTCTGTCAAAAATATGAATAAAATTAAAATGAAAAAAAAGAAATACGTCATCATAATATGTAGCGCGCCGGTAGGTTAAATAGTTTGACCCAAATATCTAAATATAGCGACATAACACAAAATTGTAAACAAATCAAGCCTCGACAATGGTTGAGTGACAGCTGACAGGTATTTAGGCGGGAAAGTCTCGTTAGCCGCCATGTTGGTATTCCGTGTTCAGTTGTCATTGTCTTGTATGGCATTAGCTAAATAACCTTTGATGTGTAGTTTGATAGAAAACTGTTGTTGGATATTTTTGAGGTGGTAAAATTATTACCGGACATTTTTGAACACTCAGATCTCCGCCTTTTTGTTAAAAGATTAGTAAACATAAATCACCATAAACTCCGACATTGGCAAAATCGTGGCAACCCTAGCCTGCGAAAAGCCACTAAGAAAAGAAGAAGAAGAAGTATATAATGTGTAGATAGGTAGGTATAGTTTTGATAAAAAACTGGTGTTGGATATTTTGGGGTAAAATTATTGACGCCTCTCACATCAACACTTAAATTTTTGACAGTCATAATTTACTCTCGGTGGTGATTGAACCCACGACTCCAACTGAGCTGTGACACATTATTGGAACGAAGTTCATTATCGCGCGTTGCGAAAGGGGGCTAGACGGAAAAAATTAAGACCAATAGTTGTAACGACACTATTTGCTATAGTTGTAAGCCGTGCGGCGTGCTCGTGTTTCTCTGTCTCTTTCTCTGATAAATAATAATATAATTAATCCCGGGTGTCCATGACACCTCTCAAGTTGTTTCTAAAGTTTGATTAATTAATTCATCCGATACGACAATAGTATCGTATCGGTGAGTGTAAAAACATTGATATAAGTATAGTTCCAACAAATAGCGGAAGAGCTATTTCTGAGTCGACGTGTGTGGTCCGAGTTTACGATCTACGTGTTAAGGGGACGCGTTTATTTGGTAGAATTTAATTTAATTTTAATTTTAATCTACATACAAACTTACGACTATTACAGTATTTACATATAAGTAAGTATATTTAAATATTCACCGACATTTCACACATCACACTCTAGTCTCAAACTAAGCAAAGCTATGGCAACTACATAGATTGCTGAAAGAATACTTCCAATGTATATGTAAGTATTCTTTCAGCAATTTAATCTTTGTGTTCATTGAATACAAAGTAACACATAGCAATGCTGATACGCTGGGCCAGATACTCACCAGCCCTCGGGTCACGCGTCGCCAACACTAGACGCTCAGAAATAATTTTGAATAATAATATTTTTATTATACCTTTTTTTTTTTTGTGAAAAGACTTGGGGGAGACCTTTGCCCAGCAGTGGGACGAAATAGGTTAGAGAAAAAAAAATATTTTTAATATACTTACACCTACATGTATATTACATATTTTTTTTTCTACGGAATAAATTTGTATGAAACTTTACAAATGAAGTTTACACATCAAAATACACATAGGCTATAATTTACAAAGATATTACGTATTAATAAAATTACGACTATACAGTATTATTACAAAATGTACATTTTCATCTAAAATACATAAAAAACAGTTGAACTATCTACAGACCGTTGCAAACGATCTATAGATAGCTCAACTGATCCAAATCAGTGCCAATCGGAAGCGTACCCAAGATACTGGCTGCATTGCCGCGCTGAATAGCACTTAGGTATTAAATGTATAAATTGTAATGCGATATTCACTCTTCGCCTTAAATGCTGCGCACACGCAACACGAATGTACTTGTGGTTTGCTACCGAACACCTTTAATTTACATTTTATATTATTAAATGGACTCTGTGGGCTCTGCGGTGGATGGGAAAGGTCGTGGGTTCACGGTACAAAGTAACTTAACTTTTTTAAAGTTTATTTGCGATATGTTGTTTAATAGTGTAAATATAATAAAAAAGAATATTGTGAGTATTTATTTCTACTGCTTACTAATATAAATATACCTACCTAATTAGAAGTTTCTAATTAGGTAGGTATATTTATATTAGTAAGCAGTAGAAATAAATACTTACAATATTATTTTTATTATATTTACACTATTAAACAACAGATCGCAAATAAACTTTAAAAAAAGTTAAGTAACAAATTTTAAATAGGTATGTTCTGGGTATTATATCTATCTACTTATGTAATGTATTGTATTAAGTATGTCAGTCTTCTAGTACCCATAACACAAGCTCTGCTTAGCTTGGGGCTAGATGATGTTGTGTGGATTGTCCAGCATTATTTATTTATTTTAAGAAAGTACTTTACTTATATCTAACCTATTTCTCAGCAGTATAATTATAATTTAACTAGAAAACAAATCTATATAAGTGCACGTTGAATTGCGAACCTCCTCCGTTATTTTAGTCGGTTAAAAAATATAAATCAACTCTTAGATCCATGTGATAGACACAAATTAAATATTACAGTTAAAATAAATATTTCACAATTCACAATAATCACACCATGTTCCACAAGATGAGATATAGAAAAAAAATAATTAATAAATAATAATAAATGAATTACCTACTCGTACAGTATGTAATAAGTTATTCATTTAT
The DNA here is from genome assembly GCA_932527185.1 of Ecliptopera silaceata. Lineage (NCBI taxonomy): Eukaryota > Metazoa > Arthropoda > Insecta > Lepidoptera > Geometridae > Ecliptopera > Ecliptopera silaceata. Next base: position 1,248,400 of record OW052217.1, on the reverse strand, counting down.
TACATATTTATTTCTGTCACTTATTTTTTACACTATCAAAAGATAGATAGATAGATATTTATTGCACAACGGAAAATACAATAAATCTTAGAACTAACTTAATTTAGTACAATAGGTGGCCTTATCGCTGATAGCGATTTCTTTCAGGCAAAAAGATTATGATATTGAAGATATTGAATACAACATAGGAAATGTGTAATTTCATTTAAATAATACCTACGTTCTTCAATATTACTTACTTAGTGCTCAAACTTAGCCTTCCAGGCATTTCAATGAATTTATACCTAGATCAAATAGCTAGATTAGTTCGCGTAGGAAGTCTCTACAAACATAATCAACCTCATTCCAAAACATCACTCAACAGATAAATCTATCAAAAGAGTTAAAAGTGTTAAAACATCAAAAATACATTAAAAATATCAATAAATATAACATCAACAAAAAAATAGTGCCATTCGCAACACTATACGTATTATCTATAACATATCTTAATTATTTTCAATTATTAAGTTATAATTTAACAAAAAAACATGATTCTATCAATAATTCATCAAGATGGCGGCCTGTCTATCAATATAATAATTCTGTCAAACTAAAATTGAAATTCTGTAAGCGTTCAAAGCAGTATTATTGATACATTACGACCCGCAAAAGAGCTATACCAATTTACAACCGCATTACAAATCTCTACAGCCCACTAAATACACAATAAGGTAAATCAATTGTCGTACATCCTTCTCTCTCTAGCATAGCAAACCAGCGTTAGTGTAAAAGAGACCGCGTCCATTCCTTCGACGCTGTGTGTGGTCCGAACCGCCCATAAAAGAAGAAGGGAAGGGAAAACAGCTTGTTTGAACAGGGGCGTGTCTGCTGTCTCCATCGCGAGGCAGTTCCTCCGCCGCCGTCGCCGCGCGCAGTCACACGTCAGATGTCAAACTGACATTTCAATCTGACAGCTCCGGACGCGAAAGAAACGGTAGTGCGATAGCGACATTAAGAAATCATGCAACGAATTGATCGATAAATATTAATGCAGAACTGTGACTTTTAAATCGTGTTGACTTTTATTGTATTTTAATGAAAGACAATTGTGTTGTGATTGAAAATCATGGCGTTTGAAGACCGTTGTAGTCCGAACCAAGCCACCAGTCCTGGACCAGTTTCGGGAAGAGTACCAGCTCCACATGGCGTGAGCCACCAGTACCAGACGCAAAGCCAATACACTTGCACGACTATCGATAAAAGGTACGAAAGACCAAACATGACTATTGTCAAGGTCCAGCCAAACTCACCTCCGCCAAGCCCGAGTGAATACCAAAACTACTATCGCCCAGAAACTCCCGATGTCAAGCCACAAATCGACCAGCGTTTCGAGGCGAAGCAGCCGTCGGCTCCGATCGCGTTCTCGATCAGCAACATCTTGCACCCAGAGTTTGGTTCGACAGCACTGCGGAAAACGAACAAAATCGAGGGGCCAAAGTCCGTCGGTCCGAACCACAGCATATTATACAAACCTTACGATCTGTCAAAACAGAATGACGTACAAAAGTACAACTTTGATTATGTGAAGTCGAAAGAGGGTAGTGAACCTTTGCCGCCGCTTGGTGGGTTACGACAGACGGTGTCGCAAATCGGAGAGGTTAAAGAGACTCCTAAGGTGGTTGAGGTGCAGAAGAGGCCAGATTCAGCCAGTTCCATGGTGTCCTCGACGTCCAGTGGGGCGGTGTCGAACTGCGGTAGTACTGACACGAGCCAGAGCGGGAATCCATCACTGTGGCCGGCCTGGGTGTACTGCACGAGATACAGCGATCGACCAAGTTCAGGTAAATATTTTTGGATTTTGTAATTTGAAAAAAAAAACTGTTATCTATAGATCTTCTATACCTTTCAAGTGTTATCTTTAGTACCATAGGTACATGTGAAAATATTTAATTGGTGACGTTTATTTAAGTTGTTGTTGGGGTGCATGGAAAGAGCCTCCTCGTGGCGCACACCGGTAACAGCTAGGCACGGTAAAGCAGTGTCTAGTCTGGCTAATCTTTCCAACACGATGCTACAACAAAATACCTACAGTTGTAGCATCGACACGATAAGAAGAAGAAGATTTAAGTTGTTTTAAATGCAGATTGTATCTAACACAGTTTTTTTTCGATTAAAATAAAAATGAATTTGGAACATAAAGATGGGAGAAGCGGGATTTGCATTCTACCAAAAATATGCATTGAAAAATTATGTTATTAATTTCTTTAGAACTGTATCACCGGACTTGCTTATCGTAAATATAGTTATTTTTAACCTTCCTTTTAGAGTCCTCGCAGACTGCAGACTTTTTATCGGCCGATAGTTTGGGTTGGTTTCTTAATCAGTATGAAGACTGAATCACTGTAATGTGCGCATCTGCATACATCTTCATACTGTAGCTCTACCATGAGTTTTTAATAGACCATATATACTATACTCGCTAGCGTCTGTAGTTATAAAAATGTATGAAGATTTGTACAGCGCCTCTAGCGGATAGTTGGGTACTAAAATTCGTCATACTAATATTGACGTAACTCTACTGTAGTAAAGTCAGGCGATTTTTCTGTAAAAACTCATGGTAGAGGTACTGATTAAGAAGCCGACGAAACTATCGGCCGCTAAAAAGTCTGCAGTTTACGGGGCCCTTAAAGCATTTTTCACTGGAAAAGTTTCCTTTATTTTTATTAGATACTGTTTTTAGACCGTTATCCGCCGGCTATCAATGAATGTTCATACTTGCTATCTTTTTATATGCTGCATGTTTTTTTCTTCTACAGAGGTTATAGCTTATTTCTTTTTACTTTGCATCTTATGGATTTGACAGTTAGCTGTCAAATTAAGCAGTGGTCTAAAGAGGTTACGTCATGTTTTATTGCAATTTGTTAAAACCTTCTGATTTTTTTTATATTATACAATTACACTTAAAGGTGTATATAAAGTTAATCAAATCATCATTCAGTTAACGAAATGCTGGTTGTTTTTATTTAAAAAGCTATTATTAGCAATTAATAAAATCAGGTAGGCTCGTCATTGAAATTTTGAGTCTGCTTTTTAGTTTTTGTATAATCAAGATAATATGAATACTTATTAAGTTTTAATGACATAAAATAAAGTTAGCGCAGACTTGAAGTATTGATTACCATACGCAATGATGACGTCTATGATAACTTTTTATAAGATAGGGGGTTAGGAATTATTTTTAGGTCATAAGTTTGATAGTAGAAATAACGGTTAAAGTGCGTTTTTAACTCCATTTTGTAATAACGATATAGGTACTTATTGTTAGGTAGGTACCTATTTCGAATTATTAACTTAAGAAACATCTTTGAAAATAGATATAACTACCTAATCTTATTCTTCACACTTCAAATTTAAATAATTAAGATATAAAACGGATATTTAAAATAGTGTGTTTACAATGAATCCAATTCGATTTAAATATTTTACTGAACCGTGACCGAAACACAGTTTTGTTAGTATAATGTATGACAAACAAAAGTTTTGTATTTACAATTCTATAACATAGAATATTAAGTATGGTTAATTTGAATTTATTTAGGGTTCCGCAAAAACCCGATCCTTAAATGAATTCTGTATATGATGAAGTACCTAGTAAAAGAGTAATCAAAATAATACTAATACCTATACCTACCTACTACACTAACGAAGCTTCCTTAGGCAGAATTATTAAAATTAATTTATTTGCATGTTAAAAGTCGGTCCGCTCTCCAATTATTGCTACACCCAAACTTGGGTACATTATGTACTTACTATTAAAACCTTGTGTACATAATGAGGACAATAAAATACTGAATACTAAATATCCACCCAATTTTTTTTTTTTTTTTTTTTTTTTTTTATATATATTTTATAGGCTTACGCTTGACCGCAATCACACCTGATGTTAAATGATTTATCCATCTAATCAAACTTTCCCGTTTATAATCATCATCATCATCTTCCTACCCTTGTCCCACATTATGTGGGGTCGGTACAACACGTCTTCTTCTTCCACTCTCCTCTATCAGACGTCATCTCAATGCTCACACCTTGCTTACACATGTCATCATTCACACAGTCCATCCATCTTTTCTTTGGCCTCCCTCTACTTTATAATATGAGTAAGATATTCACGGACATTTCACACATCGCGCTCTAGTCCTAAACTAAGCAAAGCTTGTACCTACTATGGAAACAAGATTGCTGATAGAATACTTTTCTATTTTTTTTTCATTCATTCATTTATTTATTTGCGAAAAAACATGGTAGATTTTGGTACAAAATGTCATAGTGGGTAAGTATTTTCACATATTTTCAACAAATTAAAATGGTGTGCAAAAATTTTAGTCATAAATCTAGTACCTAGGTACATATTATAATTTAAATTAACATGAATTATTTGATTGAATTGCAAAATTATATAAATAAAATTTTTTGTAAGTAAGTTCATACCTACATATATATATAGAATAGGTATATTGTTGCACATAACAAGTTACCTACAATAAAACAATTAAACGGACTTAAAAAAGGATCACGCGGATCATTTAGAATCGTCTTACATACTAGGTGATTCTAGGTGCCAGTTCCACGCGACCAGAGCCTAGAAGAACGGACAAGAAACTACGGCCTGGCATTATTACATTTTATTGAAATTAGAGTTAGTTTGTCGAAATGATCGGAATAATCAAATAGTACAAGCTTGGGACGAATTAGCTCAAACTTCTTTATTAAACAATTGTAATAAGGATCATATAAAAAACGCTAGGATCCAGGTCTAGTTTCTTGCCAGTTCTTCTAGACTGGTCGCTACGAACTGTCGCCTAGAATCATCTAGTATGTAAGACGTTTCAAAGTGATCCTTGTGATTTTATTGAATAAATTCGATCGAAGTTTGAAGAAGCGGCTAAACCCTTGGCTTGTTTCAACACCCACTTGTCTATTTATTTTTTATTGTAAAACGTACAGCAGGGATAGAATATATTGACATTTTTATACAGAAGATTATTATCTTGTATTTTGATTAAGATATTATTCAATACTAAGTACGTCTTGACTTTGTTTGCGTTTTGAATGAATTAAACTATTTTTTATTTTCCTGCATCTTATCACTATGATCATGTTTTGACGACCGATGTGGCGCGGCGGGCGAAGGTCCGCCTGGGCGAGGTTGCGGGTTCGATTCCGGCCTTGGGATAAATGTTTGTACTATGTAATGTAATGTACTTATTAAGTATGTCAGTCTTCAAGTACCTAGATGGCTAGATTATGTTGTGTGGATTGTCCAGCATTATTTATTTATTTACTTACATATGTTGTTGTAATGTAAATATGTACTTTGTTACTGAAAATTATTACTTATTTTAAGCAATAATTTTCTACAATTATAAATTAAATATTGAAAGTGACAGAAAATCTTGAAACCAATAAGATTCTACTTTATCATTTAAATTATAAGAAATACATTGAAAATACACGCCTTACATAAAATAGGAGGAATATAAACAAAACTAAGAGTTTTTTTTTAAAGTTTTTTTCGAGAGGGATTGGTGGACGAAAGCGGAAAGTAGGGATGAGTGGAAGGATTTGGTGGAGACCTTTGCCCAACAGTGGGACGAGATAGGTTAGGGAAGAAAAAAAGTTTTATTCAAAAAATTGCATAATATCAAGAAAGCTTATATTATAATAAATCCTTGATATTATCATAAAAAAGATTGCTATAAAAGGAAACTGATTATTTTAATAATTTTGTCTTTGTATGCAAAAAATACAATACAAAGAAGTGGTTACATGAAACCTATTCGCTAACGTCACTTGTCAACCTGCACGGCGATGGCGTCGCGATGACAGCTGTCACTTTGACGTATGAGTGACAACGTGGCCTGGTACTTCGTTTGCTTTATTTTTTATACGTGGGATAAGGACAGGGGAATGATTATTTCAAAGTTCATAATTAGGTGTAAATATTGATACTTACATTTCTAATAAGAAATATAAATATATTAAAAATACCTTATATTCCTCTTATAAGTGTAAAATAAAAATAATATAAAAAGAGTAAGTATACCCATTAATTCTTTAACGAGAAAACGAGTTTCTTAACAAGCCTACCAACCTACTAAAAATGCAATAAACTAAAGAAAAATTGACAACATAATTACGGTACAGGTAGGTATCCAATCATTTAAATATTAAAATTTTATCATGAACCTTAACATCCAATAAATAAAACACAAAATAGCATGACGGGAATTTGTTTCATATATTTTCTTTTTTAAATGACATGCAAGTTTTTTCACACCATTCTGACCTTTATTTTAAAGTGTTAAAGATCTTTTTAAATTAACTTCGGCATCAGACAGGTGATAATCAAACAATTTAGTTGTAATTATTTCGCGCCAATTTTTTCGGCCGCCATTTTGTGAATGTAATGGCGGCACGTCACTTTGACAGTTTATTAAATATAATCTTAATTAAATGAAAAAGTAAAAGTACCTACTTAGGTAATAATACTAGTCATCATATTGAAAGTAAATTTATTGTAAGTTATTTTAAATAATATTCTTATTAGAATCTTAATTGAAATAAATACTTACAATAAATAGGTACACCGACAATATTAACCAAAAACTGTTTTTGGTGGCGATCGAACCCACGACCCACAGCACGGATGCCTGTCAAAATGCCTCTGAGCGTGTGACGTCTGTCAAATGCCTTTAGTGACACTTCTAATTGGAACAAATTTCGATCAGTTGTGCTATCTACAGATCGTCTAATTATATATGACTTCTGTTAATAACTCAAACCGTTATAATTTTCTTAGTAAATCAATAGTACGGATACAGAAAAACTATCTAAGTACAAAAGTATCCTATAAATAAAATGAATGGTCCTGCAATACTTGCTCAAAACTTGGGCTATAAACCAACCCATGTTTGGGCATCCTTTGTATGGATCAGTAGCATTTAACTGTTAGAGTTCCGTGGGGTAGAAGATGAAACGGCAACAAAAAAATTATTGACTGCATTTTTCCATTGAGTTCTAAGCTAATTGTACAGAATTGACTACATTTTTCCATTGACTCATAAACTAAGTACCTACAGATATTTCTAAGATGCTTTTCTATTATAAACTATAAAATAAATAATGCTGGACAATCCACACAACATCATCTAGCCCCAAGCTAAGCAGAGCTTGTGTTTTTGGGTACTAGAAGACTGACAACACATTACACATACAATACATTACATAGATAGATATTTATTATTACATATAAAATACCCAGGCCACCCGGTATAAATATTTGCAGATCGTACAAACATTTATCCCAATTATTTATCGAACCCGCAACCTCCGCATAACAGGCGGACCCAAATGTCTGTTCTCGAGATCCGACCCAAAAGTTAGAAGACTGAGCTACTACCAACTGAGCTGTGACACCTGTCATCTGTCAAATATAGGTATCAAAATAAATATACAGAACCCTATACAGTTTATATTAGTATTAAACTTGTGCCCTCGTTAATCAGTCGGCAATGATACGTTGTAACGATAGACTTGTTGCGATAATGACGGTTCTGAGAACGGCTAGTGATGCCCTGTCAGTCATGGACTGACAGTCTTGACTTATGAAACTGTTGGGACAAACAAACTGTCTGTTGAAGACTGTGTTTTGGTCCACTGTTAGTCTATTAGTTAGGGACTGACAGTCTTGACTTATGAAACTGTTGGAACAAACAAAGTTTCTGTTGATGACTGTGTTTTGGTCCTTGTACAACTGTTAGTCTAATAGTTAGGGACTGACAGTCTTGACTTATGATACTGTTGGGACATGCAAACTATCTGTTGAGGACTGTGTTTTGGTCCTTGTACAACTGTTAGTCTATTAGTTAGGGACTGACAGTCTTGACTTATGATACTGTTGGGACAAACAAACTGTCTGTTGAGGACTGTGTTTTGGTCCTTGTACAACTGATGGTCTATCAGCTAGGGACTGACAGTCTTGAGTCTCGTCAAGCTGTTGCTAAAATCAAGGACTTACAGTTTTGAGTCTTGTCAAACTGTTAGTCTATCAGCTAGGGACTGACAGTCTTGAGTCTTGTCAAACTATTGCTAAAGTCAAGGACTGACAGTTTTGAGTCTTGTCAAACTGTTGATAGAGTCAAAGACTGTCAGTTTTGGTATTTGTGTAAAACTGTTGGTCTATCTGTCAAGGACTGACAGTCTTGAGTCTTGTCAAACTGTTGATAGAGTCAAAGACTGTCAGTTTTGGTATTTGTGTAAAACTGTTGGTCTATCTGTCAAGGACTGACAGTCTTGAGTCTTGTCAAACTGTTGATAGAGTCAAAGACTGTCAGTTTTGGTATTTGTGTAAAACTGTTGGTCTATCTGTCAAGGACTGACAGTCTTGAGTCTTGTCAAACTGTTGATAGAGTCAAAGACTGTCAGTTTTGGTAACAACAAATACTATAAATATCTAAAAGATCTATCATTAAATATATTTGGTACACCATTTGTTTTATTTTCGTTGACATGTCTTTCAAATATTATTTGACACTTCCATGAAAACAGTTACACCTTTTTTCTCGGCACGCAGTTGTGTAAAAAGACTAAATAAATAAATAAATAAATAATGCTGGACCATCCATACAACATCATCTAGCCCCAAGCTAAGCAGAGCTTGTGTTATGGGTACTTCTTCTGTCGTGTCGATGCTACAACTGTATTTTGTTGTAGCATCGTGTTGGAAAGATTAGCCAGACTAGACACTGCTTTGCTGTGCCTAGCTGTTACCGGTGTGCGCCACGAGGAGGCTCTTTCCATGCACGGGTACTAGAAGACTGACATACTTAATACAATAAAGACATAGATACTAAAGTCTCTTTTATCGTGTCCCATCACTATATAGCAAAAAAATTGTATGTTTGTTATAAAGTAGTTAGCGTGTTAATTGAAAAATACTAGCTTGTGTAATTAGAATTCACACAGAGCTCTTATTACAGTGGTTTTCTTTAATAATCAATCAACACACCAGTTTAGATAGACCTCAAGAAATTATGATATTAGAGTTGACTTGAAGGTCTTTTTATAATGGTTATTGAAGTTAATGATACGTGAAACCATTTGTGACAGAGCTCTAATTTTTATATCTATTACTAATATTAAAAAGAAGTAAAGTTTGTGTGTTTGTATGTTATATTGTAATCTCGGGATCTACTGAACCGATTTTAAAAACTCTTTCACCAATAGAAAGCCACATTTTTGCTGAGTGTCATAGGTTATATAAAAAACCGAAAAATAAAAAGGGTTTTACGTGGTAGTCCGTTGTGCACAGCGAATCGGAGAAAAATCGGTCGAATTATGCCCAACGAAGTGGGCACGGGTCAGCTAGTTGCTTTTATAAGGTCTTCGCATGTTGGATTATGTTGTTAATTGTTCATGAAACCAATGATAGTAAATCTCTACATTTTTGCACGGTTCAGAAGCTCTTGTAACATTGGTTTTTGGACCGAATTCGTGGTAAAACCAGTTATGACAGAGCTCTTAATAATATACTAGCCGACCCGTGCCCACGTCGTTGGGCATAATTCGACCGTTTTTTCTCCGATTCACTTTGCAAAACGGACTAACACGTAAAAGCCTTTTTATTTTTCCGCTTTTTATATAACCTATGACACTCAGCAATAATGTGGCTTGCTATTGGTGAAAGAACTTTTAAAATCGGTTCATTTGATCCCGAGATTACCCCTTACAATTTAACAAACACACAAACTTTACTTCTTTATAATATTAGTATAAAAGACTTTTTAGGTCTGGTTATAATGGTCTGGAGATCATTTCTTTCTTGTTTCCAATTAAGATTGAGCTCTCTGATTTTGATGTAGCATAAAATGGTATGCGAGGCTTTATTTTTTGTCTCCTTCTTTTGTTTGATGAAATAAGAGACAGATTTTACTCTTCTAACACAAATTATGTTGTCATAGTACAAGCTTTGCTTAGTTTGGGACTAGAGTGTGATGTGTGAAATGTCCGTGAATATTTATTCTTTTATTGTAAATAATACAAGCTACATAATATCTACTAATTTTACGTAAATATAACCTTAAAAGGACAATGCCCAGTTTCCTATGGGAATCTGTACCAACTTGCGTCAATTTGAATCAAAGTAAGTACACGTATAAATAAAATATTAATTTTGATGATAATTAGCTTGTGACGCAATCTGGTACAGGTTTTGGGCATATCCTTTACTATAATCATTATTTTTCTCAGTCTTTCGACTGCATAATATAACCTCACAATGCATAGTGACAAAGAAGGAACAATTGAGATGATAGTCATAAAATTGACAGTTACGCGGTTCTTCCTGGATCCCATAATGTTATGTCTTCTGATACTGCACCATATAAAAACTACTAGTGATGTGCAAAACGAACATCACTATCATCGATATCGATAAAAAAATTTGAGGTTAATATTAAAATCCAAAGCACGTTTTATATGATATAATAAATATTCACGGACATTTCACACATCACGCTCTAGTCCCAAACTAAGCACATCTTGTACTATGGGAATTAAATTGCTGATAGAATACTTTTTTCGTAAATCCATACATAGAATACATAGTAAAACCCAGACACAGAACAAATATTTATGTTCATCATACAAACATTTGCTCTGGGTGGGAGTCGAACTCACGATCCACAGCGTGGAAGGCAGAACTACTACCAACTGAGCTGTGACGCCTAAAGGGCATTAAAAAATTCTATTGATATTGGCCTTTAAAAACATGTAAGTATATAGATATTAAATGTTATTATTTAATTATAAGTAATTAGCTATAAATGTACGCATAAAAAAGTAAAATAATAATTAAGTAGTCTATTATTATTACCATTTTAGTAATTAGTTAATTTCTAATAAGTCTCATTAATAACTTGTCAATCATATCTTTAATACAAATGAGCATTTTTAATTACCCGTTTATACAATCGATAAAAAAGTATCGATAAATGAATTATTAATCGATACATCGTTACGACACTATTTACTAAGAAAATACTTCAAGTTTCTGTTTTTGTAATAAAGAATGTGAACAACTTGATTTGGTTTGTTACAAAGTGTGGTTTAGTCTGGCCTTAGTAGTGGGTTCGATTCCCATGAACAAATGTGGTGGTGAACATCGAAGCTTTTTGTTTTGGGCGATACTATGTTAAATAAAATAGGAAAAAAGACACTTAAATATAATTATAATTGATTCAGTAAATTATTCTTACTTAAATTTAATCAATTACAATTCAATATATTTTTTACTAAAAACAAGAGTTAAGTACAAAATTACTTAGGTATCTACTTACTTAAAATAAAATAAGTAAGTAAGTACTAAGTTAAGTAATAAAATAACAGTTTTTTTACTTCATATACACACAATTATATAACCATAACAATATAAGAATAAATAAACCATTAACAAGTAGAATGATCAAATCTTTCAACGCCATTTCCAAAATTAAAAAAAAACAAAACCTCTAACAGATGGTTCAGCCCAAACGTCAATTGCCCAAGTCGTCATTACCAAGTGAGACAGCTATACAAAATCACACGAGTGCGAAAGAGATGGCCAATAGAAAACTCAACCACACCCTATAATTTTCGAACATAAAACCCACGAAAATCAAAGAAAATCAATTCTAATGCGTACACTATCACACCATTAAACAAACACAATCTAAAACCGACCTTATATGTTAGTAATAAGCACCAAACTCGCTTGAACATTTCGAAAGGAAATTTGATAAAAAAATACAAAGGAATGTAGATCTTATTACAAGAGCATTAGAGTGGATCTAGGGTGGTTTCGATTTAAGTACACGTATTGAATACGTAATGGTACACGGATGAAGGAATAGATTTTGAGATGGATGCGGTATTTTGTGCTCAGTTACTAACATGGTGCTTATTTGTTTTTTCTACACGTTTTGTTGTGGTTACGACTAGCATATTAGTATTTTGTTAATTTTTATGTTTTTTTTCTCAACAATTAAATTTCAAATTCATATCATTTTTTTTATTATAAGGTGTAATAAATACAAGTTGACAATAAATATATATATATATCTAATACTTAAGAGCTAAATAGTTTATTCTAAGGTAATAAAGCCATGATTCAAGTACAATGTAACTTATAAGTACTTAAAATTAGTTGTAAAATGTACTTGTACAATAAAGTACTTTCATTCGTTCATTCATTCATTCATAGTGTGTACTAAAAAGACAAAACAACTCGATAGAAAATTACACCTTTGTTTTATTATTGAATTCCGTCACTGACGGCCGGTTTCTGGAAACCGAAATAACGATTGATCCAAGTTTGACACATAGTAATTATTAGATTATTTCGTTGATCATCGTTCGAGAAACCGGCCGTAAGTTTTATTACTTTTTTATAGGTACGATTCATAATAACAAAAGTAACCTAACTCTGAAACGTCACTATGAGATAAGTATTAATAAAATGAGTGGTATAACTTTTAGTATCAATTAATTAGTATCAAATGACAAAGATTAAGCACTTATTAAGTCTGATGTTTTTGTATAAATAAATAATTAAATATAATGCTGGCCAATCCACACAACATCCTCTAGCCCCAAGCTAAGCAGAGCTTGTGTTATGGGTACTAGAAGACTGACATACTTAATACAATATGTACATTACATAGATAGATATTTTTGACGTGACAACGTCTTATAATTCGATAGAGCCGGCTGCACGCACGAAAAAACATGACACATGCGGCGTTACTTCGCTCTGAGGCATTCCATGTAAGGCTTGAAGTGCAAGCGAGAGCGCGGAACGAGCCACAAAGAAGCACAATCGGCCTTTGCGTTCGTTGTCACGTTCAACTATCGTCAGTAAACAAACTTTACAGACAACCATTTTTTTATTATAATAAAATACCCAGAACACCCGGAATAAATATTTGGAAAAAGATAGATGGTATAATGACACATTACAGGTTTTATTCTAAACAATAAATTAAAATTGATCACATCCGGATCGTATTAATATAACAATTTAAAAAAAAATCAATCTGAAACAAACATATAACTGTTTTGTTATTTCCATGGAAATAGTTTTTATAAATATTTCCCACATACATATTGTATGTTAAAATTGTTGGAAAAATACACAAGAACTAGGTGTAAACAGTATTGTTTAAAGAGGTGTTAATTACATTGCAACATAATAATTTAATTGTAAATTAAATATAATTACGCGGAACACAATCATTTGATTTATAATTTATATCATTTAAATGTAAATTACTCAAGTTGTCATACATACAAAGTATACCTTATTATTAGTTTAAGCAAGTGTAGTGTAGGAAGCACCCGGCGAGATGGAGCGACGATCTGCGGAGTGTAGCTGGCTAACACAACATCAGAAGAGACGAAGACCGGGCTCAGTGGCGCGTCTACAGAGAGACCTACGTCCAACAGTGGACTGATACAGGTTGATGATGATGATGATGATACCATATTAGTGACTGGGTCTATTAAATGCCATATCCATCTTAAATAGAACATAAAATTTTATCACATCGTTTTTATAAAACGGTCGACATGAAACCGCAGAAACCGCGTAAGTCAAATTATTTAAAATTTATTAAGTAAATAATATTTAATAATTTGACATAATTTGCGCTTTAGTATGCGGTTGCAATAAGTAATAGTTTTATATTTATTGTTTTTGCTCATTGTTAGCTCGAATATTACTGTTGTAAAATTATAATAGTTTTAAAATATTACAGTATTGAAAACATTGTTATTTACGACAAGGGCATACAAAAGTCCTAAACTAAGGAAAAATTTACTATATGAACAAAATTGCTGATAAAATACTTAAATACATATTTAATAACATATAGGCTATAATTTATAAGTAAAGGTATTGTTGGAAATATAATCATCATTTAACATCAGATGTGATTGCGGCCAAGCGTTAGCCTATGCATAAAAAAAATATAACGACAGCAAGACTAATAAAAATAAGCCACCAAATCAAAATCAATCTCCCATTGTATAGTTAATAAATCTATACAATTTAACAAAAATAAAGTCATTGAAAACCATTAAAATCATAATTAAAACCATATAAACGTACCAATATGCAAAGTCAAAATCTACAAAGTCAAAATATGCAAATAACCGGTTGGAAAGATACGCTAGTTTTTAAATAAATGGCGAATAAAATTATTATATCTTAATTATCTTAAGGTTGGGGAACTTGTAAATCGTAACTTATTTATGACAGGCGACACAGCTTACTTGGTAGTAGCTCTGCCTTCCTGTGGTAAAGTAAGTAAGTAAAAAATTCTTTATTCAATAAAATCACGCGGATCATTTTGAATCGTCTTACATACTAGGTGATTCTAGGTGCAAGTTCCACGCGACCAGAGCCTAGAAGAACGGGCAAGAAATTTGGGTCATGGGTTTGAACCCTGCCGAGATCTAATCTATGTGTGATGGATATAAAGTTCTGTGTCTGGATGGAACTATGTCAATGTTTGTATTTACAAAAAAAAAAAGTTTGGGACTAGAGCGTGATGTGTGAAATGTCCGTGAATATATTTATAAGTATATATTTATAGTGTATATATTAATATATTTATAATTTATTTGAGGTCAAGTGGAGTTATGTTAGATATGGTTCTGTATAATAAATATTCACGGACATTTCACACATCACACTCTAGTCCCAAACTAAGCCAAGCTTGTATAAGAACTAGATTGCTGATAGAATACGTAGATATTTTTTTTTGTAAATACATACATATAATACAAAGAATACATAGAATACAAAGAAAACATATAATACATAGTAACACTCAGACACAGAACAAAATATTAATGTCACTATAAACTAACAGAATTTCATTAACATTTATATAAATGTAATTGAAATTCATATGAATATAGTTAAAACTATTACAACCGTTTAAAATTCATGTTTCTAAGTTGAATAGTTTATTCATGAATTGAAAAGTAATATCATTAAATGCTTACAGTTATGTAATAGGAATTTTAATGTTTATTCTATGACTAAGTGTTAATAGAATTCTATGTTTTTTTTAATAAAAAAATGGTTGTCTGTAAAGTCGGTTTACTGACGATAGTTGAACATGACAACGTCACTTCATGGAACGCCTCAGAACGCCTCAGAACGCAGCCGGCTCTATCGAATTATAAGACGTTGTCACGTCAAAAAACAAAATTATTATGGATAAAACTAATTTACCGTTTGTTAAAGCTGGTGCTCGCGACTTCGTCTAGCTATCGTTATATTGTGGTCAATTCTCACAATATCTTCATAAATTATAACCTATGTATTATTCTGATGTATAAACTACATTATTGTAAAGTTTCATTAAAATCCATTCAGTGGTTTTTGCGTAAAAGAGTAACAAACACACGTCCATCCATCTTTTCACTTTTATAATATTAAGTAGTGTATAGTAGGATTAATCACTTTACTGTAATGATAAATAGTCGGTCTGCAGGCCCCGATTGTGTTAAATTGTAACGTAAACAGTTCGTCTAAGCAGCAGCTAAGGTTCACGTAACGTGTACGTAGCGTGTGCTTCGTATCGCTGTAAACGGCTAACCGCTCATCTTGTTTCCGTTCGTGTGACAGCGGTTATGTCACAATCTTCGGCTCACTAACGTTCGAATGTTGAACGTGTTTGGCTAGACGCTTATCGCGATCACAAAATACTTACGTTGGTGAACCTTAGCTGCTGCTTATACGAACCGTTTACGTTACAATTTAGCACGATCGGGGCCCTGTAACGCTATTGACGAGAGACGTTGACAAAATGATCTTAATTAATCACGACAATCTGTCACTTTGATAAGCATCCAACTTTTAAGCAGAACTCTAAAAACGTGCTCGTATCAAGTTTCGCCCGATGACTACTTAATCACTTTTTTTTGTACACTTTATTAGTTTTTACTTCGCTTTTTATGACACTTATTTTTTTGTGTCAAAACATTTCCTGTCTTGATTCGGTGATTTTGTTGATTTATTAAAACCTGTTTTTACGCTGAAGGCGCTTGTTTGAAGAATCTTTCTAATATAACCGTAAAAGTTTGTATGGATATCTATTTGTTAGGTACTCTTTCACGCAAAAACTACTAGCTAGAAATTAACATACAAAAAAAAATAGACTTGTGTCACTTAGGGACTGCCGCGGTAAAGCTATAGCATATCATTTTTTTGCTGGATTACGCATGCGCAGTGTTAGGTTATTTTCATTACGGAATTCCTGGATTCGGTCTGCACGTTTAAGGCCCGCGATAGAAGCTACGCTTAATAGTATTCTATCAGCAATCTAGTTCCCATAGTACAAACTTTGCTCCGATTGTGACTAGTGTGATGTGTGAAATGTCCGTGAATATTTATTTATTTACCGAGCTTTTGGTAATTTTCCCAGTGTTACTAATACGTAATTACATTGGTTGATGTTAATTACAGAATGTACAAGTTGACACGCAAATGTACAATCACGGTGCTACGTTATTATTCTGTCAGGAAAAAATGTTTTTTTAAAAACGGTCATTCACTGTTCTGGAATTGATTTTGAACATTGAATTGTAAAGTGCGTGAATTGAGGTTTTTGAATTGTTTTTCAATTGATTGAAAAAGAAGGTTAGTTTAGTTGTTTCTTAATCGAATTCTATAATAATGTTTTGTTTTGTAGGTATTTACGGGATCACTCCGCCAATTGTAAATCGATTTAGATTTTTTTTGGATTCATAGATAATATTTTAACGATCATTTTAAGTATATCAGTTTCTGTACAACTAGTACTTTAAGGTAATTTTTAAAAATCCATATTTTATAGATAATATTTAATTTTTTTTTATATAAATTTCACTAGTAGATCTAACAAGTACTTGTATAACTCAATAACACAACATAATTCCGGTGTTTATGTAAATTTTAAATTTTTAATAAAAAAGTATACATATTTTCAAGATTAAAGCATTAATCATAGTAAGTTATGAGTATTTATGTAATTTTTGTTATGTTTATGTAATAATTCATACGTTGCGCACTGGTAGTTTTCGTTAATGCAGGAAGTTGTGACTTTTTGAAACATTTTTACAAAAACAACTGTAAAAAAAGACGTGTGGCACTCGGGGACTGCCGCGGTAAAGCTATTGCATAACATTTTGCTGAATTACGCATGCGCAGTGTTAGGTTATTTCGTTACGAAATTTCTGGATTCGGTCTCCACGCTCAAGGCTCGCGATAGAAGCTATGCAATAGCTTAAAAATATCGTCAGAATATCGTTTTGCACGTCGAAACATCTTTTTTTTCTTTGAAATATCGTTTTCAGACTCTTTCAAGTAACAAAAACTACCTTTAAATATTATTTACATACTGTTTCCCCCATAATTCTACACAACACATATATGTATATATATTATATATTTTTTATTTATCACAAGTTTTAAAAACCAAATATGTACTTAATCAAAATTATAGTTGTCATTTTGTATTTTGTCTTATCTCAAAATCAACAAGTATCATTTTAATTATTTCATTACTTATGTAACTTTGGTATCGCGCGGTCGATATCTAATGAATTAATTCGCGACAAGTATAAATAAATTATTATTCTCATTTGTCCAGCCCGTTAGGGTTGCTAAGGAATGTTAATGCGCCAAGTTAGGGGTGCCAGTTCGGTGCTTGTAACGGAAAGTATTTTACTAACGGGATATTAGTTCCAGTTTGATATACTTCAATGCCTTATTATGTTGCATTGAAACGTAACTTAGTTAAATTGACACCGCACTGTCAAGTTATATAGATAATATATTCATTATTAAAAAAAATAAAAGTATTCAATTGTATTGTAATTCTTTGTAAGAAGGATCATATAAAAAAACGGTAGAACCAGGCCGTAAGTTTCCTGCCCGTTCTTCTAGGCTCTGGTCGCGTGGAACTGGCATCTAGAATCACCTAGTGTGTAAGACGATTCTAAATGATCCGCGTGATTTTACTAGATATAGATTGATTTTGGACTTTGTTATAATAATATCTATCTACTTAATAATGAGTAAGTACTTAATATTTGTTAATAAGTTACAAAATAAACATTTTTTCTGAAAAAATATCTGAACAAAACATATTTCTTGTACTTACTTATATATTTTATATCAACTCTCTTTAAATTAAACTATTTTCTTTGATTAAGTATTACATTTTTTCCCCTTATCTTATAAAAAGTTAGCGTCGACTTTAAGTCGTCATTACGTATGGTAATCAATACTTCAAGTCTGCGCTAACTTTTTATAAGATAGACCGTTAACCTCTAATCTGTAAGTATATATAAAAATCAATGCCACTTTTCGTTGTTATTTTATAACTCAAGAACGGGCTCTCCTATCCAAACCACATTTTTAGGCTTTATTCGGACTAATTAGCAGATGGTTTATGTGAAGTTTGCTTGTAATCTGTCGAGTGATAGATTTTAAGCAAACTTCATTTATAACATTTTTGAAAAAATGTTATAAATGAAGAAGCATTTATAACATTTTTTGGCGGAACAGAGTTCGCCGGGACAGCTATTATATTTATAAATGTTTAGTATATCTTATGTAATTGCAATAGAGTTTATTTTACTTTAAACCCCATTTCCAGTGGTGTGAGGTCACTTAGGGTTGCCATTTCAAAGTTTTAAGTCATTATGTCTGTGTTAATTTATAATGTTTGTTTATTTATGTTTGTTAATTGGCGAGTTTTGGTGATAATGTTGTTAGTCAGTCTATTTTGGGATATAAATTATTGTAGCCCTTTGTACTTAGGAAACTAGGTAAGTACTTAAATTTGGGAAAAATTGGTTTTGATATTTTACTAAGTATCTAGCTTTTAAATTTTTTTTTGTTTATTTAAGAAAATTCATAACGCTTAAACTATATTAATACATAAGTACTTACATATATAATGAACGACATAATATATCATTCACATAAAAACTGGTAAATATTGCTAAAAAATACTTAGTTTTATAGAATACAAAACTGAACAAGCCCGGCTTCAATCACCATCGTCAAGTAATAATAAATAAATAAATAATGCTGGACAATCCACACAACATCATCTAGCCCCAAGCTAAGCAGAGCTTGTGTTATGGGTACTAGAAGACTGACATACTTAAAAACACATTTTCAAATAAGTACTTTTATTTCTGGATTTTTTATTTTGAAAAATACTTAAGTATTTTACTTTTATATCTTTAAACTTTTATATCTACCTACTATAAAACAATATGATCTACTAAAAGAATCATCAAAATCGGTTCACTATTGACGGAGTAATCGCGTAACAAAAACATCACAAAAATTTTGAAGTCGTGAAAATACAAAACATCTCAACTTTCGACTACAAAAAAAGCTTTCTACTCAATTAAAAGAACTCAAAGCTAGCGTGTTTAATAACATAATTCTTCTTCTTATAAGTATATAGGTAGCATGAAAACTAGCACCATCAGGCAAGGTAAATACCAAAGTAACACTTTGAAAGTCGTGATGTTAAAATAGTAACACTTTTGCACGAACATACGTAGTCGTGCAATCGTAATAAAAAAAGTTTCTGTACTAAGTAAGGTGGGTGGACCATGGAAGGCCACGCTAACGATTAAACGGTTGTAATTCGTTCATTTACGGGATAAATAAAATAAACTAATCATTAATAAACACTTTGTTTCAGTGTGTATCATATATATAACTTTTTTTTAATCTAGATGTAATCACTACTTCTTGAACTTAACTTTTATAAAGCTCTTCCTAACGGCCTTGTAAGGGAATAGGGCTCCATGCAAGGCCAATATTATAAATCAGTCGCTTAACTTAAAATTAGAATTGTAATAATAGATTTTACTAAAACCACAGAAAAAGCTCTTTCATTTAAATGAAAAATTGTGGCCCTTACACATTATAATCTTCTTTAAAAAAATTCAAAGAACATTGCTTGAACACCATCGATAACCAAAGATATATTAATGGAAACTATATAAAAATATAGTAATGAGTATTACATCCATAACAAATAAGTTTCCAATGCGTTTTACAAATAAATTATAAATATTTAACCGTCAAATCCTTGATTGGCCTTGTAGGGAACCACCGGCTTTCAAAGGAACACTGCCGTTATTTTAACTACAATCGAAGTAAATTTATTATATTTTTCTTTAATATCATGAAAAATCCTGAAGTAACAATTTACAGTAAAAATAATACGGTAATAATAGTTTATTCACATAAAAACTGACTTCTAGCTGAGCGCGCAAATTACAATTTGAACGTCGCTGACCGAAGTCAACTTAGCGAGGGAAATTACTGACAAACTAGCAACGCGAGCGACTCGCCACCGCGTCTGTGTCCTTGAGTTCGATGGGACTTAATGTGTGTGGAAGGAATTTGTCGTCACGTGACTATAAATATGACTTTTTTATAGTTGGCCTTCAAAGGAGCATGGCCTTTCATGGTCCACCAACCTTAGATAGATTTTTTAAGCTATTGCATACCTTCTATCGCGGACCTTGAGCGTGGAGACCGAATCCAGAAATTCCGTAACGAATATACCTAACGAAAATAACCTAACACTGCGCACGCGTTTCCAGCCAAAAATGCTATGCAATAGCTTTACCGCGGCAGTCCCCGAGTGCCACACGTCTTTTTTTTCTGTGTTGAGATAATTTATTGTAGCTGACCCGTGCCCACTTCGTTGGGCATTGACCGTTTTTTCTCCGATTCACTTTGCAAAACGGACTACCACGTAAAAGCCTTTTTATTTTTCGGTTTTATATATAACCTATGACACTCAGCAATAATGTGGCTATCTATTGGTGATAGAATTTTTAAAATCAGTTCAGTAGATCCCGAGATTACCCCTTACAATTTAACAAACACACAAACTTTACTTCTTTATAATATTAGTATAGATAGTAACTAACGCATCCATCCAAGTAATGGCTTCATGGATTCATGTTCCGGTTTTGAAATTCGAAGCGAATTGTTTCTAAATTCAAATTGGACTACAACGCGCGACTAATCTTAGAAATTCGAATTTGTAAATCGAATTCTGTGTTCGTATTTGATTTTATGAAAATTAAAAACAAATAAGTAGATTAAAAAAAAACTTTATGGTAAACGCCCTAAAGGTGAGAGCCCAAAAAAAATTTAAAAAAAGCTATCTATCGATTGTTCGCAACGGTCTGTAGATAGCTCAACTGTTTCTTATGTATTTTATATGCCATGCCTATGCACATTTTGTAAATACTGTGATACTTACTTACGTAAATATACTTAGGTACTGTGAAATGTAGGGTTTGGTTTTATTTAACAAAAATAAAAGTACCTACTTGAAAATTACGACACTAAAATTCACGCCTCGCCATTAAGAAAACAACAGTTTTTTAAAAGGCGTAAAAGCGAAGTGATATATTTTCTTTTTTTCCCGCCTTTTTTCAAGGCACACCTCGTTACGGAAAATTCTCAAATTCTCTGGCAAACGTTTTGGCGCGACTCCTGTTTAATTAAAAACACGAATAAAAAGTAAACGGCCATTTTATCTGGTGATAAATGACTTTAGCCGCAAAAGTCGACCATTAAGCGAAAATAACCTCTATTTCTTTATACTACGGTGCATTTTTCCGTGATAAAAAGTAATTCGTTCAACATTTTTCAAACACCAAAAAGATAGATCAAGCCGTTTCCTGTTCTATTCTGGAAGCGATAAAACTCAAAATTCATTGCTTTGGAAACTGTTTGAATTTTTAACAGTGCGCCAAGTACGAGTTTGTGCACGGATCGTAGAGACGTAATCGCCGAGCGCCACCGATTTTGTATGGAGATCCAAGCTTCTCAAGAAATCTGCTAGCGGCGCTGCTTGGATTTCCATACAAAATCGGTGGCGCTCGGCGATCGCGTCTCTACGATCCGTGTGTGCACAAACTCGTACTTAGGGTACTGTTCCCGCAACATCGTATCGCCATTGGAATAAAATTCAATATTCAAGCCATGAAAAAAAAAATTCTAAATTTAAAAATTTTATTCACTTCGTAGGTACTATAACGTCGTAAGTCACAATGTTATCTTGATTTAATGTTTTGTATGTCAGTGTTAAGATGTTAAATAAATAAATAATGCTGGACAATCCACACAACATCATCTAGCCCCAAGCTAAGCAGAGCTTGAGTTATGGGTACTGGAAGACTGACATTAATACAATACATTACATAGATAGATATTTTTACTACACATATAAAATATCCAGAACACCCGGAATAGAATTGCAGATCGTACAAACATTTATCCCAAGGCGGGAATCGAGCCCGCAACCTCCGCGTCGCAGGCGGACCTTCGCCCGCCGCGCCACATCGGTCGTAGTTTGAAATCGTTTGTGGAGAAGTGTTTATGGTATGATAGTGGTCGATTTACGTTTTCTGTAGCACGCTAAGTGTCAAGATCGGCAGAGATTGAGTTGATTTAATTCACTATTTGTATAATTAAATGCATTTTGCAGTAGCCTATTTGAATTCTAAGGGGTATTAGCACGTTTAAGTTACTTTTAATTTATAGCAAAGCTACTTTTTATCTAGAACACGTAGATAATGACATAAGTAAAAAGTTTTTTTTTGTTTTTTTTATTTATAACAATCACAATCCAATTGTGTTTGAAATTAATTAATTACATACAATTAATATGTCAAGGTCATCTTATTTTTTTTGCAAAAAATAAATGTACTGGCACTTTTATTTTTTGCAAAAAAAATAAGATTTAATTAACTACAAAAAAAGTGCCAAAACATAGTTCAAATATAATTTCAGTCATATCATAATATAAACATATATAATATAAGCATAGTTTTAAGTAATCCAAAACATAACCTAAAATTATTATGTAATTTATAAAACCATGCAATGATTTATTCATCATACTATGAAATTAAAATGGCGTCGTGCACGTCATAGGTTATAAAAAAACATGAAAAATACCTCTTAATCACTCTCGCCCTCTTTAATTAGGAGGGGAGGGAACTTGTGGTGTGAAATAATAGTTTTTTGGTGCCTCCGACTGTAATTTCATTGTTTTTAGGTTACGTGGTTTTAATTGACTTTTATTCGGAACCACGAATTGAATTTGAGTCATGTTTTTTACGGAATCTTAATTAATAATGTTGGACAATCCACACAACATCTAGCCCCAAGCTAAGCAGAGCTTGTGTTATGGGTACTAGAAGACTGACATACTTAATACAATACAATACATTACATAGATATTTTTATAGGGCTAGATGATGTTGTGTGGATTGTCGAGCATTATTTATTTTATTTAACTTCGTTCCATAAACAAAACGTACCATGGGCGGTCTTATCGCTATAAGCTTTGGATGAACGGCCACATGATTAAAAATCAAAGTCACAAAGTCAAACATTTCTTTATTCAATAAAATCATAAGGATCATTTAGAATCGTCTTACATACTAGGTGATTCTAGGTGCCAGTTCCACGCGACCAGAGCCTAGAAGAACGGGCGAGAAACTACGGCCTGCGGTTCCTACCGTTGTATATGATCCTTCTTACAAAGAATTACTATTAAACTAAATTAAGTACTGAAGTTCCAGTGCGGTGTCAATTTAACTTAGTTATAATATACAGTCATGTCAGGGACTGTCTTAATCTATTTTAAATTAATTATATAAAACAACCCCTATATCAAAACATTAACGACGTATTTAATTAGTATAAGGTATAATTTTAAACCCTTTGGGTTATAATTTAGTGGTTGTGGGCTTGTTTGTATGAAGGGTCGTGGGTTCAATTATTTACTTAATAATAAAGAAGTTGGAGCTAGTTCGTCCCAATTATTTATTTATTCGATTAATTCGTTATTAAAGATGACTAAACTAAATTTATGTTGTTCACAGGTCCTAGGAGTAGACGGATGAAGAAGACAGGACCCAGTGCTGAAGAGAAAAGACCGAGGACCGCCTTCAGCGCAGCTCAGCTCGGCAGACTGAAAGTAAGTGCACCAAACTAAGCACAGCTTGTACTATGGGAACTAGATTGCTGATAGAATACTTATATCTATACTAATATTATAAAAAAGTAAATTATGTGTGTTTGTTAAATTGTAAGGGTAATCTCGGCATCTACTGAACCGATTTTAAAAATTCTTTCACCAATAGAAAGCCACATTATTGCTGAGTGTCATAGGTTATATAAAAAACCGTGGTAGTCCGTTTTGCAAAGTGAATCGGAGAAAAAACGGTCGAATTATGCCCAACAAAGTGGACACGGGTCAACTAGTTTTTTTATAAATACATAGAATTCTTAGACTCCGAACAGACCTTAGTTGGTTTCAGATCGTTAATAATGGTTAGTTTGTAATAATTCAATTTCGAAATAAATAAAAATATTTTCGGAAAAAGTATAAATAAAATTATTAAGTTTTACTTAATATAAGTTTACCTAAGTTTTGTGATAAGCTCACCAAAATCCGGATGCAAAGTGTGGAGTTTGAGGTGTGGCTTTCAAATTTCATACCCAGCAGTGGACTGATACTGCCTATGATGATGATAATTATAATGCTGATAATGATATCTAATGATCTTCTTCTTCGTCGTGTCGATAGTTTCCCAATTTTTTTTTAAATTTGTTTTTAAATTTATCTATTATATGATAATGATGATGTTGATAATGATGATGATTCCATATCATTGTAACGCTAGCACTAGCTTTAATAAACATATTTTTTTGCAGCACGAGTTTGCAGAAAACCGGTATCTAACCGAACGCCGTCGTCAAACCCTTGCAGCTGAACTGGGTCTTGCAGAAGCTCAGATCAAGATCTGGTTCCAGAACAAACGAGCCAAGATCAAGAAGGCTACAGGTCAAAGGAATCCACTGGCAATGCAGCTGATGGCTCAAGGTCTTTACAATCATACAACCGCCAATGACAGCGATGAGGAAGAAATTAATGTTACTTAAACTATTACCCCTATCAGAGACTAGTATAAACAAAAGACTGCCAATCTCTTTGTTTCAGAAATCTAACCTAAAATTATGTTAATGAAAAAAAAAACATAGAAGTGCGAGTAACTTTTGACCGACTGAATATCGCTGAACATACATGGGGGTTATATCGATAGGCATTGAGCTCCCCTATCGCTCTTTTGCTTTTGGTCCACCCTCCTGTTACACCCTGTAGACATACAGACAGACAGACAGACAGACAAACAGACAGACAGCGGAGTCTAAGTAATAGGTATTAACCCGAGGACGTGAGTATCTGGCCCAGCGTATCAGCATTGCTATTCAGCGCGGCAATGCAGCCAGTATCTTGTACGCGACGATTGCTACTGATTTGGATCTGTTGAGCTATCTATAGATCGTTTGCAACGGTCTGTAGATAGCTCAACTGTTTCTTATGTATTATATATATTCCTATGCACATTTTGTAAATACATTGACTAGTATTTAGAGAATTGTCACTGATTAGTTAGATATTTTCTAGAAATTATTATAATTTCTATAATTGTAAGAAAAATAGTTCCTTTTGTATAGTTACGTGTAGGTTATTTATTTATAATAATTAGTTAAATTAAATGTAATATAATATGAGGCGAATATTTTTAAACATCATATTTTTTTTTTGAATTCACTACATTACTCACCAATATTTAACTTCATATCCCAAAAGTAAAGTCGACCGAGATTCGAATCCGCGACTGTTCAACCGTCTTCTTATTAGAAGTCAGTGGTGTAGGTTTATCGCACCGCCATATCAAGGTAATGGTCGCAGGTTCGAATCTCGTTCAATTACATGGGATATTAAAATCTTTGCTGCTTACGTATTTAAACTTCATTATCGAAATTCATTTTTAATATAGTTTGTAAAATTGTATAAATTAATTTATAAATAATTAAGGATTTCACTTTAACTAAATTAAATCAATTGATAGATACGATGCGAAAAATAACCAAAATAGTACGTAATGTTTTAGATAAATAAATCTAGATATATTTAATTATGTATAAATTAAAAACTTAGTATTTACTTTAAATTTATGTTTAAAGAATCTTAGTTTAGAAAATAATATTACAATAATGTTTTTTTTAAATAACTTAAAAAAAAAAATTTTGGCTGTATTTTTTTGTAAATAATTTAAGTACATATTTTCTAAGTTATGTGTGTAATCATATTTAGTCATTTTATTTCTTCCAATTAATTAATTATTATATTAAGTTTATTTTGTAAAATGTAAATACAAATAATTATAAAAATCGACTAGTAGTTACTAGTTTTAGATTTTTAAAGAAATATATTATAATTAATCGTTTCATATTTGGTTTTATTTATTATTCCTATTATTTATAAAGACAAAATTGCTATATTCAGTAAAATCACAAGAATCATTTAGAATCGTCTTACATACTAGGTGATTCTAGGTGCCAGTTCCACGCGACCATATATATATATATTTATATTAATAGTAACTAAAAGGTTCCCTCAATAAGTACTAAGCACATTTTAATGAAATGTCTATACTTACTCAAAATTAAAGTCAAAATTACTTTATTCAATAAAATCACAAGGATCATTTAGAATCGTCTTACATATTAGGTGATACTTATATAGGACTACCTCTATCTTAGCCTAACCTCTTTGGCTTTAAAACACGTTCAGTTTATATAGTAACTCATCGGTATTCTGTGGCATTTCGTGTGGACTGATAAGACTGAGCTGTATTTAATCCTATCAATAACAACGTCACAGTCACATCAGTCCACAAAAAATAAATAAATATTCAAGGACGTTTCACACACCACTAGTCCCAAACTAAGCAAAGCTTGTTGGGAACTTAATTGCTGATAGAATACTTTTTTTTTGTAAACTTGCCAAGCTTGTGTTACGAGTACTAGAAGACTGACATACTTAATACAATACATTACTTACATAGTTTTTTTTTATTATACATATAAAATACCTAGAACACCCGGAATAAAAATTTGCAGATCATACAAACATTTATCCCAAGGCGGGAATCGAACCCGCAACCTCCGCGTCGCAGGCGGACCTTCGCCCGCCGCGCCACATCGGTCGTCAAAAACTTAGGTTTGAATATTCTGTCTTAAACTTCAAAGTGACGTTTCATAAGTAATTAGTGATTAGTATTTCTGACTAATAAATAATACTAAATCATGAACTGTCAAAATGATTTACGAATATGACACTAACTTTGTTTTTGATTTAGCGTCCGCTAAATGTATTAGATTTGATATTATATTAAAGCAAAGATATAGTAAAATTACAAGGATTTTGTAAAGAAAATTTCTGTGTCGATGTAATGTATTGTATTAAGTATGTCAGTCTTCTAGTACTCATAACACAAGCTCTGCTTAGCTTGGGGCTAGATGATGTTGTGTGGATTGTCCAGCATTATTTATTATTATTATTTTACGTGTAAATACAAAAATAGAATGCATAGTAACACCCAGTCACAGAAAAAAATATTTATGTTCATCACACAAACATTTGCTGTGGGGGGAATCGAACCCACGACCCAAATGTTTTTTACAAAAAACATGTATAAGTACAAGCTTTACTTATTTCAGGACTAGAGTGTGATGTGTGAAATGTCCATGAATATTTATACTTATTTATGCTTAAACAATGTTGCTAGTATCTGTTTCAGCTGCACCCATCTGTCAATTATCATGACATTTCTAATTGGTTACTAATTAGTGCCAGCAAATATATCAAAGACTACGAGGCTTGGGTACAGAATTTTGGTTTATTTTGGATACCTACGATTGTTTAGAGTTGACAAATCATACATTTATGTAATTAATTAGTGTATTTAGCGAGCAATATTTTACTAGTAGTCTAAGATCCGGCTGCAGGATTACTGCGCTCATCTGTTTTTTGCTGAAAACCAAATTTTTATGTATATTTATAATTAGGAGAATATAATTAAACATACTGGCGGCCAAATTTTGCTAGGCAACCTGATAAATATATATTCTCCTAATTATAAATATACATAAAAAATCGGTTTCCAGCAAAAAACAGATGAGCGCAGTAATTCTGCAGCCGGATCTCGTACTATAGAGATAATAAGATGAGAGCAGTGGTAGTTTCTAGTTTAGTTATATGACAGGCGTCACAGTATAGTAGGTAGTAGCTCTGCCTTTCAAGCTGTGGGTCGTGGGTTCCCAGAGCTTAATGTTTGCGTAATGAACATAAATATTTGTTCTGTGTTTGGGTGTTACTATGTATTCAATGTATATATTTACAAAAAAATATTCTAAGCCAGTTCCACGCGACCAGAGCCAAAAGTGTTTTTTTTAAAGAGAAGAAAAAAAGAAAATAAGGTGACCGTTGCAAACAATCTATAGATATCTCAACTGAACAAAATCTGATACTGGCTCGGATACTGGTAAGTTCATCTATCAATAAGTTTTTAATATTAGGAGAACCATCTTTCACTAATGTATAAAAAAAAATGGTTGTCTGTAAAGTCGGTTTACTGACGATAGTTGAACGTGACAACGAACGTAAAGGCCGATTGTGCTTCTTTGTCGCTCGTTCCGCGCTCTCGCTTGCACCTCATGGAACGCCTCAGAGCGAGGTAACGCCGCATGAGTATCAGAGTGAGGTAACGCCGCATGAGTCATGTTTTTTCGTGCGTGCAGCCGGCTCTATCGAATTATAAGACGTTGTCACGTCAAAAACTTTTTCAAAAATAAATACCCATTCTACCCGTCATCAAAACAAATTAACGAGCAAAGTCGGGCGTATATCATAAGTTATAGATGCAATGATGGATCCTGTCTCGAAGTCATTATAAAAGCATAAAATATCTATAGAAAAGAGGCTGGAGTTGTTTGTTTGTTTGAATTGTAACTTTTAAGTATTTTTGCAAGTGGTATAGTGTAGCGTGCTTAAAAGAGCAAAAAAATAGTTTTTTTGGTTTTTGAATTAATAATTTTGACGTATTTATGGTATAAAATTAATTTTACAATAAACAAAACCGATTTCAATCGTAATAGACATGTAAATATTTGAACAAAAAAGATTTCATAAAAGGTATCTACTAAAATCGTAGAAAAAATATGACCTTTGAAGTATGATCTATCCAATCAAAAAAAATATCATAAAAAACGGTTCACAGTTTGCTGAGTAATCGCGTAACATACATTCTAAAAAACATACAGTTGAATTGAGAACCTCCCTTTTCAGAAGTCAGCTGGAAACTTTACTATAATATAGTTTAAACATCAGAATAACACATAGGCTTTAATTTATTATTTATTAAATTGTAAGAAGGATCATATAAAAAAACGGTAGGAACCAGGCCGTAAGTTTGTTGCCCGTTCTTCTAGGCTCTGGTCGCGTGGAACTGGCACCTAGAATCACCTAGTGTAAGTATAAGACGATTCTAAATTATCCTTGTTATTTTACTAAGTAAATAAAGTATTTTTAATTATTTTTTCAACAACTAAGTATACGGTATTTACTAAATGTACATAGTCATATAAAATACATAAGAAACAGTTGAGCTATCTACAAACCGTTGCAAACGATCTATAGATAGTTCAACTGATCCAAGATTTGGTTGAAGATTGATGGTTTTTTTTTTTTTTTTCTACATATTGATGGTTCTTTTTTTGTTTGATAAATCATACTTCAAAGGACATATTTTTTCATATATTATTTGATATTGAGTGAATTATCCAAAATATAACGATAGTAAGACGAAGTCGCGGGCAACAGTTGAGTGCATAAAAAGTACGCGCTGACATGTGAAGAGTAAATCTGTCGATACAGTGCATCGCGTATTTATAGACGGTTTGAACTAAAATCAAATATTAATTTAGTATTTACTTTGTTTAGTAAAGTTTAAATTACTAATTCAAAATTTATTCACACACAAACTTACGACTATTACAGTATTTACAAAATATACTTTGGAATAAATAAAATACATTAGAAACAGTTGAGCTATCTACAGACCGTTGCAAACGATCTATAGATAGTTCAACTGATCCCAATCAGTGCCAATCGTCGCGTACAAGATACTGGCTGCATTGCCGCGCTGAATAGCAATGCTGTAACTTTTGACATAAGTATATACCTACTCACCAAAACTATCGGGTCAAGCGTAATAATTAAAAAAAATGTATTACCATGTATTCTTTGTATGAATTAAAAGTATGCAAGTATTCTATCACCAATCTAGCTCGGATACAAGCTTTGTTTAGTTTGGGATTAGAACGCAATGTGAGAAATGTCCGTGAATATTTCTGTGTAAATTTATTAAAAAAAAACAATTTTGTAGTTTTTCTGAGGCCAAGCAATTTCTTTACATCCAAATACTTAAAAAATGATCTTTGATGAATGCCGCAAGTAATAATGCCGGTTTTTTATTGTAAAAAAATAATTTTATAACTACTTTTAAGTACCTATATAAACTAATACCGTGTATGTCGAGTCAAACATAAAAAGTACACTAAATATTAGTTCAAGTATAATATTATAGAAAGTTCAAACAAAAATGCTACAGTTTCCCAATTACCATCAATATAGCCTCTTGTTCAATGTTTATTGATCATGATCCGTTTTGAAAGACCAATATTGGAGGTTCATCTTAGAACGGTGATGGAACACATCGTGAGAGTATCGTTTGTTCAGCGGTGATGGCGCTTGTCAAGTTTGAATTACGATTTACTTATAAATAAATAAATAATGCTGGACAATCCACACAACATCATCTAGCCCCAAGCTAAGCAGAGCTTGTGTTATGTACTAGAAGACTGACATACTTAATACAATACATTACATACCTGGATACTTTTATTATATCAAGGTACATATCAAACACCCAGAACACTGGGTCTGGGTGTCGCTATGTATTCACAAAAAAAAAGTCGAGTGGCACTCGGGGACTGCCGCGGTAAAGCTATTGCATAGCATTTTTTGCTGGATTACGCATGCGCAGTGTTAGGTTATTTTCGTTACGGAATTTCTGGATTCGATCTCCACGCTCAAGGACCGCGATAGAAGCTATGCAATAGCTTAAAAAATTGTATATAAGTATTCTATCAGCAATCTAGTGTCCTTAGTGCAAGCTTAGCTCAGTTTGGGACTAGAGTGTGATGTGAGAATAGTCTAATAAAATAACTGAAGCACGAGCTAAAAACGGTGTTAATATTTGGGCATTAATTATGACTATTAAGTGAGTTAAGGATGTTTAAGTAACTTATAAACAAACGTGAGTGCGGAAGTAGAAAGTTAAATTACTCGCGGCACTCTTCAAAGAGGATTTTTTGAGTAGGGGAGCGAGGGGCTTGTTGTAACAGGGGTAAGTAGTAACAGGCTGTTTTCACTAGGATCTTAAACGCTATTAATGTATTTCTTTGACTCGATTTAACCTATAAACCACACCGCATCATGTTGCCATAGCCAATGTTCCGAAGGCCAGCGGAGTGAGCGGAAGTGTGCACGCGCTTCATTTCTGCCAGGTAATATAAAATTGTACTGTCGTAAAATTTCGGTTTGCGTTTTTAATATTGACTAATTTCAAATTTTGTATATCCTGTTACCATTCAAATTTATCTATCTCTGATAATGTGTAACAGTTTTTATGATTGCTAAATTGTTTAAATAGTTATCTTGATAAATGTTGAAAATCATACCATAGGGTTAGTTGTAACAAAATTCCGGGGCATGTTGTAACGTTACAACATGCCATACATAAGTATAATACTTTGTTAGATAGCTATTAAGAAGAGATAATGACGAAGCATACCTTACATATAAATAACTTGATTACTTACTGTGATTTAAAAGTGTCATGATGATTATAAGTAGTGTTTAACTAAATAAAACTGTTAATTACTTCATTTTTAAGTGTTGATTACTAAAAAAGTGTATTTGAGTTGATTTTTGATAAGAATTACATAATACTTAATCAAGATAGATGTCATGAAAAAGATGATTTTGTTAAAAATAAATGATTAGAGGTATTATTGTTGTTTTTTTGGTCGTTACTACTTGCCCCGGTAGACGTTACAACTTGCCCCAAGGACGAGGTAAGTTGTAACACCGCACTTCTTCTAGAAAATAATTGATTATAAAATAATGACCAATAGTTATGGTATTATTTTTACTTGATTTGGTAGAGGAAGAGTTACAGTATCCATACAATTTTATTTAGTAGAAATTTAATCAATAGATCTCAAGATATATTAGTTTTAATGAAAACTGTTACAACAAGCCCCTCGCTCCCCTACTTAGGTGTAAATAAATAGGTTAATAGATATTTAAACATGAACTTAATTTAATTAATAAATTTATTTAATACGTATAGACTACATAGTAACACCCAGTCACAACAAATATTTATGATCATCACACAAACATTTGCTCCGGGTGGGAATCGAACCCACAGTTTGTAAGGCATTTCAGAAATTGGCAGATATTGGAAGAAACTGGAAGATTCTGATTTCTGCCTAATCTTTTTTGCTCAGATTTTGTTTCACATCTTTAAAAATACGCAGTAAGAGACAGATAATTTCAAAACTACTCTTAAGCTACGTTACACAGAAAGAAGCAGAAACCGGCAGATATTTTAAAACCTACGTTTATACAGGCAGAAAGAGGCAGATATTTTAAAAACTTCGTCTAAACAGGCAGATAGAGGCAGATATTTTAAAAACTACTTTTAAACTACTTCGATATAGGCAGAAATAGGCAGAACGAGGCAGGTATTATGATCTGTCACCTATCGCGGTATGATTGTTATTAATACGAACCGTTTATTGCTGCTGGACCATAATAGCGGGAGATTGTGCCGACGTAGTGAGGATACGACGTTTTCAAAAATATAATAAATATTATTCTCAAAAAATGAACAAAACCGACTTCGATCGAGACAGGCGTCAGCTCAGTTGGTATTAGCTCTACCTTCCATGCTGTGTGTCGTGGGTTCGATTTCCACCCAGAGCAAATGTTTGTGTGATGGACATAAATATTTGTTCTGTGTCTGGTTGTTACTATGTATGTGCTTACAAAAAAAATGTATATAAGTATTCGATCAGCAGTTTATTTCCCATAGTACAAGCTTTGCTTAGTTTGGGACTAGAGTGTGATGTGTGAATTGTCCGTGATTTTATATTTATGATTTACATGAAGATAGGCGTAAAATATCTCCAACAATCAGATGCAGGTATAAATAGTATTTCTGCTTTTGCAACTGCCTACTAAAATTAGTTGTAGGAACGGCCAGATAGAATAAATAAATAAACAATGCTGGACAATCCACACAACATCATCTAGCCCCAAGCTACGCAGAGCTTGTGTTATGGGTACTAGAAGAATGACAATTATAATATAATCTATGTTCATTTTCAAAATATTATTTTTCTAACTAGAATCTTGTTGGAATATCCATGTTATGAGCTGCGTCTGCGCAGGCGTCGTGTGTGGTCTCATAAGTCGTAATGCAATGCTCCTCTACGTATAGGTGTATGGAACTAAAGGCAATCGTCCACTATGTCTATACGACTAAAATATTTTTATTTAGACTTAGTGGACGAGATTATAGAAATGAGAAAATTCTTTAAAAAAAATAATTCTTTTTTACTTAAGTATCTTAATGTTTTTGGTCCAAAGGAAAAAATCATTTAATAAAAATGTTTTTTTTTGATTCTTGATTGATTGATTGACTTGATTCTTACCTAAATTGTTTGTTGCTTTAATGAGAATTTTTTTAAATATTTTTTTTGATAACCTAAGTTTACACAAATGAAAAAATTCGTTTTAATATGTTTCTTTGTTTTTACCTGAATGTTTTTTGAGTTTTATTAATATTACTAAAAAGTTTTTTTTCGCTAGGTGTGTATAAAGCTTGAAGCATCCACTTATAATTAATTTAAGTAATTAGCTACTTTTAATAGATATTTACAAATAAATAATGACTTCTGTTGTATGTTTTAATTAAATTAATTGTGTAAATAAAAGTTAATAGATGACACAAACATAAGTATTAGCACATCAGCCGATACGATATCGTGGACACGGATAAATGTGACAATCGTAAACGTATCGAAACAGTGACGTATTTGAGATACACTGCGCGTCGATATCAGCTTTACTGTCGAACGTTGCAGCGTTAGCGCGCAGTGTGTCTTAAATACGTTACGTTTACGTGCGTCACATTTATTCGTGCTCAGAGCCCTTAGTCCGAGCTTGCATTTTAGAACTCCCTACTCTCGAGCCGACAGTCGTCTCTCGGACACAAAAATGTATGGACATCCGAGAGACGACTGTCGGCTCGAGAGTAGGGAGTTTTGCAAATGCACACTTGGACTAAGCCCTCAGCCCTCAGACAATCGATTATTAATATCGTTGCTGGAAGTATTTGTGCACCGATGGTCTAGTAACCTCGTCAGTCCGAAGGTAGTGGGTTCAAATCCTGTCACCAATTGATATTTCGTTAAATTTATATCCGCAATAAAAAACAAACAACAAATTCCGCTCTCAAACGGTGAAGGAAAACATCGTGAGGAAAACCGCGGTTTAGTCTAAACAGCTCAGTAGTCTCTGCTTTCCATGCCGTGGGTTCGATTCCCACCCAGAGCAAATGTTTGTGTGATGAACATAAATATTTGTTCTGTGTCTGGGTGTTACTATGTATTCTATGTATGTTTTTACAAAAAAATAAGTATTCTATCAGCAATCTAGTACCCATAGTAGGTACAAACTTAGCTTAGTTTGGGACTAGAGTGTGAGGTGTGATTATCCGTGATTATTTATTTAGTAGATACAATAGTAGATCCATGAAAATTGACTCTAAAAACGTATAAACTTGCTTAGATTTGAAAGAAATTTTAAGACAAACTTCAAAAGCGTTAAACGGAAGTACCTACTCAGCACTTACTCTCACTTGCCCGCATCAATCAAATCACATAAATACTTACTAGAGAAGTGTTCGTATTGACTAGGTGTACTGTAAACATTAGCATGAAAACATAGGGAAGAGAATTCTAGGCGATAGCGTCGCGTTTTAGAAAGAAAGTTTTTATAAAATTTGTATTTTCATAATTTTTAAGCTACTGCATAGCTTCTATCACGGGCTTTGAGCGTGGAGACCGTAGAGAAATTTCGTAACGAAATAATCTAACACTCCGGTGGCAAAAAATGCTATGCAATAGCTTTACCGCGGCAGTCCCCGAGTGCCATACGTCTGTTTTTTGTATCATACTTACATTTTGGCCGTTTCATTAAAAATGGAGGAATAATGTAGGCGAGGACAGACAGACGGATGGACCAAATAATTTGTTTGTCTTGGTGAGAACCGAACCCACAACACAACATAAAAGTCAAAGCTAACTGCGTGTGATGCCTGAACATTATTTTATAAAATTTACAAAATGTTACTAAAGATATAATTATGCATTTTGTAATACATTATATTAATTATGAAACAATAAACCTCTATCATAAAATATCGATCAAATTAAATAAGATTGTCTGATTCTTCGCAAATTATTTAAATAAAATATTCACGGACATTTCACACATCACACTCTAGTCCCAAACTAAGCAAAGCTTGTACTATGGGAACTAGATTGCTGATAGAATACTTATATATAAAGTAAAGTAAAAGTAAAAAAGCCATTTATTCTACTATTATTAAATAAATATACATGCATTTCAAAAATTGGATTAATTATAGTGATTAAGTTATTAAATATTATTAAGTACATATTATGTTATTATTTACACATTAGTAGCCGCTTTTTTAGCGTAGGCCTCCCCCATTTCCTTCCACAGTTCTCTACTTCTAGCTTTCCTCATCCAATCTGGTCCACTTTCCTGTCTGAAGATATCTTCCCAACGCTTTTTCGGACGTCCTCTGCTTCTTTTATAGCTTCTAGGTATCCATTCTATAATCTTTTTAGTCCACTTTGTGTTTTCCATCCTGCAGACATGTCCAGCCCAGTTCCATTTTAATGTTCTGATTCTACTGATAATGTCATTTAATTGTGTTCTTTTCCTTATTATTTCGTTAGTTATTTTGTCTGATAGTTTAATGCCCAACATACTTATATATATTTTTTTGTAAATAGATACATAGTTACCCAGATACAGAACAAATATTTATTTCATCACACAAACATTAGCTCTGGGTGGGAATCGAACCTACATTATGTAAGGCTTTTTTAACTCCATAAGCTGAATCTTATTTTATAGTTAAACAATTAACATTTTACGCTAATTTGTAACGAATTCCCGTATGTTTTATAAACAAAATTATCGATATACAATCGTTGGGTCAGATCAAAAAATGTATTGACGCGAACTCAAACTCCCGACTCAAACAACCTGCGATCATTCTTGATACTAGCCGTCACGGCTCAGTTGGTCAGTTCTGCCTTCCATGCTGTGGGTCGTGGGTTCGAATCCTGCCAATAAATTTGTGTGATGAGTAGGAACTGTGTTAAGAACCTACTGTTTATTTACAAAAAAAAAAATTAGGTAGGTACGTATTCTATCAGCAATTTAGTTTCTTTATTACGAACTTTGCTTTGTTTGAGACTAGAACGTGATGTGTGAATTGTCCGTAAATATTTGTTTATATATATACTTAAGGATATTTTATACACATAATTTATAGAAAACAATTAAACGATCAAGAATATTGAGACCAAGTTTGACGTTTCATTTAAATTTTATCTTTGACGATAATCGTGTAATACTGCAAATTCTGCAAAAATGTATTAAAATAACCTTAAAAATCACCACCTCATCATCATCAACTAATTAAGCAACCCACTTAACATAAACATAATAATTAACATAAACAAAACGCAATTACTTCAAAACAATCGCAACATTATAATTACTAAAAAAAAAACAAAAAAGTAAACTATCAAGACATTCGCCACCAAATTGTACGAATGCCAGCAACTTGGGTGGTCCGCGCCCTGATGTTTTGTCTTTCTCGCACTCATTGCAGTCGTTATACCTATCTCGCTCACTCAGGTCACAGAGTATTGAGTGTAGACATGACAGTGCTTCGATTAGATTCCGCGGTTGTTCCGTCTCGCTCGCACGCGTGGTGGATAGCTATTGCTATCTCGCTCGCGCAGGTCATAGAGTAGTGTGTAGAAATGACAGTCGATTAGATTCGATAAATGAAAAGTTAAGGCGTGACGATCGATTTTAGATTTTACTCTAGATTTGGTTTGATAGGATTACAGTAATCACAATATGCTATGGTACTTATGTTGTGATACTAAGACAGGCGTCACAGCTCAGTTGGTAGTAGCTCTCCCTTACTTGCTGGTCGTGGGTTCGATCCCCACCGAGAACAAACGTTTAGTGACTGATTTTTAATTTATTTAATTATATTGAAAAAATGATTATACAAACGGTAAGAACCAAGTAGGTTAACCTAAGTTTGGTCCGTCCTTGTAGGCTCCAGTTGGTAGGAGCTCTGCCTTCCATGTTGTCGTGGGTTCGATCCCCATTAGGAACAAATTTATGTGCGAAGAATGCTGATTTGTTCTGTGTCTGGGTGTTACTATGTATATAAACTACAACTATAAAACATCAAATAATTTACCTAATTAAATTGTTAAAACTATGATAGAAATGGTAGGCCGTAAGTTAGTTGCCCGTTCTAGGCTCTGGTCGCGTGGAACTGGCACCTAGAATCACCTAGTATGTAAGACGATTCTAAATGATCCGCGTGATCTTACTGAATAAAGAATTTTTGAGTTTTGAAGTTGGTGTTTTCAAAATATTTACAACAACACACGTTTTCAACATATTGCAAAAAATGAAAAGTACCTACTTACTAAATATTTGATATTAATTATTTTAGTGCTTTCGCGAAACGTATTTGAAATAGACTTCCTTCGTTACAGAACCAGGGAGCTAAGCAATAAATGTGACGCACGTAAACGTAAAGTATTTAAGACACACTGCGCGCTAACGCTGCAACGTTCGACAGTAAAGCTGATGTTGACGCGCAGTGTATCTCAAATACGAAACTGTTTCGATACGACGATGTAGAGTATTGTAGAGTCACAAGCTCTGAAGTCACAAGTAAAAGAAAAAAAAAAGATGAAGAATAAAGTATTTTCACTTTATTGTACCTACATGTATACCTCACAACTATTTATTGAGAAAAATACATTTAAAAAATATATAAAATACAGTACAATGGGCGGTCATATCGCTAGTGAGCTATTTCTTCCAGACAACCTTTCAAATGAGGCCTACAGCTATTTCAAGGTCTCAAAGTTCAAACTAAACGTAAAAAATAACAAAAAGCAATGATTACCGACGCGCGCACCATAACTGTCACGACACCTGTCAAAATGTCACAACTGTCAATGTCAAATCAAGATGTTATCATATTAACGTCACACTATTTAGACAAGCATTATTTTTTTTATGTAGAGCAAAGTAGAGATGCAAATGATCCTCAGAGAGACTTTTTTTTTCTCTTAGGAAATGTGCTATCATTCCATATGAGAAATTATGAAATTAATATGAGTATTTTATATATTTTTTTAAACGAAATTCCTTATCGAGCGAAAGGGGGCTAGACGGAAACAATTAAGTAAGACCAAAAGTTGGAACGTGTCGTTACCACTTTTGGTCTTAATTCTTTTGCTATAGATTATACCTGTTGTAAGCAATTTTAAAGATTTTTCGTAAAATAAGGGCACTTGCACACTCTAAGGCGAGTTACACGACTACGATCTAAGTAAATTGATATATTATCGACCACCCACGCGGCTCGACTTTATTCTGTTTGGACTCGCGTGATAGATGGACTAGCTGTACGCTGATTGGACGGTTTATTAGGGTTGCCAAGTTGCAAGAACGGGCAAGACAAGATGGATATTGGCAAGTGCGAATATCCATCTTGTCTTGCCCGTTTCTGGCTCTGGTCGCGTGGAACGCTGATTGGACGGTTTATTAGGGTTGCCAAGTGGCAAGAACGGGCAAGACAACATGGATATTGGAAAGTGCTAATATCCATTTTGTCTTGCCCGTTTCTGGCTCTGGGCGTGTGGAACTGGCACCTAGAATCACCTAGTGTGTTCAATAAATAAATAAATAATGCTGGACCATCTACACATCATCTAGCCTTGAAATGTCCTTGAATATTTATTTATTTATTTTATATGCTATCAGCATTAGAACTCTTGTAGTAGGTACAAGTTTTGCTTAGTTACGAAAGGTCTTTTTTTAGGGTTAAAGGTATTTATTTATTTACAAAGTAAATGTGTAATAATTATCAGCAATCTAATTCACATAAAATGTCTGAAATTAATTTTTTATATTTATTACTGAGACTCCCCTGTCCGGTCGTCTGTCTGTCACCAAACTGTATCATGTAAATCTAATAGAGTTGCAATTTTCACAGGTCATGTATTTATGTGGCAAACAACAAATATGAAAAAACAGAATAAAATTAATATTTATAGAATTTTTTATACAGATACGTGATTATTTGGTATATTTTGGTGTCCGGTTTTATTTTAAACCACTTTGATGTGACAACCCTATTCGCTGATTGGCCGGCGCCTCGCACATTCTATTTTCAAATTTATTTTCGTATTGATCTCGATCGATCGCTTTATACAAACAATATTTAATTGTAACTACCTTCCTTTTCGAGTTTTTTTTAATTGCATATTTTTTTAATGATTTATAGACTTTTTTTCATTGTATATCCTACGATGAATACGCAACCTACATAGCACTACCTATTACCTATTGATAATTTTGATCTAAATTGCCTATTTATAATTGAAAATAAACAATTATTTTTATTAACCTACTATCCTATCTTCTATATAATAAATGTGAAAGTTTGTATGGATGTATGTATGTTTGTTACACTTTCATACAAAAACTACTGAATGGATTTTAATGAAACTTTACAATAATGTAGTTTATACATCAGAATAACACATAGGCTTTAATTTATTAATACACTGTGTAAATTATCCAAAATATAACGATAATAAGACGCTAGAAAGTTTTGAATAGTAAAATATATTTCTATAAAATATATAATAGTTATATTAACGTCAGAGACCAAGAATGGACCAATATCGTGTCATCTTAAATCCCGAGGTTCTCGCTTCGTGGGTGGTCCCCGTCAAAAGGTCATTCAACTCTTTTATCTTTCGTCACACTTGTTTTTTTTGGTCTCAGACTTGTTATAACTTGATTGATAGATTGATCAACTTTTATTGAACATTATTTCAATGTGTCAAAAGGATTTTGACAGCTGGAAGAATTAATTTAGTTATAAAATGACTTAATTACGTGTGACCCGAGGGCTAGTGAGTATCTGGCCCAGCGTATCAGCATTGCTATTCAGCGCGGCAATGCAGCCAGTGTCTTGTACGCGGCGATTGCCACTGATTTGGATCAGTTGAGCTATCTATAGATCGTTTGCAACGGTCTGTAGATAGCTCAACTGTTTCTTATGTATTTTATATGACAATGTACATTTTGTAAATACTGTATAGTCGTAAGTTTGTTTGTGAATAAAGTATTTTCTTAATTATATGGAGATCGTTAATTGATAAGACTGGTTATTGTTACTTATGTTTATTAACCAACTTCAAAAACGGAGGTTCTCAATTCGAGTGCAAAGTCAAAGTCAAAATTACTTTATTCAGTAAAATCACAAGAATCATTTAGAATCGTCTTACATATTAGGTGATTCTAGGTGCACTAATTATGAACCTATATTGATATTTTATGTTTTGTTAGTTTTTGTTATAAGTTTAAATTATTTTCTAACTTATGTGAGGTAGGTATATAGAACACATATTTTATGTGTAGATATTATTTTTGTGTAAAACTGATTTCAATCTTTGTAAAGTAAAAAAAAAACAAGTCAAATTGAAAACCTCCTGATTTGAAAGTCGGTTGAAAATAATTTCCTAATTTTTAGAGTAAGTATTTGCGTAACTTATAAAAAATCAATCTATTTATTTCAATAGTTTAAAAAGTTTTTTTTTGCATATCAAAATAAAACCAAGTAAAATCAATAATGCAATAAAACCACCCCTATTTTATTCAAGTGTAAAAATAACACCTACGATTGTACTCGTCCGGAATTTGGAGCACCCCTTATCAGCAGGGGTTACATGGCGGTGAGTTTTAAACTATAAAAAAATATAAAGCTTTGCTTAGTTTTTAGTTAGATAATTCGTAAGTTAAGGGTCCCTTCATTGAGCTCTGTGAAATTGGCGAGGTTTCGAATAAGGATTTTATGAACTAGGTATGCATATCAAAGAATGATTCTTCAAAAGTTGTATGTATTAAAAAAAATATTTGATTTACTAATTAACAACTGAGAAATTAATTAATTTGTACACAAGGTTTTCGAAAATTAGCAAAAATAGCGTACTTTCGATTGTGATTGTGGTCAAAATAATAATAAGAAAGTAATGTAAAAAATGAAATATGAAAGAACACTTAGATAATTATGTATAAGAAAGGTAGAAGGTAGGAGAGGA
The DNA here is from genome assembly GCA_932527185.1 of Ecliptopera silaceata. Lineage (NCBI taxonomy): Eukaryota > Metazoa > Arthropoda > Insecta > Lepidoptera > Geometridae > Ecliptopera > Ecliptopera silaceata. The sequence goes on along the minus strand of OW052217.1, from coordinate 1,206,732 downwards.
AGAGGAAGGCCGAGGATAAACTACATGAGACAAGTAAAGATGAAGGTTGCCCTCGTGTCGTATAGGGAGGTCAAGGAGGGCCTGGGAAGAAATAAATGGCGTGACTTGCATTAATTACGCAGACAAGAGCGTAGCTCTTTAATAACTAGAAGAGAAGAAAGGTTGTCTGGACGAAATCGCTTCGTGCGATAAGACCGCCTATTGTAGGGCTAATTTTAAAAGTTTGTAATTCAATTTATTAGTCCTCAACAAAGAAAAGATATTATTATTTATTACTATTTAGCGTTTTGTAGTGTTTATGCTAGTTGAATCAAGTTATTTTGAGATTTCTAACTGACGTATACATATGTATAACCAATATGAATAGTCAAAGTCAAAGTCGAAATTGCTTTATTCAGTAAAATCACGCAGATCATTTAGAATCGTCTTACATACTAGGTGATTCTAGGTGCCAGTTCCACGCGAATAAATGATGATTTATAATTTAGTTTATTTCGGTCTCCATGTAACCTGTACTTTATTTCTCGGAATCCGAGGCATGTTGCAGACATTTTAAATTAACTATTTTTTACTTCACTCGTTCGATTCGACACGGAGGGAGGAAGGGATTTTTCTTGGTGTTGTTTTCCCGCGAAAAACGTTTTGTCAACGTCATTTTGTTAAAGTCAATACACTGTCTTTTATTTATCGATTTTAAGAATAAAGGTGCTTTATGTAACATTAAGTGTACAATGTCCGTGAATATATTTATATTTAAGGTGATACCTCTCGCTCTAGCGGGAAATTCAAATTTTTAGGGGTTTTTTTTATTGCGGCTGAACTGGTATATCTTTTACTAGTTTAAGCTATTTTGCGAACATGAACAATAATTTTCTGTGTAACACTATATCAATTTTTGAGATTGGTTCTATAAATTTGCTGGGAAAGTGCAGAAACTGTACAAAACAGTTTCTGTCCTACAAAATAACTTAAACTAGTAAAAGTTCAGCCGCTATAAAAAAAAACCCTAAAAAAATTGAATTTGAGAGCGATATACAATATCCCCCTATTTTATAAAAAGTTAGCGTTGACTTCAAGACATCATTAAGTATGGTAATCAATGCTTTAAGTCTGCGCTAACTTTTTATAAGATAGACCGTATATATTCAATATCACCTTTAATATAGGTACACCTTATATTCACGGACATTGTACACTTATGTTACGATATTACGCCAATTTTGTAGGTTTTTTTTATTGCAGGTCATTTTAATTATGATCTGATTCCTTTTTTTAGTAATTTATTAGTATTCTTAATATAATGTACATACTTATTTAGTATTTACTCGAAGATGCTGATTTAAGTTTTTTTTCTTTAGTTTGTAAAAAATATAGGTGCCTAGGTACTAGGCTAACGTGATTAATTCGAGATTTTTTCTATTTTATTATTTTTCTCTTGATTCATTTGGTGAAATGTTTAAGACCAACAAATATTGTGTACCAATAATAAAAAATAAAGTAAAATACAGATAAATATATTGATTTTGTGATTTGATGTTGAATTTTGTAGATATGATTTTGTGGATTGTCTCACTGTGTGCGTCCTCTGAGGACGTTTCCTGTGAGATTTCAAATAAACTCTATAAACCTAATATTTCGTGTTTCACACATGTAATTTAATTTACTTCACACTAAAAATAAAAAAAAAGTAATCTTACAACCCCACCCTCCTTAAAACAAAGTGTCAAAAGAAACAAAATTAAAATAGTTCGGGAATCGAACCGGATTCCTAATTCGCGATGCCACACGTTTTAATATCAACCCCTATACTATGAACCCCTAAAAACATAGTGTCCCCTTTATCTACCCTCAAGAGTAAATTTGAAATTTTTAAACGCTGGAAATATAAATTCTGAATATAGATCATTTGAGCTATCTAGAGATCGTTTGTAACGATCTTTATTTGAAAAATAAGTTAGAAAATCGAATATAACAAAATTGGATCAGTTGAGTTATTTTGCAAAAATCTGCAGTAAAGTACCTATCCATATATTTTTTGAATAAGTAATTAAAAATTTATTTTTATATCAGAATAAAATACTATTTTATTCATATTTATAAATGAATTGTAGGCTATAATGGACCAAAGCCAAATAATTTTCGAAAAAAAAAATATATTAAAAAAATTACTCCTGTTGGTTTAAAAGTAAAAAAACACTATAAATTGACACAATTTTTTATTCAAATCTTTCTATTAACCGCTACTATAAGATTGATAACAAATTAAATAAAACATTTACATTCCAGATATTAAATAAACATCGTAAACATGATAACATTTGAAACATACAAAAATCTATTTATAATCAAAATTGTTTAAAAGTTGTACTTAAATATGAAGAAATATATATATAAGTCACAAGTCACTTAATTAAATTACTGTACAAAACAGTTAAATGATTAAGTTAGACAAGAGAGAACCAATCTCAAAAATTACATAGTTACACAGAAAAATATTGTTTATGTTCGCAAAATAGCTTAAACTAGTAAAAGATGTAACAGTTCAGCCGCAATATAAAAAAAACCCTAAAAAACTTGAATTTCCCGCTAGAATATTAATAAGCAACTTTAAAAAAGTTTTTTATTATAATCGAAGCGACGCGTGCGTGACCCGAGGGCTGGTGAGTATCTGGCCCAGCGTATCAGCATTGCTATTCAGCGCGGCATTGCAGCCAGTGTCTTGTACGCGACGATTGGTACTGATTTGGATCAGTTGAACTATCTATAGATCGTTTGCAACGGTCTGTAGATAGCTCAACTGTTTCTTATGTATTTTATATGACAATGTACATTTTGTAAATACTGTATAGTCGTAAGTTTGTTTTTGAAGATAAACTAACTTTAAAAAAAGATTTTGTTTGAGATATATCATTTTTAATATTTATTTATGAAAACGTCATAAAACTTTAGTCAAAACCACGTCTATGTACATTTTATTTTTATTTATTTAATTTCTTATCAATCTTTAATTCACTAATACTGCTACCATTGCACAATAAATAACTTAAATATTAAATTATTATTTAAATATTAATATTAAATCTAATATTTACAACGTTACAAACTATCTCAGTGGAACTTTTTTAATTTACAACTTATTAATTGTAATTTTGTTATAAACAAATAATTAAAAGTAATAGTTATTTTTACAATGGCTACAACTGATTAATTAAATTTAATCTTATTTTTACAAAAGTCATAATAATTATAATTAATAGTTATATTTACAAAGCGTATTATATATAACAATAATAAAAAGTAAAATATGTTTTCTAATAAATGTTGTAATTTTTTTACTTTTATTGTAACTTCATTTTTACATTATATTAAAATTATATGACAAAAATGCAATAGTATAAATCAAATATCAAATTCTAAAAATCAAAATGTTTTATCTAGTTTTCACAAAAGACGCTAATAAGTTAGCGACATTAAGGGCTATACTTCACCGGGACGCCATGGCGGCGCAACCAGTCGCCTCCACCAACAAAATGTACGTTTGGTTAAGCAACCAAACGGACACCAGTACCCCAAGTACAAGTTTGTGCACACACGGATCGCAGAGGCGCAATCGCCGAGCGCCACCGATTTTATATGGAGATCCAAACAGCGCCCCTAGCGGATTTCTCGAGAAGCTTGGATCTCCATACAAAATCGGTGGCGCTCGGCGATTGCGCCTCTGCGATTCGTGTGTGCACAAACTTGTACTTGGGGTACTGGTGAGTAACTCTCTATAGAGCTGTATACATTTTGTTGGTTGCGCCGCCATGGCGTCCCGGTGAAATATAGCCTTAAGTGCGTTGTAAAGTTAATTTGTAATGTTTTTTTATGTATAAATAATATGATAAATAAACTGTATGAAATAAACATTATTTTAAAACTCTTTTTGTTATTTTGTACTAAAACGATTTTTAAATGATTGAAAAAGCTTTTGTACCTACATAAAATTACACTGTTGTAGTATCTTATAAATGTACAATGGGCGGCCTTATCGCTCAATAGCAATCTCCAGGCAACCTTAGGATGGAGAACTGGGTGAGCACGAATAAATGTGACAGTAAAGCTGATGTTAACGCGCAGTGTATCTCAAATACCTCACTGTTTTCATACGTTTACGATTGTCACATTTATTCGTGCTCTTCCCAGAATTAGTGTAATGTAAAACTCTTGTAATGTTTCTTTTCTGTGTTTCTTTCTATGTTCTGTTTTCTGGCTCTCTTTATGCTCTGTTCTGTGTTTCTCTTCTATGTTCTGTTCTGTGTTTCTTTCTATGTTTCTCTCTATGTTTCTGTTCTATGTTCTGTTCTGTGTTTCTCTCTATGATTCTCTTCTGTGTTTCTCTCTATGTTCTGTTCTGTGGTTCTCTTTATGCTCTGTTCTGTGTTTCTCTTCTATGATTCTCTTCTGTGTTTCTCTCTATGTTCTGTGGTTCTCTTTATGCTCTGTTCTGTGTTTCTCTTCTGTGTTTCTCTACGCTCTGTTCTGTGCTTCTCTTTCTCTTGCTTTCATTTCCAGCTCTTCCTCTTCTTTAGTGAGGGGTACCGTGCTGTGGTTGTAGAGACCTTGAGCCATCAGCTGCAAGGCTAGAGGGTTCCTTTGACCCGAGGCCTTCTTGATCTTCGCGCGTTTGTTCTGGAACCAGATCTTGATCTGGGCTTCTGCAAGACCTGGAGAAGAAGGTTGGGAGATTTAAATGTATTCAGCAATCTAATTCTCATAGTACAAGCTTTGCTTAGTTTAGGACTAGAGTGTTATGTGTGAAATGTATGTAAATATTTATTTATTAAGCGTTTTTAAGCAGCTCTTGCATGGCATTGTAAAGTCTAACATCTCAGTTAAGGCCGGCGCAGATCAGGACGGCATGGCAAGGGATTTTAATTTTTACTAATGGACATTCAACCGTACTGTTACAGAAACACGACATAAATTGCTATGCTTTAAAACGATGCCGTTGCATTGAACGTGAACGGAACGGCATCATTTTAAAGCATAGCAATTTATGTCGTATTTCTGTAACAGTACGGTTGAATGTCCATTAGTAAAACTTTAAAATCCCTTGCCATGCCGTCCCGGTCTGCGCCGGCCATTAGACTATACATTGTCTTGTCGTGTTTCCATCTCTTCAAGTCCCTAATAAAAAAAACTTGAGAGGTGTCAAGGGACACCCGGATGGAACGAAGTTCTTAATTGAATAACTGGCTTGCTTTCTATGAGAGAGAGAAACACGCGCACGCCGCACGGCTTACAACTATAGCAAAAAGTGTCGTTACAACTTTTGGTCTTAATGTTTTCCGTCTAGCCTCCTTTCGCGCGATAAGGAACTTCATTCCAATATAATAGTCATTTTGTTTATTGAACATAAAAAACATATATTTATAGATAAACATACATTACATAACAGCCGGTTCACACTAGTCGTAAGTCGCATATTTTATGACTAAAAGTCGAATGCTCTGGTCACCATACACTTTATTAAGTAGAGATGTTCACATTGGATGAGACGTCCATCAGACTTTCGACTTTTAGTCATATGCGACTTACGACTAGTGTGAACGGGCTGTAACTTAAGAAGATCTTCAGTTGAAGATGACTTACCTAGTTCAGCTGCTAATGCCTGTCGTCTTCTTTCTGTCAGATATCGGTTTTCTGCAAACTCGTGCTGTAGAAGAAAATATTTTATTAGATACTGCGAAAGTTTGTATAATAATGTATCGAGTTATTGAGCAGTAGGAATGAAAAACGGTAGGAGCCAGGCCTCAGTTTCTTGCCCGTTCTTCTAGGCTCTGGTCACGTGGAACTGGCACCTAGAATCACCTAGTATGTAAGACGATTCTAAATGATCCGCGTTATTTTATTGAATAAAAAAATATTTGATTTGTTTGCTTGGAAGAGATTCAAATCAGTTTATTTTTAAACACAGAAGAAATCAAACGTTGCCGTTTTTTTATATGATCCTTCTTAAAAAGAATTACAATTAAACTAAATTAAGTACTGAAGTTCCAGTGCGGTGTCAATTTAACTTTGTCATGTGTACCTTTAGCCTCGCGAGCTGGGGTCCAGAGAAGGCGGTGCGAGGTCGTTTCTCATCATTGGGGTTGGTTTCCCCTGGAGGCTTCTTAGGTCTCCTGGTGCGAGGACCTGGAACACAGGTGTATGGAAAAATACGCACTTATTTTATTTATCTAATAAATAAAAAAAGTAGGTTCTATTCCCATCCAGAGCAAATGTTTGTGTGATAAACATATTCTGTGATAACAATATTTTGTATTATGTATTCTATGTATGTATTTACAAAAATAATTTATATAGGTATATACTTAAGTATTCTAACAGCATATCTATTATTTTTCTATATTTTATTAAGGTATGCAATTATGTAAGTATTTCTTAATTATTTTCTAACGTAGTTTTGTATATCTGTTACTTTAATCATTGAGAAGTTTATCTGAATAATTAAAATATTATGCATTTTATATACTTAATTGTTTTATCTAATCTAATTGTTATTGTAACTACACTCGAGAGCAATGAATCCGGGTCACTTAAAGAATCATAAAAATCTCGGAAACTAAAAATGCTAGGTTAATGCAATAAATTGTATTTAATAGACAATGTAATACTCCTTAAATGAAGGTATTAAAACTTCTTAGTTATTGTAAAGTTATATCATAAAAAAATCAAATTTGAAAAAGGGCCACTTTCGAAGATGGAACTACGAAATTACAGCATTTGGTTTTGCTTTTGTTTGTAATCCGTCATTTATGTGGGTACATAAACCATGTTGATAGTGCTCTATATTGATTATTCAAGCTGAAATTATGTCGCTTACGCCTGAAGAATGCACCAGAATACTTACAATGCTGGAAACCGGCCGGAGTCAGCGCGATACAGCCAGGACTGTCGGTGTGTCGCTGTCAACAGTACAAAGAGTTCTCCGACGTTACGAAGAAACTGGTTCTAACCTACGCAGACCAGGAACGGGCAGAACCAGGTGTACCACAGCACGAGAAGACCGATACTTGGTGAACACCATGCTTCGAAATCGCTTTCTCACAGGAACTGAACTCACCAATCAGTTTCGACGCCTCGGAGGAAGTAACCCAAGTGCATGGACAGTAAGACGTCGGCTTGCTGAATCTAACTTAAAACCCCTTAGACCTGCAAACGGCCCTAAACTGGAGCGTGGGCATCGTATTTCGAGACTAAGATATGCCCAGAGCCACGTAAATTGGAGTATTGAAGATTGGTCAAAAGTTATGTTCTCCGACGAATCAAAATTTATGCTCTACAAGCACGATGGAAGACACAGAGTGTATCGAAGACCAGGCGAAAGATTCAAGCAAGCATGCATCGAAGAAAAAGTAGCCTACGGTGGTGGGTCTGTACTTGTGTGGGCCGGAATTTCTTCTGAAAGTCGCACAGAGCTGGTGATCATAGAAAACGGCTCTTTAACTAGCGTAAGATATGTGGAAGAAATCCTCAATGATCACGTTGGTCCATTTATGGTCAATTTAGGTGAGGATGCTATATTTATGCATGACAATGCCCGACCTCATACAGGTAGGATTGTGAATGACTACCTTCAAGAGATGAACATTACTCGTATGGAGTGGCCAGCGCGCAGCCCGGATATCAACCCGATCGAGCATGCTTGGGACGAGCTAGGCAGATGCGTAAAACAACGAAACCCTCCCCCAATCACGCTTCGTGAGCTCAAAATTGCTCTCACAGAGGAATGGGAGAATATTCCCCAAAATCGTATAAGGAACTTGGTGTACAGCATGCCAAACCGCGTAAACGCAGTAATGGAAGCACGAGGAGGCAATACGAAGTATTAAAATTCAAGAAAATCGGAATAAAGTTCAAAAATTTCATGTTTCCTATTTTTGTTTTAAGGAGAGATCAGCAGTTTTTTTCTTTATGTAATTTTGTGTTAATAAAATGTATGGTGACTCATATTTTTTTTACTTTCATTTAAGGAGTATTACATTGTCTATTAAATACAATTTATTGCATTAACCTATCATTTTTAGTTTCCGAGATTTTTAACATTCTTTAAGTGACCGGGATTCATTGCTCTCGAGTGTAGTATAATAATGGTTTAAAAATCTCATTATCATATTTTTATTTAAAATTATTGCAACATCACAAAATATACACATGCTTTATTACAACACACAGACACACAAACAAAAAAATACACAAAAATAACCAAAATTACACATTTTTCGAAACCAACATGATTTGACAACATTATTAGCTAGAGTTCTTACATGAAATAAAATAAGGTTTTAATATTTTTTGCTGTCAAATTAGTTAACGGCCGGTTTCTGGAAACCCAAATCACGATTGATCTGAGTTTGACACAAGTAATTATTTGATTTTTTCGTTGATCATCGTTCGAGAAACCGGCCGTTAGTCTTGTATAATGCGGTAGCAGATTTAAAAAGTGCATAAAAGTAAAACAATAATATAAGAAAAGGTGCGTAAAAAATTAAATTACTAACAAAAAAGTAAGGTATAAGGCTAGGTTTAATTCTCTAGACTTGATTTTGCCTGGACAAGATTTACAAAATAAATAAACAATGCTGGACAATCCACACAACATCATCTAGCCCCAAGCTAAGCAGAGCTTGTGTTATGGGTACTAGAAGACTGACATACTTAATACAATACATTACATTCATAGTTTTTATTATACCTACATATAAAATACCCAGAACACCTGGAATAAATATTTGCAGATCGTACAAACATTTATCCCAAAGCGGGAATCGAACAACCTTCGCGTCGCAGGCGGACCTTCGTCGTATTAATGAATCTACCAAGAATACTTGATGACTACATGACGATGATGTCGGCTCGTAGACTTGCCCATACAATCGAACGATGCAATATCTTAACCAATTCATGGCATTATAGAAAATTGGTCAAAATATTGCACCGACCGCCTGGAGGGTTACCTGGATCTTGAAGTTAGTATACGACACCGATACGATACCGATACGACACCGGTACGACACCGATACGACACCGATACGATACCGATACGACACCGATACGATACCGATACGACACCGATACGATACCGATACGATCCCTTAACCAGTAACTGATGTTCGCGACACCGTGTTATTACCGTTTAACTACACTGTAACTGACGTATCGGCGTTGTATTGATATAAGACATGCAGTGTGTAGACCGTGCTCAAAATAATTTCAAAAGATAGATTTTTTTATCATTTAAAACGAACTTGTAAAATGCTTTTTTCTTGGATACTCGATGTACAGTCAGCAACACAAAATGACATTTTTTTTATATTTAAATTAGGCACTTTAAGAACGGGGCTGACAGTCCTCTAAGCGACAAAAGCCCTTTCATCAAATTTAAGAATTACTAAAATAAATAATAAATACATAACTTTATTCACAAACAAACTTACGAATATACAGTATATTTACAAAATGTACATTGTCATATAAAATACATAAGAAACAGTTGAGCTATCTACAGACCGTTGCAAATAAATACTCAATTTGTTACTGACTGTACAATTTAATATCAAATAATAAATTAAAAGTATAACTAAATACAAAAATAACAGACACAAAAAATCAACACAACACAAATAAAAATAAAAAAAAACACATTTAAAATGTTACAACAAATTAGTAATTATTTATGTATAAGATTGTGATGTTGCAAAAATCATAAATAAAACTTGAGAGGTGTCAATGGACACCCGGATGGAACGAAGTTCTTAATTGAACTGGCTTGCTTTCTATGAGAGATAGAGATACAGAGACAATTGTTCGGTGTAGGACAGATTCTGGATTGGACAGATTCGTAATTCGGCAGATTCGCTACTCGACAAATTCATGATTGGGCAGAATCTTGGATTCGTCAGATTAGCTATTTGGCAGAAAATGAACACTTGTGCACAAAATACTGATCAATGCAAAAATTTAACTCAACAGAGTACACCACAATATATTAGGTAGCTACCTATTTACACTACGTATACAAAAACTCTCTTTAGATCTTTAACCAGAAATCTACTTCAAATTATTGTAATCTATCATAATAAAATCCAAAAATTAAATATTTTATATTTATCTACAATGAAGTTAGGTCTCAAAAATGTCCTGAACAATAAAAGGGTATGGAAGTGCCGCAATTAGCTCAACTTAAATAAAAAAAAAAATGGCGGAAAAAAAAAATAGGTTTATCTCACGTGTCTGCCGTGAGCGTGTCCCGTACTTACTTCGTCCTAAAACAAACAAGAAAAAACAATTAAAATACACAATTTAGTAAAAATAACAGTATACAGCATAATTAATTAGAATATAAATAATGAATAAATAAAAAATACTTAAATAAATATTCATGGACATTTCACACATCACATTCTAGTCCCAAACTAAGCAAAGCTTGTACTATAGGAACTAGAGGGATTTAGATCAGTTGAGCTATCTATAGATCGTTTGCAACGGTAGAGCTACTACCAACTGAGCTGTGACGCCTGTTAATATTATGCTATTTTATAAAAGTATACTAAATACAAAGTCGCAAATATCTCTCATTATATAGAGCCATTAAACATAAATAAAATTGCAAATTCTGAATAAACTTTAATACCATCGGAGGTATAACAATCCATCAGTTTAATAATCGTTGTGAGTCATCCGCGCATACCGATGGGGGACCTTTACATTTACCAGGGACGACATTTTAATATCAAAAAAACATTTATATGAATAAAACTTTTGTTGATTATTGTGAAGCAAAAAACTCAAAAAAAAATAAAAAAAAATCGGTAAAATGAAGAAGAAAAAAGAAGAAGAAGAAAAAGAAGAAGAAAAGAAATACATTTGACCCAAGAATAATAAATAAAACAAACGGGGTGAGCTAAATAAAACCGTATATAAAAGGATTATTTAGAATCGTCTTTTAAACTAGCCTCCTATCTTATAAAAAGTTAATGTTGACTTTATGTCATCATTACGTATGGTCATTAAGTATTGATTATACTTCAAGTCTGCGCTAACTTTTTATAAAATAGACCGTAGGTGATTCTAGGTTCTACATAAATATATGTATAAATAAATATTATTTTTCTTTTAATCATTCATTTCATATTTATTTCCCACATCGTCCCAAACTAGAACTTGTAAATACTTTTGAAGCAAGATTGTTTTTTTGTAAATACATAGTAACGCCCAGACACAGAACAAATATTTACGTTCTTCACACAAACATTTGCTCTGGGTGGGAATCGACCCACAGCATGGAAGGCAGAGCTACTACCAACTGAGCTGTGACGCCTGTTAAAGATATACCTACCCCCTATCTTATAAAAAGTTAGCGTTGACTTTATGTCATCATTACGTATGATAATCAATACTTCAAGTCTGCGCTAACTTTTTATAAAGTAGACCGTTATTATCGTGTCGTCGCAATGTGAATGCGATACGCAATCCGCCTACAGATCGGGAGATATAGCCTTTGTAATTACCGGGTAATATCTTAATTAGCTCGCTTGTGGGTGGTCTGACGTCATTGACGTCTCGACGCAGATTTGTCAATGTCAATGTCAAAGTTTAGCAATGTTTTGACATTAATATACTAACAAAACTTTGTTTTTTAATGTTTTTGACGACCGATGTGGCGCGGCGGGCGAAGGTCCACGCGGAGGTTGCGGGTTCGATTCCCGCCTTAGGATAAATGTTTGTACGATCTGCAAATATTCCGGGTGTTCTGGGTGTTTTTTATATATGTATTAACTATATATATTCCAAATTTCATCAAAATATGTTAACTGAGACGTGATTGAGAAAAAAACACCCAAACATCTTGACTTTAATATAAAATATAGTAAGAGGACAAGGATTTAAATATTATTACTTCTTTAAAAGCGCCCACACAAGTTGAAAGTATAAAAATAATTAGTTAAAATCAAAATCAAGATATATTTAATGACCGAAATAATTTTAAGTTGACACATGATAATCTAATTTATATTTAAAAGTATTTTATTGATTGACCAACTTCCGGTTTGGAATACTCACGGACAAAAAAGTTGGCAAGCAAATAAAAACAATTATATTTTTATTAGTTTTATGATCTTATTAATATCTGTATAAAAGATAATATGTACAGATATTAAGATCAGTTTATTTAAAAAAATACTAATGATAATTTTAATAATTGCGACTAATCGTTTATTAGTAAATAATATCATTTTTGTTAATTTTGTTACAAATGTCTTAAACATATGTATGTAAGTCATGGTGTAAATAAATCTTTCTTTCTATTAATGAAATATAGGTAGTTATTTTTGAAATAATACATAAAAATAGTAAGTAACTGTTCTTCGATGGATAATCTATTTCGTCTATAATATTAGTTAGCTTGCAAAAACAAAGTGATAACTAAGTATTTGATCAAACCTATCAAGAAGTCTAGGCGATGTACCTATATCTATTTTACTTGACTACGCGGAGTAAAAAAAGGATTTTTAATCAGTACAGTCATCATCAACGTTTATCAGTCCACTGCTGGACGTAGGTCTCTCTGCAGACGCGCCACTGAGCCCGGTCTTCGTCTCTTCTCATGTTGTGTTTGCCAGCTACACTCCTTGTATCGTCGCTCCATCTCTATGTGTGCGTCCTACACTACACAATGTCTAAACACGGTCTCCACTCCAGTATCCGTTTGCTCCAACGATTGTCGGTTCTTCGCCAAACATTAAACAATGAATATTACGACTGCATAATATTCATTAATTACCTTTGCTATAAGCTTAGGATCTCTACCGTGCCTTGTGATAAATTCTTCTATATACACATATTTTTTTTAATTCTTAGCGGGTATTTATTTGTCAAATTAATAATCCGTGTGTCACAATTAGAAAAATGCATAAAAAATGTAACAGTCCCAGAAAATACCGCATATGCAAATAAGATGTTAAAAACAATAATAAATAACTAAATTGGACGTAAATCAACGAAATTCGACATTAATGACTCTATCAGAGACCGTTAATGAGCCGCCATCTTGTTTTTTTTGACAGCTGCTTGTTTTTATTAATTAATTAAACTTTTGCCTGCGACTTTGTTTGGTTTGTCTACTGTTATACGGTATAAAACGTAGCTTAAAAGTTAATCCAGGCTTTGAACTATAATTTATTCAAAGTTTTATCAAAATTCGAACAGTTGTAACTTTGATAATGTTCATGTGCCATTTGTTTCCTGTTCTATTACGGAATAAATCCAGGCTTTGAACTATATTTTTTCAAAGTTTTATCAAAATTCGAACAGTTGTAACGTAGAAAGAAGCAAATCAAAACATCTATCTTTAGAAAATCAGAAAAGTTTTGTTATGAAACTTTTGAGTACGAAATTAAAAAAAGTGTCCTTTTTTTAAATACAAGTTAGTACTTTTAAAAAACTTTAATTTATGTTTTGTTAAAAAGAACTTTTAATTTTTGGTTAAAACAAATTATAAGTACAATTCACATTCTTCATACTTGAAACTTTTTATAACTCCGTAAAAGTTTCCAAAAACAATTTTAAGAAAATATTTTTAGTAAGAAAACGAACTCTACCAACAATTAAAAACGAGCAAAGAACAGTACCCCAAGTACGAGTTTGTGCACACACGGATCGTAGAGACGCAATCACCGAGCGCCACCGATTTGTATGGAGATCCAAGCTTCTCAAGAAATCTGCTAGGGGCGCTGCTTGGATCTCGATACAAAATCGGTGGCGCTCGGCGATCGCGTCTCTACGATCCGTGTGTGCACAAACTCGTACTTGGGGTACTGAATTCTTGGTTCTTTGTCGTCGCCACCAACGAAGCCTCCTAATGAAGACATTTTGCGTCGAACAATCTCGTATTACTTCACCCGATAAAGAATCTAATTTAGCTGCAATGAAAATTAAACCATAATTTCTGTTACAAAAGGTTCAACATAATAAACTTAATGTTTTAATTATTAAAACATATAATTCGCGGCACGACCATTGCCCTTCTTCAATAAAAATCACTTTCGATACCTTTTCTTTGATATTAAGTGTCACAAGACAGACGTCACAGCTCAGTTGGTAGTAGCTCTGCCTTTCTGTGGGTCGTTGGTTCGATTCCCAGAGCAAATGTTTGTGTGATGAATAAATATTTGTTTTGTGTCTGGGTGTTATTGTATTCTATTTATATAATTACAAAAAAAAAGTGTATAAGTATTCTATCAACTGTCTAGTTCCCATAGTACAAGCATTGCTTAGTTTGGGACTAGAGTGTGATGTGTTAAATGTCCATGAATATTTATTTATTTATTATTTATAAATAAATTAATAATACTATACAATCATCTAGCCCCAAGCTAAGCAGAGCTTGTGTTATGGGTACTAGAAGACTGACATACTTAATACAGTACATTACATAGATATTTTATATAGAATGTAGAGCTTAAAATTCGACTTGCACTTTCTTTCACACAATCCTCCGCCTTATTCCATTGTTTTAAGGTTGAATTTGATTTGTATGAAACTTAAAGTCATAGTCAAAATTACTTTATTCAGTAAAATCACAAGGATCATTTAGAATCGTCTTACATACCTACTAGGTGATTCTAGGTGCCAGTTCCACCAGAGCTTACAAGAACGGGCAACAAACTTAACTACACAAGACTACAAGAAACTTTTAAGAAGTAGGTAATTAATAATAAAAAGTTTTAAGTATTTAAGAGTCTGTTTATTTAAGGGTATCGGTTTATTTTATAACGCGGTGTATCAAAGGAGATCCGATTAGTTACGGAAGCTACAAAGTAACCAGAAGTTGTTCCGGTCAGTTTTATAGATTGGAATGCAATTAGTGGTCTGTTACATGGAATATACTCTTTATAGTCTATGGCCGAGAGTTTGATGTGGTAGAATTTAATCTATGGTATGTAAATCAATGTTTTGTTACTCAAAAAACCAAATGAAAAATACGAGCAGATTTTCCACGGTTCTGCTACTGATTTTGAAAATGAAACCAAACTATGGTTGTAACGAAAAAAGAATATTGGACCTGGATGAAAAAGCCCAAATAAAAAAGAATGGCGTTTTAGGGAGGAGGCTTTTCCTACCCTAAATCATCCCACTGCTGGGCAAAGGCCTCAAATTTATTTATCATACAAACATTTACTCAGAGTGGGAATCGAACCCACGACCCACAGCATAGAAGGCAGAGCTACTACCAACTGAGCTGTGACGTCTGTCAAAAAAGAATAGAGAAAAAGAAAAGAGTGTCGTATGAGCAAGGACTATTAGACCCAGCAGTGGGCAGATACAGGCTGCCTTTAATATATTAATAAATAAATAATGCTGGACAATCCACACAACATCATCTAGCCCCAAGCTAAGCAGAGCTTGTGTTATGGGTACTAGAAGACTGACATACTTAATATATAGATCGATATTTTACATTACATAGATACCTAGATATCTTTTATTATAAATATGAAATACCCAGAACACCCGGAATAAATATTTGCAGATCGTACAACCATTTATTCCAAGACGGGAATCGAACCCGCAACCTCCGCTTCGCAGGCGACACTTCGGTTGTTGATGATGATGGTTAAAGGAAACCTGGATGATGATGTATCAAGGCAAGTGTAAAGTCCATACAGAATTAGGATATGGGCCCGGTCTGAGCTAATTCAGAGCGCACAGATGGTACAAAGGCATGGGTGGTCCGGCCACCCAGTATCGGCTAAATCTGTGGAGACGCCGTTTATTTTGTCAAAACTAGGTTTGCATAGGCTTAATAATGCTTTCTTCTGTTTGTATTCCTTAGTTCTGTATTTCCCAAACATCTAGTTACTACGAAGTTGCTTATTTTTCACGAAAGAATCTATGTTCGCGGAAAATTACGAACTATTTAAAACAAGGCGGAAATGTTGCGACACTGTAAGTATTTTATTTTGATGACCCGGTACCTGTACCCAAAGTTTGTACACACACGGATCGCAGAGACACAATCGCCGAGTGCCACCGATTTTGTATGGAGATCCTTCTCAAGCTTCTCGAGAAATCTGCTAGGGGCGCTGCTTGGATCTCCATACAAAATCGGTGGCGCTCGGCGATTGCGTCTCTGCGATCCATGTGTGCACAAACTCGTACTTAGGGGTACGGGTCGCATCCCATAATGGGAAATGGGAAACGCTGTCTTAGTTTATCATTTAACATTATCGGCCGGTTTCTCGAACGATGATCAACGAAAAAATCAAATAATTACTATGTGTCAAACTCGGATCAATCGTGATTTGGGTTTCCAGAAACCGGCCGTAGGTCTGTTCTATTCTGGAGGGCGCTGACTCTGCTACTGTTTTTAACTTTTGTAGTTGTTCGTTTTTACTTTGTCACTCTTGTACTTGTTTATGTACCAAATAAAACATTTTTGAATTTTGAATTAGATATTAGGTCAAAGTTGACTCCGCGGATTGTTTGAAAACTAAGTCAAACTTACTGATATTTCTGACCGAATGATAAAAAGGGACCCTATTACTGAAACTCCATGACCGAATGATAAAAAGGAGGGTCCCTTTTTATCATTCAGTCACGGAACCCTAAAAATACTAAAAACTGAATTGAACTGATGTAACACTAAATTATTTTATGAAAAAAAATTTTTTCATAAAAAACCTCGTCTCCATTATGTCTTGTTCCGTTTTGCTTGCTTGTCACCAAAACATTTTCAAGCTTGACTGCGTTGTAACTCGTCCCACATTCACACCCACTAAACTGCACCCTATAGTATTGTGATAAGAGCCAAATTAGCTCAGCGATTGATGTATTGAGTTATTATTGTAAGTGAATTTTAACTTTATTATTGAGGGCGTACGATATGTTTTAAATTGAAACTTGAATGGAATTTTATTGGATAGTGTGATATGTTTGTTATGGAGTTTATGTGGTTGTGATAAAGGTTGTATTTGCTTGTGAAATTATTTTCTATTTGTGTTTGACCTGAGTGAACTAATTGAGACGTCTTCCGTCTGCTTCTTTGTTTTGTTTGTCTGTCTGTGCACTATTGAATGTTTGGTATTAATGATTATTTTTAATCTGTGCTTTTTTGTTTTTTTATTTATATGGGCTTTATCTGTGTTTATGGAGGTTGGATATCAAAGGTTGGGTTATTTATTTTTTTACTGAGTAGTGGATCTGTTTACGTACTAACTTTTTATTCAAGTAAATATTTTTTTAGAAGAATGATGACATGTGTAAGAAAGGAGTGAGCATAGACCTGTCCACAGTATGCTCAGCGCATGCGCGTCCGCCATGTTAAAAACGCGGTAATATGAAAGTTTCGGGCACTTTTTATAGAAATGGCTGGGCAACAAACATTATCACCTTTAATAGTGCAATTAAATGAAAAATTAATTGACGGAGCTTCGTTAGTGCATCCGACCGTAGAAGCCCACAACTGTGTTCATTTACAATGATGGTTAAAATACTATGGTCGTCCTCAAGGAGGAAATAAAGCCGAACTAGTTGAGAGATTAGGATAATAATAAGTAATTAAATAATAATGAGTAAAAGTAAATACAAAAAAATAATAAATATCTTAATATAAAAGAAATGAAAATAATAAATAAATAATGCTGGAATATCCACACAACATCATCTAGCCCCAAGATAAGCGGAGCTTGTGTTATGGGTACTAGAAGACTGACATACTTAATACAATACAAATTACAAAGGTAGATATTTTTTTATTATACATAATTATAATACCCAGAACACCCGGAATAAATATTTGCAGAACATACAAACATTTATCCCAAGGCGGGAATCGAACCCGCAACCTTCCGCGTCGCAGGTGGCCCATCGCCCACCGTGCCACATCGGTCGTCAATAAATTATATACAAATAAATAAATATACCTAATGCTGAACAATCCACACAACATCATCTAGCCCCAAGATAAGCACAGCTTGTGTAATGGGTACTAGAAAACTGACATACATAATAGAATACAATACATAGATAGATATTATTATTATACATATAAAATACCCAGAACACCTGGAATAAATATTTGCAGATCGTACAAACATTTATCCCAAGGCGGGAATCAAACCCGCAACCTCCGCGTCGTAGGCGGACCTTCGCCCGCCGCGCAACATCGGTCGTCAATAAAATATGCAATATAAATTCTCCTGAAAGGATTTACTACGCGTATCACTGCGGCATACTCCTTATCAACAACGTTTTTTTACCTTTCCTTAAAGATAACATTATATATTTTAATTAAAATACTTGTAATATAATTTTATTATGTATGAACAATAATTTGAATTGAACTGATTGTAAAATTATGTATATTATTACTGGTTTTATTACTATTTTCTTCAAAAAACGTGCATTTCTCATACATTTTTAAATAAAGTGCCCGAAAAACATGGCGGAAGTTGGAGCATGCGCACAAAAAATTTTCAACTATTTGAAGGCCTATTGAGATGACGTCTGATAGAGGAGAGTGGAAGAAGAAGACGTGTTGCACCGACCCCACATAATGTGGGACAAGGGTAGGAAGATGATGATGATGAAGTAGGTACTAGCTGATGTTTCTTATATTTTAGATTATTTATTATCATACAATAATAAACTAGCTGTTGCCGGCGACTTCGTATTATTATCAATAACTATATTATTATGTTTATGAAAATTCGCACTATGTCCGTCCAAAAGACGTAATATTAAGACTCATAATAACTGTAAGCGCACCAGCATCCATACGATTTATTACGAAACAGATCACAAAAGAAGAAGAATCATACAAAAAAAACTGTAGAAAATTATGCAAAAATAGTGTTGTAGTGCTTCCCCAGCCGAGCTTTTTCACAAGAAGCTCTACTACTGCTTAATTCAATTTAGTTTTAGTAGTGCAAAACTGATATCATTGTAGTTACTAGAATACTAGTACTAGAAATCCTTAAACATATCCTGGAATAGTCAAAGCGCATTTTATGACGGGTGGCAGGCCCATTATCACTGCTAAGAACTAGGTTTAGCTTATAGCTAAAAGCTAACTACGCTCAGCAAAATTCTCAATCTAGACAATAAACTCAGAAAACAAACGTGTATGAAACAAAGGTCAAAGAAACAAGACATCATTCTACAAAAAACGACGTGTGGCACTCGGGGACTGCCGCGGTAAAACTATTGCATAGCATTTTTTGCTGATTACGCATGCGCAGTGTTAGGTTGTTTCGTTACGGAATTTCTAGATTCAGTCTCCACGCTTAAAACCCGCGATAGAAGCTATGCAATAGCTTAAAAACGAAATGGTAGAATGAGATTCCCCTCTTCAACTCTTTTTTAACAAAACCTTTTTCTGCCAAAACTCCTTCCTTACCTACTAACTGGGTAATGTTTACATTTGAAATGCATACAATTTTTTCATTACTGACCTACTTGACCGGTAAATGACAAGCAAACTAAAACTTAACACTCTCTCTTACCACAAAAAAGGCACACTTTTTTCTTAATCTTGTCTCTGGCTACCCATAGCCTAGTGATTCAGAATACCACCCAACGAGCAAAGTATTGCCGTCTCTGTCTGTTGTGTATGTGCGTCTCGCTCTGACGTTGGTTTTTTTTACCTCCATTGAAGAGTTTGCTGTCAAAATAAGGATTATAGGAGCGTTTGGATCGCGTTATGCAATAGTGTAATCCTTTTTAGGAGAAAAAATGTTTTGTTTGAAATTGAATGGGAAGTTGGAAAGTAATGCGAAAATCTATTGATTTTGTTCGAATAGAGAATCCGATCGGAAGTTGAAAAATAATGCGATAATAGATAATGTTTGTTTGTTTTTTATAGATGATCTATAAAAGCAGGTTGAGCACGTTTTGTTTGCAGATTACAATATAATTGTTAGGTTACTGTACTTAAAGGTTATTTTATTTATTTTTGACAGGCGTCATAGATCAGTTGGTAGTAGCTCTGCCTTACATGCTGTGGGTCGTGGGTTCGATTTCAATGTTTGTGTGATGAACATAAATATTTGTTCTGTGTATGGGTGTTACTATGTATGTATTTACAAAAAAAGAATGTATACAAGTATTCTATCAGCAGTCTAGTTCTCATAGTACAAGCTTTGCTAAGTTTGAGACTAGAGTGTGATGTGTGAATTGTCCGTGAATACTTTTATATAACTGGATTGGGAACGCTCAGCCCATTCTATGTACCTATATGGTTACTATCAACTGAAGTATGAGCATGAATATATCTGACAATCATAAACGTATCGTTTTAGCATTATCAAGTCACACTGCGCGATGACGCTGCAACGTTCGTCAGTCGAGCTGCAACGCGTAGTGTAACTCACATACACCGTCACAATTGTTCGTGCTCGGGTCTCTGAGCTAAGCCAGAAACTTCAAACTTCAATTTCATTTATTCAATAAAATCACAAGGATCACTTTGAAACCTCTTACATACTAGATGATTCTAGGCGCCAGTTCGTCGCGACCAGAGTCTAGAAGAACTGGCAAGAAACTAGACCTGGATTCTAGCGTTTTCACTAAAAAGTTAAGTCAATTCACGCCAATAACAATAAACCGTGAAAATAGGTTTGCGCGGACCACATTTATTCGTGGCCGCCTGGCCGCTGATTAGAGATGGGTTTCTACCCGGAAAAAACCCAAATGTGGGAAAATATAGGGAAAAAACCCAGGGAAAATTCCCGATTGGGAAAATATTCGGGTTTTTTCATATTTAGCCTATGTAACATCTAGGTAATGTGTAGATACATGTATATATCAAATTGTACGTACTATTACTACAAGTTAGAGCTCTAACTTTGTTTATTTTCATGCTATTTAATTGAATATAATGAAATTGAATCATAAACTTGGACTGTTTGTGTGTGTTCATCCGCTTTAGCGACAAATAACCCGAAAATACGTACGCGGATTAAGGGGCTGGGAAGCAGATAATAGCAGTGGCGTACGCGTTGGTGATCTATCTATCTCACACATTGTTTTGGTTTCGTACTGTGCGCACTTATGTTAATTTGTTGGTTTAATTGACGCTTTAGATATTGTTTGGTTAATTTTTGATTGACTAGTGATTAAATACGTGGTTTACTTTGGATTGGCTTACTTATATAGATAAGTGACCATCCAGAAAAGCTATCCACTTCTACACATTTGGAAACTATTTATAGTGAAATGGTCAATGAAGTTACAGACGAACTGAAGTCTGTAAATGAATGAATGATTTTCATTTGCAGTGTAGAGGCTGGAGAAATCAGCGCAATGAAGGTATCATTCAGTTCATTCTTGCAAATCCCGAACCTGTTTTTGTTCAAAGCCTTGATACTCTCACAAACCGACATACAATCATTTATCACATTTATTAACATATTCAAATATTTATTTATTTTAATTGATTTAATATGTATGAAATCAAAGTTATAAACGTGAATGGACGCCACAAATTTATAACTAATATTCAAAGACCATTTCAGATATCGTATGCACATATAATACCCCTAAAATGTGTAGCACATACATTGAATTTGCTATGCGAAGATTGCCTAAAACTAGAACCTATTAATTCGTTTATATCGATTGCCTCAGATACGATATAAGCAATAAAAAGAAGTATGAGCTACATTAGATCAGATTCTAAAAAAAAAGGTTCAGGTGAAACATTAAAATTCCCAGGGAAAGCCCGCTGGGACAGTTACTGCACTGCATTAAAAAGTAAAAAAAAAACCCGAAATTACATTAGACTGTTCACGAAGATGCCACTATTTCATACAAAATAAAATTTATTGATCATGGTAGAAAATTCTATAAAACTACTGGAATCTATAAGAGATAAAATTTTCAAACTTGCAATGGAATACTGAAGTAAATGAAAACTTCATGGTTGCACAACCTCATATGGCCTTCTTCTTACGTGTCAATGGGTACAACGACAACAACTTCAAACCAAGTTCGAATAAAACTTAGCCACTTCTATTCCCTCATTTGTGGCGTTGATGAGGTCCAGCCTTGCGCAGGTGGTAGGGCACAAGGGATAAACGGGCAAGTGCGACATCGGGATGGGGACCCCGCAGTCGCATTGGCTAAGTGCAGGATCGCAGAAACCCCATTTGCACATGCTCTCTCTCTGCTTTGACCAACCTGGGTTCCATACTGGCCATGGAAGGTCACGTCTTGGAGGCAGATGTTTTTCCATGATAGAATCAGATGGAGCTGGTTGTTCTTTTTTCCAGAGCGTGACCCTGAGTGTGGCAGGCTGGCAATCAGTGGCTGTTGTGGAGCGCGAAAAACTTTTTCGGCCCTTTAAACGCGCATATGGCCTTCAAAGATATTATATAATTAAGTCTACATATAATTTTGCATTTATTTATTTTTTATTTTATTTTATTTTATTTTAAGAGATTGGATACCCAACACGGGTTTACACTGTACATTTAAAAGAGCATCAACAATAACAAAAACTAGGTGCTCCCATAATTAAAGGGTACCACAGCATGCACTAAAGATCAAGCAGTAACTTATACTAAATTAAAACTAAGTTAAACAAGTAGGAAAACAAAGGTCACAACAATATAAAAAGGTTCTTAGCACTAAAAATCAAATGCAAAAAAATATATACAATTAGGTAGGTAATTAATATATACAATTAGGTAGGTAATTAAAAAAAATTAATTTCCGGATATATCCATTTTAAATACAAATGCTGTAATAAGGCGAACTAATAATTGTATGAAATGCATTCATTATGCTGCATATTCATCAGATCCAAGATCGCAAGGCATTGAATCAGAAGAAGAACACATAGTGGATGCTATACAGTTTATAAATACACGACGTGAGCAAATCGCTCAATGTTGACGTTGCTGTTGATTTGGCTAATTATAGAGCTAAACAGGGTTTATGGAGGAAACCATTTATATGAAAGCATGTTGCCGAAATGGACCCGGTAGTTTGAGCCATATAGAGGACTCTACAATCAGCCGTTTAACGTAACCAGATGTGTATGTGCCAGGCTTACACACAGTCTTAGGTCCAAATTGCTAAGTAGGGTCGCATTACGTATCATAACGTATTTTTATTGTTTTATTATACTGCTGGTTGTATTTTAGTTCTTGAATCAGGCTATACATTTTGACGTTTCAAACAACAGGCAACAGCTAGTGTCCTATTAGTCCATTGAAATGTTACATGAGCCTGTTGACCTCAAGTTTGTGGGGTCACCACCTTCGTACCCCGGCTGCCATCTTGAAAAAAGGGGTGAAATCACTTTTTTCGCAATATCTCGTAAACTATACGTCTTACAAAAAAATTGTCTTGTTATAATTTGTAGCAAATTGTTTTGCCTACAAATATGTTTATGTAAAATTTTTCCCTAAATTAAAAATTAAAAAGTTATAAGCAAAAAAGTGTAATGAATGAAAAAACCCGTCCATTGGGTTTTTTCCCTCATAAATACCGGGTTTTTTCCCAAACGGGAATAAACCTGGGTTTTTTCCCTTTGGGTTTTTTCCCAGCGCCCATCTCTACCGCTGATCTAAGCTGAAAACCAAGAAGAAGAGAGTGCTGTGACATCTGTCAAACGTTCGATGATTGTCGTACATCTAGCATACCACCATCCAGCTTGGCATTTACAAAGGAACTAAAAAGACATGGTGAGTGATGACTTAATTTTTAGAACCACCGCGACGTAACCGGACACTGCGCAATGACGCTGGTCATACTGGAATATGACACAAACTACTCTTGCAATGGAGCTTAATAAATAAATATTCACGGACATTTCCCACATCACACTCTAGTCCCAAACTAAGCAAAACATGTAATATGGGAACTAGACTGCTGATAGAATACTTATATACATTTTTTTTGTAATTACATACATCTATACTAATCTATACTAATATTATAAAGAAGTAAAGTTTGTGTGTTTGTTAAATTGTATGGGGTAATCTCGGGATCTACTGAACCGATTTTAAAAATTCTTTCACTAATAGAAAGCCACATTATTGCTGAGTGTCATAGGTTATATAATTTTTTTATTTTATTTAACCTATTGTGTCCCACTGCAGGGCAAAGGTCTCCCCCAAATTCCTCCACTCATCCCGATCTCCTGCAGCCATCTACCACTCTCTCAGGTTATATAATAAACCGAAAAATAAAAAGGCTTTTACGTGGTAGTCTGTTTGCAAAGTGAATCGGAGAAAAAACGGTCGAATTATGCCCAACGAAGTGGGCACGGCTCAGAGCCTAGAAGAACGGACAACAACCTATAAGTTCTCGCAAGATCTGTTCTACTAAACTACTAGTATTTATTTCGTGCATGTCCAGTATCGCCTGCGCACGCGCAGTCCTGTTATTGAATACATCCGTGATATACGAGATGCCACACAGAGCATTAGCTTACTTATTCATTATACTGTGACATTTAACATTAACCTCTACCATTATACTATAACCCCTTATAAAAAGTTAGCGTTGACTTTATGTCATCATTACGTATGGTCAATACTTCAAGTCTGCGCTAACTTTTTATAAGATAGACCGTTAGAGGTAATTTTTTTTAACTAGGTATAATCTTATTATATCCGCGACGCGGAGGTGCGGGTTCGATTCTCGCCTTGGAATAAATGTTTAATAATAAATAGTTATACATCATCATCCAGGTTTCCTTTACCCATCATCATCGACGACCGATGTGGCGCGGCGGGCGAAGGTCCGCCTGGGACGCGGAGGTTACGGGTTCGATTCCCGCCTTGGGATAAATGTTTGTACGATCTGCATATATTTATTCCGGATGTTCTGGGTATTTTATATGTATAATAAAAAGTATCTATGTAATGTATAGTCTTCTAGTACCCATAACACAAGCTCTGCTTAGCTTGGGGCTAGATGATGTTGTGTGGATTGTCCAGCATTATTTATATTATATTTATTTATAATCTCGCTAATATAAGCTGAGGTTAATAACATCAGGTGGGCAGTCAGATGGTTGTTCTAATTCGTTCGACAGGCGTCACAGCTCAGTTGGTAGTAGCTCTGCCTTCCATGCTGTGGGTCGTGGGGTCGAGTGCCACCCAGAGCAAATGTAATGAGCATGAATATTTATTCGGTGTCTGGGTGTTACTATGTAGTCTATGTAATTACAAAAAAATGTACCTATATAATTATACTATCAGCAATCTAGTTCCCATAGTAAAAGCTTTGCTTAGTTTGGGACTAGTGTGATGTCCGTGAATATTTATTTATTTTATTTATTCTGAACCTTTCACCAGTCCTCAATATTTTTTTTATAATTGTATAGATTTTAGTCAAAACCTTCTTTTCTATAACAACAGATAATACGACCCCAAACAATACCAATAAAACACTTAACCTATCCCCATTGTCACAGATAACCTCAAACGTGCGTTTTGACATTAATTTGACAGCTGTCAAAGCATTCCGCCGTGATGGATGGTACAATGGCCTCTTGTTTGCTTTTACAGGTGAACTGTTACGAGTTAACTCGAGGTTACTGGATTTTATATTTATATATTTTTTTACAAGTTATAGTCAAGCGCTTGACCGCAATCTCACCGACGATGCGGTCAACGATGTAGCACGCTTGCCTAGAAAATACCAAACGACTAATTTCAATCAAATTGATTCAATAAAACACAAGGATCACTCTGAAATGTCTTACGTACTAGATGATTCTAGGCATCAGTTCGTCGCGACCAGAACTGGCAAGAAACTAGACCTGTATCCAATACCCACTATTTTTCAGGCAAAAAGTATGTACTGTTGAAAAGTTAGTTCTACATAATATGTCAGCAGTTCCTTCCCACATACATTTATGTCAAAAATACTTAAACACCAGCTCAAAGTAATGACCTTAAAAACATTCATTAGTCTGTTCGAAACTTATAATTTGATGACAAAACAAATAACCAATTAACCCGAGAATACTTTGAAAAGACAATAATTACTCAACGCTTTCAATGAAACGGAACGTCACACACAAATGTGCCTCAAATATAACTTTTATCGCTTTGTAATTGAGTCAGAAATAGAATGCAGACAGATTAAGCACATATCGGTTGCATAAACACGTCGACAAGCACATTTATGTTGCACTAATCACGTATTAAATGATTCCAAAATTATCTCAAGAACAAGTGACGCGTGAAATGGAACGGTTTGACAGCCCGCCCGTTGGCGCCAAATTCGCTGTCAGAGTGACAGCTTATGATTTACGCGGCAGAATATAAATATGTCGAGATTGGACAAATAAAGTATGTTGTGAATTAATAAAATTTAATACGCGGCCACACGCGCTGCATTGAGTGAATTCTTTTATGAAGTTTATTTTTTTATAGCGTCTCTTAATAGAAGACTAATTGGTGACGAATTTAATAGCGGATAAAAATAAAAATGCATTTGAGCTGTCGTTTATTTGAATGGTTTTCTTAAAAGCTCGCTTTTCTTAGAAATGACAACTCTTCATATATTTTTTCACACTTTTTATTTTACTTATAACTTTTTCTACACTTGAAATGAAATTAAATTTATTTATTGTATTTATTTAACATACATCATACAAACATTAGATTTATAAATAATATTGTTTCTCTGCGGATATTTATGCAGATTGGTAAACATTGGTACCCAAACTAGGAATACCTGTGATATGGAGTACCAATGCCCTCCGCCGGAATTAGTTGAGTACGTACATATTGGATACACAAAAAAACTTCTTTTAAGAACGTCAGTATTTTCTATTAAAAAACTGCACTTTTTTAAAAAACTAAGGCATAAGAAATGACAGCTAGCTACCAAAGACAAATCGATTTTTTTCCAAAACACTTTGCGTCAATCGACCGATAAGTTTTTGTAACTTGATAGACGGATGGTTGTTAATAGCGCTATTAATCCCGCTCTAAGTTAGATAAAGTGTTTTTAAGTGTTTATCAACGTATTTGCTGGTTCTTTGGATAGATAGAATTAAAAAAAAAACTAATTTTAGAATTTGGATAGATTAAAAACAAAACTATTTTGGAACTGAGAATCTCCTTTTTGAAATTGGTTGATTATACTTTGGTGTGCAAAAGAAAACATAATATTTTAAGAACAATCAAAGTAAAGTGAACCGTAGATATTCGATTCTCTATCAAAACATACACGGTAAAGGATATTTTATTTACAGGTTAGATGGTTAGATTCTTTGTAAGAAGGATCATATAAAAAAACGGTAGGAACCAGGCCGTAAGTTTCTTGCCCGTTCTTGTAGGCTCTGGTCGCGTGGAACTGGCACCTAGAATCACCTAATATGTAAGACGATTCTAAATGAAGCTTGTGATTTTACTGAATAAAGTAATCTTTGACTTTGACTTTGATTCAAAAAACCCAGACGTCAGACATTTGTCTGTCATCGTTTGACAGTTGCTTAACCACTGGTTAAAGTTTAGGTGAACGCGAGGTTTTAATAGCATTTAAAAAGTTATATATTTTACCGCTTTGTCACTTGGTGACACGATATATTTAATTTAATTTGATAGACTTTTATTTATATATTTCTTTTTATTTTAATTTAATGGGAAAGTCATGGGAAACTAAAAATAACCTGATTGGTGGAAAGTGGTAGCTAGTAACCAAACTGAGCACGTTCCTTCCTCTTCCTCTCCTATTCTCTGCCTTTCCTTCTATGATGTTATTGATGAGGTTTTCGTGTCGTATAAGATGTATCATCTTCCCTCTTCTGTTCTCAACCAATACTCAATACATTTATTGCGATCATATGGTTAGTTAAATTTGGTACAACATTATGAACCCTGTTTGATAGCACTGCAATATTAGATGGTAGGCAGACCGAGGTTTGTTTGTAAAATTGTATTGATTAAATTGCATGTTGTCAAAAATTAGAAAACAACACCACATTTCAAGTGGTTCTTAAAACTCTATCTTTTTGTGTCATACGTATACATATACGTATACTCACATTAAATAAGGATTTTTAATAATATTCCTATATCTGCGGTCCTCAAACCGTATAAACTGTATAAAGTCATATTCCCATAATTGTCGTATTTATAGCGTATATTTCAAGATGGCGATGGAGGATATAGCTTTATAGACCTCACACGACGCTGAGATATAGTCGTCAATGTGGACTCTACAGGGTGCTTCATTTTGGACCTTTTGTTCTGACAGCTTAGTTCTGACCTTAGGTCCAGCTATCTGTGTCTCTAGGAGATATACATACAAACAACCTTGAACGTATGGCTTAGGTCAATTCCTTAATTTTTTGACATTTCTACGAACGACTTCGCTAGCGGATTGCAGACTATGCATTAAACTAGCGAAAATAGGATCACTAATTTGACAAAGGTTGTCTGGAAGAGATCGCTTTTATCGACAAGGCCGCTCGTACTTAGAAGTTCTATGTAATTTTGTATATTTGCTCTTTTGTTACAATAAAGTTTTTATCTAATTTGACCAACTTTTTTAATGTATTGTATTTTTCTATTTTGTGTGTACAATAAAGTTTTAATCTATTTATCTAATTAGAATTATAACTAGAAAGAGACAAAGTGGCGGCACGGCCTATACCTATCTCTTTTCTGTAACAATCATTAAGATACATATATGTAATAAGTTTCTTACCCGTTCTCCTAGGCTCTGGTCGCGTGAAACTGGCACCTAGAATTACCTTGTATGTAAGACGATTCTAAATGATCCTTGTGATTTTACTGAATAAAGTAATTTTGACTTTGACTTTGACTATAAAGCCAACTAAGTACTCAGTCTATTCTCTTGGTCGAATCATTGGCCCGAGCAACTTATTACTCTTTAAATAAAACCTTATCCACATATTCCCGGGAGTAACTGATGATCTTTGCGCATGACAAATGTCACTGTCACTTTGACAGTTACAAATGTCATCGCACAACAAACACCCTGTAGGAGCATCGTAAAACGTAATCTCTGGTTCCACCCACGCGGTCATGTATTTTGCAACATTAAAAACACTGTCTCCATACTTGGATGTGTCACTTAAAAACGCTTTCATTGTAATATGAACTTTATTTTTGTTAGGTTAGGTTTAATTATGTGATTATATATTTGAAACTGGCACCTAGAATCACCTAGTATGTAAGACGATTCTAAATGATCCTTGTGATTTTACTGAATAAAGTAGTTTTGACTTTGAAACTATCACGGTTTTTTGAAATATCGGGAATAATCAAACTAACAAATCATGGTAAATATCCCGGTTATAATTAAAAATATGTGATTATATACTTGAAACTATCACAGTTTTGATATTTTATCGCGAAACGCGATGTTTTTCAGTTGGTAGCTCTTTCTTCCATGCTGCGGGCCGTGGGGTCGATTCCCAGAGCAAATGTTTGTGTGATGAACATAAATATTTGTTCTGTGTCTGGATGTTCCTACATATTCTACAAAAAAAAATGGATATGGAATGGTAAGTATTTTATCAGCAATCTAGTTCTCATAGTACAAGCTTTGCTTAGTTTGGGACTAGAGTGTGATGTGTGAATTGTCCGTGAATATTTTTATTTATTTACCATGATATGTGAGTTTGATTCACGATCACGATATTTCGGCAAAGCATGCGCCATGATGACAGGTCGAACTGAAGTAAAACGCACAAATCATGGTAAATATCAAAAGAAAACTATGTGACAATTAGGTTTGAAAGCTCAGACTTCAGTCTTAAGATAAATAAATAAATAATGCTGGACAATCCACACAACATCTAGCCCCAAGCTAAGCAGAGCTTGTGTTATGGATACTAGATACTGACATACTTAATACAATACATTACATAGATGTGTCGATAGTAGGTACATATAATTTGAACTAACTTTACGAAATAACGGAAAACTGACAACGCTTGTTTGTGTTATCGAAAAGTTACGCTTAATGTCAGATTTGACAGATCTAAATTACGACATTAAAATCCTAACCTAATTATTTTTTATTTCATTAATATTATTTGGTACAATGTTGATCAGGCCAAATGACCCGACAGTTCAGGCGCTGTCAAAGTTTTTGCTCAAAGACGTTTAACAATTATAATTACATATTCAAATTAAAATTCAATATTATGGTATGTGTGTGTATTATGAATTAAGAAGAAAGGTTTATAGCACTAAATGAAACTGACATTGACATACTTGTGTCAAAAATTAGTCCGAAAAAATCCTTTCAATTTTGTCTAATAATTAGCAACTTATTAGAAACCTGCAACTTTAAAAATAAATCCTCTTTTTCTATTATTGCTACACCAGACAATGCCAAAAACTTAAACATTAGTGATAAAAGCCTTGATTGGCCAATTTAGCCTGATTTTACGAAACCTTTGCACGTTGATCAGGCCACATGGCCCGACCGTTCAGGCGCTATCTAAATTTTCTTAAAAATGTTTAACATTTACTGTTTTTTCTACCAAAACTCGATATACAGGAAAGTTATGTATTTGATGTAAAATATGAGTTATAAACTTAAACTGTATAAAACTTAGTGCATAGTGATGATATTAGTAAGATGGTTTATACAAAAAACAGTAGGAACCAGGCCGTAGTTTGTTGTCCTTTCTTGTATTCACTGGTTGCGTGGAACTGGCACCTAGAATCACCTAGTATGTAACACGATTCTCAATCAAAGTCAAAGTCAAAACTACTTTATTCAGTAAAATCACAAGGATCATTAAGAATCGTCTTACATACTAGGTGATTCTAGGTGCCAGTTCCAGGCGACCAATATGAATAATGATCCTTGTGATTTTAACTGAATAAAGAGTTTTTCGATTTTGATGAGTGAAAGTTTTTAGTTTAGTACTATAACATATTCTGTATAACTGCTTCACATTATTTGTCATTGTGCGAGGTAAAAATAATATAAAATAAGTTTTACACCGTTATTGTATGCGCTCCGTGGGAACAGACTCGCTGTCATAAGTTTGACAGTAAAGGTAATCTTTGACAGCTTTAATGTTTGTTGTAATAATGAGTGGTTGCATTCATTTGTTCGTTCACTCGTTCATTCATTCGTTGTGTATAGATCCGTGATAGTTTCAAATATTATATGTTGTGTATAGAGTTAAGAAAAGTGGTGAACATTTTTGAGCTGAATTTTTTTGACAGTTTTTGACAACGTTGGGCCGTTTGGCCTGATCAACGTTTGAAGGGTTGTTGTCAACAATTGGGCTATTAAATGCTCCTCTTTGTAAGTAAATAGGCATCATAGCCTTATTTTAATGACTTTTAATAACCTCAGAAGCATGATCTACTTATAAAAAAAAGACATAAAAAAACATACAGATTTCGATTTGAGAACTTCCTTATTTGAAGTCCGTTGAAAATTAAGACATTAACAATTAGGATACTTCAATAGCTTTTTCAAAATGTGCAAAGTCAAAGTCAAAATTGCTATATTCAGTAAAATCACAAGGATCATTTAGAATCGTTTAGAAATCGTGCAAATCGTGCGAATTCGCGTTTAATTACTCTATTTAGATTAAAAACTATTTTTGACAGCGTTTAAACTGTACCTAACTTCACTACAATGTTACCTCTACCTTCCACAGACTCACTCAACACTGGCCGAAAAAAATAAAAAATAAAAAAATGAATAAAAAAACTCTGTGGTCTAGAGTTCGGTACAACCGCTACAAACTGCTATGTATTCTGCGACGCGACGTATGTTTTGACAAATTCATTCCAGCGAGACTTTTACCAGTAATTATTTTATATTTTCATCTTAGGGTTGCCACGTTGCAAATATTGTTGTAAAATTAACCGAATATTTTTTTCTTTTTTTAGGCTATTGCATCACGGGCCTTGAGAGTGGAGACCGAATCCAGAAATTCCGTAACGAAATAATCGAACGAAAATAACCTAACACTGCTCATGCGTATCCAGCAAAAACTGCTATGCAATGGCTTTACCGCGGCAGTCCCCGAGCGCCACAGATCTTTTTTTATTTAGTATTCAAAGTTATAAAGCTATTGCATAGCATTTTTTGCTGGATTACGCATGCGCAGTGTTATGTTATTTCGTTAGATACGGAATTTCTGGATTCGGTCTCCAGCCTCCACGCTTAAGGCCCGCGATAGAAGCTATCTAATTGCTTAATAAATATTCACGGACATTTCACACATCACACTCTAATCCCAAACTAAGCAGAGCTTGTACTATGAGAACTAGATTGCTAAATAATACTTTTTAGTAAATACATACATAGAAACAACCAGACACAGAACAATTATTTATGTTCATCACACAAACATTTGCTCTGGGTGGGAATCGAACCCACGACCCACAGCATGGAAGGCAGAGCTACCACCAACTGAGCTGTGACGCCTGTCAATATATGACTTTACTGTAAATACTTACTAAATAAATTGATGGAATATTTATTCACAAACAAACTAACGACTATGACAGTATTATCAAAATGTACATAGGAATATCTAAACTAATATTATAAAGAGGAAAGATTTGATTGTTTGTTTGTTTGCATCGAATAGGCTCCGAAACTACTGGACCGATTTCAAAAATTCTTTCACTGTTGTGAAGCTACATTATCTGCGTTGAACATAAGCTATATTATAATGATATTTTTTTATACAGGCTACCCGTGCGAAGCCGGGGCGTACTACTAGTATAAAATACATAAGAAACAGTTGAGCTATCTACAGACCGTTGCAAAATAAATAATAAATAAATAATGCTGGACAATCCACACAACATCATCTAGCCCCAAGCTAAGCAGATCTTGTGTTATGGGTACTAGAAGACTGACATACTTAATACAATACAAATAAATAAATAAATCTAATAAGACGCTAACTGGCAACCCTACCCTTACATCTGGGTGGGCCGCGCGTCCGATACGAACCCAACAAAACCAATAAGAGAGTGCGAGCGAGAGGCGATGTGACGTCATCGGCTGTCTCGCTCGCACTATTCGCAGTAGCTAGGATCGGCGGGAAATGGAACATTTTTAGGAATTTGACTTTCTATCAAACTTTATTCTATAAAATCACTTTGAAACGTCTTACATACTAGATGATTCTAGGCGCCAGTTCGTCGAGGCCAGAGTCTAGAAGAACTGGCAAGAAACTAGACCTGGATCCTAGCGTTTTTAAATGATCCTTCTTACAATTTGTTTAATAAAGAAGTTTGAGCTAGTTCGTCTCAAGCTTGTTTGTCTTCTATGAAAAAGTTACGTAGACTTTGCTTTAAAATGGTGTAGGAAAGAATAGTCTACATACTATTCATTCCTACACCATTTTAAATAGTAGTATACTTACTTAACAGGTACAATGTTATGTAGGTACCTAAGTATAGAAAAAAGTGAAAGAAAAACACAAAAAATACTCAAAAACACTATCTATAATTAAAAAAAACAGCTACACTTAATTATATTACAGTTACAATTGAAATAAAACCAGTAATTACAATTATTTATTGAATTTATAAGTCACAACACAGCATTGTCGACGCCTTAGTTAATTATAAATATCTAATTACACTTAATTAGTGTAACACTGGTATTAGCACCTGTTATTTATCTTTTAATTACGAAATAGCGGTTAATAAATAAACTTACGACTAATACAGTACTTATTTACACATCATCATCATCATCAACCTATATCAGTCCACTGCTGGACGTAGGTCTCTCTGCAGACGCGCCACTGAGCCCGGTCTTCGGCTTTTCTCATCCAGTGTTTGTCACACTCCGCAGATCGTCGCTCCATCTCGCCGGAGGGCGTCCTACACTACGCTTTCCTAAACGCGGTCTCCACTTATTTACACAGGTATACATAAAATACATATACAGTTGAGCTATCTGCAGACTGTTGCAAACGATCTATAGATAGCTCAACTGATAAATAAATATTTTATGGACAACGCTATATCCAAAACTAAGCAAAGCTAGTACGTTATGTATATATATACGTCCATGAATATTTATTATTATACATCGATGTACTATACTGTATTATACATTCTTTGTAAGAAGGATCATAATATAAAAAAACGGTAGGAACCAGGCCGTAAGCTTGTTGCCCGTTCTTCTAGGCTCTGGTCGCGTGGAACTGGCACCTAGAATCACCTAGTATGTAAGATGATTCTAAATGATCCGCGTGATTTTACTGAATAAAGCAGAGTTTTACTTATCAACGTCAAAGCCAGTAAAGTTGGCTTTGACGTTGATAAGTAAAACTCTGTATTATATTTGTAAAAAATATATATAGCTAAACGATTAAAACTAAGTTCGCAAGATTCCACCAGCCGAGTAGGAATGTTACTTTAATTACTTTGCGTAGAAAGGGCGCAAACTCACCTGTCAATTTTGACAGGACGCCATCTTGGCTCTCAATAACGCTCCTTGGAATAATTACTTGAGCGATCAGTCAAGGGTTAGGGGTTGTTAGAACTATGGTTTTAGCCGACTTAAAAGAAGAAGGTTCTCAATTTGACAGGCGTCACAGCTCAGTTGGTAGTAGCTCTGCCTTCTATGCTGTGGGTCGGAGGTTCGATTCCCACCCAGAGCAAATGTTTGTGTGATAGTACATTGATGTTTTTTCTGTGTCTGGTGTTTTAGTATAAGTTTAAGCACACGCTTTGGTTATTTTGAGAGATTAGAGATTTGTGAAATTTTCATGAATATATTTTTATTTATTTACATTCAAACTGCTAAGGCATATTTTATGTGTATAAAATACATAAATACCTATTCAAGGACATTTCACACATCACACTCTAGTCCCAAACTAAGCAAAGCTTGTACTATGTGAACTAGATTGCTGATAGAATACATACCTTTTAGCATACATAGAATACATAGTACTTAATGAGTATGTACAACTCATATTAGTTCTCTCTCTCCCCCATAAGAGAAATCCCTTAACTTCCAACTCACATTCTTAACCCTCCTCAGCTGTCAAAATGACATTGACATTTAGCACAGATTATCTAATAAAACTGCCACAGATTCAGTTAATAAGAATTCCAATTATTTGCATCGCTTAATAAAGCCGCGTGACAACTGACTGGATTTTAATTCGGAAAGTTTCTCAATTGAAATTTTAGGGGGGTTCCGATACTGTTGCGATGTGGCTCGGAGTCAAGAGGTCATCAACATCTTGACTCTTTCAGCTGTCAGTTTGACAGGCGTCACAGCTCTTTTTTTTTCCTATTCAACCTTTGTTCATTTCATTCAATTTTGCATCACCATTAAATATCGTCAAAAAGCTTTTTCATGAAGATTATTTGTCAAAGTAAAAAAAATATGTGGCACTCAGGGGCTGCCGCGGTAAAGCTACGGCATAGCATTTTTGCTGGATTACGCATACGCAGTGTTAGGTTATTTCGTTACGGAATTTCTTTACTCGGTCTCCACGCTCAAGACCAGCGATAGAAGCTATGCAATAGCTAAAAAAAAATATTTCTTATTATTTTATCTGATTCTGTTAATTTGTTTGAACAAATGACGTTGTATTCTATGAATATTTTAAAGCGACATCTATTATCTAAATTGTTAACATGATAAAGCTAAATCCAACCAATTATTCTTATTAAACTAACTCCAGACTCCATCTAATCAAATTAGGGTTCCCTAACCGTGAAGTCAATAAATATTTATACGGGACCCGGGAGGGTGGGGTCTAGTGATGTTCTGTAATGTGATTTTTATCGATAAAATAAACAAATATAAAAATAAAATAATTCTGGACAATCCACACAACATCATCTAGGCCCAAGCTAAGCAGAGCTTGTGTTATGGGTACTAGAAGACTGACATACTTAATACCATACATTACATAGATAGATATTTTTATTATACATATCAAATACCCAGAACACCCGGAATAAATAATTGCCGATCGTACAAATAGTTATCCAAAGGCGGGAATCGCACCCGCAACCTCCGCGTCGCAGGCGGACCTTCGCCCGCCGCGCCACATCGGTCGTCAAAAAAAGTCCATGCTCAAAGTTCATACCACATAAATCTATATAATTCTACTACTCTCACCTTCAATGTACTCAGCAGCCAATTACTAAGTACTTTAAAAAGGCATTTTATTTACTCGACTGTCATCGCGTCAGTAAATCGATCTGCGCGTGCGCATGACTGGAATAAGTCGGCGCGCATCAAAGTGAAGGAAAAAGTATGGATGCTATTACAGGGGTTTGAGACGTTAACATATACAGGGTGGGTGTTTTGGAGGGTGGTGATGGCTAAGTCCGAAACCACGAGACAAAAGTATAGGAAACAAAGGCCTAATTAAAAAAAAATATAACTTTTTTTAACGGTAAAAAGCTCCATCAAAAAGTTTGTCAAAATCAAAGCGTTTTTATTGCTTGAAATACGTTTTATAGAAGTCAAATAATATAAATAAATAAATATTCAACGACAAAACACATCACACTCTTGTTCCAAATTAAGCAAAGCTTGTACTATAAGAACTAGATTGCTAGATAGGTATTGATGCATATCAATGTCCAATAGATATAGAATTTATATTAAAAAAATTAAAAAAATATTAAAAAAAAAGTTTATTCAACATAGTTGTGAAACACAGTGATTTATTTATAATATTAGTTTTTTTTTAATTTAATTTATCGATATCGACAAAAAATATCGATAAAATGTCCCCTCACTACGGAAGACCCCTATCAAAACATACGTTTTCACACTTGTGATCATAATTTATTGGATGTTGTACGTAGAAGGTGTAAAAGAAAAAAAAAATTTTACACAAAACAAACCTACACAAAAAAACTTAGCTTTTAGGCTCTGAGAGGTGAGTATGAATGTCCGCGTCACACTGCGCGGTGACGCTGCAACGTTCGTCAGTCGAGCTACAACGCGTAGTGTATTTCACATACACCGTGCAGATGCGTTTGCATGCGATATTTATTATGCTCGGGCTTCGTTAGAATAGAAAATATAAAAATATTGTACACCATAAATAAATATTAGCTCAGTTGGTAGTAGCTCTGGTCGTGGGTTCGTTTCCCAGCCAGAGCAAATATTTGTGTGATGAACATAGTATTTGTTCAAATCTGGTGTTACTTTGTTACTTTGTATTCAATGTATGCTTTTACAAAAAAAAATAAGTATATAAGTATTCTATCAGCAATCTAGTTCCATAGCTTATCTAGCTACAATCTAGCTTGGCTTAGTTTGGGACTAAGTACTTAGAATGTGATGTGTGAAATGTCCAGTGAATCGTTGTTTGTGGACTGTTTTTGCAAGACCTTTTTTTTTGTTAAAAATATTCAAATAATAAGCTCTGACGGTACTTCTTAATAATCTATTAAAAAGAGTACATCAACCCCCAAGAACTCACCCCATATTTGGCCAATGGTGTGGATAAACACCCCGCAGGGATGTTTTGGTGAGATAAGGGGTGGTTACATGTTTTATGGTCCTGGTCAATTCTGCTTCAAGGGTTTTTGATATTAAATCATTTTGCAAGTAAAGGGCGCTTGTTTACACTTTTTAATGACAGTTACAGCTTTTGGCTCTGCTAAGCTGTGGGTCGTGGGTTCGATTACAAATTTTAAAAGCTGTGGATTTTGTTCAATAAATAAATAAGTTAATAAATTACGCATTTTGCAAGTAAAGGGCTAATGTTTACCTACACTTTTTAATGACAGTAGTTTTGGTCT
Source organism: Ecliptopera silaceata (assembly GCA_932527185.1). NCBI lineage: Eukaryota > Metazoa > Arthropoda > Insecta > Lepidoptera > Geometridae > Ecliptopera > Ecliptopera silaceata. The sequence continues at coordinate 1,168,954 of OW052217.1, read as the reverse complement.
GCCGCTAAGCTGTGGGTCGTAGGTTCGATGACAGATGTATGTAATAATTATAATAAATATTAGTAGAATGTAAATACAGTAATTGGCTTTATGTATTGTTTTGTGTATCATATTTTAAGAGCTGTGGATTTTGTTTAATAAATAAATAAAGAAGTAAACAAGTTACGCATATTTGTTGTTCTATTTTCCATGTATTTAGCTAGGTACCTATGTAATAAATATGGAAGCTTATATGATTTTTCATACTTTTTGGATATTTATGTTATATACTACAAGAATAAGTAAATACTATTATGTACTTTTGTTTCAAGTTGAGACACAATGTCGTTTCTTTACAAAAAAATATATAATTATCTACCAAAATACAATTAAATATAATAAATTACCCGGAAGTCGAAAATAATATATCGATGTATCTAAATAAATAAGTATTTAATTTGACTAATGCTTACCAGAACTAGGTCGATCACTGTACCTCGTACAGTACACCCATGCAGGCCACACCATTCCATCACCATTTGCTGAAAAAAAAACAAAAATAATCAAAACCTGTACCTCTACCATGAGTTGTCACAGTAAAATCGCCTGACTTTACTACAGTAGTTACGTCAATATTAGTATTACGAATGTTAGTACCCAACTATCCGCTACAGACGCTAGCGAGTATAGTATATATTATAGTATATTAAAAACTCATGGTAGAGCTACAGATTACGAATGAGCTATCTATAGGTCGTTTGCAATGGTCTGCAGATAGCTCAACCGTTTCTTATGTATTTTATGAATATGTAAGTACGTAAGTAGGTACATTTAGTAAATACCTACTGAAAGTTTCTTTGTTGATAAATTATATTTAAATTTTTATAATATAATTAATTAATCAAAGCGCTTTGCCGCAAAGATGGTTAATTAAGAGTTTTAATTGTTTATTTTATATTATTTAAGTAACGTGGGAACTGAACTGGTTATAAGGTGTCACAGCTCAGTTGGTGACAACGTCTTATAGTTCGATAGAGCCGGCTGCACGCACGAAAAAACATGACTCATGCGGCGTTACCTCGCTCTGAGTCTCATGCGGCGTTACCTCGCTCTGAGGCGTTCCATGAAGTGCAAGCGAGAGCGCGGAACGAGCGACAAAGAAGCACAATCGGCCTTTGCGTTCGTTGTCACGTTCAACTATCGTCAGTAAACCGACTTTATAGACAAACATTTTTTATTGAATACTTACTAGATCCAGATTGGTTACTCCCACTGTCTTCGCTTTTCGACAAGTCGATAGCTCCCTTGTCAGTCGGTTTGACCTCCGGCACCCTGGCTTCTTCGACCTTCGCTGGTTCCTTCACAGGAGACACTTTGACCTCATACCGTTTCTTTCTCTTAATAGGATCTGTTATTCTCCTCCCAAAATCAGCTTTTAATATATTATCTATACTAAACTTCAGACTCTGGTTCATATAGTCATGACTCGACTCGTTATCTGGACTTTTCGGCATGTATAGTCGACGGTTCTCGTCTACCCTCCGCTCTTGGGTCTTCCGAAACCCGAAATTCAGGCCGAATTGGTTTGGTATATTCGGAACGGGCATTCTAGGAACGGTTTTTAAGTCTACTTGGTTCATTAAAGGGTTTTGGAAGAGGAGAGGCTGGTTTAGGAACATTAAAGGGTTAGGAGTTATCGGACTAGGTCGTAGAAGTAAAGGTTGGTTGATAACATTCTGACTCAGCTGCGAGATAGCGTTCAAATGAGTTTGGATATGTTTAAATGAGGTTGGACCTGGGTTGTCTTGGCTCTTGTCACTGTCAAAACTGACAGGTGCCTCGTTACCCACAGATAGAACAGTGTCATCGCTCGAGCATGAATTCTCGTCGTCCACACTGATCTCTGTTCTAGAAACGTCGTCATGGATCGGTGAGATGCTTCCAGAATGTCTGGAGTCGTCAAACGTTCTCAACACTCTAGAATCTTCGAAGCTAGGAGTGTTTTGCATCAGCTTTTCTGTCGAGAATACGTTTTCTGGACTACATTCTCTTTCTTTCTTTAAGACGTTGTGGATGGAGAAAGGAGAGTTATGTATGGTTTCTTCTGCTTTCTCCTCGTCGTGGTATTCAGGCGAGGTGGTGTCTCTTGTGTTGGGGGAGTAAGGTTCATCATCGCTTGCATCTTGTATTTTGATAGAAGATTCTTGGAGGTGCGTTGAGACCGCCGCCATTTTGTTTTATTTTCTTACGCCATCTGTTGGGCAAAGATAGATTCTTGAGATACTTTTAAATAATAACGTGATAATATTTTATGCTTTTTATATTCAAACAATTATTTTTATATAAGTTATTTACGATTATAATAGCCTAGTCTTGCCAATAAACTTAAGGCCTACTTTCTATCACTTTCCTTAAAAGCACTGTGTGATAAGCACTGATATTTGTTTTGGGTCTGGGTGTTACTATGCACCTATGTATTTTCAAAAAAATGTCCATAAGTGTTCTATCAGTAATCTAGTTCCCATAGTACAAGCTTTGCTTTGGACTAGAACGCGATGCGAAAAATCTTAAAATACTACTTTTAATAGTAGGTACCAGCTTTGCTTAGTTTAGGACTAGTGTGTGATGTGTGAAATAAATATTGAATATTTATTTAATTGTTTTTATAATATTGTGCACAAATCATAGTAAATATCCCGTTCATAAAAAAAAACTATGTTCAAAATCATGATAGTTTCAAATAAATATATAAATAAAATAAATAAATAATGCTGGACAATCAACACATCATCTAGCCCCAAGCTAAGCAGAGCTTGTGTTATGGATACTAGAAGACTGACATACTTAATACAATACATCACAATAGTATAGATATTTTTATTATAAGTACATATAAAATACCCAGAACACCCGGAATAAATATTTGCAGATCGTACAAACATTTATCTCAAGGCGGGAATCGAAGACGCAACCTCCGCGTCGCAATCGGACCTTCGCCCGCCGCGCCACATCGGTCGTCAACTAAGTATATATTTGTTTCTAGTTCTACAACATATAAGTATGTGTACATAGCGACACTTCTAAATAAATGCAGTATCATATACATATAATTTCACAGGTAATTAGTGCCTACAACCGTGACAGACATGATGACATGAATCACTTTGTTGTATGTGAATATAAAAGTTTTTAAATAGTCACGGATGTTTAACATAGTTCTAGCCCCAAACTAAGCAAAGCTGGTACTATTAAAAGTAGTATTCATAGAGATTTTTCGCATCGCGTTCTAGTCCCAAACTAAGCAAAGCTGGTACTATGGGAACTAGATTGCGGACAGAATACTAGATTACATTTTATTGGTCGCAAACAACTTACGACTACTTATTACAGTATTTAAAATACCTACTTGAAACAGTTGAGCTATCTACAGACCTTTGCAAACGATCTATAGATAGCTCAACTTATCCAATTTTCAAGCGGTTCCGAACCCACAAACATTATTTAATTTAGGATGAAAAGCAAAGGCTCTAAAAAGGTACGAAACACCACATCGCAGAGTTCAAGTGGTGTTTTCCATCACCATTTAAGATCGAACTTAACATAAGTACTGGTAAAGTTGTTACGCAAAAGATACGAAATAAAACTATCGCATGTTGCTCTACTTAATAATACATATTCACGGACATATCACACATCGCGCTCTAGTCCTAAAATCTAGTACAATTTTTGGTAAATACATAAGTACATATAATATATTTACCAAAAATTGAATTTGAACATAAATATTTGTTCTGGGTCTGGACTTACAAAAAAAATGTGGTCATCCAAAGAAGAAATTGTATTTAAATATTCTATCAGCAATCTAGTTATGTCCCATAGTACAAGCTTTGCTTAGTTTGGGACTAGAGCGTGATGTGTGAATTGTCCGTGAATATTTATTTATTATTGAAAATGACATAAATATTTTTAATCAATATCGTAACTGACGTTTCGCCCACTGCTCTCAATCAATTAAAAAAATATGAAACTTGACATCCAGTCAATCTTGTTAATATGAAAACCAGTTAAGTTCATAACTAAATTAATTAACGCCTGAAGCAATACCTAAAGACCTGGCATAAATTGTATACTTATATAATTACAACAAAATGCATTTTACTCTTAACGACACGACATTTACGATAATTGCAGTCAAATCAACACGATTTTCTGCGATTGTAAATATACATTTTCTAAGCAATATGAAGGATTAAAAACAAGTGTTTGTAAAAAAATATCGAGTAAGTAATCGAATTTGTAATAAAAAAAAAGCTAGCACTCCGGGAGTGCCGGCAGAAGTGAAAACTTCAATATTAACGTTGTGTTTTCACTTTTAAGTTTTCACTTCAAAAATATAACCACAGTCGTGATTGTGTCATGTCATTGTGTCACATTCGCGCAAGCGCGAATGTGACACAACGACGAAGACAACGAAGACACACTGACACTGTGATGTGACACTGTGTCATTGTGATTGTGTCACATTCGCGCAAGCGCGAATGTGACACAACGACGAAGCCAACGAAGACACAGACACATTCGCGCAAGCGCGAATGTGTCTGTGTCTTCGTTGGCTTCGTCGTCATCGTCACGTCACGTCATGTCGCCACGTCATCGTCACGTGACGATGACGTGGCGACATGACGTGACGATGACGTGGCGACATGACGTGACATGACATGGCTTCGTCGTCATCGTCACGTCACGTCATGTCGCCACGTCATCGTCACGTCATCGCGCAAGCGCGAATGTGTCTGTGTCTTCGTTGGCTTCGTCGTCATCGTCACGTCACGTCATGTCGCCACGTCATCGTCACGTCATGTCGCCACAACACTATTTAATTGTTTGAGTCATACGTCGCGTGACCGCAAGTGTGTTCTTTTGTCGTCTCTTGTTTTACGAGCAATGTATAAAAATTAAATAAGATCTTACGCTTTTTCGACGTCACGTGACCCTGACGCGAGTTTGAAAGTTTTTACCCACCCAGCGCCGCTAAAGAAGTTTTCACTTCAAAAACTCCTGGATAGAACGAAGTTCTTAATTTAATAACTGGCTTGCTTTCTATGAGAGAGAGAAAGACTGAGATACGCCGCACGGCTTACAACTATAGCTAAAAGTGTCGTTACAACTTTTAGTCTTAACTTTTTCCGTCTAGCCCTCTTTCGCAACGCGCGATAAGGAACTTCGTTCCAAAACTTACAAAAAATCGATTTTGAATCAAATTCTTGCTAAAAAAAACGTGATAGATCCTAATTAGCACTGAATTTCGGAACATCAAACGAAATCCCTTATAACAATAGCCATAGAACACAACAAAAAAACACATAACACTTGGTATTTCAACAAAAAAGAAAATTCCGCGCCAAAACCTAAAACGATTAAAAAAAACCCCGTGCCAAAACTAATCTAAGACGATTAAAAAAAAATCCGCACTAAAACTAACCTAAAAAGTTAAAAAAAAAAGAAAATTCCGCGCCAAAACTAACCTAAAACGTAGTAGAGCATCTTTACGTGCGAACCGCCTCAGACCACACACGACGCTGCCTATCAAGACATTTTGTATTTACTTTAACACAATCTAATTTGAACCTTAAAACTATAAACTTAAGAACTATTACAACAGCAAAAATAATAAGACCCAGCTTCAAGAGAAGTCTACCCATTTTCTGTTGACTTTCACACAATCAAATTTGAACCTTAAAACTATAGATTTAAGAACTATTGCAACAGCAAAAATAATAAGACCAAGCTTCAAGAGAAGTCTACCCATTTTCTTTTGACTTTCACACAATCAAATTTGAACCTTAAAACTATATATTTAAGAGCTATTACATCAGCAAAAATCGTTACAAAACTCCAAGTAAATTCTTCCTATTTTGTATTTACTTTCATACAATCAAATTTCAACCTAAATCTATAGATTTAAGAGCTATTTCATCTGCAAAGTAATACCAAGCTTCAAGTGTATTCTTCCCATTTTGTATTTACTTTCATACAATCAAATTTCAACCTAAATCTATAGATATAAGAGCTATTTCATCTGCAAAGTAATACCAAGCTTCAAGTGTATTCTTCCCATTTTGTATTTACTTTCATACAATCAAATTTGAACCTTAAAACTATAGATTTACTATTTTAACTATTAACTATTTCATTGAACTATTTCATCAGCAAAATAATGCTACAAAACTTTAAGTAAATTCTTCCTATTTTGTATTTACTTTCGTACAATCAAATTTTAACCCAAATACTATACTCTTAAGAACTATTTCCTCAGCAAAATAATGCTACAAAACTGTGAATTCTAGCCATTTTGTATTTACTTTCACACAATCTAATTTGAACCTTAAAGTTATAGACTTAAGAACTATATCATCAGCAAAATATCGTTACAAAACTGTGAATTCGACTCACTTCTATTTAGTTTCATACAATCAAATTTCAACCTAAACTCTATACAAATAAGAGCTATTACATCAGCAAAAAAGACCAAGCTTTTCTGTGTTCGAATTTCCGATTCTATTTCCAATAGTATAAAGTTGGTTTGGAATAGCACAGTACGCCAAGTACGAGTTTGTGCACACACGGATCGTAGAGACGCGATCGCCGAGCGTCACCGATTTTGTATGGAGATCCAAGCAGCGCCGCTAGCAGATTTCTTGAGAAGCTTGGATCTCCATACAAAATCGGTGGCGCTCGGCGATTGCGTCTCTACGATCCGTGTGTGCACAAACTCGTACTGTACTGAAGATAATTTGTTCCGTCATGTTCAACTGACTTACGATCTTATTGTGTGCACAATAAGAGATATTTTGGTATTGATATTATACTTAAGGTACCGGGCTAAGGGGAAACTGTTTTATATTGATATCACGAACTGCAATTTTAAAGGTGTTAGGTACTCTTTAAGCTATAGCATAGCTTCTATTCTGATCCTTGAGCGTAGAGACTGAATCGATAAATTCCGTAACGAAATAACCGAACGAATATAACCTAACACTGCGCATGCGTAACAAAACATGCTATGCAATAGCTTTACCGCGGCAGTCCCCGAGTGTCACACGTTTTTTTTTTAATTGGTTCGTTCTGGTTTGACAATTAGGTTGTGCAAAGAGCTGTCACGTAATAGACCTGTCCACAGTATGCTAAGCGCATGCGCGTCCGCCATGTTAAAAACGCGGCAATATGAAAGTTTCGGGCACTTTTTATAGAAATGGCTGGGCAACAAACATTATCACCTTTAATAGTGCAATTAAATGAAAAATTAATTGACGGAGCTTCGTTAGTGCATCCTACCGTAGAAGCCCACAACTGTGTTCATTTACAATGATGGTTAAAATGCCATGGTTGTCCTCAAGGAGGAAATAAAGCCGAACTAGTTGAGAGATTAGGATAGTAATAATTAAATAATAATGAGTAAAAGTAAATACAAAAAATTATAAATATCAATAAATAATGCTGGACTATCCACACAACATCATCTAGCCCCCAAGCTAAGCGGAGCTTAGCTTCTAGTTATGGGTACTAGAAGACTGACATACTTACTTAATACAATACAAATTACATAGATAGATATTTTTTTTATTATTCATAAATTTATTACCCAGAACACCCGGAATAAATATTTGCAGAACATACAAACATTTATCCCAAGGCGGGAATCGAACCCGCAACCTTCCGCGTCGCAGGTGGACCTTCGCCCGCCGCGCCACATCGGTCGCCAATAAAATAATATAAATTCTCCTGAAAGGATTTACTACGCGTATCACTGCGGCATACTCCATAACAACAATGTCTTTTTACCTTTCCTTAAAGATAACATTATATATTTTAATTAAAATACTTGTAATATAATTTATTATGTATGCACAATAATTTGGATTGAACTGATTGATGATGATTGTAAAATTATGTTTATTATTACTGGTTTTATTACTATTTTCTTCAAAAAACGTGCATTTCTCATACATTTGTAAATAAAGTGCCCGAAAAACATGGCGGAAGTTGGAGCATGCGCACAAAAAATTTTCAACTATTTGAAGGCCTATTAAGACAGTAATTAGATTAGACACTGACAGAATTGTGACAATATACAATCAGCAAAAGACAATAAAAAATGATATTGAAATGATAGAAGTGTCTCAGTACCTCTACCATGAGTTGTCACAGTAAAATCGCCTGACTTTACTACAGAAGTTACGTAAATATTAGTATTATTCTTAACCATTAATTAACTTTTCACTTGGCAAATCAACTTTTAGAGTCTCCCTTCATTACCGGTCATTTTTGAACACTCAGATCTCCGCCTTTTTGTTAAAAGATTAGTAAACTTAAATCCCCGTAAACTCCGACATTGGCAAAATCGTGGCAACCCTAGCCTGCGAAAAGCCACTAAGAAAAGAAGAAGAAGAATTAGTATTACGAATTTTGGTACCCAACTATCCGCTAGAGGCGCTGTACAAAAAATCATACATTTTTTAACTACAGACGCTAGCGAGTATAGTTTATATAGTATAGTAAAAACTCATGGTAGAGCTACAGTTGGTGGCTCTGCCTTCCATGCTGTGGGTCGTAGGTTCGATCCCCGCCGAAAAACATTTGAGGGAAACACACTATTTGAACACAGCTATTTTTTCCCATTTCCCATTATACCTTTATAATACATTACTTAATATTCTAAAATAAATCATTTTAACACCTCTATAAAGATATTTATGTACTTATTATAGTATTTTGAATAAAAATTTGCAATTCAATTTTAGTTCGCAACGAGAAATAATGGCTTGATAGAAAATCCTACTAATGTGACAGGCGTCACATCACAGCTCAGTTGGTAATAGCTCTGCCTTCCAAACTGGGGTCGTGGGTTCGATTCCCACCTAGAGCAATTAATGTTTGTGTGATGAACATAAATATTTGTTCTGTGTCAACTCAGCAATCTAGTTCCTATAGTAGGTACAAGCTTTGCTTAGTTTGGGACTAGAGTGTGATATTTGAAATGTCCGTGAATATATAATTATTTACTGTAGGTAAATAATTATATATTCACGGACATATATATTTAGTTTTTTTTTGCTCCATATTACTGTGTATTTATTCTAAATTATCTTTGCGGTGTACGATAAAGAGTGTTCTATTTATTTAATATAATTAATATTATTACTAAATAACATGTTTAAATATCTAAGTTGTGCTCGAAGTTGAAGTGACTACTAACGCCATCTATTCAGAGAACGAAGAACTTCAAAATAAAAAATGTCAAAATCGATTTTTCGTTAAGTACATATTTTTAAAAGATAACTAAGTAGGTAACTGTTAGATTAAGCTTTTGTCACTATTTTGTACGTAAAATAAGATATTAAAGAAATTCAACAAATAAATAAATATTTACGGTCATTTCACACATCACACTCTAGTCCCAAACTAAGCAAAGCTTGTACTATGGGAACTAGATTGCTGACAGAATCCTTATACCTATAAGTATATTTTTTGTAAATACATACATAGATTATTATAGAGTATTACTATGTATGTATTACTCACACATACAGAACAATTATTTATGTTCATCACACAAACAATTGCTTGGGTGGGAATCGAACCCACGATCCACAGCATGGATGGCAGAGCTACTACCAAACATGGTCTTTGTGTACATGCAATTATTCTATCTATCAAACTAAATTGTGTATTACATTCCGTAATATACCTACATAATTAATTACTTATATCAAACAATTGTGTCAATATCATTTATTTAAGAATTATTAACAATAATTCATTTTGGATAACAATTCATTTCTTTATTAAAAATAATTTATTACTTATTAACATCTAAAACAATATAATACGCGAATAATACACAAATATAATTACTGATCAATTGTACCTACTAAGGTTTTGTGTGTTTTATAAATTATGTATTTTTTATTCTTCCATATAATATATGTTTATCTATCGTAATCTAGTCCCAAACTAAGCAAAGCTTGTACTATACTATAGGAACTAGATTGCTGATAGAATATCTACTTATATTATACTTACCTACTTTTTGTAAATACATTTATAGACAATTCACACAAATTCTTTATAAATCATAGCATGTGTGTTACTCTGATGTCTAAGCTATATTACTGTAAAGTTTCATTAAAATGTATTCAGTAGTTTTTGCGTGAAAAAATAACAATTATACCTACATCCATACATACAAACTTTCGAGTTTGTAGTATAAGTAGGATAATTTGACACAAATAATTTGTCAGAACATTAAGTTTGGTTTGACAGACAGCTCTGCCTTCAATGCCGTGGTTCGTGGGTTCGATTCCCACCCACAGCAAATGTTTGTGTGATGAAAATAAATATATGATGTAATTAGGTATTCTATGTATGTATTAAAAAAAAGTATATAAGTATTCTATCAGCATTCTAGTTACCAAGTACAAACTTTGCGTATTTTGGGACTGTATGATGTGTGAATTGTCTATGAATATTTATTAATTTAAGTCTACAAAATACTTTAATCAACAATACCTACTTGAGGTCGTAGGTGTATAATTTTTTGAAATAAAAGTGTATATGATAATAAGTAAGTGTAATATGATATCGGGATTTCATGGAACACGTTTCTCATTAATAGGTTTTAAAAAGAAAATTAAATAAATAAATAAATAATGCTGGACAATCCACACAACATCATCTAGCCTCAAGCTAAGCAGAGCTTGTGTTATGGGTACTAGAAGACTGACATACTTAATACAATACATTACATAGATAGATATTTTTTATTATACATATAAAACACCCAGAGCACCCGGAATAAATGAAAAAAATGAAAAAATGAAAAAATATTTATTTACAGTAAATTAAGTACATAGAAGTTACTTAAGCTAGCTTATATTTATTTACTTGACTATTTTGTACCTATTTATATACTTATTTAAATCTACTGTTTTACAATTTTCAAAATATCTTTTAGCGGTGGTCCCCACACTAGATGTAATCTGTATTGTAGGTACCTATTCGAATTGCCAATAGTTTAGAACCTCGGTTTCATAATAGGTTTATTTAGGTCTAGGTCAGTAATATTATTCAAGCAGGATATTGTTTCATAACGTTTGGTAATTATAATTACATAAAAAGAGATACATAGAGGAGAATTATAAAAATAAATAAATAAACATACATAAGACCAAATATGGCAATTTAAATACGATCAGGATATGTACAGCTATTTAACTTTAGATAAAATGTTTTCAGTGCAGTTATAGTCCAAAAATCTGAGCCATAAAATGAGTTTTTGTTTTGCTTCAAAAACTGAGCAGAGCTTAAAATCAACGAGTAATAAACACATAAATTAACGAGTTTATTGTATATTGTAGTTGTAATAAATGGGTCAAAACGTTGCGCAAAGGAAGTATTCACATGAGCAGTGTGTGTCTTGAAAACGCGGCGCTTCAGCATTTCATTGTAGTTGACGTCGTGTATAACTTTTTTATGTTCATTTAGGCAGACTTTAAGAATGAAAAGTTGACGTACACTTAGTACTCCGCTTTCTCTATATACTTGAACAGTGGGGTACCTGTAGGGTCGCTTTAACATAGTCTTTAAAACCGATCGTTGGGCTCTCTCAAGCTGCATTAGTGTAGTTTTATAAGCACCACCCCAACAACCAATGCAGTAAAACAAAGTTGATTGACAAAGAGCGATGTAAGTAGATTTAAGAGTGTTGAAGTCTGCAGAATTTCTAAGTTGTCTCATAACATTTATAATTTTCCGCGTTCTTTTAGACAGTTCTTCTATGTGCTTCTTAAAGTTTATATTTTCATCAACCACAACACCAAGATACCTCACCGACTCAGTTCTGGTTATTTCGTTGCAACCACAGGGTGAGACTAAGCTGGTGTCACAGGAATGAATTTTAATAGAAGATAGGGAAAGTGGAGGTCGAGAAGCCTGAGATTTGTGGAAACAGACAAATTTGGTTTTGCTTGTGTTCAATGTTAATAAATTACCTTGCAGCCAATTGTTAATTTTAGATAGACCCTTTTCTGCAGTTTTAATAGTGTCGAGCCAAGTGGAGCCATGGAAAACAACGGCAGTGTCATCCGCGTAACAAATAACATCTGCGCATTCGAGATCCAGGTCGTGAATATTGTTGATGTACATAATAAACAGAGTTGGCCCAAGTATACTACCTTGGGGAACCCCAAAATCTATTTGTTGAGTTGAACTTACGATACCATTTAAACTTAGACACTGCTTCCGTGCAGTTAGATAACTTTTAAACCAATCAAGTGCGATACCTCTTATACCAGAGTTTTCCAGTTTTTTTAATAGAATAGGCACGGAAACAGTGTCAAAAGCCTTCGCAAGATCAAGAAACACTCCCAGGCAGTTTTCTTTTTTATCCAAGTTCGCCACCGTTTTGTTCAGAAGTAGAGAGAGTGCTTGTTCTGTCGACTTTCCCCGTCTAAAACCGAACTGCTTATCAGATAGAAGATTATGATTTTCTGCGTATTGAATAAGTCTTTTATTTACTATTTTTTCAAGTAGTTTTGAGAAAACACCGAGTAAAGAAATAGGGCGGTAGTTCTCAGGAAGATTTTTCGGGCCGGCTTTGTAAATAGGTGTTATGGTGGCCAGCTTCCAGGTCTCAGGGAAGATACCGGAAGAAAGGCTTTTATTGAAAATTGTCGTTAGTGGTACAGTGATGTAATCTTTGATTTGTTTGATCAGTTGATTTGTCAGACCGTCGGTACCTGGAGCCTTATCATTTTGTAGGTTCATTATGAGGTTCTCGACTTCAAACTCGTCTGTTGGGTATAAAAAGAAAGAATCCGAAAAATGCTTTGTGGGTTTCACGTTTTTAGCTAAAACATTTTCATTTAATTTCAATTTAGCCAGAATTTCGTTCGCTAGTTTATGACCTACTGAGGAATAGTATTTATTACAAAAATTCAAAGATTGTTGAGGATCTGAGTTTCCGAGTGCAGATAAAAGCTCTGTAGCATCACCTTTAGTTTTTGTGAGATGACAAATTCCTTTAATAGTTTTCCAAAGTTTTTTTGGGTTATTTTTGTTGTTTAGTAATTCCCTATGTTCATATTCGTGCTTCAGTCTCCTAAGTAAACGGTTGCAGAAATTACGATAGCGGGTGTAGACAGTCCGTAAGATAGTGTCATCTGGATTTCGCTTTGATCTAGCGTGAAGTCGATCTCGATGTCGCATGCATCGCACCAGTCCTGGAGTTATCCAAGGTTTGAGGATTCGCTTTGAGTGAGGGATTGCTATTTTCTTCGTGTGCTTTTCACTACGTCATCTTTATGACAAAGTAGCTTTTCCCACTCTACTAGTTTTAGATCCCTAATAACAGAGTCAAAGTCACGTTTGATTTTAAATTTAGATGGGGAGACATTATTGCACCTGCCAAAGGAGATCCCTGCCATAACTAAATCGTGATCAGTAAGAGAAGAATTGCAGACCAGACCAACAGATGACTTCATAGACTTTATAAAAATGTGGTCTAGACAGGCTTGAGACCTGGTTGGTAGGGTTATCGCAGGAGTGAGACCATGCTCTGCCAAAAGACACAAATACTCAAGACTTTGGCTGCTATCTACGGATGAGACAATATTAATATTGATATCTCCTGCTAGCACCATATTAGAGTTATTTCGGTAATTAGTGAGTAAAGCATCAAGAGAGGAGAGAAATTTATCTATGTTTTTGAAACTAGGCGATCTGTAAATACCGAGAATTGTTATAATATTTGGTATTTTGACTATTAGGCCATTGGCTTCATCTATAATAGGTTCCAATGAGGATGATTTCCATTTTTCTCTTATGTAGATCACAACTCCTCCGTTTTGGTTAATAAATTTACATGTGTGGTACTCTTTATAATTTGGAAGTTGTGGAATTACTGAGGATTCAGATAACCAGCACTCAGTTAAAATGATAGCGTCAAGATTTATTTTCAAACGTGCGAGAGTTATAAGAAGCGAGTTAAAGTTTTTGTTTAAACTTCTTATGTTGACTGTAAAAATTTTAAAACTATACTTCGTAGTCAAGACACCTCTTACCTCTTCAGGTTCGTTTAGTGCGTGACAGATGATTTCAGTTGAGTCTAATTCAGTAGCTAGTATGTTGTCTAAAACCATTTATTACCGGTTTTGAAAATTACTTCAAACAAGGGAACATTTGAAAAAGACTTGGGGTACCTCACGCATAATTTCAAAGTTAAAAATGGTAAGAGTAATGCAGTTCTAATTTTTCTTTTAATTAGGTGCTTAATGTTTAGCGATTTGAGATTTTTTGGCGGTTCTGATGGTATTATAAAGATTTTATAGCACAATATCAACATGGTACCTAGATTATAACTGTAAAAGATTGTGTACACGAGCGAATAAATACATAGAAATATACATAAAATATATGAACATATAACGAAGTCACAGTATACATATGAAAATGTATCCAACGAGTAATAGTGATTGAGATACAATTTGAGTTCTTTAATTTTGTTTGGTAGAGTCCGTGATACCCGGGGGAAATATATGATCCAAGTTGGCTCGCGTTGACACATGAAGAGCGGCGTTACCTTCCCGTTGGCGGACGTAGATCGCTCCCTGGTTGCACCAGCAGAAAGCGTAGCCGTGTTGTTTAGACCTAATTCTAGCATCACGAAATAACAGCCTGTTCTCCTTTGTTAGCCGCTCGTTGTAGTAGATCTTTCGAGCAGGTCCGCGTATATCCAGGTCTGTGCTAGTTATGTTCTTTCGTGATTTAGAAGCCTTAAGAATTTGGTCGCGTTTCGCCCGACGTAGGAGTCGAGCAACAACCGGACGTGGTGGCCTGATTTCGTTTTCTGCTAGACCCACAACTGACACTCTCGACCCGGCCCTGGAAACCCAGTCGATATCATCGTCCACAAGGTCCACTCCGAGTTTTCGTGCTGCGATCATTACAACGTGATGGAGATTTTCATGCGTATTTTCTGGAATTCCTGATATCTCCAGTTCGTTTCGAAGATGTGACTGAGCCTGCGTGTTCAGCTCGCGTTGCAGCATGTCAACTGTAGAACTAAGCTTTCTTGTTTCGACGTCTCGGTTTTCTAAGGTTTTAATCCTGGATTCGTTCATAGCAACTGCAGTTGCAAGGTCATCCAGCCTAGTGTGACACCGAGACAAGGAGTCAGTGGCGTCCTCTAGACGTTGCTTTAGTGACGTTATTTCTTGTGTTAATAGGCGCACCTCAGAAATGAGCTCTTTTACGTCTGAAGTGGACGGTTCCTGAGGCAAAGTATTTTGCTGCTGCCTTGGTTTGCGTTCGGTTACGTTTTGAACATCGCCGCTTCCTCGAACAGGTGTCGAACTGTTGTCTCCTCCTTTTTTGGAAACAGCACAGCAATCGGGACACCTCCAGCATTTTTTTTGGTCCGAGTGTATAGCTGAAATATTAATACACAGCGAACATAGTTGTTTGTCGCACGTTTTCGAAGTGCATTTTATCCATGTAAGGTCTTTGGAAAATTTAAAACAGCCGGAACACTTCATGTTTGCGATGATGATGATTTTACTTATGTAAGAAGGTACTCACTGAGGTCGTATCAAAATTGACTTATCTGGAGTGTTTACTCTTTGACTGCAATGACGTCAGTGCTCTGTGTCAGCGAGTGCCGTTGTAGGAGGACGGGCTCACGCAAAACTGAGCCGAATGCGCTTTACACAACCGTGAGAGTCGCTTGCGCTATTTCACGGCAAGATGGTGGATTGAGAAATAGTTATTCGCCGGCACGCAGAACGATTTGACACTTTTTGCAGTATTTAACACTATTTGGAAGAAAATTAGTACACCAAAACTTTCCTAGGCACTTATTTCTTTAGTAAATAACTTTTTAATGGGAAACTTTTTATAATTTTGTGAAAATAATAATATTTCGATAGAGCAAACACGTAAACAATGTCAGTTGCTTGACCGAGGAGTCAAAGATCATCAAATATTTGCAGATCGTACAAACATTTATCCCAAGGCGGGAATCGAACCCGCAAACTTCCGCGTCGCAGGCGGACCATTGCCCACCGCGCCACATCGGTCGTCTCCGCCATTTTTATTTTAAAAACATAGACTGCCGACTTGACTATTAACTGACTAAACTGTCAATTTGCAGAATGAAAATTACCATTAAAGATTTATTCATATTGTAAACAAACTTACGACTATTACAGTATTTACAAAATGTACATAGTCATCTATAATACATAAGAAACAGTTGAGCTATCTACAGACCGTTGCAAACGATCTATAGATCGTTCAACTGATCCAAATCAGTAGCAATCGTCGTACAAGATTACTGGCTGCATTGCCGCGCTGAATAGCAATGCTGATGCGGGTCACAATTTAAGTTTATTTTGGGTTTATTTAAGCTAATTAGGCTTACCTATATCCTAATTTGCAATACAAATACTACTGATGAAAAACGGTAGGAACCCGCCAAAAATGTTAGTGTGATGAACTTAAATATTTGTTCTGCGTCTGGGTATGTATTTACAAAAAAAAGTACCTATATAAGTATTCTATCAGCAATCTAGTTATTAGTTTGGGACTAGAGTGTGATTTGTCCGTGAATATTTACTTATTTATTTTTGTACATTATGTATATACCTACATACGGTCTATCTTATAAAAAGTTAGCGCAGACTTGAAGTATTGATTACCATTACATAATGTTGACATAATGTCAACTTTTTATAAGATAGGGGGTTAGTATCTATCAGCAATCTTGTTCTTATAATACAAGAAATGTCCGTGAATATTTAAGTAAGTAATATTAAAAATATTAATAATATCTATATTAATATTATCTATACCTATCTATAGGTATTTGCTATTCAGCGCGGCAATGCAGCCAGTGTCTTGGGTACGCTTCCGATTGGTACTGATTGGGATCAGTTGAACTATCTATAGATCGTTTGCGACGGTCTGTAGATAGGTCAACTGTTTCTTATGTATTTTATATGACAATGTAAATTTTGTAAATACTGTATAGTCGTCAGTTTGTTTGTGAATAAAGTTAATACATTATAATTATAGTAAAAAAAAAGTAATATTTATTTATTTTATATTATAACGCGATGGAATAAGAAAATTCTAATTAATATAAGTAAATAAATAATGCTGGACAATCCACACAACATCATCTAGCCCCAAGCTAAGCAGAGCTTGTGTTATGGGTACTAGAAGACTGACATACTTAATACAATACATAACATAGATAGATATTTTTATAATACATATAAAATACCCATAACACTCGGAATAAATATTTGCAGATCGTACAAACATTTATTCCAAGGCGGGAATCGAACACACAATCTTCGCCCGCCGCGCCACATCGATCGTCGAATTTGGATCAATTCAGCTACCTATCTATAAGTCATTCGTAATGATCTGCGGATTAGGTACTTTTGTTAATATGTATTGTTAAACACTGCGATAGTCCTATAATTTGTGGGTACATTTAATATACCACCAAAAAAGTGATTAAAAGAAAAAAATATTATGGTTGATAGAACGAAAGAAAATTAATAGTAAGATTGATTTCATATGATATTTAAGATAGATTCTAGTAAGATTCAAAAATTCAGATTAAGTATATTACCCAAGTACTAGCTGACCCGTGCCCACTTCGTTGGGCATAATTCGACCGTTTTTTCTCCGATTCACTTTGCAAAACGGACTACCACGTAAAAGCCTTTTTTCGGTTTTGTAAATAACCTATGACACTCGGCAATAATGTGGCTTTCTATTGGTGATAGAATTTTTAAAATCGGTTCAGTAGATCCCGAGATTACCTACAATTTAACAAACACACAAACTTTACTTCTTTATAATAATAGTAAGTATAGATATAAGATGTAGATAGATAGATAGATAGATAGATAGATAGATAGATAGATAAAAGCATTTATTTGAAACACAGTAACACACAAATTACAATAAAATTAAAAAGAAGTAAAGGAAAGGGAATGGTACTTAAACCTAAATATATAAAAAACAAACTTATAAAATAAAACATAATACACCATCCACTACTGAAACATTCAAGAAATTCTGTGTGTTGCGGTACTTCAAAAGGGTATTAGCTCAGTGCATAATTTTGCTCAAGAGCAAACACTGATTTTCAGCTAATACCCTCCGAGACGACAAGTTGAACGAGGCAACATCAGGTTAGGTACAAACTGGAAAGTCCTGTCACATAACCATGAAATATATATAGGTATGTAAAATGAAATGTGTAAGTAAGTATATATGTATGTAATGTGAAGAATGTATGTAATGATAAAAGATAGATACTGTATGTAATGTGAAGAATGTATGTAATGATAAAAGATAGATACTTAAATAAAGTGAGTGATTGCGTAAACTAAGAACATCACGAATCTACGTGTTGATATTAATCACCGGCAATTCCAATTTTACGAATGGCAAACGAAGTGCTTGGGAATACCCTCCTTTTGTTTTTGTAATAATAATGTTTTAAATTTAGCTTTGAAAGCAAACTTACTTTGAAGATTACGTATTGGGGGGGGGATGTTGTTCCAACACTTCGTTGCCATATATCGGAAACTACCAGTGAACGCTGCTGTTTTATGATTGTGATAGAGAAGCGCAGACCTAATAGAACGTAAAGCTGTGCGACTGTTACTATTAATCGTGAATTTTAGTTTTGCATGTAAATATTCCGGGTTTTTAAATTTCACGACATCAAAAATTAGCCCTCCGAGGTGTAGTATAGTAGTTAGGTGTAGTTAGGTGCCTATACTTACAAGTTGAACGTAAATAAATCTTATAATATTACTGTAAGTATATATCTAATATAGTTTAAGGGAAGCAATATTTTTTGCGTAAGTTACTTGTGTCACCTATTTTTTCAATTCATTTCATTTCTTTTTCAATTCCCTCTCATTCAATTTTTCAAATTGTGTTAAAATAACTTTTTCGCAAAACTACCCTCTATCTATCAGTAAATAAAATAAGATAAATTAGATAGAGCCTTTCTAATTAAAACTCAATTTCAACAACTTTTTTATAAATAAACAATATCTATTGGTCTTTTTGCTATAGCTTATCCAAAAAAAATTAATTCCATTTAAATCTTGTAAGGCAAAAGAATGACTTACAAATTAGTAGTTTACAACAAGAAAATCTACTTATATATAAGTATTCTACCAGCAATCTAGTTCCCATAGTACAAGCTTTGCTTAGTTTGGGACTAGAGTGTGATGTGTGAAATGTCCGTGAATATTTATGAATTAAAAAATGGCGGATAAAAAGTAGAACCTACAAATGATAATTTTCACCACGTATACATTCTCAATTAAAAAACCCAAGATTTCATCGCACCTAATTAACAAATTCGAAATTCGGTCAATTATCACCAGAAAATTATCTAGCTAATTATAATTACTAACCATACCTTAGAAGCCAATTCCATTATAAAAAAACACAACACAACACTTAGATCACACACTTCACTCCCGAACAGAACTTTAAATGTCACCTGTCAAATAAGCGCGGGAAATCACTCATCTATTAGAAGATAAAAAGAGGTTTTATTCGATAAGTTTGGGGACAAAGCAGTATGGTATCCGCGAATGCCAGGCTCGACTGGCGAATAAAGGCTTACCCCCACCATTGGAAGGTGTGGCCTGCCCACTAGGCGGGGCGATGTCATACTTTTTTTTTTCTCTACGTTCAGAAACGAGGTTTTATTATTTTCGTTTGAACTGTTTATTATATTGTAATGTCTGTTTGCTGAATTTAAATAAAGAACTTGTCGTCTCGTCATTGTATACTGTATGAACTTAATTGTGAAAGATTTTCTGTCGATATTATGTTTTAAAATTAAAATGCTTAGATATTTGAATAAATAAATATTTAATAGAGATGTTTGTTGTTACATTTCTATCAATCGTATATTAATAGTATTCGAAACCAGTTTTAAGTATATTGATTCTGATTTAATGTTAAATAAAATGTTAACTAAATATTAAAATGTGAGAATTTATCAATAAAATACAGTTAATGTAGGTAGATATTCTTCTGAAATAAATATTTTCTTAGGTAAGTAGGTACCTACATATTTAATATTTTTCTTAAGTATATCTATGATTATTTCAAATATTTTTTATTTTGAACTGAAATATTTATATCAATGACTACTTATACTTAGGTATTACCTGCCTATCTATCTAATACTTACAATAAAACAATATTTGTAAAAAAATTATTTTAAGATAAAATTTATTATTAAATATTCACGGTCATTTCAAACATCACACTCTAGTCCCAAACTAAGCAAAGCTTGTATTATGGGAGCTAGATTACTGATAGCATATTTATACATATTTTATGTAAATCCAAACTAAGCAAAACTTGTACTATACTAAGTATATTACTGACTAGTTGATGCCCGCGACTACGTCTTATTATCGTTATATTTTGGATAATTCACACAATATCTTTAAATTATAGTCTATGTGTTATTCTGATATATAAACTACATTATTGTAAAGTTTCATTAAAATCCATTCAGTAGTTTTTGCGTGAAAGAATAACGAACAAACTTTCGCGCTTATAATATTAGTAGGATAGAATAGAATAAATACTTAAATAATGCTGGACAATCCACACAACATCATCTAGCCCCAAGCTAAGCAGAGCTTGTGTTATGGGTACTAGAAGACTGACATACTTAATGCAATACATTACATAGATATTTAATATATTATACATATAAAATACCCAGAATAAATATTTGCAGATCGTACAAACATTTATCCCAAGGCGGGAATCGAACCCGCAACCTGCGCGTCGCAGGCGGACCTTCGCCCGCCGCGCCACATCAGTCGTCACAAAGAATACATAAATTTTTCTGAGTTTTTAAAACAATTTAACAGATCATTTATTTAAATTAGTAAACTGTTGTATCATCTCGAAAGCCCTCTCAGCCCTCCTCAGAGGGCCTTCCCTCAGAGGAAATAAAAATACCTTCTTTAAGGGAGTTTTTTAATTAGTCACCTTTTTTAAGTGTTTTTGAAGTAATGCTTCGTTTACACTGTTCAAGTCATTATAACTAAGTACAGTAGAACCTCGACAAGTTAAAGTCCAAGGGAAACACAAAATCTTTTAAGTTATAGAGGTTTTAAGTTATCAAGGGTAGGGTTTTGGGCTCTGATGGGAAGGGAACACATTATTTTTTGATGTTATAGAGGTTTTTAAGTTACCGAGGTTTGAGTTATCGAGATTCTACGTAATAAAAAATATTAAAAAAAAAACACAAACAAACTTACGAATATTGCAGTATTTACAAATTATACTTAAAGATACAATATACATAAGAAACAGTTGAGCTATCTACAGACCGCAACCTATAGATATATAATTAATTATCCTACTAATATTAACGCGAAAGATTGTATGGATGTATGTTTGTTACTCTTTCGGACAAAAACTACCGAAAGGATTTTAATGAAACTTTAAATAATGTAGTTTATACATCAGAATAACACAAAGGCTATAATTTACAAAGATATTGTATGAATTGTCAAAAATATAACGATAATAAGACGTAACGAAATTATTATTTATAGAGAGGAAAATCATCAACAAATATTTAATTTTATTATAAATATATAAATAATACTGGACAATCCACACAACATCATCTAGCCCCAAGCTAAGCAGAGCTTGTGTTATGGGTACTAGAAGACTGACATACTTAAAATACATTACATAGATAGATATTTTTAGTCAAAGGTAAATTCCTCCATTTCTCTCTTTATTTTGCTTCTTCTCACCATCTCTTTTCAAAGCCGTCTAGATCATATCATTAATTCTTTCATATACACACTTTCACAATACACTACACTACACTACATTACACTACACTACATTACACTACACTACACTACACCGCACTACACTACTCTACAATATACTACACCACATATTTTCTTAGTTTCTGGCCTATTAACGGCATTTTTATGTAACCTTATTTTTTTTTATATTATTTTACCTTTTTAGTTAATTAGTTTGTTTACCCTTTTAGTTCGAATTTTTATCTGGAACATTTTATGCCTTAGTTTAGGATGTGGGCGTTGATAGCTACAACACAGTAGATAATACTATAGTAGCTATCATCGTTACATTCTGTTATTGTATTTACCTACTGTTATTGTTCCGAAATAAAAAACTTTTGATTTGATTTGATAAGTTAGCGAGAGAGATTGAGAGAGAGAGTTAGTTACTAAATAATACATTCGCAGCATAGAACACAAGTCCCTTAAAACAACTTACCTACGAAATCATTAATAATGTAAAAACAGAGAAAGATAGAGAGAGATAAATAGAGGGAGAGTGGGTGAGAGAGAGTTAGTTACTAAATAGTACAAACGCAGCATAGTACAAACAACTTACCTACAAAATAAGACTTTCTTAAGACAGAAGTACGTTTCGCGCCTACGAGAAGGCATTTTTTTAATTAAAACTTTTTTACAAAGTCACTTTGTATTTCGAAGTAGTGGAGTCATCTTACAAGAGTTTGAAGAGTTTTTTTTAATTTTGAGACTTTATTTGGGCATTTTTTTACACACTTGTCAAAAAAAACTATTGAATGAATGAAAATACTTTATTGCTCATTAATCCAAACAACAAAAAGAAAATAACAAAAATACAAAAATTACAATAAAATGTACAATGAGCGACATAAAACCTATAAAATTGTGTAACTAGGTACATATGTTTAAAAACACTAGGTAGTTAAAGTAGGTAGTTAGTTATCCAAACATTATTTATAGACATTTTTAGGCCAGGCTAAAAATAAGTTATAAACTAACTAGTAGCGGCATCTGTTGATGAGTTATGAATATAATGATGCACCGACATCTAGCGTCGAGTAGCAATATAAAAGTTGAGTTTGTTTAGTTTTGGGTTTCTTCTCTAGATGGCGTTATGGCTTCATTTTAATACAGAATACTTGTATGTTTACCTAGTATAATTTGTTTATTATTGAATGGGAAAATCATTTGAATTTTCTCATTATGCCTAAGCCATTTTATGACCTATTGATGTAAAAATACATTGTCCTCGTGACGCATAGGTAATCTTAAGATATTGTTATATGAGTTATATAGTCAGAAGAACAAGGAATTGAATAAATAAAACAGTATATTGAATTTTTTTTATTAACATTTTATTATAACTCAAAAAGGCACACTGCACCAAAACTGCATTTTCCGCATCGCCCGCCAAGATGTATCGATTTTGCAGCAGTTTCGAAACGCATGCGCGTCGACCGCCGCGCCATCTGCAGAAAAATCAATAAACTTCCGAAAGATTCGCCGCCATTTTGACATTTTGTTTGGCTTTGTGTTCGTCCGTGCAATTTATCATGTAATTTATAGTTACGAGTGCATTTTCTCCGTGTTTCTGCGATCAGACAATATCGCCAGGCTGTCGGACGCCTAATTTTCCATGATCAATCAAATATGTTTCCGTAAACCAGTGCAAAAATCAATAATGCGTCGGTGCCGCTCTTTTACTTTCTCATTGAATTTTTTTCAGTAAATTTATGTTTATTCCGATGAATCTCCATCGGATCATTAATAAAAATATTTTTAAAGTGTTTTGGTCATGATTTTGTTAAGTTTTCATTGTGACATGTGGTATAAAGTGGTGTAGTGAAAAGGCGCGAAGGATCGTCGCGCCGAAATTATCATATACCATAATAAAACAATTTTATACAGAAACAAAGAGAGATATCGGTCGCGCCGTGTTTACCGAGCGCCGATGCATCTGTATCTTCTATTTTTGTTACCGTGCTAGCGCAAACAAATGGATTGATATATAACTTTCTATTTCTGCAATACAGTTCATGTAAGTAATAGAAATCATCTCACATTATCACCTATTTAGAGAAATATGTTTTAAAAGAACAAAAAATAAGCTGATGCAACTAAGCTTGTATATAGCAAAAAAATGCCAAAATATAAACTAACAGAAAAAGTTGTCTCCATACCACACCAACATTCCAAAACCGACTTTCTTGGATGCTGGCATAACAACTTTTAAAACTTTTCTGTGATCTTCAAAAATTATAAGGAAAATTTTTATATTATTTAATTATTTTTGTAGACATAGACAGACAAACATTTATTTGCTCAAGAAATAACAAAGTACACTTTAATAAAACATTAAAACAACTACTTGTAGTATAATAATTATGTCTATTACAGGTCTAGTGCCTCTATAAACTTGCAATGCGGCTAAGAAGCAGGAAAAGAGAGCCGCAGCTCGCCAAACGAACGCCAAGAGTTACTAAAATCACTAAAAAACCCATCAAAAAACTTACTCGCCCCGCAGCATGGAAGAAAGTTGTTAAAAACGACATCAAAAATGTACTATCAAATTCTCAGATCTGTATTACAAGGTCTCAGAAATTGAAATCAATTAAAACTCATCCCGTTAGAACCAAAATCACACGAAGCATGGAGAAACCCGTGGACATTCACAAGCCGAAACCCAAAATGGAGCACCCAAAGAAGCCGATCTTCCAAACTGTGGTTCGGAGCACCACAAAAGACACCGTCACATCGTCAACATCATTGAAAAAAGATAAAATTAAGCCGAAAGAAGTCCGGAAACTTCCAACTCGGCACAGCTCCTTAAACCGTGACACGAAGAAGACCGAAGTAACATCAGCAATGAATTCCCCACGGAAGACCCGTCGGTTAGACAAAGCTGATAAAGCAGCGTCTTTAAACAGCTCTCCTATCCGCAAAGTCCGGCAAATTGGAGCTCCAAGCCCGACAAAACCTGCTGTTACATCTACCAATGACAGCCCAAAGAAGGCTAAAAAAGTCTGGAGCGAGGATGACATCACTATGTATGAGCCTCACACCACAACCGTCGATTTCCCAACCCCAAAATCCGATGAATCAGACTCCGAAGCCAATATCGACTCAGAATTATGTCTTCCAAGCGATTGTCTCAACGATTTCATCGCTATACCCTCAGCCGATGAGGATATAAACTTCCTCGCTGATAAAGCAGCAAGAGTGATGACAACAGAGAAGGTAGAGTCTCGGAAGACATCGGTGGAACGCACCGCTAAACGAAGGAAGTCCAGTAATGATGAGATGTACCAGCCGACGTCCACGACTGGGGATTTGGATCCGGATTTGGAAAGTGATTTCTTGGCGAACGGAGATAAATACATGCAGGTAAGCATTTTATTTTTATATAATTCTTTCTTACACAAAAATACAACTATACAGGGCAATGCTATTTATATAGCTAGACAGGCGTCACAGCTCAGTTGGTAGTAGCTCAGCCTTCCATTCTGTGAGTCGTGGATTCGATTCCCACCCAAAGCAAATGTTTGTGATGAACATTAATATTTGTTCTGTGTATGGGTCTAATTATTCTATGTATGTATCTACAAAAAAAAATATGTATAAGTTTAGTATTTTATCAGCAATCAGCAATCTAGTTCCCGCAGTACAAGCTTTGCTTAGTTTGGGACTAGAGTGTGATGTGTGAAATGTCTATGAATATTTATTTTATATTACAGTGCTCAAAAAAAAGTGACTAAATGAACAGTGAAATTGTCATACCTATTTCAACACTGTGACGTAGACACATCAGCGAAAGCTGCTCGTCTATAAATCTATACTAGGTAATATTATAAAGAAGTAAAGTTTGTGTGTTTGTATATTTGTTAAATTGTAAGGGGTAATCTCGGGATCTACTGAATCGATTTTAAAAATTCTTTCACCAATAGAAAGCCACATTATAGCCGAGTGTCATAGGTTATATAAAAAACCGAAATATAAAAAGGCTTTTACTTGGTAGTCCGTTTTGCAAAGTGAATCTGAGAAAAAACGGTCGAATTATGCCCAACGAAGTGGGCACGGGTCAGCTAGTAATAAATAAATAAATAAATATTTTCCGTCCCTTTCAGCCGGACCTAGTGTCGATGTTAGAGCAGGACAGCACGGCGCGTGGGAGCGAGTGCGAGATATCGTCGAGTTGTGACGCGGCGGTCGGCACCGCTATCGAGAGTCTCGAAGCATTGTCCGCGCGAACTGGAACCGGGTTCCTGAGAGAACTATCGCAAAGTCTACATGACCATACCTGGGTATGTATAGTATACTATCAGTCTACCTTGGTGAGTATCTGGCCCAGCGTATCAGCATTGCTATTCAGCGCGGCAATGCAGCCAGTGTCTTGTACGCGACGATTGCTACTGATTTGGATCAGTTGAACTATCTATAGATCGTTTGCAACGGTCTGTAGATAGCGACAATGCAGCCAGTATCTTGGGTACGCGACGATTGGTACTGATTTGGATCAGTTGAACTATCTATACTATAGATTGTTTGCAACGGTCTGTAGATAGCGGCATTGCAGCCAGTATCTTGGGTATGCGACGATTGCTACTGATTTGGATCAGTTGAACTATCTATAGATCGTTTGCAACAGTCTGTAGATAGCTCAACTGCTTCTTACATACTCACCAGCCTGCGGGTCATATTATATTATAGTCACAACAATTCACACATCACACTCTAGTCCCAAACTAAGCAAAGCTTGTACTATAGGAACTAGATTGCTGGATGGAATACTTGATAACATCATACATAGTAACACCAAGATACCGAACAAATATATATGACGGAGGAACTGCCCGGAGACTGCATTTTTTTTTAAAAGTGTGACGTCAGCATTGCTGACGTCACCATGACAATCCTCATCCTCAGGGCAGTCACTCATGATGATAGTTGGAGCAATCAAACGCTGTTGAATTTTTACTGCCTTTTATTTCTTTGATGTAGTTGTGAAGACGTCCGAACGCTCCGACGGCTCGAGCGAGAATGAGATAGATAGATAGATAGATAGATAGATAATTATTTATTTGGCTAACACACAACACAAAGCCTTAAAAAATACAAAAAACATGGAAAAAAAAAACTTAAAAATACTAAAATTAAACTAATGTAGGTAGGTACATGTACCCAACTAAGGGGTAGGTATGGGCACTGAATAATCTCGCTCTGTGTCGGATGCAACCAAACAGGTCCTGACTCAGCTTGGTGCTGCTGGCATAGTGGGAACTATACCAGCAGCGCTGGTTTTCAGTCAGGGCCTTAATTAAGGGTGACGTCACACGTAACATATGCTATACAAAGGTAAAAAGTATAATCGTAGAGTACAAACAATTAATCATGTTATATAAAATTATGTAAGAAGTACGAGTACAGTAGAATAGAAATATATGTATAATATGTATATAGTATAATATAATAGAATAGTACAGAAGAAGTTAAAATTATTTAAAGACAGACATGGTTTCAAAACAAAGGGCTTAGTTTAAATAGTATGTAAATTAGATTGCAATAATGCGAAACATAGTACAAAAACATGGGATTAGCAAACAGTAAGTTCATGAGTCAAGAGGTCTTCATAGAAAAGAAAAAGAAAGAAAGAAATAAGTCGTGGGTTTGATCATTAAGAATCAATTTGGGAAGCCAGAAGAAGGTCTTTGCAACGGTTTCTAAAGGTATTTAGAGTTTTAATGGCACGAACTGGTGGAGGAAGATCATTCCAGCAGCGAGACGCTGCAAATCTGAATGACCCACGAAAAGCTACCAACTTGTGCCTCGGCGTAATAAACACATGGGTGCAGTCCCTCTTTATGTAGCGTGAATATTCTTGCACCAATTTTAGCTTCTGGAATAAATAAACAGGCGTTTTCTTATTTATGACTCCAAACAGAAGCGTAGCTAAGTGAAGTCTCGTGCGAGCTTTCATCTTTAGAAGTTTAGATGAATTAATATAAGGCGTCACGTGGGTGCGAGGAGGAATTCGAAAGCAGAAGCGCGCGCAAGCGTTTTGTACACGCTGAATCAATTTCGCAGTTCTAGACAGCAAACAGGACCCGTAAACGACATCACAGTAATTTAACTTAGATAAAACCAAAGACTCGCAAAGCATTATACGGACTTCTTCACTGATGTAGGGTCGAATCTTATATAAAGATTTTATTCTGTAAAAACAGTTACGCACACACTCGGTCACATGACCTTCAAAGCGAAGGTGTTTGTCTATGGTTAATCCAAGACTCTTTGCCTCCGTAACATGTTCCACGACTGCACCTCCCACATGAATTTTAAATTGAAAATCTGCAATTTTATTAAGTCCAGCCTTGGTGCCAATAAGCATATACTTAGATTTTTCAGGATTGAGAACAAGGGAGTTAGATTCAGACCAGCGCAACACCTGAGCCAAATCACCATTGATCTTATTTACTGCTCCGAGACAGTCACGTGACTGGAAAGAGTGGTACATCTGCACGTCGTCGGCATAAAGATGAAATTTGCAGTGTGTAATTGTCTTAATAATGTCAGCACTGTACAGTATAAACAGGATTGGCCCAAGAATCGAACCCTGAGGAACGCCGCGCGGAACTGGTTGGAGAGAAGATCTGGTGGTGCTTCCATTAGGTAATTTGAGTTCCACACACTGTTGTCTCTGACTCAAGTAACCTGAAAACCAATTAATCGAGTTGGTGTCAAATCCATAAAAAGCTAGTTTCGAAAGAAGAAGAGGAATGCTGATGGAGTCGAAAGCACGTGAAAAATCTAGAAGGAGTAAAATGCTGCACATACCCTGATCTTGGGCAGCCAGCAAATCATCCACCACATCCAACAGTGCGGTTGAAGTGCTATGTCCTTGGCGAAATCCAGATTGGCGTTGTGGAAGAATATGGTTGTCTTCAAGATATTTGGTCAACTGTTTACAGACAACCCTCTCCAACAACTTCGAAAGGCATGGCAGTAAACTTATAGGTCGTAGGTCACTCAAAGCAGATGGATGGCTATTTTTAGGAATGGGCTTAACGACTGCCACCTTCCAACAATCCGGAAAAATGCCGCTCAAAATAGAGTTATTGATGATCGTTGTAATTGCAGATAAAGATTGAGGTAGTGTCATGAGTACCATATCCAAGGACATGCCATCCATGCCTTGGGCATTGGATTTAAAACTCTGTAAAACTTTACCAATCTCAAATTCGCTGACAGGTGACAAGGAAAAGCCGGCCGCCACAGGATTGTACCGATGATGTTCAAAGTAGGTGAGCTGAGATATTTGGACCAGGTCACTACCTGGGACATTGAGAAAGTGACTGTTAATTATATCTGGGTCACTGAACTGGGGTGGTAACTCATCAGTATTCTGCTTGTCAGACAAGATATTATTTTTTAAACTTTTCCAAAGATTTTTAGGCTTATGAATATTATTATTAATTTTTAAGGTAAAAAACGCTGTTTTTTCACTCTCAATGGCCGCTAGCACGATACATTTCATAGTTTTATAGCATTGCTTGAAGGTATCAGACTTATCCAACTTGTACTTAACATGATAATCGTCTCTGATTTTGATCATAGATTTAACAGTTTCAGTTATCCACGGGTGAGGGGGGCCTTTAAATCTGCTGGTTTTTAATGGAGCATGCAAATCAAACAGCGTGGTAATAATAGAAGTTAAACTCAGTACTTGGTCATTAATTATCGTTGATGTTAGACATTGGTCCCAGCAGATTGAGTTAAGATCTTTAGAGAATAAATCCATGACAATACACTTCAAGGGTCTGTAACTGACTAGGCGTGCGGACGGTTTCTCCTTCTTAATGTTAAATTCGACAACCAGCATTGCGTGGCGACCCAGATCAGGCGTATGTTTCATACAAATCTTTCTAACAGGCGTATCTGTACACACAATGTCTATTAGCGTTTGTGTGTGATCATCATATGCATGAGTGGGTTCAGATATAATTTGTTTTAAATCAAAACTGTGTAAGAACTGTTGAAGTAAGGGAAGTTTATTGTTATTTGTGTCGAGTAAGTTGATATTAAAATCTCCAACAAGGATAAGATTGTCACACTTCGGGAAGGACGCAATCGAGTCAGAAAGGGCATCAAAGTATGAAACTGCATCTTGCCAGGGAGCTCTGTAAGCTGTACCAATTATTATGGTCTTCCCGACGACGCTTAGGCGAAGCCACATCTGTTCCACAGTAGATACGATTGGATGAGAGCAGACACGAGCATTGATGCCCCTCCGTACGAAGAAGCCAACGCCCCCACCACGTCCATCCTTAATACAACGACTTCTCGGCATGTGAACAAAACGGTAACCAGATACAGCTGGCGCCTTTGCACTTTGGCCGTCCCTTAACCAAGTTTCATTGACTGCCAAAATGTCAGGATTAAGCTCCATAAAGGCCACTAAAAATTCATCCTGGCCCGTGTTCAGCGAGCCAGGGTTAAAAAGACCAACCTTCAAATGTTTCAGAGAAAGCGTAAACAAATCGATTGGATATTAACGTTATTTAAAGATGTTAATAATATATACTCACATTTATAACAAAGTACACTTAAAAACATCTGAATTAAAGTAACATAGAAAATTGTATATAGTATTATATAGTAAAAGAACACCAAAAAAAGAAAAAAATGATAATGATATAACACATTATTACTTATAAAATTAATCACACAAATCATTGTTACAATATAATCACTAACTAAAGCCCAAAATGTGGCGCAATTAAACAATAAAGTAACACACAAAATATTATAATTATATAGAGTAAAATAACATCTCAGTCTTAACCTAATCAGTTTTACATAACTTAAAAGAATACTTAAAAATATGATAGTTTGAGTTCCGTATAAGATTGTATTTGGTAAAACATGGTATGAGATCATTGCAAAAAGTAAAAATAAAAAATTATATACCACATTATTACCTATGGGATCCAACACATAATCGAGACTAATCAGTACCCAAAATGTAACGTACTTAAATACTATTGAGATAAAACAGCATAAAACATAAAAAAATAAAATAAAATAACAATTTGGTTTTAAGATAAATAACTCTACGTTATCAAACAGAGCTCTGACCAAAAACACGAGCGATATCCGCCTCCGATTTAATCGGGTATGCCTGTTTCCCATCAGCCTGCCGCACATAGACTCTACCTCTCCTGGTCCATGAATAGCGCCACTGAAGCCTCCGGCATTCTTCGCGAACTCGATGGAATAGCTGACGGTTATTGCGCGTCAACCGCTCG
This sequence comes from Ecliptopera silaceata, assembly GCA_932527185.1. Lineage (NCBI taxonomy): Eukaryota > Metazoa > Arthropoda > Insecta > Lepidoptera > Geometridae > Ecliptopera > Ecliptopera silaceata. The sequence continues at coordinate 1,137,735 of OW052217.1, read as the reverse complement.
TTGACATAAATGCGAGTCTGAGTATGTGTGGCATCACAACCCGCGTCAGCGACGGTTAGGGTTCGGCGCACGCGCGCCGCCTGCAAAATCTTGTCTCGCAGGTGGTGTCGGGCCAGGCGCACGACGACTCGACGCACGCGCGGCACGTCTCCCGCTGCAGACGCTCCTTGGTTGACTCCGACGCGTTCCGCGAACACGATGTCACGCTCATCGAGTGCCACGCCGAGCTTGGTGGCCAGTACAGAGACCGCATGCACGACGTTCTCACCGCGCTCCTCCGGCAGGTGCCCTATTTCTAAGTCAGATAAGAGGGAATCTTGGTCCCGATCATTCAGCTCCTGCTGGAGCAGCGCAACTTTGCAGCGAAGATCGGCGACATCAGGTGGAGACTCTTCACGTTGTCGCTCAACCGCCTCCAGCCGTAGCTCGAATGCATCCATGCGCGAGGAAACCCCCGCGATGGTGGTGCGGAACTCTGCCATTTCACGCCGGAACTCCCGGATTTCTAGCATCCACTCTGCCATCTCATAATGCATATCCTGCAAATTCAGTGCCGGCGTACTGAGCAGACTAGGTGCAGATTCAGCCGCAATCGAAGGCGCGACGGCAGAAATGTCGCCGGCGGGTCGGTCTGCCTCTAGAGCGGCGCGCGGGGCGGCGGTAGCTCGCGGAGCCGGGGCGTCCTGCATTGCGGCGCGCACTGGAGTATTGTCTCCTTTGCGCGTCCGAACTTTGCACTCGGGACACACCCACCCTTTGCCGACGGGAGCTGCTTCCGGAAGTGATACGCATCCCTTATGATATGAAGCTGGACAGACAGTACAGCTAGCGACACCTGTCGAGGAAATAAACTTGCCACAGGCAGCGCACTTGGCCATTATTGATTCGGCGATATAATTGCAGCTAAGTACCGCTACTCTACGGTAGATGGCATAGGAAGTTGTCACTAGACGGAACCGATACCGTTTACTCGACGGTAGATGGCCGATAGTACCGCCGATAGAAGTAACTTCAAGCGAGTCAGGTGTAGCCACTCGCCGGTAGATGGCGCTGCTGCCACTATTAGGTTGGTAGTACGGCTCCCAAGAAACTTTGGTACCGCTACTCGGCGGTAGATGACTGATGGTGCTGCTGCTTGTGGAACCCTCAGATAACTCAGGTTCCGCCACTCGTCGGTAGCTAGTAGAAGGTGCTGCTCGATGGTACCACTACTTGCTGGTCGATGGCGCTTTTTAGAAATTTGCAAGAGTTTTGAAATTCACCCGCACCGTGAAATAAAATGAGACCGATCTCACAATCAAAATTACAAAAATAAAGCGTTTCCCAACTTGCACAGCATCCCCAACACTCACACACAGGCAACAACCGATTGTTTATAGTATGCACACTATCACGGAGCACTCTGATCGGTAATTACTATGAAATTAATAATAAAGTACGGACGTTAAACGAACGGTTACGCGTCTGTGACGTCACTCCATCAATGAGCTGTGTTCCGTCGGGCGTTCGTATTTATAGCAAACTGAGGCTCGCACAAGAAATGTACAGAAATTAGTTTTGAGCGTTCTAGTTTGTTTTTTATAACAATTAATCAAGTTTAACAAATCATTAATTAATAATTTATGATTTGTTAACCGTTTAACAGTTCTTTTAATTATTTAATTACATTAATCAACCAGTAACTTAATTATTATTCGTAAATGTTGAAACTAATCAGAATAAAGTTGTTGTCATAATAGAATCATCTGATTGTTAATTTTAATTATAACCGTCGAACGTCGTTGCGCCGATATATATGTTCATTGTAATTTATTTCAGAATACAAGTGATTTGACATCCGATGAAACTCTAGCGCTGCATCATGAAGAAACTGCTGATACAGAGGTAATTATTATAAACTAGACAAAAAAACACTTTCAGGTCATTTCTATATTTCAATATCAAATTAAATAAATATTCACGGACAATTCACACATTACACTCTAGTCACAAACTAAGCAGATCTTATACTATGGGAACTAGATTGCTGATAGAATACTTAAATACATTTTTTTTGTAAATACATACATAGTTACACCCAGACAGAACAAATATTTGTGTTCATTACATTAACATTTTCTCTGTGTGGGAATCGAACCCACAACCCACAGCATGGAAGGCAGAACTACTACCAACTGAGCTATGACACATGTCAATATGTCAGTAATTTTTTTTTATTCTAATAATTTAGGAACTTTAGTCGGTGGCCGACTATGCCAGTTCCATCGTGCCCTACGGTATTTGCCTCCTAAACAGTATTGCTAAAAAGTCCATATATGGAGCGGTAGATCATGTTAGCCGCATCCGAGTTGGGTGCCGCTAACACGCTCTGTAAAACGCCCACATCGAGCCAATTATAATAATAAATAAATAATAAATAATGCTGGACAATCCACACAACATCATCTAGCCCCAAGCTAAGCAGAGCTTGTGTTATGGGTACTAGAAGACTGACATATGTACTTAATACAATATATTACATAGATAGATATTTTTTTATTATACATATAATACCCAGAACACCCGGAATAAATTATGTCAGTAATGTATAATTGTATTTGTAGGAGGAAGCAGCGGATGTTATATCATCATGCAGTAACCGAGCCGACTGTGAGCAGATGACTTGGGTTGATGCATTTGATCCGTATCTATTCATCAAACAGGTAAATAGTATTTATAATAAATATTCATGGACATTTCACACATCACACTCTAGTCCCAAACTAAGTAAAGCTTGTACTATGGGAACTAGATTGCTGATACACCCAGACACAGAACAAATATTTATATTCATCACATAAACATTTGCTCTGGGTGGGAATCGAACCCACATCCCACAGCATGGAAGGCAGAGCTACTACCAACTGAGCTGTGACGCCTGTCAAAATAATGCACTTTCATTAGCTGTTCCGTCTTATGTAATTGTTAGTTTTGTTTTGTAAGTGTACTATTACTTTTTATGCTAAGTTTATATTTGGGCGTCTAGTCTTTTCGACTCGTGACCCGAGGGCTGGTGAGTATCTGGCCCAGCGTATCAGCATTGCTATTCAGCGCGGCAATGCAGCCAGTATCTTTTACGCGACGATTGCTATTCATTTGGATCAGTTCAACTATCTATAGATCGTTTGTGTGTGTAATGGTCTGTAGATAGCTCATCTGTTTCTTATGTATTTTATATCTACTTACATTTTGTACATTCGGTAAATATAGTGTTTATAAATTACCTTGTGGAGATAGATGTGGTATCTCCTTCGAAAAGGGAAAATCTTCCACGCCGAGCGACCTTTGTCTCGGGGTCGCTCGGACCGATGGATAGTCATCGGTTCTATTACTTATGTTCAAACTCCGTGATAACTTCGTTTGCGCGATCTAGGATTTTTGTCGCCATCTGTTGGTCTGTTGCGTAGACTACGATGTAGTTCGCCATGTAGCGATATAGATGGCGCTACAACTTTCATTAACTGTTTCGTCTTATGTAATTGTTAGTTTTGTATTGTAAGTATGTATATTACTTTATATGTAAATAAATAATGTGTGTATGTGTAGTTGCCGCCATTAGAAACAGTTGCGACGGGGGCTCTTCGCGCCCGGTATCCGGCATTGCCGCTCAAAACACGGACCAGTCCCGACTTCAGTCTTGTAAGTAACAAAAATAATTAAAATAAACTTGAGAGGTGTCAAGAGACACCCGTTTGGAACGAAGTTCTTAATATAATTAATAAATCTTTGTAATTATTATTAATTAATGAAATTAAATTCGTTAAAGTCGCTGCGTTAAATCGCGAGGAGTGGAAGGAGGGAAGGGAGGCCTTTGCCCTGCAGTGGGACGACAATGGCTGAATAATAATAATGAAATGAAATGAATACTTTATTGTACCTTACAACTATTCTTCTTCTTATCGTGTCGACGCTACAACTGTATTTTGTTGTAGCATCGTGTTGGAAAGATTAGCCAGACTAGACACTGCTTTGCCGTGCCTAGCTGTTACCGGTGTGCGCCACGAGGAGGCTCTTTCCATGCACCCTATTACAACTATTGAGAAAAATACATAAAATAAATGTGGAGACAGTTGTGGTATCTCCAACGAAAAGGGAAGATCTTCCACGCCGAGCGACCTTTGTGCGGAGTCCGAGCACCGATGGATAGTATTCGGTTCTATTACTTACGTTCAATCTCCGCGATAACTTCGTTTGCGCGATCTAGGACTTGTCTCTGCCATCTGTTGGTCTGTTGCGTAGACTACGATGTAGTTCATCATGTAGCGATATAGATGGCGCTACAATAAATGAACAAAATACAGAACAATATGCTAATATTAATAATGATAAATATGAATGTCCAGGTGTTGGATCTAGACGAGACTCTGGTGCATTGCTCGCTGCAGGAGCTTCCAGACGCAAGCTTCCACTTTCCTGTCCTCTTCCAGGAGTGCAGATACACTGTAAGTTATTAATATTTAATTTAATAGAATCATACAAAAACCAGTAAGAACCAGGCCGTAGTTTCTTGCCCGTTCTCGTAGGCTCTGGTCGCGTGGAACTGAATTGAAAATCGCGTTCAACAAAAAATGTTTAATGAATCAAGTAAACATGTTTGACGACCGATGTAGCGCGGCCGGTGTAAGTCCGCATGCGACGCGGAGGTTGCGGGTTCGATTCCCGCCTTGAGATAAATGTTTGTACGATCTGCAAATATTTATTCCTGGTGTTTTGGGTATTTTATATGTATAATAAAAAATATCTATCCATGTAATGTATTGTATTAAGTATGTCAGTCTTCTAGTACCCATAACACAAGCTCTGCTTAGCTTGGGGCTAGATGATAATGTGTGGATTGTCCAGCATTATTTATTACATACTTTTTTAATTCACAGGTATTCGTCCGAACTCGGCCACATTTTGCGGAGTTTCTAGCGCGAGTCTCGCGTCTCTACGAAGTTATATTATTCACGGCGAGTAAACGCGTTTATGCGGACCGATTGCTGAATCTACTCGATCCTACCAGGCAGTGGATCAAATACAGGTACAGCTCAGTGGCTCTACCATGAGTTTTTACTATACTATATTTACTACACTCGCTAGCGTCTGTAGTTAAAAAAATGTATGAAGATTTGTACAGCGCCTCTAGCGGATAGTTGGGTACTAAAATTCGTAATACTAATATTGACGTAACTACTGTAGTAAAGTCAGGCGATTTTACTGTGACATCTCATGGTAGAGCTACAGTCGCTACCAAGACTACTATGTACTTACGATTACGTGACGATATACGATTGCTAGTTCATAAATTGAAGGAAAGTCGAATCGGCGACTTTAACGATATTTTGGAGAACAATGGTGAGCTCATATTATATAGTAACAAAGTTGACAGGTGTCACAGCTCAGTTGATAGTAGCTCTGCCTTCCATTCTGTGGGTTCAATCCCCACCGAGAGACAAATGTTTGTGTGATTAACATAAATATTTGTTGTGTCTGGGTGATGTATTCTAAGTAAGTATTTACAAAAATAAATGTATATATAAGTATTCTACCAGTACCCCAAGTGCGAGTTATTGCACACACGGATCGCAGAGACGCAATCGCCGAGCGCCACCGATTTTGTATGGAGATCCAAGCTTCTCAAGAAATCCGCTTGGGACGCTGCTTGGATCTCCATACAAAATCGGTGGCGCTCGGCGATTGCGTCTCTGCGATCCGTGTGCACTAACTAGTACTTGGGGTACAGCAGTCTAGTTTTAATAGTACAAGTTTTGCTTAGTTTGGGACTGTAGCGCGATGTGTGAAATGTCCGTGAATATTTATAATATATTTGTTTCAGATTATTCCGCGAACATTGCTTGCTCGTGAACGGTAACTACGTGAAGGATCTCTCGATATTGGGACGTGACCTGCGAAGGACTGTCATTGTAGACAACAGTCCGCAGGTATAATAACTAATTAATCTTAATTAATAACTAATAATATCTATGTAATGTATTGTATTAAGTATGTCAGTCTTCTAGTACCCAACACAAGTTCTGCTTAGCTTGGGGCTAGATGATATTGTATGGATTGTCCATATTTAATTATTTATTTTTATTTTCGTAGGCATTCGGTTATCAGCTAGAGAATGGCATCCCCATAGACAGTTGGTTCGTGGACCGAAGTGACAAAGAATTACTGAAACTGCTGCCGTTTCTGGAACATCTTGCTACTGTAAGTAATACAACTAGCTGACCCGTGCCCACTTCGTTGGGCATTGACCGTTTTTTCTCTGATTCACTTTGCAAAACGGACTACCACGTAAAAGCCTTTTTATTTTATATAACCTATGACACTCAGCAATAATGTGGCAATCTATTGGTGAAAATTTTTTAAAATCGGTTCAGTAGATCCCGAGATTACCCCTTACAATTTAACAAACACACAAACTTTACTTCTTTATAATATTATTATTATAGAAGTATAGATTAGATTAAAAAAATATATATACAATAATCAAGTAGATGCTCAGTAGAGTCGAATTGTTCTATTATTTGTGTTACTCGCCAAATCACGGCAGCTACTTATTTCAATTTTTTTTACAGAAAGACGACGTTCGCCCCTTCATCCGAGATAAATACAAGTTATTTAGTTATCTACCGCCCGATTAATACAAAAAGGTACTATATATAAGCCTTTTGTGGAATATACAAAGATTTTTATAATATTACAAATTTTTTGGGAAAAAATCAATAATATCACATTATTATCATCTTACTTACCTTTGCTTGAGACTTGTGGATAAAAAACAAAATTAATGATCTTATAAAAATCTTTGTAATTAAATAATCACTTGTGTGGTTTGTGTTATAATATGTATATGTGAGCCCTTTTCTAAGCAATATTGTAAAAGTCTAAATACTACAATAATATAAAAGTCCGCCATTTTGTACAGTCAACGTTAAAAATTAATCTCGTATTAATTCTCCATTTTAAATTTAAAAATTCTTTATTAATAATTACAATTAATTATTAAAGCAACAATCATTTAGAACTCGATGGGGGACCGATAAATAACATTATTTTATATTAGAAAAGGGCTAAATAAATAATAAAAGTAATTAAATATTATTTGAAAATCAGTGACAAAATCCCTATGTATAGGCGACAAAGAAATTGGTTTACCATTTTTGATGACATCTCCCAGTAACATAATTATTCGCTAAGGATTACAGATTGACAGATTCTGACGTAGCAGTTATTAATCTGTCAAGCGAAAATAACCCTTGATGTTTTGTACGTGCAAATGATATTCAGCCTTAGAGTGGTAAAGCAATTTCTTTGTCGCCTATACTTAGTCGATAGATGGCGCTGCGTTTATAGTGTTTCCTATTATACCAGCTAATCTTAATAATTAATAAGAAATCTAAAGAAAAAATACAGAGTTACTTTACACATTTAATAACACTATTTATATCATTAGCGCCATCTAGCGGACGAAATAAAGTGACTTTCCATTTAAATTATTTCAAAAAAACTGTAATTAAAATCTACAGAAATTTGTAAAATAAATTTTGAAGATATACAAGAAAAATCATTATTATTATTAAGTTGAATCTATTAAATAATAAATTTTATTATAACTATATAATCGGCATTCTATTAAGGATATGATTAATTATTTTATATAATTATGCTTAAAAACTTAATTGGATAAATCTGTGATTGTATATTTTTATTATAATCAAAATTTATATATTTCGATTATAATAAAAAATCTAAATTGTATAAATCAATTTATTATTTTGTAAGCTTTTTTAATACGTAAAAATTTTATTGTTTTTTTATAATAAATTTTAAAGTATTATTTTATAAGTCTGATATAAATCACACAAAAACAGTGTTTTTTACATTATTTTATAATAGGTGCTTTTTTACTATTATTTTTTATAATTTCTACACTGGCCTAGTGGTATATTATACCCAAAATTTTATACTTATACATAGATTCAAAACCTTTTAAATATAAGCATCATTTTAAGACAATATAGTCAGACCACGCTGTGTCTGCTATTAATGCCACTCAAAAAATCGAGTTATAAAAATATTTTTTAAATAAAATTATTTTTGCAGACTTATTGTTGTCAGACTATATAGATATAATCACTAACAATTCTTCTTCCATATTGTGAGTTAATGTAAAAATAAAATCAAATAATATACTTAAAATATGTAATAATAAGATATAAAATAATCGAGAAATCCAAGTATACAGGGTTATTTGAAATTAGTGTATCACATAAAATTGGCCATCTCTGTTTATTACTCTGTATTTTGCAAGAGTGAGAATGTACCTAACCTAGCCTCCCGCGACGTATGATTCGGTACTAACTACCTACTACGGTTTCGTGCGTTTTTTTCACCAGTTCAAAGATATTAAAAATCATAATAAAAATTGGTATGGGAAAACTTAAATTTTAAAAAGTCGTAGAAAAAATGTTGTTGGGATTGTAGTATAGAGGCTTCCTGCAAGAGGTGATGCGCTGATTTCAAATAACTATATGAACCATTTTAATAATGTAGACGTCTCTACCGCGTTTACTTTTGAATTGGTTTTGTCATTAAATAAATAATGCTGGACAATCCACACAACGTCATCTAGCCCCAGGCTAAGCAGAGCTTGTGTTATGTACTAGAAGACTGACATACCTATTACAATACATACATATTTATTATAATTAACCTGGCATCTAGAATCACCTAGTACGTATAATAAAAAATATCTATATAATTATGTAATGTTTTGTATTAAGTATGTCAGTCTTCTAGTACCCATAACACTAGCTAAGGCATGAATCTAATGATTTGTAGTTTTATTTATTCTAATGAAGTGTAATTAATTGAGTTTTTTTAATAAAATTTTAAATTAATTAAATGTCCTCATTTTATTATTTGTCAAAGTCAGTTTTTATATTTTACTTGATATTTCTATACACTTTTAATATATTTTATTTTTTTACTTTCAGTTTTTGAAAGTTATTTTCGTGCACCCTGTTTAAAGAATTTTGATTAAAATCTAATTAATTATAATACGTGTCTTTTAGATTGTTAGCGATAAGAAATATTATTCTAAAAATAGGATTAAGAATTTTGTAGTGTCGATAAATAAGTAATAGTTATCGTATTGTTTAATCTATTATTAAAAGTATTTAATGAAATTATTTGTTTTTTATTTTTAAGCTATTGCATAGCTTCTATCGCGGGCCTTGAGCGTGGGGACCGAATCCAGAAATTCCGTAACGAAATAACCTAACACTGTGCATGCGTAATCCAGCAAAAAATGCTATGCAATAGCTTTACCGCGGCAGTCCCCGAGTGACACACGTCATTTTTTTATTTTTTTTCCTTATCAACTAGAAACATATTCTTGGAACTGTTATCAAAATAGATACTTAAAGAAACAAAGAAATAATAAATATGTATTGCTAATTGTTTTACAATGTTAGTTATAAAATACTAATTGATTAATAAAACAATAGTCTCAAACTAAGCAAAGCTTGTACTATCAATATTCATGGACATTTCACACATCACACTCTAGTCCCAAACTAAGCAAAGCTTGTACTATGGGAACTAGACTGCTGATAGAATACTTGTTATACATTTACATTTTTGTAAATAAATAGGTACATAGAATACAACGATACACCTAGACAAATATTTATGTTCATCACACAAACATTTGCTCTGGGCGGGAATCGAACCCACAACATAGAAGGCAGAGCTACTACCAACTGAGTTGTGACGACTGTCAAAACTAAATAATTGTAGATATAGTGGGTTAGGGCCTGCGCAGACCGGGACGGCATGGCAAGGGATTTTAATTTTTACTAATGGACATTCAACCGTACTGTTACAGAAATACGACATAAATTGCTATGCTTTTGGTTGAATGTCCATTAGTAAAAATTAAAATCCCTTGCCATGCCGTCCCGGTCTGCGCAGGCCTTTAGATTTCTAAACCTAGCTAAAACGCTAAGATTAGCAATTTCCGTTAGCATTAAGCTCGAATATGTAAATTATTATCTCTATAATCCATTTATCAATTAATTTAACGTCATAATGCTATTAACGGTTCTAACATATTTTTACCGCGAGATAATATAATATTTATGTACAATAAGTACATTTAATAGGTACATTTCACACAATCAATAATACAAAAAATAATCATGTGACATCTTTGACAGATAGTGTAGCCGCTTCACGAAGAAGAATGGGCAAAACCTATAAGGCCATGACAAAAAAAAACTTGAGAGGTGTCAAGGGGCACCCGGATCTTCTAGGCTCTGGTCGCGTGGAACTGGCACCTAGAATCACCTAGTATGTAAGACGATTCCATATGATCCGCGTGATTTTACTGAATAAGGTAGTTTTGACTTTGACTTTGATGGAACGAAGTTCTTAATTAAATAACTGGCTTGCTTTCTATGAGAGAGAAAGAAACACGCGCACGTCGCACGGCTTACAACTATAGCAAAAAGTGTCGTTACAACTTTACGTCTAGCCCCCTTTCGCAACGCGCGATAAGAAACTTCGTTCCAAATCCGGGTCAAAATATTTTGAAAAAAACTGTTTTCGCTTCGCATTACGAAGGTCCAGAAAAATGGCTATTGTTGAGTTTAAGGCATTTTTAGGTCTTAATTAGGTTTCAGAAATGTTTAAAAATCCAATCAGTGAAAATTGAATTATTCCTGAAAAACATGCATTTTTATAATACCTAGGTAGGTTCTGAGTTTTGGATCTCAGATTTCATACAGGAATAATGACACTAGTGTCCAACTATGGTATTCACTTGGTAGTATCCCGCCATATAAGGACCAATGCTGGACACTGATTTCAATTTTGTTTGTTGGTCAGTTTTGTATAGGAACCAATGTTGGACAATGGTGTTAGTTCTGTATTAGACAAAGCAAAAAATCTTTTACACGATACTCTTTTAGCTATTTTACGAAATTATTTCAAAAACGAGACAATCGCTCCTTATTTAGTGCCTATAGTTATTTTATAAACAATATATATAACAAGATAGCGGCTGTAAATTCAATTAAACGTGTCTAGAAAGTTATAATTTTGCATACTTACCTATGTATTAAAAACGTAAAGAACGTGTTTCAGTCAAAAAGTGAGCGATTGTAAATATAAAAATCCATATTAGGAGATAAGTAAATAGAATTACTCAAATATCAAATGATTTAATAATAATATTTAAGTGGATTAGATAAGTAGACATAAGTGTGTAGGTAGGTAGTATCTTAATCTCCTTCCGTTTCACAAAGTATTAGCTAATACGAAAACATCTAGAAATTCCTCAGAGAATCAATAGAAGCCAACAAAACAACGCTATTTTAGTACCTATAATAAATAAATATTCATGAACATTACATACGTCACACTCTAGTCCCAAACTAAGCAAAGCTTGTAATATGAAAACAAGATTGCTGATAGAATACTGGCATACATTTTTTTTTGAAATAAATACATAGCAACACACAGACACAGAACAAATATTTATGTTCTTCACACAAACGTTTGCTCCGGGTGCGAATCGAAACCACGACCCCACAGCATGGAAGGCAGATCCAACCAACTGAGCTGGGAGTCCTGCCATCCTATATACCTTCTAAATGGTGTACTAAACTATATAACATACTACGTACAACGATGCGTTTATCGCTGTAGTAATTATCAGTAAGATGACGTCGCAGCGGGTCCGCAGTTAAGTCACACGGCTGTACCTAGATACTTTTTCTTTAAGAGCTAAGGTCTTGTCAGCGTAATAGATTCTCCCCCGAAGTTCTTACTCAGGGCAGCCTCCTTGACCTCTGTATAGGTAAGTACGATACGAGGAGCACTTTCGTTTTTATTTGACTCACATAGTGGTTATTACTCACCTACATAGTCAAGTAATTCAAATAAGTTATTTTTATAAAAAAAGTTTTAGATAATGAATAATCTTATTTAGTATTAACAACTTTGGGGGAGACCTTTGCCCAGCAGTGGGACAATAGATATAGGTTAAGGAAAAAAAAAAAGTATTAACAAAAAGCATTGCCCCAGCGTGGTCATGTTTAGATCGCAATACCCTTTTGTAACCAACGTAAAACAATGAATAAAGATAAAAAAATAATAATAGAGATAATCCATTCTAAAAATGCACGCGCGTTCTGCTGTGAAATGCACTAAAAGGTCAACAGATCCAGCCTTTCATTATATTAATGTTAAAATATAAAGACTGACAAGCAGCCAACGACAAAAACGAATTTATTTTTGTATCTACACCATTTTTGCGTGTTGTTTACACGTGTAGAACCACGGCAAAGGCGCATGCATTTTCAAAATGGTTTATTTGTACCAAGCATTTTGATGTTTGCCGAAGAACCGACAGTCGTTGGGGCAAACGGATACTGGAGTGGAGACCGCGTTTAGGCAAGCGTAGTGTAGGACGCCCTCCGGCGAGATGGAGCGACGATCTACGGAGTGTAGCTGGCAAACACTGGATGAGAAGAGCCGAAGACCGGGCTCAGTGGCGCGTCTTGGGAGAGACCTAAGTCCAGCAGTGGACTGATTTAGGTTGATGATGAAGCATTTTGACTATTTAGAGAAGATCCTACATCGGTTTCTACTCAATAAACAGTTGTAATAAGGATGTCCTGTCTTGCCAGTTCTTCCAGACTTTGGTCGCGACGAACTGGCACCTAGAATCACTTGCCACTACGTATGGTGATACTGAATAGTACTTCTAGTACAGGGGTCACCAATTAGTTTCGCTCGGGGTCCATTTAAAAAAATTAAATGATTACCGCGGTCCGCACATTTCATAAAAAAATAAATTATTGAACAAAGGTAATTACGGAAATAACAAAGGTATTTACATATTAATGAGAAAAGTGTCATTTTTTATTGTTGATTTATCTATCTGAAGTTTGGAGTAAAATTGGTGCAAACTATTGACATTACTCATTACATCGCCCGGAATTTTTCAAAAATACTGCGTGGGAAATATTTTTTCGGTCCGCATACAAGGGGTCGGCGGTCCGCATGCGGACCGCGGTCCGCCATTTGGTGACCCTTGTTCTAGTATGTAAGAGGTTTCAAAGTGATCCTTTTTTTTATTTGAATAATCTTTTGAGTTTGACTTAGTTACAAGATGAAGGCAAATCCCGCCTTTCGGAGCAATTTAAATGTATATTACGCATAATCATATTACTATTGTATTTATCGTTTGTTATCAACAATCTATTCTTCCTTATAGATTGCTGAAGAATTATTATCAGAAAAAGTTAAGTAGTTTTTCTGCTTTGGTGATAGAGTTGAAAATGCTATGTTTTGTTGTTTATCGATGTTAAAATATATTTAGTGAATTTCTCTATATATAGGATAATTACACTTTTTTCTTTAGACGGTTATAAACAGCGGGTCCTGTCAAACTGTCACGGGTGTTATTACTTTTTTTGTGTTAGTTTTTGTTAATTTGTGTACTTTTAACTCTTTGAATCATGATTGGTGAGTCTCTGTTTTTTTTGCAATTTATAAAATTATTTTTGTACCTACTATCCCTTGTTCCTTCATTCTACAACCTGGTATTAAATTCTATGGATTTTAATTTAACATAACAACTTTCCTCACCTATCTATTCCCACTGCTGGGCAAAGGTCTCCCCTAAATCCTTCCACTCATCCCTACTCTCAGCTAGGACGAGATAGGTTAGGAATAAAAAATAAAAATAACTTTAAAATGATATCTGTTATTCCGATGTATAAGCTACATTATTGTTAAGTTTCATTAAAATCCATTCAGTAGTTTTTGCGTAAAAGAGTAACAAACATACATCCATCCATACAAACTTTCGTGTTTATAAAGCCCCTCTTGGGCTCCCCTACTTTATGGTATGATAGGTACTGCTTATCTTCTGATGTTTTTAAACACCTAAGCCAGTTTAGTCTTAAGACTAATAATTATTATTTATCAAAAGTTTTAGGCCTAGTTAGATTAACAGACTTAGATAGATAGATAATACTTTATAGCACAACGGATAAATACAACACGTTTTAGAACTAAATTAATTCAATAAAATAGGCGGCTTACTCTCAGCTATAAAGCTGAGAGTGATTTCTTCCAGATAACCGCAAAGACTTAGATACCGTGTGCGTATAGACTTGTATTTCCTTTAATATTTAAGCCATATACACTATAAATTATCGTTAGGGGCACTAGTGTCCAACACTGGGTACTTATGATGCAAAAAATCACAAGTGTGTGACAAATCATATGATTTAGATAAGTATTGTCAAATAGCCTACTATAAAAATTCTTCTTCGTGTCAATGAACACAACAAAAATTTTAAATGCAGTTCATGTAGAACTTAGCCACATTTACCGCATGTCTGTACCTATACCTACTATTGATGAGGTCATCCTTTGTGTAGGTACCGAATAACATAGGTCAGGGGTCACCAATTAATTTCGCTCAGGGTCCATTTTAAGACATGATTTGACAGCCGCGGTCCGCACATTTCATTTCAATTACGGAAATTACAAACGTATTTACATATCAATGAGAAAAGTGTCATTTTTTATTGTTGATTGATCTGTCTGAAGTTTGGAGTGGAATTGGTGCAAACTATTGACATTACTCGTTCCTGCGCCCGGATTTTTTCGAATTAACATCAACAAAAATACTACGTGGAATATATTTTTTCGGTCCGCATACAATGGGTCGGCGGTCCGCACGCGGACCGCGGTCCGCCATTTGGTGACCCCTGACATAGGCTATAATAAGTTTATATTTTTTAATACATGCTACCCGTGCTGCTAGAATAAGAATTAGAATCATTTATTGTAAAACTGTATCTAAAACTGTAAATAGACTTTTACTTACTGACAAAAATACTACCAAATGTTAAAATGTCTACCTAGTGCTTTGAAGATTATTAGCTGAACTATAAATAAAATTTGACTTTAAAATAAAAGAAAAAAATAGATATAAAAAATATATTCAACAAAATATGCAAATCTATACAAAATAAATAACATCAACTAATAATTCTCACATCTATGCATTCACCTCCTTCTAATTCTAATTCCTTTGCTGTGTCTTTACCTAAAAAAAAAAATTTATTAAAAACTTTGTGGTTATATTTGCATGATTTAATTAAATAAATATTTACGGACAATTCCCACATCACATTCTAGTCCCAAACTAAGCAAAGCTGCTGATTGCTGATATAATACTTACATATTTATTTATTTATTTTGTAAATACATACATAGAGTACATAGTAACACTCAGCCACAGAACAAATAATTATGTTCATCACACAAACAATTGCTCTGGGTGGGAATCGAACCCACAACCCACAGCATGGAAGGCAGAGCTACTACCAACTGAGCTGTGATGCCTGCTAAATTGTCCCACTAGGGTGCAAACAGGATTAGGTACACCTAAAATCAACATTTTCATCTACAAAGTTTATCAAAATTGATAGAATTCAACCAGTTTTGAGCAATAGCAATCTAGTTCCCATAACTCAAGCTTTGTTTGGTCTAGGACTATTCTAATTCTGGTTGGGGGAATAAGATCTGCACTGAGGTCCCGCAATGGGGTGTATTGTGCATTGTCCCCCTGCTAACCTCACCCCAGCACAACTTCTTAAAGTAATGGAGAAGGACTTTGGGTTGATGCTATATATTGCTATGCTATATATGTAGGTTTGTTTATATCATAAGACCTGTCGTACTGTATGGATCGGAATGTTGGGCAACCAAGGGGACGGATGAGAGGAGAGTGCATGCAGCAGAGATGCGAATGTTGAGATGGATGTGTGGAGTGACAAGGATGGATAAAATTAGAAATGAGTACATAAGAGGAAGTTTGAAAGTTGCGCCCATAACAGACAAGTTGAAGAGTAATAGGTTAGCGTGGTATGGGCATGTCATGCGGAGGGAAGGAAGCCATATAACAAGAAGAGTGTTAGATATGAATGTGGATGGATGTAGAAGTAGAGGGAGGCCAAAGAAAAGATGGATGGACTGTGTGAATGATGACATGTGTAAGAAAGGTGTGAGCATTGAGATGACGTCTGATAGAGGAGAGTGGAAGAAGAGGACGTGTTGTACCGACCCCACAAAATGTGGGACAAGGGTAGGAAGATGATGATGATATATGTAGGTTTGGGACTATATTGAGTCAACTTTTTTTTAGTTGATGATGATTAAATTGTTTTGTTGTAAATAAATATAATTACCTGAAATTAAATCACCATCGAAATGAAATTTAAGATTATCGAGTGGCTTTTCTAAATGTTCTGCGCACTTCATCATAACCACTAACATCTTGTCATCCGGGTGTATATTTAACACAATAGGTTTTTTAACATTTTGACATTGAAATTTCAACTTAATCCCGTCTGAATCTGTGTTCTTAACAATACTTGAAACGCTTTGGTTTACGATACCTCCGTCTATAAATTTGGCTATATTGTACCCGATCGAGTCAGGACTATCGGTACTTTTAAGTATTTTATCATTGTATGTGAATAATAGCTTATCACGGCTAACTTTTTCCCGTTCAGCGAAATGATCAAAGATCTGACTTAGTTTTTGGAACCGACGGATGCTGAATTTAACAACATCGGAGCTCTGCCAGTAAACTTTAACGGATAATTCCTCGTTGTCCTCTGATTCTTCTTCAACGAGTACTATGTCGTTGGGTTTTGGTTTAACGGCGTTATTGAAGAGCGGTTGATCATCGCATTGGTCGGGGTATTCATCGGTGTTGCCAACGCTGTATACAGGACCGGACATGGCCATACTAGCGGCTATAGCTGCTGCGAAGTCAAATAAAGCTGGGTTGTTTGTATCTGACCATGAGGTAGGCCCGCGCGCTTGTCTCGGGCTTCGCCCTGTGCCCCGGGTTGTGTTGATTGTGTCTGGTATTGTACGCTGACGTCCTCGACCGCGTCTTGTCGTCGCCTGTCTAGCTCTGCCCCTACCGCGGGCTCTAACTCGAGTTGTCGTCACTTGAGCGCTACTTGAATCTAAAACACTTGTGTCTGCGACAGTACTGTTTGTGGCACTCTGAGGTTCTGCTGGTGAAGTGCTAGGTTGACTATCATCAGTTTTCTTGGTTCTTTTCCTTCGTGTAACCTTTTCAGGTAAAATATCGATAGTAGATTCAGTCGCTTGTTTTGAAGCGCGCGTTGTACGTTTTGTTGAGTTTTTCGCGATTATAGCGTCTAATGTGAACTCTTCGCTGTTCTGGGATAGATCACAGTCTTTTTCTGATGTGATTGAATCGTTTTTAGGCCAAGTGTTGTTAGTTTTTTCTTTCAAATCGGCGATTAGTAAGTTGGTCGTTTCAATTTTATCGTCGCTGTACTTACTCTTCATGGAATGCAGTTTTTGCGCTATATTGCCGTAGCAGTCGTCTTCAGAGTCTGAAGACATGTTACGATGTTTAAAAAACTTATTAATGCACGAGAAATAATAAATAATTCAAAAACAACAACTCCCTCCCGTATCGTACAAAATGTTTTTGATTTGATTTGCAATGTTTACAATGTTGCCACCACTGAATTTTTTTTACCCCTGGTTTCAGTGAAAAATACTATTGAAGAATTTATATAACTTAAATTGTATGTGTGGAGGATCAGGATCAGGGAGATTGATATGATCAGGTTTGTCGCGTCGCAAACAGCCAACTGAAATTGTGAAATTCCCGTCCATGGGGATACCAACATAGCAAACCAGCCGAAACAACTGTAAAACCATTAAATAGGTAACATTACCATTGTCCAAGCGCGTATTGTAGGTTTTCCATTAAAAATAAAAAAATGTGTTCCATAACTGCTTACAAGATATAGTATCAGTAAAAAATAAGGTGTCTCACCATAATATATCAACAACAATAACAGATAATACTAATTGATTTTAAGAATTTTTAACGGCGCACGTTCTATTGCGCTTTATTTCAAACAATTCATTCAACTCCGGGTTATTGAACTTTGTGACAGTACTTTTTTTTTTTTTTTTTTTTTTTTTTTTTTTATTTGCTCTTCGGAGCAGGCTAAAGTTTTAGAACCATACCGCCTAGTCTTACGTAAATGTTTTTCTCTTAAATTAGTTTAATTTGTTTATTATTTTATTTACAACGTCTTCCCGTTCACTTTACACTTCTATCATAAAGCATTCACTTTACAGTTATGTTTTTCCCACTTATATTTCGTATATAAGTGGGAAAAACTATTATATTTCGGGAAGTCCACTTATATTTCGTACGTTATGTTTTTCTCTTATGTTAATTTGTTTTCTTCAATATTTCATGCATTCACTTCACAGTTATGTTTTTCTCTTGAGTTAGTTTGTTTTCTTCAGTATTTTATGCATTCACTTTACAACTTTACAGTTATGTTTTTCCCGCCATCCTCAAGATTTTTCGTACGTTATGTTTCTCTCCTATGTTAACCCGTTTTCTTCAGTATTTCATGTATTCACTTCACAGTTATGTTCTTCTCATAAGTTAGTTTGTTACAGTAAATGTTTTTCTCTTAAATTAGTTTATTTTCTTTATTATTTTATTTACAGCGTCTTGAATCCGACAAACAATTCAACCAAATCGACAGTACTTTCTTCATATATACTTTTTTTTTGCTTTCTTTTATTAATCTAGAAATAAAAAGCTATAAATAGTAATTATTATAATAATATAGTACTTAGTAGTTAGGATATAATAAAAACTTAAAAAAATTTATGTTCTTTAATATTTTTTGGCGGTTTTATTATTTTTTGAAAATATTGTATTACACATAATTATCATAAGGAAGTCCATCCTTCTTTTCTTTTCAATTTTAATTAATTATTGTATGCTGATAAAAGGATTTCAGAAACAAATCGTAGTAATCCGTTTACAGAGATGCTATCGTTGTTTTTAAGTCAGATAGTGAAAAAATCACGCCGATCGTCATTGTACTAACCTTATTACATATCGACCTGTTTTTCGACATTTCATACATACCTTTGTTTAAAACTAAGCAAAGCTTGCACTATGGGAACTAGATTGCTGATAGAATATATTAATGTATACCTACTTGTTGGGTAAAAGCTCTAAACAAAGCTATGACGTCTGTCAATGTTTAATTATTTATTTAGCGTTTAATCATCAGTTATTTGGATACAACAGACAATTTTATTCGCTCAAACTGTGCCTTATGTATTATAAATACCTGTACATAAGTATTTTGTAAATACTGTAATACTTAGTCGTAAGTTTTTTTTATGAATATATTATTTCATTATCGATATTTTACTTAAGTTATGCAGAAATATTAAAACAACAAGATGTGTGGCAATTGGGGATAAAGCTATTGCATAGCAATTTTTGCTGGAAGACGCATGCGCAGTGTTAGGTTAATTTCGTTACGGAATTTCTGGATTCAGTCTCCACGCTCAAGGCCCGCGATAGAAGGTATGCGATAGCTTAAAAATATATCTATATCTATCCGTCAGAAATATAAATGACTATAAACCAATTTGTCGTCAGCAAAAAATGTAAGTATGTACCTACTATCAATAAAGATCCTGGTATATGATTAGCAAAATAAATTCAATTATTATAGATTAGTACAATCAGTGTTTTTCACATTTGATAAGTCGATTATTTAGTGTATTTGCGTGTTTTTATATCAGGATCCAATCAAGATGTTATTTTTTAGTAAGTATCTATAGTAGACACTAATAAAATAAATATTCATGTATCGTGCGTGTGCAAATTCAAAAAGTCTCTTCTTCTTCTCTTCTTCTTCTTCCTGCCCTTATCCCACTAGGTGGGGTCGGCACAACATCTTCTTTTCCTCCGTTCTCCTCTATCATCCGTCATCTCAGTATTCACTCCTTTCACATCCATATCATTTCTCTATCAGACGAAATCTTGCTCACTCCTTTCTTACACATGTCATCATTCACAGTCCATCTATTTTTTGGTCTACCTCTACTTCTGCATCCATCTACATTTGTCAAAGGTTGAGAGGAAACTGCAACACAGTTGATTCCAGCGTTTGTAATTTTGTAACACATATTTCGTTCGTTAGAATTTCATTTTTCAATTTCATTTCATTTCAAATTACATTTGTTTATATTATAGCAGATTCCAGCGTTTGTTACCATTTTGTAACACATATTTCGTTTGTTAGAATTTCATTTCTTTTCAAGATTCATTTCATTTCAAACTTCATTTCATCTCATTTCAAATTTCATTTCATTTCAAATTTCATTCATATCTAACACTCTTTTTATAATATGGCTTTCTTCCCTCAACATGACACTGTTTTAAACTCATTCTTTTGTTCTATTCTAGCTCAATCTCTTACTTTCCTGGTGTTGGCGGCCGTTGCCGTGTCTTCAGCTGCCGTACCTTCTCACGAGGTGGAGTTGAAGCCTGTCTTTAAGCCAATGGAAAACATCGACCCCAACACCTTGAGCTGTGATCCTGCTGGCGAGGTAAGCCGTGGTAAGGCGTGGGATAAGGGCAGGGGAATGATGATAGTCATCATTCCCCTGCCCTTATCCCACGCTAAGTGGGGTCGGCACATGTTCTCTTTCTCCACTCACTCCTACCATTCGTCAGTTCTGAGTCTACTCTCACATTTATATACTCTTTCACACAATCCACCCATTCCTTTTCGGCCTTCCTCTACTTGCACGCCAAGCCACACTTACCTTCTTAACTTTCTTAGTAAGCCAATAATCACACATAATTTATAACCGCAAAGTCAAAACTACTTTATTCATAAACATAGACATTTATTTAAGTACTACATTTAGCACACAAAACAGAAACACCAAAAAACAAAAACAAGACGAGTACTTTCATATATTTTTTGTAAACACAAATTTTTGTACATTTTTACATTTGGTCTGCGTTAACGCGGAATTGAACCCACGACCCACAGCATGGAAGGCAGAGCTACTACCAACTGAGCTGTGACGCCTGTCAATATAATAGGCCGCTGTATATCTAGAACAATATTGTTTACCTACATATGATCCATCTATGTAATAAGTTATAAAAAAAAGTATGATATTAAGCCAACGTGACTCGACTCGATAATAAAATTGTAGATTATTAAAGCGATATCATAATTCGATTGATTCGATTTAATGGCTTTTTATTACAATGATTAGAGAGGCTAATAGTATCGAGCTGCAATCTAGATATATTTCTACCGTTCACGATATAAAACAATTACTTAGTACTTATCTAGATTTGTATTTTCTGTACTAGATTCAAGGATCGTGTTAAAACAGTGCATCAAAACCAATTTTGACTTTGACAGTTCATTTTGACATTTAATTTCAAATGCATTTTTATTTTACCCGACGTAGCGGGAAACACTCGGGAGCTTATCCGAGAGCTTAGTCCGAACTTGCATTTTAAAACTCCCTACTCTCGAGCCGAGAGTCGTCTCTCGGATATCCATACAAAAATTAGAGGATACTCTGGCTTTTACAAAATTGAATGTTGTATCTAACTGGATTGATCTACGTTTAGTATTACCAGTGTTCGACAAGTCTTATTAACACCATCTAGGAGACCTTTCTAGTATTCCATAAAATCTAAAACACACGATACACTATTTAATAGCCCATAGTACAAGTTTGGCTCTTAATGCTAGTGGCGTTTCATTACTACCAACATCCGCAATCCATATGTGCTTCCTTACGACCACAGACTACAAAAAAGGGCGCCAAAACGACCCGGAATTTTATTTAATCTGGACTTCAAAATGGAGCCCAACTTTTTTTTTATTTTCACGATATCAGCGAATTCAAAATTGAGTTTTGTTCTGCGGCTGGTTATGCCCTCTGGTTAATACTGTTACTTGCTATAGTTTAATTATGTGATGAAATAAATAATTATTCGTGGACATATCACACATCACACTAGTCCCAAACTAAGCTAAGCTTGTACTATGGGAACTAGACTGCTGATAGAATACTCTTACAATTTTATTTTGTAAATACATTCATAGAATACATAGTTACACCCAACCACAAAATAAATGTTTATGTTCATCACACAAACATTTGCTCTGGGTGGGAATCGAGCCTACGACCCACATGGAAGGTAGAGCTATTACCAACTGAGCTGTGACGTTCATTCATTCATTCGTTCATTCAAAGACGTGTGGCACTCGGGGACTGCCGTGGTAAAGCTATTGGATAGCATTTTATGCCGCCGGTCGGAGTGTTAGGTTATTTCGTTACGGAATTTCTGGATTCGGTCTCCACGTTCAAGGCCCGCAATAGAAGCTATGCAATAGCTTAAAGTATAGTACTAATTATACATTTCAGATCTTCCTTCTTCTGCCTCACTTCACTCACTGCAACAAGTTCTTCATGTGTGACAACGGCAAGGAAACAGAATTCTCGTGCCCATCAGACACTATCTTCGACTTTGAACTTCAGGTATGATATTTAAAAATAAATAAATAATGCTGGACAATCCACACAACGTCATCTAGCCCCAAGCTAAGCAGAGCTTGTGTTATGGGTAATAAAAGACTGACATACTTTAATACAATACGTTACATAGATAGATATTTCTTATACTCATACTTACTTACATATAAAATACCCAAAACACCCGGAATAAATATTTGCAGAGAACAAACATTTATCCCAAAGCGGGAATCGAACCCGCAACCTCCTGTTGCGGGTTCGATGAGTCAAATTTAACCAACTTTATGTGTAACTGAAACTGGTCATCATACAGCTGGTGCTGGTTAGAACCATTGGGACACCAGTACCCCAAGTACGAGTTTGTGCACACACGGATCGCAGAGACGCAATCGCCGAGTGCCACCAATTTTGTATGGAAATCCAAGCTTCTCAAGAAATCTGCTAGGGGCGCTGTTTGGATTTCCATACAAAATCGGTGGCACTCGGCGATTGCGTCTCTGCGATCCGTGTGTGCACAAACTCGTACTTGGGGTACTGCGCAGGTTTTCAGTAATGCCAAGAGAGGATGAAAAAGGTTGATGACTTGCAATTGCATGTACATATCGAAATAAATATTTATGAGATTTCAAATCGAGATTGCTTTTGCGTCGAAAACAAAGTCTTGTTTGTTTGTAATAAAAACTAAAGCCCCATTTAGACGGGGACAGTTGCTCGCCTCGAACATGCGATTATCGAAGGAATATAACACTTTTTTGTCGTCTAAACAATCGCTCTCCTCGCTCGTTGCCTTGGACGACAATCGCCTTGCAATGGAATATTTTTATGTCCGTCTAAACAGAATGACAAAGCTAATTGTAGGCGAGATTTTAGTTCTTGCCTGTGTGTAAACATTTTGATACGATTATGTTATGGCGATTATTGCTTGGAGAGTTTCTCGTAAGGAAACGTCCCCGTCTGAATGGGGCTTAAGTCAAAAATGGCACAGATGGAAAAATAAATGTTTTACCAAGCACTTGACAGATAAGAAATTTCTTGTTCTATCGAACTCGTTATCGCGTGTTTCGCAGACGATGACACACGAGATTTGTGTTATCATCAGATAAGTTAACGATTATCAGGCTTAATTAATTTAGCAGATTAGTATATTTTCTAATTCTAATGAAATTCTTTAATCATACAATGTACCTACTTAAAAGTCCTCAATAGAGGACTAATATTTTTTGGATTTACCTTATACATATTTTGTATATTTATTTATTTATTTCAAAGGCGGTCTTATCGCTTGGCGCGATCTCTTACAGACTACCGTTACTAATACTAAACTTAAACTAAAATGTTAAAAACCTGTACCTACTTAAAAGTCCTCAATATTGAGGACTCGTATTTTTAAGATTTACTTTATTTTTATGTATGTTAAGAATCCAAAATAGAAAATAATGGTGTTAGAGAGAGTATGTATATACCCAGCAGTGGGCTAGTACGGGTGCCTATAATGATGATGCCTATAGATGATGTATTTTACGAGTATCAAAGACAGATTTTCAAAGTTATTTTTTTCAGGGCTGTGATCACAAGTGGAACACCGAATGTTCCCTGCGTGATGTTATTGACGAGATCGATGTTGACGGCTCGGGTGATGATGATATCTTCGGCATGTATGGTGGTGAATCTGAGAACGGACCTCTTGGTAAGTATATCGTCTCAATAAATAATAAATAAATAAATAATAATTATAAAATAAGTTATGTTAACAATTAAAATCAATTTTGAACTAATAATTAGTTCACGTTAGGGTTAGATAGTAATTTATATGTATGCAAAAAGAAAAAACATTAAATCAACAGCATTCGATTGCCAGGAAGAGCCTCTCGGCGATAAGGTCACCATTTTGTCACCATTGTGTTTGCTTACGAATTTTAGTTTTTTGGTTTACTGTCTTTGTAGTATGTAATTTATTTATTTATGTTACACCAACGGCATATTCACACATAATAATATACACAATATATTTGTTACAATCTAGGACAATGTGATATACCAATGTAATAAAAAGTTATCTATTTATTACGTACTCTTCGGTAGGAGTAGAAACCTTAAAATAATGACTAACATCTATGGCTAACCTAGTTTCACAAACAATAAATATATTTCATATTTCATTTCATTTCATATTTCTTTTGTTTCCCTAGATGTCCTAACAGCAGAATCCAGTGCCACCGTGCGTCCTATCTCAGCTATCATCCCTCACCAGTCCAACAGCATTATGAACTGCCAACGCGCTGATGAAGCATCCAGACTGGTCGCGTACAAGTAAGTTATAAAGCACTTGTTGATGCCCGCGATCATCATAATCATCATCTTCCTACCCTTGTCCCACATTATGTGGAGTCGGTACAACACGTCTTCTTCCACTCTTCTCTATCAGACGTCATCTCGCTCACACCTTTCTTACACATGTCATCATTCACAGTCCATCTATCTTTTCTTTGGCCTCCCTCTACTTCTACATCCATTCACATTATATATCGATATCATCTAATTTTTTTTTTTAATTTAGATATCCGTGCACAAGCCGTGTTGGCCGTCATTTAGTAGTTTTAGATGAAAGAGTAACAGATCCATCCATACAAATGTTTTAATTATTGTAAGATAGTATAGAATATAAAATATTTTTATACATCAGAGAAATAGAAACAAAACAAAGATTTAGCTCTTTTACAAAAGCCATTACTACTTGTATTTTTTTCTCAGGAGTGACTGCCAGCGCTACTGGAAGTGCATATCCGGAGTACCTCAGATAGCCTACTGCACTGATGGTCTGTTCTTCAACTCGCTAACACAGCAGTGCGACTTCGAAGCCAACGTGCGTTGCTCCGTCGACCCCGTAGACGAGCTGACTGGAGAATTCATCGTTTACGAATAAATTCTTCATCAGCTTTAGAAAATAACCTAATTCTGATACCATTGAGGACTTTCTTATTCAGCTTTAGAATTCGTGATTCTGATTACGAGGACTTTTCAAAGTCACTATAATTTCTGATTGTTGGAAATCATTATTAGTGAGGACTTTCTCATTTTATAGTGAGATTCGATTAATCAAGCATTCACTACGTCACACAGAAGTAAAAATAATCGCATATTTTTATATGCGCTATCTGTGCTTTAGACTATTAGCGTGATCAAAAATAAACTTGTTCTGCGTTCGAAAGAATCAGATCTAAGTTATTCTACAGCCGTATAGAAAATCTTTACAACAATAGTTCATAGTAACTAATACCAACGCTATGAATTTCTTAGGTTGAACATTTTCTAAGTTCACAAGGAGACTAAGAGAATTTGAGCCTGGATTAGTTTACCGTAGCTTTACGCATATCAAACTATAGTACTAATGTTATTTCTTAAAAATTGGGCTGATAGACAATGAACGATGAGTTTTAATAAGAAATTTATAACCTAAAATGTTTGGATGTTATTTGGCGCCATTTTGTCATTTTCATTCGTCACAGACAATAAAATTATAAAAAGTCTAACAGCTCAATTTATAAAATACATTTTGATATTTAGGAGCAATAGGGATAATATTTCATTTATTTGTAGTAATTCACTAGTTGTGTCGTTATTTTAGGAATATTTGGATACTCAGAATAGTAAAAAAATCGCACGGAATTATTCGCAATTAAAGTTTTATTTATATTCTTTTTATATTGATGAAATTAACTTGATCGTAGAATATTAAGTTGTTGGTTTTTTTTATAACTAATTCTGTATTTTCAATTATATTATATGCCCCTAATTTGTCGATTTGTAATAAAATATTGCATTATTATCATTGTTTTTTTTTTCAATAAACTAGTTATTGAGTATTGTTATGATTTTTTTAACCCATCAAAACTAGCTATTTAAGCAACAGTATTATTATTTAAAATCCTTTTTAAGTTAATTTTACTAAAATCACTAACATACTCTGCTTAGCTTGGGGCTAGATGATGTTGTGTGGATTGTCCAGTATTAAAAACAAAATATTAAAAAAAAAAATACCTACCAGAAATGTTGCCATAAATAAAATGCCAGTTTATGTTCAGTTTTCATATATTTCTTTTATATTGAGATGGATTAATAGTAGGTATTTAGGTTAAGAACCTTGCAGGAGGTTAAAATTGCCAATTGACAATTTACAACAAATACTAGGCAAATACATAAGAACTATAAATTACTCATTAATCTATCAGATATATGCGATTAGATATGTAGGTACACACAATATTTCAGTAGATATAAAATGATTTATGTAGAATGCTGTAGGAATAATATTTACTTCCTAGTATTTACATAGCATAGCTGACAGATAATTTAAATTATATCTGAAACTTATACTAAATAGACACAGGTAGATGTACAAAAAAAGGTATTTAAAAAAGTCAACTGTAGGTACCTATGTATTTTCTGTGAGTGTTATGCAAATCGATTTTGATGATTATTTTTTTGTTGATAGATCATACTTTAGAGATGATTCCATATTTTGATGAGGACCTCACGAGGACTTTTTAATTAACAATTGTTTGATTCATATATTTTCTTGAATACAATACTTAGTCTTAGTAACACCCAGACACAGAACAAGCTGTGTCTGGGTGTTACTGCTCTGTGTGGGAATCGAACCCACCCACAGCAAGGAAGGCAGAGCTACTACCAACTGAGCTGTGACTGTCTATTATCTGTAGTATCTGTAAAGTGTATTGGTAAAATCCTTTATTCGGGGAATTTGAATAAAGTAAAGTAAAAATTGTTTTATTGATAAATTATTTATAATATTTAATTCTTTTTCCCTAAGTTCCATCCGAATGGATCAGTCCCCGGCTTATCAGATCGCTCCATGGAGTAGTAAGGGTGGTCCTGCCAAAATGTCGGCCACACCACGCGGTAATCCTTGTTGAATTTACCTGCGAAATAAAAAAAAAAATGATTAAAATTGGGGTAATAGGAGCGAAATTTCAAATTGAGTTTGGTTCTGTTTCTTACAGAGTACTAAGGCTTGATTTAATAATATAAACGTATTCTATCAGCAATCTAGTTTCCATAGTAGAAGCTTTACCTACTTAGTTTGGGACTAGAGCTTGATGTGTGAAATGTCCGTGAATAATTATTTATTTAATTTAATAAGGTAGCGATGTACATATGTTTAATTTTTTTTATTAATCAATAAGTATTATCATTTAATTCAAAAGAATTAATGCTAAATAGTTCTCAAGAAACAAGCGCTCTCTTCTTCTTTTTTTGTGTTGCCAACCTAAACGTGGTAGTTACGTAACACGTAAACGTTCCAACACTACATGGTCACACATAGTCTGAGTTTTATTTGAATTGACTTGACAACTCTATCGCCAAATGTCACGTAACGTGAGCAAAACGATATTTCGAGACGTAACACGTACTTTCGTGTTGCTCTATACAAATTATACGTAAATGTTTTTAAGAATATATTCAAATGTTTTTTTTTATCCTTTTAATACTTTTGTACTTATATTTTTAGTAAAAGAGTTTTTTCGGACATGCGATTATGCCGTCCTGGTAAATAAACAATTAACTTTGAAATTAACATATAGATAAAACTAAAATAAAATAAAAAGTGCAGTGTAAAATAAAATAAAACAATGGATCTTTATATTTTATGTGGTTTATAAACTTACTCAATTCTTCCATTTCGTCTGAAGTCAGCTCGAAGTCAAAAACATCTATGTTTTCTTCAATGCGCTGTTTTTTTACGGATTTCGGAATAGGTGCCACACCTCTCTGGATCTAAAACATAATACTTACACAATAATTGACAAGCGTTACAGTTCAGTTGGTAGTTGTGATAGCCTTCCATGCTGTGGGTCGTGGGTTTGATTCCTACCAAGAGCAAATGTTTGTGCGATAAACATAAATATTGGTTGTGTTACGATGTATTCTATGTATGTCTACCAATAAGTGTAAGTATAGGTAAGTATTCTATTAGCAATCTAGTTCCCATAGTACAAGCTCTGTTTAGTTTGGGACTAGACTAGAGGGTGGTGTGCGAAAAGTCCATTTAATTTATTTATTTTAATAGGAAACAAAGTACGAGAGAGCGTAACGACATAATAAAAAAAAAGTATCGTAATCAAATCGAGCGAGTGAAGTGTAGTTTCAAGATTAACCGAAAATGCTTTTATCTGTCTGCTTTCGCCTATTTTTCTTGTTTATTTTCTGTTTTGTTTATTAACAAATGAAAAGAAATATGATTTTTCGCCGTCATCGAAATCGGTGAGGAGGACTATATATATATATTATTAACAAAACAATAGTAAGGAATAGGTACATTTTTACTATGAGTTATGAACGTGAAATACTTTAAAACAACGTTTATAAGTATTCTATCAGCAAAAGTAATCCTTAGTTATCTTACTACTACCTTACCTTACTTCCTTTTTAGTTTTTCAATATTTATTTATTTAAACTTACCAAGTATCTAAGAACAATTTGCGGAACAGTCTTCCCCTTTTTATGAGCTATTTCCTTTAAAATAGGATCGTCTACTCTCGGCGCCGGCGCAGTAGAATTCTTCATGTCAAACAAAGACCCGAAGGGTGTGTAAGCCATAACCATAATATTTTGATCCTGGCAATAATTTAGCAGCTTGTTTTGAGCTAGATTTAAGTTTACCTGTAATAAAAACATAGGTAGAGACTATACATCTATATATATAAACTAGTCTATATATATAAAAATCAATGCCACTTTTCGTTGTTATTTTATAACTCAAGAACGGACTCACCTATCCAAACCAAATTTTTAGGCTTTAGTCGGACTAATTAGCAGATGGTTTATAGGTGAAGTTTGCTTATAATCTGTCGACATTTAAGGCGGAACAGAGTTCGCCAGGGCAGCTAGTTATGTATAAAAATCTCACCTCAACTTGCAAAACTGCAGGTTTTATGTCACTATTAGCTATTAGTCTGTCAATTTGGCTGACGTTGAAGTTTGAGATGCCGATAGATTTGGCCAGGCCCAGCCTTTTCACTTCTTCCATTCCTTTCCATGTATCTAGGTAGTCGATGACATCAAATGCTGTGTGATCTGGCTAGAAAAATATTCAACAGTTCAGATTTAGATAATTTGGTAGGTCTTTCTTTTATCAACCTACTCTGTCCCACTGCTGGGCTAATATCGACACGATCTACCAAATAAAAGAGGGAGACCTTTTAATTGGTTGAGTGATCGTGTTAAATATATTTTTTACATTACACAAAGCAAAAAAAAAAAACTAAAATTTGAGAATAATGTAATAAATATAGCCTCGGTTTTTGAAGTAGCTGAAAATAAAATTATAAAAAATTAGTTTCGCAACGCGGAAACAAAATTATTTTAATAAAAAAGCGATATCATAATCCAATTTGTTCACTTAATTAAAGAGATATTGATCTAAACATTGATTTCTACTTAATAACCGTCATTTGTCGGTCATTATAGTCTAAGATCCGGCTGCAGGATGACTTCGCTCATCTGTTTTTTGCTTAAAACCGATTTTTTATGTATATTTATAATTAGGAGAATATATATTTATCAGGGTGCCTAGCAAAATTTGGCCGCATGTATGTTTAATTAAATTATTTTTAATTGGTTTCTGGGAAAACATTTCGTTCACTTGTTTTTTAAATAAAATAACGTCTACATCATAGCAATTTATATGAAGATTCAAAAAAATCACGGCTGCCGTTGCGCACTTGGCCGCACCTCTTTGCAGCCAGGTGTAAACAGGTATGATTTCGATACATTTATACGTTCATAACGTTTATTTATAAATTATACATCAAATTAAAGCTAATTTTTTTCTATTTATTACCATATATGGGTGCCTAATGAAATCTAGCCGCAAATAAGGGGTGCTGGCTTTTAAAAATTATAAATATCTAAGGTAGAGTGAAAGAGAGTTAGCGCGTAACATCATTTGTCAGAAGAGGATAGCGATTGCCGGCTGTGCTACGCTTTTAAGCCATTGCGCATGCGTCGAATGTTAGTGTTCTCAACCACCGAGGAGTAATATACGACTTAATAAATAATCCAAAAAACATGTCTTCCTTTTCAAAAAGATAAATTTGAATATTACTTACAAAAAAAATTATTTAATATTTATTTAATATATTTATGACTATACAGTATTTACAAAATGTACATAGTCATATAAAATACATAAGAAACAGTTGAGCTATCTACAGACCGTTGCAAACGATCTATAGATAGTTCAACTGATCCAAATCAGTACCAATCGGAAGCGTACCCAAGACACTGGCTGCATTGCCGCGCTGAATAGCAATGCTGATACGTTGGGCCAGATACTCACCAGCCCTCGGGTCACGCGTCGCTTCGACTAGACGCCCAGAAATAATTTTGAAAACGCGGTGGGCCTCGGTACCCCACGGACCTAGAGTCTCGACCCCAAGAGGAGCAAACATGTATGCCCTGTCGAGACCTGCATATTTGCGTCTCTTGAGATCCTCGGCCGAATCCGCCGCCGCACCAGCCCGAACGGATGTCTGTGACAGGTGAGAATGTGCAAGGGTATCGACACAAGTTGCGTCCCACACCAAAGGCCTTCCCGCCTCCCACGGAACAAGCGTCATACCGTCAGGCCGTTTACCATCGTCACGCATCAGACCATTCGGCTCTAGAATGGCTGGCACGTTCACGCTGGTAAAAGCCCGCCGGATGATGTCTTTGAGGCTAGCATTATATTAATGACATTATTTAATTAATATAATTAGTATTAATTTAAAAAGTATAAAAATAAAACCAAGGTGACCTAAGTAAAAGAAAATTTTATTGTGAAAGTACTATTTGAAATTTTAGTAGATTTTGTTCAGGGATTAAATCGTTTGTTACATGTTAATTAAACATTTAAGCAAATAAAAAATTTCAATTAAAAATTTTCACTAACATTCGACGCATGCGCAATGGCTTAAAAGCGTAGCACAGCCGGCAATCGCTATCCTCTTCTGACAAATGATGTTACGCGCTAACTCTCTTTCACTCTACCTTAGATATTTATAATTTTTAAAAGCCAGCACCCCTTATTTGCGGCTAGATTTCATTAGGCACCCATATATGGTAATAAATAGAAAAAAAATAGCTTTAATTTGATGTATAATTTATAAATAAACGTTATGAACGTATAAATGTATCGAAATCATACCTGTTTACACCTGGCTGCAAAGAGGTGCGGCCAAGTGCGCAACGGCAGCCGTGATTTTTTTGAATCTTCATATAAATTGCTATGATGTAGACGTTATTTTATTTAAAAAACAAGTGAATGAAATGTTTTCCCAGAAACCAATTAAAAATAATTTAATTAAACATACATGCGGCCAAATTTTGCTAGGCAACCTGATAAATATATATTCTCCTAATTATAAATATACATAAAAAAATCGGTTTTAAGCAAAAAACAGATGAGCGAAGTCATCCTGCAGCCGGATCTCGTACTATTAGGTGATTTTGACGTGTGAAACACCGATAGCTAGGACCTTGAAGTAAAGTTTTAAAAACAACTATGTATGTAAATGGATCCTATCTACTAATAATACAAAGTATACGGCGAAAGTTTGTATGGATGGATAAATAGATATTTATTTATTTATTTAAAGGAAAACCAACAGCACAAATAATAAAGAATGAGACAGAACAAAATAGAAAACATAAGGCCAATAAAAGGTTTTCATGAGTAGTAAAGAAGTAGAAAAAGTGTGTGAACATAGCAAACACATAACAGAAAGATAGATTTTAAATACTCAGATATAAATAGACTAACAAAATAGTAATAAAAGAAGAAGTCGCATTATAATATATACTTATATAGGTAAATTAGTTAAGAAGATATGGTGATTTCTTCTCTTCCTAGTGGAAACTAGGAAGAGAAAAAATCATCCGTCAGCCGCCGCCTCACGGATGCAACACTAGTGCAAAAGAGATCCAGGTTGACTTGCTTTGACAGCTTATTAAAATTATCACTGGCTCGACATAAAAATGAATTTTGTCGGTAGTTCGTCCCAACTATAGGAGTGTAGATAAGTGGATTGTATCTTATATTCACGGACAATTCACACATCACACTTTTAAAGTGGACTATTAGTCCCAAACTAAGCAAAGCTTGTACTATGGGAACAAGACTGCCGATAGAATACTTTTTACCTACATTTTTTTGTAAATACTTACATAGAATACATAGTCACACCCAGACACAGAACACATATTTATGTTCATCACACAAACATTTGCTCTAGATGGGAATCGAACCCACGACCCACAGCGTGGAAGGCAGAGCTATTACCAACTGAGCTGTGACGTCTGTCTGGATGGATGTTTGTTTGTTACTTTTTCACGCAATTTTTTTTTGTTTGAAAGCCCAAATTGATCTTATTTTATTGAACCAATAGATTTTGTTGCTAACTAAGCTTGACTTCTTACACAACTTCTTAAACTCTCGTGGTTTCAGACTAGACCATCATCGCATTTCTCAAAAACCAACTTGAGGCCCGAGTACGAGTAAATGCCGCACGCAAACGTATCTGCACGGTGTATGTGAGTGACACTACGATAGCAGCTCGATTGACGAACGTAGAAGCGTCACCACGGACTGTGTAACGTTACAATACGTTTACGTGCGGCACATTCATTCCTGTCGCTCTACCATGAGTGGTCACAGTAAAATCGCCTGACTTTACTACAGTAGTTACGTCAATATTAGTATGACGAATTTTAGTACCCAACTATCCGCTAGAGGCGCTGTACAAAACTTCATAAATTTTTTAACTACAGTCGCTAGCGAGTATAGTAAATATAGTATAGTAAAAACTCATGGTAGAGCTACTGCTCACATCTCTGTATAGCGCATTTCAAAATGTACCTACTATCTGTTCCGCTCTGTGAAGCGGCTCTTTTCAGATTAGTACACCATATTAGTAGTATAGTCGCTTAGCGGCTCAAAGTCCTTCGTCAAATTTAAGATTTATATAAATAAATCTCTGTATACTAAAGTGATCTTAAGACGAATGAATATGTCAAAAAACATGGTACTTACAGTGACAGCTACCGGATTGTGTATGAGATATAAATCAACGTAGGTAAGGTTGAGTTTGCCAAGAGATTTATTTAATGCGCCTACCACGTCCCTTTGTTCATTGAGGCCGAGCTGAAAAACATAGTTGGAATGTTATAGACATACGTTACCGTCTAACCGCGTTTTTTTTCTATTGCTTCGGCTACATTAGCGGGCGAATATTCGTATCGTGTTGGCGCGACAAATACATCGTGTTCGGGTATAGGCGATCTTCTTGTCTAAATACTACGCGATGACACGATGTACCCGGCCACATACATCGCGTTAACACGAATATTCGCCGTAGCCCGCTAATGTGGCCCCAGCATATCAAATATTTAAAAAAACTTGAGAGGTGTCAAGGTACCCGGATGGAACGAAGTTCTTAATTTAATAACTGGCTTGCTTTCTATGAGACAGAGAAACACGCGTACACCGCACGGCTTACAACTATATCAAAAAGTGTCGTTTCAACTTTTGTCTTATTTTTTTCTGTCTAGCCCTTTTTCGCAACGCGCGATAAGTAACGTTCCAAAAAAACTCGGCGTCTATATAACATCTAGCAAGTTAAAAAAACTATACAAAAACTATAAACATGCGGTCACAGATAACGATGGTGATTGTGACAGATACAAGTTGTATACTTTTAGGGACTTTTGACATATCATTTGTAATGACGTATTCAAGGCCTGCACAAAAAATAAAAAAAAAGGTAGCACTCCGGGAGTGCCGGCAGAAGTGAAAACTTCAATATTAACGTTGTGTTTTCACTTTTAAGTTTTCACTTCAAAAATATAACCACAGACGTCATAATGACAATGACAATCACAATGACACAGACACATTCGCGCAAGCGCCCTGTGCCGCCTAAACAGAGCACACTCAGGCACGGTAGAAAGAGTGGGAGATACTAGTTCCTCTCCCTTCCCTCGATCTTACGCTTTTTATCAACGTCACGTGACCCTGACGCGAGTTTGAAAGTTTTTACCCACCCAGCGCCGCTAAAGAAGTTTTCACTTCAAAAATATATTTGAAAACTTCTGATTATATACGTTTTTTACTGTGTCCCGCTTTCAACGAAAGGATCCCGCTTTTTTCACTCAAATATTTCCAAAATCCCGACTAGGCAAAAAAAAAATCTGGCAACGCTGGATACAACACAATGATTGGTATCATTGGTGCAGTTCAGTCACCGTCTAGACTTGTTAGGGCTTGATTACATGTTGCGAATAAAGAAGTAGCACACGAGTTTATACACAATAAGTATGATGAAATGACAAAAATCACCTTAGTTACTACAAATATGTCTTCTCTAGGAACTGATGATAGAAGAACTGCTTTACCGACTTGTTCTTCGTTTCTATATGTGGATGCTGTGTCTATCATTCTGTAAATTAAAAAAAATCAACGATTATTAGGTAGGTACCTGTATTTGTACAGTAAAAGTCAACTTTTTGTTACCCGATTATTTGATTCTGAACCAAAAAGGTACCTATATTTGTAAAGTAAAAGTCAACTTTTTTGTTACCCGATTACTTCTCCGATTCTGAACCAATGTTAATGATTATATTTTTGTTCGCTAGGTCATACTTCAAAAGTGATTCCATATAATTATAATTAGGTTCTGATGAATACTTTTTGAGTAATCTTGATTAGTCTCAATAACTTGAAGCATTACATGCAAAAACGCTTCGATAACGCAATCTAGGAATCAGCGCTGGTAGCGACATCTAGTTGTAAAATTGGAACTAAACATACCTTGTCCGTATTAAAGGAGGTTTTATTATTATTTTCGTACAATATCATTATTCTAAATATGTAACATACCTGTATCCGGCATCCAAAGCCCAGGTCACAGGCTCTTCAACTTCTTTATCATAAGGTGTTCTTGCTCCATGCTAAAAAGGCGTTTTTTTAAGTTAATGACTTAACTGTATGTATTTTATTTGTACTTGTATATAATAAGTTGTAAGTCATCATCGAGAGGAGCAGAGGGCTTAGTCTGAGGTTGCATTTTAAAACTCCCTACTCTCGAGCCGACATGTCGTCTCTCGGATGTCCTTATATTTTTGTATGGATATCCGAGAGACGACTCTCGGCCCGAGAGTAGGGAGTTTTAAAATGCAACCTCGCACTAAGACCTCTGAGCACGAATAAATGTGATAACGTAAAGTCTTAATCTACCAAAAAGTATTTACTACAAATCTCGGTCAAAGTCCGTAAAGATATTATGATCTGTGGTCAAAGGATTTCAAATTTAGAACATTCAAGGGCTTAGTACTACAAGCTTGCATTTTTTAAAACTCCCTACTCTCGAGCCGAGAGTCGTCTCTCGGATATCCATACAAAAATGAGAAGATATCCGAGAGACGACTCTCGGCTCGAGAGTAGGGAGTTCCCACCGTACCTACTATCGTTCGTTTTAGGTAAGTTCAAGTTTCGACGATCGGACAAGTAAGAGTGTAAGTAGTTTATTACTAACGTGATGTTAAAGATATTGGCACTTGACGCCTGGCAAAATAATATGAGCTGCAATATGTAAGCTTCTCAAATAATTTGACAGGGGCTTTACTGTGATTTTAATTTTAAACAGCTACACTAACGGCCGGTTTCTCGAACGATGATCAACGAAAAAATCAAACAATTACTATGTGTCAAACTCGGATCAATCGTGATTTGGGTTTCCAGAAACCGGCCGTAATAGTTTTAGAACTTAATCTGCTACAAATCAATACTACATATTAATATTTTGGTAAGTATTCGGGTTCGAATAAGTGATTGATATTTTAAAACAACTATTTAAAACTCTAGACATAAAAATCGATCATTTAATTAATGAAGAAAATAAAATTGGTAGTACTTACTTCATCAAAACCAACAAATGTGCCTAGTCCGAAACCGGGCATAGTGTTGCCATCGTTAAGCGGTAACCACGGAGCTTTCCCGCTTTTTTTGACATCTTCACATAACTAAAATAATAAAATTGCATTATGTTTAAGATTATGTAAGTTATTTATTATTCCTCTTTTTTTTAACTCATTAGTGTATCATTACTAAGTTAAATTGACACCGCACTGAAACTTCAGTACTTAATTTAGTTTAATTGTAATTCTTTGTAATAAGGATCATATAAAAAAACGGTAGGAACCAGGCCGTAAGTTTGTTGCCCGTTCTTCTAGGCTCTGGTCGCGTGGAACTGGCACCTAGAATCACCTAGTATGTAAGACGATTCTAAATGATCCTTGTGATTTTACTGAACAAAGTAATTTTGTCTTTGACTTTGACTTTGATTTAACTTTATTGGTTTTGGGTTATAATAACGACCATATTGTGCATTTTGATAATTCTGTAATAGTCGTAAAATTGACAATAAAATTTTCCATTACAACTCCTGTATAACTAAAACTGAACTGTCAGTTAAACTATCTATAGATCGTTTGCAACGGGCTGTAGATCTGTTTCTTATGTATTTTATATGCCTATGTACATTTTGTAAATACTAAAACTATTATTATAATTAAAATATATAACTTACCGAATTCACAAACAAAGAACTCAATAAAATAACAGTAAACAACATTCTTGTATTATATCTAAACTGGAACTGCAACTTACGCACATTTATACGCAATTAAAGGTACAAATAAAATGTATATTTATTGGAAAAGCTATACTAGGGTCAGGACGTAGGGTCTAAAGTTCCAATGTAGACAAGAACAATCTATTTATGAGTCATTCATATTGATTAGTCGACTACTTTAAAGTCATCACATCTCGATTTTTTTAACTTATGTCGTTCAACTTATGTCATAGAACCGTTATTTCTGCCGCCAAACAGTGATAGAATATTTAGATAAATTGTTTTTTGCAAATACAAACATACATATAATATACTTACCTATCTACATACAGAACACCCAGACACAGAACAACTATTTATATTCATCACACAAACATTTGCTTCCCACCCGGAGCAAATGTTTGTGTGATGAATATAAACCCACGACCCACATGGAAGGCAGAGCTACTACCAACGGAGCTGTGACGCCTGTCTCTTAAAAAGTCTAGCAGTGTATCTAAAGTAGTATAGTAATAGCAGTACAAAATCTCAGTCTTCAAGGTGAACAAGATATGAGTTCAATACTTCGATCTTGATTTATAAGTTTATTACCTTCCGAGATTTACATAGAACTTTATTACTTTACATTAATATACCTTTTAATCTGAAAAAGTGCTTTTGTATTGTTTTTTAAAGAAGAATGTAGTGTATGTCTTGAAAGAAGTAAATAATAGGTACCCATAACACAAGCTCTGCTTAGCTGATGTCCTGTGGATTGTCCAGCATTATTTATTTATTTAAACTAATGAAAACGAAACATTATTATGCCTTTATCAAATTAGTCACGTACCTAATCGTTGTAGGTTCGATTCACAACCAGAGCAAAATGTTTGTGTGATGAACACAAATATTTGTTCTATGTGTGGGTGTTTTCATTCTATCAGCAATCTAGTTCCCATAGTACAAGCAGTGTTTAGTTTGAGACTAAAGCGTAGTGTGAATTGTCCATGAATATTATAATTTTTATTTATTGACATACAACAATAATGCATCTGTATATGTTCTGGGTATTTTATATGAAGTTATAATAAAAAATATCTATCTATGTAATGTATAACTTGTATTCTACGACCGATGTGGCGCGGTGGGCGATGGTCCGCCTGCGACGCGGAAGGTTGCGGGTTCGATTCCCGCCTCGGGATAAATGTTTGTATGTTCTGCAAATATTTATTCCGGGTGTTCTGGGTATTATATGTATAATAAAAAATATCTATCTATGTATTATATTGTATTAAGTATGTCAGTCTTCTAGTACCCATAACACAAGCTCTACTTAGCTTGGGGCTAGATGATGTTGTGTAAATTGTCCAGCATTATTTATTTATCTTTTTGAAATAAAATATCAAAAAACTATTTATTTATTTATTTTAATCCACTTTCTTAATTAGAGCATC
Organism: Ecliptopera silaceata; assembly: GCA_932527185.1. Classification (NCBI taxonomy): domain Eukaryota; kingdom Metazoa; phylum Arthropoda; class Insecta; order Lepidoptera; family Geometridae; genus Ecliptopera; species Ecliptopera silaceata. Next base: position 1,099,094 of record OW052217.1, on the reverse strand, counting down.
CATCTTTCCACTTCATCAAAGTCAACGGAATATCCATTTTCTGTGGGACTTTATCGAACGGATAGTTTGTATAATCTTGCCAAAAGAACGGACGCACACAACGGAACGCGCATTCAAACTTCTCCAGTGTTGCCACATCGTCTTCGTCTATCGTAAAGTCGAAAATCGCCGCGTTTTCGAGAACACGAGATTTCGTAATTGTCTTTGGTATGCTGACTATACCACGTTGAAACTGTAAAAAAAAAACGCAGTTTTATATGGTTTGTTTTCGAACGAAATTTATTTCGTGTCATGAAAAAGTTGTACTAAAAATGGACTACGTTTAGTACAACTTTTTCAACTTTTTCGTTCCTTCTTATAAAAAGTTAGCGTTGACTTTATGTCACCAATACGCATAATATTCTTAAATTTTATAGTGATTATGTATTTTTGTGTTTTTGTCTTAATATACCTACCTAATTGTTCCGAACCGTTTTCATTAATACATTTCTTATTTAGATTCTGTGCCAAAATATGCTTTTTTTAGTTATCTATAGATCGTTTGCAACGGTCTGTAGATATCTCAACTATTTCTTATGTATTTTGTATATTCCTATGTACATTTTGTAAATACTGTAATAGTTATGATTAATACAAATAATACTTACAAGATACCTCAATGCGATTTGTGAAGCAGTTTTTCCATATTTTTCCGCCATTTTTAAAAGTTTTGGATTATCTAATTTCGGCTCAGGACTGTTTGGTATAACACGACTGGGGACCATAGTTCCAAAAGGCGAAAATGCGACTACTAAGATTTTATTCGCCTGGCAGTAAGAAACTAGCTCGTTTTGACCTAGGTTTAAGTTTATCTGTGAACAAATACACCTCATCAGTAAAATCATAGAATCAGAATCTGTACCCCAAGTACGAGTTTGTGCACACACGAATCGTAGAGACGCAATCGCCGAGCGCCACCGATTTTGTATGGAGATCCAAACAGCGCCCCTAGCAGATTTCTTGAGAAGCTTGGATTTCCATACAAAATTGGTAGCTTGCGATACGAAGGCGATACGTTCGTATTCATGTGCAAAACTCGTACTAGGCCCTCAGCTCTGCTTAGCTTGGGACTAGATGATGTTGTGTGGATTGTCCAGCATTATTTATTTATAAGATTACCTCAACTTGGTTGATAGCTGGTGGAACCTTGCAGTTATCTAAAAGCCTCTTCAGCTGATCAATATTGAAGTTTGACACACCAATGCCTTTTGTCAGACCCTTGGCAAGGACGGATTCAAACCCACGCCAGGTTTCTAGATAGTCGATCTTTTCGTCCACTCCTTCTTGCTGAAAAGAGTAACAACCATACAAGTATGTACATATACAAGTATGTATGTAGTTTATTAGTAAGTGTTAGTATTAAGTAGTTTATAAAATATAGTTTTGTTATTATACCGTTTGCAACGGTCTGTAGATAGCTCAACTGTTTCTTATGTATTTTATATGATAATGTACATTTTGTAAATACTGTATAGTCGTAAGTTTGTTTGTGAATAAACTAGACATAGTTATTATGTATTAATATTTATTTTTTGTCGCACTTCAACCCCATTACTGATACCACTTGAGTTGGCTGGTAGAAAATGCTTTAACATTAAGTTCGACTTTTATATACATATAAGTCAAAGTCAAAGACAAAATTGCTTTAATCAGTAAAATCACAAGGATAATTTAGAATCGTCTTACATACTAGGTGATTCTAGGTGCCAGTTCCACGCGACCAGAGCCTAGAAGAACTGGCAAGAAACTTACGGCCTGGCTCCTACCGTTTTTTATATGATCCTTATTACAAAGAATTACAATTAAACTAAATTAATTACTGAAGTTCCAGTGCGGTGTTAATTCTACTTAGTAATTATACTTAGTATTTTTTGTGTAATTAAGAATTAAATAAATACATCCATACAAATTTTCGCGTTTATATAAAAATAATAGTATTTTTAACAACTTACAGAAATAGACATAGGCCAGTGCATGAGCAGCATATCTACATAGTCGAGATTCATTCTCTCCAACGATCCTCTTAAAGAAACCTCTACATCGGCCTCTCTATGGTAATGTTGCCATACCTGAAAGATCAATGACAGGCGTCACAGCTCAGTTGGTAGTAGCTCTGCCTTCCATGTGTCGTGGGTTCGATTCCCACCCAGAGTGCTTAGTTTGAGATTGCATTTTAAAACTCCCTACTCTCGAGCCGACAGTCGTCTCTCGGATATTCTTTGTATGGATATCCGAGAGTCGACTCTCGACTCGAAAGTAGGAAGTTTTAAAATGCAAGCTCGGACTAAGCACTCAGAGCAAATGTTTGTGTGATGAACATAAATATTTGTTTTTATTATTTTAATCTGTGTACCTTAGTAGTTATAAACAAATCTTCTCTCGTCACAACTCTAGATTTTATTTTCTCGTTGACAACTTGTCCGATTTCCGACTCGACTCGGTACAAATGTGCGGTGTCTATGTGTCGATAGCCGATGTCGATGGCGTAATCTAACGCTTCCATCATCTTTGGACAATCTTCTACATAAAGCTCTTGCTGGAATAAATAAATTCATTTATTTATTAACACTTACGGCCGGTTTCTCGTACGGTGATCAACGAAAAAATCAAATAACAATGTGTCAAAACTCGGATCAATCGTGATTTGGGTTGTTCATCGCTTGTCATCTGCGAAATACCTATTCAACAACAGTTCAGATGACAAGCAATGACCAACCCTAATCACGATTGATCCGAGCTTTGACACATTGTTATTTGATTTTTTCGTTGATCATCGTTCGAGAAACCGGCCGTTAGTTTAACTTTACAAATAAGCGTAATACGTTAAATCTAATACTTATTTAAGCTATATATATATATTTTAACCTATACTGTCCCACTGCTGGGCAAAGGTCTCCCCCAAAGCCTTCCACTTATCCCGGTTTGGCGACAATACAGCAACCCCTCTCCTGGGCGTCCAGATCATCCCTCAACTGCCTCATAACATAAGCCTTTATAAAAAAAAATCTATCTATAAAAGAGTCGTCAAGAAGAGGGCCAAACACGAATTCGTGTTACAATAGTAAATGTAACGTACTTTTGTAATGGAAAAGAACAGGCTTAAGCGACATAGCTCTCGTGGCAGCGAGGAGAAAATGGAAGTGGGCAGGTCACATATGCCGTAGATCAGATGACAGATGACAGATGGGGCAAGAAAGTTTTAGAGTGGAGACCAAGGACGGGCCATAGAAATGTGGACCGTCAAAAAATAAGGTGGACCGATGACCTGGTCAAAGTTGCGGGAAAGAGCTGGATGCGGAAAGCTCAAGATCGCTCAGCATGGCGTGCATTGGAAGAGACCTTCACTCAGCATTGGGTGGCAACAGGTTGAAGAAGAAGAAGAAGACTTTTGTAATAGTATTAATAAACTAAAGTTCCAGTAAGGAGCTTTGCTAAGTGAAAACTAGATGGCGTTGTACAATTACCTTAGAATTCAGTCCCAACCACGTACCGTATCCAAGTGCCGGTATATCGGCGCCATTGTTCAACTTTATCGTGGGAATGTTCACCTGAAATCCGAAAAAACGTTAAATAATACCCGGGTATTATATCTCAATTATATACTATAAAAAGTTAAAAACTATCTTATAAAAAGTTAGCATAGACTTGATGTCTTAATTACATAATGATGGCATAAAGTCAACGCTAACTTTTTATAAGATTGGAGGTAATAAATTAAACTACAGGCTAGCTTTATACGGTTTGGGCAAAAATATATTCAAATAAGTACGAATCAAATTCTATTAGATTAAGGGGTATTTCCACCAACTACACGTAATACCCCATTTTTAGATGATTTTACATAGCGAAACTATTAGAAAAAACACGTCGACTTTAATAAAAAATACTTGAATGTTACATAAACAATAGTAGGTAGATTACGTAAACAACTAAGATATAATGAGATAGGTAAGTAATTTTAAATAGGTAGGTATGTAGTGATTTATTTATTTATTTATTTATAGGCAACGCCAACAGCACACATAGTAAACATTTTATTTATCACTTACAGGTCTAATTAAACTATACAATGTGTGCCAATTATAGGCATGCACAACATTCGTAATAAACGGACAACAGGAAATAAAAGTACAATAAGTAAATGAAGATACACAATACAACGAGCGAGACGAAAGAGAGAAATAAAAATAAAACTGAAAACATTATAAACTATCTACACAAACAAAAAAGAAAGAAAAAAAACCTAAATTATTATTATTACTTATACTTAAACATAATCACACACACAGACAGTTAAAACTAGAAAAAGTATTGTTTAAACTTATCCTAAACTACAGCTACTTAACCTAAACTACAACTAAGTCATCAGATTGAGAGGTCTGGCACATATTAAAGAAGTATTTAAACATTTTATTCTTATAGACTGACAGAGAGTCACCAAATGGATCCAAATTATTATTAACTTTTTGTGATATAAAACTATACTCTTTACACATTCTAGTCAGCGGAGAATTGAGACCAAGATTAGTTCGTGAAAAAGGGGTGTTAAAAATGTTACTGATAGGTTTTCTAGGGTATTTGTATGGAACTGAGAGTGATATTCGACTTATTAAATTACTGCATCCGGGGCTGCCGTTTATAATTTTATGTAAAAAACACAGGTCCAGGATTGTTCGACGGTTTCTAAGAGGTATCATTTTAAAATATTTTAAACGTTCACTGTAAGGTTTTTTATGGTAAATACCAGGTGAGATAAATGCAAGATGTCTAGTAAAATGTCTTTGTATATTTTCAATTCTTTGAGAGTGGACGGTGTAAAATGGATTCCAGACAACTGATGCAAATTCAAGGTGGCTTCTGACTAGTGCATTAAAGAGTACTATTTTTGTTTTAGCATGCTTGAAGCCTTTTGTGTTACGTCTGACGAAACCAATCATTTGAGCAGATTTTTTTACAGCATGATCGAAATGCGAGTTAAAATTTAATTTATTGTCCATGATTACACCTAGGTCCCGAATCTCTTGTACTGTTTGCAAATTATTACCTAATAAGGAATATGTTGGAACCTGAGAAACTTTTTTTTTTTTTGAGAATCGGATATGAAAGCATTTATTAACACACAGTTCCATGAAGTTGTCATTGCACCAATTTTCAACCGTGACCAGGTCATTTTTAAGGAGGTTAGTGTCATCTTGAGATTTGATTACTTTATATAATTTGAGATCATCTGCGAACATTAAACAATTACTTTTTAGGACATCAGTAAGATCGTTGATAAACAAAGCAAAAAGAATTGGACCCAGATGTGATCCTTGCGAAACTCCTGATTTGGCATAATAAGTAAGGGACTCGTAGCCATCCACTGCAACGATTTGAGAGCGCTTGTGCAAGTATGAGGAGAACCAGTTTAGAAGGGAACCGTGAACACCATTATATTCGAGTTTGCTTAATAAAAGAGAATGTTTAACTTTATCAAAAGCACTCTTGAAATCTGTGTAGATTGCATCTACATCTTGCCTATTATCAAGTGCTTCTGATATATCGGTAACATATTTTACTAAATTAGTTTGTACTGAGTGGCCTATTCGAAATCCGTGTTGAGAGTCTGATATAATGACGTCAAGGTGACGTGTAATTATAGGACAAATAAGCGATTCAAATAGCTTTGAAAAACACGACAATATTGAAATGGGACGATAGTTAGACACATCTTTTGGGTCTCCTTTTTTGAAAATAGGCGTAATCCTAGACTTTTTCCACTCTTGTGGAAATATTCCAGATGCCAAGGATTGGTTAAATATAATGTGTAAAGGATATGCCAATAATTTTCCACATCGTTTTATAAAAAGTGGGGGTATGGAGTCTGGCCCTGGACCCTTGCATATGTCAAGTGTCTTTATTTTGTCTAGTATTTCTGTTTCTGAGAGCTCAATCTCACCTAGCGTATTACTAGTAAAGCCTATTTCTTGTTTAGTAGGAGTTGAGATATTATTTGAAACATTATTATAGACAGAAGAGAAGTGGCGTACAAAAAGATTAGCTATATCATTACCAGTGTCTGCTTTTAAATTACCCATGAACATTTTTGATGGTAGGTTAGATTTGCCACCACGTTTATCCTTAATATAGCTCCAGAAAAATTTGGGGTTTTTATTCTCTATTATACTAGTCTCAATATTATTTTTGTAATCTGTATAACTTATATCAATTAATTTATGACAGTTTTCCCTAAGTATATCAAAGGTGATCTTATCACGTGGGTTTTTATAACGTTTAAATTTTAGTCGATACCTTTCCTTTTCTTGTAGTAGCTTGATAAGTTTTTTAGGGAACCAAGGTGGGACTTGTGACTTTCTGCTAGTAAATTTTGGTACAAACTTATCTATGACTGATCTTATCAATTTATAGAACACGGAGACCATATCATCCACGTTATTATAACACTTGAGAAATTTGTCATTCCAATCTATATTAGACAATTCAACTAAAATCTTTTCATAATCTGCTTTGTAAAAATTGTGACCGGCGCGTGCTTTGGGTCGTAGACAATCGGGATTTTTGTTTGATACGGATATTAATAAATTGGGGTGTTTTTTATCAAGTTTGCTTAATAGGTAAAACGGTGTAGTGACTTTAACATCAAATGCATTGCTAAAAACTAAGTCTAAGAGCTTATTATCTTCGTTTCTTATGTTATTAAATTGATAGAGGTTATTCAAGGAAATAAAGTCAGTAAGTGTATAACCCAGTGCATTATGATAATAAGAAGGCACAACTGAATTGGGTACATCATTGGTAGGACTCCAAGATAAGAAAGGTAGATTAAAATCACCCAATAATATTATATCATCAACATCATTAATATGAGTGCTAACATTATCTAAAAAGTGTGTTAGTGATTCCAGTTTAGCCGGAGGAGGTAAGTAAACTAAGCATATTGCGAACTTTTTAATGAGACCTTGGTTAGAAATGTCGATGGTAACCCATAAATCTTCATAATTGGGATGAATAGTCTCCCAACAATTAATTCTATTTGATTTTATTTTATTCGATACAGCTAACAAGACACCTCCTCCGTCTTCCTTGGCACTTCTTGAAAAATCCCTATCGCGTCTATAAACAACATAATCGGAGCTAAAGATTTCACTACTGGATATATTAGGGTTAAGCCAAGTTTCAGTGAATGCAACAATTGGAAAGTCAGTAGATAGTATCATTCGGCAGACATCATCAATTTTGGTTTTTAAACCTCTAACATTCTGATAATAAATCTGTATCATCGTATGAAAAACAACAGTTAATGAAAACAAAAAATAAGCAAAATAATATCTATAAAATAACTAAACTTAAATACAGAACTACAGTAACACTAAGAAAATACCTACGCACAACTTTTTAAACAGGCAAAGATGCCTGTGTTTTCAACTTTTCAAGATTATCAAAAGATTTCACAAGCAGAGCTTGGCTATATTCGTCTTTGCGGATAAAAATACGTCCGTTACGGACCCATACAAATTTGTACGCTCGTTCTTTGGCTAGCTGGCGAGTGGCCGCGTGAAGATGTTTGTTGGCAGGACTCAGATGCTCCGACACGAAAATAGGAGACTTGTTTCCACTGATCCCGAGATGTTTTGAGCTAAGTTTATCTTTGGAGTTTTTCTTGTTATGCGTAGAAACAGCAGCTAGAACGGTATCACGCTGACGCGGAGAGCGCAGCTTCACAATGACAGCGCGCGGTTTATTGGTATCCCTGTTGATCTTAGCCACTCTGGTCGTGTGCACGATATCGTCTTCGGATAAGTCACAATCGACTGATTTTGCGAGATTGACTACTGTATTGACAAGATTTTCAGTATTATGTTCCGGAATACCATTTATTTCAATGTTGTTCTCACGCATTTGCTGTTCAACACTTCCCAATCGAAAGGATAATGAGTCAACAGCACAATTCAATTGAGCGTTGACAGTTTTTAATTGCTCGATTACAGAATCTTTCTCATCAATGCACTTTTTCATCTCCTCGAATTGGGCATTGAAGAAGGTGAACGAGTCGTGGAAGCTAGTCATTTGTTCTTTGATAATGCTCAGCTCACTAGAAACCTGTTCCTTGATGGTAGTACCTAGTTCGTGCTTAAGAATTTCGATGAGTCTTCTTTCGGTAATGTAGCCCTCAGCAGCGGTTGCGGCAGTGGTGGCGGTGTCCGCAACAGGAGCAGATATAGTTACTTCGTTAGGTCGACTCCTGCTTCGAGTAGCATGCGGGGAAACATTTGCTTTCCTCTCCGGGACGTCAGATTGCAAAGCTGTATCCTGACGTACGAGGCCCTTAGTGTAAGCTGGCATCAAGCATACGTCTATGCAAGAGCGACATTTGAAAGCAGATCTCCTAACCGGAGTCATTGATGAAAAAAGTTTGTCGCTTATATTCGCACATTCAATGTCAAATACATTTTTACAAGCGCTGCACTTAAGAAATTCTTTTCCCGGAATTACTCTTCGGCATTTTGTACAATTTATAATGTTGTTTGGTGCCATTGTTCAAATACAAGTCAACTCAGAAAAAGCAAACAAACATGCGTAACCCAATCACCAAAAGTCAATCAAGTTCAAAACGATTCACTTCGTCACCACACCAAGCCATGCATAGGTAGGTAGAATGAGATAAAATGTTGTTTCCGCGCCAAAATGTTCAATCTGGCACCACAGAATGTGTAGTAGTTACAACTTACACGTACGCGTCGCGGTCGTTGCACCCAATCGTCCGAGTATAAGCACAAACACACTTTCAAATATTGATGAATTTTTCATTGGCTTCTATTAAAAACTCACAAGTTGATTAATTACGATAGGTTTGGTAATACTCTAGGGTGTTATTGAGAAGATGAGCACATTATAAAGACTAGATTAGAATTTAAAACAATAAAATGAAAATTATTTACAAAAAGCGTCCGCCATTAGCTGTTGTCCGTGGCGCGCGCGCGCGGGGAATGTTATTTAATTATTTACTTATATTAATTTTAATTTATAACACGCATAAATGTTACTTAGGGTAGGTTTATCTAACAAGTCAATAGCTTTTATCTTGTTGATGTATCGTCTCAACAAAAACGTATAATTTATGTATGTTCAATCAAATATGTCTAATTACCTAAAATAAAATGCAGATAAGTAATAATGCATTCTAGTTTATTCTATGAGAACTTACTTTGGTCATGATGCAATCGAGTCTCTTAATTGTAGATACCAAAACTAATAAAAACTTTTTGAAAAACTGAGTAAATCGGTACTTCGCTCCACCGCTGTCGCCGGATAAATAATAATAAAATCTGGGACTGTTCGCGCCAAAACACAAAATTACCCGTTCAAGCGGACAAGAAGAGAACTATCATGATATAATACTTATGTCGTTAGCATAGAGTTTGTTATTCAATGACATCTACGATGCTAGCGCCCTCATCACTGTAAAAAGTTTGCAGTTCTTTAGCCTTGACAGATGTCATCGCGTTGACCAAAGAGTATTATAAATATCGAGCTGCGCAGATGTGTCACTCATACTAAAAGTACAATGATACGAAATTCTTTATTTTAGCGAATTAATTATTTACAAACATACTTACTTACTTGAAACTATGAACTTGAACTTGACTATTTCATACCCATGTTTGTTTAAGAGAAACCGAAGTACTCTCGATTCTTGAAAACCAAACATAAGTATAAAATATAATCATATTTTGAATTAATACCTAAATCACAAACAAAATCAGATTTTTAGTTATTTCTTTTGGTGAAATAGTAGGTAGTATGATTGAACAGTTAAATAGGGAAATCTAACCTACAGCGTTGTAGGGAGTTTTATTTTGAAACAAGACTTTGTCTTTTTATGCTCTTCATTGACCGGCATCTCGATGTTGAAGAATACAATAGCTTACAAAACAGATAAATATACTTGAATAATAATAAAATCACAATGGTTTTATCATAATAAACATGCTCATACATAAGTGTATGAGATAAAGACCTAGGGATGGGCAAAAAATATCGATATATCAAAATATCGATATTTTTTCTGAAAAATATCGATATATATCGGCGATATTTTTTCCGGCGATATATCGATATTCGATATTTATTTTCAGATATCAAAATCGATATATTTTTAAAGCTCTAAACAACGAGTGCTCCTGATGTCAATATCAGACAAATTCTGTTTTGAGTAATGTTATGTTTAATTTGTTTTTTTTAAGTCAATCAATGAAAAACCTGTTTTTTTTAATAAAAAAACTGATGTCAAAACAGCCAGATGTGTAATTGCTTTAAAATTTCGAATATTTTGGCAATTTTTACAAATAATTGCATATTGGGCAAAAAATATCGATATATCGAAATATCGATATTTCTTGGACGATATAATCGATATATTTGAAAAATATCGATACGATAAATATCGATATTTTTTTTCATTTGCCCATCCCTATAAAGACCCCACTTCATTTTTATCTCGATTCTTTTTATAAGATTTGCATCCTTTTTATTAATGACGTTTAAATTTAACTTTCACTGTCATCACAACAAAAGAAGAAGATAACTTACGTAAAAAGCACAACGGAAAGATTTCAAACTTCAAAATTCAAATCAAAACGAAACTTAAAAAGTGAATTGGTGATTTAAAAAGTTAGCCAAATATAGTTTGTTGAGTGAATTTTATTTGCGAAATCATGTCGAATGCATCAGTTACGTCATCAAAACACGAGGTAAGGAAATAAAACTGTATTTCAGTTTTATTATGTTTTGAAAACATATTTTCTCATGTGATGTATGTGGTAGACGAACACCTATTCTACGCTCCTAGTGGCTTTGTCGTTCTTAATGTAATAGGAGTGTACATATAATATAATAAATAATCTAAATATTTGCGACTTTAAAAATGCTTTATACTTCACCAAGTCAGTCATGGTGGCTATTTAATAAAGCAAAATACAGGTTAAATATGTTTTAAAATCTTTATTTTAGACATCCTTAGTACACATACAATCAAAGCTTAAATTTATTAACATAAATATTTATTTGTCTAAAGACAACGACAAAGAATAAATATTTATGTTCATCATGCAAATTTTGGTCTCAGTGGGGATTGAACCTATATGTGTTCTGTGCATGTATTTGCAAAAAAAATAATAAGTATTTTATCAGCAGTCTAGTTCCCATAGTTTGCTTAGTTTGGGACTAGAGTGTGATGTGTGAAAATGTGGGTGAATATTTATTTATAGTAAACCTCATCTTTCCAGAAAGGCATCGCAGAACTGTCTCAGGAGTTAGAGGCACTCCGAGCCATGAATCAGAGTCTTCGAACATACTTAGAGAACTTACGAGGATTTAAGAAAAACTTATCGGCTATGAACGATAACTATGTACAACTTAGCAAGGTTAATACACAATGGGTTGAGACTGTGAAGACTTTGAAATGATGGTATAGAGTTGGCTCCCCTGTTGGCTCCCCTGGGGGAGGGGGACATGGGTACTTACGGTCTGTCTTATAAAAAGTTAGTGCAGACTTGATGTCTTGATTACCATATGTAATGGTGACATAATGTCAACGCTATCTTTTTATAAGGTAGGGGGTTAGTGTTGTTGGCCCCCTGAGTGATTTTGTCAAGTTTTTAACAGGGATGTTGGCTCAAAACACAAAAAACTAATTACAATTAATTCAACAAAATCACAAATCACAACTTTGAAACTTACATACTAGATGATTCTAGGCGCCAGTTTCTCAACTAGAGTCTAGAAGACTAGCAAGAAATTAGACCTGGATCCTAGTGTTCTTCGTGGCTCCCCTGTTTGCTCACCTAGGGGGGACATGAAGACTTTGTGTTGTTTATATGATAATTCAAGTGTGAACTGCCAAAGTTTGATTATTTGTTAGAATATAGTGTTTCAGATAATAGTTCAATTAATAATATCTCTTAATTAAGTTTTTTGTAAAGGAAGTTAATAAGCTTATTTCAATATAAGTTGCCTCTCATTTTAACTATTAGTATATAATTTATAAAAACTTGTTCAAGTTTTTAATAACTTAATTTATTTGATTATCAAAGACATTTTTGAAACAATGCTCATTATTAATATGCTAGTTGTTTAAAAACTAAGTTTGATTCTGATCCTTTTGATTCACTTTTGGATCAAGTTGATTCATATCCATCTGTGGTATTCTCAGCAGTAGTCGGCTTAGATGCTTTTTCTGAAAATGGAAAAAAATGTCATACTTCTTTTCAAAATAACACTATATAAAGCTCAATTACGACTTTACATGTATATAAATGTAATTATTCAAACTGAAATGAGCATTATTTTCATCAGAAGTATCTATTTAAAACATTTGACTAATAATCAAGTTTTTTTTTACTACATATTTGTTGAACTATTTGAATTAGGTAAGTAGAAAGAGAATTTACATCAAATAAAATAAAAAACCAAATGTTTCAACCAAAATCAGCCATTATTTCAGCTGTTATATGTAAATAGTGATATGGTTGTTTCTATGTATTTACAAAAAAAAATGCAAGTAAGTATATGTATTATTCAGCAATCTAGTTTCCATAGTACTAGCTTTGCTTAGGACTTAAGTGTGATTTATATAAAAAAAGATAATTATTTGTCAGACTAATCTATTCTATAGTAACTTACCAATAACGCATATAGAATATTGTGCAGTGTCACATGGTAGACCATACACTAAACCGTTCAGATGATCTTGTCTGTCCAAATTCAGGCATGGTGAGTCCATGGTGAAGTCTTCAGATAACCATGGAGGCGTCTGTAAACAAATAAATAATGCTGGACAATCCACACAACATCATCTAGCCCCAAGATAAGCAGAGCTTGTGTTATGGGTACTAGAAGACTGACATACTTAATACAATACATTACATAGATAGATATTTTTTATTATACATATAAAAAACCCAGAACACCCGGAATAAATATTTGCAGATCGTACATAAGTTTAAGGCGGGAATCGAACCCGCAACCTCCGCGTCGCAGGCGGACCATCGCCCACCGCGTCACATCGGTCGTCAATTAAAATTAGAATAATTAACGACTCAGAGCGACATACTGTGTGATCCAAAGGTTGCTTGGAAGAGATTGCTTTTAGTAATAAGGCCGCCCATTGTACCAACTACCTAGTTATTGTTTTTATTACCATAGTGTATTTTGTGTTCTTTTATTTGTGGTGTGCAGTAAAGAATATTCTATTCTAGAGGTAGGCCTACGTTACTTAAGTTTTACTAACGATCTCTAATTCCTTGCTTTCTATGGAAAAGAGAGAGTGATACAGAGAAACACGCGCACGCCGCACGCGCACAACTATAGCAAAAAGTGTCGTTACAACTTTTGGTCATCTAGCCCCTTATTTCTAATTCTTGTTGGGGGAATAAGATCTGCACTGACGTCCCGCTGACGTTACAACTTTTGGTCATCTAGCCCCCTAATTCTAATTCTTGTTGGGGGAATAAGATCTGCACTGACGTCCCGCAATGGGGTGTATTGTGCATTATCCTGCTAACCTCACCCCAGCCAGCCCCCTTTCGCGATAAGGAACTTCGTTACAATAAAATCAAAATAATTAATTGAAAATTGAGCTTGCTCACAACGCGATGACAATCTATACCTATATACTAACATAAAGCCCAGAAGCGTCTCCAAAGGTCTTAGTATCTGGGATTCTCTTCCCATTGCTGGGACTGTACCAGCCGTAAGAAATAGCGTCGGTAGCGACATCTCTTGTCATGTTAAGACGCCCAGAAATCCAAATATGGTTAACCGCTGTAAAATCAAACATTTAAATAAACTCGCAAATACCCTCCTATCTTATAAAAAGTTAGCGTTGACATTATGTCACCATTACGTATTGTAATCAAGACATCAAGTCCGCGCTAACTCTATAGAAGGTATTTATTTCTTTACATGTAATTTTGAGTGTTATACAAAAAGCTTGGACTACTCGCCAATAGATAAATAAATAATAAATAATGCTGGACAATCCACACAAGGGCTCAGTGGCGCGTCTTGGGAGAGACCTACGTCCAGCAGTGGACTAAAATATAGGTCGATGATGGTGATGAATCCACACACCATCATCTAGCCCCAAGCTAAGCAGAGCTTGTGTTATGGGTACTAGAAGACTGTCATACTTTACAATATGTAGGTACATTACATAGATGGATATGTTATATTATACTTACATAAAATATAAAATACCCAGAACACCCGGAATAAATGTGCAGATCTAACATTTACCCCAAGCGGGAATCGAACCCGCCACTTCCGGACCTTCGCCCGCCGCGCCACATCGGTGTATAACTCACGTTCTTCCTTATTTTCCCCCATAACCAGCAATAATTGTATCAGAATATCATTGTTATCCAAGCTGGCAAGACTTCCGTTCATTTTCTGGCAGTTTTCAAACGCGTGTTGCCAGTAAAGCTGCTGTCGCACCAATATGTAGTAGTAAAGATCGTCGCTAGGTGGCGTTGTTTGCTTTCTGAGCGATGTTGAACCTGTAAATGATATACATATATGTAGTATATAATGTATTAAGTATTTTTATAACGTTGACAGGCGTCACAACTCAGTTGGTAGTAGCTCTGCCTTCCATGCTGTGGATCGTGGGTTCGATTAGCAGAGCAAATGTTTGTAATGAACATAAATTTTTGATCTGTGTCTGTATGATTCTATGTATGTATTTACAATACAAAATGTACCTACCTATGTATTCTATCAGCAATCTAGTTCCCATAGTACAAGCTTTGCTGAGTTTGGGACTAGAGTGTGATGTGTGTAATATCCGTGAATATTTATTAACTACTAGTAGTACGCCCCGGCTTCGCACGGGTAGCCTATATAAAAAAATATCATTATAATATAGCTAATATGTTACTCAGTATAAATGTACTTTCCAAATGATAAAAAATATAGACCCTCCCCGCTTATACTCCCGTATTTATTAACTACTAGCTGACCCGGCAGACTTCGTACTCCCTCAATCGATAAATAAAGTTCAAATTGACTACATTTTATATAAAAAACGTTTGTATGGGAAATAGAAAAGGGCTTTTGAGGATTTTCCCGGCAGTTATTCGAATTTTTCTTACCTTTTAAACATTCCCTAGACCTGCACGAACATTTCAAGACCAAGAATTTTTAAAATCGGTTCAGTAGATTCCGAGATTACCCCTTAATTTAACAAATACACAAACTTTACCTCTTTGTAATATAAGTACCTATAGATTAAGATTGTAAAAGACTTGCCTTGATAACATATAAACTGCATTTTCCGATCACATCGTGCCTCCATGAAAACCGGCGTGTTGGATTCATGGCGATCCAACTGCAGGCACCCACTCTGCTTTACTGTGGATCTATCTCTGTAAAGTGTAAAATAAATAAATAATGCTGGACAATCCACACAACATCATCTAGCCCCAAGCAAGCAGAGCTTGAGTTATGTACTAGAAGACTGACATACTTATTACAATACATTACATAGATAGATATTTTTTAATAAACATATAAAATACCCAGAACACCCGGAATAAATATATGCAGATCGTACAAATATTTACCCCAGGGCGGGAATCTAACCCGTAACCTCCGCGTCGCAGGCAGACCTTCGCCCGCCGCGCCACATCGGTTGTCAAACTATGTAGTTATATTATTACAAAGGTTGTCTGGTTGAGACCATTGTACTTTTTTTTTGACGTGACAACGTCTTATAATTCGATAGAGCCGGCTGCACGCACGAAAAAACATGACTCATGAGGCGTTCTGAGGCGTTCCATGAAGTGCAAGCGAGAGCGTGGAAAGAGCGACAAAGAAGTACAATCGGCTTTTGCGTTCGTTGTCACGTTCAACTATCGTTAGTAAACCGACTTTATAGACAACCATTTTTTGTTATTTTTTTTTGTGTGTAATAAAGTTGGTATAACTTGACATTGGTCAGTCAAATCCTGTTATATTAAACCTTCGTATTCGCACCTCATTGGTGGCCACATTCCAGGCTTAGCATCAGAAAATCCAGGTGTTTGAAATATACTATTTCCAGAATCAACCCAACTCCACTTGCCAAGGGAGCCTCTAGCGCCAATCCATGCACTTTCAATACCTTAAAAAACATGCAAAAAGTTGAGTTTGCTTACTGGGGTTTGAACCTGAGGTACCTATTCAGTTTCAAAGTCAAATATTTCTTTATTCAATAAAATCACGCGGATCATTTAGAATCGTCTTACATACTAGGTGATTCTAGGTGCCAGTTCCACGCGACCAGAGCTTAGAATAACGGGCAAGAAACTTACGGCCTGGTTCCTACCGTTTTTTTATATGATCCTTCTTACAAAGAATTACAATTAAACTACTGAAGTTTCAGTCCATACTGAGATGACGGATGGTAGAGGAGAATGGAAAAAGAGAACATGTTGTGCCGACTCCACCTAGTGGGATAAGGGCAAGAAGAAGAAGTTTATATACAAATAAATAATGCTGGATAATCCACACAACATCATCTAGCCCCAAGCTAAGCAGAGCTTGTGTTATGGGTACTAGAAGACTGACATACTTGATACAATACCTACATATAGATAGATTTATATATAAGGATTATGGTATCTTACTGGGTCGCGTTTTAAGCATGGCTAAGCCCAATTTCTTCAGACATCGGACAGTAGCTACATTTGCTAATCTGAAAAATAAAATTACCGAATTAAAAAGACGATGATCGTATCGTATCACATTTCACAATTTCACATTTATTTTGTGCAATTTCACACATCACACTCTACTCCCAAAATGCAAAGCTTGTACCATGGGAACTACTAGTTCCACATAGAAACACCCAGTCACAGAACAAAATAATTATGTTCATCACAAACATTTGCTCTGGGTGGGAATCGAACCCACGACCCACAGCATGGAAGGCAGAGCTACTACCAGGCGTCACAGGTAAGTTGGTAGTAGCTCTACCTTCCATGCTGGTCGTGGGTTCGATTCGCACCCAGAGCAAATGTTTGTGTGATGAACATAAATTTGTTCTGAACAGAACACCCAGGTGTTACTATGTATTCTATGTATGTATTGTACAGCAATCTTGTTTCCATAGTACAAGCTCTAGGTACCTACTTAGTTTGGGAGTGTGATGTGCATGAATATTTATTTATTTATCTGTCAAAAGCTGTAATATCTCACGTCATTTCCTTCAGCAGGCAGTAGGAAGCCGCCTGTCTCCAATCCATTCGTCCATCGTATACGCGGTACAATCCCGTGCGGCACCGGACGGTCTTCAACTCGGTTATTTTCACCATTTCTTTCGCATCTAGCAAACAATATAATATTTTTTTGACGTGACAACGTCTTATAATTCGATAGAGCCGGCTGCACGCACGAAAAAACATGACTCATGAGGCGTTCTGACGCGTTCTGAGGCGTTCCATGAAGTGCAAGCGAGAGCGCGGAACGAGCGACAAAGAAGCACAATCGGCCTTTGCGTTTGTTGTCACGTTGAACTATCGTCAGTAAACCGACTTTACAGACAACCATTTTTTGACGTGACAACGTCTTATAATTCGATAGAGCCGGCTGCACGCACGAAAAAACATGACTCATGAGGCGTTCTGAGGCGTTCCAAGAAGTGACGTTGTCACGTTCAACTTTCGTCAGTAAACCGACTTTACAGACAACCATTTTTTATTTTATTATTGCTCCTCCAGTTTAGAACCATAGTCTTACGTTATCTTTAAAAACCAATTAATTTTCAGAAAACTTTTTATGCCTTTTTTATAATCCGCCATTTTGTCTCGCAAACAATTTAATATTTTATTGTACTACCATACTTTTTTAATCTGGCCCAGCGTATCAGCGCGGCAATGCAGCCAGTATCTTGTACGCGACTATTGGTACAGATTTAGATCAGTTGAGCTATCTATAGATCGTTTGCAACGGTCTGTAGACTGCTCAACTGTTTCTTATATATTTTATATTATACTTATTTACATTTTGTAAATACTGTAAATTCTATAATTAGTTAAGAATATAGTACCTAAATAAATATAGGTGTACCTCGTTCGCAAGCAAATGCTCTGTGCAGTTCACAAGGCAGGTCTAGGAACACAGGTCGGTCATGTTGCACGCGCTCCACCGCTACGCAGTCAGCGCCGCCTTCCGGGACTGGGACGTGGGTTCGGTTCAGCCACTGGAATAAAAAAAAAATATTAATACATTGTCATTGTGTCACAGTTCAGCTGGTGATTTAAAAAGATGCTTCAAGATGTTAGGTAGAGTAAAAAAAGACGTGTGGCACTCGGGGACTGCCGCGGTAAATCTATTGCATAGCATTTTTGCTGGGTTACGTATGCGTATGTTAGGTTATTTCGTTACGGAATTTCTGGATTCGGGAGAAGACGTAAAATATAATAAAAATACATACATAGTAAAACACCTAGTGGGATAAGGGTAGGAAGAAGAAGAACAGTATAAAACACAGACACAGAACTGATATTTATGTTCATCACATTTGTTCTGGGTGCATGGGAATCGAACCCACGACCCATAGAGGCCTAGTACTAAGCTGTGAGGCATGTCCTTACCACGGGATACTTCTCCCCTCCGCCGTCAGCTTCGTTGAGCAGCACATCAAACGCCGTCCTCCTCAGTTCCACTCCCTGGCTCCATCTGTGGATGCAGAGGGCTATATACCTCTACCATGAGTTGTCACAGTAAAATCGCCTGACTTTACTACAGTAGTTACGTAAATATTAGTACTTCTTACGAATATTCGCGATGTGCTAGGGTATGTGGTGCCCGCGGTGTACTAGGGTATGTGGTGCCCGCGATGTACTAGGGTATGTGGTGCCCGCGATGTACTAGGGTATGTGGTGCCCACGGTGTACAAGGGTATGTGGTGCCCGCGGTGTACTAGGGTATGTGGTGCCCACGGTGTACTAGGGTATGTGGTGCCCGCGATGTACTAGGGTATGTGGTGCCCACGGTGTACTAGGGTATGTGGTGCCCGCGATGTACTAGGGTATGTGATGCCCGCGGTGTAGTTGGGTATGTGGTGCCCACGGTGTACTAGGGTATGTGGTGCCCGCGGTGTACTAGGGTATGTGGTGCCCACGGTGTACTAGGGTATGTGGTGCCCGCGATGTACTAGGGTATGTGGTGCCCACGGTGTACTAGGGTATGTGGTGCCCGCGGTGTACTAGGGTATGTGGTTCCCGCGATGTACTAGGGTATGTGGTGCCCACGGTGTACTAGGGTATGTGGTGCCCGCGATGTACTAGGGTATGTGGTGCCCACGGTGTACTAGGGTATGTGGTGCCCGCGGTGTACTAGGGTATGTGGTGCCCACGGTGTACTAGGGTATGTGGTGCCCGCGGTGTACTAGGGTATGTGGTGCCCGCGATGTAGTTGGGTATGTGGTGCCCGCGGTGTAGTTGGGTATGTGGTGCCCGCGATGTAGTTGGGTATGTGGTGCCCGCGATGTAGTTGGGTATGTGGTGCCCGCGATGTAGTTGGGTATGTGGTGCCCGCGATGTAGTTGGGTATGTGGTGCCCGCGATGTAGTTGGGTATGTGGTGCCCGCGGTGTACTAGGGTAGGTGGTGCCCGCGGTGTACTAGGGTATGTGATGCCCGCGGTGTAGTTGGGTATTCGGTGCCCGCGATGTAGTTGGGTATGTGGTGCCCGCGGTGTTCTAGGGTATGTGGTGCCCGCGATGTAGTTGGGTATGTGGTGCCCGCGATGTAGTTGGGTATGTGGTGCCCGCGATGTAGTTGGGTATGTGGTGCCCGCGGTGTACTAGGGTATGTGGTGCCAGCGGTGTATTTGGGTATGTGGTGCCCGCGATGTAGTTGGGTATGTGGTGCCCGCGATGTAGTTGGGTATGTGGTGCCCGCGGTGTACTAGGGTATGTGGTGCCCGCGGTGTACTAGGGTATGTGGTGCCCGCGATGTAGTTGGGTATGTGGTGCCCCGATGTACTAGGGTATGTGGTGCCCGCGGTGTACTAGGGTATGTGGTGCCCGCGATGTAGTTGGGTATAAGGTGCCCGCGATGTACTAGGGTATGTGGTGCCCGCGGTGTACTAGGGTATGTGATGCCCGCGGTGTAGTTGGGTATGTGGTGCCCGCGATGTAGTTGGGTATGTGGTGCCCGCGGTGTAATAGGGTATGTGGTGCCCGCGATGTACTAGGGTCTGTGGTGCCCGCGGTGTAGTTGGGTATGTGGTGCCCGCGATGTAGTTGGGTATAAGGTGCCCGCGATGTACTAGGGTATGTGGTGCCCGCGGTGTACTAGGGTATGTGATGCCCGCGGTGTAGTTGGGTATGTGGTGCCCGCGATGTAGTTGGGTATGTGGTGCCCGCGATGTACTAGGGTATGTGGTGCCCGCGGTGTACTAGGGTATGTGATGCCCGCGGTGTAGTTGGGTATGTGGTGCCCGCGATGTACTAGGGTATGTGGTGCCCGCGGTGTACTAGGGTATATGATGCCCGCGGTGTAGTTGGGTATGTGGTGCCCGCGATGTACTAGGGTATGTGGTGACCGCGATGTAGTTGGGTATGTGGTGCCCGCGATGTAGTTGGGTATGTGGTGCCCGCGATGTAGTTGGGTATGTGGTGCCCGCGATGTAGTTGGGTACGTGGTGCCCGCGATGTAGTTGTGTATGTGGTGCCCGCGGTGTACTAGGGTAGGTGGTGCCCGCGGTGTACTAGGGTATGTGATGCCCGCGGTGTAGTTGGGTATGTGGTGCCCGCGATGTACTTGGGTATGTGGTGCCCGCGATGTAGTTGGGTATGTGGTGCCCGCGATGTAGTTGGGTATGTGGTGCCCGCGGTGTAGTTGGGTATGTGGTGCCCGCGATGTACTAGGGTATGTGGTGCCCGCGATGTAGTTGGGTATGTGGTGCCCGCGATGTAGTTGGGTATGTGGTGCCCGCGGTGTACTAGGGTATGTGGTGCCCGCGATGTACTAGGGTAGGTGGTGCCCGCGGTGTTCTAGGGTATGTGGTGCCCGCGGTGTACTAGGGTATGTGATGCCCGCGGTGTAGTTGGGTATAAGGTGCCAGCGGTGTACTAGGGTATGTGGTGCCCGCGATGTAGTTGGGTATGTGGTGCCCGCGGTGTACTAGGGTATGTGGTGCCCGCGGTGTACTAGGGTATGTGGTGCCCGCGATGTACTAGGGTAGGTGGTGCCCGCGGTGTTCTAGGGTATGTGGTGCCCGCGATGTACTAGGGTAGGTGGTGCCCGCGGTGTTCTAGGGTATGTGGTGCCCGCGGTGTACTAGGGTATGTGATGCCCGCGGTGTAGTTGGGTATAAGGTGCCCGCGGTGTACTAGGGTATGTGGTGCCCGCGATGTAGTTGGGTATGTGGTGCCCGCGGTGTACTAGGGTATGTGATGCCCGCGATGTACTAGGGTCTGTGGTGCCCGCGGTGTAGTTGGGTATGTGGTGCCCGCGATGTAGTTGGGTATAAGGTGCCCGCGATGTACTAGGGTATGTGGTGCCCGCGGTGTACTAGGGTAGGAGGTGCCCGCGGTGTACTAGGGTATGTGATGCCCGCGGCGTAGTTGGGTATAAGGTGCCCGCGGTGTACTAGGGTATGTGGTGCCCGCGATGTAGTTGGGTATGTGGTGCCCGCGGTGTACTAGGGTATGTGGTGCCCGCGATGTACTAGGGTATGTGGTGCCCGCGATGTACTAGGGTATGTGGTGCCCGCGATGTACTAGGGTATGTGGTGCCCGCGATGTACTAGGGTATGTGATGCCCGCGGTGTAGTTGGGTATGTGGTGCCCGCGATGTACTAGGGTATGTGGTGACCGCGATGTAGTTGGGTATGTGGTGCCCGCGATGTAGTTGGGTATGTGGTGCCCGCGATGTAGTTGAGTATGTGGTGCCCGCGATGTACTAGGGTATGTGGTGACCGCGATGTAGTTGGGTATGTGGTGCCCGCGATGTAGTTGGGTATGTGGTGCCCGCGATGTAGTTGGGTACGTGGTGCCCGCGATGTAGTTGTGTATGTGGTGCCCGCGGTGTACTTGGGTAGGTGGTGCCCGCGGTGTACTAGGGTATGTGATGCCCGCGGTGTAGTTGGGTATGTGGTGCCCGCGATGTAGTTGGGTATGTGGTGCCCGCGATGTAGTTGGGTATGTGGTGCCCGCGGTGTACTAGGGTAGGTGGTGCCCGCGGTGTACAAGGGTATGTGATGCCCGCGGTGTAGTTGGGTATGTGGTGCCCGCGATGTACTAGGGTATGTGGTGCCCGCGGTGTACTAGGGTATATGATGCCCGCGGTGTAGTTGGGTATGTGGTGCCCGCGATGTACTAGGGTATGTGGTGCCCGCGATGTAGTTGGGTATAAGGTGCCCGCGGTGTAGTTGGGTATGTGGTGCCCGCGATGTAGTTGGGTATGTGGTGCCCGCGGTGTTCTAGGGTATGTGGTGCCCGCGATGTAGTTGGGTATGTGGTGCCCGCGATGTAGTCGGGTATGTGGTGCCCGCGGTGTTCTAGGGTATGTGGTGCCCGCGATGTAGTTGGGTATGTGTTGCCCGCGATGTAGTTGGGTATGTGGTGCCCGCGATGTAGTTGGGTATGTGGTGCCCGCGGTGTAGTTGGGTATAAGGTGCCCGCGGTGTACTAGGGTATGTGGTGTCCGCTATGTAGTTGGGTATGTGGTGCCCGCGGTGTTCTAGGGTATGTGGTGCCCGCGATGTAGTTGGGTATGTGGTGCCCGCGGTGTACTAGGGTATGTGGTGCCCGCGATGTAGTTAGGTATGTGGTGCCCGCGGTGTAGTTTGGTATACGGTGCCCGCGATGAAGTTGGGTATGTGGTGCCCGCGGTGTAGTTGGGTATTCGGTGCCCGCGATGTAATTGGGTATGTGGTGCCCGCGGTGTTCTAGGGTATGTGGTGCCCGCGATGTAGTTAGGTATGTGGTGCCCGCGATGTAGTTGGGTATGTGGTGCCCGCGATGTAGTTGGGTATGTGGTGCCCGCGGTGTACTAGGGTATGTGGTGCCAGCGGTGTAGTTGGGTATGTGGTGCCCGCGGTGTTCTAGGGTATGTGGTGCCCGCGGTGTACTAGGGTATGTGATGCCCGCGGTGTAGTTGGGTATAAGGTGCCCGCGGTGTACTAGGGTATGTGGTGCCCGCGATGTAGTTGGGTATGTGGTGCCCGCGATGTACTAGGGTATGTGGTGCCAGCGGTGTAGTTGGGTATGTGGTGCCCGCGGTGTTCTAGGGTATGTGGTGCCCGCGGTGTGTTAGGGTATGTGATGCCCGCGGTGTAGTTGGGTATAAGGTGCCCGCGGTGTACTAGGGTATGTGGTGCCCGCGATGTAGTTGGGTATGTGGTGCCCGCGGTGTACTAGGGTATGTGGTGCCCGCGATGTACTAGGGTCTGTGGTGCCCGCGGTGTAGTTGGGTATGTGATGCCCGCGATGTAGTTGGGTATGTGGTGCCCGCGGTGTACTAGGGTATGTGGTGCCCGCGATGTAGTTGGGTATGTGGTGCCCGCGGTGTACTAGGGTATGTGGTGCCCGCGGTGTACTAGGGTATGTGGTGCCCGCGATGTACTAGGGTAGGTGGTGCCCGCGGTGTAGTTGGGTATAAGGTGCCCGCGGTGTACTAGGGTATGTGGTGCCCGCTATGTAGTTTGGTATGTGGTGCCCGCGGTGTTCTAGGGTATGTGGTGCCCGCGGTGTACAAGGGTATGTGATGCCCGCGGTGTAGTTGGGTATAAGGTGCCCGCGGTGTACTAGGGTATGTGGTGCCCGCTATGTAGTTGGGTATAAGGTGCCCGCGGTGTACTAGGGTATGTGGTGCCCGCTATGTAGTTGGGTATGTGGTGCCCGCGGTGTTCTAGGGTATGTGGTGCCCGCGATGTAGTTGGGTATGTGGTGACCGCTATGTAGTTTGGTATGTGGTGCCCGCGGTGTTCTAGGGTATGTGGTGCCCGCGGTGTACTAGGGTATGTGATGCCCGCGGTGTAGTTGGGTATAAGGTGCACGCGGTGTACTAGGGTATGTGGTGCCCGCTATGTAGTTGGGTATGTGGTGCCCGCGGTGTTCTAGGGTATGTGGTGCCCGCGATGTAGTTGGGTATGTGGTGCCCGCGGTGTACTAGGGTATGTGGTGCCAGCGGTGTAGTTGGGTATGTGGTGCCCGTGGTGTTCTAGGGTATGTGGTGCCCGCGGTGTACTAGGGTATGTGATGCCCGCGGTGTAGTTGGGTATAAGGTGCCCGCGGTGTACTAGGGTATGTGGTGCCCGCGGTGTAGTTGGGTATGTGGTGCCCGCGATGTAGTTGGGTATGTGGTGCCCGCGGTGTACTAGGGTATGTGGTGCCCGCGATGTAGTTGGGTATGTGGTGCCCGCGGTGTACTAGGGTATGTGGTGCCCGCGATGTACTAGGGTCTGTGGTGCCCGCGGTGTAGTTGGGTATGTGGTGCCCGCGATGTAGTTGGGTATGTGGTGCCCGCGGTGTACTAGGGTATGTGGTGCCCGCGATGTAGTTGGGTATGTGGTGCCCGCGGTGTACTAGGGTATGTGGTGCCCGCGGTGTACTAGGGTATGTGGTGCCCGCGATGTAGTTGGGTATGTGGTGCCCGCGGTGTAGTTGGGTATAAGGTGCCCGCGGTGTACTAGGGTATGTGGTGCCCGCTATGTAGTTTGGTATGTGGTGCCCGCGGTGATCTAGGGTATGTGATGCCCGCGGTGTAGTTGGGTATAAGGTGCACGCGGTGTACTAGGGTATGTGGTGCCCGCTATGTAGTTGGGTATGTGGTGCCCGCGGTGTTCTAGGGTATGTGGTGCCCGCGATGTAGTTGGGTATGTGGTGCCCGCGATATAGTCGGGTATGTGGTGCCCGCGGTGTTCTAGGGTATGTGGTGCCCGCGATGTAGTTGGGTATGTGTTGCCCGCGATGTAGTTGGGTATGTGGTGCCCGCGATGTAGTTGGGTATGTGGTGCCCGCGGTGTAGTTGGGTATAAGGTGCCCGCGGTGTACTAGGGTATGTGGTGCCCGCTATGTAGTTGGGTATGTGGTGCCCGCGGTGTTCTAGGGTATGTGGTGCCCGCGATGTAGTTGGGTATGTGGTGCCCGCGGTGTACTAGGGTATGTGGTGCCCGCGATGTAGTTGGGTATGTGGTGCCCGCGGTGTAGTTTGGTATACGGTGCCCGCGATGAAGTTGGGTAGCTGGTGCCCGCGGTGTACTAGGGTATGTGGTGCCCGCGATGTAGTTGGGTATGTGGTGCCCGCGGTGTAGTTGGGTATTCGGTGCCCGCGGTGTTCTAGGGTATGTGGTGCCCGCGATGTAGTTAGGTATGTGGTGCCCGCGATATAGTTGGGTATGTGGTGCCCGCGATGTAGTTGGGTATGTGGTGCCCGCGGTGTACTAGGGTATGTGGTGCCAGCGGTGTAGTTGGGTATGTGGTGCCCGCGGTGTTCTAGGGTATGTGGTGCCCGCGGTGTACTAGGGTATGTGATGCCCGCGGTGTAGTTGGGTATAAGGTGCCCGCGGTGTACTAGGGTATGTGGTGCCCGCGATGTAGTTGGGTATGTGGTGCCCGCGATGTACTAGGGTATGTGGTGCCAGCGGTGTAGTTGGGTATGTGATGCCCGCGGTGTTCTAGGGTATGTGGTGCCCGCGGTGTACTAGGGTATGTGATGCCCGCGGTGTAGTTGGGTATAAGGTGCCCGCGGTGTACTAGGGTATGTGGTGCCCGCGATGTAGTTGGGTATGTGGTGCCCGCGGTGTACTAGGGTATGTGGTGCCCGCGATGTACTAGGGTCTGTGGTGCCCGCGGTGTAGTTGGGTATGTGGTGCCCGCGATGTAGTTGGGTATGTGGTGCCCGCGGTGTACTAGGGTATGTGGTGCCCGCGATGTAGTTGGGTATGTGGTGCCCGCGGTGTACTAGGGTATGTGGTGCCCGCGGTGTACTAGGGTATGTGGTGCCCGCGATGTACTAGGGTAGGTGGTGCCCGCTATGTAGTTTGGTATGTGGTGCCCGCGGTGTTCTAGGGTATGTGGTGCCCGCGGTGTACAAGGGTATGTGATGCCCGCGGTGTAGTTGGGTATAAGGTGCCCGCGGTGTACTAGGGTATGTGGTGCCCCCTATGTAGTTGGGTATAAGGTGCCCGCGGTGTACTAGGGTATGTGGTGCCCGCTATGTAGTTGGGTATGTGGTGCCCGCGGTGTACTAGGGTATGTGGTGCCCGCGATGTACTAGGGTCTGTGGTGCCCGCGGTGTAGTTGGGTATGTGGTGCCCGCGATGTAGTTGGGTATGTGGTGCCCGCGGTGTACTAGGGTATGTGGTGCCCGCGATGTACTAGGGTATGTAGTGCCCGCGGTGTACTAGGGTATGTGGTGCCCGCGATGTACTAGGGTAGGTGGTGCCCGCGGTGTAGTTGTGTATAAGGTGCCCGCGGTGTACTAGGGTATGTGGTGCCCGCTATGTAGTTTGGTATGTGGTGCCCGCGGTGTTCTAGGGTATGTGGTGCCCGCGGTGTACAAGGGTATGTGGTGCCCGCGGTGTAGTTGGGTATAAGGTGCACGCGGTGTACTAGGGTATGTGGTGCCCGCTATGTAGTTGGGTATGTGGTGCCCGCGGTGTTCTAGGGTATGTGGTGCCCGCGATGTAGTTGGGTATGTGGTGCCCGCGGTGTACTAGGGTATGTGGTGCAAGCGATGTAGTTAGGTATGTGGTGCCCGCGGTGTAGTTGGGTATGTGGTGCCCGCGATGAAGTTGGGTATGTGGTGCCCGCGGTGTACTAGGGTATGTGGTGCCCGCGATGTAGTTGGGTATGTGGTGCCCGCGGTGTAGTTGGGTATGTGGTGCCCGCGATGTAGTTGGGTATGTGGTGCCCGCGGTGTTCTAGGGTATGTGGTGCCCGCGGTGTAGTTGGGTATGTGGTGCCCGCGATGTAGTTGGGTATGTGTTGCCCGCGATGTAGTTGGGTATGTGGTGCCCGCGGTGTAGTTGGGTATGTGGTGCCCGCGATGTAGTTGGGTATGTGGTGCCCGCGGTGTTCTAGGGTATGTGGTGCCCGCGATGTAGTTGGGTATGTGGTGCCCGCGATGTAGTCGGGTATGTGGTGCCCGCGGTGTTCTAGGGTATGTGGTGCCCGCGATGTAGTTGGGTATGTGTTGCCCGCGATGTAGTTGGGTATGTGGTGCCCGCGATGTAGTTGGGTATGTGGTGCCCGCGGTGTAGTTGGGTATAAGGTGCCCGCTATGTAGTTGGGTATGTGGTGCCCGCGGTGTTCTAGGGTAGGTGGTGCCCGCGGTGTACTAGGGTATGTGATGCCCGCGGTGTAGTTGGGTATGTGGTGCCCGCGATGTACTAGGGTATGTGGTGCCCGCGATGTAGTTGGGTATGTGGTGCCCGCGATGTAGTTGGGTATGTGGTGCCCGCGATGTAGTTGGGTATGTGGTGCCCGCGATGTACTAGGGTATGTGGTGCCCGCGATGTAGTTGGGTATGTGGTGCCCGCGATGTAGTTGGGTATGTGGTGCCCGCGATGTACTAGGGTATGTGGTGCCCGCGATGTAGTTGGGTATGTGGTGCCCGCGGTGTAGTTGGGTATGTGGTGCCCGCGATGTAGTTGGGTATGTGGTGCCCGCGGTGTTCTAGGGTATGTGGTGCCCGCGATGTAGTTGGGTATGTGGTGCCCGCGATGTAGTCGGGTATGTGGTGCCCGCGGTGTTCTAGGGTATGTGGTGCCCGCGATGTAGTTGGGTATGTGTTGCCCGCGATGTAGTTGGGTATGTGGTGCCCGCGATGTAGTTGGGTATGTGGTGCCCGCGGTGTAGTTGGGTATAAGGTGCCCGCTATGTAGTTGGGTATGTGGTGCCCGCGGTGTTCTAGGGTATGTGGTGCCCGCGGTGTTCTAGGGTATGTGGTGCCCGCGATGTAAATGGGTATGTGGTGCCCGCGGTGTACTAGGGTATGTGGTGCCCGCGATGTAGTTGGGTATGTGGTGCCCGCGGTGTAGTTGGGTATGTGGTGCCCGCGATGAAGTTGGGTATGTGGTGCCCGCGATGTAGTTGGGTATTCGGTGCCCGCGATGTAGTTGGGTATGTGGTGCCCGCGGTGTTCTAGGGTATGTGGTGCCCGCGATGTAGTTGAGTATGTGGTGCCCGTAGTGTAGTTGGGTATTCGGTGCCCGCGATGTAGTTGGGTATAAGGTGCCCGCGGTGTACTAGGGTATGTGGTGCCCGCGATGTAGTTGGGTATGAGGTGCCCGCGGTGTACTAGGGTATGTGGTGCCCGCGGTGTAGTTGGGTATAAGGTGCCCGCGGTGTACTAGGGTATGTGATGCCCGCGGTGTGGTTGGGTATAAGGTGCCCGCGGTGTACTAGGGTATGTGGTGCCCGCGATGTAGTTGGGTTTGTGGTGCCCGCGGTGTACTAGGGTATGTGGTGCCCGCGGTGTACTAGGGTATGTGGTGCCCGCGATGTAGTTGGGTATGTGGTGCCCCGATGTACTAGGGTATGTGGTGCCCGCGGTGTACTAGGGTATGTGGTGCCCGCGATGTACTAGGGTAGGTGGTGCCCGCGGTGTTCTAGGGTATGTGGTGCCCGCGGTGTACTAGGGTATGTGATGCCCGCGGTGTAGTTGGGTATAAGGTGCCCGCGGTGTACTAGGGTATGTGGTGCCCGCGATGTAGTTGGGTATGAGGTGCCCGCGGTGTACTAGGGTATGTGGTGCCCGCGGTGTAGTTGGGTATAAGGTGCCCGCGGTGTACTAGGGTATGTGATGCCCGCGGTGTAGTTGGGTATAAGGTGCCCGCGGTGTACTAGGGTATGTGGTGCCCGCGATGTAGTTGGGTATGTGGTGCCCGCGGTGTACTAGGGTATGTGGTGCCCGCGATGTACTAGGGTATGTGGTGCCCGCGATGTACTAGGGTATGTGGTGCCCGCGGTGTAGTTGGGTATAAGGTGCCCGCGGTGTACTAGGGTATGTGATGCCCGCGGTGTAGTTGGGTATAAGGTGCCCGCGGTGTACTAGGTTATGTGGTGCCCGCGATGTAGTTGGGTATGTGGTGCCCGCGGTGTACTAGGGTATGTGGTGCCCGCGATGTACTAGGGTATGTGGTGCCCGCGATGTACTAGGGTAGGTGGTGCCCGCGGTGTTCTAGGGTATGTGGTGCCCGCGGTGTACTAGGGTATGTGATGCCCGCGGTGTAGTTGGGTATATGGTGCCCGCGGTGTACTAGGGTATGTGGTGCCCGCGATGTAGTTGGGTATGTGGTGCCCGCGGTGTACTAGGGTATGTGGTGCCCGCGATGTACTAGGGTCTGTGGTGCCCGCGGTGTAGTTGGGTATGTGGTGCCCGCGATGTAGTTGGGTATGTGGTGCCCGCGATGTACTAGGGTCTGTGGTGCCCGCGGTGTAGTTGGGTATGTGGTGCCCGCGATGTAGTTGGGTATGTGGTGCCCGCGGTGTACTAGGGTATGTGGTGCCCGCGATGTACTAGGGTCTGTGGTGCCCGCGGTGTAGTTGGGTATGTGGTGCCCGCGATGTAGTTGGGTATGTGGTGCCCGCGATGTAGTTGGGTATAAGGTGCCCGCGATGTACTAGGGTATGTGGTGCCCGCGGTGTAGTTGGGTATGTGGTGCCCGCGATGTAGTTGGGTATGTGGTGCCCGCGATGTACTAGGGTCTGTGGTGCCCGCGGTGTAGTTGGGTATGTGGTGCCCGCGATGTAGTTGGGTATGTGGTGCCCGCGGTGTACTAGGGTATGTGGTGCCCGCGATGTACTAGGGTCTGTGGTGCCCGCGGTGTAGTTGGGTATGTGGTGCCCGCGATGTAGTTGGGTATGTGGTGCCCGCGATGTAGTTGGGTATAAGGTGCCCGCGATGTACTAGGGTATGTGGTGCCCGCGGTGTACTAGGGTATGTGATGCCCGCGGTGTAGTTGGGTATGTGGTGCCCGCGATGTACTAGGGTATGTGGTGCCCGCGGTGTACTAGGGTATGTGATGCCTGCGGTGTAGTTGGGTATGTGGTGCCTGCGATGTACTAGGGTATGTGGTGACCGCGATGTAGTTGGGTATGTGGTGCCCGCGATGTAGTTGGGTATGTGGTGCCCGCGATGTAGTTGGGTATGTGGTGCCCGCGGTGTTCTAGGGTATGTGGTGCCCGCGATGTAGTTGGGTATGTGGTGCCCGCGATGTAGTCGGGTATGTGGTGCCCGCGGTGTTCTAGGGTATGTGGTGCCCGCGATGTAGTTGGGTATGTGTTGCCCGCGATGTAGTTGGGTATGTGGTGCCCGCGATGTAGTTGGGTATGTGGTGCCCGCGGTGTAGTTGGGTATAAGGTGCCCGCGGTGTACTAGGGTATGTGGTGCCCGCTATGGTATGTGCACTAGGGTATGTGGTGCCAGCGGTGTAGTTGGGTATGTGGTGCCCGCGGTGTTCTAGGGTATGTGGTGCCCGCGGTGTACTAGGGTATGTGATGCCCGCGGTGTAGTTGGGTATAAGGTGCCCGCGGTGTACTAGGGTATGTGGTGCCCGCGATGTAGTTGGGTATGTGGTGCCCGCGATGTACTAGGGTATGTGGTGCCCGCGGTGTAGTTGGGTATGTGGTGCCCGCGGTGTTCTAGGGTATGTGGTGCCCGCGGTGTACTAGGGTATGTGATGCCCGCGGTGTAGTTGGGTATAAGGTGCCCGCGGTGTACTAGGGTATGTGGTGCCCGCGATGTAGTTGGGTATGTGGTGCCCGCGGTGTACTAGGGTATGTGGTGCCCGCGATGTACTAGGGTATGTGGTGCCCGCGGTGTAGTTGGGTATGTGGTGCCCGCGATGTAGTTGGGTATGTGGTGCCCGCGGTGTACTAGGGTATGTGGTGCCCGCGATGTAGTTGGGTATGTGGTGCCCGCGGTGTTCTAGGGTATGTGGTGCCCGCGATGTAGTTGGGTATGTGGTGCCCGCGATGTAGTTGGGTATGTGGTGCCCGCGGTGTACTAGGGTATGTGGTGCCCGCGATGTAGTTGGGTATGTGGTGCCCGCGGTGTTCTAGGGTATGTGGTGCCCGCGGTGTACTAGGGTATGTGGTGCCCGCGATGTACTAGGGTATGTGGTGCCCGCGGTGTAGTTGGGTATGTGATGCCCGCGGTGTACTAGGGTATGTGGTGCCCGCGATGTAGTTTGGTATGTGGTGCCCGCTATGTAGTTTGGTATGTGGTGCCCGCGGTGTTCTAGGGTATGTGGTGCCCGCGGTGTACTAGGGTATGTGATGCCCGCGGTGTAGTTGGGTATAAGGTGCACGCGGTGTACTAGGATATGTGGTGCCCGCTATGTAGTTGGGTATGTGGTGCCCGCGGTGTTCTAGGGTCTGTGGTGCCCGCGGTGTAGTTGGGTATGTGGTGCCCGCGGTGTAGTTGGGTATAAGGTGCCCGCGGTGTACTAGGGTATGTGGTGCCCGCGATGTAGTTGGGTATGAGGTGCCCGCGGTGTACTAGGGTATGTGGTGCCCGCGGTGTAGTTGGGTATAAGGTGCCCGCGGTGTACTAGGGTATGTGATGCCCGCGGTGTAGTTGGGTATAAGGTGCCCGCGGTGTACTAGGGTATGTGGTGCCCGCGATGTAGTTGGGTATGTGGTGCCCGCGGTGTACTAGGGTATGTGGTGCCCGCGATGTACTAGGGTATGTGGTGCCCGCGATGTACTAGGGTATGTGGTGCCCGCGGTGTAGTTGGGTATAAGGTGCCCGCGGTGTACTAGGGTATGTGATGCCCGCGGTGTAGTTGGGTATAAGGTGCCCGCGGTGTACTAGGGTATGTGGTGCCCGCGATGTAGTTGGGTATGTGGTGCCCGCGGTGTACTAGGGTATGTGGTGCCCGCGATGTACTAGGGTATGTGGTGCCCGCGATGTACTAGGGTAGGTGGTGCCCGCGGTGTTCTAGGGTATGTGGTGCCCGCAGTGTACTAGGGTATGTGATGCCCGCGGTGTAGTTGGGTATATGGTGCCCGCGATGTACTAGGGTATGTGGTGCCCGCGATGTAGTTGGGTATGTGGTGCCCG
Source organism: Ecliptopera silaceata (assembly GCA_932527185.1). NCBI lineage: Eukaryota > Metazoa > Arthropoda > Insecta > Lepidoptera > Geometridae > Ecliptopera > Ecliptopera silaceata. The sequence continues at coordinate 1,066,993 of OW052217.1, read as the reverse complement.
CGGTGTACTAGGGTATGTGGTGCCCGCGATGTACTAGGGTCTGTGGTGCCCGCGGTGTAGTTGGGTATGTGGTGCCCGCGATGTAGTTGGGTATGTGGTGCCCGCGATGTACTAGGGTCTGTGGTGCCCGCGGTGTAGTTGGGTATGTGGTGCCCGCGGTGTACTAGGGTATGTGGTGCCCGCGATGTACTAGGGTCTGTGGTGCCCGCGGTGTAGTTGGGTATGTGGTGCCCGCGATGTAGTTGGGTATGTGGTGCCCGCGATGTAGTTGGGTATAAGGTGCCCGCGATGTACTAGGGTATGTGGTGCCCGCGGTGTACTAGGGTATGTGATGCCCGCGGTGTAGTTGGGTATGTGGTGCCCGCGATGTACTAGGGTATGTGGTGCCCGCGGTGTACTAGGGTATGTGATGCCTGCGGTGTAGTTGGGTATGTGGTGCCTGCGATGTACTAGGGTATGTGGTGACCGCGATGTAGTTGGGTATGTGGTGCCCGCGATGTAGTTGGGTATGTGGTGCCCGCGATGTAGTTGGGTATGTGGTGCCCGCGGTGTTCTAGGGTATGTGGTGCCCGCGATGTAGTTGGGTATGTGGTGCCCGCGATGTAGTCGGGTATGTGGTGCCCGCGGTGTTCTAGGGTATGTGGTGCCCGCGATGTAGTTGGGTATGTGTTGCCCGCGATGTAGTTGGGTATGTGGTGCCCGCGATGTAGTTGGGTATGTGGTGCCCGCGGTGTAGTTGGGTATAAGGTGCCCGCGGTGTACTAGGGTATGTGGTGCCCGCTATGGTATGTGCACTAGGGTATGTGGTGCCAGCGGTGTAGTTGGGTATGTGGTGCCCGCGGTGTTCTAGGGTATGTGGTGCCCGCGGTGTACTAGGGTATGTGATGCCCGCGGTGTAGTTGGGTATAAGGTGCCCGCGGTGTACTAGGGTATGTGGTGCCCGCGATGTAGTTGGGTATGTGGTGCCCGCGATGTACTAGGGTATGTGGTGCCAGCGGTGTAGTTGGGTATGTGGTGCCCGCGGTGTTCTAGGGTATGTGGTGCCCGCGGTGTACTAGGGTATGTGATGCCCGCGGTGTAGTTGGGTATAAGGTGCCCGCGGTGTACTAGGGTATGTGGTGCCCGCGATGTAGTTGGGTATGTGGTGCCCGCGGTGTACTAGGGTATGTGGTGCCCGCGATGTAGTTGGGTATAAGGTGCCCGCGATGTACTAGGGTATGTGGTGCCCGCGGTGTACTAGGGTATGTGATGCCCGCGGTGTAGTTGGGTATGTGGTGCCCGCGATGTACTAGGGTATGTGGTGCCCGCGGTGTACTAGGGTATGTGATGCCTGCGGTGTAGTTGGGTATGTGGTGCCTGCGATGTACTAGGGTATGTGGTGACCGCGATGTAGTTGGGTATGTACTTTTTTCGGGGGTAGATGTGAAACTCTACATACTTACACAAAATTCAAATTTATATTTAAAAATAGACACAGTTAATTTATTAAAAATTTTATTGCAAAATCTGATGCAGTAACATTACATACCTGCCACTAAGTGTTATCCAATCACCACATTAACTCTACACTCTCTAGATTAAAACACTGCACTTTTGCACTGAGTGGTCATTTTCAAGATGGAGGACATCAAGAACTCTATGTCAGAAATGATGAAAATGTTCAGCCAAAGGATGAGTCACTTTGAGAGTGGTCTGCAGAAGACAGTGGCACCTTCCACTATAGCAGGTTTGGCAGCTGAGTATGCATCCTTCAAGGCATTTACCACTGGGGCACTACGCACTCTTCAACAGCAGATTGAGTTCATGGCCAGAGAACTCGACCACTTAGAAATGCGAGGTAGGCGCAAAATTCTGTTAATTCACGGCGTAGCTGAGCAGCAGAAGGAAGACACCACCCAAGCTGTTGTGAAGACAGTAACAGAGCGACTCAAGCTGAGTGGTTTTGGAGTTTCTGACATCAGCCGTTGCCACCGCATGGGTCGCATGGCTACGTCGGATCGTCCCCGGCCTATCTTGTTCAAGCTCAGAGATATGACCATGCGGAGCAAGATCTGGTCAGCCAAGACTAGTCTAAAGGGCTCGGGCATCACTATGTCAGAGTTCCTAACAAAGTCAAGGCACGACGTTTTCATGGCCGCGCGTGAACGATTCGGCATGTCAAAGTGTTGGACGATGGAGGGGACCGTGTTTGTCCTGGGCTCCGATGGAACACGTCACAGGGTACGTTCCGTCGAAGACTTTGCGTCCATTGAGTTCGCCGCTGCAGGCCCGTCAGTAGAAGCCACGAAGACAGCGGCGCCGAGGGAAGTGAAATCGAAGCGTGCAGCAACATCCAGACGGGACTAGTTCGTTGTGTAGGGCAAGAACATCCAACCAGGTCTTTTTCTTTCTTATACTCAGAGAAAATCCTTGCGGGCAACCCACATCCGTTAGATATTAATTATGTTCTGTGACCCACATTCACTTTATTTTATGTTCACCGGCATTTCAATGTTGTGATTATTTTTACAGATACATTATCCAATATTCTTATCTGTCAAGTGTCAATTGCTATTTTTGACACTGACACCTACACAGTTCCGTAAAATACTGGGTTACGTTTCATTTCACGCATTTTTAATAGTATATTGTAGATACAAATTTAGTTTTTAAGTATTTTTTAGATAATATTATTTTTTAATTCTCTTTTCTGTGTTTATCAAAAACCCTGGTTGGATCTAGGTGTTAAAAATTGCTATGTTTCATTTGTTACCACAAGTAAGTTAATATTTCTTAGTGTTTTCCCATGTTCAACACAATATTGGCAGGTGTAATGATCAAAGGTTTATTTTTTACATATATTTAGTTTATTTATTTTACATTTATATATATATATATTTTATAAGTACCTAGTTCAAATCATATTATAATAATGTCAAGTGATTATAGTTCCGATAGTGGTGAATATGCTTCTCTTTCTGATGGTGATTCTAGCAGTGACGATAGCTTCAGGAGCCTACCTTCGTTAGCTTCTTCAATTGATTCCTTTCTTTGTGACGTTCCTAAAAATCTCAACATCCTTCATATTAATGCACAGAGTATTCCGGCACACTTCGCTGATATGTTGGCTTCATTCGACAACAAAAATATACATGCTCTTCTAGTTTCCGAATCCTGGTTCAAACCATGCCTTCCTTCCACTTCTTATCTCATTCGTAACGACCGTACTGGTGTGGTTGGTGGTGGCGTTGCCATTTATCTTCGTGCGCATATTCCTTTTTCCATTATCAGTATGTCCGCGCAGCCGCCACCATCCAATGCGGGTGAACACCTTTTTATTGAAATTCAGCTTCTTCATACGAAAGTCCTTCTTGGAGTGTTCTATTGTCCTTCTTCTAGTATTAATTATTTCCTATCTTTTGAAACGCTCCTAGAAAATTTTGTCGCTTCTTATGATCATACCATCATCATGGGTGATTTTAATACATGTTTGCTTAAGCAAGACTCCCGTTCAGCTTCACTGAAAACACTTGCAAGGGCTTGCAACTTAGATATTCTACCCCTGTCTGCTACTCATTTTTATCCTCACTCTATCCCTTCTCTTCTAGACTTAATATTTGTTTCATCTCCAGACTTGGTTGTCAAGCATGGTCAATGTGACGCAGGAGCTTTTTCTTACCATGACTTAATATATCTTTCTTATAAAATTCGCCCTCCCAAAGCAAAGCCCAAAATAATTCTGCAGCGTAATTTTAGTGGTATGGATCTAGAGAAACTCAGACAAGATGCCGACGCTATTGATTGGTCGCAGTTAGCTGCTGAATCATCAATGGATGCCAAAGTGGCGTTTTTTAATGCCACCTTAATTAATCTTTTCGACAAACATGCCCCCCTTAGGGAAATTAAGTTGAAGCATTTACCAGCACCGTGGATCACACCTGATTTGAGATTACTCATGAATAAAAAAATAGTAGCCAAAGCACAGTTTAGGTGTAAGCCAACTAAACGTTACAAAAATAAGTACCTGGATTGCCGGAATCGCTGTAATAGAGAGTGTCGTGACGCGCAACGCCGCCATATCCATAATTCGGTGGAAGATTCCGACCCTGCTAAGGTTTGGAATTTTCTACGGTCATTAGGAATCGGGAAATCACGAGAATCAGATAAACTCCCCCATAATATGGATTCAAATTCTTTAAATAAATATTTTACTCCGGCTTCAAACTTTGACACTACCACAAAATCTCAAACACTTCATCAACTTTCATCTGTCCCGATTCCTGACTATCCTTCTTTCAAATTTATACAATTCACTGATTGTGATGTTAAGAGGAGCATTGCATCAATTTCGTCTAAAGCTATCGGTAACGATTGTATAAGTCGAAACATGATTGTCCCCATTCTGGATCAAATCGTTCCAATAATCCGTTTTATCCTTAACTACTCCATCTCTTCTGGTACTTTCCCTTCCTGCTGGAAAGAAGCTCATGTTACTCCTCTTCCCAAAAAGTCGAATCCAGTTTCTTTCTCAGATTTCCGTCCTATCTCTATTCTTCCCTTTCTATCCAAAGTCCTAGAGCGCCTTATCCATCAGCAACTTACCAATTTCCTTTCATCAAATAACCTCCTAAATCCTTTCCAATCTGGATTCCGTTCTGGCCATAGCACTGTGTCGGCATTGGTTAACATAACTGATGACATACGTGAAGGGATGGACAATGGACGAATAACTATCCTAGCGTTATTGGACTTCAGCAATGCTTTTAATAATGTTGACTTTGACATCCTCCTAGGAATCCTACGCTCACTAAACATATCTCCAACAGTGATTGATTGGTTTCACAGTTATCTGTTCGGGCGCCGGCAGCGTATACGCATTGATGATTCTTATTCATTGTGGTCCAATATATCTGCCGGTGTACCGCAGGGCGGCGTTTTATCACCTCTCCTTTTCGCTATTTTCATAAATACTATTTCTCAACAATTAACTTCATCGTACCACCTCTATGCAGACGATCTCCAAATTTACACGCAATCCACCGTTGATCAGTTGCCTGAAGCAATTGATTCCATAAACTGCGATTTAGGTCAGATTTTAGACTGGAGCAAGGCATATGGTCTCTGTGTTAACCCACTTAAAACCCAGGTTATTATCGTTGGAGGCTCGCGAATGGTTTCTAAAATTTCTTGGGCCAGTCTACCAAAAATATTTTTTGATGGCATGCACATAGAGTTGAGTGAGACGGTGAAAAATTTAGGTGTCCTTATCGACAGACAACTGTCGTGGGGACCGCAGATATCTGAAGTCAGCCGTAGAATGTTTGCGTCAGCAGGTTCTCTCAGAAGGCTCCGTAACTTCCTTCCAATTGCCACTAGAACTGCGCTAGCACAGTCACTCTTACTTCCTATCCTCGATTATGCTGATGCTTGCTACTTAGATCTTACTGAACAGCAGCTCAGTAAACTGGAACGTCTGCAAAACTTTGGAATTCGTTTCATATTTGGCTTACGCAAGTATGACCACGTTTCGGAGTTTCGCAGAAAACTTAACTGGTTACCCATACGACTTCGCCGGAATACTCATATTCTAAATCTATTATACAACATTCTTTTCAATCCAACTTCTCCTCCCTACCTTAAAACGCGCTTTCAATTTCTTCATCTATCCAATCCTCGATCCTTGCGTTCTTCTGACACACTTCAACTCAAAACACCTGTTCACTCCTCCTCCTATTATGATCAGTCCTTTACAGTGCAGGCTGCACGACTTTGGAACGCATTACCTGTTGCTATCAGGCGTGCTAAGTCACTATCCATATTCAAATCGATGCTCAAGGAACACTATTTGTCCTGTTGTCACTAGACGTGCTTGGTTCTTAACATTTAGGTATATTAGGTATTGTTATATATTTATTTATTATTTATTTATATAATATATGTATGTGTATGTATGGTATGTGTAGGTATTGAATGTATTTTAATATCATCATTTAGTATGTAGAAGTATATCTTAACTTTAGCTCAATTAGCACACTATCAGCAATACCCCATTTAATTTCATTATATTCCTCTCCGTTCAAGGTTGTCTGGTAGAGATCGCTCTTTAGCGATAAGGCCGCCCATTGTATATCATAGTTTAGTTGTTAAGTTCCTATATGTTTAAATGTAAGTTGTGGTGTGCAATAAAGTATTTTCTATCTTCTATCTATCTATGTGGTGCCCGCGATGTAGTTGGGTATGTGGTGCCCGCGATGTAGTTGGGTATGTGGTGCCCGCGGTGTTCTAGGGTATGTGGTGCCCGCGATGTAGTTGGGTATGTGGTGCCCGCGATGTAGTCGGGTATGTGGTGCCCGCGGTGTTCTAGGGTATGTGGTGCCCGCGATGTAGTTGGGTATGTGTTGCCCGCGATGTAGTTGGGTATGTGGTGCCCGCGATGTAGTTGGGTATGTGGTGCCCGCGGTGTAGTTGGGTATAAGGTGCCCGCGGTGTACTAGGGTATGTGGTGCCCGCTATGGTATGTGCACTAGGGTATGTGGTGCCAGCGGTGTAGTTGGGTATGTGGTGCCCGCGGTGTTCTAGGGTATGTGGTGCCCGCGGTGTACTAGGGTATGTGATGCCCGCGGTGTAGTTGGGTATAAGGTGCCCGCGGTGTACTAGGGTATGTGGTGCCCGCGATGTAGTTGGGTATGTGGTGCCCGCGATGTACTAGGGTATGTGGTGCCAGCGGTGTAGTTGGGTATGTGGTGCCCGCGGTGTTCTAGGGTATGTGGTGCCCGCGGTGTACTAGGGTATGTGATGCCCGCGGTGTAGTTGGGTATAAGGTGCCCGCGGTGTACTAGGGTATGTGGTGCCCGCGATGTAGTTGGGTATGTGGTGCCCGCGGTGTACTAGGGTATGTGGTGCCCGCGATGTACTAGGGTCTGTGGTGCCCGCGGTGTAGTTGGGTATGTGGTGCCCGCGATGTAGTTGGGTATGTGGTGCCCGCGGTGTACTAGGGTATGTGGTGCCCGCGATGTAGTTGGGTATGTGGTGCCCGCGGTGTTCTAGGGTATGTGGTGCCCGCGATGTAGTTGGGTATGTGGTGCCCGCGATGTAGTTGGGTATGTGGTGCCCGCGGTGTACTAGGGTATGTGGTGCCCGCGATGTAGTTGGGTATGTGGTGCCCGCGGTGTTCTAGGGTATGTGGTGCCCGCGGTGTACTAGGGTATGTGGTGCCCGCGATGTACTAGGGTAGGTGGTGCCCGCGGTGTAGTTGGGTATAAGGTGCCCGCGGTGTACTAGGGTATGTGGTGCCCGCTATGTAGTTTGGTATGTGGTGCCCGCTATGTAGTTTGGTATGTGGTGCCCGCGGTGTTCTAGGGTATGTGGTGCCCGCGGTGTACTAGGGTATGTGATGCCCGCGGTGTAGTTGGGTATAAGGTGCACGCGGTGTACTAGGATATGTGGTGCCCGCTATGTAGTTGGGTATGTGGTGCCCGCGGTGTTCTAGGGTCTGTGGTGCCCGCGGTGTAGTTGGGTATGTGGTGCCCGCGGTGTAGTTGGGTATAAGGTGCCCGCGGTGTACTAGGGTATGTGGTGCCCGCGATGTAGTTGGGTATGAGGTGCCCGCGGTGTACTAGGGTATGTGGTGCCCGCGGTGTAGTTGGGTATAAGGTGCCCGCGGTGTACTAGGGTATGTGATGCCCGCGGTGTAGTTGGGTATAAGGTGCCCGCGGTGTACTAGGGTATGTGGTGCCCGCGATGTAGTTGGGTATGTGGTGCCCGCGGTGTACTAGGGTATGTGGTGCCCGCGATGTACTAGGGTATGTGGTGCCCGCGATGTACTAGGGTATGTGGTGCCCGCGGTGTAGTTGGGTATAAGGTGCCCGCGGTGTACTAGGGTATGTGATGCCCGCGGTGTAGTTGGGTATAAGGTGCCCGCGGTGTACTAGGGTATGTGGTGCCCGCGATGTAGTTGGGTATGTGGTGCCCGCGGTGTACTAGGGTATGTGGTGCCCGCGATGTACTAGGGTATGTGGTGCCCGCGATGTACTAGGGTAGGTGGTGCCCGCGGTGTTCTAGGGTATGTGGTGCCCGCAGTGTACTAGGGTATGTGATGCCCGCGGTGTAGTTGGGTATATGGTGCCCGCGGTGTACTAGGGTATGTGGTGCCCGCGATGTAGTTGGGTATGTGGTGCCCGCGGTGTACTAGGGTATGTGGTGCCCGCGATGTACTAGGGTCTGTGGTGCCCGCGGTGTAGTTGGGTATGTGGTGCCCGCGATGTAGTTGGGTATGTGGTGCCCGCGATGTACTAGGGTCTGTGGTGCCCGCGGTGTAGTTGGGTATGTGGTGCCCGCGATGTAGTTGGGTATGTGGTGCCCGCGGTGTACTAGGGTATGTGGTGCCCGCGATGTACTAGGGTCTGTGGTGCCCGCGGTGTAGTTGGGTATGTGGTGCCCGCGATGTAGTTGGGTATGTGGTGCCCGCGATGTAGTTGGGTATAAGGTGCCCGCGATGTACTAGGGTATGTGGTGCCCGCGGTGTACTAGGGTATGTGATGCCCGCGGTGTAGTTGGGTATGTGGTGCCCGCGATGTACTAGGGTATGTGGTGCCCGCGGTGTACTAGGGTATGTGATGCCTGCGGTGTAGTTGGGTATGTGGTGCCTGCGATGTACTAGGGTATGTGGTGACCGCGATGTAGTTGGGTATGTGGTGCCCGCGATGTAGTTGGGTATGTGGTGCCCGCGATGTAGTTGGGTATGTGGTGCCCGCGGTGTTCTAGGGTATGTGGTGCCCGCGATGTAGTTGGGTATGTGGTGCCCGCGATGTAGTCGGGTATGTGGTGCCCGCGGTGTTCTAGGGTATGTGGTGCCCGCGATGTAGTTGGGTATGTGTTGCCCGCGATGTAGTTGGGTATGTGGTGCCCGCGATGTAGTTGGGTATGTGGTGCCCGCGGTGTAGTTGGGTATAAGGTGCCCGCGGTGTACTAGGGTATGTGGTGCCCGCTATGGTATGTGCACTAGGGTATGTGGTGCCAGCGGTGTAGTTGGGTATGTGGTGCCCGCGGTGTTCTAGGGTATGTGGTGCCCGCGGTGTACTAGGGTATGTGATGCCCGCGGTGTAGTTGGGTATAAGGTGCCCGCGGTGTACTAGGGTATGTGGTGCCCGCGATGTAGTTGGGTATGTGGTGCCCGCGATGTACTAGGGTATGTGGTGCCAGCGGTGTAGTTGGGTATGTGGTGCCCGCGGTGTTCTAGGGTATGTGGTGCCCGCGGTGTACTAGGGTATGTGATGCCCGCGGTGTAGTTGGGTATAAGGTGCCCGCGGTGTACTAGGGTATGTGGTGCCCGCGATGTAGTTGGGTATGTGGTGCCCGCGGTGTACTAGGGTATGTGGTGCCCGCGATGTACTAGGGTCTGTGGTGCCCGCGGTGTAGTTGGGTATGTGGTGCCCGCGATGTAGTTGGGTATGTGGTGCTCGCGGTGTACTAGGGTATGTGGTGCCCGCGATGTAGTTGGGTATGTGGTGCCCGCGGTGTTCTAGGGTATGTGGTGCCCGCGATGTAGTTGGGTATGTGGTGCCCGCGATGTAGTTGGGTATGTGGTGCCCGCGGTGTACTAGGGTATGTGGTGCCCGCGATGTAGTTGGGTATGTGGTGCCCGCGGTGTTCTAGGGTATGTGGTGCCCGCGGTGTACTAGGGTATGTGGTGCCCGCGATGTACTAGGGTAGGTGGTGCCCGCGGTGTAGTTGGGTATAAGGTGCCCGCGGTGTACTAGGGTATGTGGTGCCCGCTATGTAGTTGGGTATGTGGTGCCCGCTATGTAGTTTGGTATGTGGTGCCCGCGGTGTTCTAGGGTATGTGGTGCCCGCGGTGTACTAGGGTATGTGATGCCCGCGGTGTAGTTGGGTATAAGGTGCACGCGGTGTACTAGGATATGTGGTGCCCGCTATGTAGTTGGGTATGTGGTGCCCGCGGTGTTCTAGGGTATGTGGTGCCCGCGATGTAGTTGGGTATGTGGTGCCCGCGGTGTACTAGGGTATGTGGTGCCAGCGGTGTAGTTGGGTATGTGGTGCCCGTGGTGTTCTAGGGTATGTGGTGCCCGCGGTGTACTAGGGTATGTGATGCCCGCGGTGTAGTTGGGTATAAGGTGCCCGCGGTGTACTAGGGTATGTGGTGCCCGCGGTGTACTAGGGTATGTGGTGCCCGCGATGTACTAGGGTAGGTGGTGCCCGCGGTGTTGTTGTGTATAAGGTGCCCGCGGTGTACTAGGGTATGTGGTGCCCGCTATGTAGTTTGGTATGTGGTGCCCGCGGTGTTCTAGGGTATGTGGTGCCCGCGGTGTACAAGGGTATGTGGTGCCCGCGGTGAAGTTGGGTATGTGGTGCCCGCGGTGTACTAGGGTATGTGGTGCCCGCGATGTAGTTGGGTATGTGGTGCCCGCGGTGTAGTTGGGTATGTGGTGCCCGCGATGAAGTTGGGTATGTGGTTCCCGCGGTGTACTAGGGTATGTGGTGCCCGCGATGTAGTTGGGTATGTGGTGCCCGCGGTGTAGTTGGGTATGTGGTGCCCGCGATGTAGTTGGGTATGTGGTGCCCGCGGTGTTCTAGGGTATGTGGTGCCCGCGGTGTAGTTGGGTATGTGGTGCCCGCGATGTAGTTGGGTATGTGTTGCCCGCGATGTAGTTGGGTATGTGGTGCCCGCGATGTAGTTGGGTATGTGGTGCCCGCGGTGTACTAGGGTATGTGATGCCCGCGGTGTAGTTGGGTATAAGGTGCCCGCGGTGTACTAGGGTAGGAGGTGCCCGCGGTGTACTAGGGTATGTGATGCCCGCGGTGTAGTTGGGTATAAGGTGCCCGCGGTGTACTAGGGTATGTGTTGCCCGCGATGTAGTTGGGTATGTGGTGCCCGCGATGTAGTTGGGTATGTGGTGCCCGCGATGTAGTTGGGTATGTGTTGCCCGCGATGTAGTTGGGTATGTGGTGCCCGCGATGTAGTTGGGTATGTGGTGCCCGCGATGTAGTTGGGTATGTGTTGCCCGCGATGTAGTTGGGTATGTGGTGCCCGCGATGTAGTTGGGTATGTGGTGCCCGCGGTGTACTAGGGTATGTGATGCCCGCGGTGTAGTTGGGTATGTGGTGCCCGCGATGTACTAGGGTATGTGGTGCCCGCGATGTAGTTGGGTATGTGGTGCCCGCGGTGTAGTTGGGTATGTGGTGCCTGCGATGTACTAGGGTATGTGGTGACCGCGATGTAGTTGGGTATGTGGTGCCCGCGATGTACTAGGGTATGTGGTGCCCGCGGTGTACTAGGGTATGTGATGCCCGCGGTGTAGTTGGGTATGTGGTGCCCGCGATGTACTAGGGTATGTGGTGCCCGCGGTGTACTAGGGTATGTGATGCCTGCGGTGTAGTTGGGTATGTGGTGCCTGCGATGTACTAGGGTATGTGGTGACCGCGATGTAGTTGGGTATGTGGTGCCCGCGATGTAGTTGGGTATGTGGTGCCCGCGATGTAGTTGGGTATGTGGTGCCCGCGGTGTTCTAGGGTATGTGGTGCCCGCGATGTAGTTGGGTATGTGGTGCCCGCGATGTAGTCGGGTATGTGGTGCCCGCGGTGTTCTAGGGTATGTGGTGCCCGCGATGTAGTTGGGTATGTGTTGCCCGCGATGTAGTTGGGTATGTGGTGCCCGCGATGTAGTTGGGTATGTGGTGCCCGCGGTGTAGTTGGGTATAAGGTGCCCGCGGTGTACTAGGGTATGTGGTGCCCGCTATGGTATGTGCACTAGGGTATGTGGTGCCAGCGGTGTAGTTGGGTATGTGGTGCCCGCGGTGTTCTAGGGTATGTGGTGCCCGCGGTGTACTAGGGTATGTGATGCCCGCGGTGTAGTTGGGTATAAGGTGCCCGCGGTGTACTAGGGTATGTGGTGCCCGCGATGTAGTTGGGTATGTGGTGCCCGCGGTGTTCTAGGGTATGTGGTGCCCGCGGTGTACAAGGGTATGTGGTGCCCGCGGTGTAGTTGGGTATGTGGTGCCCGCGATGTAGTTGGGTATGTGGTGCCCGCGGTGTTCTAGGGTATGTGGTGCCCGCGGTGTAGTTGGGTATGTGGTGCCCGCGATGTAGTTGGGTATGTGTTGCCCGCGATGTAGTTGGGTATGTGGTGCCCGCGATGTAGTTGGGTATGTGGTGCCCGCGGTGTACTAGGGTATGTGATGCCCGCGGTGTAGTTGGGTATAAGGTGCCCGCGGTGTACTAGGGTAGGAGGTGCCCGCGGTGTACTAGGGTATGTGATGCCCGCGGTGTAGTTGGGTATAAGGTGCCCGCGGTGTACTAGGGTATGTGTTGCCCGCGATGTAGTTGGGTATGTGGTGCCCGCGATGTAGTTGGGTATGTGGTGCCCGCGATGTAGTTGGGTATGTGTTGCCCGCGATGTAGTTGGGTATGTGGTGCCCGCGATGTAGTTGGGTATGTGGTGCCCGCGATGTAGTTGGGTATGTGTTGCCCGCGATGTAGTTGGGTATGTGGTGCCCGCGATGTAGTTGGGTATGTGGTGCCCGCGGTGTACTAGGGTATGTGATGCCCGCGGTGTAGTTGGGTATGTGGTGCCCGCGATGTACTAGGGTATGTGGTGCCCGCGATGTAGTTGGGTATGTGGTGCCCGCGGTGTAGTTGGGTATGTGGTGCCTGCGATGTACTAGGGTATGTGGTGACCGCGATGTAGTTGGGTATGTGGTGCCCGCGATGTAGTTGGGTATAAGGTGCCCGCGATGTACTAGGGTATGTGGTGCCCGCGGTGTACTAGGGTATGTGATGCCCGCGGTGTAGTTGGGTATGTGGTGCCCGCGATGTACTAGGGTATGTGGTGCCCGCGGTGTACTAGGGTATGTGATGCCTGCGGTGTAGTTGGGTATGTGGTGCCTGCGATGTACTAGGGTATGTGGTGACCGCGATGTAGTTGGGTATGTGGTGCCCGCGATGTAGTTGGGTATGTGGTGCCCGCGATGTAGTTGGGTATGTGGTGCCCGCGGTGTTCTAGGGTATGTGGTGCCCGCGATGTAGTTGGGTATGTGGTGCCCGCGATGTAGTCGGGTATGTGGTGCCCGCGGTGTTCTAGGGTATGTGGTGCCCGCGATGTAGTTGGGTATGTGTTGCCCGCGATGTAGTTGGGTATGTGGTGCCCGCGATGTAGTTGGGTATGTGGTGCCCGCGGTGTAGTTGGGTATAAGGTGCCCGCGGTGTACTAGGGTATGTGGTGCCCGCTATGGTATGTGCACTAGGGTATGTGGTGCCAGCGGTGTAGTTGGGTATGTGGTGCCCGCGGTGTTCTAGGGTATGTGGTGCCCGCGGTGTACTAGGGTATGTGATGCCCGCGGTGTAGTTGGGTATAAGGTGCCCGCGGTGTACTAGGGTATGTGGTGCCCGCGATGTAGTTGGGTATGTGGTGCCCGCGATGTACTAGGGTATGTGGTGCCAGCGGTGTAGTTGGGTATGTGGTGCCCGCGGTGTTCTAGGGTATGTGGTGCCCGCGGTGTACTAGGGTATGTGATGCCCGCGGTGTAGTTGGGTATAAGGTGCCCGCGGTGTACTAGGGTATGTGGTGCCCGCGATGTAGTTGGGTATGTGGTGCCCGCGGTGTACTAGGGTATGTGGTGCCCGCGATGTACTAGGGTCTGTGGTGCCCGCGGTGTAGTTGGGTATGTGGTGCCCGCGATGTAGTTGGGTATGTGGTGCCCGCGGTGTACTAGGGTATGTGGTGCCCGCGATGTAGTTGGGTATGTGGTGCCCGCGGTGTTCTAGGGTATGTGGTGCCCGCGATGTAGTTGGGTATGTGGTGCCCGCGATGTAGTTGGGTATGTGGTGCCCGCGGTGTACTAGGGTATGTGGTGCCCGCGATGTAGTTGGGTATGTGGTGCCCGCGGTGTTCTAGGGTATGTGGTGCCCGCGGTGTACTAGGGTATGTGGTGCCCGCGATGTACTAGGGTAGGTGGTGCCCGCGGTGTAGTTGGGTATAAGGTGCCCGCGGTGTACTAGGGTATGTGGTGCCCGCTATGTAGTTTGGTATGTGGTGCCCGCTATGTAGTTTGGTATGTGGTGCCCGCGGTGTTCTAGGGTATGTGGTGCCCGCGGTGTACTAGGGTATGTGATGCCCGCGGTGTAGTTGGGTATAAGGTGCACGCGGTGTACTAGGATATGTGGTGCCCGCTATGTAGTTGGGTATGTGGTGCCCGCGGTGTTCTAGGGTATGTGGTGCCCGCGATGTAGTTGGGTATGTGGTGCCCGCGGTGTACTAGGGTATGTGGTGCCAGCGGTGTAGTTGGGTATGTGGTGCCCGTGGTGTTCTAGGGTATGTGGTGCCCGCGGTGTACTAGGGTATGTGATGCCCGCGGTGTAGTTGGGTATAAGGTGCCCGCGGTGTACTAGGGTATGTGGTGCCCGCGGTGTACTAGGGTATGTGGTGCCCGCGATGTACTAGGGTAGGTGGTGCCCGCGGTGTAGTTGTGTATAAGGTGCCCGCGGTGTACTAGGGTGTGTGGTGCCCGCTATGTAGTTTGGTATGTGGTGCCCGCGGTGTTCTAGGGTATGTGGTGCCCGCGGTGTACAAGGGTATGTGGTGCCCGCGGTGTAGTTGGGTATGTGGTGCCCGCGGTGTACTAGGGTATGTGGTGCCCGCGATGTAGTTGGGTATGTGGTGCCCGCGGTTTAGTTGGGTATGTGGTGCCCGCGATGTAGTTGGGTATGTGGTGCCCGCGGTGTACTAGGGTATGTGGTGCCCGCGATGTAGTTGGGTATGTGGTGCCCGCGGTGTTCTAGGGTATGTGGTGCCCGCGGTGTACTAGGGTATGTGGTGCCCGCGATGTACTAGGGTAGGTGGTGCCCGCGGTGTAGTTGGGTATAAGGTGCCCGCGGTGTACTAGGGTATGTGGTGCCCGCTATGTAGTTTGGTATGTGGTGCCCGCTATGTAGTTTGGTATGTGGTGCCCGCGGTGTTCTAGGGTATGTGGTGCCCGCGGTGTACTAGGGTATGTGATGCCCGCGGTGTAGTTGGGTATAAGGTGCACGCGGTGTACTAGGATATGTGGTGCCCGCTATGTAGTTGGGTATGTGGTGCCCGCGGTGTTCTAGGGTATGTGGTGCCCGCGATGTAGTTGGGTATGTGGTGCCCGCGGTGTACTAGGGTATGTGGTGCCAGCGGTGTAGTTGGGTATGTGGTGCCCGTGGTGTTCTAGGGTATGTGGTGCCCGCGGTGTACTAGGGTATGTGATGCCCGCGGTGTAGTTGGGTATAAGGTGCCCGCGGTGTACTAGGGTATGTGGTGCCCGCGGTGTACTAGGGTATGTGATGCCCGCGGTGTAGTTGGGTATAAGGTGCCCGCGGTGTACTAGGGTATGTGGTGCCCGCGGTGTACTAGGGTATGTGGTGCCCGCGATGTACTAGGGTAGGTGGTGCCCGCGGTGTAGTTGTGTATAAGGTGCCCGCGGTGTACTAGGGTATGTGGTGCCCGCTATGTAGTTTGGTATGTGGTGCCCGCGGTGTTCTAGGGTATGTGGTGCCCGCGGTGTACAAGGGTATGTGGTGCCCGCGGTGTAGTTGGGTATGTGGTGCCCGCGGTGTACTAGGGTATGTGGTGCCCGCGATGTAGTTGGGTATGTGGTGCCCGCGGTGTAGTTGGGTATGTGGTGCCCGCGATGAAGTTGGGTATGTGGTGCCCGCGGTGTACTAGGGTATGTGGTGCCCGCGATGTAGTTGGGTATGTGGTGCCCGCGGTGTAGTTGGGTATGTGGTGCCCGCGATGTAGTTGGGTATGTGGTGCCCGCGGTGTTCTAGGGTATGTGGTGCCCGCGGTGTAGTTGGGTATGTGGTGCCCGCGATGTAGTTGGGTATGTGTTGCCCGCGATGTAGTTGGGTATGTGGTGCCCGCGATGTAGTTGGGTATGTGGTGCCCGCGGTGTACTAGGGTATGTGATGCCCGCGGTGTAGTTGGGTATAAGGTGCCCGCGGTGTACTAGGGTAGGAGGTGCCCGCGGTGTACTAGGGTATGTGATGCCCGCGGTGTAGTTGGGTATAAGGTGCCGGCGGTGTACTAGGGTATGTGTTGCCCGCGATGTAGTTGGGTATGTGGTGCCCGCGATGTAGTTGGGTATGTGGTGCCCGCGATGTAGTTGGGTATGTGTTGCCCGCGATGTAGTTGGGTATGTGGTGCCCGCGATGTAGTTGGGTATGTGGTGCCCGCGATGTAGTTGGGTATGTGTTGCCCGCGATGTAGTTGGGTATGTGGTGCCCGCGATGTAGTTGGGTATGTGGTGCCCGCGGTGTAGTTGGGTGTGTGGTGCGAATTTTAGTACCCAACTATCCGCTAGAGGCGCTGTACAAATCTTTATACATTTTATTTTTAACTATATACGGTCTATCTTATAAAAAGTTAGCGCAGACTTGATTCTTGATTACCAGACGCAATCTATCTATATCTATACTTATAATAAAACTGTAGAGAGGTCAATTCTGTACATGAAATATATTTAAAAAAAAACTATCAGGGGGTGATTAGTGATCGATACTGATGCCAAAAATGCAATCAGGAAAATTTTTGTCTGTCTGTCTGTCTGTCTGTCTGTCTGTCTGTCTGTATGTTCCTTATAGAAACAAAAACTACTCGACGGATTTTAATGAAACCTGGTACAATTATTCTTCATACTTCTGGGCAGGTTATAGGATACTTTTCATCACGCTACAATCAATAGGAGCTGAGTAGTGAAGGGAAATGTCGGGAAGTTACTCCGTTTTTTAAGCTTCCGTCGCGTTTGCAGCCTTAATGGTTAAAGTTACATAGAAATCATGTAGGTATGACGGAAATATTCTACATTAAATTGTCTAAAAAATATCCCGGAACAGCATATGTCTATCTTTTATGGTTGACTCACAATAACACGTGTAACTCCTGATAGCTTAGCAGTTCGGAGCATTCTGATTATATTTGTTTACTTTTACGTTTATAATACTCTCAGTCATACCAAATTTAAAAAAGTTAACATTATTACCTATTCAATAAAAAAAGAATCATAGAAATCGGTATAGAAACACCAAACTTATACATGAAATAAGCCATCGCGCCGTCGCACTTGAATACTCAAATCGAGTAAAGTTTGAAATTTGTTGTGTTTACCACTAGATGGCGCTACTGTGCACAAATCCTAGATCGCGCTATCGGTGCGTTTTGGCAATGTGTTATAAGTCGGTCGGTATTTAGCAATAGTTCCGTTAAATTGAGTTATCTTGATAAGTTATTTAGGGTTGCGTATCCGATTACCGCTTTAATGACGAATAAATATTTAAAAATAAAATAAAATATTTAATATTTAAGGGGGTGCTCATAATCTCATATCAAACATAATTTACTTAGATGGTTTGTTTTTTTTTATATATAATATTTTATAAAAATATATTGTTGTTGATGAGTAGATACATTTACTTGGGCCAATTAGCGAGCTTCGAAAACAGGCAGGATAAGGAGATCGATCGCCGCATCGAGAACGCCTGGAAGAGCTACTGGTCCATGAAGGAACACATGAAAGGCGACCTTCCACTTACGCTTAAACGCCAACTCATCGACATGTGCATGTATGGTGCGCAGACATGGTCACTGACTGAAGCACAGAAATCCAGACTCAAGATTTGCCAAAGAGCAATGGAACGTAGCATCTTTGGTTTCAAGCGCATCGATCGAGTGCGAAACACTACGCTGCGTTCGCTCACTGGTATTGCAGATGTAGGCAATAAAACCGAGAGGCTTAAGTGGGACTGGGCAGGTCATATTAGCCGGATGGACCCAGAGAAATGGCTGCCTGAAGACGGAAGGCGGCGTAGAGGCCGACTAAAAAGGCGATGGCGGGACGACCTCGATGCTTTCGAGAGGGATTGGTGGACGAAAGCGGAAAGCAGAGAGAAGGATTTGGGGGAGACCTTTGCCCAGCAGTGGGACGAAATAGGTTAGGAAAAATATATATATATCTGTAATATACTTACTTAATCTATACTAATAGTATAAAGAGGTAAAGTTTGTGTATTTGTTAAATTGTAAGGGGTAATCTCGGGATCTACTGAACCGATTTTAAAAATTCTTTCACCAATAGAAAGTTACATTATGGCTGAAAAATAAAAAGGCTTTTACGTGGTAGTCCGTTTTGCAAAATGAATCGGAGAAAAAACGGTCGAATGAAAGCGTTTCTTACGAACGCTGCCTTAACTATGAAAGAAGTGTTCTAGGGAAAAGATGTGGAGCTTAATAATGCCTACAAAAAAGCCACAAGTCAACGACAGCATATGTCTTACTTTTTTATTTAATGAAAATTATCCCCAACGAAGTGGGCACGTGTCAGCTAGTATGTATAATAAAAATATCTATCTACTAGTAGTACGCCCCGGCTTCGCACGGGTAGCCTATATATAAAAAAATATCATTATAATATAGCCTATGTTACTCAGTATAAAATAAATGTATTTTCCAAATGATAAAAAATATAGACCCTATAGTATGTAACCCCCCCGCATATACTCCCGTGACCGGCAGCGGCGCCGCGCCCGCTGACTTTTTTCTAATAAGTACTTACATTTTTGAACTCGTGATATCTTTCGAATGGAATGTCCGAATTAAATAATTTAAAAAGTAATAGAAAGGTATTGAAGCAGTCTTAATTTTAAAGTAATTTATTTAGATAAGGATTAATACCTAAGCACAAATATAGAACGTTTTCTGGCGTCGTCATTTTAATTATATTTTTTTGATATTAAAACACTTATTATGACATATCTATAATAGTTAGACATATGCTGTCGCTGACTTTTTTGTGGATGATGATGTGTTCTACAAAATTGTAGTACATAATTTCTTTCTATCATCAATAGTTTCCGCAGCGCACGCGATGTAAGGAATTTCTTATACACCTTGGGTTACATAATTGAAGTTTTAGTAAGGATCCCTAATTTTTTTGAAAATAAAATATAGCCTATGTTCAGCACAGATAATATGGCTTCACAACAGTGAAAGAATTTTTGAAATCGGTCCAGTAGTTTCGGAGCCTATTCGATGCAAACAAACAAACAAACAAACAAACAATCAAATCTTTCCTCTTTATTAGTTTAGATAGAAGAAGATGTAATGTATTGTATTAAGTATGTCAGTCTTCTAGTACCCATAACACAAGCTCTGCTTAGCTTGGGGCTAGATGATGTTGTGTGGATTGTCCAGCATTATTTATTTATGAGATTACCTCAACTTGGTTGATAGCTGGTGGAAACTTGCAGTTATCTAAAAGCCTCTTCAGCTGATCAATATTGAAGTTTGACACACCAATGCCTTTTGTCAGACCCTTGGCAAGGACGGATTCAAACCCGCGCCAGGTTTCTAGATAGTCGATCTTTTCGTCCACTCCTTCTTGCTGAAAAGAGTAACAACCATACAAGTATGTACATATACAAGTATGTATGTAGTTTATTAGTAAGTGTTAGTATTAAGTAGTTTATAAAATATAGTTTTGTTATTATACCGTTTGCAACGGTCTGTAGATAGCTCAACTGTTTCTTATGTATTTTATATGATAATGTACATTTTGTAAATACTGTATAGTCGTAAGTTTGTTTGTGAATAAACTAGACATAGTTATTATGTATTAATATTTATTTTTTGTCGCACTTCAACCCCATTACTGATACCACTTGAGTTGGCTGGTAGAAAATGCTTTAACATTAAGTTCGACTTTTATATACATATAAGTCAAAGTCAAAGACAAAATTGCTTTATTCAGTAAAATCACAAGGATCATTTAGAATCGTCTTACACACTAGGTGATTCTAGTCTAGGTGCCAGTTCCACGCGACCAGAGCCTAGAAGAACTGGCAAGAAACTTACGGCATGGTTCCTACCGTTTTTTTATATGATCCTTATTACAAAGAATTATTATTAAACTAAATTAAGTACTGAAGTTCCAGTGCGGTGTTAATTCTACTTAGTAATTATACTTAGTATTTTTTGTGTAATTAAGAATTAAATAAATACATCCATACAAATTTTCGCGTTTATATAAAAATAATAGTATTTTTAACAACTTACAGAAATAGGCGTTTATATAATAGTACATAGTAGGGTTTTTGTAAACTTACTGAAATTGACATAGGCCAGTGCATGAGCAGCATATCTACATAGTCGAGATTCATTCTCTCCAACGATCCTCTTAAAGAAACCTCTACATCGGCCTCTCTATGGTAATGTTGCCATACCTGAAAGATCAATGACAGGCGTCACAGCTCAGTTGGTAGTAGCTCTGCCTTCCATGTGTCGTGGGTTCGATTCCCACCCAGAGTGCTTAGTCCGAGCTTGGAAAACTCTCTACTCTCGAGCCGACAGTCGTCTCTCGGATATCCTTTTATTTTTGTATGGATATCCGAGAGACGACTGTCGGCTCGAGAGTAGGAAGTTTTGAAATGCAACCTCGGACTAAGCCCTCAGAGCAAATGTTTGTGTGATGAACATAAATATTTGTTCTGTGGGTGTTACTACGTATTCTATGTGTTTTTACAAAATATATAAGTTTTCTATCAGCAGTCTAGTTCCCATAGTACAAGCTTTGCTTAATTTGAGACTAGAGTGTGAGTGAATGAAACCAAAACTTAAAAACTAGAAACTATATGGTAAATAGTATGGCAATGGCATTATCGCTGGAAACGATCTCTTCCAGACAACCTTTGGATGGAGTTGATTGTACAAGTATGGAAAATGTGTGAAATGTCCATTGTCCGTGAATTTTTTTTAAACTTTTGCATAGCATCGCGGGCCTTGAGCGTGGAGACCGAATCCAGAAATTCCGTAACAAAATAACCTAACATCGCATCCGTAATCCAGCAAAAAATATGCAATAGCTTTACCGCGGCAGTCCCCGAGTGCCACACGTCTATTTATTTATCTGTGTACCTTTTTTTTTAAAGCTTTTATTTCTATGCACACTAAAATACATAAAATATGAAATATATAAGTAAAGAAATATATAAAAAATATATAAGTACAAAAATGTAAATATGTACTAAATATAAGTAAAATAATTAATGCTAGGTAAGTTGTAACCAAGGGCGGATCCAGCTTTGGCGCCAGGGGGGGTCACATAGTAAGTCAAGAACTTATAATTGAATGCTGATAATGTATTCCCAAACGTTTGCCATCATACAAAGTTATGATATTTTAATGGTCCACCTAAGTCCTGGAACCAGCTCAGGGGGGGGTCATGACCCCCATGACCCCCCTGGATCCGCCGTTGTGTGTAACACTAGTAAAACTACCTATGTACCTTAGTAGTGATAAATAAATCTTCTCTCTTCACAACTCTAGATTTTATTTTCTCGTTGACAACTTGTCCGATCTCCGACTCGACTCGGTACAAATGTGCGGTGTCTATGTGTCGATAGCCAATGTCGATGGCGTAATCTAACGCTTCCATCAGTTTTGGACAATCTTCTGCGTATAGCTCTTGCTGGAATTCATCATTACATTCGTTGATTTATTTATGTACACTTAGTTTAACTTTACAGATAAGCGTAATACGTTAAATGTGATAAGTACTACCTACTTATATACCCCCTATCTTATTAAAAGTAAGCGCTGACTTTATGTCATCATTACGTATGGTTAATCATCCCTTCAAGTCTGCGCTAACTTTTTATAAGATAGACCGTTAAAGTACTTACTTATATAAAAAAAAACTAAAAACATATTATATTTCATCAAAGAGACATAAGAAAAGAGCCGAGCTCGATCGAATAAATGTGACAATCGCAAATATAAACTATAGTTCGAGTAATATAAAAAAAAAAAAAAATTTGTTTTCAAAATTATTTCTGGGCGTCTAGTCGAAGCGACGCGTGACCCGAGGGCTGGTGAGTATCTGGCCCAACGTATCAGCATTGCTATTCAGCGCAGCAATGCAGCCAGTGTCTTGGGTACGCTTCCGATTGGTACTGATTTGGATCAGTTGAACTATCTATAGATCGTTTGCAACGGTCTGTAGATAGCTCAGCTGTTTCTTATGTATTTTATATGTCTATGTACATTTTGTAAATACTGTATAGTCGTAAGTTTGTTTGTGAATAAAGTTTTATTATTTAGTAATATAAATATATAGTAACTAGATGGCGTAGTACAATTACCTTAGAATTCAGTCCCAACCACGTACCGTATCCGAGTGCCGGAATATTAGCGCCATTGTTCAACTTTATCGTGGGGATGTTGACCTGTAATCCGAAAAAATAACCTCAAATATTACCCAGTGGCTCTACCATGAGTTTTTACTATACCATGTTTACTATACTCGCTAGCGTCTGTAGTTAAAAAAATGTATGAAGTTTTTGTACAGCGCCTCTAGCGGATAGTTGGGTACTAAAATTCGTAATACTTACTAATATTGACGTACTTACTGTGACAACTCATGGTAGAGGTACATGTCAGTAGGTACCCCAAGTATGAGTTTGTGCACACACACATGGTAGAGACGCTCGGCGATCGCTTCTCTGCGATCCGTTTATGCACAAACTCGTACTTGGGGTAGGTACAGGTATAATACATATCACAATTATACTTACTATACCTTTAGGCTATTTTGGCATGGTTGAGAACAATTTGCATCTTCCAGTAGCAGTAAGCCCTAGAGTCTTGCGTTTTGGATAGCTTTATATAGGTATACTGTGTTTTGGGTTTTCGAGACACGATAGACTTTAATAAATAAAACTAGACGCTATCTTTACACGGATTGCTCATAAGTATGTACTTAATATATACGAATACGCATCACACTATGCGATAACTTTAAAAAAAATGCGAGTTGTTAGTTTTTACAGAGACCCACTTTTCGAGAATGAAAACGACAAAAACTTAGAAAGGGCTCACCCTAACACGTACCTACTAACCCCATTTTTAGAAAAAATACTTTGCGAAACTATCAGAAAAACCGCGTCGACTTTATGAAAATTTATTTTAATGTTATTATATAAAATAGTAGGTAAATTACATAGACAACTAAGATATAATAAGATAGGTAGGTAATTATAAATTGGTATGTAGGTATGTAGGGGTGATAATATTTAATTATTTATATTAATTTTAATTTATAACACGCTTATATGTTACTTAGGGTAGGTTTATCTAACATAAGTCAATAGCTTTTATCTTGTTGATGTATCGTCTCAACAAAAACGTATAATTTATGTACCTATGTTCAATCAAATATGTCTAATTACCTAAAATAAAATGCAGATAAGTATATATAATGCATTCTAGTTTATTCTATGAGAACTTACTTTGGTCATCATGCGATCGAGTCTCTTAATTGTAGATACCAAAACTAATAAAAACTTTTTGAAAAACTGATTAAATCGGTACTTCGCTTCACCACCGCTGTCGGATAAATAATAATAAAATCTGGGTCTGTTCGCGCCAAAACACAAAATTACCCGTTCAAGCGGACTAAAAGAGAACTATCATAATATAATACTTATGTCGTTAGCATAGAGTTTATTATTCAATGACATCTACGATGCTAGCGCCCTCATCACTGTAAAAAGTTTGCTGTTCTTTAGCCTTGATGTCATCGCGTTGACCAAAGAGTATTATAAATATCGAGCTGCGCAGATGTGTCACTCATACTAAAAGTACAATGATACGAAATTCTTTATTTTAGCGAATTAATTATTTACAAACATACTTACTTACTTGAAACTATGAATGAAACTACTTGAAAATATGAAACTAACGGGTGCATGGAAAGAGCCTCCTCGTGGCGCACACCGGTAACAGCTAGGCACGGCAAAGCAGTGTCTAGTCTGGCTAATCTTTCCAACACGATGCTACAACAAAATACAGTTGTAGCATCGACACGATAAGAAGAAGAAGACTTGAAACTATGAACTTGAACTTGACTATTTCATACCCATGTTTGTTTAAGAGAAACCGAAGTACTCTCGATTCTTGAAAACCAAACATAAGTATAAAATATAATCATATTTTGAATTAATACCTAAATCACAAACAAAATCAGATTTTTAGTTATTTCTTTTGGTGAAATAGTAGGTAGTATTAAAAACACGAACACTTACAATTACTGATATTAGCTGTTGGAGAATATCTGGTGAAAGTATTTAACAAAGTATTGAAACTTGATTAGAGCCAGCATGAACGCATACGCAATTCAATGTCGCACATCACCACTCTTCTCACACTCTGTCTGCGAACCCCAATTTTTCAGCAACATGGCCGGCGTGTCGTCATTTCCGCCCTCTTCAATGTTGCTAATGTAAAAATATGTTTGACACTGACATTAATTTTTAGTAAAACTGTATTGAGACAAGGTCTGAACTGATGCGACTAGCCAGGAGCTAACAATCGGTCATCCTGGAAATAAGACTGTCCCTAGTCTAACCGGCCATCTGCTGAGGTGTATGGCCCTATACACAGGAAAATGTTGAATAATAATTAGATTTTCTATTACCAGTTTTCATGAGCGCTGTGACGCGTACCGCTCCTCTTCGGAATCGGCCTCCTTCGTCACGTACGGGTACCACTCGGCCTCCTCCGTCAGTGTGTTGCAGGTACCGCTTACCCCCGGAAGGGTTTCGGCCTCCTCTGCTTATAAGTTTCGCAGGCACCGCTTACCCCCGAAAGGGTTTCGGCCTCCTCTGCTTTGAAGTTTCGCAGGCACCGCTTACCCCCGAAAGGGTTTCGGCCTCCTCTGCTTTTAAGTATCGCAGGCACCGCTTACCCCCGAAAGGGTTTCGGCCTCCTCTGCTTTGAAGTTTCGCAGGTACCGCTTACCCCCGAAAGGGTTTCGGCCTCCTCTGCTTTGAAGTTTCGCAGGCACCGCTTACCCCCGGAAGGGTTTCGGTCTCCTCTGCTTGTCCATTTTTCTTTAGGTGCCACTCAGCATCTACATAGGATTCATGGATAGGGATGGGGATGTAGGAATTTACTAGTTTTGTTTGTGTATTGAAAGTCAACAAAGTTTTATGTAGTACTAAGATGTTTATTCTATAAACCAATGTTTAAAAACTCTTAATAGATTAAACCTAATAACATTAAACTAAAACAGAAAAATAATAACTTGTCTTCTAGAAATGAAAGTAACTTGTTTTGTCCGGTCATTCAATAGTTTTATACTTTTACTGTTAAATTGTTAGTTTGCTCATTATCAACTTCAATTTCTAAACAATTAAATCGCATTTTAATTATACATTCATTATTCATTTATAGATTCATTTTCAATTATACATTCGTCTGGGGATTCATCGTCGCTTTCGGTTGGGGACGAGTAAAAAGTTACCCAAGGTTTTAAATGATCAGCAGGAAATATATTTTTGTACTTGCGCATAGCGTGGCCTTCTATACTAGAGACCTCATATCTATCGTGGTCTAAAACTTTTGTTATTTTGAAAGGTCCCTTGAACTTTGCTACTAATTTATTACTTTTCCCTTTTTCTTGAGAATAATTCGGAATCATTACCAATTCGCCCTCATTAAAGACTTTCGTTGATGCTCGTTTTTTATCGAATCGCTCTTTCATGCTTCTTTGTTGTTTTTCTATGTTTTCCTGAACAGTCAATCGTATTTCATTCCTGTCTTGAGCAGGAGAAATTGCAACGATACCTTCTGGTGAATTTGTTGTTCTATGACCAAATACGACCTCTGCTGGTGCTTTACCTATACCTTTATTTATAGTATTGTTTAGACTCCACTGGAGTTTAGCTATATTCAAGTCCCAGTCAGCTTCGTGTTGATTATGGTTCATTGATGCCAGTGAGCTTAAGATCGTTCTATTATACCTCTCAATCTGTCCGTTAGCGCGAGGTGTAGCGACAGCGTTTAGGATATGTTTAGTACCAATAGAAGACGTAAATTTTTTGAATTCTGCTGAGGTAAAACTAGTCCCTTGATCAGATATAATAATTCTAGGGTTGCCTATGGTGGCAAATATGTCTTCCAAGACTTTCACCGTCGTTTTCGATTTCGTGTCTCGTACAGCTTTGACAAAGATAAACTTACTAAAACTGTCTATTATTCCGAGTATGTAAGTATTACCCCTCTTGCTCTTTATAAAAGGACCCAAATGATCCAAATGTAAAGTGTGAAATATTTCATCAGGTTTGGGTATTGGGTGTAAGTATCCGGACTTTTTCCCTGCTGGTTTTTTGTTATAAGCACAGTTCATGCACGCTGTAACATATTTTTTTACAAATCTTCTCATTTTTGGGAACCAATACTCTTGGCTCATTTTTTCAAACGTCTTGTCAAAAGCGAAGTGACCAGATTCATCATGGCATAATTGACAAATGCGCCATCTTGCACCGTATGGCACTACCCACCTAAGATTTTTACCTATTTTACGGTACAGCCGGTTATTTTTCATGCAGTAATTATTCATTATTTCTTTTATATCATTTTGCTTTGATTCAAGTATATCTCGTACGAGCTTCAGCTTAGGATCACTCATTTGAACGGTATGCAGCCAGTCCTCAGTTCGAATATTCATAATTTCTAAATTATCTGGTTCATTCATTGGAATCGGGTTCCTGCTGAGCGCATCAGCGTGCTTCATCGACTCCCCGGGACGGTATTCTATGGTGAAGTTAAACTCTTGCAATTGTAACCACCATCTAGCGATTCTTGGCATTAAGTCTCTTTTACTCAAGGTAGATCTAAGAGCATTACAATCTGTCATGACTTTAAATTGTAGTCCAATCAAGTATACGCGGAATTTTTTAAGTGCTGCTACAACAGCCATCGTCTCCAGTTCGTATGAATGTAGAAATTCTTCACTTTTTGTAGTTTGTCGGCTGTAATAAGATACTGGTCGCAACGGTGATTGTTCGTCTGGTTTCTGGAGGAGTATACCTCCTAGTCCATGTTTGCTCGCATCGCAATGCACTTCGGTCATATGTTCTGGGTTGTATAAAGCCAAGATTGGTCTAGAAACGAGTTTATTTTTTATTTCATCGAACGCTGATTGTTGTTCTGGACCCCAAGACCAAGGAGCATCATTTTTTGTTAGCATTGTAAGCGGTTTAGCGATTCTAGCGAAATCAAAAACAAATCTTCTGAAAAAGCTGGCTAACCCAACAAATTGCCGCACTTGGTGTACGTTAGTTGGTGTTGGAAAGTTTGAAACCGCTTGGGTTTTCTTATTGCCAGGTTGAAGACCATT
Organism: Ecliptopera silaceata; assembly: GCA_932527185.1. NCBI lineage: Eukaryota > Metazoa > Arthropoda > Insecta > Lepidoptera > Geometridae > Ecliptopera > Ecliptopera silaceata. The sequence goes on along the minus strand of OW052217.1, from coordinate 1,039,808 downwards.
CTCTGAGATTTCATATCCTAAATACTCAATTGATGATTTCAGAAAATGGCATTTTGTTAGATTCAAAGTGAGATGGGCGTCTTGTAATAAAATTAATAATGCTTCTAATTTTTCTAAGGATTGCTCAACGGTTGCTGCTGCTGTAAGAATATCGTCAAGATAGGGTATAGCTAACTCAAACCTCTTTGATCCCAGTGCCTTATTAATCATTTGCTGAAACACTGCAGGAGCGTTAACCAATCCAAATGGCATTCTTGTATATTCATAATGGCCGTCCGGTGTGACAAACGCCGTTAAATGCCGGGATTCTTCGGCGACTGGAATTTGGTGGTAGCCAGATGCAAGATCGAGACTGGTAAAGTATTTGTTTCCACTAAGTCGGTCCAGCTGATCATCAATAACAGGCATGGGATAACGGTCTTTAATCGTCTTTTTGTTAAGGGCCCTGTAGTCTACACAGAGGCGATATTCTTCATTTTTCTTCTTTACTAATACAATTGGGCTTGCATATGCCGAATTTGACTCTCGGATAACATCGTTAGTGAGAAGTTCTTCTACCATACTTTGTACTACCCTTCTTTCGGCAAAGGGAAGCCTATACGGTTTGTAGGATACTGGAATATCGTCTTCCAGTTTAATGTGCATTTCTGCTACTTGTGTCAACCCTAATTCCTGCGATGTAAGAGCAAAACTGTCTCTATAACGGTTTAATAGCTCTAAGAGCTTGGTTAAATTTTCTTCAGTTGCATTGTCTCCGACATTAAGCATATCTAGTGTTATGTTTTCTTTTATTGAGCTTGATTGAAATTGAACCTGTTCTGTAAGTTCAAGTTTTCTAATTTCTTTGACCTTAGAATCGTTTGATTTAAGTTTTTCAACATCTGGCAATTTATGCCCTCTGCTGAGCAGTTTATCTTTATACAATGTTACTTCTCTACCAGAAATATTGACCGTCATTAAATGCCCACGACCTTTACTTAGGGTGTAGATTCCCTGAAGTACCATGTATTCGTGATTATCCTTTAAACAGGTCATTGACGGTACGTATATTTGTCCTGTTAACTCCGTATCGGTATATATTGGTAAGGCTTGAATGGCCAACAGTTTAGTATCAGCTTCATTATAAATTTTTATTTTGTTTAAGTTTGACTTGTCATAGAAAAAGTACAGATCGGAACTGGTCTTGAATACATTTACTAGAGGAAGTTCTGTAAAATTCTGTCCTATCAGTAAGTCATAATTTAATAGTTCATCATCCACAATGAACACCTTGACATCGGCTGTTACGTCATCTATAGTAATACAAACGTTGCAAGTACCAGTCGGAACAATTTTATTCCCAGAACCAAACCCTTTGAGCATTGGAAGATTTTCCTTCGTAATTTCCAGATTTTTCGCTTTAGCTACACTAGTCTTCATTATAGAACATTCGCTTCCGAAATCAATATACGCTTTGTACGAATGACCATTTACTAGAATTAACTTTAAAAATTTATCATTTTTGCATTTTTCATCTTCTGTGATAGTTAATACTTTTTGTGGTTTAGAGTGCGATTGAACTTCACCCTTATGATCTGAATTGCTTACACGTGTTGATAATTTACCACAATGTTCCTGAGAATGACCGAACTTAAGACATTTCTGACACTTTGCCAGTGGTTTTGTACATCGTATGGCTACGTGACCTGTCTCTGAACAATTAAAGCACTTAAAATTCCTAAATTTATTTTCTGTCGATTCGTTTTTAGGTCGTTCAACGGGGTGTCTGTTTGATGTAAAAGCTTTTTTTTGTTGGTTGTAGTTAATGTTTTTTGAAATGCTTCTTAAAAATTTAAGAACCTCAATCGGTTCCTTGAAGTTAGCACCTTGAGCATTTAATTTAACATTGTGGTCATAGATACCATGAGTAAGACAGTCGACTGCGTTTTTCCCTTCTATACCGCATGTATTAATCAATGTCATTTTGTCGTAATAATATTCTTCTAGGGACTCCTCACGACGACTTTTCCGATCGAGCATCTCCGACAGTTTGTCCCCATAATTCCGGTCATCAGGAAAAGTTGATAAAATTCGTTCTTGCCATTGACTCCAAGTAAGATCTACTGATTTTAACCCTTCGTACCAGCGTTTGGCTAAACCAGTTAATTTAGGCAAGGCGTGATATATTATTTGCTTTTCTTGCCAATTATAAATGGCAGCGGTCTCATTGACTTTACGTAACCAATCTTCGGCGGATTGATTTTTTGACTTTGGATCGAATATTGGTAGAACGTTTTGTGCTCCGGCGTATGAGAAAGGATTATTGGTGTACTTTTCCTTCATAGCTTCCAAAAATGTGTGAAGAAGTATATCCGTGCTTGGCTTACTACTCTTTTGTATTGTGGACTTTGTAGACGAATGTCTTTGATGCCTTTTTGTTTTAAAATGATAATCTCTACTAGACCGTTTATGACTTCTGCAACGACGTCTTTTGTGATCATATTCACTCGATGATGTCACTTGTGACTCTGAAGACGAAGTACGTCGGCGACGTCGATGACTCCTGAGTTGACGTGTCCGTCTTCGGTCATGCGTGCGAGATCTTGATTTAGTGTGACGGCGGCGTTTTGAAACACTTCGAATTTTACTCCGACTACGTCGCGCTCGTTTACAATATGAATCTGTATTGTCCGTTGACATCGAGTAACTGCGTCCACGATATACGCTACGACCCCGTCGCGGTGGCGTTAGGCCTTCAGGTGAGGAACTCTTCCCGGACCGAACCATTTTAAGTAACTTTATTTTATGAAGTTATTATTTTCATTTATAGTTTTAATTACGGATGAAGACAAGGAGAAGAAGGAAATAGGAGGAGAAGAGAAAAAAAAACTATTTAGGACCAGTCAACACAAAATCAAAGAAAAGAAAGAAAAACTTAAATAATTATACATATAAGTTTTTCTAAATTGTCCCGTTATAATGTAGTTAGCATTATGTATATATTCTTATATAACTTGTGAATGTTCATGCCACTTTAAATAGTTATAAAATAAACTGTACATATACACTGATTATTCAGACGGTAAAAGAAAATATTTTAATTTAATATTTTAAAATGCTAATCTCTTAATAGTTTATAATATAAACACTTTATCATCTCTATTATACCCTTTAAATAGATTTGACTAATTAAAAAAATACATAAGTATGCTATTTTAGTTTATCTTATGGCCGGTTCATGTATAAAGAGTAATTTAACACTAATAATGTTTTATACTGTATAACTACTTTATTTCTTTTTAATTATTATTATCAATAACTATTATTGTACTTGCAGTAGTGCAATGGTAGCTTATTAAATTTTTAAGAATGACTTTTAATTGTTTCATCAACCTGTTACTAATCCTCGGGTTATATTTACCATTATAATTGTAAATGTTGTATTTGAATCCATTTCAAATAAATACACCATACTCCACCTTTAGCCGCTCAATGTATTTGAAGGATGTTGCAAATAAACACTTAAGCAATAGCGAGTGCCATTTGAAAGTATGTAAATGTACAGCAAAAAGCTGAATTAGATTAGCTTAGGTTTTAAAATAAATCTAACTTTAGTGCCATAACCATTCACAAGGATTGCAAAACACACAGTTGTAAAATAGCCAAAGCCTTCGAGCATACAAATAGTTTGTTTTTAGTGTAAAATTATAATTATTTCATGTCTTCCTTATATGGACCACACCATAAGCCAATTTCAAAATTTTATTATTAGCAGCCAAATTATATATAGGTAAAGGAGGTATATTTGGTACTTCTGTGCCATCAAGAGAGCTTCTATGCAGTGCTTACATTCAAGATAATCAGCTAGGCAGTAGGTTTGAGCTAATTTTATGCTAGGATTCAGATGTTGGTTCAAGCATTGGGTGAATAACAGCTTTATGGTACAAAATTTGATTCACACTGCAATAACATCAAAATGAAATAGGCCAAAACTCCCAGGCCTTTGATTTCATTTCTTTCAATTGGTCTATGTGATCCCAACGTGAAATAAAATATGGTTGAACAGACATACCTGTTTTCCGCGTCGAATGATTCGTTGTCACTTCTGACTATTAAAAACACGAACACTTACAATTACTGATATTAGCTGTTGGAGAATATCTGGTGAAAGTATTTAACAAAGTATTGAAACTTGATTAGAGCCAGCATGAACGCATACGCAATTCAATGTCGCACATCACCACTCTTCTCACACTCTGTCTGCGAACCCCAATTTTTCAGCAACATGGCCGGCGTGTCGTCATTTCCGCCCTCTTCAATGTTGCTAATGTAAAAATATGTTTGACACTGACATTAATTTTTAGTAAAACTGTATTGAGACAAGGTCTGAACTGATGCGACTAGCCAGGAGCTAACAGTAGTATGATTGAACAGTTAAAATTTAAGGAAATCTAATCTACAGCGTTGTAGGGAGTTTTATTTTGAAACAAGACTTTGTCTTTTTATGCTCTTCATTGACCGGCATCTCGATGTTGAAGAATACAATAGCTTACAAAACAGATAAATATACTTGAATAATAATAAAATCACAATGGTTTTATCATAAATAAACATGCTCATACATAAGTGTATGAGATAAAGACCCCACTTCATTTTTATCTCGATTCTTTTTAAAAGATTTGCATCCTTTTTATTAATGACGTTTAAAGGACATGTTATAAAATGGGCTTAAAATAATTTTGTTTCTGAACAACTATCATATGCGGTTTTTCTGATAGAGAATATTATCCACTATAGCCTTACAAAAACAAAAATAATATTAGAAACGCCATTTATTTAATAATTAAATATTAAATCCGATTATTTTTTTCATCGTTATATTATTTCTACACAAAAAAACAATGGTTAAATATGGTTTTATAAAGCATATTATGAACCTTAATGTTAATAAAATATTTTAAAACAGTGGCAATAAACAAATAAAACCAACGAATTATTTCTGTTATGTAGGATTGGGATGTATGGTAATGATTCCTTTGCCTCCATAAAAACATTACCTCAGTTACTGTCAGTCATGTTGTCACACTTGTCAGTTGTCATTTCACTTGTCGGTCTTGTCACTGTCAAAAGTGTCAAAGTTACTATTTTCCCGTTTGTTTACGATTGAATAGTTGTTATTTGTGATTATGGATAAATAACATGATAGGGATGAACTATAATTTGTGATTTTATCATCATTAAGTCGGTAAACTGCAGAATGACTACTGATGGCTCAATCATCATCAACATAATTTCAGCCAATATCCATCCACTACTGAACGTAACCAAGAGCAAGGGCAATGATTTCAATATGATTCAATGACTGGAGGTCATATGCGTTTTCCATGGTGGGCCAGTAAACAGAGCAGATTGAAACTGAATAGTTGCTCCAGCGTAGTTACTTTATATAGTTAGAATAGGTGAACATTTATTTTAGGTAGAGAAATAAAAGAATTATTACACGTGTTGGGATGGGAATGTCCAACCACGGAATGTACAGCCTTGGAAAACACGACCATGGAATTGGCGACCATTGCTCCGATTGGTAGAAAGCGTAGCCTATGCTTCCTTAAGATGAAACCACAGATGAATATGTTACTATCCCATTTTGATAAAGATGAACTGCACAGAATATAATATGAAAAGAAAACAATCCAATTCAATAATTGTTGTCTAGCAAATAGTTCAACACATGTAGGTTCTGGCGCGGTTTTCTACATCAAACTAACGCTCGTCGCTTCGCTCCTCGCACCTACTGTCACACATCACACGTAAAACAAAATAAGTTTAAAAATAATATTTTGACAGTGGCATAGTTAGCTACTTTTATGCTGGGGCCACATTAGCGGGCTACGGCGAATATTCGTGTTAACGCGATGTATGTGGCCGGGTACATCGTGTCATCGCGTAGTATTCGGGCGAAGACGCGAATCAATTTGTCGCGCCAATGTTCGCTTAGGTGGCTACATCTACGTCAATTTATTAGGCTAAGTTCAGATGACCGCGCGTAGCCGCGCGTCGCCGCGCGGTTGGAGCATAGCATTCACATGACGATATTTGTATGGGAGCGCGCCGCGCGTTGGCGCGCGGTACCGCGCGGTAATAATTACCGTTTATATTGATCTTGTACCGCGCGGTCATCTGAACTTAGCCTAAGTGTCGTCCAGATATTGAAGCGAGACGGACGTGCATTTAATTTTTAACACTATTAGGCTAAGTTCAGAAGACCCCGCGTAGCCGCGCGTCGCCGCGCGTTTGAGCATTCACATGACGATATTTGTATGCGAGCGCGCCGCGCGTTGACGCGCGATACCGCGCGGTAATGTAGACGATAATTACCTACCGTTTATATTAATCTAGTACCGCGCGGTTCGTAGTACCGCGCGAATAGTACCGCGCGTTAGAATTGATTCGTATTATAACAATACTAATTTTATTCTATTTTTCCGCAATAATTCAAATGTTATTTCAAAATAAAAAAATGTTTGTCTGTAAAGTCGGTTTACTGACGATAGTTGAACGTGACAACGAACGCAAATGCCGATTGTGCTTCTTTGTCGCTCTTCATGGAACGCCTCAGAACGCCTCATGAGTCATGTTTTTCGTGCGTGCAGCCGGCTCTATCGAATTATAAGACGTTGTCACGTCAAAAATTATTTTTTGAATCCAGTACGTTTAATATTATACCTATGTAAAAGTTAATTACGATTAATGACAATTTCCTTTTTGTTATTGTGACTAAAAATAATAGTTTATAGTGTGAAAAAAAAATATTGTTTCATTTATTTGTTGCTAAAATTCCTGAGATGTCAGGAAAATTCCTGACATCTGGTCACCCTAATTCGGCGCGATAAATCGCGTCAACTCGACACGAATCTTCGCCCGTCTAATGTAGACAAGAACATCGCCTATACCCGAACACGATGTTTTTGTCGCGCCAACACGATACGAATATTCGCCCGCTAATGTAGCCAAAGCATTACAAGAGTAAGTGCAAACGAAACATATGCTATGACGTCATTTGGCATCAAATTCCCAACACGTATCGGGAATGTACAACCATAGAAAACACAGCCACGAAATGCACAACTATAGAATTGGATGCCAAAATTGGATTCCAAAATGGTCACCAATTCCGGGCTGTGCATTCCGTGGCTGTGTTTTCCATGGTTGTGTAATCACGGCACCCTTCACAATAATGACATCCAAGAGAATAGTGTTGCCAAAGTAAATAATAACTGTGGGTTGCAATTTTATTTTTTTAAACAATATTTTTTGTAAATGTTATAACTATAGATTGGTGATTCAAAAAAAAATAAAAAAAATATGTAAATTCTCAATATTTTATGTACTTTCATAAAAGTATAATTTCATGTCTGTTCATAGACGTTCCGAATAAAAGCCCAGCCTTCATAGAAAAACCTAACATGTCCTTTAACTTTCACTGTCATCACAATAAAAGAAGAAGATAATTTACGTAAAAAGCACAACGAAAAGATTTCAAACTTCAAAATTCAAATCAAAACGAAACTTAAAAAGTGAATTGGTGATTTATAAAGTTAGCCAACTAAAGTTTGTTGAGTGAATTTTATTTGCGAAATCATGTCGAATGCATCAGTTACGTCATCAAAACACGAGGTAAGAAAATAAAACTGTATTTCAGTTATAATATGTTTTGAAAACATATTTTCTCATGTGTTGTATGTGGTAGACGAACACCTATTCTACGCTCCTAGTGGCTTTGTCGTTCATAATGTAATAGTGGTGTACATATAATATAATAAATAATCTAAATATTTGCGACTTTAAAAATGCTTTAAACTTCACCAAGTCAGTCATGGTGGCTATTTAATAAAGCAAAATACAGGTTAAATATGTTTTAAAATCTTTATTTTAGACATCCTTAGACACATACAAACAAAGCTTATATTGGGTTCAATCCCCACTGAGACCAAAATTTGCATGATGAACATAAATATTCATTCTTTGTCTGGATGTTACTATGTGTTCTGTGCATGTATTTGCAAAAAAAAAAAAAAAGTATTTTATCAGCAGTCTAGTTCCCATAGTTTGCTTAGTTTGGGACTAGAGTGTGATGTGTGAAAATGTGGGTGAATATTTATTTATAGTAAACCTCATCTTTCCAGAAAGGCATCGCAGAACTGTCACTGGAGTTGGAAGCACTCCGAGCCATGAATCAGAGTCTTCGAACATACTTAGAGAACTTACGAGGATTTAAGAAAAACTTATCGGCTATGAACGATAACTATGTACAACTTAGCAAGGTTAATACACAATGGGTTGAGACTGTGAAGACTTTGAAATGATGGTATAGAGCTGGCTCCCTTGGCTCCCCTAGGGGGGGCATGGGTACTTACGGTCTATCTTACAAAAAGTTAGCGCAGACTTGATGTCTTGATTACCATACGTAATGGTGACATAATGTCAACGATATCTTTTTATAAGATAGGGGGTTAGTGTTGTTGGCCCCTCTGAGCAATTTCGTCTAAGTTTTTAAAAGGGGTGTTGGCTCAAAACGCAAAAAACTAATTAAAATTAATTCAATAAATTCACAAGGATCACTTTGAAATGTCTTACATACTAGATGATTCTAGGAGCCCATTCGTTGCGACCAGAGTCTAGAAGAACTGGCAAGAAACTAGACCTGGATCCTAGTGTTCTTCGTGGCTCCCCTGTTTGCTCACCTAGGGGGGACATGAAGACTTTGTGTTGTTTATATGATAATTCAAGTGTGAACTGCCAAAGTTTGTTAGAATATAGTGTTTTAGATAATAGTTCAATTAATAATATCTCTTAATTAAGTTTTTTGTAAAGGAAATTAATAAGATTATTTTAATATAAGTTGCCTCTCATTTTAACTATTAGTATATAATTTATAAAAACTTGTTCAAGTTTTTAATAACTTAATTTATTTGATTATCAAAGAAATTTTTAAAACAATGCTCATTATTAATATGCTAGTTGTTTAAAAACTAAGTTTGATTCTGATCCTTTTGATTCACTTTTGGATCAAGTTGATTCATATCCATCTGTGGTATTCTCAGCAGTAGTCGGCTTAGATGCTTTTTCTGAAAATGGAAAAAAATGTTATACTTCTTTTCAAAATAACACTTTATAAAGCTCAATTACGACTTTACATGTATATAAATGTAATTATTCAAACTGAAATGAGCATTATTTTCATCAGAAGTATCTATTTAAAACATTTGACTAATAATCAAGTTTTTTTTTACTACATATTTGTTGAACTATTTGAATTAGGTAAGTAGAAAGAGAATTTACATCAAATAAAATAAAAAACCAAATGTTTCAACCAAAATCAGCCATTATTTCAGCTGTTATATGTAAATAGTGATATGGTTGTTTCTATGTATTTACAAAAAAAAAAAGCTAGCACTCCGGGAGTGCCGGCAGAAGTGAAAACTTCAATATTAACGTTGTGTTTTCACTTTTAAGTTTTCACTTCAAAAATATAACCACAGTCGTGATTGTGTCATGTCATTGTGTCACATTCGCGCAAGCGCGAATGTGACACAACGACGAAGACAACGAAGACACACTGACACAGACACATTCGCGCAAGCGCGAATGTGTCTGTGTCATTGTGATTGTGTCATGTCGTTGTGTCACATTCGCGCAAGCGCGAATGTGACACAACGACGAAGCCAACGAAGACACAGACACATTCGCGCAAGCGCGAATGTGTCTGTGTCATTGTGATTGTGTCATGTCACGTCACGTCATGTCGCCACGTCATCGTCACGTCATGTCGCCACAACACTATTTAATTGTTTGAGTCATACGTCGCGTGACCGCAAGTGTGTTCTTTTGTCGTCTCTTGTTTTACGAGCAATGTATAAAAATTAAATAAGATCTTACGCTTTTTCGACGTCACGTGACCCTGACGCGAGTTTGAAAGTTTTTACCCACCCAGCGCCGCTAAAGAAGTTTTCACTTCAAAAATGCAAGTAAGTATATGTATTATTCAGCAATCTAGTTTCCATAGTACTAGCTTTGCTTAGGACTTAAGTGTGATTTATATAAAAAAAGATAATTATTTGTCAGACTAATCTATTCTATAGTAACTTACCAATAACGCATACAGAATATTGTGCAGTGTCACATGGTAGACCATACACTAAACCGTTGAGATGATCTTGTCTGTCCAAATTCAGGCATGGTGAGTCCATGGTGAAGTCTTCAGATAACCATGGAGGCGTCTGTAAACAAATAAATAATGCTGGACAATCCACACAACATCATCTAGCCCCAAGCTAAGCAGAGCTTGTGTTATGGGTGCTAGAAGACTGACATACTTAATACAATACATTACATAGATAGATATTTTTTTATTATACATATAAAAAACCCAGAACACCCGGAATAAATATTTGCAGATCGTACATAAGTTTATCCCAAGGCGGGAATCGAACCCGCAACCTCCGCGTCGCAGGCGGACCTTCGCCCACCGCGTCACATCGGTCGTCAATTAAAATTAGAATAATTAACGACTCAGAGCGACATACTGTGTGATCCAAAGGTTGCTTGGAAGAGATTGCTTTTAGTAATAAGGCCGCCCATTGTACCAACTACCTAGTTATTGTTTCTATTATCTTAAGGTATTTTGTGTTCTTTTATTTGTGTTGTGGTGTGCAGTAATAGTACATTGTTCACCGAGAGGAGAAAGTGACCGATTACCGTCGAGGGTGTCGTTTGAAGCCCGAGCCGCAGGCGAGGGCTTTAAAACACCCGAGATCGGGAATCGCACTTTCTCTTGAGTGATACATAGTGCTTTATACTACACCTACGAGGAAAATAAAAAACTAAAATTTTCACATGTTATTTTTTCAAATTGTTTGACACCATCCAACACACAGCTAGTGGCCAGTGTCATTTTGCGAACTTGGAGATAAAAACTCACTGTAAAAACTTTTTGGCTTTTGATATTTAGGTTACCAGCGCATAGTCTTACCCAAAATTAAAAAAGAAAAACCACGTAAGAAATGGATTTTCATACACTTTTCTCTCCCGCTCAGATGCGTTTTCTCGCCGCATATTTGTTCGATATGCAATGACGTACTTTCTACCGTAAATTTGATAAAGTATCAAGGTACTTTCCGAGCAGGTGTAGTATAAAGAATATTCTATTTTAGACACATTTTAGAGGTAGGCCTACGTTACTTAAGTTTTACTAACGATCTCTAATTCCTTGCTTTCTATGGAAAAGAGAGAGAGTGATACAGAGAAGCACGCGCACGTCGCACGCGCACAACTATAGCAAAAAGTGTCGTTACAACTTTTGGTCATCTAGCCCCCTAATTCTAATTCTTGTTGGGGGAATAAGATCTGCACTGACGTCCCGCTGACGTTACAACTTTTGGTCATCTAGCCCCATAATTCTAATTCTTGTTGGGGGAATAAGATCTGCACTGACGTCCCGCTGACGTTACAACTTTTGGTCATCTAGCCCCATAATTTTAATTCTTGTTGGGGGAATAAGATCTGCACTGACGTCCCGCAATGGGGTGTATTGTGCATTATCCTGCTAACCTCACCCCAGCCAGCCCCCTTTCGCGATAAGGAACTTCGTTACAATAAAATCAAAATAATTATTTGAAAATTGAGCTTGCTCACAACGCGATGCTAAATTATATTTTATTTCACAAACTATATATACTAACATAAAGTCCAGAAGCGTCTCCAAAGGTCTTAGTATCTGGAATTCTCTTCCCATTGCTGGGACTGTACCAGCCGTAAGAAATTGCGTCGGTAGCGACATCTCTTGTCATGTTAAGACGCCCAGAAATCCAAATATGATTAACCGCTGTAAAATCAAACATTTATTGAATAAACTCGCAAATACCCCCTATCTTATAAAAAGTTAGCGTTGACATTATGTCACCATTACGTATTGTAATCAAGACATCAAGTCCGCGCTAACTCTATAGAAGGTATTTATTTCTTTACATGTAATTTTTAGTGTTATACAAAAAGCTTGGACTACTCGCCAATAGATAAATAAATAATAAATAATGCTGGACAATCCACACAAGGGCTCAGTGGCGCGTCTTGGGAGAGACCTACGTCCAGCAGTGGACTAATATAGGTCGATGATGATGATGAATCCACACACCATCATCTAGCTCCAAGCTAAGCAGAGCTTGTGTTATGGGTACTAGAAGACTGTCATACTTTACAATATGTAGGTACATTACATAGATGGATATGTTATATTATACTTACATAAAATATAAAATACCCAGAACACCCGGAATAAATGTGCAGATCTAACATTTACCCCAAGCGGGAATCGAACCCGCAACCTCCAGACCTTCACCCGACGCGCCACATCGGTCTATAACTCACGTTCTTCCTTATTCTCTCCCATAACAAGTAATAATTGTATCAGGATATCATTGTTATCCAAGCTGGCAAGACTTCCGTTCATTTTCTGGCAGTTTTCAAATGCATGTTGCCAGTAAAGTTGCTGTCGCACCAAGATATAGTAGTAAACATCGTCGCTAGGTGGCGTTGCTTGCTTTCTGAGCGATGTGGATCCTGAAAATGATATACATTATAGGTATGTAGTATGTATATATATATATATTTTTAATTTAATAAACTTACGACTATACAATACGTACAAAATGTACATTATCATATAAAATACATAAGAAACAGTTGAGCTACAGACCGTTGCAAACGATCTATAGATAGTTCAACTGATCCAAATCAGTACCAATCGTCGCGTACAAGACACTGGCTGCATTGCCGCGCTGAATAGCAATGCTGATACGCTGGGCCAGATACTCACCAGCCCTCGGGTCACGCGTCGACAACACTAGACGCCTAAAATATAGTAGTATATAATGTACATATTATGTATTTTTATAACGTTGACAGGCGTCACAGCTCAGTTGGTAGTAGCTCTGCCTTCCATGCTGTGGGTCGGTCGATTAGCAGAGCAAATGTTTGTAATGAACATAAATATTTGTTCTGTGTCTGGGTGATTTTATGTATGTATTTACAATACAAAATGTACCTATGTATTCTATCAGCAATCTAGTTCCCATAGTACAAGCTTTGCTGAGTTTGGGACTAGAGTGTGATGTGTGTAATATCCGTGAATATTTATTAACTACTAGCTGACCCGGCAGACTTCGTACTCCCTCAATCGATAAATAAAGTTCAAATTGACTACATTTTATTTAGAAAACGTTTGTATGGGAAATAGAAAAGGGCTATTTTGAGGATTTTACCGGCAGTTATTCGAATTTTTCTTACCTTTTAAACATTCCCTAGACCTCCACGAACATTTCAAGACCAAGAATTTTTAAAATCGGTTCAGTAGATTCCGAGATTACCCCTTAATTTAACAAATACACAAACTTTACCTCTTTGTAATATAAGTAGGTACCTATAGATTAAGATTGTAAAAGACTTGCCTTGATAACATATGAACTGCATTTTCCGATCACATCGTGCCTCCATGAAAACCGGCGTGTTGGATTCATGGCGATCCAACTGCAGGCACCCACTCTGCTTTACTGTGGATCTATCTCTGTAAAGTGTAAAATAAATAAATAATGCTGGACAATCCACACAACATCATCTAGCCCCAAGCAAGCAGAGCTTGAGTTATGTACTAGAAGACTGACATACTTATTACAATACATTACATAGATAGATATTTTTTAATAAACATATAAAATACCCAGAACACCCGGAATAAATATATGCAGATCGTACAAATATTTACCCCAGGGCGGGAATCTAACCCGTAAACTCCGCGTCGCAGGCAGACCTTCGCCCGCCGCGCCACATCGGTTGTCAAACTATGTAGTTATATTCTAGCAAAGGTTGTCTGGTTGAGACCATTGTACTTTTTTTTTGACGTGACAACGTCTTATAATTCGATAGAGCCGGCTGCACGCACGAAAAAACATGACTCATGAGGCGTTCTGAGGCGTTCCATGAAGTGCAAGCGAGAGCGCGGAACGAGCGACAAAGAAGTACAATCGGCTTTTGCGTTCGTTGTCACGTTCAACTATCGTTAGTAAACCGACTTTATAGACAACCATTTTTTGTTATTTTTTTTTGTGTGTAATAAAGTTGGTATAACTTGACTTTGGTCAGTCGAAACCGGCTATATTAAACCTTCGTATTCTTACCTCATTGGTGGCCACATTCCAGGTTTAGCATCAGAAAATCCAGGTGTTTGAAATATACTACTTCCAGAATCAACCCAATTCCACTTGCCAAGGGAACCTCTAGCGCCAATCCATGCACTTTCAATACCTTAAAAAACATGCAAAAAGTTGAGTTTGCTTACTGGGGTTTGAACCTGAGGTACCTATTCAGTTTCAAAGTCAAATATTTCTTTATTCAATAAAATCACGCGGATCATTTAGAATCGTCTTACATACTAGGTGATTCTAGGTGCCAGTTCCACGCGACCAGAGCTTAGAATAACGGGCAAGAAACTTACGGCCTGGTTCCTACCGTTTTTTTATGATCCTTCTTACAAAGGATTACAATTAAACTACTGAAGTTTCAGTCCATACTGAGATGACGGATGGTAGAGGAGAATGGAAAAAGAGAACATGTTGTGCCGACTCCACCTAGTGGGATAAGGGCAAGAAGAAGAAGAAGTTTATATACAAATAAATAATGCTGGATAATCCACACAACATCATCTAGCCCCAAGCTAAGCAGAGCTTGTGTTATGGGTACTAGAAGACTGACAAACTTGATACAATACCTACATATAGATAGATTTATATTTATGGATTATGGTATCTTACTGGGTCGCGTTTTAAGCATGGCTAAGCCCAATTTCTTCAGACATCGGACAGTAGCTACATTTGCTAATCTGAAAAATAAAATTACCGAATTAAAAAGACGATGATCGTATCGTATCACATTTCACAATTTCACATTTATTTTGTGCAATTTCACACATCACACTCTACTCCCAAAATGCAAAGCTTGTACCATGAGAACTACTAGTTCCACATAGAAACACCCAGTCACAGAACAAAATATTTATGTTCATCACAAACATTTGCTCTGGGTGGGAATCGAACCCACGACCCACAGCATGGAAGGCAGAGCTACTACCAACTGAGCTGTGACATGACATGACATCTGTCATCCAACAGGCGTCACAGGTAAGTTGGTAGTAGCTCTACCTTCCATGCTGGTCGTGGGTTCGATTCGCACCCAGAGCAAATGTTTGTGTGATGAACATAAATTTGTTCTGAACAGAACACCCAGGTGTTACTATGTATTCTATGTATGTATTGTACAGCAATCTTGTTTCCATAGTACAAGCTCTAAGTACCTACTTAGTTTGGGAGTGTGATGTGCATGAATATTTATTTATTTATCTGTCAAAAGCTGTAATATCTCACGTCATTTCCTTCAGCAGGCAGTAGGAAGCCGCCTGTCTCCAATCCATTCGTCCATCGTATACGCGGTACAATCCCGTGCGGCACCGGACGGTCTTCAACTCTGTTATTTTCACCATTTCTTTCGCATCTAGCAAACAATATAATATTTTTTTGACGTGACAACGTCTTATAATTCGATAGAGCCGGCTGCACGCACGAAAAAACATGACTCATGAGGCGTTCTGACGCGTTCTGAGGCGTTCCATGAAGTGCAAGCGAGAGCGCGGAACGAGCGACAAAGAAGCACAATCGGCCTTTGCGTTTGTTGTCACGTTGAACTATCGTCAGTAAACCGACTTTACAGACAACCATTTTTTGACGTGACAACGTCTTATAATTCGATAGAGCCGGCTGCACGCACGAAAAAACATGACTCATGAGGCGTTCTGAGGCGTTCCAAGAAGTGACGTTGTCACGTTCAACTTTCGTCAGTAAACCGACTTTACAGACAACCATTTTTTATTTTATTATTGCTCCTCCAGTTTAGAACCATAGTCTTACGTTATCTTTAAAAACCAATTAATTTTCAGAAAACTTTTTATGCCTTTTTTATAATCCGCCATTTTGTCTCGCAAACAATTTAATATTTTATTGTACTACCATACTTTTTTAATCTGGCCCAGCGTATCAGCGCGGCAATGCAGCCAGTATCTTGTACGCGACTATTGGTACAGATTTAGATCAGTTGAGCTATCTATAGATCGTTTGCAACGGTCTGTAGACTGCTCAACTGTTTCTTATATATTTTATATTATACTTATTTACATTTTGTAAATACTGTAAATTCTATAATTAGTTAAGAATATAGTACCTAAATAAATATAGGTGTACCTCGTTCGCAAGCAAATGCTCTGTGCAGTTCACAAGGCAGGTCTAGGAACACAGGTCGGTCATGTTGCACGCGCTCCACCGCTACGCAGTCAGCGCCGCCTTCCGGGACTGGGACGTGGGTTCGGTTCAGCCACTGGATTAAAAAAAAATTATTAATACATTGTCATTGTGTCACAGTTCAGCTGGTGATTTAAAAAGATGCTTCAAGATGTTAGGTACAGTAAAAAATGACGTGTGGCACTCGGGGACTGCCGCGGTAAATCTATTGCATAGCATTTTTGCTGGGTTACGTATGCGTATGTTAGGTTATTTCGTTACGGAATTTCTGGATTCGGGAGAAGACGTAAAATATAATAAAAATACATACATAGTAAAACACCTAGTGGGATAAGGGTAGGAAGAAGAAGAACAGTATAAAACACAGACACAGAACTGATATTTATGTTCATCACATTTGTTCTGGGTGCATGGGAATCGAACCCACGACCCATAGAGGCCTAGTACTAAGCTGTGAGGGATGTCCTTACCACGGGATACTTCTCCCCTCCGCCGTCAGCTTCGTTGAGCAGCACATCAAACGCCGTCCTCCTCAGTTCCACTCCCTGGCTCCATCTGTGGATGCAGAGGGCTATATACCTCTACCATGAGTTGTCACAGTAAAATCGCCTGACTTTACTACAGTAGTTACGTAAATAGTACTAGGGTATGTGGTGCCCGCGATGTAGTTGGGTATGTGGTGCCCGCGATGAAGTTGGGTATGTGGTGCCCGCGGTGTACTAGGGTATGTGGTGCCCGCGATGTACTTGGGTATGTGGTGCCCGCGGTGTAGTTGGGTATGTGGTGCCCGCGATGTAGTTGGGTATGTGGTGCCCGCGGTGTTCTAGGGTATGTGGTGCCCGCGATGTAGTTGGGTATGTGGTGCCCGCAGTGTACTAGGGTATGTGGTGCCCGCGATGTAGTTGGGTATGTGGTGCCCGCGATGTAGTTGGGTATGTGATGCCCGCGGTGTAGTTGGGTATAAGGTGCCCGCGGTGTACTAGGGTATGTGGTGCCCGCGATGTAGTTGGGTATGTGGTGCCCGCGATGTACTAGGGTATGTGGTGCCCGCGGTGTACTAGGGTATGTGGTGCCCGCGATGTATTAGGGTCTGTGGTGCCCGCGGTGTAGTTGGGTATATGGTGCCCGCGATGTAGTTGGGTATGTGGTGCCCGCGGTGTACTAGGGTATGTGGTGCCCGCGATGTAGTTGGGTATGTGGTGCCCGCGGTGTACTAGGGTATGTGGTGCCCGCGGTGTACTAGGGTAGGTGGTGCCCGCGGTGTAGTTGGGTATAAGGTGCCCGCGGTGTACTAGGGTATGTGGTGCCCGCGATGTACTAAGTTATGTGGTGCCCGCGGTGTAGTTGGGTATGTGGTGCCCGCGATGTAGTTGGGTATGTGGTGCCCGCGATGAAGTTGGGTATGTGGTGCCCGCGGTGTACTAGGGTATGTGGTGCCCGCGGTGTAGTTGGGTATGTGGTGCCCGCGATGTAGTTGGGTATGTGGTGCCCGCGGTGTTCTAGGGTATGTGGTGCCCGCGATGTAGTTGGGTATGTGGTGCCCGCGGTGTACTAGGGTATGTGGTGCCCGCGATGTAGTTGGGTATGTGGTGCCCGCGATGTAGTTGGGTATGTGGTGCCCGCGGTGTACTAGGGTATGTGGTGCCCGCGGTGTAGTTGGGTATGTGGTGCCCGCGGTGTACTAGGGTATGTGGTGCCCGCGGTGTACTAGGGTATGTGGTGCCCGCGGTGTACTAGGGTATGTGGTGCCCGCGATGTACTAGGGTAGGTGGTGCCCGCGGTGTTCTAGGGTATGTGGTGCCCGCGGTGTACTAGGGTATGTGATGCCCGCGGTGTAGTTGGGCCCGCGGTGTACTAGGGTATGTGGTGCCCGCGATGTAGTTGGGTATGTGGTGCCCGCGATGTAGTTGGGAATGTGGTGCCCGCGGTGTACTAGTGTATGTGGTGCCCGCGGTGTAGTTGGGTATGTGGTGCCCGCGATGTAGTTGGGTATGTGGTGCCCGCGGTGTACTAGGGTATGTGGTGCCCGCGGTGTACTAGGGTATGTGGTGCCCGCGATGTACTAGGGTATGTGGTGCCCGCGGTGTACTAGGGTATGTTGTGCCCGCGATGTAGTTGGGTATGTGGTGCCCGCGGTGTACTAGGGTATGTGGTGCCCGCGATGTAGTTGGGTATGTGGTGCCCGCGGTGTAGTTGGGTATGTGGTGCCCGCGATGTAGTTGGGTATGTGGTGCCCGCGGTGTTCTAGGGTATGTGGTGCCCGCGATGTAGTTGGGTATGTGGTGCCCGCAGTGTACTAGGGTATGTGGTGCCCGCGATGTAGTTGGGTATGTGGTGCCCGCGATGTAGTTGGGTATGTGGTGCCCGCGGTGTACTAGGGTATGTGGTGCCCGCGGTGTACTAGGGTATGTGGTGCCCGCGATGTAGTTGGGTATGTGGTGCCCGCGATGTAGTTGGGTATGTGGTGCCCGCGGTGTAGTTGGGTATGTGGTGCCCGCGATGTAGTTGGGTATGTGGTGCCCGCGGTGTTCTAGGGTATGTGGTGCCCGCGATGTAGTTGGGTATGTGATGCCCGCGGTGTAGTTGGGTATAAGGTGCCCGCGGTGTACTAGGGTATGTGGTGCCCGCGATGTAGTTGGGTATGTGGTGCCCGCGATGTACTAGGGTATGTGGTGCCCGCGGTGTACTAGGGTATGTGGTGCCCGCGATGTACTAGGGTCTGTGGTGCCCGCGGTGTAGTTGGGTATATGGTGCCCGCGATGTAGTTGGGTATGTGGTGCCCGCGGTGTACTAGGGTATGTGGTGCCCGCGATGTAGTTGGGTATGTGGTGCCCGCGGTGTACTAGGGTATGTGGTGCCCGCGGTGTACTAGGGTAGGTGGTGCCCGCGGTGTAGTTGGGTATAAGGTGCCCGCGGTGTACTAGGGTATGTGGTGCCCGCGATGTACTAAGTTATGTGGTGCCCGCGGTGTAGTTGGGTATGTGGTGCCCGCGATGTAGTTGGGTATGTGGTGCCCGCGGTGTTCTAGGGTATGTGGTGCCCGCGATGAAGTTGGGTATGTGGTGCCCGCGGTGTACTAGGGTATGTGGTGCCCGCGATGTAGTTGGGTATGTGGTGCCCGCGATGTAGTTGGGTATGTGGTGCCCGCGGTGTACTAGGGTATGTGGTGCCCGCGGTGTACTAGGGTATGTGGTGCCCGCGATGTAGTTGGGTATGTGGTGCCCGCGATGTAGTTGGGTATGTGGTGCCCGCGATGTAGTTGGGTATGTGGTGCCCGCGGTGTAGTTGGGTATGTGGTGCCCGCGGTGTACTAGGGTATGTGGTGCCCGCGGTGTACTAGGGTATGTGGTGCCCGCGATGTACTAGGGTAGGTGGTGCCCGCGGTGTTCTAGGGTATGTGGTGCCCGCGGTGTACTAGGGTATGTGATGCCCGCGGTGTAGTTGGGCCCGCGGTGTACTAGGGTATGTGGTGCCCGCGATGTAGTTGGGTATGTGGTGCCCGCGATGTAGTTGGGTATGTGGTGCCCGCGGTGTACTAGTGTATGTGGTGCCCGCGGTGTAGTTGGGTATGTGGTGCCCGCGATGTAGTTGGGTATGTGGTGCCCGCGGTGTACTAGGGTATGTGGTGCCCGCGGTGTACTAGGGTATGTGGTGCCCGCGATGTACTAGGGTAGGTGGTGCCCGCGGTGTTCTAGGGTATGTGGTGCCCGCGGTGTACTAGGGTATGTGATGCCCGCGGTGTACTAGGGTATGTGGTGCCCGCGGTGTACTAGGGTATGTTGTGCCCGCGATGTAGTTGGGTATGTGGTGCCCGCGGTGTACTAGGGTATGTGGTGCCCGCGGTGTACTAGGGTATGTGGTGCCCGCGATGTACTAGGGTAGGTGGTGCCCGCGGTGTTCTAGGGTATGTGGTGCCCGCGGTGTACTAGGGTATGTGATGCCCGCGGTGTAGTTGGGTATAAGGTGCCCGCGGTGTACTAGGGTATGTGGTGCCCGCGATGTAGTTGGGTATGTGGTGCCCGCGATGTACTAGGGTATGTGGTGCCCGCGGTGTACTAGGGTATGTGGTGCCCGCGATGTAGTTGGGTATGTGGTGCCCGCGGTGTACTAGGGTATGTGGTGCCAGCGGTGTACTAGGGTATGTGGTGCCCGCGATGTACTTGGGTATGTGGTGCCCGCGATGTAGTTGGGTATGTGGTGCCCGCGGTGTACTAGGGTATGTGGTGCCCGCGGTGTTCTAAGGTATGTGGTGCCCGCGGTGTACTAGGGTATGTGATGCCCGCGGTGTAGTTGGGTATGTGGTGCCCGCGGTGTACTAGGGTAGGTGGTGCCCGCGGTGTACTAGGGTATGTGATGCCCGCGGTGTAGTTGGGTATGTGGTGCCCGCGGTGTAGTTGGGTATGTGGTGCCCGCGATGTAGTTGGGTATGTGGTGCCCGCGGTGTACTAGGGTATGTGGTGCCCGCGGTGTAGTTGGGTATGTGGTGCCCGCGATGTAGTTGGGTATGTGGTGCCCGCGATGTAGTTGGGTATGTGGTGCCCGCGATGTAGTTGGGTATGTGGTGCCCGCGGTGTACTAGGGTAGGTGGTGCCCGCGGTGTACTAAGGTATGTGGTGCCCGCGATGTACTAGGGTATGTGGTGCCCGCGGTGTACTAGGGTATGTGGTGCCCGCGATGTACTAGGGTCTGTGGTGCCCGCGGTGTAGTTGGGTATGTGGTGCCCGCGATGTAGTTGGGTATGTGGTGCCCGCGGTGTACTAGGGTATGTGGTGCCCGCGATGTAGTTGGGTATGTGGTGCCCGCGGTGTACTAGGGTATGTAGTGCCCGCGATGTAGTTGGGTATGTGGTGCCCGCGGTGTACTAGGGTATGTGGTGCCCGCGATGTAGTTGGGTATGTGGTGCCCGCGATGTACTAGGGTATGTGGTGCCCGCGATGTAGTTGGGTATGTGGTGCCCGCGGTGTACTAGGGTATGTGGTGCCAGCGGTGTACTAGGGTATGTGGTGCCCGCGATGTAGTTGGGTATGTGGTGCCCGCGATGTAGTTGGGTATGTGGTGCCCGCGGTGTACTAGGGTATGTGGTGCCCGCGGTGTTCTAGGGTATGTGGTGCCCGCGGTGTACTAGGGTATGTGATGCCCGCGGTGTAGTTGGGTATGTGGTGCCCGCGGTGTACTAGGGTAGGTGGTGCCCGCGGTGTACTAGGGTATGTGATGCCCGCGGTGTAGTTGGGTATGTGGTGCCCGCGGTGTAGTTGGGTATGTGGTGCCCGCGATGTAGTTGGGTATGTGGTGCCCGCGGTGTACTAGGGTATGTGGTGCCCGCGGTGTAGTTGGGTATGTGGTGCCCGCGATGTAGTTGGGTATGTGGTGCCCGCGATGTAGTTGGGTATGTGGTGCCCGCGATGTAGTTGGGTATGTGGTGCCCGCGGTGTACTAGGGTAGGTGGTGCCCGCGGTGTACTAGGGTATGTGGTGCCCGCGGTGTACTAGGGTATGTGGTGCCCGCGGTGTACTAGGGTATGTGGTGCCCGCGATGTACTAGGGTCTGTGGTGCCCGCGGTGTAGTTGGGTATGTGGTGCCCGCGATGTAGTTGGGTATGTGGTGCCCGCGGTGTACTAGGGTATGTGGTGCCCGCGATGTAGTTGGGTATGTGGTGCCCGCGGTGTACTAGGGTATGTAGTGCCCGCGATGTAGTTGGGTATGTGGTGCCCGCGGTGTACTAGGGTATGTGGTGCCCGCGATGTAGTTGGGTATGTGGTGCCCGCGATGTAGTTGGGTATGTGGTGCCCGCGGTGTACTAGTGTATGTGGTGCTCGCGGTGTAGTTGGGTATGTGGTGCCCGCGATGTAGTTGGGTTTGTGGTGCCCGCGATGTAGTTGGGTATGTGGTGCCCGCGGTGTACTAGGGTATGTGATGCCCGCGGTGTAGTTGGGTATAAGGTGCCCGCGGTGTACTAAGGTATGTGGTGCCCGCGATGTAGTTGGGTATGTGGTGCCCGCGATGTACTAGGGTATGTGGTGCCCGCGGTGTACTAGGGTATGTGGTGCCCGCGATGTACTAGGGTCTGTGGTGCCCGCGATGTACTAGGGTCTGTGGTGCCCGCGGTGTAGTTGGGTATGTGGTGCCCGCGATGTACTAGGGTATGTGGTGCCCGCGATGTACTAGGGTCTGTGGTGCCCGCGGTGTAGTTGGGTATGTGGTGCCCGCGATGTAGTTGGGTATGTGGTGCCCGCGGTGTACTAGGGTATGTGGTGCCCGCGATGTAGTTGGGTATGTGGTGCCCGCGGTGTACTAGGGTATGTGGTGCCCGCGGTGTACTAGGGTAGGTGGTGCCCGTTATGTAGTTGGGTATGTGGTGCCCGCGGTGTTCTAGGGTATGTGGTGCCCGCGGTGTACCAATGTATGTGATGCCCGCGGTGTAGTTGGGTATAAGGTGCCCGCGGTGTACTAGGGTATGTGGTGCCCGCTATGTAGTTGGGTATGTGGTGCCCGCGGTGTTCTAGGGTATGTGGTGCCCGCGATGTAGTTAGGTATATGGTGCCCGCGATGTACTAGGGTATGTGGTGCCCGCGGTGTACTAGGGTATGTGGTGCCTGCGATGTACTAGGGTCTGTGGTGCCCGTGGTGTAGTTGGGTATGTGGTGCCCGCGATGTAGTTGGGTATGTGGTGCCCGCGGTGTACTAGGGTATGTGGTGCCCGCGATGAAGTTGGGTATGTGGTGCCCGCGGTGTTCTAGGGTATGTGGTGCCCGCGATGTAGTTGGGTATGTGGTGCCCGCGATGTAGTTGGGTATGTGGTGCCCGCGGTGTACTAGGGTATGTGATGCCCGCGGTGTAGTTGGGTATGTGGTGCCCGCGGTGTACTAGGGTATGTGGTGCCCGCGATGTAGTTGGGTATGTGGTGCCCGCGATGTACTAGGGTATGTGGTGCCCGCGGGGTACTAGGGTCTGTGGTGCCCGCGGTGTAGTTGGGTATGTGGTGCCCGCGATGTAGTTGGGTATGTGGTGCCCGCGGTGTACTAGGGTATGTGGTGCCCGCGATGTAGTTGGGTATGTGGTGCCCGCGGTGTTCTAGGGTATGTGGTGCCCGCGGTGTACTAGGGTATGTGATGCCCGCGGTGTAGTTGGGTATGTGGTGCCCGCGGTGTACTAGGGTAGGTGGTGCCCGCGGTGTACTAGGGTATGTGATGCCCGCGGTGTAGTTGGGTATGTGGTGCCCGCGGTGTAGTTGGGTATGTGGTGCCCGCGATGTAGTTGGGTATGTGGTGCCCGCGGTGTACTAGGGTATGTGGTGCCCGCGGTGTAGTTGGGTATGTGGTGCCCGCGATGTAGTTGGGTATGTGGTGCCCGCGATGTAGTTGGGTATGTGGTGCCCGCGATGTAGTTGGGTATGTGGTGCCCGCGGTGTACTAGGGTAGGTGGTGCCCGCGGTGTACTAGGGTATGTGGTGCCCGCGATGTACTAGGGTATGTGGTGCCCGCGGTGTACTAGGGTATGTGGTGCCCGCGATGTACTAGGGTCTGTGGTGCCCGCGGTGTAGTTGGGTATGTGGTGCCCGCGATGTAGTTGGGTATGTGGTGCCCGCGGTGTACTAGGGTATGTGGTGCCCGCGATGTAGTTGGGTATGTGGTGCCCGCGGTGTACTAGGGTATGTAGTGCCCGCGATGTAGTTGGGTATGTGGTGCCCGCGGTGTACTAGGGTATGTGGTGCCCGCGATGTAGTTGGGTATGTGGTGCCCGCGATGTAGTTGGGTATGTGGTGCCCGCGGTGTACTAGTGTATGTGGTGCTCGCGGTGTAGTTGGGTATGTGGTGCCCGCGATGTAGTTGGGTTTGTGGTGCCCGCGATGTAGTTGGGTATGTGGTGCCCGCGGTGTACTAGGGTATGTGATGCCCGCGGTGTAGTTGGGTATAAGGTGCCCGCGGTGTACTAGGGTATGTGGTGCCCGCGATGTAGTTGGGTATGTGGTGCCCGCGATGTACTAGGGTATGTGGTGCCCGCGGTGTACTAGGGTATGTGGTGCCCGCGATGTACTAGGGTCTGTGGTGCCCGCGATGTACTAGGGTCTGTGGTGTTCGCGGTGTAGTTGGGTATGTGGTGCCCGCGATGTACTAGGGTATGTGGTGCCCGCGATGTACTAGGGTCTGTGGTGCCCGCGGTGTAGTTGGGTATGTGGTGCCCGCGATGTAGTTGGGTATGTGGTGCCCGCGGTGTACTAGGGTATGTGGTGCCCGCGATGTAGTTGGGTATGTGGTGCCCGCGGTGTACTAGGGTATGTGGTGCCCGCGATGTACTAGGGTATGTGGTGCCCGCGGTGTACTAGGGTATGTGGTGCCCGCGATGTACTAGGGTCTGTGGTGCCCGCGATGTACTAGGGTCTGTGGTGCCCGCGGTGTAGTTGGGTATGTGGTGCCCGCGATGTACTAGGGTATGTGGTGCCCGCGATGTACTAGGGTCTGTGGTGCCCGCGGTGTAGTTGGGTATGTGGTGCCCGCGATGTAGTTGGGTATGTGGTGCCCGCGGTGTACTAGGGTATGTGGTGCCCGCGATGTAGTTGGGTATGTGGTGCCCGCGGTGTACTAGGGTATGTGGTGCCCGCGGTGTACTAGGGTAGGTGGTGCCCGTTATGTAGTTGGGTATGTGGTGCCCGCGGTGTTCTAGGGTATGTGGTGCCCGCGGTGTACCAATGTATGTGATGCCCGCGGTGTAGTTGGGTATAAGGTGCCCGCGGTGTACTAGGGTATGTGGTGCCCGCTATGTAGTTGGGTATGTGGTGCCCGCGGTGTTCTAGGGTATGTGGTGCCCGCGATATAGTTGGGTATATGGTGCCCGCGATGTACTAGGGTATGTGGTGCCCGCGGTGTACTAGGGTATGTGGTGCCTGCGATGTACTAGGGTCTGTGGTGCCCGTGGTGTAGTTGGGTATGTAGTGCCCGCGATGTAGTTGGGTATGTGGTGCCCGCGGTGTACTAGGGTATGTGGTGCCCGCGATGAAGTTGGGTATGTGGTGCCCGCGGTGTTCTAGGGTATGTGGTGCCCGCGATGTAGTTGGGTATGTGGTGCCCGCGATGTACTAGGGTATGTGGTGCCCGCGATGTAGTTGGGTATGTGGTGCCCGCGATGTACTAGGGTATGTGGTGCCCGCGGGGTACTAGGGTCTGTGGTGCCCGCGGTGTAGTTGGGTATGTGGTGCCCGCGATGTAGTTGGGTATGTGGTGCCCGCGGTGTACTAGGGTATGTGGTGCCCGCGATGTAGTTGGGTATGTGGTGCCCGCGGTGTACTAGGGTATGTGGTGCCCGCGGTGTACTAGGGTAGGTGGTGCCCGCGATGTACTAGGGTCTGTGGTGCCCGCGATGTACTAGGGTCTGTGGTGCCCGCGGTGTAGTTGGGTATGTGGTGCCCGCGGTGTTCTAGGGTATGTGGTGCCCGCGGTGTAGTTGGGTATAAGGTGCCCGCGGTGTACTAGGGTATGTGGTGCCCGCTATGTAGTTGGGTATGTGGTGCCCGCGGTGTTCTAGGGTATGTGGTGCCCGCGATGTAGTTGGGTATATGGTGCCCGCGATTTACTAGGGTATGTGGTGCCCGCGGTGTACTAGGGTATGTGGTGCCTGCGATGTACTAGGGTCTGTGGTGCCCGTGGTGTAGTTGGGTATGTGGTGCCCGCGATGTAGTTGGGTATGTGGTGCCCGCGGTGTACTAGGGTATGTGGTGCCCGCGATGAAGTTGGGTATGTGGTGCCCGCGGTGTTCTAGGGTATGTGGTGCCCGCGATGTAGTTGGGTATGTGGTGCCCGCGATGTAGTTGGGTAATTGGTGCCCGCGGTGTACTAGGGTATGTGATGCCCGCGGTGTAGTTGGGTATGTGGTGCCCGCGGTGTACTAGGGTATGTGGTGCCCGCGATGTAGTTGGGTATGTGGTGCCCGCGATGTACTAGGGTATGTGGTGCCCGCGGGGTACTAGGGTATATGATGCCCGCGGTGTAGTTGGGTATGTGGTGCCCGCGATGTACTAGGGTATGTGGTGCCCGCGATGTAGTTGGGTATGTGGTGCCCGCGGTGTACTAGGGTATGTGGTGCCCGCGATGTAGTTGGGTATGTGGTGCCCGCAGTGTACTAAGGTATGTGGTGCCCGCGATGTACTAGGGTAGTGGTGCCCGCGGTGTAGTTGGGTATGTGGTGCCCGCGATGTAGTTGGGTATGTGGTGCCCGCGATGTAGTTGGGTATGTGGTGCCCGCGATGTAGTTGGGTATGTGGTGCCCGCGATGTAGTTGGGTATGTGGTGCCCGCGATGTAGTCGGGTATGTGGTGCCCGCGATGTAGTTGGGTATGTGGTGCCCGCGGTGTACTAGGGTAGGTGGTGCCCGCGGTGTACTAGGGTATGTGATGCCCGCGGTGTAGTTGGGTATGTGGTGCCCGCGATGTAGTTGGGTATGTGGTGCCCGCGGTGTACTAGGGTCTGTGGTGCCCGCGATGTACTAGGGTCTGTGGTGCCCGCGGTGTAGTTGGGTATGTGGTGCCCGCGATGTACTAGGGTATGTGGTGCCCGCGATGTACTAGGGTCTGTGGTGCCCGCGGTGTACTTGGGTATGTGGTGCCCGCGATGTAGTTGGGTATGTGGTGCCCGCGGTGTACTAGGGTATGTGGTGCCCGCGATGTAGTTGGGTATGTGGTGCCCGCGGTGTACTAGGGTATGTGGTGCCCGCGGTGTACTAGGGTAGGTGGTGCCCGTTATGTAGTTGGGTATGTGGTGCCCGCGGTGTTCTAGGGTATGTGGTGCCCGCGGTGTACCAATGTATGTGATGCCCGCGGTGTAGTTGGGTATAAGGTGCCCGCGGTGTACTAGGGTATGTGGTGCCCGCTATGTAGTTGGGTATGTGGTGCCCGCGGTGTTCTAGGGTATGTGGTGCCCGCGATGTAGTTGGGTATATGGTGCCCGCGATGTACTAGGGTATGTGGTGCCCGCGGTGTACTAGGGTATGTGGTGCCTGCGATGTACTAGGGTCTGTGGTGCCCGCGGTGTAGTTGGGTATGTGGTGCCCGCGATGTAGTTGGGTATGTGGTGCCCGCGGTGTACTTGGGTATGTGGTGCCCGCGATGAAGTTGGGTATGTGGTGCCCGCGGTGTTCTAGGGTATGTGGTGCCCGCGATGTAGTTGGGTATGTGGTGCCCGCGATGTAGTTGGGTATGTGGTGCCCGCGTTGTACTAGGGTATGTGATGCCCGCGGTGTAGTTGGGTATGTGGTGCCCGCGGTGTACTAGGGTATGTGGTGCCCGCGATGTAGTTGGGTATGTGGTGCCCGCGATGTACTAGGGTATGTGGTGCCCGCGGGGTACTAGGGTATATGATGCCCGCGGTGTAGTTGGGTATGTGGTGCCCGCGATGTACTAGGGTATGTGGTGCCCGCGATGTAGTTGGGTATGTGGTGCCCGCGGTGTACTAGGGTATGTGGTGCCCGCGATGTAGTTGGGTATGTGGTGCCCGCGATGTACTAGGGTATGTGGTGCCCGCAGTGTACTAAGGTATGTGGTGCCCGCGATGTACTAGGGTAGTGGTGCCCGCGGTGTAGTTGGGTATGTGGTGCCTGCGATGTAGTTGGGTATGTGGTGCCCGCGATGTAGTTGGGTATGTGGTGCCCGCGATGTAGTTGGGTATGTGGTGCCCGCGATGTAGTTGGGTATGTGGTGCCCGTGATGTAGTCGGGTATGTGGTGCCCGCGATGTAGTTGGGTATGTGGTGCCCGCGGTGTACTAGGGTAGGTGGTGCCCGCGGTGTACTAGGGTATGTGATGCCCGCGGTGTAGTTGGGTATGTGGTGCCCGCGATGTAGTTGGGTATGTGGTGCCCGCGATGTAGTTGGGTAGGTGGTGCCCGCGGTGTAGTTGGGTATGGGGTGCCCACGGCGTACTAGGGTAGGTGGTGCCCGCGGTTTAGTTGGGTATGTGTTTGTCCAGTTTTAATTTATTTAATAAACCTTTCTTTCCAAGAAGGGACATTCCCAGAGAAATTAAAAAGATCCATTGTTAAACCTTAGGTGATGCCCACGGCGTACTAGGGAAGGTGGTGCCCGCGGTGTAGTTGGGTATGGGGTGCCCACGGCGTACTAGGGTAGGTGGTGCCCGCGGTTTAGTTGGGTATGTGGTGCCCGCGATGTAGTTGGGTATGTGGTGCCCGCGATGTAGTTGGGTATGTGGTGCCCGCGGTGTTCTAGGGTATGTGGTGCCCGCGATGTAGTTGGGTATGTGGTGCCCGCGATGTAGTTGGGTATGTGGTGCCCGCGGTGTACAAGGGTATGTGGTGCCCGCGGTGTACTAGGGTAGGTGGTGCCCGCGGTGTACTAGGGTATGTGATGCCCGCGGTGTACTAGGGTAGGTGGTGCCCGCGGTGTACTAGGGTAGGTGGTGCCCGCGGTGTACTAGGGTATGTGATGCCCGCGGTGTAGTTGGGTATGTGGTGCCCGCGGTGTACTAGGGTATGTGGTGCCCGCGATGTAGTTGGGTATGTGGTGCCCGCGATGTAGTTGGGTATGTGGTGCCCGCGGTGTACTAGGGTATGTGGTGCCCGCGATGTAGTTGTGTATGTGGTGCCCGCGATGTAGTTGGGTATGTGGTGCCCGCGGTGTAGTTGGGTATGTGGTGCCCGCGATGTAGTTGGGTATGTGGTGCCCGCGATGTAGTTGGGTATGTGGTGCCCGCGATGTAGTTGGGTATGTGGTGCCCGCGGTGTAGTTGGGTATAAGGTGACCGCGGTGTACTAGGGTATGTGGTGCCCGCGATGTAGTTGGGTATGTGGTGCCCGCGGTGTACTAGGGTATGTGGTGCCCGCGGTGTACTAGGGTATGTTGTGCCCGCGGTGTACTAGGGTATGTGGTGCCCGCGGTGTACTAGGGTATGTGGTGCCCGCGATGTACTAGGGTAGGTGGTGCCCGCGATGTAGTTGGGTATGTGGTGCCCGCGATGTAGTTGGGTATGTGGTGCCCGCGGTGTAGTTGGGTATAAGGTGACCGCGGTGTACTAGGTTATGTGGTGCCCGCGATGTAGTTGGGTATGTGGTGCCCGCGGTGTACTAGGGTATGTGGTGCCCGCGATGTAGTTGGTTATGTGGTGCCCGCGATGTAGTTGGGTATGTGGTGCCCTTGGTGTAGTTGGGTATGTGGTGCCCGCGGTGTAGTTGGGTATGTGGTGCTCGCGGTGTAGTTGGGTATGTGGTGCCCG
The DNA here is from genome assembly GCA_932527185.1 of Ecliptopera silaceata. Lineage (NCBI taxonomy): Eukaryota > Metazoa > Arthropoda > Insecta > Lepidoptera > Geometridae > Ecliptopera > Ecliptopera silaceata. Next base: position 1,010,217 of record OW052217.1, on the reverse strand, counting down.
CGGTGTAGTTGGGTATGTGGTGCCCGCGGTGTAGTTGGGTATAAGGTGACCGCGGTGTACTAGGTTATGTGGTGCCCGCGATGTAGTTGGGTATGTGGTGCCCGCGGTGTACTAGGGTATGTGGTGCCCGCGATGTAGTTGGTTATGTGGTGCCCGCGATGTAGTTGGGTATGTGGTGCCCTTGGTGTAGTTGGGTATGTGGTGCCCGCGGTGTAGTTGGGTATGTGGTGCTCGCGGTGTAGTTGGGTATGTGGTGCCCGCGGTGTAGTTGGGTATGTGGTGCCCGCGATGTAGTTGGGTATGTGGTGCCCGCGGTGTAGTTGGGTATGTGGTGCCCGCGATGTAGTTGGGTATGTGGTGCCCGCGGTGTAGTTGGGTATGTGGTGCCCGCGGTGTACTAGGGTATGTGATGCCCGCAGTGTAGTTGGGTATGTGGTGCCCGCGGTGTACTAGGGTATATAGTGCCCGCGGTGTACTAGGGTAGGTGGTGCCCGCGGTGTACTAGGGTATGTAATGCCCGCGGTGTAGTTGGGTATGTGGTGCTCGCGGTGTAGTTGGGTATGTGGTGCCCGCGGTGTAGTTGGGTATGTGGTGCCCGCGATGTAGTTGGGTATGTGGTGCCCGCGGTGTAGTTGGGTATGTGGTGCCCGCGATGTAGTTGGGTATGTGGTGCCCGCGATGTACTAGGGTAGGTGGTGCCCGCGGTGTACTAGGGTATGTGATGCCCGCGGTGTAGTTGGGTATGTGGTGCCCGCGATGTACTAGGGTATGTGGTCCCCGCGGTGTAGTTGGGTATGTGGTGCCCACGATGTAGTTGGGTATGTGGTGCCCGCGATGTAGTTGGGTATGTGGTGCCCGCGGTGTAGGTGGGTATGTGGTGCCCGCGATGTAGTTGGGTATGTGATGCCCGCGGTGTAGTTGGGTATGTGGTGCCCGCGATGTACTAGGGTATTTGGTGCCCGCGGTGTACTAGGGTAGGTGGTGCCCGCGGTGTACTAGGGTAGGTGGTGCCCGCGGTGTACTAGGGTATGTGATGCCCGCGGTGTAGTTGGGTATGTGGTGCCCGCGATGTACTAGGGTATGTGGTGCCCGCGGTGTACTAGGGTATGTGGTGCCCGCGATGTAGTTGGGTATGTGGTGCCCGCGATGTACTAGGGTATGTGGTGCCCGCGGTGTACTAGGGTAGGTGGTGCCCGCGGTGTACTAGGGTATGTGATGCCCGCGGTGTAGTTGGGTATGTGGTGCCCGCGATGTACTAGGGTATGTGGTGCCCGCGGTGTACTAGGGTAGGTGGTGCCCGCGGTGTACTAGGGTAGGTGGTGCCCGCGGTGTACTAGGGTATGTGATGCCCGCGGTGTAGTTGGGTATGTTGTGCCCGCGATGTACTAGGGTATGTGGTGCCCGCGGTGTACTAGGGTATGTGGTGCCCGCGATGTAGTTGGGTATGTGGTGCCCGCGATGTACTAGGGTATGTGGTGCCCGCGGTGTAGTTGGGTATAAGGTGCCCGCGGTGTACTAGGGTGTGTGGTGCCCGCGATGTAGTTGGGTATGTGGTGCCCGCGATGTAGTTGGGTATGTGGTGCCCGCGGTGTACTAGGGTAGGTGGTGCCCGCGATGTAGTTGGGTATGTGGTGCCCGCGATGTAGTTGGGTATGTGGTGCCCGCGATGTAGTTGGGTATGTGGTGCCCGCGATGTAGTTGGGTATGTGGTGCCCGCGGTGTACTAGGGTATGTGGTGCCCGCGGTGTACTAGGGTAGGTGGTGCCCGCGGTGTACTAGGGTATGTAATGCCCGCGGTGTAGTTGGGTATGTGGTGCCCGCGATGTACTAGGGTATGTGGTGCCCGCGGTGTACTAGGGTAGGTGGTGCCCGCGGTGTACTAGGGTAGGTGGTGCCCGCGGTGTACTAGGGTATGTGGTGCCCGCGGTGTACTAGGGTAGGTGGTGCCCGCGATGTAATAGGGTATGTAATGCCCGCGGTGTAGTTGGGTATGTGGTGCCCGCGATGTAGTTGGGTATGTGGTGCCCGCGGTGTAGTTGGGTATGTGGTGCCCGCGATGTAGTTGGGTATGTGGTGCCCGCGATGTACTAGGGTATGTGGTGCCCGCGGTGTACTAGGGTAGGTGGTGCCCGCGGTGTACTAGGGTATGTGATGCCCGCGGTGTAGTTGGGTATGTGGTGCCCGCGATGTACTAGGGTATGTGGTGCCCGCGGTGTAGTTGGGTATGTGGTGCCCGCGATGTAGTTGGGTATGTGGTGCCCGCGATGTAGTTGGGTATGTGGTGCCGGCGGTGTAGGTGGGTATGTGGTGCCCGCGATGTAGTTGGGTATGTGATGCCCGCGGTGTAGTTGGGTATGTGGTGCCCGCGATGTACTAGGGTATGTGGTGCCCGCGATGTAGTTGGGTATGTGGTGCCCGCGATGTACTAGGGTATGTTGTGCCCGCGGTGTACTAGGGTAGGTGGTGCCCGCGGTGTACTAGGGTAGGTGGTGCCCACGGCGTACTAGGGTAGGTGGTGCCCGCGGTTTAGTTGGGTATGTGTTTGTCCAGTGTTAATTTATTTAATAAACCTTTCTTTCCAAGAAGGGACATTCCTAGAGAAATTAAAAAGATTCATTGTTAAACCTTAGGTGGTGCCCACGGCGTACTAGGGAAGGTGGTGCCCGCGGTTTAGTTGGGTATGTGGTGCCCACGGCGTACTAGGGTATGTGGTGCCCGCGGTGTAGTTGGGTATGGGGTGCCCACGGCGTACTAGGGTAGGTGGTGCCCGCGGTTTAGTTGGGTATGTGGTGCCCGCGGTGTAGTTGGGTATGTGGTGCCCGCGATGTAGTTGGGTATGTGGTGCCCGCGATGTAGTTGGGTATGTGGTGCCCGCGGTGTACTAGGGTATGTGGTGCCCGCGATGTAGTTGGGTATGTGGTGCCCGCGATGTAGTTGGGTATGTGGTGCCCGCGATGTAGTTGGGTATGTGGTGCCCGCGATGTAGTTGGGTATGTGGTGCCCGCGGTGTAGTTGGGTATGTGGTGCCCGCGGTGTACTAGGGTATGTGGTGCCAGCGGTGTACTAGGGTATGTGGTGCCCGCGATGTACTTGGGTATGTGGTGCCCGCGATGTAGTTGGGTATGTGGTGCCCGCGGTGTACTAGGGTATGTGGTGCCCGCGGTGTTCTAAGGTATGTGGTGCCCGCGGTGTACTAGGGTATGTGATGCCCGCGGTGTAGTTGGGTATGTGGTGCCCGCGGTGTACTAGGGTAGGTGGTGCCCGCGGTGTACTAGGGTATGTGATGCCCGCGGTGTAGTTGGGTATGTGGTGCCCGCGGTGTAGTTGGGTATGTGGTGCCCGCGATGTAGTTGGGTATGTGGTGCCCGCGGTGTACTAGGGTATGTGGTGCCCGCGGTGTAGTTGGGTATGTGGTGCCCGCGATGTAGTTGGGTATGTGGTGCCCGCGATGTAGTTGGGTATGTGGTGCCCGCGATGTAGTTGGGTATGTGGTGCCCGCGGTGTACTAGGGTAGGTGGTGCCCGCGGTGTACTAAGGTATGTGGTGCCCGCGATGTACTAGGGTATGTGGTGCCCGCGGTGTACTAGGGTATGTGGTGCCCGCGATGTACTAGGGTCTGTGGTGCCCGCGGTGTAGTTGGGTATGTGGTGCCCGCGATGTAGTTGGGTATGTGGTGCCCGCGGTGTACTAGGGTATGTGGTGCCCGCGATGTAGTTGGGTATGTGGTGCCCGCGGTGTACTAGGGTATGTAGTGCCCGCGATGTAGTTGGGTATGTGGTGCCCGCGGTGTACTAGGGTATGTGGTGCCCGCGATGTAGTTGGGTATGTGGTGCCCGCGATGTACTAGGGTATGTGGTGCCCGCGATGTAGTTGGGTATGTGGTGCCCGCGGTGTACTAGGGTATGTGGTGCCAGCGGTGTACTAGGGTATGTGGTGCCCGCGATGTAGTTGGGTATGTGGTGCCCGCGATGTAGTTGGGTATGTGGTGCCCGCGGTGTACTAGGGTATGTGGTGCCCGCGGTGTTCTAGGGTATGTGGTGCCCGCGGTGTACTAGGGTATGTGATGCCCGCGGTGTAGTTGGGTATGTGGTGCCCGCGGTGTACTAGGGTAGGTGGTGCCCGCGGTGTACTAGGGTATGTGATGCCCGCGGTGTAGTTGGGTATGTGGTGCCCGCGGTGTAGTTGGGTATGTGGTGCCCGCGATGTAGTTGGGTATGTGGTGCCCGCGGTGTACTAGGGTATGTGGTGCCCGCGGTGTAGTTGGGTATGTGGTGCCCGCGATGTAGTTGGGTATGTGGTGCCCGCGATGTAGTTGGGTATGTGGTGCCCGCGATGTAGTTGGGTATGTGGTGCCCGCGGTGTACTAGGGTAGGTGGTGCCCGCGGTGTACTAGGGTATGTGGTGCCCGCGATGTACTAGGGTATGTGGTGCCCGCGGTGTACTAGGGTATGTGGTGCCCGCGATGTACTAGGGTCTGTGGTGCCCGCGGTGTAGTTGGGTATGTGGTGCCCGCGATGTAGTTGGGTATGTGGTGCCCGCGGTGTACTAGGGTATGTGGTGCCCGCGATGTAGTTGGGTATGTGGTGCCCGCGGTGTACTAGGGTATGTAGTGCCCGCGATGTAGTTGGGTATGTGGTGCCCGCGGTGTACTAGGGTATGTGGTGCCCGCGATGTAGTTGGGTATGTGGTGCCCGCGATGTAGTTGGGTATGTGGTGCCCGCGGTGTACTAGTGTATGTGGTGCTCGCGGTGTAGTTGGGTATGTGGTGCCCGCGATGTAGTTGGGTTTGTGGTGCCCGCGATGTAGTTGGGTATGTGGTGCCCGCGGTGTACTAGGGTATGTGATGCCCGCGGTGTAGTTGGGTATAAGGTGCCCGCGGTGTACTAGGGTATGTGGTGCCCGCGATGTAGTTGGGTATGTGGTGCCCGCGATGTACTAGGGTATGTGGTGCCCGCGGTGTACTAGGGTATGTGGTGCCCGCGATGTACTAGGGTCTGTGGTGCCCGCGATGTAGTTGGGTATGTGGTGCCCGCGATGTAGTTGGGTATGTGGTGCCCGCGATGTAGTTGGGTATGTGGTGCCCGCGGTGTAGTTGGGTATAAGGTGACCGCGGTGTACTAGGGTATGTGGTGCCCGCGATGTAGTTGGGTATGTGGTGCCCGCGGTGTACTAGGGTATGTGGTGCCCGCGGTGTACTAGGGTATGTTGTGCCCGCGGTGTACTAGGGTATGTGGTGCCCGCGGTGTACTAGGGTATGTGGTGCCCGCGATGTACTAGGGTAGGTGGTGCCCGCGATGTAGTTGGGTATGTGGTGCCCGCGATGTAGTTGGGTATGTGGTGCCCGCGGTGTAGTTGGGTATAAGGTGACCGCGGTGTACTAGGTTATGTGGTGCCCGCGATGTAGTTGGGTATGTGGTGCCCGCGGTGTACTAGGGTATGTGGTGCCCGCGATGTAGTTGGTTATGTGGTGCCCGCGATGTAGTTGGGTATGTGGTGCCCTTGGTGTAGTTGGGTATGTGGTGCCCGCGGTGTAGTTGGGTATGTGGTGCCCGCGGTGTAGTTGGGTATGTGGTGCCCGCGATGTAGTTGGGTATGTGGTGCCCGCGGTGTAGTTGGGTATGTGGTGCCCGCGATGTAGTTGGGTATGTGGTGCCCGCGGTGTAGTTGGGTATGTGGTGCCCGCGGTGTACTAGGGTATGTGATGCCCGCAGTGTAGTTGGGTATGTGGTGCCCGCGGTGTACTAGGGTATATAGTGCCCGCGGTGTACTAGGGTAGGTGGTGCCCGCGGTGTACTAGGGTATGTAATGCCCGCGGTGTAGTTGGGTATGTGGTGCTCGCGGTGTAGTTGGGTATGTGGTGCCCGCGGTGTAGTTGGGTATGTGGTGCCCGCGATGTAGTTGGGTATGTGGTGCCCGCGGTGTAGTTGGGTATGTGGTGCCCGCGATGTAGTTGGGTATGTGGTGCCCGCGATGTACTAGGGTATGTGGTCCCCGCGGTGTAGTTGGGTATGTGGTGCCCACGATGTAGTTGGGTATGTGGTGCCCGCGATGTAGTTGGGTATGTGGTGCCCGCGGTGTAGGTGGGTATGTGGTGCCCGCGATGTAGTTGGGTATGTGATGCCCGCGGTGTAGTTGGGTATGTGGTGCCCGCGATGTACTAGGGTATTTGGTGCCCGCGGTGTACTAGGGTAGGTGGTGCCCGCGGTGTACTAGGGTAGGTGGTGCCCGCGGTGTACTAGGGTATGTGATGCCCGCGGTGTAGTTGGGTATGTGGTGCCCGCGATGTACTAGGGTATGTGGTGCCCGCGGTGTACTAGGGTATGTGGTGCCCGCGATGTAGTTGGGTATGTGGTGCCCGCGATGTACTAGGGTATGTGGTGCCCGCGGTGTACTAGGGTAGGTGGTGCCCGCGGTGTACTAGGGTATGTGATGCCCGCGGTGTAGTTGGGTATGTGGTGCCCGCGATGTACTAGGGTATGTGGTGCCCGCGGTGTACTAGGGTAGGTGGTGCCCGCGGTGTACTAGGGTAGGTGGTGCCCGCGGTGTACTAGGGTATGTGATGCCCGCGGTGTAGTTGGGTATGTTGTGCCCGCGATGTACTAGGGTATGTGGTGCCCGCGGTGTACTAGGGTATGTGGTGCCCGCGATGTAGTTGGGTATGTGGTGCCCGCGATGTACTAGGGTATGTGGTGCCCGCGGTGTAGTTGGGTATAAGGTGCCCGCGGTGTACTAGGGTATGTGGTGCCCGCGATGTAGTTGGGTATGTGGTGCCCGCGATGTAGTTGGGTATGTGGTGCCCGCGGTGTACTAGGGTAGGTGGTGCCCGCGATGTAGTTGGGTATGTGGTGCCCGCGATGTAGTTGGGTATGTGGTGCCCGCGATGTAGTTGGGTATGTGGTGCCCGCGATGTAGTTGGGTATGTGGTGCCCGCGGTGTACTAGGGTATGTGGTGCCCGCGGTGTACTAGGGTAGGTGGTGCCCGCGGTGTACTAGGGTATGTAATGCCCGCGGTGTAGTTGGGTATGTGGTGCCCGCGATGTACTAGGGTATGTGGTGCCCGCGGTGTACTAGGGTAGGTGGTGCCCGCGGTGTACTAGGGTAGGTGGTGCCCGCGGTGTACTAGGGTATGTGGTGCCCGCGGTGTACTAGGGTAGGTGGTGCCCGCGATGTAATAGGGTATGTAATGCCCGCGGTGTAGTTGGGTATGTGGTGCCCGCGATGTAGTTGGGTATGTGGTGCCCGCGGTGTAGTTGGGTATGTGGTGCCCGCGATGTAGTTGGGTATGTGGTGCCCGCGATGTACTAGGGTATGTGGTGCCCGCGGTGTACTAGGGCAGGTGGTGCCCGCGGTGTACTAGGGTATGTGATGCCCGCGGTGTAGTTGGGTATGTGGTGCCCGCGATGTACTAGGGTATGTGGTGCCCGCGGTGTAGTTGGGTATGTGGTGCCCGCGATGTAGTTGGGTATGTGGTGCCCGCGATGTAGTTGGGTATGTGGTGCCTGCGGTGTAGGTGGGTATGTGGTGCCCGCGATGTAGTTGGGTATGTGATGCCCGCGGTGTAGTTGGGTATGTGGTGCCCGCGATGTACTAGGGTATGTGGTGCCCGCGATGTAGTTGGGTATGTGGTGCCCGCGATGTACTAGGGTATGTTGTGCCCGCGGTGTACTAGGGTAGGTGGTGCCCGCGGTGTACTAGGGTAGGTGGTGCCCACGGCGTACTAGGGTAGGTGGTGCCCGCGGTTTAGTTGGGTATGTGTTTGTCCAGTGTTAATTTATTTAATAAACCTTTCTTTCCAAGAAGGGACATTCCCAGAGAAATTAAAAAGATTCATTGTTAAACCTTAGGTGGTGCCCACGGCGTACTAGGGAAGGTGGTGCCCGCGGTTTAGTTGGGTATGTGGTGCCCACGGCGTACTAGGGTATGTGGTGCCCGCGGTGTAGTTGGGTATGGGGTGCCCACGGCGTACTAGGGTAGGTGGTGCCCGCGGTTTAGTTGGGTATGTGGTGCCCGCGGTGTAGTTGGGTATGTGGTGCCCGCGATGTAGTTGGGTATGTGGTGCCCGCGATGTAGTTGGGTATGTGGTGCCCGCGGTTTACTAGGGTATGTGGTGCCCGCGATGTAGTTGGGTATGTGGTGCCCGCGATGTAGTTGGGTATGTGGTGCCCGCGATGTAGTTGGGTATGTGGTGCCCGCGATGTAGTTGGGTATGTGGTGCCCGCGGTGTAGTTGGGTATGTGGTGCCCGCGGTGTACTAGGGTATGTGATGCCCGCGGTGTAGTTGGGTATGTGGTGCCCGCGATGTACTAGGGTATGTGGTGCCCGCGGTGTACTAGGGTATGTGGTGCCCGCGATGTAGTTGGGTATGTGGTGCCCGCGATGTACTAGGGTATGTGGTGCCCGCGGTGTAGTTGGGTATAAGGTGCCCGCGGTGTACTAGGGTATGTGGTGCCCGCGATGTAGTTGGGTATGTGGTGCCCGCGATGTAGTTGGGTATGTGGTGCCCGCGGTGTACTAGGGTAGGTGGTGCCCGCGATGTAGTTGGGTATGTGGTGCCCGCGATGTAGTTGGGTATGTGGTGCCCGCGATGTAGTTGGGTATGTGGTGCCCGCGATGTAGTTGGGTATGTGGTGCCCGCGATTTAGTTGGGTATGTGATGCCCGCGGTGTAGTTGGGTATGGGGTGCCCACGGCGTACTAGGGTAGGTGGTGCCCGCGGTTTAGTTGGGTATGTGTTTGTCCAGTGTTAATTTATTTAATTAACCTTTCTTTCCAAGAAGGGACATTCCCAGAGAAATTGTGCCCACGGCGTACTAGGGTAGGTGGTGCCCGCGGTTTAGTTGGGTATGTGGTGCCCGCGGTGTAGTTGGGTATGTGGTGCCCGCGATGTAGTTGGGTATGTGGTGCCCGCGATGTAGTTGGGTATGTGGTGCCCGCGGTGTACTAGGGTATGTGGTGCCCGCGATGTAGTTGGGTATGTGGTGCCCGCGATGTAGTTGGGTATGTGGTGCCCGCGATGTAGTTGGGTATGTGGTGCCCGCGATGTAGTTGGGTATGTGGTGCCCGCGGTGTAGTTGGGTATGTGGTGCCCGCGATGTAGTTGGGTATGTGGTGCCCGCGATGTAGTTGGGTATGTGGTGCCCGCGATGTAGTTGGGTATGTGGTGCCCGCGGTGTAGTTGGGTATGTGGTGCCCGCGGTGTACTAGGGTAGGTGGTGCCCGCGATGTAGTTGGGTATGTGGTGCCCGCGGTGTAGTTGGGAATGTGGTGCGAATTTTAGTACCCAACTATCCGCTAGAGGCGCTGTACAAATCTTCATACATTTTTTTTTTAACCATAAATATACGGTCATTCTCATAAAAAGTTAGCGCAGACTTGATGTCTTGATTACCATACGTTATGGTGACATAAAGTCAACGCTAACTTTTTATAAGATAGGGGGTTGAACTGTGGCAGTGTTAATATGATGTTTAAACTACATTATTTATTGTAAAGTTTCATTAAAATCCGTCAGTAGTTTTTAAAATAAATTATTAAAAATTTTATTTGTATGTTTGTAACATATAAACATTCATCCACACATCCATCCATACAAATTTTCGCATTTATTATATTATAATTATAATTATAAAAGTTAGCACTCCGGGAGTGCCGGCAGAAGTGAAAACTTCAAATAAACACACACGGTCATTCGCGCAAGCGCCCTGTGCCGCCTAAACAGAGCAGCACACTCAGGCACGGTAGAAAGAGTGGGAGATACTAGTTCCTCTCCCTTCCCCTCGATCTTACGCTTTTTCGATCAGCATCACGTGACCCTGACGCGAGTTTGAAAGTTTTTACCCATACAAAAAAAGTGCTCAGCGCCGCTAAAGAAGTTTTCACTTCAATAAATGTATAAGAATATTAATTTATAAGAATTCACCTGTATCCAGCCGGGTCATCAGCGGAATCTCTTCTGGCTCCAACCCATATAGAATCAATGGCTGCAAACAAAAAAAAAGACGTGTGGCACTCGGGGACTGCCGCGGTAAAGCTATTGCATATCAGTTTTCGCTGGATTATGCATGCGCAGCGTTAGGTTATTTCGTCACGGAATTTCTGGATTCGGTCTCCACGCTCAAGACCCGCGATAGAAGCTATGCAATAGCTTAAAAGTTTTTATTAAGACTAATATAATCTGTGATAATGTAGTCTTGTCAGAGAGTTATTTACCGAATTGTGATTCAGAAAGTGCTTCTGCTAGAAACTCTGCCTTTTCTTTAGAGTCAAGCACCGCCAACGTTCCATTGTGATGCCCACTGAAATAAAAAAAAATCGGTTTACTGACGATAGTTAAACGTGACAACGAACGCAAAGGCCGATCGTGCTTCTTTGTCGCTCGTTCCGCGCTCTCGCTTGCACTTCATGGAACGCCTCAGACCGCCTCATGAGTCATGTTTTTTCGTGCGTGCAGCCGGCTCTATCGAATTATAAGACGTTGTCACGTCAAAAATAAAAAACTAGCAGTAGTTTTTTGTGAAAGCTTATATCAAATGCATTACACCGTATATCAAGTATTTCTAGGTCAGTTTTTCTAGGCCCTCTTAGAATTTTTTTACCATAATATTATATTACGAAAAATTTTTACCATAGATATGGGGAATTTCACCCTAAACAAGGGGATTTTCTGTGGCAGTATTTACCATCGATTAGAGCGAAGTGATAATATATTAATGTGATTTCTTAAAACAAAATGTCTTTAAAATAATAGCTATATTTGTGGAGGAGTAGGGTGACCAGATGCAAATTTTAAAAGTCCTGACAAAATTCCTGATTTTCGGCTAAAATTCCTGACATCATGTTTAAGTTTTATAACAAAACTAATTTTATTCTATTTTTCCGCAATAATTCTAAAGTTATTTCAAAATAAAAATTAATTATTGAATCCAGTACGTTTAGTATTATATATCAATGTTGATTGTTTGATGTCAAACAAAATCGTAAAAAAAGTTAATTACGATTAATGACAATTTCTTTTTTGTTATTGTGACTATAGATAATAGTTTAAAGTGTAAAAAAAAATATTGTTTCATTTATTTGCCGAGAAATTCCTGACATTTTCCTTTTCCGGCCGCATTCCTGACATATGTCTAAAATTCCTGACATGTCAGGAAAATTCCTGACATCTGGTCACCCTATGGAGGAGGCACTTGCCCCTCTAATAGTGTTAGAGAGTATAAAACAGTACCCCAAGTACGAGTTTGTGCACACACGGATCGCAGAGACGCAATCGCCGAGCGCCACCGATTTTGTATGGAGATCCAAGCTTCTTTAGAAATCTGCTAGCGGCGGCGCTGCTTGAATCTCCATACAAAATCGGTGGCGCTCGGCGATTGCGTCTCTGTGATCCGTGTGTGCACAAACTCGTACTTGGGGTACAGTTTTAAAGAGAGTAGGTATTGGAAAGTCTAGAAGAGTGTTATGTTAGAGTGTATAAAACAGTTTAAGAGAGACTAATTTAGGAGAAAATATAAGAGAGTGACTGTCCCATATTCTCCTTAATCTCCCTCCTTCTATCTCCTTTACTCTATTAAAGTCTAGTTAGAGTCTAGTCTCACCCGCATAATATCTTAGCATTCTCCCAGCTGACTGGAATGTTCTGGATGATATACTCCTTGGTATTGTGTATGTATGACTCCCATCTGTCAGAAAATGCTTGTGGAACTGTAAAGAAGTTATATTCCATCATAAAATGGCATTCATTACAGTAGAACCTCGTTAAGTTAGAGTCCAAGGGAAACACAAAATAATTTAAGTTATAGAGGTTTTAAGTTATCAAGGAGGTTTTGGGCTCTGATGGGAAGGGAACACATTTATTTTTGATGTTATAGAGGTTTTTAAGTTACCGAGGTTTGAGTTATCGAGGTTCTACTGTTGTCCGTGGCATCACCAGACGGCTCTGACGGAAGATCAGCGTTAGTTGCTTGCAACTAACCTCATGCTGAGTCAGAGTCCGATTTGCAACACAATAATTTTAAGCTTTGTAATTTTTTATTGTTATTTTTTTATTTTAGTAAGTATAGTTTTTTAGTATTTAGATTTTAGATTAGTTCTGTGTTTGCAAATAAAAATTTTCTTTATCTTTATCTTTCTTTATCTACTGTACCTACTTAAAATCACCAATTATTCAGAAACTAACCTAATTAGCAATATCATTGTGAATTACGATGTATGTTTATGTTTTTTCTTATCAATAATCAATTTTTATTTAATTTAATTTAATACACACCATCATCACCCATATCAGTCCACTGCTGGGCGTCACAGACTAGTTGCACGACCAAATTCAAACTCCTAAATAAACAACCTGAGCAAAGAGTTGGGAGGACGTTGCTCTCAAAAAGCTACAGGCGATCTCATGTATTTATTTCATTTGTATTTAAGAATAGAATAGAATATGTAGGTACTTTATTTCAGTACTTTACCTAATGCTAGAACGATTAGATACAATTACTTTTTGCTAAAGTATTGAAAGTGGTCATCACTCAGCTTGTGCTGGTGTAGAACTATTGGGCTCTACACCAGCGCTGGTTTTCAGTAGGTAATGCCAAGAAAGGTACATAACATACAACAGTAATTATGTATTTGTTAATTTATGGTGTATAAATATGCAGGTGACCATATTTGAAGCTACAGAATTAGAATTGATCTACTTATGCGCGTGAATGAGAGAAGACACTATAATATCATAAATATGTAGGTATAATGTAATACAGAACGCTATAATATCATATTTCTTCACTATAAAATACCTCTATATTGCTCATGATAGCTGGCTGCACAGAATCCACAAAGAAAAACTATTTTTAACCACATCACTCGAACATAGATTAGAAAATCTCAAAAAAATTTAGAATTTCTGGGTGTAGCTCTAATATTCACTCTAACCAGTCACTTAAAAGAATAAGTAGATAATACTTATACGGCTGTTTTAATAAGTCCTTGTTTAATGTAAGTTCTATTGTTTATAATAATAACTCCTTTGTATATAAAATAAGTCCTATTCTACTTATTAATATTAGTGAGAAAGTTTGTATGAATGTGCTAATGGATGTATGTTTGTAACTCTTTCACGCAAAAACTAGGTACTCTAAGGATTTTAATGAAACTTTACAATAATGTAGCTTATACATCAGAATAACTATAGGCTATGGTTTATAGAGACACTAGCTGACCCGACAGACGTATAAGTGTTCATAAATTTTCTAATATTCCGCGCAATTTTTTTTTTCATAAGAAACAATAAAAATAACAAACAAGACAAAAAAAATTAAACCAAAGGAAATAGGGATTCTTTTCTATAGATATAAATAAATAAATAATGCTGGACAATCCACACGACAGCCCCAAGCTAAGCAGAGCTTGTGTTATGGGTACTAGAAGACTGACATACTTAATACAATACATTACATAGATAGATATTTTTTATTATACATATAAAATACCCAGAACACCCGGAATAAATATTTGCAGATCGTACAAACATTTATCCCAAGGCGGGAATCGAACCCGCAACCTTGTGTGAATTCAAAATATAACGATAATTAGACGAAGTCGTCGGCATCAGCTAGTTATCTGTATTATTGAATTACGTGATGTGGGAAATATGGACAAAGGTCGATAAGAAGTAGAATGGAATATTTTCGTATGATTCATTATGATACAGTTAAATGATTTTGATCACTGCTATTTCAGCTGCTAATCACAGTCACGGTCACAGCTCAGTTGTTAGTAGCTCTGCCTTCCATGTGGTCATGTGTGCCTTCCTGTGGGTCGTGGGTTCGATCCCCACTCAGAGCAAATAGAATAAAACAGAAATTGTACACCACAATTAATAAAGAAATAACAGACAGTGAATAGCAATAAAAAATATGGTAAAATTGGCGGTCTTATCGCTATGAACGATCTCTCCCAGACAACCTTTGAATGGACAGAAGCATTTCGGATAAGTAACAAACAACGCAAATGTTTGTGCGATGAACATAAATATTTGTTCAACGCTTTGCTTCGAATATTTATTTGTATACGTAACTTCAGAATTTAATTTAGTTTAATAGTAATTCTTTGTAAGAAGGATCATATAAATAAACGGTAGGAACCAGGCCGTAAGTTTGTTGCCCGTTCTTCTAGGCTCTGGTCGCGTGGAACTGGCACCTAGAATCACCTAGTATCTAGAACGATTCTAAATGATCCGCGTGATTTTATTAAATAAAGATATTTGATTGATTTATTGATTACGTATGACTATGCATTACAGTCAGATTATAATTTACCTATAGATAAATAATAAGTACGTAGTTCGTCTCAAAGCGTCATAATCATGATGTTTTTCTTGTAATCGTTTTATAGTCCAGTCAAAATAGACATTCCAGCTTGCATTAATTCCCAACAAGCTGAATTTTTGTACAGGCCTTGAATACGTCATTACAAATGATATGTCAAAAGTCCCCATCGATCCCGCTTGTGCGTTGTTTTTTATTCGAGGTCAAAGGTCATGAATTTGCATTTTTTGCGTATATCTCTGAAACAACGAAAGCTATTGAAAAGTGGTTCAGGCAAAGTTTGTACATCGTAAAATTGTCTACAAAAATACCTCAACACTTTTCTTGTACAAAGCATCGCTTTCGAGATATGGTGACTTTCGACCGCAGGAAAATCGTCGAAGATGCTGCGTTTTTTTCTTTTTAGCCGTTTTATCTGCCTCATTGCCACAGAACAAACAGTATTTCTTGAAATTTAGTGAAAGGGGTGATGGGTTCGATGGGTTAGTCCTCCTCCGAGGTAATGAATCGTCTTTTTGTTTCAAGAAATACGGTTCGTTCTATGGCAATGAAGCAGATAAAACGGCTGAAATGAAAAAAACGCAGCATTTTAGTAGATTTTTCTGCGGTCTAAAGTCACTATATCTCGAAAGCGATGCTTTGTAGAAGAAAAGTTTTGAGATATTTTTGTAGACAATTTTACGATCTACAAACTTTGTCGGAACCATTTTTTGATAGCTTTCGTTGTTTCAGAGACATACGCGAAAAACGCAAATACCCAGGTTAAAGTCATAAATTTGCGTTTAAAAGTCATAAACGAGAGCTATCGAAAAATGGTTCCGACAAAGTTTGTAGATCCTAAAATTGTCTACAAAAATATCTCAAAACTTTTCTTCTACAAAGCATCGCTTTCGAGATATAGTGACTTTAGACCGCAGAAAAATCTACTAAAATGCTGCGTTTTTTTCATTTCAGCCGTTTTATCTGCTTCATTGCCACAGAACGAACCGTATTTCTTGAAACAAAAAGACGATTCATTACCTCGGAGGAGGACTAACCCATCGAACCCATCACCCCTTCCAGTAAATTTCAAGAAATACTGTTTGTTCTGTGGCAATGAAGCAGATAAAACGGCTGAAATGAAAAAAACGCAGCATCTTCGTCGATTTTCCTGCGGTCTAAAGTCACCATATCTCGAAAGCGATGCTTTGTACAAGAAAAGTGTTGAGGTATTTTTGTAGACAATTTTACGATGTACAAACTTTGCCTGAACCACTTTTCAATAGCTTTCGTTGTTTCAGAGATATACGCAAAAAATGCAAATTCATGACCTTTGACCTCGAATAAAAAACAACGCACAAGCGGGATCGATGGGGACTTTTGACATATCATTTGTAATGACGTATTCAAGGCCTGCACAAAAATCCAGCTTGTTGGGAATTAATGCAAACTGAAGTCATAATTTTAGTCTATTTTGACTGGACTATTATCTGAACATGGATATATGCTATCATCGTGTTTATGTGTGAAGTAATCTTTATTTTTGTTATTAATGAATGCTGATAAGCTTGTAGCTTGTGTTATGGGTCCTAGAAGACTGACATACTTAATACAATACATTACATAGATAGATCTTTTTTATTATACATATAAAATACCCAGAACACCCGGAATAAATATTTGCAGATGCAAACATTTATCCCAAGGCGGGAATCGAACCCGCAACCTTCGCGTCGCAGGCGGACCTTCGCCCGCCGCGCCACATCGGTCGCTAAAATACATAACGATAGTAAGACGAAGTCGCGGACAGACTAGTGTATAGATTTATTTATTGTATCATGTTGGTTACAATATAATATTCTATAATGTAGAACGCCCGACGGTGAGATGGAGCGACGATCTGCGGAGTGTAGCTGGCAAACACAACATGAGAAGAGACGAAGACCGGGCTCAGTGGCGCGTCTGCAGAGACCTACGTCCAGCAGTGGACTGATATAGGTTGATGATGATGATGTTAGTGTATAACTCCTTATTATACATGACTAATTTGAAACTGACTAAAGTTATAACACGCTACTACCAACTGAGCTGAGACGCCTGTGTTATTTATTTAATATATAATAGGTACGTTTTCTCCGTAAATTATAAACCGATTTTGATGATTGTTTTTTTAATCGGTAGGACATACTTTAGAGGTAGTCTCATATAAATTTCATAAAGATCGGTCAAGTACTTTTTGAGTAATCTTTGTTTTAATATCATAACTTCGATCGTGAGTCGTGACACGCAAAACGCTACGATAGCGCGATCTAGGAATCTAAAAGATGATACAGCGACATCTAGTTGTTAAATTGGAACTAAATATACCTTGTCATGATTGAAGTTGGTTTTGTAAATATTTTCAAAATAATCTTAGACTTATGTATTAACTTTTTTTATCTAAATCTGACATGACTATCGTCTTTTTGTTGCATTTTAACGTTACAAACTTAAATTGAAATCTATTTAAGAATGATCGTACAAAATAACAGTAGCAGTGATATCTTGCACGTTCTAGTAGGCTCTGTACCCCAAGTACGAGTTTGTGGACACACGGATCGTAAAGACACAATCGCCGAGCGCCACTGATTTTGTATGGAGATCCAAACAGCGCCCCTAGCAGATTTCTTGATAAGCTTGGATTCCCATACAAATTCGAATTTCTGATATAATGCTTCAGTAGGTATACACTTTTTGACGTGACAACGTCTTATAATTCGATAGAGCCGGCTGCACGCACGAAAAAACATGACTCATGCGGCGTTACCTCGCTCTGAGGCGTTCCATGTAAGGCTTGAAGTGCAAGCGAGAGCGCGGAACGACAAAGAAGCACAATCGGGCGTTGTCACGTTCGACTATCGTCAGTAAACCGACTTTACAGACAACCATTTTTTTTGTAAATACATAAGTACATAGAATACATAGTAGCACTCAGAATACGCACACAAAACAGCTGACGACTGAGCACGAATGTGAAGACACACTGCGCGCTAACGCTGCAACGTTCGACAGTAAAGCTGATGTTGACGCGCAGTGTATCTCAAATACGTCACTGTTTGGATACGTTTATGATTGTCACATTTATTCGTGTTCTTCACACAAACGTTTGTTCTCAGCGGGACTCGAACGCACGACCCACAGCATGGAAGGCAGAGCTACTACCAACTGAGCTGTGTCGCGCGCCACTTCACTATCTATTCTTATTATCTCATATGTTATTATCTACTAGCTGACCCGTGCCCACTTCGTTGGGCATAATTCGACCGTTTTTTCTCCGATTCACTTTTCTAAACGGACTACCACGTAAAAGCCTTTTTATTTTTCGGTTTTTTAAGTAGATCCCGGTAATCTCGGGATCTACTTAAAAATTCTTTCACCAATAGAAAGCCACATTATTGCTGAGTATCATAGGTTATATAAAAAAACCGAAAAATAAAAAGGCTTTTACGTGGTAGTCCGTTTAGAAAAGTTACAATTTAACAAACACACAAAACTTTACTTCTTTATAATATTAGTATAGAAGTATAGATAATGCACAGTCATAACTATTAATCAAGGTATTATGTATATATTGATAGTCAACTATAGATTATCTTCAGTTTGCTTGAAACCTCGCAAGGATAACTCGTTGCAAGATGAAAAAGGTAAGTTTATTTATATTAATATAATTCTAATTCTAAGTGGGGGAATAAGGTCTGCACTGACGTCCCGCTATGGGGTGTATTGTGCATTGTCACTGCTAACCTCACCCCAGCCAGCACAACTCCTTAAAGTAACGGAGAAGGACCCTGGGTTGGTGGCAGCATTGTTCTAGCATCCCCGGTGTTGTGGTGGATGGCGAGAGTGATGAACAGGACCCGATCAGTTCCTGCAGTCCTGTTTTGGACCTCGCTTCATTTGTAGCAGTGCAATACAATAGCACATGCTCTACAGTTTCTTTTTCTTGAAGACAACCGCAACAGAGGTCACTGTCTGTCGCTCTGATTTTAAGTAGATGATGATTAAGATCACAGTGGCCTGTGATGATGCCTACAATCATTCTCAAATCTTCACGTCTTAGTTTAAGCAGCGTTGATGCCGTGTGCCTGTTCATGGCCTGTTCATAATTAATTAATACCTTTGGGCGTCTAGTGTTGTCGACGCGTGACCCGAGGGCTGGTGAGTATCTGGCCCAGCGTATCAGCATTGCTATTCAGCGCGGCAATGCCGCCAGCCAGTAGGTATCTTGTACGCGACGATTGGCACTGATTTGGATCAGTTGATAGCTCAACTGTTTCTTATGTATTTTATATGCCTATGTACATTTTGTAAATAATATAATACAAAATACACATACATTACAAAGTACTTTTTAATTATCTTTAAAAATGTTAATTGTGTAACTAGGTAAATAACACTTTTGAAAAATACTGTTTAATTATTTATTATCTTAAACTATATACAGTTTTATTTATAGCAAGGGTTTTCAGATAACTATTCCCACTTTCAAACTCAACAATGGTAAGGAGATCCCAGCGGTGGGCTATGGGACTTGGCTTGGTGGCAGCGATAAGGTATGTACATCTACACTAATATTATAAATTAAGATTTGTATTTTTATGTGTATGTTTGTAATGAATAAACTCAAAAATAACTGCGCCGATTTCAAAAATTCTTTCACTATTAGAAAGCTACAGATGATGTTGTGTGGATTGTCCAGCATTATTTATTTATTATTAAACTTATTTGAATTATTTTTCTGTTTTGCTCTCATATTTTAGTAGAATTTTAAACAGTAAAATATGTTCTATTGTATATCATTCCCTCTAAGCAGTGTAAACATAGAATGAAAGAAAAATGATGCATTCACTCGAGTGAATAATCACTTGAGAGTACCTACCGTTAAGGGCCCCCGCAGACTGCAGACTTTTTATCAGCCGATAGTTTGGTCGGCTTCTTAATCAGTATGAAGATGTATGCAGATGCGCACATTACAGTGATTCAGTCTTCATACTGATTAAGAAGCCGATCAAACTATCGGCCGATAAAAAGTCTGCAGTCTGCGAGGACTCTAAAGTCAGATATGTCAAGGGCATGTTACAAGTCAATGATAAGACCATTATCGAAGGAATTATTAAAAATATTAAAATTTCGCACATTATCTTAATCACAATACTGCAACGTATTAAATAATGTCGCTGTAAGCCGATAATTATATATTTAGCGAAAATAAATAAAACTGACTTAAATAAATAAATAATGCTGGACAATCCACACAACATCATCTAGCCCCAAGCTAAGCAGAGCTTGTGTTATGGGTACTAGAAGACTGACATACTTAATACAATATATTACATAGATAGATATTTTTTATTATACATATAAAATATCCAGAACATCCGGAATAAATATTTGCAGATCGTACAAACATTTATCCCAAGGCGGGAATCGAACCCGCAACCTGCGCGTCGCAGGCGGGTCTTCAACCGCCGCACCACATCTGTCGTCACTTCAATAGTGACTAGGCTTAACTATACTTATACTATGTACCTACATATATCAAATTACAATTTCATAAAGTCGATTCCTAGACAGCGTTATAAAAAAAATACATAATAAGTATATGAGTAGGTATATTTCATGAAGATTTCACACTTGTGGAACTGGCACCTAGAATCACTAGTAATAACACGATTCTAAATGATCCGCGTGATTTTACTGAATAAACTTTTTATAATGAAAATATTTTTCAATTTTTTCAGCCTGCTGAGACTTCTGGGAGTAAAGATGCACCAACAGAATCATTTTCAGTAAGTATTTTTGTATTCATCTAGCAATAGTCCAAAATATATTTAAAATTTATAGCTTTGCTTAGTTTAGGACTAGAGCGCGATGTGTGTTATGTCCATGAATATTTATATTTATTGGGGGCGTCCATAAATTACGTGAGATGTTTAAGGGGGGAAGGGGGTCGAGTCAAATCTCATCTAATCTTACGTTGGAGAGGAAAATATCACGCAATTTTTTTCTGATTGAAATAAAAAATAATTATACTATTTTGGTCTATTTAATTTTTCTTTTTTCAATAACAATCCAAAGCGTTTATTACATAAGAAACCCACATTTTGAAAATCTCACGTGAGTTTGGGGTATGGGGGATGGGGTTGAATCTTCTTCTTCTTATCGTGTCGATGCTACAACTGTATTTTGTTGTAGCATCGTGTTGGAAAGATTAGCCAGACTAGACACTGTTTTACCGTGCCTAGTAGACTTCATGGAACGCCTCAGAGCGAGTTAACGCCGCATGAGTCATGTTTTTTCGTTATAAGACGTTGTCACGTCAAAAACACCTCACATAATTTATAGACGCCTCCTTACTTAAAAAAATATGTTTGCAGTTCGAATTTGATGGCACGGACATTCCTAAAATGGAGAAGGCCTTATCACATGCAATCGACATCGGCTACCGACATGTAGACACGGCACATGTATACCGAGTGGAGCCGGAGGTCGGGAGGGTTATAAACCGGAAGATACGGGAGGGAGTGCGGAGGGAAGACCTATTTATTACTACTAAGGTAATATTTTTAATTATACACAGCTTATAATTTTATATTAATTTTAAAGCTGGTACCGGAAAAATATATTTATATAGAGAATTTTAAGTTCTACAACTTTTCTCTGAGTACTTTTTCGATAAAACTTACCGTTTTTTCGCGAAAACTTCAAAACACCTAATATTTTGACCTTAGGCCCCGAATAACTCCCTTAGCGCACATGGGATTGATTGGTACTTTTGACACTTCCTAACCTAAGGTCTCTGCGAAGATTTGGCTCTGTGGGAATTTATTTATTTTATTTTAATTGACCGGACTATTATGTTCAAACTCCGTGATAATTTCGTTTGCGCGATCTAGGATTTGTCGCCATCTGTTGGTCTGTTGCGTAGACTACGATGTAGTTCATCATGTAGCGAGATAGATGGCGCTACAGGTGTATTCCTACAATACAGTAGTATATTCAGTAGTAGTATAATAGTTGCGGATTCGATTCCCGTCTTGGGATAAATGTTAGTACGATCTACAAATATTTATTCTGGGTGTTCTGGGTATTTTATACAATACAATACAATACAATACAAAATGTTTTTATTTGTTCCAATTAATACATATCATAGCAGTTTTGGAGATCTCCTTTTAAGTAAACAATACTTGTGTTAGGAGATCCCGCTCTTGCCAAAGTAGGTACATTAGCCAGAAATCTACATTATAAAACTAAAAAACATTCAGTTTAAAATAAAAAGAACTAACAATAGACAATATAATGAACTAATAAGAGAAGTAGCTGATATCATTTCGATTAGTGAAAATGTGTAGTGTAGTGTGTAAATGAAAATGTGTGTGCCTGGAGGGTTCCTCTGGTACGCCAGTCTCTTAAGAGTTTGGTTATAGAGAAGAAACCCTCCAGGGTGTCGGCATGTGAGAAGATGTATGTGTGTGTTGTATGTAAAGAGTGTGGTTTGGGGGCGCTCCTGTTACTACCAGCCTCTTAAGAGTCTGGGTATCACAGGAGCTTCCCCAAGCGTGTGTTTAAGTATGTGATGCATAAAAGAGTGTGAAGGGGTGTGTGTTTGTTGAGTTTGTAATATTTGCAAGTTGAAAAATGTATTGTATGTAGTACTTATTTTTTTGATTAATAAACTATAAATAAAAATTCTGATTCATGTTATTTTTACCAAAAGCATTTCAATGTCGTCGTAGCTGAAAGGCATTAACCATTCAGTTAAAGTAGTTTTACAGTTACGATAATTTAATGGGTATATGTTTATAATTTTGTTTAATTTATTGTATAACTGGGCTGATTGGCCTAAATATTGGCGGGTGGCAAAGGTAGAGTTAACTAGAGTTATATTAATAGCTTTATATTTTCTTCGTTTGTCTAATAGGGAGGGGTCATATTTAATAGATTTGTGCAGCCTAAGTATAGAATTAAGAATGTATAGTTTCCGAACTGATAGAACTTCTAGATTTGAATATAACAGGTCAGTAGGGTACCTATATGGTTTACACGACATAACTTTAAGAAGAGATCTTTGCGCTCTTTCGAGGCCGAGGAAATGCGTTTTGGTGGCTCCACCCCAGATAGGTATGCAGTAACTTAGCGTAGATTGTACTAGCGCTACATATATTTGTTTGAGGAGAGTATGAGATGCAACGTGTCTCAAGTTCCTAAAAATCCACGTTAACTTTCTAGTTCTGCGCATAAGCTGTTCTATATGTGCATGCCACGACAAACGTTGGTCTATGATGATTCCAAGATATTTAATACTCTCTACTTTGTTAATGGTTGAACAATCACATAATTGATTACTAAAATTACATTTATGAATTTTAATATTAAAATTTGTGTCAGGTTGGGTTCTGTTATACATTGTGAAGCAGATAAAGTTAGTTTTAGGTATGTTGAGCGATAATAAGTTGATTCTTAGCCATTCGTCTATCTTTGCGAGACCTGTCTCAGTTTTGCGTTTGACTTCATTCCAAGAGTTACCATAAAATACGATGGCAGTATCGTCTGCATAGGAAAATATACGTCCGTTTTCTACAGGCATATTGCATAAATCATTGATGTACAATAAAAACAAAGTAGGTCCCAGCACACTACCTTGTGGGACACCGTAAGTTACAGAAATGTCCTCACTAATGATTTCTCCAATCTTAACTCTTTGCTTACGGTCATTGAGGTAATCTGCAAATGAGCGAGTGGGGTACCTCTTATGCCATGCATTTCTATCTTTTGCAAAAGAATGGGAATGGAGACGGTGTCAAAAGCTTTTTTGAAGTCCAGAAACACAGTTATACATTTTTGACCTCTATCTACCTCTTTTGTGATTATTGCAGTTAACTGAGTAACGGCATCTTCAGTCGATAATCTTTTTCTGAAACCAAACTGTGATTCTGAAATGAGATCGTATTTATTTAAGTAATTTAGAAGTCTACTGTTAATGAGTTTTTCTAAAATTTTAGAGATTGACGGCAGCACTGAGATTGGTCGGTAGTTATTCACATCATTTTCATTCCCACTCTTATACACAGGAGTTATAACGGATTGTTTGAGAACGCTAGGGAAAGTTCCAGTATTAAAGCATAAGTTTACCAAATGACAGGTAATAGGTATCAATATAGGTATGGCTATTTTTAAGAAAGTACTAGAGATATTGTCCCATCCAGGGGAGCTTTTAGATTTTAAATTCAAAATCACATTAAGCACATCTTTGTGATCTGCTTCAAGTAATACAAATGATGATGCTTGATTTATAGATGTTTTCGTACATGTGTGCAAAAAGGCACCAGTCGTATTCTGTTGGATAATGTTTTCTGCAAGCGTTTGTCCGATACCAGCAAAGTACCCATTAATAGTGTTAACTGATTGAATATGAGTATTTTCTATATTGAGGAGTTGAATATTAGGTGATTTTGTAGGTTTGTAATGTGTTATGTTATTAATAGTGTTCCAAAGAGCCTTACTATTTTTCGCATTTTTAGTGAGTTGATCCCTTTCATATTTTCTTTTTAGTTTTTTGATGAGATTGTTACAAAAATTACGATATCTTCTAAATGTTATTTTAAGCACTTTGTCATTAGGGTTAAGACTAGATTTTAATTGCATGTTATTTCTATTTCTGATGCAACGAAGAATCCCTTGAGTGATCCACGGTTTGAGAATTCGTTTGTTTCTGGATATGTAAACTATTTGTGTGTTGTCCTTGAGGCATTTCTGTATTTTATGAATTAGTAGGTTACATAAAATATTAGGATCGTTTAATTGAAAAAGGTCTAGAATGTTAACGCTAAGGTCTAGCACTGCCTTATCATAATCTGTGATGGTTTTAATTTTACGAGTGCTTGTTAGACTAGCAGCTTTAGAGATGTTTAAAAGTATCATTCGATGATCAGTAGTTGAGGTATGAAGAACAGCAATTTGAGCAGTATTTTTAATTTTATTTAGCTTAATAATATAATGGTCAAGACAACTGCTCTCTCTAGTGGGCAAATAATGTCCAGGAAGTAGGCCGTGCATTGACAGTACGTTTAAATAATTTAGTCTATTGTTTCTTTCATGGCTGCGTTCATCGATTTTGGGTAAAATATTAATATTAATGTCACCAACAATTATAATTTTCTCATACGTTTTTATAGAGTCTAGGTGGTTATTCAATGAATTAATAAAGTTGTCCGCATTATGAATGGAAGGAGACCGATAAATACATAAGATCAACATATTATAAAGCTTGATTTGCAAACATGATGCATGCTCTAGATTTATTTCGATAGTGTGAGAATTATGGATATTTTTAACATAAGTGGTGACTCCATCACATTGATTTAGATGATTAGTTGTAGTAAATGAGGTATAGTTAGTCAGGTACGGTACAGGTTTTGATGCATTAAGTCTGCATTCTGTCAACACAATAACGTCCACCTCAAACAAAAGCTCTGTCAATGACACTTGAAAGTCATCAAAGTTACGATAGATACTTCTGATATTTTGTGTTACTATAGAAAGATCAGAAACATTTCTATTAAGGTTTTGAGAGAGATCCTTAATGTTACATTCAAAAGAACATGCTATTTCAGTATTGTCTAACTCTTCGATTATTTCTAGTGAATTATCCATCATAAGAGTTTGTAAAAAAGAATGCGGTCATAACATAAATATCAGAGGTAATACCTGAAACAAAACGACACCCAAGTGAGTAGTGTGAATGTAGTGTGTATGTTTTGGTAGTGTAATAGTGTAATGTGTATAGTGTAATTTGTGTACTAAATATAACAAATTTTCTATAGCTAACTAGTAAATTAATTATAAACTGAAGAACTGATTGATGTGCCAGAAATAGGTATAGTCACGCGGCCTGCATCAAGCCGGTAACCTGGCTCTCATTACTGATTGTAATGATCGGTGCGCTTTCATGTTTTCTCACGTAAACTCGCCCAAATGAGGTCCAGCAGAACTTATAGTCTTTTGATTTAGCTAGGTCTCTTGCAAGGTAGTACAGTCTGGATCCCTTCGCTGTAAGCTGCTCCGAGACAAAAACGGGTGTTTCTTCATCTTTCGTGAAACCTAGGTGCTTTACACGTAGTTTGCCTTTGTTTTTGATGTTAAAAGACTTGCTATTTTTCAAGACGTCAGTCTTTAGAATGGTTGACGACAGCTCAACGATAATCGGTGTATTTTGTACATCCTTTTTTCCCCGTACCCTGAAGATATCGCTAACATCACGACTGTCTATGTTGCAATCAATGGCTTTTCCTAAACGTACAACCATTTTTACCAAGTCTTCCTTTGACTCCGACTTAAGTTTTGGTACATTTTTTAGTTCTATGCTGTTTTTTCGGTCATTTCTTTGAATATCTTCAATTCGGTTCTCCAAAATACAAATGTATTCGCAGTCTTTCTTCTTTTGCTGTTCTAATTCAGCAACTTTTTTTGCAAGTTCTTCATTCTTACTTATCAATAAAGCAATAGAGCTTTCAATGTTCTGGTTGGTTTTTTGTATCTCAGTCAAAGTGGGAGCAAAAAACTCTTTAAGACCTTTTTCTTGTTGTGCTATCAGAGCACCCATCATACTCTGCATTTCGGCCTTAAGCTGCACGCAGTCGCACTGCCCATCATCCTCTCTAACTCGTTTACCACGCCGAATCATAAAGTTTGGTGGAGTAGTCTCGCCGCTTTTACTCGCTTGGATCAAGTTGCTCTCGCTAGGTGATTTTTCAATCAACCTTTTATCATATAAAAACTTGTCCATCTTTCACTATCAAGCTAATAATATCAGCGACAGTAGGCGTGGAGTCAGTAGTTTAATTTCGCCGCGGCTGCTCACTGACCTCTGGCTCAGTTGGTCCAGACCCCGACTGAGATTCCGCACACCGGAGTTCGAATCCGTGAAAATGCAAAAAGTGGTCACACCAAGCAGCACCAAGCAGGGCGAAGTCCGAGGGCGTAGTACCAGTCTTGTGTTTTAACAACAGATAAAATCGGCAACACGTCCGTTCGGTACGAGAGCTTAGAGGCAAGAGTATAGAGTATAGTTATACGTATAATAAAAATATCTATCTATGTAATGTATTGTATTAAGTATGTCAGTCTTCTAGTACATAACACAAGCTCTGCTTAGCTTGGGGCTAGATGATGTTGTGTGGATTGTCCAGCATTATTTATTTATTCATCAGGTTTGGCAGCATTTTCACCGCAAGTCCGACGTGGAAGTGGGACTGAAGGGGTCTCTACGGAGGTTGGGACTTGACTATGTTGACATGGTGTTAATGCATTGGCCCTTTTCTATCTCTGTAAGTATTTAAGATAAGATAAATAAATACTAAATAGTAAATCTTGGGTACGCTTCCGATTGGTACTGATTTGGATCAGTTGAACTATATAGAATCTATGGATGAGACATCCATTCATGGTTGACATTCCACCTGCCCGCACCAAGCGTTTTGCTTCTACTTTTATAATGCGGTCAGCCAAAGAGTGGAACTCGTTGCCGGCGTCTGTGTTTCCTGAGTCCTATAATTTGGATATTTTTAAGAGACGAGTGAATGGGTATCTTCTAGGCAAGTGTGCTACATCGTAGACCGCATCGTCACTTAACATCAGGTGAGATCGCGGTCAAACGCTTGCCTATAACTTATAGAAAACGGTCTGTAGATAGCTCAACTGTTTCTTATGTATTTTATATAATACAATACTTAACTTTAAATATATACATATTTCTAGCAAGAAGGTGTGGATGAGAAGATTGACTATCTGGAGACCTGGCAAGGATTTGAAGACCTGCTATCCAAAGGCCTGGCCAAGGGCATAGGGGTCTCCAACTTCAACCTGGAACAGATGAAGAGACTCCTGGAGAACTGCAAGATTCCACCTGCAATCAATCAGATCGAGGTATTATATTTTGATAAATATTCACAGACATTTCACACTTGACGCTATAGTCGGAAAATCAAAGCTTGTACTATGGGAAATAGATTGCTGATAGAATACTTACTTATATGCATATTTTTTTTGTAAATACAGTAACATCCAGACACAACAAATATTTATGTTATCACACAAACATTTGCTCTAGATGGGAATTGAACCCACGACCCACAGCATCAAAGGCTACTACCAACTAAGCTGTGATGCCTGTCTAGTAATTCTATATAAGTATTATAGAGCAATCTAGTTCCCATAGTACAAGCTTTGCTTAGTTTGGGACTATAGCGTGATGTGTAAAATGTCCGTGAATATTTATTTTATTACTAGTTGACCCGGCAGGCTTCGTACTGCCACAAACGATAAATAAAGTTCAAATTGACTCAACATTTATTTAGAAAACGTTTGTATGGGAAATAGAAAAGGGCTATTTTGAGGGTTTTCCCGGCAGTTATTCGAATTTTCTTACCTTAAACCCTCCACGAACATTTCAAGACCAAGATAAGATAAATCCGGTCAGCCGTTCTCAAGTTTTAGCGAGACTAACGAACAGCAATTCATTTTTATATACTTAGATAGATTAATTTTTTTTTACACATTTATTTAAATACTTAGAAAAAAGTTTTTTACAATATACATTATAAAAAATACATATATTATAAAAAACTTAAAACTAGGTTGCCGCCGGCAGCGGGGCAAGGCCCAAGCTACCGGTGGTCACGTGGTTAGGGCTACAGATTGAGGAACCTCCGGACAATGCGTGCCGTGTCGAGGATCACTGCCGCATGCATCTGCCCCTTGAGCAACCTTCTAGCGAGAGCCTGTTTAGATGTTGGTCGAGGCTCTTCGTAGATAAATAGATTAATTATTATTATTTATATATAGTCTATTATTTTCCAGATAAACCTGAATTTAGGTCAAAAAGAGCTGGTAGACTACTGCCAAAGAAACCAGGTGCAAATAGTAGCATACAGTCCATTGGGCACCATGATACCAAGCCGATCGGCACCCGACAGTCCCGAACCTAAACTGGATAACCCAACCATGGTGGGGATAGCGGGAAAATATGGGAAAACTGTCACCCAAGTGGCGTTTAGATATCTGGTAAGTTTATATTAGTTTGTGTCAACTAGAATAAATAAATAATGCTGGACAATCCACACAACATCATCTAGCCCCAAGCTAAGCAGAGCTTGTGTTATGGATACTAGAAGACTGACATTAATACAACACATTACATGATAGATATTTTTTATTACATATAAAATACCTAGAGCACCCGGATTAAATATTTGCAGATCGTACAAACATTTATCCCAAGGCGGGAATCGAAACCGCGGACCTTCGCCCGCCGCGCCACATAGGTCGTCAATAAATAATTAATTAATTTTGTAATTATTGTATAAAACTTAATACAAAATAAAACCTTCTTGTTTTCAGTACCAAAGAGGTTTGGTTATAATTCCGAAGACAGTGACAACCTCAAGAGTTGAGGAGAATGCTTCAATCTTCGACTTTCAGCTGGATCCCGAAGACGTCGCTACTATCGCTAAGTTTGACAACGGGTATAGAACTTTGAGACCTATTTTCTGGCAGGTAAGGTTTACTACAACAAGTTTCTTGCCCGTTCTTCTAGGGTGGAACTGGCACCTAGAATCACCTAGTATGTAAGACGATTCTAAATGATCCGCGTGATTTTACTGAATAAAGAGTATCTGACTTTGACTTACATTACAAACTTCAAATGCACTGAATGTTCTCTATCCAAAGAGGCTGGGCCCCGATTGTGCTAAATTGTAACGTAAGGTTTATAAGCAGCAGCTAAGGTTCACCAACGTACGTATTTTGTGATCGCGATAAGCGTGTAGCCAAACACGTTCAACATCCGAACGTTAGTGAGCCGAAGATTGTGACATAACCGCTGTCACACGAACGGAAACAAGATGAGCGGTTAGCGTATACAGCGATACGAAGCACACGCTACGCACACGTTGGTGAACCTTAGCTGCTGCTTATACGAACCATGAAATGAAATAATTTGAAATGAAATGAAATGAAATGAAATACTTAATTTATTTGCTTCAAACATGGTAGGTATAAGATCTTATCATACATAGTGCCTCACGTTTCACCAAATATTGGCATGCAAATCTTACAAAAATTATAATTATTAATTAAAGAAGATAAAATGTCATACAATAAACACACATTCAATAAGATTACAACAAAATACAATTAATAATACATAAAATAATTAGTCACCGCTTAAGCTCACCATTTACGTTACAATTTAGCATTATAGAGGCCCTAGGCCGAATAAATGTGACAATCGTAAACGTAACGTATTTAAGCAAACACCCTTTAAAATGTACTGTGGCAACTCTGATTGAATAGTATTTTTCAGTCATGGCCCATGCTCTGTAAAGAATTGCCCTTTCTCCTTTTACGTCTCTTTTTATTTTTATACAAAACTTGTTATTTTTTTCCAGAAATACCAAAATTATCCCTTTGACAAGGTTCCAGGGGAAATGGAAGTCCCATTATCATTAAGGAAATGGAAAAATGGTGCTAACTTCGATATCGAATAGATTATTTTAGTTTGGACATGACTCTGGCTAGCTCCTTTAAGGTGATACGTCTCGCTCTAGCGGGAAATTTAAATTTTGTATCAATTTTTGAGATTGGTTCTTTATACAAATGTAAATTAGCATGCCTTGATTGGCTAAAATCACTATCTTACGAAGATACGGAAAACCTTTTGGTTGCCATTACATAACACTAAACTCTCTAACTCACTCACACAATACTTACACAAACACACATACCCACACACCCTCACTTACATTCATACATACACATTTACATACATACATGCACCCTCACCCTCACACACCCTTACTTTCACTCACAACACACACTCACATTTTTTACTAGTTTATACCTTTTATTTTGTATTTTGTTAGTTTTACTTTTGTTTCCTTGCTAAAAAGAACTTAGCTTACGTATTTTTATACAATTGTTTATCTGGAGGGGGGCGTTGATGTCTGCGACACAGTTATTTTAACTTCTGCAGATGTCATCGTTTTCCATGATGTTTTTTGTTTTACTTTAAGTTATGGTTTCTAATAAACGCATTATATTATTATTATTATATTAACTTTTTTTTTTTTTTCTCTAACTTAGCTCGTCCCACTGCTGGTCAAAGGTCTCCCCCAAGTCCTTCCACTCGTCCCTATTCTCCGCTTTTTTCCATATTTATATTAATATTTATTTATATTTTATATTAACTTACTTAATTAAATTACTGTACAACAGTTAAATAATTAAGTAAGTTAATTTATAGAACCAATCTCAAAAATTGATACACAGTTACACAGAAAATTATTGTTTATGTTCGCAAAATAGCTTAAACTAGTAAAAGATGTAACAGTTCAGCCGCAATAAAAATAGCCCTAAAAATTTGAATTTCCCGCTAGCGAGAGGTATCAGCCACAAGATACCTTAATCAGCCACAAGATTGGGTACTAGGTTCAAAAAGATCTGGGGTGATCACGAATCAATATGACAATCGTAATATCGAAACAGTGATGTATTTGAGATACACTGCGCGTCAACATCAGCTTTACTATCGAACGTTGCAGCGTTAGCGCGCAGTGTGTATTAAATACGCAACGTTTACGTGCGTCACATTTATTTGTGCTAGAGGATGTATACCGTGCCTGGGAGTATTTTAGGCACGGTTATTAGATTTGTATTATATTTATATTTGTATAGTTGGTAATACTGAGGTCGATTATTTTTTTGTATAAATATTTAAGTTTAAAATTTTGGTGATTAAATTACTATTGAAATAAAGCAATATGGTGTTTTTTATCATCTTGTACATAAATCTAATACTATCTATAGATCGTTTGCAACGGTCTATAGATCGTTTGCAACAGTTTGTAGATAGCTCAACTGTTTCTTATGTATTTTATATGCCTATGTACATTTTGTAAATATTGTGTAGTTGTAAGTTTGTTTGTGGATAAATCTAATATAATTCTATTATATCTACTTTAATTATTTAGTTTTGACTGACTTAAAGCTGACGTCGGATAAGCTTATGCAATAATGATTCAGTTAAAGAAATAAATGCTTACGGGTATCACTATAAACGAAATATTTACGAACATATCACACAACATCATCTAGCCCCAAGCTAAGCAGAGCTTGTGTTATGGGTACTAGCAGACTGACATACTTAATACAATACATTACATAGATAGATATTTTTTATTATACATTTAAAATACCCAGAACACCCGGAATAAATATTTGCAGATTGTACAAACATTTATGCCAAGGCGGGGATCGAACCCGCAACCTCCGCTTCGCAGGCGGACCTTCCTTCGCGCCACATCGGTCGTAATATCGTACGCAGACTTATTTCTTTGTTAAATTCATTTCTTGTCTACATTCTGCATGAACCTATCCATTGTAATTTTTACAGGAAAATAATAATTTCAAGCCATTTGTTTCAATAACCAGCCGCGAAATTTTTATTGCCTTCATAAAATGTATTTTTATCTCTGAAAATTATATATTATATTTTCGCGCCATTAACATTAACGATGAAGAAAACATTGAGGAAACTGCGGCTTAATCAGCTTTTGTAAGTGTTTTTTAGGGGTCTGTACCTTAAGGGTAAAACGGGACCCTATTATTTAAAATTATAAATAAATAGGTGACTAAGAAGCGTTGGCAAGATGATCTGGACGGCTTTGAAAAGAGATGGTGGGAAGTAGCAAAAGAAAGAGAGAAATGGAGGAATTTGGGGGAGACCTTTGCCCAGCAGTGGGACGAAGTAGGTGTTGAGGCTATTACGGTCTACTTTGAATAATTCCTATTTTTGAGAAATAAAAAAACGTCCACTCGTATGTGTTGTTTATTAGCGACTGGTTTTGAACGAAACAGATAGAATGAGCGTAACATACCGCCCACCAAAGGACACTAGTCCTTTCTATGATAGGTACATAAAATCAACAAAATATTCAAATACCTCCTAATTTATCTAATTTGTACGAGTAGGTAGGTACTTGTGTGAAAACAAAATTTTAACAATTTTATACAACAATTTTTTATACAATTTTAACAAAAAAGTTTTATTGACTTCCTAGACAAATATACATATACTTAGGTTAGTAACATTTAGCTATCATAACCTATGAAGCAATTAACAGTTTGTAAACAATAAACAAAAAAATATTATATCATAATTCTCATCAGTAAATCAGTTTGAATGAAACTAGTAATATGTAGGTAAAACATTGCTAGATAAAATATGAGATGTAAACAAAATGAAGTGTAGTTAATTACCTACTTATATCTATTCACTTTTATCGATAGGTAGTTCACATAACCGTGTATTTGTTCGTTTAATGATTTCACCACGACACTTTAAACTATAGACTCGCGTGTTACCGTCTGGGCCGACATGTTTGTGAGTTATACGACCAAGGGACCATTTACCGGGAGGCAAACCGTCTTCTTTCACTATAACGATATCACCCGGTTCCAGTTCTTTTTCACGTTTTAACCATTTGGGTCGTTCTTGGAGTCTTGTTATGAACTCTGACTGCCAACGGTGCCAGAAATCTCTTACCAACTTCTGGGTGTACTGCCAACGAGAAAGTTTATTGACATTAACATTGCGTAGATCAGGGCTCGGTATGACTACAGGGGCTTCGCCTATCAAAAAATGACCTGGCGTGAGGGGGTCAATGACCTCGGGGTCAGAAGCATCAATGGGAACGAGGGGACGCGAATTTAGGCAAGATTCTATTTGACATAAAGTCGTCGTCATCTCTTCAAAGGTAAGGTTCTTGGTTAGGATTCTTTTAAGGTGGTATTTTGTAGATTTAACTCCGGATTCCCACAATCCTCCAAAATTGGGGCTGTAAGCTGGAATGTTGTGCCATTGGGTTCCGTCTAAAGATAAAATATCCGCCATGTCTCCAGGTAGTTCTAAGCAGGC
Source organism: Ecliptopera silaceata (assembly GCA_932527185.1). Taxonomy (NCBI): domain Eukaryota; kingdom Metazoa; phylum Arthropoda; class Insecta; order Lepidoptera; family Geometridae; genus Ecliptopera; species Ecliptopera silaceata. Next base: position 976,906 of record OW052217.1, on the reverse strand, counting down.
TTCTTTGAATGCTTCCGCTAACTCTCTATTAGCGCCGATGAAGTTTCGGCCTTGATCACTCCAAATATGTGTGCACTTGCCTCTTCTGGCAATAAATCTATGAAATGCGCCGATAAAAGATTCGGACGAAAGATCTCCTACTAACTCTAAGTGGATGGCTTTCGTAGCCATGCAAATAAAGATAGCGATATAGGCTTTATTTGACTTTGCACCTCTGCCCTTTGACATTAATACTTGCAAAGGACCGGCAAAATCGACTCCGCTGTGGAGGAAAGGTCGTGCTTGGGTTACACGGACCTTCGGTAGGTCACCCATTATCTGTGTTCGGGTTGCAGCTCGTTGACGAGCACAGATTAAACATTTGTGAATACATGCCTTCACTGCATTTTTGGCGTGGATGATCCAATACTTCGATCTAAGGTAACAAAGCATGAGCTGTATTCCGCCATGTAAGGTTTTCTTGTGAGCGTCTGCTATGATCAGATTCGTCAGGTGAGTATGTGTTCCAAGTATGATCGGATGTTTCTGTTCTGTCTCTAAATCTGAGTTTCTTAGTCTGCCGCCCACCCTGAGAATATTCTTCTCATCCAGGTATGGATTCAGATTCAACGCTTTGCTGTTCTTCCTTAAATTCTTTTTCTGTTGTAGCCTTTCTATTTCTGGTCCAAATTCTCTTAGTTGTGCTATTTTTATACATCTGTTCAAAGCTTCTTCGTATTCTTCGGTCGAAAATTTGTCTTCTATTTTTTCAGGATGTTTCTTACTATTGATAAATCTAATACTGTATGCTATTATCTTTTGTAGTTCTTGTAATGTTTCAAAGTTTTCGAATTTCAGTGTTTCTTCTTCATGTTCTATTTTTAGGTTTACTTGTAGTGTCTTCTTTCTTTCTACATCTGTAGTTGTCGTATTAGGTCTTGTTAGTTTCATTTCATTTGTCTTCAGCCATTCTGGCCCTTCCCACCATAGTTTGCTTTCTATCAGCAGAGGTAGTTCTCTTCCTCTTGATCCAATATCTGCTGGGTTGTCTTTTGAAGCTACATGGAACCATTGTGTATTTGCTACGTTATCCAGTATTTCAATTACTCTGTTGCTCACGAAGAGTTTCCAACGATGCGGATCTCCAAATAACCATGATAAGACTACAGATGAGTCTGTCCATGCATAAACCTTGTCTTTGGGAATTCTCATAGCTTCACAAACTTGAGTCATAAGCTTTGACAAAAGTAGTGCGCCGCAAAGCTCAAGTCTTGGTAATGTCACTGCTTTGACAGGTGCAACGCGTGTTTTCGAAGCTATGATTGTTGTTTCTATTTTACCATTCTTTGTTTCTACTCTGGCATACACTACAGCACAGTACGCTTTTTCAGATGCATCGCTGAATCCATGCAGAGTAGTATTGTTAAAGTCTTCATTATTAGTCTTTATCCATCTGACTATTTCAATGTCGTTTAGTTTCTCGAATCCAGTTCTTAGCTTTGTCCATTCATTTGCAATAGTTTCATTTACAGCATCGTCCCATTCGAGTTTTTCTAGCCATAGTTTCTGAATCAATATCTTTGCCAAAACAATAGATGGGCTGATCCACCCAAGGGGATCAAAGAATCGTTGTATGTCAGCTAATATGTTTCGCTTGGTGATTACTTTCGGTTGTGGTTTTATGTCAAATCTATAATGCAGTGTGTCAGTCTTCATATTCCAGGATAAGCCAAGAGTCTTGATCATACATTCGTTTTTTATGTCTTGTGTTGTGTGCATGCTTCTTAGCGTTGGTTCTATTTCAGCGATAAATTCGGGACTATTAGAGGCCCACTTCTGGAGAATAAATCCTCCTCTTTCTAGCACAGTTGATATGTCTTTACTTAATTGTATCGCTTCTTTTGCAGTAGAACTTCCACTCATACAATCATCCACAAAGAAATCTTCTTTGATTACTCTTGTTGCTTCCGGATAATCTTTCTCTTCATCTTCTGCTAGTTGCATTAAAGTTCTCACCGAAAGATGTGGTGCTGCTGCGGTGCCAAACGTTACTCTTAGGATTCGATATTCTTTAATTTCCTCATTGGAATTTGCTCTCCACAATATTCTTTGCAGGTCTGTATACTTCTCATTCACAATCACTTGGCGGTACATCATTTTGATGTCTGATGTGAAGCAAACAGATTTCATTCGCCATCTCATTATCAGATCTCGTAAATCACTTTGCAGTTGCTGTCCAACTAGAAGTTCATCGTTCAATGATTTGCCGTTAGAACCTTTGCATGATCCATCGAAAACAACTCTTACTTTCGTTGTCTCCTTGTCTTCTCTTACAACTGCGTGGTGTGGAAGGTATACTGCTGGTTTTGATCTTTCTTCTTTAGGTACTTCTTCCATGTGATTGAGCTGTAAATATTCATCTATTACTTTCTTGTACTCTTCCTTAAGCTTCGGCTTGTTTTCTAATCTTCGTTCTAATTGATAAAATCTCTTCAGTGCAATATCTCTTGTTTCGCCGATTTCTTCTATCGGTTGTACACTTTTGAGTGGTAGCTTGACTACATAACGACCATCTGTTGTCCTGGAATGAGTAGTTTTGTATATCTCTTCACATAATCTTTCTTCAGCTGTCATACTTCTCGTACATGTTTCTTCTATATGCCACATGTTTTTCAACATGTTGTGTACGTCTAAGTTTTCCAGGTGATGGTGAACAATAATTCTGTCATCGTGTGATTCGTCTCTAACCTTACCAAAAAGAATCCATCCCAGGCTTGTTTCTTGTGCACATGGGGAACCTGAGGGACCTTTGATTACCTTTCCTTTCACGATGTCAGCGTAAACTTGAACTCCAAGTAGCATGTCTATTTTGCCTTGAACATTATATTTTGGATCGGCTAGTACCAGACCGTCCAAATGTGACCATGATTTAGGCGCGATTGTCTTACTAGGTAACTGTTTAGTCAGTTGAGTCGAAACTATAAAAACATCAACATTAAGGCTGAAAGAATTCTCATACCTAGATAGAACCTCAAGTTGAGTTGAATGACTGACCTGTGTCTCCGTGGAACCTATTCCGGTTATCCTAGCGTGGGTTGGAGTTTTGATGACCTCTAATCTCTGAGCCGCCCTCTCACTCACGAATGATGCCTCTGAACCTAAGTCGATAAGAGCCCTGAGTAAGGTCGTGTGCCCTGAACTACTTCTGACAGGAACTACAGCCGTAGCCAGCAGCGAACTCTTACGATTGCTTGTGAAGTATGATGCGAAGTGTGTAGCTATATCCGTGATGTCCTTCTCGTCTTCTTCTTGATCTTCTTCCACATTCGCGTGCAGTGATGACATTGTAGGCTGTTGCCTCTTTTCCTCGGTGTCCTTCTTCGGGGGAGAATGCAGAAGAGAGTGATGACGCCGTCCACATACTCTGCATGAGGATTTCTGTCTACAGAACATCATAGAATGACCAGGAGCTAAGCAGTTATAGCATAGTCTGTTGTCTCTCACATATTCACTTCTTTGGTCCGGGTTCAGTTTTCCAAACTGCTTGCAATGACAAATCAAATGATTCTCTTTACATAATGTGCATGTGTGTTGTGTTTCGGGGGAAGTTGTATGAAATGCCTTCACCTTGTCTCGTGCCGATGATAATGATGATGTAAGTTCCAGTGTACAGATGCGGCTGTCTAAAAATGTTGTAAGGTTGTCAAATGTGGGCATCCCGTCACAGTATTCTTCACTAACATGTGTCTCCCATGCTCTGTGTGATTCACTATCTAATTTTTGAATCAACAAAAATATTATAATCGGGTCCCAGCTTGAAATAGATATATCCAAACTTTTTAGACTATTCAAACATTCTTTTGTGTTATCAATCAGTGATTTTAAATAGATAGGTGATGGGGATGTTATTTTCTTCAACATAAATAATTTTCTTAAAATTGCATTCACAATAAGCCGTTGTTGACTGTACCTGTTCTTCAAATTATCCCAAGCAGGCAAATAATTCTTTTCTGTAATTTGGAAGTGCTTGATTGTATTTTTCGCCTCGCCGATAACGCATGACTTTAAATAATGGAGTTTTTGTACATCATTGAGCGCGTTGTTGTTATGTATTAACGATGTAAACGTGTCTTCAAACGATTGCCATTCTTCATAAGCTCCGCCAAAGGATGGTAGGTTTATTCTAGGTAATTTGACTTCTAGACTGCTTGATGTACTAGACTTAGTGCTCGGAACGTAAGATGAACTTGTTTGAGAAGGTTGGTTTTGTTGCAAACAATCCATCATGTCCGCCTTCAAACTTGTGTACAATTCTTCGCATTCACTATGTACATCACTAGAAAAGTACAATAAATTACTTCTCTCTTCCTTTGAGGTTAGTTTCAATAACTCCATATGAGTTTGTCTAAATGTATTCCAATACTCGTCAATACATTGCACTCGTGCTTGCACATAACCTTTAGTTTTACGCACTTTGCTACACTTTTTAAAGTTAGTTTGTGCCTTATTTAGTAATTCGGCTAAGTCCTCCAATTGATCAGTTAATTCACGCACTTTATCCATTGTTCATAACTGCACAATAAAAGTTCACAATAGTTTTGAATATCACTGCAAGTTCCGTGAGTAATTACGATGGTTGTTTTTTCACTTTGTATAAAGTTCTAGAATAGGATTGTTCCGGTAACTCGTAAACAAGTAGCAAGCAAGCAAGAGCGGTGCAAAAATGCAATCTTCCTTCGATAGATAAGAGCGCGACCCGGTTCGATTATGACCACTATGTTGAGGCTATTACGGTCTACTTTGAATAATTCCTATTTTTGAGAAATAAAAAAACGTCCACTCGTATGTGTTGTTTATTAGCGACTGGTTTTGAACGAAACAGATAGAATGAGCGTAACAGTAGGTTAAAAATAAAAAATGGTTGTCTGTAAAGTCGGTTTACTGACGATAGTTGAACGTGACAACGTCACTTCATGGAACGCCTCAGAACGCCTCATGAGTCATGTTTTTTCGTGCGTGCAGCCGGCTCTATCGAATTATAAGACGTTGTCACGTCAAAAAAAAATCTCGGACATTACACACATCACACTAGTCCTAAACTAAGCAAAGCTTGTACTATGGGAACTAGATTGCTGATAGAATACTTATCCATGTAATACATAGTAACACCCAGAAAGAACACTCGATTCACACTGCGTGTCCAACGCCAGCTCGACAGCCGAAAGATGTGTCATCGTGCAGTCTTCTTCTTATCGTGTCGATGCTACAACTGTATTTTGTTGTAGCATCGTATTGGAAAGATTAGCCAGACTAGACATTGCTTTGCCGTGCCTAGCTGTTACCGGTGTGCGCCACGAGGAGGCTCTTTCCATGCACCGTGTGAATCGTATACGCTGATTTACGTTTATTAACGATTGCCACATTTATTCGTGCTGTCGGTGAATCACAAAAGTGCATACGACATTATCGCAATAAGCTGTGCTAAGCTAACTTTAAACCCACTTACATTGATACTCCATTTTCAAAGTGTTTAAGCATTTAATGGGAAAGTACAAAGTTAAACAAAAAAAAATGGCGTCGGCGGGCCCCGATCGTGCTAAATTGTAACGTAAACGGTTCGTGTAATCAGCCGCTAAGGCTCACGTAACGTGTACGTAGCGTGTGCTTCGTATCGCTGTAAACGCTAACCGCTCATCTTGTGTCCGTTCGTGTGACAGCGGTTATGTCACAATCTTCGGCTCACTAACGTTCGAATGTTGAACGTGTTTGGGTACACGCTTAACGCGATCACGAAATACGTACGTTGGTGAACCTTAGCTGCTGTATATAAGTATTCTATCAGCAAAATAGTTATATATACAATACAAGCTTTGCTTAGTTTGTAAGAGAGTGTGAGATGTCCGTGAGTATTTATTTATTTGATTAATCAGTATCAGCATTGCTATTCAGCGCGGCAATGCAACCAGTATCTTGGGTACGCTTCCGATTGGTACTGATTTGGACCAGTTGAACTATCTATAGATCATTTGCAACGGTCTGTAGATAGCTCAACTGTTTCTTATGTATTTTATATGCCAATGTACATTTTGTAAATACTGTATAGTAAGTTTGTTTGTGAATAAAGCTTTTTTATATTATTAAATTATAAATACGACAGAAATAAATCCCCAAACATTAAAAATTAGCAGAGATCTGAGAAGAACTGAAATTGAGCGGTCTTATCACCGGGGCCAGTTCATCTAATCGGGTAATTACAATCCGCCCAACTCGAAGCATGCGTGAACAGGCACAGGGGAATCTGTGGACACGCAAATACTAGCAACATCATCATTCCTCTGCCCTTATCTCACGTGGGGTCGACAGGCGTCACAGCTCAGTTGGTAGTAGCTCTGCCTTGCATGCTGTGGGTCGTGGGTTTGATACCAATCGAAAGCAAATGTTTGTGTGATGAACGTAAATATTTGTTCTGTGTTTGGTGTTAATATGTATTCTAACACCCAGACACAGAATAAATATTTATGTTCATCACATTTGTCCTAATTTATTAATTTATTTATTAAACAAAATCCACAGCTCTTAATATACGATACACAAAACTTACAAAAAACACAAAGCCATTTATGTCCTGGGTGGGAATCGAACCCACGACCCACAGCATGCAAGGCAGAGCTACTACCAACTGAGTTGTGACGCCTGTCATATTAACCCTCTGTTTTAACCCTAGTAAAAATTAAATTATTTTTTTTCCTGGGAAGTCTCCACACCATCCCTTATTCCCAAAGCCCCGCCCACCTGTGCGAGGTACATAAAAGGCCCAGTTTTTCAGGAACTGCCATTACCGTACTGACACTAGTGGTGAGCGGACCTAGGCCTTCTGAAAACTAAAGTTGGTAAGTCATTTTTTTTTTATTAACTGTATAGATATAAAAAGAATATAGACCGAAGGCGCGGCGGGCGAAGGTCCGCCTACGACGCGGAGGTTGCGGGTTCGATTCCCGCCTAGGGATAAATGTTTGTACGATCTGCAAATATTTATTCCGGGTGTTTTATATGTACTTATGATAAAATATCTATCTATGTAATGTGTTGAATTAAATATGTCAGTCTTCTAGTACCCATAACACAAGCTCTGCTTAGCTTGGGGCTAGATGATGTTGTGTGGATTGTCCAGCATTATTTATCTCCATTACACTAGAGAAATAAAATAAATAATAGTTTAGGGTAAGGTACAATGGGTCTTATCGCTGTACACGATCTCTTCTATTCAACCTTTGGAAGAATTTCGGTTATGTAATAATGGGGCATTAAAATAAAAACTTTAATTTTTGATATATGTAAATTAAATTTAAAACGAATTATCATACAAAACTTTTAATAAAAACCTAAATAAATAAAGTTACTTGCACTCATTACGCAGACAAGAACGTAGCTCTAAAATAATAAGAACTTTTAATAATTACTAGCTGATGCCCAAGACTTACTATCGTTATATTTTGGATAATTCGCACATTATCTTTATAAATTACAGCCTATGTGTTATGCTGATGTATAAACTACATTATTGTAAAGTTTCATTAAAATCCATTCAGTAGTTTTGCGTGAAAGAGTAACAAACATACATCCATCCATATGTTTATAATATTAGTAGGGTTTAGATATTTTTTTTACAATTACAATATTAATTAAAATGTTATATCATTTTCGGCTGTATGCTATGAAAAAGCACATAAAAAATCCTTTTTGTGTAACATTATTTACAAAAAAAATCGTCAAAATCTGTTGATAATTTGCGGATTTATCTCTTAACATACCAGTCATCATTATCATCATCAACCTATATCAGTCCACTGCTGGACGTAGGTCTCTGCAGACGCGCCACTGAGCCCGGTCTTCGTCTCTTCTCATGTTGTGTTTGCCAGCTACACTCCGCAGATCGTCGCTCCATTACATACTAGTACATAGAAATAAATATATATTGATAAAGAAAGAGAAATAGATTTATTTAAAACACAACACATAGGTACAACACATTCAAAATAGTAAACACATACACAAAAATTAACATATTATAGGTAAGAAATCTTTATTCACAAACAAACTTACGACTATACAGTATTTACAAAATGTACATTGTCATATAAAATACATAAGAAACAGTTGAGCTATCTACAGACCGTTGCAAACGGTCTATAGATAGTTCAACTGATCCAAATCAGTACCAATCGGAAGTGTACCCAAGACACTGGCTGCATTGCCGCGCTGAATAGCAATGCAGCAAAATGGGTCACGCGTCGCTTCGACTAGACGCCCAGAAATAATTATAAAAATTAAGTTGAATTAAAAAACTTTTATTTTTAAACCGGGTGCCAAAATGATTTTTTTTCTTAACAATCCAAATTATTAAAACTATCACGGTTTTAAACATACATAGTTATCTTTATAAACGTGTGTAATAAAATAATGCGAAAGAAATAGACTCGAAAATCTGCCAATGACATTAATATCTATTTGCAAAGACTTCAGACCCATGGCGCATACAATATACATACAGCCGGTTTCTCGAACGATGATCAACGAAAAAATCAAATAATTACTATGTGTCAAACTCGGATCAATCGTGATTTGGGTTTCCAGAAACCGGCCGTAAATATCGGGAAATAATCGAACTCACAAATCATGGTAAATATCCCATTTACAAAGTTTACAATCCAACTTATAAACTCGAAAGTTTGTATGGATGGTATTATATTATATTTATATTTATATATTTGTTACTCTTTTACGCAAAATTTATGTGTGGCTGGGCGTGCAAGGAAGGCTGAAAAATAACTGTAAATATTTATGTTCATCACACAAAAATTTGCTCTGGGTGGGATTAAACCCACGACCCACAGCATGGAAGGCAGAGCTACTACCAACTGAGCGGTGACGCCTATCAAATTGATCCTCATAATCGTTACTTGCGTTTTTAAGCTATTGCATACTTCTATCGCGGGCCTTGAGCGTGGAGACCGAATCCAGATTTTCCGTAAAGAAAATAACCTAACACTAACGCGTAATCAAAAAATGCTATGCAATAGCTTGTGCCACACCTCTTTTTATTAATTAAATGCCGAACCATTGTTCATTCTACCTTTTCATCTTTTTAATAAGTTATACAAAAAAGTTTTGAGACTAAAGGTTATGAGTTTGTCCGTTCATATAATTGTTAATTAAAGAAGCCATATTTTTTATTAATTTACAATGACAAGGTGGCCTTTGTTTACTATTGTGAAAATATAATTGTTTTGTTTACGTATCACAAAAAGGTTTTGCTAAAAAGTTTGGTTATTAAAACAAACTTTTAAAAGTCATTAGCTAGCTGAGGGCCTAGTACGAGTTTTGCACATGCCTACGAACGTATCGACTTCGTATCGCAAGCCACCAATTTTGTATGGAAATCCAAGCTTCTCAAGAAATCTGCTAGGGGCGCTGTTTGGATCTCCATACAAAAACGGTGGCACTCGGCGATTGCGTCTCTACGATTCGTGTGTGCACAAACTCGTACTTGGTGTTCAAACTAGGTGGTGCCGTCTTATTATCGTTATATTTTGATTAATACAAACAATATCTTTATAAATGATAGCTTATGTGTTATTCTGATGTATAAACTACATTATTGTAAAGTTTTATTAAAATCCATTCTGTAGTTTTTGCGTGAAAGAGTAACAAACATACATACATCCATACAAACTTTTGCGTTTAATTACTACTAGCTGACCCGTGCCCACTTCGTTGGGCATAATTCGACCGTTTTTTCTCCGATTCACTTTGCAAAACGGACTACCACGTATAAGCCTTTTTATTTTTCGGTTTTTTATAGAACCTATGACACTCAGCAATAATGTAGCTTTCTATTGGTGAAAGAATTTTTAATATCGGTTCAGTAGATCCCGAGATTACCCATTACAATTAAACTAACACAAACTTTACTTCTATATAATATGTATTAGATTTATAGGCATATCTGTATTTGTATATAAAAAGCCATTTAAACATACCAGGGGGGCTATCCAGCAAGGGGAAACTTGCGTGACCGAATATCCATTCAGTTGCGGTTCAGTTTTCGATGATTTTACTATAGTAACTCATCAGTATTCCGTGGCATTTTTTGTGGACTGACGTGAGCGTGACTAAGCTTTATAAAATTATGACTGAGCTGTTAAAAATGACGTCAATGCCGCGGTTTGGCTGATTTGAGCATAGCCTACCTGATTTAAGCATGACCTATCTGATTTGAGCATGGCCTACCTGATTTTTCGTTAATTCTATCAAACGGTATGAAAATCGATCATTCAAAATATCAATAAAAGACGAAGAAGAAAACTGAACTGCAATTTGATCAAATAACAGTTGAAAAACATTTCAGTTGTCAGGATACCCAGACTTATTAAAGCTTGAGAAGTGGCATAGCAGTAAATAATGTCTTCACACTTTAATTACTTTTAAACTCACCGTAAAGTTTGACAAACTTAAACCACAAGTTGTTTTATGACTTCTAGTTTATAAATGCATTAATTAACCTTTCTATATTATCTACATCTTAACTTAATATTAAAAAGAGGAAAGATTTGATTGTTTGTTTGTTTGTTTGCATCGAATAGGCTCCGAAACTACTGTACCTCTACCATGAGTTGTAACAGTAAAATCGCCTGACTTTACTACAGTAGTTACGTCAATATTAGTATTACGAATTTTAGTACCCAACTATCCGCTAGAGGCGCTGTACAAATCTTCATACATTTTTTTAACTACAGACGCTAGCGAGTATAGTAGGTATATATAGTATAGTAAAAACTCATGGTAGAGCTACTGGACCGATTTCATAAATTCTTTCACTGTTGTGAAGCTACATTATCTGCGCTGAACATAGGCTATATTATAATGATATTTTTTTATATAGGCTACCCGTGCGAGCCGGGGCGTACTACTAGTTGGCATATAAAATACATAAAAAACAGTTGAGCTATCTACAGACCGTTGCAAACGATCTATAGATCAACTGATCCAAATCAGTAGCAATCGTTGTGTACAAGATACTGGCTGCATTGCCGCGCTGAATAGCAATGCTGATACGCTGGGCCAGATACTCACCAGCCCTCGGGTCACGCGTCGACAACACTACGCCCAGAAGTAATTTTGAAAACCCGGAGAGCCTCGGTACCCCACGGACCTAGATTCTACATCTAAATCTAAATTATTATTATAAAGAGGAAATAAATAATGCTGGACAATCCACACAACATCATCTACCCCAAGCTAAGCAGAGCTTGTGTTATGGGTACTAGAAGACTGACATACTTAATACAATACATTACATAGATAGATATTTTTTATTATACATATAAAATACCAGAACACCCGGAATAAATATTTGCAGATCGTACAAGCAATTTCCAATTTTTCAAAAGTTCCAAAGTTCGATTCCCAAGGCGGGAATCGAACCCGATAATACAAATAAACTTAAAAACTACTGCGGCAAATTTCAAAAATTTGATAAGTATTTAGTATTTGATTGAAGTCCGTTTTGTTCATAAAATAAAATATTTGTATTTATATTAAATAATATTTACTTATATTAAACTTTTTAATCTAAACGTGTAATTCGTAGCATGTACGTAGCACACGCGTAGCGTCGTAGCAACTTGCTACGTGTGCTACGAGGTCGAGAATAACTCTTTTGTTCCCAACTTCAAATCAACTGTATAGTGATGGGACGAAGAATATTATCGATAGATATTAAATAAATAATGCTGGACAATCTACACAACATCATCTAGCCCCAAGCTAAGCAGAGCTTGTGTTATGGGTACTAGAAGATTGACATACTTAATACCTACATATTCGATTCCCTACTTGGGATAAATGTTTGAACGATCTACAAATATTTATTCCAAATGTTCCGCGTATTTTATACGTATAATAAAAAATATATATCTATATAATGTATTGTATGTCAGTCTTCTAGCACCCATAACACAAGCTCTGCTTAGCTTGGGGCTAGATGTTGTGTGGATTGTCCAGCATTATATTTATTTTATTTTATATTTATTGTTTGTATTTATAAGTAGTTTTAAAACGTAGTTTATTAGGAAATAAAAATATCTATTATTTTATTTATTTTAGCTTAAAATCATCGACAATGTCCCATCACTAGCGTACCTGTTGAGCTTTGCCAGTAATTTCAGACTGATTCAAGCGTCTGAAAGGGGGGAGAGGGGAGATAAAACGGAGGGGGGAAGAGGGGATTTGTTCTGCGTTTACTATAAATAAATAAATAATGCTGGACAATCCCAACAACATCATCTAGCCCCAAGCTAAGCAGAGCTTGTGTTATGGGTACTAGAAGACTGACATACTTAATACAATACATTACATAGATAGATATTTTTTATTATACATATAAAATACCCAGAACACCCGGAATAAATCTAACACCTACCCAAATTAGTAAAATAAATATCTTGTATCTATGAATATATGTAAGTATTTATAAAAAAATATATGTATTCTATCGGCAATCTAGTTCCCATAGTACCTACCTAAAAGCTTTGCTTAGTTTGGGACTAAGTAGTGTGTGATGTGTGAATATTTATTTTATTTTTTTAAAGCACAATATCTCGAAGTACTGTTTCAAAAACAAAAATCTCCTGTTTAAAAAACATAATATAAAAAACACATTTATATTCCAACCTATCTTATTTAAAATATGCTCACATGAGCACAATATCTCAGTTCCATTATCCAAAATATCATAAAATACTGCACGTATTCACATTTGAGTTGGCAGCACTAGGTGTTTCCAACTCAAAAGCTTGAAGATTCAAACCTCGCTGCCTATTTGCACGGTTGACAGCACTGTAACTAGAAACGTCAACTTTGAAGTAATCTATGTTTAATTTAAAATGTATTATTACACGCTATGCATATTAATGTTGGATTAATTAAGCTATTAATATTAGGTCGTGGATGATAATTAGAATAATTTAAGAAAGATTACTAAGTGGTAGGAACCAGGCCGTAAGTTTGTTGCCCGTTCTTCTAGGCTCTGGTCGCGTGGAACTGGCACCTAGAATCACCTAGTATGTAAGACGATTCTAAATGATCCGTGTGATTTTACTGAATAAAGTAGCTACATATTCTGAAAAGACAGGCGTCACAGCTCAGTTGGTAGTAGCTCTGCCTTCCATGTGGGTCGTGGGTTTGCCCAACCAAGATAAATATTTGGATAAATAAATAATGCTGGACAATCCACAGAACATCATCTAGCCCCAAGCTAAGCAGAGCTTGTGTTATGGGTACTAGAAGACTGACATACTTAATACTACACATTACATAGATAGATGTTTTTTTTTATTTTACATATAAAATACCCAGAACACCCGGAATAAATTATTGCAGATCGTACAAACATATTTTATATCCCAAGGCGGGAATCGAACCCGCAACCTCCGCGTCGCAGGCGGACCTTCGCCCGCCGCGCCACATCGGTCGTCATAAATATTTGAATCATACTGCTCTATATACTGCGTGTATCACTGCGCGGTGACGCTGCAACGTTCGTCAGTCGCGCTGCAACGCGTAGTGTAACTCACATACACCGTGCAGATACGATTGCGTGCGTCATTTATTCGTGCTCAGTACCTCTACCATGTGTTGTCACAGTAAAATCGTCTGACTTTACTACAGTAGTTACGTCAATATTAGTATTACGAATTTTAGTACCCAACTATCCGCTAGAGGCGCTGTACAAATCTTCATACATTTTTTTAACTACAGACGCTAGCGAGTGTAGTAGGTACCTATAGTAAAACTCATGGTATGAGCTACTGATCTAGTGAGCTTGAATAAATGTGACAATCGTAAACGTATCGAAACAGTGACGTATTTGAGATACACTGCGCGTCAACATCAGCTTTACTGTCGAATGTTGCAGCGTTAGCGCGCAGTGTGTCTTAAATACGCAACGTTTTATTTGTGGGCTCTCTGGACCCAGAACAGAAACCAATTTACTTTAAAATCTTTAAAATCTAATTAAGAAGTGGATCACTCCCAAACGTGTTAACCAATTAAAACCTTCGGTTACGAACCTTAAAGTTAATCAGACGTTAAATAGAGGATTAACTTGGATCTTATTCAGTTGATATGTTAACCGACTACAAAAATAAGGAGGTTTTCAATTCGACTGTATGGTTATTTTTTTGTATGTATGTTAATGTGATTACCTACTACGTTAATGAATCCTTAATTTGAAAAAATCATATAATTAAAATAAATATTCATGGACATTTCACACATCACTCTCTAGTCCCAAACTAAGCAAAGCTTGTACTATGGGAACTAGATTGCTGTAAAGTGTAATTTTTGTTGCTAATACATACATAGAATACATAGTAACACTCAGACACAGAACAAATATTTATGTTCATCACACAAACATTAGCTCTGGGTGGGAATCGAAACCACGACCCACAGCATGGAAGGCAGAGCTACTACCAACTGAGCTGTGACGCCTGTCTAAATAAGTTATTAATATTGTTTTATCGTTGACGATATGAGTCAGTTTTGTTTTTTGTTAACGAGGGCTAGTGAGTATCTGGCCCAGCGTATCAGCATTGCTATTCAGCGCGGCAATGCAACCAGTGTCTTGTACGCGACGATTGCTACTGATTTGGATCAGTTGAACTATCTACAGATCGTTTGCAACGGTCTGAATATAGCTCAACCTGTTTCTTATGTATTTTATTTGTATAGATAATAGGTAAGTTAGGTAGGTACATTTTGTAAATACAGTATTTGTAAAACTGTATAAACTTGTACCACTTATAATTAAGATCTTTTATGTACAACAGTTAAACAATAAATTGTTCTGATTTCTGATTTCTGATTACAGTTTTGTTTTATTTCGTAAAGATATGATTATATAATTTAGCAGAATATAATTATAAGATTATTTTAGATCAGTTTATGAGCGTACCGGTTAATGCTAAAACTCGATAATTATGTTTATTTTATCTGAAGAGCAGTGCATGTTAGGTTATCACTTGAAACGCCGCACTAGCCAATATTATCATTAGTTTTAAACCTAAAATAATCTATTATAACCTAAATTTTGGATAACTTTCAAAATATTTACTGCAAATATGTAGTATAATAGTCGTTATTTGTATTGATATTTTCTCAATTCTGTGTTTTTTTTTGTCATAATATCAAAAAAGTCAAAAATCAAAAAACTATTTTCAATAAAGCACAAGGATCATTTAGAATCATCTTACATAAGTGATTACAGTATTTATCTATCTATGTAATAATAATAATAATAATATTTATTTATTTCAGACCTTAGTCCATATTTGTTAGTAACATAAGAGCTTACTGACTAATGTTAGTTATTGATATTTCTATCACAACACTCAAGTCAGGGTTTTTTTCTTCGGGGGCGCCTCCCTGTAGCGTCGGTACACTACCCCGGCAGGCCAAAAGTCCGGAACGAGGAGAGTATCCTTGTGTTTAGCAGGAACCTGGAGCGCGTAGGACTTGAAATTCGTAGCTCTGCTAGATTCAAGTCGCTTCAAGCTCATACTAAACGGCTCTTCGATGCGACATTGACATCTCTCTCTCACAAATCGAGTGATGTCCTCATCCGACGTGTCCTTATCTAAGCGAGAGATGTAAATCTGTATTGTGGGCTCCACAGCACGCAGCGTCGTCGCCGCGGCTATGGAGGCGGTACCGCGTTGATTGCGGGACGGCTTGGGACGGCGTTTTTTCTCCACGAGGGTGAAGCCGTCCTTATCAGCTTTCATTCCTGTCAGGTCCTTTTGACGTGACTCGAAGCAAGGCTTCGGCTGCTGCAAATTAGGCTGGCGGGATACTTGCGCATAACTCTTTCTCTGCTGGTTACGACGTGGAGCAGGAGAAGGTTCAATTTTCGCAGGCTGTGTTACTGACGACCCGGGAATCGAGGTCATCGCAACCGGGCAGTCAATCACCTGCGCATCGGTGTCACGAGTCACGTTACTGACGGTCGACGTTGGGCATCGAGTAACGCCACGCTGCATATTCACGTTAGTCGCAGACTCAGCTGTATTTAACGTTGCGATGTTGTTACTTTTGCGCAATTCTTCAAGTTGGGTTCTCAATTCGGTGATTTTTTCCTCTGAATTGACCAGCTTTGTCCGAAGATCGGTTACGTCGGTCCTTAGTAGCACGATGTCCTTTAGCAACCTTGTGACATCGACATGGTCAAAAGTCACGGGAGGCAACTTATTAAGATCACGTGCTACGTAGGTGGGCACGTCATCCGGGTCGGTTTCTAAGAATACCTTGAAGATATCCTGCAGGTCCTTCTTGCCACGTCCATCCCGCGCTCTAGTTATTAAACGCACGGAAGTTTTGGCAGTTTGGGCAAGTATCTTTTTGGCCTCCTGAATCTCGTCCTCGGTGAAGCTGGACACGAGGATTTGTTCCAGAGACAACTGGTCCATTACGTCTAGCTTTTGTTGCACAAAAGCCAGAAACTCATGGACAAAGACGGTGTCAGAGCGGGTTTTCGGTTCCGCCATTGCGAAATATTTATCGCAAACTTGCGGTATTTAAGTAGATCGGCTTACAGGCAACCTCAGCATATTCAATGCGAGTGCACTGCACGGTGTCAGCGACGTGACTGAATATAATAATAATAATAGTAGTAATAATAATAGTAGTAACTAATAATAGTAATGTATTGTATTATGTATGTCAGTCTTCTAGTACCCATAACACAAGCTCTGCTTAGCTTGGGGCTAGATGATGTTGTGTGGATTGTCCAGCATTATTTATTTATTTACAAAATGTACATAGGCATATAAAATACAAGATACAGAGCTGTCTACAGACTGCAAAGGATCTATAGATAGTTCAGCTGATCCAAGCGTAACAGATTGTTTTAATTGATTTAGAATTTAATAACATAATAAGAATAGCAAGAATTAAATAAACAACTTTTCAATATGTAAAAAATGTACATAGGCATATAAAATACATAAGAAACAGTTGAGCTATCTACAGACCGTTGCAAACGATCTAAAGATAGCTCAACTGATCCAAATCAGTAGCAATCGTCGCGTACAAGATACTGGCTGCATTGCCGCGCTGAATAGCAATGCTGATACGCTGGGCCAGATACTCATCAGCCCTCGGGTCACGCGTCGACAACACTAGACGCACAGAAATAAATTTTAAATTGATTTTGATTGTGTTTTACTTAATTTTCCAAGAATTACGTGCGTTTTCTAACGCTACATCTATCAAAAGAAACTCTCTTCTATAGTTTCTATTGACAAAGTTATTGAAACATGTCGACTCCATTGTTTTATGTTCGTAGACTGCGCGGAAGTGCCTTGATCACACGTACCGAGTAAACCGGCGAGACAGTGACGTATTTGAGATACACTGCGCGTCGACATCAGTTTTACTGTTGAACGTTGCAGCGTTAGCGCGCAGTGTATCTTAAATACGTCACTGTCTCGCCGGTTTACTCGGTACGTGTGATCAAGGCATCATTTCGAGCCTCGCTTTTCGTCTATGTATTTCAGCTTAATGTAATTTCAAAAGCGTGGTACAACATTTCTATTAACTCATTCAACAGCAAAATTGATAATTTTTTCAACAAATAATTAAATCGTCGTTTCAGTTGTTTTCGCGAATTCATTTTTCCCACTGACTTCACATGTGTGCTCACCTTGAGAAACGCTACTACGTACTTCATGTAAACAGTTAAAGTCAGTCGCGGCGCCGACATTGGCGCTGCGACTGACTTGTCTACTGACCCTGTATAAACCAACCTTAAGACTGAACTGACAGTATAGAGTTTACTTACCTACCACAAAGTTTCGTACTACGCAAGTAAAACATGTAAAGGTAGTCAGACATTGGATATGATAATTTTTGGTTCAAAAACTATTTTTTTCTGTAATTATTTACTATAATTTGATATTCCATATTATAATCATTTCATAATCTATGTTGTGTGAATACTTGAGGCCACAAATATGTATAGATTCAGATTTAACAAGATCTTGTTAAAATAATAGCTGAAACGGAACGTATAATTGGTTTCTCTACAGAAATGTCGTGCCACCATTTGTCGAATCCTAGTGGGAATACGGTTTTTTGAATCGTCAGACATTTTCGTGAGATTTTGCCTAGACATTCAAGCTTCGTCAAGATCTCTATCTCGCCAAAATCGCTACAATCCGAGAATTGGGCCCCAGGCATTACAGAGTACAAGTTGTTTTTTGAAGTGAAAACTTCTTTAGCGGCGCTGGGTGGGTAAAAACTTTCAAACTCGCGTCAGGGTCACGTGACGTCGAAAAAGCGTAAGATCTTATTTAATTTTTATACATTGCTCGTAAAACAAGAGACGACAAAAGAACACACTTGCGGTCACGCGACGTATGACTCAAACAATTAAATAGTGTTGTGGCGACATGACGTGACGATGACGTGGCGACATGACGTGACGTGACGATGACGACGAAGCCAACGAAGACACAGACACATTCGCGCTTGCGCGATGACGTGACGATGACGTGGCGACATGACGTGACGTGACGATGACGACGAAGCCAACGAAGACACAGACACATTCGCGCTTGCGCGAATGTAAGCGCGAATGTGTCTGTGTCAGTGTGTCTTCGTTGTCTTCGTCGTTGTGTCACATTCGCGCTTGCGCGAATGTGACACAATGACATGACACAATCACGACTGTGGTTATATTTTTGAAGTGAAAACTTAAAAGTGAAAACACAACGTTAATATTGAAGTTTTCACTTCTGCCGGCACTCCCGGAGTGCTAGCTTTTTTTATTGGAAGAACTACTTGAGCAGATGACAGAATGACATAGTTACATGTAATAGAAACTTTTTTCTTTTTACGCTATTGCATAGCTTCTATCGCGGGCCTTGAGCGTGGAGACTGAGTCCAGAAATTCCGTAACGAAAATAACCTAACACTGCGCATTACGCATTCGCAGTGTTAGGTTATTTTCGTTACGGAATCCAGCAAAAAATGCTAATGCATTATCGATACCGCGGGGTTTCCCGAGTGCCACACGTCTTTTTTTTATATATTTTTTGTGTAATAATTCGGGTAGAAATATGACAGGCGACAGCTCAGTTGGTAGTAGCTCTGCTTTCAATGCTGTGGGTCGTGGATTCGATTCCCACCCAGAGCAAATTTTAGTGTAATGAACATAAATATTTGTTCTATCTGGGTGTAACTATGTATTCTATGTATGTATACAAAAATAAGTATTTAAGTATTTTGTCAGCAATCTAGTTCCCATATTACAAGCTCTGCTTAGTTTGGGACTAGAGTGTGATTTGTGAAATGTCCAAGAATTAAAGCATTCTATAATGTAAACCATTATCAATCAATTATTGCAAGCGCCATTGGTCTAGTTTCAGCCCCTTATTTCGTGAAACACATTGGTATTCAAAGATGTATTCAAAGTATTCAAGTGAGGTTAAGTTATGTACTTATCGATAAGTACTTACAAAACTTCTGTCATCGTATATTATTACAAGTTTTCAAGTTTCAGACAAACTTTTAGGATATCTTAAGAAAAGCCATCATTTTTCTTTTTTTATAAGACATATGGAATACCAAGTAATGTAGAATATAATGTTGAGTGGACGTGGCTCTGACTACCTCAAAGTTTTATATTCTTTATTCAGTATATTCTACATAGTTTGACGATTAACACTGCCTGTTTTATTGTGATCGGTCAGAAACTATATAAAAAAAAGAATACATTATAGGCAACATGTATTTAAAATCTTAGTAAAAAAAGTTTTTTACAATATACATTATAAAAAATACATATCTATACATATTATAAAAAACTTAAAACTAGGTTGCCGCCAGTAGCGGGGCAAGGCCCAAGCTACCGGTGGTTAGGGCTACAGATTGAGGAACCTCCGGACAATGCGTGCCGTGTCGAGGATCACTGCCGCATGCATCAGGCAACATGTTATATTTATTGATTTTTCATATAAAGTTCATTAAAGTTATTTGCCGAGTGAAATTAGGAGAGAGGGTCGCGGGTTCTAATCTTGCTCAATTTGATATATTTTATAATATCTATCTATTCAAAATATATACAGAAATGTAGTACACAGCTAATTTTAAATAATAGATGGATATTTCCTGGCATATGTAGATAGGGGTAATCTCAAAGACCGAACGATAACATCGGATCCGAATAGAAATCAAAAAGATTGAAACATTTATACGCGTATGGAAACGTTTTTGTGATTAATATTTATGTATATAATATTTATTCTATACTAATATTAAAGAAGTAAAGTTCGTGAGTTTGTTACATTGTAAGGGGTAATCTCGGGATCTACAGAACCGATTTTAAAAAATATTTCACCAATAGAAAGCCACATTATTGCTGAGTGTCATAGGTTATATAAAAAACCGAAAAATCAAAAGGCTTTTTCGTGGTAGTCCGCTTTGCAAAGTGAATCGGAGAAAAAACAGTCGAATGAAAGCGTTTCTTGTCTTTTATGCCCAACGAAGTGGGCACGGGTCAGCTTGTTATTTATTATATTTATTTATACAAACTTTCGTGTTTATAATATTAGTAGGATTGTTCAGTCGTAAGTTTTTTTGTGAATGTTGATTATTTAGTTACAAAATATATAATTATTCTGTCAGCAATCTAGTTTTCATAGAAA
The DNA here is from genome assembly GCA_932527185.1 of Ecliptopera silaceata. NCBI lineage: Eukaryota > Metazoa > Arthropoda > Insecta > Lepidoptera > Geometridae > Ecliptopera > Ecliptopera silaceata. Next base: position 956,162 of record OW052217.1, on the reverse strand, counting down.
AACCTTTGCTTAGTCATCTTAAATCATTTTATTCTGTAAAGTCACTCAATTTAAATAAAATAATATGAAATGATCAGACGATTTACTTCTAAACTAAAAGATTATTAAAAACGAAGTATGCTGTATAGTCCAGTCAAATAAGCTAAAATTTGGTAAGAATCTCGGAATTCGAGATACCCAGCTGTAAGTTTGTAAATACTTGTATAATGACACCCTAAAAGTTGTCTCAAAACCTACATATGGTAGGGTGTGTGCAACTATAAAATTTCAAGGTCAAAGGTCACAAAAATAGCTTTTTTTGTAAATATCTCATTTCCTATGGGTTTTTTGCAATTTGTATGTATTACAATATTGTAGAATACTAAATTCTCTGCAAATTATGTTAAGAAAAAAAATTTACACTGTAAACCGTTTTCGAGATAAAGGGCGTAGAGCGCGCGGTCACAGCATCACTTTTTTTGCATTATTTTTTTTCTTTCTTGGTCAGGGCATGATTTAGAACCCCTGTATGCGGTTGGGCAATGCGAAACGGTTATTTGGAGCGTATCATGACAATTTGACGACCTCCTGGTTGACCTGAAGTGATGCTGTAACCGCGCGCTCTGCGCCCTCGTATCTCGAAAACGGTTCACCGTATAAAAAACAAAATTAAAACAAAATTGTAGAGATTTTAGTATTCTACAATAGTGGCAAAAAATTTTTTTTATTTGGTGAACCGTTTTCGAGATACGAGGGCGGTGAGCGCGCGGTTACAGCATCACTTCAGGTCAACCAGGAGGTGGTCAAATTGTCATGATAGGCTCCAAAAAACCGTTTCGCATTGCCCAACCCCATACCAGGGTTCCAAATCATGCCCTGACCATGTATGAAAAAAAATCATGCAAAAAAATTGATGCTGTGACCGCGCGCTCTACGCCCTTTATCTCGAAAACGGTTTACGGTATAAAAATTTTTTCTTAACATAATTTGTAGAGAATTTTGTATTCTACAATATTGTAATACATACAAATAGCAAAAAACCCATAGGAAATGAGATATTTACAAAAAAAGCTATTTTTGTGACCTTTGACCTTGAAATTTTATAGTTGCACACACCCTACCATATGTAGGTTTTAAGACAACATTTAGGGTGTCCATATACAAGTATTTACAAACTTACAGCTGGGTATCTCGAATTCCGAGGTGAAATGCATATATTGACTGGACTAGTAGTTATGACAGGCATCACAGCTCGGTTGGTAGTAGCTCTGCCTTCCGGCTGTGGGTCGTGGGTTCGATTCCGACCCAGAGCAAATGTTTATGTGATGAACATAAATATTTGTTCTGTGTCTGGGTGTTTCTATGTAAAGTATGTATTTACAAAAAAAAAATGTGTTTATGTATGGTATCAGCAGTCTAGTTCCCATAGTACAAGCTTTGCTTAGTTTGAGACTAGAGTGTGATGTGTGAATTGTTCATGAATATTTTTATTTATTTATTTAAGTGTCCCACTACCGCAGCGGGCGAAGGCCTGCCTGCGACGCGGCGGTTGCGGGTTCGATTCCCGCCTTAGGATAAATGTTTGTACGATCTGCAAATATTTATTCCTGGTGTTCTGGGTATTTTATATGTATAATCAAAAATATCTATGTGATGTATTGTATTAAGAATGTCAGTCTTCTAGTACCCATAACACAAGCTCTGCTTAGCTTGGGGCTAGATGATGTTGTGTGTATTGTCCAGCGTTATTTATTAGGCCAAGATAAAAAAGTGATTGCGTGCGTACATGTTCAGTTGAGGCCTATACAAATTGAACAATAGGTGCGCCATTTTAAGCTTTTATTTTGCTCTCGGTTGGATGACCTCTTTGAGTAGGTATTTTTGATTTGTATGCTAAAAATAAGAACGAGTCGGACCCAATAAAGTATTGCGAAAAAACCATTTTTTTTTTTTGTAAATTTATTTATTGGAAAATATACAGTAATTGTTTACTTAAAACTTAATAAATACATAAAAGTTTTCTACCAGAGTCTAGAAGAACTGGAAATAAGTTAGACCTAGATCCTAGCGTTTTTTTATATGATAGGTACTAATTACAATTTATTCACAATCAAACTTACGATTCTTTGTAAGAAGGATCATATAAAAAAACGGTAGGAACCAGGTCGTAAGTTTCTTGACCGTTCTTCTAGGCTCTGGTCGCGTGGAACTGGCACCTAGAATCACCTAGTATGTAAGACGATTCTAAATGATCCGCCTGATTTTACTGAATAAAGCAGTTTTGACTTTGACTTTGACGACTATTACAGTATTTACAAATTGTACATTGCATATAAAATACATAAGAAACAGTTGAGCTATCTACAGACTGTTGCAAACGATCTATAGATCTCCAGTTGAGCTTATTACAATCTATACTAATATTATAAAGAGGTAAAGTATATTTGGTCAATTGTAAGGGGTAATCTCGGGATCTACCGAACCGATTTTAAAAATTCTTTCACCAATAGAAAGCCACATTATTGCTGTGTCATAGGCTATATTATATTTAAAAAAAAACTAAAACTTCAATTATGCCCAACGAAGTGGGCACGGGTCAGCTAGTTGTTTAATAAAGAAGTTGGAGCTAGTTTGTCCCAATTTACTTACGGTCTATCTTATAAAAAGTTAACGCTGACTTGAAGTACTAATTACCATACGTAATGATGACTTAAAGTCAACGCTAACTTTTTATAAAATAGGGGTTAGACTATAAATAATAATAATAAATAATGCTGGACAATCCACACAACATCATCTAGCCCCAAGCTAAGCAGAGCTTGTGTTATGGTACTAGAAGACTGACATACTTAATACAATAAATAAATAAATAATGCTAGACAATCCACACAACATCATCTAGCCCCAAGCTAAGCAGAGCTTGTGTTATGGTACTAGAAGACTGACATACTTATTACAATACATTACATAGATAGATATGTATCGTAAGTGCGCTAGCAGCCTAAGCTCAGCCAGTGGGCGGCATATTACTAGTAGATACCTTTGACAACCTTATCACAATTTTATCAAAGCTTAATAAATCCAATAAGTAATTCGTTTTTAAACGTTTGCACGGAGATAAGATTTTTATTATTAAAATAACGAAATCTGATTAATTATTCGAGATCAGTAGATTCGGCTGGACTTAATGATTTGGTGTACATTATTACCTGTAATGTTATAATATTATTATTTGGCATCTACACTACTATACCTATACACATTTTCAAGGATAACTTTTGACTCTGTTCAAAATTTGACCAAAATTCAAATAATACCACTTCTGAATATACCATTGCTGCATTTATAATGATTTTATATACTTACTCATTTTTTTTATTTCACGAACAGGATACAATTAAATAGGTACATTTTTGCCTTATATACTAACGTCTATAGATATCTAATTATATTGTACAAACAAATTTACCTTGAAAGTTAATAAGAAAATAATAGGACTACGCTAATATACCACTTCTGAATATACCAAAAAAAAGGTTTAAAATATCTTATCGGCTCTAAAGCGTTTGTGTAAAGAATTCTAATTCTTCACCCAGAATCAGAGTAAATCCTTGAAGAATTATTCAGTGCAAACAGCTAACACTTCATCTTACTTCGATATGTTCGACTGATTTAAACCTTAAAGTCCTGTTAGTCGCATCAAGTGGCCCCAAATCGGGGGCTTATTTGGTTTGCTATCAGATTTAAATCAGAATAAGCTTTACGCTCTGAGTTTTCTGTGACGTTATTTCTTGATAACGATATTACTAACAACTACGTCATCTATTGAACACTTAAATTATTGGCAAGAAACTTGAAAAGAAAAAGAAGAGTCAAATCAAATCAATTAAACTTTATTAAATAAAATCACAAAGATCATTTAGAATCGTCTTATGTACATGGTAATTCGTTTTATATTAGGTGCCACTTAAACGCGACCAGTACCTACCCCAAGAACGAGCTTGTGCACACACAGACGCAAATCGCCGAGCGCCACCGATTTTGTATGGAAATACAAGCTTCTCAAGAAATCTGCTAGGCTTGGAACTCCATACAAAATCGGTGGCGCTCGGCGATTGCGTCTCTGCGATCCGTGTGTGTACAAACTCGTACTTGGGGTACAGAGCCTAGAAGAAAATCTTTTGTGTTCGGCTCATTGATGCACTAGTTAGCCGATAAATCCAGACATTCTGTTTAATATGTTTATAATGGAATTCTTTTGGCAACGCGACACAATAACTGAATCAGCAATAACAAAAACCAATTCATTCATTATTTATTTATTATTATTTATTCATCTATAACTTTTTCAAATTTTTGTATCTTTTGATTGTCTGGATGAGATCGCTTATAGCAATAAGACCGCCCATTGTACGTCCTATTTTGAATTGTTTGTTTCAAAATAGGACGTACAATAATATTGGTGTACAATAAAGTTAATATTCTATTCTATTTTCTTGACAGAAGCAATGCGTCTTCTCACATCCATTTTGCTGCTGGCTTGCGCAGCGTGCGTAGTGTCTCAGTACCCGCGCCCGCGCCGTCCGGAGCGCTTCGATACTGCGGAGCAGATCTCCAACTACTTGAAAGAGTTGCAAGAGTACTACTCTGTACATGGTCGGGGCAGGTACGGTATAATCTACAAAGTTAGGGCGCCAAAAATTTGATGATTTAGGCTCCTAGAGCAGATATATTCGGGCTTCGACACTTCGGAGCAAATCTCCAACTACTTGAAAGAGTTGCAGGAGTATTACTCTGTACATAGTCGGGGCAGGTACGGTATTTTAATGTAGAAAGTTACCTCACGTTGGGGCGCCAAAAATTTTATGATATAGGCTCCTAGAGCAGTACCCTAAGTAAGAGTATGTGCACACACGGATCGTATTTAAAAAAAATTATATAAAGAGGAGGCCTATACTCAGCAGTGGGTGCCAACGGGCTGAAATGATGATGATGATATGTTTAATTCTATTCTATGAGCACTCTAGTTCCTATAGGACAAGCTTTGCTTAGTTTGAGATTGTGATGTGTGAATTGTCCGTGAATATTTATTTATATTTAAGAACGGTTTAAATCACTGTCAAAATATATGTCTTATGAAATCTAATTAACTACATTTAGTCAAATGAATTCGACTTTCTTAGTAATTTTTTAGAAAAACATTTAATATATCTATTAAAAGTGTAGTATAAGTGACATCTATTGGGGGAATGTTGAAATATTGTCACAAGATGTGTGATTTAAAAAAAACGTTTGCAACTTGGTCAAGTTGTTACGTAACGTGACAAGTATGGTTCAAATAGTTGAGTCTGAGCGATCATAGATGGCGCTTTTACAAAGATATCGTAAATGCATCTGTTAGGTGTGATGTCCTAAAGAAATCTGCTAGGGGCGCTGCTTGGATCTCATACAAAATCGGTGGCGCTCGGCGACAGCCTACAGCATGGAAGGCAGAGCTATTACCAACTAAGCTGTGACGCTTGTCAGTTCTTATGTTGTTTTTTTGTTACAGATATGGCAAAAGACAGATGCGTGTCGCAGATGCTTCTGTCATTTTCAGAGAGAGCCCTATTTTCGAACACAACTTGGAAGAACCATTGTTGAAGAACCTTGGATATAATTAGTTAAAATACTTACCCCCATTGTATTAAATTTTTTTTTTAGTCTGTGCTATTACAAAAAAAACTCATATTTGACGTTCGATTCCCGCATTGGTTTAAATGTTTGTACGATCTGCAAATATTTATTCCGGGTGTTCTGGGTAGTTTATGAGTTTAATAAAAAAATATGTAATATGACCCATATCTTGTATAACATATTTCACAAATTGATCCAAGTATAATACTTAGATAACTATTTAACGTATTTTTCTTATTTTTTTATGATTTCAAGAGAATTTGTCAATATAACCATGCAAAACATTAATAATTAAACGAAATAAAAAATGCTATCCCACTTATGAATACATATAAGAATATCTGATAATAATTATGTATTATGTTATCATGTTTAATATGTATTTATTTTATGTCTGGCCGATACTTATTTACCTCCTATCTATAAAAAGTTAGCGTTGACATTATGTCATCATTACGTATGGTAATCAATACATCAAGTCTGCGCTAACTATTTATAATATAGACCGTATCTTAATACAATTTCTAGTCAATTTATATTCCGTCTTCTTAGGCTAGATGTCAAAATATCTGAAATTAGTTTTAAGCTTGTCTGTATTTTTTTTAATAGGTACAGTCAACTTCATGAAATGATGAAATGAAATGAAATTAAAATTATTATTTAATAAAGATAAATTCAAAAACAGAGCTACAAAGAGCTTTTTTTGTCTTTGAAACCGAATAAGAAAATTAAAAATATTGATATTAGATTGATATAGAACTTATGACATTGACTGTACCGATGTTTGAAACGGACAAGCAAGGCTGGGTAATAAAACTATTTTCAACTATTTTGTTCAAAAATGATGTATTATATAAATATTAGATTAGTATTGAATTCTAAATTATAACTATTATTCCCTGCCAGCTTTGTTTTATTTTAAATCTCACAGGTTGGTAGTGGCTCTAACCTTCCATGCTGTGGGTCGTGGGTTCGATTTCCACCCAAGGTAAATGTTTGTGTGATGTAATAAATATTTGTTCTGTCTGGGTGTTTGTATGTATTCTGTGTAAATAAGTATTTAAAAAATATATACCTATATAAAAGTATTCTATCAGCAGTCTAGTTTCCATGGTACAAGCATTGCTTAGTTTGGGACTAGAGTGTGATGTGTGAAATGTCCGTGATAATGTATTTATTAAATCATGTAGGTACGCGGAGTTATATTTAATAATCATTGGATATTTTAATTATACTAGCTAGGTAACTATCTCTCATTTAGTAGTTTTTGCTTAATAGAGTACTGTAACAAACATACATCCATCCATACAAACATTCATAATATTGGGAGAAAGTGAGATTTACAGCAATGGACGTGACGAAGACCAAAAAAACAATAAAAAATACATTCATGGACATTTCACACAACGATTTTTAATTACTTACCTACTCCTAAACTAAGCAAAGCTATGCTATGAAAACTAGATTGCTGATAGAAAACCTACTTAGAAATACTTAAATTATTTATCTCATGTACCTAGGTAGGTACACAGTTTTGCAATAAAATATTCTTAAGTATATAAACAAATAATTTCAAACGCCTTCACGGCAAAAACCAGTCATAAATAAGTTTATAAGCAAAACCTACATGTTGTTTCATAGTCTAGAAATCTAGACATCAATATTGATCACATATTGCTTCCCAAATCAAACCTCGCCGGGAAACGTTTAAAAACCTCCTTACAAAACCCAACCTTCTTCCTCTTTGAAAAAATACAATTTCGCTTGGCACAACCAAAGAGGTTCCATTACTTTTTGTTCCGCTCTACGATGCACATAAAATACGCGAAATTTTACCTAGTTACGTAAACTTTAAGGTTGTTTTTAGGTATGAAGGTCGTGATGCATTTGAGTTTGTATCCAAAGAGGTTATAAACAAGTTGCGCGCGCATCTCTGAAACTACGACGTCATTGAGGAGGTTCTTTTTAGTCGACACACTGTGAAAATGTTAGAGTAACAGTTAAAAAAGTGTAAATAATAGTAACAAGCTAGTAATATTCGTAGTGATTTATAGGTAAATTAATAAATAAATAGATACGCAACGTTATCTAATCTCAAACTAAGCTAAATTTTCTCTTCTACAGCAAATGCGTTGCTCTCAGTTGATAGGTACCTACCTACTTGATGTTAAGTGAACTTTAGCAAAATTATAGCAATTGGTTTATATAATGTAAGTACTTGAAGATTAAGGGACTTTAAAACTATATTAGGAGTTTTTGTTCCAAAGCCTAGATGAGAGTCAATTCGCTTTTCGACAGTATACGTACCTACTTACGTTTTAAAAAAACAATAAATTTTGACTATTAGGTACCTACAATACAAAAAAAATGTAGCAAAAAAAATAGCTCTACAATGCTATTTAGAATTACTAACCGTCTACCTACTATCGTAACTTTCTGTACTCTTGAGTCACAGTGTGACTAGATTTGGTGTGACTGGTTGAGAACCCACCCCTATAAAGAACCTTTTTCAGTTCACTACAGGAACAAGAGAGGAAAACATTATTTTGTACTGAAATTCCTATTTTCACGGCTAAATTTTGATAAAACCCTAAAACTATTGCTGTAACTATCGACTGCACTAAGAATTCGTATTTTTGATGTGATTTTAATAAATATATCTATTATTTATCGTGTCTCTCGAATTGCGTATCTAGAATATTCCTAAATAATGAATTTAACTTAAGACTTGAAAAAAAATCCGTGTTGTGTATCTATTGTGATTGTTAAAAAAGGTGAGTAATATTATGAACCTTATCTTAGAAAATACAAATAAAAACAAAAAAAAACCTAGTAAGTATATAGAAACTTAATAAATAGGTAAAAAAAGTACCTACTTATGTCCTTATTATTTATTTATTTCTTAAATTTGAAGTAGGTAGGTATGTCCTATAAACAGATTTATTATTTACTAAGATTTACTATTTGTAAGTACAATCACAACTTTTAAATACAGACCTAGTGCGTAATTTTAAAAAAAAACAAGAAGTTAGGTAAGTACCTACTTATGTAGATAAAAAAACTATGACTCTATAAAAGGATTCTTTAGTAAGACAGCTTTTTTATAAAACCGGCCATGTTCCGTTACCATATTTACCAGTAGCCACTATCAATATCAAGCAAAAAAAAATACACTTTTGTTTTTGTATAAGAGCTAATAAGTGTTTTAGTAAGTAAGTACATATTTGTTGTAATAGTAAGTCAAGGTCCTGTTTTACAATTTGGGACATTTTCACACACAAGTCACACAACACTCTAGTTCCAAACTAAGCAAAGCTTGTAGGTACTATTTATTTCTTTCTGTCCTGTCTATCTTGTTGTATGTACCTATGTACTAGTTTTGACGTCTCCCTTTTCCATGGCTCAGTCTGAAAATCAGCGCTGCTCTGCCTTTTGCAGCGCAGCAAATAAGCTGAGACTGAGCTTTTTTGACATTATGTTAGGTGACTGTCTTTCTTCTGTTGTTCTATGTATTATCTAAATGTTGCCTTTTTTATGTTTTGTACCCGTCTGTGTGTTGTCAAAATAAATACATTTCATTTCATTTTACTATGAGAACTAGATGTATGGAATATTCTAGATGGCTCCGAAGAAGTTTGGACTTTTCAAAGGCAGAAGTCGCGAGCAACATGAGCTTCCTTCCACTGAGAGTCTGCTGCATAGCCAGTCTTCACACTCGGACTCCGGTATGTTACCTAAGTAACTAGTCAAAATCATAACCCTCTTTTTGCTCTGCGTAGTTGGGTAAATACCAATCTTTATTGAGTAACATAACCTACATTTAGAATCGTCTTATACATATACTATTGGTCTCTTAGAAAATGTTAGCGCAGACTTGATGTATGGATTACCATACGTTATGAAGACATAAAGTCAACGCTAACTTTTTATAAGATATACAGGGTTAGATTTACTTATACCTATACCTACTAGTAATGTTTTTATTTATGTACTTAAATAACGCTGATTCGAATACAATCTAATTATTTTTTGTATCGTCAAAAATTTAACTCTTCAGTCATCAATGAAAATTTCATTTAAAACTGATTTTAAAATGTTTTATACGTTCTTTTGTGGCAAATAAATATATGTCTATGCCTATTTCAGTAGTAGTATCGCCTCCATCTCCCCCGTCGCCGATACCGTCGACCAGTCGCGGCTACCAAAACGATCCCAACTTCTTCTCGGACTTCGCCATGATGCGCATCGCTGACAACAGTGATGATGATGATGACGTAAGTATTGTGATTGTGAATGACTGCTTTAAATGAATGAATTATTAATTGAATGAACGAACGAACGAGTGAATGACTTTATCGTACCATAACATAACCAAACAGGCAGAAGGAATAAAAAAAAGTTTTTTAAGATACGATGAGCAGTTTATGACTAAAATAGGTCGATTCCAGATTTATTTTTAAAAAGTATTTTGCATGCAATTTATTATTTACAAGTCTAATTAATTATTGAACACGAGACTTATTAATCTTATCATCCTTATAATAAAATTTTGGACAGTTTCATAAAATATCTCCTTTTTCCATCACGTACAAATTAAATACATATAAGGTTTATAATACATTTTTCAGGAGGACTCGGATTTAGCCAGCATATCTCGTCGAGTCGCTCTGGCAAAAGCTGAAGAAGCAAAAGTAAGAGAGATATTATAGATATCATAAAAACGTGCGCTTTAAAGTTTGCAACTCCCCACATCGGTTATTGCGGTCTGCGGGTTTTCCACATTTAAATTATTTACTTACTAAATTGTATATTTTTCAAATTTTTCAAATTTTTATTCGGGGCTCCGCCAAGGCACACTACGCCACTGATTAGATTACTGTGCAATGTTTGCAAACCCTTACATATACAATATTTAACATTTGTGTGTTACAATATAATAGATCAATGTTTTTTTTTATCTATTTATCATTTACTTGTATTGTTTAAACAGATGAAGTACAGAGCTCTGCCATCAACCAGTGCTACATCCACCACTACACTGCAAGATCTTCAGGATTGTGATTACCAGCCACAAATAGAAAACCTTCAGGTACAGGTCTTTGATGGTAGTAAAGCTTTTAGTGAAAGGGAAGATACGCAGCATTTTTGACTTAAATGACACTAGCATTAATATATTATCTTTATATCTACCAGTCCTAGTTAGATTTTAAACGTAACTACATATTTAGTTATAGGTTGAATTTTCGAACGATCTGAAAAAAATAAAGTCCGCTTAATGCTCTTTGAAACGTCGCCATTTTTGTGGGCCTTCAGAATTAAGTAATATAATGTTAATTAAAACAAGTTTTTTACGAAATATCTCGATTTAAATGGAACGAGTTTCTTAATAAATAATCTTTAACCCATAAATTTTACAGAAGTTTGAGCTAGCAACGGCTGACGATGCGACGTCCATAGACGTAAACTCCATACAATACGATGAGTCGTCGATCGCTAGTGACGAGGCTCGGTACTGCGGCGCGGTGGCGGCTAAGAAACCAAAGAAAAGCAAGCCGCGGACAACGCAACCGTTGAGCGACGATGAGATGTGGCTTGTATCAGATACTCATGTTATAGAGGTTTGTATAATATATTTATTAAACACACATTTGACAGGTGTCACAGCTCAGTTGGTAGCCTTCTGTCTGTAGTCTGTCTTCCATGCTGTGGGTCGTGGGTTCCCACCCAGAGCAATTGTTTGAATACAATACAAATACAAATACAAAATTATTTATTTTCGGAACATTTAACAGTGGTACAGAAACAAATAAAGGCGCGATGATAACTACAGTAGTTCGAAAACTGTGTCGTAGCCACCAACGCCCACCTCCTCAAAAAACTAGATAAATAGTGTTCCAGTAAACTATACAAAGTATGTAAAAATAAACAAAGCAAAGTAGGATTGGAGATATTTGAAACTAACTAATGCAATTTAACAGGATGAATGAGAATGCTTGTGAGTTGTAGTAGATGAGGGTGTATATAAGTATGTATGTATGTATGTATGTATGTTTGTATGTATGTATGTATGTATGTATGTATGTATGTATGTATGTATGTATGTATGTATGTATGTATGTATGTATGTATGTATGTATGTATGTATGTATGTATGTATGTATGTATGTAAAGGTGAGTTATGCATGGAATATGTGTAGAATGATGAACATATATTTATTCTGTGTCTGGGTGTTACTATGTATTTTCTATGTATTTACAAAAATATATATGTAAGTTTTATCAGCAGTCTCGTTAGCTTTGCTTAGTTCGGGACTGGTGTGTGATGTGTGAAATGTCCATGAATATATTAGTCCCACTGCATGTCAAAAGTTCTTTACCCCATACCTTTTATCGTCTTTTTGATGAGTGAATGACTTTATCTTTTTATTCATCTGTTTTTTTTTCAAGTAGCGCCTCTTGGCACGCAACTGCACTATCAACGAGCTAATCAAGTGGGAAGCCATCGCTCTGGCTAGAGGTACACATAATTTCTATAAACTTAAAATATAAATGTTAGCAAAATAAGTTATCATAGACTTTTGATTAAACGAATCACTGAGTAGTTTTATGTAAATAGCTAAAGGTCGTATAAAGTGATCAAGGTTTAAATAGATTCGTTTAAAAGCTTAGTAATTAGAATAGAATAAAAAGATGTTATATTTTGCTTTTTAGTTTTTTCGGTGGTTTCATGTTTTGTTAAAAGTTTTCTGGCAAAATAATTATCTTCTAACCACTAACTTGACTTCGTGTGATTTATCCATCAGCAATTATTTTCACTTTAATTTCTTTTTCACCAGGAATATGCACTCTAACAACAAACTGCGTGTGTCGTGATTGCAACCCGCGCGTCCCGCCCTCGGCCCTCACAGACGGCGACGCAGGCATGGCTAGCGCGCCATTACTTAGCGCTGTCAGTATCGGCTGTGAACTTCAGTGAAGTCATTCACTCATTGGCAATAGTCAACCAATGATTTTGTTAGCACTGAAATCGTAGGTCTGTATCGGCTACAAACTGCAGTGAAATCATTCACTCATCAAGTAATATCTATCAATGACTGTGTTGCACTGAAATTTAAGTTTCTAAAATTCGACAGGATTTTTAATACTAATACATCTAATTCACTAAATACATATAGCTGATTGTGACGCACAGAAAAACTATTTGAAAATTAAAAAAAGGCAAATCAACTTGTTAAGTTGCATCTTGACGAAATCTTGATGTTGATTGGTAGAGTTTTGTCATACGGTGTCTGAAGACAAACTGAGTGCTTTCCTTAAAAGATGGGTTTCAGGTGTCGTGGGCGTATTGTGGAATGTTGCCAAAGTCTATAATGCTGTTTAATTTATCTATTGAAGATGTTATATTTCAAAGCTCAAATTTGACTGCGAGTATATCAATCCTGATTTAAACTATTTAAGTCGATGAAAGAACTGTACTAATAAAGACGTTTTGATGTGCAAATGCTACAATATGGCACAAAATTTTGTCTCACATGCAGCATTGTATCTTTATAAAGTCGTTCATTCAATAATCGATACTGAAATAGCCAACTGTTTTTTGTATAGATAAATATTTTGGAACTTGGTATGCGTAAGTAGTTATTTTTATAAACACTATTAGGTAAAGTATTATATGTAATTAATGGATGTAAAGTATTTTAATATTTATATTGTTTTTTTATAATAATCGGTATACCTATCTATTTTGTATGATATAATAATACACATTTTCGCTGTCTTGTACCTTTAGTAAGTAATTTTATTATAGTAGAAAGGTGTTAGAACTAAACTAGACTTGAATCAGATTGAATTTGTGACTAAATGTCTATTGATGTCTAGTCTTAGAGAGTAGATTTAACCTTCGTAAATTAGTGTATTTAATAAGAAATATAACCTTTTTGATATTATGTAGGTAAGTTAAATATTCACTTTAGCACACCTATGATAAAATGTACTTAAAGTACTTACTATTTAGATTTTGATTCGATTTGCACACAATTTTATGCAATTAAACTGTACATTCACATACCCGAAAACTAGATCGTTAAGTCACCCAATTAATAACTGTAGTATATTTTTATATGTTAGCAATTAAATGATAAAAAAAATAATCACGGACATTTCACACATCACACTCTAGTCTGAAACTAAGCAAAGCTTGTACTATGGTAGTACAATCTAGTTTATGATAATCTTTCAAATTTTCCGCGAATCGGAACTTTAAATAAAGTTAATATGACTGATAGAATATTGAGTTCCTTTATTTATATAATATATTATTATGTGAAAATAATTTTGGAATCTAAATTAAGTTGTTTTTCACCGCAGACTGGCCTATATAATATAACAGTTATATTTTCTCATAGTTTTCTGGTAAGATTTTTTTAATGTAATGTGAATGAAATGAGATGAGACTGATGATTTAAAGTTAGGTAAGATCGGAATGATGGGAATATAAAAGAAAGTATGCATAGATTGTTTAGCTTTCTATAATTATGTGTTATTAAGTTAGTAAGTGTAGTGTAGGACGCCCTCCGGCGAGATGGAGCGACGATCTGCGTAGTGTAGCTGGCAAACACAACATGAGAAGAGTCGAAGACCGGGCTCAGTGGCGCGTCGTGGGAGAGACCTACGTCCAGCAGTGGACTGATATTGGTTGATGATGTGTAAAGGGGTTATTTGGGTTAATTTGCTAAAGTGTACGTTCATTATTATTTTCTACTGCTCAGGTAAAATGTACTAGTTAAATATTATATTCATAGGATACAATGTACGAATGTCTATAATTACTAAGCAAGATAATTTTTGCAGTCAAACACTTTTTCTAGGTACACTTTGTAGTGTAGTACCTAGTAAAATACCTACCTAACTTTTTAACTGAACTTACTATAATAAGCATGTGAAATCGATTTATAAAAAATATTTTTAACTATGATATTGTGAGTAGTTTTAACTAGCTTTATCTAAGATTTTTATGTACTCCTCGAAATTAAGTTATACCTACAGAGTATTTTATATTTTAATGACTAAACTGTTGTTCCTATATACATGTTTAGTTACCTACTTTTATAATTATGAAATAAATGAATATCTGAATACTGTGTAGGTTTGTTCTATATCTACAAAATGTATTATTTAGTCCTTAATAATGTGCAAGCTCAAATTATCAAATTAAACTACTCTTGGTTATTTAATTTCATTGTAATAACGATATTTAAAAAAAAAAATCAACTACGTAGATTCTTCTTTGCCCATGACTATTTGATTAACGGTAAAAAGGGCATATTCAATTCCTGCAAGTTTATCTATGGGATACTAATACACATACTACCTATGTCAGATTAATTAGATTATATTGAAATGTACCCACAATCTTTAATAAGTAAGTAATATTAAACATTATGTAAACTGTATAATTGGTGTCAATGTTTAGTGTTTAGCAACATTTATAAATTATTTGGTGTCTAATATTCGAAGCGTTTTATTTATAATCCATGTTAATTATAATTATAAATTACAATTAGGTTTTTTAGCACTGTTTTAGTTGAAGATATACCGACTAGTAACTTTTAATCTTCATCTGAATGTAGTTTATTTACATTAGTACAGTGTATTTATGTATTATCCAAATCAATGAGGTTTATTTCGGTTAACCTTCTGAACGAATGACCTTATTAGGTATGAAAAATCTACTATTTCACTCATTCATTCGCTAGGATAGTATGTTCTGTGCACGTTCAATAGAAGTCATTCAGTTTATCTGTATAGTCTGTAATTAGAATTATCAATCATTCACTCACTCATGAAAACAAGCGTTGTGAAGCGAAGCGTCTATTTTCCGAAAATATAAGACGAAAATACTCTAAAATAACAGTTTATTTATCAAAATGAGCGCCCCGAACGGGATGCTATACGGTGGCGATGAGATAGGCGCTCTAGTGTTCGACCCCGGCCACCATTCTTTACGAGTTGGATATGCTCAGGAAGATACTCCAAAAGCTGATATTCCAGCGGTTATAGGTGTTGGTCCAGCTACTCATATACCCGAGCCTGAAGAAAAAGTTCCTGATGGCACTGTCACGCAAAGCGGTAAGTTACAAAAGAGTTTTCATATCAATTTTTGTAGGCAAACTTCTTGGACTTTTTAGTCTCACTATAACGCTTAAAAAAAACAACTACATGTTTCCCGCGAATAAACAAGCTTTTATTGATCAAAGGGCTAAAGCTAGGTATTTTAAGTACAAGTATTAAGGATAGGGTGACCAGATGCAAATTTTAAAAGTCCTGACAAAATTCCTGATTTTCGGCCAAAATTCCTGACATCATGTTTAAGTTTTTTTTTTCTTTTTTTTTTCTTAACCTATATTGTCCCACTGCTGGGCAAAGGTCTCCCCCAAAGTCTTCCACTCATCCCGGTACTTGGCGACATTCCACCAATCTTTTTCGTGCGCGTCCAGGTCATCCTTCCAACGCCTTTTCGGCCGACCCCGCCGTCGCCTTCCAACCTCCGGCACCCATGGGGTGACGATGTTAGCCCACTTCTCGGCTGGCATCCGGCTAACATGACCCGCCCACTCCCATTTGAGCTTTGCTGTTTTGCTCCCTACATCGGCAATGCCTGTCATTGAGCGCAGCATTGTGTTCCGCACCCGGTCGATGCGTTTGAGGCCGAGAATGCTGCGCTCCATTGCTCTTTGGCAAATCGAGTTTAGACTTCTGTGACTCAGTCAATGACTAAGTCTGAGCACCGTAGGTTAGGACGGGCAAGATACACATGTCGATAAGTTGGCGTTTAAGTGATATAGGGAGGTCACCCTTCATGTGTTCTTTCAGTAGCTCTTCCAGGCACGATACGACGGTGGATCTCTTTGTCCTGCCTGTTTTCGAAGCTCGCTAACTGGCCCAAGTAAATATACTCATCGACATACTGTATAACTTGCCCATCTACCTCGACCCTACGTTTCGTGCTGTTGGTCATTATTTGAGTCTTTGAACGGTTAATTCGAAGTCCAAAGAATGCTTTAGACTATAAAACGCTTTTGCGTAATCCACAAAGGCGATGTATAGAGGTTTATGAAATTCGGAATATTTTTCTATGATTTGGTTTAAAGTATGGTGGTCTGTGGTAGAGAAGTTTTATAACAAAACTAATTTTATTCTACATATCCGCAATAATTCAAAAGCTATTTCAAAATAAAAATTAATTATTGAATCCAGTACGTTTAATATTATATATCAATGTTGAAAGGCTTGTGAAGCGAAGAGTCTATTTTTTTACTTAAAAGGTTTTTTTTTGTTGATTATTTAAATTGTTTAATATTATATGTCAATGTTGATTGTTTGATGTCAAAATCGTAAAAAGTTGATTACAATTAATGACAATTTCCTTTTTGTTATTGTGACTAACTATAAAAGTTTATAGTGTAAAAAAAATATTGTTTCATTTATTTGCCGAGAAATTCCTGACATTTCCCTTTTCCGGCCGCATTCCTGACATATGTCTAAAATTCCTGACATGTCAGGAAAATTCCTGACATCTGGTCACCCTAATTAAGGAACCCTCGGTTCATAAAAGAATTTGTGAAAGTTAGGTTATCAATCTCATAATACATATCTCTAATTAGTGAATCAGACACAACTACATAGTATTTATGTTCATCACACAAACAATTGCTCTGGGTGGGAATCAAACTCACAACCAAGAGAGAGCTACCAACTGAACTGTGACGTCTGTCAATATAACTTTAGCTAAACTTAGAATAGTATATGTATAAATACTAAATTAATAAGTTTGTTGCCCATTCTTGTAGGCTCTGGTCGCGTGGAACTGGTACCTAGAAACACCTTGTATGTAAGACGATTCTAAATGATCCGCGTGATTTTACTGAATAAAGTAATTTTGACTTTGACTTAGTTTTATCTTATTCATATACTAACATCATTATTCATGTTAAACATCTTTGCCCAGTAGTGGGACGATTCAGGCCCAGGAAAGAACTATAATAAAATATCTTTGCACTATCCAGGCACAAAAACAGGAGACCTCAGCTACTACATAGATATGACCCAGCTCCACGCGCCCCGTCCGCACATGGAAGTACAAACCTACATGAAGGACGGACAGATTGACAACTGGGACTTATTCGAGAAGATGCTCGACTACTGCTACTCTAAGGTGAGATAAACTTATAAAGGCGCTTAAGCCTGCAAAGTTACATATTTTGTAAATAAATAGATATACTTGACTAAACCGTGTTTAGATTTAAGTATGTATTGTATTATAATTATAAATATATTTAGATTATAAATAGATTTGTGAGTTTGATTTTTTTGATGATCACGGGTCGAACTGAACTCACAAATCATGGTAAATATCCCGTTTATAATGAAAACTATGTTCAAAACCATGATAATTTCAAATATTGTAATAATATTAATAAATAAAATATTGTTTAATAAAGCAAGCATACTTTATTTCATTGATTAAACATAGTACACACTATAATAAAACATATATTCCAGGTAATCCGTTCTCCATCTGAGCATCATCCAGCTCTCTTCACCGAAGCGGTGTGGACATCTCGACCGGCCCGAGAGAAACTGGCCGAGCTGCTGTTTGAGAAGTACAATGCGCCTGCATTCTTCCTCGTCAAGAGTGCTGTGTTAGCTGCTTTTGCCAACGGGAAGAGTACGGCTATGGTGGTAGATGCCGGAGCTAGTCAGACTTCAGCCGTACCCGTTGTTGACGGGTGAGTAAATATTCACTAGTTTGTTGTGTACTAAATATTAGTCAAAGTCAAAAGTCAAAAATTACTTTATTCAGTAAAATCACGCGGATCATTTAGAATCGTCTTACATACTAGGTGATTCTAGGTGCCAGTTCCACGCGACCAGAGCCTAGAAGAACGGGCAACAAACTTACGGACTGGTTCAAATACAATTATTCTTTGATAATAAGACCTAGGCGGCGATGGCAAGACGAGCTCGATTCGTATGACAAGGATTGGTCATTAACAGCCCAAGACCGAGATCAATGGAAGAAGGAAGGGGAGGCCTTTGCCCTGCAGTGGGAAAATTCAGGCTTATAAATAATAATAATATAATGAACAAATAAATAAAAAACGACGTGTGTCACTCGGGGACTGCCGCGGTAAAGCTATTGCATAGCATTTTTTGCTGGATTACGCATGTGCAGTAACGCCGATACAACCAATGCCACCTAGAGGCGAGTTGCTGAACTAAAGAGACAAGCGTGATATTTCAAAAAGTCACTAAAAATTCTGCTATTCATCGATAGATGGCCAAACTAAATAGTATCACCGCTGTGCCGGTCGGAGAGGGAGGTGTTAGATTATTTTCGTTACGGAATTTCTGAATTCGGTCTCCACGCTCAAGGCCCGCAATAGAAGCTATGCAATAGCTAAATATGTATTCTATAAATAAACCTTTTTATGTTAAATAGATATGCAATAGTAAGCGCGGCGGCTCGTTCGCCGATCGGCGGGGACCACCTCGCAGCGCAAGCTAAGGCAATGCTAAACAACATGCACATACAGATGCTACCCATCTACAGCATACAGGTAATATATGTATAAATATTCACGGACAATTTAAAGTCAAATATTTCTTTATTCAATAAAATCACGCGGATCATTTAGAATCGTCTTACATACTAGGTGATTCTAGGTGCCAGTTCCACGCGACCAGAGCCTAGAAGAACGGGCAACAAACTTACGGCCTGGTTCCTACCGCTTTTTTATATGATCCTTCTTACAAAGAATTACAATTAAACTAAATTAAGTACTGAAGTTTCAGTGCGGTGTCAATTTAACTTAGTAATAATTTAATGAGTTAAAAAAGAAGAGTAAAAAAAGCTATACGTAATTCACACATCACACTCTACTCTCAAACTAAGCAAAGCTTGTACTATGAGAACTAGACTGATAGAATACTTATATACATAATTTTTTGTAAATACATACATAGAAAACAATATTTATTTATTTAGTTACTACCAACTATTTATTATTTATTTAGTTACTACCAACTGAGCTGTGACGTCTGTACAAAAATGTTCCTTATACATCAGAATAACATCATGTAGTCGGGGATATTGCAAATCCGCGAATCTACTATACGTAAATGAATAAATTATGTTGGCAATCCACACAGCATCATCTAGCCCCAAGCTAAGCAGAGCTTGTGTTATGTACTAGAAGACTGACAAACTTAATGCAATATATTACATAGATACATATTTGTACTATACATATAAAATACCCAGAACACCCGGAATAAATATTTGCAGATCGTACAAACATTTATCCCAAGGCGGGAATCGAAACCGCAACCTCTGCGTCGCAGGCGGACCATCGCCCACCGCGCCACATCGGTCGTCTTTATAATAATGACCGTGACATCACTGAACGGCCCTGACGGAAGACCAGCGTTGGTTGCCAGTCAACCAACCTATGCTGAGTCAGGGTACGTTTTACGATGCTTATATTTAATTATTATTATTTACATGTATTATCTTTTAGTTTTTGTGTCGTAAATCAATGTTTTGATTCTGATTCTTTTTGATTCTAATGTATAATATCTTTATAATTATATGTTATTCTTGTAATGTTTCAGAGCAAAGAAGTGATTCGCGAGAGAGAAAGGGGTCGCTATACATTAAAACCTCTCCCGGCCGGCCTTACCGCCAGCTGGCAACAATATATGCTCAAGAAACAGTATGAAGACTTTGTACATTGCGTCGCTCAGGTTACAATTTTTTTTTTTTTAAACACTCATATTTTTATTTGCAACTACAACCACATAATTTAAAATGATATATAAAATGATGCCGTTCCTGTCACGGCATCATTTTAAAGCATAGCAATTTATGTCGTATTTCTGTAACAATACGGTTGAATGTATAGGCGACCAAGAAATTGGTTTACCACTCTAAGGCTGAATATCATTTGCACGTACAAAACGTCAAGGGCTATTTTCGCTTGACAGATAACTGCTGCGTCAGAATCTGTCAATCTGTAATCCTTAGCGAATAATTATGTTACTGGGAGATGTCATCAAAGTCAAAGTCAAAGATTCTTTATTGCTTGCAATACATAATAATAATAAATTATAATAATCAAATCTATTAAATCATATACATGTTATAATAGATGACAAATGATATATAGTATCAATGTATTCTGCTTATGACTAGGCATGCAATAATTAGATTTACAATTAATTACAATAATATAAATGTCAATGAGTGAATTTTAAATAATAATAATCATAACAATTTAAATAAATGTCAAAAGTGGTAAACCAATTTCTTGGTCGCCTATACATTAGTAAAAAATTAAAATCCCTTGCCATGCCGTCCCGGTCTGCGCAGGCCCTTACAGTTTACGCACGAATTATATATAGGCAGGTATCCAATGAAAGAAATTAAAATTGCTTACTAAACTAATTAAAATTATGAAAATAAAAGCAATAAAATTGAAATAAAATAATGACAACTATAATATTTATGACAACCAATGTGGTGCGGTGGGCGATGGTCCGCCTGAAACGAGGGAGGTTGCGGGTTCGATTCCCGCCTTGGGATAAATGTTTTAACGCTATTGATTTAATTTAGCTTGGGGCTAAATGATGTTGTGTGGATTGTCCAGCATTATTTATTAAAAAAAATGTATATAAGAATTCTATCAGCAATCTAGTTCCCATAGTACAAACTTTGCTTAGGACTAGAGTGTGATGTCCATGAATATTTATTTATAACTTATTTATCCGTGGAAAGAGAGGGGGGAGACCTTTGCCCAGCTGTGGGACAGCGTAGGTTGATAAAAAAAACTTATTTATATGTATTTTCCAGGTATCAGAGAATACATACGAAGAGAGAGTAGCAGTTAGTATGCCGATGGTCCACCACGAATTCCCCGGAGGATATCATCAGGATTTTGGCCCGGAGAGAGTCAAGCTAGCCGAGTGCCTGTTTGAACATTCATTGGCTGCACATCATTTAGGTAACTATTATAATATAATAAGTTTTATTAAATAATATTGTAGCGCCATCTATATCGCTACATGATGATTTACATCGTAGTCTACAAAACCGACCAACAGATGGCGACAAATCCTAGATCGCGCAAACGAAGTTATCACGGAGTTTGTACATAAGTAATACAGAATACTATCCATCGGTCCGAGCGACCCCGAGACAAAGGTCGCTCGGTGTGGAAGATCTTCCCTTTTCGTAGGAGATACCACAACCTATCTCCTCAATATAATAAGTTATCTTACTAATATTATAAAGGTGAAAGTATGGATGGATGTATGTTTGTTGTAAAATAAAAAAATAAATAAATAAAAATAAATAAAATCAAACAGACAAACAAAATAATAATAATTATTTAGTTTGTTCGGCAGGCTTTACAATTCAAAGGTTTTAAATCAATACCCAAAGGTTAGCTGGTAGAGAATGCTATTTGTAGCATTAAGGGCCTGCGCAGACCGGGACGGCATGGCAAGGGATTTTAATTTTTACTAATGGACATTCAACCGTACTGTTACAGAAATACGACATAAATTGCTATGCTTTAAAATGTGCCGTTCCGTTCACGTTCAATGCCGCGGCATCGTTTTAAAGCATATAAATTTATGTCGTGTTTCTGTAACAGTACGGTTCAATGTCCATTAGTAAAAAAAGGTAGCACTCCGGGTGTGCCGGCAGAAGTGAAAACTTCAATATTAACGTTGTGTTTTCACTTCTAAGTTTTCACATAAAAATATAACCACAGACGTCATAATGACAATGACAATCACAATGACACAGACACATTCGCGCAAGCGCCCTGTGCCGCCTAAACAGAGTCAGCACACTCAGGCACGGTAGAAAGAGTGGGAGATACTAGTTCCTCTCCCTTTCCCTCGATCTTACGCTTTCGATCAACGTCACGTGACCCTGACGCGAGTTTGAAAGTTTTTACCCACCCAGCGCCGCTAAAGAAGTTTTCACTTCAAAAATTAAAATCCCTTGCCATGCCGTCCCGGTCTGCGCAGGTCTTAAGTTCGCCTGTACACTACTTTAAAGTGCAATAAAGAATTTCCTATGTATCTACATTGTGTTGCAGTGTGCGCGGCGGCGGGCGCGTGCGACGCGGACGCGCGGCCCGCGCTGTGGGGCTGCGTGCTGCTGAGCGGAGGCGCCGTGCCCGCCGGGTACAGCGAGCGACTCGCCAGAGAACTGACCGCCAGGTAATGTACCCTGTACCCACCCGCCAGCGAATGTACCCTGTACCCACCAACTTCTAAATTGTACTTACCGCCAGGTAATGTACCCACCAACTTCTAAATTGTACTCACCGCCAGGGAATGTACCCTGCCTTGTACCCACCAAATTCTAAATTGTACTCACCTTCAAGTAATGTACCAACTTCTAAATTGTACTCACCGCCAGGTAATGTACCCTGCCTTGTACCCACCAACTTCTAAATTGTACTCACCGCCAGGTAATGTCAAAGTCAAAATCAAAATTACTTTATTCAGTAAAATCACGCGGATCATTTAGAATCGTCTTACATACTAGGTGATTCTAGGTGCCAGTTCCACGCGACCAGAGCCTAGAAGAACGGGCAACAAACTTACGGCCTGGTTCCTACCGTTTTTTTATATGATCCTTCTTACAAAGAATTACAATTAAAATGTACCCACCCGCCAGGGGAACTTACCGACAAAAAATGTACCGCTACGACTGGCGAGAGAATTCCATCTAATCAACCTAGTTCCCATAGTACAAGCTATGCTTAGTTCTGGACTAGAGTGTGATGTGTGAAATGCCTATGAATATTTATTTATTTATCTATCTAGCTACATGATAAACTGCATCGTAGTCTACGCAACAGACCAACAGATGGCGCTGACAAATCCTAGATCGCGCAAACGAAGTTATAACGGAGTTTGAACATAAGTAATACAGAATACTATCCATCGGTCCGAGCGACCCCGAGACAAAGGTCGCTCGGCAAAGAACATCTTCCCTTTTCGTAGGAGATATCATCTCATGACCATATTTGTATAAGGATGTAAGGATGAAATAAATAAATATTTATTTTTTGACGTGACAACGTCTTATAATTCGATAGAGCCGGCTGCACGCACGAAAAAACATGACTCATGAGGCGTTCTAAGGCGTTCCATGAAGTGTGAGAGCGCGGAACGAGCGACAAAGAAGCACAATCGGCCTTTGCGTTCGTTGTCACGTTCAACTATCTTCAGTAAACCGACTTTACAGACAACCATTTTTTGTATTTTCCAGGGCGCCACATTCGCATCGTCTAAAAATGCACGCTTCAGCTCCGCCGGCTGAAAGGAGATTCGCTGCCTGGATCGGTATGTAACTAATAAATAATACTGGACAATCCACACAACATCATCTAGCCCCAAGCTAAGCAGAGCTTGTGTTATGGGTACTAGAAGACTGACATACATAATACAATACATAGATAGATATCTTTTAGTATACATATAAAATACCCAGAACACTCGGAATAAATATTTGCAGATCGTACAAACATTTATCCCTACGCGGGAATCGAAACCGCAACCTCCGCGTCGCAGGCGGACCTTCACCCGCCGCGCCACATCGGTCGTCGAATAATGTTACATATATAAAATACATAAGAATCAGTTGAGCTATCTACATACCGTTGCAGATTATTTATAGATAGCTTAAATGATCCAATTGTACCAATTGGAGGCCTCAAGATAGCATTGCCGCGCTGAATAAAAGTCTAACGGCGGAAACCGCCCTGAAAAATCGGTCCGCTCTCCAATTATTATTATTGCTACACCCAAACTTGGGTACATTATGTGAGTACTAATAAGACCTAGATATAAACATAATGATGACAATAAAATACTTAATACTGAACCCAAATCACGATTGATCCGAGTTTGACACATAGTATTTATTTGATTTTTTCGTTGATCATCGTTCGAGAAACCGGCCGTAAGTTAATTTTTATTTTACAGGTGGTTCGATCTTAGCATCAATCGGTTCCTTCCAACAGATGTGGATATCTTCGCAGGAATACGACGAAGGAGGGAAAGGTCAACTAGAAAGAAAATGCCCATAATTATTTATATAAATCTATTATCAACACATTTCAAGCGAAAACGGCATTAATGCCTTGATCACACGTACCGAGTAAACTGGCGAGACAGTGACGTATTTAAGATACACTGCGCGCTAACGCTGCAACGTTCAACAGTAAAACTGATGTCGACGCGCAGTGTATCTCAAATACGTCACTGTCTCGCCGGTTTACTCGGTACGTGTGATCAAGGCATAACGATAAAAACCAGTGTGATAGATAATTTCTAAAAATCACATTACGCTCATATGCAATAGTGTATAGGGGCCCCGATTGTGCTAAATTGTAACGTAAACGGTTCGTATAAGCAGCAGCTAAGGTTTGTAGCGCCATCTATCTCGCTACATGATGAACTACATCGTAGTCTACGCAACAGACCAACAGATGGCGACAAATCCTAGATCGCGCAAACGAAGTTATCACGGAGTTTGAACATAAGTAATACAGAATACTATCCATCGTTCCGAGCGACCCCGAGACAAAGGTCGCTCGGCAAAGAATATCTTCCCTTTTCGTAGGAGATACCACACCAATCTCCTCAGGTTCACCAACGTAACGTGTACGTAGCGTGTGCTTCGTATCGCTGTAAACGCTAACCGCTCATCTTTCCGTTCGTGTGACAGCGGTTATGTCACAATCTTCGGCTCACTAACGTTCGAATGTTGAACGTGTTTGGCTACACGCTTATCGCGATCACAAAATACGTACGTTGGTGAACCTTAGCTGCTGCTTAGACGAACTGTTTACGTTACAAATTTAACACGATCGGGGCCTAAATACAATACTAATTAGGTTTTGACTAATCTCATCTTATCACCGTCTTGAAACGTTATATAAAGAATGGCTAGATCTGTTGGCTAACTTGTTCATGAGACGAATGTACGTGTAGTATTTTAGGTAATAAAAGTAAAACACGTTCATTCAAGTACTGAGAAACAACTGACTTTATTGGCATACCCACATCGTAATATATAGATAAGTACCGACATATAGCTTACTTACAACATCTCTCTTCATCTAAAAATCTTATTTCTTAAAACATTAACTTATTAGATAATCTATATAGGTGAACTTATATTAATAACAAAGGACTTTAATACAAAACTATTTTTATCAGATACTAAATATAACAGAGGCGTAGATAGGGGTATATTCTAATATTTAGGCATTCACAAATCTATCAGGAGGATTAACTACCCTGCCACTACGAGTTGTTTTGCAAAGTGCGGGCGCAGCCGACATTAATGATCTCATCTCTCCTCCCAACGACAATGATGGCTGTGAGACCGACGGGGTTTCTATATCAACAACATGACTCGGTAAAAAATCATAGCTACCTGTCAAGCTACGGTTATTTGTAGTTTTCACATTTGGTTTTATGATATGAGCTCTATTACGTCGATAAGTACCGCCGTTGTCCACTTTCACCCAATATGATCTATCAGTATTGGCTTCTTTTACTACCTGAGCGTCTCTCCACACTTTACCGTCTTTCATGCGGACTCGTTCGCCCGTTGATAACGGAGCTAGCGGTTTAGTACCCTTATCGTATTGATTTTTCATTTTTTCTGTTTTATCGTGCCTTACATTGCGAACCTGCTCCGGTTTAATTAGTTTAGGTACCAAAGTATGCGCAGCCACAGGAAGCCTAGTATTGAGAGACCTACCCATAAGCAGCTGTGCCGGAGAGTAATTTTCTCCTGTCACCGGTGTGTTTCTGAAATTAAGCAACGCTAACTGCCACTCCGTGTTGTCCTCCGTGGCTTTTTTAAATAAACGTTTAATTGTTTGTACGTTCCGTTCGGCTAACCCATTTGATCGAGGATACAGCGGAGAACTGGTCACGTGACTGAATTCCCATTTTCTAGTAAATTCCGTGAATTCTGACGACGTAAATTGTGTTCCGTTGTCTGTAATAACTTTTTTAGGTATACCAAAACGCGAAAACATACATTTCATTTTAGCAATTACAGTATCACTTCTTAAGTTAGGTAAATATACCACCTCAACATATTTAGAGTAGTAGTCTACCACTAATAGGTAATGCCGCTTATCTAGCTCGAATAGATCAGCCGCCAGCACCTCCCAGGGCAGGTGCGGCGTGGGGTGCGGCGCCAGGGGCTCGCGCGGCGGCGCGGCGCGGTGCCGCTGGCAGGGCTCGCAGCGCGCCACACACTCCTCGATCTCCGCGCCCATTCCGGGCCACCATATCGCTTCTCGAGCCCGTTTTTTACATTTTTCAATTCCGAGATGTCCTTCATGAATACGCTTGAGCATTTCTTTACGCAAACTTCCGGGAATAACTACCCTATTGTTACGAAACAAGACCCCATTTATATCGTGTAATTCGTCTCTGAATAACCAATAAGGTCTTACTATTGCAGTCACCTGATTTTTGTCATTTGGCCAACCTTGATAATAATAATTCATAACGGAAGACAAAACTGCATCTTTACATGTTTCGGATTTAATTTGATCTAATCGTTGACTCGTCGCATCCACACTCTCATACATCGCATTGACGTGCACCGTGACGTCCCCCTCGCACCCGTCTGCGCTCGAGCCTCTCTCGACCGCCGCTCGCGATAACGCGTCCGCTTTATGCATAAACCTACCTGGCTTATAAACCACGTTCAGACAATACGCTTGTAACTTTAATAACATACGCTGTAACCTCGGCGGAGTTTCATTGAGCGCTTTTCTAAATATAATCTCAAGGGGTTTATGATCACTCTCAACTTTTATTTCACTGTGCCCGTAAATATATTGGTGAAACCTCACACACCCAAAATAAATAGCAAGCATCTCTTTTTCAATTTGAGCCCATCTCTTCTCCGTCGAGGTCAACGTACGTGCTGCATACGCCACAGGCCGGCCGCCCTGCAGCAGACAAGCTCCAAGCCCGTACGAGCTCGCGTCCACTGACACCGTTACCTGTTCGTCCGGAGAGTAATAACGTAGAACAGGTGCTGCGCTTATCGCCGATTTTAATTGCTCAAACGCGTGATCGTGTACATGCACCCATTCAAACTCAACATCTTTTTTTAATAACGCTCGTAACGGAGATGCAATAGTAGAATAACTCGGAATAAATCTCGATAAATAATTAGTCATCCCCAGAAACCGCTCTAATTCTTTTCTATCATTAGGCTTCAAAATGTGATTTATCGCACGAACACGATCCGACATTGGACTGATCCCTGAACTATTTAACGTGTGTCCCAAGAAATTCACTTCAGCAACATTGAAAGCACATTTTGTTTTGTTAAATTTAACACCGTATTGTAAAGCTCGCCTTATCACCTCTTTGAGGCGCTGATCATGCTCGTTTCTATTGCGCCCCCACACTAAAATATCATCCGCAAATATTTCCACACCCGTCATAGAAAATATTTTATACATTTCATGATGAAATATTTCAGGCGCACAGTTAATTCCAAATGGCATTCGAAGCCATCTATATCTACCAAAAGGTGTAGAAAATGTACATAATTTTGAACTCTCTTCGTCCAATCTCAGCATCCAGAAACCATTTTTTGCATCTAATTTTGAAAAGACCTTTGCACCAGATAAGTTACTAGTAATCTCTTCTAGCGTTGGTAGTTGAAAATGACAACGGCGTACAGCTTTATTTAAATGATAAGGATCTAAACATATCCGCAGCTTATCAGGTTTCTCCACTATCACAATATTAGATACCCAGTCGGTTGGTGCATCCTCTTTGACAATAACCCGCAACTTTAACATATTCTCTAATTCTTGTTTTAATCTAGGCATAATTTTTATTGGAACTTTTCTAGATGCATTTACCACAGCTGGTACAGTTTTATCAATTTGAATTTTATAAATGTTAGGTAAACAACCTAATCCCACAAATACTGATTCATCAATTTTAATTTCTGATATATCACTGCGCACAATAAGTTTAAGGTCTCTGCAGGCCCTAATACCAAGTAAATTAGTGCAATTTAGATTTAACACATACATTTTTTGTCAAGTTTGTAATTTATTATGACATACCAACGGTTCAAAATATCCAATTACAGGTAATTTAGCTTTGCTTACTTCTCTTAATATACAGTTATTTTTTTTCAAAATATTTTCCTCAAACCCGGCCTCCTTAAATGACCGTAATGACATTATCGAAGCTTCTGCGCCGCTATCTAGTTTGAAATTAATTTTAACATTGTCAATAAACACATCTTGAAACCACGATTCGCTATCTCCGCCTATTTCATCCACAGACAAGCTACACAGTAACGACTCACGTATCTCGTCGCAGTCCTCCAATTCTTCATCCTCTTCTACTTCTCCTACAAACCTCGCACGACACAATCGAGCATAATGACCTACTCGATCACACCTATAACACTTCACACCACGCGCTGAACACTTATCTCCAGCTCCGTGCTTGCGACCACAACTATCACAAGAGATAACCGCACTATCACGATTACGATAAAACTGCTGCTGCCTTGCTGCTCCTTGGGCCGCAGGACGGATGAAAGGACGCCGCGCGGCCCCCGCGCGCACCGCCTCCAGCGCCAGCTCGGCGCCCGCGGCGGCGGCGCTGGTGGCGGCGGCGCCGGCCGCGGTCGCGCGCGCTGCCCCGCACGCCTCCGACTGCTTGCTAGCATTCTCCGCCGCTCGACACCATGTCACCGCTTCTTCCAAGTTTAACTTTGTTTTCGCTAACAAACGTTCCCGCATTCCCGAATCTTTGATGCCTCGAATAATTTGAGTCAATATAAGGCTTTCGCGTAATTGACCAAATTCACACGATTTGCTTTTATATTTGAGCGCACTCAGATACTTGTCGAAACTATCGTCGCGCTGATACGTTTCAAAAAACACATGCCGTTCGTAATTAATATTTCGTGTAGGATCACAATGCAGCGCAAACTTTGACACCAATTTATCGTAATCAGTTTTTTCTTCGTCCTTCAAATCTAACTCCTCTAAAATGTCTCGTCCGCCTTTGCCGATGACATGTAAAAACAATGCACACTTCTCCCTAGACGTTGCATTTTCCTTGCCCGCCGCAATCAAATAATACTCAAATGCCAACTTCCATTCTCGCCAATTAGTAGCCATGTTGCCATCTTCGCTCATGGCGGCCGGTTGTTGCAACGCCGTGTAAACGCATTGCTGCTTATCTTGAGCTGTTTCCGACTTCAACGACATGTTTTTCACTCCCAATACAATGCCACTGTACTTTTTTCGCTAAGACTAGCTTATAATCCACACCTGACACCATGTAGTATTTTAGGTAATAAAAGTAAAACACGTTCATTCAAGTACTGAGAAACAACTGACTTTATTGGCATACCCACATCGTAATATATAGATAAGTACCGACATATAGCTTACTTACAACAGTACGTGCATTTTTAAAATAGTATCTTTTAACGTATAGAAAAATACAGAAATTGTATTAAAAATTGTCAGCATTGATAAAATTAAATTTAAGTATTGTAAAATGATTTGTATGAATGTGAATGAATTGAAATAAAATAGTTGTAAGTTATTTGTTGTTTTTTTTTTTATTTCCTTCTTTTTTAATATTGATATTTAAAACTTATTAATAATTACTATCATAAAAACTAACTGAGGCAAAAAAGTCAATGAGTGTCATGAATATTAAATTTTAGATAAAAAAAGCAATATCCAGGTAAGTTAAAATAAAAAAACAATGTATTAGTTATCAATCTGTAATATCGACAGACACACCTTAAAACATAACTTATTATATATACAATAAATAGACATAGGCATAAACTTGATTTAAAAAAAAATTGTATACTTGGAATTTTTTGCAAACTTAAAATCTAAGACAGAACTTTAATTATAGAGACGTTATACAAGTTCATTCTTAACTTATTAAATATTTATTTATTTTAAATAATATATTTGATAAACGATATGGCTTAACCATCGGTTAAATTAAGTAGCGTTATATAAGTTTAAGATTTTCGTTGTCAATTCGAAAAAATGTATGTTCATTCCAAAGAATCTCGATTATATTGTGTAGATGATATCTGAAACAAAAATAAATTATTAATTACAAGAAATAATGTATGCATTGTAATTATGACTGGGGGTCGTGGGTTCGAATCCCACCAAAGAAAAAACATGTATATGGCGAACACTGGCGTCTGTTTTGAATGATTCTTGTGATTTTTATAATCAGACTAAGATAATAAATATAAGATAAGAATTATTTTACCTTCGACTAAGCAGTGATAGCTCCGTGTTCATCCTCAATATGTTTTTTAAAAAGTGCTCGGTCCCCGGACTCAAACCCACACGCCCCACACACCAGTATATCCGCCGCTTCTACTTCTTCGCTGTCCAAGTGTAGTGCAGCTAAACAAAAATAATACAATTAAATATTCACGGACAAATCACAAATCACATTCACTAGAGCAACGGCGGATCCAAGGGGGGGGTCATGACCCCCCCCCCCCCCCCTGAGCTGGTTCCAGGACTTAGGTGGACCACTAATTGAACATATTTTTTTTTAAATTTATATAAGTTCTTGACTTGACCACGAATATGTGACCCACCCCTGGCGCCAAAACATGATCGTGACCCCCCCCCTGGCGCCAAAACTTGATCGTGACCCCCCCCTGGAGCCAAAGCTGGATCCGCCCTTGCACTAGAGTGACTTAGTTTGGGAGTATCCAAACTAAGCAAGGATTGTACTATGGGAACTAGATTGCTGAAAGAATACTTATATACATTTTTCTTTGTAAATACATACATCCATAGAATACATAGTAACACCCATTACAGTACAAATATTTATGTTCATCACAAACATTTGCTGTTTGAGAATGTGGATTGTAGGTTGCAAATGTTTGTGTAATGGGGCGTCTAAACGGGCAATATTTTACGGCAATTTGTGGCTGCAATTATTGGCAAACATTGCCCAGCCATCAATAAAACATTTTAGTACATTTTATGGCTGAGCGATCAATTGCAGGCAACATGTTGCAATATGTTGTATTTAGTTGTGGCTACACATAAAAAACATTTTGACATATCAAAAAATATGTGGCTATAATGCCGGGCCATCCTTAAAATATTACATAGTGTGGCTGGTATTGGTAGCAATGTTGCCGGCCACAGTATTGTAGCCACAAATTGCCGTAAAATATAGCCCGTTTAGACGCCCCATAACAAATATATTTGTTAACAATCTGTTTTCCATAGTACAAGCTTGGCTTAGTTTGGGACTAGAGAGTGATGTGTGAATATTTATTTATTTTTAAATATACTTACTCATGTATGCTCTCGGTGCAGATTTTTGCTTGACATGGGTAGTAAGATGTGTGTCCAGCTGAAATATAAATATTTATTTGAAGAATTATTTAATATTAAGTAACTTTTTAAAATTAAAAAAAAAACAAGAAAAAGATTGGTGGAATGTCGTCAAGGACCGGGATGAGTGGAAGACTTTGCCCAGCAGTGGGACAATACAGGTTAAGGAAAAAAAAATCTTCTTATTTAAGTACGCTCTTGTCTGCGTAATGAGTGGAAGTCACGCCATTTATTTATTACTATACGACACGAGGGCAACCTTCATCTTTACTTGGCTCATGTAGTTTGTCCTGGGCCTTATATACACCGTGTAACTTTATACCATTATACATCCGAAAGGGGTGTATTCACACCGAGCATATGAATACATTGGTGAGGTCAAAGGTTCAAATTATCGACTTTGAAAATTCAATACAATAATAAAAAAAATATTATTAGAAATGTGTCAGCCCTATCCTATCTATCCACGTACGCGAGATTTCGCACTCACACATAGACAATTTTATGCGAGTGCCATGCTCCAGATTAAATCATAGTTACTACGGCCACAGATTCTACGGCGCGAAATGAGATTTTACGTATTTAAATACGTAGATTATGTTTAAGTACCTACTGTAATCATGAAACATGCTCCTCTTCTTATGTTCTCGTCAAAATGGTCGAGGATCGACTGTTGGACTTAGGTTACAACAAGGCATTCCCTCGCAACGCAGTATTATTTTAACACCACGCAGAGTCTAGTCTGGCTAATCTTTCCAACACGATGCTACAACAAAATAACTAAAACAGTTGTAGCATCGACACGACAAGATGAAGAGAACACCAATGACGTTGATACCAAAAGATGGGTATCGAACCCGCGACCCAGTTACTCACATGTTTCCTAGTCTGACCCCTGAAGGGACACCGCGCACATTGGAAGGAGGCTGTGGGCCGTCCAGAAGGGCCTTTAGTAAGGCACGCATGTTCCGACCTCTGGAACAAAATAACATTTTATTTTCTAAACTATAGCTCATGCCCTCGACTTTGTCATATGGGGCGTCTAAACGGGCAATATTTTACGGCAATTTGTGGCTGCAATCATTGGCAAACATTGCCCAGCCATCAATAAAACATTTTAGTACATTTTATGGCTGAGCAATCAATTGCCGGCAACATGTTGCAATGTGGCTGCAATAGTATGGCCTTTGATTCAGAACCCTTTAATGAGCCACACAATCCAGCAACAATGGCCGACGAAATGTCAAAAAATATGTGGCTATAATGCCGGGCCATCCTTAAAATATTGCATAGTGTGGCTGGTATTGGTAGCAATGTTGCCGGCCACAGTATTGCAGCCACAAATTGCCGTAAAATATAGCCCGTTTAGACGCCCCATTACGATAAGATTATATAAGATGAGTAAGGTAATTTAAGTAAGGGTATTTTTAACAACAAAACTAAACCGTCTAAAAAACTGAAAAGCAAAATATGATATATTTTTATTCTAAGCAACCCAGAACACCCGGAATAAATATTTGCAAATCGTGCAAACATTTATCCCAAGGCGGGAATCGAACCCGCAACCTCCGCGTCGCAGGCGGACTTTCGCCCTCCGCGCCACATCGGTCGTCGAAGTAGAAGTAATTGTCCGGTATCGGTCAGAAAACCTGTATTGCAGGCTATATTGCAATAATGTTTAAAGGTCAATCAATCAAATATTTCTTTATTCAATAAAACCACAAGGATCATTTAGAATCGTCTTACATACTAGGTGATTCTAGGTGCCACTTGATGTATTGATTACCATAATATGGTTTACATAATATGTAAAGCCACGTATTCATTAGTAAACATTGTTGATAAACTGTTTATGACTAGCTTATAGATCTATATTAATATTATAAAGAGGTAAAGTTTGTATATTTGTTCAATTGTAAGGGGTAATCTTGGGATCTACTGAACCGATTTTAAAAATTATTTCACCAATAGAAAGCCACATTATTGCTGAGTGTCATAGGCTATGTTATATTTTCAAAAAAGTAAGGATCCTTACTAAAACTTCAATTATGCCCAACGAAGTGGGCACGGGTGAGCTAGTTGTTTATAAACTAGATGTTTCGTCTTTCTCTCCACTCGTAGTGGGGAGCACGGCAACATGTATCGTAAACAATGTTTCATCACCTATGTTTATCAACTGTATATAAACAGTTACAGAGATGATGAACGAAGCGTGTGCTGTCTTTTTGATTTACGTATAGCTTTATTATACTTCTTTTTTTTAAACTCATTAGTGTATCATTACTAAGTTAAATTGACACCGCACTGAAACTTCAGTACTTAATTTAGTTTAATTGTAATTCTTTGTAAGAAGGATCATATAAAAAAACGGTAGGAACCAGGCCGTGAGTTTCTTGCCCGTTCTTCTAGGCTCTGGTCGCGTGGAACTGGCACCTAGAATCACCTAGTATGTAAGACGATTCTAAATGATCCTTGTGATTTTACTGAATAAAGTAATTTTTGACTTTGACTTTGACTAAACATTGTTTTTCAACAGTTTATATTTGTTTTGTTATCAAAATGTTTACTAATGAATACGTAGCTTAATGGTGACATAAAGTCAACGCTAACTATTTATAAGAAAGGGGGTTATTTAATTACCTTATGAGCTGACATTTCTTTGACAGCGTTACATTTAAAAGTGCATAGTTTGCAGCTGTATAGATATAGTTTGAAGTTGGGTGACGTCAGTAGTTCTATGGGGGGCGGTAGATCTCCCTTTTTCTTTCTCCCACGTTTCATTTTAGCCATGAATGGTGATGCTAGAGCTCTGGAAAGAAATAATAAATAATGCTGGACAATCCACACAACATCATCTAACCCCAAGCTAAGCAGAGCTTGTGTTATGGGTACTAGAAGACTGACATACTTAATACAATACATTACATAGATTCGCGGACATTTCACACATCACACTCTAGTCGTAAACTAACAAGCTTGTACTATGGGAACTAGATTGCTGATAGAATACTTATGTACATTTTTTTATATAGAATACATAGTAACACCATATACACAGAACAAATATTTATGTTCATCACACAAACATTTGCTCTAGGTGGGAATCGAACCTGGTCGAATCGGACCCACAGCATGGAAGGCAGAGCTACTACCAACTGAGCCGTGACGCCTGTCTAAAATAATGTAACGATAATAAGACGAAATGGGTCACCAGCTAGTTTAAATAAATGAATATTCACAGACATACACATTTTATTATCGCACCCCCAATCCCCATGTCAAGGGAAAGGTCGCGGATTCGAATCCTGTACCCCCAAGTACGAGTTTGTGCACACACGGATCGCAGAGACGCAATCGCCGAGCGCCACCGATTTTGTATGGAGATCCAAGCTTCTAAAGAAAGCTAGGGGCACTGATTGGATTTCCATACAAAATCGGTCGCGCTCCGCGATTGCGTCTCTACGATACGTGTGTGCACAAACTCGTACTTGGGGTACTGCTCGTTTATAAATACATTTGGCATTTTCCTAAATGAAATGAAATGAAATGAAATGAAATGAAATGAAATGAAATGAAATGAAATGAAATGAAATGAAATGAAATGAAATGAAATGAAATGAAATGAAATGAAATGAAATGAAATGAAATGAAATGAAATGAAATGAAATGAAATGAAATGAAATATTTATTTGCTCGAATACAGGTACATTTCATTTCATTTCATTTCATTTCATTTCTTTTCATTTCATTTCATTTCCTAGATAATCTTCTACTTACTTTGCTTTTTGTATTGCTTTTGCTCGTTCCAAAATCTGTAGCGGAGTCAACTGTTTTGAGTTATCAGTTGATTTAGAAGGTGTAGGTTCAGGCTGAAACAAATGTATCTACTTTTATAAAACTACTAATATATAAAAATGTGTGTAGTGCCAAAACATACAAATGAAGATAATTGAAAAAGTAAAATAAATAATGCTGGACAATCCACACAACATCATCTAGCCCCAAGCTAAGCAGAGCTTGTGTTATGGGTACTAGAAGACTGACATACTTAATACAATACATTACATAGATAGATATTTTTATTATACATATAAAATACCCAGAACACCCGGAATAAATATTTGCAGATCGTACCAACATGTATGCCAAGGCGGGAATCGAACCCGCAACCTTCCGTGTCGCAGGCGGACCTTCGTCTGCCGCGCCACATCGGTCGTCATACTCTTACTTCTTCGTCTTACTTTTAACATTGGTCAAAAATTCTTCTGTCAAATGAATCTATTTTATCATTTTAATATTGTTTTGAATAGAATAGCTGTTTTGCACATCCGCCTTTGTTCTACGATTACGACGAAATGTGTGTTGTTGTAAGTCAAATTAATGTCTTATCTATCTAAAATTATAGAATAATATTTGCAACACAGAAATAAAGTAAATAGAACTATATTTAACTATACTATACTATACAGGGTTACATGGAAAGTCGTGCTAGATCCGTTAAGGGCGTAGAGTACCCATCATTTCTGACTTATTTTACTAAGAAACACCCCACCCTAAACTTAACCCATTTCGAGATATTAGACTTTTAAATTTTTATTAAAAATTTGCAGATTTTTAGGTACTAAATTTATTTTTGTTTTTTCTGTGCATCTTATTATTATTATTTTTGCATTTTTACATGGGTAATAAGATGCTTTAGGACGTCAATCATTAAAATAGTGCATAAGTTAATTGAATAGATCGTAGTAGAGAAGTGAAACTTATGAAATAAAAAAATATTTTAGAAGGTCTGTTTTTCTCTAAAGGATATCTAAAAAAAATATTATGGCACTTGTTCGGCGGATGTTATAATAAATATCTACGTTTCAACAGCTATCTAACGACGTATAATAATCTAGGGTTTGTATTACATTTCGTGGAAAAAAAGTAGTTGGGACGCTCCAGGTTGCAGTTCTAACGGTCCCGCGCGAGCAAGACAAGTGAAGATTTAGGTAGGTGCGAATGAAAGAAAAAATGTGTAGAGACCGGCTAGGGCTAGGAATACAACAGGGGAAATTGTTTTGGTTGTCAGTCTGCTTTTGTGCTTCGTACATAGTGAATGTGATATCGTTTTGCTCTTCTCCTAAACATCTGAAGAATATGCTGATATGCTTATTTGTTACGGATACTGCGATTGTGTGTCTGCAAATAAAGCAAAGCAAGTCAAATAAGCATATCAGCATATTATTTAGATGTGTAGGACGTCATTTTCAACACTTCCGTATCACAGGTACAAATCAGAGTCCGGTTATCGAGCACAGTAGTCAAAATCAGAAGAAATAGTTCAGAATCACAGCCAAGTTGAGAAAAAGAGCAAAACGATATTACATTCACTATGCAGACTGACAACCAAAACAATTTCCCCTGTTGTATTCCTAGCCCTAGCCGGTCTCTACACATTTTTTCTTTCATTCGCACCTACCTAAATCTTCACTTGTCTTGCTCGCGCGGGACCGTTAGAACTGCAACCTGGAGCGTCCCAACTACTTTTTTTCCACGAAATGTAATACAAACCCTAGATTATTATACGTCGTTAGATAGCTGTTGAAACGTAGATATTTATTATAACATCCGCCGAACAAGTGCCATAATATTTTTTTTAGATATCCTTTAGAGAAAAACAGACCTTCTAAAATATTTTTTTATTTCATAAGTTTCACTTCTCTACTACGATCTATTCAATTAACTTATGCACTATTTTAATGATTGACGTCCTAAAGCATCTTATTACCCATGTAAAAATGCAAAAATAATAATAATAAGATGCACAGAAAAAACAAAAATAAATTTAGTACCTAAAAATCTGCAAATTTTTAATAAAAATTTAAAAGTCGAATATCTCGAAATGGGTTAAGTTTAGGGTGGGGTGTTTCTTAGTAAAATAAGTCAGAAATGATGGGTACTCCACGCCCTTAATGGATCTAGCACGACTTTCCATGTAACCCTGTATATACTATACTCGCTAGCGTCTGTAGTTAAAAAAATGTACGAAGATTTGTACAGCGCCTCTAGCGGGTAGTTGGGTACTAAAACTCGTAATACTAATATCACAACAGACTAATATTGACGTAACTACTGTAGTAAAGTCAGGCGATTTTACTGTGACAACTCATGGTAGAGGTACGGTACAGTGGACAAACCAGAGGTCACATAATAAAAAAAGATAAAAAGTTTTTTATTCTATTAAACAGGGCATCAGTTTTACAAATCAAAAATGATGATAATATATTTTGGTACCTCTGTATTTTGGGTCTCAGCAGTCGGCTCAGGTTGTTCAGTTTCTGCGCTCTGTAGGAACATGTATGGATCCTGCTCATCATCAGTTTGCAGCATCACATATGATCCTGGGTTTTCTTCGTCTGGAAATCAAAATTTAGTTAAAATAAATCTATATATTATATAGAAAAGAATGGAGAAAAGGGGGGAGACCTTTGCCCAGCAGTGGGACAGTACAGGTCATTAAAATATATATATGTATATATATATCTTTATATAAAAAAATGAATCCATATGTCACGCCATCACGCGTGAACGGTTGGACCGATTTCACTTTTTTTTCGTGTTCGTTATTGTCAAAAGATTCATATGAAAAAAAAAAAAAATCTCTGAAAATTATAAAATTGATAAAACACAAGAATTTATAATATGAAAACATAGACGCCCTCCGGCAAGATGGAGCGACGATCTGCGGAGTGTAGCTGGCAAACACAACATGAGAGGAGACGAAGACCGGGCTCAGTGGCGCGTCTGCAGATACCTACGTCTAGCAGTGGACTGATGTAGGTTGATGATTATGAAGATGATGAACCCTTAACGATTTATTTATTTATTTCTATCGCGAAAATTTATAGAATTCTAAATTACCTTCAACATCATCTCCGGCTAATACACAAGTGATTGTTGTATCATCATTGTCCGTTGATCCATCGGACGGCAACATCTTAAAAGTGCTCGTACCATCTGCATTTCTGAAAGTATATTTTAATGCTGGACAATCCACACAACATCATCTAGCCCCAAGCTAAGCAGAGCTTGTGTTGAGTACTAGAAGACTGACTTACTTAATACCATACATTACATAGATTTTTTTTATTATACATATGAAATACCCAGAACACCCGGAATAAATCTTTGCAGATTGTACAAACATTTATCCCAAGGCGGGAATCGAACCCGCAACCTCCGCGTCGCAGGCAGACCTTCGCCCGCCGCGCCACATCGGTCGTCAAATATATAGGTATTTAAATATATGTATATTATGTGCATAATATTTTTTTTCTAACCTTTCCTATGTATATTGGTATAGTTAAATACTTACTTGAGCACAGTAAAGTTGAGTAAATCAAGCTGCAAATACTTAGTTTGATCTTCACCATCATTGGTCGTTAGTTCGGGTAGGATTTCTGTTTCATAGCTCATTGTGTTCTCCGGTTCAGTCTGAAATATGTTGAAAAACATGATATACTTACTAAACATGATAATTTTTATACAATTCAAGAATATTTTGAAAGATTAAAAATTATAAAGACTAAAGGTGTATAGCATGCTAAAGTTTACGTTCCTGAAGTTGAGGACATATCTAGTGAGCTTCTCTAGATATGTGTGAGTCATTTATTGGGTATGGCTGTTCATTACCCTCTTATTGTACGTCCGGATTGGACAAACTGTATAAACTTGTACTACTTTACATCTGCAGATAGCAACTCCGTCTTCCAATTGTTATATTTTAAACAATTCGCACAATATCTTAACAAATTATAGCCTATGTTATTCTGATGTATAAACTATATTATTGTATAGCATAGCTTTGTATTATATGTGTGTATTTACAAAGATAAATATACGTACATAAAATATATATCAGCAATCTAGTTCCCATAGTACAAGCTTTGCTTAGGCTTCGGCTACATTAGCGGGCGAATATTCGTATCGTGTTGGCGCGACAAAAACATCGTGTTCGGATAAAGGCGATATACTACGCGATGACACTATGTACCCGGCCACATACATCGCGTTTACACGAATATTCGCCGTAGCCCGCTAGTGTGGCCCCAGCATTAGAATAGGACTAGAGTGATGTGTGAATTGTTCATGAATATTTATTAATTCTATTTAAATAAATTAAAGCAATTTAGTCCTTACCACTTTATCATAAGGTGATACTTCCACAATATGTAGTCGACCTGAAAATAGTAGTACATATTTTTAAATTCAATGTGGCGCGGTGGGCGAAGGTCCGCCTACAACGCAGAGGTTGCGAGTTCGATTCCCGCCTTGGGATAAATGTTTGTGCGATCTGCAAATATTTATTCCGGGTGTTCTGGGTACTTTATATGTATAATAAAAAATATCTATCTATGTAATGTATTGTATTAAGTATGTCAGTCTTCCAGTACCCATCACACAAGCTCTGCTTAGCTTGGGGCTAGATGAAAAAAAAAAAAAAATGATGTTGTGTGGATTGTTGCATTATTTATTTTTATTTTATCATATCTCACCATCTTTAAACTCTGCATAGATCTGGTTATCATCAGACATGTCTGAAGATAGTGGCGGTTGATCTATTTCTTCTTCATTGGACATCATTTTCTGAAACATTTATCTTTAAATAAATAATCCATAAAAGTTTAAGTAGCACGGTTTTGCAAGAATACATATTCAAAAAATTATTTATTATTTACCTA
This sequence comes from Ecliptopera silaceata, assembly GCA_932527185.1. Classification (NCBI taxonomy): domain Eukaryota; kingdom Metazoa; phylum Arthropoda; class Insecta; order Lepidoptera; family Geometridae; genus Ecliptopera; species Ecliptopera silaceata. The sequence goes on along the minus strand of OW052217.1, from coordinate 915,271 downwards.
CAGTATCTGATTTATTTTTTAGATTAACAATAAAATAAGTAAGGTTTCAACATTTCTAATTTTAAACAAGTTTTTTTAATTTATTTTCTAATGCTTTATCTTTTTTTGAATAGCTATAATATTTTTTTCTAGGGAGCTAAACTAGGCCACTGTTCCCTCCAAAAGTTTGCAAGGATCCAGTACCAAGTTCGCAAGGAGTTTGCATTTAAGTATCAAGGAGCTACGGTGTGGTGATAGTTTTAATTTATTCGCAAAAGAGTTTGCAATACTATGAATAAATAAAAGTTGTAGCAACTGTCGCCGCCGTGAGAAAAGAAGCTTATTGGTACCTATTTAATATGACGACGTTAAGATGCGACACAATTCAGAATAGGATTTCTCGTAATAATGTAACTCAGACATGATTATTTACATATATAACATGTAAACAAATCATACGTCAGGTCGCTAAATTCACTTTTTCATTGCAACACTAAAATCATCGAATTTTGTAATTGCAACAATAAGATACTCACAATTTAATGGCAACAAATACAACAAAATGTTATTAGCTTTTAAAATCAGGGGAAGCACAACAATTCCAGAAACACTAGTAAATATTAGATCACACACGATCGTAGCTAACAAAGAAATACTTGGCCGCCATTTTCAATTCATATTAAATGAATCAAGAAAGAAAATTCATTCAAGATTTCTACTATTTTCTACCATGCATCGATTTCTTATTTTGGGGCTACCAGGACAGTTTATTCTTTTACTCAAAAATTACTTTATTGCAAAACGAGACTTTCAAAATGTTTTTATATTGATAAAACGAAATTTAAAATCTGGTATCATAAATTCCACCATTTCACCAAAATAATAATCTATTTTAGTCATTTGGCTATGGTAACCACAGCAGCCATTCGCTAAAATTATTTTAATTTAGGTAGAGACGTGGACTATTAATATAGTACAGGTAGAGTCTTGTAGAGCAATTTTATTTTAGGCAACTTTTAACTTCTAAAACAAACTAATAATAGTCCAACATAAATAAAACGTATAATAGTTTAAATAAAAACACCAGCTGTGTCAATGTAGGTATTAAATATGGCAAAAGTGATTAATTGAATCGCCAATGATTCTTGAGCCTCTTTGAGAGCGCGGGAATGAAGGTTGTCTATCTCTTTTGCTCTAATACGATTCCTAATAGAACATGAACATTTTTATGTAGAGGTTTGAACTGAAAAACAAAACATCTAGGTATAATTACATGATAACAAGATTTGTAACTACCAATTGCTTAGACTAAAAATGCATTTATAATGTTTATGTGTCAATAACTAGTAGATCAAGAACCATGAAATTCAAATTCTGGATCGCGCAAACAGTGTATTCTTTAAATTTTGGACACAATATTGTTTATTTTTCTAATCTTTGGGGAGTCCGTAGCTACTACGTAAGTCGGCTATGGTGAGGAGCCGGTCTAATTCCACACCATCAGATATGTTGAAGCGTATAAGCAATCATATTATGGTAAAAATAAATAATGATGTCAAATAATGTCAAGAAAATGATAAGAGAGGCTTTGGTCTCATCCTCACGTTAGTAGCTGATTTGACTTCCTTTTGCTTTTTAAAAAATAAAGATTATCGCTACTCATGTTAATTAACAAATCAGGCTTTGGCGTCGTTAAAGAGCGACGTAATACAATTAAAATGTTTTAAAAGCAACATGAAATGATTATAAATTTATTTCGTCTTATTACTAGGCCTTCCCAACTTTCGCTAACCCCAGGTTAATATACTAATTAAATAAAATAAAATTTCAAATGGTTTTGGTATCTAATTTCTAATAAATGGGTAATTCAAGTGGATTAGTACTACAATGTGTTTCGCACAAAACTATAGGTAAATACACAACATTTGTATTTTTGTTTTTTCCTAGCCTAAATCGTCCCACTGCTGGGAAAAGGCCTTCCCCAAACTTTTCTACTTTTTCGGTGCTTGGCAGTGTACCACCAATCCACATTAAACACGCCAAGGTCATCCCTCCAACGCTTTCTTGGCCGACCTCGAAACCGCTGACCTTCAGATATCCAGGTGGTGATGGTGGTTCATTACATATGTATTTAGATCGAGAAAAATACATTTCATACATCATGTAGAGACATCTTACTGGCTTCATGTGTTGAAACTCTACCATAATACATTGATAGCGCTATTACACTAAATAAGATCCTCTTAACATGGTTAGTTTTCACTAGATGTCGCTCAAGGCTTTGGATTTGTCATTATTTAATTATTGTTAGTATATATTTCATCACTCATATAAATGTATCTTTATCTTTCCCAAATGAAAATGTACAATCTTTCCGTAAATACAATCACTAACGGAATTACTACACTCCTATTTAATAAGAATGCTCTACTATTTGTAAATCGATCCTGGCCTCAAATAATAGTGCTCTTTTCACATTGAGTTTGCTCTATTTTGATCTTGATAACGAACAGCAAAAGGAAGTCAAAGTAGCTACTTCGGTGAGGTTGAGAATCATTAACTCTCTTTTTTCACTTTACAGAATTGTTTGCAGTTTTATGTTTCATTTTCATTTGTTTTATAATATCCATACTAATATCTCTCTATACAGAAGACATTATCAGAATTGACAGAGGTTTAGGACGGCCCCCTGCCACAACCGACTTCCCGTGTAGCTTAGGACTCCCCGATTTATCAATTGGTGAGCGTCTTAACAAGCCAGTGAGACGAAAAAACTTCGTTTGCGCGATCTAGAACGCGACTCGCTATTGGTTGATTTTAGTGACGTCATCAACTCTACATTCGCTATAAACTTTGTGATCGAAGCTGCGTATGCGCTTATGCAAATTAATTTTATGGCTAATTTTATTAATAGAGTGACACGTTTGACTAATTAAACTAAGAGTATGTAAGATATTATCAATTGTAAACAAAGGTTTGACTATTATTAGCTAGTATATCATCATACGTCATCGTTTCTCTATTAGTTCACTGCTGAAGGTATCTCTAAAGACGCACCACTTCTATCAAATCAAATCAAATTATATTTGTTAATAAAAAAAATGTCATAAGCGACATATACAATTTCTTAACTCAAGTTAAATATATTTATTTTATAATATTTTATTTGAGTTAAAAAATTACATATCTACAGAACCATGAAATTCACCTAATTTTATGAATAGTAGGTCAAAAAACCAATACTTTGGATATTTTGGATTTAGGCTCTATCGTCAGACCAACCAATCGATAGTTTCAAATGAATTTGACAACAATCACACATTTAAAATGACATGAATTCACATAAAAAATGTGTCATCTGTCACACAATGTAACAATGAGTAAAAATATTTTTTTTTTCCTTGGAAGGGGTAGGTTTTCTTTACAATGACAACCCCAAAATAAACTGTACTGCGCAAGTCAAATGAGCGTCAATTTAATTTACGCTTTGTCAAGAAATACTGAGAAATACGCCAAAAAATCACAGAAATACAGAAAAAACTAGTCTCAATCAATGTATTCGTTTTCAAAACAATCTTGAGGTCATTTTATTCAAACGAATAAAACTCCCGAAAAGAGAAATTGCTGGTAGGTAGTTTTAGCTTGTACGTCTTTAATTTATTTTCATTCATATAATTACGTTTATTTGTTTTAATAAACTTTACCATTCCTATTCCATTATTTATTTTATATCTTACCAAAATCATTTATTTATTTATAAGCCGTTGTATTGACTCTCAAATCGATTTTTAAAATCGTAAAGATGTTTTCACATTACACAACATTTTTATACACAAAACAGTTAGTAATAATGTTATGGTAACATGAATAGTTAACATAACATTAGCTTATTGATTTCATATTGTTGTTTTTATGTTTATTCTAAGGCACCAGACCAAGATGCTAATAACCTCATCGTATTAGGTAATTAATTATTAACTTCAATTCGTAAAATATATAGAAAGTAGGTACAACATAGCAAGGCATAAATAAATAAATATTCACGGATATTTCACACATCACACTCTAGTGTCAAACTAAGCAAAACTTGTACTATGGGAACTAGACTACAATTTTTTTTTGTAAATACATAAGTACATAGAAACACCCACAAACCCACATCGTGAAATGTTTTTTTTATTTACTATATGTATTATGTTTGGTAATACATACATAATGTAAAGTGCTCAATATTTAGGTTTAAATTGAATAACGTTTTAAAAATGTTTGTAATATTATTTTATTACGCGATAAAAAACTTTTAATGGACAATGTAATTTTTTTAGATCAACTATGACAACAGGGGCGCCTGGAGCAGTATTCTTTCTGGGAACGAGAGCTCATTACCAGGTTTGTATAAAAAAAACAAGATACATAAACTAATAAAGTCATCATCATCAAACTATCAGTCCACTGGTGGACGTAGGTCTCTGCAGACGCGCCACTGAGCCCGGTCTTCGGCCCTTCTCATCCAGTGTTTGCCAGCTACACTGCAGGTCGTCGCTCCATCTAATGAAATACGATATCTTTATTATTAAGACCAGTTGTTCCGAATTGGCTTTTAAAATTCTAACTACTATATAAATATATAAGTCTATCGCTCTGGTTAAGTACCTAGGTACAATTTGTTGGGTGTTTATTTTTTGTACAATACCTAGATCGGCATATACTTAAGAAATCACAGGATTTTTTTTTCATTTCGCTCCACTCGACGGTTAATACTTACTATTCTATCATCATTAATTCTATTGAAAATTCCCTTGTTCCCTCCAGAAAAAAATCCTGGTTCCTTGTAGAGCAGGCTGCATAAAAATCAATATTAAATTAATCCCACCCAGGTACTCCAACAACCTGAAGGTCAGTTCGACGCGGAAAACGGCAACACGGAAACCATATACCAGAACCCGTCCACCTGGAAGTCCAACGGGCTGGAGAGAGATTGCCGCTATGGAAACGGCTTCACTGGACTTGGGGACTACCATAATGGTGCTGGACCGTTTGCTGATCGCACTGGATACTCTGTATTGAACGATATTAATGGTAATTTAGATGTACAGTTGTTTTATAATCTATAGACCATCTTTTGGCTTCAATCTCATCTGATGGAATGTGCCGATGAAGCCGACGATGGAGTATTGGTAATATATAATATATAAATAATTAATATAATAAGTAATTAATTTAATATAATAACTTTTTATGCTGGCAAACGTTTGGGAGTTATATTATTAAATTACAAGTTCTTGACTTGACCACGACTATGTGACCCCCCTGGCGCCAAAGCTGGATCCGCCCTTGGCTGGGAGGATGAACTTCCTTAAGAATGGCGGAGAACGTGCAAAGACCGCACAAATTGGAAACTTTGGAGGAGGCTTTTGTCTGGGGGACAACTTGACCTAAACACCGGTGTTAATACTGTATACTGTATATAATAAGGTCAGCCAAATAAAGCTTTTTTTTATTTACTTTATTTATTTAATTATTCAGCGACAGAAGAAAAGGATAAAGACAAGAAACGTAACAAACGTCGGCCGAGCGAGACGACGCTCTGTGCTGAGGACATGAAGCCAGCTCAGCTCAACAACGTGGAAGACGAGTATGTTTTCTAAATGATAATTATTAACTAAATAGTCTTATAGTTACAATTCACATATCACACTCTTGTCTCAAACTAAGCAAAGCTTGTACTATGGGAGCTAGATTGCTAATAGAATAATTAAACACAATTTTCTTTGTAAATACATACATAAAATGCATAGTGACCCAGACACAGAACATATATTATCATAAACAATAAATATCTTTATCTTTATCTAATATTTACCAAACAGACATTTGCTCTGGGTAGAAATCGAATCCACGTCCCACAGCATGGAAGGCAGAGCTACTACCAACTGAGCTTGAATAAACTCATAAACAACAGCGCCGATTTCAGAAATTATTTCTCCATTAGAAAGCTTCATTCACCCTAGTAACATAGGCTACATGTACCATCCGGAACGATCTATTTAAGCTATCAAACAGTGTCCCCGCCGATTTACTATTAGACATTTATACTATTGGCCAATTTCTTCCGAAATAAATAATCAAAATCAATAAGTTATAATTAGTAAAATCACAGTGCATAGAAACATCTTTACCTATTGGTAATGCAGGCAGATACATAAGTATATATAGTTAATGCTATGAACTTCCTTATTGCACGCGCGTCTGTTATTGCAGGATGTGAGATGATTCACTGCATTAAAGTGTGTTATGAGTATGGCCATCCTTGTTAAAGGTCATATGAAACACAACACGTGCTAACAACCTACCTAATTAATCTACTGCTTTGTGATGAAATAACAATCTACTTATTTACAAATCGTACGTTTATAAGTATATTATCTGCTACATAGCGAATTTATTTTATTTAAATTCCATCTATAAAAAAATCATCAACAAAAAAGTCATCATCATTCCCCTGCCCTTAACCTTATGAGTATAGCAGTATATTCATCAGCAGTCTAGTTCCCATAGCTTTGTTTAGTTTGAGAATATTTAATTTATTTATATTTATTTGTGATGTGTGAAATGTCTATGAATATTACCTACTACAAGTCGCTTAACAGACTCCGCACCCAAGTTGGTCGGTGCAAGAGCAGTTTAGCTAAGTGGGGTATAATAGACCCGTCTGAAGTACAGTGTGAGTGTGGTGCTCCTACACAAACCATGCTGCACTTGCTGTCCTGCCCTCGGTGCCCGACCATATGCACTAAAGCTGATCGTATGAGGGCATCCGATAAGGCCATTGAAGTTGCCACTTACTGTAGTAGAATAGTTTGAGGATGAACCATTGATCTTTATTTATTGATCACGTTTAGGTAAGCGTAGTGTAGGACGCCCTCCGGCGAGATGGAGCGACGATCTGCGGAGTGTAGCTGGCAAACACAACATGAGAAGGGCCAAAGACCGGGCTCAGTGGCGCGTCTTGGGAGAGACCTACGTCCAGCAGTGGACTGATATAGGTTGATGATGATGATGATGACGATGAACCATTGATACGACGAATTAATGAATTACCTACTACGAACTATACAGGCGTTTTTTAATAAATTAATCTTCCAGCAACGCCCCAAAAGAGAAATGGTCGCGGCGTTCGCTATTGCGTTTCCTGCGGTCACTAGCGCGTCGCAAGAAACGTCTCGGCACTGACCTGCAGTACTTGCAGAGTGTTGAGAACGCGTTGTCTGTCTGCACTTACCGCGAGTCTTGTCGTTGTTTGGACTGCCAGGTATGTACTACAAACTGACCAATGTCTTAGATGAGTAGAATATATTTTTAGGAATGTGAGTAAGGTTGGGCGTGCAAGTGAAGGAAGGTCGAAAAAGAAGTGGTTGGATTGTGTAAGGATGATATGAATGTGAGAGGAGTTTAGTTTTAGTTTATAAGTTTAGTTAATTTTGGAACTAAAAACTTCTAGTTTCAATTTTTTGGTCTAATGACAGAACACAGAAGCTTCCTGGGAGATTCGCAGGCTTGGAGGAGTGACCTAGTGGTTCTTAGAATTTCTTGTCGTTGTGATGCAACACGCATTGCTACTGTAATGAATCGATAATTAGTATTTAATAATTAGTAAAGTATTTTTGTAAACAATTAACTCGTCGACTAATTGTGACGGAACTTGCCGCAATCTCGGTTGGATTATCAAATGACTAACAAGCTGATATCGTTTTGTAATTAGTCGATGTGTTAATTAGGATTATATTAGTGTGATTATGATTATGAGGTAGCCAATTTGGCTAATGAGTGCGATAAAGAGAGAGTATAAAAGGAGGAGTCGTTCAGTAGAGTGACTCAGTCATTGTTCAGTCGTTATTCAGTCGCATTGAGTGGCACTCGGTCGCATTAAGTCGTGTGTTGAAGAATAAAGTCAAATTAATCTACGACAGTGTTTTATTTTCATTATATCTCAGAAGTGGGATAAACCAAGGTATGTAAAGTGTTCATTTTAAGGCCATTATATTTTTATTTTTTTTTTTGGAATTCATTAGCGTACAATTTTAAGAACTACCCTCATTTAGTTTTAGTATCAATTGTTGTTTGCATAAACCGGTCGGTATCAAACCGAGACTATCCGGTAGTGCGAACACCTTTCAGTTGGCAATTGCGAGCTACCCTCAATAAAATTCCACGAATCAAAAATGGCTAAATATAAGTACCTATTTTAAAGTACATATTTAGGCTATGTGCGCCTAAAGTGAATTGCAAGAAATATTTTATGCTATGTACCTATGCCTTATTTTCCAAATTACATCTGGACCTTAATTTTATTGAGTCGACAGGATTGAGTTGGCTATGTTTGCTGACTGGATTGAGTTGGCTACGTTTGCTGACTGGATGGAGTTGGCTATGTTTGCTAACTGGATTGAGTGGACTATGTTGGTCTACTGGATTAACTTCGACGTATGTATCAATTTTTTTTACATATATATATATGACTAGCTTGAACACGCGGCTTCGTCAGCGTGCACTGTATTTGGAGTTCATAAATCATCAACAATAGTGTTAGGAAAATTATGAACAACAATTTTAAAGTTTCTTATTTTACGTCAACCAGACAGTTCTAGACTGAACTGAAGATGAATTTGAACGCTTTGACATTTACAAATTGTTAACATTCTGATCTTATCAACTCTTTAAGTTTTGGTGTTGTGGTAGACGAACATATGGTTCACAAACTACGAACTAATATTTATTTTCTTTTACTTTAGAACTATTGTTTTAATTATGTTATTTCAGTACCTGTAACGCAATCTCTTGACTACTTTAAAGATTTTAGTAAATAAATAGTTGGTAATAGTGTCCTAGTCCACTCAATTGGTGGATGGATACGGCTATCGAATAGTCTTTTCTAGTGAAATGCCTGCGTCGTATGATTTGGTCAGTACGCATCATCTGACACATCTTGAGGCTGGAGTATGATGTTTCGTAAGAAACAGGAGGGTAGAACTGATAATGTTTTCCATTATCTTTCCCTACTTGGAAAGTTTGACAAAATATTCAAGAATAAGTCATTTGTTGTGGAACTGTGTATAAAATCTTTTTTAGCAGCCTGCTCATTTCAGGCATGTAATAATTTATGCTTGAGTTAAAATACTTTCTATAATTATTATTTTATGTTTGAATTTAAACCTTTCAATGATTATCAATTATTTATGCTAAAATTTGAAGACTTTCAATAATTATTATTTTATGCTTAAATTTAAGGAGATTTAATCATTATTTTATGATAATTATAATCTCATTACAGCTCAAAGTGAATTAAAGTGCCACAACGATATGTTTTTCTGGATCAGAATTCAGAAATTTGATTCACAATAACTTATTGTATTTTTCACAGTTTTAATTATTTTATTCACAGGAGCGTTGAATTACCAGATTGTTAAACAACCAAGAATGTTTCTGTCAATTTAATGTAAAATGGAACGAAATATTTTAGCACACATCGTTCGGGTATGCAACGAAACTATCCGGTTATGCTAGCTTGTATGGGTTCCTAATTTGTTTCGAAGAGGATGAAAATTTTGTTTCATGGACCAGTCGGATGTACTCCGAGACTATCTGGCTGTGCAAGCATTTTTCTACCTTGGAATTTATTAGCGCCTACCCATATATATTTATTAAACGTTGAGTACTTACTGACAGATTGGTTAGCTTACGCAGTAAATGGTATAGATTTTTAAAATTTTGGTAGCATATAATTTTTCTGGAACTACCTACATTTTATGTTGGTTGGAATGGTGGTTCGCATAAACAGGTTGGTCACCAAGACTATCCGATAGTGCGAATACCCTTCAGTTGATAGTTAATATTTTTATTATTGTGAGATTACCTAATAATATAATAAAGTTTAAGTTACAGAAAATACGTAGGATTGCCAGATAATGACTTATTGAGACTGTCTGCCTCGGTTCAGACATGCGTGACATAAGTGAGCTATGTACGCCTTATTTTTGAGTTACTCCTAGTATATTTTGATAGAATAGAATAGAATCATTTATTTCAGTTATTATGTATTATAAAACTTAATAGCACTATATGGGGAACCTGTCCGTGACTAAGTTAGTCGCAAAATTACATGGAAAGTGTTAAGCCTATACGGGGCAAGGCTAGTCCACGTAATTTACGATGATGACGATAATGACGATGATGATAAAGAAGGCAGAGTGTTCTATGATGATGATAATGAAAGGCCAAGTGTGCCATTACAAGATTATTTTTTTTTATTATTGCAGGTGTGTTACAGAGTTCTTGGTAATATTAGGCCAAGTGTGCCATTATAAGGCTAAGTCAACCATTATAGGCCAAGTGTGCCATTATAGGCCAAGTGTGCCATTACAAGATTGAAACTAAATTTTTATTTTTATTCATGCAGTAGACCTGGTGACTAGGTGACTAATTACGTCACAAAATCACACGTACTGCTTAGTAATCTTAGACTAAGTGTGTCATTATAAAAGTGTTTTTTAATTTATTTATTTGGTTTCATGTTGGTACTATGTACATGTACCCACTAATTCGATAACTATTCTTTCATTTAGAGTCCATCGATTCTGATGATGCAATGACTCCTGAGGAGGAACCTCCAGTAGCACAAAACCATAGAAGACAAAGGAATTGACTAGTGCACCAAGGTGTATGCACAAGTTCGGTGTCGATGACATCAAATGAGTGTGACATGATCTACAGCTCGTTCGTCAAGTCTACGCAGTAGTGATGAGTGCTATACGCAAGGTCGGATACAAACATTTACTTTGATTTTGTATATTCATTCTAGTTTTCAGGATATAGATATAGATTATAATTATTATTTGGATATAGATTTTTAGTGTCAGTACATAAAAACGAGCGAGACTGTGACAGACTGACGGGTGCTTGTCCCGGATAGTTCGATTCTAGAAGGGCGACGCCTGTAATTGTCTGCCAACAGTTATTTCACATAAGATGGTGCCTCACTTTGCGCCTTGATTTTATCAAAAGTAAGGAACTGACTAATGGTGTTTTTGTGTAAAACTGACTTATTGGCCGCTGCTATGATATGTGCCATTATAAACGGCAAACGTTAACATCTGCTAAAATACATATTATGAGTGGTACACTCGTTAGTGTACAGTTGAAGGTACACAACGAAATGGTTCGATTTGATTTCTTTGGGCTACTGTTAGTGTGTTGACGGTAACATTTTATTGAAACAAAACAGTATCACAGATCGTACGTTAAGTTCTACTTAGGTTTACAACATCAGGATCTCGATGTTTACAAGTATTCACAAGTATTTGACGTTGGAACTGAAAATTATTGGTATCGTTTTAGATTCTGGTATGTTTACCTGTATAGAAGGAGCGAACAAGTTGTGAGTCAATGGTGTAGATTGTTTACTTCAAATGCAGTAGTGTACGTGTTGTGTACGCATAGTAGGCTAGTCAAATAGTGTTTCCGCCATGAGATATGCGAGATGAAGGCATAGATCGGGTTTCCTGCTACATTCGTTTTGAGTTTTAAGGGTTGAAGATATCTGGAAATGTTTGTGATGTACCTGCTGTTAGTTGTTTTATTTATATATTGGTCGTAGCAGTTTTTACAACCTTTTGTCCGTCAACTGACAGACAGATGTGCTAGTGTCAAGTGCTCTATTGAAATAATTCTCAAGTCCATTTCCAAGTCGGACAATTGTCAAGCGAGTCGATTATCAAATCAGTCAATTGAAAAGTCAGTCAATTCTCAAGTCAGACAATTGTCAACCCAGTCAATTGTGAGGTCAGCCAATTGACAAGTCAGCCAATCGTTAAGTTGGTCAATTGTTAAGTCAGTCAATTGTTGGGTCGACTGTAGTTTGTTTTGAACGTGACGAAAATGTTAGGAAATGCTTCACTTCAAGGCCTGGATACAGATTTAAGATTGTTTTGACCGATTTTTGTAGAAACGGGTGATACGACAGTGTCCCACGGAATCGGAACGAGTTTTATTTACAGATTATTCACAGAGTTTGGTTTTGAACTTTTATTTTTCAATGCGAGTAGGCAGTAGCTTGAATTTGAAAAGGGGTGCTTGAGTGGAGTTTTTACCGTTCTGGTTTCCAAAGTGAAGGAAAGTCTTTCGTGTAGTATGTTGTTGAGTTTGACAATTGTTCCTTGCTGAAGAGGAGTGTCTAGGTGACTACAGAAGTATATTGTTCGAGGTTTTGACAACACTTTGCAGGTTTTATAGATTAGACAGTTGACAGACTAGTATACGTGTAATGTGGTTATTTACAATTTAGTTAAAGTTTTCAATGGAGATGTAAGATTTACAGGAATAGACGTGGTAGAAAAAGGTACTCATTGACATCTGTTTTTGCAACTGAGTAATGGTTGCTTGACGCGAGGACCTGTACAGATTCGTACAAACGCACAAACTTAAAGAAATACAAACCTATAAATTAAAACGTAATAAATTAAAACGTAATGTAGACTCAAATAAATATGTTTTGGACCCTTCTCTCGATGAAAACACAGTTTCTCAAGTACTCATATCAAAGTGGTGTTGACAATTCTAAAGGTGGATCTCCTATTTCGTGATAGTTCGTGAGGGACAAGCTAACTCGGTGTTTTTAGCTGTTGTTAAAAGATGCAGGTTCTCTATATATCTTGATTGGGATAATATAGAAGTCATAAGTGTGTGTTTTCTGTTTCAGTTGAAGAACATCCAATTGATTCCAGATCCCAGTTTGTTTAAAATACCCTTGAGTTGAAGAGCCTAAATCAACGATGAAGTAGCAGATGACCATCATGACTGTATTGTCAAAGGGAATCTTCTGGAGCAGTAAAAGAATAATATGGTAGAGGGCTACCATCAGTCAGTATGGCCGAATCAGTAAAATTTTGAACATGCGTCAGGAGATCGCATGATGACGGATGGCCGAATGTAATGAATCGATAATTAGTATTTAATAATTAGTAAAGTATTTTTGTAAACAATTAACTCGTCGACTAATTGTGACGGAACTTGCCGCAATCTCGGTTGGATTATCAAATGACTAACAAGCTGATATCGTTTTGTAATTAGTCGATGTGTTAATTAGGATTATATTAGTGTGATTATGATTATGAGGTAGCCAATTTGGCTAATGAGTGCGATAAAGAGAGAGTATAAAAGGAGGAGTCGTTCAGTAGAGTGACTCAGTCATTGTTCAGTCGTTATTCAGTCGCATTGAGTGGCACTCGGTCGCATTAAGTCGTGTGTTGAAGAATAAAGTCAAATTAATCTACGACAGTGTTTTATTTTCATTATACTACTAAGTCTATCGACAGCATTTTTGTGACACAGTTATAAGTAGGAAATCTCCTCGTATCATTATTACTATTATCATCTAAACTGCCCTGGCTATTACATTTATTACTTACTTATCGTAAAACATTGTAAAAGTAGTAAAACACATGGTCGCTTAAACATTTAAAAGTTCTGATCTAGGCCCTAGCTAAAGAAATTACATTTAATAATCTTAACTAATTTAAGAAGATTGTTCTGTCCGCCACATCCTCCCCCTATTATGCTAAATCTGTGCGGTGCTAATCGAGTAACACATTAATAAAAAGGCTAGTTACTCGTTATTATCTTAAGTACGTGAAGTACTCTTGTAAGTGTCCAGTAGAACGTGTTATGCACAGAAGTTGAATAAAAGATAAAATAAGGATATATTAGAAACATTTATTTTATTGACTGGTAAACAAGCAAATAATAGCTGAAGGTATAAAACAAGAATATATTTTTTACAATTAAAATGCAGCTAGTTAGCAAAAGTTACAATTTTTAACAGAGAATTTCACAACGTACTTGAGCAAAATTTGACAAAATATTTTGTTTATTTTAGTATTTTTTAGTAAACTAAACTATACTCATTTATTTGTTACTTTATGTAGTGATTCACTCAAAAATATTAGTGACTCATTTATTGAACAGTGTGTACTCCTCTTTACAATTTTGACAAAAGAGTCAAATGACGATTACTTCCTTATTATTTGGTAGGTTAGTCAATAAAGTTACTTTTATATTTACACGGTAATATTTTAAGATTAAAGGCATTTTTTTTGTTAAAGCTTTCTTGCTATAGCTATATTTAGCACCATGAAAAAAACAATCCGAATAAGTATAACCTAAAAATATATGAAAATAAGCTACTATATAAAACTGAATGAAAAATCGATTCAAAATTACTTTATCGATTAAAGTAATTTTGAATCGATTTTTCATTCATTTGTTCCGATGGATTTTGTGTGATTATCAAATGATCCAGAATTTTTACTTTTTATATTCAGGTTTTTATACCTAATTTACTAGAAGTAACTTCTAGAATAAACACAAGGCGAAAATTAGGTCTTAAATTTTGCCTTAATTTAATTTCTATATATTTATAGGTTAGGTACCTAAACACAGGTAATCTATGAACTAAATAGATGCCATTGCTCGCCATATAGGTATTGTTTTATATTCGAGATAATTCTTGATTAAAAAATAAACATAACATAAAATTGTACTTAAAATATAGTTTTAATCATAATTAGCGGGATACATGGTAGGTATAACCTAGTCAACAAACCTATCTATCTCAAATTCTTTTACTGGGCTCTCTTCGGATATTTCTACAGTTTTTCTGCGTTCATCTAATCTAACACATTTTATACACTTCTGTCCCTTCCTTAACCAGCAGCCTCGATGGTACATAGAATTGCATCTCTCACATAATAGTGCTCCGCTATCAAACGGGTATAAAATCTCATTGTTCCCACAAACTTCACATAGATACCCTTTTCCGGAGCACCGAGGACATTTTGTTATGTGAGTCCGACAGATCTCGGTGAGCTCGGTTAGTTGGGTTTCTAACGACCCATCGTTGATAGCCTGTAGATGTGACATACTGTATTTCTTGTTGACATCTCCGAGTTGCACAAACAAAGGAGATAACAGACTCGTTCCGTCGCTACAGTTTGAGAGATACCGTCTCATCCACTGTAAATCTTTCCTCATCTTGTGAACCCATTCCAACTCGACTATAAAGTTGAATAATTTAGAGTTAATCTTTTCCACGTCAATGTACGGCCGAGCCCAGGATAGATTCAGCATTTGGAAAGCCAGTCGGGATACGTAACGCTTCTCCCAGTCCCAGTTGTGGACGACCCTGGCTGGTATCGCTGAAGAGTCATTCCAATGGCACGTTGCACAGAAGTATAAACCCGTGTAGTCGCACAATCTCGGCTCGTTCCACGAGTCTTTAAATGTTAATGCAGTGTGGCATTCGGCACATGTGTAATCTTGGTTCGCAAGTCCCCGTTCCGGACAGATGCTCATTTCAAACTGGCCCTTCTCAGTCATGACAACATGAGCACACATTCTGCATATGTCATCAACACATTTGTAGTGACAGAGGTAACTACAGTCGGTACATATGTAAGAACTTTGGACGATGCTCCATATAACTCCACTACAGTGATCGCAGTACTGTTTTCTGTTGGACGGGTTCACTTGCTGTTCGAAATGATGCCCTTTGATTGAGACCCGCACTCGAGACAATCCGTCATTCTCGTTTAGATCCTGTAGCCGCAAACGTAGCTCTACCAAGTACCGTACGAGCCATTTCCTCTCCTCCGAGCATTGGGGACAGTTAAGCACCAGTTCCTTGCATTGATTGATAGCTCTTTCTATCTCTTCCTTGGTCGCGGAGCTGTGTATCTTCAGCTTCTTGTTGGTTATAGATTTGGGGATGTAAGATGTGTCGTAGTTCTCATCGCCCGAGATACAACCTGATGTGGAAGACGAGGACTCGGTGATGGAAGCGCGTTCGACGCTTCTAGGGCTGCAGCAGATGAGGCTGTTTCGATATTTGGGCGAATCGTTCGCGAGCGCTGCGGCCATGGTCACAAAAATCTAAAATTATTGTTTTGCAGTCAACACAAAGGAGGTTCTTATGTCTCGCATTTACACAGAAATTTACTATAATCGAAGTAACTAGTGTTATCGGTGACTAAGTTTCATCACAGCTGGGTTTTACGTAGCTTTGGGGAGATTAATTGCGATTTTACGCGGAAGTCGAATCAGAAAATAATTTCGTCATTGTTTTTGACGTCTCGCTCGACGTCTGGTTTGCATTGTTGTTGACAGCTGTTTTTTTCGTTTGGTTGGTGCTATTGAAACTGATCGCGCCGTTCCGTTCTTTGCAGACTAAAATTTTGGATCAATAAATTTTACAAAATAAATTTATATTATTTCCATCTCTTTCCGAAAAAAAAATAACGATTCTGTTTCAGAGGGCTTAGTCCGAGCTTGCATTTTAAAACTACCTAGTCTCGAGTCGAAAGTTCGTCTCACGGATGTCGACTTATTTTGTATGGATCCGGGAGTAAGCGCCCCTAGCGAGTGATTCGAGAACTATAAACGTGAGTCTGTGTTCTATCGAGACATCCGTAAGTCGAAAATTTTTGCTATCGACTTGTCTCGTATCGACTCGTCTCGCTATTTTAACGATTTGGCTGCAAAACGCGAGTCCGAGGCATCAATTTGACAGTTGTCACACCTTTTCTGTCGAGACGAGATACGGTAGGTCTCTCACCTTGATTCTAGGTGCCGAGATGCGAGTCGAGACGAGACGAATGAAATATTCGGCCATTGTCAGCCATTGTGTTTGAGAGCTTGGAACAATTTGTGAATTTATTTCCTTGTATTGAAAAGTAGTCATGTCTGGAAGATATATCCTTGCCTGGAGAGTCTTGGAAGAGGAACAGAGACGCAATGCAAGACAAAGAAAAGTTAATCTCCGGGCATCCTATGATGCTGTGGAAGACCTGTCTGAAACAGAATTTATTAATCTATACAGATTGTCAAAGAAAGCTTTTTTATTTTTATGTGAAGCACTGCGACCTGAATTAAAATCATCGCAACGTGCCATATAATCCACTATAAATTCGTATTGTGATAAACTTGTTCGCATCATGATTGTAATAATTATTCACATCACAATCAAGAGGATATTCTTTTAAATAAACGATGCGCGGCAATTGTTTCTGAAAATGACTTGATGGATGACACTAAAATAAAGTCAAATTCATAGAGTTGACAATGGCAAATGCACAAAAAGAGCGAGCCCGGAAAAAGAAATCATAGAGTTCTCACAGAGTATATCACAATAATGGGTTTAACAAACATGAAACAAACAATATGGGACGTCACTACAAACGAACTTTGGTCAAAACATACGAAGAAGAAGTAGTCGCCCCAACGTCGCGCCGTAAGTCGCATTCGATAGAATTGCTTAGGTTTAAGACTACCAAACTTATGTCGCAAGACGGAACTTATGCAGAAACATCGGCATGCCGTTACTAGGGATTCGCAATCCGATAGTTTTTGTGTTGCAAACTCGGACTTGGGGTACAGAAATTACATTTATGTATCCTAGAGTATTTTTATAAATCAGTAGATTTTTTATATAAAACAAGTTCACATGGTAACAATAATACATTTCTGATTTCTGAAGTGTTTCCGAAACGGAACGGTATATTCTTAACATGACAGGAGTTCCATAGCACCAACATTACGACAGAAAACTTCATTTTTCACGTTCTTTTCATTACACAGCATACATCGCGTGTTTTGTTTCACCAAGTTTATCGTATGTACTATCAAAAGTGCAATGTATAACTTCAGAGATTCAACTACATTATTTCTATTATCTTAGAAATAGTACCTACTTCGTAGCTCCAGTGACCTAGTAGCATTTAAATGGACTATTTACATAGATAACTGACGTTGATGACCGCATCGTTGCAATTATTCGTCTAGGTTTACTATATGTATCAGCTTTTTACCTTTACATATGATAAGACACAACGATTTAGATATGGATATAAAATTAAAGATAATAAATGCAGAACAATAGCAGTCGGCCCTTTGACGGTCGTGAAATGATTTGATTTATAAGAAAACATTATTGATTTGGGTCGTGGGTTCGATTCCCACCCAGTCACCCAGAGCAAATGTTTGTGTGATGAACATTAATATTTGTTCTGTGTCTGGTTGTTACTATGTATTTACTAGTGTATAAGTAAGTAGGTATCCTATCAGCAGTCTAGTTCCCATAGCACAAGCTTTGCTTAGTTGGGACTAGAGTGTTAGTTGACGACCGATGTGGCGCGGCGGGCGGTCCGCCTGCGACGCGGAAGGTTGCGGGTTCGATTCCCGCCTTGGGATAAATGTTTGTACGATCTGCAAATATTCCGGGTGTTGTGGGTATATTTTATATGTATAATAAAAATTATGTATCTATGTAATGTATTGTATTAAGTATGTCAGTCTTCTAGTACCCATAACACAAGCTCTGCTTAGCTTTGGGCTAGATGGATGTTGTGTGGTTTATCCAGCATTATTTATTATTAAAGTGTGATGTGTGAATTGTCCATGAATATTTTAATAGGTGACATTTGGTTTATGTAGGTATTTTGTATCAATGAAATTATTAATATAAATTATTGACATTTTGTAATTATATTGACATGTTAAATTTATGATATATTTGCACACCAGGACTGTAACTGGTAAAATGTAACTGACCTTTATTGACGTGACAACGTCTTATAATTCGATAGAGCCGGCTGCACGCACGAAAAAACATGACTCATGAGGCGTTCTGAGGCGTTCTGAGGCGTTCCATGAAGTCACGTTGTCACGTTCAACTATCGTCAGTAAACCGACTTTACAGACAAGCATTTTTTTTAAGTACATTTAAGACCAGTGTTGTTTTACTTACATTTAGCAAATAAACGTTTCTGATTATTTATCTATTTAAATAACAGAGCAGCTACTTCGACTGCGACGAAGATGAAGAGGATTACGAGTCAGAAGACGACAGCGAGTATTCTATGTATGTAGCGCAAATGCAAGCCCGCGCCGCGCCGCCGCACGATGATGATGATGATGAGGTGATGATAACGACAATTTCATTTCTTTATTAGAACGAAGTTCTTTAACGCGCGTTACGAAAGGGGTTGAAAAAATCAAGACTAAAAGTTGTAACAGTGGGTCGTGGGTTCGATTCCCACCCAGAACAAATGTTTGTGTCATGATCATAAATATTTGTTCTGTGTTTGGTTGTTAGGTACTATGTATAATATGTACTTAAGTGATTATGAAAAAAAAATATAAGTATTTTATCAGCCATCTAGTTCCCTAGTACCTACCTACCTACAAGCTTTGCTTAGTTTTGGACTAGAGTTTGATGTGTGAAATGTCTGTGAATATTTATTTATTTCGAAGTACTTATAATATAATTCCAGATGCCTGTGACTCAGATGCAGATGCATTTCTTAACATAGCTGCTTGTCACGGTATGCTGCCCACTCATACTCTACCTACTAGAGAAAATCGTTGCCTAGACCATGCCATCCTTAGAACTCGCTGTGTCTCTACTACCTTAATCCTTGATTCTTTCATAACCGATCATGCCCCCATCGTCTTTGCCATTGATCTAAAACCCCCTACTCATGAATCTACTAATTTAGTTAGACATTTTGATTTAAATGGAATTGTAGCTGTTTTGGAAACTTCTGACTTTTCTCCAGTATTTAATAGTCGAGATCCGAATGAAGCAACAGACTTTCTAATAGATATCATTTCTAAAATAATTAACACTCACTCTCAAAATTCTAAAATAACTAGTAAAAGACGAACTATTAAACCGTGGTTGACCCCAGGTCTCTTGAAGTGTATCCGCCACAGAGACAAGTTACACAAAAAATTTAAAAAAAGCCCAGAGAACTCAATTGCTGAAATCTCTTATAAACGCTACAGGAACTACTGTAATAACTTATTAAAAAAAGTAAAAAATGATTATGATCGTAAACAACTCCTAAAAGCTGGTAAAGATCCTAGAGCTATGTGGAAAGCCATACGAGACATTGCTCATCTAAATCGTGGGATATCTTCTTCTTCTTACCTGCTAAACTTAACAAGCACACCGTCTACTTCAGTAAATACAGTCAACAGTTTCTTTGCTAATGTGGGAAAAACATTAGCATCAAAAATTTCACAATCACCCGTTGCTACTACAAGTAGCTTTCTCTCCAAATCCTGCTTAAATTCTATGGCTCTACCTAGTATTGATGATTCCGAACTTGAAAATATTATCCTTAGTCTAAAAGACAATTGTGCCATAGGTTGGGACAATATTCCTACCTCCGTTATTAAAGGCGGCAGACATGTCCTAGTTCCATTACTTAATCATGTTTTTAACCTTTGCATTACGTCTGGTGTTTTTCCCAACGCTTTCAAAAGAGCAATTGTACACCCTATTTACAAGAGTGGGGACAGGGACAATGTCACAAACTATAGACCCATTTCGGTGCTGACCGCCTTGTCCAAGGTTTTTGAAAAGATCCTCAACAACAGGCTTATAAATTTTCTAAATTTAAACAATATTTTATCCCATAACCAATACGGATTTAGAAGAGGCGTATCTACGGAAGATGCTGTTCTTGACCTCACAAACTCCATAATAAGTCAACTTGATAAGAAACGTAAGAGTATTGGAATTTTCCTGGATCTCTCAAAGGCCTTTGACACCGTCTCTGTCCCCATTCTCATATCTAAACTCGAAGCTATCGGTGTAAGAGGGGTCTGTCTCGATATCATGAGAAGCTATCTCTCAAATCGCACCCAGAGAGTAAAAATCGATAGTTACTTAAGCTCAGATGAACCAATAGAGTTTGGAGTTCCCCAAGGCAGTGTACTCGGTCCAACCTTATTTCTCATCTACATAAATGAGCTGTGTCAGCTGAACCTCTCTAACTGCAAAATTATTACTTATGCAGACGACACTGTTCTCCTTGTGGATGGGAAATCTTGGTGCGACTCCTTCACTCACGCTGAATCTGCCTTAAATGCCGTCATGTCTTGGCTTGCTTCTAATCTCCTAACCCTCAACATAAGCAAAACAAAATTAATAACCTTTTCCGCAAATCAATCTGGTCAACCATCATCATCCTTTACTATTTGTCCACATACCTGTCAAAACTCACAACCAAATCCCTGTTCCTGCCTTCCCCTGGCTCGTGCATCTAGTATTAAATACTTGGGTGTGTCAGTAGATTGTTTTTTGACTTGGGATAGCCACATTCATCAAACTGTGTCCCGCACTAGAAAGCTCATCTACGTATTTAAAAATCTTCGTTCTGTACTTGACCATCAATCACTTAGGACTGTATACTTAGCATTGGCTCAATCCATTTTGTCCTATTGCATTACTGCTTGGGGCGGATTGGCTAAAACAATTATATTAAGACTTGAAAGATCCCAACGAGCTGTACTGAAGGTCATGCTCGGAAAACCTTTTCGCTTCCCAACAGTGGACTTGTTCTCTTTGTGTGATGTCCTAACAGTGCGGCAGCTCTTCGTTTTTAACACGGTTCTACGTAAGCACTCCCAATTACCATACGATCCGACGGTTGCGTCCAAACGTAGATCCGATAAAGTGTGCAAAATTGAATCCCGAAGAACAGAACTTGCCAGTCGTAATTTTTACTATATAAGCTCGATGCTTTACAACAAAATAAACAAACATCTGAATATTTACCCTCTGACACTACATAAATGTAAAAACAAATTACTACCATGGCTCCAGTCACTTACCTATAATCAAACTGAAAACCTCCTGACAGTAATGGTCTAAAACATACACACACACCCTCTTACTCGTACTCCACCTTTACTGATACACACTTTCACAATACACTACACTACACTACACTACACTACACTACATTACACTACACTACATTACACTACACTACACCGCACTACACTACTCTACAATATACTACACCACATATTTTCTTAGTTTCTGGCCTATTAACGGCATTTTTATGTAACTACTTTATTTTTTTATATTATTTTACCTTTTTAGTTAATTAGTTTGTTTACCCTTTTAGTTAGAATTTTTATCTGGAACATTTTATGCCTTAGTTTAGGAGGTGGGCGTTGATAGCTACAACACAGTAGATAATACTATAGTAGCTATCATCGTTACATTCTGTTATTGTATTTACCTACTGTTATTGTTCCGAAATAAAAAACTTTTGATTTGATTTTGATTTGATTTGACTTACATAATTTAGGAAAAACAAGTAGGATCATCATCATCATTACAATAATTTCAACTGTTATTATTATTCCAGGTGTTCGTAGACCAAGTGCCAAGCGACAATACATCAACAGATCTACTGCTGGAGCCGAAGAAGATGTCCGTATCATCCGACAGCTCCGAAGACCCGGAGACCATGAATTTAGAAGTCGCAGCTGGCACACCACTCCTGCTAAACTTTCTACTAACCCATCCTATCACATGCTCTATACAGTGAAGATAATTAAAAGACGTGTGGCACTCGGGGACTGCAGCGGTAAAGCTATTTTTTTGCTGGATTACGCATGCGCAGTGTTAGGTTATTTTCGTTACGGAATTTCTGGATTCGGTCTAAGTGCTCGAGGCCCGCGATAGAAGTAAAGCAATAGATTAAAAGAAGCAAAAAGGAGAATGGGTGGTTCTGTATAAAGCAGGGGTGGTCAACAGGTCGATCGCGACTGTTAGTCCTTTCGATCGTGGCAAGGCATAAAATGTAAATACGACTTGACTGCACAACGTAATCACCAACTATTCCACGCAGTATAGTCTTTTGTTTACGGCTAGCAATAAGCTTTTGAACCAATAAGAGTTCTATATGATTTTCTACTGAACAATCTGTTTCATATAAGATTTTTCAATAAGTATGTAATTGGTAGATCGCACAGGGTTTCGTTAGTAAACAGGAGATCTTGGGTCTAATCAAGTTGGCCACCCCTGGTACAGAGCGTGGGCCACGACAAAAAAACTCGTCCCATGCCCTTTGAAACGCAACCACAGCTATTTTTGTGAGCAAACAGCATTTGAAGAAATACGACGTTAAAAAAAACAGTTTTTCAAAAGGAGAATGGGCAATTTCCTATGGATCGTGGGCCACGACAAAAAAAACTTGTCCCTCAGGGTTGCTACAAGGTACGTTTAAAAAAAACTGTAACAGGCCAATATTTTACTATATTAACGGAAAAATCCGTAGTGGTAGCCCAAAGTACCCATTCTCCTTTAGATTTAAGAATTAAGTATTATTTTAGAAGGCTATGCTCTATATTCTATATTAATTAAAATTTTGACATAAACAAATCGTCAAAGATTTAAGAATTAAATATAATTTAGATATTAAGGTGACGGGTATAGCCAAATGCGTGTTTTTGGATGTTTTCTGAAGAATACAAGATTTAAGATACAAGGATTAATAAAAAAATTGACATAAAAAATCGTCTAAAATGAAATTAAATATCTATATAACTTACTTAGATTTCAAAATTGTTGTGCTAAAAATAAATAGAAGACACAAAAAAAAATCAAATACTTTATACCTATATGTCTATAACTATTTACAAATAGCACATGAAACAGTTGAGCTATCTGCAGACCGTCTAAAGATAGATGCATCCGATCTATAGATAGCTCAACTGATCCGAATCAGTAGCAATCCTCGCGTACCTACAAGATACTGGCTGCATTGCCGCCTGCGCTAATACAAAAAAAAACTTTTCTCAAAAGTAGAACTTAAGATTTACCTAAATTGATTACTAAATGCATATTTATAATTAAAATAATAGTTAAATTACAAGATATAACAACAATTATGAAAATACAATACTTATACAAAAATACTTATGAAGATACTACTACTTAGTAGCTATTTTATATAGTTCTTCTATAGTATGCCCTTACTTACTAATATAAAAATATCTACTTATGAAGATACTACTTGTAGCTATCTACTTTAAATAGTTCTTCTAGAATCTAGATCTTACTAAATACTACACAAATCGTTTGCGCAGGATATATTTGCACAATATCAGTATAAATTATAGCCTTTGTTATTCTGATTTATAAACTACATTATTGTAAAGTTTCATTGAAATCCATTCAGTAGTTTTTGCGTGAAAAAGTTACAAACATACATCCATACATACAAACTTTCGCGTTTGTAATATTAGTAAGATAAGATAGGATCATTGTGTTCTAAGCTTTAAGATTACTTTAATTTTAAAGCGTTAGTTTCTAATGAATATCGACCTATGTAATGTATTGTATTAAGTATGTCAGTCTTCTAGTACCCATAACACAAGCTCTGCTTAGCTTGGGGCTAAATGATGTTGTGTGGATTGTCCAGCATTATTTATCTAAGTATTTTATATTGTCTGACAGGCGTCACAGCTCAGTTGGTAGTTCTGCCTTCCATGCTGTGGGTCGTGGGTTCGATTCCCACCCAGAGCAAATGTTTGTGTGATGAACATAAATATCTGTTCAGTGTCTGGGTGTTACTATGTATTCTATGTGTTTACAAAAAAAAATATGCTCGTATTCTATCAGCAGTCTAGTTTCCATAGTACAAGCTTTGCTTAGTTTGGGACTAGAGTGTGATGTGTGAAATGTCCGTTATTATTGATTTATTATATACCTATATTATTAAATCTAAAACGCCTATCTAGTAATATTTAATGTGTAATTAGGATTGTAATTTGTGTAAATGACAAAATGTATGTAGGTATAATGGCAAAACGCACAAGCCAGCCTTTTATGGTACATATATAGGTTGTACTTAAAATCGCATCTCGAAATCCAATATTCTTATTTTTTTTATGAAATACATACTCTATTATATTTTATATTTTTAACCAAATTCAAAAAAAGGTTGAGGTTCTCAATTTGACTGTTCTTGATGAGATTTGATGTTCTATTGACTTTGCTATAATTTTTGAACTAAACTATTGTCATCGGCAAAATTGTCTGGTATGAGAGCCATATAAAATCAAATACTTTTCGAGATGATTTTAAGTACCTACCCTTAGATATTATCAAGATGTTAATAAGTAAGCTTATAAAAATAAATATGTAGGTATATCAGCACAGTAGATATTTTCTCAGAACTCTATAGTATTTGAAGATATATCTCCCATCTATCTTTATCTTTGACGACCGATGTGGCGCGGCGGGCGAAGGTTCGCCTGCGACGCGGAGGTTGCTGGTTCGATTCCCGCCTTGGAATAAATGTTTGTACGATCTGCAAATATTTATTCCGGATGTTCTGGGTATTTTATATGTATAATAAAAAATATATATGTAATGTATTGTATTAAGTATGTCAGTCTTCTAGTACATAACACAAGCTCTGCTTAGCTTGGGGCTAGATGTTGTGTGGATTGTCCAGCATTATTTATTTATAATATTTCCTAACTACTATGTCTATGTTTATAGTCCTGGCTATATTTCTAGGTCCAGTAGACCAGAGGACTGTAGCTCTACCATGAGTTTTTACTTTACTATATTTACTATACTCGCTAGCGTCTGTAGTTAAAAAAATGTATGAAGATTTGTACAGCGCCTCTAGCGGATAGTTGGGTACTAAAATTCGTAATACTAATATTGACGTAACTACTGTAGTAAAGTCAGGCGATTTTACTGTGACAACTCATGGTAGAGGTACTGAGCACGAATGCTCCGCACGTAAACGTAACGTATTTAAGACACACTGCGCGCTAACGCTGCAACGTTCGACAGTAAAGCTGATGTTGACGCGCAGTGTATCTCAAATACGTCACTGTTTATACTACGATTGTTATATTTATTCGTGCTTACTCCCAGATCTTTTGGTATTCATTAGAAAAACTTATTATATCTAATAATGTTTTATTATGTATAACTTATCTTGCAATTCAAATCTCTATGTATCTAAGAGCAATCTGAATTATGTAAAATATGCTTAGATGTGTTTTTTTTAAATAAAACGATTTTTCGAAATTAAATTCCATTTTTTATTGCGCTAAACATAATTCCTATATCCGTACCACGCCGCGGCGTTTTGAAAATAATATTCTACAAATCATTTCAAATTCATAAAAATTATATCTTTATATCTAGAAAATCAGGAAATTGAAGTTTAAAAACGGATTTTGACTGAAATTTCAAAAGTTACAGAATAAATGTGACAATCGTAAACGTTACGCAGCGTATTGTCAAAGTCAAAATTACTTTATTCAGTAAAATCACGCAGATCATTTAGAATCGTCTTACATACTAGGTGATTCTAGGTGCCAGTTCCACGCGACCAGAGCCTAGAAGAACGGGCAAGAAACTTACGGCCTGGTTCCTACCGTTTTTTTATATGATCCTTCTTACAAAGAATTACAATTAAGTACTGAAGTTCCAGTGCGGTGTCAAGTTAGTAATATGGATTGTAATAAGGATCATATAAAAAAACGCTAGTACCTAAGTCTAGTTTCTAGCCAGTTCTTCTAGACTGGTCTCGACGAACTGGCAACTAGAATCATCTAGTATGTAAGACGTTTCAAAGTGATCCTTGTGATTTTATTGATTCACACTGCGCGTCAAACGCCAGCTCGACAGCAGAACGATGCTGCGTCATCGCGCAGTGTGAATCGAATACGCTGCGTTACGTTCACATTGTCACATTAATTCGTGGTCAACTCTCAGGTTATTTTTGCCAATTGCATTACCTCAGAGCACATCCGAGAACGTGTCTTTGAAACAGGATCCGGTTAATATCGACCCTATCTTATAAAAAGTTAGCGTTGACTTTAAGTCATCATTACGTATGGTAATTATTACTTCAAGGCTGCGCTAACTTTTTATAACATAGACCGTAAAACTTCAACTAGTCCCAAACTATAATAACTTAAAAAAATCTACAAATTTTCCTAAATTATTTTATATTTAATTTCAGAGGCTTCTTTTCTGAATTAGGGCTTTTTATATCAAGTCTTGTGAGTTTAGTGTTTTCACTCATTGTCACAATTATTTGTGATTATTTTTGACCTTAGATATTTCGTAACTCGAAGATGTAAGGCCCATAAATTAATTCACGTAAACGTTATCTCTACCATGAGTTGTCACAGTAAAATCGCCTGACTTTACTACAGTAGTTACGTCAATATTAGTATTACGAATTTTAGTACCCAACTATCCGCTAGAGGCGCTGTACAAATCTTCATACATTTTTTTAACTACAGACGCTAGCGAGTATAGTAAAAACTCATGGTAGAGCTACCGTATCGAAAATGTACCGTATTCGATTCACACTGCGCGTGAACGGAAACTAGATAGAACGTTGCAGCGTCATCGCGTAGTGTAACTCGGGTACAATACGATACGTTACGAATATCACTCTGTAAACTAAGATTCGATTGCACCATAACCACGTCATAGATTAATTATTATTTTTAAATGTGTTTTGAGATAACAATTAAATAAATCTATACTATTATTATAAAGAAGTAAAGTTTGTGTGTTTGTTAAATTGTAAGGGGTAATCTCGGGATCAACTGAACCGATTTTAAAAATTCTTTCACCAATAGAAAGCCACATTATTGCTGAGTGTCATAGGTTATATAAAAAACGAAAAATAAAAAGGCTTTTACTTGGTAGTCCGTTTTGCAAAGTGAATCGGAGAAACGGTCGAATTATGCCCAACAAAGTGGGCACGGGTCAGCTAGTACATTATATTCTCTGACATTTCACACATAACGCTCTAGTCCCAAACTAAGCTTTTTGGAACTAGATTGGTGAAAGAATACTTTTATATTTTTTAGAAGGTGAATCCTACACAAATGTTTAACATCACAGAACAAACATCTATAATTAAACATCTATGACGACCCATGTGGCGCGGTGGGCGATGGTCCGCCTGCGACACGGAAGGTTGCGGGTTCGATTCCCGCCTCGGGATAAATGTTTGTATGTTCTGCAAATATTTATTCCGGGTGCTCTGGGTATTATATGTATAATAAAAAATATCTATCTATGTATTGTATCATATTAAGTATTTCAGTCTTCTAGTAGCCATAACACAAGCTCTGCTTAGCTTGGGGCTAGATGATGTTGTGTGGATTGTCCAGCATTATTTATTTATTTAATTGTTCCAAAAATAATATATTGCTTTCACTTAAAAACTCACATTCATCACTCACAAGATTTTAATATTCCAAAAGTTACTCGAGCAGGAATTGAACCCGCGACCATTCTCTTTATGAGAGTGCGATAACTGCACCTCAATACACATAATAAAAATAATAATTATTTTATATACACAACCCATATTATTTATTTATATTTATTTGCAAAAATCTATTAATACCTTAGTTAAGGCGCATTTTTCACTAGCGATTTTAATATACTAATTATAACACTAAGTACCTACTTATTTACTAATTAATTTAATTATCAAAATATTTCCATCGTAGCAAGAATTATTAGGGCTTGAACACACAAATTTACAACAGGCGTGTCTTAATATAAAGGCTGTTTCCAACATTGACAAAAAAATATAAAAATGAAACCCGTTTTCCGTTGTCACGACATAGCATGAAAACGGCTTGACAGATTTGGCTGATTTTTTTTGTAGTTTTCTAATACTCTGTACAAGGTTCTTACGGAAAAAAATATTAAGAAAATCTCTCAGAAAAAAAAACTCTAAGGCGATACGAAGTTTGCCGGGACAGCTAGTTTTTAATAAATATTCACGGACATTTCACACATCACACTCTAGTCCTAAACTAAGCAAAGCTTGGGACCTAGACTGCTTATATACTTTATACATCTTGTAAATACATAATTACATAGAATACATAGTAATACCCAGACATAATTGCACATTGTTTTGTTTTTTGGAGATTGAACCCACGACCCACAGCAT
The DNA here is from genome assembly GCA_932527185.1 of Ecliptopera silaceata. NCBI lineage: Eukaryota > Metazoa > Arthropoda > Insecta > Lepidoptera > Geometridae > Ecliptopera > Ecliptopera silaceata. Next base: position 886,418 of record OW052217.1, on the reverse strand, counting down.
GGAGGCAGAGCTACTACCAACTGAGCTGCGAGTTACAGTATTCTATGCATAAATTTACAAATATAATCAGCAACCTAGTTCCCATAGTACAAGCTTTGCTTAGATTGAGACTTTTGGGACTAGAGTGTGATGTGTGAAATGTCCGTGAATATTTATTTACTAATAGGTATTTCAAAATATTGTAATCTTTAAGGATTAACAAAACGGTAGGAACCAGGCCGTAAGTTTGTTGCCCGTTCTTCTAGGCTCTGGTCGCGTGGAACTGGCACCTAGAATCACCTAGTATGTAAGACGATTCTAAATGATCCGCGTGATTTTACTGAATCATATGACTTTGACAATAATAATGTTTAGAGGATCATACTTGACATTAGCGTCTGTCAATGTTGTAAACAGCTCTGGACTAAGTTATTACTTAATTTATACTATTTTATTTATTACAAAGTTGATTGTACGTAGGATGAGACAATTTTGTTCTAAAAGATAAATTTATTGGACAAAATTTAATTTAATTTCATGAAAATTATGAGTAGTAGTCAATCAAAGAAGTAAATAAATAGCACTAGCATTTTTAGCTGGATTACGCATGCGCAGCGTTAGGTTATTTCGTTACGGAATTTCTGGATTCGGTCTCCACGCTCAAGGCCCGCGATAGAAGCTTTGCGTTTGAGCAACCCAAATCACGATTGATCAGAGTTTTGACACATTGTAATTCGATTTTTTGGTTGATCAACGTTTCAGAAACCAGCTGTTAGTTTATTATATTATTAAGTTTTCATTAACTTATTATATAATATCTTTTAGAACAAAAGGGTCAAACTACATAACAATCATTGTTCAGCTGTGATCTCTCTAAATAAGTAATTTGAACATTGTACTAGATGCTTCACAGATAAACTGTTATTAAAAACCTATTTAAAATTATTAATTTAGTAAATTTAATTACACTATCCAATTTGTAGAAGACTTAGAAAAATGGACTTAGCAAAAGCATCAAAACCTTCTAGAAAGAGACAACGCGACTTTGCGGCCATAACCTCTCTTTTCTGTAGGTCTGAGAGTCTATATAGACTGAGACTACTGGTCGCACGCTTGTTGTCTCTCTAGAGAGAGACAACGCTACTTTGCGGCCAATACCTTTATTTTCTGTAGGTCTGAAAGTCTATATAGACAGAGACTACTGGCAGCACGATTGTTGTCTCTCTTCTCTAGAAAGAGACAACGCGACTGTGCGGCCAATACGTCTCTTTTCTGTAGGTCTGAAAGTCTATTTAGACAGAGACTACTGGCCGCGCGATTGTTTTGTCTCTCTAGTGAGAGACAACGCGACTTTGCGGCTAATACCTTCTTTTCTGTAGGTCTGAAAGTCTATATGGACAGAGACTACTGGTCGCACGCTTGTTGTCTCTCTAGAAAGAGACAACGCGATTGTGCGGCAATACTTCTCTTTTCTGTAGGTCTGAAAGTCTATATAGACAGAGACTACTGGCCGCGCGATTGTTTTGTCTCTCTAGTGAGAGACAACGCGACTTTGCGGTCAATACCTCTCTTTTCTGTAGGTCTGAAAGTCTATATAGACAGTGACTACTGGCAGCACGATTGTTGTCTTTCTTATCTAGAAAGAGACAACGCGATTGTGCGGCAATACTTCTCTTTTCTGTAGGTCTGTAAGTCTATATAGACAGAGACTACTGGTCGCACGCTTGTTGTCTTTCTAGAGAGAGACAACGCGACTGTGCGGCTAATACGTCTCTTTTCTGTAGGTCTGTAAGTCTATATAGACAGAGACTACTGGTTGCACGCTTGTTGTCTCTCTAGAGAGAGACAACGCGACTGTGGGGCCAATACCTCTCTCTTCTGTAGGTCTGAAAGTCTATATAGACAGAGACTACTGGCCGAACGATTGTTGTCTTTCTTCTCTAGAAAGAGACAACGCGACTGTGCGGCCAATACCTCTCTTTTCTGTAGGTCTGTAAGTCTATATAGACAGAGACTACTGGCCGCAAGATCGTTTTCACGCATTGCCGACCGTATTTACTTCATATATAATTGCTGTTATAATTTCATACAGATTTTATATAATTTAGATATTTTATTGCTATATGTCATGTATTTTGAGGTGAATTTATTGAGCAAAAATTAAGTATGTAAAAATATTCTAATATTTTATTATTTGAATGAAATAATGCTTTATGTATTAATTTAAGATGAAAAAAAATCTTTTTTATACTAGTTTATATTTATATATAATCTAAATATATAATAATTATATTTATACATACTAACGAGCTAATACTTATTGCCTGAAAGATTATTTATCTTATAATAACCGTACATATATAATGTACATACATATAATGTACATGTATAAGGCTAATAGGCACACCTTATTCAAAATCGCTTGATAACAGATGGTGACGCTAAGTTATCACGCGTTTATGAATAAGGGAAGTATAAAATGCTCTATAGAGATCTTAAGTATGCAAAAGCCTAATTCACAAACGACATAATTAAGAGTATTTAATAAGTTTTTTTTATTCAAATGAGTTTTCAACATAATCTTATTAATATTTTAGAATCGACAATTATAATATTCAAAACATATTAAATAAAAAAGTACTAGTCAAATTTTGATCAAATTTCAATGCTACTATGGAAGGTCCGTTTTTGATAATGATTTTTTAATTAAGCTTATTAATATAAAAAGAATCATCAAATTAGGACCAAGATAAAAGTTATATGGTAAATAACGGTGGGTACCCACCAAAATACCTCATAAAAAAATGAAAATACAGTCAAACTGATCTGAACCAGGGACTAGTATAAACAATAGACTGCAAATCTCATACAAAAAAACGTGACTCGGAAAAAGCTGAAATTCCGCGGGCTATTCCCAGATGGCGCTGCCACATAGCCGTAAAATTATCCTAACAGCACTAAAAGCCAAGAAATCTGTATTATTTCTGTGTTAGTGCACACCAAATTTTTTATTTTATTTTTAGGTGTGAAAAATGTGATCGTAAACAATTTATACCATAGGTTTGATCGGAATACAGCGCCATCTGGGAATAACTCGCGGAATTTCAGCTTTTTCCGAGTCACGTTTTTTTGTATGAGGTTGGCAGTCTTCTTGTTTATACTAGTCTCTGTCTAAACTGAACAATGATCTTTTTTAATGTTGGTTTAAATAGTAAATTTACTTATTTTAATATTGTCGTTAGCGAAATAGGCAAGTCATTTATATCGAATTAAATATAATCTATAATTACTCAGCACATTTAATTTAGTTATAAAAACTTGATAAATGGGTTATATCTACAGATCGTAGAATACATGTATTTTAGGATACAAGTGCTATGTATTCTAAAAATATTTTTAAATATATTGGTTTCGATCCTATTAGTAATATATTAATACTTTATTAATGTTTTTTAAGGTAGTTTATGCATGAAAAAATTTTGAAAATTAATATATTTTGAGAAAAACATAGTGAATAATCAAGGCTGAACTAGAGAAACGAATCTTAAGACCAACAAATATTGTACTTAGTTTCAAAAACAATAAATATATTTATGAAACTACGATTTTGAACATATTTTCATTATAAACGGGATATTTACCATGATTTGAATACTGTACTAGATGATTTTAAATTTCAGCATGCTTATAGGATCGAAGCCATTATTACACCATTGTGTAAAATTATAATTATAAAAAAAATTATACCCATTTATTATAAATAGCACTAATAGTCCTTATCACACCGGTCATCATGATCCCAGTACTTATGGTTCCGGGGAACATCGGACACATGACGTTTCGGTGACTTATCATCACTGTTTCTCCGATTAACTCTCCCAGGATTCCTACTTCGACCATCATCAGACACGTTATCCTTGGATTTTCTTATCCATTTCTCATCACTTTTATCCCGTCTCCAGTTTTCAACCGGCTTCCGACTAGATTTCTGTATCTCATTGTTGACCTTGTCGGTTATTTTGTCATTATCCGGTGCGATTGTCCGGTCTTTCTCAAAGTCAGCTATGGTGGCCCGTTCTGGGATCTCCTCAAAGAGTTCCGGGTAGGTTGGTTCAGTGAACGTTCCTGGAACGGGATCGGGGAATGGTCGATCAGATAATGCTTGCTCGGAGAATTCCTCGTCCGGGGCTTGGTATACATCATAGTTGTACTGTTGTATGTAGTGCCCGTCCCCTTGTTGTAGATAATTATTGTATTGTTCCTTGTAATTATACGTTGGTGGGGGATATTCGCTGAAGTTTCTCGGTAAGTTTGGAGGCACTAATGGAGGGGGTAGAACGGAGGGATCAAACACTGGTTCTTCAGGCTCCCCGTCCTGTCTCCAAGAGTTAAGATCATACCGCTTGCTGAGACTAGTTTTCTGCGTCCAATCAAACGTTTCCGGAGTCGGTTGCTTGATCATCCCAGCTCCGGCCCCCAAAATAGGTCTCAACTTAGGTTTAGTGCTTCCATCTTCATCTGTCAACGAGATATTACTTAGATTCTGGCTCAAGTTGGGGCTATCATCGGACTTCTCATCGGGGCTCTTCTTCCAGGATCCGTAGCTGACTTCACTGTAGTCGGAGTCGGATGTTAGCTTGAGATTTGATGCGTAGAACTGTTGCAGACAGTTGGGTAGTGGCAGGAACTTGTTGAGAGCCATGTCTGAGGATAGAAGGAGCCAGACGATGCCGCAAGGTGGTGGTGTGAGGAGTCGAAGACGGATCTTGACGGTCAACTCTTCCGTCTCTGTTTGTTGAACCGATAGGAGCTCTCGGCCGTTTTGCATTAACTGAAACATAAAAATATCAATGACTCATTTACGTATTTGTTTTGCAAGTGTACCTTTTAGGTTCGAAACCATAAAAATCGATAAGGGAACCTAGAATAGTAGTGTCTGGCAACACAGGTATAATTCAATAGAATTATACCTGTTTTGCCAGACAACTGATATAACATGATTTTTTAATGTTAATTCTGTTAAGGAGATTTTATTTTCTGTTTCATTACATTATCTATTTGTGAAGACGTTTAAATGGCTAGCTTGCTATCCTTTATTAGTGTTATAGAAATTGTTATTTGTTATTGGATGATGATTTTCCCAATACATATATATTAATTAAATGAATAAACATTATTTTGTCAAATAGTAGTGGAGGTTTACCTGTGTTGCCAGACACTTATACTTATTATACTATACTATAGTATACTTGTTAAACTAACAAATTCGTACCTGTGTTGCCAGACTGCGATGTGCTCTGACGTCATCGCTCGCTAACAGTGCCTGCATGTACTGAAGCAGTGGGGATGCCAGGATATGCACCTTGTTGCCGTTACATAGACGCGCCTCTGGGAATTTATTCATAAAAATATATTCAAATCAGTATTTATTTAGAAACAAAAATCAATTATAAACCTAAGATATACTTTCAGAAGTAAAAATAGACGTGTGGCAAATTCAAATTCAAAAATTACTTTATTCAGTAAAATCACAAGGATCATTTAGAATCGTCTTACATACTAGGTGATTCTAGGTGCCAGTTCCACGCGACCAGAGTCAAAGTCAAAGTCAAAAATTACTTATTCAGTAAAATCACAAGGATCATTTAGAATCGTCTTACATACACAGAGCCTAGAAGAACGGGCAAGAAACATGGCACTCGGGGACTGCCGCGGTAAAGCTATTGCATAGCATTTTTTGCTGGATTACGCATACGCAGTGTTAGGTTATTTCGTTACGGAATTTTCGGATTCGGTCTCCACGCTCAAGGTAGAACCTATAGCTTCTATCGCCCACGATAGAAGCTATAGGTACTATTTTAATCGACGCGACACAATATTTTTAATGATTTATAACAATGACAAATCCTAGATCGCGCAAACGAAGTTATCACGGAGTTAGTACATAAGTAATAAAGAATACTATCCATCGGTCCGAGCGACCCCGAGACAAAGGTCGCTCGGCAAACAACATCTTCCCTTTTCGTAGGTGCAACCTCTGGGTGGGATTCGAATCCACGACCCACAGCATGGAAGGCAGAGCTACTACCAACTGAGCTGTGACGGCTGTCTTTTTCTTTCACTATTAGAAAGCTACGTCTATACGATTAATATAGGCTATATTAAGTTTATATTTCTTATATAGTCTACCCGTGCGAAGCTAGGTTGTACCGATAGTATAATAATTTAATAATAAATTAAATATTTACCTGAGAAGTAGTCCCCCATAAGATTAGCGGCGTTAATCAAAAATAGCGGGTTCGCGCGTTCTAATATATCCAACTCTGAAATTATACAGTAAACACAATTATATTATTGATATTAAAAAATCAAAAACATCATTTTACATTAAATAATGAAATTTCAAAATTCACGGACCTATTCTCAAACGTTTTACATACTTACTAGAATCGTAGAATCATCTAGTATGTAAGACGTTTCAAAGTGATCCTTGTGATTTTATTGAATAAGTTTTATTGAAATTTTATGCCATGTATACAATACAATACTTTATTAATAAAAATAGATTTACAGGTCAGGTACATTAAATTGATTTATAAATGAATATGTAATATTATTTAATAAAAATAGTTAACAAAATAAGTGTGGGTGAAGATTATACTCACTAAAGAAGTTATTCTCATTGAAGAAGTTATTTTCATTGAAGAAGTTATACTCACTGGAGAAGTTATACTCACTGGAGAAGTTATTCTCACTGAAGAAGTTAATACTCACTGAAGAAGTTATTATCATTGAAGAAGTTATTCTCACTGACGAGGTTATGATCAATTAAGAAGTTATTCTCACTGGAGAAGTTATTCTCATTGAAGATGTTATTCTCATTGACGAGTTTGTTCAAATATTATTTTATACTCACTGGAGCTGCTATTCTGACTTGAGAAGTTATTCTCACTGGAGAAGTGTTACTCACTAGAGAAGCTATTCTCACTTGAGAAGTTATACTCACTGGAGAATGTGCCTTGCATGATGACGTTGAGTAGCGTGGTCCGGAGGAGTTGTTGTCGTTGTTGCCTCGTGAAGGACGCACCGACGCCGGCCAACTTCCGAGCAGTCACTGGATTACGTAGAGCCGCCGCGCGGAATGTAGCGAATGCAGCTCTGAAAATATAAGTTTAGATCTTGAGATCGAATCCTAAGAAAACTAAGGTGTTCGACATAGCTCAAAGGATTAGCAAGCTGAAGTGGCAGTGGGCCGGCCATGTTTGCCGAAGAACCGACAACCGTTGGAGCAAACGGATACTGGAGTGGAGACCGCGTTTAGGCATTGTGTAGTGTAGGACGCACCCGTAGAGATGGAGCTAAGATCTGCGGAGTGTAGCTGGCAAACACAACATGAGAAGAGAAGACCGGGCTCAGTGGCGCGTCTACAGATACCTACGTCTAGCAGTGAACTGATATAGGTTGATGATGATGATGATGATTTCGCGACCCCATTACTAGTTAAAAAATGGTTGTCTGTAAAGTCGGTTTACTGACGATAGTTGAACGTGACAACGTCAACGAACGGTATTGTAAGCGGTTCTGCAAAATAAATCGTCGTTCGAAACATCTTGGAACGCCTCAGAACGCCGGAACGCCGGAACGCCGGAACGCCGGAACGCTTCATGAGTCATGTTTTTTCGTGCGTGCAGCCGGCTCTATCGAATTATAAGACGTTGTCACGTCAAAATTTCTGGCGACACCCTTGTCATGTCAGACAGATGAAGAATTTGTTTGTTACTGTTTTGTAGGAGAACCTAGTGCCTAGACAAACCTAACTTAGGCTTAGAGGCGCTAATGAAATAAATAAATAATCCTGGACAATCCACACAACATCATCTAGCCCCAAGCTAAGCAGAGCTTGTGTTATGGGTACTAGAAGACTGAAATACATTACATAGATAGATATTTTATATTATACATAATATACCCAGAACACCCGGCATAAATATTTGCAGATCGTACAAACATTTATCCTAAGGCGGGAATCGAACCCGTAACCTCCGCGTCGGACCTTCGCCCGCCGCGCCACATCGGTCGTCAGAAAAACTATATTTTTAAATTTTCTAAATAAAATATGGTGTTTTTACTCACTGTAGTCTGTTCTCATCCGGACACATGTTGGTAATTGTAGTTTCAAAGTTTCTTAGCTTCCTGTTGAATTGTATACCATCTTCTGAAGGCGAGAACTGTTCCAACTGGAAAATTAAAATATTCATGAACATTTCACACATCACACTCAGGTCCCAAAAAAGCTTGTACTATGGGAACTAGATTGCTGATAGAATACTTATATTTTTTTTGTAACTACATACTTACATAACACCCAGACACAAAATAAACATTTACTTTACACAAGCATTGTTCTGGGGAATCGAACCCACAACTCACAGTATGCAAGCAGAGCTACAACCAACTGAGCTGTGACGCCTGTCAATTAGTTTAAATGTTAATTTTATAATGAACTAGCTGACCCGTGCCCACTTCGTTGGGCATAATTCGACCGTTTATTCTCCGATTCACTTTGCAAAACGGACTACCATGTAAAAGCCTTTTTATTTTTCGGTTTTTTTATATAGCCTATGACACTCAGCAATAACACATTATTGCTGAGAAAAGAAAGCCACAGCTTTCTATTGGTGAAAGAATTTTCAAAATCGGTTCAGTAGATCCCGAGATTACCCCTTACAATTTAACAAACACACAAACTTTACTTCTTTATAATATTAGTATAGAAATCATTACCAAAAGCAACAGAGGTTGAAACTGCTCGTCTATATTCAGAAGTTCCTTCAACACAGCATCATCCTCCGATGAGATATTGTCGAGGAGATCAGCTGTCTCCGGCTCCAAAGATTCCCTCAACTCTTCCTTGGGCATCTCGATGGATTCTCTGACGTCTTGGATCTTGGATATCTCTCTATGGTCTCTTGGCTCGCGATCTGCAAGTATAATAAATAATAATAAATAATACTGGACAATCCACACAACATCATCTAGCCCCAAGCTAAGCAGAGCTTGTGTTATGTACTAGAAGACTGACATACTTAATACAATACATTACATAGATAGATATTTTGTACTATACATTATATACCCAGAACTCCCGGAATAAATATTTGCAGATCGTACAAACATTTATCCCAAGGCGGGAATCGAACCCGCAACCTCCGCGTCGCAGGCGGACCTTTGGCCACCGCGCCACATCGGTCGTCAGTATTAAGATGACATAGAAATTGATTTGCTTTATGAAATAATAAACATGCCCATTGTACATTTTATCTATATATTTGTCTTCTCTTTGTGTACAATAAGGTATTTTTCATTCATTCATTCAATAAACAAAGTACACATTATTAAAACAACAACAGAAACAAGTAAAAAATCCATGAAATACAAACAAATACTGTTAAGTCGTCAAATACTGTGAGGGCACGATGGAACTGGCATAGTCGGTCACCAACTAAAGTTCCTAAAAAAATTAGAATTAAAAAAAATCTATGTATGACCTGCAGCCCTAGGGCTCTCTTCCGGCCGGTCCCCCGGCCTCGTGCGACTGTGCCGCCCCGTGTACCCTCGTCCACGGCCACTGCTTGACATAGTATAGCTGCTGGAACAACAATATCAATCAATATTCACAGACATTTCGCACATCACAGTAAATTTCTGCAAATATTTATTCCGGGTGTTCTGGGTATTTTATATAATAAAAATATCTATCTATGTAATGTATTGTATTAAGTATGTCAGTCTTCTAGTACCCATAATACAAGCTCTGCTTAGCTTGGGGCTAGATGATGTTGTGTGGATTGTCCAGCATTATTTATTTATTTATCACACTCTAGTCTCAAACTAAGATTGTACTATGGGAACTAGATTGCTGATAGAATATCTGATTTCCTTTGAGTTTTCAAGAGTCAATGAAGATAAATATAGATATTTCAATACACTGTGTACTGTACTGTGTTATATATACACATATCCAAATCATATATAAAAGTAACACATAAAAGACCAAATTTGACTTTTCACTATAGTTATAACATAACCAAAAGTTAAGTGTGGTTTAACCATGTTATTTATTTATAAAAGCCTTTATTTCACATAAGAAAACTACATTAATTTACTTCTTATACAATAACATTGACGCTATTATCTGTTTGCCCTTTTTTCAAAGGCCTCCTCCAGTCTATTAAACTCCTGTCTGTCTCTAGCTCATGTTATTTAATGTCCTAATAATAAATACTAATAAAAACATACCTTAGAATACCTTTAAAATTTTCCACACATCTGTTAAACTGTAGCTAGGAAAGTTTCTTACAATCATCAAGATTATTGTTGTGTATTTATTAGACAGTGTATGTCTGTTAGAATCTTGGCACAATAGATCAATAGGAAATTACCTTGAGTTTGAATGATAGCATGTATCTTGTATGTAAACAAGGGCTTTATTGATACAGTACGTTTACTACCAAGGATAGCGAAGAAATAAGTAAACAGGTCGATAATGACCATACATCGCCAAAACTGACGAAATCTTTACGTGATTGTATTTGTTTATAACATTCTCGAGACATATCATCATGTTATGTTAATGATTTACATTGTAATTTACAAATAAGACAAAGCAAAGAAAAATAAAGTAATTTGCGCCGGTAAAAACCCAGTGACAGCTTTTTGTAGGTTTCTTTAAAAAGTTTTGAGATCATATCGTTGTGATAGCATTATTGTTGTGATACTGTTTTTAGGTTAATTTTATCACGATTTACTCACCAAAATAAGATTTTCCACAAACTTTTGCGTTATTTATTTTCCAGTTGTTTTGTCTCGAAGCGGCTGTCAACGTTACGCTTCCATTTTGGAAAAGCTAGTGATGCGATCATGTGATGTGGTAATGCGGATGAAATCTATCGGTAATAAAAAAAATACCGATTATTAGGATGGACCAATCTACTTGTTTCTTGGCTACTTAACTGTTTTTAAACCAAGTTTTCAATATTATTTTCAACATAGGAGAAGTAAATTATATTACTATATAATTTAAGACAATAATAAAGTTCTGTAATCTAGTCCAGCTTAAAAACCCTCTTATTTTTCAACATTTTCTATTTTTGTTATTATATATTTGTATACTTAATAATTAAGGTTTAACTTATACAGTGTTGTAACGTTAGATAAGCTTATCTGCAAAGTTAATCGAAGTGTAAATAAATAAAGATCAACCTGATTAGAAGAGACTACCATGGCCAAAGTTCGTAATATTCTAGCAACACAACCTGTTTGCAGCAGAAAAACCTGCATGCATTATATGTATGGATTATTTTATCACGACTTTAATACAAGATTCTGAAAAAAAAACATTCGTACAAAAAAAAACAAGTAACTAAAGAAAAAAAAAATGAAGAAAACTCTTAGCAGAATTTCACATAGGTAGGTAATAGCTTCTTTTCTTTATTCTTATTTATATGTAGGTACACTAAATAAAATCACCGGTTCCTTGAATCACCCGGTTTTTCATCCAATCCCTATCGGAAAGCCGATCGAAAGTTCAAATTGACATTTCAGTGACGGGGGTAGTGAATGAAGCGAAGGGAGAGGGGTGCTTATTCAGTGCGGGTGGAAAAGTGAAATTCTGTTTTTCTCTTCTATTCTCTTGTTTTATTTAATCCAATGCATTTATTCTTACTCTCAACTATCTAAAATACCTTCGTAAATCTCCGGACTCAGTAACCCTGGTTTGTATCGCGTGAATTCGAATAAATAAAACCCCCACAGTGCCTATTACATCTGTTTTTATTTACTGACATTATTTTTCTGTGGATGTGACGTAATTCATCGATTTTTTAATCTAAAAAAGGTCAAATAATCGATAGTTTTCTGCAAAGACCGTCAAAAAACCGGTGTAAAATACAAAAGTTCTTGGAAAAATGTCGGAAGCTCATAACGAGCCTATTTCTCATGCTTCTTCATCAACTCATTTGAGGAAGGAAAGCGTGGTAGTAGCGGGTGTACCCAGCGATAGTCCAGTGACGGATCCAGGACAAGTCAGGGGAGGCGCAAGTGATGCAGCCGCGGGCAAGTTTGAAGGACAGCGCGGGAAATCGGGGGCGCTGAAGAAGTCTGCGAGGTACCGAAGTCGATCCCTGTCGGCGTCTTCTGCAGATTCTTACAGCTCTACTTCATATACTGGTAAGTTTTCTGTAATGATCTGAATCTGGTTTTAAAATAAACAAACTTTTTCAAAAGTAAGGTATCCTCAAACAGATTTATATTTAAACAAAACAACTTTGACCCCTGCGTCTGTACGTGCTATGTTCGATCAATAAACCACCCTATATTTTCAATAAGTACCTACTTCACCCTACACTTGCAATCTATGAATCTTTTGTAATGCAAAAAACGTACCTAAGTAGGTATACTTACACTAATGTCTACTACGCAAATCACATTTATTGTAATAAAAGTAATGTTATTAACATAATAAAGCTTTTAAGAAAAGTGAAGCTTGTTTTTACCAAACGAACTTGTCAGCAAACAAAATGAAATAAATGGACATCCATTAGTGGTTAGTGGTTAAGAGACCCAAGTGTAGTGTTTGTATTATAGATATCTAAGTAATACATACACAGATTCGAGCATCCGAGTAGGGTAGGACAGCGCGTCAGTGTTACGAGAGCCGTCGGCGAGAGTAGACGTGCTGTTCGTACTTACCGCTTGTTGACGAACCTGTGACGATTAGTAGACCAGTAGTATTCTTTTTGACCAGACTGGTACAAAAAGATACCTTCATTTAATTGAAAATTTTACGGTACCCACTAAACTGGGAACACTTGGTAGTATTTCCTACCTCCATTAAATTGGGAACGCAACCCACTAAACTGGGATGACTGGTACAAAAAGATACCTTCATTTAATTGAAAAATTTACGGTACCCACTTAACTGGGAACATTGGTGTTCATCCGCACCTCCATAGTTTATTGGAAATATGCAAGGAATTTCTCACATCGGAGATTGGTATAGCCACCCCCATTTAATTGGAAACGGTTCACGTGGAAAATTATTCTATATTACAGGTCACCCCAAATAACCCATAAACCATGATAACAAATACAATACCATACATAGAAAAACTAGATCTCAAAGGTGATGAGGCGTCGGTTGGGCACAGATGGGAAAAATGGAGACGTTAGATAGACGTTAGAAGATTTAGAATCTTTACTTGGATTTTGACCACCGGTGATGACATAACCCTTGATAAAATTTATTAAAAAATAAAAATAAAAAAAAAAAAAAACAAGGAATAGAAACAATAACTAGAGAATACCTTATTTATATGGACAAAACAATCTACTGTGCTGCAAAATAGATCCTAGCTGAGCATAATGTGGATTGAAAACAACCCACGCTGGTCTTCCGCTAGGACCAATTTCAATTATCAAACAAATGCAAAAAGAAAGAAAATTAAAAACACAAACTAAATAAAACTTAAACAAACCGTACATACATAAGTCCAAGTCAAATATTTCTTTGTTTGGTGGGATCACAGGGATCATTTACTTCTTACAAGCAATTACAATTAAACTGAATTGGGTGCTGAAGTTCCAGTGCGGTGTCGATTTAACTTTGTAATAATACACATACTATATATATCTACAGTCATGTCAGGGACATACTAATGAGTTAAAAAAGAAGAATAAAAAGCTATACGTAAATCAAAAAGACAGCACACGCTTCGCTTCAGAAACAAATATACTACAAAATACTAACTACCAAGTACTTATGTAAATATAACAATACTCACTCGTAACTTTATTTACAAACAAGCTTGCGACTATACAGTGTTTACAAAATGTGCATAGTCGTATAAAATACATGGGAAGCAGTTGAGCTGTCTGCAGACCGTTGCAAGCGATCTATGGATGGTTCAACTGATCCGGATCGGTACCAATCGGAAGCGTGCCCAGGACACTGGCTGCATTGCCGCGCTGAATGGCAATGCTGATGCGTTGGGCCGGATACTCACCAGCCCTCGGGTCACGCGTCGCTTCGACTAGACAACAATACTTGATAAATGACTACAACATAATAATAATAAGGGACGCTAAAATATTTAATGAAATAAAAATTCTAAGTTATAAAACATAAAATCATAATCAATATTGTTATATAGCACTCGTATCATGTATCAAACATTCCTGCTTTTATTTGCCAGTTCAATAGACATATTTCAAGTTTGTTACTAAGCCCATAGGAACTCTGCAGGTTCCCGATCGGCGGAGGAATATTGTTCCAACACTTCGATGCAGCATAGCGGAAACTGCCTCTGAATGCAGCTGACCTATGCCACTGGGTTAAAAGCTGCATCGATGATTGGCGATGTTCGCAGGATCTTATGTTAGGCAACCGTTTAATCTTCTCAGAAAGATATTTAGGAGCATTAAGCTTCATAACTCCAAAAAGAAGGCACGCCAAGTGATATTTGTGACGATGTTTTATTTTCAAGATGAAATGCGCATTAAAATACGGGCTAACATGACCTTTAAGAGGAATGTTAAAGCTATAACGAGCACGAGCATTCTGTACTCGCTGTAGAAGCCTATGCGTTCTGGCTAATAGTCTCGGTGCGATAACCACATCCGTGTAGTTCAACTTAGATAGAATTAGTGTCTCTACCAACCTGATACCTTTCTTACCTTTTGAGGCCTTTCATTTCAGACCAAGATTTCGGGATCTATATATACGTTCTATCGGCTCACCTATAACTATGGCATCCAACATCGGATTCAGCCCATTGAGACAAAATTGGCTACCAAAAATCAAGTATTTAGTCTTAGCGGGATTTAGTAAAATTCTCTAAAGACTATTTCTCTTAGACCAGCTCGCTTTGTTTGCCAAATCAGCATTAAGTTTATCAATAGCGTTATCTATATCAGACGGCTTGCATAAAATATACACTTGCGTATCATCTGCATAGACATGTATCTTACAGTAATTAATATGTTGCTCTTATGATATTACTTAATCTATCAAGACTGACAGGTAAGTGAAAAATGGCACTACTAAATTTATGCGATCGAAAATAAGCGAGCTCTAAAGGGCATACATGAGAAGTACCAGGTATATTCAAAAAGTGATTGTTAATTGCATCGGGATCATGAAAATACGAGGGCAGTTCGGTATTTCTCTTTGGCAAAAGAGTATTTCTGAGAAGTTTCCAAAGATGTTTCGGGTTGTTAATATTGTTATTTATATTGAGGATAAAATAGGCAACTTTTTCATGGTTAACAGCTTAGCTTTAATGGTTGTTAGCTTCGTTAACAATGGTCTTTAGACTTTTGTAATACTCTCTCTTACTCTCAAGCGTATTTTTATGGTATTCTGAAGAAGCTTCATTCCGTAGCTTCATCATAAACCCGACTGTACTAGTAATCCATGGATGGCATGTGTAGAGGATATAAAGAAAGTACAACTTTTTACGATAAAAAAGGTTAAGGGGTTAGGAGAGGCAAACACGTCCGCGCGGTGTCAACTGTAAAGATCACTGATTTTAATGTTCGCCTAGTTACAGCCACTAGGCCAGGAGGTATGCACCCCTCTTACACCGCTTGCCTGCGTCTCCCGCGTCTTATTGAACCCGGCATTTAGTAAACAATAAAACTAAACCTAATTATAAAACACAATAAAACCAAATTAAAAATCGATAGATCATGAGTCGGTAACAGGATGTTTTATTATGACAACAGTTTTAATGAAGCGCAGGTAGGTCAAAAAGTTCAAGGATGTAACTGTTAAAAAGAAAGGAAGAGAGATAGAAAGAGAAGAGTTCAAGTAAGTACTTTGATCGAAGTTGATTAAGTATATGTCAAAGAAATGGAAATGAGGATCAACAAGAACAAAGTGATTTAAGTACCTAGTGACAAGGAACTGACGAAGACAAACTATTAATAATACAATTCCCCTGTAAGGAGAAGTATCTCAATTAAATAAATTTAATAAGATAGAGATGTAGTGTTTGTATTATAGATATCTAAGTAATACATACACAGATTCGAGCATCCGAGTAGGGTAGGACAGCGCGTCAGTGTTACGAGAGCCGTCGGCGAGAGTAGACGTGCTGTTCGTACTTACCGCTTGTTGACGAACCTGTGACGATTAGTAGACCAGTATTCTAGTGCTTACCTTGGCCTAGGAGAGGGTACTACACCAAGGAAATGTATTTAGTTGTTTGATGCATTACACCTCAGCATTATTTGTAAGGGCTTTTCACAAGTTACAGGCAAGCCTTTGACCGCGATCACAAGTTTATAGTTTATTTACACATGTTATGCAAATAAATAATCTTTATCTTTATAGTTTCGATAGTATTTACGTGATTTATCGCCCGACTTTAGAAAATAACGTATATAGCCGTAACGTATCGGGAGGGCCAAAGGACTTTGGGACTGATTGAAGAGATCTGTTGTCATTTATATTGTTGACGTGAATGACTCAACTGTTCATTATAATACGATTTTATAGATTAGCAGTTTTTTTATTACCTTCAGAGACCCGATTGCAAATAAATACTGCCTATTAATTTAAATACATTTTTATAGATAAGCATTTTATAGCTATAACATCAGAGGTTCGATTGCAAATAAATGTGTAACTGTAAAATTAAATATCAAACGTATCGAAACTGTATTTAAAACACTTGACGCCAGCTCAACTGCCAAATGTTAAGCGTAACCGCGAATTGTATCTTGAATATAATACCGTTACCATAATTTTGTCGTTATCACCGCTCAGGCTCTAACATGAAAATGACACTGATAGAAAATATTTCAGTGACAAAAGCTATAAAAATAGTTTATTTCACAGAAGAGAACGTAAGTATACTTCAACACATAGTAGATATTAAGTATATTATAACAACACTAATCTTGTTACCCACGCGGACACAAAATCTGAAGTTGGGTGAATCTGTAATCAAAGTCAAAAGTCAAAAATTAATTTATTCAATAAAATCACGCGGATCATTTAGAACGGTCTTACATACTAGGTGATTCTAGGTGCCAGTTCCACGCGACCAGTAGAACTCTAAGTGCCCCCCTTAGCCCCCTAAAGATACCTTAAGTGCGTCCCTGGACTAGTATTTCGAGTAATAATGTCATGGTTACTCCAGATTCAGAATAACCATTACACTCATACATAAATGATGGATGTTGTCTGTACTTATGTAAGTAGATGTATGTATGTAAGTACGTGTATGTATGTATGTAAGTAGGTTTTTGTATGTATTAAGCAGAATAAATAGTATGTACTAAACGTAACTGCCGCGTGGTCGCAGTCAGTTAAGTGTAGGTTCGATTCCCGCGATGTGTAGGTAACTAGAACTCTTGAGAACTTCGTGGAGGCTTTTTACTTTCTTGCTGTACCACTAATAAATAATAAAAACTTTTTTGATACGAAAAAACATTGCTGTTCCAATTAAAATGTAGTGAGTATCTGATTACCAAGTATTAGTTTTTTTTATAAATTGTAATAAAATATAGAGAAATTCGTACCAACCTTATAATTAACTTTATTATTTCTTAAAATTAGCGGTAACTCACTTATCCCCCGAAGAACACCTTTATAAACATCGTCACTCATGACCTTTAAATACTTCAAGCATAATTGTTATGATAGTTAAAAAAAGACCTAAAATAAAAAAAAATACACCCTCCGTTGAAAGTTTGATCAAGATTTAAAAAAAATCATTAGCGCCTAGCATAATACTGTGAGTAGTCTACTCAAAAATTGCTATAATAAAATGTCTAGGTGGCCGATTCATTTATTAAGTTCAAGTAAATTCTGTTAAATCACGCGGATCATTTAGAATCTTGTTAAGTATACACTAGGTGATTCTAGGTGCCAGTTCCACGCGACCAGTACCCCAAGTACGAGTTTGTTTGTGCACACACGGATCGTAGAGACGCAATCGCCAAGCGTCACCGATTTTGTATGGAAATCCAAGCATCTCAAGAAATCTACTAGGGGCGCTGCTTGGATCTCCATACAAAATCGATGGCGCTCGGCGATTGCGTCTCTGCGATCCGTGTGTGCACAAACTCGTACTGTGGGTGGGTACCTACAGATACAGAGCCTAGAAAACGGACAAGAAACTACGTTACATAAGAATAGAGGTACTCAAGCATAAACAATAGCGATAAACGTATCCTAATTAGTAGAATCCGTATAAAACCACTCCAGAATGAGGATTAGTGGTAACTTAATACTTCCTAAACTAAACTACTCAATCATCATCATTATAAATATCGGTCACTGCTGGACGTAGATCTGCAGACGCGACACTGAACCGTAATATTTACTACGCATTATTGAAGTGAAAACTTTTGAAGTGAAAACTTCTTTAGCGGCGCTGAGCACTTTTTTTGTATGGGTAAAAACTTTCAAACTCGCGTCAGGGTCACGTGATGCTGATCGAAAAAGCGTAAGATCGAGGGGAAGGGAGAGGAACTAGTATCTCCCACTCTTTCTACCGTGCCTGAGTGTGCTGCTCTGTTTAGGCGGCACAGGGCGAAAAATAAAAAATAATAAAAAATAAAAACATAAACATTGTATTCTACCTCATAAATGATAGTATAGCTTGGCAAAAAAGAGTAGAAAATCCGGAGGCCGCCACTGTGCTGCTCATATGGCAACCCGCTGTGACCGTATAGCGTACCAACCTAGTCTTGATACTTTTGTTACTATTTTTTTATACAAATGGTTTATCTATTAAAATCAGTATCATTTAATTAAACCATAATTTATTACCTAATAATAAATATATTATGCTAGTAGGTAATAGGTACTTTGTTTTTAAAATTTTCTTTATTTTTTTCTGGGATTAAAATAAGACGCAGATACAATGTTATTGTTATTAATCTAATATATTTTCCTCCAAATATTCCACCCCCTCCATTTGTTTTCCAACTGTTTTTTAGGACGACCTTTTCTATTTTTTCCGGGTGTAGAAAATACGCCTTTGTTTCGATCTCCTTCCAGCACGTCTCTTCTTACAGTGCTTACTGATTTACCTGAGGTGAATAAATAAATATACAAACAAAATAATAATAATAATACATTTTTGGTAAATTTCTAATTGTAATGATTTTCATTCAACAATAAAGTTATGTAGAAAACGAATTTAAATTTACATATTGCAAAGTACGCCACTCAAGTATCAACACTGATCTGTCGCACTATACCAAAGTAATGTTAGACAAAATGTAAACATAACCTATGTGCTCGATGATTATTGTTCAAAATTCCACTTATTTCGTATGCAAGCTATTCAAAACAGAATAGGATTCATCAATTTACACTTAATTCATCTAAAAACAACAATACAAACAGTTACATACCTGTCATATCAGCGGTTCTTAGGTAAACATCGTTGAGATCGGTAAGAATGGTTTTGGCCTCTTTTTCTGCCAAACATCGCCTATAAACCTTATAAATAATTTGTCTGCCAGCACTTCGGATGGTTTTATTAATTTTTAAGTTAGTTTTATCACGCTTTTATGGCACAAATTATAAATAGTATAAACTTGCGAACTTTGTTTACATCAAACAATTCAAAACGTCATAATTTTTTAAATGTTGCCAGCCAACAAAAAAATTAGTTCCGTTTCTACACTTTTTTGCCAAGCTATACATACTTTTATACTTATAATTAAACACAACGTTAATATTGAAGTTTTCACTTCTGCCGGCACTCCCGGCCCGGAGTGCTACCTTTTTTAAGAATACTTATCAAAAACTACTGGTCAGATCTTAATTATATTTATATCCAATATAAAGAACATCAAACTTAAATATCCCCATTTAAGTTTGATCAGCCAAACGAAAAAAGAATCATCAAAATCGATTCATTACGTATTTACGTAATGAATTATTATTTACGCGATTATTTAATCGCGTTACTTAAAGATACGTACAAAAGTTTAAAAAAATCGGTTAAAATATGACATAAATTCAGCCTTGGAAAAAAAGCATCTATAATTACAAATTTCGAATGCATAGTAACTAGGTACCTAAAGTAGAATTTTATAACAAGCGCAAACATAATGCCCGGTACGGCTTGACCAATCAATTCCATGCGGCTTGTACTGCAGCCGTGTTAGCTTAGTGTGGAGACAGCTTCTATGTTAGACTTCAAAAAGGAGGTTCTATATTTTTGATATTCTCATACATTCACTCATCACTCTAGCAAACTAAGCAATGCTTGTACTATGGAAACTAGGATAGAATACTTATATGATTTTTGTAAATACACACATGGGGTACATAGTAACACTCGAACACGAATTATTTTATTTATGTTCAAATTATTTATGTTCGGGAATCGAACCCACGACCCACGGCATGGAAGGCAGAGCTACTACCAACTGAGCTGTGACGCCTGTCGAATTCGACTTTTCTGTATGTATAAACGCGGTTACTCCGACAATTATGAAACGATTTTGATAGTTGTTTTACAAAAAACTAATTTATTTATACATTAAGATTTCGCCAGTAATATTTGAGTAATCTTAAAAACGATTGAAGTCGGTTTGTTCATTTTTGTGATAAATATTAGTATAGTAAACATTTATCCATTCAAAATTATTAATAAAATCACTGTGTATGGAATTAGATGGTGTTATTGAAATCCTTTGTATTTTATGTACCTATTTCGGGTCTTAAATATATAAATTCACACTATTCATTTTATACTGTAAAATCAAACACAGCCTAGAGACTAAATATAAGCGACACAAGTATTTAGTAGATTTTTTGAAAGCAATGTTTGTGAATTTTAATCTTCTAGCTGAAATATTCTTTTTACACATACGAGTAAAAATGTTCTCAATACGGATCCGTAATGGCCGGCGCAGACTGGGAGAAATGATGCCGTTCCGTTCACGTTCAATGCCACGGCATCATTTTAAGGCATAGCAATTTATGTCGTATTTCTGTAACAGTACGGTTGAATGTCCATTAGTAAAAATTAAAATCCCTTGCCATGCCGTCCCGGTCTGCGCCGGCCTTAAACGATTCTGGGTTACTTTATATCGATATATCAAGGAATACATTATTCATGTTCTAAAAATATTCATACATTCTGTTTGTATACCATGTTATTCTGCAAGAATAAGTAGGACAGATAAACAAGGACCAAATACAGCTTTCAAAATAATGTATAAGCTCAAAAATAACGTTTTCAATATCACAAAGTGTATAGTTTGTTTACTTATGTTTTTAGAGTAGTTTTATTACTCTGTTTGGAATTGAGCTATTTCCAAAGAAAACATCGAAGAAATGTATAATGAAATCTATTATAAGATCGAAGAAAACAAACGAAATACCTAGAAAAATACGCAAAAGTACAAATATTGATTCAAGTTATGCAAAAATCTTTGATATACTAAGTTTAATTTATGATGATAATTAATAAATATCTATTTGTCTAACTGTTTGGATATGGGAGATGGATAATATCTCTCAAACAGTGTAAAGTGAATGAGTGTTCTATAAGATATCTCACATAAATTTAGCGTTTCGTTCGAATCAAACATTAAACATTCTGTCAAAGCGCAAGTAGGTAGCGTCAATCGATTACTAACAAAATGACATTTATAAACTACCGTACACATTCATCATCATATTTTACCGTATGCATTACCGTTTACTTGACAAATTTATCCGATAAAATAGATAACTTTAAAAAATAAATAATGCTATTAATTACAGTCCTACGTTTTGGATTTTTGACTAATTTACTGGCAGTTATCATTAATTAAATTGATTTATATGTTTATTTACGCTTGGTAAAACTTGCGAATTACTGATGTACAAGCTATGTATCTGCTGTTTTTCTACGATCAGTTCAACCTTGGATTATATAGCAAAGTTGCTAGACATTGCTTAATAATCTCCTTTGTTTAGTATAAATTATGTAATAAAATATCATAAAACTGAAGCTGATTTTTCCGTTGGGAAAATCTCGACTAATATTTCAGCGACAAATGGAAAGAAACATCGGCCTTGAGTACTGGTATATAAATAGATGGTTACTGACTTTGGCAATCGTAAATTCGTTGCCATGGGTTTCATGACGTAAAGTTCAATATCTAAATCAGTTAAATATCTACCTGGTCACGTAAAAAGATAACAATTCTGGGTTACATTAACTTACATTTATATATTCTTTTATGTATATTTCAATGTTTATGGTAACTGTTGTAGCTAACGACGACCGATGTGGCGTGGTGTCCGCCTGCGACACGGAAGGTTGCGGGTTCGATTCCCGCCTTGGGATAAATGTTTGTACGATCTGCAAATATATATTCCGGGTGTTCTGGGTATTGTATGTATAATAAAAAATATCTATCTATGTAATGTATTGTATTAAGTATGGCAGTCTTCTAGTACCCATAACACAAGCTTTGCTTAGCTTGGGGCTAGATGATGTTGTGTTGATTGTCCAGCATTATTTATTTATTTATTTTAATTCCTACAGAATTCAAAGAGCTACAACAGTTACCATCTTACCAACTTACCAACCATCTATCATCCATCTTACCAACCAGTTACCAACGTTCCCTTAAGTCGAGATTTAAGAGTCAAGAGTGAGGAAAAACTAACTACATAATACTTTCACAGATATGTGGTCATCATAAACTTTGTAGTTATAAAATTATATCGTGTACCCTATAATAATCTAAAAATATAATTATAGCTGTAGAAAATGTAAACAGAATCGTTGTTACAGCAGACGCGTGACTGCGTGATGACGTTCTGACAAGACATTTTATTACAAGTCGCGCGTCAATGACCTATAACAATGAATGGTTTGAAAAAATAATAGATGACGTTTTAAATGCGACAACAATAATGTATTCCGTTGTTTGAGTAAGTGTTTTTTACTAAAATTTATTATATGGTAGGGCAAATGAAATTTGAATTGATTCCAAGTGCTCTTTGCTGATATTTGTTTTGTAAATAAATAAATGTTCACGGATATTTCACAAATCGTGTTTTAGTAGCTAACGCTTAGCTGGGGGACAATACACAATACAAACTAATTTGGGACGTCACGTCAGTGTAGATCTATTCCCCCAACTATAATTAGGCCGAAACTTGTACTATAGGAACAAGATCGCTGATAAAATACTTTATTAATGCATACATAGAATACATAGAAACAAAGCCTTTGTAAAGGAGTGTTTTTCTTTTCAGTGTTTATAAAAACACAAAGAGTAAATTACCTATTGATAAAGATATCAGGTGAAGTTCATTGTAACATACATGATACCGTGGCATTTGCTTAGCAAATCACTATTTAAACATTTTTAAATCTTGTGAAGAGTTGACATGTATATGATAACTACTAGTCAGACATTATCCTAATGTGACTTACATAAATTTGCTACCTAAAATTCCATATTATAATGTGTGTGAATCATCATCATCATTTCCCTGCGCTTATCCCGCCACTTAACCTGAGGGCTGGTGAGTATCTGGCCCAGGGTATCAGCATTACTATTCAGCGCGGCAATGCAGTCAGTACTAATCAAAAGCGTACCCAAGAGGGTACTACCCTTCTGATTGGTTCTGATTTGGATCAGTTGAACTATCTGTAGATCGTTTACAACGGTCTGTAGATAGCTCAACTGTTTCTAATGTATTTTATATGCCAATGTACATTTTGTAAATACTGTATAGTTGTAAGTTTGTTTGTGAATATATCCTTAACCTGTGAATTTATAATGTCATAATTTTCCTACATCGTTTTGATAGTGACCTTTTTAAAACAATTTTGGTAGAAAAGTTCATAAAATGTAATTGTATGTCGTAAAGAATAGTACCTCAATAACTCATGTCGTTGTGACGTTAACAGAAGATGTTATCCAGACAGATAATAACAGCGTAGATTACAGACCTCTTCTTTTTCTTCCTGCCCTTATCCCACTAGGTGGGGTCGGCACAACATGTTCGTTTCTTCCATTCTCCTCTATCATCCGTCATCTCAGTATTCACTCCTTTCACATCCATATCATTTTTCACACAATCCATCCATCTTTTCGTAGATTACAGACCTATTATTTGTAAAACCACAATGGCGTCAGTTATGCTAAACAAACGTTTTTACATGGAAAACCTTGATGGCTGAATTAAAGCTATTTGCGTCTAAAAATTAATATTTAGATAATAATTTTCGAAGCGCAAATAGACGCTTCGTCATAATTTAAAGATATAGTTATGAGCTTCTACAAATCTGTCACTCGTTTTAATAGTTTATGATACTCATGTACTTTTGATAAATCTCCAGTATTTACTATTTGAATTTTCATAGATGATCTAAATCTTAAAATATATCCATCCCACATTCTCGCTAACTTTTAATCGAAAGATTAAGGAATATAAAGCTATATACTGCTTGCAACATTTCCTTGTCATAAAACATTACTGCAGCAGATAACGTCAATCTAGCTAGATAGTAGTTTTAAATGCAATGTCTTTATTTTACGAAATCCTACTCCATACTGCATTAGCGCAAGCACTTCGCTCGAATCAAGAATGCTGGTCACACTTTTCGCGCGCTTTCCGCCGGTATAAAACGTATTTTATTTTTTTAAATTCGATTTTCAAACGCGAAAGCTTTTTTTGTGGCCAGTGTGTTTTAATCACGTGCAATGCTGTGTTGTGTTCGTTTTTGTGAAAATAAAATAAAAATCGAATGACTGTGATGTGAATCGATTACTTCCCGGAAAAAAAGATCGATTGTGTTGTAGTGTTTGGTGCATTTGAGCTGTAAACCTTTTTTAAAGTACTTTTGGTTACATGTCAAAACTCTAACAGCGTCTAGCGGGAAAAAACTAACTAAATTAGTTTGTTGGAAGAAATATAAACTAACCTAACGGCCGGTTTCTGGAAACCCAAATCACGATTGATCCGAGTATGACACATAGTAATTTTGTTTTTTTCGTTGATCATCGTTCGAGAAACCGGCCGTAAGTAGGTTACTACATTAACTTTTTCTGTGAATATCGAGTTCTAAACATACATTGCGCGCTACCGCTGCAACGTTCGGCAGTAAAGCTGTTTTGACGCGCAGTGTATCTCAAATTATTTTGATGCGATACGATTGTCACATTTATTCGTGCTCCCCAGGTCATACAGGCTATTCAATTAGGCTAGGTGCATCGGTGCATGTGACTTATATACCTCATCATCATCATCATCATCGACCTATATTAGTCCACTGCTGGACGTAGGTCTCTTGCAGACGCGCCACTGAGCCCGGTCTTCGGCTCTTCTCATGTTGTGTTTGCCAGCTACACTCCTTGTATCGGTCGCTCCATCTCTATGGGTGCGTCCTACACTACACTAAACGTGGTCTCCACTCCAGTATCCGTTTGCTCCAACGATTGTCGACTTAAATACCTAGGTCTAAGCATATCGATGCTTGACGAATCTCTTTATCGATAAGAAATGTAATATTGTATTGCTACCAACACTAACTTACATTGAAAACAACAATACTTAAGAAATTATTTTAAATTATACTTATAAAAAAAAAAAATGTGTAAGTATATTTAGTTAAAATAACCTAACCTAACCTTAGAAACAGAGGGTGCGAAAACATATGACAATCGTAAAGTTAACGTAACGTATTCGATTCGACTGGAACTTCAGTATTTAATTGTAATTCTTTAAGAAGGATCATGATCCAAGTACGAGTCGGTGCACACACGGATCGCAGAGACGCAATCGCCGAGCGCCACCGATTTTGTATGGAAATCGAAGCAGCGCCCCTAGCAGATTTCTTGAGAAGCTTGGATCTCCATACAAAATCGGTGGCGCTCGGCGATTGCGTCTCTGCGATCCGTGTGTGCACAAACTCGTACTTGGGGTAGGTACTGGTCTTGTACAACAATTTCGCCATCCACCACACCATCGGGGATGCTAGAACACTGCTGCCAACTCAAAGTCCTTCTCCGTTACATTAAGGAGTTGTGCTGGGGTGTGGTTAACAGGGGGACAATGCTCAATACACCCCATTGTGGGACCTCAGTGCAGATCTTATTCCCCCAATTAGAATTAAAAGAAGGATCATACAAGAAAACGGTAGGAACCAGGCCGTAGTATCTTGCCCGTTCTTCTAGGCTCTGGTCGCGTGGAACTGGCACCTAAAATCACCTAGTCTAAACTTCTAAACTATTATTATAAAGAGGAAAGATTTGTTTGTTTGTTTGTTTGCATCGAATAGGCTCCGAAACCATGACTTCGTACATGATTTCTTTCTATCAACAATCGTTTGTGAGGAATTTCTTAGGTATTTTTTTACATCTTGGGTTTCATAATTGAAGTTTTAGTAAGGATCCCTATTTTTTTTGAAAATATAGTAAAACCTATGTTTAGCGCAGATAGTGTAGCTTTACAACTGTGAAAGAATTTTTTAAATCGGTCCAGTGGTTTCGGAGCCTATTCGATGCAACAAACAAACAAATCTTTCCTCTTTATAATAACAGTTTAGATTAGAAGTGTAGATTTCAGAACTCGTTTTTTTTTATTTGGTCATTTGAGCGGAGTGTGTCAAAACTGACTGAAACTGTCAAACTGTCAAACTTTACACATGATTAATTGTTGGACTACATATTAGTTCTTGAGGAAAATTAAAAGAAATAACGACTATCGAGTCACGAACAATCGATTGGTGCCAACTTCATCCGATAGTCGAGTCGATTACAATACTAATGTAGGGCTGTACAACACTATGTAAATATATTTTAAATTATTTTTTTAATATAATATTTATGGACATTACACACATCGCTCTAGTCCCAAACTAAGCAAAGCTTAGAATATGGAAACTAGATTGCTGATAGAATACTTATATATATTCATCACACAAACATTCGCTTAAGGTGAATCGAACTCACTGCCCACAGCATGGAAGGCAGAGCTACTACCAACTGAGCTGTAAAGCCTGTCAAATCTATGGTTTAAGACTTTTATACTTATCTCAAAGAAATTGGGTATATTTCATTTATTGAGAAACTAAAACTAAAGTAAAATTATTTAATTTGCGCGTAAGGCGTAGACTTAATGAAATTTAAATACATGTAAGTATAGGCGACAAAGAAATTGGTTTACCACTCTAAGGCTGAATATCATTTGCACGTACAAAACATCAAGGGCTATTTTCGCTTGACAGATTAATAACTGCTACGTCAGAATCTGTCAATCTGTAATCCTTAGCGAATAATTATGTTACTGGGAGATGTCATCAAAAGTGGTAAACCAATTTCTTGGTCGCCTATACCTACGTGTTACATTACTTATAAGAATTACTGATTTATTATTACAATTCGAAACAGATGAACCTAAGATTAAACTTAAAAACAATCATAGCTATTAGTAATTCGGAAAACAAGTATTTTTCCACGTAGCAGCCCTAACAATATGCAATTACGTACAACCTTGATTGCTATGCCTCCTATTCCTGGACAGACGGCCTCGTTCTTTGTTTGTGATTGCAAATAGCTCGTATAACTCACCTGACTTCGCACGACCTTTCCTTCCTACTTTTTGACGTGACAACGTCTTATAATTCGATAAAGCCGGCTGCATGCACGAAAAAACATGACTCATGCGGCGTTACCTCGCGGCGTTCTGTAGCTCTACCATGAGTTTTACTATACTATATTTACTACACTCGCTAGCGTCTGTACTGTAGTTAAAATAATGTATGAAGATTTGTACAGCGCCTCTAGCGGATAGTTGGGTACTAAAATTCGTAATACTTATATTGACGTAACTACTGTAGTAAAGTCAGGCGATTTTACTGTGACAACTCATAGTAGAGGTACTGAGGCGTTCCATGTAAGGCTTGAAGTGCAAGCGAGAGCGTGGAACGAGCGACAAAGAAGCACAATCGGCCTTTGCGTTCGTTGTCACGTTCAACTATCGTCAGTAAACCGACTTTACAGACAACCATTTTAAAGCTCTTGCATAGCTTCTATCGCGGGCCTTGAGTGAGCATCATTATCATCATCAACCTATATCAGTCCACTGCTGGGCGTAGGTCTCTGCAGACGCGCCACTGAGCCCGGTCTTCGGCTCTTCTCATGTTGTGTTTGCCAGCTACACTCCGGGCCTTGAGCGTGGAGACTGAATCCAGAAATTCCGTAATGAAAACCTAACGAAAATAACCTAATACTGCGCATGCGTAGTCCAGCAAAATATGCTATGAAATAGCTTTACCGCGGCAGTCCCCGAGTGCCACACGTCTTTTTTTTCATTTTACATAATCAACTGTAAAAATATTAGATACTATTAAGGCACAGAGTATATAGAATTATACTCTTTTAAGATTTTTTTTATCAACTATTAATACGAGGTATTTCGTTCCAAAACTTCCAAAATAAAAAAAAGCCTATAAATTAGTTTAACAATAGAAAATTGAAAAATTTGTTAGACTTAAAAACAAAATAAATGATTTTTTTTATGGTTAGTTAATATGTAGGTACAATTAATGAATGAAACTCACATGCACCACAATCGAATAAAAATAACAAATTAATAAATAAACTGAGCGCTCTTATCGTACATAAGATATACATTCCAGACAACGTTTTTAGAAGTTACAAACATAAATAAAAAAGACATCAAAAATGTCGATATTAAAGAAAAAAGTATACTCTGTGTCTGATGAAATGAAGAAAAAGAAGAACACGGTTATACAAGATTTCAAATCAAAAAACCCAGTTATAGAAGATACAAAAAAGGACGAAGTTCTAGAACATTCTACGATCCCAGAAGAGAGTGTAGAAGTAAATAGTGATATAAAGAATGACCTAGAAGATTCAGAAAGAACAGAAGATAGGGAATTATCGCCGAAACCTAATTTAAAGAAACGGCATTCCGTTATTTCCGGGCGAAGTGACTTTTGTAAGTGTTAATAATGCTGGACAATCCACACAACATCATCTAGCCCCAAGCTAAGCAGAGCTTGTGTTATGGCTACTAGAAGACTGACATACTTAATGCAATACATAACATGGATATATATTTTTTATTATACATAATATAACACACCCAGAATACCCTGAACAAATATTTGCAGATCAAACATTTATCCCAAGGCGGGAAACAAAGCCGCAACCTCCGCGTCGCAGGCGGACCTTCGCCCACCGCGCCACATCAGTCGTCAATAAATAGAGCCTCTCCAATCTAAAGATTTCAAAAAATCTTACCTTTCTCTCGTCTTCCACCTAACAAAACCTCTCCATCATTCCAGGGTCATCATCAGACGAGGACGAAGGCGTCCAGCCCCACGAAAAAGCAATTGCAGCTGGACAGCCCAATCCAGCATACTGCGTTAGGAATATAGAACAAAATGCATTTGGCAGACGAGAGATTGAAATTGCTGAACAGGAAATGCCCGGCATCATGGCTCTGAGGGCCAGGGCTAAGGAGGACAAACCGCTTAAAGATGCTAAGGTATGCAATACAAATACAAATACAATACAAAATGTTTTATTCAATAACGTAAATTATATATGTATTTGCTAAGGTATGCAATAGTGTTCATTCATACATTCATTCGTTCATTCAATCATTCATTCATTCATTCGTTCGTTCATTCATTAATTCATTCATTCGTTCATTCATTCATTCATTCAGTCATCCATTCATTCATTCATTCAATTCATTCATTCATTCATTAATTCATTCATTCATTCATTCATCATTCATTCATCCATTCAATCATTCATTCAATTATTCATCATTCAATCATCATTCATTCATCATACATTCATCATTAATTCATCAGTCATTTAATCTAGGAGGTATGCAAAGTAGTGTTGATCATTATCATAAATATCTGGTGTATTTCTTACATCTGACAGGCGTCACAGCTCAGTTGGTAGTAGCTCTGCCTTCCATGCTGTGGGTTCGATTCCCACGTAGCAAATGTTTGTGTAATTAATATAAATGATTATATAAGTATGCCATCGGCAATCTACCCATAGTACAAGCTTTTGCTTAGTTTGGGACTAGAGTGTGATGTGTGAATTGTCCGTGAATATTTATAAATACACTGATGGACAAAATTAGAGGAACGGTACAAAAAAGAGACAGATCGGACGTAAAAAGATTTTTTTTGTATGAAGTATAAACATTTTATTAAGCACTTTTTTCATTTTAATATTTTTAATGAAAATAAAACTAACTTCAGCAAAATAACACAAGACTAATCAATAGAAATCACAAAAATGATGTTTTGAAGAATGAACCCTTCAATCATCACATTGAAAATACCAGGGTTTTATGCCATTATGGGGACTTTTTGTCGAGTGTTTGGGCACAATCAGTATTTAGTGGTACCCCCTCTAGCCGTTAAAACTGCCAGCAATCTTCTCGGCATGCTTTTGATTAAGTTATCAATGAAATCTTGTGGAATTTGATTCCACGTTTCTTCCAGTGCTCTTTTGAGATCTCCTATGTTTCTTGGTGATGGATCCCGCTGTTTTTTTTGTTTTGCGAGCTTGTCTCAAACATTTTCGATGAGGTTTAAGTTTGGCGAGCGTGCTGGCCACGGCAAAACGTCAGTTTCAACCTCTCGAAGATACCCCCAGTTCAGAGAAATCGCACTTTAACTTCTTCTGAGGTCAAATCTATGCTCCAAGACGTTCGACATGTGACTGTTAAAGTGATGACAGACTTGTACTCTAATATATCGTACATGTCGTAATGTAACGTTCATGACCACACACTTGCTCTTTTTACCAACAGAGTGCTCCTTTTTTCAAAAAAGAACAGACTATAATTTGTTAAGAACGATGGCATGGTAAGAGTGAATGAATAAGTGTATATCCAAACATTCGTTTTTTATTCAACTACGATACGATAGAATAAGCCGTTGGCCCGCCTACTGTTATTTATCATTGATTACTGCCTAAGGTAACAATGCATTTCCTCATCTAGCAAGTCCACTAAAGACTTGCTCTGTGAAGCAATAAAACACTGCCTTAGGTATATCTTAGGTGTCTATAATAAAATAAAAGTTACTACAGTGGAGCTTGAGTCCTCTGGGCAGCAAATGCCATGCATACCATTTAGTCCAGTACACTGCAAAATACCTTACGGTACTTTTTCGATTGACGTACTTATGTATAAGTTATTATTGATGTTATTAGTAGTTTCAGATAAATGAATTCATTCGTTTAAAAACGAATATATTTTTATTACATTATTCCTTTGCAGCTCGCGCACCTTTAAAATACTAGTTTAAGTATACACTTAGAAGTCGGTCTATGTATTTAGATGAAACTTATATAAGTTTCATAGACATTAACAAACTTATATAGACATTAACAGACACAGACATTAACAAACTTATATAAGTTTCATCTAGATCAAATTTGTTTGTTTGATGTTGCGGCTTAACCACTGGATGGATCTAGATGAAACTTTAATAATATAATTTTATAATGTTTTATAGATGAAACTCATGAAGCAGATAAGCAGATCCATCCAGTGACTTAGCCGTGATGTTATAACAAACAAACAGTCAAACTCGGTTTTAGGACTCAAAATCGTTTACCTAGTGCATCTGCATATTAACTTTTTCCATATATTCGTTTTTAATTTTCGGCTCTTTTACAGTTTTATAACAGTATAGATAGATGAAAAAAAATATACAAAGACATTCTGTAGTATCAGCATTTGTGCTGCGCGAAGCCAGGGCGGGTCGCTAGTAAATAAAATAAATAATTCACAGACATTCATTATTGAGTTATATACACATTACTCATCATTATTTTGTCACCGTTACACAAGCAAAGCACTTGGTTTCCCCAATGAGATCACAAGGCGTACCCAGTTGACTGAAGAATGACTATCGTGCATGCCTATGCCTTGCCATCATTCACTCATTATCACTCACTTACAAGGAGCATACTGTATTTGACTTTGAGATCCGAATGTCCCAACAATGTTAACAACTTAGCGTAGCTTCCCCGAAATTTAGGAATTTTTTCAAGATAAAAAATTGCTCAGGGTATTTGTTAGGGGTATATATTTAAACAGACACAAAAAAAAGATAAATGTAAAACATTTGTTTGTGATGACTTATCGGGAAAAATTTTAACCATTTTTTTAGAAGGAATCTGTGCAAATATGGATAAATTTCGCATATTTTTCACTGAAGTTAGGGAAAATTCTGATTTCAAAGTTGGCAGGACCGAGTCAACTATACAAAAATCGGCCCGTGACGTCATATATTTGTAAATTGAGAGTACGCGTGTGCGGTCGACCATAGAGTTTTCATACAAAATGTATGGAAAGGAGGTGATGAGCGATATTTGATATAGTTCAAATGTGTTACAACCTTTAGCACTAAAACGATAAGAAGAAGAGTTAAAGAAGCTGGAATAAAGACGTACTTGCCAGCCAGAGGACCGTTACTTATCACAGATCATCGAGTAGCTCGGGCTAGCTTTGCTCGCTCATACCAAAACGGGAATGATGATGACTGGGGGGAAAATATTGTTCACTGACGAGTCTAGGTTTTTTCGACAGCCAGATGATAGAAGAATTAAAGTTTGGAGACGACCCGGAGAAAGATACGCTCAGTGAAACATTGTCGGAAGAGAGTCATATGAAGAGGGTCAGTAATGGTATGGGGCGGTATTTGCATAGGGGCAACGTACGGAGTTGCACATTGTAGATAATGGATCCCTGACTGCGGCTCGATACGTAAATGACATCTTAGAACCAATTATCATGCCCTTTGCTCCGTACATCGGAGAGAATTTTCATTTATGCAGGACAATGCCCGGCCCCACACAGCAGCGGTTGTTTGGCGGTATCTTCAAGAGGTTGAAATTGACGTTTTGCCGTGGCCAGCATGCTCGCCAGACTTAAACCTCATCGAACATGTTTGAGACAAGCTCGCAAAACAAAAAAAACAGCGGGATCCATCACCAAGAAACATAGGAGATCTCAAAAGAGCACTGGAAGAAACGTGGAATCAAATTCCACAAGATTTCATTGATAACTTAATCAAAAGCATGCCGAGAAGATTGCTGGCAGTTTTAACGGCTAGAGGGGGTACCACTAAATACTGATTGTGCCCAAACACTCGACAAAAAGTCCCCATAATGGCATAAAACCCTGGTATTTTCAATGTGATGATTGAAGGGTTCATTCTTCAAAACATCATTTTTGTGATTTCTATTGATTAGTCTTGTGTTATTTTACTGAAGTTAGTTTTATTTTCATTAAAAATATTAAAATGAAAAAAGTGCTTAATAAAATGTTAATACTTCATACAAAAAAAATCTTTTTACGTCCGATCTGTCTCTTTTTTGTACCGTTCCTCTAATTTTGTCCATCAGTGTAGTTTAAAACATAATGTTCGTGTGTAGATAGTGGGTTGTACGCACATCAACGCGCAGACGGCCGTGCTGATCGAGACGCTGGCCGCGCTGGGCGCGAGCGTGCGCTGGGCGGCCTGCAACATATACAGCACGCAGAACGAAGTCGCCGCCGCGCTGGCGCATGCTGGTCAGTCACTAATCCTACTAATTATCAATAATAATAATAATATTGATTTATTTCAGACCTTAGTCCATATTTGTTAGTAACATAAGAGCTTATTGACATTTCTATTTTATAATCGGGTGTGCTGTGCTACATCCAATAATGAAGGATCGAGCAGTCCCATCTGTTCGATAATGCACTCACGATGCTGTTCGGACTGCCACGGATCTGACTCCTTAATGATGCGCATCTTTTGCGCATGATGGCATGAAAGCCGTCAACTCTACTTTCAGCAAACATGCCCGATGCGCTGCAGAAACGTGCCAGCCCCATCAACACCCTGAACGCATTATTGTACTGAACCCGTAGAGCGCTATAATGCCCAGCGTATCAGCATTGCTATTCAGCGCGGCAATGCAGCCAGTGTCTTGGGTACGCTTCCGATTGGTACTGATTTGGATCAGTTGAGCTATTTATAGATCGTTTGCAACGGTCTGTAGATAGCTCAACTGTTTCTTATGTATTTTAGATGACAATGTACATTTTGTTATTACTGTAATAGCCGTAAGTTTGTTTGTGAATATCCTACTAATATGTCAAAGTCAAAATTGCTAATCTTGGTAACTAAGTTAAAAAGCATAATTTATCTAGGTTTCTCTGTATTTGCGTGGCGCGGAGAAAGTGAGGAGGCATTCTGGTGGTGTATTGACCAGTGTTGCGCTCCCACTCCCACGTGGCAACCCAACGTCATCCTCGACGACGGGGGAGACGCCACGCATCTCATGCTCAAGAAACATCCACAGGCTTTCAAGTTTATCAAAGGTTTGTGGAACAATCTTTCATCAATCATTCATTTATAAGCACTTCGTAACTCATTTGAGGAGATAGGTGTGGTATCTCCTACGATAAGGGAAGATCTTCCACGCCGAGCGAGCTTTGTCTCGGGGTCGCTCGGACCGATGGATAGTATTCTGTAGTGTTCTGTACAAACTCCGCGATAACTTCGTTTGCGCGATCTAGGATTTTGTGGCCATCTGTTGGTCGGTTTCGTAGACTACGATGTAGTTCATCATGTAGCGATATAGATGGCGCTACACATTCATTCATTGTTCATTCTGTCATGATCGTATCAATCGTTCATTCATTAATCATAATCACGATCGTATCTCATTCATTCATTGTTCATTCTGTCATCATCATCGTATCAATCATTCATTAATCAACCACATTTTCATTGCTCATTCTTTCATTATTCCAAAAATTACCTTATAATCTGAGGTTTGTGTCATTAAATGATGCTGTAAATGTTTATTATGTTTGATGCTACAGATTTGCTTTTATTCATAATTTTAGTTTAAAATTGCCTTGAATGTCAGGACAATCATTTGTTCAATCTTTCATTCACTCTTCCTGTCACCTTTTCTTTTAACTTTTCAATGCGTTATTTAGTTTTTCCTTATTCATTTATATTTCTATTCAAATTTATATAATATTTAGACACCAAACAACATGATAAAGCGTAAATAATGATTATCCCACAGGTATAGTAGAAGAGAGTGTGACAGGCGTCCACAGACTATATCAGCTCAGTAAAGCGGGCAAATTGGTCGTTCCAGCGATGAACGTGAACGACTCCGTCACTAAGACCAAGTTTGACAACCTGTACTCTTGTCGGTAAGTGAATGAAAATTCTCTATTGTGCACCATAAAACAAAACTTAAAAACTAGGGATGGCCTTATCGCTGAAAGCGATCTCTTCCAGGCAACCTTTGTTATAGACATCAACCTATATCAGTCCACTACAAAAAAAAACCTATATATGTGCTAAAAACGTATTACTTTTTATAAATGAACCGAATACTTTTTTTTAATTTGATTTGATCAAGACAACTAATAAGTTCTTTAGCTATCTTTTGAAATGTGTATTATTTTGTATTATATTGTTTGATTTACGGTTTTCGTTTTATATATAATTTGATTTAAAAAATACATCAATACCTACGATTTTACATTCCTTTTTTGCTTGTTTATTTATGACTTTTGAAAACTTTTTTACTTAACAGGGAGAGTATTATAGACGCGTTGAAAAGAAGCACAGACCTGATGTTCGGGGGCAAGCAGTCTGTGGTGTGCGGCTATGGGGAGGTTGGGAAGGGATGCTGTCAAGCGCTCAAGGCTCTCGGATGTGTTGTAAGTTCATTCAATCATTCGTTCTTATCGTTCATTTTACATTCACAAGCGCTCAAGGCTCTTGGATGTGTTGTAAGTTCATTTTATCATTCAATCATTCGTTCTTTTAAATTCGTTCATCTAAGATGATGGAGAGGTTGGTATAAGTGTGCTGTCAAGCGCTCAAGGCTCTCGGATGTGTTGTAAGTTCATTCAATCATTCTTTCTTGTCGGTCATTCTGCATTCACAAGCGCTCAAGGCTCTCGGATGTGTTGTAAGTTCATTCAATCATTCTTTCTTGTCGGTCATTCTGCATTCACAAGCGCTCAAAGCTCTCGGATGTGTTGTAAGTTCATTCAATCATTCGTTCTTATCGTTCATTCTACATTCATTCGTTTATCCAAACATTACGAAGATGTTATTGGTTTGTTATTATTACATCGTTTCCTTTATAAATATTGTTTCTCAAACTTGTTCGAGTATAACTCAGACTACGCTTAGAGTTTTATTAAAATTATTTCTTAAAAATCGTCACGCAAATTTTGTATGTAACATACAATAAACGCCTCGATATTTCGTATGAAACAAATAAAAGGAGAATGGGCACTTTTGTATGGAGCGTGGGCCACGAAAAAAATTATGTCCCTCAGGGTTGCCACATAATACTCAATTTCCACAGGACGGATTTTTTTCGTAAATATAGTGAAACGTAGGCCTTTTGAAGCTCTTTCAAACGTATTATGTGGCAACCCTGAGGGGCGTCTTTTAAAGTCGTGGCCCAAAATGCCCATTCTCCTTTCCGACACAGATTTTGACCACTAAACAGCTCTTTACTAGTAGGTACATTGAAGTCGTTTATTCGCTAATAAAGTCATTCATTCATTCCAGGTGTACGTCACAGAAATCGATCCGATATGCGCTTTGCAAGCTGCTATGGACGGATTCAGAGTTGTCAAACTTAATGAGGTTAGTACCTTAATACGTAATTATTTAAGTTCCTAGGTGTTTGTTCTGTGTCTGGGTGTTACCATAAATAAATATTCATGGATATTTCACACATCACACTCTAGTCCCAAACTAAGCAAAGCTGTACTATGGGAACTAGATTGCTGATAGAATACTTATACACTTTTTTTTTGTAAATACATACATAGAATACATAGACACAGAACAAACATTATG
This sequence comes from Ecliptopera silaceata, assembly GCA_932527185.1. Classification (NCBI taxonomy): domain Eukaryota; kingdom Metazoa; phylum Arthropoda; class Insecta; order Lepidoptera; family Geometridae; genus Ecliptopera; species Ecliptopera silaceata. The sequence continues at coordinate 849,480 of OW052217.1, read as the reverse complement.
ATCATCACACAAACATGTACATGATTTTTATTTAAGTTTTTTCTCTTTTTATGTTTTGTGTGTACAATAAAGAGAATGAAGACATATTTGCTCTGGGTAGGAATCGAACCCACGACCCACAACATGGACAGCAGAGCTACTATAATAATATAATAATGAATATTATATAATTTTCTTTTAAAAATCATTTTTTACTCTCTCACAAAAATTCCAGGTTTCACTGAGATCCGACCAAATCTCATGCAAATTTTGTATCGATCATACTTATAACCCAAAACAGCTTATTGCGTGGTACATTGAAGTCGTTTATTCTCTAATAAAGTCATTCATATTTAATTTAGTCATATTATTCTTCTTCTTCTTCTTCCAGGTGATAAGGCAAGTTGATATAGTGATAACAGCGACAGGAAATAAAGGAGTAGTTACACGGGACCACATGGAGCGCATGAAGAACGGTTGTTGTGTGTGTAACATGGGCCATAGCAACACAGAGATAGATGTGCACTCGCTGAGAACTCCTGATCTACTGTGGGAACGCGTGCGGAGTCAGGTGACTGTAATTATCACCATCACTTGTTTCTATCATCACTTTTTTCATTATCACTTTTTCCATGAACACTTTTATTATCATCAATTTTTCTATCGTCACTTTTCTATTATCACTTTTTCCACTATCACTTTTTCCATTATCACCTTTTCTATCATTTCTAGACTTTTTCCATTAACACTTTTTTTATTGTCACTTCTTTCATCATCACTTTTCCATCATAGCTTTTTACATCATCACTTTTTTTGTCATTATTTACTCAATATTAATTAAAATAATTTAAAAAGTTAACTAGATACAAGATATTTATTTTGCTAAAATAAGTGTTACAAACATGGTTAGAACTTATTCACCCTTTCCGGGTATCTCAAAAAGGGGGTTGCCCCCCTACTTCATGCAACAGAATACTATCCATCGGTCCGAGCGACCCCGAGACAAAGGTCGCTCGGCAAACAACATCTTCCCTTTTCCTAGGAGATACCACACCCTATCTCCTCAGTGTATCTTTTTCTGGTTGATAAGACAGGCGTATAATGACACGTATCACAGCTCAGTTGGTAGTAGCTCTGCCTTCCATGCTGTAGATCGTGGGTTCGATATTTATTTATAAGATATATTCTAATCCAATAATAAATAACTTTTCTTACAGGTTGACCATATAATATGGCCGAGCGGCAAGCGCATAGTGTTGCTAGCGGAAGGAAGACTTGCCAATCTGTGTTGTTCATCATTACCTTCCTTCGTTGTGTCCGTTACCGCGGCCACGCAGGCCTTGGCGCTCATCGAGTTGTACAACGCACCGCTGCATAGGTACAAGGTGAGTTGTCGGATGGTAAGATAGTGGTGGGATGGTAAGATAGTACTGAAAGACTAAGTTAGTAGTGGGACGTTATGTTATTGATCACTCAGGCACTCGCATACATATAGAACTACATAGTTATAAGGTGAGTTGTAACAAGGTTAGTTAGTAGTGGGAGGGTAAGTTAGTAGTGGAAAGTAAGTTAGTAGCGGGATGGTAAGTAAGTAGTGGGAGGAAACGTGAGTATTGGGATGGTAAGTTACAGGCTCTGTAGTTTATAGAGTTTTACAACTTACCGCTGCATAAGTACAAGGTGAGTAGTCGGATGGTAGGATAGTAGTGGAAGGATAAGTACTATGGTATCATAAACAATGGTACAAAAACCTTAATTTGCCTTGATAAGCTAATTAATTGTTTTTGAAGTCTTAAATAATGCGTATTTAATATAACTTTTTTTTTATTTTTTTTTTACAGGCGGATGTATACCTACTTCCGAAGAAAATGGACGAGTATGTAGCGTCACTTCACTTGCCGACTTTCGACGCGCATTTGACGGAATTGACGGACGAACAAGCCAAGTATCTAGGACTTAACAAAGTCGGCCCTTTCAAACCTAATTATTATAGGTATTAAGTATTTATACTCTGGGAACATAACGTATCGAAACAGTGACGTATTTGAGATACACTGCGCGTCAACATCAGTTTTACTGTCGAACGTTGCAGCGTTAGCGCGCAGTGTGTCTTAAATAAGTAATGTTTACGATCACATTTATTTGTGCTCAGAGATCAGTAACGAAACGAATTCGATTAAAATGGGAAATTACCAAATATTTAAAGGATTTAACCCGCAAATACGAGCGGATTTTGATTTTTAACTATTAAAGCAAAATCGACGGCATGTTATAAGTTTGTGGTGTATCTGTGTCATTGTATGGTATGATTAAAAAAAATGGTTGTCTGTAAAGTCGGTTTACTGACGATAGTTGAACGTGACAACGAACGCAAAGGCCGATTGTGCTTCTTTGTCGCTCGTTCCGCGCTCTCGCTTGCACTCTAAGCCTTACATGGAACGCCTCAGAACGAGGTAACGCCGCATGAGTCATGTTTTTTCGTGCGTGCAGCCGGCTCTATCGAATTATAAGACGTTGTCACGTCAAAAAATATTGATATATTTTTTTAAGAATTTGGTTTCTCTGACAGCGCATTTTAAAACGAATTCTGTTTCGTTACTGAAGCTAAAAATTATTTGTTAATATCACAAAAGAATATCCCAAAAATTAATATCGCAAAAGTTATTACAAAAGAATATCCCGATTCCAAACTTTAATATCGCAAAAAAATATCGCAAAAGTTATGGAATAGTATGCACTCAAGGGGAAAGTCGCGGGTTCGAATACTTTGAGATTTTTTGCTTTGTTGAGTTAAAGATTCCATTATTGAAATGTAGTTTCTGTATTATTGTATTTGAAATTATATAATTATAGTATTTGCTTTGAAATAAAAATAATATGATTTAATTGTATAATATATATATATTTGCTTGCTAATGTATGTACCTAATAGTGTTTTTTTGAAAAAGGCGATTTTTTTTTAATTTAAGACATGGTTCCTTTCACATTTCTCTAATTCTACGTTTATTTATGACAAAAAACACAACCTAAGATATCACAAAAGAATATCCCATAACTTAATATCAAAAAATAATATCCCATAAGTTAATATCAAAAAATAATATCCCATAAGTTAATACCAAAAAATAATATCTCACTTTTTTAATTTCACAATAATTAAAAAAGCTTGAATATGTAAGCTATGCATATTACAGAAAAGTTTTTATCAAAAATGGTCCAGCCATTATCGTCAAATGCAATTTTAAATGTAACAAAGCACTTTGTACAAAATGTGTAATTTAGTGTAAAATAAAATAAAATAGATAAAATTTTAGTTCTAAAAGTATATTTATTAATTTTATATAATTTCTAGTATTTTATTTTAAAAGAAAAAAATAATTTTATGTTATAACTTTACTTATAACTAAGACTAGCTATTATTATTTTTATAGTATTAATCAAAAATTAATACCTAAATGAGTCAAAATGATCACTTTTTTAAATTTATTTCTGCAATAAATATTTTTTGTTTATCTGTATGTTCTGACAAAATCCTATATCTTATAAATATATGTTATTATAATTTTTAATATGTATTTAATAGACGACCGATGTGGCGCGGCGGGCGAAGGTCCGCCTGCGACACGGAGGTTGCGGGTTCGATTCGCGCCTTGGGGTAAATGTTTGTACGATCTGCAAATATTTATTCCAGGCGGGTATTTTATATGTATAATAAAAAAAATATCTATGTAATGTATTGTATTAAGTATGTCAGTCTTCTAGTACCCATAACACAAGCTCTGCTTAGCTTGGGGCTAGATGATGTTGTGTGGATTGTCCAGCATTATTTATTTATATAATTTCATAATTATATTACTTTTTGGTCATTTAAAATTATGGACAATGATATGACAATACACCAAAATTGTAAAGAGCGCCATCTGTGTTTTGAAATTAGTATTAATTTATGCAAATGTATGCCTAAACATAAATTGTAATTACTACATAGTTTAGTACAGGGTGGCGCAAAAGAAATGACCCTATTTGGTTCAGCTATAACTTTTTTTCTAAATTAGAAAAATAGATTTAGGTTTTTTTAAATGTATATTTGGTTCATTAAATTTTGTACCATTAGGATTTAAAAATTATGTCTTTTAAATAGTGACCTCCAGAGTTGATGCAAGCTTGAGCCCTTTTTATGACATTTTGCATAACTTGCCGTAACACTTCCTGCGATATGTTCCTTTTTTCTTGATGAATGATTTCTTTTAGAGTTGCGATATTCTGTGGCTTGTTCACATACACCCGAGATTTCAAAATACCCCAAAGAAAGAAGTCTGGACTGGTCAGATCGGGTGATCTTGCAGGCCAAGGCGAATCGCCAAAACGAGAGATAACTCGGCCTGGAAAAGCGTCCCTAACTAAGTCCATAGTGTCGCGCGCTTTGTGTGCCGTAGCGCCGTCTTGTTGAAACCAGATGTGCTCCAGCCTCAATTCGTCCAAACTGGGTATCAAAAACTCACGTAACATGGTTCTGTAGCGTTCTCCAGTGACGCAATTGCGTGGCACGTTGCCTCGTTGATGTTTCTGGACACTCTTCCACATATTCGCGCACAGCATCGATATTTTCAGCTGAACGGCCTGTTCTTGGTCTCCCAGACTTAGGTCTATCCAATGTTGAATCCGAATTGAGCGACCAATCGGTGCCGGACGGTGGGGAAATCGTTGACGAAATTCACGTTGTGTTTTTATCACTGATGAATTATTCCGTAAGAACATTGACACGATTATTCCACGTTCTTGAGGAGTAAAACGGTCCATGTTTATTTTCAGTGTATTTTACATTTGTTCACTACACAATTTTCAACAATAGAATGACAGGAAATGTCATATAAAAAAATAAACAGTGTTTTCTTTAGTGCCCTTACTTTTGCGCCACCCGTTATAAGAGCATTGTTGCCATGTTTTATTAAAGAACATTTAGAAAAAGAGTCTTTTATTTATAAAATACATATTTAAACCAGATATATTGATTTAAAAACTTGAAACAAATTTGGAGTAACAGTACCCCAAGTACGAGTTTGTGCACACACGAATCGTAGAGACGCAATCGCCGAGCGCCACCGTTTTTGTATGGAGATCCAAACAGCGCCCCTAGCAGATTTCTTGAGAAGCTTTGATTTCCATACAAAATTGGTAGCTTGCGATACGAAGGCGATACGTTCGTATGCATGTGCAAAACTCGTACTAGGCCCTCTCGTGACAAATCATCTAGTACCTACTATAGGAACTAGATTGCTGATAGAATACTTACCTATATACATTTTTGTGTATATACGTAAATACATACATAGAATACACAGAAACACCCAGACACAACAAATATTTATATATTCATCACACAAACATTAGCCCTGGGTGGAAATCAAACCCACGACCCACAGTATGGAAGGCAGAGCTATGTATGTATTAACAGAAAAAAATAACTAATATAAGTACCTACCATGTCAGCAGCTTAGTTCCCATAGTACAAGTTTTGCTTAGTTTGGGACTAGAGTGTGATATGGAAAAGTCCGTGAATAAAACTGTTTCTAATTACCAAAAATGGCGGAAATACATATAATAATCGCGTAAAACGTCAAATATAATCAATTGTAAGGGCCCCCGCAAACTGCAGACTTTTTATCGGCCGATAGTTTGATCGGCTTCTTAGGGCCCCCGCAAACTGCAGACTTTTTATCGGCCGATAGTTTGGTCGGCTTCTTAATCAGTATGAAGACTGAATCACTGTAATGTGCGCATCTGCATACATCTTCATACTGATTAAGAAGCCGACCAAACTATCGGCCGATAAAAAGTCTGCAGTTTGCGGGGGCCCTAAAAAGCCGACCAAACTATCGGCCGATAAAAAGTATGCAGTCTGCGGGGACTCTAAATCTGAGCTCCTTAAATAGTTCATTATCAGATTCTCTGTATATTAATTAGCTACATGTGTACGTTTATCAGTTTATCGTAAACTCATTGCGAACGGCAGGTATTCAGTAGACAGTGGATAATATTTAGCAGAATTACAAGTGATTTTAGTGAAATAACGAAAAGTTTTAATAGGATCACTTTGTAGCGGTAAGTTTTTTAATATTTCATTTTCAGCCTGTGGTGTCCCACTGCTGGGCAAAGGCCTTCCTTCTTTTACTCCAGTTCACTCTGCCCTGGGCTATTGTGGTCCAATCTTTTGTATGGGCATCAAATTCGTCCCTCCATCTGCGCCGTGGTTTTTAATATGTAATAAGTTTTTTAATATATAATTTTAATTATCATACTCAATATTCACGTACCTACATTTCACACACTAGTCCCAAACTAAGCAAAGATTGTACCCATAGTACAAGCTTTGCTTAGTTTGTGACCTAAAAAAACGTATACATTTTTTTTTTGTAAATACATACATAGAATACATAGAACCACCCAGACACAGAACAAATATTTGAGTTCACCACACAAACATTTGCCTGTACAATATTTAAATTTGTCATCTACTGAAATTATTTATATTGAAGTCAATTTATTTTTTAACTATCAATATACTTTTTATTTATATATTTACATAGCTTAAATAAAACAATGTTACCGACTACACTAATCCAATAAAAATGATTTTTATTGTTTGAACAACTACTTATGTACTAAAACACGATTGGCGGCACCTTTGTTGTCCTTTGAAGATTGCCGCCGATCTATACATATATCTATGATCAAAGCGTGTTAATTATAATGTATCTGATAATCCTAATGTAACTATGATTTAAATCACTTTTAGGGTTGTATTGTTTTACAAGAAAACTGTATTTTAAATAGGAAAATAATATAAATACATTTAAATGTATTTACAAAAAAATGCTTGTATTCTGTCTACAATTTAGTTTCGATAGTACAAGCTTTGCTTAGTGGGACTAGAGTGTGATGTGTGAAATATCCAAGAAAATTACCTACGTCCAGCAGTGGACTGATACAGGTTGATAATCAAGATGGTAAGGCTTTATTATCCAAAAATGTGCTGGGCTGTCCCATAGCTGGGCAAAGGTCTCCTCCAAAACATTCCACATATCCCAGTCTTTAGCAATATTCAACCAAAGCACCAATATTTTTGCTGGGCGTCCAGAGGCCTTAAGCGGGTTGCAGACCAAGAGCTAAGCTAAGTTAGTTTAGCTTAGCTCGCATAGCTGACGCAGTTTTCCATACTTGTGTGCAGACCGCAAACTATGTGAGCTAAGCTATGTGAGCTAACTAAAATATGCGAACCTATGTTAGTTGTGTATGCCGATGCGCAGCTACGCGAGTTATGCTATGTCCCTCCCGCCTTCCCCGCACGCCCTTCGCACATCCTTCGCCAGTGCTGTGCTGTCCACTGTCCTTTGTCGTACGCACGGTCGTTTCGTAGCGAATATGGAGCAATTTATCGAAGTTGTTAAACAATTTCCTGTGTTATGGAACACACAGTTAAAGGACTATCACAATTTAATTAAAAAGGATGTTGTATGGAAACAAATAGTGGAGGAAATAAGTAATCCAGACATTCAATGTGTTGACATATCCAAGGTCTAGAATGTCGTTTTCTTATATAATAATAATAAGTCAGTATTAATTTTCTTTTTCTATGTGTAACGTATTCATCATCGGAACTTTTTTCATCGATTATATTCATAGCAAGCGCCTGACGTCCGTCTAATTGAACTCCGCAACACTAACTGAGCTTTGGCTTAGCTCTTTGTGTGCACGCTATTTATTTCTATCTTAGCTTAGTTTGGCTTAGCCTAGCTTCCCTAGCTTAGCTTTGGAATAGCTTAGTTTTCGGTCTGCAACCGGCATTATCCTAGCCTCTCAAAACCTGCCAGGTTTTAAATCACTTTCAGTTTCTTTGCAACTCATCGGCATTCTGATCACCGATGTGGCGCGGTGGGCGAAGGTCCGCCTGCGACGCGCAGATTGCGGGTTCGATTCCCGCCTTGGGATAAATGTTTGTACGATCTGCAAATATTTATTCCGGGTGTTCTGGGTATTTTATCTATCTATGTAATGTATTGTATTAAGTATGTCAGTCTTCTAGTACCTACCCATAACACAAGATCTGCTTAGCTTGGGGCTAGATGATGTTGTGTGGATTGTCCAGCATTATTTATTTATTATCTTTCTAATACCTTTTCGGCCGACCCTACTGCTTTCCGTCCTCCAGTCCCCATGGGGTGCCGACGTTTGCCTACTTCGCGGCAATTCTTATTATACCTAAATATTTCCGTTTACAAAATACAGTGTATATTTGTAAATCGCAAAACTATATAATATCAAAATCCAATCGGTTGATTATCTCTATACCTATTATAACTACAATCGAGTTATAAAATCATTACGCGCTACTCTTTATCTAAACTTCACTTTAATCGCAATTTTCAGCCATGATTTCATACTTTATGATGGTAATTTGGTAGTATTATTATATTGACGACCGATGTGGGTTCGATTCCCGCATTCCGATTGATAGTGCTATCAATATTTAAATGCGAAAAATTCCAAACACTAACCAAGAACTAGACATTAAATTACTTATCAAAGAAAATCGATAAATCGAAAGGATTTAAGACATTTAAGACGACCGATGTGGCGCGGCGGGCGAAGGTCCGGCTGCGACGCGGAGGTTGCGGATTTAATTCCCGCCTTGGGATAAATGTTTACGATCTGCAAATATTTATTCTGGGTATTTTATATGTATAATAAAAATATCTATCTATGTATTGAATTAAGTATGTCAGTCTTCTAGTACCCATAACACAAGCTCTGCTTAGTTTGGGGCTAGATGATGTTGTGTGGATTGTCCAACATTATTTATTATTATTATTATTTATTGCACTGCCACAAATGAAGAGAGGTCCAAAACGGGACTGCAGGAGCTGATCGGGTCTTGTTCATCACTCTCGCCATCCACCACACCATCGGGGCTAGACCACTGCTGCCACCCAAAGTCCTTCTCCGTTACTTTAAGGAGTTGTGCTGGGGTGAGGTTAGCAGTGACAATGCACAATACACCCCATTGCGGGACGACAGAGCAGATCTTATTCCCCCAACCAGAATAAGAATTAGAATTAGTCTGTTTAATCAGATAGTTAGTTGAGAAAACAGCATTTTTTATGTTTTTTCTTATGTTAGTGTAATAAAAGATTTAAGAGAAATTTTTCCACCATTTTTGCTTTAAAACGAAAGACAGCCTACTTGACGATTGACTGGCTTAACTCATCTCATCATCATCATCCGCAGCCAGATTTCGCCCACAGCTGGGCATAGGCCTCGTGTCGTGTCTGGCAAAAGCCACATAAAAAAGAAGTATACCTACTTACTTAATAATATTAATATTTTGATTTTCACACTCTAATGGGCGTGAGGTAGTCAGGACTGCCTTTTCGGGCGTTTTAAGTTAATATCTAAAAAGCATCAGATCTTCGGCGATATCAAAGCTACTTCAGAAACCATGTTAGCACAATTATAAGTAAATTAGATAAGTATCTACAAACTGTAGATTAATATAATGATAAGAAAACTGTTAAACTTCTAAAGGAAAGCCGAAAGAAGACTTGAAAACAGCCGCATACAAAAAGTACCTCAAGCATGAGTTGTCACAGTAAGATAGTCCAGTCATTTTAGCTATTTTAAACCCCAATCTGCGGAATAATTCCTAGTGGGCTGAATTTTTGTATACACCTTAATTACGGCATTGTAATGAAGATGTGAAAAATCGACATTGATATCGTGCCGGCTAAAAAAGTTATAAACTTATGACTTTACTACAGTAGTTACGTCAGTATTAGTATTACGAGTTTTAGTACCCAACTATCCGCTAGAGGCGCTGTACAAATCTTCATACATTTTTTTAACTACAGACGCTAGCGAGTATAGATTGTAAAAACTTATAGTAGAGACATAGATCAAGCTATCTATGTTAGGCGTCACAGCACAACTCAACCAACTGGTAGTAGCTCTGCCTTTCGTGCTATGGGTCGTGGCTTCGATTCCCACCTAGAGCAAATGTTTGTGTGATGAACATAAATATATTTTCTTTGTGTCTGGGTGTTACTATGTATTAATTCACAAAAAAAATATTGTTTTATACATTTTTTTTTATATTCATTAACATTCATATCTATTCATGGACATTTCACACATCAAACACTAGTCCCAAACTAAGTAAAGCTTGTACTATGGGAACTAGATTGCTGTTAGAATACTTACACATTTTTTTTGTAAATACATACATAGAATACATAGAAAACCAACCGTAACAAATTTTGTGTTCATCACACAAACGTTTGCTCTAAGTGAGAATCGAACCCACGACCCACAGCATCCAACTCAGCTGTGACGCCAAACAAATACTTTTTTTGTGTAAATAAATATATAGAAACACCATAACAAATATTTGTGTTCATCACACAAACGTTTGCTCTAAGTGAGAATCGAACCCACGACCCACATGGAAGTCGTCACAGCTCAGCTGGTAGTAGCTATCTACTACCAGCTGAGCTGTGACGCCTGTCAGTTTTTATAAAAACACTTAAATAACTGTTATTTTAAAACTGTTTTTATCAAAAAATGTGCGAAGCTAATGTATGATAGCGATCGATCATTTTATCAATACCTACTGTATTTACTAAGAATTTAATAGTATTTATGACAGGCGTCACAGCTCAGTTGGTAGTAGCTCTGCCTTCATGCTGTGGGTCGTGGGTTCTATGCCTACCCAGACCATGTTTGTGTAGTTAATCTTTTTTATTTGATGAAAATTTACTTTGGCTATCTTTTATTAATTGGCAAATGCAAAAAACTATAGTTTTCAATTTTATTTATTTATTTATTTATTATTTACACTTAGTTAAACCTTACAGATAAGCTTATCTAATACGTTAAAACTAATACTTATTTAAAATAAAAAAAATAATAACAAAAATTTAAAAATTTGAAGATAATAAAAATAACTTAGGTACTACAAACATATTACGCATTTTCATTCAATAGATATCTTCTAGAATTTCGACGAAATAGACGAATAAAGTATAAGGAATTAAGATTTATCATATAAAAAACATCATTAATATTACAAATACCTACTTGACTAATCTTATATTTGATCGTCACAGATAATCCTGCTTATGTATGTGTAAGATACAAATGAAATGATTTCAACAGTGCCGTCTTAAGTCTATTCGGCGCCGGGGTGCGGGGCTCAGCCTGCGCCCTGGTTTTCTTTTACACTGCAGATAGTCCAGTCAAAATAGACTAAAATTATGACTCCAGTTTGCATTAATTCCCAACAAGCTGAATTTTTGTGCAGGCCTTGAATACGTCATTACAAATGATATGTCAAAAGTCCCCATCGATCCCGCTTGTGCGTTGTTTTTTTATTCGAGGTCAAAGGTCATAAATTTGCGTTTTTTGCATATATCTCTGAAACAACGAGAGCTATCGAAAAGTGGTTCAGGCAAAGTTTGTAATCGTAAAATTGTCTACAAAAATACCTCAACACTTTTCTTTTACAAAGCATCGCTTTCGAGATATAGTGACTTTAGACCGCAGGAACATCATCGAAGATACTGCGTTTTTTCATTTCAGCCGTTTTATCTGTTTCATTGACACAGAACAAACAGTATTTCTTGAAACAAAAAGACGATTCATTACCTCGTACTCTAGTACGAGGCGGACTAACCCATCGAACCCATCACCCCTTTCAGTAAATTTCAAGAAATACTGTTTGTTATGTGGCAATGAAGCAGATAAAACAGCTGAAATGAAAAAAAAACGCAGCATCTTCGACGATTTTCCTGCGGTCTAAAGTCACTATATCTCGAAAGCGATTCTTTGTAGAAGAAAAGTGTTGAGGTATTTTTTGTAGACAATTTTACGATCTACAAACTTTGTCCGAACTATTTTTCGATAGCTCTCGTTGTTTCAGAGATATACGCAAAAAACGCAAATACCCAGGTTAAAAGTCATAAATTTGCGTTTTTTTTTTTGATATCTCTGAAACAACGAGAGCTATCGAAAAATGGTTCAAACAAAATTTGTAGATCGTAAAATTGTCTACAAAAATATTTTAACACTTTTCTTCTACAAAGCATCGCTTTTGAGATATAGTGACTTTAGACCGCAGGAAAATCGTCGAAGATGCTGCGTTTTTTTCATTTCAGCCGTTTTATCTGATTCATTGCTACATAACAAACTGTATTTCTTGCAACAAAAAGACGATTCATTACCTCGTACTCTAGTACGAGGCGGACTAACCCATCGAACCCATCACCCCTTTCAGTAAATTTCAAGAAATACTGTTTGTTATGTGGCAATGAAGCAGATAAACGGCTGAAATGAAAAAAACGCATCATCTTCGACGATGTTCCTGCGGTCTAAAGTCACTATATCTCGAAAGCGATGCTTTGTAGAAGAAAAGTGTTGAGATATTTTTGTAGACAATTTTACGATTTACAAACTTTGCCTGAACCATTTTTCGATAGCTCTCGTTGTTTCAGAGATATACGCAAAAAACGCAAATTTATGACTTTTAACCTGGAATAAAAAACAACGCCCAAGCGGGATCGATGGGGACTTTTGACATATCATTTGTAATGACGTATTCAAGGCCTGTACAAAAATCCAGCTTGTTGGGAATTAATGCAAGCTGGAATGTCTATTTTGACTGGACTAAGACGGCTATGTCAAAGGGCGCAATTACTCGCCTATGGTGACAGACGCACAGGTGCCGCGCCGCGCGCCCATTTTAAATGAACTTATACTTTATTGACTTAGAGATCATTTTGCTTCAAGTGCGGGCAACCGGGCGGCAATGTGTCAAAGGTCAACACTCTTTTTGGCATGACAATTTTTATTTTTTTGCGCATACGTGTTTGTCGTAACCTGTATATGAAACTGTGCAATGGCGTTAAGTTCAATGAAATATCTAAATATTCATTAATTAGCGCTCGGCAGGCGCCCCCGGGCGCTCCGCGCCCGGGTGCACCGCACCCCTTGCACCCCCGGGTAAAGACGGCCCTGGATTTCAAAATTCGTAATTTTGCTGATATTATTTGAAACTTCTTTGACAGGCGTCACAGCTCAGTTGGTAGTAGCTCTGCCTTCCAACTTGTAAAGTAAAGTAAAAAATTCTTTATTAATTAAAATCTTTTGATTTATTACGTAAGTTTAGCTTTTATATTAAGTATTTTATAATTTTTTAATTCTATAGTATGTCCCTGACATGACTGTATATTATTATTATGTGTAGATATTATTACTAAGTTAAATTGACACCGCACTGGAAATTCACTTACTTAATTTAGTTTAATTGAAATTCTTTGTAAGAAGGATCGTAGGAACCAGACCGTAAGTTTGTTGCCCGTTCTTCTAGGCTCTGGTCGCGTGGAACTGACATCTAGAATCACCTAGTATGTAAGGCGATTCTAAATGATCCGCGTGATAAAGTATTTTAAATTTATTTTCTTTTACTTTTTTTTCACAGTCACTTATAATTATTTATTTATGAAACTAAAATCCTTATTAGCACGTTTTTTAATTTTCCTATCGTCCCGACAATCTATGCATTATCTCTTGTACATTTGACTAATTGGATTAAGATAATTTTCGATTGCACATAATCGTTTTTTGATTTCATTGTTTTGTTACATTTGTGTACAAAAAACTGTTTATTAACCTAGAATATAATAAATACTTATCTCTTCAATAATATCCACAATGTTATGAACTTAATGTAGTTCAAATGATTGAAAACTTTGATAAACGAGGCATAATTATTAAATAACAAAGTATTTTAATCAAATCAAATATTTTCTTTATTCAATAAAATCACGCGGATCATTTAGAATCGTCTTACACACTAGGTGATTCTAGGTGCGAGTTCCACGCGACCAGAGCCTAGAAGAACGGGCAACAAACTTTATTTTTATAAAGTTCAAAATTTTTTGAAAGCTTTGATTAAGATCTAAAATTATTAAGTAACAGTATTTTTTTAGTTTACTTTAGTTTTTGAAAATCAATGATAGCAACTTTTCACCACATCACGGTCCTCTTCTGTTATCCACTATTCCATCGCGTGCGAGTCATAATAACAAATAAATATTGCTGGACAATCCACACAACATCATCTAGCCTACTAAGCAGAGCTTGTGTTATGGGTAGGTACTAGAAGACTGACATACTTAATACAATATATTACATATTTATTTATATAGATAGATATTATTTATTATACATATAAAATACCCAGAACACCCGGAATAAATATCTGCAGTATAAACATTTATCCCAAGGCGGGAATTAAATCCGCAACCTCCGCGTCGCAGGCGGACCTTCACCCGCCGCGCCACATCGGTCGTCTTAAATGTCTTAAATCCTTTCGATTTATCGATTTTCTCTGATAAGTAATTTAGCTGTGACTTCACAGTTAGTGTTTGGAATTTTTCACACGCATTTAAATATTGATAGTACTATCAAGTAATAAATTATGAGTTTTACAGTGATTAAGCATTCTGTTTCCTTCTTAATAATATATAATACACCATAGTTTGTATGTTTGTACGATCAGCAAATATGTTTTCCGGGTGTTCTGGGTATTTTATATGTATAATAAAAAATATCTATCTATGTAATGTATTGTATTAAGTATGTCAGTCTTCTAGTACCCATAACACAAGCACTGCTTGGCTTGGGGCTATGGGTATTTATGAAATAAAAATGAAAACACAAGAGGAGTCAAGATTTCACAGTAGGTACAATTTTTGCTCATGACCCCCCCCCCCCACCCCTGAGCTGGTTCCAGGACTTAGGTGGACCACTAATCTATACTTATAATAAAACTGTAGAGAGGTCAATTCTGTACATGAAATATATTTAAAAAAAAACTATCAGGGGGTGATTAGTGATCGATACTGATGCCAAAAATGCAATCAGTAAAATTTTTGTCTGTCTGTCTGTCTGTCTGTCTGTCTGTCTGTCTGTCTGTCTGTCTGTATGTTCCTTATAGAAACAAAAACTACTCGACGGATTTTAACGAAACTTGGTACAATTATTCTTCATACTTCTGGGCAGGTTATAGGATACTTTTCATCACGCTACGATCAATAGGAGCAGAGTAGTGAAGGGAAATGTCGGGAAAACGGGAGAAGTTACTCCGTTTTTTAAGCTTCCGTCGCGTGTGCAGCCTTAATGGTTAAAGTTACATAGAAATCATGTATGACGGAAATATTCTACATAAAATTGTCTAAAAAATATTCCTCTACAGCATATGTCTATCTTTTATGGTTGACTCACAATAACACGTGTAACTCCTGATAGCTTAGCAGTTCGGAGCATTCTGATTACTTATATTTGTTTAATAAGAGTTAATATGTTTATAATACTCTCACTCATCCCTAATTTAAAAAAGTTTACATAATTACCTATTCAATAACAAAAGAATCATAGAAATCGGTATAGAAACACCAAACTTATACATGAAATAAGCCATCGCGCCGTCGCGCGTCGTACGTGAATACTCAAATCGAGTAAAGTTCGAAATTTGTTGTGTTTACCACTAGATGGGCGCTACTGTGCACGAACCCTAGATCGCGCTATCGGTGCGTTTTGGCAATGTGTTATAAGTCGGTCGGTACATAGCATAAGTTTCTTTAAATT
This sequence comes from Ecliptopera silaceata, assembly GCA_932527185.1. Classification (NCBI taxonomy): domain Eukaryota; kingdom Metazoa; phylum Arthropoda; class Insecta; order Lepidoptera; family Geometridae; genus Ecliptopera; species Ecliptopera silaceata. The sequence continues at coordinate 833,802 of OW052217.1, read as the reverse complement.
GAGTTATCTTTTTAAGTTATTTAGGGTTGCGTACCCGATTACCGCCTAAATGACGAATAGATATTTAAAAACAAAATGTTAAATAATCAAGGGGGCGCTCATAGTCTTATACAAAAACATAATTTTCTTAGATGGTTTGTTTTGAATAATAATTTGTAAAAAATATATACTTACGGTCTATCTTATAAAAAGTTAGCGCAGACTTGAAGTACTAATTACCATACGTAATGATGACTTAAAGTCAACGCTAACTTTTTATAAGATAGGGGGCTAATCTATACTTATAATAATCTATACTAATATTATAAAGAGGAAAAGTTTGTGTATTTGTTAAATTGTAAGAGGTAATCTCGGGATCTACTGAACCGATTTTAAAAATTCTTTCACCAATAGAAAGTTACATTATTGCTGAATGTCATAGGCTATATAAAAAACCGAAAAATAAAAAGGCATTTACGTGGTAGGTAGTCCGTTTTGCAAAGTGAATCGGAGAAAAGACGGTCGAATGAAAGCGTTTTTTACGAACTCTATATTTTTGAGTTCTAGAGAAAAAATTTGGAGCTTGAGAATGCCTACAAAAAAGTCAACGACAGCATTATGTCTTACTTTTGTATTTAATAAAAATTATACCCAACGAAGTGGGCACGTGTCAGCTAGTTGAACATAAAATTATAAGTTCTTGACTTGACCACGACTATGTAACCCCTGGTGCCAAAGTTGGATCCGCCCTTGAGTTTTTTAGTCTAGTTGAGTTTTTATATTAGTGGCATTCTTTAATTGAATGAATACACGTAAATTTCGACGTTGACGACCGATGTGGCGCGGTGGGCGAAGGTCCGCCTGCGACACGGAAGGTTGCGGGTTCGATTCCCGCCTTGGGATAAATGTTTGTACGATCTGCAAATATTTATTCCGGGTGTTCTGGGTATTTTATAAGTATAATAAAAATATCTATCTATTGTATATATATATATTGTATTATGTATTACAGTCTTCTAGTAGGTACCCATAACACAAGCTCTGCTTAGCTTGGGGCTAGATGATGTTGTGTGGATTGTCCAGTATTATTTATTTGGGACCTTAGCCATAAGATTTATTTCAATTTGTGTTTTATTCGTTGAATAAATAAATAAATAGCAAGAATACTAGCGGAGCCCTAAAAATCAAAAGCAAATGGATAATTTCCTCCATTAGTTTAAATTTATCTTTTTCGCACCTTTCTAGATACATATCAATAAATTGCGTTAACTAATGCTTCATCTAATCTGATGGAAGATTTCAAGGATATACTAGGCTATTTCCTTTTATTTTATAATGTACGCACTGGTATAATAAACGCGCGTTTTATTGCGCGCATTGTAAATCAAAACAATAAAAGTTTATTTTGTAAAGTTTCTCTTTTAGGGTTAAGTTCGCCTTTGTATATAATTTTCAATACGTACTTACCTAATTTTGTGTACAATAAAGTATAAATAAGTTAAAATTATTGTGTAATGAACAGAAATATTTGTTCTGTGTCTGGGTGTTACTATGTATTATATGTATGTATTTACATAAAAAAGGTCCCGGATTCTATCAGCAATCTAGTTCCCATGATACAAGCTTTGCTTAGTTTAGGGCTCTATAAACTTACGGAAAATATATATAAGAATTTCATCAGCAATCTAGTTCCCATTTTACATGCTTTGCTTAGTTTGGGGCTAGAGTGTGATGTGTGAATATATATAAGAAGTCAGTGAATATATATTTTTATTCCGTAATATCACGCGGATCATTTAGAATCGTCTTACATACTAGGTGATTCTAGGTGCCAGTTCCACGCGACCAGAGCCTAGAAGAACGGGCAACAAACTACGGCCTGGTTCCTACCGTTTTTTACAATTACATTATAGCACGGTCGGGGCCTTTTGACTTGCGATAGCTTTATATAAAAACGCGACTTTATTCTACCCAGTGCGTAAAACTTCCAACCATTTACAGATTTAATCATACTATCAGTATTATGTTATTTTTAATGTATTTATGTTATAAATTAAGCGACATCAATCTTATTTAATTTTAGTTCATGATTACAATTCATTCATTAGTTAACATATTTTTGAATTAAAAACTTTTTGGGGTTTTTGAAATAAAAAGTGTCAGTGACGGTAAGTTCGGTTTGAATATTTGGATCAGTTGAGATATCTATAGATCGTATGCAACCGTTTTTCTGTGTTTCTTATAAATAAATCTTAATTTAATAAGTTTAATAAAATAAAGGCGCTTCTGAAGTATGATCTACCAAAAAAAAATAATCATCAAAATCGGTTTATAATTAACGGAGTAATCGTGTAAATAACCAAAATCAGTACAGTCGAATTGAGAATCTTATCATTTTTTATGTAGGTATGTAATTATGTATGGACCTACTAAAAACCTTTAGAAATACTTATACCAAAAAAATCTTAAATTGAAGATTAAGTTTCAGACAGATAAATGAGAAATAAAAACACCTTAAAAGTAAAAACATTTTCTAAAATACGGCTAAGTGCTTGTGAATATAAATAAATGTGGTTCCGCTGAGTTAATTAAATATTCACGGACATTTCACACATCACACTCTAGTCCCAAACTAAGCAAATCTTGTGTACTGTGGGAACTAGATTGCTGATAGAATACTTATATAATATTTTATTGGAAATACATACATAAAATACATACTTACATCCAGACACAGAACAAATATTTATGTTCATCACACAAACATTTGCTCTGAGTGGGAATCGAACCCACGACCCACAGCATGGAAGGCAGAGCTACTACCAACTGAGTAGCGGGCCTTGAGCGTGGAGACCGAATCCAGAAATTCCGTAACGAAAATAACCTAACTCTGCGCATGCGTAATCCAGCAAAAAATGCAATAGCTATACCGCGGCAGTCCCCGAGTGCCACACGTCTTTTTTTGGCGTGACAACGTCTTATAATTCGATAGAGCCGGCTGCACGCACGAAAAAACATGACTCATGCGGCGTTCTGAGGCGTTCCATGAAGTGACGTTGTCACGTTCAACTATCGTCAGTAAACCGACTTTACAAACAACCATTTTTTTTATATTGTTTTAGGATTCGTTATTACAGCTAAAGAACCCTAAAAATCATTAGTCATTGGCGACAAATTGAAAGTAAGTATTAATCATCTTACATCGAATTCAAATAGTTACTGTTGTTTGTATGGGATAACACCCGTTAGATTTAAAGTCATTTTTTAGACAAAATGACTTATTTCTTTAACGGACTGAACAGGGCCGGATTGAGACATAAATGGGGGCGGGGTTGCTGGTAGAGCGGGTTGGTTTATGCAACTTTTAATAAACTCACCATAATCCCAAATTATGTTTAGGCTAGAATAAAAAAATCCCAAATAAAAATTAAATACATAGTAGGTAAATATATTTTTTCAGGCCAAAATTCTTTTTGGCTGAATTTAATGTGCATGCCAAGTGCTTGTCCGGTAGGAACTAGCCCATAGTTTGATGTCCGTTCTTGTAGGCTCTCGTCGCGTGGAACTGACACCTAGAATCACCTAGTGTATTACACGATTCTAAATAATCCCGGTGATTATATGAAACAAAGAATATTTGAGTTTAAGTTTATTTAAGTTTAGAAATGAAAGCTACTACTGGCCCTAAATTAATAATAGTGTAGGGCGCTTTCCGGCGAGATGTAGCGACGATCTGCGGAATGTAAGTATCTATCTGGTAAATATCAGAAGAGCCGAAGACAGGGCTCAGTGGCGCGTCTGCAGAGACCTACGTCCAGCAGTGGACTGATAGGTTCATAATGAGCCCCAAATTAAGTTACCTTACTCCGACCCTGTACACATCCTAGTATACGGAAGACAGTGAATCCTCACGATTCAATAATAATATAAAATCATAGAAAAACTATTATACCACTTTTGGGTTCTATCATGATAACATCTTCGAGAAGATTTAAGTGAATTGTGTTATTTGAAGGATTTTACTAAAAAGGTAGGATTAAGTACTTATTTAAAAGAAAATTTATAAATGTGATTAGAATTTAATAAGAAATACCTATAATAAGGATTCTACTAACAATTAACGGTTTCTGGAAACCCAAATCACGATTGATCCGAGTTTGACACATAGTAGGTAATTGTTTGATTTTTTCGTTGATCGTCGTTCGAGAAACCGGCCGTAAGACTATTTAAATGTGGATTTTGGGGTAAATAAAATTGTGTGGTCACTTTCAACCTTACCAACTTCGAAAAATAATATTTTAAATAATTTAAAGTGGAATTTAAAAAAGCACAAATTTCAAATAATATCTAGGTTCGGAAAATGAAATATCTGATTTTTTTAAATGTCTGACTTAAAAAACAAGGTTCTTATTTTGTTATATGTTAAGCGAATACTTCGTTAATAGTATAAAGCCGATTTTGATGATTATTTGTTTGTTTGATAATACATACTTAAGATGTAATAAGTATAATTAAGTTTCATTTAAATCTGACCACTACTTTTAAGATAATCTTCAAATATGTATTTTTAGTATTTATCGATGACGATTGATGTCGGTTTTGCTTTTTGTAAAAAATATAATTATTAATTAAATAAAAACAACTCTTAGAACGAAGTAGATGATGATTTGTGCAAAAATATCAGTTTCCGTACTGTTAACAAAAAATAGTTTTTTTTATACATTTTTGTAAGATGGTCTAAAAAACTAATTATTGTAAGTCATACATTTTTTGTATGATTCTCCTTACTTCTACTTAATAATTGAGTCCAAAATAACAACAAAATGACCTTAATATATCCTATTATTATAATTTCTTAAATGTTAATAATCTAATTTATTCACAAACATACAAGTATTTACAAAATGTACATAGGTGAATATAAAATACATAAGAAACAGTTGAGCTATCTACAGACCGTTGCAAACGACCTATAGATAGCTCAACTGATCCAAATCAGTATTTACAAATCAGTATCGTCCTATTATTTTAAATGTATAATAAAAAATATCTATCTATGTAATGTATTGTATTAAGTATGTCAGTCTTCTAGTACCCATAACACAAGCTCTGCTTAGCTTGGGGCTAGATGATGTTGTGTGGACTGTCCAGCATTATTTATTTACAGATATGTACAGAGCTGTACTTCTAATAGTAGCGGCTTGTTCAGCGCAACAGCTTCCAAACGGCTGTCCATCTGATGCGACCCACCTCCTCCTGCCTCATGAAGCAGACTGCGCCAAGTTCTACTCCTGCAGTCATGGACAGAAGGTCCCTATGGACTGCGCTCCGGGGACGTATTTTGACGTTGACTTACAGGTATGTACTTATTAAAAAAAACTTGGGCGAAAGAACACGACACTTGGATGTAACGAAGTTCTTAATTTAATAACTGGCTTGCTTTCTATGAGAGAGAGAGAAACACGCGCACGTCGCACGGCTTACAGCTATAGCAAAAAATTTAAGACCAAAAGTTGTAACGACACCTTACCTTTTTTCCGTTTGGCCCCCTTCGAAACGCGCGATAAGTAACTTCGTTCCAAAAAATATTCATTTCATGTTATGGTTTACCAGCCATAGTATTTGACATTAAAAAAAAAGACGTGTAGCACTCGGGGACTGCCGCGGTAACGCTATTGCATAGCATTTTTTGCTGGATTACGCATGCGCAGTGTTAGGTTATTTCGTTACGGAATTTCTGGGTTCGGTCTTCACGCTCATAGCCCGCGATAGAAGCTATGCAATAGCAAAAACATAAGGCAAAAAAAAGTATATTTCACTTTACATTGTTGTTTCATTTTCAAAAAGATTTCATTTTCGTTTTCAGGTTTGCAACTGGCCAGCATTAGTTACGTGTAACATCGCACCCACACAACCAAACACCCAATCCACGACCGGCGAGCCACCCACACAGACGCCGATATCACCCACACAAGTGCCGATAACACCCACACAAGCGCCGATAACACCATGTCCAGGATATGAGCACGAGTTAGTGCCTCATGGTACCAACTGCTCGCAGTTCTATCAGTGCAGTGGAGGAGTACTCGTGCTAAAGGAATGCCCGGCTGGATTGCAGTTTGATGCCGTTTTTCAGGTAAAATAAAAAAAAAACTTGAAAATGCACAAGAAGTGCGAGTTAAGAAAAAAAATAGTAAGTACTTATAAGTATAAAACCTTCTAATTATTTTTTGTTCGACTGTAGATGTCACAGACCGTATAAAATAAATCCGTAGAAGTCATTTGTCGAGTGGAATTATGATGTCTTAAGCTAAGTCGCAGGTTCACATCCTGCTCTACTTTTTCCCGTACTTTTTTTCCGCCCCATGATATAATAGGTATATCTAAATAAAAAAAAGAACTTTATTAAAAAACACAAAAAGTAATTTTTAAAAGGCGGTCTTATCGCTTGGCGCTATCTCTTACAGACTACCGCTACTAATACTAAACTTAAAAACTAAAACAATGATCTTAAATAATGCACAGCTTTTATAAAAATAGTGTCCATCCAGAGCGCCCATCACCGGCCGTCATTCGATACGAGGTTGAGCAATGGTGTGTAAATTAAGTCCATTCTTAAATATAAAAACGATATTTAGGAATAAACATCCTAGATCGCCTAGCTTCCTACAAATAGGATAGTGTACTGTTCGCTTAATAAAGTAACACTCATCAAGAAATTCTAGGCTATTTTCTAGGCTCTGGTCGCGTGGAACTGGCACCTAGAATCACCTAGTATGTAAGACGATTCTAAATGATCCGTGTGATTTTATTGAATAAAGAAATCTTTGACTTTGACTTTGAAATCGACTTTGATTTCTTGACGTGACAACGTCTTATAATTCGATAGAGCCGGCTGCACGCACAAAAAAACATGACTCATGAGGCGTTCTGAGGCATTCTGAGGCGTTCTGAGGCGTTCCATGAAGTGACGTTGTCACGTTCAACAATCGTCAGTAAACCGACTTTACAGACAACCATTTTTTTTTCAGATTTGCAACTGGCCTTTTATGTCAACTTGTGGTACGGGAACTACTACTACTACTAGACCTACGTCATCACCAACACGGCCATCCACATCATCAACAACGCAGGTATATGCGTCTATGTAATGTATTGTATTAAGTATGTCAGTCTTCTAGTACCCCTAACACAAGCTCTGCTTAGCTCGGGGCTAGATGATGTTGTGTGGATTGTCCAGCATTATTTATATCATTTTTTTAAGCAATGTAATTTTCGACAAGCGTCACAGCTCAGTTGGTAGTAGCTCTGCCTTCGATGCTGTGGGTCGTGGGTTGGTTGAGTTGGTTCCCAACCAGAGCAAATGTTTGGATGATGAACATAAATATTTGTTCTGTGTCTGGGTGTTTCTATGTATTTTATGTTTGTATTTACAAAAAAAGTAAAGTTAGTTAATAGGTATTCTATCAGCAGTCTAGTTTGGGAACTAGACTGCTTATAAACTTACTTAATAACTTACCTTGTAACCTAAGCTTGTACTATGGGTACTACAAGCTTTGCTTAGTTTGGGACTAGAGTGTGATGTGTGAAATGTTCGTGAATATATATTTTTTAATTTCGTGTTTTTGTATTCCAGTCATCAGCGACCGAGGTGGAATACCTTCCGAACGGATGTCCAGCTGATGAGAACATACATCACTTGCTTCCTCACGAGCGATGCGATATGTACTATCAGTGCAACTTCGGGAATAAGGTACATACTGAATATACAGGCTTTATTTTTTATCGAATACGAAATATAACTTTAATATAATTTTAATAACCTGTAACACCCTTTTGCAACACCTGCCATTTCACCGCCATTTCACCGACCCTTATATTAGGGTACATTATGTATTAGATCTAAATACTTAGTCCTAAGATAAGACCAGACAAAATGTTATATACTTACATACATAATGATGACAGTAAACAATAATAACTTTAATATAATTAACTAGCTGACCCGACAGACGTTTTGTCCTTACGATAGTAACTTTAATATAATCTTAATAACTTTAATATAATTAACTAGCTGACCCGACAGACGTTTTGTCCTTACGATAGTAACTTTAATATAATCTTAATAACTTTAATATAATTAACTAGCTGACCCGACAGACGTTTTGTCCTCACGATAGTATCTAACTTTAATATAATTTTAATAACTTTAATATAATTAACTAGCTGACCCGACAGACGTTTTGTCCTCACGATAGTAACTTTAATATAATTTTAATAACTTTTATATAATTAACTAGCTGACCCGACAGACGTCCTGTCCTTACGATAGTAACTTTAATATAATTTTAATAACTTTAATATAATTAACGAAAAAGATTGGTGGAATGTCGCCAGGGACCGGGATGAGTGGAAGACCTTTGCCCAGCAGTGGGACAATATAGGTTAAGGGAAAAAAAAAATGGTTGTCTGTAAAGTCGGTTTACTGACGACAGTTGAACGTGACAACGTTACTTCATGGAACGCCTCAGAACGCCTCATGAGTCATGTTTTTTCGTGCGTGCTGCCGGCTCTATCGAATTATAAGACGTTGTCACGTCAAAAAAAATATATAATTAACTAGCTGACACGACAGACGACCTACTTTATTTCAAAAATATAATATTGTACTTACTTGACAGTTTTTTTTTCATTCTTTTTTAGGTACCACGTGAATGTGCACCAGGAACACTCTTCGATTACGGACTTCAGGTGAGTGGACTTGCCTCTAACTACCCTGTGATTTTCAAGAATTTAGAGTTACAGAGTAAGAACAAAAAAGAAATCTGGATTTAGGTATGCATTAGTAAACAAGTTCAAAATCTCTCAAATACTCGATAAAAAAATCGGAAGATTTTAGTACTAGAGGTAACTAGAAGCCGTTATAACAACACATAATAAAAAGCAATAAAATAAATATTTAAGGGCTCACATACAAAAACTCCTTCGAGTCTGTTCACACGACCGGTTTCTGGAAACCCAAATCACGATTGATCCGAGTTTGACACATTATTTGATTTTTTCGTTGATCATCGTTCGAGAAACCGGCCGTTAGTCGGTTTTACCCGACTACTCAAAAAAAAGAAGAGTTATATTGTAAACATATCTGTCTACAAACAAAACATGTTTCATTCAAGCTTCAACTTGCAAGGTCGTGTACAAGTCAATAAACTTAAAAGAATTTACATAAATATTTATCTACCAACACGTCATTACTCTACAATTAAAAGGGTGTAAAAAAAACAACTATAGTACTATAATATTTAAAACTATCACATAGAACATAGTTTTCTTTAAAAACGGGATATTTACCATTTTTTGTGAGCTTGATACCAAAACCCTTGATACCTAGGTATGTGGCGCGGCGGGCGAAGGTCCGCCTGCGACGCGGAGGTTGCGGGTTCGATTCCCGCCTTGGGATAAATGTTTGTACGATCTGCAAATATTTTTTCCGGGTGTTCTGGGTATTTTATATGTATAATAGAAAATATATATCTATGTAATGTATTGTATTAAGTATGTCAGTCTTCTAGTATAGGCGACAAAGAAATTGGTTTACCACTTTTGATGACATCTCCCAGTAACATAATTATTCGCTAAGGATTACAGATTGACAGATTCTGACGTAGCAGTTATTAATCTGTCAAGCGAAAATAGCCCTTGACGTTTTGTACGTGCAAATGATATTCAACCTTAGAGTGGTAAACCAATTTCTTTGTCGCCTATACATATAACACAAGCTCTGCTTAGCTTGGGGCTGGATGATGTTGTGTGGATTGTCCAGCATTATTTATTAAACTAACAAATCCTTGTAAAAACCTTATTTGCTACATTTTACTACTTAAACATAACACACAATGGACGAAAGGACCTACACTTACAAAACAAAAAATGACAAAAAATAGGTAACGAAAATTTATGTAGGTATAAGTACTTATACTACATACATACCTATTTAGAAATATTTAAATTAGGGTTGTCATAACCTATTCGTCTGTTTCTTGGTACAATAATAAATAATGCTGTACAATCCACAACAACATCATCTAGCCCCAAGCTAAGCAGAGCTTGTGTTATGGGTACCTACTAGAAGACTGACATACTTAATATAATGCATTACATAGATAGATATTTTTTTTTATTATACATATAAACACCCAGAACACCTGGAATAAATATTTGCAGATCGTACAAACATTTATCCCAAGGCGGGAATCGAACCCGCAACCTCCGCGTCGCAGGCGGACCATCGCCCACCGCGCCACATCAGTCGTCTTTTGTTTCCTTACAATCTTTGTTTACTTACACTAGATACCAAAAAGTTTTTACACCTTATATCAAATAAGTTGCATTTATTCATGCTTCCTAACAAAAGATGCGTAGAATGACGTAATTGAAAATAATTGTAATAAATTATAATAATTGATTGATAGGCGAGTTTTTCCGATGCTGATTCAAAACCGTGACTGGGTTCTTGCTTCCGCTTCTGATTCATACTAACATCTAACTATCCTACTAATAGTCCAGTCAAAATTATTAAATTACCCAGATACAACAAATAAAAATAAATAAAAAAATAAAAAATCGTTTATTTCTCTCTCACAAAGTGTACAAGTACCTATGATTCAGCATATAATAAATAAGAAAAATTTATGTTCATCACAGAAACATTTGCTCAGTGTGGGAATCGAACCCACGACCCACAGCATGGAAGGCAGAGCTACCAACTGATCTGTGACACCTGTCAGTATAAACTATAGCTTTTTATTAAAACTAATCTTAGAACACAATGATCCTATCCTATCTTACCTACTAATATTATATACGCGAAAGTTTGTATGTATGTATGTATGTTTGTTACTCTTTCACACAAAAACTACTGAATGGATTGTACTGAAACTTAACAATAATGTCAAACTTCAAACTTCAAATTCATTTATTCAATAAAATCACAAGGATCACTTTGAAACGTCTTACGTACTAGATGATTCTAGGCGCCAGTTCGTCGCGACCAGTGTCTAGAAGAACTGGCAAGAAACTAGACTGGCAAGAAACTGTAGTTTATACATCAGAATAACACATTGGCTGTAATTTATAAAGATATTGTGCGAATTGTCATAAATATAACGATAGCAAGACGACATCGCGTATTAATTGTTTAATACATATATAATAATAATACTCACATATGTAATAATATAATAATTTATTTCAAAAAAACGTTAGGTATAAGTACTTACCTAGTAAAATATAAAGTTTGTTTCGATATAAAAAGTGTATTTCAAAGAAGATTTTATTATTATTATATTAAAAATATAATATATTTTGACAGGTCTGTAACCACCCATACTTGGTGACATGTACTCCAGTTTCCACAACAGAACCAGTCACTGTCACTGAACCCGCGACAGATGAATCAACAGATGGCCAAACCACCAATAATCCAACAACTTACGAACCTAGTACTGAGAAACCCACTACAGTAGAACCGACAACAGTAGAACCTACAACAGTAGAACCTACTACAAATGAGCCTACTACAGTAGAACCTACAACAGTAGAACCTACTACAAATGAGCCTACTACAGTAGAACCCACTACAGTGGAACCCACAACAGAAGAACCCACAACAGTAGAACCCACAACAAAGGAACCAACTACGGTGGAACCCACTTCAAAGGAACCGACAACAGTAGAACCCACTACAAATGAACCGACAACAGTAGAACCCACAACAGAAGAACCCACGACAGTAGAACCCACAACAGCAGAACCTACAACAGCGGAACCCACAACAAATGAACCTACATCAGCAGAACCCACAACAGTAGAACCTACAACAGTAGAACCTACTACAAATGAGCCTACTACAGTAGAACCTACAACAAATGAACCTACATCAGTAGAACCTACTACAAAGGAACCAACAACAGTAGAACCCACTACAGTAGAACCTACAACGGAAGAACCCACAACAGTAGAACCCACTACAGTGGAACCCACAACAAAAGAACCAACTACGGTGGAACCCACTACAAATGAGCCTACTACAGTAGAACCTACAACAGAAGAACCCACAACAGCGGAACCCACAACAACGAAACCCACAACAAATGAACCTACATCAGTAGAACCTACTACAAAGGAACCAACAACAGTAGAACCCACTACAAACGAACCCACAACAGTAGAACCAACAACAGTAGAACCTACTACAAATGAGCCTACTACAGTAGAACCTACAACAGAAGAACCCGCAACAGCAGAACCTACAACAGCAGAACCTACAACAGCGGAACCCACAACAAATGAACCTACATCAGCAGAACCAACAACAGTAGAACCCACTACAAATGAATCTACAACAGTAGAACCCACTACAGTAGAACCAACAACAGTAGAACCTACTACAAAGGAACCAACAACAGTAGAACCCACTACAAACGAACCTACAACAGTTGAACCCACTACAGTAGAACCAACAACAGTAGAACCCACAACAGCAGAACCTACAACAGTAGAACCCACAACAGCAGAACCCACAACAAATGAACCTACATCAGCAGAACCTACAACAGCAGAACTTACAACAGTAGAACCCACTACAGTAGAACCTACTACAGTAGAACCCACAACAGCAGAACCTACAACAGCAGAACTTACAACAGTAGAACCCACTACAAAGGAACCAACGACAGTAGAACCTACAACAGCAGAACCTACAACAGTAGAACCCACTACAAATGAACCAACAACAGTAGAACCCACTACAAACGAACCTACAACAGTTGAACCCACTACAGTGGAACCCACAACAGCGGAATCAACAACAGTAGAACCTACTACAGCAGAACCCACAACAGCAGAACCTACAACAGTAGAACCTACTACAAAGGAACCAACAACAGTAGAACCCACTACAAATGAGCCTACTACAGTAGAACCAACAACAGTAGAACCCACAACAGCGGAACCCACAACAGCAGAACCTACAACAGTAGAACCCACAACAGCAGAACCCACAACAGCAGAACCTACAACAGTAGAACCTACTACAAAGGAACCAACAACAGTAGAACCCACTACAGTAGAACCTACAACAGAAGAATTCACAACAGTAGAACCTACAACAATAGAACCCACAACAGCAGAACCCACAACAGCAGAACCTACAACAGTAGAACCTACTACAAAGGAACCAACAACAGTAGAACCCACTACAGTAGAACCTACAACAGAAGAATCCACAACAGTAGAACCTACTACAGTGGAACCCACTACAAAGGAACCGACAACAGTAAAACCCACAACAGTAGAACCTACTACAGTAGAACCCACAACAGTAGAACCTACTACAGTAGAACCCACAACAGTAGAACCTACTACAGTAGAACCCACAACAGTAGAACCTACTACAGTAGAACCCACTACTAATGAACCAACAACAGTAGAACCTACGACAGCAGAACCCACTACAGTAGAACCGACAACAGCAGAACCCACTACAGTAAAACCTACAACTGTAGAACCCACAACAGCAGAACCTACAACAGTAGAACCCACTACAAAGGAACCAACGACAGTAGAACCGACAACAGCAGAACCTACAACAGCAGAATCTACAACAGCGGAACCAACAACAGTAGAACCTACAACAGCAGAACCTACAACAGTAGAACCCACTACAGCAGAACCTACTACAGCAGAACCTACAACAGCAGAACCTACTACAATAGAACCAACTACAAATGAACCAACAACAGTAGAACCTACAACAGCGGAATCAACAACAGTAGAACCTACTACAGTAGAACCCACAACAGCAGAACCTACAACAGCAGAACTTACAACAGTAGAACCCACTACAGTAGAACCTACTATAGTAGAACCCACAACAGCAGAACCTACAACAGCAGAACTTACAACAGTAGAACCCACTACAAAGGAACCAACGACAGTAGAACCTACAACAGCAGAACCTACAACAGTAGAACCCACTACAAATGAACCCACTACAGTAGAACCCACAACAGCAGAACCTACAACAGTAGAACCCACTACAGCGGAACCTACAGAACCAACAGTTGATCCAACAGATAGTACAGTAACTACACCAGCACCTCTCTGTCCAATAGGAGTGGTCGGCAACGTTCCGCATCCGAGCAAATGTAATGCGTTCTACATGTGCGCGGGCGGCCATGCCGTGCCGTTGTATTGTGTAGACGGATACGAATTCGACCCTAACTTGAAGGTAAGCAACATCAAAAATAAATCTAATCGAATCATTTTTTATGGGGTTTTAAAAGAGGGTTTTAAAAAAATTGTCTTTTATAATTATTCTTTAATCAGCAAAATCACAGAGATCATTAAACGCGACAATAAACGGACATAACGCACGACTGTGTGAAAACATGCCTCTTTTGCTGTCTGAACATAGCTCTTATATTCAAATTATAGTTAGATTTGTTCATTGTTCATTTGTCAAACTTTATCTGCAAACTTCAGATGCATTCTGTTAGCTATATAGTACAATGTATTTGCTAACTTGAGATGAATAAAACAAAATATTTTTCAGACCTGTGTACGCATTGCTGAAGGAGGCTGTACTATGGGATCTTCGACTGAAAGTTCTTCTACAATTGATTACTCAACAGTGACACCAGATTCAACATCCACTGATTCATCTGAATCGACTGCACCAACTAGCACCACTAACTTACCACCAGGTGTTACTGATGGGACAACAGTTACACATGTTCCAACAGTTACTGAATCAACTACAGTTACTGAATCAACTACAGTTACTGAATCAACAACAGTTGCTGAACCAACAACAGTTACTGAGCAAACAACAGTTACTGAGCCAACAACAGTTACTGAACCAACAACAGTTACTGAATCAACAACAGTTACTGAACCAACAACAGTTACTGATCAAGCAACAGTTACTGAACCAACAACAGTTACTGACCCAACGACAGTCACTGAATCAACAACAGTTACTGAACCAACAACAGTCACACAAACTCCAACTGTTACAGAATCAACAACAGTTACTGAAACAACAATAGTGACAGAACCATCAACTACAGTTACTGAGCCAACAACATTAACAGTTACTGAACCAACAACAGCAACAGAAACTCCAACAGTTACTGAATCAACAACAGTCACTGAACCAACGACAGTCACTGAATCAACAACAGTTACTGAACCAACAACAGTTACTGAACCAATAACAGTAACAGAAACTCCAACAGTTACTGAACCAACAACAGTTACAGAACCAACAACAGTAACTGAATCAACTACAGTTACTGAGCCAACAACAGTCACTGAATCAACAACAGCTTCTGAGCCAACAACAGTTACAGAACCAACAACAGTTACTGAATCAACTACAGTTACTGAGCCAACAACAGTCACTGAATCAACAACAGCTTCTGAGCCAACAACAGTTACAGAAGTTCCAGTTACAGAAACGGCACCAGTTCTGTGTCCAATGGGTGCGTTTGGAAACGTAGCACATCCTACGCAATGTAACTCTTACTATATGTGCGCAGGGGGGAACGCTATCCCGCTCTATTGTAGTAACGGGTTTGAATTCGATCCTGTGACTAAAGTAAGTCCATCGTTAATAACAAACTAGTGTTACTTAGAATTGTCTTGTTTTAATTATTTTTGCATCTCTTTTATTTGATGATTACATAGGTACATTATTCTCGTAATTGTCAGTAAAATCTAATATACCTACATAGTTCACTTGACGTGTAAGTCTTAAAACTATTTCGAGATCAAGGGCTGAGCACGAATAAATCAAATCAAATCAATATCGTCAGAACTCATAGTTTAGAAGTAAATTAGAAACGTCAGAAAAATTAACAAACAGGGTACGCGATAAAAACCTGTGTATCTCTTTACTATGAGTGTTGAAACTATTTATTTGTAACCCAGCTATTAAGCTCTCTAATGTTTTTTTTAGGTCTGCGTAGAAATAGCTGAAGGAGGGTGCACTTTAGGACAAGTCACAGGTTCTTATGACACAACTACTGTTGAAGATAATCAAGCTACTGAACCTACAACTGTAGAAGTAACAACTCAAGCGATTACAGCTACTACGGAAGAGCAAAGTACAGAAGAACTAACAATCACTCCAACTGAGAATCCTCATACAACAGAACCATCCAATGATGAGGCAGTAACAGAAGAAGGAGAAAATTTAACGACAGAACTAGCAGAATTAGCGACTTCTGCACCACCTCCAATTTGCCCAATCGGTGTCATGGGCAATGTTGCCAACTCAGAGCGATGTGACGCTTACTATATGTGTGCGGGTGGTGTTGCCATACCCCTGTTTTGCGCACAAGGATTTGAATTTGATCAGGACTTGAGAGCTTGTGTTGAAATTGCTGAAGGAGGATGTACTCTTGGTAGTAGCATGGCTACTACTACAGAGGAAGAAGAAACATTGACTTCGACAGAAGTAGCAGAATTAGCGACTTCTGCGCCGCCTCCAATTTGCCCAATCGGTGTCATGGGCAATGTTCCCAACTCAGAGCGATGTGACGCTTACTATATGTGCGCGGGTGGTGTTGCCATACCCCTATTTTGCGCTCAAGGATTTGAATTTGATCAGGACTTGAGAGCTTGTGTTGAAATTGCTGAAGGAGGATGCACTCTTGGTGGTAGTCTACCTACTACTACAGAGGAATGGGATAATTTGACTTCAACAGAGGTAGCAGAACTAGCGACTTCTGCTCCACCACCGATTTGCCCAATGGGTGTTATGGGCAACGTTCCTCATGCAAAACGGTGCGATGCATACTATATGTGTGCGGGCGGTGTTGCCATACCCCTGTTTTGCGCTCAAGGCTTCGAATTCGATCAAGACTTAAGAACTTGTGTTCCAATCGCTGAAGGAGGATGCACTCTTGGAGGTAGTAGTGCCACTACAACAGAGAAAAAAGAAGAAGCCACTGAGTGGACTACTGCTAAATTCGATGAAACTACTACTAAAATAGATGAGCCTACTACGACAGAGCAAGCAAAGCTGACTACATTAAACACAGACACAACTGAAGTGATCGAATTAGGAACTTCTGCCCCGCCTCCCATCTGCCCTATTGGTACAATGGGCAATGTTGCCAACTCAGAACGATGCGACGCTTACTACATGTGCGCTGGTGGGGTTGCCATACCTCTGTTTTGCGCTCAAGGATTCGAATTTGACCATGAACTAAGAACTTGTGTTCCAATCGTGGAAGGCGGATGTACTCTTGGGGGTAGTAGTGTACCTACTACAACAGACAATAATGTAGAGACAGAAGCAATTGAATTGACTACGGCTAAATTCGTAGAAACAACGACAAAGATTGATGAATCTACAACAAATATAAATACAACAGAAGTAATAGAATTAGGAACTTCTGCTCCTCCTCCCATTTGCCCAATCGGAACTATGGGCAATGTTGCCAACTCAGAACGATGCGACGCTTACTACATGTGTGCGGGCGGTGTTGCCATACCTCTATTTTGCGCTCAAGGGTTCGAATTTGACCATGAACTAAGAACTTGTGTTCCAATCGTAGAAGGGGGGTGTACTCTTGGGGGTAGTAGTGTACCTACTACAACAGACAATAATGTAGAGACAGAAGCAATTGAATTGACTACGGCTAAATTCATAGAAACTACGACAAAGGTTGATGAATCTACAACAAATATAGATACAACAGAAGTTATAGAATTAGGAACTTCTGCTCCTCCTCCCATTTGCCCAATCGGAACTATGGGCAATGTTGCCAACTCTGAACGCTGTGACGCTTACTACATGTGCGCTGGTGGTGTTGCCATACCTCTATTTTGCGCTCAAGGGTTCGAATTTGACAAAGAACTGAGAACCTGTGTTGTGATTGCTGAAGGCGGATGTACTCTTGGTGGTAGTAGTATACAAACGACTACAAATGATAATGTGGAGACAGAAGGCGAATGGACTACTGCTAAATTTATTGAGCCAACTACAAAAGTAGATGAATCCACAACAAATATAAATACAACAGAAGTGGCAGAATTGGGAACTTCCGCTTCGCCTCCGATTTGCCCAATCGGTACTATGGGCAATGTTGCCAACTCAGAGCGATGTGACGCTTACTACATGTGTGCGGGTGGTGTTGCCATTCCTCTGTTTTGTTCACAAGGATTTGAATTCGATCCAGTTTTGAGGGTAAGTTTAAGCTCTTACATGATTTCAGAATAATATTTCTAGATGCTTAATATATAACGTCGGCGAGCGATGTCTTACTTCTTCTTAATTTGCTGCTCCATATTAATATGGAAAGAGCGTAATTTGGCAATTACGTTACCTAGTTTTTTACGTAAGTATTTAAAATATTTATTAATTATTTTATTTCCTTTTGTTTTAGCAATGCGTAGTAATAGCTGAAGGCGGTTGCACGCTAGGAACTTCCATTGCCTACCTTTCAAAGATTCCCAATGACATTGCAACCATCACGGGATTGTGTGAGGGAGACAGTATTATTCCGAACCCGAAGGATTGTTCGTCTTTCTATGTTTGTGCGAGTGGGAACGCGATAAAAATGCACTGTGATATTGGTTTTGGGTACAACGTTGAGAATAAGGTAATTAATTGAAAATCACGCTACATGACACGAGTGGAGATGTGTTTTAGGCAAGCGTAACGTACGACGCACTTCGGCGAGATAAAGTGACGATCTGCGGAATGTAATGTAACTGACAAACAGAAGAGACGAAGACCGGGCTAAGTGTGCGCATGCAGTGAAACCTACGTTCAGCAGTACGGATGATGATGTTTTATTCAAAAGTAACGACAACGATTTTAATATTATTTTCCTCTGCATGTTTTGTTCTATTAAATATTTACTTTACGTGTTTTATAGTACCTACCAGCTAAGTCCCTGTTTATTTTTCCAGCAATGTCAACCAATGTCGGAAGCGGGCTGTAAAATGTCAAAGCAATAAAATGGACCTTTGAAAATGGAGGATTTGGCGCGTTTTTGGATTTCGAAATGTGATATACCCGTGAAAGTGCCATACAGTGATCAAAAAACGTATAAACTTTTTAAAACAAAATAGCGGTTTGACCATTCTACCAGAATGTAAAAAAATCTGTAGCTAAGGAATATTTCGATGAGAGTTTACTAACAATAGTTTAATTTATTTATTTATTTACCAAAGAACTTATTTATTTTATTTAGGTTACGTACCAAAGAAAGATAACCGTTTTTGTATGAATGTTGATAAAAAAATATTATTACAGACTACTAATAATAAAAAACCTTAATCTTTGTATATTTTTTGGTCTTACGGGTTTCTAATAAAATTTGTAATTTATTATAATTTGTTTTATTTAATCACCAAATAACAATTTCAATCCTTACAAGTATTACACGCTGCAGCCACACATTCGCCAATTATTTATTAGTATCAATCAGCGATTTTATAGATGATGATGATATACATACTTGAGGAAAGGAAAAGCGAAGTTTCAAGCTGGAAACATTTTGTTGGTGACACACGCACGCACGAATAAATGAATGAATGAACGAGTCATTTGCATATTTTGCATTGCATTTCGTTCGTTTGTTTTGTTTTTGCTTCTATTTAGATTTGATGAAAAAAAATGAATTAAAACATAGAAAACAAAAGAAAATTGGATTTGGTTTGGTTCAAAATGGATCGGACTAGAATGTAAAAGTCTCTATTTATGAATAAGTGTAGATTGTTGTGACCAAATCTTGAAAAATGTCTGACGAAGAAGTCGTAGTCCCTTCTACGTTCAAAAAGCGTAATATTAGAAATAAAGGCGGGAGAAAACGCAAGGAGTCCAGTTCCGAAGGTAAATAACAGCTATTGAAATTGCTTTCGCTCTAAATTATAAAAAAAAAACATTCTATTTTGAGGTTATGTTATGAATAAACCTCCTTAGAAAAATCTTCGATTTTGAATATTTTTAAGATATTTTGTCCTACTGAGTTTAAGTAATTAATTAATTTTGAGTAGTGTAATATGTAGTCACTCATCATCATCCTATCAGTCCACTGCTGGTCGTAGGTTTCTTTCAAGAACAATTTTAAATTTGCAACTCATCCATAATTATTTCAATATTTCAGAGAAGAACAGCTCCGATTCAGACCAAGGTGTGGTACTCCCCGTTAAGAAGCCTAAGAAAGAGAATCCTAACATCCAGTCTACATCTGGACCCAAGAAGCAGAAGGTGGAGATTGAAGACGGAGACAGCAGTGATGAGGAAAAAGTTAGTTTGAAATGTTCAAATTCATTTATTATATTAATTATTTATTATTATTAACTATTTATTAACATTTATTATTATATAATATCTTGGGTACGCTTCCCATTGGTACTGATTTGGATCAGTTGAACTATTTATAGATCATTTGCAACGGTCTGTAGATAGCTCAACTGTTTCTTATGTATTTTATATTATGTAAATGTACATTTTTTAAATACATACTGTATAGTCGTAAGTTTGTTAGTGAATAAATTAAAAACTTTATTAAATCAAATAATCTAAATATTAGTAATGTGACATACATCTTATCTCTGCCTTTCATGGCTGTGGGTTGTGGGTTCAATTCCCACCCAGAGCAAATGTTTGTGTGATGAACATAAATATCTGTTCGCAGTCTGGTTGTTACTATTTATGCCACATTATGTATTATAAAAAAATTATATATAAGTATTCTATCAACAATCTAGTTCTCATAATACAAACTTTGTTTAGTTCGGGACTAAATTGTTATTTCAGAAATGTGCATGAATATTTTTTATCCTGATTCTTAATACAGCTTCAAATTCCAGATGAAAGACAGGACAACGCTATCAGTACAACAGCAACGGGAGAATGCTACAGCTACTTATGAGTTAGACACAGAACGGGACCGGGACGCTCAGGCCATATTCGAGAAGGCACAGAAAATTAACGAGGAATTAGAAGGACAGGCGGATGATAAGGTTTGTTGATAAAACATGTGACAGGCATCACAGCTTAGTTGGTAGTGAGAGAGAGAACACCCAGAATAAATATTTTAGATTTTTCTTTGTACACGTCCCCTCTACTTCTCCTATGTACATCTCACTCTCGCCAAAGGTTTGCTGGAAGAGAACTCTTTTCGGGGTTAAGCTCGCCTCTGTACATCTAATTTATTTAAGTTTATATTTTCTGTATAAGTTTGTGTGTGTACAATAAAGAATAAATAAATAAATAAATAATGCTGGACAAGACAAAGAGAGAGTGAGGGATACATTTATTTGACACACAATACAACACATATAAAAAACAGAGACACATAAGATTACAATACAATTACAAATACTATAAAAATTACAAAGACAGGTAGGTAGAAATATGTGGGTGCTGACCAGTGCCGACGTGAGCCAAAAAGTAGTAGCTCTGCCTTTCATGCTGTGGGTCGTGGGTTTGATTTCCACCCAGACCAAACCTTTGTGTGATGAACATAAATCATCTCTCATAAACTGTAAATTGACAACTATTGCTTAAATAATCTGTGGTAAACGGTGTTGGTGCCACAATTACTTATATTTAGTATTAATCATAGTTTAATTATCTTGTATTGAGGTAGGTACTGTTTGTTTTTCCAAATAAAGTTAAAAAAAAAAATTGTTCTGTGACTGGTTATTACTATATATGGCAGCTAGAATCACCTAGTATGTAAGACATTTCAAAGTGATCCTTGTGATTTTATTGAATATGAAACTTTATTTGAGTTTAAGTGTTTATACACTAACCCCCTATCTTATAAAAAGTTAGCGCTGACTTTAAGTCATCATTATGTATGGTAATCATTACTTCAAGTCTGCGCTAACTTTTTATAAGATAGACTGTTAAACTCAAATAAAGTTTGTTGTTTTTTCTATAAATGGATGTATGTTTGTTATATTTACAATAGTCACATTTTTTCATGCCCTCTGGTCATTGAACTAAAGTTATTTTAAACTAATATTATAAAGAGGAAAGATTTGATTGTTTGTTTGTTTGCATCGAATAGGCTCCGAAACTACTGGACCGATTTCAAAAATTCTTTCACTGTTGTGAAGCTACATTATCTGCGCTGAACATAGGCTATATTATAATGATATTTTTTATATAGGCTACCCGTGCGAAGCCGGGGCGTACTACTAGTTTCTTATAAAATATTTTTATATATTCCAGGTGTATAGAGGTCTGAATAACTACGCACAATATTACAAGAAGAAGGATACAGCAGCTGGGAATGCTAGTTCAGGCCTTGTTAGAAAAGGGCCTATTAGGGCTCCGGCAAATTTAAGAGCTACAGTCAGGTAAAATTATTTTTATACCAATATTTAAGATTGTTGCCCATTCTTGTAGACTCTGGTCGCGTGGAACTGGCACCTAGAATCACCTAGTATGTAAGACGATTCTAAATGATCCGCGTGATTTTATTGAATAATGTAATTTTGATTTTGATGATACAAATTATCCCAAAAAATAATTGAACTGAACAAGGGGCGATATAGGGGTGATATCTTCTTTTAAAAAGAAGATCATTCAGAGAGACCTTTGTCTCGGGGTCGCTCGGACCGATGGATAGTATTCTGCATTACTTATGTACAAACTTCGCGATAATTTCGTTTGCGCGATCTAGGATTTGTCAGCGCCATCAGTTGGTCTGATGAGAATACGATCCAGTTTTTATTGTAGCGAGATAGATGGCGCTAAAAGCCCTATGCATTATAATAATAATAATGATAAAGCCTTTTATTTAAGCAAAAATAACTCCATCAATCTCGACTTCACTCATGTATTAAAAGATAGTACTGGTTTGAAGTTTTCAACTCCAAAAGAGGCCGTCGATACAATGAATCGCCGATTTCTAAACGCCGCAGCTGCGTGCGGCGCTCCCAGCGCGGACGTCTCTGGTGTGCTCAGCGCACTGGCGGCGGCGCAGGCACCCGCCAGCACGCAACTCGTGCTGCATTATTTCACCCCTGAGGAGGTATACAAGATCGTAACAAAGATTATACCTCCCAAGCGGTCGAAGGACGTGTATGGGCTTTCAAGTGAACTTTTGAGAATAGCAATAGGTTCCCTTGCGCCGATAGTAGCTCATCTATTTAACACTTGCCTTGAAGAGGGAGTATACCCAGAGGAGTTAAAGGTAAGTAAGGTGACACCAATATTTAAGGGCAAAGGAAAGCGCGATAGCATGGATAGCTATAGACCGGTCTCGATCATACCTGCTATTGCAAAAATTTTCGAGAACGGACTGAGCTCCCGCCTGATTGCCTACTTAACCGCGATAAATGCGCTATCACCGTGGCAGTACGCGTACCGCGCTGGGCGCTCGACGACTTCACTGACCCGCGAGTTGGTGCGGCGAGTGCTGGCCGCCCGCGAGCGCAAGTTGCAGGTGGCGGTGCTGTGCTGCGACCTCTCTAAGGCCTTCGATGTCGCTGACCACACGGTGCTCGCCATGAAGATGAAGCACTACGGGATCGAGGGTGCTTCATACGCCGGATTAACGGATATGATGCGCAATCGTTCCCAGATTGTTGTCGGTGGCGACGTGCAGTCCGATCCCCTTTCGCCATCGATGGGAGTAGCGCAAGGATCATCTGTCTCTAACATCATGTTCTCCCTTCTTCTAAATGACCTACCCGATGCCGTGACGACCGCTGATACACTGATGTATGCGGATGATGTGGCAGCGGTCGTCACTGCAGAGTCTGTCGATCGCTTGGAAGTGAGACTGAACGAAACAGCAGCAACCCTCTCAAGGTGGTTCAGAACAAATGGGCTGGGTCTAAATCTACAAAAAACACACTTTGTACACTTCTGCCTCTCCGGGCGATCGATTAGATAGATAGATAGATAGATAGAAAACTCTTTATTGTACACACACACAGAGACATTTCTTATTATACTAAATTTATCTATTACAATGAAGTACAATGGGCGGCCTTATCGCTATGAGCGATCTCTTCCAGGCAACCTTGGGATGGACTCAACTTAAAAGTAAAATAGTGACGGTGTAATAAAAACAGACTACATATAAACAGATTAATAAACAATAACATATATGTATAATCATTAATATACATAATAATATAAGTAGTATAATACATAACAAAAAAAAAATATATATATATATTATAATATATATATATATATATATATGTATATATATACTAATATTCATAAATAATAATAAACCTAATAATATAAATACTTAAATAATCGTAAAATACTATGCTTTTAACGGTGAATAATGACTGTGCAAAAGCTTTTTGAAGATAGGGAGAGATTTCGCTTTCCTGGTATCAGCTGGAAGAGCATTCCAAAGGCGGATAGCTTGTATAGTGAAAGAATGTTCATAGAAAGTAGAAGAGTGCAAAGGAGTTTTTAATTGTAATGTTTCAGAGGATCGTAAAGTACGGGAATTAGTGACGTCAAGGTATTCAAAAGATTGTTTCAAATAAGAAGGGGAAGAGGGGTTAAATAAAACACTGTACAATAGAGAAAGAATGTGAGTATTCCTGCGAAGGCGAATGGGCAACCACTTGAGCTTAGTGCGAAAATCAGAAACATGGTCATATTTGCGAAGACCAAATATGAACCTAATGGAGAAGTTTTGGAGGCGCTCAAGTTTATCTAGTTGTGCCTCAGTGAGGTCAGGATAACATGCGTCGGCATAATCAAGTATAGGTAGCAAAAGAGACTGTGCGAGCATAACTTTAGTGGATGTTGGTAGGAAATTTTTCAACCTTTTAAGTGAGGCGGCAGACGCAAACATTTTCCTACTTAACTCAGTTAGATGAGGTTCCCAAGACATATTTTTATCCATGATCACTCCCAAATTTTTGACAGAATCGCTAAAAGGAATAGGAATTCCATCAAATGTTACTTGTGGTAATAATGACCTGTCTATTTTCGCAATCATACGAGAACTACCGATAATAATAACCTGGGTTTTATTAGGATTCACGCAAAGTCCATAAGTTTTACTCCACGTGAGAATGCGTCTCAGGTCACCATTGATGCAATCAATAGCCCCACTCAAATCATGAACTGCTGCTTGCGTGTAGATCTGGAGATCATCTGCGTAAAGGTGGTAGGTGGAAGTTAATGTTTTAGAGATAGAATTAATAAAAATAGCAAATAGAAGAGGTGATAGCACGCCGCCCTGAGGTACACCAGCAGTGAGGTCACACCATGATGAGAAAGTGTCATCGAAACGGATGCGCTGCCGGCGTCCAAACAGGTAACTATGAAACCAGTCAATAGCCGTTGGAGATACGTTAAGAGAGTGTAGTACGCCAAGGAGAATATCAAAATCCACGTTATTGAAAGCATTGCTGAAGTCAAGCAAAGTCAACACAGTCACATGTCCTTTGTCCATACCCAAACGAATGTCATCTGTGATTTTAGTCAGAGCAGTCGTGGTGCTGTGATAGTGTGATTAGACCCTTAGCGGTACATGACCAAGGGACCCAAATCGCTCAAGCCTTTTATTCTACATTCCTAGGATTCGAGATAGATAGAGGCCTAACGTGGGAAAGCCACATAGACAAAGTATGTGGCAAAATAGGGAGCGCTTGCTTCGCACTGCGCCGTGTGGCCCGCGTGGTGCCGGCGGAGGTGGCGCGCACTTGTTACTTCGCGACGGTGCACTCGGCTCTTCAGTACGGGGCTGAGCTATGGGGGCGTGCTGCCGAATGGGAGCGCGCCTTTCGTATGCAAAAACGTGCTATACGTGCATTAGTGGGAATAAAACGTGATATCTCCGCTAAGCCTTATTTCAGAGAGCTAAGAATACTTACACTGCCGTGCATTGTTATAATGCAAGTGGCAGTGTACGTAAGGTTGAACTTGGAGGAGTTTACAAGGCATTGTGACATGCATTCGCACAATACACGAAACGCAAGCAAGCTTGCATCTGTGTCGCGCTCGTTGGCGAAATCTTCCAAGCTGAGCCATGTGATGGGTCCGACGGTGTATAATAAACTACCAGTCAGTATTACGTCTGCTGATTCCTTGCCGGCATTTAAATCCAAACTAAAACGTTGGCTGATCGAACAGACCTTTTATAGTTTTAAAGAGTTTGAGTCTCATTAAGTGTTTAAAACCTATTTAGCTTTGTATTTGTTTATTAATTATCTTGAATTGTTGACAGCTAAAATTTTGCTACATATAGGTACTATGTACCTCAAAGCTAGGTTTTATCCATATTACCATGTATCCGGGCGATATGGAAACAAAATGTTACTATTTATTTAATTTAATTTTTATTTTTTTGATATTATATTCCTATGTTTAATTAATAATATGAATAATAATATTAATACTGTGTGACCTGTAATAAGTTTAATTACCAATAAATGCTTATGACTTATGACTTATGACTTATTCAGACTACTTAATATTTTATTATTATTTTATTAAAAAAAATCTTACACTAATTCACTTTTTTCTATAATAATTTTGTTTAAAATATAATGCATTAATTCACAAGCTATAAATTGTACAGGCTTAAATAAAAATATATGTTTTTTGATAGTTAATTTAATTTTTAATTTATTTTATTTTTCAGATGGGATTATCAACCGGATATCTGTAAAGACTACAAGGAAACAGGATTCTGTGGTTTTGGAGGTAAATATTTATAATAAAAAAACAGACTGTTGTATTATGGCGATAAGGCCGCCTATTGTGTAATTATTGATTATGTTTTCTGTAAGTAATTTATTTTTGTAGTATAACAATAAAGAGGTATTTAGACGTGCGTCACAGCTCAGTTGGTAGTAGCTCTGCCTTCCATGCTGTTGGTCGTGGGTTCGATTCCCAGACAGGGCAAATGTTTGTGTGATAAACATAAATATTTGTTCTGTGTCTGGGTGTTACTATGTATTCTATCTAGGTATTAATAACGAAAATTAAATGTATGTAAGTATTCTATCAGCAGTCTAGTTTCCATAGTCCAAACTTTGCTTAATTTGGGACTAGAGTGTGATGTGTGAAATGTCGATGAATGTTTATTAAGTGGTACCTAGAATAACCTAGTGAATAAGACGAGACTAAATCATCCTTGTGATTTTACTTAATAAAGACATTTTGTTTTTTTTTTATCTAAAGTAATAATAATATTATAAAGAGGAAAGATTTGATTGTTTGTTTGTTTGTTTGTTTGCATCGAATAGGCTCCGAAACTACTGGACCGATTTAAAAAATTCTTTCACCGTTGTGAAGCTACACTATCTGCGATGAACATAGGCTATATTATATTTTCAAAAAAAATAGGGATCCTTACTAAAACTTCAATTATGTAAAGGTTACCCGTGCGAAGTCGGGGCGTACTACTAGTTAATTATATTTTCAAACAGATTCTTGCAAGTTTCTCCACGACCGCTCTGACTACAAACACGGTTGGCAGCTAGAGAGGGACGAAAATAAGAAAGAAGAAGGGAATTCTGACTCCGACTACGAAATACATAGTGACGATGAGTTGCCTTTCAAGTGTTTTATATGCCGGAGTAGTTTTACAGACCCTGTGGTTACTAAGTAAGTTATCATTATAAACGGGATATTTACCATGATTTGTGAGTTAAATAAATAAATAATGCTGGACAATCCACACAACATCATCTAGCCCCAAGCTAAGCAGAGCTTGTGTTATGTACTAGAAGACTGACATACTTAATACAATACATTACATATATAGATATTTTTTATTATACATATAAACACCCAGAACACCCGGAACAAATATTTGCAGATCGTACAAACATTTATTCCAAGGCGGGAATCGAACCCAACAACCTTCCGCGTCGCAGGCGGACCTTCGCCCGCCGCGCCACTTCGGTCGTCAAGTTATAAATTAATATTTTCAAAATTATTTCTGGGCGTCTAGTTTTGTCGACGCGTGACCCGAGGACTGGTGAGTATCTGGCCCAGCGTATCAGCATTGCTGTTCAGCGCGGCAATGCAACCAGTGTTTTGTACGCGACGATTGGCACTGATTTGGACCAGTTGAGCTATCTATAGATCGTTTGCAACGGTCTATAGATAGCTCAACTGTTTTCAAAAATAGTCATTTACAAAAAAAATGTCAGTATATGAGTATTCTATTAGAAAACTAGTTTTCATAGTACAAACTTTGCTTAGTTTGAGACTAGAGCGTGATGTACCTATGAATTGTCCCTGAAATGTATATTATAATTTTTGTTTCTTTGTTACAGATGCAAACATTATTTTTGCGAAAAATGCGCTCTAAATAATTACAAGAAAACAACTCGATGTTATATTTGTAATACACAAACTAGTGGCGTCTTCAATCCTGCTAAAGATCTCGAAGCTAAGATGAAGTTGGCGGCTGATGATGATGATGATGATGATGACTGATAGATGTGATGAAAGCTGATAAGTCAAAGTCTCAGTATCTATATCATCTTTATTCAGTAAAATCGCGCGGATCATTTAGAATCGTCTAACATACTAGGTGATTCTAGGTGCCAGTTCCACGCGACCAGAGCCTACAAGAACGGGCAAGAAACTTACGGCCTGGTTCCTACCGTTTGTGTATAATCTATACAAAGAATACAAATAAAAGTGAGGTGTCAATGTAACCTAGTGACGTTTAAATACAACAAAATGATATCAGTAGGTCTACCCTATGTTTTTACTATACTATATTTACTACACTCGCTAGCGTCTGTACTGTAGTTAAAAAAATGTATGAAGATTTGTACAGCGCCTCTAGCGGATAGTTGGGTACTAAAATTCGTAATACTAATATTGACGTAACTACTGTAGTAAAGTCAGGCGATTTTACTGTGACAACTCACGGTAGACGTACTGATGATGGCGACCGATATATGGTGATGCTGATGATGATGATGACTGATGATAGAAATGTTGATAACTGAAGTGGTAGAGTGAGAGCAGTACCCCAAGTACGAGTTTGTGCACACACGAATCGTAGAGACGCAATCGCCGAGCGCCACCAATTTTGTATGGAGATCCAAACAGCGCCCCTAGCAGATTTCTTGAGAAGCTCGGATTTCCATACAAAATTGGTGGCTTGCGATACGAAGGCGATACGTTCCTATTCATGTGCAAAACTCGCACTAGGCCCTCTGGTTAAGAAAATGGTGATCACTATCAATGAAATTAACCTATACCAGAGGCTGGGACAATGTTGTATAAGTTGTTAGAATTAAATTTAAGTAGGTAAGTACATAAAAGTGTATGTAAATAAAAAAGTTAAGTTATCAATGTGTTTATTTATTTCTATCTCACTAATTTTAAAAACCTTAGATAAGTAATAAACAGGGTGGTGATAGGCAAGACATGTCATAGATAAATAATAACTGGATATTTAGTTTTTGTAATAAAATAGCAACTCTAATATTATCTGTATCGTCACAGCTCGGTTGGTAGTAGCTCTGCCTTCCATGCTGTGGGCCGTGGGTTCGATCCCCACAGAGATCAAATGTTTTATGAGCATAAATATTTGTTCTGTGTCTGGGTGTTACTATGTATTACATGTAGGTAGGTAAGTATGTATTTACAAAAAAAATATGTATATAAAATATTTCATCAGCAATTTAGTTCCCATAGCAAGCTTTGCTAAGTTTGGGACTAGAGCGCGATTTGTCAAAATATCCATGCATAAGTAAGTACTTATTTATTTATTATGTCAAACAACCTAAACAAATACCTATATGGTACCTACTTATCTATACCTATTAGACCTATTCTGTATTACTTAATGCAGAAAAAAAAACAGAAACCCACAAACAAAAGACTAGCCAAAACACTTTACTTACTAAATTCGCATAAAATTCAGTACACGTATCAATAACATCGTTCACCTATTAAAATACACGCGATACGCATTACCCAAGCTGAATTAAATTCAAATTCATTTATAGAAAGACTTAAAACTATTCATACACACAGCACATACGCCATATTGGATTTCGCGCGGAGAAAATAGTATACTACTTTACCGCGAAATCTCGCACAAAACAAAATGGCGTATGTTACTATGATTGTGGTGTGAGGATACGTCGTTTTTGAATAAAAAGGGCGATGTTCTCGTTTAAAAATGGTATACTACTTTTACAAGTGATTTCTTGGTAACAAAGTGGCGTAAGTGTAATGTTTTTTGGTGCAGAAAACAACATGTTTGATACGATGTTATTTTGGAAAGTGGTGAAATGCCTTTCTAAGGTAAGTACATCTTTTTGACATCCGCGTAACATCAATTGACTTCCTGAATTAAATTAAATATTTTTTCTAGTGATTTTTCCAAGAAAAAAAAGATAGAGATTAGAAAATACGGTTCGAAAGTTATTTTCTATCAAACACTATGTAAAGATTATAGTTTTTTTAAATAATTATGGGCAGATATCATTTCTTTCAGGATTTTTATATATTGTTTTAATGTGTGTGTAATTACTTATGTAGATACCTAAGTACTTATTAGAAAAACTACGTCAATTATAAATGCATTTTTCCACATAAGTAAACGATTTAGTTTTTTTTAAGTGCCTTGCAAGCTAGGAGCTTGCCGTTTTGAAGTCCAAACCATTTAAAAAAATATTTAATTTTAATTTAATAATAGACTAAGTAGTGAATGGCGGCATAAATCCTGATTTTGTCTAAAACTTTACTAAAAACATGTAGAGTATGCAGTTGCCTAAAAACTGAAGGTTTGCGCCGCCCTCTATGCCGCCCTTCATTGTTTGGCCCTAGAATAAATAATTAAATAATGCTGGACAATCCACACAACATCATCTAGCCCCAAGCTAAGCAGAGCTTGTGTTATGGGTAATAGAAGACTGACATAGGTACTTAATACAATACATTACATAAATAAATATTTTTTTATAAGTACACTAGTAGTACGCCCCGGCTTCGCACGGGTAGCCTATATAAATAAATATCATTATAATATAGCTAATTATGTTACTCAGTATAAATGTATTTTCGAAAATTTCGAAATGATAAAAAATATAGACCCTATAGTATGTAACCCCCGCATTATACTCCCGTGACCGGCAGCGGCGCGGCGCGCGGCGCCCGCTGACTTTTTTCTAATAAGTACATACTTACATTTTTGAACTCGTGATATCTTTCGAATGGAGTGTCCGAATTCAATAATTTAAAAGGTAATAGAAAGGTATTGAAGCAGTCTTAATTTTAAAGTAATTTATTTAGATAAGGATTAATACCTAAGTACAAATATAGAACGTTTTCTGGCGTCGTCATTTTAATTATATTTTTTTGATATTAAAACACTTATTATGACATATCTATAATAGTTAGACTTATGCTGTCGCTGACTTTTTTGTGGATGATGATGTGTTCTACAAAATTGTAGTACATAATTTCTTTCTATCATCAATAGTTTCCGCAGCGCACGCGATGTAAGGAATTTCTTATACACCTTGGGTTACATAATTGAAGTTTTAGTAAGGATCCCTAATTTTTTTGAAAATATAATATAGCCTATGTTCAGCACAGATAATGTAACTTCACAACAGTGAAAGAATTTTTGAAATCGGTCCAGTAGTTTCGGAGCCTATTCGATGCAAACAAACAATCAAATCTTTCCTCTTTATAATATTATTATAAGTTTAAAGTTTATAAGTTTAGCTATGAAATACCCAGAACGCCCGGAATAAATATTTGCAGATCGTACAAACATTTATCCCAAGGCGGGAATCTAACCGCAACCGCCGCGTCGCAGGCGGACCTTCGCCCTCCGCGCCACATTGGTCGTTCGTAAAAATCAAATCATTATTATCTGCAAAAAGCAAAAATAAGGGCCGTGATTCACTCAGCAGTCATTATATAGAACCAGATAGTAATTCCTCGAAGATGCAGCAAAAATACACGTTACAAGATGTTACTTTCTTTGGATCAGGTTCAGTTGTTACTAGTTAAGCGCACTTATGTAACAGGCGCCAGGGACGTATTGGGAGAATTATTTTTTTTTGTAACAAAAAAAATATCACGTTATCTTGATCAAAATTAAATGTGACAATCGTAAACGTATCGAAACAGGGACGAATTTGAGATACACTGCGCGTCGATCTCAGCATTACTGTCGAACGTTGCAGCGTTAGCGCGCAGTGTGTCTTAAATACGTTACGTTTACGTGCGTCACATACATTCATACCTACTTAGCACTGTGCTTCCTATCTTCGCATGGTCCAAATTAAATTTCAAATATGCTTTATTCAATAAAATCACAAGGATCATTTAGAATCTTCTTACATACTAGGTGATTCTAGGTGCCAGTTCCACGCTTGAGCTTAGAACGGGCAAGAAACTTACGGCTTGGTTCCTACCGTTTTTTTATATGATCCTTCTTACAAGAATGAATTTACGATACAGGATTGCCCGTACAGAAATGCCGATGCAATTTATAAGGAATATCCGGTGTTAATTTCCTTAAGATAAAACATTTTTTTTAATAAAGTCCTTATAAAGGCATTTTTGAATAAATACCGACATTCTTGTGATTTCCGTGCATCAAATCTCCTTACAAGGAAAAGTCTAGCGATCACAGAATATCATACAAGACTTTAAGAACACAAGGGTTGAGTATGAATAAATGTGACGCACGTAAACGTAACGTATTTAAGACACACTGCGCGCTAACGTTCGACAGTAAAGCGGATGTTGACGCGCAGTGTATCTCAAATACGTCACTGTTTCGATACGTTTACGATTGTCACATTTATGTGTGCTCAGCCTCCAGTAGGTCTACCATAAGTTTTTACTATACTATATTTACTATACTCGCTAGCGTCTGTAGTTAAAAAAATGTATGAAGATTTGTACAGCGCCTCTAGCGGATAGTTGGGTATTAAAATTCGTAATACTAATGTAACTACTGTAGTAAAGTCAGGCGATTTTACTGTGACAGCTCATGGTAGACGTACAGGCCGTATGTTTGTTGCCCGTTCTAGGCTCTGGTCGCGTGGAACTGGCACCTAGAATCACCTAGGATGTAAGACGATTGTAAATGATCCGCTTGATTTTATTTATTGAATAAAATATATTATGACTGGATTAAATAAATATAAAAACAGTTGTAAAAAGTTTCTTATCCTTATAGACAGGCGTCACAGCTCAGTTGGTAGAAGCTCTGTCTTCCATGCTGTCGGTCGTGGGTTCGATTCCCACCCAGAGAAATGTTTGTGTGTTACTATGTATTCTATGAATGTATTTACAAAAAAAGTATACAGCTGTTAAGTACGCCTGTCTATATAGTTACTCTAAAGTACCGATTTTTACGTACCATCTGCAAGCATTCAAATTGTGACGTTATTTTGTGAGCTGATGAAAATAAAAATGCATATTCAAAATATAGTCTTTTTTACTTTAATATTTACGGTCTATTTAAAAAGTTAGCACGGACTTGATGTCCTACCATACGTAAAGGTGAGATAATGTCAACGCTAACTTTTTATAAGATAAGGGTTTTTTTAACCTATACTGTCCCACTGCTGGGCAAAGGTCTCCCCCAAAGCCTTCCTTATCCCGGTCTTTGGCGACACTCCACCAATCCCTCTCCTTGGCGTCCAGATCATCCTTCCAAAATCTCTTCGGCCGACCCCGCCGTCTATCCTTTAAGATAGGGGTTAATGATATAGAAAATACTTTAGAATACTGCTTTAAGCATCAAAACACTGTATTATAGGTTAAAAGCTAGCTAAATATTATTGGTTCTTATCGTCAACTTACGTACGATGTACCGAATCCGCGTGATAATATTATCAATGTTTGTTACTGAGACAAATATGTCAAAATAACCACGATCTTACGTCATTATAAATTAAAATCAACAAAAGTTAACAAAATCACAAGGATCATTTAGAATCGTCTTATGCACTAGGTGATTTTAGGTGCCAATTCCACGCGACCAGAGCCTACAAGACCGGGCAAGAAAGTAAGTACTTACCTATTTTTATTTTTTTTCCTAGCCTATCTCTTCCCACTGCTGGACAAAGGTCTCCACCAAATCCTTCCACTCATCCCTGCTTTCCGCTTTCGTCCACCAGTCCCTCTCGAAAGCATCGAGGTCGCCCCGCCATCGTGGCTGCCTGAAGACGGAAGGCGGCGTAGGGGCCAACCAAGATAGTACCTACCTATTAATAATAAAAAAAACTAGTTGCGATCATTTTAATTTCCAATATATGATCAATTATTACTTTAGTATCAAACAATAGAAAAGATTCACAATATTTTTTATGATATTCAAAATTAATTCTGAGCGTCTAGTTTTGTCGACACGTGACTCGAGGGCTGGTGAGTATCTGGTCCAGCGTATCAGCATTGCCATCCAGCGCGGCAATGCAGCCAGTATCTTGGGTATCGATTGGCGCAGATCGCTTGCAAGGGTCTGTAGATAGCTCAACTGTTTCTTATATACATACTGTAATAGTTGTAAGTTTGTTTGTGAATAAAATATAACCTATAAGAAACTGTAATAACTAAGTAATATGTACTTACCTACTATAAAAAAATGGATTGGTTAGTGGAGAGGTTATTTTTTCTTGAGAATGTAGTTTTTTAAGTCTTTTGGTTCGGACTATTTCAAAACTATAATGAACTAGGTTGGTATTAAGAGATTGCTGATACCGATAAGGCTGCCTATCTATATAGTTTTATAAGTAGTTTATATCATATACATATAATTAAGAAAGGAAAATAATAAAGTTTCCAATTTATCAGTAACAAGTGCCTTACAAGTGAAACAAACAATAAACTTAGCATTGCACAGGGTCCAGGGTTGTTTTAACAAACAACATTATCAAAGGGCTGACCTTAATGCATCCCTGTAATAGATTATAGGGCCAATACCCCCGGCCGTTTTGCTTCTTGCGCTAGGCCTAGCCAATCTGTCAAAATAAAAGAACCGCGAATGCATCTGTCATTCAGTCTTTACGAACGCGCGAAGACGGTTGCTTTTTGAATTTAAAACGTGTTTTTTTTTCTGTTTTGCGTTGGAACTTGTGTCGTGAAGTTACTGTATTTATTCTACCAATTAAAAAGAAAGAGTATTTTATTATTTATAGTTTTTGTGACCTTTTTAACATTAATTTTGGTTGTAAAATAAAAAACTTTTTATTTATATAAGTGCAGTGAAATCGTGCGAATTCTGACGAAGATTCGAGATCTTTCTGTAAGTAAATGTTTATTTAAGATATCTATTGGAATATAATAGTTCATTGTATTGCGATTATTCTTATCTTTACAATAGTCATTCAAAGTTCAAGTGTTATTAAGCTTTCTAAGTTTATTGTAACTATTGCGTACTTAACCTATATTATTCGAGTGAGCGAAGCGAGCTAAGATCTTAGTAAAATTAGTCTGACACGTGTATACTTTGACAGTTCACACTAAGCTCTAATAAAATAACACAATAACCAGTGCCGTCTTAAGTCTATTCGGCGCCGGGGTGCGGGGCTCAGCCTGCGCCCTGGTTTTCTTTTACATTGCAGATAGTCCAGTCAAAATAGACTAAAATTATGACTCCAGTTTGCATTAATTCCCAACAAGCTGAATTTTTGTGCAGGCCTTGAATACGTCATTACAAATGATATGTCAAAAGTCCCCATCGATCCCGCATGTGCGTTGTTTTTTATTCGAGGTCAAAGGTCATAAATTTGCGTTTTTTGCATATATCTCTGAAACAACGAGAGCTATCGAAAAGTGGTTCAGGCAAAGTTTGTAATCGTAAAATTGTCTACAAAAATACCTCAACACTTTTCTTTTACAAAGCATCGCTTTCGAGATATAGTGACTTTAGACCACAGGAACATCGTCGAAGATACTGCGTTTTTTCATTTCAGCCGTTTTATCTGTTTCATTGCCACAGAACAAACAGTAGCCTCGGTGGACTAACCCATCGAACCCATCACCCCTTTCAGTAAATTTCAAGAAATACTGTTTGTTATGTGGCAATGAAGCAGATAAAACGGCTGAAATGAAAAAAACGCAGCATCTTCGACGATTTTCCTGCGGTCTAAAGTCACTATATCTCGAAAGCGATTCTTTGTAGAAGAAAAGTGTTGAGGTATTTTTTGTAGACAATTTTACGATCTACAAACTTTGTCCGAACCATTTTTCGATAGATTTCGTTGTTTCAGAGATATACGCAAAAAACGCAAATTTATGACCTTTGACCTCGAATAAAAAACAACGCACAAGCGGGATCGATGGGGACTTTTGACATATCATTTGTAATAACGTATTCAAGGCCTGCACAAAAATACTGTTTGTTCTGTGGCAATGAAGCAGATAAAACGGCTGAAATGAAAAAAACGCATCATCTTCGACGATGTTCCTGCGGTCTTAAGTCACTATATTATCTCGAAAGCGATGCTTTGTAGAAGAAAAGTGTTGAGCTATTTTTGTAGACAATTTTACGATTACAAACTTTGCCTGAACCATTTTTCGATAGCTCTCGTTGTTTCAGAGATATACGCAAAAAACGCAAATTTATGACTTTTAACCTGAAATAAAAAACAACGCACAAGCGGGATCGATGGGGACTTTTGACATATCATTTGTAATGATCTGTATCTGATCTGTACAAAAATCCAGCTTGTTGGGAATTAATGCAAGCTGGAATGTCTATTTTGACTGGACTAAGACGGCTATGTCAAAGGGCGCAATTATTCGCCTATGATGACAGACGCACAGGTGCCGCGCCGCGCGCCCATTTTAAATGAACTTACACTTTATTGACTTAGAGATCATTTTGCTTCAAGTGCGGGCAACCGGGCGGCAATGTGTCAAAGGTCAACACTCTTTTTGGCATGACATTTTTTTTTTTTGCGCATACGTGTTTGTCGTAACCTGTATATGAAACTGTGCAATGGCGTTAAGTTCAATGAAATATCTAAATATTCATTAATTAGCGCTCGGCAGGCGCCCCCGGGCGCTCCGCGCCCGGGTGCACCGCACCCCTTGCACCCCCGGGTAAAGACGGCCCTGACAATAACTGGAAGTTAACAAAGCAGTAATAATTGACGACCGATGTGGCGCGGCGGGCGAAGGTCCGCCTGCGTCACGGAAGGTTGCGGGTTCGATTCCCGCCTTGGGATAAATGTTTGTACGATCTGCAAATATTTATTACGGGGGTTCTGGGTATTTTATATGTATAATAAAAAATATCTATCTATGTAATGTATTGTATTAAGTATGTCAGTCTTCTAGTATCCATAACACAAGCTCTGCTTAGCTTGGGGCTAGATGATGTTGTGTGGATTGTCCAGCATTATTTATATTTATTTGGAAACTTTAGTTAAAATCTTATACTTAGTTAAAAACCTATTGAACTGCGTCAAAGTTTTGAAATCTGAAAAAAACAGTAAAATATATAAAAATATCGCGTACTTATATTCCATTGCAGACATACTGTAGCCAGACTCTAGATATCTAGATAATTACCTACATACAATCCTTGCCAATGCAATAATCTATTATTAATTATTAACCTATTTGCAATCATTTGAACCTCGAAGTTATAATCCATTCACTATTCATAGTACGACATATACAGGGTGTAGAAATATGTAGTTATTTGAAGTGAAACATATACAGGGTGTCTTTACACTAAATTATTATATATACTAAATTAATTAAAATATGTTGTTATTTGAAGTAAAACATATACAGGGTGTAAAAATATGTAATAGATATTAGAAGTAAAACATATACAGGGTGTAGAAATATGTAGTTATTTGAAGTAAAACATATACAGGGTGTAGAAATATGTAGTTATTTGAAGTAAAACATATACAGGGTGTAAAAATATGTAGTTATTTGAAGTAAAACATATACAGGGTGTAAAAATATGTAGTTTTTTGAAGTAAAACATATACAGGGTGTAAAAATATGTAGTTATTTGAAGTTAAACATATACAGGGTGTAAAAATATGAAGTTTTTTTAAAGTAAAACATATACAGGGTGCTAAAGATAAATGATTCTAATAAAGCAGGCGCCTCTACCGCTTTTACACTTACATGCAATAGTACAGATACAATACTAATGAATTGGATATTGTTATTGGTTTATGGCCCCGATCGTGCTAAATTGTAACGTATACGGTTCGTCTAAGCAGCAGCTAAGGTTCACGTAACGTGTACGTAGCGTGTGCTTCGTATCGCTGTAAACGCTAACTGCTCATCTTGTTTCCGTTCGTGTGACAGCGGTTATGTCACAATCTTCGGCTCACTGACGTCCGAATGTTGAACGTGTTTGGCTACACGCTTATTGCGATCACAAAATACGTACGTTGGTGAACCTTAGTTGCTGCTTAGACGAACTGTACCCCAAGTACGAGTTTGTGCACACACGGATCGCAGAGACGCAATCGCCGAGCGCCTCCGATTTTGTATGGATCCAAGCAGTGCCTCTAGCAGAGCTCTTGGGAAGCTTAGATTTCCATACAAAATCGGTGGCGCTCCGATCTAGCGATCCGTGTGTGCACAAACTCGTACTTGGGGTACTGTTTACGTTACAATTTAGCGCGTTTGGGCCCCAGTCACTGTCTTGAAACGCTACCATTAATATAGAATAGCTAGATCTGTTGCCCAACTAATGCATAAAAGAGTCGAAGGCGCGTGCATTTTTTAAATGGTGTAGATACCTATCTCTACAATAATTTTCCTATTAAATTGATTAAAGTAAAGTAAAAAACAGTTTTTTTCTTAATTTATCTATCTATCTATACTATAATATTATAATACTATATTTACTATATATATATATATTATATATTTATATATAATAATAATAATAATATTATAAAGAGGTAATGTTTGTGTGTTTGTATATTTGTTAAATTGTAAGGGGTAATCTCGGGATCTACTGAACCGATTTTGAAAGTTCTTTCACCAATAGAAAGCCACATTATTGCTGAGTGTCATAGGCTATATACAAAACCGAAAAATAAAAAGGCTTTTACATAGTAGTCCGTTTTGCAAAGCGAATCGGAGAAAAAACGGTGGAATTATGCCCAACGAAGTGGGCACAGGTCAGCTAGTTTATTTATATTATAGGCAAACGCTTGGCCGCAATCATATCTGATGTTAAATGATGATGCGGCCTATGGTGTAATGCGTTTGCCTAGAGCAGGGGTTCCCAACGTTTTCTTGGTCAGGGACCACTTTTACATTATTTTTCTTAGCAGGGACCAGTATCTAGGTGTAATAAAAATAAACGGTAATAATCAAATGGAGTGTCGCCAAAGACCGGGATAAGTGGAAGGCTTTGCGGACCATATTTTGGCTTCTGCGGACCACTGGTTGGGAACCATTGTCCTAGATAGAACCTATTCACACTCCTCTTGAAACTTTATTCAATAAAATCACGCAGATCAATTAGAATCGTCTTACACACTAGGTGATTCTAGGTGCCAGTTCCACGCGACCAGAGCCTAGCCTAGAACGGGCAACAAACTTACAGCCTGGTTCCTACCGTTTTTACCGTTGCAGCGTTGATTGAAGTCTGTTTTGTTTATTTATGAAGATTTTTTTTTTAATTTTCAGAGTACAATGGACATAGACAATGCTAATTGTAAGGTCCGAGTATCAGAATGCAAAGATATGGAGTCATTTTCTATTGAAAGACCACTTAAAGTTGATAAGTAAGTAAAACAAACTTACGACTATACAGTATTTACAAAATGTACATTGTCATATAAAATACATAAGAAACAGTTGAGCTATCTACAGACCGTTGCAAACGATCTATAGATAGTTCAACTGATCCAAATCAGTACCAATCGGTAGCGTACCCAAGACACTGGCTGCATTGCCGCGCTGAATAGCAATGCTGATACGTTGGGCCAGATACTCACCAGCCCTCGGGTCACGCGTCGACAAGACTAGAAGTAAATATATTGACGACCGATGTGGCGCGGTGGGCCTGCGACGCGGAAGGTTGCGGGTTCGATTCCCGAGAGAGAGATTGTACGATCTGCAAATATTTATTCCGGGTGTTCTGGGTATTTTATATGTATAATAAAAAATATGGATCTATGTAATGTATTGTATTAAGGATGTCAGTCTTCTAATACCCATAACACAAGCTCTGCTTAGCTTGGGGCTAGATGATGTGTGGATTGTCCAGCATTTTTTTTTTATATAAAAATGTACACAAATATTTTATCAGCAATCTAGTTCGCATAGTACAAGCTTTGCTTAGTTTGGGACTATTGCGTGATGTGTGAAATGTCCATGAATATTTATTTATTTATGTGTTTTTAATTCACAGAGAAATCACAGGACTCGAGAAACTAATAGAGGAACTACACATGGTGTTCTCAAACGACCACGTCAATGTACAGGATGTTCAGAAGCTAATGGCGGGGTACAAATCCGATCCCAAGGACTGGAGAAAGTACGCGAAATATGATCGGTTTCGGTAAGTTTAAAAAAAACTATGCCCTTTTTTTGCTAACCTATCTCATCCCACTGCTGGGCAAAAGTCTCCCCCAAATTCTTCCACTCAGCCTCTCATCCTGTATATCACAGCTCAGTTGGTAGTAGCTCTGCCTTGCTGTGGGTCGTTGGTTCGATTCCCACCCAGAGCAAATGTATGTGTGATGAACATAAATATTTGTTCTGTGTCTGGGTGTTACTATGTATTTCTAAAAAATATATATAAGTAGTCTATCAGCAATCTAGTTCACATAGTACAAGCTTTGCTTAGTTTGGGACTAGAGTGTGATGTGTGAAATGTATGAATATTTATTTAAAGACGTAACAGATAAAACGACACAACCTTGTAATGACGTCACGGGCGATTACTCCTCTTCAAAACATTGTGTTGACGTAAAGTAGCGCAAACAAAAGTTTGTTATCGTTTGATTGTGACGCCTATCATAACTTTTGTCGTAATAAATTGTCACTAGGAAAATTACTGAACCCCAAGTACGAGTTTGTGCACACACGGATCGTAGAGACTCAATCGCCGAGCGCCACCGATTTTGTATGGAGATCCAAGCAGCGCCCCTAGCAGAATTCTTGAGAAGTTTGGATCTCCATACAAAATCGGTGGCGCTCGGCGATTGAGTCTCTACGATCCGTGTGTGCACAAACTCGTACTTAGAGTACTGATTATTGAAAATCAATAATTATACTTAAAAGGACATTTTAGCATATAATTTTATTTTTTTGTTACAACTTTTTGTTAAAAATTCACGTTAGTCACTCTACAATATGTATTTTTTATTTGACAGGCGTCACAGCTGAATTGGTAGTAGCTCTACCTTTCATGCTGTGGATCGTGGGTCCGATTTCCACCAAATGTTTGTGTGATGAACATAAATATTTGTTCTATGGCTGGGTGTCTATGTATTCTATGGATATATTTACAACAAAAGGGTATATAAGTATTCTATCAGCGATCTAGCTCCCATAGTACAAGCTTTGCTTAGTTTGGGACTAGAGTGTGATGTGTGAAATGTTCTATGTATGTATTTACGAAAAAAATAAATTTTAGTATATCTTGAGAAAATATGTGGAGCTTTTTCAGCCTACGGTAAAGCAGTGTCTAATCTTTACAACACGATGCTACAACAAAATACAGTTGTAGCATCGACACGATAAGAAGAAGAAGAAGTACAAGCTCTGAGGGCTTA
This sequence comes from Ecliptopera silaceata, assembly GCA_932527185.1. NCBI lineage: Eukaryota > Metazoa > Arthropoda > Insecta > Lepidoptera > Geometridae > Ecliptopera > Ecliptopera silaceata. The sequence continues at coordinate 792,075 of OW052217.1, read as the reverse complement.
GTCCGAGCTTGCATTTTAAAACTCCCTACTCTCGAGCCGTGATTCGTCTCTCGGATATCCATACAAAAATATAAGGATATGCGAGAGACGACTGTCGGCTCGAGAGTAGGGAGTTTTAAAATGCAAGCGCGGACTAAGCCCTCTGCTTAGTTTGGGACTAGAGTGTGATATGTCCATGTAAGTATAATAACCTCGAAAAAGACGCCTACAAAAAAGTCAGCGACAGCATATGTCTAACTTTTATATTTAATAAAAATTATGCCCAAGGGCACGGGTCAGTTAGTATTATATATAATGTTTTTTCCAGGTACACTCGTAACCTAGTAGACGCAGGTAATGGTGCATTCAACATAATGATACTATGTTGGGGGGCCGGACACGCGTCGGCTATTCATGATCACGCCGACTCACATTGCTTCATGAAACTGCTTTCTGGAAGTTTAGAAGAAGTCAGGTATGTATTTTTGACGTGACAACGTCTTATAATTCGATAGAGCCGGCTGCAAAAAACATGACTCATGAGGCGTTCTGAGGCGTTCCATGAAGTGCAAGCGAGAGCGCGGAACGAGCGACAAAGAAGCACGATCAGCCTTTGCGTTCGTTGTCACGTTCAACTATCGTCAGTAAACCGACTTTACAGATAACCATTTTTTTTGACGTGACAACGTCTTATAATTCGATAGGGCCGGCTGCACGCACGAAAAAACATGACTCATGAGGCGTTCTGAGGCGTTCTGAGGCGTTCCGTGAAGTGACGTTGTCACGTTCAGCTATCGTCAGTAAACCGACTTTACAGACTACCATTTTTTTAATTATAAATAACCTTAAAAAATATGTAATGTTTCCCGAAATATCGAGAAATTATCATACGCACAAACCATGATAATTCAATTCAATTCAATTTTCAATTCAATTCAAATATTTCTTTATTCAATAAAATCACAAGGATCATTTAGAATCGTCTTACATACTAGGTGATTCTAGGTGCCAGTTCCACGCGACCATCGTTAAATATCCTGTACCCCAAGTACGAGTTTGTGCACACACGAATCGTAGAGACGCAATCGCCTAGCGCCACCGTTTTTGTATGGAGGTCCAAACAGCGCCCCTAGCAGATTTCTTGAGAAGCTTGGATTTCCATACAAAATTGGTGGCTTGCGATACGAAGGCGATACGTTCGTAGGCATGTGCAAAACTCGAACTAGGCCCTCTGTTTATAAAATACTATGTTCGAAATAGTCATAATTTCAAAAATATTAAAAAAAAACAAGCTATGCTTAGCTTGTGACTAGAATGTGATGTGTGGGATTATCCAGTATTATTTATTTATTATTGTAAAGTATCAGCATTGCTATTCAGCGCGGCAATGCAGCCAGTATCTTGGGCACGCTTCCGATTGGTACTGATTTGGATCAGTTGAACAATCTACTGTTTCTTATGTATTTTATATGACAATGTACATTTTGTAAATACTGTATAGTCGATTGTAAAGTTACATTAAAATCTATTCAGTAGTTTTTGCGTGAAAGAGTAACAAACATACATCCATCCATACAAACTTTTGCGTTTATAAATAGTATATAATCAAAGACTGATAAATAACTGTTAAAATCTAGTTAAATCTTGTTTTTCTCAGCAATATTATGTGATGATTGCACTATATAAACGAATGATAATAATTTGTTTGTTAATTGATTTATTTAATTAGTTAGGTTTGTGTGGGAAACTGAAATGAAAAAAGACGTGTGGCACTCGGGGACTTCCGCGGTAAAGCTATTGCATAGCATTTTTGCCGCCGGTCGGAGTGTTAGGATATTTCGTTACGGAATTTCTGGTTTCGGTCTCCACGCTCAAGGCCCGCGATAAAAGCTATGCAATAGCTTAATTATATTACCAGTAAATTTTATTCACAATCAAACTTACAACTATTACAGTATTTACAAAATGTACATAGTTATTATATAAAATAGGAGAAACAGTTGAGCTATCTACAGACGGCAAACGATCTATAGATAGCTCAACTGATCCAAATCAGTAGCAATCGTCGTCGCGTACAAGACACTGGCTGCATTGCCGCGCTGAACAGCAATGCTGATACGCTGGGCCAGATACTCACCAGCCCTCGGGTCACGCGTCGACAACACTAGACGCCCAGAAATAATTTGGAATACCCGGAGGGCCTCGGTACCCCACGGACCTAGGTCTAGTCTAAAATAAATAAATAATGCTGGACAATCCACACAACATCATCTAGCCCCAAGCTAAGCAGAGCTTGTGTTATATGTACTAGAAGACTGACATACTTAATACAATACATAGATAGATATTTTTTATTATACAAAATACAATACAATACAAAATGTTTTTATTTGTTCCAATTAATACATATCATAGCAGTTTTGGAGATCTCCTTTTAAGTAAACAATACTTGTGTTAGGAGATCCCGCTCTTGCCAAAGTAGGTACATTAGCCAGAAATCTACATTATAAAACTAAAAAACATTCAGTTTAAAATAAAAAGAACTAACAATAGACAATATAATGAACTAATAAGAGAAGTAGCTGATATCGTTTCGATTAGTGAAAATGTGTAGTGTAGTGTGTAAATGAAAATGTGTGTGCCTGGAGGGTTCCTCTGGTACGCCAGTCTCTTAAGAGTTTGGTTATAGAGAAGAAACCCTCCAGGGTGTCGGCATGTGAGAAGATGTATGTGTGTGTTGTATGTAAAGAGTGTGGTTTGGGGGCGCTCCTGTTACTACCAGCCTCTTAAGAGTCTGGGTATCACAGGAGCTTCCCCAAGCGTGTGTTTAAGTATGTGATGCATAAAAGAGTGTGAAGGGGTGTGTGTTTGTTGAGTTTGTAATATTTGCAAGTTGAAAAATGTATTGTATGTAGTACTTATTTTTTTGATTAATAAACTATAAATAAAAATTCTGATTCATGTTATTTTTACCAAAAGCATTTCAATGTCGTCGTAGCTGAAAGGCATTAACCATTCAGTTAAAGTAGTTTTACAGTTACGATAATTTAATGGGTATATGTTTATAATTTTGTTTAATTTATTGTATAACTGGGCTGATTGGCCTAAATATTGGCGGGTGGCAAAGGTAGAGTTAACTAGAGTTATATTAATAGCTTTATATTTTCTTCGTTTGTCTAATAGGGAGGGGTCATATTTAATAGATTTGTGCAGCCTAAGTATAGAATTAAGAATGTATAGTTTCCGAACTGATAGAACTTCTAGATTTGAATATAACAGGTCAGTAGGGTACCTATATGGTTTACACGACATAACTTTAAGAAGAGATCTTTGCGCTCTTTCGAGGCCGAGGAAATGCGTTTTGGTGGCTCCACCCCAGATAGGTATGCAGTAACTTAGCGTAGATTGTACTAGCGCTACATATATTTGTTTGAGGAGAGTATGAGATGCAACGTGTCTCAAGTTCCTAAAAATCCACGTTAACTTTCTAGTTCTGCGCATAAGCTGTTCTATATGTGCATGCCACGACAAACGTTGGTCTATGATGATTCCAAGATATTTAATACTCTCTACTTTGTTAATGGTTGAACAATCACATAATTGATTACTAAAATTACATTTATGAATTTTAATATTAAAATTTGTGTCAGGTTGGGTTCTGTTATACATTGTGAAGCAGATAAAGTTAGTTTTAGGTATGTTGAGCGATAATAAGTTGATTCTTAGCCATTCGTCTATCTTTGCGAGACCTGTCTCAGTTTTGCGTTTGACTTCATTCCAAGAGTTACCATAAAATACGATGGCAGTATCGTCTGCATAGGAAAATATACGTCCGTTTTCTACAGGCATATTGCATAAATCATTGATGTACAATAAAAACAAAGTAGGTCCCAGCACACTACCTTGTGGGACACCGTAAGTTACAGAAATGTCCTCACTAATGATTTCTCCAATCTTAACTCTTTGCTTACGGTCATTGAGGTAATCTGCAAAAAGAACGAGTGGGGTACCTCTTATGCCATGCATTTCTATCTTTTGCAAAAGAATGGGAATGGAGACGGTGTCAAAAGCTTTTTTGAAGTCCAGAAACACAGTTATACATTTTTGACCTCTATCTACCTCTTTTGTGATTATTGCAGTTAACTGAGTAACGGCATCTTCAGTCGATAATCTTTTTCTGAAACCAAACTGTGATTCTGATATGAGATCGTATTTATTTAAGTAATTTAGAAGTCTACTGTTAATGAGTTTTTCTAAAATTTTAGAGATTGACGGCAGCACTGAGATTGGTCGGTAGTTATTCACATCATTTTCATTCCCACTCTTATACACAGGAGTTATAACGGATTGTTTGAGAACGCTAGGGAAAGTTCCAGTATTAAAGCATAAGTTTACCAAATGACAGGTAATAGGTATCAATATAGGTATGGCTATTTTTAAGAAAGTACTAGAGATATTGTCCCATCCAGGGGAGCTTTTAGATTTTAAATTCAAAATCACATTAAGCACATCTTTGTGATCTGCTTCAAGTAATACAAATGATGATGCTTGATTTATAGATGTTTTCGTACATGTGTGCAAAAAGGCACCAGTCGTATTCTGTTGGATAATGTTTTCTGCAAGCGTTTGTCCGATACCAGCAAAGTACCCATTAATAGTGTTAACTGATTGAATATGAGTATTTTCTATATTGAGGAGTTGAATATTAGGTGATTTTGTAGGTTTGTAATGTGTTATGTTATTAATAGTGTTCCAAAGAGCCTTGCTATTTTTCGCATTTTTAGTGAGTTGATCCCTTTCATATTTTCTTTTTAGTTTTTTGATGAGATTGTTACAAAAATTACGATATCTTCTAAATGTTATTTTAAGCACTTTGTCATTAGGGTTAAGACTAGATTTTAATTGCATGTTATTTCTATTTCTGATGCAACGAAGAATCCCTTGAGTGATCCACGGTTTGAGAATTCGTTTGTTTCTGGATATGTAAACTATTTGTGTGTTGTCCTTGAGGCATTTCTGTATTTTAAGAATTAGTAGGTTACATAAAATATTAGGATCGTTTAATTGAAAAAGGTCTAGAATGTTAACGGTAAGGTCTAGCACTGCCTTATCATAATCTGTGATGGTTTTAATTTTACGAGTGCTTGTTAGACTAGCAGCTTTAGAGATGTTTAAAGTATCATTCGATGATCAGTAGTTGAGGTATGAAGAACAGCAATTTGAGCAGTATTTTTAATTTTATTTAGCTTAATAATATAATGGTCAAGACAACTGCTCTCTCTAGTGGGCAAATAATGCCCAGGAAGTAGGCCGTGCATTGACAGTACGTTTAAATAATTTAGTCTATTGTTTCTTTCATGGCTGCGTTCATCGATTTTGGGTAAAATATTAATATTAATGTCACCAACAATTATAATTTTCTCATACGTTTTTATAGAGTCTAGGTGGTTATTCAATGAATTTATAAAGTTGTCCGCATTATGAATGGAAGGAGACCGATAAATACATAAGATCAACATATTATAAAGCTTGATTTGCAAACATGATGCATGCTCTAGATTTATTTCGATAGTGTGAGAATTATGGATATTTTTAACATAAGTACATATAAAATACCCAGAACACCCGGAATAAATATTTGTAGATCGTACAAACATTTATTCCAAGGCGGGAATCTAACCCGCAACCTCCGCGTCGCAGGCAGACCTTCACCCGCCGCGCCACATCGGTCGTTCATGTCTAGTATCATTATTATGAATTGAAATTGATAATTCCATTGCATCATTTTACTTATCTTGAGAAAGCTGAACTAATATTTATTATTTATTGTATAAGGGTAAGTCCCGTTTATAATAAATAATAATATTCACGGACATTTCACACATCACACTCTTAGTCCCAAACTAAGCAAAGCTTTTACGGAACTACATATATTGCTTATATAATATCTATACCTACATATTTTTTGTTTTAAATGAATACATAGAATACATAGTAGCACCCAGACACAGAATAAATATATCTATGTTCATCACACAAACGTTTGTTCTGGGTGGGAATCGAGCCCACGACCCACAGCATGGAAGGCAGAGCTACTACCAACTGAGCCGTGACGCTTGTCATCTAGTTATCTAGGTATAGCCTCAAAATAATGCTCTCTCGATCAAATAATCGCGCATTGAATTCAAACTTTAGGTAACAAGTCAAAGGTTATCAAAACATGATTAATTTATCAATATTATAACTCATTATAATCTTATTTAGCTAAAGATAAGTAGAAAAACACCGGTGGTCTAGTGGAAGTGACCTTTTTGGTCGTTGGTTCAAATCTGATGCGAATCGAATCCACGACCCACAGCGTGGAAGGCATACCTATCTACTAGCAACTGAGCTGTGACGCCTGTCAAGATAAAACGTACCCTATTTCATTTCTCGGCATAAATTTTCTTACAAGAACATCTATCTTTGCCCTATTAATTTTTCTTACAAGAACATCTATCTTTGCCCTATTAATTTTTTTAATGAAGTTATGTTTTACAGAGTTTTCTTACAGTACCCTAAGTACGAGTTTGTACACACACGAATCGTAGAGACGCAATCGCCGAGCGCCACCGTTTTTGTATGGAGATCCAAACAGCGCCCCTAGCAGATTTCTTGAGAAGCTTGGATTTCCATACAAAATTGGTAGCTTGCGATACGAAGGCGATACGTTCGATGCATGTGCAAAACTCGTACTAGGCCCTCTGTTCAGAGATATATTACACGGGTTTTTATCGTGTACTAAACTATGAACTTACTATGAGATCAGAGTGATGCGCACGAATAAATGTGACAATCGTAAACGTATCGAAACAGTTACGTATTTGAGATACACTGCGCGTCAACCTTAGCTACTGCTTAGTTAGACGAACCGTTCACGTTACAATTATTACGATCAGGGCCTAGGATATACTACCACCGTTCCTATATATTACCGCAAAACTTGTCAAAGTAGGATTTGCTCCAAACTAATATAAATTTTCATTTTCCAGATACGACTGGCCGGAAAGCGAGGAGCCTCAAGTCCGTAAAATGCACAAAAACAACACAAAACCAGTGCGAAGATGCTGCTCCGAGAGCGAAGACTTTGACAGCACCTGTCAAAATGACAACTGTCGCAACAGAAAACAAAATGGCGGCGAGAACAATGGCGGGAGTGATAATGGCGACGAGGATTTTGATGCGAATCAAATGGAGGAGATCGGTAGAACTAGGCTGGAAATTAATGATGTTTGTTATATAAATGGTAAGTTTTATAAATAAATATTAAATAAGTATATGTAATATACATATGTATATATTGACTGACAGGCGTCACAGCGCAATTGGTAGTAGCTCTGCTCTCCATGCTCTCCATGCTGTGGGTTGTGGGTTCGATTCCCACCCACAGCAAATGTTTGTGTGATGAACATAAATATTTGTTCTGTGTCCTGGTGTTACTATGTATTCTATGTATGTATCAGCAATCTTGTTCCTATACTACAAGCTTTGCTTAGTTTGAGCCTAGAGTAGAGAATATTTATAACAATTAAATTAAATTTAAACAACAAGAAACGTAAAATAATATGAAAATATACCAACGCAATATTTTTAAAGCTTTTATAATAAAGATTAAGTAAGTACCTAATTTTTTTGGAACATCGATAATATTCGCATTAGTTAAAAAAACTGTGTCGCGAATATTAATGCCCTCCTCCGCGCTTATCCAAGCAATAACAAGTAAGATTAGTTACATGAGTAGGTTCTTTTACAAAAATATATTATTATATATTTTCCAGATGCCCTAGGTCTTCACAGAATGGAAAATCCCTCGCACGTAGACGCGGCTGTATCCCTCCATCTGTACTCGCCTCCGTTCAGCAGTTGTCGCGTGTTCGACGCCCGGACAGGGGCACCGACAAGCGTATCCGTTACTTTCACTTCTATGTACGGGAAGAAAGTCAAAAGGGTGAGTCACAACTGTCAATTTTGACAGGAGATTGATAAATTTAATGATCAATTTTTCGATATTGTTAATAATAATATTAATATAGTGACAGGCGTCACAGCTCAGTTGGTAGTAGCTCTGCCTTCCATGCTGTGAGTCGCGGGTTCGATTCCCACCCAGAGCAAATGTTTGTGTGATGAACATAATATATTTGTTTTGTGTCTGGGTGTAAGTATGTATCCTAAGTAGGTATGTATTTCCAAAAAAATAAAAATTATATAAGTACCTACCTATTCTATCAGCAATCTATTTCCCATAGTAAAAGCTTTATTTTATTTATTTGTTAGTGTAATAAGTGATATGGTTAGACCACTCAGTTCATAACGCTAACGAATATAGCTCTCACTATTTAATTGTTGTTTTTTTTACAGGTAATTGACGTAGCCAACGTAGCTGATACTCAGTAAAAATCTACGTATTTAAATAATGTTTAATTTATCTGTACTTTGTACAATACATTTATTTAAGTTTATTGTACTGTTTGTTTCCCAATAAAATAAAATATATACTTACTGTCAATGTCAAGCTTTTGAACTGTCAACGTCATATATTTGGCGGGAAAACGGGGCTATGTTTGAATTCCGCCATTTTGATTAAACATAGCATTTTTATTTTGATTGTATAATTGGTGATAAGCTGAAGTTGTATTATTTTAGTACATTTTTGTCCAATTTGTATAAATTGAGATTGAATTTGTTTCGACGAGAAATATTTAAGCAAATATCAGCCTACTCTATGACTAAAAACTATTTAGAGGCAACTTATGAACTTTTGACTTACAAACTTTTTTTCTGTCTTTTGACAGAAACCTTATGCAAAGGGATCGATTTGCGTTTATTTACTATATTACATTTTAAAGGCTGACTTTCTGAATGATTGCAAAAATACACTTACAATTAAAACCATAAAAGCGTTTATGGTATAGGAATAACAAAACTTTTTGGTCATATCATTTAAAAATGCTCAATTTTTATTTTTAGTCTGTAATGCATCAGCCAATCAGGGACCTTCTTGTAAAATGATCGTGTTTTCTAGTCTCTGGGCTCCGACTGTGCTAAATTGTAACGTAAACGGTTCGTATAAGCAGCAGCTAAGGTTCACGTAACGTGTACGTAGCGTGTGCTTCGTATCGCTGTAAACGCTAACCGCTCATCTTGTTTCCGTTCGTGTGACAGCGGTTGTCACAATCTTCGGCTCACTAACGTTCGAATGTTGAACGTGTTTGAACGCTTATCGCGATCACAAAATACGTACGTTGGTGAACCTTAGCTGCTGCTTAGACGAACCGTTTACGTTACAATTTAGCTCGATCGGGGCCCTGATTGGTTGAACCTAGTTAGGTAAGTTATAAACCTAGATTATAGACTATTATATAGAATTTATACCTTTTACGTAATACGTTTTTTATTAGAAAATAAGTGATATATTTTATGAAATAAAATGCGAATATAATTTGCAATTATGTATTTATTCACAATAAATATTTTTTTTATAAGTACATTTCGTTTTTCTTTCATCCTTACATCGTTTTGTACTTTTTCTGTATACATAATAATAATTTAATATAATAAAATTACTCAGTGTCAACCGTGCTTACGTTACAGATTTATCTATATTTGATAGATTTCTGAAAACATAAGGTAAAAAGTCCGCCATCTTTAGTCTCTTGTCATAATTTCCCGCCAAGTTTTTTTCTACATGTCGTGATGTTCTTGAATTAGTTCGATTAGCCTCTCCACTTCATTATCGACCTTATCCCAAGGCAAGAAGAGCTTTAATCCGTCAGCATTTTCTGTAGCCTGAGCTTTGTCCCTCACGCAACCAGCGTTACATATAAAGTCACAAGTCAAAGTACTTGGATTGAAATGTAGACCTTCCGAGCATGTCGTTAAGACTTGAATTTCCCCGCTACATTGCCAGAACTTATCGCAGTCTGTAGCATGCGCCCATGGAATGACGTAGCAGTTTTTACATTTATTCTGTGGAACGTTCCCGCCATTCACGCAGTCAACGTTTTCCGGCCAATCACAGATCTGGAATTTTCAAAAGAGGTTGAATACTTCTATTTCTTTAAAAAAGTTTGCATAGCTACCAAACTATACAATTTTAATACCAAACACTTTATAGATTAATTATAAATGCACGCCAAACAATGTTATGTAATTTCAACGTGTGAAATTAGTATATTTCATTACTAGTTCGGAAAGGCTGTCATTACAACGAGTTCCGACAAATGTCTGCACGAGCCGAGGCGCAGCCGAAGGCGAGTGTTGACAGTCGGAACAAGTTGCAATGACGGTTCCGAACGTGTACTGTAGGTCTACCATGAGTTTTTACTATACTATATTTACTATACTCGCTAGCGTCTGTAGTTAAAAAAATGTATGAAAATTTGTACAGCGCCTCTAGCGGATAGTTGGGTACTAAAATTCGTCATACTAATATTGACGTAACTACTGTAGTAAAGTCAGGCGATTTTACTTTGACATCTCATGGTAGAGGTACTGAACGACTATTTTTAATACAGTTGCGAAAAAATGAAGTCATTTTATAAAATAATAATAAAAACAACTAAACTCGCAAAGAAAATTTCTACAAAATGGCGCCAACCGTAGATTTTTTTTTTATTTGCTCTTCGGAGCAGGCTAAAGTTTTAGAACCATACCGCCTAGTCTTACGTAAATGTTTTTCTCTTATATTAGTTTATTTTCTTTTTTATTATTTTATTTACAACGTGTTCCCGCCATCTTGGAGATGGCCGTAGAATATAAGAAGAGATTTTTTTTTTCATTCATTCTGGCAAGCAAAGGTAACTATGCCCATACAGCCAAGTCTTCAGTAGAATTTTTTATTGATATGAAATGAAAATGAAATTTAATGAGATTAAATCAAATGAAACCCAACCTAACTCATTCAATCAAATCATTTAATCTGATAATGAAACAAATTAGTAGCTTCTTTTTAGAAATATACGTATTTGCATGAATCATAAAAACTTCTTTGATTTTTTTTAGTAAAAACTTCATTATTGGTTTTACTTTTTAATAGACATTATTTTGACAGTTGGTAAAGAAAAAGCACTAGTGCGGTAATGGTAAAAAAAAAGCACTAGTGCGTAATTAGCCCACTTCCCGAACGCTAAACGTCCCTGCAATATGCAACTTTTTGAGCAACTGTATTAAAAAAATACTTATATAGTGTCATTACTCATACTTGTGTGCGTGTACAACTTTATTGAAATAATGAATAAGTACATCCACGCGCTGTCAGGTCTAAATAGTGATTATATAACCAAAAATGTATGTATGTTTGTAATAAATTTATGAAAATAAATACTTATAAGCTATAATTAATATAATAACATTTTTACCTGGATAGCTGGGTTGAAGTGTGTTCCAGGCGCACATTCTCTCTCTACTTTCTCTCCGAATACACAATAATAGAACTTATTACAGTCTGTCTCATGCGGTAGGAGATGATGTATTGTGAAATCAGCTGGGCATCCGTTCGGCAATATTTCAGATGGGGGTTCGGTAGGGGGTTCTGTGGGAGGCTCAGTGGGAGGTTCAGTTGGTGGTTCTGTAGGAGGTTCAGTTGGGGGTACAGTTGGGGGTTCTGTAGTTGGTACGAAAGGTGGATTGGTAACACCGCCATTTTCACAGCCTACGTTTGCAGGCCAGTCGCACACCTAAAATAAAAAAAACAATAATATTGTATTTTATTCTAATTCTACTTTAGGTACTTTAGAAATATAAGTCTGCTTCAGTACCAAGATATCTCTTTGATCACTTCAAGTTCCTTCAAAATTAGTTTAATATAATACTATACCTGAATAGCTGGATTGAAATGTGTTCCAGGCGCGCACTCTCTCTCAACTTTCTCTCCGAATACACAATAATAGAACTTGTTGCACTCTGTCTCATGAGGCAGGAGATGATGGATGTTGAAGTCAGCTGGGCACCCGTTGGGCAACGTGCCAGACGGGCCTTGAGTGGGAGGCTGAGTTGGGGTCGGGGTGGGAGGCACGAATGGAGGTTCAGTTACACCAGTACAGCCTACGTTCTCGGGCCAATCGCAGACCTAAAAATGACATGTTTAATTAAAATCAAAGTTTAATGAAAGACAAAGGATGTTTCTGCTTTGCAAAGAGACGAGAATGGCTAAATTTAATATATAATGCTGTACAGTCATTGTGATCATGGACCTATCAGTCCACTGCTAGGTTTAGGTCTCTCCTAAGACGCGCCATTGAGCCCGGTCTTCAGCTCCTCTTATATAGTGCTATTCCATCGGTGTTAGCGTTACATTGCGCTAATTGACACTCCATCTTGGTAGAGAGCTTTCTATTCTTCTCTTCCTAAATAAAGTCTCCTTTCCTGTTTTGTTTCAACGATTATTGGTTTTGCAAGAATATATTGCAGGCTCACTGGCATCTGCTTGTTAGTTTACCTGAATAGCTGGGTTGAAGTGTGTTCCAGGTGCGCACTCTCTCTCTACCTTCTCTCCGAATACGCAGTGATAAAACTTATTACAATAAGTCTCATGTGGCAGGAGGTGGTGGATGTTGAAGTCAGCTGGGCAACCGTTGGGCAACGTGCCCGACGGGCCTTGAGTGGGAGGCTGAGTTGGGGTTGTGGTGGGAGGCACGAATGGAGGTTCAGTAACACCAGTACAGCCTACATTCTCGGGCCAATCGCAAACCTAAAAGTCAAGTTTATTTAAAATCCCAGTATAAGATGGCAGGATGATTTTCTAATTGTTTCTGAATAAATGAATTGAATTAATATGCATATTGTAGAGTTTACCTGAATTGCTGGGTTAAAGTGTGTTCCAGGCGCGCACTCTCTCTCTACCTTCTCTCCGAATACGCAGTAATAAAACTTATTACAATAAGTCTCATGTGGCAGGAGGTGGTGGATGTCGAAATCAGCTGGGCAACCGTTGGGCAATATTTGAGATGGGGGTTTGGTAGGGGGCTCAGTGGAAGGGACAGTTGGAGGTTGAGTTGGGGGTTCTGTAGAGGGTACAAAAGGTGGATTGGTAACACCTACACATCCAACGTTTGCAGGCCAGTCGCACACCTACAATGAATTATATAAATATATTGTATTTAAGTCAAGTTTGTTACAATAGCAAAATAACTCCTTTATGACTCCAAGTTTCTTTAAAGCAGCCAGCAGTTTAATGTTATTTATTATACCTGAATAGCTGGATTGAAATGTGTTCCAGGTGCGCACTCTCTCTCTACTTTCTCTCCGTTTACACAATAATAGAACTTGTTGCACTCTGTCTCGTGCGGTAGGAGATGATGGATGTTGAAGTCAGCTGGGCAGCCGTTGGGCAACGTGCCTGAAGGGCCTTGAGTGGGAGGTTGAGTTGGGGTTGGGGTGGTAGGCACGAATGGAGGTTTAGTAACACCAGTACAGCCTACATTCTCGGGCCAATCGCAGACCTGCAAATTTTATGTTTAATTATAATCAAAGTTTTTGAAAGACAAAGGATGTTTCTGCTTTGCAAAGAGACGGAATGGCTGAATTGAATATATAATGCTGTACAGTCATTGTGATTATCTCAGTCCACTGCTATCAGTCCACTGCTAGGTTTAGGTCTCTCCTAAGACGCGCCATTGAGCCCGGTGTTCGGCTCCTCTTATACTGATTCAATCCGTATTAGCGCTACATTGCGCAAATTGACACTCCATCTTGGTAGAGAGTTTTCTACCTTTCTCTTTCGTAAACAAATTATCCTCTCCTGTTTTATTTCAACAATTATAGGTTTTTCAGGAAACAAGGCTATCTCACTGGCATATTCATTTCTTTGCTAGTTTACCTGGATAGCTGGGTTGAAGTGTGTTCCAGGTGCGCACTCTCTCTCTACCTTCTCTCCGAATACGCAGTGATAAAACTTATTACAATAAGTCTCATGTGGCAGGAGGTGGTGGATGTTGAAGTCAGCTGGGCAACCGTTGGGCAACGTGCCCGACGGGCCTTGAGTGGGAGGCTGAGTTGGGGTCGGGGTGGGAGGCACGAATGGAGGTTCAGTAACACCAGTACAGCCTACATTCTCGGGCCAATCGCAGACCTAAAAATGACATGTTTAATTAAAATCAAAGTTTAATGAAAGACAAAGATGTTTCTGCTTTGCAAAGAGACGAGAATGGCTAAATTTAATATATAATGCTGTAATCATTGTGATCATGAACCTATCAGTCCGCTGCTAGGTTTAGGTCTCTCCTAAGACGCGCCATTGAGACCGGTCTTCGGCTCCTCTTATATAGTGCTATTCCATCGGTGTTAGCGTTACATTGCGCTAATTGACACTCCATCTTGGTAGAGAGCTTTCTATTCTTCTCTTCCTAAATAAAGTCTCCTCTCCTGTTTTGTTTCAACGATTATTGGTTTTGCAAGAATATATTGCAGGCTCACTGGCATCTGCTTGTTAGTTTACCTGAATAGCTGGGTTGAAGTGTGTTCCAGGTGCGCACTCTCTCTCTACCTTCTCTCCGAATACGCAGTGATAAAACTTATTACAATAAGTCTCATGTGGCAGGAGGTGGTGGATGTTGAAGTCAGCTGGGCAACCGTTGGGCAACGTGCCCGACGGGCCTTGAGTGGGAGGCTGAGTCGGGGTTGGGGTGGGAGGCACGAATGGAGGTTCAGTAACACCAGTGCAGCCTACATTCTCGGGCCAATCGCAGACCTAAAACTCAAGTTTATTTAAAATCCCAGTATAAGATGGCAGAACGATAATTTAAATGTTTCTGAACAAATGAATTGAATTAATATGAATATTGTAGAGTTTACCTGAATAGCTGGGTTAAAGTGTGTTCCAGGTGCGCACTCTCTCTCTACCTTCTCTCCGAATACGCAGTAATAAAACTTATTACAATAAGTCTCATGTGGCAGGAGGTGGTGGATGTCGAAATCAGCTGGGCAACCGTTTGGCAATATTTGAGGTGGGGGTTTGGTAGGGGGCTGAGTGGGAGGGACAGTTGAAGGGACAGTTGGAGGTACAGTTGGAGGTACAGTTGGAGGTTCTGTAGTTGGTACGAAAGGTGGATTGGTAACACCTACACATCCAACGTTTGCAGGCCAGTCGCACACCTACAATGAAATATATAAATATATTATATTTAAGTCAAGTCTGTTAAAATAGTAAAATAACTCTTTTACCACTCCAAGTTCCTTTAAAGCAGCCAGCAGTTTATAGTATACCTGAATAGCTGGATTGAAATGTGTTCCAGGCGCACATTCTCTCTCTACTTTCTCTCCGTTTACACAATAATAGAACTTGTTGCACTCTGTCTCGTGCGGCAGGAGATGATGGATGTTGAAGTCAGCTGGGCAACCGTTGGGCAACGTGCCTGAAGGGCCTTGAGTGGGAGGTTGAGTTGGGGTTGCAGTAGAAGGATTCGTGGGAGGCACGAATGGAGGTTCAGTAACACCAGTACAGCCTACATTCTCGGGCCAATCGCAGACCTAAAAAAAATTTGTGTAATGAAATCCCAGTTAATGATATCCGGTCGCATGAGTTGGGATTGTTACAATTAGTCACATAGCTGTCAAAGAATGCTTTTTCTTTGTAAAGAGACGAGAATGGCTCAATTTAATATAACGTTAAAAAGTAATTGTAGCTATGATCCTCTATGGTCCATTGCTAAACGTAGGTCTCTCCTAAGACGCGCCATTGAGCCTTGCCTTGGGCTCTTCTAATCCAGTGTTGTTCCATCCGTATCAACGCTACTTTGTGATAATAGACACTCCGTATTGGTGGAGAGCGTTCTACCTAACTCTTGTCTTGCCTAAACATAGTTTCCTCTCCAGTATTGTTTCAAAGATTATTGTTTTTTTAAGAAATAAAAAGGCTGGGTCACTGGCATATTCATTTCTGCTTGCTAGTTTACCTGGATAGCTGGGTTGAAGTGTGTTCCAGGCGCGCACTCTCTCTCTACCTTCTCTCCGAAAACGCAGTAATAAAACTTATTACAATAAGTCTCATGTGGCAGGAGGTGGTGGATGTTGAAGTCAGCTGGGCAACCGTTGGGTAACGTGCCAGACGGGCCTTGAGTGGGAAGCTGAGTTGGGGCTGAGGTGGGAGGCACGAATGGAGGTTCAGTAACACCAGTGCAGCCTACATTCTCGGGCCAATCGCAGACCTAAAGATGACATGTTTAATTAAGATCTAAGTATGATATCGTAGGACAAGTTGGGATCACGCTGTACGGTTTTTGTTATATCTGTTTTATTTTTTAAAGGAATTCTCAGTATAGCTCCCTTTATAGCTCGCAGAGTGACTTTTGGTGTGCGAACCAACTTATGTGAAGTTGGTTAGACTCAACCTAGAGTAGAAGATATGAAGTACTATCTAGGTAACTCCTTAAAATTAAAGTTGGTTCAGTTAGAGTGTCAGTACCTAAGTTTTAGTCTATGATCACTCTACAATATAGTTTACCTGAATAGCTGGGTTAAAGTGTGTTCCAGGCGCGCACTCTCTCTCTACCTTCTCTCCGAATACGCAGTAATAAAACTTATTACAATAAGTCTCATGTGGCAGGAGGTGGTGGATGTCAAAATCAGCTGGGCAACCGTTTGGCAATATTTGAGGTGGGGGTTTGGTAGGGGGCTGAGTGGGAGGGACAGTTGGAGGGACAGTTGGAGGTACAGTTGGGGGTACAGTTGGAGGTACAGTTGGAGGTTCTGTAGTTGGTACGAAAGGTGGATTGGTAACACCTACACATCCAACGTTTGCAGGCCAGTCGCACACCTACAATGAAATATATAAATATATTATATTTAAGTCAAGTCTGTTAGAATAGTAAAATAACTCTTTTATCACTCCAAGTTCCTTTAAAGCAGACAGCAGTTTAATGTTATATAGTATACCTGAATAGCTGGATTAAAATGTGTTCCAGGCGCACACTCTCTCTCTACTTTCTCTCCGTTTACACAATAATAGAACTTGTTGCAATAAGTCTCATGAGGCAGGAGATGGTGGATGTTGAAGTCAGCTGGGCAGCCGTTGGGCAACGTGCCCGACGGGCCTTGAGTGGGAGGCTGAGTTGGGGTTGCAGTAGAGGGTACATAGGGAGGTTCTGTGACACCAGCACAGTTCACATTTTCTGGCCAGTCACAGACCTGCAATATTCAGTATTCAGTATTTTTATTGTCGTCATTATGTACACAGTTAGGTCTTAATAATTAGTACATAATGTACCCAAGTTTGGGTGTAGCAATATTAATAATTATAATTGGAGAGCGGACCGACTTTTAGCATGCAAATAGTTAATTTTAGTAATTCTGCTTAAGGAAGCTTCATTAGTGTAGATTGGTCAGTTAGTTCTTATTTAAACATCCGTCATCAAAGTACTCAGTAAGTATATTTTATTTATCCATTAAAAAGTGTATCCATCAGAAGGATTTCATTCAAGAAAGAGGGGTTTTTTAGTAGAATTTACCTGAATAGCAGGGTTGAAGTGTGTCCCAGGCGCACACTCTCTCTCTAGTTTCTCTCCGTTTACACAATAATAGAACTTGTTGCAATAAGTCTCATGAGGCAGGAGATGATGGATGTTAAAGTCGGCAGGACAACCATTTGGTAAAGTGCCTGATGGGCCTTGAGTTGGAGCCAGGGTGGGAGCAGCAGTGGAAGGCACATATGATGGTTCAGTTACACTGCCAGCGCAGTTCACATTTTCAGGCCAATCGCAAACCTGTAATTGAAAAAGAAATGTTTGAGACATTTTGAGAGGTGTCAAGAGACACCCGGATGGAACGAAGCTCCTTTCGATAAATTTATTATGTACGTCGCAAAACCACACTGTTCATTGCGAAACTGTAGCTCTACCATGAGTTTTTACTATATTATATTAGCGTCTGTAGTTAAAAAAATGTATGAAGATTTGTACAGCGCCTCTAGCGGATAGTTGGGTACTAAAATTCGTAATACTAATATTGACGTAACTACTGTAGTAAAGTCAGGCGATTTTACTGTGACAACTCATGGTAGAGGTACTGGCTTGCTTTCTATGAGAGAGAGAGAGTGATACAGAGAAACACGCGCACGCACGGCTTATGCTTCGGCTACATTAGCGGGCGAATATTCGTATCGTGTTGGCGCGACAAAAACATCATGTTCGGGTATAGGCGATGTTCTTGTCTAAATACTACGCGATGACACGATGTACCCGGCTACATACATCGCGTTAACACGAATATTCGCCGTAGCCCGCTAATGTGGCCCCAGCATTACAACTATAGCAAAAAGTGTCGATACAACGTTACGTTCACACATTGCGCGCTTGTAGGTACTATCAACGGCGGATCCAGGGGGGGGGGCTCAACGGCGGATCCAGGGGGGGGGTCATGGGGGTCATGACCCCCCCCTGAGCAGGTTCCAGGACTTAGGTGGACCACTAATTGAACATAATTATTTTATTTATATGTTTTGTCACCATACAGATTTAATTATAATAAAAATAAAATTATAAGTTCTTGACTTGACCATGACTATGTGACCCCCCCCCCCCTGGCGCCAAAACTGGACCGTGACCCCCCCCTGGCGCCAAATCTGGATCGTGACCCCCCCCTGGCGTCAAAGCTGGATCCGCCCTTGGGGGGGCTGAGCTGGTTCCAGGACTTAGGTGGACCACTAATTGAACATACAATTACAAGATACAAGATATTTATTTTGCCAAAATAAGTGTTACAAAGGTCTTAAAATTAGGATCCAAGTTCTTGACTTGAACACGACTATGTGACCCCCCTGGCGCCAAAGCTGGATCCGCCCTTGGGTACTATGGGAACTAAATTGGTGTTACTAATATTTGTTATGTGTATGTAGGTACATATGTAATACATACTTATGTGCCAGATCGTCTAAAATGCATATCCATACTAAATATCCGTATCCGTATCTGTATCCGCGGATATGCATTTTTGATCCGGCACACCACTATTTATAAGTTACTAAACAATGATAAAATATTTTTATGACTAGAATAAATTAAACAATCTCTATATAATCTAACCTATTTTGATAAGTTTTAAATAAGAATGAATCAACCTTTTTTTTAATATACTTAAGTAGCTCTCTATAGTAATCAGTAGCACAGATAGCATAAGTATTTAATGCAGAAGTTTTATAATTTGATAAAAACCCTTTGCCCCCAATAAAAACACGAAAATATAAATAATGGATCATTTGCACGACCTTGGCAGCCTTGGTGTACTATGTATTCTATGTATGTATTTACAAAAAAGCATTTTATCAGCAATCTAGTTCTCATAGTACAAGCTCTGCTTAATTTGGGGCTAGAGTGTGGTGTGTGAACTGTCCATGAATATTTATTAAGCTATTGCATATCATCTACCGCGGGGCTTGAGCGTGGAGACCGAATCCAGAAATTCCGTAACGAAATAACCTAAGACTCCGACCGGCGGCAAAAAATACTATGCAATAGCTTTACCGCGGCAGTCCCCGAGTGCCACACGTCTTGTTTATATATTTTTTTTAACCTATCTCCACTCCCACTGCTGGGCAAAGGTCTCCCCCAAAGCCTTCCACTTATCCCGGTCTTTTGCGACACTCCACCAATCCCTCTCCTGGGCGTCCAGATCATCCTTCCAACGGCTCTTCGGCCGACCTCGCCGTCGCCTTTCGACTTCCGGCACCCATGGGGTGACGAACATCGTCACCCCATGGGTGCCTTTTATTAACTTTAATAAAACCTTACCTGCGTTTGATAGTTGAAGTAGGTACCAGGAGCACATTGCCGTTCCACCTTCTCACCATACACGCAGTAGTAGAACTTGTTGCAGTCTTCGTGTGGCAGGAGGTGGTGGATGTTGAAGTCAGCTGGACAGCCGTTGGGCAACGTGCCCGACGGGCCTTGAGTGGGAGGTGCTGTGGGGGGTTGTGTGGGAGGTTGTGTGGGAGGTTGCGTTGGAGGTTGTGTGGGAGGTTGTGTGGGAGGTTGCGTTGGAGGTTGAGTTGGAGGTTGTGTGGGAGGTTGCGTTGGGGGTTGTGTAGGGGGCTGAGTGGGAGGTTGCGTTGGGGGTTGTGTGGGAGGTTCAGTAGGGGGTTGTGTAGGAGGTTGGGTGGGTGGCTGAGTAGGCTGAGTCGTAGGTTCTGTAGGAGGGAGCGTGGTAGGTGCCCAAGTAGGGTAGAAGGTGGTAGGGGTAGTTTCAGGAGGGGATGTTGGCACTCCAGGTAGTCTGCAGTTTGCACTGTAGGGGTGGGTGCAAATCTAAAAACAAACTTTCAGTATTATATTCCCCCAAATCCATCGCGATCGACTAAAAATGTACTAAATCAAGGAACTTGCGTCCCAATTTGCGTCAACGTGTCAACATTTGTGTCAAAATGTGACCTGCACAAAATATTTTTTTCCTAGCTCATTTCGAAACTGAAACTCTTCGCTCGCTCAACAAGATGTATCCTACCTGAAGTTCGTAAGAAAACTCAGTCCCCGGCGCGCAGTCCCTCGGCTGGATATACTTCATGCCATACTCGCAGTAGTAGAACTTGGTGCAGTCAAATTCATGTTCTAGGAGCCAATGCCCCAGCGCTGGACAACGGTCATTTGCTTCCCACAACACTCGACTTTCTAAATCCGGCTCTGGTCGCGCCGCGGCTAGCGCGACTAGTACTATGATTGTAACTTTTCCTGAAAAGAATTATCATTATAAATAAATAATGCTGGACAATCCACACAACATCATCCAGCCCCAAGCTAAGCAGAGCTTGTGTTATGGGTACTAGAAGACTGATATACTTAATACAATACATTACATACATAGATAGATATTTTTGACGTGACAACGTCTTATAATTCGATAGAGCCGGCTGCACGCACGAAAAAACATGACTCATGAGGCGTTCTGAGGCGTTCTGAGGCGTTCCATGAAGTGACGTTGTCACGTTCAACTATCGTCAGTAAACCGACTTTACAGACAACCATTTTTTTTTTATTATACTTACATATAAAATACCCAGAACACCCGGAATAAATAATATACCTTCTTGTTCTAAACATATATTTTATTGTAGACTCGCTAATCTAAAGGATTTGATGTAAAATATTTTAACTAATCTTAATCCCTACAATGTTTTCGTATTACGCCGATAAATTGCATATTATTGTTTGAAGTTCATTTGTGATCGATCATCATAGATAATAAAATAATATTTAATCACAAACAAACTTACGACTATTACAGTAGTTACAAAATGTACTTACATAGGCATATAAAATACATAAGAAACTATCTACAGATCGTTGCAAACGATCTACTTATAGATAGTTCAACTGATCCAAATCAAAATATAATAAAAGTATTATTATTTTATTTTTATTTTTATTTTTATTTTATTTTATTTTATTTGGGAAACAGACAGTACAATTAACTTTTATATAAAAACATACAAAAACGCATAAACCAGTGAAGTTTCCACCATTAAGTGACACAGAAGCGGTGAACAGTATTAAACAAAGAAAAAATTAATGAAAAGTAAGTGAGCAAATAACTATTACCTAAATCAAAATCATACATAGGCATAACTAAAATCTGACAAATATAAATTATGGGATACATTTTACTTAAGAACTATTCACTTTGTTGGCAATGCTTAACGTAACTTCTCTTCGGTATTTGGGCAATCTAACATTAAAAATATCAATATGCAGCAAAATATCATTATGAACCTCGCACACTCTATTCAAAAACATATTCTTTTTATAATTCGTACTGGATGTAGGAGTCCAAAAAGTTTTCTTTTTCCGGGAAGATAAGCGGGGGCAGTAGAGATGTATATTTTCAAGTAAGAACGATGAAGGCCCAAGCGCTCAGTCGGGACGGTAGCCCAACAACAAAAGATGTCGCTAGTTTAAAAAACTGCGGTTTTTCTTCTGATTTGTTAATGGTTTTTTGCGTTTAGTTATCAAAATTCACCTTTGCGAAAACTTATTAATAGATACCAATTAATCAATACAAAATACTATAATTTTAGTAGGAAAAACGTGCAGAGGCTGGCGAGGAATTTCAAGCTTGCTATCTACTTTGACACGCAAAAATGTTTCCGATATTTGAAACGCGCTAGCGTTTCATAATTTCGACGTCAGGTAATAAGAACGAATAGCGCAGTTCAAGGTACTGTGGACTGACAATCAGAGTATTCGAGTTCAAATCTCCGCCAGAAATGTAACTTTTTGTTGCTTCCTTTTTTTGATATTTATCTGTGTCTTTCTGCAGAGTAGAGGCTCTGCAGAATTTTTACAGACTACTATAAAACCTACTTTATTGGATTTTTTTTTTGAACTTAAATGCAATAAAATGCAGTAGATACCTATTACATAGGTTACCTTCTAATAAAACTGCTAATATCTTCAGGAATATGTTTATATGTATTTAATATTTCAATAGTAAGACTCTCTACAGCTCTATAAATTAAACTAATAAAACACATGAATATGTTTTGCCCAAAAACGGGCTACGGGCTATTTATGTCGTTTTCTGTGGCGTCGCTAAGATTCTTCAATTGCAGTTGTTGGTGCATTGTCTTGCCTGCGTACAAAGGATATAGATTGTTTGTGGTCATCATAATGCTTGATCGGAGTGATCGCAAAGCGTGAATGTTTCTTCGGATCCTTTCTGTTACCACAATGAGTTTCTAATTGGCACAATTGATTACTATACTTACAAGATAAAATTTCATCAAAAACAACTATGTACGACTAAATTGACAGACAGCTAGCAATGACAATTATGTCAGCGAGGTTGCCGGCTTTATTTACTTTGACAACAAAAAAAAAAGGTTTTATTTACCTATATTTCAATGCATTATTTGGAAGTTTGTAATTTTTCTTACAAATAAACGTTTTTTTTTAATGAAATAATTTTTCTTTATATTTATAATTACAGAACATTAAAAAACGAACAGTTTGATAATAATGTTTGCAAGGAAATACATTTATGGCCACACTTTTATAACCAAACTTTATGAACAGTGACATTTATCAGTTATTTATCAGTTATTTATTATTAGCAGTAGTGAGACTGACTACTAGTGATCCGTGACACGGCACGCGTTGTATATTTCGGCTCGGCAACGTTTTTGGCGTTCACTTTATTTTACATTGAAACGTTTTTTTCATATTGCAATTTGTACATAAAATAGTCTATGTTACTCGGTAAAGATATTACATCCTTATGTAGAAATAATTTTAAAATAGGACGTGTACTTTTGAATTAAATAGTGACCAACAAACAGACAAATCTTATCCTTTCTAGAATTTTAGTTTAGATAATAGATTGGCAACGTAGCATTTTCAAGAAGAAAAGGGATAGATTTAGTTTTGTTGTCTTGTTTCTTTTCCTACGACTGGAGAGCTGACAACAAACCTTAGAATTTTGTATTTGATAGATAATTGTAAGTATTCGAGCGAATGACGTAGTCGTATACTT
Source organism: Ecliptopera silaceata (assembly GCA_932527185.1). NCBI lineage: Eukaryota > Metazoa > Arthropoda > Insecta > Lepidoptera > Geometridae > Ecliptopera > Ecliptopera silaceata. The sequence goes on along the minus strand of OW052217.1, from coordinate 768,609 downwards.
ACTAGATACCTAAACATTGACGACCGATGTGGCGCGGTGGCATTGACGACGTGGAGGTTGCCGGTTCGATTCCCGCCTTGGGATAAATGTTTGTACTATCTGCAAATATTTATTCCGGGTGTTCTGGGTGTTTATATATATAATAAAAAATATCTATCTATGTAATGTATTGTCGAGAAATTACAACACAGGTGGTTCATATATTACGTGTACAGTACATATTTAATTACCGCTAGTTTTGTTTCATACTAAGTACATACACTTTTTGATCTTATTATGGTGTAGAATTATGCGAATTTTATTTTCATACTATACAGTTAATAATGCTACAATATCCAGCTACAATAGCCGCTTTTCCGAACAGGGTAAAAGAGGTTTATTATACAGGGTGTAACAGAAGGGGTGGACCAAAAGCAAAAGGGCGATGGAAGAGCTCAATACCTATCGAAATAACACCCATGTATGCTCAGCGATATTCAGTCGTTCAAAAGTTACTCGCACTTTTATGTTTTTTTTTCATTAACATATTTTAGGTTAGATTTCCCAAGTTTTCCCAAACTATCAAGTACGAAAGGTCTACTATGAAGCTACAAGGTGTAAAAAAATACGGTTGTAGCTCTAATAGTTTGGGTATACAAGAGAAATCTAACCTAAAATAAAATTATGAAAAAAGAACATAAAAAGCGAGTAACTTTTGAACGACTGAATATCGCTGAACATACATGGGGGTAATATCGATAGGCTAAGAGCTCCTGCATCGGCCCTGTTGCTTTTGGTCCACCCCTTCTGTTAGACCCTGTATATATATTTTTTTAAATATTTAATTCTGCACAAAATGATGCAAAAAAACAATGCCGCGTTAGCGCACAGTATATCTCCCATATACGTTACATTTACGATTGAGCTACGAAATATGAGTAGGTAAATAAAACTATACTCATACAATGTGTAGCAAACTTTTTGTTGTTACGTGGTACATTTAACTTTTTTCTTGGTTGTCATGACAACTAGTAGTAAGTAAATAAATATGTCAGTCATAAACACCCAACATTTTGTTGTTAAAAAAAACCTCAAATAGTTTGTAATATATCTCAAATAGTGCCTATTTTTAATGCAATGTAAGCTAGATTTCATGGAAGCTGTCTGGGCAGTCTAGCCCAGATCCTGGCATTCAGTTACTCGCAGGCAGAAATCCTTGACGCGAAGAAAGTACTACAAGAACCATAGGCTGAGACCACCGTGACCAACATTCACCTTGTGATAAGAAAACATCTTCGTGAAGAGACCGTTGCCGTATCATGAAGGATTGAAGTAGGAAGAAGGCGACCAACTTCAAGTCATACATCCTTACCATGGTGACCCAGTGCAATGACAGTTCTTGGCTCTAGTATTCTGGACGTCTGGATTAGTCTAGCGGTAAAATAGGGGACCATTGGCGCAGATGAAAGATCAATATGTATTACTTTTGTGTACTAGTGTTATTTTCATTTTATATAAGAAAAGTGTATGCTAGCATCTAAAGTATACTTTACTATTGTTGTAAAGTGTGTTAGTCAGTAAGGTTTATCTATGAGCCGTTTTTAAATAAGTATTTTAGTACTTAAATTTTTACAACTATATTATGGTAAAAAATATATTTGCTTTTCTTACAATAAATTGTTTTTTTTCCACAGCTGTGGAAAAAAATCCAAAGCTATTTTTTTTTGTACGTTATTATCCACCTATGCTATGTAGAATGCATTAAAATTATAAGAAAGAAACCTGTTTGGTTCAACCAAACTTCTTTGCACGGGAGACGGGTGCAAGATATTACAATCTTTACGCTGACAAGTCCGCTTCGAATGTAAATATGACAAAGTACGATAAATAACTAAAAGAAAAAGAGAAAAAAGATTTCCTATTTCTTTCTACACGAGTATTTAGTTCAAGTAACTAGATGGCGCTCTAGATACTTTTGCTATAACTTAATACCTAGTGCTTCGCACAGATGGTGCCTTTTTTTCACAGTTAATTCATTTTTTGAACACGCGTCACGAACCACCTTAAACAGGAACATTTGATCTCTGACAGCGCGACGGTTCTGAAGGCTAATTAGGTTGTCAGTGGAAATCATTGGATATCGATATTTACAATGCCTAAGGAACTTATTCTGTATTCTTTCAATATCCTGTATGTGAATGTTGTATTGCGGATTCCAAACAGTTGATGCATACTCCAGGATAGGTCTCACAAAACTATTGTAAAGAAGCAAAAATGTAGATGGATTCTTAAATTCTCTACCAACTCTCAAAATAAAGCCAAGCATACGATATGCCTTGGTTGTGATTGTGTTAAAATGTTCATTAAAGGTTAGTTTATTATCAAGATAAACCCCCAGGTCTCTGACAACAGATAGTCTTGAAATAATAATGTTGTCTAATTTATAGTCATACAGGATTGGTTTGAGCTTACGAGAAAAAGTTACAATATTACATTTTTTTGTATTTAGAAATAAAGAATTGGAATTACAATAATTTTCCAATCTACACAAATCACTTTGAAGAAGATGACAATCTGAGTGCGAGTCAATTTTCATAAGAATCTTAGTGTCATCTGCATAAATTAAACAATTAGAATGTAGAAAATTTTTTGTAACGTCATTAATGAAGATGAGAAATAACAGAGGACCCAAATGAGAGCCGTGAGGTACGCCTGAAGTAATAGGCACAAATGAGGAACAGTAGCCCTTAATCGTAACAGCTTGGCTTCGAGCACGAAGATAAGAATCAAGCCATCTTAAGAGATCGCCATGGATTCCAACCCATGAGAGCTTTCGTATTAATAATGAATGCGACACTTTATCGAAGGCCTTTGAATAGTCGGTATAAACTACATCCATCTATAATACCATCTATAACCAAAATATAATAAAAGTATTATTATTTATTCATAAACATATTTTTCAAAATTATTTCTGGGCGTCTAGTCTTGTCGACGCGTGACCCGAGGGCTGGTGAGTATCTGGCCCAGCGTATCAGCATTGCTATTCAGCGCGGCAATGCAGCTAATAAAAGTGATATTTTTTAATTTTTTTTGCCGCGAACTTCTTGCATTCGCCATGTTTCAGGCTACGCAGATCTTGCGTAACTCTTTTGTTTTTTTTATGTTTCCCGCCATTTTCAATTGTGTATGGATGATTTAAATACGACTTGACAAGCGTTACAGCTCAGTCGGTTATTTATTGGTGTTGTTGTCTAACATTGTAATGCCTGCTCTACACTTAGCCCGCGGATCGCGCGCGATGGCCGCGAAAGGGCGCGAACGCTAATGCCTTGATCACACGTACCGAGTAAACCGGCGAGACAGTGACGTATTTAAGATACACTGCGCGCTAACGCTGCAACGTTCAACAGTTAAACTGATGTCGACGCGCAGTGTATCTCAAATACGTCACTGTCTCGTCGGTTTACTCGGTACGTGTGATCAAGGCATACGTGTGGCGCCGTTTCGCATATTCTTCGCGGTTTCGCGCTTTGTTCCCCATTTAGTCGGTTTTTTGTTCCGCGTCAAAGGGAGCGCGAAGCGCGAACGCGACGCGAACGTGCATGACTTCACACTCGCAGTCCGCGACGGTCAGTATTGTTCGAGCTAAATCTCGACTTTAATAACCTTGATCGGTTACGTACGATGGATACTTGTCGTTTTCTCCACCGATTCTTAATTTGCGTTTCATTTTTAATGTGTATAGGCGACAATGAAATTGGTTTACCACTCTAAGGCTGAATATCATTTGCACGTACAAAACATCAAGGGTTATTTTCGCTTGACATACGTCAGAATCTGTCAATCTGTACTCCTTAGCGAATAATTATGTTACCGGGAGATGTCATCAAAAGTGGTAAACCAATTTCTTTGTCGCCTATACAAAATTATAGTACGCTGACGCGCACATTGTTAGGGACGCAGCAACAGCTACTTCAACGTCCATTTCATTCAACGTTGCGAACGTAACTGTGAACATTACGCAAACCATTGCGAGTGTAGAGTCATTGTTAAATTCGCGGCAAGTTCGCGCCGCGAAATCGCGCCGTGATCCGCGGACTAAGTGTAGAGCGCCCATTAGAAAGGAAAATTATCCGCTATTTTCTTTCCGATAAATCATTTCCGGCTATTGCTAATCTATTATTATATCTAATTCTATATAAGTAGATAATCTTTTATCTACCCCACTGGGTAAGGATTAGTCACAGTCAGTCGGCTAGATCAAAAAGAACATAAGTAGGTACACCCTTGTTTAGTTAAATGAGTGAGTTAATTACTAATGAGATAATTATAGGGTAGGTCATAAGTGGATAAGTACTAAGTACTAACTGTCACACTCAGAGATATTAATGTATAAAATAAATATTCATGGACATTTCACACATCACACTCTAGTCCCAAACTAAGCAAAGCTTTTACCATGGGAACTAGATTGCTGATAGAATACTTATATACTTACATTTTTTTTAAATACATAAGTAGGTACTATAAAATACATAGTCACATCCTGACATAGATAAAATATTTATGTTTATCATACAAACATTTCCTGTGGGTGGTAATCGAACCCACGACCTGTGTCGTGTCTGGGTGTTCCTATGTAATGTATTGTAAAACAAGTACCTATTTGTATTCTATCAGCAATCTAGTTCCCATAGTACAAGCTTTGCTTAGTTTGGGACTAGAGTGTGATGTGTGAAATGCACGTGAATTATTTATTTATTTATGACTAGCTGACCCGTGCCCACTTCGTTGGGTATAATTCGACCGTTTTTTCTCCGATTCACTTTGCAAACGGACTACCACGTAAAAGCCTTTTTATTTTTCGGTTTTTCATATAACCTATGACACTCAGCAATAATGTGGCTTTCCATTGGTGAAAGAATTTTTAAAATCGGTTCAGTAGATCCCGAGATCACCCCTTACAATTTAACAAATATACAAACACACAAATTTTACCTCTTTGAGTGTGGCTGCAAGTACGTCGTATGTTAGTTTCAAGTGTTAAATATACCGGAAGTAGATAATTAATAGTTTAGTTCCGATTATAGTAAATATATATCTTTGTATTACACTATTATTAAGTGGGTAGGTATATATGATAAGAAAATAATAGATTAAATAGATTAATCTGATTAAATTTCGGAAGATGTTTTTAATTTTATCCGATTTAAAGGAGGTTCACAATTAAATAAATAAAAAATCTGGACAATCCACACAACATCATCTAGCCCCAAGCTAAGCAGAGCTTGTGTTATGTACTAGAAGACTGACATACTTAATACAATACATTACATAGATAGATATTTTTTTATTATACATATAAAATACTTACCCAGAACACCCGGAATCAATATTTGCAGATATAATATTATAAGATGTTTTTCTTGTTAATAGATTTTAATTTACAATTTTTATTGTTTTTTTTATATCCTACGCGGCTTTTAATCAATTTTGATATTTTGCTTGGTAGATACATCAATCTTTGAACACAATTTTGAACTATCAAATAAAGATCTTTATTATTAAGTATAGATCTTTTGCAAGTCTGTAGATAGCTCAACTGTTTCCTATGTATTTTATATGCCTATGTACATTTTGTAAATACTGTAATAGTTGTAAGTTTGTTTGTGAATAAAGCATTTTTTTGAATAATTATCTAATGTTTGCTTATAAAAAATAATGTATTCACAAACAAACTTACTACTATACAGTATTTACAAAATGTACATTTGCATATAAAATACATAAGAAACAGTTGATCTATCTACAGACCGTTGCAAACGATCTATAGATAGTTCAACTGATCCAAATCAGTAGCAATCGTCGCGTACAAGACACTGGCTGCATTGCCGCGCTGAATAGCAATGCTGATACGCTGGGCCAGATACTCACCAGCCCTCGGGTCACGCGTCGCTTCGACTAGACGCCCAGAAATAATTTAATATTTGCTTATAAATAATTTATGTCTAAATAAATTATAATTACTTACTTATCATAATTAATAGCGTCAAAACGACGCGTCACTTTTAAACGCACTTTACTGATTTCGCACAGAATGCGTATTCAGCGTATGTCAGTGGAACGCGAATAATTATATTTATATTAATGATACAAGTACTGATAATTGATTATCTTATTGATAAGGGTAATACTACCACTGTTTTGTGGTTGATTGCTTTTAGGGCTCCGTAGTTGTCAAAAATAAACTGCATTGTTAGACAGGCGTCACAGCTCGGTTGGTAGTAGCTCTGCCTTCCTTTGATTCCCATCCAGTTTCATCAGCAAATGTTTGTGTGATAAACATAATTTGTTCAATGCCTATTTAAAAAAAATTATGTATTCTATCAGCAATCTACAAATTATTAAAATTATTTAAATCAATAAATCTAGTTCCCATAGCTTTGCTTAATTTGGGAGTTTGATGTATAAACTACATTCTTCTAACAACTATAACAAAATGTCGTTACAACTTTTGGTCTTAATTTTTTCCGTCTAACCCCCTTTCGCAATAAACACGATTAAGAACTTCGATCCAACATTCGCCGAAACAGAGACGCTTCGCTCGGTCGATTAGTAGGATTAGCGGATAACCCATTTATAAAAAGTTAGCGTTGACTCTAGGTCATCATTACGTATGGTAATCAATACTTCAAGTCTGCGCTAACTTTTTATAAGATAGACCGTAACTAATATAGTAAAACCCTTGCTAAAGAAATATACGGAATTCTTTACTTACATGCTATAATCACGCTTGATATTTTAAGTTTTATCAACTTATTTGACATAAGGGGTTCCCCGTACTGACCCTTTCATTGACATTATATGCCTAGTCCAAGGTGATAATATAATCCATCATCTATATTTTTATTAAAAAGTGTGTTTGTTTGTTTGTTTTTTATTATACTTTAGGTCCGCCTGAGACGCGGAGGTTGCGGCCTTACCGCTCAATAGCGATCTCTTCCAGGCAACCTTTGGATGGAGAGGACTAGGAAGACTAGGTGGTTCTTCTAGGCTCTGGTCGCGTGGAACTGGCACCTAGAATCACCTAGTATGTAAGACGATTCTAAATGATCCTTGTGATTTTATTGCATAAAGAAATTTTTGACTTGACTTTGTTTCATGCATTTTATTATTACTAGCAGCCCGACCCCGCTACCCCCGGGTGGACATTAGGTTACGTTACTGAAGTTTTAGTAAGGATCCCTAATATTTTCTAGCAATCAATATAGCCTATGTTACTCAGAGAGAACGTAGCTTTCTAATGGTGAAAGAAGTTTGGAAATCGGCGCAGTAGTTTTTGAGTTGTTTTATTACAAATATATACATATACCTATACTTACACAGAAAACCGTTGTACACGATTGATATAATAATAAAAAATAAATAAATGTATAGATCAATTGATCCTTTGGTCAACAAGATTCTTCTGCAAAATTATAGTCTTACGGTCTATCTTATAAAAAGTTAGCGCAGACTTGAAGTACTGATTACTTACTATACGAATTGATGACTAACTTTAGCTTTAACTTAGATAGGGGGATTAATTCTAGTTGGTTGGTGTTTAATAGGTGCTATCTCAGCATTATTAATAAAAAATTATATTCCTTTTGTTAATCTTTTAATCCTAAGATCGGAAAATTTTAAAAAACAATGACAAAAGACTATTGGATTAATAAGATAATTTTGTGTATAATCATTTTTCAATATTTCCTACGTTTAATAATCAAGATTATAATCAAAAGTACAGGGGCATTATTCTCTATTAACTTATTCTCAAAACCACGCGCGTTACTTGACTTAGGCAAGACAACGGCGTGGAATCTGAAAAAAATGTATGGCGTAAGCCTTAGTTGTCATTCCCTACCGCGACACGGTACGGTTTGAACTGTCAACTAAACGTGTCGAAGTCTGCCGCGTTATGAAAACTATTCGTTTCAAAACGTGTCATGCGCGATTTGAATAATATAGACAAATCAATCATTTTTGAAGTTTGCGTTTTGAGGGCTTAGTCCTATATTGCATTTTAAAACTCCCTACTCTCGAGCCGACAGTCGTCTCTCGGATGTCCATATATTTTTGTATTGATATCCGAGAGACGACTCTCGGCTCGAGAGTAGGAAGTTTTAAAATGCAACCTCGGACTAAGCCCTCTGGAACGCGTTGTGACGTAGCACGGTTTGGGGAAGGAATATAGAGAATAAGGCCCCAGGATTAAAAAACATCAAGTAAACGAAATTATGTCTGATGAAAAGTTTATTATAGCGACCTCTACAGTTTTTATAACAAAACTTATGGTGACATTAGTACACAATTTTCATGATAAGCTTTCATCATTAATATACAGATGTCGCTAATACTTTTTGTTGCTTTTCAATAGATGGCGTTACTAGTCCTTTTACCGAAGATTTTCTGTACGTTACCTAATCTTAAATAAAACTTTGTTATATTCTATAATACATAAAAATAAATAAAACTGTTTAATTAAAAACTTTATTGTATTAATAAACCTTTATGAAATTAAAACTACTTATTTTAAAAAAAACCTTTGAGTAATTTTTGTAACGCTACTCGACAACAGATGGCGTTGTATGACAAATAAATATTATAGCAATTATTCATGTGATACAATACATCTTGTTTCTCACGGTGATATATAAAAAGACATTTTCAATGCATTTAATCTAGATTTTATAGGCATTAGGACACTTTTACCTATTTATACAGAACTTTGTTTAGCCTAGGATATTATTTTAATATGTCCGGTATTCGTTTCTTCTTTTGTTTTTTTGAACATTCCGTACTTTTTATCTATTTTTAAATAATTATGCAGTAGTTTTTGCGTGAAAAAGTAACAATCATACAAACTTTCGCCTTTATAGGATCTACAGCATATCTTATAAAAAGTTAGCGCAGACTTGAAGTACTGATTACCATACTTAATGATGACATAAAGTCAATACGCGGTTAAACTGTAGATCGTATCCTACTAATCTTATAAAGGCTAATATTTGTATGAATGTATGATTGTTACTTTTTCACGCAAAAACTACCGAATGCATTTACGTTACAATTTAGCACGATCGCGGCCTCTAGTATTATCATCATCATCATCGGCAGCCCGTATTAGCCCACTGCTGGGTATAAGCCTCCCTCAAACGCCACTCTTTCCTTAAATGGGCCTTTTGCATCCAGGTCCTACCCTGTACGGCAACGATATCGTCCATCCATCTGGCTGTTGGTCTGCCAAGGCCTATTGTATGTCCTCTAGGCCACCATTCCGTAAACCTGCCATCACCAAATCTTGCCAAATCTAGTATTATAATAAGTAATGCGAATCAGAAACATCTGTTAGATGAGATTAAAGTATTATTCCTCGCGGTCGCCCCACTGTCGACGGAATTAATCTATTCGTCTGTTTTTAATCTTAATCTTTGTTTTGTCTCTAAATACAGGATGTTTTTATTAATGGTAGTATTTTTAATTGATTTTTGAATGGTATCTACTCAATTAATAAGCTATTGCATAGCTTTTATCGCGGGCCTTGAGCGTAGATCATACTTCAAAGGTGGCCTAATAAAAAAAAATGCTGGACAATCTACACAACATCATCTAGCCCCAAGCTAAGCAGAGCTTGTGTTATGGGTACTAGAAGACTGACATACTTAATACATAGATAGATATTTTTATTATACATATAAACACCCAGAACACCCGGAATAAATATTTGCAGATCGTACAAACATTTATCCCAAGACGGGAATCGAACCAGCAACCTCCGCGTCGCAGGCGGACCATCGCCCACCGCGCCACATCGGTCGTGATTGTCGTGAATATTAATCTATGCAAGCTTTTGCTTTATATTAAATCCATCTACAGACAATCAGATAAACAAACAATACAATAATATTATATATTACAAAGTATTTACGTTAAAAATAATATTTATTTCTCACAAACGTGACTTTGAGGAGGAATTTAAAAGCATTCTGCGTGCTCGAGCCGATAGTTTTGGATGGTGGTATGCAACAATGCACAAGTCGTAAAAAATATATATTAAACTTGTTCGGCATCGGCTCCGTCTGAAAACCAGCGCCACATTATGATGTATCAGCATAATGCCACATCACACCGTGTTAGGTATGCCTATCAGCATAATGCCACATCACACCGTGTTAGGTATGTCTAACACGGTGTGATGTGGCATTATGCTGAGACGGGGACCAGTTTGCCCCCATAACCCACACGGTGGGCGGTTTGGTCTGCGGGTGCATGTGTTAGGTTGATACATTACTTCATTGATGGTTTATCTTCTATTATATGATACCATATCAGCCTAGCATGTGCACTTGCCGGCCGACCAACTTATCGTGTACCTATGTATTTTTATTTATTGTTATAAGTTTGTTTGGGGACAAATAAAAATTTTTCCTTATCTAAACTTGGGCGTCTAGTGTTGTCGACGCGTGACCCGAGGGCTGGTGAGTATCTGGCCCAGCGTATCAGCATTGCTATTCAGCGCGGCAATAAGAATAAGAATAAGGTCTGTAGATAGCTCAACTGTTTCTTATGTATTTTTTATGACAATGTACATTTTGTAACTACTGTATAGTCGTAAGTTTGTTTGTGAATAAATACTTACTTAAACTTGAATGGGAAATATATTCAGGATTCAATAGAAAAACATAAAAAACTAGGATTTAGAACCTAACAGGTTTTGAGAGGCTAGGATTTAAAACCTGGCAGGTTTTGAGAGGCTAGGATTTTAAACCTGACAGGTTTTGAGAGGCTAGGATTTAAAACCTGGCAGGGTTTGAGAGGCTAGGATTTAAAACCTGGCAGGTATTGAGAGGCTAGGATTTAAAACCTGGCAGGTATTGAGAGGCTAGGATTTAAAACCTGGCAAGGTTTGAGAAGCCAGGATTTAAAACCTGGCAGGTTCTGAGAAGCCAGGATACGGCCTTTATACTTACTTACTACTCTGGCGCATCAACCTAACCGAAACCTTAAAAAAGAAAATACGGTTTTTTTTTTATTCATTTATTTAAAGATCTTTGAAACATAAGTTTATGACAGATCTATAGCTAAACTATTGAAATAAAACTAAAAAATAACTCAAACTTAAACTTCTAAAACTAAAACATAACTAAAATAACAAGTTCTAAGTAGTCGTGTGCGGTATGTATGTAGATAGGTACCTATATACTAATACGGCCTTTATAAAAATAAATTAAGTAGTTTGTTTAGAAAATTCTAAGTACATCTAGCATGATACCGTCCAGCGCCGTGTATCCCAGTACAATTAGACCGTGACTACTAACTCGCACGTACACTGTGATACGTGCGATAGGCGGTAAGCAAGACGTAGTCACGTGGAAATGGATTTATAAATCTATAATAATATAATGGTAAAGTTTGTGACGATATCGTTGGACAATCCACACAACATCATCTAGCCCCAAGCTAAGCAGAGCTTGTGTTATGTACTAGAAGACTGACATACTTAATACAATACATTACATAGATAGATAGTTATATTTTTTATTATACATATAAAATACCCAGAGCACCCGGAATAAATATTTGCAGATCGTACAAACATTTATCCCAAGGCGGGGATCGAACCCGCAACCATCGCGTCGCAGGCGGACATTCGCCCGCCGCGCCACATCGGTCGTCGAAGTTGAAGTTGTTGAAGTTTGATGTTTGAAATAAATAAATCACGGACATTTCACACATCACACTCTAGTCACAAACTAAGCAAAGCTTGTACTATGTGAACTACATATTATCATCCTTTAAAAATCATGAAAGTTCACAATTGGCGGAGTAATTTATGAATCTACTGAACCGATTTTGAAAATTCTTTACCAATAAAAAGCCACGTTATTGGTGAGTATCTTAGGCTATATTAACTCAATAAGACAAAGTCTATCCGTGCGAAGCCGGGTCGGACCGCTAGTCTACACTAATATTATAACGAGGAAAGATTTGTATAAGTCAAAGTCAAATATTTCTTTATTCAATAAAATGACACGGATCATTTAGAATCGTCTTACATACTAGGTGATTCTAGGTGCCAGTTCCACGCGACCAGAGCCTAGAAGAACGGGCAACAAACTTACGGCCTGGTTCCTACCGTTTGTGTATATGATCCATCTAACAAAGAATTACAATGAAACTAAATTAAGTACTGAAGTTTCAGTATTGAATTAACTCAAAAAATACTGCACCGATTTCAAAAATTCTTTCACCATTAAAAAGCTACTTTCACCCTGAGTAACATAGGCCCGTGCGAAGCCGGGACGGGCCGCTAGTATCAATTGTGCATCAGATGCGCATTCTCCAAGTCATTCTTACACGGATAAATATTGTTGCATTTTTATCTATTTAACGCTTGAATTGTGTCTGGAATTGTGGAAAAATCAGAAAATACAATAGAAAAATGCTAGATATTTCGCGAAAAGTGCTTGGCTTAGAATAGTTATAATATACTTAATATAATATACTAGATTGTAAATACTGTATAGTCGTAAGTTTGTTTGTGAATAAAGTACTTTGATAAATATTTTTATACTAGGTATAATTCTCCTTTTTATGTGGCTTGTGCCTGTCAATTTGACAGTCAATTCTGTCAATGTCAAGTGTTTCAAGTCAGTCAAATGTCAAATCGGCTGTCTTTTGTTTTAAAGAGAAAATTCAAAAATGCTCTAAACATTGTTTTTGTCAAAATATAGTACAACAGATAAAAGTCAAATGTATTTATATAATAAAATCACGAGGATCACTTTGGATCACTTTGAATGTAAAAACCGACGTATCATAAAATGGGGTGTTTTGATATCTTGTCGATACGACAGTAAGTTATTAACTGATAGCGGGAACCATTTTAAACATAATTTTAACCATTTTCAATTATGTTATTATGTTTGAAATGGTTACGTAAGAACCATATTCCAAATATTTATTTATGTAGAATACATAAGAAACAGTTGAGCTATCTACAGACCGTTGCAAATGATCTATAGATAGTTCAACTTTTTTTCTTATCTTTTATTAGTATAGATAGCATAGATATAAAATACCCATAGAACATCCGTAATAAATATTTGCAGATCGTAGGTACAAACATTTATCCCAAGGCGGGAATCGAAAGTTAAATATTTATATTATAATATTACCTACTACATAAACAAACTTACGACTATACAGTATTTACAAAATGTACATTGTCATATAAAATACATAAGAAACAGTTGAGCTATCTACAGACCGTTGCAAACGATCTATATAGATCGTTTGCAAACGATCTATATAGATCGTTTGCAACGGTCTGTTGCAATAAATGTTTGAAATAAATGTTTGCAATAAATGTTTGTACCTACGATCTGCAAATATTTATTACGGATGTTCTGGGTATTTTATATCTATGTTATCTTTACTAATAAAAGATAAGAAAAAAAGTTTGTGTGTTTGTATATTTGTTAAATTGTAAGGGGTATACTTGGGATCTACTGAACCGATTTAAAAAAATCTTTCACCAAGAGAAAGCCACATTATTGCTGAGTGTCGTCAACCTTGTTAATATGTATGTACCTATGTTACACGAATAAATATTTTCATTTGCATTTCATTTTCATTTTCATAGGATATTAAAAAAAACGAAAAATGGCTTTTATGTGGTAGTCCGTTTTGCAAAGTGAATCGGAGAAAAAACGGTCGAATTATGCCCAACGAAGTGGGCACGGATCAGCTAGTGTATAATTAAATATATCTATCTATGTAATGTATTGTATTAAGTATGTCAGTCTTCTTGTACCCATTACACAAGCTCTGCTTAGCTTTGGGCTAGATGGTGTTGTGTGGATTGTCCATCATTATTTATTTATTTACTGAGATGTACTAGCGCCATCTAGCAACAACTCGCAAAACCCTATAAAATCGCTTGCGCTTCTGAACTGCGCCAGCCGTAAACTACCAATATGTGGCTTTGTCATTTTACGAGTCCGGGAACTGAACCCGTCTCAACCTGTAATTGGATCTGATCTCCTAATAGGTAATGTTTTCATTTACAGTTACTGCATTGGATTCTTGTGGTATTGGAGTCTTTAGATTATTAGTGTAGCGAGTTCCTTGTGTTCTAGCGAAGGTTTTTGCAGACAAAGACGTAACCTTTTTATCTTTCACACAGATACGGCTCAAAAATCCTAGCAAAGACCTATTAATGAGGGTTTTCTATACTTTTTCTGCCACTAGGCGGCGCTACAATTTTTGTATGTATTTTGACAGTCCAGACAGATTGGACCTGACGCTACAGTCCTGCCATCTCACGAAGATCATTTCAGAAAACCCTCATTGTAATTCTCTAAGTATATATTTTTTGGTTTATTTATTCTTAAAATCATTCCTTTAATTTTTTTCAATAATTTAAGTTCAGTATCTACGTCTCTGTGCTATTTGACAGATGTTTGGACCTGACGCCTACGTAGCGTCGCCTAGTGGCAGAAAAAATTTAGAAAACCCTCACCTCATTAATTAGGCCAGTAATGTTATTAATTGTTTTTATTTTGTGTAATTAATTATAAAGAAATAAATAATATTTCCAAATAGAATAGTCCAATTCACACATTATTAGGTACTTTTGTGTAAGATTTCGTGTCTAGTTTTAAGCTGTGTATTTTTTCCTGGTACCTACAATCAAAATCATTCATATAGGCATACGTTAATTTGCTTCAAAAATAACAAAATCTTAATAAAATGAAATAAAATAAACAAAAATAAAATAAACATAGTAATATGTCACAGAAAAGTTATGTTATTTTTGATAAAATTTATAATTTTAATTGTTTTTATTCCGAATTTCGAATGATTGCCATTAAAAAAAAATGTTTTTATAATGTTATGTTGAGTTTTGTTGACTAATTTTGGAGGAATTTGTAACAATACTTGGGATCGCAGCGTAAATTGTATCTATACCGTTAAAATAAAAGTGTATTAAGATAATATGTAATTTGATTTGAACTCGTTTCCCATAAGTTTAGACGAGAAAATTCTCCACCATTTTCTCATAAAACAAAAAAAAGACGTGTGGCACTCGGAGACTGCCGCGGTAGGTAAAGCTATTGCATAGCATTTTTTGCTGGACTACGCATGCGCAGTGTTAGGTTATTTTCGTTACGGAATTTCTGGATTCGGTCTCCACGCTCAAGGCCCGCGATAGAAGCCTTGCAATAGCTTAAAAGACAACCGACTTGACAATTGACTAACTTGACTGAGAATTATATGTATTAAAAAATTTGACATTGGCAGAAATGCGTGTCGTATTAACAGAAGCCATATAAAAGAAGAAGAAGGATAAGCTTACCGTGAAGACCAAAAGCGGTAACCTACCAATCTTCAGTAAAGGATAATCCACAAACGGACTTAGGGTCTAGTATAAGTTTTTGTATAACTATCGTAAAGTAACAACAGCGTGCGTTGATTAGAGCCTTCAGAGTTAGGTATAAAGTCCACGTATATTATATATTTAATTTTTGCTAATAGCAAAACACCATACGTAAAGTTTCTTAAATAATACGGCTCTTTTAGTAATTTTGCATTCTGCTAAAGCGAATAATTTGACAAACTTAAGCCCTGACAAAGTCACCGCACGAATTTTACACCGGTTTTTAGCATCCTGACTAGACCACTTGACTTTTGGCTCAATAAAGTCACCATACAAATTCTTGAACAAATCTATCTGAAAAACTATTAATACGCTATCTACGAAATCAGTAGATTATTAGAGAAATAAGGTAAGCTTAGACAAAGTTATAGCATGCGGTCGCACACTGACTAGGCCTTTGGACTTTTAGCTCAACCAAAGTCAAAATTATACATATACCAAAAAAAGGATTTCGACCCTAACCAGCACCTCCCAAAATGTCAAAGTGTAAACGACTCAATGATGTGTCTAAATTATCCCAAACGGTCGCGCGGTCACTTACCCGTTAGCACCCTGACTAGGCCTCCTGACTTTTGGCAAAAGTCACCTACACATCTTGTACAAATCTATCTAAGAGACCAATATGTCGTCATTAACAAGGGCGGAGGGTTGAAGCCCTAAAACTAAACCCCCGGGACCCGTGGCCTTCATAAAACTGTTTACCTTACTTTACTGTGCGGTGGAAAATATAAAAAAGAGTGGGGTGGGTTCCGTGCCACTAAAAAAAAGTAGGCAATATTTTTGTACGAAAATGACTTCAGTCTTCATTAACAAGCTCTTATTTTTAAAAAGATTAGATTTTTATCTTAGATTGATTATCAGATTTTAATGAAAATATGGGATCACATCTGAGGTATAATATTTTTTCCGGGTGTTCTGAATCTTTTATATGTAATGTCGTGGTAAACCAAATTAAGAATAATTATTAAAATTGCAACATGCTAAAACTAATTGAGAATCTCATTTTTGAAATCGGTTAAAATAGACAGGTTTCGTAAAGTCTATTTCAGAGTTAGGTTAGGTAAGAACGGGTCAACTTGTACTAGACCCATTTCATTTTCAATTAACGACAGATATTTGTATAAAAGCCTCGATAAGGCTGGGATTTTTTTTATGTAATTACACAATTTTATAATAGAACTTTGAAAAAATTACAAAAAAAATCGTTTTCCGATCACCTTTATCGGCGGAACCCCAAAAACAGCATCAACCCTTGATCCCGCCCGCGCCGAGTGACGTCTGTAATTTATGACTTTCTGTCACTCACATATTAGCTGCCAGGGCTGTCAGGGCTCTGTCATGAGTATGCCAAATATACTGTAGCAATCATAATTAATATATGAACAATGATATTTTTTTACAAAAAACTAAAAAAAACCGTCATTTTGTAAATTTTAATACTGTATAGTCGTAAGTTTGTTTGTGAATAAATTTAAGGTGTAGGTATACACTATACAGACCAACAACATTTTAAACTCGTTGTCTCATGAAATCACAATGTAGAACAAATTTTGTATTTTTACAAAAAATAAATGTACCTATTAAGTATGTCAGTCTTCTAGTACATAACACAAGCTCTGCTTACCTTGGGGCTAGATGATGTTGTGTGGATTGTACAGCATTATATATTTATTTATTTAAATAACAGTAGTGTTGCCAGCCCTACACTCGATGTTTGCAGCGCACCTCCGTTTAACCTCTTTCTTTATTTATCAGACGATATTTACATTCAATGTGCGTCGCCCGCCATTTTGGGGAACCTTCGATGTTTCTCTAGATATGTCTTGAAATTAATTAACGTGGACGAGGGAGCAAAATTTTGTATTGTTTAAACTATACTTTTAAACAATAAAATAAATAAATAAATAAAATAAATAAATAATGCTGGACAATCCACACAACATCATCTAGCCCCAAGCTAAGCAGAGCTTGTGTTATGGGTACTAGAAGACTGACATACTTAATATAATACATTACATAGATAGATATTTTTTTATTATACATATAATACCCAGAACACCCGGAATAAATATTTGCAGAACATACAAACATTTATCCCAAGGCGGGAATCGAACCCGCAACCTTCCGCGTCGCAGGTGGACCATCGCCCACCGCGCCACATCGGTCGTCAAAAAGTAATATATATCCATAAGTTCCTTCTAGGCTCTGGTCGTCTGGTGGAACTGGCACCTAGAATCACCTAGTACGTAAGATTCTAAATAATCCGCGTGATTTTATTGAATAATTTTTGACTTTGTCTTCTGCCTACCATCCTGTTATATTGTACCTAGTGCCCTCAAACAGGGTTCATATGTCAAAAGTCAAAGTCAAAGTCAAAAATTACTTTATTCAGTAAAATCACAAGGATCATTTAGAATCGTCTTACATATACTAGGTGATTCTAGGTGCCAGTTCCACCAGACGACCAGAGCCTAGAAGAACGGGCAAGAAACTTACGGCCTGGTTCCTACCGTTTTTTTATATAATCCTTCTTACAAAGAATTACAATTAAACTAAATTAAGTACTGAAGTTTCAGTGCGGTACCAAATTTGATTGTAACAACCTTGTTTCAACCATATGAAACAATAAATGAATTGAGTATTGAAAAAAAAAACCTAATAGGCATATAAGATGATTCTAAATGATCTTTGTGATTTTACTGAATAAAGTTTCTTTATAATTCTTTATTCTTTATTGTACACATAAAATACAGAGAAAAAAATTTCAAAACAAAACATGTACATATAGGCGAGCTTAACCCTAAAGAGAGTTTACTGAGATAGAATAAATAGTTTTATTGTATCAATGTAGGTTATATTGTAAAGTTACTAAATCCACTAAAATGTTATATTATCAGTGGTCCTGTAGTTAAGCTTTTTCAGCTTGAGATTTTAATTAATTTAATCGTATGACATTTTTAGGCGTTGTTACATATATAATATAAATTTTCTAAGTCAACTTATGGTAAACTAATTAAACAAAACAAACACACAATAAAATATAATTAATTCTTCATGTCAAACTAATCAGTCATATTATATCACAAATTATTCTATTCTAAAATTATATAAACAAAATGCCAATAAAATGAGTTACAAATCAATGTTCAGATTCCCAAGGTTGTTCATCAAGCTTGAGATTGAAACCTTATTAGACAAATTTTATGACGAATTATTTCAATCTTTTAATCTTTATCAGCCTGAGTCAAAAGAAAACGGGCATTTTGGGCCACGAGGCCACGACTAAAAAACTGTCTGTAAAAAACTACTGAGACATCATCATCATCGACGTATCATCATCACCGTCCACTGCTGGACGTAGGTCGAACACCTTGGTTTTCTGGCGAATCACTTCGTTCCGGATTCTATCTCTTAAGGAAATTCCGAGCATAGGTTCTATGCATAGGTTGCAACATAGTCAGTTAAAAACGCTTTTACATGCCAATATAACTTATTTACGAAGAAAAACCGTCCAAAAGAAATTTAGATATTGCGTCAGACTGTCAAACGTTGCAGCGTCACCGCTCAGTGTAACTAACGTTACGATACGTTTACGATTGTCACATTTATTCCCCCCTCAGTACCTCTACCATGAGTTGTCACAGTAAAATCGCCTGACTTTACTACAGTAGTTACGTCAATATTAGTATTACGAGTTTTAGTACCCAACTATCCGCTAGAGGCGCTGTACAAATCTTCATACATTTTTTTAACTACAGACGCTAGCGAGTAGGTATAGTATATATAGTATAGTAAAAACTCATGGTAGAGCTACAGGTGCGATTGCCAACAGAAATAAAGTACATCCCTCGAAAAGGGATGAAGATATAACATTTACGTCGCCTATAACTCATAAGTAAAATGTGGAATGTAAAAAGAAAATTTAATATCACTTATACACCGCACTTAAGGGTTAGCCAGTAAAAATATATTTCTGTTAAGGGTCCGACACTCGGAAAATAATTTAAAAAAATGGTTGTCTGTAAAGTTTTCTTCTCTATCGGTTTACTGACGTTAGTTGAACGTGATAACGTCACTTCATGGTACGCCTCAGAACGCCTCAGAACGCCTCATGAGTCATGTTTTTTCGTGCGTGCAGCCGGCTCTATCGAATTATAAGACGTTGTCACGTCAAAAATAACAAAATAACAGTGAGAAGGAAATAAAAGAAAAAATAGTCGTGCATATATAATGCTGGACAATCCACACAACATCATCTAGCCCCAAGCTAAGCAGAGCTTGTGTTATGTACTAGAAGACTGACATACTTAATACAATACATTACATAGATAGATATGTTTATTATACATATAAAATACCCAGAACACCCGGAATAAATATTTGCAGAACGTACAAACATTTATCCCAAAGCGGGAATCGAACCCGCAACCTCCGCGTTGCAGGCAAAAATTCGCCCGCCGCACCACATCGGGCGTCATAGATATCACAAAAATATTATAATTAAAAAAAAGGTTTGTTAGATGATAACTATTTTCAAAGATAAGCTCGCCCATGTATTTTCATTAATTTAAGATTGTATACATACCACTATTAAGATGGGTATGGGCTACAGGGTAAAGGCTGCAGGGTATCGGCTACAGGGTATGGACTGCAGGGTACAGAGTACAGGGTATGGGAAATTCGCGTATCGCAGGCCTCTTAAGCTCTCTTAAAATAATTGCTGTACCAGTTTATCACTAGATGGAGTTGTAAACCAAACGTTCGCCGTGGGATACCTATTGCTACATACTGAATTACTACAAGATTAGATAAAGATAATTTTATAGAGATCAAGAATAAAATAATAATGAAGACAGCTATAATATTTATTTTTTATTATATTTTTTAAAATAAATAAAACATACAATTTATAAGACTACCATGATTAAAATGTATGTATTTACAAAAATTGTATACCTATTAAGATTTTATTAGTACCTAATTCTTATTTATGAGATAGTTTCCATACCATAGTACAAGCTTTGCTTAGTTTGGGGCCATAGTGTGATATGATATTTATTTATTAAAAAAATAACAAAAATCCAGTACCTAAATCAATTAAATATACTTAAAGTGTCCTACTTCTGGGCATTTAAGTTTTAACTATTGTACCAAGAAATAAAAGGCTTATTTAATTTTATATTTACTTCTGAACAAAGGAGACCTTTGTTTGACCTCAAAGCTTAATTTCAAATTAAATACATATAGTTTAGATATTATTAGAGTCCCCGCAGACTGCAGACTTTTTATCGGCTGATAGTTTGGTCGGCTTCTTAATCAGTATGAAGACTGAATCACTGTAATGTGCGCATCTGCATACATCTCCATACTGATTAAGAAGCCGACCAAACTATCGGCCGATAAAAAGTCTGCAGTCTGCGGGGCCCTTAGCATAGTTTTAGGTAAGTACCTATCACCTACTTAAGCTCAAACCTTTTTACAAAACAGTTTCGATATAAAACTCTTTTTACATCATTATTAAGTGTTCAATAGACAATAGAGGTTGAAGTTGTCAAAAATAAGAAGATTTATTTATCATTTTGAAATGCATTTTACTAAATATGGGAATAAGTCACAAAAGGTAAATAAAATACAATAGGTATATAGTTTCAGAGTTTAGTTACTAAGGGCATTAATAAACAAACTTACGACTATACAGTATTTATAAAATGTACATTGTCGTATAAAATACATAAGAAACAGTTGAGTTATCTACAGACCGTTGCAAACGATCTATAGATAGCTCAACTGGTCCAAATCAGTAGCAATCGTCGCGTACAAGACACTGGCTGCATTGCCGCGCTGAATAGCAATGCTGATACGCTGGGACAGATACTCACCAGCCCTCGGGTCACGCGTCGCTTCGGCATTAATTAAAATAAATGTATATAGTAAAGATTTTACGCTCAACGCTAGAAATAGAATAGAATACTTATATACACATGTATTCTATGTAAGTATTTACAAAAAATATATATAAGGCTTCTATCAGCAATCTAGTTCCCATACATACACAAGTTTGGGCTTAGAGTGTGATGTGTGAGTTGTCCGTGAATATTTATTATAAAGCTATTGCATAGCTTTTATCGCAGGTCTTGAGCGTGAAGACCGAATCCAGAAATTCCGTAACGAAAATAACCTAACACTGCGCATGTGTAATCCAGCAAAAAATGCTATGCAATAGCTTTACCGCGGCAGTCCCCGAGTGCCACACGTCTTTTTATATGCTGCTGATAAATCAAAAGTAAAAATTCTTCTTCTTCTTCCTGCCCTTATCCCACTAGGTGGGGTCGGCACAGCATGTTCTTTTCTTCCATTCTCCTATATCATCCGCTCTCTCTTCTCCTCTATCTCCCATATCATATGAGATGACCTCAGTATTCACTCCTTTCACATCCATATCATTTTTATCATCAAAAGTAAAAATTATAGTTATCAATTAAATATTGTTTACCTTTCCAGTCATAGCAAGAAGTCTGACAAGGAAACTCAGTCCCCTGTCTTAAAACTCTTCAAAGATATGATGCAGAAAGAGAAACAGTGAGTTATGATCAAATGAAGCGCTTTTAATGCCCTCTTAGACGTAACCACCTTTTTTTTTACAAATCATAGGTCGTCCTTTGGCCACAAACTCGGGCTCCGATCGTGCTAAATTGTAACGTAAACAGTTCATATAAGCAGCAGCTAAGGTTCACCAACGTGTACGTAGCGTGTGCTTCGTATCGCTGTAAACGGCTAACCGCTCATCTTTTTCCGTTCGTGTGACAGCGGTTGTCACAATCTTCGGCAATAAACTTATTTTTTTTTTAAACATTGGCCTGTAAAAGCCCTTTCAAACGTGCTAACTACTTAGTGACAAACCTAAGGGACTGTATTTTTTTATGTGGCCCAAAATGCCCTATCTCTTTTATGTACAGCACTTATGTAGAACTTTATTACAGTGACCCTGAAAAAACAAATCTCCTGAAAAGCAAGGCAGTTAAGAAGCAGAAAAAACACTCATCTAAATGCAAATCTGATCATGTAAGTTCAATATCTTAATTTATTCACAAACAAACTTACGACTACAGTATTTACAAAATGTACATTGTCATATAAAATACATAAGAAACAGTTGAGCTATCTACAGACCGTTGCAAACGATCTATAGATAGTTCAACTGATCCAAATCAGTACCAATCGGAAGCGTACCCAAGACACTGGCTGCATTGCCGCACTGAATAGCAATGCTGATACGCTGGGCCAGATACTCACCAGCCCTCGGGTCACGCGTCGCTTAAGTAAGTTATTTATTCATTTCAAATTATAATAATATTCACGGACATTTCACTCATCACACTCTAGTCCCAAACTAAGCAAAGCTTGTACTATGGGAACTAGATCGCTGATAAAATACCTACATATATAAGTTTTTAAATACGTAAATGAAACACCCTGACACAGAACAAATATTTACGTTCATCACACAAACATTTGCTCTGGGTGGGAATCGGACCCACGACCCACAGCATAGAAGGCAGAGCTACTGCCAACTGAGCTGTGACGCCTGTCTAATATAAATTTGTTGTTTTTATTCCAGAAAACAGTAGAAACTAGTTGCTCAGACCGCTACAACGCGCCTTATGCAGGGAATAAAGAAATGCGCAACGCTGAATATGATGTCAGGACGCAAAGTATTGTTAGTACTAATCAGAAATATGTACAATTAAGCAAAGTCTAGCTTAATTGTACATATTTCTGTCTTTGTGTACCTATGTGTATAAACTATTTTGTTTGTGTAGTGTGTAAAAATACTTTATTCACAAACAAACTTACGACTATACAGTATTTACAAAATGTACATTGTCATATAAAATACATAAGAAACAGTTGAGCTATCTACAGACCGTTGCAAACGATCTATAGATAGTTCAACTGATCCAAAATGTAGTCTGTTAAATAAATGTTTCTATCTTTCTCTCTCATAAATGAAAAACACTTTATCTTCTATCCCCTTGACTTATAAAAAGTTAGCGTTGACATCATGTCACCGTTACGTATGGTAATAAAGACATCAAGTCTGCGCTAACTTTTTATAAGAAAGACTGTATAATAAAAATGAATTGCTGTTCGTTAGTTTATAATTATTATTTTTTTTCAGCCTTTTCAAGGAGATAAAAGGGAGAGTTGGTGGTTTTGGGTGAGTTTAGTTTTTAAATAGAAATGAAAAAGTCTGTATTGTTCCTTTTAAAAATATTTACTAAAAACAAGTATAAAAAATAAATATAATTGAAAAATTAAGGACCCCTTTGTAGGTATAGACCTCCTCCAAAAGTCTCTTCTTCTTTTCTGTTTCCACTTTTTCTGTTCAACTCTATAATTTCACATTGCCATCTTTCTTGAGGCTTTCCTCTTCTCCGCTTGCCTGGCGCCTCTCCATAGGGTTGCTGAGCGGGTTTTTAAATACTAAATTATAAACTGAAATAATCTAAATTTCTAATTATTCTTTCAGGGTGAACCGACTCCTGAAAAACCTCCGTCTGATGATACCTGTTCTTGTGTGTCCTGTGCGTAAGTATTTTTGTTAAATGCGAGCCAGTTTAGTTTTTTTGACAATTTTATTAAAGGTAGGACATGTTAGGAGGAGGAATGAAAATCATATTACGAAGAAAGTTATGAATGTGAGCGTGGCTGGGTATGCAAGTAGAGGAAGGCCGAAAAAGAAGTGGTTGGATCGTGTGAAAGAGGATTTGAATGTGAAAGGAGTGGACTCGGATTTGACGAATGATAGGAGTGAGTGGAACTGGCACTAAGAATCACTTAGTATACCTATAAGACGATTCTACAGGACCTGTGATATTTTACAGAATAAAGATTTATTCATTTTGATTTTGGATTAAATAAACAACTAGCTGACCCGTGCCCACTTCGTTGGGCATAATTCGACCGTTTTTTCTCCGATTCACTTTGCAAAACGGACTACCACGTAAAAGCCTTTTTACTTTTCGGTTTTTTATATAACCTATGACACTCAGCAATAATGTGGCTTTCTATTGGTGAAACAGTTTTTAAAATCGGTTCAGTAGATCCCGAGATTACCCCTACACAATTTAACAAATATACAAACACAAACTTTAGTTCTTTATAATAATAGTATTGTAATGATTTAACGTGTTTTGAAAATAAACTGTAAAATTTATTATCTGTATTCGTTCATATTCATACACTTAGGTAGAATTTTTCATTATAGTATCTGGTAACACTGATTGAAAGTTACTTTTATTGTGTAAAATATTATTTATGTGATTGTTATTTAATTATTGTCTTTACTTAATATTGTATAAAAAAGTGCGTAATTTATTGAATAATTGTATTACTCTTTTTTTAGTAATGTAAGTTAAAATATAATTAAGTACTGTAATAAAGTACGGAAAAGAGTGCCAGTGGCGCCAATCACGATGTTCGGCGGTTGGGAGAACAGAGGGGTGTTTTGGCGACGGTGGGCATTCTTTTCCGGGACGAGATTGTGAGCGGACGAAAAGAAATTGTTAATAAATATTATATTGGTTAAATTGAACTAAAGTATTATTATTCGTAAAAATTCAGAAGTTGTATCTTATCTACGCCTGCGAAATTTGACTGCCGACATTGTGAACGTGAGTACCTTAACATTAATTTGTTATTAATCATGAAATAATCGTTGTTCTCTATTTGAAAACGATACTTATGTACCTACGCTTTTATTAGCATACTTGAAATTGTTCTTTTCATTAATTCTAGCAGAATAGATTACTATTAATTGTTTTGGAATAACTGAGAGTAAAATTATAAAAAAAAATATAGCTGAGGGTAGTTATTAAAAATTATCAAAAACTTGTTAATGTATTTTGTCAGTATCGGTACATGAATTATTCTACTGATTGTTCCAGATGTTTGAGTTAATTATATTATCATATGAAAATCTTAAGAAATATGTATTGCATTGACAAAGACTAAAATGATTATAATTGAAACTGGATTAAAACTGGATTGGAATTGAAATTGAGAATGCATTGAAACTGGATTGGAATTGAAATAGAGAATGCATTGATATAAAATTAATTAGATTAAATTCAATTCAATTAAATTAAATTGAGATAAATTAAATTAAATTGAATTGGATTGAATTGAATTGAATTGAATGGGGTTGAATTGAATTGAATTGGATTGAATTGGATTGAATTGAATTGAATTGAATTGGATTGAATTGGATTGAATTGAATTGAATTGAATTGAATTGAATTGAATTGAATTGAATTGAATTGAATTGAATTGAATTGAATTGGATTGGATTGGATTGAATTGAATTGAATTGAATTGAATTAAATTGAAATGAATTAAATTGAATTAGATTGAATTGGATTGAATTGAATTGAATTAAATTAAGTTAAATTGAATTAAATTAAATTAAATTGAATTAAATTGGATTAAATTGAATTGAATTGAATTAAATTGAATTAAATTGAATTAAATTGAATTAAATTGAATTAAATTGGATTAAATTGAATTAAATTGAATTGGATTGAATTAAATTGAATTAAATTGAATTAAGTTGAATTAAATTGAATTAAATTGAATTAAATTGAATTAAATTGAATAAAATTGAATAAAATTGAATAAAATTGAATAAAATTGAATTAAATTGAATAAAATTGAATAAAATTGAATTAAATTGAATTGAATTAAATTGAATTGAATTAAATTGAATTGAATTAAATTGAATTAAATTGAATTGAATTGAATTAAATTAAATGGAACATGTAGGTGTTTCCAAATGAATGAATTTAACTAATGGAACATGTAGGTGTTTCCAAATGAATGAATTTTACTAATGGAACATGTAGGTGTTTCCAAATGAATGAATTTTACTAATGGAACATGTAGGTGTTTCCAAATGAATGAATTTAACTAATGGAACATGTAGGTGTTTCCAAATGAATGAATTTTACTAATGGAACATGTAGGTGTTTCCAAATGAATGAATTTTACTAATGGAACATGTAGGTGTTTCCAAATGAATGAATTTTACTAATGGAACATGTAGGTGTTTCCAAATGAATGAATTTTACTAATGGAACATGTAGGTGTTTCCAAATGAATGAATTTTACTAATGGAACATGTAGGTGTTTCCAAATGAATGAATTTAAGAAATGGAACATGTAGGTGTTTCTAAATTAATTAATTTAACTAATGGAACATGTAGGTGTTTCTAAATGAATGAAATTTAACTAATGAAACATGAAGTTGTTTCTAAATGAATGAATTTAACTAATAAAACATGTAGGTGTTTCCATATGAACATGTATGTGTTGTAAGATGTTTAATGAGTTTAACCAATTAAACATGTAGGTGTTTCCATATGAACATGTATGTGTTGTAAGATGTTTAATGAGTTTAACTAATGAAACATGTAGGTGTTTCCATATGAACATGTATGTGTTGTAAGATGTTTAATGAGTTTAACTAATAAAACATGTAGGTGTTTCCATATGAACATGTATGTGTTGTAAGATGCTTAATGAGTTTAACCAATGAAACATGTAGGTGTTTCCATATGAACATGTATGTGTTGTAAGATGTTTAATGAGTTTAACTAATGAAACATGTAGGTGTTTCCATATGAACATGTATGTGTTGTAAGATGTTTAATGAGTTTAACCAATGAAACATGTAGGTGTTTCCATATGAACATGTATGTGTTGTAAGATGTTTAATGAGTTTAACTAATGGAACATGTAGATGTTTCCGTATGAAATAAAACATGTATGTGTTCAAGTTATGAGACATGTAGGTGTCGATTTTCATAATGTTAGAAAGAAAAATCATGGAGGGGATTTTCATTCTATATTTTCTTGCAATTTTATCATATTTATTGCGGGTTGTTAAAATTATGAATAGTTACTTTTACAGTAATAATAACTAGTAGTAGTTATTTTAAATGTTCCAGATGGATTCTAGATTTGATTTGGACGAAGATGTATCTAGGCGTAAGCGTCGCCGAATTCGGTTACCTTCAAACTTCAATTTCTTTTATTCAATAAAATCACGCGGATCACTTTGAAGCGTCTTACATACTGGATGATTCTGGGCGCCAGTTAGTCGCGACCAGAGTCTAGAAGAACTGGCAAGAAACTAGACCTGGATTCTAGTGTTTTTTTTCATATGATCCTTACACTCATACAATAATATATCTATCTCTATCATATAAATCACTTACAATTGTTTAATAAAGTTGGAGCTAGTTCGTCCCATGCTTGCTTGTCTTCTAAATAATCAGATATTTTATAATATGCCTTTGATAAGAGTTTTCGTTTTATTACATTTTTGAACTTGCTAATCGGCTATTGACAAACATCGCTTGGAACTATGATATACATAGAAGCGTACACATTGCCCTTTTAAAGATTTATTTACTTTGTTGAGCCTAGTAATGGGAACAGCGAGTTTATCCTTATTTCTTGTGTTAACATTATGATTGTCGTTTTTTTTAGCGAAATGATTAATATTTTTCGAACATACATTAAGTTTTCGTAAATGTACTGACAAGGCACTGTCATTATGTTTATTTCCTTAAATTTATTTCGTAGCGATTCTCTAGGATCCATGTTATAGATTGCACGAATAGCTCGCTTCTGCAACACAAATATGGTATTTACATCTGCAGCATTCCCCACAACAAAATGCCGTATGACATAATGCTATGAAAGTAGCTGAAATAAACTAGTCTAGCTGTATCCACGACAAAAGTAAGGAAGCGGATCTTATTGATTGTATATGCTGCAGAACTAAGCTTTTTCGAGAATTTGTCTATGTGTTTCCCATTGAAGTTTATTATCTAAGGTTATTCCTAAAAACACAGTGGTGTCCACGAGATCTATATTTTCATCTTTAATTTTGACATTAACTAGCGATTGTGTGACATTTGGTAAAACAATTCGTATACATTTAGTTTTTTTTTCGTTTAATAATAAGTTGTTTACATTGAACCATTTTACAACTTTTGAGATTGTATTATTCACGTCGTCATAATTTGAACAAAAGTGGAGTGTCATCTGCAAACAATACAATCTCGTGATCATCTTTAACTACTCGTGGTAGATCATTGATGTAAACTAGAAACAAAAACAGTCCTAGTATTGATCCTTGTGGTACACCCATTTTCACCACAGATCCCGGAGAACGTTTTCCATTTACGTCAACTCTTTGAATTCTGTTGCTTAAATAAGAAAACAGAAGTTCCAGAGCAACACCCCTAACACCATAGTGGTTTAGTTTTGTGACCAACGTTTCATGATGCACACAATCAAACGCCTTGGATAAGTCACAAAATATACCCAAGGCGTCATTTGACTGCTCCCAGTTTTCATAAATATGTTTTATCAACTCAACGCCTGCGTCAGTCGTTGAGCGTCCCTTTGTAAACCCGAATTGTTTTGTGTCAAGTAAATTGTTATTTTCAAAATGTCTTTGTAACTGTAGGAGCATAAGTTTTTCGAAGATTTTACTAAATGTTGGTAGTACTGAAAGTAAATTGGGTCTGAACGGTTACCTGATTTGAATAGCGGTGTTATTTTACTGTGTTTCATTAAGTCAGGAAACTCACCACAATCGATGCTTTGGTAAAATATAAAGGCCAAATCTTGAGCGATAAGGCCAATCACGGGTTTTACGACGGCAACGGAGATGCCCCAGAGGTCCGTGGTTATTTTTTACATTGATCATTTTAAAAGCTTTGACAATATCCTTTGCACGCACATAATCGAAGTTGAACAGTTTTTGAATTTTAGGTATATTTTCTATCAGTAATGACTCCGTGATTATGTGGGAAGAGTTTAAGGATTTTGTAGTTGAGACAGGAATGTCAGTGAAAAATATCTCGAATGCTTTCACCACATCAGCAACCTGGTCAATGATGATGTCGTCAACCTTCAGCTTGAATATGTTTTTATGTACTTTGACCCTTCCTGTCTCACTATTGATTATTTTCCACGTAGCTTTTATTTTATGATCACTAGTTTTAATTTTTGAACTTATATATTGGGACTTAGCAGTACGGCAAACACGTTTAAAAATCTTTGAGTAGTTTCTAATTTTTTCTATAAACTCTTCACTAAAATGGTATTGCTTTTCACTATAAAGATTGTACAAGGTTTGTCTACTTTTGTGGATTCCCGCTGTTGCCCATTCACTGAACTTAATTCGATCAGAGACCATCATAGACTTGGATGTAAAAATACTGTTAAATAAGTTGTCCTAGATGGTCTGAAGGAATCTGACTAATTAGATTTTTCTTAATTATTTTTACATTTGTAAATATATTATCTAGGCATGTAGCCGAAGTGGCTGTAATTCTAGTTGGTTCTAAAAATACATTATCCAGGTCAAATGATTTGAAAAGAGTTAAAAGTCTTGTATTGAATGAGCCTGGTACAAGTAAATTAACATTAAAATCACCGCAAATTATTATCTCTTTATTTGTGCTAGTTATTTTATACAAAATCTCTTCCATTACTTTTTCAAAAATATCAAATGAGTCGGACGGTGGGCTGTAAGTGCTTAAAATAATGAACTGCTCCAACTCCACGCAAGCTACTTCAATGTGTCTTTCTACAGAGCGGTGGACAATGTCTTTGCGTTCTTTAAATGTTATTTGTTTATTTAATATTATTAGTGAACCACCTCGCTTATACCGTTCTCTGCAAAAAGCACTACCAACCTGGTGATCACTGAAATTAAACATAAGCTCATGACATTTCAGCCAATGTTCTGTGACACAAATAATGTCAATGCTGTTCGAGGTTATGTACAGTTCCAGCTCTAATTCTTTACCGCGCAAACCTTCGATGTTCTGATGCACCAAGCTAGTATATTTAAATTTATTAAGTTTGTTATATTTATTTAATTTGATACATTTAATTTTTGACTCGGATGGTTTATTATTATTATTCAAATTATTTTCAATATGATTATTTAAGGGAACTATTCTAGAGGTTTTCTCTGTTGTCTTATGTTCTAATTTAAATGACTTGGGATATCTTCCATAGCCATGTTTTGCATGTCAGGACACTGTTCAATAGAAGCAGTATGTTTAGTCAAGTTCTTGGCTGTGATATTAAAATAATACGATAGCGAAAAAGCTACTTGTCGTTTTAAATAATTGGAAAGGTAATATCTTCCTTTAGTCAAATAAAAAGGTTTACTTAGTATATTGTTAGAGTCAATTAAATGTATTAAATTGTTATTGCATATTGTATGCAAGGTAATATTTAACTTATATCTAAGATTATTTTCTGCTTGTGGCAAGCTGTTGCTGTAGGGGAATGTAAACATCACAATTTTGTTTACCTCTAATGAGTTTAAGCTTTCTATCAATCTATCAATTGAGCTTTATTTACATTACCCCTGTTTCCAAGCCAAATTACTAAATTCGAATTTTGGTTAAAAGTATATTTTGAAATTAAATCCATGATTTCATGCATGCTAGAATCAGGTATGCAATTATTTATAAAAGAATGACCCATTCCTGAATTTAATATGTGACCCATATTTTTCCAATTTCATCGCTAAACATTACAGTATTGGCACAATTATTTGACTTAACATACAGCTGAGAAGTGGACGAGGAAGTTGATGGGACAGGACTCACCGGTTCTGGACTTGAAGCGCACTGACAGTCACACATGTGGTTAACCACAAGCGAGTCATACCGGTCCTTGTTGTTCTGTGATAATTTAAGCAATTCGTCCATAGCCAGAGAATACTCCCGCATCGCCTCCTGGGACTTCTCATAGCGACCAGTAACAGATCTCAAGGAATCCTCAACGCTGGCAAGTTCACATTGAAGCTGCTGTATGTCAGACTCATAATGCAACTTTGTATTTTCTAGTTGCACAGTACTTAATTCAAGTTCCTCTAATAAATCTTTTTTATTCTATTTTGTTTTTAAGTTTATCAACTATGTATTTGTTATTTTTCAACTTATTTTTAGTCTTATTTATATATTTGTTAATTTAACATATTTTTTGGATTTTCTCCTACTCAGTGTATTTTTGTGCATGCCGAGTTTACTCCCACCGAGTCATCATTTGTTAAGTCAATCATAATAGTGGGAGTATTACAGCTTACAGCAGAAATTTGGCCGTTGTCCCTGTCTGATGATAATAACTCATCATATAAACTAAAAGGTTTCAGTGTGGTAGAGCATTGAGCCGCTTCTTCCAGTAGTGTGATTTGTAAGTGGGCATCACATACCGTTATTGATTTAACAACATAACACCCGAATGTAATGATTAAATATGTAGAACTTATTCTATTTTTTTATTAAATTAGAATTCCATTTACTTATAATTTTGTTGAATTAATTATTTTTGTACTTTAATTTTGAGATAATATAGATTTTGTTTTATTTAAGTGATAGTGTTTTTAAGTAAGTAACTGTATATATTCACTATTCAGTTTGTGCACCGGGAGGTTGCACCGTATCAGATGGCCGAATGTAATGATTTAACGTGTTTTGAAAATAAACTGTAAAATTTATTATCTGTATTCGTTCATATTCATACACTTAGGTAGAATTTTTCATTATAGTATCTGGTAACACTGATTGAAAGTTACTTTTATTGTGTAAAATATTATTTATGTGATTGTTATTTAATTATTGTCTTTACTTAATATTGTATAAAAAAGTGCGTAATTTATTGAATAATTGTATTACTCTTTTTTTAGTAATGTAAGTTAAAATATAATTAAGTACTGTAATAAAGTACGGAAAAGAGTGCCAGTGGCGCCAATCACGATGTTCGGCGGTTGGGAGAACAGAGGGGTGTTTTGGCGACGGTGGGCATTCTTTTCCGGGACGAGATTGTGAGCGGACGAAAAGAAATTGTTAATAAATATTATATTGGTTAAATTGAACTAAAGTATTATTATTCGTAAAAGTATATAAGATTTAAATCACTTATTTACCTATAACGATTCTAAATGATCCTTGTGATTTTTCTATATAATAAAGTAAGACACCCGTGTTTTCTGTTTTTTGGAAACCTTTGATTTGTTTTTTTGAAGATTGTTATTAAATAAATCAATGATGATCTTCAACGTTTCAGGTTGAAAAAGATCATCAACACAGACTACGCTTGCATCGCCTGTTTGGTGTTCATCTTCACCATTTCCGTGATTGTTGCATTTCTGTTGGTGTATAAAAGTATACCTTGCTTTAGCGATACGTCGGGTAAAGATTTTTTTTTAAATTATCTAACAAAAATAGAAAAACTCTTTATTATTTAACCTCAGCAATATTTTGGATTAAATAAATAAAATATTCCTATGACGATTGATGTGGCGCGGCGGGCGAAGCAAGCGGGTTCGATTCCCGCCTTCGGATAAATGTTTGTACGATCTGCAAATATTTACTCCGGGTGTTTTGGGTATTTTATTTATGTATAATAAAAATTATCTATCTATGTAATGTATTGTATTAAGTATGTCAGTCTTCTAGTACCCATAACACAAGCTCTGCTTAGCTTGAGGCTATATGATGTTGTGTGGATTGTCCAGCATTATTTATTTTAACACCTAAACACAGAACAAATATTTATGTTCATCACACAAACATTTAATATGTAAATAAACTTGTAAGTACTTCTTAATTCTTCTTCCAGGGTCTTCGAAGACGGATCCGGACAGACCTAAGAGGAAAACTGATGGATTGAGCAGACTACGATGGGATCTTGGGAAAGCTAAAGAGTTAGTTCTTGCAGACCATGTTATTGTACAAGTTTTTACCAGTATGCACCAGTATGTACCAGTATGTACCAGTATGTACCAGTGAGGACAATGGTAGATGCGTTTGCTTACAATTTACAGGCGTCAGCTCAGTTGGTAGTTGCTCTGCCTTCCATGCTGTGGGTCGTGGGTTCGATTTGAACCCAGAGCAAATTGTGTGATGAACATAAATGTTTGTTCTGTGTCTGGGTGTAACTATGTAATCTATGTATGTAATTACAAAAAATGTCTAAGTTTCATCAGCAATCTAGTTCCCATAGTACAAGCTTTGCTTAGTTTGGGACTAGAGTGTGATGTGTGAAATGTCCGTGAATAATTATATATTTAAATCCCTCAATAAGGTATTAAATGAAAGGTCTTGACTAGTAGAATACGATAAACTATCATCACTTTGCAAATATTTATTCCGGGTGTTCTGGGCATTTTATATGTATAATAAAAAATATCTATCTATGTAATGTATTGTATTAAGTATGTCAGTCTTCTAGTACCCATAACACAAGCTCTGCTTAGCTTGGGGCTAGATGATGTTGTGTGGATTGTCCAGCATTCATTATTTATTTTATTTAATTTTAAATACAAGATGGCCGCCACCACAAAATGGCGGATTACATCTTTATAAATTTTTTTTATATAAGTAAAGTATCAAATGAAAGGGACTTGTAGAATACATACTACTTATGACTAATTTCAAAGACTGAGGTATTTTTTTTTTTATTTTGTTAATTAATATTTTTCTAAAAACCTTAGCTATGGCAATTATGCTAATTATACCTATTCGTTTGCTTCTAGGAAAATATGGAACCAAGAAGAGTCTAGTTACGGAGTGCCTAGATCCATGGATTCTCAAGACCTGGTAAGTTTTAAGCTATTTCTGCCGCTAAGAAGTCTCAACTCTCTGTCTATTTGTCCTGGGCCCTGATCGTGCTAAATTGTAATGTAAACGGTTCGTATAAGCAGCAGCTAAGGTTCACGTAACGTGTACGTAGCGTGTGCTTCGTATCGCTGTAAACGCTAACCGCTCATCTTGTTTCCGTTTGTGTGACAGCGGTTATGTCACAATCTTCGGCTCACTAACGTTCGGATGTTGAACGTGTTTGGCTACACGCTTATCGCGATCACAAAATGTCTATAACGTATGTAAAGCAGCTTCGTGTGTAGTTAGAAAATTAGCGCGATCAAGCCCCTGATCTGATGATGATTTGAAAGATAAATACTTAATAAAGACTAAAGGTGTATTGCATACCTACTAAAGTTTACATTCCTGAAGTTGAGGACATATGTGAGCTTCTCATCATTTATTGGGTATGGCTCTGTTCATTACCCTCTTATTGTACGTCCGGATTGGACAAACTGTTTAAACTTGTACCACATACCTAA
Source organism: Ecliptopera silaceata (assembly GCA_932527185.1). NCBI lineage: Eukaryota > Metazoa > Arthropoda > Insecta > Lepidoptera > Geometridae > Ecliptopera > Ecliptopera silaceata. Next base: position 733,921 of record OW052217.1, on the reverse strand, counting down.
TTAAGATCTTTTATGTACAACAGTTAAACAATAAAATATTTCTGATTTCTGATCAACGCCTCTGTCATTTCAGAATCAGAATCAAAAACAAAAAAAAAACATCATTTATCCATTCAAATATCTATTTCAAAAAACAGTTTCTCATCTTATTTTACACATATTTTGCGAATGATCTTAATATATATTTAATAAATAATCTTTATATATATTTTTAATTGATAACATCTCAACCCAACATAATGAAACAAAACTCAGTAGGAACATTAACCCAAGACGTGTGTGCTGTCTCACTGTAACATGATGGAGTGAGGGAGAAGGTAGATTGAACAAAATGTCACATGTGCTGGTAATGAAGCAGAGTATTCGGAGATTTAGTTAAGGGTTTGCATTAGGTTTAATAAAATAAATAATGCTGGACAATCCACACATCATCTAGCCCCAAGCTAAGCAGAGCTTGTGTTATGGGTACTAGAAAACTGACGTACTTAATACAATACATTACATAGATATTTTTTATTATACATATAAAATACCCGGAACACCCGGAAGATTATTTGCAGATCGTACAAACATTTATCACAAGGCGGGAATCGAACCCGTAACCTCCGCGTCGCAGGCGGACCTTCGCCCGCCGCGCCACATCGGTCGTGGTTACTTCAAAGCTGACATTTTGTATATTAGGAACTTATTTGGATCAGCTGAGCCATCTATAGATAGCTTGCAACGGTCTGCAGATAGCTCAAATGTTTTATGTGTATAAGTATTCTATCCGCTACCTAGTTCACATAGTACAAGCTTTGCTTATTTTGGGACTAGAGTGTGATGTGTGAAATGTCCGTGAATATTTATTTATTTATAAAACAAAAGTCAAAGTCAAAATTGCTTTATTCAGTAAAATCACATGGATCATTTAGAATCGTCTTACATACTAGGTGATTCTAGGTGCCAGTTCTACGCGACCAGAGCCTAGAAGAACGGGCAAGAAACTTACGGCCTGGTTCCTACCGTTTTTTTATATGATCCTTCTTACAAAGAATTACTATTAAACTAAATTAAATAAGAAGTAGACTTCACCTTCCCCTTAACATCTCACATATTAATATGTTAAGTTTTAATGTGTTAAGTTTCGGGTCAGTAACTTTGACTTTCACAATAATATAAACAAAATATTGATTCAATCAACTTATTAATTGTTTTCGGGTTTACGTTATAATCACAATAATATATGTTAAAATATATTAATACTAGTAAGTCTATTTAAGGATACTTACAAATAATTGGTTTATAATCATAGATTTTAACAGAAAATAATAAAACAGACTTATATTATTCAAGTAATACTAAATTCATATTTATAAGGATTTATTTATATATTAAACATTTTTTTTTCTCTAGCCTATCTCGTCCCACTGCTGGGCAAAGGTCTCCCCCAAGTCCTTCCACTCGTCCCTATTCTCCGTTTTTTTCCACCAATTGACCTCACAAAGAATGAATTTAAATTAATAAAATAAATAAATACCTATTCACGGTCCCACATCACTCTCTAGTCCCAAACTAAGCAAAGCTTGTACTATGAGAACTAGACTGCTGATAGAATACTTATCTAAAATGTATGTTCATCACACAAACATTTGCTCAGGGTGGGAATCGAACCCACGATTCACAGCATGGAAGGCAGAGCTACTACCAACTGAGCTGTGACGCCTGTCAATAAAATAATTCAATAAGATAAATTTAATTTATTTTTAAGATTGTGTGTCATTTTTTAGCGGAGTCATAGTAATAGGCATTTTTAAACTTTACTTGCATTTTAAAATAGTCTAGAATCTAGACCATTTTAAACACTAACACTAGACCAAGACTCTAGATCTAGTGTTTATTTGTACAAAAAGATTTCTACCACCCCTTACCACAATCAGACTACATCAACCCTAAATTGTCAACCACAAAAAAAAAATACTAGTCATCAAAAAGTACCTAGATATATATATATACATAACACAAAGAGCCCGTCCGTCTGTCTGTCCAGAACAATGCGGCCCTGGGGCCAGACGTGGATTAAGGCTTCAACCCTATGTGGGGGCAGGCATTTGCAGATTATTAAAATTAAAAATAACTACCATAAAAATATTTAATAAGATAGGTACCAATAGACATCAGAGAATAACCAATCAGACAATTTAGAAAGAAACTGTACAAATGGCTTGTAAAGTTTTATGATACTGATGAATTATTAGATATTTATGTGATATTATTTTATTTTAATATGTATTTTTTTACGCCTACTTAATTGGCGAAGTATGTGAAACTAAAACTATGAACACTTTAACCTATATAACCATACTTCTCGCAAATAAATGATTTCATTTTCATATGGCTCTTTAAAAAAACCGATCAAAAATGCATATTTTCTAGTGAAATTGATACAAAAGAGTGAAATGACCGTACATTTCGCTATCTTCTGGATCGTGGGTTTGATTCCCACCAAATATTTGTGTGATGAACATAATTATTCTGTTCATCACACAAATGTTCTGAGTCTTTGTGTTACTATGTACGTATTTAAAAAAACAGTACCATATAAGTATTCTATCAACAATCAAGTTCCCATAGTACAAGCTTTGCTTAGTTTAGGACTAGAGTGTGGTGTGATATGTCCATGAATATTTATTTATTACAAAAACTGTTATAATGAACGATCAGCTCGTGAAAAATAGCTATTGTTATACGTAAAAATAATCACACATTTGAAAGAAAAAGAATTTTCTAAGGAAAACCACCAAAAAATAAACCCGAATTTTAAATAACTTATAGTTAAGTCATGCAGTGACGTGAGGTCGAAGCTGGAAAAGCGTAAACACGGTCTTGAATGAGAAATGACTAAAGTAAAGAAAACTCAAAAAATATTATTGTTAAATGTGAAAAGTCTAGTCTGACTTATTTTTAATATACAACAAAACATTTCTAGCCTATTTAATTGGACAGTAGCTCTGAGTTTTTACTATACTATATATACTATACACGCTAGCGTCTGTAGTTAAAAAAATGTATCAAGATTTGTACAGCGCCTCTAGCGGATAGTTGGGTACTAAAATTCGTAATACTGATATTGACGTAACTACTGTAGTAAAGTCAGGCGATTTTACTGTGACAACTCATGGTAGAGGTACAGGCGTCAGCTCTGTTGGTAGTAGCTCTGCCTTCCATGCTGTGGGTCGTGCGTGAGTTCGATTCTCACACGGTGCAGATGTTTTTGTGATGAACTTTTATAGTTTATTTTGTGGTCGCGTGGAATTGGCACCTAGAATCACCTAGTATGTAAGACGATTCTAAATGATCCGCGTGATTTTATTGAATAAAAAATTGTTGATTCTATCGACTTGAAAAAACGAGGTTATCAATTCGACTGTTCGTTCTTTTTATGTAAGATACTTTTTATTGATTTATCGATACTTTCGTATTATTAGTATGTTTACAACTTTAATTAATTAAAACAAAGCAAATCGTTTATATATTTCCAAAAATACTTCTTAAATGTAATATTATTACATATTTTATTACAATGAGAGTTTTCTATACTTTTTCTGCCACTAGGCGGCGCTACAATTTTTGTATGTATTTTGTCAGTCCAGACAGATTGGACCTGACGCTACAGTCTTGCCATCTCACGGAGATCATTTCAGAAAACCCTCATTGTAATTCTCTAAGTATATTTTTTTTGGTTTATTTATTCTTAAAAATTATTCCTTTAATATTTTTTTCAATAATTTAAGTTCAGTATCTACGACTCTGTGCTATTTGACAGATGTTTGGACCTGACGCCTACGTAGCGCCGCCTAGTGGCAGAAAAAATATAGAAAACCCTCATTGAGACAATATTTTCTTGAAAAAATATTTATTTCTATAAAAGCTTATTAATACAAACAATAAATTTATCAAAACTAAGAGATATATCGAAAAAAGTCCGCGTCGCGATACAGGCGTCTACAAATCACTTAAGGCGCCGTCTTACGGGACAATAAAGTACAGTCTTAAGGCGCTGCGTTATGATTTGTGGCTGTCTTGTGACCGTGGCATGTACAGGTTGTTTCGAAATGAGTTAAAAGGCCGTGGTGTGTACAGGGTGTTTGGAAATTAAATAGAAAGGCTGTGGTGTGTATAGGGTGCTTGGAAATGAAATAGAATGGCTGGGGTGTGTACAGGGTGTTTGAAAATATAAGTAAATAAATTAAAGTTTTATGGTACATATTTTTGTTAATCACATTATCAATTAACATTTTCTTGACAGTTTATAATATAACGAGTCATTTTATGAAAAAAAATTAGTATATAATGCAATCTAGTTCTCATAGTACAAGCTTTGCTTAGTTTGGACTAAGCGTGATGTGTACAATATTTTTAAGCTATTGTATATCTTCTATCGCGGGCCTCGCGAGACCGAAACCAAAAATTCCGTAACAAAATTAACCTAACACGCATGCGTAATCCAGCAAAAAATGCTATGCAATAGCTTTACCGCGGCAGTCTCCAAGTGCCACACGTGTTTTATTATATTTTTCATAAAATACAGCACCCTGTATACCAGGTCGCAACCGCCAATTGACTGGAATTACCTCTATTCTATAATATTAATATTTATCACTTGCAAGAGGGTGGCACTTAGACTACTTTATAATTCATACACAAAACATGCACGCCGCCTTAATTCTATACACATAAGGGCGATTATTGATTGTAGTTTTTATAATATTTATGCAAACTATTGATGTGAAGTTTATTATAAGATTTTGTTTGAAGTTTTGTTATTTATTTACGAAGTATTGGAGATAATGTGCTTTGTTTTAAAAATATAAATACTAAAATATTAATTAAACCGTCTTCAGTCCAGCGCTAGCACCAATAGTTTCTAGACAGTTGGCAGTAGCTCTGCCTTCAATGTCGTGGGTTCGATTCCCACCCTGAGTAAATGTATGTGTGATGAACATAAATATTTGTTCTGTGTCTGGGTGTTACTATGTATTCTACGTATGTATTTTCTCAAAAAGTTTTCTATCAGTATTCTATAATTCCCATAGTACAAGCTTTGCTTAGTTTGGGACTAGAGTGTGATGTGTGAAATGTCCGTGAATATTTTTTTTTTTTAAATGATATCTGGATTTGATGGTGCTCGTTTTCCTTAGGTTTTGAAGTAAAAATTCACCACCAATTTCTCTAACAAATGACAGTCTAGTCTTTATATCTTCATCAAATCAATGAATTACTTTGTATTTTTTTCTCTAATCTCATCCCACTGCTGGGCAAAGGTCTGCCCCAAGTCCTTCCACTCATCCCTACTCTCCGCTTTTTTCCACCAATTCCTCTCGGAAGGTGTTTGGTCTTGAATTGTATGTAATTGTTTTTATTTTAATAATAAATAATGCTGGACAATCCACACAACATCATCTAGCCCCAAGCTAAGCAGAGCTTGTGTTATGGGTACTAGAAGACTGACATAGTCATAGTCATAGTCATAGTCATAGTATTTTATTAATAACATACATAGTTACAGGTCAACACAAATTCATATTAATACATTGATTCAATTAAGTAGGTACACATTTAAACAATTAATTCAATTAAAAATAATTCTATTCATTTAAAATAATCCTCAAATTTATAGATCACCTGATCCACAAGCCATGTTTTTAGTTTGTTTTTGAACGATTGCATTGTTGTAGAACTTCTAACACTTTCTGGGAGTGCGTTGTATATTGCTGGAGCCATGACATGCACTAGCTTTGAGCTCTTGGTCATCCGCCTCGACACTGACCGTAATTTGTGGGCGTTACGCGTCTGGTATTTGCTGCCATCCCCGAGTTTAGCAAAAGATGTCAGATTATTTCTGGCGTACATGGCTGTATGAAGAACGACCAGAGCAGGGAGAGTTGGTATACCAAGTGATCTAAAGTACGGTCTGGCAGACGTATCCCAAGGAATTCTGACTATGGCTCTAACTGCTCTTTTTTGCATTCGGAAGACGCGTTCCCAGTCGGCAGCGCGCCCCCAGAGTTCGACTCCATATTGCAGAAGCGAGTGGACAGACGCAAAGTAACAGCTCCGGGCCATGGCCAGAGGGAGAGTCGCTGAGACGCGCCATAGTGCGAAAGACGCGCGGCCCATCCGCGCGCACACGCTGTCTATGTGGTTTTGCCAGGTGAGGCCACAATCTACCTGAAAGCCCAGAAACCTAGCCTGCGTTACTTGTTCCAGTATTTGATCCCCGACCCATACTTAATACAATACATTACATAGATAGATATTTTTTATTATAGGTAAAGAACCCAGAACACCCGGAATAAATATTTATTTTATATTTGCATGCTAGTTATAGTAATATGCTTATCTATATAATTATGACGACAACTGTTAAACCACATTTATGCAAATAAATAATTTGATTTGATTTGAAGTGTCTTTCAATGTATTTTGTGTGTAAAAAAAATCACATTTCCGTAACTGATACAAACAAAAGACTGATTGATAAAAATGTGTCCCCCACGCGTCTGGTAGACAAAACAACCCCATAATATTTACGGTGTGCCTTGTGGGACCCGTAGCTTTGAAGCTGGGTTATTTACGACCCATAGGATTTAGACATCTTATTTCGAAGTTCGAAGCTCTCTGAAAGAGTTTTGAAATCTAGTCTGATCTAAGTAATGATTTTCTTACTATACGCTTACGGTCTATCTAAACTAATATTATAAAGAGGAAAGATTTGATTGTTTGTTTGCATCGAATAGGCTCCGAAACTACTGGACCGATTTCAAAAATTCTTTCACTGTTGTGAAGCTACATTATCTGCGCTGAACATAGGCTTTATTATAATGATATTTTTTATATAGGCTACCCGTGCGAAGCCGGGGCGTACTACTAGTCTTATATAAAGCGCTGACTTGAAGTATTGATTACCATACGTAATGATGACTTAAAGTCAACGCTAACTTATAAGATAGGGGGTAATACTCAGTGGGTGCCAACGGCCTGCATTGATGATATATATATAAATATTCACGGACATTTCACACATCACACTCTAGTCCCAAACTAAGCAAAGCTTGTGCTATGGGACCTAGACTGCTGATAGAATACTTATGTACATTATTTTTCTGTAAATACATACATAGAAACACTGAGACACAGAACCAAACTGTGTTTTATGTATTTTAGTTTTTTATTACAGTTTTATTTCTTAGCTCTAAATTGTAATATTTATGTGATGTGTGTACAAATAAATTTATCTTATCAAACGGCGACTATAAGATTAGAGTGTGAATGATATGCCCAAAAATATTTATTAAAAAAACAAGACGCGCGGCACTCGGGGACTGCCACGGTAAAGTTATTGCATAGCATTTTTTGGCGTGTTAGGTTATTTTCGTTACGGAATTTCTGGTTTCGGTCTCCACGCTCAAGGCCCGCGATAGAAACTATGCAATAGCTTAAATAATAGTGCCACAGTATCAAAACAGTAGAAACATTCCTATTATTAACGTATTGTATTGTTCGCGTCACCGCCCCTGCCTACCCCTTTGTGATGTATTAAAACTCTCCTCTGATGTACTCAATCGGGCTGATTACAAAAGCGGTGGTTTTAGTACAAAAGAGTTTCACATCGTTTTGTTTAGATGAATGGAGATTTTTTAGCCCTTTAGAGCTCAGTTGGCTCTGCCTTCCATGCTGTGGGTCGTGGGTTCAATCTGTACTGAATATATAAAATAAATTAATTAATATTGCTGGACAATCCACACAACTTCAATTAGTGATGATCACTTGTTTGTTATGTGTATTAAAATGTTAATTAAAAAAAAAGTCTTTATTGATCCTTTTTTTTAATATTTACGTGATACGTACACAATAATTTTAATTTAATTATTTTTTTTTAGTCAACCCACACTGTCCCACTGCTGGGCAAAGGTCTAATTTAATTAATATCTATCAATTTGTTTTTTTATAATTATTTTTCGTACATTACATTTTGTTAATTATTTATTACATTTTATTAATGTTTAAAAATATAAACACAATATAACACAAAAAATTAAAATCCGATAGATTTTATAGTAACTAGGTATATGTATCTATAATTACGGGTTTTATATGCTTGCATTATATAGTCTATTGTACAGTATGTTTCCAAAATAAAATAACATTTCTTCAAATATATTATACTTCACTTCTAGAGAGGCATTTGAGTTGCAGTTGGATTCCGAGGTAGATATACCGCATTATGATGATCTAATGTCATTCATTGATAGGAGGTCTCGGGCATTAGAAATTTGTCACAAACAATCAGTACTTAAACCATTTCATGCGGAAAAAGGAAAAAAATTAGCACTTGTTGTCGCTCCAACAGAACCATGTGTTGTTTGTGCAGGTGTAGGCCATATAATATCCAGTTGCTCAAGTTTCCTGAAGTTATCTGCTACTGATAGATTCCAGTTGGTAAAAGAGAAGCAACTAGCGTCTCGGATTGAAGATTGCTTATTGTACTCAATCAGTGAATGGAATTGGTCAAGCATCGACTGATATACTTGGGTCAGTCCGCTGTGAGATAGTTCCTACAAATGGTGATTCTTCAAACAAACTGTCGCTGGAAGCCTCGGTGCTTCCAACAATTTGCTCGGACATGCCAACCGGGAAAATTGATATTTCGTTGTGGCATCACATTAAGGATTTGGATCTCGCTGATCCTGAATTCAATGAACCAGGCCCAATTGACATGCTGGTGAGCGTCAATGTGCTGGCCTCAGCTATGTTGCCTGGTCTGATCAAAGGCAGCCCTGGACAACCCATCGCTATCCCCACTATTTTCGGGTGGATATTGATGGGTGAATGCATGGGTGCTGATGATTCTTCTCAGTTTCGGAATAATTCTGAAACTAATAACATTAATTGTTTTTTCGTATCGAACTTGTCGTTGGATAACTCAATCAAGAGGTTTTGGGAATTGGAAACTCTCGACCCGCCCAAGCCTATAGCCCTATCAAAGGAGGAATATATTATATTTCACTTCTATAAATATACTAGTCAAAATATACTAGTATATATACCCTCTATCTTATAAAAAGTTAGCGTTGACTCTATGTCATCATTACTTAAGGTAATCAATACTTCAAGTCTGCTCTAACTTTTTATTAGATAGACCCGTGTTTACAGTCTTTTTTAGTACAATTTAGTGTTTGAGTCGCCAAAACTTATTGCACCAAATGCATTCACTGTCCTATCTGACACAAAGGGGTAGGCAGTACCTACCTGAACTGAAGTCGGGACAATCAGTATAGTCTGGGAGCTGGGGGGTAGAAAGTTATACTATCTTAATAATATTATAAGCATGAAAGATTGTATGGATGTATGTTTGTTACTCTTTCACGCAAAAACTACTGAATGGATTTTAATGAAACTTTACAATATAGCTTACAAATCAATAAATTATAGCAAGACGAAGTCGCATGCGTCAGCTAGTCTTTAATTATGAGTTTTAGTAAGGAGTCTTTTTGTATATTTTTTAATTCTAATGGTAGGTTGTTATAAATTTTGATAGACATAATACTTCGTCTTATTTATCGTTATGTTTTGGACATTTCACATAATATATTTTTATATTATAGCCTATGTTTTATTCTGATGTATAAACTAAATACATTATTGTAAAGGTAGTTTTTGCGTGAAAGAGAAACAAACATACATACAAATTTTCGCGTTTATAATATTAGTTGGATAGGATTTTACCATTCTGTCTCTTGGACTATAACATTATGACGAAATGGACAGAGTAAAAAAAACTTCGTCTGCGCTCCCAGACTATAGACGACACAAAAATACTATGATTACTTTTTAAGTGAAAAAACGAGGATAGTGGTCGCCGTACTATTGTGATACTGTGTCTGAACACGAAAATACTTTGCAGTCTTTTGTAAAGCGTTTCTTATTATACAGTATCTCTACCATGAGTTGTCACAGTAAAATCGCCTGACTTTACTACAGTAGTTACGTCAATATTAGTATGGCGAATTTTAGTACCCAACTATCCGCTAGAGGCGCTGTACAAATCTTCATACATTTTTTTAACTACAGACGCTAGCGAGCATAGTATAGTTTAGTAAAAACTTTTGGTAGAGCTACAGGTTGATTATTTTGATGGTTAGAACGACAAGAGTTTGGTTAGAAAAGTTGTAAGTAAATATTCACGGACATTTCACGCATAACACTCCAAGTCCTTAACCAAGCAAAGCTTGTAGTGTGGGAATTACATTGCTGATAGAATACTTATATATATTTTTTTGTAAATATAGATTAAGTTTACGTAGTTATACTTAATAACCAGAGTTAAAAGTACCTAATTCAATTAAATCACAAGGATCATTTAGAATCGTCTTACATACTAGGTGATTCTAGGTGCCAGTTCCACGCGACCAAATTCCAGACACAGAACAAATATTTATGTTCATCACACACAAAAACATTGTTGCTCTGGGATGGGAATCGAACCCACGACCCACATGGAAGGCAGAGCCACTAACTGAGCTGTGACGCCTGTCAAGTAATAAATGTAAGTAATAATTAATTTGATTATTTTTACCACAATATTGTTATAACAATATATGTATACAGGGTGCTCAAAAATAAATGAAAACTACAGGACGTTTGAATTAAATTCCTGAAACACTTAACTCAGCGAGACAATTAGGGAGAAGCCGATTCGATAGGCATAAATACTGACGACTTAATTACAAGTGCTTTGGAGTTACTCACGTGCAGGTGGGGTCGGGCACAGACACTAGTTCACACGATTCGGTCACCATAGAACTTATTTATTTATTTATTTATTTATTTATAGGAAGACCAACAGCACAAATAATAAGTAAGTTTGTTGTCCGTTCTTCTAGGCTCTGGTCGCGTGGAACTGGCACCAAGAATCACCTAGTATGTAAGACGATTCTAAATGATCCGCGTGATTTTACTGAATAAAGCAATTTTGACTTTTGACTTTTTTTTTGACTAATAAAGAATGAGACAGAACATAATAGAAAACATAAGGCCAATAAAAGGTTTTCACGAGTAGTAAAGAAGTAGAATAAGTTTATTTACTTATAAAAACTAATCTTATAAGATTGCTTGGGATAAATGTTTGTACGATCTGCAAATACTTATTCGGGGTGTTCTGGGTATTTTATATGTATAATAAAGAACATCCATCTATGTAATGTGTTGTATTAAGTATGTCAGTATTCTAGTACCTACCCATAACACAAGCTCTGCTTAACTTAGGGCTAGATGATGTTGTGAAAACATACAAGAAAAACATCTTTTGTGTTTATTTTTTAATTTAAACCTTGTTTAACAAACTTGGTTTAAAGGCATTATATGTGTAGCGTGTTACAGCCGAATCAAGCTGGTTTGAATCGGGGATCCCGATGGGGAGAGTAAATCTTTATATTTTATGATATTTTAATCATGGCCTAAAATAAATTACAACTAGGAAACTGAATTACTTACTAATAGGACCGTGGGGTAAGGTACAAACACAAATAAATATTTAATTAATCACATTGAAACGAGACTATGGTAAAAGAGATGAACTATCAAATAATAATCATCAAAATTGGTTCATCTAAAAAATGTTCTGTCTAAGGTTACACAAAACTTTTTTGAAAAATGCTTTATTCACACATTATCTGGAAGAAATCGTTCGTCTAGCGGTAAGACCACCCACTGTACATTTTATCTGTTATTTGTTTTATCAATGTTATATTTATAAATAATTTTATTAACTCATTAAAAAATAAAATACAAATTGTCATCCCCATTTTTAATAAGTATTTTTAAAATGTCCACTTAATAAGTCTGTTAATAAAGTTACTATTTTCGCTAAAGTGTTTACTATTTCAGCCGAAAATTTCCTCTAAAAATTACTTTACAATTAACGAGCAGCTATTAGCGAAAAAGGGGTTGTTTTGACCCCTATTTTCAGTAACCCTTCAGTAGTTACTCAGCCCCAGGTGGGCTCGGCGACAAGAGAAAAATTATATGACTATTTTAAGCTAAATAATCAAGTTGGTAATGGCGCTTTTATTGTTATTTGTGGCTTTTAAATGAGGTGTTTTAAATATGAGACTACAAATATACTAATTGATGCCCGCGACTTCGTCTTGCATATTATATGTTTGACAATTCGTACAATCTATAAAGAAAATTGTGTAATTTACACTATATATAACTCAAGAATGGCTGTACCGATATGGCTGAAAATTGGTGGGTTAGAGCCAGGAGAAGTTTCTTGCCCGTTCTTAGGCTCTGGTCGCGTGGAACTGGCACCTAGAATCACCTAGTATGTAAGACGATTCTAAATGATCCGCGTGATTTTACTGACTAAAGTAATTTTTGACTTTGACTTTTTGACTTTGAGACGAACATAGGATATAGTTAGTATATATACAATACTAGCTGACCCGTGCCCACTTCGTTGGGCTTATTAATCCTTTTTTAGTACAGAGTGATATGTTTTAATTTCTAACTGCCCAAAGGAGGGTTATACGTATATAGTTTGTATATATTTGTAAATATAAAAGTTAGACGCATGCTGTCGTTGACTTTTTTGTAGGCATTTTCAAGCTCCACATCTTTTCTCTAGAACACAAAATAAATATAAAAAATATAAAAATGTTTATTTTCGGAAAACAGATGTATAAGTACAAAAAAATTGGGTAAAACGATGATAACTGCAGTAGTCATGAGACTGTGTCGCAGCTACCAACGCCCGCCTTTTAAGCTAATGCGATTCCAAACAGATTCAGTGGAGTATGGTATATTAAAAATTAAAATAAAAAAAGGTTAAGTTAAGCCAGCGTTCTTTAAATTTTAATTTATATTAATCGTTAATTTATAATGAATGAATGTTTTGTCACAGACAAGCCTGGTGGATGCAGACAGTGATTTATTCAAGATATTGGACTCTGACGTCATGAACGAGATACAGAATAGTGAGCATTTGAGAGGTGAGTAGTAATCATCATCATCATCATCAAAAAAGAAATGCAAAGAATGATGCTTAACATAGCAGTGGCTCCAAGGTATGAATCGTCTGATGAATAGACTGTAAGATAGTGAAAAGTACCCATTTCCTTATGGCAGCGCCCTTGCAGGGTATTGTTGACCTACATGTATTTTTACTTTAGCTAAGTTGAATTAAATGTACTTGTGAGCAATGAATAAATGAATATGAATATTGCCTTCGTTAAATTAAATAAATAAATAATTGCAATGTTAATGTACATTATTCGGTAACAGAAAGCCATTTTGAAACACTCTTACGGCCAGTTTCTGGAAACCCAAATCACGATTGATCCGAGTTTGAGACAGTAATTATTTGATTTTTTCGTTGATCATCGTTCGAGAAACCAGCCGTTACTATACCAAAAATATTTATCCGCAGAATTTTACAAGAAACTCATTAAAACTGACGCACAAATCAGGAATCTTAAGAAAGCTAACGAAGCTACCAACAACATAGAACTAGACGACAAATACAAAACATACCCCGAAAGAGTTAAAAGATCTTTGAATTTCTTACACAAACCTAGAAACCTGTTTCATTTTAACCAAAAGAAAGGAAAAGTTCATAAGAAAGCTGATAAAAAAGAAAAGATAGCAGATAAAAATAAGATGAACAATGAAAATGTTACAAACAAAGATGGAGCCTATAAACCAGTCAATGTTAACAAAGATTCGAAGCAAAAACACCTCAAAACTTCTCGGAACAAGCGATTTGACAATACATCTAAACCAGAAGGATTTTTAATCGAAAATAGAAAGGTTCTTATACAATACAAGCCTAAATACATAAATCGGAAATCAAAATGCTCTCACGCACCAAAAGAGTCGAAATCCCATGAAAATCAACTAAAGCATCCGTTCTATCAAAACACACAGAGATTAGACGAGCTTTTAGACAAATTTTTGGATAAAAACCTTCCAGGTATCATGGTGGATCAGTTTGGATTAGATATGGTTTTTGAAAAAGATAAAAAATGCAAACATCCAAAAATAGAAGTTGATGCGCTACACAGATATATTACATCCGAGAAAACTTTTACTAAAGCAAAAAGCGTTACACAGACAAAAGAAACGAAATTAGCTGAGAAAGAATTCAAAAATATAGATGATGTATTCACGAATGCATATGAAACTAGAACTGGTACAGCACAGAATGTTCTTTTTGATGATTTAGACTTTGGCGATGGAGATAGGAAGAGAATGGATACTACAACTGATAATTATGGACTTCTAATGAGTGTTTCCACTATGATATATTCTGAGTAAGTATTGTATATAATGCTTGTAGATTATTTAAAATTTGACAAAGAAAAACGCAAATTTGCAGTAAAAAGTTAGTTTCGCAGCTATTATGCTTTGCTTGTTGACTACATTGACTACAAATTGGTTTAGTTAAGACCGCCTCAGAAATTATAAAATTATATGTATGCCAGGTAGATTTTTGACAATTTATAATTTAAAATAATTACTTGCAGAAACAATAACTTTAAAAGGAATACAGTACATCCCCCAAATCTTTTGATGAATAGAGTACCTAATGCGCGAAAGCTGCTTCAAACTGATGATATGAACGAAGTCATGGTTAAAAGCGACGGACAAGATGAAGTTAATGAAGAGAACCGAGATAAAAGATTAAACGTTAGTACATGCAAAGAAATAAACGATCTCAATGGATAGAAAATTAGTTTATACTATAGTAAAATAAGATACAGAAAAAAATAATACACATAGCTTTGTTCTCAGGAGCCATCTTTAGAAGATATGAACGACGAAGTAAAATCCAACTTAGCTAACTATTTGAGTCCAAATTGGAAAGGGCCTATGCCACTTTACCCTGACGAGCTAAACTCAATTATTAAACAAGAATCAACAGTCAATAGAGTTGAAACACCTGTTCTAAGTAAATATGATTTAAAAACTGATGAAGAACTAATTGTGGTCAACAAACCTGAAAATTCTGGACATGGTGTAGCTTCTGAAACAAATCGAAACACAGTCAATAAGGTTAAAACTCCTATAAGCAAAGATTCGCCATCAGAAACAGATGAGTTTGAAGTAGATCTTAATGATATGGAGTACATAGAAGATTATTTCCGTGATAAGTATGACAGATTAGTTGAAATGGCTCAAGCGTATAGTGATTACGGTGTTTTAGATGGTAAAAAAATTGCTACAGAGAAAAAGGTTGACGATAAGGTGAAATTAGAAGTGCCAGAACAAAGTATTAAACTATCGCTTAGTGGTTTCAAAGAAGGGCTTAAAAATAGTATATTTGGAAGATCTAAAAAAGGTAAGATAATATAAAAGATAAAGTAGATATTTGTAAGAAAAAGATAAGATAATAATGATATTGTTTATGATTTCACAGGAAATTTGGAAAAACCAAGCCCATCTGAAGGATTTAGACTTGAATTACAACCAACTTCATCATCTCGCGATGATACTCCAATGGACCTTTACAAAACACTACAAAAACATATAAAAGTATCAAATTTCAAAACAACAGTCAACACACAAAGCAGTTTACCTTGCGGGTCAAATGTTGATTTTATTTATACACCGAGAACCAATGAACTAAAAACGACTACAAAAACCATACCAGAGAGCAAAGGTATAGTATTTTCAATAGGCAAGAAGAGGTCTTTAAAATCTGTTGAAAATAATGATATTTTGGAAATGGTCATGGAAAATCAAGATGACGATGCTGCAAACCCTGCACAGGATTTGAGAAATGACAATACTGTTAGTTTGAAATGCAAACGAGAAGCTACTGATAATCTTTTGACGAATGATAATGCAACGAGTTCTTTAAACATGAATATGGTAGATAATTTTGTCAATAATAGTACTGTGAAGGAAGAAGACAAAGCAAAAAGCAATACTACAGAAAAATCTAATGATACTAATGTGAATCTAAGCGATTTTTTTATGATGCTATCAAGTTGGTTCAGTGCATTAGACGGTGTAGATTTTAACTTCAATCGCAGTATACATGGAAATGCAAGGTAGGTTGTAAAATGGTGAAAAACAATTAGCAATGTAATATTGACTGCTAATCAATTTACCAACTAATTTCAATTCTAGTTCACCAAACAAAACAGAAACAAAACTGATTAATAATACAGTTGACATGATTTATCCCGAATATGATTCGGATATGATTGATAATATCGGACACAGATCTAGAGTACTCTTATCAGTTGAAGATGTCAATGTTACTGTTAAAGTTGAGCATAGCGATGGTAAAGATAAAGGCATAACAGAGACAAGTAATCAAGTTGGTAAGAGTATTTTTTTAAATAAATACTATTTAATTAATAGTTACAAAACAGAAGAAAGAGTTAAATACTGTATAAGATTTGAAGACAGACATATTCTATGAAAACCTAATAAATAATTCGTGGGTAGGTATAGAGATTTTACAAATGGTGAGTACAGTAGAAGTAATAGTTGTTGATGTATTATTATAATTTTTGTATATTTCAGATCCCAAAACAACCATTCTAACAACGAATAAACCAATAAGCAATATAACAGAGAACAAAACTAAATCAGTAGTCAAAAGAAACGCGGATAGTAATCTTATATTTTGGAATGATCTGTACGATGATGAATATGGAGTAGCAGTTGATCATTTTGAAAACAATGTCAGAGATAAACACTCAATAAGGAAAAACGATTTTATAAACATACCTAACCAGTGGTTTCGTAAGAAATTCAAAAATATTGCTGATGGTATTCATAGAAAAGCGGAGAATTTTAAGAAAGATAGTAAGCCTGAGTAAGTTGGTTACATTTTTTGTTTTTATCATGTGTCTTAGTAGAATTGTTCTTGAAATTTTATAATGGAACTAAAAAGGAGCCGAATAAATGATAAGTGGATAAAACTACTTATTGGATGTCATTTAAGATTTGCATTTGGAAAGGTCAGATGACTGAAAGATAGCTGAAGCTTAAGATCATTCAAAATCAATTTTTCTTCTTTTTCGTGTCGATATTCCCCGTTGTTAGATGTGTCTGGCCCAAAAACGGGCCACGTCAATGGCACTCTCCGTGCCTTCGCAGAGTTCCTTTATAGTGCAGGTGTTGGTGCAGTGCGGGCAAGATAAAAATCAATTAAACTTTCAAATATCATTTAAAATCGTGTTATATACTAGATGACTTTAGGTTCCAGTTCCAAGTGACCATTATGAACAAGACCTTTATAAGAATAAAGAAAGACCTATACCCAGCTTTGGACTAGCTAGCTGGTAATAAAGTCGTAAATAAATTAATATTTGTAAATTGCAGAAAAGCAGAAAAGATAAATAAAGAGGATAAAGTCAATGGTCAATCCAAACACGCAATATACAAAAGAATATCAAGAACGGCTATTGAAGTAAGGTTATAACCTAGAAATATTTTGCAAATAAAATATTTTTTACGTTAGCCTAAATCGTCCCAGTGCTGGGCAAAGGCCTCCCCCAAACCCTTCCTATCTCGGTCCTTGGCAGTGTTTCACCTATCCACATCAAACACATCAACGCTTTCTCGGCTGACCTCGACGCCGCTGACCTTCAGGTATCCAGGTGGTGGTGATGGTGGTCCATCTTTCTTGTGGTATTCGACTTAAATGCCCTTTCGCAAGTTAATGCAGTTTTCGCTCCTACATCGGCAATTCGGCAATGCCGGTCAAAAAGCGCAACGTCGTGTTTCTGATTCGATTGAAAAAATATTAAGAGAAAAAATTATTTTTTAGGATGAATCCAGTTTAACCCAGAAGACAGATTTTGCAGCTCTCACAGCAAATATGAAGAAGATCTGCAGAAAAGCGGCTAAGGACATTGAACTGGCAAAACGAGTTGATGGTAGCCCTTGACCACATAACATGGTAGAATTAGTTGTAGAAGCACAGCTTTTTAGAAGTCTGTACAGGGTTTATAATCAAACCATTCAGTCCACTGCTGGACGGTCCAAAAGTGGACTGAATAGTTTGATGATGCTGGACGTAGGTGTCTCCCAAAACGCGCCGCTGAGCCCGGTCTTCAACATGAATCTATTCAGTCCACTGCTGGGCCGTCTAGCTGTGGACAATAGTTTAATGATGCTGGACGTAGGTCTTTCCCAAGACGCCACTGAGCCCGGTCTTCGGCTCTTCTCATCCAGTGTGCTAGCTTAGATTGTAGCTGCATCTTGCACAAAATATTGCAATGTACAAACACTAGTGATTTTTAACTCCCGACGCAAAAACGACCGGAGTTAAAATTAAGGTGCTACAAAATGGCGAATAACATATTTTTACGACTTTCTCATATGTATACTAAATGAAAGGGTTTACTAGTACAATACATTATATGTAATACATTTCAAATCCAAGATGGCCGCCACAACAAAATGGCGGATTACCAATTATTTTCTCGCAATTTTCTTAATATGGTAGAGAAATATAAAGAAAAAATAGATAAAAAACACTATGAGAAATTCGAAGTACCTATTATTAATTTGTAATTTATACTAGCTAGACAGATCTTACACTATTTTTGTGATGCATGGATTCAATTTATGATGACATTTACGTCATGTACTTAGTGGTTATTGTAGATTCTCAATTACAGTGAGAGAGGTGAGTAAGGAGGGACAAGTGACGTCATCGCTGATGCAGCAGTTAATTCGGCTGATGGGTGATCTGGTGGACTATCAGGTGAAGCAGAGGACGTGCCGTAGTAAGTGACATTCACGGACATTGTACACACGCTATAGTCTCAAACTAAATAAGCTTGTACTATGGGAACTAGATTGCTAATATAAAACTTTGGAAATACATTGCTCTAATAAATATAAATAAATATTCATGGACATTTCACACATCACATTCTAGTCTCGTACTAAGCAGTGCTTGGACTATGGGAATTAGATTGCTGAGAGTAGGTATATTAGGTATACTTTTTTTTTTAAATACGTACAACATTATTACGTAACTAATACCCAGACACTGAACAAATATTTATGTTCATCACATAAACATTTGCTCTGGGTGGGAATCGAACCCACGACCAACAAAAAGGAAGGCAGAGACCAACTGAGCTGTGACGCCAGGCATATATCCTTCAAATATGTATATTTAGTTACTTGTTAATGTGGATTATCAAGTATTGTTCATTTGTTAATTAATATATGGTTTTCAGAACTACCCCCAGATTTGCAAGAGTTTTTAGATTGGCTGACGTCAGCGAGCTCGGAGGCTGATGCAGAGAAGTACTCTTACAAAACTGATGAGTACCATGACATGAATTTCGGTAAAGTTAACGGTAAGTGACTTGAACTGCACTCTAATGCCTTGATCACACGTACCGAGTAAATCGGCGAGACAGTGGCGTATTTAAGATACACTGCGCGCTAACGCTGCAACGTTTAACAGTAAAACTGATGTCGACGCGCAGTGTATCTCAAATACGTCACTGTCTCGCCGGTTTACTCGGTACGTGTGATCAAGGTATAAGCACGAACAAATGTGACAAACGTAAACGTAACGTATATAAAATGACGACCAATGTGGCGCGGCGGGCGAAGGTCCGCCTGCGATGCGGAGGACGCGGGTTCAATTCCCGCCTTGGGATAAATGTTTATACGATCTGCGAATATTTATTCCGGGTGTTCTGGGTATTTTATATGTACTTATCATAAAAAAATATCTATCAATGTAATGAAATTGTATTAAGTATGTCAGTCTCTAGTACCCATAACACAAGCTCTGCTTAGCTTGGGGCTAGATGATGTTGTGTGGATTGTTCAGCATTATTTATTTATTTTGTTGGAACAGATAAAGCAGGAGACCTGCAGGTATTATCCTCGAGTGAGCGAGGTTCTTCAGACTCCAGGTCCGACTACCTAGGCACGCTGCAAGCTGTTCAAGCTCTGATGCAGCAGTACGAAGATATGGGGGAAGATGACAAGGTTAAATAGATATAAATCTTCTCAAATGTTACTTCATTCTTGTTTTCAGTAATTTTAATTTATATTTTAATTTAAAGTTATATTTTTGTTATTCAGAAAGTTGAACCATTTTGTTTGTATATATTTTTGTCTAATTGGGTCTCGATTTTAACGCATGCCGTGGCACCCTATAACTGAAGAAACACGTAGTATAAGCCCACTTACTTTAATTTTAATTCTGATGTGATTTCTTTGTTGGTTGTCCTAAATAAATAAATAAAAATTCACGGAAATTTCACACATTACTCTCTAGGCCTAAACTAAGCAAATCTTGTACTATGGGAACTAGATTGCTGATTGTGAATACAGAATACATAGTAACACCCAGACACAGAACATGTGTTCATCACACAAGCATTTGCTCTGGGTAGGAATCGAACCCACGACCCACAGAATGGAATGTATTAAATCTTATTTCCTTTGAAAGATTAACTATAAGTTGGTCAAAGGGAAGGGCAGAAAGTAACTCTTCCTCCTTGAAGTCCTTTTGTTTTTTTAACCAACCTCAAAAAGAGAAGATTCTCAATTCGTTTGTATGTTAGTTTTTATTTTTTTTACATGGCATAATTATTTTTAATATGAAATATATATTTTCAGAGCAAAATGAGTGGAGTGAAAGAATACCTCGAAATTCAGTTACAGTATTTAAAGAAACAATTACCAACCTACCAGGATTTTAGTGTAAGTTTGTTTATTTAACGATTGGGCTTGTTCGGTAATCTTCGATAATCTTCGGAATTTTTTATTCCACAAACATCAATTGTTTTTTTGCAACGTAATTAAGAAAAAGCGGAATTTCTTTTAGAGCTTACTATAAAAGAAAGTATAATGAACGTAGATATCCAGGAAAATGTTATTGTGGAAATATCAACGCCAACTAGTAGAAGTAAGCATTGCTTTTTTTAGGAAATAAATTGCTAATAGAATACATATTTGTAAATACATATGGGCATAACATATAACACATAAAAGTAAGTACATTAATGTTAGCCATCACACAAAAGTGGCGTTTTCGATAGGGTTCTAACCCATGACCCGCATGTAAGGCAGAGCTACTACCAACCGAGGGCTGAGCACTTATAAATTTGACAATCGTAAACGTTACGTATTTAAGACACACTGCGCGCTAACGCTGCACGTTCGACAGTAAAGCTGATGTTGACGCGCAGTGTATCTCAAATACGACACTGTTTCGATACGTTTACGATTTTCACATATATTCGTGCAGTTGTTACGCCTATAGTTTCTAAATTGATTAATACTGTATATACTTAAGTACATTTATTTGTAAATACATACATAGAATACCTACATAGTGACACCCAGACACAGAACAAATATTTATGTTCATCACACAAACATTTGCTCTAGGTGGGATTCGAACCCGCGAGTCCCGCGACCCACATGGTAGGCACAGCAACTACCAACTGAGCTGTGACGCCTGTCGACTGAATGTTTTTGTGTTTCAGCCTTACAATATAGACGCTACAAGATTCAGAAGAGATGCATCAGAAACTCCAAAAATAAAAAAACGACGAAATCTAAGAAGAATATTTGGAAAATTCCTAAAAAAGTTTACCAGGAACCGTCACAGCAATAATACAATTACCAAAAATATTGGTGAAAATGAAAAAAATATTGTAACAGAGAAAAATATTAATATTCCTGTCAAAGTTAAGAGGAATTTGAGAGATGTGTATTACAAAGCATTGGCTGATGCTAAAAAGTTGACAACTGTCAAAAATCATGATATTATATCATGATCAACTGTCAAAAATCATGAAATATCATGATCAACTGTCGAAAGTCATGATATAGGATCATGATATCAACTGGCAAGATTAGGATCATGATATCAACTGTCAAGATTAATAACTGTCAAAAATGACAGCTATAAAATCTGTCAACTATCGCACATAAATAGAAAAGGCTGTGTTCACAAATTATCTATTTTCATAATAAAAAGTTTTTATCTAAGTGATTTTTAATATTGTATTTTATTAAAGCTAAGTTATTGTTTTAATTTGAAATAAATATTTTTAAATGTACTTAATCTGGAGTTTTATTATTTAAATAAAAATAAATTGTATACATTTCACACATCAAGCTCTAGTGCCAAACTAAGCAAGGCTTGTAATATGGAAACTAGATTGCTTTGCTCTGGGTAGGAATCGAACCCACGATCCACAGCATGGAAGGCAAAGCTACTACCTAAAAAAAATGTGTCTCTAAGTATTCTATCAGCAATTTGGTTCCCATATAACAAGCTTTGTTTAGTTTGGGACTAGAGTATGATGTGTGAATTGTACGTAAATATTTATTTATTTATTTGTACCTTACACAGTATTTTTACAATCAATTTGAAAATAAAGTCTTGTAATATTAACTTTGAGTCCATAAAACTGCTGCAGACGGAAACTAGTTAATAATACAGACTTTGCCTGCATTTTATTGCTTGTGTTTCAAATGTATAGCTTCTAAAGTATATCTATAGCTCTGAGTGTGCAACTTTATTGACTACGTGGCGTCTTGGCTGAGATATAGATATGCGTCTTGGGATTTAGGTAGTGGGTTCGATATCCGCATATAATCTTGTAGCATAACTGAGAAGTGAGAGGCGTCACAGCGTTAAGTAGCTCTGTCTTCCATGCTAAGGGTCGTGGGTTCGTTTCTCATTGAGCACAAAATCCAGTTATGTATTAGCTTATAAGATTAATGCTTAAATAAGTATAGGTTAAATATACCTCTATGGTTTTAAAAAAATATATTTTTTGGCTCAAATCTATTCGGCGAGTACCTACTTAAATCTTATTCATAAGTAAAATCATAAGAATCATTTTGATTCTTTTTTGCACATATTTAAGGGGTTGCCATGTGGTGAAATAATCGGAGCCTTAAATATCTTAAGCCTCAGAACTTCCGCTACAGAATAGTGTTGTACCTATTTTTTATCGATATCGAGTGTAATTAGTGCGGTACATTATCGACATTATGACGGCGAGACGGCACTCTCGTCCGGCTATTAGACTAGGGATGGGTGAAGTATCGATAAGTGAGATACGATAGTCATTGGTTTATCGATGTTTGTATTATCGTAGATAGTTTTTACTATTAGTTATGTGAGTCGTGTTTTCTTAATTGCAGAATAGCGTTGATAACCATTAAGTCGTATATAATGATGAATGAAGAAGCAGAAGACAAACAAGTTGAATTCAAGTTAAAACACTTCATTCACAAACAAACTTACGACTATTTCAGTATTAACAAAATGTAAAATTCATAAAAAAACAATTGAGCTATCTACAGATCAATGCAAACGATCTTTAGATAGTTCAACTGATCCAAATTAGTAGTTCTTAAATAAATTGTAAATATTCTTCAAATATTATTTTTATCTTCTCTCACAAAGTAACAGTATCATAACACAACAGTACAAGTTTAGTTACAACTAACTGCCTGAGACAAATGTTACTGTAATAAACAAATCTTAAAGGCAACAATATCTATCTATTAAAAAATTGAAAGATCTTCTCTTTGTGTAAAATGTTGTTAAAATAAATCATCGATATCGATAAAACACGGTCCCATCCCTAGTCTTCGCAATGCTATTATTTTGGTACAAAATACAGCACTTACTCCGCCGGATACTTTCGATACTACCTTACAAACTACAGGGTGCTTTGAAATGTAACGACACTTTAAATATTGTATTTTGGAACATACTTATTATTAACTAAAATATTGTCAGGAAATTGTCTCACTGAAGCTCCAATATTTAATTATAATAATAAATAACTTTTAATTACTAAATTTTTTAAATAAATGTGTTAATTATAATTAAATATTCACGGACATTTCACACATCACACTCTAATACCAAACTAAGCATAGCTTGTACTATGGGAACTAGATTGCTGATAATGAAAATATCCTATCAGCAATCCAGTTCCCATCTTTAGTTTGGGACTAGAGTGTGATGTGTCAAATGTCCGTGTATATTTACTATTTAAATACACTTTTTTGTCCGAGAATATTTATTTATTATTAACACATTTTTACATATTTAAATGTTGGAGCTTCAGTGAGACAATTTACTATTTAAATGCACTTTACATAAAATCAGCATCCTGTACAGTAATGAGAGCGGTATGAAGGTATATTTTGATACCTGCTTGAATTATATACATCTGTATACATATATAAACATTTATATTTATATCCAGAAACGTCTGGTTCTGAGTGGTACGTGATCAGAATATTTCGTTCCCTGAATGTGTTATATGTTGTTAGTTTTTAAAATTTGTAGAAAATATTTTAAACCCATGGCAATGTTTGTATGATGAACATAAATATTTGTTCTGTTTGGTGTTACTATGTATTCTATAAATAATGCTGGACAATCCACACAACGCCATTTAGCCCCAAGCTTAGCAGAGCTTGTGTTATGGGTACTAGAAGACTGACATACTTAATACAATACATTACATAGATATACATATATTATACAGAACACCCGGAATAAATATTGCAGATCGTACAAACATTTATCCCAAGGCGGGAATCGAACCCGCAACCTACGCGTCGCAGACGGACCTTCGCCCGTCGCGGCACATCGGTCGACAAATCGATAAATTAAAAAAAAATGTAAGTATATAAGTATTCTATCAGCAATCTAGTTCCCATAGTACAAGCTTTGCTTAGTTCAGGACTAGTATGTGATGTGTGAAATGTCCGTGAATATTTATTTATCTAGAGACAAAATCACGAAAATTCAATTATAGATAGTGTTAGCTTATGCATCTATAAATAATATTTTGTTTATAATAATATAGTTTTTTTAATATTTGGCGCCATGTAAACCAATGCCATTTCTTTTTTACTAATTCGAAAGCGAAGCCTCACGTTTACGACGGATAGCTGGATTTCGATATAAATTACACTTTTTTGTAAGTCATCTTGTAGTATTTATTTTGCCAAAGTGTTACTAACTTTTTACAGATAAACCAATCTAAAAATGCACGCGCCTCAACAATAAAAAAGCGGGAGGAACCAGGCCGTAAGTTTGTTGCCCGTTCTTCTAGGCTCTGGTCGCGTGGAACTGGCACCTAGAATCACCTAGTAGGTATGTAAGACGATTCTAAATGATCCTTGTGATTTTATTGAATAAAGAAAATATTTTATGTTGATTTGATATAATAAGTAAATTATAGACGCATTGTGCTAATTGATTTGTCCTCAATATAGACTTTATTTATTTAATTGTGTATCTGTTTGGAAACATTAAATTTTGCAAAGACAAACATTGAATTATAAAACATAAGCTTTAAAATATAAATAAAAGAACTTCCTAAATAAATTCTATAAAAGAAATCTCGATATTGGACCACAGCATTGTATCTTGGAGATTCTTGCACATGGGCCCCAACTTTACCGATAAATAATAAAGTTATAATAAAAAATGTCGCAAAAACAATATTACTTGTATTAATTTAAGTCTTTGGTAGAAGTGCTTTTAAAATGTGACTTTAACTTAGTAATTTTAAATAATAAAATATATTAGTATTGTGGTATTTTAGTTGTTTTGTATATTTTGAAAGAAAACGTTATAAGGTACCTACATGGCTCAATCACCTTCCGTGATCCGTGAATTTTAACAGGCGTCACAGCTCAGTTGGTAGTAGCTCTGCCTTCAAAGCTGTGGGTCGTGGGTTTGGTCCCTTTGATTGTTCTGTAGCACAAGCCTAAAAGATGCAATTGAATTTGAACCTTTTTTCTGATGTCATCGACTACTCTCATCACTTTTCTCTGAAAAAAAATTGAATTTCCCGCTAGAGCGAGACGTATCACTAAATGTGCGAGCCAGAAAAAAACCCAAGCTGTGACACCTGTCAAAATCAATAAAACCTCCTTTTAAAAAAAACAGTGGTCCAACCTTTTCGGAAATTCGGTTAGAAATACAGACATACTATTCCCCAGCCATCGAACCGACCATTAGGGCATGTTTACGACGCGGCCGCCAGAGGGGGCGCTGTTCGTTAATATTTCATCCGCCAACAGTTTTTATCGACTGGAAATGGTCCAGGATATCGATTGGAGTACCACAGACGTAGAAAACTAGACTGACATACCTTCAGATAGACTATCGGCCGGTTTTCGGAAACCCAAATCACGATCCGAGTTTGACACATAGTAATTATTTAATTTTTTCGTTGATCATCGTTCGAGAAACCGGCCTTATGCCTTCAGAATTGACTACTGTGCGGCCTATATAATGTATATGCCAGGCGTCACAGCTCAGTTGGTAGTAGTTCTGCTTTCCAAGCTGTGGGTCGTGGGTTTGAAATCTACCAAGACTATCAGGTCTTCGATTCCCACCTAGAGCAAAAGTTATGTTTTGAACATAATTTTTATACAATTATAAAAGTATTATATGTATGTATTTACAAAAAAAAATGTATATAACTATTCTATCAGCAGTCTAGTAAGCATAGTACATGCTTTGCTTAGTTTGGGACTAGAGTGTGATGTGTGAAATGTCCGTGAATATTTCATTTATTTTATTCGTTTAAACTATTGCATAGCTTCTATCGCGGGCCTTGAGAGTGGAGACAGAATCCAGAAATTCCGTAACGAAATAACCTAACACTGCACAAGCGAAATCCAGCAAAAAATGCTAAGCAATAGCTTTACCGCGGCAGTCCCCGAGTTTAATTTTATATGTATAGCTTCTGTTAATACGGCAGACAATTCTGCCAATGTCAAATGTTAATTATCCTACTACTATTATGTACAATTAATGTAGGTAAATTGCACATTTGGCACTGCCTACGGTGCATCTTTTATATCCGTCGAACACGTCGTCAGTACGCGTTCGACAGCAGTAGCGTGTATTCATATCGTATCAATAAATCATTAATCAGTCTTAATCTCGTATCAATTATCAAATCATATCAATCAATTATCATCTAAAGTTGTAGGGCGGAAACCTTACATCTTTATGGTCCTTCGAGCTACGGTCCTTTATGGTCCTTCGAACTACGGTCCTTTATGGTCCTTCGAACTACGGTCCTTTATGGTCCTTCGAACTACGGTCCTTTATGGTCCTTCGAGAATTTGAGCTATCGTGCGGTAAAGTTTAAATTCAGGACCACGCGTTGCAGTGACCTAGTTACTTTAACACGCGTTTCCTGTGAATTTACCGTGTGACGTTCACTAGCATTAAAATTGACTATCAAAAACATTATCATTTTATCAAATCAATCAATAATTCACACAATCATTCGTGTAAAGTGTTTAGTGCCTTTGTGTGAGTGAAATCATAATCATCATCACGTAAGGTAGTATTGAAGCCTTCGTGTAGTAGCAGTATCAAGGTAACTTTCCTAAGCTTCTCGAGTGCGATAGCAAATCGGTTTAATCGGCCTCCCACCAGCGGGTCTCACCAATTAAACTGAGAAGGTGCATATATCGCGCAAGGGAAACCTGGAAAAGCATCATCACTATCATTGAGCAATATTAAATAGGTACCTAGCTTCCTGCTTCGCTCAGCAAAACCGAACGCAGCATACAACTGTAAGTAAGTACTAGAAAATGGAAGACCTATTAGCAACCCAGCAACAGATCATTAAGGAAGTGGAAAGGTCGATAACTAACTTTGGAAAGGAGGGATCGGAGAGGAAAACCCCGCAGTACGCCAAGAAGAAGCTCGACACTCTTACAGCCCTCTATGGAGAGTTTGAAAGCAATCATAGTAAGTTGTGTCATTACGAGTCAGATCACCCCTACTTCAAGGACAACTACTACGAAGGTTTCACAAAAATGGCAAAGGAGCTCCGAGATAAAATCCAACCCTACCTTATAGAAGATAAACCATTGTTGAAGCCAGCCAGCCCAGGCTTGGCTCGCTCATTCGAATGGTCGCATACCGCTGGAACAGGGACGCCTCAGGCACAGCAGCCCCCGCAGGCACCGCAGCGTACAGCAAACATCGATCAATATCAAGCAAGTACTTCTAATCAGTCGGCCATCGACAAAGTTGACCGAGGTAACACTACAAAACTAGACGAAATGTTTAGAAAACAAAAGAGCAATTTTAAAGCACTAGCAAGAGCATTAGATAGCATCAAGGTGTCTTCATTATCAGAAAAATGGGAATTCGAAGACGCACTTAATACTATTAAGGTTCGCTGGTCCGTTGTAGACACTTTACATTGGGAAATAGACAGCGAACTTATCAACGACAATTATGAGTATGAGAGTACATATTATGAGTATGAAGAAAAGTACAATGCCATCAAGAAAAGTATTAATAGCAGTATGTGGTCAGTTAAACATCGTGAAAAATCAACTCCGGCTATGGAAATTCCAGTTTTTCATGGTTACTTTAATCAGTGGATGTCCTTTAAAGATTTATTCACAGAAGCCATTCACATAAACAAATCATTATCAAATTCACAAAAAATGCAATATCTTAAAAGTAAGGTCAAAGGACAACCAGAAAAACTGATACAACATCTAAATATCAGCCACGACAACTACGAAACATGCTGGGAAATACTTAATCAAAGATATGATAATAAAAAACTTATTCTTAACTCTCATTTAAACATACTCCTATCAATCCCTAACATGCAGCATCAATCATCAGCATCTATCAAAAATCTTCACGATACAACAAACGAGTGTTTAAATGCCATCAAAAATCTAAGCATAGATACTTCGAACTGGGACCCTCTTATAATTTATCTATTGTCACAAAAATTGGACGCGGACACCCATAAGGATTACGTAGAGTATGTTCAAGATCCCAAAGATGTTCCAATTTTATCAGACTTCTTGAAGTTCCTTGACTCAAAATTCACAGCATTAGAAGCATCCCGTCGTGTTCGTGGAGAAACATCAAAATCATCTCAACAAGAAACAAATAAGAAATCTAATGATCAAAAGTCTAATTACAATTCATTTAATAAATCAAGTAACTATCAATCAAACAGCAAATCATTTTATGTTTCTATGCTAAAATGCCCACAGTGCAACAATCAGCACAAAATATTTCAGTGCCAAATATTTAATCAATTAAAACCTGCTGATAAACTAAAAAGTGTTGCGAAACATAATTTATGCACAAATTGCTTATATGATCATAAGGGAAAAACATGCTTTTCAGAAAAAAGATGTCAACAGTGCAAAGGTAATCATAATACACTTTTGCACGAGGCATGTGTGAATGAACCTGAACTAGAGCATTCTAGCAACAATAACGTATCACATGTATCGGGAGATAATCATCCAGAAATTATATTAGCAACAGCACAGGTTCAGGTAGAAGCTGAAGATGGATCAATCATAAAGATGCGCGCCCTTATAGACCAAGGGTCACAGACATCTTTGATTACAGAAAATGCCGCGCAACGCCTAGGGTTGGCACGTAAACGTTGTAAAGGTGTTATTTTTGGAATCGGAACAAAGGAAAATAACTGCAAGGGTGTTATCAAGATCACAGCAAAATCAATGTACAACAATTACACGTTTAGCACTGACGTACTTATCATGAAAAATTTAATTAATAACCTACCAAACAGAACATTTGAGAAACCGACATGGTCCTACCTAGAAGGTATTCAATTAGCAGATCCGGACTTTAATATCAGTCGTCCAGTAGATATTTTACTAGGAGCCGAGAGTTACTCTAAAATCATCTTAGGTGGCATTATCAGAGAAAATGACTCAATGCCTATCATACAACAAAGCCGTCTGGGTTGGATTATTTGCGGAAATATGAAATCCTATCAGTGTAATGTTGTCATCAATAACATCGAACAAATCAGTAAATTTTGGGAAATTGAAGATATTGCCGAGAACACCGCCGTAAATATGTCTACGGAAGATCACTTCTGTCTCCAGCAATATAAGACAGAAACTACACGACAGGATGGTCGTTACGTCGTTAGACTACCCCTTAAACCTGAAATCAAAGAAAAACTAGGTGAATCAAAGCAAAAGGCTGTAGGACAATTTTATCAACTAGAGAAAAAAATTCAAAAGAATGAAAACATAGCAAACGATTACAAACAATTTATCAATGAATATCAGCTGTTAGGTCATATGAGGTCGAGCGGAAGTAACTTGACACCAAGTTATTACTTACCGCATCATTGTGTGCAGCGCGCGGAGTCCACTACTACTAAACTTCGTGTCGTATTTAATGCGTCATGCAAAACGTCATCAGGTTACAGTTTAAATGATCTTATGTACAGTGGACCTAACCTACAAGCAGATTTACTATCACTTATTTTGAGATGGAGGCAATATAAAATAGCATTTACCGCCGACATTGAAAAAATGTTTAGGCAAATACTTTGCCATGAAGATGATCAAATATATCAAAAAATAATATGGAGAGATAATGAAAATCAATTATTAAAGGAATGGAAACTTACCACCGTGACTTATGGGACAAAAGCGGCACCATTCCTAGCCATGATGACCCTCAAGCAACTAGCACTTGATGAAGGCCAAAAATATAAAGAGGCAGCAAAAATCTTGGATAATGACTTTTACATGGATGACTTAATCAGTGGAGCACACAGCATCGAATCAGCAAGACAAATCATTTCAGATCTGATTGACCTCTTAAAGTCTGGAGGTTTTAATTTAAGAAAATGGTCATCTAATGAGAAGGCATTATTAGAACAAAAGAACAATGATCAGATAAAATCATCATCATCATCAGCATTTGACTTTAGACATCAAGAGTCAACCAAAGCACTTGGACTTCAGTGGGATCCACAAGAAGATGTTTTCACATTTAAATTAAAGATCAACACATCATCATCAAAACCAGCCACAAAACGATCACTTTTATCTGAGATATCAACAATCTTCGATCCACTAGGTTGGCTGTGTCCTGTGACAACTAAACTGAAACTATTATTTCAGTTAGTTTGGCAACAAAACATTCAATGGGATGAACAAATTCCATTAGCACTAAACAACGAGTGGTCAAAAATCAAGCAAGATCTTGGAGAAATCGATACTCTCAAGATACCAAGGTGGCTAGAGAGTAATCAAAATAATAGCATAGAGCTACACGGATTCTGCGATGCTTCTGAGAGCGCCTACGCCTGTGTTATTTACAGCAAAATTAAAAACACAGATAAAACCGTGATCATAGCAGCAAAATCAAGACTAGTGCCTAAAAAGAAAAGCGTTTCACTTCCTAGACTTGAGCTTTGCGCAGCACTACTGCTTTCAAATCTTATGAAAGTAGTACAGCATAATTTATCAGGATACCATATCACAACACACGGATGGTCAGACTCGACAGCGGTATTAGGATGGATAAATGGTGATCCTAACCGTTGGAAACCATTCGTATCAAACCGAGTACAAAAAATCAATGAAATCATACCAGCAAAATATTGGCAGTACGTGAAATCTGCTGAAAATCCAGCAGATTGCGCAAGTCGTGGGATTACTGCATCACAACTAAAAGATCATAAACTTTGGTGGAACGGACCTACATTGTTATTTCACCCACAAAAAATCAATCAAGCCGTAGTCTATGACACGAATCAAGAAGTGAAGAAATATTATCATACTAACGTTTCTACACTGTGTCAAGACAGTGACGTCATCGGTGAGCTTATCAACAAACACAGCTGTCTTACTCGAGTGACGCGCATTGTTGCGTGGATATATCGTTTATCACATTTCATTCAAAACCGGCACCAGCTCGCATATTTAACAGCGCTAGAAATAAAATCAGCAAAAATCAAATTAATCAAATACGTTCAACGACAATCATTTTTAGAAGAAATAAATTCATTAAAAAATCATGCGAAATTAAAATCCACCAGCAAGCTGCTTTCGTTGAACCCATTTCTAGATCCAGATCATTTATTAAGGGTTGGTGGCAGATTATCAAATGCGAACATAAGTGAAAACATGAAACATCCTTTCATAATTCCACACAACCATCACTTCACTGACCTGTTAATCGACCACGCACACAAGGTGACTCTGCATGGAGGAGCTCGATTAACTCTAACGTATCTCAGACAAGAGGTGTGGATTATTGGAGGAATAAGAGCAGTTAAGAAGAGAGTTCACAACTGTATCACGTGCAGAAAACATCAACCTATCAAACTGAAACAAATCATGGGAAATTTACCATCAGCACGGTGTAATCCGACGCGACCTTTTTATCACACTGGCGTTGATTTAACAGGATTCATCAGCGTGAAAGCAAACGCCGGTCGAGGTATAAAAACCATGAAAGGGTATGTAGTGGTCTTTGTATGCATGGTGACAAAGGCCATACACCTGGAACTTGTATCAGATCTAAGTTCAACTGCATTTTTATCATCATTGAGGCGTATGGCCGCCCGGCGAGGCACCCCGCGTCACATCTACAGTGACAACGGAACCAACTTCGTCGGGGCCAATAAGCTCCTAAATCAGGAAACTATAAACCTAAAAAGCACACTAGATGATGCGTTTTACTCCACAGTGGCTGAAATGCAGATAGAGTGGCATTTCAACGCACCGTCCTGGCCCAGTGCTGGAGGATTATGGGAAAGTGCAGTAAAAAGTCTGAAACATCATTTTCGTAGAGTGATTGGAGAGCAAAAACTAACATTTGAAGAGCTGTCAACACTTCTTGCACAGATCGAAGGATGCCTAAACACAAGGCCCCTATGCGCTCTGAGAGAAGATCCAGATGATATAAACTGCTTAACACCATCTCACTTTTTGTCTAGCGGTCCGGTTCTTACAATCGTGGAAACCGAAACAGATCAACGCACAAGATGGCAATTAGTTCAGAAAATCTTCAAAGACATTTGGAAAAGATGGCAAACAGAGTATTTATGTCAGTTATCAAATCGCAGCAAATGGCAGCAAGCAGAGACTAACATTGGACTAAATGACATCGTGATCATTCACGACGCGAATGTACCAGCCGGGAAGTGGGCTATGGGCCGAGTGATAGAACTGCATCCCGGCAAGGATGACTATGTTCGTGTAGTTACGCTAAAAACAAAGAACGGAGCTATCAAAAGACCAATAGTTAAACTATCAAGGCTACCTGTTAATGAAAAGCAAGCACCAGCATCATTGAACTAGACACTGCAGCGAATCATAGTGCGCGCAGTAAAATCTAGAGAAGTAGACGTAACTACTTCATCTATTATCGATTCGTTAAAAGTGAAGTGCAGTGATTGAAATATTTTAAGCAAGACATTGACTTTATTTTATTATTGTGATTTTATACTTTTACACGACTATTTGTTTTATCATTTTTAAGCTACTTGTTTTACATTTATATCATTTAAAATCATGTTTAATTATATTCTTCTCCCTCGGGAGCATGTACAATTAATGTAGGTAAATTGCACATTTGGCACTGCCTACGGTGCATCTTTTATATCCGTCGAACACGTCGTCAGTACGCGTTCGACAGCAGTAGCGTGTATTCATATCGTATCAATAAATCATTAATCAGTCTTAATCTCGTATCAATTATCAAATCATATCAATCAATTATCATCTAAAGTTGTAGGGCGGAAACCTTACAATTATAAACACGAAAGTTTGTATGGATGTATGTATGTTTGTTACTCTTTTACGCAAAAACTACTGAATGGATTTTAATGAAACTTTACAATAATGTAGATAATATATCAGAATAATACATTAACTATAATTTTTTAAGGTTATTTGAAATAACTCTAACCCCAATAGCGCACTAGCGGCCAGGCCGCAGCGGCCTGGCCGCGCGGCTGGCCGCAAGGGTTGCGATTTGCAACGCGGCCAAAACGGCGGCCACGATCGTCAGTTGTCGATATTGTCGATCAACAATACGTGCGGCCACCGCGGCTAGTGCGCGCACACTGGTGATTTAACTGGTGACAAAACAATTGATCTCAGTGGCCGCAGCGGCCAGCGACCGAACACTGGCCGCAAATGTGTCGCGTCGATCTCGCTGGCCGCTGCGGCTCGGTGTGGCCGCTGGCCGCGTGCGGCCAGGTGCGCGTGCTCTATGGCGATTTCATACTAATGTATGTATCTCGATGGCCGCTGTGGCGTGGCCGCTGCGGCCTGGCCGCTAATGCGCTATTGCTCCCCCAATAGCGCACTAGCGGCCGAGCCGCTGCGGCCAGGCCGCAGCGGCCATCGAGATACATACATTAGTATGAAATCGCCATACAGCACGCGCACCTGCGGCCAGCGGCCAGGTGCGCGTGCTGTATAGCGATTTCATACTAATGTATGTATCTCGATGGCCGCTGCGGCGTGGCCGCTGCGGCCTGGCCGCTAGTGCGCTATTGCTCTTAAGAATCAAAGTCCTGATTGACGGCTGACGTACAAGCCACAACCCAACTGGTCCTAGAGACTTGAAGTTTGGAGAATGTGTTCCTGGAGTGACGTGGACGCTCACTAAGAAAGGAATTTTGGAAAAAAACTAGTAATAATAGGCATCACAATGGGCGGCCTTATCGCTCAGAGCGATCTCTTCCAGGCAATCGAAAAAATTACTTGACACTGAGAAGATTGTCTGATGTACCTATTAACATAAAAACATTTTACTGTCATTTATTGACAGTCTAAGATTGTTTGACTGACAACTTGAATTATCAAAATTAAAAATCTTGTTGATTAAGGTGAAACGTCTCGCTCTAGCGGGAAATTAAATTTTTTTACGGTTTTTTTTTATTGCGGCTGAACTGTTATATCTTTTACTAGTTTAAGCTATTTTGCGAACATAAACAATAATTTTCTGTAACCCTGTATCAATTTTTCAGATTTCTTTATATTAACTTTCTTATAATTAAGTAGCTATCAAAACATAACCGTGACTCTCACAGCCATGACAATCCTAATTTTGACACTTGTCACTCTTATCTGTCAATCTTGACATTGTCTCTATGCTCTCCATCATCAAAGGTATTGAACAAGATCACACAATAGGGTGTTCATTTCTAAGCTGAACAAACGACAGACGAAACTTTCAAAGGAAGTTTCTGTCAGGAAGTCCATGCAGATAGTGACATGTGGACACGCCCATTTGGGTGGGCGTGGCTTAAACGGGGCGTGATGAGATCTTCGAATGTTGGATGCGCTATTTGTGAATAAAATTATTTGTCACAATAATTAAAAACCACTTTTTACAAAAATAAAGAAAACTGTCGTCAGTCGATCAGTAGCAAGTAATGTTAACTAATTATTACAAAAATAAATAAAACTCAGAGGTGACCATGAACAAATTTTAAAATTTAAAAGAATATTATGATACTCAGTGTTAATTATTAAGTCTTGGGCTGTTATTAGATTAGTGATTATAATAAATAAATAATTAATTGTAAGTCCCTAAATTTAAGTTAAACTATTGTACGCCCGAAATGTGTTGAACTATTCATATAATAAGATCTCTATACATAGAGATCTTATAACTTTATAGCACAGTTTTACAATTATTAATATTTTTATTCTTATTCTAAATGTAAGTCTACCAGAAATTTTGTTCCCATAGAATTATGTATGTATTAGGTATATTTAGTTTTCTATTTATTTATTTTGATGTAGGTATTTATGTATTACATTAATATAATATTCCTCAATAGCTAAGTCCTTTACCGCATACACCCCCGACCCCTTTTCTAAATTTATCTAGTTTTCTCCATCCAAAGGTTGCCTGGAAGAGATCGCTATTGAGCGATAAGGCCGCCCATTGTGCATTTATATTCTAACTATTGTTCTACTTGTATTTTTTGTTTTGGTGTAATTTGTGTACAATAAAGCGTTATTCATTCAATTATTTAGTTTGTGACTAGAGTGTGCTGTGTGACATAGCTAATGTAAACGAATAGATACTTTTCAAAAATGAGCAAAACCAACTTCAAAACACTGATATCGCGATTACGAATCTACACGACACGACACGACAAATACTACTAAAAAAGAACAAATCAAATATTAATGAAGATAATAATAGACAGGCGTCACAGCTCAGTTGGCAGTAGCTCTGCCTTCCATGCTGTGAATCGTGGGTTCGATTCCCACCCAGAGCAAATGTTTGTGCAATGATCATAAATATTTGTTCTGTGTCTGGGTGTTTCTAAGTAATGTATGTATGTATGTATTATCAAAAAAACACGCCACACGTCCACAACTATAGCAAAACGTGTCGTTACAACTTTTGGTCTTATTTTTTCCGTCTGGCAACGCAACTAATTTGCAACTAATTTGCCAATGTCTCCGACATTTATGGTGTTTTACGTCCTTTATTTGTGCTCAAACCCTGAGTGACGAGTTTGAGTCCTGTCATTGCCAAATTTTTGGATAGATTGACACATCCAAAAATATATTGTTCTCACAATTCTTCTTCCTCCATCCTATCTCCCTGTAGGCGTGAAAGCATGTCCTCATTGGCTCCCCACACAGAAATCAATACCCCACAGACAACAGCACAGTTACCCTGGATTTTATGAATGTTTTATACGAACAGACATCTAGATTTTACTGTAGGGGATTTGGTAAACTCAAATTTTGCGGTAGCTCTACCATGAGTTTTTACTATACTATATTTACTAGATATACTCGCTAGCGTCTGTAGTTAAAAAAATGTATGAAGATTTGTACAGCGCCTCTAGCGGATAGTTGGGTACTAAAATTCGTCATACTAATATTTACGTAACTACTGTAGTAAAGTCAGGCGATTTTACTGTGACAACTCACGGTAGAGGTACGGGTTTTTTTATATTAGTCTGAAATTGTTGCAAACTGAGACGAAGCTAGCGTGTAGAAAGCCCTTTGAAAGCGACGATGGGAATGCAGCGCAACACAACGCCTACGTCCAGCAGTATAGTTATAAATAATGCTGGACAATCCACACAACATCATCTAGCCCTAAGCTAAGCAGAGCTTGTGTTATGGGTACTAGAAGACTGACATAAGTATCTACTTAATACAATACATTACATAGATAGATACTTTTTATTATACATATAAAACACCCAGAGCACCCGGAATAAATATTTGCAGATCGTACAAACATTTATCCCAAGGCGGGAATCGAACCCGCAAACTCCGCGTCGCAGGAGGACATTCGCCCGCCGCGCCACATCGGTCGTCAAAATGTATTATTAAAAAGTTATTACATACATAAATATTCATAAATATTTCACAGCACCATCTAGTGCCATAAGACATTGCTGTAATATTTTGCACAAAAACTTCAAACTACCCTCATTTGTATGCAAAAAGCATTGAAACGTCAAAACAATTTTATATTTTACAATCAAAAGCGAATTGTAAACTTAATAGTTTGAAACGTCTGTGTTTACTGAAATAACTGAAAGATTTTAACGACTAATAAAAGCTCTTGTACGTTTCAGAACAGATTTTTATATACACTTACTTCTATACTTAATATTATAAAGAAGTAAAGTTTGTGTGTTTGTATATTTGTTAAATTGTAAGGGGTAATCTCGGGATCTACTGAACCGGTTTTAAAAATTCTTTCACCAATAGAAAACCACATTATTGCTGAGTGTCATAGGTTATATAAAAAACCGAAAAATAAAAAGGCTTTTACGTGGTAGTCCGTTTTGCAAAGTGAATCGGAGAAAAAACGCTCGAATTATGATTAACGAAGTGGGCACGGGTCAGCTAGTACATTATAAAGCAGAAAGATTAGTATTGTTTTGTGTGTATGTTTGTGACGAATAAACTCAAAATTACTGCGCCGATTTCAAAAATTCTTTCACGATTAGAAAGCTGCATTCACTCTGAATAACATAGGCTATATTAATAGATAGAAAAGATTAGGGATCCTTCCTAAAACTTTAGTAACGTAACCCAATGTCCATCTGTGCGAAGCCGGGCCGGGCCGCTAGTTATTAATAAAATAAATAATTAATGCTGGACAATCCACATAACATCATCAAGCCCCATACTTAATACAATACATTACATAGATAGATATTTTTTATTATACATATAAAATACCCAGAACATCCGGAATAAATATTTGCAGATTGTACAAACATTTATCCCAAAGCGGGAATCGAACCCTCAACCTTCCGCGTCGCAGGCGGACCTTCGCCCGCCGCGCCACATCGGTCGACATTTTATACCTATGACATTTTGTAAATACTGTAACATTTTTCATGATATTAAAAGTATTTCAATTTTTTTACAATATTATTTAACTAGCCTCCTCGTGGCGCACACCGGTAACAGCTAGGCACGGTAAAGCAGTGTCTAGTCTGGCTAATCTTTCCAACACGATGCTACAACAAAATACAGTTGTAGCATCGACACGATAAGAAGAAGAAGCTATACAAAAGCGTATCAAGTGAGCTGTGAGGCAGTGAATAGATACGTATTGTACCACTATGGCTTAGTACGTAGCTAAGCCACAGTGGTACAATGGTACAGCTGAACACAATAACTTCACAAACAAAAGAACCCTCTCGAAAACAAAAGCAACAAGTACTTATTGCAAAATTATACTAAGGGTAGGTAGGTATAGCTTACAGAGGGATGATAAAATAGGCATAGGTTAGTATGAACAATAAAAAAGACTACGAAATGACGAGTCATGACGCTGCAACGTTCGGCTGTCGAGCTAGCGTTTGACGCGCAGTGTAAATCGAACACGATATAATTTACTTTACGATCGTAACTTTATGTGTATTATTACTAAGTTAAATTGACACCGCACTGGAACTTCAGTACTTAATTTAGTTTAATAGTAATTTTTTGTAAGAAGGATCATATAAAAAACGGTAGGAACCAGGCCGTAAGTTTGTTGTCCGTTCTTGTAGGCTCTGGTCGCGTGGAACTGGCACCTAGAATCACCTTGTATGTAAGACGATTCTAAATGATCCGTGTGATTTTATTGAATAAAGTCTATGCTAAAGTTTGAGTTTGAAGTTGAGGACATATCTTGTGAGCTTCTCATCATTTATTGAGTATGGCTCTGTTCATTACCCTCTTATTGTACGTCCGGATTGGACAAACTGTATAAACTTGTACCACTTATAATTAAGATCTTTTATGTACAACAGTTATCTAACTATAAAATATTTCTGATTTCTGAAAGAAATGTTTGACTTTGACTAACATTTATTCGCCCGCCCCCTCAGACTGTACCCCTATATTATAACTCTAAGGTTTGTTTGTCTGTCTGTCGCGGGACGGACTCATTTGAATAAACGTTTCGCTGGGCACGGCTTAAAAATACTGAGATT
Source organism: Ecliptopera silaceata (assembly GCA_932527185.1). Taxonomy (NCBI): domain Eukaryota; kingdom Metazoa; phylum Arthropoda; class Insecta; order Lepidoptera; family Geometridae; genus Ecliptopera; species Ecliptopera silaceata. The sequence continues at coordinate 694,601 of OW052217.1, read as the reverse complement.
ATGATACAATAGAGTGGATAAGAAAGAACTTTTATTCACAAACGTATGACTATTACAGTATTTACAAAATGTACATAATAATAATAATAATGTAATAATAATATGTACTAATAATAATATTATAAAGAAGTAAAGTTTGTGTGTTTGTATATTTGTTAAATTGTAACGGGTCTAGGGATCTACTGAACCGATTTTAAAAATTCTTTCACCAAGAGAAAGCCACATTATTGTTGAGTGTCATAGGTTATACGTGTCACTTAGTCCGTGTTGCAAAGTGAATCGGAGAAAAAAAAAAGGTAGCACTCCGGGAGTGCCGGCAGAAGTGAAAACTTCAATATTAACGTTGTGTTTAATTATAAGTATAAAAGTACTATCATTTATGAGGTAGAATACAATGTTTATGTTTTTATTTTTTATTATTTTTCGCCCTGTGCCGCCTAAACAGAGCAGCACACTCAGGCACGGTAGAAAGAGTGGGAGATACTAGTTCCTCTCCCTTCCCCTCGATCTTACGCTTTTTCGATCAGCATCACGTGACCCTGACGCGAGTTTGAAAGTTTTTACCCACCCAGCGCCGCTAAAGAAGTTTTCACTTCAAAAACGGTCGAATTATGCCCAACGAAGTGGGCACGGGTCAGCTAGTAGGTTTATAAAATAAATAAGAAACAGTTGAGCTATCCACAGACCGTTGCAATCGATGAAAAACGCGGCAATGAAGCCAGAATTGAGAAATAATTATTAAAATATTTTTATGATATATCAAAATTGGCGGAAAAATTGTGTTACATACAAGAGAACATACAATTGAATTGAGAACTGCATCCTTTTTTAAAATCGGTTAACAAAGAAACAAACGAAAAAAATTATTTTCATAATTGGTGAAATAATCGAGTTTCCGAATTAATAATTAAAGAGAGTTTGCGTTTGAGTAATATTTCAAGTTGAATGTACGTCTTATCAGAGACTAGTAATATAAATAGACTGCCAATCTCATACAAAAAAACGTGACTCGGAAAAAGGTGAAATCCGAGAGTTGTAGTGGCTTATTTCTAGATGGCGCTGAAAAATTATCGTAAAAATTATCCTAACAGCACTAAAAGCCAAAAAATCTGTATTATTTCTGTGTTAGTGCACACCAACATTTTTATTGTATTTTTAGGTGATCGTAAACAATGATTTATACCATAGGTTTGATCGGAATACAGCGCCATCTAGAAATAAGCCACTACAACTCTCGGATTTCACCTTTTTCCGAGTCACGTTATTTTGTATGAGATTGGCAGTCTATTTATATTACTAGTCTCTGGTCTTATCCATACTAATCCATCTTAAGATTTGAATACGGCGGCTGCGCCAAGAATCTGTATAAAATACCAATTATTCTAGTATTTTACATGTTTATTTCCATTTGTATTCTAACTCACAATTCTATTTGTATTTTACCGTATTTTGGTTATAATTTTGTTGGTTTGCACACTATACGATACGATAACTACCACGATACTGAGCCCGCAAAATAAAAAAAAAATACATAGTAACACCCATAACAAATATTATTTCATCACACAAGCATTTGCTCTGGGTGGGAATCGAACCAACGACCCACAGCATGGAAAGAGTTACTACGAACTGGGCTGTGATGCCTGTCGATTAGATTAGATTATTAAACATTAATGTACTAGTTGACCGACAATTTAGCACGATCGGGGCCCTCAACTCAATAATTATATTTATTATTTATTTATTTAGTAACCTCGGCGGAGGCGTCTGCATTTTTAGAATGATGTATGTCATCGGCTAGTAGATTAGTCTACGACTATTACACGATCGTTTAGATGTCGTATCGTCAGTATTAAATCAGCCGCTTGAGTTACAATCGGGAAAATTAGAAAAGTTTTTTATTTCAGTAATTATTTTAGGTTTATTATTTTTGTGCGACCCGAAGTTTTTATTTAAGTTAAGTTACTTAAAAATATAGGTTACTTCTTTTAAGCGAAGTTATTTTTTAATAAAAGTAATGTCATAAAATTCATTTCCATCTGAGGCCCTACTTAATACATTCGGAAGCAATCTTATATGTGTTATTCTGATGTATAAACTACATTATTGTAAAGTTTCATTAAAATCCATTCGGTAGTTTTTGTGTGACAAAGTAACCTAGACATCCATACAAACTTTCACGTTATTGATAACTTTATTCACAAACAAACTTAAGACTATTACAGTATTTACGAAATGTATAGGTATATACAATATACATAAGATGTGTACATATACAAAATACGTAAGAAACGGCTGAGCTATCTACAGACCGTTGCACACGATCTATAGATAGCTCAACTGATCAAAATCAGTAGCAATATTGCGTACCCAAGATACTGCATTGCCGCGCTGAATAGCAATGCTGATACCTTGATATACTTACATATTAATAATTATATCTTTAGAATATATCTACTGTAGGAAACTAAACATTAAATGTATACATCAACCCTCAGTTCATAGCGAGCGAAACAATACAAGTCGAGTCGTTTCCGACGTCCTTTGCATCGACTTTCGAGTTACTATTGCAACTCGATTGATACTCGTTAGCAATTTTTTTTACATAAACTTCGAGTTTAGTATTTGGAGAACATGACTTCAGTTATTTAAATTGTAGTAGATTTTTTGTATCTTAGTTTATTAAATAATATATAATCACGGTATTCACTTAACACGCTCTAGTTTAACTAAATGAATAAATATTCATCAACATTTCACACATCACACTCTAGTCTTAAACTAATCAAAGCTTGTACTATGGGAACTAGATTGCTGATAGAATACTTATATACAATTTTTTTAAATACATTGAATACCTATTCAATGTATTTAAAAAAATTGTGTTGTGTCTGGGTGTTCCTATGTACCTACATAGGAACACCCAGACAAGAAGACATAGGAAGACCCAACAAATATTTATGTTCATCACACAAAAAATCGCTCTGAGTGGGAATCAAACCCACGACCCACAGCATGGAAGGCAGAGCTACTAACTGAGCTGTGACAACTGTCAAAATATACATCGATAAAAAGAACAAAAATCTTATTTTTATGTTTATTATCGAGTTTCATGCGAAAACTTATAGTAATAAAAAACACATCTTACATTCTACAATAACGACTCTCCTCGTGTGTAGATGACCTAAATGATAATGATTCATTATAAATCAAGTAGAATCACAATATGACTGATATCTTTTGTGATTTTAATTAACTTTGAAACTCAACACGTCATTCTAATTTCCTCATATGACTTGATAAAATAATGGCGTCAATTCCAATATGTTCTTGGAACGAAGTTCCTTATCGCGGGTTGCGAAAAGGGGCTAGACGGAAAAAATTAAGACCAAAAGTGGTAACGACACTTTTTGCGATAGTTGTAAGCCGTGCGGTGCATTTGTCTCTCATAGAAAGCAAGCCAGTTTCGCATTGAACCGTGTGGTGTCGCGTCGATTATTTTTGTTGAGTGTATACAGGTTTTTGACGTGACAACGTCTTATTCGATAGAGCCGGCTGCACGCACGCACGAAAAAACATGACTCATGCGGCGTTACCTCGCTCTGAGGCGTTCCATGTAAGGCTTGAAGTGCAAGCGAGAGCGCAGAACGAGCGTCAAAGAAGCACAATCGGCCTTTGCGTTCGTTGTCACGTTCAACTATCGTCAGTAAACCGACTTTACAGACAACCATTTTTTTTTGTACATATTAAATATTAATACTAATTAAACTTCGTTCCATCCCGCTATTACATTGGCTTATTATATACTTAGGTACTATTGTTCCTTGCTCGTTCTTCTAGGCTCTGGTTGCGCGGAACTGGCACCTAGAATCACCTAGTATGTAAGACGATTCTAAATGATCCGCGTGAATTTACTGAATAAAGAAATATTTTATTTTGTCTTTGTTTATTATTTATTATGTTTGAATTATTGTATGTATTCTAAATATAGTTTCTTTATTAATTTCAACAGAATTCCCCTTAAGATCTGAAATCGAAATCTACAAACTAGCAGTCGTTCGTATCGTACAACAAAACGTTCCGACACGACAACTAAACGCAGCGTCAGCCGGAAACGCCCGACGTCGCATTTCCGGTCAACCGTTAAATTTGAATTTCAAACTGATAGCGCAGTCCGCTCCAGACTTTTGTTGGGTGCGGACGTGTCGCCGGTGTCTGCCGGAAATTGATTGAAGTTAGCTGAGGTTTGATAACCTGCCTGGGTATCCTGACAACTGAAATGTTTTTGAACTGTTATTTGATCGAATTGCAGTTCAGTTTTCTTCTTCATCTTTTTTTGATATTTTGAATGATCGATTTTCATACCGTTTGATAGAATTAACGAAAAATCAGGTAGGCCATGCTCAAATCAGGTAGGTCATGCTTAAATCAGGTAGGCCATGCTCAAATCGACATTTTTATCAGCTCAGTCATAATTTTATAAAGCTCAGTCACGTCAGTCCACAAAAATGTCACGGAATACTGATGAGTTACTATAGTAAAATCATCGAAAACTGAACTGCAACTGAAAGGATATTCGGTCAAGCAAGTTTCCCCTTGCCGGATAGCCCCCCTGGCTAGGGATTGGCTTTTATAAATAAACAGGATACTTTGTTAATATATGGTAATTTTCACGATATACGAAATTAAACAAATAATTGTATTCAGTATTTTTGTTGACATCATTATGTACACAGTTAGGTCTTAATAGTACATTAATCAAATCAAATCAAATCAAATTTTTAATGTACCCAAGTTTCGGTGTAGCAATAATAATAATTACAGTTACCTATTTTATATTATATTTAAGGTTTTTTATAATGATATGTAACTGAAATAAAGTATTATTGAATTTTAATAAATAAATAATAAAATAAATAATATTGTTGTACAATCTAAACTAATATTATAAGGAGGGAAGATTTGATTGTTTGTTTGTTTGCATCGAATAGGCTCCGAAACATATGGACCGATTTCAAAAATTCTTTCATTGTTGTGAAGCTACATTATCTGCGCTGAACATAGGCTATATTATAATGATATTTTTAATATAGGCTACCCGTGCAAAGCCGGGGCGTACTACTAGTTACTTATAATAAAGATAATAAATTTTGCCTGGATAAGATTAATCTCAACGATAAGGCCGCCCATTGTGTTGCCTATGTTTTATGTGTTTGTATGCTATTAAAAATCATCTAATTATGTACATTGTACATACAAATAAAGACTAAAAATAATAACTAAGTACTTAATGCTAGATAATATTTAGCAGGCCATTATTAAGAATTAGGTATCTGCTAAACAAAGTTTTCATTTTATAAGATACATTTAAAAATCAATATCACGTTTTCGTTTTTAAAAACCAATTTACAAGATGGGGTTACGACTCCGCCAAATCGACCTGTCAAACTTGACAGATGACAGCAGTTTGCGCGCCAAACGATATTCCAAGATGGCGGCTACGTGTCTTATCTCGAAGTGCAAATTGTTTTCAACGTGTGAGCTTTTAAGTTTGAATTTAGAAATTATATGAATGGTAGAAGACAACGAATATTACTATTTTAATCTTTTTAAATATCTATCATAGTTCAATGCACTTACAAAATAAAATTTGACGTATCAATAGTATTTTGATGTGCCTAATTGATTTCTGTTTATTAAGTTATACAAATCATAAAATTTTCTGTGAAAATAGCTTTAAGAACCAGAGTAAATAAATAAATATACAAATGACAGCCGACTTGACTGAGATATTAAAAATAAACACTTGACTCTGACAGAATTGCATGTTACAATGAAGGGCATATAAAAAAGAAGAAAAATACATTATTATCATCGGAGCTTTTATCGTATCGGACAGATGTCGTTATCGGACGGTGTGTTAACGCTTATTGTACTCGGTACATTTAACAACACAGAGGCGGCTCCACTTATTGAATAGTAAGATAGTAACTTTAATTAGTTTATTTTGCATTGTTTTAACCTGCGCCGTCTGGTACAGTCTGCGCCATCAATACATATATATATTTTAAAACAATTGAATAAATAAATATTGCTGGACAATCCACACAAAATCATCTAGCCCCAAGCTAAGCAGAGCTTGTGTTATGGGTACTAGAAGACTGACATACTTAATACAATACATTACTTACATAGATATTTTTTATTATACATATGAAATACCCAAAACACTCGAAATAAATATTTGCAGATCGTACAAACATTTATCCCAAGGCGGGAATCGAACCCGCAACCTCCGCGTCGCAGGCGGACCTTCGCCCGCCGGTAGTGTTTATAGCTACAATCTGAAAAATCAACAATTTTTTTCGCTAAGTGTACACATACAAAACTTATTCAGCCTATTGTTACTATAACTTCTGCTAAATTAAATTTGTTATTCAATAGCATACGATGTTTGAATCAGTGTAGTGCTGCCACGCTGACTTTGCAATAATAAAAAAAACTGGTTTTCATTGATAATTTTCAGTCATAATTTTCATTGATATTAAAATCAAAATTTGGTTTAAACTGTATTAAATTTTAATACAAGATATTTGTTTTCATTCTGGGTTTTGTCAATAATATAAATAATGTTATAAATAATAAAACCTTAGTTACTTTTTACAAAATGGTTTAGCAATGACTCGAGGAAGAAGAAGAATGTTATAATATTCTATATTGCAAAAGATAGTTTTTAGAGATATGCGGAAAATTGAATGTCGTCTGCAGAACCTATAACATAACCTGGAGGATAATTCTCTTGTTTCCTTATTTTTTATTATTTTTATTCGGAATGTAGCTGGCAAACAGGCTGGAGACTATCGTCCAGCAGTGGACTGATATAGGATGATGATGTTTTTATTTTTTTAATTTAAACACTCAATAATACGTGTTATTGTTGTGTTTATCTATGGGTTAACAAAATTTTTTTTTATCTTTCTTTTCTGCCAATAGTATTAAGATTGTATGTTCTTACCTATATTTTATACTAGCTGTTCCCGCCGCGACTTCGTCCGCGTGCCGTTTTAAAGACCGATTTACACATCAACAAGTAAGTACATTAGCGAGTTAACTTACATCATTGGCAAGTTAAGTCGCTTTTTGCGTATGAACGGCAAAAGCGAGTTAAGTAGTAAGTTGTTTAAAAACTTTATTTACAAACAAACTTACGACTATACAGTATTTACAAAATGTACATAGTCATATAAAATATATAAGAAACAGTTGAACTATCTTCAGACCGTTGCAAACGATCTATAGATAGTTCAACTGATCCAAATCAGTACCAATCGGAAGCGTACCCAAGACACTGGCTGCATTGCCGCGCTGAATAGCAATGCTGATACGATGTAATTTAAAAATTTAATTTAATTTAATTTCTAAGGGCCCCCGCGCAAACTGCAAGACTTTTTATCGGCCGATAATTTACTCGGATTAGGCTGAAAGTGCACACACCGAGCCAACTAAACAGTTCGGTTGGTGAACAGGGCGCCAACTATCAACAGCTGGCCGACTATTCTCGAACTGACTGTTTCAAAATACACGCACACGACGCCAAATCACAGAGCGAACTGAACTAATTTTTGAACTAATTTTTTTAATTTATTTTAATGTAAGTTGTTGATTAAGTTGATTTGAATAGATCTCAATCCTATTTTTTGGCGAGTCAAGTACGAAGTAGCCCCCTCCCTCGCGTCTCCCGCACTCCGCCAACTTAACTGGCTGGCTCGGCGCGGGCGACGCCGCCGCCCCGTGTAGACGGGCGAGCTTAGTATAGTTCACAAGGCTAGTCTTCGTCTCCGATCGGCAACTTATGACTTGTACTACTACTGGTACTTACTTATTAATAAAACCGGGCAAGTGCGCACGAAGAGTTTCGTACCGTGGGTATCTATGTCCCGTTGCCCTTATCAATATCGAATGAATAAAAATCACGTTTAATGTATAAGCCCCCTTTAATATTAATTATTCGTGATAGTTAGAGAATTTAAATTAGACAGAAATCAAACACTCAGTAATACGGCCTAGTTTTACCCTTTGGTTACCGAACCCTAAAAACCCAATAACGTAAACTACTAAAACATATGTACCTAATCAAAACTCACTAAATTATCGTTACCGTAAATAAATAAATCAGGCCAAGTGCGACTCGGACTCGCCCGCGATAAGATCCTTACCATACCTATGTAAACGATTAAGAAAAAAAACATTTTTTTATGCGAACCCTCTAAGCATGTTCTGTTTTTAAGTATTTGATAACTATGCTATAGCCGATCATTTTGCAACATCTTGTGTAAAATGAAGTTCTTAGGGCCCCCGCAAACTGCAGACTTTTTATCGGCCGATAGTTTGGTCGGCTTCTTAATCAGTATGGAGAGGAATGCATATGCGCGCACTACAGCGATTCAGTATCAGCTGATAAAAAAGTTTGATGGGCTACCCGATTACATTCAAACTAATCTGTCGGCCAACTATCGGCCGACTGTTAATCAGAATTGGCGCATACACGCCTGCGCATACTTGACGATTGTTTAGTCGGCCGATAGTTCAGTTCGCTCTGTGATTTGGCGTCGTGTGCGTGTATTTTGAAACAGTCAGTTCGAGAATAGTCGGCCGGCTGTTGATAGTTGGCGCCCTGTTCACCAACCGAACTGTTCAGTTGGCTCGGTGTGTGCACTTTCAGCCCAACCCGAGTAAATTATCGGCCGATAAAAAGTTTTGCAGTTTGCGCGGGGGCCCTTAGTTAGAGTGAATCTCAAACTTGATTGAAATCGTCGATAAATAACGCTACTACAAACTTCCTTTTTTTTCCCCACACTCTCTTATTAGTTTTAATTGCAATATTTGGTGTAAAATCAAGTCTTTAATGTGTGTCTCAATTTTCATTGAATTTCGTCGATAAATAACGTTACAGAAAACTTCCCTCTTTTTATTGCGTTCATTAGAGTAAAATTAAGTCATAGAGCGCCTCATAATAATTTCATTAAAATTCGTCGATTGATAACGTTACAAAACACTTGCCCCCTTTCCCACGGAAGAATTTTATAATATTATTAAGTAAGTATTTATATATGTATTTTTTCGGCCGATGATCTCAAGAGACGCAAATATGCAGGTCTCGACAGGACATTACGTATTTACTCCTCTTGGGGTCGAGACTCTAGGTCGGTGGGGTACCGAGGCCCACCGGGTTTTTTTTTCTGGGCGTCTAGTCCAAGCGACGCGTGACCCGAGGGCTGGTGAGTATCTGGCCCAGCGTATCAGCATTGCTATTCAGCGCGGCAATGCAGCCAGTATCTTGGGCACGCTTCCGATTGGTACTGATTTGGATCAGTTGAACTATCTATAGATCGTTTGCAACGGTCTGTAGATAGCTCAACTGTTTCTTATGTATTTTATATGACAATGTACATTTTGTAAATACTGTATAGTCGTAAGTTTTTTTTTTATAAAATATTATTTATATTAAAAACAAACCATCTAAGTAAATTATGTTTTTGTATGAGCCCCTTGATTATTTAACATTTTGTTTTTAAATATTTATTCGTCATCAAAGCGGTAATCGGGTACGCAACCCAAAATAACTTATCAAAATCACTCAATTTAAGGAATCTAATGCTGAATACCGACCGACTTATAACGCATTGCCAAAACGCACCGATAGCGCGTTCTAGGATTACGCAAGTGAGACAGCGCCATCTATTGGTATACTCGAAATTTCAAACATTACTCAATTTTAGGGAAATGGAGATGATTTTGCAAAATCTAAAAATGCAGATCCATTTTATTTCGCGTCAACATTATGCGTACCAAGTTTCAAGTCAATCGGTTCACGGGATAAGATTCTGCATACAAACTTCAAAGCCTTATTTTAGGGCTCCGGAGCGTTATTTCCAAAATTCCTGCCTTAGTACGCCACACAGTCACTCCAAGAACACGCCTTCCAAATTTCAAGTCTCTAGGACCAGCGGTTTGGGCTGTGGCGTGGACGTCAGCCGTCAGTCAGTCAGGACTTTGATTCTTATTAATGAGATAACTACGCATCACATTAGCTATAGATAGGTATCTATTTACATATATTTTATAATTTATTTTATTCTATAAGTACGGTTGTCTGTAAGAAATCGCTGCCTGCGATAAGACCGCCGATTGTAGGACAGCTGCTTAATTAAATTAGTTTTATTAGTTTTGTAAGCCTCTGTAAAGTCTGTCCTCAATAAAGTTTTTTTTTTTTTTTTATAACTATAAGTACTTATTTTTGCAAGAATTTTAAAGATTTTGCAACTTACTTGCAATGTAATGAACAAAATAATATTTAAAACAAATAATATAATATTTCAACTAGTATTTTGTAACAAGAGAATTACCCCACAGATTTGACTTTGCGTTTTGGATACGTGCCATTATAATTACCTGGGGTGCACACGAATACATGTCACAATCGTAAACGTATCGAAACAGTGTCGTATTTGAGATACACTGCGCGTCGACAGCTTTACTGTCGAACGTAGTAACGAAGAACGAAGGAGTATTCAGTTTTTTTTATTGTCATCATTATGTACACAAGGTTTTAATAGTAGTACATAATGTACCCAAGTTTGGGTGTAGCAATAATAATTGGAGAGCGGACCGACTTTTAGCATGCAGTTAATTTAATTTTAAATTCATTTTAATGATTCTGCAAGGAAGCTTCGTTAGTGTAGGTTGGATGTGAGCATTGAGATGACGTCTGATAGAGGAGAGTGGAAGAAGACGTGTTGTACCGACCCCACATGTGGGACAAGGGTAGGAAGATGATGATGATGTCATATTTTTGTCCGATAAATGTATGTTTATATTATCATTCAAAGATTTAAATCTGCTGACCAATTAGTGCATACCCCAAAGCTTATACAGCCCTATTTTAAGGGTATTGTATTGACAGTATTCCGTATATTGTTCCTCTTTAAATGTTTATTTAAAAGCCTTATTTTGTTTGGTGTTAGACCGCAAATAAACCGGACACTATTGAAAGTAGCATTTGGCTTCTAAAGGTATGTTTGTGTATATATTTATTCATTCGTCGTGTCACGGGTTCATTCTCAAACTATTTATGACAGGCGTCACAGCTAGGTAGTAGCTCTGCCTTCCATGCTGTGGTTCGTTGGTTCGATTCCCACCCAGAGCAAATGTTTGTGTGATGAATAAATATCCCGATTTAAGAAAACTATTATATAACCAGCAGCATGGATGACAGACCTAGTGAGTTGTGTATACCTTTATGTAAACTATTCTATATTTTGTTAACAATTTGGATAATATTCCAATTAAATTCTAAAGAGGTAAAGTCAAATAAAACAATCAATATTTCCTCAAAGCTAATTTAAAATTACACACAGCGAAAACAACCAACAACATAAAAACAACGTAAACAACACAAAACAACAACATCCCAACAACAGCACCAATATCGTTACCCTCCCTCTCTTTATCGTGGTCAAAACAAACATTATCAAAAATGGTACAGTAAACCACATACCGGACAGCTAACGCAAAAGATATTAACATATTTAAAATAACTAAAAATATATACAAATCTAGTAATTTTATTTTTTTGTAGCAGCATGCAAAAAGAAGTGTGAGATTTGCAAAAAAAATTAACCACATTAAAGCAATAATAAAACATAAAAATATAGCAAATTCTAATTCTTTTTCGAAGTATGTATCAAAGTCTGGACGTAGACCTGAAAAAAAACAATTATAAACAAAACGGACTATAATCGTTATCTACATAATAAAAAAACATATTTTTAAAGATTACTCAAAAAGTACTAATCAAATCTCAATTAAATTTATATGGGACAACCTCCAAAGTATTATCTATCAAACGATAGAAGAATCGTGAAAATTGGTTAACTATTGTCGGAGTAATCGCGTAACATACAATTAATAAACAAATAAATCTTCATGGACAATTCAAACATCACACTCTAGTCCCAAACTAAGCAAAGCTATACATAGGAATTAGATTGCTGATAGAACACATTTTTTTATAAATACAGACATAGAATACATAGTAACACCCAGACACAGAACAAAATGTTCATCACACAAACATTTGCTCTGGATGTGAGTCGAACCCACGACCCACAGCGTGGAAGGCAGAGCTACTACCAACTGAGCTGTGACGCCTGTCAAAAATGAATGGAATAAAAAACCAATACTTTATTCAGTAAAATCACAAGGATCATTTAGAATCGTCTTACACACTAGGTGATTCTAGGTGCCAGTTCCACGCGACCAGAGCCTAGAACGGGCAAGAAACTTAAATCAAGAAACTAAGCTTATTTTGAGTAAAAGATTTGGTGTTTTTCATCACCATACATACCTGCTAAATAAAACATTGTATGTAAAGGACCAAACAAAAATGATATCAATATTAGTACAGAAGATATGATTATACAAGATAGCCTCCAAGTCAGCATTTGACATAATTTACACATTATAACATTAATTATTTATATTGTAGTTATATCCTTGCTTTTTTACAGCATTTTTATTAAATTTGATGTGACATATTATTGTTATGGAAATGTTGACTTTGAATGATTATTGACAGATGAGAAAAGAGTATTTAATAGAGTATTCTAAATAAAACCGGCTAAGTGCGAGCCATACTCGCGCACGAATGCACCAAAAAAGCACAGTTTTCTCTGAGAATATATTGATATTACTTTGTTTTTTTTGTAATTTTTGTTTTCAAAATTATTTCTGAGCGTCTAGTTTTGTCGACGCGTGACTCGAGGGCTGGTGAGTATCTGGCCCAGCGTATCAGCATTGCTATTCAGCGCGGCAATGCAGCCAGTGTCTTGTACGCGACGATTGGCACTGATTTGGACCAGTTGAACTATCTATAGATCGTTCGCAACGGTCTGTAGATAGCTCAACTGTTTCTTATGTATTTTATAAGCTTGTGTACATTTTTTAATACTGTAATAATCGTAGGGTTTTTTTTAAATATATTTTGTTATAGCGGCAACGTACGGTTCAATTCGACTGATGATTTTTTTTAATCAAACTTCAAACTTCAAATTCATTTATTCAATAAAATCACAAGGATCACTTTGAAACGTCTTACATACTAGATGATTCTAGGCGCCAGTTCGTCGCGACCAGTGTCTAGAAGAACTGGCAAGAAACTAGACCTGGATTCTAACATTTTTTCATATGATCCTTCTTACAATTGTTTAACAACGTTGGAGCTAGTTCGTCCCAAGCTTGCTTGTCTTCTAAATAGTCAGATATTTTATAATATGCCTTTGATAAGAGTTTTCGTTTTATTACGTTTTTGAACTAAATATTTAATATAAATAAAATCTTCACATACACCCACACACAAAATAGAAATAATGTATAAAATAATGTTTTGAAGTTTTGTTAGTATATATTATGTAAAAATATCTCATTAGTAGTTACAGTATCTACTTTTTGCCGAGATATTTCACAAATACTGCACTAAATGAGTTGTACAAACATTAGTACTTAAAAACACGTAAAATACCAGACAAATACCAAAGTTGCACATTCCCAATACTGTTCGAAAGCTAGTATTGAAGTACAGTCAGCATCAAAAATAGATTATGGTATGAGAATTTGAATATTATTGGTCCAACATTGGTAACTTTCTTTCAGTATATTCCTAATAATTGTTTTTTTTTACTTTTTTAGTGTCACACAAAAAAAACATTTATTTTGTGTTATATTGGTCTGTGCCTGAAATAAACACATATTTATATACATATAACTTTATTTATTTTATCAATGATTTGTGATAACTTTTGTTTAAATATGTTTGTGCAAAACTGTAACAAAACAGAATTTATAAAAAACAGTAAAAAATTATTCATTAAGTTGATATATTTTTTGAAATTAAAATACAAAAAATTTAAAAAATGTGTGAAATGTTTATGAATATTTATTTTGTCATCAACTAATGCCGTGGACTGTACGTTTACAATAATGAACGTTTGCAAGTCATTTAACTTTAACTGATTTCAGGACTAATGGATGAACCTCTTCATTACGAGGTACAGGGGCTGGCGAAACTGAATTAAAAAAAAAAAGCTAGCACTCCGGGAGTGCCGGCAGAAGTGAAAACTTCAATATTAACGTTGTGTTTTCACTTTTAAGTTTTCACTTCAAAAATATAACCACAGTCGTGATTGTGTCATGTCATTGTGTCACAACGACGAAGACAACGAAGACACACTGACACAGACACATTCGCGCAAGCGCGAATGTGTCTGTGTCATTGTGATTGTGTCATGTCGTTGTGTCACATTCGCGCTTGCGCGAATGTGACACAACGACGAAGCCAACGAAGACACAGACACATTCGCGCAAGCGCGAATGTGTCTGTGTCTTCGTTGGCTTCGTCGTCATCGTCACGTCACGTCATGTCGCCACGTCATCGTCACGTCATCGCGCAAGCGCGAATGTGTCTGTGTCTTCGTTGGCTTCGTCGTCATCGTCACGTCACGTCATGTCGCCACGTCATCGTCACGTCATGTCGCCACAACACTATTTAATTGTTTGAGTCATACGTCGCGTGACCGCAAGTGTGTTCTTTTGTCGTCTCTTGTTTTACGAGCAATGTATAAAAATTAAATAAGATCTTACGCTTTTTCGACGTCACGTGACCCTGACGCGAGTTTGAAAGTTTTTACCCACCCAGCGCCGCTAAAGAAGTTTTCACTTCAAAAATAAATGGTTGTCTGTAAAGTCGGTTTACTGACGATAGTTGAACGTGACAACGAACGAAAAGGCCGATTGTGCTTCTTTGTCGCTCGTTCCGCGCTCTTGCTTGCACTTCATGGAACGCCTCAGAACGCCTCATGAGTCATGAGTCATGTTTTTTCGTGCGTGCAGCCGGCTTTATCGAATTATAAGACGTTGTCACGTCAAACTTTTTGACGACCGATGTGGCGCGGAGGGCGAAGGTCCGCCTGCGACGCGGAGGTTGCGTTTTCGATTCCCGCCTTGGGATAAATGTTTGTACGATCTGCAAATATTTACTCCGGGTGTTCTGGGTATTTTATATGTATTAATAAAAAATATCTATCTATGTAATGTATTGTATTAAGTATGTCAGTCTTCTAGTACCCATAACACAAGCTCTGCTTTGCTTGGGCTAGATAATGTTGTGTGGATTGTTCAGCATTATTTATTTTATTTTTATTTATAATACCTAAATCCCGTATTTTGCTTGTTGCTTGTTTTATTTAATTATAAACTATGAAGCGTTGTGTAAAAAATCATTTTTTTTTTATATTTTACCTATCTCATCCTACTGCTGGGCACAGGTCTCCTCCAAGTGCTTTCATTCATATCTGTTCTCCGCTTTCATAAAACAATCATAAAAATTTAAAATAAATTTAGTTAATTTCCAAAACCGCGTTCGTCGGTACGTCGCGGAATTTGCAAAAATGTTCATAATGGTACAGTTAGACACAAAACAATAACAACTGTAGCGTTGTACTGTCAGCAGAACAAATGGTTGGTTCATTACATTGTTTTTAATACTCACAGTAAAAGCTCGGTAAAACATACATAAAAGAATATTAAAATAAAAATTCACGGACATTCTATCACACTCTATATAGCCACAAATTA
Source organism: Ecliptopera silaceata (assembly GCA_932527185.1). NCBI lineage: Eukaryota > Metazoa > Arthropoda > Insecta > Lepidoptera > Geometridae > Ecliptopera > Ecliptopera silaceata. Next base: position 678,911 of record OW052217.1, on the reverse strand, counting down.
AGCAAAGCTTGTACTATGGGAACTAGATTGCTGATAGAATACTTATATATTTTTTTGTGAATACATACATAGAATACAAAGTAACACCCAGACACAGAACAATTATTTATGTTCATCACACAAACATTTGCTCTAGGTGGGGATCGAATCCACGACAGCATGGAAGGCAGAGCTACTACCAACTGAGCTGTGACGCCTGTCAACTAATAAGTAATCATAAATAATACCGCACTGGAACTTCAGTCCTTAATTTAGTTTAATTGTAATTCTTTGTAAGAAAAATCATATAATAACGGTAGGAACCAGGCCGTAAGTTTGTTACCCGTTCTTCTAGGCTCTGGTCGCGTGGAACTGGCACCTAGAATCACCTAGTATGTAAGACGATTCTAAATGATCCGCGTGATTTTATTGAATAAAGTAATATTTGATTTGAATAAGTTTGTGAATAAAGATTTAAAACAACATACAAGTTTTCAAAATAATTTCTGTGCGTCTAGTGTTGTCGACGCGTGACCCGAGGGCTGGTGAGTATCTGGCCCAGCGAATCAGCATTGCTATTCAACGCGGCAATGCAGCCAGTGTCTTGTACGCGACGATTGGCACTGATTTGGATCAGTTGAACTATCTATAGATCGTTTGCAACGGTCTGTAGATAGCTCAACTGTTTCTTATGTATTTTATATGCTTATGTACATTTTGTAAATATGTACTGTAATAGTCGTAAGTTTGTTTGTGAATAAATATTTACATAAAAGTATGTTTTTATTCATTTGCAGACCGTGTATGAACTCGTATGCATTTTTCCACTTCCAAGCATTATATTAAACGGGATTGCTCGCATTCTCAACTAAGTTTTTTAATATCCAAGCCCACCTGTTTGTTTCCGTGCGAAATTACAGGAATTTAAAGACTTACTCTGTAAAAAGATTCAGAAATATCACAACGTATTAAATAATAAATAATGCTGGACAATCCACACAACATCATCTAGCCCCAAGCTAAGCAGAGCTTGTGTTATGGGTACTAGAAGACTGACATACTTAATACAATACATTACATAGATAGATATTTTTTATTATACATATACTAAACCCAGAATAAATATTTGCAGATCGTACAAACATTTATCCTAAGGCGGGAATCGAACCCGCAACTTCCGCGTCGCAGGCGGACCTTCGCCCGCCGCGACACATCGGTCGTCAACTAACTAATAAATAAACTAACAAACTTACGACTATTACAGAATTTACAAAATGTACATAGGCATATAAAATACATAAGATACATAATAAAATATAAGATAATAAAATACATACATAAGAAACAGTTGAGCTATCTACAGACCGTTGCAAACGATCTATAGATAGTTCAGCTGGTCTAAATCAGTACCAATCGGAAGAGTAACCAAGATACTGGCTGCATTGCCGCGCTTATTAAGTAACTAAGTTAAATTAACACCGCACTAATTTAGTTTAATTGTAATTCTTTGTAAGAAGGATCATACACAAACGGTAGGAACCAGGCCGTAAGTTTCTTGCCCGTTCTTCTAGGCTCTGGTCGCGTGGAACTGGCACCTAGAATCACCTAGTATGTAAGACGATTCTAAATGATCCGCGTGATTTTATTAAATTAAGTAATTTTGACTTTGACTTTGATCAAATGTTGCAGACGGAAAAAAGAACCTATAAAAGAAGAAGAGTATCCTTCAGAATTAACCCTTAATAAAGCAAGCTATAGTACCACACACGTACTGTAATGTAAACAGTTCATTTTGCTCGTTTTATCTATTTTTTTATACTTTTGTTTCGCTTAAATTACTTGTTTGGAGTTTTTAATTGAAAATGTTGCATTTTTAGTTTTTTTTTTGAGTATTACAGATACTCGAACAAAAACATTGAAAATGCATAAAAACATGGATTCTTAAAGTTATTTAGAAAGTATTTTGACAGGCATCACAGCTCAGTTGGTAGTAGCTCTGTCCTTTCATGTGGGTCGTGGGTTCGATTCCCACCCAGAGTAAATGTTTGACTGATGAACATAAATATTTGTTCTGTGTCTGGGTGTTACTATGTATTCTATGTATGTATTTACAAAAAAAATGTATATATGTATTTTATCAGCAATCTAGTTCCCATAGTGCAAGCTTTGCTTAGTTTGGGACTAGAGAGTGGTTATTTTCTTCCACTCTCCTCTATCTGCCATCTCATTATGCACATCTTTAATATCCATAATAATTTTTAACAGAATACATAAATTCTTAAACCTACCATTTTTTCTGATCTACATAGTTCTAACATCAAACTTATGCATTATTTATAACTAGCGACATCTAGCGATGAGTAGCGAAAAACAAAATCAGAACCTTTTTATCAGATTTCCGTATTACTTTTTTAAGTTTTTTATAATATTTATAGCGAAATAATATCATGTAATAATGATATAATAGAGTAATTTAATAGTAACTAATTTTATAAATATTCTTATTGGAATCAGCGCCATCTAGTATCGAGTAGTGCAAACGTAAGCCTAATAAAAAATTCAACGCCGCTACGAAGTTACTACATTACACAAAGTAACTCGTCTATAGCAAAATACACTTTCCCGCCCGAATAATAAGACAGAATATTATATTCAGCGTACATCAAGGAGCTGCTACTAAAATATTTAGCGGGAGTCGGTCGGTAAAATACGAGTATCGTTTTCTTACTGTTCTGTTTGCGTACTTAATTATTTTATTTGGCTGTATAGAATTCGTTGCGATAGTATTACAGAAGAAACGCGCCATTTTTTTTATCTGTCAAAGTTTTACGCGGGAAACGCGTCTCACTCTTCTTCTTTCTTCTTCAACGTGTTATATTTGATGATAGACTTTTTTTTCAAGTTGGCATCGATATACTGAGACAATAGTGTTGCCTGTAACATCGACAATAATGTCGATGTTTCGCAGCGCCCTCTGTGTGTAGCGATTGTTTGGTTGTGTGCAGTGTACGATGGGGTGGGTTGTATGCAGTTTGTTTGTGTGTGGTTTGTGGATGTGTGGGTGCGAGGGTTGAGATCGCAGCGAAGTACGGTCTGCAAAAATGTTAGGGGTTGAAATAAAAATTAAAATAAATATTTATATAAACTGTTTTATTTTAAGGTTATTTTATGCATTTAACAATGTTATTGTATTATAAAATAAAATTAAATTGAGATTAAAGTATGTGATGAAAAAAGGTTACATGTATGTATTTTCATTTGAAATAACTAAAATGGGTATTCAAATCGATACAGACCTTAAAAATGTGCCCATCAATCACCAGACTCAATTTTACTTAGTATAGTAAAATTTATCCATTGGCGCCCAACGTGGGGCTATTTTATTTTTCATATTACTTTTTTGTGTAGTAAAAAAAACTTTTAGAATTCTAGGAAATAAATAAACTAGCGAAATATCTTTCCAACCCTTTCTGTACCATCCCTACTACTAATCTCCCACCCTCATAATAGGCCATCTCCTCGTCGCCATAGCAACCGCGCAAAATGGCTGCCATCCCCCCCTCTACCCGCACCGGGGGTATATAACCTCACCCTCGCTGGACCATCTTCAGAGAACCAGTGCTTCTAGTCAGAGCACGTACTGTGTCTTTTCATATAGAATTTTATTTCCGCATTTAAACTGCATTTTGACAACGCGATTCATATACTCTTCTTTTATTTTGTAAAATTCTTGTCGGTTTTTCTTGGTTTTTTCTTTTGGTGATGGTGGTTGCTGCCCAGATTTCAAGGTAAGTGTTAGGTTACAGTCTTTTCAAGGTGCATAGGTCAGTTGAAACCTATTTGAACCTGTGGTAAAGGTCCAAGCACGTGTTTAAAGGTACAAATCGATCTCTGCAGATGAGGGGGTAAAAATAACCTCTCATCTCTTGCGAAAGACTCTCGACTTTGTGCAGACACAATAAAGTCTATAACGGCTTGAATTGGTCCTGAACCACCTTCGCAGCGTATTGGAGGAAAATTATTAATGTTTTAGTTGATTGAGACTGTTTTATTGATATTTATAGCTTAAAATGGAACATTACTCCATTCTAGAGCAAGTTTTCAGGTAAACTTGACTCTAGTCTGGAAAGCTTAAATAAAAGATTAGCTCATCTAGCATGTCGTGTGTATAAATTGTACAATTAACTATGACAATTATTGACTTGATAAGAAAAATATTGACAATATAAAATGTACTTATGGATAGAAAACGAAATGACAAAGCACATGATGAGCAAGTTATTTGCAGATAAACTAGAATTATAGTCTTGTGTGGAAGGCTGATCATTGAAATAAAAGAATCTTGCTTATTTCGTTTCTTTAAATTGTACAACTAACTATGACAATTATTGACGTGATAAGAAAAATATTGACATGGAAATGACAAAGCACATGATGTCAATATACCATCTTGTGGTAAAATGTCAGAAAAAATACCAGAAAAATAATCTTGGCGCCCAACGTGGGGCTTTTATGTTTCATCATTTTATTTTAATATCGGTAAAATATTTTCGGCATCCATTTAACAAACTTACGACTATACAGTATTTACAAAATGTACATTGTCATATAAAATATATAAGAAACAGTTGAGCTATCTACAGACCGTTGCAAACGATCTATAGATAGTTCAACTGAATAGTTCAATCTATAGTTCCATTTAATTATATTTTTTGGACCTTTCTAATGTATGCTCTATTAAAGTAAAAGACTTTTAAAATTATTAAATATCAAACTGAGCGACATAGATTTCAAGTGGATCAGTTTTGTAAAATTATAAATGAATATACAAAAACTTAAGAAATCTGTTCTAAATGTTGCAAATTTCCTTTAAATGGCGATCTTATTGCTTAGTGCGATTTCTTCCAGAATTATATGAATTATCCTCAAAGTATATGAATAAGTATTTACTTTGAATTAAAAGGCGGTCTCATCGCTTAATGCGATTTCTTCTAGAATTACCTTTAAAGTATACAAATTAGTAATATTTACTTAGAATTACAAATTTTAGGGGTTTCTACACAATTCGATATTGTTCAGTCTATACTGAGGTATGGTATGATGTCATGGGATAGGTTTCAAGGGTGTAATTTTATCGTTGCATACTTAAGAGGCCCGATGGACGTTTCCCGTATTGGTATAGAATACTTAATGGTGTTCGAGAACACTTGAATGAATGAATGAATGTTAATACTTTATTGTACATGAAACTATGGATTCAAATCCAGTTTAGTAATGAAGAATAGAATAGAATACAATATTCTTTATTGCACACCACACAATACGAAAATAACAAACAAAATACCTTAAGGTAATATAAACAATTATTAGTAAGTACAATGGGTGGCCTTATTGCTAAAAGCAATCTCTTCCAGGCAACCTTTGGATGGACAGGATCAGTTTTACAATACATGGTCGGGGCGTACATAAAATTGATATTATACTTATTTAAGGTTTTTTTATATAAAATATGCTCGCTCTCAATTGGTAAAGAAAAACATCGTAAGAATCTAGATAGTATTCTAACAACAGCATCGGTCTTGCAACTCTTGCACTCATCGAATCAAATCTGAATATACTCCGGTCGCGTGGAACTGGCACCTAGAATCACCTAGTATGTAAGACGATTCTAAATGATCCATGTGATTTCACTGAATAAAACAATTTTGACTTTGACTTTGACTATAGCTAAATGTGTCTACCAAATATAACGTACGGACATACCTCAGACTACTCTCCTAAAATAACATACAATCAAATTCAAAGTACAGTTATACAGTAATTTGATATTCATTGTAAAAATTATCGCTAAATAATATAAAAAAATATATACTTACATATAAAAAATAAATAAATATTCACGGACATTTCACACACTAGTCCCAAACTAAGCAAAGCTTGTACTATGGGAACTAGATTTTTGATAGAATACTTGTATAATTTTTGTTTGTAAAAACATACATACAATACATAGAACCCAGACACAGAACAAATACTTATGTTCATCACACAAACATTTGCTCTGGGTAGGAATCGAACCCACGATCCACAGCGTGGAAGGCAAAGTTACTACCAACTGAGCTGTGACGCTTGTCAGTATATCTTTTTATACCCAGTCATATACACTTTCGAGGGGAATTGGTGGAAAAAAGCGGAGAATAGGGACGAGTGGGACTTGGGGGAGACCTTAGCCCAGCAGTGGGACGAGATAGAATAGAATATAATAGAACTTCATTTATTAACTAAGATGTACACAAATAATAAGAATAAAAATTATTTGCAGAGTTAGTGTGACATCGATCTTACGTCATTTTGTAATATTAAAATATCAAACAATGATCTCTTATGAATAAATAGGTATTATCTAATCACAATAAAAGGTAAATACAATTGATTCATTAATTAATGTAGGTTAAATCTAAATATAGAAGTCAAAAAAATCTATTTTAAAAGTTCAACAAGTTCAAGTAATGATAAGATTAAAATAATATACAAAATAATATAGGTTAGAGAATTAAAAAATATTCAGTCAATAAAAGATACTCTGAACAAAATGGTTCATACTTCAGTCTATAGTTGTTATCAGAACTCTAAGATCCTTTTAAGACAAAATTACTACAAGAGTTTCACAAGGGAGTCATAATTTTAGTGATGGGGCGTTACCCCATATTATATCGATAAATTAAATATTTATTATGATTTATCAATCAATATTACTATCTTATTACATTATTAGAATTTTGATAAAATTTATCGTTTTTATCGAATAAATAAATTTATTTTTGAGAAGATTCGATTCCCCGAGTTTGAAATAAGTAATGTACTGAATGTAATTATATTAAAAAAACTAATAAATTTATAAAGTATGGACAATTATTTTTGTAATAAGAGAACTAGATTGCTGATAGAATCCTACAAATAATTAAAATTATAAATTTTACTATACCTACTAATACTAAAAGAATAAGGAAAAAACAGGTATAGTAATTATAATTATCAGCATTCTAGTTTAGTAATAGCTTTTTTATCCTATTTTTTAAATCATTAACATGTCCCTAACATGACTGTATATTATTTGTATTATAACTACCTTAAATTGACACCGCACTGGAACTTCAGTACGTAATTTAGTTTAATTGTAATTCTTTGTAAACAGGATCATATAAAAAAACGGTAGGAACCAGGCCGTAAGTTTGTTGCCCGTTCTTGTAGGCTCTGGTCGCGTGGAACTGGCACCTAGAATCACCTAGTATGTAAGGCGATTCTAAATGATCCGCTTGATTTTACTGAATAAAGTAATTTTGACTTTGACTTTACGTAGTTTAGGACTAGAACGCGATGTGTGAAAAGTCCGCGAATATTTATTTATTAACTTTCACATATTGTGTTAATAGGTTAGTAAGATTTTGAGGGTAGATACACATTCCAACTTTTCCAACAAAAATTATTCCTCCATTTTCCTTATTCTTTTGATCTGTCAATCTGCGCTATTTTATAGACTTTCGCGTAATTCGACGGAAAATGTCGCTTTGAAGATTTCTTTATCCGTTTGATATTATCATTATTTACGCTTTGTTATAATGTACGTCACACTGTCAGATAGTTTTGTTATTTTATACATATTGTGAATATAATGTACATATGTTATAATGAATAGTTATCTACTAGAAATTACAAAGATATTCACAAACAAATCAAAATTCAAAAGTAGTTCAATAAAATCACGCGGATCATTTAGAATCGTTTTACATACTAGGTGATTCTAGGTGCCAGTTCCACGCGACCAGAGCCTAGAAGAACGGGCAACAAACTTACTGTAATGACACCGCTCTGAAACTTCAGTATCTAAATTAATTGTAATTCTTTGTAAGAAGGATCATATAAAAAACGGTAGGAACCAGGTCTAGTTTCTTGCCAGTTCTTCTAGACTGGTCGCGGCGAACTGGCGCCTAGAATCATCTAGTATGTAAGACGTTTCAAAGTGATCCTTGTGATTTTATTGAATAAAGTTAATTTGACTTTGACTAGTCACTTCCTGTAGAGTCGGTTAGTACAAGTATAATTTTTACGGTCTATCTTATAAAAAGTTAGCGCAGATTTGATGTAGGTATTGACCATACGTAATGATGACATAAAGTCAACGCTAACTTTTTATAAGATAGGGGGGTGTTTAAACCTAAAAATATTCACCCAATTGTCGCATCATTTGAATCTAGGTTCATCAAAAGGTCATCAGGTCATCGGCCGCTGCGGTCTAAACGCAAAAGGTGATAAGTGCACCCCACGGATGCTGGATCGATCGATAGGACGCGTCTGTGAGCTAGTGATGGGGTAGTGATGTGATCGATGAAAAATTAAAAAAAAAGACGTGTGGCACTCGGGGCCTGCCGTGGTATAGCTATTGCATAGCGTTTTTTGCTGGATTACGCATTCGTTGTGTTAGGTCTTTTCGTTACGGAATTTCTGGATTCTGTCTCCACGATCAAGGCCCGCGATAGAAGCTATGCAATAGCTTAAAATTGTGTGTCAGTTGCGCACAAGATAAACATATTTGGTTATTAGTAAGCAGTGTTTCCATTTTGAGGGACTTTTCCCTATTTTTCAGGAAAATTTCTAATATTACTAATAAAGGATAAAGTATTTAAACAAGGATTTTAGGGAATTTCAAGGAAAGATTAATAATCCGAGGTACTGCCTAATTTATTACTCAACTTTATTACCAATAAAAAGGGTTAAGATATTTTCTTGAACTAATTAATTATAAAAATTTGAACAACATAAGGTAACAAAAAAACAAATTATGAGTTATCTACTAAAATTAGAGTTCAAATAATTAAATAAATGAAACCATTAAACTTTTTTCATCAACTCTCTCATGTCCTTATCATATTGACAAAAAAAAATATTTAAAAAAAAATATCTGCCATAAAAATACTACTGCAAACATTTTTTTTTCCCTTTAAATTTCCCCTTAAATTTTCCCTCTAGCAAAGGCCTCCAATATATTTACAAAAAAATCTATATAAGTATTCTATCAGCAATCTAGTTCCCATAGTACAAGCTTATTACTTTGGGACTAGAGTGTGATGTGTGAATTGTCCGTGAATATTTATTTAACTAAGTATTTAAAAAAAAAAGTATTCCATCAGATATGCAGTTTATAGTTTCTAGCTTAACGGTCTATCTTATAAAAAGTTAGCGCAGACTTGAAGTACTTACCATACGTAATGATGACTTAAAGTCAACGCTAACTTTTTATACAGGTTTTTATACAGGTATTACATACATACTTAAAAGAAGTTATCCAACCACTGTATCTAGTTATTCATTTACATTCGTTACTCAATAAAACATTTTGTATTTTTGTATTTTGTATTTGTATTATAAATAGGGGGTTACTGTCTAGTTCTTCTGACGTGTGCTAGTTAGAATGTTAGTTCCAACTAACTCTATCCGACGTCATTGTCTTAATTAACCGCTAACTTGATTACAAGCTCGTCTAAATCCCCCAAGTTAACCTAATAAGTCGACGGAGGCTCAGGATTACATAATTTTCAATTCGGTCTGGTGAATCTCAAATTTTCTGTCGGGTTATGAAAATGTGGAAGTTTTTACATATTTTAAATATATAAGTACTAACATATTTAAATTAAAAAAATTTAATTTAAATCTATATTTTTAATATTTTTCGTAACGTGGGATAAGGGCAGGGGAATGATGATGATGATGATGATGATGATTTTTAATATGGTCACGTTAGACAAGCGTCATATGTTTTTCATATATAAACAAATTTTATAAATGGAAAGATTTGATTGTTTGTTTGTTTGTTTGCATCGAATAGCCTCCGAAACTACTGGACCGATTTCAAAAATTCTTTCACTGTTGTGTAGCTACATTACCTGCGCTGAACATAGGCTATATTATAATGATATTTTTTATATAGGCTACCCGTGCGAAGCCGGGGCGTACAACTAGTAAATAAATAATCACGGACATTTCACACATTACATTTTAGTCCCAAACTAATATAAGCAAAGCTTGTACTATCGGAACTAGACTGTTGATAGAATACTAATATATGTATCTATATATATTTTTTGAAAATACATACATAGAATAACACCGATTTTTCCATAGCATTTTGAAATCAATAATTATTTGACATTATGACAGGCGTCACAGTTCAGTTGGTAGTAGCTCTGCCTTCCATGCTGTCGTGGTTTCGATTTCCACCCAGAGCAAAGTTTACAGCTAAAATTAACTGGCTGATAACTATCCACGGTCTATTGCGTGTTACCGGCCGGTCTGCAATTTTCAGGCAATTTGCTTGATAGACGGAAAGACCTATTAATTGACAGGGATGACAGGATTTTATTCATTTAAAGTTTAAGGATACTTTAAGTGGTGTTAGTGGCAAGGTAAACTTGTTACTTGATACCGACGGTAGGAACCAGGCCGTAGTTTGTTGCCCGTTCTTGTAGGCTCTGGTCGCGTGGAACTGGCACCTAGAATCACCTAGTATGTAAGACGATTCTAAATGATCCGCGTGATTTTACTGAATAAACTTTTATTGACTTGACTTTGAATTTGGCTTACCAATATATTTACGGTCCATCTTATAAAATTAGCGCAGACTTGAAGTATTGATTACCATACGTAATGATGACATAAAGTTAACGCTAACTTGTTATAAGATAGGGGGTACCTAAGTGAATATTTTGAATTCCAAGTTTGAGGCTTATAACTTATTTGGATAATATTTATTCCAGCAATAAGGTCACCCATTGTGCATACTAGTAATACCTTGAATATTATTAACATAACAAAGAATAAACTATATTTCTGATAGAATACAACAGTGTATTTTTAAGATACTTGAAATACTCGGAATCATTAAAACCACAGAATAAAATCAATGTTTGTCATCTTATAAATATTTGTGAGTTTCAAATCTACGACCCACAGCATGGAAGGAACAAAGTCAAAGTCAAAAGTCAAAGTCAAAATTACTTTATTCAGTAAAATCACGCGGATCATTTAGAATCGTCTTACATACTAGGTGATTCTAGGTGCCAGTTCCACGCGACCAGAGCCTAGAAGAACGGGCAACAAACTTACGGCCTGGTTCCTACCGTTTTTTTATATGATCCTTCTTACAAAGAATTACAATTATACACTAGTACCAATTGAGCTGTGACGCCTGTCAAATGAAGAAAATATAATCTTGGTCCTTTTCTCATCCTCTAAGCGATTTCAGATTTCACCAAAAACTTTTTACATTTTCGAGACCAAAGAGATAAAAACCTATAGATATAAATTGTAAAATCAACCTTTACATAAAAGTAATACAATTAAAATTAATGAAACTCATTGGAAAAGGTAGAGTTATTAACGTTGAGATAGGGCGAGGTGATGTAATTTGTCAAGTCTTGGATCAGTTAGAAGTGGCAGTTATTAAAATGTAGTCAAAGGGTTAAGAGAAATGAAAAAAAATGGTTGTCTGTAAAGTCGGTTTACTGACGATAGTTGAACGTGACAACGTCATTTCATGGAACGCCTCAGAACGCCTCAGAACGCCTCAGAACGCCTCATGAGTCATGTTTTTTCGTGCGTGCAGCCGGCTCTATCGAATTATAAGACGCTGTCACGTCAAAAAATCCATAAAAAAATTTGCAAAAAAAATCTAGAACAGACTTTTTTTTCAGTACTTGAAGCTAGTAGGTACATAAAGATGAAAGATAATTTATTTCAACAATGTACAGTTGCAGGTACAATATAATATATAATAACAATTTAACAATGATGCTTATAAATTATAGTAAATAAATAAATAAATAAATAAATAATGCTGGACAATCCACACAACATCATCTAGCCCCAAGCTAAGCAGAGCTTGTGTTATGTACTAGAAGACTGACATACTTAATACAATACATTACATAGATACATAATGTGATAGATACATTTCCTCTTATGTATAGATTATAGATTGTGTATTGATTATTTTTTTACAATTATATTTATTGAAAACATATTTTAGAATATGAAATTATGCAGGTTTTTAAAAAAAAAGTTTTAAAAAACCATCGATAAAAAATACTTTATCGATAGTTAGTCATCACTAGTCTTGTCCCCTTTGTATGTACATTCCTACACGTAACAACTACATACACACAAACTTGTATACATTAGTGTGGGTATTCGCAATAAAGATTATAGTTTTAGAAATGTTAGACATTAAAAATTAAATAAAATTGTAACAAACTATGCTAAACTACGCTTCCGATTGGTACTGATTTGAATCAGTTGAAATATCTATAGATCGTTTGCAACGGTCTGTAGATAGCTCAACTGTTTCTTATGTATTTTATATGACAATGTACATTTTGTTAATACTGTATAGTCGTAAGATTGGAAAAAAAAACTATGTCTGATTTGTATTTCTGGGTTTTTTTATTTCTATTTATGGCAACATTGTTAGATTTTTGGGTAATAATTACGTTATAAAAATTGGTAAACAAAATATAGTAGGTGTTTATTATACTAATATTATGAATTAACTCTAACTTATTTTATTCACAAACAAACTTACGACTATCCAGTTTACAAAATGTACATTGTCATATAAAATACATAAGAAACAGTTGAGCTATCTACAGACCGTTGCAAACGATCCATAGATATTTATTTATTATTTATTTATTTACTATTGAATAGTAGGTAATATATAAGTTATCTAGTCTCCCTATTTTTGTAACCTATAAACTTCATAAATCTACGAACCAAACCATAAAGTTCAAATTGACATTTACCAAATGTCAACTTAGCCCCAATTTGTTGCCATTACGAAAATAAATGATATTTAAATGTCAAAATTTACTATTCGCAAGGGAACTATATTTTTTTAACCTATTAATATTAGCAAAGATATTGAATGGAAGAAATGAACATGTTGTGCCGACCCCACCTAGTGGGATAAGGGCAGGTAAAAGAAGAAGATTTTACAAAATATTTTATTTGTTTAATTGTTTTTGTACTTGTGAGATAAAATAATCTCATATACAATCTTCAAGTATAAAAAAAAAGACGTGTGGCACTCGGGGACTGCCGCGGTTAAGCTATTGCATAACATTTTTTGCTGGATTACGCATGTGCAGTGTTAGGTAATTTCGTTACGGAATTTCTGAATTCGGTCTCCACGCTCAAGGCCCGCGATAGAAGCTATCCAATAGCTTAATAAAAAAAAACAAAGATTTGATGATAGAAAATAATAATAAGAATAATTTATTGTAAAACTGTGTACTTATAAGTTTTTGAGTATAAAACTATAAAGCTATTTGTACATAATTTTACCTACAATATGCTATTCTTTGATTTTAAAATACAGACTAGGTATACATGTACTTTGTAAGGAAAATTTTCGTGTACCACATTAAAATTAATAAAAAATATAACCCATCTTAGACAATAATATACCTAGTTAAATATAGTACACTCTTGCTATCAGACCTTGCAGACAATGTTGCACAAAACATAACTTTAATCTGGCAACCCCAAAGCTAAAGTTCCCCAACTCTGTGCCAACGAATTTAGCATTAAATTCAAAGACAACTATGCAAGGTTTCCAAGTTTGCGGAATTTCGGTAACAACGCCATCTATCGGCGGATGGCGGAATAACTTAAATATTACTCGTAGATTTATGTAGAAATTCCGGTTATTCTATCGAAATTGGCTGGAAGCTTTAGGTCTAAAGTTGACGTGAAATAGGTAAAGTGCTTTATCTAGGTAGTAAATAGTTTTAGCACACCTAGGTATTGATCCTAGGCTATCCTTTTTAGGTAAAATAAACTACGAATGATAACCCGTCCCTTTGAAACGAAACTTCTTACGCCTCCAATGTATAAAAAGTTTATATTTACGCCATAAAAAGATTGTACAAAATTAAGTGTAGCGACATCTAGTATCAAGTAGCATTATAGATTTAAATACTGCGTTTTTGGTGCTTTTTAAAATAACATGATTATAATAAATGTTCTCAAATGATATTATTTAAATTAGGATAATATTTACTAATGGATTATGAAGATTATTTCTACTTGTAGATCTTTTGTTCAGTTTCAATATAATATATTGTCTATTAAAATGAGAAATTATTAATAAAAATTATAAAACAGTATTTAATTATAAAACCTAGTATACTAATAAAAAAATTGTAGATGCATGAAAAAAATGAAAATAAAATGCAAAAAGTTGGAGGTGCGGGGTATCGATCCCCGTACCTCTCGCATGCTAAGCGAGCGCTCTACCATCTGAGCTACACCCCCGATGAGAGTCAAGTTGAAATAATCAAACATATTCCTATGTTATCTGTAAAATGTATTGAAATTTAGTTTTTAGTGTAGGTCTTTATTCACAAACAAACTTACGACTATTAGGTACAGTACATATTTACAAAATGTACATAGGCATATTAGGTATATAAAATACATAAGAAACAGTTCAGCTATCTACAGACCATTGCAAACGATCTATAGATAGTTTTAGTTAGTTATTTTTAAATGTTCTTACGCAAGTAGGTTAAAAACTTGGACTGTTTTTTCATTTTATTAGTACATATAGTTATATAGCCTGTTGGAGAAAAATACAGAACAATTATAAACAAATATTATAATACGTTAGAAAATCATTTAAAAAACGATACAAAAAGCAAAAAGAATCCGCCCAACGTGGGGCTCGAACCCACGACCCTGAGATTAAGAGTCTCATGCTCTACCGACTGAGCTAGCCGGGCTGTAATTACGGGGTCGAAATTACAAATCAAGCTCGACATAGACTTATTTGTGACAAAAATGTTTAAATGTGATTCTCAATCTTTATTTACTGGCCAAATATTATTTGCAATATTAACTTGGACTATTTTTCACTACTACCATTACTGGTTTCTGACAGTTGCAATAACCAGTGAGGTGAAAGGAATCAAAGCACGTGACGTTTCTACATAATGGATTATGGACTAATTAGTACTTCTAATTAGTAAGACCAGTAGGTTCCACTTAAAACTAATTTTAGTAATTGTCAAATAAACATATTTGCCAATTCAGGTACTTAGGTACCTCATTATTAGGTAAGTACATGTAAATATTAGTCTACTTACAAAAATCCATCTAAAATTATGTACCTATACATAGAAGCTATTAAACAATGAAAAATAAGAAGTATTATTAAAACTTTAACGTCCATACCAAATACTACAAACCAAATCCTAAAAAACTAAAACAAATTAATTTTTTGCCTCAAAATCACTGTTAAATACCAGTCCTCAAAATACCAATTAGGCTGCAGTTCTAATTGGTCACTTTTAAAAAAAATCTCAACCCCTTCTTGCTCGTTATTAGTTAAACCGGTTTATAACCGGTTACCTAACTGGATCAACCCGGTTGCATTGTCACAGACTTTTAAAAGTTTTTTATTGTTGATTCGTTTGCGGAAATGGACGTTTTAAAAAGTTTGGTTTTAATCGTGGGGCGTACTCTTTTACTTTTTAAAATGTTTGCAATTTTTTATTTTAAAATCTTTTATGTCAATGGCGCTTTGCTTAACAAAATCATGTTTATATGATAAATAAATAGATAATAATAATAAATATTCATGGACAATTCACACATCACACTCTAGTCCCAAATTAAGCAAAGCTTGTACTATGGGAACTAGATTGCTGATAGAATACCTACTTAAAAAAGAAGCTGAGCTGGGACGCCTATCAGAAAAGATACATAATTAACAGGTATTTAGACCGCACTTGTTAATTTCGTAAGACTACTTAGTCCATTCTCTGTCTATTATAGCAACCAAAAACTTTTTTAACCAAAATACCTAAAATATAAGTCAAATTGAAGCAAAATCAATAGAAACTTAGAAAAGTAAGACAAAGAGATTAAAATTATATCCATCGCAAGCTCAACCACAACGTTATCAACCAACGCGCTTAAAAGTTGCGAAGCTGCAAATATACTCGCATCAAAGCAGTTATGTCCGGTCGGGAGCGGTTACAAGCGGTTATTACCGGATCTAAATAGGGTTGGCGATACACAATGCTTGGGTATAAGGGAATTATACGTTTAATTATCATGGTACTGATTTTTAAGCATCTTCTTCTTCTTCTTATCGTTTCGATGCTACAACTGTATTTTAAGCTATTGCATAGCTTCTATCGCGGCCTTGAGCTTGGAGACCGAATCCAGAAATTCCGTAACGAAAATAACCTAACACTGTGCATGAGTAATCCAGCAAAAAATGCTATGCAATAGCTTTACCGCGGCAGTCCCCGAGTGCCACATGTCTGTTTTTTTACATAAAAAAACTTAGTTTTACTAATTAAAAAGATTAGTACAGTTAGTCATTATAAACCTTCTTTTTGTAGGTAGATATGAGTTTTAAGATCTGCTTTGTGTACCTACTATAATTAAAATATTTCATAGCATTGTTTAATTTCTGGAAAACTTATCAGATGGATGAAACAAAATAAATAGAAAGCGTTCATGAAAGTATGAATCAATATCATTTTTAGGTTCCAAAGAAACTTTATGATTGATTTGTAAATAATAATCTTATCTTATTTAAGCAGCTAAAACTAACTATAAAACAGTTTTAACTAACTCAGGAGCTTGTAGCTTCAAGTTTGTCTGAATATCTCAAATGTTGTGAATAAAAAACATTGGTACCTTTTAAACTATAGTAAATACTTTAAAAAGGTACAGATAATCCAAAGCCTTACAACATAAGCTCATAGAAGTTTTAATTAAACACTGATTTCGAGACCAAACAGGTCGCTAAATTCTAAATTACAGTAATTTAATTTTGTGTAAAACATTCTGGCAACCCTAAACCGGTTATTACCGGCAGGGTGTCCACGTTTTTATCGTACACAGGATATTCTACTAAATACATAATAAAGATTAGAGGGTTGGTTTTATATGTAAACAGTACCTGGTTCCACCTCATTTGTAAACCTTTTCCGTGTAACCTAATTCTGTGCATATGTTCGGTTGTAGGCTTAAATATATAAAGGTTTTCTTTAAATAGAGCCTACTATTATTTATTTAAGTCTTTTCTGTAAGGTTCGCTGTAAGAAAACTATAATTATTCACTCGCCTTTGTATTCAGTCGCATACATATCTTTTGTAATTAAAATAACTAAAATTAAGAACGTTTTTTATCTTTTTTAATACATCTAATATAATAAACTCAATGTTTTTTTATTTGATTATTTATATTTTCGTGCACTTTTTTATTTATTTTTATATATTTAACATCTAAATACCGTATTAAAACAAAATTAAGCTATGCATATTCATATGCATCTGATAATCAAATAACGTAGCTATGTGCAGCCTAAAAATTCTGAAAATTTGTCATAAAACATCATTAAAACAAAACCCTACGTTGTATCTCATTATTTCCCTATAATATTGTAGGCGGGTTATAGTCGGCTGAACACTGGAGCACTTAGCTCGCAGACCAACCACTATGGATCAAGTGCTGAGTACTTTGCTTTTTTTATTCATTCTGTAACATTTTTGTACTTTTTCCTTTAAAATCGCTTTTAAGAGTCATCATCATCAACGTATTTCAGTCGTGGTTCTCTGCCAAGTCGTTTCAAGCCTATGGCCGGTCTTCCTCTCTTCTTATCTAGTTTTGGGCAGCATTCTACAGATCGTCGTTCCATCTCACCATTTTTTGCCAAACAAAAACTAGACATATCTTAAGATTAGTGAGTCACTGTTGATAAATCTATTGCATAGACTAGTAAATAAATTCTTGATTAACTTCTGATAGTAAATATTGTTTTATATACTGAATCTAAAATAAAAAGGAACAAATCTCTGGTCTTGTGGAAGACTGAGCAGTCTGAGAAGAGACCTACGTCCAGCAGTGGACTGATATAGGTTGATGATGATAAAATAAATAATGCTGGACAATCCACACAAAATCATCTAGCCCCAAGCTAAGCAGAGCTTGTGTTATGGGTACTAGAAGACTGACATACTTAATAGAATACATTACATGGATAGATATTTTTTATTATACATATCAAATACCCAGAACCTTTCAGATAAAACCTTTTGAAAATAGACTAGCAACAGGATGTCTAAAAATTCATGACAGTAATATCATTTTACGTTTAATTGTAACCACACAGAATATTTGCTAACCAACCATCGTCGTGTCCATCCGGGTATTTTGAATTTTTTATCCATTTTCAACAGGGAATTTTTCGTTTTGACTTTGTGTAAATTTTTTAATGTGGTTGACCTATTTTTGAAAATGTTGGGGGAAATGTTTTTGGGTCTGGCACACTGTTCGCAAAGGGAGAATGTAGATATGAATTTATTATTAGTTGCCATGTAAGTAGGTTGCCTACATGGTTTCAAAATTAATGACTCATTTGGGAACACAGTTAATTAAGGGTATATAGGATTTTCTCCTAAGCACACCAGTCCGCTGACTGCTACAAAATTTAGCTTTATAAACTTTACGTACTAAATCAGTTTTTTAGAAGAACATGTTCTGAAACAACTTTTTGAGACCATTACATAAGAAAAAACACTATGTCTAATCAACAGCCCATGGAGTAACTCTAGACAATATCGCTAAATTGTAAAGTATATCTTTAAGGATTAGTTACTTATCTTAATACAAACTGTGTCAATTTCTGTCAAAAATATCTAAGCATCATTACAAAACCAGAAAAATCAGAGAAAAAACTATAAAGATCACAGAGCGGCCTAAAATGTATTATCACTTTAATATTTGGAGGTTCATATTAATACGAGATAGCAAAACAAACCACGGAAATAAAGCAGCAAAATGCTTGACATCCGGTATTGTGGGCACAATCTGAGGATACCTTCCGTACCCTCAGCAACCCTCAACCCACCCTTTAATTGCACCCCCAAAAACAGTAAACTACCTGATCTTACTAAACCCTTTGTAGGTTATATTGACCGCACCTTTTAGGTCTTAATTGTTTAGAATCCAACAAAGATATAAGAGACATTTCAATTTATTAATCCAAAGGTTGCCTGGAAGAGATCGCTCTTAGCGATAAGGCCATTGTGATGTAGCAGAATTGCCTGACGTATTGACGGGCAGAAGCCCAAAAAAAAGATATCAAAGTTTTGGCATAATCTTGACTTTTCTAAGAATAAAAAAAACGCGTAGGAAAGTCTGTAAAAGGTTTAAACTAATTAACTTTTACACAGAAGTAGTGAGCAGCTATTATGACTCGTTCATAAAGTTTTGCGAGGCGCTGCGTGCTAATTGTTATTGGCGCACCTTTTTGTAGAATTTCATATTAACATACATGGTGCGGCCTTTTTTCTTCCTCTTTTAGGAAATAAGTCGACTTGTACTATCAAAAGTGTAATTTTGTTGTAAAATAACGTAGTTAGTGTAGCGCCATGATAAATATTGTAATCTGTAAAATGTGAGAAATACTAAATTAATTATAAATAACACGTTAATTATTAAAGAATGAAAATGTTGCTTTTTTATATACAAAGTATAAATTTCGGTCCTAAATTTCCATTTAATAATAATATACTTAACCATGTACAAGGTTATATTTATTATTAAATGGAAATTTACTAATAACTAAAAATAATGAAAATAATCTTGTTCTCATTATTTATAAAATATTTCATCATAAATTAATATAAGCTAAATGTATTAAGCGTAGGATATATCCGGTTCCGGTTTAAAAAAAGGTTGAGAAACACCGACTTTCGTTATAACCGTGTTTCAGACAAAATGGCGGTCAAGCTAAGCCCGTAATCCTCAAAAAACAATATTTACTATATTAAAAGCAGGGGTTTTTAAATTATATTAAAATATAATTAATGCGGGGTTTATTCAATTTGTTTAAGTTATTTTTTGTGAAATAGTGCACCTTATTCTGTATTAAGAGAGTTTTTTGAGTTTCCTTTTTTTTAATTATTGTATTCTTTTGGTTCATCAAAATGAAATATTGTATTAGAGATATTATTAAGTCGTATAAAGATACGACTTCAACATTCATTAAGAAAAGTATTTTATTTTCATCATTGATTAGAAGTTTTTTTTTAACAAACTTTGATTACCTAGTTACTATAGAAATAAAACTTACTTATAATCTTTTGAAATGGTGATACACTACTCATGTTTTTGTATACAAAACTATTTTATTATTTTCGATTCAAAGTCGATACAATTTAGTCATTTCATAATCTAAGCCCCGACTTCAAACAATTAAACTACAGCAAACAATTAACGAGAAATGTGACTCATCTCATCTGGACTTTAAGTTATTTTTCAAATATGAACGTTGCACCAACGGCCTTAGGTTGAATTTTCCTCGACTTTCAGTTACTACAGTCTACACATGAAAGGAATTCTCGCATAAACTAGCAGAATTTTCAGACGTAATGAAGATGGAATATGGTCGAATTTCCAACAGCATAAAAGGTTCCCTAATGCAAATGCTGTGTCGGCAAGCAAATGGCGCTAGTAATTATACTCCTGGGCGAAATGGCGGGAAAGCTGGTACTGGTTTTCATAAAGCCCTGCTTTGAAAGAACTGAAGTTGAGATAACTTTTTGAAGATTTATGTGTGATTCTGTTCCATGTGGGTTATGAATTAGACAAAAATATAGAAAATATGATGGACGTTTGTGAGGACCACTTTCCATAACGTCCATATGATTTTCTGTCAGGTGTCAGCAGTCTGAGCATGAAAATAATAGTAAATGTTCGATATAATAATTTCATTTCACAAAAATCAAAAACTTTAACATGTAATCTAAAAAATCTTTAATTTAACTGACAATACTGTAGGCGGTAGCATACCCAATAAAGATGTACTGATTATGTGCTATCAGGATTTCATGGATCACGACTGATAATTCAATATATAAACTTGACACTGACAGAATAGTGACAGCCACAAAGTAATATGTAAATAGTATTAGATAGTGAAACAAACTATCAGCTTCATACTTTTCTAGTGTTTTTAGAGTTTTTCACACACAAAAGGTATATACTATTTACATACTTTACTAAGCAATAGGTATACAAAAGTCATTGTGATATTACATAATCTTTTGATCAAAAACCGACTAACCTAAAAATAAAAAAACGTTCGACCAAAAATAAAGCTGCAAAGGAGTCTATATACTACTTTTATTATCTAACATCAAAAACATTGCTTCGCAACAATTTCTATCTCAAAAGACGGAAAATTCACGTATCCCCCTTCCCCCCGTCCCAAAGACAGGGGAATACTTAAGGTGACATCTTCAAAGTAATTTTGATGAAAAAAACTTTTTAAACGGGCTAGGGAGAGTATTTGGGACATTTTTGGTGTCTACAGAGTTTTTAAATTACTACAGATTTTTCTTGTTTTTTTAAGATCTCGGGCGATGTAATTTTATTTTAAAAGGTCAATATTATACTTAAAGTGTGTAGGTAGGTCAAAGTTACTACTTAGCTGAAAGTCAGTTATATCAGGAGGTTTTTACTCAGCAGTGGGCAATGATGGTTTCAGCTTCACAAGATTGTTTATTAAGAAATACATTTTTATGCTATTTACAAAATGTACATTGGCATATAAAATAACAAACATACACATAAAAAACAGTTGAGCTATCTACAGACCTATTTTTATGCTTGTATGCATCTAGTTTTATTACATTAATTTTTCAATCATAAATATAATTAAATAAACTTACTTTAAAGTTATTTAAAACAGTCTCATAAAAACTCAGCGAATATAACCAGAATCAAGTTTTCACAGACCAAATATAAAAAAAAAGAATACATAACAAAAAGATTGACAGCCGCTGTCCGGCAAACGCAGTTCGCAAAATCCTCGCTCGCTATTGGTCGACGGGCCCATAGCGATAAACTGGCAATCCAGCGTTCTCAGCGCTTTATAATGTTCACCCAAATCGCTTACGAATTTTACATTGTGTGTTTAATTTTAATAATATTGGTAATACCATACTGGAAGTGTTTAAAGAACTACTACGATTTGATTATAGATATAAGTAGAACATAAAGTTGTTAAATAACAGCCTCTTTAGTTGTAAGATATT
The DNA here is from genome assembly GCA_932527185.1 of Ecliptopera silaceata. Classification (NCBI taxonomy): domain Eukaryota; kingdom Metazoa; phylum Arthropoda; class Insecta; order Lepidoptera; family Geometridae; genus Ecliptopera; species Ecliptopera silaceata. Next base: position 656,759 of record OW052217.1, on the reverse strand, counting down.
ATAATATCATAACTGTAGGTTTTTCAAGAATCTTCACAAATAATCTTTGATTGATTCTGGGAACACAAAGAACATAACAAAAAGTTGAAGTTAAATTTGATGTGATTTCGATAGGATGCAGCGCTAAAAGCGCTTATAAATTCCGCGCTCATTCCTCCCTCAGACTATTTCTGATAGTCATTCCATTCAACTAGTTCACTTCATTCTTCATTCAAAATAAAATCTGTCAGTTCATAATAGTTCACCATCCGTGGCGGTTGTCTGTGGAACTATTTTCTAATAATCAAGTTTCAGTGTTTTATCTATTAGTAACTAAAAGCGCGCGTGTCTATGTTTAAATCAACGTTCTATTTTTGTAAGCTCTTTTGTTTCATGTTGAAAAGAAAATGGCGACTGTGATTTTATTGTGCCTAGTTTTTTCATAAGGAAAATGGTGAGTCAAATTTTATAAAAATAGACGTTATTTCTGGAATATAGAACGTTTGTTTCAGTTTACCTTGGCAGTGGGCTGGCCATGAATCTTTTAAAAGTTAGGGTGACCAAAAGTTTTTGATTTTTAGGATATTTTCTTACCCATCGATCTTCGGTAATTTATCGCTATACTTAAGTGTACATTATTACATATTATAGAAAAAAAGCTGAGCACGAATAAATGTGATAATTCTAACTTATACACTGCTCGCTAACGTCTGCAACATTCGGCTGTAAAGCTGATGTTGACGCGCAGTGTATCTCAAATACCTACGTCATTGTTTCGATACGTTTATGATAGTCGCATTCGTGTACTGTACACCCCCCTGATAGGTAGGTACTTAAACCTAAGTGCCTATCTGCATTTAGCCTCTAGCTAAACAAAAATGATGTACCTACCTAGGTAAGTATTTTTGATAAGAAATAAACCTCAATTCCTGTAAATTTGTCCAACCGACTTATATCCATAAAAAAACCGATCATTTCACATTGTTAAAAAAAACGAAACTGAGACGCTTAACTCGGGGAGCTATTGCATAGCTTCTATCGCGGGTCTTGAGCGTGGAGACCGAATCCAGAAATTCCGTAACGAAAATAACATAACACTGCGCATGCGTAATCTAGCAAAAAATGCTATGCAATAGCTTTACCGCGGCAGTCCCCGAGTGCCACACGTCTTTTTTCATTACATAAATTATCACGTAATTAGTGTAAAAACATTATAAAAACTTATTCTAGTTTTTCAGATCGACAATGTCTTAATGAAAAATTCCTTAATTAAAGTTAGTTATTAAGACAAACCATTGGTTCGGACCTAAATTATGGACCGTTATCACAATAATTAACGAACAGGCTACACTTTGTACTTATTATCAATTTTTATCGCTACCACAGAGTATGTCGCAATCCACAGAGTATGTAGCGGTCCACATAATATGTAGCAGTTTGTATGAGGTCGGCGAATGGGGAGCGTATTTCATTATACCTAAAAGTATTTGGGCACGGTCAATTATTATTAATAATAGGAAGTGGCTTGGACCCTGGTGGTTCATTGTAAAGATTGGGTTTGATTCAAATATTCTGTACTTTTTGTATTTATACTACCTACCTAGGTATATACCTACTGTAAAAACTTATAAAATATCTAAGTACCTACTTACTTATAATATTTTTTTCTTTTTTGTAAATGTACATAGTAAATGATTGTAAAGAAGCTTGTACTATGGGAAATAGACTGCTGATATAACCCTTATATACATTTTTTGTAAATACATAGAATACATTGTAAATGGTTGTAAAGAATTCGGAGTAAGCACATTTCTAAGAACAGTACCCCAAGTACGAGTTTGTGCACACACGGATCGTAGAGACGCAATCGCCGAGTGCCACCGATTTTGTATGGAGATCCAAGCAGCGCCCCTAGGCCCAGGGCCTAGTACGAGTTTTGCACATGAATACGAACGTATCGCCTTCGTATCGCAAGCTACCAATTTTGTATGGAAATCCAAGCTTCTCAAGAAATCTGCTAGGGGCGCTGTTTGGATCTCCATACAAAAACGGTGGCGCTAGGCGATTGCGTCTCTACGATTCGTGTGTGCACAAACTCGTACTTGGGGTACAGTACCCCAAGTACCCCAAGTATGGAGATCCAAACAGCGCCCCTAGCAGATTTCTTGAGAAGCTTGGATTTCCATACAAAATTGGTGGCTTGCGATACGAAGGCGATACGTTCGTAGGCATGTGCAAAACTCGTACTAGGCCCTCAGTAGCTTTAATCAGTGTAAGTTGATCCTACGATCAACCCACGTGACTTACCCTTTGTAAATCGACTCTCTGCTAAATAATTGTTACAATGTTGAATTGTTTCCTACAGATCATTTTACGTCTACAGTCTATCATTAATATTAAATTGACACCGCACTGGAACTTCAGTATTTAATTTAGTTTAATTGTAATTCTTTGTAAGAAGGATCATAAAAAACAGTAGGAACCAGGCCGTAAGTTTGTTGCCCGTTCTTCTAGGCTCTGGTCGCGTGGAACTGGCACCTAGAATCACCTAGTATTTAAGACGATTCTAAATGATCCGCGTGATTTTATTGAATACTTAAAGAAATATTTGACTTTGACTTTATTAAACTAAAATGAATGAGATTGCTATTGGATTTAGCGTTTCCGTTATTCAATATTTTATTTTCATAAAAAAATCTATCCTTTTCTAACCGATAACCGATGATGTGCCGCGGCGGGCGAAGGTCCGCCTGCGACGCGGAGGTTGCGGGTTCGATTCCCGCGTTGGGATAAATGTTTGTACGATCTGCAAACATTGATTCCGGGTGTTCTGGGTATTACCTATGTATAATATAAATGATCTATCTATGTAATGTATTAAGTATGCCAGTCTTCTAGTACCCATAACACAAGCTCTGCTTAGCTTGGGGCTAGATGATGTTGTGTGGATTGTCCAGCATTATTCATTATTTTATTTATTTCTCTCTTCACCATCTTCAAAGCAATCCAAAAGGCTCAAACCTTCACCCCAGCCTTATCATCTGTTCCGTATTTAATCTTCCCATCCTATTCATTTCATATTTATTTTTATTTATTTATTTATGTCAACCAACTTAGGATCATATTACATTACATATTTATATTAAAATTAAATTAAATTATACTATTATCTTACTATTATAATTACAACACAAAAATTAACATCTATTTTCACATGCAGTACTTAAAATAGTCAGCTACTTTAAGTACTGCCTATGAATCATACAGCAATAGTTAAGATATTCACAGTCAAAACGATTTCGAAACATGCTCAGAATACCGTTTGAGCTGGCCCTGACTCTGCACATCAAGGATGAGCATATTAACCTACCCTTTGCATAATCATAAGCATCTATAACATATACTAGTTTAATTTCATTTCAAAGCGGGAACGTTAACTATGCGTCACAAGATGACGTAATACAGACGTGCCTATGCCTACCTACATAGCTACAATATGGATTCTGTCTGTACCGGGGTACCCTCTTATATACCCTTTTGGGGTGCATAAAATCTATACTACTATACTTCTTCTTATCGTGTCGATGCTACAACTGTATTTTGTTGTAGCATCGTGTTGGAAAGATTAGCCAGACTAGACACTGCTTTGCCGTGCCTAGCTGTTACCGGTGTGCGCCACGAGGAGGCTCTTTCCATACTAATATTATAAAGAAGTAAAGTTTGTGTTTGTTAAATTGTAAGGGGTAATCTCTGATCTACTGAACCGATTTTAAAAACTCTTTCACCAAAAGCCACATTATTGCTGAGTGTCATAGGTTATATAAAACCGAAAATACCTTATGCTCAAGTGGGCACGAGTCAGCTAGTGTGATAAAACTATACTCTTTAGACATTCTAGTTACTAGAACGAATAAGAACATCTTTAGTATTATCTTTATCTTTTAATTATCTTTATTATTGATTCGTTTTTGATAGATTGTTGTTAGATTTTTATTTACACGCGTACGAAATTATGATTTTTTTTTAACACGATCCCAAAACATCGTCCTTTTTAAGAAATCAATCGATAAAAAAAATGACGTGTGGCACTCGGGGACTACCACTGCTATTGCATAGCATGTTTTGCTGAATTACGCATGCGCAGTACGTACGCACGTAATAAAACGAAAACTCTTATCAAAAGCATATTATAAAATATCTGACTATTTAGAAGACAAGCAAGCTTGGGACGAACTAGCTCCAACTTGATTAAACAATTGTAAGAAGGATCATATGAAAAAAACGCTAGAATCCAGGTCTAGTTTCTTGCCAGTTGCCATAGATAACGTTGAAGTTAGTAACATTGGCATCGCATCTGTCCGTCTGCCCCATTCAAGTTCCCATAAGTCCCTATTGTGTGGCCACGTGCGCAGCAGATGTGCCGGTTTATTTGTGTTGGTCGTGGGTTCGAGGTTGTTCTTAAAACTCCTGTGAATAGGTTTGAGTAGCGCTATTTTTTGTGGTATTTTGTCTATTTTACTTGTGTAGTGGTTACTTTTTTTATACAAATTGTGTATTTATAATTGTTATCCTTGTATGAATTGAAAACTTTTGAGTTTAACTTTTAAAATAGAACAAGGTTTTGAGCGAAATTTTATCCGCATATCAACAAACCATAGGGAAAAATATTTAAGTTTCTAAAAATAAAATCATCAATTTCATTATAATCCTAAATTATACTTTTCAATTATATAATACGGTTACACTTTTTCCTTAATAATTAATATTTACGTACTTACTAAAATTATAAATAGTATTAACTAAATACAATATAAAATCGCTTTCATAAAAAAAAATCAAATTTTACCACCACTTTACGCTTAATTTTATTATTATCACCATATTTTGAGAATATTTTTATTATATTTTGCTAATATTATTTTATCGAACTAATTGTTTTATCCTAAGTGTCAGATACTATGAAACTATTCCTTTCCTAATTGAGTATTTTTACATATCAATGTTATCAACACAATGTTCAATGCACAATGTTCTGTATGTATTTGTAAATAAATAAATAAATAAATAAATAAACACACAAATTATATAAAATCCCATGCTTAAAACATAACTTTGAAAATTGTCTGCAAACATCCAAAATCGTTGTCTCTCTAACACACATAGATGTAGTTTTTTTTTCATCTTGGACATTTCACACATCACACTCTAGTCCCAAACTAAGCAAAGCTTGTACTATGGAACTAGACTAGAAAGAATACTTATTATACATAATTTTATTCACAAACAAACTTACGACTATACAGTATTTACAAAATGTACATTGTCATATATAAAATACATAAGAAACAGTTGAGCTATCTACAGACCGTTGCAAACGATCTATAGATAGTTCAACTGATTCAAATCAGTACCAATCGACCCAAGACACTGGCTGCATTGCCGCGTTGAATAGCAATGCTGATACGCTGGGCCAGATACTCACCAGCCCTCGGGTCACGCGTCGCTTAGACTAGACGCCCAGAAATAATTTTGAAAACTATAATTATTACTACTTATTATTATTATATTAGTAGGATGGGATTTGTACGTACGGCCGTGAGTCGTATTTAGTTCATAGTATTATCATTCTTATCAATGAATCAAGGACATACTATCAGTCAGTTGGTTGTGTAACTGATAACCTAAGTACTTACAATTTATATGTTTTACAATAAAATAAATATTTCATAGACATTTCACACACACTCTAGTCCCAAACTAAGCAAAGCTTGTACTATTGGAACTAGACTGCTGATAAAATACTTGTATACATTTTTTTCGTAAATACATAGTATTAACACCCAGACACAGAGCAAATATTTATGTAAGTATATCACACAAAGATTTGCTCTGGGTGGGAATTGAACCCAAGACCCACAGCATGGAAGGCAGAGCTACTACCAACTGAGCTGTGACGCCTGTCAATCTTGCCATTTAAAATCGTATACTTACCTAAGATTTGTAATCATTAAAATATTCGCCAACTGTGTTATATTGAGACCTGTCACTCGATACATTGGTATTATAAACAAAGTTATTTCGTCTAGGACTGCAAGATTGTATTGTTTAGATTTTAAATACCTCGAAGTGTAGGTATAATTTAATTTCTACGTAAGTTAGTCTGTTTGGTTAAGAGATCTGTGTCTAAAAACTTAAGTTTTACATTTAAAGCAATTTATTCACAAACAAACTAACGACTATACAGTATTTACAAAATGTACATTGTCATATAAAATACATAAGGAACAGTTGAGCCATCTACAGACCGTTGCAAACGATCTAAAGATAGTTCAACTGATCCAAAACAGTACCAATCGGAAGCGTACCCAAGACACAAAAAAAAAAAAGAAAAATAAAATAATAAAATCTCAAGTTTTTGATTACAATACAACTAAGCCCAGTTGATAGTAGCTCTGCCTTCCATGCTGTGGGTCGTGGATTCGATTCCCACTCAGAGCTAACATTTGTGAGATGAACATAAATATTTGTTCTGTGTCTGGGTGTTACTATGTATTCTATGTATGTATTTACAAAAAAAATATAAGTATTCTATCAGCAATCTAGTTCGTTATTTTATCACTTTTTATGTTGCTCGTCATTTTTGATTGGGGTAATGAAACGGGGGGAAAAGGGGCAAGTTTGGTGGTAGCATTATTAATCGACGGATTTCAATCTTTGAGCGGCAATAAGGACCTTGTATTAAAGAGCTGACAACAGTAAGCCCCTTGTCACCACTCTAAAGCAGGATTCAAGATGTCCACAAAACATCAAACCCACTTCATCTTAAAGTCTGTCTCGAATTGCCATTTTAAAACCGGGTTTTAAATCTTTAGTCCGTACCCTAAGTACGAGTTTGTGCACACACGGATCGCAGAGACGCAATCGCCGCGCCAGCGCCATCGATTTTGTTTTCCAAACTTCTCAAGAAATCTGCTAGGGGCGCTGCTTGGATCTCTTTGCAAAATCGGTGGCGCTCGGCGATTGCGTCTCTGCGATCCGTGTGTGCACAAACTCGTACTTGGGGTACTGGTCACCACAAAAGAGCCACTTCTACCTTCCTACCCTCATCTTTACAATGCTGCAATCTTCAAAGGGATTCGATTCCTTATCCTCAAAAGTGGCTGAGGAACGGATACAGTGTTAAGAGTTTCTTAGATATAACTGATACACTGCGGATTCTACTGTCGTTGTGTGACTGCTTGCTCTCGAGCTAAGACGAATTATTTTGTGTTACACTACGCGTTATTAATAGACTGTCGATTACAGCGTCACCGCGCATTGTATCTTGTTTTTTGCACGTTCTTGTAGGCTCTGGTTGCGTGGAACTAGCACCTACAATAAATAAATAAATAATACACTGGAAAACACTGGATGAGAAGAGTCGAAGACCGGGCTCAGTGGCGCGTCTGCAGAGACCTACGTATTTATAGGTTAATGATGATTTTGATTTTGATGATCTGTCACTTAAAGTACCTATCACAGTAAGTTTTGAATAGATATGTTATCATCATCCTATATCAGTCCACTGCTGGACGTAGGTCTCCGCGGAAGCGTCACTGAGCCCAGTCTTCTGCTCCTCTCATCCAATTAACCAGTAACATTTTGCAGATTGTCGCTCCATCTTGAAAGTCTTATACTACGCCGTCTCCACTCAAATATCCAGGCAAAGTGGATTACACATTTCAAATTAATTAACACAATAAATAATTAATATTTGACACAGCTGTTACAAAATTAAGATGTTATTACTTTGAAGGGTTTATTATTTTGCTCTGTTTACATAGTTAGGTTTGATTTTCAAAAAGATCTTTATTATTGAGATGTCGCAAATATTGTACGGAGATATTAAAAAAAATATCATCGACAATTAGTTAAGTACTTAATACATACTTACTCATTTAAGATTACTTACTCAAAAAGCACTTTACTTATTTCCTACTAATGTTAAAAACGCGAAAGTTTGTAGGGTATGTTTGTTACTCTTTCACCCAAAAACTACTGAATGGATTTTAATGAAACTTTAAAATAATGTACTTAGTTTAAAAATCAGAATAACACATAGGTAATATTTAAAGATATTGTGCATAAATATACCGATAGCAAGACTTAGTCGCAGGCACCAGCTAGTCTTCATAACAAGAGGTTGTCTGAGACAAATCCCACAGCCAAGTACCTACTTATCATACAAGTTCATTGAACTTATGAGACACTTCATTATTTCACACATATTCCCACAAAACTACAAAATCAAGCCCTATTCAAGACCTTGATAGCTCAAAACTAGGCTTTATTGTCAAGAATATAAAGATCATTCTCGCTTGAAAAAAAACCCCAAGAAATTCTCCCTATTATAATGAACAACGACAAAATTTGCTTGTAAAAATGAAGTATTACCGCCCAAAGAAAGTTCAAGACAATACATAGAATTTAGCTCTGTAATACAACTTCTCAAAGCTCAAATTCGCTTGTCAACCAAAAGCCCCCTACCATTTGCTTTCAAGTCGAACGCAACTCGAGAAAATCTCGGTATATTTTTTCGACGTGAGCAAAAGCATTCATGAACCCAGCTGCCTTATTGTTCGCCGCACAAAAGTTTTTTTTTGTTTGGAATACAATAAAATTTAACGGGCGTTTTCGGAAGTGATTTTTGCAGTGACATGACATCTGCTATATTATGTTAGAATTACAGTTGCTAGGTGCCTTATCAACCAGTTTTTAAGTATTCGAAAACTAGAGCTTTATTTTCTGGCTCGCACATTAATTATTATTATTATAGATTAAGTATGTCAGTCTTCTAGTACCCATAACACAAGCTCTGCTTAGCTTGGGGCTAGACGATGTTGTGTGGATTGTCCAGCATTATTTATTTATTTATTATTATTTATTTGCTCCTCGGAACAGGCTATAGTTTAGAACCAGTTAGTCTTACGTTATCATCAAAAACCAATTAATTTTCAGAAAACTTTTTTATGCTAATCCGCCATTTTGTCTTACGTTTTTGTCTCCTCGCACATTAAGCGCATTTACCAGAGCTTTTGTAGTTTGACAGTTTCAATTGTTCTATCCAAAGTTTATAATACAATCAAAAGCCTAACAAAACTAAATAAAGATTTGAATATAAAAATCCGGGTTATTCAGCTTTTTACCAACGAAAAGTTCATTACCGTCCGCTAACACAATAGAAATCGACGTTCACTCGATACCGCGAAAATGCGTTCAGTTATTACACTTCACATTCCGCGTTCCATTTTCAAATTATTTCAAATATGGCCGCCGTAACGAGTCCAATGGACAAACAACAATTGACCCCAATTCGCGGGCTAATGGTGGAACGCCGCTCGTATTACATTCCGACATTGATATTTTACGGACATTTTTGTCCTTTTGTCCACGGGGGAGGTGATAATTTTCTTTTATGACATGACTGGGGCTGTGATTCGCAAAAAGACACCTTTTAAACTGTCTTCATTTTCGTGGACTTTCTTATGGTTCTCAAAAAGTAATCATTTTCAACTGTTTTGTGACCTGACGACCGATGTCACGGCGAAGGTTGCGACGCGGAGGTTGCGGGTTTCGATTCCCGCCCTGGGATAAATGTTTGTACGATCTGCAAATATTTATTCCGGGTGTTTTGGGTATTTTATATGTATAATAAAAAATATCTATCTAGGTATGTAATATATTGTATTAAGTTTGTCAGTCTGCTAGTACCCATAACACAAGCTCTGCTTAGCTTGGGGCTAGATGATGTTGTGTGGATTGTCCAGCATTATTATTATAATTTGATGGTAGATTTTAAAGTCAATTCATGACGTTTTATTATTATTAACTGTATAACACGACACACGACGAAATAAATAAATAATGCTGGAAAATCCACACAACGTCATCTAGCCCCAAGCAAAGCAGAGCTTGTGTTATGGGTACTAGAAGACTGACATACCTAATACAATACATTACATAGATAGATATTAAAAAATCAATTGTGGTCCGCCAATTGCAGTTGAAATGTTTTCTTATCTGTCAAATGGGTTTGCTCGAATCAAGATCCTGCAGTGGACTCGCAACGTATCTTATTTTCAGATAAAGCCTTCTTTCAGCGATAAACTTTTTACTTTTCCGGTTTCCCGCCAGTTTCCAAGATTGCGGTTGTCGGTTTAAAATGGCTGTCTTTTTTAAAAGCTTTTTAAGGTTAACTATTTACAAGTTTTTACTTTAGTTGTATAACTTGTTTATTGAATATATTCAAGGATTTTTAGTACAATTAAGTATTTATATCATCATCATCATTGGCAGCCCGTATTAGCCCACTGCTGGGTATAAGGTATAAGCCTCCTCTCAAACGCCACTCTTTCCTTGAATGGGCTTTTTGCATCCAGGTCCTACCCTGTACGGCAACGATACCGTCCATCCATCTGGCTGTTGGTCTGCCAAGGCCTCTTGTATGTCCTCTAGGCCACCATTCTGTTTTATTTAGATAAATACTTAGAACTATTAAGATTCACGTGACTACACCGTATAAAAAAAGTATTCACGGACATTTTACACATCGCGCTCTAGTCTCAAACTAAGCAAAGTTCATTCATTCATTCATTTATTTATTTTCATCATTATGCGTATAACACATTGTCTGATTTTAGGACTATCTAAAACAAATACATAATGTACCCAAATAAGGGTTTTGTTGCAAAAGGGTGTTACAGGAGCGGCCCGATTCACAAAGCATGCACAAAATTAATATAATAACGTAATGAATATGAAAATGTCTTGTTGGTTATTTTAATACTTATCGTCAAAATACTCGTATATAATATACCTTTAAAATTTGCATATTCCTTAATTGCCATATAAATATATTGTCTTTGTGTACGGCCTTGAATTTTTCAGGGAGCTTATTGTATACTAGCTGATCCGTGCCCACTTCGTTGGGCATAATTCAACCGTTTCGCATGACACTCAGCAATTATGCTTTCTATTGGTGAAAGTATTTTTAAAATCGGTTCAGTAGATACCGAGATTACCCCTTACAATTTAACAAATATACAAACTTTACCTCTTTATTATATTAGTATAGATTTATACGTCCATAACATAAGTTTGGGACCTAGATTGCTGATAGAACTTTTTTATTTTAAAAACCCATTAACATTATTAGTTCGGTCACCCTTACTGATGAGTGAAACAGATTCACTATTCTAAATTAAATTTAAAATAGGGTGACTCCGGTCATTATTGTAATCTATATTTGTTCAGATGTTCAAACAGTTGACCTTTATGATTTGAACACAAAACTTATTTAAATAAGTCGCTTATTACTTATTTTATTACACAAAGTCAAAGATAATTATTACAGGGATCATTTAATGATAAAGATTGACAATTAATATACTGGCCCAGCGTGCCATTGCTATTCAGTGCGGCAATGCAGCTAGTATCTTGGGTACTCTTCCGATTGGTCAGTTTGATCAGTTGAACTATCTATAGATCGTTTGCAACGGTCTGTAGATAGCTCAACTGTTTAATGTACATTTTGTAAATAGGTACTGTAATAGTCATAAGTTTGTTTGTATTTAATATACTTACTCAATAAATTGAAATAAAGAAAGTACTTAAACAACAATAAAATATTTAATTAAGTAATTGTTAATTGTTGTGACAAAAAAAGAGCTCAGAAATTATGAAGATTAAAACATCATACTTTTGACTGACGTTACAGATGAGTCGGCTCTGTCTTCCATGCTGTGGGTTGTGGGTTTGATTTCCACAGCAAGTGTTTGTGTGATGAACATAAATATTTGTTCTGTGTGTGGGTGTTACTAAGTATTCTATGTATTTACAAAAATATATTGTAAGTACTTATGTAATTTGTATTCTATCAGCAATCTAGTTTCCATAGTAAAAGCTTCGCTTAGTATCGTATGTGTGAAATATCCGAAAACATACTCAATATAATATGGAACAAAAACAATAATCTATCAATCGTACTTATTTATAATATTTGAAACTGTCACGGTTTTGAACATAGTTTTCAAAAACAGGATATTTACCATGATTTGTGAATTTATTTCCCAAAATCTATTTAAACTACGTAAAAAATATACAAGCAACAAAAAAATATTCAAATAATCGATGAACAAAATAAAGTTGATCACCATTTGATAGCCGAAATTTCAATATTTCAAGTCGAACAGGAAACGGTGTCGATAAGTCGATAGGAAGGGCTGACCTCGCGATAACGGGGGCTCAATTCAAAATGGCCTCGATTTGAATCATCTCTTGAATTTTTTGTGGTCTCTCTGTTTAGTCGTCAAATATGATATGATAACAATGTTGTGAAATCTATGCTTTTATGACAGAACTAAATATTGTGTGTATGCTGGGTGTTGCTATGTATTCTATGTGTATGTATTTACAAATAAAACTGTTTCTTATGTATTTTATATGACAATGTACATTTTGTAAATACTGTATAGTTTGTTAGCAAATAAAATGTATTTAGGTATTATATTGGCAGTCTAGTTCACATAGTACAAGCTTTACTTAGTTTGGGACTCGAGTGTGATGTGTAAAATGTCCGTGAAAATTAAAAAATCACAAACAAAATAATAAAACACCTTTGAATTGACGCATTAATTCAAAGTAATCCGTGAATATTATTGAATAAACCAATTTTGAGTACATAGGCATATAAAATACATAAGAAACAGTTGATCTATCTACAGATCGTTGCAAACGTTCTAAAGATAATTCAATTTTGAGTTAAAGAAATGTATTTTTATTGATTCTGTTTCAAGTTTATTTGCGTTAAAACTGAATTTCTTAGCATTAATAAATTGGGCAACAAAAACAATAGGAAAAACACAGGAAGTTGTATTGACTGTTCCAACGCGCAAAATGTTTCGAGGTCGCGTTTTACGTAAGTAATCATAAAGTCCAAAGAATTATTCATTATACAAATTGAATAATCCATGAACTGCATCAAAACAGCGCCATTGCATACAAAATTCAGAAACTTTAAATTCAAGGAAAATGGGACACTAAAGCCCTTCTCAATTCATAGTTTTGAATTACAAAAATGATTCAAAATACGTGTTAACTTGAGAGATGTTGACAAAGGAGAATGGGCAAATCTTTATGGAGCGTCGGCCACAACTCGTCCCTCGGGTTGCCACATAATACGTTTGAAAGGGATTTTACAGGCCTACCTTTTACTATTTATATGAAAAAAATCCGTCCCATGGAAATCGAGAAATTTGATAATAAAAAAAACTATTTTTTATTAGGTCATCAAATGGACTTCATTTGCTTATCAAGTCAAGTATGTATAACTCTTTTAAACGCCGCTACAGTCATTTTTGTGGGTTTTCAGAATTCTTATGAAAAACATTTTTTTCGGAATATCTCGATTTCCATGGGACGGATCCGTAAATAGAGTAAAATATTGGCCTGTAAAAGCCGTTTTAAACGTACTATGTAGCAACCCTGAGGGATAATTTTAGTAAGTGACCCATAGTGCCCATTCTCCTTTAAATTTGTTATTTAAATGCGAGCGACGTCACTGATATTACAGACAGTATTGTGAGCTCTTTGATTTGTTTATGAAAGAAGTTTTTTATACTCCTTGCTGTATTTAAATAAGGGTATTCAGTAGCGCTGGTTTTAGATAAAGGTAGAGATAAATACATGAATAATAAAATACATCACATGTAGAACAGGCGTGACAGCTCAGTTGGTAGTAGCTCTGCCTTCATGCTGTGGGTCGTGGTTTCGATTTCCACCCAGAGCAAATGTTTGTGTGATGATCATAAAATATTTGTTCTGTGTGGTGTTCTAATCTATGTATGAATTTCCAAAAAAAATAGACAGACATTTCTTCCAGCCAACACGTTAATCCTTAGATCTCGACCACGTTCATGATTTCGATACATATCGGTACTCGCATTTGCTTAATTATTATTATGAATTTCAGTATCATTTTAATCTGCCTTTTATATAAACTGACAGTCATAGTCCATAGACAATCCTACAATTCGACAATTCCAATCATTTTTCATTCGATTCAAATTCAGAGCCCTATTTCAATTTTCGTTCAAACGGTCATTAGTGAGGACATAGCTCTGTCGGAAGCTGGGGGGTTTGAACGTAATTGATGTGAGAGGGAATATGTTGTCTCGCTCGCTCGTAGTTTTTTAATGGCGTATTTCGCGGGAACGTGGAATCATTGTGCGTTTGCGAGTCTGTGGTGTAGAGCGAATGAGCGTGTGATTTTAATTCTTTGAAGATTTTCAGTTACAGTTTTGATTCTGTGCAGTTTTTCGGTGTGATTTAAAATTGATTTAATTTGTGGTTCAGTCTCTGTTTGCATATGAATATAAGGCATTTGGTGTTTTAGATTCTTAGAATCATTGTTTTTTGGCTATAAGTCGTGTGATTTTAATTTGTTAAAATTTTTTCAGTGTTTCAGTTTTGTGATTCATTTGGAACATTTGTTTGTTTTAAGTGATTTTAATAATTGTGATTGTATTGGTGACGAAAACTTATTATACTGCTTGAAATTTGGTAAGATTTGATATAAAAATACGAATATTTAACGATAATTTAGAAAAAAAATCCTCTATGATTAGTGTAGGGAAGCATTATATGTAGTCATTATCATAGCTTTTAAATAAAATATATAAGTATAAATATTCACGGACAATGTACCTACACTTTTTTTATAAATCGTGACCATTGTAAATTAAAATATATTTCAAGTAAAAGCTATGTATATACATTCCCCATTGTAACTCGAGTAGTACCATTATAAATACAATAAAACATATCTGATACTTCTATACTAATATTATAAAGAAGTAAAGTTTGTATGTTAATTGTAAGGGGTAATCTCGGGATCTACTGATCCGATTTTAAAAACTATTTCACCAATAGAAAGCCACATTATTGCTGAGTGTCATAGGTTATATAAAACCGAAAATACCTTATGCCCATCGAAGTGGGCACGGGTCAGCTATAGTATTAAGTATCTGACTCAGTATCAGCATTGCTATTTAGTGCGGCAATGCAGCCCGTGTCTTGGGTACGCAATGATTAGTACTGATTTGGACCAGTTGAGCTATCTGTAGGTCGTTTGCAACGGTTTGTAGATAGTTCAACTGTTTCTTATATATTTTATGTAAGTACCTATGCCATCATCATCATCATCTTCCTACCCTTGTCCCACATTATGTGTTGACGGTACTACACGTCATCTTCCACTCTCCTCTATCAGACGTCATCTCAATGCTCACACCTTTCTTACACATCTCATCATTCACACAGTCAATCCATCTTTTCTTTGGCCTCCCTCTACTTCCTAAGTAACCTACCTATGTACATTTTGTAAATACTGTAATAGTCTTAAAACATATTACTTAATATGTATCGCGACTAACCTTAGACTCCACATATTTTCCTTACATTATCGCTACTACGCATGCGTCATTAGGGCTGACAAACTTTAACCTTTTATATAAATATTCACGGACATTTCACACATCACACTCTAGTCCCAAACTAAGCAAAGCTTGTACTATGAGAACTAGATTGCTGATAGAATACTTATATTTTGTAAATACATAGGTACATAGAATTCACAGTAACCCCCAGACACAGAGCAAATTTATGTTCATCACACAAACATTTGCTCAGTGTGGTAATCGAACCCACGACTTGGAAAACATAGCTTCTACCAACTAAGCTGTGTGACACCTAACGTAAGGTCTGAGTAAGATAGATCGTTTGCAACGGTCTGTAGATAGCTTAACTGTTTCTTATGTATTTTATATGCCTATGTACATTTTGTAAATACTGTAATAGTCGTAAGTTTGTTTATCATTATAATACATATATACGATTTCTGAGTAAGTAATCTAAAGACAGTTTGTGACAGCAAATCTTGTACAGCTTTGCTTAGTTTGGGACTAGAGTGTGATGTGTGAAATGTCCGTGAATATTTATTTTTGAAGGCAGTTTTTGTGGGTTGCATCTGATCTGGCAACCCTAGTAGGGGGTCACACGAGGCGGGAGAGATCGCGATTGGATGCATCCTGCCGCAAATTGAAGCGTCGCGGACGTCCGTTTGACGTGTCGTAGTTAAAAATCGAACGATTCCGTTTGACATTTTAAATGTCAAACGTGTTCTTATGTCATTCGATCACCTATTTCAGTACTTATTTAAAGTTTATTGCGGATTAGAACGCTTTCTAGATTCAAGGTGCCAGTTTCACGCTACCAGAACCTAGAAAAACTGGCAACAAACTTACTTATTGGTAGTGTAAATCAGCTTTGAAGTAAAGAAGACACTACACTATCAACTCTGAAATGTCTGTTTATAATAATTAATTGAAATGATCCTAAAATATCACTAGCCCGAGGGAATATTATCCTCAAACTTACAAGCTTGTTACAACTTCACCAAATTAGGTTACAAAATGGACGCTCGGAACACATGGCGTGACGTCACAATGACGTCATCGCTAGAATGTACATGTGTAGCTTTTTATGACGGTTTTTGTGATAACTACAATCTGGGTCTTTCATGCTGAATGTTATCTGTTGTCGTTCGTTCTTCGTTCATTCATTTTCATTCGTTTTGAAAATGAATTGGAAGATTTTATGAATAAAAATATGTAGCAGTGTTATGTGTAGTTATTTCATCGTTCATTCATTTTCATTCGTTTTGATAATGAATTGGAAGATTTAGAGATAGAAATATGTAGTCTATTAATTTGTAAATAGACGCCATCTTAGTACAAGCTTTGCTTAGTTTGGGACTAGAGTGTGATGTGTGAATTGTCCGTGAATATTTATTTATCTTTGATTTCATTGGCTTGTGTTAATTGTTGAAAAATGTATTGCTAAGTAAACTCTGAACTAGCGAACGATCTTAATTACTACGTAGCAGTACTTAGTTGGTACTCAAATTAATGCAACCAACATCAAAAAAACAACGAAATAAAAATACTCTGTTGTATTATCTTCACAAAGTCTTGCGGTTCAAAAAAACTTAAACAAAAACAAAACGCAAAACTTTTGTTTCGTAAAAATTCATTGGGCCGTTTCAAATTTGAATACGGGGCCTTCCATTTTGAAATTAGAGTTTTTAATTAAAAGGGTCGCATTCTCGCGATATCATCGGCCTTTGTCGCCGGTTCGCGGGCTTTTTTTTTTTTTTATTTACTCTCATAACGCAGGCAAAGGTAAGGACTGTATAATTACGAGATTTTTTAAGCTCTGAGCGAAGGCGTTTGATAGTAAATTGTTATTCTTATAATTAATGGGATTTTTGATGTTATTTGAGAGATTTGTCAAAGCAAACGCGTTAAATTGTGGACCAGGTGTTGAAAGATTAAGATGTCGTTATTAAAGGCTGTCTTGTTATTATAATAAAATATTAAATTCTGTGATCCGTTTTTAAATCCGTTACACGTAGGTACATCGTGTTAATTCATATGTTATCTGTGACTTTTAACAATCAACTCGTATGTAGATCCTATTAAAATGTGAATAGTTTTATTAATTTCATTACAGCCCTTTATTGCACAAATACAAATAATTACAAAGGGTGGGCTTAATGCTATTAGCATTTTCTGCTTACCGACCTTAAAGTTTTCTGTAAATTTCTAGTAGTCTTACGATATAAAACTATAATACGCTTTCGTTCGATTGGTACTGATCTGGATCAGTTGAGCTATCTATAGATCGTTTGCAACGGTCTGTAGATAGCTCAACTGTTTCTTATGTATTTTATATGACTAGGTACCTATGTACATTTTGTAAATACTTTAAACTATAATAAATCGACTGAAATAAGTTTTGATTAGAAAAGTTACACAAAAAAAGAACTATGGTAAAAAAAAAATATACTTACTTACTTACCTAGTTAAATAGAATATAAATATTTACCATTTTTGAAATATTTAATGATATTTAGTTTGGTTCAACTATCTACACAAAACATAATAGAGAACTTCAAAGCGATTCTTTTGTAATAAAAAGACGCAGCTGGTCGATTTTAAAATACATTTTTTTTAAATCCTGTTATTGTTTGTTGCAGATCACGTGCGAACTCGATATAGGAATGAAACGATATCGAGTTACATTCGAGTTGCGTTCGAGTTGCATGCGAGTTACTGTAGTAGGGGATTTTTGGTAAGTTTATTTATTTTTATTTAAATTACAGATTTAAGGGACTTTTTATGAAGTTATAATATCCTAACTAATATTATAAACGCAAAAGTTTGTATGGATGTATGTTTACTCTTTCACGCAAAAACCACTGAATGGATTTTAATGAAACTTTACAAAAATGGTACTTATTTGTTTTTTTTTTTTTGGGTCGAGATATTGTTGTGTAGGACGCCCTCCGGCGAGATGGAGCGATGATCTACGTAGTGTAGCTGGCAAAAACTGGAAGAGAAGAGCCGAAGACCGGGCTCAGTGGCGCGTCTTTGGAGAGGTTTACGTCCAGCAGTGGACTGATATAGGTTGATGATGATGAATGATGATGATGATGATTGTTGTGTGTATTATCCAACATTATTTATTATTTTATTTATTTAACTGATCGAATTCCTGTTAGTTCCACCAGATATCTAGGACATATGGGAATTATCGCTAGTCCCCCCCGAAATGTATGTTAGCAGTAAACATTGTTATTTACACGAAACAAAGTAAAAACTAAATAAATATATAGTTCCATCGCCATTTCTGTCACACCCCTGGGCGAGGTCAATCATTGATAAGTTACTACTAGATGTGACAACTACATTCCACTAATATCCTACTTATTTCACTCTTCTTCTTATCGTGTCGATGCTACAACTGTATTTTGTTGTAGCATCGTGTTGGAAAGATTAGCCAGACTAGACACTGCTTTACCGTGCCTAGCTGTTACCGGTGTGCGCCACGAGGAGGCTCTTTCCATGCACACCTATTTCACTAATCTCACTATTTACTATGTAAAAACATGAATCACTGTCATATTTTGACGACCGATGTGGCGCGGTGAGTGAAGGTCCGCCTGCGACGCGGAGGTTGCTGGTTTGATTCTTGATTCCCGCCTTAGGATAAATGTTTGTACGATCTGCAAAAATTTATAAAGGGTGTTTTGGGTATTTATATGTATAATAAAAAATATCTATCTATGTAATGTATTGTATTAAGTATGTCAGTCTTCTAGTTCCCATAACACAAGCTCTGCTTAGCTTGGGGCTAGATGTTGTGTGGATTGTCCAGCATTATGTATTAGTATCCTACTTATTTCACTAATCTCACTATTTACCATGAATAATATGAATTTACAAAAAAAATGTAAGTAAGTACTTTTATATAAGTATTGTATCAGCAATCTAGTTCTTATAGTACAAGCTTTGCTTAGTTTGGGACTAGTGTGTGATGTGTGAAATGTCCACGTTTTTTTAAAAGTAATTTTATTCATTACTTTATCGCTTCCAGTAGTTTTATTATTGTTTAAGTAGGAGTTTGTCACAGGAAATACATGTTTTGTCTGACAATACGCTCCTTAATTGGACACGTGGTCACCCCTGCCTACCCTAAAGGTCGTGGGTTCGATGTAGTGTGAAAGATTACTTATAAAAACATTTTTTTTGTATTTTTAATGTACCTTTCATCTGTAACTTTTTTAGTAACAACAAAAAAAAACAGTTTAATTACAAATAACAAAAAAACATGAACAATGGTTACACAATTGGCGGCCTTATCGCGAAAGCGATCTCTTCCAGGCAACCGAAATATATTATGTGAAACAATCCAAAATATAACGATAACAGAAAGTCGTGGGCATCAACTAGTCTCAAAAGGACCAGTGTGGTAACGAAGCATGAATATCTAAATGAAAATGAGTGACCCATGATTTTGTACAGATAATACGGGTATATTATAGACCCTATGCGGGTCATATAGTAACTCACCCTTATAAGTCACCCCTTAGTGAAATCATCCAACAATTAAATATTTACGACAGGCGTCACAGCTCAGTTGGTAGTTCTGCCTTCCATGCTGTGTGTCGTGGGTTCGAACTCCAGATCAAACGTTTGTGTTCAGCGTTGATGTTCGGGTCTAGGTGTTACTATGTATTTTATGTATTTACGAAAAAATAAGTATTCTATCAACAATAGTTGCAATAGTACAAGTTTTGCTTAGTTTGATGCTAGATAGCGCTATAATGTCTATAATATATTTTTATTATAAGCGTAAATCTCAAGAAGACATCTTCAACAAGATTTTATTTAAATTACAGACGAAGACAGAAATAAGTCGATTAATTAGTAATTGGTTCCGCTACTCCCCGCGACGCGGCGCTGTTAATAAAATTACTCAAACGGGCTTATTCTGTATCAAGAAAATTATAGTGATATTTAACAAAATATGTAACAAAATACGTCATCAACAAGTAATAAATAAATAAATATTCATGAACATGCCACACATCACTCTAGTCCCAAACCAAGCAAAGCTTATACTATGAGAACAAGATTGCTGATAGAATACTTTATGTTTTTTTTTGTAATATATATTTACAAAAAAAATCACAGCCCAGTTAATAGTAGCTCTGCCTTCCATGCTGCGGGTCGTGGGTTCGATTCCTACCCAAAGCAAAAGTTTTTGTGATGAACATATGAAATGTGAAATGTTTATGTTTATTTGACTCTCAAACATACATACTTGTTTTGTGTCTCGGTGCTATGTATTCTATGTATTAACAAATAAAAATGTTAATACACTGAATACATTTGTATTTATTTAGTTATCGCATCGATGACAATTAGAGTCAGTTTTTTGCTTCAAAAATAAAACATTTATATTTATAGACAAAAATCTACATTCTACTATCCTATCTTCCTATAGGCGGTACAGTACAAATCACAACCCTACAGTATAAATGGTGACCGTCACCGCAGCACAGATTAAACAACAGTTAGTTACCGCAACGTTGCAAACAAGGGCTCTAATTAGGGGCAAACTGTTTGTACTCCCATTGAAGGTAATGGGGCAAGTACCTTTGCGGTGGGCTCTATTTGAGTTGGGATGGGTTTTTTTCTGTACCCCAAGTACGAGTTTGTGCACACACGGATCGCAGAGACGCAATCGCCTTGTAGGCAAAATTGTATGGAGATTTAAGCAGCGCCCCTAGCAGATTTTTTGAGAAGCTTGGATTTTCATACAAACTCAGTGGCGCAAACTCGTACTTGGCGGTGGATTTTGAACGAAGTTCCTTATCGAGCGTTGCGAAAGGGGGCTAGCCGGTAAAAATAAGACCAAAAGTTGTAACCACACTTTGCTATAGTTGTAATGTAAGCCGTGCGTGTGTTTCTCTGTCTGTCTATTTGATACTAATACTTTAGAAACTATTAATTACTATTAACTAATTATGTACTAACTACATTTTGATACCCCAGAAAGAAGTACAAAATGCAACAGGGTCAGATTTTGAAATTGAACAGGTTAAAAACGAAATTAAGTAATTTGTGGTAATGTAAAAGGGGTGGATTTTGGAATGAACAAATTAAGTGATTTTATTTATATTTTAGTGACACAAAAGGGGCGGGTCGAAATCACAAAAAAAAAGGTTTTTTTTTGTTCAGCTTCTGTACGTTCCTACTAACTGAATAACACACATTGATAGTAGTTACACAAATCACAAAAATAAAATCACTATCGAAAAAAAAAATGTGCAGAATAAGGCCGCTAGCTCCCAACACTGAGATTAATTTTGTATTATAGACATTAATTCTTAATCTAATACCATAAGACACAAACGCCTCTAAAACTAAAAATCTGTACTACACGTTAAACAAAACAAAATTCTATCCAAACTAATCAAAACAACGCCATCTACCGGCGACTAGCAGCACCAACAACTCCATCGAGTATTCATAGATGGCGCTGTCCCCAATCAGAGCGTCAATACATGCATTCTTTATAGAATTGTATATCATAACAGCATAGCTCCCAGTACGGCATCATCAAATAGCCATCTTGCCTCGGAATGGGATCTAAAATATGCAGGGGCACGGTAACTGCTTTTGTTTTGGGATATAATGAACTATGGTATTAGGTTTGGCGCTCTTATATGTGTGAGTAAGCTATGTTGGTATACCTAGGGATGTGCGGTGGTCGATGAAAAAGTAACGATAAAATTATCGATAAGAATATTAGACATTTTGTACAGTTTTCTACGTAATATAGAAGTACTTAGCTTTATTATACACCTGTAGAGATGGGTGGTGGTCGATGAAATGTAAACAATAAAAATATTTGTTTAAGAATATTAGATAGTTATTACATTTAGTACTTTTATAACGTAATATAAACGTACGGTTATACTACATATTATAGCGTTTACATGTAACAGTTTTGTTTAAAGTTTTAATTATTAAAAGGCATACTAATAAGTGGATCATTTTTGACTTAATTAAGAAGGATACAAGATAAAATTTAAATCACAATAAATAAATAAATAGAATATTACTTTTTATTTTTATTTATGTTACAATTACAAAATGTCAAATAATCTATAAAGTCTATTATTATTTATAAGCCGGAAGTCTTCCACTGCAAGGCAAAGTCCTCCCTTTCCTCCTTCAAGTAAAAAGTCATTTTTTTTTTATTAGCCTATATTTTCACACTGCTGGGCAAAAAATTCCCAAACACTTCCACTTCTCTATCCTTAAAGAAGTCCATTACAAAAAGAAAAATCACTCAATATCCCAAATCGCCAACGTTAATAATAACAAACACACAAACAAATCAATTGCATAGTCGACATGACAACGGCGGGGCCATCAATTTAACACTGCTGAGTGCGTCCAGCCGTATTAGTGATGTGACTTCTGACTAGTATATCTATTATAGGCTATATAAAAAAACACTAGAATCCAGGTCAGTTTCTTGCCAGTTTATCTAGACTCTGGTCGCGACGAACTGACGCCTAGAATCATCTAGTATGTAAGACGTTTCGAAGTGATCCGCGTGATTTTATTGAATTGATTTAAGTTCGAAGTTTGGCTATTAATATCTGAAATAAAATCAACTCCACATTAGTAATAATATATAATTAGTAATATGTTGTGAAAAACTGGTATTTAAACTCGCCTAGTATAACACAATCCTGAATTATCTGCGTGATTTTACTGAATATATTATATATATTACTAACTGCTGCATGCGTCTTCGTCTTGCTTTCGTTATATTTTTGACTATTCAATAAATTATCACTAAATATGGAATATACATATCATGTATTTATTGCTGTAGATTGCTCCTGTCAAATTAATAAAATATTCTAAAAGTCGTTAATCAAATTTGTCATTGTTTTTAATCTGTAGAAGATTATTTTAATTTTGACATTAATATTGCAATACCCTTAAAGAGGGTTCATGTGTTAAACTAACATTAACAATATTTTTAACCATTATGAATGCAATAAATATATTCCGTATTGAAATCTTTTTGCAACTTTAAATACTTAAATAACTGCAAGGCGCCTCACTACTGGTGCATTGCACGGGACGTGTTATTAGCCTTCAGAGTAAGGTATTACCATAAAGTTATAGCTCTAACTTAAGTGTTGACTGTCAACATGATGATTCATCATCATTACTATTCTATGTATTAATATACGAAAAAAAAGACGTGTGGTACTCGGGGACTGCCGCGGTAAAGCTATTGCATAGCATTTTTTGCTGGATTACACATGCGCAGTGTTAGGTTATTTTCGTTACGGAATTTCTGGATTCGGTCTCCACGCTCAAGGCCCGCGATAGAAGCTATGCAATAGCTTAAAATGTATAAAATTAATATATCAGCAGTCTAGTTTGCATAGTACAAGCTCTGCTTAGTTTGGGACTAGAGTTTGATGTTTTAAATATCCGTTAATATTTATTATTTATATATTTATCTTAACCATATAAAAAGTTTAATACTTGTTTCAATTACCTAGACCCAAGCAGGGTCTAGGTAATTGAAACAAGTACTCAGTCTCTAAAAAATTAATAACTATTAAACCCAGCATCTTTAGTACTAAACTAAAATGATATCACTTATGAACCTCCAAATTAAAAATTGATTTAGTGCTCTTTAGAACCTATAACGACCCATAACGGCCCACCCGGGGTCATTCCATCTTGTAAATGACCTCTTATGACCTCGCCCTGTCGCCTCTTAGTACTTTCGGTAATTAATAGCTGGTAATAAGTGAAACTTAGAAGAATTTACTGAAATTTAACATTATGGGTACTAAAAAAAAACGTATTATAAGTTTTCTATCAGCAATCTAGTTCCCATAGTACAAGCTCTGCTTAGTTTGGGACTAGAGTGTGATGTGTGAAATATCCGAAAATATTTATTATTTATATATTTATCTTAACCATTTAAAAAGTTTAATACTTGTTTCAATTTCCTAGACCCAAGCAGGGTCTAGGTAATTGAAACAAGTACTCAGTTTCTAAAAATAAATAACTATTAAACCCAGCATCTTTAGTACTAAACTAAAATGATATCACTTATGAACCTCCAAATTAAAAATTGATATAGTGCTCTTTAGAACCTATAACGACCCATAACGGCCCACCCGGGGTCATTCCATCTTGTAAATGACCTCTTATGACCTCGCCCTGTCGCCTCTTAGTACTTTCGGTAATTAATAGGTGATAATAAGTGAAACTTAGAAGAATTTACTGAAATTTAACATTATGGGTAGGTACTAAAAAAAATGTATGTTAGTATTCTATCAGCAATCTAGTTCCCATAGTACAAGCTCTGCTTAGTTTGGGACTAGAGTGTGATGTTTGAATTGTCCGTGAATATCTATTTATTTATTTATTTGCAAAATTATATAGTCTATCATAATCTAGTATCAGCAATATAGTTCTAACACTGCTTTGTCTATATTATCTTCAAATATTTTTGTGTGAAAAAAAAACTTATAACACATAATAGGTAAACATACCTAGCATCATTATATGGTTGCCTGGAAGAAATCCCTATATATAAGGCCGCCCATTGTACTATTTTAAGTTAGTTCTAAGATGTTTTTTTTGTATTTTCCGTTGTGCAATAAAGTGTTATTCTATCTATCTATCTATCTATCTATCTATCTACATTTTTATGTTCAGTGGAGATCGAACCCACGTCTCTTAGAAATCAAAACCAACCCAACTGTCGAAGCAATTATGCTAAGATAATAATTCCTCCTATATAAAGAATGTTAATGATGATCAAAATTAGTACAGCATCTCACTGCGATCGATTTCGGCAATGCCATATTTAAGAACATAAAATTGATAAATTTTATTTTTACGATCTTTTTGAAACGACATTAAGTTTTATGATGACATCAGTACCCCAAGTACGTTTATGCACACACGGATCGCAGAGACGCAATCGCCGAGCGCCACCGATTTTGTATGTAGATCCAAGCAGCGCCCCTAGCGGATTTATTGAGAGGCTTGGATTTCCATACAAAATCGGTGGCGCTCGGCGATTGCGTCTCTGCGATCCGCGTGTGCATAAACACGTACTTGGGGTACTATACTGGTTATCAAGATAATTGAAGTCGAATATTTTAAATCACTGCTCTCATTAAAATGTAGTAACACCCAGACACAGAACAAATATTTATGTTCATCACACAATTTGCTCTGGATGGGTGTCGCACCCACGACCCACATGGAAGGCAGAGCTACTACCAACTGAGGCAACATTAAACCAACTTACTTACTTACTTACTCCTATGGCGCAGTGACCCAAAATGAGTCTTGGCCTCCGACACGAGAGCTCGCCACTTGTCTCTGTCCAGCACGGATTCCCGCCAGTTATAGGCTTGAAGCTCGTGAAGGTCAGCTTCCACTCTATCGATCCAGCGATACTTGGGCCGACCAACCGGACGGCGGCTGATTGGTCGCCCCAAGTATGCTCGCTTGACACTTCGATCATCTCCCATTCGCTCCAAGTGACCAAGCCACCGGAGACGTGTAGCTTTAAATTCTCCAATGATGTTAGGCTCGGCCACAAGTTCTTCGATTTCGACGTTCTTGCGAACCCTCCAGCTGCCATCATCCCTTTTTACTGGACCCAGGATTTTCCGGAGAACTTTCCTTTCTGCTACCAAAAGCTGATTTTCCTCTTTGAGAGTTAGTGTCCACGCTTCAGAGCCATACATTAATATTGGTCTAATGACAGTCACAGACATATATGCGGACTTTCGTTTTTCTACTTAGAAGTTTAGACACCAACACTTTATGTAAGGCTGCAGTACATCTAAGGGCGTTCTGTATCCGTATGTGAATTTCTTCCTCACGAGTATTTGTATCAGTAACAGTGCATCCCAGGTATTTAAATTTGGCCACACCTTTATACACTGTACCTTCAACCTGAAGATCTTGACGCTGTCTACGCACATTTCGGTATCGCTTCATATGTAAATACTCTGTTTTTCCATGATTTATCTTGAGTCCGACTTTCTCAGCTTCTGCCTCCAGGACCTTAGTGGCCATTCTGACATCCTCCTGATTTTCTCCTAATAGAGCCAAATCATCGGCATACCCTATAATCCTATGCTTCCCATTCAGTATCAACCCTGAATCCATTGCTAGTACTTTTCTGAGCACATATTCGAGCACCAAATTGAAAAGCATCGGAGATAAGGCATCACCTTGTTTTAATCCGGTTCTCACCGTGAAGCACTCCGTCAGTTCTCCCCCCATTCGCACCCGCATGTTACTTTGACTGGTGGCAACTCCTATCATATCCACGAGCTTCGTAGGGATTCCAAACTCCCTCAGAATGGTATACAAGGCTTGTCGGTCTATACTATCATAAGCTTTCCTAAAATCTATAAACAGCGCGTGAATACTCTGAGCATACTCCCATTTCTTTTCCATCAGTTGCTTTAGTAGGAAAATCTGATCCACTGTGCTGCGGTTTCGACGAAAACCACACTGATAATCACCAAGGATTCTTTCCGCGTATGGTTCCAACTTTTGTAGCAGTACATATGAAAGGATTTTGTAAGCTGTAGGAAGCAATGCTATTCCCCTGTAATTGTTACATTTCTTTTTACATCCTTTTTTATGCACTGGACAGACCACTCCTATATTCCACTCCGCCGGTTGCTTTTCTGCATGCCAAATATTCACCAAAAGCTCATGAATACCAGAGAGAGCCACCCTTCCGCCGTACTTCCATAATTCAGAGGGAACGCCGTCAACACCTGGGGCTTTGTTATTTTTTAGCCTAGTGACTGCTTTACGGACTTCCGTCAATGTGGGCGGTGCTACATCTTCCTCATTATTTTCCGTTGTTCGATGTATCGTCGTTTCCGGCGATGGACAATTTAGTAGTTCTTGAAAATAGTCCCGCCACATAACTTTTATGTCAGCAATATCCGTAACCAGATTACCCTCTTCATCCTCCATTATTTGCGTCGTGGGTTGGTATCCCTTTTTCACGTTCCTTACTTCTTGGTAGAATTTTCTAGATTTATTTGATTGTATGAGAGTTTCCATATCTCGCACTATACAATCCAGGTGACTACGTCGAGCTCTCTTAATAACTTTTTTAACTTCTTGTCTGCAATCTTCATATTTACGGATCCACTGACTATCCTGTTCTGCTAGTATCTTATATTGTTTCCTATCTTCGACGGACTTTTCACACTCTTGGTTCCACCATTTTCTTCTTTTTGTAGGTCTTGTTTTTCCCAATATTTTTGTTCCAGATTCTATAAGTTGCAGTTTCATAGTTTCCCATGCTTTGTCTATATTTTCATCTATCGCTAAATTACTGAATCTATTGCTTACTTCTAATTGAAATTTTTCTCTGATGTCCATGTTTTTTAAATTATCAACATTAATTCCTCCTTCCTTTTTAACAGACACCTTTCTTACAACTTTAATTTTAAATCTAAGTTTGATACCTAACATCACAGTCAGCTCCTCGAAATGTTCTTATATCTTCAATAATGCTTTTATGCCTGTCGTCTATAATGACATGATCAATTTGATTTATCGTGTGTCCGTCCGGAGAACGCCAAGTTCCTTTGTGAATGTCCTTGTGAGGAAACATTGTGCTCTTGATCACCATAGACTTCGATGATGCAAAACTGATCAATCAACATTAAACCAACTATGTTTTATTATGTTACCGTACCGTATGTACCGATTATGTTTGCGCACTACCTACCCAAAATTGTTATTCCCAAAGGTTAGCTGGTAGAGAATGATATTTGTAGCATTAAGTTCGCCTGTATACACTACTTAAAGTGCAATAAAGAATTTTCTATCTATCTAACTATTTACTAAATGCAAAACTAACTGCCGGTTTCTGGAAACCCAAATCTCGATTGATCCGAGTTTGACACATAGTAATTATTTGATTTTTTCGTTGATCATCGTTCGAGAAACCGGCCGTAAATGTCAGTTTATGAAGATCCAGTAAAATTGTCAATTTCATCATTCTTGTCTATCAATGACTTCGTGCAAAGTACTTTCCACCCTTGTTATTCCCCGACTTAAAAAAGCACTTACATTGATGACTAAAAATCAATATTACCCGTTGCACGTGGCTTTGGACCCTTGTCAGTGAGTCCTGACTTAATGAGACGTTCTGACGCACTGTCATTACTCACAGCTTTGTATTAACTTTAAATATATCAATCATACAGCTAAACTATTAATTAATCTTATTGGTTTTTGGTTTAACTTGAAGTTTACAATGTTTGTATGTCATAACTTGTTTATTTTAAAATCGACAGGCGTCACAGATCAGTTGGTAGCTCTGCCTTTTATCCTGTGGGTTGTGGTTTCGATTCCCACACAGAGCAAATGTGTGTGTGATGAACGTAAACATTCGTTCTGGGTCTTGGTGTTACTATGTATTTTATGTATGTACATATTTACAAAAAAAATGTTTAAGTATTCTATCAGCAATCTACTTCCCATAATACAAGCTTCGCTTAGTTTGGGACTAGAATGTGATGTGTGAATTGTCCGAAAATATTTATTTGCAACCCACAGCATGGAAGGCAGAGCTAGTACCAACTGAGCTCTGACGCCTGTCAAACTATATAACTCAAAACCATGCATTGCCAAAAAATATGTACATATTTGCTAAATTGTAACATTCAATAATGGAGACTGTACCTCTACCATGAGTTGTCACAGTAAAATCGCCTGACTTTACTACAGTAGTTACGTCAATATTAGTATTACGAGTTTTAGTACCCAACTATCCGCTAGAGGCGCTGTACAAATCTTCATACATTTTTTTACTACAGCCGCTAGCGAGTATAGTATAGTAAAAACTTATAGAGCTACAGAAAGTAGGAACAAAATCGAAACGATTGACCGTTTTCGAAACGCGCTCAATTTAGCTGTTCCCGCACCATTTGTGAGCCCGATCGTAAATCAGGCCGTTCGGCACACTCGTCCTCTTACGGTCACTTAAACTCAGCTGTTTCTGAGCTGTATTGATTTTTAAAACAATTAGGACTTTTGTTTTGGTGTTTTTAAGCTGTTTTCATTAAAACTGGTTCGAGGAGTCAGTCAAAAAGCCTTTAGATCAATATAAAAAAAGTTAAGAAAATACATTGAACAAATAGTATTCCTTTGTAACATCAATGTATGAATAAAAAACTTGAGAGGGACACCCGAATGGAACGTTAATAAGAATTAAATAAGAATATAATGTATAATATTAAATAGTTTAAACTTAATAATAGAATTAAAGAGTAAATAAATAAATCCTACATCAAGGTTCGCCATCGACGGTTACGTCGCGGAGGACATCATCATCAGTTCTTAATTTAATAACTGGCTTGCTTTCTATGAGAGAGAGAGACAGAGAAACACGTGCACGCCGCAAAAAGCAAAAAGTGTCGTTACAACTTTTGGTCTTAATTTTTTCCGTCTTTTTCCTTTCACAACGCGCAATAAGGACTTCGTTCCAAAGAAAATGGTTGTCTATAAAGTCGGTTTACTGACGATAGTTGAACGTGACAACGTCACTTCATGGGACGCCTCAGAAAGCCTCATGAGTCATGTTTTGACGTGACAACGTCTTGTAATTCGATAGAGCCGGCTGCACGCACGAAAAAACATGACTCATGAGGCGTTCTGAGGCGTTCTGAGGCGTTCCATGAAGTGACGTTGTCACGTTCAACTATCGTCAGTAAACCGACTTTACAGACAACCATTTTTTTTTCGTGCGTGCAGCCGGCTCTATCGAATTATAAGACGTTGTCACGTCAACAATGTCTATAAAATCTTTAAAACAACTTATTTTCAAGAACCGCAGCCAATCGGCCAGCACATGAGTGAACGTCCACGTGTCGATGCACATTGGTTTATTGTAACAAATCGTGTTCATGTCGCCGACAGCTGGCTCCGAGCCACAAGGACCTTACCCTCACCGGGTTTCAGCCTGGGGCATTATTCTCTATTGTATTGCAAACCACGCGCGTTACTTGGCTACGGCAAGACAACGGCGTGGAATCTGAAAAAAATGTATGGCGTAAGCCTTAGTTGTCGTTCCCTACCGCGACACGGTACGGTTTGAACTGTCAACTAAACGTGTCGAAGTCTGCCGCGTTATGAAAACTATTCGTTTCAAAACGTGTCATGCGCGATTCGAATAATATAGATACAAATCAATCATTTTTGAAGTTTGCGTTTTGGAACGCGTTGTGACGTAGCATGGTTTGGGGAAGGAATCTCCTATGTCATAGAGAATAAGGCCCCGGCTTTTATTCCGATTGATATTAGATTAAAAAAGACGTGTGGCATTCGGGGATACCAGTCCATAATTTAGATCTGAACCAATGGTTTATTTTATTAACTAACTTTAATTAAGGTAATTTCTCAATATGACTATTTTAGTTTTTTATTGTTTTTACACAAATTATAGGTACGTGATAATTTAATTAATAAAAAAAGACGTGTGGCACTTGGGGATTGCCGCGGTAAACCATATTGCATAGCTTTTTTTGTGAGTGTTAGGTTATTTCGTTACGGAATTTCTAGATTCGGTCTCCACGCTCAAGACCCTATAGCTTAAAAACTGCTTCTGAATAATACTATACTTCTGTAGATAGAAAATTAGAAAAAAATCTTAGACATTTTACACATGACGACCAATGTGGCGCGGTGGGTGATGGTCCGCCTGCGACGCAGTAGGTTGCGGGTTCGTTTCCCGCCTTGGGATAAATGTTTGTACGATCTGCAAATATTTATTCCGGGTGTTCTGGGTATTCAAGCTCTGCTTAGCTTGGGGCTAGATGATGTTGTGTGGATTGTCCAGCGTTATTTATTATTTATTATTATTTATAGTCCCAAACTAAGCCAAGCTTGTACTATGGAAACTAGATTGCTGATACACTTGTGTAATTAGTAAATTAACATAAACATTATTAAACATAGCGTATGTTTTAAATATGTTTTTCTTTTGTTACAGATATCGTGATCCACGGTTTGGGAGGAAAATAAAAATTATTAAAGAGAAGTTTGAATCCTTTATTTAAAATATGTTTGCGCTACATTCAGTCAATATATATAATATAAATAAAAAAAAAACTCAATACTCAATTTATTTACTGTTTTCATATGTTCAGACTAGGTTGTTACATTTAATTAATTTTGGTTACAACATATGAACCCTGTTTGAGGGCACTACAATATACAGGATGGTAGGCAGACCGAGGTCTGTCTATAACATATTATTGGTTAAAAATAAAAAATAGATAAGTCGATTGATGATGATTTATTATCGATATTTTGTATCTATAGCACATCCCTAGCGCAAGTTTTACAAGTTATTAAATCTCTATTAATTAAATATCTTCAACAATTATATTTTATTAACTTTAACTTAAATAATAATTATTTTCTCATTACAGGTACTTAAACATACAAAATTCAATTCTGCATTCATAAAATGTTGTTATCACTTTAAGAATGCCGGATTGTAAACAACGCCATCTACCAAGAGCTCAATGAACCACAAAGCTTCCACAACTCGTCGCTAGAGACGTGTTTTCTACAGCAGATTTTGAGCAGAACTAAGCAGAACTGAGCCAAATTGGGCAGGACTAAGCAATGTGTCGTGCCCTTGTCATTTTTCCAGCCCCGTGTGATAATACTACTGGACGGAGAACTGATAAGGGCTTGACCTTTGCGATAACAGCGAGATATAAAGAATATTGAAGAATGAAGGACTTATTTTTAACTAAATATATTGTAAAAACATAATATTGTATGTTCTCAAGGTGTAGCAAGTTTAGTTAAGCCTAGCCTAATTAGTTTATTAATTACTATCAAAAATTTATTAAAAATTGTATTATTCATGTTTTTTTACATTAAAGTTCAAATAATATTGAAGAATGAATAATTATTGTAAAAACATATAATATTGTATTCGTATAATCAATTACCTAATAGCAAGTTTAGTTAAACCTAGACTTAATTAGTTAAGTAATTAATATCAACATTTTATTAAAAAAAAAATTATTATTCATTTGCAATTTTTTTTGCTTATTCTTCTGTATTATAAATAAAAGCTTTTATTATTTTTATTTTATGTATTGCTAGAAAATTACAATAATAAATTTAATTTTATAAGTAGGTAACCTAAGTGTACCTTAAATATATAAAAATAAAGATTAGAAAAGTAATATAAGTAACTAATTGTTAATTAATGTAATATAACCCAATATTACTTGACTAATTTAACTTAAACGAAAACGCTCAAACATAAACTTTGATAACTTTTAGTTATCAATTAATTAAACTTACTTAAGTTAAATATATTAAACTTAGCTTTGTTAAGGTCCTTCTATTAAGTTATAATAACTTGACAGGCGTCACAGCTCAGTTGGTAGTAGCTCTGCTTTCCATGCTGTGGGTCGTGGGTTCGATTAGCAGAGCAAATGTTTGTGTGATGAACATAAATATTTGTTCTGTGTCTGGGTGTTACTACATATGTATGTTTTTACAAAAAGCTATAGTAGATAAGTATTCTATCAGCAGTCTAGTTCCCATAGTACAAGCTTTGCTTAGTTTGGGACTAGAGTGTGATGTGTGAAATATCCGTGAACATTTATTTATATTTCGTTCAGTAAATATCAATAAATAGATATATTATTAAGTAATACAAGCATTTTTAATAATTACCTATAGATCGTTTGCAACGATCTGCAGATAGCTAAACTTGTAAATTATGTTATTTTCAATTATTGCAATTAAGTTCTGTAATAATCGTCTGAATAAATATTTTAATAAATAAATCTGTTTTAAAAATGTTTTTAATTTGTACCTCAACCTATACATATATAAGTAAACCTATGTAGGTCAAACTACATTTAATATACAGCCTCAGCATTAACTGCCACTCTCAGAGATGTAACTCAAATATAAGTAAATAATCAATTCATCTTTGCGTTATAACTCAAGTATGTCAATTAATTATTTATATTTAAGTACTTATTTTATTTTTTTCTTTGCAAACAATTAAAACATGTATTGTAAGCATGAATATCTTTTAACTTACAACTTTGAGTGTGACAGTCAAAATCAATTATTATGTAAAAAATACTAAGAAAAAATATCAAGGTACGGCCGTGGGTTCGATTCCCATTAAAAAATACCACTGATAATAAAAGTAGACATTATAGAAACTAAAAATAAAAAAAGACGTGGCACTCGGGGACTGCCGCGGTGAAGCTATTGCATAGCATTTTTTGCTGCATTACGCATGCGCAGTGTTAGGTTATTTCGTTACGGAATTTCCGGATTCGGTCTCCACGCTCAAGGCCCGCGATAGAAGCTATGCAATAGCTTAAAAACGTAGGCAAGCTGGGAGTTAGCACGAATAAATATAACAATCGTAGTATCAACAGTGACGTATTTGAGATACACTGCGCGTCAACATCAGCTTTACTATCGAACGTTGCAGTGTTAGCGCGCAGTGTGTCTTAAATACGTTACGTTTACGTGCGACACATTTATTCGTGCTCAGCCCTCTGTTTTTGACAGCCGTCGGGCCATTTGTCCCGCCCGACGCTTGAGGGTTTCCCAAAATTAGGCCGATTGGGCTATTCAACGATCCTGTCACTAAACTAGTAGATACATACAGGTTTCATAGTCTGATTAAGTAAGTACCTACTAAATAAATATTCACGGACATTTCACACATCACACTCTAGTCCCAAACTAAGCTAAGCTTGTACTATGGGAACTAGATTGCTGATAAAATACCTACTTACTTATAATACATATTGTTTGTAAATACATACATAGGATTCATAGAAATACCCAGACAGACAACAAATATTTATGTTCATCACACAAACATTTGCTCTGGCTAATCGAACTCACGACCGACAGCATGGAAGGCAGAGCTACTACCAACTGAGCTGTGACGCCTGTCGATAGGCCGACTGGTCTCCTTTTCCATAGTCTAATGACGGTGTATCTACTGCATAGTGGTGTCGAATCAGGGAATGTGGTGTTGTTGTGATTTTAGTTGCCATGGTAACCGCCACTCCTACAAAAACCACTTTACCTATAGAGTTATTAGGGTGTGGTCTATAATAGATCGCTTTCAGCGATATAGCCGCCCATTGGAGTCTAAACTAATATTATAATGTAGAATTCTATATAAAATAAACTGTATATATTAATTTGTATTATTACTAAGTTAAATTGACACCGCACTGGAACTTCAGTACCTACTTAATTTAGTTTAATTGTAATTCTTTGTAAGAAGCATCATATAAAAAAACGGTAGGAACCAGGCCGTAAGTTTGTTGCCCGTTCTTCTAGGCTCTGGTCGCGTGGAACTGGCACCTAGAATCACCTAGTATGTAAGACGATTCTAAATGATCCGCGTGGTTTTATTGAATAGAAATATTTGATTTGATTTATAACAAACTTACGACTATTACAGTATTTATATATGTACCTACATAGTCATAAAATATATAACATACAGTTGAGCTATCTACAGACCGTTGCAAACGATCTATAGATAGTTCAACTGGTCCTAATCAGTACCAATCGGAAACGTACCCAAGATACTGGATGAGGAATTGTTAATAGAATAGTTAATAAATAATGATTTGACAGGCGTCACAGCTCAGTTGGTAGTAGCTCTGTCTTCCATGCTGTGGGTCGTGGGTTCGATTAGCCAGAGCAAATGTTTGTGTAATGAACATAAATATGAGTTGTGTCTGGGTGTTACTATAGCACCAGCTTTGCTTAGTTTGGGACAAGAGTATGATGAGAATATACAAGATTATTTATATTTTTTATTTATAATTATCTACTTGATCCAAAAAAAAAATAATTATAATATACGTTTTTCTATTTACACAAATACTCTAAAAAGGTTTTAATTAACGTATCCATTGATTATCTATAGAAAAATATCTGCAAAAGTTTTTTTGATAAACACCATTTCGCAAAAACAGAAAAACGAAAAAGATTTTATTTAAAAAAAATACCTTTGAAACTCTAGATTTAAATTTGAAATGAAACCAAGTGTTTGTATGGAATGCGAGGCGAAAATAATCAAAAAATATACATATTTTTCGTGAATAGGATTTTTTTGAACGCGCCCAAGTGAAGTGGCTGAAGGGATGTGACAATGTCGATAAAAAATCATATCGATACTATCGATAGTTTGGACAGCACTTATAATATTATCAATACTATTTTTATTTAGTAAAGAGGTAAAGTTTTTGAAGTTTTAGAGGAAAATCTCTGGATATACTAACCGATTTCGGAAATTCTTTCACTTATTACTATTTTTTTATCCTTTTACTACTAGAAAGCCACAAAATTTGTGACAAAAAACAATTCATTTGTATTATATTTGTACATAATTTTTCAATGTATTGTATGTATTTATAGAATGGTTGATTTACGAGTACGACATGATGTATTTAGATGTCGACTGTCGAAATCCTACTTCCTAGTCTACTAATATTATAAACGCAAAGTTTGTATGGATAGATGTTTGTATGTTTGTTACGCAAAAACTACAGATTTTTTTATATAAATTTACTGAATTACCTATGTAAAACTACTGAATGACATCTAATAAATCTTTACAATAATGTAGTTTATACGTAAGAATAACAAATAAGCTATAATTTATAAAGATATCATTCTAATTCTCCATAATATAACAACAGTTTGAAAGAGTCATATTATAGCGAAGTCGCGGAAACCTGTACCCCAAGTACGAGTTTGTGCACACACGGATCGCAGAGACGCGATCGCCGAGCGCCACCGATTTTGTATGGAGATCCAAGCTTCTCAAGAAATCCGCTAGGGGCGCTGGCTGCTGGATGTCCGTACGTTTCTGCGATCCGAATACTGCTAGTATCGATACATAATTTCATCGATACATTCCCAACACTAGTCTAATATGAAGAGTTCGTATGTGTGTACATATTTCCAGTAGATGCATTTCCAGCCTATTATAAAATATTTGATTTTCAATGAAAAATGTAAATAAAAGGAACGAGAACTCGAAACTATAAACATTATATGATTTTTGACGCAAATTATATTTTAAAACTTAGTTAGTTAGATTAATATGGTTATTAATAAATAAAGTTATGAAACAAACATTTGTGTGATGAACATAAATATTTTTAAATAAATAAATATATTCACGGACATTTCACACATCACACTCTAGTTCCAAACTAAGCAAAGCTTGATTTTTATATATTTTGATGTTTTATTGGTCCTACATGTGTTTTACTCTTTGAATACGTAAAGAAATATTATTGATCAATTAATTGCATTTACCAATTAAATGTAAGCGCCACAATTAAATCCGAAATTGAAGTAATATATTGAAAGTGCATTACACTGTTTTTGTATGGCCTCGAGGTCTGGAACCAAATAATATGAAAACTGCATTAAATTGAGTATTTACACCAATTTTCACTTATCTGGTAAACCAATAAATATATTATTTAACTAGCTGAGTTGGACCAGCAGGGCTATCCAGCAAGGGGAAACTTGCGTGACCGAGAATATCCTTTCAGTTTTAGTTCAGTTTTCGATGATTTTACTATAGTAACTCATCAGTATTCCGTGGCATTTTTGTGGATTGACGTGGCTGAGCTTTATAAAATTATGACTGAGCTGTTAAAAATGACAAAACTGAACATGATTTACAGGGTGCCGTGATTACACGACCAAGGAATACACAATCACGGAAAACACAGCCCGGAATTGGTGACCATTTTGTAATCCAATGAGCGATTTTCCAGGGAGTGTTCTTATAATACACGATAGATGGCGCTCAACGTCAAATGCATTTCAATGTCAATTGTCAACACAAAAAGTTTTCATATTTTATCTGTGGTGTGAAATTTTTGTCCTAGAAAAAATTCAAAACTGTTTGACAAAAGCTAAAAGTCTTCAATCGTGGCAGAAATCAGAAACCAGTATACAGTCTGTTGTCGTCAAAAGTAAAATCCACAAGAAGGTACACGAATGCTAAAATAAAAGCAAACAAAATTTATCAAAACGCTGAATACACCGAAACGGACGTGACAGGATGATAATGACAGCTACACGACAGAGCTAGATTTTTTTCTACCAATAGATTATACAGATAAAAAAGAGAGGGATTTTGATACACTATTTGTCTACTGCCATCTATCGACTATTTTTGAACTATTTTTTTTTTTTAAAAGCCATTTGGAAAATCGCTCATTCCATGGTTGACAAAATGGTCACCAATTCCTGGCTGCGTATTTCTTGGTCGCTTTTCGTGGTCGTGTTTTACCGGGTTGTGTTTTCCATGGTTGTACATTGACCGGACCCTCGTCAAGTAACAGTTCAAATGCAGTTCAAATACATTTCGGTTGTCTGGATACGCCCGCAGTTGTACTATAGGTAATATTTATTTAAATATTTATATCAAAGTAACTTTTTGGGACGAAATCCTTCTTACGCGAGTCTAACTCGCACTTGGCCGTTTTTTCTAGTTGTACGTTTTTTTACATAGGTAAGTACTACAAACACCCTTCCTGACACAGAAACATCAAAATATACCATTACAAAATTTGTTTTGTTGGGATTCGAACCCACACCATGGAAGAAAGCTAATACCAACTGAGCTGAAAATGTCTTCCTTTAATTAATGGAGCGAATAAATATCGCGAAAACTTCTTAGATTTTGGTCACAGCCATTAGAGACCCACTTACACCAACCATTTAACCGTTAAAATAAGTACAGAGTTACTTCTTACAACTACTTTGACGACCGATGTGGCGCGGTGGGCGAAGGTCCACCTGCGACGCGGAAGGTTGCGGTTTCGATTCCCGCCGTGGGATAAATGTTTGTACGATCTGCAAATATTTATTCCGGATTTTCTGGGTATTTATATGTATAATAAAAAATATCTATCTGTGTTATGTATTGTATTTATTTATTTAACACTTTATTGCACTAATTAACGTTATGTATAGGCGACCAAGAAATTGGTTTACCACTATAAGGCTGAATATCATTTGCACGTACAAAACATCAAGGGCTATTTTCGCTTGACAGATTAATATCTGCTACGTGAGAATCTGTCAATCTGTAATCCTTAGCGAATAATTATGTTGTATGGAGATGTCATAAAAAGTGGTAAACCAATTTCTTGGTCACCTATACAAAAGGTGGGCTTAATTTTATTAGCATTTTCTGCCTGCCGACCTAAAAGGTCGAAAAATGGTTGGCGCGCTAACTTAATAGTAATAAACAGTAACTTAAGGCATACAGAAAAATCTGGTAACAATACGTTATAACAATTAGTAGTCATTGCTAGATGCGGTCTGTTTCATAATGTGTTCATGTACCTACCAAACGCTTGAAGATCAACTTATTACAAAGAATGCTTAGGAGTTTTTAATATTATGATAATTCAATCTTTAATCTAGTTCTCATAGCACAAGCTTTGCTATTACTTAGTACCTACGAGACTCAAGGGTTAAGTTAAGTTAAGTTATTTTGTTCGGTTAATTTAACCGACGGTTAAACTCAAGGTGTAACGGAGTGGTCTCAGGTGGTCCATAATAAGCCCAGAGTGACTCTCTCTTCTTAACATTAGGTGAGTAAGTAGGTTATACCTATTACAATGTAAGTAGGTACTTAGGTATCTACTTAATGTGAGGACTCTGTTGGTTTAGTGGTATATGTATATTTTCGGTTAGCTGGAAGAGATCGCTATCAATGATAAGGTCTATTGGTATTAAAGATATTTAGGTATGTACTTACTTATTTAAAAAAAAGATAAATTCCATTTACCATCATACAAATGTTCTCGACGGGAATCGAACCCATGACTCTCAGCACGGAAAACACTGCTTGTATAATTAAGAAACTGTAAATCGTTTCTCAAAAAATATCGTACTTAGCCTCTAATAAAACTCTTAACAAAACTAAAGAAGAAGAAAAGTATCAAAAAACTTATATATTTTAAATAAATCAAATTATTTATTTAAAATTCTTACATTAACTTAAAGTAATAAAAGAAAACTTAAAATTAACATGATTAAAATATAAAATAAAGAAAATAAAAACATATATTTTATATTCATTATATAATATACCTATGTTTAAAGAGTTTCAAATTCATCGAAATATATTTGTTAGTAAACATACAATCGCATTAGGTACAATCTCCGTTTTTATAGACGGTAAACTTAAAAAAAATAACCTCAAATCGAAACTTGGGAGTCTAGTTATTAAAAGTTACGAAGGCTTAGCAACCATCCAAATACCGACCGATGCCTATTGTGAGATCCCATCTTAGGGCCCGCAGACAGCAGACTTTTTATCGGCCGATAGTTTGATCGGCTTCATAATCAGTGTGAAGATGTATGCAGATGCGCACATTACAGTGACTCAGTCTTCATACTGATTAAGAAGCCGACCAAACTATCGGCCGATAAAAATTCTGCAGTCTGCGGGGGCCCTAAGAAGCCGACCAAACTATCGGCCGATAAAAAGTCTGCTGTCTGCGGGGGCCCTAAGAAGCCGACCAAACTATCGGCCGATAAAAAGTCTGCAGTCTGCGGGGGCCCTAAGAAGCCGACCAAACTATCGACCGATAAAAAGTCTGCAGTCTGCGGGGGCCCTAAGAAGCCGACCAAACTATCGGCCGATAAAAAGTCTGCTGTCTGCGGGGGCCCTAAGAAGCCGACCAAACTATCGGCCGATAAAAAGTCTGCAGTCTGCGGGGACTCTTAAGCCCCCTAACTTTAAATCTAGATATATTTAGCGCAGGGCTGTCACAATAGGCGTTGCGAACGGAACTCGCTAATTGGTACAGCCCTAGGCAGACGTCAACGGATGTATATTTTTATGGTTTGTGATTCTGTGGAGAGGACTTTCGTTTTTTTAGTATTCATTATAATAATATTTATATTTTACACTTAAAATCTTTATCTATACTTACTTAGATTGTGTTATTTATACTATTTATGACTCAAGAACGGCTGTACCGATATGGCTGAAAATTGGTGGGTGGGTAGCTTAGAGTCAGGAGATGGACATAGGATAGTATGTATATAATATGTATTTATTTTCTATAAAAAAAACTTAATAAATTCAAAAATCTGCTTATGCCTTTAAGGCGGAACAGAGTTCACCGGCAGCTAGTCTTTTATACATAAACTTAAATAAAAATATTCACGGACATTTCACTTATCACACTGTAGTCCCAAACTAAGCAAAGCTTGTATACCAAATGGGAACTAGATTGCTGATAAAACTGTGACTTTATTCACAAACAAACTTGACTATTCTATTACCTACAGTATTTAAAAAATGAACATAGGCATATAAAATACATTAAGAGACAGTTGAGCTATCTACAGATGCAGATGATCTATAGATAGCTCAACTGAATCAAATCAGTAGCAATCGTCGCGTACAAGACACTGGCTGCATTGCCGCGCTGAATAGCAATGCTGATACGCTGGGACAGATACTCACCAGCCCTCGGGTCACGCGTCGTAAATAATTATACAATTTTGCCTTAAATGTCATGAATTT
Source organism: Ecliptopera silaceata (assembly GCA_932527185.1). NCBI lineage: Eukaryota > Metazoa > Arthropoda > Insecta > Lepidoptera > Geometridae > Ecliptopera > Ecliptopera silaceata. The sequence continues at coordinate 615,617 of OW052217.1, read as the reverse complement.
GTCACATTTCCTAATGTTAAACTTACTTTAGACTTATGATGGAGGCTTGTAGCACTACACCATCCTATCAGCCTAGTCGGCCTTATCTACAGGAGAGACAACGTCCATACTTACGTGCGAAGCTGATTAAACCGCGGGTTTTCTCATGATGTTTTCCATCACCGTTTGAAAGCACTGATATTTAATAAAAATCTAAAAATCATCGGTCTTTTGACGTCTGATTCATATTTTTTTTTAAATGACAGTTCTATACCTTTCCTTGTCCTGTCAAAGTTTGCAAAAATATGTTTCTGTTTAAAAAAAAACAGCGCGACAAATATTATCTACACAATTATGTACAACTTCGCTTGTACTTAGAAATAACTTGATATTTCTTGATATTTATTTTATTTTCATTCTAAAGCTATTAGTTCAGAATTTGTACAAAAAAACCTTTTTAGTTATATATTTTATTCACAAATAAACTTACGACTATTACAGTATTTACAAAATGTACATAGGAATATAAAATACATAAACAGTTGAGCTATCTACAGACCGTTGCAAACGATCTATAGTTAGCATTAGCACAACTGATCCAAATCAGTGTCAATCGTCGCGTACAAGACACTGGCTGCATTGCCGCGCTGAATAGCAATGCTGATACGCTGGGCCAGATACTCAAAAACTAATTGACCGATTTTCAAAATTCTTACACCATTAGAAAGCTACATCTTTACTGAGTAACACAGGTTATATTTAGTTTATATATTTTGTATAGGCTACCCGTGCGAAGCCGGGACGTGCTGCTAGTATACATATGTGCGTGGCTTCGTGTCTTTGCATGGAAACGTGTATAATTAGATTTAACGTAAAAATAACTCTTTGGTACATTGTACCACAGTTTTATAAGTTTTATATATTTTTATATAACTTTTTTAGCCAGATTATGTACCTACTAAAGTCAAAGTCAAAAATTCAATTAAATCGCAAGGATCATTTAGAATCGTCTTACATACTAGGTGATTCTAGGTGCCAGTTCCACGCGACCAGAGCCTAGAAGAACGGGCAACTAACTTACGGCCTGGTTCCTACCGTTTTTTATATGATCCTTCTTACAAAGAATTACTATTAAACTAAATTAAGTACTGAAGTTTCAGTGCGGTGTCAATAAGTATACATAAATCTATATAATTATATCTTTGTCGAAGCGACGCGTGACCCGAGGGCTGGTGAGTATCTGGCCCAACGTATCAGCATTGCTATTCAGCGCGGCAATGCAGCCAGTGTCTTGGGTACGCTTCCGATTGGTACTGATTTGGATCAGTTGAACTATCGATCTATAGATCGTTTGCAACGGTCTGTAGATAGCTCAACTGTTTCTTATGTATTTTATATGTCAATGTACATTTTGTAAATACTGTATAGTCGATTATATCTTATTAATGTTATAAATGCGAAAGTTTGTATGGATGGATGTATGTTTGTTACTCATTCACGCAAAAACTACTGAATGGATTTTAATGAAACTTTACAATAATGTAGTTTATACATCAGAATAACACATAGGCTGTAATTTATAAAGATATTGTGTGAATTGTCCAAAATACAACGATAATAAAACCAAGTCGCTACCACCAGTTAGTAGGTACAATTCTAATGTATTTTTACCATATTTTTGCAAAGAAATGATTGATATGTATTTTTGCTTAACAAATGCTAGAATACCTATGTAATCTAGACCTAGGCATAGAATATGTGCCTAAGTACTAGACAGGTATTAAAGAAAACGCATCTCGAGTTTGCGAAATGCATATTTTTAATCCTAAATTATTACAACTGTGGATGTATATAGAGCAGCTCGATTTTCCAATAAAAAATACTTTTTATAAGTAATATTATAGTTGACAGGAATCACAGCTTATTTGGTAGTTGCTCTGCCTGCTGTGGGTCGTGGGTTCGACTCCAACGCAGAGCAAAGGTTAGTGTGATGAACATAAATATTTGTTCTGTGTCTGGGTGTTACTACGTATTTTATGTATGTATTTACAAATAAAAAAGTATTCTATCAGCAATCTAGTTTTCATAGTAGGTACAAGCTTTGCTTAGTTTGGGACTAGAGTGTGATGTTAGAAATATTTACAAAATGTACATATACATAGGAATATATAAAATACATAAGAAACAGAGCTATCTACACCGTTGCAAACGATCTATAGATAGCTCAACTGATCCAAATCAGTACCAATCGTCGCGTACAAGATACTGGCTGCATTGCCGCGCTGAATAGCAATGCTGATACGTTGGGCCAGATACTCACCAGCCCTCGGGTCACGCGTCGACAACACTAGTACCGCCCAGAAATAATTTTGCAAACCCGGAGGGCCTCGGTACCCCACGGACCTAGAGTCTCGAATATTTTAATACTTTGTGGTGGTATTATCAACTATAGTGCGACCGTGATAAGTAAGCAGTGAGGCACTTGGTCCGCAATATCCACGGATTTGTGTGGGAATGTCGCGGTCACAGCCGAACTGTTGATACTGACACGTTCCAATGTGTCTGGCGTATGGCTACTGTTACTGTGAGATAAGATAGGATCTTTACTAGCCCAAAAAAACACGAATTTACACAATCTTAGAAATGGTAGATAGTAGAATAAAAAACTATGACAAAATAATACAAATAATGATCAATGTGAAATCACACATTGATCATTGATCACACATCAATCATGTAATTATAATTGACTAACTTATGTCGGCATCAAAACACTTAATCAGGTCACTTAAAATCTTACCCCATCATCATTCCCTAGCCCTTATCCCACGTTACGTGGGGTCGGCACAACATGTTTTTTTCTTCCACTCACTCCTATCATTCGTCAACTCCGAGTCTACTCCTTTCACATTCATATCCTCTTTCACACAATCCAGCCACTTCTTTTTCGGCCTTCCTCTACTTGCATATCCAGACACTTTAAAATCTTACCCCATATCTTATGAAAAGTTAGCGTTGACGTATAGTATGGTAATCAGTACTTCAAGTCTGCGCTAACTTTTTATAAGATAGACCGTATTAATTAAGTAATAAAACTGAGAACGTGTGTTGTTTAAATACATTACATAATTTTGAAAAAAAAACCCAGATAAGTAGTGAAAAATCTAGATACCATTAGAAAGAATTGTTTTCCTTTAATTCTCTACTAGGCAACTTGTTTATAAATAAAACTAACTGCCAAAATCAACACATAATTAGCACAACCCAGTCATAATCAAAAGTGACTTGATGTTCCACTTTCACTGCAACATATCCCTTAATACCTCGTGATCCGGCCATTATTGAAAATGCACATTCTGATATCCGCCCGCAAACAATCTGATTGCAATTCTTTATACAAACCAGACACAATGGATATTGACTGAATTCGTATTTTTATAGTAACAATAAGTATTCTATCAGCAATCTAGTTCCTACAAGCTTTGCTTAGTTTGGGACTAGAGTGTGATGTGTGAAATGTCTGTGAATATTTTTTTGTTTAAAGTGTAATATACTTAAATATAATTAAGTTGAATTCAACTTGTTTGTCTTCTGCTCTTCATTCATCATTATAACTATTCAGCGCGGCAATGCAGCCAGTATCTTGGGTACCCTTCCGATTGGTACTGATTTGGATCAGCTGAACTATCTATAGATCGTTTGCAACGGCCTGTAGATAGCTCAACTGTTTCTTATGTATTTTTATATACCTATGTACATTTTGTAAATACTGTAATAATTATTTTAATTAAGTACTTGAAAGGATAAGAGCGGCAATAAAATCTAAAAGTTCTACTATTATTTTCAAACCTTTATTAATATTTATTTGAATAAGACCGGAATCGAATCTACGAACACTTTCCTTCGCATCTACTCGAATCGCGCTTTTAAGTTTTACATCGAATATTTATTTATTAAAGAGTCATCTACACGAGAAATTTTGAACGAATTAAATCTACGTGACAGAAATAGTTTCGCTACTCGACACTAGATGGCAGTAGTCAAGCTAACAACACCATCTCTTGAAAAGCTTTTGTACTTAATTATCAAAATTTTTGGAGCTTTTTATGAGAACGAAATCTTGGTTAGTATGAAGTTATTATGAAAAGTTTATATTTGCTAAGCTTACAGCGCCATCTTTTAAGCACTTTTGTAACTATTAGGTGAAGATATTAGGAGCTTTTTACCAAACTAGAACTTAAAAAAATAATAAACTTACGACTATTACAGTATTTACAAAATGTACAAAGCATATAAAAAAAATAAGAAATATGAGCTAAAGAACCGTTACAAACGATCTATTGATAGTTCAATTGATCCAAATCAGTAGCAATACATGTAGTTGTAATGCTGTAAAAACTGAAGCAGATGGTTAACGAATAAGATCGTAAAAGTAACGTATTTAAGTCACACTGCGCGCTAACGCTGCAACGTTCGACAGTAAAGCTGATGTTGACGCGCAGTGTATCTCAAATAAGACACTGTTTCGATACGTTTACGATTGTCACATATAGTCGTGCTCAGTAGCTCTACCATGAGTTTTTACAATCTATACTCGCTAGCGTCTGTAGTTAAAAAAAAAATATGAAGATATGTACAGCGCCTCTAGGGGATAGTTGGGTACTAAAATTCGTAATACTAATATTGACGTAACTACTGTGAGTTGTCACAGTAAAGTCAGGCGATTTTACTGTGACAACTCATGGTAGAGGTACTGGGAGTAAACTACTTCAAATTTTACTGTTGTCTTGTTTTCGTTTTTTCTTGTGAAATATTTATTAAGTTCAATAAAATCAACGGTCATTGTTGGTAAAGTACAGTCGGGTTTAGAAATTAATAAATAATAATAAATATTTTTTTGCGGACATTTCACACATCACACTCTAGTCCCAAACCAAGCAAAGCTTGTACTACGGGAATTGGATTGCTGATAGAATATTATATATTTTTTTTATGTAATACATACATAAGTACAAGAAATAGAAACACCCAGACACAGAACAAATATTTATGTTCATCACACAAACATTTGCTCTGGATGGGAATCGAACCCACGACCCACAGCATGGAAGGCAAAGCTACTACCAACTGAGCTGTGACTATTTCAAAATTACTTCTCTTTATTTTCTAATTCACGTTTGACCCAATATAATAAGTAATTTACAAATATTGAGTTTGTTCTGTGTCTGGGTGTTACCTACTATTTATTCTGTGTTCATTTACAAAAAATATAAGTATTCTATCAGCAATCTAGTTCCCATAGTACAAGCTTTGCTTATTTTGGGACTAGAACGTGACGTGTGAAATCCGGTCACACTGTCACTGTCAAATGTCTCTAAAACTTCATCAATTTGTGCAGCTGACAGTACAAAATGTCATTGATTCATAGAGATGGTCACTCTACTATACAAATAGACAGACCTCTCCACATTGTGTATATAGATGTACTTCCACGCATGTTAAGGTAAGTTCAATGAACTTTTGTTTCTTAATTTTATTTCGAAATTAATTAGCGTTAATGATTTTTGATGAACGATGGCGTTGGGCTAAGTTGCGGGTTCGATTCCCGTGGAATAAATGGCTGTACGATCTGCAAATATTCCGGGTGTTCTAGGTATTTTATATGTATAATAAAAAATATCTATTTATGTAATGTATTGTATTAAGTTTGTAAGTCTTCTAGTACCCATAACACAAGCTCTGCTTAGCTTGAGGCTAGATGATGTATTGTGTGGATTGTCCAGCATTATTTATTTATTATTTATTTTTTATTGTTTAACAGTTGTACATAAAAGATCTTAATGTTAAGTGGTACAAGTTTATACAGTTTGTCCAATCCGGACGTACAATAAGAGGGTAATGAACAGAGCTATACCCAATAAATGATGAGATGCTCACAACATATGTCCTCAACTTCAGGAATGTAAACTTTAGCATGCTATACACCTTAACCCCCTATCTTATAAAAAGTTAACGTTGACTTTAAGTCACCATTACGTATGGTAATCAGTACTTCAAGTTTGCGCTAACTTTTTATAAGATATAGACCGTTAGTCTTTCGGTCTATCTTATAAAAAGTTAGCGCAGACTTGAAGTATTGATTACCATACGTAATGCTGACTTAAAGTCAACGCTATTTTTTATAAGATAGGGGGTTTATTATTTATCTTTCAAAATATTTGTGAATTGTATAAAATACGTTAGAGAAAAAAAAATCTTTGAAAATATTACCTTAAAAAGGTGTATTATATGCAAGACGTTTCAAAGTGATCCTTGTGATTTTATTGAATAAATGATTTTGAAGAATATATGTACCTAAGTATAATAAAAATATCTATGTATGTAATGTATTGTATTAAGTATGTCAGTCTTCTAGTACCCATAACACAAGCTCTGCTTAGCTTGGGGCTAGATGATGTTGTGTGGATTGTCCAGCATTATTTATTTATTATTATTTACATAGGAATACTTACTTAAGGAACAGTTGAGCTATCTACAGAACGTTGCAAACGATCTATAGATAGCTCAACTGATCCAAATCAGTACCAATCGAAGCGTACAAGACACTGGCTGCATTGCCGCGCTAAATAGCAATGCTGATACGCTGGGTAAGTACATTTATGTATTTACAAATATGTATATTATTTCTATACGCACTGAATGTTCAGTTCTTAATTTAGTTTAAGTAATTGTAATTATTTGTAAGAAGGATCATATAATAAAACGGTAGGAACCAGGCCGTAGTTTCTTGCCCGTTCTTCTAGGCTCTGGTCGCGTGGAACTGGCACCTAGAATCACCTAGTATGTAAGACGATTCTAAATGATCCGCGTGATTTTATTGAATAAAGAACTTTACTTACTACTTACTATATTTTATAAGTTCTATGTAATTTTTGCAGTATTGTATTATTTTCTATTTTGTGTAAGTATAAAAAAGTTTTTATCTACCTATCCATCAATATAGTTTTTAGCCAAACTAGAAACTTTTTTATATAGATACATCTATACAACATGATGCAATAAATAAATCTATATATCCTACAGGGTAGGTAAACAAAAAGAAAGCATCTACAGGATGTCCCTAATATTACTAATGTCACTATAAGTTAAAACGAGGAATAATAAATATTATAAAAAAGTAAATTTTGTTGAAGTTAAATTGTAAGGGTAATCTCGGGATCTACTGAATCGATTTTAAAAATTCTTTCACCAATAGAAAGCCACATTATTGCTGAGTGTTATAGGTTATATAAAAAACCGAAAAATAAAAAGGCTTCTACGTGGTAGTCCGTTTTGCAAAGTGAATCGGAGAAAAAACGGACGAATTATGCCCAACGAAGTGGGCACGGGTCAACTAGTAATATAATAAAACACCCTGTATAGCAGCACTTTGTATAAAGATAGAGGTTCTAAATGTACAGGTGCGCTCAAACATTTCGCTGTCAAGTTCCATAGATGTCGTAAGATGACTTCGTGACCGGACAGAGATTTGTAGGGCAAGAGCTCACGGACATTTATAATGCTACTAAAATTATAAATGCGAAATTTTGTATGGATGGATGGACGGATGGATGGATGTATGTTTATTATTTTGCAGTGCCCTTGCAGGGTGCGTACTCACTTGTAGCTATAACTGTCTAGTAAAACTAAGCTAAAATAAAAATGTACATGTAAGCAATAAATAAATACATATACAAATACTCTTTCACGCAAAAACTACTGAATAGATTTTAATGAAACTTTACAATAATGTAGTTTATACATCAGAATAACACATAGGCTGTAATTTATAAAAATATTGAGCGAATTGTTAAAAATATAACGATAATAAGACGAAGTTTGACAGGCGTCACAGCTTAGTTGGTAGTAACTCTGCCTTCCATGCTGTGGGTCATGGGTTCGATTTCCACCCAGAGCAATGTTTGTGTGATGAACATAAATATTAGTTCTGTGTCTCGGTGTACTTATCCATGTTTTCAATGTTTGTAAATATTAACTAAAATAAAAGTATTCTATCAGCAATCTATTTCCCATAGTACAAGCTTTGCTAAGTTTGGGACTATAGTGTGACGTGTGATTTGTCCGTGTACCTATATATTAATAATTATAACATCAAAATATAATGTAAAATATATGCTACTATCTCCCGCACTACTTACGGTCATTGCCAAGGCTGGGTATAAAAGCACGCGAGTTATATAATTATAGTATTTCCGCCGCGGACTCCTGCACTCTCACACGTATGTACTTATTTATAATATATTTTATTTTATTAGTTTTTAAAATTAAATCTTGAAACATTAGTGCACCCTGTGAAGATATTAAATAGATAAATAATTAGAGTTTTCAAACATTATTATTTTTATTTCTATATCGATAAAAATAAAACAAAAAAATAAAAAAAAGACGTGTGGCACTCGGGGACTGCCACGGTAAAGCTATTAGCACAGCATTTTTTGCTGGATTACACATGCGCAGTGTTAGGTTATTTTCGTTCGATATTTTCGTTACGGAATTTCTGGATTCGGTCTCCGCGCTCAAGGCCCGCGATAGAAGCTATGCAATAGCTTAATAATATACTTATACTTAATTATGCAACTTATTTTAAACTAGTCTCTACCCAGAGCGCCCATTGCCCACTCGTTACAATACAAGGTTTTGTAACATTGGGTATTTATCTGTCCCTAAACTAATTAAAAAACTAAATGTTAATTAAATATATTCACGAAATATTCACATAACACTCTAGTCCCAAACTAAGCAAAGCTTGTTCTATGGGCACTAGATTGCTGATAGAATACTTATATACATACATAGATTAGGTACATAGTGAAACCTAGACAAAGAATTACCCCCTATCTTATAAAAAGTTAGCGTTGACTGTAAGTCATTACGTATGGTAATCAGTACTTCAAGTCTGCGCTAACTTATTATAACATAGACCGTATATATACCTATAAGTTCATCATAGTACGTGCTTTGCTTAGTTTGGGACTAGAGTGTGATGTGAGAAATGTCCGTGAATATTTATTTATGGTGTAAGTTATTCCAATGCAAGAATTTCGCTATAAAATGTTATAGCCGTTTCCATGGCAACCGTTAGTTATTGGTTTCTATACAATGCAGTATTTGTATGAATGTGTTGGGAATAGTAAAGGAATGTAACTGTTCTTTGGATTCATAAGTCTATGTACATTTTCACACAACATTAAATAAATAATGCTGGACAATCCACACAACATCATCTAGCCCCAAGCTAAGCAGAGCTTGTGTTATGGGTACTAGAAGACTGGCATACTTAATACAATACATTACCAAGCAAAACCCGTGTTTTTATAATAAATTGTAATAACGATCATATAAAAAAACGCTAGGATCCAGGTCTAGTTGGTCTTGCCAGTTATTCTAGACTCTGGTCGCGTGGAACTGACACCTAGAATCACCTAGTATGTAAGACGTGTGATGTGTGATATTTTTTTTTTATTAGAGCACTTTAGATACTTATAAGCTAAACTTATTATTATTATTTTTTATGGGTTTTTTTTCGTGAAATATAAATATTCCAATAATAATGAAACTCACGGGCCTAGGCCAAGTGCGAATCATGGTTTGTTTGAGCATTTGTGTCTTCTTGCAGGAATTTCCTGACAAATCGACATGTATTAAGATATTATTAATGAAGGTGCTTCATACAAAAACCTAATTTAATCTTTAATTTTTGATTGCTAATACTATACTTTTTGTTTTGAAACCAGCGCTGTAGTTTTTGAGTTTATTTATCACAAAAATACAAATCTTTCCCGTTCTTAATATTAGTGTAGGTACGAGTAGATATATAATTTTCGATAGAATATTAAGAGCAGCCGCCGGCGTAAGCTAGTTTAAAATAATTATTATCATTGCATTTATAATACTAGAGTAAACGTTTATGCTTGTGTACTATTAACAGCTAAACTCAGAGACGTTACTTCAGTACTTAATTTAGTTTAATTGTAATTCTTTGTAAGAAGGATCATATAAGAAAAACGGTAGGAACCAGGCCGTAAGTTTTTTGCCCGTTCTTCTAGGCTCTGGTCGCGTGGAACTGGCACCTAGAATCACCTAGTATGTAAAACGATTCTAAATGATCCTTGTAATTGTATTGAATAAAGAAATATTTGATTTGATTTACTTTAACATAAGTATTACTATAATTACCATAAGTTCTTAAAGTAAGAGGTCACTCTGGGAACACGAATAAATATGACATTGTACGTTTCATTTTGTATGTTATGCAATTTTCGTCAATTGTTAACCGATTTTGATGATAATTTTTTAGCAGTTATAAATTTTATTAAGATCTGACTCGTTATGTTTTCATTATCTTTATACGATTTGGATCAGTTGAGCTATGTATAGATACTTTACAACGGTATGTAGCTTTACCATGAGTTTTTACAATCTATACATTTATTTAACTACAGATCTAGCGTCTGTAGTTAAAAAAAGTATGAAGATTTGAACAGCGCCTCTAGCGGATAGTTGGGTACTAAAATTCGTAATACTAATATTTACGTAACTACTGTAGTAAAGTCAGGCGATTTTAACTATTTTATATGAATTTTATAAAAATGTACTTCTAAAAAATGCTTCAAATCTTATTGATTTTGTAAAACCGTAATTCTTAAAATTGGGTTTACTTGTCAAGGGTGGGTTACTTGTCTTATGTTATCTTCAACGTACGTCTCTGAGTGTGGCTGTAAATACCAGTAACAGTTATCGAGGCAATCTAAATAGTTCGTTCAACTTAACAGGTTTAGTAATTTGTGTGTAATCAATTACTAATAACTGTACTTAACTTATTGTTTTTTGGTCTTGTCGGGATGTGCTGTGTTAGGATGTGACTACAATCTTTAAATCTCGATACCTGAATAAAAGGGATGATTATACATCGTAAATAAGATAAGGGTATACCTACACCTCTGTGTAAATAACACTTATTAGAAATATGTAGTTGAGTTGAGAACGAAATAAAAGATTAGAAATACCGATGTGGCGCGGCGGGCAAAGGTCCGCTTGCGACGCAGAAGGTTGCGGGTTCGATTTCCGCCTTGGGATAAATGTTTATATGATCTGCAAATATTTGCATATGTATAATAAATAATGAAATAATAAATATTGAATATGTATAATAAAAAATATACATATATCTATGTAATGTTATTGTATTAAGTATGTCAGTCTTCTGGTACTCATAACACAAGCTCTGCTTACCTTGGGGCTAGATGATGTTGTGTGGATTGTCCAGCATTATTTATTTATTTATTTACATACATATGAATAAATCTCAATTCATTTTATTATTGAAATCTGTAAATATTGAAACTTGATTCGCAATGTAAGAATACATATTTCGTTACCTAATACAGAGAAATTTATTCATTTTTGCGAATAATCAGATTCAGATATAAAACTGCTTAGATATCAGCAGATAAGTGCGCTGCTACCTTTTTTTATAATCAATAGACCATCAATCAAAATATCAAAATAGGCTTCAATCTCGCCTGATACATACACCTTCCTATACATCTTTCTATATATCTTTGATTAACTGCAAACTTTACTGTTAAACTTTATTGATTTAACTATTATTGATGATTGATGGTTTAAATGCCGTTATAAACGTGTATGGGCACTTTAGATTAATGAATATGATGGTAGATGGTACCGTAAGTGACCTGGTAGGCTTATTTTCTAAGTCGTTAGATGTGCCGCTGTATGTTATTAAAATATATATATTATATGTGACAGGCGTCACAGCTAAGTTGGTAGTAGCTCTGCCTTCCATGCTGTGGGTCGTGGGTTCCCACCCAGAGCAAATGTTCGTGTGATGAACATAAATATTTGTTTTGTGTCTAGGTGTTTTTATTCTATGTATGTATTTTAAAGTATAAGTATTCTATCAGCAGTCTAGTTCCCATACAAGCTTTGCTTAGTTTGGTACTAGAGTGTGATGTGTGAAATGTCCGTGAGTATTTATATTTTCGACTTGATCCGAGGGATTCCTCAAGCCATTTGAGGTTCTAATATTCCCATCATTTATTAATTGTATTTTTGTTGCAGGATTCCATAATGGCGGTTCATTCATTATGCAGATTAATTCTGCTGGTAATTGCTGCTCAAGTCACTGCTGCATCGGATTTACTGCTCAGAAGTAAGTTACCAGATTAAACTTCTTTCAAGTTTAATTCAAGAAGCTTCTCAACGTGTATTATTTTTTTATCTGATTTATTTATTCATTTTATTTCCAAGGAAAACAGTGGTATAAAGCTATGTCTAATCTAAATCTATCTGTTGATCATTTATACGTTCTAGCATATTGGGACTGCTTCAAATTCAAATTCTTTATTATCTAATAAAATTTGCTTGCAAAAATTAATGAAAAAATCAAAATAAGTAAAAACAAAATAGAAGTTCAGATCACGCTGAACTTTTTAGAGTAGTCCGATTTTGATGATTCTTTGTTAAATCACCAGCTGCCAGACAAGCCCCTGGGAGTATCTTCACGGTGGGCAACGGAGAGCAATGTCTCGGCTCTGACAGGTCCACCGGTGGGGTCTGTCTGTCAAGGAACCAGTGCAATACACAGGGAGGGAAGGCTATCGGATTCTGCGGAGTGTTTGCTACGTGTTGCTCTTGTAAGTTGTTAAGATAAGATATGATATGTTATTTGTATTGTTGAACTGTTGTTGGGCGTGCCCACCGCATTGTTATTAATGTTTCTTTTATTGTAATTTATTATTAGGTACAATATTATGTTGAAAGTAGGTTCAAGTTGGACACAATCAAACTTACGACTGGAAATCAGAAATATTTTATTGTTTAACTGTTGTACATACAGTATTTACAAAATGTACAAAGGTACCTATATAAAATACATAAGAAACAGTTGAGCTATCTACAGACCGTTGCAAACAATCTATAGATAGCTCAACTGATCCGAATCAGTACCAAGTACAGTTTAAATAGACGAATAAATATTTATCGATAAATATTTTAACTTAAAGGTTGTCTGTTAGAGATTGCTTTTTAGCGATAAGGCCGCCTATAATATCATAGTTTAGTTGTTAAATGCCTGTATGTTTCAATTTAAGTTGTGGTGTGCAAGTATTTTCTATCTATCTTCCAGTGAACGCATGTGATGTGAGAACCAACACCAAAGTGGCAGTGTTCATCAACCCACCACTAAGCCGAGAGTCTTCAGGTCTCGAGTGTTCGTACAACATCGAAGTGAACAACAATAATGTTTGTCAGATGAGAATCGACTTTGAGACGTTCAATTTAGCGCCGCCTTCCACTGTAAGTTTGAACTATTTTTGTAAATTTTTCTTTTCTTCTTAACAAAAGGTTTCAAAATGGTTCATGATAACAAAAGGTTCGATTCTTTTAGGTTTTTTTGAGACTTTGATGTCAGTCCAGTTGGGATTACTTGGGATATTTGATGGTCATGTAAGGGGGCGTCCATACGCCCAAAATATAATAACGTGAGGTGTTATTTTAAATTGTCTGTCCCTCCCTCCCCTCCTGGTGAAATGTCGTGAGATTGTATTCATCCCCCTCCCCCAACCCCCAATCTCACGTGAGATTTTTCAAAATGTGGGTTTCTTACGTAAATGCGTTGGATTGTTATTGTAAGCAAAAAAAATGATTACATAGACCAAAATAGTAGAATTATTTTTTGTTTAGAAAACAAATTGCGTGATATTTTCCGAGACCCCTCTCTCCAACGTAAGATTAGATGAGATTTGACTCGACCCACTCACCCCCTTAAACATCTCACGTAATTAATGGACAACCCCTTATCTTCATTGACGTGACAACGTCTTATAATTCGATAGAGCCGGCTGCACGCACGAAAAAACATGACTCATGCGGCGTTACCTCGCTCTGAGGCGTTCCATGTAAGGCTTGAAGTGCAAGCGAGAGCGCGGAACGAGCGACAAAGAAGCACAATCGGCCTTTGCGTTCGTTGACACGTTCAACTATCGTCAGTAAACCGATACAGACAACCATTTTTTTTTAGGTTGAGCCGGTTGAGAACGTGACCCAGCGTCCAGGTTTCACCTGTAGAAATGACATCTTCCAAGTCACCAACCTGCAAGCCAATTCCGACATCATGCCTCCTCTCTGTGGAGACAACAACGGCCAGCACTGTGAGTGGACGTTCTTTTGTAACTTGACAGGTGTTCTGCCATATTTAATAAATAAATAAATAAATAAATAAAATAAATAAATTATTTCCAGTGTATGTGAGAGTAAACGCATCGACCAACAGTCGGTCAGTTCGCATCAACTTCAAGATAGCTGATCGTAACACCCAGCCCAACCTGCCGCAGGCTACGTGGAAGATTAAGGTGACCCAACTGGAGTGCTTCAATACTTTAGGGTAAGAATATGAATCCGACGGCGGATTTAATTTAATACATATTTTTAATCCGACGGCGGACTAAGGTACAGGATGTCGGAATGCGAGTCATGGAGCTTAAATGGAATTGGGCGGGACACTTGGCTAGACGAGGTGACGACAGATGGAGCAAATCGCTGACAGAGTGGTGGCCGAGGACTGGCAAAAGAAGCGTTGGGCGCCCAGCGGCACGGTGGACTGACGATATCGTCAATACCGTGGGCCGCAGATGGATGAGAACAGCTCAGAACCGTGCGGAATGGAAAGAGCAAAGGGAGGCCTATACCCAGCAGTGGGTCAAGTCAGGTTGTGGATGATGATGATGATGATGATGAATAAGAATCATTTCTAACAACTACGTATAGATCATGAAGTAAAAATGGTTGTCTCTAAAGTCGGTTTACTGACGATAGTTGAACGTGACATGACAACGAACGCAAAGGCCGATTGTGCTTCTTTGTCGCTCGTTCCGCGCTCTCGCTTGCACTTCATGGAACGCCTCAGAACGCCTCAAAACGCCTTATGAGTCATGTTTTTTCGTGCGTGCACCCGGCTCTATCGAATTATAAGAATGAAAATGTTTCAAAAGCCTAACCATTTCGGGCGCACAATATTTTTGGACGTAGATCTCTCCCAAGATATGTTAATGTTGTCTTTTACAAGAGAAATTGTTCACATTCATCAAGTCTGTGAAATTTTATTAACTTTTGAAAATATCGTTTCTTCATCATCATCAACGATATCAGTCCACTGCTGGACGTAGGTCTCTCCCAAGACGCGTCACTCTTCGGCTCTTCATTGCGTTTAAGACCGAAAATAGACTGTTTTAAGATAATCTAAGATAATCTTATGGTTGGTTATAGATAGTAGATACTGTTATTTCTTTCTGAATCAAGCTTGGATTTAATAATCTTAAAGCTTTAGGTACTAAGAATTCACGGTTTCTTTTATGTTTCAGAAAATACCGTGATGGATTACTTGAGGCGATCACCTCTTCTTTACCTGCCACACCATTCACTTCATCAGCTGATAGAGACGAATATCTTATTGGTAACTTATCTCTTTAAACATACGTTCTTGACGCTCCTTTTTCTAAAATTAGCTATGTGTAAACTGCCTCATTTTTCTAACAACAGGAACTTACATTAGCTGAATTGTTTTTGATTTATTTTATGTATGCATCATCTTCTATCAAAAATCTGGTTGCGTAGTTTAGCTTAGCTCGGAGCTGGAGTGTGAAGTTTGAAATTTCCCTGTATATTATTTAGCTCTAAGCCTAGCGGGCTCCAGATATCTCCCAACTCCTGACATACAATGGCGTAAATAAAACTGACTAATTCTCATTTTATTTGCGTAGCTCCTCCAGGCTGCCTGCAGTACTACCCTGATAGATCAGGGAATTTCGAATCCTTCAACTACAACAGAGGAGCTGGACCATACATAGCTAACTTGGCGTACGCTACCTGCTTCAAGAGAACATCAGATGTTTGTGGAATCAAGTGAGTACTGGCAACTGCAGGGTCCCGATTGTGCTAAATTGTAACGAAAACAGTTGTCGGTTCTTCGGCAAACATGGCCGGCCCACTGCCACTGCAGCTTGCTAATTCTTTGAGCTATGTCACACCTTGGTTTTCTGATCTTTGCCTTACTTTTGACAGATTAACATCAGCTAGCTTCGATATGGCGTATCGGTCTGATGAGAATCTGTTTCTGGACACGGATTGTCAGATAAATCCGGTGACTCGCGGCATCGCTCAGTCGGAGGACTACCTGTTCATTCCTGACGCGGAAACAGCTGATGGCTTACGAGGAACTAAGTTTTGTGGAGCCAGCGCTGCTAATCAAATTGTTGCTTGTAAGTAACTATCTATGTAATGTATAAATGCATCTTTATTCACAAACAAACTTACGACTATACAGTATTTACAAAATGTACAGTTGAACTATCTATAGATCGTTTGCAACGGTCTGTAGATAGCTCAAATGTTTCTTATGTGTTTTATATGACAATGTACATTTTGTAATGTATTGTATTATCTAAGTATGTCAGTCTTCTAGCATCCATAACACAAGCTGTGGGTACAAGTAAGTATCTATATATATCTATGTAAGTAATGTATTGTATTAAGTATGTCAGTCTTCTAGTACCCATAACACAAGCTCTGCTTAGCTTGGTGCTAGATGATGTTGTGTGGATTGTCCAGCATTATTTATTTATTTAATATTTTCAGCTACACCACCTGGACCGCTGTACGTCCACTTCCACAGCGACAATCTAGTGACAGATGATATATCGGAAGCAGGATATAGGTTCAACTACAATGTGCTTAATAACTGCTACACTGGGATGAGGAACGGAATGTAAGATCTATTTTATTTAACACTAGCTGACCCGTGCCCACTTCGTAGGGTATTCGACCGTTTTTTCTCCGATTCACTTTGCAAAATAACGTGTATAAAATACGTGATAGTCCACGTAAAAGCCTTTTTATTTTTCGGTTTTTAATATAACCTATGACACTCAGCAATAATGTGGCTTTCTATTGGTGAAAGAATTTTTTAAATCGGTTTACTAGATCCCGAGATTACCCCTTACAATTTAACAAATACACAAACATTACCTCTTAATAATATTAGATAGATACCTATAGATTTTTGTGCACTTCTTTCACTACTTTGCTCGACACTTTTCATGCTACAGTTGCCTGGAAGAAATCGCTATCAGCGATAAGGCCGCCCAATTAAGTTAGTCTTAATCATAGGTTTTTACAAAAAATATCTTGTCCGCCATCTTGTATTTAAGATGACGTCACTTAAAATCATACAAAATACACATGGTATTTATGTACAATCTTTAGTTTTACTTATATTTTATAAATAATAATAATAAAATATTTAAGAGCCGAAGACCGGGCTCGGTGGCGCGTCTTGGGAGAGACCTACGTCCAGCAGTGGACTGATATAGGTTGATGATGATGATGATGATTTTATTTGCCACAACATTGGCACATTGCTTAATCTAAAAAGTACCTACTTAATTCATTTTGGTTTTTTTTTTAGAAGCTCGTAATTTGACGACGTGGTACAGTCAACTTCAAGGATTTATTAATACGAATGTAGAAATAAAATAGGATCAGTTTTGTTCAGGCACGGTAGACTCTCATTTAGTAAAAACTTGAATTTTTGTGTTGTCTAAAGAGATTGTTAAAGACACAAAAGTATATAAGTAATTAATATTATTTTTGTTTAAACAATAGATTAATTACGCAATGTATTTAATTTTTATTATTACATATTTATTTACACTTTTTTACAATATTTTACAATACGACTTGAAATTCTCATAAAAAAATTGAAAATAATGAAAAATGTTTTAAGAATATTTTTTTAGTTTTTTTTACAATTTAAGTTAAAGAATGCAAATGACTCAAAAAAAACTATACGAATAAAATACAATAATTAAGTATACCGGTAACAGCTAGGCACGGCAAAGCAGTGTCTAGTCTGGCTAATCTTTCCAACACGATGCTACAACAAAATACAGTTGTAGTATCGACACGATAAGAAGAAGAAGATTAAGTATGACCCTCTTGAGTTGAAAATAAATATTTAAAGCGTGAGGGTCATATATTTTTGTAGCTGCCTGTACTTTGTGTTTTATGTATTCGGCCAGTGCCTTAAGTTATTTAATAAAATTATGACATTATATTAGTTGATAGTTTTGAGTGGAAAATTTGTTTAATAAAATAAATTATTTATTTAAGCATTTATTATTTTAAGGGTAATATTGTATTGTGTAACTGATTGAGTGTATGAATATTTAAATAAAACACAAAAATAATAATTTATATAAGTATTTTATTTTTTCCTTTTTTATACAATCACTATTAAAAACTAAATTTAGACATAATTAGTTTTTAAATAATATAAAAAAACAGTATTCGTTTCAAAATATTTTCAATAGAATAAAATATTTGATAAAAATATTGACTAACGGTCTTTTTTATAAAAAATTAGCGCAGACTTGATGTTTTGATTACCATACGTAATGATGACATAAAGTCAACGCTAACTTTTTATAAGATAAGGGTAAGATTATAAAATTTATAACAAAATAATAGATACAAATAATTCGTGCTTTTTATAAAATAATAATTAATTATTGTGTTTTTAAATATTTACAAGTAATTTACCCTTAATTTATTTAATATTAATTATAAAATAACTTAAAACTAATCACATTATAAATGTTATAAATCGTTGATAAAAGCAGTCTTATAATACATTTTTTACATGTTTTTTAGTTAAAATTTAATTTATTTCAAGGATTTCATTATTTTAGAGGAAAACTAACAATATAATTTTTATTTAAGTACTTATAGAATTTAAATAAACAAAAAATACCTTTACAAATAATTATTTAATATCTCAAATTGACATATTTCTCTATCAGAATTTGTTACATATAAAATATTACATTTTTTTAGATAATTTAATTTTTTTGACAGTTTTTAAAAGTATATTTCTATATAAAATAATTAAAAGACTATTTATAATGTAGTGTCTTTTAGTTATATTATTTTTACGTTTTCCAAATTTTTTAATAATTTTCAAAGGTAATTTTCAAGGTATATAATAACTAAATAAATAACAACTTTTATAATATAGTCTTTTAGCTATTTTTTATAGTTTCCATAGATAGTTATATATAATTTTAAGTGTAATTTTCAAGGTAAAATAAATAAAAAGACTAGTTATAATATAGTTTACCTATAGAACGGTGGGCCCCTACTAACGGTGTATGTTGAAAGTGGAATACCTTTAGATCCGTAGATTGGTTCAGCATTCTCATACTCTACATCGTAGTAAATCCCATTTTGATTCTGTAATAAGGATAATAAAGTATTTATATTCATCGCACAAACATTTGCTCTAGGTGGGACTCGAACCCACGACCCACAGCATGGAAGGCGAAGCTAGCATCTGAGCTGTGACGCCTGTCAGAAATATAAATCCAACTGTCACATTAGGTTTCGATAAAATCCACTTTTTTACTAGAAAATCCATCTTTTTACAAAAGTCCATCTTTTTACTAAAATCCATCTTTTACTAAAAAAACCCCCTTTTTACTAAAAAAATCCAACTTACATGCATACTACGCGCCCGTGACTTCGGTCGCGGTACCAACAAATCTGCCCGTTCTTGAACATGACTTGACGCCTCAGATGATGTTGATTCTGTAGCCATGTGGTTTGTATATCCTGCAATAAATACATATATTAAAAAAAGTAGGTGGAGTATCGCCAAAGACAATAAGTGGAAGGCTTTGAAGGAGACCTTTGCCCAGCAGTGGGACAGCATAGGTTAAGAAAAAAGAAATGGTTGTCTGTAAAGTCGGTTTACTGACGATAGTTGAACGTGACAACGAACGCAAAGGCCGATTGTGCTTCTTTGTCGCTCGTTCCGCGCTCTCGCTTGCACTTCATGGAACGCCTCAGAACGCCTCATGAATCATGTTTTTTCGTGCGTGCAGCCGGCTCTATCGAATTATAAGACGTTGTCACGTCAAAAAAAATTAGTGCAGGAATTGTAAGTGTAGTGTAATTTTTTTTTGGAACGAAGTTCCTTAAAGCGTTGCGAAAGATTTTACTGAATAAACAAGTTTTAACCAACGAAAAAACGGAGGATTTTTAAGCTATTGCATAGCTTCTATCACGGGCCTTGAGCGTGGAGACCGAATCCAGAAATTCCGTAACGAAATAACCTAACACTGTGCATGCGTAATCCAGCAAAAAATTGCTATGCAATAGCTTTACCGCGGCAGTCCCCGAGTGACACACGTCATTTTTTTATGTGTAATCACGCATATCAGTCAGAGTAATATTTTTCAAATATTTTTTTTTTTATTTTAATTTTGACTGTTTTTTTTCTTAAGTAAGTAAATAATATTTTATTATCGTTACTTACCATACATGTTATGATGGGATGTAGATGTATTGACTCTTGATGCGACTGTGTTCAATGTGCCAGTGTGATGGCCGTGAAGTCCCATTCTAGAAAAAAATATTAATAGGTTAAAAAACTCTAAAACACTTAAATTATAAGTGTGATAAAAAGTTCTTAATTCTTAATTATTTATTTATTAATTAATATTATCATAATAATCTTCTAAATTATCATATAAGTACCTACTTTATTAACAAGCCATTTTTTTTAGTCAAAATTTTATTTTTTTTTTATTTAAAGGAACTAATAAATATGTTTCCGTTTAGGTAGTTCTTTTAAATTAGATCTTTTATAAATATAAAGTATGTACACTACTAAATCTGAATAAAAATATAATTTAAAAATATAATTAGTAAATGTGCCAATGTGTAAAACCATTTTTCAAGACCTTTTATACCATGTTTCTTACAAATAAACTATTTCATCTCATCTCACCTCCTCTCATCACATCACATCTCGTCTCATCTCATCTCATCTCATCTCCTCTCATTTTATCACATCTCGTCTCATCTCATCTCATCTCCTCTCATTTTATCACATCTCCTCTCCTCTCATCTCATCTCATCTCATCTCATCTCATACTAACCTAGGTAAAGGAACAGGTGGTAGAGTCGGATATCCTCCAAACATAGCAGACGATGGTCTAGTCGCCATTTGCTGTTCGGGCTGAAACAAAACATACATTATTACATTAAGATTTTATATATAACCGCGTTTAGATAGACATATAGACAGAGCGACTGATGGACAGATAGACTGTCTATCTCACAGGCAGGTAAACAGACAGATGGACAGAGAGACAGAGCGACAGATAGACCGAAGGACAGATGGAAAAATGGACAGAAGGACAGATAGACTGTCTATCTCACAGGCAGGTAAACAGACAGATGGACAGAGAGACAGAGCGACAGATAGACCGAAGGACAGGTGGAAAAATGGACAGAAGGACAGATAGACTGTCTATCTCACAGGCAGGTAAACAGACAGATGGACAGAGAGACAGAGCGACAGATAGACCGAAGGACAGATGGAAAAATGGACAGAAGGACAGATAGACTGTCTATCTCACAGGCAGGTAAACAGACAGATGGACAGAGAGACAGAGCGACAGATAGACCGAAGGACAGGTGGAAAAATGGACAGAAGGACAGATAGACTGTCTATCTCACAGGCAGATAAACACACAGAGAGACAGAGCGACAGATAGACCGAAGGACAGGTGGAAAAATGGACAGAAGGACAGATAGACTGTCTATCTCACAGGCAGATAAACACACAGAGAGACAGAGCGACAGATAGACCGAAGGACAGGTGGAAAAATGGACAGAAGGACAGATAGACTGTCTATCTCACAGGCAGATAAACACACAGAGAGACAGAGCGACAGATAGACCGAAGGACAGGTGGAAAAATGGACAGAAGGACAGATAGACTGTCTATCTCACAGGCAGATAAACACACAGAGAGACAGAGCGACAGATAGACCGAAGGACAGGTGGAAAAATGGACAGAAGGACAGATAGACTGTCTATCTCACAGGCAGGTAAACACACAGAGAGACAGAGCGACAGATAGACCGAAGGACAGGTGGAAAAATGGACAGAAGGACAGATAGACTGTCTATCTCACAGGCAGATAAACACACAGAGAGACAGAGCGACAAATAGACCGAAGGACAGGTGGAAAAATGGACAGAAGGACAGATAGACTGTCTATCTCACAGGCAGATAAACACACAGAGAGACAGAGCGACAGATAGACCGAAGGACAGGTGGAAAAATGGACAGAAGGACAGATAGACTGTCTATCTCACAGGCAGGTAAACACACAGAGAGACAGAGCGACAGATAGACCGAAGGACAGGTGGAAAAATGGACAGAAGGACAGATAGACTGTCTATCTCACAGGCAGATAAACACACAGAGAGACAGAGCGACAGATAGACCGAAGGACAGGTGGAAAAATGGACAGAAGGACAGATAGACTGTCTATCTCACAGGCAGATAAACACACAGAGAGACAGAGCGACAGATAGACCGAAGGACAGGTGGAAAAATGGACAGAAGGACAGATAGACTGTCTATCTCACAGGCAGGTAAACACACAGAGAGACAGAGCGACAGATAGACCGAAGGACAGGTGGAAAAATGGACAGAAGGACAGATAGACTGTCTATCTCACAGGCAGATAAACAGACAGAGAGACAGAGCGACAGATAGACCGAAGGACAGGTGGAAAAATGGACAGAAGGACAGATAGACTGTCTATCTCACAGGCAGATAAACAGACAGATGGACAGAGAGACAGATAGACCGAAGGACAGGTGGAAAAATGGACAGAAGGACAGATAGACTGTCTATCTCACAGGCAGATAAACACACAGAGAGACAGAGCGACAGATAGACCGAAGGACAGGTGGAAAAATGGACAGAAGGACAGATAGACTGTCTATCTCACAGGCAGGTAAACACACAGAGAGACAGAGCGACAGATAGACCGAAGGACAGGTGGAAAAATGGACAGAAGGACAGATAGACTGTCTATCTCACAGGCAGATAAACAGACAGAGAGACAGAGCGACAGATAGACCGAAGGACAGGTGGAAAAATGGACAGAAGGACAGATAGACTGTCTATCTCACAGGCAGGTAAACAGACAGATGGACAGAGAGACAGAGCGACAGATAGACCGAAGGACAGATGGAAAAATGGACAGAAGGACAGATAGACTGTCTATCTCACAGGCAGATAAACAGACAGAGAGACAGAGCGACAGATAGACCGAAGGACAGGTGGAAAAATGGACAGAAGGACAGATAGACTGTCTATCTCACAGGCAGGTAAACAGACAGAGAGACAGAGCGACAGATAGACCGAAGGACAGGTGGAAAAATGGACAGAAGGACAGATAGACTGTCTATCTCACAGGCAGATAAACAGACAGAGAGACAGAGCGACAGATAGACCGAAGGACAGGTGGAAAAATGGACAGAAGGACAGATAGACTGTCTATCTCACAGGCAGGTAAACAGACAGATGGACAGAGAGACAGAGCGACAGATAGACCGAAGGACAGATGGAAAAATGGACAGAAGGACAGATAGACTGTCTATCTCACAGGCAGATAAACAGACAGAGAGACAGAGCGACAGATAGACCGAAGGACAGGTGGAAAAATGGACAGAAGGACAGATAGACTGTCTATCTCACAGGCAGATAAACACACAGAGAGACAGAGCGACAGATAGACCGAAGGACAGGTGGAAAAATGGACAGAAGGACAGATAGACTGTCTATCTCACAGGCAGATAAACAGACAGAGAGACAGAGCGACAGATAGACCGAAGGACAGGTGGAAAAATGGACAGAAGGACAGATAGACTGTCTATCTCACAGGCAGGTAAACAGACAGAGAGACAGAGCGACAGATAGACCGAAGGACAGGTGGAAAAATGGACAGAAGGACAGATAGACTGTCTATCTCACAGGCAGATAAACAGACAGAGAGACAGAGCGACAGATAGACCGAAGGACAGGTGGAAAAATGGACAGAAGGACAGATAGACTGTCTATCTCACAGGCAGATAAACAGACAGAGAGACAGAGCGACAGATAGACCGAAGGACAGGTGGAAAAATGGACAGAAGGACAGATAGACTGTCTATCTCACAGGCAGATAAACAGACAGAGAGACAGAGCGACAGATAGACCGAAGGACAGGTGGAAAAATGGACAGAAGGACAGATAGACTGTCTATCTCACAGGCAGATAAACACACAGAGAGACAGAGCGACAGATAGACCGAAGGACAGGTGGAAAAATGGACAGAAGGACAGATAGACTGTCTATCTCACAGGCAGATAAACACACAGAGAGACAGAGCGACAGATAGACCGAAGGACAGGTGGAAAAATGGACAGAAGGACAGATAGACTGTCTATCTCACAGGCAGGTAAACAGACAGAGAGACAGAGCGACAGATAGACCGAAGGACAGGTGGAAAAATGGACAGAAGGACAGATAGACTGTCTATCTCACAGGCAGATAAACAGACAGAGAGACAGAGCGACAGATAGACCGAAGGACAGGTGGAAAAATGGACAGAAGGACAGATAGACTGTCTATCTCACAGGCAGATAAACACACAGAGAGACAGAGCGACAGATAGACCGAAGGACAGGTGGAAAAATGGACAGAAGGACAGATAGACTGTCTATCTCACAGGCAGATAAACACACAGAGAGACAGAGCGACAGATAGACCGAAGGACAGGTGGAAAAATGGACAGAAGGACAGATAGACTGTCTATCTCACAGGCAGATAAACAGACAGAGAGACAGAGCGACAGATAGACCGAAGGACAGGTGGAAAAATGGACAGAAGGACAGATAGACTGTCTATCTCACAGGCAGGTAAACAGACAGATGGACAGAGAGACAGAGCGACAGATAGACCGAAGGACAGATGGAAAAATGGACAGAAGGACAGATAGACTGTCTATCTCACAGGCAGATAAACAGACAGAGAGACAGAGCGACAGATAGACCGAAGGACAGGTGGAAAAATGGACAGAAGGACAGATAGACTGTCTATCTCACAGGCAGATAAACACACAGAGAGACAGAGCGACAGATAGACCGAAGGACAGGTGGAAAAATGGACAGAAGGACAGATAGACTGTCTATCTCACAGGCAGATAAACACACAGAGAGACAGAGCGACAGATAGACCGAAGGACAGGTGGAAAAATGGACAGAAGGACAGATAGACTGTCTATCTCACAGGCAGGTAAACAGACAGAGAGACAGAGCGACAGATAGACCGAAGGACAGGTGGAAAAATGGACAGAAGGACAGATAGACTGTCTATCTCACAGGCAGATAAACAGACAGAGAGACAGAGCGACAGATAGACCGAAGGACAGGTGGAAAAATGGACAGAAGGACAGATAGACTGTCTATCTCACAGGCAGATAAACACACAGAGAGACAGAGCGACAGATAGACCGAAGGACAGGTGGAAAAATGGACAGAAGGACAGATAGACTGTCTATCTCACAGGCAGGTAAACAGACAGAGAGACAGAGCGACAGATAGACCGAAGGACAGGTGGAAAAATGGACAGAAGGACAGATAGACTGTCTATCTCACAGGCAGATAAACACACAGAGAGACAGAGCGACAGATAGACCGAAGGACAGGTGGAAAAATGGACAGAAGGACAGATAGACTGTCTATCTCACAGGCAGATAAACAGACGACATACTGACAGACGGACAGTGAATTCCTAGCAATAGGATCTCGTTTTTACCCTTTAGTTTATAGAA
Source organism: Ecliptopera silaceata (assembly GCA_932527185.1). Lineage (NCBI taxonomy): Eukaryota > Metazoa > Arthropoda > Insecta > Lepidoptera > Geometridae > Ecliptopera > Ecliptopera silaceata. The sequence continues at coordinate 589,825 of OW052217.1, read as the reverse complement.
TTCTAAAAATGTCCAAATATTGATTATACCCCTTATATTATGGAACACTATACTTACACACTATAATAAAACAATACACTTACTGCGTAGTGGTTGGCAACCATTGCCTCTGCGATTTGTGCCCATCGCATTCTCTCTTCCATTGTCACCTTAAACAAATAAAAATATTATCCAATCATGTCAGGCGTCAGGGCGTTACACAGCTCAGTTGGTAGTAGCTCTGCCTTCCATGCTGTGGATCGTGGGTTCGATTCCCACCCAGAGCAAATGTTTGTGTGATAATGTGTTTATGTATTTACAAAAAAATGAATATAAGTATTCTATCAGCAATCTAGTTCCCATAGCTTTACTTAGTTTGGGACTAGAGTGTGATGTGTGAAATGTCCGTGAATATTTATATATTGTATTGTAATTAATGTATTTTTCATAGTTTATTTGAACTAAATACAGTACAATGTCCGGTCTTATCGTTAGGCAGCGATTTCTTCCAGACAACCAGTACCCCAAGTACGAGTTTGTGCACACACGGATCCAAGCAGCGCCCCTAGCGGATTTCTTGAGAAGCTTGGATCTCCATACAAAATCGGTGGCGCTCGGCGATTGAGTCTGTACGATCCGTGTGTGCACAAACTCGTACTTGGGGTACTGAACCTAGAATTAATTGATTAGATAGATTATTACCTGGTATGGTGGCTGACCCACCGGTGGTGTTTTAATGGTGTTAGCCGCCATGTAGTTGAACACAGGGGATCCCATACCGGCTGCTTTCTGTTCGCGCGACCATTTGCGACTGAAAATACATACAAAAATAATTAATATAACTGATACATTAATTTTATATAAAATCTTATGATAAGATAAGTATTGAATGAATTAAAAGGAATGCTTGCTTTGAAACTATCCCCCCTCCTCCCCTAGACTCCCCCTCCTCCCCTACACTCCCCCCTCCTCCCCTACACTCCCCCCTCCTCTCCTACACTCCCCTCTCCTCCCCTACACTCCCCCCTCCACCCCTAGTGTAGAGTAACTTTAAGCCAAACAAAACTGTATGTGTAATACATATAGTAACTCCCCCCGTTCCCCCCTTTCACCAATCCCCCTCCGTCCCCCTTACCTCCAGGACATGAGTGCTGCGAGTGTGAGTGCTATAACGAGTGCCGCCGCGAGTGAGGCGCCGACCGCCACGCCCACCACTTCGCCGTCCACTTCACAACGACTGCCGTAATAGCCGGACGTACAACTGACAGAAAAGTTATATGTTATTAAGTAAATACTAATTAAGGCTTATTTGTGCTACATTCACTCTATTACTCCCTAATTTTTAAAAGCTGATTGTATTCTATGTAAAATAAAAATAAAAGAAATTATCATTACACATTTATTTTAATTCTTAGTTTATTCTAAGTTTATTCAGGAAAGACACAAGAGTCCAGGCATCACAGGTCAATGGGTGGTAGCTCTGTCTTCCATCAGTAACGTGAGTTCGATTCCCATCCAGCGCGAATGTTTGTGTAATGAACATAAATATTTGCTCTGGGTGTTATTATGTATTTACAAAAAAAAGTATTCTATCAGCATTCTAGTTCCCATAGCACAAGCTTTGCTTAGTTTGGTACTAGAGTGTGATCTGAGAAATTATAATTTATTTATTTATTGTTATTATTCTTTGTACAGTTAAAAATATATCTAGAAAATATACTTGATTTTAACACCAAATAATTATTTTCAGAAGTATTTTATCACAAAATTTATATTTTAAATAGAAAGATAACAGTTTATTGCATAACGGAAAATACTACAAATCTTAAGACATAACTTATTTTAGTAAATTTTTTATATTATTTATAATTTAATTTTTTTTGGATCAGTTGAACTATCTATAGATCGTTTGCAAGTCTCTGTAGATAGCTCAACTGTTTCTTATGTATTTTATATAACAATGTACATTTTGTAAATACTGTATAGTCGTAAGTTTGTTTGTGAATAAAGTTTTTTTATTTATAATGTAAACATTTAATAAGACATAGATAAAGTATTACCTGCAATAAGGCTGCCCATTCGCGTATCTACACGATCCGCGTTCACTGCAATGTGTGGTAGGACACGCGCGGCATTCACGGCCCGACTTCGAACCCACACCCGTGTTGGGGTCTAAAGTTGTCTCTGGGCAGGTACATCTGAAAGTTTATTTTATAATTAGATTATTTAATCCGAATCTTAATCGACCGAGCGAAGCGTCTCAGTTTTGTAATTAGTTAAAAATGCTTTTGTCTTTCTTAAATTCTTTATCGTACAACTAGTAGTACGCCCCGGCTTCGCACGGGTAGGGTGGTATAATATAGCCTATGTTTATAATATAGCATATGTTTGATAATGTAGCTTCACAACAGTGAAAGAATTTTTGAAATCGGTCCAGTAGTTTCGGAGCCTATTCAACAAAATACAGGTGTAGCATCGACACGATAAGAAGAAGAAGAAGAAGGAGCCTATTCGATGCAAACAAACAATCAAATCTTTCGTCTTTATAATATTAGTTTAGAATATAAAAGCTTACGAAAGGTATGTACAAAGGCGAACTTAACACTTACTAACAGCCGGTTTCTCGAACGATGATCAACGAAAATATCAAATAATTACTATGTGTCAAACTCGGATCAATCGTGATTTGGGTTTCCAGAAACCGGCCGTAAGAGTTTACTCTTTCTGTTTGTTTGTCAATTTCTAATTTCTATTTAGGTAAGAGCTGTGGATTTTGTTACACAATAAATAAAATGATCCGCGTGATTTTACTGAATAAATATTTTTTTATTTGATTTTAGACAGAAGCGTTTTTGGCTAATCTCGAAATTGAAACGCTTCGCTCGGTTCAAAGTATGTATATATAATTTCTAAACTTACTTAAATCCGCCCCAAGTATTAGTGCAATGCGCTAATTGATGACAATCATTCAAATCTGGTGACGAGCACTCATCCACATCTGAAAACATAAAATAACATTATTTAATAAGATATTTACTATTTTCATACAAAATAACATGTTGATTTTAAACAATTTTGTAATGACGTCCAAATACACCCAAAAAGTATATTGTATAAATAATTTGTGCTAATTTTACCTAAACCTTTGTAAAACGAAATCTTGAATTAATTTACATTTTTTTTACAAAAACTTTGTAACAACTCAGCAAAAATAATACATATGCCACATTTAATAGTGACACATTTAATATATGTAGTTGTACGTAAAACTTGTAACAACGTACATACCTCGTAACGGTAGTACAGAGCCCGCTACAGAATCCACCCACAGCGCAGACGCACCAACATTGTTAGAACGTCGTCGAATCACTCCCAGAATATGTTTCTGTATATCTGTGCCGATTTGCGTTGATAACGTTTCTCCAGTTTCTTGCATCTAAAAAAAAACAAAAAAATATTTATTTATTTACTTACGGTCTATCTTATAAAAAGTTAGCGCAGACTTGAAGTATTGATTACCATACGTAATGACGCCCTAAAGTCCACGCTAACTTTTTATAAGATAGGGGGTTACGGTCTATCTTATAAAAAGTTAGCGTAGACTTGAAGTATTGTTTATCATACGTAATGATGATGATATGAGTTATATATTTTACCATAGTAATATCTAAACCTTATAAAAAGTTAGCGTTGACTTTATGTCACGATTACGTATGGTAATCAATACATCAAGTCTGCGTTAACTTTTTATAAGATAGTCCGTAACCCCCATATCTTATAAAAAGTTAGCGTTGTCTTTAAGTCATCATTACGTATGGTAATCAGTACTTTAAGTGTACTGATTACCATATAGCTAACTTTTGGTCTATCTTATAAAAAGTTAGTGCAGACTTGATGTGTTGATGACCATACGTAATGATGACATAAAGTCAACGCTAACTTTTTATAAGATAGACCGTTTAACTATATAACTAGTATCTATATAAAACTTACCAGAACTGTATAGTTGACGTACACCCCCCTGTTATTCTCGTCACCTTTATGGACCATATTTACGGAACTGCTAACAAAATCATCGGAAAATGGCGTCATAGAGAATGCTGAGTCTATCTGTAAACACAAAACAATTTTTTATAAGAAAAATTTAATAAAAAAACTTGAGAAGTGTCAAGGAACACCCGGATGGAACGAAGTTCGTTATTTAATAACTGGCTTGCTTTTTATGAGAGAGAGAGAGGTAGAGGGAGGGAGAGAGAGGTAGAGAGAGGTAGAGAGAGATACAGAGGGGGGGGGGAGAGGTAGAGAGAATGAGAAAGATAGAGAGGTAGAGAGAGATACAGAGGGGGGGGGAGAGGTAGAGAGAATGAGAAAGATAGAGAGGTAGAGAGAGATACAGAGGGGGAGGGGAGAGGTAGAGAGAATGAGAAAGATAGAGAGGTAGAGAGAGATACAGAGGGGGGGGGGAGAGGTAGAGAGAATGAGAAAGATAGAGAGGTAGAGAGAGATACAGAGGGGGGGGGGAGAGGTAGAGAGAATGAGAAAGATAGAGAGGTAGAGAGAGATACAGAGGGGGGGGGGAGAGGTAGAGAGAATGAGAAAGATAGAGAGGTAGAGAGAGATACAGAGGGGGGGGGGAGAGGTAGAGAGAATGAGAAAGATAGAGAGGTAGAGAGAGATACAGAGGGGGGGGGGGAGAGGTAGAGAGAATGAGAAAGATAGAGAGGTAGAGAGAGATACAGAGGGGGGGGGGGGAGGTAGAGAGAATGAGAAAGATAGAGAGGTAGAGAGAGATACAGAGGGGGGGGGGAGAGGTAGAGAGAATGAGAAAGATAGAGAGGTAGAGAGAGATACAGAGGGGGGGGGGAGAGGTAGAGAGAATGAGAAAGATAGAGAGGTAGAGAGAGATACAGAGGGGGAGGGGAGAGGTAGAGAGAATGAGAAAGATAGAGAGGTAGAGAGAGATACAGAGGGGGGGGGGAGAGGTAGAGAGAATGAGAAAGATAGAGAGGTAGAGAGAGATACAGAGGGGGGGGGGAGAGGTAGAGAGAATGAGAAAGATAGAGAGGTAGAGAGAGATACAGAGGGGGGGGGGGGAGAGGTAGAGAGAATGAGAAAGATAGAGAGGTAGAGAGAGATACAGAGGGGGGGGGGGGAGAGGTAGAGAGAATGAGAAAGATAGAGAGGTAGAGAGAGATACAGAGGGGGGGGGGAGAGGTAGAGAGAATGAGAAAGATAGAGAGGTAGAGAGAGATACAGAGGGGGGGGGGAGAGGTAGAGAGAATGAGAAAGATAGAGAGGTAGAGAGAGATACAGAGGGGGGGGGGAGAGGTAGAGAGAATGAGAAAGATAGAGAGGTAGAGAGAGATACAGAGGGGGGGGGAGAGGTAGAGAGAATGAGAAAGATAGAGAGGTAGAGAGAGATACAGAGGGGGGGGGGAGAGGTAGAGAGAATGAGAAAGATAGAGAGGTAGAGAGAGATACAGAGGGGGGGGGGGGAGGTAGAGAGAATGAGAAAGATAGAGAGGTAGAGAGAGATACAGAGGGGGGGGGGAGAGGTAGAGAGAATGAGAAAGATAGAGAGGTAGAGAGAGATACAGAGGGGGGGGGGAGAGGTAGAGAGAATGAGAAAGATAGAGAGGTAGAGAGAGATACAGAGGGGGGGAGAGAGGTAGAGAGAATGAGAAAGATAGAGAGGTAGAGAGAGATACAGAGGGGGGGAGAGAGGTAGAGAGAATGAGAAAGATAAGAGAGGTAGAGAGAGATACAGAGGGGGGGAGAGAGGTAGAGAGAATGAGAAAGATAAGAGAGGTAGAGAGAGATACAGAGGGGGGGAGAGAGGTAGAGAGAATGAGAAAGATAAGAGAGGTAGAGAGAGATACAGAGGGGGGGAGAGAGGTAGAGAGAATGAGAAAGATAAGAGAGGTAGAGAGAGATACAGAGGGGGGGGGGAGAGGTAGAGAGAATGAGAAAGATAGAGAGGTAGAGAGAGATACAGAGGGGGGGGGGAGAGGTAGAGAGAATGAGAAAGATAGAGAGGTAGAGAGAGATACAGAGGGGGGGGAGAGAGGTAGAGAGAATGAGAAAGATAGAGAGGTAGAGAGAGATACAGAGGGGGGGAGAGAGGTAGAGAGAATGAGAAAGATAAGAGAGGTAGAGAGAGATACAGAGGGGGGGAGAGAGGTAGAGAGAATGAGAAAGATAAGAGAGGTAGAGAGAGATACAGAGGGGGGGAGAGAGGTAGAGAGAATGAGAAAGATAAGAGAGGTAGAGAGAGATACAGAGGGGGGGAGAGAGGTAGAGAGAATGAGAAAGATAAGAGAGGTAGAGAGAGATACAGAGGGGGGGGGAGAGGTAGAGAGAATGAGAAAGATAAGAGAGGTAGAGAGAGATACAGAGGGGGGGAGAGAGGTAGAGAGAATGAGAAAGATAAGAGAGGTAGAGAGAGATACAGAGGGGGGGAGAGAGGTAGAGAGAATGAGAAAGATAAGAGAGGTAGAGAGAGATACAGAGGGGGGGAGAGAGGTAGAGAGAATGAGAAAGATAAGAGAGGTAGAGAGAGAGATGTAGAGGGAATGAGAGAGAGAGAGGTAGAGAGAGAGAGAATAGCGCGCAAGGTTTTCTGTTTTTTCGGTGGTTTAATTTTTTTGTTATAAATTATGTTTTTTTTAGTTTTACTATATTTTAGCTTTTAAAAAAATATACTCAATACTTTTATGCATTATAGGCAAACGCTTGGCCATTGAATACTTACAGCTCTAACAGCTTCATAGCTCAACTGCTGGAACGATTCTGATTCTTTATCGGCTAGTTTAGCATCCCAGGCGACCTGTCGGTACAACAAATATTACATTATTAATTTATTTACATGTGGAGATCAAGTCAAAGTCAAAAATTACTTTATTCAGTAAAATCACAAGGATCATTTAGATAGGTGTGGTATCTCATAAGGCTCCAGTACACAATGGCGTATGCTGGGCCACGCTTTGCAATGCACCACTGTACGCCACGATCACTTGGTGTTCACACAATGGCGCATGTCTCATTGCTGCCTGGCAATCCACTTGCGATGGACGTAGAAGAAATGTCTCTTTTTTTTAAATAGGTATTTTCAGGGAGTCTACTATACGATTAAATGCATCATTCATCTGAAAACATCGTACCTAAAATACTACAATTATTATAAATCAATAAACTTGAAAGTTGTAGGTGACAAACTAAACAATGGCCCATTGTGTGAACACCACAGGCCACGCTACGCCACGATCCCTTTGAAGTGTGTCCGAAAAACCGACAACTTTCCGATTGCGCGCCACGGTTGACAATTGTCCGCCATCATACGCCATTGTGTACTGGGGACTTTACGAAAAGGAAAGATCTTCCACGTCGAGCGAGCTTTGTCTCGGGGTCGCTCGGACCGATGGATAGTATTCTGTATTACTTATGTACAAATTCCGTGATAACTTCGTTTGCGTGATCTAGGATTTTGTCGCCATCTGTTGGTCTGTTGCGTAGACTACCATGTAGTTTACCATGTAGCGATATAGATGGCGCTACATACATGATAAATATATTTATTGTGAACAAAATACTTATTTATATAAGGTACACAAGTAAAACATACGCGCGATTAGTGACGTGATGATAGTGACGGTGATAATGATCATAGTGGTTATGTTAGTGATGATAATGGTAATGGTGACGATGATAGTGATGATTATGATAATGATGACGATGATAGTGGTAGTAGGTTACTATGTATTATAAGAATGTATTTACAAAATAAACAAGTATTCTAACATTAATTCAGCAATCTAGTTCCCATAGTACAAGCTTTGCTTAGTTTGGGACTAGAGTGTGATGTGTGAATTGTCCATAAATATTTATATATATTGATTATACTGGTGAGATTATAGTTTTAATAGTGATGATGATAGTGTTACTGATAAAAGTGATAGTGACAATTTTAGTGATCGTAGCGATAATAATGATAATGTTGATAGTGATAATGATGATAGTGTTATTGATATAAAACTTACCTTTCTATCATAGAGCCTGTCGACCCTCAAATTGAGAAGTAGGGACACAACTCGCCTGCAAGGGTCCCTGTGAGACCTTCTGGCGTAGCCCGGTCTGCACTGACAACTCGATATACCTAAAATATTATTTATTTAATCACACATGTATGATATACATGTGTGGCGTATCAAAATAAAATTATAATCGAACAATCAATATACTTAAATTTAAAAAATTGTCGTTAAAAAATCTCAAAAAAAAATCTGTTTGTTGTGTATTTAAAAATGTTTTACCTGCTTCAGTCCTGCATTTTTCATTCTGTGCTTGATCACAAGTAGAATCATCACCCACAATGCACGTATCGATTCTGAAATTAAGAAATACAGCTTCAAAACTACTGACAAACCAATTTTATTTGACAGGCGTCACAGCTCAGTCGTGGGTTCGATTCCCACCGAAAATAAATGTTTGTGAGATGGAAATGAATATTTGTTCTGTGTCTGGGTGTTGCAGTATTCATTTATTTTATTTACTTATGTATTATTTGCTCTGGGAATCGAACCCACGACTCACAGCATGAAAGGCAGAGTTACCAACTGAACTGTGACGCCTGTCAAATCAATGGTTCTACATCAGCACAAGCTGAGTGATGGCCAGTTTCAGTATTTTAGCATTAAGTAATTTTATCTTTTTATATGTTCTGAAATAAAGTATCTGGCCCAGCGTATCAGCATTGCTATTCAGCGCGGCAATGCAGCCAGTGTTTTGGGCACGCTTCCGATTGGTACTGATTTGGATCAGTTGAACTATCTATAGATCATTTGCAACAGTCTGTAGATAGCTCAACTGTTTCTTATGTATTTTATATGACAATGTACATTTTGTAAATACTGTAAGTATAGATGAAATAAAGTATTCGATTCTATTCTATTCTAAATCTATGCTTACTGTATCTTTACCTTTCAACAAGTGTCAATCTCAATAAACTATCTACGTCGTTGTCACATCAAATCAGCAAATAAAACAAAAAAACTATGTTTACTTACCTGACAGTTGGTTGGGGTCTTTTATACCCTTGATGTGGTCTATGGGGTCCCGGAGTGTGACCCCCATGTCCATGGGTCCCATGGGTGCCATGGGTCTGACCATGGGGTACTGGTCTTCTCGGTGGGGGTTGGGGTACATCATCTGTTGGTATCGCTACCCCCTGGCCTATGGTGGTTTGGGGGGGTAATGATGGTGGAGCTAGAAAGAGTATAATTTCACTAGGTTATATGTATAATAAAAAATATCTATCTATGTAATGTATTGTATTAAGTATGTCAGTCTTCTAGTACCCATAACACAAGCTCTGCTTAGCTTGGGGCTAGATGATGTTGTGTGGATTGTCCAGCATTATTTATTTATTTATTGTAGAAAAATATAAACAGTTATAAAACTCAATGTGATCTCTTTGCGATTAGATCATTCTAATCTAAATGCTAGGAAGTAAATCTACTTCATTTTTAAATTGTCAAATATTCATGGACATTTCACACATCACACTCTAATCCCAAACTAAGCAAAGCTTGTACTATGTATATTTTTTATAAATAATACATAGAATACACAGAACAAATATCATCACACAAACATTTGTTCCTGGTGGGAATCGAACCCACGACCCACAGCATCGAAGGCAGAGCTAGCTAGTACTCAGTTACTATTTACATTGGCCTTGTCAATATCGAGTAGTTAAGATGTCTTAACTATAACATAATGCCTGTAATTGTTTACTAACCCCCTATCTCATTACGTATGGTAATCAATACTTCAACTCTGCGCTAACTTTTTATAAGATAGACCGTTCATATCCAGCTGTAAATAATATGTATGTAGCGCCATCTATATCGCTACATGGTGAACTACATGGTCTAGTCATAGTCTACGCAACAGACCAACAGATGGCGACATTTCCTAGATCGCGCTTACGAAGTTATCACGGAGTTTGAACATAAGTAATACAGAATACTTACTATCCATCGGTCCGAGCGACCCCGAGACAAAGGTCGCTCGGCGTGGAAGATCTTCCCTTTTCGTAGGAGATACCACACCTATCAGCCACAGGTACTTATTTATAAAAGAGAGAATATCTTACCAGACTTCTGCGGCATATTCTGTACCCTCGTCGGAGCAATGCTGGGAGTAGGCGTTGCAGTATCGAAGAGGTTTAGATACGTTCTTTTCCCGTCGATAGACACGAATCCTTGGTCGCCAGACGCAGAGACAATTATATCTTGCTCGTGACCTGATAGATTCACGTTTTCTATGTGAACTGGAAATTAATACATTAGTTCATAGTTTAATTACACTCAAAACGTTAAGTAAAACGTTAGAAACGTTAGAGAAACGTTAGAGAAACGTTAGAAACGTTAGACGCTAACTTTTTTATAAGATAGCGGGTCTATGTATAGGCGACAAAGAAATTGGTTTACCACTCTAAGGCTGAATATCATTTGCACGTACAAAACATCAAGGGCTATTTTCGCTTGACAGATAATAACTGCTACCTCAGAATCTGTCAATCTGTAATCCTTAGCGAATAATTATGTTACTGGGAGATGTCATCAAAAGTGGTAAACCAATTTCTTTGTCGCCTATACAACAGTTAAACAATAAAAAAAATCTGATTTCTACAGTTTCTTTGAAGACAACCGCGACAGAGGTCAATCAATCAAATCAAATATTTCTTTATTCAATAAAATCACAAGGATCATTGAGAATCGTCTTACATACTAGGTGATTCTAGGTGCCAGTTCCACGCGACCAGAGCCTAGAGTCTAGGCAGTCTAGGCCCTAGACTAGGGGTCACCAATTAATTTCGCTAAGGGTCCATTTTAAGAAATGAAATGAGCACCGCGGTCCGCACATTTCATAAAAAAAAAATTATTGAACAAAGGTAATTACGGAAATTACAAACGTATTATTATTTACATATCAATGAGAAAAGTGTCATTTTTTATGTTGATTTATCTGTCTGAAGTTGTGCAATGTGGTGCAAACTATTGACAAACTCGTTAGGTAGGTACTTCGCCCGGAAATTTTCGAATTAACGTCAACAAAAATACTGCGTGGGATATATATTTTCGGTCCGCATACAATGGATCGGCGGTCCGCCATTTGGTGACCCCTGCCCTATCTTATAAAAAGTTAGTGTTGACTTTATGTCATCATTACGTATGGTAATCAATACTTCAAGTCTGCGCTAACTTTTTATAAGATAGACCGTTATGATTTGAGGGCTTTTTCGGTCTATCTTATAAAAAGTTAGCGCAGACTTGAAGTATTGATTGACATAAAGTCAACGCTAACTCTTATAAGACAGGGGGTTTATGTACAACAGTTAAACAATAAAAAAAATCTGATTTCTACAGTTTCTTTATCTTAAAGACAACCGCGACAGGCGACCGATGCGGCGCGATGGGCGAAGGTCCGCCTGCAACACGGAAGGTTGCGGGTTCGATTCCCGCCTCGGGATAAATGTTTGTACGATCTGCAAATACTTATTCCGGGTGTTCTGGGTATTATATATGTATGTATGATAAAAAATATCTATCTATGTAATGTATTGTATTAAGTATGTCAGTCTTCTAGTACATAACACAAGCTCTGCTTAGCTTGGGGCTAGATGATGTTGTGTGGATTGTCCAGCATTATTTATTTATATTTATTTATTTATTTATAGAGAGTCAAGTCTAACCTGAAGCTCCTTTCTCCCCCGGTCCTTGTATAGCGGACACGGTGACATCAAAGATCTCCCCATATCCCGGCAGTTGTTCCGGGGGTAAGGCTGTGATCACGGACGCCTCGGGGCGGTACCGACTGCCCTTAGGCTTGAAATCGGGGTCGTCTAGGACTATGCCAGGACGGGGGCGGTATGGCTGATATGGGATGCCTTGAGATGCTGAAATAAAAAAAATGGTTGTCTGTAAAGTCGGTTTACTGACGATAGTTGAACGTGACAACGTCACTTCATGGAACGCCTCAGAACGCCTCATGAGTCATGTTTTTTCGTGCGTGCAGCCGGCTCTATCGAATTATAAGACGTTGTCACGTCAAAAAGTTTATTGACCAAAAGTGGTGCGTACAAAGAAAAAGATAAAATAAGTTTATTAGATAACTAAATTTCGCTGCAAAATTTGGGTGGTTTCTAGAATGCGCTATCGTTGCGTTTTGGGAATCATACATAAACCGTCGGTTATAAAATATTTGCAGACACAGAATAAGAATTAACTTATGATAGAAAAAATACATATCTGAATTAGATTAGTAGCGCCTTTAAGCTTAAGTTAGGTTTGACTAGATACTAGATTCTCATACATATTTAAGCTAAGAAGTAAAATGAATTTTCTGGAACGTTCTTCAGGCAAACGCCTCTAATAGAATAATATTGAATAATATAGCAAATTAAATAACCATAAGAAACAACTTGTGCTATCTATAGATCGTTTGCATCAGTCTGTTGATAGCTCAACTGTTTCTTATGTATTTTGTAATACATTTACCCCCAATCTTATAAAAAGTTAGCGTTGACTTTATGTCATCATTACGTATGGTAATCAATACATCAAGTCTGCGCTAACTTTTTATAAGATAGACTGTTAGTAAATAATACTGTAATAATCGTAAGTTTGGGAATAAATTAATACTTAGATACTTACGAGTTGGTTGTGTGCTGACAGAAGACACATCTACCTTCACATCAGATTGCACCACTGGGATTTGAACCAGCAACCCTTCAGTGGGTGTGGTTATCGAAGACTGCAATGAAATGGTCGGTTCTGGTGTCGATGGCTCAATTATATGTTCGATGAGGATTTTTTCTGTTGTGTTTTGTAATATCTCAATTTCTGGTTTTTTCGTTGGTGTTTTAATGGTTTCTTCGGTTGGTTTATTTTCTTCGGCTGGATTAATCGAGTTTTCAACTGTTTTCTGAGTAGTAACGTCTACTTTATTAACTTGCGTAGTTTTTTCTTCCTTAATCTTATCTTTAGGTTTTTCTTTTTCGATTATAGGAGTCTCTTTCTTCTTATCCTTCTCTATTTTCACTGGTTTCTCAGTTTTGGCAGGTTCTGTAGTTGTCACTGGTTTTTGAGTTGTAGTAGTAGTAGTTTTTGGAGTAGTAACTTGCTCAGTTGTTGTAGTTTCTGTAGTAGTAGTCTCAGCTACTTCTGTTTTTGGAGTTGTAACTTGCTCAGTTGTTGTAGTTTCTGTAGTAGTAGTCTCAGCTACTTCTGTTTCTGTGATAGCTTCAGGAGTCGGAGACACTTCTTCAGGATGTATAACGTTTTCTGAATGGACAGTCTCATTATCTACTGTAGAATTATTAACAAGTTTCTCATCATCAATCTCGGGTATATCATAGGGTATGATAGAAAGATTAGGTTTATACATAGGAAGACCAGGATTCGGTCTCCGATTCGGCGGTCTGTTTGGAGGTCTAGGTCGTTTCCATGGAGGCATAGGTCTGTGAAGACCTGGTCTAGGTGCAAGGGGCGGTACTATCTGCTCGGGTAAGTTAACGTGGACCGGTGGTCTGTCGAACGGGTACGGTGGGGGAGTCTTGGTAGGTACGAATAAGTGTGAGGGTAGCGGCGCAAGGGGCTTATCGAAATCTGGTAGTGGAGGGACATCTGATATCCGTGGCGGACCTCTGTTGTTGATTCTAGAAGCCATAGGACGTGGTCTTCCCAACAACTGTGTATTAGCATGCACATTCACATTTCCATTCAGAAGCTTCACTATACCAGTTATAATGTTCTGTATTTCTGTGTTCTGTCTACCCTCGTCTTTAAGGGTCGCTGTCGCAAATATCGGTTGCACTGCAGAAGGTCTGATCTTGGGTCCCATGCTCAGTGCACGGCCGAATGGGACCCTTTTCGCTTCCCCCGGAAACCTGAATTCTAGTCTGTCTCCGTAACTTGATGATTGAATCACTTCATCATTACTGTGGAGGAAGTCTCTTGTTCTTGTTGGATGGATGTCGTAGTATTTGCGTTTGTTGTGTAGCTCTAATTCGTTATCTATTTCATTATTCGATGAGGGAATTTCATCGATGTTGATAGATCTTGATTCTCTGATAATAGAATCAAACGGAGCAGCTGATCTTGCTACTATAAAGTGTTTATCTTCTATCGTGTCTTCTGACTCTTCAATGATGTCTTCAACTAGTTCAGGGTCTTCGAATAAGACGCTGGGTTCTATCCTAAATGCTAAGTTTTCTGTTTGGCTGGTTTTGAGGACTGAGTCTTCTGGTATTTTGTAGGTGATGTCTGATTTTGGTGATAGTTGTGATATTCTGTTTTCTTCATAGCCTGGAATTAACAAAAATTCGAGTTAATAAAATTATCTTTTTTATAGTCTTGTATAATATATTTTGTAAGACAATTACAATACAATTTTCAGTTTCCATAACATTAAACTAGAATAATTTAAGCTTGGAATATATTCGACTACTCCTGTAAAGTTATATGGATGAAATAAATTAAAATTAAATAATATTAAATAAAAGACGCGTGGCACTCGGGGACTGCCGCGGTAAAGCTATTGCATGGCTTTTTTTGCTGGATTACGCATGCGCAGTGTTAGCTTATTTCGTTACGGAATTCCTGGATTCGGTCTCCACGCTCAAGGCCCGCGATCGAAGCTATGCAATAGCTTAAAAATATCGGAACATACAAAAAGAAACCCGCGGCAAGAACCGAACTCGTTCACTCAGCTATTTCAAGTTACAGCATCAAAGGAAAAAGTAATCATCATCACACATTATGCTTATTTCACTGTCACAACGTGACGTAACAATGTAATATAATAATTTAACAATGGAGGTACGAACTGACAGGTAGACACTTTCACTGCAAGGGGCATCAAGCTTGAGCAATCGGTTGTCGTAAAAATACGACGCCTTGCATAAATAATAACATAAAATACTTTTTACGATTCCACAAGTAGTTTAGCCGTTGCCAATCAACAAAGTTGTTGATTGGATAGTCAAAAGATCCGAGAATTTGTCTGACACTTTTTAGGGTTCCGTAACCAAAAGGTAAAACGAGACCCTATTATTTACACTATTTATATCGAGATCCCTCGAAATGCAAGACTGCGTGGAAGACCCAGGATGAGATGGCGGGACGAGCTGGACGAGCATCTAAGCACGTGGCCTGTCACTGCGTCAAATCGCGAAGAGTGGAAGGAGGGAAGGGAGGCCTTTGCCTTGCAGTGGGACGACAATTTTATAAGCTTCATCATCTTGGTCACCACTTGGTCACCCATCCAAACTAGCAGTGCTGTGCGAACGTAACTTACTGGTAACTATACCGTATCTTATCCGCGTTACAGTACAATGACTTCTGTAGCTCTACCATGAGTTTTTACAATCTATACTCGCTAGCGTCTGTAGTTAAAAAAATGTATGAAGATTTGTACAGCGCCTCTAGCGGATAGTTGGGTACTAAAATTCGTAATACTAATATTTACGTAACTACTGTAGTAAAGTGAGACGATTTTACTGTGACCTGTACCTCTACCATGAGTTGTCACAGTAAAATCGCCTGACTTTACTACAGTAGTTACGTCAATATTAGTATTGCGAATTTTAGTACCCAACTATCCGCTAGAGGCGCTGTACAAATCTTCATACATTTTTTTAACTACAGACGCTAGCGAGTATAGTAAATATAGTATAGTAAAAACTCATGGTAGAGCTAATGACAACTCATGGTAGAGGTAGGTACTGTTTCTGTCTATACGAGTCACGGTGCGCTGACTTCGTGATGAAGTGAGCAATAAGCACTATGTCAGACTTTTTTCTTCTTCTTTATTATGTGGCTTCTGCCCGTCTGGTAATTCTGTCAATGTCAAGTGTTTCTCAATTATAAGTCAGAGCCCTTAGTCTGAAGGTAGGGGAGAGTGGGGGAATTGCGGACGCGGGGTAAATACGGACTAACATATATCTACTCCATCCCTGCCTCCCGCGTCCAGCTACCGCGATCAAGCGTTTCGTTTGGCCATCTTTAGTGCCCACCAAACACTGGTAACAGACGGCTGCGCACACGTTTCTAGGTAATTGAAATTTTATTGTTTTTGTGATTTTGATGTAAATTTTCGCATTTACTATTTTGAGTGTTATTCGAAAAGACTAAGTGTCAGTTTAAAAACCATATTTTCTATCGATTGCGATGTTAATGACGAGTAAATAGTATGACCGTTGGGCTTGATAAATTTTGATAACCTAAAAATTTTGATGTTGTACTTTTTCTAACTAGTTTGGGTCAATTGCGGACAAACGGTCTGGGGTAAATACGGCAAGGAAACCTAGAACAAAGAGAACAAAAGAAAATAGAAAGAAAGAAAAAGAATCTGGAACAAGAAATGACTAAAACTACCAATAAAAAACCAAAAAACACCAAAGAAAAACGACCAAAAAAACTATTTTGAATGTGATAAAGAAAAAGATGAATATTTCTGCATTTATTGCCAAAAAATTACTGTGATCCGCCCGCAGAAGACTGGATTATGTGTTCCAAATGCAACAAATGAGAATTGCAGTGCTGGGTCTTCTTCGAGAGGCTACGTTTGTGAATTCTGCAAATGAAATGAGACCTCGTCCATGTTGTCCGCAATTAACCCAGCACTGGTCCGTATTTACCCCTCGAGCTAAGGGTAATTACGGACATACATGTTTTTGTTTTTGATTAAAATTTAATACATGTTGATTGATCTCATATAATTATTAATGTTAATTTGATAGGTAAATAGCTATAGTTTAAAAATTATTAAAGACAGACTGATTATTATTTATAGTTTGAGTTTTATTTGTGATTCTGCTTAAGCGTCCGCAATTCCCCCACCCTCCCCTACATTTTAGAACTCCCTACTCTCGAGCCAACAGTCGTCTCTCGGATCTCTCTCTCTACTTCTTACAAAAATATAAGGACATCCGAGAGACGACTCTCGGCTCGAGAGTAGGGAGTTCTAAAATGCACCTTCGGACTAAGGGCTCAGCTCAGTCAATCGTCTGTCTTTTGTTTAAATATAATGGTTTTTTTAAGCTATTGCATAGCTTCTATCGCGGGCCTTGAGTGTTGAGATGAATCCAGCAATTCCGTAACAAAATAACCTAACTTTTATCCGTTTGACCACAGACGTCTTTCCTTTCATATCAAAATAGGATCAAAAGAACCAATGCTCAGGTTCATCAAGTTCCACGGGTATCAAACACCGCTAAGTTCTCGGTATAGACTTCCGTTATAGGTTCTGTTAACTGGGATATCAATGGCATTGACTTATGTAATCGTGCGATAATAGTATCACACGATTACATAAGTCAATGCCTAATATATACAAATATATAGATATTAGTTGTAGGAGAAGTACTACTACGCGTTTGTGTTGAAGCACATGAGACACTTTTACATTTTGATAAACAAAGCTTATTCAGCAATTTGCAATTTTTTTATGTGAACCGTGAGTGAACTTTCAAATTTTGACAAAGTTTGACTATTAAATTGTTTAAAAATTACTTATTATTTACAAATTATTAGTTTTGTTTATTATTATTTTTAATGTTTGAGGGCGCCATATTATTCTCCCAAGCCAATCATTTGTTTATAAGCCGAGCGAGTGCAAGATAAGCTTCAAAAATGAAAGTGTAGTGAAAGTAACTCGAAATATCAACCAATACCGTCTGTTATATAGTATAACTAACTTTGTGTGACTTTCAATGAGTTTAGAACAAATATTTATATTGTAGAACCTTCGTAATGTAAGGATCATAAAATAATACAGTTAAACCAACTTCAATAATCCGACTAATATTATAAACGCGAAAGTTTGTATGAATGAATCTTCATTGAAATCAACAAGTTTCTAACAAAAATTATCAAAAATTTATTAGGATTATTTGTACAACTTTCTTTAAATTGTTAAATCTACCTTTTCTATTGATCATTGTGTAAACTAATGACATTACTTTAATTTTTTTGTTTTTTTGTGTGTGCTTCAGTGGCAAATAAATACCTATGTCTATAAATAAATAATAAAATAAATAAATAATGCTGGACAATCCACACAACATCATCTAGCCCCAAGCTAAGCAGAGCTTGTGTTATGGGTACTAGAAGACTGACATACTTAATATAATACATTACATAGATAGATATTTTTTTATTATAAGGTCAGTGCGGGCAAGTCCGGCATAGTTTTCTTAAATTGAATTTCAATTTAACTTTAAAAATCGAAATAAAATTTATTAGTTACTTTAAGTAGTCGGAAAATATTGGTATTACATTTATCTTTCTATATGTATATCTAAAAGTAGGGTTAATTGTAATTGTCTTCAGATTTATAGCATTTTTTTGTAAAGTAGGCATTTAGACGGACTTCCCAACCAGTTTGAGGCAAGTCCGTCTAGTAGCAATAAAATCGTAATTAGTGAGCCAATATGTATGAAAACCTTATCGATAAATGATGAAAAGCTGCCGTTGAAATAAGTGTTTTAAACGTGTGACTATAAGATATACTTTTAAAGAAAAATAAAATTATTAAAATCAAGGGCAAGTCCGGCATATCTTTGCTGATGATGTACTTTCAGTGGTTGTAAACATTTTCACAAAGTACCCACTTACGATTTTTTTTGTCAATAACATACAAATCAATACACAAGAATATTTATTTGTAAACAAGTGATCGTTAATAATGTAATGTATAAATTTAGAATGGTGTGGCAATCTATTGCCGGATCTGTAGCTACATTTATAACACTTTCTGCCAGTACGAAATAAATGAATATGGAATAATTTTCTAAATCAGATCTTTGTTAAAACGATAAATGTTCACAAAGTCTGACATGATGTGCCATGCTACATGAGTCAGGTATAAAAAATCAGAACTAAAAAAAGGTTGGATAGTTCCATGCTTTCAAAATCTGTATTCACAATTTATAAACTTTTAAAGAATACTTATAGTTGATGCTAGTCCTCTT
Source organism: Ecliptopera silaceata (assembly GCA_932527185.1). Lineage (NCBI taxonomy): Eukaryota > Metazoa > Arthropoda > Insecta > Lepidoptera > Geometridae > Ecliptopera > Ecliptopera silaceata. Next base: position 570,810 of record OW052217.1, on the reverse strand, counting down.
GCAAACATACCAGTGCATCTTTCACTTAATTATTTATTATACACAAAGTAAATACAGAAAAATAAACTTAAATAGATTAGATTTACAAAGGCAAGCTTAACCCTGAAAAGAGTTCACTTTCGTAGACAGGCGAATAATACTTACAAGTTGAATAAACAGTATAAAATAATTATAAAATTTGAACTACTAAAAAGGTTGACAATATCTGGAATTAAGGCAAGACCGGCATATGACGGACTTGCCTTATGTATAGTAGACGGACTTCCCAACTATAACATTCGAAGCTTGGATTTTTTCTATTTGTTATAATTACGAAACTAATGCGTTATTTTTGAATCGGACACCAGATATACATTTCCGAATCTGTAAATAGCCTACGTTATCACAGATACTCAGAAAACTCCTTAGATTTCACACCTTTTTTTTCGTTTTTCGACGAGACGTCAAACTTCAACTTCAAGTTAAATTCGCGGAAAAAATTGGTTGTCAAATTTTTTCCAACATTAAGATGTTAGCGACATCTATTATCCCTAGTTCGAACAAACTCAATGATACTGTTTTACCAACCGAGTTATATGGCTCTAGCTATTCAAAAACGGAAGTTATTGCCACTAGACGGACTTAGGGCCTAGACGGAATTACCCACACTGACCTTACATATAATACCCAGAACACCCGGAATAAATATTTGCAGAACATACAAACATTTATCCCGAGGCGGGAATCGAACCCGCAACCTTCCGCGTCGCAGGCGGACCATCGCCCACCGCGCCACATCGGTCGTCTATGTCTAAAAACTTCTAACTGAAATTACAGCATCATTGGTCACGCATGGCCACGATCGATCCAAAAATCGCCCCGTCACAGGCAAACGACCTATGGACCTTGAGCTGGGTCATTCTCTCAGACCAAGGTTACTGAGGAACCAGTTTTGATGATATAACCTTCAAAACGATAGGTTTTCTAGCATCAAAAAGTATAGCCATAGCTAAGTACATCAAGTCAAAATTGAAATAAATTTATATCAATAAAATCACGAGGGTCACTTTGAAACGTCTTACATACTAGAAGATTCTAGGGGCCAGTTCGTCGCGACCAGTGTCTAGAAGACATCAACAAACACAAACAATCAAAAGAACAGAATTTGCACTTACAAAGATCAGGGCTTCTAGGAGGGATTCTAGGTTCCTCGCAACCTGAATTTAGAAGAACTGGCAGCTACTTGGAGTCATTGGGAGATTACTAGCGATAAGACCGCCTATTGTAGGTAAGTATTAATTGCTGTTTTTGTATTGTAGATAAATAAACATATAAGTAGGTAATAAATTAACTGAATTACCATTAGCAATTTGTAAAACTATCGCCAAAAGCACGCCGTAGCGCCAGGCCCGCCATTTTGTAACGGCAGCCATTTTGTTTTGCGAGACACTTCTTCCGTGCTCACATAGTTTACCGCGGTCACTTAGGTTTTCGGAGGCTGTGGAGTCATTTGAGGGTTTTCTATTACCTGAAATAGAGAAATTAAGTATATAAGTATTTTAATAATACATCAATAAATATCAGTAGAACAGACTGATAACAAGCTAAGAAAGATTTCGTTTATCTACAAAACTATCTGTCACCGGTCAGATTGGTGCAAAGACTACTAAGTATGGCCATAAATGTATCGTAACGTAACGGTAGCGTATCAGAATTACACTGCGCAGTGACGCTGGAACGTTCGACACGATCTGTCGTTGACGCGCCGTGTGACTTGAATACGCTAGGTTTACGTAACGCGACTGTTAGATTGTTTCGTGGTTATCCTGGCCGTGGTCGTGTCAACTCTCGGAACAATACTATCGGCCGGTTTCTGGAAACCCAAATCACGATTGATCCGAGTTTGACACATAAGTAGTAATTATTTGATTTTTTCGTTGATCATCGTTCGAGAAACCGGCCGTAGAGTCAACCAGTCGCACATTGGACTACGCAGAATGTAAATATAATTAAAAAAATAAAAGGACCCCCCCATGCCTAGGTGATATGTGGTGTTTAAGATGCACGTGTATTTTTCGTACCTAACAAGAATTATTATTTTTTAATATGCACCATTTTCTCTAGAATTCGCGCTTTTGACGAATAAATAGTGTATATTAAGCTACATGGTACCTACTGCATCCCTCTTATCTCTCGTATTTTATCTATCTTATCTTTCGTATTTTAGCGAGCCCTTCTCGCGACACTGCCACCAAGTGTGTCTCCAGCATAAGCTAGCCGTGTGTTATAGCACTTATAGCATCATAACATCATTTCTCTATCGGGAAGTGGGACAGACGGACACGCGCGGCATACCTAAACACGTAACGTATCGATTTGCTATGTATTTGGCACAACAGTGGAATGCCAAAGATACTATATTGAATTTACTGGTGCTGGGAGTGTGTTGGTCACGATAGGTCAAATGTGGTTTGAGAATAGAGTATCAGTAACTGAAGAAATTGTTTATCGATTGACAGGCGTCACAGCTCAGTTGGTAGTGCCTCTGCCTTCCATTTCATGGTCGTGGGTTCGATTTCCTCCAGAGCAAATGCTTGTGTGATGAACATAATTATTTGTTCTGTGTCTGTTACTATGTATTCTATGTATGTATTTACAATAAAAAAATAAGTATTCTATCAGCAGTCTAGTTCCCATAGTGCAAGCTTTGCATAGTTTGGGACGTGTGATGTGTGAAATGTCCGTGAATATTTGTTTATTTATACGGATTGTATACGGCTGCCTTCTATTTAAACGTAAACGACTTCATTGTCATTCAGGAGATGTCCTGACAGTTTTAGCGGTTCTGACACACCTGACCTAGCTGATACCGTTTGCCAAGTGTGCCGATTATTTGCAAGTTGGTCTACATTCTTTAAGCTTTTGACTTGTAGCTGCTTTTTTTATAACTTGTGTTCGCGTATTTGATAAATGTTATTATTACCGAGGGCTGGTGAGTATCTGGCCCAGCGTATCAGCATTGCTATTCAGCGCGGCAATGCAGTATCTTGGGTAGGCTTCCAATTGGTAGGTACTTATTTGGATCAGTTGAGCTATCTATCGTTTGCAATTGCAACGGTCTGTAAATAGCTCAACTGTTTCTTATGTATTTTATATGCCTATGTACATTTTGTAAATACTGTAATATAGTCGTAAGTTTGTTTGTAAAAATAAATAAACATAGGTGATTCTAGGTGCCAATTTGTTTGTAAGGCGGCCCCTAGACCTACAATAACGTTGTACAATACTTTGATTGGACAATGAGATTAAAAGGCGCTCCACTCTTCAATATTAATCCTAAACGGTCAATTATATTGCACAATTCGCAATATTGTGCAAGACAATTGACCGTCTAAGAGCCGCCTAAGCTCTGAAAATCCGGGTGTACCCCAATTGCTAAATCTTCAGCACGCAAGATCAATCTAGTCCATCTGACTCATTCAGGATGTCCTCAAGCTTACGGTTGCGCAACTCACTGTGTCAGTGGGGTTTTGAGTGTGACGTGTTGTAACAATGCCTTCAACACAAGATTTAGTCACATATAATTGTGATTTTTACACTAGTGTTTTGACGTGACAACGTCTTATAATTCGATAGAGCCGGCTGCACGCACGAAAAAACATGACTCATGAGGCGTTCTGAGGCGTTCTGAGGCGTTCCATGAAGTGACGTTGTCACGTTCAACTATCGTCAGTAAACCGACTTTACAGACAACCATTTTTTTAAGACGTTTTTGTGCTATTGCTTCTACTGTAGGTACCAGTAGTTTTAAGCTATTGCATAGCTTCTATCGCGGGCATTGAGCGTGGAGACCGAATCCAGAAATTCCGTAATGAAATAACCTAACACTGCGCATGCGTAATCCAGCACACCCGGATGGAACAACTGGCTTGCTTTCTATGAGAGACAAACAACTAACAACTATAGTAAAAAGTGTCGTTACAACTTTTGGTCTTAATTTTTTTGTCTAGGCCCCTTTCGCAACCCGTGATATAGAACTTTGTTCTAATAGTAATAACATTTGATGCTGCATAAATCCAGATCAGATGAGCTTTTTAAAATCAAAATTCACGTCTTACAAATCTGACCTGTGCCTAACCCAAAGTAAACATACAGTGACATTGTCTAGCATTTATTTACAGACATCCGTGTATCGTCACATAACGGTGAGCTAACTGGTGAACAGGTGGGGTCGCGTGACCCACATAACTTGTGACTTGATTGACGATTCTTTTATGTTTCTTAGTTCACAGGCTTCACAACTGAGCTGCCACTTTAGTTAATATGATAAAAGTTTCTTTTCTCATCACAAAAATGGTTTGAAATGGACAACGTATTTTATATCGAGTCGACCATCGATAATCATCTGAATGATCATTATTTTAATTGTAGCTGATTAGACTGAGATGACGGTATTCCTTCAAAAGTGTACTCCAAAAGTCATACCAAAAATTCCCCATACTCGTATTTTTTTGCCATAAAGTTGCATTTTCTACGACTGTTGGTTTCTTTCATGTAACACCCTTCATGGAAAAAGTTTTACAAAATCTTCAAAAACTATTCGAAATTTTCGAGATTTCCGAAATGATCGCTCAATAAGATTTATTCAATAAAATCACAAGGATCACTTTGAAACGTCTTACGTACATATGATTCTAGATGCCAATCCGTCGCGACCACACTTCGCAGAATACAATGATATGAAAAACCGTAAAGAGCTAGTTTTGTTTGGGAATTCGTAAAATACAGTTCACAAACTGGTTTTTTTTTATGTCAAAGTCATTAAACCAGTATGGCACAGATTTGTTATAAATAAACATATTTTAACCAACCGTTATAACTTATAAAATCATCAACATTTCATCGCGTTCTAGCCCCAAACTAAGCAAAACTTGTACTATAGGAACCAAATGGCTGAATTGGCTAATAGAATACTTAAGTATATATACATTGTTGTGTAAATAAATATCTACTTGAATAGAATTTATAATTAAAATCGGCAATGCAGCCAGTATCTCGGGTACGCTTCCGATTGGTACTGATCTGGACCAGTTGAACTATCTGTAGATCGTTTGCAACGGCCTGTAGATAGCTCAACTGTTTTATAGGTAAGTACCTATTTTATATGAAATATGAAAAATATGACTAATTTTTATTTTATGGGACCAAAGAAAAATAATCTTACATTAGCTTAGAACTATACATGCAATCTTATACCTAAGTACAACTACTTAATTATGCAAGATAACAAATAATAACTTAATAGAACTTAGCTAGGGCACTATGCCTAAGTACATTTTGTAAATCTTGTAATAGTCGTAAGTTTGTTTGTGAATAATATAAAAATTCTACTTGAATGTTTGCCATCACACAAATGTTTGTGTTACTTAAAACAAGTTCTTTATTGCAGGTTTACAACATGACATCTCATGATAAAATGCTATTATCAATACCCGCATGTCAAAGCTTGACAACATGACAACAGTATTATGAAAAAGAAAATCGTATTACAACAACTCAAATATAATCAGTCAGTTTTCTTTTTTAGCCGATTTGAAAAAAGGAGATTCTCAATTCGAGTGTTTTCAAAAAGAAATAAATATCGTAATCTATTCATAATTGGCAGAGTAGGGGGAAGACCTATGCCCAGCAGGGGGAAAGTATAGGTTAATAATAAGAAAAAAAAATTATTAGCGTAGTCACTTAAAATACTTAAAAAAAAACATGGTGTCAAAGTGCGAGTTGGACTCGCACACGAAAACAATTAATGTTTTTGTAGCCCCTCTTAATTATTTATTTTATACTTTTTTTATTTATTAGTAAAGCGGCAACAGAAATACATTATAATCATAATCATAATCATTTTATTGTTTGTGAAACCAGGTCAAAATACATTTCAGATGATATGAAACTTAAAATTAGCGCCACTAGCTTCTGCCATTAGGTATACAAACATCAAAAATACAATTAGTCTAAATTTAAATACAATAATAATTACTTTTAGAATGTCAAATATAAAATTAAATCAATTAAACAATTTATTATAATAATAAAATTATTTATTAAAATTTATAATAATTATCTATGAAAGTATCACAGTTCTAATATTTATTGAGAACTTATTTTATTAAATTCGAAAAATCGTGCACTATCGGATTCAACATCGCTATAAAACCACAAAACAAGATAAAATTATCGTTTTAAAATTCGTCTGGCAACACTAGCCTCATAAAAACAAGATGGGTAAAATGTAGTGGCAAGGGCACTAGTGACCCAAATAGTGCAAGTAGTGCAACCGGTTATGTAGGCACGGTCAGTCGGACGCAAGGGTTAAGGCGAAGCTCGGAGTGCCAGAAGCCGGTTTACGTTACGTTTATATTATTTTTGAATATCAAATGAACGTATTTTTACATCGTCATGTGATATGAGCTTTTTTCCTAGACTGAATCGTCCCACAGCTGGACAAAGTCTTCCACTTCTTCTTCTTCTTATCGTGTTGGAAAGATTAGCCAAACTAGACACTGCTTTACCGTGCCTAGCTGTCTTCGTTAGTTTCTTGCCCGTTCTTCTAGGCTCTGGTCGCGTGGAACTGGCACCTAGAATCACCTAGTTTGTAAGACGATTCTAAATGATCCTTGTGATTTTACTGAATAAAGTAATTTTTGACTTTGACTTTGACTTCCACTTATTCCGGTTCTAGGCTGACTTGGCAGTATCCCGCCAATCCATATCAAACACTTGTTAAAACATGAATCAAAACATAAAAAAAAAGAATCATGAAAATCTATGTCACCGAGAAAAACAATCCACGAAATTAAAAAAAAATTGAATGTCTTCCATTTTAGCCGACTTCAAATTTCGTGGGGTTTAAAATCCTACTAATATTATAAACGCGAAAGTTTGTATGGATGTTTCTTGCTCACACAAAAACTACTGAAGAAACTTTACAATGTAGTTTATACATCAGAATAACGCATAGGCTATATATAATTTATAAAGATATTGTGAGAATTATCCAAAATATAATTATAATAAGACTAAGTCCCAGTCATCACGTAACTTTATAAAGTCTTTTATAACAAGAGTAAGTAAATAAAATATTTATAAACAAGCTTCCCCTTAACAAAATTCTTTACAACGCCGAGTCGGAACCGAGTTGTGTGAACATTTATCTATTCTTGTTTGTAAGAACTACTACTACATGAGAATTAAGATTCTGAGCATAATAGATAAGGCGTGGTGTGAGAAATAGGTCATGTTGTTAGATGAACTAGAAACTACGCATTGTGTCTTCCATCAAAAGTATTCAGAAATTATACATTCGCCCCCAAAAATTTGACAGGCTCAGTAAATAAAATGTGTCGATCTCCATCAAGAAAAAAGCGTTTGTTTGATGAAAATAAATATTTGTTGTGTGTCTGGGTGTTACTACATACCTATTCTTTTGTTTTTCTTTGACAGGCGTCAAAGCTCAGCTGATAGTAACTCTGCCTTCCACGCTGTGGATCGTGGGTTCCATTCTTACTCAGAGCAAATTTGTGTGTGATGAACTTAGGTAAATATTTGTTCTGTGTCTGGGCGTTTCTGTGCATTCTATGCATGTATTTACAAAATGTGTCTTAGTATTTTATCAGCAATCTAGTCCCCCATAGTAGCTTTGCTTAGTTTAAGACTAGGGTGTGATGTGTGAAATGTGCATGTTTTTTTCCCTAACCTATCCCGTCCCACTGCTGGGCAAAGGTCTCTCCCAAATCCTTCCACTCATCTCTGCTCTCCGCTTTCGTCCTTTATAAATAAATAATGCTGGACAATCCACACAACATCATCTAGCCCCAAGCTAAGTAGAGCATGTGTTATGGGTACTAGAAGACAGATTTTTATATGTTTATGTATGATATTTTATAATCACTTGAGTGAATCGTCTTCCATCTTTAATAGTCAATGAATGAAAGTCATTCGAACAGATTAAATAAAAAACAATGATGGTCAGACACTCCGATAACTGTACCTTCACGCTTGGCCAGTGGGCAGTGGGCGAGTCAAGTTGATAGGTATACCTAACTGTATTAGCTAATAATGGACTTCTAAGGTATGGTGAGGAAACCAATCGAGGTTTTTTCCTGGTCAGCCTTCTTGGTCAGTTTATTGACGCAGAGTATCTATTTTATTTATATATTAAGGCATACGAAACAGAGGACAATAAAATACCATTTTAAAAATTAGTTTATTCATCAATTTTGAGCTAGATAGCACCCTTAAACATGTCGTAGTAACACATCTAGTCCCCAGAGCAAATGTTTGAGTGATGAACATAAATATTTGTTCTGTGTCTGGGTGTTACTATGTATTCTATGTAGGTATGTACAAAAAAATGTATCATCATCATCCTACACCTACATCAGTCCACTGCTGGACGTAGGTCTCTCCCAAGACACGCCACTGAGACCGGTCTTCGGCTCTTCTCATCCAGCTTTTGCCAGCTACACTCCGTAGATCGTCGCTCCATCTTGCCAGAGGGCGATATAAGTATTCTATCAGCAATCTAGATAGTACAAGCTTTGCTTAGTTTGGGACTAGAGTGTGATGTGTGAGTTGTCCGTGAATATTTGTTTTATTAAGCAAAGATTGCATTTTATTGGATATAGACACCAACTTTTATGCGAGAATGGATATAACTCCTATAAGACAAAGTCAAATAAACGTAATTCAGTAAGATTAAAAATAATTTAGATAAAAATATTGAACGTTTTATCCTCTAAGGTTTGCTGGTAGAAATCTCTTTTAGGGTTAAGCTCGCCTTTGTATATAATTTTCAATAAGTATGTATGTACCTGTGTTTTTTTGTCTCAATGTGTACAATAAAGTATAAAATAAAATAAATAAACGTTTTAGTAGAAGCGCGTTGAGATCTATTGTATCGACTTATTGGACGTAGGAGCACTTCTCATTGTCATGCATTTGTCTAGAGGACGTGTTTAAAGTGGCAATGTATCATGTATGTCATATTCAATTTTGTAAGAAGGATCATACATAAAACGGTAGGTAGGTAGGAACCAGACCGTAGTTACTTGCCGATCTTGTAGACTATGGTCGCGTGGAACTGGTAACTAGAATCACCTAGTGTATACGCCGATACTAAATGATCTTTGTGATTTTATAAAATAAAGATTAATTGACTTTGACTTTTATATGTGTGACCAATTAAAATCAGGGTCATTGTTATATTATCTACTTGCAAAAAAAAAATTAGTAGATCCAACTCAAAATCTGTTTTTATCAAAATACTTCACAATTTGGTATCAACTCTTTTTTAGAGATCTTTACATAAAATCTTATAAAGGATTAGTATTATTATTTATAGGATAAAATACCTATAATTTAATTCCTCACGAGCTTTTTAATCCTAGTCTAAGACTAATGACAATATTCAATTATATTTCGAACACAATAAAAAGTTCAACAAAATAAAATGTAACGAGGTTTTATGCAAGAAGTTTTAATGTGAATAAGTTGCATTATTTTGATGTGCGAAGCCCCTTTCTCAACCGGATGTTACAATTTCGTCGCTTCGGTTCAGTAGTTTACCATTACATCATAGTAAGTTATATATTTATATAGGTAATACAAAGTAGATCATATTTTAACTATTGGCCAGTCGAACTATTTATAGATCGTTTGCAACGGTCTGTAGATAGCTCAACTATTACTTATGTATTTTATATGCCTATGTACGTTTTGTAAATACTGTGTAAGTTTCTTTGTAAATAAATCTTTTTAGTGACAAAAAAAATCAAATATTTATAGATATTTCACACAACATTCTTGTCCGAAACTAAGCAAAGCTTGTATTATGGGAACTAGATTGTTGATAGAATAGGTACTTACCTACTTATTTTTTTGTACACATAGTAGCAATCAGACACAGCCTATGACGTTATCAGCTATGTATAATATGGGTTGTGTGTTGTGTATGTCATTCGTCTACGCCAATGCAAAAAAAACGTTCACAAGAAGAAGAGCCAGGAAAAAAAAAGACGTGTGGCACTCGGGGACTGCAGCGGTAAAGCTATTGCATAGCATTTTCTGCTGGATAACGCATGCGCAGTGTTAGGTTATTTCGTTACGGAATTTCTAGATTCGGTCTCCACGCTCAAAGTCCGCGATAGAAGCTATGCAATAGCTTAAATATAGTCAAGAAAACATCAAGTTTTTAAAAGTGATCGTAGTAGGGAGCTTACTTGGTCTCCGTAAAAACTGAAGGGACAAAGATGGCCCTACATTAATTATCTACCTAGAGCGTCGTGAAAGTAATAAAGAAAGACTTATTCAAAAGTGAATAAAGTATTCCACAGAGCTAGAGCAAAATCTCATTAGAATCTTGCTAGCATCTAAAATCTTTGAATTGAGTAATTCTGACTGAAATTTAGAAAATTTAAGATACGTGGGTACTCTGGGTACTTACGATTTTACTTCGGAACAGCTGGGCGTCTAGAAATCGGTATGATTTTGCTAAAAAGTCCACTATTTCTCCTTACACTTACAACTTTCACATTTCTGTCATTAAAATACACTGAACACACTGTACGCCGCACTCACTAGTAAGAAAACTCTTATAAAATTGTATCCTAATTGTTTCGTTTGAAATGTGGTTTAGAATAAAATTAAATATTCCACTTTCTTTTGTTGAATTTTACTCGAAAATTGCCGCCATTTTCAAACATGCGCGCGCAACGACGTTCCTACTAGACTGGCTTTACTAGAACGAATTCACTTGATTTCATATGAGTGAGCGAGAAAGCCAATTAAAATTACGCAAGGAAGAGCGAGATGTGTATAGGGTGTCATGTAGCGGTATTTTTTTCTCCTTTCGCACGTCAACTTTCTAAACGCCTTGAGGTGTTCGCCTCATAGTTTTGATTTGGGAATTAAAATTTGTTAATTTTTTATAGGTTTTTAACACATAATTTGTATAGGTATCCCTTTTTTTGTCTTTAAAGGCCAGTATTGTTGGTAGATATACGTGTCGTATTCTTATTTATGAATACATACATGCATTCATATTGTGATAAACCGGAAAGTTTCTCATAAAAACCAAGAAATAGAAACATCACAATAACATTAAAAAATAAGAAGAACTTCTGGTTTGAGATTGGAAGAGCCGAAGTGTGACGTCATTGTTATAAGCGTCATTGGCGTATGTATTATAAATTCAGCTCGCCTTAACAAGGCTCGTTGGTCTAGGGGTATGATTCTCGCTTCGGGTGCGAGAGGTCCCGGGTTCAAATCCCGGACGAGCCCGAGATGTTTTTTTTGCATTTAAAACATTTTTCGTTGCTTTCTTTTGACGTGTAAATCATTGTACTTACACTTTTTATTTGAATTTCTTCAAGATTTAGATAAAATTCGATGTCAATGCCAGCTAGATTGTAGCATGAAGTGAACTAGCTTTTGCTACTGAACGCTAGATGTCACTAACTACTACACGAATAACTTCAAAAGTCTATAATCTATATCGGTTTGCCTGAAAGTACTGACTTCTTAATTTGGTAGTATAGCACAGCAGGTGTTTATTTAGAGATATGGCTATCTGTGGACCGAGCGTGGAGTTCAACGGCCTTATATTCGACTATTTATACCCAAAAACTTGCAAAAGTTGAGTTGACAAAACAATGTACAATTTAACTTAATAGTTTACAAGCTTGTTTTCTGGCTTAATATGTAATAAATACTAAACTTCACTGAATGTAGTGATAGTTTTGAGTGTATTTTACTATAAAAAGTGGATTATTTACGAAAAAAACCCGTGTTGAACTCAAAATGGCTGGAACCAGTACATCTTCACCTCCGACCATGGCTTCCATCAACGATGTCAGTGCTTTATTTCAGAATGCGAAGAAATACGAAGAACTCAATGTTATTGGCACAGGTAATATAATTATAACACTAAAATGTAACCTAGATCCGCCATGTGCCGCCCGGTGTTTTCGCGCAAAAAAAAATAAAAAAAAAATAGCAAAAACTTTTTTTTTTCACAGGAAGTTGTGTTTTTTCTTTGAATATTTTTAATTTCTCTATGATAAATGCTTTCTACCGTCATTCTTTGTACAGATAGATAGAACAATATAATATATAATTCAATAAATAAAATAAATATGTTTACTTATGTGTAAAAAATGTTTGGTGTGCTATTTAATAAAAAAATAAACAATGTTTACCAACAACTGTACCAACAAAAGGCCTTTTTAGGGTTCCATACCCAAACAGTCCAGAATCCTATTTCTGAGACACTACTATCCATCTGTCTGGTCATCTGTTAGAATACCTAGAATCTCAAACTAAGAATTTTTTTTTTTTAAATTTATTATATTAAGTTACAATTGAAATTATCACGTATTTCTAATGCTATTAAAACACATACTATAACAAAACTTGCAAATCTTGCAAAACTCTTTTTTTTTTCTGGCTCTCACAGTTGCTCTAACCCCCTATCTTATAAAAAGTTAGCGTTGACTTTATGTCATCTTTACGTATGGTAATCAATACATCAAGTCGGCGCTAACTTTTTATAAGATAGACCGTTAGTCTGTTCTTTATTAATTACTAGTAGTACGCCCCGGCTCCGCACGGGTAGCCTATATAAAAAATATCATTATAATATAACCTATGTTCAGCAAACATAATGTAGCTTCACAACAGTGAAAAACTTTTAAAATCGGTCCAGTAGTTTCGGAGCCTATTCGATACAAACAAACAATCAAATCTTTCCTCCTTATAATATTAGTTTAGATCACAAAAATTTAATATATTTTTTTTCTGCTCAGGTGCTTATGGAACAGTATACAAAGCGAGAGATCTTCACAACGGAGGTCAGATAGTAGCCATGAAGAAGGTAAAGGTTGCTTTGACTGAGGATGGCATACCGCTGTCAACGTTGAGAGAAATAGCACTCTTAAGGCAACTTGAAGCATACCGGCATCCTAATATTGTAAGGTATGTTTTACTATGTTATATTCTATCTTATTTTATTTGTTTTATCAACTGACTTTAATAAAAGAGGTTCTCAATTTGAGTGTAAGTAAAGGTGAATTTTCCAAAATATAATGATTTCAAGACAAAGTCACTGGCACCACCTAGTCAACTTTTATGCTATTTAGATACTTAATAATAACTTTAATAATTTTAATTATAAAATATCTTAAACCTTTTTATTTTTACTTTTGGCTCTACGAAGGACTAATTGGTAAGTTACCTTTATACTTAGGCATAGTTTTATAAATAAATTATCTCATTAATAAGAATCAAAGTCCTGACTGACTGACGGCTGACGTACGAGCCACAGCCCAAACCGCTGGTCCTAGAGACTTGAAATTTGGAAGGCGTGTTCCTGGAGTGACTGTGTGGCGTACTAAGGCAGGAATTTTGGAAATAACGCTCCGGAGCCCTAAAATAAGGCTTTGAAGTTTGTATGCAGAATCTTATCCCGTGAACCGATTGACTTGAAACTTGGTACGCATAATGCTGACGCGAAATAAAATGGATCTGCATTTTTAGATTTTGCAAAATCATCCCCATTTCCCTAAAATTGAGTATGTAAAGTTTAAAATTTCGATCGTATACGATTTAGTATACGATTTAGTATACGATTTCGAGTATAGATGGCGCTGTCTCATTTTCTCTTATCCCTTGAACCGATTGACTTGAAACTTGATACGCATAATGTTGACGCGAAATAAAATGGATCTGCATTTTTAGATTTTGCAAAATCATCCCCATTTCCCTAAAATTGAGTAAGTAAAGTTTAAAATTTCGATCGTATACGATTTAGTATACGATTTCGAGTATAGATGGCGCTGTCACGCGTGGCGTAATCCTAGAACGCGCTATCGGTGCGTTTTGGCAATGTGTTATAGGTAAGTCGATCGGTACCTATTAGCAATATTTTCGTTGAATCGAGTTATTTTGATTAGTTATTTATAGTTGCGTACCTACCCAATTACCACCGCTAATGACGAATAGAATAAATATTTAAAAACTAAAAACAAAATGTTAAATAATCAAGGGGCGCTTATAGTCTTCTCATACAAAAACATAATTTACTTAGATGGTTTGTTTTTTTAATATAATAATATTTTATTAAATATGTATGTATACAGGGTTACATGGAAAGTCGTGCTAGATCCGTTAAGGGCGTAGAGTACCCATCATTTCTGACTTATTTTACTAAGAAACACCCCACCCTAAACTTAACCCATTTCGAGATATTCGACTTTTAAATTTTTATTGAAAATTGCAGATTTTTAGGCTACTAAATTTATTTTTGTTTTTTCTGTGCATCTTATTATTATTATTTTTGCATTTTTACATGAGTAATAAGATGCTTTAGGACGTCAATCATTAAAATAGTGCATAAGTTAATTGAATAGATCGTAGTAGAGAAGTGAAACTTATGAAATAAAAACATATTTTAGAATATTTGTTTTTCTCTAAGGGATATCTAAAAAAAATATTATGGCACTTGTTCGGCGGATGTTATAATAAATATCTACGTTTCAACAGCTATCTAACGACGTATAATAATCTAGGGTTTGTATTACATTTCGTGGAAAAAAAGTAGTTGGGGCGCTCCAGGTTGCAGTTCTAACGGTCCCGCGCGAGCAAGACAAGTGAAGATTTAGGTAGATGCGAATGAAAGAAAAAATGTGTAGAGACCGGCTAGGGCTGGGAATACAACAGGGGAAATTGTTTTGGTTGTCAGTCTGCTTTTGTGCTTCGTACATAGTGAATGTGATATCGTTTTGCTCTTCTCCTACACATCTGAAGAATATGCTGATATGCTTATTTGTTACGGATACTGCGATTGTGTGTCTGCAAATAAAGCAAAGCAAGTCAAATAAGCATATCAGCATATTATTTAGATGTGTAGGACGTCATTTTCAACACTTCCGTATCACAGGTACAAGTAAGGTAAGTAATCAGAGTTAACGAGCACAGTAGTCAAAATCAGAAGAAATAGTTCAGAATCACAGCCAAGTTGAGAAAAAGAGCAAAACGATATTACATTCACTATGCAGACTGACAACCAAAACAATTTCCCCTGTTGTATTCCCTCCCAGCCCTAGCCGGTCTCTACATATTTTTTCTTTCATTCGCATCTACCTAAATCTTCACTTGTCTTGCTCGCGTGGGACCGTTAGAACTGCAACCTGGAGCGCCCCAACTACTTTTTTTCCACGAAATGTAATACAAACCCTAGATTATTATACGTCGTTAGATAGCTGTTGAAACGTAGATATTTATTATAACATCCGCCGAACAAGTGCCATAATATTTTTTTTAGATATTCCTTAGAGAAAAACAAACCTTCTAAAATATTTTTTTATTTTATAAGTTTCACTTCTCTACTACGATCTATTCAATTAACTTATGCACTATTTTAATGATTGACGTCCTAAAACATCTTATTACCCATGTAAAAATGCAAAAATAATAATAATAAGATGCACAGAAAAAACAAAAATAAATTTAGTAGCCTAAAAATCTGCAATTTTCTATAAAAATTTAAAAGTCGAATATCTCGAAATGGGTTAAGTTTAGGGTGGGGTGTTTCTTAGTAAAATAAGTCAGAAATGATGGGTACTCTACGCCCTTAACGGATCTAGCACGACTTTCCATGTAACCCTGTATATATAATAAATAAATAAATATTTTTTATTTATGTACATATATATATTTACATAATAATATTTTAAAATTCCTCCATGGGAAAGGGGCAAGTGTTTTGTAACGTTATTAATCGATGAATTTTAATCAAATTATTAAAGATAAAGATAAAGATAAAGATAAAGATAAAGATAAAGATAAAGATAAAGATAAAGATAAAGATAAAGATAAAGATAAAGATAAAGATAAAGATAAAGATAAAGATAAAGATAAAGATAAAGATAAAGATAAAGATAAAGATAAAGATAAAGATAAAGATAAAGATAAAGATAAAGATAAAGATAAAGATAAAGATAAAGATAAAGATAAAGATAAAGATAAAGATAAAGATAAAGATAAAGATAAAGATAAAGATAAAGATAAAGATAAAGATAAAGATAAAGATAAAGATAAAGATAAAGATAAAGATAAAGATAAAGATAAAGATAAAGATAAAGATAAAGATAAAGATAAAGATAAAGATAAAGATAAAGATAAAGATAAAGATAAAGATTATAATAAAGATAAAGATAAAGATAAAGATAAAGATAAAGATAAAGATAAAGATAAAGATAAAATAAAGATAAAGATAAAGATAAAGATAAAGATAAAGATAAAGATAAAGATAAAGATAAAGATAAAGATAAAGATAAAGATAAAGATAAAGATAAAGATAAAGATAAAGATAAAGATAAAGATAAAGATAAAGATAAAGATAAAGATAAAGATAAAGATAAAGATAAAGATAAAGATAAAGATAAAGATAAAGATAAAGATAAAGATAAAGATAAAGATAAAGATAAAGATAAAGATAAAGATAAAGATAAAGATAAAGATAAAGATAAAGATAAAGATAAAGATAAAGATAAAGATAAAGATAAAGATAAAGATAAAGATAAAGATAAAGATAAAGATAAAGATAAAGATAAAGATAAAGATAAAGATAAAGATAAAGATAAAGATAAAGATAAAGATAAAGATAAAGATAAAGATAAAGATAAAGATAAAGATAAAGATAAAGATAAAGATAAAGATAAAGATAAAGATTATAAAGATAAAGATAAAGATAAAGATAAAGATAAAGATAAAGATAAAGATAAAGATAAAGATAAAGATAAAGATAAAGATAAAGATAAAGATCGGATATCGGAGCCGGCACCGATATGCTGGCGGTACCATCGGACGCCCTATCGGATAATGAGATAACGCTTTCAATCAAGTTTGAGAGTCAGAGCGTTTTCACATTATCCGATCCGATATCGGTGTCGGACGCTGATCCGATATTGGGGTAAGTAAGATGTATGAAATATGTACCTCCGATATCCGATATCGGGCCGGACATATTTGATAAATTTTACTTACCCCGATATCGGATCAGCGTCCGACACCGATATCGGATCGGATAATGTGAAAACGCTCTTAGGGCTCTTTCAATTTATGCGTTTCGTATCGGACCGCTGCAGTGCCGAAGCGGTGCGTTCGTCGTTCGGCGTAAGGACGGACGGTCGTATGTTTTCATACAAAATGCACGGTGCGGAAACAGTGCGGCGTCCGTACCGCGAGCGTTCGACAGCAGGACGGCAACGTCGTGTCGCAACCCCACGTGTTCAGTTCAGTGCGTTCATAGTGCGGTGACAAGAAGGAGGCAAATTTCTAAACGGTAATTTATAATGGATGATATAAATGTGGAGGAGTCATTTATTGATATAAATGTGGAGGATTTTATAAATGAAATTGAAATACTTACTATATCTATCTAATTCCAGTAATTCGAAGAAACATTCTCTAGGCATTCTTAAGTAGGTAATTAAAAAAAAACTGATTGGGTCTTCTTTTAACCTAAGGTAAAGAGTATGGAAATCACCACAATCATGGGTGCCGTGATTACACGACCAAGGAAAACACAGCCACGGAATGTACAGCCCGGAATCGGTGACCATTTTGGCATCCTATTCCGGGCTGTGCATTCCGTGGCTGTGTTTTCCATGGTTGTACATTCCCGACACGTGTTGGGAATTTGATGCCAAATGACGTCATACTCACTTACTCGAATTTTTCGCTAACTATGCCACTGTCAAAATATTATTTTTTAACTTATTTTTTTTCACGTGTGATGCGTCACAGTAGGTGCGAGGAGCGAAGCGACGAGCGTTAGTTTGATATAGACAACCGCGCCAGAACCTACATGCGTTTAACCATTTGCCAGACAACAATTATTGAATCGGATTGTTTTCTTTTCATATTATAATCTGTGCAGTTTATCTTTATTGTGAACCGATTGACTTGAAACTTGATACACATAATGTTGACACAAAATAAAATAGATCTGCATTTTTACATTTAGCAAAATCATCTGGGGATGATTTTGCTAAATGTAAAAATTTCTCTAGAAAAAATTCCCTGTAAAAATTTCCCTAAGTTTAAAATTTCGATCGTATACGATTTAGTATACGATTTCGAGTATAGATGGCGCTGTCATGCGTGGCGTAATCCTAGAACGCGCTATCGGTGCGTTTTGGCAATGTGTTATAGGTAAGTCGATCGGTATTAGCAATATTTTCGTTGAATCGAGTTATTTTGCTAAGTTATCTAGGGTTGCGTACCCAATTACCGCTAATGACGAATAAATATTT
The DNA here is from genome assembly GCA_932527185.1 of Ecliptopera silaceata. Lineage (NCBI taxonomy): Eukaryota > Metazoa > Arthropoda > Insecta > Lepidoptera > Geometridae > Ecliptopera > Ecliptopera silaceata. Next base: position 552,460 of record OW052217.1, on the reverse strand, counting down.
AAAAACAAAATGTTAAATAATCAAGGGGCGCTTATAGTCTCATACAAAGACATAATTTACTTAGATGGTTTGTTTTTTTAATATAATAATATTTTATAAAATATATAACTATTTTCATAATAATATTTTAAAATTCCTCCGTGGGAAAGGGGGCAAGTGTGTTGTAACGATAAAAATCGACGAATTTTAATCAAATTATTAAGAGGCGCTTTGTGACAATTTTACTCTAATGAATGCAATAAAATGAGGGAAGTTTTCTGTAACGTTATTTATAGACGAAAGTCAATGAAAATTGAGACGCACATTAATGACTTGATTTTACACCAAATATTGCAAAAAGGAAGTTTGTAGTAGCGTTTTTTATGAACGATTTCAATCAAGTTTGAGAGTCAGAGCGTTTTCACATTATCCGATCCGATATCGGTGTCGGACGCTGATCCGATATCCGGGTAACTAAAATGTATGAAAAATGTACCTGTCTTTCATATTGTCCGTCTCGATATCGGATATCGGAGCCGACACTGATATGCTGGCGGTACCATCGAACGCCCTATCGGATAATGACACGGCCACGGAATGTACAGCCCGGAATCGGTGACCATTTTGGCATCCAATTCCGGGCTGTGCATTCCGTGGCTGTGTATTACATGGTTGTACATTCCCGACACGTGTTGGGAATTTGATGCCAAATGACGTCATAGCATATGCTTCGTTTGCGCTTACTCGAATTTTTCGTTTAGCCGATCATGTACAAGTAGCTAACTATGCCACTGTCAAAATATTATTTTTAAACTGATTTTTTTTCATGTGTGATGCGTCACAGTAGGTGCGAGGAGCGAAGCGACGAGCGTTAGTTTGATATAGAAAACCGCGCCAGAACCTACATGCGTTGAACCATTTGCCAGATAACAATTATTGAATTGAATTGTTTTCTTTTCATATTATAATCTGTGCAGTCTATCTTTATCAAAATGGGATAGTAACATTTTAATCTTTGGTTTCATCTAAACGAAGCATAGGCTAGGCTTTCGACCAATCTTCTTCTTCTTATCGTGTCGATGCTACAACTGTATTTTGTTGTAGCATCGTATTGGAAAGATTAGCCAGACTAGACACTGCTTTACCGTGCCTAGCTGTTACCGGTGTGTGCCACGAGGAGGCTCTTTCCATGCACCCAATTCATTCCAATTGATTTCGACCAATCAGAGCAATAGACGCCAATTCCATGGTTGTATTTTCCACGGCTCTACATTGACTCTACAGACGGCTGACGTACACGCCACAGCCCAAACCGCTGGTCCTAGAGACTTGAAATTTGGAAGGCGTGTTCCTGGAGTGACTGTGTGGCGTACTAAGGCAGGAATTTTGGAAATAACGCTCCGGAGCCCTAAAATAAGGCTTTGAAGTTTGTATGCAGAATCTTATCCAGTGAACCGATTGACTTGGAACTTGGTACGCATAATGTTGACGCGAAATAAAATGGATCTGCATTTTTAGATTTAGCAAAATCATCCCCATTTCCCTAAAATTGAGTAAGTAAAGTTTAAAATTTCGATTTAGTATACGATTTCGAGTAGAGATGGCGCTGTCACGCGTGGCGTAATCCTAGAACGCGCTATCGGTGCGTTTTTGCAATGTGTTATAGGTAAGTCGATCGGTATTAGCAATAATTTCGTTGAATCGAGTTATTTTGACTTATTTATGGTTGCGTACCCAATTACCGCAACCTACCAACCTACCAATTAATAACTTTATTCACAAACAAACTTACGACTATACATATACAGTATTTACAAAATGTACATTGTCTGTCATATAAAATACATAAGAAACAGTTGAGCTATCTACAGACCGTTGCAAACGATCTATAGATAGTTCAACTGATCCAAATCAGTACCAATCGGTCGGAAGCGTACCCAAGACCCGAGGGCTGGTGAGTATCTGGCCCAACGTATCAGCATGCTATTCAGCGCGGCAATGCAGCCAGTGTCTTGGGTACGCTTCCGATTGGTACTGATTTGGATCAGTTGAACTATCTATAGATCGTTTGCAACGGTCTGTAGATAGCTCAACTGTTTCTTATGTATTTTATATGACAATGTACATTTTGTAAATACTGTAGTCGTAAGTATGTTTTAATAATCATATAAAAGTATAATAAGTTGATTATAATCAAGGGGCGCATAGTCTCATACAAAAACATAATTTACTTAGATGGTTTGTTTTTTTAATATAATAATATTTTATAATATATTTACATAATAATATTTTAAAATTCCTCCGTGGGAAAGGGGGCAAGTGTGTTGTAACGTTATTAATCAAATTATTAAGAGGCGCTCTGTGACAATTTTACTCTAATGAATGCAATAAAATGCAGTTTTCTGTAACGTTATTTATCGACGAAAGTCAATGAAAATTGAGACGCACATTAATGACTTGATTTTACACCAAATATTGCAAAAAGGAAGTTTGTAGTAGCGTTTTTTATGAACGATTTCAATCAAGTTTGAGAGTCAGAGCGTTTTCACATTATCCGATCCGATATCGGCGTCGGACGCTGATCCGATATCGGGGTAAGTAAAATGTATGAAAAATGTACCTGTCTTTCATATTGTCCGTCCCGATATCGGATATCGGAGCCGGCACCGATATGCTGGCGGTACCATCGGACGCCCTATCGGATAATGAGATAACGCTCTCACTCTAAGAGCGTTTCCTCACTATCCGATCCGATATCGGTGTCGGACGCTGATCCAAAATCGGGGTAAGTAAGATGTATGAAATATGTACCTCCGATATCGGATCGGCGTCCGACACCGATATCGGATATCGGAGGTATATATTTCATACATTTTACCTACCCCGATATCGGATCGGCGTCCGACACCGATATCAGATCGAATAATGTGAAAACGCTCTTAGGGCTCTTTCAATTTATGCGTTTCGTATCGGACCGCTGCAGTGCCGAAGCGGTGCGTTCGTCGTACGGCGTAAGGACGGACGGTCGTTTGATTTCATACAAAATGCACGGTGCGGAAACAGTGCGGCGTCCGTACCGCGAACGTTCGACAGCAGGACGGCAACGTCGCAACCCCACGTGTTCAGTTCTGGGGCTTTATTCTCTATTGTATTGCAAACCACGCGCGTTACTTGGCTTAGGCAAGACAACGGGCGTGGAATCTGAAAAAAATGTATGGCGTAAGCCTTAGTTGTCATTCCCTACCGCGACACGGTACGGTTTGAACTGTCAACTAAACGTGTCGAAGTCTGCCGCGTTATGAAAACTATTCGTTTCGAAACGTTACATGCGCGATTCAAATAATATAGATACAAATCAATCATTTTTGAAGTTGCTACCGTGCTACGTCACAACGCGTTCCAGAGGGCTTAGTCCGAGGTTGCATTTTAAAACTCCCTACTCTCGAGCCGACAGTCGTCTCTCGGATGTCCATATATTTTTGTATGGATATCCGAGAGACGACTCTCGGCTCGAGAGTAGGAAGTTTTAAAATGCAACCTCGGACTAAGCCCTCTGGAACGCGTTGTGACGTAGCACGGTATGGGGAAGGAAAATAGAGAATAAGGCCCCAGTGCGTTCATAGTGCGGTGACAAGAAGGAGGTTAATTTCTAAACGGTAATTTATAATGGATGATATAAATGTGGAGGATTTTATAAATGAAATTGAAATACTTACTATTTTTAACTAATTCCAGTAATTCGAAGAAACATTCTCTAGGCATTCTTAAGTAATTAAAAAAAAACTGATTGGGTCTTCTTTTAACCTAAGGTAAAGAGTATGGAAATCACCACAATCATGGGTGCCGTGATTACACAACCAAGGAAAACACAGCCACGGAATGTACAGCCCGGAATCGGTGACCATTTTGGCATCCAATTCCGGGCTGTGCATTCCGTGGCTGTGTTTTCCATGGTTGTACATTCCCGACACGTGTTGGGAATTTGATGCCAAATGACGTCATAGCATATGCTTCGTTTGCACTTACTCGAATTTTTCGTTTAGCCGATCATGTACAAGTAGCTAACTATGTCACTGTCAAAATATTATTTTTAAACCTTCTTTTTTTTCACGTGTGATGCGTCACAGTAGGTGCGAGGAGCGAAGCGACGAGCGTTAGTTTGATATAGAAAACCGCGCCAGAACCTACATGCGTTTAACCATTTGCCAGACAACAATTATTGAATTGGATTGTTTTCTTTTCATATTATTTTTAGTGCAGTTTATCTTTATCAAAATGGGATAGTAACATTTTAATCTTTGGTTTCATCTAAACGAAGCATAGGCTAGGCTTTCGACCAATCAAAGCAATGGTCGCAAATTCCATGGTCGTGTATTCCACGGCTGTGCATTCCGTGGTTGGACATTCCCAACACATGTCGGGAATGCGCAGCCCGGATTTCATGTACATTTTGGCTGCGAATTCCTGGTTGCGTATTCCTGGCTGTGCTTTCCGTGGTCGTACATTCCGGGTCGTGCTTTCCATGGTTGTACATTGACCGGACCCTTGCAAAATCATCGGCTATGGCACAGTTATCAAATACTTAAAAACAGAACATGCTTATAGGGTTCGCATAGGTACAAAATATGTTTTTTTTCTTAATCGTTTACATAGGTATGGTAAGGAACTTATAGCGGGCGAGTCCGAGTCGCACTTGGCCTGATTTATTTACTTACGGTAACGGTAATTTAGTGAGTTTTGATTACTTATGTTTTAGTAGTTTACGTTATTGGGTTTTTAGGGTTCGGTAACCAAAGGGTAAAACTAGATCGTATTACTGAGTGTTTAATTTCTGTCTATTTTAAATTCTCTAACTATCACGCATAATTAATATTCAAGGGGGCTCGATATTGATAAGGGCAACGGGTCATAGATACGGTACGAAAATCTTCGTGCGCACTTGCCCGGTTTTAATAATAAGTACCAATAAGTACTAAGTTTTCCTTCTTAGACTGCATTTTACCGTCAATTTCTTTCATAAGAAGATAGTAATGGTAATGGGTTATCGCAAAATCTCTTAAAACGGCACGCGGACGAAGTCGCGGCGGGTACAGCTAGTTAATAAATATACACAGACATATCATACATCACATACTAAGCAGTTTGTACCATGGGAACTAGATTGCTGATTGAATACTTATAAAAACTCATAAAAATTGGATATATGTAATTATATATGTATTTTTTTATTTAAATACATACATAGTAACACACGGAACATATATAAGTGCTCATCACACAAACATGTTCTTGGTGGGGATCGAACCCACAACCATAAATACATAAATGAATAGTGTATCTCCTCATTCATACATATTCATATTTTATTTGATTTTTTTATGAAGCTATAATTTCCCACTGCTGAGCAAAGGTCTACCCCCCACTCTTCCAGTACTTCCGGTCAGCCGCCGCCTCCCACCAGTCTATTTATTGATAGCATTTAAAAACCATCATATAAATCCTTGATATTTTTCTAGACTTTTAGATGTATGTCATGGTGGTCCCTCTGTGGAACGGGAGCAGCAATTAGTCCTCTTCTTGGTCTTCGAGCACGTGGAACAGGATCTGGAGTCCTTCTTGAAGAGATCACCGGGACCTCTGTCTGAGAACCGGATTAGGGTATGAAATACTAAATATAAATAATGCTGGACAATCCACACAACATCATCCAAGCTAAGCAGAGCTTGTGTTATGGGTACTAGAAGACTGACATACTTAATACAATACATTACATAGATAGATATTTTTTATTATACATATAAAATACCCAGAACACCCGGAATAAATATTTGCAGATCGTAAAAACATTTATCCCAAGGCGGGAAACGAACCCGCAACGTCCGCGTCGCAGGCGGACCTTCGCCCGTCGCGCCGTCACGCGTCCAATAAATGTTGGACGTATAAATTGATAGATAATTAACACATCACACTCTAGTCCGAAACTAAGCAAAGCTTGTACTACGGGAACTAGATTGATGATAGAATACTTATAGTACACAAGTTTTTGGAAATACATACATACACCCAAACACAATAAATATTTGCTCAGTTGGTAGTAGCTCTGCTTTCCATGTTGTGGGTTGTGGATTCGATTCCCAGTCAGAGCAAATGTTTGTATGAACATAAATATTTGTTCTGTGACTGGGTGTTACTATGTATGTATTTACAAAAAAATATAAGTATTCTATCAGCAGTCTAGTTCCCATAGTACAAGCTTTGCTTAGTTTGGGACTAGAGTGTGATGTGTGAAATGTTCATGAATATTTATTTATTATTATCTATGTTTTTCAGAGTATGTCCTTCGATATCCTGTCAGGAATAGACTTCCTCCACTCCCATCGCATCGTCCATCGAGATCTCAAGCCTCATAACCTTCTCGTGACGTCATCGGGTCGGGTAAAACTGGCTGATTTCGGCCTGGCCAAGACTTATGATACAGAAATGAAATTGACCAGTGTGGTGAGTGTGTATGGCATACTTTTTAGCCTTTCAAAAAAGGAGGTTCTTAATTAGACTGCTTTTAAATTTTTTCGTTTAAAGAGTTATACTTATTACTAAGAATTCTGTCTGTCTGTCTGTCAGGCTGTATCTCATGAGCCGTGTTAGTGAGTTTAAATATTCCCAGAAGATGTATTTATAACAACAAAAAATGGTTGTCTGTAAAGTCGGTTTACTGACGATAGTTGAACGTGACAACGAACGCAAAGGCCGATTGTGCTTCTTTGTCGCTCGTTCCGCGCTCTCGCTTGCACTTCAAGCCTTACATGGAACGCCTCAGAGCGAGGTAACGCCGCATGAGTCATGTTTTTTCGTGCGTGCAGCCGGCTCTATCGAATTATAAGACGTTGTCACGTCAAAAAGTACTAAAAACAGAACAAAATTAATATGTTAGGGAGCTATCAGTTGGTAGTAGATCTGCCTTCCATGCTGTGGGTCGTGGCTTCGATTCCCACCCAGAGCAAATGTTTGTGTGATGAACATAAATATTAGTTCTGTGTCTGGGTGTTACTATATGATTCACTCACGTGACTTAGGTTGCTCAAACGCTTGTCATCTGATATTTCGCAGATGAGAAGCGTTTGAGCAACCCAAATCACGATTGATCCGAGTTTTGACACATTGTAATTTGATGTTCTCGTTGATCAACGTTTCAGAAACCGGCCGTAAGTGATTCTAGGTGCCAGTTCCATGCGATTACAGCTTAGAACGGCCTGATTCCTATCGTCTTATTTTGTTATACTTCCTGATTGTATATGATGTTACTATTCCAGGTGGTGACGCTATGGTACCGTCCTCCCGAGGTATTGCTGGGTGCGTCCTACAACACCGCCGTGGACGTGTGGTCGTGCGGTTGTGTTCTAGCACAGATGCACACGCGGTGCCCTCTGCTGCCCGGCAACTCGGATTCGGACCAACTACACAGAATCTTTAGGTAATTTTAACTATTTATTTATTCATTCATTTATTCATTCATTTATTCTTTCATATTCATTTATTTATTCATTATCATCATTAAGGTGGGCGAAGGTCCGCCTGCGACGCGGAAGATTGCGGGTTTGATTCCCGCCTTGGGATAAATGTTAGTACGATCTGCAATTGTGTGTTCTGGGTATTATATTTGTATATTAAAAAAATATCTGTGTAATGTATTGTATTATGTATGTCAGTCTTCTAGTACCCATAACACAAGCTCTGCTTAGCTTGGGGCTAGATGATGTTGTGTGGATTGTCCAGCATTATTTATTTATTTATCTCGCTAGATCATACTAAGTAGTCTACGCAACAGACCAACAGATGGCGCTGACAAATCCTAGATCGCGCAAACAATCCATCGGTCCGAGCGACCCCGAGACAAAGCTCGCTCGGCAAACAACATCTTCCCTTTACGTAGGAGATACAGGCGTCACAGCTCGTTTAGTAGTAGCTCTGCCTTCCATGCTGTGGGTCGGGTTCGATTCCCACCCAGAGCAAATGTTTGTGTGATGAACATAAATATTTGTTCTGTGTCTGGGTGGTACTATCTATTCTCTGTATGTATTTACAAAAAAATATGTATAAAAGTGTTTTATCAGCAATCTAGTTCCCATAGTACAAGATTTGCTTAGGACTAAAGTGTAATGTGTGAATTGTCCGTGAATATATTTATTTTGATGAATCTTTGCAGACTGATAGGTCGTCCGGCGCGACACGAGTGGCCGGACAACGTGTCCGTGTTACCGGACAGTTTCCCGGACTACCCCCCGCAGAGTTTGGCCAACATCATGCCCAAAATACATCCCGATGCTTTGGACCTCATCAAGGTATGTGTATCTTTGACGACCGATGTGGCGCAGCGGGCGAAGGTCCGCCTGCGACGCGGAAGGTTGCGGGTTCGATTCCCGCCTTGGGATAAATGTTTGTATGTTCTGCAAATATTTATTCCGGGTGTTCTGGGTGTTATATGTATAATAAAAAATATCTATCTATGTAATATATTGTATTAAGTATGTCAGTCTTCTAGTACATAACACAAGCTCTGCTTAGCTTGGGGCTAGATGATGTTGTGTGGATTGTCCAGCATTATTTATATTTTTATTTATTTATTTTATATTTATTTTTGTGTGTTTCAGGGGATGCTGATATTCGATCCAGCAAAACGACTGACCGCATTAGATTGTCTAAACCATAGATATTTCACAGATGAACCTCTATCTTGATTATTTGGAATTAAAAACAGGATAATGTAGCGCCATCTATATCGCTACATGATGAACTACATCGTAGTCTACGAAACCGACCAACAGATGGCGACAACATCCTAGATCGCGCAAACGAAGTTATCACGGAGTTTGAACATAAGTAATAGAACCGACCGAGCGACTCCGAGACAAAGGTCGCTCGGCGTGGAAGATCTTCCCTTTTCGTTGGAGATACCACACCTATCTCCACAATGATATCATCGAAATGTCTTAATTTTTCTTTAAAAACAGGATATTTACCATGATTATAACGGAAAAATAATAAATAATAATGCTAGTGGACCATTGGTTTGTTCCATTATTTAGTACAAAAGGCAGTAGCTAGAGGCACGTCCAATGTATAATTTGTCTAAAAAGCCGGTAAAAGCAATAGCTTTAAGATAACTGAGCTGGAATAGATTAAAATGGCGTCTATTTTTAATATTTAGATTATTTTTTTATGTATTTTAATGGCAGATATAATTAAGTTACTTTTAAGTATTAATTAAGTAATATATCGCCTCTCAACTTCTGTCAAAAGTGAATATTTACAAATACAATACAAAATGTTTTTATTATTTACAATAATGAAAGGTATTTTTTTTAGTAAAAAGTCGTGTGGCACTCGGGGTCTGCCGTGGTAAAGCTATTGCATAGCACTTTTTGCTGGATTACGCATGCGCAGTGTTAGGTTATTTTCGTTACGGAATTTCTGGATTCTCTCTCCACGCTCAAGGCTCGCGATAGAAGCTATGCAATAGCTTAAAAATTGATTTCCAATATTTGTGTAAGAATAAGCATTTGATAGCCCAATTAGACTGATTTCAGGAAACCCTCAGGCGTATCTCAGGTCGAATATCCCGACAGCTGTCAAAACAATTTGATTTTGAGTTTTGACTGTATTATGTGACCTTAGAACTTTTTGACGTGTGAACCGATTTTGATGGTTCTTTTTTTGTTTGAAAGCTGGTGCTGTTGTATTTTTTAAGATTATAATTATCTTTAATTAATATTAATTGTCGAAAACTGTTCTACTTATTTGTAATTAAAATATTTGTTAGTGTAAAACAGTAACGCTTAAAATATGTTTTAGTTAGAGCTCATACACACGAGCGGCACGATGTCGACGGCAGATGCAACTTCAGCCGGCGACAGCCGTCAACGGCAGCCGCCGACGCGTCGACGGCTACCGCCGACGCGTCGACGGCTGCCGTTGACTTGTCAACATCGAAGCTGTGCGGCAGCCATCGACGACTCTCTTTGTACAGGAGCCAGATGCAAAATGAATTCCGAAGAAGAAACACTGTTATTGCTTTGTTACTGTACTCTTGTAGTTTATAATTCCAAATACAAGCATTTTTCTTTACTGCTACAATCAGCAATTCCACATCAATATTCTCACTGGAGCTCATTTCACAAAACCGCGACGCGTGCGCACTCCTGGACTATGTGCAGTCCACTGACAAAATGGCGGGCGCGGCACGCTACAAACACAAGCAACTGCAAGCGACGCTATTGGTCGACGGCTGCCGTCGACGCGTCGGCGGCTGCCGTTGACGGCTGTCGACGGCTGAAGTTGCATCTGCCGTCGACATCGTGTCGCTCGTGTGTAGGAGCTCTTAGAGGCGATTTTAAGTTAAGATAAATGATTTAAGTTAAGTTTAAGTAGCATTTACTGTTACATGAATTGTTCCTTTAATTAATTATTAAAACCAAATAAGTACATTTTTTTGTGAATCATTTCGTTGTTTTATTTTATAAACTAAGTTAGTTATGAGATTGTTAGCACTAAAAACTTTGTCTAGAATACATGTTGGCTGAGAGAAAATTAAAAACACTAACACTATGGCTCCACTCCACACTTACTAGGGGAGCCAAGGGGAGCTTTAGTAGGAGTTTTAGGTGTGTCTGCGATCCGTGTGTGCACAAACTCGTACTTGGGGTACAGTTAAGAGGGTTTAAATAACGTTAGTAGAAATAAATAATAAAAAAGCAATTACGTTTCATTAATTTAATCAATTACAAAAGTATAAAAAAATATCAGTCTCCTAATCCTAAGAGTATATTTTAAGTAACAAATTTATTTACAAATCAGATCATTGTGTAGAAATTCAATATTTATTTTGGAATAGGTAATTCGGTTATTTACATATATAGGGTGTATCAATACGAATATCAATTTTCAAAGCTCACAAACAATAAAAATATTGTAGCGTATTCGATTTACACTACGCGGTGAAGTAGCAAGGGAGTGTTCGTAGAATACACGATAGATGGCGCTCAACGAGTTTGCCTGTCATTGTCAATTGTCAAAACAAAAAGTTTTTATATTTTATCTGTGTTGTGAAATTTTCGTCCTAGAAAAAATTCAAAACAGTTTGACAAAAGCAAAAGTCTTCAATCGTAGCAGAAATCAGAAACCAGTAGTGACAGGATGTTAATGTAAGCTACACGTCAGAGCTACCAATAGATTATACAGATAAAAAAGAGAGGGATTTTGATAGGCACTAATGTGTCAGCGCCATCTATCGACTCTTTTTGAACTATTTTTTTTTAAAAGCAATTTGGAAAATCCCTCATTTGGAAATTAATTCGTTTATTTTAAGCCTAAGGCATACAAAATACTGACAAACCATCCTAAAATATCTAAATATTTTATTTAGATCTAAAATATCTAGATAGTTATTTTACTGTTAAAAAGTTAGGTACCTAGTTCGCATGCCCACAAACATTTTTTAAAGGAAAATGGGCATTTTGGGCCACGATTAAAAAAAAGGCTCTGTGTTGCCACATTGTACGTTTAAAAGTACTTTTACAGGCCAATATTTTACTATATTTACGGATAAAATACTGGATCCTAGAAAAGAATTTTCAAACTGTCTCGATTTCAATAAAAATAGTTAAAAGGCTTTAAAACGTGCTATGCGGCAACCCTGAGGGACGAACTTTTTTAGTCATTGACCCACGCTCCATAGAGCATTGCCCATTCCCCTTTCCCACAAAACGGAATACAAACTTTTTATCTAATTAAGTATAGTAATTATACACGATAGTTTATGGATACTTTTGTATAAGTTTCACTAAAAACAATTAATCACAATAACACGCAATAACTTTCTAAATACTCTGCATCTCATCTCATGCTTCGATTCAATCGCTGAGCTCTTCATTAGCTTCGTTTTTAAATCTAAATATCTTATCGAAGTTTATGTTGTTTTGATTATAGACTGTGTGATCGGGACTGTCGCCCCAACTGATCGGCGAGCATTGCTTCCTGATCGGCGAGTCGATTATACCCTCTTGTATAACGTTCAATGCTGGTTCGGAACTAACGCTAGGACTGTTCAGTTCTGAGTTCGATACCCCATCGAGCGATGCACATCGGTTCAAAAAGTTCATCATCCGTTCCCTATAGATTTCTGAACTAGTTTCCGTGTTCTTTTTCGTCTGGTTTTTCAAATAAAACCCGCTGTCGTCATGAGATAGCAGCCGCCTTATTTTCCGATTGGGATAGTTCTCGATCAAATCCGGTTTTGGGGGGAGTAACTTCCCGTGTCTCGGTAGTTTTTTCGTGTCGTTCCCTTTGATTTTGGTCACGATTGATATGCAGTTCCCTCTTGGTTCGCTGCCGTCATCTTTGTATGTATTCTTCATGCCTTTATAGGATATTTTCACGCTTAAAATGGACCAGAGCAGCTCCAGAAACGCAGCGATTAAGATATTGATTGATAAGACTCGTTTCGTGAAACTGTGCTGGTTTTCTTTATCCGAATTGTTACTAAGAGCAATAACCATGTGAGATTCATTCTTTGTGACAACATCACTGTGTTTCACCACTAAAAAGTCATCGAAAGGAATCTTATCTTTATAAAAATCTGATATATCTCCTTCAGAAGTGGTTACAAACCATGCCGCGATCATTATAAACGCTGTGAGCGATACCATTGTCGATAATATTGACATTATAAAGAGCCAAGTAATATTTCGATCGACGTACCATCTCGTGGAAGCCAGAATGCTGGCTAATCCTGCTCCTAATCCAAAAACTGTTATCAAAGTCGGTGCTAGCACTAACATTAAACTATTATCTCTCCTCTCATCAATTATTGTCGTATTTCCCGTGTCGTTTGATTGGAAAACTGTGGAATTTACCAGTGTTTGTTCGTCAGAGCTAGGGCTGACGAGAGCCAGGCATGCTAGGAGAAATGATGTAGCAGCCAATGCTATGTGGACCCAGGCCAACCCTGACACGGTAGACGCTGAATACCTTCGCTCCGAAGGGTACAAATTCCTCGTATCTGGTTTCGTTTTCACTTTTATCGTGTAAACGTCTTCCATGTTATTAGATTTCGTTAATTTGTTTACGGCCTTGAACACAACACAGCACTTTCTGTCTTCGAAAACGTATAAACTACTAAAAATACACTGAATTTATTTAAACTGGTATACAGCAGTTAGTTTTCGAAATTAACGGTGTGTTTTTTGAAGAAATTCGAATTTTGTAGCGATATTAAAATACATGTTGTGCGCATGATAGATGGTACCGGACTGAAGTTAGCGTCAAGTCTCAACCCAGAGGTTGAACGTTGCCGCACTTGCCGCGCGTCAACTGCGCGTTTCAAATTTGAACCTTATTTCATAGAGTGAGCTGTCACAATCGACAACGGAAATCTTGATTCATTGAACTGAATCTTCAACCTTAAATCGAAGCAACAGAGTTCAATTTTTTCAACAGGCATTTTGTAGGAGTGTGTTGCTTTGCTTGAATCAAATCTTTGTGTACAACAATAAATAAAAGTCGTTAGGGCGCTTATAAATACAAGGACGAATATAATATTATGTAGTTTGTATGCACAAAAAGCTTTATCTTTGACTGCTTTGTATGTTCACAAGTAGCTTATAGTAATATATTAATAGTTTTATAAAAAAACGGCTGCATAAATATTGTTTTCAAATAACAAATCGATTAAAACCTACTTAGGTAATTTAATTATGACAAATAAAACCATTGTTACAATTGATTTAGTAAAATGCTAATGGTAGTAGTAGGACTCTTTATTGAAGCATAAGGATGGTCCGGTTTTAAAGGATTATGAGGATTATGAGGAGTATGTTATATCAGTTGATGGACGCATTGGATCCAGTGTACAATGCACGTCCTCAGTCCACATAATCGGTAAATACCTACTGCATCTAATGGCTTAGGGGTCTTGGCTCCCCTAGGGGGACATGGAAGATTTTTGTGGCGTTGGCCCCCCTGGGAATTTGATTGTTTCATCTTAAACTTGTAAAAAACCTGGATAAAAAAACCAGAAAGTAAATAAATTGTGGCGTTGACAGACGTTACCGCGCAGTGTAAATCGAATACGATTTACGTAACGCGAAAGTTCGCAAATAGGTTGTCAAATTGCGTGTCAAACTACGTATTACAAAATGCATAAAACCTTCAAGAATGGTGCTAACTATTTCATTTATTTTTTATCTATAAGTAGGTAGGTACATCGTTTTGTTTATACATACTTAGTTGTGGTTAAACTATGGCAACGTTCATTAAGGTATATGTAGGTGTATATTGATAGATTTATTAATAGTCAGGGTTAAAAAAAAAATATCGCACGTTGCGAAAGGGGGCTAGACGGAAAAAATTAAGACCAAAATTTTTAGCGTGTCGTTACAACTTTCGGTCTTATCCGCGTTATCAATAAAAAATACGGTCACGAATTGTAGACATCCTTTCAGATCTTTTTGGTACCTACACCTAGTACTTTAGCTAAGTACCTAAATAAGACATAGAAAGCGGTCAAATCTATTCCGAGGTCGAGAATGACCGTTGGTGACCGTTGGCTTAGATTGATAACGATTTTATTTAAAAACATTTAGTAGTATGAAGAATACATATTTCCTAGGTACAACGGCGGATCCAGGAGGGGGGTCATGGGGTCATGACCCCCCCTGACCTGGTTTCAGAACTTAGGTGGACCACTAATTGAACATAATTATTTTATTTATGTTTTTTCACCATACAGATTTAATTATAATAAAAATTAAATTATAAGTTCTTGACTTGACCATGACTATGTGACCCCCCTGGCGCCAAAGCTGGATCGTGAACCCCCTGGCGCCAAAGCTGGATCCGCCCTTGCCTAGGTACAAGTAGGTAACTATTGCAACTGGCACGTAGAATCACCTACTGTATAGAATCCTACCTAGCATCACCTATAGTCAAGCACCACAGAGTACTGTATATAGGAAATCTAGCACGCTCCCTAATCATAATAGAAAAATCTTCGAGCCATGTTGTCATTGATGATGGCATTAACAATATGTTATGCAGTGTTGGTTGCAATTATAAAAAAATAATTAAAATCACAATAATTTTATTCTCGACAGATACAAAAACAGCAAAACAAAACAACACAATCGTTCATTCACTGTTTAAAGTACAAGTAGCTCGGATAAGGGCAATGGGCTCCACAGCATTTGGAACATCTCTTCACGTCTTCAGTGGACTGGCAGGAGGAATGACAGCCTCTCCCTCTCTTTCTCCCCGTACACTTCGTCACAACAGTCTCTCTACAGCGGCAACGACTTTTTTCCTCCTCCTTTTTCCTCTCCTTCAAAAACGGTCCATCATCATCTGACAACCTTGGTTTTTCCCCCCAGAATTCGTCATCTTCAGGGAACTTCGACCAGGCATGTCGTGAACGACTGCACGACGGCATATCATCAAAGGATCCTAATCTAGTGACTCGAGCTTTAGGAGTCCTGAGAGATGGACCTGGTTCTGGTGTTCCTGATGGAGTTCGAGGCATTTCCCGGCGATGGTTTGAATCCCACTCCTTTCTGGAGCGTCTGGGCTGCGGAGTGGGAGTTTGGGAGTCGTAGGGTCCGGCAGAGCTTCTAGGGGTGATGTGAGGACACGGACCTTGGCAGAACGGACTAGACTGTTGAGACACAGGTCTTTCAGGCATTTGAGGAGGCATACATGGTGGGTATTGAGGGGGAGGAGCGAATGGAGCTGGACATGGCGCGCATGACATTTTGGAAGCGTCCGTTGGATCCCAATAGTATTCCTTCACAATAACATGAGGAGACACCTCAGCCTGACTACCAACTGCCTGCATAGTCTTCTGCTCGGGGGGTCTTTGTGTCTGAACTCCCGAGTTCTGCTTAGTAATTCTTTGCTCACACGGAGGGCAAGATTCCCAAGGTCTCATTTCTGTCTGGCTTTCAGCGTCCATCGGCAATGGGCTTACTGACGCGTCTTTGGATGGGGGATATCTCATTCTGGGAGTCGGGGATCTATCTCTGATCATTTGAAGATGTTCTCTGTCTTCAAAGCTTAGAGTACTGGGTGGCATGGCGTATTGAGACCTGCAAGGACTTTTACAAGTCGGTTTGCAGGCGTTCGGGAGTTCTTTTGACGTTCTATCATCAAAAGTGTCCGGATCTATCGAATGCCTGGTCGAAGCACTGACTCTTCTAGACTTTTCTGTGCTCTTTAAGTTATTAATCAGCTTATCGGTTAGCTTATTGATTTCTGCGTCCTCGATGTTTACAGGTAGCTTTTTCATCCATTTCGTGATTTCTTTTCTCATTTTATCATCATAGTCAGCGTCTGGTGTCAATTCTTTTAGTTTCTCAATATCGTGTAGTTTTTTAGCAAGTATTGCTATCATTTTGTTTGTTTGTATCTGTTCCGTCGCAGTTTGCTCCATCAAAGGTAAATCTTTGGCCCAGTTGCTTACTTCATCTTTAATTTTCACTAACTCTACTTCATGCCTCACTGTTTCCTCTTTAGGTACCGGTACACTTTTAAGAGCGTTATATAGATCTTGGTTAAGTTTTTTACTATCAATAGGTGATGCTGGATGTTTCTTTAAATAATCATTACAAAATTTGCTGACTTCCTCGTTGATTTTCATTTTATATTTATTTTTTAGTTCTTCGTCACCACCGACATAGTGTAGGTTTATAAAAGCATCGGCTAGATTATCTTTAAGAACTTCGAATGTTACTTGCTCTTCAACTGTTAACGGTTGTGATGGTAGAGTTTTTGATATGGCATCGCGAAGTTGCTGCTTGTAAGCTTGACCTGCCACTTCTTCATGCGTCTTCTGTCTTGCTTCTTTTACTTTTTCCATTAAGTCTTTTTTGATTGCTGGTAGATTCTTCTGGATGTCCTCGCTAGAAAGATCTGTAAGTAAATTATCAATTTCATCTTCTAACATATCAGTGTAAAGAAAATCGTCATTGAACACCTCAGGGTTCATATTAAGTTCGCCTATCTTATGTATTAGTTTACTAGCTATATCTTGTTTAACTCTTTTTGCTCTCTCTATTTCCTCTGGAGTATTTCCTTTAAGAGGAAGGTTTTCGCACCAACTTTCTATATTTTCGAATAAAATATCAGCAGCTTTTCTTATTGCTGGTGATTTAGCTACTGATGAATGTCTTCTGGACATTTCTTTCACGTCTTTGAATAATTCATCAGCTAATCCCTTAACATCTATAGCAACATTAGAATTCAAAGGAACATTCTTCAGAAACTTTTCAATCTCTTTCTCCAGTGTTCCCTTTATATCATCTATACGAATTACATCCGTTTTAACTAGTAAGTTTGATATTGCTGTTACAAGCTCATCTATAGCATTACAAGAAATATCATTGACTTTTAATCCTTCTTTAAGTGGCAATGTTTTCAACCAATTAGTGACAGCCTTTTTAACAAACTTATCACTGCCATGATTTAGGAGAGTTTCACCGTGAGCAGTCAAAATCTTTTGTAACAGTTGTTCTACTTTATCTGTAATGAATTTCTCATTGTTTTTCATCTCTTCTTGTAATGGAAATTTGTTTAAATAACTTCTTATTTCATCCCTCAGTCTTTGCGTGTTATCAGGATCGTCATGTCGAAGCTGTCTAACTTTGTCCTCAAACTCTTTTTTAAGATTTTCAAACTGGATCGTTTCTGTAGAATTCATACTGACAATGGGTAGTGTATTGACCCAGTCTTCTAAGTTTTCTTTTAAAGATTCAACAGATGATCTGTCTAAGCGCTCAGAAATGTTTGCAAACATTTTAAGGTCTTTTAAATATTGCAGTAATTGTACTGCTGTTCTCTTAAGAAATTCTGGATCAGTTTTCTGCTCTGCACTCATCGGAAACTTTTTTAAATGCTTTACGATTTCATCTATTAAAAGTTTATCCGCGTCTTTATCTTGAGTAGATGCGAAAACAGATTTTAGCCCTTTTACCAGCTCTGGTATCAAAGATTTCATTTCCCGTTTCTCAGTTGACGTTCTCTTCTGGTACAGAGGACTGTTTTTCAACCAATCTTGAATACCTCCTGTCAAATTTTCTTCTATAAACTGACTACTATCTTGACTTAACATAAAGCTGGCTTCAGTAAAACCTCTTTCTTTCAACCTAGCTTTAAGTGTTTCTGCCAGTTTATTAATCTCTTGCTTCCCATTATCTTTTAATAATCTACTAAGCCAATTCGATATTTCAACATCAATATTTATTGTTTGGTTATTTACTCTTAACTGCTGTATCTTTTCAGCTAGTTCATTTATCATCTGCTTTTGATAGTTTTTATCTGTAGATGTGTACAAGTTTGGAGGTATCTCATCCATCCATAATGAGATTTCCTCTTTTATTGAATCTATAGAATCCGGTATTAGATCTGTATATTTAGATTCAGTGCGTTTTCCAGCGGGTTTTACAAGTTCAGGAACTTCAACATCTTTAATTTTATTCATTAAAGTTTCAGTCTTTTGCATTACTACAGACAAACTGTTTACATCTAATAACTTATTTAACCATCTAAAAACTTGATATTTTAAGTGTTCTAGCTCCTCTTCATTAGAAGTTTTGGCTTCAGGGTTTAATTGTAAATATTTTTGTCTATCTATGATATCAGAAGCTAAATCTTGAATCATAGTATCTTTGAAACCTTTATCTTCTATCGCACTTAAGTCTATTGATAGATCATCTATCCATGCTTGTATTAGTTTTGTGAGTTCATTGACATATTGCTGTTCTTCATTAGTTTTAACTTGCTCAGTCCTCTTGATTGACATGCTTAAATCATCTTGCACTGGTTCAAAGCGAATCGATGAAATATCAGTTGAGCCGTGTTTGGGATAAAATGCATATCCTTCTTTCTTGGGAGTTGAAGTCTGAAAACCTATGCTTAGAATTCGATTCGTTAACGTTTTTGCCATTTCTTCTCTTGGTACATTCGATTCGATCGATAATTTCCTCAAATATTGCGACACTTCTTTTAAAATGCTTGTTTCTTTGTCAGTTTCATCTGGATCACTCATTATCTCGCCTAGTCTGTGAACAAGTTCCTCTGCAGTTTTCTCTCTTTTTCTTCTCATTTTAGGACTATCATCTCCGATTACATCTTCAATATAATCTAAAATCTCCCTCTCCGCTTTCTCTTCAAAATTTGCTCTTTCTATAGGAGACATTGGTTGAGATTGAGCTTTGCTTAACCTAGGTTTACTTATACCTAATTTAGAATCTTGAGTTTTGTAGCTTAAAGAAAGCTCTCTGTTCTTTTCTAGTAACCTATTAGAAATATCAAGTGCATCGTCATCGGACACATATGCATCCTTTAAAATACTGATAATGTTATCTTTAGTTTTATTGTCATTAGTGCCGCGGACAATCTGATCAGCTAGCACTTCTGTGATACTCCTTTCTACTTCTTTTCTTTTCTTTGCGTTTATGTTATAATCTTTCAAAACATCACTAACTTCTTCAGATACAATTTTTTTTATTTCAGTTTCATTTTTCCCAGATGATCGGGAAACTGATGATTTTGAGTGATCCGAAAAAGGCATTCCTTTAATTCTATTTATGAGAGCAGTAGCCAAATCAGAAGCATCGCTTTCCGGCATTTTAGCTTCTTTCTTCAAAATATTTACGAATTCACGATTTATGTTGTCAGTTTTGTCAGACAAGTTATTAATATTTTTAGCCAGCACATTAGCAACTTTATTTGTAATTTCTTTACGTTTATTCTTGTTAATATTAGAAGGTATGTCTTCAACCAATTCTGAAATTTCACTTAAAATAGATTGCTGCAAATCCTCATCTATGATGTCATCTTCATAATCATTTATCCTTCCTAGAGAAGAACTTCTATATTGTTTCTTAGATTTGAATTTTACTGCACTGGATAACTTATCTAACAATTTGTTTGATAGTTTTATTTTAGTTTTAGAATCCAGTTTTTCTCCCTTGCTTTTCAAAACTGAATCCATCCAGTCAACGATTTCCTCTTTCATACGTTCTTGTACATCTTCATTATCTAAGCCTTGCATTTGAAGTTTTTTGAGTTTCTTAGCGAAACTTTTAACCATCGTTTTATTGTCACTAATATCACTAAATATTTCATGACTGTCTTCAAGCCAATCAGTAATTTGTTTTTCAAGTTCTTCAGTGGTTAAATCAGTACTGAGTCTTTTATCATCAAACATTGTTTGAGACGTTGCTGTCATATTATTGTACAAATCATCAGCTTGCTCGTTCATGTCTGTGCTGAGAAGTGTTTTGTTTCTTGGCATGTTTTTAGATACTTCTGTTAAATCTCTGGTCAAATCATTAGCTAATTTGTTTATAACTTTATTTTTATTAACGATTGGCAGTTTTTGAAGTACATCTTCAATTTCAGACTTCATTTCATCTGGTTTATCGACTAATGGTTTCAGACGATAAACCAAATCTTCCGCAATATCTTCTTTGTCAATATCAACAGCTTTTTCAAACTGGATTCCACTTAACCATCTAGCAATAACATCTTTAAGTTCATCAATCATTTCGATACCAGTCAATCTGTTAAACAGATCATTTGTCATTTGCTTTTTAAACATTTCTTGCTCTCGTTTTGAGCCTGGATACCACATTGGAAGTTTTTCAATGCATTTCCTTATTTCTTCTTTTGCTAATACCTCATAGTTATTGTCACCTTCCAAGCTTTTCAACTTATCAGCTAGTTCTTTTATAATTTCTTCTCTTTTGGTTTTGTTTTCTGGACTATCATCAGCGTAAACTGGTAGGGTCTTGACCCATTTGTTGATTTCGTCTGTTAGTTTACTGTTAGCTGTATTTTTATCTACTTTGCAAGTGCAGATTCCGCTTTTAGTTTCCGTGATTCCTTTTGATTCATTAGGTTCTGGTGGAACCTCAGGATTTAGTAGTTTTTGACTGGAACAGTCAGGTATAGTTTTCTTACAGTGGCAGCACACTTTCTGACTAGGACAAGTTGGTTGAGTCTGAAAAATGAAATAAGATGATTAATATACTATGTGAATGTAAAGGTAGATTCATTTTAGCCAGACAGGCTACATATTTTATAGATACATTAAGAAATATCTGATCTGCATTTATATAAAAAATAAAAACTGCATTTATTTCAAAAACAGCCTAATTTAATAAAAATCCATTGCCAGTGCAAGATTATCATGTTATGAACGAAATTAAGATGATTTGAAAGTCTTATTATTGCTGATGATGATGATGAATATGAGTGTGGATGTACGAAAATGAAGTGATTGGATTGTTTAAAAGGTATGAATAGATTTTTTAAACTAGCCTAAACTTAGAATGGAAAAATAAAGAGTGAGCACGATTAAATGACAATCGTAAACGTATCGAAACAGTAACGTATTTGAGATAAACTGCGCGTCAACATCAGCTTTACTGTCGAACGTTGCAGCGTTAGCGCGCAGTGTGACTTAAATACGTTACGTTTACGTGCGTCACATTTTTCGTGCTTATTCCTCTGAATAGCTATAAATATAGTTTTGGTTTACATCTATAATTGAGACGACAAATTCTAATTCTTTATTATCTAATAAAATATGACATTTGGACTAGCACTGCTATGACGATTTAATTTATAACAGATGTTGATGATGTTGATTTGACAAATAAATAAATATAGTAATCCAGGACTTACCACTACAGGGGGTTGGCAGCGTGCAAAAATCGGCACTTCGTCAGTACTCGTTGACGCTGCGAGGTTAATAGGGGAAGGTTGCTATGAATGGACCACTTAACTTTACGACCTCATATCTTAAAAAGTATATGTGATTAAATGAAACCAATCTAGTATTTATATTTGTTAGGACCTTTATTTATTATAATCAAACGCACAAACAATTCGGGCTAACACTTTCCGATATATATGAAGAAAACTAAATCTTTGGCTGTTGCCTTCTTTGGACCATGGGCACCTTCATTGAACCACTAGGTTGCCATCAATGGACTTCGAGAAATTTGTTCTAGAGGTCCAATCATGGCAACTAATTATAATTACCAATATGACTTAGTTATGCCTACTAAGAGAGTCAAACTGTACTCATACACTTTTTTTTATCCGATACACGATTTTAAACGATGTTTAATATTATTTTTCTCTGCTAACTCAAATAACAGTCGTCTCATGTCCGCTCATTTTCTAGTTCTGGAGGAAAGTCACTTTCGGATCCTTTTATTTGGACGTGTTCTTTGGCTTTTTGGTTTACTCCATCTAATCTCCGTTTCAGTGTTGAATTCGGGACTCTGGCATATATTCTGCTTGCCTCATTTACACCAACGTTTTTATTTTTACTAATTCTATAGCAAAGTTTATACTGGTTTTTCATGTGATTTTTTTCGTTTTTTTGGCGACATTCTGAAATTTTACATAAAAACAATTTAAAAATGTGGTTATCTATAGTTTTTTCTCATTAAAAAGTTACAATAAAAAGTTGCTATGATTGGACCGGTCCAACGGTAGAACTCTCTTATGGTCCATTGATGGCAACAAGGTACTTATTAAGAAAAATAAATCCAAACAATACGTGGACATCACTGGGCAAAATTGAATAACACACATGGAATCACAACTATATTACCGAATATCTCGTAATATAGCACGTAGATAAATATGAATACAATGATACTTACATGAAGTTGTTCAGAGTCAAATTATTAGATTTTGACTGTCGGAAACACACTAACACAGGTAACTCCTCGACGCGTGTCGCAGCGTAACTGAGGTAAGAGGGGGGTGCAACTGAGTCACCAAGGATCTGTTTCGACATGTTTAGTTGTTGCTAGCTTATACAGTTTTGGAAATACCTTAGTGGTCCAATGAAAGCACTGGTCCAATGATCGCAACCTTCCCCTAATCATAAATATCATGATAAATTTAATTGAAAATAAAAAAATAATGCTGGACAATCCACATAACATCATCTAGCCCCAAGCTAAGCACAGCTTGTGTTATGGGTACTAGAAGACTGACATACTTTACTTATTACATATAGAGATATTTTTTATTATAAGTACATATAAAATACCCAGAACACCCGGAATAAACATTTAGACATCGTACAAACATTTGCAAGACGGGAATCGAACCCACAACCTCCGCGTCGCATGTGGGCCACATCGGTCGTCAAAATTCAACTTGTCTTGCTTATAGATAGCATCGAACCCACGACCCAGAGCATGGAAGTCAAAGCTACTACCATCTGAGCTGTGACGCCTGTCATGTACTAGTAATACATACTACATACATACATACATACATACTAGTAATGTTATATTTACAAACATGTTTACCTTGTCCTCTCTCGCACTGAGCATCGACACACTGAAACAAAGTTATTAATTACTAGGGACTTACATACTTTTGCAATTAAACATCTAAATACTATTTTTAAACGTAATATTCTACAACGAATAATCGTTTGAAGATTTTTCGACGTTCAATCAAACGGCGACCCGCTTTATAAAACATCGGGTTTTAAGAAAACCCGGTAACATATTCAGTCTTCGGAAATTCGGATCGTAGAGACGCAATCTCCAAACGCCACCGATTTTATATTGATATCCAAGCTTCTCAAGAAATCTGCTAGAGGCGCTGCTTGGATCTCCATACAAAATCGGTGGCGCTCGGCGATTGCGTCTCTACGATCCGTGTGTGCACAAACTCGTACCTGGGGTACTGTTTAACATTATTTTTATTAATTTAGATGTAAAACGTTGAACAGTTTCTTAGTTTCACTATCTAGGCCGATTTTGATGATGGTACCTACTCACCGGGTTATCGCACGAGGTCTGATGATGTTCCCTCTTGTGCTGACAGTACCGACTTCTGATCTGGGGACACACCTGGAATACGGCCTGAGGGCTTTATTATATGACCTCAACTCTTTTTATATGACAGGCGTCATAGCTAAGTTGGTAGTAGCTCTGCCTTCCATGCTGTGAGTCGTAGGGTTTATTCTCTACCCAGAGCAAAAGTTTGTGTGATGAACGTACATGTTTGTTCTGTTTCTGGGTGTTACTATGTATGTATTTACAAAAAAACGTATAAGTATAAGTATTCTATCAGCAATCTAGTTCCCATAGTACAAGCTTTGCTTAATTTGGGACTTGAGCGTGATGTGTGAAATGTCTATG
Organism: Ecliptopera silaceata; assembly: GCA_932527185.1. Taxonomy (NCBI): domain Eukaryota; kingdom Metazoa; phylum Arthropoda; class Insecta; order Lepidoptera; family Geometridae; genus Ecliptopera; species Ecliptopera silaceata. The sequence goes on along the minus strand of OW052217.1, from coordinate 528,254 downwards.
AATATTAGATATATTGTAAAACTAGATTAACGGCCGGTTTCACGAACGATGATCAACGAAAAAATCAAATAATTACTATGTGTCAAACTCGGATCAATCGTGATTTGGGTTTCGAGAAACCGGCCGTTAGATTGCTAATGCGATTAGGAATTATAAAGATTGATTGGGAATTATGGAAAAGACTACTAGTCCGGGGTAGATAGCTTGAAAAATGACAAAAAGATAAAGAAATTAATAGCAGGATGAAACCCATTAGAAAAGGAAGAGAATATTATAAAAACATAAGGAAAAATAATTTACGGGCGATCTGAGTTCGGGAAGGGGGTGGGGGTGAGCTTTTAAGGGTAGAAAACGCTTTTTCTCGATTTCCGGCAAAACTAAAAGTCCTATGGAAAAAAGTCAAATGGCAAAGTTGTAGGTAATTAAAAGATCTAAAACTTTTGCATACACACTTTTTTCACATAACCTCAAGATGTATGTGAAAAATTCAAAAAACCAAGTTTTTGGTTTTTTATTCATATCTTTTACAAACAATTATATTTTTTCACTAAATTTGGTGAAAACTTACCTCTTTATGTCCCAAATACGCTGTAATTTATTCGATTAGAAATATATATTTTTTTCACCTTATTTTGATAAAATATCGAAAAAATATCCTTATTTTCAATCGAAAATTCATCCGTCAAAATATCAGCTTTCTTCAAAAAGTTGGTATGTTTTCTGTTCGTTGAAATATCTTCTTTTTGATAGTGAAAAAAAATATATATGTTACCATAGAAAATCTTTTCAGAAAATGCAAAAAAAAAGTTAGTGAAAAAAAAAATAGTGGGGTGAAACCCATTAGAAAAGGAGGAGAATATTATAAAAACATAAGGAAAAATAATTTACGGGTGATCTGAGTTCGGGAAGGGGGTGGGGGTGGGCTTTTAAGGGTAAAAAACGCTTTTTCTCGATTTCCGGCAAAACTAAAAGTCCTATGAAAAAAAGTCAAATGGCAAAATTGTAGGTAATTAAAAGATCTAAACCTTTTGTATGCACACTTTTTTCACATAACCTCAAAATTGATGTGAAAAATTCAAAAAACCAAGTTTTGGGATTTTTTCAAGAAATTTGGTGAATACTTACCTCTTTACGTCCCAAATACGCTGTAGTTTATTTGATTAGTTACATTTTTATTTATATAAAATCTGATTTTTAAAAGATATTAATAAAAAATCAAAAACTTGGTTTTTTGAATTTTTCACATACGTCTTGAGGTTATGTGAAAAAAGTGTGCATATAAAAGGTTTAGATCTTTTAATTACCTACAATTTTGCCGTTTCACTTTTTTCCATAGGACTTTTAGTTTTGCCGGAAATCGAGAAAAAACGTTTTTTACCCTTAAAAGACCACCCCCACCCCCTTCCTGAACTCAGATCGCCCGTAAATTATTTTTCCTTATATTTTTATAATATTCTCTTCCTTTTCTAATGGGTTTCATCCCACAATTTTTTTTTTCATTAACTTTTTTTTTGCATTTTCTGAGAAGATTTTCTATGGTAACATATATATTTTTTTTCACTATCAAAAAGAAGATATTTCAACGAACAGAAAACATACCAACTTTTTGAAGAAAGCTGATATTTTGACGGATGAATTTTCGATTGAAAATAAGGATATTTTTTCGATATTTTATCAAAATAAGGTAAAAAAAATATATATTTCTAATCGAATAAATTACAGCGTATTTGGAACATAAAGAGGTAAGTTTTTACCAAATTTAGTGAAAAAATATAATTGTTTGTAAAAGATATTAATAAAAAACCAAAAACTTGGTTTTTTGAATTTTTCACATACATCTTGAGTTATGTGAAAAAAGTGTGTATGCAAAAGTTTTAGATCTTTTAATTACCTACAACTTTGCCATTTGTTTTTTTTCCATAGGACTTTTAGTTTTGCCGGAAATCGAGAAAAAGCGTTTTTTACCCTTAAAAGCCCACCCCCACCCCCTTCCCGAACTCAGATCGCCCGTAAATTATTTTTCCTTATGTTTTTATAATATTCTCTTCCTTTTCTAATGGGTTTCATCCTGCTATTAATTTCTTTGTTTTTAAAACCTATCGAGCCTGGTCTATACTAGTAATTAAAATTGATGGGATTCCTAGTCAGCCATTATTGTCAGTATCAGTCTTGTGTGTTAAGTATCTTACAAAGTTCCTTACAAGTGGTTTGTCATCATACATCTGCTTGATAGTTTCTCTGATACATTTCTTCACGTCATTCAGGTATCTGACCTCTGGATGACGCCCGCGCCGCGATGATGACTTCAGATAGTCATAGCTGTCGTTGCGATGATCACTTTTAGTTCTGCAATGACATAAGAATAATAATAATTTATTGTAAAACTGTGTAGCGCCATCTATATCGCTACATGGACAACTCCATCGTAGTCTACGCAACAGACCAACAGATGGCGACAAGTCTAGATCGCGCAAACGAAGTTATCACGGAGTTTGAACATAAGTAATAGAACCGATGACTATCCATCGGTCCGAGCGACCTCGAGACAAAGGTCGCTCGGCGTGGAAGATCTTCCCTTTTCGTAGGAGATACTACACCTATCTCTACAACTGATTACATGAGATCTTACATTATTAGGAATACTTAAATACAGTTTACCGCTTTCGGGTGTACAATATGTCAGTTCTGAGAGCGGTCAGTAGACTTTCAACGTCATCATCATAGGCAGCTCGTATCAGCCCACTGCTGGGTATAAGCCTCCTCCCTCAAACGCCACTCTTTCCTTGGGTCTTTTGCATACAGGTCCTACCATGTACGGGAACGATATCGTCCATCCATCTGGCTGTTGGTCTGCCAAGGCCTCTTGTGTCCCCAGCAGGGACATATACAATATTCACGGACATTTCACACATCACACTCTAGTCTCAAACTAAGCAAAGCTTTTTACTATGGAAGCTAGATTGCTAATGGAATACTTATATACTTACTTTTTTTTTTTGTAATTACATAGTTACTCCCGGACACAACAAATATTTATATTCATCACACAAACGTTTGCTCTGGATGGGAATCGAACCCACGACCCACAGCATGTAGGGCCGAGCTACTACCAACTGAGCTGTGACGCCTGTCAAATAACTCTTAGATTAAAATGTCAAAACCCTTACCTTATATTATAAGGTGAAGTGTTCCCTCCCTTCTTGCTAATATTAAACCTAATATCATTATTAGTATTAGCACCAATATCTTTTGTCGGTTCGTTTTTGCTCCGTGTGTATGTTTGTATATTTTTTGTCGACGTGTCCGCTCGCTGGTCTCTTGTTGGTCTCTCTTCGCGAAGACGGATGTTTCTCACATTTTTTGACACTAAAACGAGTAATGATTGAGCTATTTGTGTTAATTCTTCAACAGCATATATCATTCAATAGCATTCTAAATTCATATAAAAAAAAACGCTAGGATCCAGGTCTAGTTTCTTGCCAGTTCTTCTAGACTCTGGTCGTGACGAACTGGCGCCTAGAATCATCTAGTTTGTAAGACGTTTCAAAGTGATCCTTGTGATTTTATTGAATAAATATAAATAAATAAATAATGCTGGACAATCCACACAACATCATCTAGCCCCAAGCTAAGCAGAGCTTGTGTTATGGGTACTAGAAGACTGACATACTTCATACAATATCATTACATAGATAGATATTTTTTATTATACATAGGTATACAATACCCAGAACACCCGGATTAAATATTTGCAGATCATACAAACATATGTATATCCCAAGGCGGGAATCGAACCCGCAACCTTCCGCGTCGCAGGCGGACCTTCGCCCGCCGCGCCACATCGGTCGTCAATGGTTTAATACTAACAATGTTTATTTTGCGTGTAGCTCAGAAGCCGTTGTACCAGTTCGGAGGAAACACTCCTCTCTGGAGAGAGAGGCAGAGGGTATCTTCGAAGAGAATGCACGAAGGGATCCATGACTTGTGAGGGCAGAGATGTGGGGGAAAGGCGACGGGTGATGGCACCTTGGAGACAAAACATTAATCATGGTTTTTATTCAACGGCGGATCCAGAGGGGGGTCTTAGGTGGACCACTAATTACTTTCCCAGATGAATCATCATCCACCTGACTTGACCCACTGCTGGGCGTAGGTCTTTCTCCTTTCCATAGCACGCGGTTCTGGGCATCATCCATCTACGGCCCACGGCATTGACGAAATCGTTAGCCAGCCATGCTGGGCGCTCGACTTTGGTAAAAATACAATATAATTCACACCTCGATCTTGCCACTCCGTCCCTCCTCTATAACTCCCTTGATAACCATAATACGACGGGACTGGGCTGAATTCTTCGCTGTAACCACCGATTTGGAAGTTACCTTGATCTGAAAAAATGTCACCATCAGAGAAACAATGTGACAATCGTAAGCGTATACTCAAAAAGCACAAAATGGGTCACAACAAAGCAACGTTCAGAAGACTAGCTGACGTTGACGCGCCATGTGATTCGAATACACTATCGTTTCAATGATCAGACTGGAAGACGGAACGTAATGAAACGGTAGACCGTTGTTGTGTTAAGATTAGGGGCAGTTGGTGAATAGATAACCTTAATTCTGTCATACATGAGGAGGGCTATACCCAGTAGTAGACGTCCATGCAAATTATGATGATAATACTTACTTCGTGAAGGCTCTAAGCGTTGTGGAGGAAACTCAGGCAGCCGCTCTGGTGGAGATGAAGGTCTGATGTTGCAATGAGCTAGCTGGAGGATGGAAGATATCATCATAACCATTTATTTGCATTTAATGTAGGTACATTACCTCAGTACATTCTGTCTCTTCAAGGCGTGCAAAATTTTTATAAAAATATGTCGTAACAAAAAAAAATTAACAATGTCAATTAGAAAAAAAATATTAGTGTTTCTGACGTTTGACTCTCAAAATTGTTACAATTTATCACCTAAGTATCTTTGATGTACTTAATGTAATATTTCTTTGATGTATAACATTAACATTGTCATAACATTTTTCAAGTATTTTTTTCAATTAATCACTTTAGGCTCCAACTATTTAACTTATCTATCTAAATGAGACATCAAGTGATACTTACTTGATAACTGCTGGTATAACGGCCATCACGGATTTGGGCGCCTGTGCTTCTACCAATACGATCCACATTCGTGTTGGTTTCCACTGAAGACTTGCTGATAGGCACTGTGTTTGTTTTAAGTGCTGGAATAAGACAAGAACATCATCTCTGACGACATCTTGACGACCGATGTGGCGCGGTGGGAAACGGTCCACCTGCGACGCGTAAGGTTGCGGGTTCGATTCCCGCCTTGGGATAAACGTTTGTACGATCTGCAAATATTTATTCCGGGTGTTCTGGGTATTTTAGATATGTTTAGTTTATTAGATACTTAGATGATGTTGTGTGGATTGTCCAGCATTATTTATTTATTTATTTATCTGTTAAGATCTAAAATCCTCCTGTGATTAAACTGATATTAAAAAAAAAGACGTGTGGCACTCGGTTGATTTGATTTGATTTGATTTGATCGGGGACTGCCGCGGCATAGCATTTTTGCTGGATTACGATGTATCAGTGTAAATTGAAATAAATAAATAAACGTTACTAAGTTCTTTTCGAAACTAACAATTTACTAAGAGTTTTACTACTTTGTGGTCTTACAGTTCTGCAGAAGGGTTTTGTTCATAAGAGTGACAGCCAAACCAGCATCCTTCAGACCCTGCACGATGGCCACCATGCCATCGCCCTCCATTCCGTCAGTTGTTCGTTGGCAAAGGAATGTGCTGGCAACATTATGACTCTTTAAATAGTTTTAAGATTTACTGTTAGATTACGCTTTCAGTGATAAGGCCGCCCGTTGTGTAACCATTTTTATTTTTTTTTTGTACAGAAAATATAAACTTAAATAAATTAGATGTACAGAGGCGAGCTTAACCCTAAGAAGAGTTCTCTTCCAGAAGAAGAGTTTTATTTTTAAAAGTTATCTGTAATTTTTTTGGTGTAACAATAAAGAGTGTAACTATCTATCAGATTCCCTTAAGACTGGATTTACAAGATTTTATCAGGATACAAAGTAATACAAAGTACAAAGTAAATAATATTAACTTTTGCTATAAGAATGTGACAAGACAACAATACATTTAGGCGTATAACCAGCTAATTTGATTAAATTAAATCATGTCTGTATTTTAAATAAAACTTAATATATAATAAGTTTTATTTATTGGTTAGCGTGGTATGAGCATGTCATGCGGAGGGAAGAAAGCCATATAACAAGAAGAGTGTTAGATATGAATGTGGATGGATGTAGAAGTAGAGGGAGGCCAAAGAAAAGATGGATGGACTGTGTGAATGATGACATGTGTAAGAAAGGAGTGAGCGAGATGACGTCTGATAGGGGAGAGTGGAAGAAGAAGACGTGTTGTACCGACAACTATAGCGTGGGACAAGGGTAGGAAGATAATGATGTCTGTATTTTAAATACTTCAATAGAGAACCAAGAAATTCTATTTCCTAAAATCCTTGGCCTGTTTTTCTCTGTTTGATCTTAAATGTTCGTCATGGTTCTCGGTCTTGTCTATTTCTTTCTAATCGAGATAGGTTTACTTTTAGGTAGTAGTGTAGTGTAAAATACAGTTGTAGCATCGACACGATAAGAAGAAGAAGATAGTAGTGGTAGTAGGTATCTTACGGTCATCTTCATAAGCCTTAGCACGGAGTAGCACAAGTCAGGCCTGTAACAGCCCTGCCAATCCTCGCTGTGGGGTCCTGGCCTGGAATCATCATCTATTATACCAACCCTATCATCATCTATTATCGTCTTGGGTACCTACGCTTCCGATTGGTACTGATTTGGATCAGTTGAACTATCTATAGATTGTTTGCAACGGTGTGTAGATAGCTCAACTGTTTCTTATGTATTTTATATGAAAATGTACATTTCGTAAATACTGTATACTTAGTCGTAAGTTTGTTTGTGAATAAAGTTATAGAAAAAAAAAATTATCATCTATCATCATCAATTATTATCTATCACCATTCATAATTAATCAATGATCTTTAACAAAGTGGAATTATACTTACATGATAGTTACCAAATAATTTAACAAAAAAGTAAAAATATATAAAAAACGGTTAGAATTTCAGATCAATTGTAAAGTCTTCTGTCAGGTTATGAAGTCTTGTGTCCGCTTTCTGTCACTTTTAAGAATAGGTTTTAGTTCCAGTCAGTAACAGAATTGCTCGAAGGAGGAATAATGAAGAACAAGGGATGAAGAATGAGACTCGTGGACATAATTTATACGCATGAGACACAAGCGTTAATTAAAATAAGTATACCAGACCCCGGATTCCGGTTAAACATCAACATTTTATAACTATTTTGTCCCTTGGTCATATTTTGAACGGAACAGAATTAAAGTAACTATACTGATCTACTTATTTAACTTAGCGGTGTATAACGTTTTGGAAAAGCTAGAGATTAGTTTAACATATTTATTAGAACGAAACCAAACACAAAGACATAATATAAAACATGACGAAAATAACAGCACCAAAATATACAATCTCAAAAGAAATAGGGACGCGAGGGAAATCTCATGTTCATGTAACATGGCATGTATTCGTTTTCATCACAAGCGGTACAGATAGGTTTCTTTCGTCGACATCTCCAAACCTTCTCCATGCATCGACATCTCATTTCTTCTTCACTATCATTATCTGTATCATCTAGAACTAGTCTCTTTCTTGCCGACTCTTTTCTCGGCCTCTCTTCTTTTGCCTTCTTTTTCGGTCTTGAAGACATTGGTGGGGGCATGTTTTGGTGTGGCGTTGAGAAGCCGACAGGATCACGGAAAGTTGGGGTGGTTTTAGTTGAACAGTACGGTCTGTTGGTTTGATTCGAGTGGAATTCTGGTGTTTGAGCAATGATTGGTCTGTCTGTGCCATCAGTTCTGTAGCTAGGAGGAGCTGACGAACGACGGGTTTTGCATGAAGTCCCGCATTGACCTGAACTTGGCTTGTCATACCCGCTTGAGCCAGTTCCGTGACTGTATCCTTCACGGTTGTATTCGAATCCTGGTTGAGGGTATTGATCAAGTCTTTGAGGGGAATGTTCTTGTCTTTGTGGAGCTTGGTCGTATCTTTGAGGGGTTTGTTCGTATCTTTGAGGGGTTTGCTCGTATCTTTGAGGGGTTTGTTCGTATCTTTGAGGAGATCGGTCATGACTTTGAGAAGATTGTTCTAATCGTTTTGAGCTATCAGGCCGGTTCGGTTCCGCACAACATCTAGCGCCTTCAGGACTTTCAAAATGGCCATGAACTGGCGCAGCTGGTGAAGGAGTCTGGCTCGAAGCTGAATAAGTAATCGGTAGCTGCTTAGTCATTTGAACTTGAGGTAAAGAAGTTTGATGAGGTTGGCAGCAAGGTGGTAATGTATCTTTTCTCATCTGACTTGCTGATTTGAAACCAGGAGGAGCTTCAGTTTCGTCTAAAGAATACCATTGTTGTTGTGACTCTGGTGTAGCATCTCTTTGACGAGCGTATTGTTCGTAAGGATCAATATCCCTTACTCTTGTACCATCTGCGATCATGTAAGAGCTTTTATTGGCTTGAGCAGGTCTATCAGAGTCTGAAAAACTGGAGCAAACTGGCATATCTCTGCTAAAATCATCGTAATCGTACGCATCCATAAAAGCTACAGATTTTCTTTTTCCTCCACCCAGAGCCACAATGTCGTTCGGTCTATTCTTTAATCTGTTTACTAATTCATCAACCATAAAGTTGATGTTTTCAGTTTCACCAGGTCTTAAAGGCATCCTCTCCAAAAACCGTCTTACTTGGTCTCTCATCTGATCGTCAGAATCAGTTACAGGACTTTGTCTTTCGATTTCATGTATTTTCTTTGCTAATGCATCTTGGTAGCGTCTTCGTCCTAATATTTCAACATAACTATCGTTAGGGAGTAACGGTAGATCTGAAAACCACTGCTCAATTTCAAGTCCTATGTTAATTTCTTCTGCCTCTATTTTTATAGTATCTTCACTTGGCAATGGAACTTTTTGCAAAGCAGCGATAACTTCGTCTATATAAGCTGCAGCGTCAATATCTTTAAGCTCTTTCCCGTGATTAGATTTTATACCGTTAATCAGCTCTTGAACTTCTTTCATTAATTTCTTTTTGAAAACATTAGCTTTAACTTTATCGTCTTCTCTATACTTGATGTAAAGAATAAAATCTTCTGCTAGATTCATTTTTTGCATTTCCTCAAAAAGCTTTGCTACATCTTTACCTGCGTGGTCTATTTTATTTGTTGGAAGGTTGTTATTGACATTTTCTACTAGTTGTTGTTTGTAAGATGATGGCCCTGCTGCGGAAACTATTAATTGATTTGTATCTGTAGTTTTCTCAATAAGCTGTGCTTTCATTGAATGCTTCTTATTCACCAACTCTTTCGACTGTGGTAAATAGTTCAATAATTCTTCTAGTTCGTCATCTAAAACGTCTTGATAGTAAAAAGGGTTGTTCATAGTAGCTGGGTTCATTTTTAATTTAGTAATAGCTTTCCAAATTCCATTGTAAATTCCTAACCTTGCTTTATCTGCCAACGCTTCTTCTCCAGGACTTGAAGTTGCTATAGGTATCTGTTGCACCCAATTTTTGACGAAATCATCGTACTCGTCATTTAGCTGTTTTATCGATGGTGGTTCAATAGACAATGTACCTTTACTACCTGTGTTCGTACAGCAGCTCTTTTTATCTGTATTACTTGGACATTCAAGCCTAGCAGTAGACTGAAGACCTTCAGTATTTGCAGCGTTTCCTTTACTAGGTCCTGAGGGAAAACTGGCGGGCCCACTCAATCTTCTATTAGAATTAGAAGCTTTATCTCTTGGTGGTTCCATCAAACTAGTACTAAGACCTTGCGGTTGGCGCACTCGACTTGGCGCCATTGCATATTCCGTTGTAGGTACTTTTTTATTTGGCGTTGAAGTCACGCCCATCGATGCGTTGAATCTATTCTCTGTCGTTTCATTATTAACATTTTGAGGATCATGAAATTGAGAATTATCACAGCAAGATTTTTCAGGTATAGCAACGCCAGGTTTCTTACTTTGATTCATGAATTCGTTACCAGTTATTATGGTAGTACCAGTATGTTTTCCCTCTGTATTAGTATTTGCCTGTTTCTGTGGTATAAATTGATCGGGACTGCTGTACCTTCTACCTTTACTAGTGCTTTGAACTGCTTCTGGTTTTATATCTGGCATCGTGATATTAGCATATTGACAGCATGGTTTTGATTGGCCAGTCTGTTGCGGCTTTGTCAACATTGGTACTGGAACACTTTTTATCCTCTCCATCAGCTCAGAAGCTCGGTCTATAGTATCCAAATTATATTCTCCAACAACTTTGTTTATCCATTTAAATATCTGGTACTTTAAATGTTCTAATTCTTCCGCATCTGTTTTCTTGGTTGTTGGGTTTAGTTCTAAATACTTATGCCTGTCAACTATGTCTCCTGCTAGGTCATTGATGACTACTTGTTTGAAGCTGGCATCTATTGCATCAAACCCTTCTATAGTTGCAGACCATTCATTAATCTTCTGAACTATATGACTTGTATAGGTATCGAGATTCGCATCAATATCGCCTTGCGATATTCCTTCGATGGTACAATCTGTATCATTTATAGTTTTTTCTTGATTCGTATTTTGTAACGAGTTTTGTAATACAATAAACGTCTGCGATTTTGGTTTTCTGATACAATTTGATCTATCAAATATATCTTTTAAGTTGTAGATTACATTGTTAGCAAAGTAGATGGCTTGGTGCTCAGGAATGCTTACAAAGTCTGCGAGCATTCCAAGTACATCTTCTTTAACGTCTTCAATATTACCGTGCCTTATCATTTCTAATGAATCCATTAGAATTACCGCCATTTCTATTTCGATCTGTTTTAATGTTTCTGGACATACTTTTAAGTGAAATTTGTCAGAAAACTCAGTTATTTCTTCTCTGATGAAGTGTTTTAATTCTTTTTCAGTTGGTTGAATGTATTTGCATGGAAATTCTGAAATTCTTCTCCACCGTCTCCTACTGTGGCTTGAAGTAAATATATCTTTAATTTTCCTCATCAGTTCTGACACCAAACGATTCAAATAAAACCTTTTATTGTGACCACTTATATCAATTGGTATATCTTCTATTATTTCAATGATATCAGCTTTCAGTGTACTGTCACTGTTATATTTTATCTTATTAATGATCAGGTTTCTAACTTTGTTCGCAATGCTGATAAACAAGTGGTTTTTTTTGACATCCCTGCCCAGGTAATCTATTGGTTTGATAGGTATATCGTTTAACCACTCTTTTATTATTTCGTCAACACAGTTTTCTTCATGATTGGTTTTGTATGGGTGTAAATCTGCCCTGTATACGTTTGTAGGATTGTTGCTAATGAACATGTTGTGTCGTTTGATTTTCGATATCAGCTCATTAGACAGTTCTCGAGTGAAATTCTTCAAATCAATTTCGGAGTAAAGCTGATCTTTAATGCATCTGCCGATTTTGATTTTGACTCGTTCACTTCTATCTGTTTTATGTGCTTTTCTTAGTTTTCTAAGCAATCGACTGCGTATTACATTCTCTCTATCTAAATCCGGGCAAGAAGTTAACTCTTGTATCAGTTGTACTATTTCTTCTCCGAAATCATCGTTCACTCTCAATTCCTCTTGACTCTTGCTCTTTCTTTTGTTTTTTACTTTCTTACTCTCTTGTATGTCTACCGAGCTGAGGCAAGTTTGGACGGATTTTCTTATCTTGAGTGTCAAATCCAAGGCTTTTGTCGTTTGTATAGATTTGGATGAGTTATGAGCTCCGATAGCTTTTTCTGGTTTCGCATCAGAATTTGATGATGACGGGGAGAGAGGGACAGCTACCTGAAACAAAGAAGCTATCAAATATCTAATTGAATCACCTCAACAATATTGTACAATGGTTTACTAATTCATCTGCATTATGTTGGATATCAGCTATTTTCATATGTTGTATTTCATTAAAGTCAAACTCAAATATACTTTGTTTTTTGTTCTTACTAGAAGATTCTAGAGAATAAGGCAGATTCTTCTCTAATTTAAATACTAACATTTTTCATACATGGTTGGACTCTAGGCACTGTAGTTACTTCTTTCGAAACCATTGGAATCTCAGCTGTAATAATTTAATTAATTAATTTAATTTGAATTTATAAAATAGTATTTTTGACTTCTATGTATAGGATAAATGGTACATACCTTGTGTTTCCATATTAACAGAGTGTGTTACCTGAAATAATAGACAAAAATAAGATCACGACTTGAAAACTTGTCCAAGATCTTTTGATACCTATCTTGTCAAGTCAATAATATACCTAATTAGCTTTGCGCTTAACTGCTACTCACAGAATTCCTAATAATCTAGCTTATCTTGTATTTTGGAATGAAAGAAACGTACAGTTAAGTCAGCGAAACGCTTCTGTTCCGGTGGTAGATGGTCGTATCTCTCCTTGATTGTAGGGCAGATGGGATGGCTGTATGGCTGCAAATATTGAAGATTAAAAAACTTGAGAGATGTCAAGGGACACCCGGATGAAACTAAGTTCTTAATTTAATAACTGGCTTGCTTTCAGGAACACGCGCACGCCGCACGGCTTTTGGTGTTAATTTTCCGTCTAGCCCCCTTTCGCAACACGCGCTTAGGAACATCGATCCAATAACATACTTAGGCACAACGATTAAGGTGTCCAATAACAGGAAGTGTCTTTAAAACCTTACAACTGTACATCTCAGTATGATATATGCAACACTGTAAAATAACACAAAAGATAACGAAAAGACATCCTCTGGATTCTGTTCTATGAGAAAACTTAAGGTTAACTTTGATTGAACCGCATAGTTGGCGATTGCCTGAATGACAAAATTGCTCATTATGAGGTTGAGCAGAGCTAAGCTTTTACTAATTCTGGAGAACTGAAATCTTTGATATGAGTCGAAGTTACAGTACATGAGTGAACTTACATAAGTGCTGAAGTTCCTAATGCTCTCTTTAACCCTTTTGGAGACTTCCCTCACATATCGAACGTCATAACTCCGTCCGTAAACTCTCCTGTACTCCGACTCTTCGATCCTTCTCCTGGTCGGAGATTCCTCTGGTGTTCTGATGGTTTCTGGTTCGTTTCTTCTGCAGCTTCGAGAAGGCCTTTCATAGTTTTGGGTTGAAGACTCGCAGCGGGAGGGAGATGCGCTTTTTAGGTTCTTTGCTGTGAAGAATACCTTGTTATTTAGATCCAAGTGTGGTGTGTCTTATAAGTTCTTCCAAGTGTGTATTATATCTGTAATCCTGGTCAGTATGCGTGTGTTGAGTTCCATCATATTATTGTCACGGTTTTGACGTAATTGAAATGTAATAAAACATTTTAGAACAACCCAAGTTTTTAGCATTGTTCTGAGAGCAGCTGAACTGATTAGAATAAACCTTAGAAGACCTACTTCATGAGCGATAGTCAGTCTTTTTATTTTTCTGATGAGAAACTTTACAGCATGGATGGATGAGCTAAAGTGGTTGCAGCAAAGCCGACTGACGAAGCAACTACAATAGAACTTTACTAAACTGTTTTTCAACTGAGTGTAATTGATGAGCCTCTCCACCATCTCTGCAGAGCGCTCGGGCGACATGCTGGGGTACTTCCGCAGCGAGTTGGCAAAGGCATCTGGAGAATGAGATGCTCGGGGGCTGCATACAGACCCTGAGAAATGAAAACCTTAAAATGAGGAAAACCAAGAACCATGCAAAATTAATCATTTTGCAGATCATCCACTGCAGATAAAAGCAAAGACCTATGTCTTTGCTGTTGACAAAAAGAAGAAGTTGATACCTCGATCAGGCCAAGACATGCCTCCTCTAAAGGAGTTATTATTCCTCGTGGGACTGTAGTTGTTTTCACCGCTGCCGCAGCCACCGACCTCGAAGTTTCCATGACCTGGCCAAGATATTGTAATGTTTTTAATATCCTTCCGTAAATTCCGCGGATTAATAACAACAAATAGAAAGAACTGTAGAAACGGCTATATAATGGATAGTATATTAAGATAAATAAACTAAATCTACAGTAAACTGACCTGGACAAAGCTCTGCCTTCTGTGGTGGAAACTCTGTCAGAGTGACCGGTGGTGACGTTGGAGCGAGGTTGCAATGAGCCATCTGAAATTGTAAATTCATCATCTAGGGTTGGTATTACAAGAGCTACATGAATTACCCAACTGCCTCTGACGTAATTTTGAGCAGAAGAAGCCTCATAGCATCTATAGGTCTCGTTCTTACTTTATAAATGCTGGCATATCTTCCATCAACAGCCTGAGCTGATGAGTCGCAGTGGCTTCGATCCTGGGCTTCAGGACCATGCTGGACTATCTCTGTCTTCTGCGTGGACTGGACGTAGGTTGCTGGCGCTTGGTTTGTATGTGAAACTGTAAAACAGTTTAAAATATTTTTGGCTTAAACTATGTGTGGTTAGTGCCATTCATCGCTACAGAAAACGCGCAGACGACCGCTACAGAAGCAAAAACTTGCTTTGGAATGAAGATATTATCAGTTCTAGCTATACTTTTAATTGTCTCCAAATTCGCGCTATCACGACGCCTAGTGTGACCAGCTTTAAATTGAACTTGCCATTTTGAACCCCAGTATTTGGCATCAGGGTATACTGCCTGGGTCCATCCAGCAACGTCACACAAAGAGCCGCATCATGCATTCCTCTGACCACCGCCACCATCCCATCAGGCAGCTCCATAGTTTAGGGTTTTTTCGTTGAAGAACGATGCTGTAATGTAACAGGGTAACTGGAATAGCACATTTAACCCATGCTGGTTATGTTAAATGTGCTATTGCAGGTAAAATATATGATCTCTCATAATCAGTCGGGTTAACCCGTCTGAACCGAAGATATCAAAAACTTACCTACACAAAAACACTTAGATACATTTTATTAATTTCCGAAGGTACTTATAGCAAGATTAATTATTATGGATAAACATTTAGATTTTGAATTTATATGTTGGCGGAAATTATTACAAAAATATTTCTTTCATTGCTTGACAGAATAATCAGAAAAAGTCATTTTTCTGAAAGGAAATGAGTCATGTGAAACCTCTGATTTTCTGATTGTCATTACCAGGCGTTGTCAAAATTCTTTAGAAACTTTAGATTAGATTTGGTTTAGGTTTTTGTAAAAAAATATGAAAATATTAAAAATTTAGAAAAAATAAAAATTCAAGTGATAAAATGGGCTATGATAAAGAAATGGTTGCTTTTGTGCATGACGGTGCTAGGGATGGGATGGCCATCACTATATTCGGTAAGGGTCATGTTTGGGCTACTAGTTCTTTTTAGGGCTTCATACCCAAAGGGTAAAACGGGACAATATTACCGAGACTGCGCTGTCCATTTGTCTGTCTATGTGTCTGTAATTTATGGACGCCCCCTTATACTATTTTGGTCCATATAATCATTTTTTTAAACAACAGTCTAACGCGTTTAAGTAAGAGAACCACATTTTGAGAAATCTCACGTGAGATTGGGGGATGGGGGAGGGGGTTGAATAAAATCTCACGACATCTCACCAGGGGGGAGGGAGTGACAGAAAATTGTAAAAAACACCTCACGTAATTTATGAACGCCCCCTTATTGATGTTTTAGGTTCCCTAAAGTCAATAGACAGTATGAAACGTGTACCCAGCCGCATACCAATCAGCGTCCTGAATCCGTACCATCATGAGAGAGACAGTGATATGGAATACCCCACGAGAGACAGAGAGCCCTTCGAGCAGGAAGTGGACGTGAGATATTTGAAGAATATCAAGAGACTCAAAAATCGGGTCAAGTCGTCTTATGTAAGTTATAAATATTCACGGACAGTTCACAAATCACGGTCTAGTCCCAAACTAAGCAAAGCTTGTATAATCGGATCTAGATTGCTGATAGAATACCTATATTATTTATTTTTTTTGTAAATACATACGTAGAATACATAGGTACACCCAGACGCAATAAATATTTATGTTCATCACACAAACATTTGCTCTGGGTGGAAATCGAACCCACGACCCAGCATGGAAGACAGAGCTACTACCAACTGAGCTGTAACGCCTGTCAAGTTAAATTTATGTGTCACCAATGCTTTAAAACAAGTCATCTGTAGCTCTACCATGAGTTTTTACTATACTATAATACTATACTCGCTAGCGTCTGTAGTTAAAAAATGTATGAAGATTTGTACAGCGCCTCTAGCGGATAGTTGGGTACTAAAATTCGTAATACTAATATTGACGTAACTACTGTAGTAAAGTCAGGCGATTTTACTGTTACAACTCATGGTAGAGGTAGGTACAGAGTTTTCTGTCTATCTTACTTGCCTGTTCTGATCCCAACAGTCGTGCAACCAGCAGCTGTGTCCAATGATCCAGGGGCGCATGGAGCAGCATCAGTTGGAGCGCCACTCCTCAGGGTACAGGAGCCAAGGCCGGCACTGCTGTCGGGAACGGGATGCTGACAGCCAGACTGTATGTATTTATTTATCTTTCTTCGCTTTAGTAGAACATTAATTTTCGATCAAAATTTATTCATTCTTCATTAAAGTTTATTCTACATTAAAATTTATCAATGAGTCAGTCAAAGAGTCAAAACTGCTTTATTCCGTAAAATCACAAGGATCATTTAGAATCGTCTTACATACTAGGTGATTCTAGGTGCCAGTTCCACGCGGACAGAGCCTAGAAGAAACTTACGGCCTGGTTCCTACCGTTTTTTTTATATGATTCTTCTTACAAAGAATTACTATTAAACTAAATTAAACTAAATATTTCATTAAATTTATAAATTTTTATCAAAATTTATCATTTTTTATAAATAACCAGCATCACTTGCACAATCAGATATAATTATCTAAGTAATTAGTAGTAAACTGCTATGTAACTTCTTTACGACTTTACTGTAAGTTACAACAATGATGATTAGAAACAAACAGATGACGTTTAAAAGAATGAAGCGTACAAATTCTAAAGCCAGCTTATTTTTCAGGTAATTTTACCAACGGCCTCAAGACATCGCAGTTCTACAAAGGCTGGACCTAGTGTGACAGACACGCATTCCATCCAAACTAATATAAACAATACTACTAGTGAGATGACGTTTGACAATAAATATAATTTCAATAACAACTCCTACATAATACCTAATACCAATTATAGGAATAATAACAAAAATGATGAAATGAATCTAAACAAACATGGTTGCGACGCTAGAGAAGATGGAATGAGATGTAATAACCGAAATTTAGATAATAACGTATCAGATGATAATATACTTTTGAAAAGAACAGAAACTAGAAGTCTAATAACACCAAAGAGGAATATTTACAAAGACTATATTCAGAAACTAGTCAAAGAATGGATCCAAGAAGTGCCAATCTACCCAAACCTTGGTCCAAATAGCCACTTTAATAAAGATACTATTATTAGCGATTTAACTGAAAAAATTACGAATCATTCAAATGAAACCAATACTATGGAGTATGATAAAAAAATACAGCATGATATTGACAATTCTCTCAACAATATCCCAATGTGGTATCCTGGAGCAAAGAGAGATCAAGATGATTTCAAAAACAGATTAAATGAAAACCTTCTAAATAAAATCAGAGACGTAAATAATAAATTGCTTAGCGATACCAACAATATTAATAATAATACAGAAAGATTAAGCCGATCTAAAACCAAATGTTCATCGCGTAGTCCTGATGAAGTAGAAGAAGAAGTTAGTGATTGGCTATCAATGATAAAATTCAGAAAAAGTAGTGGAAATCAAATGGACGTTGATAAAAATGAAATAACAAAGGCCATAATCAAAAGAGTTGCACCATTGCTTAAAAAGCCGATTAACTCGTGTCACTATAAGATTAGCTTAAAAAGCGCAATTGTTGAAGTACTAAACGATCTCCCCATTGGTGCTAAGTGTTCTAGAAATAAAAACCTCCACATTCATAGATTTGCCGAAGATTTAGCTAATAGATTACTTAGTATAAAAGCTAAAGCTGAAAGTGATACTAAATACCCAAATACACAAAGGACTATGTACCATACTAGCGATGTTTGGGTTCGAAACACTAAAAATGATTTTGAGGTTATAATAAATCGAGAAATCTGTAAATGCCTGGCAAATACAAGATTCACTCACTACGATGACGTAAAAACAGAAATTTCGAATATTTTCTTGAACTATGTTGATTCAGTAGACCCAGTTGAGGAGTTTGATCTCATCAAAGAAATAACTGCTGTTTTGAAAAATGCATCTAATATACCTGTTTTTCTAGCGTCAAACATTGCACAAAATATCATACGAGAAGTTAAAAGTGCGCTGAACGAAGCATACAATAATGTCTCAAATATTAGACCAACAGTCACTAGAACAGTTTCAGTTTACACATCTGAAGAAAAATGTTGTCCACAAAGCTACCCAGTGACATCTACACCACAGAATAAGAAACAGGAGCCTGTATCTAAACTGAATCCTGAAGAAATAGAATACGAAAAAAATGTTGGTAACCTAATAAGAGCTTGGATGGAAACATTGCCTGAACAATTTAATGGCCCAGATGAAAAAGAATTCAAAGAGACAATAATTAAAGATCTTGCCGGTGAGATTACAGATGAAGCTAAACTTGAGCAGTTAGTTTCAGTAGATGAAAAAGAAAAGTGGCTAAAATATCTAGTTTATAAATGGTTACATAAACTAGACGTTTTTGATTTAGAAGAAGTCGTACCTCAAATTGAAGACTTGCTTAAAAGAGTTAAAGATATACCTGTGCCTGTATTAACTAGACCTCAACATGGTAACCGTCAAGCTTTAGCCAATCTACAACACTTGGAAAGTGAAAAAGGATGGGAAGAATATTTTGTACCAGAAGGAAAAGATATCTTAGAAGATGAAATATCCATATGGATGAACGAACAACCACCAAACACTTTTGCTACCGATAAAAATACCAGAAATACTAAAATACAAGAACTAGCAAAAGTATTACAAAATAAATTGGCAAATAAGCGTCCTGAAAAAGAAATTCAAAAAGATCTAGCGAAATGGTTAACTCAAGTTGTCAAGCCAGAGAAAAAAGCAAACGTTAAAGTTTTAGCAGATAACCTTAAAAATCGAGTGGCAAATTTACCTCAAGATGCAACCTTAATAGCTAATCGTGATAAAAGGTTACAACAAAGAGCAGAATATTTAGAAGCAAAGAAAAATCCCAACATTCAGCCTGTTAAAAGCAAAACAGATGATGAAACTTTAAACATTGACAGAACAATGCAAAACTTTATTGTTAAATTTATCGAACACAATTACGACGTAGATGATCCGATGGCGCGTAAGGCGTTTAGCCATTTACTAAAAACAAAACTACAAAGATTAAATCCACCAACTCGAAAAGAAGTTTATGATAGTTTTGCTAAATCAAAAACAACAGATAAGCTTTGTCGTGATAAATTGGTCAAAGAGTTAGAATACATTAAAGACATATCAGATTGGTTGAAGAATATACCAATCGATCCTAGTTATAATACTGTAGGTAACAAAGAACGAGTTGATTTTGTTAATGATCTTGCAAGAAACATTTTAGAAGTAGAAGAACAAAGAGAAGAAAACCCCGACGCAATGGATTACAACATGTACATGGCTTCCATAATTAGCCAGTTTTTAGTTCAGCTGCCCATTATGGAAGAGCATAAAAATGATAAGTACATGATGTTCATGATAGATCAACTCGTCGGAAAAGTAATTATACACCGAAACAAACCAAAAGAACGGAGCTCCATGGACACTTCTGGCGTACACGACGATAACATTGGAGATTTCATAGAAGAATTTATTCACATAAATGGAAGTCAAATAGCAAACGATGAAATAAAATTAGAAGCTTGGTCGGCACGCCTTTTAAATGAGATTAAAAAAATGGTTCGTGAGAATTCAGATCCAACAGCATTGTCGAAAGCAGAAGTTTACAATAGACTTATCACCGTCCCTTTGCCTGGTGATGAATCTGTCAAACAATTTGATAACGAGATCGAATATATCAAAGAAATTTCCGAGTGGTTAAAGAATCTACCTCTTCTTCCAATAGATGGTACTGATGAACAAGAAAGAATTAAAATGATTTGTCAATTAACTGAAAAGATTACGGAAAGAGAAAATAAAAAAATCAACAATCCTAATGACACTAAAACAGATGCTGAATTCTCTGAATATATTTCCAAATGGATATCAGACCTCTCTTTAGATGAGAGTCACGAAGTAGTTGCAGCAGTTGTTATACAGCAACTTATAAACAGGATAGAAAGAGTGAAAACAAAACAAGAAAAACCTAGCTTTGATTTTTCTAACGAAAAGATAACTGCACAATCCACTCAAAATACTTGCACTAAGAAACGAAGCTCTAAAACAATTAAATCAAAAAATAAACAAATAAAAAACCCGGCTAATGCTATAGTGGATGCTATAGAGAAATGGTCAAATTCATTGCCTATTAAATCAGATGATGAAAAACTGGTCAAATCAATGAAAGACGGTGTCTCCAAGAAACTGTTTCAAACTGTTGGAGAACTAAGCATTGATCCTGTAACCTTCAATAATGACCTTTTGTATCAAGATATACTAACCGATGAAATTGATGCTATAATTGAAAAGTTACCTCAATGCCCAGACCTTCAATGCAATAAAGACAAACTAAGAACAGATTTAGTTCAAAACATCGTTGAAGCCCATCAGTCTATAAAAGAGAATTGCGCTGGTGAATTTTACAAGCAAAAACTTGAACACATTATTGAAGCCTCTATACCGCATCCTGTAGAAGCAAAACGTGCATATGACCCTGGTTTTGAAATATACAAAAGCCGATTAGCTGATATATTTATTTTAGAAAATTTTGACCATGCCAATGACGCTGTAAAACTTAAATACGAAAGAGGAATAAAAAACGAAATCGATAAATACTACGACAATGCTAAAAATAAGAATGCTATACCGTTAACAAAAGACGAAATCTATAATGAATTATACAGTGTTCTGTTCAAAGTTCCTATACCTAATGAGCTATCTGTAATAGGAGAGGTAGAAGAAATAAAAACACGATGCGAAATCGACAGTTGGTATGAGCAATTACCATTGAAAGAAGCAGATGGAATAAAGGAATTATTAGAAAGTGATAAAATATTAGCAACCTTAGCCAAGAGAATACATGAAATTGAAAAGACCGAGTCTAAACCAGCCGATAAAATACATAAAGAAATAATGAAATGGGTGGTAAAATTTCCTCTGTTGCCCGGAGAAGAAAGCAACGCTGAACAATTTGCAAATAAACTGCAAGACATATTGAAATCGTCGGCCGATAAAAGAAAATGTATTAAAACGGAACCAGGTTCTAAAAGTAAAAAAGGAAAAAAAGTTAAATCTAAAGAAAAGATCAAAGTAAGCCAAGATAATAGTCAAACTCCTGGACCCAGTACTGATGGAAAAATCTGGGAAAGTTTAACAGAACCTGTCAAACCTAAGAAAAAAGCCGCTGAAATCATAATTGAAGTTGTAGAAGCTTGGTGCAACCAACTTCCTGTAATCGCAACGACCCCAGAAGAAGAAGAAACCGCAAAAATGATAAAAGAAAATCTATCTACGAAAATAATTATCAAAATTAGCGAACTCAATATGAACCCTGAAACGTTTAATGATGATTTCCAATACGACGATTTGCTTGATGAAGAATTAGATACCCTATTAGCTACAGTTCCAACTTGTTGTGATTTTGAAAGGAGTAAAGCTGCACGGAAGTTGCAACTTAAAGATGCGATTAAGTCAGTCAAACCACTATTTAAAGAAGAGAAAGCTAGTCATCAATACAAGCAGGATTTGAACACGACCGTTGCTAAAGTTTTGGGTAAACATCAAGACAATACAGCAGAAAAAGAAGCATTATTCAAAGACTTAACAGAAGAAATAGTTGATAATTTCGTACAGTTAAACTACGATAAAGATGATGATGAAGGTAGACAAGCTTTGAAGGCAAAAGTACATAATGCAGTTATACAGTTCCTTGCTAATATCGAAGACAACAAAGATGAAGCCCCATTGGATCCGTTGATGCGCTGTAACCAACTTCTGTGTGAACTTGCAAAGGTTCCAGTCCCTAATGAAGAAGGTTTGAGAGAAGAAGTTGAAGAAATAAGAATGAAAAACGAAATAACAGAACTTTTTGATGAGCTTTCCATATCTGACAAAACACAAGATAAAAAAAAATTGATAAACCAAGTAAAATCCAATTTATCAAAAAAACTAAACGACATTGAACGTACTGGCTATAACTTAGACACTGAAACCAAAATGAAACAAGAAGTTGTTAAAAGTTTTAAAAAAGTTAATAAAGAAATAAAACCAGAGAAGGTATGCGAGTTTGTGAATAAATTAAAAGGTAATGAAAAGATTCGGAGAGCTCCAAGAAAAATTAAGGCTGATACAACTTGCGGAGATTGTAAAACGGTCTGTGGCGACAACAATCAAGTCAAAGAAAATGTCAACGAAAGTAATCCAAGCTACAAAACCAATTCGCCTCAAAATAGCGCAGGTACACATGAAAAACCATCTCAAAACACAATAGAAATGAAAAGTTGTTTAGAATACAGACAAAACCTTCAATCCTCATCAGTTGCATCTCAAAACATTGATACATCAAAACAAAATCTATCTAGATCGAAAACTGGTGTAGAATGCGCCTGTGAAAATGAGAATTCTAAAAGCAAGATGGCGGATAATCCAGAAGGAAATGTAGACAGCACTGATGAGGCAGAAAGATGTCTGTGCGGTGGCACGAGGAATTGCAGAAGACCATGTTTCATGCCTATGCGTTGGTTCTGCAACGGTTTTGAAGATATTCCCATCTGCAGAATGCCAGCCGGATTCTTTTATTATTGACTTCGTAATTGTTCTCTTTTGTTGCAGAAATTCGTTACAAAATAAAGTTATTCATACTCGTATTATTTTGATTTATTTAACTACACGCTATGTACCTTAAGAAAATGCTGAATATGTTTTTTTTAACAGAATCTCATCATAGGTAGTAGATAGGATAGGTACTAGTATCTAAATAGACATTATAAACAAAAAGTTAAACATCTGCTACTTTTCAAATTTTGTATATTCCTAAGGTAATATATATAAAACGCCGATAAGCTTAGGGCTTATCGGCGTTGGGTCCCGCTGTTCGCTTTCCGTTAGGTAGGTTAGTATGTTGAGTCGCCTGAAGACAAGACATGGCCACTTACTTTCTATTATTATGTAGTGTTTGGGACTTACTTTTTACAGTGACATCTATCAAAGAGTAGCATTACCTAAACGCAAACTAGACTCTACTTGTTAATAGATGACAGTACACACTTTATGTAACCAGAAATAATTAGTTATAAATTAGTTAAATATTTTTCAACAGTATTTTGTCTCAAAAGTTAATATCTGTACTAAATGTTTTTACAATTTGATTTTAATTTATTAAATTGTGATATAATGGCTGAATATAGTACTGTCTGTGGTCTAACGATGTTGATGTTGCAAAAAAAAGTTAACGACCGACGCCATGACAGGTCACGTGATGTAAATTTCTGTCGGACATGCGCGTAATCGTCGATTTGCTGAATATTTCGAGTGATTTTCAAAAAATTGACTTTTTCCTTGCAAAAACCAGTGATTTATTTAAACTGTGATCATTATCGTACATCTCGTGTTGAAAACAGTGTGTGGATATACGTATTAAAAGTGTTTAGACGGTTCGTGCAAGGAAGTCGGATCAACAAAGGTCGTTTTCTTTACACGGTAATGTCGCCTACATTTACTCGAAATACTCTCTTGTTGCTTTGTTTTATTTGTACTTGCACGCACTTTGATGCGTCGGGTTTTAGTTCTATTTCGGTAGGATGGCTCGCTTTCTCTTGCATGACATTTTTGACAAACTTATAAATAATTTTCACGTCTCCGAAATCAACATTCAAGTGTTATAAACCTAGCCATCGTATAATAAAGCAAGCACCTTGAGATTGTAGAAAATATGTAAAATAGCCTGCGATTCGTAGGTCTAAAGTGGTTGTCAGGGTCTGCACTTAAGTCTAATTTGGTGATACTAGTGATGACATCATATTGCGAAGACCAGTTGACATACAGACTTACATACAGTTTCTCTTTACAGCTAAGTACAGCGTGATTCACTGGCTTTCTATTTAAGAATAAGTTTAAATAAACAGCTGATCACCATAACAAGAAGAGTGTTAGATATGAATGTGGATGGATGTAGAAGTAGAGGGAGGCCAAAGAAGAGATGGACTGTGTGAATGATGACATGTGTAAGAAAGGTGTGAGCGAGATGACGTCTGATAGAGGAGAGTGGAAGAAGATGTGTTGTACCATCAACACATAATGTAGGAAGATGATGAAACAGCTGATAACACCACTGGTCTTATGGCATGCTAAGGTGTCATGATTTCTTGGTCTGGTAATGCCAGTGAGTCAGGTTTGTATGCTGTAAGCTTGTTCTACACTTGAATATAGATTTAAGACAGAGTTTCAAGATCATCATCTTCCTACCCTTGTCCCACATGTGGGGTCGGTACAACACATCTTCTTCCACTCTCCTCTATCAGACGTCATCTCACTCACTCCTTTCTTACACATGTCATCATTCACACAGTCCATCCATCTTATCTTTGGCCTCCCTTTACTTCTACATCCATCCACATTCATATCTAACACTCTTGTTATATGGCTTTCTTCCCCCCGCATGACATGTTCATACCATGCTAACCTATTACTCTTCAACTTGTCCGTTATGGGCAAATATGTTAATTACATACAGAGTTTCAAGATCATGAACATATTGATGTTAACTTTGTTCAATAAATGTAACATATATCATATATCATGTGTCACAGCTCAGTTGGTAGTAGCTCTGCCTTTCATGATGGAGGTTGTGTGTTCAATCTCTACTGAGAGTAAATGTTTGTGTGATGAACATATAAATATTTGTTCTATGTCTGGGTGTTACTATGTATTCTTTGTAATTACCAAAAAAATGTATAAGTATATATAAGTATTCTATCAGCAATCTTATTCCCATAGCACAAGCTTTGCTCAGTGTAAGACTGGAGTGTGATGTGTGAATTGTTTGTGAATATTTTTTTGTATTTGTTACTTTCCAGGGCCTCCTTAAGCTCGCACTCAGGCAATCTTAATTTTTACCGGCTTTGTGTAGTTCATATACAGCCATCTACTATCTATACTTGTTTTAAAGCAGTAAAGAATATCATTTAATACTAAAATTAATTTGAAGAATATTTCTAATTTGCTTTAATACGAGCTGTAAACTAAATAGCTTTGATAAGCCTAATCAGTATATATTAGGTTTGTATAAAGTTATTTTATTACAATAATAATAGGTTAACATTTGCCTTGAATAATGAAACTCGCTTATCAGGTTCATTAAAATATAACCCATACATACCCATAGTACAAGCTATGCTTAGTTTGGGACTAGAGTGTGATGTGTGAAATGTCCGTGAATATTTATTTATTTCATTTATTATTAAAATGGTATGTAGTGATATGTTCCGACATGAGACAGATCACAGGTTATTCCACAATGTTGATGAATTATGTCAAATAGATATAAATTAATATTCATGAACACATCACACTCAGTCCTAAACTAATCAAAGCTTGTACTATGAGAACTAGACTGCTGATAGAATACTTATTTACATATTTTGTAAATATGTAGGTACAAAGTAACACCCTCATACAGAACACACATTTATTTTCAGCATGCAAACACTTGCTCTGGGTGGGAATGGAACTCACAACCCACTGCATATTACCAGAGACTAGTAATAAATAGACTGCCAATCTCATACAAAAAAACGTGACTCGGAAAAAGGTGAAATCCGAGAGTTGTAGTGGCTTATTTCTAGATGGCGCTGTATTCCGATCAAACCTATGGTATAAATCATTGTTTACGATCACCTAAAAATAAAATAAAAATGTTGGTGTGCACTAACACAGAAATAATACAGATTTTTTGGCTTTTAGTGCTGTTAGGATAATTTTTACGATAATTTTTCAGAGCCATCTAGAAATAAGCCTAGAGTGTTTTGTGTGAAATGTCCATGGATTTTTTTTTAACTTATTTTATTAAATTCACTTTAATCCTTTAAAGAAGATTAAAAATGAGAGTATAACGATCTATTATATAAAAAGATAGCGCAGATTTGATGTATCGATTCCATACATAATGATGACTTAAAGTCAACACTAACTTTTTATAATATAGGGGGTAAATTAAATACATTAATACAGAGTATCACCTATACACAGAACAAGCATTAGTTAAAGGCAAAATTTGTCTCAAAGTTATTATAAAATATGTTAGTTCCAAACATTATTTAGTGTAGTGTGGGATGCCCAATTATTGATTTTGGAAGGCCATGCTTATCCAATTAAGTTATTAGACACAATAGCTCAATATGCAATAGCTTAAAGGTTTCCGTGCCTACTACTCAAGATTATAAGTATTCGTTTATTTTACGTTTACGATTTACATTGCGCGGCGACACAGCAGTTTTAGATTATACTTTGTACGTAATTCAAGGCGGCCGCGCAGTGTACACCAAAAACACAAGTATTTCACTTTTTCGTTGTAGTCTTACATTTTATTGATGCTACAATAGTTAAGAGGTGTATGTTTGATACCCATAGCAAGACATTTTGTTTGTCTCCTACTAATATTATAAATGCGAAAGTTTGTATGGATGGACGTATGTTTGTTACACTTTCACGCAAAAACTACTGAATGTATTTTAATGAAACTTTACTATAATGTAATTTATACATCAGAGTAACACATAGGCCATAATTTATAGAGATATAAATAAATAATGCTGAACAATGCACACAACATCATCTAGCCCCAAGCTAAGCAGAGCTTGTGTTATGGGTACTAGAAGACTGACATACTTAATACAATACATAACATAGATAGATATTGTGAGAATTATCCAAAATATAAAAGAAAATAAAACGAAATCGTGGGCATCAACTAGTTTGCAATCATCATTCTCCTGCCCTTATCCCACGCTATTAAGTGGGGTCGGCACAACATACTTTTTCTTCCACTCACTCCTATCATTCGTCAACTCTGAGTCTCCTTTCACATTCATATCCTCTTTCACACTATAAGTACCCCAAGTATGAGTTTGTGCACACACGAATCGTAGAGACGTGATCGCCGAGCGCCACCGATTTTGTATGGAGATTGGAGATCCAAGCAGCGTCCCTAGCAGATTTCTTGATAAACTTCGATTTCCATACAAAACCGGTGGTGCTCGGCGATCGCGTCTCTGCGATCTGTGAGTACACAAACTCGTAAGGTACAGCTAGTTTACAATATAAATTGATTTTTTCCTATTAAAAATTGTCTCATTTGTTCATGCTCTGATCTGTTACCTATTCTCATTGAAAGGTCGTGCGCAAGCCGGATAACTAGCGTTCAATAAAGCATCCATTTACGGAATTGCATTGACATTGTCTCGTAAGGAGAGTGATAACCCTCGCCCATTATTATAGTACGTAACTATAGTTGAGGTAAGCGTATGACGTTTTATATTGGAACATATTATAAACAGCATATCCTACTCAAGGGCGGAGCCAGCTTTGGCGCCAGGGGGGGGGTCACATAGTCGTGGTAAAGTCAGTCCCGTTGTTTTCAAAAGGAGAGTTAATAGGCACCTTCTGGGTGGGCTCGCTCCATCGTAGATCTCATCCTTGCACTTGTGTGAGTTTGCGAGGTCAAGTGCGAGGTCAAGTGCGAGGTCAAGAGCACACCCATTTTAGCATAAAAAAAAAAAAAAAAAAAAAAAAAAAGAACCTAGTCCTAGAACCAGCTTAGGGGGGGAGGGGTCATGACCCCCATGACCCCCCCTGGATCCGCCGTTATTCCTACTTCCAACTAATATTATAAACGCGAAAGTTTGTATGGGATGTATGTACCTATGTTAATCTTTCACCCAAATACTACTGAATGGATTTTAATGAAACATAATATAGCTATACAATGTCCCATATGGTCATAAATAAAAGTAGCCCATACATAACATGGCTTTCACAGGCCAATATTTTACTATATTTACGGATAATATCTGTCTCATGGAAATCGAGATGTATCGATAAAATTGTTTTTAAATCTGTAAAAGCCCTTAAAAAGTATGTAGCAACCCTGAGGAACAAATATTTTTAGTCGTGGCCCACGCTCCATAGAGATTTGCCCATTCTCCTTTGTGATGACATCGAGCTACCTATTTCTAGAAACACTCATAAACAGAAAAAACTTGTATATAAATCTATTTATAATGTAATGTCTATTGTTACAGATATCCGAACTATGTAACGTGATAAACACCGACTATCACACCGGATATCTCACATTTTAGTGAGATGATACATTCTGTGTACAGTGTGATTGCGCCCCAGTGGGATTTGAGACAATAACAGCTGATTAAGGTGAGTCACCTTAAGTACCGCTAGGTCACTCGCAAGCCTGCAAATCTAGGAAGCTTCTAGGGTTTTGGGAGGAGTTAGGCTATACACATATCTAGATCCCCCACAGTTTTGTACAATGAAAGAAAGAAAAAAAAATATAGTCTGATGTATAGTTTTCTGGTCTAGTGGAACTGGCACCTAGAATCACCTAGTATGTAAGACGATTCTAAATGATTCTTGTGATTTTACTGAATAAAGTAATTTTGACTGATTGACTGACGGTACAAGCTCTAAATAATAAATAAATAATGCTGGACAATCCACACAACATCATTTAGCCCCAAGCTAAGCAGGGCTTGTGTTATGGGTACTTAATACAATACATTACATAGATAGATATTTTTTATTAGACATTAAATACCCAGAACACCCGGAATAAATATTTGCAGATTGTACAAACATATATTCCAAGGCGGGAATCGAACCCGCAACCTTCCGCGTCGCAGGCGGACCTTCGCCCGCCGCGCCACATCGGTCGTCATCGTCCACATCGGTAGCTCTGCTTAGTTTGTGACTAGAGCGTGATGTTTGAAATGTCCTTGAATATTTCGTCATGATCGTGGAACAAAGACGGATGTGATTTTTGGCCATTTTATTATTTAATTAATTAATCTATTATTTATTTTGTATGCAACTTAAATTTGTGTTTAAATTGTAAAGGCCTATTCACATATAGAAACTTGTCTAAACACGTTGATAGGCGTAACCGTTTTAAAGTTATGACATAAAATGTAAACCTGAGGGCTTTGTCCGAGCTTGCATTTTAAAACTCCCTACTCTCGAGCCGACAGTCGTCTCTCGGATCTCTCTCTCTATTTCTTACAAAAATATAAGGACATCCGAGATACGACTCTCGGCTCGAGAGTAGGGAGTTTTAAAATGCAGGCTCGGACTAAGCCCTCTGCAGTTTTGCACATCCTTCTTTGTTCTACGATTACGTTTTATTTAACTCTAACAATAACAGATGGCGCACTACCCTCAACCCACGTCGCTGGAGGCGGCGCTGCCACTGCTGAGCCGGCCCGACCTGCGCCTGCGCCAGCAGCTCGGCGACCAGCTCGCGACGCTGGTGCGCACGGAGCCCGACATCGCGCAGGACATAGCTGCGCAACTCCTCGACGCCATGGTGGCCTGGCTCAACGGAGGGAACTTTAAGGTGACCGCTTTTGAATGTAAAGCTAATTTCTTTGTGTTCTTCTTCTTTTCGTGTCGATGCTAAAACTGTGTTATCTAAATCTACATAAATATTTGGCCAACTCTACAGCACGACCAGTCGCTGCGTTTATTTTTTTTATTTTTTATTTCTTTGTGTAATAAGTTATGTACCTAAACTTTTGCGCCATAAAATAATATTTTTTTCTGTAAATATAAAGAAATCTAGGCCTAAAAAGCCCCTTTAAACGTTTTTTAAAAGTTATCACCTACATAAACTTTAGATACTTGGGTGAGTACATAATTTTTTTTAAGAATATGTAATTCGGTTTCGATAGGATGGTTTTTTTTTCTGTAAATATATAGGAATCTTGGCCTGTAATAACCAAACTTAACATTTTTTAAAAGTTATCTAAGTATAAAGTTTAGATAGTCAAAGTCAAAGTCAAAGTCAAAAATTACTTTATTCAATAAAATCACAAGGATCATTTAGAATCGTCTTACATACTAGGTGATTCTAGGTGCCAGTTCCACGCGACCAGATAAACATAGATAAATTATTGCACAAAAAAATATACAAAAGTTTATTTAGAAATAACTTCATTAAGTACAGTGAGCGGCGTTATCGCTGATAGCGATTTCTTCCAGGCAACTCAGGGTAAAGGCGAATAGCCAATTTTCTACAGAGCGTGGGCCACGACAAAAAAAACCCTATCAGGGTTGTCATATAATTATGTAGTTTGAAATGGCTTTTACAGGCCTAAATTCCATTATATTAACAGAAATCTTTCTATGGAAATCGAGATACATATTCTTAAAAAAACTTTTTTATTTCCAATAATTTTTGACACTTTCGAGGGAATTGGTAGAAAAAAGCGAAAAATGGGGACGAGTGGAAGGACTTGGGGAAGACCTTTGCCCAGCTGTGGGACGAGATAGGTTAGAGAGAAAAAAAAACCAATAATAGTCCAGCCGAATCCCAATAATAATGATCATTATAATAAAACTCAGTGAAGCTTTAAACAAAAGGATATCCGCACGAATTCGACGAGACAATTATTAATATATCATGCACACTCTGATTAACTGTCACACATGATTGCGCACGCGCATCTACTCTGTAAAATAATTGGCGATGCAAATGCGATGTAGATACGATGTAACATTTGAAGTACAGACTTCTCCATAATTCTTGTGGAGAGCGTCGCAAATGCGATGTAGATTCGATGTAGTAATAAAAAAGTAAAGTATAAAATTAAAGTATTAAAAAAAAATAGCTTTATTTCCTTACAAACTAAAAACATATGAAAAAGTTATTGCCTGCTTTAATTTGCATATTTGTAATTAATTTTGTTAGTTTTCTACGTAAGGCAATAAACCTACAGCCTGGTTACTACCGTTTTTTATTAAATGATCCTTCTTATTGATGTCTCTATTTGGAATCAATCATCAAACACTAGCAACTGTCATTTATCAAAAATTCTTTATCCAGTATAATTACAAGGATCATTTAGAATCGTGTTATACACTAGGTGATTCTAAGTTCCAGTTCCACCAAACGTAATTGTGGTCAGATAAAAGTTGGATCGTTATAACCGCGATCCAAAGGCGATTCAAAGTCGTTTCACTCCAGAATAAGTAACACTAACGTTTCTCAGATTTGTACCAGTCTGGTTCTATCGGCAATGTTGAGTGATTGTCTGTCTGTACACTAGTTATTTCATGGGCACAGTTTAGTGACCTTTTGGTGGGTGATTATGAGAAAATGTGCGTTAGGGAACTGAACAGAAGTTTTTCGTGATTAAAAAAAAGAGTGTTATAAGTTTGACAATGACAATATAAGGTGTAAGTGTCTGTTAGCTAAAATACTACATCATTTTTGATATAGAATTTTTAGTCAAATTAAATTAAAAAAAAGCATTTAAAGTTACATGCGGTCTATCTTATAAAAAGTTAGCGCAGACTTGAGGTCTTGATTACCATACATAATGATGACATAAAGTCAACGCTAACTTTTATATAAGGAGGCTGATATATTTTATCATATATGAAAAAGAAAAAAGTTTCAGAAAAAAGTAGGCTACATAACGTTTAAGATAGTGTAAGAAATGTTTTTGTATATAACTAATCGTAAAAATGCAATCTAGTTCCCATAGTACAACCTCTGCTTATAGTTTGGGACTAGTGTGATGTGTGAAATGTCCATGAATATTTACTTATAAAGAGACGATGGAAGGTGGACAAAGATAACGGAATGGTGGCCAAGGGATGCTCGTAGACCAAGAGGCAAACCACCAGCCCGATGGTCCAAAGACATTATGGAGCGAGCCGGGAACCATTGGATGAGAGTCGCAAGAAACCGTAAAGAATGGCATAGTAAAGAGGAAGCCTATACTCAGCAGTGGGTGCCAATGTCAAAGTCAAAGTCAAGTCAAAGTCAAAATTACTTTATTCAGTAAAATCACGCGGATCATTTAGAATCGTCTTACATACTAGGTGATTCTAGGTGCCAGTTCCACGCGACCAGAGCCTAGAATGCTGATGATGATGATAATCAACTGTAAATTAATATATTTTAATGAATATGATGTTGTTCCCAGGTTGCACAAAACGGACTGGAAGTGCTAACAGCGCTGGTAGAACGAATGGGACCTGATTTCTCACATTACGTGCCCACAGTACTACCGCATATTATTGACAGGTATAATATTCCATTTGTTTTTTAATCATTATTTCTTTAAAATGACGACCGATGTGGCGCGACGGTCGAAGGTCCGCCTGCGACGCGGAGGTTGCGGGTTCGATTCCCGCCTTGGGATAAATGTTTGTATTATCTGCAAATATTTTTTACGGGTGTTCATGGTATTTTATATGTATAATAAAAAATATCTATGTATGTAATATATTGTATTAAGTTCGTCAGTCTTCTAGTACCCATAACACAAGCTGTGCTTAGCTTGGGGCTAGATGATGTAAAGTGGATTGTCCAGCATTATTTATTTATGATGTGTTCAGACTAGCGGACACAAAGGAAGGCGTGCGTCATATGGCACGTCTGTGTCTCGGCGCACTCGGCGAGTACAGAGCGGCGCCGCCTCGCGCACTGTTAGCGCGTTTGACTCCCGCGTTGCACCACAAGGCGCCGCATACTAGAGAAGAAGCCATCAAGTGTATACAAGCACTTTTGGACACGTAAGTTTTATTGTTTTTGGCTTTTAAATCGAACTGGCACCTAGAATCATATAAGATGATTCTAAATGATATTTGTGATTTTACTGAATAAACTTTTATTGAGTCTGATTATGCTTTAAAAAAAAGGTTCGGAAATCAACCTGAAATTTCTTATTTTATATAAGTACTTACTTAATAATATTAATTTTCATTTTCATTTTAATTCTTAAACTCATATATATTTTAATGTGTGTATATTCTAGAAATTTTATATGGTTTTTTTACCAACAAATCGAAAATGACCCAGTTTAAAATAAATATTATTTTATTTTAATATCTTTCTTTTGATGTAATGTTGCCAGGCACGGCGCCCAAGAGTTACAGCTAAGAGCCGCGGTGCCGAATCTAGCGGCGTTGGTCGGTGATCCCAGCTCCGCCGTGAGAGATGCGGCTGTCTTACTGCTCATAGATGTCTATAGACATGTCGGTGAGTTATTTGAAAATTAAATAATTTATTTGTCAGAAACATGGTACAAGGTCTGGAAAATAATATAGGTTTCATACATTTTACCAAACACATTGGCAAACAAATATAATTCATTCACAAACAAACTGTACAGTATTTACAAAATGTACATTGGCATATAAAATACATAAGAAACAGTATCCGAGGGCTGGTAAGTATCTAGCCCAGCGTATCAGCATTGCTATTCAGCGCGGCAATGCAGCCAGTGTCTTGGGTACGCTTCCGATTGGTACTGATTTGGATCAGTTGAACTATCTATAGATCGTTTGCAACGGTCTGTATATAGCTCAACTGTTTCTTATGTATTTTATATGACAATGTACATTTAGAAACAGTTGAGCTATCTACAGACCGTTGAAAACGATCTATAGATAGTTCAACTGATCCAAATCATACAAATTATATATTGTTTTTAATTTATTATTTCTAAAGTAAATCAAGAACTCCCAGTTTCGAACAGATATTTCAATCAAAATATAATATGTAGTAACACTCAGATGAGTGTTACTATCAGTATCAGTATCTACTGAACAAACATTAAATAAATATTCACATATAATACCACAAGAGCTTCTAATTTTGAAGCTCGTGTGGTATTCGGGGGATTATTTTTCCGTCCCAAATGTCGGCCAATAGAATTGCACCATGAGACGTATTAATGGGAACATTTCCTTTGACTTTTTTATCGATGGTGGACAGAGAACAAACTCCAAATCGACTCATTTTCATGCAAAATCTCCAATTTTCACAATTGAATTCAACCTGTCAGTTTGACGTGTTTGGATCATGTTGTGTAGCAACGACCAGAGAAAATTTTCAAAAAATTATCAGTATAATACCATGTAGGTTGTACCACGTGACGTCGAATGTTGCAATTCTATTGGTCGATATTTGGGTCGGAAAAATAATCATGGATATTTCACAATATTCTTATAACTTAGCTCTTACTTACTTGATTTTTTTTGCAGGTGAGAGACTTAGATCCGATTTAAAGAAGAAGGAGCTACTACCGGCTGCGAAATTGACGCTTCTAGAACAGAAGTTTGACGAAACTAGAGAAGCAGGACTATTATTGCCTACAGGTATTCTTTTTATAACGTATACTGTCCCACTGCTGGGCAAAAAGTCTCTAGTCTAGAAGACTTGGATTGAGAAAAGTGGAATCGACTTTCCTCTAAGGATATTTAAACTATAGTTAAACTATAGAAGATTAGGAAGTCTTCTAGACTATTGTTTCTAATAGTTTCTATAGTGACTATAGTCTAAAAGTCTTCTAGACTATAGTTTCGTTCTTGTAGGCTCTGCTCGCGTAGAACTGGCATTTAGAACCTTTTCGCAATCTTAACTTCTCCTTAGCCTCAAAGGTTTGCTGGAAGAAAACTCTTAGCAGGGTTAAGCTCGCCTTTGTACATTACTTTCATCATCCTAGTTTGTAATTTATATATATGTACAATAAAGAATTAAGAATTAGAATCACCTAGTATTTAAGGCGATTCTAATCAACCGCATGATTTAACTGTTTAAAGTTAAATTCATTTTTTTTTATTCCAGCAACTCAAGGTACGGACGAAGCTGATTTTGTGTCTCGCACCGTCAAAAGAACTATGACCATTCCTACTTCAGCTCGCTCCAAGGACGGAGAGACTTCGGGATCCGCTACTCCTGGTTAGTATACCAACTTCCATGAAGGCCCTGGCTGATCGTGCTAATTGTAACGTATACAGTGCGTATAAGCAGCTTTGACGACCGATGTGGCGCGGCGGGCGAAGGTCCGCCTGCGACGCGGAGGTTGCGAGTTCGATTCCCGCCTTGGGATAAATGTTTGTACGATCTGCAGATATTTATTCCGGATGCTCTGGGTATTTTACCTATATGTATGTATAATAAAAAATATCTATCTATGTAATGTATTGTATATATCAGTCTTCTAGTACCCATAACACAAGCTCTGCTTAGCTTGGGGCTAGATGATGTTGTGTGGATTGTCCAGCATTATTCATTTATTTATTAGCTAAGGTTTTAACGTGTAGCGTGTGCTTCGTATCGCTGTAAACGCTAACCGCTCATCTTGTTTCCGTTCGTGTGACAGCGGTTATGTCACAATCTTCGGCTCACTAACGTTCGAATGTTGAACGTGTTCGGCTACACGCTTATCGCGATCACAATATAAGTACGTTGGTGAACCTTAGCTGCTGCTTAGACGAACTGTTTACGTTACAATTTAACACAAATTTGGCCCTGATGTAATGAATAGATCATCCATTGACAGGCGTCACAGCTCAGTTGGTAGTAGCTCTGCCTTCCATGTAGGTCGTGGGTTCGATTCCCAGCTAGAGCAAATGTTTGTGTGATAAATATTTGTTCCGTTTTAATAAAATATATTTTTAAGGTCTAATCTATACATCATATGGGGTTGATCATTGCTTGAAATAAGTAAATCAATATTGTTCCATCAAACATTTTCTGAACTAATACTAATTCTATATTTTTCTTCTACCCATGTACCATCATCGGATCTGCATCACCTTAATGGAACTAACTGGTGACGTCATACAAACTCATCCATGCATTTTTATATCACTTTTATATCACATATATCATTGATTTGAATCACATAATAATCTAAACATCATATCAAACAAAAATCACCTCAAATGAATTAATTATTATCGTAATACAAACATACAAATGTTCATACAAATATCAAATATATTTGATTAATTACATTATTTGAATTAAATCTTATTAAACACCATACAATTCGTAAAACAAATATACAAATCACATATTATTATGTCTTTCTAATCTTAATTAATTACATTATTTGAATTAAATCTTAAAAATTGAATTACTTAAATTAATTCATCTTAATACAAACATCTTACAAATCTTAAAATCTTTGATTACTCAAATCAACTCATTATTATCTTAATACACCCATCATACAAATCTTAAAATCTTTGATTACCGAAATTCATTCATTAATATCATAATACAAACATTTACAAATCTAAAAATCTTTGATTAATCAAATTAATTAATTATTATCTTATCACAACCATCATTTTTGATTACTTGTTTGATTAATTATGATTAAACATACAAATGTTCATACAAACATTCATACGATAAATCATACAAACATACAATGTGCATGGGTGGGACAGCATGCGAAGTGCCCAAGAAGTCCGTCGCCGGGCTGTACAGTCTTCCATCTGCTAGTAGGAAACCTCCGCCGCCTACTAAAATGAATAGCGCGGGAAGTGGTATGTATTATTTAACTAATACAGTAGAACCTCGATAACTCAAACCTCGGTCACTTTAAAACCTCTATAACATCAGAAAAAAAGGTGTTCCCTTCCTATAGCCCAAAACCTCTACCCTTGATAACTTAAAATTAAAACCTCTATAACTTTAAATATTTTGTGTTTCCCTTGGACTTTAACTTATCGAGGTTCTACAGTATAATCATTTTAAAACATATTTCCTGTAATTTTTACGTAATAGTGTAGACTAGATTTTACATTATTACGTTAAGAAGTGTGAAGGTTTTGGTATTTTTAAGAGGGATATCGTGATATCAGCCATCAGAATTGATCAGAATTCTAAGTGTTTTCAGAATAGCTTGTTCAGAAATAGAGGTACATTCTTGTTCCACTGGTTAAATATCGTGTATACCAAATCATATTCATGTATTGTATTCTAGTGTCGTCTATATCGAGCTGTATTCTAGTGTCGTTTTACACATGTATTGTATTCTAGTGTCGTCTTACACATGTATTGTATTCTAGTGTCGTCTTACACATGTATTGTATTCTAGTGTCGTCTTACACATGTATTGTATTCTAGTGTCGTCTTACACATGTATTGTATTCTAGTGTCGTCTTACACATGTATTGTATTCTAGTGTCGTCTTACACATGTATTGTATTCTAGTGTCTTACACATGTATTGTATTCTAGTGTCGTCTTACACATGTATTGTATTCCAGTGTCGTGTATATCTGGCGGCGAGGCGGGCGCGGTCTCGACGGAGGCGTTCGAGGCGGCCTTCGCGTGCGCCGCGCCCGCCGCCGTGTACGGTGCGCGAGGCCTCGACGACATGTGTCGGCACGCGGCGGCCTTACTCGGCGATAAGGCCGCCGAGTGGGAGAAACGGATCGATGCGGTAAACTAACATTATCCTACTACACACTAGTATTTAAAAAATGTACATTGTCATATACTCAATACTCAATACATTTACTGATTTCATATGGTGGTACATAACATGGTAATACAATGTAGGTAGGTGTCACATATGAGCCCTGTTTTAAGGGCATTACAATATGCTCTTATAAAATATAAAATACATAAGAAACAGTTGAGCTATCTACAGACCGTTGCAAACGATCTATAGATAGTTCAACTGATCCAAATCAGTACCAATCGGAAGCGTACCCAAGATACTGGCTGCATTACCGCGCTGAATAGCAAAGTTACACACTAGTTTAGTTTCTGTTGCCTGGAAGAGATCGCTTTCGGTTGCGCTTTTAGCGATAAGGCTACGTTCAGATGACAAGCGTTGAACGCGCGCTAAATTTTTGTATAGCGGTCACATGACACGCGCTTGTCAGGCGTTGAACGCGCTTGTAAAAGTAAAAGTATTCTATCAGCTATCTAGTTCCCATAGTACAAGCTTTGCGTAGTTTGGGACTAGAGTGTGATGTGTGAAATGCCCAAATATCTATTTATTTTTTTGTCCTCAGCTAAAGAAAATTCGTTCCCTCCTGGCTGCAAACGCCCATCAACAATTCCCAGTAGAATTCGCTGCGCATTTAAAAGACTTATCCGTGCCTTTTCTGGTCGTCATCAAGGATTTGAGGAGCCAGGTATGTACTTACACTTGTATTTACTACACTTCATCATCAACATCATTCCCCTGCCCTTCGTCATCATTCCCCTGCCCTTATCCCACGTTAAGTGGGGTCGGCACAACATGTGTACTTACTTACACTTACTTCATCAACATCATTCCCCTGCCCTTATACCTTAAGTGGAGTCGGCACAACATGATCTCTTTCTCCTCTCACTCTTATCGTTTGCAGATCTGAAGTCGCTCGGCGTAGAAGATTTTCCCTTTTCGGATATACCACACCTATCCCACTAGTATTTCTTGATAATGACGATTCTAAATGATCCTTGTGATTTTACTGAATAAAGTAATTTTGACTTTGACGATTGAAGTCTGTTATCTTCATTTTTGTAAATATATATTATTATTTTTTTTTTTTCAGGTTGTCCGAGAAGCCTGCATCACAATAGCCCACATGTCGAAAGTTCTCCGAAATAAAATAGAACAATTCAGTCTGTATATACTGCAGGAACTCATTAATTTAATACAAAACGCTGCTAAAGTAAGTTATATTTTTAATTATAATAACAGCCTTTATTATAAAGATGCAAAAATTAGATAATATGCTTTTAAATTGTATTCTTATGTTATGTGTATTATAATTGGTCCAGGTGTGATTGTTCAAACAAACTAACCAGGGGCGTTATTCTCTATCATAAGAGATTCTCTGCCCAAACCGTGTTACGTCACAACGCGTTCCAAAACGGTAACGCGATTATTATTATTATAGTAGGTAATAAATGTATTAGCTTGCACCTAACTTACAATATTTTAATGTGATTTAAAAATTTCGAGCCCAAAACGAATGATTTGTATTTATTATTATTCGAATGACGCCCGACTCGTTTTGGAACGAATAGTTTTCATAACACGGTAGACTTCGACACGTTTAGTTGACAGTTCAAACCGTGGCCAAATCGTACCGTGTCACGGTTGGGAATGACAACTAAGACTGACGATATACGGTTTTTTTCAGATTCCACGCCGTTGTCTTGCCGTAGCCAAGTAACGCGCGTGGCTTTGCAATAAAATAGAGAATAACGCCCCAGTTTGGATTCAAAATCATTAACTTATTATACTGGATCTGCGTATATACTTTTTTCCATATACATATGTATATGAATTTTAATTCTTTGTCTCTTACATTTTTTACAGTAGTTTAAATACTCAGTGTTGGCCATTGTTGTAACACGAATGATAAATATTAATATATATTATATATATATTTATGTTATTTTTGTCTTGTTTATAACGCAAAATAAAGTGTTTCGTATTTTCCAGGTTGTGTCATCAGCGGGCACCGTTTGCGTGAGATATATAGTTTTATATGTACATTCGCCGAGACTTATACCCGTTATTGTTACCAACCTAACTACACACAAGTCTAAGGAAATTCGCTCCACACTCAGGTAAGCTGTAATACTATGACGACGACCGATGTGGCGCTGCGGGCGAAGGTCCGTCTGCGACGCGGAGGTTGCGGGTTTGATTCCCGCCTTGGGATAATTATTTGTACGATCTGCAAATATTTATTCCGGGTGTTCTGGGTATTTTATATGTATGTATAATAAATAATATCTTAGATAGATATTTTTGTAATGTATTGTATTAAGTATGTCAGTCTTCTAGTACCCATAACACAAGCTCTGCTTAGCTTGGGGCTAGATGATGTTGTGTGAATTGTCCAGCATTATTTATTTATTTATAAGTATTCCTTAGTTTGGGATTAGAGTGTGATGTGTGAATTGTCCGTAAATATTTATTATTTATCTTCCAGCGACGTGTTAGTTCTACTACTTGACAAATGGCCGACACACACCATTGAGAAACAACAGCAAACTGTCAAAGATGGCATCAGGAAGGCTTGTGTGGACGCTGACAGCACAGCCAGGACTTCTGGCAGAAGGTAATATTTGTGACAGGCATCACAGTTCAGTTGATAGTAGCTCTGCCTTCCATGTTGTCTTTGTAAGAAGGATCATATAAAAAAACGGTAGGAACCAGGCCGTAAGTTTGTTGCCCGTTCTTGTAGGCTCTGGTCGCGTGGAACTGGCACCTAGAATCACCTAGTATGTAAGACGATTCTAAATGATCCGCTTGATTTTACTGAATAAAGTAATTTTGACTTTGACTTATTTATGACAGGCGTCACAGCTCAGTTGGTAGTAGCTCTGCCGTCCAGAGTCTTCCATTCCATGTGAGTGGTGGGTTCGATCCCCACCGAAAACAAAAATTTGTGTGATGAACACAAATTAGTATTTTGTGTCTGGGTGTTATTATGTATTCTATGTATGTATATAAATTCTATAGACATGCAACAAAGTCATAGTCATCATCATCATCAACGTATATCAGTCCACTGCTGGACGTAGGTCTCTCCCATGACGCGCCAC
Source organism: Ecliptopera silaceata (assembly GCA_932527185.1). Lineage (NCBI taxonomy): Eukaryota > Metazoa > Arthropoda > Insecta > Lepidoptera > Geometridae > Ecliptopera > Ecliptopera silaceata. The sequence continues at coordinate 487,383 of OW052217.1, read as the reverse complement.
TGAGCCCGGTCTTCAGTCATAGGTCAAGTCATAGTCGATTTATTTTTAGGTATTTAGTAAAATCATGTGTATCATAAATGATTCAATTCTAAAGAATTGTTTTATATACTAGGTAATTCTAGCTGCCAGTTCCATGCAACCAAATCCTTAATCTAAAATATAATGTATAATAATAATAAATAAATCGATATAAATGTATTTCAGAGCTTTTGCCGCGTACAAGCGTCATTTCCCGGACGATGCGGAGGCGTTGTTCAATCGACTCGACTCGGCCGCGCAGAAACAAATCGAACGCGAACGAAACATGGGCAGTGTTGATAGTCTGCATCGAGTTACCACAGGTGAGCGATTCATCGTATAAATAAATGTGAGACAAGTATAGGAAGATGATGGGTGAACGTTTTACAAAAATTTATAAACAAATCATTTTTTGCAAACGCAACAAAAAAATCGGTCTCTGAAAAACCTGAGATTTTATATTCGAGTTCTTGATCCTATTATATTAGGAAATGTTATTATATAATTAATTAGAATAACATACTACACTCGTGAGCAAAAAAAACGACTCAGGACGCACGCTCGCAGATAAAAGTGTCTAGTAAAAAATCCGAAGCCTTTATTCTATTTCTGATTTCAACATCTCAAAGCTGTTAGTTTTAGCTTCAAAATGATATAAAATATTGTAATGTTTCTTGCTCACACAACCCAACAATATGTTTTGATTGGTAACCACCCGTTTTAGGCTTGTTATCATTAGTGCTAATTAGGGGTTACTGACCCATATAAAAGGCTATCTACCTGACCCACCCTTATCAGTTAGCCGTCAAACAATAACAGATACACATATCCTTTATCAACAAACAAGAATTCTATCAGAAAATGGATACAACTAGTGATCAAGCTGCTCGAGCCGTCACCCTATTGCGACAAGGCCAGAATCAGCGTGAAGTGGCAGTTGCGCTGAACATGAGCCAGTCTGCTATTTCCAGAGTTTACCGTCGTTACCAAGAGACTGGTAGCTTTAGTCGAAGACGCGGTTCCGGAAGAAAAAGATGCACATCGGAGAGAGATGACCGATTCATTGTCAGCACCTCGCTGAGAAATCGAGCCCTAACCGGCGTTCAAGTCCAACAAAATCTCAGAGAAACGCGAGGAGTAGCTGTGAGTGGCTGGACAGTCAGAAGACGACTTAAGGCAGCTAACCTGACGCCAAAAAGGCCAGCTACTGGCCCCAAATTAACCCCAGCCCACCGAGCTGCCCGCCTACGGTTTGCCAGAGAACACGTTGATTGGACTAACGAACAATGGAGCTCCGTTCTCTTCTCAGACGAAAGCAGAGTGTGCTTGCATGGTAGCGATAGAAGGAGACGAGTCTACAGAAGGCCTGGAGAAAGATTTGCGCAGTGCTGCATCACAGAAACTGTGGCTTTTGGAGGAGGTTCCTGGATAGTGTGGGCGGGCATTTCAACGGAGGCAAACCGAGTTGGTTTTACTGAAACTGGCGGTCGAGTGGGAGGATTGACGGCGAATCGATACATCGAAGAGATTGTAGGGGTTCACGTCGTTCCCTACGCCGGTTTCATCGGTGAAAACTTCATCTTAATGCACGACAATGCCCGTCCACATACTGCAGGTTCCGTCCGCCAGTATTTACAGGAGGTCGAAATTACCGCTATGGACTGGCCAGCACGTAGCCCGGACTTAAATCCTATCGAGCATCTGTGGGATGAACTTAAAAGAAAAGTTCGGGGTAGAAATCCTGCGCCAGTCACGAAATCGGACCTCAAAGCGGTGCTCATTGAAGAATGGGATAGCATCAACCAAGATCGCGTAAAGAAACTTATTCGATCCATGAAACAGCGATTGGAAGCTGTTATAAGGGCCAGGGGGGGGAACACTAAATATTGATAAGTAAATTTCGATAAAACTCATATTTTGACGAATTTAAGCCTGTATTTTCTTTACTGTTTATTATCACCATTTTTCTTAGTTTAAGACTCCTTCTCATTTAATACATTTTTTTTACCAAAAAAGTTATTGAAATACCAACGTAGACCACTCATTTTAAAGCTAAAACTAACAGCTTTGAGATATTGAAATCAGAAATAGAATAATGGCTTCAGATTTTTTGCCAGAGACTTTTGTCTGCGAGCATGCGTCTTGAGTCGATTTTTTTGCTCACGAGTGTAGTTATGAGTTTATTTACCTACACCACACTTCTGGACAAACTAATAATTTCATTTCATTATGGGTTTGAAACAAATTAAACGAAAACAAGATAATATTTTGCATTGAATCTTGCAATAAAAACAAAATTTTGTTTTATTGAGAAAATATCAAACAATGTTATCGACATATAATTATAGTACAGTTTCATTAATTAAAATATATTTTGTTACAGAAAGAAGAACGATAACGAGTCCTAGAAGTCCTTCTGCAAGTGTATCAGGTTAGTATCATTATAATATAACTAAAAACTATATATTATTGCATATATTACATATGCATATATTATGCATATATTACACTTCTATTGGAAAGTGCGGGATTGCAAGTAGTTTACACTTCTATTGGAAAGTGCGGGATTGCAAGTAGTTTACACTTCTATTGGAAAGTGCGGGATTGCAAGTAGTTTACACTTCTATTGGAAAGTGCGGGATTGCAAGTAGTTTACACTTCTATTGGAAAGTGCGGGATTGCAAGTAGTTTACACTTCTATTGGAAAGTGCGGGATTGCAAGTAGTTTACACTTCTATTGGAAAGTGCGGGATTGCAAGTAGTTTACACTTCTATTGGAAAGTGCGGGATTGCAAGTAGTTTACACTTCTATTGGAAAGTGCGGGATTGCAAGTAGTTTACACTTCTATTGGAAAGTGCGGGATTGCAAGTAGTTTACACTTCTATTGGAAAGTGCGGGATTGCAAGTAGTTTACACTTCTATTGGAAAGTGCGGGATTGCAAGTAGTTTACACTTCTATTGGAAAGTGCGGGATTGCAAGTAGTTTACACTTCTATAGTCCAGTCAATATATGCATTTCACCTCGGAATTCGAGATACCCAGCTGTAAGTTTGTAAATACTTGTATATGGACACCCTAAATGTTGTCTTAAAACCTACATATGGTAGGGTGTGTGCAACTATAAAATTTCAAGGTCAAAGGTCACAAAAATAGCTTTTTTTGTAAATATCTCATTTACTATGGGTTTTTTTCTATTTGTATGTATTACAATATTGTAGAATACAAAATTCTCTACAAATTATGTTAAGAAAAAAATTTTATACCGTAAACCGTTTTCGAGATAAAGGGCGTAGAGCGCGCGGTCACAGCATCACTTTTTTTGCATGATTTTTTTTCTTTCTTGGTCAAGGCATGATTTAGAACCCCTGTATGCGGTTGGGCAATGCGAAACGGTTATTTGGAGCGTATCATGACAATTTGACCACCTCCTGGTTGACCTGAAGTGATGCTGTAACCGCGCGCTCTGCGCCCTCGTATCACGAAAACGGTTCACCAAATAAAAAAAAATTTTTGCCACTATTGTAGTATACAAAAATCTCTACAATTTTGTTTTAATTTTTTTTTATACGGTGAACCGTTTTCGAGATACGAGGGCGCAGAGCGCGCGGTTACAGCATCACTTCAGGTCAACCAGGAGGTGGTCAAATTGTCATGATACGCTCCAAATAACCGTTTCGCATTGCCCAACCGCATACAGGGGTTCTAAATCATGCCTTGACCAAGAAAGAAAAAAAATCATGCAAAAAAAGTGATGCTGTGACCGCGCGCTCTACGCCCTTTATCTCGAAAACGGTTTACGGTATAAAATTTTTTTCTTAACATAATTTGTAGAGAATTTTGTATTCTACAATATTGTAATACATACAAATAGAAAAAAACCCATAGTAAATGAGATATTTACAAAAAAAGCTATTTTTGTGACCTTTGACCTTTAAATTTTATAGTTGCACACACCCTACCATATGTAGGTTTTAAGACAACATTTAGGGTGTCCATATACAAGTATTTACAAACTTACAGCTGGGTATCTCGAATTCCGAGATTCTTACCAAATTTTAGCTTATTTGACTGGACTATCTATTGGAAAGTGCGGGATTGCAAGTAGTTTACACTTCTATTGGAAAGTGCGGGATTGCAAGTAGTTTACACTTCTATTGGAAAGTGCGGGATTGCAAGTAGTTTACACTTCTATTGGAAAGTGCGGGTAAGGATTGACTGATTTGTTGCCGATTCTCCTTTCTTACCCGCACTTGATAATCTCAAAATATGTGTAATTTTTTCATCAAACAAAAACGTAAATAAACTTTCATTATTGTGTTTTGTATCAAATAATAAGGGTATAAGTGATCACACATTTATGCAAATCATTTTCAATCCTATATCTATAGTATGTCAGTTTTCTAGTATCCATAACACAAGCTCTGCTTAGCCTGGGGCTAGATGATGTTGTGTGCATTATTATTTATTTAAATCTTCTGTATTATGTATTGTTTTGTAACTAACAATAATTTCTCTTCCACGCTGCCGATTGGTACGTTATATTTTTATTTTATTTATAAGCTTCAACGGAAAACCTAGTGTCAGGGCTGAGTCGGACCAATTCTTTACGGCGACGTCGCGCCTCACAGGAGAGACCCCCGATATCACACATTCCCGTCGCTATGAGAGGTCATTTTACATTAGCTGCCTCATTCGCTCACCGTACATAGCTGTCTCGCTTACTCATGTATCACACTCATATAAAACCATACGTTAACTGTCTCGCTCACTTATGTATCACACTCATATAAAACCATACGTTAACTGTCTCGCTCACTTATGTATCACACTCATATAAAACCATACGTTAACTGTCTCGCTCACTTATGTATCACACTCATATAAAACCATACGTTAACTGTCTCGCTCACTTATGTATCACACTCATATAAAACCATACGTTAACTGTCTCGCTCACTTATGTATCACACTCATATAAAACCATACGTTAACTGTCTCGCTCACTTATGTATCACACTCATATAAAACCATACGTTAACTGTCTCGCTCACTTATGTATCACACTCATATAAAACCATACGTTAACTGTCTCGCTCACTTATGTATCACACTCATATAAAACCATACGTTAACTGTCTCGCTCACTTATGTATCACACTCATATAAAACCATACGTTAACTGTCTCGCTCACTTATGTATCACACTCATATAAAACCATACGTTAACTGTCTCGCTCACTTATGTATCACACTCATATAAAACCATACGTTAACTGTCTCGCTCACTTATGTATCACACTCATATAAAACCATACGTTAACTGTCTCGCTCACTTATGTATCACACTCATATAAAACCATACGTTAACTGTCTCGCTCACTTATGTATCACACTCATATAAAACCATACGTTAACTGTCTCGCTCACTTATGTATCACACTCATATAAAACCATACGTTAACTGTCTCGCTCACTTATGTATCACACTCATATAAAACCATTCATTAGCTGTCTCGCTCACTCATGTATTTCACTCATAAAACCATACATAAGCTATCTCTTCTCATTCTTCTATAATAAAACAAAATATAAAATAATTCAGTAGTTGTCTCACTTACTCATCATTCTAACGCCCGGTTTCTCGAACGATGATCAACGAAAAAATCAAATAATTACTATGTGTCAAACTCGGATCAATCGTGATTTGGGTTTCCAGAAACCGGCCGTATATCTGATAACCTGTCTTTCTCGCTCACCATTATTACTATGTAGATTTAATATATGTACAAATTATTTTTGAACAATACTTTCTAATCTATTCACTATTCGTTCACTCATTTACAATATTCGCTCTTTCATTCACTATATTCACTTATATCATCATTAATAATAACCTTTCATAATATCTGTAAGTCGCACAAAAAAACACAAAAAATGTAAAAAGTACAACACACGTCAAAGGAGAATGGGCACTTTGGGCCACGACTAAAAAAATTGTCCCTCAAGGTTGCCACATAGTACGTTCAAAAGGGCTTTTATAAGCAAATATTTTAATATAATTACGGAAAAAATCCGTCCCATGGAAATCGAGATATTTCGATGAAATTGTTTTTCATTTTACCTCATATAACTTAGAATTCTGAAGGCCCACAAAAATAACTGTGATGGCGTTTAAAAGAGCATTAAAAGGGCTTTAATTATTCCTCAGATTGTTTAAAAATCCAACCTGTGGAAATTGAGTTATTCCTGAAAAACTGTAGTATTGCAAAAAATAAATACAGTTTTTCGGAAATATCTCGATTCCCTCAGGTTGGATTTTCAAACAATCTAAAAACAAATAAAGCCCGTTTCATGCCCTTTTCAACGCAACTGCAGACATTTTTATGGGCTTTCAGGATTCGGAGTAATACGACGTTAAAATAAAAAACTGTTTTTCAAAATATATCGATTTCCATGGGATGGATTTTTTAAATAAAAATAATAAAAGGTAGGCCTTTAAAAGCCCTTTTAAACATATTATGTGGCAACCCTGAGGGACGAGTTTTTTAGTCGTGGCCCACGCTCCATACAGAATCGCCCATTCTCCTTTAATTCATTCATTCATAAGTTCACTCATTCGTTCTTTAGCGGAGTTTGGTGCACTAAAATAAGGAAATATTAATAATCGACAAAATCTTAATAAACTTACACACTAAATAAACTATGTAACTGGTTCCTGAAATATTTTAAACTAGATTAAACTAAAAAGAATAATTATAACCGCTTCTTACGATTAATAAAATACTATTTATATATGTATATTGACAGGCGTTACAGCTCAGTTGGTAGTAGCTCTGCCTTCCATGCTGTATGGGTCGTGGGTTTGATTCCCATCCAGAGCAAATGTTTGTGGGATGAACATAAATATTTCTGTGCCTGGATGTTACTATGTATTCTGTGTATTTACAAAAAAACTTATATACTTATTATATTCTATCAAAAATGTAGTTCTCCTAGTACAAACTTTGCTTAGTATGGTACTAGAGCGTGTAAATATTTTATTTATAGAATACATAGTAACACAAACACAAAACAAATATTTATCTCATCACACAAACATTTGCTCTCGGTGGGGATCGAACCCACAGCACGGAAGGCAGTACCAACTGAGCTGTGACGCCTGTAAAGTAATCAATCAGTACTCCAGTTCCCATAGTACAAGCTCTACGGTACGGTACAAGTACGGCAAAGCAGTGTCTAGTCTGGCTAATCTTTCCAACACGATGCTACAACAAAATACAGTTGTAGCATCGACACGATAATAATAAAAAGTACAAGCTCTGCTTAGTTTGGGACTAGAGTGTGATGTGTGTCATGTCCGTGATTATATATTTATTGGTACAATTAGATCGTTCGCCCGGCGGCGCCGCGCGTTCTGTTTCTGCGGTGGACACGGCGGCGGCTCAGAGGGCGCGTGCTAGGGCTCTGTACTCGCACATGAGCCGAGCTAAAATGGCCGCGGGGACTGCTAGCTTGCGTGAGTATTATACACCTTAGTGTTATGTGGATAAGGTACAGTTTTGCAAGATGGCGGCTGATACTGTCAGTTTGTACGAGTATTATCAGAGACTAGTATAAACAAGAAGACTGCGAACCTCATACAAAAAAACGTGACTCGGAAAAAGCTGAAATTCCGCGAGTTATTCCCAGATTATTCCCAGATGGCGCTGTATTCCGATCAAACCTATGGTATAAATCATTGATTACGATCACATTTTTCACGCCTAAAAATACAATAAAAATTTTGGTGTGCACTAACACAGAAATAATACAGATTTCTTGACTTTTAGTGCTGTTAGGATAATTTTAAGGCTATGTGGCAGCGCCATCTGGGAATAGCCCGCGGAATTTCAGCTTTTTCCGAGTCACGTTTTTTTGTATGAGATTGGCAGTCTATTGTTTATACCAGTCTCTGGTATTATGCACCATATGTCTTGCGGGTAAGGTACAGTGTTGTATAGCATTGATACAGTTTTGTATAGAACTGACAGTAACGACCGCCATCTTTGATATACCCAAGATGGCGGCCGGGACTGCTAGCTTGCGTGAGTATTATACACCCTAGTGTCATGTGGATAAGGTACAGTTTTCTATAGCATTGAGTGTTTTCAAGATGGCGGCTAGCACTGCCAATATGTGTGAGTATAATACACATTATGTTCTAAGCTTTATGTTCAGTTTCGTATAGCATGAATCGTGACAAGATGGCGGCTAGTACCGCGAATCTTCGGGAATAATATACACCCTATGTAGTACGCTGTAGGTCCGGTTTTATATAGCATTGGGTCTTTTCAAGATTAAGTCTTTTTTTTCTTGTATACTAAAGGGGTTAATAATGATTGGAAAATAATTCACTTAATATTCAAATATGTCTTTGGGGGGGGGAGGCCTTTGCCCTGCAGGGGGACAGCCATGGCTGATTAATAATAATAATTAATAATAATAATTGTTTTGTGTGGTGTTTTATTATTTAATTCTTTGTGTGTGCGAATAAATTCAAAAACATTACTGACACACATTCGAAAAATCAAAATTAAATATGTTTAAATCAAATATTAAATTAAATACTATGGTAAATAAAATATGGTTAAGTTTAATTAAAGTTTTAAAAAAATATATAAATAAGCTAATATAATTTTATAATATAAAATACTCAAGTAATGTTTTTGAATTTCAGCCTCAACAAGATACCATGAAGATGTAATATAAAACAAAGAAAATTAATGTAATATAAAGAATTAGCGATAATATAACTTAAATTAATATAATAAATTTGTTCACGCTAACCGAAGAGGGTGAAATGGCACAGCAAGGTACTTGATATATAATTACATATATCATACTTTAATAAAATAATATCAATTATATTATATTTCAATATATTCATTAAATATTAAATCATTTTGTAGTACATTATTTGCTGTTAATTATTTTTCAGAATATTTAATGCATCATTTCGAAGTAACATCATTTTCTACGTTCTAAGATACTAACTGGTTTATGGGTAAGATGAGCGGGTTCGATTCCCACTTCTGGACACCATGGTAGTGGAAATTCATCGAATATAGGTTTTTAACGAAACATTCCATGTCTAGTATTCTAAAGTACTTATATATAGATGTAAAAATACTTTTTATAGATACTCATTGTGATTGTCCTCTACAAATTGCTACAAGTTTTATCAAAATTGGTCTAGTAGTTGCGATGTGATTAAAAAACAAACTTCTAACTTTCTAACTAATATTATAAGTATCGAAGTTTAAATATTGGATTTGAAATTAATAACGTACCTAAATATATAATATAATCTATGAATCAATTACATGACCTACAGATAGTCAAACAGATTCATAAATAGTTTAAATTGTAATCAGGATATTTACTATGATTTGTGAGTTTGATTATTTCCCGATATTTCGGCACAGCATGCGCCATGATCACGGGTCGAACTGAAGTTTCACAAATCATGGTAAATATCCCGCTTACAATGAAAACTGTGTTAAAAACCGTGATAGTTTCAAATATTAGATTCATTAATATCGATATTAATAATAATATATTCTTTATATTATTTTTACTATTTAGTTGTAAGATGTACATGATATAATATAGAAAATACATTAATTAATTTTTTTTTTTTGGTATCAGCTCGCGCTAAACGCTCACCGAGCAGCAACGCGAACGTTCCACCGAGCCCGGAGCGAGTGGTCGGCCGTTCGAGGTCCAGACCCGGCGTCTCACAGTCACAACGTAAGTTTTATTTTATTTTGTCTAAATAAATAAATATTCATAGACAATTCACACATCACACTCTAGTCCCAAACTAAGCGCAAAGCTTGTATGGAAACTAGATTGCTGATAGAATACTTAAATTCATTTTTTTTGTAAATACCTACTTCAAAATACATGGTAACACACAAACACAACAAATATTTATGTTCATCAAACAAATATTTGCTTAAAGTGGGAATCGAACCCACAACCACCGCGCCAATTTTTTTTTTAATTTTAAGACATCGGTCTTTAAATAGTATTAATAATAAACATTTATCAGTGCGCATACATAAATACGTCCTATATCTCTGCTTAGCTTGGGGCTAGATGATGTTGTGTGGATTGTCCAGCATTATTTATTTAATTATTATCTATTTGTTTACAGCGACGTCTCGTTCGTCGTCGCCGTCGTCTCGCAGCGGTCCACTCTCACTATCGAGTGCTCGACGTCGGCCCTCCGGCATACCGCGCTCGCTCGCCGGCTCCAGAGAAAGCAGTCCCACCAGGTAACAACCATTCTATGTGACGACCGATGTGGCGCGGTGGGCGATGGTTCGCCTGCGACGCGGAAGGTTGCGGGTACGATGCCCGCCTCGGGATAAATGTTTGTATGTTCTGCAAATATTTATTCCGGGTGTTCTGGGTATTATATGTATAATAAAAAATTCGTATCTATATAATGTATTAAGTATGTCAGTCTTCTAGTACCCATAACACAAGCTCTGCTTAGCTTGGAGCTAGATGATGTTGTGTGGATTGTCCAGCATTATTTATGTTACTAGATCGAGTAGATCTAACAGCGTGGTGCTGCGGCGACGCGAGTCTGTAGAGCGCTCGGCCCCCACCCGCCCGCCTGCCTCCACGCTGCGGCTGCTGCAACAGTCGAGAGATGCCGAGGGAGTGCTGAGGGTCAGTACATACACATATAGTAAATCTATACTTCTATACTATAGTTCGGCCGTTCAGAGAATGCGTTCCTGACACATATCAGAACAACCAATCAGAACACCTAGGGCCGGTTTCTCGTACGATGATCAACGAAAAAATCAAATAACAATGTGTCAAAACTCGGATCAATCGTGATTTGGGTTGTTCATTGCTTGTCATCTGCGAAATACCTATTTAACAACAGTTCAGATGACAAGCAATGAACAACCCAAATCACGATTGATCCGAGTTTTGACACATTGTTATTTGATTTTTTCGTTGATCATCGTACGAGAAACCGGCCGTTATACAAATATAAAGCGCTGACATAACCTTGTAATAGCGCAGTATAGATGTAGAAAAATATTGTTTACAAAGTCATTTGACACTCAGTTTGGCACAAAATTATAACATTCATTGATTATTAATATAATAATGTTGTTTTAATGCTCATCAATTGTTAAAACGGTAAACAACCAGCAAAAATATCGTAACTGCAACGCCATTACAAAGTTACGTCGTCAGTTCAATCGCGACGTATCAGGAACGCATTCTCTGAACGGCCGAACTATAGCGTCTATACTAATATTATAAAGAAGTAAAGTTTGTGTGTTTGTTCAATTGTAAGGGGTAATCTCGGGATCTACTGAACCGATTTTAAAAACCGAAAATTTCTTACGCCCACTTCGATGGACTTCGAAGGTATTTTCGGTTTTACATAACCTATGACACTCAGCAATAATGTGGCTCTCTATTAGTGAAAGATTTTTTAAATCGGTTCAGTAGATCCCGAGATTACCCCTTACAATTTAACAAACACAAACTTTACTTCTTTATAATATTAGTATAGATATATGTAGATAACATATCGTCTCTACTGAGTATCTACTCGATGTTATACTATGACAAATTTCAAAGGCGGGAATATTTCTAAACTTTTAATTTATACTAGTAACTGTTTTCTACGCCCTAATTTACTCAAAACAAGCTATAAATAAACATATATTGCAGAGCCCGGAAGATACGTCTGCGTATGAAGGCGGCCGCAACAGAGACGACGACTCTGAAGCTTCCAGCGTCTGCTCAGAACGCAGCATCGACTCGTATAGAAGACATGATGTAAGTTATACAAGATGTTACATACTATTTCGATCGACGACCCTATAGACGACCGATGTGGTGCGGAGGTTGCAGGTTCGATTCCCGCCTTAGAATAAATGTTTGTACGATCTGAAAATATTTATTCCGAGTGTTCTGGGTATTTTATATGTATAATAAAAAAATATCTATTAGTAATGTATTGTATTAAGTATGTCAGTCTTCTAATACCCATAACACAAGCTCTGCTTAGCTTGGGGCTAGATGATGTTGTGTGGATTGTCCAGCATTATTTATTTATATTGTTGCAGAGCATGTCATGGGGTTCGATGTCCCGCCTGTCCCCGCCGCCGCCGCCGCCCGCAGACGAGATCATCGCACTATGCGCCGCCACGCACTGGACCGAACGCAAGGACGGACTCACACATCTAGTCAGTAGCTCTACCATGAGTTTTTACTATACTATTATACTATACTCGCTAGCGTCTGTATAGTCCAGTCAAATTACGAAATAAATAAACATGAGCGAATACAGTTTGGGGACTTTGAGGATCGATAGGGCGGTGTATTCTGAGCATAAATTCCAATTTGAGGGGTTGTACTGAGGTCAGCTCAAGGTCATTTCGATTGAAACGCGTTTCATTCAATATCTCGAGAATGGTTAGAGTTAGGCGAAAAATTGTTGAGACCTTTTCTTTTCCAAACAAAATTTACAAACTTTTTTATTTGAAACTTTTTTTTATAACATTAATATTTTTCAACTTATTACTCCCGCAAGTCAAAAATTTTACTTTTTTTCAATTTTTCGTCGTTTTCTCCCCAACCATTCAATTTTATTAAATTTTACCGATCATCAAAGTGTAGATCTTTTAATTATGAACAGTTTTGTCCTTAAACTTTTTTCCGTAGTGCCAATACCTTCGGAGTTATATATTACTTTACCGAGCGAAATCCGCGCCACTGTCGCAATATAAAAAGGTCAATCGATTAAACTATTTAAAAATTAAGTATTTAATTTGGGTAAATTTTTGGGTTAATTTGGGTAAGAAGTAAATTAACAATTAAAACTGTTTTACACATTTATTGATAGAAAAATAATTTATAAAAATAATAATATATCGGTAAAGTAATATATAACTCCGAAGATATTGGCATTAAGGAAAAAAGTTTAAGGACAAAACTGTTCATAATTAAAAGATCTACGCTTTGATGATCGGTAAAATTTAATAAAATTGAATGGTTGGGGAGAAAACGACGAAAAATGGAAAAAAAAGTAAAATTTTTGCCTTGCGGGAGTAATAAGTTGAAAAATATTAATGTTATAAAAAAAAGTTTCAAATAAAAAAGTTTGTAAATTTTGTTTGAAAAAGAAAAGGTCTCAACAATTTTTCGCCTAACACCAACCATTCTCGAGATATCGAATGAAACGCGTTTCCATCGAAATGACCTTGAGCTGACCTCAGTACAACCCCTCAAATTGGAATGTATGCTCAGAATACACCCCCCTATCGATCCTCAAAGTCCCCAAACTGTGTTCGCTCATGTTTATTTAACTCGTTTTTAGCCATAATTTGACTGGACTAGTAGTTAAAAAAATGTATGAAGATTTGTACAGCGCCTCTAGCGGATAGTTGGGTACTAAAATTCGTAATACTAATATTGACGTAACTACTGTAGTAAAGTCAGACGATTTTTCTGTGACAATTCATGGTAGAGGTAATGAGAGCCATTGCATTTTATATAAGAGAGAGACACATTTATTTGTCACACAACACAACGGCCGGTTACTGAAACGTTGATCAACCAAAACATCAAATTACAATGTGTAACTCGGATCAGTCGTGATTTGGGTTGCTCAAACGCTTGTCATCTGCGAAATATTTAACAACAGATCAGATGACAAGCGTTTGAGCAACCCTAATCGGTTGGGTCTTGGGATCGATTCCACCCAGACCAAACGTTTGTGTTATCAACATATATAATTGTACTATACAATGTATGTATTCACAAAAAAGGATGATAAGTATTCTATCAGCTAAGTAACTTGTAATATCAACTAGCATATTACAAGTTGCCCAGCTTGGGACTAGACTGTGATGTGTGAAATGTCCGTGAATATTTATTTATTCTATCACCAATCTAGTTCCCATACAAGCTTTGCTTGGTTAGGGACTAGAGTGTGATGTGTGAAATGTGAAATATTAAATTAATATTTCAGTATAACGTGACATTAGACATATTTTGATTTAACTGAATAAGAATTTATGACTGAATTTTGGTATCTCTTCCTATCACCATAAAAATGTATAAAACATGTACATATTATAACAAATAATACAACAAATGTATATAACATGTTTGCTGTACCCAAAATATAATAAAACTATAATATTTCAGAACAACTACCTAAACAGCGGCCGCTTGCTATCGGACGAGCAACTCCGACGTCTCACAGAGTTGCTGAACAAGATGTTTGTAGACGCACACACCAAAGTGTTCTCACTGCTATTGGACGCGGTGTGTGAGCTGCTTCTAGTGCATTGGCAGCAGCTGAAGGACTGGCTCTATCAACTAATGTTTAGGTAAGTCTAATAATAATCTTTTTTGACGTGACAACGTCTTATAATTCGATAGAGCCGGCTGCACACACGAAAAAACATGACTCATGCGGCGTTACCTCGCTCTGAGGCGTTCCATGAAGTGCAAGCGAGAGCGCAGATTATTTTGCAGAACCGCTTACAATCCCGTTTGTTGACGTTGTCACGTTCAACTATCGTCAGTAAACCGACTTTACAGACAACCATTTTTTCTTATTTTTATAGATTACTAATGAAACTGGGCACGGATATACTCGGCTCAGTACAAAGCAAGATTAAGAAGACGTTGGATGTTATACACGAATGTTTTCCGGCAGAACTACAAATGCACAATATATTCAGGTAACTTATTTTAGACAAGTAAATTTTTGTTCATTTTCGCCTTTCATTTTGCATCTTGAAATGAAATATATCAAGGCGTGGAACTGGCACCTAGAATCACCTAGTATGTAAGACGATTCTAAATAATCCGCGTGATTTTACTGAATAAACTACTATTGATTTTGTTTTTATTTTGACAACACAGACATAGGCACAGAACATAAGAAAAGCAACATAAGATAATACAAATATTTATTTATTTATTTAATTTAAACGGCAAAAACCAATTACACAACTGAAAATTGTTGGGTAGGTAGCATAGAGCCAGGAGACGGACATAGGCTGATATATATATAAATAAATAAATAAATAAATAATAATGCTGGACAATCCACACAACATCATCTAGCCCCAAGCTAAGCAGAGCTTGTGTTATGGGTACTAGAAGACTGACATACTTAATACAATATATTACATAGATAGATATATTTTTTTTAATATACATATAATACCCAGAACACCAATATATAATATGTATTTTCAAAAAAAAAACGGAAAAATTCAGAAATTTGCTTATTTATTGCCTTTAAGGCGAAACTGAGTTCGCAGGATCAGCTAGTATGTCCATAAAGCTCAGTCTCAGCTTGTATAAAGCCCAGCAAAAGACAGAGACGCGTTTTCAGACTGTTTTCAGACTGATATGGGTCACACAGTGCATCCATCTTTTCTTTGACCTCTCTCTACTTGTAAACGAAGAATGCTAGACTATTTCTAAACAATTGGTAATGTGTTTGTGATTAGGTTCCTAGCGGACGGCGCGACGGCTCCCACGGCGAAGACAAAGGCGGCCGCGCTGCGCTTCTTGGCGGATCTGGCGCATGATTACTGCTCGCCATCCAGTATGCAGGTCGCTTTAGACGGTACGTTCGACTAGAATAACAGCTTAGCTGATAATCATGCATTCGATTTCATCTTTTCTTAGTCATCATCATCATCATCATCATCAACCTATATCAGTCCACTGCTGGACGTAGGTCTCTCCCAAGACGCGCCACTGAGCCCGGTCTTCGGCTCTTCTCATCCAGTGTTTGCCAGCTACACTCGTTGTATCGTCGCTCCATCTCGCCGGAGGGCGTCCTACACTACACAATGCCTAAACGCGGTCTCCACTCCAGTATCCGTTTGCTCCAACGGTTGTCGGTTCTTCGGCAAACATGGCCGGCCCACTGCCACTTCAGCTTGCTAATTCTTTTCTTAGTATTTTTTAAATATTAAAAAAAAACACACTATAGTTGTGGATAACTATCATGTCTTCATAATTCATAATTTTGCTATCTATTTCTTAGAATATACAACATACAGGGGGCATGATATTTTTCTCTCGTGGCATCGGACTTAACCATCATCCCTGTTTTTAAAAATACACCCTGTATAACACATAAATAAATAGGGCAGCTACTATGTATTACATAACTATAAACTTAACAATATGTGTACTCGCTAAATATAACTATGTAAGTTTCTCTTGAACGTTTTAGACTAGTCGTAAGTTATGTATTAATAATATTGTTTATGTTTCATTCACCAGGGGGCGCCCATGGCGTAGCGGGGCGAGCTCTCACGAAGGTAGCGGCTTTGGCCGCCGACCCACGCGCCGGTGACGTCAGAGTTTGCGCTAAACGAGTGTTAGCCTGCCTGTATGACAGGAATCCAGTGCCTGTGAGTATTGGTCTGAACTGACAACAAAAAAAAATGGTTGTCCGTAAAGTCGGTTTACCGACGATAGTTGAACGTGACGACGATCGCAAAGGCCGATTGTGCTTCTTTGTCGCTCGTTCCGCGCTCTCGCTTGCACTTCATGGAACGCCTCAGAGCGAGGTAACGCCGCATGAGTCTCAGAGCGAGGTAACGCCGCATGAGTCATATTTTTTCGTGCGTGCAGCCGGCTCTATCGAATTATAAGACGTTGTCACGTCGAAAAATCTGTGGGAAGCAAGCAAACCACCCTTCAAGTTCAAGATATTCGATCACAATAAACCAACTACACCGCAGTAATACAAAAATAGCAAAAAGTAAATTAAAAAATAAATGTTCCAAGGTTAGTGTATGACAGTGCACAGACCAGTGATAGATGCTGATATAATCGTGTTTCTTTTTCTTTATTCTGTAAATTTTCAATTTTCATTTAAATGTAACATACAGTTTGATGTAGCAAAGATTTTGAAGAAATTTGAGTAATTTAAAAATTGCATCGAATTTAATTAAAAATCATATCTGAATATTACAATATTCAGATATGATTTTTAATTAAATTGATATAAATCATATGTATAATATGTCGTGTTAATTGTTCATAAATATTTATTACATTTAATTATATGTATTTGCAGTTCACAACATTGATGAACGAGCTTCCACAAGACACTCAAGCGTTAGTCAACGGGGTGCTTCAGCAACATGTCCGGAACACAACTAATTGTACGTACCATTAGACAGGCGTCACAGCTCAGTTGGTAGTAGGTCTTCCATGCTGTGGGTCGTGGGTTCGATCCCCACCCAGATCAAATGTTTGTGTGATGAATATGTATAAATATTTGTTCTGTGTTTGGGTGTTACTATGTATGTACATATTTCCAAAAAACATATGTATACTTAAGTATAAATGGCGTGACTTGCACTCATTACGTGGACAAAAGCGTAGCTCTTAAATAAGAAGCAGAAGATGTATATAAGTATTCTATCAGCATAGTACAAGCTTTTTCTCTAGTTTCCATAGTACAAGCTTTGCCTAATGGGTACTTTTTACGTTATTTCTAAGTTAACATGTATTAGGGTATCGTAAATTAATGTATTTTGATTAGATTTGATTCAATGCTATGTATATTTCAGCCGGCGGAGACAGTCCGGTTCGCGCGAGTAACAATGGAGCTACCACAGAGGACGTGCACTCTAGGATACGGCGCACCACTTCCGAAATACACAGCTACACCAAACAACACTCGAACGGCGCCAGTGAGTATATCGACGAGCGAAAATCCTAATGTTAATTATTTATTTTCTTTGTTATTATTGTTTTTATTTTCTTTAAATGGAATTAGTTTAATTAACAATTTTTTATTTAAATTATAATATTGTGCCTGCCTATTTTATATTATGTGTGTAAATTGTAATTATGTGTGTTGCGGTTGCAAATAAAAATATGTCTATGTCTAATTACAGGATTTTTGTAATAATGAAAAAAAAAACTGTAGTGTACAAAACTATAATAATGTTAATGTCCTCTTGTTGACAAATAAATAAATAATGCTGGACAATCCACACAACATCAACTAGCCCCAAGCTAAGCAGAGCTTGTGTTATGTGTACTAGAAAACTGATATACTTAATACAATACATTTCAATATCTTGGGCACGCTTCCGTCTAGTACTGATTTGGACCAGTTGAACTATCTATAGATCGTTTGCGATCGATTGCTCCACATCATTCTATCAGCAATCAAGTTCCCATACAAGCTTTGCTAAGTTTGGGACTAGAGTGTGATGTGTGAAATGTCTGTGAATATTTATGTAAATAATATAATTTATTTTTCAGCTGAAAATGCGAATCACATGTCCAGCAAAGACTCGGGCATCAGTCAGATGTCTGATGCACTCTCCAACAAAGCTAATGGGGTGCCCAACGGACATTACAATGCGTTAGTATTTATCTACACATAGATATAGGCAGACTGTGAATGATGAATGTGAATGATGACATGTGTAAGAAAGGTGTGAGCATTAAGATGACGTCTGATAGAGGAGAGTGGAAGAAGAAGATGTGTTGTACCGACCCCACATAATGTGAGACAAGGGTAGGAAGATGATGATGAGAAATAGACAGACTGTACTTAATACGACTTGGATACTTATGACGGAGCCTGGTGGGACGGCGATAGAAAAGAATGGAGGATAGGGTGGGAGACCTTTGCCCAGCAGTGGGATAGTACAGGTTAATAACAAAAAAAAAGATATAGACAGACATTTATTGGCTTTAAAAATAACAAACAAAGTACACATTATTAATTCCCCACCGCGAACAAATTTTTGTTTGACAGAAATTATTATAATTATTTTATCAGCAATGTAGTTCCCATAGTACGAGCTCTGTTTTATTTGGGACTAGAGTGTGATGTTTGAAATGTCCAAGAATATATACATATAATGTTTCAGTGAAGCCATCGGCCGGGCGGCATCAGCAGACAGTTCTGAAGAAGCTAACAGCACCAAGGAATCGTCTCCCATTCCTCACAACCGACTTGACTTCCCACCACATGGGTACATACTTATATATTTTATTTATTATTACATATATTATATACAGGGTGTATTAAACATGTATATAACTAAAAAAACATTAGTAAAAGTATGGTTGGTTTTTTGTAGTGAATTCGGTTCCGGACGTGACAAAATGAGGCCCTACGAAATGGATGAAAATGGATATATTATAACTAAATGTAAGTCTCAAACTATGTTATATTTATATAATATATTACATATAAGAATTTCACAGGCGTCACAGCTCAGTTGGTAGGAGATCTACCTTCCAAACTGTGGGGCGTGGTTTAGATTCCCACAAGTTATCGCTAAATAGCGATAAGGCCGCCCATTATGTGTCACAGTCTAGTTTTTGTAATTTTTTTACAAGGTTATTTTTGTAAAATTAATATATTGTGTAATAACGTATTTTCTATCTATCCAATCTATTCTATCTATAATTGTATCTTTGTGGAATAAAAAATGTATATTGTACTAACCCGTTGCCACTTCGTTGGGCATAATTCAACCGATTTTTTCTCCGATTCACTTTGCAAAACGGACTACCACGTAATAGTATATTTCATTACTAGTTCGGAAAGGCTGTCATTACAACGAGTTCCGACAAATGTCTGCACGAGCCGAGGCGCAGCCGAAGGCGAGTGTTGACAGTCGGAACAAGTTGCAATGACGGTTCCGAACGTGTACTGAACGACTATTTTTAATACAGTTGCGAAAAAATGAAGTAATTTTATAAAATAATAATAAAAACAACTAAACTCTCAAAGAAAATTTCTACAAAATGGCGCCAACCGTAGTTTTTTTTTTATTTGCTCTTCGGAGCAGGCTAAAGTTTTAGAACCATACCGCCTAGTCTTACGTAAATGTTTTTCTCTTAAATTAGTTTATTTTCTTTATTATTATTTTATTAACAACGTCTTCCCGCCATCTTGGAGATGGCCGTAGAATATAAGAAGAGATTTTTTTTTTCATTCATTCTGGTAGGCAAAGGTAACTATGCCCATACAGCCAAGTCTTCAGTAGAATTTTTTTATTGATATGAAATGAAAATGAATTTTAATAAGATGAAATAACCTAACTCATTCAATCAAATCATTAAATCTGATAATGAAACAAATTAGTAGCTTCTTTTTAGAAATATACGTATTTGCATGAATCATAAAAACTTCTTTGTTTTTTTTTTAGTAAAAACTTCATGGTTGGTTTTTCTTTATAATAGACATTATTTTGACAGTTGGTAAAGAAAAAGCACTAGTGCGGTAATGGTAAAAAAAAAGCACTAGTGCGTAATAGCCCACTTCCCGAACGCTAAACGTCCCTGCAATATGCCACTTTTTGAGCAACTGTATTAAAAAAGCCTTTTTATTTTTCGGTTTTTTATATAACCTATGACACTCAGCAATAATAAGCCACATTATTGCTGAGTGTCATAAATATCTATTGGTTAAAATCGGTTCAGTAGATCCCGAGATTACCCCTACAATTTAACAAATATACAAACACACAAACTTTACTTCTTTATCACATTAGTATAGATAATGTTGTTTTGTTGTATGTTAGCCGGTCTGAGAGAAGCGGAAGTGTTGGACGCGCTGTGTAAACTGGACGGGTCAGACGCGCCCGCCGCGCACTGGGAGAAACTACTTCTGGCGACGCACGAGATACTCAAGTATGGAGATTGCAGGAAACCACAAGAATGCTTCAAGTAAATATAAATGTTATTTTTTTCAATCTAGGCTTAAAATGTAAGAAAACAATGGAACTTAGGGCTAATACTTAGAACTACCTTAGTAACTGGTCATGTATAATTAATTATTTTAAACCTGTTAATAAAGTTTCCTACTGACTACTCACTCTAAGTATAAAACTTGTTTTTATTTTTTATATATTTAATATATTATTTATTAGTCAGCAGACCTCGCGAGCCTTTATAACCATGCTGTAAGGCATAAATATCTATATATATATTATTATTTAATAAATAAATTATTGAACAGGAATATAGTAAGGGTGGCGCTAGCTGCGTTATCAATGGACGAAAACTCGGGCGATAAAGAAAACACAGAAAATGCAAGCAACGCTCAACAAACTTCAGGTCAGTACCTATTACTTATAAGTTATAGATATTAGAAATATATTCAGTCTATATTATAAAAAGCTAACGCAGACATGAACCCCCTATCTTATAAAAAGTTAGCGTTGACTCTAAGTCATCATTATCAAATATTAATGTATAAATTTTTATTTATTCTGTATCTTTTGCTTGTAACATTTTTCAATTTACCTAGTATTAAGTACATAGTAATGTTCCGCTTACTTTAGAATCTGATGAGGAAACCTCTAATTGGCCATACTTTAAGCATAATTTCCTTGTATACCTACCTATAATTAAGTAGAATCGCTGTTGGATATCAATAAATAAATAAAATAAATTATTACGTATGGTAATTAGTACTTAAAGTCTGCGCTAACTTTTTATAAGATAGGGGGATTATATTTAACTTTTTGTTGGTCATACTTTAAAAATGATTCTGTTGTAAAATAATTGTGTGTGTATAACCAGGTTGGGGCACCGCAAACGAGCGCGCGGCTGCCGAAGCAGTGAAGGTCCTCATCTGGCTGTGCCGGCGGCCCGAGACGCGTCCGCAATGGCACGAGTACTTCGACCTGATCCTTCTGAAGCTCATCAACGCGTACGAGTCGTTGAACAAGGAGCTTATGAGGGCTGTGGAGGCAGGCATGCCGCATATAGCACGGGCGCTGCCGGCGCATCAGGTATGAGGTCTATCGGTCTACTGGTCTACTAGTATAATGATCTACTGGTTATATGGTCTACTGGATCACTTGTTTACTAGATCACTTGTCTACTGGATCACTGGATCACTGGTCTACTGGATCACTGGTCTACTGGTTATATGGTCTACTAGTATAATGATCTACTGGTCTAATAGCATACTAGTCTATTGGTTTACTGGATCACTGGTTCGCTAGTCTACTGGTTTACTGGTCCTACTGGGTCGCTAGTCCATTGGTCTAATGGTTCACTGGTCTACTAGTCTGCTATTCTACTGGTCTACAAGGAGCTCATGAGTACTTCGATCTCATTCTTCTGAAGCTCATCAACGCGTACGAGTCGTTGAACAAGGAGCTCATGAGGGCTGTGGAGGCCGGCATGCCGCATATAGCTAGGGCGCTGCCGGCGCATCAGGTATGGGGTCTATCGGTCTACTGGTCTACTGGTTCACTGGTCTACTAGTCTACTGGTTTACTGGTCTACAAGGAGCTTAAACTGTTAAGACTACTGGTTCAAGGGTTATATGGTCTACTGGTTTGCTAGTCTACTGGTTTGCTAGTCTACTGGTTTGCTAGTCTACTGGTTTGCTAGTCTACTGGATCGCTGGTCTACTGGTTTGTTGGTCTACTGGTCTACTAGGAGCTCATGCGGGCTCTTCCAGGCAACCTTTATATGAAGAGGACTGGATACAAATTATGAAATATAATTTTTACAATTAAAATATAAAAAAATAAAAATAAATAATGCTGGACAATCCACACAACATCATCTAGCCCCAAGCTAAGCAGAGCTTGTGTTATGGGTACTAGAAGACTGACATACTTAATACAATACATTACATAGATAGATATTTTTTATTATACATATGAATACCCAGAACACCCGGAATAAATATTTGCAGATCGTACAAACATTTATCCCAAGGCGGGAATCGAACCCGCAACCTTCCGTGTCGCAGGCGGACCTTCGCCCACCGCGCCACATCGGTCGTCAATCGTCGGCATTATAGTCTAATTCAAATATAAATGATAAAATTATAAACTATACATATATGTAAATTATTGCAGGTGCTCGCACTACTGAAGCCCGTGATTCGAACCCGCGGCTACCCGACGTCGCTGTGCGCGCTGAAGCTCGCGGCCGAGGTAGCCAAGGCACGTCCGAACGAGTTGACCGACGTCGATCAGCTGATGGAAGGCGTCGGACAGGTAACAACAATAAATATAAATCGTCGTAATCGTAGAACAAGGACGGATGTACAAAACTGCAGGTTTACATTTTATGTCATAACTTTAAAACGGTTACGCCTATCAACGTGACATTTAGACAAGTTGATATATGTGAATCTTCTTCTTTCTGCCCTTATCCCACTAGGTGGGGTCGGCACAACATGTTCGTTTCTTCCATTCTCCTCTATCATCCGTCATCTCAGTATTCACTCCTTTCACATCCATATCATTGTTCACACAATCCATCCATCTTTTCTTAGGCCTACCTCTTCCTCTATATCCATCCACATTCATACCTAGCACTCTTTTCGTCACATGACATTCTTCACAAGTTGATATATATGTGAATAGGCCTTTACAATTTAATACAAATTTAAGCTGCATACAAATAATTTAATAAAAAAATGGCCAAAAATCACATCCTTCTTTGTTCTACGATCATGACGAAATATTTATAGACATTTCACACATCACACTCTAGCCCTAAACTAAGCTATGGCAGCAAATATTTATGCTCATCACACAAACATTTGCTCTGGGTGGGAATCGAACCCACGACACAGCATGGAAGGCAGAGCTACTACCAACTGAGCTGTGACAGGAGACAGGCGTCACAGCTCAGTTGGTAGTAGCTTTGCCATCCATGTTTGTGTGATGCACATAATTATGTATTTTATGTATGTACTTACAAAACAAATGTATATTAGTATCAGCAGTCTAGTTCCTATAGTACAAGTTTTGCTTAGTTTGAGACTAGAGTGTGATGTGTAAAATGTCCGTGATCAAATAAAAACAAAAACCCATTAAGCTTCGAGAAAGGTGATTACAAAAGTAGGTTCATGTACACGAATTTTCTTCGGACATTGTTGTATTGTATTTTATTGTTTCTTATTTTAATTTGAATTATTTTATTGGCATTTGTATTTTATGATTGTTGTATTTTGAATATTATTTTTAACATGTTTTTCTATTTGTTTTAAATTGTAATTGTACGATTTCCTCATACAATATTATTTTGTTTTCTGGAATAAATGACCATGACTATCTTTCTACATATTCTAACTCAAGTGTATTGTACAGTTGGCGGATCACCAGAACTCTGCGGTGCGCAAGGCGGCTGTCTTCTGTATGGTCGCCTTCACATTCGCACTCGGAGAGGAAAATATGCAGCCGCATCTCAAACATCTATCCGTTAGCAAGTACAGACTTCTACAGGTAATAACAAAATCCAGTCTCTAAAACAGATTATTAAATAAATAATGCTGGACAATCAACACATCATCTAGCCCCAAGCTAAGCAGAGCTTGTGTTATGGGTACTAGAAGACTGACATACTTAATACAATACATTACATAGATATTTTTTATTATACATATTAAATACCATTTTATATGTAAAGTGATAATTGATTTATTTATATTGATGCGAATACACTGCTCGATAGATACAAAAGATGCACCGTATGCAAAGGTGTCAAATGTGCAGTTAACATTAATTGTACATAAACTTTACAATATTATGGCTTATACACCAGAATAACACAAATGCTATAATTTATTAAAGATATCTTACATATCTAAAGACATCACTAATAATGAGTTTAACATATGTATACTGTTAAACTCATAACTCTCCTTTTGAATCCACGTAACTAAACAATAGAACCCGCATATACTCCCGTGACCGGCACTTGCATTATTCCGCTTGACTTTTTTCTAATACTTAAATTTTTGAACTTGTGATATCTTTCGAATGGACTGTCCAAATTGAGTAATTTAAAAAGTCATATAAAGGTATTAAAACAGTGTTATTTTATAGTATAGATTACCTAAAATAGTTTGGTCGTTTTAATTTGAAATTGAAAGATTGTTTTCCTTTGAAATAACATAAATAATGATATACAGGTATACATAAGCAAACAGCGCGATGAGTCGAGCCGCGCGCCCACCTCGCCCGCCGCGCACTCCACGTAGCGGCGGCTGCGCGCGCGCACACAATCTCGCGCCACGCAGACTACACTATAAACATGGTAAGTTGAAACTTATTTCTAAAAACTAGTTGAAATTACCTATCTTTTGGTGGTAGTCTGGTATTTGTAAGTTCAATAGGTAAAAAGATATAGCTTCTCAAAGTTTGGGTATTTTTAGGTATGACATGCTACACAGATATCACTATAAACATGGTATGATTATTTCTAAAAACTAGTTGAAATTATCTATCTTTTGGTGGTAGTAACACATTTGTAGATTTTATAGTTTCTGAGGAATAAGCTGTCAAAGTTTGAGTACTTTAATATGTAAAAAAAAATGTGAAGTTAGCTACAGATGCCACGTAGATACCATTATAAACATAGTATGTGCTAACTTATTTTAGGTATTTCTGAAAACTAGTTGAAATTACCTATTTTTTGGTTGTAGTTTTGTTTTTGTAAGTTCAATAGGTAAAGAGATATAGCTTGTCAAAGTTTGGGTATTTTTATTTATTTTACGCAGATACCACTATAAACATGGTATGTTGTAAAGCGTAGAATAGGGATGAGCGGAGACCTGGGGAGATTGACAGGCGTCACAGCTCAGTCGGTAGTAGCTCTGCCTTCCATGCTGCGGGACTTGGGTTCGATTCCCACCCAGAGCAAATGATTGTGTGATGAACATAAATATTTGTTCTGTGTCTGGGTGTTATTATGTATTCTATGTATTTAAAAAATATATATAAGTATTCTATCAGCTATCTACACTCGAGAGCAATGAATCCGGGTCACTTAATGAATGTTAAAAATCTCGGAAACTAAAAATGATAGGTTAATGCAATAAATTGTATTTAATAGACAATGTAATACTCCTTAAATGAAAGTAAAAAAAATATGAGTCACCATACATTTTATTAACACAAAATTACATAAAGAAAAAAACTGCTGATCTCTCCTTAAAACAAAAATAGGAAACATGAAATTTTTGAACTTTATTACGATTTTCTTGAATTTTAATACTTCGTATTGCCTCCTCGTGCTTCCATTACTGCGTTTACGCGGTTTGGCATGCTGTACACCAAGTTCTTTATACGATTTTGGGGAATATTCTCCCATTCCTCTGTGAGAGCAATTTTGAGCTCACGAAGCGTGATTGGGGGAGGGTTTCGTTGTTTTACGCATCTGCCTAGCTCGTCCCAAGCATGCTCGATCGGGTTGATATCCGGGCTGCGCGCTGGCCACTCCATACGAGTAATGTTCATCTCTTGAAGGTAGTCATTCACAATCCTACCTGTATGAGGTCGGGCATTGTCATGCATAAATATAGCATCCTCACCTAAATTGACCATAAATGGACCAACGTGATCATTGAGGATTTCTTCCACATATCTTACGCTAGTTAAAGAGCCGTTTTCTATGATCACCAGCTCTGTGCGACTTTCAGAAGAAATTCCGGCCCACACAAGTACAGACCCACCACCGTAGGCTACTTTTTCTTCGATGCATGCTTGCTTGAATCTTTCCCCTGGTCTTCGATACACTCTGTGTCTTCCATCGTGCTTGTAGAGCATAAATTTTGATTCGTCGGAGAACATAACTTTTGACCAATCTTCAATACTCCAATTTACGTGGCTCTGGGCATATCTTAGTCTCGAAATACGATGCCCACGCTCCAGTTTAGGGCCGTTTGCAGGTCTAAGGGGTTTTAAGTTAGATTCAGCAAGCCGACGTCTTACTGTCCATGCACTTGGGTTACTTCCTCCGAGGCGTCGAAACTGATTGGTGAGTTCAGTTCCTGTGAGAAAGCGATTTCGAAGCATGGTGTTCACCAAGTATCGGTCTTCTCGTGCTGTGGTACACCTGGTTCTGCCCGTTCCTGGTCTGCGTAGGTTAGAACCATCTTCTTCGTAACGTCGGAGAACTCTTTGTACTGTTGACAGCGACACACCGACAGTCCTGGCTGTATCGCGCTGACTCCGGCCGGTTTCCAGCATTGTAAGTATTCTGGTGCATTCTTCAGGCGTAAGCGACATAATTTCAGCTTGAATAATGAATATAGAGCACTATCAACATGGTTTATGTACCCACATAAATGACAGATTACAAACAAAAGCAAAACCAAATGCTGTAATTTCGTAGTTCCATCTTCGAAAGTGGCCCTTTTTCAAATTTGATTTTTTTATGATATAACTTTACAATAACTAAGAAGTTTTAATACCTTCATTTAAGGAGTATTACATTGTCTATTAAATACAATTTATTGCATTAACCTAGCATTTTTAGTTTCCGAGATTTTTAGGATTCTTTAAGTGACCCGGATTCATTGCTCTCGAGTGTAGTACACGCTTTGCCTAGTTTTGGACTAGAGTGTAATGTGTGAAATATCCATGGATATTTATTTATTTACCTTTGCCCCGCAGTGGGACGAGATAAAAAAAATTGTATGTATAAAATAGCGCTTATTTTACCTATATTATATATATTTTTATTCTATTTTTTATATATTATCCCACAGGTATCGCCATCGGTGACCAGCAAGTGAACTCTGCCCGACATGACTTCCGAACGTTTAAAACCCTGGATTTTTTTAAACATTTACTATTGTAATTGATCTTGTTTATAAAAATGACTTTTTTTCAGTTGATGATTATAGTGCACAAAGAATTATAGATCATATTAAACAATATATGATATACTTTATTCACAAACAAACTTACGACTATACAGTATTTACAAAATGTACATGGTCATATAAAATACATAAGAAACAGTTGAGCTATCTACAGACCGTTGCAAACGATCTATAGATAGTTCAACTGATCCAAATCAGTACCAATCGGAAGCGTTCCCAAGACACTGGCTGCATTGCCGCGCTGAATAGCAATGCTGATACGTTGGGCCAGATACTCACCAGCCCTCGGGTCATGCGTCGACAACACTAGATATATGATTGTAAAATGTATCGCTCTGTTGCAGTTGGTTAGGTAAAAAGTATTTACATAAGTCATAATAGAGAAAATAAAAAAAATATATGGGAAATCTCGGATTCAGTTTAAAAAACCTCAAAAATGCAGGTAATTAAATATTCCGAAGTTATAATAAATATTAGAAAATAGTATTAAAATTCAGAGTCACTTTAATTATTTAAATAAATAAAAATGATAGCACGATTCAAAACGTAAAGAGATATTACGGGATTTTATCGCGAACCTTATTTTTAATAAATCATAGTAAAAAAACACTACTTAATTAAAACTATTGTAACTATCAAAGGTTTATATATATTGTATAAATTCTGTGTTGACTATAATCATCAACTATTGTTATATATTTATTGTAAAAACAATTTTGTTTTTCAAATGAAATGTGGAAAGCGCGCGCCGCGAATATACTGCTACAAATTTAGATTTTAACTGATATGTTGTAAGGTTCCATTTTGAATGACAAATTACTAGAAAACTAGGTTTAGGTTTTGACTATAAAATACTATTGTTATAAAAACACATGTTTATTAATAACTTTGTATTGTATTAGTTCATTTATTTTATACGCGTGTCACTCAGTTAGTAGTAGCTGGTAATCAGGCTGTTGGTCGTAGGTTCGATTCCCGCTAAGAACCAAACATTTTAGTTTTGTGCTAATAAAACTATTTCCAAAATACTAATGTTTTAAGCTTTACCATAAAAAGTACAATTACTATGTTTTGGTTATTAGCGGAGCATTTAGAATCGTATACATTAGGTGATTCTAGGTGCCAGTTCCACGCGACCAGAGCCTAGAAGAACGGGCAACAAACTACGGCCTGGTTCCTACCGTTTTTTGTAAATGCTATTCAAAATTGAACCTAATAACAAGTTGGATACGAAATAAATGTACAGAATAATTTTTGATTGTGTATTTTATTGATATTTAGAATTGTATTTGTTGAAATATCAAACATATGTCGTCTTGCTACCGTTATAATTTTGTCAATATCTTTATAAATTATGGCCTATGTGTTATTCTGATGTAAAGTATTGTAAAGTTTCATTAAAATCTATTCAGTAATTATTGCGTGAAAGAGTCACAAACATACGTCTATTCAAACAATCGCGTTTTTAATAATAGTAGGATTGATTGACTACAATTCATATTGTATGGCATTCACTAATTACGCTATAAAGGAGAAAGCGATTTTTAAAGAAGACACATGCGCAGTGTTAGGTTATTTCGTTACGGAATTTCTGGATACTGTCTCCACGCTCAAGGCCCGCGATAGAAGCTATGCAATAGCTTAAAAATTACTTTCTTATAGTGAAACTCGTTTATGTCACAAATATATTGATATTTCAACAAATCTAAATATAAGAAGGATTGTAAGTTGTAAACTTATCTGTTAAATGGAAATCCAGAAATCCTCTTCAGCATTGCTGGTAATCATCATATCCTGGATTCCACCTTATAGAATCTTAATGTATTACCATAACCTAGCTAGATATTCCCTTTAAAAGCTACAGTTCAAACAGAAAATACTTTATTGCAATATAAAATAACAAATTAAAACAACATAAGAACGGTATAGAGATACAAAATTAGCGGACTTATCGCTATGAGCAATGTCTTCCAGACAACTTAGACTTGATGAAGCGCCTAAAATAATTGGTGCTCCAAATTAAAAAAAAGGATAAATTTCTTAAACAGTTGAAAGTAAGTTCATTGATAGATAAGTTTACAACAGGGAAAAAGTTTTTCTAAATCTTTTTATTAAAAATCAGCTTAAAGTTTCAATTTGAATATGTAGGATGTTTAAAAGTGTAAACGAAGACGTGTGAACGATATTATATATTTAAAATGAAGAAACCGTTAGAATATCCTAAAAAAGATGTACCATTTGAAATTTAAAAAAATCCATCTGGAAATTTTTCATTGAGAAATATCCCAAAAAATCCTGTTTGGAATTTTCTGAATCATCAAAGAATAATCTCAAATATCATTTTGCATTTAATACGTTTTGTTTGGCGGAGCGTTGGTTAATTTATTTTATATGGTTTGAATAAATATATTTGTGTAAAGCAATTCCATAGGTTTTTTTTGGATTGCGTAAATGAACGTAGATATTCAATAACATTTAGGACTTATTTTATCATTTGTATCACGGTAATATCAAAAGAAGTAAAAATATCTTCATTCAAATTAATAAACTTTATTTTGTAATTTAGAATCATTTATTATATTTTGAAATCCGCTGTCATTTATCAACGCTCTGTCATTCGTAAACACAAAAAATGCCTGATCCCTACATACATTCCTTAAAAGAACGGAAAATATTCCCTTTACGGCCTTAGAGAGATGATCACGAATAAATGTGACATTCGTAAACGTATCGTAACCAATATACACTGCGCGGTGACGTTGCGATGTTCAATCTAGTTGGCGTTGACGCGCAGTGTGAATCGCACATTTATTAATGAAAATGCCTCAGATAATGGTCGAATGACTGATAATGTCATTGGTATTTGTATAATTTAGGCTTTGAATGATAATGCACAGCTAAAGCTTGTATGAGATCGAAACACTGCTTAAAATGACAGTAGAGAATTGTACAGAAAATTCGCTTATTTTCTACAAAATAATATTTGTTAGCTGGAATTTTCTAGAATTTTTCCATCATTTGGAATTTTTCTTGGGGATTTTCTGTTTTTTTTTTTCCATCGGAGGATTTTTTCTTAGGAATTCTTTATTGAATGCATTACTAATCGTTTCGCTGTTTTGAAGAAAATAAGCGAATACGTAAAGTGTAAGATTATTTCTTACTTTTAATGATAAATCGATGTTTTTATACCTTTCTGCCAAAAATGCGAAGATCTTTAGAATTATCAGTGTTTATTGAAACTTTGATATACATCGACGGTTTGTAAGGTCTTCGCACTACGCGTATTGTATAGAATACTCTTAATGTGTCGGGTTCGTCAAATGAGCGCTTTTTAATAAAATAATTGAATGTACAAAATCAAGACGAGCTTAGAACAAGTTACTTTTCAAAAGGTGTGTTACCATTATCCACTGGTATTAACTCTTGCTCTTAGTTTTATTTATTTGTTACATTTCAAATAATAATTATTGTATAACAGTCTTTATACTATATAATGTCAGTGGATAGTGGAATCAAACATTGTGAGATGATATTATGTTTTAAAATTTGAATAAAATCCATATGTAGGAATTTTCCTACTTTTATTCCATTTCTACAACTTTGTTTTTATTAACTACATAACTAATTAATTATGTGTTATAATATTCGAGAGGCTTTTGTAGGTCCTAGAAAAAACTGACACATAAATGCATAATAATTTAGTTAAATCTTTAGATCATGTTGTTCCGTTTTGTTAATTTATTGGGAAACAGTTTTCCTATGTGAATGCCCTGTTTGTAAATTGAATATTATTCTTTCATTGTTTCGTCAAATTGGTTTAGGAACTACCGTATTTTATAAAAAAAAACGAAAAGATATGTGACTCAAACTTAGCTCTAAATAACATAGCTATTTGGGTAACAATCAAACAAAACCGTGGGAGTAAGCTAATATTTTTAATAAATCCTAGAAGTAGACCATCCTATAATGTTTATAACCAACGGTTTATTATTTAGTGCTATAACTGTTGTTGCATTGCGGTTAAACTGAAAATTATTATGAAAATGATATTTTCAAAGTCATTTAGTGTATGTTTGAAGTTGAAAGTGTTTTTGTGTTATATTAAAATCTAATTGACAATATTACTTGATATTAGTTTTTGCTCAACTTTTAAAAGACAGACGGATTCAGTTTCTTTTTTTTCAAGTATTTCTTCCAAAATGTATATTAGAATTATTTGTATATTAGTACAAACTCTTATAGTACATAAATACATATATGTATTTATGAAATTTGGTTCGATTCAATAATAGTTTTATAAAACGCTCAAATCATAATTCATCCTATACTTTTGCAAACATATGAAGTAATATATTTTTAATATTGAATCACAAACAAACTTACGACTATTACAGTATTTACAAAATGTACTTACATAGGAAATTACATAAAAAACAGTTGAGCTATCTACAGACCTATAAATAGTTCAACTATTAAAATATTAAATGTATCGGTCAAATAGCCTCACTATAAAAGAGACAAATTTCTATTACTTACATATACATATAATAATCGAGTAATTTTGTCAATTTTATTTAAAGAACAACTATTGTAATCTTGTCATCACGTAACTTTTTTTTCTTATTTAACTTACAACTTATTTAACTTTTTTTGTATAATCTTGACAATAATTTAAATTACTAATACTTGTATTATTTTATGTATAAGCAGGGTCTAGTGTATTTTAATTCATATTTTTGAAATATCTACGAGTAATTACTTTTAGTTTCATGCCAGATTTGCGCGTTTTTAAAGCTGTGTACTATATTAGGAAAACCATTTTTTTTTCTTTATCAAAAATCAAGCACAATACATTTGTATCTGTCACGGTTGGCATTTTCAAATAAATTAAGCATTTTTAATAAATAAACCATGGAATTAAGATTACTGCAGTATTTCAATACAGATTTTAAGCAAATATTTTTACAGTCATTTCTAATTGAAGAATCTCATTATTATGTAGAGGTAAATAAGTTCCTTATCGAACAGATTGCCAAAGTTTTTGTAGTTTTATTTATATATAGAAACGGTAAAATAGTCTCGACGTGTTTATGCTATACCCTGCTTATAAGACAAGTTTATGTATTTCATCATTAAATACATAAAACTTATTTGCCTGATTTATATTTTGGTATATTTTCGCACTTAATAGTTTTTGTGTAAATGAGAATTTGTAATTGTTTTATTTTTACATAATTATGTCGAAAATACGTGCAAATGTAAATGATGTACCAAGATATTTTTTTTTGTTTTAAATTCGTATGGCGTATAGTTTTTTTGTAATAATGAAATTCATAAAACTTTTTTCTTTTTTTTTTGTAATAATTATAAAGATTATTTAAATATTTTGTAATCGTGATAATTCTGTGCAAATATTTTCTTTTTACGTACTTTTGTTTTAAAAATCCATCGTTTGGAATTTTTCCGTAACTTGGAATTTTCTATGAATAATTCTCGTTTGGAATTTTCTTGTCATTGTAAAAATCATGATTATGTTTGGATATTAATTATAAATAATTAAATAATCTTTATCAGTGCGTTGTATGTATGTTGGAAAGTGCATTTAAAATAACGCTTTGCGCGAGTGCCGCTGTGTCAAATATCCATGTTGTATTTAATTAAATTAATATTATTGATTATTAATGTACGATAGTTATGAATAAAAATGATTTTTAAGCCTACTTTACTTTTTTTTATACATTCCCAAGTTAGGTTTTGAACCCACACTCGTTAACGAGCGGGCAGACTTTATCGAAGTCTTGATTTTTATGAATGAATGAAAATGCTATATACCTAATATAAATCATAAAATTAGTTTTATTTTCGTACAAAAGAATACGACTAAGTTTTTAGCGGCTAATGCGAGTGCAAGTTCGATTCCTGCGGCAGGACACATG
The DNA here is from genome assembly GCA_932527185.1 of Ecliptopera silaceata. Lineage (NCBI taxonomy): Eukaryota > Metazoa > Arthropoda > Insecta > Lepidoptera > Geometridae > Ecliptopera > Ecliptopera silaceata. The sequence continues at coordinate 453,734 of OW052217.1, read as the reverse complement.
GAGCAAACGTTTGGACTCAACAAAATGGTAGAGTAGCTCAACCTTTATTGTTATACTTGCTTGGGTAAGTATTACAATTATATTATATTAATCTATCAACAATTTGTGATCTGGATATAGGTAAGTACATAGGTAGATACATATACGTTACCTGTACTTAAAAGTGGCAGCCTGCTCACACAAATATTCCATCTTTGCACGAATAAAGTCGCATACAAAAACTAGTAACAAATATTTGTTCTGGGTCTGATTATTTACAAACAATTTTAATTTTCTGCAAAAGTAAGTTTGTTCAACAACAATAACTGTAATTTCCAACTGAATACACAATAAATCATTATTTTAGATTCTAGAGTCTATAGGTAGTCAGTTTTGTTTAGCTAAGCTTTTGAACTAGACGTCATGTTATTTCTTAAGTTGGCAACACTGCTGATCGGCGCTACATTATGCTACGATACTGGTAAGATTAAAAATCACTTATTTAGGAGAGAAAGAGAAACACGCGCACGCCGGCTTACAACTACTTATAGCAAAAAGTGTCGTTACAACTTTTGGTCTTAATTTTTCCGGAATAAGAAATAGAATAAGGTTCCAGAATAAGGAAATTCGTCCCAAAAAAACTTTCTCTGAAAACTTTAACAAGAGCTACCACTTTTAGATTGCTGTAAGTAAGTATTCTATCAGCAATCTAGTTCCCTTAATACAAGCTTTGCTTAGTTTGAGACTAGAATGTGATGTGTGAAATGTCCGTGAATATTTCTTTCACTGTTAATAACTCTTTACAATCCCACAAAAAAGCACAATACACCCCACTGCGGGACGTCAGTGCAGATCTCATTCCCACAACCAGAATTAGAATTAGAATCCAAAACATGGTTTTGGTAAACTACTTACGTTATTCCGCACACAGAAGCAATTTTGTAATCTAATTTTTTAAACATCGCTCTTGCCAAAGTCACCTTCGCAGGGCATTTGAATTTTATACTCCCAAACGCCTCTTCACTAGACTTAGTGGAAGGGGATTTATCAACTTAGCTTAGGGAATGATCCCTATTGATATTTCCAGGTACACCAAAGGTGGTAGGCAAGGCACGTCCATGCGTGCTCGACAACAGTCCTCAAACATACAGATGCATCGCGAACAATCTCGCTGCGAACTCGCGTTGCAAACTCAGACTTAAACCCGTTCTAAAGCAATACAGGTATCAGTGCCGTCTTAAGTCTATTCGGCGCCGGGGTGCGGGGCTCAGCCTGCGCCCTGGTTTTCTTTTACACTGCAGATAGTCCAGTCAAAATAGACTAAAATTATGACTCCAGTTTGCATTAATTCCCAACAAGCTGAATTTTTGTGCAGGCCTTGAATACGTCATTACAAATGATATGTCAAAAGTCCCCATCGATCCCGCTTGTGCGTTGTTTTTTATTCGAGGTCAAAGGTCATAAATTTGCGTTTTTTGCATATATCTCTGAAACAACGAGAGCTATCGAAAAGTGGTTAAGGCAAAGTTTGTAATCGTAAAATTGTCTACAAAAATACCTCAACACTTTGCTTTTACAAAGCATCGCTTTCGAGATATAGTGACTTTAGACCGCAGGAACATCGTCGAAGATACTGCGTTTTTTCATTTCAGCCGTTTTATCTGTTTCATTGCCACAGAACAAACAGTATTTCTTGAAACAAAAAGACGATTCATTACCTCGTACTCTAGTACGAGGCGGACTAACCCATCGAACCCATCACCCCTTTCAGTAAATTTCAAGAAATACTGTTTGTTATGTGGCAATGAATTAGATAAAACGGCTGAAATGAAAAAAACGCAGCATCTTCGACGATTTTCCTGCGGTCTAAAGTCACTATATCTCAAAAGCGATGCTTTGTAGAAGAAAAGTGTTAAAATATTTTTGTAGACAATTTTACGATCTACAAATTTTGTTTGAACCATTTTTCGATAGCTCTCGTTGTTTCATAGATATCAAAAAAAAAACGCAAATTTATGACGAAATACTGTTTGTTCTGTGGCAATGAAGCAGATAAACGGCTGAAATGAAAAAAACGCAGCATCTTCGACGATGTTCCTGCGGTCTAAAGTCACTATATCTCGAAAGCGATGCTTTGTAGAAGAAAAGTGTTGAGATATTTTTGTAGACAATTTTACGATTTACAAACTTTGCCTGAACCATTTTTCGATAGCTCTCGTTGTTTCAGAGATATACGCAAAAAACGCAAATTTATGACTTTTAACCTGGAATAAAAAACAACACCCAAGCGGGATCGATGGGGACTTTTGACATATCATTTGTAATGACGTATTCAAGGCCTGTACAAAAATCCAGCTTGTTGGGAATTAATGCAAGCTGGAATGTCTATTTTGACTGGACTAAGACGGCTATGTCAAAGGGCGCAATTACTCGCCTATGATGACAGACGCACAGGTGCCGCGCCGCGCGCCCATTTTAAATGAACTTACACTTTATTGACTTAGAGATCATTTTGCTTCAAGTGCGGGCAACCGGGCGGCAATGTGTCAAAGGTCAACACTCTTTTTGGCATGACAATTTTTATTTTTTTGCGCATACGTGTTTGTCGTAACCTGTATATGAAACTGTGCAATGGCGTTAAGTTCAATGAAATATCTAAATATTCATTAATTAGCGCTCGGCAGGCGCCCCCGGGCGCTCCGCGCCCGGGTGCACCGCACCCCTTGCACCCCCGGGTAAAGACGGCCCTGACAGGTATGTAGATTTTGTAAATACTTCAATAACGGTAAGTTTAACATTGTAGGGACTTACTTTACACTTTTTGCAGGTTGGCAAAACATCGGTTCGAGACCCCGCACTTTAACGCGAGCTATATAGACTGCGACCTCGTCGTCTCCGGACTGCATCGGTGCTACGTCTCTGAGTTCTAGTATGTAACTCTATGTACTAGACTCTTAGTTGGATATCAATTCAGAGAATACTGAAACTTCAGTATTTAATCTAATTGTAATTATGTGTAAATAGGGTGGTAAAAAACGGTTGGAACGTAAGTTTGTTGCCCGTTCTTCTAGGCTCGTCGCGTGGAACTGGCACCTAGAATCACTTAGTATGTAAGACGATTCTAAATGATCCTTTAGGTACCTATCTAATTCACTGTGTTATTTGCCAAATAAATGTCTCTTTTAAAGAGTCTCCTATGTATAAACATAATTTTGCAACATGCGAAAAAGCACAAAAGTTTAGAACCAATATTTTTAGCTGGAACCTAAATTCAGACACAGGAGTCCTCGGCGTCGACTGCCCGCGCCTTAACTTCGTGTCAGACCGGATACTGCTGCAGCACAGGCCTCTGGAGGAAGACTCCATCTATAAATATAGATATAACGGCACTTATCGTGAGTATTAGGGCTTTGTGAAAAACTTATAGAAAAAAAAAGACGTGTGGCACTCGGGGACTGCCGCGGTAAAGCTATTGCATAGCATTTTTTGCTGGATTACGCATGCGCAGTGTTAGGTTATTTTCGTTACGGAATTTTTGGATTCGGTCTCTACGCTCAAGGTCCGCGAAAGAAGCTATGCCATAGCTTAAAATCCTACTAATATTCGTCATCATCATCTTCCTACCCTTGTCCCACATTATGTGGGGTCGGTACAACACGTCTTCTTCTTCCACTCTCCTCTATCAGACGTCATCTTTCTTACACATGTCATCATTCACACAGCCATCCATTAAAAAAAAGCTCTACAATAATGTAGTTTATACCAACTCACACTTCATTTATGAGAAACATAAACCATCAATCAATCTAGTTCCCATAGTACCTAGGTACAAGCTTTGCTTAGTTTGGGACTAGAGTGTGATGTGTGAAATCTCCGTAAATATTCTTTTTTTTCTAGCTCTGATCAGATTGACAATGCAATTAGCAAATGCCCACGTTCTCGACATATGCAAGGAGTTTACATTCGCTTTTGTGGGCGGTTTGCCTCACTTCCACATCGATCCTAAAGGTGAGTATAAATAAATAAATAATGCTGGACAATTCACACAACATCATCTAGCTCCAAGCTAAGCAGAGCTTGTGTTATGGGTACTAGAAGACTGACATACTTAATACAATACCGTAGATCGTTTTTTTTTATTATACCTACATATAAAATACCCAGAACACCCGGAATAAATATTTGAAGATCGTACAAACATTTATCCCAAGGCGGGAATCGAACCCGCAACCTTCCGCGTCGCAGGCGGACCATCGCCCGCCGCGCCACATCGGTCGACAATGATTCTTTCAGATAAATTTTGATAGAGTTGATTCCTTTAGACTGGCTCGTGAAAATAACAAGGTTTAAGCGTATGAGCTCAGAAAGCAAGGTCGTGGGTTCAATCCCCACCAGGGAACTGGAACCGCAGGCAGAAAATTAATGTTTGCTGCTTATATGTATACCTACATTTTTTTTGTAAATACATAGTAACACCCAGACACAAAACAAATATTTATGTTCATCATACAAACATTAGCTCTGTGTGGGAATCGAACCCAGAACCCACAGCATGGAAAGCAGAGCTACTACCGAGCTGTGACGCCTGACAAATAATACCTATGTACAGTTTTCTTTGAATTTTGATTTTATTTCCTTTACAGATCACAAAACCCTCAATTTCCTGTCGCAAGACCTCTCAATGTTGAATATCTTTGAAAGAGAGACCTTCTTCTACAGAGCTAACTTTCTCATTCGGAATTTTATCAACTCAAGACTTTGCGACTTTGGATGTATCTAACTTTCTTACCATTACTTTCTGCCCGTTCTTCTTGGCTCTGTACCTCTACAATGAGTTGTCACAGTAAAATCGTCTGACTTTACTACAGTAGTTACGTCAATATTAGTATGTACAACGAATTTTAGTACCCAACTATCCGCTAGAAGCGCTGTACAAATCTTCATACATATTTTTAACTACAGACTCTAGCGAGTATAGTAAATATAGTAGGTATAGTAAAAACTCATGGTAGAGCTACTGGTCGCGTGGAACTGGCACCTAGAATCACGAATCATCTTATAAAAAGTTAGCGTTGACTTTATGTCATCATTACGTATGGTAATCAATACATCAAGTCTGTGCTAACTTTTTATAAGATAGACCGCTTGTGTATAAGACTATTTTAAATGATCCTTGTGATTTTACTGAATAAACTTTTATTGATTTTGATTCTTAAATTAAATATAAAATATTATTTGACTTGTAAAAAAAAATTGTTATTTGAAAAGTCTCCTAAGCTTTATAAATACTTACTTTAAAAATACTGCTTTGGTTGTTATTTAAATAAAACAATAAATAATCGTATAGAATTCATTTAATAACATTTCATTTTGTTTTATTATTACAACAGAGTTTTAATTTATTTATTTTATCACCAAACATTCAAGGCCTTGTTTTAACTGGATTTTACTAAAATACCTTTTAAGATGAGGGTAGTCAAAGGCACGTCCAAACAGATTAATCTATTCAACGTGATCTATTTCTATACAACCGACTATTTATAATTATAACTTATAATAAAACCCAGTATTCCTTAACGAGAAATCTATAAAAAACATTACATAATTTATTTATTTTAACAATCAAAATAATAATCATCTAGTTTTTAAATTCATGTAAGTATATAATATATTTCTTTAATGTTGTAAAAAAAAATTAAATATAAATTTTAAATCAATAAAAGATATCAGGTTTCACAATGGCACCATAATTATAATTTTATGAGATTCATTTGAATACGAAAATAATAAACAATATGACACATTTAATTATAAAACATTTCATATTTATTAAACAATTCAATAACAAATTTATATTTTTATTCGAAAGAATAGCGCAAACCTAGTAAATATTAGTTTCTAGACTTTTTAATAAAGATTTTATTATTCGACATTTTGTCTATTATGTATTAGTTTTAACGGCAAAAATTCAATATAAATCTATTTCAATATGATAAAATCAAATTTTTACACTTTAATATAATTTTAAAATCATTTACGTAAAAGCATATAACATAGATACATATTAATATAAAATACTTACCTATTTACCCCCTATCTTATAAAAAGTTAGCGTTGACTTTATGTCATCATTACGTATGGTAATCAGTAAGTATTAAATTAAATTTATTAAATACTTTTTGAAATGATATTGATGAAAAAAACAATTAAATCTCCACTCGGTTTACGCTAATCTTAAGAAAATTGACTAAATAATGTTCCCTTATAAATAAATGATTTTATTTGTGACCGTATATAACATCTAATTATCTTAATTCAGCAATATATAAATGAGCACGCCGATTCATAATGGAATGTATTTAACAAAATTAATACTGTTTTTTTTTCCAAAAAACTTATTATAATAACATTTTTTACTTTAAAACTATGTACAAAAAGAAGCGCTTCGCGATTCATTTTTTAAGCTATAAGATTTAATTGAGGCACTAATATTTTCACTGTATTTTCTTAAAACTACGAAAAAAATAATTTCAATCTATGTAATAACGTGCACAACTCCATGCTGTAAAAACATAAGCTAATAGTGCAAAACAGCGTAAATTGGAATTAAATTCTAGACTAGCTCCTACTAATTACATCTTAGAGCCAGTATTATGCTAAGGTACTGAATTTCATGCTAATAAGTTTTAACAAAGGAGAATGGGCACTTTGGGCCACAACTAAAAAACTCGTCCCTCAGAGTTGCCTTTTACTATTTTTATGAAAAAAATCCATCCCATGGAAATCGAGAAATTTTGAAAAACGATTAATTATTTTAAAATTGTGTATCTCCAAATTCTGAACCACGCTCCATAGAGAATTGCCCATTCTCCTTTATATTTATTCAGCGCGGTAATGCAGCCAGCATTTTGGGTACGCTTCCGATTGCTACTGATTTGGATCAGTTGAGCTATCTGTAGATCGTTTGCAATGGTCTGTAGATAGCTCAACTGTTTCTTATGTATTTTCAATATGCCTATGTACATTTTAAATACGTTGTAAATAAATATGTTTTACTAGCAAAAAAATAATATTCAATGTATATGTACTAAAACGTTGATTAATAGTTACCTAAAAGAGAAAGCGAAAAGACCGCCCATTGTACAAATTTCATCTTGTTGTTGAGTAGGCAAGAAATAAACTATCAAAAAAAAAATTTTTTTTTTTATTTAATTATGTAACGTACACCTAGAATTATATTGGACAAATTTGTTAAAAAAAACAAGTTTATAGAATAATCTTCCAATTTACGCTTTCAAAAAATTCAAGCAATATCACAAAATAAATTAATATTTACAACATTCAAAACGCACAACTTAATAAAATGAGCAAATATGATATGAAAATACAACTAAAGACCGATTCACACTTTTTATATTATATCATCATAATATCAACCAAATGGACTTTTAGGAACAGGAGCTTAAAAAATCATTTCAAAATTATATAAATAAATTTCAATAAATTTCATTTCACTTCCTAGACTCTGGTGGCAAACTGGCACCTAGAATTATCTAGGATTTAAGACGATTGTAAATGATTGTGATTTTACTGAATAAACTGTTATTGATTTTTATTCTTGACAATCGCAAATAACGTGGCTTTCTATAGGTGAAAGAATTATCAAAATCGATTGAATAGATCCAGAGAGTACCCTAGGGGTAATCTAGGAGGTTGTAGGCTACTTCATAGATTTTACTCATTCATCTATACCTACTAATATTATAAAGAAGTTTGTGTGTTTGTATATTTGTTAAATTGTAAGGGTAATCTCGGGATCTACTGAATCGATTTTAAAAATTCTTTCACCAATAGAAAGCCACATTATTGCTGAGTGTCATAGGTTATATAAACCAAGTGGGCACGGGTCAGCTAGTTTATAATATTAGTATAGAAGTAAAGATTAGTAGATAGTAAAGATTGAGCATAATGTAGTTTTTTGTATAGAAACTTATCTAGTATTTTTTTACATCTGTTATAGTTTTGCAATGCACATTTTTTAAACAAAAACGGTGACCACTTTCAGCGAATTAAAAAAAAATACAAGTACACAACACGTAACGATATTAGTTTGTTTTAAGAATTAATGATTAATAATGGCGTCATTAACCCTTTATTTGGCAAAAAAATAATGTTTTTTTAGATGAAACTATTATTGAAATTGTAATGTGTAAAGCCTAAAGATGCCCAGAAAAATAATAAAAAAAATCTAGGGATTACAGTTTTCCTGAAAAACCATGTATGCTACTACATACATTGCCAAGTGGGTAAAGAAATATGTATTCATTTGAATGTATGTTGGGACATACCTTGCCAAAACCAGTAAGAATAAAAATCATAAATATGTATTGTTACTTTAATTAAAAACAAACATAAATCAAACTTTTTTATAAAAATGAGTTGATGGACATACATTATGACAGCAAAGCACCAGGTATAATGTCTCTGCAACACTGTGATTGGCAATAAATCAGTAGCTTGTGATGCAGAAGCGACTTGAGATATAGGATTTAGAGTAACAGGAGTGGCAGGAGTTGCAGGCGTGGCATGGGTTGCAGGCATTGTTGGAATGTCGCTTATTATCGGAATAGCGCTGCAATCGGGCTCAAGTGATGGATTCGGGTAAACTTCTTAGAATACAGGCGTAAGCCGAAAATTCTCATCGGTTGAAGTTTCATCATCGGAATCGAATATATTCAGTAATTGTACGGATCTCGCGATAGATGGGGCTGGGGAAGATGAGTCTGAATGCGAAACTTGAGCGCCTAATAAGTCACCATCGACCAAGCAAACGAAAACCCATAAGTATCAAAAAAAAATATCACAAAAAAAAATCAAATAAATTGGCAATGTATGCTGTGGCATACAGATTTGTTGTGCAGTGATTCATTACTAAGTTGGCAATGTATGTCACGGCATACAAAGTTTATTATCAAATAAAACAACTAATATTCAAAAATATTGCCAAAATTATATAAGTGGTCACTTCACTATAATGTCACGATTGAATTATAAGTGTTTTATTAGAAATTTATGAGGGAAATGTATTAAAAAACAAATAAATACTTTAGTGAGCACAGCCGGCCTCTTTTGAGCAGACATTATGTCAAAAAATGACAGCACCAATGTCGCTAACACTCAAAAACTTTTTTTTTCATAAAGATTTACTAGTTTATGAGAATAAATATTAATAATTATATCGAAATCATAATATTTCTTTAACACTTTATATTTTTTTAAAGTTTGTATGACACAGCATACAATACCAAATTAAGGGTTAAAATGATATTAAGGGTTTAATATACATATTAATTTTTTATATTAGTGTGAATCGGCCTTAATTTATGCGTTGATTTTTATGTAAAGTCTATTTATATAAAATAATGTATAAAATAAGTAAATTGACGTTACTAAAATTTTACTAAAATTCTGTTTAAATTCATAATCTGATGTTAGTTATCAAACGTTATTGATTAAATACTTTTTCAAATTATCACAAGAAATTTATACGTTTTTTTAACTAACATCGGTATGTTACGATTTAGATAATAATGACTAGTGCGTATTGCATTCGTTGTTAGAAAACATATCGATTAATTTAGAGCCGAATCTAGTTATCTGCTGTCTAATCTGAAAGTTACGAAAAATGATATGAACGTTATTACGTGCAGGTAAATAACACAAAAGAGGTAAAAAAAAGACGTGTGGCACTCGGGGACTGCCGCGGTAAAGCTATAGCATAGCATTTTTTGCTGAATTACACATGCGCAGTGTTAGGTTATTTCGTTACGGAATTTCTGGATTCGGTCTTCACGCTCAAGGCCCGCGATAGAAGCTATGCAATAGCTTAAAAAGTGCTTGATAAGTTTTATATTAAAGCATTTTATTTGTAAAACATTTAGGGTTAACATTTAAAATGATCTTTATAACGGATTTTTAGATTTTGTACATGCAAATGTTGAAATATAAAAAATAATATTTGTCAGATTTTATATGATTTTAATTGCAATTAAAAAAGTGTAGGTTTATGATCAAGTTTAGAGGAATTTCTTTGCGGACGTTTTTGTATCGTTAGTAAATGTATACTATCTGCAATCTAGTTCCAATAGTACAAGCTTTGCCTAGTTTGGGACTAGAGTGTGATGTGTGACATGTCCGTGAATATTTATGACAGATGACGTCACATTGTGTTGCTTTATCTATAGTCCAAAAAAATAATCTGATAATACTTTGACAGTTACTTTGTTCAAATAATAAAATAAAGTCTAGCATTGCAAATAGCTAAATTAACTTTGTTTTTAAGGTCGGTAAGTAATTTTTTTTCATTAGCTTTTCGATCATTTTTGTAATTTATTTTTTTCAATATCCGATCATTTCATTACCCCATTATTAACTTTTCGTGTAAAGTTGGCAACACTATCTGTCAAAGTTTAGTTCTGATTATTTGTTGGAATAAAGTGCATTAGGGCACTAATAATATGAAGTAAATTGTATAGTGTAATGCTTACTTTCATGCAAAAGTGTTCTAGCGCTTATTTCTATAGATATTTATAAATAGGGAATGATTTTGAAAATTAATTATTAATATTATAATAGCTAATAAAATATTATAAAATGCACTAAAAACATGCAAAAAAGAATTAAAAAGTGCGTTAAATAAATCTACAATACTTAAAACATCAAATTAGATTATATTATAAACACTAAAATCATATTCAGATCTAGGTATTAATTACTGTTTAATTAGTTATCTATGAGATTTTAAAGTACATATTTCGATTAATTAGTTTCAAAACTTCGATTAATTAGTTTCAAAACACAAAATAGTTACACAGAGCAGTTTAAAGCTGATATAAAACGGTTTTACACAGTACGTCTATAACGGACGTGTTTTGTGAGACATTGCGTCTATCACATAAACATGGGGTGTAGTTATGTTAGTGTATGCACCGGCATCCATACCCTTCATTAAATAATACGAGCATCACTGAAAATAGGTGCCAGTTCGATCCCGGACAATATTTTAATTTATCGCGAATAATTTTTGATCCTTGTGATTTTACTGAACAAACTATTATAGATTTTGAATTATTGGGCTAATTACTAATTAGCATAGAACGTATCCTTTTCTACCAAGTTCGATCGCTTGAAGCGTCTACACCTATCATTTTTTTCATCTATAATATCTATCAATACTAGAATGATTAATACTCCTTAGAATTTTATAGGTAATTTTTGTCACATTAATAGTCTAATAAGGACTTTTGATTTAAATAATATCTTTATTTTTTATAATAAGTAAGAATTCCGACTTTAATTGCCATTGAAATGAGATATACATTTATGTAGATAACTCAAAAAAGGTTAACATATCAAATAAATATTAAGATCTCTGAAGTATGATCTACCAAATAAAAAAAGAATCATCAAAATCAGAATCTTTTATGAAGTCGATTGAACATTATCAAAATTAATTTGTGATTGGCAGAGTGCACAACATAAAAAAAACTATTTATTTGTGGAGCCACAGAATATTTGATATAACAGTTTTTTTTAGAAAAGACAAACCAATATTAAAAATTAAACAAATAAAAGAATTACAGTCAATATTTAGTCTTTTGAACCGGACAACAAAACACTTTCTAATTACCAGTGATATATGAAAAGGATAAAATCAAAGACAAACAAACAAATAAATTAAATGAAAAACAAATAAATGAATTACTGAATTACAGACAAAATGACAATGCCCAATGGGCTATGGGAATCTGTACCAACTTGCATCAATTTGAATTTACTCTCAAAGCCCTAATTTTTATTTACCTTTTCGCTACCAACAATATTTTTTTCAATGTTTAACCGCATTTCAAAATATTTAAAAATGTATTTTATTTTATATCATGTTTGCCTTCTCAGCTAAAGCTTACTTGGCAAACAAGATTTTTATGCTCAATGTCCACTCACGAAAATAGGTGACAGCTGGGATCGGAACAAAATAGTTGACGTGTGGAAGGCTTAGTCCGAGCTTGCATTTTAAAACTCCCTACTCTCGAGCCGACAGTCGTCTCTCGGATGTCCTTGTATTTTTGTATGGATATCCGAAAGACGACTCTCGACTCGAGAGTAGGGAGTTTTAAAATGCAAGCTCGGACTAAGCATTCGGAAGTAGGAAATTGATAATCATGTTATGTATAATTAATTTTAATTTTCTAAACCCGGTTAAAAAAGACGGTTAAAAATTAACGAAGTACATGTATAAATAAAATATTAATTTTGATGATAATTAGCTTTTGATGCAATCTGGTACAGGGTTTGGGCATGATTCTTTGGTCTTTCGAACCGGATAACAAACAAACTTTCTAAATACCAAAACCTTTCCAAATATAGGAAAAAGATAATATCATCTATCTGTTGTCATTTGTATTAGTATTATAAAATTTAATTAATGTGACAAAAACTCTATAAATCTTCCGGAGTCACCTCGGGGACACTTATAGGTCCCATTTTATTTAAACTAAACTATATATACATTATCACCATTATTCAGAGGCAGGAGTTTATATCACAACTACTAATTTTTTTTACCATTTAAAAGTTAAATAAAAACATTTTTGTTTTAATCTTTTGCAATAAACATGAATTTTGGTTAAACAGAGTATTTTGTTCTAAAAAAAATTACCTTTAAAACATTAGTCCCAGAGGTAAATACAAAATTTAATTTAATTTCTAAAGTTAATCTATATCTTCTGATTCTTAATATCTAATTTGTTAAATCCGGCTCATATACTCAAATGAATCAAAATATGACTCAAAAACATGAGTATATTTCAGAATACGAGCATTTATAATGGCACTATGGAACTATTGTCAATTAGAAAAGATTAGAGATTAGATTAGAAAGAGCAAGCGAATTAAAATCACAGTACTATTCAGTTCGTGTGACCCCGGTTCGAACCCCGGGGAGGCAAGTTCACTTTTTGCATTTTTTTTTCACACGTACTGTTTTGTTAGTTTATTTGTTCAATGGTGGTGTTTTGTTAGTTTTTTTGGTGGTGTTTTTGGCCGTAGTCTGTCTTTTCTTACCTGTGTCAGTCGTATTCGTTCACATCTGGAAATAAGCGTTTGACTTTTTAAAACAAATAAATATAAATAATACATATTTGGTTTGCTTATCGAGAGAACCTAGAAAGAAGACTATTTTCTTATTAATAAAAGCAGAAATTAATGGAATACTTTTTTTTTGTAAATTGGTACATTTACATACATAGAATACATAGTAACACCCAGACACAGAACAAATATTTATGTTCATCACACTCTCACTCTGGATGGCAATCGAACCCGCGACCTACAGCATGGAAGGAAGAGCTACTACCAACTGAGCTGTGCCGCCTGTCAATTGCCTCCCTGTTTTTTAAAATCAAATTAATTATTATTTTAAATTAAATTATTATGTATTAACTTACCTATCAACCACCTCAGGCTGCAACAAAGCTTCATTAATCTCCAACATATGATGCGGCGTGACGCGGTGTGACGTCACTCGCGCATGCGCCGCGCATATAGTGGGGGGGATCGACGAGTACGAGAAAGAGGGGTCGTCCCGGGGGGTCAGGCGGGGGGACGCACGGGCCGCGCATATACCTGGGGGGAGGGGGGGGGATTCATCATCATCATCATCATAAAAGAGTAGAAAATAACAGATAGAAATAAAGCTATATGTACAATGGGCGGTCTTATTGTTGTGAGTGATTTCGTCCAGACACAGGCGGGGTATAGTAGTTACAAATAGAAATCTAATATTTCAGGATTGATTTATTTGTGAAATTATGATGTAGCGCCATCTATCTCGCTGCATGATGACGACTACATGACGACTGATGTGGCGTGGCGGGCGAAGGTCCGCCTGCGACGCGGTGGTTGCGGGTTCGATTCCCGTCTAGGGATAAAAAGGAAATACTTACCTTAGTGAATCGGACCTAAATGAGACCCGAGTTTATATCAATATAGCAACTACGAGCCTAACATGTAGTCTTCTTCTTCTTCTTCGTGTCAATATACCTACACAACAAAAAATTCAAATGCAGTTCATTTAGAACCTTGCCACATATATCCCCTTGTCTGTACCATTAATGAGATCATCCCTTGTGCAGGTATTAGGGCACAAGGGGCAAACGAGCATGTGGGACATAGATTGTATCAGTGCCCCACAGTCACATTGGCCCAGAGAGGAATCGCGATAGCCCCACTTACACATATTTTCTCTGGAACGACCAACCTGGGTTAGTAGACGGTTGATAGACCTAACATGTAGTATAAATAAATATCCACTCACCAGTAATATAGATATCCTCTAGATGAAAGAATGGCGTATGCAACGCGGCGGAGTATAGCGCCGACGCGGCAGGCGCGGAGATAGCGTAGCCAGTTCCCGACACGTAGCGCGGGTAGATACGACCCTTGTACATGTACCGTGGAGAGTACCTGGGATTTAGTGAAAAGGGGGATTTAGTAAAGAGGCTGATTTAATAAAAGTTGGATTTGGTAAATAAGGGGGGTTTTCGTTAAAGGTGGATTTGGTATAAAGGGGGATTTCGTTAAAGGTGGATTTGGTAATAAGGGGGATTTAGTGAAAAGGGAGATTTAGTAAAGAGGCTAATTTAGGAAAAGGGGGATTTTGTAAAAAGGCGGGTTTTAGTTAAAGGTGGATTTGGGAAAGAGGGGGATTTAGTAAAAGGGGATTATATAGTAGGTATGATTTAAAATTCATTTTATACAAAAATGAAAACATACATTATCCTTGTACATGTTACAGTGAGAGTAGAGACGGTTTAATAATAGGCAAAAGGGGGATTTTGTATCGTGAAATAATAAGTATGATTTTCAATTTTAAATATTTCATGTTTTTTCATATACGATAGTGTAACAAATAACTAGTGCAAACTTAGGCAGTTCACACTCAGCTCAAAATTATCAAGAGTACACACACTAAACTTATATTTGCGCTAGCGGGGATTGAACCTACGACCTACATGGAAAACAGAGCTACTACCAACTGAGTTGTGACACCTGTCAAAAATAACAGAGGTCACCAAATGACAATTATCAAATTCTAAAACATACGACATGAAACTATAAATCTTATTTTTAAAATGCATGACTCAATAATATGTTACAGCGCCCTTGCAGGGTACATGTACTTACTTTAGTTATATTACACCTAAGTTGTTTAAAATGTACTTGTGAGCAATGAATAAATAAATATGAATTAACCACCGCGTTTTCAAAATTATTTCTGGGCGTCTAGTCGAAGCGACGCGTGACCCGAGGGCTGGTGAGTATCTAGCCCAGCGTATCAGCATTGCTACTCAGCGCGGCAATGCAGCCAGTGTCTTGGGTACGCTTCCGATTGGTACTGATTTGGATCAGTTGAACTATCTATAGATCGTTTGCAACGGTCTGTAGATAGCTCAACTGTTTCTTATGTATTTTATATGACAATGTACATTTTTTAAATATTTGATATTTTTATATGATTATAGAATAAACAAGATTTCCATGTAAAAAAAAATGAATATTAATATGACACCTGTCATTAATCACATACCATTTATTAGTGGAATCCAAAACAGGCCTCGCTCCACAGATGAGATCACCAATAAGCATGTATTCCTTATCTTTGTGTCCCAGCGAGAGTTTATAATCGTAATCTTTAGATCGATTCTTTAGATTCGCGACCAAGTTCGGTACATTTACGTACATATCATCATCGGTTTTTAATATGTAGCGAACTGAAACGTGATAAATAATGTTAGTATAAAAAATAAACTTACCTAGTTGTATAATATATTTAATGTAATCTGACTAATTAATATGAATAAAAACTTATCTTATCTTATCTTAGTCGAAAGGGGGATTTATTTTAACTCCTTGGCCTGTAAATCCCTTTAAGTCGAAAGGAGTCATTTATCACAAACTTTTGGTATAATTCATTTAGGTCGAAAAGAGGGATTTATTACACATGCTTGGCGGAATAGTCCTTATAAGTCTAGAGGGGGATATTTTCGTCTAACGTTATTTATCTCTAGCATACTCTCTTTTTTGAAATTGGGGATATTATAGTAGTGCTTTGAGGCAGAAATAAATAACAACCCTACAACTTTACACAAATAATCCTACTATGTACTTAGGCTTAGTACTCACCACTCTCATTACAGTTGTTAGTGATCCATTTAAGCATCATTATAGATTTTAAAGTTAAATTATTGTAAGAATCAGTAAATCCTTCTTGTATAACATCTCCATACATTTCTATTTCCTCTTCAATTCTATCTTGTACGTCAGAATCGTTCCTACTAGGTGGCAACCCTAGCAGAAACACCAGCTTGAAATCCACCTCAGTGTTGCTAGCTTCCGTGCTCTCCCGAAAAATAGGGAAATTCTTATCTTTTCTGAGGATGCTTAGAACTTTCCCTAGATCTGGGGTATCTTCGAGCCCGTTTGGGGGTATTTTCATAACATTACTATCATCGTAATAGTTAACTTCTGTGTCATCATTGAGGACTTTGTTCATATCGAATTGTGGAATGATACTATCATCATCATCATCAAATCTCTTCTCAGGTACTTTATCAGTCTTGGTTTTTAACAATTTCGCTAATTCTGGCAACATTTGAGCTATCCCTACATCTCTTTTCTTTCTACTAGGTTCTGTATACAAATCGTATGTGTAGTTATAGCTTTTATATTTATCTCTAGTTTTATGAAATATGTTAAGTAATTCTATGTATTTAGTTTGATTTCCCCAAGTGTCGCGGACAGCAATTCTTCGCTCAAAGTTCTCTGTGGCTGAACAGACCACTATTAGTAGGAACAGTTTGTTTTTTATAGATCTGTTTTCTTTAGGGCATATGTTGTTAGGTTCATGGATAATTGTGACATTATTTGGTAGGACATATAATTTAGTGTCTCTATTCGTGTGAGTGCTCCAACCTGCTACTAATGCTGTAAATAAAATATTTAAGATTTTTAATAAATATGACCTCGCCGTCGCCTTCCGACCTCCTGCACCCATGGACGATGTTTGCCCACTTCTCGGCTTTGAGGGAGACCTTTGCCCAGCAGTGGGACAGTATGGTTAAAAAAAATATGAATACTAATTCAATAAATTTGTTCTGTGAAACTGGTAATAGGTATCCTAGACAAAATATTTCTAAATTATATTTTGATTTTAATATCTCTTGTTATTTATTTATTTTAATTTTTGACTTAAACCCAAGATTAATAGTTTTATTAAACATACACTTTATAAAGTAGTATCATACCAAAATTTGGCTGCATTTGGCTCTAGATGGCACTGTTTAAAATTTTATTTTATTTTATTTTTAAATTTTAGGAAAACTAACAGCTATATAGATTTATATATATAGTATTACATGTATATAGATTTAGTAAGTATTGGTTTCTCTGAACATAAGAACAATGAAATATATTAGATTAGTAAAAGTTGGTACCCTGTTACCAGTTTGGGTTAATTTAAACCTAAACTGCCTGTCTGAAAAGCAGCCAATATAATCTTTCCACATGGGTCTTTCTATCCCAAGTTACATCCGGTTATTACCAGTTTGGCTGAGATTTGGGCTAGATGGCGCAGTAACTTACCTTTAGACAGCTGATCATTGGCTTTATTATAAACCGGTATATACAAGAACACGCAGAATAGTATCATGGCCGTGCAGAATAAAAAAAACTTCATGAGAACAGAGAGGGGAGACCTTCTATCTCTCTCTTCCGTCTTTGCGAGGATGTACGGCTCATAGTGACGTTTCTCGTACGATCTGGAAATAGATGACAGGCGTCACAGCTCAGTTGGTAATAGCTCTGCCTTCTATTCGTATGCGCAGTCGGCGAAGGTCCGCCTGCGACGCGGAGGTTGCGGTTTCGATTCCCACCTTGAGATAAATGTTTGTACGATCTGCAAATATTTATTCCAGGTGTTCTGTATAATAAAAATATCTATGTAATGTATTGTATTAAGTATGTCAGTCCTCTAGTACCCATAACACAAGCTCTGCTTAGCTTGGGGCTAGATGATGTTGTCTGGATTGTCCAGCATATGTGTGTAGCACCTGTGTGAGAGGAGTGGACTGTCATCACTGTCTGGTCCCGAGGAGTACATGCGGTCATCATCATACCAGTGTCTCTCATCATCCTCCTGGTCCATGAATTAAAACTGTCAACAAAACAATCTCATACACAAATTCTTTCTCAGACAGGCGTCACAGCTCAGTTGGTAGTAGCTCCGCCTTCCATGCTGTGGGTTGTGGATACTATTCCTTCCCAGAGCAAATGTTTGTGCGATGAATACAAATATTTGTTCTGTGCGGTGTTTTTTTGTATTCTATGAATGTATTTATATTTACTAGTTCCCAGAGTACAAGCGATGTGTGTAAGTATGAATATTACATACAAATTATTAAATGAATTAAAAAAAATATTCTTACAAGATTCTTATAAGTAAGTTTTTTTTTATTATAACTTCTGGGAAGATCCAATTTTAGTATTTATCCTTAGTTTGAGCCAAGATCACATTAAAAATGCTTGATGCAATTATTGTTCTTATAAATAACATAAATATTAAATATTAATTAAGTTTTAAGATAGCAGGTAATAGATTCTTTGATATGTTTTTATGTAATAAAGCAATCTCGTAGTTATTACATGAACGTAAATAGAACGCAGTTAACCTACAAGTATTTTAATATTCAGACAATAGCCTAGTTACATCACAGAAAATAATAGTGGGTACTTAAGTAACCTACTTGATCTAAATTTCATGAAACAGAACCAACTTGAGAGGAAAATAACAGCGTCACGAGATCAGCGGCAAGCCTGAAGGTCGTTTCACCCTTCAAAACCGTAAATAACCTATATAAACATGTAAAAAAAACAATATTATCATGAAAAGATGGTATAAAATTTCGCAATCAATAACACTCACTTGTAAAGCACTGAACGAAGTATATACTATGTTAGTTATTAGAAATATAACGAAAACGAATAAATACAGTTGTTAGGAGAAATAATACAGATAAATAGATCTATTTACATTGAAAAACATGAAACTTCTCAAAACTATTGTTTCCGATTCGTTCGAATAAAGTTAGTGCTGCCAACTAAGTTATTTATTTTTAGTCACTTTTTTTTCTTTACTTGCATTCCAATCTAAATTGTTTTCTTATTCTGGCACCTGCCCCTTTAACCCCACTTTAATTCTTTTTATTATCTCCAAACAATAAATTCACTCACTAGCTAACCAATATGCTAAATTTATTCATATATGACCACACATTTTTTCACAAATATGATCACAAATTTTCTCACCAGGAAACTTATCTATGTTCGATATTTATGTTATTGTATGTTCGATATTTATGTTATTGCTCTTAATAAAGTAGGGTACACTACACATATGCTAATCTGTTCAACAAACCTAAAACATAATGCTTAAAGTGACGTAAGGTTCCTAAGTTGGAAGCCCCATATTGAATTGTGTTTTGACAACGTCAAAATCAAAGTGGAGTCTGCATAAAAAAAGAAAAAAAAAAAAAAAAAAAAAAAAAAAGAAGAGGAGGAGGGAGAAGAGCGAGGAAACCCGTTGCCTCTTCTACCCCGCAACAGCCGCCAGCTATCCCAGCACCGGAGCCAATAAATCAAACCAAACTGCAGCCAACAAACCAAACCAGACAGGAACCGACAATCATTCCCCAACAGAAGCCGCCCTCCGCTCCTGAGAAACACTTAACATTCCCCGAGATAAAGAAAAATGTAAGCTCTGCCTCACCACGTCTTCCCGAGATATCCGCTCCAAGGCGTCCCATAGATTACCCCACTGCCCCTTTTACTGATCTTACGACACAGCAGGGCTCATATTTGCAACCACTAGATGCTGCAGGAAGAGATATAGAGCCTCGACTGCAGAACCAATCTCATTTCCCCAATACACGCAGCGCCGCCGTGGACCCGATGCGGATCATGCTGGAGATTCTGGCGGATCTGCTTAACACCATTGTCGCCGGGGGAGACCTTAAAGATGCGGCAATACGCGGATTGACCACCATAAACAGAAGCCAGCATGGGTAGTCGTAACCACCATCGGCTCCTATACTGGAATCCCGGGGGGGTTAGGGATAAAATCTCGCCACTCCGCCTACTCGCCCAAACACAAAACGTGCAAGAGATCATACTGGGATACTACGTATCTTACTTACGTACTTCTTGTATATACTTGTACCAACAGACTCCGAGGCCCACAAAGGCCACAACGCCACTGATAGGCTGCAAAACAGCGAATCAGCGCAATACCTCTTGACTCGGAGACAGTGCTCTCCGAAGTGGAAGCCAGATAAATGAACGATTAGTTCGAATCTTACCCTCATCTCTATAAAACCAAGAAGTAGGTAGAGCAAGTAGAGATGTAGATGACCCTCATTCATTCAAAAAAAGAAAACAGAAGAGCCTGAATTGATGATAAAATGAACTCTTCCGAAACCTGGAACAAAACTACGGTTCATTCAACGCATTTTAATTTTTAACTTCGTATGATTCATTGTTGTTGCGAACCTGCGAAGTTTTCATTCTTATCACTTTTGGTTAGTTTGGACTATTATTAACTTTCCATGTTTATTTAAACATTAGTAAATAAAATGTTTAAAATAAACAGCTGATCAGTTTTAAGTTTTTTATTACGTAAATAGGAACGGTATCTATTTACATTTTCGCATTAGCAAGGAAAATTCTTGTGAAATTGTCTTTAAAGTTGATTTAGCTATGGCATCGAGCATTGGAAAAGTGCAAGTATTACAAATCTATAAATCGCTGCTACGAGAATCTCAGAAATTTGCGAACTATAATTTCAAGTAAGTTATTTTTTCGTAAATTTATTTATTCTTACATAACCTCCAAAAATGTTATAATTTTTGTTTTCTGTTAAATGTGATCAAAAACATAATTTTATATCATTTACATACTTTATTAACATTTAAATACAGATAAATTCATTTGTACATCTTGTTTTATTTTTCTGTTTCTCATTTTGTATTGCACAAGATATAATCTATTCCTAATAATATAATGATATACATAATTTCTTTATAACTAAGTACCAAGAACAAGAATATTCCTTCTATCGCACCCATGTACACAATATTATCTTTTAATGTCAAAGTACACTTTAACAGATACTATGCAGTGCGTAGAGTGAGAGACGGGTTTAAAGACAGCAAGACTTTAACAGATGGCGCACAAGTTAAGAAAGCGTATGCATATGCCCAGGAGAGTCTCATGGTGATCAAAAGACAGGTAACAAGTACTTATGAGTAAAAAAAGGCTTAACGCAGAAAATCATGAAACCCAAATCATGATTGATTCGGGTTTGACACATAGTAATTTTTTTTTTCGACGTACCTATATCGAAGACGTATGCGATGCGGCGGTTGCGGATTCGATTCCCGCCTTGGGATAAATGTTTACGATCTGCAAGTATTTATTCCGGGTGTTCTGGGTATTTTATATGTATAATAAAAAATATCTATCTGTGTAATGTATTGTATTATGTATGTCAGTCTTCTAGTACATAACACAAGCTCTGCTTAGCTTGGGGCTAGATGATGTGTGGATTGTCCTGCATTATTTATTATATTGTGTTAGTTCACCTGAATGTAGATTGGCAGCGTTAATAAGTCCACACTAATGTTAATCACAAATGTTTATTGAAAATGTACACAGAACACAATGCACAGGTTAAAGAGTCAGCGGATTGAAACGCAAGCACAGTAGATAGATTAGGTAATGGTACTAAATTCGTTGATTATAACTGCATACAAATAAGGAAAAACAAATTTAAAATAATGTGATAAGCACAAACAGATGACATAAGTATAGTTATAATAAAATTCGACTGGCGGGTAGCAACCGTTCGAGCCCACAGCAGTGGGCTTAGTCCGAGCTTGCATTTTAAAACTCCCTACTCTCGAGCCGAGAGTCGTCTCTCGGATCTCTCTCTCTACTTCTTACAAAAATATAAGGACATCCGAGAGACCACTCTCGGCTCGAGAGTAGGGAGTTTTAAAATGCAGGCTCGGACTAAGCCCTCCGAACGCAAAGGTGTGAAGCTCACGCGAGTTTAGTTGCTTACAAAATGAGGTAGGTAGGTAACACCACTGCATACTACAGGTCTCACCTGACTTTGCATTGTAGAATATATTTATTTAAGGTGTTCTGGGTATTTTATAAGTATAAAAAATAATATATATCTATGTAATGTATTGTATTAGGTATGTCAGTCTTCTAGTACCCATAACACAAGCTCTGCTTAGCTTGGGGCTTGATGATGTTGTGTGGATTGTCCAACATTAGTTATTTATTTATTCTTAAACTAAGCATAGTACTATGGGAACTAGATTGCTGATAGAATACTTCTAATTATTTATGTAAATTCATAGAATACATAGTAACACCCAGACACAGAACAAATATTTATGTTCATCACACAAACATTTGCTTTTTTATCCGATGCGTTCCCTAATATCTTGATATCTTCATCATCTTATAATAAATAAATTAATATATAATTTCTGTTTCAGGCTGCCATCGGACACATGTATGGAACAGAAAAACTTGTCATTGAAAACCAATGATGAATCATGATTATGTATTTATAAATCATATAGTCATCCACTAATGACTCTATCGATCAAAATGCCTTGAAGTTAGTTGTACTAGGACCTGTACCCCAAGTATGAGTTTGTGCACACGGATCGCAGAGACGCAATCGCCGAGCGCCACTGATTTTGTATGGAGATCCAAGCCTCGCATGAAATCTACTAGGGGCGCTGCGTGGATCTCCATACAAACTCGGTGGCGCTCGGCGATTGCGTCTCTACGATCCGTGTGTGCACAAACTCTTACTTGAGGTACTGACTTATAATCACCCCTTTCAACTGTCTTATTTTGCTTTTTTACAAATAAGTGTTTAAAAAAACTTGGTAATTTTTGATGTAGTAAAACTTATAGATAAACTATTCTCAAAGTCAAATAAAATTTATTCAATAAAATCACAAGGATCACTTTGAAACGTCTTACATACTAGATGAATGATTCTAGGCGCCAGTTAGTCACGACTAGAGTCTAGAAGAACCGGCAAGAAACTAGACTGCACTGCTATCTAGTTTCTTGTCAGAACAAATATTTATGTTCGTCACACAAACATTTGCCCTGGGTGGGAATCGAACCCGCGACCCACAGCATGGAAGGCAGAGCTACTATCAGTAAATGACTAACTACAAGGTGGATTAAAATAACTTTGCATAGTCTAAAATATAATCATGTACAAACTTTGTCAGGTAATATGGCCGCTTTTTCGCAAAAAATATTAGTGGGGTTATCAAAATGATCAAAAAGTTAATTAAATGTAATAACCGTAGGTAATTCTGAAATTAGCGAAAGTTTTTGAAAGATATTTTAGCTGAGTGGGAAGTTTGTACATGATTATAATAAAAGTATATATACGAGCATTTATTTAGCACATAAAATACACAATGTATGCATTATTATTTATATTATATACAATTTCCGGAACTTATCTTTATGTAAAATATTATATTTAAATATCATTTCGATATATTGTCAAAATATTAGTTTTAGTACTCAAAAATTATGCAATTTGGCGTTAAATATATTTATGTAGTGTAAAAAGGAAAAATATCTCAAAATTGTTGATAACTTAGTATTTTTTGTGTATTATAATGACAATTGTTGCATTTTGTTAGTTAAGTTCTTTATATAGATTGTAAATAAAGAATGGTTATTATTACAACACTTGTTTTAAACCAAACCCTAATATATTATTAGTAGTGGCTTACGGAGTTGGCTCCCCTTTTTGCTCCCCTAGGGGGGCATGGAGGTAAGGTTGTTAGCTCCCCTAGGAGGGACATGGAGGCTTAGAGACGTTGGCTTCTCTAGGGGGGGTCATGGAGGCTTTGAGGCGTTGGCTCCCCTTTTTTCTCCCCTAGGGGGGACACGAAGGAAACTATCTATTTAACCGACTTCATAAAAGGAGGAGGATCTCACTTCTGTACGTAATCTGAGGTGTTATATTTAAATTAAAACTTCAGTAAAAATATTTGAAATATTTATTTATCATTTAAAACAGTGTACTTATCCATTTTAGAAATAAATTAACTAAAATACTTAGAATCGAACCCACGACCTTGTTTCATTAAGATAAGGTAAGGTCAGATAAAGCCAAAAAAGCGTTAATAATCTACTTACCTAATTACAAAATATCTTGATGATATTATAGTCCAGTCAAAATAGACATTCCAGTTTGCATTAATTCCCAACAAGCTGGATTTTTGTACAGGCCTTGAATACGTCATTACAAATGATATGTCAAAAGTCCCCATCGATCCCGCTTGTGCGTTGTTTTTTATTCGAGGTCAAAGGTCATAAATTTGCATTTTTTGCGTATATCTCTGAAACAACGAAAGCTATCGAAAAGTGGTTCAGGCAAAGTTTGTACATCGTAAAATTGTCTACAAAAATACCTCAACACTTTTCTTCTACAAAGCATCGTTTTCGAGATATAGTGACTTTAGATCGCAGGAAAATCGTCGACGATGCTGCGTTTTTTTCATTTCAGCCGTTTTATCTGCTTCATTGCCACAGAACAAATAGTATTTCTTGAAATTTACTGAAAGGGGTGATGGGTTCGATGGGTTAGTCCTCCTCCAAGGTAATGAATCGTCTTTTTGTTTCAAGAAATACTGTTCGTTCTATAGCAATGAAGCAGATAAAACGGCTGAAATGAAAAAAACGCAGCATTTTAGTAGATTTTCCTGCGGTCTAAAGTCACTATATCTCGAAAGCGATGCTTTGTAGAATAAAGGTGTTAAAATATTTTTGTAGACAATTTTACGATCTACAAACTTTGTCAGAACTATTTTTCGATAGCTCTCGTTTATGCCTTTTAACGCGAATTTATGACTTTAACCTGGGTATTTGCGTTTTTCGCGTATATCTCTGAAACAACGAGAGCTATCGAAAAATGGTTCAGGCAAAGTTTGTAGATCGTAAAGTTGTCTACAAAAATATCTCAACATTTTTCTTCTACAAAGCATCGCTTTCGAGATACAGTGACTTTAGACCGCAGGAAAATCTACTAAAATGCTGCGTTTTTTTCATTTCAGCCGTTTTATCTGCTTCATTTCCAAAGAACGAACAGTATTTCTTGAAACAAAAAGACGATTCATTACCTTGGAGGAGGACTAACCCATCGAACCCATTACCCCTTTCAGTAAATTTCAAGAAATACTGTTTGTTCTGTGACAATGAAGCAGATAAAACTGCTGAAATGAAAAAGACGCAGCATCTTCGACGATTTTCCTGCGGTCTAAAGTCACTATATCTTGAAAACGATGCTTTGTAGAAGAAAAGTGTTGAGGTATTTTTGTAGACAATTTTACGATGTACAAACTTTGCCTGAACCACTTTTCGATAGCTTTCGTTGTTTCAGAGATATACGCAAAAAATGCAAATTTATGACCTTTGACCTCGAATAAAAAACAACGCACAAGCGGGATCGATGGGGACTTTTGACATATCATTTGTAATGACGTATTCAAGGCCTGCACAAAAATCCAGCTTGTTGGGAATTAATGCAAGCTGAAGTCATAATTTTAGTCTATTTTGACTGGACTATTAGTGTTACAAAATAAAATCTATGAAAAACTCTCAAAATAAACATACCTACTTAATATTTATATTATGTAGGTATGTACATCTAAGTATGTACTTCATAATTTTTGTTTTATACGAGTTTTTTGGAGAATTATATAGTCCAGTCAAAATAGACATTCCAGTTTGCATTAATTCCCAACAAGCTGGATTTTTGTACAGGCCTTGAATACGTCATTACAAATGATATGTCAAAAGTCCCCATCGATCCCGCTTGTGCGTTGTTTTTTATTCGAGGTCAAAGGTCATAAATTTGCATTTTTTGCGTATATCCCTGAAACAACGAAAGCTATTGAAAAGTGGTTCAGGCAAAGTTTGTACATCGTAAAATTGTCTACAAAAATACTTCAACACTTTTCTTCTACAAAGCATCGCTTTCGAGATATAGTGACTTTAGACCGCAGGAAAATCGACGAAGATGCTGCGTTTTTTTAATTTCAGCCGTTTTATCTGCTTTATTGCCACAGAACAAACAGTATTTCATGAAAGTTACTGAAAAGGGTGATGGGTTCGATGGGTTAGTCCTCCTCCGAGGTAATGAATCGTCTTTTTATTTCAAGAAATACTGTTCGTTCTATGGCAATGAAGGAGATAAAACTGCTGAAATGAAAAAAACGCAGCATTTTAGTAGATTTTCCTGCGGTCTTAAGTCACTATATCTCAAAAGCGATGCTTTGTAGAAGAAAAGTGTTGAGATATTTTTGTAGACAATTTTACGATCTACAAACTTTGTCGGAACCATTTTTCGATAGCTCTCGTTTATGACTTTTAAACGCAAATTTATGACTTTAACTTGAGTATTTGCGTTTTTCACGTATATCTCTGAAACAACGAGAGCTATCGAAAAATGATTCAGGCAAAGTTTGTAGATCGTAAAATTGTCTACAAAAATATATCAACACTTTTCTTCTACAAAGCATCGCTTTTGAGATATAGTGACTTAAGACCGCAGGAAAATCTACTAAAATGCTGCGTTTTTTTCATTTCAGCAGTTTTATCTCCTTCATTGCCATAGAACGAACAGTATTTCTTGAAATAAAAAGACGATTCATTACCTCGGAGGAGGACTAACCCATCGAACCCATCACCCTTTTCAGTAACTTTCATGAAATACTGTTTGTTCTGTGGCAATAAAGCAGATAAAACGGCTGAAATTAAAAAAACGCAGCATCTTCGTCAATTTTCCTGCGGTCTAAAGTCACTATATCTCGAAAGCGATGCTTTGTAGAAGAAAAGTGTTGAAGTATTTTTGTAGACAATTTTACGATGTACAAACTTTGCCTGAACCACTTTTCAATAGCTTTCGTTGTTTCAGGTATATACGCAAAAAATGCAAATTTATGACCTTTGACCTCGAATAAAAAACAACGCACAAGCGGGATCGATGGGGACTTTTGACATATCATTTGTAATGACGTATTCAAGGCCTGCACAAAAATCCAGCTTGTTGGGAATTAATGCAAACTGAAGTCATAATTTTAGTCTATTTTGACTGGACTATATAATTCCGAAAACAAATAGCTATCTAAGAACGATGTCGCGGGTTCAAATCTCTACAACAATAGGCAACTTTTTGCATTTATTTTACTTGTTACCAATAGCGCTACTATCCTCTAACGACACAACATTCTTCTCAATCTCCGCCGAAGAGAGTCTGTTAAATCTCTTTCTCTTCTCGTCTTTCCCGTGGTGTTTCTTGTGATGTTTGCTCTTCTTCTTCTTGTGCGAGTGCTTTTTGTGCTTTTTCTCGGCATCATCTGATGAGTCTGAGAGGTGCTTGCGTCTGTTTTCCACTGGAGCCATGTAGGTTTGAGCTGGCTCCTATAAATGATAGGTATAATATAGTATGTAAATACTAAATAGCAAATATACCTAGAAAAGAAGAATACAATACAGATGTTAGGTTCAACGGAGGATCCAGGGGGGTGGTCATGGGGGTCATGCCCCCCCCCCTGAGCTGATTCCCTGGCGCCAAAGCTTGATTGTGATCCCCCCTGGCGCAAAAGCTGGATCTGCCCTTGGTTAGGTTCCAAATCACACCAAATCCAGTGACTGTGACTCCTTGGGATTTTTTTCCAACGAGTCACTGTTACTGGTTGCATTCAACAAATAGTTCCCAACTAGTTACACTTTTGTAACAGTGTGACTGTGTGACTCGTTGGGACCCTAAGCTATCTACTCTTTATTTAATTATAGGTAGGTACTGTACCTTCTGTAGGTACACAAAACATTGATTTTAGAAGGTTATACAAAGGCGAGCCTAACTTTTTTTTGGTAGGCGTCACAGCTCAGTTTACAGTAGCTCTGCCTTTCATGTTGGGGTTCGAGGATTCGATTCCCACCCAAAGCAAAAGTTTGTGTGATGAACATAAATATTTGTTCTGTGTTTGGGTGTCACTATGTATTGTACGTATGTATTTACAAAAAAATATGTAGGTATAGCAGTCTAGTTCCCATAGTACAAGCTTTGCTTAGTTTGGGACTAGAGTGTGATGTGTGAAATGTCCGTGAATATTAAGGCCCCCGCAAACTGCAGTCTTTTTATCGGCCGATAGTTTGGTCGGCTTCTTAATCAGTATGCAGATGCGCACATTACAGTGATTCAGTCTTCATACAGTACCTCTACCATGAGTTGTCACAGTAAAATCGTCTGACTTTACTACAGTAAGTAGTTACGTAAATATTAGTAGGTATTACGAATTTTAGTACCCAACTATCCGCTAGAGGCGCTGTACAAATCTTCATACATTTTTTTAACTACAGACGCTAGCGAGTATAGTTTAAATAGTTTAGTAAAAACTCAGCTACTGATTTAGAAGCCGAGTTTGAGAAACAACGAGATTGTTACCTTAGGTCCATTGGATCTTCTCAATAAGCTATTACTAGCGTCACTGAAGTATCCATTCATGTTGGTGTCTTCGACGAAGAGTGGTGGCTCAGTGGTGCCGTCCGTGGTGTGCAGATACTTAGAACCGCGGTTCCTGACCGTAAACCTGGAAAAGTAGGTACTGATGTTATATCTTGAACGATTCTGATTTTGCAGCACTAATTTAGCAGCACGCGATCTGTAGCTAAACCTGTCTTCTGATCCTTATGTTACGGGTTCGGATCAGAGACAGATTTTATTTTCTATCATAATCAAAGAATTTATTTAAAAAACCTAAACACTTTCGAGGGGAATTGGTGGAAAAAAGCGGAGAATAGGGACGAGTGAAAGGACTTGGGGGAGACTTTTGCCCAGCTGTGGGACGAGATAGGTTAGAGAAAAAAAAATCAAAATCAATTAAACTTTTTTCAGTAAAATCAGAAGGATCATTTAGAATCGTGAATACGGTGATGAGGTGCCAGTTCCACGCGACGCGATCAGAGCCTAGCCCAGAAGAACGGGTAAGAAACTACGGCTTGGTTCCTACCATTTTAAGTTTCACTATTGGTCGATAGTTTTAATTTTAGATTTACCATACATAAAATGAATAAATAGAAGCATGGGCAAGTGACCTATGACACTGTTGCATCTTGATCAGACGCAAAAATCGTGTAATATACTGACCGGGCTCAAAATCTGAGATTCAGAATTGACTGCCATTTTACTAGCAGAACGGTAAAGAACTATCATGAAAGCGATGGTCTGCAAGCACCAGATGCAAGCGAGTAATACAGCAATAAGCAGAATGTATAGAGGTATGCTCGCAGCCAGTTCCAACCTAAGAACAAAGAGAAAGGCTCTTCAGAGAGGTTCATCCTTCTCAATAGGGTAGCGTATTGAATCAATCAAATCAGCTCTGCCAATTCTCATAAAAATCAAGACTGTTTTACTTTGATAATTTCTACATCCAAGTTTCCTTGTAAAATATTTTAAATCATTTCAAACTGTGTATAAAGATTATAGAGATAATCTTATCTCATCTAAATGTTAACATTAATCACAGGTTGCCAATATGATAGTTCTTATTTTAGTAATTGTTTCAGTTAGGATATTAATTATGTTCAAACTTCGTGATAACTTCGTTTGCGCGATCTAGGATCTGTCAGCGCCATCTGTTGTAGACTACGATGTAGTTCATGATGTAGCGAGATAGATGGCGCTACAGCTTAAAGTAATAAAGCAAATAAACCTTTTATAATGCTCTGCGTCAGGACTTGGTTTCTTGACCTGGTGGTCCTTAGCTTCTGTCTTGTGTCGTTTGTGGTTCTCTCCATCGGACCTGCAAGACAATGTAAATTTTTTAACCGAAGAAAAAAACGGAGAAGGTTCTCAAGTCAACGTGAGTCGTCTTACATACTAGGTGATTCTAGGTGCCAGTTCCACGCGACCAGAGCCTACAAGAACGGGCAACAAACTTACAGCCTGGTTCCTACAATTTTTTTATATGATCCTTCTTTCTTTATTCCAACTTGTTCTATAAACAATTGTAGTTTTTTTAACAAGTTGGAGCTAGTTCGTCCCAAGCTTGTATATCTTCTAAACAGATATTTTATAACATACCCTTGAAAGAAAAGAAGTTTAACGGCCGGTTTCTGAAACGTTGATCAACCAAAAAATCAAATTACAATGTGTCAAAACTCGGTGTGATTTGGGTTGCTCTGATTTTTGACACATTGTAAATTGATTATTTGGTTGATCAACGTTTCAGAAACCGGCCGTGAGTGAAAGTTTCAGTTTACACTTACCGTCTCTCACTGCTGGTCAGTTCTGGAGTAGCGTCATGCACTTTCTCGCTCATCCTCTGCACGACAGTTTCGATATCACGCATGCGCGTACCGATAGCGTCCACCAGGGCCTGCAGGTTTGAGGGTTGAGGCTCCTTGGGGAAGTCGGGCTGGTTGAAAGTACCGTCCTGGAAACCACCCACGAAAGTTAGTAGGGCAGGTAGCAATGGTATGGCACCTGGCTATCAGAGGAAGTTATTCATAATTGATGGGGAAGTTGAGATCAACTTAACTATTTACATCAAAGCTAAACATCCACAGCTCGGGCACAAATGTAATGGCAGTAAAAATTTATAAGATCCCCTAAAAAATCAAGTCGCAAGAAAAAAAACACATTTTTGAACAAAAACTGAAGGACATACTTGATAAAAAGTCCTACTACTCTCTCACTGAGAAGGTACTTTGATGACTTTAAGTTTAGATGTTTAAATAAGAATTAACTAACCAACCTCCACTAACGAAGCTATCCTAAGCTAATTATTTGCATGCTTAAAAGTCGGTCCACTCAGCAATTATAATTTTAATGATTGCATGCAACACTCAAAGTTGGGTACATTAATATATATTAATAACTGTGTATTAATGTCAATAAAAAAATACATCTCTGTCATCGTAGCATCCCTATAGTCAAATGCTAAAAATGATGAAATGAGCTCCTAAAAAAAACCTTCTTTATAGTTCTTACTTTAGCATCGGTGTCCATTCCAGTCTCGTGCTCATTCCACTGCCCCTGAGGGATCTCCGTCCAGGATACCTGATGATGCAGTCCCTAGAATACAAAACGCACCTATCTATTATTAACCTTCTAGAATTTCTAAGCATTTATGTTTTTTTTAGTTTCGTAATATTCCTATATCTAGGACAAAGGCGATTACGGAATGGTGGCCAAGGGATGCTCGTAGACCAAGAGGCAGACCACCAGCGCGATGGTCTAAAGACATTTTGGAGCGAGCCGGGAATCAGTGGATGAGAGTCGCAAGGGACCGTAAAGAATGGCATAATAAGGAGGCCTATACTCAGCTGTGGGTGCCAACGGGCTAAAATGATGATGATGATGATGATTTAAATCTACTAGGAAAGCATAAATAAATTCATATTTTTTTAGAATAAAATAGTTTAGTTAGGTATTATATTATTTTTGTCGCACGCCAAGTTCTTTTCTGTTACCACGTTGGGTTGGCTGGTAGATAATGTTTTAGCATAAAGTCCTCCCTTTGTACAGTTTTTGTGTAATAAATAATTAAAAAAATAAAATAAAGAACTTGTGCCAACTCAAAGTATTTGATCGCTAAGAATATGGAAGCTCTCTTCCTGATCGTTTTACTTACATTACAGAGGTATGTTTTTTTAGGGCTCTAGGGCTAGGGTTACCAGATGCAAATTTCAAAAGTCCTGACAAAATTCCTGAATTTCGGCCAAAATTCCTGACATGAGCACAATAGGGTTTTTGAATATATATTTTTTTGTGATAAATGGAAAGATCATGCATAAATTTTATAGCAAAACTAATTTTATTCTATTTTTCCACAATAATTCAAAAGTTATTTCAAAATATTTTTTTTTTAATCCAGTACTTACCTACGTTTAATATTTTATGGCAATGTTGATTGTTTGATGTCAAAATCGTAAAAAGTTAATTACGATTTCCTTTTTGTTATTGTGACTAAAAATAAAAGATTATAGTGTAAAAAGAAATTGTTACATTTATTTGCCGAGAAATTCCTGACATTTCCCTTTTCCGGCCGCATTCCTGACATATGCCTAAAATTCCTGACATCTGGTCACCCTATCTAGGGCTCCCCTGATCGCTCAACTAACGGCCGGTTTCTCGAACGATGACTTTGATGAATTTGATGATACGTACGAAGTTTATGGCTAAGCATGCAGTCATGGTGATAGACAGTCATACCTTGGGTGCCTTCTGTGTAACTCCATAAGGGTTTGCGAAGAACTTTTCTTCTGAAACACCATCAGCTCGCAACTCAACCGGCTGAAAATACAAGCAATACCTATTAATAAAAATATAAATAATGCTGGACAATCCACACAACATCATCTAGCCCCAAGCTAAGCAGAGCTTGTGTTATGGGTACTAGAAGACTGACATACCTAATACAATACATTACATAGATAGATATTTTTTATTATACATATAAAATACCCAGAACACCCGGAATAAATATTTGCAGATCATACAAACATTTATCCTAAGGCGGGAATCGAACCCCCAACCTTCCGCGCCACATCGGTCGCCAGCTTTTCCAACAAAAATACTGCGTGGCATATATTTTTTCGGCCCGCATACAATGGGTCGGCGCGTCGGTTCGCCATTTGGTGACCCCTGGGCTAGACTATCCTCTCAAAAAAGCCTCTCAAAACCTATAAGGTTCTCAAAACCTGCAGTTGTACCTTTTCAGTGGAAGTAGCAGGTTCGTCCAGGTCTATAGGTGCGTCCAGCTCATGCTCAGTCTCGTCGTAGTAAGGAATGGGAGGTGATGTCGTCTTCCGAATTCTCTTGTGTCTGAAATGTCATTATTGTAGTTTCTTACTTCTCTAAATGTACTTACTTACTAGTTACTATCATGTGTAGGTTACTATATACATATACCTATCTGTCACCGGGTTTTAAGGAATCCTGCTGTTTTATAAAACAACTCAGTGGCGCGTCTTGGGAGAGACCTACGTCCAGCAGTGGACTGCTATAGCTTGATGATGATGATGATAAAACAACGCCATTTGATTAAGCATCGAAAAATCTACAAACTAATTAATTAAATAAAAAAATGGCCAAAAATCACATCCGTCTTTGTTCTACGATCACGACGATTTGCTGAAAGTCGGTTTATATAATAGTTTTTTTTAAGTTATAAACACCACACTGTTCAATGCGAAAAAGGAAACGCCACACGGCTTATACGGCTTATTACTACAACTATAGCAAAAAGTGTCGTCTTAATTTTTTCCGTCTAGCGCCCTTTCACAACGCGCAATAAGGAACTTCGTTTAAAATCTTCGTTTAAACAATTGAGTTTTGAGTTTGCAGTAGCATATTGGGGATTAGATGTAATATGACCACTGACCAGTAATAAAAATATACAAACAAACTTACGACTATACAGTATTTACAAACCAGTATACTTTGACATCACAGATCCCTACCGAGTGTCTATTCCGAGGTTGCATTTTAAAACTCCCTAGGTACCTAGGTACTCTCGAGCCGAGAGTCGATCTCGGATATCCTCATATTTTTGTATGGATATCCGAAAGACGACTCTCGGCTCGAGAGTAGGGAGTTTTAAAATGCAACCTCGGACTAAGCATTCCGGTCTATCTCATAGTAAAACCTACTGATTACCAAACGTAAAGTCAACGCTAACTTTCTATAAGATAGGGGGTACATCTCTAACCCCCAAGATGCCGCTGCTAGCCGCTGCTGGTACGTACTTGGAGTGTTGGCCGTCACTAAGTGCTAAGTACGTGGGTACTTGCCTGCTATTCTCAACCTTGTGGTCGTCCTTCTGTTCCGAGTTCGTTGATAGCGCTATCTGTAAGAAGAGTAGGGGTTCTTGTACGGTTTATAATCTCTAGTCTAGACTCTGACAGAATATCATTGTTACCTAGGTAACAGAGCATGTATGCTGAGTTAGAGACCTAATGAATCCTGGTTCCCTGGGTGGTGAGTTTATTTGTAGTTTTATGTATGTTAAATGTAGTTATAGTAGTAATCTTTAGGTACGCTAGAGCGTACTTTTTTCTGTGGCTGGTATAAGAATGCCGGAAACAGATCGCGATGGCGAAAAATTGTTAAAGATAAAGTGATCCATGGAGGGGGTCACGACCCTCAGCAGTGAGGATTACGACGCAAGGAGGAGGAGGATAAGAATGCATTGAGTCTGCCCTTTGTTTTGATTTATTTAGATAAAGAATTGAATAAATAAAACATTAAAACCAAAAGGTTCCTAAGATAATGACAGGCGTCACAGCTCAGTTGGTAGTTGCTCTGTCTTCCATGCTGTGGCTCGTTGGTTCGATTCCCACCCAGAGCAAATTATTGTGTGATGATTTTAATATTTGTTCTGTGTCTGGCTGTTACTATGTATTCTATGTAATTATTTAAAAACAAATGCACATAAGTATTCAGAAATCTAGTTCCCATAGTACAAGCTTTGCTTAGTTTGGGACTAGAGAGTGATGTGAGAATTGTCCATGAATATTTAATACTGTGATATTACCACGATATCCGGCGCGGGTATGGACCTCGGCACCACGTCGTTGCAGTCCGGGGCTGCTGTGGTTTCCGTGGTCTTGGAAGCACGGAGCACCTTCTCGTGTCCCTCGGGCTCCGCTAACTCGTACACCGGCCCTGCTTTAACTGCGCTGTGGAATTGAAGATGTTGATACCTACAGGCTTTGCATAATCTAGGTTTATATAACTTTCGTGAACTTTTTAGTAAAAGTTCAGTTCTGGACGCTGTGTCTGGGTTATTTTACATCTATACTATAGCTTGAGGTCCTAGGGATGACGATTTCCAGGCACATGAGATTTCCTTAAACCTCATGAGTTGTTGGACGCAAGTAGATGCCTTACATTGCACGTCCTTTATCATCATCATCGACCTATATCAGTCCACTGCTGGACGTAGGTCTCTCCCCTCCCAAGACGCGCCACTGAGCCCCCATAATAAATTATAATTCACGCAAATATGCAAGTCTCGACAGGGCCTACACATTTGCTCTTCTTGGGGTCGAGACTCTAGGTCCGTGGGGTACCGAGGCCCACCGCGTTATCAAAATTATTTCTGGGCGTCCAGTCGCAGCGACCCGTGACCCGAGGGCTGGTGAGTATCTGGCCCAGCGTATCAGCATTGATATTCAGCGCGGCAATGCAGCCAGTATCTTGGGTACGCTTCCGTTTGGTACCGATTAGGTATGGTATAGTATAGATCGTTTGCAACGGTCTGTAGATAGCTCAACTGTTTTTGTATTTTATATATACCTATGTACATTTTGTAAATACTTTAATAATCTACTGATGAATTATATGTATTATAGATAAAAAAAAAACTTACGACTATATACCTACAGTATTTACAAAATGTATATTGGCATATAAAATACATAAGAAACAGTTGAGATATCTACAGACGGTTGCAAACGATCTACCTTTAGAAAGCTCAACTGATCCAAATCAGTGCCTAATAGTAGGTATACTTAAATAAAATATAAGACCATGGAATGAGGCAGGATACTTACTTGGGTAAGAAAGTGCCGTCGGCTGGCGGTGGTCGTTTCATCTTGTACATGTGACTCCAGGGCGCTGCGGGCAGAGCTTCCCACGGCTGGCCGAGCACTCGCGTCCACACCTCGCCTCGGACCACCACCAGGCATCTGGGACCAGGTAGAGAATACTATTATCAACGGAAGATCAGCGCAGGTTGTATTATCTGTACATGCTGAGTTGGGATCTTTTTGCAAACATTAGTATTACTTTTTAGGGATAATAAGCAATATGAATAGCTTATTAAAGTTTCAAGTGACACGCTTTCACAGAAATATTGATAGGTATCACAAAAGCTATAGAGTCACGCAGGATTTGAACCTGCGACTTTGCCCTTGAGGGTGTGATAACTTGCAGTAAGTGATAACTGTGATTGACTGGTGATGGACTTCGTCTTGCTATCGTTATATTTTTATCAATTCGCACAGTATATTTGTAAATTATAGCCTATGTGTTATTCTGATGTATAAACTACATTATTGTAAAGTTTCATTAAAATCCATTCAGTAGTTTTTGCGTGAAAGAGTAACATAAGTAGGTATTTATTATGCAATCATCATCTATACAACCATTCATTCATCCACATCCATACAATCTTTCGCATTTATAAATTACTAGTAGAGGCTCCCGCCACAAAAAAATATCTGCACAGTAAAGTAATTCATGTTCTTATAATATTTTTTTGTAGACAAGATCGAACTTATCGAATCCTGTCGATTCGATGCGTTCGATTTGTTCGATTGTCATATTTTTTTAAAGTTTATAGTTAAAAAATTATGACAATCTATCCATGAACAAAAAAAGTTTATTTAACAACTAAAGTAGTAAATTTTTCGTTCATTCACACCTCTACAAGAACGAATCTGAACGAATTCTTATGATATAAATTCCTTTCAAAAGATCTAGACTACATAAATGCATACCTTAGCCTTGTACAACAATATGGGAACTGCATATTGGTATCTTCGACCACCTCCTCGCATTCTATAGCTGATTCTGGAGCCTCCACTCGTTTGCATCTAATAAAAAAAAATGTATTAAAATATAATTTAAAATATTTCTAAAATTAATGACAGGTAGATAGATAGTAAAACACTTTATTGCTCACGACTTATTTTAAATTACAAATTGAAGAAGAATAAGAAAGGTATTGAGATATACAATGGGCGGTCTTATCACTATAAGTCTCCTCTTCCAGACAACCTTGAATGTAATACTAAGAGGCTGTTACATACTTCTAGTTTTAACTTATAACAATATGTTGCTACACGAAATACGTCTAAAAATATTAACTACAAGCTTTGCTTAGTTTGGGACTCGAATGTGATATGTCCGTTATTATTTTTAATAAAAGTTTGTTAAGGGTTGTTTTTCGGAAGCTTCTTAATAGTTTGGGGCTCAAATAAAATAAGTTTCAACCCAAAATAAACATCGATGTGGCATTCCACAGGGTAAAATAAAAATATAACATCCCCTAAGTTGTATTTAACCGGTCCATCCAGTCTCTCCGGGCGGGTGGTTGGTTTTTATCGATTTTGAAGATTCTTTGTTTTTTTATTTTCTACCCTTGTTGGATTTATTATGTACCCTTTACTCGGATACATAAGTAAAGGTATCGACTATAGGATTATTGAGAAAGATAGAACTTTTTAGCTGACGAAATAAACGGAGGAGATTTTCAAGTCAATGCGTAAGTATATGTGTTTTTTTTTAAGATCACGCATACTTTTTACGGAGCCCGATTTAAATGATTTGAAAAAAAATTATTGATAATTAAAATAACTACGTATCTATTTATTTTTTTCTCATTATTTTTGTTAAATTGTTTGTAAGGACATTTATTTGACCGTTTAGCTACGTTAAAAATGTAAGTTTTTAAGGATTTCGTAAAAGATCTTTATAACGCAGTAGGCAATAAGTTAATTTACTCATATTCATGGACATATCGCCCAACGCTATCTAATTAACACCAAAATAAGTAAAGCACTTATCACCTTGTACCAAACAAATATTTATGTTCATCACACAAACATTTGCTCTCCGCGGGAATCGAACCCAGGACCCTCAGCACTACTACCAGCTGATCTAAGATGGCTGTCACATGACTTAGTAAATGTTTATTTTTATTTTATTTTATAAACATTTTAAAGATAATGTGCAATATAAGGAACTAAGTGCTCCCTCTTATACTATATTAAAAGTAGATGATGATGTGATTACCCAACAGTGTAAATAGCCAGGTTTCTGCCTCCTGGCTGGCAGCGATGTCGGGTGCAAGAGTACGCATCAGCCCATTCTGTGTACGCTGCATGTTTCCTCATGGTCCTAGGGTCCGTGCAATCTAGAATAATTTTGACAGGTTTTTTTATTTATCAGAATAGGTATTTTTTTATAAACAGGATATTTAATATGTATTCATTTATTTAAAAGCTTTAAAATACACATAAAATTGTTGAGTTATTTGCAGACCTCAAACAATATGTAGGTAAGTAATTTTATTTATTTATTCTTTATTGCGCATTGGTTGGGCCTAATGCTCTCTCAAGTTAGACTACAGTAGTAGGTACTTCTGCGGACGAGCACTTTTAGAAAGCTCTATTAATTATATTATTAGACTTACATTGATCTTTGTAAGACTCTGTGGCGGGCCCGCAGATAGCCACAGATGCAAAACTCAAAATCAAAATAACGTTCATTTTGACAGATGTTTTTAGCACATTTTTGACCGAACACTTTTGAGTAATAGTGCTAACTGAAGCGATTAATCTTCGGTTGACTATGTACAGGTTTTTAGGTACAATTAGACAGAAAACGATTACGTAGATGATTACTTGAAGCATAGGTAATGAAGTATTTATTAGCTAGAGCAAGATACGCTTGGATAACTAGAGTAAAAGATTATAATATTAAC
The DNA here is from genome assembly GCA_932527185.1 of Ecliptopera silaceata. Classification (NCBI taxonomy): domain Eukaryota; kingdom Metazoa; phylum Arthropoda; class Insecta; order Lepidoptera; family Geometridae; genus Ecliptopera; species Ecliptopera silaceata. Next base: position 415,023 of record OW052217.1, on the reverse strand, counting down.
ATAAACTGAAAAACTAAGGAAGAAATAACAATCCCAGATGCCATAGACTTTAATCATAACTCTTTTTAGTAGTAGAAGTTGTAGTTTTTTGTGAATAAGCTCATCTGAGGAGTACTACCATCGTATCCATTTCTGCAAGAAATTAGTACGTAGTATGTAAGCTAGAGTAGTGTGTACGATTCTTAATGATCCTTATGATTTAAATGAATAAAATAAATCCCCCTATCTTATAAAAAGTTAGCGTTGACTTTATGTCATCATTACGTATGGTAATCAATACTTGAAGTCTGCGCTAAGTTTTTATAAGATAGACCGTATGACTTTGCATTCTATATGCATTGTTTGGAACTTAGTTTGGAAACCAATGAGCCCATATTTGTTTTTATATGTACAAAATAATGTCTTTAGTTTTTAGTTCATAAATTGTAAAAATTGTACGCTCTACTTTTGGCAATAAACTTTTATTTTTATTTTATTTTATTGTTAGAGCCGGTGTTTTTCATTAGGTATCAGGTGGGCCATGTTCCACCATTCTATTCCTCCTCATAGTCAGGTAAAATTTGAGTAATTGACTGTACCTTTTCATTATCAATCAGCCATAAAGGCCGTGTTTGTAAACTACTACTAAGTACCATATCCGGCACCTTTGATTCTTTTACCTTTTTACCATTTTCTAAGTGGTGAGGCGAAACATCACTTGTTTTCAGATAACGCGAGGGATTTATAAATAGTTTATTTACTGTCATACAGAAAAAGTTATAAAATAAATTGATAATGACTATACATTGAATTTGAATTCACGTGATCCAATCCAATCACCTCAGCGACTAGAATAAGTAAATAAAACTTATCTACTAAAACGCTTCCATGCTGGCCTTGATACTAAAATATACCCCTATCAACTCAAGTTCTTGTTTATGTTTACCTACTCCACAAACCCTTTTAGAGTCATTTGCCCCTGATTCATTTTGTTTATTTTTTGCTTATTAACCTTGAAAATATATACCTAGCGTCTATCGGGAGGGTTCGTACACGTTGTAAAAGTTGTCATTCAATATTGTGATCTGTTTTTATTACGTCATTCTGTCAGTAATCATACTTATGTTATGAATACGAATGTTTGTATGGATGGATGTATGTTTGTTACTCTTTCAAGCAACAATTTGTGAATTGATTTTTATATACAACATTGTAGCTTTTAAGTACCTACACCAGAATATCTTAAAGGTTATAATTTAAATTTCATATTTTTTGTATTGATTTGTCAAAAATATAACGATAATACCGGGCGGGTACCGGCTAGTGTATCATTATGGAGTTTTTTAAATCTCGAAAAAACTAGCCAACAGCAATACAAATAATCTTTTTTTTTCTAACCTATCTCGTCCTACTGCTGGGCAAAGGTCTTCCCCGAGTCAGGTAGTTTTATTATTTTTCTTTTAAATGTCAGTGAATAAAAGATTGAAAGAAATAATTTACCTCTACTCTACACACAAAATATCTGCATACTATGTACCAGTTACAAAAGTAGTAGACAAAAGTTACGCCTAGCGCGACAGGTAGGTATTTCGAGCTAATGACGCGAAGATATCTTCAATTCATTTTGTACAAAATGTCCTGTTTCATTGTCATATGTCAGTCGAGTTCGTATGCTGTCATTGTAGCGTTGTGCGTAATAAATATGGTGAATGAAACAAAAGACTTTAAAAATTATTTTAAAGTAGTATACGATAAACCAAATACAATCTAACATCGTGATGTTCAAACTTGATTCAAATGTCTATTAACTATTATAATTGTTGTAATGTTAATATTTTTAGAAGTTATTGTGTGTCAGTAACTAAAACATCGTAAATACGGTAAGTTCCTTTTACACCTTGTAAAAATAAACAAACGATAAAAATAGAAATAAGGATGCTATGGGACTATCTTTTTTTTGCGTAGCGTAGGTCAGTTTAATCCGTTCAATACAACATGCAGTCAGTCGAGAAGTAAACATGATCCGGTACGTTTGTGTTTTGGGCTGTGTGATGGTGAGTATTTAAATATAACAAGTTTATTATTCATTCACTCATTCATTCATTTATTCATCATTATGTATGTTAAGTTACATTAAATATTGTCAGATCTTAGGACTGTTTGTTGCAATTACATAATGTACCCTAATTAGGGTATTGAAACAAGTTGGAAAAGAGCGGACCGATTTAAAAGCATGCAGAGATTTATAAATTATCTAGCAACTAGTACTTATTTTTAAAACAAAATTATCTTACAAGTTATAAGTTGAGCAAATTCTAATATTTAATGATTTTTGTGAGCCGGCTCTCAAGAAAATTATATTTTGTTTACTTAGCATTTATACATTGTATGATATCATTGTCACTTGTTTTTTTTTGGGCTCGCATTTTCGGCGCATTTGCCATTTAGCAAAAATTTTTTTAGTAAAAATTAGGGAAACATAGTTTTAATAAAAATACGCGGGACTTGTCACTTGTTAGTTAAGTTTAAAAAAGAAGTACCTAAGCCAGGTTTTAAGGTAATTTAAGCTGATCATCAAATGTAACTGAATTATGGGTTATATTTAGAATTAGCTGACATTATTATGCTTTTATTGATATTTTGGTTTTTTTCGTAACAAAAACTAATGTTGTTAATTGTTTTCGTTCATTCTTTCTAGTCGGGGTTGATTTTTACTGCGGTGGCTTTGCTTATTCGTTTAGTTTTTCTTTGACAATGACAGACAGGCCAGCTGACAGCTAAGCGAGAAATGATGCGGGTACTTAAGGCATCAATTAATTTATTATTCTTTCTCGTTCGATGGAGTATGTTAGAAATATTATTTACAGTTAAGTATGCATGACATTGACAGATCTGTAATTTGACGTATTGCATGTTTGATACTGTCTATGACAAAAACTTCTCGTTCTCTTTGATTGCCTGTCACCATGTAAAAACACGTATTGTCCGTCCTTTTTAATATAATTAATTTAATCCTAATTCATCGTTATTCAATTCCACTTTATATTGTCTGGAATGGCTCCGTAATGAAATACAACCCTTAAACTACAAGTGAAGTATTTTATTTCTTCGTTCGCCACGACATCCGTCACGCACACAGTAGGTTTGAAGAGATCCAACCTCTAACAGGTTATGGGACCAGTCTGCGAGTTCATTGGAATATAAACCCAGAAAGGGTGTTTGCCTTTGGTCTTCGGGATGTCGATGGCAAGAGAGAGTCGTCGGAGCGATGTTTTGGATGGGGACACAGGTTCCAACAACCTAACCTACAACAATATTGAGAAACTACAAGGAATTACAAATTACCTCAATTGGAAGTTTTCAATACGTATGTTGTTGACGCTGGATGGTGTATGGAAATGTGTTGATGGCACCGACAGTGATGCTGCGCGCGACGGTCGTGCGCTGGCGCGCATCTGTCTATCCATACAGCCAAATCTTTATCAGTTTGTCCGTGACGCGAAAACTTCAAAAGAAGCGTGGCAACGTTTGTCTGATACGTTCGAGGACAAAGGTCTTTACAGAAAAGTATTGCTTCTAAGACAGCTTCATAGGACTGAGTACAATAAATACCCCAACATGTCAGATTACATTGAAGGTGTCATGAGCCTTGTCGCACAACTATCTGACATAGGAAAAGTCATAGAAGATGGTGAGATAGCAGAGATTCTACTTTCTGGCCTACCAGAACAGTTCGATGTACTAGTTTCAAGTCTAGAAACTGCGAGTTTGACAAACAATTTAACCAGTGAAGTGGTGCGCACTCGACTACTACAAGAAGATCATCGTCGTAACAACAATAACATAGACAATTCGGCTTACTTAGTCGACAAGAAGAAATCAAACAAGTTTACTTGCTCATACTGTAAGAAGAGTGGTCACATTGCCAAGCGGTGCTTCAAGAAAAAGCGGGATGAGAAAGGAGAAAAGCAAGAAGAACACTCTTTGTTTGCTTCAGCTTACTCAGCCTGTAGTTCTGATGAGTTCATCGTGGACAGCGGTGCTACGGCGCATATGTGTGTAGACTCAAGGCTTGTTCAGAACGCTAAACAGAAGAAGTGCACTATTTCTGTTGCTAATGGAGAGCATTTGATGAGTGAAAGTCTTGGTAAGGTTCCTCTTATGTCTAATGTTACTTTAGAAAATGTATTATTTGTTCCTTCTCTCTCTAATAATTTAATGTCAGTAAGTGCAATGACTGATAAAGGTTATGTTGTTACCTTTCATGATAATATTTGTAAGATTTATAGTAATTGTAAAATCACTGGCAACCAGGTTTTGTCCGCTAGGAAAAGTAATGGGCTCTTTAAATTTAAAGTACAAGGTCGGCCCGCCTCCGGGTTAGGTAATTCTCCTTCCCTTCGATCTATGCAGGGAACAGAGAGTGCCAATGCTGCGGCGTGCATACCTATGAGTGTATGGCACAAGCGTCTCGGTCATCTGAGTCAGAAAGGTATGTCTGTACTTGGTGGAGGGAATCAGTGTGTTGGTGTCGTTTTTCAGCATGAGGACGACGTGCCAGGCAGCTGTGTCTCTTGCCTTACGGGGAAGATGCATTTGTCATCGTTTCCCCGGGCAAGTGCGAGGCGTGCTGCTAATCCACTGGAACTGGTCCACTCTGATGTCTGTGGCCCGATGCAAGTGAGCAGCTGGGGCGGAGCGCGCTACTTGTTAACTTTTACTGATGACATGACGAGGAAGACGTTTGGCTTCCTTATGAAGAATAAATCAGAGGTGAGTTCCCATTTTGTAACCTTTAAAAATGCAGTAGAAAAACAGACTGGTTTGCAAATTAAAATCTTACGTACTGATAATGGTACTGAATATTGTAATAACAATTTAACCCACTTCTTGAAAAAAGAAGGCATTATTCACGAGGTATCTGTACCTTATTGCCCTCAGCAAAATGGCGTATCAGAGCGCGTCAATCGTACAGTTTTTGAAAAAGCTAGAGCCATGTTGCAGGAATCGTGTCTGTGTAATCGCTTTTGGGGTGAAGCTGTGATGACGGCCATCTACTTAAAAAATAGGTCCCCTACTTCTGCGTTATCAGATAGAATACCTGAGTGTGAATGGACTGGTCTAAATATTGACCTCAGTCATCTGCGCGTTTTTGGCTGTGTTGCTTATTCACTCATACCTGCCCAACGAAGACGCAAGCTCGATGCCAAGGCACAAAAGCTTATTTTTGTAGGCTATAGTGAAACATGCAAGGGGTACCGATTTATCGATCCACTTAATCCTCGAAAGGTGGTTTATTCTAGAACTGTTACCTTTCTTGAGGATAAGTTTATTGGAAGGGAACCAAAAGGTGTAGGCGGCAAAGAGCATTTTATTTTTCATGACCAATTAAATTTTATTAATAATGATAATGATAATAATAAGGGTTCTATTGAAAATTTAAATAATAATAATGAAAATTTATCAATTGCTAATTATGACAATGTACACTGTGATATTAGTATTAGTGATAGTGATACTGTTAAGTCCTTAGATGTTTCAAATGGAAATTTCTCAGTTTCAGATGTGGCTAAGACACCACCAACGGAGTCACCACTGTCTGACTTGTACCGTACTTCAGAAGATGTCTCTGAGGATGTTGACGGTGATGAAGATGATGTCCCTTGTGGCGCTGTGTCTTCTCTGCCGGCCTCTTCATCTCGAGGAGGAGAGCTGATTACGTTCGAAAGGTCGGACGCGTCTATCTCTCGTCCTGTACGAAGTACTCGAGGTATTGTACCCATAAAATTAAGGGACTATGATTTGTCATCGTTATTAGCGGCTGCAAGTTCATTAGATGAACCACAGACACTTCATGATGCGATGAATTCACCTGAGAAGGATGAATGGTACATGGCTATGAAGGGTGAGTACAACTCCATGATCAAAAATAATGTATGGGAGTTGGTTGATCGGCCTAAGGGTTTAAATGTAGTCAAAAATAAATGGGTCTTTAAGAAAAAGTTTGATGCTACAGGTCAATTTATAAAATATAAGGCTAGACTAGTTGCCTGTGGTTATAGTCAGAAACATGGCATTGATTATGCCGATACTTTTTCGCCTGTTGTTAGACATTCTACTCTTAGAATATTATTCAGCATTTCAAATCAGTTGGGTATGAGTATGGATCACATAGATGTCACCACTGCCTTTCTAAATGGTGAGTTAGATGAAGTCATTCATATGGAACAACCAGCTGGTTTTAAATCTGATGATGCTAATAATAATAAAGTTTGTTTACTGAAAAAGAGCATCTATGGCTTGAAACAAGCAAGTCGCATGTGGAATATTAAAATTCATGATGTCTTATCTCAAAATGGGTTTATGCAGAGTAAATGTGAACCTTGTGTATATTGTAAAAGGACCAAGAATGAATATACAATATTGGCCTTATATGTTGATGATATTTATGTTTTTCATAGTGGATGTATAAATAATATCCTGTTATTGTTAAAAGAACATTTTGAAATTCGTCATTTAGGAACATTGAAAAATTGTTTAGGCATGAATGTTTCTATTAATAAAGGTGTAACTATTCTTGATCAATCTGATTACATAAGGCGATTATTGGCTAAGTACAATATGACTGAATGTAAAACTGTATCCACCCCACTACCAGTAAACTGCAAGCTGGATAAATCAGACAAAAATTGTTTAGATGATAATGTTTATCAGTATAGACAATTATTAGGATCACTTATGTATCTATCTGTCTGTACACGTCCAGATATCTCATATGCGTGTAGTCAATTAAGTCAATATAGTACATGTTTTGATATGAGTCATTGGCACGCTGCTAAGCGAGTTTTACGCTATCTAGCAGGAACCATTAATTATGGTCTTCATTTTGTCAAAAGTAATGATTTTAATATTATTGCATATGCTGATGCAGATTGGGCCAATGATATGTCAGACCGCAAATCCTATACTGGATTTGTTGTTAAAATTGGTGGAAATGTCATCAATTGGGAGGCTAGAAAACAGCGTTGTACAGCTTTATCTAGCACAGAGGCAGAATATCTTGCTATTAGTGATGTATGCAAGGACATTTGTTTTGTTAGGAATTTCTTGTCGGAAATTATTGACAAAAAGTTTAATGTCACTGTATTTAACGATAACCAAAGTGCTCAAAAGCTTTTACTTGTTAAAGAATACTCCCATAAAAGAACTAAGCACATAGATTTGCGGTACCATTATGTAAAAGACTTAATACAGGAAAAACAAATTGATGTTAAATACCTACCTACGGATCAGATGATTGCTGATGTATTAACCAAGCCACTGAGTAGTCAAAAGCATGGTGATTTTGTCAGTAATCTAGAGTTAAGATACATTGTGTAAATTATGTTACCTTCATATTATAACTGTAGAGTAGTACTTATTTCTTTGTTACTTTATTAAAATATATTGGTAGAGTCATACTTAATAAGAAATGTATAATTGTTTTTCATTGTGTAGAGTCTTGTTCAAAGCATGTAGAGCCTGTGTAAAGTTATTTTTTGTTCTCTTTATCTCATGTAATGCATAAGGAGGAGTGTTAGAAATATTATTTACAGTTAAGTATGCATGACATTGACAGATCTGTAATTTGACGTATTGCATGTTTGATACTGTCTATGACAAAAACTTCTCGTTCTCTTTGATTGCCTGTCACCATGTAAAAACACGTATTGTCCGTCCTTTTTAATATAATTAATTTAATCCTAATTCATCGTTATTCAATTCCACTTTATATTGTCTGGAATGGCTCCGTAATGAAATACAACCCTTAAACTACAAGTGAAGTATTTTATTTCTTCGTTCGCCACGACATCCGTCACGCACACAGTAGGTTTGAAGAGATCCAACCTCTAACAGAGTAGTATTGTATTCTCAGATCGTACATAAACTTTTTAGCAAATTAATGCGTTAATTCTGATGTAAAAAATATTTAAAGTAGGAAGATTTACTGTACTTATGTACCATTATGGCGTCAAAGTCGGATTTCGATGTGAGTATTTTTTTTAAATATAGGCGTTTCAAAGGAGTCTATTCAATTCGTAGAGAAGTATTCTACATTTTTGTAATTAATTATGGCATTACAAATAAAAGCTGGGATTTCGTGCGCAAGTAGGTGCTTCACGAACAAGGTACTGTCTAGTAAATTTAATTTTTTTTTTGTCAGCAGGTGGCGCTGGGTTACGAGATACCAACAGTTAGATTGAGCAACGGAAAAAATATGCCCGGCCTTGCTCTTGGGACCTATCTTGGCCTAGATCAGGTAAAGTACCTCTACATCTCACTAAAATTGTACCGGTGTATGTCTGGATTCGAACCCACAACCGTAGAATCCAAAGGGTACGAAAGTTCAGCTTGGTAGGAGGTAAAACCCCTAAAAATGACTAGATCCTTGGATTTGAACCCATAATCTATCAGAAAAGACTTTCTCTCATTTAAATTCTAGATCAATACATTTCTTTTATACAATAACTAAACTAATCTATAATATTTTATAAGCTAAAGAATTTGAAATGATTATGTAACCGTTTTTATAGGCGGCCATTTTGAAATCCGACGAGAAAGTAGTACGTGGCGCCATCTTGCGGGCGATAGAGCTAGGCTACCGACACATCGACACCGCTGCCATCTATGAAACGGAACCGCAAATCGGAGAAGCTTTAAAAATGAAGTTTGAAGAAGGAGTCCTCAAGAGGGAAGACCTTTTTATAACAACTAAGGTAATGCGTCTATGTTTAAATATCTAAGATTTTTTTCTTACGGAATTTATATTTATTAATTAACTCAATAATATTTATAAAGTTTATTTGACAGGCTCAGTTGGTAGTAGCTTTGCCTACCATGCTGTGAGTCGTGGGTTCGATTACGGCCCACCTATATCAAATGTTTGTGTGATGAACATAAATATTTGTTGTGTCTGGGTGTTACTATGTATTGTATACCTAGTCAAGTATAACATAATTTATGTAAGTATATAAGTATTTTATCAGCAATCTAGCGTTCATATCACAAACTTAGCTTAGTTTGGGACTAGAGCGCGTTGTGTGAAATGTCCGTGAATATATATGACAATGCTGGGGCACACAAGAGGCCTTGGCAGACCAACAGCCCGATGGATGGACGATATCGTTGCCGTACAGGGTAGAACCTGGATGCAAAAAGCCTATTTAAGAAATGAGTGGCGTTTAAGGGAGGAGGCTTATACCCAGCAGTGGGCTGATACGGGCTGCCTATGATGATGATGGGGCACTAAAATACATATATTTATACTTGACGATGTTATTTCAGCTCTGGAACACCCAGCACAGGAGGGAACAAGTGCCGGTGGCGCTGAGGGAGTCTTTGCAGAAGTTGACCCTCAACTATGTGGATCTGTATCTCATGCACTGGCCTTTGGGACTCAATGTAAGTAGATCTTTTATTTCATCATCACTCCCCTGCCCTTATCCCATGCTAAGTGGGGTCTCATGCCTTTGGGACTTAATGTAAGTCAAGTTCTATATTTCATCATCATCACTCCCCTGCCCTCATCCGGGTCGGCACAACATGTTCTCTTTCTCCACTCACTCCTATCATTCGTTAGTTCTGTATCTACTCCTCTCACATAGATATCAAATTTCAAACTTATTCAATAAAATCACAATGATCTCTTTGAAACGTCTTACATACTAGATGATTAATAAAAAATAAAGATCCCTATTTTTTTTGAAAATATAATATAGCCTATGTTCAGCGCAGATAATGTAGTTTCACAACAGTGAAAGAATTTTTGAAATCGGTCCAGTAGTTTCGGAGCCTATTCGATGCAAACAAACAAACAAACAAATCTTTCCTCTTTAAAATATTAGTTTAGAAATGCAATTGAAGTTTGAAGTTTTGATTTGAGTTATAAATCTCCAGACTGACTACACGTACTCCAGCACGGACTTCATGGAGACGTGGCGCGGCATGGAGGACGCGGTGAACCTCGGCCTGGCCAGAACCATCGGCGTTTCCAACTTCAACAAGGAACAGATGGAGAAGCTGCTCAAGGAAGCCAGGCTGAAGCCCGAGGTTCTGCAGATTGAGGTAAGTCTTATTGTAGGTACGAATTCGTTTAAGTAATAAATAATAATAAATATTCACAGTCATTTCACACATCACACACTAGTCCCAACCTAAGCAAAGCTTGTACTATGGAAGCTAGAGTGCTGATAGAATACTTACATACTTTTTTTTTTGTAAATACATACATAGAATACATAGTAACACCCGGACATAGAAACAACATTTATGTTCATAACACAAACATTTGCTCTGTCGGAATCGAACTCACGACCCACGGCGTCACAGCTCAGTTGGTGGTAGCTCTATTTTTCATGCTGTGGGTCATGAGTCCCATAAGCTTTAATTAGTTTGAAACTAGAGTTTGATGTGCTAATTGTCCGTGAATAGGTATTTATTTTATTTTCCCCCAGGTCCACTCCCAAATGCCCCAAACCGAGCTGATTGAATTCTGCCGCGCCCACAACATCACGGTCATGGGCTTCAGCCCCCTCGGCACGTTGGTGCGGCGGTTCGGCAGTCTACTCCCAGGTCCTAAGCTCGATGACCCTAATCTCGGCCTCATCGCGAAGAAATATGGAAAGACGCCCGCTCAAGTTGTGCTAAGATGGCTGGTATGTACCTATCTCTTACTTAAGCTGTTTACGACTTTTTATTTGGAACGAAGTGTTTATCACGCGTTGCGGAAGGGGGCTTGACGGAAAAAATTAAGACCAAAAGTTGTAACGACACTTTTTGTAAGACGTGCGGCGTGCGCGTTTCTCTCTCTCTTTCTCATAGAAAACAAGCCAGTTATTTTACGTTTCGTCATTCTATTTCGCATTAAACAGTATGATGAAATTTTATAACAATTCCTTTATTCTATCCGGGTGTCCTTTGACACCTCTCAAGTTTTTTAAAATTATGAATAAAAAAACACTCTCGAAGTTATTGCTACATATTTTGACAAGAATATTACTTGATTTCAGATCGACAGAAACGTCGTCCCTGTGATCAAATCGATCAACCCGAAACGCCTTGAAGAGAACATCAATATATTCGACTTCAAGCTGACAGACCAAGAAATAGCCAGTATCTTCGCACCAACCAAGTTCAGACTCATCGCGCCCAACTTCTGGCAAGATCACAAGGATTATCCATTTGAGAAGGTCGCTGAGACCGTGGCTAACCCTTTTGCTAAATAAGTATCTGCTAAGTTAGTAATAAAGATTTAAATTTTTGTATTGACTTTTATTTTACAAATATAAATCGTTTTTCAGATAGACCAAAGATACTAAAATGAGACTAAAGCGATCTCACGACAGACACTACTTTTTACTAGGCCTTGTAATGTAATAAGCACCTGACTACCAGTAAATTTTGAAAATAATTAGGCGGGAAGGAAATTAATTTGTGAAATGAAATTCGGTTTTATAGTAACAATAGTAACTCAAGTAGGTATACCATTATTGTTACTATTACCTATAGTTTCTTCATAATCCCGAAATAAGACAAACCAAACATTTTTTCTCATTGATTTTGATTTTCAAGGATTTACTTTATGCCGGAAACGGAAGTATAGATTCGTGTGAAGAAGACAGAAAATGTTTGTGACAGTTAATTTATGCTAAACTTTGCATGTTTTCTGTATCAACTTGGACCACATTTTAATGTTACCAGTTTGCTTTAACCTACCGTTTATTCGGGTAATTAATGGTTGTAGACGTTATATGTAGTATGATTACGATGTGGGTGGATGGGTAATAAGATACATCCTAAACAATCTCTTACGCTACATATTTATGTAGCGTAAGAGATTGTTTATGATGTCTAAATAGACAAAACTTTGTTTGATGATTTATATGCTATTTGTATATTCAGAGAATGTTTGAACATAAGTGTATAGACATGATCGACATGTTACAAACGTGTTCATGATTTCGTAGGAAAACTCTTTTCTTTCCCACACCATAAATTAGTGAAGCGGTAAAATATGTAGTAACAATCTGGCAACATCAGCCGCAGCTGACGAAGGTCGCGTTTTCCTCGTTCTGCGAAAAATCAAAATAAAAAATCCACCATATTTGTTCATTCGCGTTTCGCAATAATATTTCCACCGGTGTGTTGTGAAAATAAAACATTGTGGCTAAAGTGAGTCCGTACCCGAGCATGTCCCATTCCGGGAGAAGTAAGTTTGAGGTAAGTCCAATCGATACTGCTATCATTGTTTGTGTTTTGTAGAAACAGCTGACATAGGTTCTATAGGCCCTATCCTTTGTTCTTGCGAACCTTTATCCCTAGTCCGTACCAAAACCCCACTAAAAAGGTGGATAAAAATGCTAATTATGAGCTGAGAACACTGTAATTGGAACTACAAATCAACATTGTAAACATTCTATTTTTGAATGTTGTAAAAGCGCGGAAGAATGTTTATAACAGCGAGAATTTATTGCGCGTCGCTATGTGTTACGTATTTTTACTGTTTACCATTAAAATATCTGCTATAACGACACGGAATTGAGGAAGTGATGGCTTCTTTGTTGATTGTCGTGTAAATGACCTCTGGGCGCGGGCACTCAACCCGCAGTCCCGTTATATTCCATTATTCTTAATTTTCAGAGTAACTTCCGTTAAAACATGCGTATCTTTACCTATGTACTTCAATTCACATTGTTAGGTGAGGTCATGACCCCAAGACTTGTAGAGTACCTACATACATACCTACCTAATTATTTTTGTACGTAATTTTCTATAAATAGTTTCAAACAAACATAGCTAAGTTATTAAATAAAAACAATAACAGACTAATCAGTCAAAGATAACGCAACTAACTGTAGATAAGAAAATGTGTTATTTCTTACTAATTACCTACATAGAAAATGGATGTAGGTACTTTAAGTACCTACTACATACTTTGATCACTATTTTGAGATAGTCACAGCTTTGTTGGTATTAGCTCTGCCTTCCATGCTGTGGGTTGTGGGTTCAATTCCCACCAAGAACAAACTGTGATATGATGGTAAACAGTTCTGTATGCTCAGTAAATAATGTATAGTATTAATAGACTGTCCTTTTGTATTCTAGGGACTTAAGAGACTTTTGCCCAGCAGTGGACAGAGATAGCTTAGATAAAAAAGTTATATCTTCAGTTTAGTTCCTCTATGAAGTTCCTAGATGGTGTTGTATAGATTATTGATCATTTTCATTCCTGGTTCCAGATAACCAGATTTTCTGGTGAAGATGACCAGCATATCAACCGGAAACTCCCCAAGGAGCTGATACTGCGGATACTGTCTTACCTCGACGTGGTTTCCTTATGCCGATGTGCTCAGGTAACTAAAGTAGCTATAATTTGGATGTTTTCTAAATGAGAGTGAATAGGTTCTATCTCGGCAAACGCGCTACACCATGGGTTGCCATCATTTAAGATTGTACAGTTTCTGCACCTTTACAGTAAATATAAATAACCAATCTCAAATATTGATACATTGTTACACAGAAAATTATTGTTTATGTTCGCAAAGTAGCTTAAACTAGTAAAAGATATAACAGTTCAGCCGCAATAAAAAAGAAAACCCTAAAAAAATTGAATTTCCCGCTAGAGCGAGACCTTAGCATCAGATGGGATTGCGGTCAAGCTTTTGCCTATAATGAATAACAAAAAAAAATCTCCTCTGTTTTTGAGTGGAAAGCATTCGCAAGTTTGAGACTAGAGTGTGATGTGTGAAATGTCTGGGAATATCATATTTTGCTTTTTTAGTATGATACCGAATAAACTATAGGAAATTCATACTAGCTCCTACAATCACCTAGGCACTTAGAATCACTAACCCCCTATCTTATAAAAAGTTAGCGTTGACTTTATGTCATCATCACGTATGGTAATCAATACTTCAAGTCTGCGCTAACTTTTTATAAGATAGACCGCTAGTATTTAAGACGATTCTAAATGATCCTTGTGATTTTATTGAATAAAGTATTTTTGATTTTGAGTTTTTGACAAATGATAGGAGTGAGTGGAGAAAGAGAACATGTTATGCCGTCATTCCCCTGCCCTTACCCCACTTAACGTAGGATATTTTTTTACTTTACGTTTTAAGAAGTATGTATGTTTCTTCCAGGTGTCTAAACTATGGAATATACTGGCATTGGATGGCTCCAACTGGCAACGGATAGATCTTTTTGAATTCCAGAGAGATGTTGAAGTGAGTACAGTTATACAATACGTAACATAATGTAGGATATCATATCTAATATTATAAACGGGAAGGTTCGTATGGAAGATCTTCCACGCCGAGCGACCTTTGGCTCGGGGTCGCTCGGACCGATGGATAGTCATCGGTTCTATTACTTATGTTCAAACTCCGCGATAACTTCGTAAGCGCGATCTAGGAGTTGTTTCTGCCATCTGTTAGTCTGTTGCGTAGACTACGATGTAGTTCACCATGTAGCGATATAGATGGCGCTACAAATGTATGTATTGCTCTTTCATGCAAAAACTAAATAGGTACATAAATAAACCTTTCTTGTGTCATGTCAAGAAACAAGGAACCAGGCCGTTCTTCTGGTCGCGTGGAACTGGCACCTAGAATCACCTAGTAGAATCTAAGACGATTCTAAATGATCCGCGTGATTTTACTGAAAGTATTTTAGATTTTGATTTTTTGACAAATGATAGGAGTGAGTGGAGAAAGAGAACATGTTATGCCGTCATTCCCCTGCCCTTACCCCACTTAACGTAGGATAAGGACAGGGGAATGATTCTTATATTTATTTTGCTAATTATTACCATTTTAGGGTCCAGTGATTGAGAACCTGTCGCACAGATGTGGTGGATTTCTTCGTCAGCTGTCCCTGAGGGGATGTGAGAGCATCGGAGATGGATCCATGAAGACATTAGCTCAGGTGAATCATAAGAATCATTTTGAATCAAATTTTATCTTTGACATTTAAACCACTCATGATATTATGTTGTAACATTTACTACTTTTGTTGATGTGAAAAATAAATATACTTACACTAATATTATAAAGAGGAAAGAATTGTATTTTTGTGTATGTGGTCTAAAATCTAATGTTGATAAATATATTTAAAAAATAAAACCATAAATTGTAAATTGATTGACCGAGCGAGCAAAGCATTTTAGTATAAAGTTTTTTTTTTTTCTAATTTTTAATCAAATGTATGAGTATTTGTATAAAACGCAACTTCGTACTAGAAGGTAGCATGTTCAAATCCCTACTGATGAACTTTTTGGGTGAAATTTTTGATACACAAATTTTTAATTTACTTAACCATAGAAACATTATTTACACTTCCAACTTACCAATAACATTAGAAAGAAAAAAATAAATATTTATTTACACCATAACACGTTATACATATATATGACTTAAAACATTTAAAAAAAAAGTTTAAAAAGGCCACCACTCAGCATAAGCTATAGAAACCATTGGTTCCTATAGCGCTGGTTTTCACTGGGCCCGAAAATTTACATTAGGTAATGTTTTTTTTTCCAGTCATGCCCCAATATAGAAGATCTTAATCTGAATAAATGCAAGAAAATCACAGACCAGACCTGCCAGGCTCTTGGACGGAGGTGTAGCAAACTACAAAGGTAAGAATTAACCATATTAATTAAAAAAATATATTTAATTAATCTATACTAATATACTAATAATAATATTATAAAGAGGTAAAGTTTGTATGTTTGTATATTTGTTCAATTGTAAGGGGTAATCTTGGGATCTACTGAACCGACTTTAAAAATTCTTTCACCAATAGAAAGCTACATTATTGCTGAGTGTCATAGGCTATATACAAAACTGAAAAATAAAAAGGCTTTTACGTGGTAGTCCGTTTTGTAAAGCGAATCGGAGAAAAAACGGTCGAATTATGCCCAACGAAGTGGGCACGGGTCAGCTAGTTAATTAATAAAGAAGGGGTGTTTTTTAGTAGTTGGTCAAAAAATGTCTATTGGAAAGATATTTTTTTGGTTTCCATTTATAAACCGTTTTTGATGATTCTTTTCAGAATAAACCTGGATTCCTGTCCGAGTATAACGGATATATCGTTGAAAGCGCTTTCTGATGGTTGTCCTGTAAGTATTAAAGTCAAAAACATCATTCGAAGATTGTCTGAAAGAAATCGCTCATTGGGCAATAAGACCACCCATAGTTCATTTTATAGAACCGTGAATATAAATAATTAATAAATTTTTGTTATTTTATACATCATGATAATAAGTTTAATTGGCTAAGGCCGTTCTAATTGTGACAGGCGTCACAGCTCAGTTGGTAGCAGCTCTGCCTTGCACGCTGTGAATCGTAGGTTCGATTCCTACCGAGAGTAAATGTTTGTGTGATGAACATAAATATTTGTTATGTGTCTGGGTGTTACTATGTATTTACAAAAGTATATAAAGTATTTTATCAGCAATCTAGTTCCCATAGTACAAGCTTTGCTTAATTTGGGACTAGAGAGTGATGTGTGAAATGTCCATGAATATTTATTGGTTCCAGGCACTAACACATGTAAATCTGTCTTGGTGTCAATCTATCACTGAAAATGGTGTGGAGGCTCTAGCCCGAGGATGTCCAAAGCTAAAGAGCTTTATTTGCAAAGGTAATATTTTAGCGCCATCTATGTCGCTACAAGTACTCAATACTCAATATATTTATTGCTCATATGGTACATATAAGGTGTTACAATGAGGGGTTTCTATACTTTTTCTGCCACTAGGCGGCGCTACAATTTTTGTATGTATTTTGACAGTCCAGACAGATTGGACCTGACGCTACAGTCCTGCCATCTCACGGAGATCATTTCAGAAAGCCCTCATTGTAATTCTCTAAGTATATATTTTTTGGTTTATTTATTCTTAAAATCATTCCTTAATTTTTTTTCAATAATTTAAGTTCAGTATCTACGACTCTGTGCTATTTGACAGATGTTTGGACCTGACGCCCACGTAGCGCCGCCTAGTGGCAGAAAAAATATAGAAAACCCTCATTGTTGGTAGTGAACCCTATTTAAGGGCATTGCAATAGGGTTAAAGGCAGAACCTAGTCAAATTTAAAATTAAAATAATCCTCAACCGAATAGAAACAATGATCCATCAATAAATTAAATAATTTTCTCATCATCATCATCATCAACCTATATCAGTCCACTGCTGGACGTAGGTCTCTCTGCAGACGCGCCACTGAGCCCGGTCTTCGGCTCTTCTCATCCAGTTTTTGCCAGCTACACTCCGTAGATCGTCGCTCCATCTCGCCGGAGGGCGTCCTACACTACGCTTGTCTAAACGCGGTCTCCACTCCAGTATCCGTTTGCTCCAACGGTTGTCGGTTCTGCGTTAATAATTTTCTGTTAAATAGTAATAGGTTAGCGTGGTATAAACATGTCATGCGGAGGGAAGAAAGTCATATAACAAGAAGAGTGTTAGATATGAATGTGGATGGGTGTAAAAGTAGAGGGAGGCCAAAGAAAAGATGCATGGACTGTGTGAATGATGACATGTGTAAGAAAGGTGTGAGCGAGATGACGTCTGATAGAGGAGAGTGGAAGAAGACGTGTTGTACCCCACATGTGGGACAAGGGTAGGAAGATTATGATCTATCTCGCTACATGATAAACTACATTCTACGCAACAGACCAACAGATGGCGCTGACAAATCCTAGATCGCGCAAACGAAGTTATCGCGGAGTTTGAACATAAGTAATACAGAATACTATCCATCGGTCCGAGCGACCCCGAGACAAAGCTCGCTCGGCGTGGAAGATCTTCCCTTTTCGTAGGAGATACTGCACCTATCTCCTCACTTTAATAGCCCAATTACTATGTATTCTATTAGTTATTAGTGATTCAGGATTCGAACCCGCAACCATCTTAGATGTCACCGTTATTCTATACAAAAATTAAAGAATATATGCATTCTATCAGCAATCTTCCGATAGTATAAATAAAATAAATAAATAATGCTGGACAGTATGTTCCGATAGTACAAGTTTGGCTTAGTTTGTAACTAGATGTCGTAGTCTGATTGTCCGCTTCTCTTCCAGGCTGTAAAAACGTGAACGACCGCGCTGTGATCTGCCTCGCGACTCACTGCCCGGACCTAACCGTATTAAATGTACAAGGATGTGACGTAAGTACTGACAATTACAATAACAATATTGCAATCAAAATGAAATGTTAGAAAGTAGGTAACTATGAAAGTAAGTTTCTTTTAATGTGGGCTCTGCTCATCAAAACTACAATCAATTCCCCCCTATCTATAGATAATTTATCATTTATAAAAAGTTAGCGTTGACTTCATGTCATTACGTATGGTAAACAATACATCAAGGCGTAAACTTTTTATAAGATAGATAGTTTTTATAAATGTTCTCTGTCAATATGACAGTCAGATAATGTGATTTGGCAAATGAGGGTTAAAAAAACGCGTCTGAATCATAAAATCAAAAATATCAAATGCCACAAGTTTTACTAAACTCTAAAGAGCGCAAATTTCGAATTTATTTTTGGAACGAAGTCCCTTATCGCAATGAACACCAAAAGTTGTAACGACACTTTTTGCTATAGTTGTAAGCCGTGCGGCGTGCGCGTGTTTCTCTGTATCACTCTCTCATAGAAAGCAAGCCAGTTATTAAATTAATAACTTCGTTCCGTCCGGGTGACACCTCTTAAGTTTTTATACATATTATATGTATATCTTATTTTTAGGCTCTAACAGACGAGTCTATAATCCGCCTGGGTCCGAAGACGCGTCGTCTGTGCCTGTCCTGTTGTCTGCGCCTCACAGACGCCTCAATATTACTTATTATTTAAGTTCCTAAAACATTAGAAGATTTTGTTTAATAATTATAGTTTAGTGATTGTCGTTTTATTAACATTTTTACACAACAAATGTAAATCCGTTATTGGCTGTATGTTATATTCTTAAGGTGGTTCCTTTCTCATACAAAAAGCAATAAGATTTTACAAGACAACTAATAAGTGAAATTGGTGAAATATATGCTTAGTATACTCATTAGAGATATTTATAAACATCTATCTAATAAATTCATACGCTTTTATTCAGAAAACGCATAAATTTATTTGTTTCTTTTCCTAAAATTTTACGTAAAATGCTTATGTGTGCGTGATGGCGACCCGTGTAGCCGTGTATATGAAAGTGCTGCCACCATTCGGTATGGTACGTATGTTGAAGAACTAGATTTGTGTATTACTAGTCTGTGGGTGTGTCTCATTCATTCAGTTTGACTGAAGGATATGATACTTTGTGGTTCGAGACACTGACAGAATCTGACACTGACAGAATCTGACACTGACAGACAATCAACCATAACAAATCCAAAGAAAGAAAAAGAAATAGTTTCTTGGAAATCATGTTTTGATTATAATAAAGTAGGTACTCATATAGGGATGAATCTAGGTAAAACATCTAGGTATATCAGCATAAAAAAACACAAATACTCAGTTCGCGCTCTATTGAAACGTTGTCATAATGAATCAACGACGTAAGAAAATAGATACCTACCTAAAGGCGCGTATAGATTTGCGAAACGACAGATTTCAATCAAAGGAGAATGGGCACTTTGAGACATAAAAATTGTGATCAAATAAAGAAAATTCCGACAGAGCCAAATCTTCGTAGAGACCTTAGGTTTACCACAAGGAATAAAGTGTCAAAAGTCCCCATCAGTCCCATGTGGGCTTAGGGACTTATTCGGGGCCCAACGTCAAAATTTTAGGTTTTTTGGATTTTTCTTGAAAACGGTAAGTTTTATCGAAAAAGTACCTAAAAGCAAAGTTGTAGATCTTAAAATTTTCTATAAAAATAACCCCAATAAATTTTTTTCTAAGACCCACTATTTCCCAGATATTGCGCTTGTAAGAATCAGACAATTGAAATAAAGAAAATTCTCTCTAAGAGAGTCTCCAGGGACTGATGGGGAATTTATTCCTTGTGGTAAACCTAAGGTCTTTACGAAGATTTGGCTCTGTCGGAATTTTCTTTATTTCAATTGTCTAAATTGACCGGACTACCAATATTTTACTATATATATACGGAAAAAATCCGACCCATGGAAATTGAGATATTCCGATGATATTGTTTTTCATTTAACATGATATTACTTAGAGTTTGAAGGCCCACAAGAATAACTGTGATTGCCTTTAAAAAGGTTTTTTTGTTTTTCAGATTGTTTAAAAATCCAACCTGTGGAAATTGAGTTATTCCTGAAAAACTGTAGTATTGCAAACAATAAATAAAGTTTTTCGGAAATATCTCGATTCCGACAGGTTGGATTTTCAAACAATCTGAAAACAAATGAAGCCCGTTTAATGCCCTTTTGAACAAAACTACAGGCATTTATGTGGGCCTTCGGAATTCGGAGTAATACGACGGTTAAATAAAAAACTGTTTTTCAAAATATATCGATTTTTTAAATAAAAATTGTAAAATGTAGGCCTGTAAAAGCCCTATAAAACATATTATGTGGCAATCCTGAGGGACGAGTTTTTTAGTCATGGCCCATGCTCCATAGAAAATTGCCCATTCTCCTTTCATTGAATTCCATCGATAAATAATGCTACAGTAGCGTCACAACTCAGTTGGTAGTAGCTCTGCCTTCTAGTTCTAAGTATTCTATCAGCGATTTCGTTCCCATAGTAGGTATCTATATGCTTTGCTTAGTTTGGGACTAGAGTGTGATGTGTGAATTGTCCGTGAATATTTATTTATTGAAAATAGTACATTTTCTCATTTCAATTCAAATACATATTTCTACACAATTATAAAATCACAATCAAGTGTTTCTACTTAGTAGGTATAAACAAAACTAGCGGTAGTAAAAAATATGAACCATCTTCCGAGAGATGAGTATGTACCTACCTAATATAAATCTAATACTACGCTATCCGCTATCCGCTCTACGCTATCCGCTCTAATACTCACAATTTGAAATTATCTATCATGCCAAAATTCTAAGTTTGTTGTCAGCTCTCCAGCCGTAGAAAAAGAAACAAGATTATAGCTGTCTCTTTTTTGCTTGAAAATGTTACGTTGCCATACTTCCACTCTGTGGTCTGTTCTAGAAACTAATATTCTAGAAAAGAAAGGATTTGTCTGTTTGTCAGTTACTTATATAGTAAAAAAACTAACTCAAAATTACATGATCTATTTTAATAATTCTTTCATTATTAAAAAGAGTAACATAGGCTGTATTGAGTACAAATTAATTTAATTTGAAAAATACTTTTTCGTGAAATACAGTAAAAGAACTCGCTGCTGAGTCGAAATAGGCAGCACGTTCCAAGTCACGTCTAACTGCTCGTTCAAAATATTTGGTTGTAAAAGTGTTGCCAACATAATTTTTTGCTTTGTCAAACAGTTTGTTTTTTAATGTTCTGTAATGATCAAGTTATCAAAATAAAAGAACTTACTTTGCTATAAAAATAATATTTATTTCTAAGTACACAAATACCCGTAGTTAGTCGTATCGGATCCTCAAAATTTTTAGTCAAAACTCAAGCAAAATTAAAAATCTCCAAATAAATGCATACCGAAATGGGTAAATTATACCAATGTATGGCAACATCACTGACAATTGTCAACGTTTGCTCTGTCTGTCATTTCTGCTTTCTGCATAATTGTTTTGTGATGAAATTCTTTATATTGTGCTCATTGTGATAACAAAGAAGCATGCGTGCGTGGTGATCAAGGCGTGCACGCTACTTCGCATCCTTCACATAGAACCTTCTCATTAGGCTACACCACATAAGTGACTTTTATAGGTACTTATCACATAATTTGTTTTATGTTGTTTTCTACAGGAGCTCAGATTTGGGGGCCAAGAGCGGGGCCAAGTGGGCCACTGCAGGTATGACTTGGATTCATGGGGATACTCCGATTTAGCAATATAATGTGACTGCCCCACAAACAATGTATCACCTTCTGGACAAGACAATGCGCTAATAGCTGCACTTGAAGAATCTTAGCGACGCCACAAAAAATTACATAAACGTAGCCCGTATTTGGGCAAAACATATTCATGTGTTTTATTTGATGAGTTTTTCATATTTTTATGGTAATTATTTCATAATAATACTAAAAATATTTCGGAACATGTTAGCAGTTTTATTAGAAGGTAATCTATGGAGGTTCTCTATTTATAGTATCTACATAAGTAAAAACCATTTTTAAATAAAGTAGGTTTTATAAGACAGTAGATATTGTTCAAAGCAGAGGTAAAACTAAAAAATAAATTTTCTTGAGCCAGGAACCAAAACTATTGATTCAACAAAAAACAAAAATAAGTAAGCCTCCGCAAGAATTGAACTCGGTTGCGACAAATCGAATTCCATAGCATCTTCAACCGCACCATTCGTTCTTTTAATTTGACGTTGAAATTATCAAATACTACTGCGTTACAAATATTGTATACATGTGTGTGTATCTGAGTAGATAGCAAGCTTGAAATTCTTCAAAAGCCCCTGCACGTTTTATTTACTAAAATTATAGTTTTGTGTATTGATTAGTTGGTATCTATTAATAAAATTTCGCAAAGGTGAATTTTGATAACTAAACGCAAAAAACCATTAACAAATCAGAAGAAAAACCGCAGTTTTTTAAACTAGCGTCATCTATTGTTGGTCTGCTACCGTCCTGACTGAGCGCTTTAACCTTAAGAAACCTTATTTTGTATACCCTAGGAGCTGTGGATAATGTTAAATAAATAAAATATAATGAAATAAAATAAAATTATCTATCTTACAGGCTCTAACAGACGAGTCTATAGTCCGTCTGGGTCCAAAGACGCGTCGTCTGTGCCTATCCGGGTGTCCGCGGCTCACAGACGCCTCACTACTGGCGTTGGCGGCGCGTTGTGTGGATCTGCAGACGTTGCAACTCGCACAATGCGCACAACTCACAGATATAGGGTTCCAGGCTTTGGCTAGGGTGAGTCATGCTAATAAACTGTGTATATATTGGCAGAATAACAGCGTCTACTGCTAGGTACTGACAGACGTGCTCATTACTAGCACGAAAGCATGCTTTTATTGAGCAAGTGCTCATTAGTAGCACGTGTGTAATGTAATGAGCATGCTTATTTCGAGCGTGCTCAAAAATCAAACGACGTTTGATTTTCGAGCATGCTTCCTGAGGCGCGGGTAGGTGGGGGCGTGCTCGGACTGCTCGGAGCACGTCTGAACATGTTTGCATGCCTATTTAGGAGTACTATGCTTTAAATAAAGCATACTTATTTCTAGCAAATGTGAACAGTTTGCAGAGCATGCTAATTTTAAGCAAGCTTATTAGCATGCTTTTTTTGAGCACGTCTGTCAGTACCTTTGGCAGTTGGCAATATTCTGAGCCAAGACCCATTTGCTGCTGTAGCAAACATCTTACACTTTTATTTATATTATCATCATCATCATCAACCTATATCAGTCCACTGCTGGACGTAGGTCTCTCCCAAGACGCGCCACTGAGCCCGGTCTTCGGCTCTTCTCATCCAGTTTTTGCCAGCTACACTCCGTAGATCGTTGCTCCATCTCGCCGGAGGGCGTCCTACACTACGCTTGCCTAAACGCGGTCTCCACTCCAGTATCCGTTTGCTCCAACGGTTGTCGGTTCTTCGGCAAACATGGCCGGCCCACTGCCACTTCAGCTTGCTAATCCTTTGAGCTATGTCGAACACTTTAGTTTTCTGACGAATAACATCATTCCGGATTCGATCTCTCAAGGAAATTCTGAGCATAGCTCTCTCCATAGCGCGCTGAGCGACTTTCAGCTTGTGGACCAGCCCCACTGTCAGCGTCCACGTTTCAGCAGCATAGGTCATAAATTTATTTATATATTAATTGAAAATTTCCTAATTATCTTTGTTTATTTATATAATGTAGTTATTTTGGAATCTGTTTTTCTTATTTTTATATATTTCTATTTGTATTTTACTTGTTTTACTGTGAATGTTTTAATGTTTAATTTAATATTGTGTACTTTGTTTGTTATTTCTGCAAATAAATGTCTGTATAAGTATATGTCTTTATAAAAACATGTTGCGCCGTCCCCACGTAACGTGGGATAAGGGCAGGGGAATGATGATGATGATAATGAAACTATATAGCTTCATTATCATCATCATCATCATTCCCCTGCCCTTCTATAAGCTGCCCTTCTATGCCCTAGCGCCATCTATAAATATACATAATATGTTCACGAGGTTCAATATTGATATATTTAATGATAGCCTTCACGTTATATGTAAGTCTTTGATAATGTATCTAAGTATAAAATTAAGGGTAGTACTGTAAGCTAGCTATCATAATTGTAATAAATAAATCTATCTCGCTAAATGATAAACTACATCACTACAAGGTTGTCTGGAAGAGATCGCTTATAGTGATAAGACCGCCCATTAGCTATCTCGATTTCGTTCTTCTTCTTGTTAAATTTGTAATTGGATCATGATTTCGAAATTTCAAAATCATGGGTATTATGAGACTCAAAGTACCATAATCCCCATGATGGGGATTTTTCAATGGGGATTATGAAACTAACCCAAATTAAGTGATGTGCAAGTCTTTTCTATCTACCAATAAAATATTTCAAAATTTAGGTCCAAATATGGGACCTAAATTAAGGAATTACTATATTTTTTATAATTACTATTACTATATTAAGGAAGAGATTGCTCTTAGCGATAAGGCTGCCCATTGTTAAAAAAACATGTTATTTAATTAGTGTTTTTTTATTGACAGAGTTGCAGATTGCTAGAACGAATGGATCTAGAAGAATGTGTACTAATCACTGACACTACGTTGGTTCATCTCGCTATGGGATGTCCTAGGTTGGAAAAACTGGTTAGTATAGCACATAAAATGTATGTTGTTTGTGTAAATAAACTTATCTATTTCATATTTAATTAATAATTTGACGGCCGATGTGGCGCGGCGGGCGAAGGTCCGCCTGCGACGCGGAGGTTACGGGTTCGATTTCCGCCTTGAGATAAATGTTTGTACGATCTGCAAATATTTATTCCGGGTGTTCTGGGTGTTTTATATGTACTTATAATAAAAAATATCTATCTATGTAATGTGTTGTATTAAGTATGTCAGTTTTCTAGTACATAACACAAGCTCTGCTTAGCTTGGGGCTAGATGATGTTGTGTGGATTGTCCAGCATTATTCATTATTATTATTTATTGCAGACATTATCTCACTGTGAGTTAATAACTGATTATGGAATTCGTCAGTTATCTATGTCGCCGTGTGCCGCAGAACATTTAACAGTTTTAGGTAAGTTTATTAATAAAAGTATTTTAAATAAGTGTATTCTATAACTATAAGCAATCTGGTTCCCATAGTACAAGCTTTGCTTAGTTTGGGGACTTATGAATACGTTGCCACAGCTCAGTTGGTAGCTCTGCCTTCCATGCTGTGGGTTGTGGGTTCGATTCCCACCTAGAGCAAATGTTTGTGAGATGAATTTAAATATTTGTTCTGTGTCTGGGTGTTTGTATGTATTTACAAAATAAAAAGTATATAAGTATTCTATCAGCAAACTAGTTCCCATAGTACAAGCTTTGCTTAGTTTGGGACTGGAGTGTGAAATGAAATGATCGTTCCTGAAACGAAGCGTGTGCTGTCTTTTTGATTGATGTATAGCGTTTAATTCTATTATTTTATTCTCATTAGTATGTCCCAGACATGGCTGTAATATCATTATGTTGCATTTAAGTTGCTAAGTCAAATTGACACCGCACTGGAACTTCAGTATTTAATTTAATTGTAATTCTTTGTAAGAAGGATCATATAAAAAAACGGAACCAGGCCGTAAGTTTCTTGCCCGTTCTTCTAGGCTCTGGTCGCGTGGAACTGGCACCTAGAATCACCTAGTAAACACGATTCTAAAGATCCTTGTGATTTTTGTGATTCAATTTTTTTTTTATTTTGATATTGAATTTTCCGGGAATATATTTTATTAATATTGCAGGTCTAGACAATTGTCCGTTGGTGACAGACGGCGCGTTGGAACATCTCATATCCTGTCACAATCTGCAGCTCATTGAACTGTATGACTGTCAAATGGTGTCACGAAATGCTATCAGGAAACTTAGGGTATGTATTCTATTTTATTAATATCTATGTTATTTATTAAACAATTATATTAACATATTACAATTATATTAAAATAATTATATTAGATCATAAATAGTACCCCGCTTTGCGCGAGGTATACGTTCCGAAAAAATATAACTAAAATTCGCATAAATCGAGGTTTATGATTAAACATAGTCAAAATTAAAAAAAAAATACGAATCAGTTTAATCAATCACGTTAATTCTAAGATCACTTTAAGCAATACATACTATTAATTATTTGTTACTGAAAAATACATCTGTTGTCTTTTGGGTAGCGTTTTTTTACGTTCTTGTAAAATACGTTCATAAAACCCAACGCTGTTTTATTCAACACGAAATTTGAAATTCGCTTTATAGCGAAATAGTGCATAACGGGGTCGCGTAAAGCGGGGTATTACTGTAATAATATTCTATCAGCAGTCCTGGTTCCCATATGTAGTTTGGGACTAGAGTGTAATTCACACTCTAGTCCCAAACTAAGCAAAGCTTGTATCACACTGTGTGATGTACTAAATGTCCCCACTTAACGTGGGACAAGAGTAGGGGAATGATGATGTATTTGAAAGGTTTTAACTAAAGGTGCGTGTCCACAGAACCACCTGCCCAACATAAAGGTGCACGCGTACTTCGCGCCCGTGACCCCGCCGGCGGGGGGCGCGGCTCGCCCGCGGTACTGCCGCTGCTGCAACCTGCTCTAACGCACGGCGGCGCGGGCGGGCCGCGGGCTGCTGCGCTGTCTGTGCTGGCAGTGAACTTTGACCCTTGACCTTTGACCTTTGGGTGGATTATGTCAGGGGCTGCTGCGCTGCTTGTGTTGGCGTGACCTTGTCCTTTGGGAGGATTGTGTCATGGGATACTGCGCTGACAGTGAAATTTGACCCATGACCTTTGGGGAAAACTGTCGTGGTATGCTGCGCTGGCAGTGACCTTTGACATTTGAAAGGATAATGTGGAATACTATGCTGTATGAGACAGTAATTTGAAAGGAATATATCGCGGGATCTACGCTGTTTGTGCTATCCTTTGGAAGGAAACTCAAGATGAGTTGTAAAAAATTGACCTTTGGAAGATATTTTAAAAGGTCATCGACCAAGTGTGATCCGCAAGTCGTGAACTTCGGAAGATAAATCAAGATATGTCGTAAAGGGTCAACACCCAAGCGTGCTCTGTGTCTTGTTCTTGAAATGTCATTGTGCAAAGTTGAGTTTTGTCACATCACAAGTGATTTTTGGTGTTGGTGGGTGCCAGTCAGTTATTAAGTGACCTTTGACCTTGACCTTTAGGCAAGTCATTGGGCTAGTGACAATCGTAGTGTCGCCATAAGTATAATTAAGTAATTAACATTAGACTTAGATACTGCCTAATTTAAAGATGCTGTAATCCACTTAACTATAATCTACTCTGAAATATGTCGATGAACGTTGTGCTGGCTGTGACCTTTGACCTTGACCTTTGACATTAACCTCCAACTTCTAACAGTTATATCTTATAAGAATGTCACTTATCAGTCACAGCAAAGTTAAAGTTTGAAAATAATAGATGTTGACTTTTGATCCTGACTTAAAATCAGGGTCGTTCTGTAAAATTAATGAAGCTAGAATATTTGGTACTACAATATGCGCTTAAATATGTGTAGTGACCTTTGACCTTAAATTCGTTCAAAAATCTTGACCTTTTGATAGGTTTTTGAAATCTTATGAATTTTCGGAATGGTTTGATAAAGCTTAAGTATGGGACACTAAAATATACAAAATTTTACTTTAAAAAAATGTATTTTTAGATGAAACAGCTTAAAACGCCTTTTTAGGTTAGATTGTGGTATTTAGATAATAGATGGCTCTGTAAATAGTTGCTTCCATATTTAGAGTACCCGCAGACTGCAGACTTTTTATCGGCCGATAGTTTGGTCGGCTTCTTAATCAGTATGAAGACTGAATCATTGTAATGTGCGCATCTTCATACTGATTAAGAATCCGACCAAATAATATATATCGGCCGATAAAAAGTCAGCAGTTTGCGGGGACCCTTAAGTAAACTAAACTAAATCGAATTGGTTCGATTTTTTTTTTAATTCGACGCATATATTTTATCTATGGAAATGCAACGTTCGAAATTAGAATTGCGTTATGTACCTACCTATGTTTTGACGTCGAAATGAAGTGAAAAAAAACCGGTTATTATTCGAAATAATCGATTGAAATCCGAAAAAGAGAATGATTTTTTTACTTTGTTATCATACTGAATTACGTGAATTACGAAAAAGAAATACGACCAGTTTATGTTTTTTTTAATGCTTTACAAAACACTTGACAGATCTTACAGTTTAGTAAGGTTACTTTCCAGTGTGGGTAGTGGGTTCGATCCTCGCACAGACATTTTAATAATCTAATATTAAGTAAGTAAATAATTATTCTGTGATTAGATATTAACTAAGCCACCTTGTTATTTTAAAACAAGTTTTTCTTTTTTTGGCTCTATATGGCGCTATACTACTGTACCTCTACCATGAGTTGTGACTGTAAAATCGCCTGACTTTACTACAGTAGTTACGTCAATATTAGTATTACTTAGTACCCAACTATCTGCTACAGGCGCTGTACAAATCTTCATACATTTTTTTAACTACAGACGCTAGCGAGTATAGATTGTAAAAACTCATGGTAGAGCTACTGAACTGTAAGATCAGTCAAAAATTTTATGAAATAAAGGCGCCACTAGTAACGGAGTTAATTCGAGAATAAATGAAGTGTAGTTTTCTTTCTAAACGGGATATTTACAATGATATGTGATTTTGATTATTTCGGCAAAAATATAGGTACCGTTTATAAAGAAAACAGTACCCCAAGTACGAGTTTGTGAACACATGGATCGCAGAGACGCAATCGCCGAGCGCCACCGATTTTGTATGGAGATCCAAGCTTCTCAAGAAATCTGCTAGGGGATCCCCATACAAAATCGGTGGCGCTCGGCGATTGCGTCTCTGCGATCAATGTGTGTACAAACTCTTACTTGGAGTACTGAAACCGTGATAGTTTGAAATATAAATGAAATGAATATCATTACTACATTTCTGTAGTTTGATAAGATATATGGTATATGGACTGTGATATCGAGAATGAATGAAGTATATATAATATATATTTTGAACACATAATGTCGCTATTGTATATAAATATTTAATATTCTTGTATACTTGGCTAGGATACCGCGATCTGGTTCTTGAAACTTTTACATTGTTAAAGGTAGTTTGAGGCACGTCCAGTCATATAAAAGTATATGCATATATGAAAGTCCTCTCTCATCACATTTAAAAATCAAAATGTTTTGTGCACCGGCATCCATACCTTTCAAACCAAAACAAAACAGCTTGGCTATAGAAATACCTACTACAGAAAAATTATAAGTAAGTGTGACTCGTTGGGGTTTTTTTTCCAGCGAGTTACACTGTATCTCGTTGCAACTTTTTTTTTGAAGAAGATTTCCCAACCAGTCACGCTTTCGTAACAGTGTGACTGGTTGGGATTTTTTTTCCAACGAGTCACACTGTGACTGGATTTGGTGTGACTGGTTGGGAACCCAACTAACTACTAAGTTTCGCGAACGACTTCGCGCGTATAACATAATATTAGTCAAAATATGTATTAGATTAATATTAAATAATATTATGTGTTCATAGTACCTATGTAATTGTATAATACGCATTTTTTTCTCATGTTGTAACTTGAAAATAAATAAACAATTATAAAAATTCTAGTCTTTTATTCCTACTCATGGTCCCATGTCTCTGGCATACACATCAATACTTCTACCATGAGTTGTCACAGTAAAATCGCCTGACTTTACTACAGTAGTTACGTCAATATTAGTATCACGAATTTTAGTACCCAACTATCCGCCAGAGGCGCTGTACAAATCTTCATACATTTTTTTAACTACAGACGCTAGCGAGTATAGATTGTAAAAACTCATGGTAGAGCTACTGGCTACTGAATGTTGCCAAGCGATGTCAATTGACGATTGGCAAGTTCAAAAACGTAATAAAACGAAAACTCCTATCAAAGGCATATCATAAAATATCTGATTATTTAGAAGACAAGCAAGCTTGGGACTTCCATGCCAATCCACAGACCGTATGTGGTCTGATGGCCCATACAATTTCTAAACTATCTGACACTGGACGTAAGAAGAAAGTCTACTTATTAATGCGGACTTGGCAGTATACCGACTTTTAATAAAAGCATTACTGGACTTATAGACCATTCCTACTCTGGAGCCCGGGCTGTTGAAGGATCATATAAAAAAACACTAGAATCCAGGTCTAGTTTCTTGCCAGTTCTTCTAGACTCTGGTCGCGACGAACTGGCGCCTAGAATCATTTAGTATGTAATACGTTTCAAAGTGATCCTTGTGATTTTATTCAATAAATGCAATTGAAGTTTGAAGTTTCGTTTTTTGGGCGAAAGAGTAACAAACATACATCTACACATCATACAAACTTTCACGTTTACTTATATTATTAGTAGGATAATATGAATAGGTATTTTGTTATAAATATGTTAAAATAGGATTATAGTTTTCATTATAAACGGGATATTTACCATGATTTGTGAGTTTAATTTTTTCCCGATATTTAAACTATGTTCAAAACCGTTACACTTTCAAATATTATACCTAAAATAGGATTATAAAATAAAACAACATGATTATAACAATATCTTCTATAATTATGGCACTTTATTATTTCCAAAATGTTTTCACCTTAGGTTTGAAGCTTCAGACATCGTAATACTGCTCTCATTTTATTGTCAGCTCTATCAAATGTTTATCAAACCGCCAGTTTACATACAACTTTAAATATAAAGGCCAACGCCCAACAAACCAGGCCGCACTGCAAAAACTACTCAACATGTTTTGGTTAAATAGTATCAATCCTAGATTTCACATGACCGTGAATTACATTGTATTGCTATATTTTGCAGACTTTAACTGTATCTCAGTTATAACAAATAAATATGTTTTATAATAACATTATAAACAATTAATACATACTTTTTACACTTAAAATTCTATCAGACGTCATTTTCACGGCATGTTTTCCAATTATACTTAAACACATTTAATGATTTTATTCAATTTACATTCCTATCTACTCTTTTATCATATATTTAAATATACACATTAAAATTAACATCAAAGATAAAAGTAATCTTAATAAACTTAATTCAAAATTGTACAAAAATGGCTTACCCTATCTTATAAAAAGTTAGCGTTGTCTTTAAGACATCATTACGTATGGTAATCAGTACTTCAAGTCTGCTCTAACTTTTTATAAGATAGACCGTTAGAATCTAGGAGATAGTTACCAAATACAGAATGTAGTTAGGCACTTGTAATACGGTCTGATATAGTGGACGTAGGCCTTAACGTGTTACCATCGTTTACATAAGAAAGGACTGACGGACCACAGTATGTTTCAAAGTGATAATTCTTTCTAAAACTTATAAAAAATATTTTTTTTTTAATTCATTTAACTCAGATGTCATTTCAAATTAAAACAATTGATAGATATTTTTGGCGCATCGAATAAGATCGTATAAAAAATTGACGTTTTTTTGTCGGTTTTTTTTTTAAATAAATACATTTTAGAAAGAACTTCACGTTATTTGGAAGAGGATTTGAGCAGCACTCAACTCTAGGCCAGTTTCATATTAAACGCAAAAAGCACAATAGCTGATTAGTGAACAAAAGTGCAGGGTTTTGGGCAAAACTATTTACTTAGCTGTAATATAACGTAACAAAGTATTTCTTTACATATTACGAAAACGTGTAGGAAGGCCAAATTAGTAAAACTTATAAGAAGTTATAAAAGAAAAACGATTTCTATTTATTTAGACATATCTGTAACAAAAATCTTTAATATCACTTTTTTTTTGTTTTCTACACTTTGCAGATATTTTAGCTTAGGAAGACAGTTTTACCCAAATATTAGTTGACATGCTTCGGGTCGTTCTGACCAAATCAAGCGATTGTTCCTGACAGTAAGATATGTCAAAATATCTAATTGACTATTTTGTTACAATCAGAACTAACTGGTACGCGTGATATGCAGTAAGATAGTGAAAAAACGGTTTTAAACTTTAGTTTTTTGTTGGACTATACATTTTAATAAAAAAAAGACGTGTGGCACTCGGGGAAGCCATTGCATAGCATTTTTTGCTGGATTACGCACGCGCAGTGTTAGGTTATTTCGTTACGGAATTTCTGGATTCGGTCTCCACGCTCAAGGCCCGCGATAAAAGCTATGCAATAGCTTTAAAACTTGAGAGGTGTGACACCCGGAACAGAGTTCTTAATTGAATTACTGGCTTGCTTTCTATGACAAAGAGAGAGATAAAGAAACACGCGCACGCTGCTTACAACTTTATCAAAGTGTCGATACAACTTTTGGTCTTAATTTTTTCCAGGTAGCCCCCTTTCGCAACGCGCGATAAGGAATTTCGTTACAATACAAAAAAATTTTTTTTACGTCTATATTGCGTTGGTGCGTGGCGTCAGTCATCTTTTACTTCGGGACGTTAAAAAAGGATTCTAAAAAAGATTTCAAGAACTTTTCCTTTGACGAAAATTGTGCCAATTTTTGCCGTATCTACTTATTAGTTTTTTAATTAAAATCTATAGCCCAACAATACATTAGCATTCTTAAAACTCTAGTTTAGATTTAAAATAAAGCAATCAATTTATTACTTAATTACCTGCTTTCTAGGTTCATCAAAAATGTTCTAGGTACAGTATGTAAGTCAAGTTAGCTGTTATTACAAAAAAAAAACTGATTTTTTCAATCTATTTAGTTGATAGTGACGACCATGAGTCGATAAAAAGTTATCGATAGTTCGTGCCACATTTGCCGCCATTTTGAACTGTGTTCTATTTTTGTATAACAGTTTTTTGTAAAACAGATTTTTGAATAACAGTTTTTTGTATAACAGTTTTTTAAATAACAGATTTTTAAATACCAGTTTTTGGTATAGCAGATTTTTGTATACCAGTTTTTTGAATACCAGTTTTCTGAATAACAGTTTTTTTGTATAACAGCTAGCTTGCGGAACATTTCCAAAGGTTACCAAAGGCATTCCAGTGTCTCGGCCAAGTGTGAAGCCAGACTACAGTGCAGTGGTCATGCTTATCATCTATAAGTCGATCGAATCGGCAAATATTCAAAATGGTTCCTTCCATGCAATGTGTATGGCAGTTTATCCAAAATTTTAATGTTTTTCGGACATATATACCTACATTATTTATACATTCTTATCCGAAATACAGCAAAATTTCGCGTACGATTCTGAATTTCAAATAATATTAGCTTCAATGATTTCCATACGCTATGAGATGAACAATTCGAGTAAAAATATTCAAAGGCGATATCATTATATTTAAAGACTAAATAATAAATAACAAGTTAAGGAAGGTTAGTTAATATTTTACGCCGAAATATAATTATATTTTAATTACATATATTACATTTATATTAATGATAAACCTATTTATATTCTTTGCACTTCATGTCCAATATGTAAACGTTCTGTTACTCGGCAGCCAAATTAATTTACAACATATTTTGACTGCTATACTGTTTGAATCGATTTTGCTCGTATTTTGTTATTATTGCTTTTAATTAAAGATTTTTTTGCATTTCACAGTAACAGAACGCTACTATATTTAATCACACTAGCCTAATAAAACTCAATACCCTAACTAAACCATGACTTATGTTACATCCCGCGTTATAAAATGACGAAAAATGTGTAAATATGTAAAATATTTATAATTTGCTTTAGTTATAATAATGCACCCGTAAATTAACTAATTAATGGATAAAGGAACTACCGTCGGTACGTAGCAGAGCTATCCGTAATCTCCTAATGTCTGTAACCTCTACCATGAGTTGTCACAGTAAAATCGCCTGACTTTACTACAGTAGTTACGTCAATATTAGTATTACGAATTTTAGTACCCAACTGTCCGCTAGAGGCGCTGTACAAATTTTCATACATTTTTTTAACTACAGACGCTAGCGAGTATAGTCAATATAGTAAAAACTCATGATAGAGCTACTGGTTGCTATTCGGACGTCAGCCTATGTCGAATTAACGTTACTTATTGTAAAATAATTGCATCAAAGCCCCCCCTTTTGGAAAAAATATCCAAAATTATTTACGCTCTGTTTGTACAGTAAAAATACATTGCGTTCACTTTATTCCTTTAGCTCAGCGATTGGACGTTAATAATTTAATAATACGATGATATAGAACTCTTCAGTACGGGTATACAATAACATTAGACAATATTCTGAGACAAACGTGAACGCAATGCTTAGCTATAACAACAATTATAATTTATTTACGGATAAGGTGGTTGGACTGGATTAGCTTCTTATAATCGAAGCGATAATATTCTCTTGCATCTCGCAATTTATACTAATTTCCCGGCTAAATTATAACTTACATGTATTTTTATTATTATTTATGATTAATTTGGTGTTTACGTTCATAAAATTATCTTTACACTATGCTTAACGAGGTCTCTTGCGAATCTAAAATCTAGCGAATTATTTCAATTTTTACTCTAAAAACCCGCAAGTGAATCTTGACTCTTCAAGTTATAAAACCAATTTATAAGTAACCCAGTCATGTATGTTTCAGGTTATGTAAAATAATATTTTTTTCTTTTATTTTCCCAATTATTTTCGTGACAATGATTACAGATGTATATCAGTACAATGATCGGCACGCGCCCTCGCGACAGTTCATGTCAAAGAGCGTATTCGTAAATGTATTTTCCTTAACTAAAACGAATTTAACTAAAACACAACCTTCGATCTAACCTACCGTTCCGATTCGTCGTACTATCAGGCACCTAACTACTAGTTAATATCGCTTCTAATTAAATCGGCAGTTCGCGCTAGTTCCTTCCGTTTCGTCATCGTCTATCTACCGAGTGCGTCACGTCTAGCTGGAGTGCATTCTATGAGCAAATTGGTCAGTAAAAAATTGGACCAAAATTCAAAGCGTTCGCTGAAAAAACTCACTTCATCGATATCTATTACCTCTATCGACTATTTCGCATCACTATGTGACTGAGCATTATGTACACGCTATGTTCGTTCGGTAAACCATTGATTGAACGATGAATCTTATAAACCAGAGCAAAAATGCTGAAGATGGAAAAAACGTGCTTAGTTTTGCCACAAGCTTCCGTAAGCTAAATTCAAAAGTTCCAAAACAGGCGTCTTTTTATTGTTCAGCCAAAAGCTTTTTTTTTTTTGTAAAAATTCAAGTCTTTTTTTTAAGAAAACTGTTAAACGAACGAAGCGCCGGCGATGTGATAAAACTAAGCACACGCGCGCTACGGCTACTATTGGACGAAGAATTGTAATTAAACTAACTCCCGCGGGCTGGGTCGCGGTCGATGACGGAACATCGATGATCGACATAAAAGTATCGATATCGATATCGATGTTTTTCACCGGGCACATTGCTAGCTACGTCTACGTTCACCTGAGGCATGCACATGCGAGCGCGAGCGCCGCGGCCCAGGCGAGCGCGCCGAGGGGGCCTAGGGGGCCTAGCGGGCCTAGCGCGCCGGCCGGCGCCGCGGCGTTGCACATGTCCTCCTCGCAGAAACACATGTGGCCCGTGCCAGTACTTTCCATCATGCACACGTGGTCCACCATGAACAGGTTTATCTGAAGCTGCGATGTACACGTCCGCCGGACCACCTCGTACGCTGAAATGTATTATCTTGTTTTAAATGATGAATGTTGACGACCGATGTGGCGCGGTGGGCGATGGTCCGCCTGCGACGCGGAAGGTTGCGGGTTCGATTCCCGCCTTGGGATAAATGTTTGTACGATCTGCAAATATTTATCCCGGGTGTTCTGGGTGTTTTATATGTATAATAAAAAGTATCTATCTATGTAATGTATTGTATTAAGTATGTCAGTCTTCTAGTACCCATAACACAAGCTCTGCTTAGCTTGGGGCTAGATGATGTTGTGTGGATTGTCCAGCATTATTTATTTATTTATTTATAAATCTCAGGTAAGTTGGTACCGCATGTGGATTTCATTTCATTTCATTTCAATATTAAGAGAATTGTATAATTTAATTTAATTTTAATATCTATATATGATGTAATATGATCCTAAGTTGATTGACACAAATAAATAAATAAAAAAAAAATATTTTGAACACGTCACCGATTACAAAAAGTAAATAAGTGTGTAGTTGGATGCGAGCGATGGCGGGTCATATGTTTAAGACGATTCTAACGGCCGGTTTCTGGAAACCCGAATCACGATTGATCCGAGTTTGACACATAGTAATTATTAGATTTTTTCGTTGATCATCGTTCGAGATACCAGCCGTAAATGATTGTGATTTTATAGAATAAAGTTTAATTGAATTTGTTTTTTTTTAGTAGTTATAGTTCATAAAGACCTGCCCAGCAGTGGGGCGAGATAGGTTAGGAAAAAAAAGGTATAGTTCTAAAATAAGGCCTTTGGTTTTAAACTAAATCTTAATGGTGTCACAACAAAAAAACCATATAATCGTATGACGCAAGTCGTTATGTAATGACAATGTTAATCTAGTCGACATATCACTACTAATCCGTACACATAATCATAGATATACACAATGTGGTCTTTTGATTTACACCACTAGGTTTATGAGCTGGCACATTGCCAAATACTGCTAAGCATTTATCGTTCGATATGTCTTTTTATATAATAAGTAAACAAATTATTAGGTTTGGAATGACCAGTTATTTTTGATGGCACTTGACTTTGAGACAAATGTAATTGTAAATCTTTGATAACCTAGGTACCTAAATGATTTTAACTATTCAGTCCAGTGCAGATATTGATGCTTATAGGTACAAATAATAATATAGACACAATTTTTTTTTTGTCAACATCCGCTCTAATCAGTCCTGATTAGTGCGGATATATACGTAAAATTTTCCAAATTTACCAAGAATATCGACACAAAGTCAAAGTGTATTATTTCTTTATTCAATAAAATCACAAGGATCATTTAAGAATCGTCTTCGAAACAAAAAGGACTGATTAGAGCGGATATTGACACAAAAAGACTCATTAGTGCGGATATCAAAAAATCATAGTCACATGAACCGCGACTTGTTTTATGTCAATATCCGTAATAATAAATAAATAATGCTGGACAATCCACACAACATCATCTAGCCCCAAGCTAAGCAGAGCCTGTGTTATGAGTACTAGAAGACTGACACATTACATAGATAGATATTTTTTGTTATACATATCAAATACCCAGAACACCTGGAATCTGGCAGATCGTACAAACATTGACCCCAAGGCGGGAATCAAACCCATAGTTAAATAATGCTTCCCCGCTTTACAGGGTTTTGTCCTTGTGCGGGGAACAGAGTCACTGAACGGTACTATTACGGTTGTTTTCTATACTAATATTATAAAGAAGTAAAGTTTGTGTGTTTGTATATTTGTTAAATTGTAAGAGGTAATCTCGGGACCTACTGAACAGATTTCAAAAATTCTTTCACCAAAAGAAAGCCACATTATTGCTGAGTGTCATAGGTTATATAAAAAACCGAAAAATAAATAGGCTTTTACGTGGTAAGTAGTCGAATTATGCCCAACGAAGTGGGTACGGGTCAGCTAGTATTTCATAAACATCTGTACCAGCCACCAATATTTAAAAAAAAAATGGTTGTCAGTAACGTCGGTTTACCTACTGACGATAGTTGAACGTGACGTCACTTCATGGAACGCCTCAAAACGCCTCATGAGTCATGTTTTTTCGTGCGTGCAGCCGGTTCTATCGAATTATAAGACGTTGTTACGTCAAAATACTCACGGCTTTTAGAGTATCGCACCATCTTGACGCAGCATCCATTGCAGGTCTGCAGGGGGGGCTGGTCTCGCGGCAGTGCTGTGTAGTTGAAGGGGTCCTTGCAGCGCGCGTCCGTCCAGCTATCGCACTCATAACAGTATATCGTTCGAGCTGCAAGCGGTTATTACATTAGTTTCATCTTTTAGACATGGTTTATGGAAGTGGCAAGTTTTAGACATGGTTTTTGTAGATTTAGGTTAGGTATTTTGGGACTGTTGTAAGTTTTAGGTTATGTTGGACTAAAAGTTCTAGGTATTAGGTGTATTAGGTTAGAACAGCATGTGAGAATTTCATGAGTTTCATCTTTTAGACATGTTATGGATGTAGTTTTAGGTTAGTTTGGGCAAAATGTTGTAGTTTTAGGTTAGTTTGGGCAAAATGTTGTATTTTTTGGTTAGTTGGGACTAAAAGTTGTAAGTTTTTTGGTTAAAGCTGTAGAATTTTATGAGTTTCATCTTTTAGACATGGATTATGGAAGTGGCAAGTTTTAGACATGGTTTTTGTTATTTTAGGTTAGGTATTTTGGGCAGACTGTTGTAAGTTTTAGGTTATGTTAGACTAAAAGTTTTATGTATTAGGTTAGAACTGCATGTGAGAATTTCATGAGTTTAAAGTTTTAGATATGGTTTTTGGATGTAGATTTAGGTTAGTTTGGGCAAAATGTTGTAGTTTTAGGTTAGTTGGGATTAAAGTTGTATGTTTTTTGGTTAGGTTAGAACTGCAGGTGAGAATTTTATGAGTTTTAACTTTTAGACATGGTTTTCGAAAGTAGTTTTAGGTTAGTTTGGGCAAAATGTTGTATGTTTTAGGTTAGGTTGGACTAAACTTTGTAAGTTTTAGGAAAACTTGAAGTTTAAGTTTTTATTGCTTTCGCACTAAAAGCTACAGTTTTAGTTAACTTTTATCCAAATATTTTCAATCATAGTTTTATACTGACTGAATCTTGAAGATAGTTAGTTAGTATAACTTACTATAGCATAACATAACTATTACTATAGTTGTATAAGTATAACAATATAACTATAGTTGTATAAGCATAAATTTTTTGATCAATGTTAACCACATATGGTCAAAACCATTGATTTCCTTGGGGCAAACCCAAATTGTATGTTTTACCGAATCATTGTTAGTTTTTTGATTGTTTTAAAAACAGTACGAGCCCTTGTATAAACTAATTCAATTAATGGTTTATATGTTGAGTTTTTCCGAGGTAGCAACTGTTTTTTCAGTCGTTCCTTTTTTTATCTGTTGCTAAGCAAAGATTTTTATGGGACTAATTATTATTGATATATTAAATCAGTGCGTATCGTGTCGGGGATTTGTTAGATTGATTTGATTTAACTAAGGTGTACCTACAAGTAATTTTAGTAACTAAATTTCTACTTATACCTATATAAGTTACGTATATAAAATCTGATTCAAACTGTTCTAGTGTATTTTTTTTCAATATTTAGTTTTATGTATAATCTATGTAATTAGTAAACCAAAAGTACACTATCTTAGTTATTTTTTTATTACGAATTACTTGAATCTAGATTAAAATACATAAAATACTATGAAATACTTATTAAAATACATAATACATAGTCTAAATCAGATTTTATGTGACATTTCATAAAAGCTTGACAGCATACAAATTTTCAGATTTTTATAGTACTTAAATCGTCCTTATTCAAAAATAATTATCAATTAAAACAATGCTATCAAGCTTTTGTGAATAAGGGGATTAGAATAGAAAGCACTTCATGCTAGCACATGCAACAATCAAAGCATGTTATTTACCTTAGACCCTACCAGGGCCGTAGTCAGGGACAAAAAGAGGGGGGGAGAATCGGGGGCATTTTACACTTCATATAGATGACCCATTTTGATGTACCACCGGTTAGCATAAGTTTAAACCTATCTAGAAAAGTGTAAATATAATTGTTACTATTAGATACATTACCCAATGAGCTGAAACTGTCAGCGACAAAACCAACGTAACGGAAAGTGTGGCATTCGAAATGGTAAGCATGTTGTGCACTTATCATAGTTGGATTGAGCCAGATGTCAGAAAGTGTAGATATGTTTATTTGTCTGAAAATAACTTTACATTTTAAAATGTTGTCTGATTGCAATGTGTGTGTATGTAGTAAAGTTCAAAGCGTTTACCGATAAACGAACACCGAAGCTGTCACACGAACGGAAACAACATGAGCGGTTAGCCGTTTACAGCGATACGAATTTGCATTAGCTGCTGCTTATACGAACCGTGTACGTTACAATTTAGCACGATCAGGGTCAAGGCATCCCAATTTATCGACATAATTATTTAAATAAATCATTTTTACTCTTTCTAATATTTGGCATGCCCCATTTCTTGAGCCTGGCTACGGCCCTGTCCGGCCCTAGTTTACCTAGGTATAAGCTCCACAATTGCAACCCAAGGCTAATCAGTCACGCTAGTCTAGAATCTAGCTATTTGTTAAGTCCTTGAAATTAATAGTAGTCGACTTCACTGCTGGTATTCTTAAGACTCAGGAATTCTAAATAAATGTTTTTGCATTTTTGAAGTGAAAACTTCTTTAGCGGCGCTGGGTGGGTAAAAACTTTCAAACTCGCGTCAGGGTCACGTGACGTCGAAAAAGCGTAAGATCTTATTTAATTTTTATACATTGCTCGTAA
This sequence comes from Ecliptopera silaceata, assembly GCA_932527185.1. Classification (NCBI taxonomy): domain Eukaryota; kingdom Metazoa; phylum Arthropoda; class Insecta; order Lepidoptera; family Geometridae; genus Ecliptopera; species Ecliptopera silaceata. Next base: position 374,214 of record OW052217.1, on the reverse strand, counting down.
AACAAGAGACGACAAAAGAACACACTTGCGGTCACGCGACGTATGACTCAAACAATTAAATAGTGTTGTGGCGACATGACGTGACGATGACGTGGCGACATGACGTGACGTGACGATGACGACGAAGCCAACGAAGACACAGACACATTCGCGCTTGCGCGATGACGTGACGATGACGTGGCGACATGACGTGACGTGACGATGACGACGAAGCCAACGAAGACACAGACACATTCGCGCTTGCGCGAATGTGTCTGTGTCTTCGTTGGCTTCGTCGTTGTGTCACATTCGCGCTTGCGCGAATGTGTCTGTGTCAGTGTGTCTTCGTTGTCTTCGTCGTTGTGACATGACACAATCACGACTGTGGTTATATTTTTGAAGTGAAAACTTAAAAGTGAAAACACAACGTTAATATTGAAGTTTTCACTTCTGCCGGCACTCCCGGAGTGCTAGCTTTTTTATTTTAAATGCACGTCGTAGGTAATAACATCAGTCAAGAATATATATTATTATAATACTTTTTAAAATAACCTATTATTTTTAAATTTGTACGTTTTTCATATCTAGGTACTTCGCTGTATTATCATTTTATAAGTTTAATCTGTAGTGAAATATCGATGTATTTTTACTAAAGCATCTACTAATTGCACTTTAGTGTTGTACCGTTCGAGCGACGCGCGTTTTTATCGATATCGATATTTTTGTAGAATTACATAATTATTTTGTAAGATGTTTAAATATAACTTTTTATTATTTAAAAATAATAAGTACTAGTGTACGTAAATTACGATTTTACATAGATACGCGCCAAAAATATTTAACGCACTTAATTTTAACGACCTGTCATTATTTCAACTCGCTCTAACGCGAGCGTACATCATAAAATATTATGTTGCAGTGTTTTCAAATTTAAACCAAATGTAAGAAGTTTTCACGTCATTTCACCTGTCATTTTATACAATAACTAAAAAACGTAATATAAAAACAAAAATGTTTATTAGCACTATAATATTTTAATAATGATTTGTAATTTTTTAAATTTTGCATGCGTTAGATAAGGTTGAATTAAATTGAAAACAAACTGTATCTTTTACCATCTATGGACATTTAATTCTAGCAAATAAAATAACTTTGACTTTGACTTAACGTTAGAAGTTAACATTTTATTATCTATGTCAATAAGTAACAGACATATTTCGTTTGTAATACAGAAATTGAACCAATATCTCTTGCTTTTCGGCCACTATGCCTAGTTTCAGTTACCTATAGGCGGAATTGCGGTCTGCCTGCGGCGTATGTTCTAAAAACAGTCTCTTTTATAAACTTCACGTTGAATTTGTTAGCAGACGGGTTCAAAATGCCATGGTTTATTTTAAGATAAAATATCTACTGCATTTTTCGTTTCCCGCTATTTCTATTCATAAAGTTGCCATGTAAAAATATTGGTTATTTTTACCCTTGTGTTACTACGATCAAATGTTCAATTTCAAACCAAAAAATTGTGAAATTTATAAAACATAACGTAAAATAAAGCCGGTCTATGACCTAGAAAGTGAAAAAGAAAGGACAAGTGCGCACCTAATATAATTTGCCAAAACCGTTTCGCTGTCTGAAAATTTTGAAATATTAATTTATAGTTTTAAAGACACATTTGAATGGAAGTATATCAATTGCATAACGTCAAGAAAATGTGAACAACAGTTCCTAAGCTTTATTCATTGGCATCTTTCCTGCCTTTCCAATTAAGTATTGAGGTCAAAAGCCCTCAAACCGGGCCACACTATGATGTCCGACTAAAAACAGAATGGCGTTAGAAGTGGGATGAAAATATAAAAAAGTGACACTTTCCGTAAATCTATCGTCGCGATATAAAAATGTATTCGAGTTGAATAAGCGTTGGAGATGCTGGCACAATCTAATGAGTGGAATTAAAATAAACTACACTACAGGAAGCCGCTAAGGATTCGTCTGTGAACTATCAAACTGCTGTAAAAAGTTTAAACGCGTTGCTTTTGTTTTCTACAATGTTTTTAAACCCAGTCTACGGCATCTTTGTTTTATGTTTTTTTTTTACAAAAAATAGTATGTTCTGTGAGTGATCTGTGACCTTTTTGATGCTTAGGCAGAGTACCAGGCGAAGTGAGTTACTTTCTCTCAAGCCTAGAAGCTAGTTACACGATCTAGTACTTACTTTGGCATTCCGCCTGAACAAGGGGGCTGAGACTTAGTGCCCACAACGCTGAAAATCCATGCTTTTATTAGTAAAAAGAAAAATAGAAGAGAAACAAAAACAAAAACTACAGACTAGAAGAGGAGTCCTGTAAATAACTGAACGGAACAAAAATAAGAAAAAAAACCGTGGACTGGGTCTTGTTTTTGATCTATCTATCGAATTTCTAGGCACTTGGATAAATATTGCTAGAATAATATCATTTATTCAGCCAAGTGCGCCTATCTATCGTTTTAACTAGTCGATTTCTAGTCTAGAAGAGTCGAAACTAATTTAGTCTCTATCTATAAGGTACTTAATAGTGTGAAAAATGTTAGTCAGTTATTCACAGGAGATATTGACGTGGTGTTTTTTTTTCTTTTTCTGAGAGATAAGGGTATTGTATGTACCTATTGTGCCTATGTGACTAGCATGCATCAATTACCCATTCCTTTGTAACATTTCAACACACATTCCTGTGGACACTCAAACACGAAATTACAATTACATACAGCTGCAAAAACATCGATAAATAAAAATTACGATAAGAAAAATATTGTTATACATCGATATCGATGATTTTGTTTCAGCGGTACATCACTAAAATGCGTTTTTACTACGTTTTAAATTGTGCAAGAAAAGTACTTAAATGTTTTACAGATTACAGATTTATAGTGCGTCTTAATAAGGAAAAAATAATTTAATCACCAATTTGAGTGCGTAATTTTAAGTATAGAAAAAAAAACATTTAACATCATCCTACACTTTTTGAACTCAAACTTGACTTTTCGACTAGTGATGTGCACCAACAACAAATTCATCGACTATCGATAAACAATGTGTTTGCAGCGTCACGACACATAATCTATGACACCTAGAAGGTCCATGGTACATCCTCTGTAACTCATTACCGGTTCTGATGCAAGAGTTCGCTTTGACATGCTCCACGCCGAACCAGGACATCAGAAGAACTGAAATTTTACAACAAAATATATTTATTATGATAATCACTATTTACAAATCATGTTTTTATAAAAAAAAAACGTATGGTACTCAGGGACTCCCGTGGGGCATACGTAAAGCTATTGCATAGCATTTTTTTGCTGGATTACGCATGCGCAGTGTTAGGTTATTTTCGTTACGGAATTTCTGGATTCAGTCTCCACGCTCAAGGCCCGAGATAGAAGCTATGCAATAACTTAAAAACCTTCTTAAGTCAAAGTAAATAAATGATTGCTGGAAACACTTGTTAGAAAGATGTCAAATAATGCTATTTTACTTAAAGTTAGGCGACAAAAAATTAAAAATGGTTTTTAGATTGGTTAAAAACTATAAGAGAAATCTATTAATTTACTTAAACAATGTTTTTATTGATAAAAAGATAAAAATATCATGTATTAGATATTCAAAAAGTATCAAAGACTTTAAAAATATCTAAGATTGTTCGATCTTAATGTTATAAAGTTTATATTTCTTGATATTTACCAATACAAAATATAAAGGTGTTGAAATAACTCAAATAATCGAAAACACACGCACTGCCAATATTGTATACCTGTACTCTTTATAAAGACCAGACATTTTTTTTTATTATCTACGTCATCCAATGACACTGGACGCGTTTACGTCATTCAAATTATTTAAAAATACGTTTACTTTGAGACGTATATTATTAGCATACTTCGCCCACGTTATGTAATTTTAACTGAAGTATTTATATGTTGACAGGCCTCACAGCTCAGTTGGTAGTAGCCTTCTATGCTGGTCGTGGGTTCGTTTCCCACTCAGAGTGATTGTGTGATGAACATAAATATTTGTTCTGTGTCTTGGTGTTACTATGTATGTATTTACAAAAAAAAGTATAAAAGTAATCTATCAGCAATTTAGTTCTAAAGTCCGATTTATATACGAACGCTGTTAAAATTCAAATTATATTTACTTAATAATCTTCATTAATCATATTTATTTTATGTCCGCTATCCACGCGTTAAACTATAAAATGCTGGAACCGAAGTGACCGTTAATAAAGTGACGTTTATTTTATAAATGGAACCAAAACTGGGGCGTGCGTAGTGCGTGCGCGTATCGATGAAATGTTTGTTTATCGATAAACAATTCATCGATACAATGAAAAATTTAATTGTGTTTATCGTATTTTCTTTTGAAGCATGTAACGATTTGTTTATAGCTACGTATTGTAAACTTGTAACTAGACGTGGGAGGTAGCCTTATGACTGCAGCTGTGACGGCAAACCGCTATACTGTTGATTACACTGTGGTTCTTAGCCGTGACCTAAGCTTGCAAATTATACGTTTACTAAAGTTCTGATTTACAATTTGAGGTTTAGCCCAATAATAGACTAATCAATATTAATGACTATATTTAATTTCATAGGATTTTTCAAAGATTTTATAGTTCTTAAAATATAATATCACCTCCTTCGGGGTTGTTTAAAACTTTTTTATTTATTTCATGCTTCTTTGAAACTAGATAGGTGCCCTCATTAAAGAGCTTTTAAGCCACAAACAAAACTATGAAGTATTTTAATTATAGACTAGATGGATAAATAAAGTGTAGGTAACAACACAACGCCGTCGTTATTTGTTTTGGCTCATCTTTTTTCAATAAATTGGTCGTCGACTTCTAAAAAATATTTAATCAGCTTATTTTTAAATGTATCTAATATCCTAAATATAAACTTTTTCTGTTATAATTTAGTTTTACACTCAACAATCAAAATTTTAATGGTTATCACCAACTCCAAGAATATGCTTAGACATGTCCGATTACAATACATTTTTTACCAATTCTTTTGTAATACTAGCGCAGGGCAGTATAATCGTACGTCTTAAGCCTGTCCAAAAATAAAAAAAAAACAAAATCGGTCGTCCAAAAAAGTTTAATTATAAGCCTAGCTTCAGAAAAGCCAAGATGAGATAATCAAACGTTACACGCGATACCGGAGACATTTTTAGAGCAGCTATGAAAGACATTCAAAGGGGCCATTCTGACATCGGCTGAGCACAAGGCCCGAGCTTATGTTCTAGATACATATGCTCTAGATACATGCAAATGTACACTTGCATATGCAATTGTATGTTTTGACTGTTTCTTTTTGGAGATTACCACTTTTCTTGACAATATCAAAGTAACCGAAAACTTGTGTTTTAAGCTTTCTTTTAAAAATATTAGCCTATAAGTATGATTGTGTTTTTTTTTCGTTTTGCGCTATTTTGTCACTGCAGATCCCAGATCACTTCAGGAACATGGGTAAAATAAAACCTGGTTGTATAAACAATCAAGATTAAAGGCAAATAAATCAAGATTAAGTAGTTACATTATTTTTTTCCGATTCACTTATATTTCTGTTTATCTTAGTGTATGTATTTATTTTTTAAATAGCTTTAAATGTCATAAAATGCTCTGGATCCATGTGATTCGACTCTATTGGTCTGTTTGGTTGTTTTGGCTTAGTATCACTCATGTAACCTCTCTTTAGGTTATCTAGTTGTTCGGATAACATCTGCATCGAGGTTATTCTAAATAAATATTAATTATTAACTTTATACATGCACTATCAGCAAGATGTTACGACTAGCCTTTGATTTCAGTCCAAGTTTCTTTAGCCGCTGGTTCGTTTTTCACAATATAATGAAGTCTATACGTTAATTAGGTTACAAATTAAGTAGGTACGAAGAAAAATCAATATTCTAACTGAAGATATTCTAACTGCAATATACTTAATACGTGAGGAGTTTCTATTTGTACATAAAATAAAATATATAACAAGAAAGAAAATATACTAGAAATATGAATTTGGATTAATACAATTTATAACGACTGTCTTGACCCGTTTATAGAGGTTCCCTTAAAAACACATAACTTGTAATTTTTCAAAATGCTTTAATTTTTTTGTCGCAAACGTTTGACCGCAATCTAGATATAATGCGGCAACGAAGTAGAGTCTGTCAAGCGAAAGATGGCCCTGATAAATCGCGGCAAATTCAAAAACTATTAGTATGGCAATACATTAAATAATAGGATAACTTGGAATTACATAATTCGATACTTTGATATTATTCTAAATAAATATACTTACATAATTTTTGATGATGATTATGAATAAGTAGATGATATACTATTGCCATACTAATAGTTTTTGAATTTGCCGCGATTTATCAGGGCCATCTTTCGCTTGACAGACTCTAGTCATAGTATCTTTAATTATATTATTTGAAATTCATTTTGTGGCAGACAATTCTACTTGTAACAAGAACAAAATCTACAAAAAAATTATGTCATTGCTGTTTTGATGCGTTTGATTAAAATTCTTAATCTCTGACAAACTAACGTTTAAAATATATGTTTCGGAGAAAACAAATTAACTTAAAACAATTAACACAAAAAAACTGACAGATGTCAAAAAAAAACGACTTCAATAGGGCTGAATGAAGAAAGAGACTTTAGGGTGGTTATTAAAGACTAATAATTAAAAAAAAAACTCACCTGGAACGGGGAATATCCAGCGCATTTTTCGTCACTTTCTTGGAACGCCGTTGCTTTGGGTATGCCTCAGCTCAAGTGCACGGCCATCGCCCACTACAGCTCATTTATCTTTACGTAACATGCCTACAACACACTTTGTTAACTTAATTGAACATAGATTAAATTTTGTTTAATATAAAAGTGATGAAACAAGAAAAAATATAGATGTGTAGGTACTTTTTTTAATATAAAACTGATGGTACTAGAAAAAATATCGATGTTGTACGATGGATTTGCTTGTATATTGCTGTACCTCTAAACATCAGTACATCTGCTTGTTTCATCACTTTTTATATGATAAATAAAAAACAAGTTTGAATCTAATTACAAAAAAACTCGTATGAACCGAATAAATACGGTTTTAAATCTTTGAAAATATTGGTTTAGATCAAGATTATTGGTCTACGTACTACAAATGTTAGATTTTAGATTAAATACTTTTAATCGACTCGACTCAAAAATTAAAAACAATATTATTTGTACTTAAAATACCAACCTTCATTATAAACGAGGCATCCCTACAATATTTCTTCGTTGTCCATGTATTGGACTTCAGGTACTAATTCTTGAAGCTTTTTATTTCATCGATATGTTTAAAAATATGCAACGTAGGTACAACACTATTTTACTAAATTACATGACATTTAAAATGGCGGGAAGCGTCATAATTTTGTATTTTTACACACTGAAATAATATTAAATTCACACATTAATAAAACTCACGAGTAAAATTAATGTTCTTCTGTTATTTATGTAATGTAAGTTTTAGAAATTACGTCTATTTGTGTTTTTACAGTTTAAATTGGGAAGGTCCAGAGTGCGTTAATACAACTTTTTAAAATTGGCTCTTGGCTGATGTAGTATGATTTATTCAACCACTGTACCTACTATAATGCGTATTTCTGCGACAAAAATGATTTGTCGCAACAATTACATACTTGAGTACCTTTCTTTGAAACTAAATATTTATTTTTAAATATTTATGAACAGATAATAAAGAGGTATCGTAGTAAAGAGGCGGAGTCTTTGTATACAAGATTTTATTCTATTGTTTTCAATTAAAAAGGTTATATCTGAAAGGATCTGACATAATCAACCTGCAATGCATGTTTTATATATAATATTAGATTTATGTTAGTTCACAAGAACATGCTAGGGAAAGAAAAAGGGAGATATTATCATTCCATAACACTAGCGTCGAAATACTGCCTACAGGGCCCAAGCACGGCAATGCGCGGACAGTATCGATTTTAGGGGCGAACGACTACATTCCACCTAATTTTGTTTATACACCATCAATACGAACTCATTTCTATATTATTCACAATGAATTAAAACCTTTTTATGAATTAGATCAGCCACAAAAAACACTAGCCATTAATAAAAAACTGCATTTGAATTTCGAACGTGGACACTTCAGATTTAGGTTCTTTATGGTGACACTGCACTGGGGATTTTATTTTATGTTTTTTTTTATAATTTATTTAGTTTTTTATTAATCTTACCGGAGTTTATTCCAATATCAAAATGAAAATAATATTCACTACAAGACGTTACCTACGTGCACAAGAAATGCTATAAATATAGAGGAGACATTATTTTTGTAAGCGTTAACGTTATTATAATAATTTATAATTTTCTGCGGAAATAACAAGATTTTGAGCCCATTTTATGTAGGCTACGACGGGAGACCGCCCGCGCGCTCATTTGGTACTGTCGGTGTTGTAACAACTAATCTTATTTTTTCTACCATTTCTAAAATATTCCACCATTCTGCTCTTTTTACATTTAACTTATTTTTTTTACTACAGTTTGAGTCATATTAATGAATACCAACCACCATTATTGAAGTAAAATGCTACTATTTATAAGGAAATTAAGATATTAACTGAAGATCTTATCCTTATTTAAATTTAATTAAATTCGCTATTTTCTAGTAAACAATGAGATTTCTTCTCGAAATATACAACTAGAACTCAGTTAGAGTTTTAAAACCGTTTTACTTTTATTGTTTCTCTTATTATATTTAAATAAGTAAGTACTCAAAGAGATAATTTAACACAGAATTATAAGTCTTACATAAAACTTCTATTATATTTCCATTTTGGTAGAGAATACCGAGCTGGCAACACTCAATGCGTAGCATTACTCTAGCTTTGCTGCTATGCAGAGACATAAAAACACTAATCTTGTCATCCCATTCTCAAAAAAATAATCAATGAAGTTCCAGCATTTTGCCAAAAAACGCATGTTCAGTATGTTAAGATGTTACTAGCGCTATGGTGGTTTTATGGGTTTTACGTAAGGGGTTTATGGGGCAGTGGTACAAGGTCAATAGTGTTCTTCTAATGAATTATAAAGGGGTGAGCATGGGGTGAACTGCAAAATTCTCCGTACCTAATACATGCAGACAATGAAGCTATGTAGTCTTGTCATTAAAAATAACTTAGTTACAAACTTTTTTTCATAGCGTGGTGAATTTGAATTTAGAATACAGTTTTGTTTTTATTATTTTTATTAAGTATTATTTTCTAATTAAAAAAGATTAAAGAAACAACCTTTAACATAAAATCGTACTAAATCTCATAAATGCTGATTTATGAACCTTCCTAACATTTGTTTTTAATTTTGAGAAACATATATAAATCTACTACTTATATTTAGTAGGTATATTTTTTAAATATAAATCTTAATGCGGGATGCAATGATCTATGGAAGACCGCAAACTCGCGTAGACCTTATGCTACACCTCTCGTAGACCTTAACAAATCGTAGTAGCTAATAAATAAATAAAATGTGAATACATAGTAACACCCAGACACAGGACAAATATTTATGTTCATCACACAAACATTAGCTCTGAGTGGGAATTGAACTCACGACCCACAGCATGGAAGTCAGAGCTACTACCAACTGAGCTGTGACGCCTGTCAAAAATGGCGGAGCAATAATGGTACAGAGACGTAACGTGGAATAGGCCCGTTAAAGTAATCTAATAGAATGCTTTCATGTAAGTAATTAAATATGATTTACAGATTCCGTTAAACGCATTTTTTATCGATATTAAAACGAGTTTAAATATGTATGATATAACAACAAATATACGGCAATCCGTATTTTATAATTTTAGGCGTGAATTTTAGTTATGAAATTTTAAAGTGATATTTCTCAGTTAATTGTAACTACAGAAATGTAGCTACAGAGGCGTAGCAAGGATGCTACAGAAGCGTAGCAATGTAGCTACAGAAGCCGTAGCAAGGAAACTACATCGTCCTGGCATTTCTTGTAGCTACAGAGGCGTAGCAAGGATGCTACAGAAGCGTAGCAATGTAGCTACAGAAGCCGTAGCAAGGAAACTACATCGTCCTGGCATTTCTTGTAGCTACAGAGGCGTAGCAAGGATGCTACAGAAGCGTAGCAATTTAGCTACAGAAGCCGTAGCAAGGAAGCTACAGCGTCCTGGCTTTTATTGTAACTATAGAGGCGTAGCAAGGACGCTACAGGCGTAGCAATTTATCTACAGAAGCCGTAGCAAGGAAGCTACAGCATCCTGGCGTTTATTGTAGCTACAGAGGCGTAGCAAGGACGCTACAGGCGTAGCAATGTATCCACAGAAGCCGTAGCAAGGAAGCTATGCGTAGTAATTTAGCTACAGAGACGTGCATAGTAGGAATAATTGGATGTCTAAAGTACATTCAAATAACTCGGTTATAACTGCAGGTATAATTATATACCTACTTTTTCCCTATAATTATAAAAAAACGCGAACTTAGTCCTTGGCATACTTACCTACTGCAGTATTATTGATTAAACTATACTATACTATTTTACTATACTTTATATTTTTACTAGTTTTAATAAAGATACTATTGAGCATTGGACCGATGTGGCGCGGCGTGCGAAGGTCCGCCTGCGACGCGGAGGTTACGGGTTCGATTCACGCCTTGGGATAAATAAGAATAAGAATAACGCTTTGCCTTCTATGTGGGTCGTGGGTTCGATTCTTAGCGGGAGCAGACGTTTGCATGAACACTGATTCTGTATCTGGGTGTTACTATGTATTCTATGTATGTAAGTATTTACAAAAAAAACAAGTATAAGTAGAAGTATTCTATCAGCAATCTAGTTCCCGTAGTACAAGCTTTGCTTAGTTTGGGACTAGAGTGTGATGTGTGAAATGTCCGTGAATATTTATTATTCCGTCGCTGATAAGGGTCGTTTAGCAAATTTGGGAAATATTTATTTAATTTTTGTATCAAATTTGAAAAATTTGAATCAAAAAGTCAAAAATAATAACGCCCTTTCATGTCTCACGTAATGCGAGTTATTATTAAATTGAACTTTGATTATGTATTGTATCTAAAGTAGGTTAATAGGTTTTAAGTAATTAAAATACATATATAACATTTTAACAAAGTTTATTAGTTGTAAATACGTAAAAATAGAGAGACATTTTTTTGTAATACTGGAATGATTTTTATTTAACATTATATTGATTCTATTTTACAAATATACTAGATTTTTGAATCTTGTAGAATCCTAGTTATAAAGATTTCTAGGTGTTAAAATATGTATAGTTTGATATAGAAAAGATAACGGAAATTCCTATATTAGCAGATTAAAATCATGCAGCGCCATCTACACCACTTTCACAAAAACATATTATATTCTACACCATGGTTACTAGATGGCGCTGATTATATGTAGCGCCATCTATCTAGTTTCATGGTGAACTACAAACAAATCATGCCTTCACAAAAACAGACACCAGTATGGTCCTAGCGACCATACTGGTGTCTGTTTTTGTGAAGGTTGTATAGATGGCGCTGATTAGATATGTAGCGCCATCTATCTAACTACATAAACTGTATCGTAGTCTACGCAACAGACCAACAGATGGCGCTGACAAATCCTAGATCGCGCAAACGAACTTATCACGAAGTTTGAACATAAGTAATACATAATACTCATCCATCGGTAACGTGTCGTTACCAATTTTGGTCTTAATTTTGTTTGCTATAGTTGTAAGCCGTGCGGCGTGCGCGTGTTTCTCTGTATCTCTCTCTCATAGAAAGCAAGCCAGTTATTAAATTATGAACTTCGTTCCATACGGGTGTCCATTGACACCTTTCAAGTTTTATATTTTAACAAAATCGGACTACTATTCAGAATGTTACCAAGAAAAAATACTAGATGGCATAGATCCTACGCCATCTAGTATGTTTTATACACATGTATTTAGTTACAATAATGTTGACAGATGGCGCTGTCGCAAATTAATAGCCGAACTATCAGTCTCAAAGATTTAAAGGTACCTTATAAATCTATTTTCACAGGTATTTTCATCTCAAGCTAAAATCTTGGATTTTCTTTATTCGGATCTTCTGTGCAGCGTACAATACATTCACATATCAATGTATTCGATGTCACTTTACCATTTTCTTTGCATTTTGGTTTAATCCGTAAGAAAGGTTTCTGAAAAAATAATGATACTTTTAGACATTTTTTGTAATATGTAAATACATATCCGAGGGCATTTGACATAGTCATATATTATACAGATATTACTGTCATATAAATAGTAAATGTTTTACTTAGGTTGAGACATTTTATTGTTATTTTTTTCATGTGACGGGCGTCACAGCTCAGTTGGTAATGCTCTGCCTTCCATGCTGTGGGTTCGATTTCCACCCAGAGCAATTGTTTGTGTGATAAAATATTTGTTCTGTCTGGGTAGGTATAAATGTAATATGTGTTGCTTACTAAAATCATCGCAATTGTGACATTTCTTCATATGCTCCATTATCATGAGTTTGAGTAATGTTTTCTCTTGCTGCAGTTTCTCGTTGCATCGCCGCAGTTGGTTGTTTTCAAACATTAGTTTCTGTTTAGCCTCTTTATCTTTTGCCCTAGAAATACATCATTATAAAGATTCACACATATCATAATATAATTTAACATAATGATTGTGATTGTATGCTATTTTTGTAATTGATTTTTTGACATGGTAATAATTAGTGTAATTGGTTATCAAATCAATAAATGTTTATTCAGTAAAATCACAAGGATCAATTTGAATCGTCCTAAATAGTAGGGGTCAGTTCCAGGCGCGTCGTGGTAGATCTTCACGCTGACCTTTGAGTCAGTCTTCTAGTACATAACACAAGCTCTGCTTAGCTTGGGGCTAGATGATGTTGTGTGGATTGTCCAGCATTATTTATTTGATGTCTTTTTAAAATACCCACCTATATCGTTTGGAAGCCGCTTTCCTACTTTCTCGATCAACTATTTCCTTACACTCCTTGCTACTGCCATCACCATTAACACTAGGGGTTTCAGAACTTTTCCGTTTCACGGGCCTCTTGTCAAACACTTTTAAAGGTAACTTCGGTAATACTGTCCCATTATTTAAAATAGATACACTAGTATTCACTAAAGACACAGGTATTAACGTCCCACCTGGGATTGGGATTACACTGGGTAGCACCATCGAGCCTATATTGTTTTTCATCTCTACTTTGTCGGTTAAAACTTTTTTGAGTAAATCTTTAGTGTTTTTCGGTTTTTCGTCTTCTGCTGAAGTTAGCTTGATTTGCTGACCGGAAGGTAGTTTGAGGATGACTTCATATTCTTTTTTTACTTCTTTGATTTCGTTGAAATCTGAGGTGAGGCTTTCGACAACATTATCTATTGATTGCTGAGACATAATAGGCGGTACTTGTAAATAATCTTTAGTTACGTCTTTTTTATCTTCCGTTATAGGTTTTTCATTTCTTATTTCGACATTACTTAGTATTTTGATAACGTTATTTCTGTACACATCTTTTCGTATGGAATCTTTCTTGGTGTCTTCAGTTTTGGGTATTTCTTCGTGTTTTTCAACAATTCGACTTATGGTAGTGACCTCATTTGTGAGTTTAGAGATTGTGGTAGTTTCAAACTCTTTTATAGCACCCGTTTCGTCACTTGATGATCTAAAAAACAAAAAATATTTATTGATTCTGCACCAAGCCTAGTAATATTTAATAGTACTTAAAACATGAAAATGTTAAAAATAAATTTATGCCGTTAAAGATAAACTTAGAAATAAATAGCGTAGTTCGTTATCACATCCCTATATCAAGGGGAGAGTCGCAGATTCGAATCCTGCTTGACTTATATTATTAGTCAAGCAGGATTGCTCTACCAAGCTCTACCCTTGATAACTTAAAACCCTTAACTGCAACTTAACTAAAAATCTTTTGTGTTTCCCTTGGACTTTAACTTATCGAGGTTCTACTGTATTTGAAGATACCTGCTAATTGTAATATTCCTCTGATTGCTAGTAAACACGGAGTCGCCGGGGTCGAGGAGTGGAAACATTTGAGGGGTGTGGAGATCATCTGTTGACAGCGGGGTGGTGAGGTCTATACATTGTCTGTAATTAATTCATTATATTTTAACATAAATAAACAATCCAACTTCAAAAAATATAGACAAAGTTGGAAATAATTACATGTTAATTTGATATAAATTCAGGAAGGCCTAAGAAGGGATAGATATGAACTTTGAGCCTGAACGAAAGGCCTTTGCAAAATAACAATCTCTATCCACAACACCATCGAGGATGCTATAACACTGCTGCCACCAACCCAAAGTACTACTCCTTCTTCTTCTCCGTTACTTTAAGGTGTTGGGCTGGCTGGGCGAGGTTAGCAGGGGGACAATGCACAATACACCCCATTGCGGGACGCCAGTGCAGATCTTATTCCCTCAACCAGAATTAAAATAAGATGCCTGCAGGATAGGCCTTTGCCCTCGGTAGAACAGCAACGGCTGATAATATTTGACATAACCTACAAGACATTTTAATTATTATTGCTATTATTATAAAATTTTGCATGCTTTATTAATAGGTCCGCCCCTGTAACACCCTTTTGCAACACCCTAATTAGGGTACATTATGTATTAGTCCTAAGACCAGACAAAATGTTAACACATACATAATGATGACAATAAATGAAATACACAATCTTTCAATATTAACTCACTTGCTCTCCATAGCTCTCTTAAAGCCCTCGTCGAAAGGGTTGACATTCTGCAGGTCTTGGAACAGGCCCACTTCTTCGCAGTTCCTTATAAATCTCGTCGGTGTGGGGGTTTGATCCGCTGTAACATTTTTATATAAATTAAATTCATTTAAGCATAATTAATAAAATAATTATATATTTTATTAGGTATCTATGTACCTTAAATTGATGAAGATCTTTCAAAAGAGTCTTTAAGGTATACCGAAAAAAGAGTGGGAAATTTCAAAGACTGGTGACTTTGACCATCTTAATTGTAATTATTAGGTTTTTTCCTAGTAAATAAGAATCTATTTCATGTGTCTATCATATGGTCTTAAACTGAGCAAAACTTGTAAATACTGTACCATCATGTTTGAAGAGTGACTTACCCACGAAAGCCGCTTTCTGCTCCATGCCAAAGACTGGTGACTTTGACCATTTTAATTGTAATTATTAGGTTTTTTGCTAGTAATTTAAGGATCTATTTCATCTGGTCTTAAACTGAACAAAACTTTGACCATCATGTTTTGTAAGTGACTTACCCACGAAAGCAGCCTTCTGCTCCATACCGAACTGTAGCACCATGTCGTGTTTCTTCGTGTGCACATGCAAATGATCCTCGTTCGTGAACGTCATCCCACAACCCTGGATCGAGCAGGCGAACGGTTTTTGTGGCTCAACCATTTCTAAGTTTCCTAATGTGTTGTTCAAATATTATATATTTTCACGATTGTATCATCAATAGCTTACTATAAAAATACATAAAAACATAGTTCGGATCTAAACAAGATAAAAAAAAAACAAAATAAGACTTTTTTCCTATGTTGATGATGATGATGAAAATGTTTTGCTGATTTTTTTGACTTTATATAATAGTGACGTTGACAGTGACAGTGCTGTGGTTGAGTGAATGATGAAAGTGAGACTATACTTAAAATGATGCGTTCATATTTTATTTTCTAATGTTACTAAATTGAGATTTTATTTATATTCACTTGAGTAAATAGAGTTCCGTATAATATAAATTAACAATTTAGCAAACTTTACTTTTGTAATTGAACTTTGATTGTGCTTATTTCGTCCTATTGCATTTTTTTTTGTCATGATAAACTTAGTATATTTTATATACCAAGAAAATCAAGTTATGTAAGTTTTTCTTGCCTCAACTGGTTTAAAGATAGGAACATAATAAATAACGATTACCTACATAAAAAGGTATTCATTCATAGCAAAATTAATTATTTTCTAACAAGGTTTTCGAACATAAAATT
Source organism: Ecliptopera silaceata (assembly GCA_932527185.1). NCBI lineage: Eukaryota > Metazoa > Arthropoda > Insecta > Lepidoptera > Geometridae > Ecliptopera > Ecliptopera silaceata. Next base: position 358,140 of record OW052217.1, on the reverse strand, counting down.
TAGAATCATTTTCAACATTTAATGATTTATAATAATCACATAAAATAACATAATAATAATCTAGTAAAACTTAAAAACAATCGATCAATAAATTAAAATTGCATTGCACACACATTTATTAAAATAACAAAAAAATAATACTTTTACTAATAGTATTTTACAATAACAGAAAATCCTTGGATTATTTATAATTCATATTAAGACAGGTGCAATTTAGGACTATGGATGCCTCTTACATTGTTAGAGAAATAAGATGTGTATCTCTCAGGTGAATAAGCGTGAATTTTGACCGGATGAGCTTTGTGAGCACTAGCTTCATGCACTAAGGACCTATCGAACACGGGGTAGGCAGTAGACCTCTTCTTCCGGGGTGATTCCTGCATGGGCTGGCTAGGGTACGGGTCTACATATCTGCGTCCGTTAATATCGTTGCCATCCGCTGTCGGGAATATCGTTGGCTATTAATGAAATATATTAATTAAACTTTAAAAATATATTTAAACATTTTAATCTATGATTTAGTTATAAGAGTACAATATTTGGTATTTCATATTGATCCACACATAATACAGATTAAAAATAAAGATATTACCAGCCATCGACCCGAGTCTGTTGCAACAGATTCAGTCTACTCAATGGCTCATAATACCTTTCCTCGCTTGCCTGCGCCTCTGCTGTTGAACATGCCGGGGGCAGGCTGGGCTTGGGGTTCTCCAACTGTATTCTGCTGGATGCCAGACATACCAACTACGGCAGGGTTGGGCTCATTTTGCTGTCCTTTCCAAGGTCTGGAAGAAATAATAAAAAGTAACATAAGTACGAGCTTTGCAAGTTGTTTTAATCATGCCTTAAGCTTTTTGGTGATCAGTATCAAATTTGAATAGTCGTTTATTTGTGATAAATATAATCGTAGCCAAACTGAAGACATCTTACTTATCAGGGAAGAGTTCACCGGGTTGTCCTCGAGTTTGAACAATCCTTTCTCCGTTCACTTCCACCACACAACGGAGTCTGGCACAGCAGGTTGGAAATTCTAAAATATAAAACAATATAGCACATCAGTCTCCAAACTAAGCATGTAATAATCTAAAACATACAATATAATTCGTATTGCTTTAAAAATTACTTACCGACGTTTTCGTCTTCAATATACTCATGACATTCAAGTGCGTTTTCTGGAATCTTTGGCTTTCTACATCTATAAAATAACATGAATATATTTAGAAAGTACTAAAAGGTTGACATCACGTTAAACACCTTTAAGCAATTAGCACACGACAAAAAACACACCATTTGTTCTGGTTCTCTGCAAGGTCCGGCAGTTAAGAAAATTAGTGAGTTGTAGTAACGTATTTTTTCAAATGAGTAGTTTCAGATTATATAGCTTACCCGACAGCAGCTATAAAATATTTTCCATCTCTTATTTCACATCTGTATCGATGGCATGTATAGTGATCTGACCATTCTTGCCACGGCTGGTATCCCTTTCTTGAATATTTATCAACGCAGGCTTGATCTAAAGAAAATAGAGTTTTTTAAAGACTTGGTAAATATGGGACACCTGACTCTTTACATAAGTATTACTTTTTAAGCTGTAGGCTAAATAAACCTTGTCGTAACGAATGTTTATCGTTGAATAGTAAAAATATTAATTATATGCATGTATTATACTTACAGCTTACGTCTTCTGCAAATCCAGCTGGGAAAACCCAGTACACGAAGAAAACAATTGCATAAAACTTCATATTTTGAACTTTTACTTCACCTAAAACAACTTTCAATTCAATTAATACTTCCTTGAGGAAACCCCAATTTGTAACTAACTCTTTTCGCACTCTTACGGGCTAAATATACTTTTTTTCAATACAATATTTAGAAAACATTGGAAGGATGATACGTGTGAATGCGGAAAACTACTAAAAACATTGTCAGTTTCCTTTGTTTTCAGTAAATATTACAGTTAGCGTTTAGTCTTTGCTTAATTCTTATACGTCCGAAACGGCTAAACTGTTGGTTCTAACCTAGTTTTATTCTTTGGTAGTTTTTTGCTTAGAATTAAGATAAGGCTACGTAAGATTAAAAATGGTTAGTAAAGAGTCCAAACTATCAACTGAGTCACAAGGTAATTAGTTCCGCAACCAGCTAAAGTAAGTAAAAAAGTATGTAAATAACTACGTAACAGCGGTATTGACTAATCACTGTTACGTAGTTAATTATGTTAGGTACGCACCTGTGTAGGTAGTAGTTTGACCAAAAAGTGTTTACTTACCAATACTATCTCTATTTGATTATCATTACTTTATACTGAATATGGTGGTTTCTTAGAATTTATTTTATTTATTTTTAATATAATGTAATCAGCAGGCACTTACCTGCTCATGAAACCGTAGACCTACTTATAAATCACAATATATTTTAAATTAGGTTTTATTCTGAGATCTATCGAGCTAGATAACGATTTGTAACCAAGGTTCTACCAGTACAAAAGAGTTAAAAGTGTATATCGTAAGCGCCTGAAGCTGTTTTGAAAAAAGTTTATTCTAAGAAATTACCTATTGTTCCTACTTTCCGTGATTTCATTGTTGATTTAATCAGCTTAGGTATGTAATGTAACACTCAGTCGCATATAGTTGGCATTTTCAAGTTTATTTAAATTTCTCTATCAAATGCCACTGAACCCTTAATTTGTTTTAGTTGTGTTACAGTTATACAATAAATACATTCTTATTCTTATTCTTCAATTCAATTCAATTTTTATTTAATGGCGTCTGGGGGTTAGCCAATTTCGCCAATGTCACGTTGCAAGGCTTGTTTATGTTTGTGGGCAACGTTGGACGGTAAATTGTTAATTTTTTTTCTTTTTTTTCGTATTTTAAGTTTATGGGCAACGTTGAACGGTATTTTTGTTATTTTTTTTCTTTCGTATTTTATTTACAACGTCCTTCCGCCATCTTGGTGATGGCGAAAGGCCATTCTTATTCTTATTCTTGTATATGAACGCACCCGTCACGTAGATTTATTTATTTTGAAATGTCACTTGTAATGACAGAAAAAAAAAATGAAAATAAAATTGTTCGTTCGTCCTCCCTCGTCCGTCAACTGGATGGTATATAAAAACGTTAGCAACAGAAAATTGCATTAAAAACTGAAAATTAAAACACAACTCGACACAAGCACTCAACGAGAAAATTCCGATGAGGTATGTTGTTTTTGGATGACCTAAACACTACCATAAAATAGTTATAAGCGTCTCTAAATAGGGGTGTATTTTCTAGTGTTAGTATTTTCGTGTTTTCTTATTATTTGCGTAGAGTTTTATTTACTGATTATAAATGTATGCGTGACTGCTTTAACTAACTGCATTTTTTCACCTTTATTGTATAAATGGTTATACGGTTACTAATATATGCAGTTTTTTAGTCTACCTGCCAACCTTCACAAATTTTTGTTAGTATTTTTCTGTCGTGTTGAGGTAAAATTTTTAAAACCAGTTTTGTGTATTTTTATATATACCCTTATTTACATAGATAAAACCTTGCATCGCTGTGTATTATATTAAAATTAGATGTGTTTAATTTTCCTTATTATTTATTTAATTTACCTTTAATTATCTAACTTATTATATCTATCTCTACCTGAAGTATTATTATTCATTTGCTACATCTGCAGTCAATATTTCCTTAGTTCAAACTCTAAAATCTATATTCATCTAAATACTCATATAAAACTGGCTAAAATCTATAAAGAAGCATGATTTATATTTACAAACACAAAAAAAAATGCAATACATTGGTTAATATTATTGTAATATTTTATCTAACATCCATCTCTTTAGTTGGAGTCTCTCTGGTTTCTTGTTCTGGTCTTGGTCATGAGGAACTGGCATCTAGAATCACCTAGTATGTACAATGTTTCTAATGGATTCTTGTGATTTTAGTAAATAAAGTAATTTTGACTTTGACTTACTTTAGCATATCTATAGTATTCTATCTATCACACATTGGTTAGTTTGATTTTACACTTATAGTATCATTTACTCTATTATTGCTCTGAGTAAAGTTAATGTTACTGTTTGAATATGTTTACGATTGTCACATTTATTCATTCTTACCCAGCACAACTATTTAAAATGTCAAAAGATTTGTTGAAAAATAGATGATGGGATTCTATTAACTTATTGAGGGCAGCATGACCTAATCAGCTTCTGAAGTCATGTTATATATAAACCTAACTTTGTTAATTGTACCTAAGATAGACATAAGAAAAGTCATTGTCTGTCGCTAGTGAGAAAGGACATCACTACTTTCTCTAGATTTAGAAACATTTTTGAATATGAAACTTTAAAAAGTTAAAAGTTTGTTATGATTTAAATCGAATCCTACACCTAAAATTACTACAATTCATTTGACAATAAAGGTCAGAATAACCACCAGCTAGCTAATAAATAAGTAGGTTACTAAAATAATGAGTCAGATATTATGTATGTCATGTCAGCACTTAACACATGCCTTAGAAAACAGGAAGTTGAAATTTCTCTTCAAAACTTTTGCATTTTCAACTTTATGTGCTTTAAGTCAAAGTATATTATAGTATAAGGTCAGTGTGGGTAAGTCCGTCTAGGCCCTAAGTCCGTCTAGTGGCAATAACTTCTGTTTTTGAATAGCTAGAGCCATATAACTCGGTTGGTAAAACAGTATCATTGAGTTTGTTCGAACTAGTGATAATATATGTCGCTAACATCTTAATGTTGGAAAAAATTTGACAACCAATTTTTTCCGCGAATTTAACTTGAAGTTGAAGTTTGACGTCTCGTCGAAAAATGAAAAAAAAAGGTGTGAATACTAAGGAGTTTTCTGAGTATCTGTGATAACGTAGGCCATTTACAGATTCGGGAATGTATATCTGGTGTCCGATTCAAAAATAACGCATTAGTTTCGTAATTATAACAAATAGAAAAAAACCAAGCTTCGAATGTTATAGTTGGGAAGTCCGTCTACTACACATAAGGCAAGTCCGTCATATGCCGGTCTTGCCTTAATTCCAGATATTGTCAACCTTTTTAGTAGTTCAAATTTTATAATTATTTTATACTGTTTATTCAACTTGTAAGTATTATTCGCCTGTCTTCGAAAGTGAACTCTTTTCAGGGTTAAGCTTGCCTCTGTAAATCTAATCTATTTACGTTTATTTTTCTGTATTTACTTTGTGTATAATAAATATTTAAGTGAAAGATGCACTGGTATGTTTGCAAGAGGACTAGCATCACCTATAAGTATTCTTTAAAAGTTTATAAATTGTGAATACATATTTTGAAAGCATGGAACTATCCAACCTTTTTGTTAGTTTCTGATTTTTTATACCTGACTCATGTAGCATGGCACATCATGTCAGACTTTGTGAACATTTATCGTTTTAACAAAGATCTGGTTTAGAAAATTATCCCATACTCATTTATTTCGTACTGGCCGAAAGTGTTATAAATGTAGCTACAGATCCGGCAATAGTTTGCCACACCATTTCTAAATTCATACATTACATTATTAACGATTACTTGTTTACAAATAAAGATTCTTGTGTATTGATTTGTATGTTATTGACAAAAAAAATCATAAGTGGGTACTTTGTGAAAATGTTTACAACCACTGAAAGTACATCATCAGCAAAGATATGCCGGACTTGCCCTTGATTTTAATAATTTTATTTTTCTTTAAAAGTATACCTTATAGTCACACGTTTAAAACACTTATTTCAACGGCAGCTTTTCATCATTTATCGATAAGGTTTTCATACATATTGGCTCACTAGTTACGATTTTATTGCTACTAGACGGACTTGCCTCAAACTGGTTGGGAAGTCCGTCTAAATGCCTACTTTACAAAAAAATGCTATAAATCTGAAGACAATCACAATTAACCCTACTTTTAGATAGATATAGAAAGATAAATGTAATACCAATATTTTCCGACTACTTAAAGTAACTAATAAATTTTATTTCGATTTTTAAAGTTAAATTGAAATTCAATTTAAGAAAACTATGCCGGACTTGCCCACACTGACCTTACATTAGTATTATTATAGTATACATTAGTATTATACCTGAAACAAACATACAATGACAAAATCATAAAGTTTATAAGACAAAGTCAGAAGCACCAGCTAGTAAAAGATTAGCAATATCATCTAGATCAGTACACTACTTTTTACAGTAATTTCAACACATACCGAACGGGAGAGGAATCTCCATCGTCTGATGAGAAGATGGACACAGGGTCTGATACCTTCCACTCTCAGGACACCCCCTCGGATTCCGATGATCTTGAGAACATCAGGAATCCTCAGGTAAAGAGAACAGCTTGGGAATCAAGGTGGGAGAATAATATCTGCCATTTCATGGGGTATATTTCTCTAGATCACATATTTATAAAATGATGGAGGACTTCGGGTTGATGACATAATTTTATCCCCATTTATTGACAGGCGTCACAGCTCAGTTGGTAGTAGCTCTCGAGTCGTGGGTTCGATCTCCATGCTGAGCAAATGTTTGTGTTATGAACATAAATATATTTGTTCTGTGTCTGGGTGTTACTATGTATCCTATGTATGTACAGATTTCCAAAAAAAAAATGTACTTATATAAGTATTCTATCAGGAATCTAATTCCCATAGTACAAGCTTTGCTTAGTCCTTCATTGAAATGTGTGTTTAATCCCCCAGGTCCTAAGATTGACTGCACCAGGACCAGACACAAATTCCACCAGATCATCAGACTCCGATGACCTGGAGTTCCGTAATTCGGACGACAGACTCCTGGATCCAACCCACACTCCAGATCGTGGCGACAGTAAGCCAGATTTTGACCCGGACGATCGATACCAAGTCCTACGTCTATCGGAGCCAACCAAACCATCGCACAACGACAGCTTAATCACGAAAATGTCAAAATTAAATATAGATTCACCACAAAGTCCGAGAATCAAGATGGTTGAAGCCAAAACTCTCGGTGTCAGCCCCCCGAGGTTCAGTTCAACCCTCACTCTAACAACGTCCCATCCTCTAATGGGGTTAGGCAGTCCGGAATACCCCGACCTGATCCCCAAGAAGGTGCACAAAGACGAGAAGGATCTCTCGTTGTCGAGTATAGATGACACGAATGATACGAACGGTTTCTACAGTCCGCAACGTAATACGTCGAAGAATAATCTATATTTTACTGAGAATTTCGTGACAGCTGAAAGCATCATACCGGAGAGTCCAGAGTTACCGCCAGATGTGGCGCGAGTGAGAGTTGAGAGGAGGAAAATCGTGCCCAAGTTCGAGGGAATCGAGACGCCCCCGCAAAGGATTCTAGGCCGTAACTTCGAGGGCAGTAAGATCGATTGTTCTTTAAAGAAAACTAGCCATAGCACGCCTAAAGCTGCGTATGACGTCACCGAAGAGGAATTTCATTCTGTGAGTCATCATCATCAGTCTGTAGAAGTCTATTAATACTCCCCAAATTTTTTGAGAGTAGGTTTTTTAATCTAGTGCAAAAATGTGATTATATATTTATTACCTTTGATAGGCGTCACGCTCAGTTGGTAGTAGCTCTGCCTTCCATGCTGTGGATCGTGGGTTCGATTCCCACCGAGAGCAAATGCTTGTGTGATGGACATATTTGTTCTGTTCTGGGTGTTACTATGTTTCTACAAAAAATATATAAGCATTCTATCAGTAGTCTAGTTCCCATAGTACAAGCTTTGCTTAGTTTGGGACTAGAGCGCTATGTGAGAATTGTCTATGAGTTTCTTCTAGTTTGCTATGTGTGTAATTGTTGTAGGTAGCAGATTGGAGTGAATCGCCGTCACAGCTGAGAGCCATGCCCAACTTCGAACTGCCTATAGAAATGTCCAGTAGCGTAGGATTACACAATGTAAGTATAAAAATTAAATAAATAATGCTGGACAATCCACACAACATCATCTAGCCCCAAGCTAAGCAAAGCTTGTGTTATGGGTACTAGAAGACTAACATACTAAATACAGTACATTACATAGATAGATATTTTTTTATTATACATATAAAATACCCGGAACACCCGGAATAAATATTTGCAGATCGTACAAACATTAATCGAACCTCAACCTCTGCGTCGCAGGCGAACCTTCGCCCACCGCGCCACATCGGTCGTCGTATTATCTATCTATTACCTATTTTCTGTAAATTAGTGTATTGTGTCTACTAATAAAATGTTTTATCAATAAATAAATAAATTCTTTATTGACAACTAATAAACATACTTACCCCCTATATTGAAAAGTTAGCGTTGACTTTAAGTCATCATTACGTATGGTAATCAATACTTCAAGTCTGCGCTAACTTTTTATAAGATAGCGTTAGCGTTTGAAGTACAATAAGCCCTACGGTTACAATAAGCCTTAATAGGCGGTCTTATCGCACAAAATAATATCTCCCAGACAACTAAATCTATCAATCTAATTTGGAAATTTTTATTGAACCTAGCACTATTTACGCACCTAGAACCTAGAACGTTTGAAGTATATTGACATTTAGAATTTTTATTATTGTGCCTTAATATTACATATTATTATTTTAAGATTATTTATTATTTGTATGTAATTAATTTCAAACACAATTGAAATGTAATTGTTCTGAATAAATTGAAATTGATGTTTCCAGGATTTGGAGTCTCCAGATGTGATATCATCCTCAACCCAAGAGGAGAAGTCTGCGTACCAAGCCCTACTGGACCCTTACACGGGGTCTGTAGCTCTGAAGCACACCCCAAGGAGCCCTAAAGTGCCTATCAGCCCTGCGGTCACTCGGAGGAAAATACAACTGGTGAGACAAAAAAAATAAAAGTTCTGGGACATTTCACACATCACACTCTAGTGACAAACTAAGCAAAGCTTGTACTATGGGTAACTAGATTGCTGATAGAATACTTATACAGTAGAATCTCAATAACTCAAACTTCAGTAACTTAAAATCCTCAATAACTTCAAAAAATTAATATGTGTTCCCTTCCCATCAGAGCCCAAAACCCTTTACCCTTGATAACTTAAAACCTCTATAACTTAAAATATCTTGTGTTTCCCTTGGACTTTAACTTATCGAGATTCTACTGTATTTTTTTTGTAAATACACACATAGAAACACCCTAACGCAGATCAAATATGTTCATCACACAAACATTTGCTCTCAGTGGGAATCGAACTCACGACAGCATGGAAGGCAGAGCTACTACCAACTAAGCTGTGAAGCCTGTCAAATAAATAAATATTAAAGTATTATTTTGTAACATGTTAATATGCCTTCTAGGCTGAACTATGTAGTAAAACCGAATATTGTATTTATTTCATAAACATTAAATATCATTAACATTAACTGAACTTATGCCTTAATTATTGCCTGGAAGACATCGCTTTTACCTATAAGCCCGACCGTGTGTAACCTTGTGTTTTTTTTGTTCTCTGTAATTTCTGTGTGGTGTACCAATATTGATTTATCTATAATTGTATATTCTATTTTTGAACAGCCTGTGGAAGAAGACAGATGTAGTCTGGACAGTTTGAGTGACGCTACATTGGAATCGGACGACGAGCCGATTGAAATCAACGACGGACATCGAACCCACGACCCGTGTGACCAGATCAGCGATGACGACACTAAGCGGTAAGATACTCTTTATTTTGTTACTTTATGCACTTACACTTTTTACTTACTAAATAATCTCTACTCTATTCTATTTATTGTTATAACAGAAATACATCTGTGAAAATTTAAACTCTCTAACTATTACGGTTTATGAGATACAGCATACAGCCTGCTGATAGACAGACCGACAGACAAACAGATAGATTAACGGACAGCAGTCTCAATAATCGGGTCTCGTTTTAGCCTTTGGGTATATATTTTTAGGTTTCCCCTAAAAATCCTTGATACGTAATTAGCATAAAGCTGCACCGATTTCGATAAAACTTTGACAGCGGAGTCTTGGTTAGGTTAGGTCCGTTTTACCCGTTAGTAGCTAGTATGTAAGACGTTTCAAAGTGATCCTTGTGATTTTATTGAATAAATGAATTTTAAGTTTGAAGTTATAGCACCTTAATATTTAATAAGTCATTCGCGGTGCACCAATTTTGATAAAACTTTGCTCACTTGCAGGTCCAAATCTACGAACACAATGAGCTATTCAGACACGATACCTGAATATTCAGCTGCAGAAGAACTGAGCAACGAGCGGGCCTACCTGTCCGTGAGGAACGGAGAACGGAGAATTTGTGATATGAAGGTAATGTTGACGACTGATGTGGCGCGGCGGGCGAAGGTCCGCCTGCGACGCGGAGGTTGCGGGTTCCATTCCCGCCTTGGGATAAATGTTTGTACGATCTGCAAATACACTCGAGAGCAATGAATCCGGGTCACTTAAAGAATCCTAAAAATCTCGGAAACTAAAAATGCTAGGTTAATGCAATAAATTGTATTTAATAGACAATGTAATACTCCTTAAATGAAGGTATTAAAACTTCTTAGTTATTGTAAAGTTATATCATAAAAAAATCAAATTTGAAAAAGGGCCACTTTCGAAGATGGAACTACGAAATTACAGCATTTGGTTTTGCTTTTGTTTGTAATCTGTCATTTATGTGGGTACATAAACCATGTTGATAGTGCTCTATATTCATTATTCAAGCTGAAATTATGTCGCTTACGCCTGAAGAATGCACCAGAATACTTACAATGCTGGAAACCGGCCGGAGTCAGCGCGATACAGCCAGGACTGTCGGTGTGTCGCTGTCAACAGTACAAAGAGTTCTCCGACGTTACGAAGAAACTGGTTCTAACCTACGCAGACCAGGAACGGGCAGAACCAGGTGTACCACAGCACGAGAAGACCGATACTTGGTGAACACCATGCTTCGAAATCGCTTTCTCACAGGAACTGAACTCACCAATCAGTTTCGACGCCTCGGAGGAAGTAACCCAAGTGCATGGACAGTAAGACGTCGGCTTGCTGAATCTAACTTAAAACCCCTTAGACCTGCAAACGGCCCTAAACTGGAGCGTGGGCATCGTATTTCGAGACTAAGATATGCCCAGAGCCACGTAAATTGGAGTATTGAAGATTGGTCAAAAGTTATGTTCTCCGACGAATCAAAATTTATGCTCTACAAGCACGATGGAAGACACAGAGTGTATCGAAGACCAGGGGAAAGATTCAAGCAAGCATGCATCGAAGAAAAAGTAGCCTACGGTGGTGGGTCTGTACTTGTGTGGGCCGGAATTTCTTCTGAAAGTCGCACAGAGCTAGCTGGTGATCATAGAAAACGGCTCTTTAACTAGCGTAAGATATGTGGAAGAAATCCTCAATGATCACGTTGGTCCATTTATGGTCAATTTAGGTGAGGATGCTATATTTATGCATGGCAATGCCCGACCTCATACAGGTAGGATTGTGAATGACTACCTTCAAGAGATGAACATTACTCGTATGGAGTGGCCAGCGCGCAGCCCGGATATCAACCCGATCGAGCATGCTTGGGACGAGCTAGGCAGATGCGTAAAACAACGAAACCCTCCCCCAATCACGCTTCGTGAGCTCAAAATTGCTCTCACAGAGGAATGGGAGAATATTCCCCAAAATCGTATAAGGAACTTGGTGTACAGCATGCCAAACCACGTAAACGCAGTAATGGAAGCACGAGGAGGCAATACGAAGTATTAAAATTCAAGAAAATCGTAATAAAGTTCAAAAATTTCATGTTTCCTATTTTTGTTTTAAGGAGAAATCAGCAGTTTTTTTCTTTATGTAATTTTGTGTTAATAAAATGTATGGTGACTCATATTTTTTTTACTTTCATTTAAGGAGTATTACATTGTCTATTAAATACAATTTATTGCATTAACCTATCATTTTTAGTTTCCGAGATTTTTAACATTCTTTAAGTGACCCGGATTCATTGCTCTCGAGTGTATTTATTTTGGGTGTTCTAGGTATTTATATGTATAATAAAAATATCTATCTATGTAATGTATTGTATTATGTATGTCAGTCTTCTAGTACCAATATACTCTAAGTTTTATACTTAGTTAGAGCGAGTAGTCAGTAGGGAACTTTAATAACAGATTTAAAATAATTAATTACATCAGGCCAGTTACTAAGGTAACTGTTTGTGAATAAGCTTAGTTCTAAGTATTAGCTCTAAGTACCATTGTTTTCTTTTATCTTAAGCCTATTTGAACAATAAAAACATTTAATAACACAAGCTCATCATGTTGTGTGGATTGTCCAGCATTATTTATGTATAATGTTGTGTTGTAGGTGATAGAGCCGTACAAGCGGGTGGTGTCTCACGGCGGGTACAGCGGAGGCCTAGCGCTCGTGGTGTTCAGCGCCTGCTACCTGCCCGACCACTCGCGGCAGGATTACACATACGTCATGGACAACTTGTTCCTGTGAGTACTATTTTTATTTCTTACTAGTAGTACGCCCCGGCTTCGCACGGGTAGCCTATATAAAAAATATCATTATAATATAGCCTATGTTCAGCGCAGATAATGTAGCTTCACAACAGTGAAAGAATTTTTGAAATCGTTCCAGTAGTTTCGGAGCCTATTCGATGCAAACAAACAAACAATCAAATCTTTCCTCTTAATAATATTAGTTCAGACTAGCTGACCCGTGCCCACTTTGATGGGCGTAAGATATTTTAGGTTTTATATAACCTATGACACTCGGCATTAATGTGGCTTTCTATTAGTGAAAGAATTTTTAAAATCGGTTCAGTAGATCCCGTGACAATTGAACAAACACACAAATTTTACTTCTTTATAATATTAGTACATAGTAATATCTTTCCATTTACACCCCCACTACGTTATATGTACATCTCATTTTTGCTACAGGTTTGCTGGAAGAGAAGTCTTATCAGGTTATTGATTTGGACAATACAGACATATGTAAAGAACATAAAAAGCCAACACAATATAATACAAATACAGTAACAGAACATATGAAACAACAAGATATATCAAAAAAAGCTCTGTTACAGATTTCTCTTTCAGCAGTGTATTTCAGTTTGACATTGACATATAAGGTGTCTCAGTCTGCTGTCTCAATAGACGTTTGTGGTGTCTCTCAATAGACGTTTGTGGTGTCTCAATAGACGTTTATGGTGTCTCAGTCTGCTGTCTCAATAGACGTTTATGGTGTCTCAGTCTGCTGTCTCAATAGACGTTAGTGGTGTCTCAGCAGACGTGGTGTCTCAGTCTTCTGTCTCAACAGACGTTTGTGGTGTCTCAGCTTGTTCTCTCAGCAGTCTATTTGACATTGACATTGACGTGTGCGGTGTTGGTTCCAGCTACGTGATCTGGACGCTGGAGCGGCTGGTGACGGAGGAGTACATCCTGGTGTACTTACATGGAAGTGCGGGCCGGCGCCGTCTGCCCACCTTCCACTGGCTGCATCAGTGCTACAACCTCATCGACAGGCGGTACGTACTCACCACTAGTGCAACGGCGGATCCAGGGGGGGGGGGGTCATGGGGGTCATGACCCCCCCTGAGCTGGTTCCAGGACTTAGGTGGACCACTAATTGAACATAATTATTACATTATCAAAATTAAATTATAAGTTCTTGACTTGACCACGACTATGTGACCCCCCCTGGCGCCAAAGCTGGATCGTGAACCCCCCTGGGGCCAAAGCTGGATCGTGACCCCCCCCTGGCCCCAAAGCTGGATCCACCCTTGCACTAGTGCAATATGGCAATATAACGACCATCTTACCACATACAGCGGTCTGACCAAGGGTGGATTTAGCTTTGGCGCCAGAAATGGGTCACATAGTCTGTCCTGGAACCAGCTCAGGGGGGTCATGACCCCCATGACCCCCCCATGACCCAACGGCGGATCCAGGGGGGGATCCGCCGTTGGGTCTGACGATGGGTTCCGATTTAGATCAGTTGAGCTATCTATAGACCGTTGTACATTTTGAAATACTGTAATAGACTTAAATTTGTTTTTGTTGTAATTTAAAATTTTTAGATAACGGTTTATTATACAAAATTCTTAAATTTGATAAGATTTAATTAACAAAAAAGGTTTCTATTATGTTTTGTGTTGCAGGTTGCGCAAGAGTTTGAAGCACCTGTACTTGGTACATCCCACGTTTTGGCTGAAATCCTTCGTGATACTAACTAAACCATTCATTAGGTAATTATGTACATATTTATAATGTTAAAATGTTGCCTTGTCACTAAATACTATAATATTAACTGTAGCGCCATCTATCTCGCTACAAGATAAGCATCGTAGTGTACGCAACAGACCAACAGATGGCGCTGACAAATCCTAGATCGCGCAAACGAAGTTATCGCGGAGTTTGTACATAAGTAATACAGAATACTATCCATCGGTCCGAGCGACCCCGAGACAAAGGCGTGGAAGAATTAGTAGATATAGTATTTGAAACTTAGACGGTTTTGAACATTGTTTTCTTTATAAACAGGTTAGATACCATGATTTGTGCGTTCGACCCGTGATCATGGCGCATGCAACTGTGCCGAAATGTCGGGAAATAATCAAACTCACAAATCATGGTGTAGAATAGAATAGAATAAGTACTTTATTTCAGTTATTATAAAAACTTAATGCTAGAACGTTTAAACGATATAATTATTATAGGTTTAGGTATAGGTTTATTGTACAAGCAGCTTAGTTTGAGACTAGAATGTGATGTGTGCAATATCCATGAATTATTATAGCTTGATTACTAAGATACAAAATAATTAATCAATTTTTCTTTTTCAGTTCAAAATTCTTCAAAAAGATGAGCTACATCAAATCACTAGATGAATTAATGGAGAAAGTTCCTGTCGAACCAAACGCTATTCCCGAGCTAGTGAAACAATTCGATGCGGCCCGCAAGAGATAGACACACACACAAACACACAGGTTTTAATGTTTATAATAATATATAATCATTTGTTAGTAGATAGGATTAGTCGGACGATAACATAAGTAAAATCCTGAATCAACTAAGGAACATTCATCATCATCAACCTATATCAGTCCACTGCTGGACGTAGGTCTCTCTGCAGACGCGCCACTGAGCCCGATCTTCGGCTCTTCTCATGTTGTGTTTGCCAGTTACACTCCTCAGATCGTCGCTCCATCTCGCCGGAGGGCGTCCTACACTACGCTTGCCTAAACGCGGTCTCCACTCCAGTATTCGTTTGCTAAAGGAACATTGGTGAGGTCAATAACTTGTATCTTTCTTCTATTAGATTATGGGTTCTTGATCTTGTAGTACATAGCTATTATTTATTAAAAAAATTCGGCCAAGTGCGAGTCGGTCTCGCCCACTATAGATGCACGATTCCGTACTAAATTTTTTTTGTATGAGATTTTTTTTTTTGTATTTGTTGTTATAGACAGACATATAAAAGAATCCCAGTAATGGAATCAAATTTTACCTTTTGAGTACGGAATCCTAAAAAACATCTCAAAACTCTTAAAAACACAACATATCTACTATGTACCAAATATTCTACTAATTTAATTGCAAACTTAGCTCGGTCCGACTATATCCTACTAACAAGTGTTTAGAAACTCAGTTTAAGTCAACACAAGCTTTATAAACTGTAAGAAATGGAAAAATTGGTGTATTAGCCTTAAGATCTCATCCGTAGGGCCTATTTTAAGGTTATCTTGTCCGGTGACATCAAATATTAGTTATTTAAAAGTAAATTAGTGTTAAAAAGTGTAACATGGTGTCTTTATAGATTAATGTAATAAATTGACAGCCGTCACAGCTCAGTTGGTAGTAGCTCTGCCTTCCATGCTGCGAGTTTTGGGTCGATTCCCATTCCCAAATGTGTGACTATGTATTCTATGTACGAAAAAAAAAGATGAAGACGAGAGAAATGATAGAATACTTACACGTTTTTTTGTGAATACATACAAAAGTATAAAACCAATAATATACTATGATATAGTTTGTAAAAATACCATATTTATTTTGTCAAGTCTTATTTTATTTTTATATAATTTAATATTTGTTACGTCACTGGACGCGGTTTGTTTACACACTAACAGTCTTATTTATAATCTATTGATACAATCATTTTTAGTATAAAAACCACAGAAAAAGTAATATTTCTGGTTGAGCTGCGAGCTCATCCTATTGAATCTCGATAAATAAAACAATAAAAGGTCTTTAAATCCTTTATAGTTAATATACATTATATATAATAGGTTTATAAATAAGTCTGTCTCAGTGTAACCCTATTTAAATCCTAAGAATCTCTTTAAAAAAATCTATATTTCTCCTAAAAATCACATATTTATTTGAAATATTTTTGATATTTTCTTCAAATTATTTACACTAGATTTTAACGTAATTTTCCAAAATAACATTCCATATCGTGAAAACTGTGGTCCATAACGTCACCAAAATTACTTGAGACACGGTAGTTATCATTCATTGTTACTATATCACTTTAAAATGGTCATAATCAATAATTGATTCTATAAAATCACGCGGATCATTTAGAATCGTACACACTAGAGGTGATTCTAGGTGCCAGTTCCACGCGACCAGAGCCTAGAAGAACGGATAACAAACTACGGCCAGTAGCTCTACCAATGAGTATTTACAATCTATACTCGCTAGCGTCTGTAGTTAAAAAAATGTATGAAGATTTGTACAGCGCCTTTAGCGGATAGTTGGGTACTAAAATTCGTCATACTAATATTGACGTAACTACTGTAGTAAAGTCAGGCGATTTTACTGTGACAACTCATGGTAGAGGTACTGGTTCCTACCGTTTTAAATATATAAACTGCATTAGGCCATATTAATGTACCTGTGATAAACGTAAGCAATACATATGCACATTTAAAAATAAACAATTATTGTTAAGATATATATTATTAACTTTTTGTTTCACTAGTATTGTCTGACCACGCTAACTCTGCAAAATTCGGTGAAAACTTATACGGTCTATCTTATAAAAAGTTAGCGCAGACTTGATGTATTGTTTACCATATGTAATGATGACATAAAGTCTACGCTAACTTTTTATAAGATAGGGGGTTAGTTTGTACGTCTGTACTGCAAATGTAAAGTTTAAAAAATATATTTATTACGCAGATATATGTTTTAAACAATAATTAAAAAGAACAAAACCGACATAATCTTTCAAAACACTTCGCGCGATTTGGAATCGACACTATGATGTAGCGACATCCAGTTGTGAAATTTAAACTAATTATACTTGAAATATCAGTGTATTGTATTTTTCTGAGTGCTTGTATTTTCTTCCAAATCTAGTTAAGTATAGCCCGAAAGATGTTATTCTTTTGCAAACATAGCGTGGTCAAAATATCTCATAATATTGGCATATGCGTTAATATTACTTATTAACGCAGACGATGTACAAATTTACGTTTCTGAGGCACCCCACAGCTTACCACAAGTTGTTACATTGCTAAACGAGGATCTGGATGCGATTGCGGACTGGTCCTTGCGTAACGCTCTTGTATTAAACCCGACAAAGTCTAAGTATATGATTCTAGGTACTGAGACTCAAATTAACAAAATTGCATGTTCTCTTGATATAAAAATTCACGGAGAGCAAGTGAGTCGAGTGGATGAGGCCAGAAACTTGGGTATTGTCTTTGATAGTCAGCTTAGATTTGAGAACCACGTTCTTAGTTTGGTGAAATCCTGTTTTTACCGTCTTAAAATTCTTTACAAAATCCGTGATCAGCTATCTGAAAATTCTCGAATCACCTTATGCGAAGCCTTGATTCTCTCGAGGTTGAATTACGGAGATCTTGTGTATGGGCCACGTTTACTCGCAAGAACTCAGAGAGTGGTACAACGCGTGCAAAATGCGTGTTGCCGTTTTTGTTTTAATGTCCCACCTCGTAGTCACATTACTCCTTACTTAAATAATAAATCCATGCTAAATATGGCCTCTCGTAGAGAACTGCACCTCGGCGGGTTAATTTTTGATGTCGTGAAATTTAGGAAACCTGATTATTTACATGCAAAACTAAAATTCACGATCAACAGTAACAGTCGCACAGCTTTACGTTCTATTAGGTCTGCGCTTCTCTATCACAATCATAAAACGGCAGCGTTCACTGGTAGTTTCCGATATATGGCAACGAAGTGTTGGAACAACATCCCCCCCCCAATACGTAATCTTCAAAGTAAGTTTTCTTTCAAAGCAAAATTTAAAACATTACTATTATTAAAACAAAAGGAGGGTATTCCCAAGCACTTCGCTTGCCATTCGCAAGGTTGGAATTGCCAGTGACCATGGAAATTTAATCTTGTGTAGATTTGTGATGTCTTTAGTTTATGCAATCTTTCACTATCTATTTATTTTCAAAACAAACATTTTTCATATTACATACTTATATATAATTATAAAATATACTTACACATCTAATTTTACATAACTTTCATATTATATTTTATATTATATACACATTTACACATTTATACACATCACATTTAATATACATTTCATAGATATTTAACAGGAAACGAACTACTTGTACCTACTTGATGTTGCCTCGTTCAACTTGTCGTCTCAAAAGGTATTAGCTGAAAATCAGTGTTTGCTCTTGAGCAAAATTATGCACTGAGCTAATACCTTTTTGAAGTACCGCAACACACAGAACCTTATGTATTTTCTTAGTAGTGGATGGTGTATCTGCTTTATTTTATTTGTTTATTTTATAGTTTTACATTTAGCTACCATTCTTTCTCCTACTGCTCTTTTATTGTAATTTGTGTGTGTTGTTGTAAGTCAAATAAATGTTATATCTATCTATCTATCTATCTATCTTATTAAATTATTTTAATTAAACATTTAAATGTGATTATTTTTGGTAAAAAAGTCAAAATTCATCTTTAAACTCTATAAAAAAAAGCCGGTCTGATAGCTAAAATGAAAATAAAATGCTTATAAAACGCATTTACTTGTACAGAATTTATATCTAAAATATATTTTGCTATATATTAAGTTAATTTAGTTTTTTTGTACATTTTCTATATTTTATAAAAGTACATTAATTTTTTTTAAAGTCATTTGTTGCCATTTGTATTAGTTTTAAGTAAATAGTGAATATACAATAATATATTGACAACGAATTTCTTAAATTGATTCTCAGCCTTAGATATGTTAAATATCTTGAAACTAACTTCAAAATCTCATTATTTGTACTAAAATAATTACTTATTTTTTATATATTTTAGTATATGATCTGTTTATTTATAGTTTTCAAGTATTTTTTCATTTTAGTAAGTACCTAATAATGTTTTTTAGTTTTTTTTTAACTTTATTATTATTTGGCCAGTATTTGATGTAAAATTATATAATTTATGATAAAAACATGGATAAATAAATAGATAATTCTGTAATATATCTTATTATCAAGATTTGATACAAATACAGAATTATCTTGGCTCGGGTTTTTTTTGTCGGTTTGAAAGGTATGGATGTCAATGCTAGAGAAACTATACTTATGTAAAAAAAATCTTGATTTACAATACAAATTACAAAATAAGAGCTAAAAAGTATGTTTATATAACTGGTTCTATTGTGGTCACTCTACGGTCAATGACCTTAAGGTGTTGAATGTTGCCATAAAAAAATGTGAAAATAAAATGTAAATAAAAATATTTCTATAGAAAAATGTATTTAGAAATATTTAATTGTATTATATTGGTACCTGTTAGTTTGTTTAGAAATAATATAAAAAAATATCCAAATTGTGGCTTTAGTTTTAACCGACTACAGAAAAGGAAGGTTCTTTGTTCAACTGTATTATTTTCAATTCAATGATTTATCTATACTTAGAAAGCAGATTTCAAAAGTATTTTTTTAGATCTTATTAGCAAACTGCAATAGATTAAGTACAGATCACGGCTGTATCTATGGCACAATGTAAATTAAATCATCTTTATATCTTTTTCTCGAAATCCGCTTGGGTTCTAAAGTTAGTGGTTTTTTTTAATTCAACTTGATTTGCTTTCTTCTTAATTTACAAGTTTAAGTCACAATGTGCCATTGTAACAGCCGCGAATAAAATGGTGCACGCCGAATTTTTTATTAGTTTAAGAGATTGGTAGAGTGGACGTCAAACTTTATAAAGATCACGCTATACTTTCTATTTTTATTGAAACTACGTATAGGGCTAGTGGTTTTTTCTTACTTAAAGTACCTACTTATTAAGATCTATATTTATCTATACATTTTACTTACCTAAGAGAGGTTTAAATCAAGTTATAAGAATATTTTATTCTGTTTCTGGGTGTTACTATGTATTCTATGTATGTATTTACAAAAAAAATTTATATAAGTATTCTATCAGCAATCTAGTTCCCATAGTACAAGCTTTGCTTAGTTTGGGACTAGAGAATGATGTGTGAATTGTCTATGATATTTTTTTTGTCCAATGTGATGCAAAATTGACGGTCACTGTATCAGTCTCTTTATTTCACAATAATTCGCTTTAAGTAGCAATAAGCATGAGATGTAGTTAGATAGTTAATGTAAGTGCTTAGAGTCGTATGTTTGTGAATAGTGTTCGTGTGATAGGTAAAAGTTCCATCAAAATTGGTGCAGCAAAATGCTAAGTAAGAAAAAATAGATAAATGTTAAAGATTTTATGTCAAAAGGACATTCTGTTGATAACCAATAGCAGAAAAAGCTCAGAAAACAGTAAAAGATATATTAAAGATAAGATAAAAAAAAACATTTATGTGAATGAAGTACGTGAAGGGTATCGAATCCACACTTTTTTAATCCCAGTCAAGATCACCAGTTTTGACCATTTTTGATGTGAATAAGTGATTTAAACGTTGTCTAACCGTGCACGTCCTCTGTGGACGTTAGCATTTCGCTGCAGCAGTTAATATGTAAAAGCCCATAGTTAAGCACAATTTAGCACACCAGAAGTACAATAATATTTTTAAAGATTTGTATTTTTGAAATTATTCCAAATTGTTTGGATTTTGATGGTATTATTTTTGTATTAACTAAATTTTATAAGTTATTTTCGGTCACTCTGTTTTACACTTAACGCATGCTTAATCATCGCGACATGAAGCGTGTTTTGTATGGAATGTCAGCATTGTCTATTCTAAAACTGTACCTA
Organism: Ecliptopera silaceata; assembly: GCA_932527185.1. Lineage (NCBI taxonomy): Eukaryota > Metazoa > Arthropoda > Insecta > Lepidoptera > Geometridae > Ecliptopera > Ecliptopera silaceata. Next base: position 336,961 of record OW052217.1, on the reverse strand, counting down.
AAGTACGAGGTGCACACACGGATCGCAGAGACGCAATCGATGCATAAACTCGTACTTGGGGTACTACTGATCACTTTACCAACTAGCTTTTAAACTTCAAATATGCTTATTTATTTAAAAATAAGTTACATTTCACTTTGAGATGTGATCCGTTTAAGATTAGACAATATTCAAATATTTGTGTTAAACAAAGTTCACTCAGTGCTAAAGCATGTTATTGTATAAAGTTTGACCCTTATATGTTTGTATAAGAAATATATTGTCTTGCCGACTGAATTGTTCTTGTGTTGTATTGGTTTATTATTACACGCAATGAATCCGTCAATACTGAGTTTTATTTATAAATACCTAATTCAATTTAATCAAAGAAAACTGGTGTGGGACGCAACTTGTGTCGATACCCTTGCACCTTCTCACCTGTCACAGACATCCGTTCGGGCTGGTGCGGCGGCGGATTCGGCCGAGGATCTCAAGAGACGCAAATATGCGGTGAGTTCCCAACCAGTCACACCAAATCCAGTGACACTGTGACTCGTTGGGAAAAAAATTTCCAACGAGTCACACTGTAACTCGTTGCAACTTTATTTTTAAAAAAAGCAGTCACACTTTTGTAACAGTGTGACTCGTTGGGAAAAAAAATTCCCAACGAGTCACACCAATTTATATTTGCGAAAATGAAAATGACTTTTCACTTAAAACTAGGTGTATGTTATTTTATTTATTTTTATCAAAAATGGCAGATATAGTGTATTGGTAGAAAAAAAGTGCTTTGCAGAAAAAGATAACATCCGATATTTAATACTACTCACTGCTTCTATAGTAAAAAAAGATGTGTGGCACTCGGGGACTGCCGCAGTAAAGCTATTGCATAGCATTTTTTGCTGGATTACGCATGCACAGTGTTAGGTTATTTCGTTACGGAATTTCTGGATTCGGTCTCCACGCTCAAGGCCCGCGATAGAAGCTATGCAGTAGCTTAAAAAATTAAAGTTGGAGTGTTTAAGATACTGATAGATAAAACGGTGGTGATGGCCAAGTCCGTAGCCACAAAAGTTTGAGGTCATGAATGTGGTCATGCACGTGCCTTCGGCTTACAAAATACCAATAACTGCATCGTATTTTCATAAATCTTGTAGTTTAGGAAAACTCGATACTTACTTATATAGTCTTATTAATATAATGTATCTTTATTAACTTTTTATTAGTACACCACAAGAAGAAGAAGTACATCGCTCAAATGTATTATAAAATGTACTCATATAAAATAAACAATAAATATTTGCAGATCGTACAAACATTTATTATCAAATACATTTATTTTATTTATTAATCGAACCCGCAACCTCCCGCGTCGCAGGCGGACCTTCGCCCGCCGCGCCACATCGATCGTCATCAAATTTGTTGTAAATAAATATACATGACTAAACATACTAAACTTTTAACTAACTTGATTTAAGTAAACTACGACGAAGCTAACTGAAATGTACACTGTTCTGAATAAACGTTTTTTTTTTTTTTTTTTTTATTGTATTAAGCTATTACATAGCTTCTATCGCGGGCCTTGAGCGTGGAGATCGAATCCAGAAATTCCGTAACGAAAATAACCTAACATTGCACATGTGGAATCCAGCAAAAAATGCTATGCAATAGCTTGACCGCGGCATTCCCCGAGTGCCACACGTTTTTTTTATTATTATTATGATTAATAAAGACATTTTAAAACAAAAAAAAATCTCTAAATGGATACTACAGCGCCATAAGTGGCAGAACAAAAATTCTTATGAGCAACAAATCCATTAATTCTTTAATACAGTTACCTACTTTAGTTTTAATACAGTTTAGTTATTTCTTCAAGTCAATATGGTTCCATATTTTTCAAAACTTTTTTATTTTTTCGTAATTATAAATAAACATATTTAATTTAACTACTTAAATATTTTTTTTTGGTTCATTACACGATATTTACCATTTGTGATATGTAGTATTATAAAAAAAAGCATGCAGTATGTGAAAAAATCATTTTCATTTATAAAAATTAAATAGGTGTGACTCGTTGGGAATTTTTTTTCCCAACGAGTTACACTGTAACTCGTTGCAACTTTTTTTTGAAGAAGATTTCCCAACCAGTCACACTTTCGTAACAGTGTGACTCGTTGGGAATTTTTTTCTCAACGAGTCACAGTGTGACTGGTTGGGAACTCACCAAATATGCAGGTCTCGACATATTACATATATACATATTTGCTCCTCTTGGGGTCGAGACTCTAGGTCCGTGGGGTACCGAGGCCCACCGCGTTTTCAAAATTATTTCTGGGCATCTAGTCGAGGCGACGCGTGACCCGAGGGCTGGTGAGTATCTGGCCCAGCGTATCAGCATTGCTATTCAGCGCGGAATGCAGCCAGTGTCTTGGGTACGCTTCCGATTGGTACTGATTTGGATCAGTTGAACTATCTATAGATCGTTTGCAACGGTCTGTAGATAGCTCAACTGTTTCTTATGTATTTTATATGACAATGTACATTTTGTAAATACTGTATAGTCGTCAGTTTGTTTGTGAATAAAGTAATCAAAGAAAATGAACAAATAAGTAGGTATGTAGAATTTTCCTATCGATAAGAAGACTCCTATCACACATTTTAATACACAAAAGTTATGAGTTGAGCAGGATTCGAACCAGCAAACTTTTGTTAGGGGTAGATATGTAAAGTAAATCTTTAACACTAAAAATGAGTAAAATAAATAAAAAAGATGTATAATTAGTTACTCGTTTATTACATACACATAATCACATAATATAAGTCATACACAATGCCCCTAGTTACATAGATACATTAGCAATCGACAAATCATAATTAAACTCTTAAAAAAATTTAACAAAAGTCGAAAACAAACCAATAATTTAAAAGAATTAGCATTTTTATTTGGTTTTCAATTATCTGAGATTATTTCATTAATTATATAATTCTAAGTTATATTTAGTATAGTATCAAAAATTATATTAGTATGTAGTCTAAATAGTTATAAATATATAGCTATATTCATATAAATAATAACATGCGTTGTTCAGAGTCATTTTAGTCAACAGTATATAATATTTATAATTTTACAGAATAAATATATTGATTTTGCTATTGCTGCCATATTATTTTTAAATATTATTTTATTTATTCTTTGTATATTAAACCATAAATGCAATACTTCAAGTATAATTCCGAACAACGCATATATACGCGAAATTACTACATATAACGTTATGTACTACATTTTAAGACACATATAAGCCCTTAGTACGAACTAAAAGTTCGCGTAAATAGCTACACAGTTATACGAATGAGTAAATAGTTCGAGCCCTAAGTTATATAACTTATGGGTTATATACAAGTGATAACCTATATGCAATATGCAGATTATATATTGTATATAAAATAATTATGTGGTAAGAATTGGTGTTTCAATACCTTTCAGTGGACGAAAACAATTTCGGCAATTATACTCTAATTTATATAATTATACGTAGATTATATGCAGCTGCTAAATACTAGACATGTATATAGATGCATTATTAATTTTAATATAATATAAGCTGGATGTATATAATACTATGTAATAAAGCCGCTCGAGCATCGAAGCTACGCTACCTCGGTCGATGTCACCGTCACTATTTTGCTAAAAATAACAAAAAAATATATTTCATTTTGGTTACATTAGCTGCGAACCCGGGTTAATATTAATTTATAAAAAAAATCACTTACCGCTTAGCTACAACTACATTAATAATTTTAGTAGATTACTTCGAAAACATTGCACCAAAACAAAAACACTACATCTAATGTCACGACGTCCTTCCAAAGATAAAAAAAACATTTAAAAAAAGGTATAATTTTTATAACTATAGCTGAGATTAGTTATATTTTTAGCTACCCCAAGGCTTTGGAGAGACGTCACAATGTTATATCATAAATAATTACATTCGTATGTTATTTAAAAATGGCACATTAGTGGTTTAAGCTATGCAAGGAAATAGTTCATTATATATTAAAATGTATTATATAACTGTACTATTTCATTTACATAAGCCCAGATAATAATAAATCATATAAAAGGCACGTCGAACTTCTGTTGTTCATATAAATGGCACACGCGGCACATTGTATAAGTCATAAGTTCCCAAAATTGGGATAGCACTTTGTGAATTATTTTTCATCAGTTTTGAGTGTGAAACTTATTCCTAATTATACGTTTATTCATAATTATACGTTTATTCATAATTATACACGTGACATCGAATAAGGTTCAATATAAATGTATAATAAGTAATATGACAAGTTAAACATGCTAAAAGGTTTAATTTGTGTTTAAGTGCATTTAAAAGATTAAATAGAATAGTTGAATGTATCAAGTTTCACACTCAAAACAAGATGTTAGAAATAGAAGCCATATTTTATAGTTTTTTTTTTATTTTTGATACATTTTATTCTGAATAATTAAAATGGTTTTTTTTTCTTGGGTTTGAAAACGTGAAAGTTTTAATTACATATTTAAAAACGACATTGTTTCAAAATGTATATGTTTTTGATTTAAAATAAAATGATGTCTTCTATTTCTAAAATAATACTTAACAGTTATAGAATTTGAATATAAAACATTTTAATAATTATTAAGTTAAGGCATTTTGGGGTAAAGTCACATTTTTATAAATATAAAATAATAATATATTTCTTTAGCACCTTACGATTTTCTATAAAAAATCTTCAAAGTCATATATAATAAGAAGTATACTTATAAATCTGAAATTAAATATTTCAATGTGATTTTCACACAATTCAGTGTATAAATAGTTATTTAAGGCAAAATACGTGCTTTTCTATAATATAAAAAAATCTCTACAAAGTTTTATGCACAAACATTTAATTGACCGCGCTTTTTCGCGGCAATAAAACAACTGTCACAATGACAGCTGACACACGAAGCGTTCGACACAAGCAGGTTAGTAGCACACGACGCGAACCTTAAAAGTTGCCAAACTTCTTGGTGACCGTGGAGCTGGTCTCAGACTTGTGGGAACTGGTCATGATGGACTTCTTCTCGATCGTCTCCGAGGTGATGGTGGACTTGGAGAACTTCTTATCCATACTGTCGATTTCCTTCACAAGATCCGCCGGCTTCTTGACCTTAGTGACGTTCGTGGAGGTCTGGAAGTCTGAAGATTGGAATTCGGAGGGTCTCATGAACGAGCGACTGGTGTCGGAGCTCATTTTGGACTCGAGGGTGTTGAAACGAGAGTCTAAGGTGCTGTATTTGGAGTCGTTGTCGAAGGATTTGGACAGTTCGTCGATCCCCTCGAGTTTGATCGGCTCGTACTTGGTGCTGGTGCTTGTGGTGGTGAGATTAACTGGCGAGGAGCTGTATATCTTGGTTGTTGTGATTTTTTGGGTTCCGTTCGGGATCTCCTTGACCTCGGTGGTGGTTTCCTCCGTGAAGTTTGGACCTCCGTAACTATGCGTTTCCTTTCCGTAGGGAGAGGAAATCCTATCATAGTCCGGTGTCGCCGCCTTCACTAGATCTGTGGACGTCGCCTTGTAGTCTCTGTCGAACTTGGGAGTGGACGTGAACGGTGATTTGATTTCCTCCCGCGTTTCAACCTTGGAGAATTCCGTTTTGGGATAGCTCTGGTAGGATTCGCTCTTGACTGTGAATTCAGAGTGTTTGGTGCCTCCGGGGATCGCTTCGGTTGACTTGTGATGTTCGGAGAACGTTTGTCCGAGACCGTCCGAGGGTTTCTTCAGGGTTGAGTATATGGGCTCCTTGGATAGCTCGTCGAATTTCAACTCTCGGGCGTTGAACTTAGGGCTCATGGGAGACTTGGGGGCGTCGTAACCGAATTTCTGCTCCTGCTTACTGTATTGACTGTAATGAGTTTCATTTCTCTCAGTTTTGGAGTATTCGTTCTGTGCGGGGCGCGGGGTGTCGTATAGGCGAGTTTCGTAACTGTGGATGTTACATATTATTAGTTTTAGTTCACCATTTGTTTTTTGATATCCAATTTATCTAGAACACCAACACCGGCATGCCATGCATTAGATTTGAGACCAAGTTAGTTGAGTGTTACCACAATCGTCAATAGTGAGGTGCTTATATAAATATTTTGTATTTTTTTGTGCTGAATTTGATCCATTTGAGATATTTACCCAGGATTGCAATTTAGAAAAATGTTTATTACAAATAGACAACGAAAATGTGATGAAAGTTGTGTTTGATCTGTTTCGTTTATTAATCAAAGTAATATTTTATAGTTTAAACTCATTGTAGAAAATTATATGGATTTAAATTATAATTATATTTAAAATATTCGTTTCAATAGTTCAACATGATTCGACTCCTATAATTAATGAAATATAAAATAATTATGTAATTTATGCCCAATATACCGAATACATATAAGGTTCCAAAGTATTTCGGTTAGCACACACAAATTAACATGTCTTTCAACCAAATTCAAAACAAAATTACTGATTTTCCATCTAATTTCTTTATACCGCCAATTTTAATAAATTAAATTAAAAATATATTTAAATGAAAAGAGATCACAATTTTTTTTAATCAAATTCGAAACCAGCAGATCAAACACAGCTCGCCCCCAGTGCTAGAATAGTCTATATAAACGAACCTACTCCCTAGGCTCGCCGGTACCGAGCGAGATCCGTCGCGGCGGCGGGGGCGGAGGCCTACTTAGCTTCTGCAGCACCCTGGCCTGACTTTCGGAGGGACCCTCCACTAAGTAAGCCATCCTGACCTCGGGCAGTTGGAGAGACCTCACAACTACTGACTCGTCCATGCTCGAGCTACCCATGCGGTTACGGAAAGATAAATATTAATTAGCGGGCATTTTGACCAAATTATTTAATAATATTTTGCCTACATTCATCTGTTTATTAGATTTTACACAACACTATGTATCTGTAAAAAATATTCTCATTATCTGAAGTTCTGGAAGAGTAGGGGGGACCTTTGTCCAGCAGTGGGAAAGTATAGGTTAGTAAAAAAAAATTATCTCTAAATGTGTATAAAAATGTAACTGGAGAATGTAGGAAGGCCTTTGTGTGCCCCTGTAGTGGGACACAATAGGTTTTGATGTATTTTTGTGTAGTATTCTATCAGCAATCTAGTTTCCATAGTACAAGGTTTACTGAGTTTTAGACTAGGGTGTAATGTGTGAAATGTCCAAGACTATTTATTAAATAAAAAGACCGCTTTTGATTTATTCAGTCTCTGGTCGCGTGGAACTGGCACCTAGAATAATCCAGTACTTATATAAGACGATTAGATATGTTTATTTCTAGTTCCCATACTACAAGATTTGCTTAGTTTGGGACTACATGGAGGTATGTAATGTTTGTGAATTCATTTTAAATAAATATTTTGGTCAAAATAGAAAATGCATTAAAAGTTTAGAATATTAGTTTTGGTGCGAAATTTTGCTTTCAAAAGTAAATTTATTGGAATTACTTCAGTCATATTTTTGTTAAAAAAACTCATACTTTAAAAATATTAGTTAAATATTAGTTAATATAGTCCAGTCAAATTATGGCTAAAAACGAGTTAAATAAACATGAGCGAACACAGTTTGGGGACTTTGAGGATCGATAGGGGGGTGTATTCTGAGCATAAATTCCAATTTGAGGGGTTGTACTGAGGTCAGCTCAAGGTCATTTCTATGGAAACGCGTTTCATTCGATATCTCGAGAATGGTTGGTGTTAGACGAAAAATTGTTGAGACCTTTTCTTTTCCAAACTAAATTTTTTTATTTGAAACTTTTTTTTGTAATATTAATATTTTTCAACTTATTACTCCCGCAAGGCAAAAATTTTACTTTTTTTTCCATTTTTCGTCGTTTTCTCCCCAACCATTCAATTTTATTAAATTTTACCGATCATCAAAGTGTAGATCTTTTAATTATGAACAGTTTTGTCCTTAAACTTTTTTCCGTAGTGCCAATACCTTCGGAGTTATATATTACTTTACCGATATATTATTATTTTTATAAATTATTTTTCTATCAATAAATGTGTAAAACAGTTTTAATTGTTAATTTACTTCTTACCCAAATTAACCCAAAAATTTACCCAAATTAAATACTTAATTTTTAAATAGTTTAATCGATTGACCTTTTTATATTGCGACAGTGGCGCGGATTTCGCTCGGTAAAGTAATATATAACTCCGAAGGTATTGGCACTACGGAAAAAAGTTTAAGGACAAAACTGCTCATAATTAAAAGATCTACACTTTGATGATCGGTAAAATTTAATAAAATTGAATGGTTGGGGAGAAAACGACGAAAAATGGAAAAAAAGTAAAATTTTTGCCTTGCAGGAGTAATAAGTTGAAAAATATTAATGTTATAAAAAAAAGTTTCATATAAAAAAGTTTGTAAATTTTGTTTGGAAAAGAAAAGGTCTCAACAATTTTTCGCCTAACACCAACCATTCTCGAGATATCGAATGAAACGCGTTTCCATCGAAATGACCTTGAGCTGACCTCAGTACAACCCCTCAAATTGGAATTTATGCTCAGAATACACCGCCCTATCGATCCTCAAAGTCCCTAAACTGTATTCGCTCATGTTTATTTATTTCGTAATTTGACTGGACTAATATATTGAGTTAGAAATTAGTTTTAATTTAAAAAAGCAGAAGTAAAACATCACACCAAAAATAAACACAACTTCAAACGCGAACAAAACAGGAAAAAATACTAAATTAATTAAATAACAACAAATCAATATGTACAGAACGATGTTTATCTCGCGGCAAGGGGCCAAGCCACGCAAAACACAATAATATCTTTTCTTACACAAAATAACACGTTTTTTTACACAAATTTATATATTTCTTTATCTCGTCAATGACTTACTTATTCGTCATCGTTCTGTCATTAGTTGTAGTACGAGTATCTCTGCAAACGAAATTTAATATGATTATAAAGTTATTTTTACTGCATTGGTCGATTTAGTTAGACCATATTTCACAAGTACTACAGATTTAACTTAAACTTAAATTTTTCGTGAAAAATCTGTAATAAATATGTAATATAAAAAAATATTTTGAGTTAGAAGTAATAAGAAAAACTGATATAACATAAGTATATTTTTTAAAATTTTGAATTTAATTTGGTTTGTCATTTAAATCGTTTATTTGAAAATAACAACAACTAATCAAATCTAATAAATTTTAAATGATATCTAATCTAATTAAACCAATGCATAATTATCTAAACAGAAAGACAGTGAACAGAATTAGCAAGAACAGGTCTGCGGGTACAATAGAATCAACATTACAGATTTTCAACAATAACCACAACAGAACTAGTGTGCTGAAGGTTAATTATTGTAAGTTTCACTACATAAAGCTACTACTAATACAAGTTGTACCAAATGTTTCAAGTATTGTGGGTTCTTTTGATACACCTTGTAGATATTGAAAATCTGTATTACATTTTAGCAGTCTAACGGCCGGTTTCTCGAACGATGATCAACGAAAAAATCAAATAATTATTATGTGTTAAACTCGGATCAATCGTGATTTGGGTTTCCAGAAACCGGCCGTAATAGTACTAGGTTTTGTACTAGTTTAACTATTATATTAAAACTGAAGCTTAAAGCATGCCGACTACGAGTTTTGTAGAAATTTACACAAAAAAACATTTTCGTGATTTCCGATTTTCGAGTTTATTTTTGGTCAACTTACATCAGATACAGGTCATTGACCGGAGAAAAAAAAAACTTTTATACTATATTTTTTGTGTAAATTTCTAAATTTTCATTAAAACATGTTCAAACCTCATAAATATCCACAGGATGTCCAAATAAAATATATCTAAACTTATTTATAATATAAATTATAGGCACGAATCATAAGTATCCAAGGCACTCGTAGACTGTTATAATTATTATTTATAATAACTTATAGTTTAGTTATAATAACTATAAACCGTGGTCCAAAGAGCAGCGTGTAGGAAAAGCAAAGTAGTTATAAAAAGTTGTGAAGAAATATTATAATTATAGAAATATAATATAACTGAGCGTGTCGTATATTAAAAAAAAGAAAATTTATGATAATTTATTAAATTTTTTCGTTATAAAATAATGCTTTTAATCTAGTTTTAGTATTTAGTAAGTCAGGAAGTAACTTAGAAAACTCTTTTGTTGACTTATGAAAGTCAGTAAAAAAAGCATTGACAATATATTGACACTGATGTCAACTATATTACGTACCAGTGTGGTGAAAGTACCAAAAAATGTAAGTTTTAATGACACTTTGCATATAATCTGCTTGACTAATTTAGATCTTCAAGATTTTTGATCTTCAATCATAGATCTAGTCCGGTTTCGAAAAACCTCCGAATAAATAGAACTGGAGTACTACATACTACTATCTTGCCCCGATAAAATAAGATTAAATAAACGCGGACAAGTCGCAGTCGGAAGCATGTTTAAAATATACGACACGCATATTAAAGTCTCAAAAATACTTTAAAAGACTTACCGCGTTGTAAATCCTTCGTAGTTCTGTTTCTCGTCCGGTCTGAAGCTCGAGAATGTGGGACTTGTCACTGTGTACCCCTTATCTTCACTACGATAAGAGTTCTGCGAGTAACTGCCATTTCTGTCCGGATTTGGCGTCAGATTCGACACGTTTTGCGTCAGATTTGACACGTTTTGAGTCAGATTTGACACGTTCTGCGTCAAATTCGACGTGTTTTGAGTTTGTGTGTAGTTCTGCGTGCTCTGGCTGTACTGATTTTGATTGGGGTGCGGCGAACCGATAGACTGGTTGAGTTGGGATACATGCGAGCTCAGATTCGTTGCGTTTTGTGTTGTATGCGGCGAGAAAGTAGAGTTCGGGGAATATGTGGTGTTCGCGAAACTTGACGTGGGGGACTTTAGTCTGCGAAATTAACAAAAATGCGTTAGATCATCATCATCAACAACATTGGTCCACTGCTGGAGCAGAGCGTTAGATAAAAGTAACAATAACCAAAATCTTTCACAAAAACTTATATTTTAGACTTGAATATTTTGAAACTGTATAATTGACTTGAACATTCTAAATGATCATTATGATTTTACGGAATCGAGAATATTAGAGCATGCTTTGAACTAGAATCGATATATTGATACTAATTTTGTTAGTTGTTTATCCGTTTAACGAATGTTTAAACAAAAATAGATCTAACAGCAATTTAGTTCCCAATTCACACATCACATTCTAGTTCCAATCTAGAAAATGTCCATAAATAAGTATTTGTTTATTTATTTGTTCTGAATAGGAAACCCACGACATGGAAGGCTGAGTTGCTATCAACTAAGCTGTGTTGTGACGCCTGTCCGAAGTCCGAAGGTGTCCGTACTATACGAGTAGTTAGTTACCTCTGTTGGTAGTCGTGTCCGGGCCCGTCCGTGTCCGTATCGTCTCCGGACGCGTCTCCTCGTAGCTTGTACTTGGCTTGGCGGATGGCGGTCAGTCGGCCGCGAGCTTCTTCTAGCTCCTTCTCGATGCGAAGCACTTCAGACCTGTTCATTACATATTGTTAGGTTGCTGGTAATACCACCTAATAAAGAGGCGCGTTTTTTCTCTTACTCAAAACGTGTCAAATCTGTCGCAAAACGTGTCAAATCTGTCGCAAAACGTGTCAAATCTGACGCCAAATCCAAACAGAAATGGTAGTTACTCGCAGAACTCTTGCGTCACGCCGCTGGCTTTGTTAGGCGTAGATTTTGTATTAGTGGAGGCTTTGTTTTCGTCACGTGCAATTGTACAGCTCTAATTATAGTTATTGTGACTAGTCTGAACTGAGGTTTCGAGATATGATAGATTTGTTTCTTTTCGGTTACGATGGCATCATCAGAGTCGCATGACCCTGATTGTGTTTTAAGAAGTAAAGGTTGTGGGGTGGAGAATGTACATGTGTGTCGGGTGTGGGGGGAGTGAGGTTGAGAGAGTGTGTGAGTGTGTGTGTGTGTGAGTGTGTGTGTGTGTGTGTGTGTGTGTGTGTACCTGGCGTCGATCTCCTGCGCGATGCCGCCGACCATGCGTCGGTTGAGCACGAGGCTGCGCTCCTCCTCGCAGTGCATGGCGTCGCGCGCCGCGCGCACCAGGTTGTCGGTGGAGCGGATGACGGCCGCGCCCGCGCCCTGCAGGCGCCGGGTCGACTCCGAGCTCGGGTCTGCTTTCACCTACGCACATACATTATGTTAGTACGCAATACTGTGTGTTCAGATCATGTGATGATGCGTTCCTTGGAGATGAGACAGTACGTTGCTATGAGACAGTGTCTTGCAGGTGAGACAGTTGGTTGCAGATGATACAGTCGGTTGCAGATGAGACAGTCGGTTGCAGATGAGACAGTACGTTGCTATGAGACATTACGTTGCTATGAGACATTACGTTGCTATGAGACAGTGGGTTTGCGGATGAGACGGTACCTTGCAGGCGACGAGCAGCTGCGCGGTGGAGGCGGCGACGTGTCGTGCGGCGGAGACGAGGCGCTGCTCGGAGGCGGCGCCGTGCACGAGTGCGTTGGCCGCCTCCACGAGCGCGTGCGCGGCCGCCGCCACGAGGCGCGCCGCCGACACCAGCCCCTCCGACCACTGCCCGTCGTCCGACGACACGGCGGGCCGCGGCGCCACCTTGCCCTGCGCGCACGCAACAACACACTATTGAGAACACTTTGTACAGATACCCACTACACTTGAACATGACTCGCTGTTATAGCACTTTGCGTTATAGCACAATCTGTAAAGGAGACCATTCACGTTTCATACATTGTTGGGCCCAAAACCGGAAGTGCCGGCCAATGCGAAAAAATGTTTTTAAACTGTAGTACACCTTCACCTGACTATTTGTTACTATGGCCGTATACCTGTGGAATGACTATTTTAGCTGCTATCGGAGTTTGAAATATTATAAATGATACTAATATAACTACGAAAATACATTAATTGTTACTATTTAAAAATGTCTCCCGACCTTTATTTATTCATTTACAATTATTACCTGTGACACCCGAGCTGAGCCCAACCCTTACCTCCCCCTGCCCCGCGCTTCTGCTCCCCTCACTTATCTTTAAACTAGTTTTTTTTGTACTCTGTCTATAGCAGCCCTACCTAAATCGGCAAACCAACCCATTGTTTAGTTAGTTATCCATGGGACATTTGTTGTATCGGACGTCTACTCTGTACTTATACAAATCAAAAATAGTTGTGGTGATAATATTATTGTCTAGAATGGATCAAAGATTGTGTATTACATGTCGTGAACCTGTGCAATATCGGAGATGGTACTCTTGGGATTCGAGAGAAGATGGATACGTTGATATCGCGCAGATTATTATCCAAGAATTAATCGAACAGCAGGTATGTGATTAGTTTCTTATATTCTTTAGATTATATGTGAACTAATACTTATTGTGTGAATTGAGAGTTAGTCGCGATTGATATTATTTTGTTATCACTATATAAATATATCTTATCGGCCAAGTTTTTGCATTAAAAGACTCAACTCTATTGTATTCAAGTCAAGTTCTCTACTGTCTATTGTAGTGTAGCTCAACCGTCGTAAACTCAACCAGCCAGGTGAGGTGTCGCGTGCGTGTGTGTGTGTGTGTGTGTGCGCGGCATCCATCAGGAGGGTCGAGTTTACAACGGTCGACCTATAGCTTTACTATACTAAGAAAGGCTTTGTTATTATTAACGCGCTGTCACATGCTAAACTACAATATTTGTGTGAGCCAGGTATAATCGCAATGATGTTGTTCATTATTGAAATCGGGCTACCTGGCCAGGTACTTTTTTGAATTCTTAGAAAATATTTTCTTGTTTTGCATAATATATACACAAATAAGATATAATAAGACTGGCAGCGCCATATTACGATTACGATTAGCATAGAAATGGTAAATATTATACAGATGAATAATGCTTTTAACTGTATTTTTTTTAGATGGAGCCCACGGACTTTATTTGCCGGCCATGTTGGCAAAGAGCGGAAAGATCATATCAACGACTGCAGCGAGAAAGATCTATTGAAGTAGGTGATGATGAAGAAGAAAGACCTAATGAAGTACCTGAGCCACCGAATGAAGCTAGAGAACCTACTTTGATGTTGCCTGGTTATGTTAGAACCCCAAACACTGGACGTACTTGTGTTTTTCAACATTGTGAAAATGAGTCAAGACATCGTATTCCGGAAGCTATTGTCCTCCGATGTCTTATTGGTTACAATCTTGTTATATCCAATGCAAATAGAGTCTGTCAAGAACATCTTCACCAGAACATATGGCACGAGTTAGCAGTACAAGAAAATCTAAAACAGGATTTCTCTGCTGATCAAGTTGTTTGGGCTTTATCAGTGATGAGGACACATATCAGTCTCTCTGTGTTAGATTTTGAGAATTACGAAAACATAGACGCCAGGGAACTAAGCACATGGACCGGACGAACGCATGCCCAGTTTGCCGATATTCTTACAAAGACTCCAAGTCTCAACGATAATAAGAGGAAAAACAACATCTTAGCAGCGTTGTTAGTAAAGCTTCGCACAGGAGAATCAAACGCTAGACTTTCAGTTATTTTCAAAACGAGCGAGTCCACATTTTCAAGAATGTTAAAGATTGGTCTCGACTCGTTTCTTGCAGATTTTGTCCCCCTGCATCTAGGCTACGCTCACATGTCTCGCGAAGAAGCCATACAGAGAAACCTTACCGTGCCAGAAACCATTTTTGGTAATCCAGAAACTCCTTTGGAATACAGAAAACTGATTGTTATCCTTGATGGTACTTATATATATGTACAAAAAAGTTCCAATTACTTTTTCCAAAGAGATTCATACAGTAATCACAAGTACAGGAACTTAGTGAAGCCATTTCTAATCGTGTGTTGCGATGGACGTATAATTGATGTGTCTGGGCCACATTCAGCGCGTACATCTGATGCGACAATTATGAACGAGATTTTAGAAAATGAAAACGTTGATGGTGATTTCATGAAGATGACGTTTTCATCGTAGACCGCGGATTTAAGGATGCAGTCCCTAACATGGAAGCACACGGCTACCAAGTACATATGCCCGAGACAAAACACCGGAATGAAACCCAATTGACAACTGAACAAGCAAATAAATCACGTCTTATAACGCTTTGCCGATGGGTCGTTGAGGTCGTAAACGGGCGTTTCAAAAGAGATTTTCGCCTCTTACGAAATGTGTATATTAATTGCTCTCTAGAAACAATGTTTTGTTATTTTAAAGTTGCTGCGGCCCTAATCAATGCCTATCATGTTTTGATAGAGGACAATATCCACGCCGAAACATTTTTAGAAATTGTCGAAGAAAGGATGAACACCCCAAACACAATGGCCAGCCTTGTAAACAGATACAATTACAATAGAAGGAGAGTTATGTTTCGTCCCATTTCTGCTGAACTCCCAGAAATGAGTGACCTGCCGCGACTAACTGAAGAGGATTTGACATTGTTTGGTATTGGCTCATACCAATTAAAGCAAGCTAGGAGTTACTATGGCGAACACATAAAAAATGACGGAGTTTTTTCAATCGAACTTGGAGACGCAATACCTCAAGAGCATTCAAGGGAGCTAGGCGAAAATCTTCATATTGTTAGGGCACGAATACAATCCCGGCACGTTAGTGCCAAAACCTACAATGTTTATATAGGTTTTGATATAACCTTACATGGCCGACATTCAATCAGCCATTACTACTGCACGTGCAATACTGGCAAAAGAACAGTTGGCTGTTGCTCACATGTGATGTGCATTGTGTGGTTTTTAACCTATGCGAGGCATAATCCAGATGCAAGACGACCTCCAGCCATGGGTTTAGAAAACATTTTAGTTAGACCGAATTAGATAAATAAGCACTGTAAACATATTTGAAGAGTAAATAAACGATTTCCACTGATTGCGACTAGGTTTTTATTATTTTATACTATATTACATATAAGTATATACCTAATTAAATATATACGGCTATTATTTAGCAAGGTTATCTCTGAGTCGATTCATTCAAAGGGAAGTAATATTATTAATTAAAATAAAATAAACTCTAACACCTATAGCACATACAATACTTGTTATAAAAAACCGCCACCATAGATAAAAATGTTGCAATTGATCATCTATTTTATATATATAGGCTAAAAAGAAATTATTTTTTGCCCCTAAATGTATGTAAAACCAGATATTTCAAACTCCGATAGCAGCTAAAATAGTCATTCCACAGGTATACGGCCATAGTAACAAATGGTGAGGTGAAGGTGTACTACAGTTTAAAAACATTTTTTCGCATTGGCCGGCACTTCCGGTTTTGGGCCCAAAATGAATGGTCTCCTTTGTAATGCAAAGTTGTACTTTACACAGATTGGGGCGTCACCTTGCCCTACACATTACACAAGAACACAAAGTTAATTATACATAACACTTAGCACAGATACCTTTGTTGTATGAAAGTGAGTTGTGTGTGTTGTACTTTGACACAATCTGTGTGCCAAATTGTACACAAATTCAAACATCACCTTGCCCTACACAAACACACCCTAACACACTATTATAAACAGATAACTTTATACACAAAGTATTACTAAAAGTAAAAAGTAAAATATTACTAAATTTCAAGTATAAAAGTAATGACCTTTAGTCGTTTCCGAGCCACTTATTAAGAGCCTTTACGCACTGTCGACTTGTCGCCGGCGACCAAAAACCTATTTAAACTGTAGTAAGTCACAGTCGCCAGCGACCGAGTCGAAGGGGTGAAGTTTCCTTCAAGAAAACAATTTGAAATGGATAGTAGAAATAGATAAAAAGTAGTTAATAACAGTGTGTCTGAGTCTAGATAGATGGCGCTAACATTAGTATATAACGTTACCTGGTCGATGAGCTCCCTCTGCGCAGTGGAGGCGGCGCGGACCAGCGCGGAGGTGGCCGCTATGATGGACTTGGCGGCTTCCAGGATCATCTCGTCGAAGTTCAGGCTTTCATCCGCCTCCTGCAGACACACTACGCTTACTATGTGTTCTACAACTGTGTACACTCTGACCGACAACATATACTACTGACAGTACACTCTGACCGACAACATATACTACTGACAGTACACTCTGACCGACAACATATACTACTGACAGTACACTCTGACCGACTAAATATAGTACAAAGAGTATATTGTACTTTTTTGAGAATATTTTTTACAACAGAACAAGCACAATGTCTATAAATTACGATTATTTTTATATGCATATAAAACTTATGGAATAATAATCAAGTTCTTCTTCTTCTTGCGTATCAATTGAATACAACATCAATTTGAAACATAGTTCATGTAAGAAAACTATACAACAAAACCTTCCCCAAAAAAAAAAAGTATATTTGATATTTGTTTTATTCTTCCTTAATATTTGTTATTGTATTATATTTGTTTAGTTTAATCCTCATATAATTAACGGACTCTAAAAGTTGTTCCATCTTCTGTGTTCTTGTCGCAATGCTGAGGTAGCCGCTATCATAGTGCATATGTTTGATTCCCGGGTGATATCAAAACAACCAAGAATATCAAACATATCTCAATGACAAGCGGCAATTCTGCTTCTTCTTTCTTCTGCGTTCTTCGTTTGTTCTATAATTTTATCTTCCGTGAAGATCTTGATGTTTTTTTTATACAGAGACTGAATGCTAATTTTAAGAATTACATACAGAATGTCGAAAACTGGGTGTCAAGCGAAATCATTTGCTTGAGGTTTAGTTTATTTATTTAAAAGTAAATAAATAATGCTGGACAATCCACACAACATCATCTAGCCCCAAGCTAAGCAGAGCTTGTGTTATGGGTAAAGAAAATAAAAAGACTGACATACTTAATACAATACATTACATAGATAGATATTTTTATACATATAAAACACCCAGTACCTCTACCATGAGTTGTCACAGTAAAATCGCCTGACTTTACTACAGTAGTTACGTCAATATTAGTATTACGAATTTTAGTACCCAACTATCCGCTAGAGGCGCTGTACAAATCTTCATACATTTTTTTAACTACAGACGCTAGCGAGTATAGTAAAAACTCATGGTAGAGCTACTGTACACTCGGAACAAAGTAATGTAGTACAAACCTGTACTTGTACGCTCTTCCTGGGTCGGAGAGACTCCAGTTTCTTGGCGGCCGCGTCAATCGAAGCCGCCGCACCCAACAACTCGCTCTCCGCTATCACTGTCGGGTCGTCCGGGTCCACCCAGTCTGAACCTGACCAATATTATATTAATTAAACATAATATGTATATGGATGTGAGAATTAACATATGATAGGGGAGGAAGAGAATATATTTTATACTACACCTGCTCGGAAAGTACCTTGATACTTTATCAAATTTACGGTAGAAAGTACGTCATTGCATATCGAACAAATATGCGGCGAGAAAACGCATCTGAGCGGGAGAGAAAAGTGTATGAAAATCCATTTCTTACGTGGTTTTTCTTTTTTAATTTTGGGTAAGACTATGCGCTGGTAACCTAAATATCAAAAGCCAAAAAGTTTTTACAGTGAGTTTTTATCTCCAAGTTCGCAAAATGACACTGGCCACTAGCTGTGTGTTGGATGGTGTCAAACAATTTGAAAAAATAACATGTTTTATTTTCCTCGTAGGTGTAGTATAAAGCACTATGTATCACTCAAGAAAAAGTGCGATTCCCGATCTCGGGTGTTTTAAACGACACCCTCGACGGTAATCGGTCACTTTCTCCTCTCGGTGAACAATGTACTAGTGTATCCCACTTAGCGTGGGATAAGAGCAGGGAATGATTTGAATATGTGAATACAGTGGACGCTCGGTAATCTGGCTTCGGTCTACTTCAGCGCCTCCTGTGATTAAAAATCCGGCCTATACGGACTATTCCGGGAAGGCAGCCGATTATATATATTGACAATATTATGGTTGCAAAAGGCCCGAAATATTCAGGTTTAATAAAAACATATTTCCTTCCTTGAAGAAGTTCAGCTGGTGCTATAATACCATCGCCACAGATCTGCTAATGTCGGCATAGGCCCCCCTAGTGTACCTATAAGCAGTTTTTTTAAGCCGTGGCTATAATATCAACGACTGTATGCGCCTCTAAGATCAGGGAGGCCCCCCAGTAGTCACCTCTCCCCCACAGGCCGCTAAGACCTCGCTTGTAACGCTCTATTGCATCAGACAATATGTTGTCTGATCCATTAGCCACGTGTTCGTACCTTTAAGCAGTTCAGCCGTGGCGATGATATCGGCGACGGTGTGCGCCACCGACCGGCTGAGGTCGGGGAAGGCCCCCCGCGCCGCGGCGTCCCCCCCGCAGGCTTGCAGCACGGCTTGCAGCAACGCGCGGTACGACGCAGCGGCGGCACGTCCGCACTCCACCGTGCGCTGCTGCAGTTCCGCAGACTCCGCGGCATGAGCTGCGCCCTGGAAACGTTATTATAAGTTAATTAAAGTCACTCTGGTCCCATTGCACGGCAAAGGCCGTTCCGTTCTTGTTGAAACACTTTTAATGAGATCTTTATACACAGTTTTACAATAAAAGATTCTTATTATTTTTCCAGATTGTTGTAGTAAAAAAATTAAGATGATGACTTATAATGAGTACCATTAGAACGTCACACTTTGTCTTCTACAGTTTAATCAATTGCCAGTATTATGACATGTTCAATAGTTGCCACAAAAACTGTTTAAGAACATGACGCCACCGGTTTTTAGCCTTTGTTTTACCAATCTCTCATTATAACCAATTTGTCCGAAGATCAAACAGTACCCAGTATTATGACTATACACATAACCAGCTGCAATTCTGGCAGTAGCCAGTATTGTGGCATGCTTTATCCAAAACTCTGGCAATAGCCAGTATAGCCTACCTTGCACGACACGAGTAGATCCAATACAGTCTTCCGGCCAAGGTTGGCGGCCGCAGTCAGTTGGTCCTGTTTGTTGGCGTTGCCAGCCGCCACGGCTCTGGCAGTTGCCACGGTCATGGCTCGCGTGCAACGGATCAACTCTTCCGGACTCGATGATGATTTTGGTTGTGATGGGGACATTAGCACCTGGAAAATATAAATGTTTTAGTAATAAATTGAAATTAAACCAGTTCTAATATAAGTGGTTGCAAATGTTGTGTTGTATGTCTTGTACAAATGTTGGCGACCAGTTGGTAGTAGCTTTGCCTTCCATACTGTGTGTCGTGGGCTCGATTTCCCAGAGCAAATGTGTGTGATGAACATAAATATTTGTTTATTTTTATTTATTTCTTTTGTTCTGTTTCTGGGTGTTACTATGTATTCTTTACATTAATTTACAAAAAAAATCTATCAGCAATCTAGTTCCCACAGTACAAGCTTTGCTCAGTTTGGGGCTAGAATGTGTTATTTATATAAATAAAGGGATGTGCATACCTCTATTTCCTGCGAGATGGCTTCGATGGTGGACTCGAGCGCGCGAGTTCCTCTCGTGTGCTCGTCCTCTACCGCTTTCACAGTCTTCAGCAGTGAGGTCACATTCGTCACCATTACCTGAAACCATACACTTTAGTACCACATACTTTAAACATCCAGTGACGGAGTATTAGAATATTTAGATTTGAATATATTTTGATTTGATTCAGTAAGTAGTAAATTACTATTACATAACGATAAAGTATTGAAGTATATAATGAATTGATAAAAAATACATTGTTAAATTGTTACCATAAATCTGGTTATTAACAAAAAAACAACAAGTTTTATACAAACTGTTGCTATGGCAACCTATTTACGAACAAATATTGAATAAAAAGTGTAACATAGACCCTTACAAACCGAAAATGGGGTATTTCTAAATAAAAATTTTACTTAAATAATTTGACTTACATATAAGATACATTTTTTTATAAAATAAAATAAATAAGGTGATAGTGTTTATCAGATTCAATAATGAAATATCTGTCTATAACAATAGAGACATTCTAAGGCAAATGTGACGAGTATGCTCGTTATCATGTACATAGTCAGTTACTACTTTTATACACATGAGCATTTAAACACACTGCCAAGCTATTGAAGAAAGCTTATATGCGTTTAAATAATAGTCATGTATACTATCATTATTAAAATCAATATTTAGATGATTGAAAATTTAATTCAATCGTCTGTCGAAACAAAATACCCCCTTTTTAGGCTGTTAAGGAGGTTTATGTCACACCCTGTATAATATGTAAGTTACAACTTAAAAAGCTTAGGGTTACGCTAAAACTGAAACTCCCAAATGTGTGTTAAGCTCCATGCCATAGCGAAAACCCATAAGCTCTCATAATATAGCTTTAACACCATGTACATTGTACGACTGTATGGACCATGCGTCAAAAATCTTTGCGATATGACTAATATCACAAAAACCTTTGAGCCGCATCTCCTTAAGAATCTATATAGCGTCGAATATATAGCTCCAAAAATATATAAACGTATATAAAAATATTTGTCAATATTGGACCTTCAAGCTCGCAATGAAAGCTTATGTCTTTAGTTATAGACAAGTGACAAGCAGCATCTTGAAAACGATACACCGAGACCAATGAGCAATGACAGTTGACAGGTGTCGTGATGACGTCTGACAGGACACGCGGGTGCGGAAAGAGCGGTTGATGGTGCATCACAGAGAACTCGTATAGTGTCAAGTAAAACTTTATGGCCGTTTTTACTAAATTACTATTATTTAACAAAATCAATACAGTCCCTTATATGCCAGCTAAAAGTTACAGCTGAAATAATGCAATAATTTTAACCATTGAATGCAAAGACTTGGGCAGAATGCACGTCTGATTTTGAACTAAGCGGCCATTAAGTTTTACAAGAAACACGTTAAAAAACATGATAGAACGCACTCGACCCAGTGTGGTGAACGACAAACAAGTGCGTGACAGTGACATACAGATGACAGCTGACATTTGAAGCGTAGGACGTCTCATATTTATCATACAACATTGAACACTCTCTATAGACAGAACTAATGTGCATTTATGTATTTGTATTCAATGAAATCATGCAAACATTCATTTTTTTTTATTATTATTTGGCTAAAAACACCGTACGCTTCAAACAACAATGATCGAACACCATGCGAGTCGGCTGGTTAGTCGCGTACAACCAAAAATATCTGACCGAATCGTTGTTATCCGTCTTCACAGCTTCTGTCTCATGAAATCTATCATTTCTGATTTCATCTAGCATCTTAAGCTGTTCCTCCATGCGACTGTTAGGTCTAGACTTCCGCAAATTGTTTCTGAATTCAACTATAGATCGTATCCTTCTTAACTCTTCTTCAGAAGTATCTTTATTGTTTAATATGGCTTCGTAGAAGTTCCACCATTGATCTAAGGATCCGAATTGCTGCTCCCGACTTTTGAGCACATCCTCGTATATTCTCCACCAGTTGTTAGCGTAGTATTCCATGGGGTAGGTGCGGGTTAGATCGAAGATTTCAAGGTTGTTTTTGGTGTTTTCGTTCATCATTTGAGATCTGTTTATTGTGTCACCGTTTGTTGTCGTCGTGTTGATGTATTGATGAATGTTTTTGTTCGAGTTTTGGCTGGAATGGACGTTTATAAGGACATTCTTGTGGTACGTTGGTGTTTCGACCCGTTCGTTGTTATCGGGAATATTTTCTTTTCCGTTCTCTAGCTTGTGTTTCCGTATGACCTCCTTGTAGTACTTTTCTAACAGACATAGTTCTTCGTACGTGTATTTTGTGATATCTATCTGCGTGTATATGTTGAGGATATCTTCAATTTTAACGATTTTCTTTTTCTTTTCTAGTTTGATGTTCGATAGATTCTTCAGTTGTTCGATTAAGGGATCAAAACCTTTGTAAATGAAGTCCTTTTTCGCGAAATTGATGAGTTTAAGAACCATGTCCTCGTACTTTTTGTCGTATTCTAGATTTTTCTTAATAGCTTTGTGTCTGTCGACGTCTTCGATGAAAGTTTCTAATGTATGTTTTTCTTTTTGATATTTGTCTAAGTTGGATTGTATTTCTCCCAGGACTAGTTCGTTTCCGCTGAACTTTTCCAAGTCTCGTCTGGTTTCTTCCATTTTTTCTAGATTTCTCTTCGCTATAGCCTTCCACCACTCCGTGTCGTCTTGGAACAGTTTCCAGAACTCTACCTTGACTTTCTTATTGATAGTGTTGGGAGAGAAGGGAGTTCCTTCTCTGGACTTGACGTCTGGTTTTACTATAATTTCGGTCGATTCATCTTTCTGTTTCTCCGGAGTTTTAGGATCTACGACTTTGTTTAAAGCTTCGTTAACTTTTTCAGGACTGATACGATTCAGATTCAAGTTGATAGGTTTGACCTTTTTGATTTTAAATACGGGACTCTTTAGAGTATTTTCATCTTTTTCTTCTACTTCTTGTTTAGGTGTAGTCGTTGTAATTATGGTTTGTATAGTAGTAGTCACTGTGACCTCATCTGTCTCAAAATCAGTATCAAGATCTTCGATAACTTGAGACAGTCTGTTCATCTCTGTATCCAGATCAGAGTTAACTCTGAGTTTATTCAATAAATTTTTCTTTTTAATTTTATCCTGTTTATCGAACACATCTACAGTTAGATCTACAAGCTTTTTAATTTCCCCCAGGAATATATTTTCCCCGTATTTAAGCACGCGCCAGTCCATATCGACCAAGCTGTTCCTAGCTGTTATATTATACCGTTCGTTGCTCTCATCATCTTTGATAACTTTGACGGGATAGTTCATAAGACTCTCGATGTACGTGATAACATCCTCGCAGTTGTCGTGGAAGATGGAGGGAGAGACGTCGTCGTCTTGACTGGAATAGTCTAGAAGTTTGATAAGTTCATCTTCCTGATCGGATTGGAACAAGTCAGTTTCTGAGTCACACGAGTTGTAATCATTTCTGAGTCCAAAAGTAACAGATCTACGTTTCGTTTGTCGCGGGATGGTGTTATTTTTGGCGGGTAGACTCCATCGTTTGGTGGTGTCGGACAGTCGCTAGGGAAATAGGCTTTATTAGTTCCGCCTTAAAGTCCAATATTGACAAACACATAGGACACACAAATGTACATTATACAGAACTGCGAAACCCAAAATTAAATAGTTAGGACATTTACAAATATGTACTTACAAATCCCAAAAAAACGTTAAGAATTAATTTTACGTTGCTGATCGTAGCGATCAGTTTGAATAGACACTTACTCTCTATCGTATAAAAAGTTAGCGCAGACTTGATTTATTGATTACCATACGTAATGATGACATAAAGTAAACGCTATTTTTTATAAGATAGGGGGTATATCTATAATACTGTATAGTAACTACTTACCTAAGCAGCATTATACGAATATATTTCTCAGTGGCTGTCATGATCAGTGACCATATTTCTGATCACCAAATAAGACTATTTTGACCAGTTACACTCAATTTTAGCTAAAGCCTTATTATTATTTACCTCTACAACCCCAATTGACCACATCTCTAGATCAGGTCTCTGATCATGGCGGTCAGTATTTAGCAGCATGTTTTAGCAGTAATAGATGCGATTTGCTGACGATATTGTACTTTTTGCACCAACAGCACAGGACTTACAGCAAATGCTTGAACAACTAAGCAGAGCAAGTTTCGAGGTTGGGCTGCAAATGAACCAGTCGAAGACACAGATAATGACCAACACCACGAGACATAAGGTCGAGGTAGATGGGCAGGTTTTACAATATGTCGATGAGTACATTTACTTGGGCCAGATAGCAAGCTTCACTAACAGACAGGATAGAGAAATCAATCGCCGTATTGAAAACGCTTGGAAAAGCTATTGGTCCATGAAGGCGCATATGAAGGGAGACCTTCCTTTGTCACTGAAGCGTAAACTCATCGACACTTGTATCCTGCCCGTCCTAACTTACGGTGCACAGACGTGGTCATTGACCGAGTTGCAAAAATCTAAACTCAAGATCTGCCAGAGAGCTATGGAGCGCAGCATCCTAGGATTCAAAAGGATCGACCGAGTGCCGAACACTATACTGCGTTCTATAACAGGCATTGCCGATGTGGGGGACAAAACCGCCAGGCTGAAATGGAACTGGGCGGGGCACATCAGCCGCATGCCACCCGACAGGTGGGCCAACATCACCACACCTTGGGTCCCTAATGAGCGTCGATCTCGTGGTCGGCCTAAGAAGCGTTGGCGAGATGATCTGGACAGCTTTGAAAAGAGATGGTGGGAAGTAGCAAAAGAAAGAGAGGAATGGAGGAATTTGGGGGAGACCTTTGCCCAGCAGTGGGACGAAATAGGTTAGAAAAAAAAAAAAAAAAAAAAAAAAAAGATCGCGATGACCATACTAACCAAATCTCTAATTCTAAGACCAAGCCTCTGATCACGACAACCAGTCTGACTAATAACTGTTAAACTGAGATACGCGAATGTCTTCCTGGCCGCGATGGCCATATCTAAGTATAACAAATAAGCTAGTGTTATATAAACTAAGTTCTAGTATACTGACCACCACGACCAATCCTCTGGTCACGACAACCAGTCTGACTAATAACTGAGATACGCGAAAAATGTCTTCCGGCCGCGACGACCATATTAACTAAGTATAACAAATAAGCTAGTATTATATAAACTAAGTTCAAGTATACTGGTCACTACAACGCCTCTTATCATGGCGACCAGTATAACGAATAACTATTAAACATACCTTGGCAGCATGCTTCAACCTCTGCATATGCGGATGCGCGACGTGCTTCCCGCTGGCGGCCGTGGTCGCGGCGGCCAGGTCCCTGAGCGCGGCGGCCACGTCCCTGGCCGCGTTGAGCAGCAACACTTGCGGCTCGGGGTTGCTGGCGCCCAGAGACATGGCGCCTAACTTTACCACCTCGCACAGTTGCACTACCACAACATTAATAACACATCAATTAAATATTATATTTACAATATTATTTAAAAACCCCACCTCCCATCTTATTATATTGTCTCATTAGTCACTCACAGGGTTCTTATGTGATAACAATATTTATTGTAACAACTTTACTTCACCGTATGATACCAAAATTGAGTATGTTATTAAGTAAATATTATGAATACCTAATAAATTTGCTTAACTAACTTAGAACTAACTAAGACTTGGTTGGAGTTTTGCATGCGAATGGCTAATATTATCCTATCTTGCTGAGCAAATTGAGCTACAACAAACATCAAGCCATGACGGCATAAGCCATGACGTGCCTAAGCCATGAAGGCCTAAGCCATGACGGCCTAAGCCATGATGGCCTAAGCCATGACGACTTAAGCCATGACGGCCAAGCCATGACGAGCCTAAGCCACGACGCCTTACCGATAGTGGTGAGTGCGTTCTGCGCGGCGGCGGCGAGCTGTTCCTGCGAGCCGGCGGCGCCGCCCACCAGCGTCTTGGTGTCCTCCACCAGCGTCTTCGCGGTCTTCAGGATGTTCTCGCGGTGGTCCGAGAACGTGTCCGATTCCTTCTCCGATTGCAGAGTTCCTGGGAATATCGAGTTATTTAGTTTTATCAGGCTACGGAGGAAAATTTACTTAAAATATTGTGTTTGTTAAAAATTAAGACCAAAAGTAGTAACGACACTTTTTTGCTGTAGTTGTAAGCCGTGCGCGTGTTTCTCTGTCTATTTCTTTCTTTCTCTCTCATAGAAAGCAAACCAGTTTCACATTGAACCGTGTGGTGTCGCGATGATTATTTTTGTTGATTTGATGATTATGTTTATTGTACATAATAAACATTAATACTAATCGAAAGGAACTTCGTTCCATCCGGGTGTCCCTTGACACCTCTCAAGTTTTTAATAGTATAATAATAGTTTATTTTCGAATTAAAACAAGTCACAAATATTTTTTTGGAACAACGATAATATTCGCAGTAGTTAAATAAACGGTGTCGCATAATGTGTTTTTTATGTAAATAAATGCTATATAACATGTAATGTACCTGCGCTGGCAAACAGGATGGTGGTGTCGAGGTCTCCGATAATGGCGGCGATGGTGGCGGCCGCGTCGATGCACGCCTGCGTCCCGCGCGACCCCGCCTGCAGGGCTGATAGCACCCCTATCACCTGGAATATATACAAAATATATAAAAATATGCACGGACATTTCACACATCCTAAATTCATCATGGGAATTATAAATATGGGAAACTATGGGAAGATTGCTGATAGAATACATTTTTTTTGTAAATACATACATAAAATACATAATAACACCCTGACACAAAATAAATACTGGCAAGATCATTTTTAATTAGGAATGATTGAATAAACAGAAACTATTCTGTACAGTTTCTGCACCTTTACAGCAAATATAAAGAACCAATCTCAAAAATTGATACATTGTTACACAGAAAAATTATTGTTTATGTTCGCAAAATAGCTTAAACTAGTAAAAGATATAACAGTTCAGCCGCAATAAAAAAGAAAACCCAAAAATATTTGAATTTCCCGCTAGAGCGGTGCTAGACCTTACCCTCAACAAAAATACTGCGGTGGATATATTTTTTTGGTCCGCATACAATGGTCCGCATACGAGGTCCGTATGCGGACCTCGGTCTGCCATTTGGTGACCCCTTATATATAGGTTACCATCCTGACCGCCCTGGCTAGATCATTTTAGAGACGATTGAATAAAATATATGCTATAGTTTACCTTTTCGTTGACCGCCCTGGCAAGATCGGCGACTGCCTTCTGGTTGGCTGGCACCGCGGACAGGCGACACAGCCCGCCCGCCTTGATCAGCGCAGACACCGCCTCGCCCAGCTCCACCACACTCACTCGGATACTGCAACAAAGTACAAGTAATTCATATTTTATTTCGGAGAAAAAAGATCTTAGTAGCTAAACAATATTAACGACCGGTTTCTCGAACGATGATCAACGAAAAAATCAAATAATTACTATGTGTCAAACTCGGATCTATCGTGATTTGGGTTTCCAAAAACCGGCCGTAAGAATATCTAGTATCAAACAGAAAGTAGATAAAATTATAAAAAAAAATTGAATACAATTTTCTCGGACAAATTCTACAATATGTACTACAATACAATTGAAAGTTTCCTTCAAACTTTGACTTAGATATTGTACGCCTGGGGCGTAGTAGTTACCCAGTTCCCAGTGCCAGTAGTTACCAGTTCCCAGTGCCAGTAGTTACCAGTTCCCAGTGCCAGTAGTTACTTGTTCCTAATCCTAGTAGTTACCTGTCTCCAGTCTTAGTACTTACCTCTCCCCAGTCCTACTCCTAGTAGTAACCTATTCTTAATCCCAATAGTTACATATACCCAGTCCCAGTAGTTACATGTCCCTAGTTCTAGTCCCAGTAGTCCCCAGTCCCCAGGGGCAGTAGTTACCTGTTCCCGACGTCTGAGTTGGGCGTGGTGGCGGCTGCGCCGACGCTGTCCTGCGCGAGCAACTCGTACTTGTCGCACATCTCGTGCCCCAGCGGCACCAGCCGGCTCGCGTCCGTCGCGGACTTGGCCGTCTGCAATATGTAGTACGATAGTTTGGGACTAGATGGCGTTAATGTAAAGTTTGGAAAATAATTTTGACTACCGATGTGGCGCGGTAGACGATGGTCCGCCTGCGACGCGGAAGGTTGCGGGTTTGATTCCCGCCTTGGGATAAATGTTTGTATGTTCTGCAAATATTTATTCCGGGTGTTTTGGGTATTATATGTATAATAAAAAATATCTATCTATGTAATGTACTGTATTTAGTATGTCAGTCTTCTAGTACCCATAACACAAGCTCTGCTTAGCTTGGGGCTAGATGATGTTGTGTGAATTGTCCAGCATTATTTATTTATTTATTAACTAGATGCTTTTTATACCTTTGTTTTTGTAAATACATAGAAACACCCAGACACAGAATAAATATTCATGTCCATCACACAAACATTAGCTCTGGATGGGAATCGAACCCACGACCCACAGCACCGAAGGCTTAGCCTGTGCTATAACCAGCTGTACCGGTTAACTAGTTCTTCTTTTTGCGTGTCAATTGTTGCATTTGCATTATCATCATTTTTAGCCTAAGTTAGTTTCGATAAATCAGTTCAAGTAAAACCACGGACTCGGTTGGTTGTCATTTCTATCAATATATCAAACAAAGTGTAGAGATTCACCTTACATTTCTTTGGTCCTTCGAGCCGGAACATGTACATTGACTGTCAAGTCAAAAGTCAAAGTCAAATATTTCTTTATTTAATAAAATCACGCGGATCATTTAGAATCGTCGTATATACTAGGTGATTCTAGGTGCCAGTTCCACGCGACCACAAACGGAGTTTATGTAGAAGTTCGGTAGTAGTAGTTCCAGCAGTATGTAGACTCACCATGTCAGTGGAGAGTCTCGCGATGTCCTTGGCCGCGCCCACCATGCGCGTCTGGTAGTCCACGAACGAGTCCGTCTCGTCGTACGAACCCAACAGCGACATTCTGAAACAAATATTTAACAACTTAATAATCATTACTCACTATTTACGGCTTAAATTCTTACATTATAAAAAAAGTAGCGTTGACATTATGCCACCATTACGTATGTTAATCGAGACATCAAGTCTGCGCTAACTTTTTATAAGATAGACCGTTATTCTTTTTTATTTAAACAGGCGTCACAGCTCAGTCAGCTCTGCCTTCCATGCTGAGGGTCGTGTCTGTGTCTGGGTGTTTCTATGTATTCCATGTATGTATTTAAAAAATCAAAATATCTTTTTAAATAAAAATATGTCCCACTTAGTTCAATGACCTTTGAAACTATGTACCAATGTATAAATAATGATTTGTTTAATATATTTGTTCTATCTCCTTAAATTTGATTTTGTCTTTAAAGCACTAAACTCGACACTACACAAAGGTTAGTTGGAAGAAAATGTTTTTTGACGTGACAACGTCTTATAATTCGATAGAGCACGCACGAAAACACATGACTCATGAGGCGTTCTGAGGCGTTCCATGAAGTGACGTTGTCACGTTCAACTATCGTCAGTAAACCGACTTGATGGACAACCATTTTTTTTTAAATCAAATCTCTTAAACTCTAACCCAAAACCTCGAACCTAAGATTATGTAGTTACGTTTTACATAACTTACAACTTTTTCATATCTTTATGTCCAAATCTCAGTTTAAAACAGAAAAACACAGTATAATGTAGTAACAGTATACAAGGTTATAGAACCACTCGCGCCCGACCGCGCCGTATGACCGCACGTTACTGATTTAGACACTTTACCATCTGTGTGCAGAAACTGTGAGATGATATCACATCTACGATAATAAAACCACTCTCGAAAACTTGGTGGATTTTAACCATCAAATATGATCTTTACCAACTGTGAAAAAGCAGGTTTTTAATTTAAATGTAATTTTTTTAAGTAATCTTTGCACTTATTAAATAAGAAAAACCCATTAAAAATATCAAGAAAAAAATGATAAAGCTATTTTTTTGTAGAACATAATGCCTGTAGTACGAGTAATGTATAAATATCATTATCATAATTAATGTCTCGAGAATCAAAGGCAAATAATATCCAACCAAACTCAGACCTTATAGCAATAAAAAATTGATATTAGGAGTAGTCAGTGGCACGTCCATACGTTTATCTTAAGAGTATCTTCACTTCAAATGTTAATAAACAATACAGTAGTTAACACAACGTTATCAAGCTATTGTAAATAAGATGGTTAGTTTATGACTATGTATAGCTGAATCGGATTTCATCTTAACATGTAACACTTGAGTGCAATTAATCGGGTTTCCTGACTTTGGTTTATGAACCCTTTTGGATATAGTACAATCAATGTTGCATTCTATGAGATTTTATTAAACTAGCTGATGCTTTTCTTTTATACTGTTCTTTATTGTCTCGTTCTATTTGTGGAAACTATTTACGCTCTTTTATTCATACTATCCTCTTTATATTCTATCGCAAGGGTCACCAATTAGTTTCGCTCGGGGTCCATTTTAAGAAATAAAATGACCGCCGCCGAGGTCAGCACATTTCATAAAAAAAAAAAGCTAGCACTCCGGGAGTGCCGGCAGAAGTGAAAACTTCAATATTAACGTTGTGTTTTCACTTTTAAGTTTTCACTTCAAAAATATAACCACAGTCGTGATTGTGTCATGTCGTTGTGTCACATTCGCGCAAGCGCGAATGTGACACAACGACGAAGACAACGAAGACACAGACACATTCGCGCAAGCGCGAATGTGTCTGTGTCTTCGTTGGCTTCGTCGTCATCGTCACGTCACGTCATGTCGCCACGTCATCGTCACGTCATCGCGCAAGCGCGAATGTGTCTGTGTCTTCGTTGGCTTCGTCGTCATCGTCACGTCACGTCATGTCGCCACGTCATCGTCACGTCATGTCGCCACAACACTATTTAATTGTTTGAGTCATACGTCGCGTGACCGCAAGTGTGTTCTTTTGTCGTCTCTTGTTTTACGAGCAATGTATAAAAATTAAATAAGATCTTACGCTTTTTCGACGTCACGTGACCCTGACGCGAGTTTGAAAGTTTTTACCCACCCAGCGCCGCTAAAGAAGTTTTCACTTCAAAAATTGAACAAAGGTAATTACGGGAATTACAAAGGCTATTATTTACATATCAATGAGAAAAGTGTCATTTTTTATTGTTGATTTATCTATCTGAAGTTTGGAGTGCAATTGGTGCAAACTTACTACACAATTTTTCGAATTAATGTCAACAAAAATACTGCGTGGGATATATTTTTCGGTGCGCATACGGGTCGGCGGCCCGCCATTTGGTGACCCCTGTTCTATCGTTTTAAAGCTGTTTGTTTTCCCAAAATATATAAATAAAAAAAATAAAGTGTATAGTGTGCTCGCGAGTGCAATAATTAGCGAGTATTGGATCACGGCACGCTTTAGGCTCGAGAGTGCTGGCGCCGCGCCAAACGCACCGTCAATGTCATCTGTACCCCAAGTACGAGTTCTCCATACCAAATCGGTGGCGCTCGGCGATTGCGTCTCTGCGATCCGTGTGTGCACTAACTCGTACTTGGGGTACTGCTCTGAGACTACGTTTACTTTATGACTTGTAGTTAGTTTATCGACTGCGTATGGGAATATAATATGGGTTATTATACGGATCATTGCACAGGTGGGCAGATTTTTAAATTGATTTGTAAGGAATTAGATTATTTGATTAGAATATTGAACAGATGAGATTAAAGCGCATCAAACGTACACCAGGTGAGTGACGCTCTATAGAGCTGTATACATTTAGTTGGTGGCGGCGACTGGTTGCGCCGCCATGGCGTCCCGGTGACATATAGCCCTTAGAGCGGGCTCAGTGGCGCGTGTGGGAGAGTAACGTCCAGCAGTGGACTGACATGCTAATAATTCCAAATAGTATTATAATGTGGGTAAAAACTTTGTACATATATAATTGGATAAATAATGGTAACGTGAAACATCAAGTTTACCTAGAATTTTTTGAAGTGAAAACTTCTTTAGCGGCGCTGGGTGGGTAAAAACTTTCAAACTCGCGTCAGGGTCACGTGACGTCGAAAAAGCGTAAGATCTTATTTAATTTTTATACATTGCTCGTAAAACAAGAGACGACAAAAGAACACACTTGCGGTCACGCGACGTATGACTCAAACAATTAAATAGTGTTGTGGCGACATGACGCGACGATGACGTGGCGACATGACGTGACGTGACGATGACGACGAAGCCAACGAAGACACAGACACATCCGCGCTTGCGCGATGACGTGACTATGACGTGGCGACATGACGTGACGTGACGATGACGCGAGTTTGAAAGTTTTTACCCACCCAGCGCCGCTAAAGAAGCCAACGAAGACACAGACACATTCGCGCAAGCGCGAATGTGTCTGTGTCTTCGTTGGCTTCGTCGTTGTGTCACATTCGCGCTTGCGCGAATGTGACACAACGACATGACACAATCACAATGACACAGACACATTCGCGCTTGCGCGAATGTGTCTGTGTCAGTGTGTCTTCGTTGTCTTCGTCGTTGTGTCACATTCGCGCTTGCGCGAATGTGACACAATGACATGACACAATCACGACTGTGGTTATATTTTTGAAGTGAAAACTTAAAAGTGAAAACACAACGTTAATATTGAAGTTTTCACTTCTGCCGGCACTCCCGGAGTGCTAGCTTTTTTTTTTTTTAATTATAATTAATTCATTTTTTCAAAATATTTCGCTTATCGTGAAAAAGATCTATATTTAGAGAGTAGTCAGAGTGGAACAGGAGGATTGTACGTAAAAAATATGAATTTTGACGGTAGTTAGTTGTGTAAATGGGGATGTGTAATTTTAAGTAATTCCTACGTGACGTGCGACGCGTAAGAACTGAGAGTTTAATTTGAGACAAGAGTGAAGGGGAGTCGATCAGATTCAGTAATAAGTTGTGTAGTAATGTAAGGTCTGCAGTTTCTCTCCTCTTCTCGAGAGGTAGGAGGTGATGGTGTCTACAACTGTCAACATAATCTGGTATATAGTTTTTGTGCTTGAAGTTTATAAATTTTATGAACTTTTTTTGAGGTTTCTTGAGCTGCTTCGATCCGCGATACGATAAGTATGTCTATCGTATCGCGGATTCCAGACTTGAGATGCGTATTCGAGATTACTTCTGACCAGTGAGCAAAACAGTACCTCTAATGTTTTAAGCACATTAAAGTCTTTGGTCACTCTAAAAAGAAAACCTAACATTTTCATGGCTTTGGAGCATTTTTTTTTATATGCTGATCCAATAGTGGTTGCGAATCGAGAGTAACTCCTAAGTCGATCACAGAATAAGTTCTTTCTAGCAGCTGCCTGTTGATATTGTAGGGACCTAAAATAGTATTCGGAGACCTACTGAATGTAATGCAAGAGCACTTTTGAATATTGAGATCCAATTTGTTCAGTACGCAATAGGAGTGAAGATTATCCAAGTCATTTTGTAGGAGTCGTTGGTCTTTTGAAAATGGACCTGCATGAAAATCTTCATATCATCTGCATATAGTAGAAAACTAGAGTAATTAAAGCAAGACCCAATGTCATTTATGAAAAGAATAAAAAGAAATGGACCGAGAATTGAACCCTGTGGTACTCCAGATGGTATCACTGCGGAATTAGATGCAAATCCATTCAAAACCACAGTTTGGCAGCGACCCTGGACATACGAAGTAAACCACCGGAGCAAATCTCCTCTTATACCAGCTGCACACAATCTGGCTAAGAGAATAGAATGGTCAATGCGATCAAACGCCTTACTGTAGTCCGTGTAAATTGCATCTACCTGACTGCCCGACTCCATTCCGGCGGTGACAGCATCAGTAAAAGGTATGGGGTTAGGTTAGGATATGTATAATAAAAATATCTATGTATGTATTGTATTAAGTATGTCAATCTTCTAGTGCCCATAACACAAGCTCTGCTTAGTTTGGGGCTAGATGATGTTGTGTGGATTGTCCAGCATTATTGATTTATTTATTTGATCTATTTGTAATCATCGTCATCAACCTATATCAGTCCACTGCTGGACGTAGGTCTCTGCAGACGCGCCACTGAGCCCGATCGGCTCTTCTCATCCAGTTTTTGCCAGCTACACTCCGTAGATCGTAATGAAATCTATTAATACTGTATTACAGATGGTACAGATTATTTATGTTGTTACCTGTGGTGCGTGAGACGCGCGATGGCCCGCTGCAGCGTGTCGAGCAGCGGGCCGACGGCGCCGCGCGCGGCCGCCAGCGCGCGCACGCCGCCCGCCAGCTCGCCCGCCGCCACGCGCGTCGCGCACACCTGCGCCTCCACCTCGGCGTGCGCCTGCGTCGCCTGCGAACAGAACACACCGTTATAAACAATCTTAACCCTGTATGATCCCCCCCCCCCCCACAGTTGGCACCCAAGTGTTGCCCTGTACGATCCCCCCACAGTTGGCACCAAAGTGTTACCCTGTATGATCCCCCACAGTTGCCCCCTGTAACCCCCCACAGTTGGGTCCCCAGTGTTGCCCCCTGCAGTGCTCACCCGGGGGTTCCCTGCGGCATGCTTGGCGGCGGCGGCGAGCGCGAGCGCGGCCTCGAGCACGGTGCGCGTGTGCTGCAGCAGCTGCGCCTGCGCACCGCTCTCCGTGGTCAGCGACGCCGCGCCCACCGCCGCCCCCACCAGAGACTCCGAGTACGACACCTGGGGGAAACTCACTGTTACATTCTGAACATTTTTATTGTCCTGGAATAAAGTGGAATATATTGATATGCAAGTAAACAAGTAAACTAGCGCCGCCCGCCAAAAACTCCTGTCAAGACAGTTGACCCGAGACTCGTCCGCCGGCCGCATCACGCGCCGACCCATTTAGTAGTTTTAATTAGTTTTACGTGTCTCCTCCTCATTGTTTGCCATTCCCTGTGTTCCTTATAGTTTTACTATAGTTTATGATAGTTGTTGTAAATAATAACAACGATTGAACCGTGCATCGAACTTATTTACTCCAAAACGCCCCCTGAGAAATTATTATCTTTACACAAATGTTTCCTCTTTAGAATACTAGTGTAGATAGTGGTCGTGCGGCGTACCATCTGTTTGACGGCGTGCCCCAGGTGCTCGGGCTCGGCGACGGCGGCGACGCGCAGCGGCTCCAGGCGCTCCAGCAGCTCGGAGGTGCTGTTCTCTATCTGCTCGCAGAATCCTACAACACAACACATTTGTTAGAAATATTCTGATAATCGTCGGAGCAAACGGATACTGGAGTGGCTATGTTTAGTCATCGTGGAGAGTATGGCGCACCCGTCGAGATGGAGCATAGATCTGCATGTAGCTGGCAAACACCGGTAGGGCTTTCACCGGGACGCCATGGCGGCGCAACCAGTCGCCGCCACCAACGAAATGTACGTTTGGTTGCGCAACCAAACGGGCACCATAATTACTTGGTATTTCAGAACAGCGAAAACCAGAAGTTGGCGCGAATGTTTAATGTCAGTGTGACACAAGATATGTCATACACTACAATTTTATTATGCTTTTATTACTGGATTTTGTCACTTGTATTGTCAGTTCCTCATTTATGTCTACACGTTTAAAGATTTGTTGATCTTTCTATGTATAGATACAAATTGCTTGCTTGTACATTGTACAACGATTAAAAATGCATTTTAACTAATATTTACAGGTAAAATGCCGGGAGTTTTTGTCAGCAGCAAATTTAGCAGCGCCATCTAGTTTTGTTTTAGTTAAACACTTACAACTAAAACAAAATGGCGGTGATAAATTTGCAACTGTCGTACAAGCAAGCAATTTGTATACACCTATACATAAAAGGATCAATAAATCTTTGAATGTGAGTGAACCAATTTTATCCGAGTAATTATTTGAAAAGGAGATTCCTATCGACTAGCTCATAGGATACTTTTCCGATAGGGTGGAGGCTATCGGAAAAGTATCCTATGAGCTAGTCGATAGGTAAGGTTGTAAATAAGGTTGTACAGTAAGGTTGTACATAAAGTTGTAGAGCAAGGTTGTACAGCAAGGTTGTACGGTCAGTTTATAGAGCAAGGTTGTACATAAGGTTGTACGGTCAGGTTGTACATAAGTTTGTACGGTCAGGGGGTACCTTCGAGCGAGTTGTTCCTGTTAGGCTGCAGGTCCTGTCCGAGCGCGCGGATGGCGGCGCCGTCCAGGTCCCGCAGCAGGCGCGTGAGGCTCTCGATGGCCGCGCCGCACTCCAGCTGACCTGGAGCCTTCTCCCTGGGAAATTACCTCTTATCAGTACTTGGTGACCTTAAGTCAACGCTAACTTTTTATAAGATAGGGGTATATGTATGTACCTGATGTTCTAAGATAGGGGTAGATGTATGTACCAGATGTTCTAAGATAGGGGTAGATGTATGTACCAGATGTTCTAAGATAGGGGTATATGTATGTACCTGATGTTCTAAGATAGGGGTATATGTATGTACCTGATGTTTTAAGATAGAGGTATATGTATGTATCTGATGTTCTAAGATAGGGGTATATGTATGTACCTGATGTTCTAAGATAAGGAGATAATGTATGTACCTGATGTTCTAAGGGGTATATGTATGTACCTGATGTTCTAAGGGGTATATGTATGTACCTGATGTTCTAAGGGGTATATGTATGTACCTGATGTTAGTGACGAGTGCTTTGATGGTGTCGGAGACGTGCTTGCTATGCGCCGCGAGCGCCTGCCAGTGCGTGCGCTCCTGCGGCGCCAGAGCCAGCGCCTGCGCAGACTCCAGCATGGAGCACGAGCCAGAGATTATGGACCTGGAATATACCACACATTTAGTACGGAACGAGCCGGGAATCAGGAAGAGTCGTAAGGGACCGGAAAAGGGTTATTTGTGCAACATTCATTCTGTTACTCTCTAATATGACGACCGATGTGGCGCGGTGGGCGAAGGTCCGCCTGCGACACGGAGGGTTGCGGGTTCGATTCCCGCCTTGGGATAAATGTTTGTATGTTCTGCAAATATTTATTCCGGTATTTTATATGTATAATAAAAAAATATCTATCTATGTAATGTATTGTATTAAGTATGTCAGTCTTCTAGTACCCATAACACAAGCTCTGCTTAGCTTGGGACTAGATGATGTTGCGGGAATTGTCCAGCATTATTTATTTATTCATAATATCTAAAAGCTGTTTGTATTCCATGTAAAATAAAAATAAAATAACTTCGTTAGCGCGATCTACGAATTGTCAGCGCCATCTGTTGGTCTGCTGCGTAAACTACGATGTTGATCTGTAGGGCTATCTTTCACCGGGACACCACGGCGGCGCAACCAGTCGCCGCTACCAACAAAATGTCCGTTTGGTTGCGCAACCAAACGGACACCAGGCGAGTAACTCTTTATAAATAAATAAATAATGCTGGACAATCCACACAACATCATCTAGCCCCAAGCAAAGCAGAGCTTGTGTTATGGGTACTAGAAGACTGACATACTTAATACAATATATTATATAGATAATTTTTTTTTATTATACATACAATACCCAGAACACCCGGAATAAATTATTTGCAGAACATACAAACATTTATCCCAAGGCGGGAATCGAACCCGCGACCTTCCGCGTCGCAGGCGGAGTAACTCTCTATAGAGCTGTATACATTTAGTTGGTGGCGGCGACCGGTTGCGCCGCCATGGCGTCCCGGTGAAATATAGCTCTAATGCCTTGATCACACGTACCGAGTAAACCGGCGAGACAGTGACGTATTTGAGTTACACTGCGCGTCGACATCAGTTTTACTGTTGAACGTTGCAGCGTTAGCGCGCAGTGTATTCTTAAATACGTCACTGTCTCGCCGGCTTACTCGGTACGTGCGATCAAGGCGGGCGGGCGCTAGTTACCTGCCGCAGTGCAGTATGGGCTCGGCGTTGCTGGCGGCGTGCGCGGAGATCTTGGCGGGCACGGACGCGAACTCGGCGCTGTCCGCGAACTGCCGCAGCCCGCGCACCGCGTCCTGCAGCGGCGCACAAGCCGCACCGCACCGCAAGCGGTTCTCCTAACAAAACACATACAGTATTTTATTTCGGTTGAGCTATCTACAGATCGTTTGCAATAGTTTGTAGGTAACTCAACTAGAGATTGCAACCCGGTATGTCCATCAACCCACAGGACTGACAGAAATGGAAAAAACTGGAGGAGGCCTATGTGTCAAAAGGAGACACTGTTGCTAAACAGTAGAAAAGGCTCAGAAATCAGAAATGTCATTCAACCCGGCCGGGCCCGGTGGATGTCTCAAAGAGCACCGAGCCCGGTTAACAATCTCTGAGCTCAACTGTTTCTTATAATTATATGTTTGTAAATTTTGTAAAAATACTGAAATAGTCGTAATTTTGCAAATTTTATACAGTTTTACATAATAATATTGAACACTGGAAACTACTGTAGTATTACTGGTCAATGATATGTGTATGTTACTAATTATTTACTAACCGGCGTGTAGTTAGAGTCCAAAGCCTTGATTTCCTTGACAAGAGCAGCGGTGCAGTTGGCAACATCCTGTAATAATAATCACACAAGTTAGTTTCTTTAACAATTTGATATTATATTACAAACCAATCTTGCAGCATGCAGAAAGGCTTATTGTACCTCAATTTATAAATAAACTAGCTGACCCGTGCCCACTTCGTTAGGCATAATTCGATCGTTTTTTCTCCGATTCACTTTGCAAAACAGACTACCACGTAAAAGCCTTTTTATTTTTCGGTTTTTCATATAACCTATGACACTCAGCAATAATGTGGCTTTCTAATGGTGAAAGAATTTTTAAAATCGGTTCAGTGGATCCCGAGTTTACCCGTTACAATTTAACAAATATACAAACACACAAACTTTACTTCTTTATAATATTAGTATAGATTGGTACTTTTTGGGGTCAAACTTCAAACTTCAAATTCATTTATTCAATAAAATCACAAGGATCACTTTGAAACGTCTTACATACTAGATGATTCTAGGCGCCAGTTCGTCGCGACCAGTGTCTAGAAGAACTGGCAAGAAACTAGACCTGGATTCTAACGTTTTTTTCATATGATTCTTCTTACAATTGTTTAACAAAGTTGGAGCTAGTTCGTCCCAAGCTTGCTTGTCTTCTAAATAGTCAGATATTTTATATCAATACTTCGGTCAATACTTGGTACGTGCACATGTACGTACAGATAGCGCGTGTGTACCTTGGCGGCGTGCACGAATGCGCGCTTGGCGGCGGGCGACGCACTGCGCGCGGACGCGGCGCGGCACGCGTTGCACAACGCGGACGTGTGCTTCGCGATCAC
Source organism: Ecliptopera silaceata (assembly GCA_932527185.1). Taxonomy (NCBI): domain Eukaryota; kingdom Metazoa; phylum Arthropoda; class Insecta; order Lepidoptera; family Geometridae; genus Ecliptopera; species Ecliptopera silaceata. Next base: position 297,067 of record OW052217.1, on the reverse strand, counting down.
TGTCGCGGCCGACAGCACCTGTCAACAACGTCAGTCAATAAATAATGCTGGACAATCCACACAACATCATCTAGTCCCAAGCTAAGCAGAGCTTGTGTTATGTACTAGAAGACTGACATACTTAATACAATACATAGATTGATATTTTTTACTATACATATAGAACACCCGGAATAGAAATATTTGCAGATCAAACATTTATTCCAAGGCGGTAATCGAACCCGCAACCTTCGCGTCGAAGGCGGACCTTCGTTCGCCGCGCCACATCGGTCGTCAAATATGTACGACAACATAATGTTAGAGAGAAGAAGAAGAATAATTTATTGCCAAAATGAACACAGGTTTACATACATTTTTACAAAAACACAAAGGTACCTTATAATCTAAGTTACAATGGAAAAACAACGAGGCCCAAACTAGGCAAAAAGCCTGTATCTTGGGTCTCAGGAGTACGAATTAATTATTAACTAATTAACACTTAGCACTGGGTGAATGATTGTACGACACAAGTGTTTGGCGAATTTGGAATTTCGGAACTTAATCGAAAACAAATCTAGGCAAATATTAATTATCATTTGAAACAAAGCTAAGAAAAAGAAATCAAAACTGGACAGCGGCAGATACGGCAACATAATACATGAATGTAAATGATTGTGATTGTGGGGGAGTGTGAGGGTGTGTTCATGTGGGGGGAGGGTGAATGGGGGAGGTAAAGAGCATCGACATGATGTAGTCTATTCTATTATGTCTATGTATGTAATGTATTGTATTAAGTATGTCAGTCTTCTAGTACCCATAACACAAGCTCTGCTTAGCTTGGGGCTAGATGATGTTGGATTGTCCAGCGTTATTCATTTAATGTGACGTAGAGGGTGGTCGCGTTGTGGGCTAAAGCGTCAATATTATAGTAGTATGTAGTAGTAGTAGTAGTAGTGACCTGTTGTTGGTTGGTGGTGGGGTCTGCGAGCGTGGCGCAGGCCTGCTCGATGGCGAGCGCGGCGCGCGCGAACTGGCCCTGGTCCACCAGCCCCGCGCGCCCCGCCACTGACGTCTCGTCTGACACCGCCACCTGGGACACGGTACAATGACATTTCACATATTTCATCATCATTTTCATCTTTCATTTTAATTTTTCATCTCGTACTCCAAGTACGAGTTTGTGCACTCACGGATCGCAGAGACGCAATCGCCGAGCGCCACCGATTTTGTATGGAGATCCAAGCAGCGCCCCTAGCAGATTTTCTTGAGAAGCTTGAATTTCCATACAAAATCGGTGGCGCTCGGCGATCCGTGAGTGAACAAACTCGTACAGTACTCCCAAATTAATAATCATATCTCTTTTAGCACGAAATACATATTACTACTAAATTAATGCAAGAACAAAATGCACTTTACATCATATACATATCGTATTCCGACGACGACCGTTGCCGAACAGTGACGAAGATTTCTATGCGCATTATCACTTTGGGAGTACTGTACTTGGGGTACAGTGTAGTCAATGGCTGATCCAGCTTTGGCACCAGGGGGTGGTCACGATCCAGCTTTGGCGCCAGGGGGAGTCACATTATGTTCAATTAGTGGTCCATCTAAGTCCTAGAACCAGCTCAGGGGGGGTCATGACCCCCATGACCCCCCTGGATCCGCCGTTAAGTGTAGTGCAGTGTGTATGTACCAGATACGCGGCCTGCGCGGCGCACTCAACAAGTCCCTGCACGGCGCTTGCTACGAGCGCGACGCCGCGCGCGAACTGCTCGTGCGCGCCGCCCTTCACCGCGCTCGCCATGCCGGACATGCCTTCACCTGCAACCATCATACATATTCACCGACTCTAACCTCAAACTAGACAAAGCTTGTTATATGAAAACTAATAATAGAATACAAAAAAACATAATAACACCCATCCAGTGGCTCTACCATGAGTTTTTACTATACCATATTAACTATACTCGCTAGCGTCTGTAGTTAAAAAATGTATGAAGATTTGTACAGCGCCTCTAGCGTATAGTTGGGTACTAAAATTCATAATACTTATATTTACGTAACTACTGTAGTAAAGTCAGGCGATTTTACTGTGACAACTCATGGCAGAGGTACTGATGATCACGATAGATTAAAAGGTATAAGCTATAGGTACGTACTGAGCGTCTTGCTCTGGTCGACGACGGCGTCGAGACAGGCGAAGTAGCCGAGCTCGTTGTGCGGCTGCGCGGGCGCGTGCAGCAGTGCGCGTGCGCCCGCCACGCTGCGCGCCGCCGCCGCGCACTCCTTCTGCCCCGGGCCCGCGCTCGTGCACACGTCCACCTGGGGGAGGGGGGAAGAATACAGAAGGAGGAACAAGTTAACATGTGCTACAGAGGACGGAGGAGCAAGCTATACGACCAGCTGGAGATATCATGTGGTACAGGGGACGGGACGTGGGAGCAAGCTATACGACCAGGAGATATTATGTGGTACAGGGGACGGGGTGGACGGGACGGGACGGGGGAGCAAACTATACGACCAGCTGGAGGTAACGTGTGGTACAGGGGAGGGGAGCAAGATATACGACCAGCTAGAGAATACAGGGGGAGCACAAACTATACGACCAGCTGGAAGTAACGTGTGGTACAGGGGAGGGGAGCAAGATATACGACCAGCTAGAGAATACAGGGGGAGCACAAACTATACGACCAGCTGGAGGTAACGTGTGGTACGGGAGGGAGGGAGCAAAATATACGACCAGCTGGAAGTAACGTGTGGTACAGGGAAGGGGATCAAGATATACGACCAGCTAGAGAATACAGGGGGAGCACAAACTATACGACCAGCTGGAGGTAACGTGTGGTACGGGAGGGAGGGAGCAAAATATACGACCAGCTGGAAGTAACGTGTGGTACAGGGAAGGGGATCAAGATATACGACCAGCTAGAGAATACAGGGGGAGCACAAACTATACGACCAGCTGGAGGTAACGTGTGGTACAGGGGAGGGGAGCAAGATATACGACCAGCTAGAGAATACAGGGGGAGCACAAACTATACGACCAGCTGGAGGTAACGTGTGGTACAGGAGGGAGGGAGCAAGCTATACGACCAGCTGGGGGAACGGAGGGGGGGTAACAAATGGTCACCCAGCCACGTCCATCTGCGTTGGGGAGAATTGAGTAATCGTTGCAAAAACAAAAACAAAAGTGTCGAACAATAGTCTAATTTTCGGAAACGGTAATACATATAACAAATACGAGAAAATTATACTCCAACTAAAAAACACATTCAACTTTGACAGCTCAGAAGTATAGATATGTTGCTACGTTCAGGCTAGAAGTTGTCTAGATAACTGAGTCATAAACAAATCAATACAGTATAGCATTAAATACAAATATATTTAAATTTTATTATTTAAACGTTCAAAGATTTTGTAATTGTGATAAAGTCAACATAATCTAGATTCGATTCGAGATAACATTATCACTATAAAAGTTATCTCGTATTTTGTTCATTGAAAAAACAGTTAAATGGTCATTCTTTGAATAAAAAAGTTAGTATGAAAATAAAGTGATATAAAATAACTTACAAGTCGATTGATGCTTTCTGTGACGGCTCTGGCCGCAGCCGCCAGTTGGTTCTTAGCGTTGGGTCGGTTCACGTCCTGACAAATGCACAATTCATATTAAGCCCACAACTATAATTCTATGTATGTATTCACAACAAAAAAAAAAATATCAGTATTATGTCAGCAATCTAGCATCATAGTACAAGCTAAGCTTAGTTTGGGATTAGAGTGTGATGTGTGAAATGTCCGTGAATATTTATTATTATTATCAACTTTAAACTCACAAATAAAAACTTACAGCAACATGTCAGATAAAACTCTAATTTCAGAATGATATGCCCATGTATACTCTTGGTTGCGATACGGAGTTATACTGTGGGGAAAGCTATACTTATGAAAGCTAAAATATTGACAAGAAATTGAAATAATTGTAATGCATATAATCAAGTTCTGTTTGTCTCTTAAATGATTGATTTAAAATGAAAAATCTAATGAAAGTAACACTTACTTGACTGACAGATTTGGCGGTGCCCAGTAGTTTCGAAGAATTAACGGTGACTGACTTCATTGACGTCACCATTTGAGTCCTGACTTCAGGCTCCTAAAACATTTAAAAACAATATAATATTTGTTTTTTTTTACGTAATTATATACCGTACTATAATAAAGACCTTTTAAAACTTCATCTGTTGCTTTATAAGAGTAAATAAATCCTACAATATTTAATATTATAAATGTGAAAGTTTGTATGGATGGATGAATGTCACTCTTTCACGAAAAACTTCTGAATGGATTTTAATGAAACTTTGCAATAATGTACTTTATACATCAGAATCGTTTTATATTGTGAATTAAAACAAACAAAATATAGTGATAATTAGACAAAGTATTACGGTCTATCTTATAAAAAGTTAGCGCAGACTTGATGTAGTGTTCACCATACGTAATGATGACATAAAGTCATCGCTAACTGTACCTCTACCATGAGTTGTCACAGTAAAATCGCCTGACTTTACTACAGTAGTTACGTCAATATTAGTACATATTACGAATTTTAGTACCCAACTATCCGCTAGAGGCGCTGTACAAATCTTCATAATTTTTTTAACTACAGACGCTAGCGAGTAAAGATTGTAAAAACTCATGGTAGAGCTACTGGACAAGATAAGGGGTTGTTATACCTCAGTGTGCGAGCACATCTCGATGGCAGCCGCGAGCAGGCGGTTGAAGGAGTTCCCGAAGTGTCCCGACGCGTCGGCCAGTTCGGGCCGACTGTCCACCCGACTCGCCACGTTGGACGCGGCCGAGCTCATCTCCACGGCCGCCTCGTTCAGCTCCGTTTGCAGCTCACTGACACAAATACAATAAATAAATACAAATATTCACGGACATTCACACATCACACTCTAGTCCCAAACTAAGCAAAGCTTGTATGCGAACTAGATTGCTGATAGAATACTTACATACATTTTTTTACCATAAAATATAACTTTATAATTTAAATTAAATAAATCTACATCCAGCAGTCGGTTTATAATGATGATGACAAAAATAATAATAATGTTGGTGATGGTGTTGATGAATATGATGTTGAAAATGGTGATTATAGGTTGTCAAAAAGGCTCAGTCTCAGCTTGTTTGCTGGCCCGCAAAAGGCAGCGCTGTTTGATCTGATGATGGTTTTGATGTTTATAAAAATGGTGAAAATAGTTTTATTAATGCTGAATTGTAATTTCTCACCCGTAAGCCCTCTCGGCGGGCGGGAAGTCTCCCATGTTGAGTATATTGAGCGTCTCGTTGATGTTTTCCAACACGTTGTCCAACTCGCCGTGAGATGGCACCGACTCCATGGTCTGCTCCAGACCCTGCAAGTAATCATACATTACCACCATGCTGGCTGTCACTAAGCTTCATTTACTATCAGTAAAATCACAAGGATCATTTAGAATCGTCTTGCCATGTGATTCTAGGTGCCAGTTCTTCGCGACCAGAGCCTAGATTTTTTCTTAAGACTATTACAGTATTTGCAAAATATATATTATTTATAAAATACATAAGAAATAGTTGAGCTATCTGCAGACCTTTGGAAACTATCTTTAGATAGCTCAACTGATCCACATTCTGCAAATAAATGATTTGATTCGACAATTAGGTTTAAGTATAGAATTTTTTATCTAATAAAAAAAAAATTGTCGATTCAATGCTGAATCAAACTGACTGGTATATATAAAATACATAGGAAACAGTTGAGCTATCTATAGACCGTTGCAAACTATCTATGGATAGCTCAACTCAGCTCAACTGATCCAAATTAGCATTAAATAAAGAATCTTTGAGTTGAGCTAAATTGAGTTAGTGTGTAGGGTACCTGTGAGATCTCTTTGGCGATGGACACGATGTTAGCCGTGTCGACAGGCTCCGAGGAGTTGAAGTAGTGCTTCACCGTCTCCACCAGCGTCAGCGACGAGTGGAGGACGTGCCGGCCCGAGGATATCACCCTGCGAACAATACCATGCTGTGACGGAAACTTATGGAAACTGGACGGATAGCGCCATCTTTTGGGAAGCAGATAGACTTAATAAATAAATAATGCTGGACAATCCACACAACCTCGTCAGCTTGTGTTATGGGTACTAGAAGACTGTCATATTTAATACAATACATTACCTAGATAGATATTTTTATTATACATATAAAATACCCAGAACACTCGGAATAAATATTTGCAGATCGTACAAACATTTATCCCAAGGCGGGAATCGAACCCGCAACCTTCCGCCTCGCAGGCGGACCTTCGCCCGCCGCGCCACATCGGTCGTCAATTATTTTATTTGCTAGAAACAAACGTGTACATAGATTATACAGTGGTACTATACCTGTCCCTGTGGTCCGGCGGGTGCAGCAGTGCGGCGGCTCGCACGGCGCCCGTGAGCTCCCGCAGAGACGACGCCAGCTCGCAACTGGCTCGCCCCGCCGCCGCGTGCGAGCCGGGGGAGCCAGGGGAGCCAGGGGAGGGGGGGGAGCCGGCGCGGCACGCGGCCACCAGCTGCGCCGTGGAGCGCGCCGCGCCGCGGGACGCACTCTGCATGCTTTGGGACGCCCACTCCTCCTGATAACGTACCACTTTATTAGCTGATGATAAAACTCACGCTTTTGAACTAAAATTATTAGAAAGATGAATTTATGCCGTTAATCTCTCATGCAATAACCACTGAATGAATTTAAATAAACCTTAAAATTAATGTAGTTTATCAGAATAACACAAACTAGAATTTACAAAGACATAGTCCGAATTATCAAAAATGTAACGATACCAAGACGAAGTCGCGAACACCAGCTAGTTTTTCCATATGTTCACACAGCTTAGAAAGTATTATCGAGTAAATAACACTGTTCTTTGCAAAAAATCATAAAGACTAAGCCCCCTATCTTATAAAAAGTTAGCGTTGATTTTATGTCATCATTACGTATGTATAATCAATACTTCAAGTCTGCGCTAACTTTTTATAAGATAGTCCGTAAATAAACGAACCTCACTTCATTCAAGCTTTTGTGATTGAGTGAACGTTCACTCAATCAAATCCTTCATTAATTCGTGGGATTGATAGCTACAAGTGAAGTAGTGTGTGTGTTAGTTACCGTCTGTCCGGGTAGCGGCTTCAGTTCCAAGGCCCGCGCGGCCTCGTCCAGCTCGTCGAGCTCGGCTTGCAGCGAGCGGATGATCTCAGCGGCCGCGTCCAGCTCCACGCCCTTGCACGAGATCCGAGCACGTCCCACCGCCGATCTAGTGTAATCATATTCATTAATTTAAAGTTAAAATATTATGTAAACATATTTTTATTTACAGAACAATTTGAATCCATAAGCTCCCGAGCTGATTATAAAAATAGTTTATTGACAGAATGTACAACGTGCAACATCAATATGTAAAGCATTACAGTAGACAAATGTTAGGATTGTACAGTACAATATAAATACAATACAAATGTGGGTTCCTACTCCTGAACTAAGTTAAAAACTTGTATTTTAGGAGCTAGTGGTTCCTCCAAAAGAAACATTTAAATATGAACAGCTTGTTATTTGTGAGTGATAGATTTTGGAGATCGTTTTAAGATTTCTTGTTTTTAATAAACAATAACCTTTTATTACATAATCCCATAAAAATATCATGTTATTATTTCCAAGCTTTGCTTAGTTAGGGACTAGAGTGTGATGTATGAAATGTCAATGAATATTTATTATTTTATATGGCGCGTCTCGGGAGAGACCTACGTAGCAATGGACTGATATAGGTTGATGATGATGATTATTGTTTGAAATATGATTTTAGACTGTGTATGAGACTGTGTCTGGTAGAGATCGCTTTTTAGCGATAAGGCCGCCCATTGTATATCATAGTTTAGTAGTTAAGTTCCTATACGTTTAAATGTAAATTGTGTTGTGCAATAAAGTATTTTCTATCTTCTAACTATGATATGTTTACCTGAGGTCGGTGCAGGCGTCGGTGTAGTTGTGCGTGGTGAGTGCGAGGTGCTTCGCGGACGCGGGCTCCGAGACGGCAGGGAGGGCCGCGCGCGCAGCTGAGATCACGTGCCCACTCGGCTGACACAAACGCACAAGGTAAGTCAAAAATACTTTATTCAATAAAATCACGCGGATCATTTAGAATCGTCTTACATACTAGGTCACTCTAGGTGCCAGTTCCACGCGACCAGAAGCTACAAGAACGGGCAATAAACTTACGGACTGGTTCCTACCGTTTTTTTATATGATCCTTCTTACAAAGAATTACTAACTAAATGAAGTACTGAAGTTCCAGCGCGGTGTCAATTTAACTTAGTAATAATACACATAATATACAGTCATGTACATGTCCGGCGAGATGGAGCGACGATACAATGAGTGTGCAGCTGGCAAACTCTGGATAGAGCCGAAGACCGGGCTCAGTGGCGCGTCTTAGAGACCTACGTCCAGCAGTGGACTAATAGGTCGATGATGATGATAATAGAATAAACATTACCTGTAAGAATGTCTCGGAGGCAGAGATGAGGTCTAGTTGCGAGGCGGCGGCGTCGGGCGTCGCGTTTCTGGAAGCTTCCACCACGCGTGGGATGTGTTCACTCAGCGTTAAGCACTCCGCAGAGAGGGTCTCCTGTTATATTATATTTATTTTATATTATTTGGAAAACATACAGTACTACAAACATAATAAATACTTCTTCTTCTTATCGTGTCGATGCTACAACTGTATTTTGTTGTAGCATCGTGTTGGAAAGATTAGCCAGACTAGACACTGCTTTACCGTGTATAATAAATACTAAACAATATAAATATAAGATAAATAAGACGAATAATTATTGGTTAATATATGCAGCGTTATCATAATATAATCCTAGCCTAGGATAACTATCACCCTAGAAATAACTATTCCCACATAACGCTTGGAGTTCTAGGGTTTACTTCCTCATCATCATCTTCCTACTAAGTAAATGATAGTTTCGTTACCTGTGCATATTTGTTGGTGTTGTATTGCGCTGTGTTCTGCGCTGCCGTTATCAACTGAGTCGCGCTCGACGCGGCTTGGCGCGCGCATTCCTTTAACAAATACATTTATTAACACTTTTATATGCCTGGGTACCATGTTTGTTGGAACTAGATTTTCGATAGAATACTTACGGCCGGTTTCTCGTACGATGATCAACGAAAAAATCAAATAACAATGTGTCAAAACTCGGATCAATCGTGATTTGGGTTGTTCAATGCCTTTCCCCTGAACTGTTGTTAAATAGGTATTTCGCAGATGACAAGCGATGAACAACCCAAATCACGTTTTGACACATTGTTATTTGATTTTTTCGTTAATCCATCGTACGAGAAACCGGCCCTTATAATATTTTTTTTTGTGTAAATCCATACACAAGTACATATTGACACATAACAAATATTTATGTTCATCACACAGACATTTGCTCTGGGTGGGAATCGAACCTAATCTTCTTCTTCGTATCGATAGTTTCCTATTTATTTCGATAATAAAATTACATAGCGAGTATGTAAGTTTGAAGTCGAAATATCGAAATGCAAAGATGGGAGAGTGAATAACGGCCGCAATGTCCTTTATAAGGCCCTCTGTGGTGCGCGTACACAATATTACCTGCAGACGCGCGACTTGCGAGCCCACGATGTCCTGCCCGTGCGCGTAGTCCACCGTGATGTAGCGCAACTCCTCCGCCGCCGCGCGCAGCGCCTCCTGCTTCGAGCGGTCCTGCACAACAACAACAACAACTACAATGTAACATTATTATAACATTAGTCGAAGCGACGCGTGACCCGAGGGCTGGTGAGTATCTGGCCCAGCGTATCAGCATTGCTATTCAGCGCGGCAATGCAGCCAGTGTCTTGGGTAGGTACGCGACGATTGGTACTGATTTGGATCAGTTGAACTATCTATAGATCGTTTGCAACGGTCTGTAGATAGCTCAACTGTTTCTTATGTACCTATTTTATATGACAATGTACATTTTGTAAATACTGTATAGTCGTAAGTTTGTTTGTGAATAAAATAGTAATAGATACAATGTAACATATCGTCCAGCCATAAGCCAAGCGTATTGTTGTAATTTCGTATACTGCATGTCAAGAGCAGTTTGAACTTACAGCGTGGAGCCTAGTGACCTGTAATATAGATTCCATGAATCTAAATCAAGCACCAATCTCTCACAAAGTTTGTCTTCAACTTTATTTTCTTGTATAATATACCTATACTAAATCATACTTGTACACTTTGTGAGAGAAAAATAAACTAATTTTTATTTTATAAGTCATTCGTCACGCAAACTCTAAGAGCGGTCTCCCGATCGTGCTGAATAGTACCGTAAAAGTTTCGTATAAGCAGCTAAGGTTCACCATCGTAACGTGTACGTAGCGTGTGCAACTTCGTATCGCTGTAAACGACAATCTACGTAATGATGTAACGCTCATCACATAACATGAATATTTGGAATAGCGTGCTATAGTTCATTTATGATTTATATCTGGAAACAGTACCCCAAGTACGAGTTTATGCACACACGGATCGTAGAGACGCAATCGCCGATCGCCACCGATTTTGTATGGAAATCCAAGCTTCTAAAGAAATCCGCTAGAGGCGCTGCTTGGATCTCCATACAAAATTGGTGGTGCTCGGCGATCACGTCTCTACGATCCGTGTGTGCACATACTCGTACTTGGGGTACAGAGGGGTTAATATATAGTAGTAGTATACCTGTGGTGAGGAGGCGCACTGCCTGGCCGCCTCGACCATCCTGGCGGTCGCGTCGGCCAGCAGCTTGGCCGCCGCCAGCAACTTGCGCTGCCCGTCTGACGGCTGCTGCTCCGCCTCCGTCTGCAAACACCATACATCCAGCACTCGGCTCATCTCTCCCTTTCTGTCTCTCACTCACTCACTCTAATGAACCCATCTACTTTCACTGTGTTTTAGAAAAATGTTATGGTTCTGGTAGAATACCAGCGTATACTTATTCTAGAGAATATCCCAACTGTTCGTTAAATCTTTCAAGTTAATCTATCAACTTTTTCCAAAATGTCAGTGTGTTGTTTAATTGAAATTCGTTCTTGTTAATCTCCTTACCACATAGATTATTTCCATTTATGACGCATTAGCAGACGGAATGAAATAACATTTTTACGTATTTGAGATTAAACAGCTATCAAATATTGAATGTCATCATGTAAGTATATTATAATCTACAATAAATAACATCTTATCGATGTCTTGGAAGCCAATCTATCACAAAACATAATCAAAAGATAAAGCGATCATATAAGCCCAAATAACAAGTCAACACTGCAAAAGTGATTAGGACGCTACAAACATGGCTCGTTTCAACTTCACGGGAGACCTGGACCAGGTTCGACAGCGACAATTGGATTTCATCAGCGAAATACTGCAGAAGAAGGGCTACCACGGACCAGAAGTCACGATAGAAAACGTAGGCGCACCCGGGGACAACTACATGTCTAACATTAAGAGAGTTATCATCACGGAAGATGGAAAGACGTTCAAGATGATAGCAAAACTGGCCTCGGACAGCGAAATAATGCGGACGGTGGGACAAGTCGATCTGTTGTTCCGAAACGAACACACAATGTACACGGAACTCTTGCCGAAGTTTCATCAGATTCAAAGAACCGCTGGCGATGAGAACCTGTTCCGATTCGCCGAATGCTACGGCTCGCTGAGCGAGGCACCGAACGAAGTCATACTTTTAGAAGACTTGAAGGAATCCCACTTTGAATTACAGGACAGATTTCAACCACTGAGCATCGAAAACGTCAAAACTGTGCTCAAAAATCTCGCTATATTCCACTCCTTATCGTACGTTTTGAAACATCAAGATATTGTCAAGTTCAACGAAATACAATCGAATCTTGGGGATACGTATGGTGCGTTCCTTGACTCTGAAGACATGAAGAGACTATTTCAACTCATGGAAGACACGACCGCGGCGATGCTCGTCGATGATAAACATAAGAAGTATGTCAAAGGCAGTGTGTCCGAGATATTGAACGTGTATCGCAAGACGAGCAGGGGAGATGTGGGCTCCAAACAATCCGTGATACAACAGGGCGACGGATGGATCAATAACATCATGTTTAATAATAAGGTATGTGTTATGTAATCGACCGAGACGACCGATGTGACGCGGCGGGCGAAGGTCCGCCTGCGACTCGGAAGTTGCGGGTCGATTCCCGCCTAGGGATAAATTAATTCAGGGTGTTCTGGGTATTTTTTATGTATAATAAAAAATATCTATCTATGTAATGTATTGTATTAAGCATGTCAGTCTTCCAGTACCCATAACACAAGCTCTGCTTAGCTTGGGGCTAGATGATGTTGTGTGGATTGTCCAGCATTATTTATTTATATAAATAATGATGGTCGCGTGGAACTGGCACCTAGAATCACCTAGTATGTAAGACGATTCTAAATGATCCTTGTTTGATTTTACTGAATAAAGTTATTTTTGACTTTGACTTTTGACTTTATAAGTTCATATTCTTTGTGTATGATTCCGCTCACACTGGTTTTTTTCAGGAGGGAGTCCCTTCAGAATGCATATTTATCGACTACCAACTGTCTCGCGAAAGCAACCCGGCCTACGATATACTGTACATGTTATTCAACAGCACTACACATGAACAACGCTTGGAACACTATTATGACTTTATTGACTACTATCACAAGTAAGTTTGTTGTTCGTTCTTCTAGGCTCTGGTTGCGTGGAACTGGCACCTAGAATCACCTCACGATTCTAAATGACCCGCGTGATTTTAATGAATAAATTTTAATAAAATATTCATGTATCACTCAACACTATTTAGTCCTCTAAGCAAGGCTTGTACTATGATAACTATATTGCTCATAGCGAGCAATACTTGATAAATAAACACATAAAATACATAACAACGCCCAGACACAGAAAAAACATTAGTATGTATTTGCCATCACACAAATGATTGTAGTACAAGCTTTGCTTAATCTGGGACTAGAGTGTGATGTGTGAATTGTTCATGAATTTTTATTTACTGTTTTTGATGGGATTCAAGTTAGAGCTAATATCAACTGAGCTGTAACCCATCTAAAATACAAATTTGTTATTACAGAGAGTTGGACCACTCGTTAAGCACGTACGGTCTGAAAGCTAGCTTGGTTTGTCCGCGAGACCAACTGGATAGTGACCTCAAACGGTTCGGGAAACTCATGTTTGCGACCAGCTTAATGGTTAGCAACGCCATCCTCAAGAGTACAGAGGAGGCGCAGAAAATGAAAGACGCTATGAACGCTCAAGATATATCGGATGAACAGATGGTAGAGATGTACACGTTTCCACCAGACACTGCTGCGTTGTTTAGGAGTAGAGTCGGAGGATTGGTCGATAGCTTTCTGGAATTTGGACTGCTTTAAGCTGGACCTTATCAACATGTGGCAATGGATATGGAAGTGTTATTTTAGAATTTAAAGTAAGGATAGTAGGAGCCATGCAGTTAGTTGTATGTACTTGTAGGTTCCGGTCGCATTTGAACACATTTGTATTAAGATTGTATGTATTTGAGAATATCCTGTTCTTGAGGAATCTACATAGTTTATAAGATAGCCACGCTGTAAATAATGGTGTTGAGTATGACTGTAACGGCTGGTAAGGAGTTGTTTAAAGACTTTAATAATAAATAGAAATTTTTAAACTTTCAATTTTTTTTTTATTTTCCCAAATGATGAATTATCTCGGTTTTTATCGAGATTAATAAAACGGTATAAAATCCGTGTAATTTTATTTAGATATTATTGAGAGCAGCGTTTTTCACTACGACGACACTTCAGACGCAGTTTGTGTGTATGTGTGTATATACTATAGTGTAACATTCGTTATGCGATGGCTAATAGAAAGCATTTTGATGTTTTAAATGAGATGCGCGAGTAAGTGTTGAACAATAAGTGTTAGGGCCCCCGCAAACTGCAGACTTTTTATCGGCCGATAGTTTGGTCGGCTTCTTAATCAGTATGAAGATGTATGCAGATGCGCATATTACAGTGATTCAGTTTTCAGTCTGCAGTCTGCGGGGACTCTTACGGCCGGTTTCTCGAATGATGGTCAACGAAAAAATCAAATAATTACTATGTGTCAAACTCGGATCAATCGTGATTTGGGTTTCCAGAAACCGGCCGTTAGTGTAGTGTGTTGTAGTGTAGTGTGTTGTAGTGTAGTGTGTCGTAGTGACCTTGATGTTTCAAATGAGATGCGCGAGGAAGTGTTGAACAAGTGTTAGTGTAGTGTACCTTGATGTTGGTGATGAGATGCGCGGTGGCCTGTCCGAGCAGGCGCGCGTGGCGCACCATCTCGTGCGCGTCGGGCGCGCTCCACACGCGCGAGCTGCACGACAGCACCGACTCCACCGACTGCTCCGTCTCCGACGCCGCCGCGCGCCGCTCTGCAACCAACCGCACCGCGCGTCACAACCACGACCTAAAGCTGTACTCACTGGCGGTGTAGCACGTAACGTATCGGATACGGTATCAACCTGCAAGCGAGTACGGCTCGTCCCCGGTCCTCCGCGGATCTAGCTACGAGCTGCCGGATCCGCAGCGCTCGCAACGACGTCACGCCGACGAAAAGTCTCAAATGGATCGTATGTACTCAATACACGAGCGGTCGTGACGCCGTCCACGAGCCCGCTGCGAGCCGCGTGTTCGCAGTGAGACCGCCACTCGGGTCGCTGCGAGCTTACGCCTTGATCACACGTACCGAGTAAACCGGCGAGACAGTGACGTATTTAAGATACACTGCGCGCTAACGCTGCAACGTTCAACAGTAAAACTGATGTCGACGCGCAGTGTACCTCAAATACATCACTGTCTCGCCGGTTGTGATCAAGGCATTACAGCGCTCCACGCGCGAGCTCGTGCTTACGTACTCACATGATACCGTATCTGATACGTTACGTGCCACACTGCTAAGTGAGTAGCCAGTTTAACGCGACCGCACACACCGACTGCACCGAGTGCACAGTACACTCACCGAGATGGCAGTGCGCCAGCAGCGCGTCCAGCTCGGCGGAGACGCGCTGCGCGGCGGCGGCCAGCAGCTGCACGCTGGGCGCGGCGGGCGGCGGCGCGGCCTCGCTGGCCGACACGAGGCGCTCCACGGCCGTCGCCACCTGGCGCGCCGCACTCGCCAGCTGCTCCCGACAAGCTGGGTTCTGGATCGTCGGCGCTACCACCTGGATAGTACGAAATCGGTGAGACTAGACCGATTGCATCGAGTCTGTAGCGCCATCTATATCGCTACATGGTGAACTACATCGTAGTCTACGCAACAGACCAACAGATGGCAGAAACGAGTCCTAGATCGCGCGAACGAAGTTATCGCGGAGTTTGAACATAAGTAATAGAACCGATGAATATTCATCGGTCCGAGCGACCCCGAGCCAAAGGTCGCTCGGCGTGGAAGATCTTCCCTTTTCGTAGGAGATACAACTCCTATCTCCTCAAGTCCAAAAGTCCAAACGATCATAGGTAAGGATATCAATAGCAATGCTTAGAAATGCAGCAGCTGAATTTTATTATGATATTTTTAACAAACTAAGTATAACACAACCAAAATATCCTAACCTACACAAATGTAGTACATATTATTATATACTCTACGCGTATGCAATAAGCGCTACATTACCTTGGTGCAAGCCACGAGCTGGCTGGTCGCCAGTGCGCAGTGCGTGGCCGCGGCTATGATATTGTTCTGCAGCTGTTGGTCGTTCTTGCAGTGCGCGGCCACGTTCTTGGCCTTCAGGACCAGCGCCGCCGTGGTGTTGGCCACGGACTTGGCCAGAGAGAGCAGGATGTCCTGTCGAGATAGAATCACAATGAAAACATTTGTTAACGATACACTAAAAGTTAACTTAAGAATAATGGTTAAAAAATATAACATACACTGATTTAGATAAGGGATGTTAATAATAAAATAATTTAAGTGTTTACTATGTATTTACAAAAAAATGTATGTTAGTTTTTTATCAGTAATCTAGTTCCCATAATACAAGATTTGCTTAGTTTGGGACTAGATTGTAAAGTGTGAAATGAAGTTTGCAAATAAAATATTTATATATGTACTTACATTTGTTTTTGTAAATACACAGTAACACCCAAACATCAATGTTTGCCATCACAACAAACGTTTGTCTTTGATGGGGATCGAACCCACGACCCACAGCATGAAATGAGCTACTACCAACTGAGCTGTGACGCCTGTCTAGAGAGAAGAGTGTAGTGATATGGATTTACGTATACGAGTATTTGCTTACCTGATCATTTCACTTTGAACATTTAAAAGTATCTTTTTTGAAAATAGGAAATGAATGACAAGTTTTGTAGTAGGGCTCTGTGATAGATCACGAAGGATATACTACCACCGTACATTATTTCTGCTGCAAAGCAGTGATGCTCGCATTGCCGTGTTGTAGTTAGAAGGATATTGATGCCGGTGTGCAGACATATTTGGTTTAACATTAGTATGTCTTGTGAAGGACGCAGTTTGATTATTTTACAGTGCACATCCTCAATAACCTAACTCTTATGAGTAATGCATCCTTAGCAAAATAGACTATTATTTAGTTTTGCTACCACATTTTTGTGAATGTTACTTTCAATTACTTAATACATAAAGACTTGCAGATTTATCTACCTATATTTTATTACCATACACCTAAAATTAGACCTGACAGCTGTAAACTTTTTTTTTTGCATTTTCCAAACTAATTATTCACTTTTTGTACCTAATATCACATTTTTTACGTAGTCAGTTCACGCTCGATCATTTATTTACCCGCTAGTTGGCCGTGATGTCTATTTAGTCTTAAAGATGTCTATTTAGTTTTAAAGAAATTTTACAATATTTCTTGTTTTACTGTTTTCAGTGACATCTGTGTTAGTTCCACTGATTAAAATAAATAACACTTACTTTAACATCTGTGAATATACCCAAACACAACTATGACCAAAGTTTGATACAACACAAATTTTTGTTCTTGGGGATCGAACCCAAGACCCACAGCATAGAAAGCAGAGCAACCAACTGAGCTTTGACGTCTGTCAAACACACGTCATTATGACCTAGTGTACAATCGCACTAATTTTGAATAACTCTGACGTCAGTTGTTAGATTTAACATAATATTTACAAAATTTACATTATACATGTAATTAAAATGTAAGATACTAAAGGGTATGTTAGTAACAAGTTATTTTTGTAACTACATTCACTTTCAGCGGACAGTTAGTCGTAAATAAAACAATATTTAGTTTCCAAAGCAAATGTAATTACCAAAAATAACCATTTGTAACCGGCGCGTTATCCACGAACAAGCAAAATTACTAGAGAACTTGCAGCTTAGATTTGATTATGCAGCTTTGGGTTGTGGGTTTACACAGAACTTATATTTCTGTCATTGTAAATCAATGTCTGGATATTTATAAATATGTTAAAGTAAGAATCTCGTCACAATTCAGTTGTAAATAGATCTACCGACCGTTTTACTGAGTTGAAGGATCTTAGTAAAGGCAGTAGTGACATTTTTGACAGACGTCAAAGAAAGATCAAGACCTAAGTAACTGTAACATTTTTGACAGGTGTCAAAGGTCGTTTGATGTGCCTTCCATGAGGCGTAGGACTGAGAACAAATATTTGTGATGGCAAAGAGTGATGTGTTCCATGATTAGTGTTACCATGTATGTATGTATCTACAAAATTGTACACAACTTTTCAGCAATACATTTGCCTAGTTTGAGACTAGATGGCGTTGTGTTTGTAATTTTAGCTACAAAAATGTTTTCTATTAATTTTGTTTGAACGAAGAATTAAATCAAAATAATACCACAACCTGAAAGCAGTGATTTAAATATTGAGTAGAATTAATTTCAATTAATTCTGTATATAGAGCCAAAATGTAGAAATATAACAAAAAAATAAGTTCTACTTTTTTGAAAATGGATTTTTGTTATGAAATCTTGTTATTTGGAGTACCGTACAAATTAGTGTTACAAAAATTAGTAATATTATTACCCAAATTAATTAAACTCAATATTAGCCACCACTGCATTAAACTATTATAAAAAATAAATTAAAATAAAACATAACAAAATAATTCTATGATAGTAAAAACAGTGTATTCTGCTGTCTCATTTTACTGAACCAACTTAATTTTACAGCATTATATTTATAGCCCAGTCATATTAGGTAAAAAAAGGGGTCAACCTCGGAATGAAAGATAATAAGCTGCAAATTGGTATGAACCTTCATTTTGTCATTCTAAATGTTGTCTCAAAAGTCACAATCGTTATCGTGTCCGCGTCTCAAGATATTCAAGGTCAAAGGTCACAAAAATCGGTTTTTCGCGAATATCTGGCTTCCTATCGGTTAAATGAGATTTGCATATTATAAAAGTTGTAGGCTATAAAATTCCCTACAACTTTTGTTTAAACTTTTTTTTCATACGACCAACCGTTTTGAAGGTAGAGCGAAAAAACTTACAAACAAAAAAAATGTGGGTAGTTGGTAAAATGAACGCCTTAAAGCAAATGCTGGTCTAAGACAAGCAGATACTGGTCCCGGACATGTGCTTAACTCATTTTGAACAAGTGTGGGTACTTGTAAAGTCAACTAAAAACATCGCCCTTCAAGAATCGAACTGTCCGGGACCAGTATCTGCTTGTCTTAGACCAGCATTTGCTTTAAGGCGTTCATTTTACCAACTACCCACATTTTTTTTGTTTGTAAGTTTTTTCGCTCTACCTTCAAAACGGTTGGTCGTATGAAAAAAAAGTTTAAACAAAAGTTGTAGGGAATTTTATAGCCTACAACTTTTATAATATGCAAATCTCATTTAACCGATAGGAAGCCAGATATTCGCGAAAAACCGATTTTTGTGACCTTTGACCTTGAATATCTTGAGACGCGGACACGATAACGATTGTGACTTTTGAGACAACATTTAGAATGACAAAATGAAGGTTCATACCAATTTGCAGCTTATTATCTTTCATTCCGAGGTGAAAGCCCTAATATGACTGGGCTATTAGGTGCCTTTGTCAGTTTCAATGTATTAGAGAGAGACAGAAAATATAATGCTAACAAATTATGTAAGTAAGTAAATAAATCAACAAAATTGACACCACTGTCTCTAAAAATAGACAAAACATTTGAAAATCAACAAAAAATATAACATGGCAACATTTTTATATTGTACTTTGATGTGGCAATGAATATGAAGTCATTAAAAAAATTAACAAAAATATTGTGTGGTCAAAAGACAACCAAAAAAAAACAACATTTAGGACGGATTTTAGATTTGGCAGTGTTTTATAAATAAATTAGTTATAATTAAGACTAGACATAAATGGGCAAGTATTCCAACGAACTTGGTAAAAATTTATCTCAATACACACTTTAAAATAAAAAAAACATTGTTTTTAAATAATAATTTAGTTACTCATTTAGCGAGATGCTTTTGTTCAGTGGGACAAAAGACGGTAGAGAAAATAAAAATGTTTTTAGTTTTCTTTATAAACGGGAAATTTACCATGATTTGTGAGTTTCATTATTTCCCGATATTTCGGCACAGTTGCATGTGCATATCGGGAAATACTCAAACTCACAAATCATGGTAAATATCCCGTTTATAAAGAAAACTATGTTCAAAACCGTGATAGTTTCAAATATTATAAAAGTGTGTATTGTTGTGAATTTCTCGAAATGATTCATGGGTTTTTTAAAGACTAGGCTTTTTTTAATCTACTTTATTATGCTGCCCATTAGAGATTATTTTGCTTATTTCTTTATAAATGCCGATTAAGTATGTTGAAGTGATATTAAGCTGCCTTAAATTTTCAATTTTATTTATACTAACTTCTAAATATTAAACGTATAATTATAATGTCTAATTATTTACTTAGTAATATTTAATGTCTAATAGTACAAACCGTTTAAGTAACTTAAATAATTTAGAATTTAGTAAGTTTTAGATCAATTGTAAGCTTCAAAACACGATTAAGTTAATAAGCATTATTTTAAACACCAAAAATTACATATCAAACATCAAAATCTGTATTAAGTTTTTTTTTTTTTTAATATTTAGTTTATTAATTAATTTTATTCAACCAAACTTTTTATAATTTCGTTTTAAGATTTTTTTTTAATTATACCTAATAGTTGTGACTTTTAATTTTGTTTCTAAATATTTCATCATCTTCCTACCCTTGTCCCACATTATGTGGGGTCGGTACAACACGTCCTCTTCTTCCTCTTCTTTTTGTTTCTAAATATTTATTTAAAACTAATTAAATGTAATTGTCATTGTGCAGTCTTTTGCCCATTAGTACTTGTCTTTCTTAAATTAAACAAAATTTTGAGATTCAAATATAGGACTAGCTGTTATATGTCAGGTTCCATTTAGATAATATTTTTTTAATTATTTGTTAATTTTATCAAAACTATTATGTCAGTGATTTTAGGCTCGCTTCCGATTGGGACCGATTTAGATCAGTTGTGTGCTATCTATAGATCGTTTGCAACGGTATGCTGGTAGCTCAAGTTTGATTTGTTTTAAATTATTATTATATTATATTTTAATCAGTAAATGTTTTTTTATTATATTTAGAATTATTATTGTTACCCTACACCCATGTATACAAGATTAATAGTTTATCAACAAAACTTAAACTTGCATATGGTTAGAACCAATATTGTAATGAAAAAGCACCTCAAAAACTACACGAATTCAGAGCATTTATCTCCAAACTCAGTTCCATTGCCGCTCTCGCACGAGTCTTTGAAAAACATGCACTGTATCGACACAGCAATGAATACAAAAATCAGGGCTAAAATCAGTAGTATGTTCAGCCAGTTTTCCTTCCAAATCTGTTGGAATTCCAACTCTAAGCACTCGCATTTAGAGCAGCACTTTTGATCAGTTCTCGGACAACGCTTCTTGCAATGAACGCAGTACCCTCGTATATATTTGTCTCCGGTGACTTTGAACGTGGGGTTGTAAACTATACGAATTTGAGTCTTACTCTTATCGGTGTTAAGTTCTACTTTAGTTTGCCGATCGCGCGCTTCGCTGGTAAAGTATCGCTCGCTTTTTTTGACGAAATTCTCGAAATTGTCACCTTTACGTTTGGATAGTTCGCTTTTGGTGAAACTAGCTTCGGCTGACTCCATGAATGTTTCAGTGGTTGTTAGCACTCTGTTGTATTTATCGTATTTGTCGTGGTTTAATATTTTCATGTTGAGTGAGCCGGACACTTTGGTGGTGGGTCCGTTGTGAGTGACGTCATTCCTAATGCTGTGACATTCTATCTTTTTATCATATTTGTTGAATTGATCATTGATATCGTTTTTATCTATATTGTTGGATAGGAAGAATCTTTGTCGCAGTAAATCATTTTTAATACGTCGGTCTAAGTTTATGTTGGGACTGCCTTGCTTTTCAAAATTAATATTTTCGTAATCGTGGTTTTTGTCATTGGTTTTTTTGTCATTATCGCTTACATTTTGGACTTTCTCATTCCTGATTCTAGCGTTATCGTAATGATTCAAATCATCATTTTTGATTTTAGCGTTGTCGAAGTTGACGTTAACATAGTCATGGGTTGAGAAATCTTTTTTGAAATTATAAATCTTATCGGATATAGTTTTAGGGTATATTTTAGGTTTATCTTCTAAATAACCTTTGCAGTTCGCTATAATTGACTCGTAATCATCATTTTTGTTATTCAACTTGTCATTGTCAATTCTGTCGGTCGATTGTCTGTTCCTTTTGAATATAGCATTACAATAGTCAACGCTTCTGTAATAGTCACTATCGGATTCCTCCTGTATAACATCCAACATGCCCCAGTTCCTACTCGTATCTACATCCTCGTAAATGCTCTCATCATCATTTCTGAATTCTAAACATTCATCGTACAAGCTGTCGTTATCGTTAACATCATTTTTGGGTCCATTACCATTACTCGCTTTGATTTTACCGTTATTGTTACAAAAATGAACATTATCATCAAAATCGCTGCCGAATTCTTTAGTCTTAAAGAATGCGTTGTAAAAGTTATCGACGCAGTAGTTGAGTTTCCTGTAAATGAATGATTTCTTCTTGGAGTGGTCTCCGAGTGCCGTTACCTGTGTCTCCTTGTCCTGCTCCGACTCTTCGCCGATGGTGTGCAGGACTGAGGTGGACGCTTCGCCGACGCGAGAGGCTGCGTTTAGGAGATTCTGTCGAGGCTGGAAAGACATAAAAGACATATTAGTAAATAAATATAGGATTTTAAATATAAGCGAATTTTGTAGGCTAAACGTAAATTTTATGAAATTAATTCAGAGAAGAGAGGGCATAAGACATCGTCTTATCTTAATTAATTAATCACATAAAGGAGTTAAAAGGACATTTATTCAGTAGAAAATTATTTAATGTACTTATTGATCAGTGTTTTTATTCTGTAGAAGATTATTTTAATTTTAAGTTTGACATTAATATTGCAAGACCCTTAAAGAAGATTCATATGTAAAACTGACATTAACAATATTTGTAACCTGACATGTATCATTATGAATGCAATAAATTTAATGAGTATTGAGTAAGCCCATAGGTTTGCACTCAGCCAATACTTTGAATTCAAAGCGAAGACGGCATAAGACGTCGCATAATCCTCTTATATGCTGAGTTGAGGCCATTTTAAAACTCTTTATATATATTTACAAACAAACTTACGACTATACAGTATTTACAAAATGTACATAGTCATATAAAATACATAAGAAACAGTTGAACTATCTACAGACCGATCTTTATTTATTTATTTTATTTTACTGGCTGCATTGCCGCGCTGAATAGCAATGCTGATACGCTGGGCCAGATACTCACCAGCCCTCGGGTCACGCGTCGACAACACTAGACGCCCAATTTATATATATGTTTTTATTTAATCATGTTAATTTTAAGTTTTCTTTTATTACTTTAAGTTAATGTAAGAGTTTTAAATAAACAATTTGATTTGAATCTATCTCAACCACTAATACTAATGTAGATATATAAGTGTCACAAGTGTCCTCACCTCCTTAGTGTCGGGCTCGGCGGCCTTCAGCAGGTCGGTGAAGGCGGTGCAGAGCCGTCTCGTGGCGTCGAGCAGGCGGTCCGCGCCGTCGTCCAGCAGTGCTGCGATGACGCGCACGCCGCGCGTCACGGACGGCAGGTTGCTGGTGATGGTGGTGATGGCCGCGCCCACCGCCGTGTGGTCCACCTCTTCCGTTGGACCTGGATTTATAAATAATAATAAATAATCACAGACATTTTTTTTTTTTTTTTTTAGTTATCGTTTCCGATTGTTGTGTCCTATATCCGTAGGTGTAAATCTCACGACGTTATAACTTAGGATTACTCCTGTTTTGTTCATTCTCAGATCGGTTTTACCCATAACATACCCGGATTAGGTTGTTTATCACTATGATAAGTGATGCATCTAAATGATTTTTTTGATTTCACACATCACTCTAATCCCAAACTAAGCAGAGCTTGAAGTATGGAAACTAGATTGCTAATAGAATATATATATAATTTTTTTTTCATCACACATTAATTTGCTCTGAGTGGGAATCAAACCCACAACCCACAGCATGGAAGGCAGAGCTTACTACCAACTGAGCCGTGACACCTGTCGAACTATGTCTAACTAGTCTGTCGGATTAGATAATACTCTTGTATAATTGTATTTAGTACCAGCTACACGCTAAAATCCAAGTCTAGTTTGTTGCCAGTTCTTGTAAACTCTGGTCGCGACGAACTGGGGCCTAAAATCATCTACTATGTAAGACGTTTCAAAGTAATCCGCGTGATTTTATTAAATATTTTGATCGAAGCTTGAGCTGATGCCCGTAACTTCGTCTTATTATCGTTATATTTTGGATAATACAGACAATATCTTAGCCTACATGTTATTCTGATGTTTAAGCTATACTATTGTTAGGTTTCATTAAAATTATTCAATTTTTTTTTTGCGCGAAAATATTTCGGAGATATGGGTGACTAAATCTGGCGAAATTCTACTCAAACTTAGGTTGGTTAGTAGTTTGTGTGATGCAATTTTTTGACGTGACAACGTCTTATAATTCGATAGAGCCGGCTGCACGCACGAAAAAACATGACTCATGAAGCGTTCCGGCGTTCCGGCGTTCTGAGGCGTTCCATGAAGTGACGTTGTCACGTTCGACTATCGTCAGTAAACCGACTTTACAGACAACCATTTTTTTTTGAATATACATTGCAAGAAGAAGAGCTAGTTACCGGACGTGAGCGTGACGACCTGCGCGGTGGCGGCGTTCATGGCGGCGATCTGTGACGTCACCACCTGCTTGTTGGTGTCCATGGTCACCTGCTTCCACTTCTGCGACGCCGCGTCCGCGCCCAGCTCGCCCAGCGGCGCCTGCGCACCACAACACATTACTTACATACATCATCACATCGGGGATGCTAGAATACTGCTGCCACCAACACAAAATCCGTCTCTCGTAAATTAACACATGTCAGAAAGAAATAATAAATAATAATCATAAATTTCCTTTATCAAGTTGGTCTTCACATTTAATTTATTTATTTTATTTATTTATTTTTATTTCATAAAAACACACACTTAAAACTATATAATTGTACAAAGTTCTTATTAATGATACATTAGTGGTGCTTATTTTAAAAAATGAAACTAGAGTTGGGTTTCACTTTGCCCACTCTAGGAGTAAATCCTGTGTTGTGGGTATCAGTACTCTTTCGGTAAAAGCTATAATGTGTTAAAGATAAGTGTGTACATCATAATAGATTAAAAAGGTGTAAAAAAAGTACAAAAATGCATGCAGTGTAAAATAGAAAAGAAAAAGGGGTTGTGTGTCAACAGGGATATGCGAGAGTGAGGAATGTGTGAGTGAGACTCAATAGTGTGAAGAATATTATGTGCAAGAATGGATGTGGGCTCTCCTGCTCGTAGGAGTTGTCCCAGTTGCGTGATGGGAAGGTTGTGGTGTTTGGTGAAGTGTGTGCGTGATTGTGTATGTGGGGGTGTAGGTTGAGTGAAGTGATTTTGCTAATGTTGCGTAATTGTGAAAAGCCATGTTAAGGAATCGGAAATGATTTTATTATTCTGATAAATCTGTACTTGGGGCAGGATGATTTTCTGAACTTAGGTGATTGGTAGTTTGGGTGGATAGGATTAGCTAGGGGTAATTAGAAGATTTTCCGTGTCGTTGTAATTAAGTGCGATGAGCCATGCTGTTGAATGCTTCGATTGAATAAAAAC
Source organism: Ecliptopera silaceata (assembly GCA_932527185.1). Taxonomy (NCBI): domain Eukaryota; kingdom Metazoa; phylum Arthropoda; class Insecta; order Lepidoptera; family Geometridae; genus Ecliptopera; species Ecliptopera silaceata. The sequence goes on along the minus strand of OW052217.1, from coordinate 271,645 downwards.
ACCCCTCTAACAAGAGTTTTTTCAATTCTGAGATAAATTTAATCAGGTTTTTAGGTCAACCGGTAAAGAATTAAACAATTTGACAGTCTGATACCGAACAATCGAGTGGGACGATTGGGAATGAACGAGCACAAGTAAGAGTTATGAACTGACCCGAGTGAGATGTTCCTCTGTCTGCTTGATGATCTCCCGCCCCGAGGTGATGGTGGTCAGTAGCGCGCGCTGCGGCTCCGACAGCAGTGACGTCACTTTGTGCTGCTGACTCTGAGACGCCTACACACACAATATTATATAATATTAATATTATTTATTTTATACATATTAGGAAGTTCATCGGTAACAACTTCCATACTAACAACATAGGGTAACAAGATTATAAAGAGGAAATACTTATATCGTAGTGCCATCTAATTAGCTACATGAAAACTGCGCCTTAGTCCGCGCAACAAATCAACAGATGGTGCTGACAAATCCTAGATCACGCAAACAAAGTTATCGCGGAGTTTGAACATAAGTAATAGAACCGATGACTATCCATCGGTCCGAGCGACCCCGAGACAAAGGTCAAGGAAAAGCGGAGATACCACATTATTTATTTCAAAGCCTCAATAGCATTTGGTAGTTCGACAGAGATTAAGTACTTTAAGGTTTTACAATAAAATAAATAATAATATGTAAGTACAAATTTTGTAAAAAATATATGATAATAATCATTGATTGGGTATTTGTGTATACCTACACTTTGTATCTCATACGCTGCAGATCCAAAAGTAGCGTGTAACAAGAGAAATTACATTATAAATAATATTCACGGACATTTCACACATCTTACTCTAGTCCCAAACAGATGATAGATGATACAATACTTATATACATTTGTTTGTAAATACATACATAGTAAACACCCACACAGAACGAATATTTATGTCCATCACACAAACATTTCCTCTAGGAATCGAACCCACAACATGAAAAACAGAGCTACTACCAACTGAGCTGTGACGCCTGTCAAAGGTGTACTAAAGTTACAAGGATATAAAATGCGCAAAATATAAAAAGAGCAACAAAATATACTAACGGCCGGCGGCGCGTGGCCCGTTATTATCTGTCCCGACACGGTCGTCTGCTGCGCGCCCGTCATGTGTCCCACCGCAAACGATTTAGCACCTAAATGCACATAAAATAAGCTATATTATACTGTACACCTATCAATAAATAAGCTGCTTTATACATATACATATTGATGGATAGATAAACCATTCTAAAGAGTATGAAGAAAGGATATGAATGTGAGAAGAATAGATTCAGAGCTCTATAGGAGTGAGTGAGAAAGAGGACAGGTGGTGCTGTGAGTGAGTGAGAAATAATATTATGTATTGCGGTGAGTGAGTGATAAAGAAGATATGTTGTGACGTGAGTGAGTGAGAAAGAAGATTATGTTGTGCCGTGGGCGAATGAGAAAGAAGATATGTTGTGCCGAGAGTGAGTGAGAAAGAGAACTTGTCGTGCAGTGAGTGAGAAAGAGGACATGTGTCAACCCCACTTATCGTGTAAGTAAGGTCAGAAAAAAGTGCGCTTCACATGCAAAAATGGTGTACAGATACAAAACAAATGAATTGTTTTTTTGTCATTGGTTGTTATCACGGTCGTGACTTGTAATTGTTAAAAATAACTGGATCTGTCGACCAACAAGTACATTATAGAGCAGAACACGCGTTCATTTAAAATGGTTTATCTAAACATATTCTGGAAAACATGAATAAAACTCTAAGAATTGAATAGATTGTAAGGAAATGGTATAAAAGTCTATAATTGTGTTACTCAGAATATGAGCGGTATACAATAATAATAATTATTATATAAATATCTAAATTGCAAATATTGTACATAGTGGTAGAAGCAAATAAAGATTTGGGCAAACTAAGCATACTATAATCTTAATAAAAATAAAATATCTCTGAAACAATAAATTCTTACACAAAAGTTTAATTTAATTGAATTGAGGTACTTTTTACAGTGCATATAATAATTGGTGTGGTATACAACATACCTTCAGCGCCCGGTCTGTGGACGGCCGGCTTCGACACAGATTCAGTGTCGATTCGTTTGCCCGACTTGAATGTGTCGTGTTGGATGATGTTGGCTCTGAGAAACAAAACGTAATTAGAAATTAACCAAAAACTTTCTCATTTCAACAATTTGTACTAATTTATTGAAGCTGTTGTGTGTGTTAGATTGGAATGATATCGTGTAGTTAATTATCAAATATAAATAAAAAAATGTTTATTTCAATATTATAATGTGGGCTAAAGTAATGGCCCACCCTTATCTCTATCTATGCAGTTCTTCTAGACTCTGGTCGCGCGAATTGGCGTCTAGAATATGTAAGACTTTTCAAAGTGATCCTTGTGAATAAAGATTGTAGTGTATTGTCGTGTTGTTGTGTTGTGTTAATGTAGTTACTTGGAGGGCGAGACGGAGTCCTCGAGCATGGCGGAGCCCTCGTCGCCGTCGATGCCGAGGTGGTCCTTTGCGCGCTGCTTGCGCACGATGATGTCGATGTAGCCGGCGATCACCTGCAGGATCTGCTCCGCCTCCGTCGTCTGCACCGAGTAGTACTGGTCGCTGCAACACAACCACAACGCGTCAGCAATACTGTCCCCAAGTCCAACGTGAAGGTGTTGGGGCTGGCGCACCAGCGGCGCACGGTGGTGAGGGGCCAGCTCTGCAGCGTCTCCTTGTGCGCACTGTACCTGTAGTCCCCGAAGTCCAACGTGAAGGTGTTGGGGCTGGCGCACCAGCGGCGCACGGTGGTGAGGGGCCAGCTCTGCAGCGTCTCCTTGTGCGCACTGTACCTGTAGTCCCCGAAGTCCAACGTGAAGGTGTTGGGGCTGGCGCACCAGCGGCGCACGGTGGTGAGGGGCCAGCTCTGCAGCGTCTCCTTGTGCGCACTGTACCTGTAGTCCCCGAAGTCCAACGTGAAGGTGTTGGGGCTGGCGCACCAGCGGCGCACGGTGGTGAGGGGCCAGCTCTGCAGCGTCTCCTTGTGCGCACTGTACCTGTAGTCCCCGAAGTCCAACGTGAAGGTGTTGGGGCTGGCGCACCAGCGGCGCACGGTGGTGAGGGGCCAGCTCTGCAGCGTCTCCTTGTGCGCACTGTACCTGTAGTCCCCGAAGTCCAACGTGAAGGTGTTGGGGCTGGCGCACCAGCGGCGCACGGTGGTGAGGGGCCAGCTCTGCAGCGTCTCCTTGTGCGCACTGTACCTGTAGTCCCCGAAGTCCAACGTGAAGGTGTTGGGGCTGGCGCACCAGCGGCGCACGGTGGTGAGGGGCCAGCTCTGCAGCGTCTCCTTGGTGCGCTCGTCCAGTCGCAGCACGCACTCCTTGGTGACGCCCAGCAGGCGCGGCACCAGCTTGTTCTTGCCCTTCATCTTCTCCTGCACAGACCACATTCATGAGGATCACTCAGTGGCGTAGCGTGCCCCGTATAAAAATGTGTTAGAGGGCCTTATATAAAGATTTGTCATTTGCACTAAAATATTGGAATTCTGATAAAGGGTGCGTATGCGCTGTAACATTCCGAGCATTACGCTTCTGTTGCCAAAAGAAAGAAGCTTATCAATTTCTTCAAAAAAAGACAAAAGTTGCCTATCTTGTAAAAAAATGGCGCAGCCGGTCGGGATAAAATACGAACCTTAACCAAGAAGAAGGCGACGCCGTAAGTCTTCAGCTCCCGCGCGCTCTTGGTGTATAACACCTTGGCGTCCAGCTCGCTGAGGCCGGCGTGGCGGCGATGCTCTTTGAACACTTTCTTTTCGATTCCTTTCACTTTCACGTACGAAGCGGGCAGGAATTCTTTAAGGCTGGAAATAAATTATACACAATAAATGCTGAGGTAAAAGCAGCTTGAAACTATTAATATTACTTCAGTATAAAGTCGAATCTTTTATCTAACATTGATTTGTATCAATACATTTTTTATACATATCATATCTACTCTGTCAGTTACACTACGCGTCAACGACAGCCTGGATGAGAAGTGTTGCTGTATCACCGCGCAGTGTAACTCAAATACGCTATACTCACTCAAGAAATCCAGTAGTATGTTTGTCTTCTCTGTGATCTCCAAATTGTATCTGACATTGTATTCCGGCAAATTCACAAGCTGAAACAAAATACATAATTTATTTACGGCTATAAATTTAAAGGATGTTGGCAATTCTCTATGGAGAGTCACGACAAAAAAAACCATCCTTCAGGGTTGTTATTGTTACATAATACGTTTCAAACGGATTTTAAGATGCGGCTTTGTTCATGTTAATTGATTAATATGATTTACTTATAATTATGAACTAAACAAAGTGTCACGATTAACTTCTAGATAGGTCAATAAGGAGAGTCCGCGACGAGTCGATGTGACCCCGCTATACAGGCTTTTGTCTTAGTGCGGGGAACAGGGCCACTGAACGGTACTACCTGCTATATATTTAAGTATTTGTACCTACTACCTATGCACTTTGTACCAAGCCAAATAATAATAAATAATAATGCTGGACAATCCACACAACATCATCTAGCCCCAAGCTAAGCAGAGCTTGTGTTATGGGTACTAGAAGACTGACATACTTAATACAATACAATACATAGATAGATATTTTTTATTATACATATAATACCCAGAACACCCGGAATAAATATTTGCAGAACATACAAACATTTATCCCGAGGCGGGAATCGAACCCGCAACCTTCCGTGTCGCAGGCGGACCATCGCCCACCGCGCCACATCGGTCGTCAAATATTTAAGTATAATAAATAATTTTTGCTTTTTTTTTGACGTGACAACGTCTTATAATTCGATAGAGCCGGCTGCACGACAACCATTTTTTTTAAATAGATGGCGCTACCTTTATCCTGCGTGACGGGATGCGTGCCGTCGACGATGTCGTCTCGTGCCTGCACGTAGAGCAGGTTGAGTTGCACGGGGTCGCGCGCGTCCACGTTGCGGTCCGAGAAGAACAGCCGCCGCCGCAGCAGCAGCGTCTCCGCCGCCTCCACGCCTTGCTCGCGGAGAGTCTTCGACGGCTCCACCCAGTTCACTGCACAAAAGTATATACATACATACATACAGTTCACTGCAATAACGTACTTACATTTAGAGTCCGGCCGAAACCGAAACTCACGTGGTAAAAAGTAAAGTAAAGTAAAAAAAATCTTTATTCAATAAAATCACGCAGATCATTTGGAATCGTATTAAATACTAGGTGGTTCTAGGTGCCAATTCCACGCGATCAGAGCCTAGAAGAATGGGCAACAAACTTACGGCCTGGTTCCTACCGTTTTTTTATAATAATATGATCCTTCTTACAAAGAATTACAATTAAACTAAATTAGATAGGTGGTCAAACATAACAATAGTGAAATTTGGTGCATTTTACCCACTATTATTTTCATTTTACTTTAAAACAATTAATAATATGAATAAAACTGAAATGTAAGTAAAACTGTATCTCATGAGCCGTGATAATTTGAAAGTTGAAATTAAACCCCTTTGTGCGCAGGTCCGACTCGCACTTAACCGATCTTTATGTTTCAATTTTACTTGTGTTTTTAGTAGTTTAGTTTAGTATATCAATAAATAGCGACCAAAAGCGATAGAGTTAATGATATTGTAATGTCGATTAGAGACATCCCTTTGATAACAATGACAAGGGCTGAATAGTATATTCGTCCGTGAATGAACGCGACGTGTTTTTCGAATTGAACTGAAAGCCAGTGTTATAGGAACCATCGGTTTCTACAGCTTACGCTGAGTAGTGGCCTTTCTACACTTTTTTTTGTATACTTACTTCAATGTTATATTATGTTTTGGTGTAAATAAATATTTCTACTTGTACAATCTCGTATAATTTCTAAAACATACCTTCATCATCAGTCCTGAGTTTCTTCCTCAGCTGGTCCATCTTGGCGTCTCGCTCCTTCTCCTGGTGCTTCCGTTTGAGCGTGAGGGTTCCGTAGTTTGGTTTCTCGAAGGCATCCGGTTCATCCTTCTGTTCTTCACGGACCTGTTGGAAGAAATGTTGATGAACAACGCCATCTAGCGTTATCTATACTAATCTTTCCTCTTTATAATATAAGTGTAGATATAATGAACATACCAAGCCATATTCATCATAGTTGGTGATTCCGATCTTGGTGCAAATCACCACCATCAAATTGGCGACGATCTGACTGTCATCTACCAACAGAGTTTTGACAGTTCCTGAAACAAATTGCATATATTATTAACATATTCTGCTAGCTGCTCTTCCAACAGCGAGTCAATAGGCTATGTGTTGCCGTAAGGGTGGCCTGGACTCAAAAAGTCCAAAAAAGAGTGGCGTTTGAGGGTAGAGTCTTATACCCAGCAGTCGGCTGATACGGGCATGATGATGATGATGGTGTATTAATCCTGGTTCCAAGCTATATTCTAAGTTTCATTTAAATCGGGTGCATATAATGAAGCTGCTTACAGAAAATGAACTCTATTTCTTGAAGCACAAGAGTGACTCACCATCAAGCATCCGAACCCTGAGATTCCTCGTCTTCTTGTTGTACTCCAGCAGGTCGCCGGTGCGCAGCATGTAGTAGTCGAGGCTGCGGGTAGCTTCCAGCCAGATGCCTTTCTTGTTGTCTTCGTCTGACGCGAGGAATAGCCCATACTCTTTAGCTGTAAGAGAGAGGTAGAAAGCGTTTTGAGACTTTACAAACTGGATAACAAGTTAATATTCCAATAATAGCTTTTTCATCGTCAGCAAATTTCAACGTTGGGGGACGATTATGCTCGCGTCCGCAGGAGTTACCTTTTTACAACCCTGCACGTGTCCCCTGGGTAAACGAGCTCAGAAACTGACCAAAGAGGACCGCAAAACAAATATTTATTTTACGCCTCAAAGTGTCATACGATTAAATAAATAAGTGCTGAAGATAAGTCAAGTAGGTCAAGTACGTCAAGGAATGGAATTCCTAGCCGGCGTCTGTGTGGTCAAGCGTTTGCCTATTACGTATAAAAAAAGGCAAAATACAAATGAAAGAAAGAGTTTCTCGTCCATAGAAGTATACTAACGATCACCAGCGCTGGCTTCTAGAATCTTCTCACGGATGGCTCGGCACGCATCGTACACGGTGGTGGAGGGCTCGAACTGTATCGTCTTGACGACCTTCCCGCCGTCCAACGATATCTTCAGCGAGAGCGTCGCCATCTTGCTTAGCGAGTGCGCTCTGGAAAGAACAAATTCTTCGGATTAACTAGCAGTACTATGCTGTAACATTTTTAACATTTGTTTTCTGTATAAATCTAAGGTTCCTGAAAAAAAAAATTGTGGTATGTACTGTGAGTTGCCGTGTAAGATCCAAAATCCAAATGAAAATCCGAGGATCACCCCAATACACAAGCAAGATGCTGAAGAGTGATTTGATTTAGAGATTTTCCATAGAGCAGTACAGGTGCTGATGGAAACAGAGTTTATGCACCGACCTGTGTATAGTGGCGAAATGGCCAGGTCTCTCCTCAAGCTCCGAGAGATCCAAGGAGTGCTGGCTGGCGCGCCTTTGCTGCGGCCGCGTGTGGCTGAACGAGCTGTGTCGCGGACGGTTTTGGGGCGAAGCCTGTGATATAATAAAAATAAGAACATGAATCATTTATTCGCATAATATATGTCTAAAATTTACATAATTTACATATCTTAGTAACAAATTTGTATCAAATAATACCAGCTAATACGTAGTTGAAAATCGTAAGTCTCGTTCGGCTGTCGTGCAATGTGAACCGAATACGCTACGACACGATTACTTTACGATTGTCACATCTATCTGTGCTCATCCTTCAAGAGTGAAAGCTAATACTCACGTGTCTGGGAGATGTGATGCGTCGCCAGTTGTCGTGCAATGCGCGCTCCACGCGCTCACGGATCGAGCGTCACGAGCTCGCCGGTGCTTCCTGTGGGATATCCTCAGGTTCCTGCAGACAAATGAGAGGAACTTGAAGAGCTGTTCAATATAGCATATCTAATAGCTGATTAACACGATAATGGCATATTAGACTGCGGACAACTCTCGGCGCTAAGGATCAAAGTCGCGGCAACGGCGAGGAAGGGAAGAATCTCATATAAGTCATGATGAATAGTCGCGATTCTTGCAAGACGGATTATTAGGATAACGCATCTTAGCAAAAGAGAATTGTCTAAGACTTCCTATAGGTACATGAGCGGTATATGAGGTTGTAAGTTCAGATACACACGAAGGACAAAAGACGTTAAACATTGTACAATTTGACCTAAAGACTTTCAGACAATTTAATAACTCACTTTACTTAAAATAAAATACCAATTTAAAAGACCACCACACACAATGCTTTTATAAAATAACTGAACTCAATAAGTCGTTAATAATAAACTTTTCATTCATAAAATTCAAGGAAAATTCCTAGTAACCCAGATTGTACAACTCCTTGACACAAATGTAATTCATAGGATGACTCAAGGTAAGCCGCTTCCCGGAATATTATAACTTATTATTTATATTAAAATATCGCAGAATCAAGACGCCAGGAGTCTACAGCGACAAAGCCTCAGGTAGGTCATCGAGCGAGTGACTTCATTCTCTAAAATATCTGAACTCTACATTTTTTCAGGCAAATTTTTAAGAAATCTATGTTACATTAATCTGTATTTAGATTTGACTTTGGTACCTATTAACTTCAAACTTGTTAACATGCAATAGAATAGGCTAGTTATTGCACACCTTTAAAGCAAGTTCACGCACCGCAGTTGGATTTCTTTAAATAAATAGTAATAAAGCAAGTCAAGGATAAAAATAACATCCAAACATGTAAAATTCGAGCGGCGATGTTCGAGTTCGCGGCTCGTATTCCTCGTGGGAACTCATTCATGTTCGTACGCGTATTTATAGCGCTGACGCCGCCGCTTTCCTAACATTAAACAAGCTTTTTCATATTGATTTTGTATTGCAAAAAAAACTCGAAGAGATTCTTTAACAAAAAAACAAATGCTCAACTAGTCTATCGCGGGATACCATTCTCCAGATGTACAGCCCTTTAACAAAAGAAAGTAAATAAACTAAACACAATGACGAAGTATGTATGTCGTTTCTACTGTAGAAAGGATTAGCCTAGCACCAGCTAAGGGCGCGCCCGTAACATATAGCACGGTAAAGTAGAGGCAGGTATGATGTAGGTAGTAGGGCTATGTAATTTCTACATTAGTATAGATATCATGAATAACTATGGCGTTTATTTTATTTATTTATTTTATTTTATTTTATAAGTTTTGGGAAAACTAACAGCTAGGTAGTTACATAGTAAAAAAAATAAGTAAACCTGAAGGCCAATTAAAAGTTTAATTATCTTCAAGTGTTAATTTTTTGAGATCATTTCTGAATGAGTATGCAATGATGCATGCTCGAAGATGATAATCCCCAAAAGCACAATGAGACGCAGAAATTCCAGTTGATAAGTTCAATAACATATACGCGTTTATCTACAACATTACCGCAGTTAATGCTGCTTTTTTTGTTAATGAGTAATTAAAATATCTTGTGCGTATTCCCTCATTGCTCAATGTGTTCATTCTAACCGAGCAGGAAGAAACGGATAATACAGTACCTCAAGTACGAGTTAGTTCACACACGGATTGCAGAGACGCAATCGCCACCGTTTTTTTATGGAAATCCAAGCTTTTCAAGAAATCATGAAATGGCGCTCGGCGATTGCGTCCCTACGACCCGTGTGTGCACAAACTCGTACTTGGGGTACAGTACAGGTACAGTATACCGTACATCGCTGTTTCCCAACATCCATAAAACCGCCACATGGCTGAGACGCCGTCACCTGGGTATTCTAAGACGTGTATTAATAGTCGATGACGCTGCACATGACAGGTCGTGACAGATGGCTGTCAGTGGGTGGCGTGTCGATGATGACATAGATACAGGTGACATAGGACAACACAGTGTCGACTGAAGTATGACTTTCATGTAGTAGTATGTAGTAAATGTTGAAGATTTCGTCACTAATATTAGTTGTTGATGACATAACTACGACGACTCTAAATGATCTTTGTGATTTTACGTTACTGAATAAAGTTTAATTGATTTTTTTTACTATGTTTCTAGAAAGGGTAATTGCAAGTATTTACTAATAATCTCTTTGTGCTACTACTCGGTCTGATCTTAATTAAACTTTCTCTACTGATTAGTTTGCAAGTTGGAATGCTTCTTGTAAAATTAAAACGGACGACGCGACGTCGCGTCGGGGACGGAAAATTGTTGATAAATTAATTGAACATAAAATATTTGTAGTTCATCTTCGAATGCAACACTAAACATCCTTACGTCTCAGAGTGATTAATGAGGACGCAGTGCAATGCCTCAAGAGATATTGTTCTAAGAGGTTAGAACTTCAGTGTTTTAAAATATATATTTCAGCAACTGAAGTCTTAAAGATATCAGCGAAAGTTTAGAATCTAAATATAGACGAGACTAAACGATTTCCCTAGGTTTGTAAACAAGAGAGCGAGCCGGCAGGTTATTCACCGAACTAAACGCAACATGCTATTCATGTTATGCTATTTTTGTGAACTTACATACATTTTATGTAAGTCTGTGCAGTTATTACACTAGCTTCCGAACTCAGAGATTGTACATTATATTACTATGTACTAAAAATAAGTTAGACACGTGACTATTCTTCATTTAAAACACAATTTTGATGAAGATGGTCGCCTCTTAAAAAACAAAATTAAAAAAAAATTCAACAATAAAATGTAATGTATAGTCGTAAGTTTGTTTGTGAATAAAGTTCTAACACAATTTATAGAAAAAAATAAACATAAAATGTCATTTTAATTTGAAGATGCTGATAGTCGCCGAAACCCATAACACGATACTAAAACGAACCAATAAAATTAATAATTAAAATCCAGTAAATTTCGAAAATTACTGTCCTTTTAGGACCCAACATTTGAATCTCATTCGCCTGCACTCCATCAACTCCCCAAAACGCAATAAATTCGCGCCAAAACTTCATATTCCCAAACTGTTTAACCAAACCGAGTCTTAAACGTACCGAATAAGGGCTTTTGATCTGCTTCCCTGACACTTTAACTCGTCACAGCTCAAGCCGTTCAAATTTGAGTCCTATATCCGAGCGATAAGGTCCGTTGATGGTGGAAAAATTTGGGCAAATTCGTGGACTCATTAATCCGTGGCTGTTAGGACGGGACGGACGGTTATTACCGACGAGTTATTGCATACAGTTTTGCATAAAAACGCTTTCGAATGGTTTGGATGGGCCGCTTAAAGTTCCATGAGGCAGGCGCGGCGGAATTTTAATAGTCCAATATGAGAAGTGGTCGTGTTTATGTGGAAGACTTTATTATTGGTGCCTGTTCGGGATGCAATGCTGGAATATGTGAAATTTCCATAGCAGTTATGTACATGAACAATTTAAAAATATTAATAAACGTAAAACATGTAGAGGAGACGTTTAGGCAAGCGTAGTGTTAGACGCCCGCCGCGCCGGCGGCGAGACGAAGCGACGATCTGCGGAATGAAGCGCTATCACTTACAGAGCCGAAGACTGGTCTAAGTCTTGGAAGAAACCTACGCAGTAGTATATGATATTGTGTGAGATGCTGTAAAGCTCGTTTTTGTATCTAGATTTAAAACTAAGACGTACACAAAATCGTATTATACGTCTTTTAATTACCCGTTTCCGCAATAAAAACTAGAACGATAAAGATCTGGTGAGCCCTAGAAAATACATAATAGATAAAAAATACAAGATAATTTTCAGTTGATAAAAATATCGTACACAATTTTGTTTACATTGTTATCATCGTTGTTTCAGAAGAACATAATCTTAAATCATGTCATCGAACGATAAGAAGATTGCCTACTTATTTAGACATTTGCGTCGTTTTAGCCACGTTTAGTGTGCATGGAAAGAGCCTCCTCGTGGCGCACACCGGTAACAGCTAGGCACGGTAACACAGTGTCTAGCCTGGCTAATCTTTCCAACACGATGCTACAACAACTGTTGTAGCACGCCATTAAATGAAAAAAACAAAGAAAAGCTTGCATCTGCTATGTAAACTAGAACATAACAACTCTCAACGAAATCGAATCTTCATCGAAGTGTGAATGATACCAAAACAAAGTTTAAAAGCGCCAAGGGTGCATTAAAAATGCTATTTATCATAATATTCATTGCTAAACTTAACACGTCGGAATCCATCGGCGACGGGTCAATAACTACCCCGCTGCGAACAGGGGTGAATTTATTTGCCATTTTAATCGGAAATTTTAATGTAAACATGTCAGTAAAGATTGCGTCTGAAATATCTGAAGCGAATAATGAAATGTACCAATGTATTGTCATATTCAGAGTCCGAAGTAGGAGTTTTACTTGACAAGTCTCGAAGTATTGTATGGATTAAAACGATATTTCGGCTCGACATTTCAAGATTTCGTTCAAATATTGTTCGACTATAAAACTCAGATAGTGATAGTATAGTTGATATATCGACGGAACTGTCAATAAATCATAATCGCGGACGGGATGCTAGTATTAAAAAATATTCATAAACATGTCCCAAGTTTCCAACAAGTTACTCAAAAAAATCGATATGAAAGTTTAGAAGTTGTCGAGCTAAGTCCCGCAGTCGGAGTACATTGGATTAGGCGCCACCGCGTCGCCCACGAGCGACGCGCGACGTCGTTGCCTGGCAACGGTCGTGCATAGAATGAGGTCAGGGATCGATTACAAATTATCACTCACTCGCCCACCGGCAGCATTTTCTACTTATCAATCAATTGACGGTTTATTTATAAGTTATACAAAAATAATTAGTAAATATGTACACCCCCACAAACAGATAGAGTTTGTAAAATGCAAATATGGAAAATTAAAAATATTGTCCAAAGTTTTTGATGTTAGTAATGCGAGCGATAATGCCAGACGTTTAAAATGATTAATATGAAGCTCTATAACTCAGGAGTAAACAAATGACATCATAGCTTAAAACAAACAGTATCTGTTTAACAAAAAATAAGCATTTACTCGGAAAATCGTGTTCAGATGTAGCGCAGTATAGGATAGAATTAAATTGTAATGACAACAGATAGTCAATTGATTAAACGGAGGCACTGATATCATACAGTTTGTAGTCTATGTACGTAGGATTCAAACAGTAGGTAGATTAGGTACACTAAGTAGATATGAATGAACCTCCACGAACTACAAGATCAACTTCAATAGACTTAGGTTATTAGACATGAATATACATGTACAATGTACACACCCACATAATAATGTACACAAAACCGAAAGATAAGATAATCTTTGATCAGAATCAGATAACTGTTTGCCATCAACTAATCTAATAATTACGTCATTCAACCCCCACACAAAGGGATGGACACAATACAGTGACAGTGACAGCTGTCCGTCAGACGACATTGACACAAGACATGTAGCGGGTCTATTATAGTGTCGGGTTACGATACGAGGGTTAACCTATTTGTTGCTAAGATTATGGTATATTTATTCAATAACAATATTAATCTGGAAGTTAAGGGTTAAATATTTCAATTTAACTATTTAAAATGCGCACCAAACCCTAACGTTTAATAACACTTTTATTCTCTAACAAGATACTTTAAATCAATATGTTTGAGAGATAGAGATAATGAAACTTAGAAGATTTACGTAAATCGACATACAAAATACCAATAAACATTAAAATAAAATCCGAAGTACCACTAAATGTGAACTACCAATCAAAGTCTCCAACGACCATACAATAAAACTAAAAGCCTATAAAGATATAGTTTACGCAAATCCATAATCTGGTAAATCTGCACAAACAAGTTGTGCGCATGCGTGGGAGTGGGGGAGGGGGAGGGGGTGGTCGATAGACTCCGGCGCCGATGTGTCTGGCGCCAAGGATGTCTCCAGAAGACAGGGTGTGGTACCGAGAGACAATGAGATCCTGGTAATAGGGGGTAGATTGAAGAATGATTTACAAAATGCAGTCAAACTGGTCGGTATAAGGGATAGATTCAAGATAGTAATGATTTACCAAAGGTACTTAAAGGTCAATTAAAAATTACATAAGATTCAAAACTTGCTGTCCTTTTGTAATTTGACAAGATCCTACATACTCTATTTTATACCGTAATGATAAAGACTGAGAACAATTTTCTAGAGGTCTAAGCAGATATGATTTAAATTAGCTATGCAAAAAATACCTATAACTAGCAGTTACAAAAATACAATAGAAAATAGAAAAAATATTTAAGTACAAAATTATTCATTTTGTTATTTATTTTTATATTGGTGGTGGTTAGAATAAATGATTTTTCTTTGTTTCTAAAATGAAGAGTGATACAACAAGTAAGGTTTTTTTATAACCATGATTACGAGACGTAATGGAAAATAACTGCAGAAGTCCTGGAAATGATATTTAAGTCCCCTGGAAATTTCCACTAATCAACAACATCAATACAAATATACGCAAAAATAACACGCAAAATCTTATTACCCAAAATAAATATTGGGGATAAACTAAGAGAAGATAAAAATACGTAAATATCAATACATCCGGTGGCCGCCGGAAGTCGTCACGGCGGAGCGCGCGAAATCCGATAATGTTTTCTATTATGCCGGTTGCAGACCGAAAACTAAGCTATTCCAAAGCTAAGCTAGGGAAGCTAGGCTAAGCCAAACTAAGCTAAGATAGAAATAAATAGCGTGCACACAAAGAGCTAAGCCAAAGCTCAGACAGTGTTGCGGAGTTCAATTAGACGGACGTCAGGCGCTTGCTATGAATATAATCGATGAAGAACACATAGAAAAAGAAGATTAATACTGACTTATTATTTAAATAAAACGACATTCTAGACCTTGGATATGTCAACACAACTATATAACAAATATATGTCAACGAAACGACCGTGCGTACGACAAAGGACACTGGACGGACAGCACTGGCGAAGGATGTGCGAAGGGCGTGCGGGGAAGGCGGGAGGGACATAGCTTAGCTCGCGTAGCTGCGCATCGGCATACACAACTAACATAGCTTCGCATATTTTAGTTAGCTCACATAGCTTAGCTCACATAGTTTGCGGTCTGCACACAAGTATGGAAAACTGCGTCAGCTATGCGAGCTAAGCTAAACTAACTTAGCTTAGCTCTTGGTCTGCAACCCGCTTTAGCGAATCAGGGGACATGTAGTGGACATACGTGGGGTAGCTATTTTAACATGCTATTCTGCTTTATTTGGTGAGACGATTTTAGGAATACATTATTACTTAAGTTCTAAAATGAATAGATTTTCTGAAGTCCTACTCTAGCATTCAAAATAGCTTATAATGTACTTTCGAAATTATGTTAGATTTTTGGGTTATTTAGCAACTATGCGTTAAATAAAATGTCTTTAATAAAACTCATATAACATTTTCGTTTATAATGAAAGAGATCGTCGAATTAGTTAAAATAACGCTGCCCATTTTCCTTTTGATAAAATATTAGAAACAAAAACTTTATATAAAAAAATATTATCGCAATCATTATTTCGAGACGAAAATAACATATTTAAGATAAAAAAATAAGTGGACTCCTTATCGAGAGTTTCCTGTTTACAAAATGTATTTTTCTAACTTACTTACTCCAATAATACATTGAAAATTGTTATAAAGTCATTTACATCTCATTTATATGAACGAAGAAAGAAAGACTTGAAAGTGGCCACTTTTAGCCATACCCTGATAAATGAGACGCTGTATGCATGGGACATTATTAAGATGGAAAGACAATTTCAATACGTGCAGACCGCAAATTCAACGAAGCCCCGAATGTTTTTACCTATATTGAAATACATATTGCTAGAAATAAATATAGAAAATAAAGAACAGGAAATAATAAACTATTGATCAGTGGCGGTAGCTTCATACAAGCCGAAAAGCCGGGCTTGCCTTACTTCAAAGACTACTAGGATGCCACGCATCTCTACTTCAAATTCCAAACCTACTGAAAACATCGACTGCCATACTAACGTATTTTTAAATTTTCGCGCGCCAATTCTTTCACTTCATTACTGTATACATAACTAGATATGGAATAGGGATATCGAACGCGCCGAAATCCTACTAAATAAAATAGCAACGTGAACCGCGCCGCGCGCGCGGGCTCATGCATCTCGCTCGCACTCGTGGGCTTGCAACGTGGCTTTGCCGGCGCATATGTCTGTTTCGTTCTAACCTATGCAAAAGTGGATCTACCTCTGTATATATTTGTATAGCAATTTGGTCAATTTGTATGGAGCGCTAAGCCCGGCTTTCAATATGAAGTTTGTCACAAACTAGGGTCACGCACGAAGTTCAGTTCGTACTAGAAAACTCTTTGTTTACATTTTGTAATTTTTGTCTTTGATTTGATACGTTTTGGATTTTCATTGTAACATTTCTAACTTTCGTGATTTGTGTGAGATATTGAGTTTAAAATGAGTGCAGATATCGATCATATTGTTTCTTGTGAGGATGTGAAAGTTCTAATAATCGAGAAAATGGTGAAATATTTGTATTTCACGGAGAATAACCAAACTTACACCGGAATTGTATCTAAATATCACGAACAAGTAAGTTTTTGAAGAGATAATAAATCAGTGTTGAGTGTAGGTACCTACTAATTGGCTAGGATGGATTGGTGGTTGTATTAAGTCCAATAATAAAATTCGATTAACTTTCAGTCTAGTAAAAAAAGTCAGTACCTACATGCCCCTTCAGAATACCTATCTGTTAAAACTCTTACCTACTGAAGAGGAGAATTTTAAGGGATTTATTTATGAATGTAAAATCTAATCATAAACATGAAACGTATGTCGGGCTTGCCCTGTTCTCAAGCACTAGGCACGCCACTGCTATTGATACTAATCATCCGAATCAATACCGATCTATACAAAAATAACGATCTAATGCCGAAACCCGCAGGAGAGGAATCACCCGCTGACAACAAAATTGGTAAAGAAAATTTAATGAATGACGAAGCTAACAATCGTGCTGTGATTCGATAGGGTAACGATCTTGTTAGTGATATTGTATTGATTGAAGTTCAATTATGCTAATCTGATGGTGCAATTAGTAATTTATTTTTTAGACTACGTTGTAGCCCGAGGATCAAAGGTGGGTGGTTTAATTCTGGCTTGGTCTAAAATGGATGTTATGAGTTCGTAAAATATTTATGGATAAAAAATATTAAGAATTTTTGCAAATGTTACGCGTTCAGTGCTCAGCCTACGTAGGTGGTAGGATTTCCTTGAAAATCAATTGAAAACGTGGTTGTCACAATATTTATAGGACCGCTAATAATATTTTATATAGAGAGCATGACATTCAGTCACAAGCTGTTTAAAACAGCAGCGTGATTTTTCGTATTTTTCAGCTAAGTACCACAATGAATGATATTGTCACAAAATAAAGTCAGCACGGCACTTTGTGAAGGACCACTAAGTACCCATAACGAGTGATAATAACAGACAAACGCAGCGCGGTGCATTCGACCAAATTGCGCCAATTGGAGGGTTCAAAAACAAGATAACGATTCGCGAACTGAACAAGGCTTTCAATAGACGGTAATTTTAAATTGAAGGGTATAATGAAGATGATATGAATGAGCTAATGAACTCTATTGAAATAATAGAGACGCGATTATATAGGTAATTGGAACTGTTCGTAAAGATCTTATTATACGGCGCGACTTCGATATTTATTTAGAAAAGCAAGATCATTACAAATGAATAAAATAATCAGTAATTTACCAAATATAAAACTTCTGTTTCTACATATTTGTTTCCGTATAAGAAACTAGTATTAATAACATTGTTAAAGAACAAAACCGTTATTTCATGCAAACTCTTTGAAAGACTATTTTCAAGGGAGTGTGGCAAAACCAAAAACGTACATTATATTGACCAAGGTGAACCAAACTATAACAATGAAACATATTTCAATACGTAAGGTGTATTCAAATATACATAATCATTTACATGAGCCTTCAAACAGGCCGCCAAACTAGAGTCCTTAAGAGCAATCTGAACAATGTAGAAAACCCATAACATCAGAGTACAACTGGAGGCCTTAATATACGTTCAACAGCGGCCGAAAACCGACATCGAGAAGTACCAGAAACAAAAGCTTTCGACGAAACAAACATACCCCGATTTCCCATTCGGGCTGAAGCTGAAAACTAAAAGTTAGAACACGTGGCTTTACAAGTGGCACTTACCTCGACCGGCGGCGTGCCATCGTCGCGTCTCGTTCCCACTTTAAATGAATACTGTTCCCTCTCGCTCTCTCACGCCCTGGGTTACTTTTGTGACCTACGGATTAAGAGTTCAAGCCGACTGAACTAGGAGATGGAAGATTGGGAGTAAGATGAAGAGGAAAAGACAGAGAGTAAGTCCCTGAGGTGCACCTTTGAGTGGTATCTCAGGTTGCAAATTTGGAGGTTGTTGGCCGGGGGTTGAGAGAGCGGGACCTCCGCCTCAGCGGACGGTCCACGAAGGAATGCTCCGGGAGACCAACAGCGCGCCAGGTTCTGACGCTTCGAACTATCCATCGTCTCCAACGCTCATGAGGGGTTGATCCGCGCATGCGTCTTGCGAATTCTCCATCCCTCTCGAACCCGTTGCAAAAAAGGGACGGGGAACACAACTTTAGGGATGGTTTTGGAGGGTGAAAAGACGGTGAAAGATGGAAATGCATCTCGGACTCTGCTCGGATTTCCGGAGCTCGTGATTTTGTTTATTGATTTCGGGAAGACTTCGCTTTTTGGGGATATTTATTAATCCCCTTATCATGTCAGGAGAAGATTTAGTAGTCTTTTTGTACTTTATGAACTCCAATAAAAGTTTCAGTGATCATCCATTCGGAAACATTGATGCTATTATTACTGTCAAAATAAAATAAATTACAAACAACAATCTAAACCAAATCGTAAAACGCAATGGACGTGTTCACAATACACCTGATAGCCCAGTCATATTAGGTAAAAAAAGGGGTCAACCTCGGAATGAAAGATAATAAGCTGCAAATTGGTATGAACCTTCATTTTGTCATTCTAAATGTTGTCTCAAAAGTCACAATCGTTATCGTGTCCGCGTCTCAAGATATTCAAGGTCAAAGGTCACAAAAATCGGTTTTTCGCGAATATCTGGCTTCCTATCGGTTAAATGAGATTTGCATATTATAAAAGTTGTAGGCTATAAAATTCCCTACAACTTTTGTTTAAACTTTTTTTTCATACGACCAACCGTTTTGAAGGTAGAGCGAAAAAACTTACAAACAAAAAAAATGTGGGTAGTTGGTAAAATGAACGCCTTAAAGCAAATGCTGGTCTAAGACAAGCAGATACTGGTCCCGGACATGTGCTTAACTCATTTTGAACAAGTGTGGGTACTTGTAAAGTCAACTAAAAACATCGCCCTTCAAGAATCGAACTGTCCGGGACCAGTATCTGCTTGTCTTAGACCAGCATTTGCTTTAAGGCGTTCATTTTACCAACTACCCACATTTTTTTTGTTTGTAAGTTTTTTCGCTCTACCTTCAAAACGGTTGGTCGTATGAAAAAAAAGTTTAAACAAAAGTTGTAGGGAATTTTATAGCCTACAACTTTTATAATATGCAAATCTCATTTAACCGATAGGAAGCCAGATATTCGCGAAAAACCGATTTTTGTGACCTTTGACCTTGAATATCTTGAGACGCGGACACGATAACGATTGTGACTTTTGAGACAACATTTAGAATGACAAAATGAAGGTTCATACCAATTTGCAGCTTATTATCTTTCATTCCGAGGTGAAAGCCCTAATATGACTGGGCTATGAGGCCACTTTGTTCCACAAAAGAGCATTGATTGACACACAATTTGGCAAAAAAGAAGCGAGCATTTAAAAAGCACCCTTATTTGTTCAAGCTGATGGTTCAAACGTTGTACGCGACGCTATAATTTGAGTGGAAAGTCTCGTAACCCTAAAACGCGTCGACAATTATGAATATTTACGTAGAGGAGTGCAAGAGCGATGGCACAGAAGTAATACATGCAGACGCGAAGGGGTGTTTTGTTGAGGCCACAGAATACGTAGCAAATATTATAGACAATGTTATTGCTTCGATTGGATGGTACATTATTGACGCGGAAGGAGATATTATTGACAGTCTTAAATTGGGGATTATAGCTGTTGATGACGGAAAATATTTGTTCATTGTAGCGATAAAGTGTTATTATTGGAAATGGATTATTAACGTGCAACTTGACTTTACCAAGTTAACTGAGTCAATATTATGTTTGATGCATATTTATTTGACTTAATAGTACTTAAAGACAAAATGTTTCTTTCGTGATTTGATAAAATTCAAATTTAAAATCACTTCGTATTGATACTGTTATTTCCTGTTTGAAGGAAAAAACAGTCAATAAGAATGAGAAAAGCAAGAACAACAATACTCGATTGCTGAAAATTTCGTTACTGGAATATTGCCACGCAATAATGTCTCATATACACTTACCTATCTCAGTTTAAGAAAACAACATATCCCTGCCTCGGGGGCGACAAAAACAGATCCACTTTACAAATGCGATATGCAAAACAAACTCGCCAGTCGACACAACTCAGCCACTTACCACTCGAGATGTAAAAGCACAAACATTGGTAATTGGCAGTATTACTGCTGCTGAAGACGTAATACGGGATAGGGCGCGGGTATGAACCGCGAGCAAACTATACTCTTATCACGAGTATGAACATTCCCATTCGTGACATTTCACAGGCGTCACAGCTCAGTTAAATAAATAATGCTGGAAAATCCACACAACATTCCATGATGTGGGTCGGGTTCAATTCGTACACAGAGCAAATGTTTGTGTGTTTGTATTTACAATATGCTTAGTTTGGCGATGTGTAAAATGTCCGTGAAAAAAGATAGCTTGATAACCATTTTCATAACGCTAAAGAAGTTAAGCTAAGAGAATATTTGATACAAATCTTCTAGAGTAAAACTCTTGACGGCAATGTCGATACTATAATGTTTGAGCTCAAAATCTTTTTCTGATTCGCTTATGTTTTATTTGATTCTTATTTAACTACAAGATATCTTGAAGATTAAGATTGTCAGACTTAAATCCACTGGATTTTAAAATAATAAACTGTCAGCCATTTTGTTGTAGGTGTGAGCACTGGTTGATATTGTGGCTCTATGTTGTTTGCATTTGATGACGGCTGCAATAACAGCAAGTGGTTTAGATTGAACCACTTTTGGTTGATGTTTAGATGTTGCAAAAGATGACTGCATTAGGTAATTTTATCTGTATGTATCGGGACAGGATTAACAGACATTACTCATATTTAATTTATCACTATAAATCATCTACAGACACTTTTTAGATTTTTCTTAAGTGTATGCTCTTTCTGATAAGTTGCTTTAGGAATCTACTTATTGACATTCGGTAGATAGATTATACAATTATACTTAAACCTAGGTATCCTGATACAAGTAATTACATTTAGCATGCACAAACAATAATCCACGCGGCTTAGAGACAAACATAGATAAATACAAACAACATTTTGAAACATAAGTGCGTGTGTTTTGACGACGAATACTTGATATAGGGTCAAATATTTGATTCGACTGTAGGCGGGCCGAAGTATTTAATAAATATGTATGGCATCATCACCAATCCATATTGGTCTATCGTTAAACGTAAATTATTTCGATGATTACTTGATTAGTAAGTCCGGTCTTCGATTCCGTCTTATATTTTGCACGTTACACTGCAAAACGTTTACAATAACCTCTAACTCTAGACCACCAAGAAATCATTTTAACTTTCGTGAAGCTTTGTTGCCAAAACATTTTCAATCTTCATCGAAGGACTACCCACGGCTTAAGTTATGTGCCTCAAATAGTGTCAATACTTTTTGTCGGCACTCGACCCGGCACCCCACTGCGTTGCATAGGAACCACATTTGCGTGTAAGTCTCTCATACGTCTTGTGCAGACCCCTGGGTGATTTGATATTTTTCAAAATGCAAAACATGGCAGTTTTTGACTGTTGTTTTGTTTCCTTATTTTTGGATGATTTACATACCTACTATACAAAAAACTATGGTATGGAGTGCATTGTAGATCTATTACAATTAAGATTTATTTAAGTAAGTGTATGCAGTATTATATTTGGGTTTACGACCTACTAACATAAGGTAAAGTTAGGTTTTCAATCATCTAACTTATTCTTTCGGCCAAGAAACACGTGCGGAGCTGACGAATCTGCCTTTATTTACGTTGTTTTTATTTCAGATTTAGAGAAAAATGTAACTCACCAATAATAATATTTCGTATCGTTCGATTCGTTCGTAACACTAAGTTCTAGAGGCACGTGGTTTAAGGCACTATTGTATGGCTTGCTTGTCAGTTCTTCACATCGCAGTCTCTATACCTGCGAACAATAGAAAACATATTTTTAGATATCAAACGCAACACACTAATATAGCCACTACTACACGGAACTAGTTCGATATAGTAGGAATGATCGTTGAGAACACCTACACGAAGAGCCTTTGGTTCACGATGGGCAATAACAGATTTTGAATCATGCTCCTCGCTAAAAAATGTCTCATAGTTGCATTATCCGTGACATGCAAAGTAAAACCCTAGGATTCCGCTTTGTTTCTTTTTTTTGTCTCAATTTGTTAGTGTGCAATTTGCGTTTATTGCTATATATGTAGTAACGAAATACTACGGTAAAACAAATAATCAAATGCATAGATTATGAAATAAAATAATTAAAATGGCCATCATTCTCAAGAAAAGCCGATATAACGTGACAGAGGAGGATAATTTATAATTTGTAATGGGTAGAAACCAAACAAACGTCGCGATAATTCAGTTCCTAAAATCAATTATAAATTAAATGCGACAAAAACTACGTTCGAAACAACTTACACGTCGGATTCTGATTGACAGTAGAAGTAAGAACAATATTTACGTTACCAGCCTAATAAACGTAAACTAATTAAAAATAATGTACTAACTTTGCGTATTTCTTGGCGAAGAGTTTTAGTGTTAGCCAAGCAAATACACTGAACAGTTTTAATTTCGTCGAAAATAAAGCTTATTCACCCTAACATTTTGAAATATAAATTATTTTAAAGCCCAACTAATATCCAAAAAGGGTTTGTCCCCAGAATATTAAATCATAAAAACTCTAAAATCTCCCGGCAATTTCCAAAAAAAGCAATCCAATAAATTCATACAAATCAAACGACAATAAAAACAACAGCATCCCCCTACTCTCTTAAGTTATCTATGGTACAGTCAGCGCTGTCTGTTGCAAAAATAATAAATGCATATTGTCAAAGCACTTTAGCGAAACCAGTATTTTTAAAACAACAAATCACAGTTCGTCAAAGTGTGTTGTTTGTGTCAACAGAAATATCAGTATTTTGAAATAGCAAATTCCTAGTGCGATTACTTAAGTTGAGTGTACTCCTTAGGGCGCCAGTCCCGCGTTGGGCGCCAAGATTCTTCCGAGCGAGACAGATATTAATGTGCGCTCTCCCTCTCGGCGCCAGCCCGCCCGGCGCCGTCTACCAGCCGTCTGCGACTCTCTGGAGCCGGTTACATAACGTATCCGCAGAAGAAACTACGAATTTCACTCCGACCTCAGCGAACTCGCTCATAATCTGCGATCTATTATCAACCTTATACTCGGAGTCCTGAATGCTCATATTATTCTTTGTACCTTGCTAGATCGTTATCAGTAACTTATCTTGTTCCGAGCCGGGTTGAATCTTAAGCCAAAGAGATAAAGTTTATTTCACATTGCAAGTGATGAATAGAGACATAGGGTAGTATACAGGAAGAAAGCAATGCGGTTATTAAAATATATGAGAATGAGGGTAGTTTTGTTTTTCACAGCAATGTGCCGTGAAAGCCTGCATGTTTTTATGTGGGAGATTTGGCTAGATGTTTTATTGAGGCCGTTAGAAAGTTTCGCTGACTAAATAAGGCGTAAATGTTAATGTTTTGGATTATGTTCTATTGCGAATACTGACGGAAATGTGTGGGCGATACAATTGTTGTGATAGAATCTTAAAAAAAAATCGAGAATCCAGCATTCATTTTTCAACACTACTCGACGAATGTTTGTCATATTCTGTTAATCAATATCTTTGTCACTATCACAGAAATAAATCAAAACGTTTAATTAGCCATTAAGTAGATATATTTACCTACCCATAAATGTTTTTCGTATGATCTAAAACGCCAACTTCAAAACGCCCTATTTTCAAAACCAATTAGGTTAAAATGAACTCTTAGGACAGCCCTCAAGGCACAGTTTAGGTCACACGACGTTACACGTCCCGAACAGTAGTTTATTGTAAGTTGTAACTGATTGAGCGCACGCGCCGGTTATCACGCGCGGGGGCAGATAGGCACGCGTCAATGTACTCTCTTTGATATTATTAACAAATGATTACGGTTCTTTAGCAACAAGACTAGTTTATAGGTAGCTCGCCTGCAAAATACTTTGTATTCAATCAAATTAGGTCATTTATTTAGCATGTATTGATCATAACGATAATACAATATTTTCATAAGAACAGCACAGGATTTTGAAAATAAGAATGAAATATGTTCATAGAGGATTTTATCTCCAGGCAAGAAGACATTGGTAGCATTTTTTTATAATAAAAAAAATGATACTTTGATTAATTTGAATGTACGATCTCGGACCAGAGAGCGAGGTCACTTCCATAAGATTATCGGCCTGTCGGTCGCCAAAAAACCTTAAATCTAAATAGGTCACCTACATCAACTGCTGCGGATTGGGTCCAGACTTTCATAACAACTTTCACAATCCCTACAACCTTTACCGTTGCGTGGGGGCATGCCCACGGCCGGATGTCTGATGTAACCACTTCAAGGCAGGTACGCCTTTTTTGACCGCTATGGTTTACATCTGCGTGTCTTTAATTCAAACTTTTTGTAGGAAATAAGATTGTGGAATTACATATCACCGGGAAACCGACCTACTTCCTCAAAATCAAGACTTTTATTATGTAACCTGGTGTAGGACGTGCTGTAATGATAAGGACGCAAAGCTCACTCAATGTATTGAGCTTTTTTTTTAGCTAACGTAAACAAAAGACTAAGTTTCAAAGTACTAGAGCACTGCTAGGCGCTACGGAACAATGCCAACGCGCCCTCACGTCCTGTGACTGAAGTGTCCGACGGACCGTGACGTTCAGTTTAAATCTGACATAACCTACTACTTTAACAAGCAGTATCGCAGATATCTAACGTAAAGAGCATTGCTAGGCCACTAGCATACTAATGGCACTATAAACACGGATGACGCAACGTTAGTTCCCACACCACGCGCTAAACGGCCCAGCACACAACACACCAATTTTGGGCATTTTTTACTTCGATATTACCTTGATTGCAATCTATTTAATCTGAATCCAATTCTTGGTGAATCAGAATCTAGAGTCTAGATTCTGAACAATTACTTGTATATCACGTAATTATATAAACCTCTCGAGCATTCTTAATATTCCAGTCGAGTCTCTGAAGTTTTTGACAGATTTTCATTAAGTTTAAATAAACTATGCTAAGTCAATTGAAACCTAATTGAACAATGTTGATAGCGATGCTTTGCCTCATTCACCATACTTCTCACAATGAACTTTTTCCTACTAAGCCATTTGATGAAACAATTAGTGATAGAGGATAGAAAACTATAAAACAGCTGGGTTATCCACAAGGTCATTTCTTTGTCCTGTAATTAACGTAGTACCTTCGCGTTACAATAACCACAATGATGTAACGAGTGACTTATTCATTCATGTTACGGAAAATTGTATTATTGTTAAAGTATTGTAATTGTTTAACACGTGACCGTCTTAAGCACTATACGACCATCCTATCCTACTAAATAATATTATAAACGCGATAGTTTGTATTGATGTATGGGATGTCTGTATGTTACTCATTCACGCAAAAACAACCGAATGCATTTCAATAAAACTTTACAACAATGTAGTTCATACATCAGAATAACACATAGCCTATAATTTATAAAGATATTATGTGAATTGTCAAAAATATAACGATAGCGGGCACCAGCTAGAATATCTACTATTTAGGGCTATCACATATCTCACTACTTTAAATTTTATGCCAGAGACACTATCTAAGAACATGTTGTGCCGACACTACCTAGTGGGATAAGAGCAGGATCAAGAAGAAATCTTCTTCTTCGTCTTTAGTCTAGTTCCATCGTCCTCGTTCATCTCGTTGTTGACGACAGTACTGAGCTGAAGCGTACGTAGTATGTAGCTTACGGCTTGACCCTCGAAATATAATAACCAAGGCACATTCTTAAACATGACCATGCGATGACTGTTATGTTTAGAGGAAAACACCGTTTAAAAAAAATCTTATAGGTCAAGAACTATGCGTCAGTGTATTCGGCGATCTTCGCTTGTTTTGAGAAAACTTAATTTTACGGTGATATTCGCTTAGGTTTTTAGTAGAACTACCGCATCATCATCATCATCCTACCTGTCGGCAGGAGATCGAGTATCAAATTTAATATAATGAATGAGTAACTGCTATATTAACCTGGCTTCAAAAACAATTAATATTTCCATACATTTCATCCATTTAAAATCCAGAATTGAGTATGTACTTATATTTTATCGGTCTGTTCCGTTGTTTTAACATACAGCGATTGTAACAAGTTTTAGTCGATTTTGCTAAAATTCTCTATTTACCAATCAAATAACTTAGCAGCGTTCTGTTTGAAATCACAAGTTTTAATGAGTAACATCCTGGATGAGTGAATCATCCGCATTGATTCATGATCACATCCCATCCCATGATCAATGAAACAACATGACTAATTATTTTATTACACTTTAATCCAAAACCAGTGTTATTATAACAACAAACTTTAATGAAATGATATTTAATTGTGTTACGGTTATTTATTCACAAACAAACTTACGTCTATAACAGTATTTACAAAATTTACATAGGTATATATAAAATACATAATAAACAGTCGAGCTATCTACAGACCGTTGCAAACAATCTATAGATAGTTCAATTGATCCAAATCTGTACCAATCCTTATTAAATTAATATTATTATTGATTATCCTTGCTTGACTGACGATACTTCTTATCGTGTCGTCATTATTGATACACCGCCGCGGAATGACCATCGGACATCGACGAAAACGTCTTTCGGCATTTTATCGAATACATGTATGAGCATGTGTAATTGAAGTGTATAGTTCATATCCCATCTTCATACCATCATCAGACCACGGAAAAGCGACACCAGTAAATAGAAGAATTAGAAGATTTAAAGAAACGAAATATGCAGTAACTGTTTTCTTATAAATAAAAACTTGTCACGACTCCTATCTCTCGTTGTTTGTCTCAGTCCTGTAGACAAAATACTACTTTTCTAAACTAGCTTCTGACCGGGACATTTTTCTTATGCTTCAAGGGATTATACCTTTATATTGCTGAGCATTTAGTTAAAAATATCATAATTTAGTAACGGTAATAATCATTAACAATGTGAGTCATTCTAACAAGGCTAAATTAAACTAGTTTTAGTACTAACGTGTTTTTTGGTCATTTATAAAAATGACCTTTTGGTTTATCAGTTGGATGATGACGTCACTGATGGTCCTTGTAACAAGAGGAAACAAAAATCTTAGTTCTTGCTACTAGCTGATGCCCGCGACTTTGTCTTGCTATCGTTATATTTCTGTCAATTTGCACAATAATTTGTATGGCCTATGTGTTATTCTGATGTATAAACTTATTGTAAAGTTAAACTAATTTTATTCGACGACCGATGTGGCGCGGCGGGCGAAGGTAATATGGGATAAATACCTTGGGATAAATGTTTGTACGATCTGCAAATATTTATTCCGGGTGTTCTGGGTATTTTATATGTATAATAAAAAAATATCTATCTATGTATGTATTGTATTGTATTAAGTATGTCAGTCTTCTAGAACCCATAACACAAGGTCTGCTTAGCATGGGGCTAGATGATGTTGTGTGGATTGTCCAGCATTACTTATTTATTTATTTTAAATCCGTTTAGTAGTTTTTACGTGAATGAGTACATATTAAGTATGGGAAATGCACAAAAAGTTGTAATAAACAGCACAAACATTAGTTGGAATCAAATCAATTTCAATCACACATATTGTTAGAATGTATGCATGAGTCATACTCCTTAGAACTGATTCACACTCTGAACAATAGTTACATTGCCGGCTAACCCAGCAGCGCTACGCGAGCGAATAGTTTCTGCTGCGCAATGTATACCCGTTTTACTTTTAAGCGTGAAATCGGCCCTTAGGGCTGCCTTTATCAAGGAATAAGACAATAATTTGTAGTTATTATTTACTACGCTTTAATTTTGTATAATCTTTTGTTCTATACAATCAGTCATTTTACGTATGGAACCCGTAGAATCACCTACTTAGTGTATAAAAAGATTCTAAATGATCTGCCTGATTTTACTGACAAAGATTTTTTGTTTTTGATTTTGATTTAAACAAAGCTGCAAGAGTTTCATAGTTCTAGGTTTTTAAAAATAGACGGCCGTTTCTACATTTTAAACAATGTTTCAAATAGCTCTTAAAAAGACACATTTTCGCTTGTTAATATTAGATACTGTACAACTTAATGGCAGACGTGTGCTAAAGAAATTCATTTAACAAGTGGTACTAATCTGAAAAGAGGTTTATCTAGTTTTAGTGAATTTAAATGCGTGATGTTCAGCCCTAATTTAATATCGCCTATTAGACATACATGTTCTGGCACTCAGCCAATAGTATGCTAACGTTTGATCAAACAATTAGTACAGTAAATTTAACTAGACCGCCCCGAAGTTAGCTGCTATAGGTAAGCTTTTTAACCGGAATTTTCTGAACAACTTCTCTTTAATGGGTGCATGGAAAGAGCCTCCTCGTGGCGCACACCGGTAACAGCATGGCAAAGCAGTGTCTAGTCTGGCTAATCTTTCCAACACGATGCTACAACAAAATACAGTTGTAGCATCGACTAGATAAGAAGAAGAATGGAGTTTCCAGCTTACCCTTCTAACTGCGAGCATTACAGCAGAAATAGCTACGAGGTTAATGATGGAAGTGACAACTATATGCCTGAAACCCAGCGCTGCTGGTATGTTTCCATCTATGCCAAGCAGCATCAAGCTGTCACTTAGGCGTCAAGCATCAGGCTGTCAAGTCACCTGTTTGGCTGCATTCGACACAGACCGACACTAGTTAATGCCCATGCCTATGCCTACCCCTTAGTTGGGTACATGTGTACTTTAGATAGATAAAAACTTTATTGCACACAGAAGAGGAACACACAAGAAACATTAAATCTACAGCACAATGGGCGACCTTATCGCTAAAAGCGATCTTTTCCAGGCAACCTTTGGGTTGACAGGAATTAAGAAAAAAATTATGTATCATAATATACATAATTATCTATATATAGTACTAAGACAGCCTAGATGTCTAAAAACATATCTGTAACGTAGTTAAAAACAGTGTTTATGAAGGTTAATTGTGTAATAGTTTAAACCTAGACTTACTGACCTAGACATTGTCTAGACTCAAGTCTTGAGCTACAGCGTTTTAAAGGCTGCTATTTTGAAGCAAGTTCCTTGAAATACCTTACCTTTCTGTGTGCTGACCACGTTTAATTGATAGGCTTTTATTTTCTAACCGACGATAAAAACGGAGGAGGTACTGTTCTACATGTATTGTTTTTTTGGAAAAAATATTATGATATTTCGCAATACAAATCTCGCGTTTATCTCAATCACGTGGGATACCTCGCCATTCGGGAATTACTGCTTTTACAAGCTTATCTTCTTCTATCTTTATCTGTTTGAATTGATCGTATTTTTTCTTTTATTTTGCTTCGTGCTCCCTTCGAGAGCTTTTGATTGTTGCATTGCAAAGGACATGGTCAAAGCACCACTTTTAGCATAAGTAAGGTAATGTTTACGTTGACCTTCGCCAGCGTGCTGGTAATGCCTTGATCACACGTACCGAGTAAACCGGCGAGACAGTGACGTATTTGAGATACACTGCGCGTCGACATCAGTTTTACTGTTGAACGTTGCAGCGTTAGCGCGCAGTGTATTTCAAATACGTCACTGTCTCGCCGGTTTACTCGGTACGTGTGATCAAGGCATCAGTTGCATCAGCGTTCAAGCGAGTCATCATTCTTATGCTCGACCTGATTACTACGAGAGAGAGAGAAGATTGTGCGAGCGAGATAAGTCATGGGTCACGTTATCAAGATTTGCCGAATATTCAGCACCAACGTATTTTGTAGAATAGCATTTACAAAGCGGTTCCGTTCTTCAAAGGGTACGTTATGTTAGTGAATTTCAGTTTCAGTGTGTGTAGGTATATTACACTAGCTGACCCGTGCCCACTTCGTTGGGCATAATTCGACCGTTTTTTCTTCGATTCACTTTTCAAAACGGACTACCACGTAAAAGCCTTTTTATTTTTCGGTTTTTCATATAACGTATGACACTCAGCAATAATGTGGCTTTCTATTGGTGAAATAATTTTTAAAATCGGTTCAGTAGATCCCGAGATTGCCCCTTACAATTTAACAAATATACAAACGCACAAACTTTACTTCTTTATAATATTAAGTATAGATTAGCCGGAGAGACAGCACGTAGCATCCTAAGTTTCAAACGGATCGACGCATTGCGGAACATGATGCTGATATTGGCAACATAAGACACAGATCTAGGGAACTGGGGCTTGGCAGGATACGTCTGTTGACTGCCTTCCGATAGGTTGCAAACATCACCACACCTTGGACTCCAAGGTTCTGTGATGACGGGTTTTAGGTTAGCTTAGGCCGACCCAAAGCGTTGGCAAGACGATCGACATGGAGGGATGAAATCGGAAGTCTTCGGGACTGCACCAAGTGGCTTAGAAAAAACGTAAATTACATGAATTGAATGCACGAATTATGCAGTCAGTAAAGAAAGCTCTTACGAGGAGCATTTAAATAAACAAAATATTGGGTAATCCGCGGTCTTCATTGATACTATATCAATTTATATATGAGAGAGCTCTGAAATGGCGAGAGAATACAACGCATGGAAACCCGAAGCTACGAATGTTTATGCCTTGTTTTTCCTGTAGATAAGGCCGACTAGGGTAAGTGGTTTATAAATCAACCGGATATGATGCAAAGATCTGTTTTAAGCCGACTATTTACTGAGAGGAGGGAGGTACTCTATGCAACAAAGCTCAATTTACCAAATGTCAAAGTCAAAATTGCTTTATTCAGTAATATCACAAGGATCATTTAATCGTCTTACATACTAGGTGATTCTAGGTGCCAGTTCCACGCGACCAGAGCTTAGTAGAACGGGCAACAAACTTACGGCCTGGTTCCTACCGTTTTTTTATATGATCCTTCTTACAAAGAATTATGTAAATAAGATACCTGTTTTATTACCGTACGAGTAAAAAAGTAAGTCAAATCCTTTACAAATTCCAGCAAACCGATATAGGGCAAGAATCTAAAACGGTCACAGGAAGTTACAACAAAACCGGTCTCGCGCAGATCCGCGAACACTCGCGCCAACATACGACGCTTTGGACACACCTTCGGTTCGCGTCCGACGCGACACCTACACGATATTGATAAATAAATAATGCTGGACAATCCACACAACATCATCTAGCCCCAAGCTAAGCAGAGCATTTGTTATGGGTACTAGAAGACCGACATATTTAATACAATACATTACATAGATAAATATTTTTTATTTTAAGTACATATAAAATACCCAGAACACCCGGAATGAAATGGGTGAAATATTTGCAGATCGTACAAATATTTCACCCAAGGCGGGAATCGAACCCGGAACCTCCGAGTCGCAGGCGCGGACCTTCGCACGCCGCGCCACATCGGTCGTCGATGATAAAGCTAATACATACATAGCTTTGTAACATGGTCGGTAACTAAATGTGATATTGTTAGAGCTAAAATATCAGAATCGGTCAGTATAACGCATCTGTCTTCGATATCACAAAAGCGCTTCTCAGATGATCGTATTTATGGGTATTACTCTTCCTCCATAGACTATCCATTATGCACAAATTGTTATAGGAGTTTATAATTTTTTTTTTTAATTAAGCTGTACTAAATGTTGATGATCGTCTGACGTCACATACATACATACTTTAGTATTGCTATCGAATAAAAGCTATATATTTGGCAAACATTGAGCTTTACGCACTAGGCTACATTTTATTTAAAAACCAGTGTAATCAAAGCCTTGTTCAACATTTTTTTTATTTGAAGATTTCACAAATAACGTCAGTGCTAGAAGAACTTAATGCTTAGAGCATTGTCTACCAGTAATTTAACGTATCTTTAAACCGGAAAATCCGCGCGATATCAATCTTCTTCTTCTTCTTCTTATTATTTAAGAGCAACGCTCTTGTCTGCGTAATCAATGCAATCCACGCCATTTTTTCCTTTCCAGGGCCGCCTCCTTGACTTCCTTATACGACACGAGGGCAACCTTCATCTTTACTTGGCTCATGTAGTTTATCCTCGGTCTTCCTCTTCCTCTCCTTCCTTCTACCTTTCCTTCTATGATGTTATTGATGAGGTTGTCGTGTCGTATAAGATGGCCAATCATCTTCCCCCTTCTGTTCTCAACCATTTTCATGAGGGCTCTTTCCTCTCCGACTCTTCTTAACACTTCTACGTTTGTTATTTTCTCCGTCCAACTTATCTTTTCCATCCTCCTCCAACACCACATTTCAAATGCTTCTAAAAACTCTCTATCCCTTTGTGTCATTGTCCACGTTTCACATCCATACAGAGCGATGCTCCACACGTATGCTTTTTTGATATTCTTGAGGTAAAAATATGTTTTTTGTTGTTAAATGCTTGTTTTGCTATGGCTATTCTTGACTTGATATCTGGCGTGCATCTTGAATCTGCTGTTATTAGGCTTCCCAAGTATCTAAAGGTATTAACTCTTTCAATTTTTCTGTTATCTAGTGTTATTGTGTTTCTTGTGGTGTTTTCGGTCTTGGATGTAATTAATGTTTTTGTTTTATTGATGTTAATTTTAAGCGAAAAATCTTTAAACACACTATCCATTGTGTTCAGTAATGTTTGTAAATCCGTTTGTGAATTTGCGACAGCCGCTATGTCATCTGCAAATCTTATATATCTTACAATTTGGCCGTTAAATTTTACTCCTACATTGGTTTTATCATTTATTGTCTTTATGGCTGCTTCAATGAAAATGTTAAAGATGAGTGGCGAAAGAGAACAACCTTGTCTTACTCCTTGTCTTATTATAGCTTTTTCGCGTTCGTTTCCTAATTCTATGATGGTTTCTTGATTTTTATACAGTTGGTAAATTATTCTTCTATCTCTAAAATCTAATCCAATATCCTTCAGTAATTGCATCATCTTCTTCCAATCGAAGCTGCCTTTCCATTTTTTATATTTCTAAGAGCTTCATCGAACTCGCTTCTAAGCAATTCAGGTCCCATGTTATCTGGTTCTATTTCTGTTTCATGTTCAATATTATTATCTAGTAATTCCTCCCCCTTGTATAAATCTTCTATATATCTTTTCCATCTGTACACTATATCTTTATTATTTATAAGTATTTTATTATTTTCGTCTAATATCGCTGTAGATTTAGTTTTCTTTTTTCTGCTAAGGTTTCTTATAATATTATATGCTACATCTATTTTACCTACTTTCATATAATGATCTATATTTTCACAATCTTGTTTTATATCTTTTTCTTTCTGCTCTCTGCATTTAAGTGTTATTTTATTTGTTATTTTACGATACTCTGTAATACTAGTTTCATCGTTTTTATTACGGTATTTTCTTCTTTCAATTATTAAATTACTTATTTCCGTGTTTAACCATTTTTTCCTTGGTTTTAATTTTTCTCTTTTAAGGCAGGTTTCTGCACTTGTTCTTATTATATCTCTAATATTGCACCATTTTTTATCTATATCTAAATCTATATTTTTTTCTTTGTTATATTCATTTAATTTATCTTCTATTATATTACTATATTGCACTCTAATATTACTATTTTTTAATTTATTGAGATCAATATCTTTGGGCTTTTGTTTTCTTTTTACTTAATTTTAATATCTACTGTACAGGCTACTAGGTTATGGTCGGTATTAAGATCTGTTCCCGGGTATGTTTTGCAGTTTGACATCATGTATTTGTGCTTTTCTTTCATTAATATGTAATCAAGTTGATACCTTCCAAGGTCTCCGGGCATCTTCCAAGTGTACCTTCGTCTTTTTGGTTGTTCAAAGTTTGTGTTTGTTACAGTTAAGTTATTTTCTTTACAAAATTGTACTAATCGTTCTCCTCTTTTATTTCTTTTTCCTAAACCAAATTTACCAACCATATTCCCTTCTATGCCTTCTCCTACTACTGCATTGAAATCTCCTATAACAAATAGGTTATCCTTTTCACCAACCAAATCTAGCAGTGAATCTAATTGTTCATACATTTGTTCTATTTCTTCGTCTGGATGGCTTCCTGTCGGCATGTATACTTGAATTATAAATGTGTCAATAGGTTCAGATTTTATTTTTATTGCTGTGATTCTATCGCTGTGGTGTATAGTATTTTCTACTAGGTTGCCCCATTTCTTATTTAAAATAATAGCTGTTCCATTGCTTCCCTGTTTTTCTCCTGTAAATATTATTCTATATTCATCACTCCAATAATCACCGCTTCCTTCCCATCTTACTTCACTAAGTCCTAATATATCTATACACAGTCGCGTCATTTCTTCTTTTGTCTCTTCTAATTTACCCGGAGTGAGCATTGTCCGTACGTTCCAAGTTCCTATCTTACAAGGGTTTCGCAGGATGACGACCTGAGCAGCCTTGTCCCTACTCCTGCCGGACTCGGACCCCCACGGCATGTTACATCGCGTAAGCCCGTTGTCAAGAACGTTACTATCTTTATCTTTGTCTTGCATCATTACTTTTTTTTGGGAGGGATTGTGCGGTAGTTTCCCCTTGCTTTCCGCAGGACAATTTATTTATTAATTAACATAGTATTTACACCTACGGTAGTAATTAGTCCAGGATAAACAATAATGCCTCATTCAGTAAATGGAAATATTTAAAAACAATTAAAAATGTTATCTGTTTTGTTTGTAAATAAACTTTACAATTGTATTATTATACAAATACTGACCTACTTGTTAATTAATTTTCCTAAATAATTATTAATTACAAATTAAAATTATATTACAGTAGGAAATTAAATACCAATAATAAATTTAGAACACTGTGTTGTGTATCTACTACCTACTAGGTACCTAATACTAATTAGAAAAAGAATAGATTGACTCATTTAATTAGAAACTATGGTAAAAGACGGCGACCAATGTTTAGTGGCACCCAAGTCAGTACTTTAATAGGCCTCCTGCTTGGATGAGACTGTACCCAACTATCTGCTAGAGGCGCTGTACAAATCT
Organism: Ecliptopera silaceata; assembly: GCA_932527185.1. Classification (NCBI taxonomy): domain Eukaryota; kingdom Metazoa; phylum Arthropoda; class Insecta; order Lepidoptera; family Geometridae; genus Ecliptopera; species Ecliptopera silaceata. Next base: position 235,932 of record OW052217.1, on the reverse strand, counting down.
TCATACATTTTTTGCAAGTTTTGTAAATAGTTGCAAGTTGCAAGTGTAGTAAATATAGTATAGTAAAAACTCATGGTAGAGCTACTGAAAGACTTACGGCCGGTTTCTGGAAACCCAAATCACGATTGATCCTAGTTTGACACATAGTAATTATTTGATTTTTTCGTTGATCAGCGTTCGAGAAACCGGCCGTTATTAAGCTTTGATGCCTGTCAATAAGATCTAGGCCCTAAGTCTTATTGATAGGCGTCACAGCTTAGTTTGTAGTAGCTCTGCCTTCCATGCAGTGGCTCATGGGTTTGATCAGAGTTCGTAGTTTGGGGAAAAATAAATATATAATAATAAAGAGTGTGATGTGTGAAAAAGTACATTTATATACATATATTCTACCTACATGTACTTGACGTAACATAGTACTAGACCAATATGGTGTGATGATGCATGAATTATAATTTATTTTAATTATAATATCACAAAGAGGATGCATAACTTTTAAAGCTCCTACTCATATTTATATAGATCCATTTACCTCCATACTAAGCAATACTTGTACTATAGAAAATGTTGTTTTTTTTATTAGAATAGAAATATAAATCACAAACAAGCAAGGATCATTGATCAATCAACATTAATAAAAAACATTTTTATTTACTTAATAAAATCACAAGGATCATTTAGAATCATTGTAACTAGTTTAAATTAAATAGAATCATCTAGTGTTGATTTTAAGAATCACTTTATTGAACAAACCTAAAAAATAGATCAACATATACTTACCAAGTAGTTCCTATATTTTTTTGTAGGTATGATCAGTTTTAAAGTTAATTAAAATGTTGAAGTTCCAGTGTGGTGACAATTCAACTTAGTAACATTAAATGACATGTCAATGACCTTAGCTAGCTAGGATCAATGAATTAGAATACATACAAGTGCAAGACATTATGTTTGCATTTTACTATACTGTAGACATTTCTTTTTGGACATTATTTACAATATAGGTTGTTGTTTTAGTTTTGTACTTTACTTAAGACTTTTTTTTTATTATGCACACCAATATTTCTTCTAGGTGGGGATCAAACCCACAACCCACAGTATGGAAGGCAGACCTAATACCAACATAACCTGACAAAATCAGACTTATTTGAAATACCTTGAGATTTATTAATTTTAGTAACTTGTTCAAGTAGAACACTGTTCATGATTGTACCTTCCTAATTACAAGATCTACACATTTTGACATTTAGCCCAGGCTTAAGTGCAAAATAATGATGTTGTAATGATAATTTAAGGTTCAAAATCAAACGCAATAAAGCAATAATTAGGCAAAAATAGGTAAGTAGTATTTAGCAGGAAAATGGGTACAAGTTAGATTAAGTTCTAAGTAGGCACTATGTATAATCTACATTGAGAGATTATACATACGGAAATTACGACTTTTAATCGTAATATGGTATTCCCAAAGATGCTGTAATGATTTTAAAATAAAAATTACGCGTTCTCTCTTAAAACAACTTTCGAGCGATAGAATTTTCTATCGAGCGTTCAATAGAAAATTCTATTTAAAATTTCTGATGTCATCTGTTCAGTAGGCGCACTACACAAGGCCGTCGTTCTACTCATGTCAAAAATATTGACCAACTAAAGTGCTTTTTATATGCATGGAGGACTGCGAAAAGATTATTCTGTGACTCGTAGCTTCCGCATTGTTAAAATATCGATTTCCAGACATTATAGCAGGATAGCAAAATTCACTATGTCAACAAAACTTAGGACGACTTTTCTGAAAAGAAACAACGCTTTGGAGAATGTTCAAGTTTACATCTACATTGCAAATTTCATGTAGAACCTAATGAATTGTGAAATTAGGTTACAGCAAGCTTTGGATCGATATATTTATCCGAAATCCTGAAAGTTCTCTCACAAGATGGCGGGAATATAACCCGACCGAATGAAAAGCATCTGAAACAGACAGAAGTGCAGAGACGTGGACACGACCTCAATTCGGCCGGGTTATACATCTAGCGCACAGATGTAAGATTTCGCACTTCCTACCGTTTTCCTGTGACGCTCACAGGCTTGCGAACAGCCTGAGTTATGGGAAATGGTGTTAAGATTATTTACTCACCGTTTTCATTCTCCATTAGCTGATAAAACATCACAAAACACTATTTTTTTTACACAAGCACTCACACGCCCTTACGGTATGTAACAACATCACGAGTACTACTGCGCCATCTGACGAAATAAATGCTAAGCTAAACTAATCACCTGCAGCTAAGTTCGCGCCACTGTTAATTTAATTTAAAAAACTACTTGAATATAAAATCCACTGTTTTAATTAATTTTAATCTAGTTAAGAGCTGGAATACCTTAAAAAACGCTGACTTCAATATCGGTTCACGTCTGTACAGCCGGACATAGCGTTGGCGATTCGAACCGCGCGTATTGTATTGATTTTTTGTAGCAGCTGATTCACTTCTCAATTCGCGCAATTTTTATGACTCATCGGTTTATTTTTATTGTAAAGTTATCGAAGTTATGAAGAGATTTGCTGGAATCTTTAAGTTCACAGTTGACTACAACAGCAAAGTAGTGGACATGTCTAAATATGGAGCCTTGTCAGCAACCAGTCAGCAATGCTGATTTCTTGTTTGAAACTGTTGATCGAAGGTCAATCGTAGGCTGTTATTATGAAAGTTAAATCAGCAGCATTAGCTAATGACTTATCCATAGATGTGCGATGTGAATGAAGGCATTTCCGTTCTAGTTTTTAGCTCATTAGGATAATTTTCCTACCAAACAATAGGTATGTAGCGTAAAATTACATAATTTTCACGTAACTTTGTCCATCTTAACCGAACTAGTGTCAATGACACATTTTAATAGTTAATTGGTATAGTTTGTACTATGGTCAGTACCGTTTATAAGTTAATAACTTTTTAACGATGTTGTTAAGCAATATTTGAAGCAGCGCCATCTGTTATCGAGTAGAAAATAAAAACTAAATTAATCAAATAATATTTGCCAATAATAATATGTTTTTCCCTATTTCTTTGTGTAAATAAATTAATACCTACACGTTTCTGAAAGTAGTTTTTTTTTAAATTATTAATGATGTTCAGCCAGGGCTATATGCTCTCAAAAAGCCGAAAAACTGATCTTCATCCCTCCATCTTTAACGACCGATGTGGCGCGGTGGGCGAAGGTCCGCCTGCGACGCGGAAGGTTGCGGGTTCGATTCCCGCCTTGGGAAAAGTGTTTGTACGATCTGCAAATATTTATTCCGGGTGTTCTGGGTATTTTATAGATATAATAAAAAATATCTATCTATGTAATATATGTATTGTATTAAGTATGTCAGTCTTCTAGTACCCATAACACAAGCTCTGCTTGGCTTGGGGCTAGATGATGTTGTGTGGATTGTCCAGCATTATTTATTTATTTATCTCTACAGCAACTTTGCACTGTAAACTAACTATTCAATTCCAGTAGGTATACCTCCAACCAAGGTAGCTTAGTTAAATAAAGGATTTTATCACTCTTGAAATAAAAACATAATAAAAAAGCGTTCTACGTCAAAGTCGTTCTAGTTCGACGACAAAGCTCAAAAGGAAAAGAGACTACATACTATCCTACCATTGGAGATCGAATACATCTCTGATTTCGTCCCTACTTCGGCCAAAACTAGAGATAACGCTATCTTTAGGGCATCAATTGATTGCTAGCAATAAAAGTTCTGTACATTACAAAAATACTATTTGTATCTCCCCTAGCCCGCGAAGACACTTTACTTGTAACAGAACATTTGTAATACAGATAAATATCAGCGACCCTTGCCAAATTTTGATAAATTGCCGGGTTTCTTTTCTCTTTCACTCATAAGTAGAGCTATAGAGATTTGAACATACAACTACATAAACATACAATACAAGGAACATACGACGTGTGTTGTTCGTTTCAGTAGTTTTTCGTAGATTTGCCTTTGCGTAAGTGATAGACTCATTCACATAGGTACCATTCGATATACTACATTAAAACAACCCATAGTCTTTGCAGAATCATATATCCAAATAAAAAATCATTTTTTTTCTCTATTCTATCTCGTCCCACTGCTGGGCAAAGGTTCCCCCAAGTTTTTCCACTCGGCCCTATTCTCCGCTTTTTTCCACTAATTCATTCAAATTCCAAAAATTTATTTTATGTAGTTAATAATGTTGTATATATTTTTATATGCGTCCTATCCCAATCCAACAGTCTTTCAAAATCAAGTTTTGTGACTATTACAGTATTTACAAAATGTAGGCATATAAAATACATAAGAAACAGTTGAGCTATCTCTCAGACCGTTGCAAACGATCTATAGATAGTTCAACTGGTCCAAATCAGTTTTGTTGAGATTCTATCTATGCTTGCCGCCGCCGGCCTCAAACACCAAAAGGAGTTTAGACTACATTGACAATGACAGCTTATACAAAAGAGGATACTTTGCTCTGCTTTTCGTCAACATTAACTGCAAGGATCATGTCACAACAAACTTTGGGAGTTTTCAAAATGGTTATATAGCGCCTGAGTAATGTCCCACCATGAAGGCAGCTTGTATAATCCTGAGCATTCTGATCGTGGTGGCCATCATGGCGGTGTGCGTTATGGTGAAGTTCGCGACCGACGTCACGGTGGAGGAGAGGAAGCGCGAGCTGAAGCCTCAGGATGGGAGCGTGTACCACCTGGCGAGGTCTATGGGCGTCATCAGCTTGAGTGCTAACACCTCAGCCGCCGCTGAGAGGTACCATATCAAATCAAATATTTTTTTATTCAATACTAGAGTCTGTCAAGCGAAAGATGGCCCTGATAAATCGCGGCAAATTCAAAAACTATTAGTATGGCAATAGTATATCATCTACTTATTCATAATCATCATCAAAAATTATGTAAGTATATTTATTTAGAATAATATCAAAGTATCAAATTATGTAATTCCAAGTTATCCTATTATTTAATGTATTGCCATACTAATAGTTTTTGAATTTGCCGCGATTTATCAGGGCCATCTTTCGCTTGACAGACTCTATCTAGTAGTACGCCCCGGCTTCGCACGGGTAGCGGTACATAATTGAAGTTTTAAAGACCCCTATTTTTTTTGAAAATATAATAAAGCCTATGTTCATTGCAGATAGTGTAGCTTCACAACAGTGAAATAATTTTTTAAATCGGTCTAGAGGTTTCGGAGCCTATTCGATGCAAACAATCAAATCTTTCCTCTTTATAATATTAGTTTAGAAAATCACGCGGATCATTTAGAATCGTCTTACATACCTACTAGGTGATTCTAGGTGCCAGTTCCACGCGACCAGAGCCTAGAAGAACGGGCAAGAAACTTATCCCTTTGATATTACCATATCACAGCATACATTGTGTCATATTCATTTTCACTGGTTTAAAACATTATCATAACGTTCAACGTCTACGTAAACGTTACGTTACCTTTACGTAGAACGTACAACGCTACGTAAATAAACGTCTAAGTATATAAACTTCCTTCTTTTATTCTTGGCGCTACACAAGTACTCACTGGTGATCTGTTCTTTTAATATCTTAACTCTTTCTTCTTCTCTATTCTTTTCTCTTTGTCTCCAGATTTCCGTTCGTGGCCGCCATCGTCCGCAACTCGTCCGACACGTGGTCCTTCGCGTGCTTTGCCAGCATCATCCTGGTGAAGTGGGTGGTGACGTCGGCGCACTGCCGCAAGCCCGGCGCCACGCACCGAGTGCTGCTCTACCACGACTCCACCCGAAACTACTCGCACGCCTACCCCATCCTATTCTGGAAACTCCACGACAAGTTTAATATCTCCAATCCTAGTCCAAAATACGATATTGCTGTCGCTAAAATTAATGTAGACGGGTACCCGTTTGCGATGAAGCCAGCGGTCTTCGATGAGAAGGAGAAGACCGAAGTCCAAGCGAGCATCTGGAAGACCGTTCTGACTATGGACAAGAAGATGTATCTGACGAACGACTTCGATATCTTCAACGTTGCTATCGCGAGGAGGGGGAAGTGTTTCGAGACGTTCGGCGTCGAGATCGACGACAGTCTGATTTGTGTGGATTTGTCGGAGCACGAGGTGTGCTTCATGCACGAGTTCGGTCCGATATTCTCGTCCGATAAAGTCGCAGGCGTGCTGGCGGTGAAACCGCGCGATTGTGACGTCAAGCTAGCTGTGTTCACCAACGTGTCTTACTACGCTAATTGGATCTTGAAGTCGACGCACACAACCTATTATGGGCGGTAGAGCGGCAGTAGTTTGTTAGACCTTTGTATTTAAAGTGATAGTTTATCAATGAAAATCATTTTATTGTATTGCCTACTTTGTTTACCTGAGTACCTCTATTATTCAACTCAATCTTGTGTCTTTTAGTAGCGTAATCAAGTAGGTAAGCAGATGATCCAAGTATTATTGTACCTTGAGAAGTCTAATTGCTCCCTCAACCTTTACGGTGTATGACAGGCGGCAAGCGCATCGCCGCTCGCACCCTTGCTTTTCCACATATCTTGATGTCATGTTTATGTGTAAAAATATCGGTTCGTTTACCAATTCGTTTCAATAAAAAATACTTTATATCTGCACGCGTCATTTGTAAGACACCGAAGCTAAAGTTCACATGCAAATTATACAAAAATCTACTTTATCGCTACGAAATAAGATTTAGGGGAAAGAGTAGCATTGTGACCAAACCATAGCTGATTTACAAATCGCAGAGCAAGGGGAGACTCGCTTAAACCGACTGTGGCGGAGTTACAAAGGGTCTTGACTTGAGCCATGGTCTTACGAAAAACAAAATAGGAATCCTCTACAAAAAGTAAGTTGAGTAAGCAGACATAACACTGCGTCCATCACTTTGTTAAATATCATGCCTGTGCTGCGTTGTAGGTGTAACCCAGCCTCTCAAAACCTACCAGGTTTTTAATCACGTTCAATTTAAATAGTTAATCATCAATATTCTGTGGCATTTCTCGTGGACTGTGTGATGTGACTGTAACGTTATTATTGAAATTATTTAATACAGCTCAGTCTTATACCTAGTTCAGTTTCTATAGTAAATTACTATAAACTTCAAACTTCTGGCTGGTATTTTTACTCTCTAAACATTTCCATAGCAATGTGCTTGGTGCATACTTCCCCGGACGAATTCTTTCACACAAGTGCTTTATGTTATAGCATATATGTATAACCAAACCAAGTATTCAAGATGTCGTTCATTTCCGACCCCAGCGAAAATATCATTTTGTGCAATTATTTAATTAGTTCAACCCTCTCAGCAACCGGAGACTTTGTAAACACAACGACAAACAGACAAACAATTTGGCAGACAAGACAGGCCAATGTTTGGTCGGCGCTAACATCTCTGCGACTCTTGACTTCTGCACTGATATTTGATTTACCCTCTGAACAAAATACAAATACAAAACTGTTTATAAAAATTCTATGGTAATAGGTATGAGATTGGTTCTTTATATTAACTTACTTAATTATTTAACTGTTTTGTACAGTAATTTATGTTAAAGTAAGTAAGTCGTAAGTCATCTGCTAGTACCAACAGCAACACTAACTCAAAACAAGTATAAATCAAAAATTAAAACCCGATTTTTATAGGATTGCCCATTCTCCTTTTAAAATCGGGTTTTAATTTGTCTAGGTATATCGAGCGTGGGCCACGATAAAAAATATCCCTCAGGGTTGTAAAAGCCCTTTATATTTTTTTGTCGTAGCCCAAAGTGCCTTTGTCTCAGCATCTGTTCTACAAAGATAGAAAAATTATAAAAATCCGCCAAAAAAATATTTAAGTATAAGACGCGCAACAATTATGTTACAACATTTTTTTTTAATTAGTAGATACTTGTATAAAAATGTCAATAACACCCCTGAAATTGACTAAATAGTAAGTTGTGCCATCTGGCAACCCCCAAGGTGCCATAAAACTGGATATTTATCTAATTAAGCAGATATATCTGCTGGACAATAAAGATTGGTCAGTTTAGGACCCTTGGCATCAGATAACGAAACTCGATCTGCAAGCTGCCCATTGTGGGTTGAATCGGAATACTTAGAATATCCTTATCAACTCAATAAATAGTCACGATATACCTCAATGCACTGTGGACAGAGATTTTCTCAGTTTTTGAACATTTTTGGAATAAACGTATACAACGTAATTTTGTCTTATTATCGTTATATTTTGGATAATTCACATAATTTGCTCTAATTTATAATATCTTTATAAATTATGTGTTAAGTGCATATACTTATGTGTTATTCTGATGTACAAACCACAAACCTGTAAAGTTTCATAAAAACCAATTAGTAGTTTTTGCGTGAAAGAGTACCTAATAAACATACATACATATATCCATATAAACTTTCGCATTTAAAATATTAAGTAGGATTAGTAGGATATAGAATAATTTTTGAATAAGTATCTATACAATATTTTATTTCTAGCACTTTATTACAGTATTTATAAAATGTAAAAAGGCATGTAAATTATGAAACAGTTGACCAAACCGTTGCAAACGATCTATAGATAGTTCAACTGATCCAGTACCAATCGGAAGCGTACTCAAGATACTGGCTGCATTGCCGCGCTGAATGGCATTGCTGATACACGGGGCCAGTTACTCACCAGCCCTCGAGTCACGTGTAAAAAACCTCAGTCTCAGCTTGACTGCTGCTCCACAAATGGGAAAGTAGAGCTGCTGTGACTTATCAAAAGACTTAAAGACCAAACTAATTTGTCGTCCGTCTTTCATACATACTAAGTATGTTGGTCTTTTCATCTCATGTAGATCTTTTATACAGCGTTACGGGCCATTTTTACCCATTCCCCGACATACGGAACGCTAAAATGCCTGGGCGCTTATTTTTTTTGCTTGCACCTACACCGTCCTTTCAGCCTAGTCGCCCTTGTCCACAAGAAAGACAACGTCAATACGTGCGGAGCGGACTAAGCCGCGGATTTCCTCACGATGTTTTCCTTCACCGTTTGAGAGCACTGGTATTAATACATAACTCTGCTAAACGCAACATATCCTCATAGATGTCATCTAAACAATAAACGTATCAAGGCCCAGTGGAGCGTGAGTGCGCTAAAAGCACCCCCAAACATGGGGGTCCATACAACCCCCCGTCTAACTCGTATTTACGACAAAACTCATTCGATTTGCCGAACACGATACGACACGACACGACAGTTGGCGAAATGCCGTAAACGTTTTAAGCGCTACATAATTTGGTTAAACTTTATTTGGTTGGATGGTTTTACTTAAACTGTATATCATTTGTTTAAGTTAGATATCTAATGGCTTTCAATAAAGCTATCCATTTATTTAATCATTTTTTTTATACAGAGTGGAACACTTCCCAAACACTTTCAGGGGCTACATACCTAAGCATGATTTTACCATTGATTTTAACATTTGTTTGTCCACTTGTCAATCAATCTTGTATTTATTGACTATGATTATTTAATTTTAAGTAACTTTATTAATTGGTGTATATTGTGTTAATTGCATAATTAAATGAATGATACAAAAACACGATATATGAAGCAAGCCGATTTAAACATGGTTTGCGAACCGCTCTTTTAGGCTTTGATCTCGAAGAACTGGTACTTAGAATCACCTAGGAAATGTAAAATCTAAATCTCTTTGTGATTTTACAGAATAAAAGAAATTTGAATTCGACTTATTAAACTTTTTTCTGTATTGAATCAGTGGTTTTAGGCAAACACCAGTGGTGTAGCCCCACTTTCCTACATAAAGTGATAAAATCTAGCTTTCCTCGCCCGGCTTCGTCTGCGCATATTACCTTGTCTCTACGAGGCTGGGAAGATTGTATATATGTTACATAGTTACAAGTACGTAGTATATTGTCATTATGTTGTCATTATGAGTAAAAACTAAAACTATGTAAGTATGTAATAGATTTGGTAGCTATTTGTAGAGTTTGACTCCTCGCCAAAAGATAATAAATCAGAGAAAGCCCTTCCCCTTCGATTAGCGCGGCTCATCAGCCGCTCATATTTACATGCGGTGCTCAGCTCACTGACAGATGACAGAGAGCTCACTGACAGATCATTTTCATAAGTCATTCTTGCTTGATCGCTCTTTTATAGTTATGTACATTACAGTTATATTAGGATTGAAACAACTCTCCCAGCTTTAGCTTCTGGACAGGCGTCACAGCTTGGTAGTAGCTCTGCCTTCCATGCCGTGGGTTCGATTACCATTCATGGCAAATGTGTGTGTAATGAACATAAATATTTGTTCTGTGTCTGGGTGTTATTATGTATTTCCAAAAAAGAGTGATGTGTGAAGTGTTCGTGAAATATTTATTTATTTGTGATGATGATGTTTTGAATAATTCACACAATATCTTTATATTGTGTGTTTAATTTAAACTTAATTTAAATTACAGCCTATACATAGGCTGTAATATATGGCTGATGTTTAAACTACATAATGGTAAAGTTTCATTAAAATCCATTCAGTTTTTGCGAGTGACAGACAGACACACATCCATTCTTAAATTTCGCATTTATAATATTAGTAGGATAGTAGAAAGTTACGTGCGCATTGCGGCTATATATAGGTACTTAATTTCCTTAGCTCAGAGCCCAAAATAAAGTCAAGAAAAAACATTTCCAGAAAAATAGGGAAAGCTGAAGAACTGCAGCATCACGGCGACAGCACACGAGACATGGCGACTTCCGGCGCGCCGCTTCCGGCGACGCAGCGCCCTCGCAGGGCGACCATCAGGCATGGAGCTTAGGAAATACCAGCAAATAATAGAAAAAAAATACCGCAGTGGATATTAAGAGTACAGAATCAAAGTTTTTTTTTTAAATCTTCAAACAATTTTTTTTAATCACAAACAAACTTACGACTATACAGTATTTACAAAATGTACATTGTCGTATAAAATACATAATAAACAGTTGAGCTATCTACAGACCGTTGCAAACGATCTATAGATAGTTCAACTGATCCAAATCAGTACCAATCAGTTCCCAAGATACTGGCTGCATTGCCGCGCTGAATCGCAATGCTGATACGTTGAGCCAGTTACTCACCAACGTAATGCTAAAACATTCTCTACCAGCCTACTCCTCTATCTTTGAGGCTAGGGAGAGACAGGCTGGTATTGATGAGATGAATCTGAATTTTTCGAAATTATCCCATTTCGTATATGAACACAGTCACTGTGAAACTATCAATTTGTTACCGAACACCCGCATTGTATTCCGACTCGTAAACTTTTATAGACGCTATTATATTTATATATCTATATATATATATATTTGTCTGAACATTAGCGAGATGCAAGTCACTGGTTTGGGAAGAAAAATCGTTATAAGTATTTGCTAATATTTTGTATTTACCGACGGGACGGGCTTCCGGGTTTCGTTATGTAACTTTATGTACCTATACGCAATTTGAGAATCGGCTGCCCACGTGGTCCTGGAATGCGTGGGCGTTGCAACACAACGACAAGAAATCCTAAGCACCCCTAGGTCACTCCTCTAAGCCTGCGAAGCCCCCAGGAAGCTTCTGTGCTTTTGGGAGGAGTTAGGCTACACGCGTAGCCAGATCAGCCCCCGACACATAATGGACCATCACCGTAGAGTTTAAATGCGGAAACGGGAATCCAACACAAATACAAATACTTACGCAATTTGAGTTTGATAAAGGAGAATGGGCACTTTGGGTAACAATTAAAACGTACTTTTCATTTATGAGTTTTGGTCCGGAGGTCGCAAATGCTCCCAATGTCTTTCCCAAAATCTATTTCTCATTTTTTCTTAGAAAAATATTTAAATAGTCAAAACATAACCAATAAATACTAATCAATCTAAGTTATTTTGGTAAAGTGTACCACATCTCTCGCTTCGCTCCACTAATCCTATACAATATTTGTTCACTGCAGATTACTCCGCCCTTACACTATTTATACAGGGTGTCCGAAATTATATTCTTATTTATATGAAAAAAAGATGTGTTATGAGTTTCTCCAGGTATGGTAGACATTCTCTTGGATATTGCGTTTGCACGATATCTTGTGGATAGAGCGACGATTGTGTGTAATTGGCGTTACATTTCTCATAAACTGGTATTTCAACCAATTTGAATTGGTATGAAGAAGTCGTTCCATCTCACCTTCTTCTTCTTATTTAAGAGCTACGCTCTTGTCCGCGTAATGAGTGCAAGTCAGGCCATTTATTTCTTTCCAGGCCCTCCTTGACCTCCCTATACGACACGAGGGCAACCTTCATCTTTACTTGGCTCATGTAGTTTATCCTCGGCCTTCCTCTTCCTCTCCTACCTTCTACCTTCCATCTCACCATCGGGTAGTATTTTCTGCTCAGTAGCTCTACCATGAGTTTTATTATACTATATTTACTATGCTCGCTAGCGTTTGTAGTTAAAAAAATGTATGAAGATTTGTACAGCGCCTCTACCGGATAGTTGGGTACTAAAATTCGTAATACATGGTAATACTAATTTTTACGTAACTACTGTAGTAAAGTCAGGTGATTTTACTGTGACAACTCATGGTAGAGGTACAGATTGAAAGAGCACCCTGTATAGTAGCTCTTGTAGCAGCCACTTAGTTAAATGAATCCCACTTTGTGTGCCTGTGTAACTGTCACTGTAACCGGCTGATATGAATTTATTGCAAGTTCATTTTTCGGGGAAACTGAGATTGCGCATTATCTAACCTGACCTAAAAATGACCTTATTTAAGAACGACTTTGTTTATTTATTAACTAGATTCAGCTGTTTACAAACTTATATTCTAAAATAGATAGATATAAAATTTATATTCTAAATGTCATCTATATCAGTTCTCTGATATTAATTTAAATTATTTTTCAAGCCCGATTATAACGTGATTTATGTTCAAATTCAAAATCAAAATTTGCTGAATTGGGTTATTTTCGTTAGATTATTTCGTTACGGAATTTCTGGATTCGGTCTCCACGATAGAATAGAAAATCCAGGCTCGCGATAGAAGCTATGCAATAGCTTAAAATCCTCCCCCTATTTTCCTCACTCACAAAACAAAATTACTTATAAATAAAAACTCTTTTGAAATGAAATGTTATCATATCAATAAGAAAGTTTTTAGAACTCCGAAGTAGTGAGGCGTCACCCCCTCCCTTCCCCCATAAATCATAGTGTGACACTTTTACGACCTCCATCGGACCCCATCGAAGGATTGCAGATATGAGTGCTTTGCGACTCCCGCTAATAAAGTAGATCGCGATCATATCTAACCCCTGTATAAGATTTGCACATACACTTACTTAACTTCAAGTGATTTGAGCCAATTTACATAATATGAAATAGTAAGATCAAAAACTATAATCAATTTGACTTAAAATCTAATTTTAGGAAAAGATGTTTTCTTATTTTGATTGACTTTCTAATGTTATGTTTAGTTTTGCTGGAAAATTGGTGGAATTTTGTTTAACAAAACTTAATAAACACTTAAAAAAAATTAATACCTATATCTTAAAAGGTATAAAGAGGTTAGAAATAAAATAATATAAAATAAGTTGTTGCATACAGAAAACAAAAGACCTATTATAATTGGTGGATAGTTTTCCTGTTTGAGGAGATGAAAACAAAAAAAAAAGTTTATTTTTATTTTTTTATCCCGTCTGAAAATAAACAGCAATATTCCAACTATCTTATGTCATTTTGGTTTCCCCTATTTATTAACAAACATCAATTAACAACCATCCTTAAAATAAAACAATTTTATGAAAGTCAGTGTTGCAAGTCATAACCGCCATTATTGTAGTCTATGGGTTGCCATTACAATAAAACAATAACTCATGCTCTATGGTCCGCTGCTCCTATTAAAAGCAGCGACAATTAAAAAGATGTTAATGGTTAAAATAACAAATGCTATGTCTCGGAGGGGTAGTTTTGTGGGGTGGCTTCGAGTCTTAAGGGTAGACACTTATGCCGATAACTTCATCAGAAATTAAATTAAGCTCTATGACACGTAGTTTGGTAGAGATTCAATAAAGTTATTTAGATTTTGTATTTCAGAAATCGTGGCAAACATTCTGCAAATATTCCTATACTTACTTAGATATTTTAAAATCTGTAGGTAAGCAAGTTAGTACCTAGGTAATTTATGTAGGTATTTTTATCCTTGCCTAAAGGTCCCGCGACCTTTGACCAAAAAGTAATTTTGCGTAAAATGTAAGCACATATGTAAAATTAAGCCTATGGTAGTCCAAGTTTTACTTATTTTAGGAAAGATGCAAAGTAGTAGGCTTTTGTCGAAGTCCCCTTAAGACGATTATAGCAACAATCTAATTTGTCGGCGACACCCTCTAATTGTTATTGTTCAATGAAGTTTTGAACAAAATGTTTTGTAAAACATAAAGTTAATTTTATGAAGACGTTATTATGAATGCTATAGCTCAGTGATGCGATTTTCTTGATTAGTTTATTGTTAGAATCGTTCCCATTCGGCCAATTAATTCTCGAATTACACGAGCAAAGTAATTTTTATAAACAACTAGCGGCCCGTCCCGGCTTCGTACGGGTGTAACTTTTACACCTTAGACTACGTTATTAACGTTTTAGTAAAGATCCCTAATCTTTTCTAGGAATAAATAAAATCTATGTTACTCAGGATGAATGTAGCTTTCCAATGGTGAAAGAATTTTTGAAATCGGCTCAGTAGTTTTTGAGTTTATTCATCACAAACATACACACACACAAAAATACAATTCCTTTTTATAATATTACTGTCGAACCTACGAGCCTATAGCCAACGATAACCACCATTATTCTGAAATGGGATGAGTAGAGAGATTGGAACCCACGACCATAGAATCCGAAGGCGTCACTTCCTAACTTGTCAAACCTAGGCTAAAATACGCTACTAATTAAATCATGTTTGTATTTTATGTATCTTTCTAATGTATCTTTATCTTATCTTCTTAACTTCCGGTGTTGGTTGGACCATTGGTGTAGTACATAGCTCGAGATACAAGAGGTTAGTTTTAGTATCTAAGTACTTACATAAATAAGCAATTTTGGGACAACAAAAACTTTATTCAAGCCGAAAGCTTCTGAGTCACTCGCTACTTCAGAATATTTAGCAAAAATAACAAAATATCAAGATGAGATGTAATTTTTTCATTTTCCATTATTCCGACCCTTGCGTGGGTGTATCCGCAGAAAGTGGGGACCAATCACAGTTGGCGGGAACAAGTGGCCGCCATTTTGGAAACACGAGGGCGGGAAAAGTAAATGGAAAATTTTAAATGGCCGTAGTGCCTTTCTTTCTTTTGTATATACATTTGTACCTATGTACCAACGAGTATCTAGACATATAGTTCTTTGAAAGTTCAAGTTAGTTCAAATCTATAATATTTGAAACTCGGCTTTGTACATAGTTTTCTTTATAAACTTCAGTTCGACCCGCGATCATGGCGCATGCAACTGTGCCGAAATATCGGGAAATACGTAATCAAACTCACAAATCATGGTAAATATCCCGTTTATAAAGAAAACTAAGTTCGAATCTAGTTTCGGTAGTTTTCTTTAAGAATCTTTTCACAACTACAATTTCGTACTTCAGTTTTCTTCCGTGCACATAAATTATATTGTATAGGTAAGTCAGAGTAATAGTCTACTCTCGACACGTTAAGCTTATTTAGAGTGCATAGTATGAGTTTCACCCCCGAAAATAAAATTGAACGCGGAATGCGGATACAGTTTTTGAAGTAGGTAAGTATAAAATTTAAAGTTCGCGATTCTGATACTAAGGGCGCTTAACTCTCCTAATATGTCAGTGCTCAAGATTTTTAAACACTATTTACTATGTGCATATCGAAATATAATTAAAATACAGCTTAAGACATTCAAACATTTAATTTCACACATCAGCAAGTATCCCCCCTTTTCACATCGCATAACGTCCACATACTTCACAATTTAAATCAAAACACTACAGCTGTCAAAATAGTAGCAAACGTCATCCACACGTCACTGTCAACGCGGAAGGAGCTGTTGCACCAATTGCCAGTGCACACGCAGGCGTGGAAACGCGAGAAGAGAGAGATGCCTCTAGAGAGAGGCAGGAGAGACGCCACCGGGCTGATGATGCAGCCGTTATCCAAGTTCTGGAAAACATTTGAAAAAGCTTTTATACATTGCGATATATGATCGGTGTATGATCATCTACCAGTACTCTTAAACGGTGACGGAAAACATCGTGAGGAAACCCGCGGCTTAGAGTGTCGCACGTATTGACCTTGTCTTTCCTGTGGATAAGACCGACTGAGAGGAAGGTACAGGTGCTGGACAAGCCTACTCCATCTAGAACAAGTGTCTCAGGCACTACGTACAGCGTCCCGTATATTGGGGAATGAAGATGTGATGCAAAGGCATACATGATCATCTAACAAAGGTTTTGATAGCCGGTAAAAGTATCAGCGATAAGTTAGTAAGCACAAATGAAACTTATAATCGTAGGCTATTGCGTACAATACAGTAGATAGCTACTAGTATTGTGTAATTGTGTACCTGCTTTGTGTACAGATTCAAACGTCAAAGTGCGATAACTGCCAGATTGACTCTTGCTGCCATCAGAGGGCTTAGTCCTAGGTTGCATTGACATTGCAGAGACGACTCTCGGCTCGAGAGTAGGGAGTTTTGCAAATGCAACCTCGAACTAAGCCCTCAGGAGACTAACCGAGAGCGCCATCTCGAGCTTGGCCATCCGCTTGCTGGCGAAGTGTCGTCCGGTGGCGGCCTGGCGCCGGTTGCGGCACGAGCGCTGTGTGTACACCCCCGACAGGTCCGTCCAGCGCACCGAGCAGCCGCCCGTCCAGCGCCCGAACACCGAGCGAGGCATCGTGTCGTTCAACAGGAAGTTGTTACTGAACACATATTATCCATTCCTAGATACAAGATATTTCTTTGCCAAAATAAGTGTTACAAACACGGTCTTGAAAAGTAGGCACTATTCCTCTTTCTGTGTCAATTACTGAGGTTCGCCTATTAAGAGTCAAAACATATGCACAAACACATTAGGTACCGCTTAAGCTACTAAAAGCTAAGTTATAATGATTTTCGTACACTATGCTCTCTAGGAGGATGCGTTAAGCTCTACCTAAACAAGATAAGATAAATGTTAAACGCACAACAAGCCATTTAAAATAGCACAAAACCCGCCATGAGAGTCAGAGTAGTCTCTGACTCTAACAGATGATGACTTCAAAGAGACAAGAACTCACATATCCTGGTACCGGCAGTACTTCTTGTACCGCGTGATGTGCCTCTTAGCGCTGGGGTCCTGCGGCACCAGGGGGATGAAGTCCCCCGCGAACGCGTCGGCGCAGTGCGCGTTGTACGGGATGCCTTGCTCCTCCAGCCCGCACACAAAACACTGCAAGCCACGTTCCAGAGGGCTTCATCAGCGATAAGATAGTAAGCACAAATGAATCTTATAATCGTAGGTACACGGCTATTGCGTACAGTACAGTACTAGTATTGTGTACAGATTCAAATGTCAAAGTGCGATGACTGTCAGATTGACTCTTGCTAACCATGAGAGGGCTTAGTCCGAGGTTGCATTTTACAACTCCCTACTCTCGAGCCGACAGTTGTCTCTCGGATGCCCTTATATTTTTGTATGGATATCCGAGAGACGACTCTCGTCTCGAGAGTAGGAAGTTTTAAAATGCACACTCGGACTAACCTTGCTCTGCCTTCCATGCTATGTGTGGGTTCGATTCATACATTTACAAAAAAAGTATATAAGTATTCTATCAGCAATCTAGTTTCCATAGTTCAAACTTTGTTTAGTTTGGGACTAGAATGTGATGTGTGAAATGTCCATGACTAAGTATATATTTATTTACCTAAGGTTTTTATTTTTATCCATTACCTTTCCCATAAGATTTTCTTTCATAAACCTGTAGTCTACAGGTCCCGATGGAGTAGTAGTACCCTCTGTAGTGGTCGTAGTCGGGGTCCCACACGTGGGCACCGACATTTTGATGAGCGTAGCGTTCACTTGCTCCGTGAGGTTCGTGTAGTAATCGTACGTTAGGTTAGCGACGATTTCGAGAAACTTCTCGATGTCAAATTGTACGGGTTTTGTTGTTGTCGGCCTGGAGGATGCATGAAACTGTCAGAGCGTTTTCACATTATCCGATCCGATATCGGTGTCGGACGCCGATCCGATATCGGGGAAAGTAAAATAAATGTAAGTATGAAATATGTGTAAGTATAATATCCGATATCGGGCCGGACAATATGAAAGACATGGACATATTTCATACATTTTATTTACCCCGATATCGGATCGGCGTCCGACACCGATATCGGATCGGTATAATGTGAAAACGCTCTCAGTCGGCCTATCCTAGAATCTTAAATCATACCAAGTTTTCCAAATTTTCAAATCAGTTTCAGTTTCTATTCTATGTACTTAGTTGACCGAATGATATTCGTTTGCTCAAATAAATCATTCAATATAACTGTGTTGCGAAAAGCTAAAAATAATACCTTTTTATTCTATCCTAATTACCTACTATTTAGGTACTTATGTAAGTAAACCGAGTAATTTTAACTCGCCGCGTGTGTGCCCGATCGGGTTGCTGTCTCGTTGACATTTACTTTGTGATCATCACCTATCAAGCTATCAAGCAGTTTACTCAAATAAGTTTTAGAGCATTAAATTTGAAGTTTTCAATTTCCAAATAGAATTATCTATCGGACTACTCTGAAAAAAGTTCTGCGTTGAAGCTCCTCCATATTTCGTCGGTTAACAGGTATAAGTAAATATGCGTTAATTGTATAGTAGTAAGTGATAGTTGTACCTTGTTGTAGTAGTAGTAGGTGTAGTAGTCTTTCGTTTAGTTCGCTTTGTTCTCCGCGGTGTCTTCTTCCTCGTTGTGCTTTTCTGTTAAGAGTTAAATAAATAAATAAATATTATAATGCTGAACAATCCACAAAGTTATTTATTAGTCATTCATTTATTGCATCAATTTATAGGTCTTAAATTAAGATTATCAATGTAGATGGATGTAGAAGTAGAGGAAGGCCAAAGAAAAGATGGATGGACTGTGTGAATGATGACATGAGTAAAAAAGGTGTGAGCGAGGTGACGTCTGATAGAGGAGAGTGGAAGAAGACGTGTTGTACCCCACATGTGGGACAAGGAAGATGATGATGAAATTAAGAATAGAGCCGGATATGACCCCGTTGCGGCATTGATAAAGGTATAGGTTACTATTTAACATCAATTAAGGGGGGTGAGCACGAATAAATTTGACAAACGTAAAGATACACTGCGTATCAACATCAGCTTTACTGTCGAACGTTGCAGCGTTAATGTAGACTTTCGACCAGAGCGGCTCCGGCGTCACTTTTTTTAGCGCGCAGTGTGTCTTAAATACGTTACGTTTAAGATAGTCACATTTAGTCGTGCTCAGCCCTAAGTGCTTGTTTTGTTCCATTACATGATAAAATATATTTACTTTAGTTCGTAACCCCAGCTTTATCGGAGCCCTTTGTTCTGAGATAGATTCTATGGACTCCCCTGAGCTGTTCCCTTCCATGCTGTCTATGTATGACATAAGCTCCAGTTTCTCTTGTCTGTTCTCTGTTTCATTATTTTGGTTCTTCAAAGTGGTTCTAACTGGTACTTTTGTTGTTATATCTATCCAGTCATAAGCCATGGATATGTTATTCTTCATTGTGGTCAAGCTGTTATACTCACTAGTGGCTTGGGTCAACATGTTATACTCTGAACTGTCAAAGTCACTTCTAAACTTTGGAGTCAGATTATCGTATTTAGGCGGGACACTATCGTAGTCAGGTTTGGGAGTCAAGTTTCCGTCACTTTGCGTTGTAGTCAAGCTGTTGACCTCATTTGTCATAGTGTTATAGTAATTTTTAGTAATGTTTTGTTTATTTAAAGTTTGTGTAGATAATGAATCAGACTCCCAATCATCAATTCTTCTTCCAGACATTATTTGCTTTAAAGCACCTGATATGAAAAACAGTTAATTAAAATAACAAATAATTTGATTTTGATTTACTTAATAATTTAAGTAATTTAAGTTAAATAAAATAATTATAATAATTAATTATCTAAGTACTTAATATTAATAGTTCTTGCGTCTAGTCATAAATAGGATTAGGTATGTTGTGCCTGGGTATAGGTATGTAGTAGGTACATTACTTAGATGTAGCCTTATCGAACATATTTTATTGAAGTGAAAACTTCTTTAGCGGCGCTGGGTGGGTAAAAACTTTCAAACTCGCGTCAGGGTCACGTGACGTCGAAAAAGCGTAAGATCTTATTTAATTTTCATACATTGCTCGTAAAACAAGAGACGACAAAAGAACACACTTGCGGTCACGCGACGTATGACTCAAACAATTAAATAGTGTTGTGGCGCAGACACATTCGCGCTTGCGCGAATGTGTCTGTGTCTTCGTTGTCTTCGTCGTTGTGTCACATTCGCGCTTGCGCGAATGTGACACAATGACATGACACAATCACAATCACAATTGTCATTATGACGACTGTGGTTATATTTTTGAAGTGAAAACACAACGTTAATATTGAAGTTTTCACTTCTGCCGGCACTCCCGGAGTGCTACCATTTTTTTTTTTCATAGAACTTTATTTACCATGGTCAGTCCTTTATTTTCCTAAGGACGATATCAATACAAGCAGGGATACTAATAAAGCCGCGGGTTCTCTAACGATGTTTTCCTTCACCGTTTACCAGTGAGTGCATTGAATATTGTCACCACGACCTTACCTCTGAGTCCTTGCAAGTCCTCAGGGTTTGGAGTGCGAGTTGCCTCTGAGTGGCGACGCACTCTCGTCAGATCAGTCGCTGGGAATACTGTGCTCTCAATCGCTAGAAATTAAGAAAAAATATCTTACGTAAAACAGGCTTTTATTAAAATAGTAAAAATTACAAAATATTAGATTTAATACAGGTCATCTTGTTATTTGGCTGGCACTAAAAAAACAGTTGTAGGTAACTTTCTTTGAAAAGAGATGGTGGGAAGAAGCAAAAAAAAGAAATGGAGGAATTTTGGGGGAGACCTTTGTCCAGCAGTGGGACGAAATAGGTATAAGTAAGCAAATTCGTTCCAAAAAAAAAATGTAACTTTCCATTCAGCGCTTTGCCTAGGTAATTAAGTAGAAGAAATATTCTTCAGCCTAGAACCTGCGCCTTCATCTTATTATAGTCATATTTTAGATAAATTCATACAATATCTTTATACTTAAATTATAGCCTATGTGCTAATCTGATGTATAAACTACATTATTGTAAAGTTTCAATAAAATCCATTCCGTAGTTTTTACGTGAAAGAGTCGCACATACAGCTATACATCCATCCACACTCCATCCATACAAACTTTCGCATTTAGGTATGATTAGTAAATGTTGGCTACAATTATTAATTAAGATTAGAGCCAAAGATCACTGTAGTTTTTTATAATTCACCTTCATCATAATAGTAATACGAATAAGAATCATCATCAAAATCCTTGTTCTCAAACGGCAGAGTCACATCAGAAATGAGACAGCAAAACAGTAGAGTGACTCGCAGCATTTTTAGGTTTATGTGAAAAGGGGGATCACATCATAATTTTTTGATTTACATTTAATTTTAGGACATCACAAATATTTTCCTAAGCGAAAGAAATAAAATGAGAAATTATTTATAGTAAACACAGTCTTCTGTCATAGTGAAAGACTTTCAAATGATAAACGTCAAAAATAGTCAGTAGGCAATGATTCTCAGTCACTTCGTCATGCCAAAAGCTCATCGCGTCATACACAAAAAAGGTCTACCATTTTAATCGGGCGATCTTCATTAGAGAAATTCGTGTCAAGAGTATACTTGCTTATTAAAACTGTTAGTAATATAATAAATACAATTATTGACACCGCACTGGAACTTCAGTACCTATTTAATTGTAAATAATAAGAAGGATCATATAAAAAACGCTAAGAACCATAGTGTTTTGCCCGTTCTTGTAGGCTGGTCGCGTGGAACTGGCACCTAGAACCACCAAGTATACCTACTTATCAGATGATTCTTAATAAGAACGACGACCGATGTGGAGCGGCGGGCGAAGGTCCGGCTGCGACGCGGAGGTTGCGGGTTCGATTCCAGCCTTGGGATAAATGTTCGTACGACCTGCAAATATTTATTCCGGGTGTTCTGGGTATTTTATATGTATAATAAAAAATATCTATCTATGTAATGTACTTATTTTATTAAGTATGTCAGTCTTCTAGTACCCATAACACAAGCTCTGCTTAGCTTGGGGCTAGATGATGTTGTGTGGATTGTCCAACATTATTTATTTATTTATTTATTAATTTTACAGATAAGTTTAATTGAGATTTGCTGAAGAAAACATAAAATATCTTCGTGAGTGATATTTTACTTAGATTAAGCACTTACTCAAGTTTTTCGCTGACAAATCCCTACAAAGTTTGAAGTAGTTTAGGAGCTTTCTATTGGTAAAGGGCCCGGGGACCATAAACAGTAAATTAGCTACGATAATAGAAGGGCGGAAGCTGGCTCGGGAAAGCGCGGGAAACGCGACAACATGGCGCCAACCGACCCGTACTGAATACTGTCCGATGCGAAACTCCAATATAACGCCAAAACTATATCCTGTAAAATCCATGTCCATAATAGTATATAATGATAATAATATAATAGAAATGAAAAAATCCGTAAGTAGGTACTTACTAATAAAATTCCGTGGCTCAAAAACTTAACTTTTTCTAAGGTCTACATGAATGTATGGGGTGAGAATAAGAGCCCTTGAAAATGTTGTTTCACTCTCTTTCCCTTCACGAAGACTAATAAGGAATTTCTGTAAATTTAAAATTAATAACTAAAAATTATAGATTGGCCAAAACTATGCTGAATCTTTCTCATCTTAGTCTATCCAGGATATATAGGCTGAAGTACAGACAAAAATAAGCAAGAACTTCGCTTCGTCCATGCTCAGTTCTTCTCTTTGAAGAGGATGGTAAGCTTCATATATCAGCTCAGTTGATTTTCTCTCTGATGTCGGTAGAGATTGCTAGAAAACTTAGTTGAGCCTTTAAACTTTCATATCAAATCTCGCGAAGTCGAGCAAAAAACTGCCTTACCATTCTCTATTCGAAGCCATTTGCGACTCTTTTATGGGTGATCCTAGGAGCCTACATTTTTAAGGGACCAAATCAATAGTTCGTAGAGTTTCGCATCTATAAAATGTAACCACTGGTGCCAGTCAGTCTGACGCCAGAGATTTTCATTGCCACAACTACTAAACGACCTATCCACCAGTATATCTGTAAACTCTATTATCAGTCTTTTATTGTTGAAATAGGGTAATAATTCCTATGGCAGATGTATGTATGCAGCTTCGGTGGTAAAACGCCTTCTGCAGAGGTTGGTGGTTTTCTCGGCTTTTCGACAAACCATTTCGGATCAATATAGGAAACCTTAGTAGGTATTCTCACTCTTCATTTCATATACTTACAAAGTTTCAAATTTTTTATCAAATGATATAGTACAGCAATGCTGCATTGCCGTAGCTACTACTTAGTAGTAATTTTCTTTGTAAATAAATGTAAGTAATCAACAACTAATGTATCTACATTAAATAAAACCTACATTAAATCAAATTAATAGTTCCGTGGAAGAGAGTCGGAAAGGACCGAATAATTGGCATAGTAAAGAGAAGTCCTATACTCAGCAGTGGGTGCCAACGGGCTGAAATGATGATGGTGATGATATCATCACCATTTCCGTTGATCTGACTTATATGTCCGCAACCTTTGTTAGAAGAGAATAAGTAGACATGTGACGTTGGGTTCCTCTCTTGGGTAAACTTAAGGTCTTAAGTAAAAGATATAACGCTCAATAAATACTTATGTGCTATGCTGATGAGTTTCAAGGTTTTTTTGGGGTTAGAATTAAAAAAACCGGGAAAATCTCTTCTTCTTATTTAAGAGCTACGCTCTGTTCAGCGTAATTGTTGCAAGTCAGGCCATTTGTTTCTTTCCAGGGAAGCCTCCTTGACCTCTTTATACGACACGAGGGCAACCCTTATCTTTATTTGGCTCATGTACTTTATTCTCGGCCTTCCTCTTCCTCTTCTACAAACACCAACTAATCTTATAAAATAAAGTCAAAAAGCTGTTTAAAGTCTGTAAAATGTTTAATTGTATTCCTTACAGTTAGGTTGTATTAATTTATTTCTCAAAGGGATAGTACGGAGATTTGATCCAGTGCAGGACAGGAATAGTCCGGTACGCCCTGTCGTAACTCTTGAGGAGATCCCTCTCCTCCTGCGTCAGCTGGAAGTCGAACACGTCCAGGTTCTGGATGATGCGAGATTTGGTCACCGACTTCGGGATAGGGACCACGCCAAGTTCCACCTGGAAGTATACAAAGTTATTCAGAGTTTTTGTATCATTTTAGGGCCAAAAGGAGAGAAGACTCGAAGAATCCGATGTCCAAGTGAAGGTTCAAAGACAAATATATTGCGCCAGTAGGTCAGCCCGTTAGATTTTAGTCAGTAGAGTCTTACATAGACTTAACTTACTGTAACACGCGGGATTCAGTATCCATGATGATTTTCATGGGCTACTAAGTATTGGGGTCAAGGAATCCGTCTCTTCAAATCCTCGCTGCCACACCATCAGCGATTAAAGAATATGCAAAGAGTGATTGACCAAGGTAAACGGAATCTTACCAAGTATCTGAGTGTGATTTGAGGCACAGTCTTGTTGTACTTGTCAGCTATTTTGAGTAGTGCGGGGTCGTCGACCCGTGGCGGCGGCGCGTCGGCCGCTGCCTTGGAGTAGAACAACGAGCCGAAGGGCGTGTAGCCGGTCACAGAGATGTTGTGCGCGCGGCAGAACGCACGTAAGGCTGGCTGCTGGAGATTCAGGTTTATCTGGAACAAAACAAACATCATGCATGTCATGATTTAATCAAAGACCCGATAGAGTTTTATTGACTTCTGTCTGCACATTATCAAGTTTTTTTCTTTTCAATCGAATCAATCAACCGCTTCTGATGATGTGATAAGTCCGCTTAATACGCTTCGCCAATGTTATCTACATTTTGTTGATTAAAGTAAACAAGGGTTGTCCTTCTAATTCTAAACGCTATGTCAAGAACCTAGGACCCTAGGTAATTTCTGCAACTTAACTCACCTCGACTTGCAAAGCGGCCGGCTTCACAGGACTCAGGGAGATGAGTCTGTCCAGCTGCTGCTGGTTGAAGTTAGAGACGCCGATGGACCTGGTGAGGCCCTGGTTCAGAGCCTCCACCATGCCCTCCCAGGTCTCAAGGTAGTCGGTGTCAGCTAGCGAACCGTTGGCCTGGTATAATCGATTATCGATATTGGAATGAAAGTCCACTTAAAACAGTTGAAGCATGCTATGCATAAGCATTTTAGTTCATTTTCTTAAGATAAATGCACGAAGCATTTATTCTCTTTCTTACTCTTGCAAGAATATGTCTGGTCAATGGTGGCATGAGGTTAGCGAAAGGTATTATAGCCAGGAATTTAGCTGATGAGTCGCTTTAGGTTCTAGAAGACCGAGTAGGCTCAGAAGTTTAGGGTATTTGAAGCGCCTCCATCTGAAGAACTTTTCGGGCACAGTGTTTTATATCAGCTCATATAATGACATATATTACTTACTAAAGTAGTAGTAGTGCCCAGCCTGGAGCTTAGTAAATTTTATGCTATTGCAATGCTTCTACCGCGTGCCTTGACTGTGGAGACAATGAAATTCCGTAACGAAAATAACCTAACACTGTGATGGGTAATCCAGCAAAAAAATGCTATGCAATAGCTTTACCGTGGCAGTCCCCGAGTGCCACACGTCTTTTTTCGATATATTTATAT
Source organism: Ecliptopera silaceata (assembly GCA_932527185.1). NCBI lineage: Eukaryota > Metazoa > Arthropoda > Insecta > Lepidoptera > Geometridae > Ecliptopera > Ecliptopera silaceata. The sequence goes on along the minus strand of OW052217.1, from coordinate 209,933 downwards.
AGTGTTTTGTATCTGACGCTGTATAGATCATCTAGTTAATTCATGTTTAAATAATTACTCACATTGAGCGCCACCGGCCAGTGGATGAGGTACATGTCGACGTACTCCAGACCTAGCTTGGCGAGCGATGCCTTCAGCGCCGGCACCACGGCTTCCTTCGCGTGCTGGTCGTTCCACAGCTGCGAATATACTGCATATGATGCATCATAAGGTAGAGATAGAGGTATTCGATTATACCAGAGGAATGATCACCAATAATGGGCGCGTTTGAAAAGTCGGAAAAGATTTTTGCGCTCCACAACAGCCACTGAAAGTCATCCAGCCACACTTAAAGTCACGCTCTTTCTTAACACGCAAGAAGAAGAAGAAGAAGAAGATCACCAATAAAGTGACAATCGCAAACCTATCGTTACGAGTAGCTAATCCAAGATAATCTGCGCGGTGACTCTGCGACGTTTAACAGTCGAGCTGGCGGCGTTAGCGTTGACGCGCAGTGTGATTCGAACACACTACCGTCACATTTTTCATGATAAGACATCAGTTTTCTACTTTTTTCTAGTCTTATTGTTTTCTGTACATAGTTTAGTTGAGTTTAATTATTTGCATGTTGTGGTGTCCTATAATTGGGGAAACACTTATATTTAAGTCCATTGTTTGTATTTTTATGTGTTTTCCGTTGGATACCCTTAATAAATAAATAAGTACTGTCTGCTGTACCTTTGTGGTAACGAAGATGTCCTCTCTCTTGACAGTGCCATCAGTAATCTTATTGTGGATTCCTTTTCCGACCTGCAGAAATATAAGGTTCGGTAGTATCTTATCTGCACTACGCTATGATCAAAGATTTACCCATTTTAAATTAAAATTCGGGATTTTTAAGCTTTGAGTCTTTAAAAGCATGGACTGACCTGCTCTTCCGTGGCGTAGATGGCAGCAGTGTCGAAGTGTCTGTAGCCCGCGTCGACGGCCGATTCTACTGCTTCTTGCACCTCATTGCCCTTTAACACCTCGCGTCCGCCCTGAAGAGACACCAAGAACAATTATATTTCTGCTATACTTACCTACGATGTACTCAAGGGCAACGGACAATTTTTGAATCCGTATTTACGCTTCCGAAAATAGTCTATGAATGATGGATGCAGAGGATTATTATTATTTAGTCTATAGGTAGGGTGCTTGTCTTATTAAAGAATTAAAGAATCTACACCGAAAATATGATAAGTATCTTACCGCTTTGCTGAAGCCGAGCCACGTGCCTAGCCCTAAGGCAGGGAAGTCTCTGCCATTGTTCAATGTCAGCACCGTAGCTGGTCCAGCGGCGCTTGCGGTCTGCAAAAAAACTTACACTGATGAAGAATTTCATGTTCAGCGTTTATAGAAATTCACTAAAATGTCTATAATAGACTCTAGACATACGTTTCTAGAGACTTACGTAAATAAGACTGCATAGGTACTCTAGAGTATGCAGTCTTACAATCGTATACGTACTGCATAAGTTTGAGTCTAAGTTTTATATGGTTACTTTAGCTTGACAGCAGCAACGTTGTTTCTTCTTCTTCTTAACAGTGGCATAGGACTTCAGTCTCAGGATCCTGGACGAGCTGACCACGACGGTCTGGAAGAGATCCTCCTCCCAGTCAGGGTTGGGACGGAGCAGCTTCTGGACTTTGAGTCTTGGGTTCATGTTTTTGGGCTTACCTACTTAGATTTATATTTTTATTTATTTAACATTTTGGAGTTGGTTATTTTGAATGAAACATCGCTGAGAATGTTTCATGGTCATTTTTGGTTATACCTAATAATTACAAGTGTGTTTGAATTTAAAGTTAACTGTTTTGATTTTGTGACCAACCACAGACTAGAAGAATGCAAGTGGACATCATGACATAATGGCAGCATAGACAAAGATTTTACAAACCATGACGTCATGAACTACAGAGTATCTAAACTTTTCATTATTATCAATCATGCTTACGGGGAAAATGTACTTATATATGGCAGACGAATTATAATATCTACGGCTTCAAAAACATTAGTTTTGGAATAATTTTTGATTTACAAACACTATTTCAGCTCCGTGACTTTGAAGTTGTACCATACGTCTTTTTTTATGTTTCAAAAAAAAATCTGGAGCAAGAGTCGAACCCTGAATTATTCTAAATCATCAATACCTACTCGATTGGCCAATTTAAAAACTCATAAAGGCTTATAATTTTAAGACGAACTAACTCCAACTTCTTTAATAAACAATCGTAAAAAGGATGATATAAATATAAATAAGTACACATTATTATTATAGACTGTTCATCTAGAATAGATTCTGATCGGCGAACTGGCACCTAGAATCACCTAGTAAGACGATTCAAAGAGATCCTAGTGATATTATTGAATAAATAAATCATTGAGTTTGATCCAAAGGTTATGCTTTATCTAACAATAGTATTTTGTTGTTTGTAGAGTTCTACAGGGTTCTATTCTTGTCCCATTATTATTGATTGTCTATAAATCATTACGTTCGAGTAACACAATCACTTGTCAAGGATTCAAGCTTTAATGCTAATTAGTTAATACTACATATCCCTTTGTGTCCGCTACATGAATAGAATAGTAATTACGATCACGACGTAAAGAACAAAACAAGTAGAAAAACTTGTATAGAAGTGAAGCTTAGGTACCTTGAACTTGTTGAACTCACCTTCATTACCTAGGTATTTATTTCCCTACCAAGATATAGACTTGTTTATTTAGATAGCTCACAAAAAGCAGTTCAAACTGAAGACACAAAAACAAAAAATACCAAATTTAATTGATTAAAGTTATAGAACATTTAATTATAGTCGTAAAGTATGTAGTTTTTGTGTGAGATGAGAAAAGACTATGCAAAATCCCATTACACAGTCTTATAAAAGTTATAAAAAGTAAAAGCACAACAAGTCTTGATCTTGGTTACTACCTACACGTAATGGTGACCTAATGCTATTTTTTATAAGATAGGTAAATACCTATACCTATACATATAATGATAGACCATAGAAAGTACCCATAAATTATATACCCCTTAATATATAGGTACACAAGCTTGGCTTTACCAATTTAAAATAATATTTAAAAAAAAACAACCTTTTACCGGTTTTTTATTTCTAATTATATTTGAAGACTTTTGAATCTTAATCTCGTTAGTACTTATTAATTTATATTTACCTATATGCATGTTGTTTTTTCAAAATTAATTTTATTCAAAAAAATGCATTATAAAGTTATATATAAAGTTACATGTTATTTTCAAATAAATACACGGTTTTACGATAATAAACCTTGGATACGGTAATTATTGAAGTCATGACTGCCGCGGCTTTTTCATAGTTATTATATTATTCGACTATGTAATAGGATTTTAAAACTACACAGAAAGTTCTATTATTAAGTCACCTTGTCACAACAAAATAGTATGGAGCCCCGGGGTGACCCCGGCTTATGAGTCCTATTTCATAAAAATAATTCTTACCATACTTAATTGTACTTTATAAACTTAGCCTTGATTTGAATTAGGTATATGTAAAATGAGATTCAGACTTAATCAGGGACAATATTGATAAAAAATTATAGAAATAAACTCACCAACGCCGCAAATGAGCATAAAACAATGAGATTCAAGACCCCCATGCTGACCGACACGACCCACACAAAAGAGTGCTATACACTGAATGATTATTACATTTTAAAAGCTCACTCGAAGTACGTATGTAGATAGGGTAGGTACAGATAAGATGTCTATTTACATTATCTATATAATTAGGTTTTAATAATATAGTTTACCTAATACAGCATATAAATACAGCGCAACGGAACCGAACCCATATCTCTCTCGAAGTACTATTACTTATTTTATAATTTAGGAACGAAGTTCCTTAGCCCGCGTTGCGAAATCAGAAAAAATTAAGACCAAAAGTTGTAACGACACTTTTTACTATAGTTGTTAGCCGTCTCTCTCTCTCTCTCATAGAAAGCAAGCCAGTTATTTTCGTTTCGTCTTTCTATTTCGCATTGAACAGCGTGGTGGAATTTTATTACAATTTCTTTACTAATTAATCGAAAGGAACTTCGTTCCATCCGGTCCCTTGACACCTCTTAAGTAGTTTTTTTTTAATTTTGTGCTAATCTAATTTTTAGAAAAATTGGTAGTTAGTTCATTCATCTTCCAATATATTAGAATATATTTATTCACAAACAAACTTACGACTATACAGTATTTACAAAATGTACATTGTCATATAAAATACATAAGAACAGTTGAGCTATCTACAGACCGTTGCAAACGATCTATAGATAGTTCAACTGATCCAAATCAGTACCAATCGGAAGCGTGCCCATGATACTGGCTGCATTGCCGCGCTGAATAGCAATGCTGATACGTTAGTAGGTTATATCATTACACAAGTATAGTTTACAAGCTGACATGAATTTAAAACTTCTATTATCACTATTTTTGTCTTATCTTTTTCGATAGTCTTTGACCGTAGATCAAGTTTATTTCTCCAAGCAGGTTTTACTTAACAATACAAACCATTTACTCAAGATCTATTATTGAATAGTCTGTAAGCCTGAGGTCTGGATCTTCTATAAATGGTCAGTGCTTGTCTTTGCCAAATATATTAGTAGGTATTTATATTTGTTCTGCGATTCATTGAACTCAGTTTATCATCATCGTCATAGTCTGTTGAAGTCCATGCGGCAGAAATAATCATATCACACACCAGACTCCAAACTAAGCAAAGCTTGTACTATGAGAATTAGATTGCTTTATAGAACATATATTTGTAAATACGTACATAGGATACCTACATAGTAGTACCAAGACACAGAACAAATATTTAGGTTTGTTAATTGTTACACAAACATTTGCTCTGTGTGGGAATCGAACCCACTACCAACAGCATGGAAGGCATTTATCTTTACTGTGTTTAATGTGATACAGATTACACTAAGCGTAGACTTACGCTAACATTTTTCAAACATATCGTACCTATGAAAAATTAAATATAAATAAACAAATATTATACTGGACAATCCACACAACATCATCTAGCCCCAAGCTAAGCAGAGCTTGTGTTACGGGTACTAGAAGACTGACATATTTAATAGAATACATTACATAGATAGATATTTTTTATTATTCAGAACACTCGGAATAAATAATTGCAGATCGTACAAACATTTATCCCAAGGCGGGAATTGAACCCGCAACCTCCACATCGGTCGTCAAGTAGGTACTTAAATGAATAAGTGAATTAGTTGAGCTCGAAGCAGCAAGTCTATTCTCCTCGGTTTACATAATTACTAGCTTGCGGGCTGCAGGGAGGTCAATAGAGAATGCAGAAATCATTTATATGACTACACTGTACCTATATACGAATAATTGGCCTTATAAGGTCATCTTTTGTTGAGATAAAATCATAGGCAAAATATCATGAACAACGCCCTCTATCCATTGAGCTGGTTACTATAGTGTAAACGCCATCTCGTATCGAATAGCAAGACTACGGTCGATTTCAACACGACAGATTATAACGTCTATCTCTACCTACTATCATTCAAACCATTTACTAAAAGGTACTGTTATTCGACGCTAGATGGCTCTTTAAATATTTTCCCATTATTTAGTTACACTCTGCTTAGACCAGTGTTCTACCTGTTCGGTAGGTTAGGCATTATAGGCATATAGGATTTTTTATTTATTATTAATCAATAAATCGAAATAGGTCTATAAAACCCAAGAATGGCTGGACCGATTTCAAAACCTATTCTACTGAGATGAGAATGCTACAATATCAAAGGCTAATAATAGGCAAATAATAGGCTATATTTTACTACAAAACTAAATATTATGTCCGCCCGTGCGAAACGGGGGCGAGCCCGCATACTATACTGGCATTTCTTTTACATAAATAAAAAATAAAATAAAAATGCCTTTATTTCTACTGCTTAGCGTACGTAAATATTTAAAACTACAATTAAACCAGAAACTTTAACACAATATATACAAACATACATTATTTGACTCTACTTATGTCTAACTTATGTCTAATTCTAATTGTCTATCAGCAGTAGTCGCCTCGGCGTGTTTTTTTACATAAGTATATATGAAAAAAATCATTGGGATCATTTTTATAGAGAATTTTAAGATCTACAACTGCTGCTTTAAGATACTTTTTCGATAAAACTTACCGTTTTCGAGAAAAATCCAAAAAACCTAAAATTTTGACGTTGGGCCCCGAATAAGTCCCTATGCTCACATGGGATTGATGGGGACTTTTGACACTTTATTCCTTGTGGTAAACCTAAGGTCTCTACGAAGATTTGGCTCTGTCGGAATTTTCTTTATTTCAATTTTCTAAATTGACCGGACTATATGTATTATGAGATTAAGAAAGGTCAGAGTATCGCCAGAGTTACTACAACTAGCAGTTCGCCCCGGAATCTCACGATATTTACGTAAAATTGTAAGATGTGCAAACAAGCACAACAACTAAATTTTAAACTTTGAAACACAATACTCGGTGACCGGCTACACGCCCTTCGGCTCGTTGTTCTACTCCAAGGCAGCGGCCGACGCGCCGCCGCCACGGGTCGACGACCTCGCACTACTCAAAATCGCTAACAAGTACAACAAGACTGTGCCTCAAATCACACTCAGATACTTGGTAAGATTCGTGCAATCGTTTAAAAATGCAGCCAAAGTAAGTCAATCGGTCACATGGTGCTACAGCACGTGATTTAAAACCGGCCAGCCTACAGGCTGGCCGGTTTTACATCACGTTCAGTTTCTATAGTAACTCATCGTAATTCTGTGGCATTTCTTGTGGACTGATATGACTGAGCTGTATTTAATTCTATCAATAATAACGTCACAGACACATCAGTCTACAAAAAAGTCGCAGAATACTGATGAGTGACTATAGAAACAGAACGCGATTTAAAACCTGGCTTTAAGAGGATAGGATAGGCGACAGGATGAAGTTGTTGACTGACGCTAGAAGCACCATTTCCATACTAACCAGCTGTTCTTTTCCAGGTGGAACTTGGCGTGGTCCCTATCCCGAAGTCGGTGACCAAATCTCGCATCATCCAGAACCTGGACGTGTTCGACTTCCAGCTGACGCAGGAGGAGAGGGATCGCTCAAGAGCTACGACAGCGCGTACCGGACTCTACCTTCCCTAAAATGGATCTCTTCCCCTTTCTACCCCTTTGAAAAATAAAAGCGTGAAAAACTTTGAACGTTGTTTTTGTATCCTACGTAGGAAAGTCTTAAAAACATGTTTTTTATCTATTACGTACATTAAGTACATTGTCTAGATATTTTGGAACTTTTCTAAAACGTGTAACGCGTACTAAAGCGCGGGACCCGCAGATATTGACATAATTACTAAGGTCATAACTAAATCTTTATAGTCGTATGACTTTTAAAGATTTAGTTAAATGTATAATGATGATAATCAAAACACTGAATACTGAACAACAAAAAACTATCCGGCCAAGCCAAGTGCGAGTCGAACTCGCGCATGATGGGTTCCAAATCTGTTTGTGTTGCCGTTATATTGATAAAATATTGGACCAGAAAATACTTTTTTTGTATGTAAGTTCTCGTAAATATTTAATTCATTCTGTTTTTGTTGTTAAAGCGGCAACAGCAACTATGTCATATATGAAAACTAAATATCACGGTTCATGATACCGCCTGCTGACAGACATAGTAATAGTCCAGTTTTCCCGCGTACCCCTAATAAATGTCAAAGCAACAATGATCAACGCCATCTATCTTTTAATTCTGTTACAAGCCGATCCTAATAGCTAAAAGAGCCATCAAGCGTGGAGTAGGACTACGTTGCGTTTTGACACTGGCTCTTAAGACTTTTACATTTGATCGCTAGATGGTGCTATTAGCTATAGTCATGTTTATGTACAGATATGTACTGATACAGATGTAAGTCCATGAAATAAATAAATATTTCTTTTAATGCAAAATTTACTGAAATAAACGTCTTAACCCTACAGCGCATAGTGTTCCACATAAGGCACATACCAAAAAAAGGTGTATATCTTATAACTAAATACCAATGGCGCCATCTACTATTGAGTAGATTAATGACGATGTATTAGAGTATTGAATGTAGTACCATGGATTTTTGCTAGATGTCTCTAAATGAAAATTTTATTATTTTTCTTCAAATGGGAAGACATTTCAAATCCGGCAAACGAGCGGCGTGAAAAAAATCTAAAAAAATATATAAAATCGAATATTATAAGGCCGAAAAAATTAGTAGAGGTAAGTTTATGTTTATATTTGTTATTTTAGTTGTCATCTTGTAATTTCATTGATAAACGGTACATAAAAACACCAGATTTTTGTACGTGACGGATATGTCACACCATGCAATCGGTGTCCTCAAAATTATCGTATTGTTTACAGATGAAGCGTAGAAAAAGTCTGAATACTGCGGATATTCAACACTTTCTTGAAATTCCATCCGGTAGTGAAGATGAGCAGGTGCTGTTTGGTGAGGATAGTGATGACGACTTGATCAGAATCCAGGATTTGGTGATGAATGAAGTGGAGGCGTGTCCTGAAGTCCTACAGGATGATTATATCTATGAAAACGTGAGCAAACCTAGTCCACAGTCAAGTAGTAGTATGTTAGTTACGTCTAACTTAGCCAACGTCACGCAATAGCCTAGTACTTCTGGCCAAGAAAGTCTTAGATCCAGACGATATTTAGGTATCTGTCTCTTATTAGGACAGGAAGGGTGGTAGGTGAGACGAAAGTGGGAATAGGTGTTGGCTGAGCTCGTGATGTAACTCGTCTGGATCTAAGACTTTCTTGGCCAGAAGTACTAGGCTGTGGCGTGACGTTGGCTAAGTTAGACGTAACTAATATACTAACATACTACTACTTGACTGTGGACTAGGTATGCTCACGTTTTCATAGATATAATCATCCTGTAGGACTTCAGGACACGCCTCCACTTCATTCATCACCAAATCCTGGATTCTGATCAAGTCGTCATCACTATCCTCACCAGACAGCTCCTGCTCATCTTCACTAGCGGATGGAATTTCAAGAAAGTGTTGAATATCCGCAGTATTCAGACTTTTTCTACGCCTCATCTGTAAACAATACGATAATTTTGAGGACACCGATTGCATGGTGTGACATATGTGGGTCATACACAAAAATATACATAATTATGTATCTATTGAGTTGCGATTTTTTTAAATATTTTTCCTACAAATAGCTCCACATTTGCAAGCTTATACATTTTTTTGAGGCCGAAATAAAAAATTAAGCACTGTAGGGTTAATAAAGTAAATATTATTTTATTTAGTACTTAACTTAATTAATAAATATACACTTTTTTTAATCTAATTCTAAAACTGCACTCCTTGGCCGGTGTAGTTATTTAGTTCTGTCACCAAAAGTTGTTTTTTCAACTCCAATAATTCCATTTCCATCGTGTGTCTCTCTCTAACGTGCGCCTTCTCTATCTCAAACAACTCTTTCTGTTTCATCAACTCGAATTCCAGCATATCTCTTTTTAGTTCTTCTATGGATTTCTTATCTGTTGTTTTACTATTTTTTAATACTGCACCGCCTTTTTGTTCTAAAATAGAAAGAGGTTAATTATGTTGTTGAACAAGCAGTTTTGAGAAGAAATGCAAGTATAAAAGTAGAATCATTTAGAATGGAATAGAATTTCATTTATTAACAAAGATTTCATTTATTAGAATCACCTTGTACATTTATTATGTGAATTTATGTGCCATTTTCTTATAAAAGCCTATCAGCTGTGTACAACATGGGACATCATTCAAATGTGTTTTTGATGGGGATTGAACCCACATACTGACTTGAGTCAATATCAAAAACTTACTTTTTTTATGTAGCACCAACTTTTTACTCTTTTCTATTCCTATAGGGTCCTCCAGTATCACCGGTTTAACATCTTCCAGTTCCGACGAGGTCGTGGACTGGTCATCCGGTTCATTATTTGTTACTTTTTTAACTTTCGGCTGAAAAGAATAATATATTCTATAAACAATATTAAAAACTGAGCTAATTTACAAGCACGGCAATGCAGCCAGTATCTTAGGTATGCTTCCAATTGGTACTGATTTGAATCAGTTCAGCTATCTATAGATCGTTTGCAACAGTCTATAGATAGCTCAACTGTTTCCTATGTTAATCACATGTACCTACATCTTGTAAATACTGAAATAGTTGTAAGTATGTTTGTGAATAATTTTTTTTAAAAGTATTTCTTTTGGCGACTCGAGTATGGTTTAGGCCTGTACAATGAGTAGCTAAATAAAAGATGATTCTTGATGTTGAATAAACAATTTATATTAAATGGAAATTTCCTGTTAAGATTAAGAAGAATCTTACCTGGTATGCTATCTGATCTTTGATTGAATTCACAGGGACGAGGTTCCCATCTTTATCGGTGATCATTTTAATTATTTTCTGGTCGTGTGAGTCGAGGACTACGGAGCAGTGTTCCTTCTCCGACTCACATTTGCGCATTATTGAGAATTTTCGACGAGCTTTGAACTTTCGATCTGCCCAGTACTGTAATAAAAGAGAAAACAGGGCCTTAACAACAGTAGTCAGAGTTTTAGATAGAACTTTTCTTTGTTTTTACTGCTTGGCATCAAGATGCTTACCCGTGACCATCCTCGGCCAGTTTTAGTGACATTTTTGTCTAGTTTGTTCAATGTACGAGCGATTTTATCCCACATATGATACGACTGATGGAGCGACTCTCGACTGCGCGCGGTCGCGAGCGCCAGCCGCGGGTACCTCTCCATGTACTCTATGAGGATGTCTAACTGCTGTCTGGAGATTCTGTGAATGTTGGGCTCTAGTGGTTCATTCATTGTGTAGCCTTTACTACAGTAGAAGCTGATAGAACGTCATCAAACAGGTAGGTCTTTTAATCCAAACTTCATAGCTTTAGCGGCAGTATAAGTCTTGAATCACCATATCTACAGCAAAGATCTCATGGCATAGCAAAACGTAAGTAGTATCCTTTGAAATCCTTTCTTATTATTTTCACTCTGGCTGAAATAAATAAATAAACAAACATTTCAGCTGGAGTCGGATGTCCAGCATTTATTTTGATTTGACTTTGACAGTACAGTAAACAAGAGTAATGACAGATCATTAATTAAATCGTGTTTTTACTTTACTCTGTGCAAAATTCTATGGCACAAAAAAGAAAATCGAACCGAACGAACTTCATGTTTGTAAACATCGACCGAAATCGGCTGACGTGAACTTTGTAAACTTTGACAGCTTTTTTGTGACGTGAAGGAGCCGAGGCGGTCGTTCGCGATGCTTGTAATAAAATTAAATTGGTGGCTATTTGCCGTCTTAGCTCATGTGCTCGTACTAGTCAACTCACAGAATGTGCACAAACGCTTCGAATACAAATATTCCTTCAAGCCGCCCTATTTAGCGCAAAAAGATGGATCAGTTCCTTTTTGGGAGTATGGAGGCAGTGAGTATTCTTTATTTTGAGCCGCCCTTTAGCCATAGGAAGTGTTCATTTTATATAGAACATGTGTGTATATTATTTATCTATCGGTGTGTGTTACATTATTATTAGGTTTAGTTATACATTTTGAGTAATTATGGAAAATAGTTTTGTTTTCACGGCATGAATTTGACACGTCAGTGAAATCTGTCATTAAAGAACGAGACAGTGATATACGGCATTAGCGTTGTTTGAAGGAGATAGATGATGTGCTCAAAAGTCGTGTTTTTTATTCCACGACGGCAAGCCTGTCTCCGTCGCTGGAACTATTGAAATTAATTTTCAGAAAAAATAATAATTTATATGTATGAAATTATAACTCAAATCTTTTATGTTCATTTTACAACAGCATGCTAAAGAAATTATGTTCATTTTACTACTTAACTAGCTAATTAATATTTTTACATGAACATTAAGTTAAGTTGGATCATAAAAGCAGTAGTCAATGATACTCAAAAATAAATAACTTATAAAATCTCCATCACTCATACAATTGTCCTCAGCGGACATGCCCAGTCAGGTACTTATTGTTACCACTTAACATCAGGCCGTACTGAGCCACAGTCTGATTCTAAATGGGGGAATAAGATCTGCACAGACATCCCGCAATGGGGTGTATTGTGCATTGTCCCCCTGCTAACCTCACCCCAGCACAACTCCTTAAACTAATGGAGAAGGACTTTCGGTTGGTGGCAGCAGTATCCTAGCATCCCCGATGTTATTCCATTGATATTTTAGTGTAGTATTCCACACCACAATCCGGTTTGTATAAACAGCATCATCAAAATCTAGTCTATTCTGTAAAGAAGCACAACAGGAAGAATCTATACTAGAATTTTTTTCTTTAACCTATCTCATCCCACAGGCCCAAGTCCTTGCTCCTATCCACTCAGCTTTCCTATTCTCCAAAGCAACAAAAGATTAAAATTACTCATTACTCTGTATCTAGGCTAGATCCTAATCAAATTTAGCATACATTAAACTATGATAAACAAACTTGCAGGAAATCTACAGTTTTTATAATAATGTGCATTTACCTCACCAATAAGCTGACTGCGATATTACGAAACATAATCAGCTTATTATACAAATTTAAACTCTATATATAGAACAGAACCGTCCACATTGTTACTTCAGCATATTATTAGTCAGAAAATGTTATGAAACTCGATTATCAACTTTATAAACAGGCAATAAAAGCTTAGAATGAATAATCAAGGTTTCGGAAACTGTTCATTAATGCAATTTTGAATCATCTTACATTGTGATAAAGTATATAATTGGTTGCATTATGGGTTTGTTTGAGTAAAGGTTTTAATGTCATGAAGTGTGCTGAATTGGTGGTGATATGTGTGAAAAATTATGACTAACTTAATTTACCTACTGAAATAACTAACTACACTTAGCTTTAGTAAAAAAAAACCTACACTAGTTTGGGACTAGAGTATATATAAATATTCACGGACATTTCACACATCACACTCTAGTCCCAAACTAAGCAAAGCTTAGCTATGGGAACTAGGTTGCTGATAGAATTTTTTTTCTGGAAATAAAGAACTTAAATTATTATAGAATAATATTAATTAGTGATTAGTGATGACAGTGTTATCAATATATCTAGTTTCTAGTCACAGCTCAGTTGGTATGAGCTCTTCCTTGCTGTGAGTGTTAGGTTTTGATCAAGCAATGGCAATAGTTACCTCTTATCATCAGGTGGGCAATCTTGTTCCATCATATAATTGCATAAAAACATATTCAGTTATTTTAAAAGTTCTTGTAACACTCAGAAAGTCTTATTATTGTGTGATAAGTACTTTCTGATTATTTATAATGCTAAAGAAATCGGCGGCACTTTTGACGGTACAATACACACCGCTATCAAATTTTTTGTGTTAAAGTTTTTAAGTTTATTTAAAAAAAAATGTAAACATAAGTCATAATATTTAATTAACCTCATTTCGTTATCATCAAGTTTTTACACAAAAAAAAGCCCAATTATCAATGACCTCGTAATTTGACGTCTATAATTAAGTTACAATAAGTATATAAATTTAAATAAATAAATACTTATCACACATCGCGCTCCAGTCCCAAACTAAGCAAAGCTTGTGTACTATGGGAACTAGATTGCGGATAGAATACATACTTATAAAGTTTTTTTTTTGTAACATACATACACCTGAACAATTATTTATGTTCATCAGTTTCATCACACAAACATTTGCTCTGGGTGGAAATCAAACCCACGGCCTATAATAGTTTGAAAGCTAGTGCTTCAAATGAGATCCTTAATAAAATGCGTAATTGATATCACTTATCAATATTTTTTATATCATATTGATAAAATGTAATTTATAAAAAATACTTACAAAGAAAGTTATTTCTTATTGTAATTTCGAAGGTTTTCATAAGATACTTCCTTTGATTTACGCGTAATTAACGTATAAACTAATTTACACTTCTCGGTAAGACAGTACCGCTCTACAGTAGAGCTGTGATCATCGCGCAGTGTAACTCAGATTTTAACATGATCTCAACAATTTGCCGCCTTATCTATAACAGTTGTTCAACACATAGATAAATTCGATCTGAGCAATAAATATTATTTTACGCTTACTGTTTACAACCGATATCTAATCCAACTACTAATTTTAGATAACCTCTATTATTTTCAAATTTTGGTTAATATAATTAAATTAAACTGACATTCTTGAACCCGTACTACGTTTCTCTGTGATATCAGAAACAAGTACTGCTATACTACAACGCCCAAACTATTGGTAGAAATAAACAATGTAAAAATGCACACGGTTACACTCACATCCATGCAATCACTGCAGGGCATAGGCCTCCCTTCCCTCCTTCCAGTCTTTGCGATCTAATGCAGTGACAGGCCACGTGCTTAGATGCGAGTCCCGCCATCTCATCCTAAGTCTTCCACGGCGTCGTTTTGTATGTCGAGGGATCCACTCTGTGGTTAAATTAAATTTAAATTAAATAAATAAAATATAGGTACACAAAGAGTAATAGCGACCTATTTCTCCTTGTGTATAAATACAGTATTGTGTAATTTCAGACGCGATCGCGTCCGGCGAGAGCGTACGTCTCGCGCCGTCGCTGCGCAGCCAGAAGGGCGCGATCTGGACGAAGCAGCCCATCACCTTCGACTGGTGGGAGGTGGACGTCATGTTCAAGGTGTCCGGACGCGGCAGGATCGGCGCTGACGGGCTGGTGAGTACAATACTCCCCCTCTGTAGGAAGATCTGACACCAGGAGGTTCTAGAATTATCTACACGTTTTCAGCCCCCTTCTAAGTATAGGAGCATTAGTCACCATAAAGTGAGGTTTATGTTTATCTATTAGGTACGGTATATTGCGAATACTGACGCTCTAAAACAAAAATCTAAAAATCAAAATGCAGCAACCTCTTTTTGAATATTTACACCGTGGGTGTCAAAGACCAAAACACTCCCAACTAACCAATCTACGTCAGATCACGATCTGGGACTTGGTATTCAAAGCGGAACCTTGACAACCTCGGCCTGCTTTCAAGTTGCTATACCCTATGCTATTCTCATTTATTCGTACTCACGGTGTACTTCTCTTTATTTAATCGCGCTCACCACTCAGTTCGTTACCTTCCTAGGCTTACCTCCTTAGTCTCACCCCTCTACGCTTAACCCCCTAGTCTTACCCCTTAGTCTTACCCCCTAGTCTCACCCCTCTACGCTTACCCCCCTAGTCTTGCCCCCTAGTCTTGCCCCCTAGTCTTGCCCCCTAGTCTTTACCCCCTAGTTTTGCCATTCTAGTCTCACCCCCTAGTCTCACCCCCTAGTCTTGCTCCTCTACGCTTCCCCCTAGTGTATACTCAGCTGCCCCCCACTTGCAGGCGTTCTGGTACACGACGCAGCGCGGCGACTACACGGGCGAGGTGTTCGGCTCGTCGGACCGCTGGAACGGACTCGGCGTCATCTTCGACTCGTTCGACAACGACAACAAACACAACAACCCCTACATCATGGCGGTGCTCAACGATGGGACGAAGGTCTTTGATCATAAGAGGTGAGATATTAGAGTAGAGTACCACAACACAGGTTTTAGTAGTGAGAGTTAGTACTATCAAAACAGTGAACCTAATCTTCATAATGTACTTTTATTCTCTTTACAACCGCAAATACAGCTCAAAAGTGTCTAGTATAGCTAATTACCATGGTCTAATATTCTACCTTACACACCCACCATCTTTTAATGTACCAGTACCTCTACCATGAGTTGTCACAGTAAAATCGCCTGACTTTACTACAGTAGTTACGTAAATATTTGTACATATTACGAATTTTAGTACCCAACTATCCGCTAGAGGCGCTGTACAAATCTTCATACATTTTTGAAGTGAAAACTTCTTTAGCGGCGCTGGGTGGGTAAAAACTTTCAAACTCGCGTCAGGGTCACGTGACGTCGAAAAAGCGTAAGATCTTATTTAATTTTTATACATTGCTCGTAAAACAAGAGACGACAAAAGAACACACTTGCGGTCACGCGACGTATGACTCAAACAATTAAAATTAGTGTTGTGGCGACATGACGTGACGATGACGTGGCGACATGACGTGACGTGACGATGACGACGAAGCCAACGAAGACACAGACACATTCGCGCTTGCGCGATGACGTGACGATGACGTGGCGACATGACGTGACGTGACGATGACGACGAAGCCAACGAAGACACAGACACATTTGAATTGAAGTTTTCACTTCTGCCGGCACTCCCGGAGTGCTAGCTTTTTTTTTTTAACTACAGACGCTAGCGAGTATAGATTGTAAAAACTCATGGTAGAGCTACTGGATACCAACTATAAAATGATCTGATTTGACAAACAAGACAATTCTTGATAATATTTGTGGTTTTACTAAATAAACTTTAATTGATTGTGAGGTACAAACAGTGTAACTGAATATTGCTTGGTGTGTTCCAGTGACGCGTCGCAACAGATGTTGTCGGGCTGCCTGCGCGACTTCCGTAACAAGCCGTACCCCACGCGCGCTCGGATCGAGTACTACATGAACACGCTCACTCTCTACTTCCATAACGGTAAGCTACTTCTTAACTACACTTTAAGGGCCCTCGCAAACTATCCGAATATAATATAACTAGTAGTACGCCCCGGCTTCGCACGGGTAGCCTATATAAAAAATTAGGTATTTTTATACACCTTGGGTTACATAATTGAAGTTTTAGTAAGGATCCCTATTTTTTTTAATATATAATATAACATATAATATAAGCCTATGTTCAGCGCAGATAATGTAGCTTCTCAACAGTGAAAGAATTTTTGAAATCGGACCAGTAGTTTCGGAGCCTATTCGATCCAAACAAACAATCAAACAATGAAATCTTTCTTAACTTATTTTAAGTTTTTTGGTCCAAATAAATATATTTGTATTTGTAATTTACTTCTGCAAGTAACATCGTTATTATGTTTTTAAGATTTATGTTTTTTGTTACCAAATAAATACTTTTTGATTTGAATTTCTAAACGAGGGGCTCAAAGTAACTTGTCATGTACCCCCCAGGTATGACGACGAACGAGGCCGACTACGAGCTGTGTTTCCGCGCGGAGAACGTGCAGCTGCCGCGCGGGGGACACTTCGGCCTCTCCGCCGCCACGGGGGGGCTCGCAGACGACCATGACGTCATACATCTCATCACCTCCTCTCTGCACTCCACGCAGCAAGGTAACACCCCCTCTTCTTTGAACCCCCGACGCGGCAAGGTAAACACCTTTTCTTTATAACCCCCGACGCAGCAAGGTAACACCCCCTCTTCTTTTAACCCCCGACGCGGCAAAGTAACACCTCTTCTTTTAACCCCCGACGCAGCAAGGTAACACCTTTTTGTTTTAACCCTTGACGCGGCAAGGTAACACCCCCATTTTTTAACAAACAACTGTTTGATCTATCTACACAAATGTTTGCAGGTGGTCAGCAGATAGATCAGAACGAGCAGCAGAAGCTCTCCCAGGAGTACCAGGAGTACCAGAAGAAACTCGAGCAGCAGAAAGAAGAATACAGGAAGGAACATCCCGATGAGGTAACTCCATTGTACAGTAAACGCGTCACAGCTCAGTTGGTAGTAGCTCTGCCTTCCATGCTGTGGGTCGTGGGTTCGATCATGCTCACTGATGTTTTATGTCAAGGTGTCTATCCTATCACTTATTATGTCATATCACAAAATGAGATGTCATGCAATAATCTGAGCAATTATTTTAAACTAAGTGCGGCTGCTTTTTTACATTTTGAGTACCTATTAATGAAGATAGCTTTTGCTATCTTCATTAATGACTTTTTAGTCATAAAAATTAGTATCAGGTTATAATTTCGCTTCATTTTTATTACCATGTCAAACAGTAAATGACATAGTTAAGATTAAAAACTGTATTTAAATATTTATGACTATACTTACATAGTACATATTTACTAAATAGCTATTAAATACATATTATTATTGTTGTAAACAACGCTATCTTGTCTCACACTAAGTTTTTTTTTTTAATTCTCAAATTTTTTTTTGTGTTTTTTTTTTGTGACTATCCCTGGTGATAAATATAGGTCGGTTCAAGTCTTAATACCACCATAGAGGGGTGTGGATAGCTTCACGAAGGGTTTTTAGTGGACTGTAAATTTAGGTTTTTTGTGGTGATCTAAGTACTGACAGGTAGACAGAGCTGCTGTAGTAGGAAAAACACAGGAGAAAGAATACAGCAGCTAAAGGATGTGAAAAACATGCACGTACCTTGAGTCCTGCACAGCCAGCACACAGTGATCACAACTGGGACGAAACGATTGGATTTCCTTTGCGGGTGCGGTGCGACAGCGGTGCGTCTGCTCACGTTCGCGGTGTAAAAATCAGTGACAGGATCAGCGTGACGTGACGCGACAGTCGCGCGGTGCCGTCAGAGGGAGACGGCACATATAGTGCATACGTGCATGCGGAAAGGAGTAGAGGATAGGGAAAGCACCTAGATTACCACAAGTGAAAAACCTATAGGGTACAATATCCACCAATCCCTGTCTGTACATAAGTATACTAATTTGTGTGCGTAGGTATAAAGCGATAAAACACTTAGCTTAACAGATAGCCATCTCCCTCTCTCCCATAGGATACAGTATGAATACACTTTTTTTTGACGCAACAATATAATATAGCCGTTTCTCTCGCTCCGATAGGATACTCATTTAGTATGATTAGTTCATACTTTGATCAGGCGCAACAATATAATACAGCCATCTCCCTCTCACCCACAAGATTACCAGACGCAACAATATAGTATAGCCATCTCTCTTCAGGTGCGAGACAAGGACGGCGAATTCGAGGATTGGTTTGAGTCGGACGGACAGAGGGAGTTCAGACAGATATTCCAAGGAATGGGACAAATTAATGAAGTGCTGAAGGAACTCAATAAGAAGGTTGATGAGGTAAGTCATCATCAAGCCAACACGGCTTTTTAAAAATTCAAGTTGTTTTTATATTTCGTTCAAGTCTATTTTGTTTTTTAAACTTTACAACTCTTGAACTTGATATTGAAAGAATGAAAGTAATATTCTATGAAAAGATAATAATAAGTTTTTTAGTATTGAGAGTTACGATCACGGAATGTTTTTTTCCTTGTTTTTTAAATACAAAAAAACATTTTAATAAATAAATAAATAATAATAAATCTATCTATGTATCTTCATCTACTCTAAACATTCGCACCCTCTCGGTGCGACGCTGTACTGTCACTTATGCAAAAATGTAGTTTTTCAGGAGAAGCAACTTTGACACTTCACAAAACAATGACTAAAAACAATATTTAACTCATTTTTGCATTCTTTGCAAAAGTGACAGTGTCGCACCGGGGCGCGGGGGTGCGATATTTTGAAAAGCTCTAAAGTCATTTTGTAAAACATTTTGTAACATGTATCTTGTGTGACAATAAATAAACTATGTGTTGTATGTTGTCAGGTGATCGGCAAACAGATGAATTCGCTGTCGATGTTGACCACCGTGTACAGCCACGCGCAGGGGCAGCCTATAGCGCAGGGCACGCCCGGGCACCAGGTAACTTATAGCACTTGTAGCATGCGTCAGGAGCATTCATACATTTGACAATGGTACACAACGGCGGATCCAGGGGGGTCATGGGGTCATGACCCCCTCTGAGCTGGTTCCAGGACTTAGGTGGACCACTAGTTTAACATAATTTAATTTAATTTAATAATTTAATTTATTTATTTCATAAAAACACACACTTAAAACTATATAATTGTACAAAGTTCTTATTAATGATACATTAGTGGTGCTTATTTTAAAAAATGAAACTGGAGTTGGGTTTCACTTTGCCCACTCTAGGAGTAAATCCTGTGTTGTGGGTATCAGTACTCTTTCGGTAAAAGCTATAATGTGTTAAAGATAAGTGTGTACATCATAATAGATTAAAAAGGTGTAAAAAAAGTACAAAAATGCATGCAGTGTAAAATAGAAAAGAAAAAGGGGTTGTGTGTCAACAGGGATATGCGAGAGTGAGGAATGTGTATATTATTTATATATTTTGTCACCATACAGAATTAATGTAACTACATAATGTAATAACTTTGTATAATGGCAAACGTTTGGGAATTACATTATCAAAATTAAATTATAAGTTCTTGACATGACCACGACTATGTGACCCCCCACTGGCGCCAAAGCTGGATCCGCCCTTGATCGTACAAGTATCGAAACAGTATTAGAGTTACACTGCGCGTCAACATCAGCTTCACTGTCGAACGTTGCAGCGTTAGCGCGCAGTGTATCTTAAATACGTTACGTTTATTCGTGCACAGCTTCAGTGGCGGATTTACCAATAGGCTAAGTAGGCTGGAGCCTAGGGCGGCGGATTTAGAGGGGCGGCAAATTTAGCCCAATTTTTCTTTTTATTTTACAGAAAAAAAAAATTATAATTATATGTATACACATTACGTCCGTAATCCGTTTATAAAAGATTACTAAACGCCCTGTAAAATATAGTTACATATGCGATCATGAATTTTAAAAATATTCCAATAGCGTGTCAATCTTAATTTCAATTTAAAAGTAACTTTTACCCTAATTATAAAAATTATATTTAACGTGTACTATGTTTCAACATTTAAATACATATTTATTTTGTACTTGGTACGTATGTATTTGCGTAGTAGTTTTTGGGTTGAGGCGCGGGAAGAGAACGAATGACTTGACCGTTCGCTATGAGTGTCTGGGCGCGAACGCGTCCGCTCCGCATCGCGAGAACCGATGTAGGCGGCGAGATATTGCGCTTTTAAGAATCAGACAATTGAAATAAAGAAAATTCCGACAGAGCCAAATCTTCGTAGAGACCTTAGGTTTACCACAAGGAATAAAGTGTCAAAAGTCTTTATCAGTCCCAACGTTAAAATTTTTGGTTTTTTGGATTTTTCTCGAAAACGGCAAGTTTTTATCGAAAAAGTACCTAAACAAAGTTGTAGATCTTAAAATTCTCTATAAAAATAGTCCCAATGATTTTTTCTCTAAGACCCACTATTTCCCAGATATTGCGCTTGTAAAAAAAAGAAACAAATGAAATAAAGAAAATTCCGACAGAGCCAAATCTTCGTAGAGATCTTAAGTTTACCACAAGGAATAAAGTGTCAAAAGTCTTTATCAGTCCCATGTGAGCTTAGGGACTTATTCGGGGCCCAAAGTTAAAATTTTAGGTTTTTTGGATTTTTCTCGAAAACGGTAGGTAAGTTTTATCGAACAAGTACCTTAGAGCAAAGTTGTAGATCTTAAAATTCAATATAAAAATAGTCTCAATGATTTTTTCTCTAAGACCCACTATTTCCCAGATATTGCGCTTTTAAGAATCAGACAATTGAAATAGAGAAAATTCCGACAGAGCCAAATCTTCGTAGAGACCTTAAGTTTACCACAAGGAATAAAGTGTCAAAAGTCCCCATCAGTCCCATGTGAGCTTAGGGACTTATTCGGGGCCCAACGTCAAAAATTTAGGTTTATTGGATTTTTCTCGAAAACGGTAAGTTTTGATTGATTGATTTTGATAATGATTTTTTAGAGAATTGTTTTTATTATTTTCTTAGAAAAAAAATCATAGGGACCATTTTTATAGAGAACTTTAACTACGGTTTACGGTAAGTTTTATCGAAAAAGTACCTTGGAGCAAAGTTGTAGATCTTAAAATTCTCTATAAAAATGGTCCCAATGATTTTTTTTCTAAGAAAATAATTCTCTAAAAAATCATTGGTACCATTTTTATAGAGAATTTCAAGATCTACAACTTTGCTCTAAGGTACTTTTTCGATAAAACTTACCGTTTTCGAGAAAAATCCAAAAAACCTAAAATTTTAACGTTGGGCCCCGAATAAGTCCCTAAGCTCAGATGGGACTGATAAAGACTTTTGACACTTTATTCCTTGTGTAAACCTAAGGTCTCTACGAAGATTTGGCTCTGTCGGAATTTTCTTTATTGATCACTATTTTTCTGTCTAAATTGACCGGACTATAACTGAAATTTCTAATAAGTACGTTTATTCGTATTTCGAGGGCGGATTTTTCTGGTTGTGTGCTATATTTTTTATATTGTTTAGTGGATTATATGAATAATTTCATAACATTGCATCCCTGGTGCATACATACAATACATATCTACTTATAGGTAAGTAATTGTAATGTTTTACAATAAATCATGCGTAACGAATCAGTAACTAATTCAACTTGATGCTGTTTCGGAAGGTTAGCGTAAAAATTCATTTTTTTTGTTTTATTATACCTTAGGATAATAACGCCTAGAATGATAGTGTCAAACAAAGTTAACCAAAAATGTGTCACCATTAACCGGATTGTTAACATGTTATTTAATATAAATTTTTCGTATTGCTTTTAAACTGTAAGTGCAATAAAAAATATTTAACAAAAACAACGTTTATCGACTATTTGTGTAAGCTGTGTTCATATAGTGGAGGTATTTTCAAAGCATGCCTTTCCCCACCTTATGATTAGTACATGCTGCTGTTTTTAAGTCAACAGTATACTCGTCACTACATAGTGGGTTGCAAAAATAATCTAGTAACCGACAGAACTATCACCTAGTTCACAATCATACCAATAACGGGAAAAAGCCAATGTAATAAGGACGATAGAACACAAATCATAAAGTTGCAATTTCAGAATAAATGTAAGTAATTAAAATGATTGTTTTCTAAACTAACGTATTGAATTTCAAAGGTTGATAGGGGCGGCAAAAATTAAATAGCCTACTAGCGGCAAATTTGTAAATCCGCCACTGCACAGCTTGCAAATATGTTCCTCTAGTTTAATGTTTAACTGTGATTTTGTTTTATTTGAAAAACAATGAACTCCAGTATAACATGAGCTTTCATTTATTAGAATTAAAATGATTTTGTAGCTAAGATTACATTTAATTGACACCGAACTGAAACTTCAGTACTTAATTTAGTTTAATAGTAATTCTTTGTAAGAAGGATCATATAAAAAAACGATAGGAACCAGGCCGTAAGTTTGTTGCCCGTTCTTCTAGGCTTTGGTCGCGTGGAACTGGCACCTAGAATCACCTAGTATGTAAGACGATTCTAAATGATCCTTGTGATTTTATTGAGTAAAGAATTTTTTTATTTTACTGATATCTGCAATATCCCTGCGCTATACAGTTGAGTTATAGTATAGTATCGCCTTTGACTTGGCTCGTGTCCTCAGGTACAAATGCCGAGCCTGCCGATCGGTCGCCACGACTGGGACGGACTGGTAACCAACAATCAGATAATAATGAACACCATCGCTGAACTCAAGTATGTAACATTTATAAATTACAATTTTTTTTAGGTATATTTGTAAGGATTTATTGTGTTAACAGATACACATCTATGTATTCTTTATTTTAGTATGTATTTACAAAAAAGTGTATTTCAGTATTCTATCAGCAATCTAGTTCCAATAATGTCCATGAATTTTTGAGTATTTAATAATGTAGATAGCTCAGCTGTTTCTTATGTATTTCATATACTTATGTACATTTTGTAAATACATACTGTAATAGTCGTAAGTTTGTGTTTTGTGAATAAATTTAATTATATTTATTAATAATGATCTCTATTTGTCTCGCCAGAGGGTTCATAATAGAAGTGTCTCGTAAGACAGACAGCATGCTCGCCAGCACGGGCGGCACCGGGCAGGCGCTCCATCCGCAACTACTCACCGACATGAGGGACAACATCAACCAGGTCAAGCAGACCGTCACGCACACCGCGCAGAGGTGAGAACATAGATCTACTTATACTGGTCCTGTACAACACACTAACCAGGTTATACAGACCGTCACTAACACCGCGCAGAGGTGAGAATATAGATCTACTTATACTGGACCTTTACTGCACACGAACCAGATTATACAGACTGTTACTAACACTGCCTATAGGTGAGAACATAGATCTTCTTATACTGGCCCTTTACTGCACACTAAACAGGTTATACAGACCGTGATACGTACTGCAGAGAGGTGAGAATATAGCTCTACTTATACTGATCCTGTACTATACATTAACCAGGTTATACAGACCATGATATGTACTGCAGATAAGTGAAAACATAGATCTACTTATACTGGTCCACATTAACCAGGTTTAACAGATCCACATACGTAGCCGCGTCGAGGTAAGAGCGTAGATCTACTTATACTGGTCCTTTACTACACATCAACCAGAATAAATGGGTCCGGAAAGATACTAGTTTTTTAAAACATTTTTTTGTAGGATTTACCTTCTCACATTGTAATCATATTTAAAGCTTTAAGGAATGATGAATTGTCGTTGTGATTAAACCAACTTGTTAAATAGAACAAAAACCTACAAATGAATACATGGAAAGAAATAATTATAATTATTGGTAAATAAATACAGTTATAGGTCAGTACATATAGTCAAGATGTAAATGTAGTCGGTATAGTATGAAATTATACTCAGTAATAGAGAAATTTCATTAAAAAAACGTTAATATTTGTTTGTATCTTTCCAGATTAGCGCAGCAGCCGGTGCCGGGCGTGGGTTCGAGTCCGCAGTTGTCGTGTCCGTCGGTGTCGTGCGCCACGTTCACGTCGGTGCTGTGCGTGGCGCTCGCACAACTCACGCTCATGTTCTTCTACAACTTGTACAAGTATGTATTAAACTGTTAAGTTTGTTGCCCGTTCTTCTAGGCTCTGGTCGCGTGGAACTGGCACCTAGAATCACCTAGTATGTAAGACGATTCTAAATGATCTGCGTGATTTTATTGAATGAAGAATTTTTTTACTTTACTTACTTTACCTTCCATGCTGTGGGTCGTGGGTTCGATTCCCACCCAGAGCAAATGTTTGCGTTATAAACCTAAATATTTGTAATTCTATTGCAATATCAAATCATCTTAAGGCCTAAATAATAAATATTCAACCATTCTTACAAATAACAAGTTTTATAAATAAATAATTTGTTTCAGAGAAAGAAAAGAGGCGCAAGCGAAGAAATTCTTCTAAGTTCTACTTTAGCATACGGATGTTTTCGCACTGCTATCACACGGCTAGGCGGGCTTACCGCTCTCTCTACCAGATAACCACTCTGATAAATCAACATTCAACAAACACAATTGTATATTTAAAACAAAGAATTTAAACCTTTACTAAGAGTAATCTTACGTATTTATTATAATACTCTGATTAGCTTTTAACACAGCTAGGCGGTCATATCGCTTTGTCTTCCAAATAACATTCAATCACAATGTAAGCACATAAAAATAATACTGTGCCATCTAGTTCCAAACAAAGCAAAGCCGGTTAGAACTAGAGGTTAGTACTCAAAAATATAGTTTAAAAAAAGATGAAATCTATCTTCAAAAATACTTACACAGGTCATTGACCTTGTTACAAGCCTAAATGTGTTGACTTATTTCACAGTAAAAAAAGTGATCTCAAAAATGCTAAGCCAATTTTGATGAAAACAGTGCGAAAGCATCGGTCGATAGTTCATTTTTTACCAATCTGAGTGTTAGGACGAATAATGTACATAATATTTATATTTTCTTTTAGTAAAACATTTTTTTTGCAAAGTTGTGTATTATTTTCTTGAATTGTGAATTTATTTTTTTGTTTTTGTATGGAATGTGTGGAGCGATGTAGAAATGGTTGTATTTTGATTAAATGAATTCTTTTAATCATTTTTATTACTTTATAGTTTTTATTCTATCTTCGTCGATTATTAAAAAAGGCAATCAAATGAAAGTCCTAAAGATTTTGTCTGATTTTTTTTGTATCTCAGGCACCAAATATGCATTAAATGTAGAACTACATATATACATACAATTTATTTGTTTTATACTTACTCCAGACTAACCTTTTAGGTTGTTAAAAATCCTAAAATGTAGGTAAAATCTAGCTTACTGATGCAGGATAGTACCAGTTAACTTAATAATAATAAATCAATACAAAATACTCAGTCTTAACTTTTTATTTCGAAAACATTTTAAAACTAATAAATTCGAACAGGATTAGTAAGTCGATGTGCGGCCTTACCGCTAACGGATATGTTCAGGTTCGATAAATGCAAATACACTCATTTTAACCTACATCTTAATAATTAATTAAATTTAACATTTTCATTAAATAATAAATAAACATTGATAATTCGAAATATCTTACAAAAACTGATTATAATCATACAATTTACATAAAATAAATTCTATAGAGAGATAAAACTACTTTCAGAAACTTTTAATAGTTGAAGTACCTATCATACGAAAACACTAATTTTGAAACTATGTTAGCACAAACATTAGGCTGGTTAGTACATTCTTTATTGCAATCTAACACAAATAGTAAATATTAGTCCAAAAAGTGTACTATGGCTAGTCTTATCAATAAAAACTAAAATAATAAATAAGTACACACTTAAAAGACAGTTTTTATAACAATTAATTGAAGTTTTAAAAAGTATTTTTATTATACATATATTTAAATAAATTAACATAATTATGTACTTCGTATTTTAAGGACGGATTTATTATACTATCGAGTTATTTTACAGAATAATACATATTATGTATTTATAGTTATTTTAATAAGACAGCCTCCATCTAGACGTCAACACAATTTCGCGAAAATATCTTTATGAGATAACATACAGCCACATTCAGAGACGTACGTTATATGGTAAACCGTTTTAAGTCTATGATAGTCTAATGTTTTTTGGAACGAAGTTCCTTATCGCGCATTGCGAAAGGGGGCTAGACGGAAAAAATTAAGACCAAAAGTTGTAACGACACTTTTTGCTATAGTTTTAAGCCGTGCGGCGTGCGCGTGTTTCTCTCTGTCTCTTTCTCTCTCTCATAGAAAGCAAGCCAGTTATTTAATTAAGAACTTCGTTCCATCCGGGTGTCCCTTGACACCTCTCAAGTTTTTTCTTTATGTAACTATCTCAGTACTTTTTAAACCAATTTCGACGATCTTTTTTGAAGTGAAAACTTCTTTAGCGGCGCTGGGTGGGTAAAAACTTTCAAACTCGCGTCAGGGTCACGTGACGTCGAAAAAGCGTAAGATCTTATTTAATTTTTATACATTGCTCGTAAAACAAGAGACGACAAAAGAACACACTTGCGGTCACGCGACGTATGACTCAAACAATTAAATAGTGTTGTGGCGACATGACGTGACGATGACGTGGCGACATGACGTGACGTGACGATGACGACGAAGCCAACGAAGACACAGACACATTCGCGCTTGCGCGAATGTGTCTGTGTGTGTAAACAATTAAATAGTGTTGTGGCGACATGACGTGACGATGACGTGGCGACATGACGTGACGTGACGATGACGACGAAGCCAACGAAGACACAGACACATTCGCGCTTGCGCGAATGTGTCTGTGTGTGTAAACAATTAAATAGTGTTGTGGCGACATGACGTGACGATGACGTGGCGACATGACGTGACGATGACGTGGCGACATGACGTGACGTGACGATGACGACGAAGCCAACGAAGACACAGACACATTCGCGCTTGCGCGAATGTGTCTGTGTCAGTGTGTCTTCGTTGTCTTCGTCGTTGTGTCACATTCGCGCTTGCGCGAATGTGACACAATGACATGACACAATCACGACTGTGGTTATATTTTTGAAGTGAAAACTTAAAAGTGAAAACACAACGTTAATATTGAAGTTTTCACTTCTGCCGGCACTCCCGGAGTGCTACTTTTTTTTAATGTAGTATGTTCATTTATCTATGTGGACTCTGATTTGATATGTTTACAGACATTAGTATCACTAAGCACTATTCGCTACTGCCACTGTCAGAAGAGCTCGACCGTTCTTCCGTCTCTTTCTCGCGCGCGCGTCCCGACGCGGTGACGTCACCGCTGTCGTCGCTGCGCTGAGTCGTCACGTCATTGTGTGTGACGTCTGTATGTGTGACGTCACTGCCTCGAACCCACGCCTTTGATGATTGTAAGGCATCTGAACTCCTAAAAACAAATATAAAAAAATATTTAACTTATTAACGCCATGACAATTTTTAAAATACTTTACAACTGGAGGTTTAAATGAGACTGTTTCTTATTTTTTTTTTTTTTTTTTTTTTTTTTAATCAACCCACACTGTCCCACTGCTGGGCAAAGGTCTCCCCCCTCTCCTTCCATCTCTCTCTATCCCCAGCCAACTCCGCCCATTATTATTATTTTTTATTATTTTTTAATTATTAATATTTATTTGTTTTGATTATTCCACTAATTATGAATCAATTTTGATTATTTATTTATACAAAATGTAAGAAATGTATGAGTAAATCTTAGAAATAAATCCAAAAATGTTACTACTGTGCGGGTATCGAACCCACAACGCATAAGGCAGAGCTATAACAAGTAACTTAATAACATTGTACAAATATATAACTTACGGCACTTTCGATCTCCAGTTAAAGAATTCATCTCCCAAGTTGAACGTGAGATTACTCTTCATGACTACTTTGACGGGCTGACTGTGCGGTTCTTCTATACTCTTGTCCTGGAAAAAATAATAATGTTATCATAACTACAATATTTAAAAAACAAAGACGTTAGTTTTTGAATTTCACTCATAACTTATGATTGCGGAATTATAACTTAAGTATAAGTTATAATTATAATTATAACTAATTAAATATTATATATAATTAATTAAATAGTAGATAAAGTAAGTTTTTAATTTGGAAAAGTAAAAAGAAAAACAATGCGAAATCATTTGAGACTCAATACAATTTTTGACTCCAATTCTTCGATAACTTACTTAAATATTATTAAGTAAAGACCAGTAACTTAATAGTAGAATCTTGATCAAATTATATGAAGATCGGATAAGGGATGCAAAAGTCATGCACAATCATACAGAGCCGACTTGATTTGATCGGTAAGAACTTCGTTCGCTCTATCTAGAGGCAAAGTCACGGGTAAGTGCTAGTATAGTATGCTTAACTTACATCGGTGCGCTTGTCGCCGTCGCTTTGTATATTTTGAGTTGCATTGCGCGCTCGCCCTTTGAACCGCTTTCTACTGGACACTTTCGCGCGACGGGATTCACCTAATTAATAAAAATATTAAGACAGACATTTAAAGGTAAATAGTTCCAAACTAAACAAGGTTATATAGGAATCTGACAACTGAAGAATCTATTTAATAATAATAATATTTATTTTTTTCAGACCTTAGTCCATATTTGTTAGTAACTTAAGAGCTTACTGACTAATGTTAGTTATTGATATTTCTATCACAACACTCAAGTCAGGGTTTTTTTCTTCGGGGGCGCCTCCCTGTAGCGTCGGTACACTACCCCGGCAGGCCAAAAGTCCGGAACGAGGAGAGTATCCTTGTGTTTAGCAGGAACCTGGAGCGCGTGGGACTTGAAATTCGTAGCTCTGCTAGATTCAAGTCGCTTCAAGCTCATACTAAACGGCTCTTCTTTTATATTATTTAAACAATTTTATTTAAACAATAGTTTTTACCACGGAATGTTTGTCTTGATTGGAATCAAACCCACGACCCACAGAGCTACTGAGTTGTGACACCAATCACAAACAATAAAAAATATATAATACTCACCAATAGGCCAAATGCTATCAATACTGATATCATTATCAATCGGAAATACACCATCTCTCTCCCCCTTCATCAATTTCATATCTCTGT
Organism: Ecliptopera silaceata; assembly: GCA_932527185.1. Classification (NCBI taxonomy): domain Eukaryota; kingdom Metazoa; phylum Arthropoda; class Insecta; order Lepidoptera; family Geometridae; genus Ecliptopera; species Ecliptopera silaceata. The sequence continues at coordinate 180,088 of OW052217.1, read as the reverse complement.
CCCTTTCCTTTACATGAGCGATTCTGTCTTTGTTAGAAGTGTTCTTGTCCTGGTTATGTTTGTCTCGCTCGCTCGCGCGTACAATCGTATTCGCTGTCTCACTCTCACTCAGCATGGGAGTGTCTTCTACAGAGTCTTTATGTTCTTCCGATTGTGGAGGCACTCTAGTACAAAAAACATTATAAATATAATATTCCATAAGGATAAAGGTGGATTATGTCTCGGGGTCGCTCGGACCGAAGTCAAAGTCAAAGTCAAAACTGCTTTATTCAGTAAAATCACAAGGATCATTTAGAATCGTCTTACCTACATACTAGGTGATTCTAGGTGCCGATGGATAGTATTCTGTATTACTTATGTTCAAACTCCGCGATAACTTCGATTGCGCGATCTAGGATTTGTCAGCGCCATCTGTTGGTCTGTTGCGTAGACTACGATGCAGTTTCTCAAGATAGATGGCGCTATACTCTAAAAGCAGTATAGTAATAGTAAGGTTGGTACTAACGTGTCGTGCTGGACGGGCGGCGTCAGTTGGTGCGAGATGAGAGAGAGAATATCTCCGTCCTGCTCTACCGTTGAGATGCGTTTTCGTTTACGACGTTTTGTATGCTATAAGTTTAATAAAGTATTTTATTAAAACAAAAAAAACATTGTATTTTTTTAAATACATAAATTAAATAAATCTCAATAGACATATCACACTGTTATCTATCCGCAAACTAAGCAAAGCTTGTACTATGGGAACTAGATTACTGATGGAATACTTATATACATTTTTTTGTAAATACAAAGGTACATAGAATACATAGTAACACCGAGGCACAGAACAAATATTTATGTTCATCACACAAACATTTGATAATATAAATATGATGCTTAGTTTGGGACTAGAGTGCTATGTGTGTGATTGCCCGTGAATATTTATTTGTATTCCACCTATACCTACATACCTTGGTCTGAGCTCTCGAAGCCGGCGTCATTTCAATGAAGTCTTCGATTATAATTCTATGAGACCTGGGAGAGTTATTCACAGTCTCATTTTGCACCAAAACGTTATCCTCATTCAAACTCGTGCGTCCAAAACTCGTACGTTCAGAGTTTGTGCGTCCAGAGTTCGTAAGTTCATTATTCGTGCGCTCATTCTTGCGTTCAAGCGCGTTCGGATGTTGATTTCGCGCGTTAACTATAGGTTCGAAAGTGTCTTGTCCGTTCGTGTTGTACGCATTCTGTTCGTACGGGTTCGGTTCGTACGCGTCCGGTTCGTATGGGTCCGGTTCGTACGGGTCGGGTTGGTGCGGGTTCGAGTTTGGTTCGTGTTTGTTAGTAATGTTGGGTATGATCGGACCGGATTGTTTACGTTTATGGGTGCGAGATTTTTTCGTCTGAAATTAATAAAATATAAGTAACATATAAAGAATCACAAATATATGCTAACGTCTATTTTTTTAAAGTATAATAATTTAAATAGTAAAATAAGACAAACCATTTTTGGCACTATCTGACCTGATCATTCTCTAAATAAATAGACTTTTGGTTTGCATCGTATAAGTTTTACTAACTTAGTTTGGCACTAGATGGCGTTATATATTTTAGTATTAATTCAGCTCAAAAGTATTTTTGAAATAATGCCTTTCACAACGACATATAACAACTATCAAAGTTTGCCATCACTCAAACGTTTGTCCTCGTTGAGAATCGAACCCACAACCTACATGGAAGGCATACTACCAACGGAGGTGTGTCGCCTGTTACCTGTATTTGGTCCGGAGAGTCGATGTCCATTTTGTTAAGAATAACTTTCTGTTCGTCCGTTTTCGATTCCAGTTGTGTCACTTTGTTGCGCTCAAATACTCGGCCATTGTTTATTACCTGAGGGAACGAATGAAAGGAGTGAGTAAATATTCATGAACAGTTCACACTCTAGTCCCAAACTTGTCCCAGCTTGTACTATGGAAACTAGATTAGTTATAGAATAATTACACAAGTAATTTTTTTTTGTAAATACAATACATACATAGAATACATAGTAACACCCAGACACAACAAATATTTATGTTCATCACACAAACATTCTCTGGGAATCGAACCTACGACCCTCAGCATGGAAGGCAGACCTACTACCAACTGAGCTGCGACGCCTGTCAAAGTGAGTGAATGAATGAATGAATGAAATAGTATGACTTAGGACATAGACGTAATAAAATTAAATCATATTACCAGCTGGTGTCCGCGACTTCGTCTTATATCGTTATAATTTAGGGCATCAGCTAGTATTTATATATTTTAATGCACTTAAACATATATTAACTTACTTTAATATTTCTCTCGTTCAATATAGTGACTAAATCCCTCACAAAAGTGTTATTGGGGTACAACTGACGATGTTTGCAATGAATATCCACTTCCAAGTGATCCTCGGTGTCGTTCATCAAAGTGCGGACCAGTTTTAGTATGAATTTGTTCTTAGTTTTACTCTTTTTAGCGCGCTTGTGATGTTTCTTATGGCGGCGGCGTTCGTCTGGCTTGTAGGAGAGGAGTGATCTTGATTTTCGTCTACAAATAAATAATAAAACAAACAAATTAAAAAAAAATTGTTTGAGAGTCCAGGTACCGTACATTAATAGATGGTCGGTGTGTAAGTTAGAGTTTCTAAATCTAAGCTAAAAATATTTATTACATATTTGCTCCTCTTGGGGTCGAGACTCTAGGTCCGTGGGGTACCGAGCCCCACCGCGTTTTCAAAATTATTTTTGGGCGTCTAGTCGAGGCGACGCGTGACCCGAGGGCTGGTGAGTATCTGGCCCAGCGTATCAGCATTGCTATTCAGCGCGGCAATGCAGCCAGTATCTTGGGTACGCTTCCGATTGGTACTGATTTGGATCAGTTGAACTATCTATAGATCGTTTGCAACGGTCTGTAGATAGTTCAACTGTTTCTTATGTGTTTTATATGACTATGTACATTTTGTAAATACTGTATAATCGTAAGTTTGTTTGTGAATAAAGTTACGTACACCTAAAATATTTATAATGAAATAATAAATATTTAGCTCACCTCTGCCCCCTTAACCGCTGAAGCCTTATTTCTTGATCTCCTGCGGTTCCATCCTCTGTTAAACACAATATAACATCGGTTACAGTAACTTTATTCACATTGTAAATAAGATAAATTAATATATAGCATAATTTTAATTTAACTTAGGCTTAGTTTAGTCACCCAATGGAAAAATTATCATTCTGTCACAATTAAATATTCAGTTGATGATAAAATTCAGTGCCACAATGAAAAATTCAATCATACAATGGATAAAATCAATCACACAATGGAAAAACATTATCACACACCGGAAATTCCGTCACACAATGGAACTTTTTATCCGCTAACCGTTCATCTTAAAGTTGTTATCCTCCGTATAATCGATGACCCACTGCTGGGAGTGGGCGTGGGAACACGGCCTGGCCAGCAGGTCGGCGCCGCTCTCCGTGCCCGCGTCCAAACACAACTGACTCTCTGTGTGCTGGATCTGCTTCGTTTGAGGAAGGTACTTCCATTTCTGTAAGTTATATATTGAATGAATGAATGAATGATAATACTTTATTGTACACCATGAAACAAAAACTTAAAACTAGAGACTACACGGTAAACAGTATGGTACAATGGGCGGCCTTATGGGCGCTGAAAGCGATCTCTTCCAGGCAACCATTATTTATTTAAATAAATAAATATTTACGGACAATTCACACATCACACTCTTATACGAATCTAAGTAAAGCTTGTACTATTTATTTTATTTGCAATGAATTATAAGAGACAAATAAGAGAGAGAAGAGAGGTTAGGGTACAATTTTAATATGATGAAAGACTCCAGCCACAAACTAAGCAAAGCTTGTACTATGGGAACTAGATCGCTGATAGAATACTTACATTACTAGTTCTGCTTAGCTTGGGGCTAGATGATGTTGTGTGAATTATTTATTAATACAAACATAGAATACATAGTAACACCCAGACATAGAACAAATATTGATGTTCATCACACAAACATTTGCACTGGGTGGGATTCGAACCCACGACCCACAGCATGGAAGGCAGAGCTACTACCAACTGAGCTGTGACGCCTGTCACAAATGTAATACCGAAAAAGAAAAATGTTATACCTATTTCGAAATGAACTTTACCCGCGTAGTACATAACAGCTAGTGTTAATATAAGTCAAGTCAAAAATTACTTTATTCAATAAAATCACGCGGATTCGTCTTACATACTAGGTGATTCTAGGTGCCAGTTCCACGCGACCAGAGCCTAGAAGAACGGGCAACAAACTTACGGCCTGGTTCCTATCGTTTTTTTATATGATCCTTCTTACAAAGAATTACAATTAAATACTAAGTACATATAAATACTAAGTAAGAGAGAGAATATTATAAGTAAGTGACCTGTTCTCTCTGCTTGCCGTGACACGTGGCCATGTACACCTTGCGACCCGACGCCTCGTCGTCCTCCGATACGTGCCTGTCAATATTTATAAGTACTTACATTCATTAACTTAGTACTGGTGAACACATCAATTCATATATGTATACAATTTCATTCATGTGCCTAACTAATAACTGTATAATAAGGACCTTTCAAAAAAGTAGATATTTTAAAAGAAAATTAAACGAAGGTTACAAGACTGAAAAGGTCTGTCTATCAGGAAAAAGAGCCGTGACCTTATTTATTTTTGTCTCTTAAATTATTCAACATTAATTTTAAAGCTCTGTTTCTTTGTTTCTCTTTTATAACCACAATTACTTTATCAAATACATATAAGTTATTAATAAACCTTTGATTATTTTCAACCTTTCTCCTACTCCGAATTTCGAAAAAGATATTTTCTCTTAATTGATGTCCCTTTTAATTCAAACCCCCGATTTTCTTATCCCATTCCAATCAACAACTCTTAACTCCTCATTTACAGCCGCCCATCCTTAGCCTACCTATCCCCAGCCCCCTTATCCCCACTCACCGTTTATAATGCAGCATGGCGCACGCGTCCTCGTCCCTGAGTTCGTGCGCGAGTGAGAGCGAGAGGTACTGCGTGGCTTGCAGCGCGGGGTGGCACGAGTAGACGCCGAGCGGCGCGTCCGTGCCTTCGCGTTGTAGCGAGTCGATGCACAGCCCTGAGGACGGGTTCTTGAACCTGGAAGATGATGATACATAGAGATGGAAGAGAGAAGTCGATGCATAGCCGGGAACAGATTCTGGAACCTGGAAGATGAGGATAAATAGAGATGGAGGAGGGAGTCGATGAATAGGCCTGAGGACGGGTTCTTGAACCTGGAATATTACAGTAGATATAGATATCTATTTTTTTTTATGCATTATAGGCAAACGCTTGGCCGCAATCACATCTGATGTTAAATGATGATGCGGCCTACGATGCAACGCGTTTACCTAGATAGAACCTATTCACTCTCCTCTTGAAAACATCCAAACAACATCTATATTATATATCTTAGGCCTATACATCGACTCCCTCCTCTATATAAAGGCCTGAGGTCGGCTTCTGAAACCTGGAAGATAATGATAAATAGAAATGGAGGAGGTAGTCGATGCAAAGGCTTGAGGTCGGGTTCTGGAACCTGGAAGATGATGATAAATAGAGAAAGAGTAGTAATTAGTATCCTATCGTGCGGGTACTTCTATATGGAATTGTGAGTTACCTACCTACGAATGTAAATAAATCAGTGTTCAATCTACAAGCTGTGTTTTACTACATGGTGGCAGCGGTGAATCGGGTTTAAAATAAAAGTCGTAGGATTTCGCACAATTTAACGTTCAATTATCGAAGTGAACAGTGTTTATTACGTGTGAAGCATTATGGAACATGCAAGACCTCCGCCAGAACTGCAGATTGAAGGCAGTCCGGCGGCACGTGCCGACGCGTGGAAAAAATGGTGGAAACAGTTTGAGGTGTTTCTAAAAGCATCCGGCGTAAATAAGGAGCCCATGGATGTACAAGCGAGCTTGTTGGTGAACCTCATTGGGACGGAGGGTTACGAGATATTTTCAACATTTACTTATACAAAGGAGCAATCGGCTGATGATCTCGAATGTTTAAAAAATAAGTTTGATGAACATTTCGGGACAAAATGCAATGTGGCTATGTTTCGATTTAAATTTTTTACTCGTAACCAGAATGTCGGCGAATCCATAAGTCAATATGTCACGGCGTTAAAGGTGTTGAGTCAAAACTGCGAGTTTGAAAACCTAGTGGACGGCCTGATACGCGATCGAGTCGTATGCGGAGTTTCCAATCACGTGGTACGGGATCGTTTGTTACGTACGGACGAATTGACATTGGCGAAGGCAGTTCAAATTTGTGAAGCGGAGGAGCTTTCAAAGTCAGAGGGACGGCAAATCGAGGAGGCGAACAAGACGAGCAGCCAAGTGGACGCGTTGGGCCAGCGCGCGCGCGGGGCGTGGCGGCAGCAGCGCGGCGGCGGCGGCGGCGGCCCGAGCGGCAGCAATAGCGCAGCGCGGGGCCGCGACGCGGGCGGCACCGGCTCGGCCCGACCGCGCGCACAGCGGCTGGCTGAGCGTGCTCGGTGTGCGCGGTGTGGCAGTGTAGTGTGTGAAGAGCGCGGATGGTGCCCGGCTAGTGAAGCAACGTGTTTTGTGTGTAAGAACCGGGGTCATTTCGCGAGGAAGTGTACAAATAAAGTTATTAAAAAAGTGCATGACATTAATATGGCTTTGAGTCAATATTCAGAGGAGTCGGACGACGAGGATGTGCTGTACGTGAACGTTTTAAATAAGAACAATGGACGTTTGGACACTCAATGGATAGAAACTTTATGTATCAATGGTAAGCGTGTAGAATTCAAGTTAGATTGTGGCGCAGATCTTAATATTATAACGATATCGGATTTTTATCGTCTTGGATTAAATGAGTCTCATTTAAAATCATGTAGTTCAAAAGTGTTTTCATATACAAGAAATGAGCTACCAATTATTGGTGAAGCATTTTTAAGTGTGTCGCGTGGGAATAATTCGCACAAGCTTAGATTTGCAGTTGTAAATATGAATGTGCAAAATATCTTAGGCAGGCAAGACTGTGTGCTGTTAGAATTCATTAAAAGAGTTGAGACTTTAAATTACGAGCTACAAGAATTTTCTGACTTATTCAAGGGTGTCGGGGAGTTACCGGGAGTAAATAGAATCGTAATCGATAAATCGGTACAACCAGTGATTTGTCCTGCTCGGAAAGTACCATTAGGGTTGCGAGATAAGTTGCGTACAGAATTGAACCGAATGGAAGAACTAAAAATCGTACGCAAAGTGAACCACCCAACCGAATGGGTTAATCCGATAGTGTTAGCAGCTAAGAAAAATGGAGATATTCGGGTATGTTTAGATGCACGTGTATTAAATCACGCGATAAAACGAGCGCATTTCTCGTTACCCACTGTTAGTGAGATAGCAGCTAAGTTGAGGGGGGCCCGATTTTTCAGCGTGTTAGACGCGCGATGTGGTTTTTGGATGATGAAGTTAGACGACGCGAGCGCTGATATCTGTACTTTTAGTACGCCTTTCTCTAGATACCAGTTTTTGCGTTTGCCTTATGGAATTAATTGTGCTCCGGAAATATTTCACGCAAAGATAAGACAACATTTGGAAGATTTAGAGGGGACGGACTCGTTTATTGATGATATAGTCTGCTGGGGTTCGTCAAGAGAGGAGCATGATAGGCGTCTACATTTACTTTTATTGCGGGCAAGAGAAGTAGGCATTAGATTCAACAAAGAAAAATGTAAATTCGGGCTGAAAGAGATAACGTACCTAGGACACGTTTTTGATGAAAGGGGTATGAGACCGGATAGTAAAAAGATTAAAGCAATAATTGAAATGCCAGATCCGGATGATAGAAAATCTCTTGAGCGATTTTTAGGAATGGTAAACTATTTATCAAAATTCATACCGAATTATTCCGAGTCAGTGGCTGTTTTGAGAAATCTTTTAAAGAAAAATTCGGAATGGATGTGGGACTCTGAGCATGCTGATGCGGTTAGGTTACTTAGGAGTAAACTTTCATCGGCACCAGTACTGGCGTTGTACTCTCCTAGTGTACCTATAACGCTCTCTGTGGATGCCAGTGCAAGTGCGTTGGGGGCGGTGTTATTACAAGACGGGCGGCCGGTGGAGTTCGCTTCCTTAACACTAACAGAGACGCAGTGTCGCTATGCACAAATAGAAAAAGAGCTATTAGCCATTGTTTTTTCATGTGAACGGTTTCATCAGTACATATTTGGGAGAACTGATGTCACTGTACAGTCAGATCATAAACCATTAGAATCGATTTTCAAAAAACCTCTAGCGTCAGTTCCTACGCGTCTACAAAGAATGATGTTACGTATTCAAAGTTACGATATAAAAGTGGTGTATACACCAGGCAAGTTCATGTATATAGCAGATACTTTATCGCGCGCCGCACTGCCAGATTTGATGCACGAACGATTGAACGCAGAGGTAGAAGCTCAGGCTTGTTTTATGATACAACAAGTACAGTTTAGCGATGAAAAACTAAAATTAGTCAGAGAACATACAGCTAAAGACGAGGAGTCGCAAGAACTAATTAAGTTGATTCTGAACGGCTGGCCTAGGTGTAAATATGATTTAGAAAAAGAATTTCACATTTATTGGCCTTACCGTGAAAGCTTACAATACGTAGAAGGTATATTATTTAAAGAAAATTCCGTTTTCATACCTCAATCATTGAGGATTGAAATGTTGATTCGTATTCATGAGGGGCATTTAGGCTTAGATAAATGCAAGCGGCGAGCACGGGGAGTGTTATTCTGGCCGGGGATGTCACGTGATATAGACAGTGTAGTGCGTGGCTGTAGCACTTGTGCGATGCATGCGCCTGCGCCAGCAAGGGAACCAATGTTGCCGCATCATATTCCGGACATACCATGGGCAAAAGTAGGCTCAGACATTTTTGAGTATAGAAAGAGATACTATCTAATAATAATCGATTATTTTTCTAACTTCGTCGAGGTTAATGAATTGAATTCAATTACTAGCAAATCGGTAATTAAAGCTATGAAAGAACAGTTTGCAAGATACGGTATTCCTAGTGAATTGATTACGGACAACGGGCCGGCGTATATTTCAAAAGAGTTTAAAAAGTTTGTAAATAATTGGGAAATAAGACATATTACGTCATCGCCTTTATATGCCCAGTCCAACGGGAAAAGCGAACGAGCAGTTCGAACAGTTAAGATGTTATTAAAAAAATGTGCAGATTCGGGACATGATTATTATGTTAGTTTATTGAATTTCCGTTCTTCGCCTAGATATCAATTAGACTCACCGGCTGAAATTTTAATGGGAAGAAGGAAACTTATGATAGATCGTCTAGAAACCTCCCTATATTACACGAAGATGAAAAGGTAGTAGTAGCGGATGGTAGTCAGCGCAGGTGTATGAAAGTGGTCCAAAAAGCTCCTGAGCCTAGATCATACATATTGCAAGATGAGGTAGGACGCAGGTACCGTCGTAACCGTAGGCACATAGTTAGCAAATTGGGTGCATCTTCAGCAGTCGACAGCAGCAAACTATCTATAGGTACAGCACCCGGGGCGGCGCCCGCGGTTACTCAGGCGTCTACAAGTACAGCTTCTCATGTCTCTGACACATGGCCGGCAGAGACATTGATGAAGAAGAGTACGACTGACGGTTCCACTATAACGAAATCTTTGCAGGTTAAACCTGATCCGGATCAAGTAAAACTTAAAGGTGCGGGCCCACCTATGACTAGAAGTAGGGCTAAGTTGGTTGGTTCACCATGCGTTGATCGGAAAACCTCAAAGGATTGGAAACTAAACATCGATTCAATTTATTCAATGTAACTCAGTAAATAGACAAGTGAATAAATGTAAACATCAACCTAAATAGTAGGTATAATGGTTGTTATTAAGGTAGTTATATAGTCATTTAATAAAGTTATATGTACCATCTACATATTCGTGTTACAGTGGGTTTTATATTGTAATTTGCATAGAAGTTGTTTTGTTTTTATTTTTAGTAAATTTTATATAAGTTTAGATATACGTATACTTAATGGGGTTAGGAATATATTTAAGCTTATTTTATAAGGAAGAAGATGTAGTAATTAGTATCCTATCGTGCGGGTACTTCTATATGGAATTGTGAGTTACCTACCTACGAATGTAAATAAATCAGTGTTCAATCTACAAGCTGTGTTTTACTACAGGGAAGTCGATGCATAGGCCTGAAGACGGGTTCTGAAACCTGGAATAATGACGATGAAGACAAAGATTTCGAAACTTGGAATAATGAAAGTAAAGATAAGGTTCTAGTACAATGAAAGTGGTTTTGCTTCGCTCGCTCGCTTACCTGCCGTATCCGTATGCGTCCCGCACGGGCACGTACTTCTCCTTGTACACGTTGTCGAGGTACCATTGGAAACTCTTACACTTTAGCTTCTCGCGGAGAATCTTCCGGTGGGTCACGTCGCCTATCTTTGGGTTATTCTGGAACAAAAACAAAAAAAATACAATATATCAATCAGTATTTATTTATTATTTAATAAATAAACGGATTGATTTACGACTCACTCTCAAATCAGGTCGATGTAGATAGAACAGTTCTGCGTACTCGTCCATCCACACTTCCGCCATTCTCGCAGTATTTATACCTGAAATAAAAAAAAAATATTTAACAATTGTAACATTTGTTACAATGTACAAATGTTATAAATGTTACAATTGTAAAAATTTATTTAACAATTGTAACATTTATTCGTGCTCAGCCCTGTTTTTGTAAAAGATAATAATGTGGGATGTCCTTATAATAATATTTCTTAGTTACTAGTTACCGTGAGTGTCCGAGTTGGCCGGCATGCTGTACGGATGAAAGCTTCTGAACACGTGGCCCACGCGTGAGCACGGCACTGTCTCTAGCGTGCCGCCGCCTGGAATCAACATTAATATTTGTAGCGCCATCTATCTCGCTACATGATGAACTACATCGTAGTCTACGCAACAGACCAACAGATGGCGACAAAATCCTAGATCGCGCAAACGAAGTTTGAACATAAGTAATAGAACCGATGACTATCCATCGGTCCTCGGACCCCGAGCCAAAGGTCGCTCGGCGTGGAAGATCTTCCCTTTTCGAAGGAGATACCACTCCTATCTCCACATTTTTATAATTATAATAAATATTAGTCCCAAACTAAGTAAAACTTGTGCTATAAAAACTAGAGTGCTGAAAGAATACTTATATTCATTGTGTAAATACCATACATAGAATACATAGTAACACAGACACAGAATGTTTATGTTCATCACACAAACATTTGCTTTGGGTGGAAATCGAACCCACAACCAACAGCATGGAAAGCACACTTAAATAAATAGGATTTAATGTTAATAAATTTTGAATATAAAAGTTAAAAGGCCATGAAATCTAGTATAGTTTTCTATAACGAGAAAGATATGAATAAAATGAATTGTAGCGCGTACATTGCCATATCCTGAAGGACATCTCCAAGTTCTCGCCGCCCCAGCCCGCCATCTGCTCGTCGTAAGCTCCCAGCTCCCAGTAGTACTCGCGGTTTATCGCGAACAAACCGCCCGCCATTGTTGGAGACCTGAACATTACTATTATTCTAACTATCATTTCGATACCTCTATCATTTAGATATCTACCTCAAAAATAAAAATACAATGTTTGTACATGGTGTTCAAAATAAATAAATATTCATGGACAATTTACACTCTAGTCCCAAACTAAGCAAAGCTTGTACTATGGGAACTAGATTGCTGATAGAATAATTACATACTTTTATTTTGTAAATACATACACAGTAACAACCAGACACAGAACAAATATTTATGTTCATCACACAAACATTTGCTCTAAGTGGAGATCGAGCCCACGTTCTACAGCATGGAAGGCAGAGCTACTACCAACTGAGCTGTGACGCCTGTCATGTATCTCACCAAGTGGGCGATATGTCGGTGCCGCGTCGTATCTTCTCTCTCTCCGGCACGTCGATCCACGTGAAGTGTCCCGTGAACGTGAAGCCCCCCACCTATCGGAATACTAGAGCTGAACCAACCTACTGTATCCCCCTATCTTATAAAAAGTTAGCGTTGACATCATTACCTCTACCAGAGACTAGTATAAACAAGTTAATAGTTTATACAGCTCAATCTCTTTATACTAGTCTAGTACTTTATACTTGTTTATACTAGTCTCTGCCTCTACCACGAGTTGTCACAGTAAAATCGCCTGACTTTACTACAGTAGTAACGTAAATATTACGAATTTTAGTACCCAACTATCTGGTAGAGGCGCTGTACAAATCTTCGTACATTTTTTTAACTACAGTAGCTAGCGAGTATAGATTGTAAAAACTCATGGTAGAGCTACATGTCACCATTACGTATGGTAACCAACACATCAAGTCTGCGCTAACTTTTTATAAGATAGACCGTATACATTTTACACAATACTGATAATTTGAGCTCTGTAGGTTTATCCTAGCCTCTCAAAACCTGGCAGGTTTTAGATCACGCTCAGTTTTTATAGTGACTCATCGGTGTTCTGTGGCATTTCTTGTGGACTGATGTGACTAGGACGTTATTAGGATTTAATACAGCAGTACCTAACATCAGTTCACAAGAAATGCCATAGAATACCGATGAGTTATTATACAAACCGAACGTTATTTTCCTGGCAGGTTTTGAGAGGCTAGGATAAACATACAAAGCTCAAATTATCATTGAAATTTAGAAATTCTAAATAAAAACATCTAATATACATAATTATATTATCATTACAACTAATTGTACAGAAATAAGTACCTAGTCAAGTATTGTGCCAAATAAATAAATCTAATTCTACGTAAGGATCAAAAAACCAAACACCCAAGATTAGAAAATGCAAGAAAATTTTACAAACTGATAATAACCCTCCTTTTGCTCCGCGTAGTCGGGTAAAGACTTGATAGACTTTCTGTGATATTTTTGGTTCGCTTTTAACCTTAATTTTAACGCATTTAGTTAAATGCGTGTCGAGCGTCCGTGGATAAATTTCAAAGTCATTAAAATACCATACAAATACATAAAATAATATTTATTTCCATCACCAACACTTACAATATTGATATTTATAATTCGAAAAGCAGATATTATTTCTTATTTATTTGTAAATAAATAAATAATAGTACTTAAATATATCAAGCTATATATTGTTATGTATGACGCCATGCTGTATAGTGTTACTCCAAATGTCACAATCTTGCAGCTTGCAATTGTATTTCCTTTTGTATTATATACATATAATATATTAGTCGTATACATCATATTTCGTTATTTTTCTGTATACATTGAAGCAAGCTTGCGTCCAGCAGAGACCAAATAATCAACGCATTTGTTATTTTATCATTAATTCCATGCTCCAAAAAATTTAATCAAGGTTGTTAATCCGTTATCCGCCTTCATTTTCATCTACCCTCATTATTCCTTCGTCCATCTACCCTCATGTATCGTCGAACCTGGAAAAACTCCGCGACGTCGATCCTAAAGGTGCTTTGGTCGAGTACGTCGATGACAGGCGTGACGACAGTATCTCTCTTCTCCCTCACTCGTTGCAGCAGCGGCCGCAGCCAATCAGTTTCGACCTCGCAGTGCGCGTCGAGGAATATGAGCACGTCGCTTCGGGATGCGCGTGCGCCGCGGATACGAGCGGTTATGAGACCTTGACTGGAATTATATCACCAATATTTTACATTCTTATTGTTATTTTATTATTAAGGACCGGGATGAATGAGACTTTGGGGGAGACCTTTGCCCAGCAGTGGGACAATATAGGTTAAAGAAAAAAAAGAAAAAATTGTATTGTTTGATAAGTTTTTGTTACTTTCATTAGTTTTTTAGATGTGTAATTTATTAGCGTTTTCATTAAATTAAAATATATCTATCTTCATTATCAAGGATGACAGAAATTGCATTTAACATTTGTATTGTTGTTGTGTATTTGCTCCTTTTTTGTACTTTGTTATAAAGTATTAAATGAAATTACGAAATTAGGTCCGATTTTTAATATTTAGTACATAGATCCAATCCATTTTTATCTACAAAGAAGTCCTAAACACTACAACTACGTACCGTATACAGTAAACCGTATATATCACATGGATAAATAGTACCCTGTAATGATCATTTACAATCTAAATTATATGCAACGGCCAAGATACATAGTTTATGTCCTAAAGTTTAAATGTGTATGTTGTTGTTTTAATTTTGTTGAACTTATATTTAAATATTTGTATTTTATAAATATCAGTAAACAAAAACTAAGAAATTAAAAGTATATTTTAATGTTTCGCGATCGGAGCTTATAGAAAACTATTAAGATCTAAACTGCGAATTCAAACAAAATCAGAAAGACATTTTCTAACTAAAGCACAAGCCCTCTTACGCATGGTAATCAAGACTACAAGTCTGCGCTAACATTTTATAAGATAGACCGAAGAAGTAAACAGAGACAAGTCCAAAGGAGCGTACAAATGCACGGCTCTAAACCCAAAACAAAACAAAACCAAAAGAAAACAATTTACAAAACATCCAGCACAAAGGAAATCGTTAAAAACTGAAAAATAACAAATCCGATAGTTTTACAAACAAACCAATTATAAGAATATCGTGAACACACACTGTGAAATTAATTAATTGCAACTTTAATACATACTTAAATATTACAGTAAGTATATAAAATAATCTTATTCATTAGTTATTTAATTTTATACTAGACGATTGGTGTCATAGTAACTACTACTGTAACTGCGGCATATAATTATTCTGCGTAGTGTTGAACAAAAAGGGAAATTAGTTCCATAGAAGTTGAACAATAACTTGATTAATTGATTGATTGCATTATAATAAGAATAATAAGATGAGGTTTACATCAGCAAGGTTACTCTAAACTAGACCCGAAGTCAATCTCAATTTGAGATTGTAAATTGAGATTGGTTCCATGTCGTGTTTATAAAAAAACGTATACGTCGAATGTAGGTTACAAATCTATATAAACTATGATTGTTTTAAAATAATAATAATATCGCATCATGGTAGATATTCCCTCAAATCTCAAGATACAATAAACATCTATTATTGAGAATGTAAGGAAATATAATATTAAATAAGTACGTAATTTAAAAGCAAGATAATTGCCGCTCTAATATTTAAGTATAGAAAAACGTGCAGATTAAGAACAGAGTGCTAAGAACCAAGTTTGGAAACCAGAAACTATAAAATATATGCGTAAAACTCTGTGCAAAAATATAAAGAAAAGGTTTTTGAGACTTGAATAAACACGTGCTAAAATGTTCTCAACTTTGAAATATTTTCGTGCATAAATGTATCAGAAAAGTCCCGTTTAATCTTAACAATATAAAACTTCAGACTGCGTTTGGCCAGTCCATAGCTTTACCACAACTAAACCATGCAACCAATAAGATTCTCTATCTGAACAAAATACCTCGTGCTGAGACTAGTCATTCTCAATTGTAAGAATTTCTAAGAAGAAAAAAAACCCGTGCAAAACCCATGGATTTCAAAACATTGAAATCGTGCAAAAACTGGAGCTTCTCAACTGAGAACAAAACCCCGTGCAATCCAAAGTCTAGATATATCTGCAAAATAATTTCGTGCAGCAGCTTTTCTAGGCCCGTGCGACAACGAAATAAACCCGTGCAAGTAGTCCATCCAGCTTTTCTAAAACAACCCGTGCAAGTAGTCCATCCAGCTTTTCTAAAACAACCCGTGCAAGTAGTCCATCCAGCTTTTCTAAAACAACCCGTGCAAGTAGTCCATCCAGCTTTTCTAAAACAACCCGTGCAAGTAGTCCATCCAGCTTTTCTAAAACAACCCGTGCAAATAGACCATCCAGCTTTTCTAAATCAACCCGTGCAAAGTGTCCATCGAACCTGAAAGCCATGTTTCTCCTGCACGCTGTAATGGAACTGGTCGCTCTCGATGGAGTCGATGATGGGAATGACGACCGCGTGCGGAGAGTCCTTGATGAGTTGCAACTGAGGCCGCAGCCAGTCGGGCTGGACCTCGCAGTGCGCGTCCAGGAACACCAGCACAGAACCAGTGGCGTACCGCGCCCCGGCCAGACGTGCTCGCGTCAGACCCACTCTGGATATTACAACTTGCTCTAGAATATACTATGCGGACTATATACATTGCAGCTTAGAGACTCTTGATAGGTAAAGTAAAGAAATAAAGTCTGTATTCGTTTGGCTAATCGCGCAACTGTTGGACCCTACAAATTATATTAACTCTGTATTTAGTAGTGTTGTATGATATTTAGAAAACTTGCTCTAAGACAGTCTAAATTGGTAATATAATAAATAATAATCACGATAGAAAATAATCATTTATTCTAATAAAATTTAATTGGTTTTCAAAATGGCTACTTGAGAAATACATTTTAAAGATTTGTATACCCAAACTAACCTTTGAATACCTGAAAAATAGTTGAAAGATGACTATAATGATCAAGTATAATGGCAATGTCATAGAAAATACTCACCAACTCAGATATACTAAGTTATATTTAGACAAAATAAAACAGTATACAGCTAGCTAAAATCTCAAAATAACGCCAAAAATTACAATATAAAAATAACCCCTTTAAATACTTCGAAATACAACTCCGCAAACATCTAACTACCTAAAACCCGCATCACCTGTATATCATTAGGATCCCCCCACTGGTACAGAAAGGTGTCTTGCTCTATAGTATCAATGAGAGGCGTCAGCACTGCGGTGCGGATATACTTGATGCGATGGAGCAGCGGCCGGAGCCAGTCGCGGACGCCTTCGCAGTGCGAGTCGAGGAAGATCAGCACCGAGCCGATCGCGGCGCGACTACCCGCCATGCGCGCCTGCGTCAGCCCTAGCCTATGGAACCAGCAGGTTATCCGCGACTCGACACCATTACAATCCCAATCCCGATTCGGGATCGGTGCTACCGATACCGTTTATGCGCGCTTTAGATTCAAGTGTCCATAAACACTAGAAACCAACCTAAATTATAGTGTTCATAATTTTATTATAACCTAACAGCAAGATGTTATCAAGTTGATATCAAACAGCCGATTTAGTGTCTAACGAGGTGGCTGATTCAAGATAATGTCCGTTTGACCTAAACATATGCCCGTGATAAACTAAGGGGTATGCTATGCTGTCACTCACCGGTCTGGCAGTCTGAGAATGCGGATGAGATCAGGCGGCAGTCTGGTGCGCACATAGTGACTGAGTTTCCCCTTCAGTTCCGGCAGGGTCGAGTTGTCGTCTACTAGGATCATTTCCTTGAGATAGACGAGTTGGGATGACGGGTCTTGGCCGGGATAGCCTGGGGAATAAGACAAGATATAGTATCATCTGTCACCTATTCACGTTAGCTAGTTTTTCTCTGGCACCTAGAATCACCTAGTTACTAGGCCAGGTGCCTGAGAAATAATATATAAGGAAGAATATACTAGGTCTTAGTATATAAGACTATTCAACTGATATTTGTGATTTTACAGAATACTTGTTTTTTTTCTGCGAATATTAATAAAACACGCAGATTGGGTAATGCGTTACTACGCAATAAGGGTGTATTTTGAGGCTCTTAAGTAAAAAAAAATATTCTTACCAAGCTTCATAGTCCGTCCATCTCTATCAATAAAATTAGCTTTGCTGAACCACGGCTGGTCGCGCCGGCAGCTGTTGATGACGCTCCAAATGGTCCTTATCACGACGGAATACGGCTCATTGTGGAATATCAAGATGACTGACGCCGATGGAAGCTCCGCGTCGTATATAAGTCGAGAACACGCGGGGTTCCGGTGATCTGGAAGACGAGATTTTATTTAACTACACTATTGAATAGGGCTACTGTCAAGATGGCTAAATGATGTAAGCACAGTTTTTATAACTGCCCTACAGATTCAAGATTATCTGAATAAAACAAAGCTTTGACAAATATTTCTTGACATGGGATCAAACTTGCATGTTTAAGTAACATCCTAACAATGATTTCAAATATTGAAAAATAAATTAAATATTTATTGACGAGTTTTTAGTTATTATTAATACTAATTAATTAATATTAATTCCCATTATCTGTTTTTTAAACAAGATTGCTTTGCTTAATTATTTCCTTAAAAAGATTTTTTTGTTTATAAATTAATTTAGTTTTTAAACTCTTTTTATGTTCCCTTGTGTAATGTATAGGTATTTGCTAAGTAGTAATAGGTAGCTAGGTTATGTATGCTATACAAATAAATATTATTTGTCAAGTTTATTTATTAACATTTATGTCAAAGTAAACAAAACTGAACAAATACAGTTATTATAATTAATTGCTTTAAACAATAAATAACAGAGTTGGTACTATACTGCATAATATTATCACTTGTTAGACGTAGAAGTACACAAAGGTTACGGGTTCATGAACTCACATTGCTTATTGCTAATGTTATATGGATGTGCCCCTGACTATCCATAATCATTGAAGGAATAAAATGGTAGGAACCAGGCCGTAAGTTTCTTCCCTGTTTTTCTAGGCTCTGGTTGTGTGGAACTGGCACCTAGAATCACCTAGTATGTAAGACGATTCTAAATGATACTTGTGATTTTATTGAATAAAGTAATTTTGACTTTGACATTAATGGTTTTATAGGTATTTATTTTACATATATAAAACCATGGATGAAGCAAATGGCCCACCTGATGTGTTAAGTAGTAACCTAGGCCAGAAACAGTAGGTAGTTAATTTGTTTTAGCACTTTGTGAGAATTACCAGCAATGTTTTTTTAAGAAAGAAGTTTTCCAAATTTTATATGATTTAGTTACAAATCATAAATGAATATAAATTGCCTATCAAGTCTTATTAGAAAAGAGATTAATATCTTATTAGAAATTTATTATTTAAGTATTTATTTTACTATATTTTTTTAATAGACTTGGGTCACTTACAAACATTTTGCAGCACCATCAATTTATTTAAGTAAATACAAAAAAAAAATTGTCTTTATTACAAAAAAAACATATAGGTACAAGATAACAATATAAGCTTTGTTTTGAATACAACACTTGGAACATAAATTAAATTAAATAACACAATTAAAGCAATAAGTATATCTTCTTTAAATGGTGAGTAGGATTTTATTATAACTTTTAATAAAAAGGAATCTTCAATAGTCAGTATTTATATCTTGTACCTAGTTGTTTTATGTTTTTTTGAAACTGTTTTATAACTACAAACAGATGTTGAGATGTACTAATCAAATAAATGACAATATGCTACAATGTGAACAAATTAAATTATGTGCTGCAATCCTTCATGCATCACTGGTCTAAATGGTACATAACAGTTTAAAATCTTGCTCTCACCATTTATAAGTAAGTATACAAAGTTTTTATATGTAATAAAATTGAATTATGAGTATGCAGTGTTCTTATGAAAAAACTAAATAATTATAGCGAATTATACGATAACAATGCATTTTATAGCTAGAGAAAAGTTTTACCTTCAAGAGTTCTGTTGTAGGCTATTCTGTCGCTCAGATACACGTTCATCGCGAGTGTTTTCTCTGACTCCTCGCCCTTCTTCTTATCTTCTCCCGTCAGGTGCGCCGCCACACCACCTTCGCCCAGCCCCGGGATTATCCTGGCTTCATCTTCAGCGATTTGTCGTTCGTACTCTTCTTCGATCGGGTTAAAGAATGCCGACGCGGTGCGCCTGCCGCCTCGCCATTTCTCGAAGAGTCCCAATATAGTTACAATAAGAATTAGCACCAGGGATACCTTAGCTATGTAATAGCATTTTCGCACGGGAAAATATACCATGGTTTGTATTTGTTTTGAAACACCGCAAGTGCGGCGTGCGACGCGGCTAGCGAACGACTGACTTTGACATTACAAGCTCGTTTACATTTCTTGATGTCAACAGGAAAGTAAATGTAAACATGCCATTCAACCTTATCTCGATCGGAAATCGATTTGAAAATCGTTAAAATTAAAATGTAAGCAAAGATACGTTAATCGGAGTTTTTGGTGATGGAAGAGATGAGGAACAGATTTCTATCCCTGTTACTGTTACTAAAATAAATGCATCATTTTAATATCCAAAACATTATTGCTTTAGAATACTCAATTTATTCAATAAACGTTTATTATGCTTGCCACCACGCTGGCCAAGCTTTTATTTATTTTGTAAGGAATTTTACCTGACACCAAGTCCACACGACGGAGCAGGATGCGTTGTGCCGATATAGTCAAATATTTCATAATCCTTACTCTCTCCTCTGTCACGAATTACGTAAGTTACGTCCTACTAGGTTAGGTAGAACAAATTACCCACATTTTGGAATGATGCGTTTCTTTAAGTCCCCAGTACACAATGGCGTATGCTGGCCCACGACAGGCCATCGCCATTGTGTACACGGGGCAATGGCGTATGATGGCGGACAATTGCCGATCGTGGCGCGCAATCGGAAAGTTGTCGGTTTTTCGGGCACACTTCAAAGGAATCGTGGAGTAGCGTGGCCTGTGGTGTTCACACAATGGGCCATTGTTTAGTTTGTCACCTACAACTTTCAAGTTTATTGATTTATGATAATTGTAATATTTTAGGTACGATGTTTTCAGATGAATGATGCATTTAATCGTATAGTAGACTCCCTGAAAATACCTATTTAAAAAAAAGAGTCATTTCTTCTACGTCCATCGCAAGTGGATTGCCAGGCAGGAATGAGACATGCGCCATTGTGTGAACACCAAGTGATCGTGGCCTACAGTGGTGCATTGCAAAGCGTGGCCCAGCATACGCCACTGTGTACTGGAGCCTTGACAGTAGCATGTTGGCTGTCACTAAGTTACAAAAACATTATCTATCGATTGGTAACAAAATCAGCATCTTTCGCTTTACATAGTGTGTTTTAGAGAATCGATGATTTATTTTATTTGGCGAAAAAACAACTCATCACTATATCAGCTGTTTGGTTGTAGAAAATAGGAGATTCCCGCCATCTTCAAGATGGCGGGAAGACGTTGTAAATAAAATAATAAAGAAAATAAACTAATTTAAGAGATAAACATTTACTGTAACAAACTAACTTATGAGAAAAACATAACTGTGAAGTGAATGCATGAAATACTGAAGAAAACGGGTTAACATAGGAGAGAAACATAACGTACGAAAAATGAGTGGACTTCCCGTCTTGAGGATGGCGGGAAAAACATAACTTGTAAAGTGAATGCATAAAATACTGAAGAAAACAAACTAACTCAAGAGAAAAACATAACTGTGAAGTGAATGCATGAAATACTGAAGAAAACAAATTAAAATAAGAGAAAAACATAACGTATGAAATATAAGTGGACTTCCCGCCATCTTGGGGATGGCGGGAAAAACATAACTGTAAAGTGAATGCTTTATGATAGAAGTGTAAAGTGAACGGGAAGACGTTGTAAATAAAATAATAAAGAAAATAAACTAATTTAAGAGAAAAACATTTACGTAAGACTAGGCGGTATGGTTCTAAAACTTTAGCCTGCTCCGAAGAGCAAATAAAAAAAAAAAAAAAAAAATTTTAGAAAATAGTTCATTGATTCGTGTCCCGCCATCTTCAAGATGGCGGGAAGACGTTGTAAATAAAATAATAAAGAAAATAAACTAATTTATGAGAAAAACTTTACTGTAACAAACTAACTTACGAGAAAAGCATAACTGTGAAGTGAGTGCATGAAATACTGAAGAAAACAAATTAACTTAAGAGAAAAACATAACGTACGAAAAATAAGTGGACTTATGAATGCTTTATGATAGAAGTGTAAAGTGAACGGGAAGACGTTGTAAATAAAATAATAAAGAAAATAAACTAATTTAAGAGAAAAACATTTACGTAAGACTAGGCGGTATGGTTCTAAAACTTTAGCCTGCTCGGAAGAGCAAATAAATAAAAAAAAAAAAAAAAATTGTATGACGTTTGTTTGTTTACTTTGTTTTTATTCTGAAGTCGGATGAGTTTTCATATAATTCGCTAAAATTATGGATTCGAATGATATTCTGGACGACAAGGACAGCGGTCCTGAAGTCCAGATCAACATCCCTGGCTCCGTGATGAGCAGGATCGAGGAACTGATGGGCGGAACCGAACAATTCGATAGTGAAGAAGTCCGTACTCAATGCACTTTATTTCACACTCAGTTTTTAGTATATCTGTTAATGATACTAGCTAATTAGACAATATATTTTAGACTAGCTATGGCTAGCGTTAATTATTAGCAGTATTAGAATATGTTCTGGTTACTTGTTTAAGTCCATTAATGGTTAAATCAACCTTTTTAACTCATAGATCTCAAACATATTATTTTATAAATCTAGGCTTGTACACTTAAAGTACGACAAAACAATTTTAAAATCTATGTAATTTTTCATATAATATTATCTTAAATCAAATAGACAGTTTTTTAAACACATTTGACAAAGTCACAAAAAAATATAAGTAATCCTCATTTCAGTTTGATGCAGTAGCATACATAAACAAGATATTCCCCACGGAACAGTCCCTGTCTGGAGTGGAGAGTGCGGCGGCTCGCTGTGAGTTCCGGCTGCACGGAGTGGAGCAGGACATCCGGAGACTGGTGCGGGCCCAGGCCGGCCAGAGGGAGGCTGGACAGAAGGCTTTGAACACCGCTCAGGGGTGTATAGCCGAGCTGGCTTTACAGGTATTATAGAATAAACTTGTAATTTTGATTTAACAACTTTTGATACAATGAAGCTGGCATACCATGTTTGGCAAAAGCCCTAATCAGAATTGAATAAAAACAAAAAACAATTGATATTTAACACTTATTAAGAATGTTGTTAAATTGACACTTTTTGCCCTAAATTAATAACATATTATACAATAATGTAACATCTGGCCCACACTCTAGAAGGTTCGTGGGTAGAGAACTCTTAATAATAAGTTAAAATAAATACATTGTACCATTCATTAAAACAAGTTAATATTATCTATTATATTCTATAATGGTACATTACAACATCTTAAATTATTTAAAATATCCTCCCTTATTTCCAGGTAGCAGACATAAACAAAAAAGCCGAACGGAGCGAAAGCATGGTCCGAGAAATAACATGCGAAATAAAACAGCTAGACTGTGCCAAGTCCAACCTGACAGCAGCCATTACTGCATTGAATCATCTCCACATGTTGTCTGGCGGGGTGGACCAACTGCTCGCCATGACCAAGGCGCGCCAGTACAAGGAGATTGCACTGCCCATGCAGGCCATTATGGAGGTCAGTCAATTCAACTTTATTCAGTAAAATCACAAAGATCATTTAGAATCGTCTTATAAATGATACAAGGTGCCAGTGGTCTCTCACCAGAATAAGATCAATTAGATAAGATAAAATCATTTATGTTTTGAGTCCTAAACATGGCGCTACAAAGCTACAGCAAACTTGCCCTCAGTCTCCCCATCCGTGGCCCTAATCAAATATCATAAACGAAATAATAAAATAAATCAATGAATCATGTGAACCAAATTTTGTTGTAATCGGTTGAAAAAAAAAAAAAACATTTTTGGCTTATGTCGAAACTGAGAAGCTTTGCTCACTCGGCTTTTTCGGGCCGTTAATGAATAACACTTAAGAGCCGTTACGCACTGTCGACTTCGACTCGGTCGCTTTCGACTGTGACTTACTACAGTTTAAATACTTAGGTGTTTACGCACTTGGTCGTCGTCGGTCGCCCTATTGTTTTTGGTCGCCGGCGACAAGTCGACAGTACGTAACGGCTCCTAAGTACTTATACAAGTTGGTATTGTATTGTTCTAAATGATCCTTGTGATTTTACTGAATAAAGTAATTTTGACTTTGTGTTTGCAGGTGCTGCAACATTTCTCCCTGTACCAGGACATCCGCGAGGTGTCCCAACTGCGCGAGCGAGTGCGCGACATACGACAACTACTCACGCAGCAGATACTCGACGACTTCAAACAGGCATTCACTGGTCGGTACCCAGTACGGTAGTAGTTTTTAAATTAAAAAGATACTTTATTCAATACTAGTAGTACGCCCCGGCTTCGCACGGGTAGCCTATATAAAAAATATCATTATAATATAGCCTATGTTCAGCGCAGATAATGTAGCTTCACAACAGTGAAAGACTTTGAAATCGGTCCCGTAGTTTCGGAGCCTATTCGATGCAAACAAACAAACAATTAAATCTTCCCTCTTTATAATATTAGTTTAAAAAATCACAAGGATCATTTTGAAATGTCTTACATACTAGGTGATTCTAGGTTCGTCGCGACCAAAGTCTAGAAGAGCTGCAAGAAACTAGACCAACAACTACAATTAAAACTAATTAAAAATTACAAAATACAATTGTACATTGTTAATGAATAAATAAATGAAATTGTTTATTAAAGAACTTGGAAGAAAATCCTATCTACTAATATCATACATTTGAAAGTTTGTATGGCTGTGTATAATATGTTTGTTACGTGTTAGCAAAAACTACCGAATGGATTTGAATGAAACTTAACAATAATATAGCTTTTACATCAGAATAACAAAAGATATTTTTTCAAAGTCAAAGTCTAATATTTCTTTATTCAATAAAATCACGCGGATCATTTAGAATCGTCTTACATACTAGGTGATTCTAGGTGCCAGGTCCACGCGACCATTATTGTTTGTATTATCCCAAATATATTGATATAAGATGAAGTCGCGGGCATCAGCTAGGGCAGCCGTCTATGTAGAGGGAACAGTTGTAGTAAGGAGCTGGATATTTCCAGCTGGAAGCAAGAGCTCGGTGTCGCAGCGCCAGCTGTCGGAGGCGTGCGCCGTCGTCGACATCCTGGAGCCCCGCGTCAAGGAGGACCTGCTCGCCTGGCTGCTCGACGTACAGTTACAGGTATCACCTGGAAAACGGTGGATGATGAGACAACGCAATGTTTACCACTTCATCTATCAAACATCTGATAATAAAATATGAATCGGGTTCATCCGTTCGAGAGCTACAATCAAAAGAAGAAAAATTCATTTCAAAAGAAGAAAAGAAAAGGGGAATGGGCACTTTGGGTCACGACTAAAAAAAGCATCCCTCAGAATTGCCACATAGTACGGCTTTTATAGACCATGCTACATGATACAGGAATAACTCGATTTCCACAGGTTGGATTTTCAAACAATCGAAATAGCAAATAAAGTCCGCTTGGTGCAACGCAACCACATCCATTTTTGTGGGCCTTCAGTATTCAGAGTAAACGAAATATTTCGAAATATCTCGATTTCCATGGGATTGATTTTTTCATAAATATAATTAAATCTAAGCCTGTAAAAGCTCTTTAAAACCTATTATATGGCAACTCTGAGGGTCGAGTTTTTAGTCGTGGCCCACGCTCCATAGAGAATTGCCCATTCTTCTTTCATCTACGAACATCCCGTCGCTTAACCCTCGCGTGTGATCACTCAAACGGCCGTCACCCCCTACGCATGTATTGCATGCGTTTAATTTGTTGTAGGAGTACGTGCACCTGTTCTCGGCGGAGCAGGAGTGCGCGTGGGTGTCGCACGTGGAGCGGCGCTACGCGTGGCTGAAGCGGCACCTGCTGGCCTTCGAGCAGCACCGCGCCGCGCTCTTCCCGCCGCACTGGGCGCTCAGCCAGCGCATCGCCGCCGCCTTCTGCGAGGTACCACCACCAGCACACCACTGACCCGACACCAAACATGTGCCCGACTAATTGTTAAAACATTTATATATTATAAGATCTTTATACACAGTTTTACAATAAATGATTCTTATTCTATAACCTGCCTCGAAATATGAACGGGGCACACTAATCTGCCCCGAAACATGTGCCCGACAGACTAACCTGCCCCGAAATATTTTATTTTTATTTTATTTTATTTTATTTGGGAAACAAACAGTACAATAAACTTTAATATAGAAACATACAAAAACACATAAACCAGTGAAGTTTCCATCATTAAGTGGCACAGAAGCAGTGAACAGCATTAAACAAAAAAAAAAACTTAATTAAAGTAAGTGAGCAAACTACTATCAGATCAAAATCATAATCATACATAGGCATAATTGAAATCTGACAATTGATTGTTTTAAATTATAAAGATAGTTATGGAATACATTTTACCTAAAATCTATCCATTTTGATTGGCAATGCTTAACGTAACTTCTCTTCGGTATTTGGGCAATCTAATATTAAAAATATCAATATGCAGCAAAATATCATTATAAACCTCGCACACTCTATTCAAAAACATATTCTTTTTATAATTTGTACTGGATGTAGGAGTCCAAAAAGTTTTCTTTTTCCGGGAAGATAAGCGGGGGCAGTAGAGATGTATATTTTCAAGTAAGAATGATGAATCAATTTCATTAGATATAATTTTAAACAGGAACATTTGATCTCTGACAGTGCGACGGTTCTGAAGGCTAATTAGGCTAATTAATGAGCGAGACAGACTAACCTGCCTCGAAACATGTGCGAGACAGACTAACCTGCCCCGAAATATGAGCGGAGCAGACTAACCTGCCCCGAAACATGTGCGGGACAGAGAAAAAACCTACCCCGTGCTTGTTAGAGAGAGAGAGAAACATTTATACAAATCGGCTAACATTGTCCACAAGACTCCTTTACTGTGAGTGCAATACCAATACGCCTGTGGAACTCTCTGCCAGTGGCTGTCCGCGAATCTGCATCTTTAGGTATCTTCAAATCCAAATTATATCATCATAATCATAATCTTTATTTATCTTTAGACATGTCACATGTAACTTAGATACGTCAATAACCATTTTCAATAAATTAAAATTAAATTAAATTTTAAACATAAATATAAATGAAAAATAATAAAAAATAAATTAAATAAATTAAAAATGTCAAATATACAATAGTAATTCATTTCCATAAAAATAATAATTAATCGGTAGGTATGTCATTACAAAATATTTTATCAGTCAAGGCTTCATCACTTTCTATCTATTCAAATTTCTCAACAAAATTGACCAATATATTAGGTATATGTATGTATGTAAATATTAATATGTATGTTATTAATTTAGGTTACGTATTTGGTGTAGGTATAATATTATAAGTATGTTGTTTATTTATTTATTTATTTTTATTGAAGTGAAAACTTCTTTAGCGGCGCTGGGTGGGTAAAAACTTTCAAACTCGCGTCAGGGTCACGTGACGTCGAAAAAGCGTAAGATCTTATTTAATTTTTATACATTGCTCGTAAAACAAGAGACGACAAAAGAACACACTTGCGGTCACGCGACGTATGACTCAAACAATTAAATAGTGTTGTGGCGACATGACGTGACGATGACGTGGCGACATGACGTGACGTGACGATGACGACGAAGCCAACGAAGACACAGACACATTCGCGCTTGCGCGATGACGTGACGATGACGTGGCGACATGACGTGACGTGACGATGACGACGAAGCCAACGAAGACACAGACACATTCGCGCTTGCGCGAATGTGTCTGTGTCTTCGTTGGCTTCGTCGTTGTGTCACATTCGCGCTTGCGCGAATGTGACACAACGACATGACACAATCACAATGACACAGACACATTCGCGCTTGCGCGAATGTGTCATCGTCACGTCACGTCATGTCGCCACGTCATCGTCACGTCATGTCGCCACGTCATCGTCACGTGACGATGACGTGGCGACATGACGTGACGTGACGATGACGACGAAGCCAACGAAGACACAGACACATTCGCGCTTAACAAATGAGGTGGACCAAAAGCAAAAGGGCGATAGGGGAGCTCAATGGCTATCCATATAACCCCCATGTATGTTCAGCGATATTCAGTCGTTCAAAAGTCATTCCCACTTTTATGTTTTTTTTTTTCATTAACATATTTTAGGTTAGATTTCCCAAGTATACCCAAACTATGAAGGCTACAATCGTAATTTTTTTACACCTTGTAGCTTAATAGTAGACCTTTCGTACTGCAATACCAGTTTGAGTCGTTATTTGATTGATTTCCAAATAAAAAATAATCTTTGCAGAAAAATCCGAAACCTGAACTGCCGCGAAAAACTTTAGGAGCAATTAAAAAAAAAAACTTGCTGAATATTTTTTTCCACAACCTATCTTAATAACTTCCTCCATTTATGGAGAAGTTACCCTGAAAATTTCATTAGGCTAGTACAGAAGGATCATGTTAAAAAGTGAACTCATGTGTTGTAAAAGTGCTGAAATCGACGGTTCAATCGACCAACACGATGGTCCGGGCAAGGCTCAGATTGTATGCCACCCCTTCTAATCAATTGCTCTTGGTATATTCTAGCAGCCTCTCGAACGTTTTCTTGAGCTACAACATGACAATAATACATTTCTGCATATCTACGAGGAGAATATGGCATGATACACTAATCGCAAAGTTTGTACAGTCCGTAAACGCGCAGTTTTCGTTTAAGGTGACGGGTATAGCCAAATGCGTGTTTTTGGGGAAACCGAAAACTGTTTTCAGAAAAAGTGATAGCATGTGGAGTTGTGAAACTTATTATTTCCTATAACACATATATTGAACTAGTGTATTGTTACTCAAAATTTGTGCTCTTGGATATAGTTTACTTTTAAATGTAAGTTTAGTACCAACACCTTTTGCAAAAGTGTGGTTTAAGATCCCATTTTTTATGGGTTTGGCAGATTTGTCTGGTACCAAACTCAGCACAGCTATTCTTATGGTTCGTATCTTGTGACTCTAAAGAAAACATTTCTACATTAAGGTGTTTAAAGAAGAAGAAGAGTAGCGCCTTAGGAATTATAAGTGTTTGATTGCTGTGTGCTCGCAAATAAACATAAGGCACTGCTTTAGAGTTTGACTATCCGAACTGTGCGCGGCTCATTATGTGTTTTGCGCCGTTGTCAGCATTTTTGTTGAAATTGAAATTGTGACGTTGCCACGCTGACTGTCTAGAGTTTAACCACCACGGCAAAAACTATGCCGTGTTACAAGTTTAACGTGTGTATAGATATAATAAATAAATAATAAACTTGGAAGTTATTGACATTTTCATTTATTATGAAAAATTTCACCCTACCCGTCGCCTTAAGTAAATTAATCCAAATTCAGACTCCTGAGTAGCCGTACTTTTCACAACCGTAATAAAGATTTAAAAACTAAAACCCGACTAGCAAAAGTTAGGAAGTAAGTTTAACTTTAAAATTTTTCTAACGTTTAACTTTAAAATTAAAACGTTCGAGAGGCTGCTAGAATATACCTAGAGCAATTGATTAGAAGGGGTGGCATACAATCTGAGCCTTGCCCGGGCCATCGTGTTGGTCGATTGAACCGTCGATTTCAGCACTTTTACAACACATGAGTTCACTTTTTAACATGATCCTTCTGTACTAGCCTTATGAAATTTTCAGGGTAACTTCTCCATAAATGGAGGAAGTTATTAAGATAGGTTGTGGAAAAAAATATTCTGCAAGTTTTTTTTTGACGTGACAACGTCTTATAATTTGATAAAGCCGGCTGCACGCACGAAAAAACATGACTCATGAGGCGTTCTGAGGCGTTCTGAGGCGTTCCATGAAGTGCGAGCGAGAGCGCGGAACGAGCGACAAAGAAGCACAATCGGCCTTTGCGTTCGTTGTCACGTTCAACTATCGTCAGTAAACCGACTTTACAGACAACCATTTTTTTAAAATTGCTCCTAAAGTTTTTCGCGGCAGTTCAGGTTTCGGATTTTTCTGCAAAGATTATTTTTTATTTGGAAATCAATCAAATAACGACTCAAACTGGTACTGCAGTACGAAAGGTCTACTATTAAGCTACAAGGTGTAAAAAAATTACGGTTGTAGCCTTGATAGTTTGGGTATACTTGGGAAATCTAACCTAAAATATGTTAATGAAAAAAAAAACATAAAAGTGGGAATAACTTTTGAACGACTGAATATCGCTGAACATACATGGGGGTTATATGGATAGCCATTGAGCCCCCCTATCGCCCTTTTGCTTTTGGTCCACCTCATTTGTTACACCCTGTATAAAAAAATTCATCGCCCAAAAAACTGTTTAACAAAAAATAATATCTCTTTTTATTCTATCCTAATTACTAAGTTCTTATACCAGGCCTTTCTCTAGAATATAGACTGCCTTTCTTGATTATCTAGAATCTAGATGATGTTGTATTTATTAAAAAAGTAAATAAAATATTTCATAAATACAAAATTATTAATGAATAATATAAATTATTTTACATGTTATTTTAATGTACAATCCAACAGATAACTCGGGACGAGTTGAGTAAGATAATGTCTGCGCGCCGCAACGAACTGGACGTGAAGTTACTTCTGTACGCCATACAGAAGACATACAACTTCGAACTACTACTGCACAAGAGGTTTGTCGGTGAGTCGCACTTTCAGTAGTGGTAGAGCTTTGGGGAGGTACTACTTTACTAAACAATGATGTTCATAGTTGTTTATTTGTAGTGACTGAAAATATGAAAGGTGGCGGTAATAAAAAGTCCAGGCTCTTAAATCTTTGTCTGATTATAATTCCTCTGTAAATTGACTAGAATTCAGGAACATAATATTCTAGCAGAAGTTACTCAATAATTATCAAATTAAGTTTAGTTTAGAGCCTAACGTGGACTTCGTTTCATAGACTTTTATTGGACTCTCGCTAGCCGTTTTTAGTCTTTTGTTATCATTATTTCAGGCAACAACGGTACAAAATTACAAAGCGAAATTATTACGTAAATAGTTACTTTGCATTACAACAACAAATAAAATGTTGATAATTTATTAGATAAGAGTTATTTTTAAGCAGTCATTCAGCAAACTGCATCCAAAAAAATTGTATTTTATATAACTATGTACAAATGAGGATTGTGCTCAAGATTATCCTAGCGTTGTTCCAAAACGCAACGATAGCGCGTTCTAATCGACTAGTGGCGACATCTAGTTTGAATTCTGTCAAACTGTAGCCACTAGTTATCTTTTATACTTTTATTATCAAAAATGTAAATGTATAGCTAGAAATAAATAATAAACATTTAAAATTTGTATTTATTTGATTGTGTTCTGGTGTGAAGGGTATGGATGCCGGTGCAAGCATAATAATGTGTTTTTTTTTTCTTTTTTCAAAATATATTATAACACTAAATGCTGTTCACGCCCTTATATATAAAACACATAATAAGTTACTACCAATTAAAGTTTGTAGCAATTAATAATTAATTTATCATTAAAAAAAATATATGATGATATTTTTTAGATTTTCCTAAGCGTAAATAAATTACAGATAACATTTATAGTTGAAAGATAAATATTGTTTTCCAGGTACGGACCTAGGAACTGAGGCTCAGATCACTCCTTCAGAGAAAGGGAACGAATTCGAAGATGATTCTAAAGATGTAAGTACATTGTGTAGCAGTAGTACACTAGTACAGTATATTGGATCGGTTGTACTACTCATGTTCAAACTCCGTGATAGCTTATTGTACTTTTATTTCCTGTTGTTCGTGTTTTTTTATTACGAATGTTGTGCATGCCTGTAATTTGCACACATTGTATAGTATAAGTTAGCCTGTAAGTGATCAATATATATCAATAAAATGTTAACTGTATGTGCTGTTGGCGTTGCTTATAAATAAATAGATACATAAATAAATAACTTCCTTTGCGCGATCTAGTATCTGCCAGCGCCATCTGTTGGTGTGTTGCGTAGACTAGGCTGCAGTTTATCATGTAGCGAGACAGATGGCGCTACTATAATGTTAGTTTACTTATGTTCAAACTCCGTGATATGTAACTGCGTTTGCGCCATCTGTTGGTGTATTGCGTAGACTAGGCTGCAGTTTATCGTGTAGTTAGATAGATTGCGCTAATACGTTGGTTGTGCAGTGGACCGCGGGGGCGGGGGCGGAGGGCGCGTGGGCGGGGCGCGTGGGCGCGTGCTTCGAGCCGCACCTCTCGCTCTACATCAACAGCCTCGACTCCAACCTCAGGCAACTACTCGACACATTCATACAGGTCAGTCGACACATCTGTACTGTTATAGAACTGTAACTAACTTCTTGCATCAAGTACGCTAACGAGGGTCAGCGTAGTCACTCTTGATGCAAGTGAAAGATATTTTGGTCCTAAATACATAAATATATCCACATTCGTGTATTTAAATAAATTAAATAAATGTAAATGTAACATGTTATATTATACTTGCAGGACGCGAAAGCCCCCCCGGCGGCCCCGGGGGCGGTGGGGGCGGTGGGCGGTGGGGGCGCGGGGGCCGTGCTGTCGTCGTGCGCGGATCTGTTCCTGCTGTACAAGAAGTGTCTCGTACAGTGCGCCCGCCTCACTAGAGGAGACCCTATGATCGGTAATTATGACTATTATAACAACTATTAGTCATTATATAATTACAGGCGTCACAGCTCATGCACCCATGCACAGGTCGTGGGTTCGATCTCCACCGACAACAAACATTTGTGTGATAAATAATAATGTTTGTTCTGTGTCTTGGTCTTGGTAGTAAGTTTGCCGCGCTGAATAGCAATACTGGTACGCTGGGCCAGATACTCACCAGCCCTCGGGTCGCGCGTCGACAACACTGGACGCCCAGAAATAATTTAGAAAGTAATAATTGTTTGGTACGTGCAGAGTTGTCGGGCGTGTTCCAAAAGTACCTCCGCGAGTACTGCAGCGCGGTGCTCTCGCCGGCGCTGCCCCGTCCCGCTCACACGTCGGCGCTCTCGCTCGCACTCGCGGGCGGCGCGGGCGCGGTGCCGGCGCTCGTCTCCAACCTGCACACGCTGCTCAACGACAACGCGCACGCGGACGCCAGGTACGCACGCACTACTCACTAAAGTACTGCCCCGTCCCGCTCACACGTCGGCGCTCTCGCTCGCACTCGCGGGCGGCGCGGGCGCGGTGCCGGCGCTCGTCTCCAACCTGCACACGCTGCTCAACGACAACGCGCACGCGGACGCCAGGTACGCACGCACTACTCACTAAAGTACTGCCCCGTCCCGCTCACACGTCGGCGCTCTCGCTCGCACTCGCGGGCGGCGCGGGCGCGGTGCCGGCGCTCGTCTCCAACCTGCACACGCTGCTCAACGACAACGCGCACGCGGACGCCAGGTACGCACGCACTACTCACTAAAGTACTGCCCCGTCCCGCTCACACGTCGGCGCTCTCGCTCGCACTCGCGGGCGGCGCGGGCGCGGTGCCGGCGCTCGTCTCCAACCTGCACACGCTGCTCAACGACAACGCGCACGCGGACGCCAGGTACGCACGCACTACTCACTAAAGTACTGCCCCGTCCCGCTCACACGTCGGCGCTCTCGCTCGCACTCGCGGGCGGCGCGGGCGCGGTGCCGGCGCTCGTCTCCAACCTGCACACGCTGCTCAACGACAACGCGCACGCGGACGCCAGGTACGCACTTAATACGAACATCATCATTCCCCTGCCCTTATTCGCCTCATACGCCCTCATACGCTTGATACGCCCTCATACGCCTCATACGCCTTCATAGGCCTCATACGCCCTCATACGCCCTCATACGCCTCATACGCCCTCATACGCCCTCATACGCCCTCATGCACCCCTCTCATACGCTCGTCACTCAAAAAAGTGACCACTGTGTGACCAGGTCACTTGTTTGTGTGACAGGCGTCACAGCTCAGTTGGTAGTTGCTCTATTTCTCACGTATATGAAATGAAATTGTAAATTTATTTGACAACATATATAACGTTCCAGATACACAAAACAGGAGATATCCAAAATAACGAGCGTCATCACAACCTCGGAGTACTGTCTCGAGACCACGGTGCACCTCGAGCACAAACTCAAGGAGAAAGTACTGCCCTCTCTCGTCCACAAGATAGACCTCACGCCCGAGCAGGATCTCTTCCACAAGATCATCTCCAACTGCATCCAGATGCTGGTGCAGGACCTCGAGCTGGCGTGCGAGCCGGCGCTGCAAGCCATGACCAAGATATCGTGGCTGCACTTCGACACCGTCGGCGATCAGAGCTCCTACGTCACTCAAATCGTGATGCATCTCAAGAACGCCATCCCGAACCTGCGAGACTCCCTCTCCAGTTCAAGAAAGTACTTCACTCAGTTCTGCATCCGTTTCGCGAACTCGTTCATACCCAAGTTCATTCAGAACGTGTACAAGTGCAAGCCCATCGCGACTGTCGGCTCGGAGCAGTTGTTGCTAGACACGCACATGTTGAAGACGGCGCTGTTAGAGCTGCCATCTCTCGGCTCGGATGTGAAACGTCCCGCGCCCGCGACTTACAGCAAGGTCGTCGTCAAACTCATGACGAAGGCCGAAATGATCCTAAAGCTGGTCATGGCTCCTTTAGACGGGAACTTGGAAGGATTCGTGACGCAATTCGTCCAGCTACTGCCGGAGTCCACGCTCGCAGAGTTCCACAAAGTTTTAGATATGAAAGGTGCGAAACTATCTAAGGTTCAGATGGCGGCTTTGGACGCTAGTTTTAAGGAAAAAACTAAAGTAGATGCTAATTAGATCCATTTAGAGGAGAATACAAGTAATCAACGGTCGGTGACTATTAGATATATTTATGTGAAAACGTATTAGTATTTGTATTATTCTGCTTCAATAATTTACTTTATTTATTTTGTGATCAAAATTAACATTCCTCTGATTGGTTATACCTACCTACCTAATTTATAAAATAAATTTTTAATTGAATTTGGTACTTTATGATATCCCCTATGTGATAAGTTTTACAATCTAGAAATTGAGTACAATCATAAAAGCACTACATAATACTTTTGTACAATGTAGGTAGTCTATGTAGGTAGAGGCTCCATCCTCTCTCACTCCCACAGAAAACCTATGGCTTATGCTGAGTGGTGGCCTTTTTGCACATCAATTTGGTGTAAATTGTTTCTAAATGTATGTTTAAATGGTCTAAATAATCGTGTACTATCTATTCTATTCAAAAGAAAATATTGCCCTTGAGACTTGCTTTTTATGCTACTCAACAATAGATGACGCTGCCGAGGCAGACTTGTTGAAGACAGCTTTTTTTTTACTGGAACATACATGACGGACATATCTGACAGATATGTCAGATGTTCCTACTCCATTTACTGTCAGTGTCATTTTGACGTGCGTCGATAAACAACACATCACATTTGCTAACTTTTCATTTCAGTTTTTAATCTGCCATCAAGTTGAGAGTGTGTCCGCGCTCGTCGCAATGAGATACTCGCCCACATAAATAAAG
Source organism: Ecliptopera silaceata (assembly GCA_932527185.1). Lineage (NCBI taxonomy): Eukaryota > Metazoa > Arthropoda > Insecta > Lepidoptera > Geometridae > Ecliptopera > Ecliptopera silaceata. Next base: position 144,717 of record OW052217.1, on the reverse strand, counting down.
TGTTCAGTTTATAAGTCAGTGTAATTTGTAAAGTGCAGTGACCATGGCGCGCCTTACCGAAGAAATGGTGATCGCTCGATCCAAGCAGTCTGATCTTTCGGCTATAAAGAAACTAAACTGTTGGTGAGTAACTCCTCGCTTGAAGTACTAGAACTAGGGCTAGCGTGGATAATAGCCTCGGCTATACATTCAAATGAGTAGAATGTAGAAAATAGTCTTCAAAGATATCATAAGCTTTCAAGTCTTGGATGCTAATGCTTTGTGAAATCGGCGACAATGCTGCAACGAAGCGGAACTTAGACTCGTCTGGACGCAATCATCACATTCACGCTAAATAAATTAGATAAGTCGGGTCTAACCACTTGTTTCACATCATAATTACATCTAACAGCTGTTCTGTATAACTTTTCTAAACTTTGTTTGGGTTTGGATAATGTAGTGATGTTCTATATAAACACTATTCTTATTAAAATATTTTTTAAATCAACAATCATACTTAAAGTTGAGTATAATAACCAGATTTCTTTATTTATATTAATGCTGATGCCGGTGACTTTGTCTTGCTAAAAACAATTCACACATCTTTATAATTATATCCTGTGTGATATTCTGATACATAAACTACATTGCTGTAAAGTTTCATTCAAATCCATTCAGTAGTTTTATGTGAAAGAGTAACAATCATACATCCATACACAATTATAATACATATTAGGAGGATAGTATAAGTTTTTTTTTCTCTTTGTTTAGTAAGTATAATTAAATAGAATATAATATAACTTTATTGTACACCATAAAAGAAATACAATGAGACAAACAATTAAAAATAGGACGTACAATAGGTGGTCTTATCGCTATAAGCGATCTCTTCCAGACAACCTTTGGATGGACAGAAAACATTCGATTATACAGAACGGGGAGCGCACATAAAAATAAATACACACAGATTATTTATAAATAATATGCTTTAACTACTAGGATATTTAGTAGGTTCGGCATCTAAATCCTCACAACATGCTCATTACTCGCCTCATTACACCGATGACCTCGAGGTTCTGTAATCATGAGTCAATAGGATTTGTCATTCAATGATGTACTCATGCACTGTCTAATTTGTTTACTATTGTGTAGATAAGGAGATTTATTTATTGGTCTTACTTTGTATTAACTATTTTTAATCTAAACAAGAACAAGGGCATAACAATATTTTCATATTTATAGCAAGTTTTAGTTATAACGATAGTAAGACTTCTTTTTATTATTGTTATATTTTGGGTAAACTCTTATTGAAGTTAAAAATAATGTGTATGTTTAGCTCAGATATAGTATAACATCTATGTAATAAACATTTAACTTGTACTTTTACTTTCTAAAACACTAAAATTATGTAAACACACTAATATATTATAGTTAAATTAATAAAACTATTTCTCATACTGTAGTAGCAGAAACTTTTTGGTTATACTGTGTCAGTGTAAATATCTAATTTATAGGTATCAGGGATTTAAAAAGGTGAAAAATATAATTTGAATGGATGGATGTATGTTTGATACTCTTTCACGCAAAAATTAATTATCATTTATAATTTACAAAAATATTGTGCGAATTTTCGAAAATATAACGATAGCAAGACGAAGTCGCTGACACCAGCTAGTTGAAGATAAAGATACATTTATTGGACAAATATAATTCAATTGGTAGCGCCTTTAAGCCTCAGCTAGGTTTGACTAGACACTAGCATCTCAGAAACGTATTAAGTATAATAATTGAACTAATGAGTACCTATATTCTATCACCACTCTAGTTTACTCTGTATTCTATCACCACTCTAGTTTAGTACAGAAACTAGAGTGCTGATAGAATATAACGTACAAGCTTTGCCTATTTTTTTACTTGTACTTCCTAACCCAACTTAATATACCCGAACGCATTTCACTACGCCGAACAGCTTCCATTTTGAGTACCTACCATTAATCAGAACAAGCAAACAAGCCTACTTACGCTGTATTTCCAATACAAAGGAGGCTTATTAGCATTAAGATTTGGCTGTAATTATTTCCATGTTGCGTTCAAGGGCATTGTGAGACACTCTTGCCTTATATGGAGGCTGCGGTTGGGGCCTGAGACTCGTGGCCCGTGGGCGGCTCAAGGTACTGCCTTGGAGATATTTGATGACGCGTCTCTGGCATCATGACATGAACCACTATTATAGACCTTTCTCGGCTTACGTGAAATAAATAGTCACGGACATTTCACACATCACACTTTAGTCCTAAACTATTCAAAGCTTGTACTAACGAGATTGCTGATTATTTGTAAATTACATATGTGCTAAAATAGACTACATAGTGCAAACACAGAGCAAACATCAATGTTCATCACACGAATGCAAGGTACAGTCACGAGCATTAATTTGGGACCCTTTTCCATTAAATGTTGTTAGAACATTCGTAATGCAATAAGGTCGAAACTTCAGTATGACGTATGACATACGTTAGAATATTAGCACTAAATAACGTCAGTTTGCCACACGATATTCAACCTTAGGTGGGTCCCAAATTAAAACTCGTGACTGTACCAAGCGTGATAAATATTGATAATACTTGGAATAAAAACAAACCTACACTATCCGATCAGGTCTAGGTAGTAATTATTATAAAAACAACTTGATGGGAGCTTGTGAAGAATACTTATTCAAACGACATTCCGATATTCACAGGACACTTGGTGCAATACCAAACAGAAAAACATGTTTAATTCGAGAGATATATAGGTAGTTGTATTGAAAACTTTCTGGTTTTAAAATTGATATTACGTCTAAAGTCAAAGAATCTGTATTCACTAAAATAATGCAGATCAACCTTCTTTTGTATTTGTATAACCCTCTAGATTCTCTTTCTTGAAGAAATAAGATATTTTTACAAAGAAGCAAAAAGGAATATAATATCACGGTTAAAATATCTCATTTTAATATAGTCCAACAGAATGTTCAAATTATATATTTTTCTTTTTCATCCCCGCTAGCTCAATGGGGCGAACGGGAGAAATATTTCTTTATACATTTTAAATTTTTAAACATTGTAAAACTTTCATGTTAAAAATTGAAGTCATCATCATCAACCTATAGCAGTCCAGTGCTGGACGTAGGTCTCTCTGCAGACGCGCCACTGAGCCCGGTCTTCGGCTCTTCTCATCCAGTTTTTGCCAACTACACACCGTACGACGCCGAAGGGCGTCATGCACTACGCTTGCCTAAACGCGGTCTCCACTCCAGTATCCGTTTGCTCCAACGATTGTCGGAAACGATTGTCCAAAAATTGAAGTAATATCAGTGTAAATATTAGCTTTTACCTATTGAATGTATCTAGGCCACCCGGTACGCGACCTTACCCTAATTGCAGGGTATCATGGTCCAATTTGGGGTAATTATTATTGAAATTGATGGTGGACGGTTTGTTTAATGATACATGTGTTTTCTAAATAAAACTACAAAGTATAGTCATGTCGGGTTTATGATCATCATCATGGTATAATGATAAGTAGAACCTAAAGTCTTTTTAATTAGATTGTCTAGCTGTGTGTCACCTTGCCTATTCGACTTAAAATGCCGAACGATGCGTTACTTGATGCATTGAATGAATAATTATAATAATACTGTTTTGCACTCCAACAAAACAGTTATTATGTGTGTGAGAAACACACAGCATTGTTAATATATATGAAGAAGCAATTTTCAAGATCTTACCTTATATCAAGCGTTTAGTATGGCATTTCTTATCAAACCTGTCAACTCTTCAATCTTTCATCTGTCGGCGAAGCTGAGGAGTCTCCGCTGCTGAGTTATCTGTGGTCTCATAGTATTCTTCATAACACCAGCAAGAAGCTTGCTCCAATGCTGTGTGTTTCTCACACACATAATAACTGTTTTGTTGGAGTGCAAAACAGTATTATTATATGTGTTTCTAAACACACAGCATTGTTAATATATATGAAGACCTGTTTGTTATCTGCTGGTGAAAGATTTAGTTAGAAAATGCTATGTGAAATACCTTTAAAAATAACATAACTGTAGGTATTTTTAAAATTAAATTAAATTCTGCTGCTATAATCCAGTACAATAAATTTGTAAAATAAAATTTAAAATTCTTTGGGATCCAAAAACTATATTGAACTAAAAAGGCCTTAAATTAAACAGAAAACTTATCCTTTAAAAAGGGCCCTCAATAAAAATCAGTCCCAAGAATAAATAAATAATTAAGCTTTCAGCTTAGTCAAACTCCAACTTTTTGTATTAACTCATGTCAGACTTCTTTGAATACATACAATCAAATGTGATCAACTAATTATTGAAATGAGAATTTATTCTGTGTCTGATTCTTACAAATGGTAAATGATTAACATTTAAGTAAGTTAATTTCTGCTAAATGACAGAAAAAATGTTTGGGTATGTGGGTACTTCTCCAATGATCTCTACCTGAAATATCTCAATATAGACCTCTATATATTCCTACATATATATGTATATATATTATTTTTCATTTTATATAAAACATTGTAAGGCAAATTCTGATTTTATACTGCCCTAGCTAGGTACTAAGTCGTTTATTTAGATCCATATGCAAATTGAATTTATCCAATTAGCTATCATTGTACAGGTAACTGGTCTGGACTTTAAAGAGACTAATATTAATAATTTAGTTATCTCAACTACATCAGAACCTATTTATCAGTGATTCATAATAATGTCTTTATTATTACCTGTTCAACAAGACACTATCTTGTTTTGAGTCAACTTAAAGCCACAGCAATATTTCATTCTGTATCTCATTAATTTTTAATTTATCTGCAGATTGATACAAGAATGTTAGGTCTTGAATATAACCAGACCAGACTCAACAAATAATACTAAAAGAATTGTTATTCTTCTAGCTGCATCAAATATGTATTTGGAAATGGAGTATTTTTTGGGCCAGTTGAAAAGTAAGACAGTAGGTATAGTTAGTGCCCTTAGAGAACACATGTATAATAATATGTTTTTAGAAAATATACATAATAGCAACAAAGAAATTCTTTGATATCTTTGCAGTTTAAATACTTGAGTATGTGCAAACTTATGTAAGAGTTCCAAATAGTATAATGGAAATAAATGTTGTCTCTACTCGCAAGTTTGTCCCTAAGGTTGTTACAGCTAGGCCAGGAATCTAGCTACATTATTACTCTGGTCGCGTGGAACTGGCACCTAGAATCACCCAGCATGCAAGACGATTCCAAACGATTCTTGTGATTTTACTGAATAAAGTAATTTTGACTTCGACTTTGACTCTGCATAGTTCTAAGTTTCAAACTTGTATTCTCACACTGTATAATATAGCTCCCAATTGGGGCTGTAGGTATGTGTTGAGAGCGTTGATTTTGTCAACCCCAAGAGATATTTTTCTATTAAAATAAAAAATCAATGCCTGATCACCCCCCCCCCCCCCTTGTTTTTCTATGCTACAAGCTCTAGCTTTATCACTTGGGCAGAGGTGAGGTCTGTTAGGTTGTTGTTCAGGCTTTTTATTGGCAGTGGTGGGCTAGACCCGCGCCTTCAAGTCTGCTAGCTAGAAACGTTCTGTCCACTGACATGACTTTTATCACTATGGCTATATACCTTGACGAATCTAGATAATGTAGAAGCTGCTGAATCAGGTTTACTGGTGGGAACACCCAAGCCAGTTTGAAATTCCAAGGATGACTGAATGCGTTCAAAATTTTGACTGATCTGTCTCTCGAGCCCCATGTCACGTAGAGGTTACAACAGCAGTTTTCTCGACGCGAACCAGTCTATATATGGAGCGCCTCAGATTCTGAATACGGCCTCCAAAGCCGGGGGCAGCAAGTACCATACCGGTACCAGATGATTGCTGAAACGGGCTACGACAGCAGCTATTCTCTATATAGAGTACCCCAGATTTTGAATATAGGCCTCCGAGGCCGGGGGTAGCAATGGATGATTTCTGAAACGGTCAAGCCAGCAACCTTTCTATATGTTTGGAGTACCCCATTCTGAATATGGCCAGTGAGGCCGGGGGAGCAAGTACTTTTACAGTACTGGTTGACTACTGAACAGGTAACGACAACAGCTTTTCTTTCTTGGAGTAAATCAGTCATATTAGGTGGAGCGCCCCAAATTCTGAACACAGCCTCCGAGGCCGGGGGCAACAAGTACCATTCCGGTACTGGATAATTGTTGAACAGGCGGTTGGCTATACCTCCCCGGGAGATAGGCCGCCGGAAGAGTGATATTCAATCATTCGCTTAGCTCCAGTATTGTCATCAGTTCGAGTAGGGTTAACGATCTAGATCCACTTATCGTTTCTTTTCCTTGCTACGAGTGTTCTGTTATCAGATTATACCTGACTGTGTCTCTTCCGCAGAGAACTACTGTGGCAACTTATGGCTCTATGCACTGTATACAACTCCTTGCATCTGAGTGTCAAAATCAATGGCGTACAACCCGCCTGTAAGGTACCTCTCGCGAGGGTAAGCGCCCCAGCCAGCATCCGCTGCGCTGAGGTCTTGCTTATTGTGCCAAACCACTCTTTATGTAGCTTTGTATGTTGTGGTCCACTGCGTTGCACTGTTGTACTGGGCAGGGCAAAAATAGTTTTAATCTTGTCTTGTATTAATTAAACTTGCTTAAAAACCTTGTTGTTTGATGTCTTCTCATTTGAGTGGTAAGGTTTGACATGTTAGGTGGCCCTTATAAGCTCTGTATTTCTCTTAGAGTATAAAAACTTCGGAAAATACGCCTCTTTATGTAAATAGGTTGAGTTTGAGTCGGTGCTGACTAATTAAGATAATTGGTGGACCAGTCCAAGTACTACAAAGTTCCTACAGTCTCAAAGACCAGAGTTGCGATTTAACGCTGCCTTGACTCTTAGTCTATGCTTTGCCTGGCCATATGGCGCTGCGTTGTCTTGTTATTTGATACTTCTTGACTTGTCTCTTCTTCTTATTCGTGTCACTATTGACAGAGTGGTTGCGGTTTTCATGAATTAATATTCTTGCCTGGACTTGTAATGATACAATAATCTAGATATGAGTATATGTACTAAGGGTTGCACTACCCTGGCTCATAGAACCTCTGCAATGGCGGAAAGGTTTTGTTGGCCAATGAGAGGCCAATAAGAAGATGGCTTGGTTGTTGAATGAGACAATAAAAAAGTAAGCTTGTTTGATGTCTATCTTAGTCATCCAATCACTATCTAGTAGCTACATCTGTCAAAGACATCAATTGAAAATGTTTATAAATACCATCCAAAATAGGATGTACCTTTCTATGAAACTCTTTTTTAAGAACCTTTGGGAAAGAAAACTGGAGTCCAAGATTGTATGTTTTACTATTATCTCTATTTTATAAGTACTGAATTACAGCTTTCATCTCGGATGAAATTTTTGTTTCAAAATTCTTTAACAAATTTGGTGAAGGTATAGAAGATATATCATTCAGAATGGAATGTGTTTCCTACTTACTTCATTACAAATAAAATATTTTTTACCAAACTAAATCTGCTTCGCTGCAAACAGTCAATTTAGTTTATCTGTACTAAGTATTGCTGTGTATCAGCTGAAAATGCAATTATTAGCTTTTGTACATTTGCAAATGCACTCATTCAAGTTAAAAGCATATGGACTATACTTTTATTTTGTTTGTAACCTGAACTAGACCTGATCTTTTGGCTCCTTATCGTTCATAAACTTCTATGTATATAGGTATACTTGATTTTTCCAGTTATTGAATAACTGCCCGGCTGTAAAGTTTGCCGACTAAATAGAAGCTCAATACAAGAGGGTAACTCTCCTAAAATATTTATATAACTTTCATTAAACTGGTTATCATATTCTATGCCAAATAGTCCTGTTATAATTTTATATTCTTTATTATTGGACAAAACTAAATGTCCTTGGAGTAGGTAATGCATGTTATGCAACGCCTTCCAAATTTTACAAAGGAATGCTATTTACTTTTAAAACTTATCAACCTTTTTAAGCCTTCCTTACATATACTATCATGTTTTTTATTGAATTTTGTGTTTTAAAATATGTTATTAGAAATAAGCTCGTTCTAGACTACTAGGGTCAAGACGGCTGTGTCTGTTCCGATATTAATTATGTCAGATGGATACCTGATCATGGTATCTGGATAGATACAGTTAATGTATCAAACATGGAACCAATCTACTGATCACGTCTAGTGTGCCCTGTGTACTTACGGTGATTATTGGCGGCGGTGCAACGTACCCTACTTCATCTTTCTGAAGAAGGAGGCACTGCGTGATTCTTCTAGAGCTAACAGAACGCTCTTACGAAACAGCGTCAGTCGTCACACACAATCACACAAACAACTGAAATTCGTTTATTTGACCATAGCTCTGGTCTTGGACGGTTTGTTTAATGATACATGTGTTTTCTAAATAAAACTACAAAGTATAGTCATGTCGGGTTTATGATCATCATCATGGTATAATGATAAGTAGAACCTAAAGTCTTTTTAATTAGATTGTCTAGCTGTGTGTCACCTTGCCTATTCGACTTAAAATGCCGAACGATGCGTTACTTGATGCATTGAATGAATAATTATAATAATCAGTGTAAATATTAGCTTTTACCTATTGAATGTATCTAGGCCACCCGGTACGCGACCTTACCCTAATTGCAGGGTATCATGGTCCAATTTGGGGTAATTATTATTGAAATTGATGGTGGACGGTTTGTTTAATGATACATGTGTTTTCTAAATAAAACTACAAAGTATAGTCATGTCGGGTTTATGATCATCATCATGGTATAATGATAAGTAGAACCTAAAGTCTTTTTAATTAGATTGTCTAGCTGTGTGTCACCTTGCCTATTCGACTTAAAATGCCGAACGATGCGTTACTTGATGCATTGAATGAATAATTATAACATAAATTACTCCACTAAAAGCACATTATTTTTTTATTTATTTTTTTTATTCTAATTTTTAAGGAACTTTAGTCGATGGCCGACTATGCCAGTTCCATCGTGCCCTCACGGTATTAAATCTTATTTAACTTAAACATTATTTCTAAAAAGCCCATATATGGAGCGGTAGATTAAAAAAAGCACATTATAAATGAAGTAATGTTCAAGTAATAAGGTAGCGTACCAAATAATTCCGAATATCATAGCGCATAGTAGCAATTTGGAAAACTACCAGTTTACACAAACAACTACAATTTAGATAATTTCTGGAGCAAGACACGGAATAAGAAAATTGAGTTCACCTTCAAATAAAACAGCTGCTACTGAAACGACATGAGCGGAAGGAGTAAGAGCCAAGATGGCTGATAAAGGAAACCAAATCATTCCGGCTGCCGGTTTCTTGTAAACTCTGTTCGTCACACAAACATTTGCTTTGGGGTGGGAATCGAAATCACACCCCACAGCATGGAAGGCAGAGCTACTACCAACTGAGCTGTGACGCCTGTCGAAATATAAGTATTCTATCAGCAGTCTCATTGTACAAGGTTTGCTGACTTTGGGACTAGAGTATGATGTCTGAAATGTCCGTGAATATTTAATTCATTAATAGCGGAGGACTTGGTTCTAAAGTAGATGATGATGAGTTGACCTTCAAGGTGGCTGTGACCATATAGGATGGTGACTTGTGAGTCAGGACTCAGGAGCCAGTGACCTCACGGCACCAATTGAAGGCAATTGGGCCCTCAGCCTTGACGCTGTGCATCATGATTCACCGGCAGTCGGCAGTCGGCAGTCGGCACTAAGTCATTCACCGGCAGTCGGCACTAAGTCAAGTTTATCTTGACGCTATGTATTTTAATGAAACTTTACTATAATGTACTCAGAATAACACATTGGCTATAGCTTATAAAGATATTGTGCGAATTGTCAAAAATATAGGAAGTCGCGGACTACAGCGGACTAGCGCGGACATGAATAAAAGAAAATTCTATATTGCACACCTTAAAACTAAGTAATAAAGAACAGGCATACAGATAAAAAAATAGAATCAATAAATGTACAATCTGCGGTCCTATCGATAAATGAGCGATAAACTAAAATATTCCTTCGTATATGATTTTTACCATGGTATTCACCATAACTTTTATCGGTAGATTGATGGGATCTACCAATGTTCCGTTTGACAAAGTAAGCGAACGACAATCGATGTGTACTGCAGACACACCACACCGCAGTACACATCTATTGCATTATTTATTTTTATTTATTTAATTTTTTAGTGCACAAAATTTTACAAAAATTATACAAAGGGCGAACTTAATTATTATTGTGGCACGCGACTGGCATCCATTCGACACGGACCTGTCACGTCACGTCATCACTCTTGTCCTAACAGTGGACTAGGTATGTAGCGTGATCGTATCCGCTTGCATCCCACTTCTTCTTCTTCTATCGTGTCAATGCTACAACTATTTTGTTGTAGCATCGTTATGGAAAGATTAGCCAGACTAGACACTGCTTTACCGTGCATCCCACTGGGTCGATATTATTTATTTATTCATTAACAATATACTAAACATAGATACATGATATACTAAACACCGCACTAAATGTAATTGTTTAACAACTTTCACAGCGGGGTCATGATTCGAATCGAACAGTTACCTACTAATAGTCCAGTCAAAATAGACATTCCAGCTTGCATTAATTCCCAACAAGCTGGATTTTTGTACAGGCCTTGAATACGTCATTACAAATGATATGTCAAAAGTCCCCATCGATCCCGCTTGTGCGTTGTTTTTTATTCGAGGTCAAAGGTCATGAATTTGCATTTTTTGCGTATATCTCTGAAACAACGAAAGCCATTGAAAAGTGGTTCAGGCAAAGTTTGTACATCGTAAAATTGTCTACAAAAATACCTCAACACTTTTCTTGTACAAAGCATCGCTTTCGAGATATGGTGACTTTAGACCGCAGGAAAATCGACGAAGATGCTGCGTTTTTTTCATTTCAGCCGTTTTATCTGCTTCATTGCCACAGAACAAACAGTATTTCTTGAAATTTACTGAAAGGGGTGATGGGTTCGATGGGTTAGTCCTCCTCCGAGGTAATGAATCGTCTTTTTGTTTCAAGAAATACGGTTCGTTCTATGGCAATGAAGCAGATAAAACGGCTGAAATGAAAAAAACGCAGCATTTTAGTAGATTTTTCTGCGGTCTAAAGTCACTATATCTCAAAAGCGATGCTTTGTAGAAGAAAAGTTTTGAGATATTTTTGTAGACAATTTTAGGATCTACAAACTTTGTCGGAACCATTTTTCGATAGCTCTCGTTTATGACTTTTAAACGCAAATTTATGACTTTAACCTGGGTATTTGCGTTTTTTGCGTATATCTCTGAAACAACGAAAGCTATCAAAAAATGGTTCCGACAAAGTTTGTAGATCGTAAAATTGTCTACAAAAATATCCCAACATTTTTCTTCTACAAAGCATCGCTTTTGAGATATAGTGACTTTAGACCGCAGGAAAATCTACTAAAATGCTGCATTTTTTTCATTTCAGCCGTTTTATCTGCTTCATTGCCATAGAACGAACCGTATTTCTTGAAACAAAAAGACGATTCATTACCTCGGAGGAGGACTAACCCATCGAATCCATCACCCCTTTCACTAAATTTCAAGAAATACTGTTTGTTCTGTGGCAATGAGGCAGATAAAACGGCTGGAAAGAAAAAAACGCAGCATCTTCGACGATTTTCCTGCGGTCCAAAGTCACTATATCTCGAAAGCGATGCTTTGTACAAGAAAAGTGTTGAGGTATTTTTGTAGACAATTTTACGATGCACAAACTTTGCCTGAACCACTTTTCAATAGCTTTCGTTGTTTCAGAGATATACGCAAAAAATGCATATTCATGACCTTTGACCTCGAATAAAAAACAACGCACAAGCGGGATCGATGGGGACTTTTGACATATCATTTGTAATGACGTATTCAAGGCCTGCACAAAAATCCAGCTTGTTGGGAATTAATGCAAACTGAAGTCATAATTTTAGTCTATTTTGACTGGACTATAAGACACTTTTTGAAACAATGAATAATTTGGGATGATTTAAATAATAAAATAAATAAATAATGCGATTTGGGAGAGACCTACGTCCAGCAGTGGACTGTCTGATGATGAAATTATCTTATAATATTGGAGTTTTTTTTTTTAACATTAGGTGCGTCATCTGCTCATTCCATCTATAAAAAAGGTTGCTCGATCCTTTTACCAACTGCAAGAATAATCCTTCGCACAGCACGTCCATCTAAGATGATCATTCTCAGACATCAATAAGAAAGTGAAGAAAACTACGTTATTTTTGTAACGTAGTTTTCTTCACGACAAAAATAGAACTAACAAGCTTCTTATCCCTCGCTGAAATATATCCGAACACCGCGACACATAACTTTATATCACAATAATTCCTAACAAGGTTCAACATCCCCATTCAGTGCCAAACCGCCCCCTCCTGATCCCAGCAGCGCGCTACATAAAAAGGTAAAGTCGGTGCCTAACGTACTGGTTTACTACCAATCAATATTACCGCAGAATCTTTGTAACAGGTGGATTTTATCCCAGCTTTTTTAAGCACATCCTATTTTTACAAAGAAGTTTTCAGATAAAACAGTAAAAAAAAATACCGCGCTTCTGTTGTTAAAACCGCGTAACTCGTGTAAATTCGAAATTATTTTAAATCAATTCCTGCTACTGGTTAATATATCTACATCTACACAAATATCATCTGTATTTTTATGTGTGAACTCAATAATTACTGCACCGATTTTAAAAATTCTTTTACCATTAGAAAGCTACGGTCACCCTGCGTAACATAGGCTAACATATTTATTGCTGAAAAAGATTAGGGATCCTTTCTAAAACATAATGTAACCCAAGATGTAAAAAAACATTTCATTATTGTTCACTCGTGCGAAGCCGGGATGTGTCGCTAGTTGATTATACTACGAGCCTGGTGTAATTAAACAAATGAAGTAAGTATTAAAACCCCATTTAAGTCGTTAAGTTATTCAAACGTAGTTAAGTTGACAATGCGTAACAATTAAATCCGTTTCAAATCGTGTTTATTTAAGTTCAATTGGAAACGTACCTTCTGATATACGCGTGCCTCATGCAACAAGACAAGTACCATGTAGCACTATACGTATATAGAATACTATAAAATAATCATGGACAATTCAAACATCACACTCTAGTCCCAAACTAAGCAAAGCTTGTACTATGGGAACTACATTGCTGATAGAATACTTATATTACATTTTTTTTTGTAAATCCATTCATACATAGTAACACCTAGTCACCTAGACAACAAATATTTATGTTCATCACACAAATTTTTGCTCTGGGTGGGAGTCGAACCCACGACCCACAGCAATTTCAGCGAATTCTGCAATTAGATTTCCAGTTGATAAGATGCACTATTTATCGGGTTTCTCTCAGTGTCATTTTATTATTATTAGCTAACTGGGTCACTCTAGGGCTAGCGAAGTTCAGTGGCATCTTGTGATTCTGATGGCAATTTGGCAGAGAACCAAGCTCACAGTGTATCTCCTACAGAATCACTGCGAAACAAAAACGCATTGCAGATTGGTGGGGTCTGAGGCTCAAGGATGGCTGTCCTTGCTGCTTCACTGCAGGTCTGTTTGATATGATACAATTTCATTTTGATGGCCTTGTGCGTGCTGTTTTAATATTAAATATTTGCAGCCTGGCCCTGGCCTGACCTTCAGTGACACAATGTCAAAGTCAAAAGTCAAAGTCAAAACTACTTTATTCAGTAAAATCACAAGGATCATATTCCTTTATTACCAATCCTTTATTCATATTCATTTAAATCTATTTTACCTTGAAACTGAAAATTCCTGAGAGAGAATCGACTTACAGCTCAATAGCGAGATCGCATCTTGTTATTTTGCAATACGAACTATGTAGTAACTTCTAACATGGTAAGAATCACTCACTTATTATACTGGCGTTAATTCTCGCTAGGCCGTTGCCGTGTCATTGCTGACCTGATTCTGACTTCGTAACTATTGTTGAATCTATTTTAATGGTATTGTGTGACTAATATTCAAAACTGTACGCAATCTTGTAGTTTTTGGTACATTAGACTGCGTAGGTGTAAAGCGTGGCTCTAAATATATTTGGGCTCTTTTCACTTCAGTTTGTACTCAGGGCTAACTAAAAGGTGTTTTTGATCTACAATAATGTACATTGTTTAATAAACTTTTATGGTCCATTCCTATCCAAGTAAGATTCAGCTACTGCTTCCATCAACAGCTTTACGATGTGTTACCAAAAAAAGTATAGATTTAAGTGTTTGTTTTGGGACACAGTTCCAGTGTTTGTTAGCATTAAGTATGTAAATGTTCAGTTCACAAATAAATCTTGAAATGTTTGGATTTTAGCACATAGAATACCGTACTGAGTAAATGTGTCAGCAAAAGGGCTTGAGGCATGTCGCTGTCACAATGTCTTCCGCCGCGTTCACCGCGAAATCATTGTCCGTGGTTAGCTGGTTCGGGTCGTTGTCCGCATGGAACAATGCCAATCGCTAAGCAATGAGCTCTGTACTTCATTGTCTGATTCTGCATTTCGTATTAGAAACTTCATTGTTGCTTGAACTTTAATCCGATCCGGATTGTTGTGCTGCAACGTTGTAATGATGCGTTCTGTTATTTTATTTCATTTGTGTTGTCGGTTCTTTCATACTGATGTTGTTAGATAAGATAAGATCTTTATTAAATCAAATTAAAAATTAATTTAATACAATCTTTGAAAAGGTCGATAGCTAAACTATATCAAAATAAAAATAACTAAGACAAATTACAATTATTGGAAGTTTATTGTGGTATGTAGGCCGTATCTTCTGTGACTTAAGTCGTGTTTTTAGCTTTTAAAATTACCTTTAAAAAAGTTAACGGTACATACCTGTTTGTACAGTAATAAAAAAAACTATGCTACTTATTTATGACAGACTACTTTTTAAAGTTAGTTCTTTAGAAGTTCGTAAACAAAATAGGTGAAACAAGAAAGTATGTAGGCGTTTAATACCACGAATGGAATATACCTAGTATGGTAACGATCAACTGAGTCATTATCAAAAATTCATCAGCAAACTATGCCGTATCAGTTATATCGATCGCCGATAACGAAACGCTATTCATGCAAAGCTTTGTCAGCTATGAAAAACTAGTTTGTAAGATTTAGTAAGCTGTGTGACGTCAGTACTAGACTTTTTCAAGGGTATGTTGAAGAATGATAGATGGCAAATCTGTTCTGTATAATCACGCGGATCATTTAGAATTTTATAAGATTCTAGGCGCCAGTTCCACGCAACCCGAGCCTAGAAGAACGGCCAAGAAACTACGTCCTGGTCCCGTTTTTTAGTATGATATTTCTTACAAAGAATTACAATGAATACATGCAACTGCTGTTTCAGCATGTATTCAATCAAAATCTCGTAGCTATCCTACTTTATAAATGCGAAAGTAATTGTTCTGTGTTTGTTACTCTTTCACTTTGAATGGATTTTAATGAAGCTTTACAATAATGTAGTTTATACATCAGTTTACACACATACGTAGTAACACATAAGTAGGTAGAAAATATAACGCTAGCAAGACGAAGTCGCGGACATCAGTTAGTACCATAAATACGGGTTAGATCTGTACTGGGGCAATTATTTTCTACGCTTTGTTTCGTTCTCACACTTCACTTCATTGTTTTAAATAACTGTTACTGTGAACTTGGAATTCTCACTTCTTTATCTATACTAATATTATAAAGAGGTAAAGTTTGTATATTTGTTCAATTGTAAGGGGTAATCTCGGGATCTACTGAACCGATTTTAAAAATTATTTCACCAATAGAAAGCCACATTATTGCTGAGTGTCATAGGCTATATTATATTTTCAAAAAAATAGGGATCCTTACTAAATCTTCCATGCCCAACGAAGTGGGCACGAGTCAGCTAGTGTAATATAAAGCTTTTATTGTTTCATTCACATGCTATCCTACTAATATTATAAACGCAAAGGGTGTGTTGATGGATGGATCGCGGATGTATGTGTGTTAGGCCGTTTGTCCACCGCCGCCGTCACCGTCACGTCACCGAGAACGAGATGACGGCGCCGAAGTAGCGATACATACATTTACTTGAGCCGCGTGTCCACCGCACATCCGTCACCCGAGCGCCGTCATCGCGGCCGCCATACCAAACTCGGCCCGAAATAATCTCGTTCTCGGTGACGTGACGGTGACGGCGGCGGTGGACAAACGGCCTTACTCTTTAACGAATGCTACACGCAAGATCCATATTGTGATCCGTCAATATATAGGTACTATCGGATTGCGATATTTATTGACGTGTAGGGCAATGTATTGTTTTTGTTCACAATATACATAACATACAAAAACCAAGATCTATAAGTAAATATCATGATAATTATCACAATATTTATTGACGTGTAACGTTCGCCTTTCACACAACTACTGAATGAATTTTATTGAAACTTAACAATAATTTATTTTAAAAGATCACTTCAATTGTTGAATATTTAACTAGGTAATTGTTTGTTATTGTACTAGGCTGCCGAATGACGGATGCGGAATTGCCTCTCATTGGACGTAGCCAGAGGGTGTATGTTCACTGAGGTCTCTTCTCGTTATAAATCTAGAGAATTATGTACTTTTATTTTTCATGAAAGTAATGTAATACTTATCAATATGAGTTGATGACGGAATAAACAGATGGCTCACCTGATATTAAGTAATAATTACAAAAGTACTCTACATATACTTATTTCATCATTTATTATCATTTAAATCGGTCTTCCTAGTTTTACGTTCTATTTCCACTATGTAATTACTTAAAGCCACTAATTGCGAAACTCGTACAAAACTGTAAGATAAGATAAGAATCGTATGTTTCTTACTTATGTAAATATAGTATTACGTACAAATCCACCTTAAACAACCCAGGCTTTTAACACTCATTAAAGTTAATTTGAACTTTATTTTGTGCATTCTCTTTGGTCCTCCCAGTAGGACAATGTCGAGTGGGATGAACGCGGGAAATTTCCAAAACACATTTGTATATTCTTCATTAGCTCTACATTCAGTAGAGCCTGTATATTCAGTAGAGTTGTATATTATTTATTAAGTAAATTGTTAGAAGACATGTTTCGGCGCGATTGCTATTAATATTTTTCTTACTCTATTCTCAATGTATTTATTGCATTCATAATTACTTATTTAATAATCTTGTTAAGCTCAACATTATTTAAATAACTTTTACTCTCAAAACTTACAACAGAAGCTTAAGTCTTAGCGTGTATTTTCCGATTTCGTTGTAAAACTAACTTCAAAGAACACTTTCATAAACCACAAACTCTGACTATCATCAAATGGAACAGCTTTTCTAACACCTGAAGTTCCTGAAAGGTGCGGTTGTCAAATCACCTGCCTACCAGCTCAGTCACGCTTGACACGGCATCTTCGGCTGAACCAATACCTACCGTAATGCATTGTGTTAAGTTGCTATTTCCCCTGACTCCCCGTCAGTATCAGCAGTCACGACATTCCCACTACTTTGATGTTATTATGTTGAAGTCGTATTTCTTGGTGATTGAAGCTCTCTTTGACAAGTTTGAAAGCTTCTCTAATCACATGATATTATCCACTTAATTTCCTGTATTATTATAACAATTTCATATTTTCCTTTATTGTAATTGTTTCTTGAATTTATTTACTAGGTTAAGTATACTGAAAGAAGAACTAGGTCAATCGTTATACAATAGACTTTATACTGTTGAACTTAAATGTTATTGGAGTGAGTCAGTGTGATTTTAAATTTTTATTATTATTTAGCCACTATCGTCCCACTGCAGGGCAAAGGCCTCCCTTTCCTCCTTCCACTCTTTGCGATTTAATGCAGTGACAGGCCACGTGCTTAGATGCGAGTCCAGCTCGTTCCGCCATCTCATCCTGGGTCTCCCACGCCGTCGCTTTGCATGTCGAGGGATCCATCCACTATGTGGTTTCCTTAGCCCATAAATCATCAGGCATGCGATATATGTGTCCGGCTCAGTGATTCTAAAAGTAATCGCAAATCAAAAACCAACATTGAAGCCAATGTATCTCCAAGAAAGTATATGTTGTATATACTTAAGTCTTCTAAAAGGTATGTAAAACATTCAGGCCCAGGTGGCAAGCCTTGGAAGTGTAAGTTTGCTTTGTTTATATTAGTTGATTCCTATCCTAGCTTATCTATTACTAGCTGGTGTCCGCGACTTCGTTTTGCTATCAATTTATTTTTATAATATCGCACAATATATTTGTAAATTATAGTCTGTGTTATTCCGGTATATAATACACATTATTGTCAAGTTCATATCCATTCATTAGTTTTTGAGTGAAAGAGTAACAAACATCAACAAACACTCTCAGTTCCATCACTCTCAGTTCCATACAAATACCCTAGAAAACCTATCAGTAACATTTTTAACACCCCTTTTTCACGAACTAATCTTGGTCTCAATTCTCCGCTTACTAGAATGTGTAAAGAGTATAGTTTTATATCACAAAAAGTTAATAATAATTTGGATCCATTTGGTGACTCTCTGTCAGTCTATAAGAATAAAATGTTTAAATACTTCTTTAATATGTGCCAGACCTCTCAATCTGATGACTTAGTTGTAGTTTAGGTTAAGTAGCTGTAGTTTAGGATAAGTTTAAACAATACTTTTTCTAGTTTTAACTGTCTGTGTGTGTGATTATGTTTAAGTAATTTAGGTTTTTTTTCTTTCTTTTTTGTTTGTGTAGATAGTTTATAATGTTTTCAGTTTTATTTTTATTTCTCTCTTTCGTCTCGCTCGTTGTATTGTGTATCTTCATTTACTTATTGTACTTTTATTTCCTGTTGTCCGTTTATTACGAATGTTGTGCATGCCTATAATTGGCACACATTGTATAGTTTAATTAGACCTGTAAGTGATAAATAAAATGTTTACTATGTGTGCTGTTGGCGTTGCCTATAAATAAATAAATAAATAAATAAACATCCATACAAACTATCGCTTTTATGATATCAAGAGGATAGATGCCAAAGCTTAGCGACGTCTAATTGGATGGGCGAGTCGGGCACTTAGTAAGCTAGGTTAGGTATTGCTTAGTTTACGTGCAGGTACTAAGCCGACACACCTAACGGGCTGGGTTTTACTAGAAGCTATTATGAGTACGTTTTGAAGATTTGATGTTCATTTTATTCAATTTGCCCCAACCTGTCTCCAAGCGTATGTAACTCGACGTTACTTGTCAGAGCGATTTCGACTCTACAGCAATCGTTTTAAGCTTCATAACACAATGTGGTGTGTTTTACACAGGGTGCTCCGTACAGGCGATGTTACAAGTCGACACACCCGAGGGTGAACGACCCTGGTGTTTGTAAAATAAACTGTCTTGTTTATGGTTTGATTGATTATATTATGTTAAAAGAGGGAAAAACGTGTGTTATCTATTCGTAGTAATAATTTACATAACTTTAGTAATGTAATTGGAAATTTAACATTGAACGTATAAAAAAGTATTTATGTATCTAAGGTGGGTAAGGCAAAGAAAAAAGTACTTTGTATTTACTGATTAAAATATTGTAGTAATTTTGGTTTAAGTGAAAGCACTTGAATTTGAACATTTTTTATTTTTATTTTCTGTCTGTAGTGTCCCACTACATGGTAAAGGCCATCCTTTCTTCTCACCAGTTTAACAATTTGGACATTAATCACTACTATACTTTTACGCGTTTAACATATTAAGCAATAGATTAGATAACATTCGCCAAAACAGGTCTGACTAGAAATGTCAATGATCACTCTTAACTCACAAGTCACAACTTGAGGAAAGTTATTCAATGTTTACAGAAGAATCAGACGCCATTCGAAATGGAAAGTTATTATATTTAATACATATTAATGTATGTAACTGTTATGTAAGACTGACATCTGAATACACTTCATTATTAACAACAAAATTCCAAGTCATCTTTTTTATAATATTTGTTACGTTTGTTCACCGATTATCAATTAGTAGAAATTGGACATGGGGGCGAATGGATGTAGAAGTAGAGGGAGGCCAAAGAAAAGATGGATGGACTATAAGAATGATGACATGTGTAAGAAAGGAGTGAGCATTGAGATGACGTCTGATAGAGGAGAGTGGAAGAAGAGGACGTGTTGTACCGACCCCACATAATGTGGGACAAGGGTAGGAAGATGATGATGGACATGGGGGCGAATAAGAGTTTTTTTATTAACATGTCAGTAGGACGAAAGAGAATTCTCAATAATAATATTCCCGTTCATACCATTGAGATTACAATGAATTCCCATGCACCGCAATATTTTATCTGTATAATGCTTCAAACATACCATTTACACAAACTTAAAAACACACAAACATGTGTGTGAATCGTCCAATCTAGCTCAGTTCATTGTGCTTCGATATTTCCATCTATAAACAATAAAAACATATTTCATTGAGTAAAAAAATATTCAAATATCATGCAAATGGCTCTCGTGTATACCATTCATCCATTTTGTATTTTACGTTCATTCAAATCGATATCTTAATATTTTAAAAGACGTTTGCGTGGCGTCCGCCCACAATCGATGTTTAAAATGTCAATGGTTATGTAAATATTAGATTCAAGGATAGAAATAAATGTGTAGTTTGTACTAGATAACTTATAGAAGCTTGTTGTAAAAGAAAAAGACCTCACGGCCGATCATCTAGCCCAGGGATCCCCAAACTATTTTGGACAAGTGACCCCTTTTCCAAAATGAACTCTCACCTCAGACCCCCATGGCCAAATAACCTACTTTTAAGATCAACCCCCTCATTCATAATGGCCCGCTAACTTAAAACAGCTGCTATAGTGTGTTATTTTTCATTCTGACTTGAAGAACTGTTTGATTTAATAGGGGTCGATTTTAAGACCTCCTCGACCCCCACAATCAGTTTTCGTTTATATCGACCCCTAGGAAACCAATATCGACCCCAAGGGGTCAATATCGACCACTTTGGGAATCCCTGACTAGCCGATGGTGACGAGTGAAGACTCTTACTGGGCTTCCTGTCACCGTTGCATCGAGATGCTCAGGATAGGTCAGCATGGAGGCTGGTGACGTAGCCAGTTTGTAGTCTCAACCACCTGAGCATGGGCACTAAAGACGACCTGGAATATTTATAGGATCTGTTTGCCAGGAACTAGCACCTAGAATCACCTATATACCACGAATCTTAAGTGAGAAATAAACGAACCGTTATATATATAAAGTAGACTCAAGGTTGTCTGGTAGTGATCGCTTTTTAGCGATAAGGCCGCCCATTATATATCGTAGTTTAGTTGTTAATTTCCTATATGTTTAAATTTAAGTTGTGGTGTGCAACAAAGTATTTTCTATCAATATAATATAAAAGCTTCTTTACATGTCAAAGAAATGAGTAAGACGAAGTAATCTATCTTGAAAACATAGTGACGTTGTTCTAGAGTGCGATATAAGTGTTTAAAAGAAAAACGCACCTCCAGGAAGTAGTCAAACAAAGGATACCATTCGCCACAGAGACTGATTGTGATGTAATGTACGTAATCGATGTCACAGTCAACTTACTATCAGCTGGAACACTTCAATATTATTAAAAAATAACAAGATTTTAGTATTCATTAGAATATTGATTCAATTAAGCAAATCCCATATTTGTTTTGTGTCTGGGTGTTTCTAAGTATTCTATGTACATACATATATGTAATTGTATCTACAAAAAAAAATGTATTTAAGTATTCTATCAGCAGTCTAGTTCCCGTAGTACCTACAATCTTTGCTTAGTCTGGGACTGTAGAGTGATGTGTGAAATGTCGATGAATATTTATTTTTATTTTTTTAATTTATAATAGGGATTTTTTGGATTTTTTAATTTATGGGAATTGGAAAGTCAGAAATTCTTAAACGCTGGTTATAATGTAGGTAAACATGGTTATTTAAAGAGCAATATAAATTTGCTTTAGATTCTACCGATGTAATCACAAAAGATTTCCATATAAATGTCATACAATTTGGAAATGAGTCACATCTAAACACTGGTTTACTTATTATGTGCTTGAAGGACAAAATCTCTTTGAAAAGTTACGACAAAAGGACATGTTCAACTGCATATCCTACACCTGAGATAATAATGCAGTTCTGTTTGCTGTTTGACAATATGACGCAGTAATGCCTTGATCACGTACCTACCGAGTAAACCAGCGAGACAGTGACGTATTTGAGTTACACTGCGCGTCGACATCAGTTTTACTGTTGAACATTGCAGCGTTAGCGCGCAGTGTATCTTAAATACGTCACTGTCTCGCCGGTTTACTCGGTACGTGTGATCAAGGCGTAAAACCTATAATGATGTAGGTGTTTGCTGAGTGCACGCGCACGCGCATCGAATGTCAATTACCGGCGAGCGGTGTGTGTCGTTATTGTCGAGACGAACGACCTTGCTTTGTTTCGTTTTATGTTCAATATTAGTAAGTTACACTGCGCGATCACAACAAAATTGTCGCGCAGAATGACTTCTAATTGTTGAGAGATAATAGCCTAAAAATTAACGTCGATGAATTTACAGAGATCAGGTTTAGCACGAAAAAATGTGACAATCGCAAACGTAACGTATTTGAGAAACACTGCGCGCCAACGCTGCAACGCTCGACAGTAAAGGTCTCTACCCACTACACCGTATCATACGATGACCGTGCTATGAACGTGTCAGGATGGCAAAATATTCTCATCGAGAAACGCGACGTTGTTGGTTGGTGACGGAACAGTCTAGTGAGCATAGTCCCATACTCTTCAATACAAAGAATACTTTTTTGACTGACACGTTCATAGCACGGTCATGGTATGATACGGTGTAATGGGTACAGACCTTAAAGCTGATGTTGACGCGCAGTGTACCTCATATACGTCACTGTTTCGATACGTTTACGATTGTCATATTTACATGTTATATTCGTGCTCACCGATCTTTAAGGTATGACAATAAATACTAACTTTTAAAATATGTTATTTTTGTTTCAGGGGTGCAGAATTGGGTGACGTCACACTTCTACGGAGGATGCCTAACGTCGAAGTGCTGGCGCTGAGGTGAGCTTTTATTGTGGCTAGACCTCACCCCTATAGGGGATAAACAGATCGCCTTGTATCGTAAAAATTGTAATATTTTATTAAGGGTCCCTTCATTGAGCTCTGTGAAATTGGCGAGGTTTCGAATAAGGTTTTTATGAACTGAAACTTTTCACGGTTATAAAAAGATATGCATATCAAAGAATGATTCTTCGAAAGTAGAATGTATTGAAAAAAAAAAATGATTTATTAATTAACAACTGAGAAATTAATTAATTTGTAGACAAGGTTTTCGAAAATTAGCAAAAATAGCGTACTTTCGATGGTGATTGTGATCAAAATAATAATAAGGAAGTAATATAAAAAATGAAATATGAAAGGACACTTTGCCGTGAGTAGAAGCTACAAAAAAAACTAACATACGTTCATACAATGTCATATTGAAAAGACGGTATGAAAAAAAGCATATTATAAAATTTTACCCTTCAATATAACTGTTATTTCTACGAAGATTATAGAGACTACAGCTGAAATATACCAACTATATAAAAATTCAGGCTTTTCTGATAATAATAAAAAAAAATTGGAAGCTTGTAGCTATTACTTATTTTTATACAATTTTTTGAAAACAACCTATAAATCGAGGAGCGCACCGCGTCGTAAATCAGTCCGCCTCGAGCGGTCAGAGCGAGCGGTCATGTCGGTCTTCGTCGCGATCTTCAAATATTACGTAAATAATTATAAAACCAAAATCGACATCAAATATAGTGGGACCGTGTGGTTTTGATCCTAAGTAAAAAAACGTTTTTTTTTTATTGATACCACAATGACGTTCCGTATTGAACAAAGTTCATATTATTGTTAGTAACAGACAATTGGGCGGCCTTTTCGCTACGAGCGTTCTCTTCGTAACAACCTTTGAAAGGCAACTTTTATAGATTTGAGTCTTTGTGAAATCAAAAATGATTTTAGAATTTTTCTATACTTATGATCATACGGATATAAATATTCCAATTGAATATCCACTTTGAAATCCAAGATGGCGCTCACTGGTTTTGGTCAATTTAGCGATATGGGTGTCCTTTTCGGGGTTTATTGGGATGCTGATTACGAATATGGCAACCATCTTGGAATCCAAAATGGCGCGCTCAAGTTTTGGTCAGATTAGCGATATGGGTGTCATTTTCGGGGTTTTTTGGGATGCTGATTACGAATATGGCAACCATTTTGGAATCCAAAATGGCGCGCACAAGTTTTGGTCAGATTAGTGATATGGGTGACATTTTCGGGGTCTTTTGGGATGCTGATTACGAATATGGCAACCATTTTGGAATCCAAGATGGCGCGCACAAGTTTTGGTCAAATTAGCGATATGGGTGTCATTTTCGGGGTCTTTTGGGATGCTGATTACGAATATGGCAACCATTTTGGAATCCAAGATGGCGCGCACAAGTTTTGGTCAGATTAGCGATATGGGTGTCATTTTCGGGGTTTTTTGGGATGCTGATTACGAATATGGCAACCATTTTGGAATCCAAAATGGCGCGCACAAGTTTTGGTCAGATTAGTGATATGGGTGACATTTTCGGGGTCTTTTGGGATGCTGATTACGAATATGGCAACCATTTTGGAATCCAAGATGGCGCGCACAAGTTTTGGTCAAATTAGCGATATGGGTGTCATTTTCAGGGTTTTTTGGGATGTTGATTACGAATATGGCAACCGTTTTGGAATCCAAGATGGCGCGCACAAGTTTTAGCCAAATTAGCGATATGGGTGTCATTTTCGGGGTTTTTTGGGATGCTGATTACGAATATGGCAACCATTTTGGAATCCAAGATGGCGCGCACAAGTTTTGGTCAGATTAGCGATATGGGTGTCATTTTCGGGGTCTTTTGGGATGCTGATTACGAATATGGCAACCATTTTGGAATCCAAGATCGCGCGCACAAGTTTTGGTCAAATTAGCGATATGGGTGTCATTTTCGGGGTCTTTTGGGATGCTGATTACGAATATGGCAACCATTTTGGAATCCAAAATGGCGCGCACAAGTTTTGGTCAGATTAGCGATATGGGTGTCATTTTCGGGGTGTTTTGGGATGCTGATTACGAATATGGCAACCATTTTGGAATCCAAGATGGCGCGCACAAGTTTTGGTCGACGAAATTAATGACACCCATATCGCTAATTTGACCAAAACTTGTGCGCCCCATCTTGGATTCCAAAATGGTTGCCATGTTCGTAATCAGCATCCCAAAAGACCCCGAAAATGACACCCATATCGCTAATTTGGCTAAAACTTGTGCGCGCCATCTTGGATTCCAAAATGGTTGCCATATTCGTAATCAACATCCCAAAAAACCCTGAAAATGACACCCATATCGCTAAATTGACCAAAACTTGTGCGCGCCATCTTGGATTCCAAAATGGTTGCCATATTCGTAATCAGCATCCCAAAAGACCCCGAAAATGACACCCATATCGCTAATTTGACCAAAACTTGTGCGCGCCATCTTGGATTCCAAAATGGTTGCCATATTCGTAATCAGCATCCCAAAAGACCCCGAAAATGTCACCCATATCACTAATCTGACCAAAACTTGTGCGCGCCATTTTGGATTCCAAAATGGTTGCCATATTCGTAATCAGCATCCCAAAAAACCCCGAAAATGACACCCATATCGCTAATCTGACCAAAACTTGTGCGCGCCATCTTGGATTCCAAAATGGTTGCCATATTCGTAATCAGCATCCCAAAAGACCCCGAAAATGACACCCATATCGCTAATTTGACCAAAACTTGTGCGCGCCATCTTGGATTCCAAAATGATTGCCATATTCGTAATCAGCATCCCAAAACACCCCGAAAATGACACCCATATCGCTAATTTGACCAAAACTTGTGCGCGCCATCTTGGATTCCAAAATGGTTGCCATATTCGTAATCAGCATCTCAAAAAACCCCGAAAATGACACCCATATCGCTAATTTGACTAAAACTTGTGCGCGCCATCTTGGATTTCAAAATGGTAAAACTTCACGCCGTCGCTTTTAGCCTATGCATGTAGGTCCGTTTTAGACTCATTCCCTACCAAAACTATAATAAACTATAACCATATAATGTATGTGATGAAAACAGTGCAAGGAATAATAAATGAATAAAAATAAAATAAATATTATAAAATAATCTTGGTGAAGTAGTAAAAATAAAAACTGAGGATTTTGAAACTGGTAATCGACTCTCTCAATCATTGTCTAACTAAATCTGAATTTTCATTTTATTTTTGGCAATGAAATAATGTTTTGAAGCCATGTTTAGAACTAAGGAAAATATTTTAAATTCATCAATAAACCTTCGTCTTGTATTTTCATCACAAAAAAAATATATTGAGAAGTGCGTAACACAACGCGCTGAATAGCAGTGCTGATACGCTAAAGTAATAAATAAGTTAGAACTAAGGCATACACTCTAGCAAGAACAGTAGCGCGCACGGATATGTTTTAGCAATTTTTTTCAAATTCACAAATATTCCTACTTAGAAATCTAATATTAGTTTCGAGGCTACAAGTCACACTTTTGTAGGTGATAGAAAATAGTACAAACTATTTAGAAATCTTATCTTCTTTTTAATATTTGTTTCTTGATACGATTATAGCAAACCAATTAAACACATAATTTCATACTTCCAAGATTAAATACCGATGAATAATATCATTGATATTTAATGTTGGAAGTAATGAAGTAGTGTAAAAATATCAAATTCGTAAGTCTTTGAATATCGCGTGGACGGTACGTTCGCGAGTCGCGAGCGCTGTGAGCCGCGTCGCGCGTCTTTAAATACCTAAACTCGAACCGACGGATATTGTCCATGGCCCCTTAATACGACGACCGATGTGGCGCGGCTGGCGAAGGTCCGCCTGCGACGCAGAAGGTTGCGGGTTCGATTCCCGCCTTGGTATAAATGTTTGTACGATCTGCAAATATTTATTCCGGGTGTTCTGGGTATTTTATATGTATAATAAAAAATATCTATCTATGTTATGTATTGTATTAAGTACATATGTCAGTCTTCTAGTACCCATAACACAAGCTCTGCTTAGCTTGGGACTAGAAGATGTTGTGGATTGTCCAGCATTATTTATTTATTATTTATTTATACCAGTCTATTAATTAACCTAGTAAAGTCTAAACTTAAAATCGCATAGAATCTTAATTCAATAAAAAGTTATTATAATAGTGCAAGGTCCTAGCCAATCAGAGCGTGGCTATCTTGCACAACCGCGAATTTGCAATCATGATCGTCTATTTTCTAATTAACCTGCGACTTATTCGCGGTCCAAAATAGGTTTTTGAGGGTTCAATCCTTCTCTTTATTTAGCAGAACATAGGATTTAGGTAGATGATACCTAATTACTTACTAAAACATGTCCAGCTATGTCTAACTTAGAATAGTATCTGTATTGTACACCAGAAAGAAACAGAACAGAGAGACAATACAAACAAAACGTACAATGGGCGGTGTTATCGCTATAAGCGATCACTTTCAGACAACCTAACTTAATAAGTATGCAAAATGTTCACATTTATGTCATCATTGTATTATATTGATATTCATTTACATGTCCATCAAAAGTAATAAATGTCATAAGTACCTACTTACTTAAAATTAATTTTCATTGTTGTCAGTAAGAACTGGTAGGACAGTACCTAGTGCTGATCGGGTGGTATGTAAGTACTTAGTGGTTGCACTGCTTCTATTGCGGTGCGTTCTCTTGGAACGCATTTTAATAGTGATATCACCAACTTGTATGATACAGTCGCCGGCTGCTGCTCTGGCGCTTTTACTATTAGATCGTAAAACGGTTGTAAAATGGGTATAGTAGAAGGATTATATTCTTGAAACGAATGACATGTCGTACACCCGATACAAGAGCAAACAAACAAGATTCAATCTTCATAATTGTTTAAATTAATTTATTTGCTAGAATTAAATGTGTTTGTTCGTTTAAAATGCCATTTAAAAACGACGAAATATGATTGATTAGCACATGATGTTAGGAGCATATATAAATACTACTCGATTTGATTTCAACAGTCATCTTAATATTGTAAAGATAGTAATAGTTCTAAATAAAGTAATAAAATAATATGTTGGGTGTCCCTTTTAGTAAGTCTGGCTTTCTAAGTACGCCTCCAGCTTCCCTGATCAAGTGTTAGAAATAAGAAATATCTAAGTAAGTATAGATTTACCGAAAAGAAAACTATAGGCCTTTATTTTCCACTGATATTCAAAGCAACGTTCTCGTTTTCTTGTTAGATTCCGCCATCTTCCTTATTTCTTCTCATTTGTTTTATCCACTCTCTAGGGCTGCCCGCGTCTTCTAGTGTTGTGCCGTATCATTCGTAAATCGGTTATTAGTTATTTACTTCCCACATGTATTTTGATCTAGTACTATGAGCGTATGTGCCACGCTAACAGCTGCTAAGTACATGCGTCGTAAATGTCTGGTTATTAGGGCGGAATGATTGTGAGAGCCGCGCGCAGTCATTAGGTGCGTTACGTTGTGCGTGCGTCTACTGATGATGATGATAGTCTAGTCGGTTCACTGACCAATGACGAGCCAGAGCGAGATGGCACGATGCGGTAGAACGAGAAAGATATACTTTTACTACGTTCTCTGGCTCTGGTTGCGAGAAACCGGCACTTCTTAAAATCACCTTCTTAGTCAAAAATATTCTATATTCCATAAAATTATAAGGATCATTTAGAATAGTCTTAAATACACGGTGGTCTTAAATATGCCAATTTCTTACGACCGGAGTCTAGATGGACAGTTAAGATCCAACTAATATAATAAACGCGAAATATTGTAAGTTTGTTACTCTTTGACGCAAAAACTTATGATTAAATTTTAATGAAATTTTACTTATACATCAGTACACATACCTCCTATCTTATGAAAAGTTAGCGCAGACTCATGTCTTGATTACCATACGTAGGTAATGGTAACGCTAACTTTTTATAAGATAGGGGGTGGATAGGTAACTTGACAAACTGCGACTAAAAAGACGTTCTCCCAATTCCAGTATAAACAAAATCCGCACCCTGGACGACTTCTCCGGCTGCCGGCGGCTGCGCGAGCTGTACGTGCGCAAGAACGAGATCCGCTCGCTCGCGGAGATCCGCCACCTGCGGCGCCTGCCCGCGCTCACCGCGCTGTGGCTCGACGAGAACCCATGCACGCAGCATCCCGAGTCAGTACACACACACACACACACCCTCACACACACACTGCCACTTATCATCTCACACTACATGACACCCACACATTGCCACTTAACATCTCACACAACATGACACCCACACACTGCCACTTATCATCTCACACAACATGACACCCACACACTGCCACTTATCATCTCACACAACATGACACCCACACACTGCCACTTATCATCTCACACAACATGACACCCACACACTGCCACTTATCATCTCACACAACATGACACCCACACACTGCCACTTATCATCTCACACAACATGACACCCACACACTGCCACTTATCATCTCACACAACAGTCCCCACACATTGCCACCCATTCATTCATTCATTCATTCATTTCATTCATTCATTCACTTTTTTTATTAAAGTCGAAAGTAAGAGGGTTGAGCTGTGGTCTGTGTATTCAGACTAGTACAGTAACGCCTACACTGTCCATGTTGTGTATTCTGTACAGTGACGTGTCATAGTGTGGTGTATAGTGTATTTAGTACAATGAGAGGTATATTGTCGGTGCGCAGGTACCGGCTGACGGTGCTGCGCAACTTGCCGAACCTGGAGAAGTTGGACAACGTGCCCGTGCAGCCCGAAGAGCTGGCCGAGGCCGCGCGCCGCGGGCACCACATACCCGACTCCGACGACGAGGGATACGTGCAGGTAACTACACCGGGGGCACCACATACCCACCTACACCGCGGGCACCACATACCCTAGTACACCGCGGGCACCTCATACCCAACTAAACCGCGGGCACCACATACCCAAATACACCGCGGGCACCACATACCCGACTCCGACGACGAGGGATACGTGCAGGTAACTACACCGGGGGCACCACATACCCACCTACACCGCGGGCACCACATACCCTAGTACACCGCGGGCACCTCATACCCAACTAAACCGCGGGCACCACATACCCAAATACACCGCGGGCACCACATACCCGACTCCGACGACGAGGGATACGTGCAGGTAACTACACCGGGAGCACCACATACCCACCTACACCGCGGGCACCACATACCCTAGTACACCGCGGGCACCTCATACCCAACTAAACCGCGGGCACCACATACCCAAATACACCGCGGGCACCACATACCCTAGTACACCGCGGGCACCACATACCCAACTAAACCGCGGGCACCACATACCCTAGTACACCGCGGGCACCTCATACCCAACTAAACCGCGGGCACCACATACCCAAATACACCGCGGGCACCACATACCCAAGTACACCGCGGGCACCACATACCCAAGTACACCGCGGGCACCACATACCCTAGTACACCGCGGGCACCACATACCCAACTAAACCGCGGGCACCACATACCCTAGTACACCGCGGGCACCTCATACCCAACTAAACCGCGGGCACCACATACCCTAGTACACCGCGGGCACCTCATACCCAACTAAACCGCGGGCACCACATACCCAACTAAACCGCGGGCACCACATACCCAACTAAACCGCGGGCACCACATACCCTAGTACACCGCGGGCACCTCATACCCAACTAAACCGCGGGCACCACATACCCAAATACACCGCAGGCACCACATACCCAAGTACACCGCGGGCACCACATACCCTAGTACACCGCGGGCACCACATACCCAAGTACACCGCGGGCACCACATACCCTAGTACACCGCGGGCACCACATACCCAACTAAACCGCGGGCACCACATACCCTAGTACACCGCGGGCACCTCATACCCAACTAAACCGCGGGCACCACATATCCTAGTACACCGCGGGCACCTCATACCCAACTAAACCGCGGGCACCACATACCCAACTAAACCGCGGGCACCACATACCCAAATACACCGCGGGCACCACATACCCAAGTACACCGCGGGCACCACATACCCTAGTACACCGCGGGCACCTCATACCCAACTAAACCGCGGGCACCACATACCCTAGTACACCGCGGGCACCTCATACCCAACTAAACCGCGGGCACCACATACCCTAGTACACCGCGGGCACCACATACCCAACTAAACCGCGGGCACCACATACCCTAGTACACCGCGGGCACCACATACCCAACTAAACCGCGGGCACCACATACCCTAGTACACCGCGGGCACCACATACCCAAGTACACCGCGGGCACCACATACCCAACTAAACCGCGGGCACCACATACCCAAATACACCGCGGGCACCACATACCCTAGTACACCGCGGGCACCTCATACCCAACTAAACCGCGGGCACCACATACCCAACTAAACCGCGGGCACCACATACCCAAATACACCGCGGGCACCACATACTAGGGTATGAGGTGCCCGCGGTGTACTAGGGTACACCGCGGGCACCTCATACCCAACTAAACCGCGGGCACCACATACCCTAGTACACCGCGGGCACCACATACCCAAGTACACCGCGGGCACCACATACCCTAGTACACCGCGGGCACCACATACCCAACTAAACCGCGGGCACCACATACCCAAGTACACCGCGGGCACCACATACCCAAATAAACCGCGGGCACCACATACCCAAGTACACCGCGGGCACCACATACCCTAGTACACCGCGGGCACCACATACCCAAGTACACCGCGGGCACCACATACCCAAATACACCGCGGGCACCACATACCCTAGTACACCGCGGGCACCACATACCCAAGTACACCGCGGGCACCACATACCCAAATAAACCGCGGGCACCACATACCCAAGTACACCGCGGGCACCACATACCCTAGTACACCGCGGGCACCACATACCCAACTAAACCGCGGGCACCACATACCCTAGTGCACCGCGGGCACCACATACCCAACTAAACCGCGGGCACCACATACCCAAATACACCGCGGGCACCACATACCCAACTAAACCGCGGGCACCACATACCCTAGTACACCGCGGGCACCACATACCCTAGTACACCGCGGGCACCACATACCCAAGTACACCGCGGGCACCACATACCCTAGTACACCGCGGGCACCACATACCCAACTAAACCGCGGGCACCACATACTCTTGTACGCCGCGGGCACCCCATACCCTAGTACACCGCGGGCACCACATACCCTAGTACACCGCGGGCCCCACATACCCAAATACACCGCGGGCACCACATACCCTAGTACACCGCGGGCACCTCATACCCAACTAAACCGCGGGCACCACATACCCAAATACACCGCGGGCACCACATACCCAAATACAACGCGGGCACCACATACCCAAGTACACCGCGGGCACCACATACCCTAGTACACCGCGGGCACCACATACCCAACTAAACCGCGGGCACCACATACCCAACTAAACCGCGGGCACCACATACCCAAGTACACCGCGGGCACCACATACCCTAGTACACCGCGGGCACCACATACCCAAGTACACCGCGGGCACCACATACCCTAGTACACCGCGGGCACCACATATCCTAGTACACCGCGGGCACCACATACCCAACTAAACCGCGGGCACCACATACCCAACTAAACCACGCACTACTATTTTACTGATAATTTTTTGGAATATGTATAATCGATTATAGTTATTACTAAATGAACTGTATAAAATTTGACATGCCTTGTATGACATTTATTGTGATAGTTATGGCGAAATAAATGAAATGAAATGAAAATGAAAAAACCGCGGGCACCACATACCCAAGTACACCGCGGGCACCACATACCCTAGTACACCGCGGGCACCACATACCCAACTAAACCGCGGGCACCACATACCCTAGTGCACCGCGGGCACCACATACCCAACTAAACCGCGGGCACCACATACCCAACTAAACCGCGGGCACCACATACCCTAGTACACCGCGGGCACCACATACCCTAGTACACCGCGGGCACCACATACCCAAGTACACCGCGGGCACCACATACCCTAGTACACCGCGGGC
Source organism: Ecliptopera silaceata (assembly GCA_932527185.1). Classification (NCBI taxonomy): domain Eukaryota; kingdom Metazoa; phylum Arthropoda; class Insecta; order Lepidoptera; family Geometridae; genus Ecliptopera; species Ecliptopera silaceata. The sequence continues at coordinate 111,293 of OW052217.1, read as the reverse complement.
ACCACATACCCAACTAAACCGCGGGCACCACATACTCTTGTACGCCGCGGGCACCCCATACCCTAGTACACCGCGGGCCCCACATACCCAAATACACCGCGGGCACCACATACCCTAGTACACCGCGGGCACCACATACCCAAATACAACGCGGGCACCACATACCCAACTAAACCGCGGGCACCACATACCCAAGTACACCGCGGGCACCACATACCCTAGTACACCGCGGGCACCACATACCCAAGTACACCGCGGGCACCACATACCCAAGTACACCGCGGGCACCACATACCCTAGTACACCGCGGGCACCACATACCCAAGTACACCGCGGGCACCACATACCCTAGTACACCGCGGGCACCACATATCCTAGTACACCGCGGGCACCACATACCCAACTAAACCGCGGGCACCACATACCCAACTAAACCACGCACTACTATTTTACTGATAATTTTTTGGAATATGTATAATCGATTATAGTTATTACTAAATGAACTGTATAAAATTTGACATGCCTTGTATGACATTTATTGTGATAGTTATGGCGAAATAAATGAAATGAAATGAAAATGAAAAAACCGCGGGCACCACATACCCAAGTACACCGCGGGCACCACATACCCAAGTACACCGCGGGCACCACATACCCAAGTACACCGCGGGCACCACATACCCTAGTACACCGCGGAGTACACAACGGGCCCCACATACCCAAATACACCGCGGGCACCACATACCCAAGTACACCGCGGGCACCACATACCCTAGTACACCGCGGGCACCTCATACCCAACTAAACCGCGGGCACCACATACCCAAATACACCGCGGGCACCACATACCCAAGTACACCGCGGGCACCACATACCCTAGTACACCGCGGGCACCACATACCCAAGTACACCGCGGGCACCACATACCCTAGTACACCGCGGGCACCACATACCCAACTAAACCGCGGGCACCACATACCCAAATACACCGCGGGCACCACATACCCAACTAAACCGCGGGCACCACATACCCAAGTACACCGCGGGCACCACATACCCAAGTACACCGCGGGCACCACATACCCAAATACACCGCGGGCACCACATACCCTAGTACACCGCGGGCACCACATACCCAAGTACACCGTGGGCACCACATACCCAAATACACCGCGGGCACCACAAACCCTAGTACACCGCGGGCACCTCATACCCAACTAAACCGCGGGCACCACATACCCTAGTACGCCGCGGGCACCACATACCCTAGTACACCGCGGGCACCTCATACCCAACTAAACCGCGGGCACCACATACCCAACTAAACCGCGGGCACCACATACCCTAGTACACCGCGGGCACCACAAACCCAACTAAACCGCGGGCACCACATACCCTAGTACACCGCGGGCACCTCATACCCAACTAAACCGCGGGCACCACATACCCAAATACACTGCGGGCACCACATACCCAAGTACACCGCGGGCACCACATACCCAAATACACCGCGGGCACCACATACCCAAGTACACCGCGGGCACCACATACCCTAGTACACCGCGGGCACCACAAACCCTAGTACACCGCGGGCACCTCATACCCAACTAAACCGCGGGCACCACATACCCTAGTACACCGCGGGCACCACATACTCTTGTACGCCGCGGGCACCCCATACCCTAGTACACCGCGGGCACCACATACCCTAATACACCGCGGGCCCCACATACCCAAATACACCGCGGGCACCACATACCCTAGTACACCGCGGGCACCTCATACCCAACTAAACCGCGGGCACCACATACCCAAATACACCGCGGGCACCACATACCCAAATACAACGCGGGCACCACATACCCAAGTACACCGCGGGCACCACATACCCTAGTACACCGCGGGCACCACATACCCAACTAAACCGCGGGCACCACATACCCAACTAAACCGCGGGCACCACATACCCAAGTACACCGCGGGCACCACATACCCAAGTACACCGCGGGCACCACATACCCAAATACACCGCGGGCACCACATACCCAAGTACACCGCGGGCACCACATACCCTAGTACACCGCGGGCACCACAAACCCTAGTACACCGCGGGCACCTCATACCCAACTAAACCGCGGGCACCACATACCCTAGTACACCGCGGGCACCACATACTCTTGTACGCCGCGGGCACCCCATACCCTAGTACACCGCGGGCACCACATACCCTAATACACCGCGGGCCCCACATACCCAAATACACCGCGGGCACCACATACCCTAGTACACCGCGGGCACCTCATACCCAACTAAACCGCGGGCACCACATACCCAAATACACCGCGGGCACCACATACCCAAATACAACGCGGGCACCACATACCCAAGTACACCGCGGGCACCACATACCCTAGTACACCGCGGGCACCACATACCCAACTAAACCGCGGGCACCACATACCCAACTAAACCGCGGGCACCACATACCCAAGTACACCGCGGGCACCACATACCCTAATACACCGCGGGCACCACATACCCAAGTACACCGCGGGCACCACATACCCTAGTACACCGCGGGCACCACATACCCTAGTACACCGCGGGCACCACATACCCAACTAAACCGCGGGCACCACATACCCAACTAAACCACGCACTACTATTTTACTGATAATTTTTTGGAATATGTATAATCGATTATAGTTATTACTAAATGAACTGTATAAAATTTGACATGCCTTGTATGACATTTATTGTGATAGTTATGGCGAAATAAATGAAATGAAATGAAAATGAAAAAACCGCGGGCACCACATACCCAAGTACACCGCGGGCACCACATACCCAAGTACACCGCGGGCACCACATACCCAAGTACACCGCGGGCACCACATACCCTAGTACACCGCGGGCACCACATACCCTAGTACACAACGGGCCCCACATACCCAAATACACCGCGGGCACCACATACCCAAGTACACCGCGGGCACCACATACCCTAGTACACCGCGGGCACCACATACCCAACTAAACCGCGGGCACCACATACCCAACTAAACCGCGGGCACCACATACCCAAATACACCGCGGGCACCACATACCCAAGTACACCGCGGGCACCACATACCCTGGTACACCGCGGGCACCACATACCCAACTAAACCGCGGGCACCACATACCCTAGTACACCGCGGGCACCTCATACCCAACTAAACCGCGGGCACCACATACCCAAATACACCGCGATCACCACATACCCAACTAAACCGCGGGCACCACATACCCAAGTACACCGCGGGCACCACATACCCAAGTACACCGCGGGCACCACATACCCAAATACACCGCGGGCACCACATACCCTAGTACACCGCGGGCACCACATACCCAAGTACACCGTGGGCACCACATACCCAAATACACCGCGGGCACCACAAACCCTAGTACACCGCGGGCACCTCATACCCAACTAAACCGCGGGCACCACATACCCTAGTACGCCGCGGGCACCACATACCCTAGTACACCGCGGGCACCTCATACCCAACTAAACCGCGGGCACCACATACCCAACTAAACCGCGGGCACCACATACCCTAGTACACCGCGGGCACCACAAACCCAACTAAACCGCGGGCACCACATACCCTAGTACACCGCGGGCACCTCATACCCAACTAAACCGCGGGCACCACATACCCAAGTACACCGCGGGCACCACATACCCAAGTACACCGCGGGCACCACATACCCTAGTACACCGCGGGCACCACATACCCTAGTACACAACGGGCCCCACATACCCAAATACACCGCGGGCACCACATACCCAAGTACACCGCGGGCACTACATACCCTAGTACACCGCGGGCACCACATACCCAACTAAACCGCGGGCACCACATACCCAACTAAACCGCGGGCACCACATACCCAAATACACCGCGGGCACCACATACCCAAGTACACCGCGGGCACCACATACCCAAGTACACCGCGGGCACCACATACCCAAGTACACCGCGGGCACCACATACCCTAGTACACCGCGGGCACCTCATACCCAACTAAACCGCGGGCACCACATACCCAAATACACCGCGGGCACCACATACCCAACTAAACCGCGGGCACCACATACCCAAGTACACCGCGGGCACCACATACCCAAGTACACCGCGGGCACCACATACCCAAATACACCGCGGGCACCACATACCCTAGTACACCGCGGGCACCACATACCCAAGTACACCGTGGGCACCACATACCCAAATACACCGCGGGCACCACAAACCCTAGTACACCGCGGGCACCTCATACCCAACTAAACCGCGGGCACCACATACCCTAGTACGCCGCGGGCACCACATACCCTAGTACACCGCGGGCACCTCATACCCAACTAAACCGTGGGCACCACATACCCAACTAAACCGCGGGCACCACATACCCTAGTACACCGCGGGCACCACAAACCCAACTAAACCGCGGGCACCACATACCCTAGTACACCGCGGGCACCTCATACCCAACTAAACCGCGGGCACCACATACCCAAATACACTGCGGGCACCACATACCCAAGTACACCGCGGGCACCACATACCCAAATACACCGCGGGCACCACATACCCAAGTACACCGCGGGCACCACATACCCTAGTACACCGCGGGCACCACAAACCCTAGTACACCGCGGGCACCTCATACCCAACTAAATCGCGGGCACCACATACCCTAGTACACCGCGGGCACCACATACCCAAATACACCGCGGGCACTACATACCCAAGTACACCGCGGGCACCACATACCCTAGTACACCGCGGGCACCACATACCCAAGTACACCGCGGGCACCACATACCCAAGTACACCGCGGGCACCACATACCCAACTAAACCGCGGGCACCACATACCCAAGTACAACGCGGGCACCACATACCCTAGTACACCGCGGGCACCACATACCCAAGTACACCGCGGGCACCACATACCCAAATACACCGCGGGCACCACATACCCAAGTACACCGCGGGCACCACATACCCTAGTACACCGCGGGCACCACAAACCCTAGTACACCGCTGGCACCTCATACCCAACTAAACCGCGGGCACCACATACCCAAGTACACCGTGGGCACCACATACCCAAATACACCGCGGGCACCTCATACCCAACTAAACCGCGGGCACCACATACCCAAATACACCGCGGGCACCTCATACCCAACTAAACCGCGGGCACCACATACCCTAGTACGCCGCGGGCACCACATACCCTAGTACACCGCGGGCACCTCACACCCAACTAAACCGCGGGCACCACATACCCAACTAAACCGCGGGCACCACATACCCAAGTACACCGCGGGCACCACATACCCTAGTACACCGCGGGCACCTCATACCCAACTAAACCGCGGGCACCACATACCCAAATACACCGCGGGCACCACATACCCAAATACACCGCGGGCACCTCATACCCAACTAAACCGCGGGCACCACATACCCAACTAAACCGCGGGCACCACATACCCAAGTACACCGCGGGCACCACATACCCAAGTACACCGCGGGCACCACATACCCAAGTACACCGCGGGCACCACATACCCTAGTACACCGCGGGCACCACATAGGTACCCAAGTACACCGCGGGCACCACATACCCAAATACACCGCGGGCACCACATACCCAACTAAACCGCGGGCACCTCATACCCAACTAAACCGCGGGCACCACATACCCAAATACACCGCGGGCACCACGTACCCAACTAAACTGCGGGCACCACATACCCTAGTACACCGCGGGCACCACATACCCAAGTACACCGCGGGCACCTCATACCCAACTAAACCGCGGGCACCACATACCCAAATACACCGCGGGCACCACGTACCCAAGTACACCGCGGGCACCACATACCCAAGTACACCGCGGGCACCACATACCCAAATACACCGCGGGCACCACATACCCTAGTACACCGCGGGCACCACATACCCAAGTACACCGCGGGCACCACATACCCAAATACACCGCGGGCACCACATACCCAAGTACACCGCGGGCACCACATACCCTAGTACACCGCGGGCACCACATACCCAACTAAACCGCGGGCACCACATACCCAAATACACCGCGGGCACCACATACCCAACTAAACCGCGGGCACCACATACCCTAGTACACCGCGGGCACCACATACCCAACTAAACCGCGGGCACCACATACCCAACTAAACCGCGGGCACCACATACCCAAATACACCGCGGGCACCACATACCCAACTAAACCGCGGGCACCACATACCCTAGTACACCGCGGGCACCACATACCCAAGTACACCGCGGGCACCACATACCCAAATACACCGCGGGCACCACATACCCTAGTACACTGCGGGCACCACATACCCAAGTACACCGCGGGCACCACATACCCAACTAAACCGCGGGCACCACATACCCAAGTACACCGCGGGCACCACATTCCCAAGTACACCGCGGGCACCACATACCCAAGTACACCGCGGGCACCACATACCCAAGTACACCGCGGGCACTTCATACCCAACTAAACCGCGGGCACCTCATACCCAACTAAACCGCGGGCACCACATACCCAACTAAACCGCGGGCACCACATACCCAAGTACACCGCGGGCACCACATACCCAAGTACACCGCGGGCACCTCATACCCAAGTACACCGCGGGCACCACATACCCAAGTACACCGCGGGCACTTCATACCCAACTAAACCGCGGGCACCTCATACCCAACTAAACCGCGGGCACCACATACCCAAGTACACCGCGGGCACCACATACCCAAGTACACCGCGGGCACCACATACCCAAGTACACCGCGGGCACCACATACCCTAGTACACCGCGGGCACCACATAGGTACCCAAGTACACCGCGGGCACCACATACCCAAATACACCGCGGGCACCACATACCCAACTAAACCGCGGGCACCACATACCCAAATACACCGCGGGCACCACGTACCCAACTAAACTGCGGGCACCACATACCCTAGTACACCGCGGGCACCACATACCCAAGTACACCGCGGGCACCTCATACCCAACTAAACCGCGGGCACCACATACCCAAATACACCGCGGGCACCACGTATTCAAGTACACCGCGGGCACCACATACCCTAGTACACCGCGGGCACTACATACCCAAGTACACCGCGGGCACCACATACCCAAATACACCGCGGGCACCACATACCCTAGTACACTGCGGGCACCACATACCCAAGTACACCGCGGGCACCACATACCCAACTAAACCGCGGGCACCACATACCCAAGTACACCGCGGGCACCACATTCCCAAGTACACCGCGGGCACCACATACCCAAGTACACCGCGGGCACCACATACCCAAGTACACCGCGGGCACTTCATACCCAACTAAACCGCGGGCACCTCATACCCAACTAAACCGCGGGCACCACATACCCAAGTACACCGCGGGCACCACATACCCAAGTACACCGCGGGCACCACATACCCAAGTACACCGCGGGCACCACATACCCTAGTACACCGCGGGCACCACATACCCTAGTACACCGCGGGCCCCACATACCCAAATACAAAGCGGGCACCACATACCCAAATACACCGCGGGCACCACATACCCTAGTACACCGCGGGCACCACATACCCTAGTACACCGCGGGCACCACATACCCAAGTACACCGCGGGCACCACATACCCAACTAAACCGCGGGCACCACATACCCTAGTACACCGCAGGCACCACATACCCAACTAAACCGCGGGCACCACATACCCTAGTACGCCGCGGGCACCACATACCCTAGTACACCGCGGGCACCACATACCCTAGTACACCGCGGGCCCCACATACCCAAATACACCGCGGGCACCACATACCCTAGTACACCGCGGGCACCTCATACCCAACTAAACCGCGGGCACCACATACCCAAATACACCGCGGGCACCACATACCCAAATACACCGCGGGCACCACATACCCAAATACACCGCGGGCACCACGTACCCAAGTACACCGCGGGCACCACATACCCAAGTACACCGCGGGCACCACATACCCTAGTACACCGCGGGCACCACATACCCAACTAAACCGCGGGCACCACATACCCAAATACACCGCGGGCACCACATACCCAACTAAACCGCGGGCACCACATACCCTAGTACACCGCGGGCACCACATACCCAACTAAACCGCGGGCACCACATACCCAACTAAACCGCGGGCACCACATACCCAAATACACCGCGGGCACCACATACCCAACTAAACCGCGGGCACCACATACCCTAGTACACCGCGGGCACCACATACCCAAGTTCACCGCGGGCACCACATACCCAAATACACCGCGGGCACCACATACCCTAGTACACTGCGGGCACCACATACCCAAGTACACCGCGGGCACCACATACCCAACTAAACCGCGGGCACCACATACCCAAGTACACCGCGGGCACCACATACCCAAGTACACCGCGGGCACCACATACCCTAGTATACCGCGGGCACCACATAGGTACCCAAGTACACCGCGGGCACCACATACCCAAATACACCGCGGGCACCACATACCCAACTAAACCGCGGGCACCTCATACCCAACTAAACCGCGGGCACCACATACCCAAATACACCGCGGGCACCACGTACCCAACTAAACTGCGGGCACCACATACCCTAGTACACCGCGGGCACCACATACCCAAGTACACCGCGGGCACCTCATACCCAACTAAACCGCGGGCACCACATACCCAAATACACCGCGGGCACCACGTACCCAAGTACACCGCGGGCACCACATACCCAAGTACACCGCGGGCACCACATACCCAAATACACCGCGGGCACCACATACCCTAGTACACCGCGGGCACCACATACCCAAGTACACCGCGGGCACCACATACCCAAATACACCGCGGGCACCACATACCCAAGTACACCGCGGGCACCACATACCCTAGTACACCGCGGGCACCACATACCCAACTAAACCGCGGGCACCACATACCCAAATACACCGCGGGCACCACATACCCAACTAAACCGCGGGCACCACATACCCTAGTACACCGCGGGCACCACATACCCTAGTACACCGCGGGCACCACATACCCAACTAAACCGCGGGCACCACATACCCAAGTACACCGCGGGCACCACATACCCAAATACACCGCGGGCACCACATACCCTAGTACACCGCGGGCACCACATACCCAAATACACCGCGGGCACCACATACCCTAGTACACCGCGGGCACCACATACCCAAGTACACCGCGGGCACCACATACCCAAATACACCGCGGGCACCACATACCCAAGTACACCGCGGGCACCACATACCCTAGTACACCGCGGGCACCACATACCCAACTAAACCGCGGGCACCACATACCCTAGTACACCGCGGGCACCACATACCCAACTAAACCGCGGGCACCACATACCCAAGTACACCGCGGGCACCACATACCCAAATACACCGCGGGCACCACATACCCTAGTACACCGCGGGCACCACATACCCAAGTACACCGCGGGCACCACATACCCAAATACACCGCGGGCACCACATACCCAAGTACACCGCGGGCACCACATACCCTAGTACACCGCGGGCACCACATACCCAACTAAACCGCGGGCACCACATACCCTAGTACACCGCGGGCACCACATACCCAACTAAACCGCGGGCACCACATACCCTAGTACACCGCGGGCACCAAGTACCCTAGTACACCGCGGGCACCACATACCCAAGTACACCGCGGGCACCACATACCCAAATACACCGCGGGCACCACATACCCTAGTACACCGCGGGCACCACATACCCAAGTACACCGCGGGCACCACATACCCAAATACACCGCGGGCACCACATACCCAACTAAACCGCGGGCACCACATACCCTAGTACACCGCGGGCACCACATACCCAACTAAACCGCGGGCACCACATACCCTAGTACACCGCGGGCACCACATACCCAACTAAACCGCGGGCACCACATACCCTAGTACACCGCGGGCACCACGTACCCTAGTACACCGCGGGCACCACATACCCAAGTACACCGCGGGCACCACATACCCAAATACACCGCGGGCACCACATACCCTAGTACACCGCGGGCACCACATACCCAAGTACACTGCGGGCACCACAAACCCAAATACACCGCGGGCACCACATACCCAAGTACACCGCGGGCACCACATACCCTAGTACACCGCGGGCACCACATACCCAACTAAACCGCGGGCACCACATACCCAAGTACACCGCGGGCACCACATACCCAAATACACCGCGGGCACCACATACCCTAGTACACCGCGGGCACCACATACCCAAGTACACCGCGGGCACCACATACCCAAATACACCGCGGGCACCACATACCCAACTAAACCGCGGGCACCACATACCTTAGTACACCGCGGGCACCACATACCCAAGTACACCGCGGGCACCACATACCCAAATACACCGCGGGCACCACATACCCAACTAAACCGCGGGCACCACATACCCTAGTACACCGCGGGCACCACATACCCAACTAAACCGCGGGCACCACATACCCTAGTACACCGCGGGCACCACATACCCAACTAAACCGCGGGCACCACATACCCTAGTACACCGCGGGCACCACATACCCAACTAAACCGCGGGCACCACATACCCAACTAAACCGCGGGCACCACATACCCTACTACACCGCTTTGTTGAAATATGTGACCTGTTGGCGAAAATAAAATCAAACGGACGGATAAAATCATTTCGCCTAAAGTCGACGCTTCGTTCGCTCGCTCCATAATTATATGATTTAAGGGATTTTATAAAATGAAGATTAATTGTGTTTGTGTTTGTATTCCAGCAGGAGTGTCCGTACGTGCGAGTGCGGTCTCGCTCGTGCGAGTCCAGTCCCGAGCGAGACTACCCGCCCGCCGCACGGCAGGTAACTACCGCCACACTACACTTAGTACCGCTGCCTACACACTACCTGTACACTACTTCCTACTTATATTATAAATGCGAAAGTTTGTATGGATGGATGTGTGGATGAATGTTTGTTACTCTTGCACAAAAAAACTACTGAATGGATTCTAATGAAACTTAACAATAATGCAGTTTGTTTACAGCTTATCGGAATAACATATATGTATAGGCTATAATTTCTAAGAAATAGTATGGATGTTGTTGATTTGGATATTTGTTTGTGATAATTTTAATGTGTATTTTATGTTATTTGTATGTTATGCTTTTTTGTTAATAATTCAGATTTTTATAACATTTCATCTAACTGGCCATTATAATCGAATACCAATGCAAACCGAACCGGCATAAGAGAAAAACTTATTCCCCGTTTATAAGTAACGGGGAAATGAAATTCGTTCATTGTTATAAGTATGGGGGCATAAGTATGTGGTATATAAGTATATGTTACTAACCGTGTTAACCCCGTGTGTGTGCGTGCGTGTAGGGCAGCGAGGGCTCGGAGCCGGGACTCGAACCCGCGCTCGACGCGACACCGCCAGATGCCTCGCAACCGCAGGTAAATGCTTTACTAACGTGGGGTCCTCTTACCACACTGGTTCTCTCATGACTTGTTAGCACACTGGTTTATTTCATGGTTTTATTTATTTATCATTTCACTTGTTTCACTTTGCCGTTGTTTAAGTTCATCACGAAAACTATCCACTATTAGATTCCTTCTATCACACCAAATCCCCCTATAGGTAATAATTAACCAAAATCCTCCTTTAAATAATTATCACACCAAACCAAGAAAGGTTTAGTGTGATAATAATAATTCTAAATCCTCCTTTAGATAATATTCATACTAAATCCTCCTTTAGATAATAATCATTCTAAATCCTCCTTTAGATAATAATCATACTAAATCCTCCTTTAGATAATAATCATGCTAAATCCTCCTTTAGATAATAAGTATTCATACTAAATCCCCCTTTGGATAATATTCATACTAAATCCTCTTATAGAATATAATCACCCCAAAATCCTCCTTTCGGTCATAATTTCTATTAATTAGTCGACGTAGTTTTTATGTTCCACAACACACTATACACTGTAGTGACTAAGTTCAAGCATTCGTCAGGATTTACCAGTATCACCATCAACCTATATTAGTCCACATTGTTCAACGTATGTCTGTTATATGATGTAGTGAGTAATTGTCCGCCTGTCCCCCCGCAGACGTGTGTGTCCCCCGCGCGCCGTCCCCCCGCCGCGTCCCCCGACAGTGACGAGCGGTACGAACATCCCGCCATGACCAGATCCGTATACGATGTGAGTACACAACACACTTACTGCAATATATTATGTACTAGCTGACACGTGCCCACTTCGTTGGGGATAATTTTCAATAAATAAAAAAGTAAGACATATGCTGTCGTTGACTTGTGGCTTTTTTGTAGGCATTATTAAGCTCCACATCTTTTCTTCTAGAACACTTCTTTCATAGTTAAGGCAGCGTTCGTAAGAAACGCTTTCATTCGACCGTTTTTTCTCCGATTCATTTTGCAAAACGGACTACCACGTAAAAGCCTTTTTATTTTTCAGCAATAATGTAACTTTCTATTGGTGAAAGAATTTTTAAAATCGGTTCAGTAGATGCCGAGATTACCCCATACAATTTAACAAATATAGGTACAAACTTTACCTCTTTATAATATTAGTATAGATTAAGTAAGTATAAACCTATCTCGTCCCACTGCTGGGCAAAGGTCTCCCCCAAATCCTTCTCTCTGTCTTCCGCTTTCGTTCACCAATCCCTCTCGAAAGCATCGAGGTCGTCCCGCCATCGCCTCTTTAGTCGGCCTCTACGCCGCCTTCCGTCTTCAGGCAGCCACGGTGTCACGATTTTGGACCATTTCTTTGGGTCCATCCGGCTAATATGACCTGCCCAGTCCCACTTAAGCCTCGCGGTTTTATTGCCTACATCTGCAATACCAGTGAGCGAACGCAGCGCAGTGTTTCGCACTCGATCGATGCGCTTGAAACCAAAGATGCTACGTTCCATTGCTCTTTGGCAAATCTTGAGTCTGGATTTCTGTGTTTCAGTCAGTAACCATGTCTGCGCACCGTAGGTTAGGACGGGCAGAATGCACATGTCGATGAGTTGGCGTTTAAGCGTAAGTGGAAGGTCGCCTTTAATGTGTTCCTTCATGGACCAGTAGCTCTTCCAGGCGTTCTCGATGCGGCGATCGATCTCCTTATCCTGCCTGTTTTCGAAGCTCGCTAACTGGCCAAGTAAATGTACTCATCAACAACAATATATTTTTTATAAAATATTATATATAAAAAAAACAAACCATCTAAGTAAATTATGTTTTTGTATGAGATTATGAGCATTCCCTTGAATATGTAATATTTTGTTTTTAAATATTTATTCGTCATTAAAGCGGTAATCGGATACGCAACCCTAAATAACTTATCAAAATAACTCAATTTAACAGAACTCTTGCTAAATACCGACCGACTTATAACACATTGCCAAAACGCACCGATAGCGCGATCTAGGATTTGTGCACAGTAGCGCCATCTAGTGGTAAACACAACAAATTTCAAACTTTACTCGATTTGAGTATTCAAGTGCGACGGCGGCGCGATGGCTTATTTCATGTATAAGTTTGGTGTTTCTATACCGATTTCTATGATATTTTTTTATTGAATAGGTAATAATGTTAACTTTTTTAAATTTGGGATGACTGAGAGTCTTATAAACATAAGAGTAAACAAATATAATCAAAATGCTCCGAACTGCTAAGCTATCAGGAGTTACACGTGTTATTGTGAGTCAACCATAAAAGATAGACATATGCTGATGCGGGATATTTTTTAGACAATTTAATGTAGAATATTTCCGTCATACATGATTTCTATGTAACTTTAACCATTAAGTCTGCACACGCGACGGAAGCTTAAAAAACGGAGTAACTTCTCCCGTTTTCCCGACATTTCCCTTCACTACTCAGCTCCTATTGATTGTAGCGTGATGAAAAGTATCCTATAACCTGCCCAGAAGTATGAAGAATAATCGTACCAAGTTTCATTAAAATCCGTCGAGTAGTTTTTGTTTCTATAAGGAACATACAGACAGACAGACAGACAGACAGACAGACAGACAGACAAAAATTTTACTGATTGCATTTTTGGCATCAGTATCGATCACTAATCACCCCCTGATAGTTTTTTTTTTAATATATTTCATGTACAGAATTGACCTCTCTACAGTTTTATTATAAGTATAGAGTATAGATAGACATAGATTATCTAATGCCTTGATCGCACGTACCGAGTAAACCGGCGAGACAGTGACGTATTTGAGATGCACTGCGCGTCGACATCAGTTTTACTGTTGGACGTTGCAGCGTTAGCGCGCAGTGTATCTTAAATACGTCACTGTCTCGCCGGTTTACTCGGTACGTGTGATCAAGGCATAAGAAATACGATAGGCTTTAGCATTAAATAAAAATAGCGACGTTTACTTAAATATAGTGCGCCAAAGTTTGGCAAATAATTTCTTGCGCTCATTTAAAAAATAAACATTATGAAAGTAAAAGAAAAAAATCTCTAGATTACTGCTATGTTTGTTCTACATTTTCAAAATAACTGACTCCTGATTGTATTCAAAAGCATCTATTTTATTTCATAGTATTATTTAGATATTTCACATCCAAAGTCGTGTAGTTTGTGACTTTCATAGAACTTTCACTCTCAGAACCATGCTTTTTAGAATCATATCAAATAGATTGAGTGTACTTTAAACCTTAACTTACTTTAAATATGTTTTACAAATTTGCACGACTAACAAAAGCTTTTAAGTAAAGTTCTTGACGTTCTACGTAACCTTGTTATGGAATTGCGATGTATTTGCCTACGAGTACATACTAGTACATAGGGGTACATATTAGTACATAGGAGTACATACTAGTACATAGGGGTTCATACTAGTACATAGGGGTACATATTAGTACATAGGGGTACATATTAGTACATAGGGGTACATATTAGTACATAGGGGTACATATTAGTACATAGGGGTACATATTAGTACATAGGAGTACATACTAGTACATAGGGGTTCATACTAGTACATAGGGGTACATATTAGTACATAGGGGTACATATTAGTACATAGGAGTAAATACTAGTACATAGGGGTACATATTAGTACATAGGGGTTCATACTAGTACATAGGGGTACATATTAGTACATAGGGGTACATATTAGTACATAGGGGTACATATTAGTACATAGGGGTACATATTAGTACATAGGGGTTCATACTAGTACATAGGGGTACATATTAGTACATAGGGGTTCATACTAGTACATAGGGGTACATATTAGTACATAGGGGTTCATACTAGTACATAGGGGTACACCTCCTACCTAGGGCTTGACCTCGTGAACGCCACAGAGGAGGGAGTAACAGTGGCGAAATTCTACTCGAACTTGGTGTGAGGTTGTTTGTGTTAGCCATTGACACGATAGAAGAAGAAGATAGGGGTACATACTAGTACATAGGAGTTCATACTAGTACATAGGGGTACATATTAGTACATAGGGGTTCATACTAGTACATAGGGGTACATATTAGTACATAGGGGTACATATTAGTACATAGGGGTACATATTAGTACATAGGGGTACATATTAGTACATAGGGGTACATATTAGTACATAGGGGTACATATTAGTACATAGGGGTACATATTAGTACATAGGAGTACATACTAGTACATAGGGGTTCATACTAGTACATAGGGGTACATATTAGTACATAGGGGTACATATTAGTACATATTAGTACATAGGGGTTCATACTAGTACATAGGGGTACATATTAGTACATAGGAGTACATATTAGTACATAGGAGTACATACTAGTACATAGGGGTTCATACTAGTACATAGGGGTACATATTAGTACATAGGGGTACATATTAGTACATATTAGTACATAGGGGTTCATACTAGTACATAGGGGTACATATTAGTACATAGGAGTACATATTAGTACATAGGAGTACATACTAGTACATAGGGGTTCATACTAGTACATAGGGGTACATATTAGTACATAGGGGTACATATTAGTACATAGGGGTACATATTAGTACATAGGGGTACATATTAGTACATAGGGGTACATATTAGTACATAGGGGTTCATACTAGTACATAGGGGTACATATTAGTACAGAGGAGTACATATTAGTACATAGGGGTACATACTAGTACATAGGGGTACATATTAGTACAGAGGAGTACATATTAGTACATAGGGGTACATTCGTGTACATAAGGGTACACACTAGTAGATAGTGGTGCACGTAGTGAGTTGGGGCGCCTGGTTTCAGCCGCGCGCCGCGCCGCGCTCGCCGGACCCCGCGCTGCGCCACTCCTACTCCGCGCAGAGCGTCAAGGTGACATTACACACTAGTTACTAGTAGATAGTGGTGCACGTAGTGAGTTGGGGCGCCTGGTTTCAGCCGCGCTCGCCGGACCCCGCGCTGCGCCACTCCTACTCCGCGCAGAGCGTCAAGGTGACATTACACTTACTCGTACTAATTACTAAATAATTATAATACCTATTACTACTACAACTATAGATCTACCAGGATCAGATGGCAAAAAAGGGAAAAAGAAATTGACGCTAGCAAAATGGAGAAAAATAGCCACATGGTAATCACTATTTTTTAAACTTTATTTTTGCCATCAGATCCTGGTAGGCGAAGTCTCGGGCATCAGCTAGTAATAAATTTTATCCTATTTTAATTTTTATTATTTTATCCTACATAACTAAAAATACCCCAAAATATTTATTTTCAACTAGTAGGTACATATATTAATTCCTTTCCTTATTAAATAGGTACTAATTAGGAATTATTACAATCTAGTAGGCTAATGAGTTATTTTTACCTGAATTTGCTAGCGTACCTAGCGTAGCTTATACTGAAAACGTGTCCAATAAAATGTTTTATAGGTATACTTATACATATCCTAAAATGTATGAATAAATAGTTTTTGTACCAAACCCGTAATGCCATGTATTTTTGTTTTTACAAAGTACACAAAACAGTTTATCTATCAGCAGACTGTTGAAAACGATCTATAGATAGTTGTTATAAACCAAGGTGAGTTACACAGATACACCCGCGTAGAATGCAAGCGATCATTACACGAGTGACACACACACATACAAACCATTACTCACAAACACGGAGCACAAAACCAGCTCACAAACCTTGCGATTCGTCCCATTAATATCCATGTCATCAAAGATTGCAAATAAGCTATTTTTATAAATAATTTACTTATATGAAATAAATAATTGTTATTAATAAATTATTTGTTTTAGTTTCTGTCACACTTAATTTTAATGGGATTAAAGAGTATTAGTGGGACGAATGCGTAAATTATTTTCGGCATAATATTATGTCTACGTCTTAAATAATTGTGTATTGTTATTAAATAAGTTACAATAATGTTGCAGGAGTATTCGTACTCGTCTAACGGCGATTGTCGCTACAACGGCGGCGGGGGAGGGGCGGCCGGCGGGGGGGGAGGGGGCTCGGGGGGGGTCACCTCCCCCCACTACCACGAGCCCTACTACGACAAGCCAGAGAGGTATGGTTAAGGGCTATATTTCACCGGGACGCCATGGTGGCGGCGACTGGTTGTGCCGCCATGGCGTCCCGGTGAAATATAGCCCTAAAAGTTCTCAATCTTTATTCTACCAGCTGTACCCCAAGTACGAGTTTGTGCACACTCGGATCGAAGAGACGCGATCGCCGAGCGCCACCGATTTGATCACCGATTGCGTCTCTACGATCCGTGTGTGCACAAACTCATACTTGGGGTACTGTATATTTTTTTTCTACCAGTGTTACATTTGTACATAATATTCCTAATGGTTAACATTATTTTTACTTTAATTTTTTTGTTTAGTTTTACCTACTGTATTTTATTTTTTGTGTGATATAAGTATGAACCCTGCCTGATATAAACGAATTATATATTTTGTTTGTCATCAGATCAGAGTCGTACCAGCAGGTCCCCCAGTGGGAGGGCGAGGAGGGAGCGCGGCGTGGGGGAGCGGCGGCGGGGGGCGCGGGCGGGTACCCCTCCGCCGTGATGGGGGAGCGCCGCGGGTTCACAAGGAGACCCGTCGCCAGGGTACGTGCACTTGCATCTCGCATCCATAGATATTCACGGACAATTCACACATCACTCTCTAGTCCCAAACTATGCAAAGCTTGTACTATGGGAACTAGACTGCTGATAGAATACTTTTATACATTTTTTTTTGTAAATACATTTAACAGATGTAGCTTCAACAAGATGGCCGCTATCGACTGTCAAAGTTTGAAAGTTGTGATTTGTTTATTTCAGAACTCGAACCTGCTCTCGGCCGTGCTGTGCCTCGTGAAGGAACTCGACTACCCGAGCCTCGAGGTCGCGGAGATGGCGGTTAGGTAAATAATTTATTTATTTCAATAAAACAAGCAAAAAGTTTTTTTTTGTCTTATTCATTTAAGGCCAGTTCAGTTGGTAGTGGCTCCACCTAGCTGTGGGTCGTGGGTTCAATCCCCACCAGGAACAAACATCGAAGTTTTTTTAAGTTAATTTCAATGAAACTTTACAATTATGTACACAGGCGTCACAGCTCAGTTGGTAGTAGCTCTGCCTTCCATGCTGTGGGTCGTGGATCCGATTCCCACCCAGATCAAATGTTTGTGTGATGAACACAAATATTTGTACTGTGTGGCTGTCACTATAGATTCTATGTATGTACATATTTACAAAATAAACATGTTTAAAAGTACAATAAATCGACGATGATTTTTAATACAACAATTTTTTCTTCAGATGCAGAATGGACGAGCTAGCGAACAGTCAGTGAGATTATTCAGTAATTATATATGAAATTATGAGTGCGACGGATTCTCGCCTCTAAAGTCCGGCGATAGAGCGCATATTGCCTCGACTGTGATAAATACGAGGACATTCGTATGAATAATCCTGTTTTAGTGCAAGCAGGGATTTGTTATTATCACGGACTTGTTGCAATCAGTTTCAATCTAGTTTTAAACACAAAATAATGTTATTTTGGATTTTAGCTAAATCTTATGTAGCCTGTACGCAAAAATTCAAAATAAAAATAAATTATTTAATGTATTAAAACAACAAGAATCAAAATAATCAAATCAATTGACAATCTCTAGACAGAAGTGAGTTAAAACAGAAGCAACGAAGTACCGTTTTATATATAACTAGCTGACCCGTGCCCACTTCGTTAGGCATAATTCGACCGTTTTTTCTCCGATTCACTTTGCAAAACAGACTACCACGTAAAAGCCTTTTTATTTTTCGGTTTTTTATATAACCTATGACACTCAGCAATAATGTGGGTTTCTATTGGTGAAAGAATTTTTAAAATCAGTTCAGTAGATCCCGAGATTACCCCTTGCAATTTAACAAATATACAAACACACAAACTTTACTTCTTTATAATATTAGTATAGATAATGGGACTATTGGAACTATTTACAAAATGATCACGACAGAACCATTGTGATGATGAACCAAGAAGTTACACTTGGTTATTGAAAAATTATGTTAAGTTTAAATTAACCTGCGGTTATCCCGTTTTTAGTGAAAATTATGTGTTAAGTTTGTACAAAATTGTTAGACATATGTGTTTTTAGCTTTAAATTAAATAATTTTGCCTGATTTATCCTATTAATATGATTAATGCGAAAATATTGGTCTAGCTTCAGTTCGCCGGTTCCTTTATTCTACGACGAGTGAATCCAGGAGCTAAAGCTAGATACATTAGTAATTGGTGTATTGTGAATGAATTTATATATTTTTAAACAAACTCCCTTATTTATAATTCGACTTCATCCCACCAGTGGGCAAATGAGAAAATATAAATTCAACTTTTTCTCATTCACTGGTAATAGATGGGACGAAAATTACATTATGTACTTAAATTGATCCCATTCGTACTACCAATGGGAAACCAAGTAGGACAAACTGTAATAAACATTGTTGTGCTTCATGATTTTACAAATTATGTCAAAAAGTCATAATTAAAAATGAGGAGGTTTATTTTGAATATTGTTATTTTTTTATACCTATTGGCTCGAAGCTAAGCGAATCCCTCCATGAATTACCTATTAATTATGTGTTGTTTCATCAAAATGTCAAATTGCCTCTGACTACCCCTTAGCGGTCGTCAAACAGCCGTCAGCCGAACATTGCCATATTGTATACATTTATTAACCAGTAGGCATGTGTGGATGTGCCACTGACTACATCAAGAGATCTAAAAATGTCTACCGTGCCTAGGAATTAGGGTCTTGAACATTTCTGTTTTGTATATAATTTACATAAAATGTTAGTTTTGTACTGAGTCTATTATTTGTATCACAATACATTGTAAAATGAAATTAAAATAAAAATAACTTGCAAAAACTATTTCTTGTATTATTGAAAGCATTAACTGAGGCGTGCGACGCCATGGACAGGGCACGTCCTCAGAGGACGCGCTCAGAGAGACAATGCATCGGTGTACAATGTGAGGACTTGTTATATTGTTTAGTAACATTCTTAGCAGTATAAAAAATTAGGTAATTTTTAGTATCCTTATAATTTATTTACTTACCATAATATTTTGAAACATTGAAAACGTCGCCTTCAGAAGACAATCAATAAATAACAAATGACTTCACGTTTCGTGAACCGAACGTATTCGAGTCACACTGCGCTATTTTCAGAAGTTATATTTTTAGTAGAATAGGTCTAGTCTGGCTAATCTTTCCAACACGATGCTACAACAAAATATGTAAAACAGTTGTAGCATCGACACGATAAGAAGAAGAAGTAGAATAGGTTTTATTTAAAAATAAATGGCGTGACTTGCACTCATTACGCGGACAAGAGCGTAGCTCTTAAATAAGAAGAAAAGGAGGTTTTATTTCATAAAGTTTTTATCATAAAACTAGCTGAGTAATCTAACTATGGTTTGTGAAGTTTCGGCTGTGGACGCTGTGGTGGTCGTCAAATGTCGCAGTGTCAGTGACATGTGGAGTCCGCGCTGTGTTTAGCCGAGTTAGTATTTTCACAATAAAATAAACCCTAAATTACATATTTATTCAGCACCAGCAGTTATTTTCAAGTCATATTTACTACGAGATCTGATATTTACCCAACTAAAGTAGGTACTTTAAGTACCTAACAATTCAAGATACATAGAGTGCAGTTATTATTGCAATGAACTCGGAAGTATGTGTTTTGTAAGCTGGTAGGTACCTAGTAATTAGGCAGGTACAGACAATACAGTACCTACATGGGTGATCGTTGGCGGCTTCGCTTATGAAGTGCTCATATGGAGGCATCCACAGAGTATGGAGGCACCCATATGATATGACACACATTAAGAGCCTCGAGCTTTGTAAACGAGTACCTAAGTAAGTTGTTGGTGTGACACACGACCGGAGAGCGCAGCGAACGAATTATTATTATGCCGCGACGAATTACGGGAATTATTTATCTTGAATTTTGAAAGATAAATATTTTGTACATTCGGTGAGTTCTTAGCTTACTCAATCTACTGAAATATCCTTTTAAATACCTTGTTGAGCCTTAGTTCAGATAAATTTCACGTAAAATATACAAGCCATGGCATAGGCAAGAATGTGAACTCAGTCCTAGTCTAACTATAGCTTAGTTAGGCTCTTAGTTCAATGAGTTTTTAGTTAGTAACATTTTGTAGTTACCAATTATCGTTTAAGGCCGGCAGCCCACCGACAACGCCTCTGGAGTTGCAGGCGGCGGTGACAACTTCCCATCAGGTGGCCCGCAAGCTCGTCTGCCTGCTATGGCATTAAACAACTATTTTGATATTATATTGTTTGAGTGTATTGCCAGTTAGCGCGCAGAGAGCGGCGAGCATGTCGCCGAGCTCGTCGGGCTCGTGGGCCGCGGGGGGCGCGCCCCGCGCCGACATCATCGACCTCGACCGGTACATGCGCGGACACGTGCGCCCCTCGCGCTCCTCCAGCGAAGAGGGACTGCAGTGGTTAGCTTCATCATCAATACATCAGTCCACTGCTGCGTTACAGCTTAGTTGGTAGTATCTCTGCCATCCGTGCTGCGCGTCGTAGGTTCGATTCCCATCCAGAGCTAATGTTTGTGTGATGGACATAAATATTTGTTCTGTGTCTGGGTGTTACCATGTCTTCTATGTATGTATTTACAAAGTATAAGCATAAGAATTCTATCTGCAGTCTATTTCCCATAGTTGAAGCTTTGCCTAGTTTGAGACTAGAGTGTGATGTGTGCAACGTCCATAAATATTGCCTGTTGCACAGTGAACAGTTGGTGGTGGACGGCGGCGGCATCGGGCGCAAGTTGGTGAGCGAGGCGCGCTACAAGCACTACTCGCACGACTCGCACTACTCGCACGACTCGGGCGTCTCGGACGGCAGCTACGACCAGCGCCGCACGCACAGACATAGGTTACTTATCTCCCATTTTAGAGCTGCCTTATCAAAATAAATAAACCAAAATCAATCAAACTTTATTCAGTAATCTCGTATATCAATTATTTCTATGACAAAATGTCAAATGTGTTAGACCACTCTATCAGAATATGTAAACATTTAAATATTCTTTTTAGACGCATCAGTAATTCTGACGGACGATTCCGAGCACCACATGATCAAACCTCGACGCGCACCTTCAACGGGCAAGGTCAAGGTCGTTCGGACTCGATGCGAGCGTTCCGAACCGTGTGCGAACAAGCGTTACTCGACCAGCAGAAACAGATAGCGCGGGTCGCGCAACTATGTGAACAACTCACGGAGCGCGCAGACTTACGAGTCGCGGAAAAGAACGAGCGATGTAGCGAACGAGTATCTGCAACGGAGAACGATCTAGCTCGAGCTGAAAGAAAAGAAGATAAGAAATCATCGGAGAAGTTATGTTGCGAGCGCTCCGAACGAGCCAAGTCGCAAGCACTGTCGGATACCAGCGACATTTCCAGCAGCAGTCGGAGCACGATGGATCTGCGTCGGAAAGAGAAGCATCGGGTTAGCTGCACAGTTTGGCATGCTGTTTACAGTGTTGTCTCTGATTCTTGGAATCGTGAATAATCTATAGTCCATTTTATATTTAGGTAGCGAGTGACTGACTGATAATTCAATTTCTCCAGACGCAAGAATGCAAGACGTACAAGATAATAATGTCGAAGCTGGACGAGTTGAACCGGCGCTTTGTGTCAAGTCGCCCCCCTCCCGCGCCGCACCCTCGCCCGCGCACCCCCTCCTCCGACTCCGTGTCAGTGTGCGACAAGCTGGTCGCCACCGACCCCCACAGGGCTGTGGTTCGTTTTTTGCTGAAAAGCTTTTCCAATTGAAAACCAACTAGGGCAGCATAATAAGGAATGTGAAACTGTTTACAGGCATGCATCTTATTGTTAAAAGATCTCTTGGATTCTCTAAAAGATGTACGAGTTGCCTTTGTGTTATTGCAGAAGATTCAGTTCCAAAGTCTTGCCCGAACCGCGCCCGCGACGCCGGTGCCGGTGCCGTGTCGCCCGCGCGTCGTCGCTCAAGCATACAACGTCGACATCGCGCCCCGCGAGGTTACGTTTAGGGCTCCCAACGTGGCTACGGAGAGGTGACTACTTTAACATCCCCAAGTAGGTGTCATACTGAGAAAAAATATGTACCCAAAATGTAATTAAGTTTGGGTCTCAATCCAAACTATTTGACAACTTCGTTGCTGATTTTCGTTACTTATCTTTTTTTTTAGGAAACAGAAAGTATTTGTATAATAGATGATGAATAGTAAGTAGGTATGTGTTGCTTCTATTGGTTGTAGGGTCATATGTGAGTCTAGTGGCGGCTCCAAATCAAGCGCCGGCGACCCGCGGTGCCACTTCGACCTCGAAGATCCAGTTCATGTGAGCTTGCCGTCATCTGCTTATATGATTTCTACGGAGCTTAGCTAAGGCTTAACGGGTGGCATTTTATGTAGTACCTACTTACATATTATTTTTTACTTGCAACAGCTGTACTCCCAAGCGAAACGTCTCCAAACGCTGAACGCCACTATTCGGCGAGTTCGCAGTCGTTCGTCGAGCGAGTCTCGCACGAATGGTCCGGCGCCGAGCGTCCGTGCGAGCCGCGCCCGGCCGCGCTCGCCGTCCCTGTGCGCCGTGTGTCGCGGCTACTGGCGCTCGCTGAGACAGTGTCTCGTGGCTCCTTTCGCAGCAGATTGTAAATGTTCTTAATATTTTAGTAGTTAATAAATTCGTAAATTGTCTTAACTGTGTTGTTGATACCTACGTCCTATCGTTGTTGACACCGTCATATGGTGACTCACGGCTGAGTACACACGGATCGTAAACATGACGTGTACCTAGCTAGCTTTCTCCGATTTCAGAATTCAAATAAGTGTAATAAGTTTATGTGTAATAAGTAAGTAGGTATATCGATTAATAAACTGAATGATCTTCATGGTGTGAGTGAGAGAATAATATAGGAACCTACATTTAACTTGATGAATGCTTCTGAACATGTTCAGAGCGATATGAACTAAAACATCTGCTCATTCTGCTCGTATCGGATTTTGGTTTTGTATTTACTGTACTGGGGGATGACCTTGAAATAGGCAGGCAGAGTGGAATTTAAACTAATACTTAAAGGTATACCACCTAACTGCAGCTTAGGAAGGTTAATGATGTTTAATAGATGGTCTCTTTAAAACTTCAATGCTATTTCTGAAGATCGTGAGAAGATCCAAAAATGGTCCAGGCATCACTCGCACCGTCCGTCCTTTTCTCGGCACAACCTAAACAGTATATAGCACTAGCACCTCATATTTGATGATTAGTTTGACAGAAGTCAAAAACACCCTGGCCGAATATGCTTCTTTCAAAAAACTCTTGACACAAAAAGAACAAAAGAATTATCCGACCATGACACAATCGAAATTATCCGTGAAAAACTAAAAAATACAACAATAACACCATGTAGTGAACCTGAACGTCCAGTGAGCGGTAATAGTGATAAATATGAAGTTATCCGGCATCGGGCTTTGGTCTCTGCTGTGTCTCCTTATCCAGGTATTCCGTGCGGGCACAGTGTAGTGCAGGTCCACACCTGTTTGTATTGTCACTCACCCGACTTCACCACAATCATAGATTCATTCATTTAACATTATTTGTCTCCAAGACGCAGGCACATAAGTTACCGGTGAGGTAACCTCACTTTGACTTTAAGACTTCGACGCTGATTCTGGGTTTCTGGAAATCTGATTCGCATTTTTCATCTACTAGCTAATGAATGTGATCTATTAGTGTCTACTGCCGATTAACTATATAAAGTAGAAATAAAAATGTATAAAAAAGAACTTAAAAGAAGTCATATACCTACGAAACGGACACTTTTTAGTGAGCCTGGGAATCGTACACGTGATTGTGTTTTATGAAAAGTAGGCAGTTTTTTTTACAAAACTATAATTTCTGCTTCTTTTAGTAAACCGACATCAATAGATCCCTATTGATAACGCAGATATAGATAGATACTCCTCATGCTCTAGGCAGACTCTAGATCATGATCCACTTTCCAAGTCTAGAGTTAGAAAGATGTATGTACCCAACTACCCCCGTCGCGTCGTTGCTTGTCAAGCTAGCCAATAGGATGTTAACTATGACCTACGATGTTTGGGGCTGGTCAGCTTGCTGCAGTAGCTAGACTGAATGGCCTGTCGCCGACAGGTGGTGGGCGCGTTCGCTTGCAAGAAGAAGCCGTCTTGTCGCCCCCCGCGCTGTCCCGGCGGCTGCAAGCCCAAGTACTGGTGAACCACGACTGTGCTCCAACCTCCACTCAACCTTGCCAGAATGGTAAGCTTTTGGGCGTCTGATGATTTATTTCAGCAAATAGTTACATTACAACAGTAGTCAGCAAATACATAGTACTTTGCTCCATAGGTCTCGACAGACAGGTATATCTAGTAGGTCACATAGATATTATGTTCATTGGGGACATTCTCGGACAGGCGTCACAGCTCAGTTAGTAGTAGCTTTGCCTTCCATGCTGTGGGTCGTGGGTTCGATTCCCACCCAGAGCTAATGTTTGTGTGAAGAACATAAATATTATTTCTGTGTTTGGGTGTTAGGTACGTAGGTACTTATTCTATGTAAGTACTTATCATAATAATTATATCAGAAAAAAAAGTAAGTATGTATATATGTATTCTATCAGCAATTTAGTTCCCATAGTACAAGAGTGTGACGTGTGAAAATTCAGTGAAAACTATTTAACTTGTAAGTTTATAGTCGGTATACTAACAGAGACTCTACAGACAGTGGGATATATTGGACCAAGATTGCTGATAGAATATTTTTTTTGTAAATTCATACATAGAATAATATTTTATTTATTTATTTAGATCGTAGATTTATATGAATAATGTAGTATTGTTTGTTGTGTGTGGGGTCAGTGGTGGGGCGTGCTGCAGTCTGTGTGGTGGTGTGCGCTGTGGGTGGCGCTGTGCGCGGCCGAGGCGCGCGCATGCAAGAAGAAGACGATCTGTCGCCCGCCGCCGGGCGGCAAGCCGGGCTGCGGCGGACGCAAGTGAACTCATACCTCCACTGTACTACACGTCTTACATGCAGGTAAACAAATGAATGACGACCTGTGCAGACGTACTGCAAGTCTAATTAAATAGGTAGAGAACTGCCCGCGACTTATAAAATAGTAATTTAATTAAGTTAACCAATGTCAAATATTGATACAGGGTTACACAGAACATTGTTGTTATGTTCGCAAAATAGCTTGTAAATAAGTAATAGTTAAGCCGCAATAAAAAAACCCCTAAAAATGTGAATTTCCCGCTAGAGCGAGACGTCGTATGACCTTAAATGCATTCAGTAGTTTTTGCAGATCGTCGCTCAATCTATATCTGCTCAATCTTGCTCTTGCGGTGGGTTCCCAACCAGTCACACTTTCGTAACAGTGTGACTCGTTGGGAATTTTTATCCCAACGAGTCAGTGTCACTGGTTGGGAACCCATCAATCTTGCTAATATTTTACATGACACTAATAATCATATCAGTCTACAGCTGGACGTAGGTCTCTCCCAAAACACGCCCACTGAGCAACGGCGGATCCAGGGGGGGGGGGGTCATGACCCCCCCCTGAGCTGGTTCCAGGACTTAGGTGGACCACTAATTGAACATATTTTTTTTTTATTTATATAAGTTCTTGACTTGACCACGACTGTGTGACCCACCCCTTGCGCCAAAACATGATCGTGACCCCCCCCCCCCCCCTGGCACCAAAACTTGATCGTGACCCCCCCCTGGAGCCAAAGCTGGATCCGCCCTTGCCACTGAGCCCAGTCTTCGGCTCTTCTCATCCAGTGTACACTATACTATGCCTAATCTCATGTTAGTTAGTGTCATGTGCAATAAATTAATATATTTTTCTTTTACTTCAGGTTGAGTTCTCCATACCTCTACTAGAAAGACTGTTTTACAATTATTATTATTTGAAATGTAACAAATAAAACAAAGCAAAAGTTTTTGATGTTTTTATTTAGAGTTAACGCTTCTTACATGACTAATATCAGTAGTTCCTGAAACAAAGAGATGCTTTTTTAAAGTAACTTTATGGCAAGACAAGACAAGATTAAAATTAAAGTGATGCAGAAGCATCAAAAAGAACTGCTTACAAAAATATCATTCTAATAAACTCAGTTAGATGTTGATTACTAAAATGAAATAATTGAATGGTTCAAAGATAACGCGAAAGGCGGCCGGAGGTCAAGGGCGCCAACCCCACTGACTTGGGGTGAAGCTTCCATTGAACCTCACACATCACTTGAATATAATTGCATCCTTAATAAAATTAAATGTAAAGCTCATGAACCATTTCAATGGCAGAATCGAACAGGGGGCCAACAACAACACAGTCTCCCTCCCAAGTGTGCGAGCAGGGGAGCCAACACCTCAGGTCTACTTTTTTAGTGTTTTTTTTAGTGTCGTTGGTCCCCCTGATAGAGGCTATAAACTAAGGAGTGATGTGTTGATGGCCCTCCTGAAGGTAGAGTGTAATCACTTCTTACACTCTACCTTCTTGTGGTGATGGTGATGGTACTGACTTGGTGAGGATGCCGTCCTTCTTGGTGAGCCGGACGATGCAGTCGTCGGACTCGCCCATGCGGCGGATGGCGCCGCACACCACGTAGACGCGCGCGGAGTCGGCGGCGCGCCCCGACGCGGGGTCCACGTCCGCGATCACCAGCTGCACCGACGCGTGGTCCTTCGCGTGGATCAGACGGTTCGACGCCGAGCTGACCAACACACACAAACACACAAATCATCATCTAACTTACTAGGTACTTGTAGTACTTTTAGTTGAATGACTGATTATAAAAAGTTAGCGCAGACATGAAGTATTGATTACCATATGTAATGATGACTATAAAGTCAACGCTAACTTTTTATAAGATAGGGGGTTATAACATAAATAAAACTAGCCTAGTTGAGAGTGATTGCAGATTAGATTAAAAATCAAATCAGTTAAGTGCGAGTTGGGTGCACTGACATGCATCAGTAATAAGGTCCCGGTTTACCCGTTGGGTGCAGAATCCTAACAAAGTTATTACAAAATATGAAGTCTCCGTTCTTTTTTGATCAATTACAATATATTTCAATTTACCAGTAAATGGTTTGTTTGTTTATAAAAAAAAGTTTTAATGCTATGTGATATATTTCTGTGTTCAAACCAGAGTAGGTGGAATGATTAGAAAGTTACTTCAAATTATTTAAATCAATTGCTCCAGTGCCCATATCATCTGACAAGACCTGTGCATCAGACAGATTATACTCGAGCAGGATTGTTTGAGGTCTGAACTACGTTTCTGCTGCTGCATTAGAGCCGTCATTCTAGATTTGTTAATGTAAGAGGTGTAAGGCACAAAACATGAGCGTTATGTACTTATGATACCCATGTTTACTACACGGAAGGAACCCTGCCTTAATTTGATATTTTTACAGATCAGGATATTTATTCCTGTAGATAGCAGCTCATCTCTTCAACATGACATCACATGCAATGTGATCACTGATGATAACCTAACCTCCAAGTCTTACCATTTCCTCGGGCAGTACAAGTCAACGTATTCTCCTGCGTCGTTCTGCATTTTGTTTGTCTGAAACACGAAATTCCACTTAAAAACTGCTGTATTCAACGATTTGCTCGTATATATCGTCTTTATTTCACAAAACTAACCTAAACGCACACACGAATTACAAAATGACAAAAGCAAAAGAAGGAATGAATGAATGAAAGATTGGTAGATTGCTTGATTTCCGTTCGCTCATTCTTTATGTAAGGCATAAAATGTGTAATCTGTGATGAATCTTATGGTTATAGCGCCATCTGCCGTTGAGTGGTCGATTGAATCATTTTGATATACATAATTTGAATGAATTATGTCTAGATTATGTGTTTTTATGAGTTAGCATCCTACTACCCTGTTGGTTATTGTTATTATTAGGTAATTGAAAATAATTGCCGATAGAATTACTAAATACTTACACTTTTTGTAATTATGTACATCCACAGTAACACCCAGATACAGACATGTTTTTCCTGGCTGTAATCGAACCCACGACCCACAGCATAGAAGGCAAAGATATTTATTTAGTTTTATCTGTTGCATTTGAACGTAAAAGAGCACAGCATGAAGTAGATCCGTAGGTAACTTTGTACAATGTATAATATTCACTGATATAGATGATAATTTTAAAAAAGTGGCTAACAGCTAATCAATTAAAACCACCAAATAAGAAATTACATAAGTAGGTAAGTATGTGTTTCTTTTGTAGTTATAGTTTGGATTAAGTAAATATAAAACAAATTGTTGATTCTGACCAATAATGAAAACATTGTATATATAACAAAATTGCTGCGCCCTAACAGGGTACATGATTGTACAATTAGCAATAAATAACACCTGAGCTATTACTAATACCATGTGTGCAATAAATAAATAAATAAATAAATAAATAAATGTTCTTAATGAGAGCATCAAAAACGATGAGACAAAAAGATGACGATGCTTTTCATGATAGATTAGGAACCTCATTCGATTATGTAACTAATAAAACCACAGAGTATTATATAGATATTTATTAGTTAGGAACAGAGTACGCTATCATATATAATTTAGCGTGAGACGGCGTGGTGTTGCCATCTGGTCGGCGGCTACTCCTGGGACTGGCTCTGGCTCTGGCTGACGGCGACGCCGCGCTTCGCCTCCGCGGCGGAGTACCCGAAGGAGGCGTCTCCCTCGGCGCCTGTCATCGTCACCGCCGCCGCCTTCTCGCCGACGCCGACGCTGCTCGCGCGGGACAAGGCTGACAACGGACATTCATTCTTATTAATAAACTGACAGACACATACTATTGAAATGGCACACGAGAAGCCTGGTGTCCTGGCCGTATTCACTCATTCATTGCATCAGTATAATATTTTAGAGTCTGTCAAGCGAAAGATGGCCCTGATAAATCGCGGCAAATTCAAAAACTATTAGTATGGCAATAGTATATCATCTACTTATTCATAATCATCATCAAAAATTATGTAAGTATATTTATTTAGAATAATATCAAAGTATCAAATTATGTAATTCCAAGTTATCCTATTATTTAATGTATTGCCATACTAATAGTTTTTGAATTTGCCGCGATTTATCAGGGCCATCTTTCGCTTGACAGACTCTAACAAAAGGTTTTGTAACTAAAGATTTGCTCATAATAAACTCTTGTAGGTATGGGTATTGCTGCAATAGGTGAAAGAGAAGCGGACCTTTTTTATGCATTATAGGCAAACACTTGGCCACAAACAATCACATCTGATGTAAAATGATGTATTACCTTTCCCGCCGCTGGCCGGTCCCGCCGGTCCCGCCTGTCCGGGCCGCGCCTCGCCCACCGCCAGCACTGCCACCAGCACGCACAACAACTGGGAAACAATAAATAAATATTCACGGACATTTCACACATCACACTCTAGTCCCAAACTAAGCGAAGCTTGTATTATGGGATAATATATGTATATTACCTAAAACCTTATACATAATATACATAAGTATCATTTTTAACATAGTACATAAAATAACATAGTAAAACCCAGACACAGAATAAATATTCATGACCATTACACATACATAGATACATTTAGGGCCCCCGCAAACCATAGTTTGGTCGGCTTCTTAATCAGTATGAAGATGTATGAAGATGTATGCAGATGCGCACATTACAGTGATTCAGTCTTCATACTGATTAACAAGCCGACCAAACTATCGGCCGATAAAAAGTCTGCAGTCTGCGGGGACTCTTACTCTGGGTGGGAATCGAACCCACGACTCACATGGAAGGCAGAGCTGCCAACTGAGCTGTGACACCTGTCAGTCAATGGGTCAAATGTTACCGATTGGGTACATGTAGGTATGTACAGTACGGTGTCAGTACAAGCTCACATTACGTCGATGTGTCTCACAGCGCACTTCGCCGGTGGACGTGCTCTGTGAGGCAATGCATTGATATATGTAGGCGCTTAATATCATGATAAATTATATTTATTGTTTGTAGAAACTAGGTAATTACATTGGCCTTAATTTAGTCTTCATATCTCTAGTTCAACCTGAGGCTCACGAACATGCATCATATCAGGTGGGTAGTAAGTACTTCAATAAGTTGTTCAACTAGTTATAATAAAATAATTCATGAATAGTTTACG
Organism: Ecliptopera silaceata; assembly: GCA_932527185.1. Lineage (NCBI taxonomy): Eukaryota > Metazoa > Arthropoda > Insecta > Lepidoptera > Geometridae > Ecliptopera > Ecliptopera silaceata. Next base: position 79,329 of record OW052217.1, on the reverse strand, counting down.
ACAGGCGCCACAGCGTGGTAGTAACTCTGCCTTCTATGCTGTAGGTCGTGGGTTCAAATCCCACCCAGAGCAAATGTTTGTGTGATGAACACAAATACTTATTGTTCTATCTGGGTGTTACTAAGTTTTCTAGGTAGGTACGTATTTATCAAAAAAAAAGTATGTAAGTAATGTAAGTACACTATCAGCAATCTAGTTCCCATAGTACATTTTTTGCTTAGTTTGGGACTAGAATGTGATAATGTTCATAAATATTGAAGTGTTTATTTTAATTTCTTACCACAATAGTCTTCATCTTGCTGTAAGTGAGTTCCCAAACTGTTTGATGCTACTCGAAGGCAGTCGAAGGTTTTATACCAAATTGTAGCCCTAGGGTCGAACTACACGTCGGCGCACGCTGCAGCACCATCCTTATGTACCTTCTTAAGTCTTCATAGTTATGCACACCCCTTTGCATAACTAGTAGAACTTATAACGTCTTCTAGTACCCATAACACAAGCTCTGCTTAGCTTGGGGCTAGATGATGTTGTGTGGATTGTCCAGCATTATTTATTTATTATACCAATGATACTGATCATCGTTAATATTATTAAAATAAAATAATAAATAAGTACTTATCTACTTATTCATATTTAGGCAATCCACATATCTACATATATAGCCCCAAATTAAGCAAAGTTGGCTCAACGTGTTAATTAAAGTAAATAAATAATAATAACGGACATACTATGCTTATAAAGTGCTTAATATTTGCTAATACATATGTACTGTAAGTACATATAAACTACTATATAAACTAACACCCAAATAGTTTAAAAAAAAAGCTAGCACTCCGGGAGTGCCGGCAGAAGTGAAAACTTCAATATTAACGTTGTGTTTTCACTTTTAAGTTTTCACTTCAAAAATATAACCACAGTCGTGATTGTGTCATGTCATTGTGTCACATTCGCGCAAGCGCGAATGTGACACAACGACGAAGACAACGAAGACACACTGACACAGACACATTCGCGCAAGCGCGAATGTGTCTGTGTCTTCGTTGGCTTCGTCGTTGTGTCACATTCGCGCTTGCGCGAATGTGACACAACGACATGACACAATCACAATGTGTCTGCGAAATGTCTGCGAATGTGTCTGTGTCAGTGTGTCTTCGTTGTCTTCGTCGTTGTGTCACATTCGCGCTTGCGCGAATGTGACACAATCACGACTGTGGTTATATTTTTGAAGTGAAAACTTAAAAGTGAAGACACATTCGCGCAAGCGCGAATGTGTCTGTGTCTTCGTTGGCTTCGTCGTCATCGTCACGTCACGTCATGTCGCCACGTCATCGTCACGTCATGTCGCCACAACACTATTTAATTGTTTGAGTCATACGTCGCGTGACCGCAACTGTGTTTTTTTGTCGTCTCTTGTTTTACGAGCAATGTATAAAAATTAAATAAGATCTTACGCTTTTTCGACGTCACGTGACCCTGACGCGAGTTTGAAAGTTTTTACCCACCCAGCGCCGCTAAAGAAGTTTTCACTTCAAAAAAACATTTATATATTTACACTTAGTTTAACTTTAGATAAGCTTATCTAATATGTTAAATTAAATACTTAGCTATATATATATATATATTTAAATATATACATATTTCTATATTATAAGAATGTTCATGCCAACAGGATTGCATTTATAACACGATTTTTAATGATCTTACTGCTTTTGAATAAACATTAATTGATTTAGATTTCTTTCAGGCCGATGTCAGCAGTGGAAATCTCATTCAAGATATATTTAATCTATTTTGTTGAATCAGAAAAGAGATTTCATCATATTTTGATGCCTCATATACCTCAATTAAAATTATTATTAAATATTATAGGACCTTTCGCACATCTCGCTCTAGTCCCAAATTAAGCAAAGCTTGTACTTTTGTAACTGGAATGCCGATAGAAGTTATTTTGTAACTGGAATGCCGATAGAAGTTATTTTGTAACTGGAAAGCCGATAGAAGTTATTTTTGTTTCATTTATTAAGTAGCTGGTGACAGTGACTTCGTTTAGTATCGTTACATTTTTGAATATTCACACAATACCTTTATATATTAGAGCCTATGTGATTTATAAACTACATTATTGACAGTTAGTTTTACCTGTTTATGTTATTCATTACCTTCATTTTAATTCCAATCTAATTATTTGAACAAACAAATTATTTTTGTACCTAATTTGTTTATTTTAGGGTTTTTATTGTGTTCGACTATTTTTACATGATCCTTTAACGTTACTATCTTTTGCTCTGGCTCTAGTCCTAAGTGCATGTTGTCTGTCTTCTGTCATTATTGTAACACGCATGTTTGAATCTGATCTAAACTTATTTCTTTTGATCTTGGTGTATACAATGTTGGTGACACAAGTAAATAAATAAATAAAGTTTCATTCAAATTAATTTGGTCGGTTTTGCGTGAATGAGTATCAAACATACAGGGTGTTTGGAAGGGAGCTGTACATACGCCTAGGGTAGAAACTAGGGATAGTCTGCTACCTACCCCCGCCCATTATATTGACCTTGGCCTCAAGGTTTTTTTTTAATTTATTATTATTTTTTATTTGACTTTTTTATGATTTTTTGACTAAAACTACCTGTAGCTCAAAATCTATCCATGGGACCGGTCGGCTAATGGTCTTGTTTTAATCGTTAGAGTCTTAGGGTCCTGCAAAAAATTATTTTACACCAGAAAATTGTGGAGAAGAAAAGTTATGGGGCCTGAAGTACCGTAGTAAGGTAAAGAAATAATTTTAAGGGCAACTTTCTATGGGGTTTAAAAAAAAACTAACAGGGTTGGAGTTCTTCTGATTTTTTTAAAACATCCTCAGTCCATGCCCTTTCTAACGATATGCTAAAAGTGTATTTATCACTTTTAGTTTTAAAGTTATTAATTAATTTCCGCAACTAGGGCACTTCAAGCAAAAATTTCAACTAATGAAAATTAAATGTGTTCGATCGTAAAAGGATGGCAAATGAAACAAAAAATTTGGTAATGACTAATGTCATTAAATTACAAATTTTAATTAATTACTAATTTTAATTAATTACAAATTTTGTTCAAATTGATGACCATTGACCTGTAAACATGCCCGGCACCTCTTCCTCATCTCCACGGTTTTATAAATAAATAAAAATAAATAATAAAAAAAAAAAAAATAAAAAAAAAAAATAAAAATAAATTAGTAATTAATTAAAATTTGTAATTTAATGACATTAGTCATTACCAAATTTTTTGTTTCATTTGCCATCCTTTTACGATCGAACACATTTAATTTTCATTAGTTGAAATTTTTGCTTGAAGTGCCCTAGTTGCGGAAATTAATTAATAACTTTAAAACTAAAAGTGATAAATACACTTTTAGCATATCGTTAGAAAGGGCATGGACTGAGGATGTTTTAAAAAAATCAGAAGAACTCCAACCCTGTTAGTTTTTTTTTAAACCCCATAGAAAGTTGCCCTTAAAATTATTTCTTTACCTTACTACGGTACTTCAGGCCCCATAACTTTTCTTCTCCACAATTTTCTGGTGTAAAATAATTTTTTGCAGGACCCTAAGACTCTAACGATTAAAACAAGACCATTAGCCGACCGGTCCCATGGATAGATTTTGAGCTACAGGTAGTTTTAGTCAAAAAATCATAAAAAAGTCAAATAAAAAATAATAATAAATTAAAAAAAAACCTTGAGGCCAAGGTCAATATAATGGGCGGGGGTAGGTAGCAGACTATCCCTAGTTTCTACCCTAGGCGTATGTACAGCTCCCTTCCAAACACCCTGTATATCTACATTCATCCATCCATCGGTACAAGCCGTAGCATTTCTTAAATTAGAAGGATAGGATTAACATTGTGCATGTTTGTCATTTACGAGCATTATAAAAGGTCTTCCTCATATTTTTCGACAGGTTTTTGTAACCTGTGATTAGCACAGGTGTCCATACTCTGAGCACTGTGTGGCATGTAGGTACACATCCGCTGCAGAGGCCTATCCTAGCCCCTCAAAACCTGCCAGGTTTTAAATTTCTAGTAGACTGATATGTTTGTGACGTTATTATTGTCAGGATTTAATACAGCTCAGTCGCATCAGTCTCCCAGAAATGACGACCGATGTGGCGCGGTGGGCGATGGTACACCTGCGACGCGAAAGGTTGCGGGTTCGATTCCCGCCTTGGGATAAATGTTTGTATGTTCTGCAAATATTTATTCCGGGTGTTCTGGGTATTATATGTATAATAAAAATATCTATCTATTTAATGTATTATATTAAGTATGTCAGTCTTCTAGTACCCATAACACAAGCTTTGCTTAGCTTGGGGCTAGATGATGTTGTGTGGATTGTCCAGCAAAAATTTTTTTTTAATTTTTTTATTTATAATGTCACAGAATACCGTTTAGTTAGTTAGTTACTATAGAAAATGAACAGGAACCTGCCAGGTTTTGAAAGGCTAGGATTGCCTCAGGCGTGATTTCTGCTCGGGCGTGGCGTGCCTGAAGAACAAGAGGCGACTCGTCTCGTCGTATCTGCTTAGTAACTCGCTGCATATATTCTTATCATCTCATTTACACATTAGACACATTGAACTCGAAATAACTTATCAATTTTGAATTGTATTAGTACGTTCTAATTATTTGATAATTACAATTATTTTCTAGAAACATTTATATATTTTATAAACTTTAAATATATATAAATGTTAAAATTATGCGCATAGATAGGTATTTCAATGGATTCAACAACATACCATGTTGTGTTTCAGCACAGCTTGTGTTTTGGTTACGAGAATGCTCCGTGAAGATATATATTTTATTTTAATTTCCGCTTACCTAGTAAGTATTTATTGGGAAGTCTTGTATACTTACGTCGAATATTAGAATAATATAAAGTAATAGTTGAGCGCGAAAGTAAAATCAAACAGATGTAAAAGCATGAAAGAACGCATATTAAAGAAGACACGGACGGAAACTACTTATGTAGTTTTAACTGAGGCCTTAAAAAAAGTGCGTTAATTCACCCAGAGTTAGTGTACGTTACGTACCTTCTTAATATAAACAAAAATAACATATAATACGTAATGTTATGAATTTATTTAGCTTTGAGCAGGTTAGCTGGATAATGCTTGGTAAGTAGATATGTGTTGGATATTTATTTTGAACTTTGTAATAGTTTGGTAAAGTTTTGCTGCTCGGCCGGGTGTCGAAGCGCGTTGCTGAAGTCATGATATATAGTTGGACCCCGAAAGTGAAAATTTGGTATAAAATCAACTACTTTCATCAAACAGTACCAAATTTTAGTTCGGGAATTAGCAACATGAAGACCATTCTGGTAAGAAAACACTTTTATTTATAATAACACTTCTTTAGACTTCTACTAAGAATGTAACTGGATCAGCAGATCTGGAGATGTCTAACTTGACTTTTCATTGTATTTCACCGAGTAGTAGTACCTACCGGGAGCTTCCAAATAGTCTCTTAGTAGCAGGATTACCATTTTAAACTTTACTTTTTTTTTTTTAATTTTCACCCAGTAGTACCTACCTAGTACCTACGGGGAGCTTCCAAATAGTCTCTTAGTAGCAGGATTACCATTTTAAACATTACTTTTTTTTTAAATTTTCACTCAGGGCTCATTACACCTGGAAAAAGATGAACAATTCGTCTAATTAATTAAAGTAATTGCACGCTAGATCAGACTCCAAAGTCATACGGCTCGAAGTGGTTTTCATCTTACCCTTCCTTCGATACTCATCATGATAGCTATGCTTTAAAATAACTACTTTAGACGTCTTGACTAGACTCTAAGACATTTTTGATGGTCTGTCATAATATTGGATTTAACGATAGGAATATCAAGCATTAATTAAAAATGTTAAATGCCCCGAGTTTGAAATTAATCATAGTGTATTGTATTTTATTCTACAAGTCAAGCATACCATACCCATATTAAAAAATCTGTTAGATCCGCCATTTTGAGCTGGCGGCCATCTTGTATTTTAACTTGGTTTCGATTACCATTACAACCCATAGCATTTGTGCGATGACAAATTTGTTCTTCAATTCAACTCAATTTTTTTCAATTCAAATTCTTTATTAACTAATAAAATAACATTACAGACTATTCTAAAGCGTTATTCTATTTAAATCTAATATTTTACAAATAATATAATTCTAATTATTGTATTAAGTAGGTACCTACCTATTTACAGACATAAAATAACAAATAGTAACAATGAGATCAACTTGAACATAAAAATAAACAAAAAATATTAAAAAATCTAACAAGGAAAATAGGCAAGAATATATACATCTTAAACACTAGACACACTAGAGGCGACGACCGGGCCGGCCGAGAAGACGTTGGAGGGACGATCTCGACTCATACGCGAAGGAGTGGTGGATGGCTGCAGGAGATCGGGATGAATGGAGGAATTTGGGGGAGACCTTTGCCCTGCAGTGGGACACAATAGGTTAAATAAAAAAAAAAAAAAAAAAACACTAGACAAGTGTTGCTATGTAGGTATTCTATGTACTCAAGTACATCTATATCTATACTTCTATACTAATATTATAAAGAGGTAAAGTTTGTATGTTTGTATATTTGTTCAATTGTAAGGGGTAATCTCGGGATCTACTGAACCGATTTTAAAAATTCTTTCACCAATAGAAAGCCACATTATTGCTGAGTGTCATAGGCTATATTATATTTTCAAAATAATTAGGGATCCTTACTAAAACTTCAATTATGTAACCCAAGGTGTAAAAAAAATACCAAAGAAATTCCTTACATCGCGTGCGCTGCGAAAACTATTGATGATAGAAAGAAACCATGTACTACAATTTTGTAGAACACATCATCATCCACAAAAAAGTCAGCGACAGCATATGTCTAACTATTACAGATACGTCACTATATGTGTTTTAATATCAAAAAAATATAATTAAAATGACGCCGCTAGAAAACGTTCTTTATTTGTGCTTTGGTATTAATCCTTATCTAAATAAATTTCTTCATAATTAAGACTGTTTCAATAACTTTAAATGTCTTTTTAAATTATTCATTTTGGACATTCCATTCAAAAGATATCACGAGTTCAAAAATGTAAGTATTGTATTAGAAAAAAGTCAAGTGGAACAATGCAGGTGCCGGTCAAGGGAGTATATGCGGGTACTATTGTTTACCCCACTACGTGGATCAAAAGGAGAGTTATGAGTTTAATACTATATACATATGTTTAACTCATAATTAGTAAATAATTGTAACAAATTCAAGCTACCGCAGCACTTTCGCCCATACGTCGGCATTTTAAAAATGATTTGGCTTAAACTCCTTATCAACTTATTTCCGGCTACCGCAGCACTTTCGCCCATACCTCAGCTAATTGAAAATAATTTGGTTCGAAATCCTTATCAACTATGACAAATACTAAAACATTGTAAAAATATCCGGCTACCGCAGCAATTCTGTCTATACGTCGGCATATTAAAAATAATTTGGTTTAAACTCCTTATCAACTATTTCCGGCTACCGCAGCACTTTCGGCCTATACCTCAGCTAATTAAAAATAATTTGGTTCGAAGTCCCAACTATGACAAATACTAAAATATTGTAAAAAATTAAAAATAAAGCACTTCCCATACGTCAACATATTCAAAGTATGTAGGTTCAAAATCTTTATCAATTGTGACAAATACTGAAATATTGTAAAAAAATCCGGCTACCGCAGCACTTCCACCCATACTTCGACATATTCAAAGTATGTAAGTTCAAAATCTTTATCAATTGTGACATGTACTAAAATATTTAAAAAATTCCGGCTACCGCAGCATTTCCACCTAAATATATTTTTGTGTTCTAGAAAAAAGATGTGGAGCTTGAAAATGCCTACAAAAAAATTAACGACAGCATAAGTCTCACTTAAACTAACTTAAAAAATATGCCCAACGAAGTGGGCACGGGTCAGCTAGTAATTATATAAAAAAAATCTCTATCAGCAATCTATGTAGTTCCCATAGTACAAGCTTTGCTTAGTTTCGGACTAGAGTGTGATGTATGAATTGTCCATGGATATGTCGGTCGTTGCAGTTCCTGTGCGTGCTGGTGGCTTGCCTGGCGGCGCTGGGCGAGGCGGCGTGCGCGGGCCGCGGCCGGGGCTCCGCGGGCGACGACTCGTGCCAGACCTCGTGCGGCGTCTACTCCGGCGGTGACGACGATAGCGGCGATTGCACTTCTTGCAACGACGATTGCGATGATTGTGGTGATGATAATGACGATGATTGTGATGATGATAATGACGATGATTGTGATGATGACGATGATTGCAACGACGACGATGATGATGATGATGATGATGATGATGATGATGATTGCGATGATGATGACGATGATGATGACGATGATGATGACGATGATGATGATGATGATGATGATGATGATGATTGTAGTAGTTGCAACGACGACGATGATGACGACGATGATGATGACGACGATGATGATGACGACGATGATGATGACGACGATGATTGTGATGATGATGATGATGATGATGATGATGATGATGATGATGATGATGATGATGGTGATGATGATGATGATGATGATGACGATGATTGCGACGACGATGATGATGATGATGACGATGATGATGATGATGACGATGATGATGATGATGACGATAATTGCGACGACGACGACGATGATGATGATGATGACGATGATGATGATGATTGTGATGATGATAACGATGACGATGATTGCAACGACGATGATGATGATGATGATTGTGATGATGACGATGATGATGATGACGATGATGATGATGATGACGATGATGATGATGATGACGATGATGATGATTGTAATAGTTGCAACGACAATTCCAATTCGTGCAGCAGCTGTAGTGATGACGACGACGACGATGAATGTACCTTCTGCAACAGCGTCTCTTAATAAAACTCCTCAAATCATAGTTCTACAAGAGCACTTGAAACATGTTTCATTGAATTACAAAAAGTCTCTCTTGGCCGCTCTGTGCCCACTCTCTGTATGTGCTAGTTAGTGCTACCTACTACCTACCTGTTGTTGTATTGTTTTATTAATATACATCTTGAGGACCTTCTAAGTACTGTGATTCTCTGAACTACTTATTGTAAGCTTTTGTATTTCTAATATTTAAAAATGATTATAATGTTATTATTTGCATATAACTGTTTTCAATGAATCAACCCTATAATATTATGTCGTTCGAAACCTTCTAACAACCGAACAATAATAGTATAAATTAAAAATACCAGTGAATCCCTTTCTTTTGACACCAATTTTATGGAAATTGCGCCATTTTGTGGTGGCGGCCATCTTGGATTAGAACTTTACTATACTTAGTATAACGTACGTATTCTAGGTTTAAATAAATATTGTACTCGTCAAACCCTTTATTTACCCATATTGAGGAAATTGTGAAACAATGTGACATTCGCCATTTAGTAGCAGAGGCCATCTTGGACTTTCATGAAACATAGTTAAGAACACTCCTGACTTGGGTAAATACCCGGGTAATTAGGTAAGTATATACCGGGTATATACCCGTATGCACCCATTTGGGTGGGTGCATTCAATTTTCATTTTCAAGAACAAAAAAAAATAAAAACAAAGTATGTATGCAAATCTATTCTAACCAACATTTCATGTCAGGAGTCCTGACATACCTACACTAGGCAGGTAAGGTACCTATGTGGGGCTCTCATATCTAAACTCGGCCCCCAGGACCGTAAGCGAAATGTTTCTCGGATTTTGGAGCTTTCACCCCGGACATTTCAATACCTTTTGCATTCACTGACATCTTGCTTGATTGAAATATGTTTTAGGAGTAATAGATTGTTGTCCGGGTTGCACCCGGACTACAATCTAACTAAACCCCATCCGGACAATTCCCGGACGTCTTCGAAACTAGGACAAATCCGGGGAAACCCGGACGGATGGCAGCCCTAACTATACCTATGCGAAGTGTTTAGAAAACGCGACTGACGTGCAGCGATATGCCTTACATGATAGAACAGGGAAAATAAATAACACAATTATTTGCTTATTAATAAAAATATGATATATAATTTGCATATTCACTTGCACAAACACTGAGACTTGGCTACCTCGCCTACCTACAGTGATCGACGAATGCAATTGGTATCTGCTTATTATTTGTTAGGGTTTTGTCATACTTAATTACTTCTCTTACAACTTAGAATATTGTTTTTAACACAATCATAAAATAGACGTAGGTACATTATCTAAATAGTATTTTGCATTCAAGTGATGTAAGTAGGTACTGTGAAAGACAGTAAGTACATATAACAACGGTATAATGTAAAACCAACATAAGGTAAGTAAGTATATAATATTTGAACTTTTAAAACATTTAAAGAATGAAGTTAAAGGAATGCCAACTAATAGCGAAAGTAGATAGTAGAGTGTAAAAAAGTAAATGGTTAGGTACAAAATACTTAGGTATTTAGTAAGTACTTATATGTATATTTAGATAGGTAAGTAAAAATGTAATTACATGATGTTTGTGCAAAAACCATGATCAGCATCCAGTTTTTTTGCCTAAAAAGCCACTATCGTTTCCGATGTTAATGATACCGTCGCCTTCCTTCTTGCAGCAGCCGCCGCCGCCGCCGCCGCAGTTGTTGTTGTTGTTGTTGCAGCAACCAGTGTTGTGGCCCGTCGGCGTCGCGTGCGCCTGCATTGCCATGAACACCAGTAGCGCGAAGCATATCTGTGTACAAGTTCAGTACAACAATTACAAAATGTTTTCAAATATCTTCTGATATATCTGACTGATATAATCTGACTGATTGGCGATAGACTAGATACGGCATACTACTCTGGTAGAAAGCTTTCACATACAGTAGGTACATCATTACTTTTTTATTATCAAAACTAAAAAAAACAACAAAAGGAACTCTCTTATTTACGTTTATAAATAAACTAGCTGACCCGTGCCCACTTCGTTGGGCATATTTTTTAAGTTAGTTTAAGTGAGACTTATGCTGTCGTTAATTTTTTTGTAGGCATTTTCAAGCTCCACATCTTTTTTCTAGAACACAAAAATATATTTAGGTGGAAATGCTGCGGTAGCCGGAATTTTTTAAATATTTTAGTACATGTCACAATTGATAAAGATTTTGAACTTACATACTTTGAATATGTCGAAGTATGGGTGGAAGTGCTGCGGTAGCCGGATTTTTTTACAATATTTCAGTATTTGTCACAATTGATAAAGATTTTGAACCTACATACTTTGAATATGTCGAAGTATGGGTGGAAGTGCTGCGGTAGCCGGATTTTTTTACAATATTTCAGTATTTGTCACAATTGATAAAGATTTTGAACCTACATACTTTGAATATGTTGACGTATGGGAAGTGCTTTATTTTTAATTTTTTACAATATTTTAGTATTTGTCATAGTTGGGACTTCGAACCAAATTATTTTTAATTAGCTGAGGTATAGGCCGAAAGTGCTGCGGTAGCCGGAAATAGTTGATAAGGAGTTTAAACCAAATTATTTTTAATATGCCGACGTATAGACAGAATTGCTGCGGTAGCCGGATATTTTTACAATGTTTTAGTATTTGTCATAGTTGATAAGGATTTCGAACCAAATTATTTTCAATTAGCTGAGGTATGGGCGAAAGTGCTGCGGTAGCCGGAAATAAGTTGATAAGGAGTTTAAGCCAAATCATTTTTAAAATGCCGACGTATGGGCGAAAGTGCTGCGGTAGCTTGAATTTGTTACAATTATTTACTAATTATGAGTTAAACATATGTATATAGTATTAAACTCATAACTCTCCTTTTGATCCACGTAGTGGGGTAAACAATAGTACCCGCATATACTCCCTTGACCGGCACCTGCATTGTTCCACTTGACTTTTTTCTAATACAATACTTACATTTTTGAACTCGTGATATCTTTTGAATGGAATGTCCAAAATGAATAATTTAAAAAGACATTTAAAGTTATTGAAACAGTCTTAATTATGAAGAAATTTATTTAGATAAGGATTAATACCAAAGCACAAATAAAGAACGTTTTCTAGCGGCGTCATTTTAATTATATTTTTTTGATATTAAAACACATATAGTGACGTATCTGTAATAGTTAGACATATGCTGTCGCTGACTTTTTTGTGGATGATGATGTGTTCTACAAAATTGTAGTACATGGTTTCTTTCTATCATCAATAGTTTTCGCAGCGCACGCGATGTAAGGAATTTCTTTGGTATTTTTTTTACACCTTGGGTTACATAATTGAAGTTTTAGTAAGGATCCCTAATTATTTTGAAAATATAATATAGCCTATGACACTCAGCAATAATGTGGCTTTCTATTGGTGAAAGAATTTTTAAAATCGGTTCAGTAGATCCCGAGATTACCCCTTACAATTGAACAAATATACAAACATACAAACTTTACCTCTTTATAATATTATTACTAGCTGACCCGTGCCCACTTCGTTGGGCATAATTCGACCGTTTTTTCTAATTAACTCTCCTTTTGAATCCACGTAACTAAACAATAGAACCCGCATATACTCCCGTGACCGGCACTTGCATTATTCCGCTTGACATTTTCTAATATGTACTTACATTTTTGAACTCGTGATATCTTTTGAATGGAATGTCCAAATTGAATATTATAAAAAATCATATAAAGATATTGAAACAATCTTAATTATGTAGTAATTTATTTAGATAAGGATTAATACAAAAGCACAAATAAAGAACGTTTTCTAGCGGCGTCATTTTAATTATATTTTTTTGATATTAAAACACCTATAGTTACATATCTGTAATAGTTAGACATATGCTGTCGCTGACTTTTTTGTGGATAATGATGTGTTCTACAAAATTGTAGTACATGATTTCTTTCTCTCATCAATAGTTTTCGCAGCGCACGCGATGTAAGGAATTTCTTAGGTATTTTTTTTACACCTTGGGTTAATTAATCGAAGTTTTAGTATGGATCCCTAATTTTTTTGAAAATATAATATAGCCTATGACACTCAGCAATAATGTGGCTTTCTATTGGTGAAAGAGTTTTTAAAATCGGTTCAGTAGATCCCGAGATTACCCCTTACAATTGAACAAATATACAAACATACAAACTTTACCTCTTTATAATATTAGTTTAGATTATTATTATTATTATTTTTTATGGGTTTTTTTTTTCTCGAAATATAAATATTTCGGTAATAATGAAACTCACGGGCCTAGGCCAAGTGCGAATCATGGTTTGTTTGTGCATTTGTGTCATCTTGCAGGAATTTCCTGACAATTCGACATGTATTAAGAATAGCAGCCTTTTGCATGGTTATATAGGTGTTCTCCGGTATATCAATTACTTTGAGGTATTGGTGAATGCATTTTGGCACCACTCCTGTGCTAGAGACTATTAATGGTATTATATATACTTTATTTAACTTCCAAATTCGTATTATTTCTTCTTTAAGTTCAGTGTATTTATGTATTTTTTCTGTAATAGTTTTTTGTAAATTATGTGTGTTTGGTACCGCAATATCTATAATGTAACCTATTTTATTATTTTTATCTAGTAAAGTTATATCTGGTCTATTATTATGTATTGTTTTATCTGTAAGTATAGCTCTATCAAAGTACATCCTGTGAGTGTTGTTCTCTAGCACCGGTTTTGGGGCATATTGGTAGTATGGTGCAAGTTTTCCTGACACTAATTTGTATTTTAGGGCCAGTTTCTGGTGAATGATGTGTGCTACTTGGTTGTGTCTGTGTGTGTAGTCAGTTTGGGTGAGACTGGGACAAGCGCTAGTGATGTGTTGGATCGTTTCAGGTACACGGTGGCATTTTCTACATTTATCATTTTGCATAGTAGGATCTTTTAAAATAAACTTTCTATAATTCTTTGTATTGATAACTTGATCTTGGATAGCTATCATAAAACCTTCTGTTTCCGGGAAAAGAGAACCAAATTTAAGCCATTTGTTTGAAGCCTGCAAATCGACGTGGGGTTGTTCTAAATCGTGCAAATGTCGTCCATGTAATTCTTTGTTACGCCAATTTGCAAATTTCGTGGTATTATTTTCATTTAATGTTAAAAATTTACAGTTTTTATCAATTAGGTTTAGTGGTGTATATTTATTATCTGATTGCGTTGTAGCTAAATGAATTGCACTTACATTGGATTTTTCATAAAAGAAGTTTTTCAAGTTTTGGATTTGCCCTTCCCATAAGTTTTTTATATCAATAAGCCCCCTACCCCCCTTTATTCTTTCTATAGATATTCTTTCAATTGCTGATTTTGGATGTAAGTAATTATGTTTGGTAAGCGTTGATCTAGTCTTCATTTCTAATTTTTTGATGTCAGTCGCAGACCACTTTACTATCCCAAACGAGTATGTGAGAATGGGTATGGCAAAAGTGTTAAGAGCCTTAAACAGGTTTCTGGAGTAAAGTGTTTTTTTGCAAATCTGATGAACTCTGTGGAAATATTCCTTACGTAAGTCTTTTTTAATTTGAATGTGATTAATGCTTCTTCCTTCCTGTAGGCCCAAATACTTATAAGTCTCATTTTCTTCCATAAGTGTGAAGCAACCTTGTTGTACATCTCCAGTTTTGTTTTCCGCTATTTTACCTTTATGCAAATTTAATGTTTTACATTTATCTAAACCAAAGGACATGTTAATATCTGTACTAAATTGTGTTGTTATTTCTATAAGAGTCTTCATTTCTTTTTCAGATTTGGCAAATAGTTTAATGTCGTCCATATACATAAGATGGCTGACAGCTGTAGTAGATGTTAGTTTGTATCCAAAATTTGATTTGTTAAGCATACCGGATAATGGATTGAGCGCCAGGCAAAACCACAAAGGGCTGAGAGAGTCTCCTTGAAAAATGCCATTTGAGATTGGGATTTCATCGGTGGTTATTATGGTGTTATTATTAGAGAGTAGTAAGGTAGTTCTCCAATTATCCATGACATTCTCCAAAAATGTTATTATATCCGGGTTAACTTTATAAATCTGTAAAACGCGAATCAACCAAGAGTGAGGCACACTATCAAAAGCTTTTTTATAATCTATGTATGTTAAGTGTAAGTTACGGTTATGAGAGGTAGCGTGTTTCAATATTGTAGAATCAATTATCAACTGTTCCTTACAACCTCTGTGACCCTGGCGGCATCCTTTCTGTTCTTCTGCTAGTATATCGTTATTGTTTAGGTGATGGTTAATTTTACATGTTATACAAGATGTGATTAATTTATATATGGTTGGCAAACAAGTAATAGGACGGTATTGTGACGGATCAGCTGTATTGTCACTTTTTGGGAGCATATATGTTATTCCTTTTGTAACGAAATTTGGTATTTCTTCGGCTCCTTTAACTATATCTGATATAGTTTTAGCTAGGATGTCATGTAGCACATTAAACTTTTTGTACCAGAAGTTGTGAACGCCGTCTATACCCGCTGCTTTCCAATTTTTCATCCTGCGAGTTATTATTTCTATATCAATTTTGCATATGTCCGAAAACTCCATCTCATCTATTACTTCTGCTTTCATTTCTTCTTCTTTTATCCATTTAGCTTCTTCATTGTGTTCCTTATTTTTTTTCCAAATGTTTGTCCAGTATTCTTTAAGGTCATTTTCAGTGGGGATATCTTTTTCGTGGTTTGTAATTGAATTATTTTTAAGAGTTCTGTAAAATCCTTTTTCATTAGTTGTAAATAATTTGTTATCAGTTTTCCGTTGTAATGCTTTATTATATCGAGCTAATCGTTGAGATTTTAGTGTTAATTTTTGCTTCAGAGTATCTAAAAATTCTTCGGGTCTTAAATTATTTTCCTCATGACTAGAATGAATTTTGTATTTTTCAAATATTATATTAACTTTTTTAACTAAATTTACATGTCTATTATTATTTATGTACTGGGTCATCCTACCAATATCGATTCGAAGATTTTTGATGTCGTTTTCTAATCTAATCTGCCACGCTGGCTTTTTTTGTGTTATTTTTGGTCTTGGACCATTGTCAGTAGAGATTTTATACCCAAGATGTGTGGCTATAACGACAGCACTACAATATATAAGTGTGTGGATATGTACTAGATTGGACTCCATTGAAAAATATCTACCCAGGATTGCATGGTTGAAAACGTGAACTAATTCGTACAACTTTTTATTTTCACGTAACCGTGGTAACTTTGGACGAGATGTTGGGTCTGTATCTGAGTATAAGGTCAAAGTTGTGTTTAGATGTTCTATTAGTTCTTGAGCTAGTACGTTCGTCACCGTAGAATATTGGGGGCTCATATTCGACTGTGTTAAGAGGGAGACATTAGGTGTTAGTGTCTGGTTTGCAACGCAGGAGGATGATTGCGCTCGGAGAGGTGTTGTGTTAGAGAGAGTTAGTGAAAAAACGTTATCAACTGCCTCCTCTGCAGAAACTGCAGTGTCACTTCTATCCTCTGTTGTTGTTAAAGCTATCGAGATGTCATTTACTTCTTCTGAGCGCAATTGTTCAGAAACTTCTTTTTTTATACTGTTTATTTGTTTATCCGTTAAAAGTTTATTTCTAACAATTATTATTATATTATTATTACTAGCTGACCCGTGCCCACTTCGTTGGGCATAATTGAGGTTTTAGTAAGGATCCCTATTTTTTTTGAAAATATAATATAAGTACCCTATGACACTCAGCAATAATGTGGCTTTCTATTGGTGAAATAATTTTTAAAATCGGTTCAGTAGATCCCGAGATTACCCCTTACAATTGAACAAATATACAAACATACAAACTTTACCTCTTTATAATATTAGTATAGATATAAGTAATAAGTAATAAGTATAAGTATAAGTATAGATTGAGGACAGGCTTTACAGAGGTTTTAAAACTAATTCAACTAATTTAATAAAGGAACTGCCCTATAATCGGCGGTCTTATCACAGGCAGCGATTTCTTCCAGACAACCGAACTTTTAAAATAGCATATCTACTCATAGATAATGCGATGCGTAGACGTCTGCGAGGCATGTTCACTGGATATACAATCAGTCCTCGAACTTTGTAGTTATTAACTGTATTTCGTGTTTCGTATTATTATATTATGGAGTGTAGTGTAGGTACCGCACCCATCGCCCACTCCTCGAAGACGCCCCGCAATTCCCGCAAAGCTCTCTTAGTCCGGATTCGGCAATAGAATACCAATTGTTTATTATTTTGATGGCGTACCGAGTAGCTAATGCTATTTATAATAGCTCTATTGATTGCTTGAATTTAGTTTCAATAAAAAAAAACATGCTAACAGTATAAGAGCTCTCTATTGCTCTATTGCTCTGTATTGAGTAAGTATGCATGTCTCAGGCTCAGAAAAATGTGAATATTTGAATATGAATTGTCTTGCCTGTGTCTTTGTGATTGTGTTTATAACTTACCAATCCGTATTTCATGTTGCTAATGGCAGTACCTTACGTAGTGAACAAGTGTGTATGCCGCGCCCTCCTCTAGTGTGCGATATGTTTGTGTCTATTTACAGCGCCCCTTTTATACTGGCGGTAACCGTTAACTGTTTACTTAGCTGTTACAGACTATTTATTTATTTATTTATTTTAATTCTTTATTGCACAAAATTTTTCAAAAATTATACAAAGGGCGAACTTAATGCTAAAGCATTTTCTACCAGCCAACCCAAGTGGTATTTGTAATGAGGTTGGCGTGCGACAAAAAATAAACAAACACATAATATCTAATTTTAAAAACTAATACATACTAATAAACTACATACATACTCATATAAAAATAAATACCCATATATATATAATATAATATATACAATTTACAATGTTGCAGGTTAATGCGGTGCTGATTGGTGACTTGCTAAGAATATAATTGTTTAAGAAAAAGCTCTCTTGTTAGCCTCTTGAAACGCTCCTTTGTCTCAACCTTCTTGATTTCATAGGGTAGTTTGTTCCATAACCTGACAGCTTCTACAGAAAAGGAGTTTCCGCAGAAGGAAGTATTATGTACCGGGGTTTCTAAAAGGAGGTTGTCGTCTGATCTTAAATGTCTGTCATGTGTGTCAGTCCGGAAATGAAAGCGTGATTTTAAATATGCCGGAGAGAGAGGGTTTTCGAGAACTGAAAAGAGAAGGCAGAGGATACGCAGATTTCTACGATCCCGAATAGGTAGCCATTTAAGTTTAGCACGAAAATGACTTACATGATCAAACTTACGGAGGCAGAAAATGAAACGTATACAAGTATTCAAAAGGCGGTCGAGTTTGTTAAGTAGTTCCTCAGAAAGATCTAGGAAAGCAACATCCGCATAGTCTATAATAGGTAAAAGTAATGAATTTACTAGTGAGATTTTGGTGGGCGTTGGAAGGAAGTGTTTCAGTCGAATGATGGAATGAAGAGAAGCATAGAATTTACGTGAAACTTCTTTGATATGAGGTGCCCAGCTAAGCTTTGCATCAAATACAACTCCCAAATTGGTAACAGTCGGCAAGAAAGGAATGTTGATGCCGTTATAGTAGAGAGAGGGAAGTGCAACCAAGGAATTAATTTTGGAGAGCTGGCGGGAGCTGCCTATAATTATAGACTGGCACTTATCAGGGTTGACCATTATGCCAAATCGATTAGACCAGGACAACAAACGGAGAAGATCGTTATTAAGGGTTTGGATTGCACTGTCCAGATTGTTAATAGAGGCAGAGGTATAAAGCTGAAGGTCGTCTGCATACATGTGGTATTGACTAATGAGATGTGGAGATAGTGTATTTATAAATAAAGAAAAAAGAAGAGGGGACAGTATGCCCCCTTGTGGTACACCAGTCTCAATGTCTTCCCATTGAGAGTTTTCCTGTACATTCCGAGTTTGTTGACGACGCCCACAAAGATATGAGGAGAACCATTTTACGTCTGGAGGTGATATGCTAAATTTAGGAAGGATTGCTAGTAATAGATCATGATCTACAGCGTTAAAAGCATTACTAAAATCAATGAGAACTAACAATGTTAAACGAGAATTATCCATGTTTATGCGGATGTCTTCAGTGACGTTGAGGAGGGCAGAGGTAGTGGAATGACCTTTTCTAAAACCTGATTGGAAAGAGTTGAAAAGGTTATTATCGGAGAAGAAGTCAGTTAACTGGGTATGAACAACAGATTCAATTATTTTAGAAAAGAAACGCAGTATGGAAATGGGGCGGTAATGTTTGAGGAGAGTAGGGTTAGGTATTTTAGGTAGAGGGATAACGTGGGCTTGGCGCCATTGGCTAGGAAATTGTGAGGAGGTAAGTGAGAAGTTTACGATATGCGTTAAAATGGGAAGTAAATGTGTTAAGATGTAAGATATCATTATTCGACCTATATTGTCGTTTCCGACAGCTTTGGACTTAAGAGGATAATCGTTTTCTGGATTATATCCTGACTGACATGAGAAAAAACAAACGGCAGAAAGTTTGGAGTAGTTATGTTAAGAATTTCAGTAAGAGCTTCAGTTTTTTCAGATAGGTTCAGTTTGGTGCAACATGCAAAATGAGCATTTAAAGTGTTTAAATCAAAGACGGGTTTCGAGCTAAGACATTTAGGCTTACCTATACCAAGCGTCTTCAAGAACTTCCAAAGACCAGCTGGAGTGGACAGTTATGTACTTGCACTCAAAATAAGTATATAAATCGCGAAAAAGGTTGCAAGGGCTCCGTAACTCAACTGAAGAATATAGCTCCAAGTGTTCATCAAAACAATTCATTTGTTTATCAGTCCGTCCATCCGCGTCGCGATCATCTTTTGTTTACTTTAGTTTAGTTTTAGTTTAATTTTATAAAAGTTTTAATAATGCTATTAAATAATAAACAATAATCGGAAAATACAGAATCCAGGTATCGTATGGAACGATTTCAACTTGGCCTTGCTTTTGTCATGCATTTCACCACGGAACCCTAGCAATTTGTTCTTGGATAAAAATAAACTTTAGTAGGTATTTCATAAACAGCTAGTGTAGGTCTATATGTAGTTTACTGAACCTAGTGCTGGTAGCCACTTACAACTCGTGTTAATAAAAATAGCTCATATTATTGTATGCCGTGCGTAGGTCGGTTTACTTACTTTTGTCATAATGTGTTTGTATACTTAATTGAATACTGAACACAACAACAGCTGAGCTGAGGCTGAACAAATCGAATGTTTTGTCAAGTTATATTAATGAATGCGCCGAAGTATTCTGATTCAAATCAGTTTTATTTTTATTTTTTTATTGTTACATTGGCTTTTGATAAACAATTCAATGCGTATTTGAAACCTTTGTTTAAGTACTTACATTATGATGATATAGTAGAGCGGTCCCAGTAGAGCAATGGACGTTCATTTTCGAGAACTGGCACCAGCGTGTACCTACATACTTAGGGGAGACCAAGGAGGGTTGTTACAATTTTTACTTAAAACCACATATCTCAATAAAGAAACATAGCACAGTTATCTACTTTATGTTTAAATATAGAACAATCTTTTTTTTATCAAAAACAGTCATGACAATAAATGAAAGTTGTAAGGTTTCTGAGAAAATCCACCAAAACAGAAACAACTCAAACTGTAACAACTCTCCTAACACCGAGGTAAGTTGTGACAGGCACCAAGGTAAGTTGTTACAGCTGTTTATCAATACTATATTTGATAGGTAAGATGACTTTTATAAGAATTATAAAACACACACCCTTTAATAATACTTCAATTATTATTTGGCATAATTTTTGAGACTACAGACATTAAGATTATAATAAATAAATATTTTTTAAGTAACTATGGCATCATGACAATATCAGTCGCTACAAAAAATGTCTGTAAACCAATCTATTATGACAGACGTACAGCAGCTTACTCCTAGTGCCATTCTCGACCAGCCTTTCCACTCCTGAACTGAAACCTTTTGATTGAATTGCTAATGACATAAAATTCAAAGCAAACCAACTAAAATAGGAGAGTTGTTACAGCGTGTCACAACTCTCCTAGGTGTTGTAATGATTTAACGTGTTTTGAAAATAAACTGTAAAATTTATTATCTGTATTCGTTCATATTCATACACTTAGGTAGAATTTTTCATTATAGTATCTGGTAACACTGATTGAAAGTTACTTTTATTGTGTAAAATATTATTTATGTGATTGTTAATTAATTATTGTCTTTACTTAATATTGTATAAAAAAGAGCGTAATTTATTGAATAATTGTGTTACTCATTTTTTAGTAATGTAAGTTAAAATATAATTAAGTACTGTAATAAAGTACGGAAAAGAGTGCCAGTGGCGCCAATCACGATGTTCGGCGGTTGGGAGAACAGAGGGGTGTTTGGCGACGGTGGGCATTCTTTTCCGGGACGAGATTGTGAGCGGACGAAAAGAAATTGTTAATAAATATTATATTGGTTAAATTAAACTAAAGTATGATTATTCGTAAAAATTCAGAAGTTGTATCTTATCTACGCCTGCGAAATTTGACTGCCGACATTGTGAACGTGAGTACCTTAACATTAATTTGTTATTAATCATGAAATAATCGTTGTTCTCTATTTGAAAACGATAATTATGTACCTACACTTTTATTAGCATACTTGAAATTGTTTTTTTTCATTAATTCTAGCAGAATAGATTACTATTAATTGTTTTGGAATAACTATGAGAGTAAAATTATAAAAAAAAAAATATAGCTGAGGGTAGTTATTAAAAATTATCAAAAACTTGTTAATGTATTTTGTCGGTATCGGTACATGAATTATTCTACTGATTGTTCCAGATGTTTGAGTTAATTATATTATCATATGAAAATCTTAAGAAATATGTATTGCATTGACAAAGACTAAAATGATTATAATTGAAACTGGATTATAACTGGATTGGAATTGAAATAGAGAATGCATTGATATAAAATAAATTAAATTAAATAAATTAAATTGAGATAAATTAAATTAAATTAAATTGAGATAAATTAAATTAAATTAAATTGAGATAAATTAAATTGAAATTGAAATTGAAATTGAAATTGAAATTGAAATTGAAATTGAAATTGAAATTGAAATTGAAATTGAAATTGAAATTGAAATTGAAATTGAAATTGAAATTGAAATTGAAATTGAAATTGAAATTGAAATTGGAATTGAAATTGGAATTGAAATTGGAATTGGAATTGAAATTGGAATTGAAATTGAAATTGAAATTGAAATTGAAATTGAAATTGAAATTGAAATTGAAATTGAAATTGAAATTGAAATTGAAATTGAAATTGAAATTGAAATTGAAATTGAAATTGAAATTGAAATTGAAATTGAAATTGAAATTGAAATTGAAATTGAAATTGAAATTGAAATTGAAATTGAAATTTCAATTGGAATTGAAATTGAAATTGAAATTGAATTGGATGGGATTAGATTGAATTGAAATTAGATTGAATTGAATTGAATTGGATTAAATTGAATTGAATTGGATTAAATTGAATTAAATTAAATTAAATGAACCATGTAGGTGTTTCCAAATGAATGAATTTAACTAATGGAACATGTAGGTGTTTCCAAATGAATGAATTTTACTAATGGAACATGTAGGTGTTTCCAAATAAATGAATTTTACTAATGGAACATGTAGGTGTTTCCAAATAAATGAATTTTACTAATGGAACATGTAGGTGTTTCCAAATGAATGAGTTTTACTAATGGAACATGTAGGTGTTTCCAAATGAATGAATTTTACTAATGGAACATGTAGGTGTTTCCAAATGAATGAATTTTACTAATGGAACATGTAGGTGTTTCCAAATGAATGAATTTTACTAATGGAACATGTAGGTGTTTCCAAATGAATGAATTTTACTAATGGAACATGTAGGTGTTTCCAAACGAATGAATTTTACTAATGGAACATGTAGGTGTTTCCAAATGAATGAGTTTTACTAATGGAACATGTAGGTGTTTCCAAATGAATGAATTTTACTAATGGAACATGTAGGTGTTTCCAAATGAATGGATTTTACTAATGGAACATGTAGGTACGTGTTTCTATATGAAATAGCACATATAAGCATGAATGTGTTGTAAGATGTTTAATGAGTTTAACCAATGAAACATGTAGGTGTTTCCATATGAACATGTATGTGTTGTAAGATGTTTAATGAGTTTAACCAATGAAACATGTAGGTGTTTCCATATGAACATGTATGTGTTGTAAGATGTTTAATGAGTTTAACTAATAAAACATGTAGATGTTTCCATATGAACATGTATGTGTTGTAAGATGTTTAATGAGTTTAACCAATGAAATTCCATATGAACATGTATGTGTTGTAAGATGTTTAATGAGTTTAACTAATAAAACATGTAGGTGTTTCCATATGAACATGTATGTGTTGTAAGATGTTTAATGAGTTTAACCAATGAAACATGTAGGTGTTTCCATATGAACATGTATGTGTCGTAAGATGTTTAATGAGTTTAACTAATGGAACATGTAGATGTTTCCGTATGAAATAAAACATGTATGTGTTCAAGTTATGAGACATGTAGGTGTCGATTTTCATAATGTTAGAAAGAAAAATCATGGAGGGGATTTTCATTTTACATTTTCTTGCAATTTTATCATATTTATTGCGGGTTGTTAAAATTATGAATAGTTACTTTTACAGTAATAATAACTAGTAGTAGTTATTTTAAATGTTCCAGATGGATTCTTAGATTCGATTTGGACGAAGATGTATCTAGGCGTAAGTGTCGCCGAATTAGGTTACCTTCAAACTTCAATTTCTTTTATTCAATAAAATCACGCGGATCACTTTGAAGCGTCTTACATACTGGATGATTCTGGGCGCCAGTTCGTCGCGACCAGAGTCTAGAAGAACTGGCAAGAAACTAGACCTGGATTCTAGTGTTTTTTTTTCATATGATCCTTACACTCTTACAATAATATATCTATCTCTATCATATAAATCACTTACAATTGTTTAGTAAAGTTGGAGCTAGTTCGTCCCAAGCTTGCTTGTCTTCTAAATAATCAGATATTTTATAATATGCCTTTGATAAGAGTTTTAGTTTTATTACATTTTTGAACTTGCTAATCGGCTATTGACAAACATCGCTTGGAACTATGATATACATAGAAGCGTACACATTGCCCTTTTAAAGATTTATTTACTTTGGTGAGCCTAGTAATGGGAACAGCGAGTTTATCCTTATTTCTTGTGTTAACATTATGATTGTCGTTTTTTTTTTTTTAGCAAAATGATTAATATTTTTTCGAACATACAATAAGTTTTCGTAAATGTACTGACAAGGCACTGTCATTATATTTATTTCCTTAAATTTATTTCGTAGCGATTCTCTAGGACCCATGTTATAGATTGCACGAATAGCTCGCTTCTGCAACACAAATATGGTATTTACATCTGCAGCATTCCCCACAACAAAATGCCGTATGACATAATGCTATAAAAGTAGCTGAAATAAACTAGTCTAGCTGTATCCACGACAAAAGTAAGGAAGCGGATCTTATTGATTGTATATGCTGCAGAACTAAGCTTTTTCGATAATTTGTCTGTGTTGTAGTTTATTATCTAAGGTTATTCCTAAAAACACAGTGGTGTCCACGAGATCTATATTTTCATCTTTAATTTTGACATTAACTAGCGATTGTGTGACATTTGGTAAAAGAATTCGTATACATTTAGTTTTTTTTCGTTTAATAATAATCTGTTTACATTGAACCATTTTACAACTTTTGAGATTATATTATTCACGTCGTCATAATTTGTTTGTCGTCGTTTCAATTTGAACAAAAGTGGAGTGTCATCTGCAAACAGTACAATCTAACTAAAAAAACTAAAATCATGATCATCTTTAACTACTCGTGGTAGATCATTGATGTAAACTAGAAACAAAAACGGTCCTAGTATTGATCCTTGTGGTACACCCATTTTCACCACAGATCCCGGAGAACGTTTTCCATTTACGTCAACTCTTTGAATTCTGTTGCTTAAATAAGAAGACAGAAGTTCCAGAGCAACACCCCTAACACCATAGTGGTTTAGTTTTCTGACCAACGTTTCATGATGCACACAATCAAACGCCTTGGATAAGTCACAAAATATACCCAAGGCGTCATTTGACTGCTCCCAGTTTTCATAAATATGTTTTATCAATTCAACGCCTGCGTCAGTCGTTGAGCGTCCCTTCGTAAACCCGAATTGTTTTGTGTCAAGTAAATTGTTATTTTCAAAATGTCTTTGTAACTGTAGGAGCATAAGTTTTTCGAAGATTTTACTAAATGTTGGTAGTACTGAAAGTAAATTGGGTCTGAACGGTTACCTGATTTGAATAGCGGTGTTATTTTAAGTCAGGAAACTCACCACAATCGATGCTTTGGTAAATTATAAAGGCCAAATCTTGAGCGATAAGGTCAATCACGGGTTTTACGACGGCAACGGAGATGCCCCAGAGGTCCGTGGTTATTTTTTTTTACATTGATCATTTTAAAAGCTTTGACAATATCCTTTGCATGCATATAATCGAAGTTGAACAGTTTTTGAATTTTAGGTATATTTTCTATCAGTAATGACTCCGATTATTTGGGAAGAGTTTAAGGATTTTGTAGTTGAGACAGGAATGTCAGTGAAAAATATCTCGAATGCTTTCACCACATCAGCAACCTGGTCAATGATGATGTCGTCAACCTTCAGCTTGAATATGTTTTTATGTACTTTGACCCTTCCTGTCTCACTATTGATTATTTTCCACGTAGCTTTTATTTTATAATCACTAGTTTTAATTTTTGAACTTATATATTGAGACTTAACTGTACGGCAAACACGTTTAAAAATCTTTGAGTAGTTTCTAATTTTTTCTATAAGCTCTTCACTAAAATGGTATTGTTTTTCACTATAAAGATTGTACAAGGTTTGTCTACTTTTGTGGATTCCCGCTGTTGCCCATTCACTGAACTTAATTCGGTCAGAGACCATCATAGACTTGGATGTAAAAATACTGTTGAATAAGTTGTCCTAGATGGTCTGAAGGAATCTGACTAATTAGATTTTTCTTAATTATTTTTACATTTGTAAATATATTATCTAGGCATGTAGCCGAAGTGGCTGTAATTCTAGTTGGTTCTAAAAATACATTATCCAGGTCAAATGATTTGAAAAGAGTTAAAAGTCTTGTATTGAATGAGCCTGGTACAAGTAAATTAACTTTAAAATCACCGCAAATTATTATCTCTTTATTTGTGCTAGTTATTTTATACAAAATCTCTTCCATTACTTTTTCAAAAATATCAAATGAGTCGGACGGTGGGCTGTAAGTGCTTAAAATAATGAACTGCTCCAACTCCACGCAAGCTACTTCAATGTGTCTTTCTACAGAGCGGTGGACAATGTCTTTGCGTTCTTTAAATGTTATTTGTTTATTTAATATTATTAGTGAACCACCTCGCTTAAACCGTTCTCTGCAAAAAGCACTACCAACCTGGTTATCACTGAAATTAAACATAAGCTCATGATATTTCAGCCAATGTTCTGTGACACAAATAATGTCAATGCTGTTCGAGGTTATGTACAGTTCCAGCTCTAATTCTTTACCGCGCAAACCTTCGATGTTCTAATGCACCAAGCTAGTATATTTAAATTTATTAAGTTTGTTGTATTTATTTAATTTGATACATTTAATTTTTGACTCGGATGGTTTATTATTATTATTCAAATTATTTTCAAAATGATTATTAAAGGGAACTATGCTAGAGGTTTTCTCTGTTGTCTTATGTTCTAATTTAAATGACTTGGGATAACCTCCATAGGCATGTTTTGCATGTCAGGACACTGTTCAATAGAAGCAGTATGTTTAGCCAAGTTCTTGGCTGTGATATTAAAATAATACAACAGCGAAACAGCTACTTGTCGTTTTAAATAATTGGAAAGGTAATATCTTCCTTTAGTCAAATAAAAAGGTTTACTAAGTATATTGTTAGAGTCAATTAAATGTATTAAATTGTTATTGCATATTGTATGCAAGGTAATATTTAACTTATATCTAAGATTATTTTCTGCTTGTGGCAAGCTGTTGCTGTAGGGGAATGTAAACATCACAATGTTGTTTACCTCTAATGAGTTTAAGCTTTCTATGAATCTATCAATTGAGCTATATTTACATTACCCCTGTTTCCAAACCAAATTACTAAATTAGAATTTTGGTTAAAAGTATATTTTGAAATTATCTAATAAAAAAATAGAAATAATCCATGATTTCATGCATGCTAGAATCAGGTATGCAATTATTTATAAAAGAATGACCCATTCCTGAATTTAATATGTTACCCATATTTTTCCAATTTCATCGCTGAACATTACAGTATTGGCACAATTGTTTGACTTAACATACAGCTGAGAAGTGGACGAGGAAGTTGATGGGACAGGACTCACCGGTTCTGGACTTGAAGCGCACTGACAGTCACACATGTGGTTAACCACAAGCGAGTCATACCAGTCCTTGTTGTTCTGTGATAATTTAAGCAATTCGTCCATAGCCAGAGAATACTCCCGCATCGCCTCCTGGGACTTCTCATAGCGACCAGTAACAGATCTCAAGGAATCCTCAACGCTGGCAAGTTCACATTGAAGCTGCTGTATGTCAGACTCGTAATGCAACTTTGTATTTTCTAGTTGCACAGTACTTAATTCAAGTTCCTCTAATAAATCTTTTTTATTCTATTTTGTTTTTAAGTTTATCAACTATGTATTTGTTATTTTTCAGTTTATTTTTAGTCTTATTTATATATTTGTTAATTTTAACATATTTTTTGGATTTTCTCCTACTACTCCTACTCAGTGTATTTTTGTGCATGCTGAGTTTACTCCCACCGAGTCATCATTTGTTAAGTCAATCTTAATAGTGGGAGTATTACAACTTGCAGCAGAAATTTGGCCGTTGTCCCTATCTGATGATAGTAACTCATCATGTTAACTAAAGGTTTTCAGTGTGGTAGAGCATTGAGCCGCTTCTTCCAGTAGTGTGATTTGTAAGTGGGCATCACATAACACCAGAATGTAATGATTAAATATGTAGAACTTATTCTATTTTTTTTATTAAATTAGAATTGCATTTATAATTTTGTTGAATTAATTATTTTTGTACTTTAATTTTGAGATAATATAGATTTTGTTTTATTTAAGTGATAGTGTTTTTAAGTAAGTAACTGTATATATTCACTATTCAGTTTGTGCACCGGGAGGTTGCACCGTATCAGATGGCCGAATGTAATGATTTAACGTGTTTTGAAAATAAACTGTAAAATTTATTATCTGTATTCGTTCATATTCATACACTTAGGTAGAATTTTTCATTATAGTATCTGGTAACACTGATTGAAAGTTACTTTTATTGTGTAAAATATTATTTATGTGATTGTTAATTAATTATTGTCTTTACTTAATATTGTATAAAAAAGAGCGTAATTTATTGAATAATTGTGTTACTCATTTTTTAGTAATGTAAGTTAAAATATAATTAAGTACTGTAATAAAGTACGGAAAAGAGTGCCAGTGGCGCCAATCACGATGTTCGGCGGTTGGGAGAACAGAGGGGTGTTTGGCGACGGTGGGCATTCTTTTCCGGGACGAGATTGTGAGCGGACGAAAAGAAATTGTTAATAAATATTATATTGGTTAAATTAAACTAAAGTATGATTATTCGTAAAAGTGTCGAAAATTACGACCTGGTCAGAATAAACATTCATAATTTCACAACAACGTAAAGGATCATCAAAACAACGCCACTATTTGAAACTTCAAGAACCCTACAGTATACAAAAAAATAACATTACCACCTAAATTTAATGTGTCACGATATAAATGTAACCAAAATTTTGACAAAAAAATTACTTTACGGCTTTTTTTTTCATGCAGACGTCGTACTCGGGCACCCATTTGCCTGGTGCCTGAGGCACTTGTTTCATCAAGAAGCGCATCTAAAAAGAATCAATTGAGTGGCATTGCCAGCTCACTAACGATCATAGGTTCCGAGAAATCGGCTTTGTAACAACTCTCCTCTGTAACAACTATCCTAGGTCTCCCCTACTGATAATATGGCACCTCAGACTCGACAAGGCCGTATTGAAGAGCAAGTTGCTGATGGATGATTCTGGCTACTAGGTTGTGCCTGTGCAAGTACTCACTGTTAGCAAGATGCGAACAACCGGAAATTATATGCCCTGCCTGACTGACTCTCTGATGTTCAGCGCAGATAGTGTAGCTTCACAACGGTGAAATAATTTTATAATCGATCCCCCCTATTCGATGCAAACAAACAAGCAAACAATCAAATCTTTTCTCTGTATAATATTAGTTTAGATGTTTAAATTAGATTGCGTCCCTTATCTTACAACACCGCTCAAATCGAAAAATAGGGATTGATCTAAAAATATGTAAAAATCCACCGACTTTTTAAAATAGACAGTTTTTTTCGTCTCCAGAAAAGTTTCATAAAAATATGGCTTATGCCATAAGCCATATTTTTATCAAGTTTATTTTTAACACCGACAACACCGCATAAGCCTTATGCGGTGTTGTTAGCTAAGGGCATATCGTGACGTCACAAACATGGCGACCAATTCACGTGACGCGTTCGTAGGTCACGCACGTGACTTTTTTAACATTTTTTTTGAAGTGAAAACTTCTTTAGCGACGCTGGGTGGGTAAAAACTTTCAAACTCGCGTCAGGGTCACGTGACGTTGATCGAAAAAGCGTAAGATCGAGGGGAAGGGAGAGGAACTAGTATCTCCCACTCTTTCTACCGTGCCTGAGTGTGCTGCTCTGTTTAGGCGGCACAGGGCGAAAAATAATAAAAAATAAAAACATAAACATTGTATTCTACCTCATAAATGATAGTACTTATAGACTTATAATTAAACACAACGTTAATATTGAAGTTTTCACTTCTGCCGGCACTCCCGGAGTGCTACCTTTTTTTTTTATTAAGTTTGTAATGTATGTCAGTCTTCTAGTACCCATAACACAGCTAGATGATGTTGTTTGGGTTGTCCAGCATTATTTATTTATTTGATAAAAAAATGTATGTAGTTTTTCGCAACGACAATGAATCAAATTTAATTTAATAAAGTTTTTAAAAACTAATAAAATGAATAAATAAATCTGTTTTTTTCAACACCCCAATTGAATAACGGAACCCTTGAAAGTGTGCCGAGGTCTATATCATAGATCGAGTCCGTGTCATATCTGTAAATAGCTAACACCTAAGTAAACAGTTCATTGTATGAGTGAATAGTTCCCGCCAGTATATAAGGGCTGCGCGCCGTAACTCAACACAAACCAACAGCACGCTAGCGTTACCAGTTCACGTTACTAGTTCACGTTACTAGTGTCGAACACGAAGACACTGCTACTACTATTCTACTAACTATATCATACCTACCTCTGTTACAATACGGTGACTGCCAGTTACTAGCAACATGAAATACGGATTGGTAAGTTTACAAATGCTATTGCTCTGTCGGCCTGTCCCAGTCCCAGCCTCTCAAAACCAGCCAGGTTTTAATTCAGGTTCAGTTTCTATAGTAACTCGTCGTTCTGTGGCATTCCTGGTGACTTTTTTAACACAAATAAATTTATGAAACTATTTCATAGTGTGTGTTGAATAACAATATAATTAAATAATAAGATTGCTCTGTTTAAAATAATGTAATTTAATATATACATATCTAGGTGCTTTATTCTCTCGAATTGTCCTCGAATCAATAATTACTTACTTAACATTATTCTACATTATTGACAGCCAGAAACATGTTATACAAACTTGTAAATTACAGATCTGCTTCGCCTTGTTGGTGCTCCTGGCGATGCATGCCAGTGCGAGGCCCTCGGGGTCGGGCTCCAACGGCGACAATAATTGCAAGAGTGATTGTGATGGCAACAACAATTGTGGCGGCGGCGGCGGCGGCCACAATTGTGGCGGCTGTACCAAAGAGGGTGGCGACGGAATTATAAATTTGTTCAACGACAGCGCCTTTTTAGGGAAGAAAACGGGCTGCTAATTAAATCACTGCACAGGGTTTGCATTGGCTACCTATTAAGTACTAAGTGACATATATTATATCATTGTTTTGTATCAATAAAGAATATTTTTTGTATATCAATAGAAAAAAGAAAAGCATTTTTATAAAAATATCTACTAGCTGCTCACTAGCTACTAACTCCCCATATGATTGAATTTGAACTTTGTACAGCAGTAATAAAGTGCAAATTGACTCTTTGACGTTAGGAACATACCTACATTGCTTGAACAGTGAATGCTACTTTATACATTTTTACTTAATAGCAATAAAGCTCAAATTGACTCTACGTTTTAGTTAGAAAACGTTTGTATGGGAAAAAGAAAAGGACTGTTTAAGGGTTTTTCTGGCAATTATTCGTTTTTTTTTTCGACGTAAAAACCATCTTTGAACTTCAACGAACATTAAAAAATAATAATTTGTCAAATTGGTTCAAGGCCCGCGATAGAAGCTATGCAATAGCTTTATAAATAACTAGTAGTACGCCCCGGCTTCGCACGGGTAGCCTATTATAAATAAATATCATTATAATATAGCTAATTATGTTACTCAGTATAAATGTATTTTCGAAATGATAAAAAATATAGACCCTATAGTATGTAACCCCCCCGCATATACTCCCGTGACCGGCAGCGGCGCGGCGCCCGCTGACTTTTTGAAGTGAAAACTTCTTTAGCGGCGCTGGGTGGGTAAAAACTTTCAAACTCGCGTCAGAGTCACGTGACGTCGAAAAAGCGTAAGATCTTATTTAATTTTTATACATTGCTCGTAAAACAAGAGACGACAAAAGAACACACTTGCGGTCACGCGACGTATGACTCAAACAATTAAATAGTGTTGTGGCGACATGACGTGACGATGACGTGGCGACATGACGTGACGTGACGATGACGACGAAGCCAACGAAGACACAGACACATTCGCGCTTGCGCGAATGTGTCTGTGTCTTCGTTGGCTTGCGCGAATGTGTCTGTGTCTTCGTTGGCTTCGTCGTTGTGTCACATTCGCGCTTGCGCGAATGTGACACAACGACATGACACAATCACAATGACACAGACACATTCGCGCTTGCGCGAATGTGTCTGTGTCTTCGTTGGCTTCGTCGTCATCGTCACGTCACGTCATGTCGCCACGTCATCGTCACGTCATGTCGCCACGTCATCGTCACGTGACGATGACGTGGCGACATGACGTGACGTGACGATGACGACGAAGCCAACGAAGACACAGACACATTCGCGCTTGCGCGAATGTGTCTGTGTCTTCGTTGGCTTCGTCGTTGTGTCACATTCGCGCTTGCGCGAATGTGACACAACGACATGACACAATCACAATGACACAGACACATTCGCGCTTGCGCGAATGTGTCTGTGTCAGTGTGTCTTCGTTGTTGACACAATCACGACTGTGGTTATATTTTTGAAGTGAAAACTTAAAAGTGAAAACACAACGTTAATATTGAAGTTTTCACTTCTGCCGGCACTCCCGGAGTGCTAGCTTTTTTTTTTCTAATAAGTACTTACATTTTTGAACTCGTGATATCTTTCGATTGGAATGTCCGAATTCAATAATTTAAAAAGTAATAGAAAGGTATTGAAGCAGTCTTAATTTTAAAGTATTTAGATAAGGATTAATACTTAAGTACAAATATAGAACGTTTTCTGGCGATTTTTTGATTTTTAATGTGCTAATTTCTCTGTTTCTCCTTTGCATGTGCACGCGGGCGCCCCAGGAGGGCGTGTTGCAGCAGAAAATTCAGGAGAAATCGATGGAAAATTTTATAAAATGTAATAAAAACAATAAAAAATATCAAAGTGTGAAAAAATTTGGAATATTTCTACAAAATCGTGTCAAATCACGAATAATGTTGCGTGACCGCTTATTACTACCACTTATTATCACTATAGGAACCGAAAACCAATTGTTTCGCGACTAAAAATATTTTTAACCTTAAACCAAACTTTTTGAAGTGAAAACTTCTTTAGCGGCGCTGGGTGGGTAAAAACTTTCAAACTCGCGTCAGGGTCACGTGACGTTGATAAAAAGCGTAAGATCGAGGGGAAGGGAGAGGAACTAGTATCTCCCACTCTTTCTACCGTGCCTGAGTGTGCTCTGTTTAGGCGGCACAGGGCGCTTGCGCGAATGTGTCTGTGTCATTGTGATTGTCATTGTCATTATGACGTCTGTGGTTATATTTTTGAAGTGAAAACTTAAAAGTGAAAACACAACGTTAATATTGAAGTTTTCACTTCTGCCGGCACTCCCGGAGTGCTACCTTTTTTTTTAATGTAAATATCCTATCCTAACCTAAAAAAAAAAATATAACACAAAACCTAACTGTAGCGGAGCCGGCGAAATTAAAAATGGAACTTGGTTTTTGATGTTTAACTTTATTATGTAGGCTTATAAATAATTTTAAAGATAATTACAACTTGTATTAGGAGCGGCATTTGTGGCAAGGAGTGTAAGAAGAAGAAGACATTTTTTACCATAGATAATAATATTTTAGATAGAACATAGACCATAGATTTTATATCGCTTAAGGTTCGTCGCCTACATTCCCCACCCTAGTGTTGCCTTGGCAACACTCACTCACGATAGGATATCTTGGCGACGCGTGTCACTGAACGCTTCAGAGTACCAGTTTGAGTCCGCACGGCGACCACTCTGACTCTACCATCTCTACCAGGGAATGTCTCTTGAATGATGCCCCTTGGCCATGTGCCCCTGGGAGAATCTGGATCTGCAATAAAAACAAGATCCCCAACTTGGAGTGATTGTTGATCTCGGTCCCTATTCCATTTTTGCCGAGGGATCATTTCCGGTAAAACCTCGCGTATCCACCTTTTCCAAAACATATCGGCCAGCGCTTGTGCTTTACGCCACTGCTTCCTTAAGTAGAGGTCCGAGTCATCGAAGGCTCCCATCAAAGGTAAGTTTGAAGACGTTCCGAGCAGAAAATGATTTGGCGTGAGCGACTCTTCGGCTTCAGGTTCGACCGCGACATGCGTTAAAGGCCTGCTGTTCACCATATTTTCAACTTCAGCGAGCAGAGTGATGAGCACTTCATCTTTAGGTGCGCGTTCCTTCAGTACCACTTTCAGTGTGGTCTTTACGCTTCTGATGAGGCGTTCCCACGCCCCACCCCAGTGAGGGCTCACTGGCGGGATAAAAGTCCATCGCGTCCCGTAGTTGCTCGCGGTTGCTTTCAGCAGTTCCTCGTCTAGTTCCTGAATCGACCTTTTCAATTCGGTATCTGCTCCGCGCAGATTTGTGCCATTATCGGAGTACATGAATCCGGGCCATCCTCTTCTAGAGGCCATGCGACGTAGTGCCATCAAGAAGGCGTCGGTCGACAGCGCATGCACCACTTCGACGTGGATCGCTCTCACTGTGAGGCAAGTAAATAGGACACCGTACCTTTTTTCACGGTGTCTACCCACGGTCACCTCCATGGGCCCAAAAAGGTCCACTCCACAATGAGTGAAAGGCCTCTGGTTGTGAGCCATCCGTCCCGCCGGTAAATTTCCCATGCGGGGTGCTATGGGCTTGACCTTACGGATCCTACAAAAATTACATTC
Source organism: Ecliptopera silaceata (assembly GCA_932527185.1). Taxonomy (NCBI): domain Eukaryota; kingdom Metazoa; phylum Arthropoda; class Insecta; order Lepidoptera; family Geometridae; genus Ecliptopera; species Ecliptopera silaceata. Next base: position 44,596 of record OW052217.1, on the reverse strand, counting down.
GGAGACGACATTCTTAACTGTCGGTCTGAGTTTAATTATCCAATATTTTTGCTTTAATTCGTTCACTACCGTTTCCTGGCCGCCATGGCCAACCATAATGTGGTAGTGACGCACGATCAACTTTGTAATATAATTTTTTCCATCTAGAATTACAGGTTGCTTCGTAGCGAGAGGAACATTAGCGGCGGCGTCGATGCGGCCGCTGGCGCGCAGTACACCGCGCTCATCACATGCTGGTGATAAGGTGAGTAGCCTGCTTTGTCTACCTACGTCCTTCCCAGCTTTAATTTCAGCTAGGTCTTCACTGAATGATTGAGCCTGTGAGTACATCAACAGTAAGCTTTCCGCGCGCTCCATCAATGTACAGTCATCGGTAGGTATTTTGTACCTACATCTGTCTATAAATTTCAGCATAGCGGCGGTGCTTCTCAACAGGCGCAACCATGAAGAGAACCTACTAGGTTCAGGTACGATAGGTAAGTGCGTACTTACAGTTTGTATGATCGACACGCACTCGACATCACCTTTCTCTGTATCAGCATGGAGCTCAGGAGCAGCATACACGATGTCCGCGGGCCATGACTGTTCGTTGCTAGAAAGAAATGTCGGACCATTAAACCACTCGCTTTGAAATACAGTTATGTCATAAGATTCCCTAGTGGCTATGTCCGCGACATTTATAGCGGTAGGTATGTATCTCCATTCGTTGACCTTTGTCAATTCATCGATCTCACCTAGTCGATGGGCTACGAATGTTTTGTAAGTTCGCTTGTCGTTGCGAATCCACTGTAGAACAGTCGTAGAATCACACCAAAAGTATCTACGTGTTGGCTTTATTCTATGTTCGGCCTGTATAGTGTCCGCTAACCTAGCCGCCATTAGCGCCGCCTGTAGCTCGAGCCGTGGCACCGTGGTAGGTTTCACGGGTGCTACTCGACATTTGCTGGACACAAATGCTACTTTTATTCCGTCGTTCACCGTCCACCGCCAGAAAGCTACAGCACACATAGCTTGTGTGGATGCATCACTGAACAAATGCAGTTCTAGGTTGCTGTAACAATCGTCCGATGAGAGTGAGTGTGCAGGTAAACTGCGTACCGGAATTGAAGCGGTTAGGTTTGAGACGCTATGGTAGCAGCGAGGTAAACGTATACCACCGATTAATTTTAATACTTTTAGCCAGTTTAACCATTTGTCGTAGATATCGTCGTCTAACGAGTCGTCCCATCCTATTTTTGTTTTCCATGTCAGTTGTAAGATAATCTTACCATTAATTGTGAATGGAGACAAAAACCCGTAGACATCAAAAATACTCATAATTACTCGCAGTGCTTCCCGTTTAGTTGGTCGCCTTCCGTTGAGAATTTCCTCAGGAATACGTTTGAACGATACATCAAAGCCTAGGGTATCCTCGTAAGGGAACCATAAAAGTCCTAGGGCTCGTTCTCCATCAAGTGGCAAACCAATTTTAAATTTGTGAGCGTTAGAAGCGAGTTTATCGTTAGGTAAGTTATTTAAAACTTCAGCGCTATTACTTAACCAGTTACATATTATAAACCCTCCAGACTGGTGAATTTCGCTTATATCGTGCGCTAGATTTATACACGTCGCTGAATCTGGCGCCGAATCAATATAATCATCCATATAGTGTTGAGTACATATAGCTTCAACAGCTGACGGCTTTGATTGTTGAAAACGTAAAGCATTTTTGTTCTTTATAAATTGAGCTATAAACGGAGAACAACTTGCCCCAAAAATCAAAGAAGTCATCTTATAAGTTTTGATAAGCTTACTTACAGTGTCTCGCCATATAGTCCAGTCAAATTATGGCTAAAAACGAGTTAAATAAACATGAGCGAACACAGTTTGGGGACTTTGAGGATCGATAGGGGGGTGTATTCTGAGCATACATTCCAATTTGAGGGGTTGTACTGAGGTCAGCTCAAGGTCATTTCGATGGAAACGCGTTTCATTCGATATCTCGAGAATGGTTGGTGTTAGGCGAAAAATTGTTGAGACCTTTTCTTTTCCAAACAAAATTTACAAACTTTTTTATTTGTAACTTTTTTTTATAACATTAATATTTTTCAACTTATTACTCCCGCAAGGCAAAAATTTTTCTTTTTTTTCCATTTTTCGTCGTTTTCTCCCCAACCATTCAATTTTATTAAATTTTACCGATCATCAAAGTGTAGATCTTTTAATTATGAACAGTTTTGTCCTTAAACTTTTTTCCGTAGTGCCAATATCTTCGGAGTTATATATTACTTTACCGAGCGAAATCCGCGCCACTGTCGCAATATAAAAAGGTCAATCGATTAAACTATTTAAAAATTAAGTATTTAATTTGGGTAAATTTTTGGGTTAATTTGGGTAAGAAGTAAATTAATAATTAAAACCGTTTTACACATTTATTGATAGAAAAATAATTTATAAAAATAATAATATATCGGTAAAGTGATATATAACTCCGAAGGTATTGGCATTACGGAAAAAAGTTTAAGCACAAAACTGTTCATAATTAAAAGATCTACACTTTGATGATCGGTAAAATTTAATAAAATTGAATGGTTGGGGAGAAAACGACGAAAAATGGAAAAAAAAGAAAAATTTTAGCCTTGCGGGAGTAATAAGTTGAAAAATATTAATGTTATAAAAAAAAGTTTCAAATAAAAAAGTTTGTAAATTTTGTTTGGAAAAGAAAAGGTCTCAACAATTTTTCGCCTAAAACCAACCATTCTCGAGATATCGAATGAAACGCGTTTCCATCGAAATGACCTTGAGCTGACCTCAGTACAACCCCTCAAATTGGAATTTATGCTCAGAATACACCGCCCTATCGATCCTCAAAGTCCCCAAACTGTATTCGCTCATGTTTATTTATTTCGTAATTTGACTGGACTAATACAAATCTGAGCGCGTCTTGACAGCTAGGTAGTATTTTCAACCTCAGGAACATATCCTTTATGTCCCCGGCAATCGCGACCTTATGTTCACGAAAACGCAGCATTATTCCAAACAGCGACACGAGCAGATCGGGACCTGTGAGTAGATAATCATTTAATGATAAACCTTTCGACTTAGCGGCGGCATCAAATACCAGACGGAGTTTCTTTTTGTTAGGGTTGTCAACACCAAAATGTGGTAAGTACCATGTCTTATCTTTTTTTGTGAGGTCGGTGACCTCTTCGGCAAAGTTATTCTCAAAAAGGTGTTTGACCCTTTCTTGGTACCTATTTCCATATTCCTTGTTTGAGGTAATTTTGTGCTCCACATTTTTGAACCTACGCAGTGCTGTTTGCTCCGAGTCAGGCATCTTACACTTGGGGTCGCGCCATGGAAGTCCAACGTGCCATCTGCCTTCCTTCAGAACAGCTGATTGCTCAAGTTGTTCTATGGCACGTAAGTCTTCAGCATTTTGACGAGGTTTACCAGATACACCCATAGATTCTATAGTAAATGAGTTTCTCACCTCGTCATGAAGCTGTTGAAGCACGAGACCTTCTTCCTCCTTGGCACTCTGGAGATCATCCTGGATGAAGAGCGTGGAATGACGCACATGTGACGACGCCACCGGTACCCTTCCGTGGACACACCAACCTAACTGAGTGAGTGTTGCACAAGGTTCATTTGACCTACCTACCCTGGTATCTAATGGCCTTATTAAATTATAATTATCTTGACCTATCAATAAGTCTGGTTTAACATTTTCATTACAAAAATAATGGTTCATATTTTTTAAATGAGAAAAATTGTTACAATCAACTAAACATAAGTTTTGTTTTGGTAAATTAAGTTCCTTAACACTATGCGCATTGAGTTCATAATGGTTTCCATCATATGTGGAAAGTTGAAGACGCACCACTTCAGTTTCACATTTAAGTTCATTATTGTTCCATGCACCGGACACACACATGGTTTTTTGATGACCTCGCAGCCCTAGCCGGGAGGTTAACTCGGAGTTTATCAAGCTTACAGTAGACCCGTCGTCTAACAAAGCTACTGCACTGACTGTACCATTGGGTCCATGAAGATTTAACCGCACAACTTTTAATAAAACTTTACATACAGTTTTTGCGTTGATGTTTGTTACACTTTCAGACTGCTGCGCCTCTGGAACGCTGGAAGCTTGCTCCCCGTTGCTGGTGCCTGGCTGAAGCTCAGCAGGCTCGGTGCTAGCAGTTGCAGTGTTGTTGGTGCTCGGGTAATGAAGTAGGCGATGATGCAGTAACCCGCAGTCATCGATGTCACATACTGGTGCTGGACATATGCTTCTGTCATGCTGAAACAGTAGGCATTTAAAGCATAGTTTCTGTTTTTTTACAAAAGCCCATCTTTGTTTTCTCAGTGACTTCTGAAACTTCTTGCATTCTGGCAGTTTGTGTTTCATAGTGTGGCAGAATTTACATTTATTGTTGTCTAGATTTTCTTCATTTTGTACTAAAACTGTACTGTGTAAGTGTGAGCGAGTAGAAGTAGGCTCTTGAATTCTCTTTTTATTGTTACAGTTATAGTCTAGACTACTAGTGTTTACTAGTGCTAAAGTGTTAGCTTTTCTAGCTTCTTGTGTGAGAAAGTCTGATAGAGTGTTTAGTGTCGGTTTTTTACCTTGAGTGATGAGAGGATAGCTGTAGTCGGCCCATTTCGATAGTAGGACTGTAGGTAATTTTGATAGCACACTTGTTATCACATTCGTGGCCACTAAGTATTCATCTCTACCGATTGCACTAACTGCTATCACATAATTTTTCACTCTCACAGCAAACGATACTATATGTTTAATGTAATCCTGTGGTACTGGGTTAATTTTCTTCAAGTTCAACATAATTTTTGATAATATGACATCAGGGTTTCCGTACTGTAACTCCAAGGTAGACATTATGTCTTCGGGCGATGTGGCACTGATGAGCAGTGCTGACACAGTTTCTTTAGCTTGCCCGCGAAGACACTTTCGTAACCGCCATAGGTTTTCCTTTGGAGTGTAATTACATAACTCTGTTGACTCTGTATATGCCTGTTTGAAGTGAAGCCAGTCCATGGGGTCCCCTTCAAAGGTGGGTAAATCTCGAGGATTGCAAATAATGCGGCTCATTAGCTTAGCATTAGATCCATTGTTGGCAGAGGTAGTAGCGGCTGCGAGATCCTTCAGTGCATTTGCCAGCAGTTTGAACGTCCCTTCGGTGTCGACGGCACATGTCGTCGGCAAACACGGCGCGCCCGTTTCAAGACCATAATTGTGAGCGGCCTGCGTGTTTAGTTCTTGCTGACTGCGATCCAGCCACTTCTCCACCTGACTCCTTGCACGTGAATGCAATGATTGCGCGTCCGATTGCATTTGCGAATGGCATTCTTCTACGGCGGCCATTTCGGCGGCAAGTTTCTTGTCAATAAGTTCAAGTTGTATTTTAGCCTTTTCTTCAGCTGCTTGAAGCTGAAGTTTAGCTTTTTGAGCAGCAATAGATGTTGATGAGCGTTTAGATCCCGTTGAATGACGTGTCTTCGACTGCAACGGCAATGCCGGCAAAGATGGCCTCGTTGGCAATGGCGGTTCCGATTTGACCACGCTGTCCAAGCAAAGTTTGCGGCGACGGTGAAGTTCATCGTGGGATTTTACATCGTGATTTTCTGCAGGCTGCTGTGCTTGTTCCATCGTTTGAGTTTTCGCCTCCTCTTGCTCTCTCAAAGCCTTCCTCGTGCTAACCATTGCACGTGGCGAGTGGAACATTTGCAGATCGGGCTCGAAGGACAAATGTAGCGGAGCCGGCGAAATTAAAAATGGAACTTGGTTTTTGATGTTTAACTTTATTATGTAGGCTTATAAATAATTTTAAAGATAATTACAACTTGTATTAGGAGCGGCATTTGTGGCAAGGAGTGTAAGAAGAAGAAGACATTTTTTACCATAGATAATAATATTTTAGATAGAACATAGACCATAGATTTTATATCGCTTAAGGTTCGTCGCCTACACTAACCTAAGCTATATTTTTTTACTAAAACCTAACCTAACCTAACTTTTTTTACTTTTTTTAACCTAACCTAACTTTTTTTTTTTTTTTTTTATAACCTAAATTTTTTTTACTAAAACCTAACCTAACTTAGTCTAACCTAACTTTTTTTTTTTTAACCTAACCTAACTTTTTTTTACTAAAACCTACCCTAACCTAACTTTTTTTTACTCAAGCCGAACCTAACCTAACTTTTTTTGATAAAACCCAACCTAACCTAACTTTTTTTACTAAAACCGAATCTAATCTAACTTTTTTTACTAAAAAATAACCTAATCTAACTTTTTTTACTCAAACCGAACCTAAACTAACTTTTTTTTATAAAACCTAACCTAATCTAACTTAATTTAGTAAAACCGAATCAAACCTAACTTTTTTTACTAAAACCTAACCTAACCTAACTTTTTTTTCTATACTCTAAACTAACCTAACTTTTCTTTTTTTTTAACCTAACCTAACTTTTTTTTTTTTTTTTAAAACCTAATTTTTTTTTACTAAAACCTAACCTAACTTAGTCTAACCTAATTTTTTTTTTTTAATCTAACCTAACTTTTTTTTACTAAAACCTACCCTAACCTAACTTTTTTTTACTCAAGCCGAACCTAACCTAACTTTTTTTTATAAAACCTAACCTAACCTAACTTTTTTTACTAAAACCGAATCTAATCTAACTTTTTTTACTAAAATATAACCTAACCTAACTTTTTTTACTCAAACCGAACCTAAACTAACTTTTTTTTATAAAACCTAACCTAATCTAACTTAATTTAGTAAAACCGAATCAAACCTTACTTTTTTTACTAAAACCTAACCTAACCTAACTTTTTTTTCTATAATCTAACCTAACCTAACTTTTCTTTTTTTTTAACCTAACCTAACTTTTTTTTTTAAATTTAACCTAACTTGTTTTACTAAACCCTAACCTAACAAATTTTTTTTTTTTTTTAGTATAACTTAATTTTTTTTACTAAAACCTAACCTAACTTAACCTAACATAACCTTTTTTTTTTTTTTACCTAACCTATCTTTTTTTAATAAAAACTAACCTAACCTAACTTTTTTGCTTAAACCGCACCTAACCTAACTTTTTTTACTAGACCCGAACCAAACCTAACTGTTTTTTCTAAAATCAAACCTAACCTAACTTTTTTGAAGTGAAAACTTCTTTAGCGGCGCTGGGTGGGTAAAAACTTTCAAACTCGCGTCAGGGTCACGTGACGTTGATAAAAAGCGTAAGATCGAGGGAAAGGGAGAGGAACTAGTATCTCCCACTCTTTCTACCGTGCCTGAGTGTGCTCTGTTTAGGCGGCACACAGTCACATTCGCGCTTGCGCGAATGTGTCTGTGTCATTGTGATTGTCATTGTCATTATGACGTCTGTGGTTATATTTTTGAAGTGAAAACTTGAAAGTGAAAACACAACGTTAATATTGAAGTTTTCACTTCTGCCGGCACTCCCGGAGTGCTACCTTTTTTTTATTTTTTTAACCTTTACTAACTTTTTTTACTTAAATCCAACTTAAACTAACTTATTTTACTCAAACCGAACCTAACCTTCTTATTTTTATAAAACCTAACCTAACCCAACTTTTTTTACTAAAAACGAATCTAACCTAACTTTTTTTTTTTTAATTTAACCTAATCTAACTTTTTTTACTAAAACCTAACCTAACCTAACTTTTCTTTTTTTTTACCTAACCTAACTTTTTTTTTTTTAATTTAACCTACCTTTTCTTTTAACCGAACCTAACCTAACTTATTTTTATAAAACCTAACCTAACCTAACTTTTTTTACTAAAACCGAATCTAACCTAACTTTTTTTACTAAAACTTTTTTTTTTTTTTTTTTGTTGTCGGGAAATCTGCACACAGACACCTTTCCGCGTTTTGAGGGAACGCGGAAAGGTAGTGTGAGGATGGCGACCGACTGGTCGCCGACTCACTAAAACCCCCCGGTGGCCGGCCTCAATGCTTGATGGGGGGACTCCGGGTCCTCGGAAACGACCGCGCCGGAGACCCCATCGCATATTGCCAATAAAAAGCCCGTCCCGGGATAACGGCACTCACAGCCGCGATCCCAGCACCAACGGTGCTACGGCTGCACACGCCACCATGTGCCAGCCGCCCTCCCGGAGTCCGCTATCGAGCTTCTGGAGCCCTCACTCCATCTGCTCACGGACCCGAAAGTCTCCCTGAATGGCAGGGAGATACCACTCGGCCCCCTCATGGGGCAGGCAGTGCGGGGCGGCCGTTGCCTGCGCCCCGCCGCCGCCTCCTCCGAGCGGGGTCGGCCCTTTCCCGATCCCGCTCGGGTTTTACTAAAACCTAACCTAACCTAACTTATTTTTCTAAAACCTAACCTAACCTAACTTTTTAAAAAAAGTTTGTGTGTAAAAAAAGGTAGGTTAAATTAAAAAAAAAAAAGTTAGGTTAGGTAAAAAAAAAGAAAAGTTAGGTTAGGTTAGGTTTTAGTAAAAAAAGTTAGATTAGGTTAAATTAAAAAAAAAAAAGTTAGGTTAGATTCGTTTTTAGTAAAAAAAGTTGGGTTAGGTTAGGTTTTATAAAAATAAGAAGGTTAGGTTCGGTTTGAGTAAAATAAGTTAGTTTAAGTTGGATTTAAGTAAAAAAAGTTAGTAAAGGTTAAAAAAATAAAAAAAAGGTAGCACTCCGGGAGTGCCGGCAGAAGTGAAAACTTCAATATTAACGTTGTGTTTTCACTTTCAAGTTTTCACTTCAAAAATATAACCACAGACGTCATAATGACAATGACAATCACAATGACACAGACACATTCGCGCAAGCGCGAATGTGTCTGTGTGCCGCCTAAACAGAGCACACTCAGGCACGGTAGAAAGAGTGGGAGATACTAGTTCCTCTCCCTTTCCCTCGATCTTACGCTTTTTATCAACGTCACGTGACCCTGACGCGAGTTTGAAAGTTTTTACCCACCCAGCGCCGCTAAAGAAGTTTTCACTTCAAAAAAGTTAGGTTAGGTTTGATTTTAGAAAAAACAGTTAGGTTTGGTTCGGGTCTAGTAAAAAAAGTTAGGTTAGGTGCGGTTTAAGCAAAAAAGTTAGGTTAGGTTAGTTTTTATTAAAAAAAGATAGGTTAGGTAAAAAAAAAAAAAAGGTTATGTTAGGTTAAGTTAGGTTAGGTTTTAGTAAAAAAAATTAAGTTATACTAAAAAAAAAAAAAAAATTTGTTAGGTTAGGGTTTAGTAAAACAAGTTAGGTTAAATTTAAAAAAAAAAGTTAGGTTAGGTTAAAAAAAAAGAAAAGTTAGGTTAGGTTAGATTATAGAAAAAAAAGTTAGGTTAGGTTAGGTTTTAGTAAAAAAAGTAAGGTTTGATTCGGTTTTACTAAATTAAGTTAGATTAGGTTAGGTTTTATAAAAAAAAGTTAGTTTAGGTTCGGTTTGAGTAAAAAAAGTTAGGTTAGGTTATATTTTAGTAAAAAAAGTTAGATTAGATTCGGTTTTAGTAAAAAAAGTTAGGTTAGGTTAGGTTTTATAAAAAAAAGTTAGGTTAGGTTCGGCTTGAGTAAAAAAAAGTTAGGTTAGGGTTAGGTTAGGTTAGGTTAGGTTAGGTTAGGGTTAGGTTAGGTTAGGTTAGGTTAGGTTAGGTTAGGTTAGGTTAGGTTTTTTTTTTTTTTTTTTTTTTTAGATCAATACCGTTCTATCGGTATTACAGTGTCCCCCAGCAATAAGCCGAGTCTTTTTTAATACAGTTTATTTATTTTATACCAAAGATTGTTTTTCTAAAAAAAAATACTTTTATAAATATTTTGACTCTAATTTTTATCTATTTTGTGTGCAAGTTCTTATCTTAATTATTATGTTTCTGATACATTTGGAGACAATTTTAACTGATTTCTTTAATTCTTATGTTTACTTATGACTATTGAAGATTTTTAACTAATAAACTATTATATACTTAAGCTATTTTTTATTATCTGTTTTTGTTGTTTTTCTGTTTTTATTTTTATATCCTACTTTACTGTTTTTATTTTACTATGTATAATGTTATTGCTGTTTGGATTATATAAATCAATATATAACGACCAACAAGACTTATATACCTTATATTTTAATTGCTTACTTCTATAATATTTTTTTACTATTTTACAGTCCACTTTTTTCTTTTGTGCCCCCGAGGCTTTCCCCATCGAGTGCATTATTACAGGAGTAAACGGCGGCCCATGTTCAACATGGCCCAGACCGTTTGCTTGTATAACTATTTTATTGGCACTACGGTGGTAGCGGTGTTGGACGCTAATCTCTTTGCCTGGGGCCACTTTAGCAGTGGTAGGCTATTGTGGCCCTGGCCAGTGCGTCCCACTTCCTCCTGATTGCACACTCAGGACTGAAGGCGCTGTGATCTGCCTTGTCAGCCTTTGCGTGCAAGCAGTTGCAGCAGGAAGGGGTCGCACCGGCGAGCCAATCGGCGCACTCCGTCCTCATGTGAGGCCCCCCGCAGTGGCTGCACTTGACGGTGGTCTCCACGCAGAACCGTCGTCCGTGGCCATAGCCCAGACACAGCGAGCATTGTACAAGTGGAGACTGGTCAGCCACTTGTACTCGCTGGAGGTCTATGACGACGGTCCCAGCGTGGACCAGGCACTGCCATACCGCGGGGGACACTCTCATGACGACGTGATGCGTCTGAGGGTTTCTACTTGTCTTTTTATACACAATATCAATTTTGTTTTCAGTTTTAATAATATCTTTTAAAATTTTTGAATTTTGTTTCCAAATGCAGTCTATTATATCCTGGTCACTATTAAATTTAAAAACATTTTTGAGAATTACCAAAGGGTTTTTATTTTTAATTTCTTCTACTGTTAGGTACTCTTCCGCACCCCTTAACCGTTCTTTGACTTTTTGCCTTTCCTCTTCCGTTTTACATCCCACTATTACTTTTCTGTCCTTTGCCTTCCTGATGTTTTCAATTTCAACTCCTCCTTCCTTCGCCTTGATCGTATCGCGTATCCTTCCCAAAACTTCATCTCCTTTCTCTGTCTCGTCCTTTGAGGTCACGATCACCGAGTATAGTGCGGCCCGCTCAGGAAGCTGCCTTCCGGGCTGAGCCGCTACTACACTCGCATAAGATTGCTTCTCTAGTTTTTCCTGATGTTCGTCCATTTTCTCCTGTAGCTTTGTCATTCTTTCGCTGTTTTCTCGTATGAGCTTTGCATGTTCTTCTAATTTTACTATCAGGTCTATCTCTTCCTTGCTCTTTTCCTTCACTGGCTCCTTTTCCGGCACTCTATCCTTTTCCGATCCATCAGCTTTCTTAATAACGTTTCCACTGTCACTTTCTGACTCTTTCACTAGGTGATACAGTCTTTCGATTGCGAGTAGCACCTCAGTTTTTATCTCTGTCTTTATGTTCCGGGAGTTGCCCAGGTTGAGCTTGGCCTTGGTCAGACAGGCCTTGGCCTCCGCCAAGCGACTGGTGTATTTAGGCTGAGTCGGTGGACTCCCCGAAGCTTCAACAGGTACCTTCGCAGCCACTTTACTTCCCTGCGAAAGCACCTTTTTCGACTTCGGGGGTTCCACCGGCGCAACCTTTTTCGGAGAAGTTGGGGTGAGTGGGTCCGCTCTGCCAGACTCCCACTCTCCGATGCTTCTCCGAACGCTCGACGTAGGCCGTTCACTCACTGGCACTGCTGGTGGTGTGCCAGTTGAGATCCTACGGGGGGGCTCTTGCGAGGGCTTGGAGCCTTTCGACGGGGTGCGAAAACCAAACATGGTGTTTGAATTTGGGGGACACTAAAAATAGGGGGATAAGGGAATGAATCTAATGTAAAATTGTATAAGTTGTAAAATGTTAATGATTTTGTCAAATTGTATATACTAAAACTAACTTAAAATTAATTACGTAGTCGTAAGCGTCGCTAAAATTAAAATTATTTACCTTTCCTAAGGTAACGTCCGTAATTCTGATGAAAACCAGAAGTAAATACGTCAAATACGGGTTTCGGTCTGTCGAAATTGATGCAACTTTACGTAGTAAATGCGGACCGGGTGGGTGGGAGGGCGATTTTTTAATTTTAAATGTGCTAATTTCGCTGTTTTTCTTTTGCAGGTCCACGCGGGCGCCCCAGGCGATCGTGTTCCAGCAGAAAGAAGCAGAGAAATCCACCGAAAATTGCCAAATATTGAATAAAAACTACTAAAAATCTCAAAGTGTCAATTAATTTTGAAAATCGTGTTAAAACACGAATATTTTTGGGTGAACGCTTATTCCTACTACTTATTATATCTATGCGCACCTATAGTAAATTATTTCGCGACAAATAAAAATGTTTTAGCGCGAAATTTTAAAAGTTGTATATAATTTGTATGAAAATCGCGTTCAGTATGAAGACTTTTTACTACCAATTTTGATTTTTTAATTTTAAATGTGCTAATTTCGCTGTTTTTCTTTTGCAGGTCCACGCGGGCGCCCCAGGCGATCGTGTTCCAGCAGAAAGAAGCAGAGAAATCCACCGAAAATTGCCAAATATTGAATAAAAACTACTAAAAATCTCAAAGTGTCAATTAATTTTGAAAATCGTGTTAAAACACGAATATTTTTGGGTGAACGCTTATTCCTACTACTTATTATATCTATGCGCACCTATAGTAAATTATTTCGCGACAAATAAAAATGTTTTAGCGCGAAATTTTAAAAGTTGTATATAATTTGTATGAAAATCGCGTTCAGTATGAAGACTTTTTACTACCAATTTTGATTTTTTAATTTTAAATGTGCTAATTTCGCTGTTTTTCTTTTGCAGGTCCACGCGGGCGCCCCAGGCGATCGTGTTCCAGCAGAAAGAAGCAGAGAAATCCACCGAAAATTGCCAAATATTGAATAAAAACTACTAAAAATCTCAAAGTGTCAATTAATTTTGAAAATCGTGTTAAAACACGAATATTTTTGGGTGAACGCTTATTCCTACTACTTATTATATCTATGCGCACCTATAGTAAATTATTTCGCGACAAATAAAAATGTTTTAGCGCGAAATTTTAAAAGTTGTATATAATTTGTATGAAAATCGCGTTCAGTATGAAGACTTTTTACTACCAATTTTGATTTTTTAATTTTAAATGTGCTAATTTCGCTGTTTTTCTTTTGCAGGTCCACGCGGGCGCCCCAGGCGATCGTGTTCCAGCAGAAAGAAGCAGAGAAATCCACCGAAAATTGCCAAATATTGAATAAAAACTACTAAAAATCTCAAAGTGTCAATTAATTTTGAAAATCGTGTTAAAACACGAATATTTTTGGGTGAACGCTTATTCCTACTACTTATTATATCTATGCGCACCTATAGTAAATTATTTCGCGACAAATAAAAATGTTTTAGCGCGAAATTTTAAAAGTTGTATATAATTTGTATGAAAATCGCGTTCAGTATGAAGACTTTTTACTACCAATTTTGATTTTTTAATTTTAAATGTGCTAATTTCGCTGTTTTTCTTTTGCAGGTCCACGCGGGCGCCCCAGGCGATCGTGTTCCAGCAGAAAGAAGCAGAGAAATCCACCGAAAATTGCCAAATATTGAATAAAAACTACTAAAAATCTCAAAGTGTCAATTAATTTTGAAAATCGTGTTAAAACACGAATATTTTTGGGTGAACGCTTATTCCTACTACTTATTATATCTATGCGCACCTATAGTAAATTATTTCGCGACAAATAAAAATGTTTTAGCGCGAAATTTTAAAAGTTGTATATAATTTGTATGAAAATCGCGTTCAGTATGAAGACTTTTTACTACCAATTTTGATTTTTTAATTTTAAATGTGCTAATTTCGCTGTTTTTCTTTTGCAGGTCCACGCGGGCGCCCCAGGCGATCGTGTTCCAGCAGAAAGAAGCAGAGAAATCCACCGAAAATTGCCAAATATTGAATAAAAACTACTAAAAATCTCAAAGTGTCAATTAATTTTGAAAATCGTGTTAAAACACGAATATTTTTGGGTGAACGCTTATTCCTACTACTTATTATATCTATGCGCACCTATAGTAAATTATTTCGCGACAAATAAAAATGTTTTAGCGCGAAATTTTAAAAGTTGTATATAATTTGTATGAAAATCGCGTTCAGTATGAAGACTTTTTACTACCAATTTTGATTTTTTAATTTTAAATGTGCTAATTTCGCTGTTTTTCTTTTGCAGGTCCACGCGGGCGCCCCAGGCGATCGTGTTCCAGCAGAAAGAAGCAGAGAAATCCACCGAAAATTGCCAAATATTGAATAAAAACTACTAAAAATCTCAAAGTGTCAATTAATTTTGAAAATCGTGTTAAAACACGAATATTTTTGGGTGAACGCTTATTCCTACTACTTATTATATCTATGCGCACCTATAGTAAATTATTTCGCGACAAATAAAAATGTTTTAGCGCGAAATTTTAAAAGTTGTATATAATTTGTATGAAAATCGCGTTCAGTATGAAGACTTTTTACTACCAATTTTGATTTTTTAATTTTAAATGTGCTAATTTCGCTGTTTTTCTTTTGCAGGTCCACGCGGGCGCCCCAGGCGATCGTGTTCCAGCAGAAAGAAGCAGAGAAATCCACCGAAAATTGCCAAATATTGAATAAAAACTACTAAAAATCTCAAAGTGTCAATTAATTTTGAAAATCGTGTTAAAACACGAATATTTTTGGGTGAACGCTTATTCCTACTACTTATTATATCTATGCGCACCTATAGTAAATTATTTCGCGACAAATAAAAATGTTTTAGCGCGAAATTTTAAAAGTTGTATATAATTTGTATGAAAATCGCGTTCAGTATGAAGACTTTTTACTACCAATTTTGATTTTTTAATTTTAAATGTGCTAATTTCGCTGTTTTTCTTTTGCAGGTCCACGCGGGCGCCCCAGGCGATCGTGTTCCAGCAGAAAGAAGCAGAGAAATCCACCGAAAATTGCCAAATATTGAATAAAAACTACTAAAAATCTCAAAGTGTCAATTAATTTTGAAAATCGTGTTAAAACACGAATATTTTTGGGTGAACGCTTATTCCTACTACTTATTATATCTATGCGCACCTATAGTAAATTATTTCGCGACAAATAAAAATGTTTTAGCGCGAAATTTTAAAAGTTGTATATAATTTGTATGAAAATCGCGTTCAGTATGAAGACTTTTTACTACCAATTTTGATTTTTTAATTTTAAATGTGCTAATTTCGCTGTTTTTCTTTTGCAGGTCCACGCGGGCGCCCCAGGCGATCGTGTTCCAGCAGAAAGAAGCAGAGAAATCCACCGAAAATTGCCAAATATTGAATAAAAACTACTAAAAATCTCAAAGTGTCAATTAATTTTGAAAATCGTGTTAAAACACGAATATTTTTGGGTGAACGCTTATTCCTACTACTTATTATATCTATGCGCACCTATAGTAAATTATTTCGCGACAAATAAAAATGTTTTAGCGCGAAATTTTAAAAGTTGTATATAATTTGTATGAAAATCGCGTTCAGTATGAAGACTTTTTACTACCAATTTTGATTTTTTAATTTTAAATGTGCTAATTTCGCTGTTTTTCTTTTGCAGGTCCACGCGGGCGCCCCAGGCGATCGTGTTCCAGCAGAAAGAAGCAGAGAAATCCACCGAAAATTGCCAAATATTGAATAAAAACTACTAAAAATCTCAAAGTGTCAATTAATTTTGAAAATCGTGTTAAAACACGAATATTTTTGGGTGAACGCTTATTCCTACTACTTATTATATCTATGCGCACCTATAGTAAATTATTTCGCGACAAATAAAAATGTTTTAGCGCGAAATTTTAAAAGTTGTATATAATTTGTATGAAAATCGCGTTCAGTATGAAGACTTTTTACTACCAATTTTGATTTTTTAATTTTAAATGTGCTAATTTCGCTGTTTTTCTTTTGCAGGTCCACGCGGGCGCCCCAGGCGATCGTGTTCCAGCAGAAAGAAGCAGAGAAATCCACCGAAAATTGCCAAATATTGAATAAAAACTACTAAAAATCTCAAAGTGTCAATTAATTTTGAAAATCGTGTTAAAACACGAATATTTTTGGGTGAACGCTTATTCCTACTACTTATTATATCTATGCGCACCTATAGTAAATTATTTCGCGACAAATAAAAATGTTTTAGCGCGAAATTTTAAAAGTTGTATATAATTTGTATGAAAATCGCGTTCAGTATGAAGACTTTTTACTACCAATTTTGATTTTTTAATTTTAAATGTGCTAATTTCGCTGTTTTTCTTTTGCAGGTCCACGCGGGCGCCCCAGGCGATCGTGTTCCAGCAGAAAGAAGCAGAGAAATCCACCGAAAATTGCCAAATATTGAATAAAAACTACTAAAAATCTCAAAGTGTCAATTAATTTTGAAAATCGTGTTAAAACACGAATATTTTTGGGTGAACGCTTATTCCTACTACTTATTATATCTATGCGCACCTATAGTAAATTATTTCGCGACAAATAAAAATGTTTTAGCGCGAAATTTTAAAAGTTGTATATAATTTGTATGAAAATCGCGTTCAGTATGAAGACTTTTTACTACCAATTTTGATTTTTTAATTTTAAATGTGCTAATTTCGCTGTTTTTCTTTTGCAGGTCCACGCGGGCGCCCCAGGCGATCGTGTTCCAGCAGAAAGAAGCAGAGAAATCCACCGAAAATTGCCAAATATTGAATAAAAACTACTAAAAATCTCAAAGTGTCAATTAATTTTGAAAATCGTGTTAAAACACGAATATTTTTGGGTGAACGCTTATTCCTACTACTTATTATATCTATGCGCACCTATAGTAAATTATTTCGCGACAAATAAAAATGTTTTAGCGCGAAATTTTAAAAGTTGTATATAATTTGTATGAAAATCGCGTTCAGTATGAAGACTTTTTACTACCAATTTTGATTTTTTAATTTTAAATGTGCTAATTTCGCTGTTTTTCTTTTGCAGGTCCACGCGGGCGCCCCAGGCGATCGTGTTCCAGCAGAAAGAAGCAGAGAAATCCACCGAAAATTGCCAAATATTGAATAAAAACTACTAAAAATCTCAAAGTGTCAATTAATTTTGAAAATCGTGTTAAAACACGAATATTTTTGGGTGAACGCTTATTCCTACTACTTATTATATCTATGCGCACCTATAGTAAATTATTTCGCGACAAATAAAAATGTTTTAGCGCGAAATTTTAAAAGTTGTATATAATTTGTATGAAAATCGCGTTCAGTATGAAGACTTTTTACTACCAATTTTGATTTTTTAATTTTAAATGTGCTAATTTCGCTGTTTTTCTTTTGCAGGTCCACGCGGGCGCCCCAGGCGATCGTGTTCCAGCAGAAAGAAGCAGAGAAATCCACCGAAAATTGCCAAATATTGAATAAAAACTACTAAAAATCTCAAAGTGTCAATTAATTTTGAAAATCGTGTTAAAACACGAATATTTTTGGGTGAACGCTTATTCCTACTACTTATTATATCTATGCGCACCTATAGTAAATTATTTCGCGACAAATAAAAATGTTTTAGCGCGAAATTTTAAAAGTTGTATATAATTTGTATGAAAATCGCGTTCAGTATGAAGACTTTTTACTACCAATTTTGATTTTTTAATTTTAAATGTGCTAATTTCGCTGTTTTTCTTTTGCAGGTCCACGCGGGCGCCCCAGGCGATCGTGTTCCAGCAGAAAGAAGCAGAGAAATCCACCGAAAATTGCCAAATATTGAATAAAAACTACTAAAAATCTCAAAGTGTCAATTAATTTTGAAAATCGTGTTAAAACACGAATATTTTTGGGTGAACGCTTATTCCTACTACTTATTATATCTATGCGCACCTATAGTAAATTATTTCGCGACAAATAAAAATGTTTTAGCGCGAAATTTTAAAAGTTGTATATAATTTGTATGAAAATCGCGTTCAGTATGAAGACTTTTTACTACCAATTTTGATTTTTTAATTTTAAATGTGCTAATTTCGCTGTTTTTCTTTTGCAGGTCCACGCGGGCGCCCCAGGCGATCGTGTTCCAGCAGAAAGAAGCAGAGAAATCCACCGAAAATTGCCAAATATTGAATAAAAACTACTAAAAATCTCAAAGTGTCAATTAATTTTGAAAATCGTGTTAAAACACGAATATTTTTGGGTGAACGCTTATTCCTACTACTTATTATATCTATGCGCACCTATAGTAAATTATTTCGCGACAAATAAAAATGTTTTAGCGCGAAATTTTAAAAGTTGTATATAATTTGTATGAAAATCGCGTTCAGTATGAAGACTTTTTACTACCAATTTTGATTTTTTAATTTTAAATGTGCTAATTTCGCTGTTTTTCTTTTGCAGGTCCACGCGGGCGCCCCAGGCGATCGTGTTCCAGCAGAAAGAAGCAGAGAAATCCACCGAAAATTGCCAAATATTGAATAAAAACTACTAAAAATCTCAAAGTGTCAATTAATTTTGAAAATCGTGTTAAAACACGAATATTTTTGGGTGAACGCTTATTCCTACTACTTATTATATCTATGCGCACCTATAGTAAATTATTTCGCGACAAATAAAAATGTTTTAGCGCGAAATTTTAAAAGTTGTATATAATTTGTATGAAAATCGCGTTCAGTATGAAGACTTTTTACTACCAATTTTGATTTTTTAATTTTAAATGTGCTAATTTCGCTGTTTTTCTTTTGCAGGTCCACGCGGGCGCCCCAGGCGATCGTGTTCCAGCAGAAAGAAGCAGAGAAATCCACCGAAAATTGCCAAATATTGAATAAAAACTACTAAAAATCTCAAAGTGTCAATTAATTTTGAAAATCGTGTTAAAACACGAATATTTTTGGGTGAACGCTTATTCCTACTACTTATTATATCTATGCGCACCTATAGTAAATTATTTCGCGACAAATAAAAATGTTTTAGCGCGAAATTTTAAAAGTTGTATATAATTTGTATGAAAATCGCGTTCAGTATGAAGACTTTTTACTACCAATTTTGATTTTTTAATTTTAAATGTGCTAATTTCGCTGTTTTTCTTTTGCAGGTCCACGCGGGCGCCCCAGGCGATCGTGTTCCAGCAGAAAGAAGCAGAGAAATCCACCGAAAATTGCCAAATATTGAATAAAAACTACTAAAAATCTCAAAGTGTCAATTAATTTTGAAAATCGTGTTAAAACACGAATATTTTTGGGTGAACGCTTATTCCTACTACTTATTATATCTATGCGCACCTATAGTAAATTATTTCGCGACAAATAAAAATGTTTTAGCGCGAAATTTTAAAAGTTGTATATAATTTGTATGAAAATCGCGTTCAGTATGAAGACTTTTTACTACCAATTTTGATTTTTTAATTTTAAATGTGCTAATTTCGCTGTTTTTCTTTTGCAGGTCCACGCGGGCGCCCCAGGCGATCGTGTTCCAGCAGAAAGAAGCAGAGAAATCCACCGAAAATTGCCAAATATTGAATAAAAACTACTAAAAATCTCAAAGTGTCAATTAATTTTGAAAATCGTGTTAAAACACGAATATTTTTGGGTGAACGCTTATTCCTACTACTTATTATATCTATGCGCACCTATAGTAAATTATTTCGCGACAAATAAA